>OX411716.1:19784474-24784474 GCA_948252095.1 Dicycla oo
TGCGGGCGGGCGTGCGCGGCTGTTATCCCCCCCTCCGCCCCGCCCGCGACCCGCCAGCCCGCGCGACTTTTCTATCAGTAGGTTCACGTTTCATTTAAACACATACAACATTAAATTAGAACTTACACACTTTAATCATGATACGTACACTAAATTACCACACCACACCCCCACACACACCACAGAATGTGCAGGCGCTCCGTCGAACTGGTAGGTACCATAGCTTTCGATGGACATCAATGGATAATTAATCGTTGTATTCCGATATAGGGCCACTGAGGAGATCCAGGTTACCCTCAATGAACACCGGACCAATGATTTGATTTCAGTGAATCCCAGCCCACACGTTCAGAGAAAAACTGTAGTAAGACAAGATTCTCGGAACAAATGTGGATTTTCTTGGCTCCAATAACGGAGATTTTGTCTATTCCAGATACCATTTCGCGTAAATGTGCTTTCATCTTTCCACATTACTTATTTTACTCTGTAACCAACGGCAATATTCTCGGATTGGCCTATCTCTCGGTAACAGCGAGTACAGTAACTTTATTTGTATGGCCGCCGTTTATCTTTTCTCAATATTTTGAGCACAGTTTTATGATGTACTTGAAACTGGCGTGCGGCCCTCCGCAGACTTGAAGTTGGGTTGTGCGTAAAATAATCTAAAACTCTTTGTTCCCATGGCACTGCTATTTCTTGCGGAGAAACACCCTCGCGAAGTGGGACCAGAGGCTGATTTTACCGTAATCTTTGAACAGCCTGTGCAATCGTGCGGGAATTTACCGGGCATCTTCGGGAGTCACCATATCTTTGAAGATATAATGTTCTTAAAGCTAGGGCCGCGTTTTGTTGACACTCACCATAAATCAAGATCATATCGGTATACTCCATAGCAGTGTAATTGAATCGATGCATTCTGATCTTTCAACCATATATCACGAAGTAAGTAACTATCACACTATCGGTTGTACCGTAACCTACCAAACTCTTTTACACTTAGAACGTATACACCATCGAATTATAAATAACACAACAGTAAATAAAACTACTAAAGCTCTGCACTGTAGGAAATTGCAACAAAACAATGTTCAATTTTACACAAAAACAATATTATTATTAATGCGCGCGCGGCAAACCACTCTTACGCATCGAAATTTAAAAAAAAAACATGCTGTCATACGGGTTGCTGGTCCCGCACTGGACAAACAGTGGGCCGACGAAAAAGTAATTGCTACGAGGTGTGGGAACTCGTATGATACCGAAAATATAGTTTATAGAATTTTTGTCCGTTTGTCTTGGTACACAGATAGTTTATAACCTGGATTAACACATATGGTACTTTTAATCCCGGTAGTACGGTCTTGTGGGATATTTTCCAACATCCACGCGGGCGAAGCCGCGGGTAAAAGCTAGTTTCAAAAAAAAAATTAGATCGTTAGTAGGTTAAAGACAGTTTACAGACAGACAAATTGAACAAGAATGTGGAGATCCGAGTTCTGTGCTTCATCTTTACGTTTTGTTGAATCGTAACTTAGTAGTCAGGCCGACATAGTAGGTAGAGATGTGGAGCTCTGCTCTGGACTGCAATAGGTACAATCAATCAATCAACTCAGCCTATCGCAGTCCACAGCTGGACACAGGCGTCTCCCAGGCTGCACCACAACACCCTGTCCTCCGCCTTCCGCATCCAGTCTGTCCCAGCCACCTTTTTTAATAGCAATAGGTGGACTTTGGAGGTGACGAAATAAAAAGTCCAAATGCGGATAAATATATATTTAGAGAGGCCAATTAAAATCTATTGTTATTATGTGAAATAAATTGCAACATTAAAATTGGCTTGTTGCATTGCCTTAACAATATTATAATAATGTATGCTGTATCTCTTACACATAGAACCTTACAAGTTAAAAATACATTTGTTTATAAACTACAGTAAAAGAAAATACTAAGCAATGAAAATGCAACTGTAAATGAGATGGATGATACTTAGGCGAATTTAAATGAGATGAATGATACTTGGGCGAATTTAAATGAGATGGATGATACTTGCGCGAATTTAAATGAGATGGATGATACTTGCGCGAATTTAAATGAGACGGATGATACTTGGGCGAATTTAAATGAGATGGATGATACTTTCGCGAATTTAAATGAGATGGATGATACTTGGGCGAATTTAATTCCAAAATCTATACATAATGAGACATTTTTTACATAGTTTACATGCTTACAAGTCCAATAATATCTATGAAGAAAAAAATATATAAATATAAGGATTATTTTGTTCAAAGCACCATACTGGCCGCATTGATTTATTTCTAAATTCAATACACTATTTTATTAATAGACGTGAAATATATTTTTATATTAAATTATCCTTCATAAGTTTCCACAATTCCGTAAGTTCACATTTCTTTTCGTGAGCGATCCTTAATTAACACAATTTACCCAATATCTCCACCTCATCTGAAAATAAAAATTTCAAGCATTAATAATTTACTTATTAACTTCTTTAAGATTTATAAAAGTCTACTTTGTTACAGATAATCAATTTTAGAATTTGATACTTCCCGTACCTATACACGGTATAATTTAAATAACACACAACCTCTTAGGGGTAATTTGTACTCATCATTATGAGCAACTTTTACCATGGGACAAAAAGAAAAATCTGCTGTTCGCTACATTTATGTTCGCATGTTCGTCAAAATGTAGGGAACAGCAAATTTTTTTCGCGATTTTAAGTTTGGTCTCATAGTAAAAGTTGCTTATCTTGTAGAGTTGACGAGAGAACCTTAAGAGTTGTGCGTTATTTAAGTTACACCTTGTATCGGTTTATGTAGGTACACTGCTTAAAAAAAAAAAAAAACTGCTTTAAATAATCTCCCCATTTCCATACAAGTACAGCAGTTGCTTTGGAAAATAATAAAAACAGTTGTGACTACTGCAGAGTCCGTACTGGTAAAATATGCTTAGTCCAATAGAGGTATATATTTAAAGGTATTTAGGTGGGGTGCAGCATAAAAAAAATATGGGACAGTTAAAAATAACTGTTTTCTTAGCATGTCGAGAATTCTGGGCCGACTTCATTTCGTTCACATTTAGATAAATATGAACGAAATGAAGTCAGTTCCTGTAACGTGCAGACAACAAGACACGCAGGATACGATATTAAGTGTCCTATCGTTTATGGAACAACTCAACATTTACACTGCAGGGCGGAGTCATCTATGAACCTCCACCTGAACAGGTTTTCCTTGCCAACCTGGCTCCGAAGAATTCCAGGTTAGCCAAGGCAACTCGTGTCCAGGTGGGATATCTTCAGCAGGTGAAACGAATGGTTTGGGTAAGGAATCACTGTCTCGCCACAGCTTCAGTATTTCTTTAGATTAGATCGTTCGCCAGTAAGGAGAGCAGTGCTGGCCCAGTGGTAACGGTCGGGACTTCGAGTTGTAGGTCGTAGGTTCGAACCCTGACAGGCGCTTTACTTTGTGTAAATTATTTCAAAACGTTGAAAGAAAACATTATGAGGAAACCGGCTGTAACGGAACGTTACATGAATAATCATGTTTTGGTAATGGTTCGCTAAATGACAATATAATTATTATAAATTAATGCTATGTTCTTTGTTTGTGTACGACTTGGAACGCGCCGGGTACGTGCAGTGCGGGGCCGGGGTTCGCATAGAATGAATGATGTGAAGGCATTGCGCCCGCGCAGCTGACGCGAGTCCAGAGAGTCGCTTCTAGACTGAGGTGAAACTTCACGTATCGCTTGGTGTCCTGTCGAACGCCCTAGCAGACACGACAATTATTTTTTGTCATTTGAAAAAGTACTTCGAGTTAAAGTGCCAATAAGTGATCAGTGATAATCCCGATCTAGGGTTTTATGTTCACGTCAAGCTATCAACGGCAGCAGCTTCGCGGACGGACCGAAGATCATTTCGACGCTTCGCCACTGGTGTGCTGAGCAAGTCGGACGGCCGGGCCACTAGTGACGTCACCGTACAGCACAGCACTGAACTCCGGCCATCTTTCATCTCTGGCCAGCAGCGGGATTTCGCCTGCAACTACAGGGGAGTACCTATCCCTGCAGGAGTGACAGCAGACGTTCGCAACCCACGACCTACAAATATTTTGTGTGCCTCCGGCTTAACTGGTTTGGTTATTTTCAATTAAACATTTTTTATGGTACACACCCGTTTTTTATTCAGTCGCCAGGTGGGAATGAAACGGGTGGAGGCTACATGGCATGTACTAGAACCAAAATTCGAAGACATGATGTGACATCTACCAACCCGCACTGGGCCCGCTTGGTGGAGTACAGCTCACTCCCTCTCACAGAGGAGGAGGCCTGTGTCTCAACAGTGGGAACATTATAGGCTGATTATTCAGTAAGTATTAAAAAAACATACTCACGTAAACACGGCGATGCACATTGGCAGGCGTTTACTCAGTCGTCGCGAGTGACGTGCCTGCGTTGTAGCGCGACGGCCAAGTCATGCTGCAGGGCCGCCTTGCGACGCACCACCTCAGCTGGTACCACGGACCGCAGGCCGTTCACTATGTCCTTCGTTTTTCCTGTTCACAGAGAAATGTTTGTAGAACTTGGCATTAAAAAAGTTACAAAAGTAAGAATGATAAGGTAGGTACCCAAGAATAACTGGGTTGGGTTGGATTTACAGAAGTTTTAGAAGAAAAAAAAATAATGTCAAAACGAAAATAGAAATCCAAAGACACCGATTAAGTTATTTTTCAATTTGTACTTAGTGCTTTTTTTTTGGAAGATTATTATTTTTAAATTTTAAGTTGTGATACCTACCCCACACAAATTCCTAAACCACTACTTGCTATGTAAATAACAGAGACAAAAAGTTCTTTATAACATCGTCAACCCTACACTAAATCTTAGAGTATATTATATCACTGGAGATGCCTTACGAACACTTCCCCTCTGTCAAAAAGTGGCCAGCACATCAAGCTACTACACTTTGACCTTGAGCGCGTTATGAGCAACGACAGCGAGAATCGTGCGAAAGAGATAAATAGCTTTTTGTCGGTTCTTACTTGTAATGTTTCGTGCTGCAGTGCGGACGCGAGCTTGTGTGCGTATGTTCGTCGTGGTGTAGAATAAGATACTATGCGATAACAAAAGGGTAGTGGGTACCTACTTACCTAGTAACAGGTACCTAGCTGATTGAATAGGATCTACTTACTTAGAACCAAACCAGAGGGTCGTGTTGTATTATTATTACGCCTTGCTTGCTTGCTGACGTTTTCGAGTCTTCACAAAGCGCGCTAGTATGTAACATAACTGCCTACGAATCGAAATAATGGCATGGCAGGCGGCGGCCCGGCTCACGCAAAAAATAATATACCTATAATGCTTATAAGCATTTGTTTAAATCTTTTACTTAGGGCCGGTTTTTTGGTCCGTATTTAACTCAACCAATGGTTAAAAATAGTAAATAATGGTTGAATTTTGGCTAAATGCGAAATGCTGAACATGAATGAATTAGGTAACATGAATGTAGGTAGGTTTTCATGTTAAATCACTAATGTTAAATAAAAAATTGTAACTAATGGCATTTTGGCAAACATAGCTAAGATTCAACCAATAGTTACATGTTTAACCATTGGTTGAGTTAACTACGGATAAAAAACCGGCCCTTCATTTTTAGTATTTGTTGGAAAATTCCCTATAAGTATTAAGTAGGTATTATCTATTTATATTACATTTAAACATGTAGGTAGGTACGGTATACTCCGTTACACCTTTAATAAGCGAAACTTCACGCTCGTGATGAATATTGATAGGTAGACAGAAAGGTATAATCTGATAATGTGATGTGAGAAAAACATTTTTTTTTAATTTCATGCATATTTCAATTACCTTTTCCGGGTTTTGCTATATACCTATTTACTGGCGGGCTAGGGCGGTCAACTGTGTTCGTGCGTTCCATGCTCTTCTAAAGCCGCCTTTCCACTATGGGATATAATGTAATTTATATTATATCTCAAGATATAAATTAATATCACTCACCGTAATTTTAAATGAAACCATTTACACTGAGATGTAATATATATTACACCTCAGACTATAAATATTTTTTCGATCGACCGAGAGATATTTTCATATTATATTTCGCCTCCTCTCTCCCCGCACACCATTCCGCGCCGCTACGAATGTAAACAGTTTAAAAGATATATCTCACAGTGTGAAGATCAGTCGCGGGATATAGTTTATATCTCGGGATATAATATATATTATATCCCATAGTGACAAGGCAGCTTAAGTATTTTAACGAAATTTAATGCTAATAGGTATCAAAATAAAAGGCGCAATAACAACCTTAATCTTTATATTTTTTTACATTAATATTAATATAATTAAAAACTTACAAATATACTCTAGATTAATACCTACAACAGATTTTATAAACTAAATATTACAATGTAAATTTAAAAAAAAAAATCAAAATTGAATGCTGAAAAAGTGAACGTTAATCAATCATGTTTATTGTGGATCATAGGTACAGAAGTAGGTACAGGTGTTAAGAATTATAGTGAAACTTTTTAGCAGTGCTATTAACGCTTACCTACGCTCATCAACCAATAGCGTCGCACACAGCTTCAGATTATTTTCAATGTAAATAAATACCTATCAACCTTAGGCTAGGTTCAGACGGCATTGTCCTGCACGTTTTTTTTTGTGGTAGGTATTCGTTAAAAATAACGGATGTTCACACGATACATTTCCATTCGTGTAAAAGACGTATAATGGTCTATGCCACCCGAAACAAAGGGATTACATATACAACGTATTTATTTGTTTTATATACCATAACTCTAGGGTATTAATGAGACCACTATTTTGAACAACTTTTACTATAGGACCAAACCTGAAATCGCAAAAAAATCAGATGTCCCATACCATATTATTTTATGTTCGCAAAACTCGTCGAAATGTAGGGAACTGCTGATTTTATTTTCGCGATTTCAGGTTTAGCCCCATAGTAAAGTTGTTCATAATGATAATAATTACAACTGACGAAGGTTGTTATTATTTTACATTTTTTCCGCATATCGTGACACCCGGATGCATGGGCACTTTCACTTTTGTTTTTCTATTCCGTGGTTTTGAACCGACTTCAAAAGAGGTTTATCAATTCGACACGTATGTATGCATATTATTGGAACTGCTATATATTCACACAATATAATCTACATATTAGGGCTTCCAAACAAGTATACAAAACTTTATACATGTATGCATGTTTGTATGTATGTTTGTCCACGTATTTCTCCGAAAGTATTAATTGGATCGTGACCATTTTATTACACTACTTCATTACATTTACTTCAACATAAGGAACAGTGAGTTTCATCAGAATCGGTTCTGTAGTTTTCAAGATAATGGACTAATACGTATAAGTGAAGGCCTGGCTTATTGATACGAGCTACAGGCATGGTGTCAACAGGAAAACATAGCAAGTCCTTGGTCAAATTCTAGTGCAATATTTATAACAAAACCTATTAACTACTTATTACAAACAAATCGACCGTCCCTATTAACAATGTCGGATATACATTTTTACCAATATTCACTTTTTTACATACATCGAATTATAATTTAAAAAAAAATCATCACTGTCAAAACAAACATTGAACTGAGGGCAGTTCAAAGTTTGCCCTGACGATAAAAAAGAATCTTTATGATATTACGAGTAACAATCTCAGTTCTGCGAAAAAGACAGTGGTCTTTTTCGCAGAACTGAGATTGTTACTCGTAATATACTCGTAATAATACTGAACAGTGGTTCAGTAGGTACTAAACAGTAGTCTCCCTGCAGAACCGACATTGTTAATAGGGACGGTCGAAATATTCCAGTTTTTACTAAAAACTAAAAATTACGAAATAAAAAAAAAACTAAATCGACTTCATATGGAAATTAACTCAAAATTATGAAATAACTTTAATTTCGGAAGTCGGTGGCAAAAAAAAAAATCTAAAAAAAACTAAAGTCCAAGACACCGACCTCCGAAATTAAAGTTATTTCATAATTTTGAGTTAATTTCTTTTTGAAGTTGATTACATTTTTTCAACTATTTTTTTATTTAACGCCTCTACCTAATCCTATGTGTTGCTAAGCATCCCCTTATTTTATGTTATTGAAAAAAGGCCGCAAAAAACAAAGCAAGTCCTATTTTACAAAATCTACAGTTTACACTTTCAAGGTTTTTGATAATCGCTATCGTATAAAGGAGATTTTCGCTTTCAGTGATTCTACGATCGCTCTGTCATGGATTCATTCATCTCCACACCGGTGGCAAGTATTCGTGGCCAACCGTGTGACTGAGATACAGGAAAATTTATCTCCTGACCGCTTTTTCCACATAAACGGGATAGAAAATCCCAGTGATTGTTTGTCGAGAGGTTTATTACCCTCGCAACTCCTTAATCATCCGCTGTGGTGGCACGGTCCACCTTGGATTTGCCATCCAATCGCTGAATGGCCAATCGCACCATTCAAACCGTCCTGTGTTAAAGGTTCTATACCTGAAGCAAAGAGTTCTGTTACTCTAACAGTCATTTCTGATTTGGATACTTCGATACTTCTGGAGCTAGCTCTCAGAGTCTCGTCTTGGAAAAAATTATTACGTATTCTGGTATATGTCTTGCGTTTTCTACGTAAGATACCTCCCGCTCCGGTAATTCAGGTCTCTGACCTTGAAACCGCTGAACTCGTGATTCTTCGCGAGTTGCAAAGAAAACACTTTGCTGATGAAATAAAAAATATTAAAAAGGGTAGATTACCTTCGCCTTCTTTAAGAAAGCTCGATCCGTTTGTAGATGACAACGGATTGCTCCGCGTGGGTGGTCGACTGACAAATGCTCATATACCTTATGAAAGTCGGCATCCATTGTTGCTTCCTCGTCGACATCACTTAGTCGATTTACTAATAGATGATTGTCATCGATCCAATTGTCATACTGGTTCACATCTTCTTATGTCTTTGTTAAGGCAACGATATTGGATCATTTCCGCTCGAAATATTATTCGCCAACGCATACGCCAATGTAACTTCTGCTTTAAGGTTGCGCCCTCACATCCTACGCCTATGATGTCAAGTTTACCCCCTTCTCGAGTGCAAGAAGCTAAGGCCTTCACTCACACTGGCGTGGATTACGCTGGGCCTATAAATATTACTATCACGCGAAAGAGGGGCGCTAAAAGCCAAAAGGCGTACATTTGTCTTTTCGTGTGTTTGAATACCAAAGCCATACACATTGAAATTGCCTCAGACTTAAGTTCAGAAACGTTCCTTGATGCTTTCAAGCGTTTCCTATCTAGGCGAGGGCCGGTATCTGTTCTTTATTCCGATAACGGAACAAATTTCATCGGTGCAAAGCGTCAATTGGACGAATTATACACTTTCCTTTCTTCTAAAGATACATCTACCGCATTTCAAACTGAATTAAATAATCGTAAAGTAACATGGCGTAATATCCCTCCTCGCTCACCTCACTGGGGAGGAATTTGGGAAAGCAATATAAAATGCATAAAAACTCATTTATATCGTTGCATTGGGCAACAATTACTGTGCTATGAGGAATTGTTGACAGTATTAACTCAAATTGAGAGCGTCTTAAATTCTCGCCCATTGTGTGCGCTGTCTGACCAGCCGCATACGATTCTAACTCCTGCGCATTTTCTAAACACAACCCCTTTGCAGTCGTACCCTGCTTATGAGGTTGACGCATCTGTAAGCCTTCATAATAGAAAAAACCTATTAGACAGTTTAGTCCAAAGCTATTGGAAAAAATGGCATATAGATTATTTGCATACACTTCAACTGAGGCAAAAATGGAATACTCCTGAGGTACCTATTCAGCCGGGTTTACTTGTTCTCATCCACCAGGATGATTCACCGCCGCTTCGCTGGCCTACCGGCATTGTTGAACAAGTATACCCGGGTAAAGATGGAATCGTGCGAGTAGCATTAGTACGCACTACAGCAGGGACGTTCAAACGCCCCGTCGTTAAGTTGTGTCCCCTTCCTTCACAATAATTTAAACTTAGTCTATCAATTAGCACAGTTATAAATTCGTTAATCTTAAGAATATAATTTAGTATAGATATACCTGTAATTTAATACACACCTTCAATATTAACTTCTCGTAACCTTTAACTTTATGTCAATCCATTTGATCTTGCTCCGCTTTAATCTAAAATCCTTTCCTTATCCTTTCTTTTGTTTCGAAAATCCTACGGATTTCCAAAGGGGGGAGGATGGTTGCGCCGAATTACTCGGTCAGCGAGTGTTGGGATTGCATTCACTCATCATTCGCGTGTGTGACCGCCATGTCCGGCGGCCATTTCATTCGTTTGTCGATCGCCGCTCCGCATCCACGTTGCTCAAAAAAACTGCTCCGACGCGCCGCCATATTTGTCTTTCGTGCCAATAAAAAACCGCTAAACTTCGCTTGCATGCTCGCAACCTGCCGCGATTATAACTCAAAAACCCGCTTAACTGGACGTGAATATCTATCGCTTGTGCACGCTGCTTCAAGTGTCTCCAAGAAGCATTCTTCAGGACCTCGTGGCGGCACTGCAGGTGAGTGGATTTGCTTTCCTTAGCTTGTCTGATTGGGTTTCGGCATACCATATTACCTCGCCCGCTCATATATAATTCTCCCGCATTATTGCTAAGTTCGCCCCGCATTTCTTTTCCGACTACCGCATCGCATCACCACTGTGTTTGATTCTTTTTCTTCTGATTTTTTTTATCTTCTGCTTCTTTGAGTCTTTCTTTAACTTCTTGACTAGTTAAAACTTCTCCAAAAGCGCTCTGCTTTAATCGTGGTATTACTACTTTTCTTTTCTTTTCTGGAGTGGTACCGACCCCAAATATCTTTTCTAGTGCTTCTTTATTTGGTGATTGGGTTGTTTCTATTATTTGTTCTTCATTCAACACTGTTAATAAAATAGCATTGACTATCTTAGTTTTTGTATGTTGGTCTGTTTGTGAATCTAATGATATTTGTTTTAAAATGTTATTTAGCAGAGTCGAAGATAATGTGGAGTAGGAATTTTCAGTAATCTGCTGCTGTTCTTTATTTTTATTAATATCTACTGTCTCTACATTTTGTTCGTTAATTAGCTGTTCCAGCTGTTGTATCTCTACTTCGTCCTGATTTGTCATTTCAAGCTCCGTGTCCTGTATTGTCGCTACTTCTATTGTATGCCTTAAAATTTGGGTTTCATCTATTCCAGTCCGTATTGTGCTGACTGTATTCTCATCAATGTTTTCGTGCATTTGCATTTGATGCCTTGTTGTCTCTTGTAAATCTGTTTGCGTTATATCACTGATATTTTCTGTAGTAAGTCGCGTCAAATCTAGTTGAAATAATTCTTCCTGATGCTCTTCTTCAGTAATTTCAACACTGTTGTCCTCTTCATTGTTCAAAAGACCGCTATATAATTTTAAATCATTATTGCTGAATAGGTTTTTGGGGAATTTGGATGGATTTACAGGATAAAGGCCTGTAGTAGTGACTCCCGATATTATATTTTGCGGCTTGAAAGCAATTGCATAGACTTCACCTAACAATTCTCCAAATTGTGCTCGTGATAGTCTGCCTGTTCCTTTTCCCATTTGTTGGACTCCATGTTCGACTAATTTCTTCTCCCAAGCCTTTTTGACTGGTCCAAACACGCATTTGTCAAGGGGTTGAATCCTATCTGTCATATGGCTTGGGAACTTCATCAGTATAATTTTAGACTTATCAGCTTCTTCGATAATTCGAACACTTATATGGCTTGCATGTCCGTCGTACAGCAATAAAGCTGTTTGGTGTAGTTCATTTCGTTCTTCACGTAATCTGGTTATATATGGTATAAAAGATTTCATCAACCAGTTAAAAAAAACTGGTTCTTCCATCCATCCATTTTTGGAAGCTGCATACAATGTACCAGGATAGGATTTTTCTGATGTCCACCGTGCTTGCACAGCAGCCCCTTTAAATACAATAACGGGTGGCAAAACCCTTCCATCGGCAGATACACATGCAAGTACTGTCGTTGATTCTCTTCCAGATCCTCCAGACACTCGATAAAGAGCTTTACCTTTGTGACCGATGGCCCGTAATTTACTGGGGTCGCTCTGAAAGCCACTCTCGTCGCAGTTATAAATGTACATGGGTTTTTCTTCCAAATTCTTTTCTTTTACAAAGGCCTTTAGCATTTCATAAAAATCATACACAATAAACGGTTTCCTGGCATCCATCCGCAGTTTTTGCAAATGTTCAGGCTTTTTTAGTGTCAGTTCTGGGTGGCGTTTCATGAAACTTACATACCAATCATTACCAGGTTTATTGTTTTTAAAATTATTTACAATGCTATTACTATCAACATACTCCTTCACAAGATTTTTTAATTCCTCTTTTATTACTGGAAGGCCCATTTGTGCTCGAGTTTTAAGGCAAGAAGCTATGTGTTCTTCCACGCAAGCTGGCAATACTTTTGAAACACCAGCGCCCATTCTGTTAATGTCCACCTTTCTGCCTTTTATTCGGTGATAAATAACTGAGATAGGGACGTTATAGGCTTCCTCAGCTTGTCTATAAGTCTTCTTATTTTCCTCTACATCCTTAACAGCTTTTTGTAAGTCCGTTAAGGTATATTTTGTCTCTCTTTTTCGGATGTAAACGCGTGGCATTTTGAAAATTTGCCTGAAAAGAAATGTTTACCATTACCCATCACCATGTTATTATCAGAAATTATAAAAGTTCACAATTACCCCATTGTTTACAATCACCCCCAAACCCATTTACAATTACCTCTATCCATCTATAAAAAAAAAAAAACAATAAACAACTTACCTATCAACTTTTCTTATAATATATTTTACTATCAACTTCGTCCAAAAACTTGAAAACAAAGGTTTTGCAGACAACTTTTCGTCACACCGAAAGTGAGGTTACTTTTCTGACAGGTGAAAAAAATGACATTTGTAGTCATAGACAACAGATTAAAATAACGTTTCGTTTCACGTCCGTCAACATAAATACATTATTAAAAGTTTATTGGGAGTCGTTTCCAATCACCCCAGTTTACAATTACCCTGATTGACCGTAATGGATAATGTTGTAGAAAGATTAATTATTAATGTTGGTGAAACTTCTTCATCAGCATCAGACGATGATGAATCATTATGATTGTTCATCATCCTCTGATGATGATTAATAAGTTTCATCTCCATTATATCATTAAAGAAATTCTAGTCATACTGACTTCGCTAGTCTGTGTAGATTAGTAATTATTATTATATGTATTGTGACGGCGTAATGTGGTCGCGAGCAAAAATTGCATAGATCCTCCCTCGATGACGCCCGGCAGGACACTGGCGAGCCGTTTTTCACGGATTTATTTAATAAAAAAAAAATAAGTGCCGTATTATAAATCTATCCAATAATATCCCTGTCAAACCCGATTAGTAAATGAAATGTTAAATTTTCATAAAAAGTGCGTTCCCCCAAGTCTCATACAACTTAAAATACTTTCAAAATCGACTTTACTTCAGATTTTTTTTATCGAGCATAATGTTAAATATTGTGTTTTTATCCAAAAATATTATATTTGAAATATTATATTTAAATATGATATTTTTTACGAATTTAGATATGATGATTGCTCTGAAAAAAAAACTCGATCTAGAAACGTAAATTTCGGAAAAGGGGAACTTAACGAAATAGTTGGAATTCTTAACCGTTTAATTAATTTATCATTCTTCTGGAACTTTCCCAGATAGATTAAAACTAGACATTATTAAATTACTCTTTAAAAAGAAGGAAAAAGAGTGTATAAATAATTATCGGCCAATAACCATAATACCGATTCTGTCAAAAATATTAGAAAAATGCTTGTATAAAAGACTAGTTAATTTCTGTAATAAATACATCCTACTAATATTCCTACTTTCTTACTATTCCTACAAGTATTATAAATGCGTAAGTTTGTGAGGATGGATGGATGTGTGTTACTCTTTCACGCAAAAACTACTGAACGGATTTTGATGAAATTTGGCACACAGATAGATTATAACCTGGATTAACACATAGGATACTTTTTATTCCCATATTCCTACGGGTCCGAGACTTACGCGGGTGAAACCGCGGGGCGCTGCTAGTTATTAATAAAGATCAATACGGCTTTCAAACAAGCAAATTACTAAATTAGCCATCTTCTCTCTGATAAAAACAATACTATCCAACAAAGAGAATTAAACCACTTGAGAGCTGATAGACCGATTTCGTCTACGCGCAAGACTCACCTCTGCGGGCCGGGTCGAAGAATATACAGCGGTTGTGATTGGCCGATGCAACAATGTTACTACGAGTGTTCCAAATATAGTGATGCACAAGTCAGTTTTACAACAATAATATCGATATCGATAAAATCGACGTCTATTAATTCTACTTACATTTTTTTAAACTACTTATATTGATAGGGTGTTAACTTGGTGCAAATAAAACACTGACGTAACATTTCAAATTTAACTCCACGACCCTACCAGCACCTTACTGGAATACTTCCTTCCTCCGAGTACGTTTGCTCTCGTGTATCTCCACTCCAGCCGGCCAATAAAGGCAAGAAAGAGGTGGGAGTTCTGTTCCTCGTCAGTGTTCACTCTAGCCGGCCAATAAAGGCAAGCCAGAGGTGAAGAACAAGACTTCTCCTGCGTGTTAAGTTTCGTGGGGTCGCTACTGCCCAACAGCTTGCCACATGCTGCCCTGCGGGTTTATGCATCTCTCTTGGACTGGCTTCCCACCCTAAACCTGTTTCGGCTAAGTAAACTCTACCGGCACAGACCCAAAGTTCAGGAGCGCGCAAGCCACACCACGACGTCAACGTAGAGATACGGCGGTAGGGTTATTGGTTTAATTATTAGGTATACTTTATTGCTGTGGAACATGAGTTACTTTGCAGTGACTTATTAATGGTGTTACGTCATTAAATTTTAACGTGAATGTTCTTCATCGTGGCACATCGAGTTTTAATAGTAATTAGTATGTACAGTAAACGCTCAAAAGTCCATAAGCGTGCTAAGGATTACATTGCTATGAACTGTGCGAGCACGAACCAGTACGTGTGCGTGTATGAGCGATGTCTCACTCAACATTCCGCAGATAACACACACTAATGAATTGTCGTATGAAACATATATAGAAACATAGGGTATTTGGAGTACGGACGTCTACGTTGATTTGGCCCAGCGGATAGCACTGTCGACTGGAGCGCACGGTGACTATGGTTCAAATCCACGCCAGGCAGCGACTTTTCGAAATTTGAATAAATCTGGACTCACCGTTGCACGCTGGCCAGCCACTACCCACTGCAGTCACTCAAAAGCGAGATCTATGTATTGTTTCAAGTGTGGTTCATCGTCAAAACTTTTTTCCCGTAAATTATTACTAAGTGATCGGAACAAGCTAAAATCAGTTGGTGCTAAGTCCGGCGAATATGGAGCGTGGGGTATTATTTCCCAATTAAGCTCCAATAGTTTTAGCCTGGTACTCTTACGAGTAGCAATATGCGGCCGGGCATTGTCGTGCAGGAAAAATATTTTGTCGTGTTGTGGACGTTTGCGATGGATGTTTGACAGGCCAGTTGGCGTGGTTGGTTAAGATACCACCTATCACGCCGCAGGTCGTGGGTTCGATTCCCATCCAGGACAAACATTTGTGTGCATGAACATGTCTGTTTTTCCTGAGTCTGGGTGTAATTATCTATACAAGTATGTATTTACAAAAAAAAAAGTAGTATATGTAGTATATCAGTTATCTGGTTTCCATAGTACAAGCTCTGCTTAGTTTGGGATCAGATGACCGTGTGTGAATAATGTCCCAGGTTATTATTATTATTACATTATTATGTCAAGCTTCAGTTTTTCGAGTTGATTACAATATACTGTTGCTGTAATCGTAGTATTAGTAGGAAGGAATTCCCAGCTTATTACTCCATGTATATCCCACCAGACAGAAAGCATTACCTTGCGAGGATGAAGATCACCTTTTGACGTTTGTTTTCCCTGTTCTTTACATCCCAGCCACTGGCGCTTGCGTGTGTGATTAACATAGAGAACCCACTTTTCATCTCCAGTGACAAGATGATCTAACCAATTAAATGTGCGGCGGAAAGTTAAAAGTTGTACACAAATCTCAGCTCGGTAGGTCAGCTGATCTTTACTTAATTGATGGGGTACCCAAACACTATATTTGTAAGTCTTTCCCAAACCATGTAAATGATTTTCTATGGTACCATGAGAGCACTCGAGCTGAACAGCCAAATCGCGTGTAGTTCTTCGAGGATCTTCTTCGATTAATAGTTTTAATTTATCGATATCTATTTCCACGGGGCGCCCAGACCTTGGTTGATGGGTTAAAGAAAAATCGTTATTGTGGAACCGTTGGAACCAGCGCTTTGCTGTTGCTTCGGATACTGCATCGTGAGCTATCCTTTGTATTGCGTGTAGCTCCTGCAGCAGAATGCCCAGATTGAAACTCATATAATAAACAATGTCGTACGTGGGTTTTAATATCACTCATTTCTTTGTGAACTTTAACGCACTAACAGCCAAACTATCAATAACGCGCATGAGTGCGACTCGCTCTTTATATACCCTCTGCTACAGAACGTTCTCGAACCTTTCCGAAGATTTTAGAAATTATAAACTAAAACGCTCATTACTTATTAGCCAACCCGTTACATTCAATAATTGCTGTGCTATCATCAGCAAAGAGGACCATTTTGTGTGTTATCGCTTTTGGGAGGTCGTTAATGTATGTTAAAAACTATATATAGTACTACTAGATAATAGTTTTGAGGTATTTTTGTTTTTCTGAAAGCCGTACTGTTTCTCATTAATGATATTATTTGATTTCAAAAACTTGTTAATTTCTAGTCCGAGATACCTCTCAATTACCTTATCAATACATGATAATATAGTTATCGGCCTGTAGTTGTTAACATCTGAGTACGAGCCATTCTTATGGATAGGCCTTACTATTCCAACCTTGAGTTGATCAGGGTACAAGGACGTTGCAATGCATGTGTTAATTAGATGCGTTATAACGGAAGTAATTTCCTTATATGTGTATTTTAAGTCTTTAACTCGGATACCGTCGAAACCTGGGCATTTCTTCTCATTTAAGTGCTTTAGTGGTTACAATATCCTCATTGGCCTTCTGTAATCTCATAGATAAGTTACAATTATTGGTATAGGACTTAACATCTAGGATAGGTGTGTTACACTGGAATTTGCATGTTTGGTTAATATTATCTCTGAATTCAGAAGCAAACTTATTAGATACAAGGTTTGGCAATAGTTTAAAATGTTTTATAATTACATCATCTATAGATTTATATATTTTCCTACATCAGTTGTTCATGGTTTCCAAACTTTCCTGGAATTATGAAAATTGGATTGTACTTCCTTAAAAAAATTATTATTCTTTACATTATTAATATGCTTATTTCTTTTATTTCTGTATTTATTGTATAACAGCCTATTTATTAGCCAGGTCGCTTTGATCTTTAAGCCAGATATCTAATAGTTGATCTCTTTTTACACACATTTTTTCTATTCTGTTATTTTTCCATTTACACATTTGTCGTTTACCAATTTTAGTTTTTACATTGTACTTGCAGTTTTCGTATACATCAGAGAATTTATCTACTATAAAACATAAAATATATTTAGGGTTGTCGTAATCTAAGGCCAAACTCCAGTCAATATTACTCAATTGACTTTGCAACTTACTATTATCTAATTTGCTTATGATTTTATACTCACTGGCTTTGTTTACATATGTATTGTCGACTAGCGCGCAACCGATTATGAAGTGGTCGGCTAACTCATTCTTTATAACAGCTGTTTGTGCGGCGCGGCAGTCGACACTACGTATAAATATATGATCTATACATGATTTTGTTATGCACTCACCTCGTTTATCTATTCTAGTAAACTGGTTTATGCCGGAATCAAGACCCATTTACACAGGGTGTTTAAATAAAGTTTAGTTAGCGAAGTTTTTTGTGTCAAATCAATATTCATGTCGCCTATCAGAACGACATTATTTATTGGTGAGATTTTATTAATATGACTACGCAACTCCTCGATGAACATAGTCTTATTCGTATCAGGTGGTCTGTACACGGCACACAAACCAATCATTGAACCATAGTCCGTTTTTAGCTCGCCGGTTATACTTTCGAAGTTATGTGTACGCGAAGGTAGTCTGGTGAAGCAAATGCTCTTGTGTACGTATACGATGACTCCACCTCCCTTCCTCGACCCACGCAGCTGAGTATTCATATCGTAATCCACTAGCTCGAACAATGATTTAGTCCTGTCAGAGATGTTTGCCTCGGTGACGATGACTAGGTGAATAGTTTGAGGGCAGTTCCTGATGATGTATTCGAGTTGAGAGAAATTCTTCAGCATTGATCTGATATTTAGGTGAAGCATTATTATTGAATTGTATATAACTGGTAATTCATCTGTGTATTCATTCCAATGCCTTGTGTGTGTTTTCAATTATATTATCATATCTGTCATCCATTTTTAATGTTTATTAGATTGTTAAGGGGGAAAGTAATTAATGTTAATGTGAAAAGGCTTCATATGTCCTGATTATTTATAAATTCAGAGACGAGCTTATGCCCAGGTTACGACGGTATCCGAGTTAAAGACTTAAAATACATATATAAGGAAATTACTCCCGTTATAACGCATCTAATTAACACATGCATTGCAACGTCCTTGTACCCTGATCAACTCAAGGTTGGAATAGTAAGGCCTATCCATAAGAATGGCTCGTACTCAGATGTTAACAACTACAGGCCGATAACTATATTATCATGTATTGATAAGGTAATGGAGAGGTATCTCGGACTAGAAATTAACAAGTTTTTGAAATCAAATGATATTATTAATGAGAAACAGTACGGCTTTCAGAAAAACAAAAATACCTCACAACTATTATCAAAGTTCAGTAATGAGGTCAACGGGTACCTAGTGAACAATCAAGCAAACAATTTTTAAGTGAAGAGGTTAATTGTTATCTATGTTCATTGGGAATATTACTATTATCACTATCAATATCACCGAAGACTATTTTAATCTTAAATTAAAAAGAAAGATGTTTCAGAAATTTCAACTGAGAATCCCATTGAAAGAGTCCTGTCTAATCATAATAATTGCAGTAGAAATGCAATACTCAGGGACGACATGCAGTAATAACTTGCAACGAGTACCCCTGTATCATGGCTGTGTACAGTATTTAAAAATTGCATTGTAAACTACAGTGGGCTAAAACTACAATGCAACCGGTTTTGCTGTTTACCAGGAAACATACTAGCTAAACTTTCCCTGATCAGAAAGCACTCAGTACCGGAGTCTAAACAAAATGAAAACGGCTCACCGGAGAAGATATTTACTCACTTCTCAACTCGGCTGTTACCGGAGTCAGTCTCTTTATTTGGACAGCGTGTGGCGATGTGCTCCAGCTCGCCACAGACGACACAGCTTACCGGCGGCGTCGACGCTTTTTCCGAGACACCTGTCTTTGAGCGGTTGCGATTCACTATTTTTTTTTTCTTCTGAAAAGCGTCCTCATGGGAAGCACCTGAAGCAAAGATTTTTTTCGCAAAGTAAAATGTTCCTTGCTTGTTTTTCCTGACTGTTGTATTAAATGAAAATGAAGAGTTTTTGTTTTACTAAACGTAGTTTTATTTTAAGAGAATTTTATCACAGACACGGGATGGCCGATTGACATAGATTATATTAAGAAAGAAAAATAGAGATGTGTTCATTACCGACTCATGACAGTAAACTAGGGTTCAATTTACTAATTTCAATAATCTCAATAAATTAGAACCCTTTGACTTAAATACATACTTAATTTTAGAACATAAACAACAATCTGAACTCAAAAATCTAGATTTAAAACACAACTAAGTTAACAAACTCTGACCAAAATTAATATTAAGTTTTATACAGTACCAATAAACTATTTTAATTTCTTAATACCAATTTTACTCCTAAGATACTGAAACTTAGCTCTAGGCAGAGCTTTAGTGAATATATCAGCATATTGTTCTTTAGTACAAACATAATTTAAATCTATTTGTTTTTCATTATACTTTTCTTTGGAGCTTGTGGCTAAGTAATAACAGCCGCACGGGTCGATCCATCAGGTTAAGCTACGCTTGCCGGGGTTGGTCTGTAGATGGGTGACCATCTTTACATACCGAGACTCCTCCGTGCCTCGGAAAGCACGTTAAGCCGTTGGTCCCGGCTGTTATTCGTGGATCTTTGACAGTCGTTACGGGTCGAAACCGAAAGTCTGACAATCAGGGGTATCCAAGGGTAACCAAGGGGTATCGTATTACCCAATAACTGGGTTGTGGAGGTCAGATAGGCAGTCGCCCCATGTAAAATACTGGCATTCAGCTGCATCCGGTTAGACGGGAAGCCGACCCCAACATAGTTGGGAAAAGGCTAGGCAGATTGATTACACTTTTCTTTAATGAAATTATACTTAACATCAATGTGCTTACAACGTTTGTGATAGTCCATATTTTTAAGTAAACAGATTTCACTTTGATTGTCAATATTTAAGCATATAGATTCCTGATTAAATTCACCAATATCTAGTAACATTCTTTTTAACCACAAAACTTCTTTTGTCGCAGAACAAGCAGCCATTCTGCCTCTGTGGTAGATAAAGCAATACTTTGCTGACGTTGTGTTGCCCATGTTATGGCGGCTTCATTTTTAATTAACACATACCCAGTTAATGACTTTCGAGTGGCAGTGTCTTTAGCAAAATCTGCATCACTATAAGCTTCAATTTTATTGTGCTGTGATGATGCCAGGCCATAGACTTTGGTGTCCTTTAAATATGTCATTATTTGCTTGACAACGTTCCAGTGAGTGTGATCAAAACATCTGCTTACCAAACTAACTCCATACATGATGTCAGGTCTGCATACCACAGTCAGATGCATAAGTGATCCAACTGCCTCTCGGTATGGAATATTCTTGTCCACAGATTCAGTGCTCTTTTCCAGTTTGGTGTGTGGGTCTACTGTAATATTATTGCAGTTAGCATCTTGCATGTTATATTTATAATCTCTCAAAATATTTTGACTGATGAATAAAGATATACCCTTCAGATGTTTCAATTTGTAATCCTACTGTTTCACACTGGATCACACTGTTTTATTTCGAAATTTTGCTTTAATTCATGCATTACTGTATTTAATGAATCCTTTGACTTAGAAAGTAGAAGCCCATCATCAACATACAATAATAAATAAATTTTGTTGTTGTTTACATTTCCAACATACAAACACCTATTTGCATGACTATTGTTGAAACCAAATTTCTTCAGTGAGGTGTCAAACTTTTGGTTCCAACACCGTGGTGCTTTGTTTAAGACCATAAAAAGAACGATTGAGTTTACATACCATATTTGAATTAGCATCCAAACCTTCAGGCGGTGACATACATATGTCTTCTTTGACATGACCATATAAGAAATCAGTTTGAACATCAAACTGAATAATTTT
The DNA here is from genome assembly GCA_948252095.1 of Dicycla oo. NCBI lineage: Eukaryota > Metazoa > Arthropoda > Insecta > Lepidoptera > Noctuidae > Dicycla > Dicycla oo. The sequence goes on from OX411716.1 coordinate 19,806,115, forward strand.
TAAATTATGTTGTGCTGCTTCTGAAAGTAAAACTCGTACTGAATCGTACCTCACTGTAGGAGAGTATATCTCTTTATAAACAATGCCTCTTTTTGGCTACATCCTTTAGCACATAATCTTGACTTATAAGGCGGACCAGATGGCTCATCTTTTATTCTGAAGACCCAATCACAGCCAATCACCCGCACTCCTTCAGGTTTCTCAATCAATTGCCAAGTTTTATTTTTGCATGTGCCAGTAGCTCTTCCTTAATTGATTGCTTCCATTTGGCAGCATTAACATTTTCAATAGGTATTTCAATAGGTATTTTGTGATAAAGCAGCCAAACTAATAGAATACCAAAAAATAAAGCAAATGTACTACAAATGATCACTCGCAGCACATTTAAGACAAAATAAATAAAAATGAATCCGCACAAGTAGATAGATAGGCAACACATGTACAGCTCTATATACATCGCACGGCGTTAAAATGACAGAGGCCCCACGTTTGCTTGTCACCCTCACGAATGCATAACAGAGGCCCCACGTTTGCAGTTTTATACATTCGTGAAGAACCATTACGACCAAGCGACACAGACAGTACACTTGTCGTCCAGTGACAGAGGCCCCACGTTTGCTTGTCACCCTCAAAGAAAGCTGAGCAAGTGTCTGTCGTCCATTCGCCTCGCCACAGCACCATGTGTTCTGCAGCCGACTGGGTCTTCTTGCCATACGACCCGGTAAGCAGTTCCAACTCGTAACGGTGATGAGGCAGTGCACGCACGATCTTATACGGACAGCGCATGCCGGAGTCCAGCTTCCTCGTGCTCTGCGAGCCTTTGCTCACGAACACGAAACTGCCGATGACAAATGTACGCGGCTGACGGCGACGCTCGTTGACGTACGTATCTTGCCGCTGCTGATTTTCAGCGAGCAATTCAGACGCCCTGTGTCTTCTCAGCGTTAGAAGAGCTTCTCGGCTAGGGTGCAAGTCGTTCCACGCAACGTCTCGCATAAGAGACCTCAGCACTGGAGTAGTCCCTTCAACGGCAGGCAACAGCTGCAGATTAATGATTAATGATTAATGATTTTTATTTCTGTAAGTAGGTTTGTACAAACACTTTTACAAGTCAATATTTTTTTTTTTTTAAACTAGATGAGGTCGGCGTTTCCTAACTGACTACTCTGAGAAGAAAGGCCGAAACAAACTCAGAGGTCACAGTCTCTTATAAAGTCCAGACATAATCTTGGTCACTTCATGTGAAGACCATGTAGATTGGTGTCTGAAATGGTCTTTTGAGGAAAGAACCACACAGATTGAGAGGACCTGTCCAGTCAGTGCACGGATTTGTCAGTAATCGCGCAGCTCAACGAAGAACTTAAGGAGCTCAACGATTCGACGAACAATACCAAAGAAAGGACATTGGGGTAGGCCGCATAGATTACTCAAACTGCCAGACCATGATTAAAAATAAGAGAAAAAATAAAACAAAAAAAAAGCAATGACCTACATAGTCTTCACATTCACAATAAATAAAAATAATATAATAATTACAAAGTAAATATTCATGTCAACATTCAGTATGCAAAAATAAAAATAATATAAAATTTGGAGCAGTTCAATCCCAAGCCTTTTTGTCCTCAATATAATCTTTAACGGTATAAAAAGCTTTCTGACACAACTTGCGTTTAATGAATGATTTGAATTTATTAAGGCTCAGATCTTGAACGTGGCTTGGAAGTTTATTATAAAAGCGTACACATTGACACCTGAATGACCCACCTATTTTCTTGAGCCTTGTTGGAGGTACAACAAATTTGTGTTTGTTCCTAGTATTTATATTGTGGATATCACTGTATTTTTTAAACAATTTAATGTTTTTATGGGCATATAAAAGATTTTCAAAAATGTACTGAGAAGGCAAAGTCATTATATTAATCTCCTTAAATTTCTCTCTGAGAGATTGTCTCGGACTTAATTTATAAATGCATCGAACAGCTCTTTTCTGCAAAACAAAGAGTCTGAATGTCGGCTGCATTTCCCCACAACAGAATACCGTACGACATTACACTATGAAAATAGCTAAAGTACACTAAATGGGCTGTCTCTATGTTGGTTAAATTACGAATTTTCCTAACAGCGTATGCTGCGGAGCTTAGCTTTTTTGACAATTTATCTATATGTGGGCCCCACTGAAGCTTAGCATCCAAAGTTAAGCCCAAGAATACTGTGCTATCACTGTGCAGAGGCGAGGTACGGGTCGTAGCTTGCCTCGTTATGTTCAAGGTGAGCTGCACCTTCCACCACGCATCGGACCACTGCGCACCTTGTTGCTCGCCTCTATCCGGAACATGTTGAGGACCGTCCTGCAATAACGCTCGACGAGCCCGTTTTCACGGTGCGTTTAAAGCGTGATAAAATATATTTTACTGCCTAACTCAGTTACCCAGTCTCGAAATGATGCAGTTTCAAACATTCTGCCACGGTCACACACAATTGTTGACGGAGTACCAAATAGTGAAATGGTATTGGAAAATACGCGTTTTAACTCGGCGGTATCTTGTCTGTACAGGGCGTACAACAGACAGTACTTAGTAAAAGCATCTACCACGAGAAAGTATGTATCGGAAACCGTTTGACTCCGTTAGGGGACCAAGGACATCAGTGTAAACTACTGAAAAAGGTACCTCAGGCTTCGTCCAAGATTCTATGAGTTGGCTAGGAGCGCGAGAGACTTTTTTATGTGACAGACAAATAATACAATGACCAACATGCAATATAAGATCAGTAGAATAGAATAGAATAGAATAGAATAGGACTTTATTTGCTAAGAATGCAGGTACATACAGGATCGAAAATAACATAATAAAGAACCGTGGGCATTCTGCCTTGTTGGCATGCAAATACAATACTTATTATACAACTAAGTTGAATAAGGCAAATAAGTAGTTATAATGTATCATTTAGGAAATCCTGAACAGAAAGAACATTTTTTAAATTTCATCAATGGTAAGGTTTTCATGTGTTCAGGAATTTTATTAAAGATAACAGGAACCATACAGATCACACTTTTTTTTAATAAGCTAGTTTTAAATGTGCCTGTGCATAGTAGGTTCTGATATTGTGATCTTAATGATGTACATCGTTTTCTAGTTTCTGTTAATGTTGCAAATAAATTACGGTTTGTTATAACAAATATTGCTAATTCGAGGATATAGAGGCATGGGAAAGTTAATAATTTCTGAGACTTAAATATGGGTACACAACTGTCAGTAACTTTGAGGCCAAATATAGCTCTCAAACAGCGCTTTTGAGCTTTAAAAATGCTTTCTCGTTCACTACAGTAACCCCAAAATATTACACCAAACCTTAAGATAGAAATTACGAGACCATGGTAGGCCACTAATGTTGTTGGCAGATTCACTTTTTTGGATAGGTTGTATAACATAAACGCGGCTGTGCTTAAACGTTTACATATATCTTCTGCTTGCGGCTTCCATGTTAACTGGCTATCAATTAAGATAGGTACCTAAAAATTTTGTGCTATTCACTTTATCGATAGTTTGGCCATTGAAGTTGATATCCATGTCACCTGTAGATATTCGTTGGTGAAAATGCATAGTTTTAGTTTTTTGCAGATTTATAACTAAGTTATTATTGTTAAGCCATTTTATTAAACAGCTGATTGAGTTATTGATGTCATTTACGTATGAGTCTTTATTGATACATGAAACAATTGAAGTACTGTCGTCTGCAAATAAAACCATTGGATTAGATATATGACGTGGCAGGTCATTAATATATAATAAGAAAAGTAAAGGTCCGAGGACGCTTCCCTGTGGGACTCCATATTTTATTTCTTTAAATGACGATAAAGATTTTAGTTCCTTCTTAGATTTTAAACACAGGCTTGAAATCTCTGTACATTGTCTACGGCCTTTGAGGTAAGTTTTTATTAAATTTAGAGCATTGCCACGAATACCGTACGCATCAAGTTTGGTTAAGAGAATATCGTGGTCCACGCAGTCAAAAGCTTTCGACATATCGGCATATATTGCACATACCGGTATTTTGGAATCTACTTTACGCATTATTTCATGGAGAAAATCAAAGATGGCCATGTTTATATTTTTGTTTTTCCTGAATCCCTTTTGTTCATCACATAGTATGTGGTATTTAGTTAGGAAGCTGTCAAGAGATTCATAGGTGATTTTCTCTATGATCTTTGAGAATATAGAAATAGGAGCAATTGGCCTATAATTTACCATTTCATCTTTATCATTTTTTTTATATACTGGTATAACTATTACGCTTTTGAGACTTTCAGGAAATACGCCAGACTGTATGCTTACATTAATAATGTGAGCAAGGGGCTCAGCTATGCAATGTGCAACAAATTTGATAACTGTTTTTGAAATGCCATCGAGGCCAGAGCTCTTTTTATTTTTTAGGTTTTTAATTATACGTATTACATCTTGGTGTATAACTGGGGCTATAAATATCGTATGTGGGTTTATATTTATGTTAATGGTATCGCGTAACGTATGTTTAGATATGCCAGAGGTTTGTTCAATGAAAAAGTTATTAAAAGACTCAGCTATTAAATTAGGGTTTGATATTATTCCATCTCCATTTTGTATTTGAGAAATGGGTTCTCTTAAAATTTTGTCATTATTAATAATTTGCCAGGCCGTTTTGGATTTGTTTTTTGAGTTATTTATTTAGTTGTTATTCTGAGCTTTTTGTGTAAGTTTAATAATTTTCTTAAACCTCCTTGAGTAAATCTTAAATTTATTTCTGTTTTCGCACGTTGGTTTTTGTCTCTGTAGCCATAACAGTTGTCGTTGTTTTTTGCTACATATTCGTATCCCTCGAGAGACCCATTTTAATTTTTTTTCGGATTTTACAGTTACATTAACACGGGAAACAGAGGTCGTGTAACAGTCGGAAAATATCAAGAAAGTTATCATAGGCTTTGTTAGCATCCTCTTTATTATATACATCAGAAAATGATAGACTTTCAAGGTGCGATCGAAATTTAATAAGGTTTTCTTGGGTAATATCTCGCTTTAATGTTCTCCATGTTTTTATTTGATTCGTTTTATTAACTTTTATTTTAATCAATTGAGCAGAGTGGTCAGATAATCCAAAGTCGGTGACTTCATGTTGGCACTTCTGCTTAAGATTATGTGCAAAATTGTCTAAACAAGTATTACTGATAAATCTAGTTGGCTGATTAATTTCTAGTTTAAGGTTGAAGCTCCTGAGAAAGCATTCAAATTCTGAGGTAATTCTATTTCTGTTCAAAATATCTATATTAAAGTCTCCACATAAAATGACTTTTTGTAAGGGTTTTTTACAGACATTTTTCAAAACAAGGTCTAAATTTTCATAGAACTTACTTAGATTACATAATTTAGGAGGCCTATACACACATATAATTATAATTTTTTGAGAGGGAAATTCTACAGCACAACATTCTATAATTCCTGATATCGAGTATTTCATTACGTCAGGTCGTTCTTTGTACTCATGTCCAACTCTTACTAAGATACAGGCACCGCCACGTTTTTTATTCTGTCTAGCAAAGCATGTCGCCAGCTTATAATTAGGAATATATAATAACTTTTTTTGGCCTGACATTATAAAATGCTCGGTTATACATATTACGTCAACTACTTTTTGCTGACTCAACAATTCCTGAAAGTAAATATTTAAAAGGTCTGATTTATTTATGAGTCCTGCAATATTTTGGTGAAGAATATACATAGAATCAAAGAAAAAACACACGACTAGGGGATGCAACGATGTTGTTATCATTCTCGTTAGTAAAAGCATCACGTTCTATCGAACTTTCAGATATAGTTTGCAGTAAGTTATTAAAGATATTGCGCATTCCGCGGTCGTTTATCTTTCTATTTATTCTCGAAAACATAGAAAAATCATACAATAGATCAAAGTTAGTGTCAAATGCAGTTGCGTAACCATAAGTTTGAAGATCAAGATGTAGTAAGCTGTTAAAAGTCTCAATTCGCCAATTAAACATAGTTGAGAAATTACTTAATTTAAAGGTAGGAACACATAAAATTACGTTTGTATGCTGAATTTTAAGCAAGGATTCTCTTAATTCTATAATTATATTAACATAGTTTTCAGTTTGCTGAAAGTCTTTTTCAGCAATCAAGATGACACAATAGTCGGACATTGTAAAGTCCGCTATTTTCTTATCTAAATTATTGATAAGTTGTGATATACCACAGTTTGGCAAGATATAGTGACATATTTGAGAGTTTTTAAATGTTTCTTCAGCTATTGATGTAATGTTATTAACTTTATTAGCACTATACATAATTTATTCTTCTTTGGTATGTTTACGGTTTCTATTATTTGGTTTTCTTGGTTTCTGGGTATAATATCAGACGTCTTGCTGGAGTCCAGGTTTTCATTGTTTTTCTTTTGAGAGTTAATTCGTGGAGTTGATGAGGTAGTTCTATTCTTGCTTTTGCCAGGAGTTACTACTTCACTAGTTAATGTTTTGGTAGCTTTTTTTAAAATATCATATTTAGATGTCAGTTCAATGACGGACTTCTTTAGTGAAGTGTTTTCGAGATTTAGGTTCTGAATTTCTTCGTGTGCCGAATGTAGTTGTAAATTGAGCTGTTGTATTTGGCTTTGAAGTTGTTGAACCTGGACGTCATTTTCATCGGTGGATATATTTGGTAAACTACAGGTACTGTCATCTATCTTAGAACTGTTAGGACTAGTTTCTACCGAATTGGTCTGGGTCAACGAACGACGTTTAGTGTTCGATTTTCTGAACGTAATGTTCTCGAAGAAATTTAGTAGTTTTGTCTATTCCTATATGATCATGATCATCGTAGAACTCTTAACAAACTAAGCCTATGCCCTTTAGGGATAAAACAAAGGAGACGAGAGTCTTCACCAGTTGGTGAATACTTGTAGTACAACAAATCGTTCTTTATGAAGAACCGTGTAGTATCCAATTGATAATCCTTCAGCTTTTGCATCAAGCTTTAGAGTTTCAGAATCAGCCGTCTGAGCAATCTTCGCCCAATTTCGCGGATTTCGAATTTGGAGAACAGTAGCGGGATTAAAAAGTCTGCGTGAGGCAACCTTTTCGATACTCAAGCGTGAACTGGAAGTCTTGCATGTACACCCACCAACGGGCCACACGAGGCAACAAGTCTTTTTTACGCTCAGTCAATTTCAATGAATTACAATCGGTTACTGTTTGAAACTTTATGCCTATTAAATAATGCCAAAAGCGTTGTAAAGCGCGAACGATTGCCAACGTCTCGAGTTCGTAACTGTAACAGAACTCGGCACCCTGCGTGGATTTACTAAAATAGCCGACAACTTGCTTCCGTCTACCCTCATAAGTAGGGTATAATTGGGGGTTCTGCATCACTTGCTCTCGCTGCGCTCGAGCTGCGTGATGCAAAGACCCCCAATTATACCCTACTGATTCTGATCTGATCTGATCTGTTTTCTGGATGAATATTTTAAATTTTCGATCTGATCGAGACTTTTAGATCTGATCTGTTTCGTGAGCTTAATATTTAACGGCTGTTTTAATAGAATGCGTTTGCTGTTATTGTTACAAAATCTTCAGTCTTCGTGATGCAAAAACTTCAATGTAAATAGGGCGGTCCAATGTAACTTTTGTTTTATTCAATTGAATAGCTACTAAACTTTCCGATAAAATTGCCAAGTCTCTGAAATGCGGTGCGCTAATATACCTTTCAGCACCATGCAATTTGTTGGCTGTATTTAACTTATCTTTCCATAATTTTACGAGCCTAACATCAACTTGTTTCCGCTTATTTTCAATTGTTTTTCCAAAAATAGAATTGTTTTGTTTCTTAAAAAAATCTTTTTCAAAATCAGATTTAGCTTTTTGCCTGAGAGATGTATTCAATAAAATATATGGTTTTAAAAAGTTATTATTATGGTTTTAAAGTTAGCTCGCTGCGCTCGAGCTGCGTGATGCAAAGACCCCCAATTATACCCTACTGATTCTGATCTGATCTGATCTGTTTTCTGGATGAATATTTTAAATTTTCGATCTGATCGAGACTTTTAGATCTGATCTGTTTCGTGAGCTTAATATTTGCTCTCGCTGCGCTCGAGCTGCGTGATGCAAAGACCCGCAATTATACCCTACTGATTCTGATCTGATCTGATCTGTTTTCTGGATGAATATTTTAAATTTTCGATCTGATCGAGACTTTTAGATCTGATCTGTTTCGTGAGCTTAATATTTAACGGCTGTTTTAATAAAATGCGTTTGCTGTTATTGTTACAAAATCTTCAGTCTGCGTGATGCAAAAACTTCCAATTACACCGCTTATGCAGATTGTAGTGTATGGAAGAATTATTTTTTTTTTTTTTACTTTGACTCATTTTAATCCTACTCAGAGCACAGTGCAATAGCGCATATTCTAATAGAGTAATTGTTTCAGACAGTTATTAATATAATATATTCCTTTCACAGCATTCAAATAAAAACATTGAGGAAAATTTGTAGCATGCTGCATCCAAGGATCATCGTAAATCTCCCAATCTTCTATAACAACTCCACATGAGAAACACGCTGCTTTATCATTTACACCATTTCCATAATAAAAAAATCCGGCTTCAGCCATTTCCATCACCAACCTTCTCCTTGAATTAGCCGTTGCCCAATAATGTCTAAACGAATTTTCACGCATTTTATACGTATTATAGATGTCATAACGAGGGTTGAATTTATTTTGAGACATGTTCTGTACACTCACTATGTAGTTCTTCATACAGCCAATTATAAAAATGAAATGATATCGTACTACTGTAGCCAGCAACTTATGAAGATTATCATTTGATTGGTAGGGATAGAACACACAATTTGCATCTGATTCTATTATTATTATTATTATAGAATTATCGGACACGTTTTTATCATGCTTAATATTTTCGATTAATCTTTGAGAATTTATAAAAGTTTTTAGAGGGTCTGAAACTGGTTTGAACATTTTATCTAAGGATAAATTAACTTCATGTTCATGATTTTTCATTTCGTTTATTTTCTTTTTTATGGAGTCGACCGACTTGATTAATTCCATTTTAATATTTTTTTCCATCTTATGTAATCACAACTGTGTTCAACTAAGAGAGAAATAAGGCTAGCAATGTTTCTGTATACAATTCATTTATATGGATGTACCACAAACAGACATCTGCATTCATTAGAATTTGAAAAATGTATTGAAATTCTTTCTGTACCTCCCATTATTTAATATAGACTCTTTGTTAATAAGTAAAAAATTGAAAGGATTACTCCAAACTGTTTTACAGATTTCTTTGAAATGGTTCCAGTTTAAATCAGGACTGACATGTTCCTCATAAATATGTTTTAAGTTCACATCATCTTGTCTAAATACTATAAGAAAATTAGCATTGTCACGTAACAATTGTTTTGGTATCTTTGAATAGGTCTGAGATAAATAAAAACAATCGATTTGCTTATGTCTCCCCATACAAAAATAATTGCGAATATTAGTCTGATTTTCTGTTGCAACATCGTCAAAAATAAATATAGAATTTGGTAATGCTTCACTGGGAGATATAACATCTTTATTATCGCTAAACTCATAGAATTTAATTTGAGGTACTCTTCTTAACACTTCACTTAAAAAACGATATTTTGGTTGGAAATCCGTTTTTGAGTAAATATACAGATTTTGAAATTTAAGACCATTTTCATGTAATAATAAACTGATCATAACGTTTGTTTTACCACAATTTGAGGGCCCACATATAATACAACGAATCGTATTAGGCAATAAAGCGCTGTGTCGGATCTGACAACTGGAGTCATTAGAATTAATATTATTTACATTTAGAGATATGGGTTGTTTGATCAACTTCATCTTGCCTACTAATTGCACTTTTCTCGATCCTTCAATATATACATGATAATTATAATAACAGCTATAGTTTCGCTAAACTAGAATTCTTTTCTTAAATATTAAAGAATTTTTTGTTACAATGAATCATTTAATAGCTGCAGCCAGTGCAAGACAGTCACTTGTCAATAATTTTCAAATTAAATCACTTTTTTACTAAAGGTAAGTTTTGATATAATTATTATTGAAAGTTCATATCCAAACAACTTTAGACAAATTTATTTTCTTTTCAGAATAATGTCTCTTTCACCATCATACAGTCCTAGTTTTTGGGATGATGAGATTTCTGCAGGACACGAACAGTCGCGATTACGCGAGGTATGTATCTAATTATAAATGTACAAATATTTACATCTTTTTAGATAAAATGATTTTTGACATTCAACAATAACAACTATTATTTTTGTTGTGAGGAATGTGTCAAAAATAATATTATTGTATCGCTGTCATATTTACCTATAGTTTATTCATCATTCTCTTTACAGAAACTGAGTGATCCTTATCTTGCGGATAACGATGCTGCTGTTAAATCATTCTATTTTACTCAAGATCTGAATACCTCCAATATTCCAGTTATCAAAACTGCGTCACAAAAACAACCAACAGAAAAAATAAAAGAGAAAAAAAGGAGGTCTGCAAATATGAAGAAAAATTGCAAATCTCAATTTTATTCAAAAACTATTATATTAGATAATTCATCTTATATTATTCGGAAAGAGCCAGGAAAAGCTCATCATTTGATAAATATGACATGACATGACAATATTCATGACATGAGTGACAATGCTTCCGGAAGGAGCTGCAGTGAAAATGACAGCACTCGTGTAAGTGTTCAGTACCTAGTCAGAAACAATTATGATGAAATAATGGATGAAACTGAACATTTGATTGACAAAATAGTGAAAAAAATTAATTTGTGAAATTGATTGTGAATCTTATTTCTGAGGTTGTGAATCTTATTATTTAGTGTGACCCAATAAACAAAATAGATTCTGCAAACTGTGTTTTGAATTACCTGATTAATTTGTTACTAGATAATACCTCTTATTAATAAACAATGTGCAAACAGTGTATATAATTATGTAAAAGTATATATACTAACGTTATTCATGATAATAATCTATACACATTGTTTAAAAGAGGGAAAATCTTTCGGAAAGGGAAAAATAAACAAATAAATACAGCGTACACATTTATTGATTAAATACATTTTATAAGATTATGTCCTAATTACATTTCTCTTTATGATATTCTTATTACATTACACATTTAATTACATTGTAATCAACTTAGGAGAATAAATAGACACATGTACTAAAGTATTGAACTATAATGCCCCCAAGGTAAAGTGTTGAAACAACCTTCTATCCTTTGCCTTTTATCATCATCACTGTTAAGAATGAGCTTATTTAACTTTTGTGTAAAAACTTGATGATTTTTTGATCTTATAACATACATATTATCTCGAAGGTTATCATTTAACATTAATGCTCTTTTATATTTTTCAATATCCAATTTTTTTGTTACCGGCTTTGTTATTCCCTTTGCTTTCTTTATAGTTTTATTTTCCGTGCGTATACAATACAACTTAGCTCGTAAACCTACAAATTCTGAAATAATCTCTCCACCAATTCGTCCTTGAAATAACCTGGTATTTTCATATTAGCTTTAGGTAATCCATATATATTGTTATCCTCAAAATTGCTCGTGTCAAAATAACAAATATTGTTTTTCATATCTTCATAAAAATTTTCAGTTTTTACCAAATAAAGTAAGCTGTCAGTATCAGTGTAACATAAAATAACATTATTTCCATATATTTTTTTAATTACAGAATAATGAAAATTATATAAATGCGTTTTAGAAATTTCAAGAATAGAAAATCCAATGTAAAGAGGGCGGTCCAATGTAACATTTGTTTTATTCAATTGAATAGCTACTAAACTTTCCGATAAAATTGCCAAGTGTTTGAAATGCGGTGCGCTAATATACCTTTCAGCACCATGCAATTTGTTGGTTGTATTTAACTTATCTTTCCATAATTTTACGAGCCTAACATCAACTTGTTTCCGCTTATTTTCAATTGTTTTTCCAAAAATAGAATTGTTTTGTTTCTTAAAAAAATCTTTTTCAAAATCAGATTTAGCTTTTTGCCTGAGAGAAGTATTCAATAAAATATATGGTTTTAAAAAGTTATCTTGATAAAATGATAATATTCTATATATTTTTAACAATATTAAACCATTTGCTAAACACTCTTGTAAATGCATATAATGGATAACAAAACGATGTTTGTTATGCAAAGGACATCATCCATTTTGGTCCAAATTTGAAAACGGCGGCCAAAGAAAAAAAATAACATATTCTGTTAGAACTTGTTCTCCTTAACATTTTTTATTATGGCACCAAAACTGTGGGACCATTGCCCTCGGTTTTATTTGAGTTAAAAGTCACACACATTTTTCGTAACATGAATTGTTAAAACAAAGGATTTAGCTTGAATAGAAACTTCCAGGTAACTGCCGCCATGCCGTTGGCGCACTCGCAATGTGATGCCCCCCTCCCCTACCCGCCGAACGACGCGCCCCGCTCCGCGCATCACAACTGTTACTTTATTTAGTTCCGAAAGCAACGCTATCGTGTACGCTGTGTGAATTACGCTAGCTCCTGCTTCAAGCTATTTTATTTTAATTGTTTATGTTTGATATCATCCTTGTTATGTTTTATTTTTGTTATTGACTGTTACGTGTAGCTTGTTTTTTTTTTGTTGAGTTTTAAACTGTTATATTAAAGTGTGCCATGGCGGACTTATGTATCTTCTGTCGTGAATCGACAGAGAATCGACAAAGATACTCTTGGAGTTCTCGTGAAAGCGATCATCTTGATATCTCCCAAATAGTGATAGAAGAATTGCTACTTCGACAGGTAAGAACACAGTGCCTTTTGTTTATGTCCGCGATATGTATATTATTATTATATGAGAAAACGTGTGTTAGCACACATTGTCAAAAAGAACGATTTTATGTTTGCTTCTATTTAAAAGAAACATGGTGCAGTATTACATTCTGACTGTCAACTGCCAAAACTACGACGTTTCATCTCAAGGCCATCCGGCCAGTCCAACATAGACAAAGCACGGTATGGGACCTTGACAACACGATGCTTTGAGTCGGCGCAATCATTCTTTGAAGCGTTTATGACCCGACGAATCTATTATTCATAAAGGGCTGTTCATAACAATGTTTTTTTGTCTGCCAAACACTTTTTGTTTTTTTTTTGTTTAATTTCTAGTTGGCGGCTACAGAATTCATTTGCCGTCCGTGTTGGAAAAGAGCTGAACGTACGCACCGACGACGTATGCGAGAAGCCGCAGAACAAGTTGATCAAGATGGGCCAGCTGAAAATCCAAATCCAAGACCTATTTCGTTGGAATTGCCTGGTCTTCGTCGCGCACCGAATACCTCAAATAACTGCATTTTTCAACATTGTTTGAATGAATCTCGTCGTCGGATACCCGAAAATATAAGGTTTCGTATGTTGTGCCGGTACAGTTATTATGTGCCAGAAAGTACACGTGTATGCAGTGAGCACATGGAGCAAAATCTGTGGCATTTACTCCCTTTACAAGATAGCTCATCAGAAGAGTTCACTGCTATTCAAATAATGGATATAGTATCAACATTACAACACATACATATTACTCAGGACCACATTAACTTCGAACAATATGAAAATATGTCATTGGACGAGTTCTATATCTGGATCGGAATACTTTAAAACCAGTTTGCCGAATTGATGGAGGGTTTGCCAAGCTTGAAGTCAGTTAATAAAAAAATACTATTTTGGCGGCAGTATTAGTTAAGTTGAGGACTGGAGACTCCAATGCTAGACTAGCTAACATTTTCAAATGTGGTGAAACAACCTTCCAAAGGTGGTTGCAGATCGGACGCGATGCGCTCTTACAGGATTTTGTGCCCTTAAACCTTGGTTTTGATCACATGACTCGTGAGAACGTAGCACAAAGGAACACGTTAATACCAAACCGTCTATTCGGGAAGCCCTTGAGCCCAGAAGATGAAAGGAAGGCGATAACAATTTGTGATGGTACGTACTTATATCTGCAAAAAAGTACCAATTACTTTTTTCAGCGACAGTCTTACAGCCATCACAAATATAGAAACCTCCTGAAACCGTTCCTCTTGGTTTGTTGCGATGGACATATTATTGAGGTAATTGGACCGTATGCTGCCGTTACATCCGACGCAGAAATCATGAATGCTATGATAAAAAATGTAAACAGCGCATTCCTTTGGTTTTTTAGGGCCGGGGATGTTTTTATTTTGGACGGTGGATTTTGCGATTCTGTGGCTAACCTTGAGTCTTGCGGTTACATACCACATATGCCTGCAACAAAATACCAAAATGAAACACAACTCACGACAGATCAGGCAAACAAATCAAGGCTGATTACGATTTGTCGTTGGGTAGTGGAAGTGGTGAACGGCCGATTTAAAACAGATTTTCGGCTGTTACGAAATACATATAACAATAGAGCCGCTAAAAACATGTTTGATTACTTCAGAATCGCAGCAGCCATTTTAAATAAATACCATATTGTAATCGAAAATAATCCATATGCTTCAGACATTTTGGAGATTAAACGAAAAAATGAATACGCCAAATGTATTAGCGGAACTGGTTAATCGCCATAATTATAATCGCAGAAGAGCTCAGTTCACCCTAATGTCAGCAGATATGCCAGAGTTTGTAGATTTTCCGAGGCTGAGTGAAGATGATCTTTTATTATTCGCTCTTGGCGTATATCCACTAAAACAAGCCAAAAGCTACTATGGCGAACATATACTCCAAAACGGATCGTTTTCTATTGAGCTCAGTTTGGCAATTTCAAATGAACACTTGGAAGAGTTAGAAGGAAGAGATCTGTGGATGATACGAGGACGACTGCAATCTCGACATGTCCGATCTCCCCAATATTACACCTACATTGTAATAGACAGCACATTATCCGGTCGAAGTGCAATCCGTCATTATTACTGCACGTGCATAATAGGAAAAAGAACAATTGAATGCTGTTCGCATATTATGTGCATAGTATGGTACATGAGTTACGCTCGTCATTTACAGGTGTTATCACCCCCGGCTTTAGGATTAGAAAACATTATTGTAGTTCCAGACGAGGATGATATACTTATTTAACCATAATATATTATGTATTAACATACTTGTAAGACGTTCATTTACTTTTACAAATAATTAAAGGGTTCGTTAACAATAATTGACCGTAAGATACTATATTTTTATTTTTATTTGTATTTTTATTTTTTTTAAATCCCATAAACCACAAAATAACACAATAAAAAAAAACACTACAGGCATGCTGTATTTTCTCAATATTTTGTAAAGCTATAGCAGTTTAAATAGTTCTTTTTTTAATTCATTTCATAGAAAATGTATAAAATAAAGATTTTTGAACTCAAATAAAACCGAGGGCAATAGTCCCACAGTTTTGGTGCCATAATAAAATTTTTTAAGGAGAACAAGTTCTAACAGAATATGTTGTTTTTTTTCTTTGGCCGCCATTTTCAAATTTGGACCAAAAATGTATGGAGCGTGGATGATGTCCTTTGCAATTAACTTTTTACACTTGTTTTGCATAGGTGAATATTTTTCGGCAGCAAAGGGAAGATCCGAATGAGCATTATGAATGTTAGGTGGGTAATATAAATCTACCTCCAAAATGTATCCCTCATCACCGTTTTTGTTTACGCCATTTATATCAAAATTATTTATTTCATTATCATTAAGAAATCGGAAGTTACGCATTGGAAGTTTTTGCATCATTGCAAAGCCATATAAATTCACACAGTCAAGATAAATAAGGTATGAGCTTGCCTCGTTCTTATTATACGATGATTGATATTTGTTATTAGCTTTAGCATATCTTAATGAGCATTGGGCAAGACCTCCGCGAATTCCATTTTCTATCATTTGGTACATTTCTACGTCAGATATTAAATCAAGCTGAACTTTAGTGTACCACAGCATAGCATCCCAACTTAACGATGGTGATGAAACATAATAACATGGGTCTAAATTGTAATAAAATAAACTCATTTCTCGAAACTTCTCAAAAATATCACATAATAACAGTACATCACATTTTAAATAAAGGTCTGTGTACTCTCCTAAATTTTTTATTTCAAAAGTTCGCCATATGTTTAAAGCATGCTGATAATCTTCAGTTGAAATATTTTCTCCCGTTAGTTTATTGAAAAATTTTGACTTTTCAGGCAGCTGGGTTTCATCATATTTTTCCCATCTGTTTACATAGTCATAACAATATGCACCTTTTCTACATGCTAAATTAAATAAACGATCATGATCAAAAAACAATCGCATGTGTTGAAAATCGTCTGTGTGTAACGTTTTTACCAATTTATCTAAACTGGTGCTTAAAAAGTTAAAAGAATCAATAAATTTTAATTGCACTGTAGTTTTATTATCAATAGGTATGATTTTTGTGAACGATATGTACTTTTCTTTTGATTTAGGAATTAATTTTGCCAATTATATCCGACAGCTCTTTTATAAATAAATGGCAATCATATCCAGACAAATTGTGAAAAATTATAGGTATGTATTGACATTGTTTCAAATTCAAATTACAAGCGTTGTACGCAGCACCTCTATATTTACCGGTGAAATGATCATGATCTTTAACTTTTTTATCAGTTTGTGTGAACTTGGTTTTACATATGTGACATAACTCAGCTATTTTAAATGAATTTAACTCATCAGAAGTAAGAGGCATCATTGACTGTTTATTTTGCAAAACTTTATACAGCCTTTTTACATCATTTGTAATGGTTTCAACAAATTTTTGTGCGCAGTTTGGACCTCTATAACTAACAAAATTATTTAATTCAGGTTTAGAGTTACAACAAATATAATAAGCATACGATGATGTTTCATGTGCCTGCACAGATTCAGTAAAAAGCGATTTATTTTTGTCTGAGTAATTGCAAAGCAAACTTTCAAAATCTCCGTATATTACAATTGGAATTCTTTGCGTTCTCTCAATGTTTGAAAATTGTAATTTGCTATGTTCATCAGGCAAAACTGTTTTTATTTTGCTACAGTTGTGATTTAATAATTTATCTTCATCCTCATGATACAAAAAACACTCATCACATAAAAATAGTTTAGATTTATGTTTGGTTAATTGTCGATGCACAAGGCGGCCAAAATTTTTTATTAAACAAAAATGGGCTTTATCACCTTTAGTTATGTACAACAAATTGACATGTATAAGCTTTCGTTCACGTGTTAAATATAATGGGCCTGTTACATGATTACTAGCTTCAAGACCATATACATTTACACTTATAGAAGGATTATTTTTCTCAAAGATTTTAATATCATCAAAACTTGGTGGAAAAGACATATCATTTATGTTTAATAGAAACGTATAGTGTGGGTACGATTGCATTCTATTAGCATTCAATTTTTTAGGAAACATTTGGGCAATAATACACCACAAAAAACAATGATTGTCATTGTTACGTATATTCAAACATGACTTTGTGTTTTTTATAACAGTAGGCAATTCTAAATAAGTGCCAGCTCTCAAAGGATTGTATTTGTTTATGTTTATTTCCAAATGGCTTATAAAATTAATAGTCCACCCAGATTCGCCAAGTTCAAATTCTAAACATTTAGATATTAATTTTTCAGAGCATTGAAAATAGATATCAGAAATATTTGTATTCGGAACTGCTATCATATATTTGGTGTTGAAAGATTTCATAGAGCTTTCATTATTCTTTGGCAAAATGTGTGAAACAAATAATTCAAAATTGACTTTAATTGCTTTATGTTTTTGAATCATAAGATTGATAATTTTACATACAGATTTTGAAACTTGATTTAAAAATATTTCTGGAGTAATTGTTATGTCACTGGGTTTAATTGGATTCACTTTGTAACTTATGATTCTATTCTTAAAGGCAGTAGCAATAACTTGAATATTATCGAATTCGGAGCAGAGCAATACATTAGATTTATGAATATTTGTTCTACTATGTGCTGCTAATTTTGAAACATAAATATTACAGTCTTTACAAAAAAACATGTTCATTAACAATTGGTTAATACTAATTTTATAACTTCTCAGGCTTTTTATAGATATATATATGCATATAATATCAGATTTTAATTTTAGAATTTCTTATTTCGGGTTTTTATATTTCTTTGTTTTAATTTCTTATTTCAGGTTTTTTAATTTCTCAGTTTTAATTTCTTATTTCAGGTTTTTAAATTTCTCAGTTTTAATTTCTTATTTCAGGTTTTTAAATTTCTCAGTTTTAATTTCTTATTTCAGGTTTTTAAATTTCTTAGTTTGAACCTCTGAAAAAAAAATTCTTAGTTTGAACCTCTGAAAAAGTACATGTGTAATATAAAATAATTATTCATTTAAAATTTGCAATACAAAATGCACAAAATCAGAGTTAAAAATACAGGCAAAACAATAACTAATATGAATTAGGTAATTATTATGTATTTAATAATAATATAAACTTAAAATAATTATAAGCAGATATAAACATTTATATAAATGTATATATTTGCACGTGAATGTATATAATTATACATATATAAATAAATATAAAAATACTTATTGATGTTGTTGTAATGTATGTTGCTGTAATATAGAAAACTTTGTTTAAATAATATTCTCACATTTTTTTTATAAAGACTGTATATGTTTCCATAAATGTGATTAAACAAACTTATAATTAAAAAGATTAAACAGATTTATATTATAGTTATTTCCAAATTAAAAAAAAAAAAACTTGCGCTAAAAGAGCGCATAAGTAGTACCTATAGACAGGGTATGAAAGTTGTTTTTTTTAATATTAAATCTAAGAAGGTTTGCTGTATAGAACAGGCTGGATATCTTTAAATTCAGCCCTTCCAATATTTACAAGGTGTGTTAAAGCCTTCCACACAGCATTATCTTTATCAGTTGATAATTTTAAAGTTACAAAAGAATGTTTCCAACGCTCATTTGCAGCAAGTTTTTCCACTTCGTCAGTATTATAAACTCTCCAATTCAAAATAATACTTTCCTACTCTTCCTGGATCCGACTGGAAGGTGTGGCCAGTAGCTACTCGCTGAGTGAAGCAGCTCTTCAGGGTAGCAGCACGAATCAACGGTCGAGACGATTCATCCTGAAATACAAAAAATAACTAGTTTTAATTAAAACAATAAAGAGCGAAATTTTTTAGACTTCTACGTCGTTTAATCTATTACTACTTTAATTATAGATAATCTATTAGAAAGCTTATAAAACTCTTATGTCCACAAACAAGTATAATTTTAATGGATAAAATCACTCACTAAAACACTAAATATGCTCATGAAAACATTCATGTGCATATTTAGTGTGTGTGTTTGTAATCAATGAAATGATTTAATACGTTTGAAAAAATACCTTACCTCAGAATCTGAAGCGGTGAGATTCCGCTTTCTTTTTGGAGCTGATGTTGCAACAATTTGCTGTCCGTCGCTATCAGACTCTGTTTCTGAAGCGAATGGGTTTTTGGAACGCAACGCCTTCTTTTTTTGAGACACTTTTTTGTCTCTCTTCACAGCTTTTTTTTCGAGCTGCCGCTTATTTTTTCTTTAGTTGCTCGAGATATTGGAGGGGTGGAGTCGTCTTCTTCAACCCAAAAAGGATTATTCGTCGACTGAGCCCTGAAGACAGAATTAAAATGCAATAAATATTTTTGTTATACATTCCTTACAACATCAAACAATAAACATGTTTCGAATATCGAATAGGGAATAATATTTTAACAGTCTAAAAAAATACTTTAAATTACTTATAAATCGATCTAAGGTCTTGTATTTATTGCTTGTTATACCAATCAAATGAAAATAAGCATTCAAAATGATAGATTTATATTAATACTAGCTGTTTCCTGCGGTTTCACCTGCATCCCGAAGGAACTACTTCCCGCACCTATGTGTTAATCCGAGTCAACCTCTATGTGCGTGTGTGTGCCAAATTTCGTGAAAATCAGTTCGGCAGTTTTTGCGTGAAAGAGTAACAGACGAACAAACTTTCGCATTTATAATATTAGTAGGAATAATTAATAATATGAAATTAAAAATACAGCGCCAGTACATGATTTAAATAAAATATAATACTCACATACTTTTTTTGCAACACACCCAACAAAAAATACACTCGCGATACCTCAGTGAAATGCTTTTCAGCACAACGATGACAAAATGTAAGGAATAATCTCAGATGCTTATTTTTATAGACCTAAATTCTAAAGCCATAGTCATAATGTTACTTTCCAAAAATAATTACTTGAAAAATATAATTCAAACTTTATTTGTTAATAGAATTTCATCTCTATTACCGGAGCACTTAAAGTAGATTTTATTTAAATCATTTCTCGTAATGAAATCGCGCTGTGAATGCTTCCGAATACTCTCGTTTAGGAAAGTGCTCTCACAGCATTTTATCCTTATTCGAGTTTTTTAACGCAACTGGAGACGAAAATCTTAAAAGGAATGATATGTCAAATAGCTTTGGTGGAATAGAAACAAACATATACGAAAACCAATAAAATGAGATCTCCGCTAGTTATTTGCTATGTATACAGAAATGCTGGCTTATTCTGTAAAGTCTCAAGTCGTAAAGGTTGTGATAGATATAGCTATCCTGTTCATTTTAATGTTAATAGAAAGAGATGTCAATGGATTTCAAAGTGATATTCCCTTATGGTACTCTTATTTGATATTACAGAATTAGGTTGCGTGAATATTGAACTTTGGTAAATGAAACAAACAATTTTAATTTTTAAATATATTAATAATAAATCTTCTAATATACTGTAAAATAATAATAAATATTAAAAATATCATAACACATTATTTCTAATATGTTTGGAAATTCAACTAGAAAACTAAAAAAAAAAACTATTGCAAGATTTTTTTTTTATTTATTTGATCTTCCCATCATGTCTCAATTAGCCAGGAGGACGACGAATTGTGGGAAGTTGAATACAAATAAAATGTTATGATGGCCTAGTGGTTAAGGCACCCGCCTCTCATGCATGAGGTTGCGGGTTCAAAATCAAGCAATGTGTTATTTTTTTTCAATTCATAATGTTGTACTTTGTAAGTATATTTAAGTTAAGCTTTTTTTTTTTTTAGGGCCAGGCCTAGGTAGAGTTTAATAAAAATGAAACCAAATAATTTGTGATACATTCAAAAATCAAATAAGTTTATTACAGCTTATTACAGTAACTCAATATTTCTAATTTGTTTTTGAGTTCGTAAATATATATTTATGTTATGTTGTAATTACACAATTTTACCTATTTATATTTTTTATTATACAATTTTACCTTTATTTGAAGAGCTTACATTCTAATATTATTACTAATAAAGTAATTACAGACATAAATTAAGATTGCATGTTTTCATGTATTTTACCAATTATATTTTCTAAAGCTAAGTAAGTATTATCATCACATATATTTTCTATTACATATTGCACACATTTCTCCGCGCGGCACTCGCAAGGCTTTTCAGGCTGGTTATCACCCTCATAAATTTCAATTTTGATCGTCCTCGATAATGCAGTCATGTTTGGAGCTCTCGTTTTAACATATGAGTATACTTGAACTCGTTTGCGCTTTTGTGGAGTTGATGAGGTTTCCCCCTTTCTCTTTAAATTGAGTTTGGGTGATTTACTTGCAACTGGTGGATCATATGGAATGAAATTAAAAAGGCCTTCAGAGTCCTGAAACATAAATAAAAACAAAAACTAAGTAAACACGTATTATTATAATATTATAATTATTATTAACAAAAATACGTAGAAAAATACTCACCGACATTTTATAAATATGCGTATATCTCGAACGAATACTTTTCAATTAATGCACTCTTAATACAGGAAAATAAGGAACTTCGTTCCAAAACTCTAATGACATGTTGCTACATGTAATGGAGCAAAAGTAGATTGTTATAAAATAAACTCTATGTGCTTAATACATAGAGATTAATTTGATAATGTGCAGCACAACCATCTTTCTTACCTTATTTAGGAAACGGTGCCACAGCGTCGCGGATACCTGAGATGAAATTTTAAAAAGGAAGTTGTACATACTTTTGTACGCCGATAGCCTAGTAGTTTGAACGCTCACCTTCTATGCAAGCGGGTGCGAGTTCGAATCTACTCGACTACGTTTCGCAGTAACATGTTGATTATAATAATAATATATATATATATATATATATATATATACCTATATACCAAATGCCTAAAACCTAAAAAAACTGAACCCTCATCTCACTCTGCTCAGCTGTTGCGTCTCCAATCATTAGACCAACAAGATCTTCATGAATGAAGTCTACATGAATGTTTAACGCGGACCCAGTTAAACTTATAAGTATTTAATGTTTACTTGTAAAAGGAAAGGACTTCACACTGTGTTATTACCTTACAAAAACTACTGTGCTAACAGAGGCATGTTGCACTGTTCTCATCGTCATCAACATTCGTTACCTATTCAATTCCTTACGATTTAATAAATCGATACCCCATCGATGCGCTCGAGTCGCTCCGATCACGCCGCGCTGTCGAACTTGAGACATTTGTTGTTTATATTATATCGTCCCAAGTAGAAAAGATATTTGAGCTTCATTGTTACGAAGGTATCAGTATAACGATGACCCAATGAATGAAATCTCTGTTACAAATCGAGCGAAGTACTGCATATCATGCAAGTTAGTCAGGTTAGTAGTGTAATATTGGGGCGATTTGCATCGCGAACCGAGCGAATGCGAGGTGAGTGATGCAGAAGCCCTAATATTACCCTACTCTCATATTCTTGCAATAAAATAACAAAAATCACATGCTAAGTATTGCTTCTCGCCTCAAACAAAAGGCTGACATTTTCTAAGCGAATGGGCAATACAAGCAGTTTTAGAAGCGTACCCAGCAATGTACCTCCGAAAATAGCCCGCCAAACCCAAAAATTGACGAACACCTCTTACATTAGATGACTTACGAGACTACTCGTACACTAAAGCTTCAGTCTTACTAGGGCTCGGCCGTACCTGACCATGACCAATAAGCCTATCTAGATATTCTATCCAGGAGTCTAAGAATAAAACGTCAACAGGTACGTTCTGTATAACCGCGGACATCACATTGTTTTGTCTGGAGGAAACTGAGCACGTTACTCAAATTATTTTAATTATTTGATTTCGATTCGACACGTTCCTTAACAAAACAAGTTTCAATTGAATGCCCAATCTTTTAACAGAATGTGCAAGTCTTAACGGCTTAGTATTCGACTTTGTTGATTAAAGATTAGAGCTAGTCGATTCGGTTTTTGATGAAGATTTACCAGAATCTCGCATCGATTTTTGCTGATTTGTTAGGGCAAACGGCCTGTTTGTGACCTACGTTTCCGCACGAAAAGCACACTAATCGATTATACTGCGAGACCTTGCGTTAACGCAAATCAGGCGAATTTGCGTTTGACGTGCGAACAGGATTGTTATTAACAGGTGCCACACCCTTAGGCTTTAGGAGGGTGGGGCAAAATGAGGCTCGGGGCACAACGGGAATTTAGCTTGTGTGCGTGGCACACACGCGTATACAAGTCGACAGCGGCGCCATTCGTTCGTTGTTCAGTCGCCGCACGTGAGTCAGAGCAAGCGGAACGTGTCGGTGCGTGGTTTAGTGTCGTGGCTAACAAAAACAGTTTTTGAGTGTATTGTTATTTGTTTTCATATATTATAATATTCTCTGGTGTAGTGAGGTAAGTACATGATCTGCATTAACTTTTATACCTTAAATCAGTGGGAGTGGTATTAATCTGTTGAAATTTTAATTTATTTTTGATAATTTCTATTGAGGTTAGAAATGGCCGATCAATTTAAAAAAAAGTAATGTTTGGGGCAAAATGAACGGGGCATAATGGGACGGTATCCCATTATGCCCCCTCTCACAGAGGCAATTTAATTTAATATTTTAATATTTACGCTGGCGGTAGAGGACATTTTTACTTCTCTTAGGTCGGTATCTAATTCGTTTACTGGATTTATAATTATTATATTAAGTCCTTTTTCTTTTTTTACAGTCATTATGGTTCGTACCTACAAAAGAAAAACTAATCGACAAAAATGGGACGAAGCAGACATGAGAAGAGCAGTGTCAGCTGTGCTTCTCAATAGAATGGGGTTTCTCAGGGCTTCTGCTACTTATACTGTGCCAAAATCAACTTTAGAACGACGAGTTAAAAAAGCTCGCCAGTCTCAGAATGCAGATACAGATTCAGATAATGACTATGGCAAGAAAGGTTTAGGGCACTTCAAACCAGTGTTTACAAAAGAGCAAGAAGAAGAGTTGGCCGCTTATGTAAAAATGATGCAATCCCGATTATTCGGAATTACTGGGACAGAGCTAATGATACTAGCTTTCCAACTAGCTATAAAAAATAATATCGAGAATCCCTTTAATCGAGAAGATGGTATGGCAGAGAAGGACTGGCTTAGTGGGTTTTTAAAACGCCATCCAGATATATCATACAGGCAACCAGAACCAACTTCTGCGGCTACGGCGATGGGATTCAATAAAGTCGCTGTAAATAGCTTTTTTGATCTATTAGAAAGTGTTGTGGATAAACATGCACTGACTGCAGATGGAATGTATAACGTAGATGAAACGGGTATTAGCACTGTGCCAAAAAGTCAGTCCAAAATTCTATCACTGAAAGGACAGAAGCAAGTTGGATGTCTAACATCAGGAGAAAGAAGCCAGCTAGTGACAGCTGAAATATGTTTTAGCGCGACGGGAGTATATTTGCCACCAATGCTAATTTATGCCAGGAAACGCATGAAGAATGAGCTTCTAGATGGTGCACCAGCAGGCTTTTGGGGAACCTGCAGCGACAATGGCTGGATAACCTGCCCAATTTTTTTCGATTGGTTCAAACGTTTCGTGGACTTTACAAAGCCTTCTAAAGACAAACCAGTTTTGCTTATGTTAGACGGCCACGTCTCCCACACCAAAAATCTGGATCTCATAGATTATGCCAGAGAACACAGTGTTATATTGTTGTGCACACCGCCACATTGCACTCATAGAATTTAACCCTTGGACGTGTCATTCATGCGACCACTAAGCACATATTACAGTGCTCAAGTAAAGAAGTGGTTAAGAGATCATCCTGGACGCGTAGTAACTTCCTACCAAGTTGCAATCCTTTTTGGGAAAGCTTTTATACAAGCATCAACCATGAGCACTGCTATAAATGGTTTTAAAAAATGTGGCATATGGCCTGTTGACAGGAATGTTTTCACAGAAGCAGATTTTATAGCTGCGGAAACCACCAACACTGAGACCCTTGTTATTGAAGGCCTAAATACGCAAAATGCAGTAGACGTACCAACACCATACTGCGAACCTTCAACTTCAGGAATTTCACAAGCAGCTCAATTGAATCCTCCCGTATCAAACCCCAATAACTTACATGAACATGCTATGCCTACCAACTCTTCTATGACGACTTCAATGGCTGGTCATAAAAGTCCAGAAAGGCAAATTTCACGAGCAGTCCAATTAAATATGTCTAGTATATTAAACCTCGATGAAAACATTCCTGAACCAATCATACCCGCTGTCCAAGACAACTTAAATCAAGAAGTTATGTCCACCGCCATGGTTTCAGTTTCTACACAGCCATTTGAACCTCTCGCATCCACTTCAAGGGCTAAAGATAAAACTCCTGAAAGGCAAATTTTAAAAGAAAAGAGTTCTTTTGCAGTTACACCTGAAAATATTATGGCAATTCCCAAAGAATTAAGAACTAAGGAAAGACAAAAGAGAAAACGTGGGAAAACGGCTATACTTACGGATTCCCCGTACAAAAATGACCTGACTAAGGAAAATAATGCAAAGGAAAATAAGAAGACTGCACCAAAGAAGAAAAATGACCAAAAAAAACCAAACCAAATAATAAAAAAAAGGCTAAGAAACATAAGCAAAAGGAAGCCACATTTACTAGTTCATCGGAAGAAGACGAAGATGACTGTGCTTGCATATATTGTGGTTATTTGTATTCGCAGTCAGACGAGGGTTGGGTTGCGTGTAGCTCTTGTGCGGGTTGGGCACACAATTCCTGCGCCGGAGTAGACGAAGATGATGACGAGGCACACATTTGTGCACAAGGATTGCCTGACTAAAATGAATCTTCATTTTGTCCCTTAGCATTTCCTGTTTTGCCCCGACCATGGCAAAATGGGAAATTTAACACTTGGTGATTAGTTCCTCATAATTAAGAAAATTAGTTGATTAAGTCTAAAAGTACAAATTAAAATAATGAATAAGCATATAACTATTGTTTCTAAATGAAAAGTTTATTAAAAATATTGTTGATTTCGTATACATGATTTTTTTTTTACTTAAGTATCCCATTTTACCCCACCTTCCCCTAAGTGCACTGGCAGAAAAATCGACTAATTCCCTTGACTGTAGCTTAGTTTTGGCGGTCGCGGTCTTCACTTGGGGATCGGAGATGCCACGGATCACAATAGCGATTTCTTCTGCAAGCCCCTTAACAATGTTCAGTCGCTACTGTTGGATATTTCGGCAGAAATAAAAACATTTAAACGGAGATTTGATGGGATTTATTCGTGACAACGATTACAATTTCAAGATGGCTATCCAGAACAATATAACGCCCATTAGACACGGCTAAAACCTCTAGACCGGAGGTATCAAACTCGAATGACACATGTCATGTCACACGTTGTCATTTTAGGTTGCGTTTAGGAACCCGTATACAAATTCCAATCCAACACTGGCCCTTAAACACAAACTAAAACTATATTTCCACTATTATAAAAATAACGCTTTAGTTCTCTCTTTAGATCATTAATCATACGTAGAGTTACACAGCTAACATTAAATTCGTAAATTCATAATGTTTTTCTTTACAGAGTGATTTAGTTAATACATCAGCTAACATATCATTAGTTGATAAGTATTTTACTTCAACTATACCATCATTGACTATTTCTCTTATGAAATGATGACGAATATCTATATGTTTCGTCCTAGAATGGAACATAAAGTTTTTACAAAGTTTTATAGCAGATTGATTATCATTAAATATAATAACTTTAGTCATGATACCAAGAATCTCAAGTAAAAGTTTTCTTACGCACAAAGCTTCTTTACACGTGTCAGACAACGCCATGTACTCTGCCTCAGTACTAGACAGTGCAACAGTACGTTGTTTTTTACTCTCCCAAGATATAACGGACTTCCCCAGAAAGAACACATAGCCCGTATACGACCTACGATCTATGTTGTTTGATGCCCAATCTGCATCAGCATAAGCTTTAATATTCATACCACTTTTCGTAAAAACCAGACCCAAACTCAGTGTACCTTTTAGATATCGTAACACTCTCTTTGCGGCCTTCCAATGAACTTCACTGAAACAATTGTTAAATTGACTCAAGTAACTCACCGCATAACTGATGTCCGGTCTCGTACAAACTGATATGTACATAAGCGACCCTACTAAACCTCTGTAATCATAAGTATCATCCTTTTGAGTATCTTTCGGTAACTTCAGACCAGTCTCCATCGGTGTTCCTGAAGGTTTACAATCTTCCATCCGAAACTTCTTCAGCAATTTTAGAATATAGTTCGACTGATTAAGAGAGATTTCATTACATTTTCTAGACAGTTTCATACCAAGAATCTGTTGAGCTGGCCCTAGATCTGTTATATCAAATTCTTGCTTCAATCTTCCTTTAATTTTTTCTTAAATATCCATCTGCACGACACTGGCTTATGATGCTGTTCGCGTTCTGTCAGAGTCCAAACTTTATTTTTGATAAACGAATTATACTCATCAGTCATCGCCTTACGCCAACTATCTGATTCTGGTCCATTTAATGCCTCAGCTGGAGTTTGAGGTTCATCAGGATCACTGTGTTCCATCATAGTCACGAAGTTGGTCATGACATGCGACTCAGAAGCATCATCATAGCTACAGTCTTCTAAAGACTCTGTCTCAGAATCTTCTTCTGGAAGATAAGTTGGATCCAAGTGATTATTTGATTTATCACTTGACCTTTCACTGTCGGAATCATCTATTGTGATTGTACTCATTCTTTGTTCAGTATTCTGTGATAATCTCTTGTCATCTGATTCAGATGGTTGAATTTCATTCTGATTCAAACGTAGATCAACAGGCAGTTGTTGATCACCTATTTCTTCATGTGACATTTCTTTCTTATAAAATTTATTTTCAATGAAAACAATATCACGCGAATTTACACAATACCTAGGATTATCCGGGTCAATGAGTCTATATCCTTTAGATTCTTCATTATATCCCACAAATATGTATGGTTTACTTTTTACATCAAGTTTCTTTCTGTTCTTCACCATAACATAAGCAATACAACCAAAAATTTTGAAATGGTCAAGCTTTACCTTTATTCCGCTCCATTTTTCTTCTGGAGTTGTACCAGGAACTGCCTTAGTTGGACTTCGGTTTTTTAAATAGACAGCAGTATTTACTGCTTCTGCCCAAAATTCCATACCGAGTCCAGCATCTCGAAGCATACACCTGACCTTTTCCATAATAGTTCTATTGGAGCGTTCCGCAACACCATTTTGCTGTGGAGAATCAGGTATAGTTTTCTGATGTTTAATGCCATTAATCTTGAGGAAATCCTGAAATTTAGAACTCATGTATTCTCCACCTCTATCACTTCTAAGTATTTTTAACTTGTTTCCAGTTTCATTCTCTACAAAAACCTTAAATTCCTGAAAATGCCTAAAGGTTTCATCTTTTGTTTTCAGAAAATAAATAAAATGTTTTCTTGTATAGTCATCAATGAAACTTAACACATACCTAGCACCACTTAAAGAGGGAGTTTGAATAGGACCACATAGGTCCGTATGCACCAAACCCAACACATGTGTAGCTCTAGTATAGGACTTCGTGGGAAAAGTCAATCTAGATTGCTTTCCTTCAATGCATGGTATGCACTGTTGATATTCAGACGCACTATAATTAATACCAGTTGCCATACCAGACTGTAGAAGCTTCATGCTCCTTGAGTTGAGGTGTCCCAGACGCCTGTGCCACGTCTCTTGTGATGTCGAGTCTCCTACCGCTGCTGCTGCTACTCCTGACGTAGTTACCTTATCTTCAGTACAGCCATTGTCTGACATAGTGTCGAGTTGATAAGCACCATTTACTTGAGTACCAGTAGCTAAAACATTAGAACCATCATACACAGTACATGAGGTACTATCAAAAGTAACTATATAACCCTTTTTGGTCATGGCACTGACAGACAATAAATTTGTACTTAAATTAGGTACATAATATGCATCACTTATTGTCTTTACACCATTTTTTAAATGAACTTTCACTTGTCCTAGTCCAGCAGTCAACAATTTTTCTCCATTTGCAATACTCACTTCAACAGTTTTATTAGAAATATTGTTTACCATTTGTTTGTCATTATTACACATATGGTTTGTTGCTCCGGAGTCTATATACCACACATCACTATTCACCTTCACAGAAAGAGCAGCAATAAGAGCCTTGTCCTTTGGTTTACTCTTCGGCTTGTACCTATCTCGACCATGACTTTGACTCTGCGTCTCCTTTTCTGCTCCAGGTTGTCCTGTAGTTTGTTTCTCAGGACAATTCTTCAAGAAGTGGCCAATACGCTTGCACTTGAAACATTTGGGTTGCTTCCGAGTGATCAGTGCGGTTGTACTATCCCTCTTGTCCTCTCGTCTCCGTGTCTCTTCCAACAGTTTCCCTGAGAAGTGTTCAGTACTTAATTTTGTACCTGCATTTTCAATGGCCATAATCAGCGGATCAAAGTCTTCAGTTAGACCACTCAACATTATAACAGCTACGAATTCATCATCCAGTGGTGACTCAATTTCATTCAACTGATGTGAGGCTTCCTTAATTTTGTTGAGGTAGTCCTCCATCGAGCTGCTATCACATAGTTTTGTCCCAAACAAACTTCTAAGAAGACCTAATCTTCTACATAATCCGCGACCTTCATACGCCTTCTTCAGGTTATTCCATGCTTCATAAGCACATTTTGCGGAGCGAATGTATGGAATTACTGCTGGTTGAACTGATAAGGCAATTCGTGCCAACGCCTTTTCCGCCTTCTTTTTATCGTCGTTCACGTCTTTTTCAACAAATTCCCATAGTTCTTCATGAATTAACAACATTCGCATCGAAAACTTCCAAGTTTTTTCAAGAAGCCATTTTTCAAAGTTTTTCGGTGACTTGAATTTACTTACCGTTTTTCTTCGTCAATCTGTCCGAAATACAAGCGTTTTTGAATATTAGCAACCACGCTCTGCTACCATGTTGGATATTTCGGCAGAAATAAAAACATTTAAACGGAGATTTGATGGGATTTATTCGTGACAACGATTACAATTTCAAGATGGCTATCCAGAACAATATAACGCCCATTAGACACGGCTAAAACCTCTAGACCGGAGGTATCAAACTCGAATGACACATGTCATGTCACACGTTGTCGTTTTAGGTTGCGTTTAGGAACCCGTATACAAATTCCAATCCAACAGCTACAGGGTCTTTCGCGCATATTCAGCATAAGTAGCGAATTTATTAGAATTTGTACTCATGACATCGTATAGCATAGTAGCCATTTCAACCTCGCGTGGGCACAATTATCGGAATTCAATTTTAAAATTGGACCTCGACCGATCACTGGTTACCCTGCGATGTGGGGATGAGGAGGGGTTAAGTAAACAACATGACGTGTATTACTTTGAGAGTCAATTGTGAACAGAGACTCAACTGTCCTCAACTGCAGTCCTCAACTGCCCTCTCTCCTTTAATAGGTGGTTTAAATATATAACTAGACTATAATAAATTGAGTTTGGTGAGCCTCTTTCTATATATATTTCCCGAGTTTGTAGCCAATTAATACATTCTTTGTTAATACCACGTTTTCTATTAATAATCATTTTTTCAACCTTAGAAATTCCCAGAAAATCTGATTTTGCCATTACTGTCACTGTAAGAGGGTTCTTTTTCTTGCAATCTTTCATAACTTGTACATAATCATCAGGAGTGTATAATCTCGGATATTTTTTCATTGCAGATTCAATGTGGGAAAAATCTCTGTCATTGGGTAGGTAACTATGTCCGGGAATCAAAAACTTTTGTGTTATTTTTTTCAAAGTGGGATGACAATGCAAAAATGCTTTTAACATCAAAACTATCTTTATGTTACGATTTTGTCCGCCACACGAATCGCTCCATAAAATTAGTTCCTCGACATCTTCAGAAATATGCTCGCCTAAGTATTTTAATAGACAAGAGCTGACTTCCTGAGCACCCTTCCCAGCCATACCTTCTATCCAAACAAAACACCCACTTGAGTTGGTTTTTGCCGAATAAATACCCATATTATACAGCCAAAGCTGTCGTTTATAGTAAATAATTCCAGTAGGTATCTTAGGCATTGGAAGCGTTTTTTGTAGATCAAACGTGAAAAATTCTATTTCCTTACATTGAGTAGCCAGAACAAAATCAGCCTTCATTTTATGCCGCGCCTGTTCCCATTTTCGGCAATGTTCTTCGCGTTCTGTATCTATGGCTGTTTTTTCCTCAGCAGTTTTGCAATGAGTTAATTTTGCTTGTAATGTGTCACACTTGTTACACGTGTCTTTTTTAAGAGGCGCTCGTTTAAGATTAAAATATGTGTAAAATAACTTTGTGTACATAGCCTTACTAACCTTCTCAGCTTCTCCTACATGTTCACAGTATAAATCGTACATCTTGTCTAAAGTCATGTCTGGCATAAGATATTCGGTCTCGCGCTCACTTCTTCTATATTGTGATTTGTACTTAGG
Source organism: Dicycla oo (assembly GCA_948252095.1). Lineage (NCBI taxonomy): Eukaryota > Metazoa > Arthropoda > Insecta > Lepidoptera > Noctuidae > Dicycla > Dicycla oo. The sequence goes on from OX411716.1 coordinate 19,838,075, forward strand.
AAGAGAGTTTATATGACATCTTACTTGGGAAACTAATTCATCGCTGCATTTGTTCTTACCTCCACTTTTCGATCCTCTTTTATCTAAACAATCTTGTGACCTCATTTTAGTCAAAGCAGTATTAACTCTCTTTGTAGAAACACCAAGTGTTTTGACAAATAAATCCCGGCATACTTCGACTTTATCTAATAGATATTTACGAGAGATTTTTTTCTTCATATTGCTATTAGTCATCCTTCTTTTAACGTCGGCTTCTTTGACGCTTGCTGCGATGTACATATTCTGGGTATTGTAATTTTCTAGTTTGTAAAAAGTCTCAAATATTTTCTGTCGATTGTTTGAATCTATTTTTTCCCAGCACTTTGTTTTACAATTACATTTATAATCAATAAATACTTTCGGTTGGACTTCGATGTTTTTATAGTTGTGAAAAAGCTTATTAGAATGTCTGTTTCTCTTTCTTTCCATCCTAGATAGACCGCCATACTTAAATTGTCGGCCTTTCTTTGGTCTTCCTTTCGTAGGTACTTCGTCATTAATACTCACTGTATCGTCATCAGAACATGGTATAAACACTGGTGATTTTGCAGTATTTTCGCCTTCAGAAGCAGACTCTTCTATGATAGTGCGCCTAGACTTACCATTAGGTAGCCTCATTTTCTTGCCACCAGCAACTATTATATCATCACCATAATCTGATGAATCTGATACATAGTCAGGACTTTTAAAAGGGGACAAGTTTGCAAGTAGGTCTAATATCGGCGAGGAATATTCTTCTAAGCGATCTGGCGAAGTTAAGTTATTGCTTAGAGGTGAAGAAAGCTTCTCTAGAGGCTGTGACGTACTAGGTTCTTCACTACCTTGTGCTGTAATAAAAAAAACTTTTATATCTTTACAACAATAACGCGTGGTTCTATAAATATATGGCTACAGTGAAATTATTTTGGTTCTTATAAAGCCGTGTCACCGCTAGGCAGGATATGTCGAGTGATGTATGTCGCCGAAGACATCGAGCGACAACGTTGCCAGAAGGGTAATGAAACATAGGGCGACATAGGGCAAATGTCATCTAGTGTGAACGCGGCTTTACGGTTCTTCATAAAGTAGTAACACACACACACGCACGCACGCACGTACGCACGCACGCACGCACGCACACACACCCACTCTCTCATTACTTCACATCAACCCACCACATCACCAGAATCATACCCAAGTCTTTCATACCTCAGCACTCATCATTACGTAGAAATGTACATATAAGTATTTCATATTACATACATGCATACACACACACACACACACACACACACATCGTTACAATCATAACATCATACATCAGCACACGAAACAACGCCGCAGTTGCTATGCGATTTTGCAGTTATATATGAGAGCCCTTATACCTACTTGTCGAATAATCTTTATAAAATCACTTCACAAACGGAATTAATCAAATGTGGATAATGCGCAGGTAGGTACTGGTACTTCTCAGATACATTAAGCAAGTACTAAAATGCATTAAATAAAACTATTTACCTGTTATGGCTTCATTAGTATCTTCGGTGTTTATGTCCAAAGCTTTATTCACCAACAGCTTGCCTCTACGTAACATTTTTACACTTAATTCTAAAGAAATAAACAAAAACAACAGAACTTTCTTTGCAGAGAAAAAAAACGGTCGTCACGCATTCGAACTATTTCGTTGAATGTCGCCTATTTTGACAGATGACGTTTTGACGTTTTACTTTGAAACTGACTTATTGCACTTTGAGTGATACCATCAATGAAATAAAGTAAATATTTCGTTGTTTAAAACGAGAAATATGAAATCAATCATGTCATTTTTGTACCTTTGAGCGATCATAAGTTTCAAAACAATAAGCATAATGGAATCACATGGTAGTGGTTCTACTGTTTAACAATATTTATTTATACATGATAGAACCGAATGTTTGTGGTTCCCTTTTGCAAAACAATATTAGCAACTAAATAATAAGAATTTATTTTACGCATAACGATACCACAGAAATTTGGTTTTATTTTGTGTATTAAAAATAATCGTTAATAATAGAAATATGTTTAATGTATAACGGTACCAAGTATGCGTGGATCTTTTTTGTATAAAATTACATGATAGTACTATCGTTTATTTGTTTGATCAATAGAGTCATGTTGTGCCGTGGTTTTGTTTTGCTTTACAAGTAACGTTTGTTATTGCTGTTGGTTCTGTTCTGCTTTTATACCTTGTTTCCAAGGGGGAAATCATGTGGTTCTTTTTTGTATAAGAATTTAGACCACTTTTACATTAGTATTCTTCAAAAAAAGTAAAAAATGAAATTTGTCGAGTGGTTCCATTTTGCATAAATACGGACACTTTTGCTTCTTACACTTATCACATTTATTAATGTATTCCGTTACATCTTTTTCAATAGAAGACCAATAATAATACTTCTTTATATTATTCACCATTCTGCGTATACCTGCATGACCACTTGTGGGTAAAATGTGGAAATCATTCAAAATAATCCTCTTCTCATCTTCCCCTTCTACTCTCCGTAAATCCTTCACCACACACATTTTAAAATATTTCGTATGTAGAGATTTACCACTATTTTCCTTTAAATATTGTGACATTTTTGTAATAAATTCACTGTTATAACGATTTTTTAAAATAATAACTTCTTTTATGCCTTTCTCAATACAAAAATCTACTATGTCTTTCAACAACTCGTCTTGCGATGATGCCGATAAAGATTCATAGTTTACATAAATACTCGAGTTCCCTGGCACATACATTAAATTGCGCGTTTTTTGAAAATATCTTTTTATAATTGTTGTTACGTAACATTTTCTCCCATTCATTTAAACATATCTCAACGTCATTTCCTTGTTTTTAAGAACTTCTACGATCCTAGGGTGATCAGTCCCAGATACCATGGAGTCCGTATCACAAACATTCGGCTCTCTTAACCGTTTGTACTGCGCTCTCGTCATCACGGATATAGTCTTTTCGCGTATGGTTTTCAAATCCTCGCTTGTAATTACTATCCTGGAAAGTGCATCTGCTTGCACATTTTCTTTTCCCTTAATATATTCAACCTCAAAGTCGTATTCTTCTAAACACAAACGAAACTTAGTTAACCTACTTGAAGGATCTGTCATGTTAAACAAATACAACAGCGGCCGGTGATCCGTTTTTACGACGAACCTCCGTCCGTACAAATATGGTCTAAAATGTTTAACTGACCAAACTATTGCCAATAACTCCTTCTCTATTATAGGATAATTTAACTCACTTTTCCCTAAAGACCTACTAGCATATGCAATGGGTTTCCCGTTCCCATTACACAACACACTCCCTAAAGCATACCCCGAACTATCGGTTTGCAATATGAAAGTGTTGTTATCAGAAAAATCTGGATAATCCAACACCGGTGGATTCATCAACGCTTCCTTAAGCAACAGAAAAGACCTCTCACACTCATCGGTCCAACTAAACACGACACCTCTTTTACACAGTCTATTCATAGGTACCACTATATTAGCAAAATTTGGTATGAATTTCCTATAATAATTCACAAACGCTACGAACCTCTTTACCTCATCAACCGTCGTTGGACGCGGATAACTTTTTACGACTTCTACCTTCTCTGGATCTGGTGAAATACCTTCCTCCGAAATTACGTGTCCTAAATAAAGCACTTACTTCTTCAAAAATTCACATTTGGATGGATTTAGCTTAAGATTTACTTTCCTCAAGCGTGAAAAAACTGATATAAGATTCCTGTTATGCTCATCCAAATTCCGTCCAAAAATAATTAGATCATCTAAATAAATCAGACACCTGTCATAATTCAATTCAGACATGGCCACAGTCATCAATCTGCTAAAAGAACTCGGACTTATCTTCAACCCCATTGGTAACCTACACATCTGATACTGCCCCTTATCAGTCGTAAAAGCAGTGTATCTCCTACTACTTTCTTCTAAAGCACATTGATAATATGATTGCGACAAATCACAGTGACTAAAGTAAACAGCACCCGACATTGAATCTAAGATTTCAGTTATCAGTTATTTCAGGCAAAGGGAATTTATCATCCTGTATCTTTTCGTTCAACTGCCTGTAATCTATCACCACGCGCCATTTCTTCTCCCCACTACGATCTGCTTTTTTGGGTACAACCAAAACAGGACTAGACCACTCACTAACTGTCTCCTCCAACATATAAACCTATGGCATCAATCAAATCTTGGGTCACCTGCTCATCGCCATTCATTTTCGGTAGCAAGCTAACCGCCGTCTTTAAAGAAAATCTTTCCGCCGCCATCTCTAACTTGATTTTGCCGATGTCTTCAAATTTTATAGTATCTACGTACAAATTTTCTATTTTAACTATCAGCTGTGTAACTCTTCTGAAAATCTGCCCGAACTTGAAATTATACTCTTAAATTTATCGTATAAGGCTTTCGCGTCACTAATTTTCTTATTGAAATTGTCGCCTTTCCGCCTACTAGGACCTAATTTCACAATATTTTCCCTTAACAATTTTAGTTGCACGAACAGTGACGTTAGTTCCACTTCCATTTAAACTTAATATACTATATGTATACTATTCTCTCTAAATTTATCGCTCGGTCATCACACACACTTAAGTTCACGTATAAAATCACTTAATCACTTACTTCTTGACGAGGGAACGTTACTTCGCCCATATCTGGTCAGGCCATCTGCACAGCCTTGCGAACCTCCCGCTGGTTTAGCTGGTCCTCGACCCAACTGTGGTGACACCTTCTATATATCCGGACTGCCACACCAACGATGACAAGTGCCAAACATACAGCAATAAATAACAGCACCGTTTGGATGGCCGTCACCTGCTCCTGTGTAACTGCTGCGGCATTCGAACCACCCGCCGCCGTCTGAGCGATGACCACTTCTTCCTTTGACGTTGTGCTCCCCATGGCCCGTGACCCGATGTGACGCGAAGCTCACCGAAGCCTAGTCGACCTCTGCTGCTGCGAATCCCTCGAACGGAGAACTATAACGCCGTCCAGCCGACTGGCAGGGTCGCCATGCGATGTGGGGATGAGGAGGGGTTAAGTAAACAACATGACGTGTATTACTTTGAGAGTCAATTGTGAACAGAGACTCAACTGTCCTCAACTACAGTCCTCAACTGCAGTCCTCAACTGCCCTCTCTCCTTTAATAGGTGGTTTAAATATACATAGATAGTACGTGACTACGTGCTAACACTAAGCCTACGGAGAACAGTATATTTACCTTAACTTAACCCTGGACAGTACGTGACATGCTGATGTACAACATACGTGACACGATGATGAACAATATACGTGACTTCTCAGCACAACCCAATCGTTGAGCCATGTCTTAGCATCTCCCCGTAAACACCCACCAATGCGTCCCAGGCATTCCCGACCGTCCCACTGACATACCTCGCGCCCACGATCGACTTCCACACACCACATGTCAAAATCATATACATTGGGATCAAAATTCGAAATATAGTAATGCTTAGATCTTACTTGAATTAGCGAAGAAAGTGTGCCCACAATCCTATCCACAGCGTCAACCCCACGCGATGTCTCAGTGGTCACGGTTCTATCAGTAGCACGTGTTTCCGTATTACCGGTAACAGGTGCCTCGACAACCACCGAAGTTGTCAGCGGCGGAGTGTCGCCCGGATGTGACGACATGGGAGTAGACGTACGTATAAAAGGTTTGAAGGCAACCGTTCCTTTAAAGCGCTCAATCGAACCAGTATTTCATTAAAAGGGTCGCGACGAGGTTTATCCCCGCGCCCCACACAGGCGAAAAATCGATAAAAGTTGGCATAAACCTAATGTTCATTTAATTTGCTGGGTCTGTTAATATTTTCATGAATAAATCCTAATTTAATTAGTTTAACTGGGAAATAACATGTTCAAGAGTAACAGATTGTAATTATAACGGGATATGTATTAAATAAAACATCGTTGTGAGAACATAAAGTATATTAAAGGAATATTGTTTTATGAAAAAAAATCATCTATTAGACTTAGGTCTAAAGGAGAGAAAGACGAATTTTTTTTGAGATTAATGCCCTTAATCCGGTTATATAAGGGTCTGAAGATACCATGAGTCTATGGTATGTGTCTTCCATAGCCATTTTCCTTGAAAATTTTCTTGAGAATTGCTCTCTGTACTTTCTAATGTCCTTGTTGCGACTTTTTTGCGCATCTTCACTTAGAAGTCCTATAGCAATACCCATATTTTCAACAATTTGATGACCGTGGACCAATATTTTGTGCAACGTAGTTGGCATGTTAAACCACGGATAGTTCATGACAAATGCGGACGCGGTTTTAAGGCAAAAGTGTTTAAATTTTTCTGTGCGTATTCTATAACCACACGATAAAAGTTTTAATATGGTATGCAATCGATTAATAATATTTAAATTGATGCCAGTGATTTGAGATACTTCTTCTGTGTGCTGGAACATTATGCGTGCTGTATTGCCGTCTGTTGACGTCCCTCCTCCCTGTCTCGGTTTGTCCACATGTAGTCCAAGTTTTTCTAAGAATTCTTTCTGAATTCGTTTCTTTTTTGAAGCAACGATCTCTTTATCTCTTTCGCCTCTTGCTTGCCACTTGGCAAGTTTTAATTTATATGCCAGATGTAACACGCATTCAGCTAATCTTATCCAGGCATGGAGGGAAGAAATGCCATATTCTAAATTTTCGGTCTTCACTGGTTTTTTTAAACAAACGTTTATTTTGTTAAAATCGTTGCTTGTGGCTCCACAAAGGTAACAACGCATCGCTGAGCTGGTGTCAGTTAGAGCGTTTATCATTTTTCCGTCTACCATTGTTAATTTTAGGTCGTTTTTAATGCACCATTCCTCATTTTTTGACGGCAAAAGGTCTGCTCTCTCTATTTGTAAATTTGCAGCTTCTTGTCTTGAGAGTTCAGATGTTTCAGGAGCCATCTGAAGCCTCAAAGGCCGGCAGTATCGTGGTGAAGAAGGCCGGGGATTTAGCCAGACAAGTACATTATTCGTAGTTATTACACGTATTGGCACTATTGTCGTAACCATCATGTGCTCGTCCGATGATTCTTGGTCTTGAAACTTTTGTTTGTATTGGGAATGGGTTCCAGATCCGTCACATCCCCACTTTGAAATAAGGTCTTGCTTCTGATTGGGATGCAAATGTAAAATCACTTCTTTTGTCTTTCAGCAGTGTGATTTAAAAGATTTTGGACAGATACTTCAGCTTTTATTTCAGTACACATAATACCCTCGGGGTAACACTTCTTTTTAGCTTCTGTTACAGACTCGTAATTAGGGTAAAGATTGCAATTTAACTCTAATATAGACTTACGCAATAAATTGTATTAGTGTTTTGTTAGGTGGCTTTCAATAACTAAAGACAAAGCTTTGTCTGGCGTATAGCGTGCATGTGGTTCATCAACTGATTTTAAAGTTGTACCTGCAGAAATATCTTTTATCATTTTAGATTTATTAACTTCTCCTGCTGCGCGGTATTCCATTTGTGCAGCAAAAGCTAATTCAGCAGGTGTCAAATTCTTCCTAACGTCTTCGGTCTTTTTGCGTTTCGTGCGTTCAGAACAGTCTTCAAAGTCTTTAACAGGACGACCACCCGAACCACTACTTCTTTTTTGTCCTCTGCTCGGTACAGGAAATGTAACATACGTTTCAAACCAATTTTTATTTGAGTTTTTACATCGCTTAACACGTTCACTGCCAAGCCAAAATGCTGAACTTACATAGATGGCCAAATTAAAAAAAATCGTTGGATGTGGATTTTATTGTGCCAGTAATGCTTTTATATAAGGAATCTACCATTATATAATATATAAGTTCATAAATATATGTGTATATTTGTATCACGCGAAGACGTGTGATCGGCCATACGGGACGCATTTATTATATACATATTGCCCACATGGCCGGTAACGCGAATTCGCGTGATTTGTATTTACATGGCAAAATAGGCTTTTATTAGTAAAAAAAACATTCAAATGCATTTTGTAATAAACTTTTATTAGAGATCAAAATCACTTCTTATAATAATGTAGAAACATGTAACTTATAGGTAACAATGAACTTATAGATAGACTAAGAAAAACAAAAATTACACTTTGGTAGGTGATTTTACTTATTAGAAAAACCAGCAAACTTGTGCAGGTCAAAAAAACAATCAATACAAAACGGGGGGGAATCAGGGCATTGCTTACATTCCATAGTAGTATTTACCCTTTTTTTATTCGAATAACAATTTCGACAATCCTTTCTGGCCGTTACAGTAGCTTTTCTACCAGTACTGAAAAGACGCTCTTTAGATTTCTCTATTTTAGTCAATCTGTGGTTTATAGATTGCTGCGACGCCTGCGACACTTGTGGCTCAACTTGACGTTCAGGCAAAAATGACTCAATGACTTTTTCTCTAAAATCATATAACGATAAGCTAGGCTTGCCTGAGAATTTGTTGTAGAGTTGTCGAGCATTTATCATGCTCATCATTATACCATGTATGAAAATTTTCACATACCACCTTAGAGTTTTTCTTTCACAGGGGTAATAGCTGAGCATTTGATCTTGTAAGTCTACGCCTGACATGTTTTGATTATATTGTAGGACAGCTAATGGTTTTAATACAACAATGCCGCGTTTGTTGGTAATTTCCTGCATTTGATCCGCGAATTGCGATGAGATATAATTTAGTTCTCTTTTGTCCTTCCATTTTCCTATATGAACACCGTTACGATAGCGTGAAATATTTTCACCTTTTTTTAGTTTTTTGGAAATCACTTCTGATGGATTATCTTTGCGTTTCTTGTTCAATGTGCCAGTGCAGTAGGTATTCCTGTTCAATAATTTGGTAGCTAAGCTATAGCTGTTATAGAAATTGTCCATAAAGACAGCGTGGCCGGAATCTAAATTATTTTGCAATAACTTTTCTACAATTTTTTCCGTGTGTCCTGTGCCAGAAGTTTCGTCCATTGTACTGGCAAAAACATGAACTCTTATAATAGTTCCATTTGGTTCTGCCAATATATAAAGTTTTATTCCGTATTTGTGACTTTTTCCTTTTATGTATTGCCGAAATATCAGGCGGCCACGAAATAAAACCATAGATTCGTCCAAGGGCAAATTTCTACCGGGATAATAAATCCTGTCCATTGTTTCATTGAAAGTATTTATTATCATTTTGCATTTATTCATGCGGGCAGAATCTTCACCTTCTTCAACAAAATGTAGGCATCGCAAAATAAGTTGGAACCTGTTTCTCGACATATGTTCAGAGAAAACTGACTTATACAATCGATGCGATTTCCAGTAATCAACCAAGCGGTTCATTTTCGGTGTGCCAGTGTGATAAAGTAAACCAATAAATATTCTCAATTCTTCTTTAGTTAGTGGTTTCCAATTCGTAATACGAGACCTGCGAAACTGCGTAGAATTCCTTATGTTTTCTGCATTTCTATTAGTACAATCGACGATTTTTTGTAGATAGTCATCAGTAAGAAATAAATCAACATACCCTCTAGGACTGTCTGGCGGTGGCACAAGCAGTTCATTTGTCTTCGTGAAAGAAATATCTCTTATCGAACTAGAATCGGTGGTCCAACGTGTCGTAGATGCTGTTCTGGATGGCTGCTGAAGGTCAGTCGGTGGCGACGATGGAGTCTGATCACTAGAGGCATCGAAACGTTGTTCAGGCACAGCCTCCACGTTTTCCTCCTTCTCCTCGTCTCCTGCAGATTCTGAACTTGCATCACCTTCGTCGGCTATGTAGTCTAAATCATCTACATCACTCCCTGCATAAACATCTTCGTCTGAGTCCCGTAAAAGTTCTTCCATTTCCGAACTTTTTAGTCGTTTTCTTCTTGCAACTCGCGATGTACTAGGCTCTGATGACCTTTTTGTTGGATTATTACTCATTATAAATACAAAGTTTTGATGTAAACAAAACGAAAACAGCCGAGAAATAACAAAAACACTCCTGTCACTTGACAATTCCGGCACTCTTAGGGCATTTGCAACTTTGTTACACAAATAATGCATTCTATCAACATCCCTCTTAGACTGACACTCTCGGTAGTAACTCACAAGAGTTATTCAGTTAATATAAATTTCTTCATTGTTGGATCCTAGAAAGAAGAAGTAAAATTTTAAAAAAGTAGTTTTCACTAATAAGTAGGCTAATTCATTAGGGAGATTTTAGTATACATTTTATATATCTTTTGTATAAATTAGCTCAGGTATCACGCTGCCTCTCGACCCAGATGAAACAAAATCCCCCCCTGGAACGCTTACTAGACGTGCATTGTTAAAATCGTTCTAGTTACATGGAAGTGATGTATTGAATAATTATTCCTTTCTATTAAATCTAAAAAAAAGTCTTTCACACTCTATATATATCTACAAAGACAAACCCGTGCTAAGCCGAAACGTGTAGTTAATACTTAGTTGAGTTACACAGGAGACTCAATATTAATTCTCATTCAAACGCATATTTTGTTAAAGCGTCTAAATTGGTCGCCTTTAAAAGTTACTTTTATTAATCAAACAGTAAATAAAGAGTGCAGTGAAGGTTATTTTAAAGAATGAAATGGCAGGAAATTAAACTTTTACTCTACGAGAAATCTCTGTTTGAAAAAAAAAATACTGATTTCGTAAAACTATCATAACAAATGAAAGATCTGACTTATTTTGGATCACTATAAAAATAAACAATTATTACCTCCTGGAAGGGCATCCATTTTTGAAACACCAATAATTTCACTATAACTTACAATATTTTAGATTGAAATGTCACAAAAGTTGCTTAACCCTTCGAATGCCGGAACGCAGGTCTGCGCACCATTTTTTTATGCGAGTGCGCCACTCGAAAAAACACCTAATTACATTAATGTAATTAGGTGTTTTTTCGAGTACAGCTAAAATCGCGCATACCTACGTTCCCGGCATATGAAAGGTTAAAACACATCCGCCGCTTAACAAGTCAAACTTTGGACGTTATTTTGGACATTTTGACAAGATGGCGTCCGTTCGGTGACTCATAGCCGGCCGGCGCAGGCGCAGGTAGCTAGGCCCGTTCATTGAGTCGTAAGATACAACAATTAGAAAAGGTTTTATGACATTTTTATTTGTTTAGTTTATGCCAGCTTTTATCGATTTTTCGCTTGTGTGCGCCCATACGAACTATCCCGGCGCCTACGCGAACTTTAAGACTTGAACGAGCGAAGCTAACGCTCCAACAATCCTGTCCGCTGCGTCCCGGCTTTCTGGCGCCCGTGAACCGCCCACAATTGCACGCTTAGCCTGGACTGGGAATGCTGGCTGGTTGGACGCTCCGCAAAAATATTGGACGGTGTTATTGACGGTTGCAATCTACCCTCAAACGAATCAATTCGAGATAAAATTTTCTCCAACACATCGATGACGGCGACCGTACGAGCTATCACGGGCGCTTACAAGAATTACCATGAGGGCAACGTGAATATTCACGATTCCTAATAGGACTATGATGCGGAGTGCGTACACATCGCCTAGATGACCTAACTCGACGCTCACGTTCATTTAACGGCGGCTTATAGCGTTCGACATTCGAACAACCCCGACGTTTAACTGACCTACTTTTATCACGACGCTGTCTACGAGAATAATCACGTTCTTTTGATCTAAACGAACGACCGGTCATCATGACTTTTAACACTGCACTGATATTAAAAAAAAAAAATAAGAAAAATAGATGAATAGATCCCACTTCTGATTTTACAAACCAGAGGTGAGGTTGAATTTCAAAAACAACCAGTAAATTAACTAAATGAGATTTAATTACAAAAATAATCAATTAGAAGCTAGGTACCCTATGCACAATATTCTAGCTACGATAAACGACCGTCACGTCCAACCGCCAAGCAAAGAAGTGAGTGCCCGCTCCGGTCTCCGTTGCCACCTGCCGCCGGCGCGGCGGCGCACCGCTCGCCCCACCGCTCACGTGATCCTGAGTCACCATGGCGCGATGTTAGGCTCCGCCCCCTCGCTTGGTATTTCCAACAGAATATTATATTTCTGTCACATTACTTCCAATCAAGTAAAAACTTACAAAAGTCAAGCCCTGCTTGAGATTTGAACTCACAGCTCACTGATTCTTACACATGTTATAACTTTGAAATTATGAACTACAATCAGTTGTTGACGACAATAATTATGCATGTTTATGTTCTTGGAAATAGAAGGTCTTAAGTCAAACTAAACGCCAAGCTATTGCTTTGTGAGTTTGCTTATCGACTTTTGGTCGCGACTGTACATAGTTAACTTGTAACGCGTCACGTATACGCACACATTTAGAAAATGCAATACCTACCGCCTACTTACCAATAATAAAAGAATTTTCATCAAATTATCATATATTACAAAATCCAGCATCTCCACTAACACTTGCAACGTCTCACTTCACCTTGCCGAGGTGAAGTGCTGTTGTTAAAGCAACGTCCAGAACCGCGTGAGCGTGGAGTGTTCACTCCACTTAAGGCTACTCTTTCGAAAAAAGCTTAAAAACAGCGTGCAGATGAAGCAACTTTTCGGCGGAACTTACAGAGAATTTACATCTGAAAAAAATAGTTGGTAATCTACATGATATAAATCGTAATTTGGTTTAGCCATAATTTTTCTATCGGTATCACATATTAAGAAAAAAACCACCAAATTACCTCCAAATCATCATTCTCCTGCCCTTGTCCCAATTTATTTGGGGTCGGCGCAACATGTCTTTTTCTTCCATACTTCTCTATTAGTCGTCATCTCGGTAGTCACTCCCTTTTTGGCCATATCATCTTTCACACAGTCCACCCATCGTTTCTTTGGTCTTCCCTTACTCGTATAGCCCTCCACGTTCATACTCAACACTTTCCTGACGACATTTTCCTCATTCCTCCGCATCACATGCCCATACCATGACAACCGATTTCCACACAACTTTTCAGTCACCGGTGTCACTTTCAGACTTCCTCTTACATACTCATTTCTTATTCTATCCATTCGCGTAATACCACACATCCCTCTTAGCATTCTCATCTCGGCTGCATGCAATTGCCTTTCATTCATTCTTTTTATGGCCCAACATTCTGATCCATACAAGACAGCAGGTCTAACCATTGTTTTATAAATTTTCCCCTTGAGTTTAAGGGGAATGCGGGAGTCGCAGATTGTTCCCGTGACCTGCCGCCATTTCATCCATCCAGTGTTAATTCTGTGCTTAACAGTCCGGTCTACTTCGCCATCGCTTTGCACAAGTGAACCAAGATACGGAAAGTCGGAGCAGACCGGGAGAAGCGCGCCATCAAGCGCTATGGCTCCAGCACTGGAGAGACCGCCGAAATCGCAGAACATATACTCGGTCTTGGTTCTGCTGATTTTCAAGCCGACATTCTCCAGTTTCCGTTGCCATTTCTCCAATCTGCTCTGGATCTCAGGTCCATCTTCACCGACAAGAACATACAGGAAGTGCCTCTTCCTGTATGTCCGCTGTCAGAGCGTCCATAATTAACAGGAAGATGTAAGGACTTAAAGCTGACCCCTGGTGCAAGCCTACCGCCACACTGAACTCGTCGGTGTTGCCAGCAGCCGACCGGACATAGGTACAAGATTGACTGTACATAGCACGAATTAACTCTACATACTTCCCGGGCAAAACTTTCTCTTTCAAGGCCCACCACAAGACATCCCGAGGTACCCTATCATACGCTTTTTCCAGATCAATGAACACCATGTGCAAGTTATTGTGTGCACGTCTGTACTTCTCGCACAATTGGCGGGCGTAGATTAAATTACCTCCAAATCGTCGAGATGAAACCATTTTACTCCTTCATTTTTTATCAAAAGAATATTAAAAAAAACATTTACTGCTTTGCAATACAAACAAAAATAATTTGGTTTTGTTACTTTTTAAAAATATGTATATTTTTTATTATAATAAATTAAAAATGCGATCGTTTAAAGTCCGTGTCTATATCATCCCCGCACTCGTCCATGAATTCAGTGCCGGGCACCTCGTGTTGCTAGGTGGACGTGCGTCGCGTTGCTATAGAGCTCAGCACTACAAAATAATATCGTAAAATATTACTGCAAAAATTTAATTTTGTTAATAGTAGAGTAGGTTTTTTCTGATTCTTTTATAAGTAGTGTTTTATAGTTATATTAATTGTACAGTTTTATTAGTGTTTAAGTTTAGTTTGTAAAACATGGGGAATAAGCAGAAACGGATGAAAAGAGGTCTAAAAAATATTACAAACAAAAGGGTATACATTTATCAAGGTAAGTTTTAAGTTTTATCTGCATATTCATTATAGCTATAATTACCTTTCATAAAAGTAGATAGATACCACAAAATACAGATAGTACAGAAGGCAATCACATGTATGTAGGTACTTCACTTTTCATACCTACGCTCGGCGGTCGCGCTAGGGTTGTCAACTTTGGCTTATGCACAAAAAACTATCGTGGTAGTGGCACTCGTATCTAGTTGTTTGATTGATTGAATTTTGACCATCGAAAATCACTAATAAATTCAAAAAGGATTACCCTATTTACACAATTTCGTTTGCCCTATCCGTTTCAGACCTAAACCTATCAAATGACACTAAAAACAACACAATATCTACACAAACAAAAAATAATGTTTTCAACTTACGTAATAGTTGGTGGCGTGAATTATCCTTACAAAAAAGTTACTTCGTTTATACTGATTAAAATTAGGAAACTATTACTTATATAAATCGAGCTTAGATAGGCATTTTTTTTTTGCTCCTTTTTTGCACTTCACAGACGCGTGTCTCAAGCGGATGGCACCCGCGCTCGCACTACTCCTAACCCGTCCGGGATAACGTGTCCGTGAGCGGTGTCTATATATGCGTTGCTCGAGCGCGCGTAGATTGCCTTCTGTACTATCTGTATTTTCTGTAGATACTGTTTATAAAATGATTATATATATATATATATATATATATATATATTACAAAGTCGTAAGTATAATTCTGTCATAGAGTAGGGAATGATCACAGGAGGTCCACGCAATGACTTTTAGTTAATATTATAAATTTTCCTTATAATGGGTGATTCATTTAGAGGTACTTTTTTCAAATGTAAAAAAAAATGAAGACGCCAATTTTATCGGGTAATCTTTATTATCATAAAAAAGAACGATTCATGACATTTATTTTTTAAAGATTATTTCTGTACAATGTTGGCGGTAACTGCGGTTAACATGGTCCATTCTGAAGTTCCAAATGCGAGAAAAATTCGGTTTCTCGCTTCCTCGATCACATCTCTAGACTTTTCCGTTAGGCCAATGTAAAGTCTAAAGTCTACATGGATATCTCAGGTACGTTTGAGGAATTGGAAGCCAACATTACTCGCGATATTCGCCAAATACCACTCGAAATGCACGGACGCGTCTTATAAATTGGAACTTCAGAATGGACTATGTTACGAGTAACCGCAGTTACGGCAAACATTTGAAAGAAATAATCTTTAAAAACTAAATGTCAGGAATGGTTCTTTTGTATGATAATAAAGATTACCCGATAAAATTGGCATTTTCATTTTTTTTTTACATTTGAAAAAAGTACCTCTAAATGAATCACCCATTATATTACAGGCTCATATACATGCCTTTGGTGACCATAGTTCTTGCAAACAATATTTCTGCAATAAACCTAATAAGGAAGACACTAGCGAAAATGAATTTAGGACAAGCACTCTTTGGAGCAAAATTTGCCAAATTATATCAAACGTTGCATCTCACGCACCCAGTCTCATATATAATGTGGAAAGTAATAAAGCTGGAAGTTACAATAGCATAATCGCTAAACTAGTTGGCGGAAAACGCATAAATTTTAGCCTGAAAGGTGGCTAAAAAACCGATGCAAAGGTGCCGCAATATCCTATAACACTCGTGCATTATTATCAACGACTTATAAACATGCCACCGGAAAAAGTCCTATAGGAAAAATGAAGCTGCTTGAGCAAAGAAGATTACTGAAAAAAAAATACTTTAAAACCAAAGTCGTGAGAAAAAGGAATAGATTATTATTTAGCAAAGGGGAAGATATTAACTATGGTGAAAATTGTGCTAGAGAGGATATAGTTCCAGAAATAATGGAGAAAGAAAAAATTACTTTCATCAATAATTTAAAGAAAAGCAAAGAAGAAAGAGAGAAAATTGAACTGTTAACAGCCTCTAACTTCGGCCGCATTATAAAGAGGCGTTCAAATATCAGTTGTAGTAACCTAGTAAAAGATTTACTTTATAAGGAAAGCATTAGTTATGTTAAATCAATAAAACATGGAACTTAAAATGAAAAAATTGCTCTTGAGCAAATTTCAACAGACACTGGATTAGATATACAACCATGAGGTTTATTTATTGACGACGAATTGCCGTATCTAGGCGCTACTCCTGACGGTATATGTGTTGAGGAGAACATGGTGGTAGAAATTAAATGCCCCGTTGCAGCTCACCAACTGAGTTTTACCGAAGCAGTTACTAAAAATAAAATACCCTTTTATAAAACTGATAAAACTGGTACGATTATTATTAATACCAATCGTAATTGGTATTACCAAATTCAGGGTCAGCTTCACATAACCAAAAGAACAAGATGCCTTTTTGGAATATGGCTGGGTGAAAATATTCCTATGAAAATTGATATTATAGAAAAAGATGACAAGTTCTGGAAAGACGTAATGGAAAATAAATTAATTCGGTTTTATTTGGATTGCATATTACCGGAACTTATTGATCCAAGATACCCGAGAAAAATGAAAATTAGAGATCCTATTTATATAAAAAAAGCGGTGGAAGAAAGCGCTAATAAAAATAAATTACCCAAAAAAAGGAAACAAAATGATTTAAACCAACAAAAAAATGAATTACAAGAAGACGATGTACAAGAGAAAGAATAAAATGTCAAAGACTGAATGACAGAGAATGACTGGCCTGTTGGTCTAGTGGTTAGTGGCCCTGACTGCTATGCCGGAGGTCGTGGGTTCGATTCCCACCCAGGACAAATGTTTGTGTGATGAGCATGATCATTTGTTCTGTGTCTGGGTGTAATTTATCTATATATGTATGTATTTAGAAATATATAAGTATGTTTATCAGTTGTCTAGTACTCATAACACAAGCTCTGCTTAGCTTGAGGCTAGACGGCGTTGTGTGATAGTTGTGGAATATTATTATTATTATTATTATTATTATTAAAGAGAAGGAAATAGAACTAAGGAAAGAAAAAGAGGTTGAAGAGAAAAATGAACAAAACGAGAATGAAGAAGAAGAAAAAGAAAACAAAGAACAAGATTTTGTCTGGCTAACGAAGTTTCCAAAAGTAAATATATATGAACACGGAGAAATAAGTGAGGATGAAGATGTTCAACCAGGCAAAAGGATAAAAATACTCTGTGAAAGCCAGTTAAATTTCAGTGAATTTTAGTTTCTATCTATTGGTTTATAAAAAATATAACAAATATGACATACACTAGTGCTAATTACTTATATAATACCTACCTAGCTATCTACTCTACCTACCTACCTACCTGCCCTACCTAGAAACCTCTCTCAGGCTTTAACAAAAATTTAATAAAAATATTAGCCAAAATTGGTCCAGCCGTTCTCGAGTCTTGCGCTTAGCAACAGATTTGGCCATTCATTTTTATTTATCTAAATAGATAATTTAATTCACAAGTACCTCATATTTCAAGCCAGGCTGATTTATAGTAAAGGTATAGTTTCTACCCGCGGCCTCGAAGCTTTTGGCAAACTTATTCGTAACTGCAGCCCGAACAGTACATCCATATCAATAGTTAGTAAATAAAAACAAAATTGGACCACTTTATATGCGGTACACATAAAGTGAATTTAACTTTCACGATGATTTGACCTTCTGTGGTTTCGTTACTCTGTGCGTAGTTGCGTAACTAGGCACGACGACGCGCAGTATCGGCGCGGGTCGCGGCGCATCGTTCGTTGCATGCGGGTGGCGGAGTGGCGGGGAGAGGGGTAGTTAGCTCCGCCCAAATGCACAATGTCATTAGCATGAATACAAGCCTTAAGTGCTGTCACTTTGTTTTCTTTTATTTTTTATTTTCCGGTACTAAATTCGACACCTGCAATTTAAAACATTGTAACTCATTTTTCACTACTTTTCAGGATAGCGATTTAAACATTCAACAACCCACGACCTGTGGCATGAAGTAAAAAGGGATTATCTACTTTGCTGCATGACTAATATGTTGTTTACTTATGTATTTTATATGTTTTTATGACTTACAATGATTTTTCATTAAAAACGGGTTTCCCAATTACAGTTGTAACTCAGACATACAATACAATTTAGTAGGACAATAACTAATTTACCGAGAAAAATAATTGTAAGTCTGAGTTACAATGCATAATATTTATTTTATTACATAGTTGGAGTTCCCATACAAATAAAAAATGAATTAATTTGCATTGTTTTTATTATTATAATTCCAAAATATCAAAATAAACCTAAAGTTAATCAGTCTTTACATTTAGGTTTACATAGGTTGTAAGTTTTACAAAGTAAAGTAACAATAATCATAGAATTTTCCAATATTTTAATAAACGTTTTAAGGACGTACAACAGTTGCCGTTAGGCTTTATTGTTTTTGCGTGGAAGTGGCGGGAAATTGTCTTTTCTGACAGAGTGATGGCTTGCTTTACCCTCCAATTTCACGCAGCTACAATAAAGTTAGACAGGAAAATTAACTACAAACGAATCAGCCTTTACAATTTAAAAAAATGAGCGATCATTGTCCCTCCGCTTTCACGCAAATATTATAAACTTGCGTGGAAGCAGAGGGAAAATGATTGCTCTGTCTTTGTCTTAAAACTCTGAGTCAGAGTGATGACTTGCTTCTCCTTCCAGTTTACGCAACTACAATAAAGTATGACAGGAATGTAACACAGACATTTTTGAATCTTCATGAGAACTAGGGAAATCAACCAATCACTTTCTAATTTTTATTCAACTAATTAAAATCAGTCATAATCAACCTCAACATTATAATGTAAAGATCCTGTTAAACAACTTTAAATATGTGGGTGCTGGTGGTAGGCGAAGGAAGTGGATAAGCTCTCTCATTGTTTCTTTCACAAAAGATAAGGTATTTTGTGAAAGAGCTGTTGCTTTCTTCTCCGTTCACTGGCACTCACATTTAAATATATTATTTGACGGGAACTAAGTACAGAAACGAAACACTTATCTTTTATAATTTATGCATCAAAAAATAAACACAATTACGTACCTATTAATCAGACTCACTTGCATTTGGCACGTTTGAGCTCAAATAAGGCAAATTTATAAAATAGTCATGATAGATATCTGGAATAGCTTTGCTATTGCACAAATTTATTAAATCTTTATATTTTTTTAAATTCTTTATATTTTGCAGCAGATATAGGCAAGAGCGCGTTATAAGCCTTTGGAATGTTAATATTTTGATCATTGTTTTGAGGTTCCTTTACACTACGACGAGTACCTGATCGAACAGAAACTTGAGCTATATTTATAGACATCTCAGTGTCACTTAAAGAATCATATTGGAAAGTAATTATGTTTGGTAAGCTACTGATAAATAGAATGTGCATAATTTTACTCCAGGTTACTTTCACATTGTTAATATCGCGGTCCCAATTTTTGTAAAATGATAACAGCTGTTTATAATCCAATATATCATCTTGACTGGCTTCTTTGACTACATAAGGTGAACCTGTAGACTTGGCGCATCTGATCAATGCAACCCATTGCTGAGGGACATAAATAACTCTATATATTTTTCTCCGCTCTATTAGTGCGTGCATTGCGTCACCCTCATTCTGAGAGTGTCCAACTTCGAAAAAATGATGATTTATAGTAATATTGAACATCTTACTAGCATACGCGTACATCGCAAATACTATCCTATTTTTATTTTACCACCACAGCTATCGGAGTAGAAATTGAATTCAGTATAACCTTCCCGAACTTTCATTTTAATAAAGTCGAAAACAAAACTACTTATTTAATTCGAGCCCTTACGTCCGATAGTCGTCCCACACATAGCAATATCCTATACGTTTACCCATATCAAAAATTGTGAAATTATAAGTAGCAAGTTTTCTTTTATAATAAAAAATTGATACTTCTGACTGTGGAGTATTTAGAATTTTTTGTAAATCATAGACTGCTGTTACAACAGAATCAGAGTTTTTGGCTCGGCTTTTGTCAATGTTCTTTAATGTTCTAACTACTTCTTTATTAGCAATATGTAAAGCAAAATCATATTCTGACTTACTTTTATCAGTTACAGAAGCGTTTTTAAAAATGTCACATTTGGGGCACTGGTCTTTCTTAGGCTTATTAAACTCAATATTAAATTCCGTGATAAATATTTCTCTATATTGCCGACATGTAGCCACTCCCTGATCAGGATGTTTTTCTTTCATAAATTCAGTATATAACTTATAAAGGTAGGTAGGTAAGCTCAGTTCTGCATCCAGGTACTGTTTAGATGATCTACCTCTAACGTAGTGCGAGTGTACCAATGGCATTTCCGATATGTGATTTCGAATAGATTGTTTAATTTGGTCGGGAATAATATTTTTGCGCGAGCGATTGCCTCTAATATCATTTGAAATGGTACCTGTACCAGAATTACTCATTTTTTTGAAAATAGTTTGTATCCACATGTCGGTTACTGAAAAATTATTTAAAAACATAGTTTTAGAAGTTCTTATTTCTTGACCATCTAAATGCAAATAATACTCATAAGAACACTTACGTCGGCTAGACGAAGCTGACCTAGCGATAATTTGTTTTCTCGGAACTCTTTTGACAAGTCGGCTTAAATAATCAGCTTGTTTATTATGATCACCTAATGACCAAAAATTATTAAATACTGAGTTTCTTTGGTTTTCTGTAATCAATTCTCGACATTTACGTGGACATTTAGCACCACAGCTAGGCTTAATTTTTTTTTTTGTATTAGCTGTCCTTTTCTATTGGTAAATTCTTCACCTAAATTTTTCTTACGTTTACAAATTTCTGCTATCCAATTTTCTTTGTTCAAAATTGTCTTTCTTCCTGGACTGCTTTTTTGGTTAATTCCTTTTCCCTTTCTTTTGTGATGAAATTGAAACCTCTTCTGAATCAGGTAGTCTTTCATTTTCCATCAAATTGCTAGATTCTGCGGCTGTATTTTCAACTGGCTGGTCAAGCACTACAGCATCGCGTAACTCTTGATTTTGATCTAAAAATTCATACAAAATTACATGATTAACACCAAAATTCATCAAAGCAGTCGTTTCTTCTGGTTATAGGAAACAAGTATTTATATCAAGTTACCTCCATCAAGCAAGCCGTTCGTCTCTTGTATTATCATATTGACATAATTTTCCTCAACTTCATCGTTAAGTAACACTGTATCAGCATCAGGAGTTACAACTGTAGGAGCTGAAATATTAAAATATTTAATTTATTACAGGACCTAGCAGTGCCATGCGGTTTTACATACAGACTATAATTGACATTCAAACTTTCGCTTTTATAATACTAGGATGATATTTAGTAGGATTACAATAATAAAATAAATAAGTAAATAAATATTGTGAGACAATTTATACATCGCCATCTAGCCCCAAGGTAAGCAACTAGGCTTGTGTTATGGTAGCCAGATAACGGATCCGCAGCCTTCTGCCTCGCAGCCGGGTGTTGGGCCCGACGCGCCACAGAGGTCGTCAAATAAATAAACAATACGAACCGTTTTCTTGAGGCGGTATATATTCGGAAACTATTGGTGAGTAAAGTTCTTCAGTAATTGTGTCGGAGGCTGCCACTTGGTCTTGATGTTAAACCGGAGTACGTTGTCTTAGATTGTACTTAAAAGTTAGCAAATCATGGCCTGGAAACGAAAAGATAACGTTTTTATCCACAGAATGGTAAAAAGTAGGTATTCACGGTTGGTCTTTTGTAGTGGTCCGTCATTACGACATGACCATTGTAGGTACTTATTTGAACATTATGTAGCCAAAATAGATTCACATTAATGAATAATAATACATAATTAGTTACCTGTCTCTAAAAAACTCGGTCTCTAAAAATTTTTCTACAACTAATTACAATTACGAAGAAGCTTGGAAACAGTTACTGAAACGTTACGATAATAAGCGTTTTAATTGTAATGCATTTACGAGACTATTGTTTACGCAAAAACCAGTTACGAGTGAATCTGCAAGTGCCATTAGACAATTATTAGATACAACTACCACTTGTCTACAATCTTTACGTAGTATGGGAATTAGTTCGGAGCGAATTAATGATGTGTTTGTTACTTATTTAGTGGTTTCTAAATTAGATCCTAAATCCGTAAAGCAGTGGGAATATCAGTTAGGTATACTTAGTGACGAATTACCAACATGGACTCAATTATGAGTTTTTAGAAACAAAATTTAGGTCGTTATGATAGACCTTAGTAAGGTACGTACCAACACTACAAAGTCAAAGTCTTTTCATGGGTCTATGGATAATAATAAGAGTAATTCTAACGTAACTACCAAATGTAATAAGTGTAAAGGGGGACACTACGAGTATTTACACCACTGCAAGGAATTTTGTCAACTAAGACTATCTACTGGTTTATGCTCTGTGCCAGCATTTATTTTATTTGTAGGCCAGATCTTTTCATCGTCACTATTGTCTACGACACTATCAAGTGAGCCTGAGCTTTTATTAATATCACTGCAGGAAACTGTTGTATTTTCGTATTGCTCCTTTTCTTCAGTGATATTAAAATTATTCACTGATGACCCTCTGAAATAAAAACTATAGTTAGTCTCAAAATAAAAAATAAATAGACATTTTATTTATTATCTGATACGATCGTACAATTTTTCAGATATTTTTTTTTTATAAGAGCCATAATTTTTAGTTACGCCACTTTAAAATGTTATGTTTGTAACTGACTGGAACTTACAATCATTAGGTATGTAAAGGAAATTTTGAAAAAAATGTCCTTTACGACCTAAGATTAGAAGTAATACAACATCTTAAGTGCTATTAATATCTGGTCGTAAGGAACAAAGAAGAAGTAGCAAAAATGCCCCACTTCCGACTGCAACGTTAAGTATCTCAAAAAATCGCTAAAAATGAGTATACAAAAATGATATACTTCCGGTGATCATCCTTACTGGCTAGCACATTAAAAAATTGCTCTAAATATTAATTCAGGGGCAGAATACCTGTAATATACTAACTTCTGAATTTAGTTTTAGAATAGGATTAAAAAGCAATTAAACACTGTATTAACTCATTTGCGACTGTTTGACTACAGCTACTAATACTATAATAATAATAACCCCACCGCTGTATCTCTACGTTGACGTCGTGGTGGCGCTTGCGCGCTCCGAACTTTAGGTCTGTGCCGGTAGAGTTTACTTTGCCGGAACGGGTCTAGAATGAGGAGCCAGACCAAGAGAGATACAGAAAACCCCAGGGCAGCATGTGGCGAGCTGTTGGGCAGTAGCGACCCCACGGACCTTATCTCCCGGGAGAAATCTTGTTCTCATCTCTGGCTTGCCTTTATTGGCCGGCTTGAGTGGAGATTCGCAAGAGCAAACGTGCTCGCAGGAAGAAAGTCTTCCAGTAAGGTGCTGGTAGTGATCTTGACCATACTTCCGGGATTGTCCTGATAGCCGTGGCCTCTTCACTCCTCAAGCACCTCAGGAAGTGTTGCCCCCTTGTCGCTACGTCACTATGTAGGTACTAGCGGCCGTTTCCGGAGGCCCATTATTGAGTGTGCAAGTCACCCCCTGCCATTTTATCCGTGTATAATATATAATATTGGTCAGGCAGGGGACATAGTTCTTCCATAGTTCAAGTTACCCAATTCACTTTAGCCACCCAAACCCATAGCCCAATATGTTTTGTTTCCACGTACAACAATAGTCCTGCACCAACCGGGGGTTGTCCTTAGGTGCAGTTGCATAGTGCAGATGGGGATAATCGTCGGTTGGTGCCTCCTCATCATTTAAAATTATCTAAGGGGCCTTTGCGAGTTGGCTTCGGCCCCTCGTATGCCTTCCAAAGGTCCGGGACCCCAGGGTCCCGAGAAATGTAAACAATAATAATAATACTTTTTTCTTCAAAAAGTACAAACACGTTACAAGAAACAATATTTTTCATCTGTTTTAGTGAGCTGAATGTACAGTCATTTTAATTTAAGACAAACGACTCCCAAACTGAGACATGCTCGTATCTTGGGTAGCCGGTGGTCAAGCCGTTTTAGATGTTGTATATCACCGCCTTATTTTGTGCTATAATTTTACACATAACAATTTTACATAATTAATTAGCGTCTTTACAAAATAATGTGTTCGTGTTAAATTATTATTTAAAAATTCTAAGACTCAGTTATATTTTACTATTTCAATAAGTTTCTCAGACTCATCATAAGTTAACAACTATAACCAATTAGTTAATTTATCTTTGAAATTGTACTTATTTAGTTTGTATAGTGAGATCCTTTTGTTAATTTCATTGTACAGCCTGGAACTCAATGCGTTCTATTGTCGCTGTGCGAAAGCCGTTTTACATTGCACATAGGGGCAGACAAGTGCACCACTTCGTTTATTAAACCTTCCTTATTTAAAGGAAGTAGTGAATGTCGCCGGAGCATCGTGCGGAGAATAAACAGCTGTCGCACCGTCAACACCTTGCACTCCTTGTATAGTTCTGTGTTAGAATAATAGCCCGGCTTACCATGTTTGACCTTGAGAAAGGTCTATACCTTCGTGCCCTCTCCAATTTCAAAAACAAAGTTTTATAAGTTCCACCCCACGAAGGAACACAAAAACTCAATTGATTGACCTAATGCAAGATAGACTGTATTCAGTATCGTACGATCGGCAGAGTGACGAAGATTCTTAAATACGTACAGCAGTTTTCTGACATGTCCGGTGAGGGTCTCCACTTGTGAACGCCAGTCTAATCGTTCATCAACCTTAACACCAAGATACTTTATACAGGCAACATACGATAATGGTGAGCAACAGCTAGTTATTGTTGATCTGGCACAATTGTGGGCAGTAAGTGTTGTGGTTTCTACTGAGGGCGTTGAGGTGCTGGGGAGATAAAAACGAATATATTTCGATTTATCCACATTCAACGTAAGTAGATTAGAAGATAGCCACAGCATGACTTTCCTCAGGTTACTCTCGGCCGGTGCCTTAGCCTCCACCCAGTACTTAGAGAGACTTTTCCCAAATACTTAGAGTGCTGTGTCATCCGCATAAGTAAAAATATCACAGTTCTCTAGTTTCATCTTGCACAAGTCGTCGATGTAAACTATAAACAATGTGGGTCCAAGAATACTCCCTTGCGGGACTCCATATTTGATTTCTTCGTCCTCACTCGCCACAGTATCAATTTTGACTGCCTCACATAATCTTTAAAAATATTTAATGCCAAACCACGATCTCCAATGTGCTCCAGTTTTGATATAATTATTGGGACAGAGACCGTATCAAAGGCTTTCGATATATCCAGAAATATACAGTAGCACTTATAGCTCTTGTCCAGTTTATTGGCTACCATGGCACTGAAATTGGTTACAGCATCTTCAATCGACACACCGGACCTAAAACCATACTGGTTTTCTGAGATTGAAATATGAGGATTTAATTATGATATCCATTATGTGTAAGGTTTGAAGACAATGATCTCCTCAGTGACCGTCAATATGGCTTTCGCCGGGGACGGTCAACTGGCGATCTACTTGTGTATGTCACGCACTGCTGTGGCGAAGCAATCGAGAAACACGGCGCAGCACTGGCTGTATCGCTTGACATCGCGAAGGCCTTTGACAGTGTCTGGCACGCTGCTCTGCTCAGCAAGTTTCCTGCTTATGGCATCCTAGCTGATTTTTGTAGCTGGATATCAGATTTCCTTAGTGAACGGTCGATCAGAGTAGTTGTTGACGGCTGCTCTTCTGACCTTATGGCTAGTGATGAGTTCCTCAGAGGTCTGTTCTTTCTGCAACTCTTTTCCTGCTGCACATCACTGACCTGCTTCAGCCTGGTATTGTTGGGTACGCAGATGACAGTACAGTTTCAGAGAGATACTTGTGCAGCGCAAAAACCAGCGGCGCCGAAGTTCGTTCCTTGAGAGAGGCCATGGTAGAGCGGACAGATTTGACCTTAAGCTTTGTCTCCCAGTGGGGTGATGATAATCTGGTCTCTTTTAACGCCACCAAAACAAAGGCGTGTCTTTTTACCGCTAAAAAGAGTCGTTTCGCCCAAACTCCTACTTTTCGGGGTACATCTGTTCTTGTAACTGATCGACTTGAGCTCCTAGGCGTGGAGTTGACATCTGGTCTCAACTTCGGCACCACCATCGAGTACAAGGCCCAAACTGCGGCCAAGAAACTGGGCATCCTAAATAGGGTGAAGCGATACTTTACGCCTGGAGAGCTTTTAACCCTTTACAAAGCGCAAGTCCGATCCTGCATGGAGTATTGCAGTCACCTTTGGGATGGATCAGCCAAGTACCAACTAGCCGCGCTTAACTCGGTGGAACGCAGAGCTAAGAGGCTTATTGGCGACGTAAAACTGGTGGATGCCAAGCTTCATAGCTTGACTCATCGCCGCAAGGTTGCCTGCTTGTCGGTCTTCTACAGATTGTACTTCGGAGAGCGTGCCCGAGAACTCCACGACCTCATTCCATCGGCCCCCTTCTACCATCGGTTATGTAGACGCACTGCCAGTGACCATCCCTACCTAGTTGCTATTCCACTAATTCGCACTAAGCGCTTCCAAATGTCTTTTATAATGCGCACAGCAAAGGAGTGGAACTCACTACCTGCGTCTGTGTTTCCGAACGCATACAACCCTAATCTCTTCAAAGTGAGAGTGAACAGGCTTCTTCTGGGTAAGCTCACTCCATCGTCGACTTTGTCTCTGTCACCTCTGACCTAGACTAGAGTCAAGAGCACACCCATCACAAATAAAAAAAATAAAATAAAAATCAGTTGGTTCCTCTAATCCGAAAATAGCACGGTCATACTGCTCTGAACATATTAATAGAACTGGTGTGTTTAAAATTGAATTTTACAGACATCCAGAAGAAATAAATATTAACAACGAAGAAAATAACGCCCTCATTAGATGTAAGATTCAGTCACCACATGTCCGGTGTAAATACTGACTTACAAATTGCAAAAAAACGTAAGAAAATTCGAATTTTACGGGCAACCCTGACGCTTCCCTCTTAATCTATATCTATCTGCTCCCTTTCTTACCAAAAAAATGTTTCAAAGAGATGCTCGTCGCTAAGTAATAACAGCCGCACGGATCGATCGATCAGGTTAAGTTACGCTTGCCGCGGTCGGTCCGTGGATGGGTGACGATAATCTTAACATACTGAGACCCCTCCATGCCTCGCAGAAGCCCGAAAGTCTAACAACCAGTCTTACCAAGGCGTATCGTATTACCCGCAGTGACTGAGTTGTGGAGTTCAGATAGGTAGTCGTTCCATGTAAAATACTGGTTTTCAGCTGCATCCGGTTAGACTGAAAGCCGACCCCAACATAGTTGGGTAAAGGCTAGGCAGATGATGATGACTTTTCAAAGTAACTAGGTCCTTGACATGTAGATTCTGTGAGAATAAATTATTTATTGGCAAAAAGTTTATTTATAGGTAGGTAAATTATGCTGTGCAAACCCCAAATACATTAGAATAGGGGTAGGACGATAATCGGCGAATAATATTATCACCAATTACGATACTGAACTTCCCAGCCGTAGTCCATTGGCCAAATATTATTATATGGCCTCTTCTTCCATAGTTTCATGTCGGCTTCGGATATCAAGCCCTTCATGAACGCCTCTCTCATCTTGGCATACTTCTTCCTTTGCCTCTTCCTCTCCTTCGCTCGGGCTTTCATCTGCTCTAAAAGATTTTTCTGCGCCACATATAGATTATTTAATTGCTCTTCAGTCAGTTGTTCGTAAAAATTACCCTTGCCATCAACACCCTTACCACCAAGCAGTTCCGGGCCGGCTACCTTCATGATATCAGCAAACTCTTCATCATGGTACCATTTTCGCGGGGTCTCGTGAATCATTCGCACTAAATGGTACAATTCGAAGTACAGTTTTTGAACTAATTCGCAGCTCCTCAAAACGTCGAATACTAACATAAATTTGAATCTGATGGATTTTTGTGCGTACTCAACTACTTTTCGGTATCTGGAATAGAATAATCCTAACTAATATTATAAATCCGAAAGTAAGTTTGTTTGTTTGTTTGTTACCTTTTCACGCCTAAACCACTGAACCGAACATCCTGAAATTTTGCATATACGTTGTACAGAAACGGACATACGGAACCTTTTACCCCAAAAAAAGTTCTGTTCCCGAGGAAAACACGAATAACGTCATTTTTGATAATAGATGGCGCCACGTGTCTTATGAGTCATGATTGAGTTATATTATTGTGGAAACTTAAATAGTATGTTTGGTTTGTTTTTTATTTAAGTACCTAATACATTTTGGGAGTCTAGAGTGTCGATAGACCGGTTTTGCATAATACTTACTTAATACTATAAATGCGAAAGTGAGTTTGTTTGTTTGTTACACTTTAACGCTGAAACCCCTGAACGGATTTGGAACAAAGGCACATGGGTACTCTACGAGTATGACCTGCATTAGGACATAGAATACTTTTCATCCCGGTAGAAGGTTCCCGTGGGATAATTTCCGAAATACACGCGGGAGAAGCCGCTGGCAACAGCTAGTATATTAAGACATAGGATACTTTTCATCCCGGTAGAAGGTTCCCGTGGGATAATTTCCGACATACACGCGGGCAACAGCTAGTATATTAAGACATAGGATACTTTTCATCCCGGTAGAAGGTTCCCGTGGGATAATTTCCGACATAGCCGCTGGCAACAGCTAGTATATTAAGACATAGGATACTTTTCATCCCGGTAGAAGGTTCCCGTGGGATAATTTCCGACATACACGCTGGCAACAGCTAGTATATTAAGACATAGGATACTTTCATCCCGGTAGAAGGTTCCCGTGGGATAATTTCCGACATACACGCTGGCAACAGCTAGTATATTAAGACATAGGATACTTTTCATCCCGGTAGAAGGTTCCCGTGGGATAATTTCCGACATACACGCGGGCGAAGCCGCTGGCAACAGCTAGTATATTAAGACATAGGATACTTTTCATCCCGGTAGAAGGTTCCCGTGGGATAATTTCCGACATACACGCTGGCAACAGCCAGTATATTAAGACATAGGATACTTTTCATCCCGGTAGAAGGTTCCCGTGGGATAATTTCCGACATACACGCTGGCAACAGCTAGTATATTAAGACATAGG
Source organism: Dicycla oo (assembly GCA_948252095.1). Taxonomy (NCBI): domain Eukaryota; kingdom Metazoa; phylum Arthropoda; class Insecta; order Lepidoptera; family Noctuidae; genus Dicycla; species Dicycla oo. The sequence continues at coordinate 19,867,560 of OX411716.1, forward strand.
ATACTTTTCATCCCGGTAGAAGGTTCCCGTGGGATAATTTCCGACATAGCCGCTGGCAACAGCTAGTATATTGAGACTTAGGATACTTTTCATCCCGGTAGAAGGTTCCCGTGGGATAATTTCCGACATACACGCGGGCAACAGCTAGTATATTAAGACATAGGATACTTTTCATCCCGGTAGAAGGTTCCCGTAGGATAATTTCCGACATACACGCTGGCAACAGCTAGTATATTAAGACATAGGATACTTTTCATCCCGGTAGAAGGTTCCCGTGGGATAATTTCCGACATAGCCGCTGGCAACAGCTAGTATATTGAGACATAGGATACTTTTCATCCCGGTAGAAGGTTCCCGTGGGATAATTTCCGACATACACGCGGGCAACAGCTAGTATATTGAGACATAGGATACTTTTCATCCCGGTAGAAGGTTCCCGTGGGATAATTTCCGACATACACGCGGACAACAGCAAGTATATTAAGACATAGGATACTTTTCATCCCGGTAGAAGGTTCCCGTGGGATAATTTCCGACATAGCCGCTGGCAACAGCTAGTATATTAAGACATAGGATACTTTTCATCCCGGGAGAAGGTTCCCGTGGGATAATTTCCGACGTAGCCGCTGGCAACAGCTAGTATATTAAGACATAGGATTCTTTTCATCCCGGTAGAAGGTTCCCGTGGGATAATTTCCGACATACATGCGGGCAACAGCTAGTATATTAAGACATAGGATACTTTTCATCCCGGTAGAAGGTTCCCGTGGGATAATTTCCGACATACACGCGGGCGAAGCCGCTGGCAACAGCTAGTATATTAAGACATAGGATACTTTTCATCCCGGTAGAAGGTTCCCGTGGGATAATTTCCGACATACACGCGGGCAACAGCTAGTATATTAAGACATAGGATACTTTCATCCCGGTAGAAGGTTCCCGCGGGATACTTTCATCCCGGTAGAAGGTTCCCGCGGGATACTTTCATCCCGGAAGAAGGTTCCCGCGGGATACTTTCATCCCGGTAGAAGGTTCCCGCGGGATACTTTCATCCCGGTAGAAGGTTCCCGCGGGATACTTTCATCCCGGTAGAAGGTTCCCGCGGGATACTTTCATCCCGGAAGAAGGTTCCCACGGGATACATTCCGACATACACGCGGACGAAGCCGCGGGCAACAGCTAGTATATTAAGACATAGGATACTTTCATCCCGGTAGAAGGTTCCCGCGGGATACTTTCATCCCGGAAGAAGGTTCCCGCGGGATACTTTCATCCCGGTAGAAGGTTCCCGCGGGATAATTTCATCCCGGTAGAAGGTTCCCGCGGGATACTTTCATCCCGGTAGAAGGTTCCCGCGGGATACTTTCATCCCGGTAGAAGGTTCCCGCGGGATACTTTCATCCCGGTAGAAGGTTCCCGCGGGATACTTTCATCCCGGTAGAAGGTTCCCGCGGGATACTTTCATCCCGGTAGAAGGTTCCCGCGGGATACTTTCATCCCGGAAGAAGGTTCCCACGGGATACATTCCGACATACACGCGGGCGAAGCCGCGGGCAACAGCTAGTATATTAAGACATAGGATACTTTCATCCCGGTAGAAGGTTCCCGCGGGATACTTTCATCCCGGTAGAAGGCTCCCGTGGGATAATTTCCGACATACACGCGGGCGAAGCCGCGGGCAACAGCTAGTATATTAAGACATAGGATACTTTCATCCCGGTATAAGGTTCACGCGGGATACTTTCATCCCGGTAGAAGGTTCCCGCGGGATACTTTCATCCCGGTAGAAGGTTCCCGCGGGATACTTTCATCCCGGTAGAAGGTTCCCGCAGGATAATTTCCGACATACACGCGGACGAAGCCGCGGGCAACAGCTAGTATATTAAGACATAGGATACTTTTCATCCCGGTAGAAGGTTCCCGTGGGATAATTTCCGACATACACGCGGGCATCAGCTAGTATATTAAGACATAGGATACTTTTCATCCCGGTAGAAGGTTCCCGTGGGATAATTTCCGACATACACGCGGGCAACAGCTAGTATATTAAGACATAGGATACTTTTAATCCCGGTAGAAGGTTCCCGTGGGATAATTTCCGACATACACGCTGGCAACAGCTAGTATATTAAGACATAGGACACTTTTCATCCCGGTAGACGGTTCCCGTGGGATAATTTCCGACATACACGCGGGAGAAGTCGCTGGCAACAGCTAGTATATTAAGACATAGGATACTTTTCATCCCGGTAGAAGGTTCCCGTGGGATAATTTTCGACATACACGCGGGAGAAGCCGCTGGCAACAGCTAGTATATTAAGACATAGGATACTTTTCATCCCGGTAGAAGGTTCCCGTGGGATAATTTCCGACATACACGCTGGCAACAGCTAGTATATTAAGACATAGGATACTTTTCATCCCGGTAGAAGGTTCCCGTGGGATAATTTCCGACATACACGCGGGCGAAGCCGCTGGCAACAGCTAGTATATTAAGACATAGGATACTTTTCATCCCGGTAGAAGGTTCCCGTGGGATAATTTCCGACATACACGCGGGCAACAGCTAGTATATTAAGACATAGGATACTTTTCATCCCGGTAGAAGGTTCCCGTAGGATAATTTCCGACATACACGCTGGCAACAGCTAGTATATTAAGACATAGGATACTTTTCATCCCGGTAGAAGGTTCCCGTGGGATAATTTCCGACATAGCCGCTGGCAACAGCTAGTATATTGAGACATAGGATACTTTTCATCCCGGTAGAAGGTTCCCGTGGGATAATTTCCGACATACACGCGGGCAACAGCTAGTATATTGAGACATAGGATACTTTTCATCCCGGTAGAAGGTTCCCGTGGGATAATTTCCGACATACACGCAGGCAACAGCTAGTATATTAAGACATAGGATACTTTTCATCCCGGTAGAAGGTTCCCGTGGGATAATTTCCGAAATAGCCGCTGGCAACAGCTAGTATATTAAGACATAGGATACTTTTCATCCCGGTAGAAGGTTCCCGTGGGATAATTTCCGACATGCACGCGGGCAACAGCTAGTATATTAAGACATAGGATACTTTTCATCCCGGGAGAAGGTTCCCGTGGGATAATTTCCGACATACACGCGGGCAACAGCTAGTATATTAAGACATAGGATACTTTTAATCCCGGTAGAAGGTTCCCGTGGGATAATTTCCGACATACACGCTGGCAACAGCTAGTATATTAAGACATAGGACACTTTTCATCCCGGTAGACGGTTCCCGTGGGATAATTTCCGACATACACGCGGGAGAAGTCGCTGGCAACAGCTAGTATATTAAGACATAGGATACTTTTCATCCCGGTAGAAGGTTCCCGTGGGATAATTTTCGACATACACGCGGGAGAAGCCGCTGGCAACAGCTAGTATATTAAGACATAGGATACTTTTCATCCCGGTAGAAGGTTCCCGTGGGATAATTTCCGACATACACGCTGGCAACAGCTAGTATATTAAGACATAGGATACTTTTCATCCCGGTAGAAGGTTCCCGTGGGATAATTTCCGACATACACGCGGGCGAAGCCGCTGGCAACAGCTAGTATATTAAGACATAGGATACTTTTCATCCCGGTAGAAGGTTCCCGTGGGATAATTTCCGACATACACGCGGGCAACAGCTAGTATATTAAGACATAGGATACTTTTCATCCCGGTAGAAGGTTCCCGTAGGATAATTTCCGACATACACGCTGGCAACAGCTAGTATATTAAGACATAGGATACTTTTCATCCCGGTAGAAGGTTCCCGTGGGATAATTTCCGACATAGCCGCTGGCAACAGCTAGTATATTGAGACATAGGATACTTTTCATCCCGGTAGAAGGTTCCCGTGGGATAATTTCCGACATACACGCGGGCAACAGCTAGTATATTGAGACATAGGATACTTTTCATCCCGGTAGAAGGTTCCCGTGGGATAATTTCCGACATACACGCAGGCAACAGCTAGTATATTAAGACATAGGATACTTTTCATCCCGGTAGAAGGTTCCCGTGGGATAATTTCCGACATAGCCGCTGGCAACAGCTAGTATATTAAGACATAGGATACTTTTCATCCCGGTAGAAGGTTCCCGTGGGATAATTTCCGACATGCACGCGGGCAACAGCTAGTATATTAAGACATAGGATACTTTTCATCCCGGGAGAAGGTTCCCGTGGGATAATTTCCGACGTAGCCGCTGGCAACAGCTAGTATATTAAGACATAGGATTCTTTTCATCCCGGTAGAAGGTTCCCGTGGGATAATTTCCGACATACACGCGGGCAACAGCTAGTATATTAAGACATAGGATACTTTTCATCCCGGTAGAAGGTTCCCGTGGGATAATTTCCGACATACACGCGGGCGAAGCCGCTGGCAACAGCTAGTATATTAAGACATAGGATACTTTTCATCCCGGTAGAAGGTTCCCGTGGGATAATTTCCGACATACACGCGGGCAACAGCTAGTATATTAAGACATAGGATACTTTTCATCCCGGTAGAAGGTTCCCGTGGGATAATTTCCGACATACACGCTGGCAACAGCTAGTATATTAAGACATAGGATACTTTCATCCCGGTAGAAGGTTCCCGCGGGATACTTTCATCCCGGTAGAAGGTTCCCGCGGGATACTTTCATCCCGGTAGAAGGTTCCCGCGGGATACTTTCATCCCGGAAGAAGGTTCCCGCGGGATACTTTCCGACATACACGCGGACGAAGCCGCGGGCAACAGCTAGTATATTAAGACATAGGATACTTTCATCCCGGTAGAAGGTTCCCGCGGGATAATTTCATCCCGGTAGAAGGTTCCCGCGGGATACTTTCATCCCGGAAGAAGGTTCCCGCGGGATACTTTCATCCCGGTAGAAGGTTCCCGCGGGATACTTTCATCCCGGAAGAAGGTTCCCGCGGGATACTTTCATCCCGGAAGAAGGTTCCCGCGGGATACTTTCATCCCGGTAGAAGGTTCCCGCGGGATACTTTCATCCCGGTAGAAGGTTCCCGCGGGATACTTTCATCCCGGTAGAAGGTTCCCGCGGGATACTTTCATCCCGGAAGAAGGTTCCCACGGGATACTTTCCGACATACACGCGGACGAAGCCGCGGGCAACAGCTAGTATATTAAGACATAGGATACTTTCATCCCGGTAGAAGGTTCCCGCGGGATACTTTCATCCCGGGAGAAGGTTCCCGCGGGATACTTTCATCCCGGTAGAAGGTTCCTGCGGGATAATTTCATCCCGGTAGAAGGTTCCCGCGGGATACTTTCATCCCGGTAGAAGGTTCCCGCGGGATACTTTCATCCCGGTAGAAGGTTCCCGCGGGATACTTTCATCCCGGTAGAAGGTTCCCGCGGGATAATTTCCGACATACACGCGGGCGAAGCCGCGGGCAACAGCTAGTATATTAAGACATAGGATACTTTCATCCCGGTAGAAGGTTCCCGCGGGATACTTTCATCCCGGTAGAAGGTTCCCGTGGGATAATTTCCGACATACACGCGGGCGAAGCCGCGGGCAACAGCTAGTATATTAAGACATAGGATACTTTCATCCCGGTAGAAGGTTCACGCGGGATACTTTCATCCCGGTAGAAGGTTCCCGCGGGATACTTTCATCCCGGTAGAAGGTTCCCGCGGGATACTTTCATCCCGGTAGAAGGTTCCCGTGGGATAATTTCCGACATACACGCGGACGAAGCCGCGGGCAACAGCTAGTATATTAAGACATAGGATACTTTTCATCCCGGTAGAAGGTTCCCGTGGGATAATTTCCGACATACACGCGGGCATCAGCTAGTATATTAAGACATAGAATACTTTTCATCCCGGTAGAAGGTTCCCGTGGGATAATTTCCGACATACACGCGGGCAACAGCTAGTATATTAAGACATAGGATACTTTTAATCCCGGTAGAAGGTTCCCGTGGGACAATTTCCGACATACACGCTGGCAACAGCTAGTATATTAAGACATAGGATACTTTTCATCCCGGTAGAAGGTTCCCGTGGGATAATTTCCGACATACACGCGGGAGAAGTCGCTGGCAACAGCTAGTATATTAAGACATAGGATACTTTTCATCCCGGTAGAAGGTTCCCGTGGGATAATTTTGACATACACGCGGGAGAAGCCGCTGGCAACAGCTAGTATATTAAGACATAGGATACTTTTCATCCCGGTAGAAGGTTCCCGTGGGATAATTTCCGACATACACGCGGGCAACAGCTAGTATATTAAGACATAGGATACTTTTCATCCCGGTAGAAGGTTCCCGTGCGATAATTTCCGACATAGCCGCGGGCAACAGCTAGTATATTAAGAAATAAGATACTTTTCATCCCGGTAGAAGGTTCCCGTGGGATAATTTCCGACATACACGCTGGCAACAGCTAGTATATTAAGACATAGGATACTTTTCATCCCGGTAGAAGGTATACGTGGGATAATTTCCGACATACACGCGGGCAACAGCTAGTATATTAAGACATAGGATACTTTTCATCCCGGTAGAAGGTTCCCGTGGGATAATTTCCGACATACACGCGGGAGAAGCCGCGGGAAACAGCTATTATATTAAGACATAGGATACTTTTCATCCCGGTAGAAGGTTCCCGTGGGATAATTTCCGACATACACGCGGGCAACAGCTAGTATATTAAGACATAGGATACTTTTCATCCCGGTAGAAGGTTCCCGTGGGATAATTTCCGACATACACGCGGGAGAAGCCGCGGGAAACAGCTAGTATATTAAGACATAGGATACTTTTCATCCCGGTAGAAGGTTCCCGTGGGATAATTTCCGACATACACGCGGGCAACAGCTAGTATATTAAGACATTGGATACTTTTCATCCCGGTAGAAGGTTCCCGTGGGATAATTTCCGACATACACGCGGGCGAAGCCGCTGGCAACAGCTAGTATATTAAGACATAGGATACTTTTCATCCCGGTAGAAGGTTCCCGTGGGATAATTTCCGACATACACGCTGGCAACAGCTAGTATATTAAGACATAGGATACTTTTCATCCCGGTAGAAGGTTCCCGTGGGATAATTTCCGACATACACGCGGGCAACAGCTAGTATATTAAAACATAGGATACTTTTCATCCCGGTAGAAGGTTCCCGTGGGATAATTTCCGACATACACGCTGGCAACAGCTAGTATATTAAGACATAGGATACTTTCATCCAGGTAGAAGGTTCCCGCGGGATACTTTCATCCCGGTAGAAGGTTCCCGCGGGATACTTTTATCCCGGAAGAAGGTTCCCGCGGGATACTTTCCGACATACACGCGGACGAAGCCGCGGGCAACAGCTAGTATATTAAGACATAGGACACTTTCATCCCGGTAGAAGGTTCCCGCGGGATAATTTCATCCCGGTAGAAGGTTCCCGCGGGATACTTTCATCCCGGAAGAAGGTTCCCGCGGGATACTTTCATCCCGGTAGAAGGTTACCACGGGATACTTTCATCCCGGAAGAAGGTTCCCGCGGGATACTTTCATCCCAGAAGAAAGTTCCCGCGGGATACTTTCATCCCGGTAGAAGGTTCCCGCGGGATACTTTCATCTCGGTAGAAGGTTCCCGCGGGATACTTTCCGACATACACGCGGACGAAGCCGCGGGCAACAGCTAGTATATTAAGACATAGGATACTTTCATCCCGGAAGAAGGTTCCCGCGGGATACTTTCATCCCAGTAGAAGGTTCCCGCGGGATACATTCATCCCGGTAGGAGGTTCCCGCGGGATAATTTCATCCCGGTAGAAGGTTCCCGCGGGATACTTTCATCCCGGAAGAAGGTTCCCGCGGGATACTTTCATCCCGGTAGAAGCTTCCCGCGGGATACTTTCATCCCGGTAGAAGGTTCCCGCGGAATACTTTTATCCCGGTAGAAGGTTCCCGCGGGATACTTTCATCCCGGAAGAAGGTTCCCGCGGGATACTTTCATCCCGGAAGAAGGTTCCCGCGGGATAATTTCCGACATACACGCGGGCGAAGCCGCGGGCAACAGCTAGTATATTAAGACATAGGATACTTTCATCCCGGTAGAAGGTTCCCGCGGGATACTTTCATCCCGGTAGAAGGTTCCCGTGAGATAATTTCCGACATACACGCGGGCAACAGCTAGTATATTAAGACATAGGATACTTTTCATCCCGGTAGAAGGTTCCCGTGGGATAATTTCCGACATACACGCGGGCAACAGCTAGTATATTAAGACATAGGATACTTTTCATCCCGGTAGAAGGTTCCCGTGGGATAATTTCGGACATACACGCGGGAGAAGCCGCTGGCAACAGCTAGCATATTAAGACATAGGATACTTTCATCCCGGTAGAAGGTTCCCGCGGGATAATTTCATCCCGGTAGAAGGTTCCCGCGGGATACTTTCATCCCGGAAGAAGGTTCCCGCGGGATACTTTCATCCCGGTAGGAGGTTCCCGCGGGATACTTTCATCCCGGAAGAAGGTTCCCGCGGGATACTTTCATCCCGGAAGAAGGTTCCCGCGGGATACTTTCATCCCGGTAGAAGGTTCCCGCGGGATACTTTCATCCCGGTAGAAGGTTCCCGCGGGATACTTTCATCCCGGTAGAAGGTTCCCGCGGGATACTTTCATCCCGGAAGAAGGTTCCCACGGGATACATTCCGACATACACGCGGACGAAGCCGCGGGCAACAGCTAGTATATTTAGACATAGGACACTTTCATCCCGGTAGAAGGTTCCCGCGGGATAATTTCATCCCGGTAGAAGGTTCCCGCGGGATACTTTCATCCCGGAAGAAGGTTCCCGCGGGATACTTTCATCCCGGTAGAAGGTTCCCGCGGGATAATTTCATCCCGGTAGAAGGTTCCCGCGGGATAATTTCCGACATACACGCGGGCGAAGCCGCGGGCAACAGCTAGTATATTAAGACATAGGATACTTTCATCCCGGTAGAAGGTTCCCGCGGGATACTTTCATCCCGGTAGAAGGTTCCCGTGGGATAATTTCATCCCGGTAGAAGGTTCCCGTGGGATAATTTCCGACATAGCCGCTGGCAACAGCTAGTATATTAAGACATAGGATACTTTTCATCCCGGTAGAAGGTTCCCGTGGGATAATTTCCGACATGCACGCGGGCAACAGCTAGTATATTAAGACATAGGATACTTTTCATCCCGGGAGAAGGTTCCCGTGGGATAATTTCCGACGTAGCCGCTGGCAACAGCTAGTATATTAAGACATAGGATTCTTTTCATCCCGGTAGAAGGTTCCCGTAGGATAATTTCCGACATACACGCGGGCAACAGCTAGTATATTAAGACATAGGATACTTTTCATCCCGGTAGAAGGTTCCCGTGGGATAATTTCCGACATACACGCGGGCGAAGCCGCTGGCAACAGCTAGTATATTAAGACATAGGATACTTCTCATCCCGGTAGAAGGTTCCCGTGGGATAATTTCCGACATACACGCGGGCAACAGCTAGTATATTAAGACATAGGATACTTTTCATCCCGGTAGAAGGTTCCCGTGGGATAATTTCCGACATACACGCTGGCAACAGCTAGTATATTAAGACATAGGATACTTTCATCCCGGTAGAAGGTTCCCGCGGGATACTTTCATCCCGGTAGAAGGTTCCCGCGGGATACTTTCATCCCGGTAGAAGGTTCCCGCGGGATACTTTTATCCCGGAAGAAGGTTCCCGCGGGATACTTTCCGACATACACGCGGACGAAGCCGCGGGCAACAGCTAGTATATTAAGACATAGGATACTTTCATCCCGGTAGAAGGTTCCCGCGGGATAATTTCATCCCGGTAGAAAGTTCCCGCGGGATACTTTCATCCCGGAAGAAGGTTCCCGCGGGATACTTTCATCCCGGTAGAAGGTTCCCGCGGGATACTTTCATCCCGGAAGAAGGTTCCCGCGGGATACTTTCATCCCGGAAGAAGGTTCCCGCGGGATACTTTCATCCCGGTAGAAGGTTCCCGCGGGATACTTTCATCCCGGTAGAAGGTTCCCGCGGGATACTTTCATCCCGGTAGAAGGTTCCCGCGGGATACTTTCATCCCGGAAGAAGGTTCCCACGGGATACTTTCCGACATACACGCGGACGAAGCCGCGGGCAACAGCTAGTATATTAAGACATAGGATACTTTCATCCCGGTAGAAGGTTCCCGCGGGATACTTTCATCCCGGGAGAAGGTTCCCGCGGGATACTTTCATCCCGGTAGAAGGTTCCTGCGGGATAATTTCATCCCGGTAGAAGGTTCCCGCGGGATACTTTCATCCCGGTAGAAGGTTCCCGCGGGATACTTTCATCCCGGTAGAAGGTTCCCGCGGGATACTTTCATCCCGGTAGAAGATTCCCGCGGGATAATTTCCGACATACACGCGGGCGAAGCCGCGGGCAACAGCTAGTATATTAAGACATAGGATACTTTCATCCCGGTAGAAGGTTCCCGCGGGATACTTTCATCCCGGTAGAAGGTTCCCGTGGGATAATTTCCGACATACACGCGGGCGAAGCCGCGGGCAACAGCTAGTATATTAAGACATAGGATACTTTCATCCCGGTAGAAGGTTCACGCGGGATACTTTCATCCCGGTAGAAGGTTCCCGCGGGATACTTTCATCCCGGTAGAAGGTTCCCGCGGGATACTTTCATCCCGGTAGAAGGTTCCCGCGGGATAATTTCCGACATACACGCGGACGAAGCCGCGGGCAACAGCTAGTATATTAAGACATAGGATACTTTTCATCCCGGTAGAAGGTTCCCGTGGGATAATTTCCGACATACACGCGGGCATCAGCTAGTATATTAAGACATAGGATACTTTTCATCCCGGTAGAAGGTTCCCGTGGGATAATTTCCGACATACACGCGGGCAACAGCTAGTATATTAAGACATAGGATACTTTTCATCCCGGTAGAAGGTTCCCGTGGGATAATTTCCGACATACACGCGGGAGAAGCCGCTGGCAACAGCTAGTATATTAAGACATAGGATACTTTCATCCCGGTAGAAGGTTCCCGCGGGATAATTTCATCCCGGTAGAAGGTTCCCGCGGGACAATTTCATCCCGGAAGAAGGTTCCCGCGGGATACTTTCATCCCGGTAGGAGGTTCCCGCGGGATACTTTCATCCCGGAAGAAGGTTCCCGCGGGATACTTTCATCCCGGAAGAAGGTTCCCGCGGGATACTTTCATCCCGGTAGAAGGTTCCCGCGGGATACTTTCATCCCGGTAGAAGGTTCCCGCGGGATACTTTCATCCCGGTAGAAGGTTCCCGCGGGATACTTTCATCCCGGAAGAAGGTTCCCACGGGATACATTCCGACATACACGCGGACGAAGCCGCGGGCAACAGCTAGTATATTTAGACATAGGACACTTTCATCCCGGTAGAAGGTTCACGCGGGATACTTTCATCCCGGTAGAAGGTTCCCGCGGGATACTTTCATCCCGGTAGAAGGTTCCCGCGGGATACTTTCATTCCGGTAGAAGGTTCCCGCGGGATAATTTCATCCCGGTAGAAGGTTCCCGCGGGATACTTTCATTCCGGTAGAAGGTTCCCGCGGGATAATTTCCGACATACACGCGGACGAAGCCGCGGGCAACAGCTAGTATATTAAGACATAGGATACTTTTCATCCCGGTAGAAGGTTCCCGTGGGATACTTTCATCCCGGAAGAAGGTTCCCACGGGATACATTCCGACATACACGCGGGCGAAGCCGCGGGCAACAGCTAGTATATTAAGACATAGGATACTTTCATCCCGGTAGAAGGTTCCCGCGGGATACTTTCATCCCGGTAGAAGGCTCCCGTGGGATAATTTCCGACATACACGCGGGCGAAGCCGCGGGCAACAGCTAGTATATTAAGACATAGGATACTTTCATCCCGGTATAAGGTTCACGCGGGATACTTTCATCCCGGTAGAAGGTTCCCGCGGGATACTTTCATCCCGGTAGAAGGTTCCCGCGGGATACTTTCATCCCGGTAGAAGGTTCCCGCAGGATAATTTCCGACATACACGCGGACGAAGCCGCGGGCAACAGCTAGTATATTAAGACATAGGATACTTTTCATCCCGGTAGAAGGTTCCCGTGGGATAATTTCCGACATACACGCGGGCATCAGCACTAATATTAAGACATAGGATACTTTTCATCCCGGTAGAAGGTTCCCGTGGGATAATTTCCGACATACACGCGGGCAACAGCTAGTATATTAAGACATAGGATACTTTTAATCCCGGTAGAAGGTTCCCGTGGGATAATTTCCGACATACACGCTGGCAACAGCTAGTATATTAAGACATAGGACACTTTTCATCCCGGTAGACGGTTCCCGTGGGATAATTTCCGACATACACGCGGGAGAAGTCGCTGGCAACAGCTAGTATATTAAGACATAGGATACTTTTCATCCCGGTAGAAGGTTCCCGTGGGATAATTTTCGACATACACGCGGGAGAAGCCGCTGGCAACAGCTAGTATATTAAGACATAGGATACTTTTCATCCCGGTAGAAGGTTCCCGTGGGATAATTTCCGACATACACGCTGGCAACAGCTAGTATATTAAGACATAGGATACTTTTCATCCCGGTAGAAGGTTCCCGTGGGATAATTTCCGACATACACGCGGGCGAAGCCGCTGGCAACAGCTAGTATATTAAGACATAGGATACTTTTCATCCCGGTAGAAGGTTCCCGTGGGATAATTTCCGACATACACGCGGGCAACAGCTAGTATATTAAGACATAGGATACTTTTCATCCCGGTAGAAGGTTCCCGTAGGATAATTTCCGACATACACGCTGGCAACAGCTAGTATATTGAGACATAGGATACTTTTCATCCCGGTAGAAGGTTCCCGTGGGATAATTTCCGACATACACGCGGGCAACAGCTAGTATATTGAGACATAGGATACTTTTCATCCCGGTAGAAGGTTCCCGTGGGATAATTTCCGACATACACGCGGGCAACAGCTAGTATATTAAGACATAGGATACTTTTCATCCCGGTAGAAGGTTCCCGTGGGATAATTTCGGACATACACGCGGGAGAAGCCGCTGGCAACAGCTAGTATATTAAGACATAGGATACTTTCATCCCGGTAGAAGGTTCCCGCGGGATAATTTCATCCCGGTAGAAGGTTCCCGCGGGACACTTTCATCCCGGAAGAAGGTTCCCGCGGGATACTTTCATCCCGGTAGGAGGTTCCCGCGGGATACTTTCATCCCGGAAGAAGGTTCCCGCGGGATACTTTCATCCCGGAAGAAGGTTCCCGCGGGATACTTTCATCCCGGTAGAAGGTTCCCGCGGGATACTTTCATCCCGGTAGAAGGTTCCCGCGGGATACTTTCATCCCGGTAGAAGGTTCCCGCGGGATACTTTCATCCCGGAAGAAGGTTCCCACGGGATACATTCCGACATACACGCGGACGAAGCCGCGGGCAACAGCTAGTATATTTAGACATAGGACACTTTCATCCCGGTAGAAGGTTCACGCGGGATACTTTCATCCCGGTAGAAGGTTCCCGCGGGATACTTTCATCCCGGTAGAAGGTTCCCGCGGGATACTTTCATTCCGGTAGAAGGTTCCCGCGGGATAATTTCATCCCGGTAGAAGGTTCCCGCGGGATACTTTCATTCCGGTAGAAGGTTCCCGCGGGATAATTTCCGACATACACGCGGACGAAGCCGCGGGCAACAGCTAGTATATTAAGACATAGGATACTTTTCATCCCGGTAGAAGGTTCCCGTGGGATACTTTCATCCCGGAAGAAGGTTCCCACGGGATACATTCCGACATACACGCGGGCGAAGCCGCGGGCAACAGCTAGTATATTAAGACATAGGATACTTTCATCCCGGTAGAAGGTTCCCGCGGGATACTTTCATCCCGGTAGAAGGCTCCCGTGGGATAATTTCCGACATACACGCGGGCGAAGCCGCGGGCAACAGCTAGTATATTAAGACATAGGATACTTTCATCCCGGTATAAGGTTCACGCGGGATACTTTCATCCCGGTAGAAGGTTCCCGCGGGATACTTTCATCCCGGTAGAAGGTTCCCGCGGGATACTTTCATCCCGGTAGAAGGTTCCCGCAGGATAATTTCCGACATACACGCGGACGAAGCCGCGGGCAACAGCTAGTATATTAAGACATAGGATACTTTTCATCCCGGTAGAAGGTTCCCGTGGGATAATTTCCGACATACACGCGGGCATCAGCTAGTATATTAAGACATAGGATACTTTTCATCCCGGTAGAAGGTTCCCGTGGGATAATTTCCGACATACACGCGGGCAACAGCTAGTATATTAAGACATAGGATACTTTTAATCCCGGTAGAAGGTTCCCGTGGGATAATTTCCGACATACACGCTGGCAACAGCTAGTATATTAAGACATAGGACACTTTTCATCCCGGTAGACGGTTCCCGTGGGATAATTTCCGACATACACGCGGGAGAAGTCGCTGGCAACAGCTAGTATATTAAGACATAGGATACTTTTCATCCCGGTAGAAGGTTCCCGTGGGATAATTTTCGACATACACGCGGGAGAAGCCGCTGGCAACAGCTAGTATATTAAGACATAGGATACTTTTCATCCCGGTAGAAGGTTCCCGTGGGATAATTTCCGACATACACGCTGGCAACAGCTAGTATATTAAGACATAGGATACTTTTCATCCCGGTAGAAGGTTCCCGTGGGATAATTTCCGACATACACGCGGGCGAAGCCGCTGGCAACAGCTAGTATATTAAGACATAGGATACTTTTCATCCCGGTAGAAGGTTCCCGTGGGATAATTTCCGACATACACGCGGGCAACAGCTAGTATATTAAGACATAGGATACTTTTCATCCCGGTAGAAGGTTCCCGTAGGATAATTTCCGACATACACGCTGGCAACAGCTAGTATATTAAGACATAGGATACTTTTCATCCCGGTAGAAGGTTCCCGTGGGATAATTTCCGACATAGCCGCTGGCAACAGCTAGTATATGTAGACATAGGATACTTTTCATCCCGGTAGAAGGTTCCCGTGGGATAATTTCCGACATACACGCGGGCAACAGCTAGTATATTGAGACATAGGATACTTTTCATCCCGGTAGAAGGTTCCCGTGGGATAATTTCCGACATACACGCAGGCAACAGCTAGTATATTAAGACATAGGATACTTTTCATCCCGGTAGAAGGTTCCCGTGGGATAATTTCCGACATAGCCGCTGGCAACAGCTAGTATATTAAGACATAGGATACTTTTCATCCCGGTAGAAGGTTCCCGTGGGATAATTTCCGACATGCACGCGGGCAACAGCTAGTATATTAAGACATAGGATACTTTTCATCCCGGGAGAAGGTTCCCGTGGGATAATTTCCGACGTAGCCGCTGGCAACAGCTAGTATATTAAGACATAGGATTCTTTTCATCCCGGTAGAAGGTTCCCGTGGGATAATTTCCGACATACACGCGGGCAACAGCTAGTATATTAAGACATAGGATACTTTTCATCCCGGTAGAAGGTTCCCGTGGGATAATTTCCGACATACACGCGGGCGAAGCCGCTGGCAACAGCTAGTATATTAAGACATAGGATACTTTTCATCCCGGTAGAAGGTTCCCGTGGGATAATTTCCGACATACACGCGGGCAACAGCTAGTATATTAAGACATAGGATACTTTTCATCCCGGTAGAAGGTTCCCGTGGGATAATTTCCGACATACACGCTGGCAACAGCTAGTATATTAAGACATAGGATACTTTCATCCCGGTAGAAGGTTCCCGCGGGATACTTTCATCCCGGTAGAAGGTTCCCGCGGGATACTTTCATCCCGGTAGAAGGTTCCCGCGGGATACTTTCATCCCGGAAGAAGGTTCCCGCGGGATACTTTCCGACATACACGCGGACGAAGCCGCGGGCAACAGCTAGTATATTAAGACATAGGATACTTTCATCCCGGTAGAAGGTTCCCGCGGGATAATTTCAACCCGGTAGAAGGTTCCCGCGGGATACTTTCATCCCGGAAGAAGGTTCCCGCGGGATACTTTCATCCCGGTAGAAGGTTCCCGCGGGATACTTTCATCCCGGAAGAAGGTTCCCGCGGGATACTTTCATCCCGGAAGAAGGTTCCCGCGGGATACTTTCATCCCGGTAGAAGGTTCCCGCGGGATACTTTCATCCCGGTAGAAGGTTCCCGCGGGATACTTTCATCCCGGTAGAAGGTTCCCGCGGGATACTTTCATCCCGGAAGAAGGTTCCCACGGGATACTTTCCGACATACACGCGGACGAAGCCGCGGGCAACAGCTAGTATATTAAGACATAGGATACTTTCATCCCGGTAGAAGGTTCCCGCGGGATACTTTCATCCTGGGAGAAGGTTCCCGCGGGATACTTTCATCCCGGTAGAAGGTTCCTGCGGGATAATTTCATCCCGGTAGAAGGTTCCCGCGGGATACTTTCATCCCGGTAGAAGGTTCCCGCGGGATACTTTCATCCCGGTAGAAGGTTCCCGCGGGATACTTTCATCCCGGTAGAAGGTTCCCGCGGGATAATTTCCGACATACACGCGGGCGAAGCCGCGGGCAACAGCTAGTATATTAAGACATAGGATACTTTCATCCCGGTAGAAGGTTCCCGCGGGATACTTTCATCCCGGTAGAAGGTTCCCGTGGGATAATTTCCGACATACACGCGGGCGAAGCCGCGGGCAACAGCTAGTATATTAAGACATAGGATACTTTCATCCCGGTAGAAGGTTCACGCGGGATACTTTCATCCCGGTAGAAGGTTCCCGCGGGATACTTTCATCCCGGTAGAAGGTTCCCGCGGGATACTTTCATCCCGGTAGAAGGTTCCCGCGGGATAATTTCCGACATACACGCGGACGAAGCCGCGGGCAACAGCTAGTATATTAAGACATAGGATACTTTTCATCCCGGTAGAAGGTTCCCGTGGGATAATTTCCGACATACACGCGGGCATCAGCTAGTATATTAAGACATAGAATACTTTTCATCCCGGTAGAAGGTTCCCGTGGGATAATTTCCGACATACACGCGGGCAACAGCTAGTATATTAAGACATAGGATACTTTTAATCCCGGTAGAAGGTTCCCGTGGGACAATTTCCGACATACACGCTGGCAACAGCTAGTATATTAAGACATAGGATACTTTTCATCCCGGTAGAAGGTTCCCGTGGGATAATTTCCGACATACACGCGGGAGAAGTCGCTGGCAACAGCTAGTATATTAAGACATAGGATACTTTTCATCCCGGTAGAAGGTTCCCGTGGGATAATTTTGACATACACGCGGGAGAAGCCGCTGGCAACAGCTAGTATATTAAGACATAGGATACTTTTCATCCCGGTAGAAGGTTCCCGTGGGATAATTTCCGACATACACGCGGGCAACAGCTAGTATATTAAGACATAGGATACTTTTCATCCCGGTAGAAGGTTCCCGTGCGATAATTTCCGACATAGCCGCGGGCAACAGCTAGTATATTAAGAAATAAGATACTTTTCATCCCGGTAGAAGGTTCCCGTGGGATAATTTCCGACATACACGCTGGCAACAGCTAGTATATTAAGACATAGGATACTTTTCATCCCGGTAGAAGGTATACGTGGGATAATTTCCGACATACACGCGGGCAACAGCTAGTATATTAAGACATAGGATACTTTTCATCCCGGTAGAAGGTTCCCGTGGGATAATTTCCGACATACACGCGGGAGAAGCCGCGGGAAACAGCTATTATATTAAGACATAGGATACTTTTCATCCCGGTAGAAGGTTCCCGTGGGATAATTTCCGACATACACGCGGGCAACAGCTAGTATATTAAGACATAGGATACTTTTCATCCCGGTAGAAGGTTCCCGTGGGATAATTTCCGACATACACGCGGGAGAAGCCGCGGGAAACAGCTAGTATATTAAGACATAGGATACTTTTCATCCCGGTAGAAGGTTCCCGTGGGATAATTTCCGACATACACGCGGGCAACAGCTAGTATATTAAGACATTGGATACTTTTCATCCCGGTAGAAGGTTCCCGTGGGATAATTTCCGACATACACGCGGGCGAAGCCGCTGGCAACAGCTAGTATATTAAGACATAGGATACTTTTCATCCCGGTAGAAGGTTCCCGTGGGATAATTTCCGACATACACGCTGGCAACAGCTAGTATATTAAGACATAGGATACTTTTCATCCCGGTAGAAGGTTCCCGTGGGATAATTTCCGACATACACGCGGGCAACAGCTAGTATATTAAAACATAGGATACTTTTCATCCCGGTAGAAGGTTCCCGTGGGATAATTTCCGACATACACGCTGGCAACAGCTAGTATATTAAGACATAGGATACTTTCATCCAGGTAGAAGGTTCCCGCGGGATACTTTCATCCCGGTAGAAGGTTCCCGCGGGATACTTTTATCCCGGAAGAAGGTTCCCGCGGGATACTTTCCGACATACACGCGGACGAAGCCGCGGGCAACAGCTAGTATATTAAGACATAGGACACTTTCATCCCGGTAGAAGGTTCCCGCGGGATAATTTCATCCCGGTAGAAGGTTCCCGCGGGATACTTTCATCCCGGAAGAAGGTTCCCGCGGGATACTTTCATCCCGGTAGAAGGTTACCACGGGATACTTTCATCCCGGAAGAAGGTTCCCGCGGGATACTTTCATCCCAGAAGAAGGTTCCCGCGGGATACTTTCATCCCGGTAGAAGGTTCCCGCGGGATACTTTCATCTCGGTAGAAGGTTCCCGCGGGATACTTTCCGACATACACGCGGACGAAGCCGCGGGCAACAGCTAGTATATTAAGACATAGGATACTTTCATCCCGGAAGAAGGTTCCCGCGGGATACTTTCATCCCAGTAGAAGGTTCCCGCGGGATACATTCATCCCGGTAGGAGGTTCCCGCGGGATAATTTCATCCCGGTAGAAGGTTCCCGCGGGATACTTTCATCCCGGAAGAAGGTTCCCGCGGGATACTTTCATCCCGGTAGAAGCTTCCCGCGGGATACTTTCATCCCGGTAGAAGGTTCCCGCGGAATACTTTTATCCCGGTAGAAGGTTCCCGCGGGATACTTTCATCCCGGAAGAAGGTTCCCGCGGGATACTTTCATCCCGGAAGAAGGTTCCCGCGGGATAATTTCCGACATACACGCGGGCGAAGCCGCGGGCAACAGCTAGTATATTAAGACATAGGATACTTTCATCCCGGTAGAAGGTTCCCGCGGGATACTTTCATCCCGGTAGAAGGTTCCCGTGAGATAATTTCCGACATACACGCGGGCAACAGCTAGTATATTAAGACATAGGATACTTTTCATCCCGGTAGAAGGTTCCCGTGGGATAATTTCCGACATACACGCGGGCAACAGCTAGTATATTAAGACATAGGATACTTTTCATCCCGGTAGAAGGTTCCCGTGGGATAATTTCGGACATACACGCGGGAGAAGCCGCTGGCAACAGCTAGTATATTAAGACATAGGATACTTTCATCCCGGTAGAAGGTTCCCGCGGGATAATTTCATCCCGGTAGAAGGTTCCCGCGGGATACTTTCATCCCGGAAGAAGGTTCCCGCGGGATACTTTCATCCCGGTAGGAGGTTCCCGCGGGATACTTTCATCCCGGAAGAAGGTTCCCGCGGGATACTTTCATCCCGGAAGAAGGTTCCCGCGGGATACTTTCATCCCGGTAGAAGGTTCCCGCGGGATACTTTCATCCCGGTAGAAGGTTCCCGCGGGATACTTTCATCCCGGTAGAAGGTTCCCGTGGGATAATTTCCGACATAGCCGCTGGCAACAGCTAGTATATTAAGACATAGGATACTTTTCATCCCGGTAGAAGGTTCCCGTGGGATAATTTCCGACATGCACGCGGGCAACAGCTAGTATATTAAGACATAGGATACTTTTCATCCCGGGAGAAGGTTCCCGTGGGATAATTTCCGACGTAGCCGCTGGCAACAGCTAGTATATTAAGACATAGGATTCTTTTCATCCCGGTAGAAGGTTCCCGTAGGATAATTTCCGACATACACGCGGGCAACAGCTAGTATATTAAGACATAGGATACTTTTCATCCCGGTAGAAGGTTCCCGTGGGATAATTTCCGACATACACGCGGGCGAAGCCGCTGGCAACAGCTAGTATATTAAGACATAGGATACTTTTCATCCCGGTAGAAGGTTCCCGTGGGATAATTTCCGACATACACGCGGGCAACAGCTAGTATATTAAGACATAGGATACTTTTCATCCCGGTAGAAGGTTCCCGTGGGATAATTTCCGACATACACGCTGGCAACAGCTAGTATATTAAGACATAGGATACTTTCATCCCGGTAGAAGGTTCCCGCGGGATACTTTCATCCCGGTAGAAGGTTCCCGCGGGATACTTTCATCCCGGTAGAAGGTTCCCGCGGGATACTTTTATCCCGGAAGAAGGTTCCCGCGGGATACTTTCCGACATACACGCGGACGAAGCCGCGGGCAACAGCTAGTATATTAAGACATAGGATACTTTCATCCCGGTAGAAGGTTCCCGCGGGATAATTTCATCCCGGTAGAAAGTTCCCGCGGGATACTTTCATCCCGGAAGAAGGTTCCCGCGGGATACTTTCATCCCGGTAGAAGGTTCCCGCGGGATACTTTCATCCCGGAAGAAGGTTCCCGCGGGATACTTTCATCCCGGAAGAAGGTTCCCGCGGGATACTTTCATCCCGGTAGAAGGTTCCCGCGGGATACTTTCATCCCGGTAGAAGGTTCCCGCGGGATACTTTCATCCCGGTAGAAGGTTCCCGCGGGATACTTTCATCCCGGAAGAAGGTTCCCACGGGATACTTTCCGACATACACGCGGACGAAGCCGCGGGCAACAGCTAGTATATTAAGACATAGGATACTTTCATCCCGGTAGAAGGTTCCCGCGGGATACTTTCATCCCGGGAGAAGGTTCCCGCGGGATACTTTCATCCCGGTAGAAGGTTCCTGCGGGATAATTTCATCCCGGTAGAAGGTTCCCGCGGGATACTTTCATCCCGGTAGAAGGTTCCCGCGGGATACTTTCATCCCGGTAGAAGGTTCCCGCGGGATACTTTCATCCCGGTAGAAGATTCCCGCGGGATAATTTCCGACATACACGCGGGCGAAGCCGCGGGCAACAGCTAGTATATTAAGACATAGGATACTTTCATCCCGGTAGAAGGTTCCCGCGGGATACTTTCATCCCGGTAGAAGGTTCCCGTGGGATAATTTCCGACATACACGCGGGCGAAGCCGCGGGCAACAGCTAGTATATTAAGACATAGGATACTTTCATCCCGGTAGAAGGTTCACGCGGGATACTTTCATCCCGGTAGAAGGTTCCCGCGGGATACTTTCATCCCGGTAGAAGGTTCCCGCGGGATACTTTCATCCCGGTAGAAGGTTCCCGCGGGATAATTTCCGACATACACGCGGACGAAGCCGCGGGCAACAGCTAGTATATTAAGACATAGGATACTTTTCATCCCGGTAGAAGGTTCCCGTGGGATAATTTCCGACATACACGCGGGCATCAGCTAGTATATTAAGACATAGGATACTTTTCATCCCGGTAGAAGGTTCCCGTGGGATAATTTCCGACATACACGCGGGCAACAGCTAGTATATTAAGACATAGGATACTTTTAATCCCGGTAGAAGGTTCCCGTGGGACAATTTCCGACATACACGCTGGCAACGGCTAGTATATTAAGACATAGGATACTTTTCATCCCGGTAGAAGGTTCCCGTGGGATAATTTCCGACATACACGCGGGAGAAGTCGCTGGCAACAGCTAGTATATTAAGACATAGGATACTTTTCATCCCGGTAGAAGGTTCCCGTGGGATAATTTTCGACATACACGCGGGAGAAGCCGCTGGCAACAGCTAGTATATTAAGACATAGGATACTTTTCATCCCGGTAGAAGGTTCCCGTGGGATAATTTCCGACATACACGCGGGCAACAGCTAGTATATTAAGACATAGGATACTTTTCATCCCGGTAGAAGGTTCCCGTGAGATAATTTCCGACATACACGCGGGAAACAGCTAGTATATTAAGACATAGGATACTTTTCATCCCGGTAGAAGGTTCCCGTGGGATAATTTCCGACATACACGCGGGCAACAGCTAGTATATTAAGACATAGGATACTTTTCATCCCGGTAGAAGGTTCCCGTGGGATAATTTCGGACATACACGCGGGAGAAGCCGCTGGCAACAGCTAGTATATTAAGACATAGGATACTTTCATCCCGGTAGAAGGTTCCCGCGGGACACTTTCATCCCGGAAGAAGGTTCCCGCGGGATTCTTTCATCCCGGTAGGAGGTTCCCGCGGGATACTTTCATCCCGGAAGAAGGTTCCCGCGGGATACTTTCATCCCGGAAGAAGGTTCCCGCGGGATACTTTCATCCCGGTAGAAGGTTCCCGCGGGATACTTTCATCCCGGTAGAAGGTTCCCGCGGGATACTTTCATCCCGGTAGAAGGTTCCCGCGGGATACTTTCATCCCGGAAGAAGGTTCCCACGGGATACATTCCGACATACACGCGGACGAAGCCGCGGGCAACAGCTAGTATATTTAGACATAGGACACTTTCATCCCGGTAGAAGGTTCCCGCGGGATAATTTCATCCCGGTAGAAGGTTCCCGCGGGATACTTTCATCCCGGAAGAAGGTTCCCGCGGGATACTTTCATCCCGGTAGAAGGTTCCCGCGGGATAATTTCATCCCGGTAGAAGGTTCCCGCGGGATAATTTCCGACATACACGCGGGCGAAGCCGCGGGCAACAGCTAGTATATTAAGACATAGGATACTTTCATCCCGGTAGAAGGTTCCCGCGGGATACTTTCATCCCGGTAGAAGGTTCCCGTGGGATAATTTCATCCCGGTAGAAGGTTCCCGTGGGATAATTTCCGACATAGCCGCTGACAACAGCTAGTATATTAAGACATAGGATTCTTTTCATCCCGGTAGAAGGTTCCCGTGGGATAATTTCCGACATGCACGCGGGCAACAGCTAGTATATTAAGACATAGGATACTTTTCATCCCGGGAGAAGGTTCCCGTGGGATAATTTCCGACGTAGCCGCTGGCAACAGCTAGTATATTAAGACATAGGATTCTTTTCATCCCGGTAGAAGGTTCCCGTAGGATAATTTCCGACATACACGCGGGCAACAGCTAGTATATTAAGACATAGGATACTTTTCATCCCGGTAGAAGGTTCCCGTGGGATAATTTCCGACATACACGCGGGCGAAGCCGCTGGCAACAGCTAGTATATTAAGACATAGGATACTTTTCATCCCGGTAGAAGGTTCCCGTGGGATAATTTCCGACATACACGCGGGCAACAGCTAGTATATTAAGACATAGGATACTTTTCATCCCGGTAGAAGGTTCCCGTGGGATAATTTCCGACATACACGCTGGCAACAGCTAGTATATTAAGACATAGGATACTTTCATCCCGGTAGAAGGTTCCCGCGGGATACTTTCATCCCGGTAGAAGGTTCCCGCGGGATACTTTCATCCCGGTAGAAGGTTCCCGCGGGATACTTTTATCCCGGAAGAAGGTTCCCGCGGGATACTTTCCGACATACACGCGGACGAAGCCGCGGGCAACAGCTAGTATATTAAGACATAGGATACTTTCATCCCGGTAGAAGGTTCCCGCGGGATAATTTCATCCCGGTAGAAAGTTCCCGCGGGATACTTTCATCCCGGAAGAAGGTTCCCGCGGGATACTTTCATCCCGGTAGAAGGTTCCCGCGGGATACTTTCATCCCGGAAGAAGGTTCCCGCGGGATACTTTCATCCCGGAAGAAGGTTCCCGCGGGATACTTTCATCCCGGTAGAAGGTTCCCGCGGGATACTTTCATCCCGGTAGAAGGTTCCCGCGGGATACTTTCATCCCGGTAGAAGGTTCCCGCGGGATACTTTCATCCCGGTAGAAGGTTCCCGCGGGATACTTTCATCCCGGTAGAAGGTTCCCGCGGGATACTTTCATCCCGGAAGAAGGTTCCCACGGGATACTTTCCGACATACACGCGGACGAAGCCGCGGGCAACAGCTAGTATATTAAGACATAGGATACTTTCATCCCGGTAGAAGGTTCCCGCGGGATACTTTCATCCCGGGAGAAGGTTCCCGCGGGATACTTTCATCCCGGTAGAAGGTTCCTGCGGGATAATTTCATCCCGGTAGAAGGTTCCCGCGGGATACTTTCATCCCGGTAGAAGGTTCCCGCGGGATACTTTCATCCCGGTAGAAGGTTCCCGCGGGATACTTTCATCCCGGTAGAAGATTCCCGCGGGATAATTTCCGACATACACGCGGGCGAAGCCGCGGGCAACAGCTAGTATATTAAGACATAGGATACTTTCATCCCGGTAGAAGGTTCCCGCGGGATACTTTCATCCCGGTAGAAGGTTCCCGTGGGATAATTTCCGACATACACGCGGGCGAAGCCGCGGGCAACAGCTAGTATATTAAGACATAGGATACTTTCATCCCGGTAGAAGGTTCACGCGGGATACTTTCATCCCGGTAGAAGGTTCCCGCGGGATACTTTCATCCCGGTAGAAGGTTCCCGCGGGATACTTTCATCCCGGTAGAAGGTTCCCGCGGGATAATTTCCGACATACACGCGGACGAAGCCGCGGGCAACAGCTAGTATATTAAGACATAGGATACTTTTCATCCCGGTAGAAGGTTCCCGTGGGATAATTTCCGACATACACGCGGGCATCAGCTAGTATATTAAGACATAGGATACTTTTCATCCCGGTAGAAGGTTCCCGTGGGATAATTTCCGACATACACGCGGGCAACAGCTAGTATATTAAGACATAGGATACTTTTAATCCCGGTAGAAGGTTCCCGTGGGACAATTTCCGACATACACGCTGGCAACGGCTAGTATATTAAGACATAGGATACTTTTCATCCCGGTAGAAGGTTCCCGTGGGATAATTTCCGACATACACGCGGGAGAAGTCGCTGGCAACAGCTAGTATATTAAGACATAGGATACTTTTCATCCCGGTAGAAGGTTCCCGTGGGATAATTTTCGACATACACGCGGGAGAAGCCGCTGGCAACAGCTAGTATATTCAGACATAGGATACTTTTCATCCCGGTAGAAGGTTCCCGTGGGATAATTTCCGACATACACGCGGGCAACAGCTAGTATATTAAGACATAGGATACTTTTCATCCCGGTAGAAGGTTCCCGTGAGATAATTTCCGACATACACGCGGGCAACAGCTAGTATATTAAGACATAGGATACTTTTCATCCCGGTAGAAGGTTCCCGTGGGATAATTTCCGACATACACGCGGGCAACAGCTAGTATATTAAGACATAGGATACTTTTCATCCCGGTAGAAGGTTCCCGTGGGATAATTTCGGACATACACGCGGGAGAAGCCGCTGGCAACAGCTAGTATATTAAGACATAGGATACTTTCATCCCGGTAGAAGGTTCCCGCGGGATAATTTCATCCCGGTAGAAGGTTCCCGCGGGACACTTTCATCCCGGAAGAAGGTTCCCGCGGGATACTTTCATCCCGGTAGGAGGTTCCCGCGGGATACTTTCATCCCGGAAGAAGGTTCCCGCGGGATACTTTCATCCCGGAAGAAGGTTCCCGCGGGATACTTTCATCCCGGTAGAAGGTTCCCGCGGGATACTTTCATCCCGGTAGAAGGTTCCCGCGGGATACTTTCATCCCGGTAGAAGGTTCCCGCGGGATACTTTCATCCCGGAAGAAGGTTCCCACGGGATACATTCCGACATACACGCGGACGAAGCCGCGGGCAACAGCTAGTATATTTAGACATAGGACACTTTCATCCCGGTAGAAGGTTCCCGCGGGATAATTTCATCCCGGTAGAAGGTTCCCGCGGGATACTTTCATCCCGGAAGAAGGTTCCCGCGGGATACTTTCATCCCGGTAGAAGTTTCCCGCGGGATAATTTCATCCCGGTAGAAGGTTCCCGCGGGATACTTTCATCCCGGTAGAAGGTTCCCGCGGGATACTTTCATCCCGGTAGAAGGTTCCCGCGGGATACTTTCATCCCGGTAGAAGGTTCCCGCGGGATAATTTCCGACATACACGCGGGCGAAGCCGCGGGCAACAGCTAGTATATTAAGACATAGGATACTTTCATCCCGGTAGAAGGTTCACGCGGGATACTTTCATCCCGGTAGAAGGTTCCCGCGGGATACTTTCATCCCGGTAGAAGGTTCCCGCGGGATACTTTCATTCCGGTAGAAGGTTCCCGCGGGATAATTTCATCCCGGTAGAAGGTTCCCGCGGGATACTTTCATTCCGGTAGAAGGTTCCCGCGGGATAATTTCCGACATACACGCGGACGAAGCCGCGGGCAACAGCTAGTATATTAAGACATAGGATACTTTTCATCCCGGTAGAAGGTTCCCGTGGGATAATTTCCGACATACACGCGGGCAACAGCTAGTATATTAAGACATAGGATACTTTTCATCCCGGTAGAAGGTTCCCGTGGGATAATTTCCGACATACACGCTGGCAACAGCTAGTATATTAAGACATAGGATACTTTCATCCCGGTAGAAGGTTCCCGTGGGATACTTTCATCCCGGTAGAAGGTTCCCGCGGGATACTTTCATCCCGGTAGAAGGTTCCCGCGGGATACTTTCATCCCGGAAGAAGGTTCCCGCGGGATACTTTCCGACATACACGCGGACGAAGCCGCGGGCAACAGCTAGTATATTAAGACATAGGATACTTTCATCCCGGTAGAAGGTTCCCGTGGGATAATTTCCGACATAGCCGCTGGCAACAGCTAGTATATTAAGACATAGGATACTTTTCATCCCGGTAGAAGGTTCCCGTGGGATAATTTCCGACATGCACGCGGGCAACAGCTAGTATATTAAGACATAGGATACTTTTCATCCCGGGAGAAGGTTCCCGTGGGATAATTTCCGACGTAGCCGCTGGCAACAGCTAGTATATTAAGACATAGGATACTTTTCATCCCGGTAGAAGGTTCCCGTGGGATAATTTCCGACATACACGCGGGCAACAGCTAGTATATTAAGACATAGGATACTTTTCATCCCGGTAGAAGGTTCCCGTGGGATAATTTCCGACATACACGCTGGCAACAGCTAGTATATTAAGACATAGGATACTTTTCATCCCGGTAGAAGGTTCCCGTGGGATAATTTCCGACATACACGCGGGCATCAGCTAGTATATTAAGACATAGGATACTTTTCATCCCGGTAGAAGGTTCCCGTGGGATAATTTCCGACATACACGCGGGCAACAGCTAGTATATTAAGACATAGGATACTTTTAATCCCGGTAGAAGGTTCCCGTGGGACAATTTCCGACATACACGCGGGAGAAGTCGCTGGCAACAGCTAGTATATTAAGACATAGGATACTTTTCATCCCGGTAGAAGGTTCCCGTGGGATAATTTTCGACATACACGCGGGAGAAGCCGCTGGCAACAGCTAGTATATTAAGACATAGGATACTTTTCATCCCGGTAGAAGGTTCCCGTGGGATAATTTCCGACATACACGCGGGCAACAGCTAGTATATTAAGACATAGGATACTTTTCATCCCGGTAGAAGGTTCCCGTGCGATAATTTCCGACATAGCCGCGGGCAACAGCTAGTATTAAGAAATAAGATACTTTTCATCCCGGTAGAAGGTTCCCGTGGGATAATTTCCGACATACACGCTGGCAACAGCTAGTATATTAAGACATAGGATACTTTTCATCCCGGTAGAAGGTATACGTGGGATAATTTCCGACATACACGCGGGCAACAGCTAGTATATTAAGACATAGGATACTTTTCATCCCGGTAGAAGGTTCCCGTGGGATAATTTCCGACATACACGCGGGAGAAGCCGCTGGCAACAGCTAGTATATTAAGACATAGGATACTTTCATCCCGGTAGAAGGTTCCCGCGGGATAATTTCATCCCGGTAGAAGGTTCCCGCGGGATACTTTCATCCCGGAAGAAGGTTCCCGCGGGATACTTTCATCCCGGTAGGAGGTTCCCGCGGGATACTTTCATCCCGGAAGAAGGTTCCCGCGGGATACTTTCATCCCGGAAGAAGGTTCCCGCGGGATACTTTCATCCCGGTAGGAGGTTCCCGCGGGATACTTTCATCCCGGAAGAAGGTTCCCGCGGGATACTTTCATCCCGGAAGAAGGTTCCCGCGGGATACTTTCATCCCGGTAGAAGGTTCCCGCGGGATACTTTCATCCCGGTAGAAGGTTCCCGCGGGATACTTTCATCCCGGTAGAAGGTTCCCGCGGGATACTTTCATCCCGGAAGAAGGTTCCCGCGGGATACTTTCATCCCGGAAGAAGGTTCCCGCGGGATACTTTCATCCCGGTAGAAGGTTCCCGCGGGATAATTTCATCCCGGTAGAAGGTTCCCGCGGGATACTTTCATCCCGGAAGAAGGTTCCCGCGGGATACTTTCATCCCGGTAGAAGGTTCCCGCGGGATAATTTCATCCCGGTAGAAGGTTCCCGCGGGATACTTTCATCCCGGTAGAAGGTTACCGCGGGATACTTTCATCCCGGTAGAAGGTTCCCGCGGGATACTTTCATCCCGGTAGAAGGTTCCCGCGGGATAATTTCCGACATACACGCGGGCGAAGCCGCGGGCAACAGCTAGTATATTAAGACATAGGATACTTTCATCCCGGTAGAAGGTTCCCGCGGGATACTTTCATCCCGGTAGAAGGTTCCTGTGGGATAATTTCCGACATACACGCGGGCGAAGCCGCGGGCAACAGCTAGTATATTAAGACATAGGATACTTTCATCCCGGTAGAAGGTTCACGCGGGATACTTTCATCCCGGTAGAAGGTTCCCGCGGGATACTTTCATCCCGGTAGAAGGTTCCCGCGGGATACTTTCATCCCGGTAGAAGGTTCCCGCGGGATAATTTCCGACATACACGCGGGCGAAGCCGCGGGCAACAGCTAGTATATTAAGACATAGGATACTTTCATCCCGGTAGAAGGTTCCCGCGGGATACTTTCATCCCGGTAGAAGGTTCCCGTGGGATAATTTCCGACATACACGCGGGCGAAGCCGCGGGCAACAGCTAGTATATTAAGACATAGGATACTTTCATCCCGGTAGAAGGTTCACGCGGGATACTTTCATCCCGGTAGAAGGTTCCCGCGGGATACTTTCATCCCGGTAGAAGGTTCCCGCGGGATACTTTCATCCCGGTAGAAGGTTCCCGCGGGATAATTTCCGACATACACGCGGACGAAGCCGCGGGCAACAGCTAGTATATTAAGACATAGGATACTTTTCATCCCGGTAGAAGGTTCCCGTGGGATAATTTCCGACATACACGCGGGCATCAGCTAGTATATTAAGACATAGGATACTTTTCATCCCGGTAGAAGGTTCCCGTGGGATAATTTCCGACATACACGCGGGCAACAGCTAGTATATTAAGACATAGGATACTTTTAATCCCGGTAGAAGGTTCCCGTGGGACAATTTCCGACATACACGCTGGCAACGGCTAGTATATTAAGACATAGGATACTTTTCATCCCGGTAGAAGGTTCCCGTGGGATAATTTCCGACATACACGCGGGAGAAGTCGCTGGCAACAGCTAGTATATTAAGACATAGGATACTTTTCATCCCGGTAGAAGGTTCCCGTGGGATAATTTTCGACATACACGCGGGAGAAGCCGCTGGCAACAGCTAGTATATTAAGACATAGGATACTTTTCATCCCGGTAGAAGGTTCCCGTGGGATAATTTCCGACATACACGCGGGCAACAGCTAGTATATTAAGACATAGGATACTTTTCATCCAGGTAGAAGGTTCCCGTGAGATAATTTCCGACATACACGCGGGCAACAGCTAGTATATTAAGACATAGGATACTTTTCATCCCGGTAGAAGGTTCCCGTGGGATAATTTCCGACATACACGCGGGCATCAGCTAGTATATTAAGACATAGGATACTTTTCATCCCGGTAGAAGGTTCCCGTGGGATAATTTCCGACATACACGCGGGCAACAGCTAGTATATTAAGACATAGGATACTTTTAATCCCGGTAGAAGGTTCCCGTGGGACAATTTCCGACATACACGCTGGCAACGGCTAGTATATTAAGACATAGGATACTTTTCATCCCGGTAGAAGGTTCCCGTGGGATAATTTCCGACATACACGCGGGAGAAGTCGCTGGCAACAGCTAGTATATTAAGACATAGGATACTTTTCATCCCGGTAGAAGGTTCCCGTGGGATAATTTCCGACATACACGCGGGAGAAGCCGCTGGCAACAGCTAGTATATTAAGACATAGGATACTTTCATCCCGGTAGAAGGTTCCCGCGGGATAATTTCATCCCGGTAGAAGGTTCCCGCGGGATACTTTCATCCCGGAAGAAGGTTCCCGCGGGATACTTTCATCCCGGTAGGAGGTTCCCGCGGGATACTTTCATCCCGGAAGAAGGTTCCCGCGGGATACTTTCATCCCGGAAGAAGGTTCCCGCGGGATACTTTCATCCCGGTAGGAGGTTCCCGCGGGATACTTTCATCCCGGAAGAAGGTTCCCGCGGGATACTTTCATCCCGGAAGAAGGTTCCCGCGGGATACTTTCATCCCGGTAGAAGGTTCCCGCGGGATACTTTCATCCCGGTAGAAGGTTCCCGCGGGATACTTTCATCCCGGTAGAAGGTTCCCGCGGGATACTTTCATCCCGGAAGAAGGTTCCCACGGGATACATTCCGACATACACGCGGACGAAGCCGCGGGCAACAGCTAGTATATTTAGACATAGGACACTTTCATCCCGGTAGAAGGTTCCCGCGGGATAATTTCATCCCGGTAGAAGGTTCCCGCGGGATACTTTCATCCCGGAAGAAGGTTCCCGCGGGATACTTTCATCCCGGTAGAAGGTTCCCGCGGCATACTTTTATCCCGGTAGAAGGTTCCCGCGGGATAATTTCCGACATACACGCGGGCGAAGCCGCGGGCAACAGCTAGTATATTAAGACATAGGATACTTTCATCCCGGTAGAAGGTTCCCGCGGGATACTTTCATCCCGGTAGAAGGTTCCCGTGGGATAATTTCCGACATACACGCGGGCGAAGCCGCGGGCAACAGCTAGTATATTAAGACATAGGATACTTTCATCCCGGTAGAAGGTTCACGCGGGATACTTTCATCCCGGTAGAAGGTTCCCGCGGGATACTTTCATCCCAGTAGAAGGTTCCCGCGGGATACTTTCATCCCGGTAGAAGGTTCCCGCGGGATAATTTCCGACATACACGCGGACGAAGCCGCGGGCAACAGCTAGTATATTAAGACATAGGATACTTTTCATCCCGGTAGAAGGTTCCCGTGGGATAATTTCCGACATACACGCGGGCAACAGCTAGTATATTAAGACATAGGATACTTTTCATCCCGGTAGAAGGTTCCCGTGGGATAATTTCCGACATACACGCTGGCAACAGCTAGTATATTAAGACATAGGATACTTTCATCCCGGTAGAAGGTTCCCGCGGGATACTTTCATCCCGGTAGAAGGTTCCCGCGGGATACTTTCATCCCGGTAGAAGGTTCCCGCGGGATACTTTCATCCCGGAAGAAGGTTCCCGCGGGATACTTTCCGACATACACGCGGACGAAGCCGCGGGCAACAGCTAGTATATTAAGACATAGGATACTTTCATCCCGGTAGAAGGTTCCCGTGGGATAATTTCCGACATAGCCGCTGGCAACAGCTAGTATATTAAGACATAGGATTCTTTTCATCCCGGTAGAAGGTTCCCGTGGGATAATTTCCGACATACACGCGGGCAACAGCTAGTATATTAAGACATAGGATACTTTTCATCCCGGTAGAAGGTTCCCGTGGGATAATTTCCGACATACACGCGGGCATCAGCTAGTATATTAAGACATAGGATACTTTTCATCCCGGTAGAAGGTTCCCGTGGGATAATTTCCGACATACACGCGGGCAACAGCTAGTATATTAAGACATAGGATACTTTTAATCCCGGTAGAAGGTTCCCGTGGGACAATTTCCGACATACACGCTGGCAACGGCTAGTATGTTAAGACATAGGATACTTTTCATCCCGGTAGAAGGTTCCCGTGGGATAATTTCCGACATACACGCGGGAGAAGTCGCTGGCAACAGCTAGTATATTAAGACATAGGATACTTTTCATCCCGGTAGAAGGTTCCCGTGGGATAATTTTCGACATACACGCGGGAGAAGCCGCTGGCAACAGCTAGTATATTAAGACATAGGATACTTTTCATCCCGGTAGAAGGTTCCCGTGGGATAATTTCCGACATACACGCGGGCAACAGCTAGTATATTAAGACATAGGATACTTTTCATCCCGGTAGAAGGTTCCCGTGAGATAATTTCCGACATACACGCGGGCAACAGCTAGTATATTAAGACATAGGATACTTTTCATCCCGGTAGAAGGTTCCCGTGGGATAATTTCCGACATACACGCGGGAGAAGCCGCTGGCAACAGCTAGTATATTAAGACATAGGATACTTTCATCCCGGTAGAAGGTTCCCGCGGGATAATTTCATCCCGGTAGAAGGTTCCCGCGGGATACTTTCATCCCGGAAGAAGGTTCCCGCGGGATACTTTCATCCCGGTAGGAGGTTCCTGCGGGATACTTTCATCCCGGAAGAAGGTTCCCGCGGGATACTTTCATCCCGGAAGAAGGTTCCCGCGGGATACTTTCATCCCGGTAGAAGGTTCCCGCGGGATACTTTCATCCCGGTAGAAGGTTCCCGCGGGATACTTTCATCCCGGTAGAAGGTTTCCGCGGGATACTTTCATCCCGGAAGAAGGTTCCCACGGGATACATTCCGACATACAGGCGGACGAAGCCGCGGGCAACAGCTAGTATATTTAGACATAGGACACTTTCATCCCGGTAGAAGGTTCCCGCGGGATAATTTCATCCCGGTAGAAGGTTCCCGCGGGATACTTTCATCCCGGAAGAAGGTTCCCGCGGGATACTTTCATCCCGGTAGAAGGTTCCCGCGGGATAATTTCATCCCGGTAGAAGGTTCCCGCGGGATACTTTCATCCCGGTAGAAGGTTCCCGCGGGATACTTTCATCCCGGTAGAAGGTTCCCGCGGGATACTTTCATCCCGGTAGAAGGTTCCCGTGGGATAATTTCCGACATACACGCGGGCAACAGCTAGTATATTAAGACATTGGATACTTTTCATCCCGGTAGAAGGTTCCCGTGGGATAATTGCCGACATACACGCGGGCGAAGCCGCGGGCAACAGCTAGTATATTAAGACATAGGATACTTTTAATCCCGGTAGAAGGTTCCCGTGGGACAATTTCCGACATACACGCTGGCAACAGCTAGTATATTAAGACATAGGATACTTTTCATCCCGGTAGAAGGTTCCCGTGGGATAATTTCCGACATACACGCGGGAGAAGTCGCTGGCAACAGCTAGTATATTAAGACATAGGATACTTTTCATCCCGGTAGAAGGTTCCCGTGGGATAATTTCCGACATACACGCGGGCAACAGCTAGTATATTAAGACATAGGATACTTTTCATCCCGGTAGAAGGTTCCCGTGGGATAATTTCCGACATACACGCTGGCAACAGCTAGTATATTAAGACATAGGATACTTTTCATCCCGGTAGAAGGTTCCCGTGGGATAATTTCCGACATAGCCGCGGGCAACAGCTAGTATATTAAGACATAGGATACTTTTCATCCTGGTAGAAGGTTCCCGTGGGATAATTTCCGACATACACGCGGGCGAAGCCGCTGGCAACAGCTAGTGTATTAAGACCTAGGATACTTTTCATCCCGGTAGAAGGTTCCCGTGGGATAATTTCCAACATAGGCGCTGGCAACAGCTAGTATATTAAGACATAGGATACTTTTCATCCCGGTAGAAGGTTCCCGTGGGATAATATCCGACATACACGCTGGCAACAGCTAGTATATTAAGACATAGGATACTTTTCATCCCGGTAGAAGGTTCCCGTGGGATAATTTCCGACATACACGCTGGCAACAGCTAGTATATTAAGACATAGGATACTTTTAATCCCGGTAGAAGGTTCCCGTGGGATAATTTCTGACATACACGCTGGCAACAGCTAGTATATTAAGACATAGGATACTTTTCATCCTGGTAGAAGGTTCCCGTGGGATAATTTCCGACATACACGCGGGAGAAGCCGTTGGCAACAGCTAGTATATTAAGACATAGGATACTTTTCATCCCGGTAGAAGGTTCCCGTGGGATAATTTCCAACATACACGCGGGAGAAGCCGTTGGCAACAGCTAGTATATTAAGACATAGGATACTTTTCATCCCGGTAGAAGGTTCCCGTGGGATAATTTCCAACATACACGCGGAAGAAGTCGCTGGCAAAAGCTAGTATATTAAGACATAGGATACTTTTCATCCCGGTAGAAGGTTCCCGTGGGATAATTTCGGACATACACGCGGGAGAAGCCGCTGGCAACAGCTAGTATATTAAGACATAGGATACTTTTCATCCCGGTAGAAGGTTCCCGTGGGATAATTTTCGACATACACGCTGGCAACAGCTAGTATATTAAGACATAGGATACTTTTCATCCCGGTAGAAGGTTCCCGTGGGATAATTTCCGACATACACGCGGGCGAAGCCGCTGGCAACAGCTAGTATATTAAGACATAGGATACTTTTCATCCCGGTAGAAGGTTCCCGTGGGATAATTTCCGACATACACGCGGGCAACAGCTAGTATATTAAGACATAGGATACTTTTCATCCAGATAGAAGGTTCCCGTGAGATAATTTCCGACATACACGCGGGCAACAGCTAGTATATTAAGACATAGGATACTTTTCATCCCGGTAGAAGGTTCCCGTGGGATAATTTCCGACATACACGCTGGCAACAGCTAGTATATTAAGACATAGGATACTTTTCATCCCGGTAGAAGGTTCCCGTGGGATAATTTCCGACATACACGCGGGAGAAGCCGCTGGCAACAGCTAGTATATAAAGACATAGGATACTTTTCATCCCGGTAGAAGGTTCCCGTGGGATAATTTCCAACATACACGCGGGAGAAGTCGCTGGCAACAGCTAGTATATTAAGACATAGGATACTTTCATCCCGGTAGAAGGTTCCCGCGGGATAATTTCATCCCGGTAGAAGGTTCCCGCGGGATACTTTCATCCCGGAAGAAGGTTCCCGCGGGATACTTTCATCCCGGTAGAAGGTTCCCGCGGGATAATTTCATCCCGGTAGAAGGTTCCCGCGGGATACTTTCATCCCGGTAGAAGGTTCCCGCGGGATACTTTCATCCCGGTAGAAGGTTCCCGCGGGATACTTTCATCCCGGTAGAAGGTTCCCGTGGGTTAATTTCCGACATACACGCGGGCAACAGCTAGTATATTAAGACATTGGATACTTTTCATCCCGGTAGAAGGTTCCCGTGGGATAATTGCCGACATACACGCGGGCGAAGCCGCGGGCAACAGCTAGTATATTAAGACATAGGATACTTTTAATCCCGGTAGAAGGTTCCCGTGGGACAATTTCCGACATACACGCTGGCAACAGCTAGTATATTAAGACATAGGATACTTTTCATCCCGGTAGAAGGTTCCCGTGGGATAATTTCCGACATACACGCGGGAGAAGTCGCTGGCAACAGCTAGTATATTAAGACATAGGATACTTTTCATCCCGGTAGAAGGTTCCCGTGGGATAATTTCCGACATACACGCGGGCAACAGCTAGTATATTAAGACATAGGATACTTTTCATCCCGGTAGAAGGTTCCCGTGGGATAATTTCCGACATACACGCTGGCAACAGCTAGTATATTAAGACATAGGATACTTTCATCCAGGTAGAAGGTTCCCGCGGGATACTTTCATCCCGGTAGAAGGTTCCCGCGGGATACTTTTATCCCGGAAGAAGGTTTCCGCGGGATACTTTCCGACATACACGCGGACGAAGCCGCGGGCAACAGCTAGTATATTAAGACATAGGACACTTTCATCCCGGTAGAAGGTTCCCGCGGGATAATTTCATCCCGGTAGAAGGTTCCCGCGGGATACTTTCATCCCGGAAGAAGGTTCCCGCGGGATACTTTCATCCCGGTAGAAGGTTACCACGGGATACTTTCATCCCGGAAGAAGGTTCCCGCGGGATACTTTCATCCCAGAAGAAGGTTCCCGCGGGATACTTTCATCCCGGTAGAAGGTTCCCGCGGGATACTTTCATCTCGGTAGAAGGTTCCCGCGGGATACTTTCCGACATACACGCGGACGAAGCCGCGGGCAACAGCTAGTATATTAAGACATAGGATACTTTCATCCCGGAAGAAGGTTCCCGCGGGATACTTTCATCCCGGTAGAAGGTTCCCGCGGGATACATTCATCCCGGTAGGAGGTTCCTGCGGGATAATTTCATCCCGGTAGAAGGTTCCCGCGGGATACTTTCATCCCGGAAGAAGGTTCCCGCGGGATACTTTCATCCCGGTAGAAGCTTCCCGCGGGATACTTTCATCCCGGTAGAAGGTTCCCGCGGAATACTTTTATCCCGGTAGAAGGTTCCCGCGGGATACTTTCATCCCGGAAGAAGGTTCCCGCGGGATACTTTCATCCCGGAAGAAGGTTCCCGCGGGATAATTTCCGACATACACGCGGGCGAAGCCGCGGGCAACAGCTAGTATATTAAGACATAGGATACTTTCATCCCGGTAGAAGGTTCCCGCGGGATACTTTCATCCCGGTAGAAGGTTCCCGTGAGATAATTTCCGACATACACGCGGGCAACAGCTAGTATATTAAGACATAGGATACTTTTCATCCCGGTAGAAGGTTCCCGTGAGATAATTTCCGACATACACGCGGGCAACAGCTAGTATATTAAGACATAGGATACTTTTCATCCCGGTAGAAGGTTCCCGTGGGATAATTTCCGACATACACGCGGGCAACAGCTAGTATATTAAGACATAGGATACTTTTCATCCCGGTAGAAGGTTCCCGTGGGATAATTTCGGACATACACGCGGGAGAAGCCGCTGGCAACAGCTAGTATATTAAGACATAGGATACTTTCATCCCGGTAGAAGGTTCCCGCGGGATAATTTCATCCCGGTAGAAGGTTCCCGCGGGATACTTTCATCCCGGAAGAAGGTTCCCGCGGGATACTTTCATCCCGGTAGGAGGTTCCCGCGGGATACTTTCATCCCGGAAGAAGGTTCCCGCGGGATACTTTCATCCCGGTAGAAGGTTCCCGCGGGATACTTTCATCCCGGAAGAAGGTTCCCGCGGGATACTTTCATCCCGGAAGAAGGTTCCCGCGGGATACTTTCATCCCGGTAGAAGGTTCCCGCGGGATACTTTCATCCCGGTAGAAGGTTCCCGCGGGATACTTTCATCCCGGTAGAAGGTTCCCGCGGGATACTTTCATCCCGGAAGAAGGTTCCCACGGGATACTTTCCGACATACACGCGGACGAAGCCGCGGGCAACAGCTAGTATATTAAGACATAGGATACTTTCATCCCGGTAGAAGGTTCCCGCGGGATACTTTCATCCCGGAAGAAGGTTCCCGCGGGATACTTTCATCCCGGTAGAAGGTTCCCGCGGGATAATTTCATCCCGGTAGAAGGTTCTCGCGGGATACTTTCATCCCGGTAGAAGGTTCCCGCGGGATACTTTCATCCCGGTAGAAGGTTCCCGCGGGATACTTTCATCCCGGTAGAAGGTTCCCGCGGGATAATTTCCGACATACACGCGGGCGAAGCCGCGGGCAACAGCTAGTATATTAAGACATAGGATACTTTCATCCCGGTAGAAGGTTCCCGCGGGATACTTTCATCCCGGTAGAAGGTTCCCGTGGGATAATTTCCGACATACACGCGGGCGAAGCCGCGGGCAACAGCTAGTATATTAAGACATAGGATACTTTCATCCCGGTAGAAGGTTCCCGCGGGATACTTTCATCCCGGTAGAAGGTTCCCGTGGGATAATTTCCGACATACACGCGGGCGAAGCCGCGGGCAACAGCTAGTATATTAAGACATAGGATACTTTCATCCCGGTAGAAGGTTCACGCGGGATACTTTCATCCCGGTAGAAGGTTCCCGCGGGATACTTTCATCCCGGTAGAAGGTTCCCGCGGGATAATTTCCGACATACACGCGGACGAAGCCGCGGGCAACAGCTAGTATATTAAGACATAGGATACTTTTCATCCCGGTGAAAGGTTCCCGTGGGATAATTTCCGACATACACGCGGGCATCAGCTAGTATATTAAGACATAGGATACTTTTCATCTCGGTAGAAGGTTCCCGTGGGATAATTTCCGACATACACGCGGGCAACAGCTAGTATATTAAGACATAGGATACTTTTCATCTCGGTAGAAGGTTCCCGTGGGATAATTTCCGACATACACGCTGGCAACAGCTAGTATATTAAGACATAGGATACTTTTCATCCCGGTAGAAGGTTCCCGTGGGATAATTTTCGACATACACGCGGGAGAAGCCGCTGGCAACAGCTAGTATATTAAGACATAGGATACTTTTCATCCCGGTAGAAGGTTCCCGTGCGATAATTTCCGACATAGCCGCGGGCAACAGCTAGTATATTAAGAAATAAGATACTTTTCATCCCGGTAGAAGGTTCCCGTGGGATAATTTCCGACATACACGCTGGCAACAGCTAGTATATAAAGACATAGGATACTTTTCATCCCGGTAGAAGGTATACGTGGGATTATTTCCGACATACACGCGGGCAACAGCTAGTATATTAAGACATAGGATACTTTTCATCCCGGTAGAAGGTTCCCGTGGGATAATTTCCGACATACACGCGGGAGAAGCCGCGGGAAACAGCTATTATATTAAGACATAGGATACTTTTCATCCCGGTAGAAGGTTCCCGTGGGATAATTTCCGACATACACGCGGGCAACAGCTAGTATATTAAGACATAGGATACTTTTCATCCCGGTAGAAGGTTCCCGTGGGATAATTTCCGACATACACGCGGGCGAAGCCGCTGGCAACAGCTAGTATATTAAGACATAGG
Organism: Dicycla oo; assembly: GCA_948252095.1. Classification (NCBI taxonomy): domain Eukaryota; kingdom Metazoa; phylum Arthropoda; class Insecta; order Lepidoptera; family Noctuidae; genus Dicycla; species Dicycla oo. The sequence continues at coordinate 19,906,866 of OX411716.1, forward strand.
ATACTTTTCATCCCGGTAGAAGGTTCCCGTGTGATAATTTCCGACATACACGCGGGAGAAGTCGCTGGCAACAGCTAGTATATTAAGACATAGGATACTTTTCATCCCGGTAGAAGGTTCCCGTGGGATAATTTTCGACATACACGCGGGCAACAGCTAGTATATTAAGACATAGGATACTTTTCATCCCGGTAGAAGGTTCCCGTGGGATAATTTCCGACATACACGCGGGCGAAGCCGCTGGCAACAGCTAGTATATTAAGACATAGGATACTTTTCATCCCGGTAGAAGGTTCCCGTGGGATAATTTCCGACATACACGCGGGCGAAGCCGCTGGCAACAGCTAGTATATTAAGACATAGGATACTTTTCATCCCGGTAGAAGGTTCCCGTGGGATAATTTCCGACATACACGCGGGCAACAGCTAGTATATTAAGACATAGGATACTTTTCATCCCGGTAGAAGGTTCCCGTGCGATAATTTCCGACATAGCCGCGGGCAACAGCTAGTATATTAAGAAATAAGATACTTTTCATCCCGGTAGAAGGTTCCCGTGGGATAATTTCCGACATACACGCTGGCAACAGCTAGTATATTAAGACATAGGATACTTTTCATCCCGGTAGAAGGTATACGTGGGATAATTTCCGACATACACGCGGGCAACAGCTAGTATATTAAGACATAGGATACTTTTCATCCCGGTAGAAGGTTCCCGTGAGATAATTTCCGACATACACGCGGGCAACAGCTAGTATATTAAGACATAGGATACTTTTCATCCCGGTAGAAGGTTCCCGTGGGATAATTTCCGACATACACGCTGGCAACAGCTAGTATATTAAGACATAGGATACTTTTCATCCCGGTAGAAGGTTCCCGTGGGATAATTTCCGACATACATTCGGGAGAAGCCGCTGGCAACAGCTAGTATATTAAGACATAGGATACTTTTCATCCCGGTAGAAGGTTCCCGTGGGATAATTTCCAACATACACGCGGGAGAAGTCGCTGGCAACAGCTAGTATATTAAGACATAGGATACTTTTCATCCCGGTAGAAGGTTCCCGTGGGATAATTTCGGACATACACGCGGGAGAAGCCGCTGGCAACAGCTAGTATATTAAGACATAGGATACTTTTCATCCCGGTAGAAGGTTCCCGTGGGATAATTTCCGACATACACGCTGGCAACAGCTAGTATATTAAGACATAGGATACTTTTCATCCCGGTAGAAGGTTCCCGTGGGATAATTTCCGACATACACGCGGGAGAAGCCGCTGGCAACAGCTAGTATATTAAGACATAGGATACTTTTCATCCCGGTAGAAGGTTCCCGTGGGATAATTTTCGACATACACGCGGGAGAAGCCGCTGGCAACAGCTAGTATATTAAGACATAGGATACTTTTCATCCCGGTAGAAGGTTCCCGTGGGATAATTTCCGACATACACGCTGGCAACAGCTAGTATATTAAGACATAGGATACTTTTCATCCCGGTAGAAGGTTCCCGTGGGATAATTTCCGACATACACGCGGGCGAAGCCGCTGGCAACAGCTAGTATATTAAGACATAGGATACTTTTCATCCCGGTAGAAGGTTCCCGTGGGATAATTACCGACATAGTCGCTGGCAACAGCTAGTATATTGAGACATAGGATACTTTTCATCCCGGTAGAAGGTTCCCGTGGGATAATTTCCGACATACACGCGGGCAACAGCTAGTATATTGAGACATAGGATACTTTTCATCCCGGTAGAAGGTTCCCGTGGGATAATTTCCGACATACACGCGGGCAACAGCTAGTATATTAAGACATAGGATACTTTTCATCCCGGTAGAAGGTTCCCGTGGGATAATTTCCGACATAGCCGCTGGCAACAGCTAGTATATTAAGACATAGGATACTTTTCATCCCGGTAGAAGGTTCCCGTGGGATAATTTCCGACATGCACGCGGGCAACAGCTAGTATATTAAGACATAGGATACTTTTCATCCCGGGAGAAGGTTCCCTTGGGATAATTTCCGACGTAGCCGCTGGCAACAGCTAGTATATTAAGACATAGGATTCTTTTCATCCCGGTAGAAGGTTCCCGTGGGATAATTTCCGACATACACGCGGGCGAAGCCGCTGGCAACAGCTAGTATATTAAGACATAGGATACTTTTCATCCCGGTAGAAGGTTCCCGTGGGATAATTTCCGACATACACGCGGGCAACAGCTAGTATATTAAGACATAGGATACTTTTCATCCCGGTAGAAGGTTCCCGTGGGATAATTTCCGACATACACGCTGGCAACAGCTAGTATATTAAGACATAGGATACTTTCATCCCGGTAGAAGGTTCCCGCGGGATACTTTCATCCCGGTAGAAGAATCCCGCGGGATACTTTCATCCCGGTAGAAGGTTCCCGCGGGATACTTTCATCCCGGAAGAAGGTTCCCGCGGGATACTTTCCGACATACACGCGGACGAAGCCGCGGGCAACAGCTAGTATATTAAGACATAGGATACTTTCATCCCGGTAGAAGGTTCCCGCGGGATAATTTCATCCCGGTAGAAGGTTCCCGCGGGATACTTTCATCCCGGAAGAAGGTTCCCGCGGGATACTTTCATCCCGGTAGAAGGTTCCCGCGGGATACTTTCATCCCGGAAGAAGGTTCCCGCGGGATACTTTCATCCCGGAAGAAGGTTCCCGCGGGATACTTTCATCCCGGTAGAAGGTTCCCGCGGGATACTTTCATCCCGGTAGAAGGTTCCCGCGGGATACTTTCATCCCGGTAGAAGGTTCCCGCGGGATACTTTCATCCCGGAAGAAGGTTCCCACGGGATACTTTCCGACATACACGCGGACGAAGCCGCGGGCAACAGCTAGTATATTAAGACACAGGATACTTTCATCCCGGTAGAAGGTTCCCGCGGGATACTTTCATCCCGGTAGAAGGTTCCCGTGGGATAATTTCCGACATACACGCGGGCGAAGCCGCGGGCAACAGCTAGTATATTAAGACATAGGATACTTTCATCCCGGTAGAAGGTTCACGCGGGATACTTTCATCCCGGTAGAAGGTTCCCGCGGGATACTTTCATCCCGGTAGAAGGTTCCCGCGGGATAATTTCCGACATACACGCGGACGAAGCCGCGGGCAACAGCTAGTATATTAAGACATAGGATACTTTTCATCCCGGTGAAAGGTTCCCGTGGGATAATTTCCGACATACACGCGGGCATCAGCTAGTATATTAAGACATAGGATACTTTTCATCTCGGTAGAAGGTTCCCGTGGGATAATTTCCGACATACACGCGGGCAACAGCTAGTATATTAAGACATAGGATACTTTTCATCTCGGTAGAAGGTTCCCGTGGGATAATTTCCGACATACACGCTGGCAACAGCTAGTATATTAAGACATAGGATACTTTTCATCCCGGTAGAAGGTTCCCGTGGGATAATTTTCGACATACACGCGGGAGAAGCCGCTGGCAACAGCTAGTATATTAAGACATAGGATACTTTTCATCCCGGTAGAAGGTTCCCGTGCGATAATTTCCGACATAGCCGCGGGCAACAGCTAGTATATTAAGAAATAAGATACTTTTCATCCCGGTAGAAGGTTCCCGTGGGATAATTTCCGACATACACGCTGGCAACAGCTAGTATATAAAGACATAGGATACTTTTCATCCCGGTAGAAGGTATACGTGGGATTATTTCCGACATACACGCGGGCAACAGCTAGTATATTAAGACATAGGATACTTTTCATCCCGGTAGAAGGTTCCCGTGGGATAATTTCCGACATACACGCGGGAGAAGCCGCGGGAAACAGCTATTATATTAAGACATAGGATACTTTTCATCCCGGTAGAAGGTTCCCGTGGGATAATTTCCGACATACACGCGGGCAACAGCTAGTATATTAAGACATAGGATACTTTTCATCCCGGTAGAAGGTTCCCGTGGGATAATTTCCGACATACACGCGGGCGAAGCCGCTGGCAACAGCTAGTATATTAAGACATAGGATACTTTTCATCCCGGTAGAAGGTTCCCGTGTGATAATTTCCGACATACACGCGGGAGAAGTCGCTGGCAACAGCTAGTATATTAAGACATAGGATACTTTTCATCCCGGTAGAAGGTTCCCGTGGGATAATTTTCGACATACACGCGGGCAACAGCTAGTATATTAAGACATAGGATACTTTTCATCCCGGTAGAAGGTTCCCGTGGGATAATTTCCGACATACACGCGGGCGAAGCCGCTGGCAACAGCTAGTATATTAAGACATAGGATACTTTTCATCCCGGTAGAAGGTTCCCGTGGGATAATTTCCGACATACACGCGGGCGAAGCCGCTGGCAACAGCTAGTATATTAAGACATAGGATACTTTTCATCCCGGTAGAAGGTTCCCGTGGGATAATTTCCGACATACACGCGGGCAACAGCTAGTATATTAAGACATAGGATACTTTTCATCCCGGTAGAAGGTTCCCGTGCGATAATTTCCGACATAGCCGCGGGCAACAGCTAGTATATTAAGAAATAAGATACTTTTCATCCCGGTAGAAGGTTCCCGTGGGATAATTTCCGACATACACGCTGGCAACAGCTAGTATATTAAGACATAGGATACTTTTCATCCCGGTAGAAGGTATACGTGGGATAATTTCCGACATACACGCGGGCAACAGCTAGTATATTAAGACATAGGATACTTTTCATCCCGGTAGAAGGTTCCCGTGAGATAATTTCCGACATACACGCGGGCAACAGCTAGTATATTAAGACATAGGATACTTTTCATCCCGGTAGAAGGTTCCCGTGGGATAATTTCCGACATACACGCTGGCAACAGCTAGTATATTAAGACATAGGATACTTTTCATCCCGGTAGAAGGTTCCCGTGGGATAATTTCCGACATACATTCGGGAGAAGCCGCTGGCAACAGCTAGTATATTAAGACATAGGATACTTTTCATCCCGGTAGAAGGTTCCCGTGGGATAATTTCCAACATACACGCGGGAGAAGTCGCTGGCAACAGCTAGTATATTAAGACATAGGATACTTTTCATCCCGGTAGAAGGTTCCCGTGGGATAATTTCGGACATACACGCGGGAGAAGCCGCTGGCAACAGCTAGTATATTAAGACATAGGATACTTTTCATCCCGGTAGAAGGTTCCCGTGGGATAATTTCCGACATACACGCTGGCAACAGCTAGTATATTAAGACATAGGATACTTTTCATCCCGGTAGAAGGTTCCCGTGGGATAATTTCCGACATACACGCGGGAGAAGCCGCTGGCAACAGCTAGTATATTAAGACATAGGATACTTTTCATCCCGGTAGAAGGTTCCCGTGGGATAATTTTCGACATACACGCGGGAGAAGCCGCTGGCAACAGCTAGTATATTAAGACATAGGATACTTTTCATCCCGGTAGAAGGTTCCCGTGGGATAATTTCCGACATACACGCTGGCAACAGCTAGTATATTAAGACATAGGATACTTTTCATCCCGGTAGAAGGTTCCCGTGGGATAATTTCCGACATACACGCGGGCGAAGCCGCTGGCAACAGCTAGTATATTAAGACATAGGATACTTTTCATCCCGGTAGAAGGTTCCCGTGGGATAATTACCGACATAGTCGCTGGCAACAGCTAGTATATTGAGACATAGGATACTTTTCATCCCGGTAGAAGGTTCCCGTGGGATAATTTCCGACATACACGCGGGCAACAGCTAGTATATTGAGACATAGGATACTTTTCATCCCGGTAGAAGGTTCCCGTGGGATAATTTCCGACATACACGCGGGCAACAGCTAGTATATTAAGACATAGGATACTTTTCATCCCGGTAGAAGGTTCCCGTGGGATAATTTCCGACATAGCCGCTGGCAACAGCTAGTATATTAAGACATAGGATACTTTTCATCCCGGTAGAAGGTTCCCGTGGGATAATTTCCGACATGCACGCGGGCAACAGCTAGTATATTAAGACATAGGATACTTTTCATCCCGGGAGAAGGTTCCCTTGGGATAATTTCCGACGTAGCCGCTGGCAACAGCTAGTATATTAAGACATAGGATTCTTTTCATCCCGGTAGAAGGTTCCCGTGGGATAATTTCCGACATACACGCGGGCGAAGCCGCTGGCAACAGCTAGTATATTAAGACATAGGATACTTTTCATCCCGGTAGAAGGTTCCCGTGGGATAATTTCCGACATACACGCGGGCAACAGCTAGTATATTAAGACATAGGATACTTTTCATCCCGGTAGAAGGTTCCCGTGGGATAATTTCCGACATACACGCTGGCAACAGCTAGTATATTAAGACATAGGATACTTTCATCCCGGTAGAAGGTTCCCGCGGGATACTTTCATCCCGGTAGAAGAATCCCGCGGGATACTTTCATCCCGGTAGAAGGTTCCCGCGGGATACTTTCATCCCGGAAGAAGGTTCCCGCGGGATACTTTCCGACATACACGCGGACGAAGCCGCGGGCAACAGCTAGTATATTAAGACATAGGATACTTTCATCCCGGTAGAAGGTTCCCGCGGGATAATTTCATCCCGGTAGAAGGTTCCCGCGGGATACTTTCATCCCGGAAGAAGGTTCCCGCGGGATACTTTCATCCCGGTAGAAGGTTCCCGCGGGATACTTTCATCCCGGAAGAAGGTTCCCGCGGGATACTTTCATCCCGGAAGAAGGTTCCCGCGGGATACTTTCATCCCGGTAGAAGGTTCCCGCGGGATACTTTCATCCCGGTAGAAGGTTCCCGCGGGATACTTTCATCCCGGTAGAAGGTTCCCGCGGGATACTTTCATCCCGGAAGAAGGTTCCCACGGGATACTTTCCGACATACACGCGGACGAAGCCGCGGGCAACAGCTAGTATATTAAGACACAGGATACTTTCATCCCGGTAGAAGGTTCCCGCGGGATACTTTCATCCCGGAAGAAGGTTCCCGCGGGATACTTTCATCCCGGTAGAAGGTTCCCGCGGGATAATTTCATCCCGGTAGAAGGTTCCCGCGGAATACTTTCATCCCGGTAGAAGGTTCCCGCGGGATACTTTCATCCCGGTAGAAGGTTCCCGCGGGATACTTTCATCCCGGTAGAAGGTTCCCGCGGGATAATTTCCGACATACACGCGGGCGAAGCCGCGGGCAACAGCTAGTATATTAAGACATAGGATACTTTCATCCCGGTAGAAGGTTCCCGCGGGATACTTTCATCCCGGTAGAAGGTTCCCGCGGGATACTTTCATCCCGGTAGAAGGTTCCCGCGGGATACTTTCATCCCGGTAGAAGGTTCCCGCGGGATACTTTCATCCCGGTAGAAGGTTCCCGCGGGATAATTTCCGACATACACGCGGACGAAGCCGCGTGCAACAGCTAGTATATTAAGACATAGGATACTTTTCATCCCGGTGGAAGGTTCCCGTGGGATAATTTCCGACATACACGCGGGCATCAGCTAGTATATTAAGACATAGGATACTTTTAATCCCGGTAGAAGGTTCCCGCAGGATAATTTCCGACATACACGCGGGCAACAGCTAGTATATTAAGACATAGGATACTTTCATCCCGGTAGAAGGTTCCCGCGGGATACTTTCATCTCGGTAGAAGGTTCCCGCGGGATACTTTCATCCCGGTAGATGGTTCCCGCGGGATACTTTCATCCCGGTAGAAGGTTCCCGCGGGATACTTTCATCCCGGTAGAAGGTTACCGCGGGATAATTTCCGACATACACGCGGGCGAAGCCGCGGGCAACAGCTAGTATATTAAGACATAGGATACTTTCATCCCGGTAGAAGGTTCCCGCGGGATACTTTCATCCCGGTAGAAGGTTCCCGCGGGATACTTTCATCCCGGTAGAAGGTTCCCGCGGGATACTTTCATCCCGGTAGAAGGTTACCGCGGGATAATTTCCGACATACACGCGGGCGAAGCCGCGGGCAACAGCTAGTATATTAAGACATAGGATACTTTCATCCCGGTAGAAGGTTCCCGCGGGATACTTTCATCCCGGTAGAAGGTTCCCGTGGGATAATTTCCGACATACACGCGGGCGAAGCCGCGGGCAACAGCTAGTATATTAAGACATAGGATACTTTCATCCCGGTAGAAGGTTCACGCGGGATACTTTCATCCCGGTAGAAGGTTCCCGCGGGATACTTTCATCCCGGTAGAAGGTTCCCGCGGGATACTTTCATCCCGGTAGAAGGTTCCCGCGGTATAATTTCCGACATACACGCGGGCGAAGCCGCGGGCAACAGCTAGTATATTAAGACATAGGATACTTTCATCCCGGTAGAAGGTTCCCGCGGGATACTTTCATCCCGGTAGAAGGTTCCCGTGAGATAATTTCCGACATACACGCGGGCAACAGCTAGTATATTAAGACATAGGATACTTTTCATCCCGGTAGAAGGTTCCCGTGAGATAATTTCCGACATACACGCGGGCAACAGCTAGTATATTAAGACATAGGATACTTTTCATCCCGGTAGAAGGTTCCCGTGGGATAATTTCCGACATACACGCTGGCAACAGCTAGTATATTAAGACATAGGATACTTTTCATCCCGGTAGAAGGTTCCCGAGGGATAATTTCCGACATACACGCGGGCGAAGCCGCTGGCAACAGCTAGTATATTAAGACATAGGTTACTTTTCATCCCGGTAGAAGGTTCCCGTGGGATAATTTCCGACATACACGCGGGAGAAGCCGCTGGCAACAGCTAGTATATTAAGACATAGTATACTTTTCATCCCGGTAGAAGGTTCCCGTGGGATAATTTCCGACATACACGCTGGCAACAGCTAGTATATTAAGACATAGGATACTTTTCATCCCGGTAGAAGGTTCCCGAGGGATAATTTCCGACATACACGCGGGCGAAGCCGCTGGCAACAGCTAGTATATTAAGACATAGGTTACTTTTCATCCCGGTAGAAGGTTCCCGTGGGATAATTTCCGACATACACGCGGGAGAAGCCGCTGGCAACAGCTAGTATATTAAGACATAGGATACTTTTCATCCCGGTAGAAGATTCCCGTGGGATAATTTCCGACATACACGCGGGAGAAGCCGCGGGAAACAGCTATTATATTAAGACATAAGATACTTTTCATCCCGGTAGAAGGTTCCCGTGGGATAATTTCCGACATACACGCGGGCAACAGCTAGTATATTAAGACATAGGATACTTTTCATCCCGGTAGAAGGCGTGGGATAATTTCCGACATACACGCGGGAGAAGCCGCTGGCAACAGCTAGTATATTAAGACATAGGATACTTTTCATCCCGGTAGAAGATTCCCGTGGGATAATTTCCGACATACACGCGGGAGAAGCCGCGGGAAACAGCTATTATATTAAGACATAAGATACTTTTCATCCCGGTAGAAGGTTCCCGTGGGATAATTTCCGACATACACGCGGGCAACAGCTAGTATATTAAGACATAGGATACTTTCATCCCGGTAGAAGGTTCCCGTGGGATAATTTCCGACATACACGCGGGCGAAGCCGCTGGCAACAGCTAGTATATTAAGACATAGGATACTTTTCATCCCGGTAGAAGGTTCCCGTGGGATAATTTCCGACATACACGCTGGCAACAGCTAGTATATTAAGACATAGGATACTTTTCATCCCGGTAGAAGGTTCCCGTGGGATAATTTCCGACATACACGCGGGAGAAGCCGCTGGCAACAGCTAGTATATTAAGACATAGGATACTTTTCATCCCGGTAGAAGGTTCCCGTGGGATAATTTCCAACATACACGCGGGAGAAGTCGCTGGCAAAAGCTAGTATATTAAGACATAGGATACTTTTCATCCCGGTAGAAGGTTCCCGTGGGATAATTTCGGACATACACGCGGGAGAAGCCGCTGGCAACAGCTAGTATATTAAGACATAGGATACTTTTCATCCCGGTAGAAGGTTCCCGTGGGATAATTTCCGACATACACGCTGGCAACAGCTAGTATATTAAGACATAGGATACTTTTCATCCCGGTAGAAGGTTCCCGTGGGATAATTTCCGACATACACGCGGCCGAAGCCGCTGGCAACAGCTAGTATATTAAGACATAGGATACTTTTCATCCCGGTAGAAGGTTCCCGTGGGATAATTTCCGACATACACGCGGGCAACAGCTAGTATATTAAGACATAGGATACTTTTCATCCCGGTAGAAGGTTCCCGTGGGATAATTTCCGACATACACGCGGGCGAAGCCGCTGGCAACAGCTAGTATATTAAGACATAGGATACTTTTCATCCCGGTAGAAGGTTCCCGTGGGATAATTTCCGACATACACGCGGGCAACAGCTAGTATATTAAGACATAGGATACTTTTCATCCCGGTAGAAGGTTCCCGTGCGATAATTTCCGACATAGCCGCGGGCAACAGCTAGTATATTAAGAAATAAGATACTTTTCATCCCGGTAGAAGGTTCCCGTGGGATAATTTCCGACATACACGCTGGCAACAGCTAGTATATTAAGACATAGGATACTTTTCATCCCGGTAGAAGGTATACGTGGGATAATTTCCGACATACACGCGGGCAACAGCTAGTATATTAAGACATAGGATACTTTTCATCCCGGTAGAAGATTCCCGTGGGATAATTTCCGACATACACGCGGGAGAAGCCGCGGGAAACAGCTATTATATTAAGACATAAGATACTTTTCATCCCGGTAGAAGGTTCCCGTGGGATAATTTCCGACATACACGCGGGCAACAGCTAGTATATTAAGACATAGGATACTTTTCATCCCGGTAGAAGGTTCCCGTGGGATAATTTCCGACATACACGCGGGCGAAGCCACTGGCAACAGCTAGTATATTAAGACATAGGATACTTTTCATCCCGGTAGAAGGTTCCCGTGGGATAATTTCCGACATACACGCGGGCAACAGCTAGTATATTAAGACATAGGATACTTTTCATCCCGGTAGAAGGTTCCCGTGGGATAATTTCCGACATACACGCGGGCGAAGCCGCTGGCAACAGCTAGTATATTAAGACATAGGATAGTTTTCATCCCGGTAGAAGGTTCCCGTGGGATAATTTCCGACATACACGCGGGCAACAGCTAGTATATTAAGACATAGGATACTTTTCATCCCGGTAGAAGGTTCCCGTGCGATAATTTCCGACATAGCCGCGGGCAACAGCTAGTATATTAAGAAATAAGATACTTTTCATCCCGGTAGAAGGTTCCCGTGGGATAATTTCCGACATACACGCTGGCAACAGCTAGTATATTAAGACATAGGATACTTTTCATCCCGGTAGAAGGTATACGTGGGATAAATTCCGACATACACGCGGGCAACAGCTAGTATATTAAGACATAGGATACTTTTCATCCCGGTAGAAGATTCCCGTGGGATAATTTCCGACATAGACGCGGGAGAAGCCGCGGGAAACAGCTATTATATTAAGACATAGGATACTTTTCATCCCGGTAGAAGGTTCCCGTGGGATAATTTCCGACATACACGCGGGCAACAGCTAGTATATTAAGACATAGGATACTTTTCATCCCGGTAGAAGGTTCCCGTGGGATAATTTCCGACATACACGCGGGAGAAGCCGCGGGAAACAGCTAGTATATTAAGACATAGGATACTTTTCATCCCGGTAGAAGGTTCCCGTGGGATAATTTCCGACATACACGCGGGCAACAGCTAGTATATTAAGACATAGGATACTTTTCATCCCGGTAGAAGGTTCCCGTGGGATAATTTCCGACATACACGCGGGCGAAGCCGCTGGCAACAGCTAGTATATTAAGACATAGGATACTTTTCATCCCGGTAGAAGGTTCCCGTGGGATAATTTCCGACATACACGCGGGCGAAGCCGCTGGCAACAGCTAGTATATTAAGACATAGGATACTTTTCATCCCGGTAGAAGGTTCCCGTGGGATAATTTCCGACATACACGCGGGCAACAGCTAGTATATTAAGACATAGGATACTTTTCATTCCGGTAGAAGGTTCCCGTGGGATAATTTCCGACATACACGCTGGCAACAGCTAGTATATTAAGACATAGGATACTTTTCATCCCGGTAGAAGGTTCACGTGGGATAATTTCCGACATACACGCTGGCAACAGCTAGTATATTAAGACATAGGATACTTTTCATCCCGGTAGAAGGTTCCCGTGGGATAATTTCCGACATACACGCTGGCAACAGCTAGTATATTAAGACATAGGATACTTTTCATCCCGGTAGAAGGTTCCCGCGGGATACTTTCATCCCGGAAGAAGGTTCCCGCGGGATACTTTCATCCCGGTAGAAGGTTCCCACGGGATACTTTCATCCCGGAAGAAGGTTCCCGCGGGATACTTTCATCCCAGAAGAAGGTTCCCGCGGGATACTTTCATCCCGGTAGAAGGTTCCCGCGGGATACTTTCATCTCGGTAGAAGGTTCCCGCGGGATACTTTCCGACATACACGCGGACGAAGCCGCGGGCAACAGCTAGTATATTAAGACATAGGATACTTTCATCCCGGAAGAAGGTTCCCGCGGGATACTTTCATCCCGGTAGAAGGTTCCCGCGGGATACTTTCATCCCGGTAGGAGGTTCCCGCGGGATAATTTCATCCCGGTAGAAGGTTCCCGCGGGATACTTTCATCCCGGAAGAAGGTTCCCGCGGGATACTTTCATCCCGGTAGAAGGTTCCCGCGGGATAATTTCATCCCGGTAGAAGGTTCACGCGGGATACTTTCATCCCGGTAGAAGGTTCCCGCGGGATACTTTCATCCCGGTAGAAGGTTCCCGCGGGATACTTTCATCCCGGTAGAAGGTTCCCGCGGGATAATTTCCGACATACACGCGGGCGAAGCCGCGGGCAACAGCTAGTATATTAAGACATAGGATACTTTCATCCCGGTAGAAGGTTCCCGCGGGATACTTTCATCCCGGTAGAAGGTTCCCGTGAGATAATTTCCGACATACACGCGGGCAACAGCTAGTATATTAAGACATAGGATACTTTTCATCCCGGTAAAAGGTTCCCGTGGGATAATTTCCGACATACACGCTGGCAACAGCTAGTATATTAAGACATAGGATACTTTTCATCCCGGTAGAAGGTTCCCGTGGGATAATTTCCGACATACACGCGGGAGAAGCCGCTGGCAACAGCTAGTATATTAAGACATAGGATACTTTTCATCCCGGTAGAAGGTTCCCGTGGGATAATTTCCAACATACACGCGGGAGAAGTCGCTGGCAACAGCTAGTATATTAAAACATAGGATACTTTTCATCCCGGTAGAAGGTTCCCGTGGGATAATTTCGGACATACACGCGGGAGAAGCCGCTGGCAACAGCTAGTATATTAAGACATAGTATACTTTTCATCCCGGTAGAAGGTTCCTGTGGGATAATTTCCGACATACACGCTGGCAACAGCTAGTATATTAAGACATAGGATACTTTTCATCCCGGTAGAAGGTTCCCGTGGGATAATTTCCGACATACACGCGGGCGAAGCCGCTGGCAACAGCTAGTATATTATGACATAGGTTACTTTTCATCCCGGTAGAAGGTTCCCGTGGGATAATTTCCGACATACACGCTGGCAACAGCTAGTATATTAAGACATAGGATACTTTTCATCCCGGTAGAAGGTTCCCGTGGGATAATTTCCGACATACACGCGGGCGAAGCCGCTGGCAACAGCTAGTATATTAAGACATAGGATACTTTTCATCCCGGTAGAAGGTTCCCGTGGGATTTCCGACATAGTCGCTGGCAACAGCTAGTATATTGAGACATAGGATACTTTTCATCCCGGTAGAAGGTTCCCGTGGGATAATTTCCGACATACACGCGGGAGAAGCCGCTGGCAACAGCTAGTATATTAAGACATAGGATACTTTTCATCCCGGTAGAAGATTCCCGTGGGATAATTTCCGACATACACGCGGGAGAAGCCGCGGGAAACAGCTATTATATTAAGACATAAGATACTTTTCATCCCGGTAGAAGGTTCCCGTGGGATAATTTCCGACATACACGCGGGCAACAGCTAGTATATTAAGACATAGGATACTTTTCATCCCGGTAGAAGATTCCCGTGGGATAATTTCCGACATACACGCGGGAGAAGCCGCGGGAAACAGCTATTATATTAAGACATAAGATACTTTTCATCCCGGTAGAAGGTTCCCGTGGGATAATTTCCGACATACACGCGGGCAACAGCTAGTATATTAAGACATAGGATACTTTTCATCCCGGTAGAAGGTTCCCGTGGGATAATTTCCGACATACACGCGGGAGAAGCCGCTGGCAACAGCTAGTATATTAAGACATAGGATACTTTTCATCCCGGTAGAAGATTCCCGTGGGATAATTTCCGACATACACGCGGGAGAAGCCGCGGGAAACAGCTATTATATTAAGACATAAGATACTTTTCATCCCGGTAGAAGGTTCCCGTGGGATAATTTCCGACATACACGCGGGCAACAGCTAGTATATTAAGACATAGGATACTTTTCATCCCGGTAGAAGGTTCCCGTGGGATAATTTCCGACATACACGCGGGCGAAGCCGCTGGCAACAGCTAGTATATTAAGACATAGGATACTTTTCATCCCGGTAGAAGGTTCCCGTGGGATAATTTCCGACATACACGCTGGCAACAGCTAGTATATTAAGACATAGGATACTTTTCATCCCGGTAGAAGGTTCCCGTGGGATAATTTCCGACATACACGCGGGAGAAGCCGCTGGCAACAGCTAGTATATTAAGACATAGGATACTTTTCATCCCGGTAGAAGGTTCCCGTGGGATAATTTCCGACATACACGCGGGAGAAGCCGCTGGCAACAGCTAGTATATTAAGACATAGGATACTTTTCATCCCGGTAGAAGGTATACGTGGGATAATTTCCGACATACACGCGGGCAACAGCTAGTATATTAAGACATAGGATACTTTTCATCCCGGTAGAAGGTTCCCGTGGGATAATTTCGGACATACACGCGGGAGAAGCCGCTGGCAACAGCTAGTATATTAAGACATAGGATACTTTTCATCCCGGTAGAAGGTTCCCGTGGGATAATTTCCGACATACACGCTGGCAACAGCTAGTATATTAAGACATAGGATACTTTTCATCCCGGTAGAAGGTTCCCGTGGGATAATTTCCGACATACACGCGGGCAACAGCTAGTATATTAAGACATAGGATACTTTTCATCCCGGTAGAAGGTTCCCGTGGGATAATTTCCGACATACACGCGGGCGAAGCCGCTGGCAACAGCTAGTATATTAAGACATAGGATACTTTTCATCCCGGTAGAAGGTTCCCGTGGGATAATTTCCGACATACACGCGGGCGAAGCCGCTGGCAACAGCTAGTATATTAAGACATAGGATACTTTTCATCCCGGTAGAAGGTTCCCGTGGGATAATTTCCGACATACACGCTGGCAACAGCTAGTATATTAAGACATAGGATACTTTTCATCCCGGTAGAAGGTTCCCGTGGGATAATTTCCGACATACACGCGGGCAACAGCTAGTATATTAAGACATAGGATACTTTTCATCCCGGTAGAAGGTTCCCGTGGGATAATTTCCGACATACACGCTGGCAACAGCTAGTATATTAAGACATAGGATACTTTTCATCCCGGTAGAAGGTTCCCGTGGGATAATTTCCGACATACACGCGGGCGAAGCCGCTGGCAACAGCTAGTATATTAAGACATAGGATACTTTTCATCCCGGTAGAAGGTTCCCGTGGGATAATTTCCGACATACACGCTGGCAACAGCTAGTATATTAAGACATAGGATACTTTTCATCCCGGTAGAAGGTTCCCGTGGGATAATTTCCGACATACACGCGGGAGAAGCCGCTGGCAACAGCTAGTATATTAAGACATAGGATACTTTTCATCCCGGTAGAAGGTTCCCGTGGGATAATTTCCGACATACACGCGGGAGAAGCCGCTGGCAACAGCTAGTATATTAAGACATAAGATACTTTTCATCCCGGTAGAAGGTATACGTGGGATAATTTCCGACATACACGCGGGCAACAGCTAGTATATTAAGACATAGGATACTTTTCATCCCGGTAGAAGGTTCCCGTGGGATAATTTCGGACATACACGCGGGAGAAGCCGCTGGCAACAGCTAGTATATTAAGACATAGGATACTTTTCATCCCGGTAGAAGGTTCCCGTGGGATAATTTCCGACATACACGCTGGCAACAGCTAGTATATTAAGACATAGGATACTTTTCATCCCGGTAGAAGGTTCCCGTGGGATAATTTCCGACATACACGCGGGCAACAGCTAGTATATTAAGACATAGGATACTTTTCATCCCGGTAGAAGGTTCCCGTGGGATAATTTCCGACATACACGCGGGCGAAGCCGCTGGCAACAGCTAGTATATTAAGACATAGGATACTTTTCATCCCGGTAGAAGGTTCCCGTGGGATAATTTCCGACATACACGCGGGCAACAGCTAGTATATTAAGACATAGGATACTTTTCATCCCGGTAGAAGGTTCCCGTGCGATAATTTCCGACATAGCCGCGGGCAACAGCTAGTATATTAAGAAATAAGATACTTTTCATCCCGGTAGAAGGTTCCCGTGGGATAATTTCCGACATACACGCTGGCAACAGCTAGTATATTAAGACATAGGATACTTTTCATCCCGGTAGAAGATTCCCGTGGGATAATTTCCGACATACACGCGGGAGAAGCCGCGGGAAACAGCTATTATATTAAGACATAAGATACTTTTCATCCCGGTAGAAGGTTCCCGTGGGATAATTTCCGACATACACGCGGGCAACAGCTAGTATATTAAGACATAGGATACTTTTCATCCCGGTAGAAGGTTCCCGTGGGATAATTTCCGACATACACGCGGGAGAAGCCGCGGGAAACAGCTAGTATATTAAGACATAGGATACTTTTCATCCCGGTAGAAGGTTCCCGTGGGATAATTTCCGACATACACGCGGGCAACAGCTAGTATATTAAGACATAGGATACTTTTCATCCCGGTAGAAGGTTCCCGTGGGATAATTTCCGACATACACGCGGGCGAAGCCGCTGGCAACAGCTAGTATATTAAGACATAGGATACTTTTCATCCCGGTAGAAGGTTCCCGTGGGATAATTTCCGACATACACGCGGGCAACAGCTAGTATATTAAGACATAGGATACTTTTCATCCCGGTAGAAGGTTCCCGTGGGATAATTTCCGACATACACGCGGGCAACAGCTAGTATATTAAGACATAGGATACTTTTCATCCCGGTAGAAGGTTCCCGTGGGATAATTTCCGACATACACGCGGGCAACAGCTAGTATATTAAGACATAGGATACTTTTCATCCCGGTAGAAGGTTCCCGTGGGATAATTTCCGACATACACGCGGGCAACAGCTAGTATATTAAGACATAGGATACTTTTCATTCCGGTAGAAGGTTCCCGTGGGATAATTTCCGACATACACGCTGGCAACAGCTAGTATATTAAGACATAGGATACTTTTCATCCCGGTAGAAGGTTCCCGTGGGATAATTTCCGACATACACGCTGGCAACAGCTAGTATATTAAGACATAGGATACTTTCATCCCGGTAGAAGGTTCCCGCGGGATACTTTCATCCCGGAAGAAGGTTCCCGCGGGATACTTTCATCCCGGTAGAAGGTTCCCACGGGATACTTTCATCCCGGAACAAGGTTCCCGCGGGATACTTTCATCCCAGAAGAAGGTTCCCGCGGGATACTTTCATCCCGGTAGAAGGTTCCCGCGGGATACTTTCATCTCGGTAGAAGGTTCCCGCGGGATACTTTCCGACATACACGCGGACGAAGCCGCGGGCAACAGCTAGTATATTAAGACATAGGATACTTTCATCCCGGAAGAAGGTTCCCGCGGGATACTTTCATCCCGGTAGAAGGTTCCCGCGGGATACTTTCATCCCGGTAGGAGGTTCCCGCGGGATAATTTCATCCCGGTAGAAGGTTCCCGCGGGATACTTTCATCCCGGAAGAAGGTTCCCGCGGGATACTTTCATCCCGGTAGAAGGTTTCCGCGGGATACTTTCATCCCGGTAGAAGGTTCCCGCGGGATACTTTCATCCCGGTAGAAGGTTCCCGCGGGATACTTTCATCCCGGTAGAAAGTTACCGCGGGATAATTTCCGACATACACGCGGGCGAAGCCGCGGGCAACAGCTAGTATATAAAGACATAGGATACTTTCATCCCGGTAGAAGTTTCCCGCGGGATACTTTCATCCCGGTAGAAGGTTCCCGTGGGATAATTTCCGACATACACGCGGGCGAAGCCGCGGGCAACAGCTAGTATATTAAGACATAGGATACTTTCATCCCGGTAGAAGGTTCACGCGGGATACTTTCATCCCGGTAGAAGGTTCCCGCGGGATACTTTCATCGCGGTAGAAGGTTCCCGCGGGATACTTTCATCCCGGTAGAAGGTTCCCGCGGGATAATTTCCGACATACACGCGGGCGAAGCCGCGGGCAACAGCTAGTATATTAAGACATAGGATACTTTCATCCCGGTAGAAGGTTCCCGCGGGATACTTTCATCCCGGTAGAAGGTTCCCGTGAGATAATTTCCGACATACACGCGGGCAACAGCTAGTATATTAAGACATAGGATACTTTTCATCCCGGTAGAAGGTTCCCGTGAGATAATTTCCGACATACACGCGGGCAACAGCTAGTATATTAAGACATAGGATACTTTTCATCCCGGTAGAAGGTTCCCGTGGGATACTTTCATCCCGGTAGAAGGTTCCCGCGGGATACTTTCATCCCGGTAGGAGGTTCCCGCGGGATACTTTCATCCCGGAAGAAGGTTCCCGCGGGATACTTTCATCCCGGTAGAAGGTTCCCGCGGGATACTTTCATCCCGGTAGGAGGTTCCCGCGGGATAATTTCATCCCGGTAGAAGGTTCCCGCGGGATACTTTCATCCCGGAAGAAGGTTCCCGCGGGATACTTTCATCCCGGTAGAAGGTTCCCGCGGGATAATTTCATCCCGGTAGAAGGTTCCCGCGGGATACTTTCATCCCGGTAGAAGGTTCCCGCGGGATACTTTCATCCCGGTAGAAGGTTCCCGCGGGATACTTTCATCCCGGTAGAAGGTTACCGCGGGATAATTTCCGACATACACGCGGGCGAAGCCGCGGGCAACAGCTAGTATATTAAGACATAGGATACTTTCATCCCGGTAGAAGGTTCCCGCGGGATACTTTCATCCCGGTAGAAGGTTCCCGTGGGATAATTTCCGACATACACGCGGGCGAAGCCGCGGGCAACAGCTAGTATATTAAGACATAGGATACTTTCATCCCGGTAGAAGGTTCACGCGGGATACTTTCATCCCGGTAGAAGGTTCCCGCGGGATACTTTCATCCCGGTAGAAGGTTCCCGCGGGATACTTTCATCCCGGTAGAAGGTTCCCGCGGGATAATTTCCGACATACACGCGGGCGAAGCCGCGGGCAACAGCTAGTATATTAAGACATAGGATACTTTTCATCCCGGTAGAAGGTTCCCGTGAGATAATTTCCGACATACACGCGGGCAACAGCTAGTATATTAAGACATAGGATACTTTTCATCCCGGTAGAAGGTTCCCGTGGGATAATTTCCGACATACACGCTGGCAACAGCTAGTATATTAAGACATAGGATACTTTTCATCCCGGTAGAAGGTTCCCGTGGGATAATTTCCGACATACACGCGGGAGAAGCCGCTGGCAACAGCTAGTATATTAAGACATAGGATACTTTTCATCCCGGTAGAAGGTTCCCGTGGGATAATTTCCAACATACACGCGGGAGAAGTCGCTGGCAACAGCTAGTATATTAAGACATAGGATACTTTTCATCCCGGTAGAAGGTTCCCGTGGGATAATTTCGGACATACACGCGGGAGAAGCCGCTGGCAACAGCTAGTATATTAAGACATAGTATACTTTTCATCCCGGTAGAAGGTTCCCGTGGGATAATTTCCGACATACACGCTGGCAACAGCTAGTATATTAAGACATAGGATACTTTTCATCCCGGTAGAAGGTTCCCGTGGGATAATTTCCGACATACACGCGGGCGAAGCCGCTGGCAACAGCTAGTATATTAAGACATAGGTTACTTTTCATCCCGGTAGAAGGTTCCCGTGGGATAATTTCCGACATACACGCGGGAGAAGCCGCTGGCAACAGCTAGTATATTAAGACATAGGATACTTTTCATCCCGGTAGAAGATTCCCGTGGGATAATTTCCGACATACACGCGGGAGAAGCCGCGGGAAATAGCTATTATATTAAGACATAAGATACTTTTCATCCCGGTAGAAGGTTCCCGTGGGATAATTTCCGACATACACGCGGGCAACAGCTAGTATATTAAGACATAGGATACTTTTCATCCCGGTAGAAGATTCCCGTGGGATAATTTCCGACATACACGCGGGAGAAGCCGCGGGAAACAGCTATTATATTAAGACATAATATACTTTTCATCCCGGTAGAAGGTTCCCGTGGGATAATTTCCGACATACACGCGGGCAACAGCTAGTATATTAAGACATAGGATACTTTTCATCCCGGTAGAAGGTTCCCGTGGGATAATTTCCGACATACACGCGGGAGAAGCCGCTGGCAACAGCTAGTATATTAAGACATAGGATACTTTTCATCCCGGTAGAAGATTCCCGTGGGATAATTTCCGACATACACGCGGGAGAAGCCGCGGGAAACAGCTATTATATTAAGACATAAGATACTTTTCATCCCGGTAGAAGGTTCCCGTGGGATAATTTCCGACATACACGCGGGCAACAGCTAGTATATTAAGACATAGGATACTTTTCATCCCGGTAGAAGGTTCCCGTGGGATAATTTCCGACATACACGCGGGCGAAGCCGCTGGCAACAGCTAGTATATTAAGACATAGGATACTTTTCATCCCGGTAGAAGGTTCCCGCGGGATACTTTCATCCCGGTAGAAGGTTCCCGCGGGATAATTTCCGACATACACGCGGGCGAAGCCGCGGGCAACAGCTAGTATATTAAGACATAGGATACTTTTCATCCCGGTAGAAGGTTCCCGTGAGATAATTTCCGACATACACGCGGGCAACAGCTAGTATATTAAGACATAGGATACTTTTCATCCCGGTAGAAGGTTCCCGTGGGATAATTTCCGACATACACGCTGGCAACAGCTAGTATATTAAGACATAGGATACTTTTCATCCCGGTAGAAGGTTCCCGTGGGATAATTTCCGACATACACGCGGGAGAAGCCGCTGGCAACAGCTAGTATATTAAGACATAGGATACTTTTCATCCCGGTAGAAGGTTCCCGTGGGATAATTTCCAACATACACGCGGGAGAAGTCGCTGGCAACAGCTAGTATATTAAGACATAGGATACTTTTCATCCCGGTAGAA
Organism: Dicycla oo; assembly: GCA_948252095.1. Taxonomy (NCBI): domain Eukaryota; kingdom Metazoa; phylum Arthropoda; class Insecta; order Lepidoptera; family Noctuidae; genus Dicycla; species Dicycla oo. Next base: position 19,928,439 of record OX411716.1, read on the forward strand.
GGTTCCCGTGGGATAATTTCGGACATACACGCGGGAGAAGCCGCTGGCAACAGCTAGTATATTAAGACATAGTATACTTTTCATCCCGGTAGAAGGTTCCCGTGGGATAATTTCCGACATACACGCTGGCAACAGCTAGTATATTAAGACATAGGATACTTTTCATCCCGGTAGAAGGTTCCCGTGGGATAATTTCCGACATACACGCGGGCGAAGCCGCTGGCAACAGCTAGTATATTAAGACATAGGTTACTTTTCATCCCGGTAGAAGGTTCCCGTGGGATAATTTCCAACATACACGCGGGAGAAGTCGCTGGCAAAAGCTAGTATATTAAGACATAGGATACTTTTCATCCCGGTAGAAGGTTCCCGTGGGATAATTTCGGACATACACGCGGGAGAAGCCGCTGGCAACAGCTAGTATATTAAGACATAGGATACTTTTCATCCCGGTAGAAGGTTCCCGTGGGATAATTTCCGACATACACGCTGGCAACAGCTAGTATATTAAGACATAGGATACTTTTCATCCCGGTAGAAGGTTCCCGTGGGATAATTTCCGACATACACGCGGGCGAAGCCGCTGGCAACAGCTAGTATATTAAGACATAGGATACTTTTCATCCCGGTAGAAGGTTCCCGTGGGATAATTTCCGACATACACGCGGGCAACAGCTAGTATATTAAGACATAGGATACTTTTCATCCCGGTAGAAGGTTCCCGTGGGATAATTTCCGACATACACGCGGGCGAAGCCGCTGGCAACAGCTAGTATATTAAGACATAGGATACTTTTCATCCCGGTAGAAGGTTCCCGTGGGATAATTTCCGACATACACGCGGGCAACAGCTAGTATATTAAGACATAGGATACTTTTCATCCCGGTAGAAGGTTCCCGTGCGATAATTTCCGACATAGCCGCGGGCAACAGCTAGTATATTAAGAAATAAGATACTTTTCATCCCGGTAGAAGGTTCCCGTGGGATAATTTCCGACATACACGCTGGCAACAGCTAGTATATTAAGACATAGGATACTTTTCATCCCGGTAGAAGGTATACGTGGGATAATTTCCGACATACACGCGGGCAACAGCTAGTATATTAAGACATAGGATACTTTTCATCCCGGGAGAAGATTCCCGTGGGATAATTTCCGACATACACGCGGGAGAAGCCGCGGGAAACAGCTATTATATTAAGACATAAGATACTTTTCATCCCGGTAGAAGGTTCCCGTGGGATAATTTCCGACATACACGCGGGCAACAGCTAGTATATTAAGACATAGGATACTTTTCATCCCGGTAGAAGGTTCCCGTGGGATAATTTCCGACATACACGCTGGCAACAGCTAGTATATTAAGACATAGGATACTTTTCATCCCGGTAGAAGGTTCCCGTGGGATAATTTCAGACATACACGCGGGCGAAGCCGCTGGCAACAGCTAGTATATTAAGACATAGGATACTTTTCATCCCGGTAGAAGGTTCCCGTGGGATAATTTCCGACATACACGCTGGCAACAGCTAGTATATTAAGACATAGGATACTTTTCATCCCGGTAGAAGGTTCCCGTGGGATAATTTCCGACATACACGCGGGCAACAGCTAGTATATTAAGACATAGGATACTTTTCATCCCGGTAGAAGGTTCCCGTGGGATAATTTCCGACATACACGCGGGCAACAGCTAGTATATTAAGACATAGGATACTTTTCATTCCGGTAGAAGGTTCCCGTGGGATAATTTCCGACATACACGCGGGAGAAGCCGCGGGAAACAGCTAGTATATTAAGACATAGGATACTTTTCATCCCGGTAGAAGGTTCCCGTGGGATAATTTCCGACATACACGCGGGCAACAGCTAGTATATTAAGACAAAGGATACTTTTCATCCCGGTAGAAGGTTCCCGTGAGATAATTTCCGACATACACGCGGGCAACAGCTAGTATATTAAGACATAGGATACTTTTCATCCCGGTAGAAGGTTCCCGTGGGATAATTTCCGACATACACGCTGGCAACAGCTAGTATATTAAGACATAGGATACTTTTCATCCCGGTAGAAGGTTCCCGTGGGATAATTTCCGACATACACGCGGGCAACAGCTAGTATATTAGGACATAGGATACTTTTCATCCCGGTAGAAGGTTCCCGTGGGATAATTTCCGACATACACGCGGGCAACAGCTAGTATATTAAGACATAGGATACTTTTCATTCCGGTAGAAGGTTCCCGTGGGATAATTTCCGACATACACGCGGGAGAAGCCGCGGGCAACAGCTAGTATATTAAGACATAGGATACTTTTCATCCCGGTAGAAGGTTCCCGTGGGATAATTTCCGACATACACGCGGGCAACAGCTAGTATATTAAGACAAAGGATACTTTTCATCCCGGTAGAAGGTTCCCGTGAGATAATTTTTGACATACACGCGGGCAACAGCTAGTATATTAAGACATAGGATACTTTTCATCCCGGTAGAAGGTTCCCGTGGGATAATTTCCGACATACACGCTGGCAACAGCTAGTATATTAAGACATAGGATACTTTTCATCCCGGTAGAAGGTTCCCGTGGGATAATTTCCGACATACACGCGGGCGAAGCCGCTGGCAACAGCTAGTATATTAAGACATAGGTTACTTTTCATCCCGGTAGAAGGTTCCCGTGGGATAATTTCCGACATACACGCGGGCAACAGCTAGTATATTAAGACATAGGATACTTTTCATCCCGGTAGAAGGTTCCCGTGGGATAATTTCCGACATACACGCTGGCAACAGCTAGTATATTAAGACATAGGATACTTTTCATCCCGGTAGAAGGTTCCCGTGGGATAATTTCCGACATACACGCTGGCAACAGCTAGTATATTAAGACATAGGATACTTTTCATCCCGGTAGAAAATTCCCGTGGGATAATTTCCGACATACACGCGGGAGAAGCCGCTGGCAACAGCTAGTATATTAAGACATAGGATACTTTTCATCCCGGTAGAAGGTTCCCGTGGGATAATTTCCAACATACACGCGGGAGAAGTCGCTGGCAACAGCTAGTATATTAAGACATAGGATACTTTTCATCCCGGTAGAAGGTTCCCGTGGGATAATTTCGGACATACACGCGGGAGAAGCCGCTGGCAACAGCTAGTATATTAAGACATAGGATACTTTTCATCCCGGTAGAAGGTTCCCGTGGGATAATTTCCGACATACACGCTGGCAACAGCTAGTATATTAAGACATAGGATACTTTTCATCCCGGTAGAAGGTTCTCGTGGGATAATTTCCGACATACACGCGGGCGAAGCCGCTGGCAACAGCTAGTATATTAAGACATAGGATACTTTTCATCCCGGTAGAAGGTTCCCGTGGGATAATTTCCGACATACACGCGGGCAACAGCTAGTATATTAAGACATAGGATACTTTTCATCCCGGTAGAAGGTTCCCGTTGGATAATTTCCGACATACACGCGGGCGAAGCCGCTGGCAACAGCTAGTATATTAAGACATAGGATACTTTTCATCCCGGTAGAAGGTTCCCGTGGGATAATTTCCAACATAGGCGCTGGCAACAGCTAGTATATTAAGACATAGGATACTTTTCATCCCGGTAGAAGGTTCCCGTGGGATAATTTCCGACATACACGCTGGCAACAGCTAGTATATTAAGACATAGGATACTTTTCATCCCGGTAGAAGGTTCCCGTGGGATAATTTCCGACATACACGCTGGCAACAGCTAGTATATTAAGACATAGGATATTTTTCATCCCGGTAGAAGGTTCCCGTGGGATAATTTCCGACATACACGCTGGCAACAGCTAGTATATTAAGACATAGGATATTTTTCATCCCGGTAGAAGGTATACGTGGGATAATTTCCGACATACACGCGGGCAACAGCTAGTATATTAAGACATAGAGCTAGTATATTAAGACATAGGATATTTTTCATCCCGGTAGAAGGTTCCCGTGGGATAATTTCCGATATACACGCGGGAGAAGCCGCGGGAAACAGCTAGTATATTAAGACATAGGATACTTTTCATCCCGGTAGAAGGTTCCCGTGGGATAATTTCCGACATACACGCGGGCAACAGCTAGTATATTAAGACATAGGATACTTTTCATCCCGGTAGAAGGTTCCCGTGGGATAATTTCCGACATACACGCGGGAGGAGCCGCTGGCAACAGCTAGTATATTAAGACATAGGATACTTTTCATCCCGGTAGAAGGTTCCCGTGGGATAATTTCCGACATTCACGCTGGCAACAGCTAGTATATTAAGACATATGATACTTTTCATCCCGGTAGAAGGTTCCCGTGGGATAATTTCCGACATACATTTGGCAACAGCTAGTATATTAAGACATAGTATATACTTATTGGCGACGTAAAACTGGTGGATGCCAAGCTTTATAGCTTGACTCATCGCCGCAAGGTTGCCTGCTTGTCGGTCTTCTACAGATTGTACTTCGGAGAGCGTGCCCGAGAACTCCACGACCTCATTCCATCGGCCCCCTTCTACCATCGGTTATGTAGACGCACTGCCAGTGACCATCCCTACCTAGTTGCTATTCCACTAATTCGCACTAAGCGCTTCCAAATGTCTTTTATAATGCGCACAGCAAAGGAGTGGAACTCACTACCTGCGTCTGTGTTTCCGAACGCATACAACCCTAATCTCTTCAAAGTTAGAGTGAACAGGCTTCTTCTGGGTAAGCTCACTCCATCGTCGACTTTGTCTCTGTCACCTCTGACCTAGACTAGAGTCAAGAGCAAACCCATCAAAATAAAAAAAATAAAATAAAAATCAGTTGGTTCCTCTAATCCGAAAATAGCACGGTCATACTGCTCTGAACATATTAATAGAACTGGTGTGTTTAAAATTGAATTTTACAGACATCCAGAAGAAATAAATATTAACAACGAAGAAAATAACGCCCTCATTAGATGTAAGATTCAGTCACCACATGTCCGGTGTAAAATATACCGGACGGATATATTATATAATTGCAGAGTTGAACAATATTCTTTTATCGCATATCTCCCGATATGCGATAAAAGAATATTGTTGTACATGTATACATGGGCGCAGGACACTGGGAGTCTGCGCCCATGTAGTGACTATTTCGTATTGTCTTGGTTGGGCGAGATATGAAGATGTTTTTAGCCACCCAGCGCATTAAATAAGTTTTTAATTTTTTTCTATTTGTATTTTAATTTTTTTCTTCACACCTTCCTTGTAACAAATGAATTAAGAATGTCACAGATGTTGCTTTCTTTAATCTTTATGTCATCTTTATTTCACTTTTTTTATGGTCGTTAGAGTTATTGCATGATTGCAAATAAAATATTTTTAATATAAGTAATACTGCGCCTGAAATAATATTTGGAGCAATTTTTAAATGTGATAGCCAGTAACGATGACAATAGAAGGTATGCAATTTATTAATACTTATTTTTATCTATTTTTTGAGATATTTTTCTCATCTGTCGGACGTGGGGTAATTTTCTATGGAAGTTGCAACTTCTCCTTTATGGGGTTTTATTCCTTACAACCTAAACCACTGTAGTATTTACAACTAAAAAGTACTTAAGTGAGAAGTAGAAAAATACCCACCTCACAACTCCTTTTGTTTCTTCTTTTATTTTCATAGCTTTTAATACTGGGTCACAGTGTTGATCAATACTTGCAGCTCGTGTTACTCTTCTATTTAACGAAATATCGACCGGTTTGTTAAACTCTGTACCAGTATTTTCTTTTTGTAGGCCTGATGTTTTCATCGTCACTATTTTCTACGACACTATCAAGTGAGCCTGAGCTTTTATTAATATCATTGCAGGAAACTTTTGGTTTTTCGATTTGCTCCTTTTCTTCATTGATATTAAAATTATTCACAGAATCTGATGACCCTCTGAAATAAAAACTATAGTTAGTCTCAAAATAAAATTAATATAATAATAATAATATCCTAGGACATTGTTCAACACGGTCATCTGATCCCAAACTAAGCAGAGCTTGTACTATGGAAACCATAAATTATTAAAATTATAACGACTTTGACCTTGAAAAAGTCGTTCCTCGAGTAACGACTTTGACTGTAAATACATACGTCTTACAATCGCGTCTAATATTTAAATCAACATACAACCTAGCACTGGCCTACAAATTGCAAATAAGAAAATTTGAATTTCGCGGGCTACCCTGGAGCATCACCCTTAAGGGTTTCAAAAACCTCAATTTTGCGTAACAGATCAGATTTCATTATTTATTTCCTATAAACGTATAACTTTTTGAGTTACGTTATTTCGCAATTTTATGGTTGTAACCAAAGAGTTTATATTAGCAAGCTATAGAACAAGCGATAGCGAGTATGAACAGTAAGCGCGGGTATGAACAGTCTCGAAATCGCGAGCGCATCCAAATTAGTAGGTATCAAATTGTCGTCAGCGCTGGTTGTTTCTCCCGACAGAATTAATTAAAATTCTAAGTTTTTATCGTGAAATGTGCAGTGCCAACTTGTTAAAATAATTCACGGAAGCAAAATAAAAAAAATAATGATATAACCTTTCACCGGTGTTTACTATTTTGATAAGAAAACACTTTTATCTAAATTACTAAAGGCGTGAAAGGGGGTTGCGCGGGCACGCTTGCTGTTCAATGCAGCACGTGCTCCCACGCCTCCCGATTCATACTTTCCCCGCTTTAGAGCTAGTGTTGTACTGCATTGTATTCGAGTATTTGTAATCATACTTACCAATAATGCGAAAGTGTGTTTTTGGTTTGTCGGTTTGTTTATTTATCCTTCTTTCGCGCAATAAATAGATCGAAGTCGAACTTAAGTTGTTTATAGGAAAATATATATTTAAGTCTCTTCATGAACACAGTAATTAATCAATCCCCTTGCAGCAATCACTGATATTCAAAAATATATAGATATAAGGATAAAATATCTAGTACTTACGTAAAATGGTGATCAATCAAAGAAAAAGACAATTATACAATAAATTAACTCTTTTTAAGGGAATTACCTCCAAAACCGAAAATTTGCTGTCAAAATTGGTAATTCACTAAGTGAAGCCGTTGATGTTACAGAGGGCACGGCTCAAGGGTCAGTTATAGGGCCCCTCCATTTTCTATCTTATGTAAATGACATGATCAGCTGTGTCAACCACTGTACATGCTATCAGTTTGCAGACGATACATGTCTTGTAATATCTGATAAGAACCCTCAAAAAGCTTGTGATCTTCTGCAATCTGACCTAAACTCTTTGTTAAAATGGTGCCACGATGTTGGGTTGGTGCTCAATTCTAATAAAACCAAATTGTTAGTCGTAAAATCACCATACTTAAAATGTATTCCACCTAATAATTTGGTTGCACACGACCACAGCTGCTTGCATAAACTAATTAATACGAAGTGTAGCTGTCCTCATATAGAAGAAGTAGATTCTCATAAGTATCTGGGACTAGACATCGATAATAAATTCAGCTGGAGTAAACATATAGAGCATGTTTGTAATAAATTAAGACAATTTTTAGCTAATATAATAATCCTGAAGAACCGCATTCCTTTCAAAGTAAAACTTATGTTATACAACTCATTAGCAGAATCATACATTCAATATGGACTCAGTAGTTACGGTCGAACATTCAAATCTTATCTCAGTAAAATATACAAACTCCAACTAAAAATACTAAAGAATATCCTATCTAAACAAATTAAATACCAATTTCAAAATAATGAGCATAGACTATTTCATCACTGTAAAACATTACCTGTACATATACAATTTAAATATACATTGCTAAAAGAACAATACTTCAACGGTTATTTAGAGCAAAAAGTTCAACATCCTGTATTCACGCGGGCCGTCGCACGTAACCAGCTATGCACGGTTCGTGCAAATAACACGTACGGCGAGCGGACAACTTCTTACCTAGTTCCTCGGCTAATTAACAGCCTACCTTCCGATTTGCGCAGTGACATTACGCCAAGAAATATTAAGTTAAAACTTAAGTCCCACTACCTACACACATTGAATGATCAATGTGAAATGCAGCTAACGTAGTAACTAGCATATCACCTGAGATGAAGTTACCAAGTTTCGAAATAGGGTATTAAGTTGTATTTTTTATTTACTTGGATGTTATATTTACTACGATGTAGCATTACATGTAGCATTAAGTACAAACCTTAGTGGTTTAAAAATGCTATTCTGCTGAAACAAATGTACTTACTAATTTTTAAATGGTAAATAAAAAAAAAAAATAAAAAAAAAAAGGGGTAATAATGACTTGTAAATTTTTGTGTGTTTTTAATAAATATTATTTTATCAGTATATTATTTATTGTTTTATTTATCTGCTAAAACGTAAACTTACTTAATACTCCTAGGTACTCACGTACTTACTCAAAGTAATAATACCTGTACGCAAGCGTCAGTCACGTCACGGCGCATCACTATTTTACCGCTACCACCCGCTACATCTATAAATTAGTATCTATACAACATCTGCTTACGGTTGGCATAAAGGGACTAGAGCGATACGCGAGCTCTATAGCTTGCTAATATAAACTCTTTGGTTGTAACTAACTAAATCCCACAATCATTAGGAGTGTAAAGCAAATTTAGAAAAAAAATGTCCTTTACGACCTTATTTACAACAGCATATAGTGCATTTAAGTCAAGGTTTAATTTAATACCTATATCATCAAGGAACACACCAAAAAAGAGGAGATTTACTATCGCTGCATACCTACCTACTCTTTTGAGAGACACAGCTATCAGGTACCCTACGCGGACAAAGTAGCAGACGACGACGTTGCGGACAAAGTACCTACAAGATTTTTATCTTGTAGGCTAGTACCTACTATATAAAATATACCTACCCTACCACCTCGTATTATTCATAGGCAGGTACTTGAATTGAAATACCATAATCATCAATATGATTATGCCATTGTCATTCATCAGTATTCGACAGCTACTACAGATTTAAAGGTGTAGGTAATCTTTTTGTGAGATGGTAGGTTCAAAGTGTAAAATAAACAACAAGTACCTACCTATCTACGAAGTAGGTTTCTGTAGTAACAATTGTTGAATATTTACTAGATAAGTGACCGCATAGATACCTAGTTAAAAACTATAGTATTTACCAAGTATTTAAAACTAAGAAGTACCTACAGTATTAAAGTAAGTAGTAAGAATGTACTCACCTGTTTAACATATTGTGTTGATACTTTTTCGTCGCAATTAACACTCTTTTTCATTTGTTTAGCGAATCGAGAATATAATTTGCACCACTATGATCGTCCATTGTTTATAATGAAGAATTATTTGTAATAAACACAAACACCTACCGAAGCCAGTCAAGAATAAACAAGTAGAATGAAATGATAAAATAACCGTCACACACATTTCTCCCGTATTTTGTACGGCAGCCGGGGATACTGAGTAATTTTGTGTGTCTGGTACGTGTTTTCGGGGTACAGAAATCTATACATGATAATAAATCACTGCTGTCCAAGCGACCTCGCAAGATATCAAAGAGAAAAAGCATATCCAACATCTTACGCCTATCTACAAGGGGAAGCATATCATAGTGTTTGCAGTCTCGGGTATAGGAATCATGACGTTTCCGGGATTTATAGTTTAGGAATTTTACAAACTTTTTCTGTAAACTTTCGATTCTTTTTATGTATACCTCGTATTGGGGTGACCAGATAGGGCTACAGTATTCCAAAATACTACGCACGTATGCAAAGTATATAATCTTTAGAGTATGACAATCACTAAAAGGCTTACAAGTACGCATTACAAAACCAAGACTACGAGAGGCTCTATTGGTGATAACATCAATATGTTGGTCAAAGAGCAATTTGGAATCCAACCTTATACCAAGATCCGTGACCACATCAACCCTTTCGATTGCATTATTATTAAATCCATAAGGATACTTCGGTGGGTATTTAGAACGGCTGAAGGTAATGCACTGACATTTCGAGACATTGACAGTAATATTATTTTGCTGATAATACTCGAATAAAGCATCAAGATCACGCTGTATCCGCTCACAATCAAATCTGGATTTTACACACATGTATATTTTCATGTCATCGGCGTACATGAGATGTTTTGCAGATTTGAAACAAGACTGAATATCGCACAGGTACGCGCAGTAAAAAAGAAGACCCAATAAGGATCCCTGGGGAACACCGGAGGGGATGTTAACGAAATCAGATTTAAAACCTCCCATAACCACAGCTTGCGATCGGTTTGATAAGTATGACTTAACCCATCTCAGTAAATCTCCATGAATCCCAAGTTTTTGCAACTTTGCCAGCAAGATCACGTGATCCACACGATCGAAAGCCTTTTCGAAATCCGTGTAGACCACGTCTACCTGCCCACCGGCTTCCATATTATGCAAGACATAGTCACAAAACGTGGCCAAGTTAGATGCTGTGGAACGTCTCCTGACGAAACCGTGTTGGCTCTGGCCTATGCCGTTTGAGATGATTGGATATATGTTATTATAGATGATTTTTTCCAAAACTTTGCCAAGTGTGTTAAGAATAGATATTGGCCGATAGTTTTTTATATCCGTCTTGGGCCCCTTCTTATACACTGGCACTATATGAGCTGCTTTCCACAAGGAGGGACAGACGCACTTGGCTAAAGACTTTTGAAATATCAAAGATATAGGATGTGCTAAACTATCAGCACAATTGTGCAGGAAGATAGGAGGTAATCCATCGTTACCGGGTCCTTTTGTTGTATCTAACGCGCGCAAGGCTTTAAGTACGGTGTCTTTGGTGATAGAGAGGTTAGACAGGACATTAACTGAGCCCGTGAGTTCATTAGGAGTATTCGTAGCTAAAGCAGAGTGCGTGGACGGGCTGATGAAAACACTGTGAAAGTATTTATTAAGTACTAGTGAAAGACAATATAGTGACGTTCCTGTTGAACATTCCACTCGACCTCACTCGGAAAATTCATCATATACATCACCAGATTCAGTTTATAGCCCCGAAACAATAAAAAGTCCACCACCACCACCACCACAACCACCGCAATTTCATGATACTGATTGATTGCGTTGCTTTCTTCTTTTTCTTACGTTTGGTTTTAGATAGTTCTCCATCACTTGAACTTTCGGATTCTTTAGCAGTCCAATTGTCAGAACTTCCATCAAAAAAATAATCCGGTTCGTTGTCAGATACAAAATCAATATATGATTTTCTAAATTTGTTTGCCTTGCGTCTCTTTTTCTTTACACTTTCTAGCTGAGTTGAGTCGTCGGTGTCTTTGATTTCTAAAACATAGTTTATTTCAGATGTTAGTATTTTACTGCAAGTTGGAACAGGCTCAGCTGTCATGACATCAAGTAACGAAGAATTTAAGGCGTCAGCTGCTGGGTACAATACATCTTTAGAAGGCAGTTCTATATTGTCTGCAGATACATTAAATGGCGAGAAACAGATATTCTTAGATGTTCCTGCCGTAGCGTCTGCGAATTTATTATCTAACGGCGAATTACTAACACGGGCTATTGGTTCAAAAATGCCTGTTATAGGGTTAATCAAAAGATCTGAAACGCTATCTGAGGGATTTGAAACCTGACCTGATGGAGCTACAGTAGCGTCCAAAAATATGTCAGGTGACGGGAAAGTAAGTATGCTGGCTGATGGTTGCGGACTAAATGTCGATAAAACATTTAAAGTATCTGCAGGTGACTGTAGAATACCTTCACTGTCTGCTGGTATCGGAACATTGGTCTGTCCAAGGTCTGGTAACGGAATTCCAGTTTTTGTAACAATTGCTGTTTGTGGAAGTTTTATATTGAATGTAGATTCGCCAGGTGACAATGGGCTGATGACACAGCCCGATGGTTGTAAAATACCTGTTAATGGAGCAGTCGTAGCTGAATCTGCTGGTACTGGTGGAATGTTTGTACTATCTTCTTGTTTAGAAACATTAATAATTTCAGATTTAGCTGTCATGGGATGTAGTAATGGAGAACTTGACGATTTACCCACAGTAACTCCTTGCGATTGAGAAGGATTGATTGCTTTAATAATTGTTGGATCCTGATTGCTACGTAATTGTGGGACAGCAGAACATTTAGGCAAAGTGTTTGGTATAGGCTTTACGACTTCATTTGATTCTGCGTCATCATCATGAAGTGTTTGTAGTTTTTAGTAAAAATGAAGACTGTTTTGGCGTCAATAGAATGTTCGACAATATTACAACCTTTTTTGTTTCTTTTTATATTTTCATAGGGTATACTTCAGGGTCAGAGTCGTGATCAATACTTGGTTCTCCTGTTACTTTTCTTTTTAATGAAATAGTGTCAAAGATAGGCAAGATTATGATTTAAAAAAACTTGTGTTTTAATTGTTTCTCTCCATCTCATCCAGTTATGAAATGTCTTAATTCAGCGAGTTGTAAGCGATGTGGCAGGAGGCATCATTCATTATTACATTTTGAAAGGGAGGTGAGTAGCAAGAGTGAGGATGTCTTTATGCAGAGTGAGTCAGACAAAACCGTGAGTACCATTTCAACTAATTTTTCGAGTAAAGGATTAGAATTGTTAGCAACTGTGTCTGTTTGGGCCCACAATTATTGCGGTTACAGACAACAGCTGAGGTAATTGTTGGATCAAGGCTCGCAGGCATCTTTTATTAGTGAATCTGTAGTTCAATTACTTGGACTTTCTCGTAAACATGTTAGTCGTACGGTTTCTGGTATAGGCGGCAGTAGCCACACGAGTGTAAAGTACATGGTTTCCCTCCGAATGGTATCACGTCATGGCCCTGAAGTATCCAAGTAAATGCATATGTATTGAGATCTGTTAAGTCATTACTTCCTTCAACACATCTGATTGGTTACATTTAGATAAAATACCACTAGCTGATCCAGGTTATGCCAAACCAAGTAAAATTGATATTCTTCTTGGAGCAGAAGTTTACAGCGAGATTTTATTGGATGGTATTGTACGTCATAATAAAATATTGGCACAAAACACTACCTTAAGTTGGGTATTATCAGGGAGGGTGTCACAAAACTCAACTTCTGCTGTCAATAGAATAATCACCATGCATTTACACTAAGTGGAGAAGAGCTACTTAAGAAATTCTGGGAAATGGAAAATGGGGCTCATTTTCCATTTCCCAGAATTTGATACGGAAAAGGATGACAGAAACAGAGCAACGATGTGAAGAATTGTATGACAGGACAACTACCCGAGATGAAGAAGGGAGATTTATTGTTAAGCTACCTTTGGACAAAGAAGTACCAGAGTGTCAGTATGGAAACTCAGTACTTATAGCTACAAAAAGATATGAGTATTTATAGAAGAGGCTTTCGATAGTTAGTTTTCGATGGTTCATGTAAAGGCCTTAACAATTTTTCACTTAATGATAATCTCATGGTGAGTCCCAAGTTACAACAGGATTTGAGACACATCCTTATGCGACGGAGAAACCACAGGATCTGCATAATAGCAGATATTATCGAGCTATTCAGAATGGTGAAGGTTAGTTCTGAGGATACAGACTACCAAAGAATTGTATGGAGGCCACAAATAGACGAGCCATTAAGACATTTCAAATTATTGCGAGTGACCTTTGGTAGTGCATGTGCACCATATTTTGCTGTAAAAACCCTTCAAAGATTAGCTGACGAAGAACATACAACATTTCCGGCAGCATCAACAATATCAAAGAAGGACCTTTTGACTAGCTGTGACACTCTACCAGAGGCCATACATATCTATAGTGAGATGAATAAATTGATAAACTGTGGTGGTTTTGAACTACAAAAATGGAGTAGCAATAATCAAGACTTACTGACACACATAGTAGGGAACAGCCACAGTAGCAATGATTCATTAAAATTAAAAATAACTACTGTCATGAAGGTACTTGAATTGAAATGACATAGAAATATGGATTGTTTTCAGTACACACTCGATTTACCAGATTTAAAACAACCTATTACTAAACGGCAAGTATTATCAGATGTGGCCCGGCTGTATGACCCGTTAACATGGATTGCCCCTGTGATAATCACAGCAAAAAAAATCATACAAAAACTATGGAAGTCGAAGCTTGATTGGGATGATGAACTGAGTACAGAATTAACAAATGAATGGTTACAACTTAGAACCAGTTAATACATTTAGAAAAAATAAACATACCACGTTGGTATGATTTCAGTCCAGGGTCAAAGGTATGCTTCTAAATTGGCGTATGGTGCTGCTGTATACATTCGTGTTATCAATAATGACAACGAAATTTGTGTGAGTTTGGTATCAGCAAAAAGCAAAGTTGCCCCTATTGAGAAGGAGATATCTATCCCACGACTGGGGTTGTGCAGTTCTAGCAGCAATGTTAATATTTGAGGTGTCACAAATAATGAACATACCAAAGGAAAACTTGTATGCGTGGTTCGATTCTACAATAGTTCTAGCCTGGCTGAGAGGAGGGTCTAGCCGCTGGACTACATTTGTGAGCAATCGTGTGTCTGAAATACTCAATATTTTAGACTACGATCAATGGAGGCATGTTACAACTGATTTGAATCCTGCTGATTGTGTTTCAAGAGGCATAGCTACACAACATTTACTTGAACATTCCCTATGGTGGGCAGGACCCTCTTGGCTATCACAAACAACTGCAGAGTTAAATATCTGTAATGATAATATTGGATACTCGGATACTCATGAAGAAGAAAGGCGTACATCTTTAACTGTTTTACCTGTATTGAAGAATGAATTTTTTTGGACTATGTTTTCATCACTGTCTAAAACCTTAAAGGCCATATCATATTGGAGAAGAGTTTTACAGAATTTAAGATTACCAAAAGAGAAACGAAATTTATATTTGAAAATAGTTACACCTGCAGAACTAAATATGAGTTCAGTTATATGCATCAAACAGGGTCAAGAAGAGCATTTTAGTGAAGAAATAAAGCAGCTAAAGATGAAGAAGTTCGTCCACAAAAAAAGTAGACTCCGCACCCTTTATCTCATTTGATTTGATTTTGATTTTTTTCATTTGATTTTGATGAAAATTCAAATTCAAATATTTTTATTTGTAGAACATAGATAAACAAAAAGTACAGATGTCAATATCAATAAAATGAGCGCTTTGTCTTGCCGTCAGCGGCGCACAAATATTCTTATTGTAAATTTAATAAATTGGTAATAAATAGAACAAAAACACTCAAAATTGATAAATAAACTGAGTTATAACAATTCAAAAATTCAAGGTAATTAATAACAATATAGGAATATACACTATCACATTAATTAAAATTCAATTTAATTTAATTTCATAGATCATTTAAATTGGTACAAATTAAAATATAATTAATAAAAAAAATAACAAAATAAATAAATTTCAATGAGTTATAATTTGTCATCTAGGTACTCACTGATTATGTAATACTCGTATGCCTTTATATTTAATAAATTAAGTACAGCCTTTTTGAAATGGTGTATGTCAAGATCTTTTATTGGATTGGGTATCTTATTATATATTTCGGGTGCCATAGCTAAAATGCTTTTTGAATATAGCGCAGTTTTATGTTTTGATCTCAATGTTTGAAATAAATGGAGGTTTGATTTTACAAATACTGCTGTCTCGTAGATGTATAAACAGGGCAAAGTAAGAAGTTTATATTTCTTAAAAAACGGAACACAGCTGTCAGTCTTTTTAAGTTTAAACACAGCACGCACACACTTCTTTTGAGCTTTGAAAGCAATTTCCATGTCAGTGGAATTTCCCCAATACATTATTCCAAAACGTAACGTTGAAGTGACATAAGCTTTGTATGCTATCAAAACTACAGACTCAGTTGCTATTTTTGCAAGATTATAAAGCGCATAAGAATACTGGTTTAGTTTTTGACAGACAGCTTCTACTTGGCATTTCCAGTTTAGATGACTATCAAAGTAAATTCCTAGAAATCTTGCACTGCTGCTTTCCGGTATTTTTTGGGCTGCGTATGATATATTGAAATTTAGTTTATTTGTTCTTTGTTGGAACGTTATTACCTGTGTCTTCTCCAAATTTATTGCCAGCCCATTGCTATGTAGCCAGCTTATTATGCAACTAATTGAATTATTTATCTCATTTTCATATGATTCTAAATTTTTACACGGTATAATAAGTGTACTGTCATCGGCAAACAGGACGGTTTGATAGTCTGTACATTTTGGCAAATCGTTTATAAATATGAGAAACCGCAGGGGCCCAAGGACACTCCCTTGGGGTACACCACATGTCTTATATCGAATGGACGAACTATGAGCAACTTTAATCTTAGAACCAGGACAAATTCTATCTACAACCGTGATTTGTTCTCTACCACTTAAATAAGTCGTGATAAGGCTTAATATGTTTCCTCGGACACCATAACGTTCTAACTTAACCAGTAGTATTTTATGATCCACGTGATCGAATGCCTTAGACATGTCCATAAGTACTGCGGCAATAGGATTTTTTTTGTCAACATTACTAACGATTTCTGCAATTAGCTCATAGACTGCGGTGTTGATATTTCTATTTTTCCGAAAGCCATATTATTCTTTAGCAAGTATGCCATTTATTTCAAAGAATGAGTTTAAGGATCTAAAATGGAATACTAATTTTTGATGTACATTTTATATCACGTAAAGTTATATTTTTTTTTCGCGTGAGTCACTTTGCACGCGGTAATACTAAATAAAAACACTACTCTTCTTTTGGGCTTCGCCAACATCGGGAAAAATATTAGAACTTATCACGTAGCTAAGTAATTCATATCTCTTAGTCCGCAGATGAGCAGCAATCGACGGCCCCATTAAGTGAATCTGTACAACCTGAAAAATAATACGCTCAGAAATTATAAAAAGTCGCGTCATCACTACAGATGAGCGTTTGAAAATAAAACGTTTACAATGTACAGTCAGGCGGTATAGTAAAAAAAATTAAACTGAAAGACCTCATCAACAACTTGGAAGATAAACGATTAATTACGGGTAGCCAAGACTGTTGTTTAGAAAATATGAGTATCACGATGCAAGATTTGATAGCAAGGTCAAAAAAAAAAAAAAGTTAAATCCGGTAAAAATACGCGTACAAAATATTCCATAAGTTTAAGAAGTTTCGCTATGACCTTACATTTCTATTCGCCAAAAGCCTATGAGTTTGTAAGAAAAAAAAATAATACATGTTTGCCTCATCTTAGAACATTAAAAAAATGGTATCAGTCTATTAATGCAGAACCCGGTTTCACTACAGAATCTTTTTCTGCAATCAAAGCTAAGCTTGTAAATATGGCCTAATTTGAAACTTGGTTTTAGACGAGAGGGCCATTAGGCAACGTGTCGAGTGGGATGGTAATCACATGCACGGATACGTGGATATAGGCAATAGTAACGACAATAATGAGAGCATGACGATTGCTAAAGAGGCACTTGTATTCTTATTAACAGCCATTAATGGATCATGGAAAATCCCTGTTGGCTATTGTCTTGTAGACGGATTATCTGGAGAGCAAAAATCTAATTTAGTTTTGCAGTGTCTAGAACTACTTCACGACACAGGAATGGAAATCATATCTTTGACGTTTGATGGCTGTCCAGCTCACATTGCCATGGCCAAAAAGCTAGGTTGTTCATTGGATTTGGACCAAATGATTATACACTTTCCACACCCGATAACAAAAAATCCAGTATTTATTTTTCTAGACGCTTGCCACATGATGAATTTAGTGAGAAATTCATTTGAGTCAAGTAAGGTATTTATAGACGATAAAAAAAAATTGTCAAGTGGTCAAATTTACTAAAACTTAATAATTTGCAAGAAAAGGAACACTTACATTTGGCAAATAAATTAAGGCGTAGGCACATTCTTTTCCACAATCAAAAAATTAAAGTACGTTTAGCAACTCAACTTATGAGTGATAGTGTTGCTTCCGCCTTAGACTTTTGCTTCCATTTAAGTGCTTCCATTTAAGGCATCCAGACTTTACTCACGTTAATGGTACATCAACCTTTTTAAAAAACATTAATAAATTATTTGATATTTTGAACTCGCGAAATTAGAAACAATTTCATTTTAAAAAACCTATTTATTTTAGAAATAAAGATTTAATATTTAATTTTCTCGACACAGCAGCAATTTATATAAAAAAATCAAAACTTATTAACGAACAAGAAATGGTAAAATCTGTTAAAAAAAAACAGGATTTGTCGGCTTTCTAGTTTGCATCAAAAGTTTTAAACAGATTTATATAAAACTTGTGGAAAATGAAAAAAAGCTAAAGTATTTGCCTGCATATAAATTTTCACAAGATCACTTAGAGCTCACTTTTGGCCACATAAGAACACACGGTGGCTGTAATAATAACCCCACAGCTCGCCAGTTTATGTCTTAAAAACTTATTGCACACATTGAGCTAAAAGACTTTGACAGTGGTAACTGTATGGCTCTTGAAAACCTATCAATTCTGAGTTGTACTTCAGCAATTGACAAACTAAATATGACGACATTGGCGCCATTTTGTGACAATGAAGATAATGAAGACGTTATTGACGATGAGGATGTACATTGCGGTATCAGTAATATGTCTGATTTTGCATCAGAAGTTGTAACATAATAACATTTATGCTATCATGCGCAAGCGAAGTGCATTTATGCTGCGGATTCCGAGGTAGTCCGACCAATATTTTGGGTACACTGGCGGACAAAATAGGGCCGTTTATTAGACTCTGGGCTGGGAGACATGTGCGTACGGACGTACTTACATGTGCAAAATTAATTGTGATGTCACTTTTGTTTAAATTTATTTTAGATTTTTTCTAACAATAGGTTAAGGCAATACTAACACATTATGGATCCTGTAATTGAAATAAAAAGTTATTATTATTACTATTTTTTGACGTTTCTCGGGACCCTGGAGTCCCAGACCTTTGGAAGGCGTACGAGGAGCCGAAGCCAACTCGCAGAGGCCCCTTAGATAATTTTTAATGATGAAGAGGCACCAACCGACGATTATAGACGACTATATTACATACTGGGTATGCACTATGCAAGTGCACCCAAGGACAACCCCCGGTTGGTACAGGACTATTGTTGTACGTGGAAACAAAACATATTGGGCTATGGGTCTGGGTGGCTAAAGTGGATTGGGTAACTTGAACTATGGAAGAACTATGTCCCCTGCCTGACCAATGTTATATATTATACACGGATAAAATGGCAGGGGGTGACTTGCACACTCAATAATGGGCCCCCAAAAACGTCGTTAGCACATAGTGACGTAGCGACAAGGGGGCAACACTTCCTGAGATGCTTGAGGAGTGGAGAGGTATTCCACGGCTATCAGGACAATCTCAGAAGTACGGTCAAGATCAGCACCTTACTGGAATACTTCCTTCCTCCGAGCACGTTTGCTCTTGCGAATTTCCACGCAAGCCGGCCAATAAAGGCAAGAAAGAGGTGGGAGCTCTGTTCCTCGTCAGTGTTCACTCCAGCCGGCCAATAAAGGCAAGCCAGAGATGAGGACAAGATTTCTCCCGGGAGATAGGGTCCATGGGGTCGCTATTGTCCACCAGCTCGCCACATGCTGCCCTGCGGATTTCTGTATCTCTCTTGGTCTGGCTCCTAGACCCGTTCCGGCAAACTCTACCGGAACAGACCTAAAGTTTGGAGCACACAAGCCCCACCACGACGTCAACGTAGAGATACAGCGGTAGGGTTATTATTATTATATATAGCGGGATCAGTTGTCCATTACTTAACT
Organism: Dicycla oo; assembly: GCA_948252095.1. Classification (NCBI taxonomy): domain Eukaryota; kingdom Metazoa; phylum Arthropoda; class Insecta; order Lepidoptera; family Noctuidae; genus Dicycla; species Dicycla oo. The sequence goes on from OX411716.1 coordinate 19,948,262, forward strand.
AATAAAATTAAATGACAACTTTGTATTTCCGCGTCGATGAAGACAGATAGTTCCAATGAAAATGCTCAATTCATTAAATTTAAAGACAACGGAGGTCTTCTTATACCGAGCAAAGACGTGATAACTATATGCAAAAAGACAGAAGTATTAGTGAAAACCATTGTCTTTGATAACAAGGTAAATAACAAGGCAAATATAAAGAATAAAATTCAATTTGGTACAAAGGCCATGCGCCATTTGGTTGGACTTAAATTATTTGAAGACTTTGATTTTCACCAATATGACCAGTCCCCAATCGACAATCACCTCATTCAATTAATTAAATGTGTTTTGGAAAAATATATGGACATTCGCCTTAATCATTTTGCTAAAAACGCTAAAGAATTAATCCCAAAGAGGCAATTTTTAAATATTTTTTTACATTTTACGGGGCAGTAAATTTTAAATGATTTAATTAAGGCGAATTTCAAATTTTCCTAAGATGTTAAAATTTTATTACTTACGTTTTTTGCAAATTTCAGCTTTGTATTAAGTTGTGATGGCATTAAAAACGGAAATATTGCAAAACTGGTCATAAATACTAAATAAATGAATACTAAATAAATAAATTTAAATAATTAAATTAAATAGCATGCATGCCACGCCACCAACGAGTTTGAGCCGACGACTAGTGCGACCTTAAATATTTGTATTAGTATGCATCTGTTACTGTTCTTGTCTTATTTTTATTTTTATTAATTAAAAACATACTCACCGTTAACGTTTTATTCTTTTCCTTTTCTCATTAATAAAACGTCTAAAAGCACGTCGTTATCGATACGAGCGCTGCGCTGCTCTATTCGTTCGTAAGACTGCGCGTGATTGGTCCAAGTGGCCGCACCTCCTGGGATTTCACGTTTTTATAAAATATTGCTTAACGCCATAGCTTAAAGTTTAATTTTCGTTGCATCAATGCTAGTGACATGTGTATGCATAATTGTGTATCTATTGTTTGTCTATGTATTAGTGGCAGTGACCTTGGCGACATGCGTGCCGATATTGAAAGACCGTAGATAGCATTTCTATTGCCTTATTATTTTGATTTCTATGGATCTAAGAGTGAACTGCACGGCTCCGCCACTCCACCGCTGGAAATAATGGTAAGCACTTATTACTGTTTTATTTAAAACCAATTTGTTAAACTACATAAAATAAAATTATTATTGTCATTATCATCAGTAGTTAGTATTACCTGCAGCGAATGTGGTACTTTCAATAAGTATAACGGTATGATTTATTTATAATACAATAAAAGAGCACGTCTAAATCAATTAAAATGAATCACATGGGCCAAATCCTATGTATACTGAGAACAATACTCGTAAGTTGCAACATTTCTTAATTTCATGCTCCATGCCTGTCCACGTCGTAATTTATTTGCTCCACAAATTATGTTTATCAAATATAGTGTGCAAAATAATGGATGCTGGACCTCAGACGGCCACGATTGACAGACAGCCAGAATTGATGTGATCAAATCAAGTAGAGGCGGTGTTCCTTTATAGTCTTGCCTTAGCAACTGCAGCGTCGAATAAGCTCATCTGCTGAGAAGTAGAAAATTTAACAGATTAATAAAATTCACTTGCTTATGTATGTATTCTTTTTTCTGCTGTCCCACAGCTGGGCAAAGGACTCTTCCATAGTTTTTCAGTTTTCCTTATATTGTGCGTTTTCCAGCCAATCGGTAAGGAATGACTCCAAATCGTCCCGCCAGCGTTTCTTGCGTCTGCCTCGGCACCCACTGTGTGACGATCCTGGCCTATGATTATATTATCACCAAGTTAAAGTAAAAAAATCAGCTGTACAGTACATTTTGACGAATTACGGGATGTGCATTAGAGATTCGCAGAGTACAGACGTGTCCGTTAGCAATATTTAATTATTTATTTAATAATAGTGACCTCCTTTAGTGCATTACTAACGTAATGCAACTGTAATTTTGCTTAGTGTGTAGTTTCAGTAAATAATGGACTCGAAATAGTGAACTCGTCAAAATACTAAATGGATAGCAGCCCCTTTAATCCAAGGGGGCCAGTGCACCCCTCCGCCTCGCCGTCAAAGACGATAACGCAAATCCCAGCCCTGGAATCGGTCACAACACCCGAAATTCAAAAATGGATGTCAGCCATCGAAGAGCACTTAAATGAAGTTTGCTCTATTGCGGCGGAAGGTAAACTCAACTCGGAGCAGAAAATGAAAATTTCTACCCTATGCCGTAAAGTAGGATCTGGAACATCACAAATGGCAGTCCTTTATCATTCGCTCAAGCAGAAAGCAATTCACGCGTATAACATGGTTGATGCCCTTCAAGAAAAGCGCGACCTGACGGAACATATTTCGGAGCTCAAGCAGACGATTAAGGACTCTGGTTCTGCGGGAAATGTTTCGTTTTCCGATATGGTGAAGAAGGGAGCAAATGATTTCATTCGACCGCAAAATTTAAGCTCTGTAGCTATTTATCCCAACGATAAATTAAAGTCGAGTGACGAAACAAAAGACCTCGTGAAAAAAATCATTCGCCCGGATCAAATGAAGCTGCAAGTACGTGGTGTCCGCAAGACCAAAAATGGAGGCGTTATTATTAGTACCGAAACGAAACATGACGCTGATAAACTGAAGCACGCAGTCCAGCTCTCTACATCCGGACTTACCGCCGATGAACCCAACAAGCGCAAACCTCGGATCGTGGTTGTAGGTGTGCCGACTACTTTGGCTGAAACTGAAGTCTTCAGGTGCATTTACGAACAAAATGTAGCCGACAAATTCCCAGAAATGCCTATGGAGTCCTTTTTGAGCTTAATTAAATTAAGCCACAAATCGGGAAAAAGAGATGCATCGACCTGTAACTACGTCATTGAAGTTACAGCCAATATACGTAAAGCCCTATTATCCCAATCGAGACTTTTTATAAATTGGACGTCCTGCCCTGTCAGGGACTTCACCCTGGTTACCAGATGCTACAAATGCCAACAATATGGTCATGCAGCAAAAACATGCAGAGAGCTGAAATCTACGTGTGGTCACTGCGGTGAAGAAGGACACTCGATGTCAGAGTGCGCGAAGAAAGCTGATACACCGAAATGTGCAACTTGCTCGCGCTTTAAGAAGCCCAATAACCACAAAACGGGAGATGCCGAGTGCCCTGCTAGGAAAATAGCGGAATACAGGTATATCAACTCTATCGACTACGAGGGCGCCTAGAGCGTCATAAGGCCAGATTTCCGTGTTGAATGCCTGCTGCCGACTCAACAAAACACTGCACTGGCCTACAAACCTTCGATTTTGTTGATGTCTAAACACATTAGTCACCCGCTACAAAAATCGATTAATTTTGTGCAACATGGACTTTACTCCACTTACTAATTCTGCTGACGCAATGTCATAATTATGTAATGTGTTTAACAAGGCTATAAAGTGCAAGAAACTATTTTAAGAAATTACGTATATTAGACTTTTGTTATTTTTATCTTTAAGGTAAATAGTATATAAGTAAACTAGGTATAAAATTATGAATTAATTCAATTTTGTCATTATTTCAAGACTTCTAATGTTTAATATTGTTAAGAATTTTATATTCCTCTAATTACCATAAAAATATATGCTCATGCCGCCTGTGATACAGGTTTATCCTAGTACAGGCACCTAACATTATATTACCTTTGTAAATTATTTCTAAGATTTTATGATAACATTTTACCAAATTTTTAAAACTGAATAAATATTTATTATTATAAATGTACTGAACAGCTGATTTTTTTTCGCGATTTCAGGTTTGTTTCCCTTAAAGAGGTTGCTGGTGTTTTACCAATAACCCTGTAGTTATAAAACTATTCATAGTTGAACTAGATCATCAGTCTGGTGGTTAGCTTTACAAGTACGAGCAGTGGTTAGTAACTAGTTAACTATACTATACATATACTATACATTGTTATACACTAAAAAATGCGGAAAAGTGATGCGCATGTGGTGGTTATTGTGGAATTTTATGGAGTGCAGTGGAAAAAATTTTCTTTGTGAAAAAGTGAAAATTTCGTTAATTTTAAACATTCAAAGTGAAACGCTGCTCGATTTATCGCGGTGACATAGTTTTTTCTGTGCCAAAAGATGCAATTACAGAAGCTCTAGTAAGGGCCTAAGTTCCAGATTTTTCCTGTGAAAACTCACGAAAATATTTAAAGAAAAACAAAAACCACGTGGCCACGTGCTCCGTTAAGGAGCACTGCCAGTAAATTTCTTTTGACGCAGCATTCAGCGCCGAGGGACCTGGTGACCAACGGTATAACAAAATAAATTTTAGAATTATTCCTTTTTAAAATATCCAAAAATATAACATGTAATAATTTAAAATTTTTAGGCAGTTTTATTGTGTATTCCGTTGCGCGCTAGCCTAAATACAAATTTTCTGAATTTTTCCTCCAGTGGTTCAGCTGCAATTACCTATTTTTTCAAAATTTTAAAAGTTTTAGTTTTACTTTATAATTTTATAAGACAATATTTTTCTACTTATTCTATATTATTAGGCTTCTAAATACAAAAATTTTAATACTCCATTTTTATTTTTGTGACTTGTGGTTCCCGAGATACAAATTTTTAAGTGTTTTTTCTACATAATTCAAAATTAAATAGTTTTTAGTACAACTGGACAGTAGGACTGGGTCTAGAATATATATTGTGACTTTTTAAGCCCAAACTCGGGCCCAATATTTTTAAAATTGACGAAGTTGTTGGAAGTCCGCCATTTTAATTTTTACTGTGAAAAACTTCAATAGGCCATTACTTGAGAACCGTAAGCCCTAAGAAGACCGGATTTTGGCTTTAAGGGGTGGTCCAACGATAGCTTTAAAGTGTGGTTTCGGGCGTTTTCAGCGCCTGAAAATTTTTCAGCCTGAAAGTGGCACAGGTGGGTAGGTCTCGTCGAGCCCGATCAGGGGAGCCCAGACACGGTGCTTTTTGTGCGAACGGTTTAAGAGAAAACCATTGGTAACCGAATTCTAGACGCCTTCTTTGAATGACAACCAGAAATTTGAGCTGGGTTATCTCAGGAACCCTTCGGGCTAAGGTAGCCGTGTTTGGGGTCGTTTGAAAGGGCTCAAAGAGAGCATTGACGGTATCGAATCGAAGGAAAAAAAACTAACTAACATTAACTACAAAATGTCGGCACAAGCAAATGCCCCAACCACGCGTAAGTCAGCTGCGGAAGTTGCACCGAAGACACGATCACTGCGGACTACAGTCCTGAAAAATGCCGCGAGAACGGCAACGTCCGAGCGGCTTGCGAAACAGCCTTCTTCGCCCCCACGGGGGAAGCCTGAGGTGTCAAGAGCAGCGTCGGAAACCGCTGTTGGAGAAACAGGTCAGGGAAGCCAGACGTTATCAGTCGACAACTGCTCCATACCGAAGCTCCCTGAGGCAGCAGAGATGGCGGCGTCTAAAATCATAGACTGGCAGCAGCTGGGCAGATCTCCCCCTAGTCAAATTTTATCCAACGAGGGAGGCTCGGTGACTTCATCCATCACCGATCACCGGGCGCGAGAAAGGCTCCGTCTCCTCTACAGCACACCGAGGAGAGGGACTGGTGTGGAGATGGACTCGGCGACAAGAGAGGTTAACAAGCTTCTGCAAAATGGCAAGGACGCATTGGAGTTTTCGGGGAATATGAAGAAAGAGTACAGGACAACATATCACGACAGCCTCCAAGGGCTTTATGAGATCGTCCTGTCCCTATCCGACTCGCGAGCAAGGCACAAATATAACCTGGAGAAGGAGCGATCTCGACACGCCCACGAACTCGTCAAAATAGAGGTTCCACCATCAGGAAATACAAAAAATGCAACAAAGTCTTACCACCGAGCTGAGCCTTACTCGAAAAGACATCTGGAACCCTGAAGGAGGCCAAAGACATCAGGGACTGGCTAGGGTACGAAACCGAGCAGCCTTTTAGGGAAATCACAGAAACCAAGCGAGCGATCAAGTCGCTGGCGAATGTGTACACCTACAACAAGAAAGGAGTAAGAATGAGGATGCGCCCGCCTCCGGGGACCTAAAATGGGATACTGTAGTGGCGGGTCTCTCAAAGCTGGGGTCAAATGTGACCAGCGTTTTGAACCAGCTGGACAAGCACCGCCAGGCAGTGGATAGGATGAAGGAAGAGCTTTATACTCCGGCGGTGCACACTGTTGCCCCTCTTCTGCTTCCCAAAGCCATTACCGAAGCAAAGCTGGACAAGCCGGCCGAGGAGGTTGAAGGGATTCGAAACATGATGAGAACCATGCTGAACAAGCCCATAATCCCTCCCCCCTTAGAGAGACCACCATTGGACCTGAGCAAACATCTTCAGCCCCTGTCAGAGAGATTGTAGATGGTGTGTTCCGACATCAGAGTGCTGCGAGATAAGGAGCCGCAGTGCTTGTCATCATCTGCGCCGAACCTAGACACTGAATTTGCGGTGGAGTAGGTAAAAAGAACGCTTGCCTCTATAGAGAAAGGAGTATTCGACTTGAACAAGCCAGAGAAAGCGCAACAGGGCCCGAAAGCCTTTGCCCAGTTTGCAAAGACTCCTAAACGTCCGAATCACACACTAATCATTTCCTCAACAAACCCAAATCATACGGGAGATAATGTCATGGAGAGAGTGAGGCCTAGCTCTTGACCTCAAAACGACAGAAGCAACAGTCGATAGGGTGAGAAAAACTCGGAATCAAAAGATCGTAGTGAGCTGTGCGAGCAAGGAAGACCTTACCCTCGTCAAGAGCCAGGTTCAGTCCAGCAGTGGGCTTAAGGTCCAGGAGCCTATGCCTAACAACCCCTTGGTTTGTGTAAAAGCGGTCCTCTCCTTATACACCAACGAAGAGATGGTGGACCTCCTCCAAGCCCAGAACAAACACCTATGGAAAGACCTAGAACATGCAGATGGTTTGACTGTTAAATTGAGGTACCGGAAACGCACGCAGAACCCCCACGAATGTCACACTTGGGAATACAAAGATGCCCTGTAGAAGATCAGTCCCCCCTGGTGCAGTACACCAAGTGCCTCGGCTACGGACACAGCAGAAACCTCTGCAAGGCAGAGAAGGAAAGCTGCGGATACTGTGGAGGGGCACACACTGGGAGAGACTGCCCAGTAAGAGCTTCTGCCGGGCCTTCTGCCTGCGTGAATTGCGTTAGGGTCGGGAGAGAGGGTAAATACCTTGTTCACCCGGCCTTCAGCATGAAGTGTCATGAAAGACAAAAATGGGACTATATAGCTAGGTCACGTGTCTCCTACTGCTAAGGGCAACGAGGGGGATAATGGGTCGATCACCTCACAAAGCACAAGAGAATCAAGAGGCAGGTTGAAATTCATCCAGACTAAACTGCAGCGCTCCAAACTCGCGACTGCTGAACTACACCATGTCGCCGAACAGATGGGGATCTCAATAGCGCTGGTCCAGGAACCTTATATCGGGAAAACAGGAAAAATGAAACAAAACCAAGGCACACAGGTCATCCAGTGCACCCTGAACCGGCAAAAACCAATAAAGGCGGCAATCGTCGTGTTTGGAAACAAAGGAGAACGGGCATTTTGGCCTAAGAACCAATAACAACATGCGATATATCATTGGAAAGGTTTTTTTTTATGTACTTTAACTATTATTATGGCAGGAAGTCCCAAATCGCTGTGTGGAAAAAGTTATTGCACAATAAAGCCAGACTTGAGCTTTTTTTTCAGCCTGTCATCATAAAATGGTATAACAACAGGCAATACGTCATACAACTCAGGTAGCCTGTACCGATAAAAATATCAACCTGTGTTCAACCGTAACTTGTCTGTACCACTGGTTTCTTGTATTTCCCTTATCGCGTCCGATGAGACAGCCAATAAGAACGGGTGGCAAGAGGTGTTTTGCGGAGGAGTGGGGAAAGTAAGTCGCGGCGGCACATCACAGATGTGCGCGCGCATGTTCGTTAGTCGTTATTTGGATTTCAGTGTAGCGAGTACGTTTTACTACTACCATTTCCATTAGTCATTAATATCATTCGACTACGACCTTTGGCTTTGTTTATCGGACTCTGTGATTTGTTTAATGTTATACCACTGGCTTGTTTATTGGACTCTGTGATTTGTTATACCCAGTGGTATGTTTATCGGACTTAGAACTAAGCTCTTAAAAACGGCCTGCTTTAGTCATGGATGAAAACTACAACAATTGTGTTACGTGCCAGCGTGGGCTACACAACAGAAGGTATCAGCGTCATATTTTGACTGAAAATATTCCACAAAATCAACCTGAGCTTGCAGATTATTTACGGGAACATGCACTATTGGAGGTTTGTTCTTTTGGTTATAACAGTAGATATATTATACTAGGGTTATATTGTGTTCGTTCATATTCTGTTCATACATAAGTAGGAATAAAGACTTAGATTGGTATTAGTAGGTAGGGTTTTACAAAATGGCATCATTTTGTAAAGCCCTACCTACTAATAAGAAATGTTAATTAATACGAGTAGTTGGATTAGTTAATTATTTTTTCTATTTATAATTCTACAATTACGACTTTTAAACTGGTGGTTAAGCCGATCCATTCACTCACTAAGAGGATTAAATAAGAAACTCATTGTTTTCTTTCCATGTTATATTCAACAATACGCGTTTTGTGTGCCACCGGTGCTGGCAAAGGGCTGAAAATGCAATAAGAAGACCTGCCCAGAATGTCCACCCAGAACAAAATGAAGCCGCAACCATTCAATCTACTATATACAGAAGAGCATTAAACATGAGTTCACACTGCATTTTTAATAACTGTCGTAACCAAGCGAACTCCCATATACCAGAAGCGATAAAGGTATATTTATTATGTGAACATAAACTGTATGTACCGCAAAGTGCTCGTTCGTGTCAAGAACATCTCCTAACCAATGTGTGGGATGAATTAGTGAACTTCTGTAATGTTACACAAAACTTTAACAGTGCTCTATTCGACGATATTTGCGATATATTAACCAAAGCACGGCTCGATAAACAATTAGACTTTGAAACTTTAGGTGCTATCACTGATGATGAGATGCATTTTTGGACCGGGTTAAAAAATAGGCAATTTGACATGATCCTACAAGAAACTCCATCGTTGCTAGAAAGTCATAGAAAACCGCGGTTGGCATTGGCTATTTACCTTTGTAAACTACGAACCGGAGAGTCAATTCAATACGTCTCGACGAAGTATACAAAGAATATTAGAGATAGTAAGATATTGCTTACTAAGAGAATTTGTCCCATGGCACTTGGGCTTTGACCACATGCAAAGAAATGATGTTTTGGAACGTAACCTTACAATACATAAAGGAATATTTGGAAATCAAGAAAATACTAAAGCTATAATCATTTGCGTTGGAACTTATGCATGCATTCAGAAAAGTTCCAATTTTCTTTTTCAGCGTTTAACGTACAGCTTACATAAGTTTCCAAACTTGTTAAAACCCTTTCTACTTGTTTGTTCAGACGGTTATATACTACATATCTTAGGACCTTTCGCTGCCACGAAGTCCGATGCATCCCTCATGTCCGATTTTACTAATGATGTAAGCAGTGTTTTTCATTGGTTTTTTGAACAAAATGATGTTTTAATCCTCGATAGAGGTTTTCGTGATTGTGTTCCGGGTTTAGAAGCATGCGGTTATGATGTTCATTTGCCACCAACAAAGGACAGAAATGACACTCAACTATCTACCGAACAGGCCAACAAATCGAGACTTGTTACTTTGTGTCGGTGGGTAGTTGAGGTCATTAACGGTCGATTTAAACGCGACTTCAAGTTGTTGCATCAAGATTATTTTAATACAACACTACGGAATCTGTTTCCCGATTTTAAAATTGCAGGTTATTAACACTTTCCGTGAATCTGTGACTGATAATGTAGACGCAGAAATGATATTAAATTCAATTAATCAAAGGATGAACATACCAAATCATTTATACAATTATGTAAATGACAACAATCTGTTTGTGCCGATAGATGCAAACGAACAATTAGACTACTTTCCTCGTTTAACAGAAAGTGATTTTAAAGCTTTTCACCCTGGGATCATATCAGCTTAAACTAGCCAAATCATACTGTGCAGAGCATTTGCACAATGGCCTATACATAATTGAAGTGAAAAGAGATGATTTAATTGGGGATTTGCAAAGGTACAATATGCCTCAAAATGTCTGGTTGTTAAGAGGCCGTATACAGTCTCGCCATGTAAGGGCAAACATATGTATATCGACCGTATGCTGCCAATACCTCCTAAGTGCTTTGAGGACCAGTTTGAGGATATGTTTTCACTTCAAAGATTACAATACGAGCTAATAGATGGCGCAAAAAAACATATTTCGGTAAAAATGTTAGTTAGAAGGTATTGGCAGCATACGGTCATTATCTATGTTACCTTTTGGTTATTATGGACGTAATTGGTATTGGTGCGATAGCACAATATTATTGCACTCGTTTGACAGGGCGTTGGACAATAGGGAGTTGTGCCCATATAACCTCTACTGTCTGGTATCTAGGTGTGGGAAGGCATGAGCCGTTTAATTTTCCAGCCGGAGATTTAATTGATTATAATTGATGAAGATTGAAAAGGAGTTTTGTTATCTACAAATACTATGTATTTGATTTATTAGTATTATTATTATTTTTGTTGTTAAAGTGTATTAATATTTCGACACAGATGTATGTTTGTTTATGAAATAAAAAACTAACTAGCTTATGGTATTGTATTTTTATAAGGCAGGGCAAGTTAGCGCGCTGGAGTATTATACTTTTGTTTTCCTTTTAAATCCTTTAACTTGTATCTATTGTCACTAATGACCGTCTCAAATGTTGTTTTAGCAAAGTATAATATTTTAAAACGTTTAAATTCATTGTTATTGATAATAAATCTCATAAATGGTTTTTTTTTCCACTTGTTTGTTTTATTTTGTAGAGCAAGTTATTAGGTACCCCAGACCTTACTTATTTGCTTAGGAATAAAATGTGTGGGATAAAGTAGTGTTAGTATGCAGGTTCTTCGAGTATAAGCATACCAGCGCCTGTAGCATGAGACGAGTTAGTTATTAGGCAGCCCCATAGAGCACGTCAAACTAATAAAGTATCACAAAAACAGCTATCTGTTAAACAATAATCCACGCGGTGTATTCAACGTTAAATAAAACAAAAGGTAAGGTATTTAAAGATGTCATAAAACACCTAATACACAATTAGTGGGAAATGGAATTTTTGTGAATGAAGTCCGGCTTTATTACGCCATAACTTTATCCACACAGCGATTTGGGACTTCCCGCCATAACAATAGTTGAAGTACATAAAACAACCTTTCCAATGCTATATCGCATGTTGTTATTGGTTCCTAGGCTGGCTTCCATACATTTTTGCCCGTCCTCCTTTCAATTTCAAATTTGGAGGTCATACACGACCCCCAGATTGTAACCGAAAACGTTGCAGCCGTCTTACTTAAGGTGGGTCAGCTAAAGTTTGGAGTGGTATCTGTCTACTTTGAGGGTAACCAGGATTTAGACCCTTACCTCGTCAAAACCAAAGAGGCAACTATAAGACTACGGACATCTAACATCCTGGTGGGGGGCGACGTGAACGCATAGGGTCAGTGGTGGGTTAGCAGCAGTGAAGACCACCGTTGAGCAGCATACAACGCCTTCCTTTCCGAACAGGAACTTCAGATCCTCAATAGGGGCCATACCCCGACCTTCGAAGTGTACAGGGGAGACAGGCTTTACCAGAGTATAGTCGACGTTACCGCGTACAGTGTGTCGCTACTGGGCAGAGTCGTTGATTGGCGAGTGGATAGGAAGCAAATAACATCTGACCATAACGCGATCATGTTTTCTTTACGCCTAGAAAAAGCGCTAGGGCCATTTAAACCAATATCTACACGCTTATATAACACTAAAAAGGCTAATTGGTCAGACTTCAGCGCGCACTTCAGGGCAAAACTGTTGGAAAACACCATCACTCCCGATAAAGTAATGGAGATTTCAAACCCTGAGGAGCTAGAGGCTCTGGTCTCAACATACGTCGACATGATACACTGCTTATGTAAAAAATCAATACCAAAGTTGGGAACCAGGAAGACCGACTCAAGGCCCCCGTGGTGGTCTGCTTCTCTGGAACAATTAAATAGAGAAGTTCTGACCAAGAAACGAAGAATCCGGAACGCGGCCCCGAGTCGAAGAAACTTCACCATCAGCGAGTACGTACAGGCCAAATTAGAATACACAACAAGAGCAGCGGAGGCAGCAACAGAAAATTGGAAGCAGTTCTGTTCGACACAGGACCGGGAGAGTATGTGGGTGATATACTTTTTCTTTCAGACACCCCCCGTAGAAAAAATCAAGAGGGTTTAGGTCTGGCGAACGTGGTGGCCATAAAATTGGGCCTTGCCGCCCAATCCATCTTTGGGGATAAGTATGGTTTAAATGTTCACGCACAATAACTGCGTAGTGAGCGGGACAGCCATCATTTTGCAGCCACATTGCTTCTCCTAATTCTGGATCGACATCTCTCAATAACTCTGGGAGGTCGTTTTGCAAAAAGTTTAAGTATCATTCAACGTTTCGGGTAGCTCGAACGGGCCAATTATTTGCCCACCAATGATCCCCGTCCACAAATTTATTTTAAATTGATACTGGGATCGATCCTGTCTGATTAAGTTTGTAGGAGGTAGAACTTAGTAGAAGTGAAACGCCAATGAGTAGTAACATATTGTTACAAGTAGGTACACGACAATTTACAGCAATAACAACACTTTAAAAATCACTTCAACAATCTGTCCTGGCTGGAGGTATCAGAGCCGACGGCAGGTAGGCTATGTAACGCTTAAACCTCAACTATAGTTGACCTGGAGTGGACTGCTGGGTGGCTTTCGCATTCTTTCACCTTGGCTAGTTCTATAGGACTGCGGGAACACGTTCGCTATAGCACTGACCGCTAGCTAATGCTGCTTGACTTTTTTGTGTATTTTTTTTTTTTTTTTAATGGCATCTTGTACTTAACCGGTCTATCCTGTGGCTGCCTTAAGAGAACTCAAAGCCTCCAGCCAGGGGCAAAAAACTTACAGACTAAGCGACTACACGCTAAGGGTCCCCCTGTGGGGAACGGGCCTCGGCTTAGGGCGTCGCTGGGGAGAGGACAGCAAGATGGGACAGGCTGGATCAGATTAGAATTATTATTGTCAGGGGAGTTTAAAGCTACAGGCTCAGCTACGCCACCAGCTGGCACATCATACCCGAGCAAGGGACGGGGGGGAGGACGATTATTACGGGGTCGTCGCGAGGGACCTCGGCGGCGAGGTCGGAATGTCGATTTATTTTTGTTCCTACGGTCCCTACTGCTCTCCTGGAGAAGAGTTATGGGGTCGTCGGGATCTGAGAGGACAAGCCTAGGGCGGCGGACCTTACTAATACGAGAGGGGACATAGCTAGCCGCCTCGACAACCAGAGGGTTGCGATGGTTGGTGGCCGAGTCGAAGAAACGCTTGGAATTGCGTTTCAACAATTGGGAGATGGTGGGAATATCGAGATCTACGTGGAGGATTTCGTTCCGAACGAACCAAGGGGCTCCCGTTGCCTTTCGGAGGAAACGGTTTTGGAGGGCCTGCATCCTATGAATGAGTTGAGGTTTTGCGTGCGCAAACACTGAACCCGCATAGGTCATGATGGGGCGAATGCACGCTGTATAAATGCGCAATTTGCACCTAAGTGACAATTTGCTACGTGCATTCAGAACGGAGTGGAGTCTACCGAGAGCGAAAGCGGCGCGCGAATGCGCCTGCTTTATGTGCTCAGCGAAGGAGAGGTGGTGGTCGAGGGTCACACCGAGGTATTTGGCTCGCGTCTCCCAAGGGATCGGCTTGCCAAACATGGTGATCGGTCGGGGGGGGGGAGTCGAGTGCGACGCGGTCTCAGAAAGAGGACCGCTTGACTCTTGTCGGGATTGACCTCGATTCTCCACTTCCTAAACCAGGCGCCGAGGTTATCGACTGCGGTTTGGAGAGTGCGAGATATCGGGTGTTGGTCCCTGCCCGAGTAGTAAATGGCCGTGTCGTCTGCGAACAGAGCTAACTGCGCCTTTTTACTTTTCGGGATATCGCTGGTGAACAGCGTGAAGATGAGGGGAGCGAGCACAGAGCCCTGTGGGACTCCTGCACGGATGGGATGGGGGGAGGATAGCGCTCCTTCTATGCGGTAGCGAAAGGTGCGATTCGACAAAAAGTCTCGTAAGATGAGTACGAGACGATCCGGCACGCCAAGTTGGTAGAGCTTATATAATAAGCCGTTGTGCCAGACTTTGTCGAACTCAAATCGCTATATCAAAGAAGACAGCGCCCGTCATCAAACCACGTTGGAAGCCAACGCTTATGTGTTCGATGATGCGGTGGACCTGATGAACGCAGGAATGCTGCGTTCGGAAACCAAACTGCTCGTTAGGGATGAGACCCTTTGTCTCGGCGAGCACATTGAGCAGACTGATGGGCGGTAACTAGAGGGCTCAGCCTTGGGCTTACCGGGCTTGGGGATGCCAATTACAGTGGCCTCTTTCCATGCTTGAGGAAAGATGTTGTTGCTCATGGCACTATTGAAGATGGTGACCATGAGCATTATAAGGTGGGCGGGGAAGAGTTGATCACCCTATTGGTAATTCCATCTGAGCCGGGGGCTTTACGGAGTTTAAGACCCTTGATTATGTCCTGCACCTCGTCTGGAGTGACGGGGGACAGGGGACAATCAGGGTCTTCAACGGGAGGGAGGCTCTACGTTCGACTTCCGCGTCGACCTCAGAGAGGTGAGCTTGGTCAACAGGTTGGGAGCTGGGTAAGCACTGAGTCTCAAGACTGTCGGCTAGGCATTCAGCCTTGTCGACATCATCGAAAGCGATGGTCTTGTCAGGGCGGATAAGGGGGGGCATAGAGGCAGTCTCTTGGGATCTGAGCTTCCTCTGGAGTTGCCAGAAGGCTAGGTGGGTAGGCTCTAGGTCACTCAGCATCTTGTCCCAGCCAGCGGTACGCAGCTCCTCTAAGCGTTTCTTTACAGATCTCTGTAAAGAGCGCATATGGGCTTTGTTCGCGTGGCAGGGAAAGCTGCTGTAGGCACGGACAGCCGCGTTCTTCTCATTCAGCAGCTCACGTACATCGTCCGGCAACTTCCAGCGATGGTCTTCCATCGCTGGAATTCTCCAGAGAGCCTAACTCCCCGGGTGGGGGGTGTGCCCGGGGATGAGTAACCCTCCCTGTCGGGTCAGACAGGGAGGTGTGTACCTACTGGTGAGCCCTAAGCTAATCCGTCGCCAGTCTTATTGTGCGAACGGGGCCCTAACCAGTCTAGCGCGAAGGGTGTAGACACACCCTAAAGACACTAGGTGTGTAGCTGTGGAAGCAAAACTGTACACCAGAGCCGACTAGGAGATCCCCCAAGGCCGGTTAACTCTGGGACCCGTCCAATTGACTGCCTCCCCCTGAAGGGGTTCGGCGGGTGTAATTGGGTCAACACCCCACTCGGCTTCGTTGGCACCGTAAGGTTTCCACCGAGGACCACGAAACTGTGGTTTTGTCCAGAAGGGGCCTGGTGAAGCTACACACGCGGTATTAAGAAATAGTATTCTTTTTTGTGTATGGATACGCCGTCCTTTTATAGCCCGTGGCCGATAGTGTGCAGGCGCGGTAGTGATGGCTCGAGCGACACAGGTAGTTACTGTGCGAGTGAGAATGCACTACGATCCGTGCGCCGCTCGTATTTGTTTACATAATGTTGTTACATTCTCCCCCTCTGATACTCGTTGACGTCCCGGTAGAGTATCAGGACTGCGTTTTAGGTATATCTTTTTTGGTCGTCCCTGTTTTCTAATAGGAATAATTGGTGCTGGAGTGTCATCTTTACGTTTTTCAAATTTTACTATAGCTGATGTATGATATCTTCCAATACATTCTTCAGGATTGTTAGTATGAGCAACCTCATATATGGAACTGCCATGTTTTTTTTATGATGACGTAAGGACAACCATCACGTCTTGGTGCCAGTTTTGATGAGAATTGCTTTTCTTGGCTACTTATTGGGTGAGTTTCTATTAATACCAAATCTCCACTATTGTATCCTGGATCAGGACGTCGCTTCTGGTTTTTATCTTGCATGATCTCAACGTTTTCTTTTGCTATAAGAAAATCATTAGCAAGATTTTTTAACTGTGGTGTAATTTCTGGTATAAATTTTTCTGACTGCACAATGTTACTCAAGTCATAGGAGACCTCATACGGTGTCCTCATTTCTCTTCCAAATGATAGATACGAGTATGCTGCTGTAAATCCAGTGCTTTGGTTGTATGCTGAGTTCATCGCGAATCGTATAGCCGGTATCGTTTCTGGCCATCGATTGTGTTTGCTTTGTACCATTATTGCAATTTGACTTTTCATGTCTCTATTTTTACTTTCTACAATATTAGGTTCTGGATGGTAGAAAGGCCTTAAAAAATGTTGTATATTTAAACAAAACATCAGTTTCTGCATGACAGCTGATATGAATTGAATTCCATTATCACTCGTGATTCTACGAGGTAATCCATAACGTAGAAAAATTTCATTTAGTGGTGTACACATTTTTGGCCTGTAGCTTCATTCATTGCAAATAGTTCAACCCATCGTGTTGCAGTGTCTTCTACTATAGCCCTTTTTGATGTTGTGCAAAAAGAGTACCAATCTACCTTCAAGACTAAAACCATTAATATTAATGGAACTACCGTTGGCTTTAACCAATGGGCTACTCCAGGTATTTATAAAAGTAGAGCGAGACTATACGAATTATATGGTTTGAAAAAGCACAGGTTTGATACTCCTTTCCTAGAGTATGTCAAAAATTATTCAAAATTATTTAAAAGTATTTGTGTTTGTGCTAAATCTAAATTTTTAAGCAATACAATTAAAAATTCCAATAACAAAGTAAAAACCACTTGGAAAATTATTAACAATGAAACGGGTAAGTCGGTTAAACAAGACAAACAACTTGAAGTTATGGTCGACAACAAATTAGTTAATAAAGCAGCAGACGTTGCTGAGGCATTTAATGAGTTTTTTGCCAACATACCTATAACTACGACTCGCTCCTTAAATTCATCCCCGTCTAAAGCTGAAACCCTTTTGCATAGTAGTGTGCCTAAATGTGGTCGCTTATTTAGCTTCAAACATGTATCACCTCGTGATGTAGTTAATGTATTTAACACACTTAAGTCTAAAAACACTGGTGATTACTGGGGCATCTCCATTAAACTGTTAAGTAATATAATAGACATAGTAGCCCCCTATCTAGCTGTTACTTTTAATAAATGTGTTGATGTAGGAACTTTTCCTGACCTCATGAAAAGTAGTAAAGTCATACCTTTATTTAAATCAGGTAATAAAAATGACATTGGCAATTTTAGGCCTATTTCTATCTTACCTGCATTTAGCAAAATATTTGAAAAGTTAATACTCAAGCAGTTGCTAAGACATTTTAATTTAAATGGCCTCCTCCATGATGAACAATATGGCTTTACTAAAGGTCGTTCGACTACAGATGCGGGTGTTGCTCTGCTGAAACATATATTTAACGCATGGGAGAACTCGCAAAATGCTATTGGAATTTTCTGTGACCTTTCCAAAGCCTTTGATTACGTGCACCATGACACGCTTTTGCGTAAACTGCATCATTACGGTGTACAAAACGAAGCTCTTAAAGTAATAAATCCATATTTACATAATAGGTTTCAATGTGTAGATGTAAATGGTGTGAAATCTTCCGGGCTACCAGTTCAGTTAGGTGTACCTCAAGGTTCAATACTGGGTCCATTCTTGTTTTTAGTGTATATCAATGACTTACCATTCTATTTAAAGGGTATCTGTGACGTTGTACTGTTTGCAGATGACACCTCTCTTATTTTTAAAGTAGACAGGAATAGACAAGATTTTGACGACGTAAACAGTGCACTGTCAATGGTTACAGATTGGTTTACGACAAATAACTTAGTTCTCAATGCTAAGAAAACGAAATGTATAAAGTTTGCCTTACCGAATGTTAGAAATCTAGGACCCAACATCATTTTAGATAAAGAGATGCTTAAAACTGTAGACTCGGCAGTTTGTCTGGGTATAACAGTAGATGCCAAACTTCAGTGGGGCCCACATATATCAAGCCTAGCGGGAAGGCTCAGTTCAGCCGCCTACGCCGTCAGGAAAGTAAGATAATACACTGACGTTGATACAGCTCGGTTAGTCTATTTTAGTTATTTTCATAGCGTTATGTCATACGGTATTCTGCTCTGGGGCAAAGCCGCTGACATTCAAAATATATTTGTTCTTCAGAAACGAGCTGTTCAAGCAATTTACCAGCTCGGTGCCAGAGTTTCTTTGAGAGATTTTTTGAAACAGATTGGTATTCTCACGGTGGCATCACAATTCATCTTCGCCAACATCTTATATATTAGACAAAATATACATTTATACACTAAAAACAGTGATATTCACAATGTTAACACCAGAATAAGGACAAATTACGTGCTCCATTTCACCGGCTTCATAAGGTTCATAACTCATTTGTTGGGCTTGGTATATCTTTTTATAACAAGCTACCCTCTTCTTTGCTAGATTTGCCCTTTAATGCGTTCAAAGCTAAAGTAAAATCTAACCTTTGTTCAAAGGCATACTATTCTATCAACGATTACTTAAACGATAAGAATAGTTGGTCGCTGTGTTTAACTTAAGACAATGCTTATGTTCTTTCTCCAGAATTAGCATACCTACTGACAGGTTATATGAGTTCATATAATTATTTATTTTGTTTGACTCTCAAGGTCAATTTATTTTAATTTTATTTTTATTTATTATTGACATAATCTACTCATTTCAATGTTTATGCATTTTTTTTATGAGTGGTATTGCAATATGTGGTTAGCTAGTGACCTCGACAATTGATCATAGTTTTTCTTGCCCTAGCAACCGGCAGCAAGTTCGTCATGCTCCCTTAGATGTCACTGCTTGCGGTAGCGTCGGGGGTCGGGTTGTCTCCTTCCCTCAAATATGGCGAGGGGGGTAATGGCTGATCTTTTCGTTATACTCGTGAACGGGTGCTGCTTGTGGTGACAGGTCGTCTTGCTGACCTTGGTTTTGTTTTGTTATTAGTAACTTAACTCGTTGTTGATTTTACTTCGATGGTCCTAGTTTATCATCTGTGACTTTGAGTTACGACTACATGTACGGCTATATGTAAGTGGGCACGCCCTTTATTACTGGAGGCTTTTATTTGGGTATAAAGTTCTGCTTACGTTTTTAGTTTTGTATTTTGTTTCTGCTTGAGTATAGCTTACGATTTTTTTTTTTTGGTATATTGGCGTGTGCTAGCTTACTTATAGCAAATAATTTAATTTAATGTTTTGTATTGCGTAATGTACCTAAATTATTATGCGCAGTGTTATATAGAATCTTTTTTTTTTTTTAACTGAACAGACAGCTGTGCTGCTGGGGAGTTTGTTGCGCCACTTCTTCTCCCCAGCTAAAGCACTAGGAAGTGGTGAAGGGAGGGCGTTTTGGGGGACTGTCTTATGTAATTTTGACGTTCAAAAAGTGCTGATTCTCAGCCTAGTTTGAATAAATGACTTTTGATTTGATTGATTTGATTTGATATGAAAATCCATTTTTCACCTTTAAGTCCAGTAGGCAGTGGTCCAAATAGGTCAATTGATAGTACCTCAAATCTTTGGTTATTTGCAGTTGATTGAAACAACCCTGTCGGTTTCTGATTTGTTGGTTTATATCTTTGACGTTCGATGCATGTCTTCACAAATTTTATTACATCTTTGCGTAGGCCTTTCCAGTAAAATCTATTTCCTATACGTTTCACTGTTCTTTCAATTCCTAAGTGTCCGGCTGTAGGTGAATCATGAAAAGATTTTAACACATTTTGAATTTCATGCCAAGGTATCATTCGTTTCGCATCTTCATTTTCTTGTCCTGGAGTAAACCGATAAAGGACTCCTTTATGAAATAAATATCCTCATTTTGACCATTGTGTATAATCTTCTGATTCTGATTTTGATTCCAGAGCATTTATTATTCGATGCAACTCTTCATCTTCTTCTTGCTCATTACGAAAATTAGTCTCGCTTTGTTTTGGTAAATCAATTTCTACTTGACAGATTTCACAAGATGTATTTTCAACATGGTATTTATTAACGCAAGGAGGTCTTGATAAGCTGTCTGCTAAAACATTAGTTTTCCCTGGGCTGTATTTGATTTCAAAATTATAAGGTTGTAATTGTAAAGCCCATCTTGCAAGGCGACCAGTCGGTGATTTCAGGTTTAATAACCATTTCAACGGTTGGTGATCGGTAATAGTTACAAACTGATTGCCTTCTATGTAACCTCTAAAGCGTCCAACTGCCCATACTATAGCCAAAGCTTCCTTTTCAGTGACTGTGTAATTACACTCTGCTGGGGTCAATAGTCTACTGGCATACTCAATTGGATGTTCGTTGCTACCCTCCACCTGTACCAAAGCTGCTCTAATTGCGTAACTGCTTGCATCAGTTATGATTGTGAACGGGGCTTCATAATCTGCTTGCACAGGTGCTGTGGTTAAGGCATTTTTTAATGTAATGTAAAAGTTACTTTGTGCATCACTCCAATGCCATGCAACAGATTTTTTGGTTAGGTTAGTCAAAGGTCTTGCTTTTTCTGCAAAATTCTCTATAAATCTTCTGTACCATGAAGCGGTTTGTAGAAAGGATACCAACTGTTTTAAATTTTTCGGCTCTGTTCTATTTGTTACGGCGATTATTTTCTGAGGGTCAGCTTTAATACCTTCTGGAACTATGAGATGTCCCAGATATTTGACGTTTGTGCATCCAAACTTGCACTTCTTTCGATTTGTTCTTAAGTTAAATGTTTTTAACTTGTCAAATATCTCTTTCAAATCTTGTAAATGTTGTTCAAATGATGGTGACCTTATAATAAGATCATCCAAATAACATAGAACGGACTGCGCATGTAAGCCATGAATGAATTTGTCCATTAAACGCTGAAATGTAGCCGGTGCATTACGTAGACCAAAACGCATACGTTTAAATTTGTATATTCCAAATGGCGAAATGAATGCAGTTTTCTCTTGATCGTCTAAATGGACTTTAATTTGCCAATAACCAGATGTATATACCTTATATGTCAATTGTTGACATATAAGGCATGGCTTTAGCTTGTTGTAATAAATCATCAATACGTGGTAAGGGATACCTGTCTGGTTTTGTTATTTCGTTTAAACGTCTATCGTCAACGCAGACTCGTACATCGTTCTCACTTTTAGGAACCATAATTACAGGTGCAGACCAAGGTGAGTCACATTCCTCTATTATCTCATTACTTATCATTTCATCTAATTTAGCTCGAAGCTGAGTTTGTCTAATTGGGGATAGCCTATAAGGTTTTGCTGCTATAGGATTATGATTCCCGGTATCAATACGGTGTTCTGCATAAAAAGTGGGTTCACCGTGTGTTGCAAAGATATCTGAATATTCTGTAAGGACTTTATTGAGTCCCTCTCTTTCTGTTTCCGTCAATAAGTTTCCTTCATCAGGTTGTAATAAAATATCAAAGAAATAGAAAGGCATTGGATTTATTGGTAAGTAATCAATTCTTGGATCGTTACAATTATATGAATCAGCGGGTTCACGAGGATGACTTGGCGGTGGTGGAGTATCCAATATCAACAATTGCCAGCGTCGTTTCTAGAATGGTGACGGGCTAGAATCGTTCTGTAACGGCGATGGTGTGTTGAGTAATGGTGAAAGAAAGCATTTTAAGCTCGTTTGCCCATTTCATGAAATCTGTAATTGCTTCTTTTTCTTCGCTGTGCTTAAAGTCAATTTTCTTTGCCGATTGTAAAACTGACGGTCTATGATTCGCCAACTGTAGAAATTGGAACATTTCATTAGGATTGTCTAAAAAGGACCAGGTTCGTTGTGGTAGGTTCAAAACAATTCCAGCGGCGTCCAGAAAATCTATTCCCAGCATTGTTCGACTATCGCTAGCACCCGGAATTGCCGACAAAGTTATTGGGTAAATCCTCCCACCAATAGTCACTTCCACTGTCGTGACTTGCAGCTTAAAGGTTGTTGTAGTGCCATCTGGTTTTTCTGAAAACGCTACGCCTGTTTGTAGAAGTATTTTGTACAACTGGCTTCCAGCAATACTGGTTCTTGCAGCGGTGTCCAAATATGCGTATCCCAACTGTCCTTTTATATTAATTTGTATAGTAGGTATTTTTACATGCCCTTCCATGGGCATCTTGACTGTACAAAAGGCCACTGGTTTTGGTGGAGTTTCCTTGCTTTTGCAGGTACTGCAGTTACTGCAGAACACACCTGACGCTTAACAACCGTAACAAGATATTACCGGTTTCGGATTTTCTTTCTCGGTTGTGTTTACAGCCTAAGTCATTCGTTCATTTTTTTTTTTTGTATTATCTGGTGCAATAAAGTACATATATATAAATCAATGAATAAATTCAGTTTCTGAATAAATTTTCAATTTAGAAATTCATGTTTTACTAATAACATATCATTTTGATTCATTTCAATGACGTTTCGAAAATATTGTTCCAAATTAACATGCACCTTAAACCGTTACTGCTGTTTCGGCAATAATATTTATTTTGTGCCAAACGTTTGCGACATTCTTCGTATCCGTGACCCCGCTTAGCACAGAATAAGCAGCGACTCACGTTACCCTTTTTGTTCAGTCAGTTCAGGTTTTTGGCACTTTTTTTTCGGACGGTTTTTCAATTTCTTTCTTAGTTTCCTCTTTTTCCAATGAATCCTGATGTCGAGTACGCTCCGCCAGTTCCGCAAAGGTCTTGATATCAGATCGTGCTATCTTTTTCTTCAGTTCAGTCTTCAATAGTGCATATATGAGATCTAATTGTTCATCTTCCTTGTATCGTTTGGGCGGTAATAACCCAACTAAGGCACGTTTCTTACATCATTTTTTTCTTTCTCACCTTGTGACGTTGCGAATATCTCCAGATACACTTCATATGGCTTTCGTTGCGGGGCGAAAGCGGCACGTAATTGTTTCAGTGCAGCAGACCATGTCTTAATATCCGCATTTACTCCTTGCCACCAAGTATTGGCTGTATCCTTTAAGAGTAAATGTAACCCTTTTAGAGCATCTTCGTCTGATATTCGTTCGATATCCTTGAATATCTTGACAGCAGTTAAAATTTGGTATTGTATTCGTTGGTATGCGACTTAATAACTCGCTAAATTGTTCTTGCGATAACTGTATTGTCGCCATCTTCTCTTCTTCTTCTTCTACCTTCAATTTTCTCGGTTTGTTTGGGGGCATTTAATAGTATTGAATTATATAATCACGTTGGGCGCCAGATGTAGGAGGTAGAACTTAGTAGAAGTGAAACGCCAATGAGTAGTAACACTGGTATATTGTTACAAGTAGTTACACGACAATTTACAGCAATAACAACACTTTAACAATCACTTCAACAATCTGTCCTAGCTGGAGGTATCAGAGCCGACGGCAGGTAGGCTATCTAACTCTTAAACCTCAACTATACGAGTAGGTGTTGGAGTGGACTGCTGGGTGGCTTTCGCACTCTTTCACCTTGGCTAGTTCTATAGGACTGCGGGAACATGTTCGCTATAGCACTGACCGCTAGCTAATGCTGCTTGACTTTTTTTTTTATGTATAGCATCTCGTAGTTGACCTAGACAGGCCGTGACTACTTAACCGGACTATCGCTGCTTGACTCGATGCGCCGGCCGTTTATAGGCCGTGGCCGATAGTGTGCAGACGCGGTAGTGATGGCTCGAGCGAGACAGGTAGTTACTGTGCGAGTGAGAACGCACTACGATCCGTGCGCCGCTCGTATTTTGTTTATATAATACATAATGTTGTTACAAGTTGGGATTTTCTAGCTGCCAGCTGTGTAAGTTGTGCATATTGATATAACCATCTTTTTTACATGATGATTCGTCACTCCACATTATCTTGTTATAAAATTACTAGCGGTCGCCCGCGGCTCCGCCCGCGTGGATGTCGGTTACCGCTGCAAAAAGCCTACCCAGGAACGACACGGTCAGCAAAATGATTCCAATTCACAGACACCGACAGTAACATCGACGACGCAGTCATTATCCGCAGGCTACACAGATTGTCTTTCTGTGTACGAGTATGTTAAAGTTGTAAATGATGAAAATATTTAAATGTAATTAATACTAAGTTTTCACTTCTGCCGGCAGTCCCGGAGCGAAACCCGTTGTTTTATGAAGGTTAGGAAGACAAACTTTACCTGAAGCACAGCACATACCATTAGGTTCGTCTACCCATTTCTTGGCAGAGCAGTTAGAGCAGATCTTATTTATGACTCCGATTTGGACGGACGCTTGTTGTGCATAATCAACCTGCGGATCATATCTGAAAGCCAGTCTGTTGCTGTTAGCTAAAACTCGATTGCAAACTCTATTTGTGGACAACTGTTGTCTCTCTGCCTGAGCTCTAAGTCGCTGCAAACGCTCGACACTCGACTCTCCTTCGCGCAACTGAGAGGTCCTTATATTTTGTTCATGAAGACGTTGGGAACGCTCCAGCCTCGACTCTTGAGCGCCTAGCTCGGAGGTTCTCAGACTTTGTTCGGCAAGGCGTTGCGAACGCTCGACACTTGACTCTCGTTCGCGTAAGTCAGAGGTCCTTACATTTTGTTCATGAAGACGTTGGGAACGCTCCAGCCTCGACTCTCGTGCACGTAACTCAGAGGTTCTCAGATTTTGTTGTGCAAGGCGTTGCGTACGTTGACACTCGACTCTCGTGCGCGTACCTGAGAGTTTCTCTGATTTTGTTCAGCAAGGCGTGGTGAACGTTCAGGTGAAGATTCTCCCATACGACGTATTCTTGCTGCCCGTGCTTGAGAACTATGTTTAGAAAGTTGAGACCTGGCTCTCTTAGGCATTTTCAAATGTTTAAGAAAATGTCAATAGCGTGTAATATTCTAGCTCTGAAAAGAACTGTTGTTTATCCCTGAAAAGAACTGTTGGTTAGCCCTGAAAAGAACGGTTGGTTAGCCCTGAAAAGAACTGTTGGTTAGCCCTGAAAAGAACTGTTGGTTAGCCTTGAAAAGAACTGTTGTTTAGCTCTGAGAAGAACTTTTGCGTAGGTGTAGTTTTAAGAACGAAATCTAAAAAAAATCGCACGAAAATTATTAGACTTCGCGCACGACCGCTGCGTAGGGAGCCGACCTCGCGTCTGAGCCGCGCGGGTACCTTACTCATAGATCTAAACTCCCCTCCCGCACGCGCACCCCCGCCTTGGTGACGCCCACTTCGCTACGGGCCGTGCAGCAGAAATCGTAATATTTTAATTTCGCCATAACTTCAAAACCAGACGTCCAATTTTAATCATTCAAAGACCAAATATTGTCTACATAAACTGTACTTAGTGATGAAATAATTTATTTTGATAAGGATTAATACGAGTAGCATGAGTAAAATAAACGCGTTTAAATGTAGTCCAAAAAAAATTCAAGATTTTAAAATAAAAAAATGGTTGTTGTGCCTCACTCGACATAGATAGGTATAGTGTGTCGCGGACTTTTTTGTAGATATTGTTAAGATCTACAATTAATTAGAACTTTTTATGGTTCTATGATTTTTTACACCTTGTGCCCGAAAAACCCAAATATCTTACGGAACCCTATTTTTTTCCAAAATAAAATATAGCCTATGTTACTCGTGGATAATGTAGCTTTCGAATGGTGAAAGAATTTTTAAAATCGGTCCAGTAGTTTTTGAGCCTATTCATTACAAACAAACAAACATACAAACAAAGTTTTCCTCTTTATAATATTAGTGTAGATGGGTCCGCTCGAATTCTACGCCGCATTTCTCTGCAAAATTATACTCTCAATGGCCCATCCCTTGGCAACAAAGTTTGTAAATGGTAAGGGTACAGCTGATGCCTTTGAAGAATACGATGAACCGACCTCGTAGAAATGCTCGCCCTCCGTGCTATGGCATAAACAGATGTAGTTGGGTCTTCATGGACTAAATCCATTATCTCTCCGTCGTCATACACTCTCGGCCGTCCTTCGCTGGCGCCGCAGACGCCTGTGCCGGGTAATCGACCTTCGGAATAGGCAGAATGTACTCTACTGAATACACAATACATACTGGATATCTTTCTCGATACAGTCGAGCTGCTACTCTACCGACACAGCCACATTCGCCGTAAATAAGATGCCTTTCGGCATATTCTCTCAGCGTGTACTGAGCCATCTCTAATTCGATACTTCACTGCACGTGTTTCCAAATCGTCAAGAGTTTCTAAATCCAAATAACCCAGAGTCGTAGGGTTCACCAATACAATAAGTCCAAATCAGAAGCAAGTCCACAAAAACAGAAAGAACAATGGCAGCTTCCCATACATTATTTTATTTGAAATTAAATCACTACGTCTTGAAATGAAAAATACCTTATTAAACTCGGCTTATTATTCTCAATTCGTCTGTATTTTTTTTTTTTTGGTATGTTTGTTACGCGATTACTCAAAGACGGATGGACCGATTTGGAAAATTCTTTTTTTGTTTGAAAGGGTATACCTCCGAGGTGGTCCCATATAAATTTTATTAACTTTGCTTGGGGAATTTTTGAGTTAGCTTCAATAATGCGTATATTTCCCACTTATTTTATATGGATGATGTGATGATGTTTTAATAACTTCCTATCACTGTTATTTACATGGCTATATCTACAATTATTGTGCTCAATTATGTATTCGAATTTGTGTGCGGTAGGTTCCACAACTAAAAAGTGAAAAATAAAAACTTTTTAGCAAAAAATAAAACCGACTTCTAAAACAAAACACTACAAAGTGAAAAATAACTTTAATTTCGGAAGTCGGTGGCAAAAAACGAAAATACAAAACGAAAGACACCGACTTCCGAAATAAAAGTTATTTTTCACTTTGTAGTGTTTTGTTTGGGAAGTCGGTTTTATTTTTTGCTAAAAAGTTTTTTTTTTTTGTTAGAGAAGGGTCAGATTAACAGATACTCAATGTTGAACTTTTTAACAACGTAGGGCAGAGCCACATATTACATAGAGATACGGAGCACAAGCTTCTGGTCTTCTGGTTAAGAGTTGTAAACTGTCAACGGTTGTCAACCAATAAATATTTTTTAAGACTTTGAATACTAGTCCTTTCAGTTCGGAATTGTCATAACATTTGATATTTTTCATTCTTTGCTGCAATATTTTTATCTAAGGAAGAACACAATAAAAGTAAATATACAACAAAATAAATGTATTATTTATTTGAAGTCTTTCGACTTTCATCTAATGTGTTCTCCATGTTCAGGTAGGCGTGAATTATCGGGTAGGAAGGCAGTATGTCAATAAAATAACACCTGTCACACTCACTCCACTTCTAATTCTCCATAATTCAATCAAACACTTCGTAAAATAATTATAAATCGCTTAGATCAAGAGGGATGTGATTAAAATATAACGTCCACCAACCACGAGTTCACTGCTCGTTTTACAAGATGGCCGCCTCACCAGTGCTCGGTGTTTGTTTTTAAGGTTGACATTTGTACAACAAGTCAATTAACAGTCTAGAAAAGCGAAGGCGCCGACCATGTTCAGGTAGGCGTGGATTATAGGGTAGAAAGACAGTATTTCAAAAAATAACACCCGTCACAATCACTCCACTTCTGATTCTCGATAATTCAATCAAACACTTCACAAAATAATTATAGATCGCTTAGATTAAGAGGGATGCGATTAAAATACAACGTCCATCGACCATATGATTGCGTGCGCACCTTACCGAAATCCAAAGTTCCCTGCTCGTTTTACAAGATGGCCGCCTCACCAGTGTTCAGTGTTCGTTTTTGACGTTGATATTTGTACAACATGTCAATTGACAGTCTAGAAAAGCGGAGGCGCCGACATATTATTTACTCCATGTATATAAAATAACAAATTAAAAATGATAACAACACCACGACAATTATGCTGTACCTACTATATAGGAAAATAAACATAAAATGGCAATTTTAGTATTGCCAATACAACCAACAACTTCCTAACCTTTTAGAACGAAGTAGTCAGAAAACTTTTCATGATAGTATAAAAGAACATAGATAGTTAATTAAATTTCTTTTGCATAAGTATCACTTTTAGACCTTCAAATTTATTTCAAATAAGAATTCGCCATTGTTCTTTAACGGCAGAAATAACACACAAAGAGACGAGAGGCGCATGCGACGCACATAGGTGTATTTATATTAAAAAACCTGTCAAAATTATATGATAATCATAATAAGATAAAAACTGCCTTTTATTAATTAGTATGCGTAATCATTCAATATAAACATATTTTTAGGGATATTATAAATTGCATATCAAATAAATAATCGCCTATCAATACATACTCATCATTTATATTCTTACATCAAATAACTTACTTCACTACAAATAAACTAAATGTTTAGCAAAACTCAAACTGCAGATAATTCGAAATTATACATCAATATGACATTACTTTTTCCTCATAATGCAATACAGTTAAATTTATTTTTGTACAAAAATATAATACTACATACATAGCGTAAATACTGACTGCACAGCAAATTTTCCATATTTCATAGCAAAATAACTATGCCAGTCGCATATTAACCAGTAAGTACAACAAAACCTGTTCATCATATTTGTCTTAATTTTCAAGAAGCCATGCTCGGCAAATTTAATGATTATTATAACAAAAAAATCCTTTTACATTGCATTATTTCTAAAAGCAGAACAAATTAACTGAAAAAAGGTTCGCGGCTTCGCACGCTTTTTCGTCACTGGAGTGCAGAGTGGCGCGAGCGAGTAAGATAGAGATAGCGCTAGGTCGTGTCGTCGGGAGTTAGCCGTATCACCTGTAGGTTGAATCATAAACATACGCACTTATAATATTGTTTAAACTTTATTGTATACATTCCAGATGTACACTCGAATCCCAGAATGACCGAGGAAAGAGAGTTAATAAAGAAGCGAGGTAGCTTCAAAGTCAATTATCTGGACGCGCTGGATGATAAAACGTTATCTAGTTCCACTATAACGGAAATACAGCTGCGTATAGGCAAGATGGAGTTGTTATACCAACAATATGATGAGGTACAGTTACGTTTGGAGTGTATTGCTGATGATATCAAGGCACAGTTTTCTGAGCGTTCTGATTTTGAGTCCCTGTTCGGGCGCCACAATATGTGCGGAAATTAGCGTGATTTAAATAAAGAAAAGGCAGAGGCACATGTAACGTATATGACCTTTAATTCCAGTGAATGACACATGACTTATGCGCTTACAAGCACATAACAATTAAAAACATAATAGTGAGATAGGATGGAACACTTAAAGCTAAGACTAATTGCGTAGGCGCTCCAACATGCCCCCGGGTGTTGAAAGTCGTGCTTTCAACCAGACTCCGATTCTGAGGATACAGGTAATGGACATATCCTGTTGAAGGCCCTCCGGATGACTCCAGTAGAGGCCTTGATATCTGCTACACGGACGATTCCGTCAGCACCTGGATGCACGGCGATGACTCTTCCTAGTCTCCACTTTAGAGGTGAAAGATTCTCCTCTTTGATGACTACCAAGGAATCCAATTTTAAGCCATCCTTGCAAGAACGCCACTTTGTGCGTTGCTGCAACTCTGCAACATACTCTTTACTCCATCTAGTCCAAAAGTGTTGGCGGAGTTGCTCAATACGTTGGTAACGACTAAGATGGGTTGCAGGTTGCTCTTCACAATTCTTTTGTGGTAATGAAGTGAGTGGCCGGCCGATGAGTAAATGACCTGGTGTCAATGGAGTGCAATCAGCAGGGTCTGAAGACAGCGGCGTTAGTGGGCGTGGATTTAATATTGCCTCTATTTGGGCCAGTGTGGTGTTAAGTTCCTCAAAAGTTAAATTACATTGTCCCAACACTCGCTGTAAGTGATATTTTACCGATTTGACACCCGCCTCCCAGAGACCGCCAAAATGCGGAGTATACGCGGGAATGAAATGAAATGGCCCATTTAGTGTGAAAAATATACCCACAGCGTACAGAAATAAAATATGGCGGGAATCAAAGACAAATGATTATACTTTTCAATGATAAGTGGCGCATTGCTGTGGCTCATGGGGATCATGAAAGAATAATAATAAAAAAATGTAATCTACCTAGTATGAAAACTTAACTTATAACTTGTGGTTTTAGGGAGGAGAAAATAAAATACATTTTTTTTTAAATGTTTATTCAGCCCCATCAATGTCTAAAGCATTGTCCAAGAAAGCCGCAGGTGTTTCAATATTTTCTTGATGTCTAGCCCAGGATAAAAAGTACACTATGCTCACAATATGGGCACAACTTCCTATAGTGCGGCGGCCGTGAATGCATGAGCAGTAGTATCCCTCGATACTCTCTCGACCATGTCGTGTTGCATTCACCAAAACATAAGTATAATATTGTTTACTCCTGACATGTCGAGACTGTATTCTCCCTCTAATTAATATTTTGTTGTCAACCAACGTGCGGTGTCTGTATACTTCTAATGTGTACAGACCATTTGGTCGCATATGCTCGTGGCAGTAAGATCTGGCTAATCTCAAGTGATAACTCCCCAATGTAAACAAAGTCAATTCTTCATATGTAAGTTGAGGAAAATCACCGAAAGATGGATCATTACCATCAATAGGCACGAAGGCTACTCTTTGCCTATTCATATTATTTTCTTGTACATATTGTGCCAATTCATTCTCTCTATTTATATTCTCATTTATAATATTTATAAATTGCTCTACGTACACGCTATCTTCGTAAGGACGTCTGGTTGCATTAATTAGTGCAGCAGTATTCCTAAAGTCCGTCATCATATTAGGCAACGCAAGATTAAAATACGTATGCCGAAATATTTTAAAATCTTTTTTAAATCGGCCGTTTATGGCCTCTACTGGCCATCGGACCATTGTTATCAATCTCGATTTGTTGGCTTCGGCCGTTGATAATTGTTCTCTGGGTCTGCTAGGTGGCATGTGTGGATTATAACCACAACCTTCGATTGTTGAAATAGAATCCCGAAATCCGCGGTCCAATATAAATACATCATTAGACCTTAGAAACCTATGCCAATCTGAGTTTTCTTGCATGATACTGCGCATTATTGTAGCATCTGAGGTTGTTGCTGCATATGGGCCTATGACATCACCTATATAGCCATCTGTGCACACTATTAAAAATGGTTATATGTTATTCTCTGAAATAAAAAGTTAGCGCTCTTTTGCACATGAAGATATGTGCCGTCAAATACAAGAATTCCTGCGTCATGGTTGCCTCCAAAAATATGAGCTGGAATGGTAAGGTTTCTGGAAACAAACTCTTCTCGAGTTATGTGATCTATGCCAAGAAAATGTGGAACAAAGTCATCAGTTAAACATGTTCTAGCTATATGAATTTTTCTCTCTAACGTACTTTTCGATATTTTGAATTTTGTAGCTAATCGTCTGTCCGGTTCACCAGTTCTTATTTTAGTCAAGTATATGCCTAAAGCGGTTGCAGGCTTATCCGTTCTGGTACGTAGAGATGGAGTTAGACTTAAAACCAAGTTGAACTGAACTTTCGTAACTCCAGTCCAAAAATGCAGTTCACCGTCATCGATCTCTTCAATATGTTCGAAATCTAATTGATGACTTCGTTCTAACCCCCATTTAAACAATTCGAACATGTCTAATACATGAACATTATTAAAATCCAGCAATGGCGTCTGAGCACTTAACTCCTCCCAATCATTTCGCACCAGGTGCGGGTGACAAACGCGAGCCAGTTGAGGTATATAATATTTATTCGTATTAAGCAAGTGGAACCTTATATACGTGGGCACTAGATGACTAGGCGTATTCCTGCAGCCGTTAAATATACACCTTCTTTCGGTATTGGAGGCACGTGAATATCCTTGTAAGGACATGAAGCCAGGTCTTACGTCTTGGCCGTCGTTGTATACTTCTTGTTCTCCTTGCTGGTTTGATGGACCTTGATCATGATCTTGTTGGTTTGGCTGGTCTTCAGGTTGTTCGGGTAGTTGATCTTAAACCTGTTGATCTCGCTGACGGTGCACATCACGACTCAGTCTGACCCAGCATGCATGGCAAATTGATCTTGAGCCATCAAATGGAACCTGAAAATGTCGAAATAATAATTAACATTAATCACCGAGGAAAAATATTAAGTACAACACGAAAAATGGTGGAGCATACTGGTCTGAAAATGCCTAAATTCATTTTAAAATCCAGACAATTCTTACAAGACTTTTAGGAAAAAGTAGATAGGTACCCTTCTAACAGCACTCTCATTTAAAAAGAAATCTGAACACCGTAAAAGATACTTATTATTCTAAAGTACTGTGTGCAGTTTGTAACAAAGAGAAAAGTAATAGTTTAAAGCGCAGAAACTTACCTCGTGTGGTATTATTTCTTGTAGTAATAGCACGGCGTGTTCCCGATGTGTTTCGAGAAAAATTCTAGTAAGAAGGTGATTTCTGCGACGAAACACCGATCGGTTACACGCTACACAGCTATTAAGTCTTTCCATGTCAACAAAATCCAAATCGAGAAGCAAACAATCACTCAAGTAAACACGCCAAAGTAGTTAATTGTATCGGAATAATATAGAAACACGGAGAAAGCACAGATCACAACGACGAATGACTAACGACAGCGAAGGGCGAGGTCAGGGAGGCGCCGCCGATGTTTTTCTACCTGCTGTGGATGTGTGCATTATATTATTGCGTGAGCGCAACAAAGCTGGTTATCAACTCGGGTAAGACAGAGACAGCAATATACGTGTATTATATTACCTGACCGAACGAGTTTGCTTTATGCGTGATGATATTTTTATTTAACAAAACAATGGCAAAATAAGTTTGTTTGTTACATTTTCAAGTCTAAACCACTGAACCGATTTTGATTAAATTGCCGTGTATAGATATATTTTTTGATTTGGAGTCGGACATAGTATACTTTTTACCCAAGTGACATGTTTCCATGGATAAAATAATTTACAGACAGGCGAAACCGCTAATTATTATCCAATTTTTATTGGTCTGCTGCAAGATTTCTCCAACGAATTATTTTTTTCTTTTTACATATAATGAAAAGTGGGTTATGCTTGCATTATTTACCACCATTTTCGTTTTTGTACAAAAACATTTTTGAACCGGGTCGGATTATGGGCCATGACCTTTAATTCCATCATTAGCTATGCTTTCACTCAAAGCATCAGAATTTATTTTCAAAAATTTAGATAGCTCGTTATACGCACCAACAAATGAGGTACCGTTATCGGAGTATATGTGAGCTAGCTTACCTCTTCGTGAGATGAACCGATACAAGGCTAATAAATAATTATGGCTCGTCAAGTCACTCACAAGCTCCAAATGCACGGCCTTTGTGGTAAAACAGATAAAAATAGCTATATACACCTTGACGAGTCTACATCCACGACCTTGACGACTAGCGCTCATAATAGGGCCCGCATAATCAACACCAGCACTTTCAAAGGTATACTCCCAACGGCCACCACTAAAACAGGCACCAGTGGTGGCCGTTAGAATAACTCATTAATTATTGTCCCAAGGGCCATCAGTGGCGGACGTTGGGACATTAAAAATAATATTTATTTTCAGTGTTTTGCCAATGTAATTTAACTATAGCAAAAGTACCTATAATTTAACTAACAGAATGCTAACAGATATACATACATATATCTGGTGAATTTCTAGATAATGTTTATTCAACAATTTGTGACTGGTCATTTTATTCGCTTTACTACTTAATATCATTTCATTCATTTTACTATTTATTTGCAGAGAAAAACAATAATCACAATAGCAGTTCTCGGAATTCAAGGGAGATAAGTAACTATGAACGATAATAAACGGCGACGAGTCGGAAGGGTGTCATAAACTTTTTCAATCCTGCCTACTATTGCGGTCCACTTTGATTTATTTTACCGAAGTAAAGAGAGACTAGTAGAGACTGGTATTGTTGGGTACGCAGATGACAGTACAGTTTCAGAGAGATACTTGTCCAGCGCAAAAACCAGCGGGGCTGAAGTTCGTTCCTTGAGAGAGGCCATGGTAGAGCGGACAGATTTGACCTTAAGCTTTGTCTCCCAGTGGGGTGATGATAATCTGGTCTCTTTTAACGCCACCAAAACGCAGGCGTGTCTTTTTACCGCTAAAAAGAGTCGTTTCGCCCAAACTCCTACTTTTCGGGGTACATCTGTTCCTGTAACTGATCGACTTGAGCTCCTAGGCATGGAGTTGACATCTGGTCTCAACTTCGGCGCCACCATCGAGTACAAGGCCCAAACTGCGGCCAAGAAACTGGGCATCCTAAATAGGGTGAAGCGATACTTTACGCCTGGACAGCTTTTAACCCTTTACAAAGCGCAAGTCCGATCCTGCATGGAGTATTGCAGTCACCTTTGGGATGGATCAGCTAAGTACCAACTAGCCGCGCTTGACTCGGTGGAACGCAGAGCTAAGAGGCTCATTGGCGACGTAAAACTGGTGGATGCCAAGCTTCATTGCTTGGCTCATCGCCGCAAGGTTGCCTGCTTGTCGGTCTTCTACAGATTGTACTTCGGAGAGTGTGCCCGAGAACTCCACGACCTCATTCCACCGGCCCCCTTCTACCACCGGACATCTAGACGCACTGCCAGTTACCATCCCTACCTGGTTGCTATTCCACCAATTCGCACTAAGCGCTTCCAAATGTCTTTTATAATGCGCACAGCAAAAGAGTGGAACTCACTACCTGCGTCTGTGTTTCCGAACGTATACAACCCTAATCTCTTCAAAGTGAGAGTGAACAGGCTTCTTCTGGGTAAGCTCACTCCATCGTCGACTTTGTCTCTGTCACCTCTGACCTAGACTAGAGTCAAGAGCAAACCCATCACAAATAAAAAAAAAAAAAAAGACAAAGAATAAAAAATGAAGCCAATATTGGGAGGAGGGGAGGGGAATATTAATCCTAACGACCCCCAGTGGTGGCAATTTAGTGGTGGCCGTTGAGACAAAAATTATTTGGAATGTTCCAACGTCCGCCACTGATGGCCGTTGGGACAAAAAATAATGCACTGATCTAACGGCCACCACTGGTGCCTGTTTTAGTGGTGGCCGTTGGGAGTATACCCTTTCAAACGGATACCCCCTGGGAGAAGGCGCTGCCGCGGCAGGTTACCCATCAATGGAGTAACAACCTTCCAATGGAGGGTTGCAAGCGTTGGCATAGAACGCATCTATAATAATAGGCTTTAGCTAAATTTCGTCCTCCTATAGACCAATAGGATTCTCTTATCGATGCTAACAACAGTTGTGGGCCAGCGTGCATTAACCTTTTGTGCTCAAAATCAAATAATAATTTAGTAAAAGTATGAGTGGACTGTAAAATTATAGGGTGTCGTTTATTATATGTAAAATCTGAATTATCGAGACGTCCTCCGACACGCATTAGATTGTTGTCATCTAAATACACATTAAATTTTAATAGGACGCTCTTTTTTGGCAAACTGTGTTTATTTAAAAGTAATTTATGTTCGGAAATGAATTCTTGTTGACTCTGATAAATTAAAATGTTTAATACTTTCTTTAATTAGTCATCAGATAAAACTAAGTGTGTGGCGATTGGTGCTTACACACTTTAATGAATCGCAACACGTATGCCATGGAACGTAAAAGTCTTAAATAAATAGAGAAACGATTAAAATCTATAATAAATGCCTTATCGTTAGTGTCAAGGACAACATTTAAAGTGACATCAGTTCGAGTTTCGGGGAGTGAGTCTACTTCTAAGCATTTAAATTGCGAAGGCCAACTACTTGAGTCTCGTTGGAGAAAATCAGGACCAGACCACCACATATCGTAACCCTGCAGATGACTACTATCAACACCACGAGATAGTAGGTCTGCTGGGTTTTCATTGCTTGGGACGTGCCGCCAGGTGCAGTGACGCGCCTGATCAAAAATTTCAGCGACGCGATTGCGTACAAATGGCTGAAGTTTCGAAGGTAATATCTGTAGCCATCCCAATACTATGGTCGAGTCAGTCCAACAAAAGACGCGCGAGAACTTAAGACGAAGTGAGCTTAACGCCTTCTCATATAGACGCGCTCCCACTACAGCGCCACACAACTCCAACCTTGGAATTGTAGTGGGTTTAATTGGCGCCACTCGACTTTTGGCCATAAGTAACCGAACGATGCACTCACCTGCATCATTAACACTGCGAACATAAACGCACGCACCATATGCGCGCTCAGACGCATCAGTAAATATATGCAGTTCTAACTCCTTGTATGAATGACACACAAAAATTCGAGGAATACGAACTTCATTTAAAAGAAGTAGAGTTTTAATAATGGCCTGCCATTGTAATTTAATTTCAGGGGTCAATTGATCATCCCATGATAATTTATCCAACCACATTCTCTGTAGTAACATTTTCATAGTGATTACAAATGGTGACAACAGCCCCAAAGGATCGAAGATCTTTGCAATCACAGAAAGTAAATCACGTTTAGTGTTACTATTGCAGGATATAGTTGAGCCTATGGAAAATACTAGTTCATCTGAACTTGCATACCAACCTAGCCCGAGCAGCTTATCAGGCTCACTAGAACCTATATTTAAGTCAAGCGAAGATTGAGCAACTTCAGACAATAACTGAGGTTCGTTTGATTTCCACTTATGCAATGGCATGCCAGCCGATGCAAGTACGTTTGTGACTTCCTGACGAATAAATCTAACCTCATCTAAATCATCACCGCCAGATAGTAGGTCATCAGCATAGAAATCATGCTTTATGACCTCAGCAACCTTTTGATTCTTACAATCGACCCCTAATTGATGGAGGCACCGAAAAGCTAAAAATGGCGCACTAGCCGTACCATAGGTGACGGTGTTTAATTTATAATATTGAACAGGGACAGTTGCCTTACCTCGCTACAATATCTGCTGCAGATATCTGTCAGACGGATGGACGACTATTTGTATGTACATCTTCTCGACGTCTGCTGACAAGACATACTTGTGCTGTCTGAAACGGAGAAGAATCGACATCAGATCGTCCTGAATGGTAGGGCCAACCATCTGTAAATCGTTAAATGAAACGCCGGTTGAAGAAGGACAACTTGCGTTGAATACCACTCGAAGTTTCGTAGTGGTACTACTTTCACGTAATACGCCGTGATGCGGAATAAAATAGCCAGAAGGCCTTAAATCAGAAGGTTTGCATTCAGTCATATGACCTAGTAACTCATACTCAGACATGAATTCGTGATACATTTTACTAAAATCAGATTTCGTTTTTAACCTACGTTCTAACGACTGTAAGCAATGAGTAGCTTTATTAATCGAATCTCCTAAAATAGAAGGATCTTGTTTGAGAGGAATACGAACACAAAAACGACCATCAGGCAATCTGGTCGTATTATCAAGAAAATGCTTTTCACATAACTTCTCTTCTGGCGAATAATAAGAAGACTTCTTATTACTTCTTCTAACTGCCAGAAGCGAGTTAAATCACTTCGAATTTTATCGAAGTCATCGTCAGATGAAGAATTGATTTTAGTAAAGTTACACGTAATGTTACTCGAACGCAATGCAACATAATTCCGACTAACAGGACCGGAGACAATCCAGCCTAACCTGGTTTCACATAAAATTGGCTTACCAGTACCTAACTTGATTATTTGTGACCCTAGCAAGTCCCAGAAGACATCAGCACCAATCAGAATATCTACATGAGCGGGCTTATAAAAAGTAGGGTCGGCTAAACAGATATGAGACGGAATGTTCAGAGATAGATTTACTTCACGACATGGCACATCACTAGTTATTGATGGTAAAATGAAACAATAAAGTTCAGTACTGAAACTATTGTCTAATGACTTCATGTTAATGCGACACGTTTTACCTACGTGAGAGGTCACGTTATTAATGCCGAATATCGACCTGTCTATCTGCCTAGTCTCTAAATTTAACTGTCGACATAGTCTTTCCGTCACAAAGCATGATGTACTACCGCTGTCAAGAACTGCACGAACAACATGTTCTCGACCATTACGATCATGTAATTTAATTAATGCGGTTGACAATAACACATCATGACACACTACTGTGCGAAGATGTGACGTTGGCCGACAACGCGACGTTATTCGTCTCAGTCACAGAAGACGTCGAAGACGATTGCGGCGACAAGTTATCGTACGAGTGATTGTTTGTATTATTATGAATATTTGCAATAGGTTTAAAATCAGCGACATGGATAAGAGTATTATGTCTGCGCTTACACAGCTTGCAACCTGGCCTTTTACAATCATTCGCGAAATGACCCGAACGAAAGCAATTATAACAAACTGTAGTGGTATGGAACCACACATGCACACACATGCGCTTAAGTGCCTATAACTTCACATGTCTGCGAAGTTCAATAGTCAGTCAACAGTACACAGTCGACAGTCAACAGTCGTCAGTCGACGTCACGACAACACGCAACTCTGTCGTTACCTACCGCGTCATTCGCGTCATTTCATAATTGTCATACAATCAGTTATTGTACCGTGTTAATTTTAATATCATTTTATTAAACTCATGTGTACCACTAAATGAACATTTAATTTCATAGAACCTAAATCACGTCCCAACAAAAGTTCTATAAAACTTTAAAATTTGGTAGCAATTTAATACGTGCTTCGTTACTTAGTGTGAGAAACTGTGCACAATCACTCAAGTTATGGTCACCTTTGCATTTAGGACAACCTTTGTACCTGACTCTGAACTAGAATTACCACCGCTTTATGATAAATGATAAATGATTTTTATTTCTGTAAGTAGGTTTGTACAAACACTTTTACAAGTCAATCATGTTTTTTTTTTTTAACTAGATGAGGTCGGCGTTTCCTATCTGACTACTCTGAGAAGAAAGGCCGAAACAAACTCAGAGGTCACAGTCTCTTATAAAGTCCAGACATAATCTTGGTCACTTCATGTGAAGACCATGTAGATTGGTGTCTGAAATGGTCTTTTGAGGAAAGAACCACACAGATTGAGAGGACCTGTCCAGTCAGTGCACGCATTTGTCAGTAATCGCGCAGTTCAACTCAGAACTTAAGGAGCTCAACGATTCGACGAACAATACCAAAGAAAGGACATTGGGGTAGGCCGCATAAATTACTCAAACTGCCAGACGATGATTAAAAATAACTGAGAGAAAAAATAAAACAAACAAAAAAAGCAATGACCTACATAGTCTTCACATTCACAATAAATTAAAATAATATAATACTGTACAAAGTAAATAGTCATGTCAACATTCAGTATGCAAAAATAAAAGAATAAAATAAAATTTGGAGCAGTTCAATCCCAAGCCTTTTTGTCCTCAATATAATCTTTAACGGTATAATAAGCTTTCTGACACAACTTGCGTTTAATGAATGATTTGAATTCATTAAGGCTCAGATCTTGAACGTGGCTTGGAAGTTTATTATAAAAGCGTAAACATTGACACCTGAATGAGCGACCTATTTTCGTGAGCCTTGCTGGAGGTACAACAAATTTGTGTTTGTTCCTAGTATTTATATTGTGGATATCACTGTATTTTTTAAACAATTTAACCCGACATTACTACTCATGTTGCGACACACAAAGAAACTACTCATACGCCTGCGAGGCGCATCATATTTACTAATGATTTTATTCAAAACCTATAAGTATTATTGATATGTTTTGACTTTTTATATAATTGTGTATATTACTAAAAAGAGAAAAACAATTTTTAATAATATTTATATATTTTTATTATAAAATCTTTAATCAAATAAAATCTTAGGAACAAATTTTAGGAACTTAGGCAATTAAACATTCTTCTCACTAAAAATAATAAAAAAAAAAACAACTTAAAGTGTACACTACTCTTAAAAAATAGTTAATTAAAGTAATTAACTAAAAAAAAACTAACAAAGTAACGAAAAAAAATATTTTAGAAGAATTTTATTAATAGCGCAAAACTTACATACAAGCTACTCATACGTCTTTGGAGCGCCAAGGGTAGTAATATCATAAAAACTAGCACAGTTACCGTAACGCAACCACCGTCCTGCGACACGTGCTGGCGATGACTGAGATGTCCTTGAACGAGAATGCC
The DNA here is from genome assembly GCA_948252095.1 of Dicycla oo. NCBI lineage: Eukaryota > Metazoa > Arthropoda > Insecta > Lepidoptera > Noctuidae > Dicycla > Dicycla oo. The sequence goes on from OX411716.1 coordinate 19,988,583, forward strand.
ATACGCGCGAAGGATAAAAAAAGAGAGCAATATATCAAAAACGCGGGCGCCTCTGCGACGTAGAGTAGTAATCTAGGGTTAATGTTTTTATGGGCATATAAAAGATTTTCAAAAATGTACTGAGAAGGCAAAGTCATTATATTAATCTCCTTAAATTTCTCTCTGAGAGATTGTCTCGGACTTAATTTATAAATGCATCGAACAGCTCTTTTCTGCAAAACAAAGATAGTCTGAATGTCGGCTGCATTTCCCCACAACAGAATACCGTACGACATTACACTATGAAAATAGCTAAAGTACACTAAACGGGCTGTCTCTATGTTGGTTAAATTACGAATTTTCCTAACAGCGTATGCTGCGGAGCTTAGCTTTTTTGACAATTTATCTATATGTGGGCCCCACTGAAGCTTAGCATCCAAATTTATTAATGAGTTTAACTTTAAAAGCTTCCAAGCGACTTGTAGTTTTGGGGTTAACAATGATATCCTTTTTAGCCACTTTGTTGTTTTGGTTTTGGATAGTAATCCTTTGCCCGCAATGATCAGAATCCAGTAAATTTATAATTTCTTTATGGCTTGGAATAACATCTGTATAAATATTATCTAGGCATGTGGCACTAGTAGGGGTTATTCTTGTGGGCTCCAAAAATAGGTTTACAAGATTGTATGACTGAAACAGACTTATTATTTTACTACAAGAATCTGAGTTTTCTAATAAATTAACATTATAATCACCGCAAATGATAATAGATTTATTTGAGTTACATATCTTGTGTAACACTTCATCCATTACCTTTTCAAAGCAGTCATACAATCCTGAAGGGGGCCTGTACACACTTAATACAATAAATTGCTCCAATTCTATACAAGCTATTTCAACTGTCCGCTCAACAGATAAGCTCACAATATCCTTACGGTCTTTAAATTTCAGCTGGTTACTTACTAAAATTAATGAGCCACCATGTATAGCATTTACTCTGCTGAACGAACTACCAACCTGGTGATTATTAAAATTGAACATAAACTGGTGGCTTTTAAGCCAATGTTCTGTTATACAAAGAATGTCAATACTGTTAAAATTCATAAATAATTCTACTTCTAAATCTTTGTTGAGAAAACCTTGAATATTTTGATGCACCAGGTTAATACTATTTACTAATTTTGAAGTTTTATTTGGTTTATTTTTGCATTTCTGTACATTATTGCTAGAGGATGCCTCCATTGTCTTAATTTCTAATTTAAATTACAATCAATGTCAATTTTGGATACCAAGTTATTGGTGGAATGATATAAAATGTCATGGCATTGCTCAATAGAAGCAACTTGTTTAGCCAAATTCTTGGCTGTAATAGAAAACTAATATGATAGCGACACAGCTAACTGTCTTTTGCAATATTTTGAAAGATAGTACCTATCCATAAAAAATCTATCTCTTGTCAAATATAAATGATTACTTACCAACATAATTGTTAATGTCAAGTTATGTAATGTCATATTCATTTCACATCTAAAATTGTTTTCTTCCTGTGGCAAACTTTGACTGTATGGGAATGTAAACAATACAATTTTTGTTAAACTAATATTGCACAATGATCTATAATATTGGAGTAATTCTCCTTTGTTCACATTACCCCTATTACCAACAAATATTAATAATATAGTATCCTGGTTAAAATTGCATTTTAAAACTTTTTTCATTATGTCAAATAAAATTACTTGTGATTAATGATGTAATTGCTTTGGACAGTAACCATAGACTTCAGCTTAGCCCCGGATTTATTATTAGATTGAAGCTGGTTATTACGCGACAATTCCAAAGTTTCAATTAACTCAGCGCGCTCACGTATTAATTCAAGGAATGCGTCGAAGGTAATCTTGCTATCTTTGTCAATGCGACCTTTGTACTCCTCCCACTCGTTCTGCTATCCAATTTGCGAGTAAAAATGTAAATTAAAAGAGTAGCCCAATACTTAACTGGCTCACCTAATGTGTCTAATGCTCGTAAGTGTTTATTTATTAGGTGAATTAAATTCTTTAAAGTGACAGAGGATTCCTTTGTAATTGTCTCCATATTAAAAATAGCCGAAACATGATTGTGAATTAATAATCTCTTATTATCATACGAGTATCGCTCGCATAATACTTTCCATGCCACAGAGTAATTAGTAGCCGAAAACTCGATCGATTGGATCACTACGGCAGCGGATTGGCTTTGGGTGGGCTTCTGGGGGCGACAATCCAGAAAATTTAATGTCTCAGACCCATTATGTGTATTTTACGTCTATTGCCGGACGGGTTTAAAGTTTTCCATCTTTCATACCCTTACTACATTGCATACATAATTTGACAAATTCCAGCATAATCACTGGTAATGTCAAAGGCAGCTGCGACTTCATCCCTTATGTGATACATGGGATATCGAAGATTTACTGGTGTAGGATACTCTCCTAACAAGTTGACCTGTCCTTCAACTCTCTCCGCAGGTGTTAAGCGGCACAGCGCATTATAGTTGCGAATGTTCCCTTCTGGTACGTATCTTCTATAATATTCGTTGAGATCTTCCCCAACGTTTCTGTCAGCTGCACGAAGGTCTTGCATTTCATTACTGACAAATAATGATGTGCGTCCAGTAGATTTAAAGTCAAGGGTACCACCCACTAATTTTGGTACATACTTTTGAAGTGACGCTAAGAATGGCGCTATCAATAATGACTCCCTTCTAAAGTCAAGATAATTATTATACCCATTAGGCATAATTTCGTCAGGATTCTGTAAAACGTCGTCTCTCCAAATCGCTCCTGGTATGGGGTTATTCGCGTGGAACCTCCTCCTGATATTTAAAGGCGTCTCAGGATTTGATAAATAGACCACCGTTGCTCTAAGATTACTCAAAAGCAAGGTCTCAGGCCTAGGTGTTTCGACACCATGACGGTCCATAGGATTAGCGGCGACTGCTGGTACACATACTTTCTCTTCATGTTTCACATAGCCAATAGCATTTATGATGCGTCTAATTGGCTCAGGCACAATTGTAACACTTTGTGCTACACGTAGAAAATCGCTGGTGACACCCAAAGTATGGGTGTGGGGTGTCAATTGCGGAATGACAGGTAAATCCGACTTACTAGATTCTAGTTTAGCCTCTACAACGCCTAGAAACACGCGATACATCGAGTAGATATTTGGAACTTGGATAGTCTCATGATATGAAATTGAAATAAAAGCTAAATGACAAATTCCTAATCCAATTCCCCTCGTTGTTATTGATAGCGTGATAGCCTTAAGCGTTTGTTGCTCTGATAAACGGGCTAGGGCATCTTCCTCATGACTACCAATCAATAAACGGTCACAGATGTTGTCACGTAGTGCACCTACTGTTTCGGATCCCTTAGATCGTCGCATTGTTTCAACACGACCACGTTTATACATTCTGCGTCCCTTCGATTGGCGGCCTCGGCCGCTGCCACGATGGCTGAGAGAAGTATTATTGTTATCGGTAAAGTTATCCATGCTGATGGAAGCAGGGTGGGTCTGCAATCAGTATCCCAAAAACTGTATCTTCAGAATCGGAGTCTGGTTGAAAGCACGACTTTCAACGCCCGGGGGCATGTTGGAGCGCCTACGCAATTAGTCTTAGCTTCAAGTGTTCCGTCCTATCTCACTATTATGTTTTTAATTGTTATGTGCTTGTAAGCGCATAAGTCATGTGTTATTCACTGGAATTAAAGGTCATATACGTTACATGTGCCTCTGCCTTTTCTTTATTTAAATCACGCTAATTTCCGCACAGTGCTATTATGGAATAGTCAGGCCAGGGTTTAGTGTTGGGTCTCAAGGAAAAGGGTAGGAAATGTGTTTTGTCCAGGTTTAGTGTAAGGAGATTTAGTCTTAGCCAGGTCATTATTTTGGAAAGGGAGTATTCGGCTCTATCCTTGACCACCTGCCAATTCTGTCCCCATACAAATACTGCTGTGGCATCTGCATATGTAAACATTTTGGTGTGTTGAAGTGACATTGTGCAGAGGTCATTTATGTATATCAAAAACAACAGGGGTCCCAAAATACTCCCCTGTGGGACGCCAAAGAGGATTGTGCGTTCCTCGCTAAAACAATCACCTATTTTCACATACTACTTACGCTGGGAAAGATAGTCTCTAAACATATTTAAGACCGTGCCTCGTACTCCTATTCGTTCTAGCTTTGATAAGAGGATAGGGACAGAAACTGTATCAAACGCCTTGGAGATATCTAGATATATACATAGGCATCTATTTCTTTTGTCTAGATTTTCCATTACTTGATGTGTCAAATCCAAGACTGCATCCTCTGTAGAGACGCCAATACACTTACGCTGGGTCAAGTGTTCGGTGTTCAATTTTTCGACCCCCGCTTTGATGTCCTCGTACTGCTTATTAATAAATTTCATTGACTTATCTGTGTCTTCCAAGGATTTTTGCATGGTGGAATTGTGTATCTTCAATTCAGATATGTCAGTGCAGAGTTTGGATATAAGATTATTTTGTTTTGTGAACATATCAGTTGAGTTTTGAGTCAAATTCTGCCTTCCAATTATTCAACATCGCCATTATTTCTTGCTTCAGATCCAGCTGCGCCTGATCTCTGGGTGAATGGGGCTCGTTAGTACGCAGGCGGTTTTTATTACGTTTCGTTTCGTGTTTACATAGGAGGAGTCACTTTCTTGCATGACGGTTTTTAAGTCAGATGCGGACTGTGTGTGTTTTGGAGAGGCAGATTGGGTTGATGGAGGCGTGCGCTGCAACGACATTATTGGTAACGCTGATTCTGCGCTCGCTTCACGGTCGCAAAGTCAGTGCGTGTAGACGGAGCGATGACACAGTAGCACACAGAACGCGATTCCTTCCAACAGCTGGGCACTGCGTACGAGTAATACGGTGTGTAGTGGGCGGGGCCAACGCACCGGTCGGTCGCCGCGTTAATGTCTCAGTGACACGGAGCGACACAGATCACAGATCGCGGTCTTTTCCAATTAGATGACACAGTGTTTTTTCCTTTATGTCCGTTATTTAAAATTGTAATATTTGTTTTGTATTTTTACCGACAACCAATTAAGATTTTTTAGTTCTGCTTTCACTATCACGTAGGTAGTTTGAAAGGGCACAAAACAGTATATTGCACTATATAGATTTATCGTTTTCGAACGTGAAATAGAATTTAAAACACGGCACTCGATTGACACGCTTTTGACTCGCGACACTCGGCTTTTGAACTGATACTGGTATTTAATAGGTAAGTGTCTATTCATTTTATATTTATAAAAATAATTGCCCGACAAAGCACGACACAGTACATAATCCCTTTGAGAAAACATTTTAATCAAGAAAGTAACCTAGAATTTACATGACTGAAAAAAGAACCTAGAACTTGGTAATTAAATGTTAAACTGATATGATTGTTATTTTTAAATACATAACAAACCTTCTTCTTCCATAATTACAACAGTTATAATTAGCACGCCACCACAAATATACACAATTCACTTTAAAAGCTCAAAACGTATATTCAAGCGCCTAGAACAAAGACATGCGTTTCACTCGATGACTGTGTTCAGACCTTCGTTAAGTGTGCCCCCCCTGGGCACACTTAACACTGTCATCAATTTCCATAGACGACAGCGACATCTGCACTCTAGTGGCATAAAATACTTGGCAGCCATCTTGTCTTGGTCAAATAAATGTCATGACGCCGCCATTGTCAACTCCGGCTTTCCCGATGTTGATGCGCAATTCTGTTGGAAATTGTTTCTCGTTACTGTTATTTGTTTTGTTTTGTTTCTATTTCATAATATTGTTATCACTTTGGTTTTCGTTTGTAATTTTTGTTGTTTTGTTAACATGTGTGAACTCCGAAGAAGATATTGTGTTTTTGGGTGTGATGCTTTATGTAAGTGTTTATTACCATACCGTACCGTGTTACCTTAATTATATCCAAGAAAAAGTGTTATGTTATTCAATAACTTTATTATAATAAGTATAAAACGAATAAATATTAATATTTATGTTTGATATTAATAAAAGGACATTTTTCTGAACTCCATACGTGTTTTTATTTTTCCTTGACTGTTACCCTAACACAAGCTCGCTCAAAGAGTATAAATTAATAAATAGGTAGGAAGGACTCGTTCGCTACTCATAGTAAGTATGCATACCTACGAGTATAGGTAGGTGTATATATTATTATAGCCTTAATTCACCCACCAAACTAGAGGTAGCAGCACTTTCCATACATGCAAATTTTACCACAGAGTTGCTATTCTTTCTCTATATATGATTACTTTACTCTTTGGTTCAGACTAATAGTGCCAGGAAGGGGGGCGCGGGGCGTATTGTTTGCGCCCACCGCGTGACTCATTACTTCATATGATTTATAAAAAAACAAAGGTTGAAGACACTAGACAACAGTTTATGAAATCGACTTTTGACCGATTTTTTAATATAAATACTCCTTTGTGCGACGTACGGAATCACACTGACTAGCTAGAGGGACTTTTTTAATTGTTCTAGTTGCTACTTAGTCAGTCTCGCTCATTCTTCAATAGAATAGTAACAAAGAAACCGCATTCCTTCTTTATCACTACCCATAACTCACACCCCGAGCCCTTTTGAATGCTTTTTATTATCTGCATGGCTTGTTACCAATTCCAGGAATATAATGACCTTTTAATCACAATACTAGCACAGTCTAAAAATCATACAGTCGTCCAACGAAGACGTCTAGACAGGGCAATCGTGCGGGGTGTGAGGGGCGAGACGCGGGTAAGCCGATTCCGAACTGCGAACAAAACGATGTCAGTAGTTCGGGATACGTCATTCAGGGCCGACAAGTGTTTATTTTTTATTTAAAATGGTGCATGCAAAGTGTGCTGTGAGTGATTGCAAGTCTTCATCTTACATAAATAAAGATCTGCGGTTTCATCAGCTTCCACGCACAGAAGTAAGGTAAATAAATCTGTTTTGTTATTGTAGAGTACATAAATAATTTTATTTGTAATGTCGTGCCACGTTGATAACGCTAATAAAATGGTCGACCGGCGCACGGTAAAAAAAATGTTAAAAGGTTATCGCCATAGATTTATAAGAAAATCCAGATGCCTAGTACGCGCTGTCCAAATGCTTCGAATTCAAAGACACCAAAATAGCGTCTTCGTTCGTTAGCCCCGCCCACAGGCCGCCATTACGCGACAGACGTTCAAAGCGCGTCTACGCTGTTAAATATAATTGAAAAAATGACTGTTTGTGCGGTGAAATCGTGTAAAAACTACACTCCAAAAAAAGACAAGGATACAAACATTACTTTTCACAGGTAAGTTTGCAATTTTATGTTGAATTTCTTTGAAAATATTACGAAAACTAAATAAAAACAAAACGACTCCATAATATTTGAGTATTGCCAAGGTACAGTGTGAAATATTTTTACCCCTTTTTTGTGCTGCGATATTTTAATATTGTAAAATGTTACGAAATCAACTTTATTATTAACAAAAAAAAAAAAGAAATGATATCAATGGTTGCCAAGGGTATGAAATACTTTTACCATCTCTTAAAATATTGCGATATTATTGAGTCAACAAACGGATTTGGAGTAAAACAATATTTCAGGTATGTTTGTTACGTTAACGTACGTATGTTTGTGTAGTGATAACTCTCAAAGCAGTACAGTACGCGGCAAATAAGTTGAACCATCAATGACGGTCGACTTTGAATGCGCAGTAACCGATTTTCGTGTTTCAATCGGAAGTCCCGGCCACATGAGTAGATAAACCGTACAGAGGGAAAGCTTACTAAGAACGTGTAATATTGTTACCTATTTTGGTAGGGTTGTCACAATAGGTGAAAACAAATTAAATGAAACATTTGATAAATAGTTTTATTATTCAGAAGGTTCAAAATAGGATAAGTAACTAATAAGATTCCAATAAGAATTAATAAGAAATTGCGAATTTATTTTAGCGAAAATGTAAATTTGTTTGTTAACTATTTTGAAAGATATTTTATTTACGTTATCGGTGTATGTTTTATGTAGCTGATTGGTGTTTTTGAGTCTAATATAGTATATCAGGAACAATAGATTTAAGATAGCATAGTTGTTGCAGTTCATAATATTCACGATCTCGATTACGTACTTAATTGTAAACTGATGTTTACCTTTTTAAGCTATTGCATAGCTTCCATCGCGGGCCTTGAGCGTGGAGACCGAATCCAGGAATTCCGTAACGAAAATAACCTAACACCCCCTACTCATTTGTTTTATGAGCGTGGTGACCGATAAGAAAACAAATGAGTGAACAATCAATCAAAATTCAATTCAATGTGTGAAAGTGTAACTTCAATTAATATCAAAGAAAAAAAAACAAAGGAAAAAAAATACTGCATATAAATAAATAATTACAATTGCATAAGTTGATAAAAATGCTATGCAATAGCTTTACCGCGGCAGTCCCCGAGTGCCACACGTCTTTTTTTTGTTTTGTATCAAATACTCACCATAACTTTATTTTTAGTTGAGACTTACCTAAAAAATGATAATGTAGTAGTTGAATAGTCAATCGGTATTATATTGGGTGAGATATTGAGAGACTTGTGTTGCGTAATTAATATGACTAAAATTATGTTTTTAGTCATTTTTGTTTTATAAACTTTTTTATGTGTAAAGTTATGTAAAAGGTTATAGTTTTATATAAAAGTAGACATACGCATTCAGGGGTGCGTGGTGGTGTACGAGACCAGCGCGACAAGCAACGTACGCCAATCGGGTTGAACTATCCCGAGGGCTCGGTAGCTGAAGGGTACTGACTGCTACCGTCACCGCCTCCTAACGGAGGTTAATCCGCCACAAATTGTGTTATACTATACACAGTACAATAAATCACCATTATTAATATTAAATTAAGTACCACGTTTTTACGTTAAAATATTTAAAGTTGTACAAACAAAACAAACAACGTGCGTCGTATAGACCCTACGATTATCCACCGACTGTGTTTACGTTAACCGGTTTTATCCAGTATTGTCGCGTACGCAACAAGCGGGCGGTGGACACTCACACATTTAACGCGCGCTTGTAGTAGTGCAACCGATTCGAGCGGTTGTTTGAAGCTTTGCCTCTGTACGGTTTATTTACTCATGTGTCCCGGCAACGCGTAACCATGGCAAATGGTTCAACTTATTTTCCGCGTAGGTACTATACTTCGATTTTGATGATCCATGGTAATGAAGAAAAAGTTATTTGCACAAAAAACCAGTCATCTTCACATAAATTAATGATTAAAGTAAAGAAGTCATGTTTTACTTTGTTGGTGTGCAGAAAAAAATTGCAATTTTTTTAGTTTTTCATGCTGTATGCATCAAAATTGCTTCAGCAGATATCAAGATATTTATACATAGACGTTAATATGAAACTAAATAATGCGCCTTACAAATTGATAAATTTAGGTAAATATATGTTTTGTTGGAATTTGGTAACATAGTTATTATGTAAGTTTATTTCTTCCATAGATTTCCAACAGATCCCGTGACATCCAGTCGTTGGACTGAAATAATAAGACGGACTAGAAATGAATTCTGGTGGAAGCCTAAAGTAAGGACATACATATGTTCAGCTCACTTTCATGAGAAGGACACTTACACAACCAAGAGTGGTCGTCGGAGAATTCGCTCAGGGGCTGTGCCTACAAAGGTATTTTAATGTATTTTAGTCACACATTTACAAACACGATGGATGGATATTATTTATGTAAATTCTCAAGGATTTCTGGTGTAATGAAAGTCCAATTAAGTAAATTGCACTTCCGTCTTTATGAAAACTTATATATAAAACCGACATATAAAATGGTTACATCGCTTATTGTTCTAATGATCCTCATATATTTTCAGGATTTATTATATATAACTTCAAAAATCTCTGCTGATGACAAAACAGAAAATACGAACGAAAATGTTAATGTTCCTTCAGATTTAGGGATTAAAGAAAAAGAAGTTTTGGATCAGAATTTGTATGAACCTGTAAGTAAAGACGGTTTTTATATTGAAACACCTTCAAAAAATTAATCGATGTAAGTAATATTATTATTCTTTATTTTAGAGTACTTCGATGGGACAACAAACGCAATATAAAGAATCCACAAAGAAAAACCAAGAAGGTGAACCGGTTAGTAATCTACTTGACTTAGTGTAGGAAAAATACATTATTACCGAAATTATCGTAATCATTCATAAAAATTGTATTTGTTGCAGGATATACACTCTTCGGACTTAGAGTCAATTTTCGACACACCAAAAAAGGCAAAATTAAGAAAAGAATTAAGAAGAAAATCCGCTCTTCAAATAAAACATGTAAAAAAAATAAATCTTTTACAGCAAAAAAATCGACGTCTAAAGAAACGAAACGCGTCCTTACGTCAAGTTATATGCTTTTTAAAGAAGCAACGATTTATTGATAATGACATACATGCTATTTTGTCGAAAAATGCGTTTGCAGCGGATTTATATAACAACTTAACTAAAAAGTTAAAAAATAAGAAAAAAAGACCCATGACAAAGTATACAGCGGAGTTCAGGAAGTTTTGTCTTACATTGAACTTTTATTCTCCAAAAGCCTATACTTATGTTCGAAAAGTATTCAATACTTGTCTTCCACATCCGAAAACACTTGCTACATGGTACCGTAATATTGACGGTGCTCCAGGCTTCACATCTGAAGCATTTGACATTTTAAAATTAAAATGTGAGAAAATTAGTAAAAAATATATTTGTGTATTAGTAGCTGACGAAATGGCTATACGTCAGCAAAGTTTGTGGGATGAAAAAAAAAATCAAGGGTATGTGGACATAGGCACTGGTACGGCAGACAATTCGGTTAAAGCTTCTGAAGCATATGTATTTATGTTAGTCTGTCTTAATGAAAGATGGAAAATCCCATTGGGGTATTTTTTGACTCATGGTTTGACAGGAACGCAGAAGGCTAATTTAATTAAACTTTGTTTATCCAAATGTCAGGAGGTAGGCGTGAAAGTTGTATCAATAACCTTTGATGGTCACCCGACAAATTTATCGGCAATGGAGTTATTGGGTTGTCAAATAAAGGATATAAACAAATTAAATACAACATTTAAACATCCTTCGGCAAATCACAGAGTGGCTGTATTTTTAGATGCTTGCCACATGGTAAAACTCATAAGAAACCATTTTGAAGACAAAAAAACATTATTGGATGAAAATGAAGACGAAGTGAATTGGACGTACATTGAAAAACTAAATGAATTACAAGAAAAGTCAGGCATACATCTAGCTAATAAATTAACAAGAAAGCATTTAGAATTTAGAAATTCAATTATGAAGGTGAAGCTGGCAACTCAGCTTCTTAGTAGAAGTGTTGCAATTGCTTTGCAGTGTTGCAGGAATGACCTTAACTTAAAAGATTTTGAAAAAAGCGAGGCTACTGAAAAGTTTATTATGCTTTTTAACAATCTCTTTGACATATTTAACTCTCGGAGTTTAAAGCAGCACGATTTTTGTCATCCACTTTTTCCGGGAAACAAAACTGAAATATTTACATTTCTGAATTACGCTAAAGACTATATTTCAAAGTTACATATAAAAATATCAAGAAAACGTACTTACAAAGAGTCGCAAAGAAAAACAAAATTGACTCTTAAAACGTACAACCCGGTACTAAAAACAAAATCAAATACTGGTTTCTTGGGCATGTTAGTTTGTATAGAAAGCTTGAAATTCCTTTATGCAACTTTAGTTGAACAAACTCAGGAATTAAAATACATAACCACTTACAAAATCAGCCAAGACCACATTGAACTTTTTTTTGGGGCCATTCGCATGCACGGAGGCCATAACGACAACCCTAACGCTCGTCAGTTGAGAGGTATATACAAAAAACTGTTATGCCACATGGAACTGAAATTAACGGACACCGGAAACTGCGTACCATTGGAAGAGATCGCAATTTTAAATTGTTCTTCGGCAATAACGGCCATAAATTCAACCACAAAAGCGCGCAGATATGACGAGGAGGATGAAGATATTTGTGCTACAAATTTTTGTGACGGGCACAGTGAAGGCACTCGTGAGAAAATCATTGATTTTGATTTAAGCTACATAGGTTTGCTTGATCAGACAAGTTCTCAAGAATATTACCGACAAATTGTCGGTTATATAGCCGGTTACGTTGTTCGACAATTAAATCGAAAACTCAAATGTATGCCCTGTATCGAAAGCTTAATTAGCCAAGAAAAGCTAGGCTTTCATAAATTGGTTGGGCTACGAGACAAGGGTGGCTTAATCTATTCTTCAGAGAATGTTTTTAATGTGTGCTGGTCATCAGAGACGATTTTGCGAAATTGTTTAAAAGAAAAACCAATAATTACAGAAAATGAATACAAATTTCTTATAATTAAAATAATGACACAATTGATTAATAAAAAAATTTTCAATTTTAATGAAACAGATCATTTGTACGGGCGTTATCATGAAAATAATATTGTTAAACTGATAGTCGAGGGGTACTTAAAAATTAGACTTTTTCATGTAGCCAAAACAGAAAATGTATCAAAAAATGTACCATCGAAAAGGCAAGTGTTTAGGAAGCAATTACAATTTCAGGGTTTATAAATAAATAAATTGTACGCTCGAATTATTATTATTTTAATTAAACAACAGCCATTTTAGTTTCACTAGCAATTTAGTATTGTATACGTGTAACATTTATTGATAGGTTTATTTTTATTTTTTTAAAGCTTCTTTTTATAATGTGAATTTGAGAACATTATAGGCTTCGCGGATTCATGGACTACATGAATTCACATGAACACATGCCTAAGTAAAATAAATAATTTTGAGTTTAAGTTTGAATACGTTGTTTTATTTTATTTTTTCTTTTATAGCTGCCTGCGGCTTTACCCGCGCGAAAGTAGAAATACATTCAGTCAGTCGTTCGATCTTTAAGAAGAAGTACCTAACAAACATACACAGAAACATGCACACACACCACTCACAAACTTTCTTCTTTATAATGTTAGTATGATATTAAAAGTTTTTTGTTCATTCACACATGTTTACGAAAACCATGTTATAAAATAAAATTATAACAATCTCCAAAAACTATCATAATAGGCACTCGGTATGAATGTAAAAGGCGGGTTTCATTTTGTACACATATATTAACTACATAATTACCTATGTCAATACGAATAAGAAAACTACCCGAATTTTCCCATATTTTGGGGTAATCATTTTGCGCTGGTATTAGAAACTGTCACGCACACAAACGCAGAAACGATAATAATACACTTGTGGTGGGCGGTCCGCACGCACACGCGCATTACAAAATGCATTCAATTTGAACGTTGCGTTTTGTACGGTACACTCAATCTGGTTCTTATAAATCTATGGTTATCGCACACGGCTTCCATCTGTTTGGAAATCCTACTAATATTATAAATGTGAAAGTGTTTGTTTGTATGTTCCGTGTCAAGATGGTGGACTTTTTTATTATTTACTAAGGGTGAATTTCGAGATGGTAGACCTAATTTTTTATAGTATGATATGGGTGTCAACTTTGAGTCTAATTGGGGTGCTTGTTACGAAAAAGCCATCCTTTTACAAATCCAAGATGGCGGACGTCATTTTGTTATAATAAGATATGGGTGTCAATTTTGAGTATAATTGGGGTGCTTGTTACGAAAAAGTCATCCTTTTTGAAATCCAAGATGGCGGACGTCATTTTGTTATAATTTGATATGGGTGTCAATTTTGAGTATAATTGGGGTGTTTGTTACGAAAAAGAAAAGCCATCCTTTTTGAAATCCAAGATGGCGGACGTCATTTTGTTATAATTGGATGTGGGTGTCAATTTTGAGTATAATTGGGGTGTTTGTTACGAAAAAGCCATCCTTTTTGAAATCCAAGATGGTGGACAACGTCATATTTTTATAATTTGATATGGGTGTCAATTTTAAGTATAATTGAGGTGCTTGTTACGAAAAAGCCATCCTTTTCGAAATCCAAGATGGCGGACAACGTCATATTTTTATAATTTGATATGGGTGTCAATTTTGAGTATAATTGAGGTGCTTGTTACGAAAAAGCCATCCGTTTTGAAATCCAATATGGCGGATAACGTATTTTTTTTTATAATTTGATATTTGATATATCAATGTGTAATATTGTTTTATTATAATACTACTATCAATATTGATCTGCAATAAATAAATAATTTTGCAAATATTGTTTATTTGTGACAACCCCGGCCGATGCGTTACTGTCTAGACGATGTCGGCATATTACACAAGATCAAAGGCGTCGTCCTACTGTATGATTTTTATACTGTGATACTAGTAACTTAACAAAAAAAATGTTTTGAGCAAATTTAGCTGTCTTTCGTTTTGAATGCTAATAACTTTTTTTTCTGAAGTCTTACCACTTAATATTTTACCATTTTGTAATCTGTATTTAATGAGGTATTTTTAAAACTAATGGGCACTAACAGTGCAGTACATTTTTTTTACACAATATGCCCCTAAAGTCAATCAATGCTGGAGATGAGTATTGAAATTGGAAACAAATTAATTTCTTTAAGTACCTTTTTCTTTAAAATATAAAAAGGGTTTGGATACGATAGTATATACACATATTCAAGAGTAATAATAAATAAAAAAAACAGAATTAAAAAGTATTGATATTTGTTGAAATTACAGCTAAATTCGTGAAGCAAGTTACAGAAATTAAAAAATAAACTTTTTCTTCCGGAGACCCTTAACTGAAAATGGTTAAAATTTCGGTATGTGATACATAAGAATACAGTGTATCGACTGCTTTACTCTGGACTACTATTTACGACACACCCTGTATATAACATTCAGTAGCGTTTTCAAAATTAGTTTTTTGTTCAGCAGTTAGTGTTTTCATAGGTATAACTTCGGATAATATAGTATTTGCCAACTGATAAATGTTTTAACGCAATCAGGACCTCTATATGTAACGTGTTGTTTAAACTTGAATCGTATGAGCAACATATATATGCAAAACATGTCGGAACATGTAATTTAAGCTTTTGGGTATTAAGGTTCTCAGTGTTTTGTTCTGAATAGTTTTATAACACACTTTCAAAGTCAGCATATATTATAAAATTATTTTTTGTTGTCGCACATAATTTTTAAATTGTATCATGCTATTTTTTTCAGGAAGTATTGTAAGTACATTACAACAATAGTGGGTACTATACCTATATTTCGACTCACTCAAGAAAAATTGCAAACACGAATCACAAAAGTGAATTTTACCCTTATGATTAGTTATTTGAAGTCGAACTAGTCGCACAAGATCTTTAATTAGACAATAATGTCCTTTATCGTAACGCTCAATGTAAAGTAAGTTAATGTGATGTTTTTTCTTAGCAATAGTTAAGTATAGAGGTCCAGTTATAGTGCATTTACTATCTAAACCATAAATATTAATACTAATACTAGGATTGTATATTGTATTGTAGCGAGTAGTGGATAAAATGATAGGTATGGGGGACATGAATGGTCGAAGTGTAAATGAATGTTGGAATGAAATGGCAGGGTATATTAGGAGTGCAGCGAAAGATATTTTGGGAGAGACGAAAGGAAAGGGTACGATAGATAGGGATACATGGTGGTGGTCGACAGAAATACAGAATGTGTTGCAGGATAAGAAGAGAAAGTTCAAGGAATGGCAGAGTGTTGCAGATGAGAATGTTAGTTTGAAAGCAGAAAAAAAGTGAGTATAATGCTCTAAAGAAAAAAGCCAAGAAAGCTGTGGCCATAGCAAGAGCAAAAGCCCAGGACAAGCTTTATAACACACTGGATAATCCAGCAGGCCAAAAACATCTTTACCGGCTTGCTAGAGTTAGAGAGAGAAAGACGAGAGATATTTGTAAGATAAAGTGTATAAAGGATGAAACTGGAATAGTTCTTTCGGATGATGAGAAAATTAAGGTTAGGTGGAAGAGCTATTTTGAAAGACTAATGAATGAGGAGAATGGCTGGAGTGGTGTGCTTGGGAATAAACCAGTAAATGAGGGTTTAGTGAGAATGATTAGTATGGATGAAGTGAGAATAGTAATAAATGGGATGAAGAATGGTAAAGCAATAGGCCCGGATGAAATACCAGTTGAAGTATGGAAGTTATTACGAGTAGATGGATGGACGTGGTTAGCTTTATTCTTCAATAAGTTGTTGCTGGAAGAAGCCATACCTGACGAATGGTGTAACAGTTCGCTGGTGCCCATCTTTAAAAACAAAGGTGATGTGCTGGAGTGCAACAACTATAGAGGAATAAAGCTTATGTCACATAGTATGAAGGCTTGGGAGAAAGTTATTGAAAGGCGACTGAGAGAAGAGAGTGAAATTTCGCAAAACCAATTCGGTTTTATGCCTGGTCGAGGAACAACAGATGCCATCTTTGCTATCCGCCAGCTGTGCGAGAAATACAGATGTGCGCATAAAAACTTGCACATGGTATTTGTTGACCTCGAAAAGGCATACGACCGAGTGCCTCGTGAAGTTTTGTGGTGGGCGCTGAAGGAGAAAGGTGTGCCAGGGAAGTATGTGCAGTTGATTAGAGCGATGTACAGCCGATGCAGTACCCAAGTCCGGCCTACAGTGGGCACTACTGGCAGCTTCAATGTGGCTGTCGGCTTGCACCAGGGATCAGCACTCAGCCCTTACCTCTTCGTGCTGATAATGGATGCTCTTACATCTGATATCCAGGAAGCGGCTCCCTGGTGTATGCTTTTCAGAGTCCAGAGCAGATTGGAGGTGTGGTGGGAAAGACTCGAGACCGTTGGCCTGAGAGTAAGTCGGACCAAAACTGAGTATCTGTTTTGTGATTTTGGCGGCCTCTCCAGTCCTGTGCCCATATCTCTCGCCGGAACGCCCTTATCGATCTGTTCCGACTTTTGGTACCTCGGGTCGCTTGTCCAAGGAGATGGCGAAGTAGACCGAGACGTAACGCACCGGATCAACTCAGGATGGATGAAATGGCGACAGGTCACAGGAACAACTTGCGACCCACGGATGCCCCTCAAGTTAAAGAGGAAAATTTATAAGTCCGTGGTAAGGCCTGTCGTACTTTATGGGTCTGAATGCTGGGCCGTGAAGAAGACGGATGAAAAAAGATTGCATGCAGCGGAGATGAGAATGTTGAGATGGATGTGTGGAGTAACGAGAATGGATAAAGTAAGAAATGAGTATATAAGAGGAAGTTTGAAAGTGGCGCCAGTGACAGAAAAGTTGAAAGGAAATCGTTTGGCTTGGTATGGGCGTGTGATGAGAAGGGACGAAACGCATGTGACTCAAAGAGTGATGAATATACATGTTGATGGATGGAGAGGGAGAGGAAGGCCGAAGAAAAGATGGATGGAATGTGTAAAGAATGATATGAAAGAGAAGGGAGTGCATGATAGTGTGACGGTTGACAGGGGAGAATGGAAGAAGAAAACATGTTGCGCCGACCACAAGTAACATGGGATAAGGGCAGGAAGAAGATGATGATGATGATGACTAGGATTGTATTTCTCAAATAACTTTATATCATTCATTGACGGTGGAAATGACATACCATGTGTATTCAGAACTGTTGAATAGTGTGAGTAGGTAGAAATTCTACAATTATATTTAGCAGGATGTAACGCAGCAACAATACTCCACAAAAAACAGTGATCATTATTATTCTGAATATTTAAACAGCATTTTTTATTTTTTATTACTGGTGGTAATTCTATAAATGTACCTCCTCTCAACGAATTGTATTGGGTTGGTAAGAAAATAATGAAACATTTTTTTAATTATTTATCTATTCCGTTTAAAATATTTTTCTATAGTAAGTACTTATAGCACTTTGTAGAATACTCTCGAAGATGAGTAAATAAGTGCGGCACGCAAAATTGTTGCGCAATATTATTCGAGATGGACAACAAGTATCTTCGAGCTCTCTACTTCTACGAGTTTAAACAAGGTCATTCGACGCGTGAAGCAGCGATAACATTAACCATGCGTTGGGCCCGGGGACTACTAGTCATGTAACCGTGAGTTGTTGGTTTAAGCACTTTGCCTCTGGAGATACAAGTTTTGAGGACAAGGAGCACACCGGTCGGCCATCCGCTTTTAATGACGACGTACTACTAGAGAAATTGCAGATAAACCCAAATGCAACCACTCGTGAATTGGCCGAAGAAATCGGCTGCTCTCACGTTACGATTGAGAACCGTCTTCACGCACTCAACTACAGAAAACTTCTGTCGCGGTGGATCCCCCACGTATTGACCAATGCTACAAGAGAAGTCCCGAGTTGCGATATGCCAATCTCTTCTACTTCGTTCACAACGTAAAGAGTTTTTAACAAATTTAGTGACGGGAGATGAAAGCTACGTTCTTTATGAAAACGATACGCGACGCGGCTTCTGGCTTCCCCGTGGACAAGTACCGCCAGTCCAGCCACAACGCAATCCCTATTGTCGGAAGTCTCTACTGTGTTGCTGTTTTGATTATCGTGGAATCCTTTGGTGAGACATATTGCATAACAATGACACTATCACCGGGGATGTTTACGCCTCTCAGCTACGCCAGCTCGCTGCTGCGATCCGGGAAAAACGCCGAAGACGAGTCGAGGTTCACCTTCTCCATGATAATGCGCGACCGCACGTCGCTTCCGTTGCTCGTCATCAATTAAAGGAACTTGGCTGGGAAACTGTGCCGCATCCTCCGTACTCTCCTGACCTTGCTCCGTCTGACTACCATTTATTTCGGTCAATGAAACAGTATTTACGTGGTAAAAAATTCAAATCATATGACAATCTCAAAAGTGACATAGAGAAATTCTATCAATCTCAGTCTCTCACTTCTGTGCAAAAGCTATTGAGTCACTACCACAAAGATGGGCAATGGTAGTAGATAAGGAGAAGGGTGACTATATTGTTGATTAAACATGTTACATTAAATAAATAATTAATAAATTCAGGAGCACCTGAAAGTGTTTCATTATTTTCTTACCAACCCAATATTTATTTATATTAATTTCTAAATGGCTAAGTGTAAAAAAGACCAACCAGAGTTATGCTGGTCAAACTCGGTTAGTTTCCTCTTAGACACTTCTAAAGTATTCTTGTAAAAATCATTTAGATCTGAGTTTTTATAAATTACTCTTGCAAACTAGATGGCAAGTTATTTTTTTTAAAAGCAAAATTCTTACAGCTACCACATCAATTTAATTAATAAATAAAACAATTAGCAAAAATAAATGACACGAAATTAGGCAAAAAATAAATGTCGGTCGCTATAACGACGTGTTGATAGGCCGATGGTCTCGAGCGGAAAAGGGGCGCGCTGTTCTTTTTTTTATGTGTGGCATCTCGTAGTTGACCTAGAGAGGCCGTGACTACTTAACCGGACTGCAGCCAGGGGCATAAAACTTACAGACTAAGCGACTACACGTTAAGGGCTCCCCCTGTGGGGAACGGGCCTCGGCTTAGGGCGTCGCTGGGGGGAGGACAGCAAGATGGGACAGGCTGGATCAGATTTCAATGATTATTATTGTCCGGGGAGTTTAAAGCTACTGGCTCAGCTACGCCACCAGCTGGCACTTCATACCCGAGCAAGGGACGGGGGGGAGGACGATTATTACGGGGTCGTCGCGAGGGACCTCGGCGGCGAGGTCGGAATGTCTATTTGTGTTTGTTCCTACGGTCCCTACTGCTCTCCTGGAGAAGAGTTATGGGGTCGTCGGGATCTGAGAGGACAAGCCTAGGGCGGCGGACCTTACTAATACGAAAGGGGACATAGCTAGCCGCCTCGACAACCAGAGGGTTGCGATGGTTGGTGGCTGAGTCAAAGAAACGCTTGGAATTGCGTTTCAAGAACTGGGAGATGGTGGGAATGCCGAGATCTACGTGGAGGATTTCGTTCCGAACGAACCAAGGGGCTCCCGTTGCTCTTCGGAGGAAACGGTTTTGGAGGGCCTGCATCCTATGAATGAGGTGAGGTTTTGCGCAAACACTGAACCCGCATAGGTCATGATGGGGCGAATGCACGCTGTATAAATGCGCAATTTGCACCTAAGTGACAATTTGCTACGTGCATTCAGAACGGAGTGGAGTCTACCGAGAGCGAAAGCGGCGCGCGAACGCACCTGCTTTATGTGCTCAGCAAAGGAGAGGTGGTGGTCAAGGGTCACACCGAGGTATTTGGCTCGCGTCTCCCAAGGGATCGGCTTGCCGAACATGGTGATCGGTCGGGGGGGGGGGGGGGGGGGGCGCTGTGGGCAGCGCTGCCTTATATACGGACTGGTTTATTCATTCTTCTGATTCCCAACACGGCCTCTCCTGACAGGAAGCCGTTCCGGACTCCTTCATGATGTCTTCAGCTCTGGTGGTCGGTGTCCAGCACAGGCATGGAAAGCTCTGCGTCTGGTGGAGCCCCCTCAGGCTCGACGTGAAGCTGCAGCGGCTCAGGCTCGACGTAAAGCTGCAGCGGCTCAGGCTCGACGTGAAGCTGCAGCGGCTCAGGCTCGACGTGAAGCTGCAGCGGCTTAGGCTCGACGTGAAGCTGCAGCGGTTCAGGTTTAACCTGAAGCTGCAGTGGCTCAGGCTCGGCGTGAAGCTGCGACGCCTCGGTCTGGGTCCCGGAGGTACTAGGTTGTGGCTGGAAGACAGACTGGTCGGCTGGCGAGATTAACTCGACAGTAACAAGTGTAGACTCCTCTTCTTCATGGTCTGCATCTGCACAGGATATAAAAAACATGTGCTCTATGCACAACGCTAGTCATTGTGCATGCGCACATCATTGGCACACACTAATCTATCGAAATAGAGGCACGACGCGAAGCTTGTCTCGATAATTAGTGGGCGAATCTTATATCAAGACGCATCTTGATATTCAGCTAAGGAAAAGCCCCACACTGCATAGTGTACAGGCACTAACTTAGCGGAGTCAGAGGCTAGCCGTGAGGCGTACTCGTAACTCGATTCGGTCAGGAAAGAGGCACTACTTGAAGCTTATCCCAACACAACACAAACAATATGAAGTAACAGTCAGAGGGTAGCCGTGAGGCGTACTCATAACTCGATTTGATTAGGAAAGAGGCACTACGTGAAGCTTATCCCAACAAATCACAATAAAACACAAATACATATGAATCTTCATATCTAAGAGAGGCATAAAGCACTCACCGTCAAAGTAAGCAGCACATACTTCAGGAGTCTACTCTCCACGCCAAGGAATCATGAACTCCGCAGCCGCCTGCGTGTACTTCCCATACGAGCCGGCCAGGAGTTGGAGCTCGTAGCACCCTTGTGGCAGCGTCTTCACGATGTGATAGGGGCCACGCATAAAGGAGTCCAACTTTCCGGTCGATTGAGCCTGCTTTCGTACAAAAACCAAACAGTTTAGTTCAAAAGCTCGGGGAGGCTTCCTCCCTTGATTGACGTAAGCATCTTGCTGGTGCTGATTCTGCCTAAGTCGTTCCGCTGCTTTCTGTCTACTCATTTCACGTAGGGTCTCTATTAGGACTGGAGCCCTCAAGCGCAACATCACGTACCAAACTTCTTATAAGTGGAGTTGCTGCTTCAATACCCGCCAGCAGATTGAGGGCGGAGTATTGCGTAGTTCTGTGGTTGGTGATATTCAGTACCAACTGAATTTTCCAAATAACAGTCGGCCATGCGTTTTGTCGGTAGTTAGTTTCGACACGAATCATATTTAAAACTGTTCGACAGTAACGCTCGACTTGCCCATTACATTGGTGCATCTCAGGCGTTATAAAATGTATATCACAACCCATATTTTTAACCCAGTTA
Source organism: Dicycla oo (assembly GCA_948252095.1). Classification (NCBI taxonomy): domain Eukaryota; kingdom Metazoa; phylum Arthropoda; class Insecta; order Lepidoptera; family Noctuidae; genus Dicycla; species Dicycla oo. The sequence continues at coordinate 20,010,446 of OX411716.1, forward strand.
AGAAATTCAGCGCTTTGAATCATGCGGCCTCTGTCGGCTACTATTAATTTGGGAGTTCCAAATAGGGATATCACATTTTTAAAATGTTGTTTTAACTCATTTGCATCCTGCCGATACATAAGGTAAAGGAGGCAAAACTTGGAGAATGCTTCAATAACTATTAAAACATAACGGTAAAAATAAAATAATAACATTTTAGGATTTGTTCGTATAATATAATAATGTTAGTGTTTCAAATTGAATATTTTAATTTCTCAATTGATGAATCCTCGCGCCAATATTCGTTGTCGCAGCGCCCATGTATCGGAACTTTCTTTAGTTTTCTCGATTTGAGGTTTGGTCCCATAGTAAAAGTTGTTTATAATGATGAGTACAATGACCCTTTAAGAGGTTGTTGGTGTTTTACCAATAACCCTGTATAGGCCCATACCTGAAACGCGAAAAAAAAATCAGCTGTCCCATACATTTAAGTTCGCAAAACTCGTCAAAATATAGGGAACTGCTGTTTTTTCGCGATTTCAGGTTTGGTCCCATAGTAAAAGTTGTTCAAAATGATGGTCTCATTAATACCCTAGTTACGGTATATAAAAAAAGACACGTTGTATGTAATTTTTCACTTTTCGTATGGAAAATATGTAAAATTATTACCTCCATGTAGAGTTTTAGGGGGTTAAGGGTCTTATAAAGGGGGGGGACACACTGTTTCCGAGATATAAGCAAAAGAAGAGCAAAAACAATGATTTTGTAGATAACCGTATAGGGTAATACTTAATGACCGATACTTAAACACTATATTGATACTTAAACACTGGATTGTACTCATGATAAAAATAACTTTTCTATGGGACAAAATCTGAATTTGCAAAAAAAAAAAACAACTGTCCCGTACAGAACAGCTGATTTTTTTTTTCGCGATTTCAGGTTTGGTCCCATAGTGAAAGTTGTTCATATTCATGGGTAGAACACCCTGTGAAAGTTTAGTTAATGATTTAAAAATAGCCCTGTATATATATATATATATATATACAGGGTGTCCGGTAATGAATGGATAACCTTGAAATGTCTTATAGTATAACTTATGGCCGTTCAGAAAAAAAATTGAAACAAAATATATCATAAGTAGTACCTAAGTTATGATTTTTTTAAAAGAAAGGTCTAATTTTTTTTACCTTGTTTTACTTTTATGAACACTACGATCAGAAATGAATGGATTCCATCGGTTTGTTGTTATTTTATTATTATACACGAACTATGCTAATAGATAAACAGTCAATAGTATGACTAGCTATTGCACTTTTTTTTTTAAAAATTAGCAGATTAATTAATTTTAGAAAAACTTTGCAAAATTTATTTTTTAAACTATGTTTAAACATCTTGGGTATAAAAAAAATGTATGAATACATGAGTGGCCAATAATTTTAAAATAATGTCACTTTCAAGTAGATTTTATAATGGTACAATTCATAAATGTATCTACAATAAATAGTGAATTATTGCGATTAATGTAGAAAAGGAGAAAATTTTACTAAATATCAAAATTTGTAATATGGGAACATTTTTTAAATTTAATTGTACCTGAACTTTGGGGATTAATAAAAAACAACATTTAACATAAACAACACTTTATTATCATTCGTTTATAATAAATGTTCAAACTGCCGGCCTCCCACTCTTATGCAGGCCCTACATCTACGGATAAATGATCTACGGAGCAGTCTTGTGTACCGTCGTTCACTAATTTTTGATGCGGCTGCTCTGACTCGTCTTCTTAATTCTTCTAAAGACCTTATAGGCTTACAGTATACTTCCTCTTTAAGGCAGCCCCAATAAAAAAAATCCAATGGATTTAGGTCCGGTGAACGTGGAGGCCACAAAATTGGCCCTAGCCGCCCGATCCATCTATCTGGGTACGTGTTATTTAAAAATGCACGAACAGATACAGCATAATGCGCAGGACAGCCGTCATTTTGCAACCAATATGACTCCCTCAGCTCCTCGGGCACTTCTTCTAATAAATTGGGGAGATCATTTTGAAGAAACTCCAAATAACTTTGCCCTGTTAAATTCCCCGGTAATTCAAATGGCCCGATTATTATTCCACTTCATATTCCAGTCCAATAATTGATTTTAAATTGGTATTGGGATCTATCTTCACGCATAAGATGGGGATTTTCTAATTCCCAACCGTGTAAATTATGAAGATTCATGTATCCATCTCTTTTGAATGTTGACTCGTCGCTCCACAGAATTTTATTAAAAAATTGCGGGTCTTCTTCGATTTTTGCCAGCATTTGTCGGCAAAAACGCAATCTAGCTGCATAATCTCTTGGTTGGAGAGTTTGCACGCGTGTAACGTGGTAAGGGTGGAATTTATTTTTTTTCAAAATATCGTGCACGGTCGATTTTCCGATACCTGTGCGTCGAGCTATTGTTCGTGTAGAGGTAGAAGGATCGTTTTCGACTTCCTCAAGCACGGCTTCTTCTACATCAAGACGAGCGATTCTTCCACTGCTTGTACCACCGACACCACTACCAGGCAATCTTCCTTCGGAGTAACAACCGTGGACACGAATAAATACGCGGTAGTCTGGGTGGCGCGCATTAGGGTATCTCTCCCTATAGAGCGCTGCAGCTGCATTTGCGTTACCTCTGCATTCTCCATAAATGTAATGCATATTTGCATATTCTTGTGCCGTATACTGACGTGGCATTTTGATACACAAAAACACAAAAGTCCAGTTTAGTCCAAAAACAAACCAAATCGTCGCAAATATCACCAAACAAAACAAGTCCAAATCAGTAAGCAAAACGAATAGTCCAATAAAATAGCCACGTGGTCGTTTTAACACTGATTCAAAGTAAATCACGATAATTGCAAACGGAAACTAAATAAACACATGCGAAGTCGAGCAAGTCGAGAAACGCACTAAAAGTATGAGTGCTTACCTGATGTTTTACATTTATTTCCTCTCTCTCGCACCTAGCCGATTCAGACCCTCTTTGTCTAACATAACACAAAAGAATGACAGCACGGCGTGCGCGCAGGTAGCAAATATGAAGGTCACACGACCCATTTCACGCTTTTAAAGTAACTATTTTAATCATTATGAGTATTTGTAAATTTCTGACAATTTGGTTTCAATACGCAATTTTTATTCACTACAAATTCCTTAAATGTATTTTTGATTAATCTTCAGTGGTCAGAAGCAATTTAATTTAAAAAAAGTTCCTACATTACTTTTGACATTTGGTAAAATTTTCTCCTTTTCTACATTAATGGCAATAATTCACTATTTATTGTAGATACATTTATGAATTGTACCATTATAAAATCTACTTGAAAGTGACATTATTTTAAAATTATTGGCCACTCATGTATTCATACATTTTTTTTATACCCAAGATGTTTAAACATAGTTTAAAAAATAAATTTTGCAAAGTTTTTCTAAAATTAATTAATTTGCTAATTTTTAATAAAAAAGTGCAATAGCTAGTCATACTATTGACTGTTTATCTATTAGCATAGTTCGTGTATAATAATAAAATAACAACAAACCGATGGAATCCATTCATTTCTGATCGTAGTGTTCATAAAAGTAAAACAAGGTAAAAAAAATTAGACCTTTCTTTTTAAAAAATCATAACTTAGGTACTACTTATGATATATTTTGTTTCAATTTTTTTTCTGAACGGCCATAAGTTATACTATAAGACATTTCAAGGTTATCCATTCATTACCGGACACCCTGTATATATATATATAGATATATATTATTTTGATTTTTTCGCACATGTATCGAAGACATGTGAAGACTACCAACCACATGGTAGATCACAGCCCACTCCCTGTCGAAGAGAGGAGGCCTGTGTCTCAGCAGTGGGAATAGCTGATTATAGGCTGATTATGCTTATGCAAGTTAAAATAAACATATTTATAATGAGTAACAGGTACAATAAAATTTCTAGTAATATTGCAAGTTCAAGATATGTTCTAAGATGTTAGTGTGAGATTGCTAAAAATAGCATTAGTGCAACCTTTTTAGTCTGAATAATCTAAACTATTTAGTAACTGACCTGGTACATAAAGAGTTGGAACAGCATTAGCACTAAGTCGCTTACTCATATTCCTTCAAAGTGGCAGTCACACACTTTATTAGGTCATTATCAGGATCAGGGAACATATGAAGAGCCACATTATCAGAACCTAAAATGAAGAATGTTTTATGTAATTATTGTAATATTTAGATATAATTTGTAGAATGTTTTGTATTATTATTAGGTACGCATTTCTATTGAAGTATTATAATTATCACTACATTTAGTACAAAACAGCGATTAGACGAGGATGAATAAATTGATGGTTATTATTTTAATGTTATACCTACACTTGCATACAATAATTCGTATAAACTACATTCCTACATTATTATTGTAGAATAAAATACAAGAATAGTAGTTAAAAGTTAAGTACGTGATTTTCCACAGCCCGGTACACAACAGATTTTGTGATTGTGAGCCATCATAAAATAATTCCGTATTGCAAATGTAAATCAAAAGTCCATTAAACAATGCCACATTCGTAAAGAAATAACCGAATCGTCGTAGTCCAAAAAAATAATGACAAAATCTTAAAGAAATACTTGAGTTCGAGTCCAAAAACAAAAAGCAAAGTCTAATAAAACACAGCGTAAAACACGAGAGCAGATTGAGCAGAACAAGAGTATTTGAGTTTTGAAAACTGCATGTTATTTATGGCCGACCAGTGTGCGTGCTGCGTGGGCGCAGTTTCGTTCCAAGAATCATCAGTTTACTTTTTATTTTGGTTGAACTCCAATTTTTTCCTAAAAATAATATAAACAACTCAAAGAAGTTTAAATATTTTTTTAGTAAAGGCACAGACATACAGCGTGAAATTTCAATGGTTGTTTTCCTGCGGCAGAACGATTTGCACTCAGTAGAGCTACCGATTCATAGAGTTTATAAAATAATAATGTTTTTGTTTTCAAATAATTATAAAAATACGATCTCAACTCGAAAGCGTGAGAATCAATAGTAACTCACATACGCCCGCTCGCTACCTACAGGTACTACAAAGTGATGAGTGATTCGTAAATGTTTCGAGCAAAATAAAATGTCGCCCGAAGTGATACGGCATAATCTAGCCCGCAAGCACGCGGCGAGCGCTTCGCCACGCACCCCCCGCCCCCCGCCGACGCGCCGGCTCTCTCACTCAGTTGTTCCGCGTCCCCGCGACCGCCGCGCGTTGCATGCGCAGTGCCAGTGCGTTATCGTAATTTGAAAATGGATCACCATTACAGTTTTTCAAATTTGGAGTACGTCGCTATGGTGCAACTGTAAGCTAGGGCTAATTATAACTGCCACGCTGCCCGGAGACTACGCGGAGCTGTATCACCTGGAGTCGCTCCGTTTTCGCGGGATTATTAACCGGTCAATGACCGGTAAAATTAAAAGACAATCTATTAAAACGTGCTCGATTGTGTGTTGAACGCAGTGGCTTGCATTTCGAACTATTACTCCGATACCGTGAAGTGTAAGTACCTACTCGTATCTTTGTAAATAACAAAAGTAGGTTAGTTAGTTAAAATCATTGTAAATAAGTTGATTCCAATTTTTTAAATACGCCGTAAATACTTACTTCATTGTCCAATTATTCAGAAAATTATTTTTTGTAAGTTATTCATAAACTTGTTTCTTAGTTTCGTGTTCAGAAAGTTGTAAGTAAAAAAAACTGGCTAAGTGCGAGTCGGACTCGCACACGAAGGGGAACCCTTCGAGTCCGATGGGTTCCGTACCGCAAAGCAAAAACGCCAAAAAAAATCGCGTTTGTTGTATGGGAGGCCCCCTTAAATATTTATTTTATTTTGTTTTTAGTATTTGTTGTTATATCGGCAATAGAAATACATAATTTGTGAAAATTTCAACTGTCTAGCTATCGCGGTTCTTGAGATACAGCCTGGTGACAGACAAACGGACGGACAGACAGCGAAGTCTTAGTAATAGGGTCCCGTTTTTACCCTTTGGGTATGGAACCCTAAAAAAGTATTTATGACGGTCCTAAGCCCGTAAAAGTATGAAGGGAAAATTGGAATAACTTTTAGATAAGTACCTACCTATTGTGTTTCGATAACAAAAGACTACGTAGTATCATATCAGCTGTAGGTAGCGCAAGGCTCAAAGTCACGCGCAGTCGTCCGTTTGCGCTGTAGCTATACTATTGGTTCGAGATCGCGTTCGAGTTTTGTTTTTAAGGCGATACCAAAATAAGTTGGGGGCTTTTTCGTAACCATTTATTTCACTATTACAGAATATATAGATTTAATTTTTGGATATATATTTATTGACTATTTGATCAATACTCTGACTGAAGGAAAACACGATTGGGTTAAAATTCCTCGATAGAATTTAATTCCGAAAATACCTCTACTTTTTTATATTTTTTTCTCTAATTCTAAAATCCTAAGTAATTTCATTGCAAAATTGCATTCAAAATGTGCGTATTAGGTAATTGAAAACTTTGGCTGAACATATTTTTGATAGATGGCTTAATTTATTTTTAAACAATTTTTATTTGGTTTGGCGCTTTTATTTTGGTTCCAGCGCATTGTTGCGCTCTCTTTTTTTCGCATGTGGAGGTAATTGACTCTGTCACTTTCTTATTACCGCTCAGTTAGCTTTTTACGTATCGCCTTAACAAATGTAAATCTGCCATTTCGATTGCCAATCGATTTATAAAAAAATAAACATAAAGTATTAAACTTTATGTTTATTTTTTTATAAATCGATTGTACTATCAAGACAAAATCATTTCGCTTCGGGAAAGCAACCATTAAAATTTCACGCTGTATAAAGAATAGCAGACAACATTCGCTAAAAATTGCGTTGCCATTACGCACACATAGAGAATGTTGTCAATACAGGGCCGAACTAGGGCCGATTCCCTTGTTAACAAACTAAACTAAATTTAAGTTCAGTGCATCTTTTTCTTTCTATTTCATTAAGAAAAAAGAATAAATAGAATTAAATATAGTTATAAATATTAATAAAATTTGTAAATATTAATTATAATGTTAGAATAAATATTAGTTTAGTCCTGTCAAATTAAGATACTACTTATACAAGTTTAGACGTGATTAAAAATGGCTACTAAAAATACGTCAATTTACGTCAAGCGCCGACTGATTTTACAGGACTAAACTAATATTTACCTTCTGTCCATTTCTTAATGAAATAGAAAGAAAAAGATGTACTGAACTTAAATTTAGTTTAGTTTGTGAACGAGGGAATCGGCGCCGATATCTAACGACAATGAAACAACCGATATACTCGTACTTACCGAAAATCCGCGAAAATCGATATTCTCCGGTTATATGAAGTGTAGATTAGGTACTTATCAATAGTCTTAACGAATAGAACCATCTATTCCCGTGGTTATTGTAAAAGGCGACTAAGGGAGTATTTTGACAGGACGATGGGCAGCAGTCCACTCTCCCTCTTTTGACGACCGGCTTGACGGTATATATTTTACATACAATAAAAATTTCGTCTTTGTTGCCAAATCCGTCCCTGACTATTTAATGTTGCTTATCAATATGGCGGCGCGGGATAAACATGCCACGCGTCAAATATTGTCTCTGTATGAGTCAGTGTTACAACAGGTGACAGAACGAGATGCCATTTACGTCTTGTCGCTTAGCAAAAAAGGATGAAGAATCATGTCCATCTATATAAATATAACTATGGATTAATGTTTGGTCTGCTACTCTTTATATGTCTGTGAGTAAAGGATTACTTAAAAGAAAATGTTATCGTGATACTACGTTTTGGAAATCAATTTAGAACAATGCCATCTATTGTTTATTACACGAATAATATCAGTTTGTAGTCACGTGACATCGTGCTTAGTGTTTCTTCCGACTGAAACCCCTGTGGAATAGGCTTCGTACACAGCGCGCCAACAATACGTATGGCGAACGAACTACCGGCTATATTATACCGAGACTTATTAATAGTCTACCCTCAGAAATAAACAAAAGTATTACACATAAAAATATCAAACGTAAACTTAAGCAATATTACTTAAGTATTATTTAGGAATGACTAACTATTTACATAGGTACCTAAAGATGTTATTAATTGTATCGACAATAACGCATACATACTTATAAAATGCAAGATTGTTTAATAATAATAATAAAAATTGCTTTATTTTCAGGCAACTAAGGGCGCATAGATAAAATACATAAAATAATCTTACAAAAAAAAAAATTAATACATAATAAAAACATCAGTACAAAATCTATTTACTACGTTGGTTCGGCGACGTATTGCGCTGAATCGTAGTGTCATGTAGCCTTCCGCGAAAACGCCGATACACGACACCTTTCGGCCAAAATTCTTCCTTCATGAAAGTTTCCAGGTGATGAGTCGGAACCCGCACCACAAAAGATTTGAAGTTAATCTTATGGCGCGACTCCAACTTCTCGACTCTTAATGTGAACTTGGTCTTCATCCTAAAGTACTCCACGACCTCCTCTACCTTCGTGTAGTGATGAGATCGTGACACGTACAGCTGCGTCGATATAGAATCGTCGAGAATAGCGGGTCGCAGCGACATGTCGGGACCAGTCAATGCGGTACCGCATTGATTTCGACAAGCAGGCTTCTTCTTCTTCTTCTCCACGCGAATGAAGCCTTCTTCATCGACCTGCTTTTGGCTTGATACCGACGGTAACTTGCTTCGAACTGCTTCTGAGGGCCTTTGAGCACCTCTCGGTTGCCGCTGATGATTTGCGGTAGCTTTAGTAACAGCAGCCGAATAAGCACGTTCCGGTGTTGACGAGCTAATATTGGTCGGCGTCCCAACGATGGGGGACGTGGGGAGGGCGGAGCGCGGTAGTGCATCGCTTGCAATGACGGCTGCCGACGATGAGTTGAATTTTGCTCACTAGAAACTCAGCTGCGATGCGATGGATGCGCCGTGACGTGCGTTGGCGTTGGTAGTTGGCTCGTGTGACCTACATACCGTGTTGCGTACATCTGCTACCTCAGAACGTAGATCACTGATGGTGAAAGACTTTTCCATATAGCATCACAAGTATCATAGACAATTTCAGCTATGGTACTTTTTCCCATTCGAAAACAAAATGCTAGCGATCTGAATCCCATACCAGTCGATAAAAATCTGAAACAAATAAGTAGGTAATATTAGTCAAGTTTTTATCTGTAATGTACTTATGTAACATAAACTTGGTTTTTCAGTGTCTCAAATAAAAAAGAAATGGAAGAACATTAAAGACCATTATAAAAAAGAAATAAAAAAGGTTCCGGCTATTAGATCTGGAATGGGAGGCGAGTCTGTAACATCTTCTCGGCAGTACTTCGAAATAATGACGTTCTTAAACGATGATATAATACCAGAACCAACAAGAGGAAATTTAGACAGTGATAATGACGATGAAGGTGATAACGATAACGTATCTAAAGACATGGATCGCATGACTGATATGTCACAGGAAAGCGCCACTACAGCATCATATTCATCCAGGCGTAAAAACAAATCAGCGTCAGAAGTGAGAGAAGAGTTTCTTGAATTGGAAAATAAAAAACTTAAGTTGTTGGAAACGAAATATGATAATAATAAAACAACTGACGACATAGAAAAATATGATGATTACCACTTTTTCATGAGTCTTGTTCCTCAAATGAAAAACTTCACTAATATTCAAAAGTTAAGAATACGCAATAAAATCTCGACAATAATTTTAGATGAAGCAGAAAGGTGTTCTTATATTCCTAGTCCTAGTCACTCACGCGATTTGTCCATTACTCGTTCGAGGGCTTTGACTCCTAACACATATGGGGATTCTTATATTCCTAGTCATTCACGCGATTTGACTTCCACTACTTATTCGAGAGATTTGACTCCTACTAATACTTATGGTTACCATACTAATGAGTTTGATTCTAATTATGATTAAGCTTTTTCCCGTACTACATGTTGATTATTGAAAAGATTTTAATTAAAAAATACTGATACAATACTACTTTTCTTTATTTGTTTTTTCCCAACGACAAGTTGTAAGATAAACGATTGAAGCGTATCGTGGTCTCCATGCTTTGAAGTTTGAATCCGATTGATGGAAAAATCTATATGGGGAACATTATTACTTTTCAATAGTTTATCTTACATAGTAACCCCCACAGTACACCTATCCATTAACTTAACATAACCTTACTCATCATTCATCACATCACCTAAATTACATTCGCACGAATACCTACACACATTTATATAACATAACCTTACTCATCATTCATCACATCACCTAAATTACATTCGCACGAATACCTACACACATTTATAATTTAAAACGTATAGTACTTACCGTAACGTTATAAATAACTTTTCAATAGGTAGGAATGCTAAAGGTATCGTAAAGGTATCGTGTTATGGATGCGGTGAAGCAGGGGTATTCAGGAGTAACTGCAAGAAATGCCAGAGTAAAAAAAATCCACCAAAACCGGTTGCAGTTTACACAGTGGATACCACAGAGATAATGCAGGACCATATTAAAATACCTACAATAGAAATCATCTGTAAAAATGAAAAAGGTTATGCTTATATAGACACAGCTGCAAGAACGAGTGTAGCAAGCGTGCAGCTGTACAAGTTGTTGCACATGATTTCTCCTATACCACAAACACCGTCACCGCTAAACAATTTTGAAGACAGTCTACCGCCTAATAAAGTTGCAAAATGGTCACTTCAGAAGTTGGACACACCGCCTCGTCCTGTCCGTTCTCGTGAACCAGTGGATGAAGCATCGCAAAGGGATCCATGCATTGATTATGTAACAATAAATCAAATGTCATTATATTCTTTTGATATTTTATTACGCTCCTGTGAATGAAAACTATTGTATGAAGTTGAAAAGTCAGATTTCAACCAATTGCTATCTACCTTTATCGATATATTTGATAAAAACACTAAACCAATACAATTTATCTTGCATAGAATAGACACAGGTAGTCGTCTACCTATAGCTCAAAAGCCATACAGATTATCACCACACAGACAGGAACAATTGAGACAAAAATTAGATGAAATGCTAAGCAATGATATAATAGAAGAATGCGATTCACCCTGGGCAGCTCCTGTTATCATGGTCCCTAAAGGTACAGACGACATCAGAGTTTGTATCGATTATCGGCGACTCAACGAAATAACAAAACCAGATAAATAACCATTGCCACGGATTGACGATCTATTACACCAAGCAAAGGCAATGCCATACATGTCTACAATCGACCTTCAATCAGGTTACTGGCAAATAATGGTACATCCTGAAGACCAAGACAAGACCAGCTTTGTCTTCAGCTGTCAGCATTTTAAACGCATGCCATTTGGATTATGGAACGCACCCGCCACGTTCCAGAGACTAATAGATAAATTCATTCAAAGTTTAGGAACGAGATCAAAGTGTATACTGTCATATTTAGAAGATTTGATCATACGATCAGCCACATTCACACAACACATTGAGAATTTAAAGGAAATATTTGAAAAACTCAGAGAATTTAACCTAAAAGCTGACAGGAAAAAGTGTAAAATCATTTGTTCTGAGATCAAGTATTTGGGACATCTAACAGTTCCAGAAGGAATTAAAACAGATCCGGAAAAGATTATTTTCAGCTAAAGCAAATTTATCAAAACTAAACAATATAAAACAATTGATTACATTCCTACAAACTGCTTCGTGGTATCGAAGATTTATAAACAACTTCGCAGACATAGCTCGACCACTAATAAACTTAACTAAAAAGAAAACAAGTTGGGAGTGGAAAAATTAACAACAAGATGCCTTTGAAAAGCTAAAAATAGCATTAACTACAGCCCCAGTACTGTAGCAAGCAGAATGTGATACTCGTTTTACATTTTTTTTATTTGTGATGGGCTTGCTCTTCACTCTAGTCTAGGTCAGAGGTGACAGAGACAAAGTCGACGATGGAGTGAGCCTACCCAGAAGAAGCCTGTTCACTCTCACTTTGAAGAGATTAGGGTTGTATACGTTCGGAAACACAGACACAGGTAGTGAGTTCCACTCTTTTGCTGTGCGCATTATAAAAGACATTTGGAAGCGCTTAGTGCGAATTGACATCTGACCACTGAGATTTATTAGCTAGCTTCCCTATGCCATTACATAAAAAGCCGCATAAAATAGAATGTAGGCTCTATACAGCTAGCCTTTGCAACAAGTTTAAAAATAATATAGCCCATAGAATTAGACCATCTATAGTAGAATACGATCACCCAAATAAAGTCTATGGAGCCCTTTTTGATGTTGTGGAAAAAGGGCACCAATCTACTTTTAAGACCAAAACCATTAACATTAATGGCACCTCCGTTGGCTTTAACCAATGGGCTACTCCAGGTATTTATAAAAATAGAGCGAGACTATACGAGTTATATGGTTTGAAAAAGTACAGGTTTGATACTGCTTTCCTAGAGTATCAATCTGCCTAGCCTTTTCCCAACTATGTTGGGGTCGGCTTCCAGTCTAACCGGATGCAGCTGAATACCAGTATTTTACATGGAGCGACTGCCTATCTGACCTCCACAACCCAGTTACTGGGTAATACGATACCCCTTGGTAAGACTGGTTGTCAGACTTTCGTTTTTCGACTTTTATTTAAGAATATTTGTGTTTTTGTTAAATCAAAATTTATAAGCAATACAATTAAAAATTCCAATAATAAAGTAAAACCACTTGGAAAATTATTAACAATGTGACGGGTAAGTCGGTTAAACAAGAAAAACAGCTTGAAGTTATGGTAGACAACAAATTAGTTAATAACGCAGCTGACGTAGCTCAGGCATTTAATGAGTTTTTTGCCAACATTACATAACGTCGTGCGCCCCGGAACAAACCGGTCGTCTTGTTCACACTAAAGAACAATAATAACTTAGTGCGCGTAACAGTGCGTCTGTGGGTAATTACCTATCGGTGTTCTCGACAACTTCTGTGCTCGCGTGCGGACCTATTTACCTGTACCCATTGGCACAGAGTGTTGTTGTGGGCTGAGGCATGAATACAATAAACAGCACCTACGAACATGTCAGTGAAGTCGGAGATACATCTGGTGAAATGAGTGTAGATGGTTCCTTAACAGAGAAGGAGTCCCCTCCTCGTTACGTCACAATTCGCCAAGGAATGTCGTGCAATAAGGACCCAGACTGGCGTGATGAGCTCTAAGATTTTCAAGCAAGTATAAAATCTATGCTTGAGACTTGCTTAACAAAACAGGATGAAACATTTTCCGAATTTGAAAGCGTGAAGTCATCCATTAAGTTCATTAGCGACAAATATGATTGTCTAGAAGAGAATTCGAAGGAATTGACCTCTCGTGTCTCGAAGCTCGAGGAAAAAGTTTCTTCTCCCCTGGCAGTTCAACAAAGAATTGCTATTCTGGAAGCAAAGTTAGAAACCGCAGAACAAAAATCCCGTAACTGCAATATTGAGATAAGCAATCTACCTGAGAAGCGTGGCGAAAATCTAATGTCGATCCTTCAAAATATGTCTACTTTAATCACACAACCGTTATCGCCTCGTGGCGTCATTGCTATTCACAGTGTTCCTCTAATGAATCCAAAATCCACACGGCCGAGAAACGTAGTGGTTAAACTTTCCAGCCAAATACTACGTGACAACTTCATCGCAGCAGCTCGCCTCAAAAAGGGAATTACTTCTGAAAAACTGCAATTGAGTGGCATTTCACAACATCAACATGTTCTCCATTTTTTTCACCTCTGTTTATGAACCCACGAGTTTTAACCCTGCGATGTGGCAGCCACCTAATACATATGCAGATAATTCATCATGTATCTCTGACATCTATTTACCAATAGATAGTGTATACAAAGCGATAACGCAATTAGACTTAAATAAAGGTCCTGGTCCAGATAACTTGTCACCAGTCTTCATAAAGAACTATTGCACTTCCTCTTCATATTATATTTAATAAATGTTTACGAGAAGGCACCTTTCCCGATATTTGGAAACGGGCACATATCACACCGGTGGTCAAGAGTGGAGAGTGGAAACAACATAGAGAATTATCGCCCTATCTCTATACTGTCTACCTTGTCGAAGCTTTTCGAGAGACTTGTACATAGTGAACTATATCCTCACATTCACAACCTCATTATTGGTGAGCAGCATGGGTTTGTTAAACGACGTTCGACGAATACCAATCTCATGTTATTCACGGACTTTTTATTCAAGAGCATGGATGAACAAGTACAAGTTGACGCTGTGTACACGGATTTTCGGAAGGCTTTTGACAAGGTTGACCACAAACTGCTCTTAGATAAAATTGCTTACAACGGAATCCGTGGAAATTTGTTACGATGGTTCATGGCGTATATACAGCGTGAAATTTCAATGGTTGTTTTCCTGCGGCAGTACGATTTGCACTCAGTAGAGCTACCGATTCATAGAGTTAAATTATTAAAATAAAAATATTTTTGTTTTCAAATAATTATAAAAATATGATCTCAACTCGAAAGCGTGAGAATCAATAGTAACTCACGTGCGCCCGCTCGCTACCTACTATCTTTGAAGATAGCACGCGGCGGCGCGGTACAGTGATGAGCGTTTCGTAAATGTTTAGAGCAAAATAAACTGTCGCCCGCAAGCACGCGGCGAGCGCTTCGCCACGCACCCCCCGCCCCCCGCCGACGCACCGGCTCTCTCACTCACACTCACTCAGTTGTTTCGCGTCCCCACGACCGCCGCGCGTGGCATGCGCAGTGCCAGTGCGTTATCGTAATTTAAAAATGGATCGCCATTACAGTTTTTCAAATTTGGAGTAGGTAGGTACGTCGCTATGGTGCAACTGTACGCTAGGGCTAATTATAACTCCCACGCTGCCCGGAGACTTTACGCGGACCTGCATCACCTGGAGTAGCTCCGTTTTCGCGGGATTATTAACCGGTCAATGACCGGTAAAATTAAAAGACAATCTATTAAAACGTGCTCGATTGTGTTGGACGCAGTGGTTTGCATTTCGAACAATTACTCCGATACCGTGAAGTGTTAGTTCGTTAAAATAATTGTAAATAAGTTAATTCCAATTTTTTAAATACGCCGTAAATACTTACTTCATTGTCCAATTATTCAGAAAATTATTTTTTGTAAGTTATTCATAAACTTGTTTCTTAGTTTCGTGTTCAGAAAGTTCTATGTAAGTAAAAAAACTGACCAAGTGCGAGTCGGACTCGCACACGAAGGGTTCCGTACCAAAAGGTTAAAAACGCCAAAAAAATCGCGGTTGTTGTATGGGAGACCCCCTTAAATATTTATTTTATTTTGTTTTTAGTATTTGTTGTTATATCGGCAATAGAAATACATAATTTGTGAAAATTTCAACTGTCTAGCTATCGCGGTTCTTGAGATACAGCCTGGTGGAAGACAGACGGACGGACAGACAGCGAAGTCTTAGTAAGAGTCCCGTTTTTACCCTTTGGGTATGGAACCCTAAAAAAGTATTTATGACGGTCCTAAGCCCGTAAAAGTATGAGTTAAGAAAAATGTTAAAACGCTCAAGAAACCGAGTACAAAGACTGACTGTAGAGGTGGAAAGGCTTAAATCACAAAAGGAATCGAGAAAAATATTATAATTCAGCCACAATCAGTTGAAATCGAGGAACTTCACTATCCAAATGAACTCACTCCTCTGACTAAATCTAACATTTTCATTGAGAGAGAACTTCCAGATATTTCAGAGGAAGCTAAAGAGAGAGTTAAGCAAAGACTTTTACAGCAGAATGTTCTTGAAGAGTCCTTAAAAGAAACCTGTAAACGTAGTAAATCATTCCAGGAAAGAAAAATATTGAAGAAGCTCACAGAAACTAAAACAGGCAAGAAACATGACACAGACATGAGAACAAACCTGGCAAAATGTTTAAGTATTAAGAGTGGTATTAAAAGGTGCTACATTATTAAACAAAAGAGACTAAAAACAGCATGTAATTTGAAAAAATTCTTCGAAAGAGATGACGTCAGTCGTATGACTGCAAGAAAGAAAGAGTATGCCACTAAAAATAAAATACAAAAACAAAAACGGTTTTTGCTTGATACGCTACTGAAATTGTTTAAAAAGTACAGAAATGAAGGCGGAACTGTATCCTTCACAACATTTAAACGCTACCGTCCGTTTTATATAGTTCCGCCTAATTGAAGCACCCGCAATACATGTGCTTGTATTAAGCATTCCAACTTGACTTTTAAGGCTGAAGCCTTAAAGAAATTAGGCTTAATAAAAACAACAGATTTAACAGATTTAGTTTCTGAAATGGTGTGCAACGTAAAGTCAAAAAGTTGCATGTATTCAGAATGTAATCTGTGCCGTGATAAAGTACTTCAAATTACTATATCCGCTGACCAAAATCAAGATGAAGTATCTTGGTATGAATTTATTAGTAAAAGTCACGAATTTGAAAAGGACGGTGAAAAAAAAAATACTAAAAGAATGGTTAAATTACAACAAACTGGTGTACTACATAATCTAGCCGAGTTGATACAACGAGACCTCAAAAGTTTTAAAGGTCATCATTATAACATTTACCATCAATATATACAATATAAAGAATAAATAGAAAAACTGGAAGATCACGAAGTTATTCTTCACTGTGACTTTTCGGAGAATTACGTGTGTAAAATGGCAGAAGAAGTGCAGGCCATGCACTTTGGAGCTTCAAAAACACAAGTCGCGTTGCATACTGGCCTATTATTATAAAAAATGAGAAACCTTTATGTTTTTGCACCGTTTCACCTTCACTCAAGCATGGGCCTGAAGCTATATGGGGCCATTTAAAGCCAGTCATAGATTTTATTAAAGAAAAACTTCCCACGGTTCGGCGCATCCACTTTTGGTCTGATGGACACACGACGCAATATCGTCAAAAATACAACTTTTTTCTGTTTTGTGAAATAACGCAGAATGAAGGATTCCATCAAGCGACCTGGTCCTTCTTCGAGGCGTCTCACGGTAAAGGTGCAGCCGATGGTGTTGGTGGAGTGGTGAAAAGAACATTAGAAAGATATTTTTGATGCGAAGTCTGTATTTGAGACATTATTACAATCAGAAATATCAGTCAAGATATTTTACGTTTCTGACCAAGACATAGAAAAAATAAAATATCTAATCCCAAAACAATTTTACCAATATCCTTCCACAATGACAATTCACCAAGTCATCGTCACTGAAAATAAAAATACAGTTAAATACAGACCTCTAAGCTGCTTCTGCATGCGAGGCATTTGCGAGTGTTTTTCTCCTAAAATTCACATACTTATACAGGAAAACAATGAAAAACAAGTTCGTAGATTCAAGAAAACAAAACATACATTTAGATTCATCTTCCGAAGATACGGATACGGAGATCGAATATGCCGAAAGTGATCAATCTGATTGGATAGAAGCTGAATATTTTGATGATAATGATCCTAAAGAACAGGAAACCTGTAGAGAAAAAACAGAGAAAATAATGTTATTTGGAAAAAAAATACAAAATAAGACTGAACTAGATATTGAAACCCATTTAACAAAAGAAAATATAATATTGAAAACAAACATAGAAGAAGAAAGAGTGTTACAGATAGAATTAGATAGTGTCATGCAAAAAGGATCAGGAAGTAACCTGAAAATAGTAGGTATTTTGATTTTAAAACATCTGGAAAGCTCACAGAAATAGGTTTAAACTTTGATATAAGTTCAGGAAAAAAACCATCATCTAATAATAATCAATCGGAGAAAGAAAATCATGAAAATATATATTTAAATCCTATTCCGTCCTGTTCTGGAGTAAATACCGCGATGAATCAAGAAGCTAATGTGGAAAATAATGATTTTTTGATAAATGACGTTGTTTTAGTTAGATACTACGTAAGAAAAATATGGAGGATTTGTTCAGAAAATTCATAATGAAGATGGAAAAACATTATTTACGATCTCCTTCCTAAAGACTGTAAAAGCCCCTAAGCTAAAATTTTTTTTACCAAAAAAAAAGTTGATCTCGATGTTATTACAAGCGATTCGCTTGTTAAAAAAGTAAGAGTATTGCAAGATTCCAAAGATTACTATTTGGTTGATGATTTTGACGAAGTTTATTTTGTTTAGCTATCATTGGATTTTGTTTAGCTATAATTTTATTTTATAAATTTGATTTATTTTTAAATTTATATCTCATTGGCAGTGGCAATTTTTTTAGCTTTCACACATCTACAGGCTGGGCGAAAAATCATTCATCAAACGAAACAGGGCGATAGTTAGGTTAATTTTTACTGCAAATAACCCCAACTGTTTCGTTTGATCTACGATTTTTCGCCCACCAGTACAGTTTTTTTTTTGTTTTCTTTGCTAAGTGAATATTATATAATATATATATATTTGTTTTGCAACATATATATATATATATATGTAATTAAAGCAATATTATGTAAACCAATGACTGATTAGCTTATTACTAAAGATTTTGATATGTTTTAAATTGATATTGTTAATGTGAGAAAAACAAATAATAAAAACAAAGATTTTTTTTTTTAGTTAACTGGGTTATTGATAAAACACTAACAACCTTGCAAGGGCTGTGCATTACTAACATCTTAAACAACAATTTTTGTTTTATAAAATTTGAAAATTCAACATAAAAAATCAGCTGGTCCAGAATGTTATAGATCAGCTGTTTTTTTGTTATTGAATTTTAAAAAAGTCAAAGATTAAAAGATGTTAGTAAGTAATACAGGCCTACAAGGTTGTTAGTGTTTTACCAAACTGTTTTTGATTATATTTGAAACTTTTGGTTTTGTAATTTAATTTATTTGGATTGTACTACTTATTAAATATTTCTCGAAATATAATGGTTTTTTTTTGTACCTAAAATCTTACAACTATATACACAGACCCTAATAATTCTATTGTGCTACATTTATTTTCCAGTGTGACACATTCCGTTGTGCGATTACGTCAAAAATTTGGTCCTGACCCATACTCCATCAATCTCTTCACCTAATAAAATGCCTGCTTCAAGTAGTTATAAAAAGACTGTCTTCCTCAAACCACGCTCCCCTCCCAAATCTGTACAAGGGTAATAAAGAAGCTCACAATGCCATTATTAACGATTTCAACATTCCCCAACCAGCTAATGGTTGTGCTTTTTCTAATAATCATAATAATGAAAAAAAAAGACACAAATTTTTCTATAAACGATTTTCTTTCTGCACTACTCGTACACAATCTTCTTTCTCAGTTCAACATTTTACCGTCCAACGTTGCCCCATCTTTCAATGTATCTCAATCCATTCATAATGGACAACACATCCAAAATAATCCAGTGGAATTGTCGCAGTCTAGTAAACAAAACGAGTGATGTTAAATATTTTTTAAACAAATATGAGCCATTTGCCTTTGCCTTAGCAGAGACTTGGCTCAAATCTAATCATATTTTTAAAATTGATGGTTAGTTAACCGTAAAAGAGGATAGATTTGATGGGTATGGTGGAGTAGCTATACTTATCAAGAATTCTTTCCCTTTTTATATCGTTACATTACCTCCTCATAGTGAGGAAATTTCAATTGTAGCTATTAAAGTGCATCACACTTGTCTTCTTTCTATTTACATTCCTCACCCTTCCTCTTCTATTCTTCAAGAGATACATAATCTTTTTTCTTTTCTTCCAAATCCATTCTTAATATTGGGGGACTTTAATTGCCACCATCAATCATGGAGTTGTTCAACTTCTAATGGTTATGGCGATGAATTACTAGATATAATAGACTTACATAACTTTTTCATCTGGAACTCAGGAGCTGCCACACGTCGCGCGTCGTTCAGATCCCAATCAGTTAGTAGTAAGCTGTTAAAAGTCTCAATTCGCCAATTAAACATAGTTGAGAAATTACTTAATTTAAAGGTAGGAACACATAAAATTACGTTTGTATGCTGAATTTTAAGCAAGGATTCTCTTAATTCTATAATTATATTAACATAGTTTTCAGTTTGCTGAAAGTCTTTTTCACAACAACGAATTTCTGAATCAGAACAATTAAATCACAAGACAACTTAAATCAACAAGCTATGTCCACCTCCATGGTTTCAGTTTCTACACAGCCATTTGAACCTCTTGCATCCACTTCAAGGGCTAAAGATAAAACTCCTGAAAGGCAAATTTTATATTTTTATATGGCAATTCCCAAAGAATTAAAAACTAAGGAAAGACAAAAGAGAAAACGTGGGAAAACGGCTATAGTTACGGATTCCCCGTACAAAAATGACCTGAGTAAGGAAAAGAATGCAAAGGAAAATAAGAAGAAGACTGCACCAAAGAAGAAAATGACCAAAAAAAAATAACCAAACCAAATAATAAAAAAAGGCTAAGAAACATAAGCAAAAGGAAGCCATATTTACTAGTTCATCGGAAGAAGACGAAGATGTGCTCGCATATATTGTGGTTATTTGTATTCGCAGTCAGACGAGGGTTGGGTTGCGTGTAGCTCTTGTGCGGGTTGGGCACACAATTCCTGCGCCGGAGTAGACGAAGATGATGACGAGGCACACATTTGTGCACAATGTTTGCCTGACTAAAATGTGTCTTCATTTTGCCCCTTAGCGTTTCCTGTTTTGCCCCGACCATGGGGCAAAATGGGAAATTTGACACTTGGTGATTAGTTCCTCATAATTAAGAAAATTAGTTGATTAAGCCTAAAAGTACAAATTAAAACAATGAATAAGCATATAACTATTGTTTCTAAATGAAAAGTTTATTAAAAATATTGTTGATTTCGTATACATGATTTTTTTTACTTAAGTATCCCATTTTACCCCACCTTCCCCTAACAATTATAAGGTTAAAGTCACTGCAATTACTTCTAGAATAATTTATGTTATATGTTAAGACGTCATATTTATAATAACATTGTAAAATGCGCCACGTACTTGCCTCATTTTAATTCAGTAAAAAAACAATTCAATTTTCTGTGGTATGCCAAGTAAATTTGAATTTTTTTACACAAGATCGCGAATTCGCGCGTCTTGTCTACGGTTGATTAACTTTTTTTTTTTTAATTTGTATTTTGCGCACTGCTTTATTGCATTCCTGCAATCCATGCTTGCACTGATTTCTTGTCAATTCCATTATTCTAATAAAAAAATACATTGTATCAGCTTATACGCCGATCTTTGCAAGATGTAAATATTTATTTATTTATCCATCCATAGACAAAGATACTAAACTTCATCATCTGTGGTAGAAATGTGGCATAATAATGGCAACAGAAGATTAGAAAAATTTCTATTTTGTATTTTCACAAATTAACTGTTTAATACTGTAATTAAACAAATTAATGTGTGTATTATACTATGACTTAGTATGTCAGTGACAATAAAGTGTGATATAATCGTGAATGTGATAGTAATAATTTACGACTTAATCTCCAACTAGGTTTGGATAATTTTAGAAAAACTTTACTAATAACTCGAGAATTCCTGTGTCACTGTTCATACGTTATGTGGTGGTCAGTAACTAGTTTAGGCCAGGATCGTCACACAGTGGGTGCCGAGACAGGCGCAAGAATGGCGTGACGATTTGGAGTCGTTCCGTACCGATTGGCACAACATAAGGAAAACTGAAAAAAATATGGGAGAGACCTTTGCCCAGCTGTGGGACAGCAGAAAAAAGAATACACACATAAGCAAGTGAATTTTATTAATGTGTTAAATTTTCTACTTCTCAGCAGATGAGCCTATTCGACGCTGCAGTTGCTAAGGCAATAGGGCGAATGACAGTAATAGCTTGGAAAAATAAAATGAAACATGATTGCACTCTTAATCAACTTAGAGTTAATAAAGATAGAGCAGACCCTTTTGCTGACAAACAAAAATTATTGAACGAATTCTTCGACTCTCTGCCGACAATGAATCTTCTAGAAATTATCTACAACCTGATTGGAAAAAAAATGGATTTGTATAAGTTTTACGTATCTGACTGGTGCAAATCACATGCCACAGATCCGCTATCCTGAAGTTCTTTCTTTGAGGTTATGGCATCTGGAAATCTTTCACTTTTTCTTCCTAAAAAGGATGAGTGTGAAACATGCACAAGATATAAGTCTGGCACAGTGGAAGAAAATGATTACCAATTGCTTGTATTAAAAAAAAGAAGAAGCTAGAAAAGAAATGCAAACTGACAAAGAAAATAATAATTTTGTATTTACTGTAGATCTACAAGCAGTTTTAATGGCACCTCGGTCCAATGTTAGCACATTGTACTATAAAACCAAGCTGCAAGTACATAATCTGTGCTTCTATGATAACATCACTAAAGATGGCTATTGTTTTGTGTGGAACGAATCGGAAGGTGGGCTAAATGCCTCTATTTGGAATTATTTTATTGAAAAAAAGATTCTTTCTAACGTTGAAAACACAACGGATTTACGTGTTATTATTTATTCTGATGGCTGTGGTTACCAAAACCGCAATGTGACTTTGTCAAACGCCCTTTTAAATTTGGCAGTTAAAAACCAAATAATCATAGAACAAAAATATTTAAAAGTCGGACATACACAGATGGAGGTGGATGCTATGCATTCCTCAATTGAAAGAAGGATGCGTAATAGAATTGTAAACATTCCCGCAGACTACGTTCAAATTATTGAATCCGCCTGCAATAATACATTCGATGTTAAATATTTGGAACATGCTTTTTTCAAAAACTTTACTAATATATCAAGCTATAAAAGTATTCGCCCTGGCCGTACTGCCATAGTAAAAGCAAACAAGTAGGCCAACTCAAGCCCCGAGCGAGCGATAATAGCCTAAACTCGTAGGGCTGTCACTTATACTTTATTCAATCGTTAAAAATGCATAGTCAATCTCTATACAACACAATGTTCCCCTGTAGGGTAAGCATCAGGGACCTTTAATACAAAGTTTTTTTAATTATATTTTCTACATAGACCAGGAGCTGACTACATTTTTTTCATTGCCTACGTCATGTTATCTGTTTAGTTATTTGAAAAATTACGATCTAAATATGACTAATAAAAACGTGGTTTTACTGAATCAAATGATGAACAAAATGAAATGATTATGAAGTTGTATTTTTTACACTATAAAGTATTTTTTTACTTTTTCATTTACTTACCATGACAATGGATATGACATGACAATGGATTTTGTATAGAGCAAATGCCTACAGCATTTGCTCTATACAAAATTAAATATCTCCTTTGTGATTTTATAACAAAATTACACATTTGATACAGAAAAAAAATTTCGTCTGTTTCGACAAGTACGAAATGCCTTATTATTTGAGGTTAATGTAAAATATATCCTCATTCTTACAAATAACTTTTGCTAAAATATCTTTGGAAAGCATGGGCACGGTAATGAGAATTCAACATCTTTAAGTTGTTCGTAAATTGACATGCCAATTTTACAGTTTATATGTTCCTCTTCAAATGATTTTCGAAAAACCTGCTCCATCCTTTCAGTGTTTTTAACAAAGTCATCAGGCGGTACCACTAATGAATTTCGGTCCGTTGAATAATCTTTGTAGTGGAGATACCTAGATTCTGCAATGTAGTTGCAAGCTCGCTGACTTGCGTCCAAATACGATGTTAATAATTCACAATTATTATGACGATCCAGGCACTTCTTTAACAAGGCTCCACATACGTAAAAAAAGGAATATTTTTCGGGCATGTCTAGTTGTGCATAGTCCGAACGTACAATTTCGTGCAATGCAGTTATGTAGTTTTCTGGTGTTTGGTTATTATTATTCACAGCTAAAAGAGCTGGAACGTTATCAGATTCTTTAAATTAATTTTCATGAATGTTATGATCTCTCAAATGGACAACAAATTCTGTCAGATCTTCAGCGCAATTACCCTCTTTTGGAGCCCGTATCAGATTAACAAATAAAATCTTACGAAATGCGGATATAAATTGCCTACTGGTTAGCTACAAACTTTAGCATGCCGGGAGTCCCGGCATGCTAAAGTTTGTTTCAATTATTCTCCCGGTTTATTAAAATACAAATTGGTATCTGGTCAACGAAATCTGGAGTAAACACTTTAGATAGGTAAAACATCTTACACAAAATTATGTACGTACCTATGTATGGTTTAGTAGGTTTAGTAGATACTTACCGTTCTTGTTCGCTAGGTAATGTGAAGAAAGACAATTCTCGATTTGACAAACTGCTATTGAGACATCCATAAACACTGCAATATATTCTATAGCTACTCGAATTTGTAGCCATCTTTGTAGTTAAAGGAGGTTAGTTATTTTATTTTTTAATTCTATTTTTCTTATTTCTGACAAGTAGTACGATTGGGAGTTAGCAATTCAGCTCCTTCAGCCGACGTAATGCTGGTTCTAAAAGTACATAACAGTCAATCGTATTAAACATAATATACTTTAAAATTAAGTACACGCCTTGTTCTTCAGATTCCATAGTTAAAACTTTCCACAATCCACTCCAAACCACTTTTAACACCAAGTACAAGTTTGAAAACAATAGAACGTATCGTGAAAGTAGACGTGCGCTAGCTTCTTATGATAGTACCATTACTCAGGTGCAATAAAACGCCAACTTCGGTGACATTTACAGAAATTTGTAGTTGTCACTTTTGTCCGGTTTTTAAGTCTAAATGCTCGTTAGTGCGTTAGAGTATATGTCAACCGTATATGATTCGCGTGTATAAACTTCTACTAGCCCTCCTTTTGATATGACTACTTCTTTAGCCACATAAAGATCTAGAACCATATCCCCTTCCGCTAGATACACCACAAGGAGCGTGGTAAAAATGTAGTCTCTCGTTATCTTTCAACACCATCATAGACGGCTGTTCGGTAAAGTTCTGCCCTATTAGCATTGGGGTATTTAATAATTAATCGTCAACGACCAACATACTCAGCTCACTTTCCACTTCATCAATTCCAATTCGAACGGTGGACTGAAACATTGGTTTGACTTTAGAATTCCCAAAACCCTTTATAGTTGGTAGTAACTCATGTTGCTCAGAGAGGCCAAGATTTTTAGCTTCTTTAATCATACTCCATTCTCTCCCAAAATCAATATAAGCCTTAAGCTTGATACCATTAACATTAGCATTTTTTATAAATTTGTTGTCCTTGCTTATCGGGTTATTTTTAACGACAATGTTCGAAGTCTCGGGATTTATTTCATTTACATGATCTTCAGAAGTTACTTTTATTACCTTTTTTCAGCGTTCTGAGTAGTCAAAGGCCAGCCCTTTGACTTCTTGTGAGGATTTAAATTCTCTTGATAAGGACTTCTTATCACAATAGTTCGAACTATGGCCCATTCTAGTTATACTTGACACATTTTATCAAAGGTTTGCTACATGCATTATAAGTATGCCCACGCTAACCACAATTAAAACAAGCACCTCCAATTGGCCTATTAGACGTCGAAGTCCTATTCTGATCGTTATTATTTGTACGAAAATACCGCTTTCTAGAAGATCGATCGAATGAACCTGGTACAGTTTCCTTTGTTGATGTTTGTTGTTGCGATGCTAAGTACTGTAACAGATCCTCAAGCTCATCACACCTAAGAGCTTGAGCCCCATTTCTAATGGAGTTGTCAGTGATTTCATATATAATACAGTCAACGGCCTCGCGGCTGACAATATCGCACCTACTTAATAATGATAATTTATCATAGAAATAATCTCTAAGGTGCGAGATTTTCGGCACAACATTTCTTCTAGTAATTTACCAAAATTTACATCAGTTGGAAACGCTTTCTTAAATTTAATTTGCCATTCCTCCCATGAGAAATCGAGCGACGGAACAGACTCGTACCACTGCACATATTTTTTTTAGCACGTAATGGATGGTTTGTGTCTCATCCCTGCAATAGATTACGTCACACTGATTAACTTTTATCAACCACCGCTCGACATTATTGTTAGGGTCAAACTCAAGGAAGCACATTGGTCGTAGGAGTACTTTTACTTGAATTGTTTGGCAGCGCAGATAATATCTTCAATAGGTCCTCTGCCGTCATTCCTGCCCTTGACCTTGACTTCCTTCTAGGCTTATTCGGCTCATCGGATTCACTGGAGGAAGACCGTCTTCTTCGTCGTTTTTGCGATTGAAGTTGCTCTCGAGCGTCACTCGTATTTTCTACACCGACAGTAACAAAATAGTATACATTTATATAGGCACTCTAGCTCATCTACGTGGCTACATGAATGTAATAAAGTATACGCATACATCTCCATAAAGCTGTCCTACATGGTAGAACTAGAGTAAGCCGCATATAACTCTAAACTATACTCATATCTTTGAACAGCTCGCCTACATGGCTGCAATAAATTAAACGTGTACATCCACATAAAGCTCACCTACATGGCTGAACTAGAGCGTAAACCGCATAGAAGTCTACTTTAAACTCGTACATCTCCGAACAGCTCTCCGCTCTCCTGGCTGAACCCGAGTGCACGCCGTATGAGAGTCTACACTATACTCGTACATCTCTAAACAGCTCACCTGGCTGAACCCGAGTGCACGCCGCATAGGAATCTACACTATACTCGTACATCTCTGAACAGCTCACCTGGCTGAACCCGAGTGCACGCCGCATAGGAGTCTACACTATACTCATACATCTCTGAACAGCTCACTTGGCTTAAACCAAGTGCACGCCGCATAGGAGTCTATACTATACTCGTACATCTCTAAATAGCTCACTTGGCTGAACCAGATTGGCCGAACGTTCTGTGAAAAGTACAACAATCAATTAACACCACTGTACAAAAATCCACAGGTTTTACCCCTTTGCGATTACTTATCGGCGTAGGCGCAAATATTCCGCCTGTCCAAGCTCGTTTAGGCGACGTACTTGACGAAAATGATAGACAAAATCAAAATAACTTAGAGGCTGACCGTAAAATACGAAATGGCTGGACTACGCATATTACAAATAGCAGAAAAATCAAAAAAACGTTTCGACGCCACTCGTCGTGACAACGTAAATTTTAACGTAGGAGATGTAGTGTATGTCTCACAGAATCTTAGGCGTAATGATAAATTGCCAATTTATCATTAATTTATCATAAATTTAAAGGGCCTTGATGAAGTATCTTCTATCCTTCCTAATGATCGTTTTGCTCCACAAGGTCAAGGTAATTTACGAAATATTTCAGTAGCCATATATATATGTGGGATAATGATTTTGTAACAAGCTAAGTATGAATGCAGCATAATATTGTCAAAACGGAACGCAGCGGATGAAAGAGAGAGAAGTATGTGTGTGAGCGTAATAGCGAGATGACGGGGGGTCTTACGACGACAGACGTACGGTGCAACGGCGATATATTTCACTGGCCTGTTGGTCTAGTGGTTAGTGGCCCTGACTGCTATGCCGGAGGTCGTGGGTTCGATTCCCACCCAGGACAAATGTTTGTGTGATGAGCATGATCATTTGTTCTGTGTCTGGGTGTAATTTATCTATATATGTATGTATTTAGAAATATATAAGTATGTTTATCAGTTCTGCCCACCAGAGACTAAAGAGCAGTAACAGCCCTTTTGTGATTTTTCGTTTTATTAGTGATTCTGAAAGCGGGTTTCTTAAGCTTTCTATTGAATTACCTTACTTATTTCTAAGACTATTAGAATGGTTTTTATTTAACAGTTTTCACTTACTGCAAACGAAAAAAATTAACAATTTGGCGTGATTTCCCAACTAAAATACAGTATAAATTATACTGCAGATTAAATTTTAAGGTTTCATAACTAAAATGCAGTAAGCAATATAATTTTACAGTTCTTTAGATAGTTTTATATTTCTGGAAAAAAATTAAAAAAAAAATTAATACGCAGTAAAATTTACCGCCATACAAGCTATTTTTACTGCAAATTAAGAAAATACAATTTATTGTCACGAACTCCCAACTAAAATGCAGTAAAATCAAAGCTTGTCGCATTTTAGTTGTGAATACTTAACATTCTTTTATCATTATAAACTGACTAACACGCAGTAAAATACAGCATTACTGCAGATTAGTTTGGATAGCATAATGACACAGATATGATTATTCCTAGCTAAAGTGCAGTTAATGTTTTAAATACTGCATTTTAATTGGGATCAAGTTTAACAAATTATAGTAAATTAAACTAATTTAAACGCAGTATCAAGCTGATACTGCATTTTAGTCGGTTTGAATAGATAAAACTTTATTTGTGAGACAGAGTGTGCAAAGGATTTACTGCTAGATTGCATGCGATTTGACTTAATTAATCAGTCGCTCCAGTGAACCGTGCCAGTGTGGACGTGCCCGTCGGCGTCGCTCGCACTGCTTACGTTTTTTTGGCGACAGGATTTGGCGGGTAAGATTACATAATTATATTACTTAAGTTTATTATGATTAATAAAACTTTTATAGTATTAAGACGTACTTTAAACAGATACTTTAACTAATAGGTTATTTTCTATCCTTACATAAAATGTTTCGTGTGTTGAATAACTATCATTTGTTTGTGTTTGGATGGTTTTCTATTTATGTATTATAAGTATTTATTGACTTTAAAAAGTAGTATCTATGTACCTATATCAATCAGTAGGCCAATTATTCTCGTAACTCGTAACTAATGGTAACCTATGGTTTGACTTTTAACGAACTGAGTTAGAATTGAGATTATATTTTGAATAGACTAAAAATAGATAGGGTAGGTATTCACCTAACCATACATTAATATAGTTCAGTGTCGCTATGATCTCATTCTAAATTCAAATTATTCTAGGTACCTGTCTACAATCTCATTGCAAACTTAACGGCCATACACTTGCGTCAAATTTATGTTTGGTTGATATACCGTTTTGCCGTTTTAGCATTTTAATCAAGTTTCAGTCCATTTTCGATTTCAAAATAATTTAAAACTTTAGTATAAATGTAAATTAAAATTAGTTTTAATGTACCTATACTAGTCAGTAAGTACTTACCAATTCTCGTTTATCTTTCTGTGCAGGTTCATCAATATGAATGTGAGATCAAAACAAATTATGTCACTGCTAAGCAATTTGGAAAATGACGTCTTACCACCGGATAGAATGATATCGCAGCTACCTCATCACGATAACAATGACTCGCCTCCAAAAGCAATATTAAGGGATGTGCATAAAAACAACGACTCTGTCGTCCAAAATATTGATTTGAGCAAAATCTCTGAAGCAACACAACACCACTCCATAAATCTGCCAGAAGCTCACCAGGACAGCTTAATTAGTAATCTCGTGGATACAGCGACCTTTGATCTTTTATGTAATGAAACGCTGCCTTCAACATCATTCTGTGATTCATTCATAGAAGATTCAGATGATTCTGTAAAAGATAAAAACTATGTTCCTGAGCCATCTTCAACATCGTCGAGTTTAAGAGATTTAGATATCACAAACGATCCAGCAGAAATTCAGGTCAACAATGTCAATACCCAGCCAGCACAATTACCTGTTGTGAAAATACGGAATAAGTCATGTAGGAAACGTAAAAGTGAACTTCAATATGCCAAAAACATACAGAAATATCCGGTGCGAGAACCCTGTCAAAATTTATGTAAAAAACTATGTACTATACATTTTACTGAAGAAGATAGAAAAAAAATTAACAAATATTATTGGTCTTTGAATTGGGAACATCAAGGAATATTTATCAAAAATCTTGTGACGGAGGAGGCTTGCAAGAAAAGTACAAAGAATTTGAAACGACCACGAAACGTAACTTACAAGTACAGTTTAACAAAAAGAGATACAGAAGAACTATCGCATGAGGTATGCAAAGTATTTTTTTTAGGCACTTTAGGATATGACAAAAAAAATGACAGGCGTGTAAATTCTGTCCTGAAAAAGTCAATTTTAGAGCAAAAGGATAATAGGGATGGCCGTAATTTGACAAATTGTCATGCTATAGATCGTACTTTGATCACAGCTCATATTGAATCGTTCAATCCATGTGTGCATCATTATAGACGAGTGCATGCACCCAATAAGAGATACTTGCCCAGTGACCTTACAATTGTTGATATGTATGGAAACTTCCAAGAGAAGTACCCCGAATTCAAATGCAGTCTTGAAACTTACAGAGATCACTTGACAAACAAAATGAACATTTCTTTTGCTAAGCTCGGCCATGAACAATGCGAGACATGTGAAACCTTCAACCTCCATAACCTTGATCATGTAAAAGAACCGCCTACTGATTGCCAAATTTGTAAGACCTACGCTCATCATAAAATTAAGTATACACTAGCCCGAGAGATGTACGATGCAGATACAAAGGCTAATAGTCAGCGTAATACTGTAATTGTTTCTGTGGACCTCCAAAAAGTAATAATGTTACCTCGCATTGATACCTTTAAAGCAGCTCTGTTTTGCCCCAGGCTTGTGGCGTACAATGAAACCTTTGTACCTCTAGGAAACTTCAAGAAAGGTCACGTATTTGCAGCAGTTTGGCATGAAGGAGTGGCAGGGAGAAAGCAAGAAGACATCACTAGTACATTTAAAGCATTCTTACTAAATAATCGTGATGCAGAGCACATCGTTTTATGGCTTGATAATTGCTCGGCACAAAATAAAAACTGGTGTTTTTTTACTTTCTTGATAAGTATAATTAACAACTTAGAGATTTCTGCCACAACAATTGAACTCAAGTTTTTTGAACCGGGCCATACTTTTATGTCCGCCGATTCCTTCCACCATTTTGTAGAGCAGTCGATGGACAAAAAGGGTAAGCTGTACGATTATCAAGACTTTTTAGAAGCTGTTGAAACATCATTGAAATCGGGGAAGGTAGAAGTCAAAAGTATGGAAATAATAGATTTTGTTAATTTTAAATCTCATATTTCACATAAAAAAAAACAAAGATATAGATGGAAACCGGGTATACATCAAAGATATTGTACATCTTATGGTAAAAAGGGGAAGTCATAGTTTCTTTTACAAAAAGAACTTTGATGATATAGAATTCAAAGAACTATATTGTCTCAAATCAAAGAACTTGCCTAATTTTACTGTAAAAACTGTTCCTAAAGGCATTGATAGGGAAAGGAAGCGAAACATCTTAAACGTATTAGGGCCGCTTATTCCACCAAATAGATTAATCTTCTGGAAAAATCTTTCTGTTGGTTCTACGTCACAAGAACCAGAAGAATTTAATTTTGATATTGATGAATAATCTTAAACTGTTAATGTGTTTTGAATTTATTTTTAATAGTCTGTTTTTTTTATCTTCAAATTCTAAGAAACAATGTGCCTTAAAGTTAACTTAAGACTGATTATTAATAAGTACAACAAAAGAACTAAGTAAATATTTTTCTGATCTGTTTTGATAATTGTATGATACATACATTTTTATTATTTTAAATCTAGTAGTAAGAATAATAAGAGGCTTCAAAAGCTAAACTAAACCAATGTTATTTTTAAAGCGCGTTAATATACTGTTAAAAATTACTTTTAGAAACTAATTATGTACCTACCTAATAACCAAGGCTTGTAATGCTTTGTGTGTGATGATTGTTTTACTTTAATGTTGATCTCAAGATTATGTCTAGTAGTAAGAATAATAAGAGGCTTCAAAAGCTAAACTAAACCAATGTTATTTTAAAGCGCGTTATACTGTTAAAAATTACTTTTAGAAACTAATTATGTACCTACCTAAGACTTACCAAGGCTTGTAATGCTTTGTGTGTGATGATTGTTTTACTGTAATGTTGATCTCAAGTTTATGTCCACCTTTATAATACTCACCTACATTTACTATCTATATTTTATTGTTAAACATAAAGATACATTATGTTATATATGTTAATATTAAGAGAAAACTGTCAAAGGAGGTTGTGCATTCTGCGCAGGGTCCTTTATTAATTAGATGTTTTTTTTTATTTTTGATATGTAAATTTTACATAAGTGAGTTGAATTATTGTGATTAAATAATAAGAAATAAACGGTCTTTAAAATGTGAACTAGCTATTTTTCTTACTGCACTAGTAAATTGAACACTTTTTTCTTAAAAAACTAACTAAAATGCAGTATTTTTTTGACCTTACTGCATGTTAGTTGGGTTTCTTGACAAAATAACTGATCCAAACGCAGTAATAGGGCTTTTTGCTGCATTTTACTAAGTTTAAAATGGTATTTTTTACAAAAAAGGCTATGCAGTAATAGGCACCAAAAAGAATAAATGGCCATAATAAATTCAGTTATTAAGATATATTTTTTTTTATTGCTTTAACGTGTGAACCTATGCCTTTACAACCTTTCTGCATTCAAATTTTTTTGCTTATACATTCTGTTGATTTTTTAAAATCAATTCTTAACTTTAAATGCGTTTTACTCGAAATCGTGATTTTGCTGTTACTGCACTTTAGTGTATGGTGGGCAGAGTTGTCTAGTACTCATAACACAAGCTCTGCTTAGCTTGAGGCTAGACGGCGTTGTGTGATAGTTGTGGAATATTATTATATTATTATTATTATTTCAGTGTGTCTAAAATAAAAGTTTTTAAAAGTATTTCTCGTTTATTTTGCCATATAATCCCACAAATTTGGGGGCTCGTCCGGGATTGGCAAAATAACGACACGAGTTCGAGTTTTTACAAGTGCATAAACGACGGACGACGGAGGCCGGCACGTGGCGTGGTCAACGGCGACGAACGGTGTTCAAAAAATCAACGGCGGCTGACGATAATTACGACGGTATCGGCGAACGGTGAGCTGACGATAACGAAGATAAAAACTACTTAATTCGAAAATGACGAAAGACGAATCACGTACGGGCCTAAACTCGATGTTGTACCTAACTTCGGACATAATACCTAAATTCACCGGTCAAGATAAGACGTATCCAGTGGCGCGATGGATACAAGACGTGGAGGAAAATGGAGAAATATGTGGTTGGACACCTTTACAACAGCTGCTGATGGCACGGAGATCCCTATCAGGCACCGCACAGCTTTGGATGCAAGCTGAACGCCCTCACAAATCATGGGAAGAACTGAAGGCGGCCCTGAGTAAAGAGTTTCCCGACAGCGTCGACATCAAAACAATACACGAGCTTCTGAGCCAACGAAAGAAAAGACGTGACGAGAGTTGTATTGACTATATGTTGGTCATGAAGGAGTTGGGGAAACGGGGTAAGATACCCGATTACGTGGCCATTAAATATATTGTTGATGGCATAGTCGACCACGAGACTAACAAAATCATGCTATACGGTGTAACAACGTATCCTGATCTGAAAGAAAAATTTAATATCTACGAGACTGTTAAGGAAAAGATGAAACTGGAACATTCTAGAAGTACCTACAGAAAAGAAAAACGCGGCATCATGCGACACGAAAAAACGTTGAAAAGGTGCTATAACTGTGGTGACGGCGATCATGTGTCGGAAGACTGTCCGCAGAAGGCACAAGGTCCAAAGTGCTTTAACTGCAACGAATACGGTCATATTTCACCGAAGTGCCCGCATAAGAAAAATATGGCGACGGTAGCCGGCCGTAAGGAAGATACGAGCTCATCAAGATGGCGTAGTTCCGGTGATAAGAAAGAAAACAACGGCGCATCGACAAGTGGGAGCGGGAGCGGCGAACGTGCGACCAAGCAAGCAATGTTCGGTCAATCGTTCAACAACGCGGATAATACGTCACACTCACAGAATGACAGTAACTCCCAACAGTGATAATGTTATGTTGATGTTGTGTATTAGGATGCTATGTTGAATGTTATGTTGAGAGAGTAGATAACCGATTGGTATAAAGGTTTTATTGCTACTAAAAATAACATGTTATAATGTAATAATGTACAATATTGTTGGATTAAACAAAGTGCAACGTTTCACTGTAAGTAGGACGAGTTAGTTAGGGTCAATGTACAGCGTAGCTCGTACATATTGCCCACTCACAAAGGTAACTTAAATGTACATCGGAAATTGTTTAAAAATTAAGTTAAAATGTAAAAAGATAAGTAAAAACTAAGTCATAAGTTGTTATGGTAACTCACAACGCGCAATAGGCGACGTTGCTTTGTTGAGTGTGCGTGCACTCGATAAGTGCGTTGCGCTACTGTCGTCTGTGACGTCAAATAAGGCGTTGTCCACGATGCTCGCTGTCGACCTTCTTCGGGGCATCGGGTTGGGAACAGATGGAGCTTCTGGTTTCTGTCGTCTTGCGCAATGCTTGCGTAGGCGGTTGTAAGCGTAAATTACGCCCGCGAATGCTGCTGCGGCAGCTAATAGGTAGATGACAACGTATTGGTGGACATCGTGGTATGTTGCATGATCTGACAGAATGTCTTCTGATGTTGCGGCTTTCATTTGCTCTATTTGTTTGCTTAGTTCTTGCAGTAATGCTCTCTGCTCTGTTACCGTCTCATTCTCGTGAAGATGTTTTAAAACCGGTACAGGTAGGTTTATTATATTGTTGATTGAAGGAATTTCTGCAGGACCTGCGTCGACCTGGGCTTGGATTTTGTTCATTTGTTGCGTTTGAGGATAAACAGCAAAAGTTTCACTACTAATTATGCAATCTTCATTGAGTGTTATGACACCAGCCTTGTGTAGTAGCTGCGTTGAAACTTGATGCCCACAAATAATACGTATTTTGCATTGTTGACAGCAAAAATATACGTAATTATTTACATTGTTTAATTCCAACCACTTGTCTCGGCAGTTTTCATGTTTGGTTTCGCAGTGAAGAGATTCCTTGTTCTTCATGCAGAGGCTTTCGTCAGACTTCATGCGGTATACGGGTTTCTGTAGTGCACATAATCGTGTTGTCGCGTCATGTTGCACGCATTGATGTATTTCGGATTCCGTCATTGGTATATACGAATCCTTTTGAATGTTTATTGCTAACATTTCAGCAATAGGTATTAGGGTGACCATATTCACGTCATTGTTTTTCGGTATTGGTATTGTTCGGTAGATCTCGAAGTTATCTCTGCTGATTAAGGGTACCTTTACCTCAATTATAAGGTATCGTTCAGTCATTTTCGCCTTTACTTGTAGAAGATGATACAGGCGAAACAACTCTGTTTGAATGTTGTTGATGGGTAGGACTAAATCCTTGGACAATTGACCCGAGATTATGTTCAATTCATCCCGAAGCTGTTCCGGTGCGATGAGATGTAAGTTCATCTTGCCGTTATATATGTTAGTTACAGTATCGATGAGGGTCTCCTGGACGTTTCTGAGATGCTCAATCAGGCTATTTGCCGTAATAGCGGACATCACAAATTCGATGGACAGTTCTTGAGAATCCAGTTCCTTTTTGATTGAGTTCGTAAACTTGTCAAGGTTTAGCAGATGTTGGTTAAACAGTTTGTACTGTTTTTCAACTGCATCTTCCGACCTTTTCAGTAAATTATATTCTGCTTCGATCACGGATGTCTGATTTCTTAACAACATTGTCAGGTGTTTCTCGTTGGCCTTGACCAGGTCAATGTCTTCTTGATATTGTTTTGCGAATTCGTCATCTAATACTCCGAACAGGGAGCGCGCGATGGAACCGACACCGTTGATAAGCCCACGTTTGCTTCTCGTATTCACTCGGCCTTGCGGATTCAGCAACATATGATTGTAGTGTCTTATTTCGTCGGTCGAGTGCTGCAATTGTGTTAAAATTACGTTACATTGTGTTTTCTGTTTTATTTTCTCGCAGATGTTTTCTAGATGATTGGTAAATTTACTGGATACTGCTATACCGTGCCAGTAGGGCTTGACGTCATAGTACACGATAATCTTCCACTCGCCGCGTATTAGTTGCATATTGGTCACTTTATCAAAGTATAGACCTTGTTGAAGCTCGACAATGTTAGTTGTGTTAGCGGCCGCGACAGGATTTAGCAAATACAGCAGTGCCATGACCAGTCCAATGAAGTTTATTTTTCTGTTTGTTGTTTTGCATCGTCGCGGACTTTGCGAATCGCTGTTTATTTGTAGGTATGACACCTTTTCGTTTGTTTTTGAAGTATTTTGCTGTTCGGCAGTTTCGTCTCCGTTGATAGGTAAGACGGATAGCTTTGTAACAGGTCTTTTCATATGTCCATTTCTTGTTTTTAGGCTAACGACCCGAACATATCCATCGTTCCCAGGGTGAAGCTCTGTTATTCTGCCCATAAGCCATTTTCCGGCTGGTATATGATCATCATGAATAACCACCAGATCGCCTATCTTCAGATTTTTCTGTGGTTCCTGCCACTTTGATCTGGATACTAGTTGGCACAAGTATTCGTTCCTCCATCTCTTCCAAATTTCTACGAAGATCTTTCTTGTTAGTTCCCATCTTGTTCTTGCATCTTCCTTTGTTTCGATGATTGTTAGCCCCGGTCTAC
Source organism: Dicycla oo (assembly GCA_948252095.1). NCBI lineage: Eukaryota > Metazoa > Arthropoda > Insecta > Lepidoptera > Noctuidae > Dicycla > Dicycla oo. The sequence continues at coordinate 20,046,882 of OX411716.1, forward strand.
CCGATAAAAAGTGTGCAGGCGTTAGACAGTCTAGATCGTCTGTGTTTTCACTTAGTGGACACAGAGGTCTGGAGTTCAAACAGGCCTCCAGTTTTGTTAGGATGGTGGTAAACTCCTCAAATGTTAGTTTTTGTTCTCCTACTACACGTTTCAAATGGTGTTTTAGGCTTCTGACTGCTCGTTCCCACAATCCTCCCGCTGATGGCCAAGCGGGGGCATTAAAATGCCACTCAATCTTCATCTCCGCGATTACCTTTTGTAGTTGGTCGCTTTTTTATGTTTGTTCGATTTCCTCGTATTGCTCCACGAGTTGGCGGTTTGCGCCGACAAAGTTTGTTCCGTTATCACTGTATAAGTGACGAGGGGCACCTCTTCTTGCTGCCATCCTGTTTAGGGCTGCCAAAAATGCTGAACTGGTGAGATTTGATACCAGTTCTATATGCACAGCTTTGGTCACCATGCATATAAAGACTGCTATGTAGCCCTTGGTTGTTTTTGCTCCTCTGCCTTTGTTCATTTTGACGTCCACAAATCCAGTGTAATCAACCCCTGTATGGTAAAAGGGCGGCGCTTGATTTGCTCTTGCGCTCGGTAGGTTACCCATCAGCTGGTGTTCCTTTATTGGGTTGTTCTTGCGGCACGTCACACATTTTCTGATTTACATCTTCGTTGTTCGGCTTCCACCGACGATCCAATATTTCTCACGTAAGTGTGATAGGGTGAGTCTCGGGCCGCCGTGGAACGTCATTCGATGAGCTTGATCGATGAGAAGATGTGTTAATCGACTGTCGTGTGGAATGATCATCGGATGTTTCATGTTTTCGGTTAGCAAGGTGTTTTTCAATCTTCCTCCCACTCGTAAGATGCCTTGATCGTCAATGAACGGAGTAAATGCTTTTAATTTACTGTTAGACTGCACCGTGTTATGTTTTTGTAAATAGCAAATATCTGTGTCAAATAATTTTTGTTGAGTTTGTTTTACGAGCACCTTCGTTGCGTTATCCAATTCGTGCAACGTCAGATATCGCGGTAGTTGTCGCCGTTTCGGGTTCAATGGTCTGAGTATCCATGCGACAATGCGAATAATATGTTCGATAGAGCTGTGATTTTGCAGTAATTTTTCCATAATGCTCGGATTGTCTATGTTGTGTTGGGATACATTGGCTTGTTTCCGGACTGTTTTTTCTTCTTGGTCTGTGCTATAATTATATTTTTCTATGTTCTTTGTTTTAAGCGATGGTAGCCATGTAGGCCCTTGCCACCACAGTTGATTTTCTTTCAGCTGACTAGCGTATTGGCCTCTGCTTGCGGCGTCAGCGGGATTTTCCTTTGTTTTGACGTAGTTCCACAACGATCGTGGTATGACGTCAGTAATACTTCGTACTCTGTTTCCCACGTATGCTTTCCAGCGGGATGGGTCTCCTTGTAACCAACCGAGGACCACCATGGAATCAGTCCAGCCGTAGACGTGTACTTCATATTGATTCAATGAATGTTTGACTTTGCGCATTAGTTGTGATAGTAGGTGCGCTCCATTCAATTCCAGTCTAGGCAATGTTGTTGTTTTTCGATGTGGTACAATCTTTGACTTCGCGGCTACAAGCATTGTTGATGAGTGGACCCGTGCGTAGATGACACAGGCATAAGCATCCAGAGAGGCGTCACTGAACCCATGTAGCTCCATTATATCTTTTCGCCACACTTAAGCCATCTAGGTATTTCGCAAGAGTTTATTGCCCTTACGTCCGCTTGTATCTTGCACCACTCCACATGTATGTTTTCGGACACTTCGTCGTCCCATTGTAAGTTTCCATCCCACAGTTTTTGAAATAATAATTTCAATTTTGTTGACACAGGAGCCAGCCAGCCGAGTGGGTCAAATAGTTTAGATATTTCGGCTAGTAGGCTGCGTTTAGTCTGTTTCTTGTTGACGTCCGAAATTGTGCATTGAAAGGTGAATTTATCCTCTCTTGAGTTCCAGCATAAGCCTAATGTTTTTTGTGTATTTTCCGTTTTGAAGTTGAAGACAATCTTATCGTTGTTGTGTTGTTCGGAGATGTCTTCCAAAAGTTTGTGATTGTTTGCGGACCATTTTCGAAGATTAAACCCTCCGTTTTTTAATAATTGTTTTAGGTCAGCGATCAATTTCTTCCCTTGTTCGATTGTATGTGTTCCATGGACAAGGTCATCCATGTAGAATGATTCTTCCAGCACCTTTGAAGCATCAGGGAACTGTTCTCGTTCATCTGTCGCCAATCTCCTGAGTGTCATCATGGCTAGGAACGGCGCTGCTTTGGTACCGTATGTTACGGTTGTTAGTTGATATGAGCGGATAGGTTGGTCCAGTGATTCCCGCCATACAATTTGTTGCAGTTGTTGATCTGCAGGGGCTACCCAAATAGCACGAAACATCTTCTCAATGTCTGCTGTAAACGCATATTTGTATTGCCTCCATTTTATCAATAATGTTTGTAGGTCCTGTTGAAGATTGGGGCCTTTGTACATGAGGTCGTTCAAACTGCATCCTGTAGATGTTTTTGCTGACGCATTAAACACCACTCTGTACTTTGTTGTGGTTGATTCAGCGCGTTGTACGCCGTGGTGAGGTAAGTAACACTCGAGTTTTTTGTTACTGACTGTTGATTGCTTCATATGACCTAGATCAATATATTCAGCCATGAAGTCTTTATAGGCCTTTGCCAAATGTGTTTGTTTTTCCAATTTTCTTTCCAAAGTTTTTAATTGGGCGATAGCCATTGGCTTAGACGACCCCAGTCTGCTCTCAACTTCATTCTTCATCGGCAGTCTGACTTCATATTTCCCACTCTCCAAGCGTTGCGTAGTGTTGGTGTAGTATTCAATGCATGTTTCATTTTCCATCGATAGGTTGGATTGATCCGTGATGTCTTCAATTTCCCAGAACTGTTTGATATCTTCCAGATTGTTTATGACTACATTGCAGTGAAAAGTTTTGACATTGCCACATAAAAGCCAACCTAGGTAGGTTTGTTGTGCGATAGGTTGAGTGACGTCATCGCCTTTTATTATTCCTCCTAGCATGATTTGCGAATAAATGTCTGCTCCGAAAAGTAAATCCACCTGACGGCTGCTATGGAAGTCTGGATCTGCTAGGCGGATGTTCTGTATGTGGGACCAACATGGTTTTGCAAAGGTCTTATTTGGCAGGTTCTTAATCAAGTTGTTCATAATGAAGACAGACGTTTGGAACTTGAATTCGTTATAGACAGAACTGCAAGTAATTGTTGTCATTCCTTTGCAGTGGTTTTTCTTCTGTCCAACTCCAAAGATGACTCCTTTGCATCTCTCGCGCTTGACACCGAGAAGTTGAGCGGCATGTTCTGTGATCAAAGAGATCTGAGACCCTTGATCGATGAGGGCTCGCAACTTGATTTGAGTCCCATCAGCTGTTTCTATGTTTACTACAGCAGTCGCTAGTAGTATCTCCGAAGTATCCTCATCCTTTGATACATGGGAAGAGTTTGCTTGTTTTTCTGTTTTGTTCTTAATACATGCATCGTGTAGCAATGTATTATGTTGACCCGCGCACTTGCGACATCGGTGAGCGGATGTACATATTTTTCCGTTATGGCTGAACAGGCAATTTACACAAAGGTTCATTTTATTTACTGTGCTAAGTTTTAAGTGATTCGGCATTTCTAAAAACTTTGCACAATTGTACATGCCATGTTCGTCATCGCAAAGAGGGCATCGAAATGTTATCGTCTGGAATGATTTCGTACTTTTCTTGTTGCTAGTTGCTTGATTACTGCTGTATTGTTTTTTAGAGGAATTTTGATGTTGACTCGATGACGTATTTGGTTTTTGATTGTTTTCTTGTTTGCGGCGCGACGCTTCCAATGATGTAAACTTCGCTTCTAGGAAATCTAACAGATCTTTCAGTATTGGCAGCTTTCGGCAATTCTGCAGGGAGTCGTTGTACTCTGAATGTGTGTCTGCGTCTAATTTCTGCGATAAGATGTGTACAAGAATCGGATCCCAAGTGTCGACATTCACACCTAAATTCTTTATCGCATGTAGGCATTCTATGCTGACGTCGTGGATTTTATTTATTTGTGCCACTGATTGTTGTTGCATGTTTGGAAGATTGAAAAGCATGTTGATGTGCGATGTGAAGATAAGTTTTTCATTATTATATCGGTGATTGAGGATATCCCAACACACGAGGTAGTTATCCGAACTTATCTGTAGGTGTTGAATCAAGCGTTCCGCTTCTCCCTGCACTTTACTCTTCAGAAACTGCATCTTCTGAGCCGATGAAAGGGAATTGTTGTTGTGTATTGCTTCCGTGAAAAGGTCCTTAAATGGGATCCACTGGTTGTATTTACCGTAGAAGACTGGTATCTCTAATTTCGGTGTTGTTTTTTCACGATGAGCGCCGGGCCACATTTTGGTATTCAAAGCCTTCTTCAGTTCATGGAACTGGTTTTCATACCTGGTGTAGCGTTCTTCGTACACTATCATCTTCTCTCCGTTGGTTTCACATTCTATCTCCCAGTGAAGGTTGTCAATAGCTAACCAGCGCGTTTGTAGTGTTTGCAGAGCGTCTTGAAATTCCCATTTTTCAGATAGAAACTCCACGTGTATGTTCGAAACTGCTCTCATGAAGGCTTTAAAGTTTGCCGTCTGTTTGCGCATCATGTCGTCCAGCTTGCTATTGGATCCCGTATCCTTTTTCACAGTGTTCTGTTGTTCTTGCCGAGTACTCGTAGGAGGAAGTGATTGTTCTCTGTTTTGTTTATCTTGATTAGCATCCCTAGCTTGTTCTGCTACCTCACTCTTCAAGGCTTCTTGTTCTTGTCTTGTTTGATCTGAGGAACCTTCCCCTGTTTGTTGGTTGGCACCTCCCAATGTTTTTGTTTGCAGCGATTGCTCCCTTGGAGAACGAGCGAGGGTCGTGAGTTGTTGGTGTTGTTGAAGAATAAGCTCCTTTACTTCATTATAGCACTGCAGCGTTAGATTATAGCACTCATTCGTAAAGTAGGGATGACTTACACTTTGTTCCGTAGACAAGCGGTCATGATTGAATTGGAATTCTGACCACAAGTTTTCCAACATTGCCTTACGGCGTTTGAAATAGTCGGCGTTTTTTCTGTCCCAACCATCTTTCTTGATATTTATTCCGATCTTCTTTATGCTGTCGTAGAGTTCGTTCTGATTCTGGTATAAATCAGCTGACGACATGTTGTTTTCTTGTTGACTTCAAGATGAACTCTTCTGTTTCGAGCGTCGACTGTTGCTCCACACTCCTGGTACTTTGTGTTGATGTAAATCACACACCACTAAGTTGCTCGAAGGACCATATGTTGGGGCGTAACTCCCAACAGTGATAATGTTATGTTGATGTTGTGTATTAGGATGCTATGTTGAATGTTATGTTGAGAGAGTAGACAACCGATTGGTATAAAGGTTTTATTGCTACTAAAAATAACATGTTATAATGTAATAATGTACAATATTGTTGGATTAAACAAAGTGCAACGTTTCACTGTAAGTAGGACGAGTTAGTTAGGGTCAATGTACAGCGTAGCTCGTACAAGTGTCAAGATGACAGATGACGACATAGACAGCAAATGTCAAAGTCAATTTGGATCTGACATTTGCGATGAAAACAAACATTCGCGACGGGAAAAACCTTTGAAAATCGTAGAATTATGTGGAAAAACGACAAGTGGGCTTATTGATTCCGGTAGTGATGTGAACTTAGTATCTTCCGAGTTTTGTGCTAACGTCAGTAAAGTGCTGAACAGTAACATAACACTGTCTGGACTTGGATCCGCTAAAGTGGAGTCATTAGGTCGTCTATCAACAAATGTTGTGATCGACGGTACGAAATACGACGATGTGTCATTCTATGTGGTACCTAAAGACTGTATGCCTTTTGATGTAATCATAGATCACGAATTTCTTAAGAATGTTATAACGGTTATGAATGGTAGTGCTGTGTGGATGAAACCTGTGGAATGGATGAACGAAATTAATTGTTTTTGTTGCAGTGTTGAGGTTGGCCATGTAAGTAATACTTACCTTAAAGAAGAGGTTGTTCAGATGGTTGAGAGCTATCAACCATGCCAAATTAAAGAAGCTCCTATCCAGTTGAAAATAATTGTGAAAGATGATGTCCCGGTGGTGCAACGTCCACGACGCATATCACTGAAGGAGCAGGTGGCTGTTGAAGAACAAGTTGCGGAATGGCTCGAGCAAGGAATTGTACGTGTAAGTTATTCAGAATATGCCAGTCCATTAGTTCTTGTTCACAAAAGAGATGGTACTATAAGGGTGTGCGTTGACTATAGAAAATTAAATAGTAAAATTGTAAAAGATGAGTTCCCATTGCCGATTATTGAGGATCACATTGACAAGTTGGCTGAGGCAAAAGTATTTAGTGTACTGGACTTAAAAAATGGGTTTTTCCATCTGAGTATCAGCAGTGAGTCGGTAAAATATACTGCATTTGTTACACATCACGGTCAGTTCGAGTTTTTGAAAGCTCCATTTGGCTTGTCTGTTTGCCCTAACTACTTCATGAGATTTGTGACCATAATCTTCAGAGAACTAATATCTAAAGGGATTGTTCTAATATTTGTTGATGATATTCTTATTCCAGCAAAAGATGAACAGGAAGCCGTTGATAGATTAAGGGAAGTTTTAAGAGTGGCGTCTGAATATGGCCTGCAAATAAATTGGAAAAAAGCACAGCTGATATGTCGAAACATAACCTATTTAGGTCATACGATTGAGAATGGACAAGTAAGGCCTGCCAGTGAAAAGATTGATGCCGTTACAAAGTTTCCAGAACCCAGAACAATTAAGCAATTGCAAAGTTTTATTGGGTTGGCGTCGTATTTTCGGAAGTATGTCCAGAATTTTGCATCAATAGCACAGCCGCTTACAGATTTACTTAAGAAAGATGTCAATTTTGAATTCAATGATGAACAACGGCGTGTATTCAATTGTTTGAAGGAGCGTTTGACTACTAAACCAGTTTTACAAATATTTAATCCAAGATTGGAGACAGAAATGCATACAGATGCATCACTTCTGGCTTACGCAGCTATACTCATGCAGCGATCTGATGATGACGGTGGACTACATCCAGTATATTTCATGAGTCGTAAAACCAATGATGCAGAAAAGAAGTACACCAGTTATGAACTGGAAAGTCTAGCTATTATTGAAGGGGTAAAAAAATTTAGGCACTACTTATATGGAAGATGAGTACTTATAAGATTTAAAATCGTAACTGATTGCCAAGCATTCCAGATGACGCTTAAGAAAAAAGACTTGAGTACAAGGGTTGCAAGATGGGCATTGCTTCTGCAGGAGTTTGACTTTGTGGTGGAACATCGGCCAGGAACGCGGATGAAGCATACTGATGCATTAAGCCGAAACCCATATGTAGCTGTAGTAACTTTGCACGATGAGATCAGAAGAGCACAACAGTTGGATGATGGTCTAAAAGCTATATTACAGATTTTACAGGAGAGAACATACGGTGATTATTATACTGATAATGGATTGCTTTACAAAGGGGTGGAAAAGCATTTAGTGATCCCAAAGTCTATGGAAAATGAAATCATTAAAAGAGCACATGCAAATGGACATTTTTCAAAAAGAAAGATGATTGAATTGATTGGTAAAGACTATTTTATTAAGAACCTTGATAAGAAAATTGAAGAGTTTATTACAAGTTGCATTCCATGTCTATTATAGCTACGCGTAAAGAGGGAAAACAAGAAGGATTCCTAACTCCGATTGAAAAGGAAGAGTCACCGCTACATACACTGCATTTGGATCACATTGGTCCAATGACCGAGACGAAGAAGCAGTATAACCATATCCTCACGATTGTTGACGCATTTACGAAGTTCACTTGGATATTTCCAACTAAAAGTACCACAAGTAGAGAAACAATTGAAAAGTTGAAAATTCACCAACAACATTTTGGCAATCCAACCAGGTTTATAACTGATCGAGGAACGGCTTATAGGAGCACTGAGTTTCAAGAGTATTGTAAAGACGAAAATATACAACACATCAAAATTACGACGGGTGTGCCTCGAGGAAATGGGCAGGTGGAAAGAGTCCATCGCACTATAATCTCTGTACTTACCAAGATGTGCATAGAGAACCCTGCTCTCTGGTACAGGCATGTAAGTAGATTACAGCGTTCTCTAAATAGTACTTTTCAGCGAAGCATAAACACTACACCTTATCAACTATTGATTGGGACAAAGATGAGAATGAAGGAAGACATCGAGATTTATGATTTGCTTTCAGAAGAAGAAAGAGAAAGCTATTCAAAGGAGAGAGAAAAACTTAGAGAGAAAGCTAAGGAGCAAATTCTACAAGTTCAAGAAGAAAACATAAGAAATTTTAATAAGAATAGAAAAGAAAGTATGAAGTACAATGAAGGAGACTTGGTAGCAATAAAACGCACGCAGTTCGGCTCGGGAATGAAGCTTAAAGCTAAATATCTTGGCCCCTATCAAGTCGTAAAAGCAAAGAGGAACAACAGATATGATGTAAAAAAGCTCAACCTGAATACTGAAGGCCCTAGCGTAACCTCTAGTTCAGCAGATTACATGAAGGTGTGGCCAGCTGTGAACTCCTTAACCTAATAGGTGAGAGTTGCTTGTTAATTTTTTCTTGTTTCAGGTTTGTGCATGAAAGGTTGTGTGCAATGTTTTGTTAAACACGGTGTTTTGTTAGATGTAAGCTTAGTCTATTGTTATTAACTTTGCCTTACAATGCGTTTAAAGCCAAAGTAAAATCTAACCTTTGTTCAAAGGCATACTATTCTATCAACGATTACTTAAACGATAAGAATAGTTGGTCGCTGTGTTTAACTTAAGACAATGTTTATGTTCTTTCTCCAGAATTAGCTTACCTACTGACAGGTTATATGGGTTCATATAATTATTTATTTTCTTTGACTGTAAAGGTCAATTTATTTTAATTTTATTTTTATTTATCATTGACATAATCTACTCATTACAATGTTTTTTTATGAGTGGTATTGCAATATGTGGTTAGCTAGTGACCTCGACAATTGATCATATTTATTCTTGTCTGAGCAACCGGCAGCAGGTTCGTCATGCTCCCTTAGATGTCACTGCTTGCGGTAGCGTCGGGGGTCGGGTTGCCTCCTTCCCTCAAATATGGCGAGGGGGGTAATGGCTGATCTTTGCGTTATGCTCGTGAACGGGTGCTGCTTGTGGTGACTGGTCGTCTTGCTGACCTTGGTTTTGTTTTGTTATTAGTAATTTAACTCGTTTTTTTTACTTCGATGGTCCTAGTTTATCATCTGTGACTTCGAGTTACGGCTATATGTAAGTGGGCACGCCCTTTATTAATGGAGGCTTTTAATATAGGTATAAAGTTCTACTTACGTTTTTAGTTTTGTATTTTGATTCTGCTTGAGTATAGTTTTCGATTTTTTCTTCTTTTTTTAAGTATATTGGCGTGTGCTAGCTGACTTATAGCAAATAATTTAATTTAATTTAATGTTTGTGTTGCGTAATGTACTTGCATGTAATTTGCACAGTGTTGTATAGAATATATATATGTTTTATTATTTTTTTATTTAACTGAACAGACAGCTGTGCTGCTGAGGAGTTTGTTGCGCCACTTCTTCTCCTCAGCTAAAGCACTAGGAAGTGGTGAAGAGCGGGCGTTTTGGGGGACTGTCTTATGTAATTTTGACGTTCGAAAAGTGCTGATTCTCAGCCTAGTTTGAATAAATGACTTTTGATTTTGATTTTTTTGATTTTTAAGAGTTAAGAGATGTATCTTTACTGTACCTACTGCAACGATAGATGTCAGTGTGTAAACATTTTTTAGGAATATTAACAATGTTATGTTCTCTCTTTGAATTATTATTTTATGATGTCTTTTTTAAAATAAAACTAACTATGTGATGTTATGTTGTTACTCCGATGTTGTATTAGTGTATTGTTGTATTAGTAGTTCAGTTTACTCCAATGTTGTATTAGTGTATTGTTGTATTAGTAGTTAAGGTAAAAATAAGCTGAAAGCTAGCGATGTATGTTCGGGTGCATGTCTGAGGACAGACATGGATCAGGATGGCCGACTGTGGGATAATGATTTTGTAACAAGCTAAGTATGAATGCAGCATAATATTGTCAAAACGGAACGCAGCGGATGAAAGAGAGAGAAGTATGTGTGTGAGCGTAATAGCGAGATGACGGGGGTCTTACGACGACAGACGTACGGTGCAACGGCGATATATTTCAGTGTGTCTAAAATAAAAGTTTTTAAAAGTATTTCTCGTTTATTTTGCCATATAATCCCATATATATATATATACAGGTACAATCAATAGTACAATAATATTATTGTACTATTAATTGTACCTATAGATGTATTATAATAAATACTTTACCTAATAACGTGTATATTAAAAAAAAGAGAGAAAAGTAAAAATCCGCTGGACGATCGTTTACTTGGTGCTTGTCTATCTCACCGGCAGCGGGTGAATGGGACTTGCATGACGAGGTAACCGATAAAACTTGTTTCCGCTGGTCGGTCATTTGCTTGGTGCAAGTCTATCCCACTAGCAGCGGGTGGATGGGACTTGACACGTCTAGGCACTTGGCAAAACAAAAGTAAATTACAATTGTAGAAAAAGGGTACTTCGAGAGCGAAGTACTTGTCAGTATGGCCGTGATATATAAAAGTAATTATTAAGTGTCTAATATTTAAAAATAAATCTTGATATACCTATAAATGTAATTATTATCTGTTTAATATTGTATAATCAATCGTTAAAATTAATTAATGAATTTACTAAATATAACAAACTTATTTTTCTATAAATCAAACACTGATTTGAATCAACTGTCGATTGTGAATCATACTTGTTTGTTAACGGGTATAAAAGAGCGGAGCCACAGTCAGTGCTGCCATTTTAGCGCTTTCGGCGCTAGATCTAGCGCTTTTTTGCTATGTTCAGCGGGCACTTGATAATTTTAGCGCCTAACGGATAATTTTGCGCTTTCTTAATTTTTAATATGGCAGCACTATTTGTTCTTCCGTGGAGAATAAAATTATTGTATATGTTCAATTTTGTGCTCTATGCCAGCTGGGTTTTAATATGGCAATAGAGCACGGGGAATCCCATGAACATTCAAGTACGGTTTGTTTAATGTTTGGTTGATTGACTTTGCTTCTTTCATTTTCATTCTGTCTATGTGAACGCACTGAAGTTCAAGTTTAGAAATAACGTTTTAAGCACTGATTTTATTAGTTACTCTTGTGAGTGTTCCATAGTGTTGTGTTGGATAACTCTTTTGAAATGGATGAACCATTATCAAAAAAAACTGTGTACAAACAAAGATATAAAGTCGAATGGGAGAAATCGCCCAACTTTAAACAATGGTTGAAACCTGTGCCTGGAGATGATACAAGGGCAATGTGTTTGTATTTTAGGAAGGATTTTCTTGCCAAATTAAGCGATATCCAGAGACATTGTGATTCAGTTCATCACAAGAAGCAGGCGAAACCTTTCTTGGACAAAAAACAAACACAAATCTCTTCAATGCTGCAAAAACCCGTCGATAAGCTCTGTGTTGAGGCTGAAGGTGCTCTCTCAATGTATGTTGCAAAAAGGAACTGATCCACTGTGGCCCACAGTGGATCAGTTCCTTTTTGATTCGACGCTCGACGCTCGCCACGGACGGTCGCCTGCTCCGCACCCACCGTCTGCGCTCCGAGCTCAAGAGTCCGCTCCCGTTGCGCCCCGCAACGCCCCTCGTAGTCGCCCGACTACTACCGATCTTCGAGTGATTAATTAAGTAATTAATTAATCGACTCGAAAATCACCCAAGTGCCTTTTTCAAGGCAAATACTATTTCTAAATCCCGCGTGTGTAGCTTCACCAGGCCCCAGGTTTCTGGGCAAAACCACAGTTTCGTGGTCCTCGGTGGAAACCTTACGGTGCCAACGAAGCCGAGTGGGGTGTTGACCCAATTACACCCGCCGAACCCCTTCAGGGGGAGGCAGTCAATTGGACGGGTCCCAGAGTTAACCGGCCTTGGGGATCTCCTAGTCGGCTCTGGTATACAGTTTTGCTTCCACAGCTACACACCTAGTGTCTTTAGGGTGTGTCTACACCCTTCGCGCTAGACTGGTCAGGGCCCCGTTCGCACAATAAGACTGGCGACGGATTACAAGCTTAGGGCTCACCAATAGGTACTCACCTCCCTGTCTGACCCGACAGAGAGGGTTACTCATCCCCGGGCACACCCACCCGGGGAGTTAGGCTCTCTGGAGAATTCCTCCCTCTCCCCCTCCCCTGCCTCCTCATGGCAGACATCCTAGGACTCTTGTCCTTCGTTAAAAGGGTCATACTCAATGACCCTTAATTCACGGAAAAGTACGGCACGGAGCTTGCTGCTCTGCAGCTCCCGTCCGCTCCTCCCCGTTCCGACATCTCTGATGTCGTTCCCCCCTGTCCGACCGTTTGCATGGACACTGACTCAGTGTCCGACCGTTTGCATGGACACTGACTCAGTGTCCGACCGCGCCCCTTTCCCCGTCCGACAACGAGTCCGCCTCGGGCTCAGATGAGGAGGCCTTAAACTCTGAGGCTTCCCCTTCCTCTCCCTCCTCGGAGGACGATGGCTTTACGCCCGTCCTCCGTAAGGGAAGCAAGAAGAGGAAGCTGAAGGGCTCTAAGGCCCCCTGCCCCTCTACCCCGCTTAAGAAGGCGACGACTGCCTCAGTCCGTGGCCCGACCCCTCCCCCCGCCCCCGCCCCAGCGGCATCCCCCGCTACTGCTGCCCCCGCCTCTCCCCCTGTTCAAGCGGCTTCCCCCGCTTCCGCCCCTATCCCGACTCCTCATCCTCCTCGCAGGATGCTTCTTCTCGCAAGAAGAAGTTGGCCCCCCTCCTCCCGTCTTCATTCAGGGCATAGGGAGATGGACCGACGTGTCCAAATGGTGCGCCGATCTCAGGATTGGTTACACCAGTGCCCGCAACACCCAACAGGGTATTAAAGCCTCGTCCCCTTGTCGAAAGACTACAGGGGACTCCCCAAACTCCTCAGGAACAGAGGTGTGTCATTTCACACCTATGCCCTCCCTGAGGAGCGTCAGACCTGAGTGGTGATACTCCGGGTCCCTAAAGAGAACCCTGTAGAGGATATCAAAGCCGCCCTTGAGTCGCAGAATATCCCAGTGGACGATGTCCACCGTATGCACCGCGCCAGAGGCGGTGCTAAGTTCGACATGGTCCTCGTAGTCTGTCCACCATCCGAGGGTCATCATCCCATATTCTCGGTTCGATCGATCTGTTGCCTTACAGGCATTCAGATCGAAAAACCAGATAAGAGCAGCATCGTAGGCCACAAAGGCATTGCCATGCCACACCGAGGTGCGTGGGAGAGCATGGCACGGCCGATTGCCCCAGGTCAAAAGACCGCTCCCTCTGCCGCGACCCACCCAGCTGTGTGCTATGTGGCTTGTCGGGGCACCCAGCCAACTACCGTGGCTGCTCCAAGGCCCCAAAGTCTTCCTCCCCCAAAATGGCCAAGCGTGCCAACGCTCGCCAGCAATGGGAATGCCCCTCTTTGGTCATCCCCTCAACCCAGATGCCCACGCGACTGAGTCCTCAGAGACCCAGTCCATGGAATTAACTGAACCACCAGCAGGCCTTCCCTGCTCTGGCTGCTTCTCAGCCTCCTCCCCCCCCCCCCCCCCCCCTTATACCGGCTCCCACGGATGCCCGGAAACCCGCAGCACCTCCTAAAGCTGCTGCTCCCGCTCTCGCTGTTTCAGCTCCCCCCCCTCTTCCCCCACCCGCCGGAGTCAGTCAAGGCCTGCCTCTAGATAACTTCAGTGTTATCTCTGGCACTTTCTTGACCTTTATGTCCCCCCGCGCTACCCAAATGGCCAACGAAATCGTGGCCGCCAGGAATGCCTGCGATCTCTTCAGGATCCAGAGCATATATAATGCGTACCCGGAGATTACGCAAGCTCTAATGGCCTTCACCAAAAAATAAATCAACAATGGATAAAGGCATCTTATCTAGATTTAAACCCCGATCCCTCAAGTTAGGTTTTTTCAATGCCAACGCCAATGCCATTCATAGCCAACGTGCTGAGATCGCCACTTTCCTCCGCGATCACCATATAGACATCCTCTTAGTTCAGGAAGCCTCGTCATCGGAACCCGTCTATTGCTAACTATCGCATAGTTCGCAACGACAGGACTCGATGTCACCAGGGCGGGCCTATACTGCATCCCTATAGACCCTCCCCCCCTCTCAGACTTAGAAGTGTCTGTCTGCCGCCTAGGCATGACAGGCCACCAACCGATCACTTTAGTATCGGCCTACCTCTCCCCGACCTCCTCAGATAGTTCCCTATCTGCTGACCTTTCCACCCTTTTTGGCTTGAGTGAATCCGTTATCATAGCGGGTGACCTCAACGCCAAACATTCCGCCTGGAATAGTACCAGGACCTCTCGCAGAGGTAGACTTCTGTTCAACCTCTGCTCCCTCCTGAGTTTCGATGTCATCGCCCCAATGACTCCTACTCACTTTCCTCACAACCCTGACCACACCCCTGACGTACTTGATGTAGCGCTTCTAAAAGATGTTAACCTACGGTTAGACTCTATAGAGGCGATACATGAACTGACCTCTGACCACCGACCAGTCGTCGTAAACCTGGCACCCCGCATAGGTCTCCGTGACCCCAGTCAACTCCCTCTCACCCAAAAAGTGACCGACTGGAGGAAAGTAAGCGAATGTCTGAAATCCACCACGTCCCCCCACTTAGACTCCATCCCGGGCCACTTTGACTCTATCGCTGACACGACGGCCGCGATCGACTCATTCACAGAACACGTACAATCTGTCCTGGACGATGTACGTGAGCTGCTGAATGAGAACGCGGCTGTCCGTGCCTACAGCAGCTTTCCCTGCCACGCGAACAAAGCCCATATGCGCTCTTTACAGAGATCTGTAAAGACACGCTTAGAGGAGCTGCGTACCGCTGGCTGGGACAAGATGCTGAGCGACCTAGAGCTTACCCACCTAGCCTTCTGGCAACTCCAGAGGAAGCTCAGATCCCAAGAGACTGCCTCTGTGCCCCCCTTATCCGCCCTGACAAGACCATCGCTTTCGATGATGTCGACAAGGCTGAATGCCTAGCCGACAGTCTTGAGACTCAGTGCTCACCCAGCTCTCAACCTGTAGACTAAGCTCACCTCTCTAAGGTCGACGCGGAAGTCGAACGTAGAGACTCCCTCCCTCCCGTTGAAGACCCTGATTGTCCTCTGCCCCCCGTCACTCCAGACCAGGTGCAGGACATAATCAAGGGTCTTATACCCCGTAAAGCCCCCGGCTCAGATGGAATTACCAATAGGGTGATCCAACTCTTCCCTGCCCACCTTATAATACTCATGGTCACCATCTTCAATGGTGCCATGAGCAACAACATCTTTCCTCAAGCATGGAAAGAGGCCACTGTAATTGGCATCCCCAAACCCGGTAAGCCCAAGGCTGAGCCCACTAGTTACCGCCCCATCAGTCTGCTCAATGTGCTCGGCAAAATCTATGAGAGGCTTATTTATAAGCGACTCAGAGACTATGCCGAGACAAAGGGTCTCATCCCTAACGAGCAGTTTGGTTTCCGAACGCAGCATTCCTGCGTTCATCAGGTCCACCGCATCATCGAACATATAAGTGTTGGCTTCCAACGTGGTTTGATGACGGGTGCTGTCTTCTTTGATATAGCGAAAGCGTTCGACAAAGTCTGGCACAACGGCTTATTATATAAGCTCTACCAACTTGGCGTGCCGGATCGTCTCGTACTCATATAATATTACGAGACGTTTTGTCGAATCGCACCTTTCGCTATCGCATAGAAGGAGCTCTATCCTCCCCCCATCCCATCCGTGCAGGAGTCCCACAGGGCTCTGTGCTCGCTCCCCTCATCTTCACGCTGTTCACCAGCGATATCCCGAAAAGTAAAAAGGCGCAGTTAGCTCTGTTCGCAGACGACACGGCCATTTACTACTAGGGCAGGGACCAACACCCGATATCTCGCACTCTCCAAACTGCAGTCGATAACCTCGGCGCCTGGTTTAGGAAGTGGAGAATCGAGGTCAATCCCGACAAGATCCAAGCGGTCCTCTTTCTGAGACCGCGTCGCACTCGACTCCCCCCCGACCGATCACCATGTTCGGCAAGCCGATCCCTTGGGAGACGCGAGCCAAATACCTCGGTGTGACCCTCGACCACCACCTCTCCTTCGCTGAGCACATAAAGCAGGTGCGTTCGCGCGCCGCTTTCGCTCTCGGTAGACTCCACTCCGTTCTGAATGCACGTAGCAAATTGTCACTTAGGTGCAAATTGCGCATTTATACAGCGTGCATTCGCCCCATCATGACCTATGCAGGTTCAGTGTTTGCGCACGCAAACCTCACCTCATTCATAGGATGCAGGCCCTCCAAAACCGTTTCCTCCGAAAGGCAACGGGAGCCCCTTGGTTCGTTCGGAACGAAATCCTCCACGTAGACATTCCCACCATCTCCCAGTGCTTGAAACGCAATTCCAAGCGTTTCTTCGACTCAGCCACCAACCATCGCAACCCTCTGGTTGTCGAGGCGGCTAGCTATGTCCCCTCTCGTATTAGTAAGGTCCGCCGCCCTAGGCTTGTCCTCTCAGATCCCGACGACCCCATAACTCTTCTCCAGGAGAGCAGTAGGGACCGTAGGAACAAACACAAATCGACATTCCGACCTCGCCGCCGAGGTCCCTCGCGACGACCCCGTAATAATCGTCCTCCCCCCCCCCCGTCCCTTGCTCGGGTATGAAGTGCCAGCTGGTGGCGTAGCTGAGCCAGTAGCTTTAAACTCCCCTGACAATAATAATTATGCAAATCTGATCCAGCCTGTCCCATCTTGCTGTCCTCCCCCAGCGACGCCCTAAGCCGAGGCCCGTTTCCCACAGGGGGAGCCCTTAGCGTGTAGTCGCTTAGTCTGTAAGTTTTATGCCCCTGGCTGGAGGCTTTGAGTTCTCTTAAGGCAGCCACAGGATAGTCCGGTTAAGTAGTCACGGCCTCTCTGGATCAGTTCAGTTGTTCTTCGATTTTCAAGGCGTTAACATCTAAGGTATGATATTATTCTGATTATTGTTGTTGTTGATGATGTATATATAATAAAAAGCTTATTGAAGAAAGTGAAGAAGTTATCGGAAGGGGACTTAATGAAAATCCTTTTAATGGCTTTGAATTTGAGACCCAGGTAGGAGACGTCGGTGAAGACATGATACCAGGTGGTAATCCAGGACCACAACTATGCGGTAACAGTTGCAACTATATAGCTTTACCTCCACAATTAACTGAAGATGAGTTATTAACTTTAACAAGAAAACTTTATTCTGACCAAAGAGACATTGTTTCATGTTTCATTGTTGAACAATAACTTGTCAGCAGATTATATTACTCGGCTAATCCATTTTTGGCTTAAGCGGCGATCTCACTGCATATAATTTCTCACTAAAGTATAGTTAGCTGCGTAATGATACTTCGGATTCTACAGAAAGGTATCCATATCAGGGTTGTCTGAGGACTCGGAAGCAGCATGAAGCAAGCGGTCCACACTTCGGATGGCCACATAGCTTGGAGATGCGTCATTTGTGGTCGCTATCTCCTGTAGTGAAGGAACGAAGGAAGAAAAATTTAAAAACATGCGACGTAAAGCTATGGTTTTATTGTTCGGCAAACCAAAATAACTTCCTGTTGTAAATGATAATGAATCCTAGTATGTAGCCAAAGCAATAACGACAGATATATTTAAAATTACTTGGAAAATTATACAACCACGCGCTCGATGGAGTCAACGAGATCCAGCTACGTGGAAAAAGAATCTAGAGAAAAGGCATAGAGCTGAAGGCCTTCCATACGTAACTAAAACGAAATGTCAAGATCCAAAACTCCCTAAGCCTTTAAATTGTTTTAAGTGCAAATTTGAGTGCAACAATCATGTTACCGAAAACATTCGGAAAGAATTGTGCAGGAAATACTGAAACCTAGACTACATATCGAAAAAACTGAGTCTTATGATGTCAAACCGACGAAAAGGTTCTTTTGAACAGAAAACGGTCTACACAGCGCAAGTATGCTAAACAATGTTACTTTATCATCGTAATATCATCTATCATATATATCGTAATATCATCTCTATAAGCGTAAACATGGCTATTATCCTTACCTCTATCCGACTAAATTTCTACTGGGATGTCTCGGATATAACTCGTTAGAGGTAAGGCGAGCAAAAGACCAGGTCACCATAGCCTGTAAGACGCTCCGTGGCACTATTGTCGCGCCTGATCTGCATGCTGTGCTGGCTCGCTTCTTTGTCCCAGACAATTACTGCCTCAGCAGAAAGCACAGGCTGTTTGCTGTGCCTCCATGTCGAAAATGACCTCTTGGACTCTAATCCAACAAACGATCTGTTTGCGGACGAATGGGCGAAGAATTTATTGGCATGTCAGAAGTACTGTGGAGAGGAATTTATGAAAGAGTTGTTAGACGATTTTTACAGTAAAGTTAAAGTTTGTTTACGTTTCTGTTTTCATAATTATTACTGTGCTTTATGTGTTTGTACGTTTTATTAATGTTTATTACATAGACTTATTGGTTTAAGGGGCAGTGATGGTAGATCTGTAAACGCAATGTGTCAATATGCCAAACACACGTCACTTTTGTCGTAACCTTTGGTCTCCCTCTCGCAATTTAATGGTTGTCGTAGTAAAAAACGTTGTGTGCTTTAATCCCATTATATCCTATTTCTTTTATTTACACCATAAACCCTTCACGAATAATGACGCACTTATGACATATGATAATAATGAACAAAATACTGGCGATTACGAACCGCAAGCAAGCATGTCCTATGAGACTGAACAAATTAAGATTTTTTTATTTGAGAGCCTCATACAGAGAGATAAAATAGTTTTAAATTGTACTAATTATCGTTCTTTGCCTTACATTGTAATTCCAGAGCTAGGTAATGCCCCCCCCCCCCCCGGGGGGGTTCCCGCATTGTCGAGGCGGGGGGGCTCAGTAGCCGTGGCTTGGTCACCCACGGTGAAGCGAAGAGGAACCCAAGGAGGGGCCGCTCGTCAGGGCTTTTTCCAGGAAGTCGACGACGTAGCGGCCAACAGGTAGGTTGCGGTGCCGCTTGGGCGACATCGCAACTGAGGCGGGCCGCGATGGCGTATGGGAGGCATCGCGGCTGAGGGTTGGAGGCCGCGGCGGGAGAGGAGTGCCGGTATTGCGGTGCGCCGCTCTCCCTACCTTCCGCGGCCTTGACGGGGTCGCCACCGTCTGATGGCGGACGCGGTGGGGCCGCAGGGGAGGAGGAGTGTCGGTATTTCGTTGGCCGCTCTCCCTATCCTCTGCGGCCGAAAAGTGGTAGGCGGCCGGGCCAGTGACCTGACCGGTCGCAGGGGGACCAAGGGTGACTAGACACGGGGTCGTCTGGCGCCCATGTGCTGGTTTGGTCCATGGGGTGGTCACGGTGCACAATGTGTTCTTGTGCGCCGGTGATGGGGGGTGCTCCCCAGAGGAGGGTCCGGTGACGGACAGTCGCGGCGGGTTCGCGGTGAGTGCTAACGCGTGCCCGTGTTCCCGCCACAAGCGGCAGAGGAGGACACCGTGGAGTTTTAGTGGGTTGGAGTCCCACATAACTGCACTATCTCCCCGTGGTAGTGCAGTATGCATGAGCATTTCTCCACGGAAAAAAAAAAAAAAAGAGAGCTAGGTAATGCAGTTTTTATGTTAGACTCGGCAGTTCTAGATCATTTATAGGTCGGCGTGTCGCTTGCTATTATTTTAAAAATAATATCTATAGAGCATTTTGAAGTAGTCAGTACTCATGGTGTTAGTATGCATACAGAAGTTGTTTTAACTCCCTTGCCCAAAATATTTAAAAGTTCTGAAGTCAAGTTTTACGTTTACGATGTTGACAATAACTATGACGGTTTATTAGGCAGTAAGTTATTAAAACAATTAGATGCAAACATTGATTACCAAACACTACATTACTTTATGTAAGAGGAATACTGACATACCTTTTGTTTATTCTTCAGCGCTAAAAGATACTTATATTTTACCGCCGCGTAGTGAGTTAAGGGTAAAACTTTCCGTAAATTTAACTAATGGCGAGGCTATTTTAGATTTTAAAGAATTGACTAAAGGAATTCGAATGCCCTGTGCGTTAGTTAACTGTGTAAATGGTTATGCATATATGGTTATTCAGAACTGCAAAGACATAGAAATGACCCTCAAGGTCACTAACCCCTTTCAGGTTGAACCTTACAATCACCGAGAGATCTTAGTTAATTATTTAAACGACAGAGACAGAACTGATGAGTTATTACTAAACAATTTAAAAAAATAAGGTTAGAACATATGAATGAGGAAGAAAGAACGATGATTAACAATTTTTGTGAGGAATATAAGTTATTGGCCATAGTATGGGCAGTTAAACATTTCAGGCCCTACTTATATGGCAAAAAGTTTATAATATATACCGACCATAGACCTTTGGCATGGTTGAATTCATTAAAAGAACCTAATAGCAAGCTAACTCGATGGCGTTTACGTTTAGAAGACTCATACATTGTAAGAAAGGTAAACAAACTACAAATGCAGATGCCTTATCGCGTATTAAAATTAATACCTTTACACCCGCGCTGAACGAGCGTGAGTTTTACTTTTTAAAAATTCTGGCGCCAAATTGTTTACTTTTTGCGAACGCAACCGGCATCGATCGATCGTGCGGGTGTCTCGCATACACTAACAAAATCGCGGGGCCGGGGCGGGCGTTGAGTGTCCTGTGAGCCTTGATGAAAGATGGCGGCGTTATTTGACCCTCGCAGCGTCACGGCTAAGTACTTGTTTATTGTGTTATTTGTTTAGTAATGTATAGTGTTTCTATGTAAATTACAAGTTAAAAGAACATTTAATAAGTGAGTTATTTTAGTTTGATGGATTTCATTGTAATTTTGACACAATTCAGTTGTAAATTTTTACTGCTACGATCGTGTGGCTTCGGTTGTGAGTGCGAGAAATAAATGCAAAACATGTCAACCGTTATTTGTTTATTTTTGCCTGAATTTAATTAAAATTTATATGTTTTATCATGTTTTTAGGTCGGGATTTAAATGACGATCAAGTTTTGCAAATCTTGGGCGATGGAAACCTTTCAGAAATTGAGGATTTAAAAAAAAAATGTTTATTTCAATTACAATGGGCATTTAGATACATATTTTTGGAGATCTCCTTTTAAGCAAGGAATTGCTTGTATTGGGAGTCTCCGCACTTCCACTTATCATTAATTACTATGCAATTGAAATGTAGACAAAGTAAACATGCAAGACTAGAAATAAAAATAAAAGCGGTAAATTAACATTATACAAACGGCACTACGAAAGATTAAGAGTTGTACAGGAAAAAGCCAAAATCCAAATCGCGAGAGTACGTGTGATGGGTGTGTTACGAGTGAGTATGTTAGTGTGGAGTGAGTGAGTGTGGTTGTGGGTGTAAGTGAGATTAGTGAGGTTGTATGGTGTGTGAATTTATAATAAGCGATGTTTAGTTCATTTATCGTGAATGAATATCCTGACTAGCACTAAATACAAAAGTGCGCCCATTTCGCGTTATGCGGGTGAGACCGGGATGCTAGTATAGGTAGTTACAAGCGTACGCTAAATTGTAGGTCGTTAATTGTTGGCTAGCTCTACGAACGATGTCTTGGGATCGAAAGAAGCAAAATAAGTCTTCTTTCACTAACCATGCGGAAAACGACCTGAGTGTAACCACGTTGGCTATTGTAAATTTTAATCCACTCGGTTACAACTTTTTTACAGTCCCGGTAGTTCATGGAATGCATTCGTATTTCTTTATTTAGCAAATTGTATAGGTAAGATGATTGCCTGGGGTATTGTCTTTTAGCGAAAGCAGATCTAACCTTGACAGTTTGAGCGACTAAGTAGCTCCTTCTGTTTTTAGGCTTAGAGGGATCATACGGAAGGGTTGTGTGCTTTCTTAGAACAAGTTGAAGCAAATAAAGCTTTCTTACAGACAGAAGATCTGCTAATTGGTAGAGGCTTAGGGTGGGGTATCTGTAGGGTTTAAAGAAGATGACTTTAAATAAGGTACGCTGCGCCCTCTCAAGTTCCAAGAACTTTATTTTTGTTGTCCCTCCCCAGCAAGGCAGACAGTAAATCCCAACGATATGTATACTTGCTTCAGAAGCTGCTGCGAAGCCACATGTCGCAGAGTTTTGAAGGTCCATATCAACTTCCTAACTCTCTTCATTAGAAGTTCGGTGTGCGTGTGCCAGGATAGGCGCTGGTCAATCATAACACCCAGATATTTAATAAGTTGAACCCTGTCAATTTTTGAGCATGGGCAATCGGGGGTGAGGGGGTTGGGACAGTTGTGGATTTTTATTTGGAAACCCCAGGATGGTTGGGAGTTATTATACTTAGTGAAGCAGATGTAATTGGATTTGGAAGTATTTAGCGTGAGGAGACTATGGTTTAGCCAGGCTGCTATCTTGGAAAGGCCGCGTTCGGCCAACCTTGCAACATCAGCCCAAGTCTTAGCAGTAAAGACAATGGCAGCGTCGTCGGCATACGAAAAGATGAGCCCGCCATCAATCTTCATGCTGCAGAGGCTATTAATGTAGACAAGGAACAATGTCGGTCCAAGGACAGTGCCCTGGTCGACTCCGAAAGTGACGGTTAACTCAGAACTGGTGTACAGTCATGAGTACTAATATGTATACACTGAGCAACTTTTAAAATTGTTTTTTTCCTACTGTCTGGATTATAGTTTCATTTTATTACAAACATAACATTTTGGAACCCATACTATTATGAAATAAGTCATGTCTCAAATTTGCAATCGTTATTACACAAGAAAAACGATTTTGAATTTTGTTATGTGTATACATATTTTTGCTCGTGACTGTACTTCGCAATTTTAACCGTTTGCTTGCGGTTGCTGAGGTAGGATTTAACAAGCTCAAGAGCGGGTCCCCTTATGCCGATGCGTTCTAGCCTTTGTAAAAGTAAGGGCACAGACACTGTGTCAAAGGCCTTTTTGAGGTCAATAAAAACAGCCAGACACTTGGCTCCACTATCCACACCGTCCACCAGAGCAGAAGTCAGTGACAGAACTGCATCCTCAGTAGACTTCCCCTGCCTAAACCCAAACTGAGAAGGCGACAGTATGTTATATTTAGAGAGGAACTTAATTAGCCGTGAGTTTATAAGTCTCTCAACAATTTATGAAACGGAAGGTAGGACCGAAATTGGTCTATAGTTAGACGGGTCAGATTTGACCCCTGACTTATACACAGGCGTTATGAGTGCAATTTCCAGAGCGTCGGGGAAAAGTTCTTGCGCGAAACATAAGTTAATCAAGTGGGTTAAAATTGGTACAATTTGTTCGTGTGCAGATTTTAGAAAGTTGACTTGTATATTGTCCCAAATGGGAGCGCTATCCGATTTTAAGCTCATAAGAGTGGCTCGAACTTCGTCAGGGTCTGTGTCAAGAAGGACAAGAGATGAGGTCAAAGGATTATCTGCCGAGAATGAATCAGGGTTGATATTATTGCCTGCTAAGGACTGGGAAGTAGTGATGTTTTCAGCAAGAAGTGTGCCTATACTGCAAAAGTAGTCATTGACCTTGTCAACAGAGCTTTATGGGGTTGGGCATATCCCTAGTAGTTCCGTATTATTTGTTTTTTTTAGTTTTAATTTAATTTTATTTATTTATTTACTTCAGACACAATGGTCCATATTTATTTATGTTTGTAGGTGTACTTAAAAATTATGTTAGTAACTAAGTAAGTAGAGATTAAAATACATGCCATAATAATACTAAAATTAATAAGTAACTGACGTAAGTACAAAAGGTAAAACTGTTAAAATGAATTAATAAGGTAAATAACAATCATCTTCAAATTCTTTAAAATTAATATATAAAAAACCAAGAAATTCATTAATAGTAAAATTAATTAAAATCATATACTCATAACTTAAATTTACTGTTTGTAACGACATGTTTTGTTGTTTTGCGTTGTGTGATGTTATTAATAATGTTCCAGGTTTTTTTGGGATTTCTGTGGGCTTTAGAAAGTTGATCTCTGTCATGTTTGCGTTTTTGTTTCCTAATAATGGTATAACAGTAGTTACGATACCTTTTGTATGTTATTTTTAGCACCTCGTTGTATGGGTCAAATCTAAGTCTCTTTTGCATAAGATTTCTATTCATAATACAGCGCAACAGGCCAATTGTCATCCATGGTTTTAGGATTCTATCTTTTAAACGTACATTCATTGTAATTGTACTCAGTGAGACACATTTTTGCAGTATCTCTATTAGGTTATTAGTAATAAAGTTAGGGTTGTCTAGATTTAATAGGTCCGACAGGTTACTGGCCTTGAGTAGCTCAAGTCCCTTCTCCGTATTAAAAACTGTTCTTGTTTTTGAGCATTTTATTAACTTAGTATGTTTTGATATTTTTAATATAGTCATGGAGTGATCTGTAATGGTCGTGCGAATAATTGCAATGGTTGCAGTCTGGTTGTCAGGTTTGAGTTTTATTATGAAATGGTCAAGACAAGTTTTGTCTCTCGTGGGGAGCGTGTGACCAGGGAGAAGACCATGCATTGCTAACATATTGAGATAGCTAAGTCTGTTTGTACGTTCGTGTGACTGCTTATTTTGATTGTATATAAGATTAATATTTATGTCTCCAGTAATTATTAAGTTTTTAGTTGATGCAAGGGTAGTTAGGTGGGTATTTAAGGAGTGAATAAATTGGTCCGCGTTCGCAGTTGAAGGGGACCGAAAAATCGCTAAAACTGTAAGGTTAGGCGTAATATGAATCTCTAAGCAAGACGAAATTTTGATGAAGATGATAACAATTTTCAACCAAATGTCCTTGAAGACCTCAATTTTGATGGCATAGAAAACGAAGAAGAACCTGAGCTGGATCCCTAGCCAAACACTCGCCCTGACACTCTCGCACCTTCAACAGTTGAACGCCGCCAAACAACTACGCGTCTAGCTCCTCGCAAGCGGATCTGGAAACAGGTACCTTTCCAAGATTCATCTCATGACTATACTTCGCTGCCAGTATCTACTATGAGGACCCCTATGGAATATTTTTCTGACTACTTTGATAAAGATTTTTTAGAAGAAATATCTAGGTGCACAAACTTGTACCATCTCAGAAAAACGGGCCGCGAACTTAAAACTAGTGCAGTCGACATAGCCAAAGTGCTTTCGATTCACATTATTATTGGATGTATTCCTTTCCCTCGTATCCCAATGTACTGGAGCGCAGGATTGAGATTGGAGGTTATTAGCAAGCAAATGCCTCGTGACCAATTTTTAACTATTCGTAACGCACTGCACGTTGTTGATTCAGACGAAGCTCCGCCAAGTGCACAGCGAAAACTTCGTCAAAAAATTTCTTAAAGAATATTTAGATTACAAAAATAAGTACTTCACTTACTTTGAGGACCATTGCCATAGAAAAACATTTCTTAATGTAGCTACGTCACATTACAAAAATGAACTCAAAACTTTGTCGAATGTACTGAAAGAGTTGTGAATGTTACGGATGAAAGTGACCAGAAAGAGTTAGCTGTCAAATATCATCAAGGGAAGCCTTGTCATAGAGGTATTAGAGAGACTATAATGAAGTTAAAAAGAGCATATTGGTGGAGCAATATGAAAGAAACAGTTACAGCTATTATTAATGCATGTGACGAATGTAAGAAAATGAAGTATGACAGGAAACCTATAAAACCATTTATACAATTAACACAAACTACAAACAGTCCATTCCAGGAAGTTTTTATAGATCTGTTATACATAGAGAAAAATCAATACTTAACTATAGTAGACTCATTTAGTAAGTTAGGTCAAGCAATACATATTCCCAATAAAAGCACATCCGAGGTAGTGAGAGCTCTAATCAAATATTTTTGTATGTATGGAATACCAAAAAGAATAAGTAGCGATGCAGGTACTGAGTTTAACAACTAATTACTTAAGGAGATGTTAAGTTTATATAAAATTGAGCAATATACAATATATAAATATACATAGGGACACCTAACAACCCTAATTCAATGGCAATAGTAGAAAGATTTCATTCCACAATAGGGATGATGACTAAAAAATGTTTTTTTGTCCGTCATGTAGATTATTAAAATATATTGGACACGTATTTTTTCTTTTTCTACGTAATCAAAAGATTACGGCGATACATTGAGTTAAAATGTGGCATGACGTCACGTCTTTGTAGATTTTATACGTAGAAGTGACGTAGCAAGCCCCCACTCCCGAACTTTAATGCGAGTTATCTAAGTCATTTTTTATTACTATGATAAAGCAAAAAAATACGTATCTAATATTTTTTTATTATCTGACTGACGGACTAAATAGAATTTCTTTTTTTTTACCCAGGCATCATCCCTATTATCGAAATATTAGGTTGGGGAAAAAGTCTTTTCGCATTATAGTATGTATGAACTTGTAATAAAATCTCTTTGGCTATACTATTTGTAACTGGCTGGTTTTGGTATCATTGAAAGTTTAAATTTTAAAGAACATAATTCCAAATTCAAATTAGGAAAATGTGTGATTTTCATTTGTTTTTCGTACCGTCAAGATGAGTGAATCTAATGAAGAAATTCGATACATTTTAAAATTTTACTACAAAAAAGATAAAAATGCAACGCAAGCCACGAAAAAAATTTCCGATGTTTATGGACCTAGTGTCTGTGAGAGTAGCACAAATTTGGTTTAAGCGTTTTCAATCCGGAAATTTTGATGTCAAAGATGCACGTCGCTCTGGTCGCCCTATTACGGATAAAATGGATGCCATTTTTGAAAAAGTGGAGCAAGATCGGCATATCAGTAGTTACGACGTAGCTGAAGAACTGGAAATTGACCACAAAACAGTTTTGGCGCATTTGAAAAAAACTGGGTACACAAAAAAGCTCGACATTTGGGTACCTCACGAGCTCACTGAAAGAAACCTAATGAACCGTGTACTCATTTGTGATTCTTTATTACGACGTAATGAAACCGAACCATTTTTGAAGAAGCTGATAACTGGTGATGAAAAGTGAATCACGTATGACAAGAACGTGCGAAAAAGGTCGTGATCAAAGGCCGGTCAGGCTTCACAGACTGTGGCGAAACCCGGGTTAACTCGCAACAAGGTGATGCTGTGTGTGTGGTGGGATTGGAAGGGCATTATTCATTATGAGCTGTTACCACCAGGCAGGACCAACTCTACTGCGAACAACTGATGAGATTAAAGCAAGAAGAAGCAAGAAGCGGCCGCAATTAATCAACAGAAGGGGTGTGGTTTTTCATCATGATAACGCTAGACCTCGCACATATTTAACCACTCAGCAAAAATTAAGAGAGTTTGGCTGGGAGGTGTTAATGCATCCGCCGTATAGTCCTGACCTTGCACCTTCAGATTTCCACCTGTTTCGGTCTCTTCAGAATTCTTTAGGCAGTGTCAGGTTAACATCACGAGAGGACTGCCAAAACCACTTGTCGCGGTATTTTGACCAGAAGTCCCAAAATTTCTATAGCAATGGGATCATGTCCCTACCTACAAGATGGCAAAAAGTTATCGAACAAAATGGTACCTACATACTTTAGTTAAATGTAAATAAACTATATTACAAAATGTTTTGAATTTTCTTAAAAAATGCGAAGAAACTTTTTCCCCAACCTATTATATAGGTTAGCAAAATATGAACAATCCAGTTTAGATGCAGCTTCTGTTATGACGTATGCGATCATGGGGTATAACAATACTATTCATAGCGCTACGAATTTTACACCTTGCGAAGTAGTTTTTGGGCACACGGTGTCTGGAAATGCTTTTGATATTGACAGGGACAAAACTTGAATGCAAAAGGATCATAGTAAACGATTGAAAAGCATTTAAGTAGTCAAATCATTGGACATAAAAACTTATCGGGTTGGCTAATAAGTAATGAGCGTTTTAGTTTATAATTTCTAGAATTTTCGGAAAGGTTCGAGAACGTTCTGTAGCAGAGGGTATATAAAGAGCGAGTCGCGCTCATGCGCGTTATTGATAGTTTGGCTGTTAGTGCGTTAAAGTTCACAAAGAAATGTTTATTATATGAGTTTCAATCTGGGCATTCTGCTGCAGAAGCTACACGTAATATATGTCAAAACATAGCTCACGATGCAGTCTCCGAAGCAACAGCAAAGCGCTGGTTCCAACGGGTCCTCAATAACGATTTTTCCTTAACCGATCAACCAAGGTCTGGGCGCCCCGTGGAAATAGATATCGATAAATTAAAACTATTAATCGAAGAAGATCCTCGAAGAACTACACGCGATTTGGCTGTTCAGCTCGAGTGATCTCATGGCACCATAGAAAACCATTTACATGGTTTGGGAAAGACTTACAAATATAGTGTTTGGGTACCCCATCAATTAAGTAAAGATCAGCTGAACTACCGAGCTGAAATTTGTGTACATCTTTTATCTTTCCACCGCACATTTAATTGGTTAGATCATCTTGTCACTGGAGATGAAAAGTGGGTTCTCTATATTAATCACACACGCAAGCACCAGTGGCTGGAATGTAAAGAACAGGGAAAACCAACGTCAAAGGTGATCTTCATCCTCGCAAGGTAATGCTTTCTGTCTGGTAGGATATACATGGGGTAATAAGCTGGGAATTCCTTCCTACTATACTAATACTACGATTACAGCAACAGTATATTGTGATCAATTCGAAAAACTGAAGCTTGACATCCATCGCAAACATCCACAACACGACAAAATATTTTTCCTGCACGACAATGCCCGGCCGCATATTGCTAAGAGTACCAGGCTAAAACTATTGGAGCTTAATTGGGAAATAATACCCCACCCTCCATATTCGCCGGACTTAGCACCAACTGATTTCAGCTTGTTCCGATCACTTAGTAATAATTTACGGGAAAAACACTTTGACGATGAACCACGATTGAAACAATACATAGATGACTTCTTCAATTCAAAACCAACGAAGTTCTATGCGGACGCCATTCACTCTGCCAGATCGATGGCGAATGGTAGTAGAAAACGACGGTGAATATTTTATGAATGATTAACAATTATTCATTTAATAAATAAATACAAATAAAATAGTTGTATGTCGCTCATTACTTATTAGCCAACCCAATAGTTAGGGAAAAGAAAGGAGGGGAGGACCCACCAAAAATAGTGGATGGTGACACGGTTTTTATGAAAAATACTAGGACTAGGAAAGCAAGAGAGCTGCCGCGATACGAAAAGGCAATTGTCACTGAAACGCCTAAACGTAACATAATCCCAGTTTAGCTGACAAATAGAAATACTAAAGTAGCATTAAGAAATGTCAAACGCCCTTCACAGATGGTGGTTGATACTGCTCGTCCTAAGCGAATCAAGGGACGACCCTGAACATCCAGAGGATCGACCAGAATCCGGGAATAGTTCCGACTCGGACTGGAGCAGCTCTGATGAGGACTAATCATTGGGATATTATTAAGATTATAGATTTAAATTCGCAAACTGTCCAGTTAGAAAATAATATAGAAGAGTATAATAAGTTAAAGATTATAAGTCAAAGTAATAGGGAGATACATAGGGAACTTTTAGGATTTGACAGTTCAAATTGAATCATTTATCGAATTGACAAAAGATAGGTTAAAACAGATTCTACCCTCTAGCAAACTAGGAGATGAATTATAAACCCATTAGGATCCCTTATTAAGGTAATAACAGGGAATTAAGATAACGAAGATGCTAGGAAGTATAATTTAGAGATTAGTAATTTAGGAAATAGGGAACATTCAATAGAACGAATAGTATCATTAATGCAGAAGGTTTTCGATAAATTACTAAATGTTTCTGATGACATTAACTTTAATACTAGACATTTGGACTTCAAAATAAAACACTTCCAAAAACTTATTCAAAACCAAACCAAGTACTCTAACCTTTTAACCCTTTATATCACCGTGGGACAGTACAGGAACATACCAAATTTTTCCATATAAAATCTAAAGCAAATTATTTTTTCGGTTATAAGACAAAGTTCCCGCTTTGGAACATATCGCGCTTCAATGTTTAGTATAGTTCATACCCAACATATGGCGCTTTTTCACACAAACGAATATGGAATCGAACAATTTGACGTTTCGTAAAATACGTTTGTTTAGTAAGTTTTGAAAATAGACTAAAATTATTTCAACTGTTAAAACTGTTTGTTTGTGGTGTGAATTTACTATAGTTTTTGAAAATAATGGCCGTTTTGTTTGTGCCAGTTCTGGTACGTTGTGTTACTAAGAACATTTAGTGTCATACATTGAGCACTTTTTTATTATTGCGACAGGATGGCCTCCAGAGGTCTAGGAGACGATCAAATAGAGGAGTTCCTCTTTGATTATGCAGAGAGTGAAGATGGATTCGACGGTGATGACGACAGCATCGCAGATCCTGATTTTTCTAAGATATTTGATATTTTGACAACTACTTCACATCCCTGCTAGTACTAGAATATTTCGCTAAACAAGGAATATTGAGCTTGGGAACCATTCGACGCAACCGAATACCTGATTGCAAACTACCCGCAGAAAGTGTAATCTCCAAAAAAGAACGTGGCTATTCAGTCGAGTATGTTGCCTGTGTTGAAGGAACAGATATATCTACAGTGGCTTGGAAGGACAATAAAATAGACACTCTTGCCTCCAGTTTTGTGGGTGAACTACCCAAGTCACAAGTATGTAGATACGATAAGCCCCACAAGAGGTATATGACCATTGATAGACCAAACGTGGTGGGAGAATACAACCGCCACATGGGCGGTGTCGATCTCATTGATAGTAAAAAAAAAAAAAAAAAAATTACGAAGCAAAAGATGGCAGGTTCAAATGTTTTACTCTTTTCTGGACCTTGCCATGTCCAATGCCTGGTTACTGTACAAAAGGGTTTATAAGACCAAGAATATTCGTAACGAACGGACCACTGCTGCCATCTGCTGACTTTCGTGAAGAGATTGGTACGGTGCTCTGTAGGATGGGGATAAAAGCACACGTACAACGCCGAAGCATTGAACCAGACATCCAGGAGAAGAAACTCAAGGGTCCAGCACAGTTCGTGCCTCCAGCAGCTGTGCGCCAAGACCAAGTAGGTCACTGGCCAGTATGGGTCGAAAAGCGTATCCGTTGCAAGCTTCCTAAATGCTCTGGCAAATCACAGACCATTTGTGAAAAGTGTGGAATTGCATTATGCAATAACAAACAAAACAATTGTTTTAAAACGTTCCATACTTCGTAGTGGAACACATTGCAGCAATGTGCCCGTAATGGTACACTCCCTATTTTTTATTTTATGAGGCAACTAATTAAAATTTTTGAAAATGAAAAAATACGTGTTTTATTATTTTCCAATTGCTATTCTAACAGCTACTTTTTATTAAATAATATTTTATTGAGTTACAAAGAGTTAACCATAATGAATAGTATGAATCAAGTTTTAAATAATGGCCGTAGGTACTATTTATTCCATTAATTATGAATTAGAAACTGCTGTTGCTTTTAGTAA
Source organism: Dicycla oo (assembly GCA_948252095.1). Classification (NCBI taxonomy): domain Eukaryota; kingdom Metazoa; phylum Arthropoda; class Insecta; order Lepidoptera; family Noctuidae; genus Dicycla; species Dicycla oo. Next base: position 20,078,617 of record OX411716.1, read on the forward strand.
ATTGCACATATTACATTCATCCATAGTAACTTAATTTACCCATTAACATTAGATAACTTAGTAAAATTAGAAAGAAATATAGAAATTAAGGGATATCTAGACAATAGTAAAATTATATTTATATTAGAAGTTCCATCAATTGACAACAACACATACAATTATTATAAAGTTATTCCTATCCCAATCTATATCCAGATAACCCAAAAGCCTAATATCATTATACCCCAATATCCTTACCTAATAGTGAACAAGTCGAAATACAGATCCGTAGTCGATGGCTGTAAGGAAATAGAATATCAGACATATCTCTGTTCCGATGAAAATGTGGTACAGTACGTGGAGGAAACATGTATCCAACAGCTCATGTTATTACAACATAACTTCAGAAATTGCAAGCAACACCAAGGGCAGATAGAAGAAACCAAGGTGCAGCCTATAATCCTAATTGTTGCAACTGAGCACTGCGGAGATGAGACCCGCAGACACAATCTACGAGGCACATACAAATTAGTGCCAAGTCAGCATTGTATCTTACAGATTGCTGATATCTCAATCACAACACCCATGAACACCAGCTTAGTCTCCGTCAGATTGCCATCAGTATAGAACCTGACCTACGCAGAGATGTCACTCCAGCAGCCAAGCAGATGGATCTCAGAGGAGTAGATCTAGCGACATCAAGGAACTGCTGAACCAAGCCAAATACAGTGATAGTGTCAGGGATGGTGAAACTATTATTGTCAGTGATAAAATCAGTGTATGGACCGTAAGCATTTACGCCATTATAATTGTATTCCTCATTGAGTTTTTGTTTCAAAAAAGAGAGTTATTGACTAAGAGACTTAGACGAAATTCTCTAAAGACTACAGAGTTGCCTTTAGATAATTTCTCTCTTAGGGAGGGAGGAGTTAAGTGTGACGACTCCAACTCTAATTGCTTTATCAGCAAATCTCCCTCCACTCAAAGTAGCAATAAGAATATTGTTAACTTAGCAATAATTAAATATAAATACATGTCTCATTATTAGAATAATCATTACTATCTTAAGTACTGTAACGCTGTTCATCTAAATAAAGTTTTTTTTAAACTACTAAACGGTCGATCACTTAATTCGCGCTTGACTTATCACATTTATTTTGCGAAAATTTTAGTTCGAGGAACTGGCCCAATATCTGATAACAAATCTGCAAATATAAATAGAACTTACGGTTTGTTTAAACAACAATGCTTCGATGACATAATTATTTCTCTATTATTTCCTCAGAAAACGTGAAAACGAAATTTTCAAAGACCGATAAAACATTTTTCATAGCCGAACTAAAGACGCTTTGAAAAACTAGATTGGTCCTTTTGGAAATATGTTAATTATAATTGAATTTCAAAAACTTTTCAACGACTGCGACAAACAACACAAAAATAATACCTACTTATTATATTTTTTATTATTATTGCGATATGGGACTGCTCTTGACTCAGATCTCGCCTTGCAGATAAGAACGAGCAATATTAATTTGATATTAAGAAACACAACATTGTATGAACAATACCTATTTTTACTGAGTACCACTTTTATTTCTAGCAATTCAATTATCTATATATATATATATATAAAAATGAATCGCCGAAATGTATGTACGCGCATAACTTCCGAACGACTGCACCAAATTGGATAATTCTTTTTTTTGTTATGTTTGTAATTGTCAGGACAAGGTTTCTATGAAAGAAAATCTTTGAAAGTTGCCGGGAAAATTCGGGAAAACTGAAAGTGCATTTTCTATGGGAATTTTGTATGAATTATTGAAATAGTGACAGGACAAGGTTTGTCGGGTCAGCTAGTTTTTGATAAATATTAATCACAATATACAAGCTAACACTAAAATATTTATATTATGTACAAGTATATAATATAAAATAAAAATAGTGAAGAGCTCATTGGCCAATTCGTCGGTACCGCTGTCAATGGGAACGGTGCCCAAAAGGCTGGCAGCATTGCCACGTTGGATGGCAAATTATTTTTTGACATTTAGTTTTAAGAAACAACAACCTAATTGCGACAAAAACCTACACAAAAAGATATACAAACAATTTATGTAAATCAACAACATAACCTCAGGAAGTTGAATAACTAAAAAACTGATTTTAGTACAACAAATAATAAATGAATTTGCAGACTCTCGTTTCAAACCCATAAAATAACTAGAAGAAAATATTGTTTCGGAACATAGAAGGAAGAGTATGTAACCAAGCTTGATTCGAATTTAGACATCCAGAAATAGACGAATGACCCTTAGGTAGATGTGGTTGGTTTTTTTTTTTAACTTACTAACTAACCCATACCATCTGTCCGGCCAGGAAGAGTTACCAGAAATACCAGCAATACTTACATAAAATAGAATCCTCTTTCATAGTAGAAAGAATAACATCACGGCCATATTTTCTGAAGGGTGCAGCAGAGGTCTAGCACACCTACATTTGGCCAGGTATATTTCAAATCCCATGTGAATGGTGCAGAGCCTTTTGCCACAACTGAGCACAAATCCAGATTTCTACCGTTACTGAAAATTTCCCGATGGAAAAACCCAATACAACACTGTAAATACAAGATGTAAGTCTAAAAAAAAAAATCATCTGTTCTCTACATTTTGACGAGTTATGCGAACATATATGTAGGGAACAGCTGAATTTTTCCGCAATTTCAGGTTTGGAGCCATAGTAAAAGTTGTTCATAATGACGAGTACAATGACTCCATAAAAAGGATAACGGTGTTGACATTTACACACCGTGTATCTTTTTATACTGCGGTATTAGTAAGTATTGTAAGTTTAGTTAAGTAATATTAAATCGGAACTTAAGCCATAGATAAAGATGTTCCATTTTACGAACGCGCGTCAATCATTCCAATTTAGACCTTATTACTATGTCACTAGAGTTGCATGACGTGCGCTCGTAAATTGCATTATCTACATCACAGTTGACAAAGTAGGGAAAATCGCATTTACAAGATGTCAACTTAAAAACAGAATTATTGGAAAAATATATTTTCGTAGGTAGCTACTTACAAAATATTACAATATATGTATAACTAAATAACAGACAGATTATGAAAATAGCCAATGATGTTTTATTACATTTCAAAATAACACGAACAATTGACATTATACTTTCCATATTCAACTTACAAGTTTACGAAATATTGTCATCTGATTAAGTTTTCTTTTTTTATAAAAACTTGTGGCAATAGATATAATATCACTGTATTTTTTTTTATTTATCATGAGAACTATGAAATGAATACTATTATATTATTTCGGGACATTTTTATAATACTTTTTCTCTATGGAAATCACTACATTGGAATGCGAAATAATCAAAGTATTACATTAAACAATAAACAGTCAGTTTTCATTTAATTGTGCATTCATATTATTTCATATACAAAAATGTTTATATCCCATATCGTAAAATTTGAATTATAAACTTCACATTATAAAACACACGGTCATCTGGTCCCAAACTAAGCAAGCTTGTACTATGGAAACCAGATAACTGATATACTACATATACTACTATTTTTTGTAAATACATACTTATATAGATAATTACACCCAGACTCAGGATAAAGACATGTTCATGCACACAAATGTTTGTCCTGGATGGGAATCGAACCCACGACCTCGGGCGTGATAGGTGGTATCTTAACCAACCACGCCAACTGGCCTGTCAAAGATAAGTATCTATTGCATGAGTGTAGATAAAGTAGTGAATGAAACTGTGTGATACTATTAAAAACCTCGCCATGCTTTTATACCTAGTTATGTGCAGTTTCATACCCCTCATTATACAACAGTTTCATAAACTACTATTTTTTACCAATACGATACAGGGCAAATCCAAGAAGTTAATGGCACCAAGGATTTTCCATCATTATATTTATCTAATGAATGCGGGGCGCACCATTTTTATAGCATAACAAAATGTTTTGATTCCAAATAAACTATTTCTTACTCTTTTAACTTTGATCTTTTATTTAGTAGGTTCAATCCCAATGTATGAGAGTAGATTAACTAGTGTATGAAACTGCATGTAACTAGGTATTAATACACTCGTGTGATACTACACATTTTTTAAGCCATGTTTTAATACCCCTCATTGTGCAACATTTTCATAAACTACTATTACAAAAGTGAAATATAAGGCTTAAGGGTAAGTTTTCAACAGTACAACTTTTATCCAAGAACAAATACAAAGAGCTTGACATATATAATTTTCTACACAAAATATGTCAAACAGCCATATTTATTTCTCAGATAAAAGTTAATATCTGACTATTGAGAAATCAGCCTTTGAATAATTTTATAATAACACTTTTTAGAGGCACAAGTTGTTTGAGGAAATGGTTCAAAAGTTATTCGTGTCTGGGTGGGCCACATGACGCACAATTAACTTTGGCAGATAACTTAGATCGAATACGCTGAAGGGACCACCTTAATAAAGGCTGAATGAAGTACATTTAGGCGGGCTGCACCGCATATTTTGTATGAACCATCGGACACTACAGGATTATTTTACCCATCGGCCTCGTAGGGGCCGGTAACAATAGAAATTTAATTGAGTCTCATAACACGACAGTTGATGGTTTAAAGAAGTTCTGTTGATTAGACTTTCAAAAAAGTTGGACCAAATAGTTACTTGCTTCTAAAAACGATTTTTCTGAGTAAAAGTTAGCTACATTGATCCACTAAGCGTCATTTCGCACATCACAACACTTGCGTGTATTAGCGCCAATATCATTGTTTCCCGCGCTTTCCTGGCGGCTTCTGCAGCTGGAAGCTGGTGGAGGTGTCGGCTTGTGCGACACCGAAGCTCGTGTTTAGAGACGTGTTGAGAGACGGCTGCGACTGCGGCTGCCATGTTGGACCTGAAATATTTTTTTTATTAATAAATAATTATTTTTGTACTTACACTGGACTTGGCATAAATGTGCAAATTACAATGGGCATACAGTAGTTTGTATTAACCCAGTTAAAAGAGAGAAAAAAAAAACATTTATTTAGCTCAAACTAAAAGGTACACGACATATTCTGCAAATAAAAAGTGCAAAGTGCGTTGTAAGTTATTCGGTTATTTGTGGACAAATATGAATAGATTGGAATAGAATTCTCTATAATATGTACACCATACGAATTACAGATATAAATGTAGAAATTTAAATATGCAGATTAAAGTCGCCATTGAGTTATTGGATAGCAAGGAAGCCACGACCCAGCCGGTGGTAAGGCGGAATCTCACACTACCACGCGCCACGCTCCGGTGCGCGGGGCTGTTTTTTTTTTACGTTGACCGTAAGTCAGTTCAGTTTGTGCATAAAACACGCATAGTGCAATACTGACAACGCATCGACGTGCGTAGTTGCAGATCGCGCGCCGATAATGCGATCACGCACCACGGCGCGTGGAGTCCCGCAAAGTATGGCACACTGGGATCTGCAGTAACGCGAATATTTTTGTGAATAATGGACGTGTCCACGATGGAACTTGATGGCGACAGATACATTTTTGAAAAGCTCATGATGGTGCAGATCTGCGCCTCCGTCGCCGCGCGTGTGGATGCGTCGCGTCGCCCCGCGCACCGGAGCTTGGCGCGTACTAGTGTAACTGCACACCCAGCGTTATATGCTTTGCCGTCCCAGACACAAAGATGAAATGTGTCATTTGCCTGTTGCAACGGCACCCATGCGCTTCAATTGCCATGTGCCGTGATAATATCATTTTATATTATCACGGCACATGGTACCCTTCAATTCATTAATCATTCTCCTGCCCTTATCCAAATTTATTTGGGGTCAACGCAACATGTCTTTTTCTTCCATACTACTCTATTAGGGTTGAGCCACATCTGTCAGCACGGAATCGCCTTTTTCGTGCTCTATCCTTTTCTATCGCTCAGGATCATGATTTCCTAGCGATAAAAAGCGATTCCTTGCCAACAGATGTGGCTCAACCCTTAGTCGTCATCTCGGTAGTCATTCCCTTTCTAGCCATATCATTTTTCACACAGTCCATCTATCATTTCTTTGGTCTTCCCCTACTCGTATTACTATTATTAATCAATTTAATTCAGATAAAATCAATCCATACAATTACAAATTATCAAATCAAAAATACAAAGAAATCAATATAGGTAAAAATATAAATAAAAATTGTGTTAGTAAAGTCTTATGCACTACGTTAGTCAACTCCCATCATAATATGCATCCATTTGTTCTGGATAGGGCAATTTAATCATTTTCATGGTACACCTTAAATACCTAGTGGCCCTTATTTTGTTTTGACTAGTATACAGGGTGTTTGGTGTATCGTGTGACAAATTGAGATAGTCGACTGGAGGGGTCATCTGCTATCCTTTCAGATCCCTAAAGACTTCTCATACCCTATGGATTCTTTTTCATCGACTTTTTATTGTTTTATTAAAAAAAAGACCCAAATTTTACATTCAAATACCAATTTAAAAAAGTATAATAATAATAATAAATATTTATTCAGTTTTAAAAATTGGTAAAACGTTAACAAATCTTAGAAATAATTAACAAAGGTATTATAATGTTAGGTGCCTGTACTAGGATAAACCTGTATCAGGCGGCCTGAGCTTTATATTTTTATGGTATTTAGAGCACTATAAAATTCTTATCAATATTAAACATTAGAAGTCTTGAAATAATGACAAAATTTAAATGTAAAGACACTGAATCTTAATTTTATTTAGATGTGTATTATATTAGAGTACTTTTAAATTCAAAGGAGAATGGGCAAAATGGTACCCGGCTCCAATAGATATGATTGTAGTGTCGTTTAAAATGTCTTACCAAGAGGAACAACATTTACTATAGCCGCAAGTCTCAAATCTGATTGCGTTTGGAGATAAACATACATTTACGACTATATTAGGTACCACTTATCTATGTAAGAAAATGAGTACCCAGGTAATACTATCTGCATTTCCGTTTATGTTTTCAATTAAAAACCCTTCTACGTGTAAGAGTCCCCCCCCCCCCCCCACTCCCCGCAGCCTCGCTGCTATCGAGAGCGGGGTGAGCGGGGGAGCAGTGGGGGAGGCGTATGTCTGTCAGTCGTTCATTCGTTTTGAGCTCGTGACCACGTTTCGCTGCTGTTTTAGTTTCTTTTGTGCGTTCATAACTCGGTTTTATTAACTACTGGACTTGTTACCCGCTATTAACGTAGTAACTAGTAGTGTTGATGTTGTGGACTTTATTGATTTGGTTTTCGAACTGGAATACCACAATGGAAGACCAACATCACAAATGTGTAATGCTAATCTGTCAAGAACGCGCCCTGAGTTCGCTGCGTTTATACATGAACATGCCGAGGTAAACACTTCGATTATTTTAATGTAGGTATAGTTTTATTTCATTATCCCTTCGTGCGTGCATTTTTATTCTCTTTTTATTTTAATCTAAGTACATGTTCCTCATTTTAAATAAACAGGTGATGTCACTTAACAAACACGGTCATTGCCAATAACAATAGATAAAGGTTAGTTTGCAGTATCGTTTCGGTATACAGAGCATACTATAATCAGGAAAGGGCCTTACTACTAAAATTATATCACAACGTTGTCAAAAAAAGTATACGTTTGTAGAGACCACCCGCGGGTACACATCCCCGCTGCACCCGCACGTCGCCCTTTGTCTCATTCAGGATAGTACACGCGCCAAGCACAGTATTCAACGTTTGACTTAGTAACCACGCTGAATTGATTATACTTTCGGGAAGATTTGGCATACCACTTTTTTCTTACATTATTACTACTATTTTTCAAAAAAGGATTAAGAGTAAAATATACATTAATAGAATTCATATTTTAAAAGAAGCAATCCTATGGGTAGATTTTTTCCTGATTCACCTTTTCACTTCCTGGTAATAGCTAGCCTTAGGCAGACACTCCATTGAGGCGAAGCAGAGCTAGGTTAACCAATATTCTTTATGAACGTTGAGACCAGAAGAACATTTTAAAATAAAGTAAAGCTATTGGTAAATTTTCTTCCGCGCCGCCTCGGTGGATTGTTAGCCGTATGACCCATTTTCAATAGTAAACGATTAAGAGCCAATTTCACCCAACAATGTTAGTTGATAAATTACCTGCTAAGCATATTGGAGTACTGTGTCAAATGCATTGACATTTCTAGCCGTTAAAATGCTTAAGTTCGTCGAAATTGGTTCTTAGGCTGCGGCCACTGCTGGTTTCGTGCCCACAGTCTAAAGGTTGTTGTAATTGCTACGTAATGAAACCACGGTTGGAAATCTAACTGATTTATTACCTAAGTGTTGCCATACATATCAACGTGTTACCCTACATATCCCCCTACTAAAACTGAAGATACTAACAAAAGATAACTAAAAATATTTATGCTATAACACTATTTCAAACATTTTTCCTCCTTATTCTTAGCCCTATAATAAGCCCTTTTGGCGCGAGCTGAGGCATCCGGTGGGAGGGATGATCTTGGTTCAGGTGCAGTATGGGCCTCCTTTGACTCTACCGCGTCCTCAAATTCATCACCCGAATCAATAACTGTAACCCCTGTACCATCATCATTATCACCAGGTTCCTCCACTCCCGGCTGACCATCGGAACTGACAGACCCCTCAATATCGTCCACCGTCTCCAGCTGCGTGTTTGTGCGCGACAAAGAATAACGTTTTTTTTCATGAAGAGGGACAAGTTGGTCGTGATGTCTACGCCATTCGACCCCTTCGTTAGTCTTAACTTTGCAGGAAACCGGCCCTGTTATTTCAGAAACATAACTTTTAGCCCACTTGTCTCCCCTCGTAGAATAATCGCGAGCAAGCACGCTATCGCCTACAGCAAATCGAGTGTGACGTCCACCAGCGGCCGCCACCTGTTTGTCTTGTGCGGCTCGCACTACAGCCGCACCATCCGGGCGCAGTGCGTCAAGGCGCCCGCGTAGGCGACGTCCGAACAACGCAACCGCAGGTGATACTCCCGTGGTTGCGTGTTCGCAATTTCTATACTGAAATAAGAATCTATACAAGGCTGTAAAAATATTTTCTTTCTCGAAAATAGCCCGGTTTATAACTTTTTTAATTGTTTTTACCGCATTCTCCGCTTCACCGTTACCTTGGGGTCTGTAAGGAGCCGATGTTGAATGTTTAACATTATTTTTCATACAATATTGTTTAAATTCTTCGGAGGAAAATGGCGGGCCGTTATCAGTAACTAATTGTGCCGGTATTCCAAATCGTGAAAAGATAGACCTTAATGCCGTAATAGTTGCACTCGCAGAAGTACCCGCCATAGCCACCGTCTCAATCCATTTGGAGTGCGCATCTACAACTACTAAAAATCGCTTACCAGCGCAATCAAAGAAATCAGCATGACAACGTTGCCATGCGTGTAACGGGTACTCCCATGGATGCAAACAGTGGCGTGCACAGAGATTTCAGACAGGGTATGCACAGCTAAACAAAAACTAACCAGTTTCAGCTTGTTGCTGTCGGTGGCCCAACGACTAGGACTACCTACCCTACCTGAGTTTTACCACAGAAGCCTTTGGCTTCGCATGATGTTTGTTTACGACCACTATGAATATTTAAATAAGTGACACTTATATGATATGCAAAGTGGCATTTAAAAAGGCCGTGGGATGTTTATTTTGTTTTCTTTGCGCAAATGAATTTTAATTCAAAATAAATTACTACTTTAATGTTAACTGATTACTTTCTACAAGTTAATGTTTATAAATCTATCTCTATAATTTCAGATAGTTTTGCAAAACGTCGTCGTAAAAACTGCTACATCGTTTTACTAAAAGTTCTTTTCCAATTGCAATCATAGACAAATCTGTGAGTCTGTTCTGGCCCTGTATGTTTCGTAAATATGTATGAATTCGTTTTAGACTACAAAATGATCGTTTGGTCGAAGCGCTACTGAATTTTGATTTAATAACCGACGCAACACTAGAAATGAAATCATTTTGGGTCCTATTCGATAAACCCGTGAATGAGCTACCCGATGTTGATTGTAAGTGGGTTTCCCCATCATATTTAGCTAACAAATCTACAATTTCTAGAAAATTGCCTTTATTAAAAGACAAGCTGGATTCGTCATGCCCACGGAATGCTAATTCTTGTTTACCAAGAAAACAAACTATATCAATTAACCGTTTGAAAATATTTCTATTTCTCTCAACTTTCGCGTTTGCCTTTCAATATCTAACTTAAACTGGCTTTTCAAACTAGTCTCTATTCTACCTTTACCAAAAGTTTGGAACTTCAAGCAGGACTCCAGACGTTTTTCTGAAGAATCGTGTTTAGCAACCGTTTTGTGAATTTTTTTTAGATCTGAATATCCGTTATAGGTTCAAACATTCTTTTTATCTTGGTTAGTAAACAAAATTCAAGGGAAACAGTACAATATGTTTGTGAGTACATACACAACCTGTTATAATTATCATAAAACTTTTCATGAAAGTATTACCTTTTTTTTTGAGTTAATTCAATCCGGGTACACACCTTCCCTTTGCAATAATTTTAAATTTTCCTCGAAAGATTAAACACAATTCGCCAGCACAGGACTCACAGGTATAATTTTCCATTTTTTACAATAAACTTACTAAATAATTACTTAGACAATCAATCACTTGCGCCGAGAATAACAAATAAACAAACAATATGGCGACGAACTTTGCAATTACGTTCTGAACTAATACGAACGAATGAATTAGTCGGTCATTTGGCCAATCCGACTAAAAAAAGTCGACCCTCTGCAATCAACAATTAGGCGGTCCTTTTACGGCTTCTCAATTTGGACGGTTTGCAATATAAGCAGTGCTTCTAAAACTCCAACACACGCACACGTTTTCACGCACACAGACACACTTTTGCTGTGTACTACACGGGTCGCGAAATCTTGCGTTGTATGAAAAATAAGCACGGCGAAGTAATGCTTTTGCCCGCTGCGCCTGGCATAGCTGGCGCTTAAATCGCACTGTAAATACGGGAAGCGAATGTGTGTTCGTGTGAATGGTGAATAAGTTAGATTAATATTTTTTTTTAACTATAGTTATTTATCATTTCAAATTAGAGGGGCATGTATGTCTGGCACTACAGGGTATGCAGTGCTTATTTGCATGTATGGAGTGCACGCCACTGGATGCAAAGGCTCGCGTGCCGGTGCATCCCGAACTGACCGGCATGCGGCGCACGCACGACAAGCCTCTTCAATGTTCCTATCAATGTTAGGCCAATACACGTAGTTTCGAGCAATGTTTTTCATTTTGTTCATGCCTAAATGACCACTATGAATCTCTTTCAAAATTTCCGGTCGTAACTTGGTTGGAATAACCACTCTATATTTAAAAATTATACATCCTCTGTCTGTAAATAAGTCTTCCTTACGTGCAAAAAACACTTTCTCAGCATCACATGAAGGCGATGCTGGCCAACCGAAAAGTAAATAGCCTAACACTCTACACAAAAGTGGGTCTTTTTGGGTCTCTTTTGCGACGTCCTTAAAATCTATAGGTATCGTTTCCTCAACGTAATGTAGATAGTCTATGTGTTCAGCAGGCGGTCGCTCCACTGTCAGTGGCAATCGCGACAAAGAATCAGCCGGCCCATTATCTGCTGACTTGACAAACTCCACGGTAAAATCATAGCCCGCTAACCTCGCGGCCCAACGCTGCAATCGGCTTGCTGCCGTTTGCGGTATTCCCTTTTTAACACCAAAAATATATGAGAGAGGTTTGTGATCGGATCGTAATATGAATCGTCTACCAAAGAGATACTGGTGGTGTTTGGTTATGCCGAAAAAAATCGCTAAGGCTTCTTTGTCCAGTTGACTATAGTTGCGCTCTGCGTCGTTTAAAGTACGAGATGCACAGGTGACTGGACGTTCGCTGCCGTTTTCGTAACGATGCGCCAAAACCGCGCCTATGCCGTACGCACTACTGTCCACTGATAGCACGAGCGGCCGCCCTTCTTCATAGTGAGCTAATACCTTGTCGCTTAACAACGCCCTTTTTGCGGCTTCAAATGCCCTAGCACAATGTGAATCCCAATCCCACTTGATGTCCTGTTTTAAGAGATTATGTAATGGATTTAGTAACGAACTCAAATTGGGAATAAATTTACCATAGTAATTGTGACATCCTTAGGTGTAGGTAATTTAGCAATCGCGTCTAGTTTGGCCGGATTGGGATGCAATCCATTTTTGTCTATGATGAAACCTAAATATTGAACACTTTTCTGTAAAAATGAGCACTTTTCTAATTTTACCGTGAGACCCGCCTGACGTAACCGTTCGAGTACAGCCCGTAGGTTGCGAAGGTGTGTGTGACGATTCGCGCCCGTCACGCAGATATCGCCAAGAAACACCACTGTGCCAGGAATGCCTCGCAGTGTCTCTTCCATCAATTTCTGGAATTGTTCCGGTACACAAGATAAACCATATGGAGTCCTATGATACGCAAAAGTACCTACATGCGTAGTGATCGCCGTATATTTTTGTGATTCGGGTTCCAAAAGTACCTGCTCGTATGCGTGTCGAAGGTCAATTTTAGTGAACTCCTCTCCGTTACTTAAGTTAGCGAATAATTCCTCAATACGCGGAAGAGGATAGTAGTCGCGTTGATCGTGATTTTATAATCTCCGCAAATTCTCAGTTCCCCGTTACTTTTGATAACGGGCACAATGGGAGTCCCAAAATCAGAATGCTCCACTCGATATATGGAGCCGTCCTGCTGTAGTCGCTCCAGCTCGCGCTCCACTCGAGCACGCAACGCTAGTGGCACGGGTCGCGCTCGCACAAACACCCCCTCACAGTTTACGAGCTGTAAACGTAACGTTTTCTTACAAGTACCTAATTGTTTCGTAAATACTTCTGGATATTCTTTACATAGTTGGCTCACCAATTGATCCTCTTCGAATAACTTATAAATGTTAATTTGCGTGATATTTAAAGCCGTCAACCAATCTCGGCCTAGTAGTGGCCTGCCACCGCTTTTAATTACATACAGACGAACATTTGTGGCACTAACGTTCTTATATTTAATATTTACTGAAATGTATCCGAGAGGTTCAATCTTTGAGCCCGAGTAACTACACAAAATCAAATTATCAGACTGTAAGGAACGGTGCTTGAATAACAACTCGTAACAACTGTCATTTATGGCGGAAATACGACTGCCCGTATCTATTTCGCACTCCAAGATTTCCGAATCCACTTGCACATTAATAAAATAAGGTTTGTTACCTTGTCCCGACGATACTACCATATTGAAAAACTCGTCCTCCGAACACTCATCCACAAAATGTTGACGTTGCGCTTGCGGATTACTTTCATTTTTACGATTACGCACTTTGCACATCGCTCGTAAATGGCCGCGTTGATTACAATTGTCACAATTATAATTAGTACGAGGGCGGGTCAATAAGTCCGTGACTTTTGGAATAAAACACAGATTTTTTGATAAATAAATCATTTTATTTTTCAACGTAGTCTCCCTTGAGCTCTATACACTTTGTCCAACGCTTCTCCAATTTTTTTATCCCTTCCAAAAAATATGATTTGTCGAGGTCCTCAAAATAGGCCTTTTTTTGCGAGATGACTTCATCATTGGAGTCAAATCTTTTTCCACCAAGCCATTTCTTCAGGTTTGGGAACAAGAAGTAGTCACTCGGAGCCAAATCTGGAGAATAGGGCGGATGAGGGAGCAATTCATGGATTTTTGCCATAGCAACTGCACATGTGTGCACCCTTGCATTGTCTTGGTGGAAAAGAACTTTTTTCTTGGCCAAATGAGGTCGGTTTTTTTTCAAATCGTCATTGAATCGGTCCAATAAGTTGGCATAATATTCCCCATTGATTGTTCTTCCCTTTTGAAGGTAGTCAATGTGGATTATCCCGCGTGCATCCCAAAAAACAGTCGCCATAACTTTATTGGCTGACAAACCCACTTTGGCCTTCTTTGGCGCCGATTCACCATTAGAAACCCACTGTTTTGACTGTTGTTTGGTCTCCGGTGTGTTGTGATGGATCCATGTTTCATCCACGGTTACAAAACGGCGCAAAAACTCCTCCATATTGCGCTTAAACAACGCCAAACCTTCCTGTGAAGTTGTTACACGATTGCGTTTGTGGTCGACTGTGAGCAAACGCGGCACCCATCTTGCGGAAAGCTTTCTCATGCCCAAGTGATCATTCAAAATTGAAACCACAGAGCCATGCGAGATCCCTACGGCTTCCACAATCTCTTGCACTTTCAATCTTCGGTCGGCCAACACCATATCGTGAATTTTTTCGATTGTTTCGGGTGAAGAGACCTCAACTGGGCGTCCAGGACGTTCGGCATCTTCAGTGCTTGTACGGCCACAACGAAATTCAGTAAACCACTTTTTTACCATTGAAATCGATGGTGCAGAGTCCCCATAGTATTTATCAAGCTTAGCCTTGGTCTCGGTAATGGTTTTTTTTTGCAAAAAAATAATGCTTAATAAGCACACGAAATTCACTCTTTTCCATTTTTTCCTCAAATTACTGGGTAGTCTGATAAAGATAGCTGTCAAACACAAACTAACTGACGCAGCAAGTTCAAATTTTGACAGGAGTCAAATGACAGATGCCTGTTGACAGGAGTAATGTTGCTTTTTCAGTAAAGAGGTCAGAAATTCAAAAAGTCACGGACTTATTGACCCGCCCTCGTATATCGACATCTATTTGCCGAGTGCCCCTTGCCGCACCGCCAACACTCCGCGCCTTCCTGGGGCCCGCCGCCCGGTCCGCCTCTCCTGGTGGCCGCAGCCGGTCCCCTCGCGCGCTGCAGTCGGGTGCCGCCTGCCGCCCGGGCGCGCACCGCATGTAGGCCTTCGCCCGCCTCGCCGCCGCTGCTCCCGGCGCCGATGCTCCCGACCGTCGCCGTGCCGACCCCGCTCATGCCCGCGTGTCGGTCCGCCGCCTCCAGAGCCAGAGCTAGTTCCACCGCCGTTTTATAGTCGATCGACTTTTCCGCGAAAATTCGAGATCTCATCACTTCACTAGCGAGACCCGAAACGAATTGATCTCGAAGATCCTCCTCGAGTCGATGGCCGAAATTGCACGTGGTCGCCAAGTGTTTTAGACCTTGTAGATACTCCGTCAACGATTCACCGGGTCGCTGTCTTCTCTGACGAAAAATGTGTCGCTCAGCGATTTCCGACCGCTGCGGCTCGAGATGAGCTCGGACTAACTCGACTAGCTCATCGAAGGTTCTATCTTCCGGATTATCTGGTGCGCACAGGTCACACATCAAACTATATGTTGCATCGCCAACAACAGTTATCAGCATCGACACTTTCAACTCCGGTTTGATCTCGTTTAGCAAAATAAACTGTTTGACACGCCGCACGTACGCCGGCCATTGTTTAGAGGTTATGTCAAACGGTTCTATTTTACCGATTGGCATCGTGTAATGCGTCAACCCCTGTTATTTTGTAATAATGAGTACCTACACACCGAATTAAAATTACTATTGTTGACGTGAAATACGCGTAAATTCGTAGTAAAAGATTATTTTACTTCCGACTCGTCGCCAATGCTACGTAATGAAACCACGGTTGGAAATCTAACTGATTTATTACCTAAGTGTTGCCATACATATCAACGTGTTACCCTACAGTAATGAGGTTGACTTACCACTAGCATCTACCATAGGGAAGGGCGACATTGAGCTGCCGACGTAAGTGAACGGCGTTGGTCCCGCCAACTGTTGTAGATTGCCTGTAAGAATAGTTTAGGTAAAATTAGCAATGAGAATAAATCTGCTATAAAACGATGCTTTATCATGGCATAAAATCTTTCAAGGAAATATGCCGAGTGCATATTTCCATGGCATAATATCAATGCCATTTTGGAGATCAAATTCAGCTAGTGAGTCCCAGTTATACCAATTATACGAACAAACCGCAACAAAATGTCTCCTATTTACTGAAGTATTTTTATTTTACTTTGGAATGGTAATGCTGATTAATGTAATTACATTAGACTGACTAAATAAAAATAATTCATTAAATTATTGAGATTCGTTTTGGTATAACTGAGACAAATTAGTTTAAGAGATAGCCCAGTAACCTGTCTATACGAGGGTCATTCAATAAATACTTAGCCTACAAAAAATTTTGGAAAAGTGGCAATTTATTTTTCAACATAGTCTCCTTTTAGTTCGATACACTTAGCCCAGCGATGCTCCAACTTTTTTAACCCGTCCGAAAAATAGTTTTTGTCAAACTCTGCAAAATAGGCCTCCGTGGCGGCGATGACCTCGTCATTGGATCCATATCTATTCCCGGCGAGTGATTTTTTCAGATTAGGAAACAGAAAGAAGTCACAAGGGGCCAAATCTGGAGAATACGGTGGATGGGGCAGCAATTCGTAGCGTAATTCGACCAATTTGGCCATGGCAACGGCTGACGTGTGAACCGGTGCGTTGTCGTGGTGAAACAGCACTTTTTTCTTCGCCAGATGGGGTCGTTTTTTCTTTAATTCGGCGTCGAATCGGCCCAATAAATCGGCATAGTAAAGCCCTGTAATTTTTTTACCCTTCTCGAGGTAATCGATGTAGATCACACCTTGTGAATCCCAGAAAACGGTGGCCATAACTTTTCCGGCCGATTTTACAGTTTTCGCCTTCTTTGGAGCACGTTCCCCGGTCTGGATCCATTGTTTTGATTGCTCCTTGGTCTCTGGTGTGTACCAGTGGATCCAGGTTTCATCGACGGTCACAAAACGACGCAAAAACTCCGCTGGATTCCGCTTAAACAGCGCCAAACACGTCTCCGATGTGGTCTCACGGTTGCGCTTGTTTTCTGGTGTGAGTAAACGCGGCACCCATCGCGCCGACAGCTGTCTAATGCCGAGTTCCTCGTGAAGAATATGATGCACTGTTCCTTCTGAAATGCCTACAGTCTCCGCTAGCTACCGAACCTTCAATCGGCGATCTGCCAATACGAGATCATGGATGTTTTAAATGTTTTCCTCCGTAGCAGCTGTTTTCGGTGCACCTGGACGTGGTTCATCAAAAACCGACGTACGGCCACGTGCAAACTCGTTGAACCAATTCTTGACGGTGGCCATCGATGGAGAAGAGTCACCGTACACAGCATCCAAGCGCTCTTTGATTTCGATGCCCGTTTTCCCTTCCAAAAATAGGAATCGAATCACCGAACGATATTGCTCTTTTTCCATTTTTGTAAAACCGATCGACACGTTTGCTTCCATAAGTTGTCAAATTAAAACAAATGAAGGAATTGGAATGAAAATTTGAAAAAAGAATTAAAAAAGAATGTGCTACACTGTGGTAAAACTCTTTTGAAACTACAGCGCCCTCTGGCGATGAGGCTAGGTACTTATTGAATGCACCTCGTATATGTAAATGTCCCACAACTAAAGTGAAGACCTGTAAACAAAAATATATTTACCTAAGGCAGCTCTCGGATCGGAAAGTACAGCACTACTCTGGTTGATGTCGGCCAAAGGTCCCGACTTCATCTTCTTCCGATTGGTCTCCGCATCCCGAAGTATCTGGTCCAAACTAGTGCTGGCTGGAATCAATATTTTATTTCTTATAGATTTGTCAGGTTTTAGTTGTGGCAAATACAGTGCTAAACAATTCTTAAAATGAACGCCCCTCCACAAAGCTTGATTATTTCAATGTGTGAGAGGAAATATTTATTCCACCACTTTTCTTGTGTGCGTGCCACGATTTTATGGTAAGCATGGACTCGTCGCCGCAGTTAAAGGTCAACTAATCGTGCGATCAGTCCAGGTATTAGCATTGTACGGCGGGCAGCGTGCGCTTTGTATGGCACGACACGTACTTTTGCGGCGAAATCGACGCGTGGTCCCACTTTCATGTCTCGCCGGTGACTGAGCCAATGACAAAGACCAATTATGTGTATTGCGTCGATACACCTTCTTTGCATGTGAGCGTAACCGCGGTGGAGGGGCGTTCATTTTTAGAATGCTTTTTTTATACCTGGATAAGTGGGATCTCTAGGGATTTAGGGTTATTTATCACTTAACCTTTTGTCCGCTTGTGTCGCATTTATGCGAGGATCAAGGATATCGAGGGATATGACTTGGAGGCGTGGCACATGTCGCCTCCATGTGGTCAAACTGACTCTATATACGCGCGATAGCGGTGAGCACCGTTTAGTTAAATGTTTGCATTGAAACGTGTAGTGTGGTTCGTATTTTTTAGAAAATGCTAAATTGTTCCGTCGTTATTTGCAAAAATAGGACAATTACAACAAACCTTAAGACAAGTGGCGTCTCCTACCACCGGTAAGTAAACAAACACTGCATTAATTATTAAACTACATTATTGTTTGCACTGCATTATATTTAAGGATTTTACAAATATTTATTTGTGAAATATTTTCCAATAAATAAATAATAATAATTCTTTATTGACATAATTATGTTACAGAAACTTGTTTGAAGCCTCTGACTCCTGAACTAGGTGTACCTGTATGTCAGGAGTCAGCGCCCTCTCCCATTTTATTTGGCTTAGATATTGATGTCAACATAAGAATAGACAAAAAATGTGTGAGCTACAAAATACAATTTAAAGAAGTAAAAACATAAAAAAACCAAATAATAACAGAAATGAAAAATATGAAAAAAAAAAATTGAAAAAAATAACAAAAATATAATTTATTCTTAAATTATTCTATCGTGCTATGTGTGTAAGGGAGGTGAGTGCGTGTGCGTGTGGGTGGGTTCCCGTACGTGTATGTGTATGAGTGGGTGTATGAAAGAAAGGTATGTTATATGTATGTGTTCCTTTGTAGGAATAAATTAATTATTTATTATTTTCTCTACATCCTCATAATCAAGAGTAAAGAGCCAGTTTTTTACTTTAAGTTTACACTCTAGTAGTGTTAGCGGATAAAAATTTAAAATTCTATTAATTTTGTTGTATAAATATACAGAAAAATAAGCGTTTTGTCGTCTTGCAAAAGCCGTGCGACATTTAACAGATTCAATTACGTTTGGCGTGGTTCGTTTATTTAGAAGTTTACCTGGATCATATGGGGTAGATACGTGTTTTTTAGTAATAATCTGGAAAATAAAAAGTTGTCTTACTGTAAATACCCGGCACAATTCGTATAATGTCTTAGTGGGAAATCTGTATGGTTTGAATGACATTGTTTTAAGCAAGGACCGTTGCGCCCTTTCCAGGCATAAGAGATGCGTTTTACATGCACCTCCCCAAACCCCAATACAGTAACCAATAACCGATTGTGCCAATGCATAATAAACTGTCCGGAGGAGATCGCTATCCGCTACATGCCTCAGGTTTTTAAACACCCATGTCAGTTTCCTGACTCGTGACGAGACCATATCGATATGTGGTTGCCAGGATATTTTCTCGTCTAAGAGAACCCCAAGGTATCTGACCGTCTTAGATTTGCTCAGAGTTGTACACAAGCACTGTTGAGTGAAAGGTGATTTGCATGTGTGAATCCGGACAGCCACATTGGGTTGTTTTATGCGAGCGTTAGTGAACTGTACAAATGAGGTTTTCGATATGTTAAGTGTTAACAGGTTATGCCTCAGCCACAAGCTGACTTTATGGAGCCCTATCTCCGCATTTTGTTGGACTTCATCCCAAGTCTCTCCCTGAAATACCAAAGCTGTGTCATCGGCATAGGTAAATATTTTGCCTTTATTCAGTGTCATCTGACATAAGTCGTTTATATAAATCAGGAAGAGACTGGGACCGAGAATGCTACCCTGAGGGACTCCATAGGTGACTGCGACATCCGAGCTAATGGCACTACCCACTTTAACCCTCTGCAGACGGCCAGTAAGAAAATCTTTGTAGATTTTAAGTACCGTTCCCCTTATTCCACACCTTTCCAGCTTGTCAACAAGAGCAGGGATCGAGACAGAGACTGACGCATGTCAAAATGATGCATTAGTGGTACGCAGCGCTGAAATATGGATATCGATAATTGTTAGTTGTTCTTACGGAATTATTTGACTATTACTATCAGTTGCAAAAAATAAAATAATATGTATTCTTTTTTTTTAGACGCCCAATTCATACAAACGCATATCTTTGGATCTTCGTGGTAAATGGACGGAGGACAAGTTTCGGCATTTTGTTAACATCTCCTGATCATCTAGAAAAAAGGAAACAAAAAGAGAAAGAAAAGCGCAAAAAGAAGAGAAGAAAGTAAAAGTTGAAGGACGACAAAAAGGTGTAAAACTGCTATTTAAAAAGACCCAGAAAACCAGTACAAAAAGGAAATTGTATGAAAACGAAACGGCTTATCAGTTTCTTAGGAATGAAATCACGCAGAACCGCCATGTGCGGCCGTGTGCGGCGTGGCGCAATCTTGCTGAAACCATGTGTGTGAAAGGAAGAAAATAATCGTTCAGCATGCGCTGATAAGAGACACCGTTCACACGAAAGTCCTTGCCCTCGACGAATTAAAAAATATATGGTCCAATTATTCCGCTGTTTGACAATGCACACCAAACCGTCACTTTGGGACTATGAAGTGGCTGTTGATGTTGTAAACGTAGGTTCTGTCTTTTAGGTGACCAATACCGGCAATTTTGCTAGTTTACACTTCAATTTAAATGAAAATGGGCTTCATCACTCCAAAGCTAGTGTTTACCGTACGAAATCGATCTAACATTGTTTCGCAGAAATATTCACGCACATTGTTATCGTTAGGCTTAAGCGCTTGCACGATTTGAAGTTTGAAGGGATGAAATCTAAGATCCTTCTTCAATATTTCATGCACAATCGTTTTTGAAAGTCCCAGGGCAGTCGCTCTCTTGCGCACGGACTGACGCGGATTATCGTGCAAACTGGTCGCGACGAGTTTAATATTTTCATTTGTTCTATGTCCAGCTGGGCCCCGGCCGTGGGTTGGTTGCTGCCGAAGTTGTTAGCTTCGCACCCATGATCGAATCAAATCTTCACTTGGGGCATCACGTAAACGTCGAATATTGTAATGTGAACAAAGTCTACGACGCGACGAGCAGTTGCACACGAATCATTGGCCTTGAAATGCGCTTCCATTGCGAACGCACGTTGTTCACCCGTCGACTGCGACATCGTGACTAAATAACCCGCACGAATGACGAAGCTAACGCGGCCCCCTCCCCGCTCCTACGCTCAGCGGTTAGGGAGAAAAATTTTAATTTATTACC
Organism: Dicycla oo; assembly: GCA_948252095.1. Taxonomy (NCBI): domain Eukaryota; kingdom Metazoa; phylum Arthropoda; class Insecta; order Lepidoptera; family Noctuidae; genus Dicycla; species Dicycla oo. The sequence goes on from OX411716.1 coordinate 20,099,861, forward strand.
TAATTCTACCACCGGACACCCTGTAGTTTGTAAAGTTTTCGATTATTATTATTATTATTATTTGTATATTGGCGTGTGCTAGCTGACTTATGGCAATGAATTTAATTTAATTTAATTTTATGATTTGTTGCGTAATGTACCTAAATTATTTTGGCTGTGCTGTATACAATCAAATTTTTTAACTGGACAGACAACTGTGCTGCTGGGGAGTTAGTAGCGCCACTTCTTCTCCCCAGCCAACTCTACCGGACTTACCCTAGAATTATTTTTTCGTCGGGGATTTTTTTGATTTTATTTACTGCAGCAGATCATATACTTTTAGGAATTATAAAACTTGGTTTTGTTGCGTTTAGGTCCTGTACTCCTCTTAATATAAGTGTGAAAACGAGCTAGCGTGGTGATCAATGCTCTTGCCTTCTCAGTATGAGAACAGGCCCTGGAGTGGGACAATTATTATAGGCTGGTATTATTATTAATTTATTATTAAGGAGGAAGCGTCAGGGTAGCCCGCGAAAGTCAAATTTTCTTACGTTTTTTGCAATTTGCAAGTCAGTATTAAGTTGTATGTTAAATAAAGTATGATTTGCGGCCGTAGATATGACCACGCATTTGTAATACCCGCTTTAAATATGGGTTTTCCCATCAGGAATTTCTCAGTAGCTGCCCGAAGTCTACATTTGTGCTCAGTTGATGGCAATAGGCTCGCTCCCTGGGACTTAAACATAACTGGCGAACTGTGGGTGTACTATCGGAGAAACGAACATCTATACACCGTAAGGACTATTCTTGCTTGCAGCGCTCGGCCGCTATAGTAACGCTTACTAACAGATTGGGTCATCGTGTGCACGGGATTTTGTTTTCAAATTGGTTAGATGTAAGTTTCCTCGATAAGCTGTGTGTTTTATATAAATACTTACGTGAGGGCGCATCGAAGACGTTGGTTGGGTCCTTGAGTATGTACTTCCGTAAGTTGAGATACTGCTCCTTCTGTGCTTCTACTTGTGTGTGCACGGCTTGCAGCCGACCAGCTAACGCCACCAAGGACTCGTGCATTCTTCTGATGCCCATCGTTAATTCTAAATAACGAAAGAAAATACTTTATAGGTACTTTACAGCACGTGTCGTGAGATCGATTCTGTATTCATCATTCTCTTGCCCTTATCCCAATATATTTGGGGTCGGCGCAAGATGTCCCTTTTTCCATACTTTTCTCTATTAGTCGTCACCTCGGTGGTCACTCGCTTTCTAGCCATATAATCTTTCACACAGTTCCTTGGTCTTCCCCTACTCGTATAGCCATCGACATTCGTACTCTAAACTTTCACGACATTTTCCTCACTCCTCCGCATTACATGCCCATACCATGACAACCGATTTCCGCACAACTTTTCAGTCACCAGTGCCACTTTCAAAGCTCGATTCTGTATTCGGAGACTCAAAAATTACTGAGGCATCAAAAATGCCTGAATCAATTTTTGTATGCAAAAAAAAATATTTTAAAAAACAGATAACCCGACTGCAAAAACACCTAATTGAAAAGAGAAAAGCAAGCATTATAATTTATAGAATTTTGGTACTGCAGGCGGGGACAAACCTGAATAATGGTGTAACTTTTGTTTGTCCCCGCCTGCAGTACCAAAATTCTATGATTCCAAAATTCTAGATTATAATGTTTGTTTTCTCTTTTCAGTTATGTGTTTTTGCAGTTCGAATTTTTTTTTTTTTTTATTTCAATCTTTTTAGTTTTATTAATATATATTTGGAATTGACTAGTATTCATTTGATACCAATAATTTTAGCAATTTGTTCCCCTACCTTTTTTATATTTCCAGATGTAATATATAAATATTATATAGCCTATGTCACTCCCACAATTAAGACGATATGTTAAAATCCACAAGCCGTTTAGGCTACAGAGCGTGCCAAAGAAATAGACATACATACATACTCTCGAAAAACATTACCCTCCTTCTGGGGCAGTCGGATAAAAACTTTCAGTACCAGGGGGGCTAAAAAGTTTTGAGCCTAACTAAGTACCTTCAAGTGTCGGTATTCTCTCGCGCTGCATATTACTAATTTGTGAATACTCTCTTCAGTATAAATACAGAGTTTCATCTCGTTAGCATCATTACGCTTTTAGTAATTAATCCGTAAACATCATGTCTCAGTCATTCGCGGCCCATCCCTAGGCTCAAAACTTTTCAGCGCCCAGTAATAATTAGATTTTTTATTCCTATTTGGTAATGTTATTGCAGTACCTATGTGCGCCTTTCAGATCGGACAGGGTTTTCGCTACATATTTAATAAAACATACCTTGTTCAGTAAGAAGCTTAGGAGAGGACTGCATCTGCTTGTCGGCGACGTCCATTTGTCTGCGGAACGTGATCAACTGTTGTTCTAACTCTGCGATCAGATCCTTCACGTATGACGGTGGCGCTGTGCCTTCGAGCTCCGAGCCTATAGAAAAACGTCAAGATATTATTGAGGATTTCATAATATAAGAATAAGAATAATTATTATTTATTTGCAAGAATACCAGTAAAATAAGTTGACAAATAAACATAGTTTTCCGTCATATTCTACCAGGTATCTGGTGTGCAAATTTTAGTTAAATGTACATCTAAACACAAAATTACCAGTACAATAGTAAAAAAAAAATTAAAAACATAGTAAACAATGAACAAAAAATCCGAATCTAAAAATTAAATTAAATGTTAAATAAAATGTAAATAAGAGAAGTAAATAAAAATACAAAGTTATATCAATGACTTGTCCGATGACGCGGATCTGGAGCGGGAGCACAGGGCATTGGCGGTTCGGGGGAACATGATTACCCGTAGATTCGCTCGCTGTTCTATTCCAGTTAAAATCACTTTGTTTAAGGCATACTGCCAATCATTTTTCGCGAGCAGTCTATGGGTAAGTCATACCCGTCGGGCTGCCAATGTCCTGCGCGTTCAATATAACAACATCTTTAGGATGCTGATGCGGTTGCCTCCCTATTGCAGTGCGTCGCTAATGTTTGCAGAAGCTCGAACGGATGGCTATCAAGCTATTATTCGAAAAAAAGGTTACATCTTTAGTAAGACGAGTGAGAGACAGTAGCAATGGCATCCTCAAGATGATAGCTTCCCGCACAGACTGTCCGATCCAACATAAGTGGATGTGTACATATATCCATCGGACAATGTTGACATAATTATATTTTGTTTTAGTGTAATTTTTTGTATGTACGATTTGATTTAAATAATTTATTGACTTATTAATATGTAATATTGACATTGAATATTTAATTTAATCTTTATAATTACTATATATCTTCATTTCTATTGTTTTTGTTATAAATGGAATTATTTTGTTTTGTTAATTTTTATATGTGTAGCTGACTATTTTATTACTATTATGGTTTATGGATTGATTCTGAATTAAACGTTTTTATTATTATTATTAATACTTTGCCCATTAAAAACTCGGAAATATTATAATAATTACTACTATTACTACTAACTAGAGATTCGCAGAGTACAGACGTGTCCGTTAGCAATATTTAATTATTTCTTTAATAATAGTGACCTCCTTTAGTGCATTACTAACGTAATGCAACTGTAATTTTGCTTAGTGTGTAGTTTCAGTAAATAATGAACTCGAAATAGTGAACTCGTCAAAATACAAAATGGATCGCAGCCCCTTTAATCCAAGGGGGCCAGTGCACCCCTCCGCCTCGCCGTCAAAGACGATAACGCAAATCCCAGCCCTGGAATCGGTCACAACACCCGAAATTCAAAAATGGATGTTAGCCATCGAAGAGCACTTAAATGAAGTTTGCTCTATTGCGGCGGAAGGTAAACTCAACTCGGAGCAGAAAATGAAAATTTCTACCCTATGCCGTAAAGTAGGATCTGGAACATCACAAATGGCAGTCCTTTATCAGTCGCTCAAGCAGAAAGCAATTCACGCGTATAACATGGTTGATGCCCTTCAAGAAAAGCGCGACCTGACGGAACATATTTCGGAGCTCAAGCAGACGATTAAGGACTCTGGTTCTGCGGGAAATGTTTCGTTTTCCGATATGGTGAAGAAGGGAGCAAATGATTTCATTCGACCGCAAAATTTAAGCTCTGTAGCTATTTATCCCAACGATAAATTAAAGTCGAGTGACGAAACAAAAGACCTCGTGAAAAAAATCATTCGCCCGGATCAAATGAAGCTGCAAGTACGTGGTGTCCGCAAGACCAAAAATGGAGGCGTTATTATTAGTACTGAGACGAAACATGACGCTGATAAACTGAAGCACGCAGTCCAGCTCTCTACATCCGGACTTACCGCCGATGAACCCAACAAGCGCAAACCTCGGATCGTGGTTGTAGGTGTGCCGACTACTTTGGCTGAAACTGAAGTCTTCAGGTGCATTTACGAACAAAATGTAGCCGACAAGTTTCCAGCAATGCCTATGGAGTCCTTTTTGAGCTTAATTAAATTAAGCCACAAATCGGGAAAAAGAGATGCATCGACCTGTAACTACGTCATTGAAGTTACAGCCGGTATACGTAAAGCCCTATTATCCCAATCGAGACTTTTTATAAATTGGACGTCCTGCCCTGTCAGGGACTTCACCCTGGTTACCAGATGCTACAAATGCCAACAATATGGTCATGCAGCAAAAACATGCAGAGAGCTGAAATCTACGTGTGGTCACTGCGGTGAAGAAGGACACTCGATGTCAGAGTGCGCGAAGAAAGCTGATACACCGAAATGTGCAACTTGCTCGCGCTTTAAGAAGCCCAATAACCACAAAACGGGAGATGCCGAGTGCCCTGCTAGGAAAATAGCGGAATACAGGTATATCAACTCTATCGACTACGAGGGCGCCTAGAGCGTCATAAGGCCAGACTTCCGTGTTGAATGCCTGCTGCCGACTCAACAAAACACTGCACTGGCCTACAAACCCTCGATTTTGTTGATGTCTATACACATTAGTCACCCGCTACAAAAATCGATTAATTTTGTGCAACATGGACTTTACTCCACTTACTAATTCTGCTGACGCAATGTCATAATTATGTAATGTGTTTAACAAGGTTATAAAGTGCAAGAAACTATTTTAAGAAATTACGTATATTAGACTTTTTGTTATTTTTATCTTTAAGGTAAATAGTATATAAGTAAACTAGGTATAAAATTATGAATTAATTCAATTTTGTCATTATTTCAAGACTTCTAATGTTTAATATTGTTAAGAATTTTATATTCCTCTTTTATGACCATAAAAATATATGCTCATGCAGCCTGTGATACAGGTTTATCCTAGTACAGGCACCTAACATTATATTACCTTTGTAAATTATTTCTAAGATTTTATGATAACATTTTACCAATTTTTAAAACTGAATAAATATTTATTATTATTATATTTATTATTATTATCTCCTTTATTCATTTTTTTTACATATAAATTATATTTTTAAATATTAGAATTAAAAAAAAAAAACATTTAAAAATATAAAAAATAGAAATCCACCGGCATGGGGAACAGGGTCCAAGCTACCGGTGGTTAGGGTCCCAGAGACAGGAGCCTCCTCACAATACGCGCCGTATCAAGGAGTACTGCCTTCTGAATCAGGCCCTTCACCCAGCCACCCAACGAGAGCCTCTTGAGATGTTGGTCGAGGCTCTTAGCGATAAGGCCATTGACCGTAACGACTATCGGCACAATGATTGCCGAGTCAACATCCCACATAGCGACAACCTCGTGGGCTAAGTCGAGATACTTCAATTGTTTCTCCTTCTCAGCCTTCACGAGGTTCTCGTCATGCGGGATAGTGACATCGATTATCATTGTGCGGCGCACTGATCGATCTATTACCACTATATCAGGCTTATTGGCTACAATAGTCCTGTCAGTGATAATAGATCGATCCCAGTATAACGTGACATGGTCATTCTCGAGAACTGGGTCGGGCACATACCTGTAAAACGGTACCTCAGAGTCCACAAGGCCGTATTTCAGAGCAAGTTGCTGATGGATAATCCTGGCTACTTGATTATGCCTGTGCAAATACTCGCCGTTAGCTAAACGAGAACATCCAGAAGTAATATGTCTGATAGACTCACCGGGACAATGGCATGCCCGACATTATTATTATTATTATTATTCATCGGTTATCAAAAAAAAAATGCTGTTTCATAGAAAAGCGACCTAAATAAAGCACGCGGTCAAAATGTATGCGAACAACTATTTTTTTATTTATTATTTATTATCAGACCAAGAATACAATGCAGGGGGTTCAGAATCATGTACTGAATCCATGGTGACAGGTGGCGCGTCGTGGTCCCTGTCACCCTCTATTATGTACGTAGGTAGATTACTCTTTATATTGTTCCTATGTACAAAAAGAATCAAAGTTACACCGAGTTTCACAGTGGGACAGCCGTTGGATGAAGAGACTAAGGTAGGACAGGAAAGGATCCCAAACTTCACTTAAAAGTAACAAACAATGTATTAGGCGTACAAATAAGTTTTGAGGTTTTTTTCGTAATTTTGAAGCTTTATTCACAAAAATTGGTACAATGTATGTTATTCAAAGTATTGCCCATCGCTTTCAGTAGAAAGCTATGGTCAATGGGTAAAGGTAGACCTTTGACCATCTTTCAGGCAGCATATGTTGTATACCGCGTTTAAAAAATTCCTCATTCTTTGAGGCTATCCAAGAATCGACCCAATTTTTGGCTTCTTCGTAAGAAGTGAAGTGAAATGCTGCTCGGCCAGATCATGAGCCATCGATCGGAACAAGTGGTAGTCGGAAGGAGCAATGTCTGGTGAATACGGCGGGTGGGGTAGGACATTCCAGTTAAGTGCTTCCAAAGTTTCCTTGACGACTTTAGCAACATGTGGTCGAGGGTTGTCGTGCTGAAAGATCACTTTGTCATGTCTTTTGGCATATGGGGGGAATTTAAGCTTCAAGCTCGGCTTAATTGTATCAATTGTTGTTGGTAACGTTCCCCAGTGATAGTTTCGTTAAGCTGGAGTAGCTCATAGTAGATCACTCCGAGCTGATCCCACCAAATGCACAGCATTAGCTTCTTGCTATGAATATTCGGTTTGGCTGTTGAAGTTGATGCATGGCCGGGCTTACCCCACGATTTCCGGCGCTTTGGATTATCGTAACGGATCCACTTTTCGTCCCCGGTCACTATTCAATGCAAAAACCCCTTCCGATTTTGCCTTTGGAGCAGTTGTTCGCACGTGAAAAAACGGCGCTCGACGTTTTCTTGGCTTGAGTTCATTGAGTTCATGCGGAACCCAATATCCTTGTTTTTGCACCACATATGATTGGTTTTGATGAGTCCAATATATTGAACTTGGTGTCAAGTGTCAGTAATCAATATGTTAAAGTTATTTTAAGAGTAAAACGCAAAAAATAAAAAACGTAAAAAATATGTACCTAGTTTAAAAAAAAACGCTTTTATTTCACACTAAAAATGATAAAATAATGAAATTAACTTGTATTAGTTACGATATATGATTTTATCCTTGCCAATATTTTAACTTCATTGTAGAGTAAAAGCAAACACATTATATATTTTTTAAACAATATTTATGTGGTGGATGATAGATTTAGTAAGCTTCTCGCTTCTTTTATATCTAATTATTAATTCAACAAGCATGGATCGTTTTTTGGTTGTGTGCTTTTAATTCATTTACACAAGCGCTCCGCAGTTTTTGAATTATTGAAAACCGTTCATTTCGTACTACTTCGTCTATTGGTAATGCAAAAGAAACTATCTCTGACGTATAAGGTTTGTTTCTATTACAATTTCAACATATCGTCTGGAAAATTTAGCGTGCCGCGCTCTGATTCGCGTTCAATGTCACGTGACCAATAGCTTTATTTTAACGCAATTATTTCTGAAAAATATTGATTAATCTAAAATTAATACAAATTAAGTTGATTTTTTTAACTGCAAAACAAAATGAATAAGGTATTTTTCTTACTGTCAACTAGCCTATTGCCAATGAGAGTTTCATGAAAATTCACGTAACCACTTGGCGCTTTTTGACGAGAGGTCTTCCATTTCGGCAATGAATATAAAATTTAAGATGACGTTAATCATTCGTTTCATTCATTCGTTCATCGTTCAGTTATAACTAAAGAAAATTTGACATTTTTGACAGCTGCCCGGATCTGACATCTCAGTGCTGCCACCTAGTGATCGTCATGTCAGAAAACCCTCATTATAGTCACGCCCTTCAGTCGTGAGAAAGTGTCTGGGAACCAGATCATCCTTACCTGGAGAAGTATAGTCTCTGGACGCGGCCTCAGCGGCGGCGAGCGCGGCGGCGGCGGCAGTGCGCAGGCGCCGCGAGTGAGCGCGCGCGCGGCTCAGCTCGCCGCTCAGGGACAGTACCTCGCGCAGAGTGGACTCGGCCTCGCGGGACACCTACACGTGTAAACGATCGTCAGACTATACAATACAAGAAATACATTCGTACAAATAAAAAAAAATGACAAATTTAAATATAAGATCATATTTTGCCTCACGACCTCGCCAAATAATAGGTTGGGGAAAAAGTTTCTTCGCATTTTTTAAGAAAATTCAAAACATTTTTTAATATAGTTTATTTACATTTAACTAAAGTATGTAGGTACCATTTTGTTCGATAACTTTTTGACATCTTGTAGGTAGGGACATGATCCCATTGCTATAGAAATTTTGGGACTTCTGGTCAAAATACCGCGACAAGTGGTTTTGGCAGTCCTCTCGTGATGTTAACCTGACACTGCCTAGAGAATTCTGAAGAGACCGAAACAGGTGGAAATCTGAAGGTGCAAGGTCAGGACTATACGGCGGATGCATTAACACCTCCCAGCCAAACTCTCTTAATTTTTGCTTAGTGGCTAAAGATGTGTGAGGTCTAGCGTTATCATGATGAAAAACCACACCCCTTCTGTTGATTAATTCCGGCCGCTTTCTCTCAACTTCTTGCTTTAATCTCATCAGTTGTTCGCAGTAGAGTTCAGAATCGATGGTCCTGCCTGGTGGTAACAGCTCATAATGAATAATGCCCTTCCAATCCCACCACACACACAGCATCACCTTGTTGCGAGTTAACCCGGGTTTCGCCACAGTCTGTGAAGCCTGACCGGCCTTTGACCACGACCATTTTCGCACGTTCTTGTCATACGTGATCCACTTTTCATCACCAGTTATCAGCTTCTTCAAAAATGGTTCGGTTTCATTACGTCGTAATAAAGAATCACAAATGAGTACACGGTTCATTAGGTTTCTTTCAGTGAGCTCGTGAGGTAGGTACCCAAATGTCGAGCATTTTTGTGTACCCAGTTTTTTTCAAATACGCCAAAACTGTTTTGTGGTCAATTTCCAGTTCTTCAGCTACGTCGTAACTACTGATATGCCGATCTTGCTCCACTTTTTCAAAAATGGCATCCATTTTATCCGTAATAGGACGACCAGAGCGACGTGCATCTTTGACATCAAAATTTCCGGATTGAAAACGCTTAAACCAAATTTGGGCTACTCTCACAGACACTACACTAGGTCCATAAACATCGCAAATTTTTTTCGCGGCTTGCGTTGCATTTTTACCTTTTTTGTAGTAAAATTTTAAAATGTATCGAATTTCTTCATTAGATTCACTCATCTTGACGGTACGAAAAACAAATGAAAATCACACATTTTCCTAATTTGAATTTGGAATTATGTTCTTTAAAATTTAAACTTTCAATGATACCAAAACCAGCCAGATACAAATAGTATAGCCAAAGAGATTTTATTACAAGTTCATACATACTATAATGCGAAAAGACTTTTTCCCCAACCTAATACTCGTATGTTCATTTAAATACGTATAGTGTCATTGTCAGGCCCTTTTCACACACACGGTTTCCGTATAAACGGTAAGGCGACGGTTCAGTGATGTAGGCAATATGGAAGCTTTCACACGTCAGCGTGCCGTTACCGTTATGCAGCCGTCCAAATCTATATTATACGGAAACAGTTCCGCCACGGCGCCGCGTGTATAGTGGCCTATTGCGAGTTATTGAAGATGTTGGGAGTCAACACGGCGCGATCGCGCTCAATACACGGGTGCCGGTAACCGTGTTGAACGTGTGGTTTAGATCGTGCCAGTCAATTGTTGGTTAAATTTTTTGGTATGCCACAGGCAATAAACTTACACCGTGGAGCTTTATACTTTTATTATATAGAATAAGCATATGTATTTCCAAAAGAAAAAAATATTGTGTAAATGTTTCTCTAGTTAAATATATCTCTAATTAAAAATAAAGCCAACTTTTAGAATATGCAAGAAATAATAAGTGTAATTACCTTGTGTAGAGGTTTGACGGACACCCTCATCACTTCAGAGCTGAGCGACTTCTGTTTCTTCACGAATTCTTTGAAGGACTCCACTGTAGTTGATATCTCATTCGGCAACTTATTCTGTTTGGGTGGCTCGCCTGTAATGAATTACCCAATGTGGTAAGTAATTTATAATTTACTAGCGGGCGCAGCAGGGGCACCGGCTGTAAGCTGTAATCTATTACATATATTGCGTAGTTTAGAAAAAAAACGCGATCACACATACAGACTTAGAAAGCGACCTTCAAATCAATCTGCCTGGCCTTTTCCCAACTATGTTGGGGTCGGCTTCCAGTCTAACCGGATGCAGCTGAATACAAGTATTTTACATGGAGCGACTGCCTATCTGACCTCCACAACCCAGTAACTGGGTAATACGATATCCCTTGGTGAGACTGGTTGTCAGACTTTCGGGCTTCTGACGACCCGTAACGACTGTCAAAGATCCACAAATGGCAGCCGGGACCAACGGCTTAACGTGCTTTCCGAGGCACGGAGGAGTCTCGGTATGTGAAACGGTCACCCATCTACAGACCAACCCCGGCAAGCTTAGCTTAACCTGATTGATTGACCCGGGCGGCTGTTATTACTTAGCCACGAGCTCCTCTACATAACAAGCGACCTTAATTTCATATGTATAATCAACCACAAAGTGCCACTACTACAAGCAGGGACCATTTTGGTTACCCATTGAAAGGGTTTTCGATAGGGTTTTTCTAAGCAGTTAATCAAAAAGCCATACGCCACATCGTATGGCTTTTTGATAACCCTTTTGAACGGCTTAATTTAAGCCATGCAAAAGGGTTACACTCTTAAAAATTAAACTCTCTTACAGCGTAACATTCCGACTCGGAGAGCAATGTAATACGATCTCTCGATGATGGGCATAGGTTGCAAAATGGAATAGCACGCGTTAAGCGGCCGCGGCGTCCCCTTTGTGGCCACTTAGGCTCTAGACCATAGGTTCCCAAACTTTTATGGACTACCGCCCACTTTACAAGAAAAAAATCCAATGCCCCCTTTACATAATAGTTAACACATTCTCTGCTGAATTCTTTATGCAAACGCTTCTTTATGCTACACCCTTACCGACCCTTTTTTTTACGATGTTTTCGAAACAATAGAGATGCACAACTAACACACATGTGCGCCGCGCCGCACTCGAAGAAAGTTATGAAAACGCGCATGTGTGTCTGCCGCACCGAATGTGTTAATATACCAATTATATATGTCTGTCTATTATCTATTAATAATCATAAATTAAAAATTAATTTTGTCTCTCTCTGTAATCGTGCCACACGAAAAGATCCAGCGCCCACAAGAGAAAGGCTGCTCTAGACAGACGGACTGCATTTCAACTGCACTCCGACTGCAAATTTGATAGAACTGCATCACTACGCTGACCGCGTGCTAGGATATAACTGCCCCGCCCGCCCGGTCGCTCCTGTCCCGCTCCAAATGAAGTTCTTTAGCAGTCCTAATGCAGTTGGTCCAACTGCATTTGAACTGCACGTTGACCGTGCAGCTAGCTTGCAGTCAGCGTATAGTCGTTGGAACTGCACGCCAACTGCATACCGACTGCAATCGGGCTGCACGGTTGGTTTGCAGTTTTATTGCAGTCATACTAACTGCATTCAAACTGCAAATTTGCAGTCGGAGTGCAGTTGAAATGCAGTCCGTCTGCCTAGAGCCTTACCGAGCGGCTTGTAAACAGGCATCATGATCCTGAAGCCCGTCACGCACCTAGCTATAATATAATTATATTCATCATGTTAATTATAGCTAGGCATATTAACGATACTCGTATATTGTCTATACTAATTTTCGAGCGACCGCACACGCAGCGATGATATATATTTCTGTGACGTCACCGACCTATACCGTAATTTATATTATTGCATATTAATATATATTATGGTATAGCAAGACATATACAATAAAATGAAGGCAAAATATATAGTATAGCATTGTCTCCGTGCGGTAGCTTGCTATAATATATATTATAGCTAGGTGTGTGACGGGCTTTATTGCATGTAATATAGAGTACATTTTTGCTTCGCTAGCCGGATATAGAAATTTAATGACTTTATATTATGATTTTTCAAGTCTGTAGGTATGTACTTGTTTATTACCTTCTTGCAAGGACCGTACAATTGTAATTTTTCCCGTTTGATTTTTTTAACCCGGACGTCTGTAACGATTGTGATTGTGAATTTTGAACAATTTATAGAATGCCAAGACCGAAACGAGATGCTATACATCGCTATTATTTATATGGTGCATCAAATAATACAAGTATATGTAATTTATGTGAAAGTTTATTAAAGGTAAGGTGACACTGTTAAACATTACAATAGGTAGGTAGATAAGTTACGTAATTTGTCACTTTAAATTTTCAAAATATTGTATGGTAAACTTATATCAATAAGGTAAGTAGGTAATATAATGAAGCTATGAACTCGACATACCACTTGATTGTTGATTGATCATTCGTGATTTGTGTCATAGATAGATTTTATTGGTCACTAAACTTAAAAAATGCAATACTTTTATGTTTATGCCAAATTAATGATCTAAAATAATTGATGTTAATATCGAAAATAGACTGATTCCCGCTCGTGTGGCAAGAATAGCACCGCGCCGGATGTATGAGTTGTAATTAGTGATGGTAATTATTGCAACAACAGATAATATAGTGCATTATTCTTACGCAATTTATAATAAATTGTTGAACTAACAAAAAACAAATTTTGCCCGGGTCGCATTAGGAGTCTCGTCACAACACGAATTCAAAGGATGATGCCCATTTTGGTACCCTCCTCCAACAGCCATGTACGTCGTTGCATAGCTCTTTTTAAATTGAATAGATGTTACTAGGGCGGCTAATTCAAAATACTTGGCCATTCAGAGTTATACTGTGCCAAGGGTTACCCTTGTTTCATCGAAAAGAAATTGCCAAATTATCACTTCCCAAACAATTTTCTGCATAATTTCATTTGCTAAATTATTACTTAGCAAAAAATCTCTTCACAAATAATTGTGACGCAAACCTAACGTTTGGGAAGTGAACGTTTAAACAATAACTTGTTTACCAACTAGTACTTTTACCAATTTTTATGTAAGTAGTCAAATATTTTAGTAGGTATAACATGTTTTACGCAAACTAAAATAACCCGAATATTTAGTATCGTCAGTATTCAATTTACCATTTCTATTTAGTCAATCGCTTTGTCAATGACAAAAAATTGCATCTTTATATCAGTAAGCATGCAGTATGCAGCATGCAAGCAAGCATGCAGCAAGCATGCAGCATGCAAGCAAGCATGCAGCAAGCATGCAGCATGCAAGCAAGCATGCAGCATGCAAGCGAGCATGCAACACGCAGTAGGCATGGTTTCTGTTACGGCTACGGCTTTTGATCTAAAAAATGAACTCTGTGGTCACCCGAAAATTAAAGTCAGCAACGAGTAATTAAACGCGATAGTGGAAGCCGACGATACTCAATCTACGGCTGAGTTAGCAGCAGCTTTCAACGTTAACATCCAAACAATATTGGTCCGTTTGCGTCAAATTGGCAAGGTAAAAACACTTGGATAAGTAGTGCCGCACGAACTGACCGATCGCCAACGCGACGAACGCGTTGAGGTTGCTTAACAGACACAGAAACGGAGGGATTTTGAACCGCATTGTCACTTGCGATGAAAAATAGATTCTTTTTGGTAATCGTAAGCGGTCATCATGTTGGTTAGACCCTGGTTCAGCGCGTACGCAATGCCCCAAACGAAAACACCCCTAAAAAAAAGTCATGGTCACTGTTTGGTGATCTAGTGCTGGTATAATTCATCACAGCTTCTTACCAAATGGCACCAGCATTACTGCGGATGTGTACTGTGAGGAACTGGACACAATTAAATCTCCGGCCAGCCTTGGTTATTTGCTCGTCCCCTCTGCTCCTACACGACAACGCTCGACCTCGTATGGCACAACAGACGATTTCTAAGCTACAAGAGCTAGGGTTGGAAGTTTTACGTCATCCACCGTACTAACCAGACCTTGCGCCGACAGACTTCTACGTTTTCCAAAATTTGGACAACTATTACGAAGCTGCAATTAGCAAAAAACGTAATACAATTTGAATTTTGCGGGCTACCGTAACGGGGGTGCCATTATGAAACCTATAAATCTTTTTTGTGTTTTGATTGCTGATCACTTTTAAATAAACTAATAAAACTGGAAAGGGAAATTGCTCAGTTTGTTAGGGTGCTCTGGCCTGACTAACTATAATAAGAAATGAATTCCGATTGTACCTTACAGAAACTGAATAACATAATAAGGTTGCAGCAAGTTGAAAAAAAAATGAGCCATAATTAGCATGCGAAATATTGTGATCTTTTCACTAAAAATATTGTAAAAATGAGTATATAGATTACAGATGTTCTGAACAGACCAGAAGCTGTGATTAACTTCTAATAAGAAATGAATTCCGATTGTACATTACAGAAACTGAATAACATAATAAGGTTGCATCAAGTTGCAAAAAAAATGAGCCATAATTAGCATGCGAAATATTGTGATCTTTTCACTAAAAATATTGTAAAAATGAGTATATAGATTACAGATGTTCTGAACAGACCAGAAGCTGTGATTAACTTCTAATAAGAAATGAATTCCGATTGTACATTACAGAAACTGAATAACATAATAAGGTTGCATCAAGTTGCAAAAAAAATGAGCCATAATTAGCATGCGAAATATTGTGATCTTTTCACTAAAAATATTGTAAAAATGAGTATATAGATTACAGATGTTCTGAACAGACCAGAAGCTGTGATTAACTTCTAATAAGAAATGAATTCCGATTGTACATTACAGAAACTGAATAACATAATAAGGTTGCATCAAGTTGCAAAAAAAATGAGCCATAATTAGCATGCGAAATATTGTGATCTTTTCACTAAAAATATTGTAAAAATGAGTATATAGATTACAGATGTTCTGAACAGACCAGAAGCTGTGATTAACTTCTAATAAGAAATGAATTCCGATTGTACATTACAGAAACTGAATAACATAATAAGGTTGCATCAAGTTGCAAAAAAAATGAGCCATAATTAGCATGCGAAATATTGTGATCTTTTCACTAAAAATATTGTAAAAATGAGTATATAGATTACAGATGTTCTGAACAGACCAGAAGCTGTGATTAACTTCTAATAAGAAATGAATTCCGATTGTACATTACAGAAACTGAATAACATAATAAGGTTGCATCAAGTTGCAAAAAAAATGAGCCATAATTAGCATGCGAAATATTGTGATCTTTTCACTAAAAATATTGTAAAAATGAGTATATAGATTACAGATGTTCTGAACAGACCAGAAGCTGTGATTAACTTCTAATAAGAAATGAATTCCGATTGTACATTACAGAAACTGAATAACATAATAAGGTTGCATCAAGTCGCAAAAAAAATGAGCCATAATTAGCATGCGAAATATTGTGATCTTTTCACTAAAAATATTGTAAAAATGAGTATAGTGATTACAGATGTTCTGAACAGACCAGAAGCTGTGATTAACTTCTAATAAGAAATGAATTCCGATTGTACATTACAGAAACTGAATAACATAATAAGGTTGCATCAAGTTGCAAAAAAAATGAGCCATAATTAGCATGCGAAATATTGTGATCTTTTCACTAAAAACATTGTAAAAATGAGTATATAGAGATTACAGATGTTCTGAAGAGACCAGAAGCTGTGATTTCTGGAGGGAGGTGGGCTGGTTAGAATAACCACCGACTGCCGCCATGCCTCACGTACAATGGTAGTGGACCATTGTACGTGAGGCATGGCGGCCGTGAAGGATTAAGTGCGGAAACCAAACCCCATTAACATAGATTATATAGATTAATATTAACTTATTTATGCGTTGTGGTATAGTTTATTATACGCAGTAGGTACTTATAATTATGAGGATGTGTAATTATATAAATAAATTGTAACACGTCAGGATGTTATATTAAGACATTCACTGCTGAATTATTTGGCGAACTTGCTCCAAGTGCTGCTTTATGATACACTAAACCCTGTGCGGCAAACACTCATGCGCGCCCAAAAAATACTTCGTGTGGTGCTATGAGCGCGCAGGCGCGATTGAAGAAACTCTACCCAGTGCGGCTGGGCACATATGTGCGCCGTTACAAACTTATCCCAAGTGCGGCGAGACGCCTAGGTGTGTTTGAAAAATTTCCCATTTTTTATGAGTCATAAAACAATTACGCCATGAACAATAGAGATGCACAAAAAACCCACAGGTGCGGCGCGCCGCATTCGAAGGAAGTACATAAATTGTATGGACACGCATATGCGCCGGTAGCACATGGTGAACGTTCGAAAATCGCACATGCATGTCTGCCGCACAGAACGTGTTAATGGACAAAATAAAACAGCTATTATTTTGTACAACTTTTAATCTGAATCATATGTAATTAAAATATTATCTGAAAACAGGGCAAGTGGCGTTCGTACCTTGCCCAGCTTAAGTACCTCATTATGATCATAACGTGAGCGCAGCAACCCACCGTTTTTCGGCCAACAAGGCAATTGCAACAATATTGTAAAGTGGCTTCTCTTCCCTGTTGACTATTATTATATAAAATGCAAACAAAATATATTTTTCGGCTTACGATATCGTATATGCCACTTTTAATTTTGCCTCTTACTATTGTGCAATTGCCTGACAAGGTTAAATCTTCTAGGAGGTTGCTGGCTCGATCCGTGCTTACTTCGATAGTATAAGAACCATCATTCCTGATATGCTCTCCATTGTAGGATCGTGCCTGTTTCAATTGGTATGTACCTACCACAACCAAATAAAATAAGGTCACTATATGTTAGCCGTGGAAATGATACATTATTTATGTTTACATTTATGTTTAAAAACTGTGTGCGTCTTCTGTTTAAATTATTCTGGATCACAAAATCGGCAAGTGTGTCATTCATGTACAGTCTTTCATTTACTATCTGTAGGATTTGAGCTGCATTATCTCTTTTTCTTAGGTAAAACTTATTTCTTCTTTATCAATGCGGCAGCCACCTTAAAATCTATCATTGCACGCCTGAACAACCAAGAAAAAATTCACGATACAAGGAAGCAAAGCTAATAGTCCTTTGTTGTTCCTTGTGACAGGAATCGATTTATGGATTTCATAATTGAATCGATAGTCAGATGTAAAATGATTTACATACAAAAATGTCAATGTTTTTGTTTGTTTAAATCTTATTAGTCATTACCTACTGATAAATATATACCAAATGCCTAGATCAGTAAAGGTACTCAAGAAAACATGAATATTTTTTACACATATATAAAAAATATTCATGTTTTCTTGAGTACCTTTACTGATCTAGGCATTTGGTATATATTTATCAGTAATGACAAATAAGATTTAAACAAACAAAAACATTGACATTTTTGTATGTAAATCATTTTACAGATGTAAAATGATTTTTTACAGAATAATTTCCTGCAACGAGGTTTGCATCAATAAATATATTTTCGAATTAATTATATGTATTCGTTAAAATACTTTTTACTGAGTAACTTGTCCACGCTAGGCCGAAATTGGCGATTCACTTTACTCTTTATTTTCGCAATCCCAGTCCATCCTAGAATTCGTTTATGTGATAGCCTTTTGCTTCGTGCAAATATTTTAAAATTTCTATATAATATTTGGTGCGCACACAGGGCTTAATGTATTTAAATTCTTCAGCGATTAGCTGTCCAAAAATTTCATTTCTATTATCGCTATCGTAAAACGCACATTCATTACATTTAATCTTATGTGTCTCATAGTCCTTTACTTCTAGCGTTTTTTCTTTGTTACCACTCGTCACTTGTTGCTTGATATTTTCATGCGTTATTTTGCGTCGAAGTGTTGATGAAGATACTGGTCGTCTATGTTGACTGAAGTGTAGCTTAATTTCGCGATCATTTTCTAGCGAACGACATCGTTTCTTATTCTGGCGATTCACATGCGAACGACATCGTTTCTTATTCTGGCGATTCGGATCTGTAAATATTATTAAATGTCAAAACAACTGTTGGATTGGCATTGGGTTACGGCATTCAATTATGAAATTATGTGAAGGAAAATTAGATGTAAGTACCTAATACATAGGGTGTAAGTGTAAACAGTGGTAATCTTTCCCATAGTAAAAGATGTTCATAGTGATGATTACAATGACCCCTTAAAAGGTTGACACTGTTTACACTTACAATCTATTCATACACGAAATCTCTAAGGAGGCATTGTACTGAAGTGTCGTGGTAAATGAAAGACATCTGCTCTGGATAACGCGTCGATTTATTGCGTCCTCACATAGATTGAGCGTACATGATCTTAATATATTGCTTACTTAGCTAATCCTAATAAGGTATGGTTACACACACATACATAATAATACTAATGATACTTAGTTACATACACTATACTGCCGTCGTAAGAAAAAAGGGCACAACTAACATTTTTTTTAAAAATCTACAAAAAATTGAGCAGATTAGCCTTTTTTTTCTGATTCTAAATATGTATGTAACTCAATTTTTTTTTAAATGTTAGTTGTGCCCTTTTTGCTTACGACGGCAGTATAGTACTCATCATTATGAACTTTTAATGAGTTGTAATGTGAAAGATGATATGGCCAAAAAGGGACTATTGAGATGACGTCAAATAGAGAAGTATGCAAGAAAAAGACATGTTGCGCCGGCCCCAAATAAATTGGGACAAGGGCAAGATTGATGATTATGAACCACTTTTACTATGGGACCAAACCTGAAATCGCGAAAAAAAATCACATTTTGACGAGTTATGCGAACATAAATGTAGGAGACAACAGATTTTGTTTTCGTGATTTCATGTTTGGTCCCATAGTAAAAGTTGTTCAAAATGATGAGTACAATGACCCCTTAGGAGATTCCGTGTATGAATAGATAGACTTTATATATTAAAAAAGACATTCACATTATGTAGATATAAAAAAGACAGACAAAATTCTTACTTACCCATTGCTCATTCAATTGACTACTAACACAGGTCACAACACAAGACAACAATTAACAGAAACTCAGGACACACCACCTTACTAAGTAGGGTATGTAGGCATCTAAATCTAAAATGTAAGTAGCACTTTTCGTCTACAAGCCTACGATGTCTAGTGAAAAAAAGGCAATGTGCTCCAGAGATGGTGCATGGTGCTCCAGCCCACCACCTGCTTAGCACAAGTTTATTGAATAACCATTATGGTAACCTGAACACAACCAATCAATCAATCTGCCTCGCCTTTTCCCAACTATGTTGGGGTCGGCTTCCAGTCTAACCGGATGCAGCTGAATACCAGTATTTTACATGGAGCGACTGCCTATCTGACCTCCACAACCCAGTTCCTGGATAATACGATACCCCTTGGTAAGACTGGTTGTCACGGGCTTCTGACGACCCGTAACGACTGTCAAAGATCCACGAATGACAGCCGGGACTAACGGCTTAACGTGCTTTCCGAGGCACGGAGGAGTCTCGGTATGAAAAGATGTTCACCCATCCACAGACCAACCCCGGCAAGCGTAGCTTAACCTGACGGATCGACCCGTGCGGCTGTTATTACTTAGCCATGAGTAACCTGAACACAACCCTTATATTACATAGGTTATCATAATGAAGGAAGTATATAGGGAGACTGATGATTGATTGACTGAGTGAGTGATTGTACTCATGATAACAAACAACTTTTACTATGGGACCAAACCTGAATTCGCGAAAAAAAAAATCAGCTGTCCCATTCATTCATGTTCGCATAACTCGTCCAAATGTAGGGAGCAGCTGTTACCATGTTATTTTAAGACCATAGACTTCGTATAAGTTTTCCTGTAATCTATTGGTATTAAACTATTTTCTGTATTTTTTTCTTCAAAATTTTAGGCTCAGTACTTTTGGAGATAAGGGGGGAATGGTCAATTTTCGTCTACTTTCTTAAATAACTTTAAAATGGTTTATTTTAAAATTATGCAATATAAATATCCCAAATGCCAAGATAACATCCTTTGCAGATGACACTGCTATAACTTTCGTCGCCAATACATGGTCTGAACTCGAAGGCAAAGCACAGCATGGCTTTGGTGTAGCGCTTTAGCGGAAGGGCGTGTCACTTTTACTGACTAAAACCCACCCGTGTTCCTTCAGTTGCCTGTGCCAGGGCCACGGTATCCTTTTCAAACAACCCGCGACCCCAGCGGCATCGGCCCTATTGGACCCCATCTTTTGCTGACATCTCTTTGAGGCGCGCGTGGAACACAACGCGCCGTCGACCCGGGCCTGGTCCTCACCGGACGGCGAGCTACCCACTACTCACCGTCCGCAAGCCCGAGCCTACGGTGGCCGGGAATCGGCTATCGATTCCCGCCGCCCAGGGCGTCTCCTGCGGCGACTGAGGGCGTGAGGCTGCCTCTCCCTCACGCGTTCCGCCTCCTCCTTCGCGAGCATTACCGCTTCGCAGAAGGAGGTGACGGCCTCCCATGCACTCTCGCTCCGCACCATGGCCTGGACCAGGCGCGGACGCGAGTGATCGCCGCCGCCGATCGCCTCCGTGAGAACACGGCGGTGCTCTGCCCAAGCCGGGCAGACCTCCACTGTATGCTCCACCGTGTCCTCTGGGCGATCCACACAATGGTGACACCCGGGCGTTTCCTCCCGCCTTATGCGAAACAGGAACCTCCCGAAAAAACCGTGCCCGGTGAGGACCTGCGTCAGGCGGAAGGTGAGGACGCCGTGGCGCCTCTCTAACCACTCCTCAAAGAGGGGACTTATCGCCGCAATTGTGGCGTGCCCAGCGCTGGGCTGCGACAGTCGCACTCTCCATGTCGCCATGAGATCCCGCCGGAGCTCTGTCCGCTGTACCGTTATTTCTCGCGGCAGCGGAGTTACGCCCCGGCGTTTCGCCTCCTCGCGCCACTCCCACACGTGCGCGAGGACTTTCGCCTCCAGATCCCACGGCGGCACCCAAAGGGCTAAACTGGCTTAACTTCCATATGCTTACACTAAATACGTCCATAACCAAGTTCATTACCTACTCGATCAGTTCTGCTACCCAACCAAACCCTCCAATATCACTTAAAGCTCACACGTGCAATTTACAAACTCAAGTCTCATGCCACTGTGCACCTATATCCTCTACCGATGAAATCAAATACCTAGGTATAGTCTTAGATAAAAATCTAAAATTTAAATCTCATATTAATGTCCTTACTGGCAGAGTACGTAAACGTATATATATTTTTAAAACTTTAAGAAATATTGCTAATCCTATAATTATACGTTATGTCTATTTTGCCTTATGCCTATCTATAATTACCTATTGTATTCCCTGTTGGGGTGGTGCTGCAAAAACTATCCTTAAACCGTTGGAAGTAGCACACCGTGCCATACTGAAAGTGGCTACCTTCCGTCCTCTAATTTATCCAACTAATGAGTTATACAACAACTGCAACGTCCTTAACGTGCGGCAACACTTTATTCTTCAATCAATTCTGTTGCAACACCGCATAACCCCGTACATTGAAATTACCAAACGCCGAAAAGATTTAGTTTGTACTCCTCCAAGAACCCGCTTTTCGTTTACTAAAAGATTCTTTTATTATTTAGGTCCGTCTTTATACAATAAAATAAACAAAAAATGTCCTATATATAGATTGTCTAATCATAATTGTAAAATGACTGTCCGCACATTCCTTCAAAATAAGACTTTCGACGAAACAGAAAAAATATTTAATTTAATGAAGTTATGATAAGTTTGTATATTGTACCACTCACCCAAAACATAGGCCCACACTAATCCAATACCTTTACTTACGCACGCTTACACTGCCGCACGCTCACGCACATACACACACCCACAAACCCATTCATGCACACACAGCGCACACACACACACACGCACACTTGCATACACATGCACACACATACGAATGCGCTCGCGCACTTTAGTATCTGTATTCAAACATAAAATTTAAAAAAAAATATTATTATTATTATAACAAAAATATATTTGAGTCCCCTTTCATTTGATATGTCACACGGTACAGTTAGTAAAACTTTTTTTTTAATTTTCTTATTTGCCCCCCAAAATTTACACCCATAATCAAAATTCATTTATTTACGTTACGCCTCCGTGTTTGGGTCACAGAAATACATATGTATACCAAATTTCAACTTAAACGGTCCGTTAAATTCGGAGCAAATTAGCTGTGACAGACGGACGGACTGACAGACACACGAGTGATCCTATAAGGCGCGTTGCTCACTGGTAAGTCGAGGCGAGGTCGCGGCACGGTAGCGTGGAAAATCCCCCGCACCGCACGCCCGCGCCTTGACGCCGCCTCGACTCTAGCCTAAGGGTTCTAGTCTAAGGGTAAGCCCTAAGGGTTCCGTTTTTCCTTTTGAGGTACGGAACCCTAAATATGACGTTACCGTGTAGACAGTACGACGGCAACAAAGTAGAAAGAGTCAACTGTACTTACGAAATTCACTTTCTTAATAATGCGACTCGTAATTCTTTGTTTTTTCTATTTAATTCTCAATATTTACAAATATAGCGAGCTCTTAGCGCCGGAGAAGATGCGATTCTGAACGCGTTTTAATGGAATATATGGAATTTTTCGTTATTTGTATGGAAAATATGAAAAATTAAAGGAAGGCCAGCAACGCCTTGATGTTACTTGCTGTCACAGAGGGTACCTGGGTTACCGAAGTACTTTGCATTGTATGTGGCGACCACCAGGCAGTTTATCAGCACATGAGTGCTGTCTCGTCGTCCTCCATGCAGACCCGGCACAGCGGACTGTATATTAATAACCTAGTAGCGTTATACTTACTTTTAGCGTCAGTTGTGGTATTCGCGACGCCGATGCCACTAGTGTTCGGGGCAACGCCACCCAATCCGAAGCTGGGCGTAGCTAAACAAAACGGAATAATTTATTAACATAATTATTATGTTACTAGCAGCGCTCCGCGGTTTCACCCGCGTAAGTGTCGAACCCGTAGGTATATGGGGATAAAAAGTATCCTATTTGTTAATCCAAGTTATAAACTCTATGTACCAAATTTCATCAAAATCCGTTCAGTAGTTTTTGCGTAAAAGAGTAATACACATCCATCCAGCCTCACAAACTTTCGCATTTAGAATATTATATTGTAGGATGTGCAGATCCCTGAACAAACTGAATAAGTTAGTAATGCTCAATAACGATAGATCAATCGAAAGACTACGAAGATTAGTACAGTTTGAGCAAAATTTAAAGTTCTATTTTTCATTAGATACATAATACCAATGACAAAATACTGGTATTCACCTGCATCCGGTAAGAATGGAAGTCGACCCCAACATAGTTGGGAAAAGTCTAGGCAGATGATGACATAATACCAATGAACTTGAGATTAATCACTACTAATATGTAGTATGGTGGAAATGTTTTATTTACCTGAAATTGAAGGTAGTGTACCAGTCACACTAGTTGTACCCAATTTTGTACCTGAGAAACAAATGAAATAATTAATAACCAGCAACTGAAATTTATTCCAGGGACTGAAAGCGGTTACAGTTAAATGTGAAGATACCTCTAAAATATACCAGTACCGGTAAATATAAAGTTCAAATATAAAGGTATCGGTATAGCTTAACCTTTATTTTAAACCAATAAAGTCCACTTTTTTACATCATTTGACACATTCGATTTCATTGTCATTGGTACATTCGATTCGGCAGTAATTGTTGAACAACAAAGCCAACCCGAAGTAATTACTACACATATTCGGCTTTCATTCGGCTTGTGCCGATCGGCGAATTTCGTTATTACCTCCGCTGATTTATGTTTGAGTCGGCACGGCATAATTCGTGGTACTTTCCCGAACATATATTCGATTTTGCCGCCGAATCATGCCGACCCGAACTTGTATGTAAAAATCGGTCGAGAAGCAGAAAAAATCCTACAAAGACCCCTCATTACTTATCTCTATCGCTCGTGCACAAATGTATTGCCGTCCCGATCGCACATTAGAAGACCTAATATGCGAGCGCGACGGCAATATATTTAAGTAATGAGGGTCATTGTACGAAATTATTTCTGCTTCGCGACCGGGCGTTAGTATCCATAACATCTCACCAAAACTAGGGGTGATGGTATGATAGCGGTCCCTTTTTGCGCTTAAGACCTTATACGCGCTATCCGATTCACGGGGTATAGGACTTAGTTCGAAGTTAGCCTTTACCATACTGGTTGGTGGCAACATTTGAAACGTTTGCGTTACCGGTATGAACAGACCACGGATTGGAGAACTTGGGTTTGGGTTCATGGTACTGGAAAGGAAAAAAGGGATGGTTTAGGAAAGGTAATCGCATAAGGTCTGCGTGTTGATACCTTTTGTTAGAGATATTGGTAACCACAGAGCACGGAGACGCCTCGCGGGCCGTTGCTCCATACAACACAAGCGTGTCACCGTACACTCGCATTATGACACTAATGACGTATAGAATAGAAACTGACGGCTTTGAAGGTGATCCATGACAGAAGTTGTGTGCGGCGAAAGTGCCTCGATACTTGCTGCCACGAATTTTATTAAGGCGCTATGATTCGGCGATCGAGCCGCGTACTGAACTGAAGTAGGCTCGCAGTGGTAGCCTCGCGCATTTGGTAGGTATTTAAACATAGTAATTATTTTAATAATTTTATCAAGACACTAAACAATCTTACTACCTTTTAATTTATATAAAAAATAAAACCGGTCAAGAGCGAGTCGGACTCGCGCACCGAGGGTTCCGTACCAGACCTATCCTAACTAATATTATAAATGCGAAAGTAAGTTTGTTTGTTTATTACCCTTTCACGCCTAAACCACTGAACCGATCATCCAGTAATTTTGCATACATGTTGTCACGTGTACAGAAACAGACATAGGGTACCTTTCATCCCGAAAAAAAAGTACTGTTCGCAAGGAAAACAACAATAACGTTCTTATAGATGGCGCCACGTGTCCTTCAAATCATGATTTAGTTATATTATAGAAACTTTTTTTTTGTGAGTCTAGAGTGTCGATAGACCGGTTTTTCATAATACTATAAATGCGATAGTGAGTTTATTTGTTTGTTACGCTTTCACGCTAAAACCGCTGAACGGATTTGGATGAAACTTGGCATATGGGTAGACCTGATTTTGATCCCGGTAGTGCGTTCCCGTGGGATAATTTCCGACAGCCACGCGGGCGAAGCACAAAATGTTTTTTAATTTTCTTATTTGCCCCCAAAATTAACCCCATATTCAAAATATATTTATTTACATTACACGTCCGTGTTTGGGTCACAGAAATACATACGTGTACTAAATTTCAACTTAGTCGGTCTTTTAGATTCGGAGCAAATTGGCTGTGACAGACGGACAGACAGACACATGAGTGATCCTATAAGGGCTCCGTTTTTCCTTTTGAGGTACGGAACCCTAAAAAAGAAAAAATGTTTGAGAATGTGCAAACAGCGCTCTTTCATATGATACCCCACATGCCCTAGTGGCACCACTTTTTTTAAGAACCCTTTCTGTCCCTGTTGCAAAATCTATATATATATATATATATATATATATAAATACTTTTATTACATTCTTAATTGAAAAATAGTTGGGCAAACGTCATCTAAATTATTCCAAAATACAAGTTGATAGCATTAGTAGTTCTTGAGATATCCAGCTGTGACAGACAGACAGACTGAGTCACACCATAAGGGTTCTTTTTTACCATTTTAATAAGAAAAAACGTCTGTTTTGTAGCTATGAGATTAATTGAACATTACGAAAAGGGGTAACTTTAGGATTATACTATCAAGCCAAGTTTATCTAATCGTGTTATTAAAAGCAATTGCATGTCCGCCAGATCCTCAAATAAGATATATCTTTTTCACAATTTTTTGTCACTGTTTCGTGTTTCCCATGGATTCAAAAACTAGTAAGCGCGGCCTCTGCCGGATCATAGCGCCTTAATACTGCGGTCTCCAGACGCTACCGGCGCGGCTATTCCGTGCTCTGTGGTGGTAACCTAATCAGCACACTTTAGGTTGGATGGATTATGAATTAACTAAATGCAGAATTTATTGGGTGTATGATACAGCATTTTTTTATGACTGCCATAAAAGCTTCATGATTATATTGATAGTTTACAGTAGCCTCGCCCCCTATTACAACATAACTGGCGAAATGTGGGTGTACTATACAGGTACACCTCTGCCTGACTCTTCGGGGATTACAGGCGTGATGTTATGTTGTTTACAGTAGCAGCACACAATCAAGCCATGTCAGGGATGCAGCCAGACCATGATTGCAATTATTATTTCATATTCTACCAAATACCCTATAAATATGACTAACAGCTAGTTTCAAAAAGACACATTGGCATGACTTACCAAAAATGCTAGTAGCAGTGGTAGATGTACTCGTAGATCCGAATACACCAAACCCAGTGCTCTGCGTTGAGGCAGCAGTACCAAAACCAAAGCTTCCTAGCCCACCAAGCCCTGTGCTAGCAGACGTGGCGGGAGTACCAAAGTTCAACCCTGGAAAGTAACATAATGATGATAAAATAAATTCTATTTTCAAAGAAATGTAGTTCTGTGAATGTACAATTGTATTTTAATCAAAATATTGTGCATATAATGAAAAAGATGTCTCAAGTCTATGTTTGGTAGAATTGAGTTATTTTTACTAAAATTACTAGCAAGAGGCCCACTGGACAATGAACTGCACAATTCATAGAAATAAAACAATAATCAAAAGAAAATGTCATGTCAAGCAAATTTCAGAGGCCTGTGCATGAAAGATAAATAAAGGCTGTGTTTACCTGAACTAGCAGTAGGAGCATTGGAACTGGGGGCCCCAAAGTTAATGCCGCTTGTACCCTGTAACCCTGCCGTACCAAATGCTGGAGTAGTGGTTCCAAATGTGGCAGCAGTGCTTGCACCAAATGCAGGGGTAGTTGTTCCTGCTCCTGTAATGAGGAAAAGTATTATTTTATATAGAATGCTTATATTAATTTCATTTTATCTTATTAAAATGTTTTTAAAATATGGAATTTGTCATAATTTAAGCATTCTGTAATTTATTGAACCTTCCATGATTTTAACATAATATTTTACATGCACTCCTCTGGCTCTACCTAGCCTTTTCCCAACTATGTTGGGGTCTGCTTCCAGTCTAACCAGATGCAGTTGATATCAGTATTTTACATGAAGTGACTGACCTTCACAACCCAGTTACTGGGTAATAAGATACCCCTTGGTAAGATTGGTTGCCAGAATTTCAGGCTTCTGACGACCCGTAACAACTGTCAAAGATCAAGCCGGGACCTACGACGTAACGTGCTTTCCGAGGCACAGTCAGTCCCAGTTTTCTTACCTAGATCCCAATCTCGGTAAGAAAACTGGGACTGACCGCAGCAACCGTAGCTTAACCTGATCGATCGACCCGTGCAGCTGTTATTACTTAGCCACGGGCCCATCACCTCTACCTATACCATATTTTAATAATGATATTGTAAGTAAAAAGACATAGATAGTTTACATACCCAACATTTGATCTTCAAAAATGGCAAAATGACACGTGGCAAAATGGAACTATTAGATGACACGTGGAAGTAGAACGGGATGTCTTAATTGGACCTAGTTATGCAGAAAGCAGCCATATGGCACTTTTCCAAAAATGAGTTATAAACACAGTCATACTAATTTCAACATACAAGATTTTTTGCAAAAACAGCCATGTCGATATCTCTTTTTATCACGGAGATATGAGCCATCAAATGCACCCTTGTCCATACATCCATAATGCAACCATATCGACAGAAAAATGCTGTTAACTCTGTTTGTAATTTTCCCGACATGGCTGCTTTCTGCATAACACGGTCCAATTATCGGGAGTGAATAAGATGCAAGACAAAGAAAACATGGCTAATTAAACAAGGTTTAACATGATACTTGCGGAGCATGTACAACCTATCTACCTCTTTCTACTTATAATTGTATTGTAATATAAACATTGTGCACAATATGAGTTAACTTCTGTTGCATTTTCAGAGTGGATTACTGACTATGGGCTGTAATAATACATAGACTTACACATAGACACATCACATAGAGCACTCCTCAAGTTATTTTTATGCAAAGAGATTTAAGATAATATAGAGAGGCTATCAGAAGAAATATCACAGAAAAACTGTTATCCCATGTCTCAGTGAGACCATCTGGCAAATTTTGCTATATTATAGCAAAATTGACTTTGACCGACACCAACCTTTGATTACCAACCATCAGGTAGTTTAAAATATCTAAGAAAATTATTTAATTTATAGAAATACTTGGTATATTATAAAATACTAACGAAAATAAACCAAAGTTAGGTTCTGTCGTATTTGATTTATATTATCGAGATTTGCAATGTCGTAATGTGCAACTTAGAAAATATTTTTCTTTTGGTGGACACAAATGTGACTTGACATGCAGGCGTACCACCACTACACTGAGCGACTTATACAAGGACAAATGTATCAGATTACAATTTTGTTTGTCCCCTCTAATATTAAATAAATAATTTAATGACTTTGTTTTTATGTTACTAAATATTTTAAAATTCACATCACATCTACATTTTGATAGATATTCACGTTAGTATGGTGCTAACAAACTAACTGGCATTTGCCACTTGTCTATAATTTTTACGTAATATAATAATAAATATTACTAAAAAGTTTAAAGAGACATTTAAATGTCAAAAAATTTATATTAAGCAGCGTTAATCACTCAACTTTAAGCAATGTTTGTAAAGCCCTAGGGTAATAACCGCTTAGCGTTTTCATTACTTACCAAAACTAGGGGGTGCTGTAGCACCAAATCCGGTTGTCGTGGTGCCAAAAGCAGGTGCTGAAGATGTTGCCCCGAACGCAGGTGTCCCAGTACCAAATGCCGGCGCTGCAGACCCAAAAGCAGGTGTTGTGGTAGCCCCAAATGCCGGAGCTGCAGATGTCGCTCCGAACCCAGGCGTAGGAGCACCAAATGCTGGCGTTTCGGCCGCCGGAGTGCTCCCAAAGAGACCAGACGGCTGCGACGGCGCCGTCAAGCCAAAGCCAGGAGTTGCAGGTCTAATTACAAATTCACAGTAAACAATATTAGAATCTTGGAATAAAACTACGTTCGACGAGTAGAATCGTAGAATTGCCAAAACGAAATTTGTTGTAGGATTTAAAAGTGAAGAGGTTATAATAAATGACAACACATTCTTTTTTTAATTTTGACATTCATAAGATTTTGTTTTGACACAAAAGCAGTTACTACTACACCGAGGAAGGTTTAAGTATTGAGATTGTATTTAACAAAAAGTTTATTTCTGCACTTACTTGTTAGCGCCAAAGTTGAAACCTCCTGTAAGTCCAGTTGTTGCAGGAGCACTCGATGGAGTGCCAAAAGAAAATGACATTTTCACTAACTACTTTCTTTCAATCTCTTAGAATAACACAATTTTCGAAATAGATTTAAATATAAATCAACGCGGCGGTTACAAAAGCTGTATTTTCCACTGACTCTGATCCGATTGTCAATTTGTCATTTTTGTCAATGATTTTGCAAGACGGAAATAGATAACTATACTGCATGTGTTGAAAAGGGATGGAATGTGTGACACTTCATTTCAAGCAGTAATCTTTTTCATACCAATTTGAAATAAATCATCGCGTTGGCTTGGCGCAGTACAAGTATTATTACATATTACTTTTGTTACACAATTTTGTAATTTAGAAGTAGTAAAAGTTTTAAAGAAAAATAAGTGTGGTTATCTCAGATTAAGAACTATCTTCTGTGCCGTATACGTTTTTCTTTTTTCTTACACACCAAATCTTTTCAGCAAATAGTCCCTAT
Source organism: Dicycla oo (assembly GCA_948252095.1). Classification (NCBI taxonomy): domain Eukaryota; kingdom Metazoa; phylum Arthropoda; class Insecta; order Lepidoptera; family Noctuidae; genus Dicycla; species Dicycla oo. Next base: position 20,130,233 of record OX411716.1, read on the forward strand.
GCCATGATGTTACCTCCATTAGAACGTATCATGTTCGTCCTACAACAGTAGAGCCAACATTACGGCATAGCATAGGAACCTCAGAATACTTAGTCTGAGATAGGAACTATTTGATGAAACGCACTCTACTATACTCTATGTTACACACTACTGAAAATGTCACTATTGTCAACGAGTTGAATGTTGAATTCTGTGCGTTGAATTAATTCCACAGAGTACATTATATATTATACGGATTAACTCCTCAGAGTTCTTCAACTTCAACTTTTAATCTTTTGATCAAAGCTACGAAATGAACCATTTTGCTTGGGGTGGAAATCTTGCACGGTCTTGTGGAGTCGTTTTAAGAACCTCGCCTGTTAGTGTTGGGATTCCTCATAAGGTGACAAAATATCCTTCACCAAAAATCGCCAAACTCACACCTCCGCCGGTAACTTTGGCCGAAGACTTATATCGTAATATGCCAACTGGAAACCTGAGGGTAGAATCAGGTATAACGGATCCGGCGAAGATTGTTAATTCTAGTTTATTTATATAATTTAGTAGCTTACTAAATATGTCATTGTTGATTTTTAAATTCAAAAAGTAATTCTGATTATGAATACGTAGGTAGTCATCGAAAAATTTATTTGGAAACAATAAAAATAATATCTATAGTTTTTCAGAAATCTTTTATTAAAAAAAAAAAACTATTTGTCGCTTGCGCTTGGTACCAAAGCGACAAAAACTTTTTTGTAGATAAAAAATAACGACAAGATATCAATAAATTAAAAAAAAACATAACTTAGATAAATAATAAGTCTCGCTGCGCTTTTATCTAAGCCTAGCAACTTTTTATCAATCTATTAAACCTCCCAAGGCGCGATGGCATCGGCGCGGCATGCTGAGTATCAGGCTGTACTGTATAGACAGCCTGATACTGACAATAGTGTCACCTGTGGAATTTCGCTCATTACTCTGAAAATATTATATGTCACTGAACGCTCTTCTCCCGAGAAAATCCCATGCGTTCTCTATAGATTTGAGATCAGCAGACTGAGAACATGAGACAGCCACTCTAATAGTGATATTGTGCCCGCAGCGCACATTCATCACCAGCTTGGCTGTGTGTGCCCGCGCATTATCTTGCATGAACATGAAATCTTGGCCGGTGGTCTTGGTCGGTGAGGAATGACCATAGACCAACTTAATATAGATAAAACTAAGTTCATTACTTTTTCTTTAAATAAGACAGGTCAACCCCAGACTCCTTTTGCTTTCCAAGCCCATACTTGTACAAGCCCTAGTTCTGAGACTATTTGTGACTGCCCTCAAATAGTAGGTACTGCAACTATTAAATATCTTTGTATAAATGTACATTTTGCACTGGCTCAGTCAGTGATGGGATATTGCTTAAAAGTGTGGGGTGGCGCTCATAAGACTTCTATGTTACGCATTGAGAGAGCTCAAAGAGCGTTCTGAAAGTACTTGCGAGGAAACCTATACGCTTTCCTACAATCTCCCTGTATTCTCTCTGCCAGGTCCTAACAGTCAGACAGCTGTTTGTTTCTCAGGCAGTGCTACGTAAACATTCCCAGCTTCCCTATGAACTAGCCAGATGTAACAGTAGACGCCGTTCAGATCGAGTATGCAATGTAAAACCTTGTACAAATGTAGCAGCACGTCGTCATTGTTCCTACATAAGCTCAAAATTATACAATAGAATTAACAAAAGGCTCAACATCTATTCTTTCACCAAAAATAAATGCAAGAAAAGTCTCAATACTTGGCTAAAATCGCTTACATATGATGCAACTGAAAAACTTGTGGAAGTGTAACACATTCACACTCACACACGCTAACACACCCTCACACACACATGCACACACCCTCACTTACACTACACTTATTCCGTAATTTTACTGTTGTGTTTTACTTTTTGTTCCTTTTTATTCTTAAGCACTTACATATTATTATATGTTATGGAAGGAAAAACTGTGAATGAAAGTTGGAAAGAGATGGCGGATTGTATAAGGAGAGTAGCAAAAGACGTGTTTGGAGAATCGAAAGGGAAAGGCATGATAGAAAAGGATACATGGTGGTGGAATGAAGAAGTGCAAAAGATGCTTAAAGAAAAGAAAGTTGCGTTTAAAGAATGACAGGGTGTAGAAAACGGGAATCATAGTCTGAAAGAAGATAAGAAGAGAATTTATAAAGAATGGAAGAGGAAGGCAAAAAAGGTGGTAGCAGTTTCCAGGGCTAAGGCGCAGGAGAAGTTGTATGACTCACTGGACAGCCCAAGAGGCCAGAAGGAGCTATACCGGATTACAAAAGCAAGAGAAAGGAGAACGAGAGATATAATTCATATTAAGTGTATGAAAGATGAAGCCGGTAAGGTTCTGTCCCAAGATGACGAGATAAAAGAACGATGGAAGTTTTATTTTGAAAAGCTAATGAACGAAGAGAATAAATGGATTGGTGTGCTCAAAGAGGTAAAAACAAATATGGGTATAGTGAGGGAAATTAGCATGGATGAAGTAAGGAAGGCAGTATGAAAGTATGAAAAATGGAAAGGCCATGGGCCCAGATGACATACCAGTAGAAGTATGGAAGTGTTTAAAAGAAGATGGATGTATATGGCTGACTTTATTCTTCAATAAGTTGTTGCATGAAGAAGCGATCCCACAAGAATGGTGCAATAGTTCGCTAGTGCCCATCTTCAAGAATAAAGGTGACGTACAGGACTGCAACAACTATCGAAGGATAAAGCTTATGTCCCATAGTATGAAGGTATGGGAGAAAATAATAGAGAAAAGATTGCGAGAAGAGAGTGAGATTACCCCAAACCAGTTTGGGTTCTTAAGGGGTCATTGTACTCATCATTATGAACAACTTTTACTATGGGACCAAACCTGAAATCGCAAAAAAAAAAACAGCTGTTCAGTACATTTTGACGAATTATGCTAACATAAATGTACTGAACAGCTGATTCCTTTTCGCGATTTCAGGTTTGGTACCATAGTAAAAGTTCATAATGACCCCTTAAGAGGTTGTTGGTGTTTTACCAATAACCCTGTATAATGCTAATAATATGGGCACAACTGCTCAACGTTCGGCGACCATCTATGCAGCTACAACAGTACTCCTTGTACATTGGCCATTGTATACTAAGTAGCAGTAATAAGTAAGTTTTCGCCATTACATGTCTAGACCTAATTCGGCACCGTATTAGTGTGTTATCTTCTTCCTCGTCATTATTTAATTTTATCAATTCAGAGTGTCTATACACTTCCATGGAGTATACGCCGCTTTCTCTTATATGTTCAAAGCAATAAGATTTCGCCAGTTTAATATGATACGTCCTAATCGCAAAAAGGTAGTGAGTCATCCGTGGGAAATCTGCTAACTCGCGTAGTCGCCTCCATTCTTAAAAATGAAATATTTCTTTTCGCGTTTAAACGGTGCTCATCAACATTATCAGGCAGTAAGTTGGGTCGATTCATATGTCTATCGATCATTTCGATGTAGTTATTGTTAAGGCGGCTGTCACTGTAGCACTCCTGGGTTGCGTTTATAAGCGCTGCAGCTATACGGGAATCTGTCATTGCGTTTGGTTACGTATTAATAAAATATATGACGACGTCAGCGACGGCGGAGCGATAGGGTCGTCACCATCTTGGTTCGGTGGTAAAGGGTCCATTTCGTAGGTGGCGTTGAATAACATGAAGTGTAAATGTAACTTGACTTTTAATAATTGAATAAACTAAATATGCAATGTAACTAGGCAAACCGACAGTTTCGTTTTGGAGAAGTGACTTGGTCCGCGACTCGATGCGAAGTGCCCGTTCGACAATCCCCACTCTCCAAAACGACTCTGTCCACGTGCCGCCATTACTAAATAACGTCACGGCGTTTGCCCCCCTACCTACTACATTAATCAATTCAACAACTTTTATTAAAACAATATCGTTATCCACGACATATATATGTCTGAATATTTTAAAATACAGCTTTATTTTTCCGATCACGGTCTCAACCACCCATCTAACCATTTTCACAAGTCAGGTTTTGTTTGCAGCCTCGGTGCATAATATTGAGTGTCATTTCTGATCAGGGACTGTGGGGTAAATACCGTAAATCGACACTCTTTTGCATACGGTAACCCATCGCGAAACCCTTTGTCCAGGATCACGTCGACGCTCTCCAAAAACCACCGTATAGGAGCATCTTCCAGATGCTCGCCACGGTTGTCCAATATCTGCCGCAATATTGTCGCATCAGACGTTCTGGCATTGTGGGGTCCAGTGATCTCTATAATGTAGCTATCTCCACATACTATCATGAATGGCTTTAATAGATTAGTGTACTTATGTAAGCTGTAGCTCTGGCACTGAAAGAGGAAATTAGAGCTTTTTTTGCACAAATAAAAATAAATGCCGTCTAAAACGATCACTGCTTTTTATTGATTTTCGCTTCCCAAAACCAGATGGGACACTCCGAAATTATTTAAATAAAAAGCGACTCTTGCTATGAAACAATAAAGTGCAATTCAGGTCGCACAACGCTTATTACCTACAGTTATATTCACCTACAAGTTGCCTCTCTTTCTATCGCGTAACTCTTATACCTTCTGACTCGTTAGGGTTGTCATCTTTTACGATGCAGCGTGTGAGTGAGTATCGAACTGACCGTGCGAGCCGGCCGGTGTGCGGCAGCCCGCACTGAATCGGCCCGACAAGTCGAGCCCGCCGGGTACTTGTAGCTTCATACTTAAAATGCGGAGTGTCCTATCTGTATTAGTCTGTGGTGCCACGGAACGTACTCCATTTTTCAGACATTCTCTTGCTTGTTTTATTCTCAATCGAATAGTGGATGTAGGCATTCCAAAAATTGATACTAGTCTTCGGTTTGGTTCACCGCTTCTTATCTTGCTTAAATATTATAGATTCCCAAGATTGTCTTTGCGTTGGAATGTTCTAGTAAAGATGGAGTTTCTTCCAAAATGGTATTGAATTGTTGGTGGCTTGAATCGTTCAGGTTTTCAAAATCAATCCAACTTTTATTTTCAAATGCCTTACAGAGGCAATTGAAAATGAAAGACAGATCTTCAATATACTCGTATCATGGATTTTCTCACGGCTGAAATCATTCTGACGGCGAGTGACGTTTTCAGAGAGATCTACCCCAGTTTCTTAAATCGTCGACAGATTCGAGCGAGAGGTGTTATGTAGAACTGATAATAGCTCAACAGATACGCCTTCATCGTAACTGATATAGAACGAAGTTCTAATGTTGGATAAATTGTCTACATCGTCTCGAAGTGACTGCCACGTGTAAATAAAATATATTTTAATGTTTCTCCTGATTTTTGTTATTACTTTTATAAAAGCCCAGAAAATGAAAACACCTACAACAAATAACAACAACGGCAACATGAAAAGAAACAACATGATTACAATTTTCGTATTCACATTTTTGTTGGCTCATAGCTCCTATACTCCACGGATTTCTGGGTTGCCCCTTTGGTGACGTCAAATGCTTATTATAGTTAACCCATTGGTAAACATTTCGTTCTTGTCGATTCTGGGTTTTTGTCCATACAATTTGGGACATGTCCTTTCCTCGATATAATTTAATTCCGAAAAGACCTCTACTTTTTTTAAATATATTTATATATATCTGTACTTCTAAAGTCCTATGTAATTTCATTGCAAGATTGCATTTAAAATGTGCGTATTAGGTAATTGAAACTCTGGCTGAAAATATTTTTGATAAATAGCTTAATTTATTTTTAAATAATTTTTATTTGGTTTGGTGCTTTTATTTTTGGTTCCAGCGCATTGTTGCGCTCTCTTTTTTTCGTATGCGGAAGTAAACAGCTGGACCGATTTTGACGGGACTTTCACTGCCAAATAGCTGATGTTATAAGGAGTAGCTTAGGCTTCTTTTATTTTAGAAAAAAATAATTAGGGTTCCACGCAAAAAAGAAATTGTAAACAATAAGATCGGGCGGGTGATGCAACGCGGCGGGTCGGGGGACGGGTCGCGTGGTTTCTTACGACTTCCACGCGAACGAAATCGTGGGGCACAGCTATTCTTCAATAAACTTTCTCATGTTAATTTATACCTATTGTATTGTTTAATGACTGGGTCTAATATAGAATCTACTATACCTAGAGCATAGATATCCGTTACCTAGAGTGTAGTATCGTAGGATAAACACTAGTTAGTTGAACCGATTGAAAAGCACTTAACCCCGACAGGTACCTTTGTAGAAGTTTGATTTGCCACGATTCATTATGATTTCAATCAGATGGCAAACTGAGGGGGGGCCCCGAGTGTTGCCAAAGTTTAATTGACTTTCAAGATTTTTAATTACAAACTCGAGAAAAGATACACCGGAGAGAAACTCAGGAGATTGAGGGGACGTATTTGGGGTGTGACTTTAGGTGCTTAGAACGAACATGAAAAAAAAGACCTAATCCGTCCACATACTGTTAGCTATACTTTTTAAAATTAGTGGGACCTACCATTCGAAACTTAATTGCCGTTGGCCTACTGTACTATAGACATACAAATCTCTGCCTAACCCTTTGGAGAAAACAGGCGTGATGTTAAGTTCGTATGTGATATTGTATAGATAAACCATTCTAAAAATGAACGCCCCTCCACAATACGTATGTGTGAGAGGTAATATTTATTCCAACACTTTACTTGTGTGCATGCGACGATTTTACTGTAAACATTGACTCGTCGCCGCATTTAGGCGCCGTCCTATTGCCATCGCTCGTACGATGATGCGTGCGTCCGACGAAAATGATCGTGCGACCGTGCGTTCAAACATACTGATATCTACTAAATGTCCTATTAAAGATCGCGCGATCATGCAAAATCTGTGCATCTCTGTTAAGAAGCATTTCGAGTGTGATCGCATCGCTCTAAAACAGGACACACAATTTCTTATTGCGCGAGCGGTTTCATCGCACGAACGATGATAATAGGACGGCGTTTTAGAGGTCAACTAATCGTGCGATCAGTCCGGGTACCTGCATTTATTTTTATTTTATTTATTTAACCGTTTATGTACACACAAATAAACAGACAAGAATAAAGGAACAGAAAATTACGTATAAAGGTGATGCTTATTTCTAAAGAAATCTCTTCCATCATACCTGCGATGGGACAGAGGATAAAAAGAGATGTAGATACCTTGTGTAAGAAAAAAAAGAGAAAATAAAAATACATAAAATCTAAAAAACAATTCACTAAGCTAATAAAACATATAATAAATACTTAAATACATACATACTTCTAGAATAAATATCACTAAAATTACTATGACGAAATGGAAAGGTAGTGTTCTTTCACTCTTCTTTTAAATACTGCAACAGTCTGGCAGTCCCTAATGTCAGGTGGAGGTGAATTCCACAACCAAACCGCGTGCACAGTGAAGGAGTAGGAGTAGGAGTAGAAGTCAGTGGAATGGGAAGGAAATTTTAGGAGATTTCTAAGATGCGACCTGCAAAGCACATCAAAAGGACGGGCATAAGAAAAGCGTTCCCGCAAATAGGAAGGTGTTTTAGGGTTGTGAAGGATGTTAAATAGCAGATACAATATACGAGAGTTCCTGCGAAGTCGAATAGGGAGCCACTTGAGAGTCTTGCGAAAGTTAGAAACGTGGTCAGACTTTTTAAGGTTAAAAACAAAACGAATAAGATATTTTGTTTATTCAAAAGCTCCTCGGTGCCATCCAAATAACAGGCATCTGCGTAGTCAATAATTGGCTGAATGAGAGTTTGAGCAAGGGAAATTTTGGTGTTCAGGGGCAAGAAGCACTGGAGGCTTTTCAAAGAATGAAAAGTGTAGTGCACTTTACGACTGACTTGAGCAACGTGGTCAGTCCACGATAAATAGGAGTCCAAGGTCACCCCAAGGTTTTTAACCGTATTTGCGTATTCAATCTGTACTCCATTCAGACAGAGTGGAGACAGCGACGCAACATCGAGCCTATTCCGCATATATCTGCCGCCAATAATTATGGCCTGGGATTTCCTAGGGTTGATTTGCAGTCCGAAGGACCGCGACCATTCGCTAATCAAACCCAGGTCTCTGTTCATGGCACACACAGTGGCTTCCGCTTCGCTTAAGAAATGGCTGTACTGCTGCAGATCGTCAGCATAGAGATGGAAGTAGGAAGAGATGACACTGGTGACAGAGTTGATGAAAATGGAAAAGAGAAGAGGAGAGAGGACGCCACCCTGAGGCACCCCTGCAGTAAGAGAGCACCAATCAGAAAAAGACCCGTCGAGACAAACCCGCTGCGACCGGCCTTTGAGATAGGAGTCGAACCAACCAATAGTACTAGAAGAGAAATTGAAAGATTTAAGGATCCCTAGAAGGATGTCGAAATCAACAGAGTTAAAGGCACTGCTAAAATCAAGAAGTACAAGTAAAGTAAGAAATTTGCGGTCCATAGCCCAGCGGATGTCATCAGTAACCTTCAAAAGAGCAGTGACCGTGCTATGACCGGGTCGAAAACCAGATTCAATTGTACAGCGGGGAGCGTGCGCTTTGTATGGCACGACACTTTCACTCTGTTGCGCGTTCGATTCATTTATACACTAGTTGGCTAACAAATCCGGCATTTGGTCAGTCGGTAGGTACTGTTTGCATAAAAAAAAATCAGTGTTATTGTTTAAATTTTTTGGGTTAACCTATGTTTGTAAGGTATTTATTTAATATGGGTCATTTCATTTACTGTATACCTACTTACTGCATATATTATGTGAATTCTTGCCTTAAAATAAATAATGAAATGATTATTATTTCAAGCATTTATTTACTTATTACTAATATTATAATGCAATGCGTAATAAAACAATATGCAATACAAACAAACGTTATAAAATACAGTATTAATTAACCAATTATTCATTTATCAATACCTATACCTAATCACTTTCATCAGAATCAGACTCAACATTAATAATGAATTCTAAATCCATGTAAAAAAAATTCATATATTGTTTTTCCATATCACTAACATGTCTACATGTATTTTCCCACATAGTACAATCAATCATTTCAACTCGTTCCTATATTAGAGTCATTATAGACGTTAAGTTTTGTTCAACATTTTTTGTAGCCACGTAGTTTTTTGCGTTCACATGTTGACCGTACTTTTGCGGCGAAATCGACGCGTGATCCCACTTTCATGTCTCGCCGGTGACAGAACAACCAATGACAAAGACCAATTATGGGTATTACGTCGATACACCTTCTTTGCATGGGAGCGTAACCGCTGTGGAGGGGCGTTCATTTTCAGAATGGTTTATCTATACCGGCCGTATGGTGTTTGTGCATTGCTAAAAAAACTACTACTACTAATAGTAGGGGAGGCCACGATGATAAATGGTGATTTACTTGAGCGTCGTGGGGACCTATTGGTTTTTGAAGATTAGATGGTAGAAAGAAAAAAAGGGTATATGATGCATACCCTTCACCGGCAGGGGGAGCGGCTACAGGTTTTCAAAAATGCAAAAAAAAAAACTGTCACATGGAAATACTCGAGCGCGTCAGATATTTATTTATCAACTATCGATGACTTAGGTACAGCTAAAACAAATAGAATAAAATATACAATGTGAGACTGACAACCAATTAAGAGTCATCACTTCTAAAAACAGATTGTAAATAAAAAGTGTGAACATCACAATACAGGTACCAAAAAAAGGTAAAAAAAAATGTTTAACATTGAAGCTTAAACTAAATTCATATTACATACATACAGGTATTCAGCAAAATCTTAATTAAAAAAGCCAAGGCTCAGGCACTTTCTGTCCGAGGACACACCAGTATTGAAAGGATCAAAATCATGCTGTTTACACATGTCATTAAAGTTTCTACTTGCACGCAATATATTAGGTTGGAGAAAAAGTCTTTTTGCATTATAGTATGTATGAACTTGTAATAAAATCTCTTTGGCTATACTATTTGTATCTGGCTGGTTTTGGTATCATTGAAAGTTTAAATTTTAAAGAACATAATTCCAAATTCAAATTAGGAAAATGTGTGATTTTCATTTGTTTTTCGTACCGTTAAGATGAGTGAATCTAATGAAGAAATTCGATACATTTTAAAATTTTACTAGAAAAAAGGTAAAAATGCAACGCAAGCCGCGAAAAAAATTTGCGATGTTTATGGACCTAGTGTAGTGTCTGTGAGAGTAGCACAAATTTGGTTTAAGCGTTTTCAATCCGGAAATTTTGATGTCAAAGATGCACGTCGCTCTGGTCGCCCTATTACGGATAAAATGGATGCCATTTTTGAAAAAGCGGAGCAAGATCGGCATATCAGTAGTTACAACGTAGCTGAAGAACTGGAAATTGACCACAAAACAGTTTTGGCGCATTTGAAAAAAACTGGGTACACAAAAAAGCTCGACATTGGGTACCTCACGAGCTCACTGAAAGAAACCTAATGAACCGTGTACTCATTTGTGATTCTTGTTTACGACGTAATGAAACCGAACCATTTTTGAAGAAGCTGATAACTGGTGATGAAAAGTGGATCACGTATGACAAGAACGTGCGAAAAAGGTCGTGGTCAAAGGCCGGTCAGGCTTCACAGACTGTGGCCAAACCAGGGTTAACTCGCAACAAGGTGATGCTGTGTGTGTGGTGGGATTGGAGGGAGATTCATTATGAGCTGTTACCACCAGGCAGGACCATCGATTCTGAACTCTACTGCGAACAACTGATGAGATTAAAGCAAGAAGTTGAGAGAAAGCGGCCGGAATTAATCAACAGAAGGGGTGTGGTTTTTCATCATGATAATGCTAGACCTCACACATCAGCCACTCAGCAAAAATTAAGAGAGTTTGGCTGGGAGGTGTTAATGCATCCGCCGTATAGTCCTGACCTTGCACCTTCAGATTTCCACCTGTTTCGGTCTCTTCAGAATTCTTTAGGCAGTGTCAGGTTAACATCACGAGAGGACTGCCAAAACCACTTGTCGCGGTATTTTGACCAGAAGTCCTAAAATTTCTATAGCAATGGGATCATGTCCCTACCTACAAGATGGTTATCGAACAAAATGGTACCTACATACTTTAGTTAAATGTAAATAAACTATATTAAAAAATGTTTTGAATTTTCTTAAAAAATGCGAAGAAACTTTTTCCCCAACCTATTATATTAATTCTGCCTGTAATTCGTAAGGGTAAATAGAACACGCAACGGTGCGTTCCATCGCTTCGACCTTCCAGGAATATTGATAGTGTATATGGCCCACGTGTTTCTGATAACGGAGGAATATTAACCTGCTGGTTTGAATGGTGGAGGTGGCCGTACGAAGGGGTTAAAAAGGGGAAAAAGCGAAAAAAAATATTCGAGCTTGTCAGATATTCCGGAGGGTTGTTAAGTAAACCTTATTTTCAAACAGTCAAATTAAAGAAATTTCTCCACGCAATTGTCAGATTATGGGTCAGCAAGACAAATACTCGAGCGCGTCAGATTAATATACAGACGTATATTAATCTGATGCTCTCGAGTATTTCAGTGTCACGATTTTTTTAGGATTTTCAAAAATCGGCCATGACTTTTGGTTGCGTCCAAATTGTCAGTCTTTTGAAGAGGACCTCCTTTAGGGTTTACTTAAGATGTTAAGTAAACAAAAAAAAAAAATGGCAAAATGTTATAAATGGCAAAAAAATATTCGAGTGCGTCAGATATTCTTCTGAATATCTGACGCACTCTTTCGTACCACCCCTACCATGCAAATCGGCAGATTAATATTCCTCCGTTATCAGAAACACGTGGGGCATATAAACTACCAATATCTGACGCGCTAGAGTATTTCCATACGACAGTTTTTTTTTTGCAGTTTTGAAAACCTGTAGCCCCTCCCCCCACCGTTGAAGGGTCATCCCTCATCATATAACCTTTTTTCTTTCTACCATCTAATCTTCAAAATCTAATAGGTCCCCACGACGCTCGAGTAAATCACCATTTAGCATCGTGGCCTCCCCTACTATAATTACGCAGTAATGCGTTTGTGCTTTCGTATCTCGGAATTATTTTTGAGGTGTGTTTGCTGTGCCTACGATAGTTTTCGAACAACGGGATAGATGGCGTTGTCGAAAAAAAAATGTTTGGTATCTACATCAATTTGTTTGACCATTAAATTTTTGATAATTTTAGGGTTGTACTTAGGCAAGGTTGGTCAGAAGGAAGGATCTGACGGAAGATGCGTCAGGCGGGTGTAACTTTGTTAACTTCCAGATATTCCGCTCGACGTCGTAACACACATCGGTTGATTTTTTTAAGGGTTCCGTACCTCAAAATGAAAAAAACGGAGCCCTTATAGGATCACTCGTATGTCTGTTTGTCTGTTTGTCCGTCTGTCACAGTCAATTTGCTCTGAATCTATTAGACCGATTAAGTTGAAAGGTACACATATGAATTTCTGTGACCCAAACACGGATGTGTAACGTAAATAAATAGATTTCGAGAAACGGTCACTTTTGGAGGGCAAATAAGAAAATTAAAAAAAAAAAAGTTTTGCAAACTGTACCGTGTGACCTATCAAATGAAAGGGCTTAGAGGGTGTCAAATACATTTCTTTTTTAATTTTAAAATATTTTTTAAGTTAAGTAGGTATTTAAGAAAATAGACGAAGATTGACCATCCGAAACTACTGAATCTAAAATATTGAAAAAAAAAAAATACAGAAAATATTTCTATTCCTATACATTACAGGAAAACCTATTATTAGGTCTATGGTCTTAAGTAACATGGTAAATATTGTGCGTAGAAACACCTTTGAAGTTGGAATGTATGGGCATCCCAACTACGGAACATTTCATTGTGCGTGGTCCGAAACGCACTGGTTTTTTTGGGAAAGGGCATCTCGCAGGTCAACTTAGGCGGTTGTCGGCTGCTGAACAGAACGTTACGAATGATGTCATACGCGCCGCCCGCACTGAATTTGATGACGTTATCCACACGCGCTGCTGGAATCCGTATACCCACAGCATTTTACTGAAATGCGGGTCGTGCGGCGCGGATAGGTGCGCGACGTTGCATACGGTTTTATATAAAGATTTATAAAATGCGATGACTGCGGTGCGTGCTGCTCCTGCGGCGCGTCTAGGTGCGTGTACACCTTTATACCCAAACTTGTAAAATAATGTAGAATTACTTTAGTTTCCAAATGAGTTCTGTCTCATTTGAGAGACTATTTTCCACCGCAGGTCTCATTCAAACCGACTTGCGAAATCGCCGCAAAACTTGAGAATACTTTGTTTTTTAATAAATTAACAGTTTTGGCTAATCATAGTGATCCTAATCATCTATATGATGATTTTTTAAATATATACTGTCAACAATTTGATCTCATCTTTATTCCCAAGACTATCTCGGTTAATAGTAACACGTCTTTCAGTGATTGGGCTACCATTGGTATTCATAAAAGTGGAACACGGCTTTATGAACTATATAATGAAAGGTCTTTTGTAAACACTGCTGAATTTAATTTATATGTTAGAAATTATTCAAAATTATTTAAAAAAGTTTGTTGTATGGCCAAATCACGTTATTTGAGTTCGAAGATTAAAAACAGTAGTAATGTAATTAAAACGACTTGGAATATTATTAATAGTGAAACGGGAACGGGAATGGTCTAATAACCGAAGTGCTGAATACAGCCTGTCTATTAATGACAACATAATAAAATCAGACTCACAAGTCACCGCGGCCTTTGAAAATTTCTTTTCAGATATTAAATCCCTAAAACTCATCAACTTCTGTTGCTGAGTCTTTGCTTAAGGAAAATGTTAATGCTTGCGATTCGGAATTTAATTTTGAACATATTACCTGTAGAGATATAATTAAAACCTTTCACACTTTAAATATAAAAAAGACAGCAGAACTATGGGGTGATTCTGTAGAAGTTGCTAAGTCTATTATTGACATTGTAGCACCTACTTTAGCTCTTATCTTTAATAACTGTATCGACTGTGAGGAGTTTCCTGACCTTATGAAATAGTAAAATAATACCTTTGTTTAAATCAGGTAGTACATCAGACCCTACAAATTATAGACCTATTTCAGTACTACCTACGTTTAGTAAAATTTTTGAGAAATTAATTTTAGACCACTTGCAAAGATTTTTTAATAAACATAAATTATTACATAACAAGCAGTTCGGTTTTAGAAATTGTCGTTCAACTACTGATGGCCGGTGTTGAACTTTTAGGACATATTTATAATGCATAGGAAGACAAATGCGATGCCTTGGGCATCTTTTGTGATTTGTCCAAGGCATTCGATTGCATTCTTCATGAAACGTTAATAAGGAAACTCCGCCATTACGGGATCCGGAACACCGCTCTGGATCTTCTTACTTCATACTTGAGAAATAGGATTCCGAGCGGTGACGTTAATGCAAAAATATAGCCTGGATCTATAGTAACAATGGGAGTCCCACAGGGCTTAATTCTTGGTCCTTTCTTGTTTCTTATTTATATTAACGACTGGCCCTACCTCATAAAGGATAATCATGATACAGTTTTGTTTGCGGATGATACTTCACTTTTGTTTAAACTTAAACGTCAGCAGCTGGTTAGTGACGATGTAAACAGAGCGATCTCAAAGGTAGTTCACTGGTTCAATGTTAATAATTTACTCCTTAATGAAAAAAAACCAAATGCATTAAGTTTATGCTACCTCACGTTAGGCAGGTGAAAACTAACGTGTTGATAAAGGGCGAAGAATAGAATCCTGAAGATAGCACAGTATTCTTGGGCTTAACTTTGGAGCTAAGCTTCACTGGGGCCCACATATAGATAAATTGTCAAAAAAGCTAAGCTCCGCAGCATACGCTGTTAGGAAAATTCGTAATTTAACCAACATAGAGACAGCCCGTTTAGTGTACTTTAGCTATTTTCATAGTGTAATGTCGTAAAGTATTCTGTTGTGGGGAAATGCAGCCGACATTCAGACTATCTATGTTTTGCAGAAAAGAGCTGTTCGATGCATTTATAAATTAAGTCCGAGACAATCTCTCAGGGATAAATTTAACGAGGTTAATATAATTATGACTTTGCCTTCTCAGTACATTTTTGAAAATCTTTTATGTGCCCATAACAACATTAAATTGTTTAAAAAATACAGTGATATCCACAATATAAATACTAGGAACAAACACAAATTTGTTGTACCTCCAACAAGGCTCAAGAAAATAGGTGGCTCATTCAGGTGTCAATGTATACGCTTTTATAATAAACTTCCAAGCCACGTCCAAGATCTAAGCCTTAATAAATTCAAATCATTCATTAAACGCAAGTTGTGTCAGAAAGCTTTTTATACCGTTAAAGATTATATTGAGGACAAAAGGCTTGGGACTGAACTGCTCCAAATTTTCTTTTTTTTCTTTTCATTTTTGCATAGTGAATGTTGATATGAATATTTACTTTATAAAGTATTATATTATTTTAATTTATTGTGAATGTGAAGACTATGTAGGTCATTGCTTTTTTTTGTTTGTTTTATTTTTTCTCTCAGTTATTTTTAATCATGTTCTGGCAGTTTGAGTAATTTATGCGGCCTACCCCAATGTCCTTTCTTTGGTATTGTTCGTCGAATCGTTGAGCTCCTTAAGTTCTGAGTTGAGCTGCGCGATTACTGACAAATGCGTGCACTGACTGGACAAGTCATCTCAATCTGTGTGGTTCTTTCTTCAAAAGACCATTTCAGACACCAATCTACATGGTCTTCACATGAAGTGACCAAGATTATGTCTGGACTTTATAAGAGACCTCTGAGTTTGTTTCGGCCTTTCTTCTCAGAGTAGTCAGATAGGAAACGCCGACTTCATCTAGTTTAAAAAAAACACATGATTGACTTGTAAAAGTGTTTGTACAAACCTACGTACAGAAATAAAAATCATTTATCATTTAAAAGCTGTAATTTCAATAAAAAAGTGTTTATTATATAATATTTACATCAGAAAAGCGCCTGAAAAAAATCATTTTATCATTTTATGGCTCTTACAATTTGTTTCGGCGTTTAGTTTGTTACAGTTTTACTTTGGGAGGGTTATTCTAAAAGGCTAAGTGATCTTAGTTTGTTTGCTAAAAAATAAAATTGATTTGAATACAAAGCCAAAATGATGAAAAAGATAATTATCTCTTTTAATGTTGTAAATTATTGTAAATTTAATTACTTAATTTATTAATAACAATTTGTCAAAGAGAGTAATAATCGCTCAGCGACACACGACAAGTTGCTACAATCTGTCAAATTTCTTTTGCCGTCATTTTGATATCAAAATGATGGGACCACTTTCTTTGTGGAATATTTTGAAATTTTATGAGTGTAGAATTTTACTATCAAAGTATAAAATTGTAGAAATATCGTATTAAATCATAGTCACATGATATTCGAAAAACCTGGCGGGATCCCGTCATCTTGACGTTCATAAAAACTTGCACCTCAAAGATGAGATTCGGACCTGCCCCGTTCGCCATTTGCAATGAAAGATTTTACAGTACTTACAAAGAAAAAGTTAATATTTCATTCTTTCGGTCGACAAGGTATTAAGGAAAGAAGTTGCTTTCTATTTATCTTGTATAATTTGTGCATTGTTCTGCAATGGCGTGCACTTTTAATTAATTTCATGTTTTAATGATTTTTTTATTTAGGTAGAACAGCTACTTATTTATTTATATAGAGGGGGCTTGTGCTCAGTAATAACAGCTGCACGGGCCGATCGATCCGGTTAAGCTACACTTGCCACGGTTGGTTCGTGGATGGGTGGCCATCTTTAGATACCAAGACGCCTCCGTGCCTCGCAAAGCACGTTAAGCCGTTGGTCCCGGCTGTCTTTCGTGGATCTTTGACAGTCGTTACGGGACGTCAGAAACCCGAAAGTCTGACAACCAGTCTTACCAAGGGGTATCGTATTACCCAGGAATTGGGTTGTGGAGGTCAGATAGGCAATTGCTCCATGTAAAATACTGGTATTCACTATTCAGCTACATCAGGTTAGACTGGAAACCGACCGTAGATGATGAGTTACTTATTTATTTAAACTTTTTGCAGCGAAAAAGTAGGTAACCGAAACAGGCGAACGCGCACTTTTTTTGCAATTTACAGGTCAGTGTCAGGTTGCATGTTGACCAAAATATGATTCGCGGCTATAACTAATACGTTAATACGTATATCAAGACGGTAAAAATAGGGTATACGAGTAATAGGTGAACGGAGTAGAAGAATGTGGCATACATAGTTTTTTTTTAAATTAATAATAATAATAATATTTATTCAAGTAATAAAGTAAAACAGTAAATACAGTTTTGCTTAAATCTATGTCAAGTTCACCAGTGTTATTTGCCTGAACTAGGACATCCTGTGTTTCAGGCTTATTAAATCAATTAGTAATACCTAAATTCAAATCTATAAAGTTTTTTCAATATTTCTGTTTTTATTGTTCTAGTGTACCTAATTCAAATGTGTAGCGTTTATTGACAGAGCAATTTCTGTCTAAGCAATTACAAAAAAAAAAACTAGGTATGCAATAGGCTTCTACTCCGTTCACCTATTGTACCTTCCCTATTTTTTTGTTTCAAGACGGTAGTAGCCTATGTCCTAATCCAGGTCATGGTCTACCGCGCCAAATTCCATCCAAATCCTTTCAGCCGTTTTAGCGTGAAAGCGTAATAAACAAACAAACCCACTTTGGCATTTATAATATTATTACTTGCTGTTGCCCGCGACTTCGTCTGCGATCCAGGATGAATAGTAGCGTATGTCCTTCTCCAAGTCATGGTCTACCCAAGTGCTAAATCCGTTAAGCCATTTTAGCGTGAAAACGTAACAAACAAACAAACCCACTTTCGCATTTATAATATTATTACTTGCTGTTGCCCGCGACTTCGTCTGCGATCCAGGATGAATAGTAGCGTATGTCCTTCTCCAAGTCATGGTCTACCCAAGTGCCAAATCCGTTAAGCCGTTTTAGCGTGAAAGTGTAACAAACAAACAAACAAACCCACTTTCGCATTTGTAACATTAGTTAGGATGAAGATGAAAAATCGATCTATCGACAGTAGACTCACAAAATGTATTAATAGGTACTTACTTAAATAAAAATAAATAAAACTCATAACCACTGGTCGGAGTAGGTAGAGCTGTTTTTGCTACTTGCGACATGCGGACATAACATGGATATGCCAAATATTATAAAAAATAATATAGAAATATATAATAATATGTCCTTGTGCAGTAAAGTATATTTAGTATTGTTTCTAACAGTTTTACTTAATGAATTCATATTTCACGAAGCTACCTCTAACAACATTCCAGGATCCCTGTGTGTGTATATAAGTAAGTTGGGTGCTCACCTACTACCTGCTCATAACTGCCCACTTACCCATATTAACTCACTTAAATCAATCGACAATTTCAAAATCCCGGGATTTCAGAGGCATATCCTTGTTAACATCAATGTTTGCGGTCATTCACCCCAAACAGCTCTACCTACTCCGACCACTGCTCATAACACACTACTAAAATTTCTACAATAAAATACATAATTCAATCATGATTCGAAAGACACGTGGCGCCATCTATTATCATAAGAACGTTATTGTTGTTTTCCTCGGGAACAGTACATTTTTCGGGACAAAAGGTGCCCTATGTCTGGCTCGGTTTTTTGCAAAAACCCTACCATTTTCCAGTAAAATTGAGAAATGTTTTCACCATTGTCTAATTATCCGTGTTTTGCAATATCCATAGGTTTTTCGCGAAAATTCGAATTATCAAATCATCCTACGACATATACGTAACTACAATTTACATGATATATTGCTGTGGACTGAGTACTCTGTGGTGTCAAAGGCTAGGTATCGAGCAAAGGAAATTGGATGGTCAATATCACCTATGCTATTAACCTTTAACTTCACACAGTCAACCAACACAGAAAATATGAACATCAAAAGGGTTACATTATGTAAAAAAAATTAAAAAAAAACCGGTCAAGAGCGTGTCGGACCACGCACAAAGAAGGGTCCCGTAGTTGGGATGAATTTATCCCAAGAAAAACTTAACAGTGTAGTTGAAAAACATGCTCTCCCATACATTCCAACTACAAATATCCATAGCTAAACAAAAAGGATCCAACCCACATCACACCTAATGTGGGTTGGATCTTTTTTGTTTAATTATGGACAAATGTAAGTTTGTACGCAAAAAATTGAGAGATTTACCATGTTATTGTAAGACCACAGACTTCTTATAGGTTTTCCTGTATTCTATAGGTATTGAACTATTTTCTATATTTTTTTCGAAATTTTAGGCTCAGTACTTTCGGAGATAAGGGGGGAATGGTAAATTTTCGTCTATTTTCTTAAATAACTTTAAAATGGTTTATTTTAAAATTATAAAAAATACATTTGTGACTCTCACAGTAAGCTTTTTCATTTGATATGTCACACGGTACAGTTTGCAAAACATTTTCTTTTTAATTTTCTTATTTGTCCCACAAAGTTGACCCCCATATTCAAAATGTATTTATTTACGTTACACGTCCGTGTATGGGTCACAGAAATACATATGTGTACCAAAGGTGATGTTCCAAAATGTATGGACCTTGGGCCAGGTACGTGTACACTATACATAAAAATTTGATACAGTTCTCAACTGTCCAATTATGTTAAAATGGCTTTGTTTGCTAGTAAACCACAATTAATTACACTAGAAATTGCAACACACAACAAAAACCCGTCCGGGGGGTAACCTGTCATTTTGATTGATAAATAACATTTGACATCTTTAATACTCAAGAAGAGGACTGAAGTGACACTGTTGTGACAGCGGATAGTCCTCTTTCTATAATCAGTGGTCGATCTATGGTTTACTGGCATTGTCTTTATGCACATAGTAACTAAATCGGTGAGACGCCATGTTGATAGTACTCGTAGATAAAAATAATTGATAAATATCAATTCCCTACCACAACAGTATACATTTGAATGAATTATCTTTATTTTCCCGAATTCTACGGATTTGTTTTTTTTTTTATGTAGTATACACAGACCTGGCCCATTTTGAAACATCTCCTTTCAACTTAATCGGTCCATTAGATTCGGAGCAAATTGGCTGTGACAGAGGGACAGACAGACAGACAGACACATGAGTGATCTTATAAGGGTTCCGTTTTTTCTTTTGAGGTACGGAACCTAAAAACATACATAAAGTCGAACATATCGCTCGCGTGTCTTGGGATCTGTATTTTAATTTTTTGCGACCGACTTCTGAAATTAAAATTATTTCATAATTTTGAGTTAATTTCTTTTTGAAGTCGTAAATTATTTTTTATTTCGTAATTTTTAGTTCTTAGTAAAAACTCGAATGTTTGTTTGTAATAAGTAGTTAATAATTTTGTTATAAATATTGCACTAGAATTTGACCAAGGTTTTGAGATGTTTTCCTTTGACACCACACCCGTAGCTCGTATCAATAAGCCAGGCCATCACACTTACACTTTGAAAGCTAGGTCATCCTAACTATTGCTATTACTGAGGACCAATAAGCACTTACCTGGTCATTATCAGACCTTCAGAAAGTATCATGTAGTAGGTCAATTGTATAAACAGATTTATAAACTCAATTATTGTATAAACTCAATTAGATAAATGTTGAAAGCTGGGTCATCCTAACTATTTCCGTTGTTGAGAACCAATAAACACTTACCTGGTCATCATCAGACCTTCAGAAAGTATCATGTAGTAGCCCCCGTGCTCAATTAGATAAATGTTGAAAGCTTGGTCATCCTGTTTCCGTTATTGAGAACCTTGTTTCTTTGAGATGTTTTTTTTCTCTTTGACTCCACACCCGTTGCTCGTATCAATAAGCCAGGCCGTCACACTTACACGTATTAGTCCCTTATCTTGAAAACTACTAAACCGTTTTTGATGAAACTTTCACTGTGCCCTAAGTTGGAGTAAATGTAAGCCAATAAAAAAGAATGGTCACGATCCGATTAATAGTTTCGGAGATATGCGTGGATATACATACATACAAACATACATCTCTGAAATTTTGTATGTGTTTGGAAGCCCTAATAGATCATATGTGAATATTTTGCAGTTCTAATCATATTACATACATACGTGTCGAATTGATAACTCCTTTTTTTGAAGTCGTTAAAAACGGCCACAAATCAAAATGCATCTACTTTATACGACGGCCAAAACAAAATTTACACCACGATTTTTTTAAATATTTCAGCATTTATATTTAATAATATAACACGTTAATATATAATTAGAGGCGTTTTTACGTGCTCTATCGATTAAAGATATGAACATTTTAATAGCTTCTACTCATGAAGCTATAAACGCACTAAAGTCCCTTTTGTATTCAAAATTTCGATCAATATAATAAAGATTATGTCAAAAATAAAGCCCAATTTTATAATAAAGTTCGGAAAAGTAAAAGGAAATTAATCTAGGCTGGACATACCGTAAATATTATTTGATTTAAGTGTGCGTGTGTGTGTTAGGGTGAGTGTAGGAGTGGGCAAGTGTGTTTATGTGATATTGTACGATTGTGGAGGAGATATAAATTTAGCGTATAGGGATCAGAAGACTAAGGCTAGGTTCACACGCCATTGAACTATACGTTTTTTTGCGGGATAATCCGAATAAGTAGTGGCGCATTCATTGAGTACCTATACCCGTTCACACGTCGTCTGTACTGCAAAAAAAAACGTAAGACATAGCTAAATACGTTTACCGAATACACATCGGACTTGTCAAGCAAACCGAATTTAACGTATTCGGTCTGTGTGTGGCTGTGGCTAAGTGGTATCTGCGGCGATTCGTTTTTACACGGAGAAAATTGTATCGTGTGAACAGCCCGCTGTTAATACGGTTTAAATCGAATATTGTAGAAAACGTACGGTCTATTGTCGTGTGAACCCAGCCTTAGTTGCCTGATTATCGAGAGATTTAAGCCATTTACATACAGTTAGTTTAAAAGCTGATCTAAGTAAATTAAGTACAAAGTAGTAGGTACCAACATTTCTGCCGTAAAATCAGTAAACTTCTTCGCTTCCTGCACCACACCATGGCAAATTTTGCAGTTCCTGTAATCCTTACGTGGTGAAAATAAGGGTGATTATAGTTTGCATATTTGGTGAGTTAGGTTTGTA
Source organism: Dicycla oo (assembly GCA_948252095.1). Classification (NCBI taxonomy): domain Eukaryota; kingdom Metazoa; phylum Arthropoda; class Insecta; order Lepidoptera; family Noctuidae; genus Dicycla; species Dicycla oo. The sequence continues at coordinate 20,152,427 of OX411716.1, forward strand.
TGCGCACCCTTTGTTGTCTAGTGACTAGACTAAAGGGGACGGGGGTGCATTTTGTTTTATTTGCCTCAGTCGCGACGCAGCCTTGCGTCTGTGTGCTTGTGTGCGTCCGATCGATGCGTGACCGGGATGCACTTATAAGATTGTTAGCTTTTCAGATTAGGCTGCTAGGGGGAGATTTATTGAATCATATTGGCGTTCATTTATTTTGTGTTATTTGGAGGGTTTGGGATATTTCGATGCCTGATGAAGATTGTTTTTGGATTATAAATACGGTTTTAATGATAAGAAACTAGTCGTTATGTAGGTAAGTATAAAAAATTGATATAAAATAGAGCCAAGCTTCTTACTCTACAAGCCCTAACTTCACAAACTCTACACCTTAGTCAAAATATGAGGCTTGGCCGTTTCCTTACTACTAGAAATATTGTATAGCAGAAAAGTAATGAATAGTGAATACATTTTTCACCTTACGCCCAATGTGACGGTAGCGAAACGGCCAAATATTTTGACTAAGGTGTAGAGTTTATGAAATTAGGGCGTGTAGAGTAACAAGCTTGACTCTACATGAGATCTGATAACTCTTTAACAGTGCGAGCCATATGGTCTCGTCTTGGCAACGTTTAACATGAAAACGTTTTTGGTACGATTTCACTTTTTTTTTGTAAGTTGCTTTTTCTTTATATTGTTAATTTTGTAAGGGTTTACTTTACTAATAATTCTGAAATATGTATTATATTATTTATAACAATGAGTCCCTATATCAATTTTCAGACCCATCAAAATTTGCGGAATACATATCTCTCATCTCATACAAACTTCCATCCCCTAGTTTAAGGGGCTGGGAGGTACAAGTTCCAAGTTGTGTACTAATACTAGGTTACATACCAAATTTCAGCTTTCTAGGACTTCAGGAAGTAGTACCCTTCAGAGTTTTGATGATCATCAGTCCGTGACGAAATCGGGTTTTTTTAGATATCAATAAAATCTAAAGTATAAGAGTACTTATAAGAGTCTACTATTGACATCATATCCCAAGAATTTTGTTTATTTGGTATAATCCAAACCCAAGTAATGAGGGTTCAAAAAAACGACGACGTGCCTCGAGAAAAAGTAGATAGTGCCATTGCGCTTCGCTTGTCTCGTCTTGGCAGAACTTACGGACCTAGTTTTTCATTATACCTATACAACATTTGCAAAAATTATGAAAATTAGACTATGCTTACAGTTTCACAGTCCTCTTAACATTCAATGCAAATTGTGATCTATCTGGCCAATTAACTCAAATCTATCCACAACATGGTTACTGAAACACCTATAACCTGGATATTTCTATGCCTGTGTGTGTTGCCAAAGCTGCATCTAAGCGATGTCAGCACTAGCTGAAGGGGTCCGCTAGGGCCGATGCCCGCCAGGGTTGTGGGTTGTTCGAAAGAGTTACCGTGGCCCTGGCACAGGCAACTGAAGGAACACGGGTGGGTTTTAGTCAGTAGAAGTCTGCCCTCCCGCTCAACCCAGAGCAGGAGAAATTATTTGATGATTTCCCATCCACAAAAAAAAAAAAAAGGGCTGCGTTCACCAGCATTCAAACCACCGGTTAGGTGTTTAAACAGTTGGTTTATGTCAAACTTCCTAACTGAAAGAACTGATTAAATATCTAAACAGCCGTTTTAAAAGTCGGCGACCTCCGCCCTTAGAGGTAAAGTTGGAATGTTTCATGTAAGTTCCTGTATTTATACCGGAACCCATATAATTATGTACTTATACCTTTAAATCGAAACTCGACATGCAGCTTAGCGGCAGATATCTACCTTATAAATACCTGATACTTCATTGGAAGAGTATTTTCTTAAGTTCTACTGATAATAAGTAAAAGTAGGTAACTACTTACAGTACTTACCACAGTTCCCACGGTTATCGACCTAAGGATGATTTTACACCGGCGAGGCGAGGTGTGGATGGGATGGGCGAGAATTGAAATTTGTTTCCCATCCTTTGTATAAAAGGTTTAGATGCGCGAGTATGTGCGAGGCGAGAATTGAAATATGTGTTAGTATAATATTGAAGTTTATTGCTCGAAGAATAGATTATTTATTTACTTTATAAAACGGATAAACAAATCTCCCACCGGTCATCGAGGACCCGCACGGTCTCTCTCCGTCAAGCGCTAACTCGCGATGTTTCGCGATGGCTCGCGCTAGCTTCGACCATCGCGAGACATCGCTGCATACTATACTCTCCAGCTCCGTCCGTCAGTGGCGCGAGGTAGCGACGGCTGGCGCGTGACATCGTGAGCCGGCACGAGGCAGCGCTGGCCATTGCGAGACGGTGCGATATAGCGATGGACATCTGTCGCCCATCCCATCCACGCCTCGCCTCGCCGGTATGAAACTACCTTAATAGTGACGCATAGGTATTTCCAGAAAAATCTAAATAAGGTATTAACCATGCTTGGTAGTTATTAGCGTCAGTTTTGTATTGATTCCACAGCAAACTATTTTTCCAATCCGGTTTTCGGTTTTCCATAGATACCGTCATAAATTACAGTTAGTAAAAACATTTATGGTATACCTACTTACAGAATTAAAGTTGTAATAATTAATATTCTATTACTTTCACGTATGGTTGACGCGTAGTAAGTAACGCGATCTTATAACAGTTACCTAGTACTAACAGCCAAAGAGAATAAAGAAATCTTTAAAGAAAGAAAGAAAATAGATACGTTTATTTGCGATAAACATTACACAAAGAAAGAACACAAACACGAAAAGAAGAAGTTGGGGGAAAATATGCGTCGCTCAGCATAATGCTGCGACCCTATGCGAGACAGAGCTCCAGCTCTGATTTTCAGTGACAGTCGGTGTTGACGTGATGTCGACTGATGGCATAATGGCGTTGACTATTTTTCTTCCTCCGTGCCGACCCCTAAAATAGTCTAAGGTTAGGAGAAAGATGATGATGAAAAACGAATTGACAACCCTTCCTATCATGTGGGCACAAGCTACATGGGAAAACATTATGCTGTGCTTAAAAGATTATTAGATATTAAAGTGGTAAAAAATCAAAATCATCATTATTATAATGTCAGCCGAAACTCGTCCACTCCTACACATAAGCCATCGCCAAGCACCGCCGCTTCGACCGGTTCTGTTTTAATAATTGTTTTAAAAATTAATATAAATAAAGCAATTATACAGGCCATTTGGCGTGGTTGGTTAAGATACCACCTATCATGCCGCAGGTCGTGGGTTCGATTCCCATCCAGGACAAACGTTTGTGTGCATGAACATGTCTGTTTGTTCTGAGTCTGGGTGTAAATATATCTATATAAGTATATATTTACAAAAAAAAAAAGTAGTGTATGTAGTATATCAGTTATCTGGTGTCCATAGTACAAGCTCTGCTTAGTTTGGGATCAGATAACCGTGTGTGAAATGTCCCAGGATATTATATATTATTATAAGATATTATATATTATTATATTATTATTATTTTTTGTTTTTACATTTCTCGGGACCCTGGGGTCCCGGACCTTTGGAAGGCGTACAAGGAGCCGAAGCCAACTCGCAGAGGCCCCTTAAATAATTTTAAATGATAAGGAGGCACCAACCGACGATTATCCCTGTATGCACTATGCAAGTGCACCCAAGGACAACCCCCGGTTGGTACAGGACTACTGTTGTACGTGGAAACAAAACATATTGGGCTATGGGCTTGGGTGGCTAAAGTGGATTGGGTAACTTGAACTATGGAAGAACTATGTCCCCTGCCTGACCAATGTTATATATTATACACGGATAAAATGGCAGGGGGTGACTTGCACACTCAATAATGGGCCCCCGGAAACGGCCGCTAGCACATAGTGACGTAGCGACAAGGGGGCAACACTTCCTGAGGTGCTTGAGGAGTGGAGAGGTATTCCACGGCTATCAGGACAATCCCGGAAGTACGGTCAAGATCCCTACCAGCACCTTACTGGAATACTTCCTTCCTCCGAGCACGTTTGCTCTTGCGAATCTCCACTCAAGCCGGCCAATAAAGGCAAGAAAGAGGTGGGAGCTCTGTTCCTCGTCAGTGTTCACTCCAGCCGGCCAATAAAGGCAAGCCAGAGATGAGGACAAGATTTCTCCCGGGAGATAGGGTCCATGGGGTCGCTACTGCCCATCAGCTCGCCACATGCTGCCCTGTGGGTTTTTGTATCTCTCTTGGTCTGGCTCCTCATCCTAGACTCGTTCCGGCAAACTCTACCGGCACAGACCTAAAGTTTGGAGCACGCAAGCCCCACCACGACGTCAACGTAGAGATACAGCGGTGGGGTTATTATTATTATTATTATTATTATTATTATCTTTATTCAATTTTTTTACATATAAGTTATATTTTTAAATATTAGAATTAAAAAAAAAAAAACATTTAAAAATAGAAAAAATAGAAATCCACCGGCATGGGGAACAGGGTCCAAGCTACCGGTGGTTAGGGCCCCAGAGACAGGAACCTCCTCACAATACGCGCCGTATCAAGGAGGACTGCCTTCTGAATCAAGCCCTTCACCCAGCCACCCAACGAGAGCCTCTTGAGATGTTGGTCGAGGCTCTTAGCGATAAGGCCATTGACTGTAACGACTATCGGCACAATGATTGCCGAGTCCACATTCCACATAGCGACAACCTCGCGGGCTAAGTCGAGATACTTCAATTGTTTCTCCTTCTCAGCCTTCACGAGGTTCTCGTCATGCGGGATAGTGACATCGATTATCATTGTGCGGCGCACTGATCGATCTATTACCACTATATCAGGCTTATTGGCTACAATAGTCCTGTCAGTGATAATAGATCGATCCCAGTATAACGTGACATGGTCATTCTCGAGAACTGGGTCGGGCACATACCTGTAATACGGTACCTCAGAGTCCACAAGGCCGTATTTCAGAGCAAGTTGCTGATGGATAATCCTGGCCACTTGGTTATGCCTGTGCAAATACTCGCCGTTAGCTAAACGAGAACAACCAGAAGTAATATGTCTGATAGACTCACCGGGACAATGGCATGCCCGACATATGTCGATCGTCCCGTCTTTCATTATATACTTCCGGTAGTTATTCGTTAGCGTCACCGAAGCGTAGCCAGGCCACGGACGCTAAGAAATCTACGTCGGGCCCATGAAGGGCCCGGAAAAAGCGTCCGTGAAGCTCCTTGCTTTGCCATACTTCCTTGCGGTCGTTGGTACTAAGCACCACAGGTTTGCGCCAGTTCTCTTTAGCCAAGGATAACGGGGTGAGTCCCTTGTCCACTGCAACCACATCTCGGTGCATACCCACGTTAGCCTTGAGAAAATATTCTCTGAGACTGCACACCTCGCGGTTGTGGAGGGTCTTAGCGTTTAAAAAACCTCGACCCCCACACTTCCGCGGGATGTACAGCCTCATGACAGACGAACGTGGGTGATGCATCCGGTTTGCAGTCAGCAGTGACCGGACTCTCCTATCCAGGGCATCTAGTTCCGTCTGGGTCCACTTTAGTATGCCAAAGGAGTACATCAGGACCGGCATGACCCAACCGTTAAAGGCGCGCACCTTGTTGCCGCCTGACAAAGAACTATTAAGTACCTTTTTCAGGCGACCGAAGAAGCGCTCCTGCAACGATTGTTTCATGTCAGCCCCGTTAATGCCTAACCCCTCTGACATACCCAGGTATTTGTAGGTATCAGTTGCGGAGAGTGATCTCAGGTTTATAGAATCTGAGAGTTGTAGTCCCTCAGATTCCACAATCCCGCCCCGCCTTACATGCATGACTGCACATTTATCAACACCAAATTCCATCCTGATGGAATCACTAAAAGTTTTAGTTACTTTTAGTGACTCCAGCAGTTGCAATTTGTTGGTGGCAAACAGTTTCAAATCATCCATATAAAGCAGGTGGGATATTACCTGACCCCCTCTCCGCAAAGAACAGCCCAGCCCTGTACCCTCCAGCAGAGTGCTAAGACGGTTCAAGGCTAAACAAAACCACAGTGGACTCAGACTGTCGCCCTGGAATATTCCCCGCTTAATCCTAATAGGTTCGTCGCTCCCCCGAATTTGTCGACATCCTGGATAGCGAAGGACCGTCCTCCACTGCCCCATACATGTCGTTAGGAAGGTGCTTAGAGTTGTATCAATTTTGTACAACTCTAACACCCTCAAGAGCCATGTATGGGGCACCGAATCAAAGGCCTTCTTATAGTCTATCCAACATGTCGACAAATGCTTTCGGGATCGACGTGCCTGTTGGCTTATGGCCATGTCAATGAGGAGTAGCTCCTTGGTGCCGCGGGACCCATTCCTATATCCATTTTGAGAGGCAGACATGATAGAATTCTTTTCTAAATGAGAATTAATTTTCACTCTCAAAATGGATGTAAGAAGTTTATAGACCGTCGGCAAACAAGTGATCGGCCTATAATTTTTGGGTTCCGTGGCATCACCTGACTTATGGAGCAAGTGGGTAACTCCCGTTGTAAAGAGCTGTGGCAGCGACCCAGACTCTAAGGCCGACTGGAATTGCGATGCTAAGCACGCGTGTGAACTTTGCAGCCATTTAAGCCAAAAATTGTGCAGTCCGTCCGGTCCCGGCGATTTCCAGTTCGGTATCGGACGGGCTGCACTGGCTACATCGGAGGAAGTAATTATTACTCCCTCCATCTGCGGTATGGCGTCACACACGCGCTCAACATCGCGCATCCATTCAGCCTCATTATGGCAGACGGGCACCGACCAGATGTTGCGCCAGAATGTGCTAGTGGCATCATCATCTGGGCGGCATACGTCTGCCACATTTTGCTCAGGTCGCTCCCATGCTCTATACACCCACCTTTGATCACGCTGGAATATGCGATTCTGGGTATATCGTTCAACCCGACGCTTATACCTACGGATACGGCTTGCCCATGCATAGACCTTCTGCTTCAGGAAGTCAATGCGCTCTGTGACATGGGACATATATTCTTGAGGGCTGATTCCAGTCCCCGAGAACGCCCGTCTCACAAAGCGCATCACTCTAGGGCGAGTATTGCCCTCCCTGAAGCAGTATAGTTTGCCGATGAGCACCCTGGTCCCCTCGATACGCCGCTCGATCCTGCACTGCCAGGCTGGAACGGCGGGTTTTGGTCGTGTAGCTATGTCACAATTTGGAAATGTGACATTGGCTACACGACACGCCGCAATAGCCGCGCAATACAAGATCGAGTGCGTATCTACGAGATCTTCGCTGCTTTCAAAATAAGAAACAAGCAGCGAATCCAAGGCACACACCAACGCCCTATTCGTTCTGTGCATAGGCAAGCGAGGTAAACGAGGTCTAAGTTGGACGGGGGCAGTTCTAAACTCCCGAATCGCATCCTCCAGCGCGCTCCTCAATTGGTCGTTACACTGGCTACTTACCGTAACAGCCTCATCGCCCCCCTCCTCATCATTAACATAAGACCGCGGTTGGATTATGTTTAGAGGTTGCACCGCGGTCTGTGATGGGACAGGGACGATACGGTTGCTCAGTACCTCTGAGCGCAGCCTATCAAGCGCGGCGTCGTCCAATCTTTGATTCCGTTGGATAACCCGCACCTGATCCGACAGTCGTTGGGCCGAGACGTTGATGGCTGGTTGAAGCGCCTGAAACAGAGACAGCATCCTATCGCGGTACGCAGTGAGGTTAGTTCCCCCCTCTGTTGCCCCGTAATATGCGCGCATGACGTTCTCATTCATTTGCTGAGTCCATTTCATGCGCTGCACACAACCACCGGCAGCGGGGACCCGGCTCGGGGCCGGTTGGCCCCTAGATCCCATGCCGTTCGGTGGCCGGCCTCTTCCTGGCCGACGTACAGGTGGTGGCGACGTCGGTGGAGAGAAGTACTCGTCGCTCGAGCTCGACGCGGCTGCAGCCGCCCGTGTGACTGGTGATCCGAGTTCCGGCGGCGGCGAGGCGGAGCTGAGCGACGAGTCCGGGGGTGGTAGACGTGCGCGACGTACAGCTGCTCTGGTCAGCATCTATTCACATCATTGATTTTCCTCGCATTGTATGTTTATGACATATGTCTATATTTTTGTGTTTTTTTCTTATCGGGTTTTTATTATTTTTCATTATCACTTTTATCTGTTATTTTTCTGGATAGTTGTACGTGTTTTTAACTGTTTACATGTTGAATTTAAAATAAAATAAAATGTGAAATACGAGACGAAAAAAATTGACGTTATTGACGTATCAGTGTTGCCAGGCCAATTATTATTATTATTATTATTATTAGGGTTCCGTACCAAAATGGTAAAAAGGAGCCCTTATGGTGCGACTCAGTCTGTCTGTATGTCACAGCTAGATATCTCAAGAACTACTAATGCTATCAACTTGAATTTTGGAATAGTTTCAGATGACGTTTTGCCAACTATTTTGCAAATAAGAAAGAAATAAAAAAATATATATTTGTTTTTCAACATGGACTGAAAGGGGGTCTTAAAAATTCCAAGTAGAGCTTCTAGGGCGTGTGGGCTATCATATGAAAGAGCGCTGTCTCAAACATATATTTTTTTAAGCCGCACAGTTTTCGACTTTTGATGAAAAATGTAAATAAAAATACCGTCCGGGAGGGACCTTACCTCCGAAGTTTGCTTAGAGAAAAATCTGAAATTATTCTGTGTGATAGAAGTTTAAGTAAAGATTAATAATAATAATAATAACTTATTCACAATATTGTTTTTAAATTGCATAATTCGCTGACTATCTCCACCGGCACCCAAGATAAGATTAATCTTGTGTTATGGGTGCCAGGGCTCTCTATTACAAGGTACATTTTCCAATTTATACGTGCTAGTATTAAAAATAAGAATAAGAATGTGTAGCCTCTCTCAGTGTGAATTTGGTAAGTGTAGGTATCATGCGTATGTTTCATGTGTATGTGTCGTGTATATGTGTGGTGTATGTGTGTGGTGTATGTAAGAGTTGTCTGAATAGGCAGGAACTGTTAAAAAAGCTTTCCAAGTAACTTTTCAATCTCCTCGTAGATAAGATTACCGGAAAAATAAAACGATGTCTCTAAATAGCACACTTTTTTATATAATTATGGTACGGAAGCCCCGGTGCGCGAGTCCGACTCGCACTTGACCGGCTTTTTAAAATAATATTAAATTCTACTGTCATGTAGCGTTGACGCGTAGTAAATAACGTGAAAATCTTATACTTATATAATAGGTACCTAAATCAAAAGTCATTTATTCAAACTACCTACTGAGAATCAGCACTTTTTTTATTTATTGCAATCAACTTTGGAGCATACAATTAAACTAAATTAAAAATTATAAATCAAATTTAAGAACTAATTTAAATAGAAAATTATACATAAATATTACAAAAAAAAATAGACAAACAAAGTTAAAATAATATCTTAATATTAGTCCGTATACGGAACCATGCAGCAGTGATTCACGTACTGACAGTCCAAGCGTTCAGCAAATGCGTTCTGGATACTGTTGCGGCTGGCCCGCACCCTAGCACCAGGGATGCGCACCGCTTGCGCATGATTGTGTGGAAACAATCCACCAGCGCCTCGGCAAACATCCCCGATGCGCTACAGATGCGAGGCAGCCCCAAGAGCGCCCTGAACGCGTTGTTGTATTGGACACATAAAGCGCTGTTCTTGAACGTAAAAATGACTAGAGACAGTACCTCAAAACGCCCGCCCTTCACCACTTAGGTAATCGTGCTTTAGCTGAGAAGTGGCGAAACAAACTTCAAGGCTGTCCAGGGAGTGCGTGTGACGTACCAGGTACTTAACTATCACACCACCACGTGTAAAATGTAATATTTTGATCAAGTCTTTTATTGACAACCATGGGCGTGCTTTTGGACTGAGGCTCATGCATCCCTTTAGTTATTTTTTGTTAAATAACATAACATAGAATTTTATTTACCAAAGTGATTCATAAGTCGGTTCAGGTAAAAGAGGGGACAGGGTAGCGGCCTTCAATGGGTACCCCTTGGTACACCCATGTAGAGATGCGTTAGGTACTCCTGATGGTGACTACTGACTAACTAATGTCAATAATGAAGTCGTTAAAAAGACTGTCCAACTTTTTGGTGATATTCCTATGCTATACAACGTGTTTTTTTTTTATATACCATAACTCTAGGGTATTAATGAGGCCATCATTTTGAACAACTTTTACTGTAGGCCCAAACCTGAAATCGCAAAAAAAAAATCAGCTGTCCCATGTTCGCATAACTCGTCAAAATGTAGGGAGCAGCTGATTTTTTTTGCATTTTCAGGTTTGATCCCATAGTACAAATTGCTCATAATGATGAGTACAATCATGTGTTTAAGTATCGGTCACTAATTACCAGTCACCCTATATACAATCCCAAATACCAACAAATCTACTTACCTTCGCTGTCTTGTCTCACAGCGCAGGCGAAATGAAGGTATTCTTTCAATCATAATTATTGTATCAGTTCTCAGGGCTAGCCGTGTCGTCGCACAGCCGCGTGTTGCGTTGGTTCGACGGCCTGACCGGCGCGTCGCATCGATCGACACCTGTGGCAGCCTTTGTGGCGGCAGACTTCCCTGTTCGCTGGAGAATGTAGAAGTTTACGTTTGGCACAACCTGAATCCTATCATAATAAAAATCTTAAATTCACTTATTCAATTTACTCAACTGACCAATGATCAGACCTCGTTATAGTCGGGGCAAACAAAGAATACGTGACACATACTCGTACAGCTATTTTCAAGTTTAGTGCCTATCAAATTATACAGTCCCAGAGACGTGCTATTCACATTTTTGACACAGAAACATGTGACAGTTGCCTGTTTTGAATTGGAACACTACGAAATGTCATATGTACACTATCATATAGTCAGTAGACCACAAAAGGATTCCTACGGTGGCGACAGCTTATTGGAAGACATGTCCGACTAGTTATTATAAGTAGGTACACTTATGTACTTATTAATAAAACAACATGGGAATTGGTTCATTGGTTCATTATTTTCATTATGTAGGCAATGATCATGTAGGTAAAAACTAGTACATATCGGAAAGTCTGTTTTTGTTTGATTGACACTTCGGTTTAATAAGTCGATGAGTTCTTTATGCCCCGAAGATAACGAGGTCTGCCAATGATATTATAAGTAAAACGAGGTAGATATGATAAACTCGCTCCGCAAGTGGCACGTCAAAATCTGGCTAATTAGCAACATTTTCGTCGTCTTGTCTCTTTTTCGCTCCCGATAATTACGACATGCCATCCTACTTCCACACGTCATCTAAGGCTGAGGCCAAACGAACGTAATTTTTGAGCTGAGAGTCGCGTAATTTGTGAGTACGGAATTTACGCTGCATTCGGTTTCATACTAAAGTCCTGTTTGTGCCACACGGCGACCCAAAATGAGTTCAGCATTTATTAAAAAAAATCCGCGACTCATTTTGCGCGACTCACAGGACAAAAATTACGTTCGTTTGTCCGCAGCCTAATTGTTCGAGATTGTGCCGTTTTTGAACATCAAATGTTGGGTAGGTAACCTATCTACGTCTTTTTACCATACGTGTGATTTTAATATCAGTGGTACTGACAGACAAAGCACAGCCTAAACCGCTGGCTCTAAGGATCGTGAAATGCACAAGAGTTCCTTTTGTAACGAAGGTAAATAAAGGGGTTACATAGGGGATGAAAGTTTTTGCGGAAGTTAGTCATTTTTGCCTATGGGAAATCCCACAGAACAGATGATGATATGTTCTGTGGGATGTTCCTACACGGCTAGTACCTAATATTAGCTATCGGGTTGGCTAATAAGTAATGAGCGTTTTAGTTTATAATTTCTAGAATTTTCGGAAAGGTTCGAGAACGTTCTGTAGCAGAGGGTATATAAAGAGCGAGTCGCGCTCATGCGTGTTATTGATGGTTTGGCTGTTAGTGCGTTAAAGTTCACAAATAAATGAGTGATATTAAAACCCACGTACGACATTGTTTATTATATGAGTTTCAATCTGGGTATTCTGCTGCAAAAGCTACACGTAATATATGTCAAAGGATAGCTCACGGAGACTGCATGTCTCCAAAGTAACAGCAAAGCGCTGGTTCCAACGGTTCCGCAATAACGATTTTTCCTTAACCGATCAACCAAGGTCTGGGCGCCCCGTGGAAATAGATATCGATAAATTAAAACTATTAATCGAAGAAGATCCTCGAAGAACTACACGCGATTTGGCTGTTCAGCTCGAGTGCTCTCATGGCACCATAGGAAATCATTTACATGGTTTGGGAAAGACTTACAAATATAGTGTTTGGGTACCCCATCAATTAAGTAAAGATCAGCTGACCTACCGGGATGAGATTTGTGTACAACTTTTATCTTTCTGCCGCACATTTAATTGGTTAGATCATCTTGTCACTGGAGATGAAAAGTGGGTTCTCTATGTTAATCACGCATGCAAGCGCCAGTGGCTGGGATGTAAAGAACAGGGAAAACCAACGTCAAAAGGCGATCTTCATCCTCGCAAGGTAATGCTTTCTGTCTGGTGGGATATACATGGAGTAATAAGCTGGGAATTCATTCCTACTAATACTACGATTAGGTACAGCAACAGTATATTGTGATCAACTCGAAAAACTGAAGCTTGACATCCATCGCAAACGTCCACAACACGACAAAATATTTTTCCTGCACGACAATGCTCGGCCGCATATTGCTAAGAGTACCGGGCTAAAACTATTGGAGCTTAATTGGGAAATAATACCCCACCCTCCATATTCGCCGGACTTAGCACCAACTGATTTCAACTTGTTCCGATCACTTAGTAATAATTTACGAGAAAAAAGCTTTGACGATGAACCACACTTGAAACAATACATAGATGACTTCTTCAATTCAAAACCAACGAAGTTCTATGCGGACGCCATTCACTCTTTGCCAGATCGATGGCGAGTGGTAGTAGAAAACGACGGTGAATATATTATTAATGATTAACAATTATTAATTTAATAAATAAATACAAATAAAATAGTTGTATGTCGCTCATTACTTATTAGCCAACCCAATACCTACCTTAGGGTTCATTCACACCTCGTGGAGGACGTGATGAGCACTCTGTTCCCTTCGCGAGGGGAACATACTTCCCCGCCCATGGCTTCGCCTCTTGCAGTGCCCGATGGGGACCACACCGCTGACGATGATGACGATGCTCCGGAGGTGACCGAGGTAGAGCTGAGAGTGGCAGTACGTAGGCTGAATGCCAAAAATACCGCCCCAGGACCCGACGGCTTACCTGGAAAAGCCTGGGTTCTGGCCTTGGAGGCTCTCGAGTCTCGACTAAGGGGGCTCCTAAGCGCATGTTTGGAGAGAGGCCAGTTCCCACTTCGGTGGAAGACGGGGAAACTGGTTCTCATTAAAAAGCCGGGGCGCCCTGCGGACTCTCCGTCCGCTTACCGGCCCATCGTGCTGCTCGACGAGGTGGGCAAGCTCTTTAAAAGAGTCATTGCAGACCGTCTCATCGGGCGCCTGGTGCGAGTGGGGCCGGATTTGGCGGAGAGCCAGTTTGGTTTCCGCAGGGGGCGCTCTACGGTGGACGCCATCATGTGCGTGCGAGCCCTCACAACGGGGGATGCTGTGGCCCGGAGTGGGGTCGTCTTGGCGGTGTCTCTAGATATCGCCAATGCCTTCAATACCCTGCCCTGGAGTTGCATTAGGGAGGCACTCCGGTTTCACCGGATGCCGTCCTACCTCTGTCGCGTGGTTGAGGCCTATTTGACGGACAGGGCCGTCATCTACCCCGGTCATCAGGGAGAGTGGAACCGGCGAGAGATGTCGTGCGGTGTTTCAGAGGGATCGGTCCTAGGGCCACATCTGTGGGATATCGGGTACGACTGGGTGCTGCGCGCTGACCTCTCTAGTGGCGTCAGCGTGGTGTGCTACGCTGACGACACGCTGGTCCTGGCGCAGGGGAGGTCACACCAGGCGGCGGCCGAGCTAGCGACACACGGGGTTGCGATAATCGTCGAGAGGATCCGGCGATTGGGGCTCGAGGTGGCCCTGCACAAGTCCGAGGTCATGTGTTTTCATGGTCCTCGGGACGCGCCACCGTCGGGTTCCCAAATAACGGTAGAAGGGGTTCACATCGGTGTCGAGATGACGATGAAGTACCTGGAACTCGTCCTCGACAGCCGGTGGAACTTCGTGGAGCATTTTCGACGTTTGGCTCTGACATGGAGAGTGCGACTGTCGCAACCCAGTGCTGGGCACGCCACAATTGCGGCGATATGTCCCCTCTTTGAGGAGTGGTTGGAGAGGCGTCATGGCACCCTCACCTTCCGCCTGATGCAGGTCCACACCGGACACGGTTGCTTCGGGAGGTTCCTGTTCCGGATAAGGCGGGAGGAAACGCCCGGGTGTTACCACTGTGTGGATCGCCCGGAGGACACGGTGGCGCATACGGTGGAGGTCTGCCCGGCTTGGGCAGAGCACCGCCGCGTCCTCGCGGAGGCGATCGGCGGCGGCGATCTCTCGCGTCCGGCCCTGGTACAGGCCATGGTACGGAGCGAGAGTGCATGGGAAGCCGTCACCTCCTTCTGCGAAGCAGTAATGCTCGCGAAGGAGGAGGCTGAACGCGTGAGGGAGAGGCAATCTTTGCGCCCTCATGCCCCTAGTCGCCGCAGGAGACGCCCTGGGCGTCGGGAATCGATAGCCGATTCCCGGCCACCGTAGGCGCGGGCTTGCGGATGGTGAGCAATGGGTAGCTCGCCGTCCGGTAAGGACCAGGCCCGGGTCGACGGCGCGTTGTGTTCCACGCGCGCCTCAAAGAGATGTCAGCACTAGCTGAAGGGGTCCGCTAGGGCCAATGCCCGCCAGGGTTGCGGGTTGTTCGAAAGAGTAACCGTGGCCCTGGCACAGGCAACTGAAGGGTGTTCCTTCAGGTGGGTTTTAGTCAGTAGAAGTCTGACACGCCCTCCGGCTCCACCCAGAGCGGGAGAAGTTATTTGATGATTTCCCATCCACAAAAAAAGGGCTCATTCACACGAGGATGATTCGTTTTTTTACGATTCGACTTTTTCACAATTTCTTTTTTTTTTTTTGACGGCGGCAATGCTTTTCAAATGCCCATTTTTACACGCAACGACGGACACGTCTAAAATCACGTATTGTCTTTTAAAAATCACGTTCGTCATACGAATGTGAACATCAATTCGGGTATTCCATATAGTGCCATATTTCCCGAGCAATGGAAGGTATTTCGAGTTACGCCGATACCGAAAACAAACAATAAGTCCTCGGTTGAGGAACATCGTCCTATTGCCGTTTTGCCATGTCCAGCCAAGGTGTTTGAAACAATTGCGCATAGGGAAATTTACCATAATTTTGTATCAGGTAGTACATCAGACCCCACAAATTATAGACCTATTTCAGTACTACCTACGTTTAGTAAAATTTTTGAGAAATTAATTTTAGACCAATTGCAAAGATTTTTTAATAAACATAAATTATTACATAACAAGCAGTTCGGTTTTACAAAGGGTCGTTCAACTACTGATGAACTTTAAGGACATATTTATAATGTATGGGAAAATAAATGCATCTTTGCATCTTTTGTGATTTGACCAAGGCATCCAATTGCGTTCTTCATGAAACGTTAATCAGGAAACTCCGCCACTACGGGATCCGGAACACCGCTCTGGATCTTCTTACTTCATACTTGAGTAATAGGATTCCGAGCGGTGACGTTAATGCAAAAATATAGCCTGGATCTATAGTAACGATGGGAGTCCCACAGGGCTCAATTTTTGGTCCTTTCTTGTTTCTTATTTATATTAACGATTAGCCTTACCTCATAAAGGATAATCATGATATAGTTATGTTTGTGGATGACACTTCACTTCTGTTTAAACTTAAACGTCAGTAGCTGGTTACTGACGATGTAAACAGTGCGATCTCAAAAGTAGTTCACTAGTACAATGTTAATAATTTACTTCTTAATGAAAAAAAAAACGAAATGCATTAAGTTTACGCTACCTCACGTTAGGCAGGTGAAAAGTTACGTGTTATTAAAGGGCGAAGAATTGAATCCTGAAGATAGCACATTATTCTTGGGCTTAACTTTGCATACTAAGCTTCAGTGGGGCCCACATATAGATACATTGTCAAAAAAGCTAAGCTCCGCAGCATACACTGTTAGGAACATTCGTAACCTAATTAAAGTAGAGACAGCCCGTTTAGTGTACTTTAGCTATTTTCATAGTGTAATGTGGTACGGTATTCTGTTGTGGGAAATTGCAGCCGACATCCAGACTATTTTTGTTTTGCAGAAGAGAGCTGTTCGATCCATTTATAAATTAAGGCCGAGACAATCTCTCAGAGAGAAATTTAAGAAGATTAATATGACTGTGCCTTCTCAGTACATTTAAAAAAATCTTTTATATGCCCATAAAAATATAAAATTTGTTTAAAAAATACAGTGATATCCACAATTTAAATACTAGGAACAAACACAAATTTATTGTACCATCAACAAGGTTCAAGAAAATAGGTGGCTCATTCAGATGTCAATGTCGCTTTTATAATGAACTTCCAAGCCATGTTCAAGATCTAAGCCTTCAAATCATTCATTCAACGCAACATTCAAATCATTCATTAAACGCAAGTTCTGTCAGAAAGCTTTTTATACCGTTAAAGATTATATTAAGGACAAAAAGGCTTGGGATTGAGCTGCTCCAAATTTTCTTTTTTCTCTTTTTTATTTTTGCATACTGAATATTGACAGAAATATTTACTTTGTAAAGTATTATATTATTTTAATTATTGTGAATGTGAAGACTATGTGGGTCATTGCTTTTTTGTTTGTTTTATTTTTCTCTCAGCTATTTTTAATCATGGTCTTTCAGTTTGAGTAATTTATGCGGCCTACCCAAATGGACTTTCTTTAGTATTGTTCGTCGAATCGTTGAGCTCCTTAAGTTCTGAGTTGAGCTGCGCGATTACTGACAAATGCGTGCACTGGCACACAACTGACACAGGTCCTCTCAATCTGTGTGGTTCTTTCCTTAAAAGACCATTTCAGACACCAATCTACATGGTCTTCATATGAACTGACCAAGATTATGTCTGGACTTTATAAGAGACTGTGACCTCTGAGTTTGTTTCAGCCTTTCTTCTCCGAGTAGTCTGATAAGAAAAGCCGACCTCATCTAGTTTAAAAAAAACATGATTGACGTGTAAAAGTGTTTGTACTAACCTAGTTACAGAAATAAAATCATTTATCATTTTATCATTTACTAATTAAAATCCCAGTTGTGTACACAACCCCAGTTATGTAGTTGTGTCAACGTAGCTTCCAACTAAGTCGCTCAGTCGAAACAAATTTATTATCACTCATTGATTGTGCCTCGAGGCGTCTGGATAGGGAGCATGACGTGGATGTTCTCTATTTTGATTTCAGAAAGGCATTCGATGCAGTGGACAATGACATTTTACTGAGAAAATTACAAGCCATTGGATTCACACCAAAGCTTCTGCGTTTTTTTTTTGCTAATTATCTCTTGAATCGGAAACAATTTGTTGCTCATGGGTGCTTTCTTTCGGTATCTTAACACACGCATCTGGGGTGATTTAAGGATCAGTTCTTGGCCCATTACTTTTTCTTTTAATGATCAATGATCTCCTCAGTGTTGTACAACATGCAAAATGTCTGCTATATGCGGACGATTCAAAGTTAGTACTCGAAATTACCGAGAATTGCACTCGTGATGATCTTCAAAGCGACATTGACCGAGTCTTACAGTGGAGTATAGCTAATAAATTGTATTTTAACACTAGTAAGTGTTATGTTATGACGTTCAGCTGTAAATCACGACCTAGTCACGGCTTGACACATTTGGTGATACATAGGTAATTCGCGTATTCAACATCCGTGATCTTGGTGTGACATTTGATTGTCGCCTGACATTTCACGAGCAGATTTTCTTAGTGGCCGCCGAGTCATACAGACGACTGGGCTTCATCTTGCGTAATGCACGTGACTTCCGTAACCCTAGCATCATCAAAATATTGTATAATTCCCTTGTCAGAAGTTATTTAGAATTTGCAGCTTGTATTTGGAGTCCATATGAATCAACATACACCATACGCTACTTGTATACACTACAATTCTTTAGCTGTCCGGCGGTCTCGAACGCAGATCATCACTGCGCTGAAAATTTAACGGAATGTAATTGACTCCCCAGAATTGCACAACATACTATGCATATTTTTATGTCCCTGACAATTACTTACGCCACCGGTCCAACCGCACAGACTATTCGCGACTGCACAGTGCCGCACGCACGGTGTCCCGTGCGCATTCCTCGCTGTGTCGCATGCACAGCGCAATCAATGCCCTTATTTTTGACCTTCCCGATTGTGTCGTGTTGACTGTCAGATTCAACCAAATCATGTTATTGTGCTTGAGATTTTGTGAAATGTAATTTTAATTTTTTTATTAACGCTGTACCCTACCTATCCAGATGAAATTGTAATTTATATAATACATAAGAAATTAATTAATTACTGTTACTGGTGTATAACCGTTGTAATTAATAATAAATAAATAAATCGATTCCGTATGCAATGCGAACGTCCATCCGTCATGCTCATGACGTATCGAGTTTTTTGACGAATCGTCAATGACGGAACCCGTGTGTATGAGCCCTTAAATGTGAAAGTTTGAATGTTTGTGAGTTTAGCAGTTTCGTAGCCCCGGATTGGATTTTGATGATAAAAGATATATCATGATATTCATGATGCATATCCAGGAAGTACTGCCACTGGGAAGCGACTGAAATCGCGGGCACAAATTACATCGGTACTTAGTTTATTATTCAAAAATTTATTGCATTGGCTACAGCTTTGTTAGACACCATCATGGTCATCTGCACGGCAACGACGACCTTGATTTGGTTAGGCATGGACGGTGCAAGACCAATATTAAAAAGTTTGTAAGCATAAAGAGGAACCATTTACCCAACTGTGTGATTTAAAATAGGTGTTTTTAATCGTCACCTGGACTGCGGTGCCGCCTGGATATACTACTTACTAATACTTTTGAGCTACAGTCACGTAATCATAGATTAATTGAGAGTCTCAAAACCTGACGCAAAGATCATCATTCTCCTGTCCTTATCCCAATTTATTTGTGGTTGGCGAAACATGTCTTTTTCTTCCATACTTCTCTATTAGTCGTCTTCTCAATGTGATATGGCTAGAAAGGGGTGGCCTTTCTAGCCATATCGTCTTGTACACAGTCCATCCATCTTTTCTTTGGTCTTGCCCTACTTTTATATCCATTCACATGCATACTTAAAACTTTCCTCACAACATTTTCCTCATTCCTCCGTATCACATGCCTATACCATGGCAACCGATTCTCACACAACTTTTCAATCACCGGTGCCACTTTCAGACTTCCTCTTATGTACTCTTTTCGTATTCTATCCATTCGTCAAACACCACACATCGCTCTTAGCATTCTCAGCTGCATGTAATTGCCTTTCATTCATCCCTTTTGTGGCCCAACATTCTGATCCATACATACAAGTTAAACCATTAAGGTGAATGCGGGTGTGTCAGATTGTTCCCGTGACCTGCCACCATTTCATCTATCCAGTGTCAATTCTGTGCTTGCTGCACTGGATGGATGAAGGATCCCTCGATAAAGGGTACAAAACCTCATATGCATGCAGTACCTACTGAACACAACAAGGTCCATAAATTCCCACCTCCTAAATTTAAACGCATGACAACTCGAACAAAATCAACGAGGGAAAGCGAAAAGCCACTCTAAAAGATAAGGAATTAATTCGGTAGGGTGTTACACTCATTTATCACAACTTATCAGAGTAATCTTCCTACCTTCCACTTCCACGGAGGACATGCTAGGGGAATGACAGATAAAACACTTGAAAGGATAATGACCAAATTTTCTAGCGCCATAGCGATTTATTGTCATTTACACTTTACTTAGTTTTTGTAAGTTCATTTATCATTTAATTTTTATTGTATGGTCGCAAGGGAAGATAATTAAACCCCCCTCCTTCTAACTCTCTCTATACATGCGAATATCGAAGGAGAAAAGTTGTGATAGATCGATGAAATGTACAGCTAGCGACAAAACTCTTTGATTAGTTACGTATTTCCGAAATTCAATGATCATTATATTAATACGTTAAGCAATAACTTTGTACCACTTTTTACTAAAATTATGCGGACGGAGTATTAAATTTGGCACAGGAGTGCTATCCTGTAAAAATCTCACCGTGAAAACTTAGGAGAGGTGAGCTTTAAGTGAGCTCTCAAGTGCTGGCATCTGGTCTGCTTACTTCAGGCTCTCCTGTTTGTCACTGTCACATGAATAAAACTATTGAAACTATAAAATGAATATGGTCGAATTTCGACAATGGGGTTGTTTTCCGCAAGCTTCGTTCTTTGCGTGTTTTATTTTCGTCAATTTATGTTGCTACAACAACCAATATCTTCCAGTTGAAGGAGGAGTTGGAAAAAGTGGAGCTTCGCCACAAGGAAAGAAAGTCAAACTTGTCGTAAGGTACATTATATTTAACATTTTATCGACGTTTAGCCGTATTCTGAACAATATTATGGTTATATATGTTATAAAATAAACTTAACTCATTAATATTTTGCTTTTGAATGATAAACCAGATGTAAAGTCTCTTGTTACAAAATATAAGGTTTTTGAAAAGAAACTATTTTTTTTCTTCACGGGCTGGAAGCTTTTAATTATTATTATAAAAAAGTCATTATGAAAATAGGTATCGTACCAATTTGTTGTCTTAGAAGTGCTTACGTAGTCTGTTTTTTGAAAAGTTTCCCATATAGCCTCGAAAAATCACTTGATTTGAAGTTTATTAATTTCAGTGCCTTTTCCCACTTTCTCTTTATGTGAAAATGACTTGGGAATTTATCAACGCCGATATCTTTGCATCCAAAGACCCATTATATTGTTACTTTAATATTATATACAGTCTGGCCATAAATACTGTTACTATTAAAAATAAGAAAGATATTACATTTGAATTTGGAATCTGTCATTTTTATACGATTGAACATTGAGTTTTCTAATTTAGGCGCCAATACATTGTACAATATTTTGCGATATTAAAATGGAGTGGGGTGATAAAGAGAACCAAATCGCTGTGATTGCATTACACAAAGTTGGTATGGAGCCAATTGCAATTTTTAAAACTCTCCATACGCTTGGTATTAGTCAAATATTTGTGTACCGGGCTATTAATAGGTACAATGAGACCTCCTCTGATTGTGACAGAAAAAGATCTGGCCGTCCACGTAGTGTTCGTACGAAAAAGGTGGTCAAAGCAGTAAGGGAAAGAATTCGAAGAAATCCTGTCCAAAAGCAAAAGATTTTATCTCGGGAGATGAAGATAGCACCCAGAAACATGTCGCGTATTTTAAAAGATGACTTAGGGCTTGCAGCCTATAAGAGACGCACTGGTCATTTTTTAACTGATAATTTAAAAAAAGAATAGGGTGGTAAAATCGAAACAACTACTGAAGCGGTACGCAAAGGGAGGTCACAGAAAAATTTTGTTTACGGATGAGAAAATCTTTACAATTGAACAACATTTTAACAAACAAAATGACCGTATTTATGCTCAAAGCTCTAAGGAAGCTTCCCAATTAGTCGACAGAGAGCAACGTGGGCATTATCCGACTTCAGTGATGGTTTGGTGGGGTGTTAGCTATGAAGAAATGAGTGAGCCATATTTTTGTGAAAAAGGTATCAAAACATCGGCACAAGTGTATCAAGATACCATTCTTGACAAGGTAGTTAAGCCCCTTAACAACACCATGTTCAATAACCAAGTATGGTCCTTCCAACAAGACTCGGCGCCGGGTCATAAAGCTCGGTCCACGCAATCTTGGTTGGAAGTGAACGTTTCGGACTTCATCAGAGCTGAAGACTGACCGTCGTCTAGTCCCGATCTTAATCCGCTGGATTATGATTTATGGTTAATTTAGAGAGTACGGCTTGCTCTAAACGCCATGATAATTTGGAGTCCCTAAAACAATCCATACGATTGGCAGTGAAGAATTTTCCCATGGAAAGAGTGCGTGCTTCTATTGATAACTGGCCTCAACGTTTAAAGGACTGTATTGCAGCCAATGGAGACCACTTCGAATAAGCTTTTTATATTTTAAATTGTTTTATAATTATGTATTAAAGTAACACACTGTAAAAGTAATAAATATTATTTGCAATAAAAAAAATTTTTTTCTTCGTGACAATATTTATGGCAAGACTAGGTAAAAGCGAAAGTAAGTTTGTTTGTTTGTTTGTTACCGTTTCACACCTAAACCACTGAACCGATCTTCCTGAAATTTTGCATATACGTTGTCACGAGTACAGAAACGGACATAGAGTACCTTTCATTCCGAAAAAAGTACTGTTCCCGAGGAAAACAACATTAACGACATTTATGATAATAGATGGCGCGTGTCATACGAGTCATGATTGAGTTATATTATTGTGGAAACTTAAGTAGTATGTATAGCTTTTTATTTTTTTTATTTAAGTACTTACATGTTGTGAGTCTAGAGTGTCGATAGACCGGTTTTTCATAATACTTAATACTATAAATGCGAAAGTGAGTTTGTTACGCTTTCACGCTGAAACCGCTGAATGGATTTGGATGAAATTTGTCACATGGGTAGACTATAACCTGGATTAGGACATTTAATACTTTTGATCCCGGTAGTGCGTTCCGTGGGATAACTTCCGTCAACCACGCGGGTGAAGCCGCAGGCAAAAGCTAATATTGTTATAAGACACAAAAAAAACAATGTTTAATTTCTTTGGAGTTTGACAGTTCGATTGTAACAAACACTTAGGGTCGGTTTTTTGATCCGTAGTTAACTCAACCAATGGTTTCAATGAGTTACATCATTAGTTACAATTTTTTAATATGAATGAGCTAACATGAATACATTCATCTTTAGCCTTCACATTTTGCTAAAATTCAACCTTTAATTACTATGTTTAACCATTGGTTGAAACTGACAGTTTTCTGCTCCGTTGGGCGATCACTAGTTTAATAATAATCGCGCATAGCTGGCATGGCCAATAGATGATTATACCAATAATGTACTTAAACAATTGAATAAATAAAAAACTAACTACAAGATTAAATAAAGAGGTTAAAGTAAGGCAACGTGTTTTTTTTTATATTTCTATGAACGCAACAATTTACGTCCTACGTTCGTCTGTCTGCATTTTATTGCATTACCGATCCTTCGGGCAAAATGTTAGAGAGTGGGCAAATTCCTCAGACACATAAATTGTGCCCCTCACCCCGCACCCCATGTACCTTCTGTAAACGCTAAAGTGGCTCCCCCTGTAATAAGTGTTTCGTTTCAAGACTAATTGTTTTGGAAAACGTCTGGTATAAGCTAATGAGTGAGCAGCTCTTTGGAGGTCATGTTGTAAAAAGAATTAATTAGGTGTGTTACGAGGTTTTTTGGATTTGCTACAACTTTCAAGTAGGTACAAGATAAATAATAATATTGGCTTTGCGAAGTATGTGGACTAAGGGCCGGTTTTTTGATCCGTAGTTAACTCAACTAATGGTTAAACATAGTAACTAATGGTTGAATTTTGGCTAAATGTGAAAGGCTAAACATGAATGCATTCATGTTATCTCATTCATATTAAAAAAAATAGTAACTAATGGCCGAACTCACTCATGTTTAGACTTTCACATTCAGCCAACATTCAACAACCTAGTTACTATGTTTAACCATTGGTTGAGTTAATTACGTATCAAAAAACCGGCCCTTAGCGTTAGGCAGCTAGTGACGACTGTTCATGAACGTATGGCCTCTAGCGGTTAAATTGGGTATATGTATTTAAAATGGGCTTGGAAATTGAAAAGTTTTACAATAATGACAATTAGGTACTTTTATAATGATGATAATATTTAATAGGTACAATACATACCTACATATATTAGGAGTTTGTGTAAGAAAACGTTTTGATTTGTACTAATACCTAAATTTTCGAACTCGTTTTGTATAACGTTTGCAAGTCTTCTGGAAGTTTAAATATTCTGCAACCCTCATCCCGTACACAGGATATGTTGACTTTTTAGCTTTTTGCTAAAAGCTAAAAATACAGTTTATTTTTAACAGACTTCCAAAAGGAGGAGGTTCTCAATTCGGATTTTGATACCTATATACACATATATATATACATATTTTATGTATGTTCGGGCATAACTCCGTCATATATAGACGGATTTGCAAATTTCTTTTTTGTTTATAGAGTATACTTTCGCGATGGTCCCATTACTTCCAAGTCAAAATCTGCTGAGGGGATCCCATGGAAATCGAGAGAAACCCTCAAATTTTATAGGCACACCTATATCGATTTGGGTATTTTTTATCTCGTGCATTTGCTCTCGAAAAGCACCTTTTGGTAAAGTGAAACAGATGGCCATCGGATCTACTCAATTATACCTATTTCACGGGTTGCGATTTGATTACTTTAATATGGTTGCTATGGTATGCTCGTCACAATGCATATGGTGATGGTGACTTCACCATCAGCTCCAGTTCTCCTGGTTCTTACTAGGAGAACTCCTCAACAATTAACGTCCCTGTATCGGGTAAAGTAATATTTTGTAAAAGGTGACGAGCAGTTGACATTAGGCTATTGTAACTTACAAACTAACCCACTAAAAAGTGAAAAATAAAAACTTTTTACAAAAAAAAAAACCGACAAAAAATACACTATAAACAACCGACTTCCAAAAAAAAACTACAAAGTGAAAAATAACTTTGATTTTGGAAGTTGGTGGCATAAATCTAAAATACGGATCCAAAGATACCGACTTACGAAATTAGTTATTTTTCACTTTGTAGTTTTTTTTTTGGGAAGTCGGTTGTTTTTTTTTTTTTTTTTTTGTAAAAAAGTTTTTATGCTCCAAAAATGTCATGATTTCCGAAATCAGATCAAAAGTGAACAAATGTAACTTAGAGATATGTATTGATGATTATTGTGGTTATAATTATCTAAATAACATATTTCTTATAGTCGCGAATCATATTTTGATTAAGAATCAACCTGACATTGACTTGCGAATAGCAAAACACGCAAGAAAATTTGAATTTCGCGGGCTACGATTGCGGATCTACCATAACTAAGAAGCCTCCCTCTTTTTATCTCTTTGTCGGTACATCTCATTTAGGAAAAACTGTAAAAAAATTGTTTTCGGAAATCGAGTAGGCTATTCATAATTGCACTCATCCAATGTTTAAACTAAAGACTTACGTGAAAGAACCTTCTCCATTCATTCAACTGTGCTGTTCCATCTATTGCTACTAGATGGCGTTAAACTTAATTCTCGGTGGCCCCAAACGCTTCATGTGTCTGAAATCTGATAGCCACTCTCTACTCCTATGGGAAGTTTTGATATGAAATCAATAGCCTTTTCAGGAACCTAAGAGCATATATTTTATTTTAAGATATTAAAAAAACCTCCTGCTTATGGTAAACTAAAGTTGAGCAACAGTAGATTAAATTTTTAGGTTTTTAAGTGTCCTATATTGTTTCATCATGGGGGTCATTATTACAGGATTATGAGGGACTATATCGAAGAATGGGCATCCTGGCATTCTCCTGTCTTCTAATAGCTATGTACAAATTGCGATCACCATTCACAACTCTTCCGTGACATTGAGGTGCAGTACACACATCAAAAGTCATCAAAGTCTAAGCAACACGTATCATTTACAGAAACTGCATGTTTCATTAATTGATAGTTTATTTCTTTCTTAACAAAGTAGATTGGTATACAATTTTTTTGTTCTTGGAAACATATACTGGCTGATTTTAAAAATAGAAACTTTTCGATTGTGTTTTGTTTTCATTAAAATAAAAGCTTATTATTTTTTCCAGATTTCACGTATTTTCGTTCCTTGATAAATTTGGTATTTATCTCACTTTTATCATTTTGAGATATACAGTTTTTGAAAAAATTGAGTGGTGAGTCATTTTTAGGGTTCCGTCTTTTCCTTTTGAGGTATCAAAAGGAAAACACGGAACCCTTAAAGGATCACTCGTGTGTCTGTTTGTCCGTCTGTCACAGCCAATTTGCTCCGAATCTAATGAACAGTTTAAGTTGAAATTTAGTACACCTATGAATTTCTGTGACCCGAAGACGGACGTGTAACTATACGTTACATGTTACACGTTAAATGAATTTTGAATATAGAGGTCAATTTGGGGGGCAAATAAGAAAATTTAAAAAAACTGTTTTGCAAGTTTTGCAAACTGTACCATGTGACAAATCAAATGAAAGGGCTGAAGGGTCTCAAATATATTTTTTGTATAATTTTAAAATAAATTGTTTTAAAGTTATTTAAGAAAATAGACGAAAATTGACCATTCCCCGGAACTACTGCGCCTAAAATTTTGATAAAAAATACAGAAAAAATTGTTATATAGGTATCTATAGATTACAGGAAACCATATAAGAAGTCTGTGGTCGTACAATAACGTGGTAAATCTCTCAATATTGTGCGTACAAACTTACAATTGCACTTGGAATGTATGGGAGAACATGTTTTTCAACTACAATGTTAACTTTCTTCTTGGGATAAATTCATCCCAACTACGAAACCCTTCATTGTGCGTGGTCCGACACGCACTTGGCCGGTTTTTTATGTCATGGCCGTTTGATTGAGAGCTGTAGGAATGCTACAAGCGGGAAGAATTCAGTCCCAGGTATCTCGGCATTTTGGTGTCAATAGGAACGTGATTTGTCGTTTTTGGCAGCGTTACGTTAATACAGGGGATCCTGCTGAGCAGCACCCAGGACGTGGAAGGAGTACAACTGCTCGATATTTAAAGCTACAATTCTCAAGCGGTGTTGTTGTTAGCCACCAAACCGTGAGATATAGGCTGCATGAATACGGACTACGAACACGACGTCCATTTAGGTGCCCACCATGGGAATCGCGCCCGTCGGAACGAATGGTGTAGGGAACACTTGACATGGACCCAGGAATTTTTATTTTGCGATGAGTCCCGGTTTGGTTTAGGCCTAATACGAGAAGGGTCAAAGGTATTGTCATCCCGGATTGCTGAACGGCTGAGATGCATCCAGGAAGTGCACCCTTACAGTGGCTCCACAGTGATGGTATGGGCGGGTATTATGAAGAACAGACGAACTGAGCTCGTTTTTGTAATGGCAATATGAACGCTGCAAGTTACGTTGAAGATATCCTCGGACCTTATGTTCACCCATTTGCACAAAGTCTTGGCTCAGATTTCACGCTGATGCATGACAATGCGCGTTTGCACATAGCTCGGAGGACCAGAGAGTAAGTACTTGGCAATAGAAAACATCTGGGTATTTCCGTGGCCTGCACAATCGCTAGTTCTCAATCCCATCGAGCACGCATGGGACATGCATCATTGAGTAAAGTTATGGAAACTTCCCAAATGAGTTTTAAAAATTCCACACCTGTGGGGGTGAAAAGAACGGATACAGTTTATAAAATAATTATCAAATAATCCCGATCCCGACACCTCACATAAATAATAGATAAATAACGCGAAACTTTGACAGTGTAGCAAGTCAATGATACTGCACAACTTTCTCAAGAGAACATAGGCCGAGGAATAAAATAATAATTCACCTACCCGTACATTGACCCTTAAGGTGGATCCGCAAAAGTAGCCCGCGAAGTTCTAATTTTCTTACGTTTTTTTTTGCTGTTTGCAGGTCAGTATCACGTTGTATCTTGATCAAAATATGATTCGCGACTATAACAAATATGTGTGTGTGTTTGAGTATGTGTGTGTGTGTGTTCCTGACACGACCTGGAAATTGGAAAAAAGTAAGAAAGTTTGAATTTCGCGAACTACCTTTGTGGATCCACCGTAACAGTTGATCGGACAATGCATGAATGTACCTATTTATTTATTTTTTCAGAATATTCAGGTTTTGTTGGGAAAGTTGTGCAGTACCGTTGACTGTTAAAGTTTCGCCTAATAATTTCCATTAACCTTATACTTGTATAGCTCAAAAATATTGCACGTATTAGAAGTGTGTTTACTTCGTAAGTATTCTCTCACTCCATTAAATGAATAGTGAAATAAGTGTTTTGATGTTCATAAAAATTGGAGGTATGATTTTAATGTTCTTTCGGCTTGCAGAACATGAGAGCAGTGCATCCGGCTCTCATGTTAGGTACATACTATTACATAATTATGACTATGACCGCTTTAGTTACTCAGCAAGGGCTTCGTTTAGTTACTCAGCAAGACAGGGACGCTTGCGAAGTGCGAAGAAAGCAAAAATGCAAGGAATCGTAAGTAATCGTCTGACTTAACTTGGATAAAACTATAATTGCGTATGCCTTTCATCCATCAGATTTGGATGAAAGGCATATGAATAGGCCAGGACCTAGGTTAGGATATAGGATACTTTTTTATCTCAGTAGCACGCTCCCGAAGGGTAATTTCCGACCACCACGCGGGCGAAGCCGCGGACAAAAGCTAGTTCATGTTAAAAATAGTAACTAACTAGCTTTTGCGAGCGGCTTTGCCCGCGTGTATGTCGGAAATTATCCCACGGGAACCTTTTACCGGGAAGAAAAGTATCCTTTGTCTTAATCCAGGTTATAAACTATCTGTATACCAAATTTCATCCAAATCCGTTCAGCCGTTTTTGCGTGATTGAGTAACAAACATCCAAACATACAAACTTTCACATTTATAATATTAGTAGGATGGCATTTTGACAAACACATTTAGCCATAATTCAACCATTAGTTACTATATTGTTTAACAATTGATTGAGTTAAATACGGATGAAAAAACCGGCCCTCAGCCTTTTTTGATTTTCTTAATGTCCCTCGGGAAATATCGCATTTCCGAATACAAACGAATGCTAATTTCCATGTCCTTCAATTATTAGATTTATCGTATATAATAATTTAAATTCAGAACTAAGTACTTTAATGTTGATGGAAATCATCATTCGTTTGTATTCGGAAATGCGATGATTGCCGAGGAATATTAAGAAAATAGTTGTACTGTAACTATTTACTTATTAATTTCTATTATAAATATGTGTAGATACCAAACACAAGTCTTAGTCTCATTCTCATCATAAATATAGCAACGAGATTTTCATACAATATTATCCTGTTTTCAATACTCGTTCATAAAACAAAACGTAAATTAAATAAAAAGATGGAAAGATGCCTATTTATACGCAGAAAACATGAAATTAGTAGAGCTATGTATATTTTGTTAGTAAAACAAGTCAAACTTTTCCGGGAACCTCACTTAAAAGATATTTTATTCAGAGAAGTTTTCAAGGGAAATGAATCAAAGATATGAAATCTTTGATTCATAAAAAGTTGAAAGAACGTCGTTTTGGGGGAAAAATAATTGAAACGGATAGGGGATGGTATGGAGAAGCTATCCTCTCTTCTATCCGCCATCTCAACCCATTGAGGAATAAAAAACACTTTATAGCGATGCTGGTGATTAAGTACTACGAGCACCGCAAGTTCGCAACGATTGGACATTGTCGATTGGACATATGTGAATCATGCAATTTAATTACTGACAGATTCATAAAACGTAACTACTATAGGGTTATTGGTAAAACACCAACAACCTCTTAAGGGTCATTGTACTCATCATTATGAACAACTTTTACTATGGGACCAAACCTGAAATGGCAAAAAAAATCAGCTGTTCAGTACATTTTGACGAATTATGCGAACATAAATGTACTGAACAGCTGATTTTTTTTCGCGATGGAGACCATGACCAGATCAAAGACAAAAATAAGATCATGATCAAAAGTTAAAGATAAAAAAAAACAAAAAACAATCATATCATAGGATAAAATCAGGATGGAAAGACATGAATAAGCAACTTTTCATCCATCAAGACGAAGTCGCGGGCAACGGCTAGTATTCATATAAACGAGTACGATGATCGCTAACTTTCGGTTAGGACGGTCTGGAAAATAATCAGGCGGCCTACCTGATGACTCCCGCCTCCAATGGTCATAAAAACATGGATAGAAACATTAGAATATTTTAAAGGTTCCTATTCCCTCGAGGTTGTCAAGGTGCTTAGAGAAATTATTTTTCGTTATGATTGTCTGTGAAAAATGAAGTCGCGGTATGATGCATAAAATGCGTTCCCCAAACTTCAAGGTTCCCAACTTGATAAATATTGATCCAAGCTTGATAAATTGCAACTAATTGACTAATAAAAGTGACCTGAATTAAAATTGCCACTTGCAATGCGCAAAATGATTTTGAATCAACGAATTAATATGCTTTAACGTAAATGGATTAACTGAACAAGTGAACAACGCCTCTGACGCCGCAGTAAACGTGGCCACCTACTGGGCCTAAACAGTAATTATGTAACATATAATCTTTCGAACCATTTATTTTTCGGGTAGTATTTAAACAAAAATAATCAGAATTCCAATCAAAATTACTGATTACACAGCAAATAAAAAAGTCAAAATATAAGTAAATAAGCAACAATTTATATTCGTGGCGCACCGCTATTTATCTTAAAGCTTTTTTATTAATGCATAGCTAATAATGACTAGAGAAAAACAAATTATTGTAACTTACCCTTCGTGTCTTCGTCTCATCTTATGTTGACAGAGCCCCGCATCGCGGGGCTCCTATTTCTGTGTAAAGCGTTAAACAGTAACCTAACCAAACCTAACCTCGGGGTTAATATTAGTCGCCATGTCATTTTGCTATGATCGTGAGTTTTTATTTATGTACGTACGCTCTGGTTAATTTGCTGAGCAGTCAGTATTTTTGATGTAAAAAAGTCTAAAAATGATGGAAATAAATTCATAGGTGATTAATTATTTGATGTGCAATTAATAATATCCCTTCTTTTTCTTTAGCGTCCATGAAGTATTGCATTTTTTCATCTATGGTTGCCTGTCCATAAATAAGGAACTTCATAGGCGTGCTTATGTCAAAAGTAAAATAAACGTTTCGAAAGAGTTTGTACCATCGGAATGAAAAGAAGGTCTAATGAATGGTTGGCAGTTCAAAAATCCGTATGATCTCGCGCATAATATCCGGTTTTAGTGCCACAACGAAAGGCAATTCAGTTCGTTCGCATTCACCTACTTCCAAAAATGCGGACAACAACACTAAACCAACCTTGACCTTTTTTATACGTTTATTCTCTCGGCTCCATTAACGTTGCCGTGGCAACCGCTTCAGCGTACTCGCTGTCGTTTTTGACTGAATATTTTAAGTTCACTTTCTTCTTAGTATATTTTGGATTCTGGAAATACATATTCTCTTCGTGCACCCCTGAGACTAAATAAGAAAACCAAGACATAGCGCTGTCAACATTGAAGTGAGGCTGGTTTCGTAAACATGTGTACACCTACGGCCGAACCCAGTAACCTATTTTCAGTAAAAGACAGATCGCTATTGCTGATAGACACTATAATTCTATCTATTCTTGAATATCATTTCATTTCATTTCATTTATTTCACTAACGATTTTTAAATTGTATCGAAAATTCACACTATATTAAAATTAAGTATTAAAAGAATTACACACAAAATTATAAAATTAAGAATTTAATAAATTACAATATGAATTATTAAAATCAATAAAACAGTAAACAAATTAATTAATTAAAAAAGTAAAACAACAGCAAAAAAAATATATAAAAACAAATAAATTACGATTCCACCATTTCAAATGTCAAAAGTATTATAATATAATGTCAATAAAAATAGTGATGATATAACATGATGTATGTCAAATAAAGAATGTAAAAACAAATTAAATTAGATTAATCAATTATACAATGCCAAAAATAAAATAAAAATATAATGTCAATAAAAATAGTATAATAATAAATTAAAGTCTAGTTGTATGTGTCAAACAGAAACTCATCAAGGGTGTAATAGCACTTATCTATCAAAAAATTTTTTAACTGCTGCTTAAACTGATTTACTTTAAGTGTACAGGTAGTTTATTAAACAGTTTAATTGATTGATAACCTGCAGCATGGCTCACTACTTTTAAATGAGGTTGCATCCTATTTTGTAAGTCCCTACGCCTAGTAGCTTCCCGCTTACTTCTTTGCTCTGATGTTTCTAAATTCTGCAGCTATCGTCCCACAATCATCAGTATAGGCTATCTGTCTAACGAAAACAATAGATAAATGGTTCTATACTTTTCCCTCCCGTGCGTTTCGTTACATCCAACATATCTTTAAAAAAACTACGCGCGCCTTATTATAAAAAACTTCTTTATTTCTTAATTCTAAATAAATGAATGGATTAAGTTATAATTTATAATTCTGTAAGTATACACAAGGTTTTACTCATTCATGATAGAAGATTTTATTGAATTTTGCTGAACAAATAGTTAACGCTTGGGAGGAGTAATGAAACGTAATTGACAGTTTGACATAAGAAACACCACAACGTGGTTACTTTTTTAAGTGGATATATTTCGATGATTAAATTACTTAAGGTAAAGTTCGGATTCTACTTAGCGGTCGCTGCCCGGCAGACGCTACCGACTGCTGCGACCCACTGCCGCTGCCCTGCCGAACGAAAAGGAGCATTCGGATAGCAGCGGCCGCGACGAAAGTCGCAAGCAGTAGGTTGGCAGGAGCCGAAACCCCGCCTGCATCCTTTAAGTCAGGCTAGAATTTAAGGTCACGGGCGCTCAGAGAGGGGCCTCTGTCCGCCCACTGAGTGACCTCAGGGATGGCGGCGCACAGTGGTTACGCCTTGCATAATTTCTCAGTTTCAAGAAGACCTCTTTACAGTCTCTCCAGAGATGTGCCCCAACAGGCGTAGCACAGGGGGGGTTTCGGGTCGGTGTTTTGAGAGGTAACGGTGCCCCTTCCATGTGAAGATGTTGACCACCGGGGTGGTTTTAGTGAGGTACAAATCTCACACTCTCTGATCTTATTCCCAAAGCCCAGGTGCCTTTTGAGGGTTTCCCCCCGATAACAAAAAAAGGTTGTAAAGAATCACTTGGAACGGTAGTGTGTCGTGTCTTGTGTTTGAGCAATTTATTTTATTTAATGCTGTTACTTTCGGCAAAGAGGAATAAAATTGATTGATGAAGATTGCTTCCAAATACGCAATCCCGCGCAGCGTTGAGTGAGTCGCGCGACCATACTGCTACTGGCACGCTTCGGCGGTGCCGCCACGGTTGTGAGTAGGTCTTGCCCTCCGGCCGCGCGACACAGTCGCTCGCCTGTTTCGGAAAGTTTTGCATACAAATCCCTATAGAGCGGTACGACGCAACCACGGTCTCCGCTGCCGGGTCGCGACTGCAGGGCGGCGACTGCCGGTATCCGAATGCTACCTTTACTGCTGTTTTATTTAAATTTATAACAACTTAATTTGCTCATAAGATCGATGCGGCATTTATAGGTAAGTTCTCTGTGATTGGACCCCGAAATCACCTTAGGAATCGATAACTTCTGTTACCATTTCAAAATCACTTCCAGTTAACGTATTTTCACTTGAATCAGACATGTTTTATAAGATTATTTAGAAAGTGTTCTTTTTATTAAGTAAACAATGCTTATATAGCTACGTTTACCCATGCAAATCGGGGAATAGGCCAATTGGTCATCTTTAGTAACTGTCCTGTCAAACAAATAGTTGTCAACACTTTATTAGGACGCATACTTTGGCTTTTTCATACAAATAGCTATCCGTAGTAAGCGATAGACCATCCCATCAATAAATGGCGTGGGCTGGTAAGATTTATTTTATTATTGGGACGTTAAAACCATAGATAGATAGGTTTTTCTATCTCCAGTATGTCAAAACTGGTCATAGATAGGTTATTGGGTTCGGCCATTACTGAGGTAGTTTAGTTGTAGTTTGGTGTAAATGTGTACGTGACGAGCATGTATGCACAGAGCGAGGTGTAGTTTTGCGCATGCTTCACTGTATTGTTCGCAGCGCTATGTCTTCATCCATAGAAAGTTTCTAAAGTTGTAAACCATAGGGCCTAGACAATCAGTCGCAATCGCTTTCAAAGCGTGTGGTATTTCCACAACGACTTTCGTCAGGATTGACATAAGCTTTCAGGAGCTTATGTCAATCTTACACTTTTGACTTTTCCATCATCATTATCGCTAGAACGACACTTTGTTTAGGCACTCTAGTAAGATCATGGAATTAGTAAGTAAGTACTATACAGAGCAGGTAAGATGCACCGTCAACACTGACCACTGCGTTGATCTAGTGGTCGCGAGCAGGACTGTCAGTAAAGCTGCGGTATCCTAGAAGAGCGATGGCCGCACTTAACGGCTGTCATGAAAATGATGACAGCGGCAAAGATTTAAATCGTTAGATTCACCCTACCGTGTCAAAAGATGTTTTGCTACCTCTGACGCGCAATGACGCAGTGACGTTACTTGGTTATCATGGAAACGCTGTTTAATAATGTGTGAGCTGACTCTTCTCAATATGGACACTTTTTCTTGTGACTAAGTACGATGAGGGCAAATCTAGCGATTTAAATCTTTGGGGGACGGGGTTTTCCTTATGTCAAATACTGGTGAAAATGACAAATTTTGATGACGGCCGCTTTCCTAGGAAACCAAAGCTTAAGGGTGCGTTTCCACTGACGCGGAGCTGGGCGGAGTGGAGAGGAGCGGACCGTGAGTTGACCAATCACAGTGCTCGAAATCTCTACTCCGCGTCAGTGGAAATAGCGTAAGTGGAGCGGAGTGAACTTTCAAATAAAATAATTATATGCACACGCGGTTACTAGCCGGACAGAACGGAGTCGAGCGGGGCGGTGCGGCGCGGCGGCGGAGGGTAGACTTGTCAGAACAGGACATGCGCGTTGCATTTTAGTTTACGATATTGTCATAAGCTTCACACGTCATCGACATTGTTTTTTTTTACCGACAACACGACGTATAATATCTCCAAGAGATTGAATTTGACTAATCGGAACACAGCTCAATGCAGCTCCGGTCCGCTCAGCTCTTCTCAGCTCCGCTCCACTCAGCTACGCTCCAATCCGCTTCAATGGAAACACTTGCCACTTTTCACTGCTCTTCTCCGCTCCGCCCTGCCCAGTTCCGCGTCAGTGGAAACGCACCCTAAACGTGTGGTCCTAGGTTCAAGCTGCGGGTTGGACAAAGCATTATTGGGATTTTACGTTTTTGCTTGTCCAGTTATAGCCCGGAGTCTGGTGTTGTCTAGGTAATTAATGGGATAAGGCTCGTCTCCCTATTCTATTGCTTACATGAGGTTTTTACCTATACAGGGTGAAATTTAATTCATGGCAATATTTTAAGGGGTCATTGCACTCATCATTATGAACAACTTTTACTAGTGGACCAAACCTGAAATCGCGAAAAAAAAATCAGGTGTTCCCTACATTTTGACGAATTATATACTGAATTGAATTAAATTTCACTCTGTATAGGTACTTAACTGGCGAGGTTTACAGTTAGGGTTGTCAACTTTATGTACAAGAAATAAAGCATATTGCAGTTTGGAATCCGCAATTAAATATGTATTGATGACATCTTTATTGTTTCCTTACATGGAGAATATGTACAAGCTAAAAATAAATATATATATTATGTGGGGAAGAGCTCATAGGGCATCAAAAAATTCGTCCCCATCGCTGTCAATGGAAAAAGTGCCCAAAAGGCTGGCAGCATTGCCACGTTGGATACCAATGCTGATTCTTTGGGCTGAAAATAGGCCAGCCCTCTGGTCCCGTGAAGAGTCGACCAACCGCTTGGCGATGTCCCGAAATACTCGATGAGCACTCGGACCCCAAGGCCCTAGAGTTTCAACCCCAAACGGCTCAAACATATAGCTCCCAATAAGGTTGCTATATTTGCGCCGATTGAGGTTTTCTGCTGCTGCAGCAGCCGCCCCAGCACAACCCGCCGTGCTAAGAAGATGGGATGGCGCGAGGGTGTCGACACAGGTTGCATCCCACACCAAAGGCCTACCCAACTTCCAAGGCATTATGGTCATTCCGTCTGGCCTCTTCCCATCGTCGCGTGCCAAGCCATTGGGTTCTAAAACAGCTGGCACCCCGGCGGTGACAAGAGCCCGAAATAAAGTATATACAAAAGGTCAAAGTGAGATAATAAACAGTATTTCGGAAAAATAAACAATATTTTAAGTATATTTTTAATGTTTTAAATAGGTACATAAGTTATAAGATTTGTACTCCTCGCGCACCTCATCAATTTAGCTCCAACTTTGTACGCCTCACCGATTAGACGAGGAGCAATATTTTTGATCAAATGTATTGAAGATCTATTTCTGTCGTCCCACCACTTAGCATTCTTAGTATATCCACTTAGAATACTGAGGATGCAGAACTAACTGTAATACTAGTATCTAAAATGTATGGGATTATCTATTTACTAAGTCCCGAAAATTGGAGACGCATATATGATGTTAGTAATTAACTTTGTTTATATTACTTCTATGGTCCTAGTTTATCATTTGTGACTTCGAGTTTCAGCTTCATGTACAATCTTCATATATGTAAGTGGGCACATCCTTTTTTACTGGAGGCCTTTATTTAGGTATAAAGTTCTGCTAACGTTTTCAGTTTTGTATTTTTATTTCTGCTTGTGCTAGCTTACGTATAGCAAATAATTTAATTTAATGTTTTGTGTTGCGTTCATTCATTTTTTTTTTTTAACTGAACAGACAGCTGTGCTGCTAGGGAGTTTGTTGCGCCACTTCTTCTCCTCAGCTAAAGCACTAGGAAGTGGTGAAGGGCGGGCGTTTTGGGGGACTGTCTTATGTAATTTTGACGTTCAAAAAGTGCTGATTCTCAGCCTAGTTTGAATAAATGACTTTTGATTTTGATTTTGACCTAGTAGATGAAACTTTTTATTTAGGTATAGCTCTGGATGGCCTCACCGAATAGACAAGGAGCTCTTTATCTAAAATGTATCTGTAGTAGATGAAACTTTTTATTTAGGTATAGCTCTGGATATCAGTGAGAACAGTACACTCATATACTTTACTTTTGTTGAACAGTAAATAGTAATTTAGAGTGAATAACAGTATGTTTGGCATCCCTAGGTCTACTACCTCTGCCTAACCGTTCTGGGAATACAGTCGTGAATGTATGTATCTTGTGCTGAATATTTACAAAAGAGTTATAACAAACAGCTTGCTTAATGAATGGAGATTGCTACTGTAATATAATTGTGTAAAGTAGAAAGGTAAGCCAACATTGTAACTTGTAACGAGGTTATGTAATAAGGTATCTATCTAGGTATCTCGTGCAGTGAGTCGTAAGGGCTGGTGTTTTGATCCGTAGTTAACTCAACCAATGGTTAAACACATGGTTGAATTTTGGCTAAATATGCTTGCCAAAATGCTATTAGTTACTATTTTTTAACATAAAAAATGAATACATTCATGTTATTCACCTTTAGCCTTTCACATTTAGCCAAAATTCAAGCATTAATCACTATGTGAGTACCATTGGTTGAGTTAACTATGGATCCAAATACCGGCCCTAAGCTTTATAATAATTTAAAAAGACCGACGTGCAAGAAGGTTGGACCAAAAAATGTTTTCAGGTTTCCTTAGCCAAGTGGCAAAAACGGAACCCTTATAATTTTGCACACAGCCATTTTATTCGGAGACTATTAATTTGCACTATATTGATGAAATTTCTTAAGAAAATGTATAATTATGTGCAACGCTAAATAATAGTTTAGTGAAACTATACTAGAAAAATAATTAGGTAAATTACGATTCGGTTGATTTTTCGTTTAGGCCCATCAAACTTACCTAAATACAAAAAACAAAAACGATTCTTTTAAATAATAATACCCCAAGTCTTTCAGCTTGCGTGGATGGTCGAAATGACTGCACTGAAATAGCCAATATCTTCAAAGAACACTTTAAAATGAGTGCTCCTCTCGAGACAGCGTCGAGGATGAATGATGCTGAGCACTGTCGTGCTGGATCACCCCTTCGATTTTCATGTAAAGAAATAAAATCTATTATTAAATGTATGAAGAGAGGTAAATCTCCTGGGCACGACGGGCTCAGCATCGAGCATCTTCAAAACGCTGGTATACATCTGCCGCGTGTGTTGACTATGTTTTTTAATCTATGCTTGGGACATTCTCACTTACCGCAGGAGCTACTGGATACAGTAGTCATACCTATTGTGAAGGACAGGACAGGGGACATAGCAGACAAGAGTAATTATAGGCCTATCTCACTGGCAACTGTGTTAGCCAAAGTACTTGACAGTGTGCTTGACTCCCGCCTCGATGGATATACCCAGTTACACGACTCACAGTTTGGCTTTCGTGCTGGGTTGTCCACTGAAAGTGCCATCTTCGCGTTGAAGCATACTGTCAAGTATTACACAGATAGAAAAACACCAGTCTATGCTTGTTTCCTGGACCTGTCAAAAGCATTTGACCTGGTTTCCTATGATGCCCTATGGGAAAAGCTCAGAGAGGCGGGCGTTCCTGCTTCGCTAGTGTCTACGTTATCTTTATGGTATGACAAGCAGAGAAACTTTGTAAAGTGGTCAAATGCGCTGTCTGACCCCTACAAAATAGAATGTGGTGTGAGACAGGGAGGTCTTACCTCTCCGAGGCTCTTTAACATTTATGTTAATAAATTACTGGTTGAGCTCAGCAACACACATGTTGGATGCCACATTGATGAAGTCTGTTTAAATAACTTAAGTTACGCAGACGATATGGTGTTGCTGAGCCCTTCCATCTGTGGAATAAGAAAGTTGCTCTCGATTTGTGAGGGGTATGCTAAGCAGTATGGGCTAAAGTACAACCCTAAGAAAAGTGAGCTACTGGTGTTTAGAGGTAGAAATAAAAGCCCATCATATATCCCTCCGGTAACACTGTGTGGCTCACTTTTGCAGAGAGTAACCCAGTTTAAATATCTGGGCCATATTGTCACTGAAGACCTGAAAGACGACACAGACATGAAAAGGGAACGCAGGGCATTGGCTGTGAGGGGAAATATGGTGGCTCGAAGGTTTGCTGGTTGCTCAGTACCAGTTAAAATCACATTGTTCAAGGCTTACTGCCAAACATTTTACACCTGCAGCCTTTGGGCTAATCATACCCAAAAAGCAGATAATGCCCTGCGAATACAATATAATAATACCTTTAGGGTGTTGTTGAGGCTTCCACCCTATTGTAGTGCGTCAGGTATGTTCGCCGATGCTCACACCGACGACTATTTTGCAATAATGCGTAAGAAGGTGGCGTCGATGATACGCAGAGTGGGAGGAAGCAACAACGGCATCTTAAGGGTATTTGCTGAGAGGTTGGATGGGCCTACCATGGGTAGATTTATCAAGCTACATGTTTCACATGGGGCTTGATGAACTTATCAATTGCTGGAACATTTATTTATTTTATTATTAATTTATTTCCCCTTTCTTAATTAGATACTAACATAGCTTTTAAAGACTTATACTAACACAATGTGGGCCATGTAGTCTGTTAATAAAAGATTTTTATTTTATTTTTATTTTTTTTTTTTCGAGTTTGTTACAATAAATTGTTTAATTGGGTAATAAAGTTATGTTGCCAAAAGCTGGTGGAGTTTGAACGCAACTTCAGACGGCAGTCCGATGCTTTAACCGTTGGGCTATCGCACTATATATAGATAATTACTCTGTGGGCTATCGTGCTACTGTGCTACTGGACATGGCAAAAATCGGGATTACGCCGCCATCTTTTTTCAAATAGAATTTCACAAATGTATACCAACAACACCTCCTTTGTCATACCTTGTCAAGCTCCAAGAAAAGTGGTGGGTGATCGTGAAATGACAAAAGCATTCGTTCCCCAAAGAATGTACATGAATCTCCCCCATAATCATCAACATTCTCCCGCCCGTATCCAAATTTATTTAGGGTCGGCGCAGCATGCCTTCTTCCTCCATTAGTCGTCACCTCAGTGGTCATCCTCTTTCTGGCTATATCATCTTTCACACAGTGCATCCGTTTCTTTGGTCTTCCCCTACACTCATATCCATCCACCACGGAAACCCACGACATTTTTCTCGTTCCTCCGATCTCCCATAATACTCCAGTCACCGTAATACAAAAATCCCGTTAGATCGCAATAAATTGCACTGAAATTATTTTTCGGGGATGTTGTTATTATTAGATATTAATAGATTAAAGCCTTTGCAGCTTCGAAAGTCCTGTGCTAACTGGTGGTGCTCGAAAAACCTCGAAGTTTTCGGTCTTCTTTCGGTTTTTGATATGAAAAAAATTATATAATGACTCCAAAAGATGTATCCTAACCTAACCTTACAACATCCCAACAAATCAGTACAGTGCAATTTTTGCGACTTAGGGCGTTTGTGCGCTACAAGGAATTTTACTGTCCGGCAGTCCGATGTTTTACGGTCCGGTAGGGCACGCCGTATATACTAGTTTGTGCACTATACGTAGGTAATTTTACCGTCCGAGATTTTACTTTTCTCCATTCCGGACCGTACTCATCGTTCGTGTAGTTTCAAAGCGAGCTATTTTTTTTTCTACCCTCAACTGCGCCGCACCGATCCGAGTAAAGACGGACAAGTGCACAAGCCAATCATCCGTATTTTTCATGCCACATCGGACCGTAAAAAATCGGACTGCCGGATAGTAAAATTCCTTGTAGTGCACAAACACCCTTACGATGTTTTAAATGACTGGCCTATAACCGTTTCGTTTAAACATCAAAGAGGATAATATATGACCATGATCACATTTAGTGAAGGGGTTGGTGGTCATAGATTGTTCGCTGCTGCCCAACGTCCAAGTGTCGGATACTTAGAGTATGTTACTCTAAGGTCGGATATAATTGTCTGAGAAGTTTCTTCTTCTGCCTTACCATAGTTACTTAAATGTTTTAAACAGCTTCTCCGTAAACTATAGTTTAGAAACTAAGCAGATAACGTTCACGAACGAACACTCTTGTTCTTGAACCAAACAAGCGTGAAGGATTACTTGCTTATAAACTTTACTACACAGTTCCACTTGGTTCCTCTTAACTAATACTTACTTTAAAATTAAATTAAAGTTACCACAAGCATGATTCTGTTGTAGAAAAGAGGATTTAATTATTTAAGGTAAGTACTTGTTAATTTAACTTTCATTCTCGTTAGCAGTTGAGTTACTTGTGAATAAGGTCGTCCGAGGAAGTACTACCACCAACAGTGCTCTGCATAATCCAACCCCTCTTCCTCTCTTCTTGCTTGTAAAATGGGTCAGGTAATGCAGGGTACTGACCGTACTACCGTACCTCTTTCTGTGTTAAGCAGGTTGTTTTGCTACGGTTTGAAGGGTAAAAGCATAATCAGCCTATAATGTTCCCACAGCTGGGACACAGGCCTCCTCACTATGAGAGGGAGTGAGCTGTAATCCACCACGTGGGCCCAGTGCGGGTTGGTAGATGTCACATGTCTTCTAATTGTTGGTTCTAGGACATGCCGGATTCCTCACGATGTTTTCCTTCACCGTTTTGAGAGCAGAGGTGATGAAATAATTTACACAAAGTAAAGCGCCTGTCTGGTTTCGAACCTACGACCATTGCGCAAGGTTAGCAGGTTGAAGGGTATGGATGGCGGGAACACACATGCTTGTATAAACTATGCAAGTAGCTGGCATGCCATTGCTAGTGTTCATGAATGCAATGTTCATGAATGTTCACATTCACCATACAGAAGTTGTTAAGGCACACGGCATACAAGCTAAGTTACAGGCATGTATATTCTTATATTCTCGCCCTTAGTGTAATTACAGGCACAAGAGACGTTCCACCTTAGTGTCAGCGCTACCAACGTACGTACCTGCGATGATTCTGTTTTTGAAGAGATATATGCATGACTACATTTACAGAAAAAAAATGTATGTTGATTAAAGTATGATTCGCGACCGTAACATATGTATTTACAGAATTATAAACATTAGAGTCAGTAATACAACTCCTTAAGTTGGTATAATCCTCAAATGTCATGATTTCATGAAATAGTCATATTAAAAAATCATTTCATGAAATAGTCAATAGGGTAATATGAAATTAGGAAGTTGTATTGAAGATTTTAATGATTATAATTCTATAAATACAGATTTGTTACGATCGCGAATCATATTTTGATCAATGTACAACCCTTTTTTGGGTGTGTAACTTAAATTATATAAGTATTATTATTATTATTATTTAATTATGTATTTACAAAAAAAAAGCAGTATATGTAGTATATCAGTTATCTGGTTTCCATAGTACAAGCTCTGCTTGGTTTGGGATCAGATGACCGTGTGTGAATAATGTCCCAGGTTATTATTATATTATAATATTATTAAATAATGCACAACCTCTTAAGGGATCATTGTACTCAATATTATGAACAACTTTTACTGTGGGACTAAACCTGAAATCGCGAAAAAAATCTGCTGTTCCCTACATTTATGTTCGCATAACTCGTCAAAATGTAAGGAACAGCTGATTTTTTTCACGATTTTGCGCATTAACATCCTATTATGCTACTGGCTAACATTCTATCGCTCAAGCAGATATCGAACTACTTTTGAATAAAAGTAGTTCTAGCTTTTCTTCTAAGAAAAAATCAAATTGACTTTCTCTTAAAATACCTTAAGCCTTGTCTACCAGTGGGGTAATGATAATCTGGTCTCTTTTAACGCCACCAAAACACAGGCGAGTCTTTTTACCGCTAAAAGGAGTCGTTTCGCTCAAACTCCTGCTTTTCTGGGTACATCTGTTCCTGTAACTGATCGGCTTGAGCTCCTAGGCATGGAGTTGACATCTGGCCACAACTTTGGCGCTACCATCGAGTACAAAGCCCAAACTGCGGCCAAGAAACTGGGCATTCTAAATAGGGTGAAGCGGTACTTTACGCCTGGATAGCTTTTAACTCTTTACAAAGCGCAAGTCCGAACCTGCGTGGAGTATTGCAGCAACCTTTAGGGTGGATCAGCTAAGTACCAACTAGCCGCGCTTGACTCTTTGGAACACAGAGCTAAGAGGCTCATTGGCGACGTAAAACTGATGGATGCTAAGCTAGCATAGCTTGGCTCATCGCCGCAAGGTTGCCTGCTTGTCGCTCTTCTACAGATTGTACTTCGGTGAATGTGCTCAAGAATTCCACGACCTCATTCCACCGGGCTCTTCTACCATCGGACATCTAGACGCACTTCCAGTTACTATCCCTACCTAGTTGCTATTCCACATATTCGCACTAAGCGTTTCCAAATGTCTTTTATAATGCGCACAGCAAAAGAGTGGAACTCACTACCTGCGTCTGTGTTTCCGAACGTATACAACCCTAATCTCTTCAAAGTGAGAGTGAACAGGCTTCTTCTGGGTAAGCTCACTCCATCGTCGACTCTGTCGCCTCCGACCCACCTTAAATAAAAAAATAAAAAAGATAAACGCGCACTTCTTAAGTAGTGCGTGCGCGTTTAATATGTGTTTAATTTAAAATAATAATACTTAATCGCTTTACCTGCTATTATTTATTAGTTTAGCTACCCCCCTGTGAGCCTAGGTTTTTCATTTAATATAAAAAACAATTTTATCCTCTGCGTAAAAAGAGTAATTTTTTCGGTTAATCCGACTATAAATAAAAGATACTGAATCGTGATTGAATATTTTATTTTACCAATACTACATTTGGAAATCCCGTCGTCGGAAAATTTTAATCGAACTATAGGAAGCTTTTTTTTTTAATTTTCGG
The DNA here is from genome assembly GCA_948252095.1 of Dicycla oo. Taxonomy (NCBI): domain Eukaryota; kingdom Metazoa; phylum Arthropoda; class Insecta; order Lepidoptera; family Noctuidae; genus Dicycla; species Dicycla oo. The sequence goes on from OX411716.1 coordinate 20,196,254, forward strand.
CACGCCATCGTAACGGCTTCGTCTGCATGTAAAAAATAAAACAAAAAGCTTTATTCAAAAATCATACAGGTAACGGCGAACGCCGAAGTTTTTAGGGTTCCGTTGTTAATTAAAAAGTCCTTAAAATCTGAAAGATAAATTATGTGCTTGTAGGTTTTATGAATAACTTACTATTTTACAACTTACTGTTTTAACAAAGCAATATGACAACTAAAGAACTAAATTCACGATACTGTTTCTATAACTAGCTTTATTAACTATCAACATTTACTTTAGTACTAAGAATAGTACTCACATGATTTTCCGTAGTTTTTATATATTCCCTTCGGAGCATAGCGTGATGCTATGTGTATTTTCTTGTCTAATGGTTTTCGTAGCAGTTCTACGAACGCGTAGCACCAGTTACGTGCACATCGTAGCAATCTCTTGAGGATGCTACGGATGTACTACGCCGCTTCGGCATACAGCTATTTAATTAAATGAAACCAGTGTGGTTTTCTTTTTGTAAATGTTAGAATTGTAAAATAGAAGGGATGTGGATATATTTTGGAATTATTGCATTGTTTCAACATTATCAAATCAATTCAATTTTTATTTCTAGTAACTTTGACTCGTTTGTTAGTACTTAAAAAACTTAATTATCATAACTTAGTAATTAAGATAGTACTGTCCGACGCTTCACCGCGGCTGTACCATTGCCTGCTTGAAATTAGAGACAGGGTACTGTTGTTGCCGCCCCACACCCCTGACCTCAAGCACTAGGGACGCACAGCGCTCACGCAATGTGGCAAAAGAAACTATCCACATGTGCGTCCGCGAACATCCCTGATGCGCTGCAGTAGCGGGGCATCCCCAACAGCACCCTGAGCGCGCTATTGGAGGACATTGTACGATTTTTGAGTATATCTAGCCCACAGGGTGCTCATGTAAAACGTAGTGCAGTAGGCTCTGCAAAGAGCAATTTTAACGCTTACTGAACAACGAGCAAACCTGCAAGCCAGCATGTTCGCTCTAACCGACAAGGCCCTCCGTTCCCGCTCAATGTCGTCATCGTCCATGAGATCAGGGGTAAGTATTATGAGGATCGCTCTTTATTTACCAAGTGATGTGGATTTGTATGGTACACACAGGTATGTTGTTTTCGTTCACCCCAGAATTCGAACTTAAAACTGTTAATGATATTTGTGATGATATATTTTGAACTGATATTTAATTAAAACTGTAAAAAGTATGAAAACTTGCTCTTTATTTCGCTTTGTATTATTATGAATATTTTATAAATGTTTATAATACTATACTATTAAATGAGCAACATTTGTACATATATATATATATATATATATATATATATATATATATTTGTAATCAGGTTCTCGAAAACGGCTCTAATGATTTCGATGAAAGTTGCAATTTAGAGGTTTACAGGGGCGAAAAGTCTTTATAGACTTAAAAAAGGCTTTCGATACCGTCAGTCATAATGTACTTCTACAAAAATTTGCATCCATCAAAATAACAGGAAGTTTTTTCAGAATGTTCGAGTCTTACCTTGAAAATCGTTTGCAAATTGTTAAAATAGGAGATAATATCGGTAGCTCCAACTTGATAAAATGTGGTGTACCTCAAGGATCAATATTCGGTCCTCTTTTGTTCCTTATCTATATTAACAATGTACACAAACTAGGATTGAAAGGACATATAACGCTCTATGCTGATGACACTTGTCTGTTTTACTTCGGCAATTTCATAGAGACAATTATACAAGACGCACAGGATGACCTAGTTATTTTAGAGTAGTGGTTCTTGGACAATCTATTGACAATAAATACATCCAAAACAAACTACATAATTTTTTCGGCCAAAAACAGAAAAAATCACAATCGCAAACCTTTGTCAATAAACGGAGATGTCCTTAATAAAGTAAACACAGAGAAGTATCTGGGTATCACTTGACAGTCACTTGACATGGCAACCACACATTAAAAAGATTTGTTCTAAGTTATCAAGTCTTACAGGAGCGTTACACGGAACAGCTAGATGTCTACCATCCAACATTAAGTATACTGTGTACAACTCATTAGTGAAACCGCACATTGAATATCTAATTAATAATAATAATAATAATAATATCTGGGACATTTCACACACGGTTATCTGATCCCAAACTAAGCAGAGCTTGTAATATGGAAACCAGATAACTGATATACTACATACACTACTTTTTTCTTTTGTAAATACATACTTATATAGATAATTACACCCAGACTCAGGACAAACAGACATGTTCATGCACACAAATGTTTGTCCTGGATGGGAATCGAACCCACGACCTGCGACATGATAGGCGGTATCTTAACCAACCACGCCAGCTGGCCTGTCAATTGGGGTCTGGAGATCGACAGCAAAAACAAACTTACACAAACTTCAAATCGCCCAAAATAAAATGATTAAAGCCCTCTTTCAATATCCCTATTTAACACCCACAAACAAAACCTATAACGACACCAAGCTTTTTAATATCACCAAAACCTATAAAAATAATACCTGCATATTAATAAAAAAAAAATCCTAAGAAAATAAATACACACAGACATTACATATAAAAAAATCAATCTGCCTAGCCATTTCCCAACTAAGTTGGGGTCGGCTTCCAGTCTAACCGGATGCAGCTGAATACCAGTATTTTACATGGAGCGACTGCCTATCTGACCTCCACAACCCAGTTACTGGGTAATACGATACCCCTTGGTAAGACTGGTTGTCAGACTTTCGGGCTTCTGACAACCCGTAACGACTGTCAAAGATCCACGAATGACAGCCGGGACCAACGGCTTAACGTGCTTTCCGAGGCACGGAGGGGTCTCGGTATGAAAAGATAGTCACCCATCCACAGACCAACCGCGGCAAGCGTAGCTTAACCTGATGGATGTTATTACTTAGCCACGAGCTCTGTAGGAGAAGCACCATACTCCTAGCTCCGTTTGCTATTAGTTATAAGTAGCTTAAGAATGTACTAGTAGCTTAAGAAAGTACTTAACATCATCATTGTCTGATATAAGTTTCGTGTGCTGTGCTTAACATTGGTCCTTGTGAGTCGGATAAACGATTGTCCGGGCGTAGTCTTACAAACTAGCGTTCGGAATCGGATTACGCTTATAGGCGAATTAACCAGTGACAATGAGTGAGAAAAGTGCCGTAACCACGCGAAGCAAACTACGCAAAATGACTGAAGAAGCAGACACGCGGCGCAGGGAAGCCGCCATCGCCTCGGACTCAGGCTTACTGTCGGAAGTGCCACCAGGTTCACCATCAATAGCGCCAACGGTAAGATCAGCGGCTGCCCCCATTATACCGCTGACCGGGGGTCGAGTAATCGACTACAGTGAAAAGCCGGCAGAGGGCGTATCAAGGCAGACAGTCGCAAAGTCGACGCGGAGCAGCAGAGTTTCGTCCAAGAGTAGTCGCAAGGGCGTCGAATTCTTGAGGAAAAAGGCCGAATACGAAGCTGAGCGTGATTTGGTGCACATCAGGGAGAATCTGGTGAAGAAAAGGATGGAGGTGGAAATAGCAGAGATCGAGGCGAATGCAGAAAGTGAGGACTCAAACTCAGAGGTGGATACGACGCAACGAGTTGAAGAATGGGTAAATACAACGCCCCAAGCGCCGCAACCAGAAACGGCGATGTTTACGGCGGCTGCGTCTCGCGCGCCGTCTACGTCGCACGTACCGCTTGAGGGCACCGCGCCGTATGAAGCACCTACGATTCAAGATCAAAATGTAAGTAGAGTGAATCTTGAACCTAATATGTACCGTGTGCCGGCTACGTTAAGCGAGAGTAATGTGTCGCATCCGTATAGGAACCCCGTGAGCAATGCGGGGCCTATGCATACGCCAGCCCATACTGAAGCGGTTAGATTCCGTTTGCCCGACGATTATCCCGCCTTCACCACTCCGGTCGCAAGTGTACCTCGAGGATCGACACTCGAGTCGGTCACACAGCGACAGGGAAATAGCGGAGTGGGCGCTGTAGAAAGGCGGCGACTATCGTCGAGCGATAGAGATAGGAAGATCGATAAGCTGGCGGAGGCGATCACTAACATGGCACGCCCGCACCCGGTACCCAGACAGGCTTACGAATTGCCACATTTTAACGGTGACCCAGCTGATTGGATATCATATAGGAATATGTACTGGGACACTACTGAATTATATAACTTTAGACCGCATGAGAATATAGCGCGTCTGAAGTCCTCTTTACATGGAGAGGCGAAGATCGCAGTGGAGGACTTGTTACGGTCAGCGAGAGACCCCACTGAAATAATGCGTGCATTAGAAGAAGAGTACGGTCATCCAACCGTCATACTTCAATATGCCCTAAAGAAGGTGAGAGATTTACCTAAAGTGTCTGAAAGTGGCCAGGAATTAAGGAAATTCTCATCGACGGTAAGGAACTGTGTGTCACTGCTAAAGAACGTCAGAGCAGATGGGTACCTGAATAACCCTCAACTAGTGAGCGAGCTGCTAAGCAAGCTGACACCAGTTCAACGAGCACAGTATGGTGACTTCGCGATGGGCCTGGATAACTCACAGGGGGTGGACTTGAGGATCTCACCCAGCTTGGAAATGCTGTCACGGTTCCTCATACACGTGACGCGTTCTACTTCATACTACCTACAACCGACTGTGTATGAACCAGAACAGGCTAAACTCCCTGTGAAGCTGCAGCAGACCAGCGGACGGACTCGACCTGGAAACGCGGCACGCCCAGTCACCAACAAGCCGCAGATGACGCATCGTGTGAATACACAGAGCGACGAAGCTACGAGTATCACACAGAAGGAATGCGTGATGTGCCACGACAAGCATGTCATAGAAGATTGCGACCAGTTCAAGAAGCTGAATATCCAAGAACGCTGGAAACTGATCAAGAAGAAAAAAGTGTGCTTTAATTGCTTAAAAGCAAAACACACGAAACAGTTTTGTCGCGCGAAAAAGTGCAAAAAGTGCGACTACAAACATCATGTGTTGTTACACGAGGACAGGTCAAAACCAGAATGTGTAACAAACATAGGGGAGTGGCGAGCCACAGCGTTATTGAAGATAGTGCCAGTATCAGTGTGTAACGAAGATAGCGACAACGACCAGTGTTATGCGTTGTTGGACGACGGGGCAACAGTATCGCTAATAGACAGTTCGCTCGCTACAAACCTATCGGGTCCACGTGTGCCACTAATGTTAAAGACCGCGGGCGGTCATGCTGTGTCGGACCTTACCTCGCGAGTGGTACAAGTATGTGTGAAGGGCCCCAATGGACAGTGCCATAATATCAAGTGCCGGACATTAGTGAACTTGAACTTACCTACACAAACAGTGACCTCTTCAGTGATCAACGATAACGCGCACCTGCGCGACTTGGGTTGCGCAGAGATGAGGGGAGCCAAGCCGCTGCTGCTGATCGGGCAGGACAATTGGGAGCTGCTCGTTGGCGGGGACACCCGCCGTGGACGATCCGGTAAGCCAGTTGCCTCACTTACTAAGTTAGGTTGGGTCATACATGGACCATTTGATAATGCCAGTAGTACCGAAGCAGTGAACTGCACAACAGTTTCCCTCCCAGATTTGCATGATTTAGTAAAGTCACAGTTTGAGTTAGAATCGATAGGCATTTCTCAAGTAACCCGCAAACATAAGGATGTAGAACGGGCTGTACAGGTGTTAGACAGTACGAGTCAACGCACCCCTGATAAGACGCAATGGGAAGTAGGTCTTTTGTGGAAGCAGGACAACATTCTGTTGCCTGATAGTTACAGACAGGCCCGGCAGAGGTTATATGGTATCGAGAGGCGGATGCGTAAGGACGCTCGTTTCGCTGAGACGTACGCGAACCAGATAGACCGTCTAGTAGCTGAAGGGTATGCACGGAAGGTAGAAGGCGAGGTAGATAGCTCACCGGTTTGGTACCTACCACATTTCGGTGTTGTAAACCCGAACAAACCAGGGAAGCTTCGCCTAGTCTTCGACGCGGCTGCTACGTCCCAAGGTACGTGTTTGAATGATAACCTACTGACCGGACCTGATCTATTAAATTCATTACTAGGTATTTTGATTAAATTTAGAGTAGGTCCCATAGCGTTCTCCGGCGATATAGCTGATATGTTTTTGCGAGTTAAGATTAGGGCACAAGATCAGGGCGCACAGCTGTTTTTGTGGAGAGGCGCGAACGATGGTAGGGAACCTGATACCTACGCCATGACATCGATGATATTTGGCGCCGCCTCTTCACCAACCACGGCGATATAATATATACTCAATAAAAACGCCAATGAGTGGGTTAACGTTCACCCCGAAGCTGCTGAGGCCATAAGAGATAAGCACTATATGGACAACTATTTAGATAGCACGTGGTCCGTAGAGCAGGCCAACAGCCTGATCGAGCAGGTAGCCAGAATACACGCCTCCGGGGGTTTTATCATACGGGGGTGGGTAACCAACTCGATGATGGTGGAACGGACATTAGGGTTGACATGGTCACCCAAACAAGACGAACTGGGATTTGACTTGTCGTTCAAACGGTTACCACCTGAAATAATAAGTTGCGACCTAGTACCCACCAAGCGTCAGTTTTTGAGCGCGATTATGTCAATCTACGATCCCCTCGGCTTCCTCTATCCCTGCGTCATCCAGACGCGAATATTGATGCAGAGGATATGGAAGTCGGGGATCCAATGGGATGAACCTCTAAAGGACCGAGAGGCCAAAATGTGGTTTGCCTGGCTCAAACATCTAAGCATTTTGACCGAAGTTAAGATACCGCGGTGGTACGGGCTGGACCTCAACAATCTAGAATTACATGTGTTCGGGGACGCCAGCGAGCTGGCCTACGCCGCGGTCGCCTACCTTGTGGGGTATAACCCTGAAGGGCATCGAGAGGTCGCCATGCTATTAGGTAAAGCGCGGGTGGCCCCTCAGAAAGTCATATCCATTCCTAGGTTGGAGCTTCAGGCAGCGGTGCTAGCGTGTCGAATAGCGGACACCGCTGAAAAAGAGTTAGGGCTACCAATCAGGGAGAAATTTTACTGGACAGACAGTGAAACTGTACTTAAGTGGATAAATTCGGAGGCACAAGACTTCCAAAAATTTATATCGCATAGATTAGCCGAAATATATAGGTTAACAGTCAGAGGCAACTGGCGCTGGGTCCCCACGGAGGACAACCCAGCTGATAAGGCCACCAGATTGTCTTGGCCTGATGACCATGCAGCGTGGTTGTCGGGCCCCTCGTTTTTGTATGATTCTCAGGAGCAGTGGCCAGCATGTCGCGAACCTGAGGCGGCAGAGGCAGACCTCGAGCGCATCCAACGAGTCCACACTGCGGCGGCCCCTGCCGGGCCCTTCCTGGAATACGAGCGCTACTCAACATGGCAGCGCGTGCAGCGCGTTATGGCGTGCACGCTGATTTTCATCGAGCGATGTCGCAAACGAAGAGCGACGTCGGAGCTGCGTCCACATGACTTGGAAAAAGCGCACCTCCACCTGATGAGGTTGTGCCAAAACGACAGCTTTCATCGAGAACGGGCCGCCATCCTGAAAGGGTTGCCCGCACCTGTCGACAGCCGCATAAAGTCATTGGTCACCGACGACGGACTGCTACGAGTACGAGGACGTCTGACTGCATGCGAGGAGCTCACATTCGGAGAAAAACACCCGATTATTCTCGACGGGCGTCACCCTCTGGTAAGGAAGCTAATCGCACACTATCACGCGATGGCTCTGCACGCGAACCACGAGACCGTAGTCAACAATCTACGAGAGACGTACTGGATCATAAAGGTAAGAACATCCGTAAAGACAGTGGTCGCGAATTGCCAACATTGTCGCATCACCAGAGCCAAACCCATACCACCAAAGATGGGTGATCTTCCACTCGCCAGGGTAGAAACCACAAGAAGAGCCTTTGTGCGAGTAGGGGTCGACTACTTCGGCCCAATGGAGGTGGCGATAGGACGGCGCCGCGAAAAGAGGTGGGGAGCACTCTTTACCTGTCTCGCTACGCGCGCCGTCCACCTAGAGTTAGCCGCCACACTAAGCGCCGATTCGGCGATACTGGCCCTGAGGCGCCTGATAGCGCACCGGGGGCAACCTGCACACCTGTACTCCGACCAGGGAACCAACTTCATCGGGGCCAACACCGAGTTACGAGCAGCCCTGAAAGACCTGGATCAGGATACACTGAGGGACGAGGCCACCAACCGAGGCATCGAGTGGCACTTTAATCCCCTCTCAGCGCCACACATGGGCGGCTGCTGGGAACGCCTGGTCAGGTCTGTGAAGAATGCACTGAAAAGCACGCTCAAGGAGCGGGCCCCTCGTGAGGAGGTCCTTTACACCCTCCTCACCGAGGCAGAGCTGATAGTAAACAGCCGCCCGCTGAGCTATGTGTACGACGATCACGAGCAGCCTGAGGTCCTGACGCCGAACCATCTGCTCCTGGGCACGGCGTCCGGGAGTACACCGTTTGCGCCGAGCAGCTACGAGGACGCCGCTGGCTGCGGGAGTATCTCCCGACTCTGCAACGTCGTGAGAAGTGGACAAAAAGTGGACCCAATGTGCGCGTTAGTGATGTGGTAGTGATCGTTGACAACAATAGAGAACGAAGTGCATGGACAAAAGGTGTGATACAATCTGTGTATCAAGGTAATGACGGAATCGTCCGTGTTGTAGATGTTAAGACAGGAAACGGGGTCCTGCGTCGACCAGTAGCAAAGATTATTGTGCTTCCCACGGAAATGGATGTAAAGCGGTTGATGCGTATAACCTCTAGAATTTGAAAATTCCTAGTAAAGTCACACGCGCGTGAACCTAGATTATTAGAGCAATCTAGGCTATAATTGCTGATTCAGCAGTGCTAATTTCAAGGAGGAAAAAATACACAAATGAGATGAAAGGCAATGGATAAAGTTCAACTTATCAATCATGCCACATACCTTTGATACAGCGATCCCAAGCAGAAGCAGATGGATGCCACGTGCAGGATGAACAGCTCAGTCTAGGTGCACTACGCTGGCCAGCGGATCACAAACACAGTCTAGTTCTAGGTAATATAGATAACACTTCATGTAAGTTCAATGTAGGGTTTAGGGCGAGATGGAGCGCTTCCGAGCTAATTAGCGACTTATGCAAAAAGGACGCGTGCTCACTATCCCGTGGTTAAGACGAGACTCGAAGCCAGCAGATGTCACTAGCTTCAACGCGTTGACAGCGGCAGCTACCAATAGGATATCACCAAACCAACGATATATGACACTTAATTAATAAGTTAGAACTATTAAATCAATGCCCTTCAATCGCCATAAGGCGACGTAAGAAAGTTTAACAACTATAAATTATGAAGCGCAACCATTTTCCCCGGCTTGAAAGTTCCTACTTTCGAAACACAAGGAACAGCACATATAATTGCAGATCATCACAACTCTACCAAAGTTATAAGAACTCTAAACTTGCGACTGTATATTACAAATAAGAATATTTAACTAACTATTCTACGCGGTATCTAAATCTAATACTGCACATTGGTGCAAGGTAAACTTAATATTAATTTAACAAAACTTATTGAGTTGGCAAAGGGCACAACTTTACTACCGGCCGACTCTGAAGGATCCCGCTTTTAGTCTTTACGGATGCGACTCTACAAACTCCGTTTTTGTCTGGAAATATTTCTGTAATTACTCCTAACGGCCAATGCAGAGGCATCACATTGTCCTGCATGGAGACGACAACCATACCGACTCGTATTGGATTGGCAGGGGTGTTCCATTTCTGTTTGGATTGTAGGGTGTGCAAGTACTCTTGGCGCCACCGCTTCCAAAAAGATTGGACCATTTTATCGGTTAATTCATATCGCGAAATAAGATGTAACCGCGTTTCATTGACTTCGCGGGCAGGAAGAAATAAAAGAGGTTTCGTATGCAAAAAGTGCGCCGGCGATAATGAAGTGGGCTCTGACGGATCCGAGCTGATCGCATACAGAGGCCTCGAGTTTAATAAAGCTTCTACTTGAGTAAGCATAGTGTTAAGCTCATCAAAACTAAGAATTTGCTGACCGATGACCTTGCAGAGATGCGTTTTGACACTTTTTACTTCACTTTCCCAACAACCGCCAAAATGTGGAGCTCTACAGGGGATGTTTTTAAGTGTAATTCGATGCTCTGCAAGTTCTCTTTCCCATAAAGGGTGATACTCTTTAGCCAAGAATTGGTAGAGATCTCGTAGATAGGATTTGGCTCCAATAAAATTGGTAGCGTTATCTGTGTAAAGACACTGAACCGGACCTCTACGCGCCAGGAAGCGTTTCAAAGCGGACAGAAAGCTCGCAGTGCTAAGATCTGAGGCAATCTCAAGATGCAGAGCACGAGTTGTTAGGCATGTAAAAAGGCAGATATACGCTTTCCTTGATTTTTGGCCTCTAGCACGTACCGAAGTGATCATGAAAGGTCCCGCGTAGTCGCAACCTGTGTGAGAGAAAGCCTTAGGAGCCGACTCAACGCGAAAACGTGGCAAATCCGCCATTATAGGAAAGGTAGGTCGCGGCTTTGCCCGAAAGCAAATGTTACAATTAAAAGTAATGCGACGTGCAATACGTCGCGCGGACAGGATCCAATACTTCTGTCGTAAGAGAGATACGAGCAAGGTTGGTCCTGTGTGAAAATGTTTCACATGGTAGTGGGAAACTAAAAGTTCCACTATATGATCTTGACGCGGAAGGAGAATCTGATGACGCGAGTCAAAATCTAGCTCAGAGTTTGCTAGGCGACCTCCAACGTGGATTAGTCCTTTGTGGAGGAAGGGACTTAGCCGTTGTACTGGCTTAGAACACAACTCATTGCGGGCTAAACGATCGAGATCAGCTTCAAAATGAATCTTCTGCACAAATCGCCACACAATAAATTCAGCGAACTCTAGATCAGATGCGGTAACGGGCCCTCTAGGGAGCCGTTTGATAAACTTATAGACGAAGCAAATAGTTTTTAAATATTTCAACCAGGACGAGAACCTGGTAGAGCGAGCGTATAAAAGGTCGTCGGAAGGAGGACTTCTGTCCGAGCATTCGTGCGAGAGCACAGGTAAAGCCACGGGCTTCATTTCGGGAAGCTCTTGCGACTCGCTTGAAACGAATGGTTTTATTGGCCATTCAGCGCGGGGAAGTTTAAGCCATGGCGGTCCATTTAGCCACAATGGATGATGGACTAATTGAGCAGGCGTTAAACCGCGAGAAAGGCAATCACTGGGATTTTCCGACCCTTTCACGTGGAAGAACTGATCTGCCGAAAGATTCTCATGAATCTTAGCGATACGATTGGCTACGAAGGTGTGCCATCGATGCGGTTCGGAATGAATCCAACTCAACGTTACAGTTGAATCCGAAAAAGCTACGACTACCTCAATGGCGTGCCGAGCTGCGAAAAGATTATATACTCGCTTTATCACAGTTGATAAGAGGAGTGCGGCGCATAACTCGAGGCGAGCTAGCGAAACTACTTTAAGTGGTGCGACCTTAGATTTCGCACACACCAGCGAAACGACGATACTACCGTCGGGTCTCACAACGTGGGCATAAACCGAACCACCGTAAGCTTTCTCACTAGCGTCGGCAAAACCGACGAGTGAGAGTCTACAGCGTTCTACGACGCCAACATGTCGCAAAAATCTCAATTCTGAGATAATTGGCAGTTCAGCTTGGAATTGTTCCCACAGACGAACAATGCGAGGAGGTGGAACGTCATCCCATCCAAGTTTGACAAGCCAAAGCTCTTTGATCAGAAGCTTGGCGTATAAAATTATCGGTGCCACGAGGCCTAAAACGTCGAAAAGACGTGCGATGGAAGAAAGAATATTCCGTTTCGTGCAAGGGCGAACATTAGGGTTAACCTGGAATACGAAACAATCCTCATCGGGGAACCAACGAAGTCCCAGTATTTTCTGTGTCGGATCTTTATTTAGGTCCACGCTCTGTGAAAGTCGCAATGACTCTGGGATAGTCCGAAGAACATCGACATTGTTGCTAGACCACTTGGTCAGCTGAAAATCACCGAGAGAGAATATTTTTATTAGTTCACGAGCCGAGTCTATAGCAAGCGCAGTGCTAGGTATAGAACTAACTATGTCATCCATGTAAATATCTCTCTGCAAAATGTCCCTGGCGAGAGGTAACTGCGTTCCTTCATCCTGACATAACTGTTGGATAGTGCGAATAGCTATAAAAGGACTACACTTTAATCCAAAGGGAAGCACTGAAAACTGATAAATTTGAAGTTCTTCTTCCTCACTAAACCGATATAAAATACGTTGAAGGGAACGATCCTGTGGGCGTATACCTATACGTAGGTACATAGATTTGACATCTGCGGAAATAGCGACACTAAAAAGCCTAAAATTTAACAAGATGTTAAAAAGGTCAGCCTGAAGGACTGGACCTGCGTACAGGATATCATTGAGCGAGGTACCATTATCTGTACATGCACTGGCATCTAGGACCACGCGCAACTTAGTGGTCACTTTATCCTCTCGAATAACCCCATGGTGAGGAATATAGTATTCCATTTCTCTCTCCTTACAATTTCGTTTGGGCAATACACATTCAGGTAAAATATTCTGCACCAAAGAAATATAGTTGTTCTTGACATAATCCCGTATGACGTCATCATAAAGAAGTTTGACGCGAGGAAGCGATTTAAGTTTACGTTCGAGGCTATAGAATCTCTTGCGAGCCATATCAAAAGAATTTCCTAACGCTGACGCGTCTGTTTTGAGTGGTAAAGCTACAACATACTTACCATTTGGAGCGCGCGTAATTGTACTACAATAAAACTTTTCACAATGTTTATCATCCACACTCCCAATGGACGGAGCAGTAACATCTTCAATCTCCCAAAACTTACGAAGATCAAAGTTATCGAAAGAACTAGCAAAGAAAGACAGAGTGTCAGTTGGAGGTCCGATAATAGGCGCTTCTCCCAGAAGTATGTAGCCGAGCACAGTCTCCAATGCGTCGGGGCAACCGGGTACGCTGGTCACGTGACCGGGTCGCAATAACTTAGCGAACAACTTGACCCCAAGTAACATGTCAATATTACCTGGCACACCCCAACTGTCATCCGCGAGTAGTTTAGGATCAATATGATTCAATTGCGCAGTATCTATTGCACTCAGAGGAAGATGTCCGGTTATTTGATCCAAGACTAAAGCGTCAATTTCATACCTAGGCTGCGAGCGAAACCGTGAGCTGAACGTAAGGTTCACTGAGCCGCGAACGGGCTGCGACGTGCCACCAATACCACGAACGGTATTTATTGAGTCCGTATATATAGTTAGACCGAGCATACGGCAGCAACTTGATGTAATATAATTCTTTTGCGACCCAGGGTCCAAAAGACATCTAACCAGCACGCCCTTACCCTTCCTACCCACCACTAATACCTTGGCAGTAGCCAGCACTTCAGTACTGCGTGTGGTCTGGACTTGAACAGAAGAATGCGTACACAAAGCCACACGATCAGAAGTAGCAGGATCGGCCGCAGAAGCGGAGGCTGGGGAGCTAGCGAGAGCCAGCGCAGGGGCTTGCGTCGATTGCTCAAAATGCAATAAGGAATGATGCTTACCGTTGCATTTCCTACATGTTGACTTAGATAGGCACTTAGAGACGGTATGTTGGCTACTTAGGCAGTTACCACATCTTTTATTGTCTTTTACAAACTTAAATCTATTTTCCACGGTCAACTTTTGAAACTCTTTACAAGTATACAAGTTTTTATGGGTGGAATGACAAAGTGAACATTTAGAGTCAGTAGCCACAAACACCTGCGATACCTTAGATGAGGTGCTGGAGCTTCCTGCGGGGGCGGGCTTATTTGCCGCAGAAGACGAACGATACAAGATTTTTACTTGTTCACGAACAAACTTTACGAAATAATCATAATCTAACTCTTGTTGATTACGAAGCGACATTTCAAAATGTTTTGCGATATCTGAGTCTATTAACTTAAGACCCAAATGAATAAATATAAAATCATCTAAGTTATGTATTTTTAATTGTTTGAGTCCCGCAACCGTAGAAGTTAATTTATCGAAGCCCTTTTCAATATTAGCAGGTGTCGATCCGAACGGCTTGAATGAGAACAGCTGATTTAGATAATTAGTGGCGAGCGCGCGAGTATCCATGTACTTTGCGATAAGCGCATCCCAGACAACGCGGTAATTATCGCCCGAAGGTACAATACCGGCTGCCACGTTCCTAGCCTGTCCTTTTAAACAACTCAACAAATAATGAATGCGATCAGAATCTGATAAATCTGCGTTGTTATGTATAATACGTTTGAAAGTCTCATAAAAGAATGGAAAGCTCTGAATATCACCGTCAAAGGTAGGCAGCTCAATTTTAGGTACTTTTATATGATGAGCATTAAGGCTCACTTTCGGGCTAGGTTCCTTGGAATCATTTGATTCAGTTAATGAAGATAAAGTAATTTTTATCTCGCCGACCAACTCATCAAATGAATGTAAGGCACCATAGCTTACGTCGCACGTTGGATCTAATGTCAAATTTAACCGATTTATCTCGTCCATTATCTCATTGAATTCTCCACGTAATGCCTCAATTTGTTTAGCCTGAGCAATAAAAGACTTACGTAATCTTTCGGTTGTTAAAGATTTTGTTGAGTCCAAAATCCTTTGACCCCGTGCGAAATACGAGTCGCGTTTACTTTCCAACAATCTAAGTTTAACCTTGTCAGTCATTGTACACAGAAATTAAAATCTGACAAAAAAAAATTAAATCAACAAATTTATTTTTATTTTATCCACGGAACCCGAGTGAGTGAAAGTAGGGGTCCAATCAACCCGATAACTCAATAAAAGATTTCTATAAATTAAGTAATTAATAGTACGGAACCATCCGTACGCGAATCCTGACCATAATAATTAATTTGTAGGAAAAAAAAATATAAAGCGAACAACGGCTTAACCGAGTGCAAGTAACAAAGACTAATACTTACATCAATATAGTAAGCACGCCAAATACCTTAACGACGTACCCATCTATATCATAATATATTTATAATTAGCTTAGATATACCTACCTACAACCCGATAAATTAACCTTTATGTCGAATGCAACGCGATAACAATTTTTCTGCACTACTTTTATTTATATGAGATTAACTTATTCAATACATATAATAAGTAGGTACAGATTCTTAACCAACAATAAGTTAGGTATGTGTGAAACTTAAAAACAAGTACCTATGTAAAGTTATTTCCGTAAGCGATGCGATTGTATTCGTAACGTAAATACCTTCGTAAGAAACAATAGAATTCCTAACAAGTAGGTATTGCGTAGATGACCGTTCGAAATAAGTTATCTAGTAAGTACCTACTACGTTTACCAAGTGAGGTGTGGGGGTGATTATGTATAAATATACGGCTGTTTCCTATGAGGAGAACTAACGCGTAAAGTTTATACAAATCTGTTACTTTACCTGAAGGTTCCTATCAAAAGATCAAGAAGTTACCTTACAAAATAAAATAACAAGCGACGCGGTGATAATATGGTTAATTACAATAATTAATCAAATGCGGTTGAGTCTCAATATTATAAAAAAAATACCTACTCGTGCAATACGAATATAGTAGGCTGTACCTAGCGAACCTACAGTACAAGTGTATCATACAATAACAATCAATATCATTCATTCAGCAAATCTCGATTAGAGAAAAAAGTTTCTAATGCGTAAATAAAAACTAATCGTAGGTACGAGAACAAAGAACTAGAACATTCCACAGTCACGTAGGCCCACTTGAGGATTGTGATACACAACTACCCACAATTTTCATACACGAACAAAAAAATATGTAATTACGCCGAAAATTAACTGATTTATTAAATAAACTTATTTAGCGATATGAATCAACGTTGATATCCCATTAAATGTATTTTTCGAAGTTTTAATTAGGGATATCAAAGATTTAAATTAACAATCAATTTGCCGGTAGAACTACTGCATGCAAGGCAGTCTGAGCTTTATTCCTATCGTTATAGAGGCGAGAGTTGTGTGATGATATGCAATTGATATTGAAAATTCCCGATATTTTTTCTTAAAATTAGACTTTTAGAACTCAAAATAGGCCGTAAATAAGCCCAAAGTTAATTTATCCGGGTACGAAGGACCAAAATGGTGCGTATAACCTCTAGAATTTGAAAATTCCTAGTAAAGTCACACGCGCGTGAACCTAGATTATTAGAGCAATCTAGGCTATAATTGCTGATTCAGCAGTGCTAATTTCAAGGAGGAAAAAATACACAAATGAGATGAAAGGCAATGGATAAAGTTCAACTTATCAATCATGCCACATACCTTTGATACAGCGATCCCAAGCAGAAGCAGATGGATGCCACGTGCAGGATGAACAGCTCAGTCTAGGTGCACTACGCTGGCCAGCGGATCACAAACACAGTCTAGTTCTAGGTAATATAGATAACACTTCATGTAAGTTCAATGTAGGGTTTAGGGCGAGATGGAGCGCTTCCGAGCTAATTAGCGACTTATGCAAAAAGGACGCGTGCTCACTATCCCGTGGTTAAGACGAGACTCGAAGCCAGCAGATGTCACTAGCTTCAACGCGTTGACAGCGGCAGCTACCAATAGGATATCACCAAACCAACGATATATGACACTTAATTAATAAGTTAGAACTATTAAATCAATGCCCTTCAATCGCCATAAGGCGACGTAAGAAAGTTTAACAACTATAAATTATGAAGCGCAACCAGCGGTTAAACGGAGCTAGGAGTATAGTGCTTCTCCTACATTCCACCCCCTGTTCTTACAGGGGTGGAATGTAGGTTGCTATTAGTTATAAGTAGCTTAAGAATGTACTAGTAGCTTAAGACAGTACTTAACATCATGTAAATAATAAATATTCCACAAGACTATGCTTGTCCGTCAGAAATAAACACGTTGTGACTTGAACGCAGAGAATCAACACAAAACTGCGTACGGGTTTATCCCTGGCACAGAAAAGTCGACAGGTCGTGACTTGCACGAGAAAATAGGGGCGTGGTTACTGTTAAAACCACATATATTGGTGTCGTAGTCGTAGTTGGGTGAGGTGTACCCGCTACGTTAGCTATAGAGAAAAAGTAATATATATGCGTCCCCTAGAGTTCCAAAATAGGGATGCCCCTGGTACGTACGTAATGATCAATTACATATGGATTTAAATCTGCCGACCATCAGGCAATTTTTCAAAAAAACAAGCACACGCTTCTTCGATTCTGTTACCAACCACACCAACCCGCTAGTGGCAACAGCTGCTCGATACACTCCATCACACATATCGCGCATACGACGCCCCAAACATGTCCTATTAGATAGCGACGACGACATCACTCTATACCAAGAGCGCATGAAGTTAGTTCGTAAATCATTAAACACTACACACGACAGACGTCCCTACCACCGTGCTCGACGGCGAGTACCTCCGCGAGTTAGAGTAGTACGTCAACCCCCCCGTCCCTTGCACCCGCCCGCCCGTGCGGAGCAAGTAGCTTTAAACGCCCCTAATAATAATAATAACATACAGATAGAACAAGTCTCCACTTGCTCAGTAGACAGTAGCGCCCTAAGCCTAGGTTCGAGTCCCACTATGGGACGCCCTTAGCTGCGCTACTTAGAGATTAATTTTAACCCGGCGAGAGGCCCTTCTGGCCCCGCCAACGCTCGGTTAAGCAGCCAAGGCTCCCGGAGTCACCTGCGATAGGCCATTATTAAAAAAAAAAAAAAAAAAGTTCCAAAATAGTTCCAAAATTGTATCGAGCAAGTTAGTCAAAGCATCTAATGATCAAGTGACATGCTCAATAGAGTCCTGTATAGTCGCGTGTCTGTAAGTATCTGTATTATTGCAATAATTAGTGTTACGAAGGTAAGATTATTGCCGTAAGTATTATCATTGTGTTTTATGTGTATTTTGTGTTTCTGAATTGTGTTTACGTGCCTTTTTATTATATTTGTGAATACTTGTACTGGTTTAATTCGCAAAAAGACGACGATAACCCCCGCCTATCAGAGTCTAACCACCCCCCAAAGCACAGCATGCAGGTTGTCTGATATAAGTTTCGTGTGCTGTGCTTAACAAGCTCCTCACAGACATTACATATAAAAGGAACAATAAAGTGCAAACACGATCATCACGTCGGGCAAATGACTTAGTACTATTACACAAACCTAGAACAAATCACGGAAAGAAAAATATTAAATACGAAGGAGTATAATTCATTGCCAAAAACATTAAAGAAGCTAAAACTAATTTATATTTTTTTTAAATGTTAAAGAAACACATCTTCGATCATCAGCTCCAACATAAATAAATGAAGTATAATATTATCTGGTGCTTTATAACAGTGCTGATAGAATACCACGCTCGTTGTTTACAACGACACGCGCGTTCGTGTAATTTATTATGTAGTACCCACTCACCAAATTTATTAAAGTAACTAATTATGTACCTTCCTAACTGAACGACGAGCGCTCTGGACTATTTTAACAATTACTTGCATGTTAAATCTTTGTTTCTCATTAAGTGATTATGTAAATCTTTGAGAAATAAATTATATTTTTAAACCGTCGATCTAGTTAGGACTCATATCGGAAAAAAAAATCGTTTTCTCTATTTTCAGCCGAGCAGAGCTCAGTCGGCCAGGTACTAAGTAGTTAAGTAAGTATAATTAGTAGATCACACGATTAAGTTCAAAACTCAGTTTTAATAAGAAAAAACCGGCCAAGTGCGTGTCGGACTACGCACAATGAAGGGTTCCGTAGTTGGGATGAATCTCAAGAACAAACTTAAAATTGTAGTTTGCAATTTTAAGTTTTCCTGTAATCTATAGGTATTGAACTATTTTCTGTTTTTTTTTTTACAAAATTTTAGGTTCAGTACTTTCGGAGATAAGTGTGGGAGAATGGTAAATTTTCATCTATTTTCTTAACACACATCCGTGTTTGGGTCACAAAAGACAACAAATAACTTAATAGGTCCATTAGATTCGGAGCAAATTGTGTGTGACAGACGGACAGACAGACAGACATACGAGTGATCCTATAAGGGTTCCGTTTTTCGTTTTGAGGTACGGAACCCCTAAAAGGATCAACTACATATATACCTTAATATATTCAATCTACCTAATCTTTTTCCCAACTGTGTAGGGGTCGGCTTCCAGTCTAACCGGATGCGACTGAATACCAGTATTTTATGTGGAGTTACTGCCTATCTGACCTCCACAAACCAGTTACTGGGTAACACGATACCCTTGGTAAGACTGATTGTCAGACTTGGGCTTCTAACTACCCGTAATGACTGCCAAAGATGTGCAAATGACAGCGGGGACCAACGACTTAACGTGCTTTCCGGGGCACGGAGAGGTTTTAACAAATAATGGATGGTCACCGATCCACGAATCGACCGTGGCAAGTGTAGCTTAAACTTCGATCGGCCTGCGCGGCTGTTATCATTTAGCCACGAGCCCCTCATACCTAATCAACATAAATTACTAGAAGCAGTATTGTGACGCGTTTTGTCAGGTCTCGACCCATATTCTGTAAAATACTCACCGTGAAGACTTAGAGGAAATGAGTAGGCTGTCAATAGTGTCAATTCCTTACATCAAGTGGAAAGACAGCTTACTTAACCTAGGTAAGTATTCGCGGAATAGATCGGCTGGAATTAAAATAGCGAGGTGAGTACCCAAACCACGTCACCGCGACATTTTGAAAAGAGCCCTCGGCTTGTTAAAACGATAAATGATAAAGGCCTATCCTTTCGTAACATATCCTAATAATGTTACCTCTATTATAATCTTAATATAACAGGGAAATGAGTTATTAAAATTGAATTGGAACGCAGAACAATAGTCCCTTTGAAGGGTTTTGTAACGATCCCCGTAACTGGTACAGGAAAACATTCCTTTTTTTATTGTTATTTTTAGGGTTTTATGTAGTACAACTTTGTTATTTAATAAAGAAGGAACTTATAAAAAATACGTGTGTGTCAGCTCCGACACACGACTGAAGTTTATTTTCTCCTTATGTCTTTGAATACAATGTATAGACTGACCGCTACAATGAAGACTGTGACACTCCTCGTATTTTTTCCATCTGGCCTTATATGAAAATCGATTCATAAGGAGTAAACTCCAAAAATGTTATTAGATTTCATCGAAATCTTTGAGCATCAAATATCTAAACATCTTTACAAACTATCTCATTTACTGTAATATTAGTTGGACATACTTAGATTTGAACAGACTTATTTGGCTAGTACTATTCCATGGACCTATAAATACTTCTGAGAAATTCTAAATTAACTAAAATTGCCGTAGGAATCCACTACAGAACCAGCTTCAGCTTGCTCCAAACTTCCAAAATAAAATTAGGAACTTATAACAAATTTATGCTTTGCAAGATAGATAAAAAAAGCTTTATTGCATTATAATAATACTAGCCTATTATTATCTCACTGCAGGGAAAAGGCCAATTCACATACAATGAAGGCACCAGCATTGGTCACCACGTTTACTCAAGACGGGTTGGAGATTTCAGACTAAAGCGAGGACTACAAGCATCCGGAATCTCCCCGGTCTGAGCAAAATCCGAGTGTGGCATGCTATCGACTACACGCGGCTCGTTTGAATCCGGACAGTTTACTCAGTCGGCCGCAAGCACTTGCGCTGAATAGTCGGTGTACTACTTTTGTGTTTCAAATGGAAACTTTAACTTTAGCTGAAGTTTTGTGTTCAGTTGTGGCCCTTAATAAATAAAGGAAATCCAAAAGATACTGGGGTCACCCTTTTCACTTAGACTGCATAACGGAAGGTGTATTCCATAAGTCATATCCAAAATTAAGAAAAAGAAGCGCCCGGAACGAACGTTTTTCGGAGTCGTTTGATCAGCTCCATACTACACATATATTGATAGGCCCCGTCCCTTGTACCGAAAAATAACGGACCGGAGTCAATGCAGGAACAATTCGAATGATTGCTTGAGAGACGGATTGAATCCGTGCTTATCCGGGGTCATTTTTTTTCCGGTACAAGAACATGTTTTTTCCTTCACCAATGACAGAGTCCAGTAAGTATTAGGTTGGCATAAAAGTAATGAGACACTTGGTTTAAGTTTTATATTTTTTATAATTATTACAATACAAAAAGTAATGATGTAAATGATGTAATGTCAATGATGTAATCACCATTAGCATCTAAGACTTCTTGCCAACGATCCGGCAAAGTTTGAATGCCTTTCGCCCAGAACTGTGATGGCTGTGCCTCGAAAAAGTTGTTCAACTCCGCCTCTACATCAGAGAAATCATTAAATTGTTGCAAATGTTGTTTCAAGGCTCTAAACAAATGATAGTCTTATGGGGCGAAGTGTGAGGATTAAGGTGGGTGGGGTATCGTCTCCCAGCCCAAGTTCTCCAACTGTTGGCGAACGGCAGATGCGACTTGAGGTCGAGCGTTATCGTGTAGTAAAACTGGGTACATTGACTCGTCTTCGTCGTTTTTTCTTGATAGCAGCAGATAGTTTGGTGAGCTGGGTTGAATATTTGTCAGCGTTTATAGTTTCATTGTGTAATAGTTCATAAAACAGCATGCCTTGCTCTTCCCAGAAACAGCAAAGCAGAACTTTTAAGCAGTTCTTTGGTGGCGTTTCTTCTGTAGGCAGCCAAAAAGCACGACGTGTATCGTTCTTGTAATAAATCCTTGAGTCATTTCCAGTAACCAGATCAGAAAAAACTCTTTACGTCGGGGTCGCAGCAAAAGTGATTGACAGATAGCAACACGGACTGCACGACTGGCGTCTGTAAGGATGTGCGGTACCCACCGAGCCAAAACTTTTCGATACCCAAGCTCATGCAGATGGTTTTCCACGGAGTGGTGACTGCAGTTAAGTGCTTCAGCTAATTCACGAGTGGTAGCATCCGGATTCAACTGCAGTTTGCGGCGTAAATAGTCATCATTCACTGACTTTCAAGACTCCTGTCTCCTGATTTAAAACGGTCAAACCATCAGGACACCGTCGCATGGCTTGTACTTCCAACGCCTAATGTAGTGTTGATATTGTCAGCCGCAGCCCGCGCACTGTGGCCTAACAAGTACTCGTATAAGTATAGTGTTCGAACTTGTCGCTCGTCCATTTTGCTTTAAACTAACTAAACCGATTTTTTTTTTTGAATGGCATCTCGTAATTGGCTTAGAGAGGCCGTGACTACTTAACCGGTCAATCCTGTGGCTGCCTTAAGGGAACTCAAGCCCTCCAGCCAGGGCATAAAAAACTACCGATCTACAACTAAACCGATCGCAAGAGCGGCTTTATATACCCCCACATCACAAGTACCTAGAATGTTCTACAACATTCTAGAATATTATCGAAAACAATTAACTTGATAAAGGAAATGTATAGTTTTGTTTGTGCCAACCCAATACATTATGGTTTAAAAAGGCACATTGGTAGTTGCCTGGATTAGAACCACAACCTCGTCCACTTGTAGGTAGGTAATTTAAATTTGTTTTTATCCGTATACCATTCAGTTAACAATGTATAACTTTTGTCTGACCTTTTCCCAACTATGTTGGGGTCGGCTTCATGTTTAGCCGGATGCAGTTGAATAGCAGTATTTTACATCTGACCGACTCACTCACTGGTTCAGTTACTGGACAACACGATACCCATTGGTTTACTGGTTGTCGGACTTTTTGGGCTTCTGAGTACCAGTAACGACTGTCAAAAATCTACGAATGACAGCCGGGACCAACGACTTAGCGTGATTTCCGAGGCACAGAGGGGCTCGATATGTAACGGATGGTCCCCATCCGCGAACCGTTCGCAGCAAGCGTAGCTTACCTTCGATCGACCCGTGTGGCTGTTTTCTGTGAGAGCCCGACTCACAAATACTCAAAAAAGCTTTATTCCAAAACGTAATATCAATTCCCTAGCAACGATTTGGAACAACCTTTTATCACGCCGCCCTTTCCTTTAGAGGTAAAAGGTATAATTATACGAATGCCCAACGATTAATTGTTTGTAGAAATGGTTCCAATGAACAGTTTGACTGGTACACGCCTCTCAGTTTGACAAATTCGTTAATTGGTACGCGCGATCGCTTAGGGTACGGTTATAGTGTAGACTTTGAGCGGAGCGCGGGGTTCATTTATAAATAAATAGTAAATAAAATCATTTTATTTTGGGCAACTAAATAAATTGTTAGTAGCACGTTTGCACTTAAAACACTAAGTAACTTAAACTAAAGACTAATATTAATGACAAGA
Source organism: Dicycla oo (assembly GCA_948252095.1). Taxonomy (NCBI): domain Eukaryota; kingdom Metazoa; phylum Arthropoda; class Insecta; order Lepidoptera; family Noctuidae; genus Dicycla; species Dicycla oo. The sequence continues at coordinate 20,219,619 of OX411716.1, forward strand.
CCACCCACTAGACACAACGAGAAATGGAAACTAGGATATTAGTCTTCTCACAAATTGCCTTCTTATGGCGGAGGAAGTTTCTGCCGCCACAGCCTTCATTTATGGATGTATGTATACAATATATTGTACAAGTAAAACATTTTAGAAGAATAACTATGTTGTTTCTTGCCTATTCTTCTCCATACGGAACTACTTTTGGAAGGGGCAACTAGAATCATTTCTGTAAATTTTGTCATTCAATAGCGCCTTGTAAGTGCCTTAATGAAATAAATGGTTTTAATTTGCTGACAAAAAACACTATTGAAATTAATGTTTGCCAATAGATGTTATCTTCGCTAGTCTTGGGTATCTCTTAAATATTAAAGAAGAAGGAATGTACGTATTGTAGCAGTTGGCATTCTGTAGTTTTTGCCTATTGCCCTATAGGAAATCGGCGTGAGTTTATGTTTGTATGGAAAACTGGATGTAAGTTCTAAAATGCTTCTATAACTAGACAATGTTTTATTTCACTAGGTAATAGAATATACATTGCGGGTATGCGCAACGCATTCCTTTTTTTAGGGTTCCGTACCCAAAGGGTGCCAACGTCCATCCGTCACTATCTTTTGAATCGTGACAGGTAGACACATGAAATTTTCACAGAGTGTTTACTACTATGGCCGCTATAAGAAAAAATAATAAAAAATTAAATAACGTTAAACATTTAAGGGGGTCCAAGAAACTTGTTAAAAGAAATATATATTGTACGGTGGTACGGAACGGAACCGTTCGTGTGCAAATCCGACTCGCAACTGGCCGGTTTTTATAAATCCTACTCAAGTAGCAAACCTTTGATTTAGAAATAAAAAGAAATAGAGTACTATGCTTATCTTTGATAGTTTCTCAAACAGGATCAAAATATTTATTTTTCTTTAAACATCAAATCGCTTTCGCTTATGTCGTGGAGAGTTACCTTAACTAGCGGTTATAGCTCCTTAAACAGTTGTCTGTTATAGCCCTGTATTTCAATTCGAAGTTACTTATTTCCATAGCTGTTAGCCTATAATAATGTAAATCTCAGTACTCAGTCCGTAAGCGTTTACTACTAAATATTGGGTTCCTAATTCGACCTAGATATTAATCGGAATATTTCCACAATCACTAGCTTGCATTGATATACGACATACCTTAGAAGGTACCATAAATGTGTCGTCTGATATTTTAAGTTTATTTTACTACAGCATACCACGTGTCTTTGGTTCTGTATTTTAGTTTTTGCCACCGACTTCCGAAATTAAAGTTCATTTTCAATTAGTAGTGTTTTATTTTTTGGAAGTCGGTTGTTTTTTTTTTTGCAAAAATGTTTTTATTTTTCACTTTTAAGTGGGTTAATTTGTAATTTACCAAAGATAAATAGCTTATTGTCAACTGCTCATCACCTTTTACAAAATATTGCTTTTCCCGATGTAGGGACATGAATTGTTGAGGAGTTCTCCTAGTAAGAACCAGGAGAACTGGAGCTGATGGTGAACTCACCCCCAGCTCAACTTCACCATGATTATGTATTATGACTAGTATAAATTGCTTAGCAATCAAATTAAAGTAATCGAATCGCAACCCAATACTTATAGAATAGATCCGATGGCCATCTTGTGGTGTCTTTATCGTCAGTTCTATTTCACCAAATCTCAATAGGTGTGCCTATATTTAAGCGTTTCCCTTGATTTCCATGGGATCACCTCATCAGAAAATGACTTGGTGACAATGGGACCATCTCGAGAGCATAACCTTTAAAAAAAAAAGAATTTTTAAAATCTGTCCAAATCCACGGAGAAATCGGTGGACAGACAAAAAAAAAACATAAATTGGAACATGTGGAGGTCCTTTTTGAAAGTCAGTTAAAAATTACATTACTTGAGAACAGCAGGACTGATTTAGCTTTGTTTAATTGTGAAATGTTCGCAATAGTCTGAATAAGGTTTTTACGGAAAGAAAAATTTGAAAAGTAGCCCGGAAAAACTGCTTTTTCTATGGGATTTTTGTATGAATGATTGAAATTCGGACAAGGCAACGTCTGTCGGGTCAGTTAGTTACTCGAATACTAAATATATTATATTATAATATTATATTATATTCTATATTGCCAATGACCAGGCACAAATGCAAACTCTGGTGTACTAACTTATAGTAAGAATTTTATATTGGATACTTTAATATTATAAATGCAAATACTTTTTATGCCGGTAAGTGTAACAAGCAAAAGCCTACACACCTACCCTATATACTTCATCCGATCCAAGAGTCGAACCTAGAACCCCAAGCTAAGCAGTTACTCTTGCAAACACTAGATATACGAAGCAGTCACATGAGTCAAACGTTTCCTAAGACGATTTATCAATGTAGGTACTTCATCGAGCCGTTTTGAATTTACAACTGTTCTATTATATATAAATCCTATTTCTCAACGACACATTCAGCTACCGTCATCTTTTCCCCGCACTGCGTACCTACCTCTAATTCATTTGGTCATCTGTCACCCTTATCCCTTTTGTGCAGAGTACATTTTCCTTCAGCTATAATGATGTGACGACAAGCTTTCGCGATAACGCCACTATTGTTAATTCGCTGGAGGATTCCGCTCACGTATTTTGTTTCCTTTTGTCACTTGACTGTATTAATCTATGTACTTTTTTTACTGGGGTTAGCTGTTGATGCAGATTTATGTTGTGTTATGACTGAAAACCGTCGAAGCGTCGATTCATATGATATACCTAGTCTTGCCATAAATATTGTCACGAAGAAAAAAAAAATATTGCAAATAATATTTATTACTTTTATGTGTTAGTTTAATACATAAATATAAAACAATTTAAAATATAAAAAGCTTATTCGAAGTGGTCTCCATTGGCTGCAATACAGTCCTTTAAACGTTGTGGCCAGTTATCAATAGAAGCACGCACTCTTTCCATGGGAAAATTCTTCACTGCCAATCGTATGGATTGTTTTCTCTCTAAAACTGACCATAAATCATAATCCAGCGGATTAAGATCGGGACTAGACGATGGCCAGTCTTCAGCTCTGATGAAGTCCGAAACGTTCACTTCCAACCAAGACCGCGTGGACCGAGCTTTATGACCCGGCGCCGATTCTTGTTGGAAGGACCATACTTGGTTATTGAACATGGTGTTGTTAAGGGAATCTCAAGAATGGTATCTTGATACACTTGTGCCGATGTTTTGATACCTTTTTCACAAAAATATGGCTCACTCACTCCTTCATGGCTAACACCCCACCAAACCATCACTGAAGTCGGATAATGCCCATGTTGCACTCTGTCGACTAATTGGGAAGCTTCCATAGAGCTTTGAGCATAAATACGGTCATTTTGTTTGTTAAAATGTTGCTCAATTGTAAAGATTTTCTTATCCGTATACAAAATTTTTCTGTGACCTCCCTTTGCATACTGCTTCAGTAGTTGTTTCGATTTTACCACCCTATTCTTTTTTAAATTATCAGTTTAAAAATGACCAGTGCGTCTCTTATAGGCTACAAGTCCTAAGTCATCTTTTAAAATACGCGACATGGTTCTGGGTGTTATCTTCATCTCCCGAGATAAAATCTTTTGCTTTCGGACAGGATTTCTTCGAATTCTTTCCATTACTGCTTTGACCACCTTTTTCGTACGAACACTACGTGGACGGCCAGATCTTTTTCTGTCACAAACAGAGGAGGTCTCATTGTACCTATTAATAGCCCGGTACACAAACATTTGACTAATACCAAGCGTATGGAGAGTTTAAAAAATTGCATTGGGCTCAATACCAACTTTGTATAATGCAATCACAGCGATTCGGTTCTCTTTATCACCCCACTCCATTTTAATGTCGCAAAATATTGTACAATGTATTGGCGCCAAAATTAGAAAACTCAATGAACAATCGTATAAAAATTACAGATTCCAAATTCAAATGTAATATCTTTCTTATTTTTAATTGTAACAGTATTTATGGCCAGACTGTGTATATAGGTACACATAAAATCTGCCTAGCCTTATCCCAACTATGTTAGGGTCGGCTTCCAGTCTAATCGGATGCAGCTGACTACCAGTATTTCACATGGAGCGACTGCCTATCTGACCTCCACAGCCCAGTAACTGGGTAACACGATACCTCTTGGTAGGACTGGTTGGCAGACTTTTGAGCTTCTGACTACCCATCATAACGTAATGACCGCGGCAAGTGTAGCTTAACCTTCAATCAACCCTTGCGGCTGTTATCATTTAGCCACGAGCTCCTCTAGGCTAGGCTTACTCATACCGTATGAGTGACGTAGACGATGCTCTACGAAGCCTACACAAGTATGAGTCATATATTTGTGACCGTCTCTTTCTACTGCAGGCCATACACGTTACTATATACCTACTTACAAAAAAATGGACTTGCACACGGGTGTGGGATGAATTGGCACAAGTATCCGTATCATTCGGTGTCACGCAGACTTGTGCAAGTATATCGTACGTAACGTTGTAGCATAATATGATAATTAGTCGATTTGCTAAAAAGTAATTTAGCAAATCGACAATATAAAAAAGAGAACTTGCACGAACATTCGTAGTGCCTATGTTCAGACCGGCCATGATTTATCGGCCGTGCTGTAAAACCATAATGCATCATGCAATAAATAGAAGGTTTTTGGATGTCCTTACTCTTATATTCGTGTAGTGCTGCACATCTGTACAGGTAGTATACCTGACCATTATTTTTTTAACTCGAAACGAGATATGGGTTTATATATGTCAGTAAACAGGTTAACAATGAAAATAAACACAACTTTTTAATGTTTTAGAGAAAGAAATTTAGAGAAAGTGTGTAGCATATGATAATTATTTAGTCGACTAACTAGAAAGTAATTATCTGTGGGAGTTGTCAAATAGTCTATGACATTACCACTTTCACCTCTCTATAGAACTTTCTAGAAACAATTGTCTGTGAATAGGAACGCACTAGAGGAATTCAGCCCTTTTCCTACAATAGCCGCAGAAGCATATAAAGTTCCCCGAAATTGGGTGAGTACTCATAGTGTCCTTAGGAGAATCTATATTACTATAACTGTGTTTTATCTTGTGTTCATTCTACATGATTATTCTTATCTTGTAAACCACTGTGATACTAGTTTCCTCTCCTTTGACCCTTCCTTTGTCTTGGGGCTACGGACCTCGTCTGGTTTGGAAACTACGCATATCACAGAGGCTTACCGGATCTTCCTCGGAGCTCAAGGACGCACCCTTGCGTTGTTTCCAGGGATCATAGCTTGAGTTAGACTACAGACGCTGAGCACTACCCGGCAACTACGGCTGACAGCCAAACTAAGGCTGACCACGCCGAGCCACCGCAGCGCCAGCCAGACGGTCCACCCAGGGCAGTACATCACCTATTGACAATCCTCAAGTAAAGAACCTTAAGACTAGTGAAACCCCCCTCTATAATAAACTCTGTTTAAGTGACTACTCGTTTCATTCGCTCTACCCACGAATCCGCTACGCCACAACGTGTATGGCTACCATAAAGTTAAATGTTTCAAAGGACATTGCTCGTTGTCCATACATAGCTCGCCTAAGATCCAACAGGGAGGTGTATTTACTTTTTGGGTTTTAGATAATGTATATATTCGATTGAACCTAAATTAAAACAACGGACACTTTTGAGAATTCGGAAAAAACAAATCACTTTCGGATTTTGAGGTTATAATTACGTCAATAAAAAGCCAATTATAAGCCAGGTCGTTGTTCTAAGTAGGTCCGTATCAGTAAAACTCAGATCGAGGTCAATATTTCAAGAGAAAATCCTTTGTTCACGCCAACTTGTTAGATAAAATTGGAAAAGTAACAAAATGCAAACGAATTCAGTACGCAACCAACGCAAACGCAGATCGAGCACAGAATGCGCGCGCCAAGTTACTACCAAATGTCAAATGTTGTCATCTGTTAATTCATCAACTGTCAGTGTCGATATTATTGCTCGTTTCAAACAGCGCTTTCAATCGAGTTTTTTTATAAGCCGTATTATGGTTCCGCGACATCATAGCGGACCTGTTTGTAACTAAAAATCATTATCGTATATCAAGTGTTGAGAATACTGACGCTTGTCTGTGTCAAACTCTTGTTAAGAGTGTTACAAAGACTTGGCTGTATGATCTATAATACCTTTGCCTATTAAAAACCTCAAATTGAACCAAAAAATAACAACACCGAGGATTATGACAGAAGTGAATACTTTTTAAAATGTTTTCGAAATTAAAAAGTGTCCGTTCTATTGAAATATTTGTAATGTATATTATTAAAAGAACTAGTAATTATAGTAAATGTTTCATGCGTGTTGGTTCATAGGCCATTTTTTCAATGTCCTTTACGGATGCACCTGTATAATGATAGACAGTCCTTCCATGTTTACATTCCGGTCCTACTACCAAAACAGGTCGCTGGTTCAGACACAACAAGTTCAGTCGATGTCTACCTATTGTATACAATAGGTAGACATCGACTGAACTTATAAGTAAATGTAATTACCGGTGTGCTTAACTACTATCCTGTGTAAAGTACTTTCCCATTAATAAGGAAAGTTTCGCTATTTGTTGCGACTACGTCTTAGCGCTTGCCTCCCTCTAATTAATTATTTTCTTGCTGTTTTCTAACTGAGTTATCAGAACGGAATACGATCGTCTTGTTACCCGACTGCTCTAGAAGGAGGGTAATGTTTTTCGAGAGTATGTATATGTATTGGTATCGAATAAAAGTTAGTAATGAGTCAATTCCAAATTCCAAATATATATATATATATATATATTTGGATATATACCTATATATATATATATATATATATATATATATATATATATATATATATATATATATATAGGTATATAATATATATATTAATAGAACAAAAAACCCAAGTGCACAAACACATAGGTAACTAAAAAGAGAAAAACGAGCATTATAATCATATTTCAGGTCGCCGGTTTGTCCCCGCCTGCAATACCAAAATCCAATAGATTATAATGCTTGTTTTTCTCTTTTCAGTTATGTATAAGTAATATGCAACAATAGAGCTTTACTAACGAAAGGCTTTACAAAGAAGGTGCTACAAAGATCTTTTCCCACTCGAATATCACGGAATATGGAGCCGCTGTTGGTGAGCATTTGTTAAATTGATTTGTAAAATGTCTTGAAAAAACCGGTTAAAAGCGAGTTGGACTCGCGCACCGAGGGTTCCGGATAGGAAGGGGGCGGGGGGACGGTATTTTTTACATCACTTTTCATCAAACGTCCAAAAAAAACTGTAGTTCTTGAGATATCCAGCTGTGACAGACAAAAAGACAGACAGAGTGAGTCGCACCATAAGGGTTCCTTTTTGTCATTTTGGTACGGAACCCTGAAAACAAAATGCCAGCGTTCGTTCCACGCGCCAAAAGATTCTTGTACAGCTATATCCTAGGTTAAGTGGTATTTTTAACCACAGTATCATACGAAAAACTCCCTAATATCCTAAAAGTACGAAGTCGCATCAAAAGTATAAGAAACCAATTTCAAAAATAAAGACGTATTCACTAATTTATCATACTTGGCACATCTATATCACTGTCACTACCCGCGGGGCTATTTAAATGCAAATTTTAAACCTAAAATAGGTAGATACGTTCCTCGTTCATAAGACTTCTATATAGTTAATTTTGTTCAGAAGTCGCTTGCTGATTTATTGAAGCTTATCGAGACAAATTTATTCGTTCGACTTTGTTAGATAGAATCTGTGTAGACTAGGGCTTATGGCCTTATTATGTGATACCGTTAAAGTGTTTTTGTTGGTATTTTCGGTTTGAGAGACTCTTAAAGATGAGACATTCCAACTTTATCTTGTATTACGACAGGAGGAGTTTTCCGAAGAATAACAAGGCCTTTGCAGGTCATCATCAGCATTATTATCACCCTGTAACATTCCAATACTGGACCAAGACTTCTTCAATCGTTCGCCGCTTCTTCATCCCTCATAACGGCATAAACATCAGTCATCAATAGATCAGAAAATAATTATTATTTCTGTTTTAATGCTTTAGGAAACAGATACCCCAAACATCTGTTTTCGCTGAGTAATTAAATATATCTTAGACGTATTAAAATGCCTCATAACATTGAGTTTAATATTTGCGTGGCAACAGCTTAAAATTCTGCGGACGCAGGTATTCCTAAATACAGATTGATTTACTCCGCACTCGCTATGAGTGTAATCGACGGCGGTATTCTGTTGAGATTTAATACGAACAAATAAATCTAGTACAAAAGAGTCCTTGGAGATAAGAATTCATGGAAATGTAAACCATGCCTTATGCAATTAGAGCCTGTTATGAAAATTCTGAATTCTTGAAAGAATCCTCTTCGATTCGGAGTCTCTTACTTACGACTGGAAGTGAAAATAGGTACGGTACCAGGTACTTAGAGGCTACCGAGCGCACAATGGCGCCCTCATCGTGGCCACCATTTCGCGTTTTAATGATTACAATAAAACTTAACAATATAAAACTACTGTTTATAATAATAATAACGTATAGTCTTGTGGAGTACAACTTGACGTGCTTATTTTCTGCATTTTCTTTTTAACTTAAAATAAATAACAAAACAAACTATGAGGGCGCCACTGTGCGCTCGGTAAAGAAAAGAAAGAAAGAAAAATGCATTTAATTGGCATTACAGCATAAAATAAATACACCTTAAAACTATGGAAACATGATTGCAATGCCAAAAGGGCCTCAGCTCAGCATAATGTCAGATGGTAACACATACCACCTGACGCTGATTTTCAGCTGCAACCCACGAGTGCCATACGCTAGAATTTAATAAACACAGAGAAGTGTGTGTCCGTTTTATAATAAATTAAGAGAATAAATTAAAAAGAAATGTTGTAGCATACATGTGTGTGTTGTGTTGTGATTAATTAAATACTAAAATAAATACTCAATATCAATCGGTATCGGTATCGGTAGCGTCTTAATGTCAAATTGTAGAAAAATATATTTGAATTCCACAGATTGATAATTTAATTATAGGTCAAACTTCACGTAATTTCCGCTAGAGGTGTTTGGTTTTTGAAAGCTCTAAAACTTTTATGATTAAAATAGACTAGTGGTAGTCAAAGTCAGTCGGGGTTGCGGCGAATGTACAAGTATCTCCTGGGCCCCCGGCTCATGGTGCTAGAAGGAACAGTGGGGTTTTAGTCGGTAGGAGTCCGACGTGAACCCTCCGTTCTTCTGACGACGCCAACGACGAGACGAGACGGAGGATAAGGATACCCATGAGGATTACCCACAGAAAAAATAAGGTGTGTCTTCGTAATTTCGTAAACGCGTTTTTTCTAGTTCAGGGCCTGCAGTCTCGACATAGATAGCGATCTGTTTGCGATCGAATTAGGTCGCAAAGTCCTAGTGTGGTACCTAGACAGCCCAAAATTGCTTGACGAGCTTGTGATTTTTTCGTGTTTGTCATGCAATTTTTACCGTCTAGGACCCCACTAGTAGTTTGCGACCGAATTCAGTCGCGAAGTCCTAGTGGGGTACCTAGACAGTCAAAATTGCTTGACAAGCATGTGATTGTTTCGTGTTTGTCATGCAATTTGACAGGCCAGTTGGCGTGGTTGGTTAAGATACCACCTATCATGCAGCAGGTCGTGGGTTCGATTCCCATCCAGGACAAACATTTGTGTGCATGAACATGTCTGTTTGTCCTGAGTCTGGGTGTAATTATCTATATAAGTATGTATTTACAAAAAAAAAAAAAATAGTATATGTAGTACATCAGTTATCTGGTTTCCATAGTACAAGCGCTGCTTAGTTTGGGACCAGATGACCGTGTGTGAAAATGTCCCAGGATATTATTATATTATATTATAATTTTGACCGTCTAGGGACCCCACTAGGACTTTGCGATCGAATTCGGTCGCATAGCGATCGCTATCTATGTCGAGACTGCAGGCCCTGGTCGCTGTTATAGCGAAGATAACAGTTATATTCTGCCGACCTAACCCTTCGCTTTGTAGACAGAATGAATATGCGTATTTGTTTTCATATCCTCACAAAGGAAAATGCGCATCTGTCATTTATAGAATACCTAACATTACCTACCAGTTGCATATTATTTAACAATGGCCAACAATGACCAACTTTTGATAATAATCTGCTTAAAATACAAACGATATTGAGCCTTAAAGCCACATCGGTACAATCCAAATTGAACACGGAACCAAAATTTCGTGTTTACACTCAAATAGTTCTTGTTATACATGACAGATGGCGTTAACCAGTCTCCGGTTTTTTTATATTTTTTAACTGATGAAGTTGTAACTACTTAACTAATTTGGTATTTCGAAGTAATGCTAAAAGTTATTTTGATACTAGTTTATTTTTTGAGTTACTGTGTCCTTTTCATATCTGTGTAAACCTTCAGGACGTCATGAAAAAAGCTGACAACAAGTCCTACCCAAAAACGAGATTGATTTTAAGAAAGAAGTTAATATATTATTTAGAATTAGCACTTTTCCTACATGTGGGCTTCATTTTTGCTACTCTGACCCAAACCCTGAACCTCTGAACCTAATTCTAGTTTGCCATGCGCATGCTAGAAAGAAAATCTTTTTATATTTAAATATGGGAGCATACAGAATACCTTGCCGCACTTCGTAAATCAGAATCGAGGATTTCACCCCGAATAATTTGCACTTAACTCGACCCGGGTGACATGCGCCGATTAAAAGTAGCTAAGTGTTGACACGTTGCTGACGTAAATTAAATTGTACTTTGGTATAACGTTACTCTTTATGTATATTGCGGGTTGAAATAAGATGAGTTGATTTGTTGGCTGAAATCCGGTGTGGAATAGGTTAAACCTACCTAGTCTATTATATTACTAGCTCTTACGTGGATGTCGGAAATTATCCCACGGGATAAAAAAGTAGCCTGTGTGCTATTCCAGACTATAATCTCATTGGCAAATTTCATCCAGATCCATTCAGCCGTTTTGGCGTGACAGAGTAACAAACATCGATATATCCAAATTTTCGCATTTTATTATATAAATTATATAACAAGTAGGATTATATAAAAAATAAATGATGTTCGTTGGTTAAACACACACACACAACACAACTCAACATCACTTAAGAACGGCTGGTCCGATTTGGCTACTTTTTATTTTTAAATGTTAGTATTAGTCTGAATAAGCTTTTTAGGCAAAGAAAAATTGGAAAAGTTACCAGGAAAATTGGCAATTGCGAAACCTTAAAGTCCTTTTTTTATAGGATTTTTTAATGAACTGAAATGTTTGGACAGAACGAAGTCTATCGGGTCAGATAGTAGGTAATAAAATGACTTACATTTAATTACCTACTAGGTAATTTCTGAAGAATTCCTACCCTAATTAATGGCTTAAAATATTTCAAACGGATTTAGTTTAGACATGCCTAATTGTCACTTTAGGGGGTGAAAGCGGTCATGAAAATAAACAAACAAAAAGTCTTTCATTCAGTTGTATAGTACCTAGTGCTGAACTGCGGATGTCTGGTTTTCTTCGACGAGAACAGCAGTAGAAAACAAGAAGGAAAAACCTTCAGGGGTGAAATTAGTGAAATATCCACCAATACTCGTATGAACAACTCAAAATAGAGAAATGAAATTTAGATATCACAAATCGCATTATTCGTAGACTGTACACCTATTATACACAATATTACCTACCTACTTAGTTAACCACAATTGCACCATGTGAAATACATTCATTTGTTTTGTGTACACCGCGCGCATAATCGCACATAGAAGGTTCTCGATACTCGATTGCCTGGCAAATACCAATCAAGCGATCACACAATATTATTACAATGTTATTTCACTGCGTATCAAAGCGAATTCGTGTACTATCCCTCATAGTTAATCGATCGCTCAATGTACACAGTCTATGTAGTAAATAGGTACATACGCGAACCCCATGCAATTCGGCCGATTCAAATGCAGATATTTTGACGAGGATGCACGTTCTACAGTCCTGCTATAGGGATTTAGGAGGGACGGGCCCTCCCAGACAGACGTATTGATTTTCGTGCTCACCCCCTGTAGTTGGGGTTGATATTATTAAATATAAATGGCGCTGAAATGTTGGTGGTGCAAATGATTTTGACGTGGGTTCGTTTGATTGTGTGTTGGGGAGTAATAAAGTATTGAGATAACTATGCTCTTGTACTTAGAAATATATTTCGAAGTACCTAGTATTTTTTATGGGTTTTTTAAAGATTTATTTTCTTTCTGATGCCTTAAAAGTGTTAAGTAACAAGCAGAGTACAACCCGAATTGGTTGTCAAATTCTAAATTAACGCGAACGGAGAATAATATAATTCAGTCATGATTCGCAAGGCACGTGGCGCCATCTATTATCATAAGATCGTTATTGTTGTTTTCCTCGGGAACAGTACTTTTTTCGAGATGAAAGGTACCTTATGTCCGTTTCTGTATACCTGACAACGTAGGTATATGCAAAATTTCAGGATGATCGGTTCAGTGGTTTAGGCGTGAAAAGGTAACAAACAAAGGATACCGCACGATAAAAGAGATATTCACTAAACTTACAAAACACTCGTACGTATGTAGCTCTTAAGTTCCTGTGTTACTTCGAAATATACCTATGCGTTCCATACTCCATACGTTCATACTTTTAAAAAAGCTGAAAAATTAGTTAAAGGTTTAAAATTGCAATATTCGAGCATATTTGTAACTAGGAAAAACTTACGGATATCTAGACATATACGGGAATGGCTAGCGACAAAAACATTGCAAAAAACGTTACGTGGATCACGTACGTTTCGTGTTTATGCAAGTGGTACTGGGTACTGGTCCTTCTTTTGACTTCTTACAACTGGTGTAGTAGTCAATAGTCAAAAGACAAGATGAGAAGATGTAACTACTTATGTATGTACAGATGAGGCAAAGGTAATGTATGTAATTAAGTATGTGTAAAAGTATTAGGAAAAAGCAATAGCTTTGTACTATACTATACTATACAATTTTTCTGCTACCATTATTTTTCTCACCAGACAGCGTCCTCAATGAAAACCGCAGGCTTTTTACGTATCTTGCAGAAGCCTAGCGATAGCAAAATTTGCGCAATAATTGCTTTCCGACCGAACCGATTGCTTACCGATTTGAAAAGCAATTATTGCGTAAATTTTGCTATCGCTAGGCTTCTGCAAGATACATAATACGGGTACCGTTCGTTCCTACGTTTCGCACCACCTCCACCGTTCATTGAATTATTCTATATTCGAATCTGTATTCACGATACCGAGTGAATATTCATACCACTTGACGCTGTAATTGGTTGGACGAGTGGCCAGTAGTAATACCGATCGACGCATAATACAATACCAAGAAATATTCAGGCGATTACAAACACAATAGATTCTGTCAGCCTGAAAATAAAGTTCAGTTTTGTAGATGAAGTTGGTAGTTGTACAGCAAAAATAAGTTTGCATAACGATCCAGTGATTCGATAGATCTATACAAAGTTATATTTGCTGCTAATTTGATCGAATTTTCGCGAATTATATTCTTGTTATGCCTCATTAGGGTTTAATTTTGTAAATTGTGTGTGATCTCGTTAGCAAAGCAAATAGGCATAATAATCATCGACTAATGACAATTAGATTGAACAATAATTTGGTTTAAGGTATTGTCGTGTTGCGCTTGTTCTACAAGTATCACTTTTAATTGGGGATTTCGAATTCCTAGAGCAGAACGATTTGAAGAGGGTTTCGCAAAATTTCTATTTTTTTCGTTTAGACTGCCTCGTTGATCCAGAGGTCGTAAACGCGACTGCTGAGCATGGGGTCCTGGGTTCGATTCTTAAGTCGGACGAAGTATTATTGGGTTTTCTGTCCGGAATTTTTCAATAACGGCCTGGAACCTATCGAATAAGAGTAGCTGATCGAGTTAAATGGCGTATGCAGAGAACTGATATTGTAGGCCGTAGCTTGATGTTAGTATAATAAAACCGGCCAATTGCGTATCGGACTACGCACAATTAAAGGTTCCGTAGTTGGGATGAATCCCAAGAACAAACTTAACATTGTAGTTGAAAAACATGTTCTCCCATACATTCCAACTGCAAATATAAGTTTGTACGCACAATATTGAGAGATTTACCATGTTGTTTTAAGACTTCTTATAAGTTTTCCTGTGGCAGTTTGAGTAATTTATGCGGCCTACCCCAATGTCCTTTCTTTGTCTTTCTTTTTGCGTCGAATCGTTGAGCTTCTTAAGTTCTGAGTTGAGCTGCGCGATTACTGACAATTGCGTGCACTGACTGGACAGGTCCTCTCAATCTGTGTGGTTCTTTCCTCAAAATACCATTTCAGACACCAATCTACATGGTCTTCACATGAAGTGACCAAGATTATGTCTGGACTTTATAAGAGACTGTGACCTCTGAGTTTGTTTCGGCCTTTCTTCTCAGAGTAGTCAGATAGGAAACGCCGACCTCATCTAGTTTAAAAAAAAAAAAAAAACATTGTTGACTTGTTTGTACAAACCTACTTACAGAAATAAAAATCATTTGTCATTTACGAGTATTTATCCTGTAATCTATAGGTACTGAACTATTTTTGTATTATTTTTTTCAAAATTTTAGGCTCGGTACTTTCGGAGATAAGGTGGGAATGGTCAATTTTCGTCTACTTTCTTAAATGACCTTAAAATAATGTAATTTAAAATTATAAAAAAAAAAAAATTAAGACCCTCGCAGTCAGCCCTTTCATTTTATATGTCAAACGGTACTGTTTGCGAAACTTTTTTTTAAATTTTCTTATTTGCCCCCAAAATTGACCCCCATATTCAAAATTCATTTATTTACGTTAGATATGATAGGCCATATGGCGTGGTTGGTTAAGATACCACCTATCATGCCGCAGGTCGTGGGTTCGATTCCCATCCAGGACAAACATTTGTGTGCATGAACATGTCTGTTTGTCCTGAGTCTGGGTGTAATTATCTATATAAGTATGTATTTACAAAAAAAAAGTAGTATATCGTCCCTTTATTGGTAAAACCGATTATCTGCACTTTTTTTCAAAAATGAGTTATTTACACCAAGCTACTCAACTTTTTGAGCTCTATCTACAGGTAAAACCGATTTTTCGATACGATGCATAGTTTCCGAGATAGATACGCAAAAAACAATTATATTATAAGCTTTTAAGTAACATCTGCATTCAATAACAGCTAAAGTCTTATACCTGTATGATTTTTTGTAAGCCTTGCAATCAAAAACACATTCCGTTTCATATCTTATTTTAGTTGCAATTTACTTACACTCTGAACATACTGTAGCATTGTACTAATACAAATTAAAATACTTTAAATGGTTCTGGTATGCTGAATTATTGGAAAGTACTTAGAATATTACACATTAAAAAGAAAGTAAGTAGTTCTACTTGCTTTTAACAGAACATAATCCTTCGCACTTGTGCAGATTTTAATTCAATTAAAAGAGTTTATGCAGCTTTATTTGTTTTTTTCCACTACATCAGAGATCGTATCGTTAAGATTTAAATACAAGTAAAAGCAACTATGCTTAAATAGTTTTTTTTTTCACCGAAGCGTATGGTTTCTACATAAATATTTTCAGGTAAGACTATGCCTCAAAAAAATCATTTATTTTGGCTCACGTGAGGGTTAAGTCAGTAAAGCGACTTCTTGTAAGTAGGAAAAAAATGACACGACGCTTTTATGCTAAGCAATGCTTTTTCACAATAGAAGGGAACGAAATATATGTCTGCCAAAAGTTTTTCTGCCAAACATTATGCATTGCTCCGTGTGTCATAGCTGATGCTATAAAGCACCGTAATAACTTAGGACTTTTTGCCAAGCAACAAGACTCTCGCGGACGTCATGAGCCTCCAAATAAAACTGCACCTGAAAAAATATTATAATAAAAAAACATATTGCATCTTTCCGTACTATGGAAAGCCATTACATACGGAAGAAATCAAAACGCAAGTATTTAGACAGAAACCTTACATTATGCAAATTGTATTCTTTGTACGTCAAAAAATGCGCCGACGAAATTTATGGAACCTGTGTCGGAGATAACATATCGTAGAATTTTTTCTACAGAATATAATTTGGGATTGTCATGCCGAAAAAAGACCAATGTCTTTTGTGCCCTAGGTACAATCGCGCTAATCCAGAAGAACAAAATAAAATAAAACGAGAATATCAGAAACACATTGATAGGAAGCAAATTTGTAATCAGGAAAAAGATAAAGATAAAAAGAGAGCTGAAGAAGAAACAAATTTTCTGTCTGCTACTTTCGATTTGCAGGCAATTTTACAATTGCCATGCACTGATGTTGGTCTCCTTTACTATACAAGAAAATTAACTTTATACATTTTAACGCTGTACGAAAGTGCGCCTCCTAACGAAGCTTATTGTTTTGTATGGTCCGAGACAAATGGTAAAAAGGGAAGTTCAGAAATCGGAACTATTTTGTGTCACTATTTAATGAAATATGTACCAGAGGAAGTCACGGAAGTCAGTTTGTTCTCTGACACATGTGGAGGACAAAATAGGAATCAATTCGTGGCTGCTATCCTATTGTGGGTAATTCAAAACAGGAACCATTTGAAAATCATAGAACACAAGTTCTTAGAGTCAGGTCACAGTTATACTCGTATGGAAGCTGACTCAATGCACAGTGCTATTGAGTCTGCCAAGAAAAATGTTGATCTTTTTTGTATGACTGACTGGATTAACATTTTCAAACGTGCTAGATCAAAACAAATACAGGACAGACACAAAGACTATAACAAAAAATTGTTATCAAGTCAAGGAATTTAAATTCAATGAATTTAAAGACTTGAAAAAATTGGCGAATACAATAATTTTGAATAGAACCAAAAACACAGATGGACAACAAGTGAAATGGTTAAAAATAAAACGGATGAAGTCCATAAAAGGAGACAAAAATATACTATAACTATGACATGACAAATTCATTTATGACCATGGATGTAACTATTTCAGACACACAAAATAAGATTCATACAAATTCAGCATCGACATCTTCAGCACATGGAGATCACAGCTATGCAACAGGAAACAAAGCGAAGCGATTGGCAGCAGAACAGGTAATTGAAATACCAACTACCTCGGAACTCCAGTTGCCACCGCTAGAACAATTGTAATAACGGAAGCTAAGAAAAAAGATCTCATTAATCTAGGTGAGAAGGGGGGGGGGGGGGGGCAGAAGTTTGCTCGTAGATAGGAATCGCGTTGAACGCGTACCTGATGTGGCCGCCTCTAAAGAGTCTCAATCTGAGTCATCTGTGGACTCATTAGCTGATGAATGAAAGATACATTATTTTAGTTTTTAGATTTTCTATCTAAGTATACTAAATAATTTGTGAAAACTTGAACTAATTTCATGGTTTCACAAATTGTTTTGTATAAGTACTTAGATAGAAAATCTAAATACATGCATTTTTCACAAATTGTTTTGTATACTTAGATAAAATAAAAAGTTACTAATAAAGTTGATTATTTCCTAATATATCATTCTTATTATTTTTCTACTTAATTCAGTTTTTACTTTCATGTAAATAATGATTTTTTGGTATTTTTGTAATTATAAAAATAACAATGACCAGGCTGGCTGTAGTTCCTTGTATGAACATTTTGCAGATAAAAAAAAATGGGTATTTCACAACTTATGTAAATAAACTATTAACCTATGTTTGGAGGCACCTTTTAAGCACCTTTTAAGCAGATAGTCTACCACAATTCTTAATTTTACTCAAGTAAAACCAATTATCATTTTATAAATTTCAATTTGTAGAATGTTTGAGAGTGTTATTTTTACAGTTGTTTTTGGTACCTTATTACTTTCTTCGAATGGTTACGGTGAGCCTATAAGATAAGCTTCAGGTGATTTGATTAATGATATATATGCTTATGTCGTTATTCAGGAAAAAACAACTAAATGACCTCCCTGAAGATAGTGTTTGGCATTTTTTCAAGCATTATCAATGAAGTACTTCTATTTTTATGATTTAGAAACATACTTTATTATTTTTTTCATTATAATTACATGATTGTAGGTAAGATATTGTGTAATTTAGTTACATAATTTTTCTGTCAAACGTTTAAATCATCATTGCCACAAGTTTAGTTTTCGGTAGATAATCGGTTTTACCAATAAAGGGACGATATGTAGTATATTAGTTATCTGGTTTCCTTAGTACAAGCTCTGCTTTGTTTGGGATCAGATGACCGTGTGTGAATAATGCTCAAGGATATTATTATTATTATTATATCCGTGTTTGGTTCATAGAAATACATATGTGTACTAAATTTCAACTTAATAGGTCCATTAGATTAGGAGCAAATCGGCTGTGACAGACGGACAGACAGACACACGAGTGATCCTATATATAAGGGTTCCGTTTTTTCCTTTCGAGGTACGGAACCCTAAAAACGAAAAATACAACAAAATTTCTAAGTACTGGTTTTAAAATCGCCACCTTACATAGGCGTCTATCTAAAGTTCGCGCGAATTATTAAATTGACGAATACCCTCAAATAGAGAATGACATAAGTATTTCGGTAGTTATATTTTTGAACGAAAACTTGAAGTTTCTTTATAAAGCCTTGTATTGCTCAATCGTTACGGGAACGTAGAAGAATTACTAATGTTCGCAAGCACGGAACATAAAAAAACAGTGGAAGTGGTATGCAACAAAATTACTATATGAACCGCTGTCGCCAAACTCACACAAATAAACCGATAATCATATAATGCACTACAAACAAACAATTCGTCTGATTTGTCGTTTTAATTTTAGTCAAAACTAGCGTAAGTCACAGATCCTACATCCAGAAATAAACCTTCATGCATTATGAATAGGTTTTATTTTGCTTCAGTCCAGAAAGTATTTACAACGTTTTGTAATCTCAAGTCAAACTAGATTCGATTGACGAGTAAATTCCGCTACTTGACCATAGATGGCAGTATTCTCAGTGATCGCAATTATAAGTCTAATTGCGTTAACCATAAGGTTGACATTCGCGTGATAGGTCGATAACTATTGCTACTCGATCAAGGCCACACCAGTGCAGTAACACATTGAATTTTGAATTACATTATCGATGTCGATAGATACCCGATTTCTTGTTTAAATCGAAAAAATAAGTATTGTTGGGAGTTAAGTACAACTGTAAGAAGAATGAAGTAGTGTTTTTTTTTTCTTTTGCTTATATCTCGAAAACGGTGTGTCCTATCGAAAAAATAATGAAAATTTTGCCCCCCTTTGCAACCCATAACTCCCTAAAACTCTACATGTTGGTAATACTCAATAATAGAAATTTTGAAATTTTTCATATTTTCCATACAAAAAGTGAAAAGTTCGTCCAGTTGAGGTGTCATTTATTTTTAGCTTTTGCTTATATCTCGAAAACGGTGTGTCCTAATAGAAAAAAATATGAAAACTTTTAATCGCGATTAAAAAAAGACATTTAGTTTGATAATCAAAATTTTAGGTTAAAAACATCAAATTCAGAATAGCAAAATTTCCATTTTCACTAAATTAAATAGCTTAGGACCAACTTAGTGCTGTCTAACAATAAAATAATTAAGTTGTGTAACTTTAGTCCATCGTCGTTTGACAGAAATAAACTAAATTTAGATGATTTTTAGTCTAGTGTAGAGACATTTGTGACAAGAGAATATGCACCATTTTCTTTTATGGATACAACTAACATCCGACCCGACCACATCACTAATTGAGTAACGAAGTACTTTCGAGAACGAAATAAGAAATACCAGAGAATACAAACAATCCAAAAGAAACTGTATTTTAATCCTATAAGGTTGATTTTAACTAGAGGTTCTATTACTTCATTCGTAAATTGAAATTAACTAAGATTTTATTAGAAAACAAATTAAATCTTACTTAGCGATGGTACGAAACACCTCCATTTTTAAAAGTTTTTTTCCTACTATCATTTTTGCACTCCAAAATGGAACAAAACGGCATAGCTACGGAAAAATAAATTTGTCGCGAGACTGCAACTCGACGCGATGTTAGAACTCGACTGTGACCATAGTTTAAGATCTGTGGGGACCAAGCGAGCGATACAGCGCTTATTTGTGCCACGCGTGCCACGCCTACTTAGCACTTCCACTGTTTTTTTATGTTCCGTGTTCGCAAGTGACGAGAAACTTCTTTAACGGTACCTATTGCGAAACGCTTTAGAACGAATGTTGTAGCGGTTTTTCAAAAGTCATATAAAATTAAAGGCAGCAACATCCAAATCTTCAATTATAGCAACTTTGAATGCAGTCTGTGAATGACAAATCAGCTTCATGGTTTGTCTTAATAAGTTTGCAACAAAAACAGCAATTTTTTCTTAGAAAATAACCTTTGAAATTTATAGGTTTGCAGCGAAAACAGCAATATCCATATTATTTTCCGCCAATTTGTTATAACTGGATATTGCTGTCTTTGCTTTTATATGATAAGTCCACCTGTTATGATTATGAAAACTTTTGTGATATGGTAGCCTCGTATTTATAAAATTTGCACGAGCACATTGATCTCACATCACCATGTGATAAATTAAAATATTTTTCGCATATCGGAATAATCTGTAACATTTTCAATATACCTACCTAATTTGCAGCAGCTAAGCATTGCTAAACAACGTGGTCATGCCGCCAGTCTCTTGAGTACTTTACCAGTCGACAGCGATGCGGATGAATTTTTCGACGCCATATTTTAGTTTGTATGTAGTTTTAGTTAAGTTAGGAATAAAAATAATTGTTAATATAATCTTTATTTATTAATTGGGTATAAGTTGTTATTTATGTATATTTCATTCATTCAGTTCATTTTAATTCTGAATAAATTTGCAGCTAGTTTTTACCCCGAACGGAGTTTTTCTAGGACCGTTGAAATACCGACTGATAAACCAGCGATGGGCGCTCTGTCTCGCATAGGGTCGAAGCATTATGCTCAGCGGTGACCATTTTGCGTGAATGTGACGCATATACTTTCCCCCAACATTTTCCATTTATGGTTCCGTACCCGAAGGATGCCAAACGGAACCCTATTACTAAGCCTCGGTCGACAGACGTCGGTCAGAGGGCTGTACCTCATGAACCGTAACAGGCAGACAGTTGAAATTTCCAGAGATTGTGTTTTTCTGTTGCCGCTATAACAACAAATAATAAAAACAAAATAAAATTAAAAATTAAAGGGGTCGCCATACAAGAAACATGTTTTTTTTAATCTGTAGTATTTTGTTTTAATGTGTTAATATTGTACGGTGGCTAAGTAGCCCGCACGGGTCGATCGATCAGGTTAAGCTACGCTTGCCGCGGTTGGTCCGTGGATGGGTGACAATCTTTACATACCTTACCTCGGAAAGCACGTTAAGCCGTTGGTCCCGGCTGCCATTCGTGGATCTTTGCCAGTCGTTACGGGTCGTCAGAAGCCCAAAAGTCTCCCATACAGCACTTTTCGGTCACAGAATCTTAAAATTAAAGCTAGTTACAAATTGTCGCAGTTTCGTAACTGCTACGAAACATGGTGACTATGTGGGGTTTGGTCTCTATTTGTGGTAATAGTTGGCACACAATTTTACTAAAAATCATTTTAGTAACTATTTCTAGTATTTGTGTTCACACCATACGTAATCATTTGTGTAGACTTATTTTTAAACACTCAGTGTTCAGTTTGTAACATTCGTACAATCGAGTAAAAATGTGTAGTAGCGATGTGGTCACCATGTTACTAGAATAATAACTTAAAATTTATATTTACACGAGGTGTGTCGTACTGTTACGTCATTGTTACTGAACAATATACTGCTAAAATGTGAATAAAAAAATAAGACACTGTTTCTCAAACTGTTTCGACAAGTTATCAAACGATTGCAGTTGAAAATGAGTAAAAACCGAAAAGATTCCGTCTCACATGGACTTTCTACAGAAAAGCAAACAAATTATTGGTTTCACAAAATCTATCTCCAAGTTATTTTTCAAATAATTAACAGAATTCAATATTATTCAGCGCAAATTGTGTTTGATATACGAAATCTTATACTGATTACCTGAAATTTTATCAAAATTAACTATTTCCTTTATCTTTTCATGTAAGAAAGTGTTAAACTGAGTGGTTATTCTTATCTGAAATACATTTTTAATTGCAGCCTCTATGATAAAAAATAGGTATTTTCCTAGAGGTACCTATATAATAATAATAATATTCCACAACTATCACACAACGCCGTCTAGCCTCAAGCTAAGCAGAGCTTGTGTTATGAGTACTAGACAACTGATAAACATACTTATATATTTGTCTAATGATGATAATATTGTAATAATTATACAAAAATAATAGAAGCCAATTAATAGAGCGCACGTACACAAGCATTTTATAATTTGTTTTAAAATAAAATTGTTTGAAATTAAATTTTGGTGGGTATTTTAGTTAATAACTTATGTTTAGTTCAGCATTAAAATTCAGAATTAATATCGTCCAAGCCACACACCAATTACATCGTATTCATAATTTAAAAATAAAAAAAGAGTTCTGAAATGCCTGGTGCCGGTGGACCAAGTTCCGAAGTGTCAAACGTGCAATTAGATGCAGCTGTGACCTCTCCTAATATATGTGATGTCAGTGAGGGGTAGGATACCAGCAGTTTCGCAGCAGAAGCTTAAGAATGTGACGCAGATACACTTGGCTACGAATCGTCTGATTCTGACAGCGTAATACATTCTATAAATATAATTGACCAAATTCAGCTTCGCAACCAAATTCGCTGTTTTTCCTCGTCCTTGCCAAAACAGGATAGTCTCTTTGTTGACACGTGTACTAGACATAACTGCAATAAGGCGGGACGAGTCCTCTTTAGTTAGTACTATAGAAAACATTTTGATCTAAGGCCTCCGAGTCCGAACGTTTGAGAATCGCTGGAAACAATAAACCATTTTGCGAATTCGGTAACTTTATAACTACTTCTGGTTTCACGTCGACATATGTCGACGACACAATCTAGTAACTTCCCGACCAGCCGGTCTATTCTGTAAAAATCTCACCGTGAAAACGTAGATGAAGTGAGCTTGAAGTGAGCTGTCATTCCACCTAATTCTAGGGATTGACACTATTGACAGCTCACTCAACGCTCACCTCACCTAAGTTTTGACCGTGAGATTTGTATATAATAGCACTGCAATTATGACTAGAATATTTTCTTTAAATAAAAATACATTTTTAATTATTTACCAATTTTATGGTTAATTTTTGGTTCCATAACATATAATTAGTATTAAATGTATTACAGCAAAAACTTCCAAGCTCTGGGAATGTAAAGACTTGTTAGTAAAAACTATTGTTTACATTGTTCTACACACGTTAAATTACAATTATATGGTGGCGCATTGATAAATTTCAAACTATTTGAACAAATTACACGATGAAATTCTTTTCCCTTTTATATTTGAAGAATAAAAACCAATATAGAAATAAAAACTTAATTACGATGACAAAACAGTGATGGCTGATGTTTTTTTTTTTTTTGAAACTTCACGTCGCTAAACAAAAAGTGAACGAATGAACGAACGAATGATTTCTGAGAAGTAGTTACAAACTAAGAAATACGTTACCACGCAGCAACTTTAAAACCAAACGTTACTGTGTCGACTGTTCCCCATTTTTAGTCGTAGCGACGGAACTAAGTCGACTCACCGACCGAAAAATGTTTCTAGAATAAATTAGCGTCAACGCGAGTGTCGAATTGTTTCGATACGGCTATTAACTATTTCGATATGGGCTGACAACCAGTCTTACCAAGGGGTATCGTGTTACCCAGTAAGTGGGCTGTGGAGGTCAGATAGGCAGTCACTCCATGTAAAATACTGGTATTCAGCTGCATCCGGTTAGACTGGAAGCCGACCCTCTACAATCAATCCGCCTAGCCTTTTCCCAACTATGTTGGGGTCGGCTTCCAGTCTAACCGGATGCAACTGAATACCAGTATTTTACATGGAGCGACTGCCTATCTGACCTCCACAACCCAGTTACTGGGTAATACGATACCCCTTGGTAAGACTGGTTGTCAGACTTTCGGGCTTCTGACAACCCGTAACGACTGTCAAAGATCCAGGAATGACAGCCGGGACCAACGGCTTAACGTGCTTTCCGAGGCACGGAGGAGTCTCGGTATGAAAAGATGGTCACCCATCCACAGACCAACCCCGGGCAAGGGTAGCTTAACCTGATGGATCGACCCGTGCGGCTGTTATTACTTAGCCACGAGCTCCTCTACGTAGTTGGGAAATTAGAGTAACCCTAATTTTTCAGTTCAAGAGTTTAGCGCGTTCAAACAACAAACAAAAAATCAAACTCTTCACCTTATTATTAGTATATATGTTGTGGTCTGATCGTAAAAATGATCATATTGTGATCTGCCTGGCCATTTCACGGTACATCGCCAATTCATGATTTGACCTTCTGCTTTGTCCAGATATGCGTAAAAAACATAACCCTGTCTTTGCTGCCGAGCATTCGGGTAATAACTCTTATTCGACCATGAATAGGTCGAATAATTCCTATTGTAGGGTCTTAAAAATACTAAATAGCCAAGTAACTGCGACCGACTTGGATGTAGTATACTGCCGCCGTAAGGACAGAGGACGTAGGTGAGAAAGTATAGCAGAAATATTGAAATGGAGAAATAAAATATTTTGTCCTGTTTAATGTACAAGGTACAAAGGCAGATACGTCTTTAAATTGTAAGAATTATTAAGTTTTCGTTAAGTTTACGCCAATATAAAAATACTGGTAGATGCTTGGTTTAAGCTTTTTATTAGGCTGCTTGATTAAAAAAAAGGAGTGTCAAAGTTTGTATGGAATCAACCCTACGGGGGTGAAAAGTGGGTATGATATAAAAAATCTTAATTGTTTGATTAATAAACATATATAAAACATAAAATAAATAATTGGCCCGAATGCTTGTTTAATTATGTAAACAAGCATTCGGGCTTATTTTCATGTTTAATTTTTGTGTTGTTTTTTTTTTAAGATCGTAGGTACTTTCAAAAGCTACCTTTAGGAGTTCACCAAAATTTTAGGGGAAATACGAAAACCACGCAAGTTGTAGGTGAAGTGGTAGTTAGTAATACATAGAACGTAGATGTCGTATCTTTATATAAATACATAAAACTAACATACCTACACCACATGTATTTAATGTCGCATACTGCATCGAGCTGCATAATGTGATACAAGGACATTGTCTTGATAACAATTGATGTTCATAATTCCGTCTCGGGGAACCGACGATCGTTTATCTAAAGACGCTGCTCCACAGCGGCCCACGGATAAGTTACGAACGTGTACTTAGCTTTGCCTTGTATATGTAGGCGGAATCGACCACTGCACTAACGCCCGCCACAGATAGCAGCGTACCGCTATGTTTCACACTTTTCCTTACCTATGTTTAATACGAGTTGTCTTACTTATCAACACATAGCAGGTCACGCGCACGCAACGCATGTGTGCGTGGTTATACGACGTCAGAGGTGCACGAGTAAGTTTGCTCTTGACTAGTCTTGGTCGGAGGTGACAGAGACAAAGTCAACGATGGAGTGAGCTTACCCAGAAGAAGTCTGGAGAGGTTGAATGGGCTCGGAAACACAGACGCAGGTAGTGAGTTCCACTCTTTTGCTGTGCGCATTATAAAAGACATTTGGAAACGCTTAGTGCGATTTGGTGGAATAGCAACTAGGTAGGGATGGTAACTTGCATTGCATCTAGATGTCCGATGGTAGAAGGGAGCCGGTGGAATGAGGTCGTGCATGGAGTTCTTGAGCACACTCACGGAAGTACAATCTGTAGAAGACCGATAAGCCGGCAACCTTGCGGCGATTCACAGCATCCACCAGTTTTACGTCGCCAATGAGCCTGTTAGCTCTGCGTTCCACAGAGTCAAGCGCGGCAAGTTGGTATTTAGCAATGCCATCCCAAAGGTGGCTGCAATACTCCATGCAGGATCGGACTTACGCTTTGTAAAGGGTTAAAAACTGTACAAGCGTAGTAGACACGTTTCGAAACCACGGCAGCTTTTTTCCTCCCCTCTCGCTACCCGTTCATGCCCTTCTCTCTCCCAAACAATCGCAAGCGCTTTACAAGCGTGGCGTGGCGCAGGTCAACTATCAGCCACGTAGGTGGAGCAGCGTAAATGTCAACCGTGGGCGTGTATCCTCGTGTGTGTGGCCGGCTTCGCGGCAAAGCTCCGCACGATTGCGTGGCTGACAAACAAAGGAACCGCGCAGCTAAAGCTACGGTTTAATAGAAGAGCGGTGGCCGCCACAGAGCTTCCACAATTTAGTTGTAAATGACGTCACTGAAACGTTATTTATCAAAGTAAGATTGGTGTGCTTTTCTAGAGACCGTTTTTTGACACCGTAAAGTCAAACCCCGGTGTCATCGTTTTCAAGATAGCCGTCACTTGCCGCCGTTATTTGACGGCCACCGCTCTACTAGGAAACCGTAGCTCAAGCCTTGTATCATTTTGGTGTATCATATCTCTGTTGCGTGACACCGCCTTGTATCATTATCTCTAGTTAGGACGTAAAATGATATGCGATAATGAGCGTCATTTTGACGTACATACACGAAGAGGTTTGCCACGTTAGGCCTAAGGGTACACGGCACGGTTTCCTTACGGTACGGCGTATAAACCGCGCCGTAGAAAAAAGGGTCTGTCATCAAGCTTCCATACAACATTGCTGACCGTGGCTACACACGGCGAATAAATAGTAGTATTTCACGGCGAGAAAAACGTGTTTGTACAAAGGGCCTTACGTTGCAAATTTCTCAGCGCGCATCCTGTGTAGCAGTGGACGGTCGACTCAATATCTTCGTAGATGACGGATTATAAGATCTACATCGGTCCATAGAGGTCCGATACAGAACAAGAACCTCTACGGCTAGGTACTGTAGACAGTACCTGGGTGTTAATAATTATGACAGACATTGCACTTTAGACTGTGGCTTTAGAGAATGATTGTCACATAGACGCGCATATACGTATGAGTGATAGAGACGAAGCTTATGCCTATGCATGTATGTATATATGTCAGGAGGAGGAGGAGGAGGAGCTCGTGGCTAAGTAATAACAGCCGCACGGGTCGATCCATCAGGTTAAGCTACCCTTGCCGCGGTTGGTCTGTGGATGGGTGACCATCTTTTCATACCGAGACTCCTCCGTGCCTCAGAAAGCACGTTAAGCCGTTGGTCCCGGCTGTCATTCGTGGATCTTTGACAGTCGTTACGGGTCGTCAGAAGCCCGAAAGTCTGACAACCAGTCTTGCCAAGGGCCCTCCCCTTGTATCGTATTACCCAGTAAGTGGGCTGTGGAGGTCAGATAGGCAGTCGCTCCATGTAAAATACTGGTATTCAGCTGCATCCGGTTAGACTGGAAGCCGATCCCAACATAGTTGGGAAAAGGCTAGGCAGGTTGATTGATATTGTATGTGTATATGTAACCGTAATATTGTACAACCGCCAGTTTATAATCTAAATTATTTCCGTTAAATTATAAACTGTCGAAAAATTGTGAACTGCAACAAAGTAATAAAAGAAGGTAAGTACTAAAACACTACTGTATAGTCTCAAAGGTAAAATGAGCTTAATGGACTGATGGTGTGGCAATGAAGTGAGTGACGCGGACCTTGTTGGCTGTAACGAGAACGCCTGGCTGACTTGATAGCCCAACGCGAACTAAACTAATTATTATGTGTCGAAATGAATGTGTGGCGTGAACTGCTGAATAGCAGAATGTGCGTTTGCACCGTACAGAAATAATACCGATAGATTATAAACTAGCGGTTCTTACAATCTTATAGAGACATATACAAAGCACAAACACAGAGCCTAAACTTTTTCTAAAAACTTGATGTGCCATAATAACGCTCAATTACTGTACAAGGACTGCTTCTTTGGTATAATGCTTGCAAGTGAGACTGCTAAAAGAGAGAGAGGTCTTGGGTTCAGTCCCCAGGCCGGGCAAAGTGAAATTTGGTTTTATCATCAGGAAATCGTTCGTATCGGGCCGGATCCTGGATTTGTGCCCGTGTTATGGGAATAAACTTGCTATAAACATAACTGGTGAAATGAGTGTAGCTACCTCTGTCTGTCTACACCACTTCAGGAGAAGATGATGATGTTATCATAATCAGCCTATAATGTTCCCACTGCTGGGACACTGGCCTCCTCTCCGTGAGAGGGAGTGGTTCGTAATCCTCCACGCGGGCCCAGTGCGGGTTGGTAGATATCACATTTCTTCTAATTGTTGGGTCTAGGACATGCCGGTTTCCTCACGATGTTTTCCTTCACCGTTTTGAAAGCAGTAGTGATGAAATAATTTACACAAAGTAAAGCGCCTGCCTGGGTTCGAACACACGACCTACAACTCGTAAGTCGCGGCCGTTACCACTGACCCACCACTTCTCTATGATGTTATGTCATGGCATAATAAATATGCGGTTCTTTAAACAGTAATTCCTGTGGTCAACATCCGCAAACCTTACTTTTCAACGACATTTTTTATCACAAAAGCATATAGACAAAGAACTTCTAAATTCCCGAGTGATGGAGTGAAGGCACACGTAATATTTTAATGCAAATGTCTTCTTCACCATCCATATTCATGAGCTGGCATTGCAATTAGAGAGATGGACTTCAATGTATTATGTTAATTTTGGCTCCTTTTTACCCAAATAATATTGTGGGATGGATAGATCTTTGGCGGTTTCGACTTGTCAGGAAATATTATTATAGTGTTTATTTAATTCAGTAAGAATTTTTACCCGACCGTGGCTAAGAGGGTAATGTTTTCATACCCTAGAATCTAAGGTATACCCTACGTGTTGTTTTGCACTCGTCATTGCAGAACCTTCACATCCCTGGAATCTTCAAATAATCCGCGAATTAGGTAGAACTCTAAGGGCCGGTTTTTTTATCTCTAGTTAACTCAACCAATGGTTAACCACTAATGGTAGAATTTTACCTAAACCTAAAAAAAACCCAACTATTTTTAACATGAATGAGTTAATATGAATATATTTAATGTTAACTCATTCATGTTTAGCCCTTATATATTTAGCCAAAATTCAAGCATTAGTTAGCATGTTTAACCATTGGTTGAGTTAACTACGGATCAAAAACCCGGCCCTAATATATTCTAATTGAGTTATAGAAAAACATATTTTAATACTACTAGCTTTTCGTCTCGTCCGCCGTCTTTCTGACGTCTAGTCTTTTTCTTCTGAACAAACAACTAACATTTCAGATTCAAATGTAATTCAACACTTGTTTGAATGATTGAATGCCAGCCTCTTATGCCGGGGCCACACATTGGACATAATTTGACCTAAGATGTAGCCTTGGAGCATTGGCTACAAATTGTGTATCAGACTTTTCTATTGGAGAGGATTTTACTGATTTTAGCTTAACATTGGATTGATTGCCTAGCCTGAACCAATGGCCAAGACCAATGTGTGGCGCCGGCATCAGAGTATAAAGGCCAATCTGCATCGCATAAGATTACACTTTGTATGAAACCTTTACAGTACCACCTAGCCAAAAAACCTTTCGTACACTCAACCGCACGTCCATGGCAACAATTTGACATTGACAGTGCTTTTCTTTTGTCGTAACCTGACTAGTGGTTGACCGTAGAGACCGTGCACAGTTATTTAACCTCTGACAGCAGCAATCCAACAGACACCTTATTATAATGAAAATAAAGATCATTGTGATTTTGACAGTGATGCAAGATCGGAGGTAAAATTACTGTGAACACGTACGTGTAATTTTCTCGGCACCTCCCCCTAAATCAGAACATATTGGCAAAATTCGTAGATATTGATGATTTTCTAAAATATACAAGCCAGTAAGAAACCGTAGCCAATTATTCTATTTCCAAACACCAACGAAGAAGAAAATAAGTTCAGCGTAAAATGAAAGTTAATCTTGAGTTGAGATTCAACGCTGAAGTAAATTAGTCTGAAAATTAAGATGGCCACTATTTCCCGCCTAATTGCGTCGTACCCTCGTAAATATTGCTGTAATCTACGGGGAACTTTCTAGAAAATATCGTCTGGCTATGATAACGGCTAACTAGCTGCTTCTTAATGTGATAATAATTAATTTTTGGGGATATGAGTGGTGTTTCAAGTTGTTAGTTGGTCTATGGAGACTTCCAAAAGATTCCCCCGCCTTTGAAATTTGGCATGTGATGAAGTTAGGTAACACAAATTACAGATGTACTAAGCCAACTAATTTTGTTACGAGAAGTTAGGTATTTTTACCTAAACATGAAAATCGCATAAAACTATCTGTGAATTTTTCCTCAGTATTCAGATAGTTCACATATGTATAGTACATATGTGAACTATCTGAATACGTACAGTAAAACTATTTTCTTAAGGCCTCTCGAATTAGTAATCATCGCATTTCCGAATACAAACGAATCCTAATTTCCATGTCCATCAATTATTAGATTTATCGTGTATAATAGTTTGAATTCAGAACTAAGTAACTTTATTGTAGTTCAAATCAATACAAAGCAACAATAAAGTTCTTAGTTCTGAATTCAAATTATTATAGAGGATAAATCTAATAATTGATGGACATGGAAATTAGCATTCGTTTGTATTCGGAAATACGATGATTGCCGAGGGACATTAAGAAAATACGAGTAGTGGTACTGTATGCATTAGTTAGAAAAAGTATGTAAAGGCATCCAATATTTTTTCGATTTTAGTGCGTTTATTTTACGTATTCTTAACATTACGCCTTTATTCCTCAAACGGACAGGTAGATGTGATTCTGCTGAGAAATTCTTAAAGAAAAATACAGCTGGTCTGGCCTGGGCATTCATAGATATAAGAAAGAAGATCGAACCCAGGAGGAACCTACCGTAAGCGGTGTCGTTTATTCTACGTGATATATTATAAAAACAAGTTTTAGCCTAGAACTACTTTTAATTATAACTTAAATAAGGTGAATGAAAACTTTGCGTGTCACCGAAATGTATGTTATAACCAAGCAAGGCAACAGTCTGCTTATCCCTCTTAAAGAAAACAACAATGACGTCATTCAATCAGGGCTCTGTTGAGAAAACAAATGAGTTAAGTAACGCGACACCTCATTACCTCCTCGTTGAAATATTGTTCCGTCACAACCGTGCCTAATTAAATCAATTGAAAACTCTTTAACTTACATGTCTTATAACCCCAAGCAATTTTCTCTTCAATATATGAAATGTCAAGGTAATTAGACAATCTTACGACTCATTAAGAGAAACTTCTGTATATATATTTTGTTTCATCTTATCATCCAATTAATGTTTTACTTTTTGAACACTCTGGCAAAGGAGAAGAAAGAAATCAATATAATTTGGCGAAGAAAGCTTTCAAGCATCACGTTAATGATGTTAAGAGTACTAAAATAATTATACTAATACATTTTCATGTATTAGTATAATTATTTTACTACTACTAAAAAAAAAACCCGATACAAATATGATTATTCTTAATCATATTTATATCGGGTGTTTTTTTTTTTGAGGGGAGAATTTTAAATTGAAATAAAACAGAAAAATGTTTTTAATATCCAAGAAACTGGTTTATTTGATAGATAATTTTATGGCATTAATGTTTGACCATGATTCCGGGCATGTGGCTGCCGCGGCTGACACCAACGCCTAGTTTACTGAAAATTTTATTGGCTTAATTTACTAAAGGAAACATTTAACAAACGACTAATTTCACGAAATCTGGCCACCTCGTTCGTGCGATTTGGAGCCATTACTTTATTTTTTCTGGGCATATGTAAAGAGTTATGTCTACTCCGATAAACCACTGAAAATTGAGCATTCTTGGATGCCAACATTCGATGCATTATTGCCGAAATACAGCCTGATTTACTGCGAAGGCTGTGTGAAAATTTGAGCTCCAGATTACGCCAACTACGCGTCAGCCGCGGCAGCCACATACCCGAAATCATATTCAAATATTAATGCCACAAAATTATCTATCAAATAAAACCAATTTCATACACATTAAAAACATTTTTCTGTATTTTATTTCAATTTAAAGTTCTCCCCTCTGGCGGTGTTCTTAAAACGGCGTTTTAAGAACACCAAATCCAGATTTCCTAATGTTTTCCTTCACTCTAGTCAGATCATCATCTGTCTAGCCTTTTCGTCGGCTTCCAGTCCAGCCGGATGCAGCTGAATACCAGTATTTTACATGGAGCGACTGCATATCTGACCTCCACAACCAAGTTACTGGGCAATACGATACCCCTTGGTAAGACTCGGGCTAGTCCCGGCTGTCATTCGTGGATCTTTGACAGTCGTTACGAGTCGTGACTGTCAAAGATCCACGAATGACAGCCGGGACTAACGGCTTAACGTGCTTTCCGAGGCAAGGAGGCGTTTTGGTATGTAAATATGGTCACCCATCTACGGACTAACTGCGGCAAGCGTAGCTTAACCTGATCGATCGACCCGTGCGGCTGTTATTATTTAGCCACAAGCCCCTCCTTCACTCTAGTCAGATAACATTGAAAAGTCACAACAGTTCATTCATACCATCTTTTAAACAACAAAATTCTGGATCAGCATGAGAACATCCATAAATTCAATGTTAAATCCAAGTATCTACCTGACCTTACAAAGGTTATAATCAAAGCTACATAACTACCTATCTATCCCATACACACCCGTCTGTCTAGCCGTCGCATTCATGGTGCAGTGCCAAAAATCAATAAATGCCTCCCCATGGGATTCGCCGAACCACCTCTGTGAGCCCCCTTTATGTGTAAACAGATAGTTATATAATATATAATGAACATTGACATTGAAGGGTTCGAAATATTGAGTTCGCGCATGGGGGACGGGATTATAGAGTAGAAAATTTTGAGGAGAGTGGTCCCGGCCTCCAGGAGGCGAAGAAGTGTAATATTAAAGTATTATTTCTGAATCATGGTCTATTCTTAATCTTACTTAATTCGGTAACACTTCGCCTTCTCAATATTTAAACAATCAGATAACTGAACGTAGGAGGCGAACACTTATGGTTTCAAACTGTTAACAGGCGAAAATGCTTAAAAGACTGATTAGGACCTGACTGGACTGACACAATACATTTTGGAGATTTTAGACTGTTCATTTAAAACATCAAACGTCGCAGAAAAATTGCACTGAACTGATTTTTTGGGATGTTGTTAGGATAGATACCAATCCCCCCGGTGGGTTCCCGCATTGTCGAGGCAGGGGGGCTCAGTAGCCGTGGTTTGGTCACCCACGTCCGGTGACGGACAGCCGCGGCGGGTTCGCGGTGAGTGCTAACGCGTGCCCGTGTTCCCGTCCCGCCACAAGCGGCAGAGGAGGATACTGTGGAGTCTTAGTGGGTTGGAGTCCCACATAACTGCACTATCTCTCCGTGGTAGTGCAGTATGCATGAGCATTTCTCCACTCCATGCAAAAAAAAGGATAGATACCAATAGTGTAAAACCAAGCTTGCAGCTTCGAAAGACATGTCCTAACTGCGTGGTGCTCGAAAAACCTCGAAATTTTCGGACTTGTTTCAGTTTTTGGCTTATAGTAACTTCGAAAAGGTGCATCCCATGTACTCATCACTCACATCACGAGAAAAGTCATGGGAGATGAAGGTGCAGATTGCAGACCAATTGCAGGACTTTTGTAAAGGATAAGAAAAACATAGCTCCGTGGAGAAAATGGTTTACCTATATCATGAAAAATTAAATTGTGTACGATGCCTTTTTCCGTAAAATGCATCTTTTATGAGTTATAAGTAAAAAATTTAAAGAAGGCCGAAAATCTCCAATCGAGCACCACGCAGTTAGCACAGGTCTTTGGAAGCTGCAAACTTGGTATATATCGTAACTACATCCCAAAAAATCAGTACAGTGCAATTTTTTACGATCTATCGCAATTTTTGTGTTTACGGCGGATGGGATTGTTAACTATTCGCTTTAACCAACATGACAGAGCATTGCCGTTTGAGTAATGAGTAAAAACAATAGAAGCTTCATGTAAGTATGTTAGTACTTTACATTAATTTAAGGTTTACATTTATTGACCCCTAAAAAAAAATAACTAGAGATTATTACTGCCACTCAAAATTAATTATTGCACCGTTAATAATTCTTTTCTTTTAATAAAAAACTTTTCTTTTAATATGAATGAAGCAGTACTTAAGAACTATGAAGGAAGGGCTACACCCTGTTGCCTTTTATTTACGTGTCATGTATTGTGTACATCTTTTGTTGGAGATCCTAAATCAATAAATAAGTTTTCTCAATCAGATTTCCCAAACAAACAATTTATCAAAATTCTGTAGGTATGGTCAACTAATTGTATGTACATGCAAAATATTCGCCCACTAGTGTTTCACCCAACTAACATGTAGAACAGCTTATCGATAACTTCATCACAGCATCCCAAAGTTCCGCTCTGAAGATATTATCTGTTCTACGCGCCGTAATGATCTCGATGGGTTAATTGCATAGCCATTCAGTTTTAATGACAAGTGCAACTTTTAATAACCAGCGGGCTCAGAGTGGTCTCTGAACCCATTTTAATTAGTCGTTTTTATTTTATAGGTACCGACGTACTTAGTAGTATGTATTTGAAGTGAAAACGTGGTGGTAAGTTCAATATTTCTGATCGACAAAAACATATAAGATTTGAACCGCTGATAACTACGAGACTTTTAATGCTAGAGAAATAGTTAAGCACTCAAAAGATAGGTGATATTTATAACAATTTTAAAGCCGGATATAATTTGCCAATGTCGTCACACTGCGACTGCATGCGCATGTGCGCGTCCCTCTACTTTTCACTGTGTCGAAATATCAATTCGTATAGCGCAAAAACGTGTTTACCTAGATCAGTTATTCTAGTGTCTTTGTCAAGAGTTAATAAAGCACTACTAGGACCAAATGAGAAATAATAGAATTATTGGGCAAAATAGGGTTAAAAATTAATAAGAACATGACAATAGCAAAATATTGTCAGATGTCGTCTCATATCGGCCGTAAATCTATGAAAAAAAACCCAATCGAAGAAAGCTTGCATCAAAAGGAATGCAATGAGCCTAAAATATAAATTCAATAGCTGCCGAGCAAATACAATAGAAACCGTAAGATAATCTATTGCAAATAGCAAAAAAGTTTACGATATCGCTCATATTGAGGAATGCAATGAGCCTACTAAGTCTAGTGTCGAACAAATACAATGGATACGGCAGTATCGGAAACCGTCAATCTGTTTTCACGAAAACAAACGGCGTGGACTCGAACTGCGCCTACATTTTTTTTTTCTTTTTAGTTCATAACATAACGCCTGTGTTCTCCGAAGGGTTAGGCAGAGGTGTACCTATAGTACTCCCACATTTCGCCAGTTATGTTTAAGTCCCATGTAATAGGGGGCGAGCCTATTGTAATCAACCGGGCACAAATCCAGACTCCGCGCTGCTACTGAGAAATTTCAGATGGAAAACCCAATGACACTTTAGTTCCTTAGTTTTAGCAGAACCAGAACCAAGCAAACTGCTGCGATGCTGTTATAATACGACCCTTTTTAATATGGCAAGCATAGCCAACGTAAGTTAAGGGTTCAGCCACATCTGTCAGCACGGAATCGCTTTTTTATGTTCTTTTCATGGCGGAATCCGAGCGCATCGCCGATTCCGCCGCGCGCTCTTTCTCGCTCTAGGAAATGACGATCCTGAGCTATAGAAAAAGATAGAGCATGAAAAAAGGCGATTCCGTTCTGACAGATGTGGCTCAACCCTTAATGTTTACTTATTTTTTTCATAAGAACAAGATACAGTTACACTTACATGAGATTTATATTTAAACTAGCTGACCCGACAAACTTTGTCCTGTCATAATTTCAATAATTTATACGTACATATTTCCCATAGAAAATTCATTTTCAGTTTTCCCGAATTTTCCAATTTTCCCGGCAACTTTTCAAAGATTTTCTTTTATACTAACCTTGTCCTGACAATTACAAACACAACGAAAAACGAATTAGCCAAATACGTGCAAACGCTAAATTATATAGTATATACGTTTAGATTTAAATTTAAATTTAATTGGAGGTCAAAAAGCAGGCTGTAGTTTTATATTCCAAAAATATGTAAAAATCGCGAAAGTTCAAATTAGTTTACAATTATCTAGTTTCGTTGTTATAGATGCGTACTATAAGCTACATCCTCTATAAGACTTATTGTCCGGACTCACGCGGTTGCTCTGATTTCCCGGGAGAACCTTAAGTTTTACTATCCTAGTGCGCTTAGAAATTAGTTCCAGAAATTGTAGAAGGTTTAATCAATTTTAATCTTAGTTACACATACGTATTTTACAGTGGAGTACCTATGGTACTACCTACAAAACGAAGTCATATTCTGATCATAATAAATTAACATATAGTATAATATAAAATATAAATAAAAAACAACAACATATAAACAGATAGCGGGCAAAACCTGGACGAGGCTGGCACAGGAGCGTGGGGATTGGCACAAGAAAAGAGAGGCCCAGCACTGGGTGAAGTCAAGCTGTGGGATGATGATGGTGATGGGTCCTGCCCGTTATGGCATTCGGTGCCGAAACGTGGACACTGACAGTCGGACTGGTCCGCAAATTCAAGGTCGCTCAGCGCGCTATGGAGCGGGCTATGCTCGGAGTTTCTTTAATGGATAAAAATATCACGAATGCAGTTATAAGACACAGAAATAGCCTGCAGAGTAAGCAAACTGAAGTGGCAGTGGGCTGGCCATGTTTGACGAAAGACTGATGGCCGGTGGAGCAGACGAGTCATTTTATCGGGAACCGTACCTTTTTGCAAGCTTCTGGATAGTACGGACCAATTTTTGCGTGATTCCGCGATAGTAGTGTAGTTAATTGTCACAATAAAGAACATAATATGTTGGTAGATTGGCGGGATTGTCCTGGTAGCCGTGGAATACCTCTCCACTCCTCTAGCACCTCGGGAAGTGTTGCCTCCTTGTCGCTACGTCACTATATGCTAGCGACCGTTTCCGGGGGCCCATTATTGGGTGTGCAAATCACATCCTGCCATTTTATCCATGTATAATTAATTATATAACATTGGTCAGGCAGGGGACATAGTTCTTCCATAGTTCAAGTTACCCAATCCTCTTTAGCCACCGAAACCCATAACCCAATATGTTTTATTTCCACGTTCTGCTATAGTCCTGCACCAACCGGGGTTGTTCTTGGGTGCACTTGCATATTGCATACAGGGATAATCGTCGGTTGGTGCCTCCTCATCATTTAAAATTGTCTAAGTGGCCTCTACGAGTTGGCTTCGGCCTATCGTACGCCTTCCAAAGGTCCGGGACCTCAGGGTCTTGAGATATGTCAAAAAATATAATAAACAATAAAAAATAATGTTTATTGACTTACGATGCTAACTGTGCAATAAAATGACTGAATTAATAATGGAATTTAACCCATCTAGGTTAACCTAAAACCCCTTAGAAGCTTAATGTAACCTTTGAATACGAAATAATACAAGGTAAACATTTTGAAACAAATTGCACGTGATATATTTTTTTTAATTGTATGTGTAGATTCGATTCCTACGTCGTCATCAGGCATAGCTTTCACTGCCAAGTTTTTTATGATATCTAAATTATTTACTTACCTAATATCGTCGCCTTGGAGGCCAATGGAGCTAAGCCACATTACTTAAAAACCATGATATTTTGGTAATTTTTAATTATAGCATTCAATAGTTACTCGTACACGTTTTAATAGTCTAGGGTAAAAATTAGAATCCTCTACTACAATATGACACTGGTTAATGTCAAAATAATTGTTTTTACCCGCATCCTTTATTTTTTAAACATCCATAACTCAGAAGTGTAGTTCTGTCGAATAGCTCCATTACCCTCCAAGGCGACGATATATCAAATACCAAAATGTAAATTTTTAATATTTTTTTTTACATCCGCTGCTTATCAATATAAAAATCTAATAAGTAGGCAATAATATTGCAGCGTAAAAGATAATTCAATAAAAAGTTTTTTTGCTCAGTGTTCTTGACGTAACACAGTATTAATTAATTCTACTGCAGATGTCTCTTTACAAAGGCTTTCATTTAATCATAGCAACTTTTCTTTTGAACTTATTGGATATTGTGTAAAGATATTTATTTCTTTTATAATCTAGAAAAGATTTCTGTTTTAATGAAAGGTATGGAATTTGTTAGTATAGTAAGTACGTAAAATATAAAATATTTTATTTACGGGAAGTAGACTCGACTTGGTCTTGGTCTTGAAATTGGTCTTGGGGTCCAGTGTTTGATCCATGGTGTGGTCAAAGCAAAGGTTGTTGGGATTTTCCATTAAGAAATTCTTTGAACTCTAGATTTCTCCTCGATTAATGGTAGTATAATCGACAGGAACTAACCCATAACATTATTAGTGAAATATGGGTTTATGATTTATCATAAGAAGTATGAAGTAGGTCGTCTCGCGCTGTGGAGCGGGCTGTGTTCGGCGTTTTTTGAAGGATGAAATCAGAAATGAAATTATCCGGAAAAATTGGAGTAACCGACATAGCTTGCAGAGTAAGCAAGCTGAAGTCGGCTGGCCATGTTTGTCGAAGGACCGATGGCTTGTAGAGCAGAAGAGTCCTGGAGTAGAGACCGCGTAACGGGAAGCGTAGTGTGGGCCGCCCCCCAGCTAGATGCACCGATGACCTTAAAAAGGTGGCTGGGACAGACTGAATGCGGAAGGCGGAGAACAGGGTGTTGTCACGCAGCCTGGGAGAGGCCATGTGCGATTGAATTTAAAACGATTATAAAATTGTTTATATTGGTATACATTTCTACGAGTATGCTCAATTAACTTAAAGACACAATTTTATCATCGTTTTAAATTGTAAACATTAAAAATGATCATAACTTTTTTTTTGTTAAAAAAACATACAAGGTGGACATTGAAAGACGTGAGGGTAGTAATTACTCAAGTAAAAATGATAACACGAATTTGAATAGTTTACACAAACGGTGATACTCGTATCAGAATGGCTGGTCATTTTGAAGTCCCTTTATTTTGTTTCAAAATTATTAGCAATTAATTGACTTCAATCTGCCTAGCCTTTTCCCAACTATGTTGGGGTCGGCTTCTAGTCTAACCGGATGCAGCTGAATACCAGTATTTTACATAGAGCGACTGCCTATCTGACCTCCACAACCCATTTATTGGGTAATACGATACGCCTAGGTAAGACTGGTTGTCAGACTTCCGGGCTTCTGACGACCCGTAACGACTGCCAAAGATCCACGAATGACAGCCGGGACCAACGGCTTAACGCAATTTTTGGTCACCAGCCTGACGCGAACCGATACAGACAACCAGCCATCCAAACGCACATGGAGAGGCCTATGTCCGGGAGCGGATTGCGATATGCCGAATTGATTGTTTAATAAGAATTAGGTAGACTGGAAGGTCAAGAAACCACTTATATCCCAGCGACACAAACGAAAATAGGGGAGCAACTCGAAGTTCACAAAGTAGTGGGTTACTTTCACTCACTTTGTATCAATTTTAACCTTGTTACACCTCATAAAGCCCCATAAAGATTTGCAGATCATGTGAATGGTAGATACCATAATATTGATTAGAGTGGGGTTCCCGCGGGCAAAACTATCGATCTGTTACCCCACGCTATGCATCGTAGTGTGTGTAAGTAGGGGCTTATCGTGTTTCTGTGTAACAACATTAAATGAACGTTGTCATTGTTGAAATATTTGTTAGAATAGAAAGTCCACTCTGCTTTTTCGCTTGGGTAATGTAAAAGGTGGCTATGGGTCTCTATTAATGTGTTCGAGAAGACACTATCTACACGCTAAATAAAATTATCTATCAGATAAGTTAACTGCACCTTTCTACGAGGTGTTGGAACCGGTCGTAACGGGATGTCTAGCCTAGATGATCGCCACTATTATCTTTATTTATTTATTTATCTTCTGGACACTCGTTAAAAACAAAGCGATCGTCTCTAAACAATGTTCTACGGTGCGTAGTGTCAGAGCTTTGAGGTTTAGTTATTATTATTTTTATTAGGTTATATATTTCTAAATATGTAGCGCAGTAACGACTAAATCCAAGCCTACTCTAAATTAATAATTTAAATCTACTGCACAATGATGTATTTAACTGTATTTACTGTGATGTTAAGCAGCGCATACTGCGGTCAAAGCGTGGGTCGGTTTTCGATGATAGAAGGTTAGACAAAACATTCACGGTCATTAATTTTAAATCCAACAAAACAGCACCCCACAGTAACCATTATTATGCCATAGAACCCTCCCGCACAACATCAGTCGTACTGTGCACATGGTTATCACCCTTATGTAGTACAGTTAGCGATTACAATCGTGTGCAGAACATTGATAGATGAGGGATTACCCTACATGGGAATATCCATGGGTGCGGTGTGCGGTATAAGTACAGTGGCGATTGATTTTGTATAGTAAAGTATTTTCTAGATAGCTGTTAATTTTAACAAGATAGTAAAAATCGACCTTGTTATTGCTTACGACCCTAAGGCTGGTCGTCCACCGCCACCGTCGACGAGAACTAGAATGAGATGACGGCGCCGAAGTATATTATAGTATATTATACCTACATATATTTACTATGGCCGCGTGGTGTCCACCCACGTCCGTCACCCGAGCGCCCCGTGAGCCCGGCCCCCGAATTTTCAAGTAAGTAGTTCGGTGTGACTGCTAAAACTCAACCCAATATTGTGACGGGCCGATGTGCATACAAAACACGTTTGGTCCTCAAACTTATTAAAAAACCAAGACATAGCGATGCGAACAATACAGTGAAGCTGCATGCGCAAAACTACACCTCGCTCTGTGCATACACGCTCACACGCACACATTTACACCAAACTACAATTAAACTAAACCTCACGTACACTCAAGTTTACGAAACCCAAAACGTGAGGCCTCACGTCACTGTTGACGGCGCTATTTCTTGGTTTTTTGTTTAGTCTGAGGTTTGATCTTGTCCACACACTGCCGTCGCACCGGCGCCGCTCACCCGGCTTTTGTTTTGTCTATCATAAATTCATAGTACATATACTGAACCGCCGAGTTCGGTCGCCGTGGACATACGATCGCCGTAAACGGGACGTCACGTTCGGTTCGAATAGTTGGGACTCGAGGTGGCCCTGCACAAGTCCGAGGCCATGTGTTTTCATGGTCCTCGGAATGCGCCACCGTCGGGTTCCCAAATAACGGTAGGAGGGGTTCGCATCGGAGTCGAGTCGACGATGAAGTACCT
This sequence comes from Dicycla oo, assembly GCA_948252095.1. NCBI lineage: Eukaryota > Metazoa > Arthropoda > Insecta > Lepidoptera > Noctuidae > Dicycla > Dicycla oo. Next base: position 20,261,117 of record OX411716.1, read on the forward strand.
GGGACTCGTCCTCGACAGCCGGTGGAACTTCGTGGAGCATTTCCGACGTTTGGCTCCCAGACTGGAGCGGGCTGGGGCTGCCTTGAAGCGGCTCCTGCCCAATCTAGGTGGTCCAAACGCCTCCTGCCGGAGGCTTTACGCGGGGGTCGTGCGGTCCATGGCCCTTTACGGGGCACCGGTGTGGGCGCGTTCCCTGAGGCTGCGGCCAGTCCGCCGGTTGAACGCGTCCCAGAGGGTCATGGCCATTCGGCTAGTCCGGGGTTACCGCACGGTCTCCGGTGAGGCAGCGAGCCTCCTTGCCGGATTGCCGCCGTGGGATCTGGAGGCGAAAGTCCTCGCGCACGTGTGGGAGTGGCGCGAGGAGGCAAAACGCCGGGGCGTAACTCCGCTGCCGCGAGAAATCACGGTACAGCGGACAGAACTCCGGCGGGATCTCATGGCGACATGGAGAGTGCAACTGTCGCAGCCCAGCGCTGGGCACGCCACAATTGCGGCGATAAGTCCCCTCTTTGAGGAGTGGTTAGAGAGGCGCCACGGCGTCCTTACCTTCCGCCTGACGCAGGTCCTCACCGGACACGGTTGTTTCGGGAGGTTCCTGTTTCGCATAAGGCGGGAGGAAACGCCCGGGTGTCACCATTGTGTGGATCGCCCAGAGGACACGGTGGAGCATACAGTGGAGGTCTGCCCGGCTTGGGTAGAGCACCGCCGTGTTCTCACGGAGGCGATCGGCGGCGGCGATCTCTCGCGTCCGAGCCTGGTCCAGGCCATGGTGCGGAGCGAGAGTGCATGGGAGGCCGTCACCTCCTTCTGCGAAGCGGTAATGCTCGCGAAGGAGGAGGCGGAACGCGTGAGGGAGAGGCAGCCTCACGCCCTCAGTCGCCGCAGGAGACGCCCTGGGCGGCGGGAATCGATAGCCGATTCCCGGCCACCGTAGGCGCGGGCTTGCGGACGGTGAGTAGTGGGTAGCTCGCCGTCCGGTGAGGACCAGGCCCGGGTCGACGGCGCGTTGTGTTCCACGCGCGCCTCAAAGAGATGTCAGCAAAAGATGGGGTCCAATAGGGCCGATGCCGCTGGGGTCGTGGGTTGTTTGAAAAAGATACCGTGGCCCTGGCATAGGCAACTGAAGGAACACGGGTGGGTTTTAGTCAGTAAAAGTCTGACACGCCCTTCCGCTCCACCCAGAGCGGGAGAAGTTATTTGATGATTTCCCATCCACAAAAAAAAAAAAAAAGGTTGTGGATTCGATTCCCATCCAGGACAAACATTTGTGTGCATGAACATGTCTGTTTGTCCTGAGTCTGGGTGTAATTATCTATAAAAGATGTATTTACATTAAAAAAAAGTAGTATATGTAGTATATCAGTTGTCTGGTTTCCATAGTACAAGCTCTGATTAGTTTGGGATCAGATGACCGTGTGTGAAATGTCCCAGGATATTATTATTTAATTTTGTGGGAATTGTTGTCAAAAGTAGTAACGCAATTACAAGGAAGAATATACTTATTGACAGTCAGCACAAGCTGCAGTGCTTCAAGGATCTTGAAAGACATTGACATTGGCGCTGCTGATAAACATTTGTAAATTTGTTTTGTGAAATAGTATTGAAAAAAAAAAAATTTTTTTACAAAAAAATAACACCGACTACGCGACTTCCAAAGAAAACACTACAAAGTGAAAAATAACTTTCATTTCAGATGTCGGTGTCTTTGGATCGCTATTTTAGTTTTTTGCCACCGACTTCTGAAATTAAAGTTATTTTTCACTTTGTAGTGTTTTCTTTGGAAGTCGCTGGAATTTTTTTGTAAATAAGTTTTGATTTTTCACTTTTTAGTGGGTCAGTTTGTAATTGGTCTAAGTTACAATAGCCTAATGTCAACTACTTATCACCTTTTACAAAATATTGCTGTTCCCGTTGTAGAGACGTTAATTGTTGAGGAGTTCTCTTAGTAAGAACCGGGAGAACTGGAGCTGATGGTGAAGTCACCGTTAGCTCCACTTCACCATATGCATTGCGACGAGCATAAATTGCCTAGTTTAATCGAATCGCAACCCGTGAAATACTATTATTGAGTAGTTCTGATGGCTATCTGTGGTCTTCATGATAACTGATCATGAAGATCACAGATGGCGTACTTCACCAAATGATGCTTTCCGAGAGCAAAAGCACGAGTTACTATAAAAAATATCCAAATCTCTATATGTGTGCCTATAAAATTTGAGGGTTTCCCTTGATGTCCATGGGACCCCCGTATCAGATTCTGGCCTGTTGATAACCTCCTCCTTTTTTTTGAAAGTCGGTTAATCAAGAAGGCGGCATTTGTTTCGATTTTTATCAGGCGCCAAAAGATCTTATTAGCTTTATACTAGTCCAACTGTAAAGCTACGGTTTCTCAGAACAGCGGTGGCCGCCACTAACGGCCGCAGATACGGCTGTCATGAAAATGATGGCTGTGGCAAAAATTTAAATCGTCAGATTCACCCTACCGCATCAAAAAATAGTCGCATTTGTTTCGTTTTGACACAATGACGCAGTGACTTCACTTGATTATAATGGAAACATTGTTTAATAATGTGTGAGCTCACTCTTCTCAGTATGGACACTTTTTTTGTAACAAATTACGGTGAGGGCTAATCTAGCGATTTAAATCTTTGGGCAGCGGGGATTCACTTAATGTCAAATACTGAAAACGACAGATTTTTATGGCGGACGTTATATTATGATGGAACCGCTTTCCCGGGAAACCAAAACTTTAGTCTAGACTTCGGAAATATTTGACAGATTAGAACGGTATTCAGGCGAACACATTAACTGAAGCGCTGAACGGAAGGCCGAGTGAGTCGCATCCCACCATCATTTGTCTAATGAGCAAAGATCGGAATAGGTATAGCATAAACACCGTAACTTCGAGGAAAGAAGTAACAAGAGTAAATCAATAAAAATAAAAAAAAATCTTATATAAATTCCCGGAATGATAAACATGAAGAATAAATCTCGGGATTTAAGAAATTGCGAATTATTTATAATTTAATAAATAAGTAGTTTTTTGTTCAGTTCAGTATACATACCATTTCTTAATACATTCCTCTCCTAAAGTTATCCAGAGGTATCTCGAGTATTTTTATATATTACACAAATACATAAGGTGAACGAAGACCGTCGCCTCGGGCGTGTGATACAAATGATCAGGACGAATTGACCTAAATGTAAGTATACAGCTCCAAACAGAACACCAGTCCTTCATTTTCTCTTTGAAGAATGGAATACAACAAATTGTTATTCGTTTGAGATATGTATATTTTATGTAGTTACCAGCACGATTCGGTTTCAATAGGCTTTATTTTAGTCATGCAATATACATCTAATGAGTATATAGTTTAACTATTTTTACAGAGTTACTAGCGACGCGCCCTTGCTTCGCTCGGTTTCATTATTTATATTTAAGTTTAATATGAATGTTTTATAAATTCTCTAAATTATAATGAAAACCGCGTCAAAATCCAATCTTGTAGTTTAAAAGAACGAAGTAGTCACATAGACTGTCGCGAAAAGTGACTTTATTTTTTTTTTATTGTCAACTTAAATATTTTTTCTTTCTTTTTTTATTACACACATCACCTTTACACTGCCTTTAGACTGTCTCTTTGGTCCTAAGTGCGTTCCGAGGTAGGGCAAACTCTAATTGGGCAATTGGCGATTTTCATAAACTCGGAGTTTGGATTTGTGTCCAACTGGTGACGATAGACTCGATTCTCATTACATAGATGTATAGACCAAACACATTCCCACGTTTTTTTAAATATAATGCGCGAAATGATTTTGTTCCATATGACTCTAGGGTGTTTCTCCGTTTTGGCGAAAAACACTTTCCGGTAGCGTATGTTTTTTCGTGAATCAATTTAACACTGAGGCTGATTTGCTAAATAGCTCTCATGGGATGAACTTGAAGGCGCATCATTCAATATATGCATATACCTGTAGAAAACAAAGAAAACTAACAAAACATCACGCAGATCGTCATTCACCTCCGTTTCCAAACACCACCACTTAAAATCTTGGTATCGTAATTTATACAAGCGACGGAATGAAAAAAATACTTGACGATAATTTTTAAATAATAACCGCCCAAATAGAATAAGTAAAAAAATCAAATACATTTTTTAAAAATCAATATTTTTGTTTAACCTAAAACTTTGTCACTAAAAAAACGTCATTAGTCGTATCAATGTTTGCAAATATGTAGCGAGGTATATGCATATATTGAATAATGCACCTTCAAGTTCATCCCATCATATTTTTTTAGCAAAACAGTCTGTGTTTAATTTATTGTTTTCAGAAAAAAAAATCATATTATGCCACTAATGATGTGTTTTTTAGCAAAAACGGAGAAACACCCTCTAACTGCCACTTCAGGAAATTCCGGCGCGATATTATGTAATTATTTAGGAAATTCTTGACCATTCAACCTTATATCCTCCTAAGGGTCCCTTTAAAAATCGTCTTGTTATACAGGCGGACACGTTAAATCCTACACCTGACAAACGCAGGCCGCCTCTCAAATAAGAATTAGGATCTCCCGAGAGGTTTTTACAGATTTTTTACCTGACTGTACCGAGAAAAAGTTGGGTTATGAGTAATGACTTGCATGCGAAGACTTTTTTATGCAAGTATGAATATTTTAGGATTGTAGGTATTTTTATTAAATTGATGTACTTGTATACTGAAGCCTATTTGCCTGACTGATAGTCTGTTTTACAAGTTTTGAATAAGTTCCGGATAATTTATCTGGTAGAAAAATCGTGAGAATACTGTTCCTTTCTTAATTTAGCTAGTAGACTTCTACTAGCAGTCAACAAGCCCCTTACTCTCAAATGTTGCTTAAATATATTGCTTATTTTATTTTAAAAATAAATAACCTAGTTTACAATATAATATCCTAACCTCACTTACCTCAAAACTAAAATATAGCGTCGAAAAATTCTTCCGCATCGCTGTCGACTGGTAATGTACCCAAGAGACTGGCGGCATTGTTGCAACGTTGTATAGCAATGCTTAGCCTCTGGAAGTGTCAACCAGCCGTCTGGAGATTTCGTTGAACAAAACATGAGTACTCGGACCCCTCAGCCCGAGGGTTTCAACCCCAAACGGCTCGAAAATATAGTTACCGATAAGGTTAGGATAAAAGTTAGGTAGGATTAGGTATGAGTTTAAGCGGGACACCATTGCACCAGTGCTCAGGTTCAGTACCTAGGACATGTGGTCACGGAGTTATCTAATGATGTGCTTTGGACAGGGAGCGTAGGGCGTTGGCGGTTCGGTGCAATATGTTAGCCCGCAGGTTTGCGCGCTGTAGTAGGGATGTGAAGGTGTCCAAATCCACCGGCATGGGGAACAGGGTCCAAGTTACCGGTGGTTAGGGCCCCAGAGACAGGAACCTCCTCACAATACGCGCCGTATCAAGGAGGACTGCCTTCTGAATCAGGCCCTTCACCCAGCCACCCAACGAGAACCTCTTGAGATGTTGGTCGAGGCTCTTGGCGATAACGACTATCGGCACAATGATTGCCGAGTCCACATTCCACATGGCGACAACCTCGTGAGCTAGTCGAGATATTTCAATTGTTTCTCCTTCTCAGCCTTCACGAGGTCCTCGTCATGCGGGATAGTGACATCGATTATCATTGTACGGCGCACTGATCGATCTATTACCACTATATCACTTATTGGCTACAATAGTCCTGTCAGTGACAATATATCGATCCCAGTATTTTTCTAAAGCCTACTGCCAAACCTACACGTGCAGCTTGTGAGTGAAGTATACGCAGAGAGCTTACCACGTCCTGTGCGTTCAGTATAATAATGGATTTAAGATGTTGATGGACGCTTCGCAGATGTTCGCGGAAGCCGATGTCGTCGATTTTCATGCTATAATGAGAAAGAGGGTAGCGTCAATTATGGGAAGGTTGAGCGGAAGCTCCAACAGCATCCTAAGAACATTATCTGACAAGGTGGAAAGCCTCTTTATTAGGCACCGGCTGCGGAGGCACGTGCCAACATGTGTTGAGCCACGTCAGCATTAGTTGTTGTTAGGTTAGTTCTTAAGTTTTACTAACATAGTTTTTAAGTCGTTGTTACTAATACTATATAGATTGTGTGTATTTATGTGTGAACCGAAATAAATGAGAATATATACAGGAAAAGTTTTCACAGTGCAAGTTTTCACAGGTATTGTACCTATGAATATGGACAACTTTCACTATTGGATCAATTGATCACACTATTGATCTTTCACTATTGGAAAATTGTTCATATTTATAGGTTGAACACCCTGTAAAAATTTGCGCAAAGCTTAAGTTTTTTTCTGTAAGCAGGGTGAATTTTTCAAGTGGGCCTGGATGGCCAAATTGTATATTCAAATCAGTTAAGGTAACATAAAAAAAAACGTATTTTGTTGAAAATGAGCTCTTTCCTTTAGTTTACGGTATGTTATTTCCGAGAATTCAAACCTCACTAGCGACACATAAGATCATTGTACCCTGTGTTCACAAAATAAATGAATTTTGAATTTTTGAATTTTTGAATTTTGACACTATCGAATAGTGTAATACTAGTCTGTTTTTTTTTTCTAAGTCAACGGGTTCGATTCCTGGCTAGAAATATTGATTTTTCAAAAATCTAATGATGCAGTTTTAATTTTCATCAAAATCGAGCCTGTCGTGATCAGTGTCCTGTTTAAACTACATACTACTAAATTATTCTTTTAATTTTAATATAGGAACATCAAAGCAAATAAATAGCACAAGTTAAAGTTTCTACTTTGTATTCAGTAACAATTACTTATACACAAGTATGCACATTTTAAAGGAAATACCAAAAACTCTAAAGCTTAAACATTTTAAACTGAAAACATATTCCTTTTCACGTAGCAAAGTTAACACTTCAAACGGATAGTCGTGAATTTTGGACGGCGGCGCCGGCGTAGCGTACCTACTACGCGGCTACGAGAAGCTACGCCGTAGACACGTATACACCTAGTCTGTTTGGAGTTGGTATTTTCGATTGCAATTTTTATACACGTCACGACTTTAGTGAACCCAAGGGGTAGACAGTAATGTATATTATGTGCACTGGTGGTTTTCAATTCCATGTTGCAGAGGGAGAGCTTATTGCCGTTTGTTGGTCATTCTAATTTCAACTTAGCTAGGACTTTTTGTGCGTCTGATATTTTTATTTCCTTGTTATATTTATTTTTTGATGGTCTGAACTCGAGGGCAAAGCACAGCATGGCTTTGGTGTAGCGCTAAACTGGCTTTACTTCCATATGCTTACACTAAATACGTCCAAAACCAAGTTCATTACCTACTCGATCAGTTCTGCTACCCAACCAAACCCTCCAATATCACTTAAAGCTCACACGTGCAATTTGCAAACTCAAGTCTCATGCCACTGTGCACCTATATCCTCTACCGATGAAATCAAATACCTAGGTATAGTCTTAGATAAGAATCTAAAATTTAAATCTCATATTAATGTCCTTACTGGCAGAGTACGTAAACTTATATATATTTTTAAAACTTTAAGAAATATTGCTAATCCTATAATTATACGTAATGTCGATTTTGCCTTATGCCTATCTATAATTACCTATTGTATTCCCTGTTGGGGTGGTGCTGCAAAAACTATCCTTAAACCGTTGGAAGTTGCACACCGTGCCATACTGAAAGTGGCTACCTTCCGTCCGCTAATTTATCCAACTAATGAGTTATACAACAACTGCAACGTCCTTAACGTGCGGCAACACTTTATTCTTCAATCAATTCTGTTGCAACACCGCATAACCCCTTACATTGAAATTACCAAACGCCGAAAGGATTTAGTTTGTACTCCTCCAAGAACCCGCTTTTCGTTTACTAAAAGATTCTTTTATTATTTAGGTCCGTCTTTATACAATAAAATAAACAAAAAATGTCCTATATATAGATTGTCTAATCATAATTGTAAAATGACTGTCCGCACATTCCTTCAAAATAAGACTTTCGACGAAACAGAAAAATATTTAATTTAATGAAGTTATGATAAGTTTGTATATTGTACCACTCACCCACAACATAGGCCCACACTAATCCAATACTTTTACTTACGCACGCTTACACTGCCGCACGCTCACGCACATACACACACCCACAAACCCATTCATGCACACAAAGCGCACACACACACACACAGCGCACACACACACACACACACACACACACTTGCATACACATGCACACACATACGAATGCGCTCGCGCACTTTAGTATCTGTATTTAAACATAAAATTAAAAAAAAAATAACTTGTAAAAATAAAATTGTAGTAATACTATTAGAGGGGTTCGGCACTGTTACTCCTTAATACAGGCTATTTCATAGCCTAGCAAGGAGAGCAGCACGTCACCCACTTGATTGTCAGAGATTCAATACTACCCACTTTGTGAAATACTGTTGTACTACAATCTGTTTTTTATATAAATAAAGATTATTATTATTATTATTATTATTATATTTATATTATGACGGGCCAGTTGGCGTGGTTGGTTAAGATACCACCTATCACGTCGCAGGTCGTGCGTTCGATTCCCATCCAGGACAAACATTTGTGTGCATGAACATGTCTGTTTGTCCTGAGTCTGGGTGTAATTATCTATATAAGTAAATATTTACAAAAAAAAGTAGTATATGTAGTATATCAGTTATCTGGTTTCCATAGTACAAGCTCTGCTTAGTTTGGGATCAGATGACCGTGTGTGAAAAATGTCCCAGGATATTATTATTATTATATTTTCCTTGCCTTTATTTAGTTAAATGTCGAACATTTAACTCTATTCTATATTTTTACTGTCTATTCAGAGTGTACTAATTTCAGGATGCTTAGGTAACCGATATTTTTAAACTAGTTAGTGTATGAAAAAACCGGCCAACGGCGTGCGGACTTCACACAATGAAGAGTTCCGTAGTTGAAAAAAAAATTATCCCAAAAACAAACTTAAATTGTAGTTGAAAACCACGTCCGTACATTGAAGAAAGAAGCAAGGTCTTACAGCACAAGTAAAGGAATAAGTCTGGAAATCGTTAATTGTTATTTTATCACACAAAAAAAAATGTTTCGGGATTAAGTTTGTAATCCCAAAAAAATATGTTTTATGTGATAAAATTAAAAATTAACGATTTTCGTACTTTTTCCTTTGTTTGTGAGCTTGTGACCTTGCTTTTTACCAAATTTCATGTTTCTAGATCAACAGTAGTACCCTATAGGTTTTAATTTACTTGCGAGTTACAAAATATGTCGCATACATGGCCGTATCTTTTTATTGCGTTGACTTAGAAGCTTGATTATTTTAGAGCTCCAAGGGACCATAGATCTACGTATTTTAGTTTCAACTTGATACCTCCACGCGTTCCTAAGAAAAAGGGTATTGACAGACTGACAGACAGACAGACGGACAACAAAGTGATCCTATAGTGTTCCGTTTTTTCCTTTTGAGTTACGGAACCCTAAAAAGTGTTTGAATTGTTGCTTCCCACAGCAGAATGGTCTTATGTTTCAACAAACTGACATAATTTAATATTATGCGATTGAAATAATATTATAATGTAACACGATTCCTACCGGCTTTCTTTCGGAGATTCGCATCAGCAACTCTACCGCTATTGAAAAATGGCACAGTCAATAGTGTCTGATAACGTCAAACAATATAGTTATACCACAGGTATTTAATTCACCACAACATTCAAAGATCAGAAACGCCTATTATAAGCTATGAAATTACAACAACAAAAAATTCATATAAAAATTATTTTAGAAATCAGTTTCTAATTTAGTTGAGTTAATTTCTTTAAAACGTTGAAAGTTTGTGTTTGTGTAGAGATAGCGTCTTATTAGTTCTGCTATTTGACGATAGATGGTGTTAAATTCAGGACAGAAAACTTTTATTTTTAAGTTAAGTAATAAATTTGTTTTTTTCTTTGTTGGTAATTAAGTTAAAACCGGCTTCTCTCTTACAAAAATTCACACCTCGCCGCTGGTACCTACAGTATATAATATCACGCTCGTATATCCGTTAGTAGTAAGTAGAGGTGTAGTAACAGTACCCATAGTTTGTCACCACGCCACTCCGGTATTCTCCGAAGTGTCAGGCAGAGGTGTACCTATAGTACACCCACATATCGCCAGTTATGTTTAAGTCCCATGTAATAGGGGGCGAGCCTATTGCCATCAACCGGACACGAATACAGGCTCTGAGCTCTTACTGAGCAATTCCAGATGGAAAAAAACCCTATAACATTTTGCCCGACCCGGGAATCGAACACAGGACCTCACGCTCAGCAGTAGCGCTTTGCGTCCACTAGACTGCCATAATGCAGTACATTTGTATAAAGCACAGACCTTATCATATCTTTTAAATATAATGTTTTCACTATTCACATTGTAAATAACTATATCCGTCTAATTTAAGAAACGCGAAAATATACAATAAATCTCTGTCAGTCTGTGCATCCGGTATGATATATGACTATCTTGCAGAACACTGGACTGTGATTTGCTCATTCTTTGGTTAGGGTTTCTTAAGGAAATAAAGAAAACGGAAAGTGAATAGGTTATTTCTTGGCTAACGCGCACCAATTTCTTTAGCAAGAAACTAAAATACAATCTTAAAAAGGATATTATCCGAATTCTCCATCAAAAGCCGAATACCCAGCTAACGCAGTAGTGTCAGTTTAGTCATATATAACGTGCCGCTGCAATGGCGACATTAATTTGACACACGTATACGTTCCACATTTTCGTTTTAAAAAGATATTTTGATTTCATTAAACGTTATTATGTATTGATTTATTTGCAATTTTCTAAAATAGCATCTTGGAGCAACCTATAGCGCAAAGCTAAAATTAAAACGAACGAGAAAAAAGGCCACACGACTCGAGTTTTTTTTTTTCTGGGGGTATTAAAATTGGGATCACTTTGTGCAAAAAATTCATTCATGAAGCTACTTATCAGCTGGGTCAGAACAATAGACCAACGATATACAAAAAAAAACAGGTGTTGGTCAACGGCCTTTTACCAGCTGGCATAGAAAAATAGCTCCAAGAATGAGTTTTATGCATAGAGTGATCCTAATTTTTATTTTATTATATAGTTTAGTTTAATAGTTTTAAATTAGATTTTTTTCAATTTACGAATTATTTTATCTTATTGTATTTTTTATGATTACTGGCCTTTAGCGCTACCCGTGTGATGAATTAATGTTGCCATTGTGGCGGCACGTTGTATAATATACATACCTGGCCGACCGAGCTTTGCTCTGGTGAAAAAAGAGAAAACGGATTTTCCCACAAATTACACCTAGCTAAATCGATTTTTCGCCCCATTAAGGACGCGATCTCAAAACAGATCAGACAGGTATCGAATCGCATCACTACACTGACACGGCACAAACACACACACACACACACACACATACGCAGGGTTAACTGCGGGACTAATGAGTAATTATCTGATTTTGATAATTTAGCAAGTTTGAATATTTTTATTAGATTATTTTTCATGTTTTTATTTGGACCTACGTAAATATCCGACAGTGCCAAAATAAAATAACCTTTAATACCACACGTGAAGATTCATGCGTAACAGCAAAATATGTGAAAACTTACGACGGTTCGTTTTTATTTTTTCTGAGATTATTTGTAACTTTTTAGTAAATATTTTGCCCATATTTTTTAAAATATTATATCTGCTTACCTAGGGTATTTTTTAAGAAACAAAATTATGTACATAATAGCAGAAAAATGATCCCGAACTGAGTTTCATATCGTCAATTTTGTGTGAAGAGGTAATGGAAAATCGTTTTTACGATATGAAATACCTAATTTTCAATCCAAAAAATGGTCATTATTAGGAGATAAAGAAGTATTCTATTTGTTGCAATTGTTAGTTTTGTTTGAATTAGTTTCATTTCATCGCAAACTCTACCGAAAAATACCTTATTTTTGTCTGATTTGCAAATGCGTCCTTAAACCCCTATCTTGCATCTTTAATCGAACAGCTGTTTTCGAAAACGTGATTACAAATATATTGCTCATTTAATAGTATATGTAATATGGATATACACACATACACACATTCTCACACACATTTACTCACACCGTACAGACACGCACTCACTCTAGATATTAATAATTGTATGTATGTTAGTAATAATATTGTTATACTTACTGTCAGCTGTGAAGTTACATAAATAGTAAATAAATGAGATAATGTGCTATTATATTAGTCATGTGTTCTTGCGGAATGTGCAGCTTGAGTCATAGGTTCGAATCTTGTAGATTACATTACATTTCATCGTTTGAGGAGTAATGGCGGCCTAGTGGTAATGTTCCCGACTTACGAGTATGTGGTCTAGGGTTTAAACTCAGGCAGGCACTTTGTGTTATTTATTTCATCACCACTGCTCTCAAAGCAGTGAAAGAAAACACCGTCAGGAAACTGGCATGTCCTAGAACTAAAAAATTGAAAACATATGACATCCATTAACCTGCACTGGGGTGGTGGATTATTATATCCCACTACTCTCAGAGAAGAGCCTGTGTCCCAGCAGTGGGATCATTTTATGCTTTAATTTTACGTACAACATCTCGGTCCCTGGCTGTATTACTTACACATTTTACCTACTAATAAGATATAATATGTGTTACCCATTTTTATATACGGACTTTTTACTGCACGGTTGTTCTATGTTAATGGGTTTGGCTCCGCACTTAGTCCTTCAAATGGACCATTGTACGTGAGCCATGACAACCGTCGGTGGTTATTTCAACCAGACCACCTTCCTCCAGAAGTTTACCACATCTCCTGGTCTGTTCAGAACATACGTGAAAGATCTGGGTGCCCCGGGGGTTTCTGTTCTAATCTGGGTAACGCTTGCGCATTCAAAGAGCACGTGGGTAACTGTTACCTCAGCCTCCATGCAAGCTCAGCGCAAAGGACTGTCCGAAATGCCTGTTGTGTGGAAGTGTTTTTTAATATGCAATGTCCTGTGATGGACCCCGTCACCAGGCGCAGGCCATTCCTGCTCAAGCTTAATAAACCACTTGGAAAATTATTAACAATGAAACGGGTAAGTCGGTTAAACAAGACAAACAACTTGAAGTTATGGTCGACAACAAATTAGTTAATAAAGCAGCAGACGTTGCTGAGGCATTTAATGAGTTTTTTGCCAACATACCTATAACTACGACTCGCTCCTTAAATTCATCCCCGTCTAAAGCTGAAACCCTTTTGCATAGTAGTGTGCCTAAATGTGGTCGCTTATTTAGCTTCGAACATATAACACCTCGTGATGTAGTTAATGTATTTAACACACTTAAGTCTAAAAACACTGGTGATTACTGGGGCATCTCCATTAAACTGTTAAGTAATATAATAGACATAGTAGCCCCCTATCTAGCTGTTACTTTTAATAAATGTGTTGATGTAGGAACTTTTCCTGACCTCATGAAAAGTAGTAAAGTCATACCTTTATTTAAATCAGGTAATAAAAATGACGTTGGCAATTTTAGGCCTATTTCTATCTTACCTGCATTTAGCAAAATATTTAAAAAGTTAATACTCAAGCAGTTGCTAAGACATTTTAATTTAAATGGCCTCCTTCATGATGAACAATATGGCTTTACTAAAGGTCGTTCGACTACAGATGCGGGTGTTGCTCTGCTAAAACATATATTTAACGCATGGGAGAACTCGCAAAATGCTATTGGAATTTTCTGTGACCTTTCCAAAGCCTTTGATTGCGTGCACCATGACACGCTTTTGCGTAAACTACATCATTACGGTGTACAAAACGAAGCTCTTAAAGTAATAAATTCATATTTACATAATAGGTTTCAATGTGTAGATGTAAATGGTGTGAAATCTTCCGGGCTACCAGTTCAGTTAGGTGTACCTCAAGGTTCAATACTGGGTCCAAAGGCATACTATTCTATCAACGATTACTTAAACGATAAGAATAGTTGGTCGCTGTGTTTAACTTAAGACAATGTTTATGTTCTTTCTCCAGAATTAGCATACCTACTGACAGGTTATATGAGTTCATATAATTATTTATTTTGTTTGACTCTCAAGGTCAATTTATTTTAATTTTATTTTTATTTATTATTGACATAATCTACTCATTTCAATGTTTATTTATTTTTATGAGTGGTATTGCAATATGTGGTTAGCTAGTGACCTCGACAATTGATCATAGTTTTTCTTGCCCGAGCAACCGGCAGCAAGTTCGTCATGCTCCCTTAGATGTCACTGCTTGCGGTAGCGTCGGGGGTCGGGTTGTCTCCTTCCCTCAATTATGGCGAGGGGGGTAATGGCTGATCTTTGCGTTATACTCGTGAACGGGTGCTGCTTGTGGTGACAGGTCGTCTTGCTGACCTTGGTTTTGTTTTGTTATTAGTAACTTAACTCGTTGTTGATTTTACTTCGATGGTCCTAGTTTATCATCTGTGACTTTGAGTTACGACTACATGTACGGCTATATGTAAGTGGGCACGCCCTTTATTACTGGAGGCTTTTATTTGGGTATAAAGTTCTGCTTACGTTTTTAGTTTTGTATTTTGTTTCTGCTTGAGTATAGTTTTTGATTTTTTTTTTGTATATTGGCGTGTGCTAGCTTACTTATAGCAAATAATTTAATTTAATGTTTTGTATTGCGTAATGTACCTAAATTATTATGCGCAGTGTTATATAGAATCTTTTTTTTTTAACTGAACAGACAGCTGTGCTGCTGGGGAGTTTGTTGCGCCACTTCTTCTCCCCAGCTAAAGCACTAGGAAGTGGTGAAGGGCGGGCGTTTTGGGGGACTGTCTTATGTAATTTTGACGTTCAAAAAGTGCTGATTCTCAGCCTAGTTTGAATAAATGACTTTTGATTTTGAAACGCCTCGTTATCCTACTGTCTAAGGATGGCATAGCCTCCCTGGAATGCCTGCAGCCCATTGTCGAGGCTCACCAACTCTCCGTTTGTGTGTGGGTGAACTCCTGTAGCCATCTGCGTAGCTGGTTGAAGGGGATGGGTACGACTGTATATATTTACTGTAGATTGATAGATACAAAACAAAAGTGTTTAAAATTCCATACAGAAGCACGCAACTGCACGGGAGGGTAATGTTTCTCAAGACAACCTTTTACCTTACGCAGACAACCTTTTACCCTACGCACGGGACCCTTACAATGTCACTATCCAATTCTTCAGCATTTTTACGATTCGCGAGATATCCAGATTGACGCAGGGCGTACGTGACGAGTCAACAACACGTGTTCCAAGCAACGTGATGCAAAACTATGTCATTTCGGCGCTTCTGGACTTTGTGAGGCGAAATGAAACAATATTGTTTGACATTTTTAAATGGTTGGATTCTTATCCAACCATTAAAAACACATTAAGATACAACTAAAATAAAATTAAAATAAAATAAAGCACGCCAAACTTTTGAGTGTCGTGTATCTCAAAAGTTTGACGTAAACAGTTAATTTGACGTAGTTTTTAGGGTTCCGTACTAAAAGGTAAAACGGGTCCCGTTTTACCTTTTAGTACGGAACCCTAAAAACTAATATTACTAAGACTCCGCTGTCCGTCTGTCATCAGGCTGTATCTCATGAACCGTGATAGTTAGACAGTTGAAATTTTAACAGATGATTTATTTCTGTTGCCGCCTTAACAACAAATACTAAAAAACAGAATAAAATAAATATTTAAGGGGCTCCCATACAACAAACGTGTTTTTTTTATACATAATGGTACGGAACCCTTCGTGCGCAAGTCCGACTCGCACTTGGCCGCTTTTTTTGTTCGTGGTTCGGACTTGACCGGGGCAAAATAACAGGCGCATGACTTGCTTACTTTATCGCAACGGTTAGAGCTATAATACCAGCATATAACTTTCATAATATTATTGGCGTACTGAAGAGCAAAGGCCTTTTCCCATGTCGAGATGAAACGAGCGGATGTGATGGTCCCAAATAACCAATTGTTATTGGGGCCATCACATCCGCCTATTAGCCATACATATACATTCGCTAATAATACAATACTTTTGTAACTCAAAATGTGACATTTTTCAGAATCGACGAAAAATTTATTATTTCCTTCCTGATAAATATTATAAAAAATAAAACCTGTCAAGAGCGAGTCGGACTCGCGCACCGAGGGTTCCGTACCATCATATATTTAAAAAAAACTGTGCTATTTAGAGACATCGTTTTATTCTTCGTGTAATCTTTACATAAACTTCTATCACACAGAATAATTTCAGATTTTGCTCTATGCAAACTTCGGAGATAAGGGTGGGGGGAACGGTATTTTTTTTTACATTTTTCATCAAAAGTCGAAAACAATGCGGCCTAAAAAAAGACAGGCTGAGTCGCATCATAAGGCTTCCTTTTTACCATTCTGGTACGAAACCCTAATTAATACTGTATTAAATTTATTAATACGGTACGGCACGGATTTTTTAGCGGTATTATTGACGCGTAGGGAACTGAATGTTACGTTTGAATTAATCTCATACATATAATTAATGAACAAACATTAGTGATCATGTTTTGAGTTACAGCAGTATTCAGTGCGATATACAGCATTCTGCACGGCACGGCCTTAGAACCGAACCCAGGTCCCCACAGCAACAGCACGGCTCTGCAGTCGAACTTGACTTCTCCACCAAAGAGATAGGATAGTAGCATCCTTCCTATAACTATAAATAACTGCTTTAATCATTCTAGAATCTTCGATTTCCTTAGGGTATAAGGAGTCTTGACAAACCCTAAAAATGAGGGTTTCTCAATGTACAGACTCCAGCAGGTCAAGCTACCCGAAACTGTCAAATTTTCCCATTCAACCTTGAACAGTGAACCTAATACTTTAGCAACAAAGTTGAAAATCTATTAAAGAAATATGACAGATTGTAGTAGCATGATGTGCTGGCGCCTGTACCTTCCCGGAATTGTGAATATAGTGGCTCCTACCGATGCGCTCACCAATTCGATTGCCATGCTGAGTTTTTGCAATACTCTCTTGTAGCCCATTATTACAGCCCATTTTACTTGTGTTTAAATACGCTGTGAATGTGTGTGTAAGCGCAGGAGCTCTCGGTACCGTCCGAGACTTGGTGACGTTGGTAGTGTATGTGTGTGTGCGTGTTGTGTAGACGCTACTCGTCTTCACGCACACATCCGCAGCGTGTTTGTACATTTGGTAAGCACAAGTACAAGTAAAGCGTGTGTCGCTTGTGAGATAAAAATATCCAATCATTTCTCATTTCTCTCCTATTACTAATATGATAACGGAGTGGTACGTGACAGAGACGTCATCAGGCCGGGTGGTCTAGTCTTGGCAGTAACGTGACGGCTTGATGAAGGTGAGTACCTATTTAAGGTTTATGATATCTTGTGACGACATGAATGAAGCGGTTCTTTGGACGGAAGATTGGTTTATGGGATGCATATTTACGGGTCGTCAGAAACCCAAAAGTCTGAGAACCAGTCTTATAATACTAAGAGGTATCGTATTATACTGTAACTGGGTTGTGGAGGTCGGATAGGCAGTCATTCCATCTAAAATACTGGTATTCAGCTGCATCCGGTTAGACTGGAATGATAGCCAGATGATGATGTTTGTTTTTTTAGCACTCTTTTATTAGCTTTACTTGTAAGTAAGTAACCAACAGTGTAAAAAAAATCTTGGAATTACTTCCAAGATTTACAATTATAAATAGCTTTAAATTTACATTTAAAGCTATTTATAATTGTCGTATCGTAATAAAACTTTGTGTGTATATGTAGTTCGGATGACAATAATATAATTTGGTATCTTGGAGCTGATTTGATGATGGAGCTAGGAGGTGGAAAGTGGAACTCTTCAATGCCTAGTAAACCCTTCGAGTTTGGGGTCACATGATTCGTTTTGACGACTCTAATAGATTGGGCTTGGTAACGAGGGTCTGATGATGGAGCGTGGAATTCTTCATTGGCTACCAGTTAACCTCTCGACTTTGGGCCTTATGATTCATTTAGATGAATCCAATATATTACACTTACAGTCGAGGGTCTGATGATGGAGCTAGGAAGTGCATAGTGGAACTTTTCAGTGGCTACTAGGAAACCCCTCGCGTTTGAGCTCATATGATTCGTTTTGACGAGTCCAATAAATTGAGCTTGGTAACGAAAGTCCTTTTTTATATGAGATTTTTGTTTCAACGTATTATCTATAATCCACTTTTTCTTAACTGTTCGTCGCTTGGAAACCTGTGTCCTGAATTTCTTGAGGAGCACAAGGGCACAACACAACACTTGAGACATATTTTTTTTTCAATAAAAATAACTAAATTTGGTGAAAACTTCGTCGCTCCAAAGAAATAACCAACGTTTGACAGTTCGCATGACCCCGAAAACAGCCAGCGCCATCTGCTTTGAGCTTTTCAGATTACCTGCCATTAGCTACAAATGGTTTTGTTCCTGTCTTTATGCAAAGTATTCGTATCTTATTAGTTTTGCAAACAATTTTTTTTTTTTTTTGATAGTCTGTGGTGTCCCACACCTGGGCAAAAGCCTTCCCTTTCCCTTCAATAAGTCACACCACCTTCGCCGCGGTCACGTCGATGGCGATGTCCTCTCTCTCAGGCGTCCAGTGGGTGCGATCGTTGCCCATCTCTCCGGGTGCATTCGTGCGACGTGGCCAGCTCACTCCCACTTCAGCCTGGCTGTTTTTGCTAACAATGACGGTGTTATAATATACATAATATATGTATGTGTAATGACGGTGCAAATAAAACACTACTATTTTCAAACCAGTTTCTTTATTTCGTGTTCATCATTTTAATACAACATACAAGTAAATTTATCATCAGATATTATTTTATCAATTCTTAAGATCTACCTTAACTAAGACTTGAATAACAAGTAGGTATGTATGAGTATTCATATCGATATATCGATACATCGAAATGGTATCGATATGTACCGAAAATCGTAAGGGATTTAAATGCTCAACCCACACATAGTTAATCCACAGATAAATAAACAAATTAACAAACTTCTTTAAAAAAAAAAAACTGACAATGGAATGTAATACTGAAGTATTAAAAAGTATCAATTCCAATAAAAGCCTGTATAAAAAATGCTTGGCTGATAAAAAGTAAACACAAAAACGCACAAATTCACACAATAACTTAAACATGGAAGATGAATGCCTTAACTTTTTACGATGTGCCATTTTTGTGACGTCATTTGACGTTTATTATTGTGGCAGTATAGTTTTGCAAGATGGCGTCTACGATATGAGCGAGTTTTATTAAATATTCAAAAGTGATGTCTGTTTTGGTGATTAAGTTAAACCTCACGTAAGCTATTTTAATAAAAAGAATGTGTACATTTTTATATTTTAAAAGATAAGCATTTTTTTATGATCGCAGACTTAGAGCACGCGAAAAACGACTTTGTGCGACAAATGACATAACAAAATGGCGCGTAAGCAAAACAAAACCCGAAACTCCTTTTATCTCAAAGACAAATGACTGTAACATTAATTCCAACTGCAAAATATACTTTACAATATAGTTTTTATTATTTTTTAAATAAAACAAGAGGTACACAGTCAGTATTATTTCGACAACGATTAGCTAACAGGGAATCTAAATTTTCCATATATTATTATAAATATTGAAAGGGTCGATTAAGACAGTCACAGCGAAGGAAAGTTACAAGCTAGGGGAAAAATAGGGTCTGTAATTGTGAACATGAAAAATCAAGTTTAAATGTGGAGCAAAGTTTGTAAAACCAGCTCGCATTACCAAATTTCATCATTCTACTTGAAATTACATTTGACAGTCGAATTGGAAGATTTACTTGTGTAGTGTATTGAAAAACGTTCAACAATAGGTTTCTACTGTCATGTTCAGAATTATCCCTATAGACACACGGTAAACTGTAGAGTGTCGTGACTAGAGAAAGAAATAGTAAATGGAACTCCCGATGGGATAAAATTAAAGAACACTATTATTCAGAGGGAAAGTTACAAAAAGTTCCTTATAACTTAACACGCGTATAAGCGAGAAAACTTAGAGTCTAACCTAATAGAAAGTTAGATGACTAGCGTCGGCGACACACGATAATAAATTACAATAAATAAATTATTAATAAATGACATATTTTCAACAAACAAAATCAAATAATTTCAATGAGACGAGATTTAGTTTTGACAGAACCGATCAGAGGTGATATGTTCAAAAAACTGGATGGAAAACATTACATTTTTAGCTTACCCGAAGTAGCCTTCTTTTTGAGCCAAATTTAACATTATTTTTGTATCGAATACATTGTATAATAGTGATAGATTTATCGCATATGAGTACTCTTAAATAATCAGGTATACTATTCAAATAATAATTGATAGAACACATGATTGAGGGGTTCCGCTTGATCACACTGCTATATAAAATTGTTAAGCGGTCAACCCAATCATCAACTACTTGACCATCATTATAAGAAACTGCTAAATAATAATCAGTCTCTTTAAAAATAAGTGTTGATTGACTAACAAGAGAATCAGTAATAAGTTTAAGTGACCAACCCGTAAGATATTTTATATCTGTAGGTAACCAACCATTTTGAAATTTTAACCAGCGTTTAATTAACTTTTGCATGTAATCATCAGGTTTAATCCTTCAGTGCAAAGTTGGCCGACTCTATTGTTTATCTATTGTTTGGCGAGAGTTAACGGATCAACTTGTGTTTAAACTTTGATTAGGTAAGTTGGTATCCGGAGTCGTGATCATTTAGCCTTTGATAGGTTCAATGTCAAAACAATATGTTACCGAAGTGAAGAGATGAATTGATGGTGAAAAATTTTGCACGAAAGGCCTCGGAATTTTTTGCTGCATTTATGTTCTATCAGTTTCAAAAGGAGTTCTTTTGGTACGTAGAGAACCTCAATTAGCCATGGCTGTAGTATTACAGATGTTGTTGTTGTTTGTTGAACTAATTAGGGTTATAAACCAATTCATTTTTATTTCGGTTTGTTGTTTCATCATAGATATAAAGTGCTAGGAAAAACGGACCAGGTAGAACCCAACACATACCTTATTATGTGTTTTTTAGAAAGTGATGGGACATTATTTATTTATTAGTGAGTAAAAAATAGCGCATTGACCAAAATCGTGCACATTTTTCAACCATAAATCTATCTCTGCATTTCTGAATTCAATTATGGAAATGCCTATGTAACGGTTGATTCTCAATAATGCTAAGAATCAGTCATTAGGAACTTTTCCTTTTAAATTGTCACTATTGCCACAAATGTTCATGAATTGCAAGATTAAGTCAGGTAGTACAGAAAAGTCCTGGTATTATGGGATTTTGCAGAAATAGTAATTTGCACTTTGTAATCATATTATTTACGGGTGCATCACTCTTTATGTATGAAACAATTTATTCTTAGTATTGCGCTTTGAAGGTTTAGCACTATTAAGAAATCGACCGTAAATACAGACACTGTCCCTAAAAATGTTTTGTGCAATAATCATTAGTGCGGTGAAAATAAAAAGCGGGTTGATACGAAATTGATGTGCTAAAAAGGCGGAAACAGGTGTACCGATTTAGAGATCAGAACTGTCGAATACAATCTAATGTAACATGAACACTAAACAACTAAATCTTTTGCCATGATTTCACTGTGTATCGAGTGAATACGCGATCTTAACCATCAATATTTTTGGTAACAATATCATCATTATGTTATGTCAAATAACCAATAAGAAATTGGTAGTCAGTATTTAACAGTTTGAATATACAATTGAATATAATTATGTTTTTCTACAAAACACAGTAAAAATCATGGTAAAGATACATTTTATTACCACACGTTAAGTTTAAATTCCTACACAGATATAAACCTTAAGTATCGATTAGCATTCGAGTTTATTATGAAAAAATATATCATTGGAAATATTTTCAACTTCCTCCTTAATTTCAAACCACCCAAGGACAACTTAATTATGCATGTGACAACCGATTTTTATAACTACATGTTTATTCCTAACAACACTTTGGCAACGAATAGTATTTTCCATTTTTTTTTTTCATTAAGTTTTTTCCATCAATTTCAAATGTAACGTCAACATTATTGAAGTTAACATTACCATGGTTTTTATCAAACCCGATCATTTATCGATTTTTATCGTCGTCTTTAAAGATAGAAGACATAGAAAAGTATCGACAGAAGATGAATATCGATCGATAATGTGACATCACTGACTTTAGTTGGCGAAACATGTTACACCATTCCTTTATTAAATTTGGCTATCAAAGTTTATTACACTATCCTACAGTTCCGCCAACTAACGTCGTATAGAAGCGAACTCAGAAGATTTACCTAAAATAAGAAACAGTTATCCAGGATTTTAATCACTTTTTTTTTGTTTTTTTTTTATTATTTTTTTGTTATTCTGTCATCAGTCTTAAAATTGAGTCATACCATCTAACTAAGAATGATGAACTCTTATATTTAAGTTCCTAGGCCTGATCTAACATCGGAATTTTGCGGTGATTTTCTTACACTGTAGCTTAGTGGAAGTTAGAATAGGGGATATAAAAAGTATGGATAGTAGCAGACGAGTAACATTTAAGAGATGTTAACAAGTGCCATTCACATCATTTAACCAACAGTTAAGAGTACAGTTTGAAGGTATACGTCTAAGGAAAAGGTGTCTCAACTAGTAAGGCTCTCGGGGAAACTATTTCACACATTCCTTATTCAATAAGTTATTGGTATTTTAGAGTAATCAACATTGAATAGTTTATATTAATATTAATTCTTAATACTAAAGAGTACAAAAAATAAAGGAAATATTATTGAATATATGAAAAACAACAAGTCATCAGCGAAAACCATCGCGTTTTCATATAAGAACAACATTGTTTTTTTTTCGTTTACAATAACATTTAATATTCGCGCTCACGAAGATGCGGGAGTTAATAAGATCCTCGCAGCGTGGCCGTGAGAGGCTCCCCACAGGACGGGCCCTCGCCGGCCGCGCCCTCCCCCCAAACCCTACACTACCAACGTTTCCCTTCGATCATCCTCAAAGTATCAAAAATATCTGCTAGAACATCCCTTTCCCTTAGTGAAAAATTCTCGATAGTACATTTTGAACAGTCTCAAAGTAACTAATGCGTAGGTAACAATTACAATCTTCATTAAAATGTGGATATGCAAGAATGAAAGTATTGAAATCAACAATCGTTTTACATTAGGACGAAGTAAAGCGTTCCTACGTTGTGTCTACTGTACTGTTTAATATCTAACCTATAGGGTTACCATACACGTCAATAAGTTATATTAGCACTTATATTAAAAACAGTTCATGATAAATGACTGAACATGTGAAACACAGAGGATCATAGTCTGTACAAAATTTCCCAAATGTTTTTTTTTTTTTCATTTTATCAAAGGTTAACACATTCCTTCAAATTTAAGGCCACGGCGCATTATGGTGTTTCAGTAGATTATAAAGTTAGATTACTGAATTATATTTATGTTTTTAATGATGACGTTTATATCTAATAACGTTCTTATTTACACCTGTGCACGTGAGATTGCTCGACGGTTCCGTGTTCTAAGCTGTAGCGTGTCCAAGTCCAAATGAAATGGTGCTGTGTGCAGTGCAGCTTAAGCTGTAGCACGGAGTGAGTGACAAGCGTCACTAGTCCTTACAAATCTACAAGTGGTATACTAACCGAGGAAAGCACGGCTTGAAACATTACATCAACATTACTACGTCTCGTATCGTAAAAAATATCGGTGACAGACTTACACTGATTCAAAGCTCACGATGTGCCTTACCTACTAAACTAACATAGACAATGCGATATCTAAAAATACACAACTACTCGTACGCTATAATATATAGGATATAATTTAAATTTAGTTCATCATAAGCGTGGCGTTCTCCTTACAACTGGCAGGATGGCATTAAGTGTGTAAAATCGATTTGTGTGTGGACAATTTAAGCTTCGTATAATTAATATAGGTTTATAAACTTACGAGCATACACATATTATGATAACATTTAATTATCTAAAAGCAATTTCTTTGGCGACTAGCATCGTTAAGAAAGATTCCAAATTTTACTTTCCTTCGTTCCAACCCAAACTTTCTATGCCAGCGACAATCCGAAATCATTCGTGCATTGGTCTATCAATTTGTCCTACGTCACCACTATGTGGACGATATGTCGCGCTTCATTAACATTTCTCTATTAAATTATATCATTTGATCAACATTCGAATACATAATCCGTCAGTATTGTCAATTTAGAAACAGTGCCAATATATTATAAACATCGCCTCACGCGTCTTCCCCATCACTAACCGTCCCGACTCCCGCGCAGTCACTCATATAATTAAAAACATTACTTGATATGTCATTTGCTACCAACTTTTTCTATCATTTGGAATCTTTCCACTTTGTAAAAATATTTATAACTAAAAATCACACACCTTATATTACAAAATTACCTACACGTGATGGAGAAAATAAAATAGTTACTGTACCGACTTCATCTTGGTCTGAAGACGGGAAGATGTGAAAGCTAAAGTAGCGTTGTCAGTACCTACAGAACGCTCTCTAATCAAAGTAACAACACCGATCGCTAAGGTACACAAAGAGCAAAGAAATTTATACGATAATACACAATCACATTAACCTACGTGTCATTATTTTAAATTAGAATCAATATCATGTAAAACATTTCAAGTAGTCCATAACTACGTCACTAAAAAAATCGTCACCATTGTGAAAATAAACACTATTATATGCAAACGTCTCAACTAACTTAAGCGATACTAAAATATTTTGTATTTAATTTTTACAATAAAATGTATCATAAATTCAAACGTGAGTTAATTTTAAAAACATTCAGCGTAAGTACTTCTTCGAGGATGGATGGTTTGTGCTTATATGTGCTTTGTTAATCACCTTAACTTACAATCACAATTTTTGAGACAACATGTTCTGACAGAAGCATTCCTAAATAATCTTTTCTACTAACAGCGGCTCATAACATCACGCGGCAACTTGAGGCTCTCCGTTCCGTCAAAACACATAAACGAATTTTACATTCATAATCAAACTCAACATCAGTCGTGAATACAGTAAAATCATTGAATACAATTCTCTTTCATGAAAAAATACCTCAAAAATTAAGTGAAACACCAACGTTCTGTGCAATTCGCTAAAATTATACACCTCCACTTAGCGTATTCTCAACAATGACACATCGCTTAATACATATAGAAGCGATGATAGAAAAAAACTTTTCGAATGTATATGAAAACGAATACAATTCCTGAGCAATTGATTGCGTGGTACGTCTTGTCAGCCTGTTTGAAACGAACGCAGAAGCGGTTATTGTATTTACAACTGCTCATGGCTCAACGAATATCAAATTCAACGACGCACTACCAAGTAAATATAAGTGACCAAATCGTTAACCACATACAATATGATAAGCTAACATCAATACATTATATCTACCTTGATGAATACATTAACAGGTGAATCTTAACTGACACAAAATTATTCGATTTCAAACAATCATTAAGAGTAGAATACACTATCGATATGGTTACTGTAAAACCCTTATTATATCCTGTCAAATTCGGATATAGTTCCATTATTTCTGTCAACAAAGTACTACCTGCCTCGAATTGTCCAACTTTTTCAACAAACGCCATACCTAAATAACACACTACAAATACTTTGATTGTTAATTTCGTTTTATAAAAATATCTCTCACACTACGTACCCTCTCTCTAATAACCCACGTCGTGACTTCACCATCTTGTTCAGATCCCGGCTTCCCTTATCATCTAGTTAGCAATAGGTACTATCAACATCATTATTCTAAAACTATTTACATTTTTGCTCGACACACTTCCTGGCGATAATGGTGTTAGAACGGCAATTAAATCAAATAAGGGAACGATGAGTGGCTGAAAGCTTGAAATTTCATCAATGATCAAGTCTTCTTCACCTCGATTCTAACAATGACATGCTTGAATTAATGATTGAAGAATTGAAGGGAGCAGCAGCAATCGAAATTCTTATACTCAATATCATTCTAATGGAGAATCGAATGAGATTCTTCAAAAACGTTGATGAAAGTGTAAATAAAGAGGGAATTAAATAATTTACTTCGATCTTAATTTTATTCTTAAGAAAAACTGCTGAGTATAAAATTATAAACGATCTTGTAAGCCTAGCTTGCGCTTACGTAACTAGTAGGTGCTAAGTTAGTAGTAAAATGTTCCCTAGAGTAATTGACTTTGAAATATTGGTTGTTAGGTGGCGCTCTTTTGAAGCAGTGCAGCTGTCGGGAACTGTATCCAAGGAGTCCTAAAACGGATATTAATACCTACGTTTTCGTAGAAAAGTAAAGCTTAGTTGGGATATTAGGTTCTTACATTAGAATACAAATAGTTCTTATACACGAAGATTTATAGCCTACATTCATAAGAATATGTATTTTTATTTAGATATTTAGTGCTGGGAAATGTACCGCCTAATTCACTGAGATGCGTCGTTTATGTTTTGTGAAGGTTGTCTTCTGATGGTAAGCAAATGTTGTTCATGATAATAAATAATTGCGCTTGTCTAAACCAGTCGTTTCGACAAAAATTGGATAAGTTTTGTCATTTCTTAAAAATATATTTTGTTGCTGGATGGCTGTGTCGTTGCGTTAAGCTTTAAGCTCGGTAGAGGGGAGATTATTGAATTATATTGAAATTGATTAATTACTTTCTATTGTTTTTAATTATATACAATTTTTGTGCGACCGACTGATAAACTGGATCAGGATCAATATTTTTGCAGAAATGTTAAGTGTATGAAAGTGTCTGTACGTATGTTGTATTTAAATGTTTACTGAGAAGATATATAAAAAAAAACCTTTATTGTGGATTATACTTTTGCTATCTGAAATTGACACTACAATAATTATGATTTTAAAACTAAAATTGTTGATCCCAATCCAAAATATGTGTAAAAAACACTAAAACGTCTACATAAATTTGCTTTGGGTTACTCTAACTCCTCAATATAGAATGCTAGTTGACAAGCTGTCATAAGAAACTTGGCTGTTAAATTGTGGATACAAACTGCATACACACATACTAAAATAATCCTGCTGGAGAATACTAAATTTTCTTTCATTGCTCTTAAAAATTGCAGGCAAATTGAATGTATTTCTTTTTTTATAAAGCCGCCATTTTGAAAAGCTTATTAGAGTAACCCTTTTTCATATCTTGCACTTAAGACTAAAGCAAATACTTACGATATTCATGCCGCTTGTTCCCCTACACCAACTGTATTAAGTCTAGTCAAAATGCACACACACGGGGGTAACACACAGAACCTACACCAGGACATTTGTGCTAAAGAATCGATGTGTACTGAATAAGTGCTAGTTGTGTAAAATAGTTTTTTTGAAGCCAACACCAAAACTAGTAATTACCGAGAGAGAAAATGATCTTTCTCTGAACTTACTAGATGAACTACAAAATTGCTTGTCTGCTAGTACATAACTGTAGTTATAAATTATGTATGTAGCTACGATTAAATAAGTACGTAGATTCTAGCTAAAGGTGTGGTTCCAGTGAGTTTTAAAAGTGAATAAGTTCGTTTTCAATTTTTCTTAGGACTGTGCCTTTTAGAAATCAATGATATAAAGACTATGATTAAAGGAATATTCTACAGGTATATTTATTCTTTATGATTAATCTAATATGATAGGTTTAAGAACGTACTGGTAATTCGGATGTCCATAAATAACAGTTGCATTACAAAAATTTTGTGTTTAAAATTGTGATTAGGATTTAGTAGGTACTACGTTTATTTATATCATAATAATTATCCAAATATTTACAACCAGAATCAAGTGAATCTATTTTATGATTGTGTAGCACTGTTTGACATCATAAGCAGATTCATTAGCACAAACATGCATAGCAAGTTGTAACTGAATTAATTTTATTAAAACAGTTACAACTCCGCAGGTGAAACTACAGAAGCGCTACTTTGGTAAAAAAAGAAAATAAAAATAAAACACACATCAAAACTGCAATGAACTGGTATTATTATAAAAAAGCAATTACAACAAAAATAATTCAAAACAAAACGATGTACATTAATTTAAAGAACAATTGTTTATACAAATAATTAAAAAAATATAATAATTATAACAACAAACATCGACAAAATATATTTAAAGACAAAACATGTTTCAATTCAGTCCTCGAGCTTTAGAAATGCAATTTTTAAGAATGAAAATGTTTCTCGTACAGAAAAATCATTTCTTTTTTTACTAACATTATTATGCAAAAACACAAAAAAAAAGATTGGGAATTAAGTTTGTAATAATAATTATAACTGAAACTTAAATTACCATTTTCTGGTTAAAAATAAAGAGTAACTATCGGTCGACAAAAAAAAAAAACTAAAAAAATAAAATCGGGGGTTACACAGTTTTACTAGGCGTAAACGTGAAGTTGTCATAATTTGCAAATCTTACTTTATTAAATTTCGATACACTATACTATACTTAATATAAATATAATACGATGAAATGATCTCGATTAAGTAGAAGCGTATGTTGTTACCAAAAACTGGATTTCTTAATTGAAAATTACAACAAAAATATGACACTGAGGTCTGTAAAAGTGGAGTAATTTTCACAAAGAAATCCGGACAATAAAGTCTAAAATAACGGTTTCCCCAATTTCTTGCGTGACCTCAGTTCATCAAGACGAATTATTAATAAAAAAAATATTGGTGAATAAAATGGATGTCGATAAATTCGTCAAAGCCAACTGAGGTAAGGCAGATTTATGGTCAATAGTCGACTTACAATCAAAGTTCAGTTGTCAGTGGATTAAATGAAGTTCATCAATCACTCCGTCTTAGGATATAGGAACAGGGCAGTCTATAATAAAGTCATTGGTGAATAATCACTGAAATTTGGACACTAAGACGCGTGACGTGTTTCAGCTAATCCAGTGTTGATTAACTATTTGATCGAAGATGCGTCAAGGCGGCGAATGCGTGTGCGCGGTGGAAGGCAAAATACAGAAAACAATGCGAGAAGAAGTCAGTTGTTCTCAAATGTTCAACTTTTAGTGCAAGTATGGTAATCCTAAATTCGAAGTTCGAGATTAATGAACATATTGATCATATTGTTGCCGTTTAACTGTCAGCCATTTGTATGTTCTATACATTTAGCAATCAGGTAGATATTTTATTATTTATTGAGCAGTCATCATTAAAATTATATTGTATATAGATTGCCAAAACTTACTATAATAAGGTAGGTAATCGGTGGTAAATAAATATTATTATTATTATTATTATTTTAATTAAATATTAAATAAATACTTGTAAAATTTCCAGTAGCTATAACAATTACGATAACTTGCACTAAAGTATAAAGATGAAACAATCATAAGTAATTCGATCAGATACCCTTACGATTAGATTTATATGAAAGTATGGTACATATTTACAAACAATACTAAATATCACTTATTAAATCACAACATGATCTTATGGCACACGATATACAGGTCGCCACAGTGCGCACGCGACGCCTGCCGACGCATCTTCAAACATTTTTAATTTATTTAAGAAATATCACCAAAATGGAAACGCGTAACCTAAAACTAACAGATCTTTAAGATACCGGCCCTGAGCCGGATCAGATCTCTCTATTGTCATAGATTCAGCGAGAAAAAATACTAAAAAAAACATTATTTACTAAAAGAAAACCAAAAAAAGTTCTAATGAAAAAAATCTAACTAAAATAATTCTGCTAACACACTCAAACACACGGTAATGTAGTAAAAAAATAATAATAATAGCGCAATATCCATAAAATACAAAAGAAAAGTATACGTCACACATGCACCGTAATACTAAACACTACAAAAATAAAGTTGCTTCCATATAAAAAAAATTCTTACCAGAATAACAAATTGTATAATTATTTTGTATACCGAGCTGTTTATAATACTCCCAGTAAGTAGATGCGCTTACGCGCCCTTTTAAATCTGCTAAAAATCTCAAAAAATTAAAAAGATGCTAGCGAAACGACCATTTCCTAAGTGCTCTAATACATAGTTACTACCGTGTCCAATGCTTATAACATACAATCAATGCATAAAAACGAACAATATCAACCAAATGTTACTAAAAAAAAACATCAGAAGACTTAGGTCCGTGGGCTCTCAGCGACTAGGCGGTATCGATAACATTACTGCTGAAGTACTGCCCTCCGATATAGAACGAGAGAAAAACTTACAATCTTTTAGTATCGAAAAATGCTTTATAAATTCTCAACTGAGGGCATCACTAGTTAGAATGCATAAAATTTGGAACTAATTGAGGTCTATAAAACATTCTTGATCGCCACTTTGTGATGTTACTATTACGTATAAAAGAAACAGTATAATATTCAGTAGAGGTCATTGCTTTACTAATTTCAAAACGCCGCAGTCAACTTTGTCATTGATAAAACCCCTAACATCATTATTTCCCTAAAATTTAGTAACTACGCTTAGTGAGGTTCTAACCAAAGATTGTCCATTTCAGCTCAATCAATTTAACACTTACCTAATTAATAATGTAACAACTCCTTACTTAGATTTTTTTATAATCCATAGTTTCCATCGACACAGAATAAGTGCTAATTAAAAACAGGAAGTGCTATTGTGCCGTAGAAATAATCTTAAAACTAACAACAATCCGCTCGATGCTCTCTTATTTACGATAAAATCACACGCTTAACGCCTAACAATTTGTTAAGTAATAATAGTTAAAATATTGGTCCAACAAATGGGCTAAATAATACAAATGCCCTTAATATTCATCCCTAATTTAACGATGTGGGATATGAAAAAATATTATTCAATAGATTAAAAAAATGATAAGGATTCGAGAACACCGTCGCTCGAAATTTCGGATCGTACCAACGGAATTTAATCTCTAACCATCAATCAATAGGTACTCGAATAACAATGTCAATACTATAACTAATCTCATTACAGTTTCGTTTAGAAATAATTCATAAAGAGATCTTATGCCGAATAATGTAGAGAATACCCATCTTAAGCCAGTATGATCACATCGAGACAGTCCCAGGGTTTCATCACTTGCACACTTTTAGCAAGTTCCGTTCACAAATCGTCACTTGAACTACAAAAATTGACACGCTTTGCCAGAAGGATAAGTCCTTACGTCGATTAATAATAGTATTTACGTCTCAGGGTGTCGATTTTTGGCCTATAGTTCATCGGTCATTCGGATCTCCTGTGATCAGAGCGCGCTACTCACATGCCTATTGGCGGCACTTGCACGTAGCGGTATATGTACAGCCGGTAGTCCTTGCTTGCGAGGACCACGGACCCGTCGTCCATCAGCGCCACATCGAAGCATTGAGCATGTTTCACTTTGCTCTCCAGTGCGGACACCAGTTGTCCGTCTTGCGTGAATATCGTCAGATTGAAGTTGTTATGGTTGTCCGCGATCAAGATCTCACCAGCTGCGTTGATGCCGACACCAATCGGGTAGTTGGTGACACCTTCACCACCGATCTGACGTAAGTAAATACCCTCGTAGTTGAACACCTTGACGCAATGCGCGCGGTTGTCGCTGATGAAGATCTCTTGCTTGTCGTTTACTACGACTCCGTTAGGGAATTCTAGGTGTTTAGAGCAACCGAATTTCTGCAGCACGTTACCGATCTGGTCGAAGATTATGACGCGCATTACTTTGCATTCGACAACTACAATTCGGCCTTTGTTGTCGACAGTGACACCGCGAGGATGCTGGAGGATGTTGGCGCCAAATTTGCGCACGAATTGACCATATTGGTTGTAAATCTGAATCTGGTGTGTTGGTGATCTCTCGGTCACAATAATGTCGCCAGAAGTGCGGACTACGGCTACTCTATTCGGGTACAGTAGTTGGCCGTCCCGTTTGCCACATTCGCCAAATTGGAATTTGAAGCGTCCTTCCTTGTCGAATATCTGAATGCGGTGGTTGTTAGTATCCGCAACGATTATATCGTTTTGAGCATTGACAGCTACTCCGCTGGGCTCGGTGAACTGACCTTCCATTACGCCGAACTCACCGAATTTGCAGTGATAGATCATTTTTTGCCGTTTGATTTGAGACTTCGGCGGGAAAATGGCAGTAGAGATTAGCTTGTTCGTCAAGTCTAAAATGGGATCGTTGTGAACGGCACTTGTTAGCGAGTAAGGGTCAGTCGTCGTCGGCGGGAAGAGCGAGTCGCAACCACCGTTAGACCACTTCTCATAAGGGTTAATGCCATTTAAGTTGATATCTCCAATAGCAGAAGAGAATGGACCCAGGCTGTTGACACTATTGAATCGTTTTGAGATAATGTTGGACTCAAAAGGCGAGGTGGACTGGCTTGTAGGTCCTAGGAGACCATTCGTGTAGGGGCGATCCAGCACACCGTTCAAACCGGTTGGTAGGTGGATTCCACCGTTAAGGCTACCTGAACTTCCATTAACGCTGCTACTGCTGGACGATGACCCGCCGTTCAATAGATTGCCGTTGGTAGGGCGAGCAATAGGTGGCTGTTTAGTGGGGCCAACATTCGCCTCTGAGCTAGAGCGCACGTAACCAAAAGTATTTCTTACGCCAACTTGTATGGCTTGGTAGTTCGAGACAAATTCAAGCTCGCAAGCTGTCTGTACGGTATGTTCCGGATTAGAACTCAATAAGGTTTGCAATTTCGTGTCTAAAAGTTTCCTGAACATAAGAATTTCTGCAATGTTAGCGCATTTAGTCAATCGCTCTACAAAGTCGCACGTCTGGTATATCTTATCAACAGTCTCTTGAGCTTTCTGCCCGACTACTGTGAGAGCAATTTGTTTCGTGGAAAATACGCTTTCGAGTTCCTTGAGTAGTTCTTGCTTACGCTCCTCGAGCATGGAGCGGTAAAACTGGAACGTATCGTTTATTTCATTTTGAGCTTTATGGTACTGGACTTGTAATTTGCCAGCGGCATGTTCAACAGTCTTAATAACGTGCCTTATTTCAGTGGCTCGAGTCTTGGCTTCAGTTACAGCCGATTGCATCAGCTCCAATTGTTTAGGCCCAGCATCAGATAAGTGCTCGCAGTCGTGCAGAGCAGCCGGGTGTTCGATTATCGTGCATTCCTTGCATACCGGCACGGAGCAAGTGCGGCAGAAGTATTTAAGAATATCATTTTTGTGTCTTGGGCAGAAAGCAGTTTTGTCACCGCTTGCAGAGAGGGTAGATCCGAGCATACCCTTGTCATCTTTCAGGTCAGTGAATGCCAGCACACGGTGGCCCTCAAAGCAATGCATGAATTGGTGCGCCATTACGCAGTTTGGGCAGAGAAAATTAGCACAATCGACGCAACGTGCGACTGCGTCCGATTCCTTAGATTTGCAGCCGGTGCAGCGGGCTGAAGGCGAGTTGGTCTGGCGAGCAGTTGGCAGGAGATCGGCGTCCTGCTCAACGGCGGCGGCTATCACAAGGTTCGTGAGAAGCCCAGGTACGCCTGCTGTCGGTAGCTGGCTGTCTACGCGACAAGTGACGCAAGTGACTTTGTCGGGGTGCGTTTGTTCCCTCTCCAGGCAACCCCGGCAGAAGGTGTGGAAGCAATTGAGTACTTTGGGGTCGACGAATATTTCTCGGCAGATTGCGCAGGTGGTGTCGAGTCCGTCGAACTCGCGGAGGTCACATACGGCGGAGTCACTCGCTGGGGGCGAGGATCCACTGAGAGTCAGGGGCGATAAGGAGCCACGCTCCAGCGAACCTATTGAGTTGGCACCGGGCAGCGACTCAAGGGACGGGGTGCGTGAGGCCATCTTCAGGAAACCGGCATCCCTGAAACAAGAAACATGAGCTATTAAGAAACTATTACGATAAACAACTCTAAAAGATTAGGATCGTAAAAAGTAACCATTTCCGTTATTAAATGTTTGAAAGCTATCTAATATTTCTCAAATATCTTTCATACAGGCATCCTTTAACGACTTTCAGGAGCTAGAAAATTCCTACATGAATAGTGGGTATTACGTAAATGCATTTTCCGTCGGAGCCGTGACCTTAGATACAGAGGATGCCGCTACTATAAACTTGATAAATAGAGAAGCTTTACCGAATATTTTCGGGAAATTTACGAGCCGCCGAACGATACACCGGAAGAAGCCGAGTGAAGTAGCGAAAACATCAATAACGGTGTCGAAAATGCAGCGAGCCAGGAATGTTTACATCACATGCACTTCCCAAGGGCGGGGGTTACCATGGCAACGCGTAGGGTGACGCTGTAAGGGGATCTGTTCACGAATTAGAGGGTGGAGTATTTGGACTCCCTCTTTTTACCTTAGGGGAGATATTTGAGGTGAATGGCCGTGGCAGCGAGTTGGTTTAACGGCTCTAATGTCTATTTTCAGAGTTGCAATTCAGTTGCAAATTTGGAATTGTAATGACGCTAATCCGGAGCTTGCGGTGCGAAGCTTTATGAAATATGACCCACGTTTTATGTTTATATGGTTTTTAATTAAAAATGCACGCTGACGAGGCGATAAAAATGCGGCTGCCAGCGTTAAGAAGTGATATTAAACTACGTACTACATTTTAAAAGCAATATGAAGCATGAATGTGTTACTTTAAATAAATAATGCAAGAACCTCCCAGAAAAGTAGTTGCTGTTTGTCTAAAAGAATGCAGTTTATCTTACAGAAAGCATTATTCTTGGCGCTTTACCTACCTAACCTTCAAAGTTTTGCGGCCCGCATTAATTTGCCGGACTTTATAATAAGAATGTAACGTATGCGTATGTAACTTATAAGTGATTACATACCATCAGCATATACAGTATGTTAACCAACAGAGGGCGTTCCCGTTAACCCGCAATAGTATAGCATCCATACATGCTAAAAAAAATATTACCATTCGAAAACAAAATGGTTTTTTTTTTAATATTAAAATATTCACTAAAAATGCTAAAAATATTCACTAAAATATTCAAAAAAATATAAAAATATTCACTAAAAATAAAAACTAAATTGCGATGTTTCCGTCCTTCAAGTACGCGTGTACAGAGTGTTTCTTTTACGTATCAATTTAACATTTTTAGTGAATATTTTAATATTAAAAAAAATAAAAACCATTTTGTTTTCGAATGGTAATATTTTTTTTAGCATGTATGGATGCTATACTATTGCGGGTTAACGGGAACGCCCTCTGTTGGTTAACATACTGTATATATGTATGATTATTTCTGTTAAATGAATAAAATAGAAGTTTGTGGAAATAAACTATTTTCTTTTTACAATATCAGCCAAAGCCTCGAACTAACAATGAACTCTGATGAACTGATGTTCAGTGGAGATTTTGCTACAGTTTGCACAAAACTTAGCTCATATACCTACATATACACGAGTAGTTACAAGAGATTCCGTCCACGTAGACCGTTCCCTTTACAATACATCACAGGAAGCCGGCCTGTCTAATTCCTGATACGGCGTCGCAAGTTTGGCTCACACTATATAGGGGTACCATTTTCAACGATCATTCTAGGACAGACCGACATCGTGTAAGTAAAATTTATGAAATTACATTATACGTTGGATGAAGAACAGATACAACAATGGATAATATCTCATTGTGGATCCAAAATGGACCTCTACAGTAAGATTTTACAAGAGAGTCGGCTTGATATTATTCTTAGATACTGAAGTCCTTATGGTTTGAGCCATGTAAGAAATTATCCAGGTCCAGTTTCAACCAATAATAATAGGTTTAGGTATTAGGTATTCATTTGACCTTATCTACATTGTTGTTAGCCTGACAAATAACAAAATAACCAAACCCCATTAACAAGGTCCTATTCATTAAACTGTAAACTTTATAAAAGCGTGTCCACACGACGTTTGTCACTTCAATATCTGGACGATCTATCCTATAGGTATTTGCGTGATAGATGGAAACGGCCGCAATACATTACGGGAGCAGTTTAGTCCCGAGTGACGGGCGGCTCGATTGCATTGCCGATGCTGCATACAAAATGGCCGAACGGGGACCAATGAAGACATAGCGTCGAATTTGTACCGGTTTCAGCGACAAATTAGGTACGTTTGGTACTTGGTACGTAATGCGATTGGATGGAATTGAGTTTGGAAGTTTAGAGGCATTTGGATGTTTCGAGTTGTGTGATTGCGCTGTAGAACTTGGTTTAAATCTGCTTTTTGTTCTGAAAGCCTATTTCAGTGCATGAATTTGAAATTAAAACAGAACATGCGATACTCCATTCTTCGTATTGTGAGATAAGGATATTACAGACCCGATATCAACACTGCTCCATAAAATAAGTTTCAATTTGGCTACTGAACATTAACGGTCCCAATAATCCTGTTTAAAAGCATAATAGTACCAATTTCTTCGGCCATATTGACCAATAAAAGGGAATTACGTAAAAGCATTTACTTTACCAGTTTACCCTCAGCCCACTAAATTGAGACTGTACTAATAAACTGTAATCTCTAGGGCCTTTAATAATTAATTTCTATTGTTTGGAACACTAGAATATGCAAGAGCTTCGAAACTTAGACTTTTAGCCACGTAATGTAGTACTTAGAATACATTATTTTGAAATCGGGATTAGTGTTTTCGTATCGGTTTGGAAATCCTAAGCCAGACACAGTAAAAATAAGTTTTTTTAATGAGCCAAGTGGATAAAAATATTAAAGAAACGTAGCGCCCAGCCAACGTTGAACCACCCCTTCTCTTCTCGAGTATTTCTAAAGAGATCACAGATATTGTTTAAGAGATTATAACAGGTGGATGCCACTGCCCATCAACCTGAACAATATTCTACTAAGCATTAACCCCACCTGTGCCAATCCGATTGAAGGCTCCTACAAACAGGCGCGATGCGGCACATAGGCACCGCGTGTCTCAGTGATAGTCCAACATATTTTTATTTTTTTCTAATTTAATAAGTCATATGATTTACGTGAGTTAAAAATCTTTACTGAACAAATAATTGTCACTAAATGTATTCTAATAACATTTAATTTCAATATTATTATGTCTCACCAAAACGCAATTCAGCAAAACATCCTCATGAATTTGTCTCAATGCAACTCTCATCTAATTTACGGCAGTATTCCCAGCCTTTGCAGTTGGCTACACCGTTGCTTATTCAGTAAATTGTGATGTGTTGCCATGCAAGCATATTGCAGGATGCGCATCAGCCGTAATTACAGCTGCATCGATATCCTGCCCAGTCAGCGGTTTGGGGGTTACAAGTACCTATATGTAGTAATTAACGTACAGAGTTTAATGGTATCGGGTAAGGCATCATTTGACCGGACTAATGACAACCTGCATGTGGAAATGTAGGTATTGTTGAGTAATTATTGTCGGTGTAACTATACGTAAATTGTGATAATTTTGGAACTGTCAGTTAGGTTGCTAGTTGTAAACTCGGTTTGATACTAAAAAAAAAAAATTCAAACCGCTTTGTTGAAAATCTTTACTTCGGATTGCCATTTTTTGTCCAATTCATATTTACAAAAATGATTTCTCGATGAAGACAAGGACGACAATTCTCCTATTACAAACATAATACTGCCATCCACAAACTCTAAGTACGATAGGACCTAGGACCTTCCCCTTACAAAAGATACTGCTGTTACATCCAATTTCTGCCCTCCCATTCCCTTTTCCTCATATCTATGAAATAAATTCACACCTTCATAAATATCGAATTTGTAAGGAGAGAACTCAATTTGAAGGTAAGATTTGTATCAGAATACTATATGCTTTGGCACAATAGTTGAAAATTGTGTACCGTTGTGCCCACAGACCTCTGTGGCTTCTTTGACATAGATATAGAAAAGCTGGCTGGCTGGATAAGGCTACATTGTGTGGCAGGTAAATGTGAGTGTTGCGTTGGAAGGAAAATCCTTTGTGTGCTTTTCTTCATTTTAAATGGAATTGTTATTGCAGTAAGGCTCTTGACTCCCTGTGGTGTGTTTCTGTAGAGGAGAAGCCGAATAACATACACTCTATTCAGGTTGATCATAATGATTCTATTTCAGCTTGTGACATCATAATAAGAGAACTTTACACCTGACGATAATGCCGATAGTAAGTGCTCTTTTTGTCATATCGGGAGGAATAAAGGCTCCTTCAAACAGACTCGAATCGCACCTGTTTATAGGAGCCTTAAGACTACTTGTTTGTAGCTACTTAGGTATAGCTGATGTCTGTCAGTAGGCACAGTTCTGTTAATTATTTGTGGTAAGAAGGTAAACACAGACACTTCTAGTTTCAACTCATCTTCGCAAGCCCCTCGCACCACCCGGCCATTAATTGCAATTGGGTCGAAGCAGATTACTGAACCCCAAAAGGCTTCTCGAACTATCGTAAATCACAATTTGCCCGACACAAAAATATACTCAAATACCTAGCTATTAGAGTAGGTATTCGTGTGTGGTGTACGGTGACAATTGAAATGTTAGGGCGGGTCTAGTTGTACGAAATTGGACGGTAGACGCAAGGTGAAGCAAAGGCTATTATTTTAGGGTAACATGTACTAATTTGGGGCCATTGTTAAGAAATACGCAGGCAATGGTGAAAGGTCGTAGGATTATATTAAACGGCTCCTACTTGTTGGCAATGTTGGGCCAAAGTACTCTTATAAAGTATGAACCAATATTTCAGCAACTTGTAGTTCACAGGCCAGCGACATCTCTCAGGAGATTATATTTTTGCAGTGTGAAAGTCTTAGCGGTTATCACCGAGTTATCTAAGTATTTTACGTCGAAAACCAAGCCAGCCATAGAAACAATCATTGTTCTTGATTTGGCCCAACTTATAATTTCGATGCTACTCAAGTCTTCGTTACCTACTCAAAAACTGACGCAGGTAGTTACTGCAATACATTTGTTCTGAAGTTTGCACATATACTGTAACTAGCATGTGGCGGCATCTACATCGCCACTTGCGAACTACTCATCGTACTGACGTCACGCAAAATCCTGTATCGCGCAATCAGAGTTTACCGCGCGACTAGCATATATATACAACGTATCGACATCAATCGTCGGGCAGTAGCCCACCAGACACAACACCGGTATGGTCGGAGGATCCTCCCTTTTCTATGGAGGATGAGTGAACTTTACACCCTCTTCCTTATGAGGTTTCGAGAGGTATGCCTCTATAACTGTTCCCTGCGACATCGTTCGCGTGGCAGTCGTAATAAGATTCACAATATACTAAAATAACCCGCAATGTTGCATTGTCCGCCCTCTCTGTTACTTCGTTTTCGCTTAGCGTTTTTCTTTTTGCTCAGCTCCTAAGGGTCGCCGCGTGATGTTAAATAGCCTATAAACGTCCTCGAGAATTGGGCTACCAAATGCAAAAAGAATTTTTGAAATCCGACTTTTTATTCACAATTTCATGGGTTTTCAATTTTTTTTTTACCCGGAACCCAAAAATAAAAGTGGCCTAAGTTACTCCTTATAACATCACCTATCTGCCAGTGAAAGTTCTATCAAAATCGGCCCAGCCGTTTCGGAGATTAGCCGGAACAAACAAACAGACAGACAGACAAAAAACAATAACAGTTTCTTGTTATTAGTACCGTCACAGATAATATAATACTAGGTATATACTTCCATACGCATTTAGTAGAAAGCTGTTTTGACATTACAAACAGACTAATTATGTCATACACTGGTGCGGGCTAGGGGCACTCACTGAGAGAGGTAAGTCGTGAAGTTTCTGATAGGTAGGTTGGTGCTATAACAAGATCCCTATAGTAACTTTCAAACAAGAGGGGACTACCCACCCATGTAAGTTCGAGCCATACTACATAGAAATCTAAAATTAATATGCAAAACGCGCACAGAACAGAAATTATCATAACTAATTAAACTTTTATTACTTACTAAGATTACTTCGAGCAGATTGTTGATAATAATTTCGTTAGGTCTTATCAGGAATAAAGTTTTTGTTATCAGATTCTGACTTCGAGTAGGTATTATAATAATAATGTTAGGTCAGAAGATAATTAGGTACTATCGACAAAACGGACGCCTTTACACCTTAAAGTTGATTTTTGTGCACACTGATTCATTGAAAAAACTCTGCCCCTATGGTCTTTTGTTTTACTTTGTCATAAGTACAGTTGCAGCTTGCAAGCAACATTGTTTCAAAATTGGAAAGGCGCAGCTTTTGTCGATCGTACGTTGTCCATGCGTTGGGGCAGGTTAAGTTATAAATTACAAAATTAGTTTTTCATTAAATTAATTTTCCACTTTATATTTAAATCATTTAAGTAAAAAAAGAGAAGATTTCATAAAGTAGGTACGCATTGCTTTTTTTTTAATAGCGTTTTGACTGGATTTAATTCTTGTCCATTTTATTTGACCATGTAGGCAGGTCACATAGACGCGTACGCTATTAAAACATACACGGATCTAGTCTGATATAATCCAAGAAAGACTTTTAGGGGTACCCGGTGCACACTTGGCGAGGCACAGCGTAGCGCGGTTGTCACTGCCAAACAAATATCAACATTGGGTGACTTAAAAAAAGTCAAGAATAAATAACATGAGACGGGCGAATCTTTCCGCTTAGATGCGCTCTCGAGCTAATGAATGTTTATTTATTCTTAATTTTATTTCAACTAGTGCAAGGTCGATATCTGTTTGGCAGTGAAAACCGCGCCGCGCTGCGCCTCGCCAGTGTGCCGGCCCCTTAGACATGTCCAGAATATGTCAAAATGAGGACATAATTAACCTTTCACTGCTTCCTTTAGACCCAAAATTATCATTACACATAGCGTAGACAAATTTACTATGGTATACCCGGAATAGACGACATTTATCCCGTGCCCAGAAGTAGGTACGGTCCACATGAAAAAAGATATCGAGTTTCTTTAGGTACCCGTCGCGTCTTATGTGGGTTTATTTTATTAATGAATCGTACCGAGCTGTTGGGGCGGCCATCTTTCTTTATTGCTACCTTGTGTTGTGGAAACGTGGTTTAATTTTTTAATTTAGAAGCTGAAAAGGATAGAAATATATTTTCTTTGAAATTGCAGGGAATAAAAAAGTAGGTATGTTGCAAATTGCATCAGCATTGCGCTAATTTATTTAACGTGAAGTTTCATTAAAAAGTTGGCACAATTGTGTATTAATTAATTTTTTTTAAATGCAACACAATTATCAGTTTTCAACATGAATTTCAAATGAAAAGCTATTATCATACACTCGATATGATCAAACGAGCGTTAAAAATAGTTCCGACGGTTCCTAGGGCTGCCACACGGCATTATTCAAAACACCCTGCTGCTTGTAAAAGTTAAAATTCATGAGGGCCGTGTAGGGACAGTGAGCATATATTATATATATTTCATGAAAGGTGACATCCCTACTTTTATGATGTCACGTTTTACGTTAATGTAGAGGGTGAAGTTTTTTAATGTTAATAAAAAACGTGAATTTTTTACATTAGAAAAGTTAGGATTGTGTTATTTGTAAATCTTTGGGTTATAAAGAAGAATTTTTTAAACAAATCCTTTGTCTGGCTTCGGTATCTGTATAATTGTGTAAGAATCTAGTCCTCATGTGAAACACTTCAAGCGAACAAGTCAACATGTTGATGTAAGATTGCATTAGAGCGCGAGATTAGGTAGTGACGAACGCAGCGCGCTAGCTTCAAGCTTGTGCAAAAATTAAGCAATAATAAGAGTTCAACTTTTACATCTGCTGTCGAGGTTATTTACATAGCTCTTTTCCATCCCCGCTTTAATATCTTCTAAAACACGACAACATAATATTTGATGAAAGCTTTCATGCTTAAACAGTCTTAATTTCTAAAAAAAAAAGTCTAAAAATATTCTCCAGACGCTCCCAAATCTTTAATATTGAATGACAACACATAAAAGTTGTTCAATATACCCTAGAGAAATGCAAATCCCTTGTCCTTTATAAATAAATAATGTATGAGCTTCGAAAGCACGTCGCAAGATAAAAGTGACACCGATCTTTATTACATATTTACGGGAGCAATCAAGTTGGTTCGTAAAAGTGATGAAACGTGTGGATGTTTAGAACTTGTGGTGGGATACCGCTGTAAAAGCTTCGAAGTATCTTTTGAAACTACAGATCGAGTGATTAACATGTGTTTAAAAGCAATATATATATATACATTTTTTATCTGTTCTGTGCAAGAAACAGTGGAAATTCAGAAATGTCCGGACGCGTAGTAATGATGAATCAGTTATTAAGGGCGAATATTTCATCAATGAAACTGAACGCGATCAGTACTTCTAAACCGCGTTCAAGAGCTGTCAGTGTCAAAATTGTGGTGGAATATTGACAATGACAGATCCTGAACGCGGTTTAGAAGTACTGATCGCGTTCAGTGTCATTGGTGAAATCCGCGCTAATGTAACTAGTCAGATTATTCGGTAAACTTTGTGTGGGACACCCCCGAGCTAGATGGACCAACGACCTTAAGAAGATGGCCGGGACAGACTGGATGCGGAAGGTGGAAACAGGGTATTGTGACGCAGCCTGGGAGAGGCCTGTGTCTGGACACAGGCCTCTCTTTGGACTGTTATAGGCCGAGTTATTGAGCCAGATGTATAGTGACTGACCTACCAGGGTTGTACCTGTACGATACAAATATAACCTGACAAAATGTTATGACGGTAAAAAAAAAAACAGCCTTAGTACAGGGGATTAGCAAATAAACACGCTCTCACATATCCCTGTTACATTTAAGAGCGTTTATCCCGCGCGAGCTAGCAACGTCGCATTTCTACGTAAGTACATTCGTGATTATTTTAATACATTTAAATCATATTACTAGTTTTTTAATACACTCTCTAGATTGTTGGTATTTGTAAGTATGTAGGCATGCTATTTTTTTACAGTTATCACTTATTAATATAAATACTAACGATCTAGTCTATTAAAAAAAAGTGGTAATTTGATTTAAATGATTTAAATTTTAAAATGGTCACGAAAAACCTGTACAAATGTGACGTTGCCAGCCCACGCGGGATAAACGCTCTTAGAGCTTCTTCATACAGGCGCGACACGCGACCGGAATCGCGCGCGACACAAAGGCACCGCATGTCGCGCGACACGCGGTGACTTTGTGTCGCGTACGATTCGCGTCGCGTGTCGCGCCTGTTTGTAGGAGCCAGCCAGCGACATTTATAATTCAACAGAATTGTCAGCACTGCCGTAACTATGACAGTAGTCGCAAACAGATATTAGTGACAGTATGGGTAAATCCCTCGTCTATGAATGGACACGCCATGAAACCGAATGCCAGAATATATACCTTCATATTACGTGTTTTGTTTGAATTGATAAAATCCCGGTACAGACAATTTAATATTTCTTTACTATTATCTTTTTAACAATTTATTTTACTTTTGATAGCGCGAGTGATCAATTAGTGATGTCCTAATGCGTTACCGATTCGATTTCTAATATCAATCGACATAATTTATGAAGAAGTTTTAAAAGGTTTAACACATTGATTACTTTATTTTAAAGAAAAATGTAAAGAAAATACAGCGATCATGGAGTATTGCATTTTTTCGTCTATGAAACAAGGAACTTCATAGGCGTGTTTATGTCAAAAGTTAAAAAAAAAATGGTCAGAAATATTATACCTATTGAGATAATGGGACTTAATCATAACTGGCCAAATGTATGTATGCTATAGGTTCACCTCTGCCTAACCCTTCGGGGAATACAAGCGTATTTGTCTTAACTGGGTATGCATTTGTGCAACACATAAAATTAGAAATCTTTA
Source organism: Dicycla oo (assembly GCA_948252095.1). NCBI lineage: Eukaryota > Metazoa > Arthropoda > Insecta > Lepidoptera > Noctuidae > Dicycla > Dicycla oo. Next base: position 20,305,095 of record OX411716.1, read on the forward strand.
GTAATATTTGGTTACAATCAAAAGAAATTAAAAGAATAATAGGCTCATGTTGAATTCCCACAAAGATTTTTTTTTGCAATTCGAATAGCTTTAAAAACACGAATGTAATTTGTACATGTCTTTTTCTAAATAATTGTAATTTTATAATTTGATATAATATTAATATCTACTCGCAACCAGCGTGCGTGAATAAGCAGATGTATGAACGAAGCAAAAGTAGTATGCGTTTAGTAGTTTCTAGCACCCCTACGGGAAGGCGTGAGTTTATGAGTGTATTATGTTTATTAATATGTTTCCGCCATTGGTCGGTTCATTCCATAAATAATCGCCCACGACCTACGCAACTGTCATGTTATTATGTAATCCGTCACATACGCACATATGTACAACGCGGGACACGTCATGCAAATCCGGCCAATCTAACCACTCTGTACGAATCCCCACATTCCCACTTTAGGCCCTACGTTCGCTATTACGAATAAATTTTCGATTAGATTTCACGAATTTGAATAATTCCAGCATGAGTTATTCGGAGTTTATTGACGGCTTTTTATGTTGGATGGCATATTTTTTTAACAAATTCCCGGTGTTACGTTCTTTTTGTAGGTACCGGTATTTTTTTCAGCTGAAAAATTATCATATACCAATAGGATACTAATTGATTACGTTCCTATCTCTATGGCAACTGAAAACAATATCGGATACATCGACTACAAAATACGTCACGTTTCTGAATTTCATCGATATCAGATCTACATCTCTATTGCTATTACCTGACGTCTAACGTCACACGCAGCGATGTCTCCGAATTCCCGCTCATATAATATTAATTATGACTTAAACAATCTTCGCGACTAAGACGATTACGTCATCGTGATAGCGTCACACGCCATCGCAAATTGCCGCCATTAAAATTCAGCGGAGATCTAAAATACGAAATTGTAGGTAATGAATTAAACGCTCCTTCCAAATTGAATTTGAAGTACATTGTAATGACATATCGCTATCTCTTTCGCTCTTGCTAATAAATATCGACGTTAATTCGAGTTATGGTTACGATCTTAATTATCTGATTTACAATAATATACCTAAGTGACATTGTGTACTTATTAGATATTAAGTTAAGCCGAAACATTATTGGATCTCAAGAGACAATTGCGCCGATTCTCTTGTTTACAAACTAGACTAAACTTACGTTCAGTGCATCTTTTTCTTTATATTTGAACTAAAACCAGCTATTTATTTAACTAAAATCATCATAAATCACAATAAATCGATAGTTTTAATTAAGAACAGCAAACATTTCAGCAAAGACATCAAGCTCAGTAAATCCCGTGAGAAAATAACAGTGTGTTGTTTGCATAAATAAATAGTTATTTAACATTATATGGCATGCGACTCAATTTAGAATACGAAATTGATAGCTCTGAGAAACACTAAATACACAAGAGAATAGCGACGATGATAAATATTAATAAAAGAGAAACTAAAAGCATTTTGTTAGCATAAACATCTTCAATCAAAGCTTAAAATCTTTGTAACGTTATTTACAGTGAACAAACATTCACTAATTGATTAATTGTAAACATATAACGTTTACATTGAGTTAGTTTTAATATTTAATGTCATTTTGAGAGGCAAATAAATACAACACACCATCATATATGATCACACACTTAAAGTAACAACCAGTCATAACATAACACGTCATGATCACACACACACACACTCATTCAAATAATAGCGTTTTTTCTAGTTGTATTATTTTCATTTCTTTTTATTCTCGATTTCTTTGTTATGTTTCATTCATTTTGATTTATAGCGTTTTATTTAGTTTTTTTTTGTAATTTAAAGCAAACCTATTTTATTTACTTTACCGAACATGTTTTTGAAATAAATGTTTAACAGGCTTGCCGAGTTTGGGGCCAATGTAAACCTTTGTAATCTTTCTAGCAATTATTTATTATTATTTGTTTATTTATACAAGTGAGAATACAATTCATACTACAAGTAAAATGACAACCTCGCTTTTTCAGTAGGGCCGTGACATTCATATCGATATTTAAAATTCTGTTATTTTTTTTTTTTTTTGAGGAACATGAATATTAACCTATATTTTGGTGTTATGATTAGCAGGCTATACTTACATATTTACTGCAAGAAGACATGTTTACAGTAAACATTTTACCTCCTCTGCCTTTGTTAGATTAACCCCAAACTCGATACTTACCTGAAAAAGAAAAAGAACATAAATTAATACGATTTCAAGAGAATATTAAGGCTTTAAAAAGTTTTATTATAAGAAAGAATATTAATATTTGACTTGTTGTGAACTTGTGCGGTTTTATAACCCGCAATCATCCGCAAGTTGGTAAAAAAAAGATTTGTGGAGGTTTTTATGTGAATGAGACTCATTAGAATATTAAGGTTATTTTAGCCTCTCATTTCCATGAGCTGAGGCTGTTTTTCTAAATAGGATCATAATAGAATACAGTCTGTTGAGATAAACATATTACCATAATAACAAACACAAATATATGCTTACTTCCTCACATAAAAACAGAAAACTGGGAAACTAATATAAATGCATTAAACTAGTTCAAACGAGTAGAATTCATTTAAAACCATTTACTTAAGTGCAGTTGAAATTTAATTTCGAATGTCACGCGTGCAGACAATGGTACCTAGCAAATTTTGAATGCAGCTTATTATTGCGCCATTTTATTAAAGTAATAGTGCAAATATATACTGGTACAATAAAATATCCAATTTAGGGTTGATTTTTCAATAGTCACATAACTTTTATTTATGGAATAAATATGGCGGTTTGACAGCTTTTGTATAGAAAATATGTCAAACTGTCATATTTATTCTTCGGATAAAAGTTATCTGACTATTGAAATATCAGCCCTTATTAAACTAATGTAACATTTCATCTTACTCGTACCAACATTATTTTCAGTGTTTTAAAAATCGATTGTTTTAAAAATTGTAAATTGTAAATGTGATATGTCACATGCCTATTCGTATTTGTTGCCTCTTTTTTACTTATAAAATATCGTAATATTTTTGCGTGGACTATTAAGTTTTTCATAAAATTAATTTTAAAAATATTCTTCGACACTTCATAATTAAATTCAGTCAGCTAAACTACACCATACATATTCTATGTTGTAGTATTATTCCTGTATTCCCAGTTTATTTTAGTGCAAAATTAAAATTCCGACTGTGCTCCGAATTTTCCTCGTAATTAAGCTAAATAGTCTAATTAGAATAATCAGTCTTCTTTAGAATATGCAATTAAATTTTGATTTAAAGTAATTTAGTTTTGCTGTGAAAAAATATACAGGATGTTTTTCCTTCGACATTTTTGCTTTTAATTTTTGTTTCAATAGATGACGGAGCAAGCAATTGCCGATCTGCACGCGTAGCATGACGACACTTTGTCGACGGATGAATAGACAAAATTACATGACACATTGCCATGCTTTAAAAAGATCAAGAAGAATTTTAGAAGATGCTTTAGAAAGATCAAGAAGGCCATAAAAAGAATGAGTGAAAGGCATGCAGCCGAGATGAGAATGCTAAGATGGATGTGTGGTATTGCGCTAATGGATAGAATAAGAAATGAGTATGTAAGAGGAAGTCTGAAAGTGACAGCGGTGACTGAAAAGTTGTGTGGAAATCGGTTGTCATGGTATGGGCATGTGATGCGGAGGAACGAGGAAAATGTCGTCAGGAAAGTGTTGAGTATGAACGTGGCGGGCTATACGAGTAAGGGAAGACCAAAGAAACGATGGATGAACTGTGTGAAAGATGATATGGCCAGAAAGGGAGTGACTACCGAGATGACGATTAATAGAGAAGTATGGAAGAAAAAGACATGTTGCGCCGACCCCAAATAAATTGGGACAAGGGCAGGAGAATGATGATGACATTGCCATGCTTAGACGCATAGAATGAGTAGAAATATTTCTTCAATCTGTCATTTTGTCAATTCTTCGTCGACAAAACCCCGTTTCTATGGTGGTCATGCTACGCGTGCTGAATCGGTGACCTGTGCCAATATACGTTATAAGTTTCAAAAATAGTATGTCTGTCTACACGCCTATATGAGATATACCTAAATAGATGTCGCAGGGCAAATCACCGTCTCCATTTGCAGTGCGTATGGAGATACGCATAAATTAAATGTCCGTAGTTTAGTTATGTCTCAATCAACTTCGAGTTAAGCACGACTATGAGAAACAAGCTGCCAATTTCATAAACGCGAAGATTGCAAACAACATGAGCATCACAAATGTAATACATAGGTAGTATGTATTTATTTTTACAAGCTTTTATTTAACTTGCAGTCCGTATGTAACTTGTCCTTTTCAAAATTTGCAAGTTGAATTTGAGTCACTTCCCGGTGTTTGATTGAGCTGAAATTTGGCATACGTATATAAAATCGGGGACACTGAAGTATTTTGGCACCATCAAGCTGATCTCATGGTGGAGTCAGAAGGAGGCCACACGAACTCGGTAATAAAAGGACACAACCCTATCGAGTTTGGGCTCGTTTGATTCGTCTTGACTAGTACTCTGGTTCTAGATGATATCCAGACTAAAAAAAGCTTGTTTAAAAAAAAAACTTTTTTTTAAATAATACACTTGTTCTTTTTTCAGATATACATAAGTTTTTGCAGTTGGGTATTTCGTTTTTTTTTATAATTGCAATGTCGAGACTACCAGGAAAACACGACCTTTGAAGAAATAGATATGCCCAGTGTATGCTACCTGCAAACTTCTTACCAGCATCTCGGCAAAGGAAACCGTAGTTCGTTCCAGTAAGCAGCTTAACATCTCGGGTGAGTAGGTAACCTACTAACAACATATGCGCTCCTGGTACACCTTGCTGTGCAATATATCGTCTGTATTTCTAAATTGGATGGCAGAGTTCGAAGCGGCCGTTCTGGGAATTAAACCTTGGCCGTTGGGTAACCGTGCAATGAGGCGACATTATCTATCACACCATACTGCAATTTTATGAACCGTTTTAATACCATACTTGGCTCAAGACCAGATTTGGCACGAAACGTAACTTTCATTACTCCTTGAGGGCTCGTAAGCAAAACATTATTTATTAACTAATAATTCCATCTCCAATTATAAACAACGTTACGAAATAATACACATAGAAGTACATCACCCGGACCCATTAAGTGAAAACTTTGATAATCACACACTAGTGATGCGAAAAACAACCGAGATATATTTTTCCCAGGATAACACCTATTTCCCAACACCGTACAAGTTTGACAATACTTGTTAATGTGAGTTACTAGTTTACGACGGACGTGTCAGTGCGCGCGGGAATTCGATGAGACTCCAACCGAACTTTGCTAGGTATATCATATATGTCATAGAGGGAAGGATGCATTTTAAAAACGACTTTTGCACTTTGTTATAAGATTCAGAATCAGTTTTGTTGTGCTTGTTTGCCGTATGTTTGCGTTGCGATGTGGCAACCTTTGATTCTGTTTTCTTTTTATTTGCAAAAATGTAACAAAAACATTGAATACTATTTCTGACTGACCCCAATCAATGTCATTACTAAATATATCGATCATAACCTCAAAGTCAAACAAACCTTGAGTTAAACAATTAATCCAAAGTTAACTCGTAAAACAAAACACTAATTGTAAATAAACAGAACTAAGGACATCAAACAGATAATATTCCGATTATTCCTAATCGAGTTGGTACTCTACTATTGATGTTCCATATAGACGTCTTGCGTAATAGCTGAAGTTTCGTAATTAACGATCCACAGTAGTCGTAATTACAGCACGGCCGGTAATTAGCACACAGAAATGTGGTACGTACGGCTCAATCAAATATAACGACAGTGCAGCACCTCTCTTAATTGCTTCTTGATCCTAATTCTGCGCTAAATAGTCAACAGTCGATTACAATCGATTTGATCTTGCATTTTGATGATTATTCGATTAGTGTTTAACTAAGATTGATTACTTCAATTTTTATTTGTAATTATAAGCTTAGTGTAAATTGCAAATCGAAGTAAAAACACCGGAATAAAATCAAATTAAGTATATAAAAATACTCAAGCATTTTTTGCATAAATCGATTGGGAAAAAACGATTTTACAATCGCAATTCCCAACTGTCATGTCCGAACGTTATTCAAATCGCGAACATTTCTAAACGAAGAACGTGTCATTTGCAAAGCGCCGGTTTAGAAGCACTGTATAACGACCCCCGTTCGAATGATTACTTTTGTTGCAAACAACAGATGTCCGGAATAGACGTTGATAGCAGTTTCGATTGGGACAAATCGATTCCTACGTTTTGAATGATCATCGAACTCGAGTAGAATTAAGAGCTGTACAAAACACCTGTCTACCTGAAACTTGGTAGTGAATAGGTAGATTAATTGTTTTCTAATTTCATTAGCTATTCCGTCAAGCCGTCAGCGGGTCTTGTCTGTGTTCAGAGAAACCACATATCAACAATACGAAGCTGGCAATTTATATACAGTATTCGCTCTGAATGTACCGAAACTAAGACTGCATTAAGACAGTATGACGTCACAGATTAACATATTAATCAGTCGGTGGAAGCAGGAAGTCTCCTACTCTATACAGAACGCGGGAATGTAGTTTACAAACTTTTAATTACAGTTACAGCGATACAAATCGACCTCTATTAGTTACTAGATAAGATTCAAATTGGATGAAACTGCCAGTTTCAATAATTAATAGGAACATTCGCTTGATTGTCACGTTGCTACATCATTCTAAGCGAAATATTTATTACGGGATGAAGGTAACACGGATTCGGAAATTGTGTTAAGCGACAGATGAAAGACGAAAATAAGATTCTGGAACATTAAAGTTACTTACATCAGAGGAAAACCACAGATAGAGAATGAGTCATGCAGAAACTGAACTAATATAACACCTATGAAAAGCAAAATAAGTCGTAAAATTCTCCAGCACGAAATAAATAAAATGACGTTGTTCACCAAAGTCATACGACCCAACGCTCGGTCAGACGATCCATCAAATAACAGGTGAAAATAGGCCAATAACAGGGTGTCGCAGAAACAAATCGAAAAACATCTGTGTAACGACAACACTATCAGCTGACGGCCATTTTTTTCGCACACGCGTACATACAAAAAACTGGCTCGAATACGTTACAGACGGAAAATCGTTAGTCACTCGAAAAAAATCGTTGAGAATGAATGACGCTTTAGCTCACTCAAGTTGCCAGCTGTTTCCGTTGCACAGCTGATCGAACGGATATTGGCTGTTAGAGAGACTACCCCCCTCTCTTTCCAACCTCATATCCTCTCTATCGCGGCTTTTAATTTTTCACTCTCCATTAATGAGGCAATGAACGCATAAAATGTTTTTTTTTAAATCGAACGTGTACGTGTGTGAAACGGCTTTATGACGTGATTGAGACGGTGATTTTATAATACATATGAGGCACGTTTTGAACAAACTGAAGAGGTGAATATCTTTTATGAGAATTTAAACTTATAACAAACGACATGCGACAAGCAGTAGCAGCATAATGAAGTAATTTACCAACTGATGCCTTGTTAAATAATAAAAAGTTGCAAACAAAACAAATTTATGCTATCAGGCACGAAGCAAACAATTTTCGCCGTCTAGCGTGATGAAGTCGAAACAAAAGTATTGCAACTTCCTGCGGCACACGCGATTCGAAAATAGGGTTTAATTTTATTTTTAAATTAAAAAAGGAACTAGCTCACTGCAGTTTTAGAAACAAAAAAAAAACATGTTACGCGCCTCCATCGTGATTGAATAATCAGCATTGTTAGCAAAAATAAACGGTCTTTTTTTAAAATACACAGTTTTCCTTAGATTTTTTAATGAAAACTACCTAATAGAGCTAATAGAGATTACTTAATAGAGATTTTGATGAAGTCGTAGTAGTAGCTTACTACATAGCAAAAATACATGCTACAAAAAGCATGTTTATTTAATACGATACAATTTCAAAGATACAGGGGTGCCTAAAAAACTAAGAATTTCATAAGTTAAAATTCCGTTAATTATGATCAATATCTTTTTAATAATACTTACACAGAAACTTTAGGAATTAACATGTCTGTAGGTTAGTACATTATTTAACATTTTATGATAGATAATAGAATAAATACTCAAACCGATAATGAATATCGGTTTTTTAAGAATGTGACGCCTTATTTGTCTGTTTCAAAGTTACATTTTCCTAAGAATTACTTCTGGTTTCTGGTACTCCGGTGAAAGTTGAAATAATTGTATACAATAACCCTTTCGTTGCTAACAGTATAAAGAAAGCTATTGCAGAGTCATATATTAATTTTTCTGTTTAATTATATTTATCCAAATAATCTTAAAGAACTCAAGACCCACTTAAACCACAAATATCAGTCAGTGGCTTTTTAGAATAATAGTATTTTAAAATGTGACGTTATTGCCCAACTGCGGGCAATTAAAGGCATACAACGGGTAATAAAGAACAATATTTTCATCTACTTACAAGTATGAAAACATGTAGAGCGCGTAATAACTACGAGTAATTAATTTACAAAACGATCACTGTTTAATCAAATCTTATCGAAATGATATAAAAAATTAAGCGATATTTATTCAAACAGAATAATGAATAAGTGAATTAGAGGAACAGAGTACTTATTTAAGCGACAAACGGTTTTATGGTATCTGCTTCAATATAGAATTAGTTTGTACGGTACACGGTACCAAAACTGCATTAGCGCTCTACAGCTTGTTTACATACCCCAAGGGTCTGTCCACATTACCCGAATTTTGAACAAGGATTTTAAGTGAAAAGTTTCTGACAGTTTGAGTCGGAAGTTAAGAAGTTTATTAATAAACAACAAATTGTTCGGACTAATGAATTCATTTACATGTTGTTCCGTTTAAATATTCGGCCCTTTCATAATTTTGATCGTAACGAAACGACCGGTTAGTACTGACTACATATTATTTATATAAGACTGAAATTAGAAGACGGTTTTATGTTTATATGCATACAAATTACCCGTCATTCACGCCATTTTTTTTGTTGGTGTCGTATCGGTCTCGTGTCGTTTCATGTAAAATTATAAAATCGTATGATAAGTCCGGTTTGGTAGATTTATAGCATTGCCCTGTTTCCGGAGACGCGTTTTTATTTAGTTACCGGTCGCCGATTATGATGTCATGCTGGTAGAAATAAATGCCTAATGTTTAGGCAAAACTTTTATGTAAGACATGACAGTAATACCAATTTGTGGCTACTTTGTATTATTATTGGAACTCGTATGACTTTGCAACTACATAGCACGCAATTGTGCAAAAAAGCAAAGATTTATAAAAGAAAGAAATAGTGGAAAAAGCATGTAACGTTATATAATAACGTTGTAATTACACTACGAACGTTGTTAATTCCCTCAACAATTTCCATATCAAACATACGCAGAGAAGAACGTAAAAATTGTTTTTAAATTATGTACAAGGTAACTGAATGTTTCATGAACATGCCACCAGAACGCGTAACATGGCCACTTGTCCCTACGAAAAATAGACACATCTGTTTCTATACAAAGTGACATTTCGTTTCTCCATTTTTGACATCGCACCTTAGAAATCATTCTACAATTGTCATTTTGTCTTTTGTTTCTAATGATCTTTGTCTAGGTTCTTTTGTATGTAGACTATTTCGGAAGAGTTTTCTATCCCAAACTGTCAAAATCACACTGACAACTGACAATCATCTAGGATAGTGAAGACAATTTAATTTTGTAATCGCCATGCTAGACAGTAGAAAACTTTCTACTCGAAGGTCGCAAACTATATACCTACGGTTATCTACAAAATCATCATTTTATATCAATTAGTTAATAGGGCATTACCAAGGAAACAGTTAAGGCCAATATTACTGTAATATATACATATGTACTTAATTTTTTTTCTTCAAAAATACGGTTGTTCGTCACTGTGAAAAATTGCTGTAATCATACGTGACTTCATATTAGCAAAAATTGAGAATTAAATAGACAAAAAACCTATGATAAAACAATTGTGAGTCGAATTCTGTAAAAAAAAATGAATTTCTTAAAAGTGCAGTTGACTCTTTCTACGTTGTTACCTGTCTTACTGTCTACACGGAAACGTCATTTATGTATATTCTTCCCTCGAGAAACCCAAAAACCTCTTTCTATGGTGGTCATGCTACGCGTGCAGTGACATGAAAGCATAGTTGATATTTCACCTGCATTTTGCTAAATCAAACTTTATTACGAACACGGAAAGGTGGAAACATGAGAAAATTTAAGTTTGCCCATACATCGCGTGTATTGCTACATTGTAGAAAATTACACAGGCGCCACAGTGTCCCACAGTGCTAAAGCTCCCGTACTTCCGACCTAAAGATCCCTAGTAAAGTAACACTGTATAACGTAGCTGGAATACGCGGGGTGTTTCACTCGGTCTTATGAAAATTCATGTTGCAAAGGTTGGCTAAAAGGATTTCTTCGTTTTGGGAAATGTGTATTTTAAAATGTCGTGTTGAGACTTCATAGCGGACCGTATTTTATAGTTTTCGCGAGAAATGAGTTAGCGCATAGTTTGAGGCGAAATGCAAAACGGTGGCAATGCAATCAAGAATTCATAAAAATGTTGTGCACATTCTGTTTTAAAGCACGTACAATTAATAAAAAAGTATGTCATGATAAGCTAGGTCCTAGAATTGACAGGCCAGCTGGCGTGGTTGGTTAAGATACCACCTATCACGCCGCAGGTCGTGGGTTCGATTCCCATCCAGGACAAACATTTGTGTGCATGAACATGTCTGTTTGTCCTGAGTCTGGGTGTAATTATTCAATATAAGCAAATATTTACAAAAAAAAGTAGTGTATGTAGTATATCAGTTAATCTGGTTTCCATAGTACAAGCTCTGCTTAGTTTGGGATCAGATGACTGAGTGTGAACAATGTCCCAGGATATTATTATAAATTGTCAATTGCTAATAAATTAGGCATACATATAAGCTGACATAATTATTTGGCAACAGAACACAAATTGACGACAAAACCTTACGGTGCTCAACCCATGATGAGGTCCGCCATAAGCCGGCCTGATTTTAAAGAACGTGAGTAAAACCGCAAACATAACAAACATGAGAATATATTATGACCCTTAAAGCTATGCCATAATCTACTTTAAAAGTCTTTTCATCCCGATTTACCGGTACAAAACGCTCCACTATATCTGGGAGCTATTTAATATCACTCAATTAAGGTTGTAGTACCCACCACGCTATACGCTATACGCTATACGCTATAACCCCGTGTGTCCCAATGGGGTAAGCCCGGTAAACCAGATAGCTGCAATGCGGTTACCAACACGCTAACCATTACTTCAGTACTCCTATAATTATTACTATACAAGTTCTCTATTTCAATTTTCTTGCGGACTTTGCAGGTCATCGTGAATTAATAGATAAAGGACTAACTCTTAGCAAGCTTTAAACGGTTATAAATAGTTATAAGTAAATGATAATTTTCACTACCTTAACATTTGTGATTATACCTCATCGTACTTGATAGTCTATGAGAGCTTGGGGCTTCTAATATCGTTCATTGGCAGTGATTTCAAGCAACCAGAAAGTCAAATCTTCAAAAATGTTTGATATTATAAACCAGATTTTGTACATTTATGTACGAGAATTGGCACTTTGACGAAGACACGGTAAGCCAGGTGGCCACCAGCTTTAGAAGATTCTTCAGGACCGAACAAACCACAGGTACCGCTTTGCATTATTTTGCTGGGGTAAATTACGGACGCCATCTGACCGTCACCAATCCTCTTGTAATGTTTCGGACTAAAAATAGGCAATTTGAATTAGCGTGCAATTCTGACGCTAATTTTTATCTCGTCCTCAACCCGCATAGGATACACGGCTATTTACATGCCTGTCCCTCCACATTTTAAGGTATGAGAATTCATATCCTTCTATTAACTTGCTTAACGCCAAGTCTACAATATCACACATACCTTCCGCCCGCGACTTTGGCCGGAGGAATTTTTTTGTCATAAACATCCTATGATACTCGACAATACCGTAGCTACACATTACTGAAAGAATTTTCGAAATCGGATCAGGATACTCAATAAAACGTTTGTAGGTACTACGTAACATTTTCACTCGGAACGACATGTTTCAGCAACCCTCAACTGCGCTTGTATTACGCGAAAATCACGTCGAATTACTAAAATGAGATTCATTCATGTTTAAAAATACAAACGATACTGCCTCTTGTGAGTTTGTGTAGGTAAGCTCGTTTCGTATGGTTCGTGAATAAGATGACAGTATAAATTCAAAGGTATGCTTGAAAATAAATCTTAGTCAAATGTAAAGGAATCTCAAGTACCTAAGTATATTGTATTGTACTCGTAATATACAGGTGAATTTTTCAAGTGGGCGTGGATGGCCACATCCGAAAGTATGAGGAATAGCGAAAAGTACTCAAAGGAGCCTCGGGCTCGATTTTGATGCAAACTAAAATTGCATCATTGGATTTTTGAAAAATCAATATTTCTAGTCAGGAATCGAATCGGTTAATTTTGAAAAAAAAAAACATACTGTATTATTACACCATCCGATAGTGTCGCTAATAATGATCGAATTCTGGGAAGTAATGACATACGGCACCTGTATATACCTATGTATCTTTGTCTCGAATAGAGCCAGGGAGTCTAGAATTAGCTACGGAAAATTATTAAGAGTATTTAGATACCTATTTCGACCGTCCCTATTAACAATGTCGGATATACATTTTTACCAATATTCACTTTTTTACATAAATCGAATTACAATTTTTTTTTAAATTATTCACTGTCAAAACAAACTGTGAACTGAGGGCAGTTCAAAGTTTGCCCTAACGATAAAAAATAATCTTTATGTTATAAATAATGTCAGTTCTGCGAAAAAGACCACTGTTCAGTAGGAACTACACAGTAGTCTCCCTGCAGAACCGACATTGTTAATAGGGACGGTCGATTTGTAAGATAGAAGTTAACATTTCGAAAGCATGGAATTGATAGAGTATATAGGGTTTAATTCACTGCATTTTGTAGACCGACGTAGTTCGGATTGAATAAAAAAAAAAACGCATGATTAAGATGGATTTGAAATTTAACTTCCTCGTCGATTCAAAAACGATTACCCGTTATACAGTATGTTAACCAACAGAGGGCGTTCCCGTTAACCCGCAATAGTATAGCATCCATACATGCTAAAAAAAATATTACCATTCGAAAACAAAATGGTTTTTATTTTTTTTAATATTAAAATATTCACTAAAAATGCTAAAAATATTCACTAAAATATTCAAAAATTCACTAAAAATAAAAACTAAATTGCGATGTTTCCGTCCTTCAAGTACGCGTGTACAGAGTGTTTCTTTTACGTATCAATTTAACATTTTTAGTGAATATTTTAATATTAAAAAAAATAAAAACCATTTTGTTTTCGAATGGTAATATTTTTTTTAGCATGTATGGATGCTATACTATTGCGGGTTAACGGGAACGCCCTCTGTTGGTTAACATACTGTATAATAAAAATCACCAAAGTCATAAAACATAACTATTCCTGACTTGCAAAATCGCCGATACTTTGGTGTTCCTCCGCCTCCAAAATGTTTGCAATCGTGACATAATATGTTCTATGCGAATAGATGGGGGCATTATAGCACCCCACGGGTCGCATTATAACCTAAATACGGCTCTATATCGATAATAGTACTGATTTATCGTCCCAAGTCGATGGTAATATTTATGGATACCACGTGATTAGATCCGTCGTAATGTCGTAACTTATACATGCATATACTTATAATATAAATATAGCTTAGAATGCAACATTTTCGTGGGAGGTGATATATCGTATACGGAAACTGATGACGCGTTTATTATCGTACTTTTACGGGTAAAGGGAATTTAAGTGGAAGACACATTAGTAGGTCTTCGCCTTTTTGTAAAGGAAACAGGCAGCGATATCAGTCTGGAAATTGTCCAAGAAAGTGCTGTACGGATCAGTTTGCTATCTTTAAGGTTCAGTGCGCAATGTACAGCTCAGAATTGCAGTTCCAGGTCCGATTAAATCTTTTTAAAAGAATACGTGCTTATATCAAAGTATTTTTTTTTAATATTGTACATTATCGATACAGATACAGTGGTTAGGTCTTATAAAATGCTAATACCACTAAATATTATTACGAAATTCGTATAATAAGGCATCATAACATCTGAGCATACGGCCCAAATAAAACTCCCGCATTACAGCAGTTTTATTTTCCCTAACTATCAAAATGCTGTAAGTTTTATTTTGAAACTAAAGCTAAACGAGGTCTGTACGTGTCTGAGGTACACTCGCCAGTAGTACCAGTTGCTCGAGTTAAACTGTGGGGTTATAGCGTTTCGTTTTAAGTGTACACTATTACCCCCACAGTGTTTTTACTTTAAATTCTCTGAAACTTTTAGACGGCTATTTCATGTTCGTTTGGAATAGTGGAGCTTAAATTTTCAATTTTATTTTTTCAAAGTTTGTAAGTCAACAAGATTAATTTATAATAATATAATATTCAGCCCGTTTTGTCCCACTGCAGGACAAAGAGCCAGTCCCCTCCCCTTCCCCACTTAACTCAATCCTGAGCCATTTATACAGTTAATTAAGTTCTACCGGGAAAAGTATATCACGTTTAGCTGTCCGGCCTAACTTGACGTAGGTTGTTGTATATTTACACCGATTACAGAACAGGTACGGTAGATACCAAAAACAAATGTCAATTAAACTGTAAAACGGCACGTAGGGCGAACGTGACGGCTGCCAGATGGGGTACAAAACGCCCTACTTGTTCAGGAGCGGTACATTACGGGTTACCCCTTTGGTGTTTGGAAGCTGGGGGGTGATAGTTGACACCATTTAGAGCATTTTAAGGCATTCATGTCTTAGACGAAGTATGTTTATTTTTAACTGCAAACTTTTAGTAAAATATAACATTGTAACAGGGCAAAAAAATCCATAAATCTGCCTAGCCTTTTCCCAACTATGTTGGAGTCGGCTTCCAGTCTAACCGGATGCAGCTGAATATCAGTATTTTACATGGAGCGACTGCCTATCTGACCTCTACAACCCAGTTATTGGGTAATACGATACCCCTTGGTAAGACTGATTGTCAGACTTCCGGGCTTCTGACGACCCGTAACGACTGTCAAAGATCCACCGGGACCAACGGCTTAACGTACTTTCCGAGGCACGGAGGAGTCTCGGTATGTAAAGATGGTCACCCATCTACGGACCAACCCCGGCAAGCGTAGCTTAACCTGATGGATCGACCCGTGCGGCTGTTATTACTTAGCCACAAGCTCCTTCGTCTAAGACATGTATGGATCAAAATGCTCTAAAACTCTAAACGGCGTCATCTATCACCCCTTAAAGCTTTGCACCCAGCTTCTAAACACCCTAAATATACCATATGCCTATTCTGAACTTTGTAGAAACTTAGAAAATTTTGTTCGTTTCGCATTTATGAATTATACATAGCTTGGTTTTAATACACTTCGGTGGGTAACCTTTCGCAGCCAAAATGCCGGAAAATGTGACATGGTACAATATTAGTGGCCCGCGATATAATCTTGTTGCAATATAGCCAACATTCGAAGTAGCTTCTGGAATGAATATTGTATTTATTATTTGGTAGACAATAGAGGTTGTTATTATAATAATAATTCAACAACACTTTTAAAATGTGGTTTCACCTTTAAGACCTTTTTGGCAGCGATATTGGCACTAAAAAATAAGATATTTTTAGAACTACCCACTAAAAATAATCTGGCTAAAAAGTTTAATATTTTAATAATTATCTTTAAAATATTCGACGGGCCATTGCAAGCGCCCGAATGCTTTGTCTTTTATTATTAATGGGATGTTTTAGTTCTAAAAAAAAACTTTTCATTGCTCCTAATTTATTCAAGTAGGGTTCTCAGGTCTTTTATTGGGTTAACTTTAAATTTTGAGCTTGTTTAAAATAAATTCAGATTTAATATGGGTTGAAATTGTTTCGTTTTAAATTGTATTGGTATCTTCCCCCAAGGTGCAAATATCGTAAAAAAAAAACGACCTTAGACGGTCACATTGATGATAAAGCAGTCTTCTTCAACCTGAGAAAAGGACAACGCTCTAACAATAGGTATCATAATAGGCAACTAAGATTATATCAGCTGAATGCCAAGAAGATGGTAGTTGCGCTCCCGATAACAAAAGAGGTGATTCCTGCCACTGTGCAGTCCCAGCTTTAGAAACAAAACACGATCTCGAACCGTCTGAACAGTTCAATATTATGTAGTTCCTTTGACCGTCTTCGATAGAATAGGACGGTTACAGATGACTGAGACGTGTGCAATGTGTGCATGCCGCAAATATTTCAGATAGGTAGGTAACCATAACCAGTACAGTTTAGAATGTATATGGACTGAAATGGTACGTGTCTCACATTCTCTTTGTTATATTCTGTCAGTCTTCCGTCGTGTTCAGTTCAGTGTTCACTATTTTTGAACTCACCAAGTTGCCATTAAAATAAGTGAAATATTTTGAGAGTACGAAAAAGTTTGAATGTTCATACAGGGAGTGTCAATTAGCTGTCTTTTGTTTTCAATTATGCATCAAATGATGCCTGACATTTGAGTTTCAATTTGGTTACTTCACGACAATATCAATCGAATTTTGGAAGTGACGTAATAATCATTATTATACCTATCCCTTTACTTACAGGTCGAAGGTTTAATTGCTTTTCAACCCTTCCTTCCCGGAAACTCCTATTTGGCTTGCTTAAACTTAAATTAGACAAAGAAAATCCAATCAAACAAGATCCTCCATCCGATGATCCATCTAATAAGTTTTAAGATAAAAGGAAACCCGAAACCACAACAAAAAGACAGCACAATAAAAAAATAACAAAGAATTACACTGTACGATTCGTATCAAGAAATTCGAGCAAACCCGTATTCGGGGTTGTTAGGAAGAATTCCTTTGGTCCAAAGTTTTATAGCACAGAAAGCCAATAAAATTGTATAAAGGATCCGGACAATGGCACTCACTGAATTGCCTTCGCCTATCTGAGTGACATTTGATACATACAACTTTTTTGTACTTACGGAAGTAATTTTTTGGAAACTTCGGAAATTTGTTGGAGTGGACTCCGGAGTCGGAAATTAATTCGAATTTTAATTTCGACTTTTTTCTTTGTTCGTTCATTGTAGCTTGTTTTGATTTTGCCGAGATTAAGGCTTGAATACACTGGTGTTGTTTTCAGAAATTTTGTTATTTACTTGTTCCATAAACTCCTTTTAACAATTACATCCAAGTTCTTTTAAACTTCGTCAAACATATCACACAGATTTCAGTAATCATCAGCAATGTTGTACAAATCGTTTGAAATCTGGTCAATTTACTCTACTACAAAACCAACATTTGGCCAATCACCCAACGTTATAACATTGCTATTGCAGTCCATAAAACCGAAAGCGCCGAGAGCAAATACATTAACTGATTAAATTGCAACAGGGGGTGTCGCTGACGAGTTATGTAAATTGTGCTCGAGAAGCAGGGTATAGATTTGTATTGTCTACATTGCTCCCAAAAGGGATTTGAAAATGGAACACATTTTACCGATAATATTCTCCCGATAGAACCTGATACTGAAGAAATGTATACTTTTTATTACACGATTTATATGCTCAGGCCAAACAACAAAGAAAACCGGTCAATACTCT
The DNA here is from genome assembly GCA_948252095.1 of Dicycla oo. Classification (NCBI taxonomy): domain Eukaryota; kingdom Metazoa; phylum Arthropoda; class Insecta; order Lepidoptera; family Noctuidae; genus Dicycla; species Dicycla oo. Next base: position 20,322,952 of record OX411716.1, read on the forward strand.
AAATAAAATTAATGATTTGATTGGTTTCAATCATTCACTAACAGAAATTTCATACAAAAGCAAGGCGAGCCCACATTCATGAAATCTATTACAATTGAAAGCAACTCGAAAAAGGCTCAATCAATCATCGCCATCATCCATCAAACATTCAACAAGTAAAAACAAAATGTTATCGGGCGGGCCCTGAAAGCAGTGTCGCACAAATAAAGTAACACCCCTGTGGACGCGCGGCAAGGTGCGTGTGCGTGTGTGCGTACAATCGAACCACTTCTATGCGAGTGTGCGTGACGAAGCGCGTCGCCGAGGGGTGCCAGAGTGTGCGCCGTCACTGTGTGCCTGCTTAGGGCTGGCAGATGTACGATTCACACGCAGCTGTCGACATTTCCCCCCGTAAGCTATAAAGTACTGTATTATAATACGGCACGCTTTCACGTAATTATACATTATTATTACAGCCGCTTTTTAAGCTTATTATTAAGCGATTGTATTATTTTTGTTTCGATGCAGTTGCTACGTCGCCATTGTTACATTCATTGTCGCATTTTACTCTGTAACATGTTCGTCCGAGGGTGACATGTCCTAACACTCAATGTTATTATGAACGAATATAGTTTGTTTTTGGTCGCGTTCGTGGTAATTACTGGTTGTATTGTTAATAATTGCGCTGTTTCGATATTTTAAGGTTAAATCTTTGGTTTAGATACAATACTCAAATGGACACAGAATGCGTAATAAATACTAGTATTTTTGAACACAGTTAGATCTCTCACGAGTTATTTACGTTATTTTCGGAAACCTGACTTACCTTCTAGAATTGTCCATAGATAAACGAAAAGGATTCAAGCCCCATTACTATGTGGGTTGGATCCTTTTCGTTTAACTATGGACAATTCTCATTGGGAACATTCTGAGAAATACTCAGTAAAAATGAAACTAAGATTGTGTGCATTATATTTGAAGTTATGTGCAGACGCCAGCACATCAAGCTACTGCAATCTGTCAAACTTCTTTATTGGTTTTCAACTTAATCGCTAAAGCATTAAGTTCAAGGTTGATTGGGAAAATTTGACGGTTTCGGGTAGCTTGATGTGCTGGCATCTATCTGTACATAAGTATTGTCCACAGTTGCCTTTTATTTGAGTGTGAGCACAATGCTACTTCCACACGGCACGAATATTTTATATATACTTTATGAACCCGTTTATATTAAAAAACCAAGTGCGCGTCGGACCACGCACAATGAAGGGTTCCGTAGTTGGGATGAATTTATCCCAAGAACAAACTTAACATTGTAGTTAAAAAAAAATCTCCTATACATTCCAACTGCAAATGTAAGTTTGTACGCACAATATTGACGGATTTACCATGTTATTTTAAAACCATAGGCTTCTTATAGGTTTTCATGTACCTAATCTATAGGTATAGAACTAATTTCCGTATTTTTTTTTTCAAAATTTTAGGCTCAGTTTCGGTGATCATTTTTTCTCAAGATTAATTTTCATCTAAGTATTTTCTTAAATAACTTTAAAATAATTTATTTTAAAATTATAAAAAATCTGTTTCAAACGCTCACAGTAAGCCCTTTCATTTAATATGTCACTCGGTACAGCTTGCTAAACATTTTTTTTTCTTATTTGCCCCTCAAATGTGACCCCGTGTTCAAAATTCCTTTATGTTACACGTCCGTGTTTGGGTCACAGAAATTCATATGTGTACCAAATTTCAACTTAACCCATCCATTACTTTCGGAGAAAATTGGCTGTGACAGACGGACAGGCAGAGACACGAGTGATCCTATATGGGTTCCGTTTTTTCCTTTTGAGGTACGGAACCCTAAAAACGAGGGCAAAGTTGGATTATTCATTCGCATCCAATAAGCGTGTTTTATGTCAGTCGTGTGTATAAGTTATAATACACATTGATTTAAAGACGGTTTAAATGCGTACCTACGTAGATGTTTTTTTTTTCTTTATTCCAGAAACAAAATATTTCAGCCCATAAACAGATGGCTTATGATTTTTTTTCATTTCGTAGAAAATAATGCCTACATATGCACATACGCGAAAAAAAAAACTGCTGCTCCCTACATTTATGTTCGCATAACTCGTCAAAACGGGGAGCGGCAGTTTTTTTTTTCGCGATTTCAGGTTTGGTTCGATAGTTTTGTTCAAAATAAATGACCCCTGCGTTATTTAAGTTACACCTCGAGATAAAAGCTACGTTTACCTCTTTAAAATCAATTTTATTTAAATATCCGATGAATATGTTCTGAACTTTCTGTCACTAAATAACACAAACTTCTATCTTACTCCTCCATATTCCACAAAAAGCATGGGAAAACAACTTAATTAATTACTTTTTACATTACACTTTCTCCGAATCATTAATAACGATACCCCCCTCGTTATATTTTATTGTACCGACCCCGCTTTTACTACCGACATCTATAACTACAGAAATACATGCCCGACACATAAATTAACTTAATGTGTTCATTTTATCTTTCGTGTTCACATATAACTCTGTCTTTGTCTAAAATTAACGTCTGCAACTCCGTTACCCACAAATACTTGTTGAAAAATGGCCCGTGTACACACACGGGCGGTAGGAATAAGGTAAGTTTTATGGACGTATAAAAGAAAAATATCATTTTGTTGTGAGTGCGTGGACTTGTTCTCCTGTATCATAATATATTGTAAGTTATTAACTTGTGTATATGGAGTCCATTCGGAAAAAATCCTCAGTATGACAGAGAGTTGCCATTTTCTTTCCTTAAGGAACTGAGAGTTGCTAGTCTGTGGAGTATGGGAGCATATGTAGTATTTTTTCGGAAGCCAAGACTTTTGTTTACTAAGAGAAATTGTTATGTATAAGGATATTTCGGTAAAATAATGTTATTGTGACGCTACCCTCTGTGGCTTCAAATGAGAGGAATCGTGTATTCGTTATGAATGAATTCGTGATTACTTTGACCTTTTCTATGCTTTTGATTCAGAATCGTACACATGATTAGATTCTCGTTTCTTTAATTATGCGTAGGTTTTATTTTGGCGAGTTTAAATGGGTGCAAGTAGCACCCATTTCGAACACGTGACAGTTGGTACTGTTTCCAAAATTTCACCGAAAATATTACAAAATATGATCTTGTTTACAAAGAAAATGACAGGGTTGTTGATACGAAGATTTTTTTAGCTAGTTGTGAAAACTAATCACAGCCTAAGAAAACTCAGTCGGTACGAAAAGCAAACACTACAAAAACTTTTCCATCACACATTAGGGCGTTGTCCACGGTAACAATTTACGTAGTGTCAGTTCATGTATCGATTGTAACGTGATCATTAGGGCGCGCCTGTCTGCACACAGCCTTGTTTATACACTACAACACGAATTGTGGTGTGACGACCTCGCTTTATAGAGTTTTAAGTGACTTGATGTACCTACTGTTTGTTTGAGCTGAAGGCTTTTTTTTTTTTCAGGAATAGTAATAGCTGTGAAGTTGGTTATGTTTTTGGCGTGTTTGTCGTAGGCACTTCTGTTTTAGAAACCGCATGATGTTTCGCTACTCGAATCGCGATTCGAGTACTGAGCGTTTCAGTTGAATTGAACTACTGAGGTTTCAGTGCTATTGTTTCGCGGCGGAGGTGTGCTAAGGCCCTTAGTACTGTTTTAAATGCACAGTAGGTTACAGACGTCGTGATTTGTACAAGATTCGTATTTTGAAGATTAACTCCTCAAAATACGAATCTTGTACAAATCACGAAGTCGGCAAACATAAATGTAGGGAACAGTTGATTTTTTTTCGCAATTTCAGGTTTTGTCCCATAGTAAAAGTTGTTCATAATGATGAACGAGTACAATGACTTAAGAGATTTCGTGTATGAATAGATAGAGACCTTATATATTAATAAATATGTATCACATGTTTGCTACGTATTTTGCTACCTTTTTTTTTTGATGGAAAATCATCAAATAACTTCTCTCGCTCTGGGAGGAGCGGGAGGGCGTGTATGACTTTTACTGACTAAAACCCACCCGTGTTCCTTCAGTTGCCTGTGCCACGGTAACTCTTTCAAACAACCCACGACCCTAGCAGGCATCGGCCCTAGCGGACCCCATCAGTTAGTGTTGACATCTCTTTAAGGCGCGCGTGGAACACAACGCGCCGTCGACCGCGCCTAGTCCTTACCGGACGGCGAGCTACCCATTGCTGGCCGTCCGCAAGCACGCGCCTACGGTGGCCGGGAATCGCCTCTCAGTTCCTGACGCCCAGGGCGTCTCCTGCGGCGACTAGGGGCGTGAGGGCACAAAGATTGCCTCTCCCTCACGCATTCCGCCTCCTCCTCCGCGAGCATTACTGCTTCGAGAAGGAGGTGACGGCATCCCATGCACTCTCGCTCCGTACCATGGCCTGGACCGGGGCCGGACGCGAGAGAACGTATTTTGCTACCTAAATTGTTGTTTGCCCACATAAGTCCTCTAAAAAACAAAAACATTATAATAACAGTACCTACTTAATTATTCACATTACGAAACTTTACGCTATAGATCATAAGCAAAATGGATCGACTTGGATGAATTCATTTAAACTTCGTAGACTGCATAAGCCCCGGCGTAAGTTTTTGTGCCACTAAATTATTCATGAGTAGAGACATGCCCGCGGCTTCGTCTGCGATTTTCAACGGTTTTAATCTTGTTTTATGATGTTTTTTTCTGTTACGATACAATGAATAGATTATGGAAGGAGTCAAACAAAATTAATATATTTTTGCTTGTGCGTTGGTAGTTATCTTGGTCCTCTTATATGTATTTTTAGTCTGTGTCTGACACAAAATAAATGTAATAATAAATCTATAACAATTTGTACGGATACTGAATCAGAATATTGACTTCTTTATGTAGTTGTTTGCAAGAATTCAAAATTTTATGATGAAGCTTTCACTAATAAACAACCATCCCCTAGTCTTAGTCATAAAACAAAGTAATTTTCACGAAATTCAAAGCGCAATATGAGTGTTGCATTTCATGAAAAATTCATAAATTAAGGCAATGCTTCAACTGAAGCTGTCTTACAAAACGTCCTTTACATTTTCCCCGGTGAGTGCGGCATAATTACTGAACAGTGAACACGTTAGCAGAAAGTAATGAAAGACGTCTTCAGAACGCCCAATTTGCATACAACAGAACCCCACAGCCCACAACACACCCATTATAATACATTTTTATGTTTTAAACAACCCTCGTTCTTTTTAATAAGCAATTTATTTATTACAGACACCACGTCACTGTACCATAAATATTGCTGCGGTGACAAAGGATTGTACTTACTTCCACAATTTTCTTTAACACGCTCTTTCTACGGAAGGAAAATGACATTGCATTCTATCCACCAATTATTCAATTTAAAACCGAGGGTAAGATTAAATGGCACAAATTAAACCGTTTAAATAACGCTTCAACGGCCATTTTGGATTCCGAACTGTCACTTTTCGCGCGCATTTTGACAGCCAATTAGTGTTCTGAATTTGAAAGTGTTTGTGTAGAATGTTTTAATTGAAACTGAACAAATGAACGAATGAACAAGTTGTAACGACAGTTTGCTATACAGGCGGGACGCAATTTGCTACAGCGGCGGTTTTCTGCTTAGTCACCCATCAAGCCGTATCGTATAGAATAGAGTGTCTGAACACGTGCTGACGATATCGGCTCAATTTTTCTGAAGCTCATTAGAGATAGTATTTGTGGGGTTCCTGACCTCAATAGGAAAAAACGGAACCCTAAAAGGATCACTCGTGTATCTTTATAATTTTAAAATAAACTGATTTAAGAAAATAGACGAAAAATTACCATTCCTCTTACCTCCGACACTGAGCCTAAAATTTTGAAAAAATACAGAATATAGTTCTGTACCTATAGATTACAGGAAAACCTATAAGAAGTCTTTGTCTTAATATAACATGGTAAATCTCTCAATATTGTGCGTACAAACTTATATTTACAGTTGGAATGTATGGAACATGTTTTTCAACTACAATGTTAAGTTTGTTCTTGGGATAAATTAATTCCAACAACGGAACCCTTCATTGTGCGTGGTCCAACATGCGCTTGGCCGGTTTTTCTTTTTATATGAAAGGCGGGTTTCTCCTGTATTTCGTTTAAGTGGAAATATATTCAATGGCCTAAATAACAGCCATGTCCAATTAATAGCCCCACGTTTTGTGCATGAAAGAGTAATATTAATTAATGAAACCAGGCTTATGCGTTACAAACCTCTATGAATCATCCAAAAAATCCTTAATTAAACCAGCACTTTTTGATTTTATGGTAATATCTTCCAGCTGCATGACAAGGCAAAAAGTGCTTAATGCCACTATATTTAAAGCACCTAATAACATTTTTCACTACACAAGCGCAGGACATCTTTATTACTTTCGAGCCCTCTTAGAATGGCGGATTAAATGTGCATCTCTTTCACACCTGGGAGTTTTATAATGAGTGTGAAAGGGACGGACATATTAGGCTTATAGAATACAAAGCAAATTGGTTTCGCTAGGCACCCCTCAGTCGCACCCCAGCTTTGCATGACACGTGGCCTGTTTAGGGGATGATTTTGAAAGGGGGTGTTTACTTAAGCTCTATTTTGTACAGTTCGGTAGCTTTAATTCTTTTTTATTATTATATTATTTTGAAGTACTTTTCTGTGCCGAGCTGTTTGTTTACATTTTAGCCATGAAAGGCATTGATGCTTTCCTTGTTTTGATCTCTTGATACTTGTTTTTTGCGTGGAGAAATGCTTATGCATACCACGGGGAGATAGTGCAGTTATGTGGGACTCCAACCCACTAAAACTCCACGGTGTCCTCCGCCGCTTGTGGCGGGAACACGGGCACGCGTTAGCACTCACCGCGAACCCGCCGCGGCTGTCCGTCAACAGACCCTCCTCTAGGGAGTACCCCCCCATCACCGGTCCACCAGAACACATGGCACGCCGTGAGCGCCCCAAAGACCAAACTAACACATGGGCGCTATACGACTCCGTTTGGTCCCCCTGCAACTTTTCAGCCGCAGAGGTTAGGGAGAGCGGCCACCGCAATACCGGCACTCCTCTCCCGCCGCGGCCTCCAACCCTCAGCTACGATGCCTCCCATACGACATCGCGGCCCACCGCAACCTACTTGTTGGCCGCTACGCCGTCGGCTTACCGGCAAAAGCCTTGACGAACGGCCACTCCTCGGGTTCCTCTTAGCTTCACCGTGGGGTAACCAAGCCACGACTACTGACTGATCCCCCCCTTCCCGCCTCGACATTGCGCGACCAGGGGGGTGATACTTGTACTCCATTTGATATAAGACATTTAAATAAACCTTTTTTACACTCCGTTTAACAGATTTTGACTTCTATTGCGTTGGTAGCATGACAAATGGTAGCTGCAGTAAACAGTCGGTATTGTAACCACTTTTAATGCTATCCTTATACCTACGGAATATAAGTCAAAATCGGTTGAACGGTCCGTAAAGTTTTATTTAAATGTCTAATCTTATTTCAAATGGAGTATTTAATTTCATTCATTCACCCGTATTTTTCTAACGAACCGAGAACATTTTGCAGTCGCGAAAATATTCAGAATTAACCTGGCAGATTGTTTTATTTTATGTAACCCTATGCAAATGTAGCAAAAACGAAAACCGATCGGGCCAAAAAAATTGGCACACCTTTACAAACTGAACTTATTCAGCGAGCATCGATGTATGACGTCAGCATCCCTTATGCGTAATCATTGTATTTAATCAACGGGCGGTCACGTGCCGGTCCAGGGATCAGGGAGGGTAGTTTATTTCGTCCCATTGTGTAACCAACTGTTGGGTATAGAAAGTTTTGGCGATAGGAATTTTGTATGATTGGTACTGTAATTGGTTTGGAGTTTAAATTATGTACTGTAGAATTCGGAGGGTTAGTGAAAATTGCTTGTTTTACCCGGATATATTTGGGTGTTGCTAACATATATTTTTTGTTAAGCTACTTAACTTTTTTTAGCCAGAGGTCAAAGTCACTGATTCTGAGGCTAATCTTGACAAATAGACGACGAACTAGATGTCCGTCCTCTATTTGTTACGTATAATAAAAATAGTAACGAAATCAAAACTGTACATTCAATAAATTGAAGAAAAAAAATATGCTAGAATGCGAAAATGTAGTTTTTAGATTTTTTGTCTATTTGTCTGTTTGTCTGGATGTATGTTCCGGATTGGTGCAAAAACGGCTAACGGATTTCTTTGAAATTTAGCACACAGATAGTTTATAACCCGGATTAACACATAGGGTACTTTTAATCCCGGGCGGTAGTACGTTCCCGTGGGATATTTATCGACATCCGCGCGGGCAAAGCCGGGGGCAAACGCTAGTCCTACAATATAACATGTTTTAAAGATTTTAATCAAGTTATCTCTAATAAAGAACATCCTGTTTAATTGTGTCTAATAGCAATTTACTAGTCAGTTTTTTTTTTTTTAACAAAATATTTCTTTTCACATAATCTTACAGGGGCATTATGAAACGTCAGAAGCTAGGTGCACGGTTCCAATTGGTCGTAGCGTCGCCGTCGCTCGGTCTTTCATTAGGAAAATAGAAAGGGTCAAGGAGCCCTTACTTTAAGACCGTATTAATCACACACACAAAATTAGTTATATGTACTCGTAATTAAGTCTTGTAAATCATACACTCCCGGATTCCTTAATCGAACTATCGTACATTTTCTTAAAACATCAAAATAATGAAGAGTCAATGAAAAAGTTTTGTTATGCAGTTTGAAAGCCGACATACGGCCATCTTTTTGGTGTCATCATTGTTCCGAATTTGAATTCAAGATCATTTAAAGTTTAATACCACAAAAAAATGCAGGGTAGCTCGATTTAGGAGTCCGAGAGTGTATTTCTAGGTGTCAAAAAACCGGCCAAGTGCGTGTCGGACTACGCACAATGAAAGGTTCCGCAGTTGGGAAGAATCCCAAGAACAAACTTAATATTGTAGTTGAAAAACATGTTCTCCCATACATTCCAACTGCAAATGTAAGTTTGTACGCACAATATTGAGAGATTTACCATGTTGTTTTAAGAACATAAACTTCTTATAAGTTTTCCTGTAATCTATAGGTATTGAACTATTTTCTGTATTTTTTGCTCAGTAATTTCAGAGATGGGGCAATGGTCAATTTTCGTCTATTTATCCAAAGAAAATGTTTTTATTCCAATATTAATAGAACGACTCATCAACATCCCAATTGCGTTACTCTCTTTCAAGTCATAATTAAAAGGAATTTTGAAGGGAATTGCTAACCCATTACTCCATAATATATGTTTGAAAAATTCGTCTGCTCGACAACGTAAATGACGCAATGAATGTCGTTGAATTGTCAAAACGAAAGGCATTGCCATTGTGTGTTACGTACGCAATTAACCCGTAGATCACGACCAATCAAAAAGTTTGATCCCAAACTGGTGACAGATCATCGCCACGCAGTTACCTTTTTCTATTTACCCTCAATGGGATTTAATATAAGCTCCATAGCCGTAAATAAAATACGTTCAAAGCGAAAATAGAGGATGAAATAGATTCCGCTCGAGCGATATCGAAAGGGACATTAATTTTCTGCCTACTTAAATTGCTAGGCTGTGTAAGGTAAAAGATTATAGCGATTCTATACACGCAATGCTTTTCTTTAGTGTGGTTTGAATTTTAAACAACAAAAGGAAATGGCGATTTGTCTGTAACCGGACAGCGCCTCACTGACATTGGCGCGATATCTAAAGGCAGAGAAGAGAACGACAACAACATACTGCGATGAGCAAGAGTGTTTCGTTCTTACGTTGTTATTTTTACCGGTCCATTATTTATGCTACCGTTGATCCGGATTCTCAAGATCTTACAAGGAAATGTCGTTACTTTGGGTCTCAACTGCTTCGAGAAACAAGTTGCTTTATTCAGAGGTCAAAATTTTTATTGCGCATGGCATTGCCTACAATAATAGCAATAACTAGTTTTTCTTGACTACAACTTCCAACAGACAAAACAGCTGATACGCTGTATTCATTCAATCTTATTCATTCGACTTTTTTAACATTTTGCTAATGACTGAACAAACTTCTTTAAAAATACCTTTTAAAAGGCTTACAAAGGACTTCGCTACCGTCTTGACGATTCTAGTTTCTTTTCATTTAACGCAAAAAAATGCGCCTTTTAGGTACAATCGGAACAAAAATGATATCAATGGTACAATAAAAAATATGAATGCAAAACCGCTTTTGACTTGTGCCAGCTACTAAGGGACACCATTTTTCGCCACCTGTCATCACTGAGTGCGTGCCAGAGGATTTGCAAGGCTTCTTTTATGCTTCACTTGTCTTTAACATTTATAGAATTTTTCAGATATCCCAATAAATACTGATTAATTCCGTTCCCTACTAAGTACAGTGACGTGAAATATTTCTCTCAGATTTGATTAAACGCGTTATGAGGGCTAGCTGTGAATTTTGTTGCTGAATTAGCGTATTTTTTTTTTTAGGGGATCACTCGTGTGTCTGTCTGTCTGTCCGTCTGTCACAGCCAATTTCTCCGAATCTAATGGATCGATTAAGTTGAAATTTGCTCCGAATCCGATTTTTTTGGAATTTATGGGAGAACATGCTTTTTCCCTACAATGTTAAGTTTGTTCTTGAGATTCATACCAACTACGGAACCCATTGTGCGTAGTCCGACACACACTTGGCCGGTTTTTTTTAGGTTTTTGATTAAGTAGAAAGATATTACGTAATTATAATTACCTTGCCTTGAAGTAAGACCAAAAACAGACAGTATTTGCTAAACTGTCTTGAACTATCTGCTTTATGTAAGTAGCTATTTATCAGTTTCTAAAACAATTTGACAACTTACTATCGTGACTAAGTACCTAGACTTTAAATTCTATATAAGTTAACAAGACATCAGCATTGTTTGCTTAAACTTCTGTAACTTAAGTAAAACCAGCTTTTTACTAAGAAGCTTTACACAGTAAATAGTTGGCAGACTAACAATATTGATGAACCCCAAATTGAATTTTAAAAGTATGCCGACACAAATCAATACGATCCTCGGTATTTACAACTTCGAAAATGAGGTTCCCAACTTTACCCTTAAGCCGTTCAAGGCAATATTGAAAGAAATTCCACCAAGTTTATGAAAATTAAACAATCTATTTAATTTAAAATTTAATTGATGGATAATTAAAAGTTCAAGCACTTGAGTGAGCTACAATTTTTTTTTTTATGAATATTGGCCCTTGAAACGTTATTTTTTTAATTATTTGACTTTGGAATACGGCGAAATAAAACAGGTTTACGGCCTATTTTTTTTATTTGATTTTTATTTCTTTTTTACGCTTGGTCTCTCAAAACCTTTTTGTATGGTTTTTTTTTTTTATTTTACGTTTAAAGAACGCAGTATTTTACAACCCGTAGGTGGATACATCAAAACTCAACCTCATTATTATGGGTCTCACACTTCGTGTTAAGGGATCCCAAAAATCCGTCCAATCGTATTTTTTTTTAATTGAATAAGTCCCCGTCGGAATTATGTGACGCACAAGATGATGTCTGGATTCCTTATTAAAATGGTTCGGGAATAAAATACATACGGTTTCGTTTTGGCAGATTAACTTTCTTCAATTCTTTGTTCAGTTTACTCAGCTACTTACCTGCAAAAAACGAAATCATTTGTTAAAATTTAAAGGTTAAGAACAGATTTAGACATTAAATACGCAAATATACTTAAAATATTGCTGAATGCGGCGAGAGAAGACATTAAATTGTGATCTTTAATTTAATTTACATTAAAACTTCGCTTGAAGCATCAGAGTGCAGTTTTCAAACAGCTTACGTACTTACTAAGTTTCAAACTTAAACCTAGAATCAATAACACGGGGCATAAGACAAATTTTAATAGAAAATTAATAAAACATTCCTTCGAACGAGAATTATTTGCGGAAAAATTAATTACTTTCTAAAGAATTCCTATTACGAACTCGACCTTTGGATATAAGCTTTCCACTGGTGTTTGAGAAGTAGGTACCTACTTTAGGGTGCGGTGGTGACGTTTTTGCTGTCATGTCGAAATATGTGAAAACAAATTTGTAAATCAGAAACCAAATATTTTAACTTCATTCGGGTCACAGCTTGCATTAACTAAGAAGGCAAGCTAAATAAAAGCCTGTAAAAATACTGCCGCACAAAAACTTAATCCACACTAACAATGGAAAATTAAGAAAACCTTCGGAAAAACTAATCTAGAATTGAAACTGCAACTTCGATGATAGTTTTTTACTTCACTGGAGTTTTTGAAATTGGCATAAAAGCTGCGCAAATCTCTGGCCTCACTCCAAACAGTTTTTCTTTTGCACTTAAAAGAAAAGGTGAAACTTAGTAAAGAGTGGAAATTCTATTGCCTTGGGCATAAAGGATCTCTTTGTGCCCGAAACCCGTAGAATAATAGTATCGGAATAGGATCGATTCGTACGCGACAAAGCTCAGAGGGATTTCCAATTCCGATCATGTATGAAATGTCGTATGTACTATTTGATTGTGTGTGCACCTACCTGAGATATGCGAATGAACTGAGGAAGTTAGTTCTCGAGGCTATATAGTCATTGGTTCTCGGAGATACAAGAGCTACTCGGGATCGCAGTGAGTGAAGGTAGATACGAAATACTGTCTTGACGAAATATCGCAGTAAGATGGTTATAACCGTGATCGTAAACGTAATCATAAATTAAAAATTAAAACTGAGTGCCCTAATTTTATTAGGTACTGCGACCAATTTCGACGAAGCACATGTCACAATTCTAATCTAACCGAACCTATTTGGTCGGAATAATACTACTACCTAATACTTATATTACTAGATCATGCTCGTATCATAGTTATATTCCTAGTAACAGATACGGTTATGAACCGCTTTCATCTTAGCTAATATTATAAATGCAAAAGTGAGTTGGTTTGTTATGCTTTCACACTAAAACGACTGAACGGATTAGGATGAAATTTGCTACACAGGTAGATCATGACCTGGATTAGCATATAATAGGATAAGTACTTTTTATCCCGGTAATTAGGTAAGATAATTTCCGAAATGCATAAGCTAGTATGGACTATATTACGGTTTATAGCTATATCCCTAGATATCCTAGGTATATAACTATATCAAGACTACAACCATTTTCAAACATACTAATGAAAAACAAGGAAAACTTTCGTATCGATTCCGACACTTTTTGAATCGTTAGCTTGTTATAACTTATCTCTAAGCTTAAAAAAAAGTCTTACTAGCCAGCAACAAATTCTTCACCATTACCTAACCTGCCTAGTTAACGTTTACGACAAAAGCACTAATTCTATATCCACATCGTAGACGAACTTATAGCCATATAAAACAGCTAACCTTGACCTCACAAACCAATATTTGAGCAAGTGACTTGAAAGCTTGCAAACAAACGAAACGCGACGCCAAATAAACCCAAATTGTACAACGAAAAACGATATTGACGGTTTAGGGGTTTTTCGTAAGCAGAATTACGACCCTTTGTTGGGAGGGGGAGTTAAGGGATGAAACTCGATACGACACCCAGATAAATAGTGTGACATGCAAAAGTTCCAGATTTTTGGTTCCGGAACCAATTTTTGGTAAGCCGACTATAATGAAGCAGATAGTAAGTCTCAATTTGTCCTTTATAAAAGTGGTATTTGGGTGAATGATTGATGATTTTTTTTCAGGCAGAATGCCTACTTTTAATGGAACTATGTTTTGTTTAAAGCCCAATTTAAAATAATAAAATATAAAAGTAATCATCAAATCATTTATTAGTTTGCAAACATGGTTATAAAGAAATAATAATAAATAGGTGATTTTTCCAAAACACTTATTGAAGTGCTTTAGAAAAATCATCAATTCATTTGTAATATCGAAAGAAAATAGTGAAAATCCACATCAAATACAAGTTCCGTATACCTACTTTAAAATACTAAAACAACTCATTTGCAAGTAGAGATGAGAAGCCGACGTCGTTAGGCAGATGTAATATTTTATGGAGTTCTACAAAGACGATCCGACAGGAAACGGAATGGACTGCAACGACAAATTCTACCGTCTCCTTGGAAAATATACTGATATTTCTGTATATACCAAAGACCCAGAGGTCTGTAGGACCAAATTAAGGAGGTCTGGTGCTTTGTTAGATGGAATATAAAATAGGAACAGTGTCGGTACTTTTGTCGAGAAAATTTCGTATCTGAATTTATACTTCGTTAAGACGAAAGCGTCAGGGTAGCTAGCGAAATTCAAATTGTCTTAAATTTTTTGCAATTTGCAGCTCAGTGTCTGGGTGTATGTTGATTAAAGTATGATTCGCGACCGTAACAGATATGTATTTACATAATTATAATCATTAGAATCAGTAATACAACTCCCTAAGTTAGTATAATCCCAAAAGTCAAGATTTCATGAAATAGTCATTCTGTAGGGTAATAAGAAATTAGGGAGTAGTATTGATGATGATTTTAATGATTATAAATGTATAAATACAGATATTTTACGGTCGCGAATCATATTCAGATCAATATACAACCTGATACTGACTGACATGCAAATTGCCAAAACCGTAAGGAAAATTTTCATTTCGCAGGCAGCCCTTGCGCTTTCGCCTTAAGAAATATATATAGGGAAGTATTTGCTGCTAGAAAAATAAAATTGTTACAAAAAAACTTAAGTTTCTGGAGTTCAATGACTTACCTGCGTATTCGCGTAATATTTTTACCGAAAGAGGAAAATCTTATAACTAAAATGAAATCTGAATAATGCCATCAAAGGTAGGACGAACCAAAATAACAACACAAAGTTCACAAACCGGCGGTCGCCATGTTTTGTTTCGAATTGAATGGAAGAATATCAGAAAGAATATAATTTTTGCTATCAGGCTTCATGCATACGTTCATAACATTTAATAGTTAGAAAAAAAATTGAAATGCCGTGAAATTTTATCCGCTCAAAGAGATGCAAACTACATGGTACGGGTCAGAAATGGACCTGTTGCTCGTCCTAGATACATTTTTAGTCTAAAAATCTAACATTATTGTTTGTTTATTTCCTATTAGACTTTATTGACCGAGCGAGCGAAGCGTCTCTGCTTCACGTCTGGCAAAATTTGCTTTCCTCTGTCAGTTTGATAGTATTCCTCTACAGGTCGTATTTTACAACCGATCTGGACGAAACTTGGTATACAGGTTTTATGACTTTATAATTATTTTTTTCGTCGAGGATTTTTGATTGGAGGGGTACTTCCTACAAAAAGGGGCAAAAAGGGGGCTACTGGATATCTGCCTATGAGATCCGATTTCAATGGTTCTTTTTAGGGTTCCGTACCTCAAAAGGAAAAAACGGAACCCTTATAGGATCACTCATGTGTCTGTCTGTCCGTCTGTCACAGCCAATTTGCTCCGAATCTAATGGACCGATTAAGTTGAAATTTGGTACAAGTATGTATTTCTGTGACCCAAACACGGACGTGTAATGTAAATTACCGAATCTACTGACCTTAAAATTTTGAAAAAATAATCAGAAAATAATTCTATAAAATAAGTACAGTCATTGACAGACATTGTCACTTTATGGCCTTCAATCCGACCAGTTAAATTGTATCACCTAAAATGTCACTGGCCACGCTTTTAGCCAAATAAGGCAGGCCATAACCAAACAACAGTGTCGCGGAGGGCCTGTGTACACCACTTGTTGCTATACCGCCTATTTATAGCTTTGGCCTATTTGCTACAGTGTGTACTCTGGCTTATAAATAGAATTCATTTGTGGAATGTACTTAAATCTTGGTGCAATTGGGGTCGCAATTAGAGGAATGTTACTTTTAGCTGTAATAAACAACTTCTGATGTTTTGACTTCGTGTGTGGCAACTGCAAAGTGTCGAAAATGAATTCATTTTTAATAGGCTCTGGCGCAAAAGACATAGTCATGTGTTTATTTTTAAATTTCGCTTCTGTACGAGTTTCTGACTTTTCTGAGAGACACTGTTTATAACTAATCGCTTTAACTCACAGAATCGGTTTACACTCAATAAGCGAACCTATTGATTCCTGAAAAAGGACGTTTCTAATTCTACAGAAATATTGAAATGGGAAAAAAATATTATTGTCCTTTCTAAAATACAAAAGCAGATGCGCCTTTTAACAGTAAGAATTATTTGGTTTTCGTTAAGTTTACGCCAATATTAAAATACTATGTAAACCCCATTTCGAAAAAAAAAAAATCTGTTACGTCGGCAGTATTAACGCCATGTACATAGGTACCTAAAGCTTAATATTTTTAAATCAAAACACAATAAAAATGCTTCTCGCGCGCGATAAGCGGACCGTGCGAACCGCGTTACTGGGGCGCGTATTACACGTGATTCCGAATAAAGCCGTCCGATATCTCGATATACGAGCGAGTACAAATTAAAATCGATGCTAAGCGGCGCCAAATGGTGTAGAAAACGGCCCAACTTGATAATGTATGGCTAGGGCTGAGGTTTGAAGTTTCCTGATTTTCTTTCGTAAGAATATTCATCTGCCTAGCCTTTTCCCAACTATGTTGGGGTCGGTGGGTCGGCTTCGAGTCTAACCGGATGCAGCTTAATACCAGTATGTTACATGGAGCGACTACCTATTGGTCCTCCACAACCCAGTTAACGATACGATTACGATTAACCTTGGTAAGACTGGTTGTCCGACTTACGGGCTTCTGACGACCCGTAACGACTGTCAAAGATCCACGAATGACAGCCGGGACTAACAACTTAACGTGCTTTCCGAGGCACGGAGGGTACAGATAGTCACCCATCTACGGACCAACCGCGGCAAGCGTAACTTAACCTGAACGATCGCCCCGTGCGGCTGTTATTACGTAACCACATTTACTTAGTCCCTATTACGTAAGAATATCAAGGGATTATTATTATTTTGCAAGCTAGGCGTTGAGGTTTATTTTTTTAAATCATCGAAAATAATATTTATGGATATTCGATAACAGTTTTAAATTCTTGGAACAAAAATTATTGAACCTAAAAACTTAAGCAATATTTTTGTTCTTTGTTCAAGTATTTGTTTATTAAAATAAATGAAATGCTCTCAATTGGGTACAAAACGAAATACCGAAATTGCTATACCAATCCATAAACATCATATCTCACTTTCAAAACTCGGCCTACCGCTCCAGTTATCACCAAATCTAATGTCGATTGAAAAACTTATATCGAGCGTAACTTTAAAACATCGTTCTGCCAATTTCGGACTAAGTTCAGATGAATAATTCGTGTTAATTCAGGCATAATATATCGATAAGATATGTTGCTGAACTTTAATAATCGGTTTACGAAATCACGTAGTGTGAATCGAGTTTTGAATATGAAATGGTTTTTTTTTTGCGATAATATTGATCAGGGTCAGAAGGGCAATTGCATAACACACTATCAGTTGGAATCGGTTTCATTTTAACAGTTCAACACTACGCGTGTTGTGTTATTTACGTTGTCAAGAGCAGACAAATTTTTCGAACATATAATATGAACCAAATGGACTAGCAATTTGCTTCAAAATGATTTAGATTTCGATTGATAGTGTGTTACGCAATTAGGGTGCTGGTTTTTAACCGACGAAAAAAAAGGAGGAGGTTCTCAAGTCTACACGCATAACGTTTTAAAGAGTAGTCCGATTTGAAAAAATCTTGTTTTATTCGGGAGGGTATACATCAAAATTGGTCCCATGTACAATTTATTAACTTTTTTGGGTAGTTTTTGAGTTAGCTTCAATAATACGTAATGCTGACCTTGAATTACTTTAAGCGATTTTGGACCTTAGTCTTGAGACAATACGTATGCGCAAACAACCCCCACCACTACACCGAGGGCTCAATATTCGTGCCGGGAGGTATATACATGGTTATTGATAATATATGTCGGCAATCCATTAAGAGGCCCCCGGATCATGCGTAGTTCATACAAACGAAATACCAAAAGGGGGATGGATAGGATGGATGTAGGAGGTAGGAGAAGTAATTTGCAACCAAATGACCCCTTATGACTCATGAAAATGCAAAACATTTTCGATATTTTTATACATCTTTCAAAGTCGTATACCGCAGATATCTTTAGGAAAAAATAAAATGTCAATTACTCGAAAATGGTTGACATATGCATAGGAGTCATTAAGGGGTCATTTGGTTGCAAATGTCCTCTCCTACCTACATCCCTTTAATGGATTGTCGACATATTACCAATTACCTTGTATATGTAATGTGGATGATGTTCTAATTTTGCTTTTGCAGGTGAAAGTGAAAAATGAATTAAAAAAAAAACAACAGACTTCCAAAAAACAAAAACGAAAATACAAAACGAAAGAAGTAAACATTCCGAGATTAAAGTTATTTTTCACTTTATAGTGTTTTTTTTTCGAAGTCAGTTTTTTTTTTTTTGTATGTAAAAAAGTTTTTATTTAGAATGTGTTTGAACTTGAAAATAAAAAAGACTAATCCTATCAAGTGAAACAATGAATTATTATAGTAGAACTTAACATTACATTAGTAACATTTCAATAGGATTACATAATATTTGCATAATAAAACATTGTGAATGTCGTAATTAACAACAGCCCAGCAAATATAACGTCATGACACACAACAGTAATAATATGTTTAATGTTAAACATGTCACAAATTACATTTACACGAAGAGAAAACATAAATAATTCCAGTTTGATTAACTGAAGGAAAATAAACGCAATGCAGCGACACGGCATATAGTAGGCTTTTTTTGTTAAAACCCTGCAATAAACTTAGCGCCTATTTTACCAGAGTTTTTAAACAGGTCAATTTAAATTTCGAAAGTACAACAACCGATAACTGGCTATATACCTCACTTTGTTTTATCTTGGCTATTCGTTTGGTGATTTACTGAAAATATTCCAAGAGTTTATGCAGCAACGCGCTATGTATTTTAATGAATATTAGTCAACAGTAAAAGTCCCATAAATATACCAGGTAGTATAAACTTAGAAAACCGACCAGTTTTAAACTCTAAAAAAACACTTAAATACTCGATGTACAAACCACATCACCACCCTCTTTCCTGTGAAACTTAAAAAAGTAATTAATGAATTCCGTTAACGCTGTTGCTTATAAAAACTAATATAACTCGAACTCTGTTGGTGGAAGAAGAAACTAAAATACATGAATTTGGTTTAGTGACAACTAGCGCCATTGTCGGGGTTCAACTTATAGTGGTGGGAAAGGGAAGTCGCGGCGTCCATTTACGGGGCATGATTTAAATACTCGGCGCCATGTTTTATCTGGCATCTGCAACGTGACGGAACAACTAAGCATGCTCGTTTTGACGTTAATCGAGTCGGGGTGCGTACGAATTGAAAAAAAAAAATGTCTTTTTTTACAATATGTTTAAGGGTGACGTAATAGGATCGATGTTGTTTTTCATATTTTTTTAGAGTGTTATTGGCTGATTTGACTTTAAATAGATTGTTTCACGCGCCAAGAACTAGACCTGAACGAAGTTATAAAATCAAAATTAAGAAATAATCCAAAATCATGCCCATTCCTGATGAGTTATTTCGCTCGATATTAAGAGGGAAGCGTCAGGGTAGCCCGCAAAATTCAAATTTTCTTACGTTTTTTGCAATTTGCAAATCAGTATTAAGTTGTGTGTTAAATAAAGTATCATTTGCAGCCGTAACAAATATGTATTTACAGAATCAGTAATACAACTCCTTCGGTTAGTGTAGGTAATCCTGAAATGTCAAGATTTCATGAAATAGTCATTCATTAGGATTACCTGGTCTTAAAGAGTTGTATGGATCACTTTAATGATCCTATACGTAATTATGTAAATAGATACTTGTTACGGCCGCAAATTATATTTTGATCAACGGACAATCTAATACCGACTTCTAAATTGCAAAAAATGTAAGAAAATTTGAATTTCGCGGCCTACCTTGACGCTTTCGCCTTAAAGCGTTTAACGTTAACGCTACATATTACATAAATTCTGTCGAAATATTGACTCAATTTTAGCAACAAATTATAATCGCAGTATTATGTTAATGGAAAGGTTTTATATATAACAGCTACTCTAGGGCTTTGAACCTTGTCCTTGAAATTCAAGGACTAGCTAAGTTAGACCGTAAATATTCATTGTTGAAATAAATCTTAGTTACCTTTTTTTCAGACTGAAGGATGCTAAATTATCTTCATATTTTTGTATGAGATGAACTCGTTTTAATTTCTATGAATGTTAGATTTTAATACTTGTTTATTAATTACTATACAGTCGGGATTAAATCGCGATTCTCTTTTTAGAAACTAAGTAATTTTTCAATTCGTGCATATTTTAAAGTATCTATTTAATGCAAGTTGACTTAGTAAAAAAAATAAAATTCATATTTAGAGGTTTTTCACTACAACTAAATAAATAAGGCATACCGAAATTCGTAAGTCATTTAAAACAGTCGTTCGTCAAACAAAAACAAAAAAATAACACGCCTGGACATAAACAAAGACGACAAAATTCGACCTTTTAAATAAGGAAAAAGAAAAACTGTTACCGATTTTTTTTCACGTCTTGCCACGGTAACAGTCCATTAATCCAACAAGGGTTTCGAGTAAATTAAAAACGTTTTAGACTGCTAATGGTCTAAGTTGGACCACGTCTGGCCGCAGTAAGTAGTATTATGATCGAGTTTTAGATCTAATTTAAATGGCCTGTTTTGGGTATCTGGTTTTGTTTGAATATGATACTGAGTGCATGTTCTGCTAGGCAGAGTCAAGTAAAGTCTAGATGCGTCTAAAAAACACACAAATTTGTATCGCAATTATTTCATAGGTCTTCCTGTCAAATTACCTTGCATAAATAACCCCGAGTAGCTAATTGTTTTCTATATTTCAAACTCATATTTCGATACAAATTGAATGATAGACAAAAACTTCAAAGGCTATAAAAAAACTCGATTATAAGATTTCATTAAAAAATATTAAGGAGAGTTCTACAGGTACCCAATTAAAATCAGAACAAAGCAGCACGGCCTTGCACCGACGATACTGAGCACGAATTCACCAAAATTCATCTACATTTATATTAGAATTACTTTCGTGGATAGAACGGGAGTGGGATTTTCGGGATCATTTTTCCCTACTCAAGTATTTACTTTGTTATGTTTACGAGGGGCATGATATTATTGCCCAGATGTGAAACCAACATCAGAGTTCAGGCTTACTTATGTAAAAGAATATAACTATAAACTTCTCAGAATGCGAGTGCCAAGACTTTTTCTTGTAGTTTATTATTATTGGAAGGCTCCACACACTCGTTTCGATGCTAAATTTAGGCATTACAAACTATAAAAAAAAAAAACAGCTTGTTTAATAATGTAGCAAAGGGCAAACTATCTAGCGTTATGTTGAAAAACTAATAGATAATTGTGTACGTAATTACAATGTAAAAGGACGCAAAGAAAAGCTAATATTACGCTTCAGTGTAAATGAACATTTTAAACTGAAATAAAAACTAAACCACATTTTCCATTTACAACTCCCGAGCTAATATCAAGTCTCGGCAACATTCCATTTTGCTTACTCCTTCGTTCCGACGTGGGTTGTTCGTCAACTTAATTTTACAACTCCGGAACACGTAAGCGTATTGTTAAATTCTGTATTATTTATTGCCAAGTTGCGCCTTATGGGGTGCTAGATGTCGGCTCGCCGCAGTCGGTTTACGCATTACTTACTTTATAACAGTATCAAAATTCGACGTAGTGAGACGGTACTTTTCGGTATTTAAAATTTGGACGCTTTTTATTTTACGTGATTGTATTATGCCAATGGTGAGTTATAGACGTTCAGTATTTAAAACGGAACGAATTTATTACAAGGCTTCAATTTATTCAAGTTTTATTTTAGATATTCATATTTTATTCGGCAGCAGAGGTTATGTAATCGAAACCATATTATTCACACCTGCTGAAACGATTTACGTAACCGTTTTTTACAACTTTGTAATGAGTGTTTAAAATTATAAAATAAAATGTAAAATATTTAAACGAATTACAAGACGTGTTTCATAAAAATAAAACGTGTCGGTTCACATTATTGTAATGAGTTCAACGACTTCGCTCTTTATGTCAAACAAAAGCCATTTAAACCGATCCTAGAAACTGCTAACATATGACGCGACAATGCCTTTCCCGCAAACTCTCATACATTAAAAAAACCATTAACTGACGTCACCCCAAAAAATACACACCACTACAAACAATTGAAGGTAAATCCACACAAAAAGGTCATGAAATATTAACAAAGAAAACCGTTAGGGCGCCATATTGAGACAGGTCTAGTCCCAAGAAATAGTTAAAAATAGACACCTGATCGTGAGAAAGTAATGAAAAGGGAATCTTAGGGGTCACACAAAGGCGAATAGTAAATTCCCTAGTAAAGTCAACGGTTCTCCCTTCCCTAGTCATGGATATGGGAGCTTTTTACTCTATTGTCGTAAAACTAATTTGTATGTGATGCGTATGAATTTTTTTTTGTTTGAGATCTCGTGAGAATCTTAAATTAACGGTCAAGTCTGCACTTTGATGCAGTTCTGTTATTTAAATTAAGAATGCACGCTTTTATTTTGATTTTAAATGTGACATTTATTATAATTTTATTTAAATTCTTAGCCTACGTTTATTGTTTACAACAGTGGTCACTTTAAATTATTTAATATGATAATATGCTACTGATTATGCAAAACAGTTTCTTTTATTTATATTTGAAAGCTGTTGTCTCTGCTACAGGTGACTAATTCAAATTCTGTTAACCATAGTTTAAGAAGGTTAACAGAGACTTAGTAACTTAACATTTTTTTCAAGACTAAATAAAGTTAACCCTTAATTGCATAGAATATTTATACACACAACCAATAGTAATCGTCTCACTTGGACAGATGATTAACCATGACAATTGACTAGGGTTAGAAAAGGTTAGGTAAGGGTTAAAAAGGCCATAGATAAGATATCTCGTAACGGAAAAATGAGACCTCAAAAAAAGGAAGTCAAAAAAGGAACTCATTCCATAATAATGTAAAGAGAATTTTAAATACAAAATTACAAGCGGAACTGCTTCGCATATTACTCTATAATTTGGTTAGCTCCTGCGCTGCCTACATACGTCACATGCTTCATATATTTAACTTAGTTCACTATTAATTGCGTTACGGCCCGTTGCCGACGCAAATACGCAGAAATCGTATTAAAATCCATCCGTTCCTTGGTATCGGGGTCCAAGTTTAGTTGAGAGAATAATAATATGGTTCGCAGTTTGCTACTGCAAGTGGGCGAGCTAAACTTATGCTAAACTAAACTTAGTATAGTTCAGTGTAAGTTTGGCTCAAGGTAGGTTACTTTTTGCAGGAAAATGAGCTAAGTAGAGTACTTACAACGTTCAAAGGTTCCATCGTTTATTTTCGGTAAACCGAACTTGGCCGAAGTAAATGTAACTGGGGAGGGATAAGGGAGTGACGGAATTAGTGCGTCAATATATAATAATATAAATCAATTTCTATTGGTCGATTGTCACATTTTTAGGGATCCGTGCCTCAAAACGAAAAAACGGAACCCCAATAGGATCACTCATGTGTCTGTCTGTCCGTTTGTCACAGCCAATTTGCTCCGAATCTAATGAACCGATTAAGTTGAAATTTGGTACACGTATGTAATATATTTCTGTGACCCAAACACGAACGTGTAAAGTAAATAAATATGTAAAATAAATTTTGAATATGGGGTTAAAATTTGGGGAAATAAGAAAAGAAAATAAAGTTTTGCAAACTGTACCGTGCGTTATATCAAATGAAAGGGGAGGGTATATAGACATATATATTTTTATAATTTTAAAATAAAGTATTTTAAAGTTATTAAAGAAAATAGACGAAAATTGACCATTCCCACTTTATCTCCGAAACTAATGAGCTTATTTTTTTTTTAAATAAACAAAAAAAATATACGAAAATACTTCTATAGCTATAGATTACAGGAAAACCTATAAGTCTTAACATGGTAAATCTCTTAATATTGTGCGTACAAATTTACATTTGCAGTTAGAAAATATGGGATATTACTTAGCCACGAGCTTTTTATTATTTATACTCAATCAAGATTTCGCACATAGCAAGATTATTATACATTAATTACATTGTACCTTCATGATTTATTGATCAGTGATAAATGTGATGGATGACACTGAACGTTAAGCGCCTATCGTATAATCATAATCGTTTAATCGTATTTTGATATTTTTAACCGACTTCAAAAAGGAGGAGGTTCTCAATTCGTCTGTATGTTTTTTTTTGTATGTTTGTTACGCGATTACTCAAAGACGGATGGACTGATTTGGATTTTTTTTTTTATTTTATTTGAAAGGGTATACTTCCGAGGGGACCACCCATATAAATTTTATTAACTTTGCTTAGCTAGCTAGCTTTGCGTAGTTTTTGAGTTAGCTACAATATGCGTATATGGGAAATATACGCATTATTGTAGCTAACTCAAAAACTTATTTTATGTGGATGATATGATGATGTTTTAATAACTTCCTATCACTGTTATTTACATGGCTATATCTACAATTATTGTGCTCAATTATGTATTCGAATTGGTGTGGGGTAGGTTCCACAACTAAAAAGTGAAAAATAAAAACTTATTAGCAAAAAATAAAACCGACTTGCAAAACTGGACACTACAAAGTGAAAAATAACTTTAATTTCGGAAGTCGGTGGCAAAAAACGAAAATACAAAACCAAAGACACCGACTACCGAAATTTAGTTTATTTTTCACTTACACTAACCGAGAGTTATTTTTCACTTTGTAGTGTCTTGTTTTGGAAGTCGGTTTTATTTTTTACTAAAAAGTTTTTTTTTGTCAAAGCACTAAAAAAATAAAAGAGACGTTCAGCGGCAACCACGGACATATACAAATAAAACCGTATTATCGAATCCTGCTCAAAATATTTCTATTAATTTATGATTAAAAGGAATTCTCACACACAGAATAGGAAGAATTTCATCAGGCGATATAGTCAAAAGCGATGTGCTAAAAGCCCCTATAATTAACAAAATGCCATCTACTAGGTAGGCGATTAACATGATTTTCTTTGCAGGCGCTTTATATAAAAGGCATAGCGATATTCTAAATATGGTGGTTTGACATAATATTATTTTCTATACAAGCTTTTGTCAAGCCTCAATTTTTTCCTCTGATAAAATTTATTTTTATTCCTTAGAAAAAAGTTACCTAAAGATTGAAATATTGAACACGAAGGTTTCGTACCACGTTTAACACTACATATTTAAAAAAATTACTCCTGTTATAAAAACACGTTTCTTGTATGGGGACCCCTTTAATTTTTAAATTTTTAACTATTATATTATATATATTTTTATCATAGTTTTAGTTGTTATTGATTTAATGCATGAATTTTTCATTCTCTTCTTCAGTATTGTATAATTATTTATTTATTACTTTCAAGCACACAAAATGTACAGAGGCGGTCTTAATGCCATAGGCATTTTCTACCAGTCGACCTTTGGGTGATGCAGAGACAAACAGTGGTAGGTGCAACAGCGAGAAGTGAGGAATAAATATTTATTTAAATATAAAGATATACTTACATATAAATATAATATATGTATACACCTAATTATATATAAATATATACACAAATAAATATACGCTTCTTATTATTATATTAATAAGCTTCTCTGATAAAAATATCCACAGGCTGCTCTTAAAACAATCGCTTCCGCCTCATCGTAACCATTAAGACGACCGTGGACAAGCTCTTACGAGCGAAATGAACGTAATTAATTTGATTAATCCAGAAAGGCGTCTCTGAGGCATAGCCACGATGAGAAATGGGGGATATTCGCCTTTTTTCTCGCTTCCATGATCTATGGGCAGTGCAGCCTCCCTTTCTCCCTTCGAATTAAAGAAAGATTCTCGGTCGCTACTTCTTTTTCGATCTTGCAACTATAGAAAGTGAGTATGGCTGATATGCGTGAGATGGTGTGTGTACGTCTTTGCTATAGACAGCTTTTAGGATTTTTTAGATCACAAAAGTAGAATTTATGGCTAAACTGATGCTACTGAATATGATTGTAATGTTAAAGCTTTTCAGCGATTATTTCAGTAAAATAAAGGCTTCGTAATAGTTTTAGCTATTCGTCTTTATTATTAAAAAAAGGTTTTTCCTGTTACGTAAATAAATCATTTTTAGGTTATGAATTTTCCAGAAAAATAACAAATGAAAAACAATGCAAATCAAAAAAAGGTATTGTTTATTAGAATTTTAAATAAGTAGATGCTTACTATTTTATATTACAGAGCACTGAGACTACAGAATCTTTTGATTTTATATAAGCTGGATTCTGGTAAACCAAACTCACTCTGTATTTCATTTCGCGATTTCGCGCTCTCGAACGCATTCACTATTTTAAATTTATCACTTGCCGACCATACTTTGATTTTCCGTTTTGACATTTTGAGTACACGCCGGACCTTTCTTCGCAATTGGTACTTATCAACTGTAGTAATTTCGACAAATACGACGATGTGGCCTTTCGAATAGAACACGATACGAAAACAATGGTAGTTACGTTTCACGAAATTTAAGAATTGATGATTGAGATGTCGACTGGCGCTTAAAGAGGTATAGACAAGTAGCAGTCTCGATTATAGTATAGAAGTCCACGAGCGAAAAACGATTTTCTCTTCTAAATGTTTCTGTTTCTTACATGAGGGGGTTTTGGAGGAATAAAATGACCGGAGTCCGGACCTGGCAATTTGTCTCACTTGGGAGTTTTCTCACTTATCCAAGTTTTACTGTACCTATAAGAAGTGATTTCGTTTGTCCTAGAATCTGTTTTAGTTTTTAGAACTATTGAAAAAAAAAAAACTAAATCCAGGTCTATTTTTTCTAGTTTTTACCATATTAATCCAACAATTTTCATTCAAACTATTCATAAAATTATACAGTTCTCTACAAAATAATAATATTTCGTTTCATTACTTTTTTTAGTCCAATCAATCGATTTTTTTGTAAATAGATAATTGCTTCATATTACCAGAGCGGTGTGTCATTTTCTATGCAGTCCGACAGTGACCGCGATTTTACGGGAGGACAAGCCTTAATAAAAATAAAAAGTAAATAGGTCCAGAGAGAATTACTTCGGCAAGAAAAAAAAAGTATTTTTACTTAATTTTAGGGCACCATTTAATAAATAATGTTGATATTACCTGATATAAGGGACAATAGATTTTGCCTCTAAGGTACAGGTAGTTACAAAAACAATGTTCTATTTGCTGTTTGGAAACTAGAACGCCATAGAAATCAAAGGGTAAAACGTGTTTCACAGATGTAAGTGTAAAATGGTGATAGTAAAAGCTTCTTGGAATATAATCTTTGGTTTGTCATCGTGGGAATTACTGTTAGCATATTATTACTTCATATTTTTTTTACGCCTGTTGTATCGCTTTATCTAAGTGGTGAAGAAAGTGATGTAGTAACGAATACGTCATTGTATTTCTCTGTAAGTAGGTAATATTTCTCACGAAAAGTGTTTTATTGGCACATGAATACAACACTCATGAAAGCACAAAAATACACCTTGTCACTTAAAATCTCAAGTTTCAATTACGCAAACTATTGCAATAAGATTATTGGCAGGCGTTATTAGCTACTTAAGCGAAAACAATTTTACTGTGTGCATGGATTTAATGAATGAATGTTACAATAGTCACATAATAATAGACAGTCGGCTACAGTTCAGTCGCTTATAAGCTGTAGCCATTCACTACGCCTTTTACGACATTGAATTTCGTCAACTTGAAGAGTTAAAAAGCCTTAGTAGGCCAGCCTAACTTTTATTCAGCATTAAAAGAGTTACCTACGCATGAAAGGAGATTCAATAAGTGGGCAGTTACAGGCGGGAAGCAACGCCGCAGGGCGAAACAAGTTTCAGAATGTAAACAACAATTCTTTTGATAGATCGCGCATCAAAGAGGAAAGTTTTAAAAGAAAATAAAGTCTCCTTTGTGACATGTTGATTTTGTGAGCAAAGGTTTTTTTTATAAAAAAATGTGGTTGATACAATAGAATTTGTGGCTGGTCTTACGTACGTTTTTAAAGATAGAATATGTTTTGGGGCTATAATTGTCTTAGGCGGTCTCATTTCGCTTGATACCAGTCCTAAGATCTTGATTTTAAAGTTTGTAGCAGGTAGAAGTTTGAGTGTTAAAAATCCTCTAGACAACTATTGCAGTATGGAACTTTTTCCAAAATACAGGGATCAAAAGGTTCCTAATTCTGTCACTTAGTTGTTTTAGACCTCGAGCTTTGATTTGCGTCAAAATTGACATCAACTCCATTTTTGTGTAGGTCGCAGCCTCGCAGGGTACTCCGAAAAGTCAAACTTTTAAACTAACTGCACGCTAACTAGCTTTGAGCGGAATCCTTGCAAGTTTTTGAAAGTCAGTCGCCTAGGGATTCGCTTTATTTACGATCCCGAACAAGACGGAATGGACAACTACATCTATTTATATTTCAATCTTTTAACCTTTGGACGTTTCGGTAGTTAGCTGCTTCAGGGAATGTGATGAGATTTAGTTGCTTAGTGATATTGGGTTCAGACTTGAGTGCAAATATGAGGAGCTCGTGGCTAAGTAATAAGTTAACAGCAACACGGGTCGATCCATCAGGTTAAGCTACGCTTGCCGGGGTTGGTACGTGGATGGGTAACCATCTTTACATACCAAGACCCCTCCATGCCTCGGAAAGCTCGTTAAGCCGTTAATCCCGGCTGACATTCGTGGATCGTTGACAGTCAGTCACAAGCCCGAAAGTCTGACAACGAATCTTACCAAGGGGTATCACTCAGTAACTGGTTTGTGGACGTCAGATAGGCAGTCGCTCAATGTAAAATACTAGTATACTGCCGCATCCGGTTAGACTGGAAGCCGACCCGCCGACCCGAACATATTTGGGAAAAGGCTCTAGGCAGACAAAATTTCTAAACAATACTTAAAAATTTTAATATATTTTCACGTAAAAGCAGACAATATATAAAAATGTTGTAGGTCTTTAAGCTGACATCAATATCGGTTGTTTATGATTTTTAGTATTATTGAAAACACTTTCAGTGGGTTAGAGCTAGAAGTCAACGCTTTCGAGTCGCTGAATTTAAATATTGTTACAATCTAATACACTGTTTTGTTCAAGGATAAACTCGACACCTCAAACTCTCTTTCTACAAGAATCTATCACTACAACTTAAAATCCAGTCTTCCAATTCAATTACGACTTTCCGAGATAAACAACGAACCCAGTTGACAATTCGCTCGTGGTCGCTCCGCGCTACAGCATCCCCAGTCTTACTTTCACGTGATAGTTCAAATACTTATTAGAACTACTTCCGCGTCTACGGTAATGGTGGGGACATGTTGACGTAGGCGAGCGGGTAAAGTATTATGGTTATTAGGTCTTGTAAACAAGTGAGCGAAGCAGCTACAACTACAAATCGCTGCTTTGCATGAATACCCGCAAAACCCAAAATTTTGAAATTAGTGGTTTATAACACAGCCCAATGCAAAATAGTCTTATAACACAGCCCAATGAAAAATACATTCATAACGGCATAATCGGCGGTTTTGCCGTTATGAATGTGAGTCTTACTTACCATGAAATAAGGACTATTTTGCATTTGGCTGTGTTATAAACCACTAATTTCTAAATTTTGGTTTGTGCGGGTATTCATGCAAAGCAGCGAAATAATTCATTTAAAGGTGCTTCACTTTTGTTATCAAGATCATCATTGGCAGCTTGTTTTCCTCTTCACCCGCTGCTGAGTATAGGCCTGCTCCCTTTTGTGCCATGCTTCCCTGGTATGTGCAAGTGTCGACCAGGTTTGATCTGAATGGACCTATTCACTATTATTGTCTGTCATCCCAAAAAAGCTATTTTAATTAATAACACACAAAAAATAATGTGTAAATTAACGCTATTTTGCATTGGTTGTTTTCATAACAGAAATAAACCTTGTAATTTTCCTTCTTGTGTACCTATAAGACTGTCAAGTTTCGTGTTCCTCCTTCGACAAAAGCCAGCGTATCACAAACTTTGACCCTAAGTACATAACGAACATAGTCGAATAGATCTTTCGCTACAGTTTCCCCAAACATTTCCTATCCGCTATTTGAACAGCACAATGTCGCAGCCGAATCGCTCTGGATTTGCCATTCAGATTTCTGTTAGCCTTTCGGCCCGATTTGATTAATGGATCTAGCAAATATCAGTGCACAGTTCGTTATGAGAGTCGGATATCCGCGAAACAAGTCGGTTGAGAGACTTTTAGATTTCTGGAACGTTATTTGGTTTTGGATTTTGAGGTGCTTTCAACCCGCAGTTAAACAGCGAACCATGTTTTGAGGGGCTTGAATTTCTGAATGGGCTTGTATTTTGGTGTATCTACTCGAATGTACAGGTTTCTACTGGTTTTTGGATATTTGTGGCAGTCACTTTGTTCATTTCCAAAAAATATGGATTTGGTAAATATCAGGACACACTTCGTTGTGACAGTCGGATGGATAGACTTTTAGATTTCTGAATGTTTTTTGGGCAGAAACTCAGAAACTGATCGAGGTTTTTGTGTTTAGAATTTGCGGTGCTTTTACCGCGCAGACAGCTAAACATGTTTAGAGTTGGGACTGGCATTTCTGGATGGTACTGTATTTTCAGGGGTGCATTTTAAACTTTAGTGGCAGGGACTTTTCCTGGTCAAACTACCAGATTTCCAGAAAATATGTATCTACTTAGATCATCTACGTTTTGATTTAGTCAGTTAGTTGTAGGAAATCTAGATGCTTTTGTGATTTGAACCATTATTTTGGAGAAGCTATTTATTTCTTATTCACACTTATTCTAAATGAAGTTTTATCCTTCTGTTAAGTTTTTAACAATCGTTATCGTAATATTCTAGGCAATGAACAGCAACATTAAATTCAATAAACATATATTCCTGCTTATCTAAAACAAAACCACATTAATTAACACTATTTCTACTAGAGACTTGTTACTCATCTGTTTGAACTTTAAAAAAAAACAGCACTTGATTAGAACACTAAGACAATATAATACGATTAAATCAAGTTGGTCACGAAAGATAAACCAGTTGATTGGGCAATATATCTTTTCAATTTATGCGGGTTATAAAAACGTCGCGCCGTTTGAGTTCCGTGACGTTTATTGGAGACCACCAATTGAAACTTTGATGACGTCATCGGCCTTGGTGCCGGTTATATATTTTTTATATATTAATATTATGCGTAACGTGTTAAGGCGTGTTTAAAGTTGCCAATACAACATGTGTTCGGAAAGCAGGTGTTGTTATGTAATATACTCGTTATGTTTTATGGATGGTTTACGATATAAATAATGCAGCTTCGTTCGTATTTTAACTTATAAACTGTTGCCTTTAACATACATATACGGCAAAAAAACTTCCGAGTAAAAAAAAAAAGATTAAAACATGACAAAGAACCTAAAAAACACACATGTCCTATGTACAATTCCACGAAGTCTCACGAACCACCAAAAGTTGAAAAAAGTTTTAAAACTCACCAAAGTAATCCAAATCCGTTCATCAAAGTCAGTCTTCTTCAGAAAAACTATTATTTAAATAATTAATTTAGAAACACACAACCGTTAACAGCTAAAATTTAAAACTAAGAACGCAAGCTCACGTTCAGAAACACTAAACTAAAATACTTTTGGACACAATGACTAGAATTCAACCGTTAGCGGAGACACAACCGCTCGCGTCGACTGCCGAATCATAACTGAATGTGGGGGTCAAGTTTTCGAAAAAAAAAAGTTGCGCTGCAGGCAAAGGCACCCATACGTTACGGACGAGATCATTACAACAAAAAAGAACCCTAAATATTATCGGTCGACAAAGGCTGTTCTCAAAGTTGCCAGTGCATTTATTTTTCGGTTGTTTTTTAGTAATAAAGACTTTCAAGACTAATTTTTATTTCTGTAATGGGATTTTAGAAAAAAACATACTCAATAAAAATGTTTTCACTTTTTACCTTTGTTACAATAATTTCGGATATTACTTATAGAGGCTATTCAAATAAAGACAAGAATCTTCAATTACAGATATCACTCGAACAATTTAATACACATAGCTACAAAGAATTCCATACTTTTTTTCTGTATTGCGAATGATTTTCAACAACTTCTCAAGGCGATCTGGCTCCGTTCATTGTACCTACTCGTCTTTATTACATGGCAAATATTAAAATTATATTATAAGAAAAAAAAAGATATGACTCGTTCCCGCGTACACAATTTATATGGATATCTGTTTCCATTTTTCACGTGGCAATTAAAGATTTAACGTTTCTTTAACGTTTTCACACTGTTTTGGCAATAAATTGATAGGTATTCGAATTTTAAAGGATTTGTGGTTGGATATGATGTTTTACTCGTAAACGTTACTTAAAGTTGTGAGAGGTTGTGTGCATTAATCATTCATGAGACTAATTTGTGACGTAATTCGTGGAAAAGATTTTTTTTCTAGAAAAATTCGACATACTTATTATGATGAAATATTGATCTGACAGGTTTTTATGATCTAGTTAGATTTATTGTTTAATTTTTAGTAACTGCTTTGCATGACAGAGAGAGAGAGAGAGATGAGACATTACGTCTGCCTCATAAATTAAACATATCTGTACCCACATCTAAATGCCCCTTCTTCCCTTCAAGTCTCAGAAAGGTAACAATACTAATTTTACACACAGCACTCGTCAAGTTAACAAACAAATTCGTAACAAAAGCTTAATAACGAAACATTAATTCACAACAAGCGACGCCGAGGCGCCATCCTAGTTAATAATAAAACTTTGACATTCGCAGGCAGTTGGATTCAAGTTCTGCAGCTGCCGTCCCTACTTATACACACACGGTAAGCATGTGTGCAAGGCACGCGTTCCTATCCCTGTCTGCGTGTAATTCGTAGGGCCACCCCTACAAATTACACGCAGACAGGGACGTGAATAATATTGATTATTTTTTTCACGTGCACATAAATTGATTTTTTATAGAGTAACGAACATTTTGTTTACAATTTGGCAACGGCTGGCGTGTGAAATTACGTAAGCATTAAGTTTACTTACAAATAATTACAGCGAGAGCAGTAGAATTTAATTTTATCGGTTTTTGTTAAGTTTTGGTAATGTTATTGTTATTGTTCTAACGACTTTAACTGGGAATCCTTTTCATTAAAGCTAAGGATACTGGAATAATATCTTATCTTTTAGCCTTACTTTACTTTTTTTGGATACAAATATCTTGCTATATCTTTTCAACTTAAGGCGAAAGCTCCAAGTAGCCCGAGAAATTCAAATTTTCTTAAGTTTTTTACATTTTGCAGGTCAATATCAGATTATAAATGTTGATCTGAATATGATTCGCAATCGTAACAAATCTGTATTAATAGAATTATAACCATTAAAATCATCAACAAACTCTCATGACTATTTCATTAAATCTTTACATTTAGGGTTATACTAACTTAAGGAGTTATATTACATAATCTAATGATTACAATTCTGTAAATACATAAATGTTACGGTCGTGAATCATACTTTAATCAACATACAACTGACTTACAAATTGCAAAAAACGTAAGAAAATTTGAATTTCACGGGCTACCTGGAGCTTTCCCCTATTTTATTTCAGGTAGCATTGAACTAGCTTTTGTAGTATAGCGTACTTTTTCAGTTGCATCCAGGAGAAACTTTTACATGTAGCAGGATGAAGAAGTATCCTGTATCTTAATCTAGGTCATAGCCTACCTGTGCGCCATATGGATCTAAATCCATTCAGCCGTTTTTAAGCGTCATTGATAAATGATTTTATTTCTGTAAGTAGGTTTGTACAAACACTTTTACAAGTCAATCATGTTTTTTTTTTTGAACTAGATGAGGTCGGCGTTTCCTATCTGACTACTCTGAGAAGAAATG
Organism: Dicycla oo; assembly: GCA_948252095.1. NCBI lineage: Eukaryota > Metazoa > Arthropoda > Insecta > Lepidoptera > Noctuidae > Dicycla > Dicycla oo. Next base: position 20,357,141 of record OX411716.1, read on the forward strand.
CCGAAATAAACTCAGAGGTCACAGTCTCTTATAAAGTGCAGACATAATCTTGGTCACTTCATGTGAAGACCATGTAGATTGGTGTCTGAAGTGAATTGAATAGCAAACGTAGAATGCTCACCAAGTCACAATCACAACTCAAACAACACAGTCATGATTTCAAATATTAATAGGATGTATGAACACCATGCGAGGAGCTCGTGGCTAAGTAATAATAGCCACACGGATCGATTCATCAGGTTAAGCTACGCTTGCCGGGGTTGGTCTGTAGATGGGTGACCATCTTTTCATACCGAGACTCCTCCGTGCCTCGGAAAGCACGTTAAGCCGTTGGTCCCGACTGTCATTCGAGGATCTTTGACAGTCGTTACGGGTCGTCAGAAGCCCGAAAGTCTGACAACAAGTCTTACCAAGGGGTATCGTATTACCCAGTAACTGGGTTGTGGAGGTCAGATAGGCAGTCGCTCCATGTAAAATACTGGTATTCAGCTGCATCCGGTTAGACTGGAAGCCGACCCCAACATAGTTGGGAAAAGGCTAGGCAGATTGATTGTATGAACACCATGCTTTTCTTGTTGTATATTTAAAAGAAAAGTGAAGAACTCACAGCAGACTTGTATAAAAGTTGTTTTCTTTCGTTTCCCGAGAACAAGACACTCGTAATTATGCTTGTGGAGAAGTTTTTATGCCGTCGCATCATTATGACGTTTTGAGTCACTCCATTTTCCGGAAGTTTGACTCACTATGTTGAAGAATGGATTTGAATAAAAAACCTTGTGATTTCAGAGTGACAGGGGTATGAATGTTTAGATTACTAGGTCAGTATTTTTGTATTGTGACTCAAGTGTGTTGGGAAAACCTTTTCTTTGGGTTTCCTTGACAGTATGGGTGGTATAAAGATTGTGATAGCAGGAGTTTACAGTTACTGTGTAAGGAAAACTTTCTTGTATTTTTGTTTGTTTCTTGTTTGCCCAATTTGTTACGTCCCCAGATAATTTTTAAAGGCTAGATAGGCTAATTACTACATATATGTAAAGGAGACACATACAAACATACAAAGTATAAAACTTGTTTATATATTTAACTTCTGTTATAAGTCAGACATCTTCACTTTACTTATTATCTCTTCAACAGATATAAATACATTTAACGAGACGTCCCTCCATCTTTTTACGTTTAACCAGATGACAGCTGACAGATTGTACTTCTTATTTCACTTCCAGATAGGCAAAGGAATCTCGTATATACGTCCTTTAAAAAAATTACAAGTAACAATGCAGAACTTTTAATTAGATACTTTTAAAAGGACTTATGAGGTTTTAAGCTGTCATTTGAAAATCAACTTTATTGATGTGTGTTTCAAGTTGTATTCGGTTAACGATGAACAAATTGCCAACAATGTTGGCTACATATGCAAGTATCGTTCGTGGCATATAAAATTAACGCATTCATAGTACGTTGAGGCAGGCCGGATGCTAGTAAGTATCTATAGGTATTGAAGGGTCAACAGACCGGTGACTGACCTCCGATGACAGACGCGTATTTATGTAGGTATTGCTGATTGGAAAGGTCAATCAAGTATGCGATTAGTGATTTTGCAAGTAAAGGCACACACAACATGGCGACAACTGTTGGAAAATTTCGTCACAAATTCGCAATAGGTAATATAATGCCATACAACTCCTCTTATAATACCTAGTTTGGGAAACAGGCCATCTTGCACTTGATAAACAGTAGCTCTACGGTCGCAATTTTGTAGGTACCTGCAACACCAAGGGGTCCACAGATGACCTGTCAACATTACCTTGAAGGCAAAGTTGAAATGGTGCCCTTATTATCGACACCCTTCAGACCGGAACGCTAGGAAATGGCTTGGAAACAGACATACGTATTGTAACAGTACCTACTTCGCCAGACGAAACATTTTATCGAGTAATTGTTGATAGAGTAAATCAAGTTGTGCTAGATTTAATGGGACACGTACTTAGTACTACTTACCTAGTCTTGTACTGTGCCTAAAAAATGGCAATAGGATCGCCCCTTTACCACAGGACTTCAAAACAAATACGAGATGAGACCTAGTTTAAGACTGTCTATCCACTGGGACTGTATTTGACATGACTGCGACTGTAATTTGTATTATACCCGAATCGCTTTAGCGTGGCAATAGCGGCCATTGACCTTTCCCTAATACCTCCGTAGGAACCCAAACAATAAACTATTTATGGTTTTTCGTTATTGGAACATGTTGAAGATCACGATAGACATTGATTCAGGACGATAACAGACTTTATTTCAGTTTTTGAAATAAAGAATGTTATATAATGTAGGTGGGTCAAAGACCGCTATTGCCACGCTATAGCGATTCGGGAACATAATAATCTGATATCAGTAAGTACAGTAGCCTCGATACGATATAATAACGACAAACCACCGATACAGTTGCGCTACTGAATCGATAAAAAACGCGACGGATCATATTTATTGCCATTGTAGGGCGTTGCCATTGATACTAATACAATGAGGCAGCCATTTTGTCAATTGACCTTGTGCAGCGATGCAGCTGCGGTCGTACGCGACAGTCGATGCAAAAAGTCGCCATGTGTGTACTTGTGTGTAGCCAGACACTGATTACTCAACCGACCAATCGGGAATAGGCATCTTAATTCCGTAAGGTGAAATATGTAGGTATGCTGTCGGCAAGTGGTTATAATGTAAGACACTATTTGAAACTAATGTCATAATATCTTGTTTGTGTTTTGAAACTTTGGTACTGCAGCTCGATAAATGCGGTTGGTGAACTATCTTGTTTCAATTGCGTTTTGCGACCTAACACCCCGGTGAAATGTATGTGTAGGTACTATCGACAAAACGGACATCTTTACACGTTAAACTTGATTTTTGTGTACACTGATTCATTGAAAAAACCCTGCTCTTTCTTTTCTTTCTGGTTTTTTTCTTTATTTTTGGTCTTTTGTTTTACTATGTCATAAGTACAATTGCAGCTTGCAAGCAACATTGTTTCAAAATTGGAAAGGCGTAGCTTTTGTCGATCGTACGTACAATTAGTCTATACCAGAACACAGCCACTGGACGGCTCTTTGATTAAGGCCAAAGCTCCGCGAAATTCAAAATTTCTCAAGTTTTTTGCAATTTACAGGTCAGTGTCAGGTTGTATGTTGATCTGAATATGATTCGTGACCGTAATAAAACTGTTTTTATAGAATTAAAATCATCAATACAATTCTCAAAGTTCATAATTATAATCCTAATGAATGACTTATTTCTGGAAATCTTGGCATTTATGATTATAAGAGTTGTATTACTAATTCTAATGATTATAATTAGGTACATACATATTCATATGTTACGATCGCGAATTATACTTTAATCAACATACAACCTAATACTGACCTACAAATGGCATAAAACGTAAGAAAATTTGAATTTCACTGGCTACTTGGAGCTTCCCCTTAAGTTGTTCCAAAAGATCGCCAGTTGTAGGCAAAACCATAACTAAGTCCGGAGCATCTGACACTCCTTCGCACCGCACTCCAGTCGAGTGCAAGCCACTATAACTTCCCAAGAAAGATTAAGTACCTAAGTCCGACACAGGTACTAAATTCTAGAAAGAGACTTCCAGGCCGCTCCTACCTCCGGGGGTGATATCGAACCCCCACTGCAACGTCAACGACCGGGTAAATGACCTGGCCAGATGACTCCAGCAGTCTTTTTTTTAAGTCATATGATTCATACATGCTATATAAATTATATACAAAATTCTGATCCAATGAATAAGCGGTCGCCAGTCTCAGGGTTGGCAAAAAACGAACGTAATTCGTAATTGGGGGAAGGCTAAAATAAAATAAAACGTCTAGATTTTAAATGTATTATTAATAAAAGATATGGACCGATCACGCGATAAAAGAAGGTCAAAACCAAAACAGATTAAAATTTTATTAGTTCGGCAAAAAAGGGTTATGTTTTTAAGGTTGTTAAACAAGATATTTTGTTGGTAGCGAAGTGTGTGAAGTTTGTACAAACCAGTTGAATGCCTGTCGTGTATCAACCCTGAGAGGGTCGAGTCGGTGTCAAGTTCGAGGAGCCAGCCAAAAGGATAAGGTTTGACATTTGCATGCAGTTTTTGGTTTCATAAATCTTTAGTGCATTATTATGATTGATAGGTATTTATTTTAAATCTGTAGGTAAAAAATTTATTGGCTGGTTGTTTTACTTGAATTTGCTGATTCATCGGGTATAAAATTGCAGGAAACTACCGGTTGCGTGTTCACATAGTTTTAGCTCATAATTATCCATAGTTAAACGAAAAAGATCCAACCCCCATTAGATGCAATGTGGGTCCTTTTCGTTTAACTATGGATAATTTATTTATATTATACGAATCACTAAATAACGCAGTCTAAAATGCAAGGGTCGACTTCGATTGGCTAACGAAATTTTGCACTTACCGTATCACAATTGGATTAAATCTAGTGTAGGGTTAATATCTGATTTGTAAAGTCGAAATGGCTCTTAACATTGATTGATACTATGGTGAGTTTGGGGGCGATTCTATCTTATGACAGTAAATAGGATCACTTACAATATCTTCCTACCTACCTACATATTTGTTCAACCCTTTAGGGGTCAAAGATGGAGATTAGGGACACGATACTCTATGGGTTGATTTTGTAAGTTTTAAATTGTAATTTAGTATGGCCGTGAAAATCTCTAAGAGACTACGCAGAGGTGTCCTATTCTGAACACAATCATGTTATAGAAGGAGCAATGCTTGTGAGGTGCCTACGTAGTTAGTAGCTCTGGAGACACGGTAGTGCCCCCGCCAAGACGAGACAAGCGAAGCGCTCAGCTCTACTTATCTTTTCTCGAAGCGCTTCGTCGTTTTTTTGAACCCTCATAACTTGGGTGTCGATTATGATGAAAGAAAACGCTCGGGATATGATGTCAATAGTGGACTTATTAAACATACAAAGTTTTATTGCATAGCCCTCATACTTTAGATTTTATTGATATCTAAAAACCCCGATTTCGTCACCGACTGATGATCATCAAAACTCTTAGGGTACTTCCTGAAGTCCTAGAAAGCTGAAATTTGGTATGTAAGCTAGTGTTAGTACACAAACTACAAAAAAAATCTAAAATTTGGAACTTTTACTCCCCAACCCGTTTAACTAGGAGATGGAAGTTTGTATGAGACTTCCACAAATTTTGATGCAAGAGGTCTGGAAACTGATATAGGGGCTCCTTGTTATAAATAATAAAATATATGTTTCTTAAAAAAAAGAAAGAAAAAGTTAACAAAATAAAAAAAATATTGTCATAAGCAACTTACAAAAAGAAGTGAAATCCAACCAAAAACATTTTCCCAAAAACCTTCCTCGATAGTGATTCACTCGACTTTTAAGGTATATTCTTCCTTAACAAAGTGTTTAGAAACACGATTTCGAACCAATAACCACTATCGAATGGATAAACTCCGTTTAAAAACCTTACCTTCAGTGTTTTAAACCATTAGTGCTTTAAATTATGGATTATGCACTCGATTCCAATACCGAAAGGCGACGAACATTATACAGCTTGCACAAAGAAGTAGTTTGTCTAGGTCTAGAAACGTTCCAGACTCCAAACCCGCAATTTCTAGTTTTCGGTCTAACCTACCTAGGTATCTTCGGGCGGGAAATTCGAAGATTTCCCAATGTTAGAAGGAAATAGAGTCTGTGACGAAGCGGCTGGTACAGTTAGCAGCGGAAATTTATGTCTACCGAATATTTCGTTCATGAAAAATTGTTTAGCGTATAAACATCATTGGTAGCGTATTGTAATTTTTCCCGAGTCTAGCAGGAAACCAAATGCAAATAGACGGGAATTTTGATACGGCAGTTTAAAAGTAATGTAGGTTATTAGTTATTAGGTTGGTTAGGTTAGGTTAGGTAGTTAATATTTTCGCTTAAGTCTTCGCATATTCATAGTTTTCTCTTCTTGTTCTCACACACTATTGTCTACATTTCTATTTCATTTCTCCTTTCGCAGGTCTGCTGGAAGAAATTTCTTAAGAAATAAGCAGTATCTACCTTTGTACTCCTAAATATAATTATGTATTTTTCTGTGTGTACATACATAAATGATGAAATAAATAAATAAATTTGTCAGAAATATTAAGGATGGGCACACAATAACTGGTACACAAAATATTTGTTAATTTGATTTGGCATGACAATAGGCTAAGATTTAAGTTCTCTTTTAAAAAGCCAAAGACTTGTTTAGCGTATACACACCATTGGTAGCGTATTGTAATTTTACCCGAGTCTGGCAGGAAACCAAATGCAAATAGACGGGAATTTTGATACGGCAGTTTAAAAGTAATATAGGTAATGTTATTAAATTTGTCAGAAATATTAAGGATGTGCATACAATAAACTGGTATACAAAATATTTGTTAATATGATTTGGCATGACAATAGGCTAAGATTGTAGTTCCCCTTTAAAAACCAAAGACAGCATGATAAATGCAATATCCCAAAACGGTTAGTAGATCGTAAGGTTAAAATCCGCTATCGTTAAACTACTTACAATAATCCTTGCACTAATCTACGGTTAAGTGGAGGTTAACAATAGTATTAGTTGTTAGAATCAGGCAATGAGTTACTGGGTTTAGTTTAGTTTTAGTTAATCTTTTGAGTATTATCTTTAATTGGGTGTCAATGATTCTAGTTAGTATCACATTCCATTGTTGTATACAGATTTATTCCAACATTTGTGAGGTATTATTGACACAGGCATAAAAATCTGTTGATCTAATCTACTACTAGCATTTCAAATAGAATAGTCATGTATTTCGAAGAACTTTATTTTACCATTATTTGGCATCGAAAACCACGATACGAATAAAAAATCTGTAAGCATGACTCAAGAGACAACAATAAAATAGAGCGCCAGTGAATTCGAGTTCATTCTATTGCTTCTCCGTAGAGTGACCTCATTGTGTGGTCGACTGTACCGGGTGCATTGTAGATCAATCTTTAAGACACCCTGACTGATGTGAGGCTCTTAATGCCGGTAATAGGAACCTCTTAGCTTTTGTATTAATGGAGTTAGATGGTTTATGGTATGGTGATTAACTGGTAATGGATGTTGGAGATATTACTTCTGTTTTGATGAAGATTTGGACATGTAGAAGGCAAGGTTCTTGCGGTTGTGTATGTTAACTACTTATCCTGTACTATTAAATAAGCAATATTTGTATACATATATATGGTGAGTGGTAATTAGTGACCGATACTTAAATACATGATTGTACTCATGGTAACAAACAACTTTTACTATGGCACAAAACCTAAAATCCCGAAAAAAAAATCAGTTGCTCCCTACATTTTGACGAGTTATGCGAAAATCAATATGTTACCAGTCACCCTATATACACGCTGCTCTTTTATTGGCTAGGGAGCTGCGACTATAGTGTTGTACTCATCATTATGAACAACTTTTACTATGGGACCAACCCTGAAATCGTGAAAAAAAATCTGCTGCTCCCTATATTTTTATGTTCGCATAACTTGTCAAAATGTAGGGAGCAGCTGATTTTTTTCGCGATTTCAGTTTTCGTCCCATAGTAAAAGTTGTTCATAATAATGAGTACAACACTATAGTGGCAGCTCCCTAGCCAATAAAATAGCAGCTCGAAAACGGCTCTAACGATTTCGATAAAAGTTACAATATAAGGATTTAAGGGGTCTACAAATCGATCTAGCTAGGTCTCATATTTCAGGGGAAAATTCGTTTTCTGTATTGTCACTCGAGCTGAGCTCGGTCGCCCAGGTACTCTGAATAATGTTAGGTAGCGGCTAGGTTTATGATGTTAAGTTGAGCAGGTTCCAACATTTTCGTTTGTAAATTGAACGAGACTAGTAATTGGACAATGGCCCCGATTCCCTTGTTCACAGACTAAACTAAATTAAAATTCAGTGCATCTTTTTCTTTCTATTTCATTAAGAAAAGGACAGAAGATAAATGTTAGTTAACTCCTGTCAAATTAGTCAGCGCCTGACGTAAGTAAATTGATGTATTTTTAGTAGGCAAATTTTTAATCACTTCTAAACTTATCTATGGAGTATCATAATTTGACAGGACTTAACTAATATTTATCGTCTGTTCTTTTCTTAATAAAATAGAAAGAAAAAGATGCACTGAACCTAAATATAGTTTAGTTTGTGAACAAGGGAATCGGCGCCAATATCTTGTAGTAGGTACTACAGGTAGATGCTATACCAAAGATAATTAAACATTTGCTGTTCCTATTCATATTTAGATGTAAGCTCATGGAGTATCTATGTTGTTAAAAATAATCTAGGACTTCAATTTATGTTTCTTCGCCGTCTTACTAGGTACCAAGATTCTGAGCCCGATTTTCGTTCGTGTTGATACTTTTCCCATCTAAAATATTCTCTGAAAATATTCCCGTATCTTTTCCATCTTTCAGATAATACTTTCATCCATTGACGTCTGACACATCAGCAGTCCTTCCGTTTCTCCTAGAGTTACACACCGCACTCGTATCTGTATCAGTAACACGATATATTACATCACGCGGTGTCGCTTGCAGGTGTCGAGGTTGACTACTTGATCTACAATCTAGATTGTCTTAGTCTTATTTTGTTTGTTAAGTTGCTTCATAGAAATAACACTGACTAATTCCCTGCTCGGTTTCTGAAGAACTCTTAATAGCTATTTATTCGACAAAACGCGAATTCCTTTCCTGTGCTTGGTTTTGAGGTCCTCAAATAAACCCTCCATCGCTATCGAATGGATAAACTCCGTTTAAAAACCTCAGAAACCGGGCATAAGATAGCTGACGTTTTCAAGGAGCTGCAGCACTGTTGGTCCACCACACCGGGAACGGGATGTCAACGAGAAAACAGATGACGGCGCCGAAGTAGCGACTATTACTATTTCCGAATAATCTCGTTTCTCGTCGACGTCTAGTTCCCGGTGCGGTGGACAACTGCTTTAGGCTGGGTTGACGGCTATACAGGGTCAAATTAAATTAACCAGCGAAACTCCGCAGAAGTGATGGGTGATATCTATCCAAACTAGTCCTACTATCCTACTAATATTATAAATGCGAGTTTGGATGTTTGTTACTCAATCACGCCAGTACGGCTGAACGGATCTAGATAAAATTTGGCACAGAGATAGATTATAGTCTGGAATAGCACAAATGATACTTTTATCCCGGAAAAATGTACGGTTCCCGTGGGATAATTTCGAACATCCACGCGGGCGAAGCCGCTGACAAAAGCTAGTAATATAAATGCGAATGTGAGTTTCTTTGTATGTTACGCCTTCACGCTAAAACGACTGAACGGATTTGGATGAAATTTGGCATATGGATATTGGATTTGGCATATGATATTTTTTACCCCGGTAGTACGTTCCCGTGGGATAATTTCCGACCTCCACGCGGGCGAAGCCGAGGGCAAAAGCTAGCACATACAAAAACAATGTGGGGTCATCGACCGCAGTTATTGTAGTCACTTGAAATATTAGTTTTTTTTTTTTTTTTAATAAATAAACACGATAAAAAACAAACAAAAACACAACACTACCAGCGGTCGTTGACCCCTCAAAAAGATCAAGTCTTTTTTTTATCGTGTTTAAATATGGATATCCACCACGTCTGCAAAGTATCGCTAGCTAATTTAATTTGACCCTATATAGACCCTGTAATTTGAGACTTAAATATAGCATAGCTGACGCAGAGGACTGCGATATGCTATTGACGAGAATGTGTAGAAAATAAACTTAGCCAAGCTTACTTATTTCTGAGTAAGTTTATTTCTTTGATTTCGTACCAGAAGACGTAGCCGTTGAAAGGCCTCCCGCAAGGTGGACCGATGACCTGGTGAAGGCAGCAGGATTCCGCTGGATGCGGGAAGCACAGAACCGGTCGAGAAGTGGACGTGTTTCGACTGACATGAAAATGATGATGATGATGAAGTTTATTTCTTGTAACATTTCTTTAGCTTTTCAGTATTTGTATAGCTACAGACAAGCAGAAGTGGCAGTCGTTGAAATAGATGAGCCGAAGATATCTATGGTGTAGGCTGCATAATAGCATCATCAGCCTATCCTTTTCCCACTGCTGGTACACAGGCCTGCTTTCTGAGAGAGGGAGTGGGACGTCCACCACGCGGGCCCAGTGCGGGTTGGTAGATATCACATGTCTTCGAATTTTTGTTCCAGGATATGCCGGTTTCCTAACTATGTTTTTCCTTCACCCTTTTGAGAACAGAGGTGGTAAAATAACTTACAAAATGTAAAGCGCCTGTCTGGGTTCGAACCTACGACCTACAGACTTGTATAAGTCGCTGCCGTTACCACTGGGCTAATTACCCAAGCCATCTTGAAGATGACTAGAGTACCCAGATACGAGTGACAGAATAAAAATTATAACCAAACAAGGACGCAGATTCCCTTGTTCACAAACTAAACTAATGATAAATAAATGATAAATGATTTTATTTCTGTAAGTAGGTTTGTACAAACACTTTTACAAGTCAATTATTATTTTTTTAACTAGATGAGGTCGGCGTTTGCTATCTGACTACTCTGAGAAGAAAGGCCGAAACAAACTCAGAGGTCACAGTCTCTTAAAAAGTCCAGACATAATTTTGGTCAGTTCATGTGAAGACCATGTAGATTGGTGTCTGAAATGGTCTTTTCAGGAAAGAACCACACAGATTGAGGGGACCTGTCCAGTCAGTGCACGCATTTGTCAGAAATGGCGCAGCTCAACAAAAAAAAAAAGATGCACTGAACTTAAATTTTGTTTGTTTAGTTTGTGAACAAGGGAATCAGCGCCATTATCTAATATCCAACTACATATTTAACCAGCAACCACAAACTGTTAATCACAAACAAAGTGTCTCTATGAAAATTTCGCTACATGTAAACACACGATTCGGGTAAATACATCGAGCTTTAAAATCAATCGAATAAGTAAATACGAATCGAGTTATGTGGACGTCAGAACGTAATTTATTCCTTAACAATTATTCGAGTTGGTTCGCAATTGAATTTAAATGCGAGTATGGACGGGCAGACAATCGATGTTTGTGTGCGATTTTATAATTGTTATATCGATAACGATTCGATTGTGCGTGTATAAGGTTCATTGTTGAACAGATTTTGCTTAATCCGACAATTATATCTTTTTTTTTGGAATATAGTCATCTCGTAGGTACCTGTTAGGGCGCTTACAGACCAACGACACTCGCTGACGACCGTGGACGACGACGTCGCCGCCGCTAGGCGACGACGTCGACTAGCAGCGGCGACGTAGTCGCCTAGTTGTGGCGTGTGTAGTAGTTTGGCAACAAATTGTCTAGAATACGCACGTAAATTACGAGTAAAATGAGTGACGTCGAAAATAGTGTAGATTTATTAATTTCTTCAATTAAAAAACACGAATGTGAATTGACGACGAGGCAGCAAAAGCAACAATTCTTCTTCTTCAAAAAAAAAAAACATATTAATACGCAGTAATGTATAACAAGAGCAAGAATACGTCTAGTCTCCGAGACTATTTGACAACTACTACACATGCCACAACTAGGCGACGACGTCGTCGACTAGCGGCGGCGACGTGGTCGTCCACTGTCGTCAGCGAGTGTCGTTGGTCTGTAAGCGCCCTTAGCAGACAAACAGACGTTTGTTTGGCCCATTGCTGATCAGGCAAGAGTTTTCATGCCAATAACTGAAAGATTTAACAATTTAACATGAAAATCTTGATCAAATTAAATAGCATTAAAAACCACATTTTCTTCCACATTCAAATTGGCCATGTTTTTGACCTAACCAAAATCATACCCCCGAAACGTTTAATTTTAAAATTACAATTCACAAACATAATTTTCCGACTTTCTTTTGTTGTCCAAAAGTCTGGAACACAACCACAAGAAACCCAGTAGGTACAATTATATGTACAATCAACCGCACGTAGTAGTAACACTTAAAGTACTGAAACCCGCCTAACTACTCCAAAATAAAAAAGCTGTTATATTAAAATTGTTAACATGGATGTGTGGTTGACTGTCCCTACCCACAGTACCCACATTTATACCTGTTTGTATTGCGTGATTCCCTAACAAAGGAAAACCAAAAAGGCAACAAAGAAATCGCATAAATTACACTTGATTGACAAAACAATTACTTAAATTATAAACGATGTTCACGCAAGCCCGCATTGAATATAAATTGGTAGCACAGGAATAATTACGACTTTAGCAATCTTAATCTATATTAAAACGAATGCTACAATATTAGAGAGCAGTTTCATAAAGAATTTCTATGATAAAATGAATTTTCTTTGTTCGTCGTCAAGAGCAGTCCAATGCTAGACATGGCATAGATTAGACAGACATCTCTAATCGCACACCATCCATTTTGTTTTATTTGAATAATGAATGAATACTACTTTAAGGGTACTTATAACAAACACGAATCGTTGAGGTCCAATGCGAGTACCTTTAAATAATTCTGAATTACCTACAATTACGATGAATTAAGTCAGCATAACAACAGACAAAGAAAAAGACAAAGAAGTCCAAAGCTAGCATCTAGTATAAAAGGTCTAAATATTATGCCTATCTAATGAAAACAAGCCCTTTTCCAGACAATACTGTCTAAGGATTCCAGAGAGTTCTATTAAGTTTTATTCATCCAGAAATCGAATCCGAATCCCCGTTGCAACGCCGGTATGTAAACAGGGAAACGCATCGATCGATATGGCGGGGTAAACACGGCGGTTGCCATGGCGACGCGCCGGGAGTTTCGTCACTTCCGCCCCTTCGCCCCCTGAACCACCCTTCCCCCCCGCTGGGGGCGCTGTCCGCGGCAGGCTTTGTGCCGCACCACAGGGACGTATAGCAAGTTAAATTGGCTCTGTCCTTGAATTAATGGTTATTTCGATGCAAGTCTGGACCTGTGCGTATAACGAGATTTGACTATCAAAGGTTCGTGGAAAATTTTATTCTGTCATATAGTCGGAGTAGCGTTTTGCTTTTGTTTCGTGTAAGGCCGTATTCATTTGATTTTTTTTAACTGACGAACTGCGGCAATGGGAACGTACTGCAATTTGGACAGCTCGCAAACTAAATATGGAACTGAATTATGAGCATGGCTTTACGGAATTCTCTCTTAAATTCTTTTAGACATGAATTATAATAATAAATACCAGTTTAAAGACTGAAAATTACTTCAACAATGCCCACTGCATCTGGCGAGCAGCAATAGCACAAGTAATTATTTAAAATATTTAAATAATACCTCACTATTGTTAACTTTTAAAACTTACTTGTTCTACTGCATTGTCTATATCCCAGAAATGTTCAATGCGTCGGCGAATTTTAAATTGTTTATTATTAACTGACGGCCAATTATTTAAGCTGAGATAATTAGTCTTTTGTCATGGCATCGGCATTTGAACAAAATGGGGCTGATGGCTTTATGAAGAGCAGGGGTGCCAAACGGTTTGTGTAGATGTTTTATGGAAGAGACAAATGGAATTTTGAGAATATAAGCTTGAATAATCCACTCTTGTATACCCAGCATGAAAATAAAGCAAAATAAAATACATGGATGTCGCCATCGGCTTATGGAATTTACATAGCCAAATCTGCATACCAAATATCTTGACAAATCTATGGTAAATGGGAATGGTTAGCGAGAACCAGAAATCAAAAGTAAACAAAGAAACACGTTAGATTTCGATCCTTATGCGACGCTACTAGGGACTATAATGATTCCGATTTTTTTTTTTTACAGTTTTGCTGGACTAGTTGCTGAGGAATGAGAATGACCAAAGATCGATTTCAATAGTCTGCAGTTGGATCGGTCTATGTCTAGCTATTAATATTTAAATGCCCAACACAATAGAATCAAGAGAAACAGGGAAAGTTGGTATTTTTCTATCAATATTGTCCTTTCGAAAAGGGAGGTAAGGCCCCTGAGATACGTGCGTGCCTACGGGGTTGGTGACCGCAAAACCGCCCTTGCCAAGCGGTAACGTTGTTACCTGTCTACAGCTTGATTTAATGTGGCATAAACATAAAGTAAGTACAAAAATTGATGTGTACAACATAGACCTATGTATTCATCCGCAAGATTTCACTTAACACATTCACTGCTGAATTATTTGGCGAACTTGCTCCAAGTGCTGCTTTATGATACACTAAACCCTGTGCGGCAAACGCTCATGCGCGCCCAAAAAACACTTCGTGTGGTGCTATGAGCGCGCATGCTCGATTGAAGAAACTCTACCCAGTGCGGCTGGGCGCATATGTGCGCCGTTACAAACTTATCCCAAGTGCGGCGAGACGCTTATGTGTGTTTGAAAATTTTCCAGTTTTATGAGTCATAAAACAATTACGCCAAGAACAATAGAGATGCACAAAAAACCCACAGGTGCGGCGCGCCGCATTCGAAGGACGTTATATAAATTGTATAAACGCGCATAAGCGCCGGTAGCACATGGTGAACGTTCGAAAATCGCGCATGCGCGTCGGCCGCACAGAACGTGATAATCGTCTACAATCTTTCATATATTGTATCAATGTAGCTACAACCACAACAACATATTACACACTAGCTTCTGCCCGCGACTTCGCCCGCGTGAAATTTCGGCCTCCAACCCGCCGCGTCGCATCGCATCGTCCGCCCGCGCTATTACTTCGTTTTCGTTTAGCGTTCTTTCCGACTTTCTTCTTTTTTCTCGGCTCCTAAAGGTCGTAGCGTGATGTTAAATAGCCTATAACCTTCCTCAAGAATTGGGCTATAAAATGTAAAAAGATTTTTTCAAATCCAACCGGGAGTTCCAGAGATTAGCGCGCTCAAACAAACAAACTCTTCAGCTTTATTATTATTAAGGCGAAAGCGCCAGGGTAGCCCGCGAAATTAAAATTTTCTTACGTTTTTTTTTTGCAATTTCCAGATTTTTTTTTATAGAATTATAATCATTAAAATCATCACTACAACTCTGTCAGTTCATCATCATAAGGAATGACTATTTCATGAAATCTCGACATTTGAAATTTAGTAACTTAAGGAGTTGTATTACTGATCCTAATGATTATAATTCTGTAAATACTGTAAATACTTCTGTAAAGTATATGTTACGGTCACGAATCATACTATAATCAACATACACCCATAAATATACCTATATGGACTGTGTAATTAACTTCTTGTTGATGTATAAATATTTTTGAGGTATCTTTGGTCAATCATAAATTAAACATGCACTTATTTATATGAAAATAAATACCACTCACTCGCACTCCAATCTAAGTTGGTATTTAATCCTCAACTGTATTAATGAGTGATACCTAGGTAGATCTGTGTTTTCAATAGCTTACATACAGGTCGTTGAGGTAGGTTATGTAGGCACCAACGTAATTAAAATGAAAAATATGTGACACTAGGAAATTATTGATATGGAAACTGGTATTGTAATTAATGCATTATTTACTAATGAGCATGAATGTGTTGTTGTATTGTAAACAGTGCTTTATTTAATTATACCAGAGCTTTCTATAAAAGCTGATAAGTGATTTTATCTACACTCTTATCATAAAGTTCTGATTATTAATAAAAAAATAGTATCATAATGACAGACTTTATGCATGTACAACTCAAACAATATTAAAAAGTTTTAATAAGATACAGATTTCGTGCTATAAAATAACTTTACTTCGGATCGACCTAGGAGTTTTCAATACAATTTTTATCATTATACAGGGTTATTGGTAAAACACCAGCAACCTCTTAAGGGGTCATTGTACTCATTATGAACAACTTTTACTATGGGACCAAATCTGAAAACGCAAACAAAAATCAGCTGTTCAGTACATTTTGATGAATTATGCGAACATAAATGTACTGAACATCTGATTCTTTTTTCGCGATTTCAGGTTTGGTCCCATAGTAAAAGTTGTTCATAATGATGAGTACAATGACCCCTTAAGAGGTTGCTAGTGTTTTACCAATAACCCTGTATATGGGGACCGCGCTAGGGCGCAGACGCGGTTGACCGATGATAACTCCGTAACCATAGTAACGTTAACGTAATTCACGTCACTATGGTTTCGGAGCCATTATTGTGTTTGTTTATTTTTTGCTAACTTTTTATTTATTTAAATAGTTAACTACCTATAGCATGAGTGTAGATAAAGTAGTGTATGAAACTGCACATAACTAGGTATTAAAACACTCGTGTGATAATATTAAAACCGAGCCGTTCCTCATTAGGCAACATTTTAATAAACTACTGATTCGACTGAAAGTTAACATAATTGTTATTTATTACTTTTTTATATTTGGGGAAAGACATGATATAAAGATGGGAGATACTTAAATTCTTGCCATCAAGTTTATATTTGACAACACAACTGAAAGAATTGGTCTACACCATGTACCAGAAAGGTGTGGTCATATTTAAAGGTGTGGTACAGACCATCAAACTGAACAATTTTCTCCATGGGACCAACAGCGTAATCGCGAAAAAATAATCAGCCATACAAACCTTAAAATTATTAAAATTTTGTAAGGGACAGTGTTGACAAGTAACCTTTTCTCGATAACTTTCTGATACACCCTGTATTTCTTAGACTTTCCACTTTTTAGAAGGATATACATATTTTATTTAAAAAGACTAGCTTCTACCTCTCGTGAAATTGGCTATCGACCCACCGCGTCGCATCGCGTCGCCCGCTCTCGCTATTACGCGTTTTCGGTTAGCGTTCTGACTTTTTATCTTTTTGCTCGGCTTCTAAGGGTCGTAGCGTGATGTAAAATAGCATAATTATAACCTTCCTCAAAAATTTAGCTATCAAGCAAAAAGAATTCTTCCGGCGTCCAGACAAACAACTCTTCAGCTTTATTATTAGTATAAATAGATACAATATGTAATATATATAGATGATGAACTAATTATTATCAAACAATATAGCACTTCTCTAAATTATAACAATAACGTCTATATTAGCATTCTATGGAACACGAATCATATGCGAGTAGGAAAACATTCGTAAGGAAAGTTTTGGGCCATAAACTAAGTTTTAGTTATAAGTACGTGAGATGAATTGAAAAAGTGGCTAAGAATTATGGTCCTAAGAATAATATTATGTTTGTTGAGGATGTTAGCATTTGTAAACAGAAATGTTTCTTTCACTTTATTTGCCTCTTCCTATAAAGATAAGGGACAATCATTGATTATAATCATTCTCAATTAGTGTGTTAGCGCTTAAAAACCTTCACACCTTGTTTCCCCGAAGGGTTGGGCAGAAGTGTTGGTAGTGTTGTAAGAAACTCAAGTCTTGGAGTCTTATTTAATAAAACTTGAGATATTTTTGAAAACTCGAGTCTTATAAATAAAACTTAAGAGCTCAAGTCCTTCAGAAGTTTGAGTCTTTTGTAAAAAGACTTGAGTCCTGCCAAAAAGAACTCAATGGCTGAGTCTTTTTAAAAGAACTCATGACTCTATGCCAGACCAATCAAGCATGCATGCATGGCATGTTGCCAGATCAATCATAAGAAAAAAATAATCACTCAAATAACTTTCGTGGTTATTACGATTGGTAGAAAAGTTTATAAATATAATGTGAGTAATCTATCCGTTGTGTAGACCCATAGTACAAACTTTGCTTAGTTTGGGGTAGATGGCGCTGTGTAAATTGTTCCGGAATATTTATTTATTTTATTTATTATAAGTAGACGGTATTATGTGTGTTTATTATTTTATTTAGACGTTTTAACTCGCATTTTGATTCAGCAAATCGTCAGTCTTCAGGTGTTTTTTTTATTGTGCGATTTATTTTCAATCAGTTAATAAATATGTATGACGATATAAAATCACTCAGTATTACCTACTATAATACACCGACACAAGTTCATGACTCAGTCTAGCTCAAAGAATTTAAAAGACTCGAAAGGACGCAGAAGACTCGAGGACTCGGACTCATGTGACTAACGAGTCCCAATCTTGAAAATCTACTCAAGTCTCGAAATGAAGACTAATAGACTCGAGTTTCATACAACACTAGGTGTAGGTAATATTGAAAACTTACATCTATATACACTATTCTTGCTTGCAGTAGCGCTCGGCCCGCCATAGTAACGCTTGCTAACAGATGTGGCCACCGTGTGCACGGGATTTTGCGTTCAAATTGGTCAGATTTAAGCTTCGTCGATAGTACCTATAGTACACCCACATTTCGCCAGATATGTTTAAGTCCCATGTAATAGGAGGCGAGCATGTTGCCATCAACCGGGCACAAATTCAGACTCCGGACTGCTACTGAGAAATTCCATATAGAAAACCCAATAACACTGCCCGACCTGGAAATCGAATCCAAGGCCTAATGCTCAGCAGTAGCTCTTGCGACCACTAGGTCAACGAGGCCGTCCAAAAAAAGGCTGGTTTTTAAATCAGTGTGACAATCGCTCATGATCAGAAATCGTACTATATTATTTTTAGTAAAAAAAAAATACACGTTAGATGAAATTAAATAAATTAATCCCACTCCCGTAATAAAATAACAGAAAATTAATTTAAAATAAAGTAACAAACGAATTATCCAACACTTACAAACAAAATGAATCGAATTTGATAATCTTCCTTTAATTTTATCCGCAGCCGCGAACATTGTGAAGAGGGCTTAATGGAGAAAATAATAATTTAAGCATTTTAAGAGTTAAAATTAAATTAATTATAATGGTAAAACCGGGTGCTTTCCTTCCTAGTGTTATAATTTTTGTTGCTCTAGTACCTACTTATTAGCCTATTTACCTATTACCCACAATAGATGGTGGTTCATTGTAAGGCTTTTTAGTCTAGATAGGTATCTACAATGGGGCTTGTGGCTAAGTAATAACAGCCGCACGGGTCGATCGATCAGGTTAAGCTACGCTTGCCGCGGTTGGTCCGTTGATGGGTGACCATCTTTACATACCAAGACCCCTCTGTGCCTCGGAAAGCACATTAAGCCGTTGGTCCCAGCTGTCGTTCGTGGATCTTTGACAGTCATTGTTACGGGTCGTCAGAAGCTCGAAAGTCTGACAACCAGTCTTACCAAAGAGTATCGTATTACCCAGTAAAGGTGTTGTGGAGGTCAGATAGGCAGTCGCTCCATATAAAATACTGGTATTGAGCTGCATCCTGTTAAGACTGTAAGCTGACCCCACTATATTGTAGAAGAGGCTAGATAGGTGATGGATCTACAATAAAGTATGAAGATTTGTTTTGTACGGAAAAGACATAGGTTAACGCCATATTGGCACTAGTTCATGTTTACTGTTATTAGGCCATGAAACAAAGTAGATTCAAATCTCATACCACACAAATCCATCTCTAACCCACATTACAAGCAGGTCTGCACTTACCTGTAACAAAGAAATCAACAAAAATGAGTCATAGTAAACACAAAATAAACTTAACACACGAAGGCTTCCCTACAACTGTACCGTAACATTTAACACATTAGTTATAAAAAAGGTAGACAGCAAAATTTTTAGGTGTAACCATTGACAAACGTCTGAACTGGAAAGCACAGACAGTATGTTCTTCTGCCTATATCTTTAAAGTAAAACCTATGTACCAATGCGCTTATAACTGCCTACCATGGTATTGTCGGCTCCATATTGAGGTTTGGAGTCATATTTTGGGGAAACTCTACTAATAAAGAAATCATTTTTAAGTCACAAAAAAGGTGTATTAGGGTTATGTTTGGTTTGAAAATAACTGATAGGTGCAAACAGTATTTGATTAAATATAGCATTTTAAGTCTGCCTTCCTTATATATTTATGAAATAAGTAGCTAATTTTATAAGAACCAATCCTAACCTATTTAAGAAACAGACGTTTCTATTCAAATCATGCGTACCAAGATCAACCACGGCATTGATGCGTAAAAGTATTTTTTGTTTAGCACCAGTCATTTATAATAAAATCCCAAAACTAAATTAAAAAAAATATCTCATAGCCAAATTCTATTAATACCATATCGGAATTTTTAAATGACCGCAATTAATTAAATAGATTCCTTTAATTACGACTTTTCACAATTTGAGCCCCAAATCTATAAAACAATACTTTATTTATTATATTTAAATTTGCATTAGAATTAAGTAATTAATTTCATAGTTTTCTGTGTAGACTCAGTTTTTTATGGTTTATTCTAAACTAAAAATATGTTATTTTGTACGCCATAAATGGCAAAACATGCAGATCGACCTGTTATTTTAAGACCTTGCACATATTATTTGATGCATACTCATGTTTTACAGTAAATATATTCTATTCTATTCTATTAAAAAATACATTAGTTAAAAAAAAATACGTTTCTTGTATGGTTATGGGGACCTTTAATTTTTAACTTTATATGAAAATACTAAACGAAGAATACATTTTCATCTTAAATTTTAACATTCGCAAAGATAACTTTGTATTTCATAATGATGAATGTTTTTGCAGTTGCAGAAAATCGCCCATATTTCAACAAAACACCTTATCAACCGGCGTTTTTAATGGACGGACGGGCGGACAGCGGAGGTTTAGTACTTAATAGGGTTCCGTTTGGCCCCTTGGATTACGGAACCCTAAAAATATCAACCTGTAGGCAGACATTAAAGGCTCCCGCAGACAGGCGCGACGCGTCTCTAGTAGAACAATTTCTATGATTTTTTTTTTCTACCAGAATCGCGTCGCACCGTCGACGCGTCGCGTCGCGCCTGACTGCGAGAGCTTACTTCTTAACTTAGGACTCTTCGCCTAATCATAGGGAACCTCTACCTCTTTAATACATTAGGCGCGGCAGACGCACATGCGCGTTTTCGGACGTTCACCAGGTGCTTGAAGGCGCGTATGCGCGTCCATACAACTTTCTTCGAGTGCGGCGCGCCGCACCTGTGCGTTCGTTGTGCATCTCTATCGTTTCGAAAACGTCGTAAAATAAGGGTCGGTAAGGGTGTAGCATAAAGAAGCGTTTGCATAAAGAATTAAGCAGATAATGTGTTAATCACCACACATACGTATTACTATAATTTTCGCATTTGTTTATAATAAAAGAATATTGCTATGTGCAGACATAATCTGCAGTCTTTTATAAAAAATGAGTCCATTTACCTGCTCAGTACTAGGACAATAAGTAAATAGGACCCGGCCTTTTGGTCTCCAGCCACCCAGCCATCCAGCTTTCGGACCCATAGATACTAGGCAGGCAACCAAGAACCTTCTCTCTTGAAAAGCCCTTAATACATTAGACGCGGCAGACGCACATGCGCGTTTTCATAACTTTCTTCGAGTGCGGCGCGCCGCACATGTGCGTTCGTTGTGCATCTCTATTGTTTCGAAAACATCGTAAAAAAAAGGGTCGGTAAGGGTGTAGCATAAAGAAGCGTTTGCATAAAGAATTAAGCAGAGAATGTGTTAATCATAACATAACAGAAACCATGTTATTTTAGTTCAATACGAATTCGGGCCGAAATTCAAACAGAAACGTGGGGCCACCGGTAACCCTCCGAAACAAAGGCCTCTCTGTACAATAAACCCTCCGTTGGGAGCTTTGTTTCTCTGTTGCAAGGGGTCCAACGACCCATCAGATAAAAGTATTTAATTTCGAATATAAAGTTGCTGGTTTTGAGATAATAAAGTATTATATTATATGCATTGGACAGATTAGTGTAATGTGGCCAGTGTTATCTTAGTGGTTTTATGTATTATTTTAATGTGTTTCCCTCCAAATTCAAGCTGTTAATTTCCAGGATTTCGTTTGTTTGAACTCTATATATGCTAAGATTTCTGGAAACCGCAGTCATATGCGTAATTTACTGTGAATTACGTTAGTATTTACGTATATTTGGGCAGGTATGCCAACGGAATAATAAAAACAGGGTCGGCCTATTGATACCAAGGGGCTAACCGATTAAAATTAAATAAAATGTCTTAAAACGTGTCTGTAATTTGACGATCGCCTTTGAAATACATCCATGGATGAGCTTTTCCACAAATAAGTTCTACTGCCTTCAATTTATAACTTAATAATCATCAGTAGACCACAGCACAGCTAAACTTTTAAAAGCCTTCATCGTTACAGCAACAACCTCGCGAGGTACTTACGTATACTGTTCCAGTGACGGGGCCTCAAGCCTGCTATTACAGTAGTGTCAGAATTGACACTACTGTAATAGCAGCAATTGACAGTTGATTTTGACACGTTTGGTAATCTACTAAAATAATGGCGTCATTATGACTTTCCAATGGTCAACCACTGACACTCCATTGAAAGAAATGGCTTAAAATGGTAATCTCTTATATAATGTTAAAAATAATGTTACTAACCATATTATACGAGTTGGCTCGAAACAAAGTTTATTCTATTCTATTCTATTCTATAATGACAAATGAAAGTCTGACGTATGCGGTAATCTGCTAAAATTTTGACAGTTCCTTTGATCAGTACCACGATTCTATTACGAGACCACTGACCTACCAATGATCGACCATTATGAATTTAGCAGATTACGAACTTTTAGCAAAATGACAATGGGATCGTGTTCGAATGACGAATTAATAAAAAATAGCAGACTTGGGGCCCAGGTCTGTTGCGCGCTTGTCATTCCGAGTTCGCTCAGTGATAATTGGATGAAATCTCTAGACGCTAAGGGATCCGTTTCCCCGTGTTACGTAAAGATTGTTACGATTTGTTATGTAGGTATGTTGTATTTAACGTTTATGGTGTTGCAGGTGGAATAATTCGTTCAGATTTTTAACCGACTTCCAAAAAGGAGGAGGCAATTCGGATGTTTAACAATTTTTTTTTTTATGTATCTTCGGGCAAAATTCTTTTTTTACTTGAAAGATTGCCACCAAGGCGAATCTGATGAGGGGATCCTATAACTAGTGCATTAAAATTTGCTCCAGGAAAGCACCATTTGGTGAAGTGGAAGTGATGATGAAGATCACAGATGGCCATCGGAACTACTCAATTAGACCTAAGTATTTCACGGGTTGAGATTCTATTACTTTAATATGGTTGCTAAGCAATTTATGCTCGTCACAATGCAAGCGAAGGTGAAGTGGAGCTGATGGTGCCTTCTCCATTCCAGTTCTCCTGGTTCTTACTATGAGAACTCAACAATTAACGTCCCTGCATCGGGAGCAGCTGTTATTAGGCTATTGTAACTTTTCAGAAGTCGGTGGCATAAAACTAAAATACAGATCCAAATACATCTACATCTGAAATTAAAGTTATTTTTCACTTTGTAATGTTTTTTGGAAGTCGGTGGTTTTTTTTTTAAGTTTTTATAATTTCTATTCCATATTAATTCCATAATAAATTCATTGTAGTTCTATTACTGAGTTCAAAGGACACCGTTTAAAGGTCAAAATAATCTAATGTTTAACGTTGACGTTCATAACGTATTCATGTCATTAGCAAAAAATGTATGAACATACGAAATATTTCCCTAGAGCTTGTTAACTTTAATTAAAACGAAACGAGTTTACAAAAATTATGTCAGCCTTTTGACCTACAAATCGTTGTTAAAAACGGGTAATTTAAAAATTAATGTTAGTAAATTAAATGTAAATATGGTTTAGTTAGTGTTGGTCTCACCTACATAACGAATTAAGGTAGTGTTATAAATTAATACAAACCGTGTAATAACGAGAAAGAAGCTCCTCTTTCTCGTTATTACACTGTTTGTATTAATTTGTGTTTTTTGTTAAGTAAGAAAAAGGAATCAACGCCAGAAAACGCCCTAGAAGGGCATAGTATAGTGACCTTATTGGTGATGCTCTTCAGAAAGGAAAAGAAAGGTTGGTGCGTAGTAGTCGCAACCGCTGTGCGTGTATGACAAGATGTATGAACGTATACGTAGCAAAAGGAGTATGTAAGGATCGTAGCAGGTGGTTTTCTATAATTTCTGCCTACCACCAGCATGGGAAGAAGGCGTGAGTTTATGTATGTAAGTACGAAGAATCTACCATAGATTTTGTTGACATAACATTTACTTATTGGTGATCGTATAAATCAAAATGAATTCCTGTAGGGACTAAGGACTGGGTATGGAGGAGCTTGTGGCTAAGTAATAACAACCGCACGGGTCGAACGATCAGGTTAAGCTACGCTTGCCGCGGTTGGTCCGTCGATGGGTTCATCACCATCACCATCTTTACATACCAAGACGCCTCTGTGCCGCGGAAAGCACGTTAAAAGCTGTTGGTCCCGGCTGTCATTAGTAAATCTTTGACAATCGTTACGGGTAGTTAGAAGTCCGAAAGTCTGACAACTAGTCTTACCAAGGGGTATCGTGGTACCCAGTAACTGGGTTGTGGAGGTCAGATAGGCAGTCGCTCAATGTAAAATACTGGTATTCATCTGCATCGGGTTAGACTGGAAGCCGACCCCAACATAGTTGAGAAAAAGGTAGGCAGATGATGAGTGTAATAACGAAAAAAGCATCACAACATTCACAACTCAGTTATATAGAATAAAGGTCACTCATAGCACTCAGGCCATGATCATCATCTGTCTAGCCTTTTTTTCCCAGCTATGTTGGGGTCGGCTTCCACTAAAATACTGGTATTCAGCTATATACGAGCTGAATACCAGTATTTTACATGAAGCGACTGCCTATCGGACCTCCACAACCCAGTTACTACGTAACACGATACCCCTTGGTAAGATTGGTTGCCAAACTTTCAGGTTTCTGACTGTGTTTTTCGAGGCACGGAAGGGTCTCGGTAAAATCACCCATGATAATTTTCCAAAAGTGAATATTTTCCTATGGTTCTGACTGTAGGTACTATAGTTACCATACCTGTTAAGGCGGGGGCGGCCTCAAAGACCACCGCAACAATATTAAGTGGTCTCAGGGGGAACATAACTCGATGAAACAGATAGGGCCTTCGAAAACCCCTTGGCCAGTGGGATTGTACAAAACAAAACACTAGCGCAAAAATATCTCTTTAAATCTGGGAAATAATTCCCTTATTTTTAAGAATGTTCGCATTCTAATAAATTAATTTTCCAAATTGTTTTGATACGTTTTTGAAATTATTTGCCGCTGAGGGAGATGATAGCGACTAGATTTCGAACGTCTACGGGAATCGGACTTCTTATGGTAACGCTGAACTAGAGCATAAATAAGAAATAAAGAAAGAAAGAATAGTTTATTGGTAAGAATATAGTACAATAAGGTGTTGCGATTGTCATGGTCTCATAAATTATACCATTTCTGGTGTACAAATATTTTCTTATAGCTAAAAAACAATAAATAATACTGTATTAAATCAAGACTTCGCAATCAAAATTCCCTTCAAGCTCCAAGAGAAACAGTCAATAAAACCTTAATTCCCACATTGTCAGTAAAATTGACGCAAAGACTCAAATTCGTCAAAACTCAGTCAACAAGACAGAATGAACGACGAACGGGGTTTTATGCAAATGTGCGCACACACTACGCGAGTCTTAATTATGGATGATAATTAATTACATTAGCAGTTTAAACTCTGGGCTGTTAATTTACATTGTAGGTACGTGTGACAAATCCTGAACTATCGTGTTAGGAGTTTGACAGCGTTGCGTTCCGTAACGCCGGAATTGCGTTAAATTATTCAGATTGCCGGGTGAGAATAGTGTTGTCGACGTAATTAGATGAACTGAAAGTACCTTTTGGGCTGTGAATGTTTGATTGAGCGGCCATAGTGTCAAAAGTTTTTGTATGAGCTATTAAAGTATCAAAGTAGGCACGTAAAGGCAAAAATAAAAAAACAAAAAAAATTAAACGATACATTACACTAGTTTACAAAATTTTAATTTTTGTCTGTTGCCGCAAACTTTATGATGGTTTTTGTTTAATCGTGACGTATTATTTTCGAATATACCCTCAGAAATTTTTGTGCAGCTCAAGTGATTTTATTGTTCATTTTCATCATTTAAGTGTTTAACTAAAAAACTAGAGCTGATCGATAAATTTCATTTATATATTTGAACTCAGCATGTCATGTAGACACATTTTTGGGAATCAAACTTGAAGACTTTAAAATACATGCTATTTACTTTGACATCACCGAAACTATACCACACGACACCAACACTTGAGAAAAGGCTACTTCAAAATATCTGTTTTGTATCAAAGACCGGAAAAAATATATTTAAGCACTCCCGCGCAAAACCACAAAGGTTGCGTCTGTAGTACTTGAAGAACTTGTAAGTTTGAAGTGGTTGTTTTTATTATAAAAACCTTTACTCCATAGAAAAGAAAAAAAATCTTTTCTGGTTCAGTGGTTTTTGAAGGAACTACCTAGTCTTTTTTATTTACTACATTAGCTGCCTTCTTGAATATATTTTTACGATTATCTCGCGCTACAGTGAATTTCTGTTACAATTTTTTTGAGAATCATCCCTTTACGTTCATATTAGTGAGAGCGAGCTTTCATAATTTATTTGCTTATTCAGCGGCTTATTTTTTAATATCACAAAAGAAAATTGAGTTACTAAATTTATATCCAAATTAAGACAACCCAACTGTACACAAAATCTCATCTCCGTCCAACTAACTAAACAATATTTTAATTCTAAAAGGGTGAACAACATTTTTGCGGAAGGTAACAGACAGTGGATTAGGGAATCATGTATTGTGTAGCGTTTGGGAAAATGTTAATATAAAGCAAATTACGTCATGATAGTAAACAGTATACAATGTTTTCGTTTGCTTTCTTTTACGTAAGCTTGTTAATTTCAGGCTTAAAAAAGCACGTCAAAATAAACAATAATTAGTATCTTCTTTGAAAAGTATTTTTAAGTGAAAAGTCAAGCGCAATAAGCATTTCATTTCGAACATTTATTTAAAATTGTATTTAAAACCGAACGTCATAGCCAGCAACCGAAGCATTGCATTGCCGCGGTTTTCTATGACGCGTCCGACGTCCGTTGCGACCGCATCCGCATCCGAAAAGAGAATTAAGGATTTTAACCTATTAAATTAAATTCCGATTCGCGGAATCGACCCGTGTGTATCGGCTGTGATATTCTCTTGGAATGAAAAGTTTTGGACAGGATTCGTGATCCGGTTATCCATGTTCGCGGAATTGCGAGTGGATCAAAAGTGACGTTCTGTTCTTTGGCTTGCCATAAAAATGTGTTAATATTTTCCAGGTCTGACACCAAATAACCTTTTTTAGGTAGTACAGTCAGCAACCTGCATAACCTGACCCCTTTTCCCTCTTTTCTTCTTCTTTGTAAGAGAGGTCAGATAATGCAGAGCACTGACCGTATAGTATACAACTACGGCAAGCTTAGAATATTCTCGTTTTGTTTGATAGGAGCAGCGATCTAGCAGTCAGTCAGCAACCAGACAGTGGCAGAAGCAGCGACACAGATTGGCAGTCACGAGTAGCAGTGGCAGTAGTAGCGTGATTGCGTAATGGCGGCCGCGAAATTCAAATTTTCTTACGTTTTTTGCAATTTGCAGGTCAGTGTCAGGTAGAATATTGATCAAAATATAATTTACGACGAAGAATCATCAATAATCTCTCTAAGTTAGATTTCTACTCTCCAAGTTTGATTTCGGAAATCATGACATTTTGGTACAAATCGGTCATTAAAATCTGTAAGCGCTATGATATCATAGACAAACTAGATGTAGACGTACTGGTAATACCAGCCCACTTTACCTCATACAATGCAATAAGAATTTCAAGAATTGCTCAAAGATGCTCACATTACGTGAAGACAAAAGAAGACTCGGGTTCCAACGCTCTTTCGAGTGCTTTAGAGGAGGCAACGATATCTGAAACTTGAACTCTACTCTCTAACTCTTTGTCTGCAGAAGAAATCGTTGCATTCACCGATAACGTTTATACTCTTATTTGTTTAAAGTCTAGACGATTCTACGACAACAGTAAATTACCCTTTTGAGTTTTACGTGAAGTACTAAAATTTTGTACTTCGCGTCGACTAAAATTAAATGTAGACTAAACTTTCATTTAATGAAATTTTAGTCTGCTTCATGCAAACAATATTCTCAGTTTAGATTTAAATCTGGTGAATAATAAAAATTATACGTTAAAGGTCACAAGCCTGTCTATACATTTTATTAATTACTTGATGTGCGTGTGTCTATGACAGCGCTTAAAGTAATTACGCTAATTATTGTGTACACTACAGATTTATGAAGGTACTACTACGTACGATGTCGAAATTATACCTCTGGCTCGCTCAGACTATTTTGAGCTTTATTGCCTAAATTGAGCATTACTGATTTATCGTTAGTTGATTTGTCATGGTAGGCCAGACGAGTCCTGGGGTGGAGACCGCGACTCCCACCCCGCAGCTAGATGGACAGACGACCTTAAGAAGGTGGCTGGGACAGAATGGACGCGGAAGGCGGAGGCCGGTGTTGTGGCGCAGCCTGGGAGAGGCCTGTGTCCAGCAAAAGACTGCGATAAGCTAAGTTGATTGTTGATTGATTTATCGTTAGTAAGAGGGCAAAGTGAGACTCTTCTGATCAGAGGGTTGCATATTTTTCATAACATATTACCGTGATAGTTAAATGTTAGGTAGGACAGGCCAGCTGGCGTGGTTGGTTAAGATACCGGATGGTCGTGGGTTCGATTCCCACCCAGGACAAACATTTGTGTGCATGAACATGTCTGTTTGTCCTGAGTCTGGGTGTAATTATCTATATAAGTATGTATTTGCAAAAAAAGTAGTATATGTAGTATATCAGTTATCTGGTGTGGCATAGGGTTTTATGGGTAGAGAATGAGACAAGTGTCACTTAAAACAGAGTTTAATTATAGGTTAATCCACAGGGTCGTAGATTCTAGTTGTAAGGTTTGTTCGCTGTGGGGTTATAAAAAATGGAAGTGGGTGGACCGTCTGGCTGGCGATGCGGTGGCTCGGCGTGTTCGGCCTTAGTCGCCGGTCAGAGGGCCGCGACTGGCACGTAGACAGGCTTCAGTGGTTTTGGCGGAAAAAGGAGTGAGTCCCCCCGTCCAGTCTTATTTATAGCCTCTGAGTTTCTAGCAAGTACTATAGGGAGGTGAAAGTAGTAATGTTACAGACTAAATATCAAAAATCCTACAGATAATTAATAATATCTAGCTTTAGTTGAATAATTCATTATGCTACACTGGTTTCCATAGTACAAGCTCTGCTTAGTTTGGGATTAGATGACCGTGTGTGAAATGTCCCAGGATATTAATATTATTATATATTATAATTATTCCCAAAAAAATTGAATTCAAAAATTGACAAATAGATGTAAAGGAAATTCGGTTTTATTACGGCAAAAATGGAAGGAAAAATATTACCAACAGTTGTAGGATCCAAACGAATCAAGGAACATTTCTGAGAATATTTCCTCCTACAAACTCATACGATTCCCACTTCTAACTTTTATTGTGTCAAAAGAAACCAGTATTAAATTCATATAACGGAAACTGTTGCTTCCGTAAAGGCATTACGCCATGTTAGCTGTCTTTATAGGTATTTATGTAGCTCGCAAAATATTTATTTGATCCGACTGGTCATGTAATTAACGGATGTTACTTAATATAACAGAGGGGCAATTCCCTTATTTTAGGAGCGTTCATATTCTAACCCCAGTCTCAATCGCTCAGAAATACTTCTTATTTTTCCCAAAGTTTTGACATTGATTGTCCTTTGATTGATTTGAGATAGCGACTAGATTTTAGTTACAATTGGCCTTCAGAGAACCGAGAATAAATTCTCAACATTTCCTTTAGAAGTATTGGAAGATATACTTTTAGTTATTTAACAGACAGGCCAGTTGGCGTGGTTGGTTAAGATACCGCCTATCATGCCGCAGGTCGTGGGTTCGATTCCCATCCAGGACAAACATTTGTGTGCATGAACATGTCTGTTTGTCCCGAGTCTGGGTGTAATTATCTATATAAGTATGTATGTATTTACAAAAAAAAAAAAATTGTATATGTAGTATATCACTTATCTGGTTTCCATAGTACAAGCTATGTTTAGTTTGGGATCAGATGACCGTGTGTGAATAATGTCCCAGGATATATTATATTATATCATTTGCCTCAGGATCACATCCGGTTGATCCGGTTTATCAGTATCGTTCTTATTTTGGGACGTCACACGGCATTACGGATGACGGGAATGTAATAGAATGTCACGTGACGGGGCGAGATTGAGTTCATGCATTAATTGATGAGTGTGTGTGGATGAAGTTCGGAGGAACCGGGTGCTTGCCAAGTTGTCGGGCTGGATATCCTAGAACAGATTCAGGGGAGTATCTAAGTCTGCAGTACTCTGCAGTTTCGTATACCGACTTGGTACTTATACGATACTAATACCCATATTTATAAACAAGCAGTTAATTGCTGCTAAGTAATTTCTTAGTGAAGTCATTACTTGAGGATAGAATTCTTCATTATAAAATCTTATTCTATAGTCGACTAATTACTTGAGTAAATGCTTGAGTAAGAATCAGATCCATTGCAAAATCAAACGCAAAATGGTCGAGTTAAATGGTGACTATTACTTGGCTAAGAATTCTAAATTTTAGCAGTTCTAACTTCAAGCAAATACTAAACTATAGAATAAAAATAGTTACTTGAGTAATAACTTTTACTTGTCGGGTGTTACTGTCCTTCGGCATTAGATATTTAGGTAAAGAGAGTACTGTAGAATCAATCCAAAATTGGTATTAAATTAATTTATACCGACTTTGATTATTTATTCGTTTTTCGATTTTCGCTTTTAATTATTATACTTAATGATCCATTTACCATTTATCGGTATCATTCCCTAATTGATTCATTCATCAACTCCCTACTTGATTCGTTTAATGAAAATGACGAAAGTTTCAAATAAACTATCGAAAAAATTCAAAACCCCGTTTGAAAACCAACAGTTTTGGTAAACCAAAACTTTTGAAAGAGCCCCGAAACAAAAAGTGCCAAAAAATCAGAGCTCTGAAGCTTGGCTTGGTGGGTAGAACGATAGCTTGGCTTTCAACTATATGTATTTGAATAACTCTCGGAACCACGAATCGTGGTAAATATTGCATTTTTGACATGCGAAGTCGGTATGAAAGGTGTTGTTTTTAGGTTCGGTTTTGAAAATTGGGAGCCTCAGATTTCTGTTTGGCCATGAGATTCTTTTTAGTTGTTTACTTTTCAGAATATACAGTAGAGTTGATTGCTTTGAATTGCCACGACGGGAGGCGATACATTCAGCTAGCAGAGGCAATATTGGCAATTTACCTTTTGCCTGAGAACCTTTAATCTACGATGGATGATACAAAAATTATTTAAGTATAACCTATACACATTATTTGTGTAAGTTGTATGTTTTTTACCTCATATAAACTGGACCGTAATTGCGTAACACACTATCAATCGGAAGCGGTTTCATTTTGACAGTTCAACGACATTCATTACGTTACATACGGTGTTGAGAAGCAAATTTTTCGAACATATGAAGCAATGGATTAGCAATTTGCTTCAAAATGATTCAGATTCCGATCGATAGTGTGTTACGCAATTAGCGTGCAGGATGGCTTTTGTGCCGAATAGAAGACACAGTCTCGCATTTTTAAATCAAACAAGCCAAATATTAATATTATGTAATCAGTATTTACTAATTTATGGTCTCTTTTTATAATTATCAAAATTCTACATTGTTACCAACAGAAGTAGCTTATTTTTTTATAATTAAAATATTTAAAATGGCAGCAGATATCCACACCTATCTATAGCCTAGAATTACCCTATACATACACACATATATTATGGCGAAAAGAGAAAGAAGATATATACGTATATAACAAAATTAGGTACCTAACTATAAAGAACAGACATACGGGGCCTGCAGTTATGTGATCTCAGTAGGTCGCACGCTTAATAATAGACTGACCTATCTAAAAAAAATCGCAATCATGGCTTGGCTTTTATACTCAGTCAAAAAGCATAATGAAATAATATATTGTAGGAATAATTTGATGAACTGATTATTGATACAGAAATGATATTTTGAAGAAATTTGGTTAAAACGAATTTCTTTGTACGCCTAACTCATTTTGGACCTGAACCGTAATCGGTCAGTTTATTATTAAGCGTGCGAGGTACGGATGCTGTTTTAGCGTATTGTACGTAGAATATGATGCTGACTTTCAAGCGACTCAATATTTTAGTTAGAGGAAGCTGGTTGCAATTCTTTCCAACTCGACGCATTCACGGGCTATTTGACCTTGATAAAGCAAGACCTAGTTTAATAATAAACAATAATGAACATTACTTTGCATACGATGTTGCAATATAAACAACGCAAGAATAGGAACAATTATTTTATTACACAATGCCAAAACCTTGAGTTTGTAACGTTCATACGTTTTATTGGTTATAAAAAAAAGCACAAGCTGGCATAGTGACCGGCTGTTACCTACTTTAAACAACCGCATAGAAATCTCAACTTGAACTTCCATACTTACATAACCTTTGTAAGATCAAAATGGCGTAACGGCAGGTACAGTCGCGTATGTAAAAGATAAAGTCAAACAATTGAATCAATGTGAATTCTTTTTAATTGTCATATTTGGAAAATAAATAGGTATGTGTGCATATGATTTGTCTAGAAAGGGGATGGCTACCGCGATAACGACTAATAGAGAAGTATGGAAGAAAAACACATATTGCGAATACTGATTTTTATATAAATCATATGATTTAATATGAAGCAGTTTTTGATGTCATTCATAGCGTAGGTATATTATTTCCAAGAAGTTCATGCCTAGTTTGTGAATGATGCAAGAAATCGTGATTTTCGACCCGTTTGTTTACCAAATTAGTAAAAGTATAAGGAGAAAATGTAGTGTAATGTAGTTTTAGAACAAAGCTGGTTGTGTAAATAAAACTGAATGATTAGTCTGAAGTTAGCTCCAGTTAGGTATGAGTATGGGCGTGACCTACGGTTGTGATCGAGGGACTGGACGACTGGTGAAAGGCGTTTAAGCTAGTAGTAGGTACTGAGCGTATGTATAGAGATGGAGCGCTGGTAAAACCTTCAAGAACTCAAAGCGAATTCCTCAAGGCAGGTGTCTTGAAGAAACCGCTATAGTTTATAACCAAAATAATAAAGTTAGTTTGACGCATTTGTGTTTTTGACATAGGTATGATCGACAAAAGCAACGCCTTTCCAACTTTGAAACAATGTTGCTTGCAAGCTGCAACTGTACTTATGACAAAGTAAAACGAAAGACTCCGGTCTTTCGTTTTACTTTGTCATAAGTAGGGGGTAATAAGTAGCAGGGTTTTTTCAATGAATCAGTGTACACATAAATCAACTTTAAGGTGTAAAGGCGTCCGTTTTGTCGATAGTACCTAATAAAAGGATTTAATGAAAACAAAACGTCCGTTTATTTAAAAGCTAAATGTAATATTTAGCTTTTAAATAAAGGGAAGGATAATAACTTCTAGTCTCGTATTTTTTATCACATCTGATGCTATATTTGCTACTTGCAGCAACTTTACTATGAATTTATGTACGGTCATGTGCACTAATATGTATACACTAAACAACATTTAAAAGTGATTTTCTTCGACTGTGTTGATTGTAATTTTATGTTGTTATGAACATAGTATTTTGGAACCCATAGTAATATGAAATAGGTCTTATCTCAAAATTGCAGTCGTTATTACACGAGAAAATCGCTTTTGAATTTTGCTAAGTGTATAGGTAGCAGTGGCGTGCGTTTCATAAAGACAGAAAGACAGTGCCTACCCTACCTAATTCAGTATAATCTTGTTCTGATATCTATTATTATTTTATCTACGAGTCCGACGAGTACCTACTTACTAACAATAAACAAAAAAAAATCAACAAACAGTCGCTCCAAGCAAGCTCGTTCAGTATTGTATTGCGCGGCACTAGCGCCGCGACGACCTGAGTACCAGAAGTGCCTCGGGAAAGACACAAACTATTCGAGTCTAAATGTTTATATGTGTGCTCTCGTGGCCATGCGAATTGAATGGGTGTGCGTTCCTATAAATACGTAGCACACAATGTCACAATAACGCACACAACCGTACAGAATAGGCAGTGTCTTTTTCAGAACACGACAAATTACGAAATTGTCCGATGTTTTCCGAACCGAAATTAGCTATACAACTATTTTAAAAAGTTGCATTGTTTCATTTATATTGCACCCTAGCTTACACTATTTCCTTTTGTCGTATTATTTTTTGCACTAGCTCCGAGTTTGTGACTAGTTTCGTGGCCATTGTTTGCTTGATTCGTTTTGGTTTGTGATGTGAGCCATAATAATTGGTATTTAAAGAGTTTAACGTCGATAATAGTGTGAAAAATGGATAATATTCACTGTGAAAGTTGTTCAGGTGGTGTGTGTATAGAGAAAATAAAAAATGATGC
Source organism: Dicycla oo (assembly GCA_948252095.1). Classification (NCBI taxonomy): domain Eukaryota; kingdom Metazoa; phylum Arthropoda; class Insecta; order Lepidoptera; family Noctuidae; genus Dicycla; species Dicycla oo. The sequence goes on from OX411716.1 coordinate 20,391,634, forward strand.
GTTTTCAAAACTATCATTCGGTGATAAAAAACAAGTGATTGTAAAAGGTCGTTGTACACCGGATTTGCAATTAGTACAAACTAAAGGTAAAGTCAATCGTAAATTCAATACAAAACAATATGATTCATATTATTGGCTCACAGGTTGCATACATAGCAATAGGTTGTTCTGCTTCCCTTGTCTACTATTTTCAAACAATAAAGCGGTCTGGAACGATACCGGTTACATCGATATTCATAACTTTCCTACTGCAGCTAAAAAACATGACCAATCTGAGAAACACCTAGAAGCTTCCCTTAAATATCACACCTTTGGAAAAAATCGTATTGAGACGCGTTTAAATTCACAGATACAAATCGACATTGATAGACATAACGCGAAAGTCGATCGGAACCGAAATATTTTTCAGCGACTTATTGACATTGTTTGCTATTTGGGGAAACAAGAGCTCGCTTTTCGTGGACATGACGAATCTGCTTCGTCAGAGAATAGGGGACATTATTTAGAGCTGGTCGACGTGCTCGCGAAATACGACGGAGTTTTGGAAAACCATTTGCAAAATTGCACTAGCTCATTTACGGGTTTATCAAATCGAATTCAAAATGACCTAATCTCCAGTGTAGCGTCTGTAATGATTCAAACAATAAAACAAGAAATTGCTTCCACTGATTTTGTTGCTGTGATGGTCGATGAAACACCAGACGTAAGTGGAAAAGAGCAACTAGTACTGGTTTTAAGGTATTTTCGTGAGTCAGAAGTGTTTGATCGATTTATAAAATATATTGACGTAAGTTCCGACCGTACCGCGAAAACTTTAAGTGCCATCATACTGCAGATTTTATCAGAATTTAACTGTTTGGCGAAATTAATAGCTCAGACATACGATGGTGCTGCTGTGTTATCATCTGAACGGAACGGCGTTCAGACGATGATTCGCCAGCAGTGTCCTCTTGCTGAGTACGTTTGGTGTTCCGCCCATGTCCTTAATTTGATACTTTCCAAGTCGTGCGAACGTATTCATGAAACTAAAAGTTTTTTCAGTCGCATAAAAACATTAGCCAATTTCTTTAATAATAGTACCAAAAGGCAAAACCACTACAATAAAATGGCTGATATGAAAAAATTGCCTCGCGTTGCTGACACTCGATGGACTTACAATTCGCGTACTGTAAATGTCATTTTCAATTCTTCTTCACATTTAATTGATTTATTTGAGGATATGGCTGAACACATAGAGTCCTGGGATGGCGAGACGTTAGATCAAGTTTCCTCTTTATTATACAATTTAAAAGACTTTGAATTCCAGTTTTTACTCCATGTATTTAACGAAATATTCGCAGAAACTGATGTGCTTTACGAAATTATGCAAAAAAAGACGTCGGATGTGATTTATTGCGTCAAAAAAATTTATGAGTTTGAATCTTTTTTAGAATCATTTAGATCTAGGTTTGAATTCATTTTTGAAAGCGTAAAAAAAATAACCGGACCGCCAAAACGGAAACGTAATGTTGTGGACGCCAAAATAAATTATAAGCGGATTTTTATTGAAATTATAGACAATATATCGAACGAATGTCGCGACCGTTATAAAAATCTGAAAGAGTTAAAATTTTTTGGACTACTATCATGCGAAAATTTCAATAATTATAATGACAATTTTCCGGTTGAATTAGTAACGCAATTCGTAAATGTTTATAAATCACACAACTTTAACTTAGACCGCCTAATCAATGAGCTCAAATGTGTTTATAAATCTGCGGAATTCAAAAACCTTAGTATTTACAAAATCATAGAACATTTTTACGAAAATAACATAAATACAGTTTTCCCCGAAGTACTGCGGTTGGCAAAATTAATTGTTACAGTTCCGGCGAGCAGTGCTTCTACTGAAAGGTCATTCTCGTCACTAAAACGTATACACACCTACTTAAGAAATACACAAGGCCAGAAACGTCTTACAGATCTTTCCATGGTTTCAATAGAAAAAAAACTTCTTACGGAAATGAAACGCCTTCCCAACTTTTATGATTCCATATTGCAGATATTCTTACAGAAAGATAGACGTGTAGATTTAATTTACAAATAAAAAAATCTTAAAATAACTTTAAAGCTCTTGCAAACAGACGTGACACGCGATGCAAGTCGCTCCTGTTTGAAGGTGCCTTTATAGATTCGTCCGTACCTATACTCACACCACCATCGTTTCACTGCTATTACATAATTTTACAAATACTGAACATCAAACAAACGCGCCGAAAGGCCACTTTGAATATCCGTAAATTGATATGTCTATAAAATCAGTCAATGTATGGATATTTGAGGTGGCTATTACCTACGTCATTATTTAATCGACAAGACGACGAACCAAAACCAACATGCAGTAAGTATTTTGGCTTTTAAAATTTTCTGTCTACCCTGTCTAAAAACTCTGTGCACGCCACTGATAGGTAGTGTACATATTAATGCTCGTGACTTTAGGTGGGTCATTCTTCTTTTCTACCGACAACACCTCCGTCACACTTTTGAATAATATATAATTTGAATGGTTGTAATTGTCTAAAGAATTTTTTGTGAAAAAAGAAAAAAATATTGTGAATCTGAATATTTAGGAAGAAAAACGATTTTTTGGGACATGTCACTGTCGATGAAAAAAAAAAATAATGACCCAGGTACAATTCAGTTGCTAAAAGGTACCATTAACCAGTTTGTCCATTTCATAACAAAGGTAAGTTATCCGATTCATTTAAAGCGTAGGTTATCATAAACCCGTTATGCCACTGATTATGATGATTATTATGGCTTCCGTATGACCAAATCTCGAATATTCTTAACTACCATATTTGGCTGAAAGACCGCTGGTTATTGTCTTAATACCGTAAACGATTTATTCGCTCCTCCAGAATAATAATCCAAATATTAGACAAAATATTTTTTTTGTAAAAAAAATGAAAAGCAATGTGAAAAGAAGAAACATATTTAGGAAGAAAAACGTTATCTTTTCGGACGGGACACGTCATTGTCGATGAAAAAGAAGAACGACCCATGTATCCAATCCAAGTCTTGTTTTATTGTGTTTGGGTGGCTTACAGCTATCAATACAAAAGTAACAGTGAGATTATTCACGACAAGCCATTTACAAGTCTCCACAGTTAGCGATCATCTTGTGTCACTCACGTCATGTCGAAGGGGCGCTCTACAGCGTATTCATACCCTGACTCACAACAGGAGTTTGAAATAAAGTGTTTTGGTTGTTCTAATAAATCATCGTTTATTGTCATTGAAACCTTTTTGAACGCTGAACAGTGAGTGATAATTACGTAAGAAAGGCGAAAGGAGATTAGCGATGACTGGCAAGATTTGAAGACGAAGACAGACAATCACACTGACTCAGACACTCACTGACTGTTTCAGACTGGAGTGGGATGAGAACCGACTTATAAGAAGTCTGTATAGTAGTGGTTGGCCTAAACTTAGTACAATCAATCAATCTGCCTAGCCTTTTCCCAACATGTTGGGGTCGGCTTCCAGTCTAACCGGATGCAGCTGAATACCAGTATTTTACATGGAGCGACTGCCTATCTGACCTCCACAACGCAGTTACTGGGTAATACGATACCCCTTGGTACGACTGGTTGTCAGACTTTCGGGCTTCTGACGACCCGTAACGACTGTCAAAGATCCTCGAAGCCGGCTTGACAGCCGGGACCAACCATGAATTTGAACAACTTTCACTATGGGACCAACTCTGAAATCACGAAAAAACTCAGCTGTTTCATACAACAGTTCAATACCTACTAGACCAAAATGTATGAAACAGCTGATTTTTTTCGTGATTTCAACACCCTGTGAAAATTTGAGCACTGCTTAAAAAAATCCTGTATAGAATTAATCGAATTTAAAGTTTATTTAAAATTTAAGTAGCAATAAATAAATGGCAATAAATACATATCCAAGTCTCCCAAACCAGGAACCACGTGCAATAAGTGAGAATAAATCCACCCAAATACATATATGTACTATGTATTACAAAAGCTAGAACTCCAGTTGAAAGTCCGCCAGCTCATTATTGCGCATAAGCAGGGGCAAGTCTCCGCCTACGATTCAAACTCCTTGCGTAACTTGATGACGTCAGCTTTGGAAACTGTCAATTAAAAATGTGCGGCTGTTTTATGCTTCGTAAACTGGGCTGACACTAACGATTTCGATCTTGTGTTTGTCTTAGCTTTTGCTTGCGACTTCTTGGGGTTTGTGGTTTCTTAGACTCATTTACCGCTATACTATCTTCAAGACGAGGACAGGCAGAAGTCTTGGGATTGGCAAAATATGTTTTTTCCTACCTTTCTTCCTTAACAGTCGTCGCTTTGTCATTCACTCCCTGTTCCTTCATATCACCCCCTCAAACAATCTATCAGTCTTTTCTTTGGTCTTCCTCTCCCCCATCCATCCATCATTTACATCCATTCATCACTTTTATTCACATGACTGTTTCAAAACCGAAGGTGTTCTTACTTAGTCACAAACACTCGATTTCGATTTGAACATATAGCACTCGTACTTTTTCCAATACCACCGTAAATTCTGCGTTTTTATATATATTTTACTGAATAAATAAGACTACAACCTCTTCTTCTTATTTATTTACGAGGGTCATTCTCAAGTAACAATAAATCACTAAGTCAGAACAATTCGAAGCCACTCACATTCAACATGTGCTTACTCCAAGTAGAATTCAAGATCAGTTTCAGAATCACCCTTTATTGCTTTGTCCTTTTACGTAACAACTACTTCAGACTGCCTCGTTCGTTCGCAAACGTGACTGTCCATTCCATTCCCAAATCGCACATCATTAGGTATTACGATTATTTTCATTAGGACTGTTTCAGCAGTATCCCAAATTTTGGATGTATTTGAAGGTACGCCCCCATAGATTACCCCCAGATTTCGCCTACAGTACAAACAAATACGTACATACGTACGTAAGAAATTCAGCCGAAAGCAGTGATGGGTATGGTGTTGGAACTGTGACCAACCAAGCGCAAGCCGAATTAGTCGCAGTAACTAAGTCAGGGCACCCCGACCAAATGGGCTATGTTAGGTTAGAACTGTGAACAACAAGCGTGCGAGTCGAGAGAGCGAAGCGAGCGGGGCCACGGCAGCGGCTGGCGAGCACACCTTCCAAAGGCTACACTGTTAACTAAACGGAAAATTAAGGTAGTTGGCTGCGAAGCTGCGATAGACATGTCGCCTTGATATTTAACCTTTATAACTGAAAGACTTGTCAAGTAAAGCAAGAGATTTAAAAGGTTAGTGAAGGTTGTTCAGAGATCTTTACAATAGTCGCTATTACATTCCAGACGATATTTTATGATTTTAGATCAAGTTATCAAGCGTTAGGGTGGGATCAGACGTGGCGATTTCAATATTGTCAAGAATTTAGTCGGAAATCTAATGTTATGTACCACGTAAATACTTAAAGGTGTATCTTTCAGGGATCTCGTTATACTGGCATTCAAAATTTCAATTGCTTTAAAATTTCAACTCGACCTTTTATCCATTGGCAGGACAAATATTTGCCTATTGTAGTGTCTGTAGGTCGGAGGTATATTTTTTTTTAAACTTGTGATGGGTTTGCTCTTGACTTTAGTCTATGTCAGAGGTGACAGAGACAAAGTCTACGATGGAGTGAGCTTACCCAGCAGATGCTTGTTCACTCTAACTTTGAAGAGATTCGGGTTGTATGCGTTCGGGAAGACAGACGCACAGACGCGTATATTGAAGACATTGAGTCTAATAATGTACACTATGTTACTCAAAGGACTTGACGCACTATTTAAATCGCCTCCACCTGTATCATCTCCAGAAAACTCAAATAACATACGCATAACAGATTCCGCTCGCGAGCATAAACCGCGTCGTGAGCACAGGCTCTTATCGTAAATCAAATATTCATCATACCTGAGCAAACTGAATTTGGTATAAATCTGAACATAAGTTAGCCAGTTCGTAAGTTTAATACGTCGTTCGTAGACAGCTCAAGGGATTCATTTTTAATAAGTTCGCTTGTCTGCGCTTATTACATGGTTTTATGTTATGTTTTAGCGTTATCATGCGCCCTTGGGAGGTTTATAGATCGAGTGGTATAGGTGGATTGTGAGCAAAACTTAAAATTCTAATTTGGTTGGTTATTTTAGGTTGGTTGGTTGGGTTACTTAGGTATGAGCTGTTGGATGCATTAATACATTAGGCGCGGCAGATGCACATGCGCGTTTTCGGACGTTCACCAGGTGCTTGACGGCGCGTATGCGCGTCCATACAATTTACATAACTTGTCTTCGAGTGCGGCGCGCCGCACCTGTGCGTTCGTTGTGCATCTCTATTGTTTCGAAAACATCGTAAAATAAGGGTCGGTAAGGGTGTAGCATAAAGAAGCGTTTGCATAAAGAATTAAGCAGATAATGTGTTAAAAACAGATTGGACATGTAGTGATATACATAAATGTGTGGAGTCAGTCCTTTCTTCTTTCGAATTCAATTCGAATTAAATTTAGTCGAAATGAAAATCATGGCGGCTGCCAAATTTTCGTCATGGGTATCATTTTCATAGTTTTGAGGGTGCTAAAGTCGATAGTGAGGTCAAAAGGTTCTAAATCATACGTGAGATGGAAACTTCGTGCCTGACGGGGGTTCCCCGATCGCACACGTTTTTATGTATTTAAGGTTCCATACCTCAAAAGAGAAAACAGAACCCTTATAGGATCACTCGGGTCTGTTTGTCTGTCCGTCTATCACAGTCAATTTGCTCCGAATGTAATGGACCGATTAAGTTTAAATTTGGTGCACGTATGAAATTCTATGACCCAAACACGGACTGCAACGTAAATAAATGAATTTTGAGTAAGAGGGTCAATTTTGGGAAATAATTAAGAAAATTAAAAAATATTTTTTGCTACTGTACCGTGTGACATATCAAATGAAAGGGCTTTTTAAAATAAATTGTTTTAAAAAGCCCTTTCATTTGATATGTAGAAAATAGACGAAAATTTACCATTCCCCCCCCCCCCCCCCCCCCCTCCATTATCTCCGAAACTAATGAGCCTAAGATTTTGAAAAAAAATACAGTAAATAGTTCTATACCTATAGATTACAGGAAAACCTACAATAAGTGTCTCTATGGTCTTAAAATAACGTGGTAAATCTCTCAATATTGTGCGTACAAACTTACATGTGCCGTTGGAATGTATGGGAGAACATGTTTTTCAACTACAATGTTAAGTTTGTTCTTGGGATAAATTCATCCAGATTCATCCCAACTACGCAATCCTTCATTGTGCGTGGGCCGGGTTTTTTTTTTTGGATTATTCCGATCTGTCACCCTGCTTTGTCCCCTTAGAGGAACAGATCGGAAAAAAAAGTTTGATCTGTCCCACTGTTAACAACTTCATTCATTCCAATCTGTCCCAGATAGGAGTGAATAAAGTTGGAACTGTCCTCTCCTTGCTGACAGGTGGACAAATCATTTTTTTTTCCGATCTGTTCTTCTAAAGGGGACAAAGCAGGGTGACAGATCGGAATAATCCGTTTTTTTCAAGACATGAGCTATCCTTCTACACCTGCTTACTTAGTTTTTAAGAAATGAGAGAAGACTTTGGCTTTTCTTTGACGACAGCTAAGTAAAATATTGTGAAGAGTAGTAAATGGATTGAAAGCAGTCTGCCAAAACAAATGACCAACTCTATGAAAAGAAACGCGTAAATTGAAGAACTTATTTCAATCACAACTAGATTGCCAGTTTAAATAGCCCGTAAACATAGATCTGCGAATAGGTCCTCTGCTTTTTCATCTCAAAATAATAATAATATTATTATCAGGCTTTACATTGCCAATGTTGCCATTATTTATAATTAAAAGTAAACAACATAGCACCACCGAGCTTCGATTGAAAGCATAACTCTGTCACAAGTACTATTTATTTTTCGACTGTATTCGAAAATTATAAATTTACAACTGTCTCAATTAGCGAGCGAAACGCAAAATGTGTTTTGTGAGAGTAGTATTAGAGTTGAAATTCCAAGAACTGCTGTCTCATTCATTAGTTAGTACAATCAGGGCCTAAGCAAACATCAGACCGGTGGATTTTGTTTGAATAATTATTATTTCTGTTTGAATTATCCTAAACAACGCGAGCCCCGAATGGAAAATTCTTGTTCTGTATATGAAATTTAATTAAGTACCTACGTACTAAACCCCTGTTTTGTCTCGTTTTCGCGGGAATCAAGATGTACGAGATCAGCGAATTCAGTACAAGTTTTATTATGTAATTGTACCCACCTACAGCTCTGGGAAGTCTCCGAGGCTCTTGTGTTAGTTATATGAGCTAACGCTAACAACTACATTTGCGTTAGGCTGACGTCAGTCAATATCCATCCACTTTATCATAGAAGTGCAGAATAAGACGCTGACTAGCAGAGACGTGAGATTCATATCCGATATTCACGACCTATTTATTAGATTTGTTTGTTTACTGTGCAATAATATCAGCACAGGTAGGTAAGTTGGTACAGCAATAACCAAACTGTTTGCAACGGTGATGTCGTCTAAATTTAGGTAGGTACAGACGCCAGCACATCAGGCTACCCGAAACTGTAAAATTTTCTCAATCAACCTTGAACCTAATGCTTTTGCGATAAAGTTTAAAATCTATTAAAGAAATTTCACAGATTGTAGAAGCTTGATGTGCTGGCGTCTGTATATGACTCATTTACCGGAAAAACTGACGCACTGACGCTGGTTTACGTTCAAGATAACCATCTCCTCTTGAGCGTGTCATATCTCAGTTGTGTCACCCCTGAAACAAATTTTGCTATAATGGTACCATCGGCAAAAGCCAGGCCTTTCCGATTTCTAAGCAATTTTGCTTGCAAATGTTTTGTGCCGTTCCGACTTTCTACTGTTTTAGGAGAACAAAGGATCATATGGACAGGGTTTCTTACAACTGAATTTGTGTAGGTATACAAAAAGCAACTTTAACACATTCTCTGCAGAATTCTTTATGCAAACGCTTCTTTATGCTATACCCTTACCGACCCTTTTTTACGATGTTTTCGAAACAATAGAGATGCACAACGAACGCACATGTGCGCCGCGCCGCACTCGAAGAAAGTTATGAAAACGCGCATGTGCGTCTGTCGCACCTAATGTGTTAATGAAAGTGTAAAGGCGTTCGTTTTGTCGATAGTATCTGTGGCATCATCAAGGATGCTACTGCCATAAAATATATAATTAGGAAACTTCTTTTCGCTTCAAACTTGAGCTGTATCAAGAGAAAATGTTTGAAAACAAGAAGACGAAGGGAGCATTATTTGTAGTTCAGATGTTAACGAATTAAATACAACAGAGACACGCCTGTACTTATATGTAAGTAAATAAGGGAACAAGTACGTATTATGTGAATTTGTGTGAGTTAAGATCTAGGTAAGTTAAAACAGAATGTTGTGAAGTTTTGGTACTAAGTCTGGTGGAATAATGTCGTACTCGGAGAATTAAGTTGTTGAAAATTAAGTACCTATGTATTAACTTTTCTATTTTTATAAATCGTACAACTGCCATTTCTGATGTGCTTCTATCTTCATACTTAAGAGATCCAGACAAAGACCGACACCGAAAAGTATGCTAGGATTAATAACGATGAAAACTGACTCGTCTCATGCGAAAAAGAAGGAACTGCCATGAAATACTAGTTAATTAGACAAAGGCGATCTGCGCTCAGATGATCGGTCCAGGATACAGTACGGTACATGGCAGGTGGCAGCCAAATTACGTTCATTGATCGACCAGACGACCATATGCTTTGAAGCAATCAATACAGAATAGTCTGTATTCTACAAACTACAAAATACAAAACTTACGTTTCGATATCGTTGGAGCGATATCTAATTCATGTTTGGCGGCCAGCGCGCCGACTCTCTCGTAACTTCAGTTCTGAAACAAATCAGGAATTAATATTAATATTATCGTCTTACATTTTGTAAGGACAAAAGGAGATTTTGAATTGTTAGAGGTATTAATCGTTTTGGAAATAACGGTGAAAATAAAACGAAAATGTTTTAATAAGTTGTTAAATTAAGACTTTAGGCTGTTCAAAAAAATTCAGTGTCAGATTAATCATCAACGGTTGCTTATAATAACAGCAACTTCAAATCTCTTTAGTCTATCACCGCAGATCCTATGCGCTCTTAACTCGCACATGTACTATCGGAGAAATGAACATCTATACACCGTAAGGACTATTAATTTTGCTTGCAGCAACGCTCGGCCGCTGTAGTAACGCTTGCTCATAGATGTGGTCATCGTGTGTACGGGATTTTTTTTCACGGTGCACGGTGTATAGATAGATGTTAGTTTTTCCCATGGTACCTTTTCCCAGCTTATGCCTATAAGTACCTATACCAAGAAACTACTAGACGTCCCAATAATACAATATTAGTAGTTTTACACTTCAAGACATAAAAATATGTGTAGCCCTGAATCTTGCACTAGGAGTTCTAGTATCACAAGAGCCAATAATATAGATCACAATTATTTCCTACGATTTTCGATAGTCCAGCTTCATATACATATACCGTTTACAACAAACTTCAAATAATTTATCAAAAAAAAAAAAAAAAAAAACAGTTGAAACTCCCATGCCATTACCACACATCCGCATTCAACCTTTCCGCAACCGTCTATTCGACAAAGAGTAGGTACCAAAAACGGCGCATGATCATTATAAAAGCCGAATATGTTTTCGTTATGCGTTATCCTGCGACTGTGGTAGTGGGGCACGTTCCAACCGTTCGCGTTGCTGCTATAGCTGTCTCGGCCTTGGACAGACAAAAAATATTATAATAAACGAGCTCAGGTAGCAACAAACGTGATTCGAAGACCTCCAGACGATTTCTAGGATTTTTGGGGTTGATTTTTTTATGGATTGGTCGCCTTCTTTCTCTGGGGTCTTTTGTTTGAAGTAGGTATAGGGAATAGTGGTTCCCTAGGCTGGTATGGCCCACTTTCCAGTATAGGATATAATATATTTTATATCCCGAGATATATATTATCTCTTTCTCGCAGTCTGTTGTGCAGTTTATGATCTTAATAAAGATATTTGTATTTAAGTGCTTGTCTAAAACTATTTTATTTAGCAACCCTTACCCCTACTCAAAGGCGTAAACAGCTTGGTATTGTTTGTTTTAATAGCATTTTAAAGTCGGGGTAAAATCAGTTTTCCTAAAAGGTCACAGGGGTAACAATGTTGAAAAGGTTAGGAACCACTGTGCTAGATGGAATAGTGGGGGTTTTAATTGGTAGGAGTCCGACATAACCCTCCGTTCTTCCGGAGGATTTCCCCACGGAAAAGAGGACTGTCATGTGGTCTGTAGAAAAAGATAAAAATAACTAAAAGTATTACCAAATTGTGCCCAAAGGCTCAAATTGGTAAGAGCATTGTTATGTAAGCGGTTGGTGTAATTATCTAATCATTTAAGCATTTCTTTCCACTAATTACAAAAAATGTCAAACAGATAATAGTAACGATTACTATCTTATATTAATTTGTCGGAGCTGGTTTTAACAATAAAAATAACATGTGACTAATAATAGCTGCAGTCTGTGAGTGACCGTCCAATTGCAGGGCAAAGGCCTCTCATTCGAATGTCATTCATGTCAGTCGTATATTCTCACTAAAAATGCTAAAACACTAAACCATTCCTAAAATTTCGTGATAAAATTGCCAAATTCCAATTTCAATGAAATATTTATTTGAAATCTCGAAATTGGATTCGTAAATATTACGGATTTTGAAGTTCATTGTCACTAGTCCAAGGTTATTACGAACTTGCCGACACGCTTTCGTTAAATTGACGGACAAAACGATTTTGTCATTACGTTGTATAATGCTAAGAATTTTTATTAAACCTTGGTAGTTGAACGAATTTAGGTTACCTATTAATTTTTTTAAATATTTTCAATATTTTCGATAGATAGGACTCTTATCTCACGTTAAAAAAAAGTCTTGAAAAAAAAACTGATCTATATTTTTAACAAGCAGAATGTATTATACAAATTCTTTACAAATTATTGCGTTGTTGTGGTTGCAAGTGTGTTGTTGCTGTCATCGAACCTTTTTTGGAAAAGTACTGCAGTTAGAAGGGTTCTAAATTCGGTACAGCGCCATCTAGCCACTTACACCGGAACTTTGTCGACACCTATATAGTTACTAGATGGCGTTACGTCTCGAAAGGTGTTCAATAAACGGCCATGCACAGGCGAATTTAAGAATGACATTCAACTATGCGATTTCGAATCTATTGTGAATGGACCTATAACGTAATCTTACGTAAGATTACTCATGTGAGGCAATCCGCTTATAGACTGAAGATTAAACTAGGAGACTTACAAAGGAAAATCTAGGTAATGGAAGATTTTTAAGATATAATTGGATTGGTTTTTTTTTATTTCTTTAATACAGACATTATTTTATTCATTTTTTAACTTCATTTTTTAACACATCAGTTCTGAGATTTTTTTGAAATGAAGTAGGTAGGAGTAAGTTCCGTGGGTAGGAGTTGTAGATAGTAGCAGTAAAAAAATCTCAGAACTTATGTGTTGTTTGTTTGTTTATTTGGCTGATTATGCCATGTCTTAGACTAAGTTGTTTTTATTATTATTTTTAACTAAAAACTTTTTTTTGTAATAACAGCTTGGAACTTGGTTTATTATTAGATTAACACCTAATCTAATAATAAACCAAGTTCCCAAGTAGTGGTTCCAAGTTGCCTGATTACACCAATCAGTCAAACCACAAAAAAAAATTACATAGCAACTTTAACTGGGGCATTGTAGTTGCCCGATTGTTAACTGTAGATTATTAACTGTCAGAAATTGGGTTATTTAAAAACAAAACAAAACTAAAAGTAGCAGTTAAAAATAAAAACCTACTTCATCTAAGACATGTATGGCTCAAATTGCTCTAAAATCTAAATGGTGTCAATATCTAACCCCTTTAAAGCTTTGCACCCAGCCTCCAAACACTGTATAATATCCAAATCGATGTCAACATAGAGGATGACCACAACGCGACGTCGTCATTGAGGTCCCAACTCAAGCTTTGTAATTTCACACTCTATCAACTCGAGTACCTATTAGACATTTTAAAGGCTCGTACACACTGGGCACTGCGCAATTTTTAGGAATTTGACGTATTATTAGCGCATGCAGCACCCCACTACACGAGATAGAAGTGAAACTTCTTTAAAAAAAAAAAAATAAGAGAAATTTTGTGTGAGAGACATAGAGAGTTATATCTTTCTTCTCTCTCATGTAACGATATGTGCCTAAACGTGACGCGTCCTTGAAATTTCACTTTCAATTCTCGTCCAGGGTCCTTACTATGAACTATTAACGCCATCATGATTCCGTTGTAAAAAAGGGATGGTGCTATAGGTCATGTATAGCTCCGTCTCTCTCTGGCACTGGAAAAGTGATGGCATTATTTGTTCATAGTACGGCCCCAGTTATCGAATCGCCGCCTAAGAAGTTTCACATCAAAAATTGCAAGCAATATTTTACATGGAATGCTACCCTGATCAGATCACTCATATATTCACGTTTTCCATGTATTGTACGCTGTTAAGTTCTTACAAAGTAATATCTTGTAGTAGCAATAAACCGTTGATCATGGTTGTCAACACGCAGTTCATTCTGACATGTTTGCCTTCAAGTACCGCAGTAAACCTTTCACTTAACTGGCCTTTATCATTTATGTCGACAACGGATGCATCATCTGCTTACTTTACGAAACAACAAAGGTAATTGTTGTAACGAAGCTGTATATTTAACTAGCAACCCGCCCCAACTTCGCACGGCTTTTACGATTTGACAAAACATCGAGATTTCTTTATTATAATAATTATATAACTTGAATATAATGTAAGGATTATATACAACGTGTTTTTTATATACCATAACTCTAGGGTATTAATGAGACCATCATTTTGAACAACTTTTACTATGGGACCAAACCTGAAATCGCGAAAAAAAAAAAGAAAAATAAGCTGTCCCATACATTTGTATTCGCAAAACTCGTCAAAATGTAGGGAGCTGCTGATTTTTTTTTTCGTGATTTCAAGTTTGGTCCCATAGTAAAAGTAGTTCAATTTCTTCATTCAATTTACGTGTCAGTAACCTACACGTGTAAGAAAATATGTTAGTCAAAGGTGCCGATTCTGTTGTGCACGAACTATACTTAATTTAGGCTATTGCTAACTTTTTCTCTCTAATAAAACAAGAAAGAGACGGACGTTAATTAGAGCTGTGAAATTTAGTTGAACTAATATTTCCATACAAATTTAGACTACACGTAAAATCATGACGACTAAAAAGAAAAAAAAACACGGTGAAGCCGCAAGGCGTAAACTAGTTTGACATCTCTAACTTAGTTCACAGCTATAGCCGTCCTTTTCTCTCGCTGCCTGTTAGTAAAAGATAGCGATTCTCTAATTTTAGTTTAGTTATTGAACAAGAGAATTGGCACCAATTACCAACAAAATCCAAAACTCCAGTCTTTCTATTACAAAGACACACCAAAATTAACTGAACACAAACAAGCACTATTCTGTAAACAATTTTAGTATACAGTTCATTAGTAATAGGTATAAGTTTGGTGTGTCCGTGACTTTAGGACGCTCGTCGTAGGCGTTGACAAGGGTCCGACTTTATTTACTTGCCAGCGAGGCCCCTTTTCATTACCGGGCCCGTATGCTAAATGCTTGGACCCTAATTAAGGAAACCAGAATTGGAATATGGGCAGAATGATATAACGAATTATTTTATTTCTGTTGGTTGGAGTTCTTAAGAATTTATGTAAGATCAGGAATGTCGTTATGTGGGTGGCTAATTTTTCAGGTAAATGTCAATTCTGTTTTGTTATATTTTTAAGAAAATACGCTTGTTTATAAAATGGCATAGTTCAACAACTAAAATAAAAGAGCTTGCAGGTAATGTAATGAACTAATGACACAGGCTATGTGCTCTTTTTTTACCAATAATAAAGGCTCCTTTAAACAGGCGCGACACGTAACGCGAATCACGCGAAGACACAAAAGTTCCGCTCGTCGCGCGACAGGGGGTGCCTTTGTATCGCGTCCGATTTGCGTCGAGTATAGCGCCTGTTTGTAGGATCCTTAAAGCATGGGCTCTTTGTTTTGTACCTACATCAAATTACGGTACCAAAAGTTAATTTAATAACCTAACTAGAGATGCCGCAATTCGATTAGCGATTACTCGGCATTCCCTATGGCGGTATAGCAGAGTTATTCGCCATAAAAAAGATACTGCAACCTATCTATATAAATAAAAAATGAAGCGCATCACTTTAGAACCGCTGGACCGATGTTTAAATTAGGTTTTTATTATGGAAAGACAAATTGGAAAAGTTTCCTGGAAAATTTTCATATTATGGAAAAACTTAACGTCCTTTATGATCTGAGATTTTTTTTTATAAATTGTTGAAATTGGGACAGGACAACATCTGTCGGGGTCAGCTAGTCTGTAATAATGAAAAACATAATCAATTAGTCTCAAACCAACCTAGTTTTAGTCTGTATTGTTTGAGTTTTCTTGTGTGTTTTAGTTTGTTTTATTGTGTACTAAAATATATTTTATCGACAGTTGGAAACCCTTTTCGTTCAAAAAATCTCGATTGTGGAGAGCACATTTGTGTCGGCGAATGGGCAATGGAAATTGAGTCAAAAAAGTTAGTTTTACTTCATCACATTCTAACTCTACTTGAATTTAATTATTAAAATGATTGTTTATTACGTTAGGCTTGCATGTATGTATAAGTAATCTAAAAAGGTGGTTACATTTCTTTCAAAATGTAAACCAGACAAATATTCGCCATTATCGAATAGTACCCACTAGTGCTCGCTATTCGACGAATAATTAAAAAACAGCAGCTAATCGTGGCGTCTCTAAACCTAAACACCATAACCAGTTAACTAAACGAGCAAAAAAAGCTTTTCTGTACCTTTCCATATCGAAATTAAGTTACTTTACTCCTCATACTTTTAATCAACTAAAAATTACTAAGACGATCAGCTGACATTCCCTTCAAAAACTGTCTTACCTAGGTTGTATGTACTAAAGTAAATAGCTTCATAGAGACTGGTCTTTATCTACAGCGGCCAGTCGGTAAGGCCGCAGATAAATTGAGTACACAATGGAAGGGACAGTTCATAACACGTAACGTCAACCAAATAAATAACTAACTCAGTTAAACTTGTCGTTGTTAATGAAGCTGATGTTGATGTTACTATTAATTCTAAATGAGTTAATAGTAACATCAACATCAGCATTGTGATTTTTATGTTAACTATTGGTTGTTGTAACACGGGCTTATACTTTTTTGTAAACTAAAAAAAATACATTACAATGACAATAGTAAAATAGGAATAGATAATATTTACTATTTTATTGTAACAACAACAGCATAAAGGCTCCTAAAAACAT
Organism: Dicycla oo; assembly: GCA_948252095.1. Taxonomy (NCBI): domain Eukaryota; kingdom Metazoa; phylum Arthropoda; class Insecta; order Lepidoptera; family Noctuidae; genus Dicycla; species Dicycla oo. The sequence continues at coordinate 20,408,178 of OX411716.1, forward strand.
GGCGCGACACGCGACGCAATTCGCACGCGAACTAAAGGCACCGCGTGAAGCGCGACGAGCGGTGCCTTTGTGTCGCGCGCGATTCTTGTCGCGTGTCGCGCCTGTTTGAAGGAGCCTTAACATAAAAGAAAGAAAATAAATCATAATTTGTTTTGAAGTTTTCTGTAGGTTCCACTCATTTTTGACTTCAAGGTGTACCTCTACCTAACAAATGAAACGCAATAAAAAACGCGAAACCGAAATTAAATAAAAACGAAAACGTAAGCGAATCAAGTTAAAACGCGAAACCGCCGACGTAATTACCCCGTACCTGAAAATGGCGGACGAATCGAAATAAATTTTAAATTAACCCGCGACAAAAGGTGGGCTAATTAATTTTGAAAACTGCTGCCGTGTATTGCCCTAATTAAGTTATTGTTGCATTATATTAAAATGTGTCGTATTTTTTGAGCGAGTACGTGTATTCAGTTTGTTTACATCCTGTATGTTCTAGAATCTAGATTCTAGAATATGCCAACCTCATTCGCGGGTGTCGTCGGAAAAATGTATAAACTAACTGTTATTTTTAATCTGTCTGATAAACGAGAGCATTATTTGTAAAATTCCATGTATAGTTTGGACATGGGTTATGGATGTCCATTTCCAAAGAATGAAGTTTATTCCTTACGGATCACATCAAAAAAGTTTGACTAGCAATTTGTATCTATTGGATAGATAATAATCAACACAATCTGCTCCCAATCTGCGTAGCAAGACGCGTAAGCTAATCCCAAGGCCACAGATCGGCTGCGTGGTACTTAAGTACTTATCTAGACTCCCAAACAAGCTACCGAAAACATTCCAAATTGCAAAACTTCATTAACCAAAAACAACGTAATCCACAACTAAACTTCTAAATTAATTCCAATAAGAGTTCGAAAATTGGATCAATTTGGAACAATGAAAAGATACCTAATATTATTATAATGAAAAGTAAAACAGAAAATAGGTACACAAACGGATCTGGTCGTATCATGTAATCGTATTACAAAAGCCAAATTAATGATAAAAGCTGCCAACTTTCCGACATCCATTAAATCTCTCGTTGAAGTTCCAAATAAGTTTTCGGTCGAAAAAGGAATTATGATGAAGTGGAACGACTTTTGAATCAACGATATCGTTATGGGAAATACAAAACGTTAGAGATAGAATTTGTTCTAAAGAAGATATCATAAAACTTTTGAAAGATTCACACACCCAGTAACCTGGTTTCTGAAAGGTCTATCCTATCTCTAGAGCAATAAGGTCTGTCAGAAATTATAACAATAGCGAACACAAGCACGAGATTTGACATCGAATAGCGAACGTAGGAGATGATAAATAAATCAGTTGTATGTGAGTTTTGAAAGTATTTTAGACGATTAATCACTGGAGTGTGGATTAGTCAACTATCGACCCACGCAGAATTTCAAGTCTGTATCAGTGATATAGTTTTTTGTTTTAGTTTCTCAGAAGCATCAATTCATCACGTAAAGATCTCCAATACATTCTTCCTCCTATTTGAAGTTTGACGTGCGATTGTTGTCACAAGCTGCAAGGGATATTTGGGCTTACAAGGCACTCATTTAATTAAGATAACTATGGTGACTTATCATCCCGAGTGTTTATAAGTATAAACATGTTAGATAACAGAATCACAGCTGTAATAATAAAAAAAAACCGGCCAAGTGCGTGTCGGACCACGCACAATGAAGGGTTTGGTATTTGGGATGAATTTATCCCAAGAACAAACTTAACATTGTAGTTGAAAAACATGTTCTGCCATACATTCAAACTACAAATGTAAGTTTGTACGCACAATATTGAGAGATTTACCATGTTATTTTAATACCATAGACTTCTTATAAGTATTCCTGTAATCTATAGGTATAGAACCATTTACTTACTGTATTTTGTTCTAAATTTTAGGCTCATTAGTTTCGGAGATAATGGGGGAGAAAGCTCAATTTTCGTCTATTTTCTTAAGTAACTTTAAAACAATTTATTTTAAAATTATAAAAAAATATATATATCGAAAGGGTCATGAGTACGGGATGTCAATTGACAACGAAACGCAAGTGTGAAGTTGGCGCGCTTCGACAGAGTCTAGCCTGACGTTCGTGCGAGTCGACGAGAGCGCTACAGCGGTGCGTGGAGCAGCTCTCTTGACCATCGGACAACGTGCGGACAACAAGTGCCTAGAAACTGTCTATCGTTTCGTTTTGTTAATTTTAATCACTTCTAATATACCTACTTAATCTAAAATCAACTTCAGACTATTTCTTCTCGCCCGCAAAACACATCTACGCCCATTAAAAATGCATAACGATGAAGATTCCAACTCCAATCGGCCCTCAGTCCCGATATCAGAAGTGGCATACGAGCGGGAAAGTGAAAAAAAAAAAAAAAAACACCACGTGGCGAAGCAAATGGCGGCAACAATCAGAACTGGTGCCCACACTTCGATACGCAAAACGCGAACATGAAGGCGTTAATAGAAGCTCTGAATAAGCCACAGCGTTCTTACCAGCATTCGACCCTGAGGCAAGTGATACTGATGCGCGGTCGTGGGGTGCAACGGCAGACATATGCCTTGCAGATAATCCCTTGGAAGGGGGTCAGTTGATAGTTGCTATCAGCCAGGCCCTCAAAGGATCAGTCTCGTCGTGGTCAGCCCAAATATCCTATCCGGGCATAACCTGGCCTCAATTCAAGAATTTGTTTTCGGCAAGATTCGTAAGCACCGAAACCGTGGCAGAAAAATTAGACACAGAAGATCAGATTGTTTTCTCCAAGGAAAGGACCAAAAGACGAAACAACCAAACCCCACTCCAGTTCCGCGACCCAACCCTCAGCAGCAGACCAGATCAAGCTCCATCATCTGCTTCAAGTGTGGAAACACTGGACACATTTCCACCCGCTGTACTACTAGAAGCGTTGCAGAGGCATCCACCCAGAACGAGCGACGTGTGGACTTGTGTATCATCGACCCTCCAGAAGGATCGTTAAAACATCAAGGTCAGTGTTTCACTTACCACTTTGATTCTGGCGCTGAGTGTTCATTGATCAAAGAAAGCGTTTCATCACTATTTCATGGCAAACGTAAACAAAATGTTGTTACTTTAAAAGGCATTAGTCAGTCGAGTGTTCTAAGTACAGTTCAGATTTTATGTTGTAGAAATTTACAATAGCACAATCGAAATTTTATTGCACATTTTGCCTGACGTCTATTTACGTAGTCAGATTATATTGGGATGTGAAATACTACAACTAGGATCCAGTGTTAATATGACGGCGACACAATTTACAATTTCTGAAATCAATACGGTAAACAATATTACACTACCCACATTACATTCCGCGAGTACCCTCGACACCGATTTTATTTCTGTCGATGCCCACATTTCTCCGAAATATAAATCCAAACTTTTTAAAGTGTTGAAACAATATTCGAAATTTTTCATAACCGGTATGCCTAGAACCCGTATTGCGACAGGTGAACTTGAGATTCGGTTAATTGATCCTAATTTGACTGTACAAAAGCAAGTCCATTAGTTTCTCATTGGCAAGGTAGCACGTCCATTGTTGTTGATGGCGAATGATGAGATAGAGACTGAGGTAGAATTAGAAACAGAGATGAGGCGATTCGTAACAAAAAAAAAAAAAAAACGCAGCGTCTTTGAAAAGCAAAAGATTCGACCGAACAAAGGCAAAACTTAATAAATTTTTGGTTGGGGACTTTGTCTTGATTCAAAATGAAGAGCGTAACCAGACGAAACGGGACCCTAAATATAAGGGCCCATTTCAGGTTGTGGAGGTTCTAGAAGGAAATCGTTATACCCTAAAAGCTTTGAACTCAAGGCGCACTTACAAGTACGCTCATGATACGACTAAGGCGTGTACCAGGGGATCAGAGTATTACTAACGAATTTGAGGGAGAATCAAGTGAAAGTCTTGTTGATGGAACAGAGTAGAGATTAAGTGATGTGTATTGTGTGTGTGTGATGATAGTTGTATCAGAGGTTGATTTGTAGCCGTAGCTCAGTAGAAATCGGTGTCTGCTGGAGACAGTAGTCCGTGAGTAAGCGGTAGGCAGTCAACTCTGATAAATGTGGGGTTTCGTGAGAAACCATAAAGTCCGGGAGTGACTTGGCGATCCTAGGGGGATGCGCAAATGAATGTTTGAGTAACTGGATGTTACTAGATAGTTTGAAACACATGCAGCTTAATTGATTATTTAGTTTGCGATTTTGTGATCTTGAGATTTGGAAATCAAATAGTGTGTAATGCTCTGAAGTCTCTTTCTTGTTTGTTTGAACTTAAGAAATAAAGATTTGAGATTCCAACAGATTTCTTTTATTGAGTTTTTGGCTTAAAGCTTTGGTCAGGAGTGACCGAGCTATGTGATACTTTGCGAGTATGTTTCTTTACAGATTAACACACTGGGACGTGTGTCCAGCAGGATGGCCGTATCGAAAGGGTCATGAGTACGGGATGTCAATTGACAACGAAACGCAAGTGTGAAGTTGGCGCGCTTCGACAGAGTCTAGCCTGACGTTCGTGCGAGTCGACGAGAGCGCTACAGCGGGGCGTGGAGCAGCTCTCTTGACCATCGGACAACGTGCGGACAACAAGTGCCTAGAAACTGTCTATCGTTTCGTTTTGTTAATTTTAATCACTTCTAATATACCTACTTAATCTAAAATCAACTTCAGACTATTTCTTCTCGCCCGCAAAACACATCTACGCCCATTAAAAATGCATAACGATGAAGATTCCAACTCCAATCGGCCCTCAGTCCCGATATATATATTAGAGACCCTCACAGTAAGCCCTTTCATTTGATCTGTCACACGGTAAAGTTTGCAAAACTTTTTTATAATTTTCTTATTTGCCCTCAAAATTGACCCCCATACTCAAAATTCATTTATTTACGTGACATGTCCGTGTTTGGGTCATAGAAATTCATACGTGTACCAAATTTCAACTTAATCGGTCCATTAGATTCGGAGCAAATTGGCTGTGACAGACGGACAGACAGATAGACAGGCACACGAGTGATCCTATAAGGATTCCATTTTTTTCTTTTGAGGTACGGAACCCTAATAAGATGGGAATCAAAGCTTCTCTTGTGACTACCAATCTAAATCATCTTTGTTTCATAGGATCCTTAGAACACGCCATTTCTTTGGCATATCAACAAAAGGATATCAATGGAGAAAATATTTATTTATTCATCGATGCAAAGTGGCCGACAGGAGAAATTCTAATACAAACATAGCGTAATTCACGACAGCCTTGAGACCTGAACAAAAGTTATTTGGGTCTCTATTTATTTTACAGAGATATTGATAAATAGGAAAGTGTAAATACCTACGTAAAGGTATTTTTATACGAAACTAGCTACTGTCCGCGGCTTCGTCCGCATGACATTTCTAGTCCCCCGACCCACCCCGTTGCATCGCATCGTTATTGCTTAGCGTTCATGCTGATTTTTTTTTTTTTTGCGCGGCTCCTAAGAGTCCTAACGTGATGTTACACACCCCCTTCCCTACAGCCCCTTCCTCAAGAATAGGGCTATCAAATGCAAAAATATTTTTTTCAAATCCGAGTTCCAGAGATTAGCGCATTCAAACAAAAAACAGACTCTTCAGCTTTATTATTAATATAAATATAATATATTTTATTGAACTTAAAGGGCATATACAGACAAACATTTATAAAAAAGAAAAGCATGGAACATGAAAAAATACACATTAGAACTTAACACATTCTCTGCTTAATTCTTTATGCAAACGCTTCTTTATGCTACACCCTTACCGACCCTTTTTTTACGATGTTTTCGAAACAATAGAGATGCACAACGAACGCACATGTGCGGCGCGCCGCACTCGAAGAAAGTTATGAAAACGCGCATGTGCGTCTGCCGCGCCTAATGTATTAAACATAAGACTATTATTATTAGTACAGAATCGTGCATAACATAGTCAGCCTATAATATCTCCACTGTTGCGACACAGGCCTCCTCTCTGTGAGAGGGACTCTAATGGATCCACCACGCGGGCCCGGTGCTGGTTGGTAGATGACACATGTCTTCGAATTTTTGATGACGATGTTTTCCTTCACCGTTTTGAGAGCAGTGGCAATTAAAAATTATTTACACAAAGTGAAGCGCCTGCCTGGGTTCGAACTTATGACCTACAAACTCGTAAGTCGGGGCTGTTACCACTTGGCCACCACTGCTCTGTCATATCGTATCATGTTTTATACATGATACGCTATGACAGTCTTTCTTGAAGGCTGCTACAATCAATCTGCCTAGCCTTTTCAACAACCCAGTTACTGGGTAACACGATACCCCTTGGTAAGACTGGTTGTCAGACTTTCGGGCTTCTGACGACCCGTAACGACTGTCATAGATCCACAAATGACAGCCGGGACCAACGGCTTAACGTGCTTTCCGAGGCACGGAGGAGTCTCTGTAAAGATGGTCACCCATCCACAGACCAACCGCGGCAAGCGTAGCTTAACCTGATGGATCGACCCGTGCGGCTGTTATTACTTAGCCACGAGCTCCTCAGCTGCCAAGGCTGCTACAATGAGCGGAGTTAAAGAAAATATTCACACGCTCACCACTAGTAACATTTAGCAAGCGTTATTACGTGCTCACAGCAAATACAAGTCATTATAGCAGGATGCTATCAATCCTGATTAGGCTTTTACAAAATCCACATAAAAAAGCGGTTGGCCTATGCCCTAGCTTTCGACAATATTATCTAAGTGAATTCCTTCCTTATGCTCGGTTTTTGAGATCCTCAGATAAACCCTCGACAGTAAATTATTCCTTAACGAAGTGTTCAGAAACACGATATTGAACCAATAATCACTATCGAATGTATAAACTCCGTTTAAAAAACCTCAGAAGCCGGGCACTAGTCTGCAAAAATTCAAACAACAACTAAATCAAACGTTTATTATTAGAAATCGACTAAAACAATTAATGATCAGACACAACAGTCGCAGAAAATAGAATATGCATTCACATTAAAACCAGATATTTATTTATTCAAATGCACTCCTTAAATCAGACCACTTGAGTTACTTGACCGTGGCACTTTCATTTCATGTGAACAGGCCCTTACTTTACATCATTTGGTTTTACATAATTTCGCACGATCACTGATATAAAGCTATGCATAGACCAGCTAGTTGGAGTTACTCGTTTGAATTGTGATGCAACATACGCAATGGTTCACACGCAATGATGGGAGAATTGGATGAAGACGTATTTGTTTGTGTATACTCTCTTAGCATTTGATAGCATCAGTGCTTAAACGAGCTGATTTTGTTTTAGAATCTGGAAGCATGAATTTATGTACCTTCATTGGAAGAGAAGATGTATAATCTAGGCAAGACGGCTCCATTTGCAATTCGACAATAACTTGGCGCCGCCCGATTTGTCATCTTAGCATCCTACTTTGTTTTTAGTAGCATGTTACATGCTAGACGAACATTTACAACAAATTCACGCCAAGGCTATTAGCGTCGCTCATCTTTAATATCGTGCCTCTCTCGATGAGAGGTAGTCCTAATATTAAATGAGCTTCTTTCGACACTAACATTAACTGCGGTAAGATCTGTAATTTCTGTTTTGGTATGATGCAAACAAGTGTGAGTCAAGATTGTATCTAATTCTAAGTGTTTCAAGAGTTCTATTTAGTTGAAACTTCTATATTATAAATAATTTTGATGATTCGTCGACAGTGTTTAAAACTAAAGCACCCTAATTATATTTATTCATAGAACTCATATTTCATTCTCAATAATAAGTCGGCAAAAGGCTATAGTTTTCCTTATTCACAACAAAATTCTTTAAGTACAATCAATCCTTATTAATACAGAGTTGGAAGGCCAACGAAAATCGAGGCTCTATTAAAAGATAGGTATTCCGAAGTCGTTGTTATAGCCAAAGTTGAGGGTAAAATATTATGGAGGCATTTGTGGGCATCCATCTATAAATATAATTGGCCAGGCTTGTTAGTTTCAGAGAACTTTGGCTTTGAAGTCTGCTGAGATCTGTACGCACAATCGCACGCCGTAATGATAAACGTTGGGTCCTTGACGGGTGAATAGATATACGAGAGCATGTGTGGGTGTTTTCATGTAAGATTTTTCCTATGAGATCCGAGTTTTTCCGGTTCTATTGTTAATACTTCTCTTTGCAAGGATTTGAGTATCAAAGTCAAAGGGTCTTGTGCCCTTATTGCTAAGTACAACAAGTTAGCTCATCTGTGATGGTTTCCTATTGCATGGACTCGCTGATGTATTACAATTTCGTCCAAATACTTGATTTATCTTTACCCATAAGCTTATAAAAAGCTTACAGGAAACCTTATTCGGTCATCGTCAGCCACATTAAGACGATAACAAAATAATTTGGGAGCTTTTTCGTAACCGTATATTTCACTATTACAGCATGTATGGATTTAGTTTCTGAATATAATGTTTATTGACTATTTGATTAATACTCTGACTGAAGGAAAAGGCAATTGGGATTTTCCTCGATAGAATTTAATTCCGAAAAGACCTCTACTTTTTTATATTTTTTTCTGTACTTAATTCTAAAATCCTACGTCATTTCATTGCAAAATTGCAATCAAAATGTGCGTATTAAAACTGGCTGTATTTTTATTTGATAGATAGCTCAATTTATTTTTCAACAATTTTTGTTTGGTTTGACGCTTTTATTTTGGTTCCAGCGCATTGTTGTGCTCTCTTTTTCTCGCATGTGTAAGTAATTGACTCAGTCATTTTCTTATTCTCGCCCAGTTCGAATTTTACATATTACCATTAACTGTGATAGACAAAACAGCAACTCACTACGTGCAAACTCGTATTATTCTGTCCCTTACTTCCCACAGTTTCGAAATAAATATTGAATCTCATGCAATATTTAATATTTATCTCGCAAAACATTAAGTAAAACCAACATACAAAGTGCCCATCAAGATATTGATCCCTTATAAAGAATACAGTTATAACAACCCGAGCCTAAATAAACAAGTGAAACATACGTTACATACGGCAACACGTATTCAACATAGAAATACATAATAAATGTATTATATTTACATATGAACTAGGACGGAGAGCAGAGTATATTTTTGCGAGTAGCCGCCGCCGGTTTTATGTTTACGCTTCGTTTTCTGCAAGATGGGTTGAGAATGTGGATTGGATATGTTATATGTATGAGAGCAGTATGACTTCCTATGAGTATAATATAGCTCAGTGAACACGGGCCACAGGATAGTTCCTTGAGAAATACCATAATTATAATCTTGAGACCGGTGGTGATGTGTTATTTTGGAAAGGAATGATTTAATAAGTTGACACCTACTAATAGGTAACTCTTATTAAAATTCACTCGGCTCATCATCTACATTTTTACTACTTATCTATGCCAATCCATACCGCTTACCTACCAGTTAAGATTGTAATGAACTTAATTAAGAATTTAGCAGAATCCGTATTCAACAGTATTCAGAACCACAGAGACTCAATCAAAACGGATTCATTGAAACACTCCCGATTCCTTTTCAATTAAATGCAGCACAGAGCCTGCTGACACATTGCATCGTATCGAAAGGATTAACCAGAATTTTCAGGCAACGCCGTGAAATTGAACTTTGTGGTTCTAGAGTATTCGGCGCTTTTGGTATAGCCAGATTTACAGGAATCTGGACATGCAGCGACAGAACGATTGGAATTCACTCTATGCAGAATGTGTGAAAAACGCCATTCGATGTTTATCGAATGCCTATATGAGGTCCGAAACTATTGGACTGGTTGGTTTTTACTGTTTACACTGTAGTGAATGTTCAATAAAAAAATTTAAGCGCTTTTCTTGTTGATCTGGTGGATAAAACTGTATGTAAAAATTGGATTTTAGGTCTTATTTGTGTGTAAAGTGCTATATTTAACAAATTAGACTAAATGGAACTAAAAATGCTTATTGGAAATCGTCAATGCGAAACCAGTTAACTATTATAGTGTTTGTACTTCTAGGAAAGGAAATGGTGATATATTATGAGGTGCCGATGTGTTTTATTTATAAGTTGGACTGCAAATGGTACGCATCAAGTGTGAGAAATGGGTCAAAACAGTGGTGGAAGGCGGTGAGTCACTATCGACGACTGAGTTTGGATTGGAATGGTCCGTAGCATTTCATACTAGTCATACTAATATTACAATTACGTAAAATGATTTACCAAGACAAAGCTTGGCACCGTTACTGGTCTGGTAAGAATGCCCTTTATTTCCAGTTCACCAAGTGAATGTTTTAGACCATTTACTTGCAATGCCAGCAAAGTTTATGAGTCATCCTAATTTTCTAAGTTGTGTCTGCGAAGAGTTTGTTTGTTTGAAGGCGCTAATCTCTGGAACTACCAGTCGCATTAAAAAAAAATCTGTTTGCATTTGATAGCTTAATAGATAGAATTAGATAAAATTATAGGCTTAATTAATTTGCCATCACGCTACGACCATTAATTAGGAGCCGAGCAAAAAGAAAAAGTCAGAAAGAATTTCCTACCTGCATGAGCGTTTTTCCTACGCTCGCCCTAGCGACGCACTGTGTAGATCATACCTTATATCCCTCGTTAAATCTCATCTTCATAAACTAGCTACTATTCCCGTTTCTTCTCTATCCATGATGTAAGATTGTGGAACTCACTTCCGTTCAAATATCCACTAAAATGCTCTGCATTACCTTTCTTCTCAACTGTGAGTATTTATATAAATGATAGTATATATATATGTTTATATATTTTAGTTTTTATGTATTTATTTAAGTAGGTATATTATTTTTTTGCGTTACACGTGTATCCTACATCCTACTATAATATTATAAATGCGAAAGTTTGTGAGGATGGATGGATGTTTGTTACTCTCTAAACGGATATTGATGAATTTAGGCACACAGATAGTTTATAACCTGCAATAACACATAGGATACTTTTTATCCTGATATTCCTACGGGTTCGACTTACGCGCGTGAAACCGCGAGGCGCTGTTAGTATTTAATATTTTGGTTTAAGAGTTTGTATATTCGTATTTTTCTCTTCTTGTTCTCACACACTATTGTCTACATTTGTGTTTAATTTCTCCTTTCGGAGGTCTGCTGGAATAAATTTCTTAAGAAATAAGCAGTACCTTTGTACTCCAAATTATTATTATGTATCTCGATGTATTTTAGTGTGTGTACAAAAATAAATAAAGAACGCTAAGCGAAAACGAAGTAAAGCGCGGACGCGAGATGCCGCGGGAGTTTTACAAAAACGTGGCTGTTGTTTTACAGAACAACAGCCACGCAGAAGTTAGTACTGAATATTTGGTGCTTCCAAACCCAAACAATATTCCCACAGCCTAGATAACACTTCCAATACACCAAGTAGGTACTAAATAGTGAAGTCATTCATTCTATGATCGGCCACACGCATCGAACAGATGGCGTAACCGTTGATAACAGCATGCGGGCCTCATTTGACGACTACTGACAGCTGTTAAGGCTGTTATAGACGGATCGCTTGAAGCAGGCGACATAGACTGTTAAAAAGAGTATCAACATAGAAAATGCAGTGAATCAAAAGAGAAATTGGGTGCTCCAATTAGAAAAGTCTCTAAGTCCACTTTTACACTTTGAAGAGTAAAGCACAAAAATTATTTTTTGAAAAGAACACATTTGGCGTATAAAAATGAAAATACCATCAAGTTATAGTAAAGAGTATACTCTTTATTTAAGTATAAAAAAACAAAACCCATAAAGTTATTTTAACACATTGAAAAAAATAAAGGTTTGGACTTAGTATAAGTAAATAGAACTTAGGGATTTTTCGAATTGGGGCACCCAATTCGAAATTTCTTGACTAAGTAAATCGCACTTTGAAGAGCGTGGTTATTGTCACACAGAGAAATGCCTACGGTTATGTCTTTCAAGACATTCGAGTAAAGAAAAGAGTCATCTTATTTGACGACACTATCGAGTAGGTAAATACCTTTTCTATGTCAAATAAATGTAGTTAAGCATGCAGTCGAGTGCCTTTTCGACGGTCTGTTGCCCGCTTTAGATGTGTACTTTTTATTAGCATCTTATCTACAAAGGAAATGGAGAAAACAGTTCAGGTGAGGATATTGGTGTTACTTTGTGCGGTGTTCAAAGTGTGGATAGGTTTACAATATCGTTCGAAGCTTTTGTTTTAGAAATAACTTATTGTGCTTATCTTTAGAATGAGTAAGTATAATGACTGGTTCTCAGAAAACTTTAAATCGGAATAGCTATTTATTAAGTACACCATACGAGTTAGATATATAAATGTATAAATATTACATAGGGAGACACCATGGGCTGTCTTATCGCTAAAAGCGATCTTTTAAAGACCTTTGGATAGATTTAAAGGGGAAGGAGAGACAATACCACTTTCGTTGCCAAGCACCCAGCATGTGGGTCGAAGGTAGTTTTGTTCGTGTGCCAATCCGCACCCGTGTCTTCGCTGCGTAGCTGTGGATGACTTCTGTTCATGCCCAGGACCCGACTAGCGAGACCAAATCTTTAGTACACATACTAGTACGCTAGTCGGGTTCTGGACATGAACAGGGGCCATGGTCATGGCTGCGTGGCGGGAACTCGAGTGCGGCTTGTGGACACACGAACAAAATTTTTTTCGCCTGTGTGCTGGGTGCTTGGCATGGAAAGTGATACTAATGCAGGTAGTCGGTGGTGTAACACAATTACTACTTTTTATTTTTATTAAGACGCAGATATATGCCAACGGCCTTGAGAGGTTGGGACGGCAAAGCTTGCGTGCTCTGTGCAACGCGTCGTACGTCCACCCGGTAAAATAGGACTCGCCTATCAAGGAGCGCTGTCCCAAATTAGACGCATTATTAATTTATTAGGCATTATATTAAAACACGTATACTAAAAGATATATAATTAAATTATCTTTAAAATGGTGAAGCTTTCATAAAAATAGCCTTGATAGTTTTTGCGTGATTCTAAGTTTCCATCCGCGTTAGACATAACTTTACAAATTACTTACACTGTGTAATATAAACATAATTTAAAATGTTCATGTTAAGTTACTAAGAAAATACTCTAATTTAACATACATTTTGTTTTCCAAATCATTAACACTGCTCGTTTAGACGTGATCTTTAGTTTAAAATCATTAAAAGTCGTTTATCGTCGCCTTAAGCTTATTGATTTCGACGATAATGATAACTTGAAAGTAAATAGCAATGTTTACAAATCAATTTAACCAAATATTATCTGAAATCAATTTGCGGTTACCGGAATGAGATTTGATATTTTGTTATTAACATTATTGCTTTCAATTAAGTTAATAAATGATCATTGAACTGATTAATAATTACGAGAACGTATTAGTGACCGTTCGGGGAAAAGCCGCGGGATTATCGAGAAGAGATACTAGGATATTGTAGCTTTGTTTTTAAAATATATGTAATGTACTAGATATGCGGTTATTGATCATCCAAATAATGGGTGTAGGTAAATAACTGCTTAGATCGAAACTCAATTTTTTAATTTGCTAGTGTATTTAAATGTGCAAAAATTAATCGATTCTTACTTTTGAGTAATAGCAACACTGTCACTAAATGATTTAATAAAACCAACTACTGCTGTCAGTTCATCCCTTTTTCTCTATTCGCTGTGCTAGGAGACAGACATAAAACCTTCCCTGTGTAACGTTAAATAAAATATAAACAACGTTATTTAAATTCAAAGTCTCTGTTTTTAATTCACCCCCGTAACTCGATTTCCTACAGCTAGACCAAAATGACAGCTGCCATCGACCTTTTTTTTTGTTATTTTGACATTTTATTCATATGTTATTGTCATTTTAGTCTAGCATTTGCTAGATCAGAGTATAGTTACACCTACATTAAAGAATATAGGGTTGTTCGTTTCGTTGTGATTGTAGAGAAGAATATGGCTTTTGCTGCAAGCTTTTTATCGTCAATGCGGTTAGATGAAGTAAAATCCTTTACTAATATTATAAATGCGAAAGTAAGTTTGTTTGTTTGTTCCTTTTTACCTTTTCACGCTTAAACCACTGAACCGATCATCCTGAAATTTTGCAAATACGTTGCCAGGTGTACAGAAACGGACATAGGGTACCTTTCATCCCGAAAAAAAGTACTGTTCCCAAGGAAAACAACAATAACGTTCTTATGATAATAGATGGCGCCACGTGTCTTTCGAATCATATTATTATAGAAACATTATTAGTGTGTGAAGAGTTTTTTTTTTTTAATTATTTAAGTAAGTACCTATTACATTTTGTGAGTCTAAACTGTCGATAGACCGGTTTTTCATCTTCCTAAGTATCCTAACTTAATATTTTAGATGCGAAAGTGTTTGTTTGTTGATTATACGCGTTCACACTAAAACGGCTAAACGGATGTGGATGAAATTTGGCACTTGGGTAGACCATGGCCTGGAGAAGGACATAGGCTACTAATCATCCTGGATCGCAGACGAAGTCACGGGCAAAAGCTAGTATTAAATAATCCTAGCTAGTATTAATAACTAAACCGTCATAATAGTTTATAGCTGCGCTGTTTTAAAAATGTCAAGGATGTTTAATACTTCACTATTCAATAACACGGTTATACATATATTGAAAGCATGTGATGAAAGCATTTTACAGAATGCAAAAAATCGGTACGAGTAGGTGAGTATTTTATTTTCTGCGAAAACGGTTCGGCACATCACTAATAAAACTCCGAATCTCTCCATTCAGGTTTCAATTTAATTTAACAAAATATAGACGCCATTACGCCTTTTATAACGTCGGCTCTCAAATATAATGGATTTTAATTGAACTTAACGATTTTCGCAGAAATTCACGTTCGTTATAAATCTTATACGGTTTATTTTGATTAATGAACGCCTTAGGTAATTTTATTTTGGTAATTAGGTGGGTATTTGTGATTTTGAAGCACGTCAAATATTGCTGTAAGCGTCATTGATCAGCATCAAAAATATAGCAACGAACAGACAGACGTACGTATACCTACGAGTGAATGGTTAGAAAATAGCTCAGTTCAATAATGTATTAGGTTTTCATAACACTTATTTTGTTTTACAACTTTTACTTTTCGGTAATAGGTAATACGGGCTAGTGTCCGTACTCTTTACGTACGGGTGGGAAAATCGATAATTCGATCCACCCCAGCTCCTCAAGGAAGGCCAGCAACGCCTTGGTGTTACCGACAATCTCTTGGAGGGTCCTTTTATGTTCCCATCGAATAACATACGTCTGTCTCATAACCATAAGTTCATAACAGAGCACCAAAGTTTGTAGTCAAAAGGCATAAAACACATCCAAACAAACATTTAATACATCATAAATGTCAATTAATACAATATATGTCCCAATTAAAACTTTATAATCCATATTTACATAATCCATTCAATCCACCAGCTATGGCTAATCTGACATAACAGGAATCTTCACCAAAGATCCTTATCACAACCGCATAAAGCACAATGTCAAATGATCCTTGATAGTTAAACAAGCAAAGTTATCTATCTTTGCAGGGACATACGGGCACAAAAGTGCTTATGAAGCCCTAACGAGTAGTGCACATGTGAGACGATACGGGCGCCCTCTATACTGAACAATGCCTTCATTATACAAACTACTCAAGTACGACAATAATCCTTATATCTAAAGCTATAAGTCGCGAAGTTGGATGAATCAAATCCGGAACAAAGGATGGAGTTTTACAAAGAAAATCAACAGATGGCACTGTGATAAGTATGGGCACATCTCGAATGAGTGTGTGTTCATTATGAAAATAAAGGGTCACGTCAGGAGGATTTGGACCTGTTAATTTTTTCGGGAAGGGTCTGCAGGTTTCCCTGGCACGTTGAGGACATGTAAGGATAAAGTTGAAAAACATTTTGAATTAATATAAATTGTTTACCTGACACAGCATTAATTAAAATGATAAATTCCACTTCTTCTACTTGCAAGCAGACGTACATTAATTGCGGATAAACAAGACTAGCAATTATCAAGTTTCACTGAAATAACTTCGTATTAAGTAAAAGTGAAACGTGCAATATTTTGCGACCAGATTTTGATAGTAATATCTACAGCATATTAATTCCTTCGTTTATGAAAGTTAAAGTACACAATATAATTTACAGCCTTTATTCCCTTAATGGCGAAACAAACGTTATGGTATGCTTATGAAAGATGATGATTATTGTAATTAAATGTTGACTTTGATCTACCGTGAAATTCACGTATTCACGAAAAATAATAAAGTATGCGTGTTCAGAGTATTTTTTTTACCTGAAATATTAAATTAACGGTTTCCCAAAACACGGTACAGCTGAACTAGCAGTAGTGGTATGGTAATTAAAAATAGATTTTCTTCTACCCAGCAATCAAAATGGGATAGATACCTACATACCTGCTTTTATTTTTAGAAAATGTGCGCCTGTAATTATAGTTAAATTACTGTAATTACATAAAAAAACGGTTTCACACCCCTTGTTATTTTAATACTTACTAGCTGTTGCCCGCGGCTTCGCTCGCGTGCGGAATTTCCAAAAATCCTTCCTTAGTGTATGCTTACAACATAAAGGTACAACAATAGGGATGATGACTAAAAAATGATTTTTTGTCCGTCATGTAGATTATTAAAATATATTGGACACGTATTTTTTCTTTTTCTACGTAATCAAAAGATTACGGCGATACATTGAGTTAAAATGTGGCATGACCCCAATCCCGAACTTTAATGCGAGTTATCTAAGTCATTTTTTATTAATATGATAAAGCAAAAAATACGTATCCAATATTTTTTATTATCTGACTGACGGACTAAATAGAATTTCTTTATTTTTCTCCAGGCATCATCCCTATTCCGTAGCCGACTACAGGCAGCAGCAGCAGGCGCAGACGTGTCGCCACGATACTACGGGCGTTTGTGCGCTACAAGGAATTCTACTATCAGGGCTGTCCGATTTTTTACGGTCCGATGTGGCATGAAAAAAACGGATGATTGGCTTGTGCACTTGTCCGTCTTTACTCGGATCGGTGCGGCGCAGTTCAGGGTAGCTCTCTTTGAAACTACACGCCACGCACGCGTAATTACGCTAGGAACGATGAGTACCTACGGTCCGGAATGGGGAAAAGTAAATTGTCGGACGGTAAAATTACGTATAGTGTACAAACTAGTATATACATTTATGGCGTGCCATATCGGACCGTAAAAAATTGGACTGCCGGACAGTCAAATTCCTTGTGTACAAATGCCCTACTGGTTTCCATGTATTTCTATGAAATACCTCCCGTAGCTAGCAACACGTCCTTTGCAGAGGTATTTCATAGATTCATAGAAATACATAGAAAACCAGCAGTGTCGCGGCGACACGTCGCCTGCTGCTGCTGCCTGTAGTCGGCTAGGGACTTGTTACCTTACGGCACTGAATTTTCAAATTTGTGTCCCCAGCGGTTGCGTTCAGTTATTCAAATAGGAAGGTACTGCAAATACCTTTCAAAGATATCCAGTTCCTTAAGCACAAAGGTGAAACCACCATTTTTGTTTGTAAAGAACAAGATAGAAATAAAACAAGTCAATTCCATCCAACTTTCTTTCAACCAGTACATATTTTACAAGAACCATTTCATGAGCTTAGCGCGGAACCCGTCAAATAATGCAACACGTGGTACCAACCTCCCATAAATAAGATCGACCAGGAAAACGTTAGGCAACCGTAAGAAACAAAATAACGGCGAATAATATAAAAAAGGCCCAGGTTTTATGTGAATGCCCACATTAATAATTCATCCGTAATCCCCTAAAGTTGGTGGTGGGATCTAAAATGTATTTTACGACACAATCGAGCGTGTTTTATACACAAGCCACAGGGGCGAACTGAGGTGCTAACTCGCCAATGACGCTTTCTGTTCCTAATATTTTTACTTCTCTAGTAATGTGTACTCGGTTTTATAGTTACTGTCTCTTTTTTTTTTGAGGTCAGATGTCCTAAATCAGGGGTACCTTGTAAAATGAGCAGATGATAAAGCTCTTGGTTTTGCTTTTTTCCCTTTGAATAAATATGTTCTATTTACCAATTTTGCTTAGCTCTAAGATGAATAAAGTGGGCTCGTGGCTAAATAGTAACGGCCGCACGGGTCGATCGAAGATTAAGCTACGCCTACCGAGGTCAGTCCGTGGATGGGTGACCATCCATTACATATCGAGACCCCTCCGAGCAAATAACGTAAAATTGTTGCCGCGTTGGTCCCGGCTGTCATTGGTAGATCTTTGACAGTCCTTACGGGTAGTCAGAAGCCTGAAAGTCAGACAACCAGTAAATTATCAAGGGGTTTCGTATTACCCAGAAACTGGGTCGTGGAGGTCAGGTGCCAGTCGCTCCATTTAAAATACTGATATTCAGCTGCATCTGGTTAGACTGGAAGCCGACCCCAACATAGTTGGGAAAAAGGCTAAGCAGATGATGAAGATGAATGAAGTGTATAAACGCTGAACTCAGCAAAACTAAAAGAGTAACAAAAATATACATCGTAATAACAACCCAACAAGAGTGACAAGAAAATTAAAGAGCACTTAGTTAGGATCTTGTAGCTCCAGTTATTGGCTAAATAAAAATGATGAGGTAAACCGAGGACGTTACATGAGCTATTTATTTATAAAAAAATTAGTTCAACTGATGACATGTGTGTCGTTTGAAGCACTGTCTTGTTTACGGCTTTATTAGGTGTAAAAGTTTTAGTATCTGATCTGATATGTCATGTGAGAATATAGTCGTACATATATTTTTATTGTGATTTAGGTGTTACTTTTATCGTGATATCTTGGGAATGGCAAAGAATAGACCTGAATCTGAATCATTTTGAAGCTAATTGCTAAAATTTGTCTGTTTAACAACGTAAGTAACGCAATGAATGTTGTTGAACCGTCAAAATGAAACCGATTCCGACTGATAGTATGTTACGCAATTGCCCCGCTGAGGGCTTCGACAAATAGAATTCGCTTCGGTGCGATTCTATGTATTTCTACAATCGCTATAGCTTCAAAATGACATTGAGATGATCACGTGACATTTCGATAGCTTATGTCATCAACCCCATATATTTTTTGGCTTTTCTACTAGCGTCATCGCTAATCGAATGTTACTTTGTCTATTCCCTCTGGAGTAATAATGTGGATAGTGGTTGATTACATGAAAATGTGTAAGAAAATCTTAATGACATTGTAACTATACACGTTCTAATGTTTAAAGTTACGGGAAAAGCAACATTAACAAAATTACTGAACCTTACACCGTAGAATGTTGGTTGCTTCAAAATCTATTTCTACCCTTACTAAAATAGCTGAAACACCTACGCATACTAAAATACCAACACCAGATTGCCACACTCCATCCCTGTTCCTATTCCCACTACACAATGCCCTTAAATGAAATTTAAGTCACCCGCCGAAAGTAGATAAAACTTCAGTTTTTGTCGTAAGCTTTCTGCTAACTTTTTTCTCTTTGGGTAGCAAAACTTCAATGAATTTCGGTGTCGAGTTTCCCCAATGGTTTTAGGAAACAACCGAACACGCCATCGAGAAAAAACTGCTCCGCAGGTAGGAATGTCTGAGATAAATTCTGAGATGTCGATCCCAATGCTAATTATGCACCAGACCTCATAAAACATTTTAGTTTTATTTTTTGTTATAAAACCACCGAAAAGGGACCAGATGTAAATTTAGAATAATATGGCGAAATTTTGGGGTCTACCATCACACGATATTCTAAATGCCAACCACCTTAGGCGATGTATAAACCATCTTGCAGTCCCACGAAAACAAGATCTGTGCACGAAAAGATTAAGCGATAAACAAAGACGCTCAAGACAAAGACGAAATTGAAACGTCATGTCCTGAAAAGATATTATAGCACAAATATTTATCAAAAAGGAAAAATAAATAAACCTAACGCAACATTACAAAAAGGAGCTGTGTATTATGTGCACGTCAGGATCAGGACACAAACTAACAGAAAATGAGTAAAAATAACTCATCTAACGTTTTTATGATTTTGGGGAACAGGGTGGCGTTCATTACTGTCTTGGGGCTAAAGTAAACAGCTGTGTTGGAATTTTTTCATCAAAATTTGACTTATACCATCTGCTTCCGCGGTAATCTTGGCTAGGGCAAATATTTGTACCGCCTCTGTTACGTCGCTTCATAATTATAGGGCCAGGGATTACGAGTAGGTCACTGTGAAATCTCATTATCCTCGCTTTGTGTAATCAGCGATACAATTTGCGTAGGCTTGAATCAATTATAGTATGTTTGGCGATGCGCTTTGGGGATTAGCAAACGTCAATTAGGTTTAGAAGCCGATTTAAATAAATAACTAACTGCTTTGTTTATGGTCCAGGGGATTATGAGATATGACAGTTTGCTTCGTTTCCGTTTTGCACTAAGCAGAGATTATTGTGGTCGGAACTTTGTTTGAAATATCTCTAGGAACTGCAAATGTTGAAGGTACTACGAATCCATAAATTCTACAAGATATTCCGGAACTGATATTTCTAATTGTTTTTGACGCAGACTTAATTCCAGAACATAAGTCCTCTGGAAAGTTTATAAAAATAACGAAAGCTGCAAAAAATAATACAGCTAATACATACACATTACCAAAGACTTATTATTTGTAAGCATAATCAGCCTACGATGTTCCCATTGCTGGGAAACAGGCCTCTTTCTGTGAAAGGGAGTGGGTCACAATTCACCACGCGGGCCAAGTGCTAGTTGGTGGATGTCACATCACATGTCTTCAAATTCTTCGTCCTTCACCGTTTTGAGAGCAGTGGTGATAAAATAATTTACACAAAGTAAAGGGCCTGCTTCGAACTACAACTCTTAAGTCGCGGTGCCTTTAATCTGAGGTAGCAAGGAAAACAAATACCCTAGCCACATAATAAACTAGAATTTACAGTACCGAGCATATATATGTGGTTCGTAGTGGCGCTCTCGTAAAGGAATATATCAAAAATTTATCAAGTTCAGGTTTAAATTATTTAGTTCCGCATTTTGCCGAATTCGAATATACATATATTGGGCGCTATATTCACTCACTGTATCACCGCATTCACCGCTGTGCTTGACATTACCTGCAAAAAAAAAAAATACAAATTAGGTCACGCATTTATTGAATGACATTTATTATGTCGGGACACGAATGTTCATCTTCGGTAGTTAAGGTGGAAATTTAAAATTAATTTATACACGTAAAAATAATATATTAACATTGACCACGCTTCCTCAAACTGTTTACAAATCTATGGAAGAAGAATATAAATATTTTTATTACTAGACATTAAATTGTCCTATTGCTGAGCACAGGCCTCCCTACTCTCTTTCCAACTCTCTCTGTCCAGAGCTGCCAATGACCAAGCTTTATTAAAGGCCAAAGTCCAGCTCATAAATAAGGATAACTAAATAAATACTCGTAGGTCGAAAGAAGACTACTCAAGCAGAAAACCTAACACCGCTTTTGTTTTTGGCTGCAATTTTTTTTTAACAAACCTGTATAGTAAATGAGTAACCCATGTACGACAAAACCATTTATTTTATGAAAAACCAGCCCAGTGCGCGTCGGACCACGCACAATGAAGGGTTCCGTAGTTGGGATGAATTTATCCCAAGAAATTTTTTTCAAAATTTTAGGCTCATTAGTTTCGAAGATAAGGGGGGCGGAATTGTCAGTTTTCGTATATTTTCTTAAATAGCTCTAAAACAATTTATTTCAAAATTATAAAAAATATATATATTTGAGACCCTCACAATAAGCCCTTTCATTTGATATGTCACACGGTACAGTTTGCAAAACTTTTTTCTATTTTCTTATTTGCCCCCAAAATTGACCCCTATATTCAAAATTAATTGATTTACGTTACACTTCTGTGTTTGGGTCACAAAAGTTCATATGTGTACCAGATTTCAACTTAATTGTTCCATTAGATTCGGAGCAAACTAGCTGTAACAGACGGACAGACAGACACGCAAGTGATCCTATAAGGGTTCTGTTTTTTCCTTTTGAAGTACGGAACCCTAAAAATTAGGTACAACAGATTTTCAAAACCCATTCTCCGTCCTAATTTTTTACTAAAAACATCATGACGTGTAATCTCTAAAACCCAGTACCCTAACTCAATCTTGAAAAAGATCAAGTCTTAACAGAATAACTTTTCAGAATCCATAATATACTCAAGTCAGCGGATAATAATGTGCCCATGCGACGTGGAATAAGCTCGGATTTATGTAATCCTAGTATTCTTATATTATCCGCCATCTTTGCAAAGAGTATGTCGTATTTTTAAAAAGATATCCTCTCAAAGGACGGGCTAAGTTTGGAATATTTGATGGAACAGGCATTTTTGTTTTACTTTGCATAACTTAGGGTTTATGTTAGACTGTTTTAGTGAACTTAGGTATTCTAAGTTGAATAAAATGAGACATTACGTTTTGTCTATACATGTCGCACACCTAGATAAAGAGTAGCACAACTCAAAATAATCCAAAATCGAGTTATTGCGATTATCGGACTCTGCGTCGAAAACTACATTGACTGATTGACTTCAAAGACACATGGGTACCAATCTCCATTAATGAACTACAACATCATACAAAAATATTTTAAATTGATCAAATAGAAAACGAGTAAAATGTTTTTTACTGTGCCTGAAAAAAGGGGTATCTATTTTGAGTTGTGCTACTTTTGATCTAGGTGTGCGATGTATTGTTCTGCTGATACTACCTCGTTGGTGTGGTCGCAAGCGCTACTTCAGCAGTAGCATGAGCTCCTGGGTTGGATTCGCAGGCATTGTTATTGGTTTTTCACATCAGGAATTTCTCAGTAGCATCCCGGAGTCTGGATTAGTGATGGTAATAGGCTCGCCCCCTATTACGTAGGACTTAAAGTACCTACACCTCTGGGTAACCTTTCGGGAAGAACAGGTGTATTGTTATGTTCTGCTTCTAACTCGGCTTTGAAGAAGTCTATATTAATTAAATAGTTTCGCTTATTGACAGTGCATTACAATGGAGATAGTCAGAAGTCCAGAACTATGCCGATTTTCTAGAAGTAACTTTTCCATGCTGGCACTTGAACGCAATCTTGGGAGACTTTAAAGTTCTCTTAGTTCTAAGCTCCCGAGAGTTTCTCAAGAAGCTTTACTACAGCTGTTGTTAACACATTATCTGCTTAATTCTTTATGCAAACGCTTCTTTATGCTACACCCTTACCGACCCTTATTTTACGATGTTTTCGAAACAATAGAGATGCACAACGAACGCACAGGTGCGGCGCGCCGCACTCGAAGAAAGTTATGTAAATTGTATGGACGCGCATACGCGCCGTCAAGCACCTGGTGAACGTCCAAAAATGCGCATGGGCGTCTGCCGCGCCTAATGTATTAAACAAAATGTTGACTGGACAAGTAAAAATACAATCGTTAGAGCAAAAGTCGTTTGACATTTTTGACATTTATACAATAAAACTGAAAAGACTAGCACAGGCGTTAAAATGAAATGTTGAATCGTTCAACCTTTTGTTTAGATTTCTAGTTTATGCCGTTTTAACTGGGGATTGACAGAAATCAAATAACATCATACATAGCACCTACAAATCCTGACTCGTTTGTAAAATGTTCTATTTTATTAACGCTGTTAACAATTAGTGTGGCTTGAGTCCGTAAATGAGTGACCATCTTTACATATCAAGAACCCTCCGTAAGTCGTGGTCCCGGCTATCATTAGTGGACCTTTGACAGTTATGGGTCGTCAGAAGCCCAGGTCTGACAACCAGTTTTTCTGAGGGGTATCGTATTACCCAGAAACTGTGTTGTGGATGTCAGATAGGCAGTCACTTTTTGTAAAATTCTAGTATTTAGCTGCATCCGGTTATACCGGAAGCCAACCCAAACTTAGTTGGGAAAAGGCTAGGTAGACTGTTAACAATTAACAAGTCACTTTGTGTTTGTTTTTCAATAACCAATCACATTTTTTTAGAAATTCATGAGGGATTCAGGTACACAGACTAAAATTATGGTAGATTAAATACAACTGCGGTTCTGTCGACCCTATTATTATGTAACCACGACCAACTATAAAAGGAATGTCCCTTGGCACTACTCCCCCTAAATTGACAATTGTGAAAGCGATAACAATCACCATATTAGAACGAGGTCCTTCGACCCTAGAAGTTAGGTCCTCATTCTAAAACGTCCCTGGAGATGCACCTTCTCACTAGACCTTCAAACATGTTCTTAAGTATATCTAAGAAAATTTGAGAAATATATTGCTTGCCTAATAAGGACCAGAAATTCTTATATTTTTTTCTTATGTAAAATGTAAGAAAAATATATTTTGCCGAAGCTAAAAAATTAGTCATTGGCGCCGATTCCCTTGTTTACAAACTAAAGTAAATTTAAGTTCATTGCATCTTTTTCTTTCTATTTTATTAGGAAAAGGACAGACGATAAATATTAGTTAAGTCCTGTCAAATTAAGATAGGTACCCCTTAGACAAGTTTAGACGTGATTAAAAAATTGGCTACTAAAAATACGTCAAATTACATGAAGCGCTGACTAATTTGACAGGACTTAACCAATATTTATCTTCTGTCCTTTTCAGAATGAAATAGAAAGAAAGAGATGCATTGAACTTTAGTTCAGTTTGTGAACAAGGGAATCGGCGCCATTATGTCTATATCTATGACTTATCTTTGATCGTGATGATAGTGTGATAGCCCCGGATATTCAATCTGCCTAGCCTTTTCCCAACTATGTTGGGGTCGGCTTCCAGTCTAACCGAATGCAGCTGAATACCAGTATTTTACATGGAGCGACTGCCTATCTGACCTCCACAATCTACTTACTAATACGATACCCCTTGGTAAGACTGGTTTTCAGACTTTCGGGCTTCCGACGACCCGTAACGACTGTCATAGATCCACAAATGACAGCCGGGACCAACGGCTTAACGTGCTTTCCGAGGCACGGAGGAGTCTCTGTAAAGATGGTCACCCATCCACAGACCAACCGCGGCAAGAGTAGCTTAACCTGATGGATCGACCCGTGCGGCTGTTATTACTTAGCCACGAGCTCCTCTAATAGCCCCGGTTATAAGAGTCACCATATTTATAAAATCTAAAAGCAAACATCACGGCAAGAAGCAATTCATCAGTATTATTTAAGTTTTTTTTTTATATAGTTGATATTTTTTAACTAAGGAATCGGTGGGCCCTTAAAAGGAAAGGAATACGATCAATTTATCTTTATCGACGTCTGGAAGGAAAATAAATTGACTTCGCGTCGTAGTTCTTTCGAATAGGCTTTAAAAAAGCTGTAGTTTTTACTATATTTCAGAAATAAAATGTGGACGGTATTATATTGACAGGAGGATATTTATTTTATATATTTAGTGAGAAAATATATGCCTACTGGTATTCAGCTGAATCCGGTTAGACTGGAAGCCAACCCCAACATAGTTGAGAAAAGGCTAGGAAGATTGAATATCCGGGGCTATCACACTGTGTGAGAAAACTGATTGAGAAAATATAAACTAAAAACAATGATTGTATCGATTTACATAAGCGCAGACGCATACAATTCATTGAATTTGGATGACAAACTATGTATGATATTATGTAGATGAAAGATAATTGGAAATGAATTACTATGATATTTTATTTTAGTTAGAAATGGTAGGTACTAAATCGGCTGAAAAAAAATCTAGAACAAAAACAAACCAATACAATTCAAATACTGCAGTTCGTATGTAGTTCAAGCCGTTCAAGCATCCGCATTCGGAAAAAAAAGAACGCAATTGAAAATCGAACGAACGCGAACGAAGCTCAACTTTTTCACAAAAATCAAAGGGCCGAGACATCTCGTTATACAGCCAGCAACGCCACTACATGGCCACACGTGGCGGAACACACGGCCAGCTCCAGAAATACACAGAGTAAACACGGCAATATGTTCACAAGTAATGAAGCGAACACTTGGCCCGGCCTATAAATAGATAAATAAATAACTACGCGGCCCGTTTGTGTTACTATTGGTGTTTTGAAGTGCTTTTTTTGTTTAGGGGATGGTATGTTTACATCGTTAGAACTCGGCCTTTCGCATGTGGTACTGTGATTATAACATGTGTATTCCTTTTACAGTAACATCAATGAATGTCTGTGGTAATTGAATTTTTAATAACGCATGGTTTAGACGGCTTAGTTGAAAGGAGTTGAAGTAAGAAAGACAGTCTCCGGCTTGAAAATTACAAAGTCAGAAAGCGAGTTTTAAACTCGCCAGTAAAAATCGATTTCGACGAAATACCGACCCGATTCTTCCTTAACCCTTTAATTTGACTACCAGTATTTAAATTTCCTACAAGGGATCCCAATCCTCGGTCTGTTCGTGACATTGACAGCGGTCAGAACGTCGTCTGTCCCTTAGGATATAGAGGGCAGACCCAAATCACTTGATACCATAGATGTATTGTTTTTAGACTCTGGAGTCTCGGACTGTGACTTCGAGCGCCAGACGTTTGTAAATATTTTTTGGTCCCAAGAGGAAAGTTTTTAGAGTTGGCCGAACATTTTTGATCTGTATTGTTGCGAACCCGCTTAGTTAAGCTGTGTTGTTAGCACTTGGCATTTATAATAATAACCAGTCTTCTTTAGTATTTTTAATCTACTGATAAGGAGTAGTAAAAGTCCCAAAACCGTACAACTAATGACGCAAAAATAATAAAATCCAAAGAATTTTATCTCTAACTTAAATTAAGACCCAATAAGCGAAGCTCCCATCTATTTAAGTAAACATTCCGGAGCGAAATTCCAGAAAACGTGACATGTTCAACAACTAAACGCATCTCAAAATGTTAACTCTCACAGAGGCAGCACAGAACATCTCCGAAGGCATTGCTCCTTAGGTGGAAAAAAAAAAAACAAGTCCAGCCCACGGACCTTTGTTGTGGTGGTCAGTGCTTCGTGCAAAACAAAAATAAGACAAAACGAACGGGACAGAACAGGTCGGGGCCGACCGAGACCAGTCCGACGACTTTTGACCACTTTTCTGGTCCCACATCCCGACAAACTTAGCTCTACAGATACTTTCCAACTTCTCCAACCTTATTGTGAAAGCAACAAGATCTAATTTTGTCTTCTTAACGTTCTTGAATATGTTATCTGGTTTATTGAGCTATGATTTAAGAGCATTTCGATTTCTTTAGGAATTTCTGTGGTTACGATTACGACCTATGAGTTTTGGAGCGATGTAAGATTTTGTGCGTTTATTGATAATTTTGGAGCGACCACAAGCTGTGAATTTTATTTCGTAAAGGCACAAGAGAGGCACAAGTGTTGACAAAAATATTATATTTTACATATACTTATCGTGAACTAGTGAAATTAATTCGTAGTTCAATTGAAAGCCTGAGTCCGCCAGGATAATTCTGTCCTACTTAAGTAACCAAGCTTGGAACTTTAAACGGGATTAAACGTAAAACTGGGGGAGCAATCTCATCTGAATTGGATGGCTAAATTGTTTTAACTCCGGTTTCTTTAACAATTAACGAGTCTTAACAAGAAATACATTCATATTCATTATTTACAAAAACCCTATATGTACGGACTCATCGCCGTAGATTTTTCTGCTTACGCTGTAACCTACTTTAGGCCAACGATGCGCGTCATAATTTAGCATTATAAAATAACATGACTAACGTATTTAAATATAGTGAACTTATAACTGTGTAGCTATCAACAACTGAGAGAAATCACTCTAAAACTGTTACGTACTCTTAACTTAAATAAACTTTACTACTTAGTGCATCCTAGTGGAAAGTGTTTCTCTATACCAACTGAACTTACAAACCTTCACGACAAATCGGTATACGGAGTTAACTACTATAAGCCGTACACTATAAGTAT
This sequence comes from Dicycla oo, assembly GCA_948252095.1. Classification (NCBI taxonomy): domain Eukaryota; kingdom Metazoa; phylum Arthropoda; class Insecta; order Lepidoptera; family Noctuidae; genus Dicycla; species Dicycla oo. Next base: position 20,436,247 of record OX411716.1, read on the forward strand.
TCTTGTCTATAGTTAAAATAATAATAATAATAATATCCTGGGACATTATTCACACACGGTCATCTGATACCAAACTAAGCAGAGCTTGTACTATGGAAAGCAGATAACTGATATACTACATGCACTAGGTACTTGTTTTTTGTAAATACATACTTATATAGATAATTACACCCAGACTCAGGACAAACAGACATGTTCATGCACACTAATGTTTGTCCTGGATGGGAATCGACCCCACGACCTGATAGGGCATGATAGGCGGTATCTTAACCAACCACGCCAGCTGGCCTGTCAAATTAGGTAGTTATTGCCTTGAAACTTGTTTCAGATAATTTAGAACGTAATATGTTACACCGATACGAAATAGTAGTGTATAAGCACAAAGTAGCCATTATTGCAAGCCGAGAAATCTTACAGCTATTAATAAAGAGACATCAACCCGTGGTGCACTAACCAGACATTCTTTCAAGGCCAACAAAACGACCAGAAAACATATGGTTGAAAAAAGAAACCAGTAACATTCATGCGCACACAAGACCACTGTAACTTGAACTCGGCGAACCAGCCAACTTCCTTTATTTCACGTTTTAAAATAAAAGCAGAAAGTAAACGTCGGGAAATATAGAATGAACGACGCATAAAAGACAGATATACTCGACATATACTGAATAACTTGTTTCATTTTAATGTAAATTGTCGTGTAAAAGTCACAAATTATTAAGAGTACTAAGGGCCGAGGGAGGTCGTTGTAGACTGGCCTACTGATATCCATGACTTGTGTAAGCCGAGCTTCGGTGCTGTTAATTTAAGTTGGAACGAGGGGTCTAAGGATGTTGGCGGAACAGTCACCCCAAGCAAAGGTCCCTTGTGGTCACTGACCATACGAGAATAACGCAAGTACCTGGACTCACGCGCAGCCTGTACTCGTGACGTCATTCTCGACTCGATTTATGGTAACAAGATTACTTGGGACTTAAAAGAAAGTAAAGAAGGTCCATGGATTCTCAAATAGAAAATAGGAAGGCTAGCCATGACAGCCGGTCGCCATTTTTATTTTGAAGCCTCATTTAAAATATAGTAAGGTTAATTAAGCGTTTCATCAAGATTACTTTTTACGGCGAGTTTATGATACTTAGCGAGTATTTAAATAAAAATATACTTAATTTAAATTATTTTTCACAGACATTCAGTCCGTTTTTGTCCTTGATTTACATTTAAGTTTTCCAAAGTAAAAAGTATTCAGACAATAAATTTCATTTCTGTTTTCTTTTAAAAAGAAGGCTGCTCATACCTATTTTAAAATGTTTCTAGTTTCTACAAAAACATTCCTAATTTGGGCTTGAATTAATTTATTCGCGACATAAATCAACGCGATGTTGCATCTCGTTTAAAAAAACCTGATTAGGGTGAATTAGCATAATTTTATTTTTAAACAAAACAGCGACGTTTTTCTTGGAAATTATTGAAAAAGAGATACAATTTAAATACTTAATCTAATTGCAGCATGACATCCGTTGGTGTTGTTTAGGGTGCAAGTCCCAACATTAGATTATTTGGCTGTTAAATATTTTAACGGCTAAATAATCTTCTAAACTTGGTACTTATACAGAAAAACAAATTAAAAAAAAACAGGATTTAGTGATAATTTCTTGATTATTTCGAAACCCGATAAAATTATGTCAGAGAAAAACTGTCTATGAAAGTCAGTACCTATGCCTATTAATGTATCGTAAGAAATAAGCTCAAAAGTTTTTGTAACGATATTGTACATAGCAAAATGAACTTTATGTTAAATTAACGTACAAACTAGATAAGAGCTTGTAACTGCGGAAATTACCGAGAATGCTTCAGAAAAAGCCTGTTATTTGGCTCGTATCTACAATATATTTGTACGTATTTTAAAAAAATCGCTTCCATTCCGCTCCGCGGCAATTACCTACCTAAATTGAGCCTAAGGACACTTCATCAACACCATCTTTCAAATAAGATTCCAAGACATAATTTTACCCATCAAAGACCGGGGTCGCTAGCCTGTACCAAAATACTCCCATATCATAAACTGTATAGCATAAACAAACATAATATTCAATCTACTGAGCAGGAAAATACGCACCAGTTATTTTGCTACATGCATACGACTGTTCTCGCTGAAGACCTACTTATCCGGATACTGAGTGTACCTACTTTTATATTCCGATTATATATTTTAATAATAATAATAAATAATAATATAAAACGTTTATTTTCTCGACACAAGTTATGTACATAGTGCTAATAGTTAACAATAGCGCACGACAATAAGCTAACATTGTGAGAAACTGGTGCCTGAAGTAGGTTTATATAAAAACCTGTATTACAGGTCACCAGGGCCCTCCCGCGGCTTGATGTCTGTGATTTGGGCCATCATATCAATGCCGTACTTAACTAAGGTTGAATTAAGAAACAAAATATAAAAATGAAAAATACAAAAAGATAATGGAAATTACCAGTGTGTGTGAGTATCCTGAGAAAGTGTATAACAGAGATGTGTAAGACGTGTTTGTGGTAGGTTGGTTTAATGAGTGTGGTGCGGGTATGCTTGATGGTATGTAGAAGCAGCAGAGGGGATGAATAGTAAGTAGAGATAGTTTAATATTCATAATATTCACGTATTCGAGTAAAGCTGATATATCAACTCGAAAGAGATGCAGTCACTGGTAGCTACTCGTAAATGCAATTCTGTAATGGCCGATTCCTATAAATTACGGACCGTTTTTGCTAAGAATCTTTACCAATAATAAAGCAAAGAACTCAGCTTTGCATTATACCCTCCCATATCGACCGTCCCTATTAACAATGTCGGATATACATTTTTACCAATATTCACTTTTTTACATAAATCGAATTACAATAAAAAAAAAATCTTCACTGTCAAAACAAACTTTGAACTGAGGGCAGTTCAAAGTTTGCCCTAACGATAAAAAAGAATCTTTATAATATTAACAATGTCAGTTCTGCAAAAAAGACCAGTAGTCTCCCTGCAGACCGACATTGTTAATAGGAACGGTCGATATGTAAGTAGCTATCACAGGTTAGCTTATGAATCTATTTATATGCCGAGTTTGGCAATAAAAAATGCTTCCATTGGTAAGCAAAACGATCCGTTTTTGTTGTTTAGAGGAACCGAGCATAAGTCAAACATGCAATTGACGATGATTTTCAGTAAGGTGTAGTCTAATTTAAAGGTGTGGTACAGACCATCAAACTGAATAACTCTCTCCATGTGACCAACATCGTAATCGAGGAAAAATTATCAGCTGTCTCGTACAAAGCTTTAATACCAACTCGGCCCCGTTTGGGCCTTTGTCTGGGACGGCTGTTGGTTACATAGATAAAGTTGTTTAGTTTCATGTATGTACCACACCTTTCTGGTACATGCTACATAATCAGACTTTCGTCAACTTTCAGAACCAACACAAATGCCACTGCTAAAGTATTTATATTTTCAACTATTTTGAATAGCAACACAACAACAACAACTCAATTTCTCTTCTTCTTTTTCAACTCCTTCTAGACAGTCATTTATGTGACATTGCATCGACACATATAAACACATGGCTTTGATCTTGATGAATTAAGTAAGTCAAAATTGATATTTCCATATTTGGACCACATAGATCATCGTTGTCTAGATGTGACTATTATTGACCATCACTTGTTTAATTACCAATTCTAGCTCTTTAAGCCATTCTTTATCAGCTGTTCCTTCTAAACCAGCAAGATCCTTTACATCCTTAACCCCCACTTCGCAACACACAGTTAACCTGCCATCTGCTACTACGTAAGTGCCACCCTTCACTGTAAGACCGTCACCAGCAGATTTATGGCCCAAGGAAATTAACCTACAGGTGTCGTGCCGAGATTTATAATGAACGAAACGAGGTATTTTTGAGGGTAGTTTAACACAGCTTTACGGGTATAAGACGTTTGGTTTGTAATTTGAGGATTACGTAAATATAGATGGGGTTATTGTTGGGAAGTGTGTCCTTTATGACGGATGTATGCGTTGGAGGAACGTTTAGTTGGGTTTAAAACACCTGTGTAATTTTGAAGTATGTTTAAAAAAAGGCAATAGTTCTTCCGAACGTCTCTTCTTTACCAATATCTTCCTCTTGTGCTTTATGTGATCTTTTGTATGGAAGTTCGATCAACGGATTTGAAATTGTGCCTTCTTCTTAATATGTCTAGCTTCAGAAGTTAAAAAATACTCGAGTCTCGTAATCTCCTGTTTTGGGTAAGCCAGTTCAGTTCAATCGATTATCGAATCTCATGTCAGTTGTTATTTGCTCAATACCAGTTAAAGCTGATCAACTCCGGCTTTTAGAAGCCTAAGTACGTAAGGCTTAAAAAATTAAGTTCTCTTTTCAAGGCCTACTCTCAGAGCTTTTACACGAGCAATCTATAAGTCAGCTACACCAAGAGATCGCTGGATGCTCTTCGCGTACAGTATAATAATGCTATCAGGATATTGTTGCGACTGCCCCGTTACTGCAGCGCCTCGAAAATGTTTGCTGAAACCCACAAAGGTAGCTTTCAACACATATATAATTCGCAAAAATACCGCTTCGCTGCTGAGCAGAGTGCGAGGTAGTCCCAATTATATCCTGAGGGCTGTGGCGGAGAGCTATACTCCTAATATTAGGCACTTTATACGGGGGTTCAGGTAGGAAACATGTTTTCCTGTCTGGTCGTACTCTGCATGGAGTGTGCATTATTTTATTTAACTACCTATTTTATATCAGTACAATATAAGTTGTTTTTGTAATACTAATATGAATCACTGTTGTCCGAAATAAATGAAATTTAATTTAAATTAAATTATCTAGCAGGCTTATTTTCTCTTGATAATCGCTTATCGTCCTCGTCGTTTACTGCAATGAAACAAGTATTTTTAATTATAAAAGGTTCACGACCGCCTCTCGAACCTTGGACTGGATCAGATCAACAGGCCACCGATTATGTACAATTATCTCCAATTAAATTTTCATGTGGAATTTTAATACCATCTGGTGTGGTGTGTAGAATAAATTCGTTCAGGTATTTTCTGATAATTGTACACTACCGACCGAAATATCTTGGCAAGTCCGAACTTCGCGCAGAAGGCTGCGCAGTAATATTTTTTAGGAACCAAATGGTGACATGAGGCGAGCGTGAGTGAGAGAACATGTGCGAAAGTTTGTAGTGCCTATGTTCAGACTCGCCAAGAAATTTCGGCCGTTGTGTATCTAGAAATCTTTTCGCTACCGCCGTAGTTTCAAGGGAACTTTAATTGCCATTGTATGACGATGTATTGTCGACTATGGTCATTGTAGAAAGTCTTTGGGGATTCTCAGTTGATTACAGAAAGAATTTCACATCAATTTGCAGAAAACCCGATTTGAACCAATCATATCTGGACTAGTTTACCTGGTCAACATAGTGTTCTGAACAAGCCTTTCCACGTTCCTCCTGTTTCCAGGTTGAGAAGCATGATCAACTAGTTTATTTTCTGACAGATTATACATAATATCCGAGTGGCATCCAAACAATGCGAGCTTCCGCAGTCAAAGGATTTAGAATTTGACACAAATCATAAACATTTTATGATACTTCCAATAGCATGGCTTCATTTCAGTCCTCTGACGGCGCATGGTAAGACTTAAAGATCTTTTCTTTGAAGCGGAAGCATAAGACGCATTCGAAGAATTCTCGAAACACGGGAAATATGAAGAAAATTCTATATTTATTTGCTCGATGACATTTTCTCAAGTGATTTAAAAACGGTTTTTTTCTTCTTTTGATGTCACATGCATATGAACTTTAAAGACGCGGAAAGTAATTTCGAAATTTGTTTTCATCTTTCATTGAGATGCTCGATCAGCGGAAGTCTGCGGAAGTATGTTTTTGTTTGTTGTTCATTAGGTGCAGTAAGCAGAGAGTCCATGTCAAATTTGTAGCCGATGGCATAAAAATGTCGCGTTTTTAGTAAATTTTGTATACCTTGCTTGATGTGTAAGGTTAATGATTCACACATGCATACCAAGGTTAGTTACCCCAGAAAATTTTTTGAAAAAAGAACAATTGTTCTAAAAAATATGGAGCCCCTGTCCCTTATACCGTTTGTCCGTATTGTTTTGAAAGATTAATTTATTATACAAGTCATTTTTGTGAGATCTGCCATCACAGTAAGAATATGACAAGATATTTTAGATATAATTTTCACGGAATTTCCTTTTTATTTCCAACGATGGTTAACAACATAATCCACGAAATATGTAAGTAAAGAGCCTTTTTAACTAAAACCCCTCCCAAAAAACAATTAAGCATTCCCTCCTCGACGTCGTTTAAGGGCCCGAGAGCTACAAATTTGAATTTCAAAAACTCAAAGTTAAGCCTAGGGTTTTGAATTTTAACATAATATTTACATACACAAATGAGTCATCTGCGTTCGTTACGGTGTCTGGACGTCGCGTCCGTCGCCTCCACCAAAAACTGAAATATAGCCATGTATAGCGTGCACTGCTGGATGGGCTGCGAAGTCTTTTAAATAAACCAAAAGTTGGCGCGCATTGAAAATTAAAGCGCCGAAAAATTGTCTGCCGAAACCATCACAAACGTCGGGAAGTTTGTTTAATATGCAAGGCGAGTGAGATCTCTCAATGAAATCGAAAAAAAAAAAACATCAAAATCATGCATTTACATACACACAACAGGATGATTAAATGGACGGAAATGGTTATTTGGTACAATGGTTTTCTGGAAATGTATGTGTAGTTAGGACGGAAACACGGGGCTTGGTCATGGCCTAAACGGGGATAAATGGACATTTTTGGAGCGGAATAATTTTTGGGCAAATGTGAAAAATGTTATTTGGTGCCACAGAACAAGTTTCAAATTATTCGGTGTGACAAACGTGGAAAAGATTTAGAAACGAGTCATTGAAGATGACAAAGTGAAAAGTCTTAAGAAACGAGAGACGTAAATGGCTGGGATGAATCACGGCACGCGTGGAGGTCATCCTTCTTTTTCTTACAATAAGTAAGGTTAAGAAGTTGTCACCAATCTTTTTGGAAGGAGTGGTTCTAATATTACTTACCGAATGCCACATCGATGTTTGCCAATGAAACATTTCGCCCATTCATGTTCTTATTATCTGCGGACACGTACGTTTAAGACCAATTCTACTTTAGAATTCTTGAATCATCATCATCTGCCTAGCCTTGTCCCATTTTGGGGTCCGCTTCCAGTCTAACCGGATGCAACTGAATATCATTATTTTACATAAAGCGACTGCCTATCTGACCTCTACAACCCAGTTACTGGATAATACAATACCCCTTGGTAAGACTGGTTGTCAGACTTTCGGGCTTCTGACGACCCGTAACGACTGTCAAAGATCCACGAATGATAGCCGGGACCAAACGTGCTTTCCGAGGCACGGAGGGGTATTGGTATGTAAAGATGGTCACCCATCCACGGACCAACCGCGGCAAGCGTAGCTTAACCTGGTCGATCGACCCGTGTGGCTGTTATTACTTAGCTACAAGACCTTTAGTACTCTTGAATATGAGACTTGTTTTATGATGCAATATAAATTAAAATCTAGACAGCATGATTACACAAACCCTACGAACAAATTGCTGCTGGCAAAATGACTCCCAAAGCCCACATAATCAGGAAAAGAATTATAATTTTATTATATCTTGGCTTATAATTTGTAGGCCTAACTTATTGTGTGACCTCGACTTTTATTGTCGTACCTCCAGGAGTCACTGCGAAAGAATTAAGATCCTACAGCGGCGAAAAACTCTTATTATGATGAAATATTACAACGGCTGATTATAAAAATAATAATAAAAATCTCATCAAAATCCCTTTCTCGGTGTTTTCCGGACGTAAAATTTCTGGCTGACATCCATCAACGTTAACTTTGACACTTTTTCTCCGAAGCACTACATTCCTGAATATGTAGGTTACAATCAATTAGTAGATATATGCACGTTATACAGATAATTAAAAGACCAACAAACAACCCACTTATTTAACTTGTTTGCACCAACATTCTTAGGTAATTTTACTTGAGATCATCTTTCTCAAATCTATCAAGCTAATCTTCAAAGAAACCACTGAATTATTTAAGAGGGTATTTAAAATCATTTTATGAATTTTTGAGCCGAACCACAGGAACCCGCAAATCCTAAATCCCAGAGGGTTTTAATAATAAATAGCAGAGCGGCCCAATTTGAAAATAATAAGCATTTAATAATATAACGATTGGAACTCGAATTTAAGTAAATATCCACATTTTTATACTTCTGAGAAAATTGTTTTCCTTTTATTCACAAAGCCCGTTTTGCAAAAATCAAATTACTCTGTTATTGACAGTTTATGATTTTGGAACGCGAAAAAATACTTATTGCGATTTATATGAAACCAGTTTCAAGAAAATAAGTTATTTTTTCGCTTCTCTCCAGACTCTTCAACTGGTAATAATACATTTTCTTTTGTGTACCTATTTTATTATATTACATTACATTACTAAAACATACAAAAAAAGCTAAAGTTTTATCATCGCATTGTCAAAGTGACATACCTACCTCAATTCCAATACCTCGCATTGTGTGAATAGTTAGATCCTCGCTCTCAATCCTGAATTCAAAATGCGATGTCATTCCTATAATATTTGGAAGATCGATCATTTGAGAACTTAGGTATTTTAAAATCTTATTTTTTACAAGAAACGAAGACAATCAACACAATTTCTGCCTCTTGCGTGATTAATAACCCGCGGTATTCCTGCGACAGGTTAAAAAAATAAAAGGCATCACGTCACATCATCCGAGACCCCAAATCAGGTTCTATTCAATAGGTTTTTTGACAAACGAAAGTACCAAAAGGCCTTTATTTCGAGCCTCGTAAAGTTCATTTTATAGTTCTCAATTTGATGATCACTTTGGAATTTGGTCTTTGTTCAATTGTGATAAGGTTGATATTTATTTGGGGAAGAGAGAGGAAGGAATTTCAATATGGCGAGTGAAGAAAGGATGCGTTCGGGATATAAAAAATACGGTTGAACGCACGTGGGCGGTCGCATTCTATGGGGTATTAGTTAGATACACATCTTCGCGCTATATTCAATGTGGAGTGGGGCAGGAATGTTATGAATTCTTCATATGAATCATAAGCGTATATTTCTAGATGAATGCTTGTTTCAGTAATATAAACATAAGGTTTGCCCTTTTCTATTGCTTTCATTTGTTATTTTTTGGCATATTATCTCAAGTTGTGTAAGTATATGGCTTTCAGAACAGCTGAACCAAAACGTGAGTGTTGTGAACTTTAGAGTATCCTTTGCACAGAAGGCCAGAAGTCAACTGCAGAGGATCGAGTTGATTGTTTGGTACACGGCTACAAATTTCCAGTATAAGCTCACTTTGTACGGAAATCCTATACAATGCGAGATCAGCTTATACTGGAATTGTACAGTTTGATATGTAGCCGTATGTACCTTGGACAAATTACAATACATTGGATCCTCATTTTACCCAATGATTCAAGAACTTATGTAACAGTTACATACACAGGGTAACAAAGACAGCTGATCGATGCAAAACCTAACATCATAACAAGCACAGTTTCGGTACCCCACGCGGTTTTAGTAAGGATTACTATATTACTAACATAAATTAATAATGCAATGTAAATTAATATGAAATTTCAATATTTATTGCAGCGCACGCGTTTTTATGTCATAACCTTGCATATACTACGTTTTGTCTCACGCTTTTTTGAGCTTAACACCTTTTGCCTAAAGGTTAGAATTGCCTAGATTTACGTAGTGAGAGTACTACTACGATACTCCTATATGAAATCGGATTCGTCTGGTGATACACGGATTCACGTGTCTTGATATTACAGACAGTGCCTTATCGCTGTAATAATTTGATATTCAAAGAAATTCGTAATAAGTCAGTGTTATATTTTGTAAGTTGTAGTTTTTATACACGCGAGTGCAATTTGTTAAATAATATGTTATTTATTTCACGAATTGAATCGTAACAGTGCGTGTGTTATGATTAAATTGGTTGGTTATTTAATTATGATTGTTCAAAAAGAACTTATAAAATACAATAACATGTGCATTTTTGTGCAACTTCAGGAGTACTCACTTCACTTTATCAATTATATATTGTGTGGAATATTGACAGGTTGAGAACTCGGTTTAAAAGTACTGATCGCGGTCAGTTTCATTGGTGAAATCAACACTTAGTAGCCTACTACAACTTCCATTAAACTACGCACAGCTGTTAGTTATTAGAATGAAACGAAACGCGTTCAGCATTATCTAAACCGCCTTCAAGAGCTGTCTTTGTCAAAATTATTGTGGAATATTGACAATGACAGCAGTGACAGCTTTTGAACGCGATCTGTACTTGTATTCTATTTTTCTCTATGGCAATGGTGCAGATGCCGACAATTCTGCCAATGTCAGATGTGTTATGAGAAAACGTGCGAAATAATAATAAAAAAACAATTAATAAAAAAAAGATTCAATACTAGATGATATTTATAGTTGATGGTTTATCGAGTTTAGTGCTTATAAACCGAGTTCAACAGCTGTCAGTGTCAGTGTACCAGTGCATTTTTTTTCACGTTCAGTTTCACGCTGTAAACGTCGTCACGTTGAACGCGATCAGCACATCTAAGCCGAGTTCAAGAGCTGTCAGTGTTAATCTTCCAATGAAAATAATAATGACAGTGACAGCTCTTAAACGTGGTTAACGTGCTGATCGCATTCAGTTTCAATTGGTGAAATCCGCACTTGGGTACTGCTGTAAAACTACGAGCACGGTACGGTTATAATATGAAACACTCTTAATGCCTGATACAAATTAAACAGCGTTTTACTAACGAAAATCGTGAGAACATATCAGGCAGAGCTTAACAAGTAAGTCGAAATCGGATTTTACTCATTTAACTGACAACACTTCCACTGAAAGGGTTTCCTCTAATATTAACTAAGCTAGAAGCCTACGGTGCAGAATGCGCAAAAAGACGAGTGTTATTGTAACAAAAAACAAACGGTAATTTATTAGAATCCGGCGCATAAATCAAGACATTCTACTTGCCTATTTACCAGTCATAGAGCTTACATTCCGTTAATTTCATAGAACTAATAGATACATTTCTTGAATAACATTGTTCCCCGCTTTTGTATCCGGTAGGTACAAGAAAATTCACTTCGAAGCATTTACTATGAAACCTACTGTTGTTAACATCGCTAATATTATTAACTGATACCTACAGAGAAGTGCCATTGTTTTCATCATCACTCGTAGAAGAAGAAGGAAGATCTTGTGGTTTCTGGCAAAGAATACCACCCCTTCTCTTGACGTGGTTAGAAAGAAATAACATAAAAAAATGAGCAACGAAGCCATCCTACTAATAAAGATCTAATATAATACCCACAGAAATTCTTAAAATAGCATTCTAACAAAAGTATTAGCAATAACATTGGGAATTTGGAAAGCCCGGTGGCATACTACATGTAAATTGGGAGACCCATGACGATAACAATAGCGGAAATTACTACATCTTATAACCAAACTATTACATACGGTGAAAACCTACATGCATCCAAGTAGTTCATAAGGCGCCGTCCTACTCGTATTGCCATCGCTCGTACGATGATGCGTGCGTCTGACGAAAATGATCGTGCGACCGAGCGATCATACAAAAACTGTGCATCTCTGATAAGAGCCATTTCGAGTGTGATCGCATCGCTACAAAACAGTACACACAATTTCTTAGGCGCCATCCTATTGCCATCGCTCGTACGATGATGCGTGCGTCCGACGAAAATGATCGTGCGACCGTGCGTTCAAACATACTGATATCTACTAAATGTCCTATTGAAGATCGCGCGATCATGCAAAAACTTGGCATCTCTGTTCGAGTGTGATCGTATCGCTCCAAAACAGGACACACAATTTCTTATAGCGCGAGCGGTTTCATCGCACGATCAAATCGCATCGCATCATCGCACGAGCGATGACAATAGGACGGCGCCTAAGTCACAATTATTTCCGACAAGCACGACATTTAAAGAGTAAACATATCTATAATAGCTACCGGAACTATATAAAACATGTTCAAGCTAAATGAGTCAGGGCTATCAAGTTTCCATTGACAAATGCAATATAATCGTTATGGAGAAACTGGTAGGTAAAAGCATGAGAAGTATAACAAATGTTTTGCGTGTATTTGAACAGTACCTACATATTTATAAATCTATGATAACTGTTAGTAATACCAACCACTGACTTGTTAGGATAATACTCTGACCCTAGCAAGAATATAATCATTATGCCCGATTTCTGAGTTATTTAAACGGAGTTTATCCATTCGATAGTTATTGGTTCGTGTTTCTGAACACTTCGTTAAGGAAGAATTTAGCTTAAAAGTCGAGTGAATTTTCCTGCAACTGCTGATGGTTGACCTCTGATGAGGAAGAGCTCTAAAATCCTTCCTACCTCAATAGCTCATATTGGTCTACATTATTTATAGACACAGATGAGCGGAAAACAAAGATTCTGAAGCTACTTGTCCAGTATAGCAATCATCGGGGTTGGGGTCGGCTGCCAGTCTAACCGGGTGCAGCTGATTACCAGTTTTACATGGAGCGACTGACTGACCTCCACAACCCAGTTACTGGGTAATACGATACCCCCTGGTAATACTGGTTGTCAGAATTTCGGGCTTCTGACGACTCGTAACGACTGTCAAAGATCCACGAGTGACAACCGGGACCAAAGCTTAACGTGCTTTCCAAGGCACGGAGGGGTCTTGGTATGTAAAGATAGTGACCCATCCACGGACCAACCGCGGCAAGCCTAATCTGATTGATCAACCCGTGCGGCTGTTATTACTTAGCCACAAGCAAGTATAGAGATGTTGGTAGTATAATTAAATTACATATCATACGAAACAAATTATTATCAGGTAGTAGGAATACCGCATCAAAATATTAGCCTAGCCTTAGACAGTTTAATCAAACAGATTCAACGAAGCCAATTGATTTTCTCAACCCAATTACAGTTACGTAGGACATCAATATCCCAGGTTGGACACAGCCAGTTAAACATTGATCTACAACAATCACCTGTGATTCCCCAGCATCAAATAGCAAGCCAGATCTTACGTAGATCTAATATCCTGTATGTAGATTGTCAAGGCAATGCTTGCACATGTATTTCGTTTCCTGTAATTTTATGTAAATGAAGTTTGCTCTCCTCTAGAGTCCTGTCTTGATGTTTGAAGGACAGCGTCATAATGGCTGGGACAATGGGCTTCGAATCATCCAGAAGTAAAACAATATGCTTGGATGGAACCGTATAGATTACTGGCCACGTACCTATATGTAGTCAATCTACAGTAATCTTGGGTTTGTTAAGGCTAGATCCGTACAAGGCGTGAATAAGTTGATAAGTCGACTTGCAAGTAATTCTTAATTGTATAAAAATGGCATCCGGAATGCCTAATTTATATGGTGAATAAAAATGAGTAAGTCGATAGGTTCATAATTCTCGGCAAACTGCACTTGTGAATGTTAATATGAATTAGATTCCAGATGCAATTTTTATACAATTCAAAATTTCGTGCAAGTCGACTTATCAACTTATTCACGCCTTGTACGGAGATAATCTCAAGCAAAAGGATTGACAGAAACTCCTATTACAAGGAGACATTCTTTAAGAATAATGATTATTTGTATTGTATTGACGAATTAGGATAATTCAAGCAACCGCAGTAAGGTTTACTAAGTCCAAAGACTGACTGACCATCAGATTGTTTTGACGGACACATTATGACAACACTGTAAACATAACTACAGTGTCGAGAGCAGTGGTGGGGCAGTGGTAGCGGCCACGACTTACCAGAGTTTTAGGTCGTAGGTTCGAACCCAGACAGGCGCTTTACTTTGAGTAAATTATTTCATCACCGCTGTTCTCAAAACGGTAAAGGAAAACATCGTGAGGAAACCGGCATGTCCTGGAACCAAAAATTCGCAGACATGTGACATCCACCAATCCGCACTGGGCTCGCGTAGTGGTTTACGGCTCCCTCTCACAGAGCGTTAGGTATAGGATGATTATGCTCTCAATATCAATATGCTCCCGAACTAACGCATCCTATAAGCTGAAATCTAGTCCACTATAACCTGGCCCATTGGTCCACGCACCTGCCACCTCGTTTACAAACGTAACCAATGTTTCTATAACAAGGTTACGCAACCACACACGTGACATGGAGGAAATGTAACACAATGGTGGCGGGTGACGTCATCCGATATGCCCGCTTGAAAGTAGACTGGTGTCAGCTATTGGTTTTATAGATACTGGCTGGTTTTTACTGGTGTTGATAGGACATAATGACGGTATTCTGAGAAGTGTAAGCAGAGCTGTTCAACCACTTACACTTTTTACTGAACTGGCTGATGAAGATACTAGAGACGAGTCGGGGAATGAAACTCGGAAAACGATGGGATTCCGATGAGTTTAGGACAGTCTTATAGGGTGACTGGTAATTAGTGACCGATACTAAAACACATGATTGTACTCATGATAACAAACAACTTTCACTATGGGACCAAATCTGAAATTGCGAAAAAAAATCAGCTGCTCCCTACATCTTGACGAGTTCTGCGAACATAACACTAATTACCAGTCAGTCTAAATATCTCATTTCAGGGTGCCGAGTTAGTTTTCCAGACCGACAGTTTAAACGGGATTTTATCTAGAAAAAGCATGGCAAAAGTCAGGATTTGGTAGTAGTGTCCGGTAAATAGCAATAGTGTCTCATAACATGTTATTTTATAATATCGTCATAGCCATTTTCTGAGCGATGTGAGCTCATCTTTGCTCATAGAAAAAAAACGGTTAGAAAAACAAAAATATAGCAGATGACTTTTTCCAAGAGTGGATAGCGATAACTTGATGTAATAATTGAAGGTAAAATAACGATCATTCGCATGATGATGTTGCAATTAGGAAAATGTGGAGTAGGTCAGCTGATTGTCATCTAGTTTGCGCAAGTTGTAATAATGAACATTGCTGTATTGGTAGGAATGTCGTTTCAATCGCAGTACTTCTTGTATTTAGTGATTTAGTTTCACACGTTTCTATAAGGAACTCTATAGGTAATTAGTGACCTGACCTACGCTTAAGGGGGAAGCGTCAGGGTAGCCCGCGAAATTCAAACTTTTTTACGTTTTTTGCAATTTGCAAGTCAGTATTAGGTTGTACTTGTATGTTGAATAAAGTATGATTCGCGACCGTAACATATACGTACAATTTACAAAGTTAGAATCAGTAAAACAACTCCTTAAATTAGCATAATTTTCAAATGTCAATATTTCATGAAATAATCATACATTAGGATTACCTGGTCTTAACTTTAATTATTATACTTCTGTAAATACATACATGTTACGGTCGCGAATCACCTTTTGATCAACGTATAACCTAATACTGACTTGTAAATTACAAAAAAAAAAAATACGTAAGAAGATTTGAATTTCGCGTATTACCCTGACGCTTTCGTCTTAAATACATGATTGTACTCTCATGATAACAAACAACTTTTACTATAGGACCAAACCTGCTGAAACAAATCAGATGTTCCATGCATTCACGTTCGCATAACTCGTCAAAATGTAGAGAGCAGCTGATTTTTTTTCGCATTTCAGGTGTGGTCCCATAGTAAAAGTTGTTTGTTATCATGGATACGTTTTTAAGTACCGGTCACTAATTACTAGTCACCCTATATACAGCACAGATATGTGTGGTCATAAATGTGGTACAGACCATCAAACTGAACAACATCCAAATATTTTTTTTGGATGCTACTTTCTCTCTTAAAAATAAAGAGTCAAAAATGCGTGATAATAAAACTGACACTCAGTGAGATTTCGTCAATTTTCCAATATTTTTTTTACAGTTTTACTACTTTATTAAACAGCATCTGTCGTGAAAACGTGTGTTGACAAATATATCGCTTTGTCAGTAATAATTAAATGGGCCGCTGTTCATCTTATAGGCCAAAGATAACTTTCAATTGTTTGTCTCGCGTTAAAGTTAAAAAAAAAAAACGGCTGGATGTCACCCAATACGTCGATGACGACGGACGTAGTCAAAATCCTTGAGAACGCGGAAACCATGGCATGGTTACAAATAGGTACATCATTTACCTCTTATAAAGTCCTTGGTGTTGCCGATACGATTTATTTTTATACTCGTAGTTGAAAAGCCGGAAATTACCTGTAACAAGAATAAAAGAATTATTAGAAAACATGTAGGTATTTTTGTAATCTTCTGACGTAGGTAGATTGATAGATGTTTCTCAAAGTCTCTTTTCGATGAACCCCAGTTTATAAAAGCCTCTAACAGTTATTGTGTGTTGTCCGCGGCTTCGCCCGCGTGGGTGTCAATACTTCTCATTTAAATCGGATTTTAATCACCATTTCATGGGTTTTAATTTTTTTGTGCGGAACCCTAATTATTTTCCCAAAATAAAGGTAGTCTAAGTTACTTCTTATAACTTCAGCTATGTGCCAGTGAAAGTCCCGTCAAAATAGGTTCAGTCGTTTCGGAGATTAGCCGGAACAAACAGACAGACAACATTTTTGAAATGTACGTTTTTTGTTATAAGTACCTTATTTAATTTCAGCATTTAGTGAAAACCTTTTTACAAAAAAAAAAAAACAACCGACTTCCAAAAAAAGTCGGAAGTCGATGTCTATGGATCATTATTTAAGTTTTTGCCACCGGCTTCAGAAATTAAAGTTATTTTTCACTGTGTAGTGTTTTTTTTTTGAAAGTCGGTTGTATTTTTTGTCAGTTTTTTTTTTCCACCAATCACTGAGGTACAGCTAACATCAGATTTAATAGCAGATTCACGGATCAGAACAAAATAAAATAGAATAGAATTCTCTTTAGGATCAGGCACTAAATCAGACCTTCAGGAAATTAATAAGCGAGTCTATAAACAGTATCATCAAGCGTCTTCAAATCCAAACTAAAATGTTTCCAAATACTGATTTATCATATTTTAATCTCATTAGTCATTACGGAAGGCTCCTTCTTATCCAGACAAAAACAGAGGCAACATAATAAGCAGACCACACACGGGCGGCCCGCATTTCGTCACTCTGGAACAAAAACGGTGATCACAAAGATTAACAAGTCAGTGAAGGGCCTAAACACACAGTCCTTGTACCCACCGCCTTGAGTGAGGCTGGAAAAACAGCGGTATAAGATGTTACATACGCTGAAGCGGCGAAAATATTTTACAATTAACTAGAACATATGTTGGAAATGCAATGAGGTAAATGTAGTTCAAGATATCCATAACCAAAATTGCAGCACTACCAGTTACTGATCTAAAAGATCTGGGTGTCTGTAAGATTATAGAAGATGACTTAACAAAAGATTTCTTTATTATTTATGTAGGTTTAATATTATGTATAAGAGAGGCTTGTGGCTACGGGTCGACCGATCAGGTTAAGCTACGGTTGCCGCAGTTCCGTCGATGGGTGACCATCTTTACATATCAAGAGTATCAACACCCCGCCGTGCCTCGCAAAGCACGTTAAGCTGTTGGTCCCGGCTGCCATTCCTGGGTCTTTGACACTCGTTACGTATCGTCAGAAGCCCGAAATCTTGAATCTGACAACCAGTCTTACCAAGAGGTATCGTATTACACAGTCGCTCCATGTAAAGTACTGGTATTCAGCTGCATCCGGTTTGACTGGAAGCCGACCCCCCAACATAGTTGGGAAAAGGCTAGGCAAATGATGATGTAGGTTTAATATTAATATTTTATACAAATACATCTTAAGGGATAAAATTCTCTAAATGGTGGTGAAAACCGAATAAAAATTAGAGTAGAGTAGAGAGTAGTTTAGAAGAACGGCGCGGTTACACAGACACGAAAAGTGACTTGGTGAATGTTTTGGCGTGTTCAAACTGCTTTCTCGATCCTTTTCTTCTTCGTTCTGATGAGTTGTCCGCAGCAGAATGTCCACGACCAGAAAAACAAATATCCTTTGTCGGAACATCTGAATAAAACACAGATTTCATGCTCAAATTGTAGGTTGGCCCCCGAAAAGTTGCAACATTCATAGGGACAACCTCGTATTGGTGAACTTTAAACCCCATTCCAGACTCATTGCAACTAAAGCCCGTCGTTCACTCTCATCCGTTCCACAGCCCGCTCCTTTCATAGCCACACCAACCCCTAATCCTGTGCTCATACTCTAAGCACACTGTGTTTATGTTTTAGTACAAGAAATTCGACCAACCGGTCGGACCGTGGCTTACGAAGATATAACACGATGGTAAAGGATTATCACACCGGAGACCTTTGCCGCCTTTTTATAAAGATTTATATAGGGATAGTTAGGTTAGTAGTTTAGTAGCGTAAGTGTGTTTATTAAGTGGGAATGTTTAGGAGAAAGTTCTGCGTATTTTGTGTTTCAGAATGGCAAGGGTCTAAGAGCTATACAGGACGAAATTGAATTCAAGGGCATCCTTTTAAGGGGTCAATGTACTCATAATTATGAACAACTTTGACTATGGTACCAAACCTGAAATCGCGAAAAAGAAATCAGCTGTTCCGTACATTTATATTCGCATAACTCGTCAAAATGTAGAACACAGCCGATTTTTTTTTGAGATTTGAGGTTTAGTCTCATAGTAAAAGTTGTTCATAATGATGAGTACAATAGCCCTTAAAAGGATCCCCATGAATAACAATTTCATCCTGTCTAATTACTAGAAAGAAGAGAATCGAATTGAGGATTAGAGGACATTAACCTAGCTTTTTTTTCAAATGAGGATAATGTTGTCAAGTTCCTAAGTTTAAGGCGAAGTTTATCGAGTTAAGTTTATCGAGCAGTAGAAATGATAAAATCCGTAGCGCAGTGGAATTTTCACCTGGTACTTATAGACTATTAAAAATCTTTCACAATATTACTGTAAACAGTGTTAAAGACAAACTTCGACAATTTAGACATACGCGGAATTCTAATAAAACTTAATTACGACATCAGAAAACATATCGGCAGAAGGCCTGGTCGTATCACCGCGGTATAAAAACAGGAGAGTTCTGTACTACATGAGAATACAGAGAAAAATCTCGAGTTGTTACAGTCATTAGCTGTAGCATCGGGGTAATTGCGTAATACACTATAAGACTAGCAATAGCTTTCATTTTGACAGTTCAACAACATTCATTGTGTTATTCACGTTGTTGTGCAGACAAATTTTTCGAACTTAAGAAGCAATGGATTAGCAATATCCTTCAAAATTATTCAGATTGGGATTGAAAACCTTTGGCAAGTTTTTGAGATTGCCAACAATTTGAGAAAGTAGTTTGGAATCGATACGGTTCCTACAATCTTTACATAAAATTATAAGCGAACGCGTAGAAATCTGAACTACTTTGAAGTGGACATTTTGGAAAGTGACTCTTAGAAATTAGGATCTTTCCAGTAATTTCAGTATTATGTTTATCAACGTGGACTTTTTCAATATTTTTTTTTTGAGGAAAATGTAACGTGTGCTTTCTGCACTTGTCTCCTATACACAAAGCCTTTTAAGTTACTCATACCCATTATGTGTACCTTTAGGAATATTAATTATTAGCGAAATGATTAATTACTTCACAAGAATTCCTTAAGATTCGTATTAACTGAAGGAAATTGAGATACTTACATAAGTAATAATTTAGGGGCGGAGAAGTCTTTGGAAACTCGTCGTTTGTTAATAAATAATTTATAAAGGTTTTGTCGAGGTGTGGGAGTCATCTTAAGAGAAATTTTGAGAGAAAATGTTTAATGATTTTCTTACGATGTGATAATCTTTTCATTCGTGACAAAGGGTTCGTATTCTATCCGCTGTACGATTTGTAATTCAAAATTTGACACATTTAAAATAATGAGAGCCCTTTTGTTTTCAGATATATTTTTCCTAAATCTCTCTATTCTTACTTATTTATTGGAATAGTGATGTTTCTCTAGCATTTGACGGTAAGTATAGGAAGTTTCTCGACTGTTAGTAAAGCACAGAAATCGGGAATTTCATACAAAATCCTTTTTTCGACGCATGTCTTCACCTTCAGTAACCCAACACTGTCTACTCAAGCATGAACGAACCCTTTTAACTAGCACCATAATTAATTACGTACCTAAAGCTGAACAAGTCAAAATCATCGATACTAAATAACCGAACGATCCCATCCCTAATTTTACCATAACAAAGAAGAAGTCTGGTTGTCATCAGCCATTGTTTGAACCAGACGTTATTTAAATATTCTGTCGGAGACGGCTGTCTGGCTCCAGACAAATTTTTTTAATTTTTTTTTGAAATCTGACACGGCATGTTTCTGACGGGCATTATAACGTATTCAACTTTTATTGCTTACTTAGATGTGTTAAGATTTTTTTTTTGTTCAATTCAGTGTAATAAATTGTCTTTTATTAATATTGGGGGTTTTAAAATACGAAATTCGGTTTCTATTTAAAAATAAGAATTTCAGAATAGTTCGGCTTAGCCAAGATATTTATATACGTGTGTAGGAACCTGTTTTATTAAGGTTTCCAACAGAAAAATCTAGACTTGAATTATGTCAATTGGAAATTAATTTGCAATAATAAGTACTAAGAATAAGAATGAGAACAATAAGTAACAGAATAAGTCCAATATTAAGTCCTGAAGCATAACTGGTAACTATTATAACCAGGTATTCGGAAAAGGCCTAAAATCAAGAGTCATTTAAAACCACTACGTTCGGCTCTGTTCAAACAGAAAATTGAGTCAACAAAAGAAGCATTAAGCATTTATCGACGCTACATTTCACATCACTAATTGCAATAAAAGCAAATAGTAATCCTCCAACTGGCGACCGACTCATGCAATGAAACCATCTGAACCATTCACTTCCTCTCACTCTTATTCCCATACATTTAAAGTGGATTTTCCTTTTCCCAGACCGCAACAACATCTTTGCAGCCCCTACCATTGTTTCGACGCAGATTGTATATTTTGACAGAAGTTGACACGTGCAGTTTTGTTTTTGTAAGAAAATATTAATACCCCGCTTGTATAAAGTTTTAATTAATAATTCATTAAAAGCGCAGTGTTTGAAACCACGTGCGAAAGACAAAGGGTTTCAATAAAGCAGACTTTAAAACGTTTGTAGCGACTCGCTATATTATTCGCGTTGTTTAAATTCAGCTTTAAGACGCAGATATATGCCAACGGCCTTGAGGGGTTAGCTAGCGTGTTCTGTGCTGAGCTGACGCATCGCGTCTTACGTCAGCCAGTAATAGGACTCCCAAATTAGACGCATTATTAATTTTTTACACATAAAACAAAAGGTATTATATTAAAACACGTATACTAAAAGATAAATAATTAAATTATCTTCAAAATGGTGAAGGTTTCATAAAATTAGACTTGATAGTTTTTGCGTGATTCTCAGTTTTTTATCCGCGTCAGACAACAAATTAATAACACTATGTAACATAAACATAATCTAAAATATTCACAGATGAAGTTATTATGAAAAATGCTCTAATTTAACTTTTTTTTCAAATCATTATTAACACTACTCGTTTAGACGTGATATTCAGTTTAAAATCATTAAAAGTCGGTTATCGTCGTCTTAAATTATTCGCGTTGTTTAGAATCAGCTTTAATAATACAGGCTTAATTTTCATTTAACATACATTTTATGAATTTAGTGGAGTTTACTCCTGAAATACTCGGGACCGTGATAATTTAAAGCCACGAAACACGATAACGGGGTTATATTACCGTCTAAAACCTGGCTGCTTTTATAAAATGTATTCTATGCAGCCAAAATTGTGGTGGAATATTTGCTGCTCATTTGCACTAAGAATGGCAATGATTTGAAGAATTTTTATCAGTTAAATTTGGTGAACAGGCTAATGGAGACTATTTAAAATTCACAAGCAAACAATCCATTTTTTAGATCTTAGTTTGACATAGGTACCTACTAGTAGTTTTTTGCCAAGTCGTAGATCCCAATATGTATAAATTCATTACAAATCTGTAGAAGAGAGACGGAATAAATATTATAACATGTTTACTTTAAAACATAAAACAACTTTGCCTAAAGATATTGGTAAGTATCTCGATAAAGAGTCTTACAGAAGACTCAACTTCTTCGTTTTCTTGTCTGAATAGGCTCGCTTTCATAAATTAAAATGAAGAACTTTTCTTCAGTTCTGAGAAAGTAATGTTCCTTTATCTTTTCAATGCTCAATAAACTGCTGTGAATAATGAAGATATCATTCTCTTTTTATTTAATAATGTTTGAAAATTATCTGTCATCGTTCGTTAACTTTGGACACTGAAACAAGTAACTATTTACGAGTATTATTAGCTCTTTCATTGGAGTAAGAAAAGGATTCTCCTTAGCATCACTGCTTTAGATTTTCTTACCATTTCATTTTTCCAAGATTTCCTAGACCCGTAACTGAATAAACTGCTCTTATAAATAAACTAACTTTTGCCCGCAGCTTCACCCACGTTGATGTCGGAAAATATTATACAGGAACGTACTACCGGGATTAAAAGTACGTGTATCCTAGCTATAAATTCTATGTCCCAAATTTAATCCAAATCCGTTCAGCCTTTTTTGCGCCATTGCGGAACATACGTCTAGAACGGACAAAAATTATAAAAACTATATTTTTCGGCATCAAACTCGTTCCCACACCTTTATTATGTAGATGTTTGGTGTAAATGAAGCTGAAGCGATCAAACTCACTTTTATTCACTTCGTAGAAGAAATATCGTCAATACACTAGTAATCTCTTAAACCGATCTAGACACACCCACCAAAAAATACTTCCTAGATTTCTCCACTAAAAGCACTCCTTTAATTAAAAGGAACTTTACATTAAAAAAATCCAATTTATTTGAACCTAAGCTCGAAAGCCGGTTCGATGAAATACGGTGCATTCTTTTTTCGCTCCAGATGCAGGTAGGTAGGTAACCGGAGCGCGCCCGAGACAACGTATTCAAACTGCTAATGTATTCTCAAGATCGATGTCCCGCGACGCCAACGGCCGGTGTCGGCAACCAATCATAATCCATATTTAGACGTGTTCCTTGCCGTGAAGTTTTACTTGCCGTCTCTGTTGTAAAACTGAATTTACTTTACGAAAGTAGTAGCGCAAACTTAGTTATTCATTGATACATGTGTATTGTTGTTACATGTGTAAAATCTATTTGCTTGAAGTCTCTCTGAGGGATCGAATCCGCAACGAGGTAATCCGGCAGAAAACCAAAGTTGTCGACATAGCTCACAGAATAAGCAAGCTGAAGTGGCAATGGGCCGGCCAAATTAGCCGTAGAACCGATGACCATGTTCAGAGTGGAGACCGCGAATCGGCAAACGTAAGAGGACGCCCTCAGGCTCGGTGGAGCGACACTCTTCGCAGGGTGGCTGGTAGTAGCTTTTTTTTTGTGGGAAATTATTAAACTTCTGGGCCGCTCTGGGCGAAGCGGGAGGGCGTGTCAGACTTCTACTGTCTAAAACCCACCCGTGTTCCTTCAGTTGCCTGTGCCAGGGCCACGGTAACTCTTTCGAATAACCCGCAACCCTGGCAGGCATCGGCCCTAGCGGACCGCATCAGTTAGTGCTGAAATCTTTTTGAGGCGCGCGTGGTATACAAAGCGCCGTCGACCCGGGCCTGGTCCTTACCGGACGGCGAGCTACCCATTGCTCGCCGTCCGTAAGCCCGCGCCTACGGTGGCCGAGAATCGGCCCTCGATTCCCGAGCCCAGCGTGAAGACGCAGATTGCCTCTCCCTCATGCTTTTCGCCTCCTCCTTCGCGAGCATTACTGCTTTGCAGAAGGAGGTCACGGCTTCCCATGCACTCTCGCTCCGTACCATGGCCTGGACCAGGGCCAAACGCGAGAGAACGCCGCCGCCGATCGCCTCCGCGAGGACGCGGCGGTGCTGTGCCCAAGCCGGGCAGACCACGAACGTATGCTCCACCGTGTCCTCCGGGCGATCCACACAATGGTAACACCAGGGCGTTTCCTCCCGCCTTATCCGGAACAGGAACCTCCCGAAGCAACCATGTCTGGTAGTAGCTGGATGAGAGTTGAGGGAAATCGAGTTGAATGGCGTGCAATAGGAGAGGCCTATCCAGCAGTGGACTGCTATAAGCTGATGATGACGTGAAGCTATCGTGTTGTAATGTAAATTCGGTTTTAAACGTTTCAATGTACACGTTTAGAACGAAACATTTTTTGGTAGGAATAAGGTAAGCGGTAGGTAAGCTGCGTCCAATTTTGGCACCCTTGGATAGGCTTGCTTACCTAGTTCGGGGCCTGGTCAACAAATATATTTGAGTATATTATTGTTTTCTCTCTCTAATCAAATATTTATCTTATCCTTCTAAACAGCTCTAAGATCTCAAAGATAATGTGATTTCTTAAAAAACTTCTTCATTTTGTTTTTGACAAACGTGTGCCTTACCTGAAAGTGCATTTTCGTCAAGACATTCTTTTCTATTACAAAATGCAACATCTTGTTTTCAATCATTGGAACAGAATATACGTTCTCTAATATTCTAGTTCCTTTCATTTGATAAAATATTCTTATGTAGTAACATATCAGAATGTTAATAATAGTAATTGGATATTTCCATTCTCTGGAAGGAAAAAGACGCGAGTGCATATAAAATTAAATTAGTTTGTGAAGGCCGAGATGTAATAATATAAAACTAGCTAATATAACTCTTTAAAATGTTCTGTACCAGACTGGGGCAAAGCATAAAATGAGGACAGGTATGTTTTTTTTAAACTTGTATTTTATTACCTACCTACATATTTTAAATGAATATCTTTTTTCGGTTACGTAACGTTACCTTTGCCCAACAGTGGGATGATGCGGGCTAAAGGCTCCCGCAGATAGGCTCGACGCGACTAGTAGAAAAAAAACTTCATGGAAATTGTTGTACCAAAATCGCGTCGCACCGTCGCGTCGCGCTTGTCTGCGGGAGCCTTAACAGCAACCAGTAACAGACGTAACAAATACCAGTAAAACAGTTAATTTAGTAGTAATAACATAGTTGTAAACACCATGCCCTTAACCCCAGGAGAAGCTCAGCAGCGGAAACTGCAGCTATTTTAGTTAGTTAAAATAAATTGAACGGCCGAAGTTTACTCGCCCACACATTTTATTACATTTCCGTTCGCTTGCGACGTTTTAGTTCCCTTTGATCGGAATTAAGGCTTCCGCAGACAGGCGCGACGCGACTCCGCTAGAACAATTTTAATGAAGTTTTCATAGAGAAATTGTTCCAACAATCGCGTCGCGCCTGTCTGTGGGAGCCTTCATAGTTTTTTTTTGTTTTGTTAATACAGCATTGATGAAAAGTTTGTTAATGTCAGTGTAAAATTTTTGAGGTATTCATTTAATTAGTACATTATTTTTATTTTGCGAGTCAATCATGATATTTAAGCAAAAGGTTGCACATTAATTTAGTGCAGCAGTTATAATGTAAGTAACTGTTTTAGCAAGTATGCGTTAAAAGGCTTTTTCTGATAAGCTTTTCCTTAACCCTAAACTTATGATTAAGCAACATGCCTAAAACTAACATTCCCGAACTTTTCAAATCACATTCTGAAAGCCTTTTACAAGCCCCACCACAAATTTGAACTTTTATGCCCCAAGTTTCAAAATTACTGCAAAACATAGGACACACTGTGGAAGATAAACTTTAAAATACTTTTCAAGAGAGCCGTTAAGTGCATGCTGTTTGATTTAGTGCCCCTGCTGACGGTACCGCGATACCCGGACACCTGCTAAGCGAATAAATTGGCCGGAACACCGGATTGCCCCGGATATTATATTACGTTAAAATAATATCGCGTTATACGGGGTAATTTTCAATTTAATTTCATTATGGCTGAACTGTTTTTGTTGTGAATGAAATTTCGGTTCGGTGCACAGAGATTCATTGTTATCACGGGAGCATCTCGTTGATACGTTTAGTCAATTTGGCTTGTTCACTGGGAAGTTTCGCTTTAATTAATTTTGGGTGATTCTCAACGAATGAGTGCATTGGATGAAACGTTTCTTTTTTTAACTTTATGTTAGATATAATAATATAATATTTTTTTTCTTTCTTTATTTAATTAGGGACTTTTATAATCGCAATGCGTATTACAGTCCCATCGTACCCTAAGCATTTCATGTTCTAATAGATATTTCTAGCTTAAACGTGCAGGCAATTGAATTATAAGTTGTAGAAATTTTAACCTCAAAAAGTACTGATTGGGGAAAGTGAAACAGTGATGGCCGGGGTAAGTGAAACATATGGCCCACTTCCTCCGTGCCAGAGTTTACAAACATTTTTTTTTTTGGTAATTTCGCGTAAAATGTTTAGTTTTACTAGGTACTTAATTTATTGTTTATCGTCTTTGCATTTCGTTCAGAAGGTAACCTAACCTAACCAAACCAATAGATTTTGACCAAACATTTACCAGTTTTTTTACTTTTGTTTACTTTTCATTAAATTTACAGGCAGTTTTTGCAAGAATCACGAACAAACCGACAAAAATAAAAAAAACCGTTCGAGGACCTCTAATATTATTCGGTAGAGCCATGAATTAAAAAAAATGTTTATTAACAGTTGTTCTTATCCAGGCTTAGATTGAGCCTAAACATAGACAAAAGAGTATTTTTTATCTTTGCGTTAGTTTCTTTGTTGTTCTGTTTATGCCATATTAGACATTAGACTACAATTTTTTTAAACATTTACGACTGAATATTTTTATTGTTATTTGAGTTTAATTGTTGATTTATTTTAGACGACAAATCTAAAATAAATCTACTACATACTACTTACATAATTATAAGTGAATTAAGTAAGAAAACTTGAATTTGTTAAATAAGTACCTAAATAAACACATTGATATGTTTTATAATCTTTTGCCAATTTTATTTTAGTTCGATTTTTGCACTGGTTTAGTACCACTGACCACCGTGACTACGTTTCACTTACGCCAAATTCATTTTTTTTAGTGTATATCTTAAATTAAACCTTATTCCGACGAAATACAACTCGTATTAGATAAAAGCATTTTAACACGTCATTTTAGCCCTTTTATTAGTTTCGCAGACTCAATATTATACATATTATGGCGACAGTTTCACTTACCCCATACATAGTGGAAGTGATACAAAACCATAGTTTGCTTAAATTCGATGTTTTTATCGATTTAAGAACGACTATAGAGCTTGGAACTCGTATCATAGATGGCCGATTAAAGGAAGAGTAGTTCGCATCAATCGTTATTATAAATGCAACTCAAATTACTGTGCTAGAGCTGTTTATGTAAAATTAAAAGTAAAGTATGTTTCACTTACCCCACCTGACTTAATTAAATAATAAAAAAAAAATCTTAACACACCTAAAGTTTCTATAATAATATAATTCAATCATGATTGGAAAAACACGTGGCGCCATCTATTACCATAAGAAAGTTATTTTTGTTTTCCTCGGGAACAATATTTTTTTCGGGATGAAAGGTATCCTATGTCCGTTTCTGTACACGTGACAACGTGTATGCAAAATTTCAGGATGATCGGCTCAGTGGTTTAGGCGTGAAAAGGTAAGGAAGAAGGTAAAGGTTTGTTTTTGGGGTGCGAAATTATCAAATAACTTCTCCCGCTCTGGGCGGAGCGGAAGTGCGCGTCGGACTTCTTCTGACTAAAACCCATCCGTGTTCCTTCAGTTGCCTGTGCCAGGGCCACGGTAACTCTTTCGAACAACCCGCAACCCTGCCAGGTGCGGCGACACCCTGCAATGTGAATCTCGCGGAAATAAACTAAATCGCCTGTGTAAGCAGAAGTCGCGAAGTCTTAGCAGTCAGTCGGCTAAAATACCGTTCACGAAATGCGAAGATCCCAATTTACGGCATACTTACAAAGTAGCCACAGGTACAACCATTTTTAACCGACTTAAAAAAAAAAAGCGGAGGATAACAATTCGACACGTATGTATGTAATATGTATGTATTGAAACTGCAATATATTCACATATGATAATCTATTAGGACTTCCAAACAAATATACAAAATTTTATAGATGTATGTATGTTTGTATGTATGTATGTTTGTCCACGCATTTCTCCGAAACTATTAACCAAATTTCATCAAAATCGGTTCAGTAGTTTTCAAGATAATGGACTAATACGTGTAAGTGTGACGGCCTAGCTTATTGATACGAGCTACGGGTGTGGTGTCAAAAGGCAAACGTTTCAAAACCTTGGTCAAATTCTAGTGCAATATTTATAACAAAACTATTAACTACTTATTACAAATATATTCCAGTTTTTACTAAGATAAATTTTGAAATAAAAAAATATTTAAAAAAATTAAAACGACTTCAAAAAGAAAATAACTCAAAATTATGAAATAACTTTAATTTCGGAAGTCGGTGGCAAAAAACTAAAATACAGATCCCAAGACACCGACACATCCGAAATTAAAGTTATTTCATAATTTTGAGTCAATTTCTTTTTGAAGTCGTTTTTTTTTTTAAATTATTTTTACGTAGTAACTGTAGTAACAGGTTGCCGCATATCGTTAACCACTTAAGCCTCACGGAAAATAAACAGTAAACAAAACAATACAATCACGGAAAAACACCGGATGATTAAATCGCGAAGTTTTTACAACCTAATCGGTTTATACAGGGGTAAGTTTGGTCTAGTGGACGCAAGCGCTACTGGTGCGTGAAGCGTGACGTCATGGGCTCGATTCCCACGTGCAGCATAGTGTTTTCTTTTTCTATCAGGAATTTCTCAGTAGATCGCAGCCCGGAGTCTGGATTTGTGCCTGGTTGATGGCACCTATTACCTATTGGGACAAATATAACTGGCAAAATGTGGAGTACTACAGGTACACCTCTGCTTAACTCTTCGGGGATTACAGGCGTGGTTTTATCTTATGTTTAGGTATACAGAATTTTTTTCCGGTCAATCAACCCAAGTACCTGGCTTATTTTTTATAGTTTTTGTTTTGTTTTTAGCAAAGGTTTTGCGTATCGATACCGCATAATTTATCCGCTCAGAGGCGACGCCCGTGAGGTCAAAATACCCACATTTAACATTACCTTATTAATGTACTGTCGTGAGGTAAAGTGAGAGGATTTAGTCGCAAGTGGTGGTTAAGTGGATTTCTCTAAATATGGCGTAGAATATTCGCGAAATGTATGAAACTTATCAAGCAGGATAGATACCAAACTAAATCAATATAAGTAAAAAAGAAGAAAAGTCCAAAAAAAGAAAAAGAAAGTTCAGTCACAATGAGTGTTATTTGCGTAGGTTGCTGTGACGTAGGCTTCTAAGTATCATTTTCTTGAATTTTCTTGAATAGCAATAGTGCCTAGTTTTAGGTTCAATGCCAAAAGTGTATAGGTTAGAAAGGTAAGGTCCTAGGACGACAAAGAGTAGATACATACCGCTTGTCAATGTACCTACAGGATTTTCTAAAATCGTACCGAAATATTGTAAGAAGCTAATGGAAACCTACTTCAAAAATAACCCTACCCATCGCTACGCTATCACTTTCACTTCAATTAAAGCAAAAAATTACTGAACCACGAAATCTAATGCCGTCACAATCTAAGAAAGGTTGAATAGCCCTGATTTGACGTCAAACGATCGTGATCTTAAATAAATTCAACTTTGAATTGAGGAAAATTTTTGAATTAAGAACATTTAGCGAAGTGAGGTCACTGACATAACTCAGCACCCAATCACGGTTGTCGCATAAATGTCACCTTTCGATCAAGGTCACGAGATGAAATTGTCTTCTGCAAGGTTTTTGGCTATATTTAAATCATATCTAAAGACTTACCAACTGCGACAGCCTATTGTTTTATTTTGTTTTTGTATATAGTACAACACTGGAAGAGCTCGTGGCTAAGTAATAACAGCCGCACGGGTCGATTTATCACGTTAAGCTACGCTTGCCGGGGTTGGTCCGTGGATGAGTGACGATCTTTAGGTACATACAGAGACTTCTCCGTGCCTCAGAAAGAACGTTAAGCCTTTGACAGTCGTTACGGGTCGTCAGAAGCCCGAAAGTCTGACACAGTCCTACCAAGGAGTATCGTATTACCCAGGTACTGGGCTGTGGAGATGAGATGGGCTATCGCTCCATGTAAAATACAGGTATTCAGCTGCATCAGTTTAGACTGGAAGCCGACCCCAACATGGTAGGGAGAAGGCTCAGCAGATTGATCGACCTACATACAACACTGATCGCGATTCAACAGTACTAATCGCAACAAATCATGACGCCACGAATTTCACCAATTCACAGCCCCTATTTTGTCCAAACTCCGAAGAAATAAATCCAACCCTTTGAAATTAAACACCGACAAAACATCGATCCCAACAATAAGAAGCCAACCTGTTGAACGGTTTAATAAATTCGTAAGACTTGCGTTCCTGACTGTACCGACGACCGACAATGACTCAACCCTGCCACAGGGATGCTATGCTACGCAGGTAGAGGTAGACCGCATAAAAAAGGAACAGGTAGATAAAGAAACGGAAGATACATCTCTCTCGCTCGTACCCCTGTAAATTAGGATGTAGCACCAGCACTACCAACCGTAGTCTATTGAATATCTAATAGGTCAAGTTTTTCCGCTTCAATTTTACCTACAAATATTTATGTTCAGTCTTGGTATGTATTTGTACAACTTTTGTCTATTTACAGATCAGAATCTTTCGCCACTTTTTATAAAAAAAATGTAACAACCATGCAAGAACTATTATTGACTTACATTGTAATTTTAAAGATTACCCTTGAAACGATTCGATCAATATCTACAACAAGATTTACGCACATAGCAGTTAGCACAAGCAGTAACATTAAAAACTCCTTACTTTAACAGTCACTAAAAGCCTTAATTAAAAAGCAAATTATACAGAAAAAAGTTGCGATACAAAAAAGAAACAAATTAAGTAATTTGAATAAAGAACGAACTCTCAAAGTCCAACAGTTGTTTGACTGACGGCGTTGACGGTTGACGCAAGAAAAACGCCAGTCAATAATAATAATTTTAGCAAAACTACCATTGTGTAACGTGTATGATGGGTTTCCATTCCATAAACAATATCCGTGCTAAACATACGGTGTGAACGACCTACGTAACCCCCAACCGCGCCTCTTTGTTATAGTATAAGACGTACAAGTTTATTGACCGTTTTCAATCTACCTGTTTACTCCAAGTGTGAATTATTGACACAATGATGACCGAGCGTGAAATTGTGCATTAATGTTGCTAGTGTCAAAATTTGTTGTTACTTTTTTTTCTACAGTGACAACATTGTGGTGCGGGTTGTCGCACAATCAGGCGAAGTTAGTTTTGACTAGTTTTTGAAGTTCATCAAAACTGTTTCGCCTTCCTTATGGACTTAGTTTTAATTATAGAAAACAATTAAAAAATAAGATGAAGTATCCTCTAACAAGAACTATTCGACTTAAAATAAATATCGGAAAACGAATAAGTGGCAATAGAAAGGTCCGACGCACAGCTGGAGTTTACTCCTTATGTACGTTTGTCTTTGAATATAACGGATAGATTGACCGGTACAATGAAGACTGACCGAAAATAAAACACAAAAACGGGACAACGCTTCGCTTTTTACTTCTCATATTTTTTCCAAACCGGGGACCTTTTAAGAAAATCTATTCAAGGAGTAAACTCAAGTCTTGAGAGCACGATTGTTATTTTTCATGTCATTACACCTACATATATTATGTAATAATAGTTACTATAAGTAAGTACTTAGCAGTCACGTGTTTTCGAACCAAAATAAAACGCGGGTTATTCGTTTAGTTTTTTTTTTCGAAGATTTATAGCACGGGTTATTCATGTTGTGTTCTCATTTCTTGCGAAAACCACGCAATACATATTTGTTAACAAGTAACGAAATTTTTCGATCTTAGATTAGTGCCGGGGACTCCCGAGCGAGCAATCATGACTCTCATTCAATTATCCCCAGAAATTGTATTTTTTTTTTCTCCACGACGTACACACGCCTTTATCGGATTAGATAGAATTTTCCCTTTTCGTGTATTAGCATAAATTGTACAATAATTTAATAAAAGTAGGTGTATGTAAGTACTTTGACAAAACATTCAATGTCTACAAAAAAAAAAAACTATGATTCATATATTTTTTGCTTTTATGTGTAATCATGACCTTCATGTTAAAAGATACCTATCTAACAGATCACTGCCTACGCTTTTAGTCCTTGACAAGATAAGTAATATTTCGCAAATTGAAGCAAGTTTTCACAACGTTGCTCATTCTTGTTTAGTCGGTTATATACCTAGGCTTAGAATTAATGCATTCGAAGCCCTTATAAAATCAATCTAGATAAACAGAGCAACGACACGATTTAACTAAATCCTCCGTAGAAATAAAGCTTACAGACGAGAATAAACTTAATAACCTTTTAGAAAAATGTTTTTCATAATCCTTGAAACTAAGACAGCGTAGATTCAAAGAACCGCGCCTTAATCTTTAGCGACGACTTTCTTGGAATACCTACCTCTATTTATTTTTCGTTAGTCAGTTTTCCGCCCGACTATCTTTTTTTGTTCTAATTGTGTAATCTATTGCAATATTCTTTATGTTAAGCTTTATAATCTGATACAGATAATGCTTTAATAATAGATACTTGACAGCATTCGCCTGTAGCATGCACAAATGCTTATAACATGTATAATATGCAATAATAAACACTGCACCCGGTTTCAAAGTGTATGACTGACTTGGCAGTTGCAAAGGTAAGCTTTGTTTACACTTACAAAAGTGGATATAAAAATAATCGTTGCGAACTATGAATCAATGTGCCACTATTTTGTTAAATGATATGCAATCGCAAGTGATAAAAACGCGGAATTCAAACTGGCTGGCGTGAATGATTAATACCTATTAAAAAAAAAACGCATATAAAATATTTATATTGTGATAGTAGCAAGCCATGTCATCAAGCTAGGAAATACATGTTTTTGACCAGTGTTATCGGTTTTTTTTTTTACAAAACAGTCATGTTCAATTCAATAACAAGAAATATTTTAAGTAAGCTGCATTTAAATAACTTTAATTTTTATTTTATTTTTACATTCCTCACAAAAACAACAGGAGCTCAACACGAGGGTATACAAGAGGAAAACATTAGAAATACCTGATATCTTTTTCTTTTTTTTACGGAAAACTTACGAAAGGTCAGGTTTGTGTCATTGTATGCAACACGCGATTAGGGTCACGTAGCTACTCTGCATTGATTCGTAATAGATCCTTGTAATTATTGACATAGCAACTGATGTATCGGATTTTTTAAATAGATAATAAATTGCATTCAATTTATCAGCTGAATTTAAAAAAAAAAACTAATTCGGAAATGGATAAGAAATGATAAATTAAATTTGAATTGTTCGTAAATTACATTCTTGAGGAAATTCCCGAATTCATTTGACTCGCCGATATTACCAAGCAAATAAGTAATTAAATGGGTCACGTGTCCTTGAGATTAACATAGTAATAATGTTCAAGCAAAACGAGTTATTATTATTTATGGTGAAACTCCTAGAAGAATTGCAAAAGGGAAAGTAAAGAGGTATTTTTTCCGAAGGCTTATTTATATATCCTTCCTAACATATTTACTACAACAGTAATAAAATAACCCTATTGTGTCAACACAAGGTGCGAATAATAAACATGATTAGTCACAGACTTCTTTTATTATTCCACTAATTTATACAGCTATTAGGATTTTTTTACATAAAAGGCAACTCGGTAATGTAGACCTAACATAAATGTACACAACCTAAAAGGATTTCCCTATTATAAATACGTCGTTTCTATGCAGTGAGACAATGAATCATGTCTAAATGAAATATTTAAATAAACTAAAACCAACGAACGTTACAACGGCCGGCCGACACCTCACAAATCCGGAACTGTATACATGTCATATTTGACTTAAAAACATAGAAGTTTTAAGCCGATTTAAATAAAACAAGAATTTTAATGTGCTGGTTAGCAGTCAGTAGTCCTGTGCTTATCAACGGACGTACAAGCTGATACGTTGTTTTGTATTGTTCGTAATATAAAATCGTAGTAATAACTGCATGAATATAATTTACAATAACTTGTCGATACTACTATTTAAAACAATCATAAACTATACTACTGATTCGTTAACTTCACCAAGGAGACATTATTGAATACATTAAAATTGTTTATTAAAGCTATCCTGCCACACAGTGTGTCCACACGGCCAGCGTCGTGGACAAAATGAAAAAAATATTTATTATGCGCATAAAAACGATGGCCGCATGGCGCGCCGTCTTCACGTCCACGTCCGACGCGCCTCCCGGTTAGATAACGTGAATTATTATTATTACACGCTCACGTTTCCACGTAGAACATGTGAACAATGTAAAAAAACCGGCCAAGTGCGAGTCGGACTACGCACAATGAAGGGTTCCGTAGTTGGGATGAATCACAAGAACAAACTTAACATTGTAGTTGAAAAACATGTTCTCCCATACATTCCAACTGCAAATGTAAGTTTGTATGCACAATATTGAGAGATTTACTATGTTGTTTTAAGACCATACACTTCTTGTAGGTTTTCCTGTAATCTATAGGTATTGAACTAGTTTTTGTATTTTTTTTTCAAAATTTTAGGCTCAGTACTTTCGGAGATAAGGGGGGAAATGGTCAATTTTCTTTAATAACTTTAAAATAATTTATTTTAAAATAATAAAAAATATATTTGAGACCCTCACAGTAATACCTTTCATTTGATATGTCACACGGTACAGTTTTTTTTTTTTAATTTTCTTATTTGCCCCCCAAAATTTACCCTCATATTCAAAAATTTATTTATTTACGTTACTCATCCGTGTTAGGGTCACAGAAATACATAAGTGTACCAAATTTCAATGTAATCGGTCCATTAGATTCGGAGCAAATTGGCTGTGACAGACGCGACGGACAGACAGACAGACACACGACTGATCCTATAAGGGTTCCGTTTTAACCTTTTGAGGTACGGAACCTTAAAATATATTCTATATATTCTGAGAGTCCAACATAATCGAGACACCCTATCGTACTTACGATACACAAAAAAAGCATAAAAAACATTTAATACCACCTCTTTATATCCACTATAAAACATTGGCCTCTCTAAATTGAGACATTTTATTATTAGAAATACGATTTTGACAGTCATAAAGCAACGTCGATCCGAAGTTATTATATCAGTTTACGAGTAGAAATATCACAATACGGCCTATAGAAATAAAGCCAGAATTTAGAATTACGGCGCAACTGAAACAATGCTGAAAATATGTTAAATTTTATGCCCTGAGCGAGTGTGATTTGTGCCACTGGGCGACGCCGTCTTCCGTTTTCCGCGTTGACTGCGAGCCAATGTCATTGCCATTCTCTTCGCAAGGTTATCGTTACAGTGCGTATTCTAAATCCGTCAGTTGCGAAAACTTCTAATTGAAGGATTGGACTAAACAAAGTGTCACTAGAGGCGCGCTAACAAGATGGCAGCACATGCTAATTCGGCTGATACTACGTGTTTGTGAGTCACGTTTTTTCGTCTGTGACGCAGTTTTTCCTGTCGCCCGCTGCGTACGACCGTGACATTTGGTTGTCTGACCGATTGCACGGCCTTCGCTCGCGGTCATCAACTCCGCGTGTGAGTCGGTACCTCACCTTACGCTGCGTTTTCACTAGGCGAACGTATTGCCTCTCGCTCGCACTTATGTAAACATAGGCATCGAGATAAAGAGCGTTCGTTTGTTTCTCTAAGCGTAAAAAGTAAAAAACGTTGCTCATACCATGTAAAATAGCTTAAAATAGTAATGGTCGTTGCCATGTGGTTTAAAGTAACTCTGTACGAAATCATTATTGTGAATAATTCGGTTGGTTTGTCAGGCGGAATGTAATTTTGACTTCGAGGCAGGAAATGACTAGTACTTGATGTAAATCTATCTGATCTACGATAATAGCGAACAAAAAAATCGTTTTAGTTATAAAAACAATGGAAGTAATTAGTTAAACAAAAAAATTTTCACCAAGTGTAAATGTCCTTTGAATAGGCATGTTACTGAAGCGAATCTTAACGATTTATTTTAAAAAATTCAAGAGAATGTAGGCTGTTACTTAAGTAGGTATTTTCATTTCTCTTTTTACCACAACATTGTTCATTACTTATGGGTCAAAAAGAATCCTATTAAGTGCGAAATTTAAGTCTAAAATTGTATTCATTATGTATAAAAAACTTTCAGTAGGCTATTTGCTGGTTTCGGTACGTACATTTATTTCAATATTGAGCATTTTTTGTGATCGAACCTAAGGTTCGTAAAAATTCAAATTCCTAACATTATTTATAATATTAATAATGACTTCAGTAAACTTCGACCACACACGAATAGACCATTAACAACGGAATTAACTACAAAGTGTGGAGCGGTTGCAAATCGTCTGCGACTAACAATATGCCTTATAGATAGATAGATACCAAGAAAGGCAGAGCAAACTGTTTGCGGAACTATTTACAAGGAAACGTAAAGCGGTCTGTGCTATATCAACAAGGTTAGCAGCGAAGGTGGTTTGGATAGTTGAGAAACATTTCTTTATGCCTCGCCCCATTTAGAATGTCTTAAAGATAAAGTTGACTAAACCGTGTTCAGTTGCTTGAATAAAAGCGTGTGATTTATATGATGACGACGCCGTGACAATATGACTCGACCAAAATCCGTCACGCTAGGCCCAAAACAATTGTTTCGTGAGGTCACAAACGAAGTCAACGCTCTTTAAAAGATTGTATCTTTGTTCGGAAGATTCTAGAAAGAAATGCGTACGTGGCTGGAATTTGTATATAAAATGATCATCACGTCAGTTCAGTAGTATATCTCGTTCAATTTAAATAGTACATACGGAGTGTTTACGCACTTGGCGGGCTAAAAAATTGGCATCGTTTCTGGATAAAATACAGTTCAAGAACAACATAATATTTCATTCACGTTTACAAGCAAAGTTATTTAGGGAAACAAATTAATTTTAGCAACGGACTCGCCGATCATATTTAAATGCCTTTGTTATCGCAAATCATGTGTTCGTGGAAACATTATCAATTCTACTGTAAGTACCAAAATATTGATCGGCTTCAAGCAAACATTCTGAATTAAATTCTAAGTTGAGCAGTTCATAAATCACTAAACACTTTGTAGTAAACATAGGCATTACAACAAGAGAGCAACGGAATTAACAAAGAGACGTATGACTAATTTTACTCGCTACATATGACTCAACGGTTTAGTACTAAATCAGCACGAACGAGGCACAGTCCTGAGAACTAACTTGCGTGGTGTTACGCTTCATGAACAAAGAAAAAAGGGGATGTTAAAACACGTCCAATGACTATACTATAAACCTCTGAGAATTCGTGTCTGGCTAGCATAATGAGACACGCCCTTCCTCCCGTGTGACATCTATAAGTAGCAGGAGGATAGGTAATAAGGCTAAGGTTGGAGGTCTTCCTAGCTTGGTCGGTATTAACAAATCAAAAAGGGGAAGGTGTGTTAGAAAAAGAGCTGCGTTTGACTGATGACGTCGATTCCCATGTCTGTTAAAAGCGATTAGTTCGTAATTGCCCGCCGGTTGAACTGGAGCGATCGCACTGTTTTTATCGGATTTTTTCGGGAGCTCAGGAAATAAATTGTTGAGAACTGAGTGCTTTTTCAAGTAACCAATTTTGTGGATTGTTGCTTTCTATCAGTAAGGAGGTGGAATAATGTTCACATAACGTATTACGTACGTAGTTTCCAGGCGTCTATTGCAGGATATACAAAAAGTAAAGGTTAGCTATTTTGCCGTCTGGTTGTTTATTTTTGCTTTGTCATATTAGTTAATCTATTACATAAGAGTAATTTGTTATATATAATTATACAATCTAATATCCATTAAGCATTTTGTTATATAAATTTAATAACGACGTTCAAGAATATGTTGAATAATATGAAAGAAGGTGATGATAGCGTGATGGTTGACAGGGAAGAATGAGAGAAGAAAACCTGTTGCCCCGACCCCAAGTAAGATGAGATAAGTTTGATTATAAGTATTTAGTTTTAGTTCACATTATTGTTCAATTCATAAGTATTTATAACAACTGTCATTTAACCGAATTGGTGCGCACTGTGCAGTAATATTAAAAAAAGAACGGTCGCCATGACAACAGTCATAATAACGTCGCCCTAACGTACTGGCTAATTGAATGATTGCTTGTAATTGAATGTTCCAGCCCTTTTGTTAACGTACCGAGTTTGCGGTTTAACGGCCACATGCAGCAGCTTGAAAGGGAAAATTATATTGCTAGACAGACAGAATACATAAAATGGCCGGTCAAGAGTGGGGGAGACGATTTGATTGGTTCGGAACGTTGGGATAGGTCAGTCACACTAGGAGCAAAGTCTGGAAAAACCGTATGTGTCATCGTTATAAACTTACAGTACGGCCGATTTATCTTGGCAGGTCCAAACTTCGCACAGAAAGATTTTTTAGGAACAAAATGGTGACATGAGACGAGTGTGAGTGAGAGAACATTCGCGAAACTTCTTAGTGCCTATGTTCGGACCTGCTAAGATAAATCGGCCGTAGTATAAACAGTTGAAGATAATAATGTATAATTAAGAAAACCGGTTATTTTGGAAGAACGTGACATTATTCATGCAGCATTGACTTGGGCTATTTAAAATAAATAAGTAAGTAATTAATTAAAATGCACATTAAACTTTAGTAGCTAAGTAATAGACTCATTGCATTTATCAAGAATTCGCTTCAAAGGCTCACATTGCCACAGAACGGAATGGAAGCGAGTTTAGGTGACGATATTGTACATAGCGAAATGAACTTTATGCCTGTCTGTAGTTTCTACGAATTTCAAGGAAAAATCTCAGAATCAAAAGGGGTATATGAAAAGGAGTACCTAACGTAAAGTTCGTAGCAGCTGGCGTTCTTTAGCTTCTGCCTACCCCCATCTCAATAATACACCAGCACCCAAATTGCGTAACACAATATCAATCGGAATTTGAGTCATTATGAAGCAAATTGATAATTAATTGCATCATTATGTTCGAAAAATTTGCGTAAATAACGCAATGAATGTCGTTCAACTGTCAAAATGAAACCGATTCAGACTGATAGTGTTACGCAATTGCCCCGCAGCCCGCAGGTAAGTATAATATAATTAGTTCAGAATACAAGCACCGATATTGAATCTGTGGTTTATGGAAGAACATCAAAGCACAAAGCTCTTCTATACTTCGTTATGGTTGAAGAAACCAGCTCCATTATAAAGACCCATGTAATAATAGTCTTCTTCCACAGGGGCTCGTGACAAAATAATAACGGCCCGACGGTTCATCCCAGGTTAAGCCAAGCTTGCCGCGGTCGGTTCGTGGATGGACCATCCATTACATATCGAGACCCATCCGTGCCTCGTAAAGCACGATAAGCCTTTGGTCCCGGTTGCCATTCGTATATCTTTGACAGCCGTTTCGGGTCAGAAGCCCGAAAGTCTGACAACCAAGGGGTATCGTATTACTCAGTAACTGGGTTGTGGAGGTCCGATAGGCAGTCGCTCCATGTTAAATACTGGTATGGTGGTACAGCTGCATCCGGTTAGTCTGGAAGCCGATCCAACCCCCATTAAGTGAGTTGTGGGTTGGATCCTTTTCGTTTAACTACTATGGACAATTCTCTTCATGTCCTCGTCGGTACTTTCGTTGATTTATTATTACTTATTATCCTATTGTATACTCACCTACGATAAGTATTTATCCAATTTAGAAACTAAGAGATAAGCTCCTCAACATATAATTTATTTGTCTATTGTCAACTTTCTTCCTCTTTGATTATTTATTAATTTTATATCACTATATGAGCTCTTTTCGCCTGAAACACAGGATTACTTAGTTCAGGAACGTAAGTTTTAGGAATATAATTTACTGTACAATTTTTATGCCTTGTAATTTTTGAATAAATATTATTATTACTTTATCGTTTGAGCCCAGTAGCTAGCCACGTTGATTGGGGCATCAATGGCATTCTTTAGGTAATCAAAGGTGCAAGTGATCGGGCCCTTCATATAATAGTGATCCTATTGCCATTAAAATAAATAAAGACCAGCTACTCTTTTGACGTTGTCTTCCCAACGTATCGCTTGTCGTCATTTGCTCCTTTTTCCAAACCAAGGGATGGAAAAAAGGATTCCTCTGTTATTAATTTGGTACATTTCTCTTTTTGCTCTCACATATACACATACTTCCTTTCCACCGCCATTTTAAGGTTTTACACATGCTTTTTTGCATCTTTAAACTTAGAAGTTATACTTTTCTTTTTCTTTTAGGGTTGATTTTTCAATAGTCAGATAACTTTTAGCTGAAGAATAAACATGACGAAAGACACAAGGAAAGCTTTGTTTGTAATTAGTTATAGGTATTAGTTATAAGTAACAATTAAGTTAAATTAAGGCGCATTTACCGCATTGGTTAGCTGTAATGGTAAATGTATGTTGATAAATAAATAAATAAATAAATAAATAAATAAATGACAGTTTGACATATTTTTTAAACAAAAGCTGTCAATCCGCCATATTTATTTCATAAATAGAAATTAACTGACGATTGACAAATTTGACCATCAACCGGGCACAAATTCAGACTTCGGGCAGTTACAGAGAATGTCTTGATGGAAAAGCAAAGCGTTAGCTTTGCCTGATCCGGGAATCGTAACTAGAACCAGCGGGATAATCGCTTAAAACGCTTACAGAAAGAACAGTGCCTTTCATTTTAACAGTTCAGCAAAATTCATTGCGTTATTTACGTTGTCGAGCAGACGAATTTTTCAAACCTATGACGCAATGGATTAGGATACCTTCAAAATCCTTTAGATTGAGATTGAAAGTGTATTACGTAATTGGGGTGCAGGACCCCGCGCTCAGCATTCACACTTGCTACGACTAGACCAATGAGGCAGTCGCCGATCGCTTTATGACCGAGTTCGCTCGGGTCCTAGACGGTCAAAATTGCTTGACAAGCACGAAAAAATCACATGCTTGTCGAGCAGTGCGACCGAATTCGGTCGTAAAGCGATCGCTATGTCGAGACTGCAGCTCCAGTTGTATTTAAAACATCACGTTTTGTGTCGTTTAATGAGGCAAAAACATGAATTTAGGTTTTTGCTGATGGAGACTTGAACTAACTGGAAGAGACTAATTAGAACCTACGTGGCAGTATTTCTACTTTCTTCTTTTCAATGGCAAAGGTAAAATATTGGTCAGATGTGTTGCGCCCAGTAGGTGGCCACGCCAATCGCGGCATCAGTAGCGTTTTTTAGATCCGCAGAAGTGCAGCTGTAGGTATGGGCACTAACACTACAACACATGGGACATGATTTGGTCAGGGCCCCAAGTCTGCTATTTTTTATCAATTCGTCATTCCAACACAATCCCATTGTCATTTTGCTAAAAGTTAATAATCTGCTAAATTCATAATGGTCGATCATTGGTAGGTAAGTGGTCTCGTAATAGAATCGTGGTACTGATCAAAGGAACTGTCAAAATTTTACCGCATACGTCAGTCTTTCCTTTGTCATTTTATAAGAGATTACCATTTTAAGCCATTTCTTTCAATGGAGTGTCAGTGGTTGACCATTGGAAAGTCATAATGACGCCATTATTTTAGTAGATTACCAAACGTGTCAAAATCAACAATTATGAAATCAATGATAGACCATTCTGACACTACTGTAATAGCAGACTTGAGGCCCAGGAGCACCGTATTTGCACTGGGTGTCCGTTGCGTCAATATTCCGCCCATTTCGCTAGATTGTGATTGCAGCGGCCTACATGGGTCCAGAGGTGCTCCTAGGGCTAGACGAAGTTGGGTGGTGGCGGGTGATGTTGTTCCCACAACTGTATAGGTACTTAACTTTGGCGGTTGGTCTTGGATGACATCTTTAGTCTACCCCGTGTTGTTGGAAAAAATTGATCTTACATAAGTGCTTAACAAGAGTATTTTATGGTATAATTATTATGTTATGTTATTAATAAACTTTCATAATGGCTTGTTATTGAATGAAAGTAAAAACAGCTGTTCGCGTAACTTTTTTATCGAGAAATTGCAAGCGTGTAAATTATTTTGTATGTTCTAGAAATGTGGTTGGGTTTGGTTTCCGCACTTAGTCTTTCAAGTGGACCATTGTATATACGTGTATAAATCATATATATTAGTAAATTAAGTAAATGAACCCACCAAGATGCCAACTATTTTGAACTGTTTATTAAAATTAACTTTAAATATAACCTCCTCAAGTTCATTTTTAAAATATACATAAATAATGTAATAATTTCGTCAAGTGTGCAATTGAAATGCTTAATAGGGATGTTACTGTATTTTTTTTTAATTCTAAATAGATATTTTTTCTATTTTATTTTTTAGAATTTTAATTTCTATTTCTTTTAATTCATTATTTGGATGTTGAATTTTATTGGTTTAGAAACTAAAATTTTAACATTTATCCCCCTAATTCCTAACTTTTGAAAGGCGACATTATCAACCTAATTTGTCTCCTTCATGTCATAATGTGGCAAAAAAATGCTAGTCAAGAAGGTATCATGAACGTAGGTAAGTACTTGATTATCGTAGCCATTACAGGATGCATAAACAAACGATACCATTTTATTACCTACCTACTGGTCTTCCTCTTATAATAATATTATTTACTTTTATATGATTTACGCATGACACTTTAATAGCTAAATAATAATAGATATAATTTAATTACTGTCTATGGTCAAGACCACTTCTCAGCGTCGCTTAGACAATGAGAATTGAACGTAGCTCTTAGACACTGTTACTACCTAGGATATAATTACTAAAAACTTTTCCACTGCACCCTAATTGCATAACACGCTATATATCAATCAGAATCTTAATCATAATTATAGAAGTAAATTGCTAATTCATTGCTTCATAGGTTCAAAATATGTGTCTGCTCGACAATGTAAGTAACGCAATGAATATTGTTGAACTGTCAAAATTAAACCGAATCCGATTGATCGAATGTTACGCAATTGTCCCGCTTGTCTCATATTATTAAAGTAGTGTATGTAGTTTAACAGTTATCTAGTTTCCATAGTACAAGCTCTGCTTAGTTTGGGATCAGATGACCGTGTGTGAATGATGTCCTAGGATATTATTATTATCTTTATTCAATTTTTTTACATATAAGTTATATTTTTAAATATTAGAATTTAAAAAAAAACATTTAAAAATATAAAAAATAGAAATCCACCGGCATGGGGAACAGGGTCCAAGCTACCGGTGGTTAGGGCCCCAGAGACAGGAACCTCCTCACAATACGCGCCGTATCAAGGAGGACTGCCTTCTGAATCAAGCCCTTCACCCAGCCACCCAACGAGAGCCTCTTGAGATGTTGGTCGAGGCTCTTAGCGATAAGGCCATTGACTGTAACGACTATCGGCACAATGATTGCCGAGTCCACATTCCACATAGCGACAACCTCGTGGGCTAAGTCGAGATATTTCAATTGTTTCTCCTTCTCAGCCTTCACGAGGTTCTCGTCATGCGGGATAGTGACATCGATTATCATTGTGCGGCGCACTGATCGATCTATTACCACTATATCAGGCTTATTGGCTACAATAGTCCTGTCAGTGATAATAGATCGATCCCAGTATAACGTGACATTATTATTATTATATTTTCAATGACACGATCCGAAGAATGAAGACATTTTATTTATTAGCACTGACTTCTTGCTTATAATCTATCTATATCATAATATTGCATAAAAACTTCAAACCCTGCCTGACTCGCACAGAGTGCAGTTTAAAAAATTATTTCTTGGTGCACTCTACACGCGCCTACATAACTTTTTTTTTTTGCTTGCCTATATTGTTTCCCAATGCTGGGCAAAGG
Source organism: Dicycla oo (assembly GCA_948252095.1). NCBI lineage: Eukaryota > Metazoa > Arthropoda > Insecta > Lepidoptera > Noctuidae > Dicycla > Dicycla oo. Next base: position 20,480,434 of record OX411716.1, read on the forward strand.
CCTCCCCTGTATCCTTCCAAACCTCTCTGTCTTGTGCGATCTCTGGCCATGTTGGCCCTGCAAATCTCTTTCGCCGCGGTATACCTCGACGGCGGCGGCGATGCATGTAGTTGCTTGGTTTTGTAATTTTGTTGAAGGTGGACCGATCTCACCCAGAGATTCTTCGCAACCCGTGCTCTAGGAACCCGTTGACTACCGTCATTGTCGCGAGGTTTGGATGTTTGTAAAGGGGGATTTGGGTTGGTGGACGTTGGCGCCAGAGCCTCGTTCGTTGCAACAGCAAGGTGCACCACGAGCAGGTGCGGTTGGCTTGGGTATTTTCAAGATGTTAATTTAATAGGATCCCTTACACTGTATCTATCTTCTACCAATGAACGTTTCTTCTAAATTCATCTTTAAAATCTTCGGTGGCAGTGTGTTTCCTATGTCAGTCAGTCCCCAAACCTGCATTTAAACTAAACGACCTGTCATCAAGCTATAAATTTCTTGATATGTCGTTACAATTTTGAATGATTGACTATTCTTGAAGATGGATATTGAATAGACAAATTCTCTACTCTTTTGATGTGCTCAGGGAATGAAATGATACAAAGAACTTCCCCATAATTTACAAACCAATTTCACATGAACCCACTAAAACCAAATGAATGCCCACAAAAGGGTCCTAATTACTAAGTGCGGGTATTAATAACGGTAGTGACAAATAGGGTGAAAGATATTTGAGTTATGAACTGTACGGTAACTCTTTGATCTTCAGATATAAGAAGCTTCCCCTCTCATGGACTAAAAGACAATCAATCAACAGAGAAGACGTTTGCATTTCATTAAATGAAACTATGAATAACAAGTGTCGTATCTGCGTTCTGAATCTTTTTATAGTCTACTAGCTTTTGACTGCGACTTCGCCTGCGTTAATGTCGGAAATCCCACGGGAAAGTAGGTACTACCGGGATTAAGTGTGCCAAATTTCATCCTCGTTCAGCCGTTTTTGCGTCAATCCGGAACAAACATACAGACAAACGGACAAACATTCTACGTTTCTATTTTATTATAATGTGTTGTATATATCTCTTGTGTATCTTTTGTGTGGTGTTCTGAGAATGTATGTTGACATTTGTAATGTTATTTCAATGGCTCCTTGTTATCGGTTGAGAATATAGAACAGACATTTGCTTCCGTTCTTTTTCTGCGAGTTGCTCAAGTAGTAAATAATGACCACATTATTTTTCTCTACCATGTAGCAATGAGATTAGCTGGTGCCCGTAGCTAAAATACTAGCCAGTCAGCAAAGTGATATCAGAGCTAACAGCCCAGCCAGAAGTTTTAGTTTATGGAGCTCATGGCTTGGAAAGCACATTAAGCCGTTGGTCCCGGCTGTCATTCGTAAATCTTTGACAGCCGTAGTTAGAAGCCCAAAGTCTGAAAACCAGTTATAAAGCAATTACCAAGGGAGATATCCCTGAGACCTCCACAACTCAGTTACTGGGTAACATGATAATGTTACCCAGTAACTGAGTTGTGGAGGTCTCAGGTAGGTAGTAGCTCCAAAGACGACGTCATCGCTGAAAACCAGCGCTAGGGCTCTGTCTCGCATACGATCGCTGCACTATGTTGAGCGATGGCCGTTTTGCGTGGATGTGACGCATATTTTCCCAATTTTTTTTTAATGTGTAAAGCTGGGTATCCACTTGCGGAAAGTTCATGCATCTCCACTCGAGTCCACATAATATCGTATCGAGCGGCAAGCCTCAACCCGAGCCACGTTTTTCTCAATTTCTCATTAACCACCATGGTTGACGCACGAAAAGTCACTGCAGCATTAGCAGCATTAGTTAGTTAGTTCTTTAAATTGTTTATTATAATGATACGGTGAAGTTGGATCCCACAAATGTCTATGCTTTTCATATAACTTAATTAAAAGTCAATACTATCAATATCAATCTTTATCCATTTTTCCGCGTACCGAGCACAAACGTCTCCACTCAACGCACGGCTCACACTGAGGCGTCTAAGAGCATGGCCATTTACCGACATAATTTGGCTCGCTGCGCGGCCGCCTCGCTGGTTCAAGTCGCGGCAAGCCTCGACTCGCAGCACGGTCTCCACTAGATCTGCGTCGGGTTGAGGCAACCGCTCGGTCCGAGGCTGCCTCGAATGGATAGCTTTAGTATTTTTCTTTGCGTCATGTTTTTCTTTTTTCCATGTAAAATAATTCAGCTGCATCTGGTTAGACTGGAAGCCGACCCCAACATATTGGAAAAAGGCTAGGCAGGCGGACTGACTAATGGAGAATATTTAAATGCATATTCATAAAAAAATGAGATCGATTGATCATACTTTCCGTGAAGGTCCATGTTCAAAGGGTGACCTGACCTAAACTGGAAGTGGGTAGGGGATTTTTATATAAGAAGACAGAAGGTAGATGGAGCAAAATTTTGATGGAATGGTGGCAGAGTAGCAGAGTAGCAGAGAGTAGCAGTAGTAGATGTCTAGTAGGCAGATAGATGACTACCTACAGAAAGTCGGGAGTAAATAAGTACCTACTATCGACAAACGTCATGTCTGTCCAATTTCGAAATAATTTTGCTTGCAAGCTGAGATTGTAGGACAAACATAGGACTATAGGGGGCAGAATGAATCAGTGTATACAAAAACCAACTTTAAATTGTAAAGGCGATCGTTTTTTCGATAGTACTTAACTAGAAACACCTGGATACGGGTAGCATAGAATCATGGTGGATGACATGCTAAAGGGTAGGTGTACCTATACTCAGCAGTGAAATGGTTGAGGCTGTATAATTTAAAGATCATAACAGCAAATTTTGTAGTACTTATTATTTAGGTAGGTAAGTGCTTATTTAGGCTTTCACACTTTATTTTAAAAACTTCTTATCAACCATTAGTAGTTCATAATTTCATATTCAAGCTACTTAGCATTTTATTCAGTTTGTTTAAATTTTTTTTTATTATATGTTAATGAAAGTAGAATTCATCAGCTGCTTCCTTTGTGCTAAAGAAATAGGGTTATTCAACGGCTTGTAGACGGTATGTCCATGCCTTGACTCTTATTATGAGTACCTACCTAGGTAGGCACGGGTATGAAGTACAAATTATGATATCACACCTTCGATGCAACAAAGTCACAAATAGCCAAAACTGCAAAATCTAAAAGGATTTCTTTTAATAATTCAAAATAAGTTTTTTTACGTGAAACTATAGCAAAAGCAATTAACAATTTTTTTTTTAATATATATTTCAAACCTACTACAAATAGTAATCTAATAAGGCAATATAATAAATGCGTAAAAAATCTTAAAAATCCTCTCTTGTAAAATTTAAAAATGAGCTGTTGTGCCTTCGTTGCACCGAAGGTGCGATATCACAAGCAAGATTTTTTTAAATTAACTTTGTGAGAGAATATTGTTATGTTCAACGACGGGATTTCTAAACAGATGGGTTCAAAAGGCTAAGCTGAAAATTTAATAGACCACGAAGGGATTCGATTTTTAAGGTTCCGTACCCGAAGGGTACCAAACGGAACCCTATTACTAAGCCTCCACTGTCCGACCGTCTTCTGTCAATCAGCGGGCTGTATCTCATGAACCGTAATAGGTAGACAGTTTAAATTTTCACAGATTGTGTATTTTTATTGCCGCTATAACAATAAATAATAAAAATAAAATAAAGTTCAAAGTTAAAGGGCTACTCCACTCACCATACAAGTAACGTGTTTTTTTAACTGAAGTTTTTTTTTTAATTTAAATATTGTACGGTGGTACGGAACCCTTTGTGTGCGAGTCCGATTCGCACTTGGCCGGGTTTTAATCTAAGTATGGGGGAATATTAATAAGTTAACCATAACGGTCTAGAATATATACTTATCGTGTATATGATTCGATTTGAATGATGGTCAGGAGAAATCTCATTCCCTTGTTTTTCATTCTATTGTTACCTGAATTCAATATGACCTTATCACTTTCGTGTCAAAAATGAATATACAGGGTTACTTGTAGTGGTAACTCGACGTATTCCTTGCAGGTCGCCGAAATTCAGCAGTTTTTGAGTTACTTAGATTCGTTTTTAATGAAAAATCCAATTTTAAAAATGATTTACGGCGCGACTCTACTGTAAATTAAGTTGTTATCATAGCATATGCCGTATCAGACCTTTGTTAATAATTAAAAGTTTCAAAATGCCTAAAACTTAGGCAAAAATCACAAATTAAATATTTTATTTTTCGTAATTTCTGTCATACTCCATAAAAAACTCAAAAACTACTGAATTTCGGTAGAGCATTTGGTGGCTTAATTTGTTGCATTTTAACCCTACTATGACGTTCTGCAAGGAATACGTTGAGTTACCAGTAACTCTGTATAATATCATTGTTGTGTTGTGAATATTAATTTATAATAAATAGGTACGTTTAGGCACACTTGGTGTCATAGGTAGTTCTCCATCTACCTATTATATTACGAAAGCAATGGACCCGACAAAATCTAGTCATAATAGACATGGTAATAAAGGTAATGACTATAAAATTACGTCAGTAAATAGTAAAACTATAAAGGCATGTTATTAAAATACCTAATATTACATACATACGTGTCGAATTGATAACTCCTTTTTTTAAAGTCGTTAAAAAGACACCATGCCGCCTTGCGTGGGTGATAGATAACGTGGGCCATGAGAACATAAAACTATGGTACCTACTTACGAAACGAATATGAGGGGGAAGTAATTGTCTCTTTAGAACGAGTAAGTAATGAAAGTATCTACCTACCTACAAAAATTACAATGTAAAAAAAAACATGTAGGTACCTATAGTAATAAACACAACCGACAAATTCATTAACACAACATAACAATAAATCATTTACGTAGATAAAAATACTGGATTATCAGACTCGAGATTATAACCTTGAACGGTCGTCTACTGGGCCGTTCACCCTAATTTATCAACAAATAACCTACAGTGCCGCGTCTGCAGGATTATTTTCTGATCTATGACCTACAGCGTACCTAAAATAGTTTGTTTGAAAACAGACCGGCGAAAATATGCTAGGTACTACACATACAACAACACTAGCTTTGCCAACGAATAAGAGCAACAAGTAAACGATTTATTCAGACGATTTGAAAGGCTTCGACATCAAATGTCATACAAAAGGTTATACCTACATTATATAAGATGTGCACAGCCGCGATGCCTTGCTTTGACATGCAACACAATAGTTTAATTATTACATGCGAGTACACGGATAACACATTACGTAAGTATACGCAATTTGAGCAAAAAATAACTTACCTACTAAAGCATAGACAATGAGGTCAATGACACAAAAACGGATTACGCTTCGTTTCCGTGCGACAGATACGTTGTAGGCATTTCAAATTGTAATTAGTCATGCGGACGCCGGTTTAATCTATGGACTAGGATCTGACGTTTCAACGTTTTTTTAAACCTCATTTTATGTGACACTTAGTAAAAACTAAAAATTCAAAATTAAGACCGTTCGTAAAAACATGTCGTAGTTACAAAATAGATTCAAAATTCGAAAAAGTATGACCCGTAGGCGTGTGAGTGTGTACAAATGAATGAATTTCTTGTTCAAACATACCTGTAGCGAGTCGAATGAAGATCGTTCACCTTCCGACAATGTAAACCTTTGTTTCAACACAAGTCAACGGCTCCCAATCAATCCCAACAGTTTATCTGGAAATAGAAACGACTTATTCAATGTGGGTACTCCGCTTTATGATTCATCCAACGCGTTGAACTTCCCGTTTATTAATAAAATCCTTACATTACGAGGGATAGTAGAAAAAAACGAAACACATGCCTATATCTACAGATGTAAACAATGAACATGTGTAGACAAGACGGGCGGCTACAAAAAATCCCAACTTTAAAAGGGGATACTAACCGTTCACGTTAGATAAAAATCACGTTCACAAAATGTCCACATTCACGTAAAATTTAACAGCGCACAGGAGGCGGTATGTCGTACCGGAACAAAACTAGTTTATTTTCCGATCGCATCACAGAGAGCGACAAACATCCGACCTCAGCGGGGGCCGGCGCGAGACTGAGCGACGGTAGCGCCCTCTCAGTCGCCCTGCGTCGCGCGTGTGTGCGTGTGTGTGTGCCGCTGTGGGGGTGCCGCCCTCAGCGAGCGCCCCGTGTCGCTTCGGCCGTTTATTTATTTTCGAGTGTGGGGTGTTCGTTCAGTGTACAAAAATGGTGCATTCATCATACGAATACGAACGCACCGAAGATCCAGCTCGGCTGCTCGGCCAATTACAAGCGTACAAGGATAAAAGCGTTTTTAAAACATAAACGTCTTTTTTTAAACGGCCGTGAACCGAACATCAGCCGCGGTCATTGCCACAGGCGTCAATATAAAAATATTCACGTCACAATAACGCGGCGTGTTTTTTTATTCTTTTTTATTGTTCTACTATCTAATTGTTATTAGTAAATTGTCCGGATACACCTGGTAATACGTTTTAGTTGGCTTGAAATAGACCCTTATATCCTTTATCGTTCAACGTCGGATACCTACGATAATACATGAGTAGTCCTTTTATAATGTTTAAAATAAATTTTTATCCTTAACCAATTACGTAAGCAAAATCTTAAATTCCTATGTGGCAATTTTATTTATTGCATTCTTTTGATGTAACTTTTTTACTACCTATTTAAGTAAGCAAAGATTGCTCGTAATGCATGACCTACGTGAGACCTCTTACAAATTATTTTACAAATATGAATAACAAACAGATAATTTAATGTGGTACTCACGGCTACATATCACGCTATACATTTCAGGTAAAAGCAGACCTCACATTGTACGGATATTCTATACAATACGAGCTCAGCTTATACTGGAAAAAGACGCTAGGGACGAGTTTATTTTTGTCTTTTTACACCACAACCTAAACTAAATTTAAGTTCAGTGCATCTTATTCATTCTATTTCATTAAGAAAAGGACAGACGATAAATATTAGTTTAGTCCTGTCAAATTAAGGTAAGTTTAGACGTGATTAAAAAATTGGCTACTAAAAATACGTCAATTTACGTCAGGCGGCGCTGACTAATTTGACAGGACGAAACTAACATTTATCTTCTGTCCTTTTCTTAATGAAATAGAAAGAAAAGATACACTGAACTTAAATTTTAACAAGGGAATCGGCGCCAATGTCGTCATCTGCCTAGCCTTTTACCTACCAACTATGTTGCGGTCGGCTTCCAGTCTGCTGAATACCAAGTATTTTACATGGAGCGACTGCCTATCTGACCTCCATATATGGTAAGGCTGTTTGTCCGACTTGAGCTACGTTCCCGTAACAACTGTTAAAGATCCACAAATGATAGCCAGGAACTACGGTATAACGTGCTCTCCGAAAAACGGAGGGGTCACGATTATAGACGGTCACCCATCCGTGGACTGACCTGGGCAAGGCTAGCTAAACCTTCGATCGACCCGTGCGGCTGTTATTATTTAGCCACGAGCCCCTCCAATACAATATAAATTAGAAAATGTAAGATAATTTATTAATACTCATAAATCTACTCTATTCGGTATCGCGCACAGAATCATTACTCAGCGTTTTTAATCGATTACGAAACAATAGAATCGATTTATCGAATACTTACAAGAATACTTTATCGATGATCGGCGATTTTTTCCTTATTATTATTTATTACACGTGCTTATTTTGGTGGGGAGAGGTTAAACTAGTGTTGAATCCCTAATCTGTGTGTGTGTTCACCGCACACAGATTAGGGACTCAACATTTTGTCGCGTCAGCTCCCACACTAGTAAGTACTTACCTATTTATGTGGAAATCCTTTGGCTGAAAGATGTTAATTATGTATTTTACATTTTCAAGCATCTTCCCTGGTAGGTATGTAAATAAAATAAGAATAATTAATACCTTCTCTATCTTCCCTTATTCTTTGGGTATATTCCCGTTCGTCCCACAGAATAATATTTTACTGTGTGAGTGTAACTTGAATCGTTATATTGCACTGATTACTTTTCAAATTACTTGGTTGGTTATATAATTAAATTGATCTGTTAGTTTTTTTTATAAATATAAACCATATCCTTTAATGGTTATTGCTCGGGCGAGATGCGCCGGCGATGCCGCCGATATATGCCAGTAGCCTTGAATGGCTAGCTTGCGTGTTCTGTGCTGAGCTCACGCAACGCGTCGTAGGTCCAGCCAGTAATAGGACTCGCTCATCAAGGAGCGCTGTCCCAAATTAGATGCATTATTAATTTGTTATATTTACATAAAACAGAAGGTATTATATTAAAACACGTATAAAGTTAAAAGTTATTTAAGAAAACAGACGAAAATTGAGCATTCCTCCCTTATCTCCGAAACTACCGAGCCTAAAATTTTGAAAAAAAAAAAAATACAGGAAATAGTTCTATACCTATAGATTACAGGAAAAGATGTCTATGGTCTTAAAATTACATGGTAAATCTCATAATACTGTGCGTACAAAATTATATTTGCAGTTGGAATGTATGGAAGAACATGTTTTTCAACGACAATGTTAAGTTTGTTCTCGGGATAAATTCATCACAACTACGGAGCCCTTTATTGTGCGTAGTCCAACACGCACTTGGCCGGATTTTTCCATATCATTAACACTACTCGTTTAGACGTGAAAGTCAGTTCAAGTGGGTTGCAGACCAAAAACTAAGCTAAGTTTAGCTTAGCTCACATAACTAGCGGGCGGGGGGTGCTTAGCATAGCTCCCGTAGCTCCGGATCGGTATACATAAGCAACTATACACAAGCAACCGGCCCTTAGCTTCACATGTTACAGTTAGTTTACACAGCTTACTTTGAATAGTTCTGCACACAAGTATGAAATACTACGCCAGCTATGTGAGCTAAGCTAAACTAACTTAGCTTAGTTTGCGGTCTGCAACCCGCTTTAAAATCATTAAAAGACGGTTATAGTCGCGTGAAAAAAAGGGAGCCGATAACATTGATTTAATTTGAATCCTATTGGTTTACATGACATTCAGTATAACCAACCGGTCGGATTAGTTGGTACAAAACAATTACACAGCATGTCACCTATTAAATACAAAATAATTAAACAGATTAATTTCATACTAAAATTATAAAGTGTCGATGATTCACCATTGGATCTTAAGAAAAAATCTGTATAATAATATGTATATAAACGTATATCATATATGTATATACTAAGTCAAAACAAAATAAGGGCCATTAGGTTTTTAAGGAGTACCATGAAAATGATTAAATTCATTAATTGTTTACTTTTAGTAAACATAAGACAATCCTGTTGTTTACCGTTTAAGCTAGTAACTGTTTAAATAAATTATCAATAAACATGTTTATTTAACTTTAAATAAAAAATGACAATTAAAGATAAAAACACAAACAACGAAAAGTTAATAAAAACTCTTCACTTTTTATTTGATTTTCTGTTTTTTAATAACGCGAATGCTCTCCTCTTTTAGCTATATACTCCTAAAGCCTAGAATGCATGCTCTCGATCAATTGCCTCACTGTTTCAGCTGGAATCTCTTCCCAGGTAATTTTCAAACCGTCATTTAGTTGACCAAACCTGTATTCGCGAAAAAAAAATCAGCTGTCCCATACATTCATGTTCGCATAACTCGTCAAAATGTAGGAAGCAGCTGATTTTTTTTGGCGATTTCAGGTTTGGTCCCATAGTAAAAGTTGTTTGTTATCATGAGTACAATCGTGTGTTTAAGTATCGGTCACTAATTACCAGTCACCCTATACGTCTAGCGGACACTTGAGGGGTTTTTGCACAGTGCATTTTTTTATATAACACCCAAATTTTCACTTGGTGAAATTCTACCCATAAATATTAACAACTTTCACTATGGGACCAACTATAAAATCGCGAAAAAAAATCTGCTAATAAACCAATAGGATTCACGCAAATAAAAAATGAAAACAATGTTAACAACATCCATTGCTGATTTTTGTTTGGTCAGGGTCAGTCAGTGCCAGTTCTGGTTTTGATCACATAGTACCTACTATAGCCACTTGCTCCTCAGCTCACGGGCCACCTCGCCCCTCCGCGCCTACGCGGGCTTAAATTACACTCTAGGGGTAGGGAATAAAAGCCTACGTGGAGTCGGTTTTGCAGCGATTCATTTCTGTCACTAAATTTGTGAAAAAAAAATATTTTAAACGATAGACCTAATGATTTTCGATTAAATAAACGTTATATCCAGTAACGTTATACAAAATAAGTTTTAGAGTATATAAATATGTTATGTAAAGAAACTAAATCAACAGTTGATATATCTCACGTTTATTAAATCTTGTGAACGTTATTGAAATGAAAATATACCAAATAACTGTATATGATATGAGACGCACTCATAAAAATGAAGCCCTGTTTCCCTTGGTAACGCCATACCTTGAGAACGGCTAGACCGATTTGGCTAATTATGGTTTTAATATATTTGTAATAGTTCGAATTAGGTTCTCACGGAAAAAAATGAAAAGTTTCCCGGAAATTAAAAAAAATCGGAAAACTGGACGACTTTTTGTATGAATTATTGAAACTTGGACAGGACAACGTCTATCAGGTCAGCTAGTAGAATACATTTAAGAATACATTTACACATTAGATCACAACTTGTCACTGACTCAGTAACCAAATGTTAACTAAACTTATTTACCTTTACTTTACATACTTTATTTACCTTAGTAAATAATATAGTCTTAAAAGGAAAACCAATGATAGAAAATAGCAAACAGAATATTCAGAAACGTAATTTGAAAAAATATTAGTTTCTCAATCAATCAGATAGGCATCGCCCATACTACTCGGTTCGTTGGTAAACTTTGATTAGTTCGCCGAGCAACTCAAATAAACATACAGAAATAGAGTTCTTCTAAAAGCCGGCGAGAGTATTCATTGAGAAATTTTACTTTCCAAACAGAAAGAAGAAATGGTGATGGATGGTTAATGTGTGTGTGTGTGTGTGTGTGTGTGTGTGTGTGTGTGTGTCTAGATTTGTAGAACTGTTGTGTTAGCCAGTTCTACAAATCTAGTTGGTTTCTTATAGCCTTTTGAGACTACTCGTATAACCGGCCACTCAAATCAATCTGCCTAGCCTTTTCCCAGCTATGTTGAGGTCGGCTTCCAGTCTAACCGGATACAGCTGAATACCAGTATTTTACATGGAGCGACTGCCTATCTGACCTCCACAATCCAGTTATTGGGTAATACGATAACCCTTGGTAAGACTGGTTGTCAGACTTACGGGCTTCTGACGACCCATAACGACTGCTAAAGATCCACGAATGACGGCCGGGCCCAACAGCTTAACGTGCTTTCCGAGGCACGAAGGAGTCTCGGTATGTAAACATGGTCACCCATCTACGGACCAACCCCAGCAAGCGTAGCTTAACCTGATGGATCGACCCGTGCGGCTGTTATTACTTAGCCACGAGCTCCTACCGGGCACTAGAAAGGACAAAAGGTATCTTTCCATCACAACTAAAAGGACGAGGTGTTACTTTGGCTAGATTTTAAAATTAGGGTTCCGCTCATGGTCTCAATTAGGTAATTGTATATCACCTGTATAGTGTAGGTTCACAAAAACCGTAAAACTTCTAAAGATCTATACTCCATACATACATCATCATCTGCCTAGCCCAGGGGTTCCCAAAGTGTGCGCTGCGGCGCCCTGGTGCGCCGTACAGAGTACAGAGGAGTGGCCTGAGGTGTTCTTGTTTACCATTGTCAGGAAACTACAAAATAATAGCTCTAAGAATTCTCATTCCCTTTGCAACATCTCATTTATGTGAAGCCGGATTTTCAGCTGTAGCTGTAATAAAGAGCAAATATAGCTCAAAGATCAATGTGGAACAAGAAATGATAGTAGCGGTTTCAAGCCTTATCCCACACTTTGAAAAAATGCGTGGATATCACCAAGCTCACTCGTCACATTGACAAAGTTGCCATTGTATTTTATTTCCTATTTTATTCTTATTATTTAAATGTATGTAAATATAAATATTATAAAACACAGCTACATATTGTTTTAATTTTTGTGGCTATCTACCTAGTAGCATTGCACCCTATTTCAACGAGCTAGGGCGCTGTGACAAAATACTAAACCTGTAAGTACGCCGTGAACTGAAAAAGTTTGGGAACCCGCTCCAAAACTAGCAAAAGTAGCAGATGTTGGAGAAAAAACAGCCAGGCTGAAGTGGGAGTGGGTTGGACACGTCACACGAATGCATCCGGAGAGATGGGCAAAGATGGACGCCTGAGGGAGGACATCGCTGTCGAGGCAGACCACAGCGAAGGTGGTGTGACGATCTGATCATGTTTGCAGGGCCGACATGGCCAGAGATCGCACAAGATAGACAGGTTTGGAAGGAAAAAGGGGGTATTGACTCAGCAGTGGGACACAATGTAGGCTAATAAAAAAATGTCTGTCTGTCTGTTTGTTCTAGCTAATCTCCGAAACAGCTGGACCGAATTTGACAGTACTTTCACTGGCGCATAGCTGATGTTATAAGGAGTAACTGAGGCTACTTTTATTTTAGAATAAAATTTGGATTCTGCGCAAAAAAATAAAACCCATGAAATTGTGCTAGCTAGTTTTTACATAAAACTCTCGAAACCTTCAGCCATAATTATGTACATCTTCTTCTAATTAAATAGGTACATTCAAAAACATTCACTGTACAAATAAAATTACCAACCCTAATGGAATTATCATGTTTTAAAAACGAAACATAGCTAAAATTTACTTTTAAAATTGGCTATAATAAGTTATAATCACCTCTGGCGCTAATTCAGAATTTAAAGCTTCAACTATGAAAAGTATTAAGGCTCCCGCCGACAGACGCCACGCGACGGCGCAACGTGACTCCGGTAGACCCATTTCAATTAAGTTTTCATAAAAATTGTTCCAACAGTCGCGTCGCGCCGTCGCGTCGCACCTGTCTGCGGGAGCCTTTATCAAGTAAGACAAGGAATATTTATTTTGTGATTGATGATGATGGATGCTTTGTGTTTAAACGATGGATTGAGAGATCGAGGGTCAATGGATAAAAAGGGGTGACATGGAAACCATTTTTAGAGTTCCGTAGGTACTAAATAGGTACCCAAAGGGTGTCAACGGGACCCATTATTAAGCATTTGCCGTCTGTCTGTCGGTTTGTTTGTCTGTCTGTCGTTCACATCTTTATCATCAGCGTCATAGGCAGCCAGTTGGAATTTCCACAGACGACCACAGAATAATAGGTAAATAAATATCATGCGAACACTATTGGCACGGATCCCGTAGTGCGCCAGTCCGATACGTACCTACCTGGCCGGCTGTTTAAGTGCGAAGTACGGCAGTCTGCGGAAACTTTAAATATTAAAAGAAAAATGGTGACTATCAATCGCTCGTGAAAAGTAACGAAATCTGCCAAAAATTCTTAATTAAATCTCTTTGTTAAATTAATTAGCAAGTAAAACTTTGGGAGTTATATTTTTAATCAGATTGTTAATGATTGATTACCGACTTTCACGAGACAGATTTTCAGATTTTTTTTTTAGCAAAATCTTAAGTTAACTTTTAAAAGTCAATTTTATGGTATCTGAAATTTATTATGAGGTAGGTATGGAACCTTTTCCTTTAATTGACTAAGTTGCTATTACGATTTAAAAGTTAAAATACTACTTACTAACTGGGTCAGAGCGAATGAATCTTTCTTTAAATGAATGGTCTATTATCTATCTATACGAACTTGGCAAGGGTGATCAATGTTCCTTTTTTCATTTTTTGTGTTCGTTCTTTTATGGGAAGAAGCCTGTGCCCTGCAATCAATCAATCTGCCTAGCCTTTTCCCAACTATGTTGGGGTCGGCTTCCAGTCTAACCGGATGCAGCTGAATACCAGTATTTTACATGGAGCGACTGCCTATCTGACCTCCACAACCCAGTTACTGGGTAATACTCGTACGATACCCCTTGGTAAGACTGGTTGTCAGACTTTCGGGCTTCTGACGACCCGTAACGACTGTCAAAGATTCACGAATGACAGCCGGGACCAACGGCTTAACGTGCTTTCCGAGGCACGGAGGAGTCTCAGTATGAAAAGATGGTCACCCATCCACAGACCAACCGCGGCAAGCGTAGCTTAACCTGATGGATCGACCCGTGCGGCTGTTATTACTTAGCCACGAGCTCCTCTTGCCCTGTGCTGTGCCCTGCATGGCACAATAAAAGACTGTTAGGATGACATCACCCCGCCAGGGTTGCGGGTTGTTCGAAAGAGTTACCGTGGCCCTGGCACAGGCAACTGAAGGAACACGGGTGAGTTTTAGTCAGTAGAAGTCTAATACGCCCTCCCGCTCCATCCAGAGCGGGAGAAATTATTTGCACATTTCCCATCAAAAAAAAAAAAAAAAAAGGATGACATCACAGAACGCATCATTTCAAATTCAATATATATCTGGTAGTTGAGAAGTTTTACTGTGTGTATCAGAAATGTGTGGTCAAATTTAAAATAATCAACTATTCCATACAAAATTTCAATACAGCCACTCGATCCAAATGTAAGGGACTACTGATTATTTTTGCGCGATTACGATGTTGGTCCCCTGGAGAAAGTTGTTCAGTTTCATGGTCTGTACCACGCCCTTAAATATGTCCACACATTTCTGAAAAACGCTACATAGTTATATCCTTAGAGGAAAATCAGTCAAATCAAATAGGTTCGTTTATTTGTAGCGGGTACAAGGTACAGTACCGGCGATTTATCTTGGCAGGTCCGAACTTCGCGCAGAAGGCTGCGCAGTACTTAAGATTTTTTAGGAACCAAATGGAGACATGAGGCCTGTGTGAGTGAGAGAACATGCACGAAACTTCTTAGTGCGTATGTTCGGACCTGTCTGTGACCACATGGGGCGAGCCTATTGCCACTCTAAATACTACCTATAATTTTATAATTTCAAAATTTTATAAGACACTTGTAAATTTATATTTAATTAACACCTTACCTAAACAAAATCAAATACAAACAACGAAATTGCTTGCAAGTAGGTTGATAATGAAAAAGAATGTGATCATCAGTTGAATCCAAACGTAAAGCTAAATTTACTAGTATTTACTTTTGTATACAGGGTTATTTATGTTCGCATAATTCGTCAAAATGTACTACTGAACAGATGATATTTTTTTTGCGATTTCAGATTTGGTCCAATAGTAAAAGTTGTTCATAATGATAAGTACAATGACCCCTTAAGAGGTTGCTGGTGTTTTACCAATAACCCTGTATATAGTATAAGAAAAACACAAGTATTCCTGCGCAAGATTCACAGAATGTTAGAGTCAATGAGTGTCTTTCCTAATAAAACGACGTGTCTTTGAATTATTTCGGGCTATGGCAGTAGTTTTGTAATAATTATTTAGTGGGTAGTTCTTAATTTTATTAAACCTAGTCAAAATAATGTGGAAACTATGGGTGCCAGTTTGCCTTATTTAACATTGCCATAAATAAATATGTACTATGAGAAATTATAAAGAAATTTATTTATTTGCATCAAGAGATAAACAACGTATTTTTTTCCACCATTTTGAACAACTTACTATATGGGACCAAACATGAAATCGCGAAATAAAATTCAACAGTTCCCTACCTTTTGACGAGTTTTGCGAACATAAATGTATGGGACAGCTGATTTTTTTTTTGCGATAAAATTTCTTTGTTATCATAAGTACAATCATGTGTTTAAATATCGGTCACTAATTACCAGTATCCCTATATAGTTATATTCGATCCATTGTTTTAATCAATGATTTTCATTGTCAATTGACAATTTCATTGAGAATTTTTATCGAATAAAAAAAACATTTTAATGGAAACAGTAATTACCTTTTCGAAAATGATGTGTCATTATTCCACAGCAGCTGCTTTGTTGTAATCAGGAGTCAATTGGTTCGTTCGGTAATGACAATATATGGCAATTGCACCCTGATTGCGTAGCGGGTACATGAATAAAGTAGATTTAAAAGATAAAACATGTATTTACAACTGACTTTTAGTGACCGTAGTTTGTTAAACTATTGCCAGCAAAAATGGCCACTATTTGACTGCTTCCATCTTTAATATTTACTCGAAATAAAAACCCTTCATCATCATCATCATCAGCCCATAGCAGTCTACTGCTCCAATTTCAGAGAGACTCCAAGCATAGCCCGTTCCATAGCTTGAATTTATGGACTAGCTGTACCGTGAGTGTCCACGTTTCGGCTCCGTAAGTCATAAGAGACAGGACGCACTGATTGATGACCTACGTCTTTAGGCTCTGTGAATACGCGAGGAGAAGACTCGACGAAGCTTTCCAAACGCTGCCCAACCCAGCTGCATTGTTCTGTTAACCTCCCTCTCAAAGTTATTCTTACCAAACTGCAGAGTTTGCCCGAGGTAAACTTATTCTCGAACAACCTCGAGAGCACCGCTATTGACAGCAATCGGTCCCGGAATTACGTGGTTTTGTCCCATTTCATCCGGACATCAATGCGTATAGAAGAATGAACTAGGCCGTCCAGCTTCTGCAAGTCATGCTATTCAGCCAGTAAGACGATGTCATCTGCAAATCTCAAGTATGAGATGTACTCGCCGGTGATGTTAATGTGGGAAGTACATTAACATCAGCGGCGAGTACTTCCACTTCAGCGTCTTAAACATATCCTCCCAATGCGTTAGAGCACAATTTCGGGGAAATTACTTCCCCTTGTCTCATCCCTCTACGCAGGGGTATTCAGATCGCTGATTTGTTCGCAGTTTGAATTAAATTTAAGTTCAGTGCATCTTTTTCTTTCTTAGATAAATATAAGTTTAGTTCCGTCAAATTAAGATACTCCATAGACAAGTTTAGACGTGATTAAAAAATTGGTTACTAAAAAAACGTCAACTTACGTCAGGCGCTGAATAATGGGGAGGAAAACTAACTTTTTATCACGATAGATGGCGCACAATCGACTGTACCTTGTTTTGATATATTAGCTGTCAAATCGTATAGTTTTTTGCGATCTACTAAGTTTAGATTTTCTATTTTCCGTAGTTTTGTCCAAAATGCCTCAATGTAGTGCGTTAACTTGTAAAAACAGAGGAGTAAATTTGTTTCCTAAAGAAAGTAAGGGTAACAATGGGAATTGGCGTTACGTATTAAAAACTTTAAGGCTAGTAGTACTGCACGATTGTCTGCTGGGCATTTCACAGAAGAGGATTAGACTAGTAAAGAAGCTGTCCTTTAGGCTGGGTACTATATCTATAAAACACAAGAATCAAAATAAAATTATTGTCATCAAAATAAATGTGTAATAAAATATTCTATTATTACGTATATTTGCTAATCTATATAGTAAAGTAGTCGCCTAAAGATTTAATCAATCAATATAGGTACTTAGTTTTCAAATATTCCTGTATTGCCTGTCTGTTTATCATTGGTAAAGGAGTATTTGCATTTATGTCTCTGAATATATCCCAAGGTGGACATAGGTATGCGGAGTCGTCTTGGATGTCGCAGTTAGCACCAAAGTTTTGGTTTCGATCATACGTATGTAATCTATTAAAAAAATAGGAATTTTAGTCCGTGATTTATTGAAAAAGGCTCACAAACAATCATAACCTTAAATATTTTAAGTGTTTTCCTTTCAATAAAATCGGCTTTTTTGTCGGCAGTTGCTGCGTTCCTTTTACGGAGTTCAACTTTTAGTTGAGGCTCAGTCATAAACGCGTACATATTATAGTCGAATTACACTTTAAAATCTCATAAATAGCAGTCACACTACTGTCACGAAAGGTAAACAAGGTACAGTCGACTACAGCGACATTTACACACAGCTTTGAGTGTGGCTCCTCATTTGACCGGACTAAAGTAATATTTATTTACTGTCCTTTTTTTTAATGAAATAGAAAGAAAAAGATGCACTAAACTTAAATTTAGTATAGTTTGTGAAAAAGGGAATCGGCGCCATTGTCGCATTTTCATAAAGACATCTTAGCACTTGGTTGTATCGCTAGTCGACTTTACATCGCTGCAGAGACTTTAAAACAGACCGGTCTCGATAGAGTCAGAAGCCTTCTAAAAAAAAGAAAGTCCACAAACACAAGACAGAAGTACCTTCATGCAATAATTTAATTTACCAAAAAAAAAGTAAAAGTACAATTCTGCAACGAAACTCACAAAATCGAAAACTCCTAAACTCGACTACCTGCCAAAAATCCTTCTGTATCGTCAACAAAAATCGACTAAAGCGAAACTTCCTCTACGTGGCTCAAAAATGGCGGCCGAAACTCATTGTCACTGTAGTTAGGTACATTGGTGATTTCATTAAGCGCTGCACCCCCTGTCTCGACGTCTAGCCGTCTGGCAACATGTACAGGGGAGGCTAGTGTTGCTAGGCAATGGCGGATGGTGAGGGGTGTTCCGTGGTCGGGGTATCCGTGTCGATATTTGTGTATGGCTTTTGAATACGAATGATACTGCCGCTGGCAGTTTGTTGAAATACGTGTGCGTGGTGAAAAAAAAAACTGTTGCGTGATTTTGACAGTTTGCGAGAAATTCATTACATTTGTGTAAAATTCAGATAAAAACGTCCTTGATATACACTTGTGTATTACGAGTTTTTTTATGGTTGGAATTGATAAACTTCAATGCATTGAGACGTCACTGAAACCTTACGTTACGGTGACTAAGGGCGAATTTCACCAACGAAATTAAATGCGATCAGCACATCTAAACCGCAGTCAAGAGCTGTCACTGTCAATTGTTATGGAATATTGACACTGACAGCTCTTAGCCACGGTTTAGATGACGTGCTGAACACGTTCAGTTTCATTGGTGAAATTGGTCCTTACTGTAATATAATGCTAATTTATTTGAGTTACATCCAAGGGTTAAATTCTGTTTAAGATCTATTCAATTACATGCTACAAAACTTAATTTCTATTTACTCTGTAACAAAGATATATTTCCAGACACATAGATCAAGTGCAAAAGTGCAAAGTACAGACGTCTCAACAAGAGATTTACTGCCTACGGTCGTAAATACTCTGAGAGGAGAGGTGGTGAGAACAAAGGTTTTTGTTCTTAATTAAAAAAAATATTTCTTCAAATTAAAATGTTTAAAGTTACTAACAGGTACAATCTTAGTACTTGAGTAAGTAGTTTTATGTATACGTAGTGATATAACTACTTAAAGTTATTTTTTGCTTTCAGAGAAATGATTGTAATTTTTGAATTTGGATTTTCCATTGTTTCTTTTACAAGTCCAAAATCGTATATTATATTGATTCAAGATTTAATGATGACGTTACTATATGAATACCTATGTTTTTATTAAAAACATAAAAAAAACACATTTGTTTTTATGAACAAAGAGGTAAACGCCGCCATTGGATTAGTGACACGGCTATGGACTTCGTGATTACGGGTTTGATACCAAAGTCAGGTGAATGTGATTAATAATGTTTTTCTAACTAGTCTGTCATTTTTATTATAAAGATAAATTTTGCCGACACAACGTCGTGCCTGTATTTTGTGAAGGAGAAGGTAGTAAGCAGAGGTATGACATTTTTTTTGCGCCGACCCCATGTAAATTGGGACAAGGGCAAGATGACTATGACGATGACGATGGTTATGACGATTTCTGTACACACGGTCATCTGATTCCAAACTAAGCAGAGCTTGTACTATGGAAACCAGATAACTGATATACTACATACTACGTGACCAAAACAATTAGGCGCATGACAGCTATGAAGATTTTGGAAGTAGGGAGGGAACACTGGAACTGTGATTGATATTGTATGTATTATCATCACTGCCGGAAGCGAGTATACGACTGAACGTCACCACGGGAAGCGCGGGGTTAGGTGCGGGGTGCGGGCGTTGAAACCGAATTCTTGTCATGCGCCTAATTGTTTTGGTCAAGTAGTACACTACGTTTTTTTTTTTTTGTAAAATAGATAACTTAGAACACCCAAACAAAAATCATGCGCACAAATGTTTGTCCTGGGAATCGAAACCACGACCTGCGGCGTGATAGGTGGTATCTTAACCAACCACGCCATCTGGCCTCATGTATTAGAATACTTGCATAAAGCAACGGGTTCACCGGTACAGATCGCTACAGATTGATCTACGGAAAGAAACGGTTACAATGTTAAACCTGTTTCTTTATATGTGAGCGCAAAAGTTATTCCGGGACTATTTTACCTACATCGATCGGTGCCGACTTGTCTTTACCGGGAGCCGCGACTGTATGCAAGCATCCTTACACTGTTTGTCGACTGCACAACTTCAACGGGACGTCAAAGAGGAACGAGATTATTCGAAACAAACGTGACGTCCCGCAGGCTTATTACGTATCTTGCAGAAGCCTAGCGATAGCAAAATTTGCGCAATTATTGCTTTTCAATCGCTTACCAATCGCAAATCACTATGACGTATCGCTGAAACATATTACGTAATACGGATGCCGGTTGTGGTGTGAGGTGGACACGCGGCCATACTCAATGTATGTATCGCTACTTCGGCGGCGTCATATCGTTCTCGTAGACGTTCCGTTGACGTGGCGGTGGACTAACGGACATAGGCGGCGAGCTTATTGCCACCAGACGCAAATTCAGACAATGGGGTGCTGCTGAAAATTTCCTAATAAAAAAACCAAAGGACAGTCTGCGTTCTTTGTATTTTGCCACGGATATCAAACCCAAACACAATAAAGGAGGTACTTTTCAAAATGTGACTAATGCAGTTTTTACCAAAAAATTGTTTAGTTTTTTTTTCTTTTTTGGTAGGTAATATTGAAATCTATGAAGTGTTAGTACGGAAGTTTATAAAATATGATTCAACCCATAGAAAATTAAATGCAAAGTTGCTTGGTTTGTACAAAATACTATTCCGATTACAAATAAAAGTGTTAAACTCGATTATTGGTACCGTTTCAAAATATGACAACTTCCATTGATATTGCAACGAAATATGTTTATTCCGTATACGTCTTTCAAAGAATTTCAGAGTGTTTAGATTTAGTTTTAGTGTGTGGATAGTTTATCGAACAATATTTTAGGACGGAGTTTAGTAGGTCCACGCTTTTGCAACACTTGTTGTACCATAGACAGAATCCAATGGCATATGCTTTCACTTTGACACTTGAAAAAAAAACTCTTATTTCAAATTATAAACATTTTATTAAGGGGACTACTTACTACAGAACCTAAAAAACAAAAAGCAGCGCGATGACACAACGCTGGTAATTTATCGGAAAAAATGGAGCAATTATCTATTTACGAAAAATCTATTGATTGGACTACAAAATTAAAACACTGTTACGGTAATATGTTGCTTGTATCTGATTAAAAAAAAAACAGTATGATTTCATGTATATTTTTTATTCGTTAAAATAAATTTTTAGAGGTATCTTCTATCTATCGTGATTTTTTCTATCGTATCAAATTAGTTATATGTTTTCAAGACACTAACTAGCATATATCCTGAAAAATATCATATATTTTTATGATTCTTTTTACTGCAGTAGATTACATACTTTTAGGCATTTTAATACTTGCGTTTAGGTCCTGTAGTCCCCTTTAATAATTGTTTGTTGGGCTGATTTATCGTAAAAATGGAAGAAAAAGTATTACTGTAGAAGAGATAAATACTGGCTTAAGTTATAGAAATCAAGGAAGGCGTAATAGAAAACAGTATGCACTTCCTCCACCTTAACCAGATTACGATTATTCCACGGTCCCAGATCAAAACACGATTATTCCATATTTGCATCCAAATTTTCTCTAAAAGTAACAATTTCTAGTTTATTTCATGAGCAGTACATGGTTACTACAATTCGAAAGTACTTAAACCATCATGATTCTCTTGCCCTTGTCCCAATTTATTTGGAGTCGGCGCAACATGTTTTTTCTTCCATACTTCTCTATTAGTCGTCATCTCGGTAGTCGCACCCTTTCTAGCCATATCATCTTTCACACAGTCCATCCATTGTTTCTTTGGTCTTCCCTTACTCGTATTCCCACATTCATACTCAAAACTTTCCTGACGACATTTTCCTCATTCCTCCGCATCACATGCTCATACTGACAAACGATTTCCACACAACTTTTCAGTCACCGGTGTCACTTTCAGACTTCCTCTTACATACTCATTTCTTATTCTATCCATTCGCGTAACATCACACATCCCTCTTAGCATTCTCATCTCAGCTGCATGTAATTCATTTTTTTTGTGGCCCAACATTAAAGTACTCCGAAAGTACTTAAATTAACTACGAAAATTAATTTTAAGTATTCGGTTCCAACATTATAATAAACTTTCTAAATTTCTGAAGAAAAAATAACGCTCGAAGAGGAATAGTCATATTTTGAAACCTACCTAAACCTATTTTAGTACCTCATCTAAGCGTGATTGCGGCCATTAGACAAGGTTATAGTCATCAAGACAGACACAATAAATTATCCTGTCTGTCTGGATGACTTGTTTGGTGATCCCTGATTAATGACAGTAAGTATTTTGGGTTGTTAATATTTTAACACCAACAATTATTTTATTTTTGCAAATGGCCACTTTTCTTAGCAGAAGAAGCAAACAACAGTCAACAAATATTCTTAGCAAAGGATGAGTCATTTTATATTAATATTATTTAAAAGAAAACACACTCGTAAAATAAATAGAAGTCATGTTTTTCTCCCCACATTGCTAGTGACGTGTAGACCGTATCAAGTAGACTGTGTTTTCATTTTCTAGAATATTCCAGGTAAATTGAAGCCACGTAAGAGGTCGATGTTACTGTCAAGTTCAGATGCAGTTCACTCGAGTGATGGTAATGTATAGTCCTAGTTTAGACTTGACTGACCTCGTCGATAAGGTCGAAAAGAGTTAGTTTTATTAGATAGATACGTATTTAAAAAGAAACTTGTGTTTGTCTACGTAAGGGTTAATTTTGATTTACTGTTTACAGGCTGTGTCTACGTATCAGACGAACATAACTTTCTGTGACCTTTGATGATGACCAGTTTTTTTTCAATAAGGAGGATGACGACGATCCCTCTAGTTAAATGGTAGAAGGTAATAAGAACATGTTTAGGAGCAACTAGCCTCAGACCTACCTACATGAAATAAAATCATCACAAAAACTTCTAGAAATGCGACGTTGCCAGACCGCGCGGCGTGGCCGCTCTTAATTAATATCAATAATGCTTACCTGAGACTGTTAATATTTTGATCTGAACAATACCTAACTGCAGTGCTATTCTGTACCAATCTCACCGTGAAAGCTTAGGTGAGATGAGCGTGGAGTGAACTGTCAATATTGCCAATCCCTAGCATCAGGTGGAATGACAGCTCACTTCAAGCTCACTTCACCTAAGTTTTCACGGTGAGATTTTTACAGAATAGACCGGCTGCTCATTACCTGTACCGTTGCTCAGAATGGTCAATTTTCGTCTATTTTCTTAAATAACTTTAAAACAGTTAATTTTAAAATTATAAAAAAAAATATATATTTGAGACAGTAAGCCCTTTCATTTGATATATCGCACGGTACAGTTTGCATTTTTTTTCTTATTTGCCCCCCAAAATTGATCCCCATATTCAAAATTCATTAAATTACATTACACGTTCATGTTTGGGTCACAGAAATACATACTGTGTACCAAATTTCAACTTAATCGCTCCATTAGATTCGGAGCAAATTATCTGTGACAGACGGACAGACAGAGTCTGTCTAGACACATGAGTAATCCTATAATGGTTCCGTTTTTTCCTTTTGAGGTACGGAATTCCTTTTGAGGTACGGAATTCCTTTTGAGGTACGGAACCCTAAAAACATTGCTTGTTCTTTAATTACGAAACTAATTAACTGAAAACCAAGCATTCGTTGTACTGTTATTTTGAATTACATTCATTGAATGAATTTAATTGTATCACGTTCCATTCTGATTTCAATAATGCTCAATTAAATTAGTCATGTTAAAATATTGGGAAATTAAATAATGGCATTTTCGAAATGTTGTGTAATTTATATAGCACAGGATATAACTTTTTGTTGTTGTTAAAAAGTAAGTTTAATGTGGCTTCGCTTAAATTTCTGTGAGAGTCAATTCGATTTATTGGTCAGCTTGAAACATAACAGAAAAAAACGAGCGAGCCTTATAGTAGTCGCATAGGTATGATGTGTAACATCTGACATCTGTTTGGGATGGTACCATCTAACAGCCAAGGCCAACTCTAGCACCGCGCGCGCTCATTGGTCAAATCAAATGGCGCGCGTTTCCCCGGCTTCCTGTTACACGCTTCCGTCGCTTTTCACGAAATCACTCCCACAGATTGCAGGAAAGCGAGAGGAAAGATGTTACACATCAAAAATCAATAACTATTGTGTATGCATGTTTTAAATGTAAGAACATCAGACACGATTTTTATTCTTTTCACAACATTAAATATACTAAAATTAAGTTTTTCTTTTTACATAATATAGGTACCTGAGTATTGTTCCCCTTGACTGTGGCTGTATACATAAAAAAAAAACCAGCATAGGTCATGTCAATGTGTGCTCGAAACTCAACCGAACACCATAGGTTCACAACTACTTTAAGCCCGCGGTCGCCATCAGACGATGATTTTTTATTTTTTTATATATACGATACATATTATTAAAAAATAAATTCTTACGCACACATGGTGTGCACGAGACGATTGAGGGGTTAATCCAGCCTCTGCATCACGTGGATAATGTGGGTATACCACATCACGCCTAGATATAAAGGCTTTGAACAAAGGCGGCGGCTGAGCAAACATTATTAATTTATCAGACCAGAACCACACTGCGTGGGCAGAGGCGATAATATTATGCAAGAGTTCGTGATGTTAAAATTTTAATTATGGCGTCATGTAAGTTGATATTTACCTACTAACTAATATAAAAATCATTGACGTGATTCCTGACTTTTTATGAAAATACAAGGCCACGTGTCCGATTGAAATTTGGAATATACCATCGACAAAAATAACAAACTTTCATAAAAACTATTATCCCCTTTTTTAACCCCTCTAAGGGATGAATGTTCGAATACTTTCATTATACAAGTTTTAGGTAATCAGTATGAACAACTTTTATAATGGGACCAAACCTGAAATCGCGAAAAAAACCAGCTGTTCCCTACATTTTGACGAATTCTGCGAACATAAGTGCAGGAAAGAGCTGATTTTTTTCGCGATATCAGTTTTGGTTCCATTATAAAAGTTGTTCATAATGATGAGTTTGTGCGTTATTTAAGTGACACATTTAAGTTATTTAAGGAACTCTTGAGCAAAATTCCATGCTTCGAGACCCAGCGGTTGAGGCTGTTCGTTATCTATCAGTGAATGTGCGCTTTTATAGTAAAATTTCTAACGTGGCGTCCGATTGACTTAAATGATTATAATTATTTAAATACATGCTTGTTACTGTTGCGAATTGTATTTTTATGAATATACAAACTAATACTGACTTGCAAAAAGCAAAAAACGTGGTTTGGCGCTTTGGCACTAAGCGAACTTCTTCCTTATGCTCGGTTTTTGAGCACTTCACTTCCTCGATAGTAATTCACTGGACTTTTAAGCTATATTCTTCTTTAAAGAAGTGTTCAGAAACACGATATCGAACCAATATTCACTATCGAATGGATAAACTCCGTTTAAAAACCTCAGAAATCGGGCATTAGGGAAGGCATCTTAATACTTCTTAGTACCTCACTACTCCTTTATGTACGTTTTTTTTTATTTTATTTTTAGTAGCAGAGGTGGCTGACCTGATGAGAAAAGGCATTATTGCAAGTGCGTTGACATTTTTTTTGGTATTTTATCCCTGAGGAAAAGCTCAAATGTCTTTTGTGTCATTAATAACACCGGCACCCATATATACCTTTCGAACTACAGGGTCAAATTAAATTAGCTAGCGAAACTCCGCGGACGTGATGTGTATCAATATCTAAACATGATAAAACAAAAACGAAATTATTTTGATTATGTTTTTTTTAGGTCATCAACCGGTAATCACTTAAAATATCAGTTTAATTTTCTTTTTTGTGTAAACTTCAGAGACGTGATGAGTATCGATATCTCAACACGATAAAACAGACTTTATCAACTCACACTTCAAGTAACAATACTGCCATCGTGTCTGCGGAGTTTCGCTAATTAATTTAATTTGATCCTGTATATCACAGCAGCACTTCTTGAAAAGGTAGCAATAGGCAGTTTGGTTCTTCCTCGGACGAGATCCTTTACAAAGACCGCTCTACCACGTAGTGAAGTGGAACACACCAATTTACTCCATCCAGAACTAAATTCCGGAGCGGATCGCCCTTTATAGTCCGAAGTGGCATTCCCTCTGGCTGGTCTGGCTACGCTATTGATTGACTCATCATGTATATATGTATATTACACACACGGTTTTACCACCCTCAATACACCCTTAAGGCGGCAAATGCTTTAGCAAATTTGGCTCGATTCGGACGCGTTGCATGGCTGACCAAAGCCGTCTCTTGGTAGCCGTGTGTGAAAACCTTAATTAGGTGCCTATATAAAATTGCACAGTTATGATAGTGCCTTGATAAATAAATATACATAGAACTAGAGAAACTGTTAGTACTGATGTCATGATGTCTTTAAACCTGGTTAAGTACTGCAGCGATATTTATCGAGGGAAGTAAAAAAAAATGTGTGTGTCAGCTCCGACGCACGACTGGGAGTTTACTCCTTATGTACGATTGTCTTTGAATATAATAGATACATTGACCGCTACAATAAAAAAAAATCCGTTATTTCAGACTATTGAAATGTCCATATTTTGTTACTTAGTATTACTTTATCTTAACGCTATGTTAGTAATGTGGTAATCATCAATTAATGTAGACAAGAGCGTGTCGGACCACGTACAATGAAGGGTTCCGTAGTTGGGATGAATTTATCCCAAGAACAAACTTAACATTGTAGTTGAAAAACATGTTCCCCCATACATTCCAACTACAAATGTCCATAGTTAAACGAAAAGGATCCATCCCACATTACACCTAATGTGGGTTGGATTCTTTTTGTTTAACTGTGGACAATTGTAAGTTAGTACGCACAATATTGAGAGATTTACCATGTTGTTTTAAGACCATCGACTTCTTATAGGTTTTCCTGTAATCTATAGGTATTTAACAATTTTATATATTTGTTTTCAAAATTTTAGGCTCAGTACTTTGCCGCTGGGGTCGCGGGTTGTTTGAAAAAGATACCGTGGCCCTGGCATAGGCAACTGAAGGAACACGGGTGGGTTTTAGTCAGTAAAAGTCTGACACGCCCTTCCGCTCCACCCAGAGCGGGAGAAGATATTTGATGATTTCCCATCCACAAAAAAAAAAAAAAAAAAAGGCTCAGTACTTTCGGAGATAAGGGGAGGGAGAATGGTCAATTTTAGTCTATTTTCTTAAATAACTTTAAAATGGTTTATTTTTAAATTTGAGACTCTTACACCAAGCCCTTTCATTTGATATATCACACGGTACAGTTTGCAAAACATTTTTTTTTATTTGTATGTGTTTTTTTTGTATTTTTTTTTTATTTTAGGCTCAGTACTTTCTGAGTTCGGGTGGTCAATTTCCAATGATTTATTTTATAATTATAAAAATATATATATTTGAAATCCTCACAGTAAAGACCTTTCATTTGATATGTCACACGGTACAGTTTGCAAAACTTTTTTTTTAATTTTCTTATTTGCCCCCCAAAGTTGACCCCCATATTCCAAATTTATTTATTTACGTTACACGTCCGTGTTTGGGTCACAGAAATACATATGTGTACCAAATTTCATCTTAATCGATCCATTACATTCGGAGCAAATTGGCTGTGACAGACGAACAGTACCTACAGACAGACAGACACACGAGTGATCCTATAAGGGTTTCGTTTTTCCTTTTGAGGTACGGAACCTTAAAAACGTAATAAATCCTTGAAAATAAATTAAAATTAAAATGTATCATTGAATATAAATTCAAATTATTTAATTAAAATAATAATTAAAACTAAATGAAATAAATAATACAATGAAGACTAGCCAAAAAAAAAAATGCCATACATGATTTCAAAGTGAAAGGTGCGCAAGGTATGTACGTTGCGCAGAAAAACGTAATGCTTTTGAGATTAACTCAAAAGCATTACGTTTCAGCTTTCACTCTCCTCATAAAATTTCCATACTTATATGAAAATGGAGTAAACTCCAAAAAAGAAGTTTGTTGCATCTCCAAAAACACAAAAGGCTACCTTATTCATCCCAGAACATTCCCAAATTATGTTAATCAACAGGAATTTTCTATGAATTGTAATGCAGCCTTCCCGTTAGTTCCTAGAAATTAATCTTCTAAGAAACAATTTATGTCGTGTTTAGTCTCGGATGCGCCACAGGTGCGTTGGCTTGTTACTTTAAATAATTTGGTTCTGTGTTAATGTATTCAAGGAATGTGTGGACCGTTCTCATATGAGGAACGATTGGGATTTGTGGTGCGTTTTGAAAAATGTGTTCGAATTTTGACCGGTAGATGAAGCAATGATTAATAACGAGTACGTCGTGTGACTAATATTAAGTAATTTTTATTTGAGTATATCAGGTAGGTTATACGCAACGCCACGTTGAGGGTCGGTCCCTATACCTAATAACAATAAGTAAAGAAAAAGTCATTTGCAGGTCCTGGCATAGAAATTGATATAGCTGTAGATTGCAAATTTGACAGTCCTGTGGTTGCATCTATGATAATCAAATGGGTTCCAGTACTCAATTCT
This sequence comes from Dicycla oo, assembly GCA_948252095.1. Taxonomy (NCBI): domain Eukaryota; kingdom Metazoa; phylum Arthropoda; class Insecta; order Lepidoptera; family Noctuidae; genus Dicycla; species Dicycla oo. The sequence continues at coordinate 20,509,312 of OX411716.1, forward strand.
TTTTTTCAAATTAAAATTCAAATTGTTTATTGTGGTACACAGATAAAATATGGCGTTACAGTTTATAAAGTGAAGTACAGTTTTTTTAATTAGTAAGTAGATAACCAAAAAAATTCCTTTTCAGTTAAGTACTTAGTTTAGAATAAGACACATGTTTCCGATTTCTTCCAAAACCTAGTCTTCAATATTTAAACGCTACTTGTGTGTGATACAATCCTCCGTAAAGAATGTTTCCTGTGAGTTATTAACCGTATTAAAGGTAAATCATGATGACCGATCCCAATTATGTTAATTTGAGACAGGTATGCGACAGGTAGTTCAAGGTGTCGGACTATGGTCACGATGCGTACTGTGTCGATTCTTTTATTATTATTTTTTTCCATCTTCGGTCATTTGTTTTAGACAGGGCTGGGATAAAGGTTTCATAGGGAGGTAATTATTATAAAATTAATGGGCATATTTTAGTCGTAGTCACTTGTTTTAGTTAGTGTCTACTCGTTTTTTTTTGGTACGGTAAACTGGGGTTACTTTGATAAGAACTTTCGACTTATGAAAAACTTATTTTTATAATATCTACAACGCCATATTAAAAAGAAAGTATTAGTAGTTGGCACTTCTGATAGTTTCTTTTTAATATGGCGTTGTAGATATAAAAACAAGTTTTTCATAAGTCGAGAGTTGTTATCAAAGTAACCCCAGTTTACCGTAGATATGGAGTACCTACAGTACGGCCGATGAATCATGGCCGGTCCGAACTTTGCGCAGGAGATTGCGCAATAACATTTTTTAGGAATCAAGTGGTGACATGAGGTGAATGTGAGTCTGTCATGGTCGCCGGTTGTTTGAAAGAGTTACCGGCAACTGAAGGAACACGGGTGGATTTTAGTCAGTAAAAGCCTGACACGCCCTCGCGCTCCGCTCAGTGCGGGAGAAATTATTCGATGATATTCAAAAAAAAAAAAAACAGGTGAATGTGAGTGAGAGAACTTGCACGAAAATTCGTAGTGCCTATGTTCAGACCGGCCATGATTTACCGGTCGTGCTGTAAAAACATAATGCGTCGTGCTCTGCAAATAGAAAGTTTTTGGATGTCCTTACGCTTATATTCGTGTATTGCTGCACATCTGTACAAGTAGTATACCTGACCATTATTTTTTTAAACTCTATGGATTTATATATATGCCGCCAGTAAACAGGTTAACAATGAAGATAACCACAAGTTTTTAATGTTCTTTATTTAGAGAAAGTGTTAATTAATATGATACAATTAGTGTTCACTATAATTATATTCAAATTAATTATAATTATTTTAATTTTAACACAGGGTGAAAAATAAAATCAATCACCTGCCAGCTTTATAGATAGTGCAATCCACGAAGACGCGCCCCACTCTTCTTCCTATCTCACTAGCACTCGCTTGCACTCGTCCTTTCATTGTAAGCGTTTAGGGAGAAGAGTGGGGCACGTCTTCGTGGATGGCCATTACTATGGTAAAGCTAAGTTCCTCTGACAGTAATTCTTAAATTATATGCAACATATTTTCGCGCGGTTTCGGAAAACGGGACTATTTTGCGTCCCAGAGCTTTGTTTGGGGACAACGGAACAGGTGGCCGAGAAAAGGGACAGTCCCGTTCAAAACGGGACGTATGGTCACTTTACGACTATAGTTGGCTGAAGTAAGCACAAGACTATGTTTAAGCCCTAAGCACGAGGCTACTTTAAGGTAGTCGCAAGTGTGGTTGCCCATACACAGGTTAATTTTACTGCCAGAAAAAACAATAAACCGCGTCATCTTTTCTTTATTATCCTCTTAAACTAGTTATGGCAAAAAGGGTGAGTTACACAATAAAATGTCTGCTTAAGGGGCAAGCGTCAGGGAAGCCCGCGAAATTCAAATTTTCTTACGTTTTTTGTAATTGGCAAGTCAGTATTAAGTTGTATGTTAAATAAAGTATGATTCGCGGCCGTAACAAATATGTATTTACAGAATTATAATCATTAGAATTAGTAATAAGTACAACTCCTTAAGTTAGTATAATCCTCAAATGTCATGATTAGAAATAGTCATTCATTAGAATTACCTGGTCTTAAAGAGTTGTATTGATCACTGTAATGATTATAATTACGTAAATACATACTTGTTACGGCCGCGAATTACATTTTGATCAACGTACAACCTAATACTGAATTGTAAATATAAAAAACGTAAGAAAAATTGAATTTCGCGGGCTACCCTGACGCTTTCGCCTTAAACACGTTTAACATCCCAACAACTACAAACATGGCTCACTTGAAACCACTATGAAGTAACAAATACAGCATTTGTACCATATTAGAGAACTTTAGACAAACGCCGAGTTTGGACAGCAATTAAACCTATTTAGAATTGCAATACTGTCCCACTTGAGATGCGAATATAAGATTAATTTGAGTTTTAGTGAAGCAGTTATAACTGGTAGCAGCTGGATAAGAGTGGATGGGATTGCGTTAAATGGTTAAACTTTTAATACTGTGTACCTTTTGTAGTAAGTATAGTAATTTTATTCCAGGTACATTGTCTTCACATGTACCTAATTTTAATGAAAGAAAATATTGTAGAGCATTTTAAAAGAATAACTATGGAGTTTGTTCTTGGAGTGGGGGCTCGTGGCTAAGTAATAACAGTTGCACGGATCGATCGCTTGCCTCGGTCGGTCCGTGGATGTGTGAGCTTTTTCACATACTGAGACCCCTGTGCCTGAGAAAGCACGTTAAGCCGTTGGTCCCGGCTGTCATTCTTGGATCTTTGACAGTCGTTACGGTTCGTCAGAAGCCCAAAAGTCAGACCAAGAGCCCAAGGGGTATCGTATTATAATAGTAACTGGGTGGTGGAGGTCAGATAGGCAGTCGCTTCATGTAAAATACTGAAATTCAGCTGCATCCGTCAGAAGCCGACCCCAACAGAGTTGGGAAAAGACTACGCAGATGATGATGAACTATGGAGTTTCATGCCCATGCTTCTCCATACGAAATTACCTTTTGGAAGAGGCGCCTAGAATCAATTCTAATATCTTGTGCTGTGCCTTTTAATGGATGCCAAAGAAACCTAACTGAACCTGGCCTGTTTCCAGCAGTAGATTGGAGAAGCCTATGTTCAGCAGTAGATTGGAGAGGCCTGTGTCCAGCAGTAGATTGGAGAGGCCTATGTCCAGCAGTAGATTGGAGAGGCCTATGTCCAGCAGTAGATTGGAGAGGCCTATGTCCAGCAGTAGATTGGAGAGGCCTATGTCCAGCAGTAGATTGGAGAGGCCTATGTCCAGCAGTAGATTGGAGAGGCCTATGTCCAGCAGTAGATTGGAGAGGCCTATGTCCAGCAGTAGATTGGAGAGGCCTATGTCCAGCAGTAGATTGGAGAGGCCTATGTCCAGCAGTAGATTGAAGAGGCCTATGTCCAGCAGTAGATTGGAGAGGCCTATGTCCAGCAGTAGATTGGAGAGGCCTATGTCCAGCAGTAGATTGGAGAGGCCTATGTCCAGCAGTAGTTTGGAGAGGCCTATGTCCAGCAGTAGATTGGAGAGGCCTATGTCCAGCAGTAGATTGGAGAGGCCTATGTCCAGCAGTAGATTGGAGAGGCCTATGTCCAGCAGTAGATTGGAGAGGCCTATGTCCAGCAGTAGATTGGAGAGGCCTATGTCCAGCAGTAGATTGGAGAGGCCTATGTCCAGCAGTAGATTGGAGAGGCCTATGTCCAGCAGTAGATTGGACGAGGCCTATGTCCAGCAGTAGATTGGAGAGGCCTATGTCCAGCAGTAGATTGGAGAGGCCTATGTCCAGCAGTAGATTGGAGAGGCCTATGTCCACCAGTAGATTGGAGAGGCCTATGTCCAGCAGTAGATTGGAGAGGCCTATGTCCAGCAGTAGATTGGAGAGGCCTATGTCCAGCAGTAGATCGGGAGAGGCCTATGTCCAGCAGTAGATCGGGAGAGGCCTATGTCGAGCAGTAGATCGGGAGAGGCCTATGTCCAGCAGTATATTGGAGAGGCCTATGTCCAGCAGTGGATTGGAGAGGCCTATGTCCAGCAGTAGATCGGGAGAGGCCTATGTCCAGCAGTATATTGGAGAGGCCTATGTCGAGCAGTAGATTGGAGAGGCCTATGTCCAGCAGTAGATTGGAGAGGCCTATGTCCAGCAGTAGATCGGGAGAGGCCTATGTCCAGCAGTATATTGGAGAGGCCTATGTCCAGCAGTAGATTGGAGAGGCCTATGTCCAGCAGTAGATTGGAGAGGCCTATGTCCAGCAGTAGATTGGAGAGGCCTATGTCCAGCAGTAGATTGGAGAGGCCTATGTCCAGCAGTAGATTGGAGAGGCCTATGTCCAGCAGTAGATTGGAGAGGCCTATGTCCAGCTGTAGATCGGGAGAGGCCTATGACCAGCAGTAGATTGGACGAGGCCTATGTCCAGCATTAGATTGGAGAGGCCTATGTCCAGCAGTAGATTGGAGAGGTCTATGTCCAGCAGTAGATCGGGAGAGGCCTATGTCCAGCAGTATATTGGAGAGGCCTATGTCCAGCAGTAGATTGGAGAGGCCTATGTCCAGCAGTAGATTGGAGAGGCCTATGTCCAGCAGTAGATTGGAGAGGCCTATGTCCAGCAGTAGATTGGAGAGGCCTATGTCCAGCTGTAGATCGGGAGAGGCCTATGACCAGCAGTAGATTGGACGAGGCCTATGTCCAGTACTAGATTAGAGAGGGCTATGTCCAGCAGTAGTTCGGGAGAGGCCTATGTCCAGCAGTAGATTGGACGAGGCCTATGTCCAGCAGTAGATTGGACGAGGCCTATGTCCAGTACTAGATTGGAGAGGGCTAGGTCCAGCAGTAGATCGGGAGAGGTCTATGTCCAGCAGGAGATTCGACGAGGCCTATGTCCAGTACTAGATTGGAGAGGGCTAGGTCCAGCAGTAGATCGGGAGAGGCCTATGTCCAGCAGTAGATCGGGAGAGACCTATGACCAGCAGTAGATTGGACGAGGCCTATGTCCAGTACTAGATTGGAGAGGGCTAGGTCCAGCAGTAGATCGGGAGAGGCCTATGTCCAGCAGTAGATTGGACGAGGCCTATGTCCAGTACTAGATTGGAGAGGGCTAGGTCCAGCAGTAGATCGGGAGAGGCCTATGTCCAGCAGTAGATCGGGAGAGGCCTATGACCAGCAGTAGATTGGACGAGGCCTATGTCCAGTACTAGATTAGAGAGGGCTATGTCCAGCAGTAGTTCGGGAGAGGCCTATGTCCAGCAGTAGATTGGACGAGGCCTATGTCCAGTACTAGATTGGAGAGGGCTAGGTCCAGCAGTAGATCGGGAGAGGCCTATGTCCAGCAGTAGATCGGGAGAGGCCTATGACCAGCAGTAGATTGGACGAGGCCTATGTCCAGTACTAGATTAGAGAGGGCTATGTCCAGCAGTAGTTCGGGAGAGGCCTATGTCCAGCAGTAGATTGGACGAGGCCTATGTCCAGTACTAGATTGGAGAGGGCTAGGTCCAGCAGTAGATCGGGAGAGGTCTATGTCCAGCAGTAGATTGGACGAGGCCTATGTCCAGTACTAGATTGAAGAGGGCTAGGTCCAGCAGCAGATCGGGAGAGGCCTATGTCCAGCAGTAGATTGCTTTAGACTGATGACGTTGAAGTAGGTAAGTTTTATGTAATTGGAACTAATAAAACACTGCTATTATATATTGGACGACAGCGCAGCTGACAAAAGTAATTCTGCGTTCGATACCTCGTTCGATTAGAGCATATTTGGCTCCTAATCCCAGCACTGCTTAGTTTTATCTTTGTGCCCGGTAAAGAGTAATACGCTAACCTCATACTTACCGTCATCGGCTAATTTGAAATAAGAACACTTTCCAAAAACCATTGCTATTTAAGTTTGAAAAATTCGTCTGCTCAGCAACATAAATAACGCAATGAATATTGTTGAACTGTCAAACTGAAAGCCATTGCTACTGATAGTATGTTACGCAATTACCCCGCCTGTTTATGCCGAGATAGACATGTAAACTCATGTTTAATCGACAGACTGTACCAATCTACCCTCTCAAAGTTCAAAATAATGAAGCATGAACTGATTGAGCCACGTTTGGCAATATCGTCGTGTCCGTTACATCATCGCTTGTCATATTACAAAGGCGAGTTGCGTTGAAACCAGGCAGGTTTGTCTGCCACGTCATTAAGTCTCAATACCGTGCGGCCGCTCTAGTATTTTGCTCCTGTTTAATGGGTCGTGTTTGGCAGCTGAAAACTGCGCTGTGAACGATACTTTGCATACATTTCAATTGTTTTACTTTGTGTTGGTTTAAATAATGATTGGGCTTTGTTGTTAGCAGTTGGCGTCGAAATGTCGAAGAAAGTTTTGGGTATGAATGTGGATGGCTATAAGATTAGGGAAATACCAAAGAAACGATGGATGGACTGTGTGAAAGATGATATGACTAGAAAGGGACTACCGAGATGACGACTAATAGAGAAGTATGGAAGAAAAAGACATGTTGCGCCAACCTCAAATAAATTAGGATAAAGACTAGAGAATGATGGGTCGTTGAAATGTGGTGGTACAGGACAAGAACACAGCCTATCATGTTCCCTCTGCTGGGCCACAGGTCTCTCTTCGAGAGGGAGTGGGCTGTAATCTACCACGCGGGCCCAGTGCAGGTTAGTACATGTCACATGTCTTCGAATTTTTGCTTCTAGGACATGCCGGTTTCCTCACGATGTTTTCCTTCGCCGTTTTGAGAGCAGTTGTTATGAAATTATTTACACAATGTAAAGCGCTCGCCTGTGTTCGACCTACGATCTACAAATCTTAAGTCGGGGCCGTTACCACTAGACCACCACGGCTCTTACAATGTATATATATTTATATATCAATATTTAATAGAAGTCACCCTTCTAAACTTTGCTTAACAATTGCGTAGAGAAGCTGACTGCCCGGTGTGCGCCAGACGCAAATTCTGAACCATCGACACTCGTTTAAGCTTGATTCCACATCACTGACTCAGATAGATCTATAAATACTCTAAAACAGACAAAATATGTACAGATGTGCCTAAGAGGGCTTTTATACTTTTAACCCTCTAACATAAAAGTCTGTCCACCCAATTATAAATAGAGGGTGCACATGTCAATAACAATTGAGTTTGTAAACAAGCACATCTGTCAAATATCCCGAACCTAATTTACGTCATAAGTGATAGTTATAGTGACGGGACACGTTCAAAATTATCGATAGTTTTTTAAATCAAAATACTTATTTTTCATTTAATTTGCCTTACCCCTAAGAATAGTGAAGGGGGAAATGTCGATAATAATTAACGATAGTTTTACCGGTTTTTATTGTCAGTGTACTTTATAAAATGGTACAAAGATAAAGCCGAAGTAAATTTCAATAAGAGTCTCATTTTGTTGGCCTTTAATGTGAATTACCTTTTCGCGTAGAGAGGAATACATTAAAGGGAGCAAATGAATTGGAGATAATTAATGCCGGGAGTGGGATTATGTAAGAATATACGAATTGTATTGTGTTTAAATGGATTCATTGTTGGGTGTTAATGGATTTTATTTCATTGAAATAACTCGATGATTTTTCTTTCATTAAGTATTTAATAAAACCTTATATACCTATTTAGGTATAATTTGTGTTAGGTCTTTTATTGTGACTTAGATAGCCGATAATGTGGATAACAAACTGTTAAATTTGATTAAAGCCTTTTTAGAAAGTAAATATGTAACATAAGGCAATGATTTTTAGTTCGTGTCAAAACTCTCAAGGATTCTTTCTATACGTTTTCCACTTACGTTCCAAAGTATTTACAACCATTCGCAAATGACAAAACATCTGTCCTATCAAATCATACCAGCTTTTTGGAAAACCGTAAAAGAATCCATCAGGTGGGTTTTATGTCATAGGCAGTAACATAAAAAAGGTATTCAACTGTACCGAACCTGGGTCATTAGGCTCTCGTACCAGGTTTATGTCCAAAATACCGAAGACGATCGAAATAAAGTGCAGACGTGGGCCGTGAACAGCGCAGCATTGAGTTGAGTTTGATGGTTTTTATTATTTGACAGCTTTGCCTTTTTAGCGAATCATTTCTTTGGTAGGTACATATTGGTATTTAGGGTCATTGTCATCATTTAGGCCGTTCATTATACGTCCTGTCTGTTACTGGGGCCGTATATACAGGACGAGTTTTTAAGCAGTGAGCAAATTTTTCATAGTTCTACCCATGAATTTGGACAACTTTCACTATGGGACCAACTCTAAAATCACGAAAAAAATATGTTGTTTCATACATTTTGGTCGATTAGGTATTGAACTTTTGTATGAAACAGTAGATTTATTTTTCGTGATTTCAGAGTTGGTCCTATAGTGAAAGCTGTTCTTCATGGGTAGAACAACCTGTGAAAATTTGCGCACTGCTTATAAACTTGTCCTATTTATAGGGTGACTGGTAATTAGTGACCGATACTTAAACACATGATTGTACAACTTTTACTACAGTTAACAAACCTGAATTCACGAAAAAAAAAATCGCATAACTCATTAAAATGTAGGGAGCAGCTGATTTCTTTTTCCGCGATTTTAGGTTTGGTCCAATAGTAAAAGTTGTTTGTTATCATAAATACAATCTTGTGTTTAAGTATCAGTCACTAATTACCAGTCACCCAGTATACAGGGTGTACGTGTAAATAGTGGCAACCTTTTAAGGGGTCATTGTATTCATCATTATGAACAACTTTTACTATGGTACCAAACCAGAACGCGAAAAAAAATTAGCTGCTTCCTACATTTTGACGAATTATACGAACACAAATGTACTGAACAGCTGATTTATTTCGCGATTTCAGGTTTGGTCCCGTAGTAAAAGTTGTTCATAATGACGAGTACAATGACCCCTTAAAAGGACATTGTTTACACTTCTGTATTTATATACAGAAGTGTGAACCTTATGGTTCCAGTGGGACAAAGGGATGGCGCTATTCGTTCTGTAAAACTCCACATCTCGTCTTTCACGTCCCGACACTAAATGGTTGCAAAGGCAATTACGTGTACAATCAAGCTTGACAGAATTAAACCATAACAGCAGTACCTATGTCAAAAGCGCTAAGGTTTTTTTTATTATTTGTGATGGGTTTGCTCTTGACTCTAGTCTAGGTCAGAGGTGACAGAGACAAAGTCGACGATGGAGTGAGCTTACCCAGAAGAAGCCTGTTCACTCTCACTTTGAAGAGATTAGGGTTGTATACGTTCGGAAACACAGACGCAGGTAGTGAGTTCCACTCTTTTGCTGTGCGCATTATAAAAGACATTTGGAAGCGCTTAGTGCGAATTGGTGGAATAGCAACGAGGTAGGGATGGTAACTGGCAATGCGTCTAGATGTCCGATGGTAGAAGAATGCCGGTGGAATGAGGTCGTGGAGTTCTCGGGCACACTCTCCGAAGTACAATCTTTAGAAGACCGACAAGCAGGCGACCTTGCGGCGATGAGCCAAGCTATGAAACTTGGCATCCACCAGTTTTACGTCGCCAATGAGCCTCTTAGCTCTGCGTTCCACCGAGTCAAGCGCGGCTAGTTGGTACTTAGCTGATCCATCCCAAAGGTGACTGCAATACTCCATGCAGGATCGGACTTGCGCTTTGTAAAGGGTTAAAAGCTGTCCAGGCGTAAAGCATCGCTTCACCCTATTAAGGTTATTCCCAATATCTTTGAAACTCCAATAACATTGCATAATATTTCTGAGGCTATAGATCTATTTATGTCTAACTACCTTTTTACTAAATGATATTTGGTGCGCGAGCCGAATTGGTCACAGTAATGAAGCCGGGGCACCCCGATTAAATGGGTTAGGTTAGAACTGTGACAAACGTCGCGCGAGCTGAGCGAGCAAAGCGGGCAGTGCAGCAGTAGCGGCCGGCGAACGGGTAATTAAGCTGGCTACGACAAATACATAGTATGAATCAAAGTCGCTTTTAGTGTTCATCTGTGTAACTGCTTAGATCTTCTAGCCTACCTAGACAATTTAGAGAATTTATTAAGGAAGTATTATATGTATAATACAATCATACTTAACTTATAAATATAAATAAATTAAGAAGTCTCAATGTTTAGTCACTAAAACTCGCTCGTCATTTTTTTACAGGAGAGCCCGTCGAAGTATTGATGGCATCATCAAAGTGTAAAAATGCAAAAAGGGCAGTTCTGTGATTAGACCAAATTTTAATGCGAAAATACCGGGTGTCTTTTTCGAGTATAAAAATTTAAACAGAATTGATACGGTTTTTGCTTTAAAAATGATTTGTATTTTTTTTGTGGCCCTTTTTAACCCCCGAAGCAAAGGTGTTATGAATTTAAGCAGCGCTATGTTAAATGACAATGAAAAATATACCTAAAAAGTCGAAGAGTTTATTATGTCAGGGAAATTGATCGCCAATATGGAAAGAGTAATTAAGAGTCTAGTTTATTTTATATCGATTATTCTCTTGTTTTTTTTTTTCAATCGAAAGTTCGAACAACGTGCCATTGACATTTTCTTCATTAAGATTCTGAACAGTGGAAGTTTTTAATACCTGTCAAGCTAAAGCTTAGGTGTGGGCCGTTAAAATAAGAAATAGACATTCAGTATTAATGGTATTACTTTTCGTTATTTGGAGATATAAAATGAAGTTTTAGTTCTGTGAGAAACTTTTGATTTGATTACATTTTGGAGATTTATTACTGGCTGACGATTGATGAAGGAATATGTTCTTTGAAAAGTTTCTTAGAGTAATTTGTGTAAGAGCTTTAGTCATGGCAGTTTTTGAGATCGAAGGAAAATTGTATTAAACTACTCAATGAAAAATACGTAATATTGAACAGCAAAACTGTGGAACGACTTGTTCCATCTTTCACCTAAAAGCGACAAATTATGCAAAATTACTGTCATTGTACAATTTGTACAGACGCCAGCACATCAAGCTACTACAGTCTGTCAAATTTCTTTTATAGATTTTCAACTTTATCGCTAAAGCATTAGGTGCAAGGTTGGTTGGGAAAATTTGACAGTTTCGGGTAGCTTGACCTGCTGGCGTCTGTACATTGTCATTATTTATACAAATTGTACAAATAATAATACTTCCACATCATTATGACATGATAATATTCTACTATCCGTATTTAAATGAATCCTCAAAATGTGCTCGGTAAAGATAAAACAATATTACGATGAGCCATAATTTAATCGATAAACGTCTGACATTAATATTATCACAAAACCGGTCTGTACCGCCTAATAAACCAAATAATCTGATTGAAAATATCAATTCGTCCCCAAATGGACCGATTCTACACAGTTTAATTAAAACAACGTGCAGCTTAATTTAAAGTTGGGTAATAGAAATTGGTATTATCGATATTAGTCCATCACTATCCTATTAAAGGCTATCAACTCCCCCACTCGGGCTCAATAAGTACTTGATGTACCCGCATAAAAATAATTATAACGACAAACACTTGTCTGGGTAAACATGGCGGGTCTCTCATCTGTTCGTCTTGTATTGTAAAGTGTCTGAGAAGTTTTTTTTTATCCTAGTCCTAACTTTATAATGCAAGTAAGTTTCTTTATGTGTTTGTTGGTTACGTTTTCATGCTAAAACAGCTGAACAGATTTCGATGAAATTTGGCACATGGGTAGACCGTTTTTTATCAAGGTAGTACAGACGCCAGCACATCAAGCTACTACAATATGTCAAATATCTTTAATAGATTTTCATCTGTATCGCTAAAGCATTAGGTTCAAGGTTGATTGGGAAAATTTGAAAGTTTCGGGTAGCTTGACCTGCTGGCGTCTGTACATTCCCGTGGGATAATTTCCGACCGGCAAAAGCTAGTAGTAAAATACTTCTTGAATAACTTGTCGCCATGCTGGAGACTAGCTGAAGGGCTAGACAGAGCTGTCGTAGGTTAATGCAAGAACAAGGAAGTGAAACTTCGGATAAAAAACACTAGCGATACGCCTAAATTTCGTGGTCTATCGAGCGAATTTGTAGAAGTTTTGAGCGTTTTGACAACGTTCTATTATGAAGTTTCAAGGCAGTTTGTCTCCTTAGAAATCTGCGCTATGGGATGAGCCACTAATGTTCTGACTAACTGATCGACTCCATTACAATTTATAAGTGGGAGACTCTGTAAAAATGGTTTAATTGAAATGTTTTGGGTTTGAGTTTTGAGCCAAATACGGATTTTTGACCCCATTTCAATAAAAGCTTAAACTAGAAAATGTTGCAGTTCTCGAACTTTCCCAAACAAAACCAACATTTTGCACAAATAATTTGTCCAATACCTACCAAGTGTTGTTAGGTTGTAACATGCAACCCCATACCCTTTGCCCTTAGTTCAGAAACTAAACAATACCGTCATTATAGGGCCCGCATAAAATACAATATTTACAACCCCCATGGCAGGAAGTATGTGCTTAAACAAAGACAATTATGGGTAACGGTGGCCAGGATGAGGTGGGAAAGGAGTTCCAGCTGCTTGCTTTTAAGGTAAAGTATGGGAGTGCCTGTTTCCTGTTAGGTAACCTGGAAGTTTTCAAGTAATGAGCGAATGGGTTTAGGTTTAAGGCCTGCATCATAGTGGACACCCTGAACGTATGTGATAGTGATCCAACGCGACCCAATCGACAATAAAAACGCCTTTTTGTTCTATTAGTACCGAATGACCCATGTGTCGTTACCTTTTTAGCATATATTCGAAAATACAATTAAAGTCATCTACCTAAGGCGAAAGCGGCACTACATAAAGAAAAACAAGAGGAAAATTAAATGCTTATTTTATTTTTATTGCTTGTAGAAATTTACTGATAAACTTGCCAACTTGGAAAAACAGCTTTTCATTTACAACAAAAGAACTCAGCTATTCCAATTTCAAAATAGGATTCGCATTTTTGACAATTCACTAATTCCACTATTCTTTCCGTCACAATGACATCATCGAATACACGTTCGAAATTTAAATTATAAAAGAAAAAAGATAAACAACAATGGCCGCCAGCTGGGCCGGACGGCGCGTTCCGGCCCGGCGAGCGACGGACGATGCGAGTGCATCGGGCTATGATCGCGTACGACTCAACGGGTTCCGTATATGTTTGGATTGCAACGCACACGTAATTTGATGGCACATTTTTGCATAAAAAATATATCGTGAAAATTCAGAAGCATGTTTGAAAAATAACCAAAAACGAGGTTAAAGGAAATCATTTTGAGGTTATTTTCTGTCGGGTTTAATTAAAATGTAACAAACAACCGCAGAAGCATGCTTGTTTGGCACATTTTTGTACAAACATTTCCCTTTAATCAAATCGTTTATTAATCAAAACAAAAAGTAACGTACTTACCTAAGCGTAAACCAAACGTTAGTGGCGACCTACACTGGTATATTTAAATTCGTGACGTAAAAATCTGAATATCGAGCACCTAATGTGGCCGTGCCTGACCTATCGCAACTTTCATGACGTGATTTATTGTAAAACCTCTTTGTAAAGATCTAGGCGACCGTGCCATGACGGACAAAATGCCGGACGGTTTTAGATCGTTGTAAAAGTTTATTTTTGGATCGAAAGATGACAGATGTTTCTATTCTAATGAGCAGTTGTAAATCGTTTAAGATAGTTAAATGCTGCGTATGCCAAATGAATTAATTTTAATGCAGCAAATACTGTAATAAGACAGAAAAAACGGTATTGTACCTACTCATTTAGATACGCAACAACTAAAAAAAAGCAATATACTTTAATCTATACATTTTTTACGGACTTTTTAGGGAAAAAATATAAGAAAACTGGACCTTTGATTTATTTAAAAAAACCAAACATTTAATAATCAATTTAGAAAACGTCAGATGACAAGCTAAAACTTACATAAGGTATTAATCTCAAAGGAAATGAGATCGTATCTTTCAGTCGCTTCAAACTACTTTTTCCTCACTAGAAAAACAGTAAATAAATAAAAACTTTACATAATCGAACTTTTTGCTGGCTCTCGGAAGCCTACGCCATTAGGCGTACAAAAGAAAATCGTTTTTGTCTATATCAAGTTCAACAGATAATTAAGTGTAACATAATGATGCGTTCCGTTGATTTTTAAAGGTGCGTTCCATGCGAGTGCATGTGAACAAGAAATATGGGCGTATATTGTGTATTGTATCCAAGAGACATTTGAAAAGACAAGCATTATGGTCGGCAATGTTATTGTTGGTTTTGTTTCGATGTTAGCCAAGAATAGCTTGTGATTACTGTCGTAATGGTCAATTTAATAAAGAAAAGCGGTGGCTTGGACACTGAGGCATGTAGAATGGATACTAGATTTATATTTTTCATAATGAGGGTTGATTGTATAGCTTGAAAGTGAAAAATGAAAGGATAGACTGTGACATAAGTCATTGAATTTGATTTCTTATGTCTGTCATATCTATCATGCTTGTGTCAGAAACTCTATAAAGTTGTAAATGGTTCATTCAAGGAAACTGATTCTGAAGTCTTACGGTCTGTTAGTTTAAGCACTACTAATTATAGTAGTTAGTTTTCTGACAAATGTCAGAATCCAGAATTAATTTTAAAACTACATAATAAAGAAATACCTACCCACGAAACTAACCTTTAAAGTTTCATTCTCAAAACATAAAAAAAGTAGAGTAGGGACGTCATGGGCACATTATATCTGGCCTAAAAATTGTTATAAGCATGCCTTTGGAATGCTCAACCATTACTCTAAGCATTAAAAGTCTCGTAGTTACGTATTTAGCGAAAAGACGTTTTCACGTCAAAAATTATCGCATTGGTAATTTGGTATCCCTCTAAAATCTACCACAGAAGCCCTACACATATTAATCATACATCCAGGAACATGCCCACGACCTACCTCAAACATCCTGCTGTAAAAAAAAGCACTTTCCTAATAACGTCGAGTTTCGATCTAGTAAGGGCTAGCCAGTGCTAGTGGTTCCGAGCGAGTGCGTGTGAAGTTACGGGTAGGGTGACGCGCTCGGGTTGGTTCACGTAATGGACGGCGACATTTGATGGGAATAGAGTGGATGCGGTTGGAAAAAGTTACAATGTAACATAAAATTACGACTGCAATCCTCGAAGGGTAAGGCAGAAGTCACGAGCATTAATATGTATACTTAGCAAAATTCAAAAGCGATTTTCTCGTGTGATAACGACTGCAACTTTGAGATAAGACCTATTTCATATTACCATGGGTTCCAAAATACTATGTTTATAACAACATAAAATTTTAAATGTTGTTTATTGTATACATATTAGTGCTCATGGCCGTACTTATAACATGTCTCTTAGGGGGACCAAACCTGAAATCGCGAAGAAAAATTAGCTGTTCCTTACATTTTGACAAGTACACAAACATAATCACAAACACGAACACAAATTTGGCAAACCACGACACGTCATTTTGACACGTTTTGACGAACATAAATGTAGGGAAGAGCTGATTCTTTTTTTTCGCGATTTCAGGTTTGGTCCCATATAAATAATGATGAGTACAATGACCCGAGGTTGTTTATTCCATGTAATAGGGGCCAACCGGTCACAAATCCAGACTCCAGGCTGCTACTGAGAAATTCCTGATCGTAAACCCAATAACACGTTGCCTGAGCTGGGAATCGAACCCAGGAACTCATGATCAGCAGCAGCACTTACGCCCACTAGACCAAAGAGGCAGATTAAGTTGTGGTCATTTAAACCTGCAGGCAGAATTGCATGTAAATGGGTGCTGTAATCAAAGAGAAGAGTGGTCTAAGCGAAGGTACAGAAGTAGGTACTGACGTTAAAAAGCTAGGCGATTATGAGATTTAAAATAACATCCAACCTCGTTGGCATATGTACCATCGCGGTCACTATGGCAATAGGGTTCAAAAGTGGTCAACCGCAAATGACCGCGATGGTACCTATTTTTGAAAATAGAACTAGTTTCAGCGGCCAGCGATGACACAAAAAATATTCAGATAAGAATCTCGTGAGTGTTAATGCTTTATTTTTCCACGTTTTGAACTCAAATATCTCAAAAAGTATATCGCTTACGAGATTCATCACTTAACATTTTTTGTTTGCCATCACTTATTCTATCGATTGACACTTGTTTCATCACTGGCCGCTAGTGGCGAAGGTAGGTAATGTAGTATGTCAGGACAACGACTTTATGAAATAGTCTAAGTTAAGTTTAGTTTGTGCACAACATAATTGGCACCATTGTGTCCGGGTGATCAACTAAAAAGC
This sequence comes from Dicycla oo, assembly GCA_948252095.1. Classification (NCBI taxonomy): domain Eukaryota; kingdom Metazoa; phylum Arthropoda; class Insecta; order Lepidoptera; family Noctuidae; genus Dicycla; species Dicycla oo. Next base: position 20,525,614 of record OX411716.1, read on the forward strand.
ATAGGTATACCTACTAAACGATCACTTTCGTATATTTTTAACCAGATAAACACACAAGTCACAAGTCTTATCCACACTGCGCCAACGCCCCCGACTTAACTGGAACGTTCTCAGTTCAAGTTCAATGTTCATTAGCGTTTGAAGGATGCCACTCGCACCAGTGACTCGACTCGACCGTCACTTGTTATGCCATAGAAAATTTAAGGGCATTTTGAATTAGCCGGATAAAAAACCGACAACCCCGCTTTTTACAATGCGTTTTTATAAGTACATCAAGAGGATGAAGATTGGCGTCTTTCGTTGCGATATCTATCTTGTACTATGGTGATTCTAACATAGGCACCAAGAATTTTCTTATCCTGCGATTGAATATTTGATAATGTTTCCATATAAAAACTGCCAGACTTCTGACAGAGTGTCTGAGAAAGGAAAAAAAATCAGTCGTCCCATACAAAACTTCAATACCTATTTAACTAAATGTATGGGACGACAGATTTTTTTTTCATGATTAGGATGTTGGTCCCCGGGAAAAAGTGGTTCAGTTTGACGGTCTGTATTACACCCTTAAGTTGGCAACATCCTATATACGCAATAAGGATAACCCATAAAGGTTTACAAGTTCAGTCGATTTCACCCCTACTAGGTTGTTGATAACTTTACAGGGAATAAATTACCTTGTGGAATGAATACGTGAAAAAAAAAATGAGTAGCAAAACTGTTCAGTAGCAGTCAGCTGATATCATCACTAATTATTGTATATTCATCTCTTAGATACCAACAACAGCTGGCAAGCGCGAGGTTTTTTACCTAGATCAATACACAATTATGTTAAAACAGCTGTATAAGAAGTACTTGCGATGTACTTAAATGTACGTCTACCTGCCTTTTAAATAACTGGTTTAACTGGCATTAATTACGCGACAAATTAAATACCTACGACCGATTTTATGTAGCCCATAACTCGTCTGCTGCAACATCTGGGTACTTACATAAGCAAAAATAAATATCACAAACATTTGCAAGGAAAGACACGGCTATAAGAAACGTACGTGCGAAACACAAAGGCGTAGAAAATGAACCTTTCGAAAAACAAAGAAATAAAGTCTCACACCCAAAAAAATACCTCATTAATTATCCGTTTGAAAACATAAGCAGAAATACGTGAAAATACTGCAATAAAAAAGAGACGGCACCCCTTCGCAAACGCCATTCACACTAATAATAATACCGGGGTGTATACAACCGTTTTAAAATACGACACAGATAACTATTTAAAGCACTGTGCTCTTATTTCTTTGTTAATTTCTAAGCGACTAAGTGAGCACGGAAAATCTCTGTTCGCAATTGGAAAACGAGTGAGGGAATCCGACCGTGAGACTGAGTAATTTATTTATGAAGTTACAAAAGAGATAAGCTTTAATAAAATGGGTATAATTTTTTATGGAGACAACGCTGGAGCCTTGATGATGACTCTCGAGGCTTTATTACGTTTTTGTAATAATGAAACTGTATCTAGTAATTGATTCTGAGACAATATTAAAAACAAAAGACGGTTTCATCAATGTTGAACTGTTTAGCCTCGTCTTGGAAGTGGGTTTGTCTTAGAATCGATTAAGGCGCAAATATTTAGTTTGGATTAATATATTTAATATTAGATTTCGTGGAAATTCGGTGTTTTAGTTTAAGTAGGTATAAAGCTGATAGCTAAAACATCTGGCTGAATAGACTTATGGTCTCTGTCCGTCTGTTCAAAGCCTTTTAAGCCCCCGTTCGCACGGACGTAAAAATATCGTGGCGGGATTTTATCGCGCACTGGATTTTCAACTATCGGTGTTAAGCCGAGCATTGAGAATCCAACAGAATGCATCCGAGCGCGTCGAAAAAACACACTGTTGGATTTTCAACTCTTGGCGTTAAGCAGAGCATTGAAAATACAGAGCTCGAAAAAAAAATCACTTGTGCGTACCTGGGCTTACGGCCACAGAGCATAGAGACGCCTTAGCGGCCGCTGTTAGAGGCGACATTTTCAACATTTTCATGCAAACTCTGCACTGTGACAGAAATGACGTATAGAAACTGACAGCTTTGAAGGCGGTCCGTGACAAAAGTTGTGCGCTCACGCATTTTCTGCGCCACGAATTTTGTTCTCTAGACGCTGCGCCGATTTTAGTTTTTCTGTGCTTAGCCAGACATAGCCACTCCATTCAACAAGTGATATCCACTAAAGAAGTACTATTCAAAAGAAGGTTGAAATGGTGGTCAGGATTTCAAATGAAGCCAGTACTGAAAATAAAATTATACGTTAATCATAGCTTCGAACAAAACGTAATGCCATTCGCTTAATTATTGAACCTCTTTATTCAATCCACATTCATTAACGTGGCGTACATGCTCATCAAACTAAATCTCCTTATCATCAATATATATCTAAAGAAATGTACAGACGACGGAACAAAGACCTAATTTCAAGGGTCTTAAGGCGGCTAATCGCGTGCTTATCGATACAAAGGCAAGTTCAATTACTTAACAGATTCTAACTTAGACGTACAACCTCTTTGGAGAGAACAGAGGAGGATGTCCATTTGGAAAGTTGTACAAAGCAATTTCGTTTCTATCCAAGCTATACGTATACGTAATAAGGGAATCGCTATTTCTTATAGGTTTTATCAAAAGGAAAAAGTTAATTTCTGAAATTTCGCCCGACCAATCGGTGTGTCTTGATGATTGAATCAGAGTTTTTGTGGTAATGTCATAATAACTGAAATGGATTTTTGTTAACTTTGGAACAAGATTGATTGATTCTACGTAAGTCTGGTGTCTGGTGTGTGTTAAGTCTAGAATTTGATAGAAAGTTTACAAAAAAATAGATTGGTATAAAAGCAAACACGAGTCTGATGAGATGCTCGCTACATGCATTCTTGCAAAAAAGCAAATGAAAACTACTAATAATAATGATTTTATTATTGTAATTTTAGAATATCTTTGACATATCTCGGGACCCTGGCGTCCCGAACCTTTGGAAGGCGTACGAGGGGCCGAAGCCCACTTGCAGAGGCCCCTTAGACAAGTTTAATTGATGAGGAGGCACCAACCGACGATTATCCCTGTATGCACTGTGCAAGTGCACCCAAGGACAGTTCCCGATTGGTGCAGGAGTTTTGCAAAAGATGGAAACAAAACATATTGTGCTATGAATTTGGGTGGCTGTGGACTAGTTACCGGGAACCATGGAAAGATTATGGCCCCAGCCTGACCAATGTTTTATACATATACAATACACAGATAAAATGGCAGGGGGTGACTTGCACACTCAATATTGGGCCCCCGAAAACGGTCGCTAGCAGATAGTGACGTAGCGACAAGGGGGCAAGATGTGCTGAGGTGCTTATGAGGAGTGGAGAGGTATTTCCCAGCTATCAGGAGCATCGCGGAAGTACGGTCAAGATTCCTACCAGCATCATAATTCTTCAGAATTCTTCCTTCCTCCGAGCACGTTTGCTCTTACGTATCTCCACTCAAGCCGACCAATAAAGGCAAGAAAGAGGTGGGAACTCTGTTCCTCGTCATTGTTCACTCCAGCCGGCCAATAAAGTCAAGCCAAAGGTGAAGAACAAGGCTTCTCCTGGGAGATAGGGTCCGTGGGGTCGCTACTGCCCAACAGCTTGCCACATGTTGCCCTGCGGGTTTATGTATCTCTCTAGGTCTGGCTCCTGACCCTAGACCTGTTTCGGTAAAGTAAACTCTACCGGCACAGACTCGGAGTTCAGGAGCGCGCAAACCCCATCACGACGTCAACGTAGAGATACGGGGGGTCATGTTTTAAATTCGTGGACGGTGCGCATGGCGCGTGCGTCTCGCGCGCTTCGTAACTTGTTACACATCGCTACTCCTTGCGGGGCCTTGGGTAAGCGTTTAATGCTGCGGCGTTCGGGTTAACTTAGCCTTAAAAGCGATCGTTGCGCAAACTTTATTATTTTAGCTGGTCGAAATAAGTAAATTTACTTTATACCTAGATATATGTATATACGTACTATCACAACACAGCAAGCGAACTCGAAATTCAGACAATTAGGCGGTTCTCTGTTGCAACGTTAGTTATAGCTTGCAGAATTACAAAGCGAACTGAACCTCAGTGTTTTGAAAAGTCAAATCTTGCTGCAGTGGAGCGTGAGCCTAACCGAGCAAAGAGATTGCAGGGTTTGAGGTGTGGTCGCAATTGCAGCGGGAAATATGAAATAGAGCGATGTACAGTCACGAGCATACATATATTACTATGGACATTTTGCAATAATATCTGGTTTCATGATTCATTCAATAATATCTGTCGTCAAGATGACGGCAAATATAATGTATGTGATCATTTGCGAAGGGCCCTCTCAACTGTCGATCGGCTTCGTAGAGGCCAGTAACAATACAAATCTCTGTCTCTCTCTCTCAAGTCTCAAACATTTGAAGTTGAAGAACAACAGTTGAAGGTGCAGCACAAATATGTTACATAGAAGGAACATCAAAACTATCTGACGAGACAAGCGACGCCAAAACATAGGCTGCTGTATCTGTTTCAAAATATGTGTCACTTCTTAGAATGTAATAATATGTATGGTCATGTCTTAATTAGTACTTATAATTTTTTTTTTTTATCTGTGATGGGTTTGCTCTTGACTCTAGTCTAGGTCAGAGGTGACAGAGACAAAGTCGACGATGGAGTGAGCTTACCCAGAAGAAGCCTGTTCACTCTCACCTTGAAGAGATTAGGGTTGTATACGTTCGGAAACACAGACGCAGGTAGTGAGTTCCACTCTTTTGCTGTGCGCATTATAAAAGACATTTGGAAGCGCTTAGTGCGAATTGGTGGAATAGCAACCAGGTAGGGATGGTAACCGGCAGTGCATCTAGATGTCCGGTGGTAGAAAGGGGCCCGGTGGAATGAGGTCGTGGAGTTCTCGGGCACACTCTCCGAAGTACAATCTGTAGAAGACCGACAAGCAGGCAACCTTGCGGCGATGAGCCAAGCTATGAAGCTTGGCATCCACCAGTTTTACGTCGCCAATGAGCCTCTTAGCTCTGCGTTCCACCGAATTATTGTTATAAATATCTGCCTACTCAGTTAAATAATTCAGAAAAATGTGATACCTCATTGTGATCAAAAAGAAGAAAGAAAGAAAGAAAATACGTTTATTTGCGATAAACATGACGCAGACGTATAAAACAACAAAATAAAATAATAAACGAACAAGTTTGGGGGAAATATGCGTCACATTCGCGCAAAACTATCTGGCATCACTTTGGCGGCATGTTTCGAGTTTTCTTCTATATAGCAATCAGTGCAGCTTAATGTTTAGAAAAAATGTGACTTCCACTAGCACCATAAATAATTAGTAATTACTTCGGCAGCATACATTTCTGAGAGATAATGTTTCTAGCCGTTTTCTTCTATGTAGCAATGATTATGCTTATATTGCAAAAATATCTGATATCCAATTAGAAGCATAAATATCTAGTAGCGTAGCGCATTCCTTCCCGTCATTTCATAAAGAGATGATAGTGAATTTCCCAGAGCCTTCACTGTGGCCTTTAATGTCATCGACTCCCATTGAGGTAATATGGATAGTTGCTCAATGTCGACTATGTTACTGTACCTATGTCCTTTAAAATAGAAATAGAAAATTATATACAAAGTATGCACTCACACGTGGAGTTGCGGACACCAACCAGTAAATACAATAATTCATGATTAGTATTTAAGAGCTAAGAGGCATTTAATTACCGAAGGTCTTGAAGACTATCTGGATATTGAGAGGAAGCGCAGGGATTTAGCGGTCAGAGGTAACAAACTGGCCCGCAGATTCTCCCGCTGCTCTGAACAAGTAAAGATAACGTTGTTTAAGGCGTATTGTCAAAGCTTTTCACACCAAAAGATCGCTGGATGATGTTGGGGCTGCCTCGCTTCTGTAGTGCATCGGGGATGTTTGTGCTGTATCGCACTGATGGCTTTCATGTCGTCATCCGCAAGAAAACTGTATCCCTAATATGCAGAATGCGTGGCAGCTGCAACGGATTTCTGAAGACTGTAGCAGATAGGATCTCTTCTCTGATATGGAGATCCTTTATTAAGAGGGTAATTTGAATTTATTTGAATTTAAATCATACAGTATGGGTCAAATTATCTGAAATAAATGAATTTTATTTATTTCTTTATTTAATAATTACATAGAGAGAAATTAACGTTCTACGTTATTCACGAATCATGATTTTACCGGCAGAAATAATTCAAACACACATCATGATTTAGAATTTAGTTTTAGTCTAATTCCTTAGGAATTGAATTATTATAACCATCATCCAATTTTGCTTCAATTTACATCCCAAGAAACCAATCCCGCTTTCTTGGCACACAAACTTAATCTAGTCTTAATAACCTCTTTACATAAATTCCTTCTAACCTAGCCCCATGCTGCAACTGCGCCCCAGCCCACCGTCTGCACGCTAACCATTTGCCACAAAGGTTCCTCTACCTATTTCAGTATATTTGATGAGAGCCGCTATGTGAAACGGATGAATTTGTTTTGGTCTAGGAAATGCGGCAGACTGCGTCTAGATTGAGTTCAGCTTTGTGGCCTGGGATAGGATCTTGGAAAGATTAGCTAGCGTGCCTTCAGCGAGATTCATTTAAAATGCCAGGAGATGAGAGGGTTAGCCTTGTTTGAAGAGGTTTTAGTTTTCATAATGGATTTTTTAATGGGTAACTGATATAGTAACTGTCCACTCATAAAAAGAGGTAGAAACAAGGAGAAGAAGCAAGTTCATCAATGAAAAGCACGAACAATATATTTGTTGTGGTTTTCATTAATGAGCTAGCATACATTACCTTGTTTCTACCTATTTTTTTTGAGTGGCCTGTTATTATAGCAGTTCTACTACGTATTTTCTGACGATGTTTCGTGAATCGTGAAAAAAATCAGCTGTTGCCTACAGACAGGCCAGCTGGCGTGGTTGGTTAAGATACCGCCTATAATGTCGCAGGTCGTGGGTTCGATTCCCATCCAGGACAAACATTTGTGTGCATGAACATGCCTGTTTGTCCTGAGTCTGGGTGTAAGTATCTATATAAGTATGTATTTACAAAAAAAAAGTAGTGTATGTAGTACGTATATTCGTTATCTGGTTTCCATAGTACTAGCTCTGCTCAGTTTGAGTCAGATGACCGTGTGTGAAAATGTCCTAGGATATTATTATTATATACGTATATGTTCGCATAACTTTATGACCTTTATCACAATAAGCTAAATTGTATAGACCTTAGTAATAATATTAAACTTATAGTTCCTACGAGTAGATTAGTTCATCGTCGTGGAGTGCGCGATTACCGATTGTTTGAGCAGGCATCATACCGGACGCAACGCAGGTAAACGTCTTCAGCGTCTCACGCAAATGTACAGACGCCAGCACATCAATCTACTACAATCTGTCAAATTTCTTTAATCGATTTTCAACTTTATCACTAAAGCATTAGGTTCAAGGTTGATTGGAAAAATTTGACAGTTTCGGGTAGCTTGACCTGCTGGCGTCTGTACAATGAACACTTCATACATATTGATATATTTATGCTAAACAAAAAGGCTTTTCGAAGTAAAGTTATTAATATTCTGAACAACTAAGATACATCTTGTGGTAAATAACTAGTTTATAACGATATTAAATGTTTCCTTAAATGAGACTAATAACTAGCTTACCGATGAGTCCTCATCATAGCAAGCCTTTTTGTTAATATGTGGATAATGTTGTGGTTATTACATTGATTTTGTTTTATATACCTTACTGATAAGTGTTACTTGTAATGGAATATCGTTCTTTTCCCAAATAAAATAAAAAAAAAATAAAAAAAAATAACTTGTCAATATGTACGGAAAAGCTGTTTTTTTTTCGCGATTTCATGTTTGGTCCCATAGTCAAAATTGTTGTTAATGATGGGTACAATGACCCCTTAAGAGATTTCGTGTATAAATAGAGGATAGCCAGCATGAGTTACCTACATAACTACGTGTTGTAACGTCCTCTTAAAACAAACGCAAAAACAAAATAAAACAGTCACGTCTAGCAGACACGATCTCTTAATCCGTACACGAAAACATTTCCACTTTAGTAAAATTTCGCGCCTATAAAAACAATCCACATGAAAACTTTGTTTCAACTCAGTTTTGTTTGTACCCGAAACTGTAAATAATGATTTCACGCGGCAAGTTTCATGTTTACGAACGTTCACGACTTACTAGACAGAAGTGAAGGACGAGATGAATTTGTATTATTAAATACTACCTAACCCGACAAACGTTGTCGTGTCAAAATTTCAATAATTCATAAAAAATTCCCATAAATGATAAATGATAAATGATTTTTATTTCTGTAAGTAGGTTTGTACAAACACTTTTACAAGTCAATCATGTTTTTTTTTTTAAATGTAGATGAGGTCGGCGTTTCCTATCTGACTACTCTGAGAAGAAAGGCCGAAACAAACTCAGAGGTCACAGTCTCTTATAAAGTCCAGACATAATCTTTGTCACTTCATGTGAAGACCATGTAGATTGGTGTCTGAAATGGTCTTTTGAGGAAAGAACCACACAGATTGAGAGGACCTGTCCAGTCAGTGCACGCATTTGTCATAGAAAATGCACTTCAGTCTTCCCGAATTTTCCAATTTTCCCGGCAACTTTTCAAACATTTTCTTTCATACAAACCTTGTCCTGACAATTACAAACATAACTAAAAAGAATTTTCCAATTTGGTGCAGTCGTTCGGAAGTTATGCGCGTACATACATTTCGGCGATTCATTTATATATATACAGGGCTATTTTTAAATCATTAACTAAACTTTAACAGGGTGTTCTACCCATGAATATGAACAACTTTCACTATGGGACCAACTCTGAAATCACAAAAAAAAAAAATAAGCTGTTTCATACAAAAGTTCAATACCTACTCTACCAAAAAGTATGAAACAGCAGATTTTTTTTTTGTGATTTCAGAGTTGGTCCCATAGTGAAAGTTGTCCATATTCATGGGTAGAACACCCTGTGAAAGTTTAGTTAATGATTTAAAAATAGCCCTGTATATATAATTACTAAGTACACATTTATTAAGAACTAGCTGTGCCCCGCGACTACGTTTGCGTGGAAGTCGTAAGATACACAATATACTAGAATAACAGCCACATTTTAATAAACCTCCCTCGTCCCCCGACCCGCCGAATTGAATCACCCGTCCGCGCTGTTGTTCACAATTTCATAGGTTTTATTTTACGCGGAACCCTAATTATTTTTCTAAAATAAAAGTAGCCTAAGTTACTCCCTATAACACCAGCTATCTGCCAGTGAAAATCCCGTGAAAAGTCTAGTCTTTTCGGAGATTAGCCGGAAAAAACAGACCGACAGACCAAAATTTGTTAATATTGTTTTTTTTTTTTTTTTGTTATAAATACCTATATGCATTTATTAAAAAGCGGTTATTTTGACGGAACCTTCTTTCATTGTGCTTTGATTTGACATTGAGCTTTATTGAAATGTCGGATGATATTGTGGCAATTCTTCCAGAAAAATCTATCTGTAGCTGAAGTTTAAATTGCAAAATAACACAAAGAAATAAGTAGGTACTCACCTTGATTCCAATGTATGTATAATTCAGAGAACAGACCGTCATTTGTATTGACATTTAAATTCAGAACTGTTTATCGGGGACGTGTTACAAGTCAATCGAATTAGCAAAAGTTGTTTAAAAATTCAAGGGTTTACAATATCTTAATTCCGATGAAAGCTTCCAACTTTATAGCTTTCAGAATCTATATTGCTTCTTTTTACTTTAACCATTTGCTACCATTATAGTTTTTCTTCGCACGGTCAGCGCCAACATCAAAATATTTTCAACTCCGAACAGCTGACTTTGTATTGTTGCAGCATCATATATACATAATTGTATGGACCATCACTTTATGCAGCTCTTGGCTGCAGGATAAAGCTTATCTGCAAGACGCCATCTTGAATGATAATCATGCACTGTTGTTTTAAATAAGTGCACTTCGGAAAAGAAAAATCCGAACCACTGCAGAAAATGACAGAAGTTTTAAAACTGTTTTGGGCTAAACGGTTTTGGTAATTTTGAAGTCGTTTAGATTCAACGAGTGTCGTGAATAGTCGAGTTCTTTTGAAAGAAACGTGCTAATGTATAAATGATGTTGTCTAACGACTAAGGAGTCTGGCAGGCGGCTGTAAGTTTCATCAAATCTACACTACTTAACTGTGAGGGACACTTTATTTATTATGGTGATCTGTTTGGCTTAGAAAGTCCTTGGTGATGGCGTCTTGTTTTCGTGGAAGGTTAAAATGATAATCTTAAGGCGAAAGCGTCAGGGTAGCCCGCGAAATTCAAATTTTCTTGCGTTTTTTGCCATTTACAAGTCGGTATTAGATTGTACGTTGATCAAAATATAATTTGCGGTCGTAACAAATATCTATTTACATAATTAGAATCATTAAAGTGATCAATACAACTCTTTAAGACCAGGTATTCCTAATTAATGACAATTTCATGAAATTTTGACATTTCAGGATTATACTAACTTAAGGAGTTGTATTACTGATTCTAATGATTATAATTCTGTAAATACATATTTATTACGGCCGCAAATCATACTTTATTTAGCATACAACTTAATACTGACTTGCTAATTGCAAAAAACTTAAGAAAATTTGAATTTCGCGCATTGCCGTGACGCTTCCTACTTAAAGAGTTGTATTACTGATTCTCATGATTATAGTTCTGTAAATACATATTTGTTACGGCCGCGAATCATACTTTATTTAACATACAACATAATACTGACTTGAAAATTGCAAAAAAGCTTTAGAAAATTTGAATTTCGTGGGCTACCCTGACGCTTCCCCTTTAAAAGAAAATTACCTACCTTTGGTTATAGAATTGTAGAAAGTGTCTTGACATACCTGAAACAAATAAATATATTAATTAGTTATTTGCCGTTTATAATTATTGTTAACTTTACCATATTCAAGATCTTCATTTAAGTGTTTTTAACTGTTGATTGTATGAAGAATAAAGCTCCATTTACACAGTGCGAGTTTCTGGAACGTTCAAGAGCACTAATAGCATGCCATAAAGCACGTTCAATTTTGTTGCCATTAAAGAATTGCATGCACGCGTGCGATTTCCATAAAATGGCATATAATAATTGAATGCAAGTTTTGCCATTCAATAAAATCGCAAGCAACTTAGGCGATTATTGCATGCCAATTTTGCCTCGTCTAAACACAGAGTTACTCGTGATTCAAGTCTTACCCGTATTTGCGTTGCCAAATATTTCTTTCAATTTTATTGAATGTCTTGTTTCGTTTGCTTATGTTTGAATGATAGCAAATTTTCATGCCAGAATTGAATGCGATTTTATTGTATGTGCGATTTTATTGTACCGCGTGCAATTTTATTGTACACCCATTGCCGTTTACACCTATACCAGTTTTGAAGGGCAACTAACTTGCCCGTATTGTGCAACAATATTGTACGTGTGGTTTAGACGGTGCCAGTTAATTGCCCTTGAATTTTGTGGTATGTTACAGGCAATAAAGTTGCACCATGTGAATGCAGCTTAAAGTATAGAATATTTTTAGTTTACCTGCTATTCTGTTAAATTCATTATGGTGGATAAATATATTGTACCCAACACTCAATATTTATTTGCATTCCAAAATGTCAACTTACGTGGTACGTTTTACATGATCATTGTGGATCCTGTTGGGTACAGCAAGGCGTAAAACCAAATTAGTGACTGATATGAACAAATGATGTTCTATGTTCTATGTTCTATGTTATTGGGTTTGGTTTCCGCACTTAATCCTTCAAGTGGACCATTGTGCGTGAGCCATAGCGGCCGTCGGGGTTTATTCCAACCAGCCCACCTCCCTCCAGAAGTTGGTCACGGCTTCTGGTATGTTCAGAACATCTGTTAAAGATTTGGGTGTCCCGAGGGTTTCTGTTCTAATCTGGGCAACGCCTGTGCACTCGAAGAGCACATGCGGAACGGTTTCCTCAGCCTCCATGCAAGGTCTGCACAGAGGGCTGTCCGTTATGCCCATTGTGTAAAAGTGTTAGTTCAGCGAGCAGTGTCCTGTGATGGTCCCCGTCATCAGGCGCAGGCCGTTCCTATCCAGGCGTAAGAGTCGCCTGGTCAGTTTGCCATCCAGGCTTGGCATAGCCTCCCTGGACTGCCTGCACCCTGGTGCCGAGGACCACCACTCCTCTGCTTTTGTTTGGGTGATCTCTTGCAGCCATCTGCGTAATTGGTTGAAGGGGATGGGTATGATTGGTTCGGGCCCATAGACTGACGCACTGGATGCCCTCCTAGCAAGAACAAATGATTGTACTCATGATAACAAACAACTTTTACTATGGGACCAAACCTGAATTAGAGAAAAAAAAAATCAGCTGTCCCATACTTTCATGTTCGCATAACTCGTCAAAATGAACAACAAAATTTTTTTTCGCGATTTCAGGATTGGTCCCATATAAAAAGTTGTTTGCTATCATGAGTACAATCATGTGTTTAAGTATCGGTCACTAATAACCAGTCAACCTATATATAGAAAAATAGACGTAGGTACTGCCCCGACCAATTAAAAATTGGGATATGAACAGGAGAATGGGATGGATAGACATAATTGTGTATTACAACCTCCTTTAAATTTAATATAAACCTGAGAGGACAAAGATACTGCTGTGAACTTAACTTCACTAAAATCCCGAATAGACGTTCATCATCTTTAATATGTATAAGGTCCGGTGGTGTATTTAATATTTCAAAGCGAAATCTACTACAAAATTACTTCCAAATTGTTTCCTTCAGAACAGATCTAGTTTAATTCAGAGAGCAGTCGCCAGGGTTGACATACGATCATAGTGGCTTTAGTTTTTTTTTGTTTCTGACTTTTGAAACAAGAATTATTTTAGTCGACTTCATCTGGATGAGGTGATGCGAATGACAAAGTCAGTTTTTTTTTAAAGTATTTCGCTTTTAAGCACTTTATTCCAAGACTGTTCACAAATAATTTATGTTTTCTTCCAGAAATCCCAAAAATGTTCTAGAAATCGGAATTATATGCACGAAAAAACCGTGTCAAATGCACAACTTCTTTTTTTTTTTAGCTCGAGTAAATGTTACGCCCAAATTCTTTCCTTTTATACAAAATCTAGGTTTCCTCAGTGTTGTTAATAAGGGAATTGACCGTAGTTTAAGTAGGTGTGAAGTAGTGAGGGGTTGCAATATAAAATGTTTTGGTTTTGCAATGTTATACTTAGAGCACCACAACAAGTCTTACATAGGGGTATCGTATTACCCAGTAACCTGGTCGTGGAGGTCTGATAGACAGTCGCTCCATGTAAAATACTGGTATTTAGCTGCATCAGGGTTATACTGGAAGGTGCCCCAAACATAGTTGGCAAAAGGCTTGGCAAATGATGAATGATATACTTAGCACTTAATTTTCACGATTTGTTCTTAACTTTAAGCTTTTAATGTAAGTGCATTTGGTTGGCTATTTGATTATGTTTTAACCCGTCAAACCTCTAAAAAAACCCAAAGGTCATGCGAGGTCATGTCAGTGTGTGCTTGAATGTCAAGCGAATCCCATAAGTTCACAACTGTAAGCCCGCGGTCGTCATAGGATGATGTTTTTTACGTTTAAAGATTCCAAAGATTTTTTCTTACGCACACTTGGTGTGGCCAGACGTTTGAGGAATTAATATTTTTTTAGAAAATAGCAGACGTTATTTTAGAATTTGTTTGGAACTAAAAATAAAACAGCTAAGTGATTGATGAAATGATTATTGCTTCTTTATTAATTAAGTTGAAAATATCACTTGAATTATTATTTATTTACCATGTGGGTCATGCGCATCATCGTTTTCATCACAAGTTTACATAAAATACATAAACAAACCCACGGCTTCTTTCTATGGGGGTAGGCAGGTACTACATAACGCCAGCTACTACGATACTATTACATAAATAAGAAAGTTTAATTTATGTAATTATTTTCGATGGCACAAGCTTGAGCACAAACTTTTTTTATTTTTTTTTATTTGGGTTTGATAACTTTTAAGCAAGATTACAAAATATATCGTTGTACCGAATATACGTACATGACAACTAGCAACCCTGCAGAGGGTCGGAGGTTGTCGGGGTGTGAGGCACCGACCTCATTTGGTTGCCGAGAACTCATTAAGTTTCCTCACCGCTTAATTTTGAAATTAAGTGAAAAAAAAAAAAAAAATTGTGTATTTCCCAGTTTGTGCTCGCAACCGTGAACTTAGTTCAAATATTTGTGACTGTGGAAATTTCGTTTTACAGAAATAGAATTTATGTCTTGATCTTATTCGAAGTAGGGAAAATTTCGTAGTATTTGACTCATTTGAGTTTCGAAATGCATGAAAATGGAAGAAGCAATAGGATTTTGTAAGGATCTAAAACTATTGTGGAGTTGATACCTATAAGTAGGTATGTAGATACCCGGGGTCATAGGGAACGTGACAAATAATGCGAAAAGTGATATACAAGGAGTAACTTAAATAACGTACAACCTCTTAAGGGGGTCATTGTACAGACGCCAGCACATCAAGCTACTACAATCTGTGAGATTTCTTTAATAGATTTTCGACTTTATTGCTAAGGCATTAGGTTCAAGGTTGATTGGGAAAATCTGACAGTTTCGGGTAGGTTGATCTGCTGGCGTCTCTACATTATCATTATGAATAACTTTTACGACGGGACCAAACCTGAAAACGTGAAAAAAAAAAATCTGCTGTTCAGTACATTTATGTTCGCATAATTCATCAAAATGTACTGAACAGCTGACTTTTTTTTGCGATTTCAGGTTTGATCCCACAGTAAAAGTTGTTCATAATGATGAGTACAATGAACCCTTAAGAGGTCGTGCGTTATTTAAGTTGTACCTTGTATAAGGTCTATCTATTCATACCCGAAATCTCTTAAGGGGGTCATTGTACACATCATTATGAACAACTTTTACTGTGGGACCAAACCTGGAATCGTGAAAAGAAATTCTGATGTTTCCTACATTTTGACGAGTTATGCGAACATAAATGTAGGCATCAGCTAATTTTATTCGCGATTTCAGTTGATTCCCATACTAAAAATTGTTCGTAATAATGAGTACAAAAAAAGGTTTCGTGTATAAATAGATAGACCTTATATACTTTTTTGTAAATTGTTTGTAATCGGTGTTTCCTATCCGATTACCCTGAAAAGCAGCACCAATTATCATTAATTAATAATAAATAATTAATATATAAATAATAAATAATTCAGCGATCACAGACTTTTTTCCTCTTTTCTATTCCAAACACTAGGTCACACAAGGTCATATCGTATGAGGACCATGCAGATACTGCCTGAGATACTTTTAAGTGACTTGTGCATAAAGTTTTAATAAATAAAAGTTAAGTTATGTTTCAGTTCATAAATTATTTCATAAAATTATTCCTATTGCCGCAACCTTGGCTGCTAAAATCAGGTTTTGTATTCAGTACATTGCCCAAGACAGTTCTATTAAAACTAAAATATTTCTCTCTACTCAACAAACTTGACACAAACTAAAAGTACATAATATACAACTCGTATGTTCTTTCTGAATTTATTTTGGAGATTACTGAGATGGAAACCATCGCGAGGAAAGGAAACCTGTACCTTAATTGCGTAACATACTATCAATCTGAATCGGTTTCATTTTGACAGTTCAACAACTTTCATTGCGTTGTTGAGACAGCCAAAATTTTCGAACATGAAGCAATGGATTAGCAATTTGCTTGAAAATGATTCAGATTCCGATCGATAGTGCGTTACGCAATTAGGGTGTTGTACTTATAGAAGAATATAAGTTTGAAATTAAAATCGTGTCTTGAGCAAGCGTGGTGATCAATGCTCGTGTCTTCTCTATATGAGAAGAAGCATTTGCCGGAGTTTGTGCGGTTAACGTCAAAAGTACAAAAGTCAAAATTAAAACCTATCTTGCTGGATCTAACATTCATAAAATAAATAATTTGCATTTTTAACAAGCCCAAATAATAAAGGCATTCCTTGATAATACAAAAACAGGTACCAAAAATACCTGTACCATAAAACCATTGTTCAAAAACAAATATTGAACCATTACTGAACTCACGATTTTGCATCGAAAACGGGCGAAAAATAAATGTTTCGTGCAAAACCGACGCGTAGAATAACATTTCGTTACAATGCGTACACTCGCTATTTTTGTTTGAATACAAAATACAGACGTACACACTGATTAAAGGGTAAAAAGAGATGTAAATAAAAACAAAAGAAAAAATCTAAAGTAACTTGACACGCAAATTGGGTGAACGGAAACGTAGTTTATTTTTGTTGTGTTTTGTTGACTCTCTTTGCAAGTAACAGGTTAGCCAGGGATCACCAATTAGTTTATTTGGGATCCATTAAAAAATAATAATAATATGTTTGTCGCGCTCCGTTTGGTAGACGATTACTACCAAAACAGATTAAAATTTTCATTAATTTTTTTTTAAATTAAGTTTTAGTTATTTTTACTGTTTACTCAGGGCGTTAGCACACCTGCGCCGCGAAACCACGAATCCACATTCCGCTGATCTTCCGCTACTTGAGTAAACGAACATCATGCGAGTCAGTTGAATTGAACTACTGAGGTTTCACTGCTATGGTTTCGCGGCGGAAATGTGCTAAGGCCCACAAGATTCGAAAAAAATAGGTCGGCGGTCCGGATTCGGACCGCGGTCCGCCATTTGGTGACTCCTGGGTTAAAGGGAACAATGAAGTGGTAGAAATCTATTCTGCCGTCGTAAGAAAAAAGGGCACAACTAACATTTAAAAAAAAAAAGAGTCACATACATATTTAGAATCAGAAAAAAAAGGCTAATCTGCTCAATTTTTTGTAGATTTTTTTTTAAATGTTAGTTGTGCCCTTTTATCTTACGACGGCAGTATTGTTATACGCGGTATTCTGAGCAATCAACAATGGAATACAGACTTTCAAGATTCGAGCCTCTCATAAATATGGTTTGCTTCTAAATATGAAACAACAATTCACAAAGTTTGAGTTTCCAGGATTATCAGAACCTTGGACAACACACAATCAATCTGCCTAGCCTTTTCCCAACTATGTTGGGGTCGGCTTCCAGTGTAACCGGATGCAGCTAAATACCAGTATTTTACATGGAGCGACTGCCTATCTGACCTCCACAACCCAGTTACTGGGTAATACGATACCCCTTGGTAAGACTGGTTGTCAGACTTTCGGGCTTCTGACGACCCGTAACGACTGTCAAAGATCCTCGAATGACAGCCGGGACCAACGGCTTAACGTGCTTTCCGAGGCACGGAGGAATCTCGGTATGAAAAGATGGTCACCCATCCACAGACCAACCCCGGCAAGCGTAGCTTAACCTGATGGATCGACCCGTGCGGCTGTTATTACTTAGCCACGAGCTCCTCAACCTTGGACAACATACAAACACTATAAACATTTATGTCTCTAATGAAATAAACAATACTAAGATTGCCCTTACGACCTCCTACCACCTTGGACCTTTACGTTATTTCATAAAATGTGAAAATGCAATCAAGAAAATGTATTAATGTCCTTATTTGAAAAATAATCGTGTTCCTAAGTTAATTGAAATTTATCAATCTACCAATCAATCACATGATAACGAGTATCAATCTAGTAGACAAATATACATAGGGCTGTCAACCGTATACTTTTGTTATCATTGAAAATTGAAATAGTGGAGGTTTCGTTTACAAAATGTAAAAGAATAATATTAAAATTGTATTTTCAATACGTTCTAGGTAAAAATAGTAGTTTTCATGTAAACATGGAAGTTATGTGTTCATTCAGAGCAGTTCTATTCATTAATAAATTTAACTTATTTTCAAACAATATTTGTCATCAATATGCTAGGAAGATGATTGTATATTTTACGTTTTTCTCCACACATTCTTTTGTTCTGTTTACAGATTTTTCCTTCTGTTAGTATCATAATAAGATTGACAAAATATTATGCAAGTCGGAAAGTCTTTGACAGTCGTGGCACAAAAGAAGAATAGCGTAAACGGGAGAAGCCTTAGGCATTGGGTTAAAAAAGGTGAATGTTGTTATATATATACAGGGTGATTTTTAAAACATGCGACAAAATTTAAGGGGATGTTCTACCCATCAATATGAACAACTTTTACTATGGGACCAACTCGGAATTCGCAAAAAAATTTCGACCTTTTTATACAAAATGGTCCAATCGGGTATGTGCTTTTACATGGGAAGGTAATTTTTCTTTTTTGCGAATTCTTAGTTGGATCCCTAGTAAAAGTTGTTCATATTGATGGGTAGAACACCCCCTTAAATTTTGTCGCATGTTTTAAAAATTACCCTGTATATATATGTCCTGTGACATTATTCACACACGGTCATCTGATCCCAAACTAAGCAGAGCTTGTACTATGGAAACCAGATAACTGATATACTACATACACTACTTTTTTTATATAGATTTTTTTCTTATATAGATAATTACACCCAGACTCAGGACAAACAGACATGTTCATGCACACAAATGTTTGTCCTGGATGAGAATCGAACCCACAACCTGCGGCTTGATAGGTGGTATCTTAACCAACCACGCCAACTGGCCTGTCGACGATGATCACAAGATAGCGATAAAATGAAACAAGATTCTTCAATCAACAACAAATAAAATACAACACTTGCTTTAGTATAAACGTATCTTAAAGCCTCGTTGGTCTAGTGGTCGCAAGTGCTACTGTTGTGCATGAGGTCCTGGTTCGATATCCCGGTCGGCAATAGTGTTATTTGGTTTTTCTATCAGGAATTTTTCTTAGTAGCAGCCTGGCGAAATTTCTTAGTAGCAGCCGGGCGAAATTTCTTAGTAGCAGCCTGGCGAAATTTCTTAGTAGCAGCCGGGCGAAATTTCTTAGTAGCAGCCTGGCGAAATTTCTTAGTAGCAGCCTGGCGAAATTTGAGAATTAATATAGGTGCACCTCTGCCTAACCCTTCGGGGAAATGTATTTTAAATTTTACAGCTGCGCCATCCCTATGTAACAATCAATCAGAAACAATAATCGGTTTCTGAAGATGGTTTCAGAGTAAGTATCGGTTGACATTGAATCGCAAGGTCCCGTTAATAATTGGGGCTGAAAATTATGCCTATCTAAGGATTTTCAAGGGATTATAATCATATTAGCTCGTGGCTAAGTAATAACAGCCGCACGGGTCGATCCATCAGGTTAAGCTACGCTTGCCGGGGTTGGTCTGTGGATGGGTGACCATCTTTACATACCGAGACTCCTCTGTGCCTCGGAAAGCACGTTAAGCCGTTGGTCCCGGCTGTCATTCGTGGATCTTTACCAGTCGTTACGGGTCGTCAGAAGCCCGAAAGTCTGACAACCAGTCTTACCAAGGGGTATCGTATTACCCAGTAACTGGGTTGTGGAGGTCAGATAGGCAGTCGCTCCATGTAAAATACTGGTATTCAGCTGCATCCGGTTAGACTGGAAGCCGACCCCAACATAGTTGGGAAAAGGCTAGGCAGATGATGATGATAATCATATTAGTCTGTGCTGTATATGTGGTTTGTCTAGCTATGTTTATTTTCGCGTGTTTACTTTTAAAAAAGGTTTCATTATAAAACCATTTTAACCACGTCTCCATTCTAAGGTCTGAGAAGCTAAGATATCCGTGTAGCAGTTTATAAAAATAAATTTGATATTAGGTACACGATGTTCTTTTTTTTTTTTTTTTGAATATAGTGTTCGGGAAGCTGTGGCGTCGAATCAAAGAATAATCTGATATATAGACGTAAAATGATGTTATTTCATGATAATAAAACTTTCTTTTAAGAGAATTACAAATAAATTCGTCTGTTTTACCGTCCTACAACATATGTATTTATCTAAAACAGATCACTGTTGAAGAAAACACATCGAAATACCGAATTCAATTTACCGATACTCTTTAAGAAACCGCTTAACGTCTAGATATTGGAATTATTCGTGCAAATGTGATTCTGAGAACGTATTGAAGCCTTGCGACCTTGGGCATTCCCAAGGTCAAGGTCAAAATGTCGGCAAGTCAATTTATTTTTATCGGTGAATACGTTCATAACATTTATATTATTTGAGTAGGTACTTACGAAATAAGTAGTAAAGAGGGATTTTAGAGGTATTGGCTACGTGGGTTTAACATTCGATATGCTGTATTGGAGCTGGATTACATAAATGAGTATTGAGTAGCATTGTTTTCGGTAATACGGTTGTTCGTAACATATTTAAGAGTGCTGTTTCGTTTTGTCACCTCTCTAGCTCACACTTGACAATTTTTTTCAATGAAAAGATGCTTTTTTGAAAAATGTAATCAATTAGCGAACTAGTAAATAATATTAGTTTAATAGGTAGTTATTATAAACACATTTTTAACAAAACTGATTTCATTAGATAATGTCACAATAAAAATGGGTTGTTAATAATCACCTATTAAATTAATATTATTTACTAGTTCGCTAATTGATTAAATTTTTCAAAAAGGCATCCTTTTGTTTAATAATCTTAAAAAATTGTTCCCGTCTGAGCGAGATGACAAAAGCGACAGCCCTCTTAAAAGGTTTCATTATTAATAACGAATGACGTTAAAGACGTAACGCAACGTGACTTGAAACTCTTTTTAAATATTATGTGTAATTTTGTAATTATGAAACACGTAGTTGTGTAAATTTTATTTTATTTTTTGGTATTTTTTGAGCTCATTATATAATTATAAATACTTTATTACAACTATTTAATTAGTGTTGAACTAATTTAAAACAAAACAATTTCTCTTATTTGCATATTTTAACGACGGTTGATATAACAAACATTCTACAGTTACAAATAGTTGTAGAAAAAAACCTACTTTTAAGAATGAATAAAATATAGTAGATAACCTACATATATATGTAAATACATACTTGTATTTACATATATATGTAGGTTAAACGTCTATATCTAGTATATCATACACATGTTTTAAAAACCTTTCAGAAATGCGCACGTGTAGCCCTCACATACTGAAACGACACAAATAAATCATTCTCATCATAAAGATAACTGAAGCGGTGTCTACGCGCTTCGTAGCGGTGCTACGGCACGCTATGCCGTAGCCGCGTAGGCGTCGCGCGTCGTTTAAGAAAACTCCGAGCCAATAAGAATTATGGTTCTATTTGATATTATGGTTAGGTTTATAAGGCTTCTTTCTTTATGTATAACATAAGGGGAAAGCAGATTTTCTAGTTGTGTGTGAATTTTATACGTTGAACCGTAAAACGTTAAATAATATGATTTCGAGTAAGGCACTTCTTTCTATTATTTTGGAAATGACAGGGCAATTTTATGGTGAAAAAATTCGACTTAATAAAATACTGCCATTAATAAGCATTATTATTATCTTCTTTTTGTAATTAAAGTCAGCTCAAAACCATCAACTAACCTACTCTCACTTGAATTTAAAGTAACAACACTCCCTACAAGCTGTTTTAAACGAAATACTTTTATTACAGTGAGGAGCTCGTGGGTAAGTAATAACAGCCGCACGGGTCGATCCATCAGGTTAAGCTATGCTTGCCGGGGTTGGTCTGTGGATGGGTGACCATCTTTTCATACCGAGACTCCTCCGTGCCTCGGAAAGCACGTTAAGCCGTTGGTCCCGTCTGTCATTCGAGGATCTTTGACAGTCGTTACGGATCGTCAGAAGCCCGAAAGTTTGACAACCAGTACCGTTACCAAGGGGTATCGTATTACTCAGTAACTGGGTTGTGGAGGTCAGATAGGCAGTCGCTCCATGTAAAATACTGGTACTCAGCTGAATCCGGTTAGACTGGAAGCCGATCCCAACATAGTTGGCAAAAGGCTAGGCAGATTGATTGTTTATTACAGTCTACAGACTTCATTAGGCGAACATATTAATCGGAGAAGAATCTTTACAGCTCATTTTGTGTAATAATGTAGCTAAAGCCGTGACTCCTGCGCGTGTTTTTTCGAATCATTACACAAAAAACTTTACACATTTTTTGTAGATGTAATGAGATCCGATGAGAAAGACGGGCTGAGTTTTAGCAATTATAGACTCAATATCGAGGAGAAGACACAGATATCAAGTTGGATCTTATTCATGACTTCGAAATTTTGACATTTACCAAGAGCTACGGATTTATGTTTACAACTTGTTCGCAACTATTCACAAGACAATATAACCTCAAAACCTGTGTTGACTGACAGTGAAAGTTATGCGCAGTGCGCGCAGGCAGGCAGGAAAATGAAACAAACCCATTCCCTCTTCACCCGCGCGGGAAATGCACCTCGGAAAACAAAAACATTGTGTTTGCATACACAAATGCGTATGGCCACGCCTCTTTGTTTTGTGTAATGGTTTCGAAAACACACGCGCAGGAGACACGGTTTTACAAAACTATAAATAGGTCACTAGAAATTAGTGACCCATACTTAAACACAGATTATAGTCATGATAACAATCAACTTTTACTATGGGGCATGAAATCGCGAAAAAAAATCAGCTGCTCAAAAAATCATTTTGACGAGATATGCGAACATGAATGTATGGAACGGCTGATTTTTTTTCGCGAATTCTGGTTTGGTCCCATAGTAAAAGTTGTTTGTTATCATGAGTACAATCATGTGTTTAAGTATCGGTCACTAATTACCAAGCACCCTATATAAATAAAAATCAATTGCCGAATGTATGTAAGCGCATCACTCCCGAACGGTTGCACATATTTGGCTAAATTATTTTTTGTTGTGTTTGTATTTGTCAGGACAAGGTGACAAATACAGAAAGAAAATGTTTGAAAAATTACACGGAAATCTGAATTTGGTTAAAAAAAATCCATTTAAAAAAGTGAGTGAGTGAGTAAGACAGAAACAGTAGGGAGATCTTCAAAAGTATTGTCAGACTGACGTTTAGTTGTTCAGTTTCTTAAAATGTTTAATCTGTTACGTCCGAAAAAAAATTTGGTTGTCTTGTGAAAAAAGTACTTATAAAAATGTAATGGATTGAAAAGCACATGAAACAAGTACCTAATGTGACACATCGAGCATTAGAAAAAGTCTATCACACAGAAATTACCAATGACGAAGACGACCCTCTACAACACTTTCTAAAAATCCCATCATGTGCGTCATGTGCGGTTACTGTGCATAGTTTAATAAAACTCAGTATGTTATCGATAACTATCATTAAATTGCCTTCCGTCTTGGTTTATTTCATTGTTAAGAAAATGCCACCAGTAAAGCGTCATCAAAATATCCAAAAGAAAAATTTGAAAAGTTGTCGAGAAAACTGAAAGCGCATTTTCTATAGGAATTTTGTATGAAAACGTCTGTCGAGTCAGCTAGTAGGTAATATAACTAAAAAGATTATAAGTTAAAATATTCCATACAGGGTCAAAATTCCAAATGAACGCCACGTTGTTTGAGTTGATCGCTGAACAACCAAGAAATCAAGTAACTTTAGTAAGATTGGGTAAACTTCATTTAATCTAATAGTGCTTGCGACCATCTTTTATCAAAATGATTTAAAAAAATCATCTTAACGTTCCGGCTGCTGGAACACAGGCCTCCTCTCGATGAGGGGGGGGGGGGGCAACATTTAGTTTAGTTAAATATTACTATTTTATTACGGCAGCACTGTAATGAAGAGTCGCCACCATTCTTTTATTTTTCGACTTTATCTTATGTAGGAATGCTATCCCTGCCACATGCAAACGCCGACTGTCAACGCATTTTTGTGAAGACGAAGAAAAGAAATCAGTTGTCCACAAAATCTATTGCTGGGAACCAGTACCCTAATTGCGTAACACATTATCAACCAACACACATTACAATTACATCCACACACACACACACACATACACACACGCACATCAATATCAATATTGGCCGTATTCCACCACGTGGGCTCAGTGCGGGTTGGTAAAAAAAATCATACATTATTATTATTGTGTAATAATTTAGCCTCCACGAATGCGGGCAGCAGTGGTCGCCCAGTAGTAACGGCCCAGACTCGAAGGTCGTGAGTTCGAGCCTAGGCAGGCGCTTTACTTTGTGTAATTTATTTCATCACCTCTGCTCTCAAAACGGTAAAGGAAAACATCGTGAGGAAACCGGCATGTCCTAGAACCAAAAATTCGAAGACTTGTGACATCTCCAACCCACACTGGGCCAGCGTAGTTGATTATAGCCCACTCCCTCTCACATAGAGCTCCTTTGCTCGCCCTAGTGACGCACCGTGTAGATCACACCTTAGATCCCTCCTTAAATCTCATCCTCATAAAACTAGCTACTATTCTTAGTCCTTCTCTATCCATGCTGTGAGACTGTGGAACTTACTTCCGCCTATCATTCGCGATTTAAAAACTGTGTCTTTTTTCAAATATAGAGTAAAAGAGCATTACTTTTCCTCTCAACTGCGAGTATTTATATAAGTATAGTATATGTATCTTTATATATTTTAGCTTTATGTATTTATTTAAGTTTATGTTATACGTGTAGGTATAGTTAATATTTTAGTTTAAGTCTTCGCATATTCATATTTTTCTCTTCTTGTTATCACACACTATTGTCTACATTTCTATTTCATTTCTCCTTTCGCAGGTCTGCTGGAAGAAATTTCTTAAGAAATAAGCAGTACCTTTGTACTCCTAATTATAATTATGTATTTTTCTGTGTGTAAATAAATGGGAAAATAAATAAATAGAAGAGGCTTGTATCTCAGCAATGGGAACGTTATAGGCTGACTAAGTGAATGGTGTACGAAACTATAGAATTGCGGACTGGCTATTCCAATCTTTTTACAAAGGTATGGCTAATATTTATAAATATAAATAATAAAAAGTCGCATTGCTAAGCTTATAATTAAAAATTTTGTTTATAAGGTTCCAAGTCACACACAATGTATACCTTCAAACAATCAATCTGCCTAGCCTTTTCCTAACTATGTTGGGGTATTTCCAGGGGTTAACCAGTATTTCACATGGAGCCTATCTGACCTCCACAACCCAGTTACTGGGTAATACGATACCCCTTGGCAAGACTGGTTGTCAGACTTTTGGGCTTCTGACGACCCGTAACGACTGTCAAAGATCCACGAATGACAGCCGGGACCAACGGCTTGACGTGCTTTCCGAGGCACGGAGGAATCTCGGTATGAAAAGATGGTCACCTATCCACAGACCAATCCCGGCAAGCGTAGCTTAACCTGATGGATCGACCCGTGCGGCTGTTATTAGTTAGCCACGAGCTCCTCTACACAATGTATACCTTCAAACGATTCTACTAAAGTAGCTACGTACAAAGCTAGATTCAATCAACTAAATGAAAAATCGTTTCTCGGAAGCCACTTTTTAGCTGACTGCTCATAAAGTGCAAAGGCACAAATGGGTTCGCGCAGAATAAATTAAGTGCGTGCTGAATATCACGCTGGTGATATTTCCAGCTGCATGCTAATAACTAAGGAGGAAGTTTACTGGAAACGGTGTAATACCAGAGTGTAATGAGAATAATATTATATTATTTTTAAAAGAGTAACCGTGTAGTTTTTTACCGGCTCTTTTCCATAGGAAATGGCAAACCGTGCACCTAGCTTTTAACGTATTATAAGTGCCCATGTGAAGCTCATGTGAAATAAAATATTTTGAATTTGGTTTTTGAATGTGAACAGCAGATGGCTAATAGAAAAGCAAAGATATGCAATAAATTTCAATAATAAGTTTGAAAACTTTATGGTCATCCATGATTGGTTTTGATTTTTATTTCGCACATATCGTTACAGACTGTACATAATAATAGTTCTATTCGATCGATCGAGCATAATCCAGCTTATTCAAATAAATAAAAAAAAACTTAAATACAACTTAACACTATCTTTAAAAATAAATTAGAATTAAAAAGTAATATTTGTTTGTTGCAGGTTGATAAACATACCAGTGTTATACCTGATGCAAATTAATTTGTGCAACCCTTTAGACGCCTGCAACAGGAGATAGTGCACAATATACAAAGTTTGACTCATATTCTGCAAGCAAATAAGGATTTAGTACCCAGTTATTTACCTGAAATAATTTCTTAGCTCAATTACAACTTAAGAGTGACCTAGATCCCGTTAATAATAAAGCATGTTGTACCCATTCATTTAAAAGCTACTGGACTGGATGCCGCGGCTTTTAATATCCCTGTAGAGACGTTAAATGTCTAGCAAGATAATTTATTACACTTATTCCTGCTAAGTGACTTGCGCGAACTGACAACGGGGGGGGGGGGGGGGAAAGGGGATTTAACTTGGAAAAACACAATAGTAAGTATCTAAAATATTACTGACTCGCTCTAGTGTCAAGTGGTCGTAAGCGCCACTGCTAAGCGTGAGGTTCTGGGTTCGATTTCCATATCAGGCAAGGTATTTTTAATTAGAAATTTCTCGGCGAGGCGTGCACCGCTAATGCTTCAACCTGATTTTTTTTATTTTTATGTATGGCATCTCGTAGTGGACCTAGAGAGGCCGTGACTACTTAACCGGACTATCCTGTGGCTGCCTTAAGATAACTCAAAGCCTCCAGCCAGGGGCAAGCTTCAACCTGAGGCATGCGTGCAAGATTTATAGCATGTCTTCTGAACATCACGTGTTCAAACTGAGCGCGCAATTGTTTGCGCGCTCAGCTTACACATACTCAGCGAAGATCGTTCGTGGTTGTCCACGAACGATGTTCGACAGTAAAATAATTACACAAATAACACCCGTCCACACGGAACGCGCGGCTCGCACTGAGGCAGCACGTTCAACGAGCGTATGCGGTGAATGCTCATAGTACACAGAGAACACACTTTAACACAGCCTGGGACATGCGTGACCAACCATTTTAATATTCAGTCCTATCTGTCTCAGATAGGAGTAAATAAAGTTCGAACTGTCCCCTCATTGCTAACAGGGGGACAGATCAAACTCTTTTCCGATCTGTCCCCCTAAGGGGACAAAACAGGGTGACAGATCGGAATAATCCAACCCTTTCGCGGCGCACGCCTAGCGATGTTTGTACGCGCCTTTATGTAATCTAAAACAGCACTACCCAGTTTCTGATTGGAGCTCAGATCAGTAAACCGCTGTCTTACCTCATGTTAGCTCGTGTGATTGGTTGGTTAAAATAACAATTATCAATCATGTATGTTCGGAATAGATTAATATTGGGTTTTAGGAGCCGAGATTCAAATAGCTATTATTCTGTCTTGTAAGTCGGTCGCAAAAGCAAGTAGCTTTTGAGAGTTGGGTTCTGTCAAACACAGTGAAATTGGGTATTTTTCCTGTAGGCAATTATAAGTAGCATGGCCGGTTGTCCAACGCCACGGCAACGGGACGTCAAGGTATGTACGTTGACGTCCCGTTGACGTGCAAACACAAACAGACCACAGCCACCGGTGGCAGTCGTGCGCTACCGCCACATTTGTAATAGTGTGGTTGGTGCCTCCTCATCATTTAAAATTATCTAAGGGGCCTCTGCGAGTTGGCTTCGGCCCCTCTTACGCCTTCCAAAGGTCCGGGACCCCAGGGTCCCGAGATATGTCAACAAATAATAATAATATCGTTTATTTATAAAAATGGTGCAGATTTACAATAACATAACTTAAAAAATTATGAGGGCACAGTTGCTCATTTGCCTGAACTAGGTAGAACCTGTGTTTCAGGCTAGAAAGGTGTTTAAAATTTTAAAATATAAAATTAACAACGGAAAAGACTAAAATAGAAACTAATATTAACTTAAAAAAAACTAACTTGTTTTATTTACATACAACAAGTAAATCCTCTGTCTCACTGTATGATATGCTAAGTAAAAATTGCAGAATAATCTTTTTGCAGTCGTAATTATTTAATTTATACATACTTAATTTCCTATTTAATTTATTGTACAGAAATGGGCCTAAACATGTATAAAATCTATTTACATAAACATGTTTAGAGGATGCATTTGGCTCACATACAATATCAATATCATAGTGGCAGAAGCGAGCGACAGCCACCGGTGTTCGGAAGTCGCCACATTTTATAACCCGTGACCGGGTGGAGCAGCGCGACAGTAGCGGGTGTCGGCGTCTTGTGTGGCCCGCAGCGACCACAAGTGGCAAGTCGCGGACGCTGCTGTAGCGAGTGGCCGCCACGTGTGCGATGCGTCTATACAAAATATATGAAAAATTGTATTAAGTCGCTGTCGCTGGCCACCGGTGGCTGCGGTCTGTGGGCCGTTTGCGCCGAGCTTTACTATGGCCGCGTCCACCACGTCACGTTCGGTTCAAGTAATCTCGTTTCTCTTTAACGTCTCATTGACTTTGTGCCGTGAACAAATAGTGTAAATGGCAATGCCCGTCTTTTTAAGAACGTTCGAGTTTTAAAATTATTAATTTAATCACAAGGTAACAACCATAGCATATCACTTCATATTATAGGTTTCGACTTCATTATCACCCAAAGCCTACAGATAATATTTGTGCCGAAACGTTGACAGCTGGCTCAAGCACCTGAAAAGAGATAGCATCCGAACACGGTACGCGGTCAGATTGTTTCCCCTCTCTGTAGCCTCATAGTATAAGCGCATGACTTTCTCGTTAATGGATCGTGTCCATCTCATGTGCTGCACACTTCCGCCGGGAGCTGGGACCCTATCAGAGGCCGGTAGGCCTCGAGGTTCTAAGCCGTCCGGTGGCCGGAGTCCCCGTCGACGAGCAGGTGGTGGTGACGTCGGCTGGGAAAAATATTCGTCACTCGAGCTCGACTCAACTGTCATGGCCGGTATCACAGCACTCTCGATGGGGCTGGGTACCGACAGCGACAGAGTACAACATGACTAGCAACATAACTTTTTTTTATTTTTTATCTGAGGTGGGTTTGCTCTTGACTCTAGTGTAGGTCGGAGGCGACAGAGACAAAGTCGACGATGGAGTGAGCTTACCCAGACGAAGCCTGTTCACTCTCAATTTGAAGAGATTAGGGTTGTATGCGTTCGGAAATGCAGACGCAGGTAGATAGTTTCACTCTTTTGCTGTAAAAAGCTTAGTTCACAAATGTACAGCTTCAAGGTCTATCATAGGCCCTCCGACACACGTCTACTTAGGCACAAAATTGTAGGAAACCAAACACACCAGGTAGGTACATAATTGACATAAAGTTATATTATTTCAAAAAAACAGTATTTAAAGCGTTACAAGATTAAAAAGAAAGAGTACATAGGTACATGTCTTTTGAAAGCAGCGGCACGAGAATCGAAGATGTCAATACTGTTATTGTCTTTTGAAATTTCATTTCTAATATAACCTACTAGCTTCTGCTCGCGACTTCGTCCGCGTGAATTTTCTTGTTCCCCCGACCCACCGCATCGCATCGCATCGCCTGCCCGAGCTATTAATTCTTGTCTCTTAGCGTTCTTTCAGAGTTCTTCATTTTTCTCGGCTCGTAAGGGTCCTAACGTGATGTTAAATAACCTATAGCCTTTCTCAAGAATTGGGATATCAAATGCAAAAAAAAAATTTCAAATCCGACAGGTACCTGTCGGATGTGAAATCGGATTTGACATTTTTAGGATACTTAAAATCGGGTTATTCGAACTACCAAACAAGGCTCCTAAGACACCTACTTATTTCATTCAGAGCAATCAAATAAAGATCCGCGGTGCGTCGGTCCTAGTTCCGTCTAGTAAGCTAGGGAAGGCAAAAATAACATTCTTATTAGCTTAATGTTTACAGTTTTTTTTCTTAACTTGTGTAGAACCACTTTTTTTTTTATAATGTGCGCCGAAGCGCTATTGGTGGACGAAAACGATGCAGGCGGGGTTAGCCACTGGCCCGTGCATACGAAAAGCGCCTTTATGGGGGTGATGCACAAAAGTCGTTGATAGTACTTCCAGAGATTAGAGCGTTCAAATAAACAAACAAAAAAACAAACTTTTCAGCTTCATTATTATTAGCATAGATATACTTTGACAAGTTTTTGATACTGATTGTTACTGCGATGAGATTGCGATTACATTTTAAACATTTTTTTTAATACAGGAATTGCCCTCCTGAAGTTTCCCCTATAACATATGACTTACGACATAATTGGCGAAATGTCGGCGAACTACACAAAATAAAAAGGCGGAAACAGGCGTAATTAAAAAGAATGTAAAATCAAACCACGCTCTACCCCTTCCAGCAGCCCAAGTCATCGTTATTACATAACAGGTGTTGCGAGCAATATTCTTAATATGACCCACCATAGCGATATGAGCGAGTAATATTTGTGCTATAAACTGCACTAGATACGTGCTTTCATAGCGGAAGTATAGTGTTTATGTTTTGTTTTATATCTGAGTGCTGGTAGTATGAGTTCATCTATACTTCTATACCCATACTTAAATTATAGCCTGTATATAGTAATATTAAATAGGAGGAGGAGCTCGTGGCTAAGTAATAACAGCCGCACGGGTCGATCCATCAGGTTAAGCTACGCTTGCCGGGGTTGGTCTGTGGATGGGTGACCATCTTTTCATACCGAGATTCCTCCGTGCCTCGGAAAGCACGTTAAGCCGTTGGTCCCGGCTGTCATTCGAGGATCTTTGACAGTCGTTACGGGTCGTCAGAAGCCCGAAAGTCTGACAACCAGTCTTAGTACCCAGTAACTGGGTTGTGGAGGTCAGATAGGCAGTCGCTCCATGTAAAATACTGGTATTCAGCTGCATCCGGTTAGACTGGAAGCCGACCCCAACATAGTTGGGAAAAGGCTAGGCAGGCAGTAATATTAAATATATTAGTGCATTGAAAATGTTGAGATGTGATTTTAAAAGTATTTTTGATTATGTTGTGAATTGTATTTTTAGTAGTCAATGTATGTTACATGTATGTATGTGTATCTGTGTGGTAGTAACATCGCACTAAAAGCGTAATGATGCTAACGAGATGAAACTCTGTATTTATTATTTTTTCTTTTCTTGTAATTTTGGTACTGCAGGCGGGGACAAACCGGGCACGCCACAATTGCGGCGATAAGTGCCCTCTTTGAGGAGTGGTTGGAGAGGCGTCATGGCACCCTCACCTTCCGCCTGACGCAGGTCCTCACCGGGCACGGTTGCTTCGGGAGGTTCCTGTTCCGGATAAGGCGGGAGGAAACGCCCGGGTGTTACCACTGTGTGGATCGCCCGGAGGACACGGTGGAGCATACGGTGGAGGTCTGCCCGGCTTGGGCAGAGCACCGCCGCGTCCTCGCGGAGGCGATCGGCGGCGGCGATCTCTCGCGTCCGGCCCTGGTACAGGCCATGGTACGGAGCGAGAGTGCATGGGAAGCCGTCACCTCCTTCTGCGAAGCTGTAATGCTCGCGAAGGAGGAGGCTGAACGCGTGAGGGAGAGACAATCTTTGCGCCCTCACGCCCCTAGTCGCCGCAGGAGACGCCCTGGGCGTCGGGAATCGATAGCCGATTCCCGGCCACCGTAGGCGCGGGCTTGCGGATGGCGAGCAACGGGTAGCTCGCCGTCCGGTAAGGACCAGGCTCGGGTCGACGGCGCGTTGTGTTCCACGCGCGCCTCAAAGAGATGGCAGCACTAGCTGAAGGGGTCCGCTAGGGCCGATGCCCGCCAGGGTTGCGGGTTGTTCGAAAGAGTTACCGTGGCCCTGGCACAGGCAACTGAAGGAACACGGGTGGGTTTTAGTCAGTAGAAGTCTGACACGCCCTCCCGCTCCACCCAGAGCGGGAGAAGTTATTTGATGATTTCCCATCCACAAAAAAAAAAAAAAAAAAAGGCGGGGACAAACCAATAACCTGAAATATGGTGTAATTTTTGTTTGTCCCCGCCTGCAGTACCAAAATTCTATAGATTATACTGCTTGTTTTTCTCTTTTCAGTTATGTATTTTTGCAGTCGGGTTTTTGTTTTTTAAATTAATTTTTGTGTTATAATTTAACTTTTGCGTTGCATTGCTACGTATAAAAAGATCATTATGATATTAACAGGAAAATAGTATGATAAGCAGCTCAGTTTTTAATGAGTAATTCATTAATCGAATAATGAATTTCAAATTACAATGGAAATTTTACGCCGCACTGCATATCAATTTCGAGCAGTAATTTCAAAATACATGATTACAATCAATTCTGTAACATCACTCGAGGCATCACGACCGATTATCTGTATTAAAAACAAAATGTTAATGATAAAATATTGTTAACTTATTCATATATGTGTCGCATGTTACTTATTATTTATCCATTGTATATTTACTATAGTTCGGGACATGTCCAATTAACTCTGTCACGTCATTTATCGTATTTCGACTTGTAATTGTTTAATTTTCGATGAAGGTAATTATTTAAAATTATCAACTGTTTCAACAAGTTACAATCATTTTATTATAGTATTCATATATACGAATGCTGTAATTATTCGGCACTAAAATCTTTGACGACGACGTTGTTGCCATCGCGGGCTAAACTTAGTTCAGACTGGCACAGCAGCGTGGGGTTTGGCAAAAGAAAAGAGAGGCCTATTCTCAGAACTGGGTGAATTCAGGTTGTGGGATGATGATGGTGAATGTCATACTAGGTAATTCTGATCACTTTATGCTTTTTCTTTCTATTCCTGGATTAATTAAACAAAAAAAAAAAAAAAATATATATATATATATACAGGATTATTGGTAATATGTCGGACATCCATTAAGGGGATGTAGGACAGGTCATTTGCAACCAAATGACCTTTATGACCCCTACGCAAATATCAAACATTTTCGAGTAATTTGACTTTTTATATTTTTTTGAAGACATCTGCGGTACCTACATTTGTGTGCATGAACATGTCTGTTTGTACTGAGTCTGGGTGTAATTATTTATATAAGTGTGTATTTACAAACAAAAAAAAAAGTAGTGTATGCAGTATATCAGTTATCTGATTTCCATAGTACAAGCTCTGCTTAGTTTGGGATCAGATGACCGTTTGTGAAATGTCCCAGGATATTACAGCTTTGAAAATTTATAAGAAAATCGAAAAAGGTTGACATTTGCATAGGACATTCGCATAGGAGAGGTCACTTGTAACCAAGTGACCGCTCCTACATCTCTGTCATAGATTGCCGATATATTACCAATAAAATAACCGTATAGAATTAAACTATTATATTTCGGTACTTACGAAAGTAGATATAGTCGTTTTCTGAAGTTATTTTAACAGGGATTAGGAAAAAAGATAACTTGAACTAGAGCTTCGACAGGCCCGTTGGCGTGGTTGGTTAAGGTACCACCTATCATGCCGCAGGTCGTGGGTTCGATTCCCATCCAGGACAAACATTTGTGTGCATGAACATGTCTGTTTGTTCTGAGTCTGGGTGTAATTATCTATATAAGTATGTATTTACAAAAAAAAAGTAGTATATGTAGTATATCAGTTATCTGGTTTCCATAGTACAAGCTCTGCTTAGTTTGGGATCAGATGACCATGTGTGAACAATGTCCCAGGTTATTATTATTATTTCGTTTATTCATATTTTCTTTTCTTATAAAATACATTTTTAAATATTTCTTAACAAATATAAAAAAAAAAAACATTTAAAAATATATAAAATAGTAGACCGCCGGTGTCGGGAGCAGGGTCCAAGGCACCGGTGGTTAGGACTGCAGAGATAGGAACCTCCTCACGATGCGGGCCGTATCAAGGAGTACTGCCTTCTGAATCTGGCCCTTGATCCAACCGCCTAACGAGAGCCTTGAGAGATGGTGGTCGAGGCTTTCGGCCATCAGGCCATTGGCCGTTACGACAATCGGCACAATGACAGCCGAGCTCACATTCCATATGTCAACAACCTCGTGTGCTAAGTCGAGATATTTTATTTGTTTCTCTTTCTCAGCTTTCACGAGGTTCTCGTCATGTGGAATGGTAACATCGACTATCATTGCGCGGCGCGCTAATCTATCTATCACTACTATGTCAGGCTTATTGGCGACAATAGTCCTGTCAGCAATGATAGACCGATCCCAGTACAACGTCACATGGTCATTTTCGAGAACTGGGTCGGGCACATACTTGTAATATGGTACCTCAGATTCCACAAGTTTATATTTCAAAGCAAGTTGCTGGTGAATAATCCTGGCGACTTGGTTATGCCTGTGCAAGTACTCGCCGTTAGCCAGACGAGAACAACCAGAGATAATATGTCTGATGGACTCACCCGGACGGTGACATGCCCGACACACGTCCACCGTCCCGTCCCTCATAATATGTTTCCGGTAGTTATTCGCTAAGATAACTTCGTCCATAATTGCACAGACGAAACCTTCAGTTTCCCCGAAAAGGTCACCAAAACGTAGCCAGGATACGGACGCTAAGAAATCTACACCGGGCTCATGAAGAGCCCGATAGAAGCGCCCGTGAAGTTCCTTGCTTTGCCATATATTATTAGCTTTCGAAAATTATAGAAGCAGCAATGACTATTATACTCAAAGTTTTTTTTCTAAGGTTACTCAGATTACTAACAATAGGTGTGGATTGCATATTGTAATAAGATTAGGCTCATTATTGACACTAGTGGGTCTCAACTGCGGAGCAATTGCGTAACACACTATAAATCAGAATTGGTTTCATTTTGACAGTTCAGCAACATTTATTACGTTAGTGTTGAGCAGACACAACATTTTTCGAACATAATATGGAGCAATGGATTAGCAATTTGCTTCAAAATGATTCAGATTCCGATTGATAGTGTGTTATGCAATTAGGGTGCAGGTCAGGATCGACCTCAAACTCAGAGTAACATCCATAGATCTGCACTTTTGAAAATCTAAATGAACGCCACTTACGCTGCTATTAGCGCGGCCACCTATTGGGCCCAATTAATTTAACAACACCCTTAGCTCGAAAACATAATAACTTTACAATGTATTACTTACTGAATCTTACTAAAAATATTCACAATCCAACTATTTTAAGCAACTAAATCAGAACTAGTAATTCAGCTTAAACTAACATCTAAACAAACAACTCGTCGACATTCAACTTACATTCAGAATTTTCTATATTTCTTTTGTCTCTCACAAAGGTAAAGGAATTAACTTTCAAGTCCTTTTTCTTTGAAACTTTTGCCTTTTCGATACGTAAGAGAAAAAGGTGAAATAAAGAAATCTTTTGACGTATAATAATGGTTCACTTTTTGGGAGCATAACTTTGGTTTCTTGGAATATAATGTCGTTTTTGTACTTTTGATTTTGTTTGTCCTGGAATACTTCTGTACGGTTCTGGGTTTGACCTTAATGGAGAAAAAATATGTTCTTAAGAGCGCAAAGGTTCTGCAAACGGCCTCACTGTCTGCCCTCTCTTCGTTATGTATTGTAA
Source organism: Dicycla oo (assembly GCA_948252095.1). Lineage (NCBI taxonomy): Eukaryota > Metazoa > Arthropoda > Insecta > Lepidoptera > Noctuidae > Dicycla > Dicycla oo. Next base: position 20,561,133 of record OX411716.1, read on the forward strand.
TGATGGAGATTCTTTTAATACCTGACCGACGAGCGCTTTTACACCTTATTCGTGATTTAATGATGTATAAAGTCTTATTGATTAATCTTGCTCACAGATATATTATTTTAATTTAAAAATTCGATGTTCAATGTCTAATGCGCAGATGAGGTTCGATATTTAGGAAAATAGGACACATTTCCTTTAGCACTTTGTCTTGACTAACCTCGACTTCACTAAACACCAGTTTTCAGGGGCAAATGAAAATAGTCGACTATGTTGCAACGCAATCTCTTCATACGGTAATTTCATCGTGATGACGGATTTGTCACGAGACCATCTCCCGTGAAGATGGGCCCTAAAACATCTATTGATACTAAATCGCGAGAATCGTTCAATATTCAAAGGAGATTCCGAAAGTATATGTATGTTAGACATTGTAACACTATGGAGCTGATGTACCTTGGCTGGGACGTCTGCATTAACTTAATAGTCAGCTTAGCTCGTTTTACATAAGAAAGCATTGCTTTATATTGACAAAATGAGATTATTTTTCGGGAGGTGCATGCAAAACGCATATCATACAACTAGAGCGAACTCAACGATCCTTGCTGAAAACTATGACATTTAAACCCTACAGATTTCCCACTAGAACGCTATATGAGCTGTGTCAAGTTCTCACGGTGAGGCAGCTTTGTGCTTATCAGGTTATTATCAAACTGCATATGTCTACCCAATATGATCCAGAGAAATTAAGCAACAAACGTACTATTACTAATGTATTTGTCTCCAAAATAAAACGTACTGCATTCGCCAGACGTCAACGGTGTTTTCTTTATGTGCACATTTACAATAAAATTTTAAACATTTACCCGCTCTCTTTTCGTGAATGCAAGTGCAAGGCTAAGGACTGGCTCGAGAGTGCATGGGAGGCCGTCACCTCCTTCTGCGAAGCGGTAATGCTCGCGAAGGAGGAGGCGGAACGCGTGAGGGAGAGGCAGCCTCACGCCCTCAGTCGCCGCAGGAGACGCCCTGGGCGGCGGGAATCGATAGCCGATTCCCGGCCACCGTAGGCGCGGGCTTGCGGACGGTGAGTAGTGGGTAGCTCGCCGTCCGGTGAGGACCAGGCCCGGGTCGACGGCGCGTTGTGTTCCACGCGCGCCTCAAAGAGATGTCAGCAAAAGATGGGGTCCAATACGGCCGATGCCGCTGGGGTCGCGGGTTGCTTGAAAAAGATACCGTGGCCCTGGCATAGGCAACTGAAGGAACACGGGTGGGTTTTAGTCAGTAAAAGTCTGACACGCCCTTCCGCTCCACCCAGAGCGGGAGAAGTTATTTGATGATTTCCCATCCACAAAAAAAAAAAGGTTAAGGACTGGCTTCTTACTCTTAACTACGAAGAAACCGAAAATATTTTACTGGGTAAAGTGAACTCACCTTCACACACCCATACACACATCCACATACACCCACACACACATCCACATACACCCACACACACACCCACACTCCACATTCATACACTACTTTCACACTACATTTTCAATTCGTTAAAGTACTATCTCTATTGTGATTTCTGCATGCTCAAAATCATCGTGTTCAAGAAAAGTCTTAGTTGGTTTAAAAATATAATGTAATGAATTGGGTGAAGGCGCTGAAATCTGACATACAGGTTTTTACCTAGTTTGGGTTTCAGAGGCTTCATAGGTTTTGTAACTCTAATTAATTTATTTCAATAAAGATTATTATTTTTTCTTACATATCTCGGGACCCTGGGGTCCCGGACCTTTGGAAGGCATAACGAGGGGCAGAAGCCAACTCGCAGAGGCCCCTTAGATAATTTTAAATGATGAAGAGACACCAACCGACGATTATCCTTATATGCAATATTCTAGTGCACCCAAGGACAACCCCCGGTTGGTGCAGGACTATTGCTGTACGTGGAAACAAAACATATTGGGCTATGGGTCTGGGTGGCTAATGTGGATTGGGTAACTTGAACTATGGAAGAACTATGTTCCCTGCCTGACCAATGTTATACAATTATACATGGATAAAATGGCAGGGGGTGACTTGCACACTCAATAATGGGCCCCCGGAAACCGCCGCTAGCACATAGTGACGTAGCGACAAGGGGGCAACACTTCCTGAGGTGCTTGAAGAGTGGAGAGGTATTCCACGGCTATCAGGACAATCCCGGAAGTACGGTCAAGATCCCTACCAGCACCTTACTGGAATACTTCCTTCCTCCGTGCACTTTGCTCTTGCGAATTTCCACTCAAGCCGGCCAATAAAGGCAAGAAAGAGGTGGGAGCTCTGTTCCTTGTCAGTGTTCACTCCAGCCGGCCAATAAAGACAAGCCAGAGATGAGGACAAGATTTCTCCCGGGAGATAGGGTCCGTGGGGTCGCTACTGCCCAACAGCTTGCCACATGCTGCCCTGCGGGTTTCTGTATCTCTCTTGGTCTGGCTCCTCATCCTAGGCCCGTTCCGGCAAAGTAAACTCTACCGGGACAGACATAAAGTTCGGAGCGCGCAAGCCCTACCACGACGTCAACGTAGAGATACAGCGGTGGGGCAATAAAGATTATTATTATTATTAAGATAGAACGACAAATAGTCTCTCTTCATATTATATTCAAGTTCAATCAATCTGTCTAGCCTTTTCCCAACTATGTTGGGGTCGGCTTCCAGTCTAACAGGATGCAGCTGAATACCAGAATTTTACATAGACAGACTGCCTAAATGCCCTCCATAACCCAGTTACTGTAGATTACGATACCCTTGGTAAGACTGGTTGTCAGAATTTCGGGCTTCTGACGACCCGCAACGACTGTAAAAGATCCATGAATGACAGCCGGGACCAACGGCTTAACGTGCTTTCCTAGGCACGGAGGAGTCTCGGTATGTAAAGATAGTCACCCATCCACAAACTAACCCCGGCAAGCGTAGCTTAACCTGATGGATCGATCCGTGCATCTGTTATTACTTAGTCACGAGTTTCACCATATTCAAGATAACTTTAGGTAAAATCTTCCCAACTTCAGCGTCGACACATTGTACCATTTTATTAGCTTCACTAGGATTATTGCAGTCAGTTAGCTTAGCCCCGCTCCCTGTATAATCCAGGGATTTCCACACGTCCGTCCGACTTGCATTTAAGTTTAAACTAAGTTAAATTTCATGCGCTTTTTACTTCGACCGAATTATTTAGACTAAGTAATTTTAATTAGGTCACTGTTTTTAAATGAAGTTTAAGTATAGTTTTTAAGTTTATGCGAAGTTAATGAGGTCTAAAAGTTCACTTAGTGGATCCTAGTGTGTTACAATGGGGTGGAGTGTAACAAAAGTAATGTTCACTAAGATCACCAATGGGTCTATCAAGTATGGTGATCATGGCAATTACTGATGAGACAGAATACTCTTTATTATGTATACCATAAAATTTACAGATATAAATGTAAATTTTTGTTCATAGGGTGATACAATCGACGGTCTTATTTGCTTTCCAAACTTGCTTTTAGATTTGGGATTCGATAAAATCAAGGGTGATTTTACCGAATCCCAAATCTAAAAGCAATTTATTATAATAAAACTACTCTAACTAGTTCTTTTAAAAACTCCAGTATCAATCTTACTTCGCATCGCAATATCTATTTACCTTCGTTTTTCTAGACTCTTTTCTATCCATTCACAGACGAGATTTCTGTCTCCAATTTCGCAGAAAATACTTTACCCTCCAGTCTCTTTGACAGTAAATAATTATACTCCATCTTAGCTTATAAACTTGGAAATATATCAAGAACCTTTTCAATCGGTTCTATTGGCCAGCTAAACGATGTAGTAGGCTATTCACTGCAATCAAATGACAAATAAGACCCGATTCTAGCCGAAAACCGGGTCGCAATCGTTCAAAACGTCCATTTCTGTCCGTTATAACCGCCATTCAACACAGACCTCACTTCCCTAGCAACGTGGGAACAACGCTTAGTTTCGTACAGGGTCCACACTTTCTGGTCGTATGAAAAATGACATTTAGTATCGTATTACGAAATACAGGACGTTGTACGATAACACGGAGTAATGTGACGTCATTTTACACGTCTCGGGAATCAATACCCCCTTTTACAGAGATTTCACGCTAATGGTAAAAGCATTAAGGTTGAAAATTGTCTGTTATGTATCTAGCCGATATTGCTATCTAGATAAATTGTAGCGTCGAAATGTGTAAAAAATAAGGTCATGTTTGCGTTCAAATAAGCGGAAAAATCCAGTTTAAAGCGGTTGCAACCGGCGCGTGTCGGTAAGCACCGGATTATTAGGTGCATGATGGCTTTAAGTGGATTTGCTTATTCCAAGCCAAGTGAAAATGCGTTTTAAAATGTTCCACAGTTGTATTTTTTAAATCGTTTGATTTATTACTGCAGTTTCTTGAAATCTGGTTAAATCCAGTGTTTATATTGTTAAAAGCTTGGGGAGCTTTACCGAGTTACGTAGTTTGAGTGCTTCTATTCAAATTTAATGTACACAAGACTATTCGTGTAATTTCCACAACCTTTAGAGCGGATGAGGAGGGCAGAATTCTAGGTAAAGCCATGGAGTTAATTAAGGTTTATTCATGAGTTGACTGCTGAGATTTGTTTCAGTAAAACTGAAAGTTGATCAAGGTGTGCACCGAATTTTTTCAGAAGTGTATCAGTTTGCTACAAGAATAAAAAAAGAAAAAAAAAATTGAAAGCGGGAAGATTGTTGTTGAAGTTATTGTAGTTGTAGCTTTGAAAGTTGTTCTTCATTATCAAAAAGTTAATAGAAAGCCGGAGGCATTACGTGGGTACTTGCTTAGGATAAAAAAGAGCTAGATAGAAGAGAATACCTGGAAAAGCAAACGTTGTCTAAAAGGTAACGCTACGATATAGGCCAAGATAAAACCTAGCGGTTTTAAGGTTCTTAGCAGACCTCCACCGCGAAACCGCATGATGTTCAGTCAGTTAAATTAAACTACTGCGGTTTCGCTGCTATGGTTTCGCGGCGGAGGTGTGCTAAGGCCCTAATCAATATTAATTTCATCATGCCCCTACAACTTTTACATAGTTCTATACTTCAACTAACACAGGATTTTTCAATATTAAACCATTCTCATACATTTAAAACCGCGAGGTTTTTGCTGGCATGTTAGCTCAGTCCGGCTAACGAGCTATACGTCTTCATTACGTAGCGGTGGTTTTACACCAGAGTGCTAAAATGTTTAACTGTTTTTGTGGAAGGATAGTAATTGAGAATTTGTATTGTGTGTTGCTAAGCCAAAAAAATGTGTAAGTACATTATTAATTTAGGACACATAAAAAAAATACTTTAAAGTAATTTGGATAACCAATTACCAACGTGAAATGAAACGGGTTTACATCAGACAAAAGCGACGTTATGTATACAAAAATCTCAACAAAAATGACGTTATATCCCCGTCACTTTTAAAATAACTTATATACAATATTTTATTCAAAAATCAAAATTCCAGCATTTTAAAATCATGTACATAAATTCCAGTGCAAGCGATTTTCTTCGCTTCGCTTTTCAAATCTAATTTGCATTTCAAATTCAAAAAATGGAAAACGCTCTGGACGCAACGGCTGCGCTATAAAACAGTATGAAAACCTTTTTCGTGATTTAATTTTATAATTAGCTTGTCTGCTGGACATGTAGGTAGGAAAGAAGAATATTCCGGAAACATGGCTTGGGTAGATTTTAATGTTTAGAATTTAATTTTATTACGATCAATTTATTAGCTAAGATTCGGTTTTAAGAGCAAAATCTAAATAATAAAAATTCTGGAAAATGCATTGACATTAGACACTCCGTATCCTCTTAAAAAATATTTTCCACAGTGACCGGTAAAAATTCTGTCCATCTTTTCTAGCAGTCACTTTACATACTTTACTTAGAATTATGAATAAATCATTTTAGTGCAATAAATTAAAATACTTAAAATATCTTCACATCTACCGATGTAGAGCCACCCTAGGAACTAGTGCTGTGCCACGTCCGCCTCTTAAAATTCCCGTTGGGAGTTAGTTTGATTTGTGCAAGCTTTTAATCCTCTTCCATTACAGACTTTTTTAGGTTATACTGGGGAGTTTTTATTTTTAAAGGGTGGTGAATTGGATCGCGGTATAAAGGTGAAATGTGAGTAAAAAATGGGGGAGTGTTTCATAAATCCGAAATGATGTAATGAAGATACTTGTTAGTGAAGACTTAGGGATGTGGATCCTGGGTTTTTATTCGAATACCGGTTTGTTTTCGGGCTTCATTTAGTACGGTTGATTGGTCTGTTAAGTTTTATTGCCTCGTATTCATAGCCCACTTAGGCAAACGAATAAATGGAAAAACCGTGGATGCATTCGTGTGATTCGTATATCATTTCATCACTTCTTCTTCCCACCTAAGGCACTAGGAAGTGGTGAAGGGCGGGCGTTTTGGAGGACTGTTTTTTGAATTTTGACGTTCGAAAAGTGCAGATTCTCAGTCTAGTTTCAACAAATGACTTTTATTTGTGAAATATTTTTGTTTCATTGTTTGTTCTTTTGGAATTTAAATGGGTATCGATTATTACCATAATCGATTTCGATTTTTAATTTCCATTATTAATATACAGGCAGCTACTTAAAAAGTGGACACTATAATGGGAGTCTGGAATACAAGTTCACTCGAATATTTTATTGTTTATTTTTTCATCTTGTAATAAAAACATTAAATACAGTGCCCCCAATAATTTATGTTCCTACCGACTTTCTCTTCTTATAAATCAAGATTTTAGTGCTATCTTTTTGCTATGACATAACATTTTTCTTAGAAATGGAGCATATCGTACCATTCCTAATCTCTAAAACATAATGTTAACAGTGTATAGTCTGTTTTAGCTCAACCTTTTAATGTTAGCTCGCTTCTAATGAAGTAAAAAGATGTTAGCCTAATGGAGGCTTCGTATAAACATATATTTTTTACATTTGCTGTGTAAAAGGGTAGAGAACGGAGGAGAAGTGTGATTGTACTGTGTATGTACACGTTCATTACTACAGGTTATATCCACAGTAAGTATTATCGTGCCACCCTACGTTTTAGAGTTCCATAGCCAAGCCTACGGCGTGTGTTTGTCTGTTTGTCTGTCACATAGCTGTAGGTAGCCAGTTGAAATTATCACAGAATACTTTAGTATGGCCAACATAAAAAGATCGTTAACTAAGCATAAGAATGTTATTTTAAAGGAACCCAAAGTGCGCGAGTCAGACTCCCTTTGGACTGGTTTGTGTACCCTTCGCACGGACATGAACTAAAAAAAAATCCACGACGGAAAATTGTGACATGAAAAAACTACAAATAAAAAAAAATTCAAAAACCAGCGACATTAAAGCGTAATATCGAGGGCGTAAAGATTGCCTCTCCCTCACGCGTTCTGCCTCCTCCTTAGCGAGCATTACTGCTTCGCAGAAGGTGGTAACCGCATCCCATGCGCTCTCGCTACTTACCATAGCCTGAACCAAGGACCCTGGATGCCAAGAACGTTTAAAATCTTGCCAGAAATTTTATGCATACAGTGGTGAAACAATCATGATATGGGCGTGTATTTGGATCGGCGGAAGAACCGAACTGATTTGGATCAGGGGCTATCTCAACGCACAGAATTACTCTGAAACGATTGTATCAGATATTTTCATTCCTTTGCGAACCCAATTTGGTGTTTCATTTCTGCTTATGCATGATAATGCATGTCCACACATTACTAGAGTCGTTGCATACACACTTGTCGCAGATAATATCAACGTCCTACCATGGCCTGCTCAATCTCCAGACTTGAATCCCATTGAGCACGTATGCTTCAAAGAAGAGCTCTGTTAAATATGGATGCCATACACACACCAGAAAATCTTTTTCGCCTATTAGGTACAACGGACACGGGCGCCATTCCGCCACGTGATTCGAATGAACTCATATTGAGTATGCGGAATCGCTGCGATTGTTATACGCGTTAACAGCGGAAATACAGACTACTAATCATTTATTTTACGCAATTTAAAAAACTTTTATTTTAATAGTTTTATGATATTTTAATGTCAGGGTTAATTAACTATGGTGAAAAATCCAGCGTAAGCGAAAATTGCGAAGTAATGCAAATGTAGAGACTACTTCATCGATCTACACAGACATACGAAAACCTTTTATTTAATCAGTCTAAATAGACATTTTTATTTAATTTCAATAGGGCAACAAAATATTTAAAAAAAATACCTTGATCCCTAGACACTTTTGATGTGTGTAGATGGCTGACCAGACAAAGATCTCAACAATCTCTAAAGCGAAAGTAATTAAACTAAATAAAAAGTATTTTAGAGCAACCTTTCTAAAAATAACCAGCCTTCACCTAAGTAAATGAGGCTTCCATTGAAAAACCTCCAGTAGAACGAACGGCGCACCGGTTGGCACACTCAATCATAATCAATCATAACTGAATGTTGGCAACCCTGTATAGCCATTGTTTTTCTTTTTTCTTCTCTCCCTTCCCGAGTGCATTTCGGTGAAAAATGGAGGGTAGTTTTTTGTAAACAATGCCTGTTTGTTGTTTAGGTGTGTCTAGTTGGTTGGTGTGGTCGCGGGATACCTTTTATTAAAAGTTTTTGTAAGCAGATTTTTTTGTTTTCTCGGAACGAAGTTGGAAATCCAAAATCTGGTATGTTCACTGATGGCTTCTATGTCGCCTTTATACCTACTTTATAAGTTAAACATGATAACACTAACGTGAGTTGAAGAAGAAACAGAGTTTATTGAGCAAGGTGACCTATAGGAAGGAGTAGGACCGAATTCATCATCTGCCTAGCCATTTTCCAACATATTGGGGTCGACTTCCAGTCTAACTGGATGCAGCTGAATATCAGTATTTTACATGGAATGACAGCCTATCTGACCCCCAAAACCGAATTACTGGGAAATACGATACCCCTTGGTAAGGCTGGTTGTCTGACTTTCGGGCTTCTGACGTCCCGTAACGACTGTCACAGATCCAAGAATGGCAGCCGGGACCAACGGTTTAGCGTGATTTTAGAGGCACAGGGGGTCTGGGGATGTAAAGATGGTCACCCATCCACGGACTGACCGCGGTAAGTGTAGCTTCGATCTATCTTTGATGGACTTAGCCACCGGTCGGAAAATCTTACGCCTAATTTTTTCCCGAGTACCCTAGGCTGACATGTCCAACTGCCTTTTTGTCTTTGAAATAACATCAAATAATAATCACTTGAATAAATTCGAGTAAAGTACATTAATTAACCAAATTAATATATTATTGATTGTTTACATTTTTACTCAAATACTTGTTTCGGGATTCCCTAACTAAAGATCGCGAGGTCATTGAACGGTGATAAGAGAGCTGATTGTAAGTTCTACATCTTTTCGTGCAATGTTTATACTTTGTTCAATATCAATGTGAGTCGGTTCAGGTGAAAGGTCAGTTTACACCGCGTGGACTCGCGTATTAAGTTTGTGGGTTTTTTTTTGTTGTGAAATCATCAAATAACTCCCGCTCTGGACGGAGCGGGCGGACGTGTCAGACTTTTACTGACTAAAACCCACCCGTTTTCCTTCAGTTGCCTGTGCCAGGGCCATAGTAACTCTTTTAAGCAACCCGCGACCCTGGCTGGCATCGGCTCTAGCGAACCCCATCAGTTAGTGCTGACATCTCTTTGAGGAGCGCGTGGAACACAACGCGCCGTCGACCCGGGCCTGGTCCTTACCGGACGGCGAGCTACCCATTGCTCGCCTTCCGCAAGCCCGCACCTACGGTGGCCGGGAATCGGCTCTCAATTCGCGACGCCCAGGGCGTCTCCTGCGACAACTAGGGGCATGAGCGCGCAAGGATAGTACGCATTCCGCTTCCTCCTTCGCGAGCATTATTGCTTCGCAGAAGGTGGTGACGGCTTCCCATGCACTCTCGCTCCGTACCATGGCCTGGACCAGGGCCAGACGCGAGAGATCGCCGCCGCTGATCGCCTCCGCGAGGACGCAGCGGTGCTCTTCCACCGTATGCTCCACCGTGTCCTCCGAGCAATCCACACAATGGTAACACCTGGGCGTTGCCTCCCGCCTTATCTGGAACAGGAACCTCCCGAAGCAACCGTGTCCGGTGTGGACCTGCGTCAGGCGGAAGGTGAGAACATCGTGGCGCCTCTCCAACCCCTCCTCAAACAAGTTTGTGGCTTTGAATCTGTTAAGCGCAAGTACTGTGTATGTGTGACCTCGTAATTTCTTTTATCACCCTAAAGCTCATTTACACGGTGGAAGTATCTGGAACGTTCAAGAGCAGTAATCGCATACCATAAAGCACGTTCAATTATTGCTATTCAAGAACTGCATGCAAGTGTTTACACGCGCTAGTTCCATAAAATGGCATAAAATAATTCAATACAAGTTTTGCTATTCAATAATTGCATGCGACTTCTATTAACACCAAGGAAATGATTGCAAGACGATTATGGCCTGCAAGGTTTGCGTCGAGTTGCTTGTCCTTATACAATTGATAGAAAATTTTCATGGCAGAATTGAATGCGATTTTACTGTACGTGTGATTTTCTCGTGGCTAAGTAGGTAATAACAGCCGCACGGGTCAATTGATCGGGTGAAGCTACGCTTGCCGCGGTTGGTCCGTGGATGGGTGATCATCTTTACATACCGAGTCCCTCCGTGCCTCGGAAAGCACGTTAAGCCGTTGATCCCGGCTCATTATAGGACCTTTGACAGTTGTTACGGGTCGTCAGAAGCCCGAAAGTCTGACTACCAGTATCTTACCAAAGGGTATCGTATTACCCAGTAACTGGGTTGTGGAGGTCAGGCAGTAAAAAAGTAATTGCTACGAGGTGTGGGAGTCTGAAGCCGAAAATATACAATAGTTTTAGAACTTTCGTCCGTTTTTCTGGATGTACGTTCTGGACTGGCGTAAAAACGGCGAACGGATTAGGATGAAATTTGGCACGCATATAGTTTATAACTTGAATTAACACATAAGGGACATTTGATTCCGGTAATATGTTCCCGTGGGATATTTCCCGACCTCCAGGCGGGTGAAGCTACGGGCTAGTTAATAGTAATAATAATAATATCCTGGGACATTTCACACACGGTCGTCTGATCCCAAACTAAGCAGAGCTTATACTATGGAAACCAAATAACTGATATACTACACACACTACTTTTTTTGTAAATACATACTTATATAGATAATTACATCCAGACTCAGAACAAACAGACATGTTCATGCACACAAATGTTTGTCCTGGATGGGAATCGAACCCACGACCTGCGGCGTGATAGGTGGTATCTTAACCAACCACGCCAACTGGCCTGTCAAAATAATGTTAATTCTATAACAGAATATTTTTTAGTTGCAATTCATTTTGTAGTTGGAATATTCCGGTCATATGTATCCCCTTTTAAAAGCTGATATGAGTTCCAGTAAACAGTTTGACTAATAAAAAGTGCCGCGTATGTAATTTCCCTAGTGCTACATCGTCATAATTTCATAAGTGATATCAGTGCGCATGGCACTATTAGCTATTACGAGCACTCCGCTAACTCTCTGTGGGTATCTGGGGTTATATTTCACGGAGAAGTAGGGTATACTAGAAGCGTTACGCTCAGAAATAATAAGACCTCCCCTGAGCAGTCACTACAAACTTCTATGGTCGATGCAGCTTGCTGTGAAGAACGATGTTCACAGCTTTTTATTGTTTTTTATTTTATTTTTGAATATCTAGATGGGTTGCGTGTAGTTTACATGCACAAGTAAATACGATTCATACCGCTTTCCGTCTTATGTATATGTTTTTCTGAATAATCTCAGCTGCCAATAGACCGGAAAATACGTGCAAATTGATTGTGACTTTGAGTGTCTGTCATATTTTTAATGATATTAAAAAAGAAAAGTTTTTTTAGGTATTTACATATAAATCCTTAAACGATTGCCTAATGTAATGCAAAACTACTCTTCTGCATCTTCAACACCTTTATACTCACTGCTGGACAATCTCGACTTTAAGCTCTTGATAGCTATTGATTCGGCAAAAATATCTATTTAAGCGATTTCGGCTCGGTTTTTAAGGTCCTCAGATAAACCCTCGATATAGTAATTTACTCGACTTTTAAGCTAAATTCTTCCTTAACGAAGTGTTCAGAAATACGATTTCGAATCAAAAACTACTGTCGAATGCATAAACTCCGTTTAAAAACCTCGGAAACCAATTTGCAATTTCTACACCTCTCTAACTTAAAGGTCGGGGAAAAAAGATAAGGTAGGTACATAATTGCATCATCCCTTCCAGCAGAGTACTATCAACGACAGGTTTTACTATCCAGCAGTATTTTTTAATGAGTTCGTCCGACTGACTTTATTAACCACTCCACGTAATTAGCAAATGAACTCAGTTTTCATGTTACGCTAACAAATGGTGAATGCTGTGATTTGACTACTTACATTCGTAGAGGTGTTTTTTCAAATGTAGATTATCTTTTAGTTAACAGTTTTGATGGGAACTGTACCTGGAAAGAAAATACGATTATTAGTTTCTGCTCAAAGACAACAATTCATTAATTTTGAAATAGGCACATAAAAGGCACTTTGAACGTCAAAATAGGTTATAAAGACGTCATATCTAAAATGGCAAAGGATCTAAACCAATACCTATTATAATGGGGTATTGTTTGTTTGTTTGTAAGAGGTAATCTCTCTAAGTACTGATCCAATTACAAAAATTCTTTGACTGATAGAAAGCTCACTGTTGTCGTATGCTATATTTTTTGGTACCTATTGTTGATTGCGGTCAAAAGCTGAAGTAAATGAAATGATAGACGTTAAGGCAAAAGCTCCAGGGCATCCCGCGGAACTCAAATTTTATTACGTTTTTTGCAATTTGCAAGTTAGTATTAGGTTGTATGTTGAACAAAATATGATTCGCGACCGTAAGAAGTATGTATTTACAGAATTATAATAATTAAAATCATCAATACTATAATGACTATTTCATGAAATCTTGACATTTTAGGATTATACTAGTTTAAGGAATTGTATTACTGATTCTGTTGATAATAAATCTGTAAATACATATTTGTCACGGTCGCGAATCATATTTTAATCATCATACTACCTAATACTGACTTGCAAATTGCAAAAAACGTAAGAAAATTTGAATTTCGCGGTCTACCTTGGCGCTTGCCCCTTAACAAAAATATTTTTATACCAAATGAACCAGGTGTTTGATTTTAACTGGGCACTGGTTGGGGTTACCCTAGAATTTGAATTTTTCGAGAGTGCTGCAGTGGTTGCACTTGTACGTACCTACCCGACCGTTGTGTGGAGGCGACGGCCCCCGCCACTGCTGGTCGTAGCATCAGCCAGGACCAACTTGCTAGCCAAAACCCCTCTGACTCGAGCAATTCGCACCATCAATTATATACAGGTCGAAATTGATATACATATTTACATGTCACTGGAGTGAATTCGCAAAAGTACTATTGTTTACACTATGTTACAAACAATGATATTTAAGAACTTGAAATGTATTTTGTGGTTTAATTTTAATTTTGTGTGTGTGACTTGGCTATCGCGTTAGGTTACGCCCTGTAAGGATAGTTTTAAGGCATGTTTAAATAAATAAATAATAAATAAAATTTATTGGTGAAAAGCCATGCGCCCGATGGGTTCCTATCGACAAAAATGACAAACTTCCATATAAACTTTCACCACCAATTTAACCCTTTTAGAGCATGAATTTTCAAAAACCCTTCCTCAGTCCTCACCTTGGCTAAAAAAGAATCTTTTGTGTAAAATTTCACGTTTTTAGACCTAACTGTGCGTTGTCTGTCAGTGAATGAACGCATGTATTTAAGATGTTTTGTGTTACAGACGCCAGCACATCAAGCTACTACAATCTGTCAAATTTCTTTAATAGATTTTCAACTTTACCGCTAAAGCATTAGGTTCAAAGTTGATTGGGAAAATTTTGCAGTTTCGGGTAGCTTGACCTGCTAGCGTCTGTACATATCTTTCATATTGGTTTCCGAAGGCACCCAATTTTAGCATAATCATGACGTGAGTAGGTGCCTATAGGCTATCCTAAATAATAAAAGAGAGGAATAAAAACGTACTTAAAGTTTGCTTAGAGCTATAAGAACGTTTTAATATGGCAATAAGAACGCTGCTGAGTGCGGAAAGGATATTAAACTTTATAACAATAAACGGAATTATGAAATCTTTTAACGATTTTCTTCGTTGTTCGTAAAGTTAAATATCGATTCAATTTACACGATTTTAGGGACAGGACTATAATCTAGCAACTACCCAGTTTGATAACAACTTATGACGTGAGAATGAGCCGCATAAGTATTGAGTATCTGCATTGATTTTGATCTAGCTCCAACTGTGTTATTAGGTACTAGCTGCTTTCCGTGATTTCGTCTGCGATCCAGGATGAATAGTAGCCTATGTCCTTCTCCAGGTCATGGTCACCCATGTGCCAAATTTCATCCAAATTAGTTCAGCCGTTTTAACGTGAAAGCGTAATCAAGAAACAAACAAACACACTTTCGCATTTATAATATTAGTAAGGATAGTTAGGAGGCTGAAAAACCAGTTTATCGACTCACAAAATGTATCAGTTACTTAAATAAAAAATAAAGACTAAACACACTACTAAACTTTCTATAATAATATAAATCAATCTTCATTCGAAAGACACGTGGCGCCATGTATTTTCATAAGAAGGTTATTGTTGTTTTCCTCGGGAACAGTAACTTTTTTCTAGATGAAAGGTAGCCTATGTCCTAAATTGTCTCTAGTAAGTATATATGTGAAATATATCCAACAGAAGAAAGAAGAAGATAAATAGAAGAAAAAAGGAAGGCAAAGGAAGAAAAGTAAGAAGAAAAAAGAGGGAAGTAATATACGAAGGAGATAAAGAATTTTAGGGATTTTTGGGTGACTGGGTTTTGCACAAAACATTCGTTCATTCACTTATGACCGGCTTCTGAGGTTTTTAAATGGAGTTTATCCATTCGATAGTGATTATTGGTTCGATATCGTGTTTCTAAGTTTATCTGAGGAACTCAGATACCGCGCATAAAAGAACTTAATCAGAACTTAAGCAGGAGAATTTGCACTTTTAAATTGGACATTTAGTTCGTTTGTAGCCATTTTTAGTTAAGGGAGAAATGAAGAGGAGTCCAATGTATAATTAAACATAGAAAGAGAACATAAAGAATTGTCTCAAACGGTCCTTTCATAATTACATACAGCTTTTTCCCTTTGTTAAATGGGTCTGCTACACCGAATAGTAAGAAATTAGTTAATTTGGGCTGAAATGTTGGTTTACGGTCAGCCCGCGGATACCCGTAATATCCACTGTACGTACGGATAATATCTTTTGGAAGGTTAAATAAATTTTGATGATCATTGGAATTTAATTCAGGTTGATATCGAGATCTTTTCCAACTTCACTTTTAATAATTTTTGGAACGAAATTCTATAACGCGCCTTGCGGTAGGAGTTGTCTGGTAGAAATCGTCACGTAACGAATAAGCGTATATGCGACTTTCTCTCTCTCTCTTTTCGAGACAGTGTGAATGTGGTCAAAATGAAAATCCAGGCGGCTGAGAAAATTTTCAAATTTTTCATCATGGGTGTCATTTTCAAGGTTTTCGAAGATGTTAAAGCCGATAGTGACGTTAAAATGTTAATCCAAGATGGCGGCTGCGAAAATTTAAAATTTTTTCGTCATGGATGTCGTTTCCTCACTACACCTCACTATCGACTTTAGCATCCTCAAAAACTATGACTTGAGGATGCTAAAGTCGATAGTGAGGTCAAAAATGTAAATCCAAGATGGTGGCTGCGAAAATAATTTTTTTTGTTTAAATACGAAGCAACTTCGATTCTGACATGGGTCCGCCGACAGCACACTTTTTTTTTATTTTTTATACCAAGTTCTGCAATTTCACAGCACTGAATTTCACAAGCCATTCAACTTCTACCTTACGAATAACTAAGACCTCTCATTTTATAACAGCAAAGTCCACTAGGAATTTCTCAGCAACAGCTTGGAGTGGCTCGCCCCCTATTTACATGGGACTTGAACATAGCTGGCGGAATGTGTGTGCTCTATAGATAGGTAGGTTCTCTTTGGTTCTCTGCCTAACCCTTCTGGGAAAACAGTCCTGATGGTATGTGTGTAAAGTCCGACCAAACATGCCGAATATGTCCTTATGCTACGGATTCCTAGAAGAGCTGTTCGGTCATTATCGCCGACGTCACGAAAATCGGTTACATTCACCAGTATTTGATATAAAGAATTAATGAAAGGCAATTTCATGCAGCTGAGATGAGAACGCTAAGAGGAATGTGTGGTGTTCCGCGAATGGATAGAATAAGAAATGAGTATATAAGAGGAAGTCTGAAAGTGACACCGGGGCTGAAAATGTGATGTGGAGGAATGAGGAAAATATCGTCAGGAAAGTTTTGAGTGCGAATGTGGATGGCTATACTAGTAGGAAAAGACCAAAGAAACAATGGATGGACTGTGTGAAAGATGATATGGCTAGAAAGGGAGTGACTAACGAGATGACGACTAATAAAGAAGTATGGAAGAAAAAGACATGTTGCGCCGACTCCAAATAAATTGGGACAAGGGCAGGAGAATGATGATTTGACATTAAGGTTTCAAAAAACGCTCTGTATTTAGCCGTTAATGTGTGACTACTCACTAGTTTCTAAGGAAACCAAAGTTTTATTCCACGAAACATCGGCCCCAGCACACAATAAATACCAAATAGACAATAAATAACCACAACGTAACACATTAATATCAACCATTTCATTTATAACCTCTAAACGTGTCGTTGGTGTGACATTTGGCCACACTAATGGGAGTTCGGCCCCTTTAATTACAATTACGTACCTTTTATTGTGTTGCCATTTGTATTATTAACGAACTGTGAAAATTGAGTTTCGTTTTGAGAGGTGGGCAATTTATTCGTGAACAAGAGCTCAACACCGCCCGTCCTTTGTGTAGAAAAGTATTTTCTGAAAAGGTTATTCGTCATCTCAGCCTGTAAACTGTAGAAACTTCTATTTAGCATGGCGTATTTTTAGTCTTGGTCATCCACATCAAAGAATAGGATACCTGAACCATCCTCTAAGTGTCTAATCTAAAAGATTATCAAAAAACCGTCCAAGTGAGTGTCGGACCACGCACAATGAAGGGTTCCACAGTTAGGTTGAATTGATCCCAAAAACAAATTTAACTTTGTAGTTGAAAAACATGTTCTCCCATACATCGATATACGTCACAGTCAAATTCTCCAACTCGCAAAAAAAAAAGAAAATTGTGATAAAACCTTTACTTGGATTGAGAGTCCTTGCTTCGTGCCAAATTTCATGAGTCTAGGTCAATGAGAAATTTCGTCAAAAAAAAAAAAAAAAAAAATAGGTTGTCCATTCTTTGCATGCGCCAGAAAATTGCGTTCACATTACTTTTAAGCGTGGTGTAATTTTCCTTTTTGTTACAGTCATTATGAGGTCCATGTTTACTAGTGGATCATCATTACCATTCTCTGGCCTTTATGCCAATTTATTTGGGGTCGGCACAACATGTCTTTTTCATCCATACTATCAACTAGATAGAGGTGCCTGTGGCTAAGTAATAACAGCGCACGGGTCGACCAATCAGCTTAAGCTACGCTTGCCGCGGTTGGTCAGTAGATAGGTGACCATCTTTTCATACCAAAAGCCCTCCGTGCCTCGGAAAGCCCGTTAAGCCGTTGGTCCCGGCTACCATTTGTGGATCTTTGAAAGTCGTTACGGGTCGTCAGAAGCCCTAAAGTCTGACAACCAGTCTTACCAATCTTATCGTATTACCCAGTAACTGGGTTGTGAAGGTCAGATATTCAGTCGCTCCATGTAAAATACTGGTATTCAGCTGCATGAACAATTTGTCGTCATCTCGGTAGTCGGAATGACTACTATAAATGGTCCGTGTTTACTATTGGAGTATAGAATTCAAAGGAAAACTAACTTTAATTTCCTGAAATGTTCATATACTTAAGTAAACTGCATAGAACATACCACCAACTCACTCTAAACAAACTTACTCAACTAATAGAATCGAGTTATTCAATAAAATGAATCTAGAGGCCAGCATAGGTTAAATTAATATGATGCTAGCCTGACTGGGGAGCTTCGGGTGACATCGATATTAGATTATTAACTACGATCTCGATATATGCGCAGGCACTAGAGTGTGCCATTTTTAGGGTAATATGGCCAATGAGAGGCCAAAAATGATTATGTATTTACTTTACAAATATTACTTGTTGACATTGCCAGTTTACTGCCCTTACAGGTTAGGTTGATTACTGGATTCTGGTCTAATTTCACATTACCATGCATCCACACTTTACAAAGCTATGTTTAAGTTACAATTTGGTTATATTATACCAGTTTAAAAAAATGCAAAAAAAAAAAATGCAATTTGCACTATCAGTTCATAGAAATATTTTGTGTACAAGTCGTGTAGGTATACTTGGCTAGGCGCCCCGTCGTCGTCGCCGGACGGGTATGGCTAGGTGTTCGCCAGGTATGTTGAATTTTTTACTGGACTTCTGTCGGGTCAGCTAGTGATTAACCCGTCGAACGCTATACCTACGCGATTACTATTGAGTTATGGACCTATGGCGGGCTGGTCGACATTCTTTGGGTTAATATTAAACAAGACAAACTGACAAAATCACAATCACACACAAAACGTCAACATTCAAAACTTAAAAATAAACAAAACAGAAACGTGTTTTCATAAACACCTTGTACTCGCGACCTTAGCTTGTTTTCTTGTAACCTCGTTACACTCTTACTTCGGCGACCTCATTATTTTGACCTTGAGTCTGTTCCGATCGCATACGGAACCTATCACTGCTGTGATAATTGCTGGTTGAGTACTTTTTGCGAGGTGTGACGTCAGACTGAGCTGTTTTTTTTGTCGAATTTGCGTTTCTGTGTTGCCTAGGGCTGTGTGGTAAAAAATTGTAGTGGCGTGTAGTGGATTAGTATTTTAACGGTTTCTGTAGTAGGGATTTTGATAGGGATTTATTACGTAATGTTGATTGAGAATTCTTTGGAAATGGCAAAAATATTTATTTTTGGCCTAACCGGTTTTTGATAATGCATTTTTACCATTATTTGTAGAATGTTACCCAAGTGACCAGGCAAGACCAGGGAAGCATGGTACAAAAGGAGGTCTGTATACTCAGTAGTGGTGGGATAATGGTTTTATGATGCTAAATCCAAATAATTGAAGATAGAGAGAGGTCTACTGGCAGTGTTGGCCAGGATCATAAACACAAAGAATGTTCTTATAATTTACGCCAAACAACTCCAAATCCCAATTTAAAATTCAAACATTACCTTCCTTATTTGAATCTTTCCCTCCAGCGTTCATAGACTTAACACACATTTTTAATACCGTCGTCGGCAAAGATAATATTTATTCAAGGAAAGGAATTGTTTCTTCTCACAGCACAATTTTATTTTTTATTGACGTAAGAACGTTATCCAGATAGGCCTTTATTTGTGAATCGTCTTCAATGGCTCGCGTTTTAGAGTTCGTTGGGTGTTATGTTGATCAATTTCTTCTGGTGACGTCAGGCTCAGTGTCGGGCGAGAACAAAAGTTTGACAACTAGTCTTACCAATGGGTATCGTGTTACCTTCAGTAACTGTGTTTTGGAAGTCAGATAGGCAGTCGCTCCAAAAATAAAAAGTAAAATACTGGAATTCAGCTGAATCTGATTAGACCTAAAGCCGACCCCAACATAGTTGGGTAAAGGCTAGGATTTTGTAGGTTTTCTGGTTTCCAGAATATTGAATAAATAAAGAAGATAACACGTGAAGTAACGTATAATCTAATTTAATCTATTCCATATTAACTTAAGGCGAAAGCGCCAGGGTAGCCCGCGAAATTCAAATTTGCTTGTTTTTTGCAGTTTGCATATCAGGTTGTATGTTGATCTGAATATGATTCGCGACCGTAACAAGTTTGTATTTATAGAATTATAATCTTTCAAATCAACAATAGAATTCTTTATGTTCACATATGACTATTTCAAGAAATCTTGTCGTTTGAGGATTATACTAACTTATAGAGTTGTATTACTGATTTAAATGATTCTGATTCTGTAAAAACATATTTGTTACGGTCGCGAATCATACGTTAATCAACATACACCCAGACACTGAGCTGCAAATTACAAAAATTGTAAGGAAATTTGATTTACTTTCGCGCTTCCGCCTTAAGCTGAATAGTCTGTTTAGAATTTGCATTAACTGCTATTGATAAAAACCCCTTACGTATATTATAGATATACGTCCTGGATTGCTAATGTCAATAGCACTTAAACTAGTAATATTAAACTCACAAACAAAACACAAAGAAACAACACAAGTAAACCCTTAACTGCGGAACAGTTCTCAATAAAAACAACCGTCACTTCACCGCATTTTTTCTAAAGAAAAACTAATTATTTCTCGCTTTCCCACCATTATTTTCCATTCAGTATCGTTACTGTTGCTTAGCGCCATTTTCTTTTTATTTTCCTTTGTGCCCTCTCGATATTTCTTAGGGTGACACTTAAAATGGTTTCGTACTTGAGTGATTGGTGAAGTGAATATTAAATAAATTGATTGTCGAGAGATGTAATGATAGGATTTGAGCGTTGAGCTGTTTCGGATGGGTTTATTGGTCCTTTTTTAATGATTTGAAAGGAGGTCCAATAGGGATGATTGATGCGAACGTAGCGTGGACCTTTGTCTACTGATTAAAAAGTTAAGTTAAGATATTTTATTGTTTTTTTTTAAGGTTAGGTAGTTAATTAAGTATTTTATAGTTAATTAACTAACTATTTCAAGTACTTTAAATTTTATGGTGAATAATTTATGAGATGTGAGAGAATCAGCGCCGTTGACGATATGTTCATCCGACGTCATGGCATATACACAGAGGCAAAGTAAATTGTCTTTGGTCCCTGGCCCTGACATCAAGCAATGGACAAAATTGTCAAGTTATAGACAGCTTGAGTACGAGGCTTTTGCCTGCTTTGCATGTGTGTACTTTATGTCTTGTTTTATTAATGTGCTTTTCGTTTGTGCAGAATTAGTGAAACACAAAAAAAAAATGTTTTAAAATATAAATAAATGCCTCACTGTTGTGCCCAAATTGTTAACTTCAGCATTAATGCCAGACAGATGCTGTTTGGCGCTGGTTTTCTAATGAACATTTAGGAACAAGTGACGGGGAGTGCATACAGTTTCAACATAATAGATATTTTTATACTTATAAATGAATAAATAAATAAACTTGGAATCAAATATAATTACAAAAAAAAAAACAAAAACTGTCTCAGCAAACTCTGTTCTTAGCGATTATCTAGATTGCTTAAAAAGTTAAACAAACATGCACGGTTATTTTCGGTTCTTAATCTCGCATTCTACCATTATCTTAATTTGTGATCTTCCTGTGCGAGTCTCTATAATAATTTTCTTTCTTTTCATCACCTGACGTTTAGCGATGATGCATTTACATACATTATTTTCGTTTTAACTTTATTATGCATGATATGGTCTTTTATATAAGTGAAGAATTACACTTGAATCGGCTATTTTGAAAGGGGCTTAAGTCTATCAATATTTTCAGGAGACACAAAAAACTGTCTGGTGTCAGTTTTTTGTACGCGGACATAAATAAACAATTTACCTTTTAATTTTATTCGTGACCTACTAAAGCTATTATTGTGGAGTATTAATGACAGCTATATACACAGGCCATGGAAATATAGCCTATTTTTCACTCTGGACATTTAACCTTTTCAAAGTATGTGTAGATTTTTCATAATAAAAATTTTGATTTTTTTTTTTAAATTAATTTGATTTTTTTGCTTCACTATTTTTTTTATATCCTGATTTTTATTAATATTGATGGTTACTTTACTTCTCTAAACCAGTTCTGCTGGTAATGAAGTGTTTTTCCGTCCAAATCATATGAGACTTGGTTTGAAAATAGCACAAGTCCTGGACTTGCCCTTTTTATTTAAAATAAATGAAAACTGAGAGTTGCTATAACTCCGTATTTAAATAGCGGACTAACGCTGTTTTCGGTGAAAACGTGTAATGGGTGACTTATGCCCTTTTCAAAATAACCGCTTCACTTACTTAATGCCCTGATGTTGCTCATCAAATTATTTATCTGTCATGTAGTGTGTAGACCTTTTGTTGGAGATACTAAATAAATAAATCAATTTAAATTCAAGAAGTCTATACGACATTGGAAGCCTATTAAAACTGCCTATTGACATTAATTTTATCTACACTAAAAATACATTAAGAAGAATTCTGTGTAAAAATCACATTTCCGCACCCTCTGTGATCGGCACTTACATAATTCTTTCTTTACCTTTCAAAGTCAAAGTTGACATTAATATGTTTAAGGATAGAACATTACAATATTACGTCATTCGAATTCTCAGGTCATCTTTATATTCTGAGAAAGTCTGTTATGTGAAAATAGATCATCTATCATTTTTGTTATTTCTTTTAATGTGTCGCAGTTTTACTTTTATGTTATTTTTAACCTCTGACGCAAAATCTGGTAATATTGTGTTATGACATCACAAAGTATATTTGGTAACACTAAATTAACTAAGAACGCCTTCGATACTTTTAAGGGCTGAATATAATTTGAAAATGAATAAACTAACTAACTAAACATCTTATTTCCGTTTTTAGGGTTCTGTACCCGGAGGGTGCCAAACGGAACCCTATTACTAAGCTTTCGATGTCCGTCCGTCTGTCAGCGGGCTGTATCTCATGAACCGTAATAGCTAGACCAATGAAATTTTCACAGATTGTGTATTTATATTTTTGTTGCATACAATAAACTTTTGAACTCGGAAAGCACGTTAAGCCGTTGGTCCCGGCTGTCATTCGTGGATGTTTGACATTCGTTGTTACGGGTCGTCAGAATTCCGAAAGTCTGGCAACCAGTCTTACCAAGGGCTATCGTATTACCCAGTAACTGGGTTGTGGAGGTCAGATAGGCAGTCGCTCCATGTAAAATACTGGTATTCAGCTGCATCCGGTTAGACTGGAAGCCAACCCCAACATTGTTGGGAAAGGGCTAGACAGATTGATTAACAGGCGATAATAGCTACCTGAATCGATCGATAAAATTGAGCTAATCTTTAAGAAGCTGTACGGTCTTATTGATTGTCAAACCACAGCATACCGAGCAACAATAACGATCGTCAAAAATCGATCAAATTATACTTGATGACGTCTCTTTTTTAACACTCTTTTATATTAGCTTGGTCTGTATCTATGCAACGGAATCTTTGAACGTGGTTTTCACCCACTTCAAAACGTCAGATTGAATTGAAACTTCGCACACTTATCAAGGACCGATGACAATAAAATCATTTTTACAGTTTGTCCGATTAGATAATAGATATTAACGATGTTTTCCTTATCTGAATAGATGGTAGTGTCTTGAGCCACGTACGTGCTTTTTAAGATATTTTCTGATGACTTTACTTTTACCAATATCTGTCAATAAAATATTTACAACAATTGACATCTAGCTCCCCACGCTTTTTTTTTCTTAATCACCCTATACTTTTTGTTGAACTTATAGAAAATTATTTTTAGTTCGGCTTGTTACAAAAGCGTGTATTTTTTTGTTTTTTTTTTAAACTATTATTTTTGACATTTGTGAGCTAGACGATAAAATGTTGTCATATTATTATAACCTATATATACGATTTCTAACAATTACGTAAACACTACATCTCTCCTACTACACTCGGTACGCGGTAGGTTACATAGAATATAGTCAAACCGCGAGTCAAACAAATTTATACATACAAACATGAGTATAGATAATCTGTAGTGTTGTATAACTTAACTCATTAGATATTATCTTACTAACGACATGAAATGCTTAGTTTTGGGGTACTTCTGACAGGGTATGTATGTTCAAGGGTAGAGTTTTGCATGGGGCAATGCAATTATAGAGGTATCTTAATGACAGGTGGGGTATTTCAGGGTATTGAGAAGTAATAGGTAAAAATATAAACGAAAAAACTTTCATTTTTTTAATGCAATCATGGTGAAGAACTTCTGAAGCTTTTAAGGCAATGGAAATTATAGAAAACGCCACTCTTTGATCTTACATGAAAAAAAAAAATTCAGTTCATTTTTTTTTCTATTTTAGAATATTTGTTAGATATTTTTCAGCAGCAATCCAAGAAGCAATTTCATCTAAAATGTAGGTGCATATCATTGTATTTTTCTCAATTTTAAAGCAGACATGCTGATATCTCTACTTTAAGGAGGAAGCGTCAGGGTAGCCCGCGAAATTCAAATTTCCTTACGTTTTTTTGCAATTTCCAAGTCAGAATTAGATTGTATGTTGAATAAAGTACGATTCGCGACCGTAACGAATATGTATGTAAAGAATTATAATAATTAGAATCAGTAATACAACTCCTTAAGTATAATCCCTGGGAATAGGATTACCTAGTCTCAAATAGTTTTATTGATGATTTTCATGATTATAATTCTGTAAATACATATTTGTTACGGCCGCAAATTACATTTTGATCAACGTACAGACTAATATTTTCTTCTAAATTGCAAAAAACGTAAGAAAATTTGAATTTTGCGGGCTGTCCTGACGCTTTTGCCTTAACAATAATTTATAAAAGCTTACTTTACGTTATCATGACGCTTATAACAAGAAAATAACACAATAATTATTATAACTTATTACGCAAACTCAAATTAAACTGCACTCCATCAAAAACTTTGCATTATCTTCCGCCATCTTATTTCTGTCATTTACATCAAAATGGCCGCTTGCCTGACGCGATACCACCTCAACTGGAGACACCTAACTTAGTTAAGTTTATATAGCGTAGTTGAGGCTTACTTGTTATGAAGACAGTTCAAGTTTGGGTGACAATAATGTACCAAGTTTCTATTTAATATTAGCCTCTCTGGCTTATAGTTCCGTCATTTAAGAGTTAGGTTGGCTGTGCCTGCGCGATTAGTCGTGGGAACCTGCGATCAGCACCCTAATCGCGTAACACACTATCAATCGGAATCTGAATCATTTTGAAGCAAATCGTTAATCCATTGCTTCATATGTTCGAAACATTTGTCTGCTCCACAACGTAAATAACGCAATGAATGTGGTTGAACTGTCAAAATGAAACCAATTCCGACTGATAGTGTGTTACGCAATTGCCCCGCAGGAATCTGGTTTTTACTTAAATAAAACTGTTGTTACATATCTATCATAATCTAACTAACATGTCATATTCAAATCTTAAAATACCGTCTAACCGACCTGAATTTTTAACGAGATATTGGTAGACGTGTAATGAATGACCGATTGGTGTATGAAGCATGATGTTATTAGCCTCTTTTGTCTACACAGAAATACCACATATTGCGTTCCCAAACAGAACAAACCTTTATTGCCTAAATATATATTTTTGACTAGCAGCTCGCCGCGTTTTACCCGCGTAAGTCTCGAACCCCTAAGAATATCGGGGTAAAAACTACTTATGTGTTAATCCAGGTTATAAAACATCTGTGTGTCAAATTTCATCAAAATCCGTTCAGTAGTTTTTGCGTGAAAGAGTAACAAACATCCATCCATCCTCACAAACATTCGCGTTTATAATATTAGTAGGATTAGAAACTATAGTATTGAAAAAACAAATGCATTCTTTTTAATATGCCCTGTATTTTCAAAAAAAGATCACAGATAGATAGGTCATTCTTCAAATAAAAAACATGCGACGATCGCACCCTAGTAACGTTGAGACTAAGAGGCTCGTTTAGTCGACCTCTAGCTGCCTATCTAATCACTAGACTCTTGTGCAACCAGCCTAAAACACTTACGTCGCCCGATATCTAGATTATAGTAGCGCTTATCGAACCTAATAAATTGGAATAGCGATCGTTGTCCTAATGATGCCTGGGACCCCTAACTGCGCTTACTTAAGCATCACTTAGTGCCAACTTCACCAATGAAAGTGAACGCGATCGGCACATCTAAACTGCGTTCAAGAGCTGTCAGTGTCAATATTCCACAACAATGATGATACTGACAGCTCTTGAGCAGGGTTCAGATGTATTGATCCCGTTCAATGTCATTGGTGAAATCAGCTCTTATTCTCCGAAGCAATATCTATGTGTATTTAGGTTTTAGTGAAAACTGGCTGTTGTTTTGTTCGTGCTACGAGGTTTTTAAAGAGTTCTAGTTAACAGACTTTTGACCAGACTCCACTGCGTGATCAGCACTTAATTATAGCTGCGTTTGCGTCCTGAAAAGTTCACGTTATTGTGGTAACCCTTAAGTTTTCAAAACTTATTTCGAATTTTCGACCAGCATAAAACCTTTTTAACTCCAAATTCTAAATTAGTAAATATTTATTGTAATAGTTCTTTATTTTTTTTTTATCTAAACCCAGGTTTCGAAAAGTAGGTATTACTGATTGTGATCGATTTTGTTTTTTTTTTTTTTACTTCGACGAGAACTCTTGTCCCAAAAATTACCCTACATGAACATATATTTCCATAAAAAACTTTTTGCAAGCTCAATTCTCAAGTGCCTACATGATAATGAAGCCATTACCAAAACATTACCATGTTTGGGGCCCTAAATAGTCCCTATTGACCCCTGTCGGGCTCTAATGTGGGACGTTTCGGGCCCCATTTGGTTTTATGTGATCGTATTTACTTGGTGGGCTGAACTATCTCTATGGTGTTATATTGGGTCACCTGTTGTGATGGGTGGTTTTGGGGTATGTGGTGCAAATTGTTATTTTTATGGGGAAAAACCCCTATCAATCAATTGCTTGTGTTTGAGATAGGAGTTGAATCTTTGTATAGAGCTTTGCAGTGGTTTTCAGCATCTTTGCATGTGTTTAGTCGAAGCAATAAAGAAGCAATTTAAAGTCAACATCATCTTTCCTTCCCTTTTGTGTGGTTAAGCTTTTTATAGGGTTCCGTACCTCAAACGGACAAAGGAACCTTTATAGGATCACTTTGTTGTCCGTCTGTCTGTCTGTCAAGACTCTTTTTCTCAGGAACATGTACAGGTACCAAAGTTGAAATTTATATCAAATACTCGGGTCTATAGTCTCTTTCAGCTGTGAAAAAATCAAACTTGTAAGTCAACGCAATCAAAAGATATGACCGTTTATGTCGCATATTTTCGCATATTATGCGATTCCACAAGGGAATCAAAACCTATAGGGTACTTACCGTTGACTTAGAATCATGAAATTAGGCAAGAAGCAAGGTCTCACAGCACAAGTAAAGGAAAACGTCCGAAAATAATTTGTAGTTTTATCACATAAAAAAGTTTTTGTGATTACAAACTTAATTTTGCAGTTGAAGAATAGATCGTAACGTATATCGATGTATGAGAGAACGTGTTTTTCAACTACAATGTTAAGTTTGTTCTTGGAATAAATTCATCCCAACTACGGAACCCTTCATTGTGCGTGGTCCGACACGCACTTGACCGGTTTTTTTTTAACTGTTTTGATAGTTATCAAAAATGCATACAAATAAAAATCTGACGATCTGGCTAATCTTAGAATATCAGTAATCCCTAGAAGGCATTGTGTTTTTGAGGTCAGATAGCATTGTTCGGAATACAATATTATGTGGTTACACTGAAAACCAACCCCTAAACCCAGTTACTAACTCTGAAAAGCTGGACGCATGATGACTTTTTGGAAACACTTTGATTCTGTCGCTTAAACCCCCATTTCAACATGTTCCTACCCAGCTTTTAAAAGCCAAAAACACGCAAAGATACAACCCTCCCGTAAAAGCTTGTTCCATTACAAATTAAGGTGAGCTTAACCTGTAAACTGACTATAATTAACGGCCCACTTTATTGTAACACTCTTGTTTTAAAGTAAACGCCGCATTTTAGGGTTAACGGTCGTGCCATGCTTGCGTATGGTAATTTTATTTCACATATACATACGTAAGTGTTGATAATCTTGTTGCGTATTATATTTATGGTAATTTAAAAAAAAACAGCTGTTTTAGTATGAAAATCGGTGAGGTGAATGGCCCAGCGGACTCACTTCTTGTTAAATATTTAGCTAGTTCAAAATTGTTTGAATAATTTATTTCTATTGCAGGCTTTTCCTCACCTATATTAAGGCTATGTTAAAATTTAAAACATTCGGCTGAATATAGTAGTATAGCAGTAAAGCTGAAAAGTTTGTTTGTTTGGTTGTATGCGCTAATCTCAGGAACTGCTGGTACGAACTGAATTTTTTTTTTAGTGTTGGATAGACCATTTATAAGACATCACGCTACGTCCAATAGGAGCGGAGGATCAATGAAAAATGTTGCAAAAACGGGAAAAGTTTATTCGTTGCGTACGCTGCGTAAACGGTTAAAGTTACGCAACAATCATGTATGACGGAATTGTTCCTCTTTAAACGTTCTAAAAAAAAGTACACAGTAGAATATGTCTATATTTTAAGGTTGGCTCACAATAACTGTTTAACGCTAATCTCTGGAACTACCAGTCGGATTTGAAAAATCCTTTTTGCATTTGAGAGCGTAGTTCTTTAGGTTGGCTATAGGTAATTTAATATTACGATATGACTCTTAGGAGACGAGCAAAAAAAAAAGTCAGAAAGAACGCTAAACAAAAACGAAGTAATCGCGTGGGCAGGCTACGCTATGCGAGGCGACGGGGTGGATTGGGGGAACAAGATACTTCACGCGGTCGAAGTCGCGGGCAGAAGCTAGTATCAGATAAGGCTAGTTTATTAGATGTTCAGGCTTCTAACTACCCCATAGCGACTGTAAAGTTTGATGGATTAATATTCTCTCAACAGCAGAGAGAAAAGGTTGATGTGAGAAACTGCCATGTTTCGTAGAAGTGCAGTGGCCCCCACACAGCGTCTTACAGGTGAATGACGTCACTGAAACGTTATTTATCAAAGTAGGTTGGTGTGTTTTCCTACTGTGCCTTTGTGTGTTGTGTTGTGAATTTTGTGTGCACCAAATAAATGTTTTATCTATCTGTACAATATGTAACAAAAACCCTGTTGTTTATTTTAGGGACATTTACCTAAAAACACAACATTGATGAAATTATAATTTAAAAAAAATAAGCATTGGCTAGTCGAGAGGTCAATGTCAAATAACTATTAAAATCGACACATTAAAAAAAAGTTTTAGAGTAGGTATCTGATTTTACAAGTACATCGGGGCGCACAGGCCCCGGGTCGGTACCTCGTGCCTACCTACCGCTTTACCCAGCCACCCGCCGCCCTGCGAATCACTTACTTAGTCTCCCGCGCAGCTTATTTTCAAACGGATGTCGCGTCATCGCTTCATGCAGAATTGTAGAGGTAAGAAATCAGTTAAACATTACAAATATGAATAATTAAATATTTATTTTAATTACTTTTGTTAAACAGCTTTTTGTAAATGACTTGCTTTATTACGTATGTATACCCCTTCTTAAAACTTAGGTAGAAGGAACAATAGGGTTTTTGTTACATATTGTATATCTATCTGTATATTAGCTGCAAACTGTACGACCATATTAATAAGGAACTAAAAATTGTAGAACTAAACAAATGCAGAGCAAAGGAAATAGTTACTGAGTGGCTACTCAAAATGGACTATCAAGAGACTGAAGATTTACTTAAATTTACTGTGTAATCCATGATCTCTATCACCCACACACACTCACACACACTTACACATAAACACTCACACGCACACAGACTCACCTTTTCACCTTACCTTACCTTAACTTTTTAAAAATTATTAAAATAAATATATAAAAAAAAAAATTCTTATTCACATTCACAACAAATGTACCTAAAGACACCAAATTGTAACATTATCCACGGCTGAACACTGTGTCCCAAAATACACAGCGATAGCTTAGTTTGGGAACCAGTATCATCAACTTCTGCGATTAACGTACCTTTTATTTAGAAATAATAATATTGTGAATGTTTTTCTGGTACCAATAAACAAGCTTTTTTTTTATCTATCTAGAGAACGTTTTTTGTCACCGTAAAGTCAAACCCCGCTGCCATCATTTTCATGACAGCCGTCATTTGCCGCTGTAGTGTGGCGGCCACCGCTCTTCTAAGAAATCGTAGATTAAACAAAAAGCGAAGCAAAAATAATGTAGCATTTCTTAAAAACAATATCAAAACTGAATCACTTAATTCCAAACACTTTAACTTAAACATCTCACTTACGACTCCCTATAATTAATGATTTACAATATACCCGTAATGAAGACTTCGCCTCCCAAATGTTCAAGTAAATTCCATGTAAGTACTGCCGTTAATTTAATTGATACTATCAATTAAGACGAAGGTGTTCTCGTGATTTGTCTGCCGCATCAAAAGTTGGCGGTGCTTTGTCAAACGTCAGCTTGAAAGTGCTGTATCGCTCAGGCTTTGCGAGGCTACTGTGTTGATAGAATATAGAAGTGGCTTTGTTACACGAACAACCGTATTTTTTTGGTGTAAAACGGCCATCTTTACTCATTCTGTATATCTTAATTGAGTAAAAACTTACTGCTGGGAAATGACTTTTATTTTTTGCTTGAAAAATCTTTGTTTAAGGCAGCGCGTAATGTATCGCACGCAAACCATTGTGCATAAGGGTGCATGCAACGGTACAGGAGTTATGGGGATAATTAAAATAAAGTTATAACATACTCGTATAAAACTATTTTTCGTGAAAAAAAAAAAAACGGAACTTTGGCTTTTAATCACTCCATAACCAGATGGTTTCCAAGTAAGGACTAGTGCAAAAAATTATCACATGACAGGGAGTGTAAGTTACTCTGCTTCTTTAAGCGTCTTTTTAGCCCCGTTATGTATATCTCTTACCCGCACATCAATGGGGAAACTTGCACTAAGAAAATCGTCCTTAACGACACAAAGGCGCTGTCAATGTCAATGTTGTCACCATTGGTGTGCGATTGACTGTACCTAAGTTATATAAATGTAAGTAAATAGTTTCTATGTTTTTTATTATTATTGTTTTACCTTTTGTGCAATATAGTCCTTTATTTTGCAGCACGTCAAACAATTGGGTGGCAATTGTTTATTTTGGGTTCCAAATTGTCTGTGACGTGTGTGTACATTGCAGTGAAATAATTAATTTACACCGAATGATTTTGCTTGAAAAATTCTATACAAATCCCAACTCAGAAGAAAGAATGGCCGTTTTATACGAAGTCTACTGTCATGCGTCATCTTAAAATAATCCCTGCGTTACCCATGAGGACAAAAGAAGATGCCCATTACATACTTCCTTTTATTACTTTAAGGCG
The DNA here is from genome assembly GCA_948252095.1 of Dicycla oo. Classification (NCBI taxonomy): domain Eukaryota; kingdom Metazoa; phylum Arthropoda; class Insecta; order Lepidoptera; family Noctuidae; genus Dicycla; species Dicycla oo. Next base: position 20,592,600 of record OX411716.1, read on the forward strand.
AAAGCTCGGATTATTCCGATCTGTCACCCTGCTTTGTCCCCTTAGGTGGACAGATCCGAAAAAATGTTTGACCTGTCCCCCTGTTAGCAACTCTATTCACTCGTATCTGTCCCAGATAGGAGTGAATAAAGTTCGAACTCTCCCCTCATTGCTAACAGGGGTACAGATCAATTTTTTTTCCAATCAGTCGCTCTAAGGGGACAAAGCAGGGTGACAGATCGGAATAATCCGAAAGCTCCAGGTAGCGCGCGAAATTAAAATTATCTTACGTTTTTTGCAATTTGCAGGCCAGTATTACGTTATATGTTGATCTGAATATGATTCACGACCGTAAAAATTCTGTATTTATAGAAATTTAATTATTAAAATCATCAATACAACTTTCTAAGTCCATATAATCCTAATGAGTGACTATTACATGAGATCTTGCTATTTAGGATTATACTAAATTAAAGAGCCGCGTTACTGATTCTAATGATTATAATTTTGTAAATACATATATGTTACGATCGCGAATCATACTTTAATCAACATACAACCTAATACGGACTTGCAAATTGCAAAAACCTGGAGCTTCCCCCTTAAAGAACGTTATCCATAAAAAAATATGAACGCAGCAAAAATTCAATTCAACCGTAAAAAAGCTTTTCAAGTAACATTTCAAGCTTAAAATCCGAACTCTGCCCGAACAATTCCGAAGACACATTTGTTAAGAATTTGTCAACATGCAAGAACGAAATACTGGGTGTCTGTGCTACAATGAAAACTTAAACGTAATGCGACTGTGGCGTGTACATCCCAAGGGTAGCTTGAAAGTAAGGGGGCAATGTCGGAAGGAAATGTAGGACAAATTGTTTATTGAGGGTTTTGAGTTTAGGTGCAATGCCGATGTTGAATTTCGATACAATGTACCCTTTATTTCTTATCTGTTTTGTAGGAATTGGATACTACAGTCCGGCCTTCGAGAGAATACGTTCTTGACACCTGTCAGCTGGACAATTTCTAGTATGTAGTAAAAAGGTTCAAATTCGCAAAACACATATTCGTCAGTATCAAACTGACAGGTCCCTGTTTAATAAAAGTTACAATCCTACAATTTTGTAACAAAGTGACATATTTGTTAGGTTTTAGTACATTTTTTAAGATGGGTTTGCTCTTGAATCCAGTCTAGGTCAGGTGCATGGTGGTGAAAGGTAGATGTGCTGTTTAATAAAACTTACAAATGTAAGAAACTAACAAGAATCTACATAACTTACAATTATCACAATTATATTTATTTATTTATTTTATTCATTAACACATAATGTGTGGTGTTTAATAAACATTTACATATGTAGAAAACGCCTGCATATTTCGATGACAATATTGTATTTACAAACATGTAGTTGTAAGTTACAATTTACATTAAATGTAAGTTTTTAGTGCAGATTCTTAAAAAAACGAGGGTAGATTTCTTACTCATGACTTTAGAATTTTAGTGTTTCACGGAGTACTTCCTTATTGGTTTGGTGCATCACTAAAGTCATGGAAAATAATAATAAATTTACGATTATCGATTCTGTCTCTAATATACGTTATATACAGTGCGATGCACACAAAATTTGCTTAGTTGGAGTAAGGGCTGAGACACGAGTGAAGGGTTCCGTTTTTCCTTTTGAGGTACGGAACCCTAAAAACGTTCAAATTCAAATCACAATCTCATGAATCAAAAACTTGTCAAAAATGTAAGTAAATTAATTGTATTTTTGACAGTTACACTGAGATTAGAAATCGAACGTTTTTAAAAATACGAGAATTGCCCGTCTGTCCTAAAGTTATCCATGACATGTACACCCTAGCCTACATGCGGCACAAAGTGACCTTGTTGCGACAAGCTAGCATCGCGAGTCGGTCTCAAGCTCCGCAGTCTCAAGCCAGTCCGAACGTGTATCCATTCATCATCGTCCTTCTGACCATGTTTGCAGTTAAATTAGTTTACTTTGAGTAGAGTTCTCTGTTTGTTTGATGATGACAGTTTTGGGTAGGTCTGTGATTATACCTAAAAATACTAGCTTTTACCCGCGGCTTCGCCCGGGTGCGTTTTTCCGGAATTAAAAGTACCTTAGGTGTTAATCCAGGTCATAAACTATATATGTGCCAAATTTTATCCAAATCCGTTAAGCCGCGATTGCGTCAATCCGGAACATACCTAGATCCAAACGGACCAAAATTCTACAAAAATATTTTTTCGGTATCAGACAATTGTCCATAGTTAAACGAAAAGGACCCAATTTTTTTTTGGGGATGGGAAATCGTCAAATAACTTCTCCTGCTCTGGGTGGAGCGGGAGCGCGTGTCAGACTTCTACTGACTAAAACCCACCCGTGTTCCTTCAGTTGCCTGTGCCAGGGCCACGGTAACTCTTTCGAACAACCCGCAACCCTGGCGGGATGGACAATGTTTTCTTAAATCAACTACGGAAATGATAAAGCATGATTTTTTCATACTATGTTTTGACTTTAGGGCGATGTAACTGATTGAAAAGCTACTCTCTTTTTTGCCACTATGAACCTCTGAAATTGAAGTAAGTAAACAGGGCTAGAATCCAAGGAAATAGACTTCCTTTACCAAAAATTTCCACTTACAAAATACCAAGAAAACCTCAACACCAAGAAGAAATGTAAAAGCCACAGGAAAAAGTTATCCATATTATTCTACAAAGCCACGGAATAATCTAGTTCCAACTAAAGACCTAGCTAATGAGTAACATCGACCTCCAGTAACAAGAGAACATCAGCTTATTAGTCAGGAAAGACAAGCCACACACGTGTATAATTAATAAGGGTGGGAGTAGTTACAATAAAAACTAATGAAGGGACCTATCGGCTGTTAAAAGCATTCGTGAGACATTTACCAGATTTTGGCTGGTTTCTTGAATACGTTTGATCATTAAGTTATTCTGGTAAAGTCTAACGAAGATTAGACATGGTACAGACCCACTTTTTTCAGAATTAGGACCCAGAAAATGTCAGTCGACATCGAGGCAGACCCAGGAAAAGATGACGAGAACGAGACGTGCTTGAAGCCTACAGACAGGATTGGTCCAGACTAGCTCAAGACAGAGAGGAGTAGAAAGGAGAAAGGGAAAAAACCTTTGCTCTGCAGTGGGAGGAGACAGACTAAAAATAAATAAATAAAATAAATAGAAATAACTACCTCACGTTACTAAATGAAAAATATAATAACAATGAATCATAAATGTTCGCGTCGCCGAACATAATATTTGAATTTTCACAATATCGAGACGCTAAGAGAAAGATAAATTATGAAATTACTAGCAGCGCCCCGCGGTTTCACCCGTGTAAGTCTCGAATCCGTGGGAATATCGGAATAAAAGTATCATATGTGTTAATGCAGGTTATAAACTATCTGTGTGCCAAATTGTATCAAAATCCGTTCAGTAGTTTTTGCGTGAAAGAGTAACAAACATCCATCCATCCTCACAAACTTTTGCGTTTATAATATTAGTAAGATAAGATGAAAACCGGTCTATCGACAGTCTAGACTCACAAAATGTATTAGGTACTTAAATAAAAAAAAATTAAACTTTTAACACAGTACCTACTAAAGTTTCCATAATAATATAATTCAATCATGATTCGAAAGACACGTGGCGCCATCTATTACCATAAGAAAGTTATTGTTGTTTTCCTCGGGAACAGTACTTTTTTTCGGGATGAAAGGTACCTTATGTCCGTTTCTGTACATGTGACAACGTATAATATGCAAAATTTCAGGATGATCGGCTCAGTAGTTTAGGCGTGAAAACGTAACAAACAAACAAACAAGCATAATGGATGATGATGTTGATATGATATGATATGGTACCAACGAAATCATGTGTGCAATTAAACGACGGCTTCGTTTACTTTAAGAGCCTATGCCTATGTCGAAAATAGTGCAGCATTCATTTTGAAATAAATATATGGTAAAGTTGAGGATTAACGTTAAGTACTACGAGTATGTGTGACGAAAACACGATTTCATAAAATTTTCTCGATAGAAAAAAAATCCAAAGTTACCTCCAAACCGAACAATAAACCGCTGGTATTAAAAAAATACTTCAAATTAGATCATGAAACTTTGCATACCTACTAACTGAACTTACTTTAAAGCAGGTCTTACGTTTTTTTTTATTTTCTTTTAATTACCCTTACTTTCACCGTAAACAGAAATTACCTAAATTATCGTCGTCTTGAATTTTGACCCCTGCCGCCCGACACCCCCGCTCAGTCTCGCTTCGGCTTTCGAACGGGGGAGCTGCTGCTGCGTCGCTTGCGCTCAGAACACACTGATAAAGAGTGAGGTGGAGCGGGGAGGTGGGGGTGAAATTAGAATTTGAGCTGAGGTTGTATAGGCTTTTTAACGGCTTGCAATCAAAGATGATAAATGTATGCTCGCGTTCTAAAAAAGGCAGAGATGAGGGTCGAAATATAAGCTAACAACTTGAGTTCTATGTCAATCAGAAGACATATTCTAGCTGCTGAAATTATTCACGATGATGTAATTTTTGTTACAAACAACTTCACTGACAAAACGCATTTCCACGTGTCACCTTCTAACAAAACCCAAGCGTTAACTCAAACTTACACGTTGACGTGGATACCGTAATGTTCTTCGTTATTAAATTGGGCCCCAACCCTGCTCACGTATGGCAATGTAGCTTAACTTCATAATCAAGTTGGTCATATTAGGTGGTCGGGTAATAAGGACAGGCTCGTATTACTTGCTAGTTTCCACCCCCGGCTTCAGTTACAAGTTTGGGGGAGAAAACAGACAGAAGTTTTTGTTTTGTCCTTTTTATGGTTCTGTACCAAAATGGTAAAAAGGAACCCTTATGGTGCGACTCAGTCTATCTGTCTGTCTGTCACTGCTGCATATCTCAAAAACCACTAATGCTATCAACTTAAAATTTGGAATAGTTTTAGATGACATTTGCCCAACTATTTTGCATGTAAGAAAGAAGTAAAAATAATATATATATATATATATATATTTTGCAACAGGGACTGAAAGGGGCTCTTAAAAATTCGAAGTAGGGCTACTAGGGCATGTGGCGTATCATATGAAAGAACGCTGTTTGCACATTCTCAAACATTTTTTTAGGCCGCATAGTTTTAACCTTTAAATGAAAAATGTCAAAAAAATACACTTCCACTCCCCCTCTTATCTCCGAAGTTTGCATAGAGAAAAATCTGAAATAATTCTGTGTGATAGAAGTTTATATAAAGATTACAGGAAAAATAAAACGATGTCTCTAAATAGCACAGTCCGACTCGCTCTTGACCGGTTTTTTTAGTTAAGTTGAAAGTAGTTTCATGGTTGCAATAAGAAAAAGTGAAATAGCAAATAGTTTATTGTCCAGCTAATAAAGTAAGCAGGTTTACAGGTTAAAAACAAGTTGAGAATGAGTAGCTGAAAATATTACCTACGAGTATAGCTATGTTACAAAATATTATTTTCTATTGAACCCCAAACTAGACAGATTCCAGAGTGGAGACTAGATAGGTGTTGTATGGTGTGTCTGGTAGGTATTATACTGGTATTTATGTATGTGTGATGTGTGTGTTTTGTGTGGTGTGTGAATGTGTGTGTGTGTATTTGTTCCCATTGCGCATCGTTTAATTCAGTGTCAGGTCTGGGTATTTATATTAATTGTTCCGAGTCATCATAACCGGAGTTTTGCAAAATTTTGTTTATTATTTTTTTACAATTGAATGAGATGTAAATAATATTATTTATTTATTTGTGAGTGACGCGAGACCGGTTTTTCATCTTCCAAACTATCGAAACTAATATTATGAATGCGAAAGTGTTTGTTTGTTTGGTGATTACGCTAAAACGGTTGAACGGAATTGGTTGAACTTTGGCACTTGGGTAGACCATGACCTGGAGAAGAACATATTATTCATCCTGTATTGCAGACGAAGTCGCGGGCAACCGCTAGTACGTATAAAAAAAAAGTTTTTTAGTTGGTTTGTTACGCTTTCACGGCTAATCCGCTTAACCGATTTTGATGAAATATTGTATTAGGACTTTCCCTAATACCAAATTGCATCAAAATCAAAAAAAGTAGCCTACGTCCTCACGTACGTACTTTTATCGTCACACCACGCGGGCAAAGTCGCGGGCGGAAGCTAGTTTTTACATGAAATAAAGCATATCCCATTTGACACTAGGTGCCTATAGACTTACGAAAGGGTCACCAAGATGCCATAAAAACCAACAACTGCGGCTATAAAGCTAAGACCTAGAAACTCCGGTCTAATTTAGGCGAGTTAACATACTACAACAGAATAGTCAGCAGGTCAGCTCCATACTCGTACAACCAGCGCGAGCACAAACATTGACACGATTCACCTACAGCGAGTGCAAGCCAGAGACTACATAGAGATACTAAGTATGTGCAAGCGCACTCGCTACTGGCCTGGCATTTGTTTGCCGTATATGGTCTGTTCTAAAAGTATCAGATGATAATGGATCAGAAAACGTATGTACCTACCATCATCTGCCTAGCCTTTCCCCAACTATGTTGAAGTCGGCTTCCAGTCTAACTGGATGTAGCTCCTCCACAACCCAGTTACTGGGTAACACGATACCCCATTGGTAAGATTGATTGTCAGACTTTCGGGCTTCTGTCGACCTGTAACGACTGTCAAAGATCCACGAATGACGCCTGAGACCAACTGCTTAACGTGCTTTCCAACGCAGGGAGGAGTCTTGGTATGTAGAGATGGTCACCCATCCACGAAATAACCGCGGCAAGTTTAGATTAACCTGATCGATCGACCCGTGCGGCTGTTATTACTTAGCCACGAGCCTCTATAAACCTACCTTTGGGTTTCAATTATAAATTGAGTGCTTTCATTTGATTATTTGAATACCCAAATTCTAATTTTAAAGAGGATTTTCATTTGACAATTGAGGTTAATTTCATATCCTCAACTTTTGTCGATGATTTTTCAATCAGATTTTAATAATGTTATTCATACAATATTTTGTTGGAAAAATTGATGAGATACAAGGTTGAAACCTCCTAAATACAGATGAATGTGTTAGTAATTCCCTGTAGTGAGTGATTGCTTATGGATTTAACCTGAACAGGGTTTGTTTACACTTTCGTCAGATACTTTTGGGACAGACTTTAGTTTGAGAACGACGTGCGTACGCGTTATGTGTGCGTGCGCTTGTTTTCGCTCGTTGTATGGAGAGGGGCTTGTGGCTAAGTAATAACAGCCACACGGGTCGATCGATCAGGTTAAGCTACACTTGCCGCGGTTGTTCCGTGGGTGGGTGACCATCTAAACATACCAAGGCCCCTCCGTGCCTCGGAAATCACGTTCAGCCGTTGGTCCCGGCTGCCATTCTTAATTCTTTGCCAGTCGTTTCGGGTCGTCAGAAGCCAGAAAATTTGACAACCAGTCTTATTAAGGGATATCGTATTACCCAATAACTGGGTTGTGGAGGTCAGATAGGCAGTCGCTCCATGTAAAATTACTGGTATTCATCTGCATCCAGTTAGACTGGAAGCCGACCCCAACATAGTTGGGAAAAGGCTAGGCAGAGGATGATGATGATGTATGGAGGCGACCTTCTGAACCTACTATTCTGTGATACTATCTAAGTCTAAATAAGATGAGCTTAGGAGAGCGTTCCAAAAACGGCTATGTCCGAACCTGTTGCTTAAACGAGGGTAGTATTAAATTGTGGAGCTTGGTATAGTACCTATACTGAAACCTGTTACTTAGTGTATCTATACTAACTATATATATCTCTAGGAACTCAGGTAGCGGGACTTTATTTTAGGCTTGTTTACGGGTTGTATTCTAAGAAAAGATAGATTGTCGTACTAGGAAAATATATATAATAAATATATATAAAATAGGAAGCTCGTTGTCAGCTGTGTTCCAGGAAATAGTGATTGTGTGTGTGTGTGGGGTCTTAGTAGTCTTTGTTGTTTTTTTTTGTTTGCGTGTATTTTATAGAATAGAATAGAATACGCTTTTTTAAGTACAGGGGCTCGTGGCTAAGTAATAACAGACGCACGGGTCGATCAATCAGGTTAAGCTACTTTCCGTGGATTTGTGACCATCTCTACATACCGAGACCCCGCCGGGCCTGGTCATTGGTCCCGGCTTTCATTCGTGGATCTTTGACAGTCGTTACGGGTCGTCAGAAGCCCGAAAGTCTGACAACCAGTCTTACCAAGGGGTATCGTTGTGGAGGGTCAGGCAGTCGCTCCATGTAAAATACTGGTATTCAGCTGCATCCAGTTAGACTGGAAGCCGACCCCAACATCGTTGGCAGATGACTCTTTATTATACACCATACAAATTACAGAGGGGACCAAGGGCCGGTTTTTGATCCGTAGTTAACTCAACCAATGGTTAAACATAGAAACTAATAGTTGAATTTTGGCTAAATGTGAAGTATTAAAAATGTTAACATGTTAACTCATTTATGTTAAAACATTGTAACTATTGGCATTTTGCAAACACATTTAGCCATAATTCAACCATTAGTTACCATGTTTAACCATTGGTTGAGTTAACTACGGATCAAAAAACCGGCCCTTATACGGAGAGAGTGGACGTAAAAAAGGATGGGCAGTAGTCTATTATTGGAAAATCTCGTTTAAAAATGTGTTTTCATATCGTGGTAATTATATGGTTTATCGTCTGGCATTTTTCGAGCGGTTTTAAATAAGTCGGACACAAGTACAGTATAGACGAAAACTGTATCCCTCTGCAGTTCTCGAAGGAAAGCAATAACAGCGGCGCGCTTCTGTAACATGTTGTAATACAGTAAAACGTTATTGTAACAGACAATTTTCGTGTTCGTCAGCGTCCGTATTACGATCGCGCGTGAACGTGACCCGAATATAAACGATGCGCACTTATTATCGTACATTAAAATACAGCAGACGTAGTGCGTATAGTACGTATACGATGTCTTAAAATATTAACAATAGAAGAAAAATGGAAATAAATGAATTAAATAGTTTCTGAAATCACTTTATTTATTTATTAGTGGCTCGCCCCTGCTTCATACGGTTATTACGACTCGACGAAACATTGAGATTTATTTCTTTATCAATACTTCCCTATATGAATCGGACGTTGTTCACAATTTCATGGCGTTTTCGTTTTGTTTTTTGCGTGGGAGAAATAAGTCTCCCTTTTTCTAAAATAATAGTAGCCTAAGTTAGACCTTATAACATCAGCTATCTGTCTGTTGATGATCAGATTTTGATGAAAACTGAAACTGCATCATTGGAATTCTGAAAAATCAATATCAAGGTTTAATAGGTAGGTAACATAAGAAAAATAGAAAGTGTATTTTGTTAAAAATGAGCTCTTTCCTTTAGTTTGTCGTATGTCTTGACTTCACAGAATAGGGATGATGACTAAAAAATGTTTTTTTGTCCGTCATGTAGATTATTAAAATATATTGGACACGTATTTTTTCTTTTTCTACGTAATCAAAAGATTACGGCGATAGATTGAGTTAAAATGTAGCATGACGTCACGTCTTCGTAGATTTTATACGTAGATGTGACGTAGCAAGCCCCCACTCCCGAAATTTAATGCGAGTTATCTAAGTCATTTTTTATTAATATGATAAAGCAAAAAATACGTGTCTAATATTTTTTTATTATCTGACTGACGGACTAAATAGAATTTCTTTTTTTTTACCCAGGCATCATCCCTATTCGATCCTTATTAGCGACACTATAGAAAGGTCTAATAATACAGTGTGTGTGTGTGTGTGTGTGGTGTGTGTTTTGTTTTCAAAAACAACGGGTTCGATTCCAGTAGGAATATTGATTATTCAAAAACCCAATGATACTGTTTTAGTTTTCATCAAAATCAAGCCCGAGACTCCTTTGAGTATTTTTCGCTATTCCTTATAGTTTAGAATTTGGCCATCCACGCCTAATTGAAAAATTCACCTGTATACTTTCATATGCATTTATTAAAAAGCTGTTATTTTGACATTACAAACAGACACTTTGTAGAAAGCATACATAATAATTTCACTCATTCCGTTCTAGTGAACGAAGACGAATCTAATTCAGTCAGTCACCATTCGCAACCTGCCAGTGTAACTAACACGTACCTATCTATTTTTATTATTGTACCTTGTGCAAACTTATTTTAATACAGTCCACTATATCATTCCTAATTTTATTTATCTGTATAGATATTAAAGTTTAATATATATATATTCCAGATGCACATAAATCTTCGGGAATAAATTCTCAAAATGTTGGTGAAGTCCGCATCAAAATCTACTGTGTAGTTGAGAAGAACTAAACGGTCACATAGACAGACACCAATAGCTTTGTTTTATAATTTGTATGTTTAGAAATTCTTTAGATGAATGTCGGTTATCCATCTTCTTCAAGAATCATTATTCTCCTGCCCTTGTATTAATTTATTTGGGGTCGGCGCAACATGTCTTTTTCTTCCATACTTCTCTATTAGTCTTCATCTCGGTAGTCACTCCCTTTGTAGCCAATCATTCTTTCACACAGTTTATCCATCGTTTCTTCGGTCTTCCCCTACTCGTATATCCACATTCATACTCAAAACTTTCCTGACGACATTTTCCTCATTCCTCCGAATCACATGCCCATACCATGACAATCGATTTCTAAACAGCTTTTCAGTCACCGGTGTCACTTTCAGACTCCCTCTTACATACTCATTTCTTATTCTATCCATTCGCGTAACACCACACATCCCTCTTAGCTTTCTAATCTCAGCTGCATGCAATTATATATACATTCAATTGCCTTTCATTCCTCCTCTTTGTGGACTCTTTGTGGCCCATTACTCTGATCCATATAAGACAACAGGTCTAACCATTGTTTTATAAATCTTCTCCTTAAGTTTAAAGGGAATGCGGGAGTCGCAGATTGTTCCCGTGACCTGCCACCATTTTATCCATCCAGTGTTAATTCTAAGAATCTACTTTTTTATTTATTTTAAGAATATTAACATTCTTAAAATAAATAAAAAAGTAGATTATACATAATTAATTATCCAATTGTGTCTTAATTAAGATGCAAACATATTCTGATGGGATAGTGTTATTCTATTTAGATAATTATTATTTCGTTTTAATTGAGTTGTGAATAATACGAGTACGAGTAGTTCGTTGACATTTTAGTTGACATTCAAAGTCGTTGTATTTTATACTATTCTTTGTTAGTGTGTCTTTATAATATAGGTTTGTAAGTTACATCTACGCCACGTCCTTTTAAGGTAGAAAATACGAATAAAAAAATTGCGCGTGAAACTTCTTAAAAAACAAAGAAAGAGAGAGATTTAGAACGGAATGGTTAAAATCATCGTACTATGAAATCGAACTTATATTAACCAGAATATGGTAATGATGAACCTGTACCCAGTCATAGCATATTTCAGTTCAGCACGCACACTCACATACACACACACACACACACACACGCACACACACACACACACACACACACTAAACTTTTTCTTTTCATTTTAAATTATGTCTCAACATTGTAGATAATAGCCATCGATCACTAATAGTTTATTAGTGATCCCTAAATATACCTTTCATAAATAAATCATTTGACATGCTAAAGTTTAATTGACAGCCCTTTTTTCTTTACCTTTGTGTCAAAAACTCTAAACAAATCTCCAAGATCAGTCATTACCAAAAAAAAAAAATTTTTAACACCCACTTACTATCTGAACCCCACCTTAAGCACTCTCAAGAAAAAAACGTTAACGTTACGAAAATCGTTTTACGATATTTAATATCGTTTAAGGTACTTAAAACCGTTTCGCATTTACCGAATAAGTACTTTCGATTAAGATAGGGGTGTCTTAAAATTTATTAAAGCGTTCAAAGGTGCGATGGAATAATATTGATTGCTTATGAAGTGTGGATATGTACATTCAAGCTGTGGAAATGGTGGGGTGAGTACGAGTATGAGTATGGTTTGAGATTCGTATAGTATTTTTTATTGATTTTATAGGAACTGGTAAAATTATCGTTGTGCCTAACTTATCTGGACTTAAAGTTTTGACATATTTTGTCAAACTCTCAAACTGTCAAAATCTCAATACATACAGGGTTACTGGTATTTTCGACGTATTCCTTGCAGGATACCATAGTAAGGTAAAAATGAACTACTGAATTTCGGTAGAACATTTTTTATTGCATTTTAACCCTACTATGACGTCCTGCAACGAATACGTCGAATTACCAGTAGGTAACCATGTATGCATTAATATAATTAGTTGGACAAAATATTTCAAAGCTTTAAGTCACAATATGTTATACATGACGATAATTCTACCACTTCCTGTAATATCAACAAAAAATTCTCTTGGAATACTAACCCTACAATATACTCACCCCACTATGACGTCTTGTAAAGAATACGTGAAATTAACAGTAACCCTGTATAACACAACGGGCATATCAAAACGGTGAAGGAAAACATCGTGAGGAAACCTGCATGTATTAGAACCAAAAATTACAAGACATGTGACATCTACCAATCCGCACTGGGCCCGCGTGTGGATTACAGCCCACTCCCTCTCATAGTGAGGAGGCCGTGTCGCAACAGTGAGAACGCTATAGGATGATTATCCTACATAACAATAACATCACGCCTGTAATCCCCGAAGGGTTAGGCAGAAGAGTACCTATAGTACACCCACATTTGGCCAGTTATGTTTAAGTCCCGTGTTTTCTTTGCTTTTTGACATGATGTTGATTAGTTGATCCTGGAATCATTAATTTGATAATTTCAATATATTATCAATATATTTTGTCATATTTCAATCATAATTTGGAGTGTCCAGTTGGATTTGGCAAGGCATTGCTATCATTCCAATGATATTATATCTATTTTTACTTATTTTTAATAGAAATAAACCCATAATCGACAACCTGAACCTATCCTTATTTTAAAATACAGGGTCAAATTAAATTAGCTAGTGAAACTCCGCAGACGTGAAAAAATTTAAACTCCTAAATTTTTCATTTACAGCTGAACAGGTACGGGGTCAACAGCCGCTGATGCTGATAGTGTCTTTACTTGAAATCATGAGTTTACAATTATTTTTTTTGTTTTTACATCATTAGATATCGATACCCATCACATCAGCGGGATTGGCTAGCTAATTTAATCCTGTATACCATAAATTAAACATAAAATCTTTAGCTAATAACTCAAAACTGACATACCCATACATTCTTAACCCTATATTATGTACAGTGTCGCCTTGACATTGCATGCGGGGGTATTCAGAGCCCGATGCAGGCTGAATGTATAATACGGGCCGCGGAGGGTTGATCTCGAATCAACGGTTTATACGTGCTGTCTTTATGAGGGGAATGAAGGTATATTTATTATGAGAGGTTATATGGACATTGTTTTTATTAGAGTTTATTTTTATGTTATTGGTTGGCTAATAAAGCCGATGGCATCACTGGATTTAAGGTGAGTATAGTCGCCGAACCGTGTAGTCCCATACAGAATATTTCTAAATTTTCCGCTGTTAAAGTTGCGTTTTGACAAAATTAATTATTATTTTAAAAATAAAAAATGCACAGTTGTAAGATAAGTGATTTATCAATATTATCGTCACCCAGCCGTGAAAATATCACTTGTAGTTTATAAACAATAGCGAATTTAAAGTTGAAAACAACCTCATTTCAATCTTTTTTTTTGCATGGTATGGTATTTAATGCTGCTTCAAATTTTCAAATTCTCAGATTGAAGTTTATATCAAAGTTATATAAGTACACCATAATATAAATTACAGATATAAATGTAGAAATTTTACACAGAATGATACGAGTACAAAGGACGGTCTTATCTCTAAAAGCAATATTTTATAGATAACCTTTGTAGTTACTGTTCACATTAAGGCGAGTATAGTCGTGAAATGGTCGTTTTTGAGAGCCTAATGCTGTTAAATGAGCCTTATGAGTTACTAACGATTACAGTTGATTTCAAAAAACTTTTTACAAAAAAAAAAAAATTGGAAGTCAGTTTTTTTGTAAAATAATACTTTTTATTTTTCACTTTTTAGTTGTAGTACCTACCCCCCACAAATTCCAATACCAGCAAAATAAATTATAACATCATCCACATAAAAAGCGGGAAAAATACGTATTATTGAAGCTAACTCAAAAACTTCCCAAGTAAAAGTTAATAAATTTTACAAGGGACCAACTTCGAGAAATACTCTCCCAAATAAAACAAAAATCTTTCGAATCGGATTACTCTATAAAAAGTTATCGCGTGGTCATACAAAAAAAAAATATATATATATATGTGTCGAATTGAGAACCTCCTCCTTTTTTGTCGGTTAAAAAGCGTAACAATTGTTGTCATCATCATCTACCGGATGCAGTATAGCTGCATCCGGTAGATGATGATGATAATAATTGTTACGCTTTTTACCAGTATTTTACATGGAGCGACTGCCTATCTGATCTCCAAAACTCTGTTACTGAGTAATACGATACTCCTTGGTAAGACTGGTTGTCAGACTTTCGGGCTTCAGCGACCGGTAATGACTGTTAAAGAAAAAAGAAGCGCAACAATTGTTCCTGTCAATAACAATACTCTAATCCCCAAACCAAATAACCGAACACAGAAATTCAACCAACATTTCACTTATTAATGTAATGACATAATAAAAATTCTTTCAACTTTTTCGCTCAGTTTCGTAACACCACAAATCATCAGAACTGCGCTGCGTGACAGTCCTCAAGAAGATAAGACCCCAGAGGTAAGCCCCGGGTTATTTTTCTTACTTTTATTTACTACGGTGTGAATGACGGCGATAAGGGAATAGGTGTTATATTTAGTCTGTCATTGGACTGGGAGCGCGAAAGTGAGATAGTGAAACTGGGAAAATGGTTTTAGGGTTCCGTGGCCAATGACAAAAAAGGAACTATTATAATTTTGTCATGTTTGACTGTCAGTCTGTCTGTCTATCTGTGTTATACAATATTTTTTTTTTGTTATTTTCTGTAAGTGTCTTTTAATATACAAAGAAACGTACAAAATTTCTGGTCGTGAAGTAACGTAACACATTTTCAACATTGTCCAAACAATGATTGTTTCTACTGGGGAGGCCTAACTGGTGTAAGTATTTAGTTATCACAATTACCAGCTAGAAATTTGTAAAAACAAGAAAGCAAAATGTTGAATTATTGAGCGATCACTTTCACAAGTTGTTTCAGTTTAGTTCAGTTTCAATATTAGGGGTGCATCCGATACCGATACCGATACCGATACCGATATATCGGCGATACCCGGATTTGTCGATATATCGGCATCGGCTATATTTTTATTGTACAACGATACCTACTTATTAAACACGCTTCAAAAAAAAAACAGGTCAAGTGCGTGTCGGACCACGCACAATGAAGGGTTCCGTAGTTGGGATGAATTTATCCCATGAACAAACTTAACGTTGTAATTTTTTTATTTGCTCCCCAAAATTGACCCCTATATTAAAAATTAATTAATTTACACATTACACGTCGTCCGTGTTTGGGTCACAGAAATACATACGTGTACCAAATTTCAACTTAATCGGTCCATTAGATTCGGAACAAATTGGCTGTGACCGACGGACAGACAGACAGACAGACACACGAGTGATCCTATAAGGGTTCCGCTTTTTCCTTTTGAGGTACGAAACCCTAAAAAGTAATGTAAACGCGCGTGCTGTTTCGTCTATTTCTTTGCAAACGAGACACAAACAATAACGTCTTAAACCCAATCTTGAAAAAATGGCGCAATAATACTCGTACTTAAGATCCAAAATGAGTGCTGTCGCATCTGAGAGATTAATTTTCCATCGCAGGTCTCATTTAAACAGACTTGCGAAATCGCCTATCAATACTTGAGGGACTTGAGAATACTATATTTTTAAACAAAAATCTTATTAATGTTAATTTTCATCCTAAGCGTGTATTTTTTTATATTCATTAAAAAAAATAGTAACCCAACTTGTGTTTTATTTATTTTACCTTCATTTAAATTCAGTAAGCGTATCGAAATCGGTATCGGTATCGCCGATATTTTTAAAAGAGCGATACTATTCCGATACCGATGTATCGGAATAGTATCGGCAAAAAGGCGTATCGATGCGTCTCTAGTTTGTGTATTCAAACGTCACTATTACATGATGTAGACCAAATAACACTGTTTCTTCAGTACATATAATTTGTATGTTTTCTATTCTATTTTGCAAGACTAATATAATGCCTACCAAACTCGCTGAAACTGCAACCACACACCCATTCCGTAAAGGTTATTATAGTTTTTCCCATTGTTAGAGGGTGACAGAGTGGGAGATGAAACAAATAACATTTTATACCGACGACATGCGACATAAAGATTCATTATATACCAGACAGCTGCGGGAAAAGTAATTAGTGATGTAATAGCTTTAGGATGAATGGAAGCTTTCAGGGAATGTGTTTTGTGCGTTTCTGGTGTTTTCTTTCTAATAAATAATTTCTTTTTATTTCTACTTCGTTATATTTTTACCAGTCGTGCGCAATTTCTTATCGACAAAAATGACGAAATTCTAAACAAATTTTCACCCTCTTTAGGGCATGAATTTTGAGAAATCCTTCCTTAGTGTTCACTTTTTTTATAAAATAAATTCTTGTGTCTCAGTCAATGAACGAATTTAACATTTTTAGTACTTAATAATATTATATACACGTATTGCACGTGTTGTGTTTCTGTAACAAATAAAAATTGATTCTGTTTTTTCTTTTCTTGTGATTGCTATTTTGATTACCTTTGGACGGTTTTATAATAATAATAATAAAACTTTATTGTCAGACACAAATAGTCACAGACACAAATATGACACAAATATGTGCTACAAAAAATAAAATAAAATAAAAATAAAATTAAAATACAATATACATTAAATAAAATAGACACACACGTTAAATAAAATCAAATCAATCAATCAAAATTAAAATATATTATAATAATTAATATCTAAAATTTATTTAAGGCATTGACATGACGCTCTGTGAGTCGTCATCCAATGCCACATTATGGGACTGTCCATCCTGCTGGCCACAGTAGCCAAAAGACTGTTGGAACTGTCGCGCACTCGCCGCATCAGGGACGCTATACGCAAACGCATGAGCGCGTAAAAATCCGGTGCGCCGGTTTCCGCAAACATCCCCGACGCACTGCAAAAGCGCGGCAGGCCCAACATGACCCTGAAGGCATTGTTATATTGGACTCGCAGAGCATTGTACGAGCTTTTTGTATAACTGTTTATTGTGTTGTGTTCTGTTTGTTTGTTGTGTGTTTTATGTTATGTAATATTCTGGAAACAATATCTCGAAATAAGCAAACGCAGTGCTGGATCCTTCTCTGAATAAGAAGTAGCCTTTGCCCGTATGTGGAACAAGTGCAAGACTCGTTCTGCCATCATTAATTTCCCTGCACAGACAATAGTGATTGTGAGCATATCCCTGCTTTTTGGCTTGAGTCCAGACATGACAGGGGTTAAGTTAATGCTAAGCGAACAATTAGGTACCTACTTGCTTAGAAGTGTTTTACACAGCTAACTTAGATAAAATAATTCCTGGACAATTGCCAGTCTATGTGATATCCCAAAGTTCCCCCTTGTCTATATGACCTAAAGTTCCTTCGTATTTAAAAATAAAAAATCCTTACTAATATTATAAATGCGAAAGTAAGTTTGTTTGTTTGTTTGTTACCTTTTCACGCCTAAACCAATGAACCGATCATCCTGAAATTTTGCATATGCGTTGTCACGTGTACAGAAACGGACATAGGGTACCTTTCATCCCGAAAAATTACTGTTTCCCAAGAAAACAACAATAACGTCATTGGCGCCACGTGTCTTACGAGTCATGATTGAGTTATATTATTGTGGAAATTTAAGTAGTACGTATAGTTTTTTTTTTATTTTTTTTATTTAAGTACCTAATACATTTTGTGAGTCTAGAGTTTCGATAGACCGGTTTTTCATAATACTTAATACTATAAATGGGAAAGTGAGTTTGTTTGTTACGCTTTCACGCTGAAACCGCTAAACGGATTTGGATGAAATTTGGCATTATACTTTTGATCCCGGTAGTGCGTTCCCGTGGGATAATTTCTGACAACCACGCGGGCGAAGCCGAGGGCAAAAGCTAGTAAATAATATTTGGCTGAGAATCAGAGCTTTTTGAACGTCAAAATTACATTAGACAAAGACAGTCCTCCAAAACGCCCGCTCTTCACACACCGTTTAGATAAACAAGCAGGTATTAGGTACCTTTACCTGTATTACCACGCTACCTCACTCCCGGTCCGTGCAGGTTGCCGATTCTAGATCATGCATTAAGGCACAGATACATGCCTATGGCCTTGATTGGTTAGCTCGCCGCGTCTTACGTCCAGCCAGTAATAGGACTCGCCCATCAAGGATCACTGTCCCAAATTAGACGCATTATTCATTTGTTATACATAAAACAAAAGATATTTTAATAAAACACGTATACTAAAGATAAATAATTAAATTATCTTTAAAATGGTGAAGGTTTAATAAAAATACGCTTGATAGTTTTTGCGTGATTCTCAGTTTTTTATCTGCGTTAGACAAAAATGTACAAATTAATTACACTATGTAATATAAACATAATCTAAAATATTCACAAATTAAGTTATTAGAAATATGCTCTAATTTAACTCGTATATATATATATTTTAATCATTTACACTACTCGTTTAGACGTGATCTTCAGTTTAAAATCATTAAAAGTCGGTTATGCTCGCCTTAAGTTAAGGTTTCATCGGAATGATGATCTGATATTCATGTTATCCTACGTAAACTTACTATCACCATCATTATCTGCCTAGCCTTTTCCCAACTATGTTGGGGCCAGCTTCCAGTCAAACCGGATGCAGCTAAATACCAGTATTTTACATGGAGCGGCTGCCTATCTGACCTCCAAGTAAGTAAGACTGGTTGTCAGACTTTCAAAGATCCACGAATGAAAGCCGGGACCAACGGCTTAAAGTACTTTCCGAGGCACGAACTTTACATACCAAGACCCCTCGGTCTTGGTATGTAAAGATGGTCAGCCATCCACGGGCCAACCGCGGCAAGCGTAGCTTAAGCTGATCGACCGACCCGTGCGGCTGTTATTACTCTATAATATGAAATTGAAACCTTTTCCAGGTACAGTCACGAACCGGGATTGCTGAGCCACTAGCATATCATCTTAGCTTGGTTGTGTTACACGAATGCCGCCCGTGAAATTTGACATGTGACATTTCAATAACGAAAAACGGGCGGCATTCGTGTAACACAACCAAGTTAAGATAGTGGAGCTAGTGGCTCAACAATCCCGGTTCGTGACTGTACCTTTACCAGAGCATGGGAACAATATAAGTAAAAAAAAAAATGCAAAGATTCCGCACTACCACGACCTCCAAAAAAGCCGAACAATACATATAGATTACTATCGCATACCACGCTGGTGACCTCATCAAGGTCTATCAAATTCAAGAGGTCATCGCACTGCAAATAAAATAATTGGATAATCTAATGTAATTTTAGAAGACATTTTTGAAGAGGTCGTGCTTAATTGATCTGAGGTCAGGTTAGAGATAGATAAGTTGTGTAGTACCTACTATGATAAAGTCTTATACTGAAACGTAAAAGCAAACTTCTTGTGAATATTTTGGTCCTACAAACAATGGGGCACTTAGTGTCGTGTCGTGGAACAGAGGGACGCTATTAAAGGTGCCACAAATTCTGGGCTGACTTATATTGATTGCCATCGACACGTTAGGAAGGAGATATGCCCACGTAGTACGTAACAAAAACTGGCCAAGTACGTGTCAGACCACGCACTATTAAGAGTTCCGTAGTTGGGATGAATATATCCCAAGAACAAACTTAACATTGTACTTGAAAAATATGTTCACCATACATTCCAACTGCAAATTGTACGCACAATATTCTCAATATTTACCATGTTATTTTAAGACCATAGACTGCTTATAAGTTACTATATAACTATTTTTAGGCTCAGTATTTTCGAAGATAAGATGGGGAATGTTCAATTTTCGTATATTTTCTTAAATAACTTTAAAACCATTTAATTTAAAATTATAAAAAATATATATATTTGAGACCCTCCCAGTAAGCTCTTTCATTTGATATGTCACACGGTACAGTTCTCAAATTTTTTTTATTTTTTGTTTTATTTGCCCCCAAAAGCGACCCCCGTATTCAAAATTCCTTTATTAATGTTATACGTCCGTGTTTGGGTCACAGGAATTCATACGTGTACGAAATTTCAACTTAATCGGTCCATTAGATTCGGAGCAAATTGGCTGTGACAGACGGACAGCCAGACAGATACACGAGTGATTCTATAAGGGTTCCGTTTTCTTTCCTTTTGAGGTACGGAACCCTAATAACATAATCAGCCTATCATGTTCCCACTGCTGGGACACAGGGCTCCTCTCTGTGAGAGGGAGTGGGCTGTAATCCACCACAGTGACCCAGTGCGGGTTGAAAGATATCACATTTCTTCAAATTTTTGGTTCTAGGACAAGCGGGTTTTCTCAAGAAGTTTTCCTTCACCGTTTTGAGAGCAGTGGTGATGAAATACTTAACATGAAGAAAAGTGCCTGCCTGGGTTCGAATGACAACTCGTAACCACTGGCCGTTATCACTGGGCCACCACAGCTTTTGCCCAGAAATGTACAGAAAGCATAACACCTATTTCCATGAGGCAGCATTTCAGTTGTGGCAAAGTTACAGGCATAATAGACATCGAACTTATTCTGCTGTCAGCAAAGGGCCGGTTTTTGTGGATATACTTCGGGGAGGCTGAAATGATGATGAGTCTTTTCAAATCTAAGCATTGACAATTCCCTTGTCCCAGGTGACCATAGGCGGTGGTTATCCTATTATGCTACTAATATTATAAACACAAAAGTATGTGAGGATGGATGGATGTTTGTTACTCTTTCACGCAAAAACTACTGTATGGATTTTGATGAAATTCGGTACACAGTTATAATCTGTCATAGTTTATAATCTGGATTAACACACAGGACACTTTTTGTTCCTATATTCTTACAGGTTCAAGACTTACGCGGGTGAAACCGCGGGGCGCTACTAGTAATATTATAAATGCGAAAGTTTGGATGGATGTTTGTTACTCAATTACGCCAGAACGGCTGAACGAATCTGGATGAAATTTGGCACAGAAATAGATTATAGTCTGAAATAGTACATAGGCAATTTTTTATACCGGTAGTACTTTCCCGTGGGATAATTTCCGACATACAAGCGGGCGAAGCCGCTGGCAAGAGCTAGTAATAAATAATAGCAGCTTATTACTGTCTCGTAGAGTGAAGACACAAGCATTGGTCACCACGCTTGCTCAAGACTGGTTGGCGATTTCAGACTTACATTAACTTTATGTCCAGTTTTCAAATGAAATCCGGGCAAGTCAAATTCCGGCAAGTACCCGGATTTGGACTTCGTGTATCCGGCGAAACCGTAATCACTGTGACAGAAAGACGGTGGTTACCATCGTCGAATTTGAAGTCTGCTTACCCCAAAACATGACTCCACCGTCTTACCTAATACAACTTTGTTCCTATATTATAAACTATGTCGTGATCTCACCAAAGTCTTCTATTGAACTTCGACAGGTCAACGTTCTGCAAATATTTGTACAATTAATATTGTTTTAAAATATACTAAATTAGAGGTCACACTACGTGAGCCAGATGATAATATAAATGGTGTGACAACAGCTATCATACTTTTTTTTTCAGCTTTTGAGTATCAAAATGAAGGTGGTCTCGGCTGTCATTCATAATAATTATAATAATAATAATAATTTATTTTGAAAAACATAGTTACAATTATTGTGAGGCCCTGACTCCAGAGCTAGGTATGTAATACCTGTATTTCAGGAGTCAGTTTCTTCTTCCTTATTACATGCTTCTGTATGCAATAATTTAATAGAAACACCTCGACTTTTACAACATAATATTGAAATTTATAGTTAGACATATATTCGATTCTAAATAGTTATACATATATTCAAATAAAATTATTTTTAATGATTGAGATTAAGATAAATATTTGATATTTTTAATTTAAGATTCATAGATCTTTGACAGTCGTTACGGGTAATCAGAAGTCCAAAGGCTGACAAACAGTCTTACCAAGGGGTACCGTGGTACCCAGTCACTGGGTTGTGGATGTCAGATAAGTAGTCGCTCCATGTAAAATACTAGTATTCTACATCGTTGGTAAATGGTTACGCAGACTATGACTAGACAGTCATCAGCGTCATCGAAGGACCATAGGCCAAGGTATCCAATCAAAGTGACGACGAAAAAACGTGTCAGAAAGTATCTGTACGCGACTAAGAGGTGTCAAAAAGGTTTTAATAGTCAGAAAGGTTGATAGTGGGGTACTGGTGAGGGAGAGATGGATCAGGGCTACCAACCTCACCGGATTTTTGTCATCTTGCTATGGTAACTGTTTCCACACACACTGCAACTTTAACGAAGGTTAGCGCGACAACATTTATACGAGCATTTATTCTCTAAGTGCAAATTGCGTTGCGTGATTGGCTGTTAAAAATTTCATATAGTGATACTGAAAGTCTTATTGTACAGCCGATCTAGTTCTACAATAAAATCGGTACTTACCTCCACAACACACTCACACCTTAACACCAATTACTTTCTTTAAATTACCAACTTTTTATTACTTTGTTATGTATCCTTTTATTACCTAATATCTTATTTCAACAAACACCGACTAGACTTACATATTATGTACGTCATTTTAAACGGAAGGCCTTGTCTCCGGTGATACAGTTTTTTCATAAGTACAAGATACAAGTGATCTTTTCCTCTGAAATTTAGTACTATATTGTATTGAATACTTGGAAAAACAATCTATAAAAATATATAAATGAATTTTGTCTATATTAACTTTGTGCTCCATACTATTGATATATGATGCTTTATAGTAAGTAAAAGGTATACTAGCACATTTACGTAGTCTTCTGATAAAATTGCAATTTGGATCAAGGTAACCAGATACCTAAAATTGCAATTTGGATCACGGTAACCAGCCACCTAAAATTGCAATTTGGATCACGGTAACCAGACACCTACAATTGCAATTTGGATCACGGTAACCAGCCACCTAAAATTGCAATTTGGATCACGGTAACCAGCCACCTAAAATTGCAATTTGGATCACGGTAACCAGCCACCTAAAATTGCAATTTGGATCACGGTAACCAGACACCTACCATTACTAACTACCACGAACCATTTTCGGACATTGGAACTGACCAGTACATATAAGTAACAATGTATAATAGCACGTGTAAGTAAATACATAAATAATTATAACTATACACTATATCATCCAGTATATCTAGACCCGTGGCAAAATTGGGAACTAAATTCAAAATGTACAAGATTTGATATAATATGTCATTTTCCTTAACAACCAGCGCCTCTTTGGACAGTCAAGATAAATTGGTAACTTCTAAATAATTCCATTACAAACATGGTTGCGGAAACATGCGAATGACGTCACAGGTCAACGGCCGTCGAGGTCATTCAGAAATAGTTGAAAATACTCTAGAAAAACTTCTAGTATTTGCAAGTCATTATTTGGAATAATTGTGGCGGGTTTCGTTAAGGCCGTTTACGTTTAAAATGGCTTTGATCTTTTACAAGGCAGGATGGTCACACCAGGTTGGCTTACAACGATTAAATGTTGGCAAGTCACAAAGTTGATGGCGAATAAATAATATACATGCTTACTGTGATCTTAATACTACAGGGTTATTGGTAAAACACCAACAACCTCTTACCCCTTAAGAGGACCAAACCTGAAATCGCAAAAAAAATCAGCTGTTCAGTACATTTTGATGAATTATGCGAACATAAATGTACTGAACAGCTGATTTTTTTCGCGATTTCTGGTTTGGTGCCATAGTAAAAGTTGTTCATAATGATGAGTACAATGACCCTTTAAGAGGTTGCTGGTGTTTTACCAACAACCCTGTATAATGCGTTATGGCAATATCTTCTATGATCTGTGTTTGTTTTTATTATCTCTTCAAAGTGAGAGTGAACAGGCTTCTTCTGGGTAAGCTCACTCCATCGTCGACTCTGTCTCTGTCGCGTCTGACCTAGACTAGAGTCAAGAGCAAACCCATCAAAATAAAAAAAAATAAAAACAAAAAATGGGTAGTAACTAAAACCATACACATTAAAGTCGCTTTTCGTGGCTGCCTATATAACCGCTTTGTTCTTCTAAACTACGCAACGGATTTGAATCCGGTTTTCAACAACATTTACTCGTAGAACCCTCAAGAATAATGCCCGTTTTCACCAACCCAAAGTGTCACTTAAATGAACCTCTAAATATTATTGCACTGTTGGATTTTTAAGGAGCTCGTGGCTAAGTAATAACAGCCGCACGGGTCGATCCATCAGGTTAAGCTACGCTTGCCGCGGTTGGTCTGTGGATGGGTGACCATCTTTTCATATTGAGACTCCTCCATGCCTTGGAAAGCACGTTAAGCCGTTGGTCCCGGCTGTCATTCGTGGATCTTTGACAGTCGTTACGGGTCGTCAGAAGCCCGAAAGTCTGACAACCAGTCTTACCAAGGGGTATCGTATTACCCAGTAACTGGGTTGTGGAGGTCAGATAGGCAGTCGCTCCATGTAAAATACTGGTATTCAGCTGCATCCGGTTAGACTGGAAGCTGACCCCAAACAATTGGGAAAAGGCTAGGCAGATTGATTGTATTTTTAACTCTCAGCGCTGTTAAGTGTAGCGTTGAAAGTCCAACAGTGCACTTTTATTTAGGGACTCATTTGTGTCACTTAGGATTGGTGAAAACGGGCATTATTCCGGAAGGTTTAAGTGTATAATACTTAATTTATTATTAAACCTACATATTATAATAAAGAACTCTCGATATTTTTCAAATTGTATAAAAAGGTCGCTACTTCGCTATTCTACATAGGAAAAAAAAAACAACAGAGGAACGATGAACATTAAGATTTGTTCAGAAGAATAAAGTATCTTTGTCTTTAACAAAAGAACTGCATAAGTAAGTACATAAAAAACTACAAACTAACAAGTCCATCTATAAAACTAAAAGCCATAAAACTTACTTATAAAAAGAAACATTTAACTTAAGAGGTACTGACAGACCGGAAGACCGGTGTAGTGCTCTCCGCAGTTAGCGGTGAGACCAGCACTTAACTCGGGTGAGTACTCCCCCTTAATGGTCATCTTTATAGTATATTTACCTGTATTTGTGTAGTGAGTAGCCTTATTGGTTATGTGTTTAAGAAATAGATTAGGTGCATGGCAAATGAAAAGATGCATGAATGTGGAAGAAGTATTGTAGCATATGGCTTTCCGTTTTGGTTATGTGGGGTACCTGTGGACCTGTGGTGTGAGAACATCGAAATAAAAGTAACCAAGATACCGTGGTAAATAGTATGTAAGCTTTTCTCTACAATCTTGCATCATTACATTAAATAACGTACAATTCAGTTGCTAAAGTTACCTTATTTAATATACAACATGGCGCTACAATGTCGAAATTAAATACCACATTGGTAGAGCTAAAGGCTAGTAATCATAAAAAAAAATATAATAAAATAAAATAATTCGTAAATTAAAAATAAAATAAAATTTCAAGCAAACTAAATACCAAAGTTGGGATTACTCTAAGGTTACTAAGGTTAATTCATAAAGCTACCAAAGAAAGGCGTAGAATGAATAGAAAAACCTCACGTTTTGTTCGCCTTTTTTAATTTGTTTGTCTATTGTTCTGAGCCAGCTGGTAAGTAGCTTCATAAATGAATCTTTTGCACATAGTGATCAAAATTTTGGCTATTATTCTATTATTTATAGTTTGTTTAAAATTTAAAATTTTTTCAATTTATTACGAAGTATATTATCTTATTATAATTTTTATGATTACTGGCCACTATACCAGTGTATTAAATTAATGTCGCTATTGTAGCGCCACATTGTATTTAATGATTGACCAGTTTGACCATATTATCAAAAAATTAGTAATTTGTTGATTCAATGAAAGCGTTGGACATCATAAACCCATTAATCCACTGGCTGTGGGGTTCCGTATGAGTAATTCATGTAACATATTTGGCTGAAAGACAGCTGGTTACTGTCTTACTACCGTAAACGATGTATTTGCTCCTCCAGACGTAACTTCAAATAATACTAATATGATACCTAACTCAGAAACCTTGAACAACCCCTTAAAGGAAGAAAGTAGTTATCCTTTTTCCAGGAACCCTATAGATATGTCAGTCTGAGGCACAATTCTGCCTACCAACTGCCACTAACCGGTCACCGTGAACATATTCAAGTACAGACCTATAGTTAATTACATAATGCACCACACTGAGTCAGCGATGCGAAATTCCTATGCCATATGGTGTGATGGATCGGGTTACAGCAGTACCGTGTGAAACTAGTACCTACAAGTTTAATGCTATATGAGTATTTTAGTTTAGTCACTAACTGGTCTGATTAAGCCACGCCATTATTTAATTTAGATTTTTTTTGACAGCTAATCCGGTACGACTTACAAATCCTTCCATATCTTTTTTTTTGGGTGGGATATCATCAAATAACTTCTCCCGCTCTGGGTGGATCAGGACTGGATGGATCAGACTATTACTGACAAACCCGCGACCCTGGCAGGCCTCGGCCCTAGCTGACCTCATCAGTTAGTGCTGACATCTCTTTGAGGCGCGCGTGGAACACAACTCGCCGTCGACCCGGGCCTGGTCCTTACCGGATGGCGAGCTACCCATTACTCGCCGTCCGCAAACCCGCGCTTACGGTGGCCGGGAATCGGCTCTCGATTCCTGACGCCCAGGGCGTCTCCTGCGGCGTCTAGGGGCGTGATGGCGCAAATATTGCCTCTCCCTCACGGGTTCCGCCTCCTCCTTCGAGAGCATTACTGCTTCGCAGAAGGAGGTGACAGTTTCTCATGCACTCTTGCTCCATACCATGGCCTGGACCAGGGTCGAATGCAAGGGCACGTCTTCCTTACCATTATTGCACCTCCCGGTCTACTCCTTGCAGGGTCTAGTGTGAATCTTTGGGTTTATTCGAGTAATCGAGTCTGGTCAAACCACGCTGGGGTCGGTACATTTCATGCATTCATCTATCTATATAATTTGCAAAGAAACTTTAAAATTAAGTAAAAGACCTCACTAAATACCACCTTGTACTTACATCACGCCTTTAATCCCCGAAGGGTTGGGCAGAGGTGTACCTATAGTACTCCCACATTTCGCCAGTTATGTTTCATAAGTCCCATGTAATAGGGGGCGAGCCTATTGTCATCAACCGGACATAGACCCAGACTCCGGGCTGCTACTGAGAAATTCCTGATAGACAAACCCAGTATCACTTTGCTTGACCCTTTTAATCGAACCCAGGACCTCATGCTCAGCAGTAGCGCTTGTGACCACTAAGCCAACGAGATAGTCGTTATAGTATTTACTATGACCATATGCATTGTCGTTTGGGTGCTAACTGGCCTGCAGAATATGGATAATTTGTCAAGAACATTGAAAATATCTTCGCCGAATAGTACTTATTGTATGGAAAATTGTAATCTGGAAACGCCATTTCATTTTATTACTATTCTCAAGCAGGTACTAAATGACTATAAAGACGAGTAACAAAATCAATTAATCTGCCTAGCCTTTTCCCAACTGTGTTCGGGTCTTCAGTCTAATCGGACGCAGCTGAATAACAGTATTTTACCTATCTGACAACAACAACCCAGTTACTGGATACCACAATACCCCTAGGTAAGACTGGTTGTCAGACTTTTGGGCTTCTGACTGCCACGAATGTCAGCCGGGATCAATGGCTTAACGTGCTTTCCGAGGCACGGAGAGGTCTCGATATATAATGTATGGTCAAACATCCACGAACCGACCGCGGTAAGCGTAGCTTAACCTTTGATCGTCCCGTGCGGCTGTTATAATTTAGCCATGAGCCCCTTAACAAAATACAGTAATTAAATGCAATTTAAAGTCTAGTGATTAATTGAATTTAGTGGCTAATTTGTACCCATATTTTGAAGATAAATTAAGTGAGCTGCTCTAAAATAGTAAGGAGCCAATCTAATAAGGTCAAACTCAGGGTAAAAATACTATGGAAATGTTTTTAGTCATAATAGTGTAGTTGAATATACGAATAAATATAACGAAAGTGATACTAAATTTTATAATACTAATTAGGTATTTTCCTACGATTAATTTCTTTCTGAACACAAATACTATAACTTCAATTTTCCATTGATTTGTAAAGTCAGAAGAACACAAAGTCACGTGATCGATGCTGCGGGCACAGCTAGTTCTATCAGTGGCCTGTTTTAATTTTCGGTAATTTAACCAAATACAATATCTTCGTACAAACATCAACAACAAACAACAAAAACAAAAACAACAACAACAACATCCACCAACATCAACAACATCTTTTTTCAAATAATCTCGTTCTCGTATCGTATCAATCAATGTAAACGAACTAAATTGCTAACAAGAGTAACAAGACTAAAGAACGAACCAATCATTTAAACTTCTAAGGAACACTTAAAACTAATCAAAAGTTCTAAGAAATTGATATTTTCGGCTTAATGTTCATGATTTGATTTCAGTTACTCAGAAGACGTTGTTTATTCTATGAAAAAATAATTTAAACTATTAATAATAATGCTTAAGTGTTTGTTTGTTTGTATGTTTGAACGCGCTAACCTCTGGAACTGCTAGTCGGATTTGAAAAAAATCTATTTGTATTTGATAGCCCAGTTCTTGAGAAAGGCTACAAGCTATATAACATTACGCTAGGACCATTAGGAGCCGAGTAAAAAGAAAAAACTTTTTAGCAAAAAATAAGACCGACTTCCAAAACAAAACACTACAAAGTGAAAAATAACTTTAATTTTGGAAGTCCGTGTCTTTAGTTTTGTATTTTCGTTTTTTGCCACCGACTTCCGAAATTAAAGTTATTTTTCACTTTGTAGTGTTTTGTTTTGAAAGTCGGTTTTATTTTTTGCTAAAAAGTTTTTATTTTTCACTTTTTAGTTGTGGAACCTACCCCACACAAATTCGAATACATAATTGACCATAATAATTGTAGATATAGCCATGTAAATAACAGTGATAGGAAGTTATTAAAACATCATCACATCATCCATATAAAATAAGTGAGAAATATACGCATTATTGAAGCTAACTCTAAAACTTCCCAAGGAAAGTTAATAAAATTTATATGGGACCACCTCGGAAGTATACCCTTTCAGACAAAAAAGAATTTTCCAAATCGGTCCATCCGTCTTTGAGTAATCGCGTAACAAACATACAAAAAAAAAAAAAAAAACATCCAGATGAATTGAGAACCTCCTCCTTTTTGAAGTCGGTTGAAAAATATCATAAAGGACGCTAAGCGAAAACGAAGTAATAGCGTGGGCAGGCGATGCGGTGTGACGGGGTGGGTCGGGGGACTAGACATAACGCGGACGAAGTCGCGGTCAGAAGCTAGTGTAGTTATATTTCTGTAGTAGTCGTTTCTGAGAAGAAGCTTTAATTAAAAACAATTGAGGTTGTGTTTTTAAATAAAATTCTATCTCTTCTATCACAATGGTTAATTTCCTCATTTCATTAATCAGGTCATTAATCATTTATTTCATTAATAGTTCAATCAGAGTTATTCAAAGCGGGTCAGTTTAAAAACGTATTAAGTACATTGTTTGCGCCAGAGATTGCCGAAACATTTATAGAAGCAAATAACTTTGTACAAATGTGTAAATCTTTTAGTATTCTTGACGGAAATGTATTTTCTTCGGTCGTATACCAGTTTTATGTGCGTTTGCAATCCAGTTCGTTGATACTTTCAAGTTGTTGGTAAATGGAGGAAATAGATGCATTTTGAAGAGAAGAGTTTATGCTGAGACCCGTGTTTCCACAATGCCATTGCTTACTATAGGGTGCATACTCGGTAGGCTCTTTATCCCATCCATATCCTAAGGGCACGTCTTCCCTACAATTATCGCTATCCCCGTTTTACTCCTTGAAATGCAATGGTCTCTGTTGCACCATGTATCATGAGGCCTGTTGCCTCAGGGCTAGTGTTAATCTTTGGGTTCATTCGAGTAATCGAGTCTGGTCAAACCACGCTAGGGTCGGTGTATTTCATGCATTCTTGAATGAAGACTTGAAGACTTGAATAGACTATGTTGATGACGTGGAATTTTGGTTCCAAAAGAAAAAAAACAAAACTCAAAAGTCATTTATTCAAACTAGGCTAAGAACCAGCAGGTTTCGAACGTCAGAATTACTTATGACAGTCCCCCAAAACGCCCGCCTTTCACCACTTCCTAGTGCGTTAGCTGGGGAGAAGAAGCAACAAACTCCCCAGCAGCACAGCTGTCTATTCAGTTTAAAAAAAATTGATTGTATACAGCACTGCGCAAAATAATTTAAGTATTACGCAAAAAAAACATGAAATTAAATTCATTGCCATAAGTCAGCTAGCACATGCCAGTTTTCATTTTTTTTTTTTTGGTATATTGATACCAAAAAAAGAAAAAAAATGGAAAACTACTCAAGCAGAAATAAAAATACAAAACTAAAAACTTCTTAGGGAC
The DNA here is from genome assembly GCA_948252095.1 of Dicycla oo. Taxonomy (NCBI): domain Eukaryota; kingdom Metazoa; phylum Arthropoda; class Insecta; order Lepidoptera; family Noctuidae; genus Dicycla; species Dicycla oo. Next base: position 20,623,434 of record OX411716.1, read on the forward strand.
AATGTCTTCTTGATTTCTAATTGATTTCATTCTTGAAAAGTTTCACACTGAAACTGTTTCAAGAATAGGGCTTTCAAAGTCATCTAATCGATTTACTCGTACCAAACTATCTCTTATGTTCATTCTTATGGTTTTATTTGCGGTCATATTTTAAGCTGTCTAAATCAGATTTGCAATCTAAGGAAGAGTCGTACTGTCGACTACGTTTAAGTCCGAAACTGCTCGGGCGGGCTTAGAACTAGCGTGCAGGTACTATCGAGGAAACTTACATCTGACCAAATTGAAAACAAAATCCCGTGCACGCGATGACCACAAAAAAAATATTTTCGCGTCAGAATCACCTGACGTACAAATATATGATAATGTTGGGGCTTCTTTAACTGGTCTGCATTGGTTTCCAGCAAGAAAGCGTCAAAAAAAATTGTAAGATGTCTATGTCTATGAAACTCGATTTTCGTCCCACTGTGCGCTGCAAGCAAGAATAGTTCTTACGGTGTATAGATGTTCGTTTCTCCGATAGTACCTATGTGACATTTCAGCAACATACTTGTCGTATACTTACTAAGTTTAAGTTCTGCTTGATATTTGATTCTGTCGACACTTCATCTTACTTAATGGGGTGAAGTTACTTAAACTTGCCGGAAACCACAAAACAAAATAATTACTTGGAAAACATAACTTCATGATGCATACAGCATTGTATTTTACCAATCAAACATTTACCTTATAGCTATATCCCTAAAGTTCAATCATAGAAGCCAAGATTACGGTTACGAAAATCACTGCCATTCTAATTTATGCCTTAAGTTAATAGTTATAAGTCATAAAGCTATAAGGAAGTGTTAAGTTGGTGTGTGGGTTCCAAGTTGCAGGGCCATGTGGTTACCGCAGAGTGGCTGTGAAAGGTGGAGTAACATAGTGTAAAATAGTTTATATCGCCATTAAATGTAAAGTTAATTATAATCTGAATAGTTTTGAAGAGGTATTTTTGGTATGATGATCATGATTGGCAATAGAGAATACTAGAAACGGATATGTAAAGTTTGATAACCATATTTTATGTACCATCAATGATACACAAGATGTGTGACGTTCATAGTAACCAACGCTTAAAATCTGGTCGTGCTCAATGACCAAAAAAAAAGGTTCGTGCTGTATTATTATTACGCCTTGCTTAACGTCGACAAAAGACAATACCCCAATTGGGACGTTTTCGAGTCTTCACAACGCGCGCGCTGGTAACTTATCTTTCATTTTAATATTAATATCATTGTGTACCATTGACAAACGCTAGGCCTTGCAAATTTTGAAACAGTTACACATACATTTTTTTATTTATTTTTTTCAAAAATATTTTCGGACTTTTTCCTTTAAGAAAAAGAGAGAGAGACAGAGATGTATATATATATACATTGCTGTGAGACCTTGCTTCTTGCCAAATTTCATGACCAATGGGAAGTACCCTATACGTTTGGGCTTACTTGCAAGTATCAAATTATATCATATAAATGACCGTATTTTTTTATTGCGTTGATATAGAAACTTGATTTTGTTAGAGTTCCAAGGGACCATAATTATACCTACTTACGTATTTGATATTAATTTCAACTTAATACCTCCACGCACTCCTGAGAAAACGAGTTTTGACAGACTGACAGACAGACAGACAGACGGACAACGATGTGATCCTATAAGGATTCCGTTTTTCCTTTTGAGGTACGGAACCCTAAAAAGCCACAAAATGGTGTAAAGGCGTCCGTTTTGTCGACAGTACATACTGGGGAATAAAAAAGCTGAATTAAGGGGCAAATCTACTTCATGTTTCTTTAGGCAAAAGCGCCAGAGTAGCCGGCGACTTTCTCTCTTCTCTCTTTCTTACGTTGTTTGAGATTTGCAGATCAGTAACAGGTTGTACGTTGATCCAAATACGAGTATGATTCATGACCGTAAAGTAAATTGCCCTATCGAATCTATGTATTTCATGAAATCTTTAGCCGTACACTGGAGGCTCTTTTTTAATGCTTCCTTCAACAATTTTGCAGTATTAAGTATCAATATTTAAATTGCTGATTTGTTTCATTCAGCAGCATTCAAATCAAAGGTATTTCATACTTTATTCCTACTACTATATTATTACTGGTATTTATACTTTATTCTTTATTTTTTCTCTAAGATGCGATGAAAACTCCAGCGAAACGGTATTTAGAGCAATTAATATCGTCTCTTAACCTGCATTTCTGAAGCTATCAAGATATTGGACGGCTATTGGAAAATAATGAATGGAAAACCATTGAAAGGAACATTCAGCATAAAAATATTCTCGAACCAAGTCGAAACTAAGGTATTTTGCTAACCAACGACGCACGAAATTTTAATGAACCACCCTCCACACAAAATACTTTTTACTTACGTTCGAAAATTTTGCTGAATAAAAATGGCAATTACCTGAAAGTAAATAAAAGGAAATTGATTAATATTTGGTGGGAATTGATACTTTGTTTGTTGATGTAGTGTCTACGCAAAAAAAAAAAAAACTAGTTCTTTAGTAAATAGATCGAAGGATTACATATGGTCAAATTAAATTAATTAGCAACAGCACTTACGTTCGTTGACCCAAAAAAAAGCAAATAACCTTTATGTTTAGATAACGATACCCATCACGTCTGCGAAGTTTTGCTAGCTAATTTAATTTGACCCTGTATAACTGTTAAATGGGAAGCGCTAAGGTAGCCCGCGAAATTCAAATATTCTTGCGTTTTTTGCAATTTGAGTTTAAGTTTAATGATGATTCAAATATTAAATTCAATATAATTCGCGACCGTAACAATCATATATTTACAGAAAAATATCATTAGAATCGGAAAAAAAAATCGAATAAATCAACTTCATAAGTTAGCAAAGACCTCAAATGTCACGATTTCATGAAATATTCATTAAATAGAGTTATATGAACTTAAAGAACTGTATTGATGATTTTTATGGCTATAATTCTATAAATACAGATTTGTTACGGTCGCGAATCATATTCAAATCAACATACAACCTAATACCGACTTGTAAATTGCAAAAAACGTAAGAAAAATTGAATTTCGCAGGCTACCCTGATGCTTTCACCTTACCTAAGCTTATACTTTTAAGCTACTTAGGTTAAACTGGTCTTGCCGTGGCTGTCATAGGATGGGTGACAATAGGGATGATGCCTGGGTAAAATTAGTAGATATTAGAACGTATTTTTTGCTTTATCATAATTGATAGAAAATGACTTAGATAAACCGCATTCAATTTGGGGCTCGCTACGTCACAATTAAGTATAAAATGTAGCTAGACGTGACGTCATGCCACATTTTAACTCGAAATGTATCGCCGTAATCTTTTGACTACGTAAAAAAAGAAAAAATACGTGTGCAATATTTTTTTAATAATCTATCTGACGGACAAAACTAATTTTTAGTCAACATCCCTATTCTAACTTGGAAAAGAAAGTTATTTTTGTGCTGCAAAGCATCTAATGATGCTTTTTATTTTTTTGCTTTACTTACATCATCATCTGTCTAGGCCTTTTCCCAACTGTGTTGGGGTCGGCTTCCAGTCTAACCGGATGCAGCTGAATACCAGTATTTTACATGGAGTGACTGCCTATCTGACCTCCAGAACCCACTACGTAATACGATACCCCTTGGTAAGACTGGTTGTCAGACTTTCGTGCTTCTGACGACCCGTAACGACTATCAAAGTTCCACGAATTTTAGGCGGAACCAACGGCTTAACGTCCTTTCCGAAGCATGGAGAAGTCTTGGTATTTAAAGTTGGTCGCCCATCCACGGACCAACTGCGGCAAGCGTAGCTTAACCTGATCGATCGACCCGTGCGGCTGTTATTACTTAGCCACAGGCCCCTCCGTAAGCTTCACTTACAAATATGACATAAACAACCACCTAAACCTGAAATGTGTAGGCCACATAAGTATGACCGTCAATCAAGCACTCCATTTTAAAATACCTGTCACCAAATGATGTCAATGCCATTGAAAATAAACCCTGAAACCAGGTCAGCTGAACATTCACATGACCGACCAACAAAGACAATACTCTCAAAGTAAAATTAACCACGATTCAATAAATAAAAGTAAATTGTTCGATGATAAACGTACAGCAATCAGACCCCCATTTCATTGCGGAAATGAATTCTCGCATCGCTTGTGAGTGGTACAAATGATGTGTGACTAGGTTTACTGGCTGCTCCGTGTTTCGGGACTAGTAAGATATGTAAATTTTGCGCTGCATGTTATGTAATATAGTTTGTATGTCGTATGTTTGAATGTATGCCTGATTTTGCTAGGAGTAAGAAAATTTCTGCTAGTGTTCATGAATTTGTATTACGAAGGTTCATTTCTTACCTTTCGTTCTTAAATATATTGCGACTACAGTAATTTAATGTAGTAGAGTAGATCAGTATTTTCGTGTATAAAGCTTTCAAAGCTATGAGATCAAATTACCTAGGGTACCTATGTATATTGAGTGACTTTTTACCGTCTTGAAAAAATAACATACCTAGTTTTTTTAACGATCTATAAAGTTTTTACAAAATTTCTGTTTTTATTGTTCTAGTTTACTTCAAATGTTATTGATAGAGCAATTTCTTTGTAAGCTATTGAAAAAACAAAAAAAAAAAAATCATCTATGTATACATATAATTTAAATCTGTGCTACATCTATCTATATAAATAACTAAACTTACCTTATTCTTTATTTATTTTATTTTTACTAAATGCATATAAAAGTATATACGGTACTTATAAAAAAAAATAATGGTTAATATTTTTGTCTGTATGTTTGTTCTGGCTAATCTCCAAAACGGCTGGACCAATTTTGACGGGACATTCACTGGCAGATAGCTGATGTTATAAGGAGTAACCTGGACTACGTTTATTTTAGAAAAATAATTAGAGTTCCGTGCAAAAATTTTAAACCAATGCGAACAAAATCCGATTAAAATAGGGAATTATAGACATCCACGCGGGCGAAGCCGCGAGCAACAGCTAATTATTTAATATAGTTTTTCATCTCCATTGTTCTCTTGTGGTGCTTAAGTTACGCTTTACAAAGGGATACTAATTTCTGTCTCTATTAGAATCTACTTTGACATTTAGTAATGGCTTAGAAATACCAAGTAAAATTACGTAATTTTACTTGCTAGTAGCTACTCACATGAGTAGGTTCTAATGTTCTTGTTAAATAAATAAAATAATAGTAATAAATAATAATCATACCTAAACTATGTATATGTAAAATACATAGTATACTTTGTAAACTAAGGGCTTGTGCTTAAGTGATAACAGCCGCACGGGTCGATCGATCAGGTTAAACTACGCTTGCCGCTTTTTTTTTGTGCATGGCATCTCGTAGTTGGCCTAGAGAGGCCGTGACTACTTAACCGGTCAATCCTGTGGCTGCCTTAAGCGAACTCAACGCCTCCAGCCAGGGCATAAACTTACAGACTAAGCGACTACACACTACACGCCAAGGGCTCCCCCTGTGGGGAACGAACCTCGGCTTAGGGCGTCGCTGGGGGGAGGACAGCAAGTTGGGACAGGCTGGATGAAATTAGAGTAATTATTATTATCATGTGAGTTTAAAGCTGCTGGCTCAGCTACGCCACCAGCTGGCACTTCATTCCCGAGCAAGGGAGGGGGGAAGGATGATTACTTCGGGGTCGTCGCGAGGGACCTCGGCGGCGAGGTCGGAATGTCGATTTGTTTTTGTTCCTACGGTCCCTACTGCTGTCCTGGAGAAGAGTTATGGGGTCAACATCTTTACATACCAAGACCTCTCCGTGCCTCGGAAAGCACATTAAACCGTTGGTCCCGGCTGTCATTCGTCGATCTTTGACAGCCGTTACGGGTCGTCAGAAACCCGAAAGTCTGACAACCAATCTTACTAAGGGGTATCGTATTACCCAGTAACTGGGTTGTGGAGGTCAGATAGATAGCCGTTCCATGTAAAATATTGATATTCAGCTGCATCTGGTTAGACTGGAAGCTGACCCCAACATAGCTGGGAAAAGGCTAGGTAGATGATGACTCACGTGAGTAGGTATATAATCCAAAATCACAAGTTATTTATTTCACTCAGTTAGCAGTGCTCAAGTTCACATACATTTTTCACGTCTAAATAATACGTCTGACATTTTGTCTTGTATGTCAAGACCAAGACCTGTCTCTGACATTTTAATTTTGATTAATTTTACAAGTTCGATGGTAGTAAATAATATTATTGAAATTTGTGTGTTCTCATTAAAAGAAATTCTTTGAAAAGTAATTACCAGTTTTTATTGTTAGATAATAATATTCACAACTTTATTTTGTTTTAAGAGGTATTTCACAATTAATTAATGTTTCTAGCAAGTAACTTAAAGTAAATGTTTGCTATACCGTACCTTTATAAACGCATAACAGAATGAACTAAGTTGATACGAAAATTTTGCTGATGTCAATTGACAATGACAAGTACCCACTAATGATAGTAATTTAGGCTCCCTCCGAAAGGCGCGGCGTGACTTCGGTAGAACTATTTTAATTAAATTTTCATAAAAAATTGTTCTGCACGAGCCTTTACTTTATTTTAGGTTAAACATGTTTCCGCCATTTAAAAGCGCTGGACGCTTATATACCATAAAGTTTATTTAACTGCCGCAAATCATTATCTTTGATTGACCAACATTCATCTATTAGAATGCTGTCAGTCGAAGATGGAGGTATTCCACACAGAGCTCTGATTTCAACTTAACCGAACGGCGCTTATGACAGATTGATCCCATGAACCGCGATAGTAAGACAGTTAAAATTTTCACAGATGATGTATTTCTGTTGCCGTTATAACAACAAATACTAAAAACATAAAATAAAATACTGCTCCCATACGACAAACGTGATGTTTTTGCCGTTTTTATAGTATGGAAACCCTTCGTGCGCGAAACCGACTCGCACTTGGCCGGTATTTTTTAATAAATAACATATTATCTGAGTGCGGCAGTAAAACATCTTATTTTGACAATAACATGAATAAGAAATCGAAGGTTCAAAGACAACAATAGTAACAAAAACCAACTACTAACTCTCAGCTCCTCAAAGTACACAAGTACAAGAATACCTACATAATATGCCACAACCTTCTAACTCCGACAATAAAAGATGTATCTTCCCTGAACACACAAATCACCCTTCAGGGTACATTCAGAAGGGCATCACACATAGCGGGCCTCGGTAAATAAACATATTAACCCTTAAGTGGGGGCCGCTGAAATTGTGAGGGGTAAAGCAGGAGATGAGGCGATTTGGCAAAAATCATTTTAAGCTTTAAGTTTGTTTGTATATAGTTTATAATACAAGAATAATGCCCGAATATTGAAAAAATAATGGTTTTATTATGTACGAAGCTTCAGAAGATCGAAAGCCGTACCATGTGGCGTTCTATAGTTTTTGCCTTTTGTATTTTTTTCACGGGGCTAAACTTAGACCTTCCTTAAAGCTTCCTTAAAGCTATGTATTAGGTAGGTTATTAGGTAGCTATGTATTTAGTTAGCTGCTCTGTCTACTTGCTATTGTTTTTAGTCACTCCGGAACGAATAGCGGAAGTACCAATTGGAAGTTTATTGTTTCTCAAAGTCCTCTCAATCCCAAGATGAACACCACATGCATAGCAACGTATCAATATCTCTGTGAATGACCGAAGGAATCCAGCCTCAAACGCATGACGTAGCCCAATTTAATTATCAAGACATTACTTTCCCTTACAACGAAACACTTATCTCAAACAAACCGCTTTTCTCTCATAACTTCCACTACCAACTCCTCAAGTTCTCCTAAGGCACGTTTCCTGAATGTTTAATTTTATTGAATTCCGATCGATCCTGCTGCCAGATGTTTGGTGAGTACCAACTTATCCCTTTTCACCATGTCCAAATCATCCATATTTTGCCTAAAACCTGTTATTTATGCGTTTTGGGCTAGTTATGGAAGATTTGCGAACTGTATGGGATATCTTATGAGGTTGTATGTTTTTGGTTTCTTGGCAAAGAATGGGTGATATATTATGTTGTTGAAAAGGAGCGAAAGGGAAAATATATTATGAGCGTATGGGAAAGTGTCAAGACGATAGGTTGTAATATTTTCCTGTTTGCTTACCGCCCAAACTGCTGTCACCGATGTGTGGTAAGTAATCGTGGCCACCATCAATTTCTTCTCGTGAGAGGAACTTAGAGCAAACGATCTGGTTAATATTTTTACTGCGGTATTATCTAGAAATAATTGTATATTATACTACCAGGTCCGAAGACGTTGTTTTATCCAAATCTTGTATATTCTATTAAACGAGCAATATTTATATATATAGGATTTTTAATCACGTTTTCGAAAATGGCTCTAACGATTTCGATGAAAGTTGCAATATGTGGCTTCACAGGGACGAAAAATCGATCTAGCTAGGTCTCATATCTGGGAAAATTCGTTTTCTCTATTTTCATCAGAGCAGAGCTCGGTCACCCAGGTACATTCAATAATTCATACAAGGTTCCCATAGAAAATGCACTTTCAGTTTTCCTGGAATTTCGCAACTTTTCAAATTTTCCTTTCCATGAAGAACCTTATTCCAAAGAACCTGATTCAAAATATCAGCTGTTCCCTTCATTTTGACGAGTTATGCGAACATAAATGTATTTTTATTTCGCGATTTCAGGTTTTGTACCATAGTAAAAGTTGTTCGTAATGATGAGTACAATGACCCCTTAAGAGGTTGTGCGTTATTTAAGTTAGACTTTGTATAGATGATGAACAGGAGGCATTAGTAACGCCAAATTAGTTATAGCAGTGTGAGAGAGCTTAAGGATTATTCTTATCAAAAGCGTCTTTTAGACTTTCATAAAACACGACCCCCTAATCCCTAGCACCCACTTCAGAATAACGCTTGCACGTTAATTAATCAGTTGAATTACAATAATTCCGACTAAACCTAACGCTCGATCAAAGTTTTATGCAATCGGCCGCAAGTTGTTCAAACTTCAGCCAACTTCGGGAAACTTCTGGCAACTCCGGCCATGTTTAGCCGACATCTTGTTTGATGTTGTCTACATCGTAATGGTTCCGTCGATGTGGTGCGATACAAACCGCGACACGGAAATTAATTCGACCTATGTATACACTGATAGCTAAATACGGTTAACGCGTACTCAGGTCTCTAAGCCGCAGCAATGTGTACTAAAAGTTTGGAAAACGTCGTTATATTAAATTATGTTTGGAACTCGACGAGTGTAAACCACGTACTTCCGAATGTGGTAGGGATTTGTTATTAATATGGTAATAGACATGAAATTTTGAGTTCACTTAACATGACGTGTTTAATTCCAGCTGAAAGACTATAAAAGGGAATGTAATACATTTTTGATTTGTTTTTTTTTTTTTTTTTTTGGCTTCGCTAGCGTGCATTAACAACCGTACATTTTTCCGGGATAAAAAGTAGCTTTTGTGCTATTTCAGGCTAAAATCTATCTTTGTGCCAAATTTCATCCAGATCCGTTCAGCCGATCTGGCGTGATTTAGTAGCAAACATCCATCCACCCAAGCTTTCGCATTTATAATAGAATAGCAGCGTACCGCGGTTTCACCCACGTAAGTCTCAAACCCGTAGGAATATAGGAATACAAAGTATCCTATGTGTTATTCCAGGTTATAAACTATGCTGTGTGTCAAATTTCATCAAAATCCGTTCAGTAGTTTTTGCGTGAAAGAGTAACAAACATCCATCCATCCTCACAAACTTTCGCATTTATAATATTAGTAGGTTTTAACCAACTCTTACCGTATCTAAACGTCTAGGAAATTTCAAAAAGAGCCAAAAATAGTTTATGCAATGATTTGGATCTTTAAATTTTTCAGCATAGTCTATTTTATCTACCTGTAGTAGGAATATCTATCGTATACTAAACTATTTAGAATTTAGTTAGACCAAAGTATATCCGCAAAATACGAAGCCATCAATCAATTAGCCTAGCATTTTACCTACCCATGTTTGCCATTCAATTACGCCTAACTTCATCTCCTGCCGAGAAACATCTACTCGTCGCCAATTTTAGCACTTTCTCACACACGAAGGTAATCCTTATAACATGTAGGTAGCATAAACTTAACACTAAGCAAGAAAAAACGAAGTTATTGCGCTAAAAGCCTGCACTTTAGATGCTAAAGCTGAAAATTGTAAAAAGATTGGTTACCAAAAAACCTTTCCGTTAAATATTAGCGAAGCACTTTACAGGCGCATAAAGGAATTTCTCTTTTACGGCTGCTTGCATCTTGTCGGAATATTGAAGCGTTGAGGGTGAGGCGCGAGTGAGGGCAGGGCGGAAATATAGCGCGACCAGCTCTGTGCCCGATGAGATTTTCAATCGGCAACAGTTCAGGAGTCTTAAGCTGCGGTTTTATAGAAGAACAGCGTAGCGGTTGACTGATAGAAAATGCCTATGGCATTAAGTCCGCCTTTGTATCTGTGCATTTGTGTGCATTAAATAAATAATAATAATAACCCTACCGCCGTATCTCTATGTTGACGTCGTGGTGGAGTGTTCTAGGTCTGTACCGGTAGAGTTTACTTTGCCGAAATAGGTCTAGGGTGAGGAGCCAGACCAAGAGAGATGCATAAACCAGCAGGGCAGCATGTGGCGAGCTGTTGGCCAGTAGCGATCCCACAGACCCTATCTCCCGGGAGAAGTCTTGTTCTTCACCCCTGGCTTGCCTTTATTGCCCGGCTGGAGTGAACATTGACGAAGAACACAGCTCGCAGCTCTTTCTTGCCATTATTAGCCGGCTTGAGTGGAGATTCGCAGGAGCAAATGCGCTCGGAGGAAGAAAGTAATCCAGTAAGGTGCTGGTAGGGATCTTGACCGTACTCCGGGATTGTCCTGATAGCCGTGGAGTACCTCTCCATTCCTCAAGCACCTTTCCGGCCGCCCACCGCCCGCGGCCGCGGGCGGACCGTTTCCGGAGACCCATTATTGAGTATGCAAGTCACCCCCTGCCAGTTTTATCAGTGTATAACATTAGTCAGGCAGGGGACATAGTTCTTCAATAGTTCAAGTTACCCAATTCACTTTAGCCACCCAAACCCATAGCCTAATATGTTTGTTTCCAATTTCTTCAATAGTCCTGCACCAACCAGTTGTCCTTGGATGCACTTGCATAGTGCATTTCCTGCCTCCTCATCATTTGAAATTGTCTAAGGGGCCTCTACGAGTTGGCTTCGGCCCCTCGTACGCCTTCCAAAGGTCCGGGACTTCAGAGTCCCGAGATATGACAAAGACATTTTAAAATAAATAATAATGATACTGCATCAAAATCCATTGTTTGTTTAATTTATAAAAAAAAACTAAGCGGCTACAGAGACAGACGAAAAGTGACTTTGTTTTATACTATGTAAGATAGATTTTTATTTCAGATAAATTCTGTTTTGTTTACTTCTAGTAGTATAATATTAACTATGTGATATATAATAACATTTCTGCTCTGCTCAATTTCCAAGATGAAAATGCACCCTCAGTAAGTATTTTAAGTTAAGTTGCAAGAGCTTATGAACTAAGTAGATAAGAAGATATTGTGAAACGTTTGACGCTTGACAGTTTTCCAGCATTTATTAAATACCTGGAACTATGCAGTTTTAATTAAAGATATATAACTATGCTTAATAAGTTTAAGTATTTGCGCTATTGGCAGTGGGCAGATCTTGGAAAACGGTGTGATCATGGTTGGTGTTTTCTCACTCAGATTTTTACCTTGACGCGTATTTTTGTTTTTTTTCGGCGCTCTGGACCTACACGAAATCTTATTATTCATTTGGAAACACCTATTCTAGTTCAGACTAGCATTGCTAAGACCAGCCTGTAATCCCTGAAAGGGTTGGTAAATGTAGTGGTGTCATATACCCAAATAAACAAATAAAAAAGCGGCCAAGTGCATGTCAGACCACGCAAGATAAAGGGTTCCGTAGTTGGGATGAATTTATCCCACAAGAACAAACTTAACAACTTTAAAAACTTACATTTGCAGTTAGAATGTATGGGAGAACATGTTTTTCAACTACAATTGAAAAACCTGTTCTCCCATACATTCCAACTGCAAATGTAAGTTTTTACGCACAATATTGAGGGATTTACCATATTATTTTAAGACCATAGACTTCTCGTAGGTTTTCCTGTAATCTATAGGTAAGGTTTTTTTTAATTTTAGGCTCAGTAGTTTCCGAGATAAGGGGGGAGTGGTCTATTTTCGTCTATTTCATAAATACAGTTTATTTTAAAATTATAAAAAGAAACCTATTTGAGACCCTCATAGTACCCTTTCATTTGATATGTCACACGGTACAGTTTGCAAATCTTTTTTTTTTGTTTATTTTCTTATTTGTCCTCCAAAATTGACCCCCATATCCAAAATTCATATATTTACGTTACACGTTCGTGTTTGACGTTAGCAGTTATGTAAGCCTTTGAATAACATTATAGTTATAAAAATTATTAAGAAGTAATAAGTATTTTCTAAGTTAAGTATTTAATTAATGTTTGCATGTCAATATGGTAGAATGTACAAGGAGTCTATAATGGATGGATATCCATCTTATTGTAAAAACCTACATTCTGTGCAAATAAATAAATATTCTATTCTATATTTGAGTCACAGAAATTCATGTGTACCTTTCAACTTAATCGGTACATTAGATTCGAAGCAAATTGGCTGTGACAGGCGGACAGACAGACAGACGCACGAGTGATCCTATAAGGGTTCCGTTTTTCCAATTGAGGTACGGAACCCTAAAAAACAAAGAAAAAATGTTTACTACAACTACACTATAAATGCCATGCAGTAGGGGGCGAGTCCTATCCATGCCGCTTTCCGCTAGCGCTAAGACCTACCTTTATTTGGTCGTTAGGGCCAGGCGCAGCACTCATTGACGGTAGCTTATTGCAGCTACGTCGACGTCTTCCGAACTTATTAAATTACGGGATATTGTTGTCTATAGCAATTTCAGTACCACCGGCGTCGGAATGAGCTCTTGTGCTGTACTTGTTGGAAGGCATTCTGTCTAGGACTCTTCGGCGAAGCGGGGAGATACTGCTTCCTTGAGCAAGATTGGAGAGTTTAAATTGAAGTTTTTTTTTTTTGTATTAGGGCCCGAACACACTTACCACAATCACACCACATCACAGTGACCAAAAGTGTGGCCGGCAGTGGTTAGTGTCGCTACAGCTTCCTACAGTTGCGTTGTGGTAACTACAAAGTTTCGATGTGGTTGCGTTGTCGCTAGTATTTGCGATGTGGTTACGTTGTGGCTAGTGTTGGCAGACAGATCGACTCCGGCTGTGACATTGTCGGCGCGTCGACTCGACGATGTGATTGCGTTATGGCTGCGACGTCGCCTTGATGTGGTCGGTATCGCCCAACCGGTTGATTGCCAAATGTGGTCCGTTTGAATAGATTTTCGTAAAAATTAGTGCCGGTCCACGTGATGTCGTTGTGGTCCGTCTGATCGGGCCCTTAGGGTTAGCGTCTACACGGGAAAACTATCTGTACCTAACAGGTTGGGAGTAGCCATGAAGAAAGCTTTCCTTATGGGTGAAAATGCTGCGTCAATCCTTCCCACACTGCTTCCAAATGGGATGCTAACCCTGCAATGGGGTGAGTGTTAATTAGTGACCGATACTTAAACACGTGATTGTATGTACTCATGATAACAAACAACTTTTACTATGGGACCAAACCAGAAAAAAAATCAGCTTTCCCATACATTTCAATTTCGCTTAACTCGTCGATATGTAGCGAGCAGCTGATTTATTTTCGCGATTTCAGGTTTGGTCCCATACTAAAAGTTGTTTATTACCATGAGTACAATCATTTGTGTTTAAGATCGGTCACTAATTACCAACCTATTATACCCTATTTTGGTCAAGACGGTAAAAAAGTCACCCCGTATACGGCAGGATTAGCATTCCATTTGGAAGCAGTGTGAGAAGAATTGAGTCATCCTATATAAGGTGGTTGTAAGGGTTTACCCACCAATTAAAAGGAAAAATGGAAGATGATTGAGAGGTCAAAGTGAGAACTTACTTGACTGTATCTTATGTATCTAAGCTTTCTTAGTAAAATACTGTTAATAATTTGTTATATTCAAGAAAAAAACATTGCAATTTCCAAAGCAATATCATACTATAAAATAGGTACGCGAAATAATAAGCTATTGAAACAAACGGAACTCGGCCTGTGGCATTTAATAAACTTCGACCTCACATGTGTCGCTGCGTAAACTTTACAACGAATGTCTATGTCGCAGGCAATGTTCAAGCCCGGTGCATTGAGGAACTTCCTAATTATGTAGAACTTGAACAATTAGTGCACGGAGCGAGAGGGAACCGATAACATCGTTAGCGATGTTTCAGGTAAGTAGTTGTTAAGTAAAGTAGTTACTGTTTTGTTATTGGATGTGTCTCGCACTTTGGTCTGTTGTTGAAAATATGGAAGTTGGTAATGAGGAAGTAAATGGGGAGATAGGGAATATTATTTATCTAGTGCACGACTACACGTTAAGTTGGGAAAATGGTTTTATGCTTGGTTTTTTTTTTACTAGCCTTCGCTGTCTCACTACTGGTCAAAGGCCTCGCTCCACTCCTTCCATCTTTCAGGAGCCCGCGCTTCCTCTTTCCAGTTCTGGCGGAGCATATCCAGCTCCAATGCTTGATTACCTACGATAATTTATGGAGAAGACTGATTTGTGATGTTTGCATGTTCATACGTAAAGTAGTAGTTGCGAAATATAAGGATTTAACGCTGGAACTATGCAGAACTAAGTCATGCCATGGTAAAATATGTCTAAACAAATCTGGAAGAAGGTTTCAGGGCTGACAGTCCAGGGGGTGCCGGATAAATATTTAAACACCATCGAGGACTCTATTGTAATGTGCACCTCCAAAATCCGTTTATTACGATGGTAATTTCGAAAGGCGCAGATATATGCCAATGGCCCATCAAGGAGCGCTGTCCCAAATTAGAAGCATTATTAATTTATTATACATAAAACAAAAGGTATTTTAATAAAACAAGTATACTAAAAGGTAAATAATTAAATTATCTTTAAAATAGTGAACGTTTCATAAAAATACACTTGATAATTTTTGCGTGATTTTTAGTCTTATATCCGTGTTAGATATGAATTTACAAATGAATTACACTATGTAATATAAACATAATCTAAAATATTCACAAATTAAGAAAATGCTTTAATTTAACATATTTTTTTTTTCAAATCATTAATACAACTCGTTCAAACGTGGTCTTCAGTTTATAATAATTAAAAGTCGGTTATCGTCGCGTTAATACATGGAAAGATAAACTTAAAACTTACTCTGCATAATACAGTATGTTAACCAACAGAGGGCGTTCCCGTTAACCCGCAGCAGTATAGCATCCATACATGCTAAAAAAAATATTACCATTCGAAAACAAAATGGTTTTTATTTTTTTTTAATATTAAAATATTCACTAAAATATTCAAAAAAATATAAAAATATTCACTAAAAATAAAAACTAAATTGCGATGTTTCCGTCCTTCAAGTACGCGTGTACAGAGTGTTTCTTTTACGTATCAATTTAACATTTTTAGTGAATATTTTAATATTAAAAAAAATAAAAACCATTTTGTTTTCGAATGGTAATATTTGTTTTAGCATGTATGGATGCTATACTATTGCGGGTTAACGGGAACGCCCTCTGTTGGTTAACATACTGTATATCCAAAAATATCCCATTCATGCACAAATCTCTCAACTATGCACTTCAGTTTTAATCACTGACAGCAATAACATTTGGAACTAAAACTCAAGAATTGCTAAGGCGCAACACTAAAATTAGCACTAAAACTAAAGGTTACATCTCTTACTTAGTCGTTTTATGATATGTCTGAGTTCGCAAGTGAAGTCGCGTTAGTATTGCAAACTCTTAATGCAAGTTTTACTCTGTTTTAATGGTATTTGCTTGTACAGTACTGTACAAGTTAATGAGGGTGGAATATGTTTTAGATTGCAATGTTGGATATCTTGTTTCGTGTTTGTTTAAATGTAGCATACCAGCGTTTAATCACGTTTACTGTCTATTTTATTTTAACAATGAAAACAAAATGGAATTAAATACCTATTTTTATGACTGCCATGATATCCCGAGGGATTCATTCCAACAAAAATCACGCATATTTTATATATTCAGAAAACCGCAATATTAGTATGACAAGGAAACGTTTCTAATGATAACCTAAAATCATGAGCCTGAGAAGCGAGAAGAAAATGTATTTTTTTTTTCTAAACAAGGCATTTTTTTATCAGTAGCCAAATTTTCACAGGGTGTTCTACCCATGAATAAGAACAACTTTCACTATGGGACTAACTCTGAAATCACGAAAAAAAAAACATCTGTTTCACATTTTGGTTGAGTAGATAGGTACTGAAATTTTGTATGAAACAGCTGATTTTTTTCTGTGATTTCAGAGTTGGTTGAAAGTTGTTCATATTCATGTGTTGTTCATATTCATTTCGGCCTGTGAAAATTTGGCTACTGATAAAAAAGTTGCCCTGTATAAGTAAACAAAAAAGCTGATTTTTAAATAAAAATCTGTTTCTTACTATTTATTTACACAACAACCTCCTATCATCCCTAGCTTTATCAACACTCATTTAGTCATTTTCCGCAACACCTTATTCCCGAGACTGCCAGCAACAGTCAAGCAAATCCGGTACTCAGCCCATTGTACATTAATAATGAAAGTTTTCCTGCGACACAGTTCCCAGCCTTATTTGCTTACATAATTAGAGCTTGAAGCAAAACACGAGTGCAGGATCGTGTGTAGCCAGCCTTCTAGTTAGTGGTCTAGTGAAAATAGAGGGAAATAAAGCTGGTGCCAAATTAACTGTGTGACTTAGGAAATATGTGTTGATTCTCGTAGTTCGAACATTAACAAGGAACTCGGAGCCTGGGGTTGTACCCAGTTGGGTAATAGGCTCGCCTTCTATTAGTACAGTCACGAAATTAATTGTTAAGCAAATTGACACCCTACGTCAATTTGTCGTGTTATACCATAACCAGCCTATAAGGCATCCTTAAATAGTAGGATCACCAATCCGTCTGACAAACCCTGTGATTACCTATGGCGAGCCGCGAGACCTCTAACTTCTGGCCCAAGCGCTAATCGCAAACAGGCCGACATAAAAGGCCTTTAAAAAGCACTACGATTATTCCCCTTTTAAAACAAAACACTACCTACTATTTTTTACAGCAATATTTTTCCATGCATAAATTATTATTCGAAATAAATATTTTTTTGTTTTGTTAAAACTGAAACACCACTAAATGGATGCTTCCATTATCGCTGTACGAATATTATTCCCGAAATTAATTGTAAGTAAATCCTTTTGTATGATTTACACGTTGTTAAAACATGTTGGAAGTTGAATATTAAATGTTGGCTTTTATATTTTGATTTGTGGCTAAGTAATAACAGCTGCCGCGGTTGGTCCGTGGATGGGTGACCATCTTTACATACCAATACCTCTCCGTGCCTCGGAAAGCACGTTAAGCCGTCATACGTGGATCTTTGACAGTCGTTCCGGGTCCTTAAAGCCTTAAAGTCTAACAACCTGTCTTACCAAGGGGTATTGTATTACCCAGTAACTGGGCTGTGAAGGTCAGATAAGCAGTCGCTCCAAATAAAATAGTGGGATTCAGCTGCATCCAGGGGTAACCAACATACATAGTTGGGAAAAGGCTAGGCAGATGAATGGCATTTACAATTTTGTAAAACACTGATTACAAATGTGGCTTAAATTACGAATTACCTACTTATGAATATCGCTTCTTTTTTCACCAATTTCTTAAGAAAGTCGTGTGTTGTAGGCTAGTTTGATTTTTAACCATAACTTAAATTGCCATCGTACTGCCTTTGTCTCATTTTTTTTGGGATAGGCGCAGCATGTCTTTTTCTTCCATACATTTCTATTTGCCGTTATCTCTTATGTCACCTTCTTTCTAGCAATGTCACTTTTCACACAATCAAGCGCTACCCCGACCAAACGACCTTGAGCGCTCGCTCTGTCCCGCTCCCTTTTTTTATCTTGTGGAAATCTTCATGGATGTCCTCCACCCTGGGGCGGGTGGAGGGGTCTGTCAGACTCTTGCTGACTAAAACCACACGGTGTTCTACTGCTACCTTTAGCCGGGGCGTTGGAGTGCTTGCGCATTTTGTCACGCTCCCCCGGCTGGGTGTTAGCCCGCATGGATTCATGCGGACTCCGTCACCCTCAGCGGTCTTAAACGCCCGCAATTCCTCTAGAGAGGCGCGTGCGGAACACGGCGCGCCGCCGCCGTCTCGGGCCTTTCACTGTTCAGGCAACTCCCCAAATCTGTTGGTGAGTAACGCACTATCGCAAGGTTTTGGTCGGGGTAGAGCCTTAACCACAAATTCAATGTTGTACTCTCTCCTCATTGTGAATATTTTCAATGAGATGCTGTGTATCACAATGTAAAAAAAAAGAGTTCAGTATATTTACAAGATCACAAAAACAAAACAACACTCATAAAACCTTACAGGATTTTCCGCACAACCAAGTCGAGTAAATAATGATAATTTGGTAGAATCGAGTTTACAAATCGGCTTTCAATGTGTGGCAGCCCTGAAAGGGATTACAGGGATCACTGATCACTCGTAAGCCTTTAGTTACACAGATATGCTGTTAACCAACACTGAGGAGCGGAAGTTTGTGCACATACACACACACAACACATGTTTTTGAGCTTGTGTGTACTAATAACAGATATTGTTGTATGTGTGCGAGTATATGTGAGTATATGTAGAGGATGTGTGGGTGTATGTGTGTGTAATTGGATTTTAGTGTAAGTAATCGTGTTAAGTTTATTTCGCATTGATTGATTTGTGTAGCGAATTATGGGTAGTAATGTTTCTCGTCAGATAAGTTGGCAAAGGGAGAAATTAAGATAATTTTCTTGTTCTTCAATTTCTAGATGAGATCAGAAAAAGGACACCCCAATTTTTATTTTTTTTGGTTTGGGTCTCCCAACCAAGCATCTGCTTCTCATAATAATTGCTATAGGTGCGGTGAAAAACTTATTCTTTGCTGGGGATCATGCCAAACTAAACATATGAAAGTCGTTTTGGGGAACTCATGATTTTGTGTCTCAGCATCTTATAAATAAAGCATAATTTTACCTACCACAACAATAATTAACAATAACGACAGCATTATGCATCGAGCTGAAAAAGTTAAACTTCTATTAATTTCGCAAGCAACACGCAACTCCAACCACAACACTACCAAACTAATAACAGCTTCTAAATACCCAACCACACGAAGAACATGCAACGAAACTTGTGTTCCCCTCCCTCCACTTGACCTGGAACTAACACCAATTTGTTACACACGGGGACACAAGTGCAAACTGTCTCAGATGTGCATCAAAGTTGACTAAGTAAGATCTTAATTAGCCGACCAAGTTCGATAGGCTACTTTTGTCAGGTCAGCGCTACCGGGGCGCGTCTTAATTAAAATTTAGCTTCACTTTGGCAATGAAGCGGGATTTGGACACTAATTGTTTCAGGTGGGCCTGTTCTTAGTACTTTTGTTGGCGAGGCGAATTCTAGGAAAATGGTGTGGGTGTGTTCGATGATTGCAGTGTTTTTCGTGGAATGTGATGAAATGTAATGAAATTGGTTAAAAATATAAAACAATTTCCATGAAAAACACAGTAAAAAGTGTATGAGAATTAACATTTAAGGGGATCGCCAGTATGCATTTTTTGCTTCGAGTTAAGAATGTTTGTTGATTAATGCCTTATTTTCTATGTGACTTCTGTGAACACTGTTTCAAATAAATAAAACTGAGCTTTTTTGGAAAAAAGTTTTTCATTACTATACAGGGTGTTTGGTGCATCGTGTGCCAAATTGAAATGGTCGACTGGGGGGGTCACCTTCTATCCTTTCAGACCCCTAAACACTTCTCATGCCCTGTGGCTTTTTTTTCATCGACTTTTTATTTTTTTATAAAAAAAATACCCAAATTTTGCATTCAATTTCAAAATAAAAAAAAAGTGTAAGTCGTAGACTCTGAATTTTAATTTTATTTAGACGTGTATTGTATTACAGTACTTTTAAATTCAAAATTAGTGACATTAGCCATCCAGTTTTTTTTTTTATTTACTCGCAAAGTTTCGGACTTCAATTAAAGCTGTCCATGTTACAGCTATTTACATGGCTATAAAAAAAAAACCAAAAGCGACCGGGATCTTCCAACTCCCTCAAAAACTCTCTAGTCTATCCTCTTGCTAGTGATGTGCCACATGCCATAAAAATCTTTTTACAACTTTGTGAATTCGCTAGAATTGTGAATCGAGTCACAAAATACTAAATTTGAAATTATGATTTAAAAAAATATTTTTACTTAAATTATACCTCAAGAACTCATTTAATCTGTTATCTCACTCTTGTAAGGTAAAATCTGTCTCGTATCTCTCTTTTTTGGGGGGGACGGTTACTAGAAATAAAAAATAATTGCATTTTTAACATTTATTTAATCATTTTTTACATATTCTGCTCAAATTGTTGGCCGCTATTGCGAATGCAGGCCCGACATCTATTTCGTATTTCCACAGTTGTTGTACGAAGTCGTATTTCCTCCTTAATTTGATTAAACGCCGTTTCAATGCGTTGAAGTAGTACCTCCCTAGTCGGAACCTCCGTGGCGTATACCAGCTCTTTGGCACGTCCCCAGACATAAAAATCTAGCGGAGTTAGGTCTGGGGAACGTGCCGGCCATGCAATAGGGCCATCGCGACCAATCCACGCATTGGGGAACACATCGTCAAGATATTCCCTCACAGTCAAACGCCAATGCGCGGGACAGCCGTCATGCTGGAATACTTTGGGAACATTTTCATTAAATACGGGCACCTCGGACACTAATTCGGGCAGGTCATTTTGAAGGAACTCCAAATAGTTATCGCCATTGAGGTTATCGGGCAGGTAATGCGGTCCAACTACCTAATTCCCAATCACTCCTGCCCAAACGTTTACACTAAACCTCCTTTGAAAAGATTTCTGCCTTTTAACATGTGGGTTTTCCGTTTTGTTTGTCCAGTGATGCAGATTGTGAAGATTGAGGATCCCTTCTTTGGTAAATTTGGATTCATCCGTCCACAATATTCTTTTTAAGAAATTAGGATCATCCACATCCGTGTGTAACATAAACCGACAGAATGCCACTCGTCTGTCAAAGTCGCCACCCTCAAGACCTACAAACAAAGAACTCTTTTAAATTCCTGTTGAGCAGTAAATAATTGCACAATGAGATTTTTAATGACCGGCGGCGTCGGACCGTTTGTATGGGCTGGTTCACTACCTGGAAGTAGTGACGTCATACCCATTACCTGCTAAACAAAGGCATCGTCAAACAAAGTGTGTACGGGTTTAAAGTTAGTTCAAAATTACGTACCTTGCACCGGAGTGTAGTGGAATGGATGTTTTTCGTTTTGCTGAAGAACTTTCCACACTTTCCATATTGAAATATCAAGATGTGCTGCCACATTTCTGATGCTTCTTGTAGGGTCTTCCTCAAAAAGTGCCAGTATTCTCTCGTCCACTTCAACATTATGTCGCACAATATGGCCCCTTGGTTCATGAAAAGTGACACTGCCAGTCTCGCGTATGCGTCGGTATGTGTCTTGGAAGACTCTGCGGCCAGGTAGTCGTCTACCAGGAAAACGTTCCTGGTAAATTCGTTGCGCTGCACGAGCGACACCATTGGCGGCTCCATAAGCCATCATGATGTCAGCATATTCCTCGTTAGAGAACGTCGCCATTGCAACAACAAAAAATCAACAAAGTTTAACAATAACACCAAAAGTTAAAACGTAACAAAAACCAACAAAACTCAACAAAACAAAGTAACAAAATGAAAAAATCGCGGAGTACGGTGAACTAACACACACGTCAGGTAGCAGAGGCAGTGATGTCTCGACTGACTGACGAATGACGGATTGACGGCGTCGCCGCGTCGGTGGCAGTTCGTCGTTTGTTCAAACTAGTTTAGGTACGCTATGCAAGAAAGATAGAGATAGAAGATAGATTTTACTTCGCGAGAGTGAGAAAACAAATTTTACCTGTTACTTAAGTAACAATTACGCAAAAAGACTTTTTTCTTTTGAATTTGGAATTTAATATTTTGTGACTCGATTCACAATTATTCTAGCTAATTTACAAAGTTGTAAAAAGATTTTTATGACATGTGGCACATCACTAGCAAGAAGATAGACTAGAAAATTTTTGAGAGAGTTGGAAGATCCCGGTCGCTTTTGGTTTTTTTTTTTTATAGCCATGTAAATAGCTGTAACATGGACAGCTTTAATTGAAATCCGAAACTTTGCGAGTAAATTAAAAAAAAACTAGATGGCTAATGTCACTAATTTTTAATTTAAAAGTACTGTAATACAATACACATCTAAATAAAATTAAAATTCAGAGTCTACGACTTACACATTTTTTTATTTTGTAATTGAATGCAAAATTTGGGTATTTTTTTTATAAAAAAATAAAAAGTCGATGAAAAAAAAGCCACAGGGCATGAGAAGTGTTTAGGGGTCTGAAAGGATAGAAGGTGACCCCCCCAGTCGACCATTTCAATTTGGCACACGATACACCAAACACCCTGTATAATAACTTGTTTCTCATAAATTATATTAAAACTTTCCCTTTAATATGATTCTACGCAGATACGTAAATGTACGTATATACGGTTTGAAACCGACATTTATATATTTATATAATAAATAAAACTACAAGTAATTCTACTCAACAGATTTATAGCAAAATTAAAAACCATATATTAAAAAAGTTAAATATCAAAATAAATTCAGTAAAAGTAATCACTCTGTTTAGACAACCTAGATGCCCACAATCCGTTGTTCTCCGAACATGTTTTTTTTATTGCACACATGTTCATTGTCTCATTGGCCTAGTGATACAATTTTACAGTGCTCAAATTTGCTCAAAATTAAAACTAGTATTTTTTGTATATCGTCAGCAAAGATGATAACAAGTAACTGGTTTAATTTATTGCATATATGTGAGTTCCATACTGTATATGAATACATATATATAGAGCAAGAAAAGGCGGAACCATCTGCTTTCCATAAACACACAGCAATCAGTTGTTCTGATACAACGGAACGCAGTATGTTAATTTAATTAAGAGACCACCCTCTCTCAACCTGTGGGTTGAAAAATATGAATAATATACTCTGTTCAGAACATAATTCGTGGCCTCCTTCTGTCTGCTAATACCGAATCCGTTAGCAAAGAGTGGTGATTATAACCTTGGTCCAATGATCGTAAGCGACAGAATATTTCCGCAGGAAAATTTTCAGTAGCAGCTCGTCGGTATCCGTGCTCCCTATAATACACCATTAAATACCTTTAGGAAATACAGGTTTTAGGGCGGGAATAAACATGCCTGCAGCTTGTACAAGACGTATGCAAGTAGCTGGCTTGCCATTGTGACAACCAGGTACACGGCATGCAAGCTACTTGCATACGTTTGTGCAAGTTACAGGCATATGTATTCTCGCCCGTATGTTTTGTTATTTAGGGTAAGCTCACATGTATTGGGTTGACATAAGCTTTACTCCATTGGTTTAGGTCAGGGGTCGGCAACCTTATGTTAGTGGCGGGCCACAAATGTGGCAGGAAATCAGTGCGGGCAGCGTTTCATTAAATGCCAGGTTAAA
This sequence comes from Dicycla oo, assembly GCA_948252095.1. Taxonomy (NCBI): domain Eukaryota; kingdom Metazoa; phylum Arthropoda; class Insecta; order Lepidoptera; family Noctuidae; genus Dicycla; species Dicycla oo. The sequence continues at coordinate 20,647,300 of OX411716.1, forward strand.
AATCCAAATGCGTTACACCTACTTTTAACCTGCTACAACTAGCTTAGGTTAGATCAGATTGTGTTGAAGTCTTAATGATTAAATTGGTTGTAGACGGCTAAGACTTAGTGTAACCGCACTTCGGCTTTTAGCAGTAACATATACATAAATGATTTGCGGTTGCTCGCCTCCTCTCTGTTCGAACGTCTCGGGCGCCCCGTATCTCTATGCCTGATTACAGTCTTTCTTGCCGTGTAACTTTAAAACTCTTGTGAGGCACGCTCGCGCCTGTTTATCGGCCCAAATAATCTGAAACTACCTACATACATCTTTTCATCGTTTTCGGTTTGTGAACCTGGCGGGCCGCACCGAAGCGGTTCGTGTGCCGCATGCGGCCCGCGGCCGCCTATTCGGCAATAGGCGGCCCCTGGTTTAGGTAATTAACTACCTAAACGTAAACAAATCGTAAAAATGTTTTATTTATAGATGACACTTAAAATTTCTTGTTTAAAAATACGTTATAACCAGATCACTTTTCTTTTCGATTTTTAAGATAGTTTCCTTTTTATTAAACTTTGTCATTTATTCTTAAGCTAGTCTTCGTAGAATCTGCTTGAGCACAATTTTTTAGTTAGATTTATAATAACAATATAAGGAGGACGAGCTCGTGGTTAAGTAATAACTGCCGGACGGGTCTATACATCAGGTTAAGCTACGCTTGCCGGGGTTAGTCTGTGGATGTGTGACCATCTTTTCATACCGAGACTCCTCCGTGCCTCCGTTGATCCCGGCTGTCATTCGAGGATCTTTGACAGTCGTTACGGGTCGTCAGAAGCCCGAAAGTCTGACAACCAGTTTTACCAAGGGGTATCGTATTACCCAGTTACTGGGTTGTGGAGGTCAGATAGGCAGTCGCTCCATGTAAAATACTGGTATTCAGCTGCATCCGTTTAGACTAGAAGCCGACCCCAACATAGTTGGGAAAAGGCTAGGCAGATTGATTGATTGATGTGTTTTATCATGACATGTGTTTACTGCTATGCTAATAGCTAATCATTAAAATTTATGTTTTTAGGATGTCAAGAAGACAAAGAACAACGGAGAGACAAAATGTGGATTCGAGTGCAATCGAAGAAGCTCGTAAATTGATTACAGAAGGAAAAGTAAGCGACCGACCCCAAGATAGTTGGGAAGAGGTTAGACAGATTGATTGTATATCATATTTTGTTATCTGCCTATTGTAAAGAGCCCAAAAATACAGGTACAATGAATTATAACGTCGCTAAATTGAAGAGTACCTACTACTGTGACGTAGCATGTCAACTGAAGTGACAGGCATTATATCTACGTTTATTAATTGGTTAACCAGACGCCTTTGCCAGCTCTCTCGTCACGTGGTTTTTTTTTGACGTGAAAACGTCTTTTCGCTCGATGTACTTACTGGTGGTAAGTTCAATATTTCTGACCGACAAAAACATGTAAGATCTCAACCGCTAATAACTCCGAGACTTTTAATGCTAGAGTAGTAGTTGAGCATTTAAAAGATAGGTCAAATTTGTAACAATTTCAAGGCTGGATATAATTTGCGTGTGACGTCACACTGCCAATGCAGGCGCATGCGCGCGACCCTCTACTTTTCACTATGTGTCGAAATATCAATTATTATAGCTCAAAAACGTGTTTAGCTAGATCAGTTATTCTGGTGTCTTTGATAAGAATTGACAAAGCACTACCAGGACCTAAAGAGAAACAACAGAAATGTTGGCCAAAATACGGTTAAAAATCAATATGAAGTTGAGATCATAATGTCAGATGTCGTCTCATATAAAGAAAGAAAAAAAAAAAGAAAGAAAAAATGTTTATTCTGCACAAACAAAACGCACATTACACACATGCAAAGCATTCAAAAAGACCTTAGGATAACAGCTAAAGCAAAAAGACCGTATTCAAGCAGTGCTTGATGTCAGGACCAGCCAGGGACCAATGACAAACTCAGAGTAATAGTGTTCTGTGGACATACTACATTTCCTCTGTGGTACGCTCTATGTAGTCTCTGGTTGCGCCACTGCATATCGCATTTCAAATATCGGTATATCATATGGAATATCGGTTGTAAATCTGCTCAGAAATGAAAAAAAACTCCATTCGAAGAAAGCTTGTATCAAAAGGAATGCAATGAGCCTAAAAAGTCTAGTCCTAAAAGTTCTAATAAATCTACGGTAGCGTCAGTAACCGTAAGAAAATCTGTTGCAAATAGAAAAAAGTTTAAGATGTCATCTCATTATCGGCCGTAACTCTGCTCAGAGCTGAAAAATATCATAAAGAAAGCAATGATCCTACTTAGTCTAGCGTCGAGCAAATACAATGGCTACGGCAGTATCGGAAACAGTAGTAAAATTTCAATCTATTTTCACGAAAACAAAAGGCGCGGACCGGACTGCTGAATTGATTTTGTTCAGGTACCTATAGTTATGGTGGCTAAGTAATAACAGCCGCACGGGTCGATCTGTCAGGTTAAGTTACGCTTGCCGGGGTTGGTCCGTGGATGAGTGACCATCTTTACATACCGAGACTCCTCCATGCCTTGGAAAGCACGCTAAACCGTTGATCCCGACTGTCATTTGTGGATCTTTGACAGACATTACGGGTCGTTGAAAGCCCGAAAGTCTGACACCGAGTCTAAGCAAGGGATATGGTATTACACAATCGTTGGGTTGTGGAGGTTAGATAGGCAGTCGCTCCATGTAAAATACTCGTATTCAGCTGCTTCGGTTAGACTGGAACCAGACCCCAATATAGTTGGGAAAAGGCTATGCAGATTAATTGTCCTTTAATTAACTACCTAAAATAATGGACTACAGCTGTGCGATGTTTACGCTGACTCCACCAGTCACCAATAGAGCTTAATTGCAGCCTCCAGTCTTGCAGCCGGTGAAATATGGGTGTACTATCAACGCTTGTATTTCCGGGTAGGCCTCTGCTTACCTCTTATTGTAATATAAGCTTGATGATTTTATATGTTATAGCCTTAGTCAACAGATTGTACTTCGGTGAGTGTGCCCAAGACCTCCACGACCTGATTCCACCGGCCCCCTTCTACCATCAGAGATCTAGACGCACTGCCAGTTACCATCCCTACCTTGCTGCTATTCCACGAATTCGCACTAAGCGTTTCCAAATGTCTTTTATAATACGCCCAGCAAAAGAGTGAAACTCACTACCTGCATCTGTGTTTCCGAGCGCATACAACCCTAATCTCTTTAAAGTGAGAGTGAACAGGTTTCTTCTGGGTAAGCTCACTCCATTGTCGACTTTATCTCTGTCACCTCCGACCTAGACTAGAATCAAGAGCAAACCCATCTCAAATGAAAAAAATAAAGTCATTAGGGTACCTTACTTTTACGTTTATAGGTATATCCCTTCCGATATAATCCTTCATCATCATTCTCCTGCCCTTGTCCCAATTTATTTGGAGTCGGCGCAACATGTCCTTTCTTCCAAACTTCTTTATTAATCGCCATCTCGGTAGTCACTCCCTTTCTAGCCATATCATCTTTCACACAGTCCATCGATCGTTCCTTTGGTCTTCCCCTCCTCGTATAGCTATCCACATTCGGACTCAAAACTTTCCTGACGACATTTTCCTCATTCCTCCGCATCACATGCCCATATCATGACAACCGATTTCCACACAAATTTTCAGTCACCGATGTCAACTTCAAACTTCCTCTTATATACTATAAAAGGCGTGTCCGACTCATTTACATATACACAGCAATTCCGTGGTAACGGACAAGGGTGGGTATATATTATGTAACCAGCTTATGTAAAGCTTATCGTACCTAGGAACTGTACGTATGGGTTTTATGGTACGCCAACAAATACAATGGTCTTGCATCTTTGATAGATAAGAATATTTGATCTAATAGGCATGAATAAAAAACTGCCAATCTTTTGTATTCTTCTATTTTTCTTATTATAAGTTCAGGGTGTGCACTAAACACTGTGGAGCATACGGTGGAGGTATGCCCGGCTTGGGCATAGCACCGCCGCGTCCTCGCGGAGGCGATCGGCGGCGGCGATCTCTTGCGTCCGGCCCTGGTACAGGCCATGGTACGGAGCGAGAGTGCATAGGGAGCCGTCACCTCCTTTTGCGAAGCAGTATACTCGCGAACGAGGAGGCTGAACGCGTGAGGGAGAGGCAATCTTTGCACCCTCACGCCCCTAGTCGCCGCAAGAGACGCCCTGGGCGTCGGGAATCGATAGCCGATTCCCGGCCACCGTAGGCGCGGGCTTGCGGACGGCGAGCAGTGAGTAGCTCGCCGTCCGGTAAGGACCAGGCCCGGGTCGACGGCACGTTGTGTTCCACGCGCTCCTCAAAGAGATGTCAGCACTAGCTGAAGTGGTCTGCTAGGGCCGATGCCCGCCAGGGTTGCGGGTTGTTCGAAACAGTTACCGTGGCCCTGGCACAGGCAACTGAAGGAACACGGGTGGGTTTTAGTCAGTAGAAGTCTGACACGCCCTCCCGCTCCACCCAGAGTGGGAGAAGTTATTTGATGATTTCCCATCCAAAAAAAAAATAGGGTGTCCACTAAAAGTGGATAATCTTGAAATATCATATAGGTAATAGACCTTACGGCCTTTTTAAAAAAAAACACACAAAAATAAGTAAGTACTACTAATTTTTTTAATGCTATGCAAATTCTAGTTCCACTATTTACTGCCTCCTGTTGGCATACTCAACATATATTATAATATTATAACAACAAATAACCGATGGAATTCATTCATTTGTGGTCGTGGTGAAGAAGAATGTAAAATAAGGTAAATAAAAGTTAGATTTTTTTTATATAAAATCTTAGGTACTATTTGGCATATATATATATTTTTTGGAACGGCTATACAAGGTTATCCATTCTTTACCGGACAGCCTGTATAGCCGAAATTGCTTTTGATTAAAAGATATATCCTATTAAATGAATATAATGGTCAAATCAAAGACATTTGTAAGTATAAACGTTGAATGTTGCCATTCGAAGCACAAACATGGTATTTTACAATTTCTGCATAGGAAAAATCCAGCAGATTATGTGTAAAGTGCTTATAAATCTAAAGGCTGATTTTTACTAACGCCAGATTCTATTTTATGCGTAGAATAAAATCGTTTGCAACTGGCAAACGATTTTATTGTGAAAAAAAAAATGAAATTAAATACTGAGAATTTAAAACCTATTTCCCTAAATGTTCGTAGGTTATGTTTCACTTTCATGTTTATTTTAATACCTACATACTTGATTTGTGAGCTTTCAAATAAAATTAAATAATAATTTGAGTGGTCTGGTGAGCTTTATAAATAAAACTGAAATTAAGATTAAAAACAGATTTTTTTTTTTCACTTTTTCACCTTTTTCTACTTTTAAAGCGTCAAAAAAATTTCAGTAATTTAATTAACCGAGCGAGCGAAGCGTCTCTGCTTCAAGTCTGGCAAAATTTGCTTTCGTCTGTCAGCTTCGTCTGTCTGGATGAAGCTTGGTACGAGTATACGGGTTTTGCGACTTTATAGATCGTTTGCAACGAGAAATCGTTTGCAACTGGCAAACGATTTTATTGCATGGAAACATTAAAATTATTTTATATGACCTGGCTTTGGTAAAGTTAGCCCTAAGTAAAATAATACTTTACTACCGTGGAATCCTCCGTCCTACAGAACTGTATGTAGCTTCGTACGTTATCAAAGGTTACGTAAGCGCTAAGCGGTCATTGCCGGTAATCTAGCCTGGTTACCTAACTCCGGTTATGTCAGTTACCTACCTGTAATACCGGGGTAGTTTGGTAGAGCCACAATTTCGGCATTCTGCTGTTTTATTTGATCGTGTTTTGTTTCTTTTGTCTTCAAATAAAAAAAAAGTACCATCGAAATCGGATCTCATAAGGCGGACATATCCAGTAGCCCCCTTTTTGTCCCTTTTTGGTGGAAGTAACCCTTCAATCAAAAATCCCCGACATCAAAAAATCTATAAAGTCGCAACACCCGTATACCAAGTTTCATCCAGATCGGTTGGTATGTAGCAACAAACTGACAGACGAAAGCAAATTTTGCCAGACTTGAAGCAGAGACGCTTCCCTCGCTCGGTCAATTAAATTACTGAAATAGTTTTGACGCTTCAAAAGTGGAAAAAAAAGATTTCTGTTTTTAATCTTAATTTCAGTTTAATTTATAAAGCTCACCAGACCACTCAAATTATTATTTAATTTTGTTTGAAAGCTCACAAATCAAGTATGTAGGTAATAAAATACACATCAAAGTGAAACATAAACTACGAACATTTAGGGAAATAGGTTTTAAATTCTCAGTATTTAATTTCATTTTTTTCATAAATTGAAATTGAAGATATGTCATCTCTTTTCCGACATATTTATGTTCCATAACATGTACGCGTAAAAACAAACGTTACTACCATGTTCATAACATCCAAAATTGCTGGGCATTTAATTTTCACAACAGCAAATATATTAAGTCTAGCCACATGGCACGCATACCTATAAAAATATTACGCCATAATTTTATGAGTTTTATTGCCGGCACATAAAGTTCAGAGTCGTACGTTATTGATAATGAAAATGTAATTGGTATATATTGTTAAGGGTTTATTAAATGAAATATTTGACAATAATCTTTTATTTATTTGGGGCTATGTAATATTTAATGGTGTTAAGCACTATTATGAAAGAGTATTGTTAAGTCACCAAAACACATCGTGTATTTTTCTTTATGTTAAATGATAAATGATTTTTATTTCTGTAAGTAGGTTTGTACAAACACTTTTACAAGTCAATATTTTTTTTTAAAACTAGATGAGGTCGGCGTTTCTTATCTGACTACTCTGAGAAGAAAGGCCGAAACAAACTCAGAGGTCACAGTCTCTTATAAAGTCCAGACATAATCTTGGTCACTTCATGTGAAGACCATGTAGATTGGTGTCTGAAATGGTCTTTTGAGGAAAGAACCACACAGATTGAGAGGACCTGTCCAGTCAGTGCACGCATTTGTCAGTAATCGCGCAGCTCAACTCAGAACTTAAGGAGCTCAACGATTCGACGAACAATACCAAAGAAAGGACATTGGGGTAGGCCGCATTGATTACTCAAACTGCCAGACCATGATTAAAAATAACTGAGAGAAAAAATAAAACAAACAAAAAAAAAAGCAATGACCTACATAGTCTTCACATTCACAATAAAGTAAAATAATATAATACTTACAAAGTAAATATTCATGTCAACATTCATGTCAGTATGCAAAAATAAAAATAATACTACTACTATTGCCCACAACTTCACCTGCGATCCAGAATGAAAAGGAGCCTATGTCCTTTTCCAGGTCCCACTATTTGTCAAATTTTGTAACGATCCGTTCAGCCGTTTTTTTTTTTTTGAGTAACAAACATTATTTAAACGTACAAATTTTCATGGATTTGGATGATATTTGGCACTTGGATACACCATGACCTGGGTTAGGACATAGGATACTGTTCATCTCAGTAGTCTGTACGTTGCAAGCATACAAGACGGTATTCTGTTCACGACACGTTGTGCACGATTTCACAGAGTTATATGCGGGTGAAACCACGGGGCGCAGCTAGTATTCACAATAAAACTGCAACTACCAAAAAGTATCAAAGCAGATGTGAGTGGAAACACCGGGAAACATCATAGGAGGACATATAGTGACCTTATGTGTAATATTCTGCCGTCGTAAGCTAAAAGGGCACAACAAACATTTAAAAAAAAATTGAGTTACATACATATTTAGAATCAGAAAAAAAAGGCTAATCTGCTCAATTTTTTGTAGATTTTTTTTTTAAATGTTAGTTGTGCCCTTTTTTCTTACGACGGCAGTATTCTTCAGAAAGGTCAGGTGCTAGTACTCGCAACCAGCGTGTGTGTATGACCAGATCTATGAACGTAAACGAAGCAAAAGGAGTACGTAAGGATCGTAGCAGCTGACGTTCTGTAGTTTCTGCCTACCCCCATGGGAAGAAGGCGTGTGTTTACTCGTATGTATGTGTATGTAAAGCTGCACTTTATTAAATCTGAATCTAGAATAGTTTAATGTTCAGACATAAAGTTTGAATGTTACGTTAAGTAAACGAGTTTATCTACTCTCATATCGTAAAATTCGAATTACAAACATCAAAACCAGTTTATACTGACATACTTTATAAACACAATACCGAAATTTAAAAATATAATAATATTACTTATACTTTTTCTCTAACAAAATAATGTTACCTAAAAAACATTTTACTTACCATTACGATACAGGGCACCAAGGAGTTTCCATCAATTTTTTTTTTTCGCAAATGCGGGGTGCGCCATTTTTTATTTCTAGCATTACAAAAAAGTTTTGATTCCAATTTTTACTTGTCTGTGGAAGAGCTCGCTTTAACGCATGCGCGGTGACGTGGTGGGTTTTGGCGCCATTCGTACGTTTTGTTGTACTGAATTTCGTAGGATTTTTTTTATTTAGGCTCAATTGAGTTTAATCCCAATGTATGAGAGTAGAGAGTGTATGAAACTGCACATAACTAGGCACTAAAACACTCGTGTGATACTATTGTGTTTTAATATCCCTCATTATGCAACGGTTTCTTAAACTATTATTATTGGTGTTGTAGAGAAAATGGGGGCAATATGACATTGAAGATAATCGCCACGGTTGGAAGACGGATAGCTGATCGCAGTACCTATGTTATTATTGGCAGTCAAGAGGATGCTGTTCTCCTCTAGAGTCTAGGCTATAAGAAAAAGAACAAATTAAATACGAATCTTATGCTATGCATGAAGAGAAAAGCGTTTTATTTTTATTTAGAATTTTGTAGATAACAAAACATTGTAAAATCCCGTCTACTGGATTTATATTTTTTTTATATTTCAATTATATACATCTACAAGATGTATTTTTAATGTATAGACATACAAAAGTTGTAACTTAAATAAAGCACTATCCTCTTAAGGGATCATTGTACTCATCATTATGAACTACTTTTACTCTGGGACCAAACCTGAAATCGCGAAAAAAATCAGCAATATTTATGTTCGCATAACTCGTCAAAATATAGGAACAGCAGATTTTTTAATTAATAAAAAATTAATATTGCATATAATAGTAAGATTACTTAATCTTGATACTTTTAATGTCGTAAATACCGTGCGAAGCCGGGGTCGCTAGTAGGTATATCATAAATAAATAATCTAATCAATTAGAATCTCCACACATAATAGTACTTATGTAAACAATTGAATATTATAACATCCAGTTCTTAACAGATTATCGTCATTGTCATCGTTGCATTAACAATAGATTACCTAATTGGTCATCTCTAAGTGTTAATTGATTCCGTATTAATTTCTATCTGACTAGATCAAAGTGCTTCACATAACTATTAATACATATATTATAAAACAAAACAAAGCCGCGTCTGTCTATCTGGATGCGATATCAGTGTTGCCAGTGGCAGATAGTCAAATGAGGCAGCTCAAAAGGTCACATTTTTACGAGAAAAGTAACCTTAATTACCTTATTTCATGTGGAAAACTATTACTTTTATAAAAGGCACTTTATTACAAAAAAATCTGTCAAATTAGTTAAGCTTCACAACTTTTGATAATTGATGACAATCACACGGTTGTCATGAATTAATAGTTAAATTAGTTTAACGTAAATGCTCTGTGTTGGTCCATAAAAGGACAAAATTTATGTAAGCACACAAAATACTTTTTTGTCGAAAGAGACATCAACATGACGATTAGGCATAGAAAAATTGAAATCGTCTCATTTCGGATGATCTGGCAACACTGAACTGAACTGATACCACTATTTTAGGTAGGTACTCGCTCGCTAGCCCGAGTAAGCGGCATGGAAGATGTCAGTCAATTTTGAATTTGTGTCAGGTCACAAAATCAAGTGCGCCAATACGACGAACGATAACTTTCTTGTATGATGCGTTCCGTGTCAAGATTATTTTTTGTTTGCTGGAAAATATTTAAATATTTTTTACTTAGTCCTAAAAGTAACGTAAAAGTAACATTTTGAGCAATGTAACATGGAGGTAACATGAGAGGGTCAAAAGTAATGAAAAATGTTACAAAAGTAAAATTCTGGCAACGCTGCGCGATAAACTCAAAAACTACCAAACGGATTTTCATACGGTTTTCACCAATGGACGGAGTGATCCACGAGGATCATTCAAGTGTAAAATTCAAAGTCAAAGTTTCGTTTGTAAAACATAGGTGGCGCTGTGTTGGGTTGGTGGTGGTGGTGGGCATTCATTAAGGTGTTGTGGTAATTGGCTGAAATATGACGATGATTGTTGAAGATGTCGGAAAAAATCATGCCGACTGGGAGATTTACTGGCGTACGCCGCGTAAAGGCAGTACACGCGCGACACGCGATGCGTATCGCACGCGACACAAAGGCGCCGCGTGTCGCGCGATGGGCAATGCCTTTGTGTCGCATGAGATTCGCGTCTGTTTAAATAGCCTTAAAAGCTCATGCGTTATTTAAACGGGATCTAAAGCTCTCTGAACCATGCTTCTACTTATATTTTTAAGGACTCGTGCTCTTAACACTTAAACTAGTCTATATGTAACTAACTATGAATTATGAAATACGACACTCATGACAATATATCATCGAGCGTATCAGCGCATAATCTCCAAATATTAATTACACACATAATACCGTTGTAGTTAACAATAAATAATTTACATATATATAATTAATTAATAATTTATCTGTGGAACTCGCAAAGCGACCCTTTCACCCTGAAGGATTAATAGTATAGCACAGCCAAATTGAAATGTACGCATTGTGTTCAGAAACTCGTTTGTTGAGGGACTCCGAAATTCGGCCGGTTTACAATATCAATTTAGTTTGGATCAGAGCTGAAATTACGTAAATGCAAATAGAGATAGTGGAAACAGAAATAATTGATAAGGCTTTAGCGGCGACTGTTGTGTCAGGGTAGTTATGGTTGAATTGATAACGGACTTTGGGATTTGAATTTTGGTAGGGCCTTTGTATAGGACCTTAATTAACTTCTGAGGACTAGAGATAATGCCCTATTTAGTAATATTCGGATTTATATAGAAAAAAAAAACAAATAGGTGTGTCCGAAAATACCTACTTACTACTTAGCAGGCTTAGGGTTAGCAGCAATATGAATAACCACTTTAAAAACGATTAAAGAAAGTACAAAGTCGCAATGCTCGGTTGGCTGATTAGTGATCTTTGTTGACCATTTGCAGACAAGACGATACTGCTGCCTCTCCCTTCAACATAACTCCCCACGAGGGATGAAAATTAGGGCTATTATTCGCCAAAAACATACATTAATTACTACCACAAAACCGTAAATTTGAACCAAAATTGTGCCTGAAAATTACACATATCGTTCCACACAATAACAATAATAATCCTCCTGCATACTCTCGATAAATCAGATGAAATTCAGTATAAACTAACAATTAAAATGGCCGCTAAACTAATAATCTCATTAGGCCCCGGTTACCAATTTGCATCAATAATATCACAATTCTGGACCAATATGATGCTGCGATTAAATATATTGATGCAATCGTAAATAAATGGACGGTGAAATATTTTATGCAGTAAACTGAAATACATATTAGGTTTGAGGTGAATTGCAGTTCTGGCATCTTAAAGGTGATACAGGTACCCGTATACACAACTGCAGGTCTGGTGCAGCTTCCGACGTTTGGCTCCCAGACTGGAGCGGGCTGGGGCTGCCTTGAAGCGGCTCCTGCCCAATCTAGGTGGTCCAAACGCCTCCTGCCGGAGGCTTTACGCGGGGGTCGTGCGGTCCATGGCCCTTTACGGGGCACCGGTGTGGGCGCGTTCCCTGAGGCTGCGGCCAGTCCGCCGGTTGAACGCGTCCCAGAGGGTCATGGCCATTCGGCTAGTCCGGGGTTACCGCACGGTCTCCGGTGAGGCGGCGAGCCTCCTTGCCGGATTGCCGCCGTGGGATCTGGAGGCGAAAGTCCTCGCGCACGTGTGGGAGTGGCGCGAGGAGGCAAAACGCCGGGGCGTAACTCCGCTGCCGCGAGAAATCACGGTACAGCGGACAGAACTCCGGCGGGATCTCATGGCGATATGGAGAGTGCGACTGTCGCAGCCCAGCGCTGGGCACGCCACAATTGCGGCGATAAGTCCCCTCTTTGAGGAGTGGTTAGAGAGGCGCCACGGCGTCCTCACCTTCCGCCTGACGCAGGTCCTCACCGGACACGGTTGTTTCGGGAGGTTCCTGTTTCGCATAAGGCGGGAGGAAACGCCCGGGTGTCACCATTGTGTGGATCGCCCAGAGGACACGGTGGAGCATACAGTGGAGGTCTGCCCGGCTTGGGCAGAGCACCGCCGTGTTCTCACGGAGGCGATCGGCGGCGACGATCTCTCGCGTCCGAGCCTGGTCCAGGCCATGGTGCGGAGCGAGAGTGCATGGGAGGCCGTCACCTCCTTCTGCGAAGCGGTAATGCTCGCGAAGGAGGAGGCGGAACGCGTGAGGGAGAGGCAGCCTCACGCCCTCAGTCGCCGCAGGAGACGCCCTGGGCGGCGGGAATTGATAGCCGATTCCCGGCCACCGTAGGCGCGGGCTTGCGGACGGTGAGTAGTGGGTAGCTCGCCGTCCGGTGAGGACCAGGCCCGGGTCGACGGCGCGTTGTGTTCCACGCGCGCCTCAAAGAGATGTCAGCAAAAGATGGGGTCCAATAGGGCCAATGCCGCTGGGGTCGCGGGTTGTTTGAAAAAGATACCGTGGCCCTGGCATAGGCAACTGAAGGAACACGGGTGGGTTTTAGTCAGTAAAAGTCTGACACGCCCTTCCGCTCCACCCAGAGCGGGAGAAGTTATTTGATGATTTCCCATCCACAAAATTGATATTATTTTAATGTGAATGTTCCTAAAATAGTTTATAAGTGTTACTAACGACAATATGAATCATTTGTGTTCAATATAAATAAATAATAATTAATAACCAATATAAAAAAAATTAGAGAGAGTCCTTGAGTGGAATCCACGAAAAGGCAAGCGTGCGTCGCGTGAACCTCCTGGCTATAAGAACTAATAATCAGCCGACCTATTCTGTAATAATCACATTGCGTCAACTTAGTGCTCATATATACACAAGTGGCGCGTTGCCAACGGTAGAGGCAACCGCAGCTGTCGACTCATCGCCGGCAGTCGTCGACGCGTAGACGGCAGCCGTCGACGCGTCGACTGGAACGTGCCGCTTTTGTATTTTATATTAAGGGGGAAGCGCTAAGGTAGCCTGCGAAATTCAAATATTCTTATGTTTTTTGCAACTTGCAGTTTATTAGGTTTTATATTGATTCAAATATAATTCGCGACCGTAACATGTATTTACAGAATTGTAATCATTAGAATCAGTAATACCACTCCGTAAGTTAGAAAAGACCTCAAATGTCAAGATTTCATGAAATAATCTTTCAATAGGGTATTATGAACTTAGAGAGTTGTAATGTACTGATGATTTTAATTATTATAATTATATAAATACAGATTTGTTACGTTCGCGAATCATATTGTAATACAACCTGATATTGACCTGCAAATTGCAAAATCGTAAGAAAATTTGAATTTCGTGGGCTGCCTGGAGCTTTCTCTGTAATATAAAATACACCGTACTCAAATACACGAGCGGCACGTTTTCGATGGCAGCCGTCGACGCGTCGACGGCAGCTGCCGACGCGTCAACGGCTGCAGTTGCCTCTGCCGATGACGCGTGCCGCTCGTGCGTATGAGCACTTGGATATGTGATTTTTCTAACTAAAACACTGTAAAAATGGAGAAAGAAAGACATTCCATTAAAAACTACTAAATCTATCTAGTAAGTAAATGTGATAGTTAAAATATTGCAACAGAAAATAAATCGTATTTATGATAGGTTCGGTAATGGAGAGTGTTTTATGAGTGTTTGATTAAATTAACTACGCTTCAGGGCTTCAGTGACAATGGTGCAATTATGATTGGAATTGAAATTATTTTTGGAAATAATAATATGTTACATAATTATGCTCTTCTCTATAAACGTTGCTTAAAGTTAAAGAGACGTAAACGTCAAGAATGTTCTGGCGCCTCTTCATAATCGGCGATCATAGACAATTACCTGAAATACCAAAAAGTAAATTAAAATACTGAACGGATTTCGATAAAATTTGGCTTGGAGATAGATGGTAGCTTTTTTAGCAACTTCAAAAAAAGCAGTTATCGATTCGACACGTATGTATGTAATATTATTGGAACTGTATTATATTCACGTATGATAATCTATTAGGGCTTCCAAACAAATATACACATTTCAAGATAATGGACTAATTAACTCAAAATTGTGAATTAACTTTAAATTTGGAAGTCGGTGGCAAAAAACTAAAATACAGATCCCAAGACACCGACTTCCGAAATTAAAGTTATTTCTTAATTTTGAGTTAATTTCTTTTTGAAGTAAATTTAATTTTTATAAATTATTTTTTTGTTTCAAAAATCATCCTAAAGGGAATAATCCTAAAGGGGATGAAAGTTTATGATCCCCAATTGTGAAGAGGCGCCATATATTTAAAGAGACGCTAATCATTATACCTATTACCTAATGAAATAAACTTATGATATTGGAAGAAAATATTACTGTGAGCCAAACTTAAAAAAATCAATGTCCTGTAAAACAAAGTTCCCTTCGATCCAAGACATAGCTACGTAAACCTCCAATAGGTTTTTACTTTACAATGTAAATATCGCTATCCCAGGCAATCGATTTCCTTCACAAATAAGCAGAGAAGACAAAGACTTGTCTGTCTGACTTACGTAGAAACTTTTAATGGTACCGGAAACTGTAACTAAGTAGGAGAGACATGGAAACTAGTTATAGTTACCGTCCGTATACCTGGAAATAGTGGACTTGTCGTTTGTGACAATATAGGGGTAGGTTTTTGAACATAGATTTCATATAGGACATGGAAATGAGTTATAATTACCGTTCGTGGATAGTACAACGTAGGGATGGGTTTGCAAAATATTGTTTAGTTCATATTTTGGGACAATTCGGATAAATATTTTGGAAAAGCTATTGAAAATGCCTACTGGCATACTGTAACTTTAAAGTAGCGGTTTAAGCTTACATTTTGCTCTAGCTAAATTCCCAAGCTTACGCTATGAGTTTTGGGTTGAATTCCTGCATAAATTGGCAAAATCAAAATAATACATCTGTAAGATTGCGTAAGATTCTAGTTTTCAATTTTGTTTATTCTTTTGGTATATTGGCGTGTGCTAGCTGACTTATGGCAAATAATTTAATTTAATTTAATATTTTGTATTGCGTTATGCACCTGTTTTGGGGGACTGTCTTAAGTAATTTTGACATTTGAAAAGTGCTGATTCTCTTCAATCAACTACGTAGATGGCTACAGGAGTTTACCCACACACAAGCGTATAGCTGGTGGATCTCAACACCAGGCTGCAGGCAATCCAAGGAAGCCATGCCATCCTTAGATGGACGGCTAACTAGACGTTTACTACGCCTAGACAGGAACGGTCTCCGCCTGATCACGGGAACCATCATGGGGCCCTTCTCACTAAATAAACATTTCCACACAATAGGGATAACGGACAATCCTCTGTGCAGTGCGTGCATGGAGACTGAGAAAACCGTTGCGCATGTGCTGTTTGAATGCACAGGCGTCACCCCGATTAGAACAGAAACCCTAGGAACACCCAGATCTTTCTCAGATGTTCTCAACAGACCAGGAGACGTAATCAACTTCTGGATGGAGGTGGGCTGGTTGGAATAACTTACTGACGGCCGCTATAGCTCACGCACAATGGTCCTATTGAAGGATTAAGTGCGGAAACCTAAACCCCCATAATTAATGAATAATGAAGTAGTGCTTCTCAGCCTAGTTTGAATAAATGACTTTTGATTTGATTTGTGGCTTTGATTCTCGAAACATATTGAATAAAAGTATTTGTTCAATGTTTAGGTCATCATCATCATCATTTCAGCCGAAAGACGTCCATTTCTGGGTATAGGCCTCCCCCAAGCACCGCCGCTTCGACCGGTTCTGTGCTTGCCGCATCCAGTGGATTCCTGCGGCCTTCACAAGGTCATTGGTGCACCTTGTGGAAGGCCGTCGCAACCTTTCGGCCACATCGGCCATGTGTTCTGCGAGCAATATACTTAAGTGAAATTGCAGCACCAATTAATTATTTTTATATATAAAAAAAAAAAAATGTTTAGGTGTTATTAAATAATTTTTACCATCTACTAAACTGCACTGGGCCCACGTGGTGCTGGTGGAAAGGAGGCCTGTGTCCCAGAAGTAGGACCATTATTGGCTGATTACGTTTATATTACAAAACCACGTTTTGAGGTGCATTAAAACGCACATCCACTGCTCTCTGGACAGTTAGTCTCGCTACCAGCCTGCAAATAATGTGTTACTCCTTCTTTTACAATAACACTAGTTGACCGGACAGACGTCTTGTTTCATAGAACTCGATCGCAGCGCTACCTACCGGGTCTAATTGTAAAGCTAAATCATTCTCGAATCCACTTGAACACACACACAAAATTTCATCAAAATCGGTCTAGCCGTTTAGGAGGAGTTCAGTCACATACACACGCCAGAAGAGGTGGCGATGAGGAGATGGCGCCAGAGAGGTATACATATACATAGGGTGATTGTACTTGAACAACTTTTGCTACGGGACCAAACCAGATTTCGCAAAAAAAAAAATCAGCTGCTCTCTACATTTTGACGAGTTTTGCGAACACGAATGTATGGGACAGCTGACTTTTTTCGCGATTTCAGGTTTGGTCCCATAGTAAAAGTTGTTCGTTATCATGAGTACAATCATGTGTTTAAGTATCGTCTTTAATTACCAGTCACGATAGGTAAATGAGCTATTACTGGTCTTCCGCTCCGGGAAAAGTAAAAGAATTTTTTCCTTCAACCACTAACCTGTTTTCACATCATAAAAGTGATAAATTTTCTGTATGACCCAATTTCTCCCACATAACCGAATTGAACCAAATCCATTGCGGCTTGCCACAGTGTTTGATGGCCAATGCAGTTAGTATGACGTGCATTGGACATGTTACTGATGTGTATAGGCATCCAGACATCCAGAGTGACCGGCCCGATTGTCATATCGATTTGATTTGATTTCAACTGACATAAGACCTCTTTTGTGTTGGTCGCATTTCTGAATTTTATGTCAAATATTATTAAAAAAAAAGTTATTTTGATATTCTGACAGATTTAGGTAAGTGATTTTGTAATTATTATTTATCCCGTGTTTGTTTAATACATAATGTATCTCTTCTTCAACCTTTGTTTGATTGGTAGTGTATAATGTATAATGTACAATATGTAATGTATAACATAGTGTATAATGCCTGACTAAGGTTATAAACATACAGTTTAAAAAGTAATTTAAAGATAGAGGTTGACACCCCATACTTGTATACCATAATTGTACTCTACAAAGTCTCGGAAAGCACTTTAAGCCGTTGGTCCTGGCTGTCATTCGTGGATCTTTAACAGTCGTTACGGGTCGTCAGAAGCCCGAAAGTCTGATAACCAGTCTTACCAAGGGGCTATCGCATTATTACCCAGTTACAATGTTGTGGAGGTCAGATAGTCAGTCGCTGCATGTAAAATACTGGTATTCAGCTGCATCCGGTTAGACTGGAAGTCGACCCCAAAATAGTTGGGAAAACGGCTAGGCAGATTGATTGATTGATTGACTGCATTTTGCTTATCGCAGGTGAAGATGATATTTACCTGCAACAAAAGACAAAATGAATGGTTAACAATATGCATTAATAGTAGGTACCTAATTATAAAGCTGTGAGGAATGAAAATTCCAACAAGACTATATTACTACATATAGTCATACATACATAAATTTACGCCTTCTTCCCTATATTATTAATTGTGTGCATGAACATGTCTGTTTGTCCTGAGTTTGGGTGTAATTATCTAATTATGTATGATTTCAAAAAAAAAGTAGTGTATGTAGTATATCAGTTATCTGGTTTCCATAGTAAAAGCTCTGCTTAGTTTGGGATCAGATGACCGTGTGTGAATGTCCTAGGATTTTATTATATTATATTATGTGATTACCTCCGCCGACATTTTGAGAAGTTCTGCTCTGTCTGAGAAACATCGTCTCAATTTGGAACCCTGACCAATGGAGTAAATGTAATTTTCTCGTTCAAGAAGTGCATATTCTCAGCCTGTTTTGAATGAATGATTTTTGATTTTGAGTTTTGATGCTGAAATATACAACTCCTTGTATACCCACAAACGACGGTGAAGGGCCTGATTTTAATCATGACGTCACATTTGAGGCGCCCAATTCTGTCAGATAGGCGCGGTAGGGTGAACATGCTGCGGTTACGGGCGGGATATTATGGACCAGAAAATACATACAATAGTCATGGGTTCGTTTTCTAGAGGAAAGAGGAAGTCGGTATTCTTGTAGGTAAGTACCTACAGTCGGTTTTGAAAATGGAATTTTGCCAGGAACATAATAATATCAATGAAAAATGTGGTATTTTGTATTTATAACGTCTTAAAACATACTACCTAAATTGACGATCAATCACAAAAAAAAATGTGATAAAACTACAAATGAACAAATTTCGGACTTTTTCCTTTACTTGTGCTGTGAGAACTTGCTTCTTGCCAAATTTCATGATTCTAGGTCAACGGGAAGTACCCGACAGGTTTTGATTCCCTTGTGGAATCGAAAAATATGCGACATAAAGGGTCATATATTTTGATCGCGTTATCTCAATATGTAGATATTTGATTTTTTCACAGCTGAAAGAGACCATAGTTTCGAGTATTTTATATAAATTTCCTTGATACCTCTACGCGTTCTTGAGAAAAAGGGTCTTGAAAGACAGATAGACGGACAGACGAACAACAAAGTGATCCTATAAGGGTTCCTTTTTCTTTTTGAGATACGGAACCCTAAAAACATAAAGAAATTGTGTTTAGTCTGTATTGCGAACGATAATACAATAAAATTATGTTTTATAAGTAAATGTTTTATTTGCAGAGTGGGCAAACAATGCGTAGGTATATGCTGTCATATTAAATTAGTATGATGATAGGTTGTTTTATTAAAGGGTCGTTTTGTAAGTGTTTAAATGATATATTAGCTTTATTTTTAACACACTTTTAGTACTGTTATTCTTAGAACTAATGCCCTGTTACATAAAAGCAATCTTCCAACAAGACATTGCCGAGCTAACCGTTTGCCAAACTGGTTGTGTATATGTGGCAGAAATTTTCTTATTACATTTTTATACCAACGTATCTATCTGAAAAAAGCAATAACAGCAATAGCAAGACCTCAGTGAAGTAAACCTACTGAAAAGTCAAAAGAGAATGATAAATATATCTTTTTTACCGCTCGCTCCATGGTCGCCCTACATCCCACACCCTCAGCGCTAATGTACTGAAATTTCATTCGCCTGTGTGTTTAAAGCGGACGAATGAAGCGATTTTTTCAGTTAACTGTTATTGCTCGATGTAAGGATACAGCGCTTTAGCGGATTTTATCGCAAACGACTTCGTGAGATCTGGTTATCGTGTGTGATTGTTGGGTAACAAGATTTTATAGAATTATGGAAAATGTTTTTTTGTTGTCGTTACTAGTTACTTATAATGCGATATTGTATCTATGGGCTATCGTATTATGACCTTATTGTAAAGCTCTCTCAGTTTCGGAATGGGATCTTGCTAAGTCTAGCTTCGTTTGTCGCGGTTAGTTTGCGGATGGGTGACTAAACTATGATATTCGAAGATGTCAGCATACTTGAGGATGGAGATGTTAATGAAGCATTCGCTCACTGCTAAATCAACATCTGAATCTCCGCATCTATGTGGGTTTGTATAAGTAAGCCAGTACGTCTTCTTAAATTATTGTATTTAGGCACATAATTGCTTACGTACCATTGTAAAGATAGGTTATAATCAATGAATGCAACCAGCCGACAAACTGTTTGGCAGGAGATTTCTGTAGGTATATCCAACTTGTACTACTTCTATGAATAAATTATTTAAAAACTGGCCAAGTGCGTGTCGGACCACGCACAATGAAGAGTTCCGTAGTTGGGATGAATTTATCCCAAGAACAAACTTAACATTGTACCTACATGAAAAACTTGTGCGCACAATATTGAGAGATTTACCATGTTATTTTAAAACCATAGACTTTTTATAGGTTTTCCTTTAATCTATAGTTATAGAAGTAATGTCTGTATTTTTTTCCAAATGTTAGACTTAGTAGTTTCGCATATTTTAAAATTATAAAAAAAAAAATCTATTTGATTCCCTCACAGTAAAGCCCTTTTATTTGTTATATCACACGGTACAGTTTGCAAAACTTTTTTTAAAATTTTAAACGTAATCGGTCCATTAGATTCGGAGAAAGTTGGCTGTGACAGACGGACAGACAGACAGACACGCGAGTAATCCTATAAGGGTTCTGTTTTTCCGTAACAATAAACATAGAGCTAAAAAATATTTTTTTAACAAAAATCATATCTTTAGCCCTCTATAAATAAACATCCCATACATTATACCAAGTTTGTGAACAGATTGGTATTATCTATCATTATCTATCTCGCGTGAAAAGAGATCATTATGGCGATACAATATATCTCATGGCACATGACTCGTTTGTTTCAAATTGGGCGACTGATGAAACAATCTCACTGAAAAAAGGGGGAACATTTGTAATGAAAAATGGGCGATGTCAATTGAGGCAAAGAGGTTGTCTATAGAAAACAATCAAGACAATAAGGAGCTGTAAAATCAATTCATGTATTTTCGAGCCGTTAGGGGTTGAAACGCTTGGGCCCATTTTTTTATTTTTCATTTTTTTTTTGTGGGTGGGAAATCATCAAGTAACTCCCGCTCTGGGTGGAGCGAGAGGGCGTGTTCCTTCAGTTGCCTGTGTCAGGGCCACGGTAACTCTTTCGAAAAACCCGCAACCCTGGCGGGCATCGGCCCCAGCGGACCCCTTCAGCTAGTGCTGACACAACGCGCCGTCGAGCCGGGCCTGGTCCTTACCGGACGGCGAGCTACCCGTTGCTCGCCATCCGCAAGCCCGCGTCTACGGTGGCCGGGAATCGGCTATCGATTCCCGACGCCCAGGGCATCTCCTGCGGCGACTAGGGGCGTGAGGGCGCAAAGATTGCCTCTCCCTCACGCGTTCAGCCTCCTCCTTCGCGAGCATTACAGCTTCGCAGAAGGAGGTGACGGCTTCCCATGCACTCTCGCTCCGTACCATGGCCTGTACCAGGGCCAGACGCGAGAGATCGCCGCCGCCGATCGCCTCCGCGAGGACGCGGCGGTGCTCTGCCCAAGCCGGGCAGACCTCCACCGTATGCTCCACCGTGTCCTCCGGGCGATCCACACAGTGGTAGGGTGAATATTTGACCTTTAAACCGCCGTCATTACCTTCCGCCAAAAGTTGATGAAGGAGAATATCGTTAATGAAATATTTCATCAATTCCCAGAATCTGCTTAAGGACCAGAATCAGGAATTGCTGAAATATTTCATTAAATATATTCTCTTTCATCAACTTTTGGCGGAAGGTAATGACGGCGGTTTAAAGGTCAAATATTCACCCGGTAACACCCGGGCGTTTCCTCCCGCCTTATCCGGAACAGGAACCTCCCAAAGCAACCGTGTCCGGTGAGGACTTGCGTCAGGCGGAAGGTGAGGGTGCCATGACGCCTCTCCAACCACTCCTCAAAGAGGGGACTTATCGCCGCAATTGTGGCGTGCCCAGCACTGGGTTGCGACAGTCGCACTCTCCATGTCACCTTGAGATCCCGCCGGAGCTCTGTCCGCTGTGCCATGATTTCTCGCGGCAGCGGAAACCCTTGGGCCCTGGGGACCGAATGCTCATGATCTCGGAAACGGCTGGTTGACACTTCCCGTGACCCAAGGGCTGGTTTTTACCTTGGCCAGAGGCTAAGCATTGCCATACAACGTGGCAATGCCGCCAGTCTCTTGGGTACATTACCAGTCGACAGCGATGCGGATGAATTTTTCGACGACATATTTTAGTTTGTTAGTAGTTTTAGTTAAGTCAGGATATAATTTTGTTATTTTACTATTGTTAATTTAAAGGACCATAAATAACTTTTATTCATGTATGTGTTAAACGTCAGCGTGTTTTAAGGATGAACGTGGTTGAGGGTCTTCACAGGTTTGACCAGGGGTCTATTTGTGAAACCGGTAGGCGACAGGTGACAGGCGACAATTCAACGATATTGTAAGTTTTTTTTTCACAGTTTCTGTGCTTTCACAGCACCTGCCACGAAAATCTGTCAATTTTGTTATTTTAGGGTTCCATACCTCAAAAGGAAAACCCTTATAGGATCACTCGTGTGTCTATCTGTCCGTCTGTCACAGCCATTTTGCTCCGAATTTAATGGACCGATTAAGTTGGAATTTGGTACACGTATGAATTTTTGTAAGCCAAACACGAATGTGTAACGTAAATAAATGAATTTTGAATATGGGGGTCAATTTTGGGGGGCAAACAAGAAAATTAAAAAAAAGTTTTGCAAACTATACTATACCATGTCAACACACTTGATGTGAGGTCAAAATCTATTTTTTTTTTATAATTCTATTAGACAAGACCATTCCCTTTATCTCCAAAACTACTGAGCCTAAAATTTTGAAAAAAAAAATACAGATAATAGTTCTTTATCTATAGATTACAGGAAAACTTATAAGAAGTCTATGGTCTTAAAATAACATGGTAAATCTCTCAATATTGTTCGCACATTTGAAGTTAGAATGTATGGGAGAAAATGTTAAGTAACTACAATGTAAAGTTTGTTCTTGGGATAAATTCATCCCAACTAAGGAACCCTTCATTGTGCGTGGTCCGACACGCACTTGGCCGGTTTTTGACAAATATGTCGCATTGTCAGTTATACTGCCCCAGCATTTTTACTCCAGCACTCCAATTGCTTTATTCACAATTATGAGACGGGCTCACAATCTTAATGCCCTTTATTTGGACATAATCAATTGCTTCATACCTTTATTTGAAAGATGCGTCGGTTTTTCATCGTAAATAAAACAATGAATATGGTTGAATTGTCAAAATTAAAGGCATTCCTATTATAACCTACGCATCATTAGGCGACACAAAGGCGAGTGCCAAAAAAGGTGATTGCGGCCGTAACCTCTGAACTTGGAAATTTATAAAGCAACATATTTACAAGATAACACGTACATCAGTAGGTACATCTATCATTCTTAAGATGGCCGCCTAACATTATGGCCAGCTATCAATCTTGCAAGCCTGAGTCGATTTGTTCAGCCAAATTGGGAGTTTATTCTTTTGGCAAATTGCTCTTCAGCCTTTGTTAGTCCGTATAATCTTGTAAGAAAATACAGATTGTATAAATAATACTAGAAGAAACAAATTAGATGTTAAAGTGTAAGTAATTATGAACTACGGGTAAAAGCGATACTCAATGAAATATTTTGGTAAGTTTAGGAAATAACTACCTACAATTTAATTCCCAAATATATAAGAAAAAAAAAAACAACTGATTATGAAAAAAAAAACCACTACAGAGTGAAAAATATGTTAAGGATCGGAAGTCACTGGCTTTAGTTTTGTATGCTGTCAAATTGCAACCAAATCAAACCTCCTCCTTTTTAAAAGTAGGTTAAAATGTGGAGGACTCAAATTTTCTTCAACACTTAGCTTAGTTTAATAGGAGCTCGTAGCTAAATAATAACAGCCGCACGGGTCGATCCATCAGGTTAAGCTACGCTTGCCGGGGTTGGTCCGTGGATGGGTGACCATCTTTTCATACCGAGACTCCTCCGTGCCACGGAAAGCACGTTAAGCCGTTGGTTCCGGCTGTCATTCGAGGATCTTTGACAGTCGTTACGGGTCGTCAGAAGCCCGAAAGTCTGACAACCAGTCTTACCAAGGGGTATCGTATTACCCAGTAACTGGGTTGTGGAGGTCAGATAGGCAGTCGCTCCTTGTAAAATACTGGTATTCAGCTGCATCCGGTTAGACTGGAAGCCGACCCCAACATAGTTGGGAAAAGGCTAGGCAGAATGAATGACTTACTGCTTAGTTTAAACAGCCAATGTCTAAATGACTTCGTATAGTACATATTCATGAGTGGGTACTTATACCTATACATGCCTCAAAGCATTCCGTGAATATCTGTCAAAGGTCTTGCATTGTTGACATGGTTTATTAACTATACTATAGAAGATTTGTGTAGCAACTCCATCAGGAATTTGGGTTTTATATTAAGACAGTGTACGGATTTTAAAAGTGTCGCCGTGGTTAAAATACTTTATAATGCTTTAGTTCGTAGTCACCTCGAGACTAAGTGCCATTATATGGAATCCGCATGAAGACAAATACATACAGTCTCAAAGTAAAAAAAAAAATCAAAATAATTTCACTCGGTATTTGTATTTAAAGCATTACCCATTATATCCGTTAATGTATCCGAGTCTGTTTGTACTGGGTATGGTTGGGTACACTAGGCTGGCGGTAAGAAGGGACGTCGCGCTAGTGAAGTACGTGGCGAAGGTGCTGCACCGGCTGGTGCACCACCCAGATGTGCTGGAGGCGCTGCGGCTACGAGGCCCAGACGGGTACGTGGGCGCCGCCGCCCCGCTTTGATAGATGTACCATGGGCTAGGACGAATTTACTTAAGTTTGCTACGTTGTCTAGGGCCGCACGCATTATAAATAACATGCCATTGGAAGATGTGTTTGATAGCCTGCCAAAATTTGTATCAGGAGCGCAAAGGTGCATTGAAGGAGGGATACATATTTCTCACTAGAAGATTTCGTGTCGTCTTTGAAGTAATAGAACTCAAATGCACAAAGTAAAAAATCCGTTATTACGACATGCAATTTTGAACTTTAATGAAATATTGCTATCTAAGACTATTTTAGAAAGAAAATCATTTTTTGTTTTACACAACAACAACGAAGCAATACAAAATAGTTATGAACATAGAAATAATAATTTTAGTCTCAAATATAAAGTTCTAATTAGTAATTTGAAGATTTTCAAAGTATCGCAAAACAAAATTAATAATAATAAAAATAACATCATTATAAAATAAAATTAAAATAAGTATCCTAACTTTAATATTATAAATGCGAAAGTAAGTTTGTTTGTTTGTTTGTTACCTTTTCACGCCTAAACCACTGAACCCATCATCCTGAAATTTTGCATATACGTTGTCAGGTATACAGAAACGGACATAGGGTACCTTTCATCCCGAAAAGAAGTACTGGTCCCGAGGAAAATAACAATAATGTTCTTATTAATATAGATGGCGCCACGTGTCTTTCGAATCATGATTTAATTATATCATTATTGAAACTTTTTTGCGAAACGGCTGAACGGATCTGGATGAAATTTGGCACATGGGTAGACCATGCCTTGGAGTAAGACATAAGCTACTATTCATCTTATATCGCAGAAAAAGTCGCGGGCAACAGCTAGTTTACAAACTAATACAAATACATTTCACGATCAAACTCTTAATCACTCCCATAACAACTCACCGACGCGACGCGCATCTAAGGAGCGTGCTCCCCGAAATTACGCCACACAAAGGGCACCCTCCTGCCTAGACTATTAGTGATATAGAGGTTCGGGTTTTTTTTTGTAATGTAGTCCAACTCAATACCCCGAGGGTTTATTTCATTTTTGCGATATCGCATTTAGTTTTTGAGATAAAGTTGATTTTATGACAAAATACCCTAAAAAATAGATCGAATTTTTCACATTTTTGCGATTTTCAAGAAAAGTTTTGACTTTTTTAATTTATTTTTCACCAATTTGTAGCCCTTGTTGATAACGCGTCTTTTGAAATCTCAACCATTCATGTAACCCTAAAACTCACGACACCAAGGCGATGTCACACTCTGAGTGAAAAAGGGGGCAATACTGAAGCGATCGAAAAAAACCTTTTCAATGTTAAAAAAACCAAGCACATTTTTCTCGTCTGCCACCCAACCACCAAAACGCGACGGGGGTCATTCCGGCCACTCATTAACCAGATAGATGCCGCTGTCAGCACACTCGCCCCATATATTTTAAGAAGCCACGCTAATTTCCCATTTATTGTCCATTCTCATACAAAATACATTATTCGCACGCAAAAATAAGAATTAATGATGATCTGATTGCTCTTATTTTTATTCTTGTCATATTTTTGCTTCGTAAATTGCTTTTTCGTTGTTTTCTTTGTTGGTCGTACTAATGTGATTTTGGTATTGAATCTGGTAAGATTAGGAGGTGGCGGCACCTGTGACTTATGATTTTCCTACTGGATTAATAAGTAACCACGTAAATATGTTTATTTAGTAAAACTAATGACCCTAAAACCGGGTACCTAAGCAAGGATAACCTTTTTTACATAAGTAAAGGAAATTCTGAAGCCTTAAAGCCACAGATTAAACTATGTTTTACGACGACCTGTATAATGCATTTTAATAAACTTTAAGCCCACTTTGTATACCAAACGGAACGCTGTCTAGTCGTAAAGTGCAACTCTGTAAACCCGAAGCAATCTTATCTTCAGCAAAATGTCAAGCAATTTCACGAATATTAATCTACTTCAGTAAACATATTCGCTTTGAACAAACTTGCATTTAAAACGAAAACTCCGACATTGAACTGTGCTAGCATTCATCAATAATCATGTCAAAAGCTAGTTGTCTTCTACTTTTCGGAGCTGTCAGTTTAGTGTTGACACGAGTAAGGCCGAGTTCAGATAACCCGCTCCGACCACGCGCAGGACCCGCACACGCGTTGTGCCCGTCTTACATCCGCGCTCGCCACGCGCATTATCAGCGCACTCATCGCGCACTCCTCGCACTCCCTTATACTAGTAGTGTTATTTAATAAAAAAAAAACACAACACGCGACTAAAATTGATCAGTCAATACGACACTAGCCGGGAAGCGCGGGTGCAAAGCGTATGCGGGGTGGGCGCAACGCGTGTGCGGGGTGAGCGCGGGGTGGGCATGAGGCGGGCGCGTGGCGTGTGCGGTTTGACTTCGATAAATGCAATTTGAGATCTATAGATGTGTCATAAGACTCAAATTATATACAACAAATTTCAAAGCGAGTTAGACGCAGGTGCTGACGCGTGAGGCGTGCGCGTAGCGGGCGCGTGTCGTCTGAACGCGCCTTAAAAGAAAAGTCGAACGTAAGTAACAAGACAATATCGACGCGCTTTCGACGAAAATACCCATCGCAGACAGGTTGGACGATAGATTATGACGTGCCCTATCGCGTTTAATAAAGCTGTGCTTTTTAGGGTTGAGCCCAAGTTCGGGGTAGATTTTTTACACACTATCAAAAATTTCGGCTGAGGAATTATGTGATAAGGCATCGGTGTGGTTTAAAAGAATGGTGTAGTTGTTTTTGTCACTACACCAATAGAAAAGAGTATGCTTAGATGGTTTGCTCATGTTGATAGGATAAGGTGTTTTAGGTATATGTGAGTGGAAACACCGCCCTGGAAGGACCTATAGTGACCTTATTTATAGGTGATGTTTTTTTTTTTTTTTTTTTCAGAAAGGTCTGGTGCGCAGTACTCGCAACCGGAGTGCGTGTATGACCAGATGTATGAACGTAAATGAAGCAAAAGGAGTATGTAAGGATCTAGGAAGGTCTAGTTTATAACGTTTTTTTTTTTTTCAAAGTCATAGTCAAAGTTTTTTATTTGTAAAATATGTGTGTAAAACAGGTGTTGTAAATATAACATGTATAGGTACACTATGTTTTGCCGCTGACGGCTTACAAATATCAATAAACTGTTCTTATCTAAAACTAGCTGACCCGACAAACGTTTTCCTGACAACATTTTAATAATTCATACAAAATTCCCAAAGAAAATGCACTTTGAGTTTTCCCGAATTTACCAATTTTACGCGGCAAGTTTTAAATATTTTCTTTCATCACAACAAAAAAAGAATTAGACAAATAGGTGCAACCGTTCTGAAGTGATGCGCGTACATACATTCGATGATTCATTTTTATTTATAGATTACGCTTATGTAACAGAATTAAATTCCATTAAAATTAAATAACAAGATCTATCCACGGTAAATTACATAAAACTTATACTTAAATAAAATTTAAAAAAATAAATGAGCAATTCTGCGTACAAAATTTGTAAAAACTAAAATAACTTTTATGCTACATTATACATATTAGAATAAATATTTAGAGGGTTGCAGATATAATATATAAATAATCACAGTATATAAATTACCTCTAACCCTTAATGCACATATTTATCCACATACTTTGCATTATCGTCTAGGTATTCAGTAACTGTATAGAACGCCTTCTGCACGATAGTCAAAGTTTACTTATACTACATAGATTTGTCAAAGTTTACTAATACTACATTCAGCCGTCTATTACTACCTATTGGGAATATGATCATTATATTATTAAAACAATCTACTATCGGATATGTATTATCTCCATCCGCATTCAGGAATATTCTTGAAACTAAAAACAATTTTATTTTATTTATTTGAACAGCCGCCTTCGTTTAAAATCTCACCGTGAAAACTTAGGCGAAGTGAGCTTGAAGTGGCATTTACTAGTATCATATATAAATACAGCTCACTTCACCTAAGCTTACACGGCGAGATTTCTACAGAATAGATTCGAAAGTTAACTAAACTGAACGCGTTCAGCACGTCATCTAAAACCGCGTTTAAGAGCTGTCAGTGTCATCATGGTTGGGGAAGATTGACACTGACAGCTCTTGAACGCAGTTTAGATTTGCTGAATGCGTTCAATTTCATTGGTGAAATCCGCACTTAAAAGATTTGTTCTACGAAATCCTTTAGTAAAGTGCTCTTTTCTTTATTTTCTTCCTATGAAACAGTATTTTTTTAATAATTTCTCTAGCATGATTAGTTTTCCTTTTCTTGCGGGTTTTCTTGGAGTTGTATTAAAGCCCTTCGTTTATTTTTTAGCTTTATAGAATAGGAAATTTCGATAATAGGATTTACAGTGTTTTCATGCCTTGGAGCACTGGTTTTATTTTATCTAAGGTTAGTAATTAACTATGGAACTAAAGAGTTAGTAAAAGGCGTAGAACTTTAGTATTTTATTAGAGGGACTGCCACTAGACTGGGTGATTGGTGATTTCGACATAATATATACAAT
Source organism: Dicycla oo (assembly GCA_948252095.1). NCBI lineage: Eukaryota > Metazoa > Arthropoda > Insecta > Lepidoptera > Noctuidae > Dicycla > Dicycla oo. The sequence goes on from OX411716.1 coordinate 20,676,616, forward strand.
ATGTAACAAAAACCCTGTTGTTCCTTTTAGGGACGTATACAATTACCTACAATCACAACATTGATGAAATTATAATAAAATAAAATTAAGAATTGGATAGTCGAGACGTCAAAATCCAATTATCAATTGTGCATAAAAATACCGTGTAAACCAACATTAAAGTGATAGAGTCGATTAGCGAGCTGACAAGGTCACGAACAAGTTATAAATAGACCGGCGCAGCGGCACCGATCAAAGGGAGTGACGGGTACATTCTATCTCTTTCTAGTTTCGCGTCATCGCTTCATGCAGAATTGCAGAAGTAAGAAATCAGTTAAACATTACAAATATACTTAATATTAAAAATTAAGTATTTATTTTAATTATTTAACAGTTTTTTTGTTTTTTTTTTACGTATGTATACCGATTCTTTAAACGTAGCTAGGTAGGAGGAACGATTGGGTTTTTGTTACATATTGTATAATAAACTGATTGAAACTTAAGAGAAAAAAGTTTTATTTGGAAATAGAAATGACATCTCATTCCCCAAAGCACTCCCTCAAAAATACTATTATTATAATCAACCTTTAAAGTTCCTACTGCTGGGACACAGGCCTCTCTATGAGAGGGAGTGGGCCGTAATCAACCACGCCGGCCCAGTGCGGGTTGGTAGATGTCACGTCTTCGAATTTTTGGTTCTAGGACATGCCTTAATTTACACACACACACACACACACATAGTTAATTTAAAGTAAAGCGCCTGTGAAGGTTCGAATCTACGACCTAGCTCGTAAGCCACGGCCAAAAAATAAAATGATAAATGACATATCAATGGTCTAGAAGACAAACGTGCTAAGTGCAAAATTTTGAATTCGTCGTCAGAAGCCCGAAAGTCTGCCAACCAGTCTTACCAAGGGATATCGTATTACCCAGTAACTAGGTTGTAGAGGTCAAATGGCAGTCGCTCCATGTGAAATACTGGTATTCAGCTGCATCCGGTTAGACTGGAAGCCGACCCCAACATAGTTGGGAAAAAGCTAGGCAGATTGATTGAAATGCCAATGTACCAAATGAACATGCTCTACCGTTTGGCATTTAAAAGTTAAAAATTCCAAATTTTGCACTTAGCACATTTGTCTTCTAGACCATCGATACGAGTATGTACATTCATTTTCACCTAAATTGGCCGTTCAAGAATTTATTCATTCGAAGGTAATTTTGTGTAAAATTGTTACCCATGCAAGAATTGACCGCAGCAACTTTGTGTAACAAGACCCTAATCACTCATACTGCCAATTGGACCTAGTTATGCAGAAAGCAGTCATAAGCCACTTTTTCCAAAAAAAAAATCAAATCAATCTGCCTAGCCTTTTCCCAACTAAGTTGGGGTCAGCTTCCAGTCTAACCGGATGCAGCTGAATACCAGTATTTTACATAGAGCGACTGCCTATCTGACCTCCACAACCCAGTTACTGGGTAATACGATACCCCTTGGTAAGACTGGTTGTCAGACTTTTGGGCTTCTGACGACCCGTAACGACTGTCAAAGATCCACGAAAGACAGCCGGGACCAACGGCTTAACGTGCTTTCCGAGGCACGGAGGAGTCTCGGTATGAAAAGTTGGTCACCCATCCATAGACCAACCCCGACAAGCGTAGCTTAACCTGATGGATCGACCCTTGCGGCTGTTATTACTTAGCCACGAGCTCCTCAACTCCTCACTTTTTCCAAAAATGAGTTAAAAACACAGCCATACTAATTTCGACATACAAGATTTTTTACAACAGCCATGTCCATGCATCCATGATGCAACCATCGACAGAAAAATGCTTATAACTCTGTTTATACTTTTCCCAACATGGCTGCTTTCTGAATTACACGGTCCAATAGGGATGATGCCTGGGTAAAAAAAAAGAAATTCTATTTAATCCGTCAGTCAGATAATAAAAAAATATTAGATACGTATTTTTTGCTTTATCATTTCATTAATAAAAAATGACTTAGATATCTCGCATTAAAGTTCGGGAGTGGGGGCTCGCTACGTCACTTCTACGTATAAAATCTACAAAGACGTGACGTCATGCCACATTTTAACTCAATGTATCGCCGTAATCTTTTGATTACGTAGAAAAAGAAAAAATACGTGTCCAATATATTTTAATAATCTACATGACGGACAAAAAAACATTTTTTAGTCATCATCCCTTGATTATTTTATCCTTGCAAAATCGCTACCGCTTCCTCTTATACCATGTTCCACTTCGTCCACCAGCACCCTTCCACTTTCAATATCAATCTATATCAATAATCAAATCAGAGTGCCTCCATGGCGGGTAAATCAACTTTTCAACTGTGTTATTTAGCTGGTTATGTTCGATGGCACGTTCTAGGGTTTAAATTGGGATATTGAATCATCGTACGGGTTTGTCTGGGGAATATTCTATTAGGAAGAACTAGGTTTTAGAAGGTTTATATTTTGTATCGTTTATTGGGGGCTTGTAGCTAAGTAATAACAGCTGCACGCGTCGATCGATCAGGTTATGCTACGCTTGCCACGGTTGGACCGTGGATGGGTGAACATCCTTACATACCAAGACCCTTCCGTGCCGCGGAAAGCACGTTAAGCCGTTGGTCTCGGCTGTCATTAGTGGATCTTTGACCGTCGATACGTGTAGTCAGAAGCCCGAAAGTCTGACAACCAGTCTTACTAAGGGGTATCGTATTACCTAGTAACTGGGTTGTGAAGGTCGGTTAGGCAGTCGCTCCATGTAAAATAGTGGTATTTAGCTGCATCCGGTTATACTGGAAGCCGACCCCAAAATAGTTGTTCTCTTACACCTTATTTTTGTACCTAATATTTATTACTAAATGATCAGTTTGTCAATGGCCAACAGTTTTTATATTTTTTTGCGTAATGTCATCTAAAATTATAGTAAGTACTTCCCATAAATTATTCCACCGTACTCTAATCCAATAAATTTCCAATTCAATAAAAACATCCACAATCATCATACATTAAAATAATCTGTTTAAAACCAAAGAAAATTCTAAACACTCATAAATATTTCATAAAAAAATCTCATCCAATAAAAGATAAAATATTTACGAAAAGGACAATTAGGGGAACAAAGGAAAATTACGCGTAGGTACAATAAAAACGTTAGCGTAAACTAATTATGGCGTAACTGAGGAGTAATCTAATATATTTGAGACGGAACACGAGTTACGATGGTAACATTACAGAGAAGTTACAATTTTATTAATACTAGGAAACGCTGGTGGGGTTTCTTAAATGGGAAACGTTCGTGAAGGATTGGTCAGAAACAGCACCACAAAGGAAAGCTTTGAGACTTTTACTTACAAGTGAGTGGAACAGCAAAAGTTGACAAAAAGGGCATTTATATCTTGTTTTTAGGGTTCCGTACCTCAAAAGGAAAAACGAAACCCTTATAGGATCACTCCTGTGTCTGTCTGTCTGTCAGTCTGTCTGTCCGTCTATCACAGCCAATTTGTTCCGAATTTGATACACGCATTAAGTGAAAATTATACACTGAGCAAATTTTAAAATTGATTTTTTCCTCCTGTGTTGATTATAATTTCATTGTGTTACAAACGATGACATTTTGGAACTCATACTATTATGAAATAGGTTGTCTCAAAGTTGCGATCGTCATTACATGAGAAAAACGATTTCGAAAGGAGACGGGGATTTCAGGGCCTGATTGTAATAAGTTGAGGTATGGTTTAAAAAAAGGGTTATATTTTTCTATTTCAAAATCTGAAAAATCAGCCCAATTTACAATTTGGGAATTAAGAAATCCAAAAATTAAGTTTAAGGTGACGAATAAAATGAAATATCGATTAAATTATAATTGATTAACGTGACAAAACTCGTAATAATAATAAAAAATGCTTTGACCAGATGATTGATTAAATTAAAATAGTTAAATCTATTAGAATTAACTTATTATATAGTTTAAACAAATTACATATCTACAAAGATAAATCTTAAAATCGATTCATGTATGTTAATCGATTATTGTATTTTTAGTCTGCGCTGACATCCAAAACATTGTCAGACAGCTGTGACACTCACTCACTCGTTTCGTTTAGTGCGTGTACGTTTTGAGTGTGTTTCCTCCCACGTTTTATTGATAATTTCCTCGACCCCTACTTTTTTCTACGGACTTCTGATCTTGCTACCTGTACGACCCTTGCTACCATACCGGACACGGAGAACCCCGCTTATACATTGGACTTGGACTTGTTATTTTGGATTTTACGACCGGCCTACCGATTGGATATTGACACCATGGTTCGTTGTGTAAATTGTGGCATAGCGACTAGTCGCTGTAATACACTAGGTCATCGAGCTTTAGATGACGAAATGATATTAGCAGTGATTCGTCAATGGTGTGCACCACAATCTGTAAGTACTTACTCATTTCCCGTTTTTTAGCTCACCAGCATCTACCATGCTGGCTATCTAGGGTATCGACAAATATAATATAATTAACATCCTAAATAAAAGAAACAAATGACGTTTTCACTTCAAAAATCAGCTGTTAAGTGTAGGTTGATACATAACCTCAATTTTACAAAATCTCTTATAACTCAGCTTTCAGATTGCTAAAATCCGCAAAATTTTCAGTGATGGTCTGATAATATAGTAGCTATCAATTGGCACCAATTTCATCTTTTTACATCCAGGCCCAAGATTGTATGAAAGCGTATCCGTCTCCTATTGTTATATGTCTACATATTTTTGCTCGTGACTGTACACGTATGAATTTCTGTGACCCCCAACACGGACGTGTAACGTAAATGAATGAATTTTGAATATGGGGGTCAATTTTGGGGATAAATAAAAAATAAAATAAAGTTTTGCAATCTGTTCCGTGTGACATATCAAATGAAAGGGTTTATTATAAGGCTCTCAAATACATTTTTTTTATAATTTTAAAATAAATTGTTTAAAAGTTATTTAAAAATAGACCAAAATAGACCATTCCCCTTATCTCCGAAACTACTGAGCCTAAAATAAAATAAAAATACCTATAGATTACAGAAAAACCTGAAATAAGTCTTTGGAAAATAACTGGTAAATCTCTTAATATTGTACGTACAAACTTACATTTGCAGTTGGAATGTATGGGACATGTTTTTTAACTACAATGTTAAGTTTGTTCTTAGGATAAATTCATCCCAACAACGGAACCCTTCATTGTGCGTGGTCCGACACGCGCTTGGCCAGTTTTTGACGTTATTATGAGATTTTAAAATGGTAAATTAATAGGTCAAGAGTTGATTATGTAGGTACTTCAATTTATATACTTAATAGAACAGAATACCACTCAACAATACCTGCATATTACATTTAAGTATTTCTTATCGTTGCTGAGATAAAGCCTTGTGACAGATAGACATATTTTTTATTTATTTAAGAATAGGCCCACTATTTAATGCGTCGTCTCTCATCCACGAAGTTGTGGGTTCGAATCCCGGCAAATACCAATGTGACTTTTTCAATTAATGAATTTACACTTTCTGAGTTTATTTTGGACATTACTGACGTCATTGAAGGAAAATTATCGTGCGGAAACCTGGACATGTAGTTAATATTTATTTATAATATTTATCCTGGGACATTTCACACACGGTCATCTGATCCCAAACTAAGCAGAGCTTGTACTATGGAAACCAGATAGCTGATATACTACATACACTACTTTTTTTTTGTAAATACATACTTATATAGATAATTACACCCAGACTCAGGACAAACAGACATTTTCATGCACACAAATGTTTGTCCTGGATGGGAATGGAACCCACGACCTGCGGCATGATAGGCGGTATCTTAACCAACCACGCCAGCTGGCCTGTCAAAATATAAGTCAGAAATCGCATTCCTGTCTTGAGCAACCCTAGTGCTCAATGCTCGTGCCTTCTTTGTACAAGAAGACGCCTTTGCTCTGCAGTAGGACAATGATGGGTCATTTAATATTAGGTCTTACCTATGAAATTGCCGATTTGCATAGAAAAAATCAAACAATCTTTTTAATGCACTCTGTTGCCATTTTAATTAAAGTTCGTTGATGCCTCTGCTATATGTCTAGATATCCTGGGAACAGGATTCGATAAATTCTTTAAACCGTCGCCTGTCATACCTACAGCATTAGTATCGAGTTAAAGGCCTATGGGTGGCCAGTGCCCATTTGTAGGGAGGCGTTTATCACCGCCTCGTTGGATTTGAAATTTTTCCCTGGGGCTCATTATTGAGATCAAAATTTCCAGAACGGAAGCGATCAAGCAGAAGACGCACCATGCGTTCATTTGGGGTACCTGGTCCATACACGTCGTTAATATTGCGTGCTGCGTGTTGCGTTGGCGCCACGACGGAACTCGTATTCGACTGCAGCGTGCAATTTAGATTTTTCCGTGGTTACAGAAACATCGATATGAAAATAAAATCGAACGGCGGGAAAACAAATGAACAACAGATTTTTTAAATGTCTTGATATAAAATTAATTTGAATTTGGAATTCTAAATGGAATGAAAGATATTGATCTTCACACTAGCCGATATCAAAAATTGGCAATTTCTATTATTATGGCGTATATTTCTATCGTGTCGCAGCAATGACTGCGCCATCTATTATATTTATTTATTCGAAAGCGGCAACTGGGACCTACGTGTACCTAGGTAATTTAATTCCATCGACTCCGTAAATAAATAAAGGATATGGCAGTCCTGATTTTGCCATTCATAGGATGAATTGGGCAATCTTACTTCGGGGTGCTTTGGGTTTTTTTAACCCCGGCGATTGTGTGGGCGGGTCCTATATTATGTCTTCTGAAGTCGACGGGTTGAACGTTTCAATAGTTTGAAATAGTGGCTTATTGGTGTATTTTTTGTGTTCGGTGTTACGAATTGTAGTAGAGTTATGCCCGTTTCGCCAACCCTAAAGCCTGCACTACACTACTCGAGAAGTTGATGAAAGTTAAGCGAATACGAGAGTGTAGAAAGGAACTTCGGTTCACTTCGTGCATCCGTTTTAACCGCTTTTAACTTCGAGCAGGTACTTCGTTGAAGCAACTTCGCGAGTAGTGTAGTGCAGGTTTAGGGGGCACCTAAACGAATCCCTAAATATTATAGCACTGTTGGATTTTCAACTCTCAACGCTGTTAAGCCTAGCGTTGCAAATCCAACAGTGCACTTTTATTTAGGGATTCATTTAGGTAAGTGTCACTAAGAGTTGGTGAAAACGGTCATAAGTCCACCTTTGGAACCTGCTAAAGATTAACAAAAGAAAACAAAATTCGCATTATACCCGAATGAACCAGAAGGAAAGTAAAATAATGTTCAGGTGTAAGTTTTAGAGCTGAAATTATCTGACTGGATGCTATCACTTACATTATTGAATCGGTTATTTACCAAAAGGAATATATATCAAGCATCCCTAATTTTACAGGAGGGACAAAAAACGATTTATTATTTATGGCTATAGGTTAATGTAAATAAACGGAAAAAAGGGAGGGCCTGCATTAGACTGTCAAATGAACTGACTTATTTCTTTTCTTGATTACAGTGCAAGATCTCCATAAATTTAATCGAATTGCATAATAATTGCCATACCCGAAAAATGCTGACTTATTTATTCCCTTTGGTAAATAACCGATTCATATTTGCGATACATTCCCAATTAACATTGTCAGGTGCCAAAATCCTCTTTTGAGATTTCTTGTTCAGCAGATATTTAGGTACTTCACCCTATCAATCGGAATCTGAATAATTTTGAAGCAAATTGCTAATCCATTGCTTCATATGTTTAAAAACTTTGTCTGCTTGACAACGTAAATAACGCAATGAATGTTGTTGAACTGTCAAAAGGAAACCGATTCCGATTGATAGTGTGTTACGCAACTGCCCCGCTGTTTGTTGCAATCACAGCCGTTAAGGCATGTGTCCCACTGCTGGAGATTGACGAGAAGTGAGTAGAGCTAGCAATTAAAAACGAGTTGGCGAGCAACGAGCAGCGAGTACTCGCTGGTAGCAAGTGTACTACAGGCCAAGCGAGTTTCGCTGAGCGAGTCCTCTTTTTGATAGCTCTTGTCGCTGCGACTAAGGCACTTGTCCCACCGCCAACGATGAACGAGAAGCGAGTTGAGCTAGAAACGAGTTGGCGAGCAACGAGAAGCAAGTGTGTAGTTCTAATGGTTTTGCCGCTGGGCGAGTGTGCGAGTGCGACCGCTGATTGGACTCTTGGCGTGAGTTCTGACCGCCAAGTGAGCATTACTGAGCAAGTATCGCTGAGCGAGTATTATCTTTGATAGCTCTTGTCGCGACAAAGTTGTGGAGTGAGTCCTCGCTGGCAGTGTCAACAGTGAGCAATCTACTATTAATATATGTATCTCTTTTGTTTACACGGAATGTATATCTATTGTACGTTTCTTGAGCGAGAAAATTGCCGATAGTTAGTCGCTTCCTCGCCAGCGGCGGTGGGACAACTCCCATACGAGTACTCGCCGGCCGTGTGAACAGTCAGCGATCAACTATATATATATATATATATATATATATCTCTCTTACTTACACGGGACCTACAATCTTTTGTTTCTTGAGCGCAAAAATCGTTGAGAACTCGCTTCCTCATCGGCGGTGGGACAGGTGCCTAACATGGGATTAATTAAAAAAAAAAACTTAATCCGTATAGAAACTGTAAATAAATCTTAATTAATGTTTTAATGTACATATATCGAAATCTCATTATGTTCTACAGCTGGTGTGACCAGTTATGATACATGTGATATAAAGATTAATAATAATGTATTACATAAGTGCATTGTTATACAATGTTAGCTAATCACTGATTATAATTCATTATCCGTGGTTGACGTCTAGAGAGTGCGTGGAATAATTAGCAGGTGATATTTACATGCGATAATTGTATTGTATAGAGCGCGCCAGTGCTAGTCACCGCCTGAGGTATCTGAGCGGTGAGACGGGGGAGGGCGCTATTGACACACAGAATGAGTTAGCTTTGTCTACCTCCCCCATCTCACCGCTCATATTCCTCAGGCGGTGACTAGCACTGGCGCGCGCCCTAATTATTAGATCAGACTTGGATTAAGCGAATATTAAGACTTGTCTTCTATTGGCATTGGCTGTTCTCGTATAGCTCATGCCGATTCGAGAGAAATTGGATGTGGTGACGACATTATTCGCAATAGGGGATATGCATGTATATTTTATATTGTTTTATTCGATAGTTTACATAGCCATGTAAAAAAAACATTCAACGCAAAAAAATAATTTAAAATTGTTGTCATAGACTTTTACGTCACATTACAAAAAAAAAAACGAAAAGCGCCGCCATTGATCAGAATCAATGGGTTTTTTTGTAACTATACCTTTAAGGTCCAAAACGCATCGGATTAATTGCAGTCCCAATTCGGTTGGAATTAAGGTTGGCGTACCTATTGGAATTATCCAACAAGTCAACCTTAATTCCGGCCTTTTCATTTCCGCTCGTACAAAATAAATAGTCGATACTAGCGTATTTCGATCACGACTCTGGCCTCAGACTAAGTATATTATCCACTTTTATGACACTCGTAAAGTCTCTCCCCTCCCTCCCCTCTTAGTGGGGAGAGAGGAGTAAAAATGTATTGGTTTCTCTTATTTTGAGGAACGTATGTTAGATGTCCTGATTGCGGATGGACGGTAGTAAAAATCTGGTATCGGAATTAGAAAATGGTAGGTACAAAGCGGAATTTTGTAAGGTTGTTTGTGGGGTGACAGCACATTGATTTCCCAATCTGGCCAACAGGCCACAAGACTGATAATAATCACCAGTTTTAAAATGTCTGCAATATAAAAAAAAAACCGGTCAAGTGCGTGTCGGACCACGCACAATGAAGGGTTCCGTAGTTGGGATGAATTTATCCCAAGAACAAACTTAACATTGTAGTTGAAAAACATGATCTATGGGAGAACAAGTTAAACGAAAAAGATCCAACCCACATTACACCTAATGTGGGTTGGATCTTTTTTGTTTAACTATGGACTAGTGTAAGTTTGTACGCACAATAATGAGAGGTTTACCATGTTGTTTTAAGACCTTATAGGTTTTCCTGTAATCTATAGGTATTGAACCATTTTCTGTATTTTTTTTTTTTCAAAATTTTAGGCTCAGTACTTTCGGAAATAAGGGGGAATGGTCAATGTTCGTCTATTTTCTTAAATAACTTTAAAATGGTTTATTTAAATTATAAATATATATATATATATATATTTGAGACCCTCACAGTAAGCCCTTTCATTTGATATGTGACACGGTACAGTTTGCAATTTTTTTTAATTTTCTTAGTTGCCGCCCAAAGTTGACCCCCATATTCAAAATTTATTTATTTACGTTATTCGTCCGTGTTTGGGTCACAGAAATACATACGTGCACCAAACTTCAACTTAATCGGTCCATTACATTCGGAGCAAATTGGCTGTGACAGACGGACAGACAGACAGACACACGAGTGATCCTATAAGGGTTCCATTTTATTCCTTTTGAAGTACGGAACCCTAAAAACATCACATCACGCCTATAATCTCCGAAGGGTTTGGCAGAGGTGTACCTATAGTACCTAGTACCTACTCACACATTTCGCCAGTTATGTCTAAGTCCCATGTAATAGGGGGCGAGCCTATTGTCATCTACTACTGAGAAACTGAGAAACTGAGAGCTACTGAGAAATTCCGGATGATAAAAAAAAAATCACGGTCCCTCATACCTTTCAAAAGACAGCGATACTGCGGCAGAAATTGTTGTGCTGCACCAAAAACAGACCAGCTATAGTGTCTTCTTTGTTGAAAATCAGAACGCTCTGTTTCTAGCTGTAATTATAGGCCATTTCAGCTTTATCTCTGAAGTGACAACGCATCTACCTACGATGTATCTAGTATTGCAATGCACCTTCGTCAGCGCACCCACTTGTGTACTATAACATCTCCAGCGCCAAATACTGGTCTCCGCTGAGATTAGTCATCGTGGCCGAAATTCGTTCTGAAGGACAATAGATTGCAGATTTCCCTATACGGAGTTGACCACCAAGGTGTCTTATAAATATCATTATCTGTCATACAATATTACTTTAACATTTTGTAACATACATTACAACTCAATAGAACCTTTACAACCCGATCAGATAGGACATAATATAAAGTTTTAGTACGCAGCTTACCTATAACAGAACTGCCTCACATCGTAAATATGGCAACATTATTGATGATACTTTAGTATTTTGTTGTTATTTTCATTCATGTTTGAAAGGCGTTATTCTTTTTTATTGGAGTTATGCATGGTTTACTTTATGAGTTGCATCTTGCTTCATATCATCGTCATTGACTGCTCCTTCCTTTTGTGTCATGATTCCCTGGTACCTATGTGTGAGTCTCACTTAGTGCTTACCCGGGGTTCTTTTATAGTCATTCATCTATTTGGCTGTTGGTCTATTAAGTCTTACTATGTTTCAGCATCTGCACATAGGGGCTAAAAAGATTTGAGCCTAGGGATGGGCCGCGGATGACTGAGACATGATGATGTTTACGGATTAATTACTAAAAGCATAATGATGCTAATGCCATGAAACTCTGTATTTATACTAAAGAGAGTATTCGCAAATTAGTAATATGCGGCGCGAGACAATAATGACACTTGGAGGTACTTAGGCTCAAAACTTTTCAGTCCCCCTGGTATAACGTGCGATAAGGAACTTCGTTCCAATAAAAGTTAAGTTTATAACATAGTACGGTACTAAGGACCATAATAACGCTACTATTAGAATATTGCTATTAATAGGTCGCCTTCAAATAAGGAGCGCAGGTGGCCCAGTGGTAATGGTCCCGACTTGCGAGTTGTAGGTCTAGGTCGTGAGTTCAAACCCAGGCAAGCGCTATACTTTGTGTATTTAACGTCATCACCACTGCTCTCATTCTCTCAAAACGGTGACCAAAACATCGTGAGGAAACATATCTATGTCCTAGAACAAAAAATTCGATGACATGCGACATCTACCAACCCGCACTGAGCCCTTTTTCCCGTGGAGAAATCCTCATGCATACCACGAACTACCACGGGGAGATAGTGCAGTTATATGGGACTCTAACCCACTAAAACTCCTCGGTGTCCTCCTCTGCCGCTTGTGGCGGAAACACGGGCACGCGTTAGCACTCACCGCGAACCCGCCGCGGCTGTGCGTCACCAGACCCTCCTCTGGGGAGCACCCCAATCTCCGGCGCACAAGAACATATTGCGCGCCGTGACCTCCCCATGGACCAAACTAGCACATAGGCGCTAGACGACCCCGTGTCTAGGCACCCTTGGTCCCTCTGCGACTGGTCAGGTCAGTGGCCCGGCCGCCTACCACTTTTCGGCCGCAGAGGATAGGGAGAGTGGCCAACGAAATACTGACACTCCTCCTCCCGGCCCCACCGCGTCCGCCATCAGTCGGTACCGACCCCGTCAAGGCCGCGGAAGGTAGGGAGAGCGGCGCACCGCAATACCGGCACTCCTCTCCTGCCGCGGCCTCCAACCCTCAGCCGCGATGCCTCCCATACGATATCGCAGCCCGCGTGGTAGATTAAGGCCCCACTCCCTCTCGAAGAGAAGAAAGGAGGCCAGCGGTGCAATTGCTTAAGACACTATCAATCGGAATCTTTTTCATTTTGACAGTTCAACAACTTTCGTTGCGTTATTGACATTGTCGAGCAGACACATTTTCGTACATATGAAGCAATGGTTTAGCAATTTGCTTCATTACGATTTAAATTCCGATTGATAATGTGTTACGCAATTAGGGCGCTGTGTCCCAACAATAGAAACATTATAGGCTGATTATATGCGGTACTAAGGACCAAAATAACACTACTATTAGAATAGCTATTAGTATTAATAGGCTTCCAATAAATCGCATAATTATACTTATTTCATATTCGCATTTGTGTGACTAGTAATAGTTCTGCACATCAGCTGTTTATTTCCCACGGATCTTGCCGAACTTTACCGAGAAAGGGATTGTATTGGATTAGTCACTAATGGTGCTCTGTCGAAAATAGAAGTAATTATCTACTCATTTTGTGCGAGGTAGAAAGTTTTAAATCGATATAAATGATAAAAAATAAAATACATTTAAACAACTTTTTAACTCCGAAGACATATTGTTCTGTTAATGAATACCTAGGTGATAATGCAAATTATGTGGATTAATATGTGAATTAAGAATTAGTTCGTTAAATGCTGTTAAATATAATTAATTATTATGTTAGTCATTCTCCAAATATATTTTTATTCTTATTGCATCAGAAATGTTGTTTTTCAGATAATTTAAACATGCTCAAAAAGAAAATTCTGTTTTCAAAATTGTCATCTTCATTTTACCAATCTATAAATTTAGCGTTGATAGCTATAATTTACTTTTAGTTTGTTGATAGATTTTGTCAATGTGCCTTGGAAAGCACGTTAAGCCATTGGCCCCGGCTGTCATTCGTGTATCTTTGACAGTCGTTATGGGTCGTCGGAAGCCCGACGATCCACAACCCAGTACCTACTGGGTTGTGGAGGTCAGATAGGCAGTCGCTCCATGTAAAATACAGTTTTCAGCTGCATCCGATTAGATTGGAAGCCGACCTCAACATATTTGGGAAAATGCTAGGCAAATGGTGGAGGCGTGATTCAATTAGCTACAAAATATTATACCATGTTTGATTTTGCTAATCAATCACAAACGTTAACATGACATTTTGACAGCAACTATACTAATTACAGACTTGATTAGGCTTTTAGAACCTTTCGATAAGATGTACTCTGATTTATTCTACTTGAAGAGACACAAAACATCTAAACTGAGTAATTTACAATTTTGTACTGTGTCGTAAGAAATTGTAATTTTTGAATAGTTTTGTTATTGGTACATTCATTAGGACTTGAAAGTTAAGTAGCAATAACTAGGATTAATCAAATTTACATCAGTTAAATTAAGAAGGAATTAAGAAATACTTTAGGGCTAAGGTGTCTTTGCATTTAAGTATTGGACTGAAGCATGTTCCCATTGACTTTGGATAGGAGCTAGTTTGCGTCTCACTATTTGATTTGACAACTATGTGTGTGGCAGATTCGCCATTTTAGAAATTTTCAAATGGTGCCTTCTGATTGGTCGATTGTGAAAGTGGCGGAATTGCTTCTAATATTTTGGATCAAAGCATCTTTGCACGCGAACGCTATTATCGAAGTGCATTTATCATTGACTAAGGTGGATTTGCACTTTATCGTTTATGGCATAATGTTACAGCTTTCAAGTTACAATTTGGTTATACCAGTTTAAAAAATTCCAATTTTGGTCTGGAGCGGTTTTCTTTTTATACCCCTCATTTACTGTATATGAATAGTCTATTATACAAATACAATTTATATATCGACCGTCCCTATTATCAATGTCGGACATACATTTTTACCAATGTTCACTTTTTTATATAAATCGAATTACAATTTCAAAAAAAAACTTCACTGTCAAAACAAACTTTGAACGGAGGGCAGTTCAAAGTTTGCCCTAACGATAAAAAATAATCTTTATAGTATTAACAATGTCAGTTCTGCGAAAAAGACCACTGTTCAGTAGGGACTAAACAGTAGTCTCCCTGCAGAACCGACATTGTTAATAGGGACGGTCGATATAATAAAAAGTTTGATTAAAATGTGGTTGTTATTTTAGTATATTGTGAACCTTACGACTTCCACGCGAACGGAATCGTGGGGCACAGCTAGTGTTGTGTTAAAGAAGATGACATTTACTGCCGGTCTGACATCACCCTGCTGGAATGTCATTTCCTAACCTAACAAAAACTCTCTACAACACAGTTACCCAAATCCGAGTTAAATGCAACCAGCTACGAAAACGCAAGTGCACACTTTACGACGCTAAGTTTACGATCTGCGACAGTCCGTACCAGTTTACGACGGCGTCAGCCATAACTGACGGGAAGTCGTTTTAATGACGCGACTAGTCTTAGCGACTTAATGACGTCTTAGTAACAATCGTTAATGTGCGCCGTGATGAATGATTCCTGTGCTGTTTGGTAATTAGGTTTTTGCATATGTGGATAAACTGTTATTCTTCAGCCACCTAGGCAACGGTTGTCTCAACGCCGGCGAGGAAACGAATAACTATCGGCTATTTTCTAGCTCAAAAAACATACAATACGAAAGAGATGCATATATTAGATCGCTGACTGTTCACACCGCGCGCGAGAACTCGTTTGTCACATCGACAAAAACAGTCAAAGAGAAAACTCGCCCAGCGACGCTCACTGGGCGGGCAGAGCACTCGCTGAGAGACTCACGCTTTTTTCATAAGCATACCAGCGAGTAATCGCTTGTCGCCGTAGTTCACTCGCTGCTCGTTGCTCGCTAACTCTTTTATAGTTTCTAGCTCTACTTGCTTCTCGCTCATCGTTGGTGCTGGGACAAGTGCCTTATGTTCTGAGTCCGTCCCATCGGACTATAAGAGTCAGGAAAGAGCGAGTACACCTGTGGGTCTGCGTATACACTTTTGCATCTCCTGCGTCGATGGCTAGCCTTGGGTGAGATGGGACGTTATGAACGATATTCTGAATTATTTTCAGTCCCATATAATAAGCTACGAGACTATTACCATCTGGGGACAAGTCGAGACTGCGGGCTGATAGATTCCTTATGGAAAACCAGGATTGAACCTAGGATGGGTCCTGCGTCCATCAGAAGTCGCGCTTGCGGCAAAGAAAGAGCTAATAACTAACACATATTTTGGCCTATAACAAGATGGACCGATGACTTTGTGAATGCTGCAAGAATCCGCTGGATGCGGGAAACACAGAACCGATCGAAGTGGCGAACTTGGGGGCGGCCTATGCCCAGCAATGGACGTGTTTCCCCTGAAATGACGATGATGTTGATTTTTCCTTCATAAGGCACTTCACCGCCAACGATGAGCGTGAAGCGAGTAGAGCTAGAAACTAGAAACGAGTTGGCGAGCAGCAAGAAGGAGTGTGTAGTTCCGATAGTTTTGTCGCTGGGCTATAAGCGAGTGTGCGAGTGCGACGGGCGATTACTCGCACAGCTCCGCACTCTAGGTAGTAATAACCGCTGGTTGGTCTTTCGGCGTGAGTTCTGCCAAGCGAGCATCGCTGAGCAAATATCGCTGAGCAAGTATCGCTGAGCGAGTATTATCTCTCTTGTCGCTCAGCGACAAACTAGTGGAGCGAGTCCTCGATGGCATGTAACCAGTCAGCGATCAACCATTACTATATGCATCTCTTTTGTTTACACGGAATGTATATCTATTATACGTTTCTTGAGCGAGAACATAGCCGATAGTTAGTTGCTTCCTCGCCTGGGAGAACTGCCTAACTTTTGACAAATAGGTACAACAATAGTAACTATTTCACCATTTTTATGTTTCCATGCTCACAGCGAGCACTTTATTTTACACCAGAGAATTAACGCATTTATAAAATTCCTTTGTAACTATAATTAGTTTGAACAGCTCACCTCAAAGGGGCCGATAAAAATTGTTTAGAAAACACATTAATTACACTACGCTCAGTTAGAATAGCGTGTTAAGTTACATTAACACATTTTATTCTAATATTGTTAACCCGGAACAGAAGGTTAATTAATATTAAATAATTAATAGTAATTTTTTTGATGATTGTTGAAAGTTTTTTTTTAGAATCCATTTACGAAATCTATCTATAGATAATATTAAATAACGCACAATCTTTAAAAGCGTCATTATACTCATCATTATGCACAACTTTTACTATGGGACCAAACCTGAAATCGCAGAAAATAAGGTCAGCTGTTCCCTACATTTATGTTCGCATAACTCGTCAAAATGTAGGTAGCAGCTGATTTTTCCGTGATTTCACGTTTGGTCCTATGTTAAAAGTTGTTCAGAATGACCCCTTAAGAGGTTGTGCGTTATTAAGTTACACCTTGTGTATATAACTAAATAAAAATCAAATACTGTTCGTTGGGAGGCATATCACTTGAGAACGGCTAGACTGATTCTGCTATTTTTTTTATTTTATAATGTTTGTTAGTCCTAATTAGGTTAAGTGGGAGTCGCCAGAGTATGGAATTGCGCCACGACATTAACTTTAAGTCATTTGTGGTGCGAGTTCCAACCCACCATCTATAAACCTGCTTGAAAGAAGACTTTTGGCCGAAAGGTGTCGTATATCAACGTTTCCGAGGAGGGTTAAGCGACACCGCGCAGACAACGCAAGTTCAACAACTATTACTGCTAAACTAATAAAGTTATCTTAACCGCTATAATTTTCCTTTAAAGTTCATGAATAGCACTATCATCGTGAATTTTTCCAGATTTTTCAAGCCCGCAGTTTAACTTTCAGAGGGGGGCGCCCTACTGAAACAAAAATTAGCACTTTATAGTTTAATATTTCGTAAATGGAGCATTAAATCGAAAAATAATTTTAGCAACCCCCAAGTCATTTTAGAGGACCTATTCAACGGTACCCCACACGATGGGGCAGACGACGAAAAAAATATTCATCCTCACTTCACATTTAGAGGAGCTACCCTAAAAAAGTATTTTGAAAAATCTTATTTTACCATTTTGTCGGCGTAATTGATATACACACTCCTACAAAATCACAGCTTTCTAGTACTAACGGTCTCTTAGCAAAACCTCGGACAGACATACAGACGGACATGACGAAACTATAAGGGTTCTTGTCAGAACTACGGAACCCTAAAAAGTAAGAACCGATTTCAAAAACCCAAAAAAGAATAAAAATATCTTTCATAAAAAACTTAACAGCTTGTGGAGTCGGTGTCTTCAATTCTTCAATGCATTTCGACTTCAGAAGCTGTTAAGTTTTTTTTATGAAAATTATTTTATTCTTCTTGGGTTTTTGAAGTCGGTTCTTACTTTTTTATTTTATTATAGTAATGTTTTATTTGCCAAAGATGCACAGCGTTGGCGCTTCGTTGCTCCGCCCCCTAAATTTACAAGCCGAACGAATCCTGTGTGTGTAGTTTCACAAGAATAATATGCTAGAATAGAAAAAAATATTAGCTGAAATAGTAATACACTATTTAACGATATTATTACCGCAGCTCACAAACAAATCCTAAAACGGTATTTTTGAAGCACTTCATGTATTAACTCAAATCGGTTACTATTATTTTCGCCCACTCAGTATTTTTTTCGCCCAAATTAGTATTTAATTCGGACACTTGGAATTTAATAGTAGATAGCTAAGTAGTTTCCATTGGAAAACTCTACACAGAATGATGCTACACTATGATAAAATCCAGAAATGCAAACTATTTGTCCCTATTTCCCGCCAAAAATCAAAAATTCAAAACTCGTCAAACATAACCCCGTACTGCAGATACTTCCCTATTTCGCACGCACCGCACGTGCGTCGGCACTCCGATCCTTCTTTATTTATTATTATAAATAATAAAACCGGCTTCCACTAGTTATCCAGGAGTGAAATATGTCGTTTGCACGACTTACCCGCGCCTTATTCGGCAAACAAGAAAACCAGAGCATTACGCGAACACAAATAGGTGCTTGCGCAAATATTCGGTGCAAATACAGCCCAGAGAGGGAAATAAATAAAACCGGGAAACAAGTGAAAGGCCTGCGAGAATTGAAACTGGATGGTGCAGTAATATTAGAGTGAGAAGAAAGTTTTGCTTGTTAAATTTCCTGCTGTAAACTTGCCATTTGCCATGTCTTATCCTAACTAATATTATAAATGCGAAAGTTTGTTGTCTGTTTGTTGGTTACGCTTTCTCGTCTTAACTACTTAACCGATCAACATGAAATTTTGTATACACGTAGTGGAGCTCGTGGCTAAGTAATAACAGCTGCACGGTGCGATCCATAAGGTTAAGCTACGCTTGCCGGGGTTGGTCTGTGGATGGGTGACCATCTTTCATACCGAGACTCCTCCGTGCCTCGGAAAGCACGTTAAGCCGTTGGTCCCGGCAGTCATTCGTGGATCTTTGACAGTCGTTATGGGTCGTAAGAAGCCCGAAAGTCTGACAACCAGTCTTACCAAGGGGCTATCGCATTATTACCCAGTTAAATAGTGCTTTAGAATCCCTCGCTTACACTCTAAGGACGGTCATCAAGTCACATTTACTACAAAGCCTGATTATAGTGTTTACAAGTGACTTTTGTCTGTTCCAGTTGCATATATGTTTTTTTTTTTAATAAACACTATGTTTTCTTCTATCAAAGCTCCCATGCACAAAACCCTTGTTAAAGTTACAACAACCAATGAATTGTAGATCAGACACATAAGAAGGCACCATGCGACATGCGCTCAATGCGAAGAAAATCTAAAGGAAAGCTGAATAGCGTCGAAATTGTAATTTATGTTACTGAACACATTAACTCGTTCTAGATTTATAAATAAAATTCGTCATCAGTCCGAGTCTGATCGCAACCACAACTCAACTGCACCCAAGCCACTTCCATTAACCCTACACCCATTCAGGCATCAGGCCGTAAAATTTTGAACAGTGGGCCTCCACAAGTAAGTAACGTTGTAAATAAGACTACACCATCCACCCCATTCCCTGCCCCATAGCCCATGGGGGTGATTCTGAACTGTGTGACGCAATAGATAATTAATTAGAAGGTTGTTAGCTGCGAAGTTGGTACGATAGTCTTATGTAATCCTACGCATGCGGGTGTGGGAAGTTTTTAATGTGGTTATGTTACGGTTCCGTAAGGGATGGTAATTCGGGACCATGAAAGTTTTCGTAGTTTTCTAGGGGTAACGTTTTTTTATTGGTCGAACACAAGTTAGGCCTCTTCTGAGCTAGGTAACAATAAAGAAGAGAAAGAATCAGGTATTCGGTTGAAATTCGACTGCCCCACCTGCACTAATAAAGATCCGGCTCGAAGGACCATTTCTTGATGTATGGCCCAGGCGTCATTAGTTAGAGTTTGAGTTGATGAAAACCACAGAATCCTTGATCCCGAACTTTACTAGTTAAAGTTACAATAGTTATGTGGGATGCTTTACTTTGACGATTAATTACACAAATTGATATAAAACGACTTGCGGAAAGCAGGTCGCTGCGTTAGCAAAATAAATGCCTGTTCGTTAACTGTACACCACCTCCAAACCATAGAGCAATTTTGATGTCCTTTCGGATTTGTTATTACATGTAACGCCAGCCAAAGTTTGCATAATAACTGGCACGATGTTCTACGAGACAAGGATGAGACGTGCATAGACAAAAAATAATCATCCATAAATGAGTTAACCGTAGCGAGTACTGTAAAGCCCGCTTTTCACTATGGGATATAATATATATAATAATATATATAATATATATTATATCCCGCGACTGGCCTTCACACTGTGAGATATAAATTTTTCTCCAGTTTGCGTTCGTATTTGGATCACGCCGCACGCGTCATTCACAAACAAAATCGATCTTCAAACAAAATGGGTATTGTTTTGCTAGATAGCCTCGACAGTACAAACAAATACAATAGGTTTGCGAATAAGCATACGGACAAGGTCACTCAATGATAGATACGAACTGAGGGTAGCGACAGCGCGTGGCGCGGAATGGTGTGCGGGGGACAGGAGGCGAAATATAATATGTAGGTATCGCTCGGTCGGTCGAAAAAATCATCTCAGTGTAAACGGTTCCATTTAAAAGTACGGTGAGCGATATTAATTTATATCTCGAGATGTAATATAAGTTACATTATATCCCATAGTGGAAAGTGGGCTTAAAGGTTTCATGCAATGCGCAACTTGATATTTTACTGGTTATGTCAACCGCTTCTATCGCTTAAACAAATAAGGAACTACCTTTTAAATAAAAAAGGTAGGCCCGTTAGTTTTCTAGAAGAGACGACAAGATAGGAAGTGCGTGACTGTCCGAAGATTGTATTGATTTCTTATAATTATAAATCCTATAATGCTCTACCAACTGTTATTTGGGTTCCGTACCTAAAAAGGAAAAAAACGGAACAATTATAGAATCACTCGTGTGTCTGTCTGCCCGTCTGTCACAGCCAATTTGCTCCGAATCTAATGAACCGATTAAGTTGAAATTTGGTACACGTATGTATGTATTGTTTACTAGTTAGCTTCCCCCATGTGGAGTTCAAGCGATCTAAAGCCCTTAGTAACAAAAACAATATATTATTTCAAACCGTATTCGATCAAACTGTCGCGTGCTGTTAGGTTATTTTTTCTAGCATTAATAAGCTTATCTCACTCAAATATTCCTTTCCGTTTAATTTATTTGTTGACGAACTTTTGACTAAGAGTTTTAATAAGCCTTATCAGCGGTTCTTTATTCCGGGTCTTTTGAGGTTAAATATTTATTTTACGAACTCAGCAGTTAGGCGATAGCCGATAGGCGTGCTTGCACGAAAGAGTTACAGACTTTCTTGAGTAAAATCCTAATCACACTTTTAAAGGAAGAACATTAATAAGCTAGTCGTACCTATACAGATGTAAAAATCTCAAGTGCTTTTCATCGACTCAGGCCAAGGACAAAGCGTTCGAATTGAGGAAAATTTTATGGTTCGAAACAAAAAGGAAATGAAAAAAATCAATCAAATTATGCCTATAGAAGTTAACACTTTTTGGATTGAAATAAAATTGTTTTTAGTAAATGGGTATTCAGATTTTAAAAGATACTAGTTAAAAAAAATGCCAATGGTTGGACCTTGGTACCAGCAATATAATAAAAACCGGCCAAGTGCGAGTCGGACTCGCGCACGAAGGGTTCCGTACCATGCCATTATCTACAAAAACGGCAAAAAAATCACGTTTGTTGTATGGGAGCCCCCTTAAATATTTATTTTATTCTGTTGTTTAGTATTTTTTGTTATAGCGGCAACAGAAATACATCATCTGTTAAAATTTCAACTGTCTAATTATCTCGGTTCATGAGATACAGCCTGGTGACAGACCGACAGACAGACGGACAGCGGATTCTTAGTATTAGGGTCCCGTTTTACCCTTTGGGTACGGAACCCTAAAAAAGTGTAGTGTAAATCATGTCCATCGAAAACCTACTCGATCTTCAGTATCAAAAAGTATAGTATAGTTCTAAGGTTATTGCAACAATTACTTTCCCACAAAAATAAATGCTTTGCGCAAGAGAGGTATTTGTTTACACGACCCTTTGGCCTAGATGAGTATTTATTTTTATATTTCACTTTAATAGATATGCTTGTGTTAACTTAAAATATAGTACTTTATTAGTAACCCTTATTTTTATGCTAACAAATATTTCTTGACCTCTCAAAGTGGAAAGTCTAAGTGGAGCAGTGGTGGCTCAGTTGTATTGGTCCCGACTTAGGTACGAGTTGTAGGACGTGAGTTCGAACCCAGGCAGGCACTTTACTTTGTGTATTTATTTTAATCACCATTGTCCTCAAAACGGTTAAGGAAAACATCGCCAGGAAACTGGCATGTCGTAGAATCAAAAAATTCGAAGACATGTGACTTCTACCAACCTGCACTGGGCCTATGTGGTGGTTTATGTCTCATTCCTTCTCATAAAGAGGAGGCCTGTGTCCCAGCATTGGGAACATTATAGGCTGATTATGCAGAGTGGCGCCGATTATGAAGGTTAATGTAAATTTTCTGTAAAAACCAGGACATTTGAATTTAGTTCCTATTTCTTCCGCGGTCCTAGTTATACTGGACTTTAAGTGTTGATAGTTCAATCGTGCAGATTATTGTGATATTGATACTGATGTGTTATTAACTTATCAATGTGCCATTTGTATAATAATAATTTTAATTTCAATTTGTAATCAAAAGGAGAATGCTACAATGATAAATATTATCTTTTGGTTAGAAAGATCAGGGCCCTTATACGTAGGCCTAAAGTTTAACCAGAGTGACACTTAAGACCAAATTATAGCGGAATGACATAACCAAATTACCAAGAAAATGAGCTGCACTAATTTATAAGAAACCCATGTCTAGCTACAGGCTCAGACTTAACTATAAGAAGTTTTTCCGAACATTCCTTTTCGTCATTCTTCAAAGACCAATGATCGGTTTTATGTCGACATACAATCATGTTCAATTGTACAAGTACACGTGCTTCAGATATCTCTAAAAAAACAATTGAACTCTACTCGTGCACCACCTTGAATATAACTAACTAATAAAAAACATAGAATCCGATAGTGATCGTTTTAAATTAGCGTTTTAGGCACGTGCAAATCCGCTACGGTTGCGTAAGCAACTGGTTGCATAATGCGAAGAAAATAACCACTGACATTGGCACTACTTAGTGAAAGTATCGCCTACATCCAACACCTCTCTAGAAGGAACTCTAGTTTCCAAAAAATAAGGTCCAGTTTGCCTTATAACTGTTGCTGTATGCCACTAGCCATCGCGGTCAACGCGTTCTTTTTTCAAATTGCCAATGATGTCACGTTGTGGGTTGACACTGGCCGATATAAAGTTCGACCACAGATAAAAAGTTTTCGGGTGTTGTCAATAAAAAATGGAGTTTGGCCCAGTTGTTGAGTATTCGGGGAATTATTGTGTTCTATACCGCTAAACGAAGCGTGGGTGGGCCTTGTAGATAGACGCATGACCTAGTGAAGGTCGTGGGGGCTGTTAAAAGTAGATGGCTAATAAAACTATCCACGTGGGAGTCTCAGGGTTGGAGGAGGTCTACGTCCCATAGCGGATATGTATCTCGAGACTGATATCAAATGGTGATAAAGTTGTGAACTGTTTACGTGTGTAGGGAGATGATGATGATGATGATGAATAATTGGGCAATAATTGCATCCACGTAAAGGGTGGTCCACTTCTTGTTTAGAAAGCCTATAGTGAACAAATTTCCATTGAATTTGATAACGTTTGTTCTAAAAGTGGACGTTGTGTAACAGGAAACATAATTTCCGAGTATTATTGAATAACAAAGTTGTTTATAATTTCAATATACTGCATGAATGAATTTATGCTTTCTCAGTCATGAATGGAATATATTAGGTTTTTACTTATGAAACTGCCGATTTACGTAGAAAAAATAAAAAAAATATTTTTTTAAAGAAATATTGTCGGTGCCATAGATATAATATTTATATTTCTGTGGTCGGTGCTTTTTTGTCTCTGCTATAGATATCCTTGGAACGGGAATCAATAAATTATCTAAAGGCGTTTTTCACCGCCTCGGAATTTTTCTCCCGGGGCTCATTGTTGAGAACAAAATTTTCAGAACGGAAGCGATCAAATCAAAACCGCACCATGCGTTCACTTGCGATACCTTGTCCAACCACGTTGTTTTAATATTGCGTGCTGTTTGTGTTGTATTGGTGCCACGACGGAACTCGTATTCGAAAATAGTGCGCAATTTCCAATTTTCCATGGTTAAAGAAACATCGATATCAAAGAAAAATCGAAAGGCTGGAAAACCAATGAACAACTGTTTTTTTTTAATGTCAAGCTATTATACGATTAATTTGAATTTGGAATTCTAAATAGAATGAAAGATCTTCACACTAACCGGTATCAAAAATCGGCCATTTCCTATTAGTAACCTAGCTGTTTAGTATACATTCTCTGATGAGAAGAGGCTACCTCAATCCTCCCCTGAGTCCCTGTGGCGCTTGTAAAGTTTGGTTACTGCAGTCACCAATTGGCTAATCAAGCATGGTGATTGTGACTTACAAGGGGGTTTGTTCACCCATCAAAAGGAAACGTGAGCTGGGTTTAGAGGGTCGTGAGACAGGTTAGTTTTACCCTCGTTGCGATAGTAATATTGCTCAGTACGAGAGGAACCGCAGTTTCGGACATTTGGTTCATGCACTCGGCCGAGCGGCCGGTGGTGGTGCGAAGCTACCATCCGCGGGATTATGCCTGAACGCCTCTAAGGCCGAAGTCAGCCTAGCCAAATCCGGCAAGGATATGCTCACTGTGGAGCCCCGAGAGTCGGGTGGCTCTAAAAAATGTGACTTTACAAGTCGCGCTTCACCACGTGAGCTGCGACGTCGCAGCCCATTTGGATCGCGGAGATCGATGCTGTCCGTTTAACGCGTGCATTACGACTCCGAAGGTCGTAATAGTCTGTAGACTTCCGTTTCCCGACCCAGTATATTTGGCAGCCTCCAGGTAGACTGGAAGCCCCAACACAGATTGGAAAAGACTAGTCAGATGATGAGAACTTCCCCGGAAAAACTCATTAACAAACAGCTTTACTACTGGTCAAAACTAGCTATCTCTAACAAGTGAAGTAACCCATACACAAGTTACTTTACAAATAAAGTCACGTATATCTAATCACGAAGGTAAATCGTGCGATACGATAAGCTAAGTGCAGTAACTTCGATCAATGATGAAACTTGTTTGGTAATAGAGAGTTAAGGATTTGTTAATGTGGCCACAATCTACACATAGTTGGTTTCTTCATGATAAGTAGTGGTAACAAAATGTGCGATAGTGGTATTTGTGTGCAATTGATTGCTTTGAAAGGTAATGGATGGATGAGAGTGGTTGATGATTGAGCTCCCTAGATTAGCAAAATATAACAAAAGCTGTCTGGCTATGTCTGTGCGTGTCTATAATAATTCACCTAATGTATTAAAAATACTAAATTGCAGGTTATTCAAAATTAAATTATATGAATGGCTGAATGAAAATAATAATGTTTGTAATTCAAATTTGTTTATTTGTGTAAGTTTGCATTCTTTAATTTTAAGCAAAACATGTATGATCTTATATTCTATAATAATACCTATGGTTTACTATGTTTTACGCAAATAAATTATCATATCTCAGTGGCGTGAATTGGAGAGATTTAGTATTAAGTTGGTAATGAATTAAGGAAATATATTATGGCAATTTTAAGGCTAGAGTATGTTGGTTGGCTCGGCATCTTTATATCTCAGCGGAACCGCAGAAACGAAATACCACAATATACCTATTAGTTCAAAACATTCTTAGAAAGATATGTTAAAACGCTACAATCACGTACGAGCGTTTGTATGAAAAGTATGACAGGTTGGCCGCTCTTAAAGTTATTTCGCAGCAGATGAAAAATTACCATCACCAAAAATGTGAAGCAAAAATTAACAAACATATTTTGAGAATATTACCGAATAGGTTATCACTGTATAAAATCTAAGCACGGACATAAACTCGTAAATAATTGCCAGCGCGCAAAAACAAGGTATTATGAAAAAATACTTGTGCAAAAAAAAACAACGTCCAAAGAGTTATTGACACAGCTCATGTTTTCAAAATGGCGACCGGTATTGTCCTCTAATGGGGTTCCGTATTCCATTTTTGTATTGTTTCCTCTCATTCGTGCAAAATTTATAAGTCGTTAGCGAATTGTTATTATCGTTCCTTTATTGAGACAAAAAGTTATGTAGGAACGTTTTTTGTACTGTTAATTTAATGTTTATCAGAGTAATGGATTGCTTGTGAAATAAAAATGGCGGGTTTATGGACAAATTCGACCGGTGTGGATGATAAATGGAGCAGTTTATTAAGGGAGAACTTTGGAATTTTGCGTTTCTCTAATTTATAATTATTTATTTTATAGCTGTTACGAGGTAGGTATGCTTGGTCACAAAGACAACTTTGTAAGGGGTGTCTCAATAAGAGTGCACTATTTAAATTTCGTGTAATTTTTTTCCGTGCAAGTGGCAACTCTGAAATTTTACAGCTGTCACCTATGATTGTTCCGATTATTATAAATGGAGGCTACATAAAAGAAGAACGCGTTAAATCATTGTGCAAACCCATTTCAAAAATGGGGCATCTGGGACCGCTCGCACTCGTTACAGGAACATGATAACGGAGTTCTTGTGGCCTCAACTGGACGGCATGGATCTGGACGACATGTGGTATCAGCAGGATGGCACCACCTACCCACATGACGAATGAAACCATCGATTTATTGCAGCAACGATTTCAGACCAAATCATCTCACGAAATTCTGATGTTAACTGGCCACCAAGATCATGTGATTTAACACCGTGCGATTTTTTTCTTGGGGTCTTGTGAAATCTCGGGTTTATGCGAATAAACCAGAAACAATTCCTGAGCTCAAGGCCGAGATTCAACGCGTCGTCGGTGACATAAGCCACATCTATGTCAAAAAGTCATCGAAAACGGGGCCATATGCCGGATATTTTATCCCATACTTAATCAGAACTTTTACAGTAAAAATTTTGTAATGAGTTTTCACAATGAGAACGCGTTCTTCTTTTGTATATCGCTCCATTTTTAATAATCGGAACTATCATAGGTGACAGCTGTAAAATTTCAGAGTTGCCACTTGCACGAAAAAAAAATACACGAAATTTAAATAGTGCACTCTTATTGAGACACCCTATACCTACATGTCAGTAAAAAGGTTATGTTGTGATGTCTTTTTATGGAAAATTTTGGCAAGGGACGACTAGGTAATGAATTTCTCAGAAAGTAGGACGAAAACGTAGGGCGAACGCTGGACAAATCAAACGGAATATTCATCTATCGAATCGTACAAACTAAATCAAACACAGATGACTTTTGTATCCGGTAACGAATCCGTCTCTATTCTTCACGAGTTATTAAAAATTATACCAGTCTTGAATTAAAATATTTGACCTCCAAGACTGCTATACTTCTACGACCATTGACACCGACCGAAATTCTTGAGCGATTTCGGTTCAAGGATCAAGAGAATTCTCATTATTCTTACAAAATTACATCTACAGCTAATCTACGCAATATTGATCTTTATTGCCTGGGTATAAAGATGATTAAGAGTGCGTCGGTAAACTTGTGATTTTCGGTAATCGTTTCGGAAATGCTTCGAAGATTTCCTCAGTGTATTAACCTCAAGAGTTTGGACGTTACGTGTGAGGGGAAATCCAAGGTTTTCGACTAAATTCTGTTCCGCTTCGTAACCTTTCGTTATTGTCTTTGGTAACTCCTTTTTAATGTTGGGTAATCGAGAAGGGTACATAATTTTGTGAAATTTATAATTTCATTGGTAAGTTTGCCAATTTGTCTAGGTATTATGTGGTGCAATATAAGAGGAATTTATGCAAATCTGAGAACTACGCGAGAATAAAGCTATTGTTTTAGCGATGGATAGGCATTATCTAAATTTAAAAATAGAAACAGGCTTCCACTGTGATAGGGAGTGAGCTCAATCCACCACGCAGGCCCAGAGTTAGTTGGTGGATACGAGTATTAGGCAAGTATTCGGAGTTTTGATTCTAGGACATGCTGGTTTCTTCACGATATTTTCCTTCACCGTTTTTAGAGCACTATCTAACTTTAAAAATGATTTCTACAAAGTTAGTTATCTGCCAGGTAAGACATCTGGGACTTAACTAGAGAAGGTATCTAACAAGCCTTGAGGAGCTCGTGGCTAAGTAATAACAGCTGCAAGGGTCGCTTGCCGCGGTTGGCCCGTGGATTGGTGACCATATTTACATACCAAGTCCCTTCCGAGCTTTAGAAAGAATGTTAAGTCGTTGGTCCCGGCTGTCATTCGTGGAATTTTGACAGTCATTACGGGTCGTCAGAAGCCCGAAAGTCTAACAACCAGTCTTACCAAGGGGTATCATATTACCCAGTAACTGGGTTGTGGAGGTCAGATAGGCAGTCAATCCATGTAAAATACTGGTATTCAGCTGCATCCGGTTAGACTGGAAGCCGACCCCAACATAGTTGGGAAAAGGCTAGGCAGAGGATGGAGGATGGTAGGATGGTGATGATGTCTGACAAGCCTTAAATTCGTACTACTTACGAATTTGATCCAGTTTTCAAAAATTGATACATATACATAAGTGTGCCTAATGAATACTTTTACGTACTCAATATGCTATAATGGCCAACTAAACTATCTACACTCTGACCGCGGCAAGCGCAACTAAAGGCTCTAGGTATCCCGCGAAATTCAAATTTTCTTACATTTTTTTGCAATTTCCAGGTCAGTATCAAGTTGTATGTTGATCTGAATATGATCTGCGACGATAACAAATCTGTATTTATAAAATTATAATCATTAAAATCATCAATACAACTTTCTAAGTTCATATAATCCTAATGAATTACTGTTTCATGAAATTATGATACTGACTTGTAAATTGCAAAAAAACGGAAGAAAATTTGAATTTCGCGGGCTACCTGGAACTTTCTCTTAAACTTCTTATATTAGCCACACCACGCAAGCAAGCATACACAGGTGAAAATAATAATTTCCTGCCAAACGCAAGTACTTTCGTGAAACTTTAAACATGATCACTACCTAATAATAATACCTTCTATATGCTGACGTAACTGGTGTGACCTTGTGTGAAAGCCGTCTCTATTACCAGTGACCCTTGGGAACCGAATGTCCCTGACCTTGCGTACTGCGAGCATGTGTAAGTACTGTGGAATTTATACTTATAGAGGTCACGGTAAATAGGGTATGTCGAGGAGAAAGTTGTACTATGTAAAGTGTATTTTTTTTATAAAGTGTATTTTTTCTCATGTATTATATAAAATACAGGGTCAAATTAAATTAGCTAGCGGAACTCCGTAGACGTGATCAATATATCAGAATGATGAAACAAAAAAGAAATTAATTTGATGATGTTATTGATGTTGAAGACTGGCTGTTAGCGTGGAGACGTGTAGCCACGCTAATTTTTTTGTGTAAATTTCACAGACGTTCACTTTTCAACACGATAACACAGATTTTACCAACACACACTGATTAATTATTAGCGGTCATTGACCCAAAAAAATCATCAAATCTTTTTTGTTTTATTTTGTCGTATTTAGATATAGGTACCCATCACGTCTGTGGAGTGTCGCTAGCTAATTTAATTTGACCTTGTATAAATCTCAGTAACTGTCCCGATGGATCTTTAAAAGTCGTTACGGGTCGTCAGAAACCCGAAAGTCTGACAACCAGTCTTACCAAGGGGTATCGTATTACCCAGTAAGTGGTTTGTGGAGCTCAGATGGGCAGTCGCTTCATGTAAAATACTGGTATTCAGATGTATCCGGTTAGACTGGAATCCGACTTCAACATAGTTGGGAAAACGCTAGGTAGATGATGAGTCACAAGTACCAAAGTGTGAGCAGCACCCAATTATGACAAACCATTCCATCGATTACGATCGCCATTAACAACTAATTAATAAAGATTTGTTTTATTTACAACTTTAATTGAAACGTCCCAAAACAAACTATAATTTATGTTAGCTGGTTTACCTGTATATATTTGAATTAATTAACACCTTTGTGTTATCGCCTTACCTGGGGACAAATAAATTAACATTATTAGTAAATAGAAATTTAGATCTGTACAAATTGGTATAAAAAATACCAGCCAAATGCGTAAACAGGCACAAATCAAATTAGCTAGCGAAACTCCGCAGACGTAATGGGTATCGATATCTAAACACGACAAAGTAAAAAATATTTTTTTGGTCAGTGACCGCTGATAGAGTTGTTACTTGAATCAATCTGCCTAGCCTTTTCCCAACTATGTTGGGGTCGGCTTCCAGTCTAACCGGATGCAGCTGAACACCAGCATTTTACATGGGTTGTTACTTAATGAGTTTTTTTTTTTTAGAAATTTGTTTTTTTTTTATCGTGTTTAGATATCGATACCCATCACGTCTGTAAAGTTTACACAAAAAAATAACTCATTTTTAGGGTTCCGTACCTCAAAAGGAAAAACGGAACCCTTATAGGATCACTCGTGTGTCTGTCTATCTGTCTGTCCATCTGTCACAGCCAATTTGCTCCGAATCTAATGGACCGTTTAAGTTGAAATTTGGTACACGTATGTATTTCTGTGACCCAAACACGGACGTATAACGTAAATAAACGAATTTTCAATATGCCCCCATATTGAAAATTCATTTATTTACGTTACACATCCGTCAACGTCAACTTTGGGGGCAAATAAGAAAATTTAAAAAAAAAGTTTTGCAAACTGTACCGTGTGACATATCATATGAAAGGGCTTACTGTGAATTTTAAAATAAACCATTTTAAAGTTATTTACGAAAATAGACGAAAGTTGACCATTCCCCTCCCCCCTTATCTCCGAAAGTACTGAGCCTAAAATTTTGAAAAAAATACAGAAAATAGTTCAATACCGATAAGATTACAGGAAAATCTATAAGAAGCCAATGGTCTTAAAACAACATTGTGTTGAAAATTTAAACAACAGTCCCAATATTGTGCGTACAATCTACATTTGCAGTTGGAATGTATAGGAGAACATGTTTTTCAACTAATAATCAATGTTAAGTCTGTTCTTGGGATTCATCCAAACTACGAAACCCTTTATTGTACGTAATCCGACACGCACTTGACCAGTTTTTTTAAACTGATATTTCAACTGCGCTGCTGTTAACGACCTCAAAATCATCAAATTAGGTAACTTATTGTTTGCTTTATCATGTTTAAATATCGATACCCATCACGTCTGTGGAGTTTCGCTAGCTAATTTAATTTGACCCTGTAGAGTTTCTTAGTCAGTAGACTATGTGCGAACGTAGATATCTAGACTAATGTAAATAATAAAATGACTGTTAAAATTAAGTATTATTCGTAGTTGAGAAGGTACGACTGCCTCGCCAGTCTAGTGCGTAGTGGTCGTAAGCGTTACTGCTGAGCATGAGGTCCTGGGTTCGATTCCCGGGTCAGGCAAAGTGTTATTGGGTTATTCTATCAGGAATTTCTCAGTAGCAGCCTGGAGTCTGGATTCGTGCCCGGTTGATGGCAACATGCTCGCCCCCTATTACATGGGACTTAAATATAACTGGTGAAATGTGGGTGTACTATGGGTACACTTCTGCCTAACACTTCGTGAATTTCAGGCGTGATGTTATGTTATTATTAGTCCACTTTAAACCGATTTCTATGGTAAGAGGTTATCTTAAAATTCGAAATGGACTTAATAAAGGAAGATTTATAGGAGATTGACAGCGTTTTTGTACTGTAACCTGTTATATCTCCCTCACCATTTTAGTATAGTTTGACCAAGACCGCTGTACCGCGCATGAGGAATGCGCGGCGAGGCGGGGTGCAGCGCTGGCGAATGAGCAGTGAGATGCCGTGAGCGTTGACGAATGAGCGGCCTGCACTGCCCCCCGTCTCGCCGCGCACATACCTACGGCGCGGTACAGCATTATGGTCAAACTATAATAACTCACTTTCTAGCCATAATTATCATCTTTCACACAGTCCACATTCATAGGTACAAAATCAGTCTGCCTAGCCTTTTCCCAATTATGTTGGGGTCAGCTTCCAGTACAACCGGCTGCAGCTGAATACCAGTATTTTACATGAAGTGACTAGCTATCTAACCTCCACAACCCAGTTACTGGGTAATACATATAAAAAGTCTGACAACCAGTATTGCCAATTACCCAAAGGGTAATAATGGTTGTCAGACTTTTTCATACGTCCTTCTCATAACTTTTGTCGCGCCTTCTATTATTTTTATTACAAAATAAAAATACCAAAATGATTTTATTTAGTAAACCAATGCCTCTCATAAATTATGCCAATACACACTCGTTAACAAAACAGACTTACTGTTAATTTTCATTAAAAAATCACACATAATGTTTAGCCATCATACATCTTTGTTAGGCAAATTAGAGAGACATGAGACAAATTACTGCACACAGTCATGCGAATATCAACTATAACTTCGGAAAAATAGAGTTGAAAATGTAATCTGCGTAATTTGTATTGTCTTCCATTTTGTGATGTTCAATGAACCCGCTTTTTATATAACAAATGAATGTTATGTAAATTGTTATTGTCATTGTAATGTTATTTGTTTAATGTCTGTAAGTTAAGTTAAATTAATTTATATGTATAACTTTTCAGTTGACAAAATAATGCGGTCATAATGTAAAATGTACAGACGCCAGCACATCAAGCTACTACAATCTGTCAGATTTCTTTAATAGAATTTCGACTTTATTGCTAAAGCATTAGGTTCAAGGTTGATTAGGAAAATCTGACAGTTTCGGGTAGGTTGACCTGCTGGCGTCTGTACAAGTTATTAAGTTGTGAGTAGGTAGGGACGTAACAAATTTTGTTACGTCAATGGTTTGCGGTGGACGACAGTCATAAAAATAGAGAATGTTTTTCATAACTATACTCGTACGCTCATTGAATCCCACGGTTCCATTCCAAGTAACCTCTTCCGTATTGATAGTTGGTCTGAGTTACCTCTCAACTATCGATCAAATTACCTATTAATTATTATTAATTAATTAACTATCGAAGTAATGTATTTTTTTAATTTTTAATTTATTTAAGATGGGTTTGCTCTTGACTCTAGTCTATTTCGGAGGCGGCAGAGACAGAGTCGACG
Organism: Dicycla oo; assembly: GCA_948252095.1. Lineage (NCBI taxonomy): Eukaryota > Metazoa > Arthropoda > Insecta > Lepidoptera > Noctuidae > Dicycla > Dicycla oo. Next base: position 20,710,024 of record OX411716.1, read on the forward strand.
ATGGAGTGAGCTTACCCATAAGAAGCCTGTTCACTCTCACTTTGAAGAGATTAGGGTTGTATGAGCTCGGAAACCCAGACGCAGGTAGTGAGTTCCACTCTTTTGCTGTGCGCATTATAAAAAACATTTGGAAGCGCTTAGTGCGTATTGGTGGAATAGCAACCAGGTGGGGATGGTAACTGGCAGTGCGTCTAGATCTCTGATGGTAGAAGGGGGCCGGTGGAATCAGGTCGTGGAGGTCTTGGGCACACTCTACGATGTACAATGTGTAGAAGACCAACAAGCAGGCAACCTTGCGGCCATGAGCCAAGCTATGAAGCTTGGCATCCACCAGTTTTACGTCGCCAATGAGCTTCTTAGCTCTGCGTTCCACCGAGTCAAGCGTGGCTAGTTGGTACTTGGCTGATCCATCCCAAAGGTGGCTGCAATACTCCATGCAGGATCGGACTTGCGCTTTGTTTTTTTGATGTAGGTACCTAATTTTATTACATATAAGCTACTCGTACCCGGTTTCGCCCGAGTAAATTTCATTTTCCGACTATTCCGGTGGATTAAGAAAGAAAAAACCGGCCTAGTGCGTGTCGCACAATGAAGGGTTCCGTAGTTGGGATTCATTTATGCCAAGAACAAACTTAACATTGTAATTGAAAAACATGTTCTCCCATACATTCCAACTGCAAATGTAAGTTTGTACGCACAATATTGAGAGACTTACCATGTTATTTTATGACCATATACCTACTTCTTATAAGTTTTCCGTAATGTATAGCTATTTTCTGTATCATTTTCAAAATTTTGGGCTCAGTAGTTTCGGAGATAAGGGTTTATCTCCGAAACTACTAAGCCCAAAATTTTGGTAAATTTTCGTCTATTTTCGTAAATAACTTTAATTTAAAATGATTTAAAAATATATATTTGAGACCCTCACAGTACGCATTTATAATGTCACTCGATACAGTTTGCAAAATGTGTTTTTTTTTTTAACTTTTTTATTTGGCTTCCAAAATTGACCCCATATTAAAAAATCATCTATTTACTTTACACGTCCGTATTTGGGTCACAAAAAATCATAAGTCTTCTAAATTTCAACTTAATCGTCCCATTAGATTCGGAGCAAATGGGCTGTGACAAACAGACAGACACACGAGTGATGCTATAAGGGTTCCGTTTTTCATTTAGAGGTACGGAACCCTAAAAACATACAAATCTTGTCCTGAAAATTATGAACACAACAAAAACCACTCCTGTCGAGCAGTTTTCAAATGATGACCAATTCAAGTGATGATACATGCGCCAATTGTGTTTTATTTATACAGGTAACATCCGGGCTTATTTTGCCCTATGTTTAGATTTTGTAGTATACATAATAATTATATGTAGCTAGCTATACATATTCATATTGTGTATGAATTAATTTTCCTTTTTGTTTAGACTAATATTTAGGTGACTGCCTCCTTGGTTTAGTGGCCGCAAGAGCTACTGCTGAGCATGAGGACCTGGGTTCGATTCCCGTGTCGGGAAAAGTGTTATTGGGTTATTTTATCAGGAATTTCTCAGTAGCAGCCTGGAGTCTGGAATTGGTGCCCGGTTGATGGCAATAGGCTCGCCCCCTATTACATGGCACTTAATCATAACTGGTGAAATGTGGGTGTACTATAGGTACTCCTCTGCCTAACCTTTCGAGGATTACAGGCGTGATGTTACGTACATTTAAGTTTTTTTTCTTTGTTTGTTTCATTTAATTTCTGGAAATACCGATCCGTTTACAAAAATGAATTCACTGATTGACCTACACCAGGGATGGCGAACCAAAGGCACGCGTGCTATTGGTAGCACGTTACAAAATAATTTGGGCACGGTATGATTTCAAGAATAAAGGTACTTACTACCTTTTCATCAGTTTGCAACAGGAGAAGTCGCGCTAATTTATTCCTTCATTTAAATAAATATAAAATTGGATATTATTGTGAATAATATTGTATAAGGTATAGGTAAATTCTTACACGAAATCACTTAAGGAGTCATTGTACTCATGATTGCATATGATTTTCATTTTAATTTAGAATTTCTTTGAATACATAATTAGGTTTGGTGAGTATAAGAACTGATCTAATTTTAATTAGGCGCTCAATATAAATCGACAAATAAGTAATGCATGTTGTGTACCTGTAAGAAATTGGTACACTAGTACTAAGTTATACTTTGACTGTCTTTCGTTTAGATATTAGGTACTAGCAGCTCCCCGAGGATTCACCCGCGGGCCGCGTAAGTCGCAAACCTGTAAAAATATAGGGACAAAAAAACTTTTTAGCAAAAAATAAAACCGACTTCCAAAACAAAACACTACAAAGTGAAAAATAACTTTAATTTCGGTAGTCGGTGTCTTTGGTTTTGTATTTTCGTTTTTTGCCATCGACTTCCGAAAATAAAGTTTTTTTTCACTTTGTTTAGGAAGTCTGTTTTATTTTTGCTAAAATGTTTTTATTTTTCATTTTTTAGTTGTGGTACCTACCCCACACAAATTCAAATACCACTACCACAGGCAAAACAGTGAAAATAACAGTGATATGAAGTTATTAAAACATCATCCATATAAACTAGGTGGAAAAAATACGCAATATTGAAGCTTACTCAAAAACTACCCTAGCAAATTTAATAAAATTTATATGCAACCACCTAGACAGTATACCCTTTCAAACAAAAAAAGAATTTTCCAAATCGGTCAATCCGTCTTTGAGTAATCGCGTAACAAACATACAAAAAAAAACATACAGACGAATTGAGAACCTCCTCGTTTTTGAAGTCGGTTAAAAGTATTCTATGTATTAATCCAAGTAATAAACTATCTGTGTGCCAAATTTCATCAAAATCCGTTCAGTAGTGGTTGCCTGAAAGATTAACAAACATACAGCAAAGTCACAAACTTTCGCCATTATAATTTTAGTGAGTAGTATATACTATATCTATGGATAACGTACAGTAAGGTACATTATCTTAACAACCACAAACAGTGTCAGAAAGCTTGCCAATACAGGTTATTATTAATTACATTATAGGCAGATTCTGTTACGCATTTAATAATAGGGGAAATTCCCAGTAAAACAGGAATCTCAAGAGTATTTCAACTATTAATAATCCGTACCTACTCCGGAATCGAGAAGCCTTTGCTTCTAAGATTCCAGTAATCGGATCTTAGACCAATAGATTTTATTATCAGACTAGCTTCTGCCCGCGACTTTGTTCACGTGGAAGTGGTAACTGTAAGATACACAAAATACTAAAATAACAGCCATATTTTTATTAAACTCCTAATCGGAACCCGACCCAGGGCGTCGCACCGCCCTGTTCACGCTTTTACTTCGATTTCGCTTAGCGTTCTTTTTTTTTCTTTTTACTCGGCTCGATTTTTTAGTCTTTTTTTTTTTTTTTTTTTTTTTTTTTTTTTTATTTGTGATGGGTTTGCTCTTGACTCTAGTCTAGGTCAGAGGTGACAGAGACAAAGTCGACGATGGAGTGAGCTTACCCAGAAGAAGTCTATAACCTACCTCAAGAATGGGGCTATCAAACGCAAAAGAAATTATTCAAATACGACTGGTAGTTCCAGAGATTATCGCGTTCAAGCAAACAAACAAACTCTTCAGCTTTATTATTAGTAAGTACTAGCTGTCCACCGCGGTTTCGCACGGGTGCGGGTGTACTAATGAAGCAAATGAGATCAAATCTGTTCTTAAGAGTACGACCATGTAATGAAATAAAATTTAAATAATTTCACAACAAATTATATCTATGCCTTTACAATAAAAAAAAATATTCTATGTCTGTTATTGTTAACGTGTACTATGTTTAATGAATCATACATAAACAAAACATCACGCTTGTATTCTCCGAAGGGATAGGCAGAGGTGTACCTATAGTACTCCCACATATCGCCAGTTATATTTAAGTTCCATGTAATAGGGGGCGAGCCTATTGCCATCAACCGGACACGAATCCAGACTTGGGCTGCTACTGGGAAATTCCTAATGGACAACCCAATCACACTGTGCCCGACCTTGGAATCGAACCCAGGACCTCCTGCTCAGCATTAGCACTTGCGACCACTAGGCCAATGAGGCTGTCAATTATTCGAATTAAAAGAAATATTATACACGCTATACACTATTTTTTACGTTTATGTAATTCTAATAATTATCTTCTATCTATATATTACGACCATGTAATGAAATCAAATTTAAATAATTTCACAACAAATTGTATCTATGCCTTTACAGGAATTAAGATAAGTCCCGTTTCTGCTTTGTACCATTCAATGTAAGCCAGCACATCAAGCTACTACCATCTGTCAAATTTCTTTAATAGATTTTCAACTTTATAGCTAAAGCATTAGGTTCAAGGTTGATTGGGAACATTTTTAGCCCATGTTCAGCAATCATCATCAGTCTATAGCAGTCTACCGCTGGACATAGGCCTCTCCAATTAAGAGGATTGTGAAGCTGTAAATTTTCTTACAAAAAGAGATAACGTTTTTCTCCCCGTAAACATAATCTTATTTTCATATTTCTTGGAAATGTTGTAGGTATAATGAAAAGCTAGGTCCGTACATTTTTATTATAAAGAAATATTGTATACAATACAAGTTATGAGCATCTAAATATCTATATTTTTGACATAAAAACATCCTCGAGCATTTTTATTTATTAAAATTAAATTAAATTGAATTACTAAAAACGAAAAACGTACAGACCTAGATTAAAGTATACTGAATGTAATGAAATCAAAGTTGCGTCATTTCGTAAAGGTTTAGAGGAGTAAAAACGTTATGGCCCGAAACAATATTTATGAAAATAATTGTATGAAATGTAGGTAATTGCCTCCAAAAATCGCGCCGCGTATCGGCACTTCACAATCCTCTTAAACGCGGCAACTCTCATCCAGCTGCTACCCCTCTGCGAAGATCATCGCTCCACCTATCCTGAGGGCGTCCTAACTTACTTGTGTCTATTCACGGCCTCCTTTCAAGAACACGTCTACCTCAACGGTCATCGGCTAATAAGGCCGGTCCGTTGCGACTTCAGCTAGCATATTCTGTCATCAACAACAGCCATTATAATTAACCCATACAAAAAACAGAGGCCTATATTTTTTCCTAAACCCCAGTAATGACAATATTTTATAAAGCCAGTTAAATCTATTTTTACCAACAATAATTCAAGGCCTGCAAAGTCATACACATATTATAATTATGATCAAGTATGTACCTACTATATTAGTGAAGTACTTATTTCTGACTGATTCTATTTCTGTGCGCACACGCCGTCGCTTGTTTTTCCACTCCCAATTGCTATGAATAGTACACATGTGATTTACTAAACATATGGTTTTAGGATGTTTGTATACATACCTGTTTCTCAGTCATTCTTGGTTGATTGTCATTTATTTTTGAGGTAATTCCAGGGGTCTATTTAATATCAATGACAATGTGACATAATACACACTGTTTCATAAAGCACTAAAACTATGAAAAAAAATCAGCCAAGTGCGTATTGGAGCACGCACAATGAAGGGTTCCGTAGTTGGGATAAAATCCCAAGAGCAATCAATATTGTAGTTGAAAACATGTTCGCCCATACATTTCAAATGTAAATGTAAGTTACAATATTGAGAGATTTACCATGTTATTTTAAGGTCATATTGTTATAGGTTTTTCTGTAATCTATAAGTAAACATTTTCTGTATTTTTTCAAAATTTTAGATTCAGTAGTTTCGGAGATAAGGAGGAAACGTCAATTTTCGTCTATTTTCGTAAATAACTTTAAAAAGATTTATTTTATAATTATAAAAAAATATATATATTTGTGACCCTCACAGTAATCAGCTGTTAAGTACATTTATGTTCGCATAATTCGTCAAAATGTACTGAACAGCTGATTTTTTTTCGCGATTTCAGGTTTGGTCCCATAGTAAAAGTTGTTCATAATGATGAGTACAATGACCCCTTAAGAGGTTGCTGGTGTTTTACCAATAATCTTGTATATAAATAATACTTCATACTAATATTTTGTTTTAGGAAAATACTACAAATCGACTCGAAAGTACCTATATGGACATTGGACGGCGTAGGAAAATCGACATTGTAGAAGATAATAATTATTAGAATTACATAAACATAAAAAATAGTGTATAGCGTGTATTATACTCGTAATATTTCGTTTAATTCGAATAATTGACTGATTCATTGGCCTAGTGGTCGCTAGCGCTAATGCTGAGCAGGAGGTCCTGGGTTCGATTCCAAGGTCGGGCACAGTGTCATTGGGTTTTCCATTAGGAATTTCCCAGTAGCAGCCCAAGTCTGGATTTGTGCCCGGTTGATGGCAACAGGCTCGCCCCCTATTAGCTGGCACTTAAACATAACTGGTGAAATGTGGGTGTATATATATATAGGTACACCTCTGCCTATCCCTTCGGAGAATACAAGCGTGATGTTTTGTTTATGTATGATTCACTAAACATAGTGCACGTTAACAATAACAGACATAGAATATTTTTTTTAAAATAAAGAACTATGGTTCGTGACACACGCGCGCCCCGAATGGCCAATTATATCGTGATAATGTGCGTTATTGGCGGCGGATCACGAAATGATTATAATAATAGAGCTATGCGCGCTCGATGTCTGTTGTATGTCGCTGTTAGGTGCGATGAACTGCATGACGTGTTGTGCAGTTTAATTGACTGTGTCGTTGCTTCTGAAATAATGGCACGTTGGTACTCGCTAAATGTACAAACCGTGCGAAGCCAAAAGAAAAAAAAATGGTACTCATTAAAAGTCCATTAATTATTACGATCTAAACTTTGTTTGGTAGCACATTACTCTTTAAACGTTGATTTGTGATTTCACGGGGCATTAAGAATGGCGCCTGCGCAGTTGTAAAACATGGCGCTAGATGTTAAATGTACTTAGACTGGTTAAACGGTTTTGTTAAGTGGAAAGACGTTATATACATAATTTTGCAGTCCTTTAGCTGGTTTTAAGTGTCGGGAATTTAAATGTTTTGGATAAAATGGTCTAAGGGAAGATGAAAATATCACCCGTCTCCCCACAATTCCATTGCCTACTCTATTATGCCAATAGATCTTTCCATATCCTAAGCGCACGTCTTCCCTACCATTATCGCGCCCCCCGTTCTACTCCTTGTTATGCAATGGTAGCCCCATGAAACATGAGGCTCCAGGGGCTAGTGTGAATCTTTGGGTTCATTCGATTAATCGAGCGGTCGGTGCATTTCATTCTATCATTTATTCATTCATGGTTACCCATGAATGAATGGATCTAATTGAAGAAGGAACCAATTTCTGACTAAGTTTCAAACTATTTCGGACCTATTCCTACCATTATCAATTCAGAGGCTATGTTGTCCATTGATATACAAGTTATCCATATTGAATGCATATTATTGCAGACAGCCTCGTTGGTCTAGTGGTCGCAAGCGCTACTGCTGAGCATGAGGTCCTGGGTTCGATTCCTAGGTCAGGCAATGTGTTATCAGGTTTTTCTATCAGGAATTTCTCAGTAGCAGCCCATCTATGCCCAGTTGATGGGAACATGCTCGCCCCCTATTACATGGGACTTAAACATAACTAGCGAAATGTGGGTGTACTACAGGTACCTACATCTCTTTCGCGTCGCTGGCAAAAATAACTCGAAATTCAAAACAGTTTTTTTTTTTTTTAATTCGTTTGGCCCAAAATTCAGCAACGTGATACCGTTCGCGGACGCAGCCATTAGTTCCTCACGTGTGCAGGAAAAGCATGCGGTGCAAGATGGGAGGTGAGTTATTTTCACACCGGATATCTGAGCCGTCCAAAAACTCCCACTTGCGGAGGTTGTCCTTGCTGCAGCCTACTTGGGTACGAAGTCTATTTAAGGTTTTCCAAGTGGGCCCCGGTAACTTGTGCCCAGACGGCAGGCTCTCTGATGGTTGAATAAGGAGGTTTAAGAATTTTTTACCAAAGATCACATCTTTTTGTGGCAAGTACAACAAGGCGTGATATTATCTAGGGGTACGGAAGTGCCCCCGCCAAGTCGAGCAAAACAAAGGCACGGCCGTACCATCCTTTTCTCGAAGCCATTCGGGCCATTTTCGACCCCCTGTAACTTCGTTGTGGAAAAAACTAGAAGCCTAAATTTTCAATGACTAAGAGGGCATTACATCTATAGATATATTTCCAAATTACATTCAACTTGAACCAGTAGTTTAAGAATTATTGCAAGTCAAAGTACCTTAATTTTGTCACTGACTCACTGACTCACCTATCATCAAGGTATATCTAGCAGACCTACAAGCTCCAAATTTGGAACACAGTTATTGTTTAGCCTATAAAGCAAGGAAAAACTCTGACATTTTGATTTTTTAGTCCCGTTTTCTAGATATACAAACTGAATAAGTAACTTTTTCCCATTAAATTATATGTAATTACAAATTTAGTTTTACAGTTCTCAATTAAACTTCATTGAAATTGAATGAAATAGGTAATTAGCACTTTCAAAAACTTCTACGATACCGCAGATAGAGATGCAAATCCATAGCTACCTACATTTTATTACACTTTTAATAGACTTAGATGTATTTACCGTCCAGACTTGTCAAAAATCAATACATCAAAGCATCTGAGAAAAGCTTACAGAGACAGGCTTTGAGACAGCACGCAGCTGAGGCACAAGACATAATACCCGAAAAGAAAAAAAAGGACGACTACCTACAAAAATAAATGAGATCCCATGAAAAACATAACATTTCTGCCGTAAAAAGTTGTGAAATCGAATGTAAACCAAGTCGGTTAATTCAGTACCTACCTATCTATAGGAGCAGCTATCCAACCACTTTGCCATAAATTGATACCTTATTAGTTAGTTAGCTAACCACATTTTATATACATTACATTTCTTTATTTCTTTAATAAGTGACTTGGCAATTGCACATGGCAATATAAGTATAATCTACAATACATAAATCAAAATATGTCTAATTAGCGCTTTGTGCTTTTATTTGTTTGAAAGTACCTATATGGAGGACTATTTAAATTACCTAGTAGATTATGTTGCTGTGTGTAATTGCCAAGTCATTCTAGGTAGGTAGGTAGGTAATAAATAAATAAATTTCATTTATTTTCAGGTAAATAACACCCATTGCCACACATAAATTAAAATGAAATAAAATTATAAATAGGTAAATAAAAAAAATTAAATAAAATCAAATCATGTCACATCAAAATAATAATATAAATAATAATAATAATAATTAACCGACTTGCTTTACATTCGATTTCATAACTTTTTACGGCAGAAAAACTGCATTGCGAGACTTGAGACTTGTTATGTTTTTGATGGGATGTTATTATCAAGCCCAATTTAAAATTTTACAGCTGGCATTTTTAAACTTTTCTCTGGAATGCAAGTGATGCAATGCTTCAGGAACTTTAAATGTGGAGGGGTCGAAAAAGTTAAATAGATTATTTTACAGGCCAGCTGGCGTGGTTGGTTAAGATACCGCTTATCATGCCGCAGGTCGTGGGTTCGATTCCCATCCAGGACAAGCATTTGTGTGCATGAACATGTCTGTTTTTCCTGAATGAACATGTTCATTTTTTTTTTTCAAATTTTCAGACTGGTCACCAAAAACAAATAATTTAAAAATAATTCTTCTTTCTCGGTACGTATTTGTTATTTTTCTGACTGATGATAAATGAGAGATAATTTATAAAAAAATACATGCCCTAAATTCCCATAATTTCAGAAATAACAAGTCTTGGGTGGAAATAAACCTTCTTTATTTATTATTTTTTTAAATTTAGACGGCAAAAGATGTAGAAAAAAAATCGTAGGGCTACATTTGTTGGAAATGACCTCTAGTATAATCCCTTTCAATATATATTTACTCTGAGAAGATTGTTTTCAAAAGGAAAAAGATATTTTTAAAATAAGAACTTAATGAGAAGTAAATATTAAGTAGGTAAAGTTTTGACGCTATCACGATATGACTTCATAATAAACAAGTCGCGTTGTTTTGATGTAAAGACCTAGCAAATGCTGTCCCATGTTTTAGGTTTAGGGTGGGACTGAGAGCGAGTACTACTCCCAATCTCATATTTCTCTTGCTCTTATCCTTAACATGTCTTCTTCCATACCTATTTCTGTATTAGTCGTCATCTCCGTATTCAGACTCCTTCCATCCATATCATATTTCACACAGGCCTTCCATCACTTCTTTGGTCTTTCCCTAGTCTTATATCCATTTGTTTATATATACTTTATTGTAGACCACAAAAATACATAACAAAAAATGAATCAAACGCTGCAAAATATACAATGGACGGCGCTCTTACAGACCACCTTGGAATGGACAGTGATTTGCCTGGACATGAAAAGGGGCTGTCGTTTGTGCAAATAATAAGCACCTATTACAATATAGAGCTCGTTACTAAGTAATAAAAGCCGCATGGGTCAAATCATCAGGTTAATTTACGCATGCCGTGGTTGGTCTGTGATGGTTGACCATCTTTACATACCGAGATTCCTCCGTGCCTAGGAAAGCACGTTAATCCGTTGGTCCCGGCTGCCATTCGTGAATCTTTGACAGTCGTTACGGGTCGTCAGAAGCCCGAAAGTCTGACGACCAGTCTTACCAAGAGGTATCGTATTACCTAGTAACTGGGTTGTGGAGGTCTGATAGGCAGTCGCTCCATGTAAAATGCTGGTGTTCAGCTGCATCCGGTTAGACTGGAAGCCGACCCCAACTTAGTTGGGAAAAGGCTAGGCAGATTGATACAATATACTTATGTGTATATATGTAGATACACAGATATACGTACATACATATCCTAAATACTTATTATTATTATTATTATACTTAAGTACATAAAACATACATGCTAAGTAATTATAAGCAACGAAAATAAATTAAGACTAAGTCGTTTTGCCCAAACTCCTACTTTTCGGGGTACATCTGTTCCTGTAACTGATCGGCTTGAGCTTCTGGGCATGGAGTTGACATCTGGTCTCAACTTCGGCGCCACCATCGAGTACAAAGCCCAAACAGGGGTCAAGAAGCTGGGCATCCTAAATAAGGTGAAGCGATACTTTACGCCTGGACAGCTTTTAACCCTTTACAAAGCGCAAGTCCGATCCTGCATGGAGTATTGCAGCCACCATTGGGATGGATCAGCTAAGTACCAACTAGCTACGCTTGACTCGGTGGAACGCAGAGCTAAGAGGCTCATTGACGACGTAGAAGTGGTGGATGCCAAGCTTCACAGCTTGGCTCATCGCCGCAAGGTTGCCTGCTTGTCGGTCTTCTACAGATTGCACTTCGGTGAGTGTGCCCAAGAACTCCACGACCTGATTCCACCGGCCCCCTTCTACCATCGGACATCTAGACGCCATCCCTACCTGGTTGATATTCCACCAATTCACACTAAGTGTTTCCAAATGTCTTTTATAATGCGCTCAGCAAAAGAGAGGAACTCACTACCTGAGTCTGTGTTTCCATACAACGTTGTATGCATACAACCCTAATCTCTTCAAAGTGAGAGTGAACAGGCTTCTTCTAGGTAAGCTCACTCCATCGTCGACTTTGTCTCTGTCATCTCTGACCTAGACTAGAGTCAAGGGGAAACCCATCTCAAATAATAAATAAAATAAAAAATACTCAAAACTTTCTTTACATATCCTCTTTCCTCCGCATCACATGTCCATATGACATGACAACCGATTTCCATACGTCTTCTGCCAATCTACCATACCTATTTCTGTCGAATAATTAAATCCCATGTGGGAGTTTAGAACTGTACTTTGGTGATGGGCGTACACGGGTCTATACTAAGACGTGACCTTCAAAATGTTGTTTTGTTATTGAACGAGATTGCTACAAAACATCTGGTGGGCCATCAGCCGTCAGACTTCGAATTAAGTGGATTAATATATAGAAATATGTTAAAAAAACTGCTGAATCATCAGCGAGAATTGTGTTTTTTGTTTTAAATAACTCTGATGTCGAAAAGTCGAACGCGGTTATTTAGACGAATCAGCTAACACAGATGTCCAACAACTACCCCAAGTAACACGCCAACACTTGGGCCATACAGATTCGTTGGAACTGTACCCAGACATCGCACGTGTTTTGTTTGGTACATATTTTACATGGAAGTTGCCAACAAACATTAATCATATGCTAACTTAGCGTACAGATGGCTAGAACTTCAACTGTTTTATGTACAATACTGAACCGATCTGGAAATAAAAATCGGGTATATGTTGCTCTAATGTGTACATAGTTCATGATTTACGGTCTCGTGTGTGTCAAAGATTTGGAATGCATAGAGCTCTATTTGACATGACATGCAAATGGCCTAATATGCCAACAAAAGTGAAAAAGAGAACATTATATTTGAGTTCGTTCTTCATAAAAGTTAGCGTGTGTTAGTGGAGGTCAAACGATACTAAGTTACTTCGAGTATTCACCTAAGTATACGCTGGAAACTTTGACTTCTTGTTTCGTGTCCAGTCTTACGAATAGTTCTTGTCATGGAAGACGAGCCAGCAAAGTTGGTTTGGTAGCAGTGCTATAGGTATGTACTTTCAAACCACCAATAGTCGAGGCTTTTTAATGCATCTTAACATTTTGAACTGTCATTTGTTTCATATTAGTGTTTTCTAGAAAACTAATGACATACCTCATTATACTGTGATCACCTACTTACATTTCTTTTTAAATTTTCTGTACGGCATCTAGTAGGTCAACCTAGGAGATTCTCGCCTGCTTATCCGGGCCATTCTGTGGATGTCTTATAAATAAGGCCTCCAGCCAGCCACCTGAATTATCAAAAGCTTGACGCTTATAACCTATACAAAGTCGACACATTGTACGTAATATAATGTTTGTTGAAAATTATATAATTTGTTCTCGAATCGAATTTCAGTAATATGTTTACCTAATAACGCGTTCTTGTTATCCGGATTCAGGATATTCTATAGGCATACAATACAGGATGTTCTTTACATTTGTTACAAAACATATTTGTACCAGCAGAAAAAGTTTTATAGCTAACAAATTGTAGGTATTATGAGTTCCTATATAAGGTACCTGAAACATATTGATGATTACATTATATTGTGTATTTTTTTTATAGCTATTATTAGTAGCTTGATGTGCTGGCGTCTGTACCTACAATGATAACGACTAGAGCATTTCAGTCAACCCCGTTTATTGCTCTGCGCCCTCTGTCAATTATTCTATATGTCCCTACTTCAATATTTATTCATACGCTAATAAAATTAACCGTCAATTAATCTCATTACGTCAATCAATGTTGTCAACCAAATCAGTGCAATTATGAATTACGTCATAGGCAGATACGCTATTACATACGTACGTATGTTAAAACAGTCGGACATAATCTATTTATGATATTTAGGGGTGTTATGAATATGTTATGATGTGAGTTATACAACAAGGTAGCAGCTTAGGTAAAGTTCTGTTTACGTTTTGTTTTAGTTTTGTGTTTTTGTTTCTGCTTGAGTATAGTTTCGTATTTTTTTTTGTTGGTGTATTGGCGTGTGCTAACTGACTTATGGCAAATTATTTAATTTAATGTTTTGTGCTGCGTAATGTACCAAAATTATTTTGCGTACTGCTGTGCAGGGTGTAATTTTAATCACCGTTATCCTCTGAAGGGGGTTTTTGTGCTCATCATTATGAACAACTTTTACTATGGGACCAAACCCGAAATCGCGAAAAAAATATCTTTTATCCTATACATTCATGTTCGCATATGTCGTCAAAATGTAGGGAGTAGCTAATTTTTTTTTGCGATTTCAGGTTTGGTCCTATAGTAAATGTTGTTCATAATTATGAGTACAGTGACCCCTTTAAGAGGATAACGGTGATTAAAATTACACCCAGTATAGAATCATTTTTTTTAACTGAACAGACTGCTGGGGAGTTTGTTGCGTCACTTCTTCTTCCCAGCTAAAGCACTAGGAAGAGGTGAAAGGCGGGCGTTTTGGGGGAATGCCATATGTAATTCTGACGTTCAAAATTGCTGATTTTCAGCCTAGTTTGAATAAATGACTTTTGATTTGATTTTGATTTTGAAGGTAGCGGGCCTAGCAGTGAATGTTGTGATGCAGAAAATGATCTTGTGCTAACACGAGGCAAGAAGATTATGGTTTATTTATTTCGTGGTGTGGATACGGGTCCTTGTTAGGTAGTAGAAGGTAAAGAGTATAATTAAATTAGCGTCAGAGTCAAATTAAATTAGCTAGCGAAACTTCGCAGACGTACCTAATGGGTATCGATATCTAAACAATACAAAAAAAATAATTTTTGGGGTCTGCGACCTCTGGTAATATTGTTTCTTAAGAGAATTGTGAAGTGCCGATACGCGGCGCGAGTCTTGGAGGCAACCTACATTTCATACAATTATTTACATAAATATTGTTTCGGGCGATAATGTTTTCACCCCGCTCAACCTTTACAAAATGAGATAATTTTGGATTCATTACATCCAGTACACCTTAATCTAGGTCTGTACGTTTTCTTTTTTGGTACTTAATTCAATTTGATTTAATTGAAGAAAAAAAAAAAACGCTCGAGGAAGTTTTTATGTCAAAAACATAGAAATTTAGATGCTAATAACTTATATCGTATGCAATATTTCTATATAATAAAAACGTACGGACCTAGATTTTTTATAATACCTACAACATTTCCAAAAATTATGAAAATTAGACTATGTTTACGGGGAGAAAAACGTTATCGCTTTTTGTATGAAAATTTACAGCTTCACAATCCTCTTAAAGTATGAGTTGAAAAATGAGTTTTTTTTTGGTTTAACATGTATACCCATCACGTCTGGGGAATTTGGGCCTGTATTTCATGACAGTTTACATGCACCAATTATGTATCCATATTTACTGCAAGATCTTTATCATTATCAATATATGTCCTTACATATTCCGTTTAAACATTTCACCTTACTAAAAACGAACTTTTGGACAGAGGAAACGCTTACCGAGGGGGTCCTCTATTCAAATATGACATCCCATGGATTTATCTACTTATTTCCATCGTACTGAAGCCATAACAAGTTACATCTTTTCAGTGGCAGATAAAAGGGCTTTAAGTAACAATACACTACTTACTTAAATAAAATTGTTTAGCATTGAATAAAAGTATTTGTGTTTATTGAATCGATAGTTTTGGCTCACGTCCAGTGGGTGGCGAAAAGACAAATATTAATTGATTGATAAATAATTTTTTACGGAGCTTTTAGAATTCGTGATTTTGAAATCAATTGAATAAACTGAATTTTAAGACGTATTCAGCTATAACCGGCGTTGTAAATCGAAATAATACAATCGACCGTAATCCAAACTCTCAGCCAATTCAACTGCACATTAAAATAAAACAGCCATAAAAACCCGGCCATTGAGACCGTCAATACAAAAATATGCTATTCACCGACCAAATAGTTCTCATTCAAGCATTACGACAAATAATTCCGGCGAAAAAATTAGACCATTTTCGGAGGTCGGAATTTCTTTCCGTTTTACCTTATAAATATTCACTGTGCAAACTAGAGTCGGCCTGAAACATTCACAAGTAAATTGACAAGACAGTAGCAGATAAATAAAACAAATAGGTAGAGCGAAAAAGGGTCAAACGACGCTTCTATTTTCATGTAAATGTTCTGGGGAAAGGTTAGGTCGCACTGCGAAATGGGATAAGCTAGTGTTCGGGACTTATTCAGGCGGAGAAATATGGCTCCCATTTAGCGGCTGACCGTCGTCAAGATATCATTGTAAACTGTCTGCTGAAGTTAGGTCACGTAACAGCACTAGAGGTCCTAAGATATTTTCTTTTGTTTAATGATTATTCTTCGTTATCTAAATATTTGCCCTTGTCCTAAGACCGGTATAAGCTATGGCAAAGAAGGCGTCTTGTAAAACAGATGTTGATAAAATTAACGAAGATATACCGACATTCGCGAGGCATGCTACATTCAATAGATCCATTTGGTTACTTATTTTGCTAACGATAGTATTTAAGTACCTTGTCACTTAACTAGGATTAATACCTCGTTTAATAAATTTGGTGCCTGTACCGAAAACAGTTTGGCTCCAACTTTCAGCCTATCTGCCTATCTCGTCGAAACTTTACGAACTAAATACTCGATGCACTTAGGCACCAAAGTGTAGTGTCCTAAGCCCCTCTATGGTCAACGAACCAACTATTGCTTTAAAATTGGTCTATAAATTGGTCCTATCATCATCTTGTGGCCAGATTTGGATATAATTGGAACTGATGGAAACAATGATAGTTTTAACGGTAGCGATAAAATAAGATACCTTTTATGGATTCTGTACTCGGAAGCTTTGTAAGTTTCTTGTGTTAAGATGGGAAATGGGTATGCTATAGGGTTAACTGTCTTATAGGTAATAAGACTTACTGCCTTTCCTATGATGGTATCTAAAAGGTTACCTATCCCTAATTTAAAAAGATAATAGGTATAATAGGGAGCTAGCTATCCCTAATTTTAAAAGATAATAGCTAACCGGAATTACTAGGAAACTATTTGAACCCCAAAATGCCCTTAATAAATTGAAAACCAAATTATTATGTATCTAGTCTTTAAACACTTGTAAAAAACATGTCTTGAAGTTTCGCAGTAGAATTTTTTTGCACCCTTTTTTTGGTCTATTCGCTATAATCTAGCTTATTCCTCGCTCATCTTTCAACGCGACGTACCCTTACCGCAGCACCTTAGATTCTTCAATCTTTGATGTGTTGGGGAGACTCCCAGCCCCCATTCCCCCTTAAGCAGTACAAAGGTGAGATAAAGTAAGTTGTTTACAGTTCGATGAGATCTCACGACTTTTTGTCCGGGGATTTAGGAGAAAGGAATATTTAAAGGATATAAATATTTATTGTTCTAGTCATGTGGCGGCGTAGCGTTGTTTTAATATTTATATGGATTTATGCTTTGTTTATTTTCGGGATATACCTACAAAATATTCTGGTGGCAGGAAAGGAAGGAAGTAAGGGAGAAAGGGCATAGGAATGATTAGTTTTTGTTTAAGCGAGGTGTAGGTACATTCATTTATTTATTTCTTGAAGTTCAATGGTGATTAAACTAGGAGTCCGACTCGTTCTTGACCGGTTTTTTTTTATTTATACTAATAAATTTAAAAAAAACCGGTCAAGAACGAGTCGGACTCGCGCACCGAGGGTTCAGTACCACCATATATTAAAAAGAAAATGCGTTTTATTTTCCTGTAATCTGTATCTGATAAGGCCCCCCCTAACGGTATTTTTTTTACGTTTTTCATCAAAAGTCGAAAACTATGCGAACTAAAAAAAAAAAATGTTCGTGAAACTGCGAACAGCGCTCTTTCATATGTTATCCCACATGTCCTAGTAGCCCCTCATCGATTTTTTAATACCCCCTTTCCGTCCCTGTTGCAAAAATATATATAAATTTTTGTTTTTTTCTTATTTGCAAAATAGTTGAGCAAACGTCATCTAAAACTATTATAAAATTCAAGTCATTAGTAGTTCTTGAGAGTCACACCATAAGGGTTCCTTTTTAACATTTTGGTACGGAACCCTAAAAAGTGTGCAGCTATTTATCACATAATACAGGAAAAGTTTTTAAGCAGTCCGCAAATTTTCTCAGGGTGTCCTTCCTATGAATGCACAACTTTCACTGTGGGGGCCACTCTTAAATCACGAAACAAAAAAATCTGCTGTTTCATACAAAAGCACAATACCTTACACGACAAAAATGTATGAAACAGCAGATATTTTTCCGTGATTTCAGAGTTAGTCCCATAGTGAAAGTTGTTCATATTCATGCGTGAAACACCCTGTGAAAATCCCAGTCGGTTCAATATGGTTGCAGTTGTTGCTTTTTGTAAATATAATTAAAATAGAACTGCCAAACTTAAGTTGACATATGATTTGACAACTTATATTTAACCGACTAGTTTCTAGCAATAGCTTTTTTTTTACACTATTTACACTATTTTTTTTTATTTTATTACAATATTCTTAGAAAATCGGATGTCATAAATCACTGATCTAATCTTTTTATGCTAATTTGATTGTCGTTTTTCCTTTTTATTTGACTACTTGTTTTATTGTAGTATTCATTATTTTAGAATGAATTGTTTTATTTTACAAAATTTCTACACAATGTATATTGTTCCGCAATAAATGACTTTGACTTTGACTGTACCCGCGATTTCATCCGCGTGAAATTTCTTGTTCCCCTGTCCCACCCCGTCGCATCGCATCGCCCGCTCTCGCTGGTACTTCATTTTCGCTTAGCGTAAATAACATATAACCTTCCTCAAGAATTAGGCTATCAAATGCAAAAATATTTTTTCCAATCCCTGACAGTTCCAGAGATTACCCCCTACATACCAACTTACAAACAAAATAAATTTTACCTCTTTATAATATAATTATATATAAGCTTTTCAAAGACCAGGGGTTAAAAGAATAATAGAAGAGTAATTTAACGAGATACTTAAACCAAGCACAATACAAAATGATGAATGTTTCTCACATACCTACATGAATATTTTTTTTAATCTCTGGCAATTTGTCTGGGACTTGACCTAAAAACTGACCTGTACGACCTTTACATACAATTTAGCAATTTTTTCTTAAAATAAAACATTTTTAGCACTAAAGTCAGTCTATGTAAGGGTATATTAATCGCCAAGTTCGTTGTTCGGAGCGTCTCAAGGTCGAACGGCTGCACATCACACCGAATCGTAAACCACTTCTGTAGTCGTAAATAAAATATAATCTTTTATGCAATTAGGTATATTTGTTTACTCGTGGTTAAATAACCGTGGAAGTTATTAATTTGCGTTATTATTGTGGGCAGTAATATGCAAGGTCATGCTATTGATATACTTCCTCAAGTAGGTACTAGAAATTCATCATCATCATTCTACTGCACTTGTCCCAATTTATTTGGGGTCGGCGCAAACATGTGTTTTTCATTCATACTTCTCTAGTAGTCGTCATCTCGGTAGTCACTCTCTTTCTAGCCATATCATCTTTCACATAACCCATTCATTGTTTCTTTGGTCTTCTCCTACTCGTATAGCCATCCAAATTCATATTCAAAACTTTCCTGACGACATTTCCCTCATTCCACCGCATCACATGACAACCGATTTCGATACATTTTTTCAGCAACCGGTGTCACTTTCAGACTTCCAATATATTAACAATAAAGTTGGTTAAAAAAAGCTCGTCCCAGGAAATACTTTCAGTACGCAGCAGGCTGTTGTGTTGTAGTTTGAACGTATGGTTTGTTTTTAAGTCCTACTAAAACGTCCTATACGACGCGCGGCGGTCGCCATTTTCTATCAGGATTCCGCTTATTTGCCACTACAAGCATTTTCACCACACATCACTAAGAGCGTTTAACGCTAAACGAATTTAAAACAAGGTTCCGTTTCTTTCAATCGTTTGAAGATGACAGAGACGGAATGATGTTTTACTGTGTTTAGCTTAAAACGCGTTTAGTGATGTGTGGTGAAAGTGAGTCTTAGTTTGACAATTTATCAATTTGGTCTCGATTTTCAAACTCAATCTCAAAGCATTTAATTCAAATAAACAAATTACAGGCACGTTTGAATTGTTAAGGGGTCGGTCAGTCAGAAATATGAAGCTAGTTGCCCATTCCAAAGCGTAGTGGGCATCTATAGAAAAGAACGGGCAAGAAATTCCACGGACACACTTTTAAATCAAAATAGTTATGGTTACAAAATATTGGTTACATCATTCATGTTGAAATTAAACACGTGAGAATGATGCAGAACGTTAAAAGTGTCCGTAATAAATAGTAAAAAAAAAAAAAAATCAAAAATTAAATTAAATTCAAATAAGCTGTGGCAGCTAAGAGATGACCAGTCCCTAATGGCGGCGCCCGTTTTCGCACTGATTTCTGGTTTCTTTCTCTTTATTTTTACTCTTTATGCACTCTGCCTATTAAAAGGCCATTAGGTATTTAGTAGTGAATGCTTTAAAGCCATAATGTTACAGCACGGTTTGACCCACAGTCTAATTAAAACATTGCCCACATACGCAGTATAATATTTTAGCACTATGTTTCTAGACTGTGTTTTTTTATTATTCTAGTTAAATACAAATTCTTTGTCTATGTAAGGTTGTATTGTCAAGGTTGGAGAATGACAACATTCTCTACCACCTACGACGTCTAGATTAACGTCATTTGACTCGAAAAAACGAAGAAGGAAAATTACAACAGCTGGTCAATGTTTCATTATAAAGGTACGTAAGTTTAGGTGACATAATGTATAATGACGTTGCATTCGCAATTCGTTAAAAACAAGCTGAAGTTATAACATTATTTCTCTAAAATTCGATCTTATTATTTTAAAATTACAAAGTATCACATAATATTCTAAGCAACAATTAAACAAAATGAAAACTAAACTTAACATTGTTAATCTCTTCGCACAAAATCTGTTAACCAATGAATATGTATTATATGATATGATATTAAGGTAGATTAGGTAAATTTTCGAAATCAGACGAAACCACGGCCAAACTTAGAGAGATGTATTGATAACTCTTATGAATCTTATTTTGATCAAGATACAACCGGACACTGCCCTGCAAATTGTAAAAAAACCGGTCAAGTGCGTGTCGGACTACGCAGAATGAAGGGTTCCGTAGTTAGGATGAATTTATCCCTAACACAAACTTAACATTGTAGTTGAAAAACATGTGCATGTAGGTGTGTGATACATTCCAACTGCAAATGTAAGTTGTACGCACAGAGATTTTACCATGTTATTTTAAGACCAAAGACTTCTTATAGGTTTTCCTGTAATCTATAGGTATAGAAGTATTTTCTTAATTTTTTTTAAATTTTAAACTCCGTAGTTTTCTTAAATAATTTTAAAAAGTTTATTTTAAAATTATAATATATATATATATATATATATTTGAGATCCTCACAGTAAGTCCTTTCATTTGTTACGTCGCACGGTACAGTTTGCAAAACTATTTCTTTATTTTCTTATTTGCGCCCCAAAATTGACCCCCATATTCAAAATTCATTAATTTACATTACACGTCTGTATTTGGGTCACAGAAATACATACGTGTACCAAATTTCAACTTAATCTGTCCATTAGATTCGGAGCAAATTGGCTGTGACAGACGGACAGACAGACAGAGAGACAGACATGTGAGTGATCCTATAAGGGTTCCGTTTTTTCCTTTTGAGGTACGGAGCCCCAGAAACGCAAGAAAATTTGAATTTCGCGGGCTACTACTGCGGATCCACCATCCAATATAAATCATAATCAAATGTAAAAAAAAAATTGGACAACTTTACATACGTAACCATTTCATGTCGTAGCTGATAGCTAATGCATTTAGCTTTGAAATCAAGCATTTGTTAGCATAATCAGCCTTAACGTTCCTACTGCTGGGACAGAGGCCTCCTCTCTGTGAGAGGGAGTGGGCTCTAGCACGCGGGCCCAATGCAGGATGTCACTTGTCTTCGATTATTTGGTTCTAGGACATGTTTTCTCACGATATTTTCCTTCACCGTTATGAGAGCAGTTGTGATGAAATTATAGACACAAATTAAAGCGACTGCCTGGGTTCGAACCCATGACCTACAAGTCGTAAGTCGGAGCCGTTACCCAGTGCCCCCATTGAAATTAATGTATGGTAGGAGAGCAGAATATTACGTGTATCATTGCGATTAGATGGATGGTTTCTGATGGAAGATGATATGGCGAGAAAGAGGGTGACTACCGAGAAGACGACTAAAATACAAGTATGGCAGAAGAAGACATATTGTGCCAACCCCAAATAAATTGGGACAAGGGCAAGAGAATAATGACCATGATGATAGAAGGAGAGCAGAATAATAAAATGTTAGTTACAAGATTTTTGCGGCGGCAACCATAGAAGATTGCCTGAAAGTCTGACTACCAATCTTACCCAGATGTATCGTGTTACCCTGTAACTGGGTTGAGGAGGTCAGGTAGGCACTCATTTCAAGTAAAATACTGGTAGCTGCATCCGGTCAGACTGGAAGCCGATCCCAACATAGTTGGGAAAAGGCTAAGCAGATGATTGATCCCATAAATGTAGAAGGTTTCCTCCACTAAAGATGATAATGTTAAGATCAATAAAATATCTTCATTTTGTTTGACCATGCAAACGTGCAGCTCTATGCATATTCTGTAGTCTGCTAGTCAAATCGTGCAAGCTAGTGATTGTAATTAAATTATGGGTAGTTACTATGATTAGAGGGATCATTGAGGAATACATGGCCAGAGATTGCACAAGGTAGAGAGTTTTAGAAGGAAGTTTTTGGCAGCAGTAAGAAATAATGTAAGGGCAAAAAAATATATATATGAGTATCATTATCCTTTAAAGTTTTGAACCGTCTTACGTCTTTGATCACAAAAATACAGAATAGAAACCGCAGACTACATTTGCAATGATTACAAAAATACAGAATAGAAACCGCAGACTACATTTGCAATGATCACAAAAATACAGAATAGAAACCGCAGACTACATTTGCAATAATCACAAAAATACAGAATAGAAACCGCAGACTACATTTGCAATGATTACAAAAATACAGAATAGAAACCGCAGACTACATTTGCAATGATTACAAAAATACAGAATAGAAACCGCAGACTACATTTGCAATGATCACAAAAATACAGAATAGAAACCGCAGATTAGATTTGCAATGATCACAAAAAAAAAAACAATAGGAACCACAAGTTAGATTTGCAATGATCACAATAATACAGAATAGAAACCGCAGATTAGATTTGCAATGATCACACAAATTCAAAATAGAAACCGCAGATTAGATTTGCAATGATCACACAAATTCATAATAGAAACCGCAGATTAGATTTGCAATGATCACACAAATTCAGAATAGAAACCGCCGACTAGATTTGCAATGATCACACAAATTCAGAATAGAAACCGCCGATTAGATTTGCAATAATCACACAAATTCAGAATAGAAACCGCAGATTAGATTTGCAATGATCACACAAATTCAGAATAGAAACCGCAGATTAGATTTGCAATGATCACACAAATTCAGAATAGAAACCGCAGATTAGATTTGCAATGATCACACAAATTCAGAATAGAAACCGCAGATTAGATTTGCAATGATCACACAAATTCAGAATAGAAACCGCAGATTAGATTTGCAATGATCACACAAATTCAGAATAGAAACCGCCGATTAGATTTGCAATGATCACACAAATTCAGAATAGAAACCGCAGATTAGATTTACAACGATCACAAAAATACAGAATAGAAACCGTAGACTAGATTTACAATTACAGCGTTATCACAATGTAGGTACCGCTTCATCTAGAATTCTACCTACACCCATATTTATTTATTAAAGAACACTGACAGCAAATACATTCAACATTGGTTTACGTGAAAGGAAAGGTATTACTGCTAATGTATAGTAAACAAATTATAGGTGTACATAACATTTAATGAAAAAACACATTGGACGGCAGCTGTTTATAAACTAAAATTTAAACAAAGTTATTTAACTTTAACAAAATTTAATACAACACAAAACAAATTAATGAAGGACATTATCATATGGATGTAAACACTCGTCAGCTGACCGGACGTGAGGATAAAATTCAAATTAATTATAATAACAGAGACATTTATAGGACGAAGTGAATCTTAATGTTATTTCCGTTGACTTCGCATGCGCAGTTAGGTCGATAGGACAAAGACTTCTCCTTGATATGTAACCTACATATTTGGAGTATGGAAGACAAATTTAAATAACAAAACTTATTTTCCTGTATGATTGCCCATTTGGCACAGTGATTAAACGACTGCCTTCTAAACTACAGCACGCGGAACTCGACCATCATAGAAACGGGGTTTGTCGACGGAAGAATAGACAAATTGACAGATTGTTGAAATATTTCTACGGATTCTACGCGTCTAAGCATGACAATGTGTCATTTTGTCTATATTCTTCCGTCGACAAAACGTCGCCATGCTACGCGTGCAGGTCGCACGTACTTACGCTTCCTGCTCTTGCGGTTCATCAACATTATCCAGCCCTTGTCTTAACTTATTTGGGGTCAGCGCAACATGTCTTTTTATTACAGACCTATCTATCTATTAGTCGTCATCTCCATAGTTACCGCCTTTCTAGCCTTATCATCTTTCACTTAGTCCTTCCATCGTTTCTTTGGTCTTCCCCTACTCTCATAGCCATCCATATTCATACTAAGAACTTTCCTCACGAAATTTTCCTACGCACTTTCCACATTCCCATATGCATCGAAAAATCTTATTCTACAATAAAACAATATTATACAGGGTTATTGGTGAAACACCAACAACCTCTTAAGGGGTCATTGTACTCATCATTATGAACAACTTTACCATAGGACCAAACCTGAAATCGCGAAAAAAGAATCAGCTGTTCAGTACATTTTGATGAATTATGCGAACATAAATGTACTGAACAGCTGATTTTTTTTTCGCAATTTCAGGTTTGCTCCCATAGTAAAATTTGTTCATAATGATGAGTACAATGACCCCTTAAGAGGTTGTTGATGTTTTACCAATAACCCTGTATAATAACCTCTCGTCGTAGGCAATGCATTTCTGTTTGTTACGACCTTACAAACAGAAATGCATTGGCGGCAGTGGCAATACTATACTAAAGAAGTACAGATGCTTTTCACTAAAGCCTCTGGAGAACAGGGTTACTAAAGCAGAACTCAAAAACCGAGACCTGGGTATGAGATCTAACGATTGAGAAAAGTCATTCCCTTGATTTATTCATTATACGGTTTTGCGTTGTCCATTGCTTCAGAGCTACTAAAAATTTGAAAAACGTTAATATCCTAAGCGGTACATTATCATCATCTGCCTAGCCTTTTCCCAATTTTGTTTTGGTCGGCTTCCAGTCTAACCAGATGCAATTGAATACTAATATTACTATATTTTTTTTTTTTTGATTAAATTTGACAAATTATTTATAATAGAAAACTACGTTCAATGCACATTTTTCAATTGAATACCAATATTATGTTGGGGTTGGCTTCCAGTCTAACCGAATGCAGCTGAATACCAGTATTATACATGAAGCGACTGCCTATCTGACCCCCACAACACAGTTACTGGGTAACTCGACACCCTAGGTATTGTTGGTTAATAAAATCCTACACGAAACCAAAGTCCCCTCTCCCCAGCTATCATGGTGTTGTCATATCCAAATAGTTTGTTTACAAACATAACACTGTACTGAGCGACTCAATTACTGTCTTGTCTCAATGAACCCGGTTTGAACTCGAGCCAAGTAATCTGCATTGCGATTTGTCAGCTAGATTCGTTTCTTTTTTGTTGGTATACATGGATGCTTAGAATGGTGAACTTGTTGGCGTTTAAAATTAATCAGTAGTCATTTTCACAGTTTCAAGTGTTTATAAACTTTAATAAAAAAATAAAAAAAAAACAGGTAGCGTCGTTGCGCAAGTATAAAAGTATAATTATTCTGAATATGAAGTAAAGCATATTAACTACACTTCCCGTGACCCAAGGGCAGGGTTGGCCAGATGCTAAGCATTGCCATACAACGTGGTAATGCCGCCAGTCTCTTGGGTATATTACCAGTCGACTGCGATGCGGATAAATTTTTCGACGCCATATTTTAGTTTGTGAATAGTTAGTTAAGTTAGGATATAATTTTGTTATTTTTAATATATTAATAGAATTACTACTTTTGAAACCATGTTGTTTTTCCATTTTACGCATAAAATCACGCCTGGAATCATCTCATTAGGATATTAATGAACTTAGAGAGTTGTATGGATGATTGTTATGATTATAATTCTATTAATTAACACAGATTTGTTACGATCGCGAATCATAGGTACACCAATATACAACGTGCTACTGTCCTGCAAATTGCAAAAAACTTAAGAAAATTTTAATTTCGTGGGCTAACTGGAGCTTTCGCCTTAAAAGATCAATATAAATAAAATAATCACATGTTGGTGTTTTAACGGGATCTTTCCTAATGGCACAGAATATATAACAGTACGCTTATGTGCTTATCTCGCCTCAGACCACATATATGTCGCACACTAAGTTGTAAATATGTATAAAGTGACATAATAACAGAACATAAACATTACCGAGTTTATTTTGCTTTTCTATCTCCTAAATACTTTGTTGAAGTAGGTCCTAATGTCAATCAGTGTCTGGGTGAATGAGTTTGAACAAGTGCCAAGTAATTTGTCTAGCGGTCTGTCGAACAGATTAGGTTTATTTATTTGTCGTGTAAGCACTAAACTATCGTGTAGGGAATCGATTGTTCATTCATCTTGTAACCATTATATTTAGCACTGGATGATGCAAATCAAAGGTTTGCATTTGTGGTCCATTGATATTAAATTATATAAGGGATATTATTAATTGCATATCAAATAAATAATGACCTATCAATTTATTTCCATCATTTATATACTTTTTTACATCAAAAATATACTGACTGCACAGCAAATTAACCAGAGCGTACATACATAATACTCAGACTTGTAGCAAAATGACATGGTGACTAATATTAACTCCGAGGTTAGGTTTCGTTAGGTTACTTTAAACCCTTTACACATAAATAGGAGCCCCGTTCTAGGATGCAAGAGCGAGCAAAGGGCACGAAGGGTAAAAAAAAGCTTTATTGCGGTGCACCACGAATATAAATTGTTTCTTATTTAGTTATATTTTGAGTTGAGTATTTTGCTGTGCAATCAGTAATTTTGATTTTAATTCGGATTATTTTTTGATACAAAAAGTAATATTTTGATTTGCGTTTAAATACTACCCATTATATAATATGAAGAGGTATCAACTTTCCAAGACTATTTTACCCAAGAAAAAAGTAAAAATTGAGTAAAGTAAAAAGAGGAGCTCGTGGCTAAGTAATACCAGCCGCACGGGTCGATCCACCAGGGCTACGCTTGCCGGGGTTGGTCTGTGGAAGGGTGACCATCTTTTCATACCGAGACTCCTCCGTGCCTCGAAAAGCACGTTAAGCCGTTGGTCCTGGCTGTCGTTCGTGGATCTTTGACAGTCGTTACGGGTCGTCAGAAGCCCGAAAGTCTGACAACCAGTCTTACTAAGGGGTATCGTATTACCCAGTACCTGGGTTGTGGAGGTCAGATAGGCAGTCGCTCCATGTAAAATACTGTTATTCAGCTGCATCCGGTTAGACTGGATGCCGACCCCAACATAGTTGGGAAAAGGCTAGGCAGATTGATTGATTGAATTAAAGTAAAAAAAAAAATACACTAATTTTCTTTGGGGACGGAAGCACATTTGCGATGACAAGAAAAGTAACTATTGATATACAAGGTGTAACTTAAACAACGCACGGCCACTTATGGGGTCATTGTACTCATCATTATGAACAACTTTTACTATGGGACCAAACCTGAAATCGCGAAAAAAATATCTGCTGTTCAGTACATTTTGACGAATTATGCAAAAATAAATGTAGGTACCTACTGCACAACAGATTTTTTTTTTTCATGATTTCAGGTTTGGTCCCATAGTACGAGTAAAAGTCGTTCATAATGATGACTACAATGACCCCTTAAGAGGTTTTGCGTTAGTTACAACTTGTATATACATATATTAGTTTCTCGAATATACCCTACCTACATATTTCTTCAAACCAACCATAATTATGTTAAGTTCACTATCAGTACCACTCCTACGTAAATCAGGCTGACGTCATCATCGTTTTACTATTCTAAACATTTCAAGAACGCATAAACACTTTCTTCCACTTTAATTTTCAGCGAAGAAATATTTCGTTGAGGTAGCACCCACTATATCCACTATCCACATGCCAATTGCTTATCTCATTGAGCGTGGATTTGAAACAGAGCCAAGCAATCTACTGTTACGGATTGTCAAGCAGATTACCTAATTTATTTATATCGACACATGGAATCTAGGAATAGAGAGCTTCGTCTGTTTAAAATACCCCCTTGATCGGCGATACTTAAATGTACGGCGCACTCTTGGTGATTAACCCCACTACCACTTGTGGTTTAAAAACCGTAATATCTCCTCTAATCCTACTTTCTTGTCCATTCTCCTGATCTACTGCCTGGTGAACCCTGCCGCACGTGTTCGTGAGCATCTTGTACTGCAGACCTCGTTCCTGCTTTGCTGATCCTGTTACTGCGCCCGTCTTGCACTGCAGACCTCGTTCCTGCTTTGCTGATACTGTTACTGCACCCGTCAGCAGAAACGAGGTCTGCAGTCAAGACGCGCAGTAACAGTATCAGCAAAGCAGGAACGAGGTCTGCAGTGCAAGACGGGCGCAGTAACAGGATCAGCAAAGCAGGAACGAGGTCTGCAGTGCAAGATGCTCACGAACACGTGCGGCAGGGTTCACCAGGCAGTTCCAAGCAGTTCCTGCTTTGCTAATTCAGTTACTGCGTGCGTCTTGCACTGCAGAACTCGTTCCTGCTTTTCTGATCCTGTTACTGAGTGCGTTTTGCACTGCAGACCTCGATCCTGCTTTGCTCATCCTATTGCTGTGAGCGTTTTGCGCTGCAGACCTGATACTACACGCGTCTTGCGCCGCAGACTAATAGCCGGCTTTTCATAACGTTTCACACTTCACTGACTGGCTAATATTATACAACGGCAGTAGCTACTTTTTTCTACAAAATATCTATAGTTTGTGCCGATACATATTTCAGTTGAATGGCTGTCATATAAATACAGAAACTTGTAAAAGTTCGTTACCGTTTTGTGTTTTTTGGTGTGCGGAGACCAAAATAATGCAGGCATCTATAAGTCGAAAGGTAATCCAATACAAATATAATAGTGTGAGAGAAACTCTAGACTAACGTCATTGTAAGTTTAAAGGGTGTTAGTATTTTCCCATACTCAAAGATGTCTAAAGGCGGATTTCACCAATGCAACTGAACGCGATCAGCACTTCTAAAACGCATTTAATAGACTTTAATAATATTTTGACACTGATAGCTCTTGAACGCGGTTTAGATGTGCTGATCGCGTTCAGTTTCTTTAGTGAAAACCGCACATAAATGAGTTTTTATGAGTTTCTAATAATTCGTGTGCTATTTTTAAAACTATTTACAAATCGTGGGATGCTTTCCGAAATGTTTAAAAAAATCGCTGAACGGGTCACTTGCGTCAATTACGTTTGTCAATGAACGGCTGTGGGTTTGACTCCGTGCCAAGTAATCTATTGTAATAGAATGTCTACTAGTTTGGTTTCCTTACTACGACGCGGCTAAGTCTGGTAGGTATTGAAAAATTGTTTACATCGGGGTTACAATTTTGGCGTCGTTATTTGAAGATGAATCAGACTTTTATGTGTTCATTTAATTTTGTTTATTGTTTGAAGAATATAAAATAATGAAAAATATAATAGAAATGAAGAATAAGAGCTCAATAGAGCAATGACTTCATCGTCTTCATTCTACTTCTGAACATAGGCGTCCCAATGACCGATGCATTGAACGCGAGAAAATTATAAATTACTACGTTTGGCAGATAGATCAGTTTGTGGTTCAAGACTTGATGGTAGACAATTTGCTGATATTGCGTATTGCATGGAGTTCCTCGTTTGGTCGAATGATCGTTTTGCCCGTGAACTGTTAGTCAAAAGAACGATTGACCGACTGGTCTTTTGAATGATAACCGTTTGACCAAAATATAGGCTTGCTCTACATGAGAGCTCGGAACTTTTAGGGCACAAACTCGAATTTTTAGGGGACAAATTCGAATTGGATGTTTATTTTATTAGCTTTTATTTTTTTTTTCTTGTTCTGTCCGGAAACCACATCTTTATTATGGCTTTATCATCTTCATCCGAATGACTGCTGCAGTAAATAGTAAAAAGGGGAAGTTGTTTACCATTGCAATTAATTGGATCTCATTACCTTGACATGACGTCACAAACAAACAAATGAAGCAACAGCCTTAAAATCTGAATATGCATGGTTTACATTATTTCACAACAATAGGCAATAACAATTTAACTGTGTGGGCTTGTGTTACACTGACCTGATTGTTGACACTTGCTTATGTATGAGGAAAATCACCTTCATTATTAATGTGTGTTGTGTTTTTTATTGAACTTGCTTTTATTTTGTTATCATCATTTTCAAGCACTTATTCCAATTTATTCGGGGTCGGCACAAGATGTCTTTTCTTCCGGCCTTTTTTTTCAAGAATAGTCATCCCTTTATAGCCATATCATGTTTCACGCCGTCCATCCATCGTTTCTTTAGTCTTCCCCTACTTGTATAGCCATCCACATACATACTTACTCAAAACTTTCCTGACGACATTTTCCTCATTCCGCCGCTTCACATAACATGGCAACCGATTTCCATACAAATTTTCAGTCACCAGTGTCACTTTCGGATGTCCTCTTGATTTTATTTACTGTAGGAGGTACCTATAAAACGAGCATCAAGCTTATATTTCTGGACGGTTTAGGCATAGTTTCTAAGCACATACCTGCACCCACACTTTGACTGTTCCATATAATAGGAAGTGAATCGATTACCATTCATCGAACACAAACCCACGGGGCTATTGCATAACACACTATCAATCGGAATCGGTTTCGTTTTGACAGTTCAACAACAGTTTATGTTGTCGCAGTGAAGCAATGGATTAGCAATTTTCTTCGAAGTTATTCAGATTCCGATTAATAGTGTGTTACGCAATTAGGGTGCCATTAAATTCTTCAAATCATCAGACAATAATTTGATTCCCAGGTCAGGCAAAGGCGTGTTTGTAGGTTAGTCCATCAGAAATTTCTCAGTAGCAGACCGGAGTCGCCCACAATGGGTTTTATTAGAAGGCTAATAGTCACCCAAAGGGCAATGGAGAGGGCTATGCTTGGAGTATCCCTTGTAGTAGAAATGAAGAGATCCGCAGGAGAACCAAGGTAACCGACATAGCGCGAAGAATTGCCAAACGTAAGTGGCAGTGGGTAGGGCACATTGCTCGCAGAATATGTGGCTGATGGGGCGAAAGGTTCTGGAGTGGTGATCGCGTACCGAAAGACGTGACGTTGGACGAATGACCTGATGAAGGTTGCAGGAATTTGCTGGATGCGGGAAGCACAGGACCAGTCGAAGTGGCGGTGCTTCAGGGAGATTTATGCCTCGCAGTGAACCTCTTTTGGCTGAAATGATGAATGAGTCCGGAGTCTGGTGTCTTGTGTCCGGTTGGTGGCAATAGCCTCGTCCCCTATTACGTTGGACTTAAAAATAAATGACACAACGTGGGTGTACTATAGCTACACCCCTGCCAAACCTTTCAGGGAAAACAGTCGTACTGTTATGTAATTTCAAACACCCATCAAGAGATATCTACAGCTCGCCAAATCAATGCATGCGGCACAATAGAGAACTAAATTCAAAATGAACTAAATAATGACATGGAATTGACGTTTTCCTTGACAAGCAGCGCCACCCCAAACTCTCAAGTTATTTTGGACAGTGACCCCTTTATTCTACTCAATCATCTTTCATATAAAGTGAATGGTCAGCCATTTTTGTTGTACCTTCAGTTGTGTAGCCCTTGAGGGCCTTAGTATTAATGCGTCAGTGACGTGATGGGGGGCTAGATTAGGTCTATGAATATACTAGCTGGGGGGTTGGTTCAAGTTACAAGATGTAAAGGGTTGTCACACGAAAAAAAATCACCTTAAGAGTACTTCAACGTACACAACTCGATTATAATTTGAAGTCAATAAAAATTTGTGTCGAAAACAGGGTGTTACGATACATTTCTGCCCAAACCATCGGTGAATACAGGCATTATAATAATAATAATAAAAATATCCTAGGACATTGGTCATCTGATCCTAAGCAGAGCTTGTAGTATGGAAACCAGATAACTGATAAACTACATACACTACTTTTTTTTTGTAAATACATACTTATATAGATAATTACACCCAGACTCAGGGCAAACAGACATGTTCATCACACAAATGTTTGTCCTGGGTGGGAATCGAACCCACGACCAGCGGCATGTCAGGTGGTATCTGAACCAACCATGCCATCTACTTATATTATAATTATGTGTTACAAATAGTATTATATAATTATTATGTAGATTTCTCAGTACCTGAAAGATGGCTGGATAGCTGAGCAACACCAATAAGCAATGATCAGTCATATGATAGGCCAGAGCTGGCTCAGAGTAACTATTTGCTTTTCAGAGTAGCGATTTTACACGCGTTTGCTTGAAATGCAGGCGGAGCCCGCGGTTGGCATCGCCGCGTCGCACGCGACGTGTATCGCGGCGGCGCACGCAGCGTTGCGGCCAGCTATTCCTGAAAATCTCCGTTCACGGTACCGACCATGACGCGCGGCGCTCCGCGTCTCCGTAAACGATCACTAAGGCTTTGCTATGCAAAATAATGTTACAAGCTAAATAATGTTATTTTATATTATTTTTATTTTTGCATACTGAATGCTGAAATGAATATTTACTTTGTAAGTATTATATTATTTTACTTTATTGTGAATGTGAAGACTATGTAGGTCATTGCTTTTTTTGTTTGTTTGTTTTATTTTTTCTCTCAGTTATTTAAATCATGGTCTGGCAGTTTGAGTAATCTATGCGGCCTACCCCAATGTCCTTTCTTTGGTATTGTTCGTCGAATCGTTGAGCTTCTTAAGTTCTGTGTTGAGCTGCGCGATTACTGACAAATGCGTGCACTGACTGGACAGGTCCTCTCAATCTGTGTGGTTCTTTCCTCAAAAGACCATTTCAGACACCAATCTACATGGTCTTCACATGAAGTGACCAAGATTATGTCTGCACTTTATAAGAGACTGTGACCTCTGAGTTTGTTTCGGCCTTTCTTCTCAGAGTAGTCAGATAGGAAACACCGACCTCATCTAGTTAAAAAAAAAAATATTGACTTGTAAAAGTGTTTGTACAAACCTACTTACAGAAATAAAAATCATTTATCATTTAAGCAATGCCATTGATATCAATGGCATTGCTTTTCTATTTGGACTCCTGCTATGGAATCAATCGCTACGGTCGATAGCGTAGTTGCCAAGTCTTGGGACCGATCCTAGATGCGACAGACCTATTCAGTTTTTTGAGAAGAAATTATAAATAGCATCTCCAACTTGATTCAATTATGTAGTCCTTTAGAAAAATGTACACGTGTATTTTATTTCAAATGCTTCCTTCTCCATTTTGGACCACACACAAAGGATTTGGGGCGTAAATTATTTTCTTTATACGAGCAGAGGTATCTGTTGTAATTTGGTGATAAGCGGCCCTTGTGAGCTTGTTGGTTATTACTTGAAGGGGGGAGGGAAACGGGGGGTGATGAGCTGTTGTCCGTTGATCGTTATGTCGACGATATAATACAATTGGGTGCTAGTAGGTAACTGCGTGATGTTGGTATTTTGGTGATGGCGTGTGGCACTTTGATTGGTAAATAAATAAGTTTCAAAAGGTTAGGAGTATGAATATATTTTGAGTTGTGTTAAGGTTATTCTAGATACACTATGACAATTATATTCGAATCGAGACGCCCATAAACGTCAAAATTGACGTCTCTGCAAATTAAAATATAGCCGCTTTTCGTGTCTGTTTGTATGACCGCGTTGTTCCTCTAAACTACGCAACGGATTGTGATGCGGTTTTCACCATCATTTAGAGAATTTATTCCGGAAGGTTTACGTGTTTAGTACATTAATATTAAACTTACTTAAAATAAAGAAATCTCATAATTTGTCACTTTGTAAAAACCATGAAGCAGGGGCGGGTCGCTACTATACACTATACGAGGTGGCGATTTAGACACAGCTGCATCCGTCAACCTGGGGGTGATTCTACCCGTCCTACTAAACAACTTCCATTAAACTCATATATGATTTGTGAAAAAAAAACCTAATTCCTATACAAAAGTAGACAGACTTTTCGATTCACGTAGGTGTTTTTTTTATTTTTATTTTTACTAATACTTGTATGTGTTTCATAGCAAAACTTGTTTAGTATGACAGGTAGAATCACCCCCTTGACGGATGCAGGCCACTATATCGCCACCCTGTATAATAAGTAAATGTTTTATTAATTTATCATTTTGACATTCTCTTCCTTTCCGTTTGCAGAACTATGGTCACAAAATTGGTGATTTGTATTTTTAGCCATCAATCAGGTCATGTTATATCTATAGCTTAATATTTATTATTATCAATCCTAACTAATATTATCGATGCGAAAATAAGTTTGTTTGATTGTTTGTTACCTTTTCACGTCTAAACCACTGAACCGTTCATCCTGAAATTTTGCATATACGTTGTTAGGTGTACAGAAACGGACATAGTGTACCTTTCATCCTGAAAATAAAGTACTGTTCCCGAGGACAACAACAATAACGTTCTTATGATAATAGATGGCGCCACGTGTCTTTCGAATCATGATTGAATTTATATTATCTAGACTACTAACTTGCACTAATAAAGTTTCGTGTGTTTAGTACTGTGAATTGATTGTAAAATTCTAAAATAACTCGAGCGAAGCCGCGGGCAGAAGCTAGTCTAATATAATTACATAAATACTCAATCATTTACATATCCAGTTTCGATGCGGCAAGAATAGATTAATCATGATAATTATTATAATTTTAGTTAAAACTCGGCTCGAATTCAGTAGTCCATCCATATGAATTTAATAATTATTGGTTAGTAAAATGTTTCATATTCCAACTTAATTATCTGATGATTGGTGATTAATTGGATAGCAATTAAGGATTACATGTTCATTAATATTTAATAAAAAATCATTTATATGCTGAGTGGTTGATTATGATGGATTAATTGTCGGTGGCTGTGGGCTGGCCATGATTGGTGAAGGACTGATGGCCTGTGGAGCAAGCGAGTCCTGCACCCTAATTGCGTAACACACTATCGATCGGAATCACAATAATTTTGAAGCAAATTGCTCATCCATTGCTTCATCAATCAATCTACCTAGCCTTTTCCCAACTATGTTGGGGTCGGCTTCCAGTCTAACCAGATGCAGCTAGAATGCCAGTATTTTACATGGAGCTGACCTCCACAACCCAGATATGGGTAATACGATACCCCTTGGTAAGACTGGTTGTTAGACTTTCGGGCTTCTGACGACCCGTAACGACTGTCAAAGATCCACGAATAACAGCCGGGACCAACGGATTAACGTGCTTTCCATTGCTTCATATGTTCGAAAAATTTGTCTTCTCAACAACGTAAATAACGCAATGAATGTTGTTGAACTGTCAAAATGAAACCGATTCCAATTGATAGTGTGTTACGCAATTAGGGTGCTGGAGTGGAGACCGCGTATCGGCAAGCGTAGTGTGGGACGTCCCCAAGCTGGATGGGCCGACGACCTTAAGAAGGTGGCTGGGACAGAATGGACGCGGAAGGCGGATGCCGGTGTTGTGGCGCAGCCTGGGAGAGGCCTGTGTCCAGCAAAGGACTGCGATAGGCTGAGTTGATTGATTGACTTTTCGGTAAGTAAAGTCACCGTTAAATGTTACGGCGTAATTGGTTTTGAGAAATGAGTTTGTTTTTACGGTTCCGTACTCAAAAGGAAAAACGGAACCCTTATAGGACTCCTGTGTCTGTCTGTCCGTCTGTCACAGCCACTTTGCTCCAAATCTAATGGACCGATTTAGTTAAAATTTGTAACAAAACGTATGAATTTCTGTGACCCTAACACGTACGTGTCACGTAAATAAATTAAATTTCAATTTTGGGCGGCATATAAGAAAAGTAAAAAAAAAAAATGTTTTCAAACTGTACCGTGAGACATATTAAAATAAATGTTTGGGCTTACTGTGAGGGATTTTAATAATTTTCAAATAAACTGTTTTAAAGTTATTTATAAGAAAATAGAAAATAGACGAAAATTTACCATTTCCCCCTTATCTCCGAAACTACATAGCCTAAAATTTTGAAAAAAAAAATACAGAAAATAGTTCTATATCTATAGATTACAGGAAAACTTAAAAGAAGTCTATGGTCTTAAAATAACAAGGCAAATCTCTCAATATTGTGCGTACAAACTTACATTTGCAGTTGGAATGTATGGGAGAACATGTTTTTCAACTACAATGTTAAGTTTGTTCTTGGGATAAATTCATCCCGACTGCGGAACCCTTCACTGTGCGTGATTTTGGTTTCGTTGTATGAGGTCCTTGCATCTGTTTTCCATGGACTTGTTGTTTTCTATGGTTTCTTTTCTGAATGTCTCCGATTCATCATGATTGTCACTTAGAAACTGCAGTGTTTTTCGATGTCAATGTTGGATTTTTTCAGCTCGCCTATTTCTGACTTAATAACCGAAACATCCTTTTGTAGCAGTAACAAGCGTGAGTCTTGCTCGTCCTTAATGGAATTTAGGAGAGAATTCATTTCTTTGACTTCCTTTCGAACGGCTTTAAGTGTTGAATGGAAACTACCAGGAGAACAGTATGCTTTTTTGTGCCGTCTAGTTTCTTGAGAGATAGAAGAATCACTGTCTGATTCCTCATTGGGTTTCTTCCTACCTTGCCGTGTTCGATTTGAGTTCGAGTTCGATTTAGGTAATTGTTTGCCCTTAACATTCGAAGCCGACCTGTCAGATGAATGTGATCCCTCCACTTCGCCACGTTTAGTGGGAGTTCGTGGTAAGTAACTTCGGCATTATTGGTCCTCCGTCGAGCCAGTTGGTAATCAAGCCACATTTATTGTAGTTGGTCCAACACGCACTTGGCTGGTTTTTAGTTTCGCCATGTCTGTCTGTCCGTCCGTCTGTCCGTCCTCGCTTAATCTCTGTGACCGTTAGCACTAGAAAGCTGAAATTTGGTACCAATATGTATATCAGTCGTAAAATAAAAATTGGAAAAAAATGTTTTATTAGGGTAGCCCCCCTATATGTAAAGTGGGAAGTGATATTTTTTTAAATTTCAACCCTAACGGGTGATATATTGTTGGAAAGGTATTTAAAAATGAATAAGGGTTTACTAAATCATTTTTTGATAATGTCAATAATTTCGGAAGTAATCGCTCCAAAAGTAAAAAACAATGTGTCCCCCCTCCTCTAACTTTTGAACCATAAGTTTAGAAAATATGAAAAAAATCTGAAAAGTAGAACTTTATAAGGACTTTCTAGGAAAATCATTTTGAACTTGATGGAAACAACAGTTTTTGTACAAAAAAGACAAAAATTTGTACAAAATAATTTCTGAACTAAGTTTGTAGTATAATCGTATATGCAAGCATTTTTTTTTAACTTCGTTTACATATTTTATTATCTTGAACGTATCTTTTTTCAAACAAAAAAAGAATGATTAAAATCGGTTCTCGCAATCCAAAAATACCGTTGCAAGAGCGCGGAGCGCTGCTGGAGCGCGAACATAATGGATACCCACCTTTAAACTCATAAGTGGGAACACTTATTGTGATGGACGGGAAACTATGGAACCCTACACTGAGCGTGGCCCGACACGCACTTGGCCGGTTTTTTAACTATTAGTTACGAATAGGCAACTGCGCGTAATCCCATAGCCCTCTCAAAGAAATTTAAACACGAACGCATAAAATAAAGGATTTTTTTCTGCATGCAGGTCGTATGAACACGGTAGGAAGTGTTAATTTTGCACAAAAATTTTGTGTCAACTCTATATTTTTCTTCATTCAAATCATCCATTCAGTCGAATGAACGAACTACAGTACCAAAATACTTCCAAACCACAGTTCTACCTCTTTATTACTTTCCTATGTTTATTCAACTCCATACTCGAACCGCACCAGAGAGAACCGACTTCGAAACTTGAAAATTTTATTCATCTCACTTGAACTACATCGAAGTTTTGTCAACGGTGACTTTCGGCTTTCAATTTGGATAAAAGGGTTTTTGTTTGTTTAAAACTTGACTCTCTTGTTTGAAGGCTGTGCCACGTGGTTGACTACGTTACGGTTGTGGGTTTGAGTTCCAGGTGGGACATAGCTGTACAAAATGATTTATGTTTAAAATAGGTATTTATTTTACAGCGGTTTGATTTACCTTTAATTCAAATTTGAAGGCTATTTACGTTTAACAGAATAATCGCAAGACCTCAGACACCCCAATTAGAATATTTAATTATAAGACTAAAATAACATCTGTAAGTTAATTTAGTGTAACCAAACCACATATCGACCGTCCCTATTAACAATGTCGGATATACATTTTTACCATATTCACTTTTTTACATAAATCGAATTACAATTTTAAAAAAATTCTTCACTGTCAAAACAATCTTTGAACTGAGAGCAGTTCAAAGTTTGCCCTAACGATAAACAATAATCTTTGTGATATTAACAATGTCAGTTCTGCGAAAAAGACCACTGTTCAGTAGGGACTAAACAGTAGTCTCTCTGCAGAACCGACATTGTTAATAGGGACGGTCGA
The DNA here is from genome assembly GCA_948252095.1 of Dicycla oo. Lineage (NCBI taxonomy): Eukaryota > Metazoa > Arthropoda > Insecta > Lepidoptera > Noctuidae > Dicycla > Dicycla oo. Next base: position 20,748,648 of record OX411716.1, read on the forward strand.
TATATTTTTTTATAAATTGTTGTCCTGATTAAACATAAAACGGTAAAAAAAAAACGTAAATTCGGTAGTGCATTTAAATAAGCTTTATTTCTCTGTAATAAGACTAAAATTTCCCCAAAATTAAAGATATTTTAAAAGTTTTTTTCGGGAATAGTTAACATATTTAAATATTGACGGAAATCGATTCGGAAGCTGATTCTGAACAAGTTACTTTCAGATCTTGCGTATATGCTATTACACCTTGTATATTGAAGACATGGAACTTAGCAATAGGTACTGGCGAAATAATAAAAAAAGTGTGCGGTCGGGGGACCCACGTCAGGAACGAAGTTCCTTATGTTACGTGATCGATCGATACTCGCACGCACACACGCTCGTATATTATAATAGAAAGAGAGAGAGAGAAAGTCGCATGGAGGGGCATAACGCTTTTTCCTTACGTGACGATTACGTGACGATTCTACCAGTCAACTCGTCAAGCCGCGTTAAGGCAAAAGCGTCAGGGTAGCCCGCGAAATTCAAATTTTCTTACATTTTTTTGCAATTTACAAGTCAGTTTTAGATTGTACGTTGATCAAAATGAAATTCACGGCCGTAACAAGTATGTATTTACAAAATTATAATCATTAAAGTGATCAATACAACTCTTTAAGACCAGGTAATCCTAAGGAATGACTATTTCATGAAATCTTGACATTTGAGGATTACTAACTTAAGGAGTTGTATTACTGATTCAAATGATTATAATTATGTAAATACGTATTTGTTACGGCTGCGAATCATACTTTATTTAACATACAACTTAAGGCACCCACGAAGCATGCTTAGTTCATACAAACGAAATACCAAAATAATTTGTAAATCAAACATATTCTAAAGATAGTGTGTATTTATTCCGATTGGATTACAGAATATCTAGGTTCCCAAACATATATTTTGAAAGGACACTAATTCGAAGACGAGATATGCGGAATTTAAAATTTCTATACAAAACTTATTTTTCTCATATTTCATGTTTAAATCAATGTTCTTATTAAATATATATTTGGGAACCTAGATATTCTGTAATCCAATCGGAATAAATACACACTACCTTAAGAATATGTTTGATTTACAAATTATTTTGGTATTTCGTTTGTATGAACTAAGCATGCTTCGTGGGGCTCTTAATACTGACTTGCAAATTGCAAAAAACGTAAGAAAATTTGAATTTCGCGAGCTACCCTGACGCTTTCGCCTTAAGGAACTTTGTTCCAATTCTATGATTTTGCGATATGTCCCTCTGCTCCACGCATTCGAGGAATACTGGCATGACGTTATGGAGGCCTTTTCCTCATATTTCAAGGATATGGCGTAACAGTCATGGTTATTGTAATACACACCTAATTCGTATATCACACATATATCCACGAGTTTAACCTTTGCATTATTTTCAGTCTTTTTTCTCAACATTTTTATGTGAATTTAAACGATTTGCTAAAACGATTGGTTCCGGTTTTGAAGTGTGCAAATTTAAAAGAAGTTTTTTTAAGTTAGAAATATAAAGATATTTTATTAGATGTTACCTCATATTTTCATCGTCTCTAGAGAAATCAAGTTACCTGTAACAAAAAAGTAAAAGATTAGTTTCAGTGCTCAAAAATGTTGTTCAGTTTTCGGGGTTTTCTGCGTTAACCTTCTTGTAACTTCTTATCAAATTACGGAAAAAATATTTCTAACATACTGACTTAAAAAAAAATCTTCTGTTACATTTACATACATACATTTTTATCGCATAGGTTGCACTTTTGTATGAAACAGCAGATTTTTTTTTAATAACCATCGAAAAATTTAATAACTAATGAATACTGAGTGAGTAGGTACGTATACGTATTCACACCACTCTGTATGCAAGGTCAAACTTAAATAACGCACAACCTCTTAAGGCGTCATTGTACTCATCATTATGAACAACTTTTACTATGGGAACAAACCTGAAATCGCGAAAAAAATCAGCTGTTCCCTACATTTATGTTCACTCACATAACTTGTCAAAATAATCTTTCATTCTATTTAGAATTCCAAATTCAAACTAATTGTGTAACTAATATAGCTTGACATTTAAAAAAATCTGTTGTTCATTTGTTTTCCCGCCGTTTGATTTTTCTTTGATATTGATGTTTCTGTAACTATGGAAAAATCGAAATTGCGCGCTATTTTCGAATACGAGTTCCGTCGTGGCACCAACGCAATACAGATAGCACGCAATATTAAGGACGTGTATGGACAGGGACCGCAAGTATCGCTTCCGTTCAAGTGTCAACAAACAACTTTTTGTTTATTTCCTCATTTGTTACCCCCCGAAAATGCCTTTTATAGGTATATGCGTCCTACATTTTCCACCTAGACAAGCCTCAAAAACAATTAAAACAGCTGTTTAAATACACGAAACTTACCTAAACCACTTGATTACGTCAGTCAGGCAGTCGCCAAACTAATTGAAAAATCGATTATGTACGACGTGTTACGTAAAAATAATTAACTAGTCGTGCGCGTGGTTCTGTCCGGGATTTTTTTTTTTTGAAAAATAAGTGCTTGATGCGTGATTTCCGTGATTGTGGTAGCTATTGAAGGGTCTTTAGGGATAGTAAGAGGGACAGTGCACAGGCTAAACTGCTAAGAATGAAGCTATGTTTTCATAGAGACTGCAGAATAGCAACACGAAAATTCGTTTATGTCAGTTCTTATTTCCCAAATCACAATTTCTGACCGGCATCGGCACCCTAATTGCGTAACACACTAATTCACACTATCGATCGGAATCTGAATCATTTTGAAGCAAATTGCTCATCCATTGCTTCATATGTTCGAAAAATTTGTCTTCTCAACAACGTAAATAACGCAATGAACGTAGAACTGTCAATTATTCCGATAGTGCGTTACACAATTAGGGTGCGGGTCTAACAGGGAGCTAAAGTTTTATGTGAACGAGAAACCGAGTTATATATCTATTAACCAGCAAAATAAGAGCCGGTTTTTTGATGCGTAGTTAACTCAACCAATGGTTAATTGGTTAATGGTTAACCAACTAATGGTTGAATTTTGGCTAAATGTGTTTGCCAAAATGCCATTAGTTACTATTTTTTAACATGAATACATTCATGTTAACTTATTCATGTTTAGCCTTTCACATTTAGCCAAAATTCAACCATTAGTTACTATGTTTGACCTTTGGTTGAGTTAACTACTCGTACGGATCAGAAAACTGGTCCTTAGATTAGCCTGCAGGGTAGCTCACGAAATTCAGACCAGGTAATCCTAATGAATGACTATTTCATGAAATCTTGCCATTTGAGGATTACTGATTATAATTTTATTATGTAAATACATACTTGTTTCGGTCGCGAATCATACTTTATTCAACATACAACCTAATACTGACTTGCAAATTGCATTGCAAACGTAAGTAAATTTAAATTTCGCGGGCTACCCTGACGCTTCCCCCTTAATAACGGTCTGTCATAAACAAGACGACTCCTAAACAATTTCCTTAATTACAAAAATGCTAAAAACGAAAAACCCACTACGTCAAAACACCAACACCAACTAAAAAGGTGGATAGACCAAAGGTGGTGGACCTATAGATGTCGACATTTTTCGAGTTTCGTATAACCGGAGTCACATTGGTGCCGATTCTCTTGTTGAATAACTAAACTAACATTAGAGAATCGCTATCTTTTGTTATCAGGTAGCGCAAGAAAAGGTCGGCTAAAATTATGAAGTAAGTTAGAGATGTCAAACTAGTTTAAGCCTTGCGCATCACTGTGCTTTTAGGCGACATGTTTTTACTTGTCGTCTGAATTTATATGGAAATTATAGTTCAAACTAAATTTGACACCTCTAATTTACGTCAGTCTCTTTCTTGTTTTATTAGAGAGAAAGAGTTAGCAATAGCCTAAATTAAGTTTAGATTGTGCACAACAGAATCGGCACCAATATGTAATCTGTACCATATTGAGTAATGACGTTTGACTAAAGTTATACGTTAACCGAAAAGTGTCAAGAAAAAAATCAAATACGATGATTAGTTTAGGAGTTATGACTTTATGAGGGAACGGATAAACATAAGAGTACATACATACATACCCTTTTAAAATCATATGCGTCTTTTAGCTTTGCCGTTGTCAAGTGATTATCAAACAAACATACAAACACAAATCTATATGAACAGACAGGTAAAGTATTAAAAACCGATCAGCAGGGCCTTCGGTTGACAAATGTCGTGCCTCGCTGACATTGCGGCGGAACCCGCAGCGGTGACGCGGTTATGCAAATTACTTTAGGGAGTCTCAATGTCACATGCGTAACCCTAAAATTTGAGAGACGGTTTGAAGTGGTGGGGAAATTACTGCCACGTGGATAAGGTAGGTAGGAAAATAATGAATGTGATTAAAATAATTGTACCTACTGTTTTTAACCGACTTCAAAAAGGAGTATATGTTTATTCGACCCGTATGTATGTTTGTATGTCCGCGATTTTCTAAAAACTAATAAACCAATTTTGATGATTCTTTCACTAACGTGATCTAAATACTTTCAAGAAGGTTTTAGTATATATAATACATTAGGTCATTATTCTTATGTATGAAGTTTTATGCATAAATGCACTGTATCTCCGGCATTTCTAAGCGGATTTTGAGGATTCTTCTTTTCGTTCGTCTTGGGCTTATGTATACGTAATTGTATATTCAACTAAATATGGAAAAATATTTTTTTAATTTTTTTTATTTGAGATGGGTTTGCTCTTGACTCTTAGTCTAGGTCAGAGGAGACAGAGACAAAATCGACGATGGAGTGAGCTTACCCAGAAGAAGCCTGTTCACTCTCACTTTGACGAGATTAGGGTTACATTAAAAAGTAAAAACTGACTTCAAAACCTAAAACGAATAAAATAACTTACATAAAAAAACTTAACAGCTTCTGAAGTGCGGTGTCTTCAATTTTTCAATGCACCTTAGCTTGGCACCGACTTCAGAAGCTGTTTAGTTTTTTGTGAAAGTTATTCGTTATAGGTTTTGAAGTCGGATTTTACTTTTTTTAAAGTAAATTTTTAGTTTAACGATTTCTATGTGAAAAAAGCCGATTGTTTTTTCCCAATTATATTTTTAAGTACTGCGTGATTTTGGGAAGAACAGTAGTGTTATTCTGTTAAAATCTCGCCGTGAGAGCTTAGGTGAAGTGAGATGTTACACCCCCAGATTTCTTAGAATCAGATAGGATGACAGTTCACTTCCAGCTCACATTACCTAAATTCTCACAGTGAGATTTTAACCGTATGGAGCTCGTGGCTAAGTAATAACAACCGCACGGGTAGATCCAGCAGGTTAAGCTACGCTTGCCGGGGTTGGTCCGCGGATGGGTGACCATCTTTTCATACCGTGCCTCGGAAAGCACGTTAAGCAGTTGGTCCCGACTGTCATACTTGGATCTTTGACACTCGTTACGGAACGTCAGAAGCCCGAAAGTCTGACAACCAGTCTTACCAAGGGGTATCGTATTATCCAGTAACTGGGTTGTGGAGGTCAGATAGGCAGTCGCTCCATGTAAAATACTGGTATTAGACGGGAAACCGACTCCAACATAATTAGGAAAAGGCTAGGGAGATTGATTGAGACTGGCAGGGGCTTATGGCTAAGTAATAAAAGCCACACGGGTCGGTCGATCGACCAGGTTAAGCTACGCTTACCGCGGTCGGTCCGTGGATGGATGACCATCTTTACATGTCAGTACCGGCTGTCTTTTGTGGGTCTTTGACAGTCGTTACGGGTCGTCAGAAGCCCGAAAGTCTTACAACCAGTGTACCAAGGGATATCGTTTTACCCAGTACAGTTACTGAGTAACAAGATACCCCTTTGTAAGACTGGTTGTTAGACTTTCGGGCTAACTAGGCTTTGCTTAGATATTTGAATACGTCTGAATAACGCGAACCCAACATAGACTGGAAAGAGCTAGGTTGAACATTAACACAAAATAATTGGCCGAGCGAGCGAAGCGTCTCTGCTTTAAGTCTCGCCAAATTTGCTTTCGTCTGTTTGTTGCTACTCCTCTACAGGTCGTATAATTACCACCAGTCTGGACGAAACTAGGGAACTTAGTTTTACGACTTTACAGATTTTTTTTTTTTGTTGTCAGGGATTTTTGATTGGAGGGGTACTGCCTCCAAAAGAGGCAAAAGGAAGCTACTAGATATCTCCGCCTTACGAGATCCGATTTCGATGGTTCTTTTTTTATTAGAAAGTAGTAACTTTTAGTCTCATAAAAACTTGGTGAAAAAATACATGGTAAACTTTAGTGGCAGGCATAGTAATTGTTGCAAAAAAGTTTGTGCTCACGAAGTCTACTGTTCACAGAAATACTTTAATTCTAAACAAGCACAAAAGCGTTCAACGAACGAATAACCTAATAAAAAATCCAATTACCACAACCTACATGCTAAGTACAGTGGCGCGTCATAATTAGTAATGTTAATGGCATGTGACGTCATCCCTTGCCTTGAGCGTCGGCGTCGGGGTTTCGTTACGGGTCAGTACATCCCTAGGCACTCGTGTTACTTAGTTATCTTCGTGGGACATCCCAACGGGTTATTTATGTGGGTCGAGGTTTTTTAAAATGAATGTGTATGTGTAAGGGTAGTTTTCGATAAATTGCCTTATTTAGGACTGTGTTCACCAACATTCAAACCGCCGGTTAGGTGTTTAAACAGTTGGTTTATGTCAAATTTCCTCAGGAAAGAATTGATTAAATATCGAAACAACTATTATTTATTAAACTATTAATCTACACAGACATATAAAACACAAGAAGAAAAGCACAGAAATATACGGACAAAGGGGATGCTTATTTGTAAAGAAATCTCTTCCAGCGTATATGTATCTGTAATAGGAAAGATCATTTGCATAGTTTATGATATTATGCTGGAAGAAGAAGGACCCAGACTTGCTAAATAGCAATGTATTTTCAATTTCATCATCTGCCTAGCCTTTTCCCAGCTATGTTGGGGTCGGCTTCCAGTCTAACTGGAAGTAGCTGAATATCCAGCCATTTAAACTTTGATCAAGAATACACTAAATTTAGGATTAACGCCACAAAATCGGGCCGAAAAATAAGGCGACCAGCAAAAAATTATTACAACATATATTTTTTTCGAGCTACTTATGTTGTTAGATTTTAATTTTAGTTTTTTTTCGTATTTATTTAGAAATGGCTTTATTTTCAAGCTTCAAGCGCTTTTATTTTTACTTTTTCACCGATGAAAGATAATCATTATCATTAATATAACGCAGTCATAATTGAACATGGGGTAAGGTTAATATCTAATAAACTGAAGTTGATGTTATCTGCCGTCATAAAGAAAAAAGACGTATCTGACATTTTTTTTTTTCGAAAAGGAGTTATTTACGTATTCGGAATCAGCAAAAAAAGACACATCTACCAGTATTTCTAAATTGGCGTAAACTTAACGAAAACCTAATAATTCTTACTTTGTACCTATCTTATAGTTTAAACAGGACAAAATATTTTTTTTCTCCATTTCAATATTTCTGTAGTACGTCCTTTTTCTTATTTCAAAAAATAATTGATTTAAAAGTAAAACCTTTTTATCTTAGTACACGATTGATAGTCGTGGTAAGTTGAGCGATGAGTTTTTGTTCGTCATCCAGAGTATTTAAGATTGAAGCATTATTCAATGTAAAATATGAGCAGATGTCAGGATTATGTTACCTACTCTAACCTGCATTAACGGCTCAATAAATTTGGATGTTTGTTTATATGCAAATAGACTATGACTAAACAAATTAAAGTACCTAAGCTTAGCGAAAACAACTAGCTAGCTATGCAAACAGTAGCGACAAATATTTACAAAAGCAACTGTACAAAGTAAACACATTAAAAACAAAGCGGCCATTTCTAACAATACGCTTTACGAGATTGTAACCAAGTTCATGGTCAAAAGAAATAACAAATGGGACGATTAAACGACCGAAATAAACGCAAGACGCACGCGCCGACGACGGGTTGAATACGTGATGGCAATTGATAGAGATTGGTCATGTCAAATTGATATTGACAATTGGAGATGCTATTGTGCTGTTATATGTCCAGTGTAATTTCAGTGTCGTTTTTAAAGTGAAATATGGATTTTTTTTTAAACTCTGAATTTTTTTTATTTTAATAATTTTATAGCACGGATTAGGTACAATATCAATGATTAGGTTGAGATATTTGTTGTACATAAATAACACGCAACAGCAAAGATATATGATATTAATCTTAGAATTTCCTTTCTTCTTAATAATAAAACCAAATATGTTTAGAGAAGAGAAAAACTACTTTTGTTATTATGAAGTCCTTAACCTCCAAACTACTGATTCAACTTTACAATAAAAATGTAAGTAAGTATGTTTGTAAACTTTAATACAATGTTTTACTTATAAATTTCGAAATTTGTTCCCTTTTAACTTTTCAAGTGCCTTATAAACGAACCAATAGCAATAATAGTAAAAACATAAATACCAATTTACCTAATTAAAGCCCGTCTACACACGATTGCCTACGCAGAAATCCTTCGTACACGCAATAAAAGGAAAACCGAGGCCTATGACCCTACCACAATAAAAACTGCATGAAACCATCCGGGCTAAAATTGTAATGTCGACGCACCCGACAGCTTGTTTGACCTTAAAAACACACAATCAATATTCAACCTTATGCCCTTGAAATAAATCACATATCAAAAGCATAACCTATCGCTTGTTATGCTCGTTTAGAAACAAACAACAATTGCCATTGAAGTCCGCACTGCATAACACACGGCGTAACTTAGCAATCGGATTGCATAAAACTATAATTTAACTCGATAAAAATAGAGTTGATTTTCGTTTGGGATATACTACTCCTGTTCTTTGAGGCCTGGATAATGCCCTTTGTCGGTCGTTACAGTTTCTCATAATCGACCTATTAGCTTTTGGAATACCGTTCATTTTTCTTCACTGCCCCTATTCTCCCTCGACTCGAAAACGTACCAAGCAGCGCTGGATCTATCCCACAAAATTCAACTCTTATCTTCGCTAAATAAGGTTGGTTTTAGCTTGTGGGGGTCAAGTAGAAATGTCTGTGGTGTCACGACATTGGATTCCAGATTCCAGGCGATGCGAATGACTCCGAGATGACAACGGCCAGACAAGGGCAGCCGGTACTTACTCATGCGACGCATCACGAGCTGGTGCACGTAGGTATGCAAATAGTTTGAAAGTGATTTTATAGCGTAATGCATCAGTTAATGGGTAAACAGATATGATGGATATTGTTGTTGTACCCCTCAAACGTCGAGCGCACACCAAGTGTGCGTAAGATTTAAAAAAAAAATCTATTTTTTAAACCTGGAATCGCGAAAAAAAAAATCAGTACATTTCGACCGTCCCTATTAACAATGTCGGATATACATTTTTACCAATATTCACTTTTTTACATAAATCGAATTACAATTAAAAAAAATCTTCACTGTCAAAACAAACTTTGAACTGAGGGCAGTTCAAAGTTTGCCCTAACAATAAAAAAGAATCTTTATGATATTAACAATGGCAGTTCTGCGAAAAAGACCAGTGTTCAGTAGGGACTAAACAGTAGTCTCCCTACAGAACCGACATTGTTAATAGGGATAGTCGATTTATGTTCGCATAATTCGTCAAAATGTAGGGAACAGCTGATTTTTTTCGCGATTTCAGGTTTGGTCCCATAGTAAAAGTTGTTCATAATGATGAGTACAATGACCCCTTAAAAAGGTTGCCACTGTTTACATTTACATCCTGTATAAACTATATTCATATAAACGTAAAAAAAAAACATCATTCTATGGCGACCGTATTAGTGAACCTATGGGGTTCGGCTGACATTCGAGCACACATTGACATAACCTTACATAAATATATTGGGATTTGTCGACACTTGACGGGATTAACAAAGGAGAAATGTCACGAACTGTCTGGTCCGTCAGATGGTCAGTCCTTGAATGAACTATAAACAAACGAAACCTCTTCGTGCCTCACTCTTCCTATGAATGTCTTTGACGGTATTTGGTAAATCACCATCTACCAACAGAAAACTATCAAACCTGAGGATCGTTATACAGGGTCAAATTAAATTAGCTAGTGAAACTCCGCAGACGTGATGGATATACAGGGCTATTTTTAAATCATTAGCTAATCTTTCACAAGGTGTTCTACCCATGAATATGAACAACTTTCACTATGAGACCAACTCTGAAATCACAAAAAAAAAACAGCTGTTTCATACAAAAGTACTCTACCAAAAAGTATGAAACAGCAGATTTTTTTTTGATTTCAGATTTCAGAGTAGGTCCCATAGTGAAAGTTGTTCATATTCATGGGTAGAACACCCTGTGAAAGTTTAGCTAATGATTTAAAAATAGCCCTGTATATAATAAACGAAAACAGCGACCTGGTTGACGTCCACTCTGCTTCTATGTCGACGTTTGTCAGAAACATCAAACGTAGTACTACCCTTTGGGTACGGAACCCTAAAACCACTAGAAGACATACCTATGGATCACCATAGGTATGTCTTCTAGTGATTATTTTGTGCTATGGTTGAGCCCAAGCCTAAATTGTTAAGTCTTCTTAAGAGGATTGTGAAGCTGTAAATTTTCATACAAAAAGCGATAACGTTTTTCTCCTCGTAAACATAGTTTAATTTTTATATATTTTGGAAATGTTGTAGGTATAATGAAAAACTAGGTCCGTACGTTTTTATTATAAAGAAATTTTGCATACGATATAAGTTATTAGCATCTAAAGATCTATATTTTTGACATAAAAACTTCCTCCAGCTTTTTTTTTTTTAATTAAATTAAATTGAATTACTAAAAAAGACAAACGTATAGACCTAGATTAAGGTGTCCTAAATATAATGAAATCAAAATTGTCTCAGTTTGTAAAGGTTTAGGGGGGTGAAAACGTTATCGCCCGAAACCATATTTATGTAAATAATTGTATGAAATGAAGGTAATTGCCTCCAAGACTCGCGCCGCGTATCGGCACTTCACATTCCTCTTAATTGTTAAGCCAAACATCAATCAACTCGGCCTATCGCAGTTCAGTGCTGGATGCCTCACCCAGGCTGCGCCATGACAACCTGTCCTCCGCTTTCCACATCCAGCCTGTTCCAGCCTCTTGGGAACAACACCCGAGGTGTGAAGCAGAAGTGCGGTGGTTCTGTTCTTTAAAAAAGGTGACAAATAAAAGTCTATGCAAAAAAAATTATAAAACGTCATTTCTATCCCCGATCTAAACAAGATTCTAAACGAAACTACAAGACTCAATAACGCTCGTTTTCACCAACCCTAAGTGATACCTAAATGAATCACTAAATAAAAGTGCACTGTTGAATTTTCAACGCTAGGCTTTACAGCGCTGATAGTTGAAAATCCAGCAGTGCAATAAATATTTAGGGATTCATTTAAGTGCCACTTACTTCGTATCCTTAAGAGTAACTTACAAGCATTTATAGAAGGGAAAGAAACCCAACTATTACGGCACTTGGAAAAAACTTTTGAAATTTTTTATCACCATATTATACATAAGTGTACCAAATTTCAACTTAATCGGTCCATTAGATTCGGAGCAAATTGGCTGTGACAGACGGACAGACAGACAGACAGACACATGAGTGATCCTATAAGGGTTCCGTTTTTTTCCTTTTGATGTACGGAACCCTAAAAACGAATTTGTTTCATTAATAGGCGTCAAAGAACTGGTCTTTCGGTCCAGAGCTTAATGGAGGACGAATACGTGGTTATTGTTAAAAGCAAGGCCAGTAGTGTTATGTATTTTGCTGATAATATCTGTGATGTCCCATACATATTCTACGAATGGTTGTGTTCTAGACAGAATACATGTTCTTCCATGTCTCTCAGTCAAAAAATATACAATATTATTCATATGATTCCAGAGCATTGGGAAGACCACTGCAGTGACATAGCACCTCACCTGCCAAGCCTTTTCCCTACTATGTTGGGGTCGGCTTCCAGTCTAACCGTATGCAGCTAAATAGCAGTATTTTACATGGAGCGACGACCTATCTGACCTCCACAATCCACTGGGTATACGATACCCCTTGGTAAGAGTGGTTGTCAGACTTTCGGGCTTCTGTCAACCCGCAACGACTGTCAAAGACCCAAGAATGACAGCCTAAACCAAACGGCTTAAAGTGCTTTCTGAGGCATGGGGTGTCTCAGTATGTAAAGATGCTCACCTATCCACGGTCCGACCGGGGCAAGTGCAGCATAACCTGAGCCACGAGCCCCTCACACACTGCAGTGCTATAGCTTAAAAATATGGCTATGTCTAGATTGGTGACAAAAATTACAGTAAAGTTACTCTACCTACATTTTTTTTTTTGTATAAAAATTATATCCAACAAAAAACAAAGTTTGACGAGAAAACTTCGTCGCTTCTTTTAAAGTGGAAGAAAAATATTAACTGCATTTTCTTATCTCATGAAAGTTATAAAAAGGAAATAGGTTAACTAAAGAACGGTGCGCAATGGCCCTGATATCGACACGTCCTCGCTTCCATAAAATATTCTGAACGGACGAAGAAATGGATCATTTGATTTACTGCTTTGATACTGAAAAAACATTTGTTACACATAGTCTTCACTGTGCTCGAAGAGAAAGGATAAAGTCCTTATGTACAATTATACAGAGTGGCGATTAGGTTATCACATTAATTGAAACCACGTATTCAGTACATGATTCTGGAACCCACTGCGTTGAAATTTTTACTTTGGTTATTATAAAAAAAAACTGTTGTTTCCTATAAAAGTGCAATACCTACGTGGTCAAAATGTATGGAATAGCATTTTTTCTTTATTTTACGCAGGGACCACAGTCATGTCCTGAATATGTAGTTTCAATTAATGTGATAACCTAATCGCCACTCTGTATATCTATACCTACTATAACCTAGCTTTTGCCTGCGGCTTCGCCCGCGTGGAATGTACTACCGGGATAAAAATTATCTAATGCCCTAATCATTTTCTGTAGGAATGGGTTTAGGTATCGTATATTTCGTTTTTCCTTACTTTATAGCACTTGTTGAAAAAAAATGTATGGAGAAATATATAGAAAAGGACATATTTTGACTTTCGTACAAGTGCCCCTAATTTCCTTTGGCACGATTATATCCCTTATTTTTCTACATTTTTGACATATGGCAGAAAGCGCGCACGCGTTAGATTTGGGAGAAAAAAAAATATTTTTAGAATATAAAAAAGGTTTTAATCTGTTTATAATTGACATTAGGTACTAAATGATTATAAAAGGATTATAAAAATATATGAACAAAAGTAGAATAGCAATCGATTCAACATGGTACATGGTAATTATCTAAAGATTTTTGTAATTTAGTGAGAGTAGTTAGATAATGAGATCTAATGCCCTCTGTATCTAATACTATTTATTCCCTATATTGATACCCTTCCCTGCATTGTTTTATAAAAGATGCATTAAAATACACAAAAAAAATGTGAATGAACAGGTGCTTTACTATTAGTAATAAGTTATAATATTGTTTACTAACACGCTGGATCATTGCTGTCTGATGAATAAAGAATATTATTATTATTATTTACTTTGTGTAAATTATTTTGAAAGAGGAAGTCTGAAAGTGACACCGGTGACTGAAAAGTTGTGTGGAAATCGGTTGTCATGGTATGGGCATGTGATGCGGAGGAATGAGAAAAATGTCGTCAGGAAAGTGTTGAGTATGAACGTGGAGGGCTATACGAGTAAGGGAAGACCAAAGAAACGATGGATGGATTGTGTGAAAGATGATATGGCCAGAAAGGGAGTGACTACCGAGATGACGACTAATAGAGAAGTATGGAAGAAAAAGACATGTTGCGCCGACCCCAAATTAATTAATACAAGGGTAGGAGAATGATGACTTTGTGTAAATTATTTCTTCACCACTGCTCTGAAAGCGGTGAAGGAACACATCATGAGGAAACCAGCATATCCTAGAACCAGTATTCGAAGACGTGATATCTATCAACCCGCACTGGGCCCGCGTCGTTGATCATCCCACTCCCTCGCACTGACAGGAGACCTGTGTCCCAGCAGTGGGAACATTATACGCTGATTATGCGTCTTAATTGTGCAGGTGGTTAAGGCAAATGATTTGAACCCTGTTCGCTGTATATTCCAAAACAATTGGACCTAGTTATGCAGAAAGCAGCCATATGACACTTTTTACAATAACTTTTTAGCAAAAAATAAAACCGACTTCCAAAACAAAACACTACAAAGTGAAAAATAACTTTAATTTCGGTAGTCGGTGTCTTGGGTTTCGTATTTTCGTTTTGTGCCACCGACTTCCGAAATTAAAGTTATTTTTCACTTTGTAGTGTTTTGTTTTGGAAGTCGGTTTTATTTTTTGCTAAAAAGTTTTTATTTTTCACTTTTTAGTTGTGGAACCTACCCCACACAAATTCGAATACATAATTGAGCACAATAATTGTAGATATAGCCATGTAAATAACAGTGATAGAAAGTTATTAAAACACCATCACATCATCCACATAAAATAAGTGGGAAATATACGCATTATTGAAGCTAACTCAAAAACTTCCCAAGAAAAGTTAATAAAATTTATATGGGACCACCTCGGAAGTATACCCTATCAAACAAAAAAAGAATTTTCTAAATCCGTCCATCCGTCTTTGAGTAATCGCGTAACAAACATACAAAAAAAAAACATACAGACGAATTGAGAACCTCCTCCTTTTGGAAGTCGGTTAAAAATGAGTTATAAACACAGTCATACTAAAAAAGAGCCATGTCGATATCTCTATTTATTACAGAGATATGAGCCGTCAAATGCAGCATTGACCAACCTTGCCTTGCCATACATCCATAATGCAACCATCGACAGAAAAAATGCTTATAACTCTGTTTGTACTTTACCCGACATGGCTGCTTTCTGAATTACACGGTCCAATTCAAGTCTTGGTAGTATTCAACCCATTAGGTGTACGGGACTACGGGGTCAAGGCAAATTATTCGAACATAAATCTAATCTAACCTGTATAAGGATGGCACATGAGCGTGGGGATTGGCACAAGCAAAGACAGGCCTAGTAATGGTCAAGTCGGGCTGTGGATTCTGATGATGAAATAATGTAATGGCTGATAGACAAGTCAAAAAAAAATTCGACAATTTACATACTACATTTTTGCGTTTCCTTGTCAAATTAAAACACAAATCATGAATACCCATGTAGTGGTATGGAACCACACATGCACACACATGCGCTTAAGTGCCTATAACTTCACATGTCTGCGAAGTTCAATAGACAGTCGACAGTAGTGGTATGGAACCACACATGCACACACATGCGCTTAAGTGCCTATAACTTCACATGTCTGCGAAGTTCAATAGACAGTCGACAGTAGTGGTATGGAACCACACATGCACACACATGCGCTTAAGTGCCTATAACTTCACATGTCTGCGAAGTTCAATAGACAGTCGACAGTAGTGGTATGGAACCACACATGCACACACATGCGCTTAAGTGCCTATAACTTCACATGTCTGCGAAGTTCAATAGACAGTCGACAGTCAACAGTCGTCAGTCGACGTCACGACAACACGCAACACTGTCGTTACCTACCGCGTCATTCGCGTCATTTCATAATTGTCATACAATCAGTTATTGTATCGTGTTAATTTTAATATCATTTTATTAAACTCATGTGTACCACTAAATGAACATTTAATTTCATAGAACCTAAATCACGTCCCAACAAAAGTTCTATACCCAGTAAAGAAGAAGAACTTGCTAATAAACTATGCTTTGTTGTACCAAGAACCGTGTAAGGAAGTAAGGTACGAGTTCGACCGGTGTTCGCAGTGACTTCATTTCGAACTATTGCTGGAGACAGCGCGCCTATAAAATTACAATAACTTTTTTTACAAAAACTGATTTGTTTTCTATATCAAATAATAAATTCCGTACCACTTTGTTAAAAGAAATATTTGATATTGATAAATAATACCAAAACGCTGTACTTAATAATTTAGTATTATCTCTAGCATGTAGTTGGAGGAGGAGGTGTGATAGAGGAGGTCAGATAGGCAGTCGCTCCATGTAAAATACTGGTATTCAGCTGCATCCGGTTAGACTGGAAGCCGACCCCAACATAGTTGGGAAAAGGCTAGGCAGATTGATTGTCTCTAGCATGTAGTTCTCAATAATTGTATTCACTCCATTATGTATTCAGTGGATAACGATGTGAGTTTGACATTTAAATTCCTCTTATGTCATTATTAGATAATACACAATGTGTAACTGTTTGTTTATCCCAAATAAATAAATTTAAATAAAAAATAGGAATTGAAAAAAGTTTAGTTTTTTTTTTTTTATTTGTGATGGGTTTGCTCTTGACTCTAGTCTAGGTCAGAGGTGACAGAGACAAAGTCGACGATGGAGGAAGCTTACCCAGAAGAAGCCTGTTCACTCTCACTTTGAAGAGATTAGGGTTGTATACGTTCGGAAACACAGACGCAGGTAGTGAGTTCCGGGGTGCATGGACAGGAAACCTCCCCGAGTGCCCGTGGGCTGGAGTTCCCTTACGGATACGTCCGGGGGGAAGGCCAGTCTCCGGGACGGTGCACCCTGGGGTGCGGGCAATGGTTCAACAAAACCCCTTAGGCACGTGTGCCTAAGGGGTTTTGTTGCCCGTATGCCAATATCCTGTCGGAGGTACGCTCCAACGTGTGTCCCTCTGCTCTAAGCAGAGACGCACAGCGGCGGAGTAAGAGCGGGCTCGGTGTGCACTAACCCTGTCGCCGGGCAGGCAGGAGGAAGTCATTTCCTTCTGCCACCGTTAGTCTCGTAGCCCCGAAGATTGTTCAAGGTCATGTCTCTGACTTTTGACGGGGGTCGAGGGTCTTGGCTTAACCGCCCGGACCGCGAGGAAGAAAACCTCTATAAAAAATTACCCCAAACCTTCAAGCGGCGGCGCACCGTGAGGGAGGTTGGTAGCTTGATTAATGGGTAGCTAAATTAATCGCTAGTGCGAACCACAGTTTTGAGCCAGTGATAAAGTTTTTACTCGTGGGAACTAATATGGGACCAAAGAAAAACGAAAGACGAGAAGAGGAGAAGGAGAGGAGTGATGCGGGGTCGGAGTCCGACGCCGCATCGGGAGTGAAGGGCGCGAAGGGCACTTTTAAGAGCCCGGAGTGCGTAGTGCTGGGGGCCGCTGGAAGGAAAAATGCTTTCCTGAAGCGGACCCTAAATCCGGGAGATGCCCAGGAGTCTTCCTCGGACGGCGGAGTTAAATCGGCTCCAAAATATGCTCGCCGGGGCCTAGGCCGGAAGAGCAGGAGCCGGGTAAACGCCGCACAAGAGGATGGCTCAGCCGGGTCGGCCGAGGGGAGCGCCGTGGAGGCGTCTGGCGATGAGTCGGACGCCACTGGTGGCTCCAATTCGGACCGGGCCAGGTTTGAGGAGGTCGTGGCCGCTGTAGTCAAGGGTGTGGCCTTGAAGAAGAAGCAGTCATCTAAAGACAAGGCCATACCCGCAGCCAAGGCCTCCATTATGGCGGCAGCGGAGGCTCTACTTCAAGGGCCTCCGTCGGACGGAATGTCCGAAATGCGGGCGGAGGTCGCCCGCTTGACAGCCGCCATGGAGCTTCTCCGAAAGGAGAATGAGGAGCTCCGAGCAGACCTGGCCAGGCTCCGCGGAGCCGGCGCTCAAGAGGGGGTGCAGCAGGGGCAAGGCGGCCTCGGGCCTGCAGAGGACCGAGTTCTGGCCTTGGTGCGGAAGGAGTTGGCTTCCCTTAGCAACCGGTTCTCGGTCCTTGAGGGAATCGTCCTGCGGCCCCCGCTAGGCCGACCGGCGGCCTCGGGCCAGCCAAAGGCGGCTTCGTATGCCGCCATGGCTGCCACGGCCAAACCAGGGTCGGCAGGGCAGGCTAAGGGCGGGGCCGAGGCTGCGAAGGCGCCTGCGACGGCGCCTGCGAAGGCGCCCACGAAGGCGGCTGCGAAGGCGCCTGAGAGGGCCCCAGCTGTGGCGGTGACGACGCGGCTGCCCCCGCCTCCCAAATCTCCTCCGGCTGACGCCGAATGGCAGGTAGCTGGGGAGAAGAGGAAGGAGGGCAAGGCGGCAAGGTCGGCCAAGCGGAGGGAGAGGCGGCAAGGTCGGCCAAGCGGAGGGAGAGGCGGCGGCGGCGCAAAGAGCGAAGCGTCGCGGCGAGGTTACGTGCCCCAAAGTCCGCAGCTGTAGTGATCACACTACAGCCGGAGGCGGAGAAGAAGGGCGTGTCCTACCGCGACGTGCTCGCCAAGGCGAGGGCGGCGGTGAACCTGGAGGAGATCGGTGTCACCGAGGGCTTGCGGGTAAGGGTCACTGCGACTGGGGCTCGGATGCTCGAGATCCCCGGTGCGGCCAGTGGCCCGACCGCTGACGCTCTGGCCGAAAGGCTCAGGGCGTCCTTAAATGCGGACGAGGCCCGAGTGTCCAGACCCGCCAAGTGCGTTGACTTGCGCATCCTGGGTCTGGACGACTCCGTGACGGAGCGAGAGGTGGTGGCCGCCGTGGTCAAGACTGGGGGGTGTGCCTTCGAACAGGTGAAGGTAGGCACCATCCGTCCTGACCTCACGGGGATGCGAGCCGTTACGGTGAGCTGCCCCGTATCGGCGGCCCACAAAATAGTTGGGGAGGGCCGAAGGTTCCAGGTGGGCTGGGATTCCACGCGGGTGAAACTGCTGGAACCCAGACCTCTGAGGTGCTTCCGTTGCCAAGTGGGCAACCACGTGGGGGCAAAATGCACCTTGGAGGTGGATCGCAGCAGTCATTGCTTCCGTTGTGGTCAGCCCGGTCACAAGGCCGGCTCGTGCAATGCCACGCCGCACTGCTATCTATGTGCGGCAGCTGGCAAGCCGGCCGATCACCGGGCTGGAAGCAAGGGCTGTGGTCCACCCACCAAAGCCCGGGGCAGGGGCAAGCCCTCCGCCTCCGCTACCGCCGTCACGGCCGCAGCCGCCGCCACGGCCGCCGTCGCTGCCGCCTCCACTGCCGTCGCCGCCGTACTCACTGCGGCAGAGCCCTCACAGGAGGCTCAGGGGGGGGCTAATATGGAGTGCCAGTAATGGCCCCATTACGCCTCCTCCAGGCGAACATCAACCACTGCGTCGCCGCTCAGGATCTGTTGCTCCAGAGCATGGCGCAGTGGTCGATTAACATCGCCGTGGTCGCTGAGCCGTACTTTGTCCCGCCCAGTGATTACTGGGTGGAGGACCTGAGCGGCTCAGTGACCCTCATTTCGTCGGCCGCCGCCGGTACCCTGTCCCTCGAAGCCGTCAAGAGGGGACAGGGTTGCGTTGCAGCACGGTTCGGGGGGATTGTCGTGGTAGGGGTATACTTCTCCCCGAACCGAACTCTCGCCGAGTTCCACAACTCCCTTGCGGAGTTGAAAAACGTCGTCGTCGGGTTTCGTTCCCTTCCCGTGCTCGTCCTCGGGGACTTCAACGCCAAGAATGTGGCTTGGGGTTCCCGGTATACGGACACACGGGGCAGGATGGTGGAGGACTGGGCTCTGGAGACAGGCCTGGTCATCCTAAACCGGGGTTCTGTCCCCACGTGTGTGCGGATGCGGGGCGAATCAGTGGTGGACATTTCGTTCGCCAGCCCCGCTCTGTTGCCACATGTTGTTGACTGGCGCGTCATAGAGGGGGTGGAGACCTACTCCGACCACCGGTACATCCGGTTTGATGTCTCCGCCCAGACCTCGAGCGCGCCGGTCCGACAGGCCCCGAGTGGTCCGCGGTGGGCGCTGAAGAAGCTGGACCGGGAGCTCCTCCTGGAAGCCTCGATCGTGCAGGCCTGGGTGTCACCACCGGACAGGCCTGCCGACATCAACGACGAGGCGGAGTGGTTCCGGGAGGCCATGTCCGAAATATGTGACGTGGCAATGCCCCGGGTCCAGCCCGGTCGCGCCTGGCGCCAGGTGTATTGGTTGTCGCCGGAGCTGGCGGCTCTGCGCGAGGCGTGCGTTGCTGCGCGGCACCGGTACACCAGGCACCGCAGGCTCCGTATCCGCCCTCCGGATACGGAAGCCATTCAGGCGGAGCTGTACGAGGGGTACAGAGCGGCGAAGACCGCCCTCCGAGCGGAGATCTTGCGGGCCAGGGATCTGGCTCGCGAGGAGTCGCTGGAGACTCTAAACAGGGACCCATGGGGACGCCCTTATAAAATGGTGCGGAATAAACTCCGCCCATGGGCGCCCCCGCTGACGCAGAGTCTCCGGCCCCAGCTCGTGGAGGACGTGGTGAGCGCTCTGTTCCCTTCGCGAGGGGAACATACTCCCCCGCCCATGGCTCCGCTTCCTGCGGTGCCCATTGCGGACCACATCACCGACGACGACGACGATGCTCCGGAAGTGACCGAGGTAGAGTTGAGAGCGGCGGTACGTAGGCTGAGTGCCAAAAATGCCGCCCCAGGACCCGACGGCTTACCTGGAAGAGCCTGGGTTCTGGCCTTTGGGGCTCTCGGGCCTCGACTAGGGGGGCTCCTAAGCGCATGCTTGGAGAGGGGCCAGTTCCCACTTCGTTGGAAGACGGGGAAACTGGTCCTCATTAAGAAGCCGGGGCGCCCTGCGGACTCTCCGTCCGCTTACCGACCCATCGTGCTGCTCGACGAGGTGGGCAAGCTCTTTGAAAGAGTTATTGCAGACCGCCTCGTCGGGTGGCTGGTGCAGGAGGGGCCGGATTTGGCGGAGAGCCAGTTTGGTTTCCGCAGGGGGCGCTCTACGGTGGACGCCATCATGCGCGTGCGAGCCCTCACGACGGGGGATGCTGTGGCCCGGGGTGGGGTCGTCTTGGCGGTGTCTCTAGACATCGCCAACGCCTTCAATACCCTGCCCTGGAGTTGCATCAGGGAGGCACTCCGGTATCACCGGATGCCGACCTACCTCTGTCGAGTGGTTGAGGCCTATTTGACGGATAGGGCCGTCATTTACCCCGGTCATCAGGGAGAGTGGAACCGGCGAGAGATGTCGTGCGGTGTCCCACAGGGATCGGTCCTGGGGCCGCATTTGTGGGACATCGGGTACGACTGGGTGCTGCGCGCCGACCTCCCTAGCGGCGTCAGCGTAGTATGTTACGCTGACGACACGCTGGTCCTGGCGCAGGGGAGGTCGCACCAGGCGGCGGCTGAATTAGCGACACGCGGGGTTGCGATAGTCGTTGAGAGGATCCAGCAGTTGGGACTCGAGGTGGCCCTGCACAAGTCCGAGGCCATGTGTTTTCATGGTCCTCGGAATGCGCCACCGTCGGGTTCCCAAATAACGGTAGGAGGGGTTCGCATCGGAGTCGAGTCGACGATGAAGTACCTGGGACTCGTCCTCGACAGCCGGTGGAACTTCGTGGAGCATTTCCGACGTTTGGCTCCCAGACTGGAGCGGGCTGGGGCTGCCTTGAAGCGGCTCCTGCCCAATCTAGGTGGTCCAAACGCCTCCTGCCGGAGGCTTTACGCGGGGGTCGTGCGGTCCATGGCCCTTTACGGGGCACCGGTGTGGGCGCGTTCCCTGAGGCTGCGGCCAGTCCGCCGGTTGAACGCGTCCCAGAGGGTCATGGCCATTCGGCTAGTCCGGGGTTACCGCACGGTCTCCGGTGAGGCGGCGAGCCTCCTTGCCGGATTGCCGCCGTGGGATCTGGAGGCGAAAGTCCTCGCGCACGTATGGCAGTGGCGCGAGGAGGCAAAACGCCGGGGCGTAACTCCGCTGCCGCGAGAAATCACGGTACAGCGGACAGAACTCCGGCGGGATCTCATGGCGACATGGAGAGTGCGACTGTCGCAGCCCAGCGCTGGGCACGCCACAATTGCGGCGATAAGTCCCCTCTTTGAGGAGTGGTTAGAGAGGCGCCACGGCGTCCTCACCTTCCGCCTGACGCAGGTCCTCACCGGACACGGTTGTTTCGGGAGGTTCCTGTTTCGCATAAGGCGGGAGGAAACGCCCGGGTGTCACCATTGTGTGGATCGCCCAGAGGACACGGTGGAGCATACAGTGGAGGTCTGCCCGGCTTGGGCAGAGCACCGCCGTGTTCTCACGGAGGCGATCGGCGGCGGCGATCTCTCGCGTCCGAGCCTGGTCCAGGCCATGGTGCGGAGCGAGAGTGCATGGGAGGCCGTCACCTCCTTCTGCGAAGCGGTAATGCTCGCGAAGGAGGAGGCGGAACGCGTGAGGGAGAGGCAGCCTCACGCCCTCAGTCGCCGCAGGAGACGCCCTGGGCGGCGGGAATTGATAGCCGATTCCCGGCCACCGTAGGCGCGGGCTTGCGGACGGTGAGTAGTGGGTAGCTCGCCGTCCGGTGAGGACCAGGCCCGGGTCGACGGCGCGTTGTGTTCCACGCGCGCCTCAAAGAGATGTCAGCAAAAGATGGGGTCCAATAGGGCCAATGCCGCTGGGGTCGCGGGTTGTTTGAAAAAGATACCGTGGCCCTGGCATAGGCAACTGAAGGAACACGGGTGGGTTTTAGTCAGTAAAAGTCTGACACGCCCTTCCGCTCCACCCAGAGCGGGAGAAGTTATTTGATGATTTCCCATCCACAAAAAAAAAAAAAAAAAGGTAGTGAGTTCCACTCTTTTGCTGTGCGCATTATAAAAGACATTTGGAAGCGCTTAGTGCGAATTGGTGGAATAGCAACCAGGTAGGGATGGTAACTGGCAGTGCGTCTAGATGTCCGCGATAGAAGGGGGCCGGTGGAATGAGGTCGTGGAGTTCTCGGGCACACTCTCCGAAGTACAATCTGTAGAAGACCGACAAGCAGGCAACCTTGCGGCGATGAGCCAAGCTATGAAGCTTGGCATCCACCAGTTTTACGTCGCCAATGAGCCTCTTAGCTCTGCGTTCCACCGGGTCAAGCGCGACTAGCTGGTACTTGGTAGGTGCAGTTAGAGTCCGCGGCGTTCGTTTTCGTGAAAACATATTATTGAAATTTTACTACGGTTTCCGATACTGCCGTAGCCATTGTATTTGCTCGATACTAGACTGAATAGGCTCATTGCATACCTTATAAAGTAAGCTTTCACCGATTATGATATTTTCCATTTCTGAGTATATTTACGGCCGATATGAGACGACATCTATGTTAGATGTCGTCTCATATCGGCCGTAAATCTTATTTTGCTATTGTCAACTTCATATGTATTAATTTTTAACCATATTTTGGCCAATATTTCTGTTGTTTCTCTTTATGTCCTGATAGTGCTTTGTCAACTCCTGACAAAAACACAAGAATAACAGATCTATCTAAACACGTTTTTGCGTTAGTAGAGGGTCGCGCGCATGCGCGTACACTCACAGTGTGACGCCATAGGCAAATTATATCCGGTCTTAAAATTGTTATAAATATTATCTATCTTTTGAATGTTCAACTATTGTTCTAGCATTTAAAGTCTCATAGTTATTAGCGGTTGAAATCTTACATATTTTTGTCGATCAGAAAGAAATATTGAACTTACCACCGAGCGAAAAGACGTTTTCAAGTCAAAATCCCGAAAGTTTTTCAATTCCAACAAATATTATGATTTGTAAGCTTAAGCCAATCCAGACAATGCCTTTATCCTTTTGGCTAGGTGATCCACTGATGGTTCATTGAAGTTTCACTTGGGTTGGAGTAGTGCCAAGTTCTGGGCGAATTTTATACGTGCCACCCAAGATGAGGTTGGATCGTTAATGCTGTATTAAACGAGCCTCCGACTTTAAAATTGATGTAGCTGGATGATTTATTTGGACTTTAGGATTTGTAGATTAGATATTTTGTGAAAAAAGGCATTTTTATTAAGGTCTATTTTGCAAGGATGCCTGATAAGACCTTTTTGGATAAAGACGTGATAGGTGTCTCGTTGGTTTAATGGTCGCAAGCGCTTCTGTTGAACATGAGGTCCTGGGTTCGATTCCCGGATCGGGCAGTGTTATTTAGTTTTTCATCAGGAATTTCCCAGTAACAGTCCGGAGTCTGGATTTGAGTCCGGTTGATGGCAATAGGCTCGCCCCCTATTACATGGGACTTAAACATAGCTGGCCAAAAGTGGGTGTACTATATAGATACACCTCGGCCTAACCCTTCAAGGAATACTAGGCGTGATGTTACGTTAGGTGCTGAGAGTAAATGTGCTGGTAGCTGTTTGGGCTAAGCAATGGTTTCACGATCAATGAAGTCTGAGTTCGAATCTTAATCACAATGTGGGAATGTTTTTGCCGGGAGGGTTGTGGAAGTAAAGGCTGAGCCGGTTTCCCATAGCCCTCCCGTCACGGCGATGCGGGAACACCGCTGAGTTTTAGTGGGTATACTGCCACTCTGGCAGGGAGTCCCACATACTCTGTGTCGTCCCCCGACGAGCGGAGATGCGTAATGTCATTTCTCAGCGACAAAAAAATTCTATGAATTTTATCATATACTAGCTTTTGCCAGCGGCTTCGCCCGCGTAGATATTGGAAATTATCCCACGGGAACCGTACATTTTTTCGGGATGAGAGTATCCTATGTGCTATTCCGGACTATATCTATCGTTGTGCCAAAGAACAATGGCAGGTCTCCATACAAAGAATTGTCTGGGATCAAATTGAAGCGTCCCGTAATGAAAAATATGTTAAAAGATTTGGCGCTAGCTCCAGAATCTATAAATGAGACTATTTTCATTTGGGAAAGCCGGAACAAAAAGATTTTGAATTTGTAGGTTATGAATGAACGTCAAATAACAATTTATCTATAAATCATCGCAGATTGAAATTAAATCATAAAGAAATTGATAATGTGGTGTGGTCTAACTGAGGATAAGTCTTTACGGATAAAATGAGAAAAACCCAAATAAATTCTAACCTTCGGTATAGAGCACTACTCATTTGTAATATGTTTACGAAAGGTGGGCGCATATTTAAAAAAAAATGCACGTGCCCGTAAACACTAAAACTGAGGCTGTATACCTAATGTTAGGTCAAATAAAAAACACATTTTGTTAATCATATTTATTTTATTCCTCCTCTCGTATTATTATCTCATCAAGAAAACCTGCTGGTGCTGAGATATATCCTTGATGTCTGGCCCATCCTAGATACCACACTAAAGTCACAGTGTGTGAGCAGCAGCCTACAGTGCGCCGGCCAACTAAACAACTACAGCAATATTCAACTATGCCGGTTCTGCCAGGAATATTATTTTCAATCACAATGTACACACAATATTGTTTCCGTGATATGTGTCGGGATATGTGTAGCGTCTTGACAGACAATATGTCACTGTCAAAGACAAAAGTAGTGTTGCACGTTTCGATTCGGTTTTCTTAATCAAAGAATCGATACAACACTGAAACGATCCTGTGATATTTTGATCCATTATTAATTGGATTTAAAAGTAGAAGCATTTCCTCAAAGATTTCAGTTGATTAAAGACGAAAGAATAGAGTGTTTCAATAATTATGTTAAAAACAAAACCAACTCCTACATGTGTCGATCGATCGGTCGATTATATCGAACATTCGTTTAATTATTGATACAAATAAATTGCATCGTACTATTTGTACTCACACCTCTATTTTAATGGTAACATTTCGAATGCACCTAATTCGAACATCTTTTGATAAGCTTTTAAAAACATAAAATAACTCCGGCCTTTACGAGAAGGAGTGAATAATTGAAAAATCGTAGAAAATTAATTAAATTTGATTCATATAAATGAAATCTATGGATGCCAATAAAATAGTCCAGACCAAATTCTGCCATTGTTCTTTCATCCAGATCCGTTCAGTCGTTCTGGCGCGATTGAGTAACAAACATCCAAACTTTCGCATTTATAGTAGGATTTATGTTTATTAGTTAGATCTCCTTATCGTTTCCTTACCTCAACTAAGTACGTTGTTTGTTTCGTATTAATTTTAGTGAGTGTCTTTTAATATAATATAGCTGTATTCTGTTGTATCTAGTAAGACTAGAAGCCGACCTTCGAAAGTTGAGAAAAACTATGGCAGGTAAGATTTCCAGAATTTTTTTTCTTCATCATGTGAAGAAAAAAAATATTCTAGAAATCTTAGTTAGAGCAGATTGCTCAATAAGAATAAATATGGCGGTTTGATATTATGTTATACAAAAGCTGTAAAACCGCAATTTTTATTCCTCAGATATTTCTTGATTGAAGATTTAAAATCGGCCCTAAGTCCAAAAATCTACTTCCTGTTAATAACTCTCAACATTTCAAATTAGTCTAGAATTTCCTCACGTCGAACTGAACCGTAACCTAACGGTCTTCTAAAAACCTAGTCTCACTTATCACTCAGTTATCACTAAGCTTCAACTCGCTTTCAAGTCAATTTTACTCCTCCAAAGCCAGTTCTCTCCCCATAGCTAGTTTCCTCCTTCATAGCTAGTTTCCTCCTCCATAGCTAGTTTCCTCCTTCATAGCTAGTTTCCTCCTCCATAGCTAGTTTCTTCGTCCATGGCTAGTTTCGTCCTCCATTTTCCATTTCCCTGCTGCTAGCTCGGTGTTCACAATCAATATCCCGTCAGTATGCAATGCGTCTACGTGTATGCAGTTTGCATATTAATGGCTCAATCTTAGATCTCGCAGTGACCGCTCGTTGCATTCTATTGTCTGACGTTTGGGGGTGCGCTGTAATGAACGAGGTTTGGATGCCCATGGTTTTCGGGTTCTAAGTTTGTTGGAAAATCCTATTGGACCAAACTAATCCGAAGAACTAATCCGACCCGTCCAATAGGATTTTTAAATTATTTGTTTGCGATTATGATTTACTAGCTTTTGCCCGCGACTTCGTCTGCGATCCAGGAGGAAAAGGACATAGGCTACTTTAGGTTGAGGTTCCAGGCCACCAAATTTCATTTCATTTAATTTATTTTAGCGTGAAAGCGTTACAAACAAACAAATAAAATGGTCTGGCAGTTTGAGTAATTTATGCGGCCTACCCCAATGTCCTTTCTTTGGTATTGTAGCTGCGCGATTACTGACAAATGCGTGCACTGACTGGACAGGTCCTCTCAATCTGTGTGGTGCTATCCTCAAAAGACCATTTCAGACACCAATCTACATGGTCTTCACATGAAGTGATCAAGATTATGTCTGGACTTTATAAGAGACTGTGACCTCTGAGTTTGTTTCGGCCTTTCTTCTCAGAGTAGTCAGATAGGAAACGCCGACCTCATCTAGTTAAAAAAAAAAAAACATGATTGACTTGTAAAAGTGTTTGTACAAACCTACTTACAGAAATAAAAATCAGTTAATCATTTAATAAACTTTTGCATTCATATTATTAGTTACGATTAGTTTTAATTTCTGTTTGAAAATACACAGCCGGAAACTATACTTTGTTAGACATCTTAGTTCCTAAGATCCTGGAATGTGTTGTGATTTGAGTGTTCATAAATAATTTGTTGATGTATAAAATCAGTGTAAGAAATCTGAAATTCATAAAGGAACAGTCACGCAATTTAAATTGTACAACTGAACCCAA
Organism: Dicycla oo; assembly: GCA_948252095.1. NCBI lineage: Eukaryota > Metazoa > Arthropoda > Insecta > Lepidoptera > Noctuidae > Dicycla > Dicycla oo. The sequence continues at coordinate 20,776,235 of OX411716.1, forward strand.
AACGGGTTGAAATTCAAGTCTGGAACGAGAGTACAGGTGAACGTTCGTTCTTTGGATTCAGACTATTTGCAATTAGACGATCCGATAGCACACATTTAACATTTGCGATGTCGCCCGTAGTTCCCAAATTCTAGGATTTATACCTACCACATTCAGTCACTAGATAGTCTAGAATTTATCGAGGTTGGAACAAAAGTTGGTGAAATGTTGGTTGTTGAAAATGTATGTTATTTTCGGTGGGTAACTTCATTGGGTGGTTTTTAGTTGAGATATTTGTGGTGAAAGCAATTTTATTTAACACTGTTTTTATCAAAAAGTTATAATATCCTACCTTACTCCTTTTTCTAAATGTCATACGGATAAAACATTATCATAACATTCCGCAGCCTCTAAAACACATGATCCAGGTGTGAGTGTTTTTTTTTATTTGAGATGGGTTTGCTCTTGACTCTAGTCTAGGTCGGAGGCGACTGAGCCAAAGTCGACGGTGGAGTGAGCTTATGATCCAGAAGAAGCCTGTTCACTCTAAGAGGTTAGGTTTGTATGAGTTTGGAACCACAGACGCAGGTAGAGAGTTCCTCTCTTTTTCTGTGCGCATTATAAATGACGTTTAGAAACGCTTAGTGCAAATTTGTGGAATGGCAACGAAATAGGCATGGTAACTTGCAGTGCGTCTAGATGTCCGGTGGTAGAAGGGGGCCGGTGGAATGAGGTCGTTCTTGAGCACACTCACCGAAGTACAATACAGAAGAAGCGTTATGCAAACTTCCACATGATTACTTGTAGCTATCTTTAGGTGGCCCTTATCCAACAGTGAACTATCTAGTGATACATACTTATTATCTGGATAAAATGACTACAGTCGACTCTCGATAATTTGAAATTCTTATTCTGGTCCCATGAAAAATACTCGATAAACTAAATAAAATCAATGTTAATTAGACCCCTCGGTAATTTCAAATTGACGGAATAGTGTCGTGCCCTTCCCTACTCTCTATAATTTGAAGCGTTTGTCATGCACCTATCGTTTGTTTATAATAGGTTGGGGTAAAAGTTTCTTCGCATTTTTTAAGAAAATTCAAAACATTTTTTAATATAGTTTATTTACATTTAACTAAAGAATGTAGGTACCATTTTGTTCGTGCCATCTTGTAGGTAGGGACATGATCCCATTGCTATAGAAATTTTGGGACTTCTGGTCAAAATACCGCGACAAGTGGTTTTGGCAGTCCTCTCGTGATGTTAACCTGACACTGCCTAAAGAATTCTGAAGAGACCGAAATAGGTGGAAATCTGAAGGTAAGGTCAGGACTATACGGCGGATGCATTAACACCTCCCAGCCAAACTCTCTTAATTTTTGCTGAGTGGCTAAAGATGTGTGAGGTCTAGCGTTATCATGATGAAAAACCACACCCTTTCTGTTGATTAATTCCGGCCGCTTTCTCTCAACTTCTTGCTTTAATCTCATCAGTTGTTCGCAGTAGAGTTCAGAATCGATAATCCTGCCTGGTGGTAACAGCTCATAATGAATAATGCCCTTCCAATCCCACCACACACACAGCATCACCTTGTTGCGAGTTAACCCGGGTTTCGCCACAGTCTGTGAAGCCCGACCGGCTTTTGACCACGACCTTTTTCGCACGTTCTTGTCATACGTGATCCACTTTTCATCACCAGTTATCAGCTTCTTCAAAAATGGTTCGGTTTCATTACGTCGTAATAAAGAATCACAAATGAGTACACGGTTCATTAGGTTTCTTTCAGTGAGCTCGTGAGGTACCCAAATGTCGAGCTTTTTTGTGTACCCAGTTTTTTTAAAATGCGCCAAAACTGTTCTGTGGTCAATTTCCAGTTCTTCAGCTACGTCGTAACTACTGATATGCCGATCTTGCTACACTTTTTAAAAATGGCATCCATTTTATCCGTAATAGGGCGACCAGAGCGACGTGCATCTTTCACATCAAAATTTCCTGATTGAAAACGCTTAAACCAAATTTGTGCTACCCTCACAGACACTACACTAGGTCCATAAACATCGCAAATTTTTTTCGCGGCTTGCGTTGCATTTTTACCTTTTTTGTAGTAAAATTTTAAAATGTATCGAATATCTTCATTAGATTCACTCATCTTGACGGTACGAAAAACAAATGAAAATCACACATTTTCCTAATTTGAATTTGGAATTATGTTCTTTAAAATTTAAACTTTCAATGATACCAAAACCAGCCAGATACAAATAGTATAGCCAAAGAGATTTTATTACAAGTTCATACATACTATAATGCGAAAAGACTTTTTCCCCAACCTAATATATACATAAACAGACCTGCTGAGTGTTTACATAAATAAGATATTATGCGTGAGTTTACAGTTTACATTTCAGTCTACCTTTGAACGTTAAAGTGAGTCAGCTTGTTTACTTTATTTTTCCTCTCTCCCTCTTGGTTATTAAAACTCCTGTTATTTTGAACTCTTGGTAATTTGAAATTTTTCCTCTGGTCACTTGAGTTTCAAATTATTGAGAGTCGACTGTACATTATATCTTCAACAGACTGATAAAAATATGCATATACAGGAAAAGTTTTTAAGCAGTGCGCAAATTTTTACAGGATGTTCTACTCATGAATATGAACAACTTTGACTATAGGACCAACCCTGAAATCACGAAAAAAAATCTGCTGTTTTGTGTGTGCATTTTGGTTTTGAACTTTTGTAAGAAACAGCTGATTTTTTTCGTGATTTCAGAGTTGATCCAATAGTAAAAGTTGTTCATATTCATGAGTAGAACACCATGTGAAAATATGCGCACTGCTTAAAAACTTTTCCTGTATATACTTAGTATCGCATTCACATTAAAAACCTTCAAAATTAGCAGCAAGAATGATTAGCCACGACCACGACGCATGAAGGTGGCTTTCTTCCAGCTATTTTGACAATACCGACAGGATAAAAGAAGAACAGAACCTCTATCTATTACAACACGAACTAATGCGACTTCACACGAAACACAAACAGTAAAACACACAAGGAAATAGCGTTTAAGTCTCTAATTCCTTGACCAAACACAGTGTTGTGTCGACCTGTTAGCAGACGCTAATAGTCACGTTCATTCACTCCTAGTACGTCCGTTTCATAATGAATGAATGAATCATTGTACGAGAACGATACGGATGAAGATTAATGTCTCCATTTTTGAGATATCGAACAGTGAATGATTGGTGGTTTGACTTGGTCGTAAATGTTAACTTTTTTACTGGAACTTGCCTTTGAGAGCGAGTGACTGAATGGAGAGTTTAAAGTGAACATTGAATTGTCATCGCCAGCCCTTCTTGAGCAAGCAATATTAGGCTGATATTTTTGTTACTGCATTTTAAACAATTTGAGATAGGGATAGAGTTTTGTCAGCCACAGTTTTATGAGTTACATCGTTGTAGGTAAGTAGGGTCCGAAACAAGTACGTACATAATCTGAAACCAGCATGAATCTACAGGGTTATTGGTAAAACACCAACTAAGGGGTCATTGTACTAATCATTATGAACAACTTTTACTATGGGAGAACACCGGAAATCGCGAAAAAAAAAATCAGCTGTTCAGTACATTTATGTTCGCATAATTCGTCAAAATGTACTGAACAATGACCACTTAAGAGGTTGTTGGTGTTTTACCAATAAGCCTGTATATGAGCTCGTATCCAAAACAGTGAATTTAATATCGTGTTACCAGTGTTTCATAAAGATTTAAGCTGAACATCCAATTTTGTTTTCTTTGAGTTCTGACAATTCCCTATTGTTTATGAAACGTACTGTTTTAGAAATGGAAAAATTCGCAGTATTTACATAGCGCTCAATTTCCTTACAAACCATTTCGCCGTAAGACGTCCACTGTAAGAAAAAAAAACTACTTCCAAAAAAAAAACATTACAAAGTGAAAGTAACATTAATTTCGAAAGGCGGTGTCTTTGGTTTTGTATTTTGGTGTTATGGCACTGACTTCCGAATTTAAAGTTATTTTTTGTCACTTTTAAGTTGTGGTACCTACAAATTCGTATACCACTACTTGCTATGTAAATAACAGAGACAGGAAGTTATAATAACATCAACATAAGCTAAGTAAAAAATACGTATTATTCAAGCTAACTCAAAACCAGACAAGGTGAAATTAAATTTATATAGGACCACAACATTGACGAAAATATTGATGAACACATAAAAAAAATATATACTGGATGATTTTTTTTTACCGTCTTGAAAAAAATAGGGCATAAGGTGAACGGAGTTGAAGCCTTAGACTTAGTTGTTTCATTTGAAAAAAAAAAAGATTTTATTTATTTATTTATAATCATACGCACTACGCACCCTGCGTAGTGCGTATGATTTGAATTTCGATATTTTATAACGATCTATAAAGTTTTTTCAAAATTTCTGGTTTTATTGTTCTAGTTTACTTCAAATGTAGTGTTTATTGATAGAGCAATTCGGGTCTAAGCTATTGAAAAAACAAAAAAATAAAATAAAACTAGGTATGCCATAGGCTTCTACTCCATTCTCTTACTGTACCCAATTTTTTTCAAGACAGCAAAAAAAATCATCCAGTATATATTACCGCTAATGTGCGTAAATCAGTTAGAGTGCAGATTAACTTGTTAATCTGTAGATTATCTGGTTGAGTCCGTTAAAGTGGAAAAAAATGTTACAGTTCTTACATTAACTAGATAATCTGCGGACTTCCTAGGCCCGACTAACGGCCAAATGTACGGTAAAGTTAATAAAACAGGTTCTTTGCTTGAATAAAACATTTGAATTAATAGTAATTATTTATTTAACTTGTAAAGTCTAAAGGAACTTTACTTTAACTAAATCAACAAAAAATACTAATAAAACATAATAAAAAAAAGACTTCAAAAATAAATTAACTCAAACTTATGAAATAACTTTCATTTCTGAAGTCGGTCTCTTGAGATCTGTATTTTAGTTTTTTGGCACCGACTTCCGAAATGAAAATTATTTTATAATTTTGAATTAATTTCTTTTTGAATTCGATTTCATTTTTTTAATTATTTTTATTTCGTAATTTTTAGTTTTTAGTAAAAACTGGAATATTTGTTTGGAATAAGTAGTTAATAGTTTTGTTATAAATATTGAACTAGAATTTAACCAAGGTTTTGAGATGTTTTCTCTTTGACATCACAGCCGTAGCTCGTATCAATAAGAGAGACCGTCACACTTACACGTATTAGTCCATTATCTTGAAAATTACTGAACCGATTTTGATGAAACTTTCACTGTGCCCTAAATTGAGGTAAATGTAAGCCAATGAAAAAGAATGATCACGATCCGATTAATGGTTTCGGAGAAAAGCGTGGACAAACTATCATACATACAAACATACATTTATGAAATTTTGTATATTTGTTTGGAAGCTTTAATAGATTATCATATATGAATATTTTGCAGTTTCAGCATATTACACACATACGTGTCAAAATGATAACTCCTTTTTTTGAAGTCGAGTGGTAACGAGCTTAAAGCTAGGTAAAGTTATGTAATACTAATAGAATCAATCCTAATTATTCTTACAGCTCTATCACATTGGTGACATTTTGAATTACACTAAAACTATTTTTGCGAAAAGCACACCTATAAGTTGCAGAATAAAATTTAGATTTGCAGTCACATTTCCTGAAGCCTAAGCTACCTAATTATTGCTTTGTTGCAGTTTGACGTAACGATCGTGGATACAAGCGAGAGCGCGGGGGGGGGGGGGGGAACGAGACAACGTTAATATGCAGATTAACTAGGTAACGTGCAGATATAAAAATTCATATTTTAACGGATCGTAAGTAATAACAGCCGCATGGGTCGATCGATCAGGTTAAGCTACGCTTGCCGCTATCGGTCCGTAAATGGGTGCCCATCTTTGCATACCCAGACCCCCCATGTGCCTCGGAACGCACGTTAAGCCGTTGGTCCCGGCTGTCATTCGTGGATCTTTGACAGTCGTTACGGGTCGTCAGAAGCCCGAAAGTCTGACAACCAGTATTACCAAATAACCCAATAACTGGGTTGGGAAGGTCAGGTAGGCAGTCGCTCCATGTAAAATACTGGTATTCAGCTGCATCCGGTTAGACTGGAAGCAGAACCCAACATAGTTGGGAAAAGGCTAGGCAGATGATGACTCGGTAATTTTTAGATTACCTAGTTATTGCGCATATTAACGAATTTCGTATTCTAATAGTAACATATACATTATGCAGATGAATTGAGAACCTCTTCCTTTTTTAAGGAGTCGTTTAAAAACTATACGTAGAAAACAATCAAATAAAAAAAGGGATCAAGTGCACACTTTGGTCCAAATTAACTTCCAAACGATGTGAAAGACATCAAAGCAAACTAATTGAACTGGAGCCTTTGGCAAATATAATGAGAAACAAACGCCCCAACTGTATATACCTACATATAGATACACTCCTAAAAAGGATTCCTTTTTAATCAATTAAGTGGAAAAATCCTTAACACATGACGTCCGCACTCTAAAACCCTAAAACGATTGGCGTGAGTGGCCAATCCCGGAAAATAGTTTTTGGTACAAATTAAGAGAGAGAGAGAGATGACTGCTAGTAGATACCTGATTAACTTGAGGGCTTGTTTAGAAGAAGTAGGTATTGAAAGTGTTGAAATATTCAATTCTCTACGACACATTTTTTATTGCTCCTGTTTTTACTTTGATTGTAGGAGAAGCACCATACGCCTAACTCCGTTTGCTATTAGTTATAAGTAGCTATAAGAATGTACTAGTAGCTTAACATCACCTAACTGATAAATTTTCCACGAAACTATGCTTGTCCGTAGGAAATAAACACGTTTTGACTTGAACGCAGAGAATCAACTCAAAACTGCGTAGGGGTTTCTCCCTGGCTCAGAAAAGTCGACAGGTTGTGACTTGCACGAGAAAATAGGGGCGTGGTTATTGTTTAAACCACATATATTGGTGTTATAGTTTTACTCAGGTGAGGTGTACCAGCTACGTTAGCTATGGTGCAAAACTAATATATATGCGTCCCCTAGGATTGAAAGTCAGTTCCATCGAGTTCCATCAGTTCCATCGAGTTCCATCACAGTTCCAATGTATCAAGCTAGTTAGTAACAGTAACTAATCATCAAGTGACATGCTCAATAGAGCCCTGTGTAGTCGCGTGTCTGTAGTATTTCAATTATGTTTATATTATTGCAATAATTAGTGTTTCGAAGGTAAGATTATTGCCGTAAGTATTATGATTGTATTTTATGTGTATTTTGTTTCTGAATTGTGTTTACGTGCTCTTTTATTATATTTGTGAATACTTGTACTGGTTTAATTTGCATAACGACGACGATAACCCCCGCCTATCAGAGTCTAAGCACTTTCGCCCCCTAAGCACAGCATGCAGGTTGTTTGATATATGTTTCGTGTGCTGTGCTTAACATTTGGTCCTTGCGAGTCGGATAACCGATTGTCCGGGCGTAGTCTTACAAACTAGCGTTCGGAATCGGATTACGCTTATAGGCGAATTAACCAGGTACAATGAGTGAGAAAAGTGCCGTAACCACGCGAAGCAAACTACGCAAAATGACGGAAGAAGCAGACACGCGGCGCAGGGAAGCCGCCATCGCCTCGGACTCAGGCTTACTGTCAGAGGTGCCACCAGGTTCTCCATCAATAGCGCCAACGGTAAGATCAGCGGCTGCCCCCATTATTCCGCTGACCGGGGGTCGAGTAATCGACTATAGTGAAAAGCCGGCAGAGGGCGTATCACGGCAGACAGTCGCACGGTCGCCGCGGAGCAGCAGAGTTTCGTCCAAGAGTAGTCGCAAAGGCGTCGAATTCTTGAGGAAAAAGGCCGAATACGAAGCTGAGCGCGATTTGGTGACCATCAGGGAGAATCTGGTGAAGAAAAGGATGGAGGTGGCTATAGCAGAGATCGAGGCAAATGCTGAAAGTGAGGACTCAAACTCGGAGGTGGATACGACGCAACGAGTAGAAGAATGGGTGAAAACGACGCCCCAAGCGACGCAACCAGAAACGGCGATGTTTACGGCGGCAGCGTCTCGCGCGCCGTCTACGTCGCACGTACCGCTTGAGGGCAGCGGGCCGTATGAAGCACCTACGATTCAAGACCAAAACGTAAGTAGAGTGAATCTTGAATCTAATATGTACCGTGTGCCGGCTATGTTAAGTGAAAGTAATGTGTCGCATCCGTATAGGAACCCCGTGAGCAATGCGGGGCCTATGCAGACGCCAGCCCATACTGAAGCGGTTAGATTCCGTTTGCCCGATGATTATCCCGCCTTCACCACTCCGGTCGCAAGTGGACCTCGAGTATCGACACTCGAGTCGGTCGCACAGCGACAGGGAAATAGCGGAGTGGGGGCTGTAGAAAGGCAGCGACTATCGTCGAGCGATAGAGATAGGAAAATCGATAAGCTGGCGGAGGCGATCACTAACATGGCACGCCCGCACCCGGTACCCAGACAGGCTTACGAATTGCCACATTTTAGTGGTGACCCAGCTGATTGGATTTCATATAGGAATATGTACTGGGACACTACTGAATTATATAACTTTAGGCCGCATGAGAATATAGCGCGTCTGAAGTCGTCTCTACATGGGGAGGCAAAGATAGCAGTGGAGGACCTGTTACGGTCAGCGAGAGAACCCACTGAAATAATGCGTGCATTAGAAGAAGAGTACGGACATCCAACCGTCATACTTCAATATGCTTTAAAGAAGGTGAGAAATTTACCTAAAGTGTCTGATAAGTGGCCAGGAATTAAGGAAATTCTCATCGACGGTAAGGAACTGTGTGTCACTGCTAAAGAACGTCAGAGCAGATGGGTACCTAAATAACCCTCAACTAGTAAGCGAGCTGCTAGGCAAGCTGACACCAGTTCAACGAGCACAGTATGGTGACTTCGCGATGGGCCTGGATAACTCACAGGGGGTGGACTTGAGGATCTCACCCAGCTTGGAAATGCTGTCACAGTTCCTCATACACGTGACGCGTTCTACTTCGTACTACTTACAACCGACTGTGTATGAACCAGAACAGGCTAAATTCCCTGTGAAGCTGCAGCAGACCAGCGGACGGACTCGACCTGGAAACGCGGCACGCCCAGTCACCAACAAGCCGCAGATGACTCATCGTGTGAATACACAGAGCGACGAAGCTACGAGTATCACACAGAAGGAGTGCGTGATGTGCCACGGCAAGCATGTCATAGAAGATTGCGACCAGTTCAAGAAGCTGAATATCCAAGATCGCTGGGAACTGATCAAGAAGAAAAAAGTGTGCTTTAATTGCTTAAAAGCAAAACACACTAAGCAGTTTTGTCGCGCAAACAAGTGTAAAAAGTGCGACTACAAACATCATGTGTTGTTACACGAAGATAGGTCAAAACCAGAATGTGTAACAAACATAGGAGAGTGGCGAGCCACAGCGTTATTGAAGATAGTGCCAGTGTCGGTGTGTAACGAAGATAGCGACAACGACCAGTGTTATGCGTTGTTGGACGACGGGGCAACAGTATCGCTAATAGACAGTTCGCTCGCTACTAACCTATCGGGTCCACGTGTGCCACTAACATTAAAGACCGCGGGCGGTCATGCTGTGTCGGACCTTACCTCGCGAGTGGTACAAGTATGTGTGAAGGGCCCCAATGGACAGTGCCATAATATCAAGTGCCGGACATTAGCAAACTTGAACTTGCCTACACAAACAGTGACCTCTTCAGTGATCAACGATAACGCGCACCTGCGCGACTTGGGTTGCGCAGAGATGAGGGGAGCCAAGCCGCTGCTGCTGATCGGGCAGGACAACTGGGAGCTGCTCGTTGGCGGGGACACCCGCCGTGGACGATCCGGTAAGCCAGTTGCCTCACTAACTAAGTTAGGTTGGGTCATACATGGACCATTTAATAACGATAGTAGTACCGAAGCAGTGAACTGCACAACAGTTTCCCTCCCAGATTTACATGATTTAGTGAAGTCACAGTTTGAGTTAGAATCAATAGGCATTTCTCAAGTAACCCGCAAACATAAGGATGTAGAACGGGCTGTACAGGTGTTAGACAGTACGAGTCAACGCACCCCTGATAAGACGCAATGGGAAGTAGGTCTTTTGTGGAAACAGGACAACATTCTGTTGCCTGATAGTTACAGACAGGCCCGGCAGAGGTTATATGGTATCGAGAGGCGGATGCGTAAGGACGCTAGTTTCGCTGAGACGTACGCGAACCAGATAGAGCGTCTAGTAGCTGAAGGGTATGCACGGAAGGTGGAAGGCGAGGTAGATAGCTCACCGGTTTGGTACCTACCACATTTCGGAGTTGTAAACCCAAACAAACCAGGGAAGCTTCGCCTAGTCTTCGACGCGGCTGCTACGTCCCAAGGTACGTGTCTGAATGATAACCTACTGACCGGACCCGATCTATTAAATTCATTACTAGGTATTTTGATTAAATTTAGAGTAGGTCCCATAGCGTTCACAGGCGATATAGCTGATATGTTTTTGCGAGTTAAGATTAGGGCACAAGATCAGGGCGCACAGCTGTTTTTGTGGAGAGGGGCGAACGATGGTAGGGAACCTGATACCTACGCCATGACATCAATGATATTTGGCGCCGCCTCTTCACCAACCACGGCGATATATATACTCAATAAAAACGCCAATGAGTGGGTTAACGTTCACCCCGAAGCTGTTGAGGCCATAAGTGATAAGCACTACATGGACGACTATTTAGATAGCACGTGGTCCGTAGAGCAGGCCAACAGCCTGATCGAGCAGGTTGCCAGAATACACGCCTCCGGGGGTTTTATCATACGGGGGTGGGTAACCAACTCGACAGAGTTAAGGGAAGAACTAGAAATAGACAGGTTATCAGCCAGAGGCAACTGGCGCTGGGTCCCCACGGCGGACAACCCAGCTGATAAGGCTGCCAGATTGCCTTGGCCTGATGACCATGCAGTGTGGTTGTCGGGCCCCTCGTTTTTGTGTTCACAGGAGCGGTGGCCAGCATGTCGCGAACCTGAAGCGGCAGAGGCAGACCTCGAGCACATCCAACGAGTCCACACTGCGGTGGCCCCTGCCGGGCCTCTCCTGGAGTACAAGCGCTACTCGGCCTGGAAGCGCGTGCAGCGCGTTATGGCGCGCGCGCTGATTTTCGTCGAGCGATGTCGCAAATGAAGAGCGACGTCGGAGCTGCGTCCACGACTTAGAAGAGGCGCACCTCCACCTGATGAGGTTGTGCCAACGCCTGGTCAGGTACTGTGAAAAATGCACTGAAAAGCACGCTCAAGGAGCGGGCCCCTCGTGAGGAGGTCCTTTACACCCTTCTTACCGAGGCAGAGCTGATAGTAAACAGCCGCCCGCTGAGCTATGTGTACGACGATCACGAGCAGCCTGAGGTCCTGACGCCGAACCATCTGCTCCTGGGCACGGCGTCCGGGAGTACACCGTTTGCGCCGAGCAGCTACGAGGACGTCGATTCCCGCCGGCAGTGGCGGCGGGTGAATGCGCTCGCCGACATGTTCTGGCGCCGCTGGCTGCGGGAGTATCTCCCGACTCTGCAACGTCGTGAGAAGTGGACAACTAGTGGACCCAATGTGCGCGTGAGTGATGTGGTAGTGATCGTTGACAACAATAGAGAACGAAGTGCATGGACAAAAGGTGTGATACAATCTGTGTATCAGGGTAATGACGGAATCGTCCGTGTTGTAGATGTTAAGACAGCAAACGGGGTCTTGCGTCGACCAGTTGCAAAGATTATTGTGCTTCCCACAGAAATTTGATGTAAAGCGGTTGAACCCTCTTACAGGGGGTGGAATGTAGGAGAAGCACCATACGCCTAACTCCGTTTGCTATTAGTTATAAGTAGCTATAAGAATGTACTAGTAGCTTAACATCACCTAACTGATAAATTTTCCACGAAACTATGCTTGTCCGTAGGAAATAAACACGTTTTGACTTGAACGCAGAGAATCAACTCAAAACTGCGTAGGGGTTTCTCCCTGGCTCAGAAAAGTCGACAGGTTGTGACTTGCACGAGAAAATAGGGGCGTGGTTATTGTTTAAACCACATATATTGGTGTTATAGTTTTACTCAGGTGAGGTGTACCAGCTACGTTAGCTATGGTGCAAAACTAATATATATGCGTCCCCTAGGATTGAAAGTCAGTTCCATCGAGTTCCATCAGTTCCATCGAGTTCCATCACAGTTCCAATGTATCAAGCTAGTTAGTAACAGTAACTAATCATCAAGTGACATGCTCAATAGAGCCCTGTGTAGTCGCGTGTCTGTAGTATTTCAATTATGTTTATATTATTGCAATAATTAGTGTTTCGAAGGTAAGATTATTGCCGTAAGTATTATGATTGTATTTTATGTGTATTTTGTTTCTGAATTGTGTTTACGTGCTCTTTTATTATATTTGTGAATACTTGTACTGGTTTAATTTGCATAACGACGACGATAACCCCCGCCTATCAGAGTCTAAGCACTTTCGCCCCCTAAGCACAGCATGCAGGTTGTTTGATATATGTTTCGTGTGCTGTGCTTAACATTGATATTAGGTTCTTTTATTTTTTGGAGCCTCTAACCTTTTGACTTTGTAATATACACTAAGAAAGGGCAAACATATAAAGAGATGACTTATAACCTCCCTTGAACTCAAATTCACATCTCGATTTCAGTCGCAATCAGACCTAATCCGCCGATTAAGACTCAGATACTTTCTTGCTGTTCATTTGTTTTATTTCAATCGATTTTTTTTTTATCTACACTCATATCGTAAAGTTCTGATTATGAATTTAAAAATAGTACCATAATGACAGACTTTATGCATGTACAACTCAAACAAAATAAAAAGTTTTATTATAATACAGATTTCTTAACAACATAAAGCTGTAACTATAAAAATTTGTTTTCTATTAAAGTACACTTCGGATCGACCAAGGACTTTTCGATTCGATTTTTATCATTGTACATGGGGACACCGCGCTAGGGCGCATGTGCGGTTGACCGATGACAGCTCCGTAACCATAGTAACGTAATCCACGTCACTATGGTTTTTGAGCCATTATTGTGTTTGTTTACTTTTTGCTAACTTTGTTTTTATTACTTAAATAGGTAACTATTAAATAGGTACCTATTGCATGAGTGCGAGTGTAGATAAAGTAGTGTATAAAACTGCACATAACTAGGTATTAAAACACTCGTGTGATAATATTTTAATACCCCTCATTATGCAACACTTTCATAAACTACATTTTTTTTTCATTTTCGAGTGCCTTTTCATAGTTGTTCTTAAACTGAATTATCTTTACTTTGTTTTTTTTTTTGGTTTTTTTTTTGTTTCAACAAAAGGACGATTACTTTTTCAAATGACCTCTTCCGCTACCTCTTATCTTATAGACCATACTCATAGGTAAGAGAGGCACTCGGACCTACAAGATTGCTTTTCGAGTGCCATTACAGTGTTCCCCAAATGTGGGCCTTTTATTAACTGGTGTTTTATTTTACGCCTATTCGTGTGTGAGCCGCCTTATCGATTGCGAGGAAGATTCTGGAAGTCGTTTTCGAATAGTCATAATGGTGGTGATTTTATCACCAGTGGTGATAAGGAGAAGTGTTATTGTAGGTGACCAGGAGGTTAATAGGGAAATGGATGAAAGGGCTGAAAGATTGAACAAGGAAAATGTCTAAAAACGGAAGTTTAAGAAAGATGCAGCGACGAATTTTTTAACTGACAAAACTCATATTTGTATATGTTATGGACCAAGTAATGAATAGGGGCATTATTCATAATGCCCGCGCGTTATGAATAATGACAAGCTATTTAGGGCGAAATAAATAATTATAATTTGAACTTCCTTATTTATCACATTGCCTCGACAGTATAAATATTGCCGTGTGGTCTCTGGGCAATTTGATAAGACTCGGGTATATTGCATACTTACAATATACTTGCTACTGTAATTGAGTTAACACCAGCTAATCTTTATAAATTGGGAACAAAACATGGTGTTTTGAATCAACAGCAGTTTAACATTTATTTTAAAGTCCAGTCAATTTAAGTTTTTATTATCATAGCAGTGTATGGAAAGATTTTATTGGTTTTTAAATATTGATTCTACGTTTGAAATAAAAATAACGGTAAGGTTTTAATTATTTTGCCCCATAGGTAAAAATGTCCTGTCGATTTGATTTATTTCAATAGTTGTATGGTCTGTTTTTTAATCTCGTAGAATAAATTAACATTTCAAAAGTTCTATTCCATTTTTTCATTTCATTGTTTGACATTTGCACTTGTCAAATTAGTCTACGAGATTAAAAAAACAGACGATAATCACTCTGATACCCACTTGTACCTATGCAGCTATGGTCACTATGCTACTAATGGTAGATTAGAGTAGTAAAGTTTTTTTAATTACTTAGCTGTATTTGCTGAGGTAGTTGCTGAAAATCAGCGCCGATGATAGGTTCGTCCGACGTCACGGCATTTTGCTGAGCAACGACCGGTTCTTGCACAGATGTGACGCACAGTTTACCTTGTTCTTTATATGTCATAAAAGTAGTAATTTTTCGACTTTGCAATGTTGCAGCATTTGTCATGTCTTTTCTTTTGCCAGTGGCGCAACCAGAGACTACATAGAGCGCACCACAGAGGAAATGTAGTTTGACCACAGAACACTATTACTCTGAGTTCGTCTTTGGTCCCTGGCTGATCCCGACATGAAGCACTGCTTGAATACGAGTCTTTTTGCTTTAGCTTTTATTCTAAAGTCTTTTTAATGCGTTGCGTTTTGTTTGTGCAGAATAAATATTTTTCTTTCTTTCTATTTCATATTGTGATAATTACAAAAAAAAACTAATTTTAACAGCTAGTGGATATTAAAAGAAAGTTTAAGTTTAAAACATTTCTCACATCAAAGTATTTTATATTTCGTTCATTATTATTTTCTACCAACCAAATCTTTTTATTTGTTTTATTTGTAATACTCATAGTAACTCCCTCCATTGTTAGAATCCCCATAACATTACTTACACGTGTGAATCGAACCCCACCCTGATCATCAAAATGCAATCACAGAAGCAATAACAAATACCAATAACGATAATACTTTTCCTCGATCTCAAAGATTCAATATCGCCGGCAGCTTATCAGGGAACAGATTCCATTAAACTGAAGTACTTATTGGAGAGACGATAGAACTCCTAGTTAATTTATCCTATGAAGAATTTGAGCCCTTTGTTTGACAAAATACTTCACACACAGTAAATAGTGACGCTTGACGTTTTCAAGATCTCGATTATAGGTACTGATTTCCCGGGCTTTAAGCTCTGGCCAAATTGAAGCGAATCTTGCGCGGGATGTGGGACAAAATTCTCTCGCAACTAAAACAAATACAATTACAAGTTTGTATGGAGGGTTTCTAAACTGGCGCGAATAGTCGTGTGACTTCCTAATCATGGAAATAACTAAAAACGCGCACGATCGCGTCCCGCGTCCCGCGCGAGATTCGCTGGCCAGAGATTTAATGGTTAGGATGTCACGCTACTATTCGTGCCAGTGCGAACACCTCCATACAAGTTAATTGTTAAGTTCGTTCCTTGAGAGAGGCCATGGTAGAGCGGACAGTTTTGACCTTAAGTCTTGTCTCCCAGTGATGATAATCTGGCCTATTTTAACGCCACCAAAACACAGGCGTGTCTTTTTACCGCTAAAAGGAGTCGTTTTGCTCAAATTCCTACTTTTCGGGGTACATCGGTTCCTGAAACTGATCGGCTTAAGCTCCTAGGCATGGAGTGGACATCTGGTCTCAACTTTGGCGCCACCATCGAGTACAAAGCCTAAACTACGGCCAAGAAACTAGGCATCCTAAATAGGGTGAAGCGATACTTTACGCCTGGACAGCTATTAACTCTTTACAAAGCGCAAGTCCGATCTTGCACGGAGCATTGCACCCACCTTTGGGATGGATCAGCTAAGTACCAACTAGCCGCGCTTGACTCGGTGGAACGCAAAGTCTCTTATAATGCGCACAACAAAAGAGTGGAACTCACTACCTGCGAGTGTGTTTCCGAGCGCATATAACCATAATCTTTTCAAAGTGAGAGTGAACGGGCTTCTTCTGGGTAAGCTTACTCCATCGTCGACTCTGTCTCTGTCAACTCCGACCTAGACTAGAGTCAAGAGCTAACCCATCTTAAATCAAAAACAAAAAATTAAAAAAGACAAAATTGCCCCGCATCCCGCGCTGGGTTCGCCTCAGTGGGGCCAGAGATTTAATGACTAGGAAGCCATGCTACTATTCGCGCCAGTGCAAACACCTCGACACAAGTTAATTGACAAAATCGGTGCAAGCGAATTGCCCCGAATCCAGCGCCGGGTGCGCCTCAGTGGAGCCAGAGATTTAATGACTAGGAAGCCACGCTCTGTTCGCGCCAGTACAAACACCTCGATACAAGTTAATTGACAAATCGGTGCGAGCGAATTGCCCCGCATCCCGCACGTGGTTCGCTTCAGTTAGGGCAGAGCTTTCAAGAATAGACGTGCGCACGGGATTCTCCTCAGTGGGGCCAGAGTTTTAATGACTAGGAGAAGTCACGCTACTATTCGCGCCAATGCGAACATCTCCATACAAGGTGATTTACAAATCGGTGCGAGTGGATTGCCCCGCATCCCGCGCGTTATTCGCTTCAGCTTGGTCAGAGCTTTCAAAAATAGACGTGCGCACTGCGCAGTCACGTCCGGCGTCCCGAGAATGATTCGCGGGATTTTCAGTGCGGTCAGAGCTTTATATAGGGTATTCCGTGGAATTAGGTCTTTGATCTAATGTCCTGATTTGAATGATTTTCTCAGTCTCGTGGGACAATCTTTCTGTCATTTCTTTTTGTTTATGTTCGATTGTTTAGTGAATTGGTTTTTAAATGTGACTTTTTCTTTGCTGAGTGTGTGTTTGGCAAAATTGCCTGTGATTCTTGGTGATGGATGACATTGGAGGTCCATTTAAAGCAGCGACCTTTCAGGCTAGTATTTGTGATCTCCACTCATGTATTTTTCTTTTTTTGATATGCCTACTTTTTCCAGTAAACCATATCAGACACGTTCCTGTAACTTCACCAATATTTAAACCGAAGGATCAATCATAGTTTACACTAAATGCCAAAATAATTAGCCAAATTAAATTAGTTCGCAAGTACCCTATAAACTTGGGCCGAGGAGTAAACTACGCGAAAGCATACGAGTTGTTATTACGACTACAGACCACAAACTAGCGTGGTAGGTAATTGGTTTCTAGATTGTACTAGAACGTATGTGTAGTTGCTAAACTATCCCTACGGTGTAGTAGTATGTTAACCCATTTCTCATTTACGTTTCTGGTCATAATAATGTAAACACAGACTTGGGACGTAGGTACTATCGACAAAACGGACGCCTTTACTACTTTTTATGTACACTGATTCATTGAAAAACAAAGTGGGCTAACCCAGGGCTAATAGTCACAGACGGATAAGAAATCACAATAACCCTGCTAATGAGACTAATCTTCAAACAAAACAAACAATATAACGATGTGCAAATACACGACAAAACAAAAGAAGAACGTTAAAAAAAAAAAAATTTGAATAACTTACTTGCATAGTATAAACAGACAAAGTAGGCTAACCCAGACCTAACAGTCACAGACGGATAAGAAATCACAACAACCCTGCTAAAGAGACTAATCTTCAAACAAAACAAACAATATAACGAAGTACAAATACACGACAAAACAAAAGAATAACGTTCAAAGAAAAAAACTAGTGAATAACTTACTTGCATAGCATAAACAAACAAAGTAGGCTAACCCAGACCTAACAGTCACAAACGGATAAGAAATCACAATAACCCTGCTAATGAGACTAATCTTCAAACAAAACAAACAATATAACGATGTGCAAATACACAAGAAAACAAAAGAAGAACGCTCAAAGAACAACGGATTTAATAACTTACTTGCACTATGACTTGCAGAGCATAAACAATTGACATGCTATTAAGCGTAGCTGAACCTCACAAAGGGAAATATAAGCATGAATATGGAAGTGCTTACATCATCCCGACATCCTGATCCCCAGTCCCGGCAACAGACAGCACTACCCGGGAATTAATTGAAAACGAACATTACCGTTCAAAGGAATAACAGAGCACTGTAAATATTAATATGGAACCTTTTGATCGTTCGCCGATTGTTTTCGATTTTAGCTCCCAATACGGTGGCGAAATGGAAATGATATTTCATTACAATTCGATTGATACGTTTAAAGATGTTAATGAAATGATAATAGAGGAACTTGTTGAAGATATAGCAGGGTTGGCGATAAGTGGTTTTGTTTCGGGGCTGAATGAGCCAATTTTGATTTTTAGACCAGTTTCTTGTTATTATTAGGAGATTGAACTTGAAATAGATGATTGAATCAGTGTGGAGCTAATTATATTTCATGCATTAGGCACTTTTTCAGAAGAGGAGCTTGTGGCTAAGCAATAGGAGCCGCACGTGTCGATCCATCAGGTTAAGCTACGCTTGCCGGGGTTGGTCCGTAGATGGGTGACCATCTTTACATACCGAGACTCCTCCGTGCCTCGAAAAGCACGTTAAGCGTGTGGTCCCTACTACATTCGTGGATCTTTGACAGTCGTTACGGGTCGTCAGAAGCCCGAAAGTCTGACAATCAGTCTTACCAAGGGGTATCGTATTACCCAATATCTGGGTTGTAGAGGTCAGATAGGCAGTCGCTCCATGTAAAGTACTGGTATTCAGCTGCATCGGTTAGACTGGAAGCCGATCCCAACATAGTTGGGAAAAGGCTAGGCAGATTGATTGCGGCACTTTTTCAGAAGCCAATCTCCTCAGATCTTTATCTCAGACAGCCAGTGAAACGTCACAACCTCTAAAAGATGCACATAAATAAACATTTGTATGGAGGCTTAAAACACAAAAAACTTGTATACAGACAGGAAGTCGACAAAATTCAACATTCCATACTCCTATTTACCCTCGTACTAAGAGGCAATCCATTACTTCCAACGCATAAAGAATTATCCCTTCAAACGCTGGCTAAGCATCCTCAGGTTTATCGAAGTTCAGCTCCAATTATTCTCTTTTGATGTCAAGCCCTTGTGCCAAGAGCCAAAGGCTTCGCCGAATTTGCCTATTTAATGTGTTAAGTGCGTCGGTATTTCGGCTAAATGGATTTCGTAATAGGGAGATGGGATTTTAGAATGTATGCAATGCTCTGGGTGATTTTGGATTGTTTTGTGGTAGTACAAACTGCTACAATTTCATGTATCATTAGATATCTGATACTGGTAATTTGAGTGTTAGTCCTGCCAAGTTAGATATCAAATCTGTTAAGTTCGCGCGGTCTGTTTGCGTGTTGAATATAAAAGTTCTCTTGAAAAACAACCTTATTCTTTTGCATTTGACAAGATTTATTACCTTTCAGCATATTCTAGTTTAATTTTCCTTCTGCTCGTATATTGGTAATAACTATTCCCACTTATCTTCTAGCTCAGACATCCCAGCTTATTTTACGTCCCTATTCATATTACTAATTACATTCCGTTTGAAAACCGCTCGGGAAAAACTGAGCACGCAGAACGGAAAGTGCTCTTCAAATGACTTTGATACATTCTAGGAAGCCTTTGGTACCTAATTTGTGGAAAGGTTACATAAGAACATACAAATTGAATATCAGCTTAGTTTTAGATGTACCTCGGTATTATTTGTACATAATTGTGGTTGTAGAAATTGACGGTGATGATTTTTCAAATTGTAACTTTCACGTGGCTATATGACGTAGCCATATGCCAAACTGTAAAGAAGATAGTGGCGGGTTTGATGTGGAAGATGGTCAGTAGGTGCTATGACCCATGACTGGAAAAGACTGAGACAGTAGTTAAGTGTCAAGCATTACTACAAAATGACGGGATTTAATAAAGAAAAAGTCGAACGTAATTGACCGCCGACGCTGTGCATTGCATTCAGACTTCTATCGGAACGTTGACGCTGCAGTCAGATGTTGCATATAGCATGAAATAGGAGCCTTACTAAAGCCTTACAACTTACCGTACCTATCAAACAAACTTATATAACTTGAAATATTTTTAGTATAACTTAAAATATACCCTGGACTCTGTTTTTAAAGATTTCTAATAATCAACGATTCGAGATTTTATAGTAAAAATGTCACTCGATTAGCGATACCATTGAAAACATAAATGAGAAGAGTAGGTAGACAAATATTGACAAGTTGTTTCCAATTGCTTTGGAAGCAAGCACTCACTTCTCCAACTTTATAATTTCTGACTTTGAAGTAGGTAGTATTTATTTATTTGATATTCTTGCTTTTTCATCGTTGAAATAGATTAACTTTAGCGTTATATTTATAGAACACAGCGACCCGGGTGTTTTTCGTTAAGGCTTCTACAAACAGGCGCGACACGCGACACGAATCGCATGCGACACAAAGACACCGCGTGTGACCTCTACTATTTTTACTTTACTTATCCATAACTTCGACTGGGTTAAAGTTTCCTAAGCCTTGTGCAACCTTGATTAGGACCTTCATCTTTTACAAATTATAACCAACAATCATGTCTATTATACAATATTATTTTCTCCTTTCCATCCACAAGACTATTCTGCCTCAGAGTATCTTCTTCTATACAAACAAATGTGCCTCCAATTCTTTCATTCG
Organism: Dicycla oo; assembly: GCA_948252095.1. Taxonomy (NCBI): domain Eukaryota; kingdom Metazoa; phylum Arthropoda; class Insecta; order Lepidoptera; family Noctuidae; genus Dicycla; species Dicycla oo. The sequence continues at coordinate 20,797,015 of OX411716.1, forward strand.
CACAATAAAAACACGTGACCCTTCTTTGCGTTTAACATGTATTATGGTAATATTTGTCTGTTGTTTTTGGCAACGCAATGTGCTTGACTGAATATGATTCCTGTTCCTATACAAGACCATATGCTCTTATATGCAACAGTGCTATGACACGCAAATTATTGTTTGTTTAAATATTTTGGACTACGAATCTTGATACCATCTTTAAATTATTCTGGTGGTATAAATATTTTATTAGACTGAGAGATTATTTCTTTTTATCCAATAAAAATTACATATTATACCAATCAATCAATCAATCGTTTATTTTGTAAAACATAGGTATGGTTAATGGTTGTATATTGTATATCTGTTTTATTAGACTGAATATCTTTATGTTAATGCTAACTAATATTATAAATGCGGAAGTGAGCTTGTTTGAAACGCTTTCATGTTAAAACGGCTGAACTAATTTGGATGAAAGGCACATGGATAGACCATGATAGTCAAGGTAAAAAGTATTCTAACCCAGGGGACATAGGATACTTTTTTTTAACCCGGTGGTGCGTTTACGTGGGATAATTTCTGACCTCCACGCGGGCGTAGTCGCGGGAAAGAGATAGTTATTTATAAGCCTTGAATCAATACGAATTTGTTGTAGTCTCGGAGCCTAAAATAGCCCCAACTCACGATTTACAACAAAATCAAACTCTTAATTATTCGTTACCTTGGAGACTACGGAAGTCAATTCCTGTTTATTTGTTTCTCAGAACAATATTGAAATGGTCGATTTAATAAAAAGGTAAAAAAATAGAAATATCTACGAAACGTCACAATCCGAAGATCCAAAGGAAACTGAAACAAACATTCATTCTCGGAGAGGAAATTTGATTGGGTCTTGAATTTTATTAGGCAATTAAAATTCATAAAAAATCTTCCAAAAAGAACCTTTTATTCAATTCTAAAAAGGGGACCCTTCGTCTCAATAATAATCTTTTGTTTCCGAAGAATATATTTGGGAAAAACTTGTGAGTGTGATTAATATCTTTAATTATAGAATAAGCAGATACTGAACTGCTATTGCCAATTCAATTTTGAATGAAGGAAATATATTATGGTGTGCCAGTGAGGGTTTTCATGAAAATTCACAAGAAGTCTAGTCGAATTGACAAAAAGTCTTCCATTTCAACAATGAATTATAAAATATATGATGACGTATATCATTCCTTTCGTTCATTCGTTCATCATTCTGTCACGACTGAAGAAAGTATAGGCGTTCTGATACTTTATACAGGTGCCGTGACGTCTCAGTGCTGCGACCTAGTGAACGTTATTTCAGAAAACCCTCATTAATTTTATAAGGGCATAAGTTGGTCAAGATAAATTAATCTTAGAAGTATAAGTTTGGATTTAACTAGAAGCGTGTCTAAAAATAACAGACGAATGATTTCTTCTAACTCCACAACACCCAAAAACACAGGTTCCCGTCCCAAACAGAAATGTTGCTTCAAAGGAGTTTCCTTAAACGAAAAGAGTTTTTACAAAGGAACCAAAATCTGAAATTTACGGAAAATATACCTCGATTTAATCTCCATCCATTGTTGTGGATCCTCGTTAAGATTCGAGTCGGTTGGACAGAAGTAATTCACTACGTTCATTACAATAACGAACGTTCTATCACAGAAAAGATAGCTTCAGAAGGTCGGTTTCAAACAACGGGCAAAACGCATTTGCACAAAGACAGTTTGTCCACCGCACCGAGAACGAGGTCGGTATTAAGCAACGGGCAAAACGCACGTACACATAGACAGTTTGTCCACCGCACCGGGAACGAGGTTGGTTTCAAGCAACGGGCAAAACGCACTTACACATAGACAGTTTGTCCACCGCACCGGGAACGAGGTCGGTTTCAAACAACGGGCAAAACGCACGTACACATAGACAGTTTGTCCACCGCACCAGGAACGTGGTCGGTTTCAAGCAACGGGCAAAACGCACGTACACATAGACAGTTTGTCCACCGCACCGGGAACGAGGTTGGTTTCAAGCAACGGGCAAAACGCACGTACACATAGACAGTTTGTCCACCGCACCGGGAACGAGGTCGGTTTCAAACAACGGACAAAATGCACGTACACATAAACAGTTTGTCCACCGCATCGGAAACGAGGTCGGTTTCAAACAACGGACAAAATGCACGTACACATAGACAGTTTGTCCACCGCACCGGGAACGAGGTCGGTTTCAAACAACGGACAAAATGCACGTACACATAGACAGGTTGTCCACTGCACCGGGAACGAAGTCGGTTTCAAACAACGGACAAAACGCACGTACACATAGACAGTTTGTCCACCGCACCGGGAACGAGGTCGGTTTCAAACAACGGGCAAAATGCACGTATACATAGACAGTTTGACGACTCCACCAGGAATGAGGTCGGTTTCAAACAACGGACAAAATGCACGTACACATAGACAGTTTGTCCACCGCACCGGAAACGAGGTCGGTTTCAAAGAACGGATAACATGCACGTACATATAGACAGTTTGTCCACCGCACCGGAAACGAGGTCAGTTTCAAACAACGGACAAAACGCACGTACACATAGACAGTTTGTCCACCGCACCGGGAACGAGGTCGGTTTTAAACAACGGACAAAATGCACGTACACATAGACAGTTTGTCCACTGCACCGGGAACGAAGTCGGTTTCAAACAACGGACAAAACGCACGTACACATAGACAGTTTGTCCACCGCACCGGGAACGAGGTCGGTTTTAAACAACGGATAACATGCACGTACATATAGACAGTTTGTCCACCGCACCGGAAACGAGGTCAGTTTCAAACAACGGACAAAACGCACGTACACATAGACAGTTTGTCCACCGCACCGGGAACGAGGTCGGTTTTAAACAACGGACAAAATGCACGTACACATAGACAGTTTGTCCACTGCACCGGGAACGAAGTCGGTTTCAAACAACGGACAAAACGCACGTACACATAGACAGTTTGTCCACCGCACCGGGAACGAGGTCGGTTTCAAACAACGGGTAAAATGCACGTACACATAGACAGTTTGACCACTGCACCGGGAATGAGGTCGGTTTCAAACAACGGACAAAATGCACGTACACATAGACAGTTTCTCCACCGCACCGGAAACGAGGTCGGTTTCAAACAACGGACAAAACGCACGTACAAATAGAGAGTTTGTCCACCGCACCGGGAACGAGGTCGGTTTCAAAGAACGGACAAAATGCACGTACACTTAGACAGTTTGTCCACCGCACCGAAAAAGGAGGTCAGTTTCAAACAACGGACAAAACGCACGTACACATAGACAGTTTGTCCACCGCACCGGGAACGAGGTCGGTTTCAAATAACGGGCAAAACGCACGTACACATAGACAGTTTGTCCACAGCACCAAGAACGAGGTCGGTTTCAAATAACGGGCTAAACGCACGTACACATAGACAGTTTGTCCACCGCACCGGGAATGAGGTCGGTTTCAAATAACGAACAAAGACATGATTCACGTACAGCAAGTACAAGCGCACTCGCGGCTGAAGGTAAGTTTAGAAAAAGTTTAATATCATTACTAAGGTCTATACAATTTAGCTTCTTATGATAAAGGTCGTGCAGTGTATTACTTGCAGAAGCATACGTCTCTTCTCGAGTGAGAGTAAATTATACATTGCTAGGTCTTCGTAAGGTAAGCGTGGAAGTTGGCATCTGAATTGCATAGTTCGTAAGAATTTTCTATGTTTGAACGCGCTAATCTCTGGGACTACCAGTCCGGTCTAAAAAATATTTTGGCATTGGATAGCCCAAGGCTATTTAACAGAAAATAAAGTCAGAAAGAACGCTAACGATGCAAAGGGATGGGTCGGGGGAACAGAAGCTAGCCTACAATAAAATTGTTACACTGTTCAACCAATTAGCACAAGCCCAGTGCACAATATTAAGCGATAGACACAGCATGCTATTTCTGGTTCCACAAAAATAATTTGGTAGAGTGGGGATAGAATGTGCATTCGGTCGTTCAGTAGTTTGATATCGCCGGCACCGTACTGACGCATCTATGTGCGCGTATGTCAGTTTTCACTCGTTGGACCTTCTGTAGTTATCTATTTTGTGGCCCTATGTACACTTTATCGCAGAATTGAAATTATTCAGTCGCGTTACAGTGGTATCTCTGTTAGTTTGAGAAATTTAAATGGAAGCTTTTGGACGTGTTGAAAGCGTTGTTACGAATGAAATGTTTAACATTTGAGAGAGTTATACAAATTGGAATTTTGAATTCATAAGCAAAAATTGACCATGATTTTTTCTAACGTAATTTAGTTTTAAATAAACAAACTGCTGTAAAGTACGTTTGACGCAGGCCTATTTATTTACAGACGCTTCAATATTAGCACAAGCCGTTCAAGGAATCTTATTTACTTACAGTCGTGTTACAAGAAAGTTTATTTTTCTCATTTTGTTTATCGTTGAAAGCCTTCAATTAAAGGATCTAGCTTTATTTAGTTAGGAATAGTGATAAGCTAAACAAGAAGAAAGAGAGAGATTTTTAGCTGAAAATTAGGTATTATAGTTTGACCAACACCGCTATACCGCGCCGTAGGTATGTGCGTGGCGAGACGGTCAGGGAGGGCAGTGCAGGCCGCTCATTCGTCAACGCTCAAGACGTCCCACCGCTCATTCGCCAGCGCTGCACCCCGCCTCGCCACGCATTCCTAAGGCGCGGTACAGCGGTCTTGGTCAAACTATATAAATATCCCATGCGGGACGGGCTTAGTCCCGCTTTTTGAGGATAGAAAAATAATTGAATAATTCGTAAGTAACGTATTTTAGGAAATGTATTTTATTTAGGCACGGCCGCACCATGCCTCGGAAAGCACGTTAAGCCGTTTGGTATGCAAAGATGGTCACCCATCCACGGACCAACAGCGGCAAGCGAGGCCCGTTCGGTTGTAATTACTTAGCCCCACATCTAACCTTAGATCATAAATGCTAATTTCTCTCCCTCTATCTACCTCCATCTTACCTCTAAATTGAAATTATTCCTCGGTATTCGTGGAATTACTTCATATTCTAGTTACTCGGCCATTATTGGATCACAGGGAATGTAAGTTGTATTAAATCTCTAGCAAACGGTTCGTTAAATTCACCGTGTTAGCTTCCAAAGGCAATCTCTTGGGTTCGTTTAGCGTTTGTATGGGTTTTGCTTTATTTTTAATAGGTTTGTTTTAAGTATTGTTGGTTATTATGTACAGTTCTAGTAATAGGACTATCTCGTTGGCGTAGTGGTCGCAAGCGCTACCGCTGAGCGGTCGGGAAAAGTGTTATTACGTTTTTCTATCAGGAATTTCTCAGGAGCAGCCTGGAGTCTGGATTTGAGCCCGGTTGATGGCAATAGGCCCGCCCTTTATTACATGGGTCTTAAACATAACTAGCGAAGTGTGGGAGTACTATAGGTACACTTCTACCTAACCTTTCGGGGATTACAGGCGTGATGTTGGCGTAATTTTGGAATCTGCTTTAATGTCTATTTGAAGCTAACCGCTGTGCTGAACCGCTGTGCTCACCCGCGCGCGGGGAAAACCGTTGAGCGCCCCACCCGCGGTAGTCATGTAAACAAAACCGATTTGCATCGTAGCTTCTTGGAATTTTGTGACCGTTGAATGTTTCATAGAATGCTAGTGAGTAGGGCTTTATAGTAATGTAGAATTAGAAAGGACTCCTTAATAGTGGTGGAACAAGGTTCAAACCAAAAGCAGATTTGCGTGGGATGACTTTATTCCCACGAACCACGACTTAAATAAAAAAATGGGATGAATTTCATCCCATGTGTAATTAGCGGATAGTGGACATACAATTTAAAATTTTACTGCCATAAAAATATGGGAGTAAAATTTCAATAAGAACTAACTTCTGCCTGCGTTTTCATCCGCGTGAAATTTCTTGTTCCTCCGACCCACCCCGTCGCATCGCATCGCTTGCCCGTGCTATTACTTCGTTTTCGCTTAGCATTCTTTCTGACTTTTTTTCGTTTTGCTCGGCTCTTAAGGGTCCTAGCGTGATGTTAAGCAGTAAATAGAACTTCCTCAAGAACTGGGCTATCAAATGCAAAAAGAATTTTTCAAATCCGACTGACAGTTCCAGAGTGACAAACAAACAAAAAAAAAACATAACATACATGATCATGCATTTCTAGATGTCAAGTGAATGCGCAGTCTGTGTTGCACCAATTGTGGCATGCAAAGTTATCATTAAAGCTTGAGCTTTATAGATAAGTGACGAATGGATATCGTGACACTTTATAATGCTCGGTAGGTATTATTATGGTCGGAATAGCACTGTTTTAGTAATATATCAATCCAGCACTGATATAGGGGTGGTAGGTATTTATAAGTATGGTTACCTATCTACCTCGAATTTTACTTTCAAATAACCAGTACACTTCTTTTCTTAAAAATCATCGACTTTTAACCCGATTCAAGCCAATCGAATTACCTTTGAAATAACTTACCTTTACCTTTTTTAGATTTATTTATAGTTAAGTATATGCTACTTACATATATTGCCGTGTACTTAACCGCATAGTTGAGACAGATGTTAAACTAAGATTAAAAACACAGAATTGCATGGTTGATTTGTGCGCGATCATGAAACGTGAAGTTAGTTTCATTATTATCATGTTCATTAATAATGGTAATGGGGTTCCCCAACTCTGTTGCATTTAAATTATCTTCGATAACAGTGTGGTGTTTAGCAAATTTATATTAATAATAAAGCTGAAGTGTTTGTTTATTTGTTTGAACGCGCTAATCACTGAAACTACCAGTCGGATTTGAAATATTCTTCTTGCATTTGATAGCCCAGTTATTGAGGAAGGCTATAACCTATCTAACAACACGCTAAGGCCCTTAGGAGCCGAGCAAAAATAAAAAAAAGTCACAAGGAACGCTAAGCGAAAATGTAGGGAGCAGCAGATTTTTTTTTTTGGCGATTCCCGGTTTGGTCCCGTAGTAGAAGTTGTTTGTTATCATGAGTACAACCATGTGTTTAATTATCGGTCACTAATTACCAGTCAATCACCCTGTATAAAGGTGTGTTTCCACTGACTTGGAGCTAGGCGGAGCGGAGCGAAGAAGAGCAGTGAAAAGTGGCAAGTGTTTCACTAAAGCGGAGCGGAGTGGAGATTTTGAGCACTGTGATTGGTCAGACCGCCCAGCTCGACTCCGTTCTGACCGGCTCGGGGCCGCGTGTTCATATATTTTATTTGAAAGTCCACGGGCAGGCGATGCGACGGGGTGGGTCGGGGGAACAAAAAATATCACGCGGAGGAACTCACGGGCAGAAGCTAGTACTTGATAACTGGGTACTGCTGTCCCTTTCAAGCATTTTATCAATTTATCTTTTTTACCTGAAAAAATATCTTTGCCATAATTTTATTTCCACTCACGAAACATCTTTCATTTCGATTAATAGGTATTTTAATTAAGGGTCCTTCCAAAAAAGTCAATCTTTTAACAAACCGCGTACGTCCCAAACGCATTCCCCTATGTTTCTAAACTAGAGGAGATTTAGGTCGGGTACACTGCTCTAAATCGCAATTTATAATTAATTCATGCCCTACCGACCTTTGGGGCTGCACGTCGTTATAGTACCACCCTCCCCTAGGACTGCTTGTAACCTTTTAATTTATATTAAGTGACCCTCTAAATACCTCCAAATGCGTTTTCATTACGGAATTTAAATCTATTTGCTTGATTTCGCGAAAGATTTATCTTATATGTTGTGGTAATGAAAAATAAATAGCATCAGATTATCGCCGCAAAAGTGAAATGAGGAAAATGGGGCCGAGAGACGAATGAAAAAAAGTATTTATTTTCGATTTCGAGGGATCTTGAATTCAAATGATGCTGGAAAAATGTCAAGTGCTGACTTTCCGATAACGGTTTTAACTCAAGAATACATTTTACCGATAAATAATTAGTACGGGGAATTTCAATCCCAAAGAACCTGTTACATCTGCTAACTCTGAAAGTCAGACGACACCGACAGCGGAACACTGACTCCTAAGTCACAGGATCACCTAGTTTAGGAGTCAAGGTTTACCTTATCCGTATGACCTTTAGTTAAAAAAGCTACGTATCCTAGTCTTAAGCGATGTCAAAGATTTTTGTACCAATAAATATATTATTATTATTTGGGAATTACTTAATAAGTAAGAGGCATACTAAATGGACAGAAATCGCTGACTCAAAAAAAATAGGAAGGTGACCAATGTCGTCGAAGAGATCTTCGTTGCCCTGAAGTAGGATGATAACAGGCAGATTATTAGGGTGCGTTTCCACTGACGCGGAGTTGAGAGGACCGGACCGTGAATTGATCAATCACAGTGTTCGAAATCTCCACTCCGCGTCAATGGAATCGATGTAAATGGAGCGGAGCTGAGCGGACTTTCAAATAAAATATATGAACACGCGGCCCCGAGCCGGACAGAACGGAGTCGAGCAGGGCGGTCTGACCAATCACAGTGCTCAAAAGCTCTACTCCGCTCCGCTTCAGTGAAAACACTTGCCACTTTTTACTGCTCTTCTTCGCTCCGCTCCGCCTAGCTCCAAGTCAGTGGAAATACCCCTTTATACAGGATGGTAATTAGTGGCCGATACTTAAACACATGGTGGTACTCATGGTAAAAAAACAACTTCTTCTATGGGACCAAACCGGGAATCGCCAAAAATAAAACTCAGCTGCTTCCTACATTTTGACGAGTTTTGCGAACATAAATGTAGGGAACAGCTGATTTTTTTTCGCGATTTCAGGTTTGCTCCCATAGTAAAAGTTTGTTATCATGAATAAAATCATGTGTATTTAAAGTTATATTTACAGTTGCGTATTTAAAATTTAAAGCCTTCAATTTCACCGTAATTTTGACCCACAGATCAACAAACAAGATGATATTCTAAAAAATATTATAATTCTGACAGCTTTCTGAGTCACCAAATCTATTAATCTGCCTACCCTTTTCCCAACCCAACTATGTTGAACTATGTTGGCGTTGGCTTCCATTCTAAGCGGATGCAGCTGAATACCAGTATTTTACATGGAACGACTGCCTATCTGACCTCCACAACCCAGTAACTGGTATACACAGCCCCCGTACAATACTCCTTGGTAAGACTAGTTGTCAGACTTTCGGGCTTCTGACGACTGTTGAAGATCCACGAATGACAGCCAGGACCAACGGCTTAACGTGCTTTCCGAGGCATGGAGGAGTCTCATTATGTAAAGATGGTCACCCAACCACGGCCCTGATGTGTTAACCTGATGGATCGCCCCTTGCGGCTGTTATTGCTTAGTCACGAACGTCCCTTTCTGAGTCGCCAACAATGATGTTATAAGTAAAAAGCCGTAGATAGATTACCTACCCCAACATTCGATGTTCAAAAACGGCACAATGTCGAACTATTAGATGGCACGTGGAAGTAGAACGGCATGTCGTAATTATCGGGAGAGAAAAAGAGACAAGACGACGAAAATGTGGCTAATTAGCCACATTTTGACGTGCCACTTGTGGAGCGTGTATAACCTATCTACGTCTTTTTACTTATAATATCATTGGTCGCCAAAATCATATAAAATACAGTTATTTATTGTGCAGCCAATGATATTATACACAAGATGTGTTACGTTCATGGAAACTAACGTTTAAAATCTGGTCCTGCTCAATGTCCCAAAAAAAGAGGGTCGTGTTTCTTTATTATTACGCCTTGCTTGACGCGCACTAAAGACAATAGCCCAAAGTGCCCCCATTTGGGACACTTTAGAGTCTTCAGAAAACGCGCGGTAGTAACTATCTGCCTCATTTTAATATAACATCACTGTGTGCAGCGCAGTTCAGTATTTCAAATAGTGTTATACCTAGTGTATTGCGCTTGAATGCATCGCTTCATGTTTGAATATGTCTCAATTTATTTCAGGCATATTTAATGTATAGAGAGCTACGTCACACAGTAAACACAGATGGTCGAATTAAATGTCTTGGAACGCAGTAAGAGTGTCTTCGCTTCTGGTGTTGGTTGACGTCACGTAGATGCTAGACAGCGTCAAGTAGATATGTTTGTACCGAACCGTCTCCTACAATTGGAAGCGTACCAATATTTGTCTCTGTTCTTGTAAACTTGTCTGAAATTGTGTAGCCTCTGTTGGAGATCCAAATAAATAAATAAAATAAAAATAAAATAGTTAATAGGGGCTGGTATCCGCGTATAACTCCACGTCAATGCGCGTGTTTTGCGTAAGGAAAAAAAGTAAATAAAAACTATAGTCACGTTGCCGTTGCGTCTATATTTGATGAACGCCTACGGTATCTGTGAAAGGTACCTAAGCCAGGACGGTGACTACCTATAGCTTGTTCTTTCTTTGTATAATAGCTTATCGATTACCTACTGAAGGAAAATTACAATTGGTGTTTATTATTATTACACAGTAATGACAGCTGCACGGGTCGATCCATCAGGTTAAGCTACGCTTGCCGGGGTTGGTCCGTGGATGGTCCATCTTTACATACCGAGACTCCTCCGTGCCTCGGAAAGGTCCCGACTGTCATTCGTAGTTCTTTGACAGTTATCACGGGTTGTCAGAAGCCCGAAAGCCTGACAACCAGTCTTACCAAGGGGTATAGTATTACCTATCCAGTAACTGGGTTGTGGAGGTGAGATAGGCAGTCACTCCATGTAAAATACTCGTACATCTGCATCCGGTTAGACTGGAAGCCGACCCCAACATAGTTAGGAAAAGGCTAGGTAGATTGAGGCAGATTGTCAACAAACGTTTCAAGCCAATAAAATTAAAAAAATGATAAAGAAAGATGGACTTATAGACCCTCGTTTTGAGAAGAAAAATCATATTATCTTACAAACCTAGAGACATAGGGCCCAGCATCCTCATTTAATATTATTTATTTTATTTTTTTATCTTTTATTTCCTACTAATATTATATAGGTAAAATAATGTGAAAGTTTGTATGTTTGGATGTTTGTTACTCAATCACGCAAAATCGGCTGAACGGATTTGGATGAAATTTGGTATACAGAGAGTTTATAACCTGGATTAAGACATATGATACTATACATCCCGGTAGAAAGTTCCCATGGGGTAATTTCCGACATACACTCGGGCGAAGCCGCTGGCAAAAGTTAGTTTCATATAAATGAATTAGTCCGATTATCTGGAATAAGCACATAGGATACTTTTTATACTGGAAAATTGTACCTTTCCCGTTGGGTAATTTCCAACATCCACGCGGGCGAAGCCGCTGACAAAAGGTAGTAATATTATAAATGCGGAAGTAAGTTTGTTTGTTTGTTACCTTTTCACGCCTAAACCACTGAACCGATCATCCTGAAATTTTGCATATACGTTGTCAGGTGTACAGAAACGGACATAGAGTACTTTTCATCCCAAAAAAAAGTACTGTACCTACCCGAGGAAAACAACAATAACGTTCTTTATGATAATAGATGGCGCCACGTGTCTTTCGAATCATGATTGAATTATTACGCTTTCACGCTAAAACTGCTTAATGGATTTAGATTAAATTTGGCACATGGGTAGACTATGACCTGGATTAGGACATAGGACGTTCCCGCGGGATAATTTCCGACAACCACGCAGGCGAAGCCGTGGGCAAAAGCTAGTACCGTATATTCTTACAATATGTATGTATACAGGCTGTCCAGTAAATAGCACGACATACTGCAGGGGTTGATAGCTAGGGTCACTACCTATCAATACAACACAATATATGTTCAGCAAAATCTTACGGATTTTTTTTCACCACTGTAGGTTAAAGTTATGCGAAAAGAAAATCGTTCTGTGAAAATTTTAACAAAAAAAACTATTTCTTCAAAACTTTCTTGTTTTTGATCAAAAAAAAAACTTATAATGCGTAGAGTAACCTATTCACGAATAATTTGATGTAAAAAAGTTCTAGAAAAGGATTTTTTCATTACGAATGCTTAAAAATCTGTTTCAAGGTAGAGATTTTTCGATATTTCGGAAAATTTTGTAAAACTGTAAATCCGTAAGATTTTGCTGAACATATATTGTGTTGTATTGATAGGTAGTGACCCAAGCTATCACCCCCTGCAGTATGTTGTGCTATTTACTGGACACCCTGTATAGTTGTTTTTCTTTTTGCTCTCTTTATTTTTGAAGCTGCTTGTCTTTTCTGTTTTATGGATAGAAGCAAAAATAAACTGCTCCTAGCTTATCAACATAAAACCCCGTGGTAGAACACTCCAAGAGAAATATTCAAGAAACATGCATTTTTCATCTTCAGCAAAACTTCACTACATATTCTTAGAACACATTGCGAAAGATCGCTGTTTTACTTACATGAACGTTCAAGATAGATAGATATATATAACACTGAGATAAGGGTAGGCAGATAATTGTACTAGGTGTATAAATCTCCTTATAGGTACTCTAACTGCCTACTTGTAGATTGTAAAGGGCCCCCGAAACGATCATTTGAATTTAGTAAATTGCCATCAATTTCTATTGTAGTAATATTGTCAATCGCTTCAATTGGAATTGGTAGACGATCAATTTGCGCATCAATGTACATAAATCAATCACGTAAAAATTCACAATTGCAATTGATCGTTTCGGGGACCTTTAATACTTATACTTTACTAATGCTTGAATGCTTGTGGTGACTGGTCGCCATGCTGATCTTGGTTTTGTTATTGTTATTAGTAATTAACTCTTTATTATTTTACGTTGATGGTCCTAGTTTATCATTTGTGACTTCGAATTACGGCTACATATAACGCCCACTCCGCCCTATAAGCTTGGAGGCTTTTATTTAGGTATAAAGTTATGTTCTTTACGTTTTCAGTTTTGTAATTTTTTTTTCTGCTTGAGTATAGTTTTCGTTTTTTTTTGTACGTGCATTAAATTAGCGTGCGCTAGCTGACTTATGGCTGAATTTACTTGTATAATATAATAATTAAATTTACCTATATTATTCACCTTTGGGATGGATCAGCTAAGTACCAACTAGCCACGCTTGACTCGGTGGAACGCAGAGCTAAGAGGCTCATTGGAGACGTAAAACTGGTGGATGCCAAGCTTCATAGCTTGGCTCATCGCCGCAAGGTTGCCTGCTTGTCGGTCTTCTACAGATTGTACTTCGGAGAGTGTGCCCGAGAACTCCACGACCTCATTCCATCGGCCCCCTTCTACCATCGGACATCTAGACGCACTGCCAGTTACCATCCCTACCTGGTGGCTATTCCACCAATTCGCACTAAGCGCTTCCAAATGTCTTTTATAATGCGCACAGCAAAAGAGTGGAACTCACTACCTGCGTCTGTGTTTCCGAACGTATACAACCCTAATCTCTTCAAAGTGAGAGTGAACAGGCTTCTTCTGGGTAAGCTCACTCCATCGTCGACTTTGTCTCTGTCACCTCTGACCTAGACTAGAGTCAAGAGCAAACCCATCACAAATAAAAAAAAAAAACCTTCCCCTCCAGTGGAGTTCAACCCTTCACAACATTGAATTTTCTAATAAGGCAATTCTTAGTAACAGCCAGGAGTCTATTTTGTGCCCTATTTATTCCAACAAAATCTAATTTACAGCACAAATGACAGTAACCTCTGCTTACAGCTACGTCGAAAACAACCGTGATATTAAAATCTGTATCATCAAAACCACTTCACAGAAATTCTGTGTTTCCGCTACACCGGCAAAAATAAAAGAGGGTAGAAAATTGGGGCCAATCACAGCATTGTGCAATTTTCTATACATTGCAAGCATTGTGCATGCATCGTAATTTTGGTGGCGCAAATGTCCGACAGTACATCAAATGTAAATTCATACCAAATTATTGCTCATGCTACACATTTAAACTATTGTTTTTTTTTTTTTTTAATAACAGCCGCATGGGTCGATCCCTCAGGTTAAGCTACGCTGGCCGAGGTTGGTCTGTGGATGGGTGACCATCTTTTCATACCGAGACTCCTCCGTGCCTCGGAAAGCATGTTAAGCCGTTAGTCCCGGCTATCATTCGTGAATCTTTAACAGTCATTACGGGTCGTCAGAAGCCCGAAAGTCCGACAACAAAGGGGTATCGTATTACCCAGTAACTGGGTTGTGGACGTCAGATAGGCAGTCGCTCCATGTAAAATACTGGTATTCAGCTGCATCCGGTTGGACTGGAGGCCGATCCCAACATAGTTGGGAAAAGGCTAGGCAGATGGATTTCTCGTAATCGTTAAGCTATAATGTGATGCATTAGGTATTTTTATTCGGTTTAAAATTTTTGGTAGTGCACGTCATATTTGGCCTTTTATCCGTTCGCAAGTGGGTTATGTTGGTTTTAAATTAAATATATATGTATTTTTTGGTAGGTAATTGTTTTATGACTGACTACCTTTAGTCCGCGGCTTCGCCCGCGTGGATGTCCGAAAACTATACGTATAAAAATCTTCTTCTTGATGAAAACCGCATTATAATCCGTTCAGTAGTTTTTGAGATCATAGCGAACATATAGACAGATAGACGCGGCGGGTTACTTGTAGTGATAAATTTACCGTTTTGTTTTCTGATAAATCATTCGACATGCTTCTGTTTACTAACTTGAATGTAAATAAGGACTAGAACACGCAGCACTAATAAAAAAAAATCTTTTTCCATTAATTTATTACCTACAAGACGCATTATAAAAAAATAAGAAAACTGGCAGTGCGTGTCGGACCACGCGCAATGAAGGATTCCGTAGTTGGAATGAATTTATCCCAAGAACAAACTTAACATTGTAGTTCAAAAACATATTCTCTCATACATTCCAACTGCAAATGTAAGTTTGTACGCACAATATTGAGAGATTTACCATGTTGTTGTAAGACCACAGACTTTTAAAGTACTATTTTCTGTATTTTTTTTTTTCAAAATTTTGGGGTCTGTTGTTTCGGAGATAAGAGGGGAATGGTCAATTTTCATCTATTTTCTTAAATAATTTTTTTTTTTTTTTTTTTATAATTATAGAAAAAATATATTTGAGACCCTTACAGTAAGCCCTTTCATTTGATATGTAACACGTTATATTTTCCAAAACTTAAAAAAAAATCTTATTTGCCCCCCAAAAATGACCCCCATATTAAAAAATCATTTATTTACATTATACGTTCGTGTTTGGATCACAGAAATTCATTAGTGTACCTAATTTCAACTAAATCTGTCCGTTAGATTCGGAGCAAATTAGCTGTGACAGAAGGACAGACAGACAGAAACACGAGTGATAAAGGTTCTGTTTTTCCTTTTAAGGTACCGAACCCTAAAAATACCTTTCTTTCTATAATAATTTCTGAACTCAGTGTTATTTTTTCGATTTTTGAATAAAATTAAACACAAAATATTTTAGCTTAGCACTGCGTCCACTAGATTGCAACATTGCACCATTAGGTATAAGATGATTGAGATTTGTCTATATCACATCGTAGTCATCGTATAAATACTTTGGTCGCTATATGCATCAGAAGCCTGTTTCCTGTTTTTAACTGCGGCAAATAAGGACGGGATTACACTATAAAACGTACAAGAATACAATGACATCCGCTCACGATCTTTGATCCAATCCGTCTCATATTAAACTCACGCTATCGCTTATTGGTAGTAAGCTGATTTTTAAATATTTTTCATTTTACTTACAGTTTTTTTTTATTACAAAGTTATTATTAACCCGGAATAAATTTGTATCGCTACTTACAATATTGACTGATATTTTAGGAAGATGATTACAATATTGACTGAGATTTTTGTTCGGGTGTCCGAAACAACATTAGTAGAAAATTAATCATAATATTCACTAATACTGCTCCATCTTAGATCATCATAAATGTATGTATTTAACATGCAGTAAATAAAAAAAGTTACCTTTATTTTTGTAGCAGATAAAGTTACTAGCTTCGAAATTCGAACTCAACAAAACCACATCACTAATCCAACACAAAATAAATATAACAGTTTAATATCCATAACAGAAAAAAATAACAATATCTATGGCACTTTAAAACAACTGACAAACAGCGTTCGATTATTAGAAATTCGAAAATCAAACGTATCGCACGAAACAGTTCGTGCTAAGTCGCGCTCGGGTCGTACGTATACTGAGTCGCGATAACCGATTGCAGAGCCAGTGACGCGAATGCTTGCTTATCGATGATGCAATTTTATGATGTAGTTAAAATTGCATGAATATAATTTTAAATATTTTGTGGTATGCTCATTTTCAATTAAATGGAATTTAAAGGCGGTAATTATACAATATACATGCTTTGAATTTGAGTAATGTCACTGTCGTATGGTGTAGTTTTAGAGGGCTGCTTCATTAAACTGCTTGCTTCGTGTAGTGACAAAGGCAATCATTTTTTAAATCGGAGTTTAGCATGAGAAAATAAAAATAAAAATCGATTATCTATTCCTGTTTAAAATGACAGTAATATCTGAATAACAAAAAAAAGAAACATTTAAATAGTCTTAAGCTGTTCCAAACCCGCAATGCATGAACGTGCCATTCACTTTAGAAGTGTGGTTGCTTTAAAAATAACCTACCCCCCTACCTGGGCTTATCGGTCTTCTAAAGATTGTACTTCGGAGAGTGTACTCAAGAACTCCACGACCTCATTCCTCCGACCCTCTTCTACCATCGGACATCTAGACGCACTGCCAGTTACCATCCCCACCTAGTTGCTACTCCACCAATTCGCACTAAGCGCTTCCAAATGTCTTTTATAATGCGCACGGCAAAAGAGTGGAACTCTCTACTTGCGTCTATGTTTCCGAGCGCATACAACCCTAATCTCTTCAAAGTGAGAGTCAACAGGCTTCTTCTGGGTAACTCACATCGTCGACTCTATCTCTATCGCCTCCGACCTAGACTAAAGTCAAGAGCAAACCCATCTTAAATAAAAAAAAATAAAAAAGAACTTGTTTTTTGCGGCCAATAAAATGCATAGTAACTATGTGTTTTACAGCAACAATAAGTTGCATAGGTAACAACAGTGGTGTAAAAGGGCAGTAAGTGTGAAGTCGCGAGTCATAAGCATGTGTAGTTTTCGATAAAAGATTGTAGAACTAGTGACGCGCCTTCCCACTTATCGATATCGATGATGTAATTTAAATATACGCAATGTACTTTAAAGGTATGTTTCTATTATGTTTTATCGCTGTATTTATTTACGAGCTGTAACGGCTGTAACTATAAATGTCGTCAAGACATATATTGCAGGATAAATGATGGCCGTTTTCTATTACAAAAATCCCTGAACTCTAGAAAATGAGAAGTATCAGCAGACAGCAATTAAGGTTTTTTAATGAATACTAGGCATCGTAAAACTGAAATACATGGATATTTTAATATATAAAATTAACCTAGTTGCCTAAAATAAACTGGATTATTCAGCAAACATCACAAACTACCGCGTCTAGTTCGTGCGAGAATGCCGATGACATAATAAATGATTAAGTATTAAAATGTTACAAAATACTTCATATGAATATTTGTTTATAGTTGCTTTATATAATATTTCACATTATTATGCATGCCTACATTAATTATGTAAATTTATATCAGTAAATTTTATTTTAAATAGACGTTGTGTGAATATTACGTTATTTAAATTCATGGATTACACTAGAATTTGTGTCGGTATTTTTTTTTTTTTTTTGTAAATCACCGCCCAGAGACAGCTTTTAATGAAAAAAGAGCTCAATAATTCTGGCAACTGACAAATTAGGAGAAAAACAGATCATAATGTCTTAAATTCGTCGTGATTTAATAACTAAAACTAATGACACTGTTGAAAAGCGTAAACGATATGTACATGGATAATAAATGTATTTATTCTTGGCAACATTAGCAGTGAGTTATTGTTCAAGTTCAAGACTAATTTGATTAGGTACTACCACATCACACTGTCATAAATCAAAAGTCAACTCGCATGGAGATAAAACAATTGTGATAGCGCGTCTATAAATAAATGTGTAGGTTCTTTAAATGTGTAGGTGGTTGAGTTCTTTGACTTTTAGTTTGTAAAATAATGTGTAATTATTTTGTTATAAAAAATACATACAAATAGTTAGTTGTTCTTTTTGGTTTGGTTTAGTTTAATTTTAGTTTATGTTTGTTGTACTATCCATAACTCTGAATATGTCGCAGCTTCGACCTCCAAGATACAGGCAAACGCCTAGTTTGGGAGTTACCGTCTTATCAATTCTTGTACAATCTGATTGTAAATAAATAAATTTGAAATTTGAAAAAGAAAACGATAGTTGAATACAAAAAGTACTTACCTACATCCCTATAAAAAAACATAGTTACCGTGTATTGTTACCAATACCTACATTTTACGGTGAAAACAACGGCACAACAAAATCAGAAAGCCTAATATACAGCTAATATAAGCTAGTTAAGTAGCGATAGGCTAGTTAATTTTCAAATAACGTTAATCTGCTAGCTAAGTTCTAGTAGCCAGTTACACGACAACACTACTCAACTATAGAGTAAGGATGACCTATATATCGAGTATTACTCACCGATAAAATAGAATCTTTCAATTAAGATTACGTTCACACCACGTGCGAAATCGATATCATTCATATCTCGGAGTCAACGGCCGAACTACAAATTTATTCAATTTATAGACAATCTTATCTTAGTAATAATGTCATGTTTACTTTCGATAAATAACGATCAAGCTAATTTAAGTGGGTGATTGACCCATACTATTTATCTGGACCAGTTTGTGAAGATCCCTATGTTTGATACATCAAATGAATTAGTAGAAGGTTTTTTCGACAGAAATCGAGACAACTGATATTGCATTTTAATTCTAATGTTTCTCTATAGTTTTACTTATTTATTTATCCTCTCACTGGAACACCATACAGCACTTACACCAACGGAGCAAAAAATTACCTCATGCCATCGATTATTGCTATCGATGCTTCATACGCTGCTTTCCATCCATCCTGTGCGTGGTGGACATCGAACGAGCGGCAATGGTTCACGCAGGCCCACGCAGCGTCAAGACACTTCTTTATAATGTCATATCTCCATCCATATTGTGCACACTCTTTGTGATTTTTTGAGACTCAATGAATTTTTAAAATACACTAAAATTCCAAAAACAGAAAATTTTGATGTGTCATCCTGCCTGACAAATGAAATATGAAATATATTATAAAATTTATAGAAATATATCTTATTTTTGTCACATAGGTCTCATAAAAGGTGTTTTTATAAAAGATAGGTCTCAACAATGTTCGGTTCAGTGATAATGCTGATAATATTAAACTGCGAAGATCTGGTTGAGGTTAAAGAGGCCAGACGTCTAACCATTTCCGATAAGAAAGATCAGAGACTCGCCATTTTGTGAATGATAGATAATGTAATCTGTAGACATAATTATAATTGCAATTACTGCAGACTGTGACTTTTAAGCATCACTTTTAAAAAAAACATCCAAAAAAAAAACTACAAAGTGAAAAATAAATTAATTTCGGAAGTTGGCATCTGTGGTGTTGTATTTTGGTTTTTTTGCCACTGACTTCCGAAATTAAAGTTAATTTTCATTTTTTTTTGTAAGTCGATTTTTTTTTCGTAAAAAGTTTTTATTTTACACTTAGTTGTGTTACCTACCTGACACAAATCCGCATACCTGCATAATAAATTAGAACTTCGAAGCTAACCTAACCTAGCTAAAAAGTACCCAAGCAAAGTTAATAAATTTTACTTGGGACCAACTTCGAGGTATACCTAACCCTCTCGAATAAAACAAGAATCGTTAAAATCGGATTACTCTGTAAAAAGTTATATGCGGTCACACAAAAAAAAAACGCCTTGATCTGAGAACCTCCTCTTTTTTTCGTCGGTTAAAAATAAGGCAGCCTATGAGTGAGCATGTGCTGATGTACTGTAAATACGTGATAATATAAGTAATGTTGGTTTTCGAAAATAAACAGTCCAAGATAGAGTTGGTAATACCTTTATCTTGGACTGTTTACACTACTTAAATATTATTATACCTTACCTAAGCTACAACTAAGCACTACAACGAGCTAGACCACCACCTCTTAAAGCAGTATAATTTTAATCTTACTCGAGTGTGGAAAAGAGATGGTGCTAGACGTCCTGTATAGTATCGTCCTATCGTCCTGTATAATAATACTGCTTTTAAAGGTTAACCCCCAAAAACCCTCCTCCCACTAATAACCCACACTGTGATTACAGCCGCCTAGGTACCAAAGTACACGTTGGCAACTTGTACTTTCAAACCGAAAATGCGAATAGAAACATCGATATTTTCTGTATCATAATGTCCCATCACTGTTGCGGCGTATTTGCCGATGTTATGCTCGTGTACAACACACTATATTTTAATATTCATAATGCATTTTATATCGATAACATGCATATTAGTGTAGTGCAGAATAATTGTTACTACATGATAGTCCCAGTGGTTAAGTGATTAAGTAGAAGAGAACTTTATGGATACCGCCGCCGCGCCGTTCTGAGTTTCGCCGTGATTGTATTTTTTTTAGTTTGACATTACGCTAAGGGCTTATTGACACAAGAGATAGGGTCTTTGTGGCTTCAGGACATCTGAGTCCTAATTTTTCCGCAGTATGGTGCGACAAACTCGGAAACTGAGTTTGGATGACCTGGAACCCAAAAGGTTGTTTTTATTTTGCTCTTAAAGGGTATTTCCCCCATCTGAGTCTCAGACTGCGGCCACAAAACCACCGCTCTTTCGAAGCTCCTCGCCCCAGGTTTCGTGTTCGTGCGCTAATAAAGTAATACTTAACCAATGCAATCACATCCTCAAGCGCGACAATTATAGCAGATTCTATAGAAAATATTATTTTAACATTGGAAGTTTAAGGGTAATGCGATGTATAGCGGTTTGTAAAATACATAGTAAGTAGCATAAATGTTTTCAGCATGTACTTACCCGTACCAAGCTCACGGAAAGCATCCCACACGAACAGTGTTCTAAAATTCTTTTAAACTATCACATTTCATAATGCACCTCGAAAGTAGAACATCGAGACATCGAAATAATATCGATACACTTACCCAACAATCGGGATCGAGTACTCGTTTCTTTCACAACTCGGTATGTCCACACAGTGTAGTAATATTTCTAACGTTACATTACACGTCCGATGTTTACCCCAAGAGTGCACCAAATGTATTCTTAATGACGTTCGATGCACGCCGACGGCAGCGACGGTATAAAAGTGCTCGTGAGTTTCTCAGGTATACGATACGGAAAAGTAATCCGTTTTTAAAATTCTTGAATTTTAGAACTTTTTCGAATTTGCAATTGGAATCAGCCAACAGGGTTTTAAAGTTTTTAAAAATAAAACGTAAATATTCTTTGTGAGGGAGGATGTTAATAATGGATGATCAGTATGTTTTCTTTAAGATCTTTCTTTAGGAGATTAGTAGTTTTTCCAGGCTATTTGTATTGAATGGTAGTTACGCTAGATGCATTACCGACTGGCGCATACTGCTTACCTAACGATTGGAATGGTGTGTAAGTACTTAGTAAATATATCGCCGATATTATTGCCTCTGTGTAATACTAAATTATGTGTTTGGACACATAATCTCACAGAGGTTGAGCTACATAATTGGGAGTTTGACGAAGTGTAAGTAACGTGTCGAGAGCGTAGGCAGCAGCTTTCTTTTGTCTGCTAATAGCATAGTGCTTTGATTAGACATTAGAGAGAATAGATAAAGACTGGAAGAAAGACATAAGTACTTTCAAGCAAGATCACTATGTGAATTATTTGCCTGTAAGGTAAACTAAAAGGCGTAAAACTCATGCACAATTCCACCTACTTACATTAAATAATCAATTATTTTATTTTAACTTTTTATGCGATGTCATAGAGTTATTTTTCTAGTTTCGAAGAAAAACCTATTTATGTACCTAATATGTACATGTACAACATCTAACATAAGAACATGGCTACCCTACGCGTTGATAATAAATTCGCTCTCAAACAGCGGCACCTAGCGCTTTAACGTAGAACTAACGCTAGTGCCAAGTATTCAGGAAGACTGTTCATCAATTATTCTATTTTACAGTACGTGAGCTGTTTTATGTTCTTATATTAAATTGCTTTTATAGTGGATGAATGGATAGAATAAGAAATGAGTATATACGAGGAAATTTAAAAATGGCACCGGTGACGGTAAAGTTATGCTGAAATCGGTTGTAATGGTATGGGCATGTGATATAGAGAAATGAGGAAAATGTAGTGAGGAAAGTTTTGAGTAAGAATACCGATGGCTATTAGAGTCGGGGAAGACCAAAGAAACAATGGATGGACTGTGTGAAAGATGATATGGCTAGAAAGGGGATGAAGAATAGTAGAGCGAATAAAGATAAAGAATAGTAATACCAGCGCTGCGGTATTTATTTAAATATTGCAGCTTTATGCTGAGATAGGAGCCTTTTTGGCCTCGCACAAGGATTTTTTATTGATATATTTTGTATTTATTTTGTTTAATTTTTTTTAATGTTAATTTTGTTAGTTTCCTATGCTCTTTTTCACTGTTTGTATTTCCTGTGCGTGTCCCAAATAAAGTATTTTTCTTTCTTTCTTTTTCTTTCTTTCTTTCTTTCTAGAGAAGTATGGAAAAAAGAGACATGTTGCGCCGACCCCAAATAGATTGGGCAGGAGAATAATGAAATGCAAGTATTGTAGGTTTTATTGAGATGTTACTATTTGGGTAATATAAGTATGCAGTCAAGAAAGAGCTTTTATTTCAGTGGGGTTGGTTAAAGAAACTAAAGGGTTCCTGTCGTGTTGTGGTGCATTTAAGTAACTTTTACATAGACTTGGGTGAACGTCTGGAATTTCAAGACAAAGCCCTGCTATCAAATTACTGACTGTCTAATATGTACTATCGACAAACGTCAGGCCTCTCCAATTTCGACACAATTGACTATCAAATTGTAGGACAAACAAAGGACCATAGGGGACCAGGGTGAATGAGTGAAAGAGAAAGTAAATTTAATGTGTAAAGGTGTCTGTTTTCACTTCATCCGCGTGAAATTTCTTGTTACCCCGACCCACCGCGTCGCATCTCCCGCGCTATTACTTCGTTTTCCCTTAGCGTTCTTGTTCTTTCTGGCTTTTTTTTGTTTTTGCTCGGCTCATAAGGGTCATAGTGTGATATTAAATTAATAAACTTTCTCAAGAATTAGGCCTTCAAATGCAAAAACAATTTTTCAAATCCGACTGGTAGTTCCAGAGATTAGTGCGTTCAATCAAACAAACTCTTCAGCTTTTATTATTAGCGAACAGGGTGGCAGAGATATCGACGCACATCTTGTTACCATGGATTCAGTAAATAATTTTTCGTCGTTTATAAAAAATAATCAGCGTAATCCAAACCAAAACCGACGACAAAATTTTACCGCAGGGGTCGAGAATCATATACTGAATCCATGGTAAAAGGTTGAGCGTCGATGTCCCTACCTCCCTGCATACTTCATTTCGCATTGAATACAGGAAGTTTTTAGCAGTGCGCAAATTTTTACATGCAAAAAAAAAACTGTTGTTTCATACAAAGTTTCCTACTCGACCAAAATGTTTGAAATAACAGATTTTTTTCGTGATTTCAGGGTTGCTCCCATAGTAAAAGTTGTTCATATTCATGGGTAGAACACCCTGTGAAAATTTGCGCACTGCTTAAAAACTTTTCCTGTAGGTAAGGAAGCTCAGTTTGGTAATATTTTCACCATTCAGTGTGATAGAAATTGGGATGCTAGTGAGCAATGAGTGTCTGCGACCTCTTGCTCAACAGTTCAACACATTTGCCGCTAGACTGTTGATAATATTACCATTGTCATTATCTCAGTCGAAAGACGTCCACTGCTGGACAAAGGCGTCTCCCATACATCACCTCAATGACCTTTTTTGTTTTTGTTTTCGGGGGGAAACCTTCAAAAGGCGCTCGGGCTTTGGGGAAAAGGACGGCGAGAGTGGGGTTATTACCTCACTAAAACCACCCCGGTGGTCACCATCTACACATGGAAGGGGGCACTGTTACCTCTCAAAAGACCAATCCGGAACCCCGTCTGTGCAATGCTTGTTAGGGCACATCTCTGGGGACAGTCTCCCCAGAAATGTGCCCCGGAGGGGTCGCCCCGAAACCTTACTTCAATTACCTATCATGTGCTGCCTACTCTCTGCGGATTCTCAAGCTGAGGTCGTTGGTTTACATTGGGAGCTTTGTTGCTCTGTTGAATTAGTGCAGCACTTGCCTCCAACTTGAATTATCTAATAGTTAATTTAAATAAAAAGCCGCTCTTAGTATGTTATGTAGTGTTGTTATTTTATTTTTTGTTATTTCTGGTGTACAGTAAAGTGTGTAGGTATATAAATAAAAATGAAATGCGTTGGTAACAGCTGCACCGACTTGGCTATTTTTTATTTTTCAATGTTCTTATTTCGAAAATGTTCACTTCTTAAATTCATCCCCGTCTAAAGCTGAAAACCTTTTGCACAGTAGTCTGGCCAAATGTAGTCGCTTAATTAACTTCGCACATGTAAAATTCGTGATGTGATTAATATTTTGAACTCACTTAACTCTAAAAATACTGGTGACTACTGAGGCATCTCCTTAAGTAATATACTAGATCAGATGACCCTATGTTAATAATGTCCCAGGATATTATTATTATTTATTATTATTAACAGACGTAGCATCCTATCTAGCTGTTGCTGTCAATAAATGTGTAGATTTAGAATCATGAAAAGTAGTAAAGTCATACTATTATTTATATTGGGTATTAAAAATGACGTTGGCAATTTCAGGCCTATTTCTACGAGTATCTTACCTATATTTAACAAAATATTTTAATTAATTAATTTTATAATTATTTATTATTGAAATAATCTACTCATTACAATGTTTTAATAATTTGTATGTCGTTATCTAGCGACCTCGACAACTAATCATATTATTCTTACCTGAGCAACCGGCAGCAAGTTCGTCATGCTCCCATAGATGCACTGCTTGCGGTAGCCGCGAGGGTCGGGTAGCCTCCTTCCCTCAAATATGGTGAGGGGAGTAATGGCTAATATTTGCGTTATGCTTGTGAACGGAAGCCGCTTGTGGTAACTGGTCGTCTTGCTGATCATGGTTTTGTTATGGTTATTAGTAATTAACTGTTTATTTATTTTACTTCGATGATCCTAGTTTATCATTTCTGACTTCGAATTACAGCTATATACAGCTATATGTAAGCGGGCACGCTCCTTATGCCTGGAGGCTGTTAATTAGGTATTTAATAAAGTTCTGTTTACGTTTTTATTTTTTATTTCGGCTTGGGTATAGTTTTCGAATATGTTTGTTGGTATTTTGGCGTATACTAGCTGACATATGGCAAATAATGTAATTTAATATTTTGTGTTATGTAATGTTAATTATTTTGCGTACTATTGTATAGAATTCTGTTTTCTCTGTTTATTTTTATATTTGTTTTCCCATAGAGAATAAAATAAATCCAGTTTTTCTAACTGAACAAGAACTGAACAGACAGCTGTGCTGCTGGGGTGTTTATTGCGCCACTTCTTCTCTCCAGCTAAAGCACTAGGAAGTGGTGAAGGGCGGACGTTTTGGTGGACTGTCTTTTATACGATAATTTTGACGTTCGAAAAGTGCTGAGACTCAGTCTAGTTTGAATAAATGACTTTTGATTGGATTTCGGATTCGTCTTATAAGCTAGGCTACGAGAAGAAACTTTTAGTTTATTAATGTGTAATTGTGTATTATTTCATTCATTTATGTCGTAAAGTCTTCACGAAAGTCATGAATAGGTATTCATGTATACCTAATCCCAAGCAACCTGCCCAGCCTTTTCCCAATATGTTGGGATCGGCTTCCAGTCTAACCGGACGTATCTGAATACCAGTATTTTCCATAGAGCGACTGCTTATCAGACTTCCACAACCCAGTTACTGGGTAACACGATAACCCTTGGTAAGACTGGTTGTCAGATTTTCGGGCTTCTGACGACCGGTAACGACTGTCAAAAATCCAAGAATAACAGCCGGGACCAACGGCTGAACGTGCTTTCCGAGGCTCGGAGGGGTCTTGGTATATAAAGATGGCCACCCATCCACAGGCCAACCCCGGCAAGCGTAGCTTAACCTGATGGATCGACCCGTGCGGCTGAGCCACGAGCTTCTCTCTCCTCTCTCCAATCTCTACTACCTATGAGAATCTAAAAACCCACAAAGTGACCACAAAAACTATTTTCGTTAAACTATAAACATTGTTCTCTGAGTTTATAAGGGAGCTAATCCAATAACTTGGCTAACACGTCGACACGCCTGATGCATTATTTATACAAGTACAGACTTATTGGAAACACCGGCTGACATCCACGTAGGTTGCCACTGCAAGGTAGGTAGGGATAGAGGTGAAATTAAGTGGGTTATAATGTAATGTTTGTAATGTAGTGAAATCATTGGTAAAAAAATAATACATGTTTTTGTTTTACGACAGCTAAAACTGACAACTAAAAACTAGGGCTAATTAATCCTACATCAATCAATCTGCCTCGCCTTTTCCCAACTATGTTGGGGTCGGCTTCCAGTCTAACCAGTATTTTACATAGAGGTCAGCATCCCCCTTGTGGGGTATCCCCCTTGGTGTCGGTGAGACTGGTTGTCAGAGTATCGGGCTTCTGACGACCCGTATAACGACTGTCAAAGTTCCACGAATGACAGCCGGGACCAACGGCTTAACGTGCTTTCCGAGGCACGGAGGATTCCCGGTATGAAAAAATGGTCACCCATCCACGGACCAACCCCAGCAAGCGTAGCTTAACCTGATGAATCGACCCGTGCGCCTGTTATTACTTAGCCACGAGCTCCTCCTAATCCTGTACATCTATTCTACGAATATTGTAGCTGAAGTGTTTGTTTGTTTGGGCGCGCTAAACACTGGAACTACCAGTCGGGTTTGAAAAATTATTTTTGCATTTGATAGCCAAATTCTTGAGGAAGGTTAGGTATAGATTATTTCACATCACGCTACGACCGTTAGGAGTCGAGCAACAAGAACAACTATTTAGAAATAACGCAAAACGAAAACGAAGTAACAGCGCGAGCAGGCTATACGATACGAAACAACGATACGATACGATACGGAGCGACAGTGCATGGGAAGCCGTCACTTCCTTCTACCAAGCAATAATGCTCGCGAAGGAGGAGGCGGAACGCGTGAGGGAGAGGCAATCTTTGCGCCCTCATGCGCCTACTCGGCGCACGAGAGGCCCTGGGCGAGCAATGGGTAGGTCGCCGTCCGGTATGGACCAGGCCTGGGTCGATGACGTCACGTTTTGTTCCACGCGCGCCTCAAAGAGATGTCAGCACTAACTGATGCGGTCCGCTAGGGCCGCGATGCCTGCCAGGGTCGCGGGTTGTTTGAAAGAGTTACCGTTTCCTTGGTACAGGCAACTGAAGGAACACGGGTGGGTTTTAGTCAGTAATTTGACCCCTCCCGCTCCGCCCAGAGCGGGAAAAGTTATTTGATGATTTCCCATCCAAAAAAAACGAAAGCACTTTGTTCAACTTCATTAGTACTGAATCACTGTGCGTCAGCTGCTTCCCACTTTTCAGTTTTCATGCAAATGCATTTGCATTTTTTTTATTATTCATTCTCATGTCTTTTTAATAAAAGGCCAAATATTCGGCACAGAGCAATGGTCCCGAAGAATTTTCTAACTTTCAGCATCCTAGATGGTACTAACTGAGACCTAAGGCTAGGTACTAATATTAATGATTGTCGCGCGAATACGCGACCGTCACGTTCTCTTGAACGCGTCGTTGCACCCACAGAGTGACATATATGACGCCATGATCGCGTGTTCGCGGATCGGTCGCTTATTATTACCCCGCGTCTTAACAAAAAGCGAAAATCGCGCGAGTACGCGATCTATGCAATCGTGTGTGAATATATGACGTACAACCGTGAGATTATGTGTGTCAAATTCATACCTATAAAAGAGCGCGAGCAATGCGTACTCGCGCGACAATCGCTTTTGATTAGGACGCGGCCTTAGGACCCGGGTTAAGATCTCTCGAAAACCTTTTGTTACTTTAATATGAGTTCATTCAAACAATATCCGTTCTAACAAACATAGAAAAGAACCTACTCAATATACCAAGCATCCATCCATACATAACATCCCTTCTTCCACACTCATGCATCTTTTCATACAAGCGCGTTTTTTGCACATGGCTGGAGCCCCGGGTCTCCTGAACCCTTATCAAATACATCTACATGAGAATGTACTGAACTTAAAAATATGATGACTTGTATTAAAATACAAAGGTTAGTGTTGCTAAGGTCTATGAAAACGGTGTTTACTCATCCAGCCGCCATAAATTAAATTCAGGTCTAAAATCTTGATTGAGAGAAAAAGAAAGAAAAAAGCTATAAAAAAACCTATAATTAAAAAAAGAAAGAAAAATGTTTATTCAGCACAAACAAAACGCACATTACAAACAAGACTTAAAGTACACACATGCAAAGTAGACAAAAGCCTCGTATTCAAGCAGTCTATAAGTTGTCAATTTTTGTCCATTACTTGATGTCAGAGCCAGGGACCAAAGACAATTTACATTGCCTCTGAGATGTTGTTCTTAAGAGTATTAGTGTTCTGTGGTGTTGTGCCACTGACAAATGACAACAAACAATCAAAACAAAACAAAAATCCGAATTGCTGAGTTGAGAAATAACTACTTTTATAACAAATAAAGAACAAGGAAGGAAAAAGGTGGCAGATTGTAGATAATATAACTCCTTCCAAACATTTATTTTGGTTTTGACATAAGCTTGTCTATAAAATTCCTGGGAACCATAGACGAAAAAATGCAGTACTTCATGAACGCTATGAAGTTCCCTATTTATAGACAGGCAACCATAGACGAAAACTTGTCATACTTCATAGATGCTATGAAGCTCCTTATTTATTGACAGCAACCATAGACAAAAAATGCAATACTTTATGGAAGCTATGAAGTTCTTTATTTATTGACAGGCAACTATAGACGAAAATATGCAATACTTCATGGACGCTATGAAGTTCCTTATTTATTGACAGGCAACCATAGAAGAAAAAATGCAATATTTCATGGACTCTAAAGTAAAATAAAAAAACCATTTCAGACACCAATCTACATGGTCTTCACATGAAGTGACCAAGATTATGTCCGGACTTTATAAGAGACTGTGACCTCTGAGTTTGTTTCGGCATTTCTTCTCAGAACAGTCAGATAGGAAACGCCGACCTCATCTAGTTTAAAAAAAAAAACATGATTGAATTGTAAAAGTTTTTGTACAAACCTACTTACAGAAATAAAAAGCATTTATCATTTAAATGTTTGGAAAGATTACAGTTTTGATTCCTATTTCTTATAGTACCAAAATAACGAGTTATGGTAACTTGTTCGTAACTGTGTTAGCACGAATAATATAAAATAATATACTAGCGGTCCTGACAGACGCTGTCCTACCCAATTGTAAATCTAAACCATCGAGGGACCCACTTAAACACACAAGAAAAATCATCAAGATCTGTCCAGCCGTTTAGGAGGAGTTCAGTGACATACACACTTACAGAAGAATATTGCATACAATAGCAGCATACGAAAGGCGAAGTCTCACCACTCGTGAAGGCTATTTTTCATGTCAATGAAAATAGAATAGGGATGACGCCTGGGTAAAAAAAGAAATTCTATTTAGTCCGTCAGTCAGATAATAAAAAAATATTAGACACGTATTTTTTGCTTTTGCATATTAATAAAAAAAATACTTAGATAACACCGCGATGTTTGGGAGTGGGGCTTCGCTACGTCACTTCTACATATAAAATCTACCAAGGCGTGACGTCATACCACATTTTACTCAATGTATCACCGTAATCTTTTGATTACGTAGAAAAAGAAAAAATACGTGTCCAATATATTTTAATAATCTACATGACGGGCAAAAAACAAAATTTTAGTCATTTCCAAATTTACCTATAAAAACATTCTATCTAAAAACCAAACATAAAACTGATACCGATACTTTAAAAACCTAAACTCCACGAACTACCCCACTCATTGCAAGACTTAAAACATATCCGTATAATATGTAGTTACATTATCACACAGGGTGGAGCAAAGTCAGTTTAAAACTTAATAAAAGCGTAGTTTAGTGTCCATATTAACTGTAACTCGACGGACATAGTACACAAAGAGGTTAAATAGTGGTTTTGTTAGCATAGGATTAGCGGAATGTTACACCCGTATTTTATAAGCAAGCAATTACTTGCTGCTAAGTATTTTCTTAGTAGTGAAGTCATTACTTGAGCATAGAATTCATCATTATCCCTGGTGCGTGGGGTGTGGGGCAGCGACAACAGTATCCTGTCTCTAATTTCGAGCAGGCTGGACTGTCCGTACGTGAATCGCCATTTCCTATGGAATGGTGCAGCCACGGTGATGCGGCATGAGTATATTACCTATATACAGGAATTTGTTAAAAATTTAAATAAAATTTAAATTACTAACATAGGATAAGTTTTTTACTAACAAATGAGTGATGGTTACTTGAATAAATAAAATAAAATGAAATTTAAATTAAAAAATCTTATTCTATAGTCAAGTACTACGTAAGTACCTAAGTAATACGTAAATTACTTGAGTACGTTACTTGCTTGAGTAAGAATCAACGTTCAAATCAAACGCAAAAAGGTTCTGATTTCTTAAGTTAAGAAAATGGTGACTATTACTTGCTAAGAATTCTAACCTTTGACAGTTCTAACGTCAAGCAATTATTAGCTATAGAATTAAAATCGTTACTCGTGTAATTACTTTTACTGAAGTAATAACTTTTACTTGTGGGTATAAGAAATTACTTAGCAGCAAGTAATTGCTTGTTACGGGTGCTAGTGTTCAAGCAACAAAGTGTGTAAAGGGTCGATGGGCTTAAGGCGACGATAACCTAGTTTTAATGATTTTAAACTGAAGATCACGTCTAAACGAGTAGTGTTCATGATTAGAAAAAAATATACGTCAAAGTAAAACATTTTCTTAATAACTTAATATGTGAATGTTTTAGATTATGTTTATATCACATAGTGTAATTAATTTGTAAAGTTATGTCTAACGCAGATAAAAAATTTAGAATCACGCAAAAACTTTCAAGCGTATTTTTATGAAATCTTCACCATTTTAAAGATAATTTAATTAATAATCTGTTATTATACTTGTTTTATTAAAATACCTTTTGTTTTATGTATAATAAACTAATAATGCGTTTAATTTGGGACAGCGCTCCTTTATGGGCGAGTCCTATTACTGGCTGGAGCTACGACGCCTTGCGTGAGCTCAACACAGAACACGCAAGCTAACCACTCCAGGCCATTGGCATATATCTGCGTCTTAAAATGATAGGTGAGGGACCCTTCTCATATTTTAGGAATCGTATAGGTACCTATTATCGCGGTCTGTCCTAGGTTGGGTGACTAACCATTTTACACTCCTCCGTGCCTTGGAAGGCATTGCACGCCGACGCAATCCCAGCTGTCATTCGTAGATCTTTGACAGTAGTTACGGGTAGTCAGAAACCTTAAACTCTGACAACCGGTCATACTGATATCGTAAACGGGTATCGTTTTACCCAGATACGGCCGCTTTCTATAATATACGAGTATCTCAATCCCAATCTTGATCCTGATCCTAGTCTGTGGTTCAGACTAGGATCGGGATCAACGGCCAAGTTGGTCAATCTGATTCTTTGAGATGGCGATTCACAAGCAGCCATCAAAGACTGCGGATCAAGATTGGGATTGAGATACATTGTAGATTTCAAACGATACTCCGTAATGAAAGTCAAATAGACTAGAAGTGATCCCAATATGTTCTGAAAAGGCTAGGTAGATATTAAGACAAATATTAGTTAGTTATCATAAGTATGGCTCGAAAGGTGAAGTGGGTGATCGATAAGATCAGGAGCTTATCCACCACCCATGACCCGTCGTCGTACAGGTACGACAACGGATCATGGGTTCTACAAAGACACGTTCATCCCGGAAGGGGTACTTTTTCTCATTTGTTGTGTACCGTAGTAACCAACATCAAACATTTTAGAAATAACATTTACAGTAACACAGTAATCAGCAAACTAAGCGTTTGATTAAATATGGCTTCAAATTTTCCGTCAGGCTGTTTCCCATTAATTTAACTCAGTTTAAAAGCGCTTAATTATCGTGAATGACACGTTCACGTTGCATACGTAATGTTATTAACAGCACGTCATCGCGATGGCATCATATCCTGGCAACTGGTATTTACTACAATTTTGATTCCCCATTTATTTTTATATTTTTGGGGTTGAAACCCTCGGGCCGCGGGGTCCGTGTGCTCATGGTTTGTCCAACGAAATCTCCAAACGGCTGCTTGACACTTCCCGTGACCCAAGGGCTGGTTTTTACCTTGGCCAGAGGCTAAGCATTGCCATACAACGTGGTAATGCCGCCAGTCTCCTGGGTACATTACCAGTCGATAGCGATGCGGAGGAATTTTTCAACGCCATATTTAAGTTTTATAACAGTTTTAGTTAAGTTAGGTTATTATATTTCTAACTTAATTATTTATAACCATGTAATGAAATAAAACATTTCAGACTAAAAAAAGCGAAAATAGTTCTATTAAATTCAATTAGATTTTTTCGCATCGGTAAGCAACCACCAAAATGATTTACTATAAAGCAATTTTTAACCGACTTCAAAAAGGAGGAGGTTCTCAATTGGTAAAAAACGAAAATACAAAACCAAAGACACCGACTAACGAAATTAAAGTAATTTTTCACTTTGTAGTGTTTTGTTTTGGAAGTCGGTTTTATTTTTTGCTAAAAAGTTTTTTACCCGACAGCACGACAGCAAATAGGGTTATGTGTTTCATGAACCTTACCACATTTTAATGAACCAAGGAAGCTTGTTTCAGATTAGTATACAAAATTGAAAGTTTTCTTTAACAACGTTAAGAAAATTTTAAATATCAATACTAGGCACAGGCCAAAATTAATTCTAAGATAATCATGCTAAGTTTTGAGTTACAAGTGACGTATGAAACGCCGGGAGGGGATGCCCTAGAAGGACAATGAAGAAGGACATGAAGGTGTTCTCCAGAAAAGTCAAGTGCTTAGTATGCGTGTATGACCAGAAATATGAACGTAAACGTAGCAAAATTAATAATAATATGTAAAGTATCGTAGCAGGAGTCGTTTGTAGGCGTGAGTTTATGTATGTATGTAAGTAACCTAATTATGAAATTGAGTTAATACATCATCCTGTAACACAAACCGCTCCCTTCCCCGCTCCGCTCATCACCAACTTCCCGCCCTTCCCCTCGCAACAATTGCATTTAGAAACCCATTTTGTGTAATACAGCTCTTTGTTATTTGCATAGAAATTTTCACGAAAGCTTCAGATTATAATATTGTTTTGCTCTTGCCTTATTTAATGTAGGTAACTGGCTTTTGAAAAGAGTTTTCATTAGCAAGGTACTGTTATTTTAAAGTTAAAAATAGAAGATTGCTTGCAAATTAGGTTGCATGTACCTAACTGGTTCTTGTAACTGCTTTGTCTAAGGTAAATGGTAACTGGTTTGTAGGTAGTTGAAGTTTGTTCACGAGAACGGGTAGGGATAGTATTCACGATCTAATTCTTAATTATTATTTTTTTTTTTTTTTTGAGATGGGTTTGCTCTTGGCTCTAGTCTAGGTCAGAGGTGACAGAGACAAAGTCGACGATGGAGTGAGCTTACCCAGAAGAAGCCTGTTCACTCTCACTTTGAAGAGATTAGGATTGTATGCGTTCGTAAACACAGATGCAGGTAGAGAGTTCCACTCTTTTGCTGTGCGCATTATAAAGGACATTTGCAAACGCTTAGTGCGAATAAGTGGGTAGGGATGGTAACTTGAAGTGCGTCTAGATGTCCGGTGGTAGAAGGGGGCCGATAGAATGAGGTCGTGGAGTTCTCGAGCACACTCGCCGAAGTACAATCTGTAGAAGACCGACAAGCAGGCAACCTTGCGGCGATGAGCCAAGCTGTGAAGCTTGGCATCCACCAGTTTTACGTCGCCAATGAGCCTCTTAGCTCTGCGTTCCACCGAGTCTTAATTTTTTTATTTTATTATATACAATTTATTTATTTTATTCTCTAGTCTTACGTTTAACTTTTGTATATTAAGACCAGAAATCACTAAATGCGTTTAGCGCTAAGCTTATTTAAAACGTCGTTCTGTCTCTGTCAATCGTTTGAAGATGACCGAGACAGGTGAAGTTGTAAACGTGATTTGTGATATAATCATAATCATAAAGTTTATTTGTTAAACATAGGTATACAATAGGTTATGACCTACAAACCCTATAGGTTATAACCTAATAAACGTTAAGTCCCTTATAGCTCTAAAAATCAAGCTACAAAGTCAACGCAAAAAATACGGCCATTTAGCAACATATATTAATGCAAATAAATCAAAACTTATAGGGTACTTCCCGTTGACCTAGAATTTGGCAAACAGCAAGGTCTCGCAGCACAAGTAACGGAAAAAGTCCAAAAATCTTAGTTTTTAGTTTTATATCATTAAACGTATTTCAATATATGGGAGAACATGTTTTTCAACTATAATATTAAGTTTGGTTTTGTTGATAAAATTCATTTCAACTACGGAACCCATTATGTCTATTCTTCTTGTCCGATACGCACCGGTTTCAGTTTTTACCGAACGCAAAAGCTTGCTTTAGCTTTGATCTAGGTTATTGCGATTATGAAATATTGGATTTTACTTCACTTGTTACATAATGCTCCCAACATCTCATGCGTAAAGGTTTTCAAGCACATTTCAGGGGCTCTTTAAATATCGATATAAAAGTGCATAATATTATGGTATGAATAATACCTATAATAGAGCTTTATACTTATGAAAGACTTTTTCAGAAAAGTATTAGGTATAGGTACCTATCTGTTTTTTCGTCTGGAAGAAATGAAAAGTATGGAAAGATTTTCTTACAAATATTATTAGCTAACTTTTGCCCGTGGCTTCGCCCGCGTTGAGGTCGGAAAATTTCCCACGGGAAATTATCCCAAGAACAAACTTAACATTGTAGTTGAAAAATATGTTCTCCCATATATTCTAACTACAAATGTCCATAGTTAAACGAAAAGGATTCAACCCACATTACACCTAATGTGAGTTGGATCCTTTTCGTTTAACTATGGACCAATGTAAGCTTGTGCGCAGAATATTGAAAGATTTACCATGTTATTTTAAGACCATAGACTTATGCCATAGAATTGATAGATAGGTTTATGCCATAGAATTTTCTGTATTTTTTTTTCAAAATTTTAAGCTCTGTAGTTTTGGAGATAAAGGGGTGGGGGGGGGATGGTCAATTTTCGTCTATTTTCTTAAATAACTTTAAAACAGTTTATTTTAAAATTATTAAAAATATACAGTATGTTAACCAACAGAGGGCGTTCCCGTTAACCCACAATAGTATAGCATCCATACATGCTAAAAAAAATATTACCATTCGAAAACAAAATGGTTTTTATTTTTTTTAATATTAAAATATTCACTAAAAATGTTAAATTGATACGTAAAAGAAACACTCTGTGCACGCGTACTTGAAGGACGGAAACATCGCAATTTAGTTTTTATTTTTAGTGAATATTTTTATATTTTTTTGAATATTTTAGTGAATATTTTAATATTAAAAAAAAAAATAAAAACCATTTTGTTTTCGAATGGTAATATTTTTTTTAGCATGTATGGATGCTATACTATTGCGGGTTAACGGGAACGCCCTCTGTTGGTTAACATACTGTATATATTTGAGACCCTCACAATAAGCCCTTTCATTTGATAGGTACAGTTTGCAAATATTTTTTTTTTTAACTTTCTTATTTGCCCCCCAAAATTGACCCCCATATTCAAAATTTATTAATTTACATTACACGTCCGTGTTTGGGTCACAGAAATACATACGTGTGCCAAATTTCAACTTAATCGGTCCATTAGATTCGGAGCAAATTGGCTGTGACAGACGTACAGACAGACATACAGACAGACAGACACATGCGTGATCCTATAGGGGTTCCGTTTTTCCTTTTTGAGGTACGGAACACTAAAAAGAGTTTTAAGTTATTTTATAGACATTTTACAACAATTTATTGAGATTTATATTTCGAACCCTAATTATTAACAATGTACCAAAAGATTTACTTACAACATTTTAAAATTAAAAAGATAGAAGTACTTTTTGTTAGCTACGCCTTTTGAGTTCAAAAACTCTTTGCTTAGTAGTGAAGTATGTGCGAAGTTAGTTTCTTCAAGTTTTTGTTAAGAAGTTTTTGATGATAAATTATTTACGTGAGGAAAATGTAATAAAAAGGAGTTCAATTTAAATAAGATACTAAATCAAGTAACTATTCTATTCAATTACATTCTGGCATGAGAAAATCTTAGCTACTTAAATACTTATTTATTTGGCTAGTTTATATGTAAACAAAATATTATCTTTAAAGACTTTTAGGTGTTCCGCACAGCCGGGCCGCAAAATGTACTATCGACAAACCCCAGCCCTTTCCAATTTCGAAATAATATTGCTTGCAAGCTGCAATTATAGGACAAAGAAAGCACCATAGTGACAGGGTGAATCAGTATATACAAAAAACCGGTCAAGTGAGTGTCGGACTATGCACAATGAAGGGTTCCGTAGTTGGGATGAATTTATCCCAAGAACAAACTTAACAGTGTAATTGAAAAAGATGTTCTCCCATACATTCCAACAGCAAATGTAAGTTTTTACGCACAGTATTGAGCGATCTACCATGTTATTTTAAGACCATAGACTTCTTATAAGTTTTCCTGTAATCAATAGGTATAAAACTATTTTCTGTTTTTTTTTTTTTCATAATTTGAGGTTTAGTAGTTTCGGAGATACGGGAGGAAATGGTAAATTTTCGTCTATTTTCTTAAATAACTTTAAAACAATTTATTTTAAAATTATAAAAAAAATATATATTTGAAACCTTCACAGTAATCCCTTTCATTTGATATGTCACACAGTACAGTTTACAAGACTTTTTTTATTTTTTTTCATTTGCCCCTAAAATTGACCCCTCCTGTAAGGGTTAATAATTGAATATGGGGGATATTCAATT
Organism: Dicycla oo; assembly: GCA_948252095.1. Lineage (NCBI taxonomy): Eukaryota > Metazoa > Arthropoda > Insecta > Lepidoptera > Noctuidae > Dicycla > Dicycla oo. The sequence goes on from OX411716.1 coordinate 20,834,339, forward strand.
ATTAACCCTTATAGGAGGGTTCCGTTTTTTCCTTTTGAGGTACGGAATCCTAAAAAGCAACTTTAAGGTGTAAAGGAATCCGTTTTGTCGATAGTACCACATTCGATTTTGTCACCCGGTTTATCGCAACCCGAACATTGTGTGTAGCTCAGTTTTTTCCTTACGGTCTTAGCTATTATTATAGTAGAATAAAATAAAATAAATATAAACAAAATAAAATTCACCTGTACACTGGGTGAGTTCACAAGGGCCACGTACTGTGTAGCATGTAAGGTATAGTTAAGTAAAATTTATTTTAAGTAAGTTTGTCGCATTATATTTAATTATTATCTGTAAAGGCAAATGAAACATGTCATGTGATAAATAAATTGACAGATATTAGGGATGGGCCGAATGTGGTTTGAACCGAATACGAACTTCGGTTATTTTCACCGCACTTTCTTGAGAGTGACACGTCGAATCTTTTTTACGCGCTCACTTGAATTATTGGTGCGTACACCCCGTCCGCAGTCTGCGCAACCGGCTTCTCGCTAGGCCTGCCGGTCCTGTCAGCCGGCAGAATCCTTGTCTATTTACACCATAACCTGCCCTTGGTAAATTTTAAATAGTTGTGAAATATAAAAGAATTTATTTTAACATAAATATTTACGAAAATCAAATCATCTGTCTTCCATTTTCTCAAGTCCAGTTTAACCAGATGCAGCTAATTGTTAGTATTTTAAATGGAGCGACTGCCTATCTGACCACCCACAATATTTACTAAAATATATTACAAATAGTTACAAAATAAAATAAGAATAAAAAAAGTTATATCGATAAAAGTATTCCCATCACTAAAGCAGCGTAAGTAAAACTCTTTTTGTCTTTACACCTGTTTGCATCCTCTGAAGGGAAGTCGATCCCCATAGAATGTTTTCATTAAACTTTGTTAATTTACGCCTATCTCCCCCATCCGCCGGGGATGGATGCCTATCCCAAATTTTGTCCTTAATGGAATGAAAGGTCTTCTTAAAGGATCTTTTCGAAATTTACCCCTTTTAACGTTCAGGAGGTAATTTTTGTAATTTGTGTTTCAGATTAATATGATTGGCGTAAATCAAGGCTGCTCAACCAATTTTGAATGTGGGCTATATAATTTAGATTCCGTGTCAGACGGTGGGCCATCTAGTAAATATAACATGCTTACATTTGCCGTTATGGTAGATACTTAGCTATTAAAAGTAAACAAAACTTTAAGTAGGAGGAGGCGGAACGCGTGAGGGAGAGGCAGCCTCACGCCCTCAGTCGCCGCAGGAGACGCCCTGGGCGGCGGGAATCGATAGCCGATTCCCGGCCACCGTAGGCGCGGGCTTGCGGACGGTGAGTAGTGGGTAGCTCGCCGTCCGGTGAGGACCAGGCCCGGGTCGACGGCGCGTTGTGTTCCACGCGCGCCTCAAAGAGATGTCAGCAAAAGATGGGGTCCAATAGGGCCGATGCCGCTGGGGTCGCGGGTTGTATGAAAAAGATACCGTGGCCCTGGCATAGGCAACTGAAGGAACACGGGTGGGTTTTAGTCAGTAAAAGTCTGACACGCCCTTCCGCTCCACCCAGGGCGGGAGAAGTTATTTAATGATTTCCCATCCACAAAAAAAAAGAAGGCAATGCGATGCGACGGGATTTCACGCGGATAAAATTGCAGGCAGAAACTAGTCTCATATGAAATCAATATTAGGACTTACTTCCTTACATAGCTACTCAGGAATTTCCTATACAAGTACATAGCATCTGTGTATTGCGTTCAGCTCAGTAGCTTATGTATTTAGACGTTATTAATGCCTTTAGGAAACACGCGTTCTTGAACGGCTGTCTCGTACGGTGTATCAGTAGGGATGGGACATGTGTAAAACAATATCGATATTTTTTATTATTTAAAAATGATGTTACAAATTTTGTCAGCTGGTACTTCAAACTTAAAAACGCGCGTGAAATATATTGGGTGCAAGAGGCTCGGAAAGGGATGTTTTGGTGCAACTTATGAGAATTCCATATCCAACAGTAGACTGCCGCTAAATTGATTGATCGGCTCAGTTATGACTCGGGAGAATTAGACAAGCTGAATTGTCATTTTTAACTGATTTCAAAAAGAAGGTTGTATGTTGGTCTGTATGTATTTTTTTATGCTTTTTCATCAATATTTTCGTCAATGTGGACAGACTTTAAAAATTATTTTTTCATTTGGTAGATTTAAATATAAATTTTTATATAAGCACGAAAAGCAACACAATTTTTTTAAGGTATCGTGATTCAGTGCTAACAGCAAATATTAAACCAATAAAAACTAAAAAAAAAGAACTGACTTCCAAACAAAACACCAACTAGTGACAAATAACTTTAATTCCGGAAGTTGTAGGTATAAAACTAAAATACTGATCCAAAGACACCGACTTTCGAAATTAAAGTTAATTTTCACTTTGTAGATTTTTTTTTTGGAACTCGGTTGTTTTTTTTTTAGTTTTTATTAGTTTTATATTTGTTAGCACTGAATCGCGATATCTTAAAAAATGTGTTGCTTTTCATGATTATATAAAATTTTATATTTAAATCAGTGTGTGTGTGTAAATTAATTCGTTGGCATTCTGTAATTTTACAAAATACGCGTAAGTTCTCAGCCAGTTTATGCTACTGACATTTTGTCAACTGTTTTGTAACCTTCAAGTAAATAGTTTATAGAAATAGTTAAATCTTAGAAGGTGTTTGCGTCAAGTGTTAAATGTTAATGGGTCGATTAGAGAGTCGAACAACATTACAATCTTTATTCCTTAACTGTGTGCGTAGTATATCTATTGCAATGCATTTAGAACCCAGGCAAAACACTAATGTCATTAAAAAAATGTGACAGCTTTTAAGTACTTGAATTTTCTTTCAAAGCATAGCCATTTTAACTACTTTAGACGTATTGGTAATTTTATATCATTTCAGCTCTGTTTTATCGAAACGTATCGATCCATCCAAACGTATCCCGTCACTAAAGCGACATGTCTTTCAAGATTGGCCCGGGGTTATACCGACACTAGATGTACTCACTCAACCTATTTATGTCTACGTATCCTATCGAAGCTTGCACCTTGTTGCTTGAAAACCAGGATTTCTGAAGGGTAAGCGGAATTTCATATAGTAAGAGGAAAATTTATTACGTAAGGCAGTGTGTGGACAATATCGTCGTGCTTAATGCGTGATACCTTCTGGTATCTCAGTGAAGGTACTCTGTCTTGAAGTTGTGTGTCTGTCCGAACTTCGGTACTTACTGGGATGAAAGAAGATGGATAGTTTGCATAGAAGAACATAAATAGTCCAAGAGCATTTTCAGGTAAAATACATATTATTTATTGTACGTATTAAAAAAAAACCCGGCCAAGTGCGTATCGGACTACGCACAATGGAGGGTTCCATAGTTAAAAAGAATTTATCCCAAAAAGAAGCTTAACATTGTAGTTGAAAAACATGTTCTCCCATACTATATAAGTATGTATTTACAAAAAAAGTAGTATATGTAGTATATCAGTTATCTGGTTTCCATAGTACAAGCTCTGCGTAGTTTGGGACAAGACGACCGTGTGTGAAAATGTCCCAGGATATTATATTATATTATTATTATACATTGATATACGTCACAGTCAATTCTCCCATTGCAAATTTAAGTTTGTAAACCCAATTTTTTTATGTGATAAAATTACAAATTAACAATTTTCTGAGTTTTTCCTTTACTTGTACTGTGAGATCTTGCTTCTTGTCAAAATTCATGATTCTAAGGCAACGGGAATACCTTATAGGTTTTGATTCTCTTGTGTAATCGTAAAATATGCGACACACACGGTCATATCTTTTGATAGCATTGACTAACAAGTTTGATTTTTTCGCAGCTAAAAGTAAGTATAGACCCAAGTATTTGATGGAAATTTCAAGTTGTTAACTCGACGCGTTCCTGAGAAAGAGGCTCTTGACAGACAGACGGACATATGGACAACAAACTGATCCTATAAGGGCTCCTTTTTCCTTTTGAGGTAGGGAACCCTTAAAAAGAGAAAATGAGCTGCCGAGTTGGGGTAAATTAAGCGTACATACAACTTTAGACACACGCTCGTTTCATTCAATAGTATTTCTTATTTTAGCTCACACGATGAGGTATTTTTTAGTTGAGTTAAAGGAAAAATACCACTGAAAATCCTAATCCTAACTAATACGTATTATAAATGTGAAAGTGAGTTTGTTTGTTTGTTACGCTTTCACGCTAAAACAGCTCAACGGATTTGGATGAAATTTGGCAGATGGAGCTAGGTACATATAATACTTTTTATCTCACGACACGTTGTGCTCTATTTCTGAGCAGTAACCTAACAAAAAGTACTAGGCTTGCATGAATTTACGATAGTATTTCAATCATTAGTACCTACTCGTACTATCCTACTAATAGGATTCGGATCCAGGATATAGATAGTTTATAACCTGGATTAACACACAGGACATTGTTATCTCGGTAGAACGTTTCCGTTGGATAATTTCCGACCTCCACGCGGGCGAAATTGCGAGTAAAAGCTAGTGGTCAATAAAATTATAGCAAACATTCTTAATACCATCTTTCTATAATATTTTATATTCTTTTCACAATAATGAAGACTACAGTATAAAGCTTTATAAAAGGCTCTAAATGTGTTTAGCGATTTACCCGCCTCAACTTATAACGAGCGTCACAATGAATTGTCTTTTTTATTACGAAATATTATACTTAGCGCAGACCCTTAAATATATTTATGTGGTGTAGAAAATGTGCAAACAGTGCTTTAAGTAAAACACATTATATAATAAGTATATATAGGTATACTGCAAAATTTTATCGTTTTCATCCTTCCAGGCTTACCAAGGCGTATCATATTGCCCAGTAATTGGGTTGTGGAGGTCAGAAAGACAGTCGCTCCATATAAAATACTGGTATTCAATATTGCCTCATCCAATTAGAGTGGAAGCCTACCTCAACGTAGTTCAGAAAAGGCTAGGCAGATAATGACCCTTCAGTGTTGAAAATTAACATATGATATGAACAGTTTTCACGCGGTTCTCTTTGTGTCAATTAGGTCCAAATCTGTGAAATATTTACCATCACAGAGTGATCACTTAAATATAGCTAGTAAAACTTGCAAGCACCGCGACATCGACCGGTTCTGTGCTTCTTGCATCCAGTGGATTCCTGCAGCCTTTACCAAGTCACCATTACCAAATTTAAGTGGCAGTGACCAGGGCACACAGTGAGCTCGCAGAAATGGCGGTTGGGGCCGAAAGGTTCTGGAGTGGCGACCGCGTATCGGAAAGCCTCCCACAAGGTGGACATGACTTGCAACACAATCCCATAACAAATGTTTTCCCTTTCATCCAATAAATACTCCAGCTTTTCCCATAAAAGCACCCTATACACAATTGCAGATCATCCTTCCAAGCAAAACACGAAACATTTCCATTATGAACGTTGGCTTTGCTACTAATGGCAGCCATTTTGAGAAAAGTGCAGTCAGCAAAAGAGTTAAGTGTGCAGGCAGCTCACGTAACTTAATGTCCGAGTGTAAGGTCGAATCTTTGACATCGCTCGTCCTGAGTAGTCTTTCGTTTAAAAAAATAGCTCTTATAATGAATTAATTCTCAACCACAATTGCAGTTATTTTTAACATAGCATACATAACATCACGCCTTGTTTCCTCAAAGGTTTGGTCAGAAGTGTAGGTACCTACAGGGTAAACGGGAGAGCCCTCCGCAGACTGATGGGGTGAATTCAGTATATTATGCTAAGATAACCGATAATTTTTTTTCAGGAACGCTATGGGAGAATCCAATAAATCGGATTTGTTTGTGTTTTTGTGCACAAATAGAAGCGTCAGTTACTGGTTGGGAGGGGTAGGTAATAGGTATGTGTTGAGTTCGATGAACTCTGTAGCTAGGCAGAATGTGAGCAGCTGATTTCACGCGTCGTTCGTTAGAGCATTTCAACATCAATTGCTGATTTTTTTTGTTTAACTGTTTTATTTACATAAATGGAGTGCTGCTTACATAGAATGTAATTTTACCTGAAAAACGTTGATGTTGTTTTTTTAACTGAAAAAAAAATTATAAAAAAATGAAAAATTTTCCAGTGGAATATAATTCAAAATAAGGAGTGGCTTGCATCGTGTTAGTTTATGGAGGACTGTCCCTTACACCCTGTATAGTACGCCCAAAGGAGATAGGAAATCCTGGGCCCAGCAGTTAACTATTTCAAATGTGTATTAAAAAAAACCATTATATTTATTTAAATCCGTAAAATCTCAGAATATGTATGAAAATCGAGTGACAAGTACTTATCAATCGTTTCGTAGAATCGATTCATAGCGAATCGAGTTCCTTTAATTTTTCTTTAGTTGGCCACGCTGGTCACCGACTGAGAGATGACAGACGGAAAAAAACGGCACTCATTCGTTTTCTTCGTTGTGGGTGCGCACGGATTTTCCATGTTTTATTGTATTAACCCCACGTCCCACGTCGGCTTTGCATATTCTATAGGACTATTCGACGGATCTTGCTATTTTGAATTACCTGGCTCTCTATTTTGGTCAACTGATTACGCTTATCGATCGGATATTTACGACATGGATGGGCATTTTTTTTTTTACACGACCATACTCTAAATGTGTATGTCTCACAAGTTTACCCTTATTTTTATGGAGAAATGACAGAACATTTATTATGAAGTGTTGATTGTAAAAATATTTAATATCTAATGTATTGGAAATACGTGTAACTATATGAATAATTTATTGATAAATATAAAATAATACTGAATATAATTTTAAATACCCCTGATTTTACTATGTCCCACAGTGACCGGCTTAGTTTTGAGTTAAGTTTATTTGCGAATTTCCTCCGGCGGTAAGGGTAAAAAAGAATTAATTTTATAGAAATGTGATAATATTGCCGGAATTAAACATAAAATAACACTACTTTTATAATATATACTATAGTTCGTAGCATTATTATAATGTCTCACAATTCCAGCTATGCATGGAATTACACTTTGTAACCGTAATTTAATAATATTTATTCCAAAAAAAATTACCACTAACTAAAAATTTCTTCCTTGGCAACATTATTCCAGACATCGCCATTTTGTAAAGTAGTCAAGAGAATGACAGTTCGACGCATTTCGTGTCGAAACTTGTTAAGCGTTACCGTGCCGGATTTTTCATCGACTTTGTAATTGTGATTTTTACTGGTAAGTTTGGATTTTTGTTTATAGAAATATAATAATGATATACTACAAACGTATTATAAGCTATTAAAAGTGTTTTTTCAGTGTTTCATCTTTATTAAAGTTTATTTACAAGCAATCTTAGGTCAGCGATTCGAGATGCGTTACTTCCATTTTGTTTGGTTACATATGAGGTGGAATAAAAAAGTTACAAAATGGAAATATAAAGGCGAGTACAAATGCATGCAGGGTTGATGGTGTTTATGTTTTAAGTGAATAATAATTATGATGAATTGATGATATCATGGACCAATAATTATTTTAGTACAATTTTTTTTTTTATTCATTGTTTCAGATAACTATGTGGGCTATGTGGGAGTGAATCATGCCAGCAATCGAGGTGATCAGAACGAAACCATTTCTGTGAATGACAATGAGTCCGTTTTAAGTATAGATACGTCAACAATTTTGAACAACTTAGATGAATCCGATGTTTTCAAGAGCCTACAATATCTAAAGGGGCCAATCGACTTACAACTCTCACCGGTGGTACATGCACATGCAACTACATCAACAGATGTAGTTGCAATTACATCTCTTGGCACAGTAAAAACTGCACAAAAATCTCCTAGAGTTAAAATATTATCTGATGTAACTTTAAGTTGGGAAAACACTAAATTTTATAGCAAGACCCATATACAAAACGAAAATAGAAACCCAAATCGACTAAAAGTAGCACATAATAATTCTAAACACCGGCAGCAATTGAAAACTTTAATTGAATCAGAAAAACAAACCAAAAATTATAATTATTTTGAAGATTCAGATGAGAGTGATGATTATAATATTTTTTAAATAGGTAACAATTAATTAAATAAATAGATAAAATAAATACATAATAAAACAGGCAAGGAAACAGTAAAGTTAGACAGACTTAGATAGATTTAAGGATAAATATTTAATAAGTGATTTAAATATGGATAGAGTTGATAATAATTGATTAAATTATTTTTCAGAATTTGTAATTTGATGATGAATAAGAATTGTTTTTTTTAGTGAATATTGTTTATTTACCTAGTTTGGATTCAATAGCGTGAGCTATTTAAAACTACTGCAATCGATTTGTTATTATTTAGAAGTCTAATAGTTTTAAGTTAAATCTGTGATTTTTCTAGTGCAACCTAACATTACCAATATTATAATAGTAAGAACTTTTTATTACAAAGTGTTGTATAGTTGATAGTTTGAAAGTTTGCTATATAATAATAATTTTAAATTTACCATGAGGTAGTGTTTACATAGATTGATTTTTTGAGACTGAACTGAATTATAAGGCTGAATATAAATAAAAAGCGTTGATTACTAAAATAGCATAGCTTCATTTCTTTTTAAGTTGGTTCCATCATTCATGGTTTATTACAATCCCTTCCTATTTCAGTACCTACTGATATGCAAAATTTCCTTACCAGGATGAACTAAGCTTTACTCTTCGATTTTGTAACTGAAGTTTTCCATTTTGTAATTGTCTTATATTTTACTGTTACCATTTTATTTATTTTTTTTTGTTATTTTCAAAGTGACTACCTTAGTTTATTTTGCTTTTCTTTAAATTATAAAAAAAGAAATTAATAAAAAAAAATCAACAGCATTCAATGATGGTTACAATGTATAAATCAGAAGCTAACTCTGCAAAGTTACCAAATAGTTACAAAATGGTTACATCTTTACAAAATATTAAAAACGTATGGCTTATTTTACTTATGCTGTTATATTATTTTAAAGAATATTATATTTCTAAACAAATAAAAGCATCTCTTTCATTTAAAGTATACTATTTTATTTATTAATTTTAATTTTAGAAGTTACAAAGTGGATGTCCAAACTACCCTCGTGCCCAAAGAAAGTTTTATTTTTGTGCAAACTTGTATATTTATTGGGTAACTGCAGCTATTTTAATGTTTTTTAAAGAATAACAAATCATTCAATAATTTTTAATATGCATTACTATTTTTTTTATTATTTCATTCCATTTTGTAACTTGGACACGTTTAAAAAAAAACGCCCGGATACGTACCTTCTGCCTAATTCTTAGATGATATTCTCATAATTATTGAAGATGAATAATAAATATTTTGTACATATATTGGAGTTTTAATTTACTTCCTCTTCTCTCTTTTTTAAAAGGAACCTACTACTTCTAAGTGTAAGATATTGGATGTAGAGAGAGACTTGTAGAGAGAGAATGTCCAGGGCGTGCCAAACGTGTCAGATCTTCGACACGTCACACATGGAGGCTCTCTACTTGCACTCAATGCATAAAACCAGTACACAAACGAAGTCATTCAAAAATATTTTGCAAATAACATAAAAAAACTACAATGTTATAATGTAACCTCACTTTTACTATACTTCATATAACTTGATTCCTGGAAAGCCAATTGTCACCAAATGTTCAGTGAAGCCCTGTTATTATATCCTCTCACAAATAAGGCTAGTTTGATTGAGTTAACACCTGGGCCCAGAAAACCATGGAGTCTTTCCCTTCTCCTTTCGCCATTTATGTGTAAGTCCCATGTACATTTATTTTTAATTTCTAGGTTAATTAATATAAAACGTTGACTGCTAAGGAAAACATCGAGAGGAACCTAACTTATAAAGATCTAAAATCGACGAACACAGTAAGCTAGATAGTTTCTTTTCTGTTTATGCTAGCTGTGAAGAAGAGTCACAGGTTGCCTGAAATTACAAACTTTTGGGCAGCATACCAAACACTTTCATTGCCTGTACATGCAACATTAACTTTTATTTAGATTCCAAATTAAGCACACCTGTTGAAGCCTGGAGTTCGGACGTACAGATAATTTGTTTATTTAATGTAAATTGCATCTTTCGCTTACAAGTTTGTACAGGACGGCTGCCTAATTAAGTGCTTTGTATTGTGACGTTTTTAACACCTGTTTGCTGAAGGGATATAAATATTAATGGGGTTTGGACGTTTGAATGGCTTAATGAGGGTTATCCTCACGGCTGTTGAAAATTGGGTCATTTGGGCGTATTGAAACATTGAAGGTGTAATGGTGTTTGTATTTTCTGTTACAGATTTCGATCACGGACTACTTATCTACTGAAGAATCTAAATACCGTTCCTTCTGGCCGTAGCTACCTATCTACATATTACAAGTAAAATAACATTCTAGGCAGATTTGACTAAGTACTCAATGTGACAGAAAGATGCATGAATAATGGTACTGTTGAAGGTCAGATTCCAATTATGTGGAAGCTCTGAGTTTCTACAGGGGTGTGTAGTTGGATAGTAAATAATACTCTGTCAAGCAACTACGAGAGGTATAATTGATAAATTAGCACATTAGCATGGCACACTTTTTAAATTACACCGCATAGAGCCCTAGCTCCAACCGAAGTGCCGTCAGACAAAAACATCCGAACTATCTCTTTTTAATTATTTAAAAAGAGATAGCTTTATACTGGTGCAAGTAGTCGAATGTCAGCCGGTACAACATAGGTTAAGGTCCATTACATGGAACCTTTACATGAGCTACGCCGCCTTTGAATAAAAGGTCTTGATGCAGTCCTATTTCCAAATAATGTCAGCCAGTACAACATAAGGTTACCTACTTACTGATAACAATATTGCGGTCATTGGTCCACTAGCAAATCAATCGATTATGATACTTAGTACAATTGCTTGATGTGAAAGCCTTTCAGTATAAGTTTATCATTATACATTAGAACAATAATTGTTTTATTCTGTAAAATAGGTAAGTGAGGAATTGACAAGTGACATAAATGCTGTTGACAGTGACGTAACATACCCACGTACGTACAGTACAACCATTTTCTTAATGTCCCTCGGCGATCATCGCATTTCCGAATACAAACGAACGCTAATTTCCATGTACCAATCAATTATTAGATTTCATCATCATCATCTGCCTAGCCTTTTCCCAACTATGTTGGGGTCGGTTTAATACCAGTATTTTACATGGAGCGACTGCCTATCTGACCTGCACGATACAGTTACTGGGTAATGCGATACCCCTTGGTAAAACTGGTTGTCAGACTTTCGGGCTTCTGACGATCCGTAACGACTGTCAAAGATCTACGAATGACAGCCGGGACCAAACGGCTTAACGTGCTTTCCAAAACACGGAGGGGGTCTTGTAAAGATGGTCAGCCATCCATGGACCAACCGCTGCAAGCGTAGCTTAATCTACCGACCCGTGCGGCTGTTATTATTAAGCCACAAGCCCCCTATTAGATTCATCGTGTATAATAATTTGAATTCAGAACTAGTTCTTTATTGTTGTTCAAATCAAAACAAAACAACAATGAAGTACTTAGTTCTAAATTCAAATTATTATACACGATAAATCTAATAATTGATGGACATGGAAATTAGCATTCGTTTGTATTCGGAAATGTGATGATTGTTGAGGGACATTAAAAAATAGTTGTACTGTACATACATACGTACGCTTTTGTTCCCCGAAGGCACAACCGAAGGAGAGGTGTATTAGTAACATTATCATCAAGCCAGTTTTTCCCGAATGGTTAAGAAAAGGTGTAACTCTCTGGAACCACTGTGGAACTCTCTACCAGTGTCTATGTTCCCTTCCACATATAACCCGTCTGCCTTCAAAGCAAAAGTGAACAGGCATCTTCTGGGCACGCTCGTTCCATCATAGTCCTCATCCTTCGCGTTCCATCAAGCGTGATCGAGGTCAAAAGCAGGTCCAGTCAGCAATAAAGCAAGATATAAAAAAATAACCTCTAATACACGCATTTCGTCAGTTGACTGTCAGTTGAATGACTCGGTTATTGGCAATAGGCACTAGGGTGCGAGAGCCTATTGCTATCTATTGCCATCAATCAGACTCCTGGCTGCTACCGAGAAATTCCTGACGTACCACTTTTCGTCAGTTATGTTCTAAAAAGGTCTATGTAATGGGGGTGAGCCTATTGTCACAGACAAACTCAAATTCCAAGTCGCTACGGACAAGAAATATAAAGGACGACGTAATATTTAATTCCGCTTCCTAAAACCTAATACGCATAATCACCATGATTCAAGTTAAATCGCTGATAAAAGCCGCAGCAAACGAACAATTTCTTTATGAATACCATCATTTGACGAAAGAAATTGTCTACAATTTCCATTACATGCCATGACAAATGAAATCACAACAATTACACTTCCTTGCTATCAAAAGAAATTGCTTTACCCCGCGACAAACATTCATTGTGGCGTTTTTAAAATCGCGTCTTTTTGGCGGAAATAAAGCAAATAGGTCGCCCGCAGACATTTTCAGTGAGTTCTTTTATAATTTTGAGTTTAGTCGGAATTTATCTTCGTAGGTACCTTCCATTGATGAAGGGTGAAAACATTTTGATGTGTTTGCATTTGCATAGTTAGACATTTTTTACTTTCACTTTAGTTGTGGAATATGAATAATTACTCAGAACTGAAAATTACTTTCGTTTTAATAATCTACCAAGACAAGAATCAACAATTTAAATGTTAATTCAAAATACACGCATAAATTTCATTTTATGCATGTATTTTGACTCTCTTATTTATTTCAATAAACAAGAAGAAATAGAGAATAGTTTTCAATGTTAATATCAATTCATATGAAAGTGAGTCGAAAACTACAGCTCTAAATAAAATTTTATTTCTCAAGGCGAATACGAAAATTAATTAAAGAAACCTTAATACCGTTTTAGATGTCGAAGATAACAATACAATGTAAATTTGTTTTTATAAAGTCTAGCTGTTGGAATATTTGACAACAGAGTTATTTGTCTTGGAGCTTGCCTTTTATCTCAATGAGAAAAATGTCGATGACTCCTTGTCTAGACGAGGTGAAAAAATTATCTTTTGAAGTTCATCTCTACGTAGCATTTGGTCGCGATGTTTTAAGAAAATGTGGTATTATTTTATTGTAAAGATAAGTAAAGTTTGAAATAAAAATCTTCTTGCTTCTTTGAAGTATATTAAGATTTTCGACGTATTCATCATAATTTCTAAGGATTTTTTTTAAGAATTGGATTTTTTGTTAAAATGTTTTTTATGGACTGAAATAAATAAGAAATAAATTTAATTTATTGGAAGCTCTTGTAAGTATATGGTATACCCTTCGTTAGTGTAAATGTAAAATTCAACCAATCTGTAGGAACATAGCTACTATCTCGCTGTAGGGCAAATGCCTTTTTCAAACTGGCTACTAGAACAGGTAAAATGGGCTGGTATCCTCAACTCCTCGTCAATACGCGTATTTTGCGTATATGTGGGGAAATCGATTATCCGATCCCCAGCTACTCAAAGAAGGCCAGCAGCGCCTCGGTGTTACTGACAACCTCACCCAGGTACCGAAGTACTTTGCCCTATATGCGGCGACCACCGAGCAGTTTAGAAGCACATGAGCTGCTGTATCGTCATTCTCCATGCAGACCCTGCACAGCGGGCTGTGCAACTATTTCTACAACATTAAAAAACCTTAAGAGGGCTGTCGCTATTAGTCACCTATCTCGCTCACACGCACGGGACCAATTTTTTAAGAATGTTAAATGAAAACATACTTTTCAGAAAAAAGTAATCAATTACTGAACTAATAAATAATATTAATTTATTAGGTAATTAATAAAAACACATTTTTATTGTGGCATTTATTTAACTCATCTCAAAAATAGATCTTAATACTTATTGAGCTGAGTCTATTAGATAACACAATAGAAAATGTGTTTTTATTAATTACCTATTAAGTTAATATTATTTATTAGTCCTCCTATTAATTACATTTTTCAAAAAAATCATCCCGTGTGAGCGAGAGAGGTGACAAAATGCGACAGCCCGCTTAATAGTTATTTACGTGTAAATACATGTAAACACCTATTAACCTTTAACACGTATGTACCTTTTCTACAATATAAAAACCGGCGAAGTGCATGTCGGCCACGCACAATGAAGGGTTCCGTAGTTGGGATGAATTTACAAGAACGAACTTAACGTTGTAGTTGAAAACATGTTTTCCCATATATTCCAACTGCAAATATAAGTTTGTACGCACAGTATTGAGAGATTTGCCATGTTTTTTTTTTTTAAGACCATAGACTTCTTCTAAGTTTTCCTGTAATCTATAGGTATAGAACCATTTTGTAGATTAAAAAAAAAAAATTAAGCTCAGTAGTTTTGGTGATAAGGGGCAATGGTCAATTTTCATTTATTTTCTTAAATAAAGATCCGGTGCAAATTGGCTGTGACACACGAGTGATCATATAAGGGTTCCGTTTTTTCCTTTTGAGGTACGGAACCCTAAAAACAGGGTTATACAAGTTACCAAGTTACCAATCTAAGCTCATAATGTAACATTATGTAATGCAATTTTAATTGTAATAATAGCGTGACATTTACAAAGCATGCACTAATTACCTTCAGTCAAAAGAACTGTGCACCTCATACGGGAAGTAAAAGAAATAAACAAGGTTGGAAAAAGTAAAATTACGCTTGTTCTGTATTTTATACGATAAAAACGTTAAGTTGCTGCTAGACTGAGTATTTATTAAAACTTATTCATTATTATGTACTGATAATTGAAGACTTTATTTCAATAACCACCTTTGTCAAAAATTTCATGGTATGAGTAAGTTACGCCATCTTGTAAAGGAATTCGTACGCTTTCTGATTATATTTTATATTTCTTCAAAAACTACATAGTTTAGTCATGAGATATTTGCTTTTATTCGTTTTACCGATTCTTCATAAACAACCTTTGTCAAAGTGGTTTCGGCCACATATTGGCAAAAAGCAGTTACGTCAGTGCCAAGCATGTTATTGGACATCAAGAAAGCGACAGAACCGTATTTTCTAAAATCCTCAAAACCAGCAATAGAGCTAAAAAAAAAATGAGAATGTACAAAATATATACATTTCCTTATCTTTTAATTTTAAATATTTCCTTCAAGAACTTACAGTTTTCCTTCAAAAGTAACCTTTGTCACTTCCTTCTCAAGTTTAGCTCAAGATTTTTAAAGGATTTTAAATATTTCAAAAAGTCCGAAACATGCAAAATGATAGCTAATATAGTGCAAATCAAAATAAATAGCAAGTATATTGTAAAAAAGTTAAATATGAAGATGGTTTTTTACTCTACTGTAAAACCAACTAATTTGACTAAGGTGTTTTTTTTTTAAATAATGTCTTCGATTTTTTTCAGGACATTTCATTAGTATGACAGAAAATGTTACTTGATAGTAGGTACCTATTTCAGGATCGCTTGATGGATTTGAAAACAAAATCTGTCAAGCTATCCTCAAATTGTCATAAAATATCAAGGCTGTCTTTTATCAACTAAACACCAATTTTTGTCTTATGTAATCAAAAGATTACCTACCTCACTAATTAAGTTTTTGATTCCTCATGTAAATAATTATAGGTACTTTAGACATGCATTCTTATTTTTACGGTTCCGTATCTCAAAAGGAAAAATCGGAACTCTTATAGGATCGCTCGTATGTCTGTCTGTCCGTCTGTCACAGCCAATTTGCTCCGAATCTAATTAACCAATAAAGTTGAAATTTAGTACGCGTATGTATTTCTGTGACCCAAACACGGACGTGTAATGTAAATTAATGAATTTTGAATATGGGGGTCAATTTTGGGAGGCAAATAAGAACATTAAAAAAATATATTTGCAAACTGTACTTTGTGATATATCAAATGAAAGGGCTTACTGTGAGGATCTCAAATATATTTTTTTATAGTTTTAAAATAAAGTATTTTAAAGTTATTCAAGAAAATATACGTAAATTGACCAATCCCCCCCTTTATCTCCGAAACTACTGACCTTAAAACTTTGAAAAAAAAAATACAGAAAATACTTCTATACCTATAGATTACAGGAAAATCTATAAGAAGTCTATGGTCGTAAAATAATTTGGTAAATCTCTCAATATTGTGCGATTGTCAATATTGTGTCAATATTGTACAAACTTACACTTGTCCATAGTTAAACGAGAAGGATCCAACCCACATTAGTTCAACTACAATGTTAAGTTTGTTCTTGGGATAAATTCATCCCAACTACGGAACCCTTCATTGTGGGTGGTCCGACACGCACTTGACCGGTTTTTTTTTTAATAAGCCTAAAATATCAACCGAACTCACACCAAAATAACTAACACAGCAAATAAAACATGAAATCGCAGACCAATTCCTTGATAAACACGAGAACCAATAACTGGTCGCCCACCCGATAAAATGTCATTTCAATTCATCGTTCGAATGCGATGACATTAACGGTAGTGATTCTGAGTGTTCACGACTCCGATGAAAAGGACGATCCTTTCAGTGATATGGTTTTAAGATTATTTTTATCTTTATCGATGTTCTTTGAGTTGAGATTTTAATTTCGGATATTATTTTAGATGGATTTTATTTCATTTTTCATACGGGTAATCATTTTATTTTGCTGACGATGGTTTAGTGACGGAAAAGTCTGTAAGAATAATGATCTGCTGTCTACTATTATATACTTGTGTACAAAATATTGATAAATTAACTATAGCAGTGATTCTTATTAAATTACCTACTTGTCAAAGGTAATTTTATGATATTACCATGATAACATTACCGACTTAAGTACATAATCTGTTACCAGCAATGAAGAAAGATACACAATCTCATTTTGTTTACCATTTTTCTGTAAATCTGCTTTTATTCGTTTTGAATCTTTCTAATTTTATATCCAATCCTTCCTCCTAAACCTTGATACAACCACATTGATAAAAAGATATATCAGCACAAAACGTAGTTCTATAACCCGCTATTCGTCCCAATACAAGAAAAATCAGTGACGTAATCGCCAAATTGGCTCTAAGTCTCTTAATCCTAATATTGATCAGGCATTGTGCTCGAGATGGCGAATCGGGGACTCGTTCAGAATAGGACCCCGTTCAGAATAGGGAGCCGTTCAGAATAGGGTGCCGAGATGAAAGGGACTTGGAGAAATGGCAATATTCGATTGACATGCGATAGTGAGGGTGCCCGAGCAAGGACGAATTGCTTTATATCTTAACGCCTTTGAAAATTGTGGGGATTTTCTTGTTTAAGGCACCTATTACATTGCGACCGTGATTTTTGCGTTAAATGGACAACTTTGGCGTTCTTATTCTGAGAAACTGAAACAGTGACTTATGGAGTGGTGGAGAATAGTTATTAATATAGTACAAAATGGCCTCGCTTTTCGCAATTTTTTCTTATCTATTTGTATAATGTCAAAATTCCGAAGCATCCAAGATTGAACTACTTACAAGAAAATAAAATGAAAAATATATACTGATATCTCTTAAATAGTGGTTTAGTCCATAGCGGCCTCAGAATATTGAAACATGTATGGAATGTCATATATCATATATGATATTATCATACATATGAATATCATATCTATAAAAGAAACCACATTTAAAACCATAACACTACAAAAAACGCTCAGAACTAACTGTATATTTCTCCTTACTACACTTATATTATTATGTAAAATTTATACCAGAATAAACGTCCATAAGAATTTTTTTTTTTAATTAAGACTCAGAATAAACGTAATTACAACTACCAAATGCTATACATAATGTGATGCGTCGCCATGCTTCAATATATCTAAATTGTTAAAACGCAATTTTGTGATAGGCCTCTTAATTTTTTTTGTTTTTTGTAGTGTAACTGTAAAAGAATTTTTGAGTTTTGGTTTTTCACATTTAGGTTTTTTGTTAGAAAATTTTCTTAAGAAGATAAAAGTAGGAAAATTATTTGTATATTTTCGAAATAATACCAGATTTATCTATACATTTATAACAATACGTAAGAGTAATTTATACAGGTTGTATTTTTAATTACCGTTACCCTCATAAGGGGTCATTGTACCCATAATTATGAACAACATTTAATAAGGACCAAACCAAAAAAAAAATTTGCTGTTACCTACATGTTGTCGAGTTATGCGAACATAAATGTAAGGAACAGCTGTTTTTTTCGCGATTTCAGGTTTGGTCCCTTATTAAAAGTTGTTCATAATGATGAGTACAATAACCCCTTAAAATTTTTACTGTGATTAAATTTATAATCTGTATATTGGAGAAGAACTAAGTTTACGTAAAAAAATGAAGTAAGCTCCGTCTTACTTTGTTACGCCACTGCTAGTAAAAGATCGTATTTCCCTTCACCCTCATTTCTTTAATTAGTCCTTAACTTATAAGTATCACTTTTCTACCTCTTAAAAAACGCTTTAGATAATCTCCTCTTGCTCACTTCCTTCAGAAATAGAAAAAAAAAACATACCTTAATATCGCGAAACGTGCACCTGAAACAGAAATAGAAAAACCATTAAAATATAAATATGAGCGAGTTCTTTGACCAAAAACTGTCCTTAATACTCGTAATGGCATCCGTTTATTACTTGTTTTGTAGAGAGTTAGCGTAATAGAACCACAATACAGAAAAATTGAAAGGACCACCTTGTTTTTCCATCTGGAATTGCTCAGTAGCAACCCGGAGTTAGTTGAGTGCCCGGTTCATGGCAATAGGCTCGCCCTCATGACATGGGACTTAAGCATAAATGGCAAAATGTGGGTGTACGATATGTACAGCCCGCGGCACGTAAGTTGGCAAGGTTTTGGCGTAGTGGGGGTAAGTTCGCGCATGCTACACTTATTGCAACAAAAAAATGGTCACTTTTATTGCTTGTCATTATTCTGTGGTTATTACCATAATTTATTTTTAAACATAACTATTTAGAAGAAAGTTAAAGAAAGGAGATGAATTCGTGAAGTATATTAGGAGTAATAAATAAAATATACAGGGTTATTTGTAAAACACCAACAACCTCTTAAGAGGTCATTGTACTCATCATTATGAACAACTTTTACTATGGGAACAAACCTGAAATCGCGAAAAAAAAATCAGCAGTTCAGTACATTTATGTTCGCATAATTCGTCGAAATATGTAACAGTACACATCATAAACCATTTTTCTGGCATGTCTACGTAAAATACGTATTTGTTTGTGGCATTATCTAAATTTAAAAATTCAAACAAAACAATAACAAGAACTTGTAACAAAAGCTCAACAAAAACAATGTTACAATTTTAGTGCACGCAAGTGTACTCGGGAGCGAATGGAACGTGGACGCGACGCGAGAGACAAGGGTCGACTGACCAACCAATCGCGCGCTCGGAATGATGCTACCTCATTCCCCGCGTCCCGCTCGCGACCAAAGAGATCTAAAAAATGACTTCTGCGCATCTAACGACTCTTGCCAACTTACGTGCCGCGGGCTGTACAACTCTGTCGAACTCTTCGGGGATTACAGGCGTGATGTTATGTATGTGTAAAGAAAGGACCAAATATACAACCACTAAAGATGAGAAGGGTCGTCTCATTTTATCGAAGTCATTGGGGTGAGCCTACTGCCATTAAAGGCACACCTGTTTAGCTTAAAGTAATTTTTATACTATACGAGCTGACCCGGCGAACTTCATACCGCCTTAGCTGCGCCATCTACCGGGTCCAATTGTGTTTTCAAACCATCCAGGAACCCATTAAATTTACATACAAAATTTCATCCAAATCGGTCTAGCCGTTTAGGAGGAGTTAGGTGACAAACACACGTACAGAAGAATTATATATATATAAGGATTTATACTTGGAGTGACAAAACAGGACATGACTTACTTCGACAGGATGCATTTTGGGATGGACGCAGCTGAGGAGCAACATAAGATTGAGAGGGCTGCTAGTGAGATTTGCAACAAACCTGAAACGGATGGCTTGACATGAAGACTGGAACAACGCAGCATAGCAGTGCTATGCTGCGTTGTTCCAGTCTTCGTCCATCCCAAAATGCATCCTGTCGAAGTAAGTCATGTCCTGTTTTGTCACTCCAAGTATAAATCCTTATATATATAATTCTTCTGTACGTGTTTGTCACCTAACTCCTCCTAAACGGCTGGACCGATTTGGATGAAATTTTGTATGTACATTTAATGGGTTCCATGGAAAGACACATGGGTGACATGGAAAGTGTCGAGAATACAATGTAATTCTGCCAAAGGATTCACCGGTGAAGCTGAGAAGCCTGGCGGCGACGTCGTTAAAAGAGCCCATCCATATATGTATATCACCCGTGCGTCTTTTCACAATTCTATTGCTTACTTTACGGTGCATACTGGGTAGGCTCTAATCCTTATCCATATCCTAAGGGCACGTCTTCAATACCACTATCGCACCCCCAGTCTACTTCTTGATATGCGATGATCTCTGTTGCACCATGTAACATGAGGCAACAGGGGCTAGTGTGAATCTTTGGATTAATTCGAGTCATCGAGTCTGGTCAAACCACGTTGGGGTCAGTGCATTTCATTCATTCATATGACAAACATTAGACTAAGAGTATGTCCCAGCCTTTACAAACCAACGGTAAGCGACAATTTGTAAAGCCTTTGTCTTTCATGCCTTAAGGGGGATTCGCTAATAAAAGTCCGCGAAATTCGAATTTTCAGAATTTTTTTTGGAATTTGCAGGTCGGTGTCAGGTTGTATTTTGAAAAATAAGATTCAAAATAAGTTTCGCGACCGTAACAAAGATGTAAGTTCATATAACCCTAATGAATGACTATTTCATGAAATCTTGGCATTTAAGGATTATACTAACTTAAGAAGTTGTATTACTACTTCAAATGATTATAATTCTTTAAATACACTTCTTTCTTTCTTTCTTCTTTCTATTTTTGTTTCTTTTTCTTTATATTTGTTACGCTCGCGAATCATACTTCAATCAACATACACCTAGATACTAAGCTGCAAATTGCAAAAATCGTAAAAAAAAATTGAATTTCGCAGGCTACCTTAGTATTTTCCCTTTAATATAGGTATTGTAAAGGTTTCATACAAAGAGGAACCTTATGCGAGTTACTGCTACATATATGGCTATATGAAAGTGGGCACGCCCTTTATGCCTGGAGGCTTTTATTTAGTTATAAAGTACTGTATACGTATTTAGTTTTGTATTTTTATTTCTGCTTGAGTATACTTTTAGATTTTTTTCTTTTTTTGGTATATTGGCGTGTGCTATCTGACTTAAGGAAATGAATTTAATTTAATTTCATGTTTTTTTGCGTAATACTTAAATTATTTTACGCAGTGCTGTGCTGACAGCTGTGCTGCTGGGGAGTTTGTTGCGCCACTTCTTCTCCCCAGCTAAAGCACTAGGAAGTGGTGAAGGGCAGGCGTTTTGGGAGACTGTCTTTTGTAATTTTGACGTTCGAAAAGTGCTGATTCTCAGCCTAGTTTGAATAAATGACTTTTGATTTCTTTTTTATTTTGATGCAGGCTGGCATTCAATCATTCGAATTAAGTACAGTTGAAACTGAAGTGTCAGTTTTTTGTTCGGAAGAAAAGATAACTCAAGATATACTATACAACGTGTTTTTTTGTATATCATAACTCTAGGGTATTAATGAGACCATCATTTTTAACAACTTTTACTATGGGATCAAACCTGAAATCGCAAAAAAAAATCAGCTGTCCCATAAATTTACGTTCGTAAAACTCGTCAAAATGTAGGGAACTGCTGATTATTTTTGCGATCGACCCCAACATAGTTGGGAAAAGGCTAGGCAGATTGATTGAATGTATTGTAAAAGTAAAGATTGATAGTAACTAGTATTTAAGGGGGAAGGTCCAGATAGCCCCGAAATTCAAATTTTCTTACGTTTTTTGCAATTTGCAAGTCAGTATAGGATGTATGTTGCTTAAAGTATTTCGCGACCGTAACATATAATATATGTTTTTACAAAATTATACAAATAAGAATCAGTAATACAACTAAATGTCAAGATTTTATGAAATAGTCATTCATTAGGATTATATGAATTTAAAAAGTTGTATTGATAATTGTAATGATTATAATTCTATAAATACAGATTATTTACGGTCGCGAATCTTACTACGCGCGTACGCGGTACTTTATTTAACATACTACTTAATACTGACTTGTAAATTGCAAAAAACGTAAGAAAATTTTAATTTCGCGGGTTACCCTGACGCTTCCCCCTTAAAGCATGCCATTGGACGTAAATATACTCATATATTGTAAAATTTTGCATGTCAAATGTCTGACTATTACTGACTTTAAGACCAACCACTGTACCTATACCTATTGCAAATAAAATGATTATGATTATGATAACATAGGCTTAGGGAGCGCGCGTTTATTTTAAGATGGAATTGTTGTACGTTCAAATATAAAATGTTTGTTTGCTCCATCATCTTTAATTGTAGCTTGGTAATATTGCTACGTGCCATAGACACTCAGCGTCTCTACAGTACTTCAAGGACTGGTCCTTCTGCCCAAATGTTGTAGTGGTAGAATACATCAGCCGCGGTCGTTTATCACGGTGACAGATCATCCCGAGCTCTTAGAGATCCAAAATGACAAATGTTACGGTCAGGTAAAAAGGTTCCATGTTTCTTAAATTTCACTTAACTGCTTCCTGATGACGGCGGAAAGTGCCTTTTTTTTTTTTTTTTTTTTTGTGGATGGGAAATCATCAAATAACTTCTCCCGCTCTGGGTGGAGCGGAAGGGCGTGTCAGACTTTTACTGACTAAAACCCACCCGTGTTCCTTCAGTTGCCTATGCCAGGGCCACGGTATCTTTTTCAAACAACCCGCAACCCCAGCGGCATCGGCCCTATTGGACCCCATCTTTTGCTGACATCTCTTTGAGGCGCGCGTGGAACACAACGCGCCGTCGACCCGGGCCTGGTCCTCACCGGACGGCGAGCTACCCACTACTCACCGTCCGCAAGCCCGCGCCTACGGTGGCTGGGAATCGGCTATCGATTCCCGCCGCCCAGGGCGTCTCCTGCGGCGACTGAGGGCGTGAGGCTGCCTCTCCCTCACGCGTTCCGCCTCCTCCTTCGCGAGCATTACCGCTTCGCAGAAGGAGGTGACGGCCTCCCATGCACTCTCGCTCCGCACCATGGCCTGGACCAGGCTCGGACGCGAGAGATCGCCGCCGCCGATCGCCTCCGTGAGAACACGGCGGTGCTCTGCCCAAGCCGGGCAGACCTCCACTGTGGCGGAAAGTGCCTAAGGCCCTTATTACTTAAAGGGAGAGCAACGCTTCGTTTTGGATTCCTTTGAATTATGTTTTTTTTTTTTGTAATGATGATTTTAAGGTTTCGTTTTAAACGATATCTTTAAAATGTTTTTATCAAAGACTTGACATGTAACAAACACACAGCGCCCTCTTGCGGCGAAGCTTCCCGGAAACAACCCCATTGGCATCATACTTGAATGCGACGGAACGCACCTTGCGCGCTGATTGGTTGAACGTCATGTGCCCCACGCCGCTATCTCTCAGTCGCTATCATTCCTTACATGAACATAAACAAACAGATGTACGAGTATATCCGACATTGTTAATAGGGACAGTCGATAAGTTACTAGGTTTAACCGTTGGTTGAGTTAACTACGGATCAAAAAACCGGCCCTAAATAGGTTTTGTCTTGACTCCTGTTTGTTATCTAACTCTATGGACACAGAACGAGCTACCGCTAAGACCGACCAATCAGAGACCATTCACAATTTTACGAGTAATAAAATCGGATAGATTGTGAACTCTGTCGGGTAAGTGTAGGGTTCGTTCACAATTTGACTGTTTGACGCGGATAGATTATATACTATCGAAAATTAATACGATAAGCCGTACGGTACAGTTCACAATTTACCGATAGTTTGCATTCTCGCGAGACACATTATAAACTATTAACGAAGTTCATAATTATACGGTGACATCTATAAATCGTCAAATTAACGTAGGATGTCAATTTAGATAACAATTAATTTTCATGACTGTACCTATCCCAGCATAAAAGTTATATGAAGCTTGACGCCATGTTAATAACAATAACAAACAGCTGTTTCCGGGCCACAAAGAGTGTATCTTGTGCGTGTATCCGCAACTTAGCTCAACGCTTTTATTTCCTCGCGCAGTTTTGTCGCAGTGCGTCGTAAAGCATTGCCTAGGAAGGGCAAGGTAAAACTTGAAGTCAGTATTTATTATCAATCCACAAGCCAAACGGAACTCTATTACTAAGCCTCCGCTGTCTATCTGTCTGTCAGCGAGCTGTATCTCATGAACCGTAATAGGTAGACAGTTGACATTTTCACAGATTTTTTTTCTATTGCCGCTATAACAACAAAAAAATAATATACAGTTAAAAATTAAACAAGAAACGTGTTTTATTTTTAAACTGAAGTATTACTTTTAAATATGTGGTGTTAAATACTTTACAGTAGTAAGTAATCCTTCGTGTGCGAGTCCAATGCGCAATTGCCCGGTTTTTATATAAGAAAAAAAAAAAAAACAGACAAAACTACCGAACGGAAAGTAAGTAAAACAACAACTACATAGCGTAAGCTACACAAAAGCGTAGACTTTGAAGACCCATCAATATGACATCTTAAAAAAACTTACGTCAATGGGGTTGTTTCCCGGAAGCTTCGCCGCAAGAGAGCGCTGTTTGTTTGTCACTTGTCACAGTCATCTTGAAGACAAAGCGACCAAGCGGTGGCAAAAAAAATATTTAGCGACATCTCGCGGCAAAGTTTTCAGCAATGAACTACGTATATTGACAGCTGAATGAAAGTAACAAAAGCTTAGCAATTAGAATATTCAACACTTTGACACTTTGGAACTAATTTGACAGTGTTCTTCCCCATTTGGAAGAAAAACTAAACATACGCTAATTCGCAAATTATTGAGCAAGAATAACAAAAGTCCAGTTTTTATTTTTAATAATTATAGAAAACCTCTGAAAATTGCGAAGCGCTCTTCAAGAGACCCTGTCCCTGCAGTGGAATGATAAACAGGATTCAAACTTTAAAATTGTTTCACAATATCTATATAACATTTTTCAACGTCAAAAAGTCGTCGTCCTAAAGGAAAATTCTCCGTTCACTACATCAAAGCTCATGTCACATTAGATCCCACTCCGGACCCCGGGACCCCACAATCAAGATGTGGGGTCCCGGTTTGATTGAGATAACCTGGGGTCCATCCCGCATATATATTACCTACTTCGTCAATCCTTACTTTGTGCCATCCAAATGACATTCACATTCGGACTGTGACGACACCATGTTAATTTTAGATGGGATGAAGTTTCATGTTTTTGAATGAAATTGCTGCTTAGATTCTGGTGATCTGAATATAAGTTTTTTATCTTAGTGAATCTAGATTTTTTTGTGTGTATATTTTGTGAAAGCAGGACTAATCTTCTTCGAGTCGCTGGCACGACTGTATTTTAGGCCCAAAACTTCGCCACTACCACGGCGTCGTGTCGGTGGCAGCACAGATATCACTTTTACTGCAAGTCCTGGGACACAGAGGGACGTATAGGAGATGGAGAATAGTTTGCTACATAGCTCCATATCCACATAAGTTTGTTATTATTAAAAGCCTGTGATGTCTCAATGCAGGGCAAAGGCCTCCCTACTCTCTTTCCACTTCTCTCTGTCTAGAGCTGCTAATGACCAGTTTTTGTTGAAGGAGTCTAGCTCGTCCCGCCATCTCCGTCTAGGCCTGCCGCGATGTCGCTTGCCATTAAGAGGGACTCATTGGTCGTCTAACATGTGGCAGATGTGTCCAGCCCAATTCCACTTTAGCGTGGCAGCTTTCCAAGTGACATCAGTTATCTTTGTGATGAAACGTATGGTCGTATTCCTAACCCGGTCTGTTAAATTGATATCCAGAATACTCCATTCCTCCATTCCTCTGGTAAACCTAGAGCGTGGACTTCTGCTGATTTGTCAAAGACCATGTTTGAGAACCATATGTGAGGATGGATGGATGGATGGATGGAGTATGCACACGTCAATGAGCCTTCTCTTAAGGGACAAAGGAAGATCACCCTTTATTAGATACGTCATGGCCCAATAGCTTTTCTTGGCATTTTCGGTGCGTCTTGCAACTTCTTTGTTTTGTCTTACCTGGAAAGAGACTGTTTGACCAACATAGAGATACTCATCAACGTATTCAACCTGCGTGCATAAACCTCAGATGCTAGATGATCTTAGCACGGCAAGCCTAGACGTCGGACTTCAGATGAATATGTCAAATACCAAGTTGATGAAGAACAGCGTGCATCACAGGATCACAGGGTGTTAGCGAAAATTCATAATTTTTATTTATTGTTTTTAGTGCTAGGACTAAATTCAGCCCTTAGGTTATAAGTGCTCGTGGCTAAGTAATAACAGCCGCATGGATCGAATATGTAAAAATGGTCACCGATTTTTACATACCGAGACTCCTCAGTGCCTCATAAAGCACGTAGCACGCAGTTACTGGGATGTGGAGGTCAGATAGGCAGTCGCTCCATCTAAAATACTGGTATTCAGCTGCATTCGATTGGACTGGAAGCCAACCACAACATAGTTGGGAAAAGGCTAGGCAGATTGATTGAGTTTAAGGTCTTGAAATAATAATTAATGAATTAATTAATTTAATATAACACGGAAAATGTATAGCAGTTTCAGCCTATAATCTCTACTATCTCCTTCGTAGATTAAAAACCGGTCAAGAGCGAGTCGGACTCGCGTACCGAGGGTTCCGTACCATCATAGGTATATAAAAAAGAGTGCTATTTAGAGACATCGTTTTATTTTTCCTGTAATCTTTACATACATTTCTATAATAATTTATAGAATAATTTCAGATTTTTCTCTATGCAAACTTCGGAGATAAGGGGGGACCGGTATTTTTTTTACATTTTTCATCAAAAGTCGAAAACTATTCGGCCTAAAAAAAGGAAAAATTGTTCGATAATGTGTAAATAGCGCTCTTTCAATGATACCCCTAGTAGTCCCACTTCGTATTTTTAAGATCCCCTTTCAGTCCCAGTTGCAAAAAATATATATTTCTTTCTTATTTGCAAAATAGTTGGGCAAACGTTATCTAAAACTATTCAAAAATTCAAGTTGATAGCATTAGTAGTTCTTGAGATATCCAGCTGTGACAGACGGACAAACAGACAGACAGTCAAAGTCGCACCATAAAGGTTCCTTTTTACCATTTTGGTACGGAACCTCAAAAATACTAAGACATATGTTTTCACTTTCGTTCAGTTTATTTATTGCAAACAAAAAATAAGTAATCACTACAAATAAAAAAATTATATATATATTCACATTCCCCTCTACTGTAAATAATTCATAACGCGGAACAAAACAAAAAATAAATACGGTAAGGAATTAATACACGCGTTATTTCCTTTTCCCACTAAACCATAATAATTCGCAATTCCCTGTACAAAGGGCGCATTATCTAAGGGCCATTTAAAAAAGGAGGCACCCCACTAAATTCACTTTCTTTCCCGCAATAAGGAAAAGTCTCTTTTGTTGTGGTGTAAAAAGTGTATCTGACATCGCATTTTCGTATGAAGTTTGAGTTATTTTTAGTTCTTTTTGGGTTGGTGCAGTGAAAATTCAGCTTGCTTTTAGTAGCTGTATTATTAGTTTTATGAATAGTATAAGTTGCTACTATCGTGCGACGACACATTTACACGCTTTTTAGGGTTCCGTACCTCAAAAAGAAAAAACGGAACCCTTATAGGATCATTCGTGTGTCTGTCTGTCTGTCTGTCACAGCCAATTTGTTCCGAATCTAATGGACCGATAACTTGAAATTTGGGACACGTATGTATTTCTGTGACCCAAATACGGACGTGTAACGTAAATAAATAAATGTTATATTTAAATTTTATTAATATGGGGGTCAATTTTGGGGGCCAAATAAGAAAATTAAAAAAAAGTTTTGCAAACTGTACCGTGCGATATATCAAATGAAAGGTCTTGTACAACGTATACGTATGTATTTCTCTGGGGCTCTCAAATATATATATTTTTTAATGATTTTAAAATAAATAATTTTAAAGTTATTTAAGAAAATAGACGAAAATTGACCATTACCCAATTATCTCCGAAAGTACTAAGTCTAAAATTTTGAAAAAAAATACAAAAAAATTGTTCAATATCTATAGATTACAGGAAAACCTATAAGAAGTGTATGGTAAATCTCTCAATATTGCAGTACAATATCGCATCATAAACTAACATTTGCAGTTGAATGTATGGGAGAACATGTTTTTCAACTACAATGTTAAGTTTATTCTTGAGATTCATCCCCACTACGGAACCCTTCAGCGTAGTCCGACATACACTTGGCTGGTTTTTTTTTAAACACAGTGTAACGTTATGCCATTATGCGTGACCAAAACTGAAGTTTTTGTATTATTTTGTGGAGCACTTCGGATTCAAAAACAATATATAACAATACATCCATAGTTCAACAGTAACTATCCAACAGCAACCTACACAAAACACTGAAAACACACCGTGTTTACAAAGTTTTTAGACTTCACAAAAAAAAGAGAAAAAAAAAATACAAGTCTATGAAAGAAAAATTCACCGAAACTTGTCAGATACCGCGTTACGCTACACAAGAATCGTTCATTCAATTTTTACCCCTCAAAAGCTTTCAATGCTTCGATCGCTGGTAACAAAAGGAAATAAATAGTGGACCTGAATGGACTTGAACACTTCATATCTAACCCTAGGTGCCATTCAATTTACATTTTAAATCATTTTTCCTTCTTTTTAGGATTTTCCGGTGCGGCCATTGGCTACAATCTCAGGATGGTTGGCAATTAATTCTATATTTAAACTATTCGATTGTCTTTTGATTTTTTTTCTCCTTATCCAAGCACACAAATCTAAGGGTGCGTCCACATCTGGCGAATGTGCCGCGAATGTGCAGCTCCCGAGCCGTTTGCGAGCTGCCCGCGGGCTGCGCGCGTGCATTTTTGTTCGTGCTCCGCTCCTGCGCCGCTCGCGCGCAGTTCGCACGCGACCTAAGCGCCGTATGCGATCAGCGCGCAGGCGGCGCGCTAGCGGCTCGCGGCTTCCTTCCGCAGAACAAACATAACTTACCCGCTCAGTTCGTTTCTGATTACTGGAGGCTAAGTACGTGTTGTCATGGAGTGGACGGAGGAGAATTGTTTACGCTTAATTGAAACATATAAGTATTGTGAGCCAGTAAACGGAACAGTAAGTGCGAGAATTGAGTGCGCGCAGATCGCGCGCCGCGAGCACGCCTTTTACGAGCCTTGCATGAGTTGCGCTAAAGAGCGAACCAAACCATTGCCGTGACTGCACGCGTGCAGCTCGCGGGCAGCTCGCAAACGGCTCGCAAGCTGCACATTCGCGGCACATTCGCCAGATGTGGACGCACCCTAAGGCTAGCCATACACGGGCATCCTGATGTAGT
Source organism: Dicycla oo (assembly GCA_948252095.1). Lineage (NCBI taxonomy): Eukaryota > Metazoa > Arthropoda > Insecta > Lepidoptera > Noctuidae > Dicycla > Dicycla oo. Next base: position 20,863,987 of record OX411716.1, read on the forward strand.
CAGGATCAACTGTTTCAAGCTGCGATTGCATAATGAACTACAGTCTTCTATTTACAGATGTAAGTAGTATATACACTGAACCACTCGAGCAGTTGTGACTGATCTGGGCGGTCAGCGGCACGGTGAAATTTCATCGTGCGGCATACACTGACTGCTCGAGCGGTCGACTGCCCTCGCGCAGTTACCCTCTCCGCCCGCGCTCATCATTCCACGTCGTGTGCGCCTCTCTTGTCAATCTCAATGACAACTTCAAACAGTTGACGTTACCTGCACGGGCCAGTCGTGTATTTTGATCACTAACTAACTGCTCGAGCAGCCCATGTATGGCCAGCCTAACACATGCAAATATGACTCCTGTTGGGATAAAATTCGAAAGGGTTATATTTTGCCACCGTCGTCGGATTAGTAGTTATACCAGCAAAGTTACCCGTTCATTTCCATAGGGAACGTGCTTTCGAACTAGTCACTAGCTTAAACTTTCGGATTCTGACTAACTGACTAAATCCTTGACAATTTAAAATTTTAAGTGACATAAATGCTTTCACTTTGACTTAGCGGGTAGATAATTTGTACTCTGTAAAGTCTTTGCCTTTTTAAGAACATTTTTGCCTTTCGACAGACCTCTCTCTTCTAACATTTACGGATACACAATGTGCAGGGTCAAATTAAGGTGATATGTAAAAGATAACTGGGCGGTAATAAGAAAGTGACAGAGTCAATTACTTCCACATGCGAAAAAAAGAGAGCGCAACAATGCGCTGGAACCAAAATAAAAGCGCCAAACTAAATAAAAATTGTTTAAAAATAAATTAAGCTATCTATAAAAAATATTTTCAGTTAGAGTTTTCAGTTATCTTATACGCACATTTAGAATGCAATTTTGCAATGAAGGATCTTAGAATTACAGAAAAAAATATAAAAAAGTAGAGGTCTTTTGGTAATTAAATTCTATCGAGGATATTTAACTCGACTGCGTGTTCTTTCAGTCAGAGTATTGATCAAATAGTCAATAAACATATATCCAAAAATTAAACCCATACATACATTCTGTAATAGTGAAATCAATGGTTACGAAAAAGACCCCAATTTATTTTGATATTGCCTTAAATTAGCTAGCGAAACTCACTAGACGTAACAGTAACGATGAAATAAAAACAGAAAAAGATTTGATGATTTTTTTTTGGGGATCAACAACCGTACCTATTGTTGTTACTTGAAGTCTGAGTTTAGAAAATCCGTTTTATTTTGTTTAATCGTGTAAAACCCATCACGTCTGTGAAGTTTACACATAAAAACTGATTTTTTAAACTGATATTGGCGCCGATTCCCTTGTTAACAAAATAAACTGTGCATCTTCAATCAACAAACTTCTGTGCATCTTTTTCTTTCTGAGGATTGTGAAGCTGTAAATTTTCATACAAAAACCGATAACGTTTTTCTCCCCGTAAACATAGTCTAAATATTGTAGGCATAATGAAAAACTAGGTCCGTACGTTTTTATTATAAAGAAATGTTTCATACGCAATATTACACTAACTGCGATCGATGACTCCATAAAAAAAACATCATAATTTTTTTGTTTTATCATGTTTAGATATCGATACCCATCACGGCTGCGGAGTTTCGCTAGCTAATTTAATTTGACATGCATATTCTATTCCTAAACGGTGCAAGTAAGATACTTGTTTCAACTACAAAATCCAACAATCCATGCAATTGAAACTTAAACACTACATCTCCATTATCAGTAATCGAACCAACCAATCAAACAGCACCTACACTAATTACCAGGGTTGATACTATCGTGATTACAACACCACGTACTAAGCAATTGTGGCTGCATCCTTGAGCTCCGTTCACTCGATCTCAGCTGCTCAGATTGCTGCCGTTTCGAAATACACAACGAATGGGGCCAAGTACGCTTCCTTTCGAGAAACCTATTCATAGATACGGCTCATGTAAATGTGCATTACCAATACTAGTAATTGTATCCGAAATGTCTATTCCGAAAGTGCGGACAATGGCGGATTTTTGAAAGTTGTTGAAACAAAAGAACAATCTGAATTGGCTTCCTATGACATTGTGTGCGAATGACGTCACTGGTTACCCTAGATTGCAGAAAATAATTTAGCAACGTTGCCGAGAGCTATCCCGAAAGAATTGCTAAGTTTTCTCGTAATTCCTGCTTTATCGTATCGACAAACGCAACAGATAGGAACGCTAAAACGGCTGTTGCTTTCATAGTGTCTGCATGTTGTCAAATCTTTATACATTTTTTGTTACAATCATGTAATAACCACGTCCCAGGATATCTTTAGCAGAGGCATCAATGAACTTTCATTAAAATGGCAAAAGTGCATCGACAATATTTGTTTTAAAAAAAATTGTTTGATTTTTTTCTATGTAAATCGGTAATTTCATAGGTACATATTATCAATAGATAAATTAATATGAATATGAATCCTCACTATAAATACCCCTTTAAAATAAATATCAAGCCCTTAATTATCACGCTATCCAAAGAGAGTTCGTATTTACGAATTCATGCCCATCACCGGTTCGAACCAGAAATACTTGGGGGACTTCAAAATTATCTATTCAACAGTCCATATTACCTTACATATTCTAATATCGTTGTCGGTAAGCACGAAATCGATGCCACTGAACTCCCTAGAGGCCACAAGCTTCCCAGTTCAGTATTAATTGAAATCATTCACTATTCGTACTGATAGGTTTTTAAATAATATTAATAAATATTTAAATAGTCTTAGTCGATTATTGAGAGAACGTATTTCTTATACTGTCATTACTAGTTTTGTAAATAACATTTTGAGATGAGTGTTAAAAAGGCGGGAGTGCTCCCGACCTTTTTTTGCTCGGGGTCAACATCGAGGTGAGACGTGGTGGACGTTGCTAATGGCTGTGTCAGTTAAAAAATACATTGGCATAGCATACTTTGTGATTTACCGTAAATTAAGGTAACCTATTAGTTTTAGGGCTGATTTTTCAATAGTCCGAAGTATAACTAGGACACTTTGATATATTTTCAATACAAAAGCTGTCAAACCGCCATATTTATTCCATAATAAAAGTTATCTGACAATTGAAAAATTAGCCCTTAATGTAAACATTAGAATACTAAATAAATAGTGATCTTATGTGGGGAATAGATGTGATGATATGGTGTAGATATTGAATTTTATGTTGACAAAGATAGTATATGAATGACTGATGATCTAGGTGTTTCATATTATTTACCTATTCCCTGAGACGTCGTAAATAGTTATTATAGACAGTTTATAGTTTGTGATATTGGGGTAACAACTTTAAGATGAAAAGGTACACTTTCTTGCACTATCCATTTTGGAGCGATTATCCAATATATTAGAGCACGAATAGTTGATCATGACGTCTTCTGATTGGGTCACTTTATTCCAGCATTCCGGGAAAGTATTTGACGTTAGAGTGGAAAAATGCAAAAAAAAAAAACGCAAATGTTGTTAAAGGAAATGTGTTAGTGAACTTGAATGGCCTAGGTGAGTGAGAAATGCAATCAAGCTAATGTATACCTAATTGTATATACTCGTAAGTAACATGATGTTGTCATGAAGTTATAAAAAAAATATTGCAAAGTGAAAAATAATTTGCATTTCGGAAATGTATTTTAGATTTTTGCCACAGACTTCCTAAATTAAAGTTATTTTCACTTTGTAGAGTTTTTTTTTATTAGTGGTTGTTATTTTTTTAAATTATTTTTTTACCTACCTCAACCAACCATATACCATTACTTTCTATGTAAACAACAGTGACAGGAAGTGTTATAACAACATCAATATACACAAAGTGGATTAAATATGTATTATCGAAGCTAACTCAAAAACTACTCAAGCAAAGTTAATAAATTTTATATGGGACCACTGTGCAAGCTTCCTCTACCCAATGAAAAATTATTTTCAAGGTCCACAATTGACGAAATATCTGTGAAAATAAATATTTTTTTCTAGCTTTTGCCCAGCAGCGTGTGGTAGTATCGTTTTAAGAAGTGCGCGATTGTCCAAAGATTGTGCTGATTCGATCCGATTCAATATAATTATAATTCAATTACTCTACCATCTGTTATTATTTTATTAGTTTAACTTGAGTAGAGTTCGACTCTTCACAGTACACTGTATCGCTTCGAATCGAAGATGGCTCTCAGCCAGAACAAAGTATTCAGGGGTGACCAAAGTGGGTTTACCTACTATAAAAAAAAATGTTTATTTTTTTTTATTTATTTAACCATTTATGTACACACATATAAACAGACAAGAATAAAGGAACAGAAAATTACGTACAAAGGTGATGCTTATTTCTAAAGAAATCTCTTCCAGCATACCTGCGATAGGACAGAGGATAAAAAGAGATGTAGACACCGTGTGCAAGAATAAGAGAGAAAATAAAAATACATAAAATCTGAAAAACAATTCACTAAGCTAACAAAACATAACAAATACTTAAATACTTCTAGAATAAATATCACTAAAATAACTATGACGAAATGGAAAGATAGTGTTCTTTCACTCTTCTTTTAAATACTGCAACATTTTGGCAGTCCCTAATGTCAGGTGGAAGTGAATTCCACAACCGAACCGCGTGCACAGTGAAGGAGTAGGAGTAGAAGTCAGTGGAATGGGAAGGAAATTTTAGGAGGTTTCTAAGATGCGACCTGCAAAGCACATCAAAAGGACGGGCATAAGAAAAGCGTTCCTGCAAATAGGAAGGTGTTTTAGGGTTGTGAAGGATGTTAAATAGCAGACACAATATGCGAGAGTTCCTGCGAAGTCGAATAGGGAGCCACTTGAGAGTCTTGCGAAAGTTAGAAACGCGGTCATACTTTTTAAGGTTAAAAACAAAACGAATACAGATATTTTTAAACGCTCAAGTTCATTCAAAAGCTCCTCGGTGGCATCCAAATAACAGGCATCTGCGTAGTCAATAATAGGCTGAATGAGAGTTTGAGCCAGGGAGATTTTGGTGTTCAGGGGTAAGAAGCACTGGAGGCTTTTCAAAGAATGAAAAGTGTAGTGCACTTTACGACTGACTTGGCATATATATTGTTCATACAGCGTGAATTTTTCAAGTGGGCGTGGATGGCCAAATCCGAAACTATGAGGAATAGAAAAGTACAAAAAAATTCACTCTATATTTAAAAAAAAAATATATTTTTTATTCATAGTTAAGTTTTTTTAGGTACCGTCACGTAATTCTTATTCCATTTCTAGCATTTTTTCTTTAGAGATTTTTTTAGTTTATTGCCTATGAGTTCTTAATTAGATGTACTGATGTACTTGTAGGTGTTAGATATTGAAGTAACAACAGTACATTTATTTCTTTGGCAATTAACTTTATTAACATTTAAAAAGTTTACCTTTTACTTAGACAGGTAAGTATCTGATTTCACAATAAATAATAATGTTAGAAATAGAAATGCTCATCAATTTAAATATCTTAAAACTGTCTCTAATAACTCATAACTAATCGTTTAAGGTCACTTCAGACGGTTCCGCTCATACCACTAATACTACTCGTACCTACTATAATTGATGCCAGCATAATGTCAAGTTGCCAATCACAATGCAATTTTAACATTAATGGGTTAAGGTGACTATTAGAATGCCAGACAGTTAATGCAACAAATGCTAGAATGCAATTTTTAATAAGAATTTCAAGTCGGTCCGTTATTCTAATGTAAATTACATTTTGATTGATATGACTGTAAAATCATTGTTTAATGGTACTATTATTATTTAATTAGTTATTACGATTGTTGTGGTATTCGAAGGACATATAGTTGCTGGCTGGCTTGATTCAGTTTTCTGTAAAAGGTTCAGATATGATGCTATGTCAATTAAAAAGTAATTGATTTGTCAAAATGATCCAAAAATGCACTTAGGCCCACTTGAACTCCCCTCCAGTGCGTTCCCGCATTGTCTAGGCGGGGGGCTCAGTAGCCGTGGTTTGGTCACCCAAGGTGAAGCGAAGAGGAACCCGAGGAGGGGCCGTATCTGAGGCATCGCGGCTGAGGGTTGGAGGCCGTGGCGGGAGAGGAGTGCCGGTATTGCGGTGCGCCGCTCTCCCTACTTTCCGCGGCCTTGACGGGGTCGCCACCGTCTGATGGCGGATGCGGTGGGGCCGCAGGGGAGGAGGAGTGTCGGTATTTCGTTGGCGTCTGCGGCCGAAAAGTGGCAGGCGGCCGGGCCACTGACCTGAGCGGTCACAGGGGGACCAAGAGTGCCTAGACACGGGTTCGTCTAGCGCCCATGGGCTGGTTTGGTCTCTGGGGTGGTCACGGCGTGCAATGTGTTCTAGTGCGCCGGTGATGGGGATGCTCCCTAGAGGAGGGTCCGGTGACGGACAGCCACAGCGAGTTCGCGGTGAGTGCTAACGCGTGCCCGTGTTCACGCCACAAGCGGCAGAGGAGGACACCGTGGAGTTTTAGTGGGTTGGAGTCCGACATAACTGCACTATCTCCCCGTGGTAGTGCAGTATGTATGAGCATTTCTCCACGAAAAAGAAAACACCCACTTGGACTACAAATCACTCAACACATCAAGGCGAAAACGCCAGGTTATCCCGCGAAATTCAAATTTTCTTAAGTTTTTTGTAATTTACAAGTCAGCATTAGATTGTATGTTTGTGTTAAATTTGATTCGTGACCGTAACGAGTATACATGTGTTTACAGAATTATAATCAGTAAAGTCACAATTATACAATTTAACTCTTTAAGATTAGGTAGAATGACAATTAATTAAATCTTGTCATTTGAGGATTATACAAACTTAAGGAGTAGTATTGATTCTAATGATTATAATTCTGTAAATACATATTTGTTACGGTCGCGAATCATACTTTATCCAACATACAACTTAAGACTGACTTGCAAATTGCAAAAAAAAAAGTGAGAAAATTTGAATTTCGCGAGCTACCCTGACGCTTCCCCCTTACATGCTAAACTAATTTAAAACATCGTTAAGTTTCTGTCAATTGATTGAAGATGGCAGATACGGAATGATGTTTTAAATACGTTTAACTTTTAATGTAAAAATGGGATCTAATTAACTCTCTGTCTATCCCGGAGATAATAACTTCACACAAACACCATTAACCTATAAAAGTAACCTATTATTTATTTGTGTTGACATTTCCCTATAGCCTACATACCATTCACTATTGTTTACATTTCCAATTCACGCCAGTATGCAAGTAAAATTCGATAATTCATCGATTTCAATTTACATTCGCAAAGAGATTTCGTTCACTGATACTGATGATTGATTTAGCTCCCGTCTCCATTCCTATTAGTAGTTTTATCGTTCATTTCGAAATTTGAATGCCCCAAATAGGATTGCCATTCGGAATGATTCGTGGACGGTCGCGTTTACATGTATTTTTTATAGTAACTGCATTTTATATCTGGAATCCCATTAATGGAAAACGTTCCTTATTTAAAATTTATATGTTGATGGAATGTAGTGTCATAGTTTTAAAAGCATTAAATTGTGTTCTAGAAAAGTCCATCTAGTAACCATTGCATTAGGTATTAAATTAGACCCTCTTCTAGACAACCATAATCATTTTATTGAAAAGATTAATACTACCTATTGTCTTGCTGATTAGTTTTATGATCATCCCACTGCTGTAACAGCCATAATCCAACACGCGAGCCCATTGATGGATTAATTTACTATTTTAATGTTTGTAAAGATAAACTTACTTTAAAATCGTAAAAACCGACTTCAAAAACCTAAAACGAATAAAATAACTTTCATAAAAAAAAACTTAACAGCTTCTAACGTCGGTGACAAGCTAAGGTGCATTGACATTGAAGAATTGAAGACACCGACTTCAGAAGCTGTTAAGTTTTTTATGAAAGTTATTTTATTCGTTTTAGGTTTTTGAAGTCAGTTTTTACTTTTTTAAAGTAAATTTATTTTTCCATTTTTAGTTGATTACACAATTACATAAGCCCAAGACGAACGAAAAGAAGAATAAAAAAATCCACTTAAAAATGCCGGAGATAAATAAAATGCCGGTACATTTATGAATATAACTCCGTACATAAGTTTAATTCCCTAATGTATTATATACTAAAACCTTGTGAAAGTAAGTAGATCACGCTAGAGAAAGAATAATCAAAATTGATTCATTAGTTTTTGAGAAAATTGCGGACATAAAAACTTACATTCATACCTACATACATAGATACGGGTCGACTAGAGAACCTCCTTTTTAGAAATTGGTTAAAAATACTGACTTATTTATTTAAACCACTTGAGCAGACATAGGTAGTAATGCCATGTTGGTATATTTTATAGCGCAAATTGATTGAAATGGGTCTACACTGTTGACCAAAACAGTGAAGAAGAAACCAAATCATAAATAACAATCAGCATCAATCCATTATCAGACCAAAAATTTGGTTCCACATAAAAAACCTGTTTGACACAGAATTTTATACAGAATCAAACGAGTCGAAAGAATGTCGTGTATTCTGTTCCCTCTCGTTTTCTACGGAATCCACGCCCTTTCCCTTTTGTTAGCAACCGGTCCACTCTTGCGCTTGTTCGGAGCACGAGTTGATTGCGATTTCAGGAATTTTAAAATTGGAATTATAGAAATTATGGCGGTAGCTGATTGAATTTGATAAGCCACAAAAATGTATAATTTAAATTAATTTTTGAATGAGTATTGAGTATGGTATGGAGGATCATTTTAAGATATCGAGCTAAAATGTAGGTATGTAATAAAATTTCGTTAGTCACGTTTATTGAAATTAATTTTAATAAAGGAAATTAATATGTATCTACTAAGTAGTTCTAATGGCCATCTGTCGCTGCAATTGCAGTAGCCCAATTTCAAAGTTACAAAGCGTGTCAACGATTTTGCAGTAGATAATTAAAACTATAAACACTATGGAACGCACATTATGTGCCTACCTTTAGAATCAACATCCTAACTAATATTATAAATGCGAAAGTAAGTTTGTTTGTTTGTTACCTTTTTACGCCTAAACCACTGAACCGATCATCCTGAAATTTTTCATATACGTTGTCACGTGTACAGAAACGGACATAAGGTACCTTTCATCCCGAAACAAGTACTGTTCCCGAGGAAAACAACAAAAACGTTCTTATGATCATAGATAGCGCCACGTGTCTTTCGAATCATGATTGAATTATACTATTGTACTATTACGCTTTCACGCTAAAACTGCTGAACGGATTTGGATGAAATTTGACACATGGGTAGACTATGACCTGGATTAGATCATAGGATACTTTTGATCCCGGTAGTACATTCCCGTGGGATGGTTTCCGACAATCACGCGAGCGAAGCCGCGGGCATAAGCTAGTAATAAAATAATAGTACAAAAAATGCACCATAAACCAATACAAAGCTGCATTATTTCTATAAGAAATAAAAAAGTTCACTTATTGCCCTACAAATCACCTGTCACCAATTATGAATACGTACTCTCACGCACACACACGCGCTCGAGTGCCGCGGAACGCCGTCGAGGAATGCGCCCTATCCCGTCAGACCTGTGCGACTGGCTCCACTGAACCTTGTTGGAACTGATGCAAATATTGCGGTTTTAACATCATTCGGTGGTGATGTGGTTGACTTGACACCATTTTAGTGACGTAAAATAGATTAAGACTGCGCAGTAATTGCGTAACACAAAATGGCAATCGATCGCAATGTCTTTCATTTTACATCCATTGCTGCATATAGTGAAAAATTATTCTGCTTAACGACGTAAATAACTCAATTAACGTTGGCTGAATTGTGAAGAGAATGAGAATACATTGCGATTGATGGCCATTTTCTATGTGTTTACGCAAGTAATTATTTGAAGGTACTGCAAACAGTATGATGAAGTAGTAAATGTAACATTTCAGATAAAAAATACATAATTTTCATTGAAATCTTTGAAAGTGGTGCATACTGAAAGAAAGAAACTACATTTTTTCGGCACTTCTAGCAAGCCTACTAGACTAGACCAATGCCGAGAAAAGGGTCCTTGACTGTTCAACGATACCGTTAATGTTGTCTTAGATATAATTGATATAAAGAAAATAATTTCAAAAAATTAAATCGATTTCAAAAAGAAATTATTCCAATAGTATGAAATAATTTTAATTTCGGAAGTCGGTGTCTTGGGATCTGTATTTTAGTTTTTAGAAAAACTGGAATATTTATTTGTAATAAGTAGTTAATGATTTTGTTATAAGTATTGCACTAGTATTTGACAAGGTTTTGAGATGTTTTTTTTCCCTTTGACACTACACCCGTAGCTCGTATCAATAAGCCGTGTCGAATTGATAACCTCCTTTTTTTGAAGTCGTTTAATTAATATATCGTTATCATTTGCAAATACACGGTACCTACTTGAAGTTATAATTTTTATTATAACTTGAAGTAGGTATCGTAGGCAAAGAAAAAACTTGAACACATAAATTCATAATACTAGAACTTCATCTACATCAAATTCCAAACAAAAGCGCAAAGGAAAAAGATATTTTATTTAATGAAGGAGAAAACTTTTCACCAATACAATAACCGTTGAAATCAATTGAGAACTTTACGAGATTTTCGTGACCTAACCAAAACGATTTAGATTGCTGCTCAACCTAGGAAAGTTAATTGAAAGCTGTTCCTATAAAACAGCTTTTGAATGCATGGCGATAGAAATTGTAAAAATAATTTATGAAGAATTGAAGCGCAAGTAATTTAGGGTAGTTGTAGTAGATGCCTCATCATCAGTTGCTTTTCCCAACTAGGTTGGAGTTGGCTTCCAGTCAACCGGATGCAGCTGAATACCAGTATTTTAAATGGAGCCTGATCTCCACAACCCAGTTACTGGGTAATATGATACTCGATAGGAAATTTTGCATATATGGATATGGTTAATTGATTAAATACTTATATATCTCCCGCGTCGGGGATATATATATATATATATATTAAAAAAAAACTTTTATAGATGGAGGTCAATTGAAATAAAATATAACATTTTATAGGTTTGTTATTTATATTAAAATTATAGAAACATAAAAAACAGTATTATTTATTAAAAATCAAAGAACGTACGAAATGTAAAGATGCACACACAGTTATTCACCAAAATAATATCACTACGAGTAGTGTCTGTGAGACCGGGTGTAGGTAGTTAAGGGTTAACTATCACTGACAATAACTGAGCCAGTAGCTTTAAACTCCCCAGATAATAATAATCACTCTAATTTGATCCAGCCTGTCCCATCTTGATGTCCTCCCCCCAGCGACGCCCTAAGCCGAGGTTCGTTCCCCACAGGGGGAGCCCTTAGCGTGTAGTCGCTTAGTCTGTAAGTTTTATGCCCCTGGCTGGAGGCTTTGAGTTCGCTTAAGGCAGCCACAGGAATGACCGGTTAAGTAGTCACGGCCTCTCTATGCCAACTACGAGATGCCATTTATATAAAAAAAGACATATTTGTCTAAAAATTACAAAAACAAAACACATTTTTAAGACAAGTGCTGCCGGTCTATTCTGTACAAATCTCACCGTGAAACCTTAGGGTGCGTCCACATCTGGCGAATGTGCCGCGAATGTGCAGCTTGCGAGCCGTTTGCGAGCTGCCCGCGAGCTGCACGCGTGCAGTCACGGCAATGGTTTGGTTCGCTCTATAGCGCAACTCATGCAAGGCTCGTAAAAGGCGTGCGCGCGGCGCGCGATCTGCGCGCATTCAATTCTCGCACATACAGTTCCGTTTACTGGCTCACAATACTTATGTTTCAATTAAGCGTAAACAATTCTCCTCCGTCCACTCCATGACAACACGTAGTTAGCCTCCAGTAATCAGAAACGAACTGAGCGGGTAAGTTATGTTTGTTTTGCGGAAGGAAGCCGCGAGCCGCTAGCGCGCCGCCCGCGCGCTGATCGCGTACGGCGCTTAGGTCGCGCGCGAATTGCGCGCGGGCGGCGCAGGAGCGGAGCACGAACAAAAATGCACGCGCGCAGCTCGCAAACGGCTCGGGAGCTGCACATTCGCGGCACATTCGCCAGATGTGGACGCACCCTTAGGTGAAGTGATTGACACTATTGACAGCTCACTCCACGCTCACCTCACCTAAGTTTTCACGGTGAGATTTGTACAGAATAGCACTGCTGATCAATAAAGCAGAAACTTTATGAAATTCTTGTAAAATTGTAGAATATGGCGCCTGTCACCTGTCGCTTTTATTAAATATAGGCCCCTGGTGGGGCTGTACTATTTTACATGAATGAGTAAGCACATTCGATTTAAATCCAACACGATGAGTGAACGAAGGAAATGCACTGACCCCAGCGTGGTTTGACTAGACTCGATTACTCGAACAAACCCAAAGATTTGCACTAGCCCCTGGAGGCGCATGTCTCATGGTGCTACAGAGACCATTGCATATCAACGAGTAGACCGAGGGGCGCGATACTACTTAGGATATGGAAGTAATATTAGAGTCGTACCTGATATGCACCCTAAAGTAGGCAATGGAATTGTGGAGAAGCGGATGATATTTATCTATGGATAACTGAACTAAATTGTGACCATTAATTTTAGTCATATCATTATGACTAAAATTAATGGTCACAATTTAGTACCTACTATTTTGAAATACCTTAAGTGTCCCGGGAGCATGCGTGGTTCATACAAACGAAATACCAAAATAAATAAGTAAATCAAACATATTCTTAAGGTAATGTATATATATTCAGATTGAATTACAGAATAACTAGGTTCCCAAATATATATTAAATAAGAATAATGATTTAAACATGAAATATGAGAAAAATATTTTTTTTTTTAATATTAATTTGAAATTACTATCTCAACTTTAAATCAGTGTCCTTGCAAAATATATATTTGAAAACCTAGATATTCATCGTAACTTTGTGTACAAAATCTACATTTATATCTGTAACGTAATGAAGAGTGATCCATTCTATTCCTTTCTAATTACATACTTGTCAGATCTGACGGAAGTCCTTTTGACGTCGCGATGTCGCAACCTATCAACGTCGGATCCTCTTCCTTTCATAAACAAATCTTGAGAATTTAATGGATAAATTATAGAGTGTATAATTTGAACAGGAAGAAAACAAGCAACCTGAGTATGTTTGTGGGTAATTATTTAGATAACTGAGGAGTGTTCGAACAAAAGGTAACATTTCTTTTAGGATTTTTTTTTGCAGAATCATACGTAAATTTATGAACTTTCTAATTGAATTTAGCGTTTTAAATAGTAACGATTCCCTTAGAAAAATCGAGCCCAAATTTCAGTTTTAGAACAAACAGGAACATTTTCACGACGAGTCACATTTTAGTGATTTCTGAAAAAAAAAAAGCAATGGTGGAAATGTCACCTTTTGTTCTAACACTCCTCAATTAGCATAGCTCTAAATGTCGTTCGTCTCTCATGCATGAGGTTGTGGGTTCAATTCCGGGCAAGCACAAATGTGACTTTTTCAATTCATACGTAGGTATTGTGAGCGATATCAGGTCAAATTATACACAGTTTTCGATAATGATCGCCGGTGCTGCTCAGCGCCGACTATCTGTCAAATCTATAACTTATTTCTACCTTCAATTATTTATTAAATGTGGGGATCGCTAACAGTATGTACAGACGCCAGCACATCAAGCTACTACAATTTGTCAGATTTCTTTAATAGATTTTCGACTTTATTGCTAAAGCGTTAGGTTCAAGGTTGATTGGGAAAATCTGACAGTTTCGGGTAGGTTGACCTGCTGGCGTCCGTACTTTCTGAGTTAACTTTGGACATTACAGACATCGGTGTAGGCAGACATTGTGAGGAAATCTGGACTTAACTTAACTTGGAGTTTGTTTATTTGAACGCGCTAATCTCTGAACTATCAGTTGGATTTGAAAAAGTGTTTTCCAATTCTTGAAAAAAGTTATAGGCTATTTAGCATCACGCTACGACCCTTAGGAGCCGAGTAAAAAGAAAAAAATGTCAAAAAGAACGCTAAGCTATAAAAGTCCGGGCGGACTATGCGATGCGACGCGGAGGGTCGGGGGCTTAGATTTTACGTCAAGTCACGGGCAGAAGCTAGTAGTCAATATAAGTCTGAAATTGCCAGCCCGTCGTGAGCAAGCGTGGTGATTAGCGTTGCCATGTCTAAAAATCAAAAAGCCGGACGTACCTACTCGTTAAAAAAGCCGGACTTTTGTAAAAAAAGGATTTTCGACAAAAATATCGAATAAAACACAGATTTAAGAAGTCACTAGGCCGGACGCTAAAAAATGGGAGACAAAAAATTCGAATTAAACATATTTTTCAAGAAAATTCCAAGTTTGTTTTGGTTGTTTGTGAGGGATTTCAGTTTCAAATAAACATTATTTTGGCCTCCTCTTCCTCTGTCTTTCCCACCAAAGTTAGTAGCAGCATTATCAGCGGAGAACGATATGAGTTTGTCCGAAAGGTTTTTGGCTCGGTGTCAATCGGTGGTAGCGCGGCCGCGGGTCATCATCTGCCTAGCCTTTTCCCAACTTTGTTGGGGTCGGCTTCTAGTCTAACCGGATGCAGCTGAATACCAGTATTTTACATGGAGCGACTGCCTATCTGACCTCCACAACCCAGTTACTGGGTAATACGATACCCCTTGGAAAGACTGGTTGTCAAACTTTCGGGCTTCTGACGACCCGTAACGGCTGTCAAAGATCCACGAATGGCAGCCGGGACCAACGGCTTAACGTGCTTTCTGAGGCACGGAGGAGTCTCGGTATGTAAAGATGGTCACCCATCCACAGACCAACCCCGGCAAGCGTAGCTTAACCTAATGAATTGACCCGTGCGGCTGTTATTACTTAGCCACGAGCTCCTATTAGCGGCCGCGGGTATACACTGAATATGTAGGTAGTATGTAAACTTGCGTGTCTTGGCGAGTCAACGAGTCTCGTCTCGCTCGCTTGTTTCTGAATGAAGTGACTGAACGATAGATATAAAAAGCCTAACAAAAGCCGGACGGGCCGGACGCAGTGAAATTTGGCCGGACATGAGGTCAAAAAGCCTAACACTGTCCGGCTTTATCCGGACGGATGGCAACGCTAGTGGTGTTCAATGCTCGTGCTTTCTCTGTATAAGGCCTGTTATTTTTAAAATTATTTTACCATAGCTTTCCAGCTAAGCCTATCTTCTTAGTCAAGGACATCTTCCACCTAAATTGTAGAAATAAATCAATCAATCTGCTTAGCCTTTTCCCAACTATGTTGGGGTTGGCTTCCAGTCAAACCGGATGCGCTGAATACCAGTATTTTACATGGAGCGACTACCTGTCTGACCTCCACAACCACATACCTAGTGGGTAATACGATACCCGTTGGTTAGACTGGTGGTCAAACTTTCGGGCTTCTGACGACCCGTAACGACTGTCAAAGATCTAAGAATGACAGCCGGGACCAACGGCTTAACGTGCTTTCCGAGGCACGGAGGGGTCTAGGTATGTAAAGATGGTCCCATCCACGCAGCGACCACGGCAAGCGTAGCTTAACCTGATTGATCGACCCGTGCGGCTGTTATTACTTAGCCACGAGCCCCTGTAGTCTTCATTCTCGTCCCTTATTAATTTACTTAAGGCCGCGGGCTACCCGACGCTTTCCTTCGGGTAGCCCGCGAAATTCAAAGTTTTTTGCAATTTACTAAGTCAGTATTAGGTTGTACGTTGATTAAAATATAATTGGCAAACGTAACAAGTATGTATTTACATAATTATAATCATTAAAGTGATCAATACAACTCTTGTAATCCTAATGAATGACTATATCATGAAATCTTGACATTTCAGGATTATACTAACATAAAGAGTTGTAGTATTGATTCTACTGATTATAATTCTGTAAAAACATATTTTTTACGGCCGCGAATCAGCAAATTGCAAAAAATATAAGAAAATTTTAATTTCGCGGGCTACCCTGACGCTTCCATTAAATAGTTCTAAATGCCAGTCTTCATACATTACCACACAAAATTGTCACTACCCACATATACGAAAGTCTGTTTGACCCGATAAACTGTGTACTTTTCCCGCCAAAACTGGAAGATTAATGCTTAGATTTCACGGGATTTTACTTCGTATAATTCTGAGTGATTTTTTTCTACGTTTCTTGTCCCTTGAGACGTCGGCTTTTCTTTAGCCGATTTAGCAAGAGTACCGGGATGAATGTAGCCGGTATTATTTTGAGTTGTATCGTGGATGTTTCTGTTTCTTTAGGTTTTAAGAACAAAAGTTAAATGCTATAGTGTTTTAAACCTGCAATGGTGTGGAGTAAACCCTCATGTAATGAAACTTTTCAGACATTACTTTTGTTTGGCTTCCAGACTACGTAAAATAAATATGTATTTATATCTTAGCCAAAAGTGTTATGAATTTTACTGGCTGTTCGAAAAAAATGGTTTTGTAAGATTTGTCATCAAGAATAGAAGAAGTTATGATGAGGTTGTGTAAGAATGTGTTCAAAGCCGCCATAATAACAACCAATGAATGAAAATCGACATGAAAAATT
This sequence comes from Dicycla oo, assembly GCA_948252095.1. Taxonomy (NCBI): domain Eukaryota; kingdom Metazoa; phylum Arthropoda; class Insecta; order Lepidoptera; family Noctuidae; genus Dicycla; species Dicycla oo. Next base: position 20,880,572 of record OX411716.1, read on the forward strand.
CTTCACGTTGTTTTTTTTTTATTGATCTAATATGTACTGTGTTATTTTTTTAAGTGAGTATCCCTACCGCCGTATCTCTACGTTGACGTCGTGGTGTTGCTTTTGCGCTCATGAACTCTAGGTCTGTGCCGGTAGAGTTTACTTTGCCGAAATAGGTCTAGGGTGAGGAGCCAGACCAAGAGAGATGCCTAAACCCGCAGGGCAGCATGTGGCGAGCTGTTGGGCAGTAGCGACCCCACGGACCCTATCTCCCGGGAGAAGTCTTGTTCTTCCTTGGCTTGCCCATATTGGCCGGCTGGAGTTAACACTGACAAGGAACAGAGCTTCGACCTCTTTCTTGCCTTTATTGGCCGGCTTGAGTGGAGATTCGCAAGAGCAAACGTGCTTGGAGAAAGGAAGTATTCCAGTAAGGTGCTGATAGGGATGTTGACCGTACTTCCGGGATTATCCTGATAGCCGTGGGATATCTCTCCACTCCTCAAGCACCTCAGGAAGTTTTGCCCTCTTGTCGATACGTCACTATCTGCTAGCGGCCGTTTCCGGGGGCCCATTATTGAGTGTGCAAGTCACCCCTGCTAATTTATCCGTGTATTATTTTATAACATTAGTCAAGCAGGGGACATAGTTCTTCAATATTTCAAGTTACCCAATCCACTTTAGCCACCCAAAGGCATATCCCAATATGTTTTTCTTAAGTGAGTATTATTATTACGATCCCAGCAATAAAACATCACTTCACGTGTATCCAAGCTACTCACAACCTCTCAAAACCCCCCATTCATTACAATTTCCTTGACGAACCTACACCGTAATCAGCATACTCATAGCGTTCGAACAAACCCATTGTTTGCGACTCAATGCTCAGTTCAACGACATTGGCGCAGCTTTATTAACGTAATTACCGTCGCATACAGCACGGACACTTCGGTCGTTCGTTCTCTCGTTCATTCGATCGTTGTTTGAATCCCGAATGTTTATGTGGCCGATGGTTTGTGGTGTCATTATACTATAGTTTCTACCAGGTGCAGTACGACAATGTTCAAAGGTTCCATCGTTTATTTTCGGTAAACCGAACTTGGCCGAATTAAATGTGACTGGTCCAATAAGGGAGTGACGGAATTAGTGTGTCAATCTATACAGGATGTATCATCGTTATCCTCTAAACGGGGTTATTGTACTCATCAATATGAACAACTTTTACTATGGGACCAAACCTGAAATCGCAAAAAAAATTAGCTGTCCCATACATTCATGTTCGCATAACTCGTCAAAAAAAAAAAAAAACAGTGCATCTGATTGTTTTTTTCGTGATTTCAGGTTTTTGCTCCCATAGTAAAAGTTGTTCATAATGATGAGTACAATGACCCCTTTCAGAGGGTAACAGTGATTAAAATTATACCCAGTAGGTATATAAAAGGAACCCGTGACTGTCTGACAGCCGGTCTATTGTATAAAAATCTCACCGTGAAAACGTAGGTGAAGTGAGCTGGAAGAGAGTTGTCATCCACCTGATGCTAGGGATTGACACTATTGCCAGCTCACTCCACGCTCACCTCACCTAAGTTTTCACGGTGAGATTTGTACAGAATAGCACTGCTGATCTATCAACACATAGCTCGAATCACTGAACGGATTGGACTGTTTGGCACACAGATAGTGTTATCTATAATAATTAAGGTGGGAATATGAACTAATTTCTATCGGTCGATTGTCACATTTTATTCGCTATATTTTGGTTTTTCCAAAGATTAACTATGGAACCTTTGCATGTTGTCGTACTGTACACTGCTACAAGGATCTTTTGGCGCATGAATGACGTTGTCAGAAAGGAATTGAAAAACAAAATGGCGGCGTTAGTTCCAATTTTGATCACGCGCCAAAAGAATCATTTAGCGCTAAGTAGGTATAAATAAGTAAAAAACTGTGAGATAATTTGTATGAAATTATCTACCAAGTAACTTAGTTGTGGTGAATCAGTAAGGTTTTGAAAGGGGAATGGATAGCAAGTAATGTCAAATCAATATGGATTCAAAAATTATTTGGGCTTACTTTTTTTCTTTCGACCATTCAAACTTTTTGCGTTAGCTCTGTCTATTAATATAACTTCATGAATTTTTGAGGTAAGTAGGTAAGATGGGTAACTATTATACATATATGGGGTCTTCTTCAGGAAAATTCTCTTTTCCTATTGGAGCTGGAAAGCTTGAGCTTCCTATGAATTTCGCCCTAGCTAGTCGAGTCTGTTTCTCATACCTACATTGTATAAAATTTACCTAGAGCGTTGATATGTGGCCTACTTATATGCCATTCCATGTACGATAACTTCGAAATAAGCATAATGTTTACGTTCACAACATTTTCCTTCACAAACGTCTAATAAAAATAAACTAACACGTTGATGTGTTACACAATATTCTCATTTGGTTGTACATTGTTACAATTCTTGGCTACGAAGGCGTGAAAAAAGAAAATTGTTACACCCGAGTCTCGTGTGATAAAGCATAATATTGCGATTAGGAAGCAAAAGTTGTATCGGAATATGTCGTTTGATGTATATAAGTAGGTAGTTATGTGAAAGGGAATAAGATAAATGTGCTAGAACGTACCTATATTATACAAAATTATTAGTGTCTTTACATACATACATACATAAACTCACGCCTTCTTCCCATAGGGTTAGGCAGAAACAACAGAATGCCACCTGCTACGATCCTTACATACTCCTTTTGCCTTGTTTACTTTCATGCATCTGGTCATACGCGCACGTCTAGGGCATCCAATACCGGATCCCGCATGATTGTCTACCACCACAAGGTGCGAGATTACGTGTACGGGATCTGCGGGATTTGCGGGATTGGGGAGCAGCATATATATAAAGACGTCCTTCTTTAGGCGCTAGCGCATGAGACACAGCACATTATTAGATACTCCACTAGGATTAACTAGTAGTAGGACTATTACTCATGGCGGAGTAATTGTGGTAGTGGCATGAGGAGTGCTGAGCAGATCTCAAACTGAGCACTGAGGTCCCGCTTGCGGCTAGCGTTTGTTCGGCAAGCCGTTGAAGGGAGCGCGCGTGGGTGGCAGGGTACCATACCGGCTGCCATTGTTTATGTTTTGATTTGTGAAGTTGCATGCATCTAATTACGCTCGTGAAGACTCGTGATTTTGAGAAATGACTTCGTATGAATCGGGAGTATGGGCAAGTATTCAACATTCACATTTAATGCCCTCAAGTCTATTCCACCCACTACTGTGGAAGCTGAAAGGGCTTTTTCTGCTGCCGGCTATTTAGCATCCCATACTTATAAGATGCAGTCTGGCAGAAGACACCATAGACATGTTATGTGTACTCCGAAAATATTTTCAGCAAAAAATGGCTTAGAGTTACTAAAATTTAATATGTTCCGGTAAATAAAAGTAATATTTTCACCATATTACATTGTCTTTAAAAACACTCTCAGTCTCACACAGCAGAACATGCGGCATTTATATCATATTATGTAGATGCGGGATCTCACAAATAGCGAGCTCTTGCGAGATCAAAAATCATCGATCCTGTAAATTCCGAGATTACAAATAACCTGTGGGATTGGATGCCCTACGCACGCCGGTTGCGAGTACTACGCACCTGATCTTTCTGAAAAGGTCTACTTATAGTACTCGGTATCCACATAAAGCTATTACAGTTGTGTTTAAGTCCCTAAGTTACGTGGGCGAGCTCGTATGCGCGTGTGTGTGTAATGTCAATGTGTCTTATTTATGATATTCTATATTTATTTATTACTGGCTTTTGCCTGTGGCTTTGCCCGCGTGGATGTCGGAAAAGTATACGTATAAACCTTCCTCTTGAATCACTCTATCTATTGATGAAAACTGCATTAAAATCCGTTCAGTAATTTTTGAGATCATCGCGAATATACAAACAGATAGACAGACAGACGTGGGGACTTTGTTTCATAATAATATGTACTAATGATACCTACCTACGTGTGTATTTATTTAAATTTTATGTGGATTTTTATATCTGGAAAATATCATAAAAGCTTGCATTTCATTTCATATTGCCATCACCCAGGCAAAAATCTAGACTCCGGGATCCTGAGAAGTTCCAGATGAAAAAACCCTATAACACTTTGCCCAGCCGGGAATCGAACCAGACCAATGAGGCAGTTTATTCATATGTTTAGTAATAAAAGGTACTAAGGGATTATGTTTCACGACATTACAGAAATCGCCAGTCCATATGTCAAGGCAAGTTCTTGTGCTTATAAAATTCACAATATTTATGGCTATGTAATAACAGCCACACGGGTCCTTCCATCAGGGTAAGCTACGCTTGCCGAGGTTGGTCTGTGGATGGGTGACCATCTTTTCATACCGAGACTCCTCCGTGCCTCGGAAAGCACGTTAAGCCGTTGGTCCCGGCTGTGATTCGTGGATCTTTGACAGTAGTTACGGGTCATCAGAAGCCCGAAAGTCTGACAACCAGTCTTACCAAGGGGTATCGTATTACCCAGTAACTGGGTTGTGGAGGTCAGATAGGCAGTCGCTTCATGTAAAATACTGGTATTCAGCTGCATCCGGTTAGACTGGAAGCCGACCCCAACATAGTTGGGAAAAGGCTAGGCAGATTGATTTTTATAAAATTTACAATATTCGCGTGTCTATAAAAAGGAGAATGCCCAAAAAAACCAGCGTCGATTAAAAAACTTATATGTACGATAGTACATGGTAGATATCAAATCTACCATGATAGTGGTAGATATACCAATATACCGTGCCTCAAGCATTATACAATAAAAAGTCGTAGGTTGGGAAGTCGTGCGAATGTAATGTTACATTATCGCGGCTGTGCTACGCATGAAGACACCTTGCAACAACTTGTTTTCTAGATTTTATTTTTAGTTGATCGCGATATTATATTTTTTTAGATATATATGTAAAGTATGATGTGTATTGGTCAGACCACTATCCATTAGTTGTTACATGTAATTTTAATGTTATTACACAAAAAACCTTATTGAAGAGTACACCATGTAATAAAGTTAAATGGGGCGATAGGAGCCCAGAACAGATAAACGAGTACACAAAAATATGTAATACACATTTAAAAACTATAGATTTCCCATGTGAATTTCAGAGTTGTTGTGGAAGAGTCTGTTACAATGATTCCCATAAGAATATTGTCAATAAATTATATGATGATATAATTAATGTGTTACGAAAGGCTGCGACTACTTTATGTATGATAAAGAATGGCAAACAAGGAAAGTTATTAGCAGAGTGGAATAAGCACGTGGGCGAGTCTTACTCGGGTGCCAAGCAGACATTTAATAGATGGGTAAGCTACGGTAAGCCAGCTAGCGGGCCATCGTTCAGAGAGATGATTGAGGCGCGTAAAATTTTAAGGCAAGCTTAAATGGTGTCAAAACCATCAAGACCAGATAAAAATGGACTTGTTGGCGACACACTACACGAATACGGACTTTAAAAATTTTTGGAAGTGTACAAATAATTTGAATACTAGGCCTGGCATCCCAGTGAGTGTCGGTGGTGTTTCTAGCCCTGAAGACATTGCTAATGTTTTTAAGGAACAATTTGTTGTAAAGTCACCCTTAGGACCAGCATGTGGATGGTTCGATGCTGAGACTCAGGGCATGAATATTTCAATTTTAATACTCGCTAAGGATATTGATCGTGCTGTTAGGGGTATGAAGGGAGGAAAATCACCGGGGTATGACGCTCTCAGCGTGGAACACCTAAAGCATGCTGGTTTCCACCTTCCTAGAGTACTTGCAATGTTATGTAATTTGTGCATAAATCACTCACACCTACCCCCTGCCCTAATGAAGACTCTGGTGGTACCGATTACCAAGAGTAAAACGGGGGATGTGTCTGAAAAATCGAACTACAGACCCATTTCGCTAGCCACGATTGTAGCGAAGATATTTGACAGTGTGCTTAACTCATATTTGAACAAGCATGTTAAGTTACATGACGCTCAGTTCGGCTTTCGTCCTGGCTTGTCGACCGAGACTGCTATTTTTAGCCTTAAGCACACTGTGAAATATTACACTGACGGACAAACTCCGGTTTATGCTTGCTTTCTAGACCTCTCGAAAGTATTTGACCTAGTGTCTTATAATACGTTATGGCAGAAGCTAAAGGATACGGGCCTGCCGCCAGAGTTGACATCACTTTTTAGGTATTGGTACCTTAATCAGAAGAATACTGTAAAGTGGGCTGGTGAATTGTCGAGTGAATACAGACTGGAATGCGAAGTGAGGCAGGGGGGGTTGAGCTCGCCCTTGCTTTTTAACTTGTACATGAATGCGCTGATCGAGGAGCTCAGTCAAATGCCCGTAGGGTGCTACGTAGATGGTGTCAGTGTAAACAACCTTAGCTATGCCGATGATATGGTGCTGCTGGCTCCCTCGATTTGTGCATTGCGGAAGTTGCTTGCCGTATGTGAAAAGTATGCGGCCACACACGGTCTGAGTTATAATGTTAAAAAATCAGAGTGCATGATCTTCAAGGCGGGTACAAAGTGCCCAACGGTTGTCCTACCAGTGTTACTGAATGGTATTCCTCTTAATCGAGTATACCAATTCAAGTATCTTGGGCATGTAGTTACTGAAAATCTTGGAGATGATGTAGACATGGAGAGGGAGCGCAGGGCATTGTCAGTCCGGGCGAACATGCTGGCCCGCAGGTTCGCTCGATGTACAGACGCGGTGAAAGTAACTTTATTCAAAGCACATTTCTGTACTCAGCGAGCCTGTGGTTCAGATATACCCAAAGGGCTTACAATTCTCTGCGCATCCAATTTAACAATGCATTCAGGGCGCTGTTGCGTCTGCCACGCTACTGCAGTGCGTCAACAATGTTCGCTGAGTTGCGCACAGACGGCTTTGATGCCACCTGGCGCAAAAAGACAGCCTCACTGCTAAGCAGATTGCGTGGGAGCAGTAACAGCATCCTGAATGTAATAGGCAATAAGTTAGACAGCCCACTGGTGTGGAGCCTCACCCAGAGGACTAAGTCTCTCTTAGTTATTAAGTACTAATATAGTTTTTAAGTTCTTACTAACAATATAATGTTAATGTAATGGACCATTTCATTTCATTTCATTTATTCGATAACAATTTACATTGTGTCTGAATGTGTTACATGAAAAATGGATAATAAAAATTAAAAAAAAAACAAGTCGATTAATAAAAAATACCATCATTATCTGAAATTAAATGAATAAAGCCACTAACTAATATACTAATGTTAATTAATTATATAGACCAACAATGACAAAACAATGATCAATGATAATTCTTTTAAAAAAGAAAATCATAACTTCAATTTCAATTCATCAGTTGTCAAATAATCAAATCATATTACATAAAAACCATTAAGAAAACACGTCATATAAAATTAAAATAAATCAACTTTTTTCAATAGTAATTCATTTAAAAAAGAAAAACCACAACTGCAATTGAAATTAATCCGTTTTCAAAATTCAATCATATTACATAAAAACCATTAACGTCGTATAAAATAATAAATAATCAACAATGTTCGCTTAAAAAAGAAAAATCATAACTGCAATTTAAATTCATCCGTTGTCAAAGATCCAAATCATATTACATAAACCATTTAGAAAACACGTCATATAAAATATTATATAATCAATAATGTTAAATATTAATTCATTTAAAAAAGAAAATCATAACTGCAATTTAAAATTCATCCATTGTCAAAAATTATACATGTCATACCAAAAACTCTTAAAACGTCAAAAATTAAAATCTTGTCATAGCAAAAATTAATTTATGTCATTACTTATAAAAATAAAAACAAAAATTTAAACATTTTTCGACTACAAATGAAAAAATCACCGTTACACTATTGTTGAGTCATGAATTCATTCATGGAATAGAAACATTTATCCTGTAAGAAGCTTTTTAGTTTATTTTTAAATAAGGTGGTTTTATATAGCAATTGTTTTATATCCTTAGGCAAGCAATTTAATAATTTAACCACTTGATACTGTACACAATGTGTTACAATATTTAATTTGGTGTTCACTTTATGCTTCAAATATAGGTTCCTTGTGCTTTCCCTTTTAAGTCTTTCGTCCTGCGTTTCATAATCACTTATGTGTTTTGCTAGGCTAGTCAATACTGTAAGTATGTAAAGGCTAGGTACTGTAAGTATTGATAGACTTTGAAAATGTTTCTGACAGGACTCAATTTGAGGAATACGAACTGACGAATACTTGTAGCTATTTCCCCACTGTTGAATACTGTACCTCAATCTTGACTCTACCAGTGCAAAGTAAACTGATTTTAAAATGTCTATGCTAAGTTCTTCTCGTAGGCTCCTCAGAGGTTGTCTGAATAAAAAATTTTAATTAAAAATTAATTATGTAACAGTGATGTATTTTTTATGGCTAACCAATTTTATTTATATGGCGAAAGCAAGAAAATCATCACCTATTATTAAAACTTATAAATACATAGTCAATCATGGTGATCATATTTTAAGAAAGTAATTTCATATTTCTTATCTCCAATGAATGGGCATTATACCCTACATAAGTTGTTTTCCTATCGTCTCTGGGTTTTTTGTACATTTTTGGGCATTCTCCTTTCTTCTCAATGAGTCTCAAAGTACCTAGAATAGAATCAAAAGCAGCACTTTAATTGTCAAATTCATCAAATGATAGAAGAGCGCCAATGAAGTATCGCAGTTACATTCAGTCTCAATCTGCAGGGAGTATCTCTTAGAATCTTTTCCTAAGGTCATCGGGGTGGCATGACCTACAGACAATCTGACTTTTATGACTTTTGGGCACAGATAAAACAGAGTGCTAAATGACAGCTATCAATGAAAAACTATCACTGATTTCATCAACCGAATTACTTAGTTTTATTGTTATGGCCAGTAGATTTCTAATAACTATAATATATTCAATATAATCCAATACATTCTTTCGTTCATTTACCGCTCTTTTGAAACAGAGGCACTTTTAATTTAAATTGACCGAATGATTCCTCTGTGCGCTTTAATGGAATAAAATCTGTTAATTTTTTTCAATTTAATTCAGTATTGCGATTGTTAATTTGTTTGAGTGCTTTGTTTTCCAATATGTCCCTTTTGTATTTATTGATATTTAAAATTTAATAAGTAAAGCCTTTTAACATCGTGCTGGATTCGAGTTAATAGTAAAATGAAAAGGAGTTTTTCGCTGTAAGTTGTAAATTGAAATTGTATTTTTTATACTATTACTTGAAAAGATATTCACAAAGAAAATTGAGCATATTATTGCAAATATTTTTTATTGTACTTTGTATATTACATACATATTTATAACAACAAAGAGTAGTTAGGTACCTACGTGGCTGCAAATTTAAATGAATACAGATGAATTCGTTTAGTAAATTCAATACATAGCATAGCAGCATTCGTTTGTGTATAAAACACACCTGTGCTTCGTAGCTTTATTGAATTTGGTCAGGTACGCAATTGAGTTTTTCTGTTTAAAAAGCTTAGTTCGCACCCGACTTTGGAACTTGGTAAAGCGATTGACTTCACTTTAAAAGCAGGTCTTTTGTCCTCTAGTTTTTTTTTTTTTAAATTTTGTCGAATCACCGTCAAGAAACCCCAATTTTTACTGACATGAGGACAGTTTTGCCTATTTTCTATTTTCCTTGTGTGTAGGTATTGAAAACAACAATAATGCTAGTCATCAGCTTTACTCATTTTAATGATCTCGCATGTTAATTCAGCGAACTGTGTTATTTTAATTTGTTAGGCCAACTTTAATGCACACCATTTTTTTTCAATACTTACCAAAATAATTTTCATTTATAAAATCGAATTCATTTCATTGCAGTCCATTATTGAGCAATGAAATGAAAATTATTTGACTTTCATAAATAATATTAATCATAACACAAAATTCGATGCACATAATAATATCCCATTTTATTCGAAACTATAAAACCTGAATTAACAAAAGGAAAATGGCCAAATGGCCACAAAGCTATTGACGGTGCGAGTTAGTCGGCCGGCTATAATGATCACTTTGATCACTCGAACGGTAACTTGCCTCTAAACGAGTGTGTCCGTGGTTTGAAACTATTTTGTTAATGTTTATTTTGGTTTGTTTATTGACGTTGGTCATCCTTGTGGGTTTTGGTTTAGTATCTTATCTACATATTATGTAGATAAGACACTATACATGCAAATCTATGTACTTTTTTGTTTGCTTTCGTGAATATAGTGATACAAATTGTGGGAGGAAATATGTATCGTCGTCACATATGGATAGTTTAGGGGTTTGTTACAAAAGAAAAACTTCTGAAAGAGATCTAGAACCATTTAATTTCTCGAAATTTTTCCTAAAGCCTATTTTTCCTAAAATCTAGGTATTTCTAATACATAAGATTTTAGTACTTAATCTAATATAATGCTTCTATTTGTTTATCACAAATACAACCGAAAAATCCTGCTTTGTTTTTTTTTTATTATTTCTTAGTTATTATCATAAAACAAAGAAGATATCAGAACCAGTGACCAATTCATGTACATTCAAAGGTAATCGTGATTGGCTTCGCTTGACATTTAAGATTATATAGAATATTACCTATAATAAAAGTCTTGATTACCATCCGAGTAATTGAAATAATAGATGCCTTAATATCTGTAAACATTATAACCACTTATAAACTTCAAAATGATTCATAAAATTATTTCAAAATACATTTATTATTTTTATTGCGATTGACCTTTTCAGGTTTGTTATTATAAAACTCAACAACTGAATATTTTTCTTTATACCGTGCGCTTAAACCTGAAATATTTGAGTAAATCATATTTTTTCCCCTATGTATTTTGGCTATGGACTAAGCATACAATGCCAATATCCATAAACCAGAAATCTTTTTTAATGAGTATTAATGTTCTGTGCCAGAAATATGTCAGTTTCATCAAATAGTTCCTATGCCGTAATGTTGGCTCCACTGTTAATCTTTACCACATGGAACTATTAGGCCTATGCTTTATCAACGGTAGCCTATCGTGTTCGTCCTACAACAGTGGAGCCAACATTACGGCATAGGGACTCACAGGAATCCATTAAAAAATAATAATAAAACCGGACGAGCCGCGTTCCACAGATACCGAATAACTACCGTTCATTCGTTTACTCACCATTGGTTGGAAGAGAAGGTTCATTCGATTGGTTCGTTCAGTCGTTCAGTAGAAATGTTGGGTATTTTCAATGGCCGACCATTGTAGTGACTTCTTGTTGCATAAAACGATTCCAACCAAACCATTCTAAACTTATATGAGATCATCACTTCTCATGTGCAACGTTCAGAAGTGGGTCAAGTTTTATATAAAAATAATAAACGTTATTTTTATCGCCATATTGGTATAATAAGAGCGGCAACATCGCGATTCGTTGAAGGAAATGGGCCGTTATCATCCATACAAGTACCTGAGAGCTGGTTTCTTCTCTTGTGACCTAGAAGTACAAAATATACATAGGTAACATCATGCCTGCATCCCCAAAGAGGTAGTCAGATTTCGACAGTTCATTTAAGTCCCATTAAATAAGGGACGAACCCCCTATAATTCCCATTTTTTATTTCCCATTTATTTCTTATTTTCCTTATTATAAACAGAAATAAATGATTATGTCATAGCATAGTCATTTATTTCTGTTTAAAATATTTACATAATATACCTAATTATTTAAGCTAACATACTTAAATAATTATGTACTTACCACATCTAAAACAAAAAGAGTGAAAAGAATCATTGGCCATCAAAAAATTCGACTTCATCGCTGTTAACAGGAAAAATGCCCAAAAGACTGGCAGCATTGCTACGTTGTTTGGCGATGCTGATTCTTTGGCCAAGAACTAGACCAAGAAAACCAAGTGGACACTTGGACCCTATGGTCCTAGTGTTACAACCCCAATCGGCTCGAACAAATAACTACCAATAAGATATACGAGTCTATTGCTATAAACCGGGCACAAATCCTAATCCGGGGCTGCTGCTAAGAAATTCCTGGTGAAAAAGCCCAATAACACTACCCAAACGCCACGTTAAGCAGTCTCGCTTTCAACCACTAGACCAAAGTCAGTCAGTCCTTGATAGGTGGTTTTGTAAATAATTTACTAACATCCTAGGTTCAACCTTCAACTAATATTGATGTTCGAATGAACTTGGCAGCAGCTTGCCAACTTATCGAGAAGTAATCGAGGAACCAGCCTGCTGCAAGATCAAGAGATGTTTTCGGAAGTTTAACAGGTTTGAGTTGCCTGTAGATTTAAACAGATTGAAGATTACGTAAGATACGTGGTAAGAACTACACAATATTGCTTTGTAAAATGTGTGTGTGAAAAATATAATATATATCCTAGGACATTTCACACACGATCATCTGATCCCTAACTACTATGGAAACCAGGTAACTGATATACTACATACAGCCCTTTTTATGTAAAATATATACTTAATATATATTACAGGACAAACAGACATGTTCATGCACACAAATGTTTGTCCTGGATGGGAATCGAATCCACGACCTGCGACATGATAGGCGGTATCTAAACCAACCACGCCAGCTGGCCTGTCAAAGAAACAAGACCCTCACATGCCTGTCTATGCAATGATATTATAAGTAAAAAGAGTTCACAAAGAGGGACGTTACCTACCCAAGATCGATCTTCAAAAACGGCACACACAACTTTATGACACGAGGAAGTAGGATGTCATGTTATAATTCCCGGGGGCGAAAAAGAGACAAGACGAAGAAAACTTGGCTAACTAGCCAAGTTTGACGTGCCCCCTGGGGGAGCGCGTATAACCTGTCTTCCTCATTTTACTTACAATATCATTATTATTTAATAATCCTTAAGCTCCATTTACCCGATACAAGTTTATTGCCCGTGGCATAATATAAAATTGAAGTGCAATTAAATGGCACCGTCTAAAAACACGTACCTACAATTATGTCACATGCGATGTTATTTTGTATGCCATTTTAAGGAATCGTACGCCTATAAACACTTGCATGCAATTCTTGAGTGGCAATAAAATTGAACGAATTGAATGGCATGCGATTATTGCTCTTGAACGTTCCAGAAATATGCACCGTGTATACGGAGCTTTACTAATAATGTTGGAAGTGAGTTTATTTGTTACGCTTTCACGCTAAAGCGGCTGAACGGAGTTGGCTGAAATTCGGTGCATGGGTAGACCATGACCTGGGTTAGGACATGGATATGTTTTATCTTAGTATTACGTTTCCGTGGGATAATTTTCGACCAACGCGGGCGAAGCCACGGGAAAAGCTAGTATCTAATAAAAGTGTAAAGCCGAAGATACAATTTTCATTATTTATTTAAGTTGCGAAATAGTAGGTTCCATTTTAACTTAAATTACGTAAGCTCAGCCAACGAAGCGTAGAAAATGGATTAAAAACTTAATTAAAAAAACATTGAATAAGATTATAATTCTACTTATTTATTTTAGCAATACTCTAGTTAGCATCCGTAATGTACCGAGATTCCACTGAGTAATATCTAATTATATAACATAAAGTAAAACTAATAAACGGCTTTTAGAAATCTTAATTGAGACTTGAGACGGAGATATTGCCGTAATCACCAATTAAAATTAATGTGGTCTTGCTTTGTAGTTGTGCAAAAGCGAACGTATTTTAATGTGATTAAAGCTACAATTTGTATTTATGAAAACGAAATTGTACAAGATTACGCACAAAAAAAATGTATGTTGGAAATAATAATAAAAAAAACCTGACCAAAATTAAAAAAAAAGGTAAAAATAATCCTTATTTTGCATAAAATATGGTACCTAAACAGTGTTAAATTATTTTAGCACTTGATTTGTAAAACATGAATTATCACAGATATGAAAATTTATGTTTTACAAACCCATCAGTTATGGTTTGGTAAACAGTTCCACCTAGGAAGTGGTTATCACCGCCTACCATCACATAGGTAGACACCTATGAAATACCAGAATCTGGTATGTGGCTGATAGTAGAATCGAAGTCAAAAAGCTAAAACCAGGCGTATAATTTTACCGATATCTGTTTGGTTTTAGCAACCTCAAAGACAATTAAATTGTTTTCTTGTAATGTTGATAAAAGTTTTCACTAAGTATTATTCTCTATAAAACTCACTGGCGATGACCCACGAGTACCTAACTCCAAAGGGCACAATATATGTAATAAACTTTTCATTCAACCTGAAAAGAAAACTTCAACAACAGGTTCACTAAACATTCAAGTTTTTATTCAAAAAAGGTTAATCTCCTCAGGTCATTATCCTACCATGGTCACTTATCTATTGTGTACCCTCTAAGGTCAACAAAGTTCAAGGGAAAAGGCCTTGTAATTGACCTGGAAGTAGCGACATCTGGCGGTAATCGAGGGAACGAGGGCGCGTGTCCGACGATAGAATGTTAATGATGTGCGAATTTTATGGACCCGTTGGTGACGCCATCTATGAGACAAAGAGGGAATTAATTAAATACAATCATTATTTTAAAAAGGGTACCTATATATTAGCGTTAATTTTGTCCTTAGTTTAAGAGGCCGTATACGAAATTTTGCCAATTTCACGGATTTATATGATTTTACAGACGTTATTTTCCAGTTAAAAGACTGTATTTCTGTAAGTTTTAATGCACAATATGAAAGATCTTTTCATTTATGATGTAATAATGAGGTTTTTGTTAGTTTAATTATTTAATTTTGACTAATTGACCTAAAACCGACGACTGTTTTGTGAACGTTTGCTGTAAGAGGTTTAGAATATCACATATTTACGAATCGTTTTGACGTCTAAGGGTATAAAAAAATTACTATGTATTCTTATGAAAGTCTTCAATACAATAAGTGCATCACATTTTACAACTTTCATATAAAATATTTGAGTAAAAAAATATTTAACTTAGTCAAATTTTAGACGAAATAGGCAAAGAATTACTTTTGATTTCGGCTACTTAGAACATTTAAACTTCAGTTCAAAAAAATCAAAAATTCAAAAAAATTGGCAAAAAAATCTTTTAAAAAAACCTAAATAATATCCTGGGACATTCCACACACGGTCATCTGATCCCAGACTAAGCAGAGCTTGTACTATGGAAACCAGATAACTGATACTACATACACTACTTTTTTTTGTAAATATTAGGTTGGGGAAAAAGTCTTTTCGCATTATAGTATGTATGAACTTGTAATAAAATCTCTTTGGCTATACTATTTGTATCTGGCTGGTTTTGGTATCATTGAAAGTTTAAATTTTAAAGAACATAATTCCAAATTCAAATTAGGAAAATGTGTGATTTTCATTTGTTTTTCGTACCGTCAAGATGAGTGAATCTAATGAAGAAATTCGATACATTTTAAAATTTTACTCCAAAGAAGGTAAAAATGCAACGCAAGCCGCGAAAAAAATTTGCGATGTTTATGGACCTAGTGTAGTGTCTGTGAGAGTAGCACAAATTTGGTTTAAGCGTTTTCAATCCGGAAATTTTGAAGTCAAAGATGCACATCGCTCTGGTCGCCCTATTACGGATAAAATGGATGCCATTTTTGAAAAAGTGGAGCAAGATCGGCATATCAGTAGTTACGACGTAGCTGAAGAACTGGAAATTGACCACAAAACAGTTTTGGCGCATTTGAAAAAAACTGGGTACACAAAAAAGCTCGACATTTGGGTACCTCACGAGCTCACTGAAAGAAACCTAATGAACCGTGTACTCATTTGTGATTCGTTATTACGACGTAATGAAACCGATCCATTTTTGAAGAAGCTGATAACTGGTGATGAAAAGTGGATCACGTATGACAAGAACGTACGAAAAAGGTCGTGGTCAAAGGCCGGTCAGGCTTCACAGACTGTGGCGAAACCCGGGTTAACTCGCAACAAGGTGATGCTGTGTGTGTGGTGGGAATAGAAGGGCATTATTCATTATGAGCTGTTACCTACTACGAACTCTACTACGAACAACTGATGAGATTAAAGCAAGAAGTTGAGAGAAAGCGGCCTGAATTAATCAACAGAAGGGGTGTGGTTTTTCATCATGATAACGCTAGACCTCACACATCTTTAGCCACTCAGCAAAAATTAAGAGAGTTTGGCTGGGAGGTGTTAATGCATCCGCCGTATAGTCCTGACCTTGCACCTTCAGATTTCCACTTGTTTCAGTCTCTTCAGAATTATTTAGGCAGTGTCAGGTTAACATCACGAGAGGACTGCCAAAACCACTTGTCGCGGTATTTTGACCAGAAGTCCCAACATTTCTATAGCAATGGGATCATGTCCCTACCTACAAAATGGCAAAAAGTTATCGAACAAAATGGTACCTACATACTTTAGTTAAATGTAAATAAACTATATTAAAAAATGTTTTGAATTTTCTTAAAAAATGCGAAGAAACTTTTTCCCCAACCTATTACATACTTATATATTACATTACACACAGACTCAGGACAAACAGACATGTTCATGCACACAAATGTTTGTCCTGGATGTCCTGTATCTTATCCAACCACGCCAGCTGGCCTGTCTCTGTCAAATTTCGAATTATATATTTTTTTTGCTAGCCTATTTTGTGTCACATTGCTGGGCAAAGGCCTCCCCTTTTCCCTTCCATACCTTTCTGTCTTGTGCGATCTCTTGCCATGTTCGCCCTGCAAACATGATCAGATCGTCACATCACTTTCGCCGCGGTCTACCTCGACGGCGGTATCCTTCCTGAGGCGTCCAGTGGGTGTCGATCTTTCCCCATCTCTCCGGGTGCATTCGTGCGATGTGGCCAGCCCACTCCCACTTCAGCCTGGCTGTTTTTTCTCCAACATCCGCTACTTGAGTTAAGGAGTGCAGGGTGGTGTTTCTAACGCGATCTGAATACTCAACGCAAAATAAAAAGTCGCTCACTCACTAGATCATAATTGACATTATCTTTCATGTTGTGCATTAAAATTTGTAGAAATACAGTATTTTCAATTAATGTAAAATCACGTAAATCAGCGAAATCGGCAAAATTTCGTATACGGCCTCTTAAATCATCAACATTTATTAATACATGTAAACAGAAAGAAAACACGAAAATATGGGACAAATTTAAACGGTGACAATCAGATCAAGTCACCAAAACGCATTGTCCTCCTAGCTGTGACATTGTGGGCCCCAAACCATGCGTGGTGATTTCTGCAATAACTATCCAGCATTAGCAATGTAAACATGTGTGTTTTTGGGTTGTAACCACAGACCGCTAATATAGGGTGAATGGTTATTAGTGGCCAATACTTAAACACAGGATTGTACTCATAATAACAAACAACTTTTTCTATAGGATGAATCCTGAAATCGCGAAAAAAAAATCATCTGCTCTCTAGATTTTGACGAGTTATGCAAACATAAATGTAGGGAAAAGCTGATTATTTTTCGCGATTTCAGGTTTGGTCCCATAGTAAAAGTTGTTTGTTATCATGAGTACAATCATGCGTTTAAGTGTCGGTCACTAATTACCAGTCACCCTATATACAAAAGAGGTCAGTGTATGTAGCTCAAACTGAACATTTTTGTATGAAAGTTCAGTTGGCAACTTCATATTTTTGATGACTTTTTCTATAGAACTTTTTACTCTGAAAACAATTTAATTAACACAGCCATAAAGTTAACATTTCTTTAAGTAGAAAATAACATAATTTTGTAAAAAAAAAAAGATTTAAATATGGAATTAGACGGCTATTGGGCAGAAGGATAAGCTTCTCTAATTTTCCTTAGCCCTCAATTGGTGGAATTTCTCGTGGAAAATATTCCATTCGAAATTCGAAGCAATAACGAAATCTCAATCCGTATCACATGTTACTAGATACAATATTGTGCATAACCTTATCTAACATAGGTAAAAATCAATACAGGTACTTACTATGGCTATTTTCTGCTTATCGGCCTGATAAACTACATAACATATTTACATAGCAAAACGTTGATAGTGGAAGCACTTCTGTAGATATACAAGGGAGTTTTTGATTTTGTATGAAATGTGTAAACCTGAGGTTTTATTTCTTGAAGATTCTAACAACCTAGCTTGTATTGGATGCATTAAAAGAGCCTCCACAAATGGCTACTTGTGATTTATGTAATGTGTTGTGATGACCTACGGCACTGAAACATGGTCGCTCACGCTGGGTCTTATTAGAAGCGTAAAAGTCACCCAAAGGACAATGGAGAGGGTGATCGAATCAGAAATGAAGAGATCCACAGGAGAACCAAGGTAACCGACATAGCACGGAGAATTGCGAAACGTAAGTGGCAGTGGGTATGTTGCTCGCAGAACAGATGGCGGATGGGGCCGAAAGGTTCTGGACGTAGCGTTGGAAGGCCTCCCACAGGGTGGACCGATGACCTTGTGAAAGTCGCAGGAATCCACTGGATGCGGGAGGCACAGAACTGGTCGAAGTGGCGGAGCTTACAACAACAGCAATACGCATACAACCCTAATCTCTTCAAAGTGAGAGTAAATAGGCTTCTTCTGGGTAAGCTCACTCCATCGTCGACTCTGTCTCTGTCGCCTCCGACCTAGACTAGAGTCAAGATGATGATGATGAGTAATGTACAGTCGGGAGAATGAACTGTTAAGCAATTTGACATCCTACATCATTGTGTCAATTCAATACAACTGTCATAGAGTCACAGTGTTGTGATTCGAATAATTTTTAGGACAATTTAAGTTGGCAGTCACTTTGCTTGAGGCTTGTGGCTAAGTAATAACATCCACACGGGTCGATCGATTAGGTTAAGCTACGCTTGCCACGGTTATTCCGTGGATGGGTGACCATCTTTACGAGTATATACCAAGATCCACACCATCTTTACGTGCCTCGGATATCAGGTTAAACCGTTGGTCTTCGTGGATATTTGACAGTCGTTACGGGTCGTCAGAAGCCCGAAAGTCTGACAAAGGGTTTCATATTACCCAGTAACAGGGTTGTGGAGGTCAGAAAGAAAGTCGCTCTATGTAAAATACTGGTATTCCAGCTGCAGCCGGCTGCAGCAGGTTATACTGGAAGCCGACCCTAACATAGTTCGGAAAAAGCTAGGCTAGGCAGTCATTTAATTTCCATAACTTTAACAACGATTAGCATAGAACCGAGGTGAGATATATTGGATGATTTTTTTACCGTCTTGAAAAAATAGGGTACAATAGGTGAATGGCAGTAGAAGCCTATGGCATACTTAGTTTTTTTTTGTTTTTGGTTTTTCAATAGCTTAGATAGAAATTGCTCTATCAATAAACACATAATATGAAGTAAACTAGAAAAATAAAAACAGAAATTTTGAAAAAAACTTTATAGATCGTTAAAAATAACGAAATACAAATCATAACACAAAAAAAAATTATTTAGGTATTATTAATTTAAAAGAAAAAATCCAGTTATACCGTAGGCTTCTACTTCGTTCACCTATTATACACTATTTTTTTTCAAGACTAAAAAAATTCATCCAGAATATTGAGGAAGTTAAGCCAGCTTTAAGTATTATGGGCTTTGGATAGTGATGCTGTGCTCATGATGGGCTTGCGACTAACGTTTGCAACCTATAACCTTCTCTGGTAAACTTTTGCCATAATCTTTAATTACATTGAGAACATTTTCATACCAGAAAGAAAATAAACCATTCTAATCTAATTACCTCTTAAATACCACCTTTCATCACGAGGTACTTACTAACAGTATAATGGGAAAAGTTGAGCATCATGTGTTTATTACGGGGAATGACTGGCATTAGTGATGGTTTATGGAGTTATAGCAAGGAAAGACATGACTTCCTAAAGGATTTTGTTAGGAGGATGTGTACAGTCATGTAGCTATACTTACTTACTACCACAGGGAGCTTGTGGACAGTCCAGAAGGTTTCCGAAGGCTGAAGCTGTTCGCTCACAGGTGGCACAGCCGGAGGAAAGAGCTGGAGTTGCAGTTGGGTCTGTCAGTCACCGAAAGGTCAGCTAGGTGCAGCAATTCCAGCATGGACTGCCCGCAAAGCTAGGTTAGAGGCCTGGAGGTACCATGGTACCTCCAGGCCTCTAACCTAGCTTTGCGGGCGGACAGCTCGGGCGTGTAGTCATGTCTTTGTGACGTGTGTGCCCCAGATGGGGTGGCAGGTGAAAACATAGACTGGTAAAGATATAGGCTGTATAAATGGTCCGTATGCCGAAAGAAGCGGAGAACCACGAGCGGCGGGTTGGGATATGTCCAAGTTAGAATTGGCCTCAAATGTCATGATTTCGTGAAATAGTCATTCAATATGGTGAACTTAGAACTTAGACAATATACTTACTTACTATACAAATTCAAAAGCAATTTCCTTGTGGAATAATGAATCAGATATCGGAATAGGTAGAGCATAGATAGCTAAACTTCAAGGAAAGAAATAACAAGAACACTCTTTTTTTAATAATACATCCATTAAAATACTGGTATGATAAACATGACGATTAAATCTCGGAATTGAAGAAATTGCGAATTATTTATTATTTACTATACATATTTAATTTTTTACGAATGTATTCGAAGTGAAATAAATAATACGCAATTTCTTATTATCCTATCCTATCCTATCCTACTAATATTATAAATGTGAGAGTCTGTATGTTTGTTACTCAATCACGCGAGAACGGCTGAATGGATCTAGATGAAATTTCGCACAGACATAGATTATAGTCTGGAATAGTACATAGGATACTTTTTATCCTGGAAAAATGTACGGTTCCCGTGGGATAATTTTCAACATCCACGCGGGCGAAGCCGCCGGAAAAAGCTAGTTTTATTATAAATATTTAATTTGTTTACGAATGTATTCAAAGTACAATAAATAATTCACAATTTCTTAAATCCCGAGATTTAATCTTCATGTTTATCATGCCGCGATTTTATAGGAGGTATTATCCACTTTTTTTACTTCTTTCCTCGAAGTTTAGGTATTTATGCTCTACCTATTCCGATCTCTGATAATGATTGAAACTTCCTTTCATAATATGTATGTAGTTTGGGTTCCAAAATACTATGTTCCAAACAACATAAAATTACAATCAATACAATAGGACAAAAACACTTAAAACTTGCTAAGTGTGGCAGTAATTAACCTTTCAGTTTACCGCCTAGCCTTTTAACTAAACGGCGGTCGTTAAACTAGCGGCCTAAATGATATTCAATTATAGTTTAGGTTGGAATTGTGACCAACCACGCGCGAGCTGTATTGGTCGCAGTAACTAAGCTACCCTGACGAAATGGGTTAGGTTAGGTTAGAACCGTGACCAACCGCGTGCGAGCTGAGCGAGTGAAGCGAGCAGTGCTGCGGGAGCGACCGGCGAGCAAAACTTCCAAGGGCTAGGTTGTTAACTAAACGGCTGGTTGGTTGCGACATATACATATCGATACCTCCCACGTAAGTTGTTGTATCTTCGAAACTTAAATTTTACAGGAGAGCGTTTTAAAGATTCAAATAAGCCTAAAAACTGCATTTCCGTTTTTTTTTCACTTTGAATGCATACATTACTACAAATTAAGCATTTTTTTTTAGTAAAAACGTTAAAAGGCATTTTGTGGGATACAAAAACTTACGTGGGAGGTATCGATATTAACGCTCGTGACTGTAGATCCTCTTGGCTGCTTGCAACAAGTTACTGAGTTTTTATTCATGTTTAGATATGCAAACAGGCTGAAAGGTCATCCGATGGGAACTGGTTTAAGCTACTATCTCCAAGTGCTACTAGAATACAAAAGGATTAAGGATAAAGTTGCAAAGGCTAAAGTACCTTTCAAACACATCTATGTACAAGTACTATCGACAAACGCCAGGCCTTTCCAATTTCGAAACAATTTTGCTTGTAAACTGCAATTGTAGCGTACACTTTAAGGCGTCCGTATTGTCGATAGTACTTTCCAGCAGACAAGCCTATCAGACAGAGCATTACTATGATTAATTATTACTTCTATATGAGTATAAGAAGAGAGAGATTATGTATAAGAAGTAATGTTTACAGATGACTATCGATATCGTGAATACAGATTCCCCGAAAGGCTAGGCAGAAGTGCACTTAGAGTACACCCACATCTCATCAGTTATGCAAAGTTATGCGAGTTATATTATATTATATTTAAATCCCATGTAATAAGGGGCGAGCCTATTGCCATAAACCGGGCAAAAATCCAGACTAGCTGCTACTGAAAAATTCCTGATGGAAAACCCAATAGAACTTTTTCCGACCCGGGAATAGAACTCAGGACCTCAGGATCAGCAGTAGCGCTTGCGACTACTAGGCCAATGAGGCTGTACTAATAATATTCTGGGACATTTCACACACGATCATCTGATTCCAAACTAAGCAGAGCTTGTACTATGGAAACCAGATAACTGATATACTACATACACAATTTTTTTTTTGTAAATACATACTTATATAGATAATTACACCCAGACTCAGAAAAAAACAGACATGTTCATGCACACAAATGATTGTCCTGGATGGGAATCGAACCCACGACCTGCGGCATGATAGGTGGTATCTTAACCAACCACGCCAGCTGGCCTGTCACTTACTTCTTATTCCTAATTATGTAGGTATGTCGAGACTGTTAACTCCGTAAGCTGAACCCGCATAACAAACTAAGTAATAATCACTCATGTCAGCATACGTTGCTGCAATGGTGTTGTCATTCAATTGTGTCGCAACGCCGACTCCGGCGCAGTTAACGAACAATACAGACTGGCGGCGATGCAGTCAACCAATGTATTGTCGAACGAGCTATTTGGTATGTTATTGAGAATAATAATAATAATAATAAATAAATAAACGGCACAAATGTAGCAACCTTATTGGGAGCTATATGTTTGAGCCGTTTGGGGTTGAACCTTGGGGTCCAAGTGCTTATCGAGTATTTCGGGACATCGCCGAGCGGTTGGTCTACTCTTCACGGGACCAGCGGGCTGGCCTATTTTTAGCCCAAAGAATCAGCATTGCCATCCAACATGGCAATGCTGCCAGCCTTTTGGGCACTTTTTCCATTGACAGCGATGGGGACGAATTTTTTGATGGCCTATGCTCATAGGCCGTCTTCACCTTTTTATTTTTATGATTTTTTATACACTTTTATATATACATATATGGTATATTTATTTTATTTTATTTATTTATTTATTCGTTCTATAGTTCACACACATTATTTACATTTAAATTGGTGCCATCATAAACTCATTAGAGTTTTACCGTGCACCAAAATCATCGACTACATTTATATAAATTATGAAGGTACTTGGTTAACAACTAAAATTGCAATGAGGGTGTAAGCTAAATAGTAACAGTTATCCAATACCATTAGCGAGCGAACACGGGTGACCAATCTGACCGCCCGTCTTTAAAACAGAAGTGGTGGAGGAATGTTTTTGAACAGATACAGGTTGTTCCTCAAAGTAGTGTTTTTAGTAATATAGTTAATTTTTCCCAATAATTTTTTTTATTATTTTATTAGGGTTAGGTTTTTTGGTTCTCATAATATATTATTAGGTATTAATATTTTGCACGAAATATTGCTTTAATTTGTTTTTTATGTTTTTCTGAGTTAGTTCGTCCCTCAATGGTATAGGTAGTTGATTAATAAGGTAAGGTATTATATACTTTAACGATCTTTTGCCGTGCAAATTCGTGTATTTTGGAAGTAATAGCTTAGCATTGATGGTGCTACGAGTCCCAATTTCATTATTGTTTATAGTTTTTATTCTTTTTAGATTCTCATTAAAGAAATTTTCTTTTAATAGTGCAAATTTAGTTTTTTCATGTATAGATATTATTTTACAGAATTCAAATAAATTACGGTAGTCATTTTTGTAGTTCTTCTTAATGTTATGCGGGACAATTGCTTTTAACATACGCAGTTGAAGTGTGTAGATTTGATCAAGGTGAGTCTTATATGTCCTTCCATAGCTAGACAGACCATAGGCTATCGTAGATTCGACCAGTGCTTTGTAAAGCATTAACAAAGTTTGATATGGAATTTTGCATCTTATAATAGAAAATTTAGCCAACATACATCTCAATTTATCACACACCCCGTTAATGTGCTCCTTCCAATTAAGACGGCTATCAATGGTAAGCCCTAAGTACTTTTGGCTATCTACGAGGTCTATGGACTCACAGCTGCAAGACTTGGCTACTTTATTAGGGCAATTGTTATGCAAACACTCATGACTGTGAGCTGTTAATTTAGGCAAGGAAGAGCTTCTATTTTGACTGGAACTAATATACATTAATTTGGTCTTACTAGCGTTTAATACAAGACCAGCGTCGTGAGACCATTTGGTTAACAAATCAAAGTCCTCTTGTAGTTGCCTTTGGGCATCACTAACACTCCGTCCAGCAGCTACAAGGCAGGTGTCGTCGGCGAATTGATATATCTCACACTTTTTTATGACATTAACAAGGCTATTTACATAAGTGAGGTAGTGCAATGGCCCAAGGACCGAACCTTGCGCCGTTCCTTCCGTTACGATGACTGGTTCACTAGTCTCGTCACTGAGTTTGACCATGTATTTTCTGTCATCAAGATAGTTTCCGCACCAGTCGAGTAGTTTGCCTCTAATTCCGCTGTCATGAAGACACTCCAATAACCGGTCATGTCTGAGCGTATCGAATGCCTTACTGTAGTCTATAAATACTGCCAAAACGTGCTTTTTTTCATCTAAGTGATTATGAATACTATCTGTAAACGTTGATAGCAGCTGTGTGGTATTCTTTTTTGACTGAAAGCCATATTGTTTGTCAGTTAGTATTTTGTTTTTTTCATAGAATTCGTGTATTTGTTTACAAATGTATTTTTCTATTATTTTATCAATAGTAGGCAATACAGTAATAGGTCTATAGTTATCGTAATCCAACCTGCTTCCTTTTTTGTGAATCGGTCTGACAATCCCTGTTTTAAGTGTAGATGGATACTTGCCTGTTTGTATGCATAGATTAATTAAGTTAGAAATCACCGAGGTGATTTTCGTACACAATACTTTGATGTCTATAGCTCTAATTCCATCTATTCCTGGGGCTTTATTATTGTTCAAAGACATAATGATTTTTTTAACAGAGTCAGGCTCCGCAGGCTTTATACGCATATATATATATATATTATATATATATATATATATATACCAAACCTGAAATCGCGAAAAAAAAATCAGCTGTTCAGTACCTACATTTATGTTCGCAAAATGTACTGAACAGCTGATTTTTTTTTTTGCGATTTCAGGTTTGGTCCCATAGTAAAAGTTGTTCATAATGATGAGTACAATGACCACTTAAGAGGTTGTTGGTGTTTTACCAATAACCCTGTATAAGTAAGTATTTACCAAAAAAAGTAGTGTATGTAGTTTAACAGTTATCTGGTTTCCATAGTACAAGCTCTGCTTAGTTTGGGATCAGATGACCGTGTGTGGAATGTCCCAGCATATTACTCGTATTACTATTATATTATATAATGTAAATGTAAATCTACCTTAAAATAATATTATACAACGTGTTTTTTTTTGTATACCATAACTCCAGGGTATTAATGAGATCGTCATTTTGAACAACTTTTACTATGGGACCAAACCAGAAATCGCGAAAAAAAAAATCAGCTGTCTCATACATTTATGTTCGCAAAACTCGTCAAAATGTAGGGAACTGCTGATTTTTTTTTCGCGATTTCAGGTTGGTCCCATAGTAAAAGTTGTATAATATATAAAAACTAAAACACGTAGTATTACTGGTGACATCACATCTCAATTTTTTTAAGTGGGTAATGTTTAACATAATTATAAGTTATATGTTGTGAGTGTACTTGCTTCCTCCACTTTGTCACATTTAAAACCATTAAAGGTATTTAGAGAAGATGTCATGATTGTATAATATGTAACTAAAATAAATTGAAAAAAAAAATCCCCACTACCGTATCACTATTGTTGATGACGTGGTGGGGCTTACGGGCACCTGAACTCTAGGCTTGTGCCAGTAGAGTTTACTTTACCGAAACAAGAGTCAGACCAAAAGAGATATATAAACCCGCAGGGCAGCATGTGACGAGCTGTTGGGCAGTAGCGACCCCACGGACCCTATCTCCCGGGAGAAGTTTTGTTCCTCACCTCTGACTTGCCTTTATTGACCCGCTAGAGTGAGCACTGATAAGGTACAAAGCTCCCACCTCATTCTTGCCTTTATTAGCCGGCTTGAGTGGAGATTCGCAAAAGCAATCATGCTCGGCGGAAGAAAGTATTCCAGTAAGTGCTGGTAAGGATCTTGATCATCTTCCGGGCTCTGGGATTGTCCTGATAGCCGTGGAATATCTTTCCATTCCTCAAGCACCTCAGGACATGTTGCCCCCTTGTCGCTACGTCACTATGTTCTAGAGACAGTTTCCGGGGGCCCATTATTGAGTGTGCAAGTCACCCCTGCCATTTTATCCATGTATAGGGTGTCTCAATAAGAGTGCACTGTTTAAAATCCGTGTAATTTTTGTTTCGTGCAAGTGGCAACTCTGAAATTTTACAGCTGTCACCTATGATTGTTCCGATTATTAATTAAAATGGAGGCTACACAAAAGAAGAAAGCCAAAACAACCATAACCCAAAAAAAAAAAACCATTATTAATTGTGTCATTATTTATTGTGAAAACCCATTTCAACATTTTTACTTTACAAAGTAGATTACGATTAAGTACGATTAACTATGGAATAAAATATCCGGCAAATAGTCCCCGTTTTCGATTAATTTTTGACAAAGGTGTGGCTTATGTCACTGATGATGCGTTGGGTCTCGGCCTTAAGCTCAGGAATTGTTTCTGGTTTATTCGGATAAACTCGAGATTTCACAAAACCCCAAAGAAAGAAATCTCACGGCTTCAAATCGCATGATCTAGGTGGCCAGTTGACTGTCTGTCTGGAAATCGTGGCTGCAATAAATAGATAGTTTCATTCGTGGTGTGGCAGGTGGCGCCGTCCTGCTAATATCACATGTCGTTCAGATCCATGCCGTCCAGTTGAGGCCACAAGAACTCCGTTTTCATGTTCCTGTAACGAGTGCGAGCGGTCTCAGTTTCTCCATTTTTGAAATGGTTTGTCACAATGATAATGCGTTTTTCTTTTGAGTAGCGCTCCATTTTTAACCGACTTCAAAAAGGGAGGTTCTCTATTCGATCCGTATGTATGTATGTTTGTTTGTTTGTGGGTATGTTTGTATGTCCACGATTTGAACTAAAAACTAATTAACCAATTTTGATGATTTTTTCACTAACGTGATCTACATACTTTCAGGAAGGTTTAAGTATATAATACATTAGGTAGTTATTCTTATGTACGAAGTTATATCCGTAAATGTACTGCATCTCTGGCAATATATGCGAATTTTGATGATTCTTCTTCTTTTAATTATGGCTTATGTAATTGTACATTCAACTAAAAATGGAAAAATAAATTTAAGTACTTAAAAAAAAGTAAAAACCGACTTCAAAACCTAAAACGAAAAAAATAACTTTCATAAAAACTTAACAGCTTCTGAAGTCGGTGTCTTCAATTCTTCAATGTCAATGTACCTTAGCTTGTCACCGACTTTAGAAGCTGTTAATATTTTTATGAAAGTTATTTTATTCGTTTTAGGTTTTGAAGGCGGTTTTTACTTTTTTAAAGTAAATTTATTTTTCCGTTTTTAGTTGATTATACAATTTCATAAGCCCAAGACGAACGAAAAGAAGAATCATCAAAATCCGCTTAAAAATATATAAAAATAAGATACAGTACATTTATGAATATAACTGTAAAGCTGTTAAGTTTTTGTTATGAATGTAATTTTTTTTTTAATAATCGGAACAATTGTAGGTGACAGCTGTAAAATTTCAGAGCACGAAAAAAAATACACAAAATTTAATTAGTGCACTCTTATTGCGACACCCTCTATTACGTACATTGATCAGGCAGGGAACATAGCCTACTACCACTACATAAGCACAATAACGTTTCAACATCGCACATCCATCGTTCCGACAATAACCCCAATGATTAATGAAGTCGGCCATTTTCTGGGAAGCTTTCTAATTTATCCATAACGCCGACTTTTTGATGCGAGCTCGTAAAATACGGACTAACAAGGTTCCGTGGCTAAGTGAGCGCTTTCACGAGATACATTGCTGAAACTGTAGTGAATAAAATTTTGGGATTTCATCAGGAAGATAAATTGCTTTACATGGATCAAAGCTATCTAGAAAGGACCGACATTGTTAAGTTGGGAATTCATTCTGGTCATTCATCTCCTTCCTAATGTTACTGTTTTAAGATGGTATTCTTATACCGCCTAAGCTTCTTTCAACTATCTATAAGATGGATTGAGTCGTAGTGTATGACTAAATGAATATATAATCAATTTGTTTAACTGAACAGACAGCCTGCTGTGCTGCTGGGGAGTTTGTTGCGCCACTTCTTCTTCCCAGCTAAAGCACAGGACCTGGAAGGGCGGGTGTTTTGGGGGACTGTCTTATGTAATTTTGACGTTCGAAAAGTGCTGATTCTCAGCCTAGTTTGAATTTGATTTTTGATTTTGATTTTAATGTCTGACTTTTGGACTCATATCTATTTGCACTACTTGATCATAGATAGTCGAAAGAGGCCAAGATTTCATTACATAAAAGGTAATCTCATAACAAAAGAAAATGTTTGTAGCAATGATAAAATAATTTCAAACACTTTAATACCTGGCAGTGAATGCAGTGACGCAGAAGATTTGGTGATACTCATCCATCGAATATTCTGGAAAAGTTTTGTATTTACCTGTAACAAAAAATAGAAATTCATAAAGATTATGGTTCAAAAACAAAATACCCAGTAATAGATCGCGCAAAAAGAACACCCCACGAGTTTCTTTAAGATTTGTCTTAAATAAGCAGTCAGAGAAATAAAACCTTTTTACATAAACCAAGGCGTTCTTATCCTAAAAGTTTGTATGACTTTTAAACAGACCCAAAAAACTTTATACGTGAGACTTACATAATATTCTTCCGCGAAAACATTTTTTTTTGCAAAAATAGACTATTGCGTATTTCTCAAGCTTTTCCCGCTGAAGAAACTTAGTTAGGCATTTACTATAATGCATGTAAAACGTGTTTTTATACAAACAACTTCGCGCTGGCGGTCCCATTTTATGACAACACATAAAAATAAATAGGCATTTACACGAAGGAAACGTGCACACCTACTGTGGAAGGTGTTTGGGGACAAACAACCCTATTGCGAAAACTTAAAGTTCGTTTTCATTTGATTTGGAGTGAGATGGAAAATTAATTTAAAAGATGACAGGACCGGATTAGGCCGGTGGTGCATTTTTTTTGCTTGGAAAAAAGAGAATATTCCTGAGCGGTTAATGCAAGAAAATAAGGAGTATATTTTCATCGTTTGTTGTTATGTGTACTGTGTATATCGAAGATATTTTCCAGGTTTTTTTTTAGGTGGTTGGAAGCAGCAAAATGATAACACATTTTTATAACTTGACGTGTCACGGCGCATGTAATAAGCGAGTTGACATTTTTTGAAAAACCAATTAGTAATGTTCCTTGTGGTTTATTTACCTTCAAATATGAATATTTCAGCCAGATATTAATTTAAGGCGACGAAAACCGACTTTTAGTGATTTTAAATTGAAAATCACGTCTAAACGAGTAGTGTGAATGATTTAGAAAAAATATATGTTACTTAAGCATTTTCTTAATAACTTAATCCGTGAATATTTTAGATTATGTTTATATAACATAGTGTAATTAATTTGTAATGTCTAACGCGGATAAAAAACTGAGAATCACGAAACAAAAGTATCAAGCGTACTTTTATGAAACCTTCACCATTTTTAAGATAATTTAATTATTTATCTTATAATAAACGTGTTATTAAAATACCATTTGTTTCTTATAATACATTAATAATGCATCAAATTTGGGACAGCGCTCCTTTATGGGCAAGTCCTATTCTGCCGTCGTAAGCAAAAAGGGCACAACTAACATTTTTAAAAAAATTGAGTTACATACATATTTAGAATCAGAAAAAAAAGGCTAATCTGCTCAATTTTTTGTAGATTTTTTTTTTAAATGTTAGTTGTGCCCTTTTTTCTTACGACGGCAGTATTACTGACTGGACGTGGGACGCGTTGCATGAACTCAGCACAGAACACGCAAGCTAACCATTCAAGGCCATTGACATATATCTGCGTCTTAACAGAAACTTACTGTTAGCTAGTCCATTATTTACTGACAGTATGATAAATACTTACCATAATCCTTCATTACATGTCAAAATTACATAACTAAATGACATATAAATATCGTTGAACTAATAATAATTGATTAAGGGCCGGTATTTTTATCCGTATTTAATTCAAGCAGTGGCGAAACATAGTAACTAATAGGTAAATGTGAACGAGTTAACTTGAATGTATTTATGTTAACTCATTCATATTAAAAAATAGTAACTAATGGCATTTTGACGAACAAATTTAGCCAAAATTCAGTCATTAGTTACTATTTTTAAACAATGGTTGAGTTACTCGTAACTACCGATCAAAAAACCGGCCGTTGGTAAAATAGTACTGCTACACCTGGTAAAACTTCAACTAACTATTTTTACTGCATACTAAAATTGTAAACTGTCGGTTTAATTATACATATAAGTGAAGGGTTCATGATCATTATGGAGTATTACATGTTTATCGTCACGTTATGCAGGCATACTAATAGCGCTTGACATTGGTGCCGATTCTGTTGTCCACAAACTAAACTTAATTTAGGTTATCGCTAACTTTTTCTCTCTAATAAAATAAGAAAGAGACGGACGTAAATAAGAGCTGTCAAATTTAATTGAACTAATATTTGCTGAAAAATTTAGACGACACGTAAAAACATGTTGACTAAAACACGGTGAAGCGCAAGGCGTAAACTTGTTTGACATCTCTGACTTAGTTCATAGATAAAGCCGTTCTTTTCTCGCGCTGCCTGTTAGTAAAAAAAGCGATTGTCTAATTTTAGTTTAGTTATTGAACAAGAGAATCGGCACCATTTAAGATCAACGTTCTAACTTACTTTTTTTTCCACGAAAACTAATTTTAAAGGTGTTTAGAAGAACAACGCGGTCACATAGACAACAAACTTTAATTAGATCCTCATCATCTGCATATCCTTCTTCCAACTATGTTGGGGTCAGCTTCCAGTCTAACCGGATGCAACTTAAAACCAGTATTTTACATGGAGCGACTGCCTACCTGACCTCCACAACCCAGTTACTGGTTAATAAGCTACTCCTTGGTAAGACTCGTTGTCAGACTTTCGGGCTTCTGACGACCCATAACGAGTGTCATAGGGTCATATATCCACGAATGACAGCCGGGACCAACGGCTTAACGTGCTTTCCGAGGCAAGGAGGGGTCTTGGTATGTAAAGATGGTCATCCATCAACGGACCAACAGCGGCAAGCGTAGCTTAACCTGATCGATCGACCCGAGTGGCTGTTATTACTTAGACTAGATAATAATTATAATGATAACGTTCCAAGATTGCTCTTTAAAATTCTGAAGAGTAGGGGGGCAGATAGGTCACTAACCATGCTATAAAATAGATATATATATATTAAACAACATACCTATAACTCAAAGTGATCTACTGACGTGCTAGATAACATTCCTTGTAATACTTAATTATCGAAAAATATCTAAATTGCATTCTCATGCCGATTTCTATCTTTCCGGGAAATGTGATATCAAAATATTATCAACATGTTATAAAACTGAGAGAGTCGTAAACGTAAAATGAAGGGTTCCGTAGTTGGAAAGAATTTATCCCAAAAACAAACTTAACATTGTAATTGAAAAATATGTTTTCCCATACATTGACATACGTCTCGGTCAATTCTTCAACTGCAAATTTAAGTTTGTAATACCAGAAAACAATTTTTTTATATGATGAAACTATAAATTAACGATTTTTGCACTTTTTTCTTGATTTACTTGCGAGTACCTATCAAAATATGTCACATAAATGGCCCTATTTTTTATTGCGTTGACATAGAAGCTTGATTTTTTTAGGCCTCCAAAGAACCATGTTCCTACGTATTTAAACTTGATTTCAACTTGATACCTCCCCGTGTTCCTGAGAAAAAGGGTCTTGACAGACAGACAGACAGACGGGCAACGAAGTGATCCTGTAAGTGTTCCGTTTATTCCTTTTGAGACACGGAACCCCAAAACCAACTAAACACCGACTTCCGAAACTTATAATTACTTTTCACTTTATAGTCGCTGTTTCGATAGGTTTATACGAAGTTGGAAGTTCGTTTATGTTAAAATATTTTTTGGATATTTATGTGAATCTAATAGTGAAATAACTACTAAGTACATCTATGCGGTGACGTCGTAAATTGTAGGTAGTCTAGCATTATCACCCTTTAATATATCGAGGGTTCACGGGCTATTTGTATTAAGCGACATCCTGGCCAATATTGAGTTATAATCGTATTGAGTTTAATATGGTTATAATCTACCTATAAACTGAGATAGACACATTGATTCTTAACCGTCGATAGGCCACTTTTTCGAAAAAATATTGATACATTTTTACAATGTTCTTTTTTCCGAATAAAGAAACTTTGAAATGCTCTCCTGTATGTTCCAAAAATGTCGCTTAATACAAATAGCCCGTGAACCCTCGATATAAATCCGTGAACCTCTCCTCAACAACGACACACACCATATTTACACTAAGTACAAAGTACTAAGTAAATTAAAACTGTTACATTTTACCGTGTTTTACCCGCAGTGTACCCAGTACGTCCCCTTTTACTAAAGGTAAATCACATTTCATGCCGGACATTCGACCAACGCGGAACACAGACAACTATGGAAGATCACGACTTGGTCACAGGTCAATCTGAATCACGATGTCGTCTGCATCATCTGGCAAACAATTTTCAACTCTATTGTGTTGAATAACGGTTTATTATGCCGTCGGAGGTGAAACCATATGAAAGTTAAGAAAGTAGTGTGGAATAATTAGTTGGAATGTGGATTAGAGTACAGAATTAGTTGATTCTTGAAAGGAATGACCTAAGGGGTTATATGTTGAAGAAACTGACGAAAAAGCTTAGAACAACTAAGAGGTATATTCTGCAATTATTTGGAAAAAAAAAATATGAGGAGCTCGTGGCTAAGTAATAACAGCCGTACGGGTCGATCCATCCGGTTAAGCTACGGTTGCCGGGGTTGGTCTGTGGATGGGTGACCATCTTTTCTTACCGAGATTCCTCCGTGCCTCGGAAAGCACGTTAAGCCGTTGGTCCCAGCTGTCATCCGTGGATCTTTGACAGTCGTTACGGGTCGTCAGAAGCCCGAAAGTCTGACAACCAGTCTTACCAAGGGGTATCGTATTACCCAGTAACTGGGTTGCGGAGGTCAGATAGGCAGTCGCTCCATGTGAAATACTGGTATTCAGCTGCATCCGGTTAGACTGGAAGCCGACCCCAACATAGTTGGGAAAGGCTAGGCAGATTGATTTTTTTTTTTTTGAAAAATATATGACGTTATTTTTTTATAGAACAATCAATCTGCCTAGCCTTTTCCGAATTATGTTGGGGTCAGCTTCCAGTGTAACAGGATTTTTTTCTATTTTCTTATTGAACGTCGTGTTTAATTTTGATTTCTTATGGTTGGTGCTCACATTTGTAACCAACGATAGAGCAATCAATCGTTAATCGATCATCAAGGTTTAACTGTCTTTTGTAATCCTTGTCCCATGTCGCTCTTCCACTCTCCCCTGTCAGCCTTCACCTTACCATTCACTCCCTTTTAATTTAAATCACAATCCATAATCTTGTCTTTGGTCTGCCCTCTCCTCCTCCATCCATCAACATTTATAAACATCATTTTTTTTTTCACAAGCGTTGTGCAGTCCTTCTGTCCACAAAAGACTAAAAAACACGATGATTACGGCAATGTACAGCTGTTGTACACCATTCGACGTTTACAGGTTAATTAATGGCGAAGATAAATCATGCTGCACAAAAGTTTCTACCTTACATTATTAAAATGTTAACCCGACAAAGTGAAACAAAGCCGAATGATGAACAAAGGTTTTTGCAACAAGAAAGTATTGTTTCACAAAGAAAGGCGTAGCTATCGCGAGCGTAATGATATGCAAACTGATGTCGCGCCAACCTTATTCTTTGTAATATTCTTTTCCGTATTACTTAATATTCTGTACTTTTTTAGTTGTGTAAGAAATATTTTTATACGACTGTTTTTTTTTTTAATTTGTGATGGGTTTGCTCTTGACTCTAGTCTAGATCAGAGGTGACAGAGACAAAGTCGACGATGGAGTGAGCTTACCCAGAAGAAACCTGTTCACTCTCACTTTGAAGAGATTAGGGTTGTATGCATTCGCAAACACAGACGCAGGTAGTGAGTTCCACTCCTTTGCTGTGCGGATTACAAAATACACTTGGAAGCGCTCAGTGCGAATTGATGGAATATCAACCAGGTAGGGATGGGAACTGGCAGTACGTCTAGATGTCCGATGGTAGAAGGGGGCCGGTGGAATGAGGTCGTGGAGTTCTCGGGCACACTCGCCGAAGTACAATCTGTGCATTAAATATCTGTCCAGGTTTTAGAAAAAAATAAAAATGCTTTTGATAGCTTAATGAAAATTACACTGTTCACCTACACTTAATATCGCTCAGCGATAAAGCCCTTAAAATAAAGAAAAAAAAACGTACACTTAACAAAGTCTAATGACTTGTGTATTCAAGGTAAAAATATTGTAAGTTGTCACGTAACTTTGAAATTAGTTCCAGATATTTTATATCAAAAATATATTCACGTAACAACTAACAGCATGAATAGACCATTTTTATTTTTAAAAATCCTCGTCTAATCATATTCGAGCAGTGGTGAGAACCGCCAAACCGCAATGTTTTGCGTTAAAAAAGACTACATATTTTATGGGTCAAACATTGCAGAATTGCCCGAGCTCCTATTAGCAGCGTTGCTAGAGGGCTCTCGAGCCACTCGCCTATAATGAGGCAGCTATGTTCCTACTTGTTATGTGTGCCTGGTACCTCTCGGTGTATAGGTACTATCCCAGGTCCGATTCTACTACCATCTTGTAGCAGGAAATAACTAACGTGACCTGCTTTTTGAAGTCCAGTCCGAAACTACAAACAATTTTAGCTAACAACGTTATTTTTGGAATGGCCCGAAAATAAAAAACTTTATTTCGAAGGCAAAACGCAAAATAACTTGAAATAACTTTGACGTATCTCGGGACCCTAGTGTCGCAGATCTTTGAAAGGCGTTAGAAGTTTGAAGCCAACTTGCAGAGGCCTCTTAGACAATTTTAAATGATGAGGTGGCACCAACCGACGATTATCAATAAATGCACTATGCAAGTGCACCTAAGGACCACCCCCGGTTGGTGCAGAACTATTGCAGAACGTGGAAACAAAACATATTTTGTGCCTTCGAAGTATGCACTCCCGTGCCGTTTTGTGGAAATAAACTACTATAAATATTGGGCTATGGGTTTGGGTGGCTAAAGTGGATTGGGTGACTTGAACTTTTGAAGAACTATGTCCCCTGCCTGACTAATGTTATATAATTATACACGGATAAAATTGCAGGGATGACTTGCACACTCAATAATGGGCCCCCGGAAACGGTCGCTAGCACATAGTGACGTAGCGACAAGAGGGCAACACTTCCTGAGGTGCTTGAGGAGTGGAGAAGTATTCTACGGCTATCAGGACAATCCCGGAAGTACGGTCAAGATCCCTACCAACACCTTACTGTAATACTTCCTTCCTCCGAGCACGCTTGCTCTTGTGATTCTCTACTCAATCCAGCCAATAAAGGCAAGAAAGAGGTGGGAACCAGAGTTCCCACCTCTTTCTTGCCTTTATTGGCTGGCGAGGAACAGATTCCTCGTAAGTGTTCACTCCAGCCGGCCAATAAAGGCAAGCCGGGGGTGAAGAACAAGACTTCTCCCGGGAGATAGGGTCTGTGGGGTCGCTACTGCCCAACAGCTCGCCACATGCTGCCCTGCGGGTTTATGCATCTCTCTTGGTCTGGCTACTCACCCTAGACCTATTTCGGGAGCGCGCAAGCCCCACCGTCGACGTCAACGTTCTCTACACAGCGGTAGGGTGAAATAACTTATTATTATCGTCTCCATAACAGAGTAAAATAATTGAATGATTCATGAAATCATTAATAATCGACTTCACTATGTTAATTTATTCAATAGCCAAGTAAATTAACTGCCCAATAATACAAAATGAATTATTCAAATGTATCGGTACTTTCGTGAATAAAACTGAAAGACGAATGAATAAAAAGTAGATTGGTAGTCGTGGTTATAAGCAGAACATAATATTAAAGGCTCCTGCAGACAAGCGCGACGCAATTCTGGTAGAACAATTTCCATGATGTTTTAATATAAATTCTTCAACTAGAGTCGCGTTGCGCCTCCGCAAGCCTTTAACGTTACCTACTGCTATTAAGCAACATAGGCTGTTTTGTGTGAGTACTAATCGAACTAACCTAACGAGTCTTAAAGATCAAGCTGTTGAAGCTTCCAAAGAATCAAATGGGTTGCCAAAATCCCAACGATTCCAACCAAGAAAACTACTCTTCGATGTTGACTAAAACACAAGTGTTAGATCTGATCCCAGCCAACGTTTTAGCAACTCATGTAGCCAAAAAAGAGAGAAGGACACATACATTAATTTTTGGGGCTTGTGGCTAAATAATAACAGCCGCACGGATCGATCGACCAGGTTATGCTTGCCGCGGTTGGTCCGTGGATAGGTGAGCAAGTTTACATACCAATACCCCTCCATACCTCGGAAAGCACGTTAAGCCTTTGATCCCGGCTGTCATTCGTAGATCTTTGACCGTCGTTATGGGTTGTCAGAAGCCCGAAAGTCTGACAGCCAGTCTTACCAAGGGGTATCGTATTACCCAGTAACTGAGTTGTGGAGGTCAGATAGACAGTCGCTCCATGTGAAGTACGGATATTAATTTAATAACTGACCCTTGTAATTAAGCCTTTTATGTGTTACTTTTGTTGTATATTGTTAAGAGCTTTAGGTGAAATAAAGAATTTATTTATTATTTATTATTAATCTGCATCCTGTAAGACTGGAAGCCGACCCCAAAATAGTTGGGAAAAGGCTAGGTCGATGATGATGACATTATTTTAACTTTGTTCACACCCAAGGAAGAAGATTCCACTGGGTGCAAGAAGTACAGGACCAGTCGATGCGGTGACGTTTGGGCGAGGCCTAAAGCCAGCTGTGGATGTCTTTCGGCTGAATGCTAATAATGATAGCAGGATGAAGAAAAGTTGACAATGAAGACAAAGTCTCGTTGATTGAAAACAAGATAACTGCTTACACCCTTCTTTGAATACAAGCGTGGTAGTAGTTCTACATTAGAAGTAAACGCCGGCCTGCCTCAACACAACAGTGATAGGGCAAGGGCATCGGACGGGTAGAGCGTGAGTATAATAGTAACCATAGATCAATATTATCATGTGATAGAGGGGACGCCGATTTGTTTTATGCCTATAGCCAAAATTTCGCATAGGTAGATAAAGTCAGGGTTTATTGTTTATCAAATTGACTATCAACTTCAATTGTTCGTAAATTCAAATAAGAAATGCCATTCTTACAGCCGAACCCAATAACCTATTTTCAGTAAAAGATAGATCGCTATTGATGATAGACAATATAATGTTATCTGTCCTCACGTTCATTCGTGTTCTTTTGTTTTATCTGTCTAACACTATTTGGCCACTGCTTCAGGAACGGGTTGTCAACGAGAAAACCAATGGCGGCGCCGAAGTAGCGACAGTACATTTCCTATGGCCGAATAATATCGTTTCTCGTTGACGTCCCGTTCCCGTTGCGGTGGACAAACAGTCAAAGATTACGACGTTAAATTAAACCGTAGATATATCTATCTATCTTTAGTATGCCAAAACTGGTGATAGATAGGTTATTGGGTTCGGCCGTTAGACAGTTGTATGAAGGGGCTATAACAAAGCAAATTGACGTAGTGTGTCAATTTGATAAACAATTAATTTCCTGCCCGTTACAATACGCACGCGCCGATACTTGCTTGAAATACTTTGAATAATAGTAATTTAATAAGAATATTTATAAGAACATAGTCATGTTAATCTAATTCCAGCGTTTGTCTCAGGACACATCACCTACTAGTAAACTCGCGCGCATACTTTACTATAGGATACCTAAAACATTTTAGACTATGAAGCGGAGTTGACTTTAAACAGTAAATAAACATAAAAAAGTAAATTGACAAAAAAAATGTACATTGTAATGAAATGAATTAATAATCATTTGGGGCAAAAGCGAGGCAGTACATTCATGTAGTAGAGAATAAAGTTCCGATGTGAACGTCACTATATATGGTGTCTGTTGCTAAGCAACAACTTGTTAGCGATGACGTCATAAACGCAGAGCAGTACATCTGTATAGTAGAGAGCGAAGAGTAACACAATGCAAGGGCACTTTAATGATTTACTGAAAATTAAATTAAAATGCAAATCTTGTAAAGTGATTGATGTTTGAACCTTATGATTATGTTTATAATGGCTTTGTTACATTGTTTACCACTAACAACATTTTTTTTTGCTCTAAGGGCCAGCTCTTGACCTCGATCTCGCCTGATGGAAAGCGATCGATGAGGTCAAAAAAAAGGTAAAATCAAATATATATTTTTTTAAGATTTCATATCGCCAAAAAACACATAGCCCGTTTGATGGCATGTGGTCAGCGTCGCCTATGGACATGGCTGTAATAAGCCAGAGGCATTACAAGTGGATTACCATTCCGGAGATAAAGCTGAAATGTCTCTATACATTTATATCGTGACACAGCAAGGGTACTTGGCGGTAGAAATAGGTATTATAGTGTGCGCGTATGTGCTATTCACCGCCTGAGGTATGTGAGCGGTGAGACGGGGGAGGTAGACAAAGGCCAAGCTAACTCAAATCTGCCAATCTTGTCAATCGCGCTCACCCCCGTCTCACCGCTCACATATATTAGGCGGTGACTAGCGTTTGCGCGCACACCATGCCTATCATTTTTATTTTCATATATTTAATTAAGAAGAATGAGTTGACTCCATATGTTTCTATACTCTAAGGTAATCCTTAGAGTATAGAAACATATGGAGTCAACTCATTCTTCTTAATTAGATTTTTTAGGTTTACAAAACGAAATATATTGTTTTGTTCTGTGAATATAAGTGATGCAAATACAAGATGCCTACATGTTCAATAATTGATTACTTACATATGTACTTCCTTAACAATATCCGCCATTTCTAGCTCCCGGATAATGTACGTATAGGTTTCTATACTCAAATAATAATGGTAATATAATTATAAGGTTATTACTTCCTACATACTTGCATAATAAAAGATTACACAATCTTCCAGCAATGACTTCATTCCAGAACTATGTACCCATTGAATGAAGGAATGATCGAGACATTATCGGTCCTACCTCAACATTATGCTGATAGGGCAAGGCCATTCGCGAGCGGGCCGTGAATGCAACGGTGTTCTGATGTAAATACGGTACCACGATAAAGGGGAATAATATGGGATTGTAAAACATTCAATACAATAAGGTACAGTATGTGATATCTCTATGTTAGGAATTATTATTACAAAGGGCTGATTTTGCAATAGTTAACAAAAGCGAGTTTGATGTATTTTCTATAAAATAGCTGTCAAACCGTAATAATATATATTCCTTAAATAAAAGTTATCAGACTATTGAAAAATCAGCCCTAAGAATAATAAATTAATAATGTCGTACCCAAATTATCAAACAGTTTACTTATACAATAATTTCCGCTCATTTTGACTTTCCATTTATTCTGCTTTTCATGTGATTTTTTAAATATTATTTTGTGTCAAATAATGTATTTTCATTAAAATTTTGTATTTGCAAACAAGAAACAAATGTAAGACACATCTCATACAAATAATAAAAAATAACTATCACAAAGATCATAAATACGTAGTCATACAATCTTATCCTCTCACCATAACCTCAACCCATTATCCTCCCAGAGTTATCGAATCGAACGCCACAATCAATATAGGTTATATTGATTGTGGCGTTCGATTCGATAACTTGGTGCATCTGTTATTACATTACTCTATGCGATTCTTGACCCCGCTCGTGACCAGAGAACATTGCACTGTTCTCAATAGGATGATGCGTGTATGTATGTAATACGTAGGTATATATCTACGTATGTACGAGTATCGTAGTTCCGTATCTATGTAAGTGGGAGTTGGTGTATGTTGTTATAGTGGCGAAATAATTGAGAAGTTATTATTACTCCGTGAGTTAAATTTTATACGTGTATCATTGAATAGTTACAATTGCACGGTTTTGATCCGTGGAAGTTATTGTTTAGGATACTATAACGTAATAGCGCGATTAGATTTCCTAATATTCACAAAAAGCAGTTTGATACAAAAAAAGGCCGAGTTCGTGTCGGACCACGCACAATCAAGGGTTTCGTAGTTGGAATGAATTTATCCCAAAAACTTAAGTGACGTAACAGTATAGTTGAAAAACATGTTCTCCCATATATCGATATACTTCACGGTAAATTCTCCAACTGCAAATGTAAGTTTTTAATTGCATTTTGTTTATGTGAAAAACCGTAAATTAACGATTTTCGAACTTTTCCTTTACTTGTGCCGTGAGACCTTGCTTCTCGCCAAATTTCATGATTCTAGGTCAACTGAGACTAGAGTGGTTTTGATTTATTTGCGAGTATCACAATATGTCGCATAAATGGCCGTATTTTTATTGTCTTATGAAGCTTGATTTTTTAAAAGGAAACATAGACCTACGTATTTAATATTAATTTAAGCTTGATACCTCCACACGTTCCTGAGAAAAGGTCTGGATAGACTGACAGATAGATAGACAGACGGATATCGAAGTGAGGGTAAGAGTCCCGTTGTTCCTTCACGGAATCCTAAAAAAGACTAAACAATAAAAATAAGAAAAAAACTGTCTGCAATATCAAGACTAGACGTTAAGATTAAAGTAATTTACATGTAGATTTAAACAGAAACAGTGTTAGATCCAAAACAGCCTATAATACCTCTAGTTTCAAACCTAGATGATTACATAATCAATTGCATTTCATTAATCAAATTGATGAGCAAGTCAATAAAGGTAATGAAGAACTTGACATAAGAGTGCTTCAGTTTCCAAATACTACTGGAGACTTTCTTAATTCACCTCCTAATACTATCAAAGATTATGATGACTTTAATATGTAGTACCAAAACCACAATGTCACTAATAACAAAGCTCCTAATATTACATCAGCTTCAATTCCTACAAACTTCTCTAAAAACTAAGAGTTTGTTTCATTAGGATCTCACTCAATACTTTCCTCATTCGCTTCCCGCTCAGATAGATTAAATCAAGGTATGAGATACAGGTTTCAGAACAAAAACTTACGAACATAAACAACAATTTCTAGTTTTGTTTACGTCCGGGCAAAGATTGCACAAGTGAGTTGCTTCCAATTGGGCTGGTGAAACTTACGTACAGTCGGATAAAGTTAACAGTAACTAAGGAAGAATAATATTCTATTTCGTGATTTTTGAATAATGTAATATTCGCTCTTCTGGGACACAGAGTACCTTCTGTGAGACAGAGAGTGGACCATAATTGGTGGATGTCACATGTCTTTGAATTTTTTGTTCATGGATATGCCAGTTTTCACACGATGTTTTCCTATAGTAAATTAAAATTTAATATATATAGTATCAGGTGAATCTGATGAACACTGGGTAGTCAGCCCCGCTTCCACATTGCTGATTATTTTACCAAGGCATCGTTGTGTAACTATAATATTCTGCGAGTTGTGAGTGTAGTTTATGAACATATTTTGATATAAAACGGCAGTAGATTTAATGCACAAAAGTCTTTAATGAAAACTCATCAAGCAACCGCCACATTAAATCGCAAAGTATAGATAGAGATACAGTATCCACGTGAGTACTTCCATAAATCGGTAAGCTCAGATCAAAAATAAAGCTAAGAGAATTACAAAAAACCTTCCACCGAGTATACTTACATTGTGTAACTTCTTCAAACCAATATTGGACAACAAAATTTAAGCTTCCCGTCTACCAATATAAAGCCTAGGATTTTATTTTCATTCTTTACTCTTATGAGTTCCTTGCTTTTCTTGCTTTGTGACTCACATTTTTATTCTTTGCTTTCTGTTGGCTTCTGCTTTGTTCGACCCCTTTGTGTTCTTTATTATTTGTAACGCATTGAAATTGATTATTTGCTCTTGTTCTGTGATAGGTTCTAAAGCTTTTCCTTATGCAGTATTTGTTTATTTTGTAAGGCTTTGGCTTTGATTATTCTTCTTTATGTGTGTTTCATAATGCTTGATAGGAGTAATTGTAAAATGTTGTAGTTATTGACAAGAGAATCCTCTCCGTTCTACCCAATGTAAATTTTGTCACTGCTTTTTCTTATTTAACAAAATATATAAAAAAAAAATGTTCTGTTTATTTCCTTGTTCTAGGACAAACTAGAAACTCTGCAAATCATACTTAATCTCCG
This sequence comes from Dicycla oo, assembly GCA_948252095.1. Taxonomy (NCBI): domain Eukaryota; kingdom Metazoa; phylum Arthropoda; class Insecta; order Lepidoptera; family Noctuidae; genus Dicycla; species Dicycla oo. Next base: position 20,923,375 of record OX411716.1, read on the forward strand.
ACATATCAAAATGTAGAAACAACAGGAATAACAAAAATTGTAACAAGTTCGTTTCCTTATGGTGCAGGAAATGCCCTTACCTAATCTACAACATTAGAAATGATTGTAATGGTTCAGTTAAGTTGCAGTGAGCTGACAACGACAGCAGTTGAGTGCGACCCACGTGGCTTACTGCAGTTTCCTCACCGACCGGTTTACCCACACACACTGTGGTTGCAGTGTTGGCGGAAACAGCTGGGCGTTATTTTGCTTTAGATCTACATACTTTGTAATTTTATTATTAATCACTTGTTGTTCATTATGAATCATTAGTAAAAGGGGTATTTGGCTTCAAAAGGTGTTATTGATTTTAATTTTGATATATCTATTCTTCATGAAACCAGTCCTGAGGGCAATTTCCCTATATACATTTTTTAATAAACTTTCGAATTCTAATCTCAAATCTGTCTCAATTTTACTTTCACGTAACCACGCTTAGAAAGTTCCTTATTTAATGACAAGCAACCATAGATGAAAACATACAATATATCATGGACGCTAAAGTAAAATAAATAGTTGGAAAGATTACTTTTCTGACAAGTTTTTGGCATTGATTGTCGCTGGGATGAAATTGAGACTAGATTTTGAACGTTTTTAAATACAAAAATTAATTTTGTTGTTGTTTTTGTTTACCTTTATTCCTCAGCAATGACCATAGGAACACTCCATCACTTTTGAAGAAATCTACTGCCGTGGTCCCACGGCCCGCTGTCTCACAGGTAAGAGCGCGCCAGGTTAGGCCGACAGGCCGTGGGAAAAGTCAGCCTGCGGTGGCCTATCGTCGCCCGTCCAATCGAATGTATGGGATGATCCGAGGGAATGCTCAGCACGGACCGCGACATGCCTCGACGGGCCGTAGGACCGTGGCATAAGATCTTGGCGTGCAGGGTCCGTATCGAACTATCGACACATGCAAAACTTGTTCGACATAAATTATGTATTTTTTTTTTGTGTATCAGCTCGTAGGCTAACAATACAATCAGGCTGTGGCGGCATCTACATCACTACATGCGAACTACGCATCACACTGACGTCACGCAAAATCCTGCATCGCACAAGCAGAGTTTACCGCGCGACTAGCATCAACAATTTACAACTAGCCGCAACAATCGTCCCGACAACAATCGAGCCCACCAGACACAACACCCGTCTGGTCGTGGTGGATGATCCACCTTTTTTATGGAAGATGAGTGAACTTTACACTCTGTTCCTCATACCTCTACGTATATACCGGTGACCCGAACATGAACGTCTGCGCAGTCTTCGTGCAACTACTTCAGCGTGACGTCATCATCATCACTTCCTCACCCTTCAACCAGGGCAATAGATTATTTCAAAAGTCTAGCAATATTACTAACACCAGGCTCTCCGCTACAACTCACACCACACCTTCTATTGCATAACCCTTACCGTTTGAACCCGCTGTAATTATTCTATAGTCATAGTCATTACGCAAGCATGGCCTAACTTCGCCCTATGTTTTGCCGTTACCACGGCTTCCCATGAGGTGATAACATGGAGTTTTTGACCTACTTCAGTTATACTAATGGAATTGCTTCTAGGAATTACTGTATATGCGGTGGTGGATATACGTTTTCGCAGAATTTGTTGCTATTTGCTGTTGTGTCACAGTTCGCCTCGTTAAGCCTCGTCTGATTAAAATGAGAGGTGTTACTGTAGGTAAGTGAGGAGTTATAGGTACTGTAAAGGTTTCATGCAATGAGCAACCTTATATTTTACAGGCTGACATTCTATCGCTCAAGCAAATACCGAACCACTTTTGAATAAAAAAAAGTAGTCCTAGTTTGTTGTAGGAGGAAGTGAGATTGAAGAGAGGTTTGATTTAAGAAGTGCGCGTTTAACCTAAGAAAATATGTATTTAATTTAAAATATAATACCTTATTGCTTTACCTGCTATCATTTATTAGTTTAGCTTCCCCTCCCGTGTTCGAGTCCTCACCGTACTTTTTCGGTCATTGCATTGGCCATTCAATCGATTTTCTGCGTATATAGGTTGTCCGGTAAAGAATGGATAACCTTGAAATATCATATAATAGACCTTATGGCCGTTGTACAAATTATATATATATATATATATCCAAGTAGTACCTAAGATTTTTATTGGCGCTCAAGGGTAAAAAACACTTAGCGACTAGTCACTATTGGTGCTCCAAATGGGTAATACATTCTTCTTCACCACGACCACAAATTAATGAATTCCATCGGTTATTTGTTGTTATAACCGATGGAATTAACAGAAAGACAGCAATGGTGTGACTAGAAATTGCACAGTAGGTATTTTTTTTTTCAAAAAAATGTATCTAAGGAACTATTTGGGATATTTTATTTTGGTTTTTTTTTTCAGAACGACCATAAGCTACATATTTCATATGTTACATATTTCAAGCTGTTATATGCTACATATTTCAAGGTTATCCATTCATTACTGGACACTTTGTATAATATGCTATTCACGTTTTGCTGTGATAGTTGTGGGGTTTACATTGTATATATGCTGTCGGAAAGTAGGTTAGTGGCAGTCATGAATTTTGGGATTATCCTTATCTACGAGTACGAGTATATACGCTCGCTTATCAATCTTGTCCAATTAAAGACAGCTGCATTAATTGGTTACCTCATTTTCTAAGGTACAAAATGAATGCCACCAGCATCGTTATCTTCAGTGTCTAGTCCAACCAGACGCAAGATAAACAAATCGATTACCATCTCGATTGTGAGAAAATCGACCAACAATCGACTAACGCTCTATATACCAATATGATGTTTCCCAAACAACCATGTTTTGATTCGAATCTACCGTTCTTAGTACAAACTTTGGTATTGTTTATTTAGCAAAATCACAGCAAGTTTCGTTCTGAAGTAGGTAGAAACAATACTGCAAGTCTGAATCATAAGCCAGCTGCTTCGTTGCATACTGTGATTTATGTGTTTTTGCCTAACATTATGAAAATTGGGTAGATATGTCAACGTATATTTTAATGAGACCCAGTTCCCAAGATAAATATATCGTTATTCTTCGAGTTTCACTAAGATCAATCAATGCGGTATACTTATTACTAGTATCTCCTATTATATCTAATAAGTAAGTTAACTCCTCAAATGTCTCGCGCACATCATGTGTGCGTAAGAAAAATATTTCTACAGGGTGTTAAGTTAATCGAGGGATTTACTTTTATATGGGACCAAACCTGAAATCACGAAAATTAAATCAGCTGCTGCATTTTGACGAATTATGCGAACATAAATGTACTGAGCAGCTGATTTTTTTTTCGCGATGATCCCTAAAAATAAATCCCTCGTTTAACCTAACACGCTGTATAATATGTCTGTGAACGTACATATATCATATATACTGGTGATTTTTTTTACCGTTTTGAAAAAAATAGGGTACAATAGGTGAACGCAGTAGAAGTCTTTAAAGATTGTTAAAAAATAAATTTCTAAATTTAGATTTTTTTTTTAAGGCTAGTTGTGCCATAGGCTTCTACTCCGTTCACCTATTACATTTTTTACAAGACGATAAAAAAGTCACCCCGTATATAAACTTCAAAAACCATCATCCAATGGCGACCGCGGGCTTACAGTAGCTGTGAACCTATGGGGTTCCGTTGACATTCGAGCACATATTTACATATACCTATGGGGTTCCTTAAGTATATAGCGGACAGTTGAGGGTAAGCGATATTGGGTTTTCCATCTGAAAGCTCTCAGTAGCAAGGCAATTTAATCGTAGGGCAATTGCGTAACACACTATCAATCGGAATCGGTTTCATATTGACAGTTCATCAACATTCATTGCATTATTTACGTTGTTGAGCAGACAAATTTTTCAAACATATGAAGCAATGGATTAGCAATTTGGTTCAAAATGATTCAGATTCCGATTGTTAGTGTTAAAAAACGCTTCGTTTTCGAAAATACGAAGCAGTCATTTGAGAACCGTTTAAAAAATCACTTATTTGGCAAAACATAAAACAGACTTCCAAAACAAAACACCACAAACAAAGTGAAAAATAACTTTAATTTCGGTAGTCGGTGTCTTTGGTTTTGTGTTTTCATTTTTATCTCTTGGACACTGGTGGGACAGTATATTAGAAAAAAAAGCGAGCATTATTAAAAAAATTCAAAGGTTGTTCGATATTCGTAAATTTAGAGGTTTTAAATGCGATGTCTTATATGATATAGAGGAGCTCGTGGCTAAGTAATAACAGCCGCACGGGTCGATCCATCAGGTTAAGCTACGCTTGCCGGGGTTGGTCTGTGGATGGGTGACCATCTTTTCATACCGAGACTCTTCCGTGCCTCGGAAAGCACGTTAGGGCGTTGGTCCCGGCTGTCATTCGAGGATCTTTGACAGTCGTTACGGGTCGTCAGAAGCCCGAAAGTCTGACAACCAGTCTTACCAAGGGGTATCGTATTACCCAGTAACTGGGTTGTGGAGGTCAGATAGGCAGTCGCTCCATGTAAAATACTGGTATTAAGCTGCATCCGGTTAGACTGGAAGCCGACCCCAACATAGTTGGGAAAAGGCTAGGCAGATTGATTGTCTTATATGATATAGAAAAAGTACAGCTGAAGGCTATATGCACAGGGTTTATGCCATGTATCTGTATAATCATCAGCATTCGATTCTCGTCCACTCTCATGCGTCTGTATTCGTCATTGACCTTAAGGCGAAAGCGTCAAGGTAGCCCGCGTAATTCAAATTTTCTTACGTTTTTTGCAATTTACAAGTCGGTATTAGATTGTACATTGATCAAAATATAATTTGAGTGCGTAACAAGTATCTGTTTACATAATTAGAATCATTAAAGTGATCAATACAACTCTATAAGAACTGGTAATCCTAATGATTGATTATTTCATGAAATCTTGACATTTCAGGATTATACTAACGTGTAGGTGTATTACTGATTCTAATGATTATACATATTTGTTACGGCTGCAAATCATACTTTATTTAACATACAACTTAATACTGAATTGCAAATTGCAAAAAACGTAAGAAAATTTCAATTTCGCGGGCTAGCCTCATGCTTCCCCCTTAACTGATGGCCCAGTGATTATGGTGCCGCCTCTCATGCACGAGGTTGTGGATAAAATCCGAGAAGTACCAATTTGGCTTTTTCAATTCATATTTATGTCTTTCTAAGTTTATCTTGGTCATTACTGATATCGTTGAGGTAAAAAAATGGAGACTACCAGTGAACGCAAATAAAACATCTCGTTCACTGGGGACTACAGAACCTAAACGCAACAAAACGCAAGTATTATAAAGGCTAAAGTTTATGATCTACTGCAGTAAACAGAATCAGGAAAATGTATGACATTCTTTAGAATATAATATATTCTAAAGAATGTCATACATTTTCCTGATTTCAACACACTATCTAACTATTTATGATTTGACTGATTTCAACACATGATTTGACTATTATGATTTGACTATCTAACTATTTTCAAAACATAATACACGTTGATACGATAGAAAAAAATCACGAAGTTACCTCTAAAAAATTCTTTTAACGATTAAAAACCATACTAATATATGTGTAATCATTCTGATTTTTTTGCCAGATTATTCTACAAACAATAGTGTTTTAATTTTTTATCCCAATCAATAGATTGTTTGTAAATAGATAATTGCTTCATATTTTGCAATAAATTACCAGTGTTGTGTCATCGCGCTTCTCTTTCTTTTCTATGCAGTACGACAGTGACCACGTTTTAGGTCCTATAGTCCTCTTAAGCGGATTACCTCGCTCAAATCTCAAAAACACCATATATTTAAAATAGATTGTAGATGAATCCCTTTGTGCGTTTCCCACATAAAAAAAATATGATGTACTTTAAGGTCATCACAAATACATTGTATTGTTTACAATTTTAATAAACTTTCCTATATTTTGGGAAAAATCTTAGTAAACAGGTCCTTTTACAACCTAAATCGTAATTTTTCTCTGTAACGGAAATAATTCGGCAATAATTCGCTAAAGAAATCGCTAACTCATCTTGAGCAAGCTTAGTGATTAATGCATGTCTTCTCTATATTAGAGGCCTTTGCCCGGCAATGGGAAAATCCAGCCTTGGTATATCTGCACCATTTCTCTAATCAGCAGTTCCAACATGCAATAATAACCGGTTCCTGCCATGTTTTGCACCAACGGGGCCGATTGATACGACAGTTTCACAATGTTAGGCAAATTAGAACGTGGGGTTTGGAGTCGTGCGGCCGGCTGGGTGGCATTTGTTTAGCTTTTAGATTGGGGAGTTAGCAGAAGATTAATGCACGTATTTATATTTATTTCGTACACCAACAGAAGCACACACAAATAATTAACATAAGAAGTGTGGCCAAGTGCGTATCGAACCATGCACATTGTAAGATTCCGTAGTTGGTATGAATTTATCCCAAGAACAAACTTAACATTGTAGTTGAAAAACGTGTTCTCAAATGCAAGTTTGTACGCACAATATCGATAGATTAACCATGTTATTTTAAGACCATAGACTTCTTATAAGTTTTCCTGTAATCTATAAGTATAGAGCTATTTTCTGTATTTTTGTCAAAAATTTAGGCTCAGCAGTTTCGGAGATAAGCCTCACCCCCCTTTTCTGATTAATGGTCAATTGTCGTCTATTTTCTTAAATAACTTTAAAACAATTAACTTTAAAAATATAAAAAAAAATCTATTTAAGACGCTCATAGTAAGACCTTTCATTTGATAAGTCATACGGTACAGTTTGCAAAACTTTTTTTAAATGTTCTTATTTTCCCCCAAAAAGAGACCCCATATTCTAAATTCATTTATTTACGTTACACGTCCTTGTTTGGGTCGCAGAAGTTCATATGTATACCAAATTTCTACTCGGTCCATTAGATCCTGAGCAAATTGGATGTGACATTCGCACACACAGACAGACACTCGAGTGATAGTAGTAGTAGTAGGGGTTCTGTTTTTCATTTTGAGGTACGGAACCCTTAAAATTACCAAAACAAAAGTGCTGGTCTTAATGCCTATCGCAAGTATATGCAGCATTCAGAATAAAGATAGCAACGTAAGTATCTAGGAAACCATATGAAAACACAATTAGAATACTAAATAAAGTGGATATTTATATTTTAAACCTACAACGCCACCTGCGAACAACGCATCAAAGGCCTGACGTAACACAAATCCTCCATCACGCAAGCAGAGTTTACCGCGCGACCAGCATCCTAACTATATTATTATTTTTTTAAATATTATAAATGCGAAAGTAAGTTTGTTTGTCAGATGTACAGACACGGACATAGGGTATCTTTCATCTCGAAAAAACGTACTGTTCCCGAGGAAAACAACAATAAAGTGCTTATGATAATAGATGGCGCCACGTGTCTTTCGAATCATGATTGAATTATATTATACTATTTTTCTTTTCGACGAGTTTTTCTTTTTAATTTAAGTACCTAATATAGTGTGTATGTTTAGAGAGTGTCGATAGACCGGTTTTTCATCCTTCTAACTATCCTAACTAATATTATAAATACGAAAGTGTGTTTGTTTGTTTGTTGATTACGCTTTCGCACTAAAACGGCTGAACGGATTTGGATGAAATTTGGCACATGAGTAAAACATGAGCTGAAAAAGGACATAGGCTACTATGTATCCTGGATTGCAGACGAAGTCGCAGGCAACAGCCATCCCGACATCAACCATCGGGCAATAGCCCACCAGATACAACACCCGTCTGGTCCGAGGATCCTCCCTTTTCAATAGAGGATAAGTGAACTTTACACCCTGTTCCTATATTTATACCTCTATAAACTATACATATAGGAAAAGTTTTTAAGCAGTGCGCAAATTTTCACAGGGTGTTCTACCCATGAATATGAACAACTTTCATTAAGGGACAAACTCTGAAATCACGAAAAAAAGCAGCTGTTTCATACATTTTGGTTAAGTAGGTATTGAACTTTTGTATGAAATAGCTGATTTCTTTTTCGTGATTTCAAAGTTGGAGCCATAGTAAATGTTGTTTATATTCATGGGTAGAACGCCCTGCGAAAATTTGCGCACTGCTTAAATTTTTTTCCTGTTTATATAAAATAATAAATAAATGACGATAAGTGTACGAATACCTAATCAAAATATATATTCCTATTCTAAGCTTTACCTGCTAGGTAGACTAGTGATTATGTTTGTGATCTTATAGGATTTGGTTGACATTAAACTCTTAAGACTAGAAACCTACCCAGAATTTCTGTAGGGTCAGATAACAATAAAAGGAAAGTTTATTAATCTTTGACCACTCGTAATTACAGAAACGATTAAAAAGGCATTGTGTCTCGCTGATATACAGGGCCAAATTAAATTAGCTAGCGAAACTCCGCAGACGTGACGTGTATCTAAACATGACACATTTGATGATTTTTTCTTGTCAAAGACCGCTGGTAGTGTTGTTACTTGAAGTATGAGTTGAGAAAATTAATTTGTTTCTGTTTTATCCTGTTTAGATATCGATACCCATCACGTCTGCGAAGTTTAAAAAAAAAAAAAACTGGTTTTTCAACTGATATTTCAAGTGGCTACACTACCTGACCAAAAAAAAATCATTAAATACACCCATCACTAATTTAATTTGACCCTGTATACGAAGAGTTTAGTAGATTTGGGAAATAAAATACGATATCTGTAGTAGACTTTATGAAATTCCATAAAAGTCTAGAGTATAAACCTACCAATAATATGAGATATTTTTCTACGTTTTAACTAAATTAAGTAGTTCAAAGTCAGTAATAAAAACTCAAATACCGTCAAATCGTGACATAAAATTGTTTTTAAATAGCGTGCAAATGAAATGGAACCCCGGTTGTAATGTTATCGTTAGGGAAATCGTTAAAACTGCTATCTAATTTTATTTTGAACCATAACACCACTGTATTTTGTCATTCAGTAGCTCAACTTGAAAACATGGCTGACATTTTACAGAATCATTTTATGGCTTTGGCCATTTGTAAGAGATTAAATGCCTTTATTAATTGAAGGTTACCAAATTCTATGTGAATATCACCGATAATGAAAAGCAAATGCTTCAGATAACATAACATACCACCGCGCCTGTAATGTAAGGGTTAGACAGAAGTATAGGTGCCTATAATACATGGGTATATTCATTTCGCCGGTTATGTTAAAGTCCTATGTACGAGTAATAGGGACCATACCTTTTGCCGTCAACAGGGTCTAAATCCACACCCCAGGCTACCTCTGAAAAAATCCTGATGGAAAAACGCAATACCTAACACTGCCTAGCCTTTTCCCAACTATGTTGGGTACTGCTTCCAGTCTAACCGGATGCAACTAAATACCAGTACTTTACATGGAGCGACTGCCTATCTGACTCCCTACAAGATACCCCTTAGTAAGACTGGTTGTCAGACTTTCGGGCTTCTAACTACCCGCAACGACTGTCAGAGATCCACGAATGACAGCCGAGACCAACGGCTGAACATGCTTTACATCCACGAACCGACCGCGGCAAACGTAGCTCAACCTTCGATCGACCTGAGCGGCTGTTATTATTTAGCCACGAGCCCCATAGACACACAATAGAGCTAGCGACCACTAAACCAATGAGGCAGGCAATGTTACAGATACTTGTGCGTAATATCCTGGAACATGTTAGTATTGAAACTTATGACAATAATAGGTCTTTCTTTACCTATGAAATTACTGATTTACATACAGACAAAAACCAAACAATTTTTTTTAAGAAATATTGTCGATGGACTTTTGCTATTTTAATGAAAGTTCGTTGATGCCTCTACTATAGATATCATGGAAACGGGAATCGATAAATTCTTTAAAGGCGCTTTGCACCGCCTCGTTGGATTTGAAATTTTTCCCCGGGGCTCATTGATGAGATCAAAATTTCCAGAACGGAAGCGATCACACCAAAAACGCACCGTGCGTTCACTTGCGGTATCTTGTCCATGTTGTGCGCTGTCTGTGTTGCGTTGGTGCCACGACGGAACTCGTATTTGAAAATAGCGCGCAATTTCGATTTTTCTGTAGTTACAGAAACATCGATATCAAAGAAAAATCGAACGGCGGGAAAACAAATGAACAACTGATTTTTTTAACGTTATACTATATTATAAAATTAATTTGAATTTAGAATTCTAAATAGAACAAAATATATTGATCTTCACACTAGCCGGTATCAAAAATCGGCAATTTCATAGGTTAGAGACAAGACCTATTATTAAACATAAAATTCATTCAGCACCTACTGCCTTCCCTTTACAGCAGTTATCAACGAAATGTTTACGACAACAAATATGCCTGGTGACGACGCAACGCATAAATAGGATCGTAAAATGTTTTATACATTTCAAGTGATATTGGTTCGTGTTTCATGGCATGTTTCAGAATTTAATATGAAGTTAAGAGTACTTATTTAATAATTTTATTGATTTGTGGGTTGGCTTCCTTAGCCTTACTAGTAGCCTTTATAGTTTTGTATATACACTACGGCCCAAATATCTTGGTGAGTCCAACTTCGCGCAGAAGGCCGCGCAATAAAAATTTTAGGAACCAAATGGTGACATGAGACGAGTGTGAGTGAGAGAATATGCGCGAAAGTTCGTAGTGCCTATGGTCAAACTCGCCAAGATATTACGGTCGTAGTGTACTAGGGAACCATGGCACATATGTATATAGCGAAAGTATGCTAAGTAGTGGATGATCCTTGGCTGCCAAAGGTGATGACGACGATAGCGGCGATGGAGGATGCTGCAGTGTGAGATTACAAATTCCTTCGGGGATTTGTGATGGGTTTGCTCTTGACTCTTGTCTAGGTGACAGAGACAAAGTCGACGATGGAGTGAGCTTACCCAAAAGAAGCCTGGTAACTCTCACTTTGAAGAGATTAGGGTTGTATGCGTTCGGAAACACAGACGCAGGTAGAGAGTTCCACTCTTTTGCTGTGCGCATTATAAAAGACATTTCGAAAAACTTAGTGCGTATTGCTGGAATAGCAACTAGGTAGGGATGGTAACTGGCAGTGGGTCTAGATGTCCGATGGTAGGAGGTTGGTGGAATCAGTTCGTAGAGTTCTTGGGCACACTGGTTCTTTTAAAATTACGAAACAAGTTATTAAGGGCGCTATTACATTTCGACCGTGATTTTTGCGCTTAATGGCCAACTTTGGCATTCTTATTCTGAGAAACTGAATGAATCGACAACTTTGAGTTATTGAGTGGTGGAGAATAGTTACTAGTATAGTCCATAGCGGCCTCGCTTTTCGCAATTCTTTCTTATCTATATGTATAATTAAAGCCAAAATTCCGAAGCAAGTTTTCTCATCAAATGCGCGACGGCACATTTCTGGTCTCGTGGATTGAACTACTTACATAAGAAAATTAAATGAAAAATATATAAGAATATCTCTTAAATAGTGGTTTAGTCCATAGTGGCCTCAATATTTACAAATAAAATTCATTCAAAATCATAAAACTACTAAAAATGCTCCAATCAATCAACAATGGTGTTATAAAACTTACATGTTTCAAGTGATTCTACCGTAAGGCATGCAAAATGTATTCAGTCATAAAATACAATTTAAACACATAAAACAATCATAAAATACTTTCAGATATTAAATTAATGCAATGTCATACAGATTAATTATTTACTTAATAATATTAATATCTAAATTATCTCAATGTCATTCTTAGAATTATTACAATATATATAACATAATAAATGCTATTACTTGGTATCACTGTGCGGTCTTAAGTTTGGAAAAATTATCGTTTAAGGAGTCGTTTAAGTTATAGTAACATTTATTAACTAAAAGTCTCTTTAGACTTTTCTTAAATAAGGCAGTATTCATTTCCCTTATTTCTTTAGGTAATTTATTGAAAATTACAGGACCCATGTGAAACACACTTTTGTGCATTAAAGCGGTATTTACTCGGCGGACATAGAGGCGCAATGCGTCACGTTGTTGCCTATTATTCATTTCTGAGGCTAATGTAAATAAATTTTTATTGGTCTTAACAAATACTGAGACCTCATAAATATAAAGGCTTGGGAGAGTTAAAATTTTGTACTCCTGGAAAAATGGTTTACAGGTTTCGATCATTTGGAGCCCAAACATAGCCCTTATGCACCGTTTTTGTGCTTTAAAAATTAAATCTGTATCAGTCGTATTTCCCCAAAAAATCACACCATACCTCAGAACTGAAGCCACTAAACCATGATATGCAGTTAACAAGGTATTAATATTTGCAATCTGCTTTAACTCATGTAGGGCATATACTGATTTATTAATTCTTTTGACTAGTGTTTCAATCTGGGATTTCCATTTTAATTTGTTATCAACTGTAAGACCAAGAAATTTCGTTGTTTGCACTTCAGATACAGGTTCACCCTTATAGTTAATCTGCGGCATAATTGCATTCATACGCTGATTAAAATGGATTATTTTAGTTTTTGCAATGTTTGCCTTCAGATTGTCTAGCCATTGAATGATGGCATTTAGGCTACTGCTTATATCATGCTCATAAGATATTCTGTCATTACACTTAATTGCAATAGTGCTGTCGTCAGCAAAGAGTGTCATTGGGTTTGAGTTCGCATTTGGAAGGTCATTAATATAGATTATAAAGAGTATGGAGCTCAATATACCTCCTTGTGGGACACCATATTGTATTTTACGTCCCTTTGATAGATATACCTCCTCCATCTTAGTTCTAGTATTAAGTCTATTAATTTGTGTATACTGAGTGCGGTTTTTGAGGTAAGTTTCAATTAATTTTAAGATGTTGCCTCTTATGCCATAGGTCTCAAGCTTATATAGTAAGATGTCATGTACCACGTGATCAAAAACCTGTGTCATGTCCATAAAAATGCCGCAGATCGGTATCCGCCTGTCGACATTGGACATTATGATTTCCAAAAATTCATATATAGCAGGGTTAATACTTTTATTCTTTCTAAACTCAAACTCTAAACTCTTTATTGCATTCATGTTTACATTTATTTGTTACATTAAAAGAATTAACAGTAAACTCCTTAATTAGTATTATTACGTAAGATTTATGTCAGAATAAGTTATATGTTAATTTATAAGAAATTAAAATTTCATACTTTAAACAAAAAAAGCACAAAAATTTAAAACGGAAAATACAAACGTAATTACAACTGCCAAATTACTACATAATGAGATGCGTCGCTGTGCTTCAGTATAACTAATCTGTCAAAACGCAATTTTGTGATACGCCTTTTAAGATTTTCCAGATATTCTTAAAAAAAAAACAAGTTGAATAAACGGGAAAATTTGAAACCTAGACAAACTCAATGCAATACACAATGGCTACCTATTCTAAAAATATTCTTCTTCTTTTACAATAACCGGAAAAATCAACTTAGTAACTAATAATATCTAGACGAACTCGGTGCTCAATGGCTATTCTATAAATAGTCTTAATACGTAACAGCTAGACGGCTGCCGGTGACCGGTTGGAGGATGTTACGCAGTCACGTCTAGGCCTCGGTCAGGGTGAGGAGCTTAAGCGAGTGCTGTGGCGGGCGCGAATTAGCAAACATTGGAAAACCACAGTTAACTTCCAGTTATTATTTCCAAGACAATATTTACATAATTTAAAAGCTAACCGTCTAAGGGCTAATTTTTCGATAGTTAGTTAGCTTTTATTTGTGGAATAAATATGGCGGTTTGACAGCTTTTGTATAGAAAATATGTCAAACTGTTCAGATAAAAGCTGACTATTGAAAAATTAGCCCTTAAAAATAATAATATATATCTATAATTACATACAAAAGGGATGATAAAGAATTATAGGGCATCAAAACATTCGTCTGCATTGCTGTCAACAGCAAAAGTGCCTACAAGGCTGGCAGCATTACCACGTTGTATGGCAATGCTGATTCTTCGACCAAAAAGCAGGTCACGTGATCTGCTGTTTGGGTCGATACTGATGTGACTATGGCGGGCTCGTAGTGCGACGGTACCGATGCCCGTCGTCACTAAAATTAGCTAAGTCAGAGCTTAACTAAGAAACTCTTAAATTAGGTCAATCTTAAATATCAAATATATCTGACAATATTTAGGCAGCCGGTTTAGGTTGACTACGTTAGTTACAACGCATTTTTATAGCTAAGTGCGTTCTAGAGAGCTAGACTGAATTAAGGCTTCGTCAAAGTTTAGCGCAGACGCCTAAACCCCTAATGCTCGTCACTAACGTCAAGTTTAGCAACGCCTAGTTAGGTAACGTCTAACGAACGCAGATCCCTAAGCAACCTCCTAAGCAAACTCCTGTAGGCAACTTATAATCTTCGAAATCTATATTTTTGACACTTATCTGTGGTTTTTAATTCAAATTCAGTTCTGTCAATATTGTAAGAAATCTATTGCTAGACAACTCGTATGAGTTTAGTATGAGCCAAGTGGTTGTTGAAATGTTTTATTTTGTGGTATCTAAGTCACTTTTTAATGCTTATGCACTGTATTTCGGTGTCGCGTAATGTAAAGGAAAACAACAACGATCGTCGAGCGAGCGAACGTCTATTGTTTTACCCTGTGGAAACATGTCTAGCCTCTACTTCCCACTACAACTCGCGATGCACCGTGGTCACCAGCTCGCGTCCGCCGCCGCGATCGCTACCGCCCTCGTCCTGCGCATTCACCCTGGACGTGGCCTTAGTATTAAAATATTATTACTAGGCAGCTTCAATTTGTATGCCTTCCTGTTTGAGGCATCATGACTATAATTAAGATGTTTGTGAAGCTATAGCTGTGTGTATTTGTAGTAAAATAGCGTAGAGGGTGGTGATTTGGTATCCGTGGCTCCGCGATACGGTACGAAACAATTTGGTTTGGTCCGAAATATCATCATACTTTGTTCCATTGCAGGCCAAATACCTCCCTTTTTCACCATTTTTCCTTACTTGGTCTCAATATTGCCCAGTACTTTCTGAAAAGCTTGAAATATTGATTGGTGGCTTTTGTGGCCACCATTATTTTGCCAATGTCACAAACATTCAATAGTATAAGTAGACTATCAAATGTAAGCGTTGGTTCAGTGAGAAGCAAGAAGTTTTAGGCAGTCAAAAAACTTAACAAGGTTGTCAAACCCATCTTTCCAGAAGTAGACATAGCGTCTAAAATCCAGACATCACCTACTAATTCATTTACTTCTCCACATAAAAACTATTGCAAAACCGCAGTATATCTATACCCATCTGTTTCTCAAGAGGTCATCACACTGTGTAATGGCCGCCATTTAAATTACACGCTGAGTGATGTCATTTCCCATTAAGTGCATTGTATGGGTGTTACGTCAGCACATCGGCATGGAAAGGAAATAGTTATAATACACGTGGTTGCTATTTATATGTGTATGTGGTTATGTCAGGCGATTGAGTATTGATCACGATTTAGATTTTATTTATTACTAGCTTCTGCCCGCAACTTCGTCTGCGTTTACCATGATAAAAAGTATCCGATGTTCTAACCTAGATCAAGGTCTACCCATGTGCCAAATTTCATTCAAATCCGTTCAGCCAATTTAGCGTGAATGCGTAACAAATAAACAAACTCACTTTCGCATATTTCCGTCTAGGATATTATTTTTAGAATAGATAACCATTTGTTTTTGTTACGTGAATTGTTTTTTCTTTCTTTTCTTCCTCTTTCATTTATAAAAAGAGGTTCAAATACTTGTGTAAAACGACTTCGAATTTTCCAAAAGCATCTTATGCCCTTCGCCAAGTATTGAGCTATAACCTTTTTTGTACAATTTCGAACATTGAAAATTGGTTGAAAAGTTAAACAGTCACGGTCTTCCAAACAGATATTTGCACAGATTACGATATAACTGACCTCGACTCTAATATTAATATATTAAGGAAAAACGGTTACCGAAAGTCTGACAAGTAGTCTTACCAAGGGGTATCGTTTTACCCAGTAACTGAGTTGTGGAGGTTAGATAGGCAGCCGCTCCATGGAAAATACTATTCAGCTGCATTCGGTTAGACTGGAAACCGACGCGAATATAGTTGGGAAAAGGCTAGGCTGATGATGATGAGGAAAAACGGTTATCAGTCTAGGTCAAGAACAGTCACATGTATAAGAAAAAAAAACATAGGTTTTAAGGTCTAGCGGAGATTGGATGGAGCATTTACATACATGAAGCGTGAAAACCTTAAGGCGACGATAACGAGTAGTGTTAATTATTTGAAAAAAATATAATGTTAAACTAGATATTTTTTTTTATTAACTGAATCTGTGAATATTATAGATTATTTTTATATTACACAGTGTAATTAATTTGTATAAGTTGTATGTAACGCGGATAAAAAAAAACTGAGAATCACGCAAAAACTGTGAAGCGTATTTTTATGAAACCTTCATTTTAAAGATAATTGAATTATTTTTCATTTAGTATACGTGTTTTATTAAAATAGCTTTGCTTTATGTATAATAAATTAATAATGCGTCTATATATCTGCGTCTTAAAATAACACAATTTTCTACATACACAATTGATAATAGCAATAATTTATGCGTATTAAGAGCCATGTGCTGCTCCTAAAATATAAATTAACTTTCGTAATAAACTGGATCCATTTAATGGACGCAACTTTTATAATTTACGTGTGAAACTCGAAATGCCCTTGACACTGGAACTCGTGGCAAATTATATCACATAATAACTAGAAACCAGAAGTTTTATAATTTACCTACTGGGTTTTATTAGCATGCAGAGCTAAATATTACTTACTGCATATGCTAGCTTACTTATAGCAAATAATTTAATTTAATGTTTTGTGTTGCGTAATGTACCTAAATTATTATGCGCAGTGTTATATAGAATCATTTTTTTAACTGAACAGACAGCTGTGCTGCTGGGGAGTTTGTTGCGCCACTTCTTCTCCCCAGCTAAAGCACTAGGAAGTGGTGAAGGGCGGGCGTTTTTGGGGGACTGTCTTATGTAATGTTGACGTTCAAAAAGTACTGATTCTCAGCCTAGTTTGAATAAATGACTTTTGATTTTGATTTTTTTTTTGTACAAGGAAAAAAAGGCATGAAAGCTTGTATTTCGTTTTTGAGATCTGAGCTTTCAGAAATGAGGCACAAACAGCAGCAATTCTTGAAGTCGCCTAGCCAATTCTGTTTTACTGTCAAGATTTCAACCAGGGTAAAAGCAATGTCGTTCGGTCTTTCGTTTTATTTTATCATCAATAGGTTAATCAATTAGGACTCTCTCATAATTAACTCACATTGTTAAGCTATTTCGTAAAGAGCTTGCCATATGAACTGTCGACGTTTTCAATTCGTTTGACACCATATGTGTGGGGCTACTTACTTCTTTTGTACAAAGTCGAACTTCTCTATCCTTTTTATGTTGACGATTATGAAGTTGTGGGTCGTTAACGTTATTTCACACTTCAATGTCAAATGTTAGGTGTACTCAAACGTTAGATCCTCTTTGTAATGTCGTGAGGTCAATTATTATATGTATATCTTTGAGATGTTTAGACACCTTCTTATTAGCTTCACTTGTGTATGTTTATCACTTAGTGTTATTTATGGGCTTTCATTAAATATTGTGGTTGTCAGAAAAAAAAAACTGTTAATGACTGTATGCTTGTTATTAGGTCTTTAAATACAATGTGCAATGATTTATATGTATCTAATAGGTTGGGGAAAAAGTTTCTTCGCTTTTTTTAAGAAAATTCAAAACATTTTTTAATATAGTTTATTTACATTTAACTAAATTATGTAGGCACCATTTTGTTCGATAACTTTTTGCCATCTTGTAGGTAGGGACATGATCCCATTGCTATAGAAATTTTGGGACTTCTGGTCAAAATACCGCGACAAGTGGTTTTGGCAGTCCTCTCGTGATGTTAACCTGACACTGCCTAAAGAATTCTGAAGAGACCGAAACAGGTGGAAATCTGAAGGTGCAAGGTCAGGACTATACGGCGGATGCATTAACACCTCCCAGCCAAACTCTCTTAATTTTTGCTGAGTGGCTAAAGAAGTCTGAGGTCTAGCGTTATCATGATGAAAAACCACACCCCTTCTGTTGATTAATTCCGGCCGCTTTCTCTCAACTTCTTGCTTTAATCTCATCAGTTGTTCGCAGTAGAGTTCAGAATCGATGGTCCTGCCTGGTGGTAACAGCTCATAATGAATAATGCCCTTCCAATCCCACCACACACACAGTATCACCTTGTTGCGAGTTAACCCGGGTTTCGCCACAGTCTGTGAAGCCTGATCGGCCTTTGACCACGACCTTTTTCACACGTTCTTGTCATACGTGATCCACTTTTCATCACCAGTTATCAGCTTCTTCAAAAATGGTTCGGTTTCATTACGTCGTAATAAAGAATCACAAATGAGTACACGGTTCATTAGATTTCTTTCAGTGAGCTCGTGAGGTACCCAAATGTCGAGCTTTTTTGTGTACCCAGTTTTTTTCAAATGCGCCAAAACTGTTTTGTGGTCAATTTCCAGTTCTTCAGCTACATCGTAACTACTGATATGCCGATCTTGCTCCACGTTTTCAAAAATGGCATCCATTTTATCCGTAATAGGGCGACTAGAGCGACGTGCATCTTTGACATCAAAATTTCCGGATTGAAAACGCTTAAACCAAATTTGTGCTACTCTCACAGACACTACACTAGGTCCATAAACATCGCAAATTTTTTTCGCGGCTTGCGTTGCAATTTTTACCTTTTTTGTAGTAAAATTTTAAAATGTATCGAATTTCTTCATTAGATTCACTCATCTTGACGGTACGAAAAACAAATGAAAATCACACATTTTCCTAATTTGAATTTGGAATTTTGTTCTTTAAAATTTAAACTTTCAATGATACCAAAACCAGCCAGATACAAATAGTATAGCTAAAGAGATTTTATTACAAGTTCATACATACTATAATGCGAAAAGACTTTTTCCCCAACCTAATATATCGACCCCTAACCGATGCCCGTCACCTGCGTCTGCTTCGCTCGGTTTCTACGACTTGACAAAACCACAGATTAAGAGATCCCGCACTCCGCAAAACCATTTAAATAAAAAACGACTCTTGCTACGACACAATAAAGTGCAATCCAGGTGGCACAACGCTTATTACCTACAAGTTATATTCACCTACAAGTTGCCTCTCTTTCTATCGCGTAACTCTTATTCATTCATTCACTCAGGGTTGATTGCTTACGAAGGCTGTACAAAATCAAAAATAAAATAAAACCGACGCGTTCGTGTCTCGCTGAGCGCGTATAGACCCTAAGAAACTCTGCGTTGTCGCGAGCTGTAGGTACTTATCTCGAGAGGAAAGTACCAGTGCAATGGCACTGACAAAACATCGAGATTTATTAATTAAATGTATGTTTACTATATTAACTTGCTATGCCCTGCGACTTACTCAGCGTGGAAGTCGGAAGATACACAATAGGTATGCTAAAATAACCAAACCAAATATTAAAAACTCTCGTCCCCAGACCCACCGTGTTGTCTGTATCGCCTGCACGCGCTATTACTTCGTTCGCTTAGCGTTCTTTCTGATTTGTTCTTTTTTCTGGGCTCCTAAGACCTGAAATAGCCTATAACCATCCTCGAGAATTGGGATCCCAAATGCAAAAAGGTTTTTTTAAATCCGACTGGTAGTTCCTGAGATTAGCAAAATTTCTTTTTGCGCGGAACCCTAATTCTTTTCTATAATAAAAGTAGCCTAAGTTAGTTCTTATAACATTAGCTATCTGCTAGTGAAAGTCCCATCAAAATCGGTGCAGGCGTTTCGGAGATTAGCCGGAACTGACAGACAGATAAAAGTTTTAAAAGTTTTTTCTGTTATAAGTACCGTATGAACTTTCATTTAGTAAAAAAGCGGTTAATTTGATATTACAAACAGAGACTTCAGTTTTATTTATTTGTATTAGATGTATTACGCACAAGAACTTTCTGGAATAAATTTTCTAAAATCATTGCAACCGCATCAAAATACGTTGCGGAATTTAAAAGAACCACTTGGTCACATAGACAGACACAAATAGTGACTTTAATTTATATGTGTACTAGATGTTGCCCGTGACTTCGTCTGCGATCCAGATTGAATGTCTATGTCCTTCTCCAGGTCATGGTCTATCCAAGTGCCAAATTTCATCCAAATCTGTTCGGCCGTTTTAGCGTGAAAGCGTAATCAACAAACAAACAAACATTTTCGCATTTATAATATTAGTTAGGATAGAAGGAAGATAAAAAACCGATCTATCGACACTCTAGACTCACAAAATGTGTAAATAGGTACTTAAATTAAAAAAAAAAACTCTTAACACATTACTATAGTTTCTATAATAATATAATTCAATCATGATTCGTAAGACACGTGGCGCCATCTATTATCATAAGAACGTTATTGTGGTTTTCCTCAGGGACAGTAATTTTTTTCAGGATGAAAGGTACCCTATGTCCTTGTCGGAACACCTCACAACGTATATGCAAAATTTCAGGATGATCGGTTTAGTGGTTTAGGCGTGAAAGAGAACAAACAAACAAGCAAACTTACTTTCGCATTTTATAATATTAGTTAGGAAGTTAGGATAATATTACCTACGCTGATCCATATAATTTAGGAAACACTTATTTACGTAGTTCCTCTCATCCCGCCAACTTTTATCATTTTATTATTTTCAACCTTCTCATTCCCAAAGCATTAATTCTCATCCTTCAAATAAACGAAAAAAAAACTGAATCACTTCAAAAGCTGAATGCCTAAAGAATAATTCCGAACGATCTATAAAAAAAAAAACAATTCAATAGAATAATCTAGATTTCTAGACGTTGATAAATCCCAATCTTTACACTCTTTTCTTGTAAATCCAATGAAATTGCGAATTCTATTTTCGGGGCCTCGAATAATCCCGCTTAGAAAAATAATCGTTGAAAAACGTTTGAAATAGGGGTTGTTAAAGAATTTGTTATAACGTAAAACATTATTTTTTGAGACCTAAGTCCATTTACGGCTGACTGAGCAGATTACGTGTGTTTGAATTGGTCTCAATATTGTTGGTAAGCAAATTGACAGCATTTTAAATACCAATATTATTGATATGCATTGGAAGACTCAGAGTATAATTAAAGTCGCTATCCTGTCCTCAAAGTTTAATGGTAAGTATATTAGGCTATATTATAATTATAAGGATGAAAACTACATGCACGAGCTATTCCAAACAATTAGCCCGACCAGAGAGCAGATGCAAATACCACCATTATCTAAACCAGAGGTTCCCAGACTTTTTTTCTCATAGATCATTTTCAAAATTTGTCTGGTTCCGGTGGACCCCCTGTAGCTACATTTCCTTCATTATTTTCCCAAAACTCGACAAAAAACGCGTTTTGTCACGCCAACGTAGTCCCCCGTCGAGTCTCCCGCGGACAACTGGACCACTTTGGGAACCAATGATCTAAACCATCACTAATCGCAAGAACCCTGCACCTACTCTCAACAATATACAAGTACAACCAAACATAGCCAAACTTAACACACTATACACAGACAACCACTCACCCAAATCCGATGCAACACCATTAGGTACGCAATTCTCGATCCCTAACTAAAACACACTCCAATCAAATACCGGACCAATACAATTCTACTATAGGTGAGTAACTTAGCACATCTTAACATATCAGTCTCTACCTACATAATAGACCTGGTATTCACATATTCCGGATTGCATCGTATCCCTTGAGAGTCACTCAACTCGGCTCAAGAAAGCAGTGCACACTGGTTCTTACTGGTTTATTCTGGATAGAACCGGATCCGTTGAGGGATATGATTAAAAGAAAGGTGGGATTTATTTGTAAGAGGGTTTATTTTATTTGTATGGAAATTGAAATGGTGAGGGTTCCGTTTTGAATAATTGGATGTATACTTAGATTACGTTGATATATTCAAGAGTAATAAACTGAGGTGTGGTTTCTAATATAGACTGCTACGAATCTAAGCAAAGCCTGGTTGAGTGCAAATCACAGCATGAACATCACGAAAACACTCAGTCACCGGAGTGGCGATCACTCAGTGATTCAATCTGTCCAGGTATTTTGGCGATATTAATTCTTATTGGGCGATCCATCCGTTACCATATTTACGAAGTGTGAGAATATGGAAAATAATCTGCCTTAACGATCACCAATCTAACAGCCAAAGACGGTGAGTTTGCGATATTCTCCTACAAAACCAAGTTTGGCAACAAAGATCCACTACGTGGGTTGCTAATCATCATTTACAATATGAAACACTAAACTGGATTCCTCTAATTGTTCCAACGTTTTTATCTTAATTAACGTGAGAGAATTGTCGGGTTATGAAGGAACCTATTTATTATTAACCTTCAAGATTAATGTTCTATCAGTAATAAAAAAACAATGAACTTATCTTTTTTTTTTTCTTTTTTTTTATTTATTAGGGACAACAAACAGCAGTATATTAAATATTACACATGATTGGAGTACTAAACTAATAGAATTAACAAATACACTACTCACGACGTTATCCACAGATTATCATATAAAATAATTAGCATAGGTACTGTTAATAATAACAATAAGGGCAAACTAGAAGATACTCAATACAAAGTTAAAATTATTACTCGGTTTGTTATTAAAATGTATCTCAGAGAGCATAAAATAAAGTGAAAAAATCGAATCTAATAGTATCTGCGTCTTAACACTAGGGACAAATTTAAAGGTATGGAATCAGATAAAATCGGCATGCAAAAACAAGAGAAAAAAAAAGAGAGAAACAAAAAACAATAAAATAAAAAGAAGTACGAACCTAAAGCTACATAAATACATGAGGTATAGGAATCAAAATCAAGTAACATCAAAACTTATGGCCGTTCCTTTAGAGTGGAAATAACTTGATTTTTGAACCTATTCTTGTTCAGAAATATAATATCAATTGATCCAATTTTTTTATTATAAGTGTCGACCAATCGGTGCAGCGGAGAGCGTGCGCCTGAGTTGGTACGACAGAAATTAGTGGCAAACATACACCGTGAGCGTACTTCCCTACTCTGTACTGTGCGAGGGACCAGGTAGCACAAAGGAAGTAAGGTTGAATTAGATTAAATTAAATTAATTAAATTAAGTTGAATTAAACTAATATATCATTAGTCTTTATTCAAATCTTCTGTAAGTATTATAATTATTTTGTATTATGATGGTGTCTGGCCATTTTTTGATAGTAGATTAAAATATTTTGGAATTATTTTATTCGGAATGAGTTCGTCCATAATATACCTTACCATATATATAGTAAGTATAGTAAAGGCACGATTTCTTAAAAAAAACCGTGTGTGCAAACGTTCGCCGTGTCATATGTTTTTTTGCCGTGCAAAATTACGTTTTGTTCGCCATGTGTAGGCACGGTCGTCAATGCTGTACCTATGGAAGTCGGTTGACGACACGGCACGGCACCCGCCGTCACACTATTTACTGCCTCACTGATGGCATAGTCAAATAACCTATGGAATTCATTAATTTGTGATCGTGGTGAAGATCAATCTTACTTCCTACTAATATTATCCTCTCGAATGTCGGAGACTAAATTGACTTGACTGAAATTGTCAAGCTGTATTAGGATTACATTATCATAAAGGTCATTTTAATATTTTCACTTGTCAATTTAGTGTAACTGTCCG
This sequence comes from Dicycla oo, assembly GCA_948252095.1. Lineage (NCBI taxonomy): Eukaryota > Metazoa > Arthropoda > Insecta > Lepidoptera > Noctuidae > Dicycla > Dicycla oo. The sequence goes on from OX411716.1 coordinate 20,947,164, forward strand.
ACTTAAGACACTTGGAGCATTTTTTCTTATGTCGAACTGTGTAACATAAGACATTCGAGAGGTTAAAAATGCGAAAGTTTGGATGGATGGATGGATGTTTGTTACTCAATCACGCCAGAAAGACTGAACGGATCTGGATGAAATTTAGCAAAAAGATAGATTATAGTCTGGAATAGCACATAGGCTACAATTTATTAGGATTTTTTTGTGATTTGACCATAATATAACGATATGTATCAAATAAGTCGAAAAAATGCCTGCCCTCTGAGAGTTATCTTGGCGTGCGCTACTTAAACCGTTAGTGTTATACGAAGACAATGTAAGGTGGGATTATTTGCTCTAAACAGTTCTAAATAAAAGTCCAAGACAGCATTTATCTATCTTTTATGTGGAAGCTATTATTGCCAAAATAGTAAGCCATAAATACATTTAAATTGGATACTTTTTTTACTTTGCATATTTTAGAGTATTTAGTTAATTCTTATCAAAATGAATACCTTCATCACTTTTAGAATTTAATGTAGATAAACTTTGCCTTTTACGTTAAGTAATTTGGACGATTAATTTAATAGTTACAACGATTAGAATGACCGGAGCGCCAAAGCATTTACGAAAAGCCAGACGCGTGAGGGCAGACGCGTGAACGCGTCGTCGCCGTGCGTCGTTTCGTTGACGGATGTGTTCATTTTGCGATTTTTTCACAGCTAATACAATTCCTATTACATACTTAAAGTAGGCATAATTATAATTTTTAGGTAACACGTTTTCGTGTATTCCTCATGTCGCACTGTGTGGAGAATCCCTGTGAAGAAACTTGTCCAAAGTTTAGATACCTAGGCCACTGGGTCACTGAAGACCTTAAAGATAACTGTGACATTGAATGGGAACATAGGTCGCTGGCTGTCCGTTGTAACATGCTGGCCCGCAGGGTTGCACGATGTATGAAACGCTTTGCAAAGCTTACTGTCACTCCTTCTACACTTGAAGCCTGTGAGGCAGCTTCGCTCAGCGGGCATACAACGACTTACACGTTCAATATGGTAATGCTCTGAGAGTACTGCTGCGGCTGCCGGGGCGTTGTAGTGCGTCAGGGATGTTTGCAGTTAATAACATTGATGGGTTTGCAGCCATCATTAGAAAAAGATGTGCATCCCTGATGACGCATGTTCGCGGTAGCACCAACAGTATTCTCGGTGTGTTCACAGATCAGTGGAATAACAAAGATTGATCATTGGGACTCTTATCTCCAAAACTACAGAGCCTAAAATTTTGAAAAAAAAAAACAGATAATAGACTATACTTACCTATACGTAGATTATAGGAAAGAAGGTTTGAGTAGGCGGTGCGTGAGGCAGCACACAGCTACTGAGCCACCAGAGCAGTCCCAAGATCAGCGTCAACAACACGCTGAGTATCTGGCAACTCAACGAGCTGCTGAGACTTCAGAACAGTACCAAGAATGGCGTCAATAGCATGCTGAGTATTTTGCATTTCAACGATCTACAGAGGCACCAGAACAGTCCCAAGCTCGACGTCAACCGCATGCTGAGAATCTGGCGTCTCAACGGGCTGCTGCGACACCAGAACAGTACTAAGATTGGCGTCAATAGCACGCTGAGTATCTAGAGTTTCAACGTTCTGTAAAGACATCAGAACAGTCCCAAGCTCGACGTCAACCGCATGCTGAGAATCTGGCGTCTCAACGGGCTGCTGCGACACCAGAACAGTACTAAGATTGGCGTCAATAGCACGCTGAGTATCTAGAGTTTCAACGTTCTGTAAAGACATCAGAACAGTCCCAAGCTCGACGTCAACCGCATGCTGAGAATCTGGCGTCTCAACGGGCTGCTGCGACACCAGAACGGTACTAAGATTGGCGTCAATAGCACGCTGAGTATCTAGAGTTTCAACGTTCTGTAAAGACATCAGAACAGTCCCAAGCTCGACGTCAACGGCATGCTGAGTATCTGGCGTTTCAACGAGCTGCTGAGACTTAAACAATACTAAGATTGGCGTCAATATCATGCTGAGTATCAAGCGTTTCAACGTTCTCCAGAGACACTAGAATAGTCCCAAGATCGGCGTCAACAGCATGCTGAGTATCTGGTCTCTCAACGGCCTGCGGAGACACCAGAATAGTCCCAAGCTCGACGTCAACGGCATGCTGAGACTCCAAAATAGTACTAAGATTGGCGTCAATAGCATGCTGAGTATCTTGCTGATTTCAGCGGTCTTCAGAGACACCAGAATAGTCATATGAGCGGCGTCAACAACACGCTGAATATCTGGCGTCTCAACAGGCTGCCAAGACACCAGAACAATCCCTATGTTTATCTGAACATGATTCGCGATCTTCAATCTTTATGTTTAGAATTATAATCATTAAAATCATCAATTAAACTCTCTAAGTTCATATAATCCTAATGAATGACCATTTCATGAAATCTTGACACCTATTTAGCATTATACTGACTTAAGGAGTAGTATTACTGATTTTAATGATTACATATTACGGTCGCGAATCATCCCTTAATCAACATACAACCTAATACTAACTTGCAAATTGCAAACAACGAAAGTAAATTTGAATTTCGCGGTGAATAATAATAATAATAATAAATTACCTGGAGCTTCCTCCTTAATTTTATGAATAGATCGTCTTAGTTATTGTATTGCATTTAGAATGAACTATTGTCAATTTATTTTATTTTTTATTTCTTATTTATATCTAATCGTATGCTGCAATGCACCGGTCTACGTCATCACGTCAACGCCTGTAGTAGCTGAAAACCAGTCCTGGGGCTCTGTCTCGCATACGGTCGCAGCATTATGCTGAGCGATGGCCGTTTGGAGTGGATGTGGCGCATATTAACATCCAAAATGTTAGTTTTTTTGTGTTTGTCTTCTTTCTTTGCCTTCCTTCCTATTTACCGAAAATAAACACATTTTCTTTTTTCTTCTTTCTATTAGGAGATGATCTTCTGTCACCATTATTGTCAGTCCAAAAATGTTCATTGCTGGACATGGACTGGTCAAATATGTACTTGCTGTAATCAGCATGTTTAACACATTTATGATTGCAGTATAATTATAAAGTGCTCTCGCAACCCAGATTATGAGCATGCCTGACCGCATTACATGAATCCTCCTATAATACTTTCGTGCATTATACAGGATTATTGGTAATATCGTAGCTAAGTAATAACAGCCGCACGGGTCGATCCATCAGGTTAAGCTACGTTTACCGGGGTCGCTCTGTGCCTCTGAAAGCACGTTAAGCCGTTGGTCCCGGCTGTCATTCGTGGATCTTTGCCAGTCGTTACAGGTCGGGTATCGTATTACCCAGTTACTGGGTTGTGGAGGTCAGTTAGGCAGTCGCTCCATGTAAAATACTGGTATTCAGCTGCATCCGGTTAGACTGGAAGCCGACACCAACATAGTTGGGAAAAGGCTAGGCAGATTGATCGGTAATATGTCGGTAATCCATTAAGGGGATGTAGGAGAGGTTATTTGCGACCCAATTACCCCTTATGGTCCCTATGCAAAAGTCAACCATTTTCGAGTAATTTGACAATTTATATTTTTTGAATATATCTGCGGTATTATACAACTTTTAAAATTAATATAAAAAAAAATCCAATGCATGAAATATATTTTTTTAAATTATTATCTGCTTGCTAACACTTTCTTTAATAGCTTTTAAATCACAGCTACAAATCGTTACAATATGCATAATTTTGAGCAGGTTTTTTTACTGAAATGGTCAATGTCTGCAAAAATATGATTGACATTTGCACAGGAGTCATAAGGGGTCAATAACCCTGTATGTATAAAATATCATACACTGAGGTTGAGTGCACCGCGCTTGACGATTGAAATGTTTATCCCTTGCACTACCAAATCCAATCTTCTCAATAAATTCTTGCATCAGACCTATAAACCGGATGGCGCGTACCAATGTCATCTACAACCTGACAATCCAATTTCATCTCAACCTGCCGGTCTCAAGGGGTTTGCCCGATCGGAGGCAGAATCCGGAGTATTCAATGTCCGTACTTATCCTTCTACAATACCTAACGTATTGCGAAGATTCCCGAATATCCACGAAGTTGCAAGAAGTATCGCGAAGATTTCCAGATCCTATTTGGCAGCGAATGCCTTATGTATGCTGTTTTGGGTAGAAAATGTTTGGCGTTTTGTTGTAAGTATGTATACTTACTTCGTGGAATGGATAAGATAGCACAAATAAAAATGGGATAATTTACATGGAGCGACTGCCTATCTGACCTCCACAACCTAGTTAGTGGGTAATGTGATACCCCTTGGTTGGACTGGTTGTCAGACTTCGGGCTTCTGAAGACCCGTAACGACTGTCAAATATCCACGAATGACAGCCGGGACCAACGGCTTAACGTGCTTACCGAGGCACGGAGCAACCCCGGCAAGCGTTGCTTAATTAACCTGATGGATCGACCCGTGCGGCTTTATTTTATTTTTTTATTTAACAACAAGGAAGTGAGCAAAGGTTGGCACTTAACCACGGACACTAGCGAGTTTATATTCTCAGAAGTGATCTACACAGGTGACCCCTTGCAACTAGAAATAAAATAAACACACTCAATTTTTCTCTCTACCCAAAGCAAAATTACATTCCTACTGCAAGAAATCCTATTACTTACCACAGCATTTAATCACATCGAGAGTCTTGTAAAACTTTAGTACTTCTTACAAATGAAAACTTTCTTACCGTTGCAGTTGATTAAAAATAAAACGTCCCACTAAGGTAGCTTTGCACATGTCATGTGTAAGTCACGGGCTCGGGCTATGCGACTGGCGACGCGCTTTACGTCAAGCGACATGAGCGCACGTCTCCTGTGTCCGTCCGTCGTGTCGATCCCTCCGCAAGTGGCGTCCGTCGCGGTGACTCGTGGCAAGCTCAGTCGTAGTCGCAAGACGCATGTCGCTTGAATGTCCTCTGTACCAACGTTTTATCCCCTGCAATCCCCTCGGTGGCAAGCTCTCGAAGTAGATCGAATCCACTACATAGAGGACAGATAGATTCCCCTGTTTATTTGTTCGCACAATGTGTATTATTTCCCTGACGTATCGTTGGTAGGTATTCTGCGAGCTAGTCAGGCATGAATTTATTGAAGTGTAATCAGAGACAAAAGGTTTATGGTTGACCGGGTCTTTAATGATCTGAGAGTGAGTTGGCCCTCTTAAACAATATAGAACGCAATAAAATCTAGAGTATTCAGTTTATTTAATAGAAGTAATGCCTTGTTTAGAACAAAAGGGCTTATTGTTGTGAAGCAAACATTATACTATTCGCCTCATAAAGCGTTTGTTCATAATTTTGCTAAACAAAACCGCGTGAAGGTAAGCATGTGAAAAGAAAGTAACTAAAATAATCAATTGTATGCGTATGGAAATAAAACATTAGTATCCTAACTTCCTAACTAATATTACAAATGCGAAAGTAAGTTTGTTTGTTACCTTTTCACGCCTAAACCACTGAACCGATCATCCTGAAGGTTTGTATATACGTTGTCAGGTGTACAGAAACGGACATAGGGTACCTTTCATCCCGAAAAAGAGTGCTGTTTCTGAGGAAAACAACAATTACATTCTTATGATAATAGATGGCGCCACGTGTCTTTCGAATCATGATTGAATTATAATTATTATTATAGAAAAAGTAGTGTTTTAAGATTTTTTATTTTTTATTTAAGTAAGTACTTAATAATCGGAATATGAGTTCTAGGACAATGACTATTATATAGGTATTGTATCTGTGTTCCTAGCTAGTTTTAAATACTTTATATTGTAATCTGTGGAGAACGTAGTGGGTAGCATAATTTAAAAAATGTAATAATTAAGATATTATGAGTACTTATTTCTTATTGTGCTACTGTTTGTTTTTTCTTAAATAAATAAATAAATATGCATATTTTGTGAGTCTAGAGTGTCAACAGACTGGTTTTGCATCCTTCTAACTATCCTGAGTTATATTATAAATGCGAAAGTGTGTTTGTTTGTTGATTACGCTTTCACGTTAAAACGGCTAAACGTATTTGGATGAAATTTGGCACATAGGTAGACCATGATCTGGAGAAGGACATAGGCTACTTATAGGTATTTATCCTGGATCGCAGACAAAGTCGCGGGCAACAGCTAGTTCTAACATAAATCTTCGCGTGAATGTATGAAATGATGCCGTTTCCAAATGTTACCCAATCTTAGGAAAAGTAGGTTCTACATTTAACAAAGTATACCTAACAGGCATTAAATAAGCATCTTTGCACTTACACGGACAATATTAAGAGTAATATTGCCAGTTGAGCATAAATTGCCGTATTATGCACACTGCAAAAATGAGTTGAAGAATTAACGTCAGTACAAAGAATTTTAATTCATTTTACGTCAACAATGGCGCAAACTGAAATGTTGGATAAAACCGTTCATATAGCCAGTTCCCAGTTCCTAATTAAAATAATTGCTATGCGCACGGACAATGCTGGCCCATGTCAAACATATGCACAGCATATTAACCATTTCAACATAAAAAAGGAGTTGTTATTAGCTGGCAATATATTCCAACTATCCGTTTTTTTTATCTGTATCTGTGTTCACAGTACGCAAAATTTATTCGATTTCGATTTCTAATTAGATTTTTGTGGCAGTACTATGCGAATGAAAATGCGTGGAATTTATTCCTTGGCGACTCATAGTTTGTTTACAAATACATTATGAGCGTTTGTTAATGTAAACAGCGTTTTAATGACAAGTATTTTGATGTTTAATCTAGTAGTTGTGTTATTATAATGTTCTTGTCCATTTTATTGTTTGACAAGATTAAGTTACTATGTATTTTCATGTATAATGATATATTGTTATAATAATATTTTAAACAGCGTGTAAATTTTCTTTTAAAAAGAAAGAAAATTTGACCGAAATAGAAAGAACATACATTATAACCAAAATAATAACAATATTACGTAAAAAATATCATCAGCATGAAGTCGAGGAGCTAACTAATTTCAAGTTCTTTCCCGTAATGCATTAACTAATTGTTGTCCTTACTTTTTTTTTCAAACGTCTCCGATAGAACGTTTATGTCATCTTTATCAAAGGTTAAAATAAAAATGATGATTTTTCCTAGCGATTTTGTTATCACAATAATTGAAACCACGTATTCAGTACCTACATGATTCTGGATCAAGGAGATCCAGAATCATGTAGGTACTGAATACGTTGAATTTATTCGTCGGTTATTTTTTTTTAAATCTGCTAATATATACGTTTTGACCGCTAAGCTTTTGTAGGAAACAGATGTTTTTTTTTTTTTTTAATAACGGACCAAAAATTTCAACGCAGGGGGTTCCTGAATACGTGGATTCAATTAATGTGATAACCTAATCGCTAGGAAAACTCATAATTTTTATTTTAACCTTTGATAATATAGATGACATAAACGTTCTACCGGAGACGTTTGAAAAAAAAGTAAAGACAACAATTAGTTACAGCAGAATCAAATGCATTACGGGAAAGAACTTGAAATTAGTTAGCTCCTCGACTTCATGCTGATGATATTTTTTATTATTTGAAGATTGTTAGCTTATTTATTTATTAAGTAACGAACGGTGATACATATACTTTGTTGATACGTTGTTTGTGATTACGAGAGAAATAAAAGAATATTATTATATTGTTATTATTATTATTATTATTTATTATTATATTATATATAATATGTTACACAATATTGTAGGGCTACTAACTGGTAACCCTGTTTAAGGCAAAAGCGTCAAGGTAGCCCGCGAAATTCAAATTTTCTTACGTTTTTTGCAATTTACAAGTCGGTATTAAATTGTACGTTGATCAAAATATAATTTGCGGCCGTAACAAGTATCTATTTACCTAATTATAATCATTAAAGTGATCAATACAATTCTTTAAGACCAGCTAATCCTAATGAATGACTATTTCATGAAATCTTGACATTGCAGGATTATACTAACTTAAGGAGTTGTACCTATTACTGATTCTAATGATTATAATTCTGTAAATAGAAATTTGTTACGGCCGCAAATCATACTTTATTTAACTTACAACTACTGACTTGCAAATTGCAAAAAACGTAAGAAAAAATTAATTTCGCGGGCTACCCTGACGCATCCAAATTAATTTCGCGGGCTACCCTGACGCATCCCCCTTAACTAGAATAAATATAAAACATGCAAACGGACTACTAAGAGATATTTAAGTTCAAAAGACGTTACATTAGGTATCTAAAGTTAACAAAATTTTGCTTGCCTTGTTGTTTTGTTTTTTTTTTTTTAATTAAGCCTAAAGATATATTATGTAAATATTATCTTCCTGGTCTAAGATTTTATGCTATAGCCTAGTTGTCTTAAAAACTAGCAAAATAATTCAGGAACTAAGAATAACTTTAATAAAGGATAAGGAACGAAGTGTAGCAACTGAACCCCATCCCATGTCTCCTGTCTAGGAGACATTTTACCTAAAATTTATTAGTCATTAAATTAACAAAGGATATTCGTTGGAAGCTATTCGTTGCGAACAACATTCTTTAGCGGCCATTGTAGCGTTTAATTGTTTACTAGCGCTCTTACAGTATTTATAGTGCTTTTATTAGTTTATGGAGATTTTGGTTTTCTGTTGTTTTGTGTAACAATGTGGTCACTTACAATCTCTAAATCAGAAGATTCGCAAGAGAAACAGATTTTGGATGACATTGTTACAAAATTATCTTGAAAATGTTTTTCCATAAAAATAAAACAATCTTGTAAAGAAAAACCATTTTTGTATTTAACAACTCAATTTATTCTATAAAAGTCCCCGATACCCAAAAAATCTGGATATACTTATTTAATCATTATATCATCAATCAATTCACAAAATCAAACACTATCAATTACCTATTTCTGTCAAACAAACACACACATACGTACAGAGACTAATCCGAGGCGCCACAAACAAACCGGTCTTGCTATACAAACAACCAGACTATGGTCTACATTGCGACCGGTCGCGAATTTGCGACTCGCACGCACGCAACTTCTTGCAGCCGTCCGATTGGTTGACGTGACACACAGACCATTGGGGTGAACTACTTGACATTTTGTTTTTCATCCAATTTAAAGTTTATAAGTATTGCAGTTCAATTATTTGGTGTACTTAGTCATTGTTCTCGTTTATAATAAACTAAGTGACACGACAGACGTTGCCATGTCAAAATTTCAATAAGTCATAAAAAATCCCATAGAAAATGCACTTTCAGTTTTCCCGAATTTTCCAATTTTCCCGGCAAGTTTTAAAACATTTTCTTTGATACAAACCTTGTCCTGACAATCACAAACACAACACAAAAAGAATTAGCCAAACAGGTGCAACCGTTCTGAAGTGATGCGCGTACATACATTCGGTAATTCATTTTTATTTATATAGATAATGCAGCTCATGTCAATGGAAAGCTGGAAGCTTTATTTAATTACCTACGTACTTCATAGAAAACAGAGAAATTATTAACGCATGATGTTTTTTCGTAGAAACAATCCCTCATTTAACTCTCAAATGTTATACACGTTAATCGTCAGTAGACGTTAATCGTCAGTAGATTTATTTCCGACCTGTTTTTTTAAACCTGTCGTTACCCCAAATATCACACTTTTTACATACACAAACCACTGCGTCTAGAAACGAAGATAACCTTAAATTGCATGACAATTTGAAAACTTCGCAACGCTTATAAATACCTACCTACGTGCAGAAACCGGTCTTACAAGTTATACATGTGGCCGATGACTCTCACGCGCATGTTATTGCATAACGAGCGGGTAATTGGCACGCCATGCTTGCCCGAGGCACATTGTTAGCTAGACCAGAGAACATTGATTGAAGTACTCTTGGGTAGATATGTCTAGTTATGAGTGGCTAGGTAGTGGTGATAGTGAAGTGAAATGGTATTGGGTTTAGGAAATTGCTAACTGGTTATGTGAAACTATTTTGTTCAAGATGTTTGAATGCTAGTGTGTATTTGAATACAGTCGTTACGGGTCGTCAGAAACCCGAAAGTCTGACAACCAGTCTTACCAAGGGATATCGTATTAGGCAGTCGTTTCATGTAAAGTACTGGTATTCAGCTGCATCTGGTTAGACTGGAAGCCGACCTAAAAATAATTGGAAAAAAGCTAGGCAGATGATAATTTGAATGCTAAAATAAAATGAAAATTCTAATATCTTGGTCAAGTAAAAAGGTTTACTGTACAAAAATATAATATTAAGTAGTGTTGTTACTAAATAAGCAACAGTGAATAGGAATTATTATACTTTAGCATGAGCTCTTCTATGAGAGAAAAGCGTGGCTCAATGGAGACTGTATGATGGCGTCTGTGACAGCTTATATTATTGTAAAATAAAACCGATACCATAAATAATAGTGCTAGCAGTACGTTGTTATTGCTTCGCGAACAACAACGCAGTCAATATTAAAATTCATAAGAACGTGCAAAAGTCACAATCGATGGATTGTGACTTTGCACGTTCGTTGTATCATCATACGATGATACAGTGCCGCCATTGTAGTAACAAACTGTAATTATACCAGAGAAGATCATCTTAATACGCCACTAACGCCAACCTGGCAGGATTCAAAATAAAAATTGCAGCTATATACCTACGCAATTTATATTAATAAACAATACATTAAAGTGTACTGAGCCTTTTCGTATGTATTAGAAACAATACGCAACGGAAGTTATTATACTCGTACTGGATGATTTTATTTACCGTCTTGAAAAAATGGGATATAATAGGTGAATGGAGTAGAAGCATTTTAACCTTTTTTTTCAAATTATACGATTTGTATTTCGATGGTTTTTAACGATCTATAATTTTTTTTTTTTCAAAATTTTTGTTTTTATTGTTCTAGTTTACTTCAAATGTGTAGAGCAAATGTGTCTAAGCTAATAAAAAAACAAAAACAAAAAACAAGGTATGGCATAGGCTTCTACTCCGTTCACCTATTGTACCCTATTTTTTTCAAGATGATAAAAAAAATCATCCAATAAATACCGATTTTAATAAATTGACCGAGTGAAAGAAGCGAGCGAAGCGCTGCTTCAAGTCTGCCAAAATTTGCTTTCCTCTGTCAGTTTGTTGGTACTCCTCTACAGGTCGTATTTTACAACCGATCAGGACGAAACTTGGTATACAGGTTTTATGACTTTATAGAACTTTTTATCGTCGAGAATTTTTGACTGGAGGGGTACTTCCCCCAAAAAGGGGCAAAAAGGGGCTACTGGATATCTCCGCCTTATGAGATCCAATTTCCATGGTTATTTTTTTGTTTGAAAGGTGACTAAGTTGTTTTCATAAACATTTGGCGAAGATCTGACGAAAAAAGAAAAAAAAACGTGGTAAATTTCCCGTTTTAAATAACTTTAGTGGTAGGTATACTTATTAATTGGTGGAAAAAAGTTTGTGCTCGCGAGTTCAACTGTTTGCAGAACTACTAGTATTTTACATCTAACAAGTTCGCTAACAAGTCGTTCCCACAGCTCGCCCATTTTTTAGTCCGTATGTCCCTAACTTCGTCGCGTGCTCCCGCGCACGTGCGCTGCGTGACGACGATAACTCGCTTCAACACTTTCTTTGTTTAAGCGTAAACGCACGCAGAATACAAGTTCGTTTGCTCCAAACATCGATAAGATTTGCCGATTTTGTGGATAGAAATCTGGTTTCGGATGTCGAAAGTTTGATTGACGAAATGCTTAATTAGCATTAAATTGTAAATATTATAGGGGTTGTATGGTCCAAACTCACTTAAATAAAATAAATGTATTTTTTACTGTTTCTAACTAAGTAATGTTTGTGCTTTTCAGACTTGTGTCAGCTTCGACTTTCGTGATACGAGTACAACGATGAAGTCTTCAAGCGGGAGTTTTTCGCTTCTGATTACGTACTAGTGTGGAAAACATTGTATTCTGTTACACTGAAGAAAGAAACTCTCATCGGATAAAACTCTTTGAAGAAACATGTACTATAAACCTACATTTAACGCACGAACGTCTAATGGGGTGAATGCACCAATTATCAACCAAGCACAGACCATTACTTCATTAATTAACTATCAAACAACTTAGTTAACACATAAGTTATGCATTCATAACTCGGTTAAGTGAAATTTAAGTTATCGTGTTGATTGTTAAGTAGAGCGTGGTTTACGTAACTTCAAGGTTATGCGTGTCCATTGTGTTTACACGTGCTTTAAAAGACAATGCAGATCATTTGATTGAACCTAAATATTATTATATGTGTACGGAGAAATGCTTTTGTTATTTCTCTATACGTAGATAATTAACATTTGCCCCACTCAAATTAAATAATTGTATTGACTGCCTCGGGCCAATGTAGAAATTCATCACAAAATATTCCACCATTATTATTTACGCGGGTAGCAGCCTCGACTTCGTCCACGTGAAATTTCTTGCCTCCGACCCACCCCGTTGCATCGCATCGTTGCGTTGCATCGCATCGCCTGCCCGTGCTATTACTTCGTTTACGCTTAGCGTTCTTTTTGACTTTTTTAATTTTGCTCGGCTCCTAAGGGTCGTAGCGTAGCGTGATGATTATTAACATTTCTCAGGGCTGAAAAATTAAATTTTTCAAATCCGAGTAGTAGTTCAAGAGATTAGCGCGTTCAAACATACGAACAAAAAAACCAACTATTCAGCTAGATTAGAGCTTAATTGGCTAAGTAATAACAGCCGCACGGGTCGATCCATCAGGTTGGTCTGTTGATGTGTGACCATCTTTTCATACCGAGACTCCTCCGTGCCTCGCAAAGCACGTTAAGCCGTTGATCCCGGCTGTCTTTCGTGAATCTTTGACAGTCGTTACGGGTCGTCAGAAGCCCGAAAGTCTGACAACCAGTCTTACCAAGGGGTATCGTATTACCTAGTAACTGGGTTGTGGACGTCAGATAGGCAGTCGCTCCATGTAAAATACTGGTATTCAGCTGCATCCGGTTAGACTGGAAGCCGACCCCAACATAATTGGAAAAAGGCTAGGCAGATTGATACATGAACGCTCTAATCTCAAAAACTACCAGTCGGATTTAAAAAGATAAATCGTAGTTGATAGCCCTCTATTCTTACCACTTCCCTTCTTCACTTCACTTCTTTTCTTTCTTAGCTTTTAGCACTAGGCTATTTAACATCATGCTAGGACCCTTAGCAGTCGAGCAAAAAGAAAAAAAAGTCAGAAAGAACGCTAAGCAAAAACAAAGTATTTTAATAGCGCGGGCAGACGATGCAATGCAATGCGGTGGGTCGGGGAACAAGAAATTTCACGCGGACGAAGTCGGTGGTAGAAGCAAGTACTATATAAAACCTAACTGATACAAAACAGTAACATACTTTTAGAACCCAGTTATCGTAAACTAGTTTACGGTTTCCGATTACCAACTAGTCTCAATGAGATCATTATTTTGAACTAGCTTCCACCCGCGTCTTCGCCCGCGTGGTATGTTAATAAAAAGTAGCCTATGTCCTTTTCCAGGTCATAGTCTATCCATGTGCCAAATTTCATTCAAATCCGTTCAGCCGTTTTAGCGTGAAAGCGTAACAAACAAACTCACTTTCGCCTTTATAATATTAGTTAGGACGATAAACAATTATAAACCATAATTTCTGCAACTTAGAAAAACATAGAATAACTGAACAAAACCTCTATTAATTGTTACAGTAATCAACCAATTAACTTTGCAAAATTTATTGTAGATTTCAATTAGCTGACTTTGTCTTTGGCATCTTGGTAAATTTCGCGTCAGAGTGGAGAAAATAATCTCCTGGGGCTGTATTATGAACTATTAACCCCATCATGATTCCGTTGCGAAAAAGGGATGATGCTATAGGTCATGTATAGCTCCGTCTCTCTTTAGCACTGGAAAAATTATGGCGTTAATAGTTCATAATTGAACTGACTGAGTTACAATCAACTCAGCCTATCGCAGTCCACTGCTGGATACAGTAATGATATTCTGTAAAAATCTCACCGTGAAAACTTAGGTGAACTGAGCGTGGAGTGAGCTGTCAATAGTGTCAATTGCATCAGGTGGCATCAGGTGGAATGACAGCTCATGTAAAGCTCACTTCACCTAAGTTTTCACCGTGATATTTTTACAGAATAGCACTACTGGCCTCACTCAGGCTGCGTCACAATACCCTGTTTTCCGCCTTCCGCGTCCAGTCTGTCCTAGCCACCTTCTTAAGGTCGTCGGTCCTTCTTAAGGTCAGCTGGGGGGCATCCCACACTACGCTTGCCGATACGCGGTCTCCAGGACTCGTCTGCTCCACCGGCCATCACTCCTTCGACAAGCATGGCCAGCCCACTTCCACTTCAGTTTGCTTACTCTGCAAAATCATTTCTGATTTTATCCTCTCTGAGTTACAAAAGTCTGCCAAAAGTAAAAAAAAAAGCTATATAACGGTTTTTGTACAGGAAGAATTTCTATAAAATTATACGCTACAAACAATCTTTGCAAAGCAATTATTCTTATGTTAACTGTGAAATGGTCAAATATATTCGTTTCCTCATTCGTCTCACGTACCAACGGAGAAGTCTTTAAAAATGGCCGAAAATACCTCGCTTTTACTCTTGAATGTGTAATGAAGATGTTAAAGAAGGCTATTTTGTACTTAGAGTCTGAGTTTTTCTTTTAGAAGGACTTTAAGAGGATATTGGAAGGTGACGTGGTGAAAGTTTTTGAACCCTGTTTACTTGGTACGGATTCTGGCTAACTTTTGAAACTGATGATCATGATCATCATCATTTGTCTTTTCTCAACTACGTTGCGGTCGGCTTCCAGTCTAACCGGATGCAGCTGAATACCAGTATTTTACATGGAGCGACCGCCTATCTGACCTCCACAACCCAGTTACTGTGTAACAGGATACGAATTGATAAGACGACTGGTTGTCAGACTTTCGGGCTTCCGACAACCCGTAACGAACATTCGTTACGGGTTGTCGGAAGCCCCAAAGTCTGACAACCAGTCTAAAATCCACGACTGACCGCCGGGACCAACGGCTTAACGTGCTTTCCGAGGCACGGAAGGGTCTTGGTATGTAAAGATGGTACATCCACGGATAGTATTGAAATTGATAATATTTATCGGAATTTAAATTATACTTTTTTAGAACCCTGAAAGTTGGTGTATTAGGAGGATGAGGATGAGGTATTTAAGAAAGAAGATTATCGGTGTTGTTCTGCAAGAAATTTTCGATCTGGTTTGGGTATTTAGTCTAAATTAATTGAAAAGAAACAAGTGTATTTTTTGACTTTTGTTTTAGTCTGGATATCATTTAGGATCAGAGTCCTTGTCAAGATGAATCAAACGAGCCCAAACTCGATAGGGTTGCGTCGTTTTATTACTATGTTCCCATTGCCACCTTCTGGCTTCATCATCAGACCAGCTCCATATCATAATAATATTGCATTGTCATCCGATTTACATATGCATGTAAAATATCAGCTCAATCGGAAACAGGGAAGTGGGTCAATTTTAACTTTCAAGATTCGATTACAGACAGACACCGGTACATGGGAAACTAAATAAAAGCTTGCAATAAAACGTACAATAAGTAGGTATTACTAAAAATGACAAAATTAGAACCTTAAAAAGTTCTTCTTTTATGATATCGTCGAACAAGTGACACGAAAATGACTCATCCATACTATTATATAATAATAATATTATACATATAAATGTGAAAGGTACTCTGAACAGATTTGGGTGAACGGCACATAGATAGACCATGACCTGAGTTAGACCCCATAGAAACGTACTCTCGGGATAAAAAGTACTGTTGGCGCGACTTCGACGCCATCTATCGATGCACCGGGACATCACATTTTTTATCTACGAATGAGGGCTCGCCAACGTCGGCGACCAATCACAGCACGCGTTTGTTCTCATTCAATCCATTGTATAGGATCTGTTTATAAAATTCATTATTACCATATACACACTGCTAGTAAAAAGACGAATTAAAAATACAACGAAATCAAATCAATAAATCAATAATTGAAGAGCACCTGCCTCCCGTTCCTGTACAAGTACCCTTTTTATCCCGTGAGTACCTTTCTATAGGATACTTTCCGACCTCCACCTGGGGCAAAGCTGCGGGCTGAAGCTACCTATAAATCAGCAAGCTAAGCAGCGGGGCTGAGCTGCAATGTAAGTAAAACTATACATATAACAAAAGTGTAACTGATTGCTGTCTGTACATGGAAGATATTTGAGAAAAACTATTATTCGCAATAGAACCCAAAACAATGATTTTAAAAATTTTAGTCTGTTTGTCTGTGCGTTTGGCCGCGCTAATCTCAGAAAAGGCTTAACCGATTTGGGTGCAGTTTTCACTAATATATCGTGGTAAGCTTCTCCTAACATTGTGTTTGTTTTATTTCAATAGGTTCATAAATAAGAAAGTTATGTCAGTTTGGAAAAATGGAAAAAAAAATGCAAGTCGGAAAGAATTTTTTTTTATTTTTTTTTATTTGTGATGGGTTTGCTCTTGACTCTAGTCTAGGTCAGAGGTGACAGAGACAAAGTCGACGATGGAGTGAGCTTACCCAGATGAAGCCTGTTCACTCTCACTTTGAGGAGATTAGGGTTGGGGTAGCTCTGTAACCAAACAAAAAATACTAGGATTGCATGAATTCGAGATAGTATATAATATTCAACACGTTGTGCACAATTTCTGAGCGGTAAACATAACAAAAACTACTAAGGCTCGCATGAATTCACGATAATATTTCAATCATTAGTATTAATTATGCTTCTAATAGGATTTGGTTGAAATTTGGCACAAAGATAGGTTATAATGGATACATGGATCAACACAAGGATACTTTTTATCCCGGTAGTACATTTCCGTGGGTTAATTTCCGACCTTCACGCGGGCGAAGCCGCTGGCAAAAGCTAGTACATAATATAACTCGAGAAACTATTTACTGAAACAATCTAAAAGAAATGAAAAACAAATTGGACGTTTCAGAAACACAGCACCAAAACTGTCAGACCAAAAAACAATTGCAAGCCTTTAGTGGAATTCGCGGCATATTTTTTAAAACCGTTTTCGTTACACTTAGTATTTTGGCAACGGTTCCCGATGCTGCGAGTAACTGAGTGTATGGTTAACACATCTAGACAAGTTTCTTTTTTCTGTTTTCGCCTTAAATATACATTATTTATGTTGGATTATTTTGGGCTTTCGTATTTTTTTCGAATGGGATAAGTAGGTACAGAACATCTATTGGTTTTTGATTCAATAAATCGTGTAAGTACTTAAAACGTCCTGTGTTGTATCCCTTATCTCTTTTATGTCATAGATATGATAGATGTCTCTTATGTCTGCTTGTGGTGACAGGTCGTCTTGCTGACCTTGGTTTTGTTTTGTTATTAGTAACTTAACTCGTTGTTTATTTTACTTCGATGGTCCTAGTTTATCATCTGTGACTTCGAGTTATGACTACGTGTACGGCTATATGTAAGTGGGCACGCCCTTTATTACTGCAGGCTTTTATTTAGGTATAAAGTTCTGCTTATGTTTTTAGTTTTGTATTTTGTTTCTGCTTGAGTATAGTTTTCGATTTTTTTTTTTTTTTGGTATATTGGCGTGTGCTAGCTTACTTATAGCAAATAATTTAATTTAATGTTTTGTGTTGCGTAATGTATGTATGTTCATTTTTTTTAACTGAACAGACAGCTGTGCTGCTGAGGAGTTTGTTGCGCCACTTCTCCCCAGCTAAAGCACTAGGAAGTGGTGAAGTGTGGGCGTTTTGGGGGACTGTCTTATGTAATTTTGACGTTCAAAAAGTGCTGATTCTCAGCCTAGTTTGAATAAATGACTTACGATTTTGATTTTGATAAACGCCTAGTTTTTCTTTTCCACCTATCACTGGGCAAATAACCAGAAGAAATTTTATTATAGACACAGATTAATACAGATGGGACACTCCGCAGTTTAGGTATGAAGCTACGGGTTAAGGGACATCAAGTACGCGGCGGCGGGAATATCTCAGTGGGCCAATTCAGTAGGACTGCCGCGGTCAGAAGGTATAAAAGTTACGCGTTAGAAAGAGAGGCAACTTGTAGGTGAATATAACGATAGGTAATACACGCTGTGCAACCTAAATTGCACTTTTTTGTGTCGTAGCAAGAGTCGCTTTTTTATTTAAATGATATTGCAGATTGTCCCATCTGTATTAATCTGTGCTATAGGTAAAAATTAAAGCGAAAACGTGCAAACCTATTTACCTGCAATCTATTCTATTGATCACACATTTTTTACACAGCGGTAGCCCATAAAATTAATTGGACCCAGTTGTTCCAACCCAGTGATCCACAGGATCACTGGGTTGGATCACTTTGGCACAACTGGTATTTTGAGATATTTAAGTTTAAACATTTAAACGTAATTTTCCCATATAAATATTCTGATTTTTAACCGACGAAAAAAAGAGGAGGTTCTCAATTCAACACGTATACGCATAATTTTTATAGAGTTGTCCGATTTGAAAGATTTGTTTTATTCGGAAGGGTATTCCTAGAAGTTGATTCCATGTAAAATGTATTAACTTTGCTTGGGTAGTTTTTGAGTAAGCTTCCATAATACGTATTTTTCCAACTTTTTAGGGTTCCGTACCCAAAGGGTAAAACGGGACCCTATTACTAAGACTCCGCTGTCCGTCTGTCTGTCCGTCTGTCACCAGGCTGTATCTCATGAACCGTGATACTTAGACAGCTGAAATATTCACAGATAAAGAAATTCTGTTGCCGCTATTACAACAAATACTAAAAACAGAATAAAATAAATATTTAAGGGGGCTCCCATACAACAGACACGATATTTTTTGCCGTTTTTATAGATAATGGTACGGAACCCTTCGTGCGCGAGTCCGACTCGCAATTGGCCGGTTTTTATGTGGATGATGTTCTAATTTATTTTGCAGGTATTCGAATTCCTGTGGGGTAGGTATCATTAAAAAAAACCGACTTCCAAAAAAACACTACAAAGTGAAAAATAACTTTAATTTAATTTCGGAAGTCTGTGTTATAAACGAAAATACGAAACCAAAGACACCGACTTCCGAAATTAGTTATTTTTCACATATTAGTGTTTTTGGAAGTGTTTTTTTTTTTTTTTTTGAAAAAAGTTTTTGTTTCACATGAAGGTATCAATATTTGGAATATTGAATAAGGTTTCTAATTACCCTTTACAATTTCCAGCCGCTGCTAGTTTTTCAGATATTGATGAAAAATATCATCCTGATCATTTCTGCAAATTTGTGGGTTGGATCATTTTGACACAACTGGGTCCTATTAAACAGTGGGTCGAAATAAATATGGCTCTTTATTTTCACTATGTCTCATATTGTTTGTCTGGGCTTCTTTCCACTTATAAAGTAATACGAATCAGTGGGTGGTATGTAATAACACTAATCAAATTACTTACTGTCTAGTGGCTACTTTCGACCGCTAATCTGGCGCCGAAATGTTTAGTAATTACTGACCTGAAACAGAAGGAAAAACCAATTGAATGAAAAGGTCACAAAACACACATTTTAAATCTGCTTAGCCTTTTGCCAACTATGTTGGGGTCGGCTTCTAGTCTAACGAGATGCAGCTGAATACCAGTATTTTACATGGAACGACTGCCTATCTGGCCTCTACAATACAAGACGACTTACTACATACTATCTTAGTACTATTATACCAGGGAGCTGAAAAGTTTTGAGCCTAAGTACTTTAAGGTGTCATTATTATCACGCGCTGCGTAAAACTGGTGGATGTCGAGCTTCATAGCTTGGCTCATCGCCGCAAGGTTACCTGCTTGTCGGTCTTCTACAGATTGTACTTCGGTGAGTGTGCTCAAGAACTCCACGACCTCATTCCACCGGCTCCCTCCATCGGACATCTAGACGCACTGCCAGTTACCTACCCTACCTGGTTGCTATTCCACCAGTTCGCACTAAGCGCTTCCAAATGTCTTTTATAATGCGCACAGCAAAGGAGTGGACTCACAGTGCGTCTGTGTTTCCGAGCGCATACAAACAACCCTAATCTCTTCAAAGTGAGAGTGAACAGGCTTCTTCTGGGTATGCTCAGTCCATCGTCCACTTTGTCGGATAATTACAATTATACGTATAGGTACCACATCAATCACGTGAACACGTTCCGCTCAGTAGCTATGTAAAATTGTAATAGATTAATAACTGCGAGGGCCCTGGTACCCTTAACACAAGTTAAATCTTAATTTGGGTACCAGAGTTCAACAAAACTAGCATTTAAATAGTCTTCTGTGTAATGCTTGTGTTTTTCTGTGTGTATTTGACTCCAATAAATAAATATCATTATTATTTTATATATTTGTCTCTGTCACCTCTGACCTAGACTACAGTCAAGAGCAAACCCATCACAAATAAATTTAAAAAAAAAATAGTAATCTGCGAATACCCTCTTTAGTATAAATACAGAGTTTCATGTCATTAGCATCATCCGGTTAAGTAGTCACGGCCTCTCTAGGCCAACTACGAGATGCCATTCAAAAAAAAAAAAAATTTGCATCATTAGGTACGCTTTTAGTAATTAATCTGTAAACATCATCATGTCTCGGACATCTGCGGCCCATCCCTCGGCCCAAAACTTTTATAGGGCTTAAAAACTTAGCGTACCGGGGGGCTGAAAAGTTTTAAGCCTAGGGAGGGCCGCGGATGACTCAGACATGATGATGTTTACTGATGCTAATGATATGAAACTCTGTATTTGTACTAAATGACACTTTAAGGTAGGTACTTAGGCTTAAAACTTTTCAGCCCCCCGGTAAATGCGAAATGTTGGATGGAAGAACCACCATTTCTTCATCACGCCAGAACGGCAGAACGGATCTAGATGTTTGGTACAGAGATAGATTATGGTCTGGAATAGTACATATGCTACTTTTATCCCGGAAAAATATATGGTTCCCGTAGGATAATTTTAGAGGTCCACGCGGGTGAAGCTGCGGGCAAAAGCTAGTCTACAACAAATGAAAAAAGTCGAACCTAATTACTACTCGTACTTCAGATGAATAAATAAAATCTGAAGCTGTTAAACAATGTCACATCAATATATCATTTTATATTATATTTTCATATAAATATCATTTTCATATCAAAACGGCATGTAGGGCGAAGGGACCTGTTGTCGGTCGCGTGCCACAGAATGATTACCGTAATTCCGCCATTTTGAATGTAAGTGTGTATGTGTTACGGTTTCATTTGTCATATGGTGATATAAGTCACGTGATTGGCTCGCCAATTTGTCCTTGTTTTACACGTATTTCGCACGCGAACCTGGGATTAGTTTTCAATTGGTAGTTGAAATGAATCATGCGGTTTTTATTGAATTAGAGTAGATTAAAGGGGTCACTGTACTTGGTATTGCTCAATCAGGGATTCTTCTTCTGTCGTCATGACACGAGTACATATCGTGATAAAACCTAAATCGACAATGTTTTATTGCCTTCTTGTCTACCCGTATTACAAGATGACGAACATATTAAACATACAAGACGTAGAACATTTTATAAAAAAGTTTAAATTACATACACGTTAACATTTTATAAAAATGTTATAACTTCATTTTAATACGACATCAGAACAACATGTGTTGTTTTTTTTTTTTTTTGTGTACCGCAACGTATTGGGTGACTATTTAATTACAAAGCCCTTAGTTAACTATGTTGATCAGGTAAACAAAGGACTATTAAAGTAAATAAACGTCAATTAATTAGTCTGTTCACAAGGAATTATGACGAGCATTTGTTAAACAAAATTTATGCCATTATCGAAATTTTTAATGACTTTAATGAATTAATAATGGGTATTTATCACAACTAAATTGACGGAAGGTAGGTATTATAATCACAGTCTAAACTAAAGGCAGTTTGTCATTTCATTTATTTTGAAGCTTAAAATGGCTAAGGCCGGGCATCGGAGTTCGTTCAGACTAAAATTGGTTTCTAATTTTGTTCTTTATGATGAAAGTTTATAAACTTTCGCTGGCAAAAGCTAGTGAATGATATATCATTCACTAGCTTTTGCCAGCGGCTTCGCCCGCGTGGTTATTGGAAATTAACCCACGGGAACCGTACTTTTTTCCAGGATAAAAAGTATTCTATGTGCTATTCCAGACTATAATCTACCTCTGTGTTAAATTTCATCTAGATCTGTTCTCAGCTGTTCTCACACTTTCTTGGAGTCTGATAAGATGAAAACAGCGTGTTCATGTATTAGCCAAATAATGGTCACTTATGGTCACTGGTTTAAATAAAGAAAATAACAACATGATGAATTTTTTGTGTATAAAAACAGAATGTCTGGTGTAAATAAAGACCCAATTAGCCAATAAGCCCACTCTTGACCTTGCTGCTTGAAATTTGAATTTAAAAATAAGCGTAGGTATAATTCGTGTATAATACTTTTTTGTTTGTGTAACTTCTCCGATATTGTTATGAAAGGTTTTTCAGCACTTAGCCCAAGATCTTCTATTATAATAAGTCTTTATAGCAGGTGGGTTTATATCACTTAAAAATTGCATAATTATTTTAACCATTCATAGTAATTACCTATAGTGCTTTTGGCATATTTGTTACGTTTGTGGGGCATGCGGTGCTAACCTATAAGAAACTGTTACGCTGACCTTAGATTTTAATACAACATTATTTTTAAATTGTCACGGTTTAAGCAATTCCCACCATCAAGATGGTCTACTATGCCATATGTCAGTCACTTATAGACTACTGCATAAACTCATGGGGAGGTGCTGCTAAAACGCACTTGATAGACGCGGAAAGAGCTCAACAACATGCCATACTTAAGGTTGCTGCGGGTCTTCCCTTCCGCTTTTCTACAGTCGACTTATACAAAAAGTGGGATGTACTATCTATAAGACAAACTTTTGTTTTGCATACAGTCCTTAAAAAGCAGTCGCAGCTAGTTTATGATTCTGATCTTTCAAAAGTTAAACGAAGAAAGGGTACTGTGTGCGTGTTATTAACAAGGGATTAAATATTTATCCACTACGCAAACACAGTTGTAAACAAACAGTAACTGACTTCTTAAAACCTCTTTCCTATGATGACACAGAGAAATTGTTCCACTCAATTAAATAACGCTTGCATTGAAATAATCACCATTAATTACCATACACATTCACCACCATTCACATACTCATTCTCCGCCATTCTCTACCATTCACCTCTATTCAACTACACATTCTCCTCCATTCGCCTACACATTCTCCCCCACTCACCTACCTGTTTACCACCATTCACATGCACATTCACCTCCATTCACCACCATTCATCTACACATTCACCTCCAGTCACCTACACATTCACCACAGTCTTGTGTGTGGAGTGACTGCTTTTGTTTTACTTTTAATTTTTCTTTTCTTTTCATTTATTTATTTATTGTTTTAATTGTTTCGTAGAAATGCTTACATGCTACCTGCCGGTTTTACTGGTATGATGCCACTAAGTGGGCCCTGGTAACCTGTAATACAGGTTTTTCTAAAACCTACCTCAGGCACCAGCTCTCACAATGTGAATTTTTATAGTAAGTGCTACAAAGCCATTGTGAGAGAAAAGAAATAAACTTATTTTTATTTATTATAATTATTAATTGTTGGTCGCCCATTAAAGAAAAATAAAATTATAAGACCCGAGTGTGGCTGAGCCCAAAAGGAGGGTTTTTTTACAGCTTTTAACACATACATACTAAATTTTAATCAAGACAAAACCGTGTATACGTTCCGTAACCGTGCGTAACCGTGTATATAAATCCACAAAAACAATTGCTAAACCACTTAGTACAGACCATTATCAACAACAACGAGGTCGCATAGGTCGACGCGAGCTTATCGGCCGACAACCACCCTTTTCACCCTATCAACGGAAGGTGATAAATCCAGTTCTGCGTACATTAACTGCTTGTAAAATGGCCGCCAAGCAACATGTATATTGTGAAGAAAAAATGTTTTAGAATCTAGTTTGTTTCCTTGTTGCATGCAATTAAAAGCTGTTATATTGTGTGGACGTAGTTTTCTAATTAGCTAACGTGTGTAACTATGTATGTAGAATGTTCTTCTATTTCTTTTTGTTCTTGGAAAAAGGTACAACTGGGCAAGTAGTTGCAATTAAGGGAAAATCATGTCCCTTATAATACATGTATGTTATACTAGTTATGTTTGACAGGCCAGCTGGCGTGGTTGGTTAAGATATCACCTATCATGCCGCAGGTCGTGGGTTCGATTCCCATCCAGGACAAACATTTGTGTGCATGAACATGTCTTTTTGTTCTGAGTCTGGGTGTAATTATCTACATACTCGTAAGTATGTATTTACAAAAAAAAAACCGTAGTATATGTAGTATATCAGTTATCTGGTTTCCATAGTACAAGCTCTGCTTAGTTTGGGATCAGATGACCGTCTGTGAATAATGTCCCAGGATATTATTATTATATTATAGTTATGACAAACTTAAACGTAATAAAGGGGCTTGTGTGTATGTTCGCTAAATAATAATAACAGCACGGGTCGAAAGTTAAGCTACAATTGCCGCGGTTGGTTTGTGGATGGGTGACCACTCAAGATCCCTCCATACTTCGGAAAGCACGTTAAACCGTTGGTCCCGGTTGTCATTCGTGGATCTTTGATAGTCGTTACGGGTAGTCGCCTATCCCGCAATGTCTGAAGACTAAGGTCTTCAACCAGTGCATCCTGCACATTAATACATAAGGTGCCGAAACGTGGACACTGACAGTCGGGCTGGTTCAGAAATTCAGGGTCGCTCAGCGCACTATGGAGCGGGCTATGCTCGGAGTTTCTTTGAAGAATAAAATCAGAAATGAAATTATCCGGAAAAGAACCAAAGTTACCGACATAGCTTGCAGAGTAAGCAAACTGAAGTAGCAGTGGGCTGGCCATGATTGTCGAAGGAGTGATGGCCGGTGGAGCAGACGAGTCCTGGAGTAGAGACCGCGTATAAGCTCCCCAGCTAGATGGACCGATGACTTTAAGAAGATGGCTGGGACGGACTGTATGAGGAAGGCGGAGGACAGGGTGTTGTAACGCAGCCTGGAAGATACCTGTGTCCAGCAGGGAGATGCTGGTTTGACGGGTAATCAGAAGCCCAAGTCTGACAAACAATCTTGCCAAGGTGTATGGTGTATCTTATTACCCAGTAACTGGGTTGCAGGCCGTCGCTCCACGTAAAATACT
Organism: Dicycla oo; assembly: GCA_948252095.1. Classification (NCBI taxonomy): domain Eukaryota; kingdom Metazoa; phylum Arthropoda; class Insecta; order Lepidoptera; family Noctuidae; genus Dicycla; species Dicycla oo. The sequence continues at coordinate 20,972,519 of OX411716.1, forward strand.
GGTATTCAGCTGCATCTGGTTAGACTGGAAGCCGACCCCAACACAGTTGGGAAAAGGCTAGGCAGATTGATATGTATGTTTGGATGTAAAGATTATCAAGAGTCACATCGTTACAAACAGTGACATCGTCAGTCGGGTAAAACAGAAGACTGCTCTTTCAGTTTCAATCAGTACCTACCTACCTAACAAAATGTATAAAAATTCCCAACTTTATGCTAAAGAAAATCATAAAGTAGGTACTTTAACAAAGAACTGACACATTAATTGCAGTTTCGTTGCAGCACGTCTCTGTCATAATTTCAGGAAGAATGGAGGCAGTGGACCAGAGTACCTATCTTCTAAATTATACATGGTTTCCTGATATGAAAGACAGTGCTTTATACAGAATTCATATTAGTTTATTAAATCTACAACTACATATTCAGAGCATGAACCTGAGGCTAAGTAATAACAATCGCACGGGTCGATTGACCAGGATAAGCTACGTTTGCCGCGGTTTGTCCGTGGATGGGTGACCAACTTTACATACCAAGAACCCTCCGTGCCCCGGAAAGCACGTTAAGCCGTTGGTCCCAGCTGTCATTCGTGTATCTTTGACAGTCGCTACGGGTCGTCAGAAGCCCGAAAGTCTGACAACCCAGCCTTCTCAAGTAGTAATACGATGGTATTACCCAGTTATTGGGTTGTAGATGTCACATAAGCAGCCGCTCTATGTAAAAATAGTTGGAAAAAAGGCAAGGCAGATGATGATGAATCAGAGCATGAACTGGAACAGTGTCTTCCTGTTCTAAATCTACAAATTTCAACATTCAACGTTCTTATGTGTTTCGCAGTGTGTCGATGGCCATCAATATAGAGTCAGCCCAGAATTTTGCAACGAGTTTGGCATTTTTAGTAGCGTCCATAAGTTCCTGTAACCTGCAGACAACAGGACACGTAGTGTATCCCATCGTTTGTGGAACGTCTTATGTTTAAGGACGGCAATAGTTTTGAGTATTAATGTGGATGGTTATCTATAAGAGCAGAGGAAGACCAAAGAAAAGATGGCTGGATTGTGTTAAAAATGATATGGCTAGAAGGGCACCACTACTGAGATGACGGCTAATAGAGATGTATGGAAGAAAAAATGTTGCGCCGACCACAAATTAATATTGATAAGGGCAGGGTAATGTTGGGGGGTGGTAGACAAGGAGGCGTTCCTCTTGATGGTAGTCAGTGGCGGCTACGTACATACGGACATCTGCTATCAGAGTGTTGGGTGTTGTCATACACACGTGCAATTCCTATGATAGCAGATGTTCGGGAAGTTACGCAATATCTTCTCATCTCACGTCTCAAGACGAAAGTCTTTGACTAGTGCGTGTTTCCAGTAATGACCTAGGGTACGGGAACGTGGTCGCTCACAAAGGGCATTGGAGATGGCTACGCTTGGAATTTTCCTACGTGATCGAATCAGAGATGACAGTGATAGAGATCCACTGGAGAGCAAAGGTAACCGACACAGAACAGATAAAAGAGGTTAGAAAGGAAATAGTTCCTGATTTGTATTAGAACGCGTGTTCTGTGGTAACCGACATAGAATAGCTTTTTTATCTGTTCTGTGGTAACCGACATAGCCCGAAAAATTGCCAAACTTAAATGGCAGTGGGCAGGGCACATTGCTCAACAAATGGCTGATGGGGCCGAAAGGTACTGGAGTGGTGACCGCGTAGCGGAAGACGTAACGTTGGAAGGCCTCCCAAGACAAGGTGGACCGATGACCTTGTGAAGGCCGCAGGAATCCGCTGGATGCGGGAAGCACAGAACCGGTCGAAGCGGCGGTGCTTGGGGAAGACCTATACCCAGCAGTGAACGTCTTTCGGCTGAAATGATGATGATGCTGATGAACCATAGACGAAAAAATGCAATACTTCAAGTAAAAAACTGTTTTACAAAAAATTAAAACGACGAAAAAATACTGAAAAGTGAAAAATAAAAAACCTTATAGTGTAGGTAACTAAACTCCTAAATTAATTTAAGTTACAAATTTTGAGGCGGCGCCAACAAACATTCAACGGAGAGCTATCAAGCTATTATACCATTTTATACGCTAGGAGTTTAGTTAGACGAAAAGGTTTATTTTTTTTATTTTTCACTGTTCAGTTTTTTTTCGTCGGTTTAATTTTTTTTTAAGTCTTTTAGTTTTTATTTTCTCTTTTTAGGTGGTGGTACCTAACCCCACACAAATTCGAATTATACCTGCAAAATAGATTAGAACATCATCCACATTTACGTGGGAAAAATACGTATTATTGAAGCTAACTCAAAAACTACCCAATATAAATCTGCCTAGCCTTTTCCCAACTATGTTGGGGTCGGCTTCCAGTCTAACCACATGCAGCTGAATACCATTATTTCACATGGAGCGACTGCCTATCTGACCTCCACAACCCAGTTACTGGGTAATACGATACCCCTTGGTAAGACTGGTTGTCAGACGTTCGGGCTTCTGACGTCTAACGACTGTCAAAGATCCTCGAATGACAGCCGGGACCAACGGCTTAACGTGCTTTCCGAGGCACGGAGGAGTCTCGGTGTGAAAAGATGGTCACCCATCCACAGACCAACCCCAGAAAGCGTAGCTTAACCTGATGGATCGATCCGTGCGACTGTTATTACTTAGCCACGAGCTCCTCCTCAAAAACTACCCAATCAAAGTTAATAAATTTTATATGGGACCAACTTCGAGGTATACCCTTCCGAAAAAAAAAACATATATGTACGTGTCGAATTGAGAACCTCCTCCTTTTTGTTTACGTCGGATAAAAAAATAAATGGTTGGAAAGGTTATAATGATACTGGCAGACTCGTCGAACCGGCACACAGCAATGTTGCTTGGCGACCTTAGAGCATTAAATGCTCTAAGCTGGCGACAGGCTCTGGTGTACCAATGTTGTGGACTTACGTCTATTCTTTCTTTTAGTTCACCGATCATGTTTGATAACACGATCTTCATTTGTTTTTATTGCAGACAGTTGCAGTTCCATTGTCTTAATATTGTTGTTACCTTCGAACTTGTATATTAATTGTTATGATATTGACAATACATTTTGTGACTTCTGCTTACAATAATACATATAGCATTGTGTCAATGGTTATTATAAGTGGTATAAGATGCAACTCGGTGGCTCTTAATACAAAATAATAATAGGAAGAACTTTGTTTTGACTACCTCGTTGGTCTAGTGACGTTATGCTTAGGAGTAGCAAGCGCTACTTCTGAGCATGAGGGATGAGTTAGGGGTTCGATTCCAAGTATTTCCCAAGTCGGGCAGTGTTATCAGGAATTTATCAGTAGCAGTCCGGAGTCTGAATTTTTCCTCGGTTGGTGGAAATAGGCTCGCTCCGACTTAAGGCGAGTATAGTCGTCGAATGTTGGTGCTACACTGAGCCCCGTCGTTCGCGGACGGACCCGTTAGCGAATATTTCTATGGCATGTAATAAAAGTTGAGTTTTGTTAAAATTAATTATTATTTTAAAATAAAAAATGCATAGTTGTAAGTGATTTAACAACGTGTAAATATCACTTGTAGTTTAGAAGTAGTAGCGAATTTAAAGTTGAAAACAACCTCATTTCAATATTTTCTTTTGCATGGTATTTAATGTTGCTTAAATTTTGAAATGCTCAGATTATAGTATTCATACCAAAGTTTCATAATTATATTTGTTCTGGAAATTATCACACATTGTGTAATTAACAAGAATTCAGTGATTAGGTAATCCTTCCCACTGTTAATGACCTTCGCTCTATTCTCAGAAAATGATGACTGAATTAGTTCATCCAATCAACAAGATCTAGCTACTTCCAAGCGGAACAGTTGAGAGCTTAAAGAAAACAAATGACATTAAATTGGTCATCAGTACCACAGAATAGTACAGAAGGTCGGCTCCAAACAACCGGTGAAAACACACGCACACATAGACAAGCTTCACGTACAGCGAGTGCAAGCGCACTCGCGACTGGCATTGGCTACCGCAAAACCTTGCGATAATGCGTTATTCAGATGCTATTATATTAACTCATTAATTAGTAATTCATTACATCTAAAAGCAGATTATTAATGTCCGATATCCTATCATCACATTGCACGTTCTTATTTGTTTTTATGTGTTATAAACATTTCAAATCTCCTTGTAAAAAAGTGACTAAAATTATTGATTGCATGCATATTCTGCTACAGTTGACGTTCTAATCATTTGAGGATTACACTAATGGATAAATAATTTAAAAATCTAAATAATTCACCTTTTATTTTATTTAAAAAGGTCGCTATTATTTTTTTATAAAAAAATCCAATATTTTTTTATAATAATGGGGCGTGCGCAGGGAGCGGAACAGAGCGAGACTGAGTGGCGGGACAGAGAAGGACCGAACGTTCAAGTTCGTTTGGTCGGGGAAGCGCCTGTGTGCGTGCGCCTGTTTTCGCTCGTTGTATAGAGGTAACCTTCTGTGCTATTCTGTGACACTAGTCATAAGAACATCGAATCATGCGCAGCTGTCGGGTGATTGTTCAAACTTGTTAAGGGGTAGAGGTTAATCACGTCTTTCCTGTACGGAATCTTATTGTTATAATGTGTCTTCTTGTTAAAAATATATTTGGCTGGAGTTATTAAGCACTCTAATATATTTTTTGGCTGTTTTATTTCAGATATATTTTCTAATTGTATATTTAAGTAAGAAGAAGACGTTGCTTTACCCGAAATAAATTGTCATAAGGCCAGAGATCGGATTAAACAAATACATATTAAAATTTGCCTAAAGTTATTTTTTTGGCTAAGAAACTATAGAAGTGACTTCTTAATTTAAATAAAAATCCCAGGATTCCTTAAAAATCCGGGAGTGCACAACTAATCGGATACATGGTATCCGATTAGTTGTGTACGACTTCTTGAATATGTGGTATTATTTATTTAAAAAATACCGGTAAATACACCCGGATCACAAACTATATGCTTGTCTTGATAATCTTGAAATTCATTTTTAACATTACTTATCCTGACGTTTGCTATGCCAGTTTGGCAACGTACTTTACAACATTTGCTAGCATTCAATTATATAGTTAAATAGTACCAAATTTATCAATTCCGGAATCATGGCATTTTTACGATTGATACATTTCATATTAGCCAACATCTGAACGCAAGTAAATATAAAGTCGAGTCCGGAATTCCGGGATTTTTCGATATAAAAGTGTATTTCATGATAGCCAACACCTCAACTTTAGGTAAATATGCATCCGAATATCCGATCTATAGTAAAAACTCATGTTCTTAGACTCCTAATGTACTCAGAATTCAAATCCTTTCTCACACATATGTACATAATGTTCAACCTTTATTTAAAGGACAGAACATTCAAATTACCACGAAATTAGAGTGGGACATAAAAATTAACATATCACTTTCGGGAAAGTGGTTCGTCACGTCAAGCAAATGTGACAAAATGAGTTGCGACAAATGTGACACAAATTATGCCCACTGTCACATTAAGTCAAGAATTGGGGGCTGTGATGTTGATGAGCTTTCTACAGTACGCTCTGGCATGTTCTCACGATTTTTAGCGATAATAGGGACGGTAAAATATACATAAAGGTACTATAAGTTTTAGTCTTCATGGAGTTAGATAGGGAATTTGTAGAGAAATAATACCAGGTCTATGGAGGAAATTAGGGATTGCCCCATAGATATAAGAATATTTCACGGATTGCACGGAGTCACCCTACTGTTTAATTTTCCTACCGGCCATGTACTGTCTTTTTCTATTGTAGGTACCTAGGTTTTAATTTTGGTAATCATTAAGACAAGAAACAATAATTTAAGTGCCATATAAATATTCGCTAACAACTGTGATTCTGTGACTTTTAGGGCAGAAAGAAAAGCTCTGTGCATTCATGCATCTATAGGAAATAATAAGACGATTAGTTGGGGACATGCCTGACCCGAACCCGACTACTCAAGACAGATTGTCTTGGAGCAGAAAAGTGAAGAGACCCAACCGTAAATAATGAGAAAAGGGATCGACAAGGTAAGTTAATGGGGACTGAAGTATTTCTTGAAAAATCCTAAACACAGTAGCATCTTCAATGTACCGAGTTACTAATATTATAATAAATGGATGATTGAATTATGAATGGATGTTTGTTAATCAGTTACGACAGAAAAGCTAAACGGATCTGGACGAAATTTGGCACAGAGATAGATTATAGTCTGGAATAGCACATAGGATACTTTTTGTAAGAAAATGTACGTATGTTTCCCGTGGGATAATTTCTAACATCCACGGGGGTGAAGCCGCTGGAAAAAGCTAGTAAATATTAATAAATCATCATCATCGTCATTTGGACCGTGTTATGCAGAAGGTAGCCATGTTTGGAAAAGTACAAACAGAGTTTTAAGCATTTTGCTGTCGTCATCGATGCATAGACATGGCTGCATTTGACGGCTCATATCTCCGTGATAAATAGAGATATCGACGTGGCTGGTTTTGGAAAAAATCGTGTATGTCGAAATTTGTATAATAATATAATAATAATAATAATATCCTAGGGCATTTCACACACTATGGAAACCAGATAACTGATATACTACGCTATATACGCTACTTTTTTTTGTAAATACATACTTATATAGATAGTCATTATCTCCAGTAGTAATTATACCCAGACTCAGGACAAACAGACATGTTCATGCACACAAATGTTTGTCCTGGATGGGAATCGAACCCACGACCAGCGACATGATAGGTGGTATCTTAACAAACACCGCCAGCTGGCCTGTCAAATACTGGTCTGACAAATAAGCTGGCTGTGTCAAGTGCCATATGGCTGCTTTCTGCATAACTAGGTCCATTTATTTCTCTGACATTATGTGTATCAAAGTTATTATTCTTACGTCACTACAACGCAATCGGGCCCGACAAAGGACTCGTAGGTCAGTTCGAGGACATCGGGTCATAGTATGTATATGTAGACTGTTTATCTGTTACTATTATCACTCCTTCTACAAAAAGAGACAGAGAATTTAGTTAAATACCGTGAATAATACTATTTATTTGAGTTACTTGTGAAATGGCTCGAAATCACAAACATGAAGATCTTTTTGCCATATTGTGCTGTAGGACACGAAGCCTAGATGTTGCATGAATCGTCATTTTGGCGAATCGTAAAAGTATCGAATCAGTTCTTCCAAAAACTGGGTTTATCTTCAAACTGGCTATTTCCCGTGACTTCATCTGCGATCCAGAATGAAAAGTAGCCTACGTCCTTCTCCAGGTCATGGTCTACCCAAAGGCCAAATTTCATCCAAATCCGTTTAGCCGTTTTCGCGTGAAAGCGTAACAAACAAACTCATTTTCGCATTTTTAGGTATAATATTAGTTATGCCGCGTTTCCACGGCCCGTCGCTTGTCCGTGCTGAGCATTCCACGGATCATCCCATACATTCGATCAGAGAGGCCACCGCAGACCGACTGTTCCCACGGCCTGTCGGCCTGGCCTGTGAGAAAGTGAGCCGTGGGACGTTAAGTAATGATTGACGTCTGCTTTTAAAAATTCATTTTTTGAAGTTGAAATGTCTTTTACCTTTAAACAACGGTTATAAATCCAACAGTCGTTATGCATCTAAAACTAGAAATTGCAGTTATTCTCAAAATAAATAGCGTAGTCATCTCAAAATTGGTCTTGACAGACTGACAGACAGACAGATAGGCAGACAGACAGACATACAGACGATCAACGAAGTGCTCCTATATGGGTTCTGTTTTCCTTTTGCGGTACAGAAACCTAAAATAAAAAAATCAAATGTGTTTATTCACAAGAATTTATCAACAGTTTCTGATATTGAAATAGAAAACATTTATTTGCAAAAAAAAAAAAAAAAACAACTTACTAGTTCCGATACATGTTACATTACGGCATGCAAAATTTTCAAACAATAGATTATATCTAACTTTAGATAAAATATTCAGTATACTTAATTCAAGACAGCAGGCCAACATTCTTGAATCCGATGGACCAGCATCGTGTCACGTTTTGACATAATTAAAACAGATTCGAGTCCAACAAAGGACTTACAAGGTCGGGCCGAGGACGCGAGGTCACAAGGACATAACGTTTCTAACAGGGTTCCGCATAAAAATAGTCCGCATATTTTATGAAGAAAATATTAAAAATGGGATTCGTTTTAAGCATCGTTTAACATGAGCTGTCTTACTACAAAAGATTAAAACACATGTTCAACGCGTGTCTTACGTTTTCACAAGCTTTTATTTAACTTGCAATGTCCGTATGTAAGTTGTCCTTTTCAAAATTTGCAGGTTAAATTTGAGCCACTTTTTTGAAAAATTTTTAGGAGAGAATGGTCAATTTTTATCTATTTTATTTAGTAACTATAAAACAATTTATTTTAAAATTATAAAAAAATATATATGAGCCCTTTTATTTAATATGTCGCATTGTTTGCAAAACATTTTTTTCTCATCTGCTCCAAGAATTGACCCCCATAATCAAAATTAATTTATTTACATTACACGTCCGTGTTTGGGTCACAGAAATTCATACGTGTACCAAATTTCAACTTAATCGGTACATTAGTTTCGGAGCAAATTGGTTCTGACAGACGGGCAGGACACACGAGTGATCCTATAAGGGTTCTGTTTTTCGTATTGAGGTACGGAACCCTATAAATAATAATACACTTGTTTATGTATGGAGTTTGACGTAAGAACCGCGTTGAACATTGTGTTTAAATCTTCTTTAGTAAGACCGGATGTGTTCTCAATCCAATAAATTAATGGTTAAAATGAATCTTGCAGGTTTAACTTGATTCGTCAAACAGTAATCGCAATATGTTTGTACGTCGCATAAAATTAATGACGGGTTCGTAAATCTGTGAAAAATACAAAGTAAGGAAGACCTATCAGGCCTGCAGTAAAACTCTAAGAAAATATAGAGAAAATATTAAGCATAGCAACATTACTGCTTGAATTTCACGATGCTTAAACAAAACGAAAAAGAACTTGTGTTTTCGAGTTATTCCGGTCAGATCCACTGATCTGATCCCATGCTGATTATTATTATGTTATAATTCCTGTCTGATCCGCTTACTGTTTTTGACAGGTAAGAACAGTCAAGAGAAAAACAGTTGTACATGTAAAAATTATTTGTTTTTATTTGTTGAAGTGTTTAAAATCACCACATGCTATCAGGCAGTTTTTGATTTAATTGGGACAAATCTTCATAATAAAAACGATTTTGACCATCTTAATTAAATAACAAAAACAGAACTTAAAATTACTATATAAAATCATCCCAGATAATCAGACATTTGGTCAATTATTTTCGACAAATCCTAATAATAAAAACGATTTTGACCATCTTAATTAAATAACAAAAACAGAACTTAAAATAAAGTCATCACAGACAATCAGACATTTGGTCTTTTAATTTGGACAAACCTTAATAATAACAAGATTTTGACCATCTTACTTAAATAACAAAACAGAACTTAAAATTACTACATAAAATCATCACAGACAAGCAGACATTTGGTCTTTTAATTTGGACAAACTAATAATGAAAAATATTTTGACCATCTTAATTAAATAACAAAAATTAAGATGCTTAAACAAATAATAACAAATAGTTTTTACATGAACAACTGTTTTTCTCTTGGCTGTACTTACCTGTCAAAAAGAGTAAGGGGTAAGGCCGGAATAAGAAAGTGGATCAGACAGCAATTAAAACATTATAATGATCAGCAGGGGATCAGATCAGGGGATCCGACCGGAATGACTCGTGTTTTCTTGTTTATTTATTTATATATAGGTACTCCAACGACACATTCACTAATAACATATTAAATAAAATAACTTATTGTATATCTATTAGTATGGTGAATTTGTCACTTAAAGAAGTACACAGCTTAAACATAAATAGAAAATACATGCAAAATTATAACAATTATCTTAAAGTGATTTAAAATAAACTAACTTTTTGTTTGTTACATTGAGAGATAATTAAGAGCTACACATAACATATGTTGTTTTATTTATTACATTATTCCTATATAAAACAATCATTCGTTTTCCTGTCACATTGCTTTGTCTACAACAAATTTTCCTGTTACTACAAACAAAAAAAAATAAGGTATACTTTTTTCGCTAACGTGACATAGTAATGTGACGTAATTTGAAACAAAATGGAGGCGAAGGACGCTCAATGTCAATGTAAGGGACACAAGGTTACTAAGGACCGACGACGGCTTTGTTTGGGTTCCGCATAATTATGATTAGTCCAAATGAAACGTTAACACGTCTATTCATTTGATTATACATATTTTGCTTAATCTTGTTTTATGGAGCTTGTGTGCGTGTTTCAGGGGTATGGAAGGCTTGTAGCTTAATAATAACAGCCGCACGGCTCACTTGTTCAGGTTAAGCTCCGCTTGCCGCGGTTGGTTTGTGGATGGGTGGCCATCTTTACATACCGAGACCCATCCGTGCCCTCGCTTATTCTCGGGTGTCGATACGGGTCGTCAAAAGCCCGAAAGTTTGACAACCAGTCTTGTCAAGGGGTTTTGTATTATCCAGTAACTGGGTTGTGGAGGTCAGATAGAATACTTACTGTCTAGTGGCTACTTTCGACCGCTAATCTGGCGCCGAAATGTTTAGTAATTACTGACCTGAAACAGAAGGAAAAACCAATTGAATGAAAATGTCACAAAACACACATTTGCAACGTGTGCGAATGTCAGACTTAATTTTGTAATAGACATCTGAATAGGTCTTTAGGTTCCTGTTGTAATAATTAGAACTACTTACGGAACGATCTATCTATATCTATCTATATATCGATTTATCCCTGACTGAGTTTAGGTACGTTGCCATATAGTTTTTTGCGTAAAAAACATATCGCTACAAAGTACTAAAACTGCTATCAAAATTCACATTTTATCGCGTATTAGAAAATCGAAAGTACATACGGAACCATTGCGCAAAAGCCTCGTATCTCATCCGTATCGTGTTTTGAATGTCCGACGACCCAAAGTCTATTGTTTAGATCCTGATTTATATTCAAATGACGCCACTTCGCCAGAAATAATGAGGTTTTGTTTTAGATTTTTCAAAATAACTTTAGGAAGGAAATGGAATTTTGTTGGCATGCCAAATCATTAATTCTGGAAACTTGAAATCGTTTTCAACGTGAATAATGCATTTGGTAACAACTGCAATACCTGCGATACCATAAACTGGACGTACTTTATCCCCCAAGATGTTTCTTTATGCCTAGTGGCGAAAAGCACCTTGATACACCAAGAATTCGTTTGAAAACTGCGGTGATTAATAAGACAGTGCCTGGGAATCCTCGGACCGTTAATTTAGAAGGTCCAAGAGGGCACTGTCGAGCATAAATGAGCGTTTTTCAGGTACCAAGTCTCAGCACTGGTTGCTAGCAGCCTGATCAGGTGATTGATATTTTATTTCATGTTATTGCATTGGGTGGCTACGCAAAGCGATGTCCAAGTAGACCAGACTGTTAAGCACAGAATTAACAATGGATGGCTGAAATGGCGGCAGGTCACGGGAACAATATGCAACTCCCGCAATTCCCTTAAAGAAAGATTTATAAAACAATGGTTAGAAATGCTGTCTTTATGGATCAGAATGTTGGGCCACAAAAAGAATGAATTAAAGACAATTGCATGCAGCTGAGATGAGAATGCTAAGAGGGAAGTGTGGTGTTACGCGAATAGATAGAATAAGCAATGAGTATATAAGAGGAAGTCTGAAGTCGACACCGGTAACTGAAAAGTTGTGTGGAAATCGGTTGTCATGGTATGGGCATGTGATGCGGAGGAATGAGGAAAATATCGTCAGGAAAGTTTTAAGTATGAATGTGGATGGCTATAAGAGTAGGGGAAGACCAAAGAAACGATGCATGGACTATGTGAAAGATGCTATGAAGGAGGTGACTACCGAGATGACGTCTAATAAAGAAGTATTGAAGAAAAAGACATGTTGGCCAACCCCAAATAAATTGAGACGATGGCAGGAAAATGATGGAGTGGCTACAAACAGGCAGCTTTCTGATGGTAAGTGTATTCACCGCCGGCTATAGACTTTAGCCATACAAAAGGCGTTGCTGGTAGGTATAAGTTGCTATCCCAGAAGCAAAGATGAAATAGTTTCTGCCAATGATGAACAATCATCGAGTTACATAAATGCCTCTCCTCACATATAGAATCATTACTCACTATTCACTACATTATAATTAAATAAATTAACATAATTTATTATTACAACGAGTTCGACTATTTGCGAGTGACGCACATACTACATACTGACAGATCACGATAATGAATTAGGGCTTCCGTTTTGAACACGATAATTGTATCTATTGTTTTAATTGTAAGTACATTATATTATTGTTACTATGTAAAAAGTTATCGAATCCGGAACGAGGTGATCCGGCAGAGAACCAAAGTTGTCAATACGTAGCAATGGGCCGGCCATATTAGCCGATGACCGTTGGGGTAGACGAGTTCTTGAGTGGAGACCGCGAATTGGAAAACGTAAGGTAGGACGCCCGCAGGCTAGATGGAGCGACAATCTTCGCAGGGTGACTGGTAGCAGCTGGATGAGAGTTGCCGAGAATCGAGCTGAATGGCGTGCAGTTGGAGCAGCTGTAGACTGCTGTAGTCTGATAATGATGTAAAAAGTTGAGATGTTGGTACAAATGCAGAATAAATTAAATAAATTGGAGAAACTTCACAGACTTGATGGGTTTCAATATCTAAGGATGATTGCAAAATCTTCGTTTGTGAAGTTTAGCTAGTTAATTAAATTTGACATGTGGGTATAGAATAAGTAATGACTATTCATGACTGTAATTTTCTCACATATGCAATAAATTAAATCACATGCTTGTGCATGCGTGCATCGCCTTTGCTGACTACAGGGTTATTGGTAAATAGGGAGAGTGGAACCGGCGAGAGATGTCGTGCGGTGTCCCACAGGGATCGGTCCTGGGGCCGCATTTGTGGGACATCGGGTACGACTGGGTGCTGCGCGCCGACCTCCCTAGCGGCGTCAGCGTGGTATGTTACGCTGACGACACGCTGGTCCTGGCGCAGGGGAGGTCGCACCAGGCGGCGGCTGAATTAGCGACACGCGGGGTTGCGATAGTCGTTGAGAGGATCGGGCAGTTGGGACTCGTGGTGGCCCTGCACAAGTCCGAGGCCATGTGTTTTCATGGTCCTCGGAATGCGCCACCGTCGGGTTCCCAAATAACGGTAGGAGGGGTTCGCATCGGAGTCGAGTCGACGATGAAGTACCTGGGACTCGTCCTCGACAGCCGGTGGAACTTCGTGGAGCATTTCCGACGTTTGGCTCCCAGACTGGAGCGGGCTGGGGCTGCCTTGAAGCGGCTCATGCCCAATCTAGGTGGTCCAAACGCCTCCTGCCGGAGGCTTTACGCGGGGGTCGTGCGGTCCATGGCCCTTTACGGGGCACCGGTGTGGGCGCGTTCCCTGAGGCTGCGGCCAGTCCGCCGGTTGAACGCGTCCCAGAGGGTCATGGCCATTCGGCTAGTCCGGGGTTACCGCACGGTCTCCGGTGAGGCGGCGAGCCTCCTTGCCGGATTGCCGCCGTGGGATCTGGAGGCGAAAGTCCTCGCGCACGTGTGGGAGTGGCGCGAGGAGGCGAAACGCCGGGGCGTAACGCCGCTGCCGCGAGAAATCACGGTACAGCGGACAGAGCTCCGGCGGGATCTCATGGCGACATGGAGAGTGCGACTGTCGCAGCCCAGCGCTGGGCACGCCACAATTGCGGCGATAAGTCCCCTCTTTGAGGAGTGGTTAGAGAGGCGCCACGGCGTCCTCACCTTCCGCCTGACGCAGGTCCTCACCGGACACGGTTGTTTCGGGAGGTTCCTGTTTCGCATAAGGCGGGAGGAAACGCCCGGGTGTCACCATTGTGTGGATCGCCCAGAGGACACGGTGGAGCATACAGTGGAGGTTTGCCCGGCTTGGGCAGAGCACCGCCGTGTTCTCACGGAGGCGATCGGCGGCGGCGATCTCTCGCGTCCGAGCTTGGTCCAGGCTATGGTGCGGAGCGAGAGTGCATGGGAGGCCGTCACCTCCTTCTGCGAAGCGGTAATGCTCGCAAAGGAGGAGGCGGAACGCGTGAGGGAGAGGCAACCTCACGCCCTCAGTCGCCGCAGGAGACGCCCTGGGCGGCGGGAATCAATAGCCGATTCCCGGCCACCGTAGGCGCGGGCTTGCGGACGGTGAGTAGTGGGTAGCTCGCCGTCCGGTGAGGACCAGGCCCGGGTCGACGGCGCGTTGTGTTCCACGCGCGCCTCAAAGAGATGTCAGCAAGAGATGGGGTCCAATAGGGCCGATGCCGCTGGGGTCGCGGGTTGTTTGAAAAAGATACCGTGGCCCTGGCATAGGCAACTGAAGGAACACGGGTGGGTTTTAGTCAGTAAAAGTCTGACACGCCCTTCCGCTCCACCCAGAGCGGGAGAAGTTATTTGATGATTTCCCATCCACAAAAAAAAAAAAAAAGGTTATTGGTAAAACACCAACAACTTCTTAAGAACTTCTTTCTTTTTTTTTTTCTTAACTTCTTAACAACTTTTACTTTGGGAACAAACCTGAAATCGCGAAAAAAAATCAGCTGTTCAGTACATTTATGGTCGCATAATTCGTCAAAATGTATCTACTGAACAGCTGTTTTTTTTTTCGCGATTTCAGGTTTGGTCTCATAGTAAAAGTTGTTCATAATGATGAGTCCAATGTCCAAGAGGTTGTTGGTGTTTTACCAACAAACCTGTATATACAAAAAATGAACGAAATCAGTCCAGTTATTAGTTCAAAAAGGAGAGTTTTAATTTTGATCAAATTTGATCAAAATTAAAACTCTCCTTTTCCTTTAAAATTCTACAGTTAGAATTGGATCATTAGGTCAATGAGTCAATGAACTTCAATCCTTGAACATGTGTGCAATAAAAAAGCCATGCTCGGCGAACAATAGATTGGGAACCATGGGGTGCACCAGGTGCAGGTGACCAGCTCGGTTGCCTAAACAGAGTGATTACTTTTACTGAATTTAATTTGATATTAATTTGGTTTGAAAAATTTACTTTATTAATTTACGGTTTTTAATTTTGGTATGCTTCTGTGGACTAGTATTACTTGTAGTTTTATTTATTGGACATATGTCGGTTCCATACCGTATAATCGCAAGCACGTTTTGGAGAAATGCTAGGATTTAGGAACATAATCTTTCTTTTGCCCTTATCCCAATTTATTTAGAGTCGGCGCAACGTTCCTTTATTTATTTTATTTTATTTTATTTTACACTTTTTGGAAAACTTACAGCTAAACATTTTTGCACGATTGAGAATAACAAAATTAAGGCCAATTAAAAGTTTTCACATATAGAAAAGAGCTTATAAAGATAAAAAATTGAGAAGGTAGACAATGTTTTAAGTAAAAACCATATATAAGTAAACATGTGTTTAAAACAGCGTAAATTGAAATAAATTAGTTTACGTGATCAAAAAAGAAATCACAAAGAGTCCTTTTTAATTTTGAGATGCTAGTATTGAAAACATCGATGTCGACGCCCCGGCGGCAGACCGCATTATACGTATGACTCGCTCTAATTAAGTATGAATTTTGTCTGTAATTCGTTCGTACCACAGGAGTATGCAATAGGTAAGGATTGCGCAGAAAAGCAGAAGGAACCCGCAGTCCGATTTTGTTCAGCAATTCGGGAAGCCCGGTAGAACCATTAGCAATTCTAATTAAAAACGCTAAGTCTGCAATTCTTCTACGTTCAGAAAGAGGAAGTAGATGGAATCTTTTACAGCGTAGGAGATAAGTGGGAGAATAAGTTTTAGACCGGATATATATATTATATTCCGTTCTTTGTTACTTTATCATTAGTCAACTCTCTTTCCATTCGTATCATCTTTAGGAACATTTATTTTAATTAAAGAAACAAAAATTAAGTTATACATAAATGGGTGACCGGCCATCATATATTTGGACCGTTATCGTTAACCTCTAGTCCTGTTTATCAGTTAACAATCGTTACAGGCAGTCAGAAGTTCAAAAGTCATAACCGGAGTAACCTTAGGGTCGGTTATCAATATCAGTAGTTAGTTAGATAAGCTGTTAGGAGCTCGTGGCTAAGTAATAACAGCCGCACGGGTAGACCCATCAGGTTAAGCTACGCTTGCCGGGGTTGATCTGTGGATGGGTGACCATCTTTTCATACCGAGACTCCTACGTGCCTCGGAAAGCACGTTAAGCCGTTGGTTCTGGCTGTCATTCGTGGATCTCTGACAGTCGTTACGGGTTGTCAGAAGTCCGAAAGTCTTACCAAGGGGTATCGTATTACCCAGTAACTGGGTTGTGGAGGTCAGATAGGCAGTCGCTCCATGTTACAATACTGATATTCAGCTGCATCCGGTTAGACTGGAAGCCGACCCCAATATAGTTGGGAAAAGGCAGGCAGATTGATTGATTGATTGGCGACGTTAGTTCTGATTCTGCCCACGTGCCAAAAGATCCTTGTAAAAAGATTTAAATATATATATATATATATATTGATTGCACGTTCTGTGTACATCAGTTCTTATTTTAAACTTGTACGTTTCACACATACTTCTACATCTATTTATAAAACAAAGCACACACACACACACACACCAAAATCAAATCAAAATCAAAATCAAAAGTCATTTATTCAAACTAGGCTGAGAATCAGCACTTTTTGAACGTCAAAATTACATAAGACAGTCCCCCAAAACGCCCGCCCTTCACCACTTCCTAGTGCTTTAGCTGGGGAGAAGAAGTGGCGCAACAAACTCCCCAGCAGCACAGCTGTCTGTTCAGTTAAAAAAAAAATGATTCTATATAACACTGCGCATAATAATTTAGGTACATTACGCAATACAAAACATTAAATTAAATTATTTGCTATAAGTAAGCTAGCACACGCCAATATACCAAAAAAAAAAAAAAAATCGAAAACTATACTCAAGCAGAAACAAAATACAAAACTAAAAACGTAGGCAGAACTTTATACCCAAATAAAAGCCTCCAGTAATAAAGGGCGTGCCCACTTACATATAGCCGTACATGTAGTCGTAACTCAAAGTCACAGATGATAAACTAGGACCATCGAAGTAAAATCAACAACGAGTTAAGTTACTAATAACAAAACAAAACCAAGGTCAGCAAGACGACCTGTCACCACAAGCAGCACCCGTTCACGAGTATAACGCAAAGATCAGCCATTACCCCCCTCGCCATATTTGAGGGAAGGGGACAACCCGACCCCCGACGCTACCGCAAGCAGTGACATCTAAGGGAGCATGACGAACTTGCTGCCGGTTGCTCGGGCAAGAAAAACTATGATCAATTGTCGAGGTCACTAGCTAACCACATATTGCAATACCACTCATAAAAATAAATAAACATTGAAATGAGTAGATTATGTCAATAATAAATAAAAATAAAATTAAAATAAATTGACCTTGAGAGTCAAACAAAATAAATAATTATATGAACTCATATAACCTGTCAGTAGCTATGCTAATTCTGGAGAAAGAACATAAACATTGTCTTAAGCTAAACACAGCGACCAACTATTCTTATCGCTCAAGTAATCGTTGATAGAATAGTATGCCTTTGAACAAAGGTTAGATTTTACTTTAGCTTTGAACGCATTAAAGGGCAAATCTAGCAAAGAAGAGGGTAGCTTGTTATAAAAAGATATACCAAGCCCAACAAATGAGTTATGAACCTTATGAAGCCGGTGAAATGGAGCACGTAATTTGTCCTTATTTCTGGTGTTAACATTGTGAATATCACTGTTTTTAGTGTATAAATGTATGTTTTGTCTAATATATAAGATGTTGGCGAAGATGAATTGTGATGCCACCGTGAGAATACCAATCTGTTTAAAAAAATCTCTCAAAGAAACTCTGGCACCGAGCTGGTAAATTGCTCGAACAGCTCGTTTCTGAAGAACAAATATATTTTGAATATCAGCGGCTTTGCCCCAGAGCAGAATACCGTATGACATAACGCTATGAAAATAACTAAAATAGACTAACCGAGCTGTATCAACGTCAGTGTATTGTCTTATTTTCCTGACGGCGTAGGCGGCTGAACTGAGCCTTCCCGCTAGGCTTGATATATGTGGGCCCCACTGAAGTTTGGCATCTACTGTTATACCCAGAAAAACTGCCGAGTCTACAGTTTTAAGCATCTCTTTATCTAAAACGATGTTGGGTCCTAGATTTCTAACATTCGGTAAGGCAAACTTTATACATTTCGTTTTCTTTGAATTGAGAACTAACACCCTACTAACTAACACCCTACAAACAGCTACAATACACAGCTGGAATTGTAAATTCTAGCCCAGAATTAATCAGCCCAAGCTATATATAATGACTGTGTGTAATATAAACTATATTGCAATACATATATTGCAATATAGTTTATATTACAAATAAATCACTCCCATCCTTTCAACTGGAGCAAAACTTGGTTAGACACATTTTAATGGTGTTTAATAAAGGAGTGAACAATGCTAGAATATTACGCAGCCTGCAGTCAACAGCAGCCGAACAATGCAAGAGATTCGTTAGTGATAACTCTTACTACTCGAACTCCCCAGAACTCGAAGTTTCTAATAAAAAAAAAAGAAAAACGTGAATTTGTACAAAATAAACCTAACGGATCGACCCTATGCGTTTTCATCCATTCCTCGTTAATTGTTTAAATTATTCATGGTTTATTGGACATTTATTAAAAATGCATGTAAGTTTTTCTACTTAATACATAAATAATGTCGTGTTTATGTCGCAGCCAAATTGCCATAATACGGTGTAATCGTGTAATACAAAATGTCTAGCCGAAATACATAAAGGCGCTGTTTTCTATTACGGCTGATTGATGTTCAGCCAAAATGTCGTAATGACTTGTTCGACAAAACGACGGCCAACCTTTAGCCCTATTGCAAACAGATCAGAATATTGGGTAACCAAGCCAAGTTATTGGGTAAGCAACCAACTTATTGGAAGTAGCGCTCGCTCGGCTCGCGCGTGGTTGGTCACAGTTCTAACGTAACCTTTTTTTTTTCGGGGTGGAATATCCTCATGCATATCCTCCGCCCTGGGGAGAACGGAGGAGTCTGTCAGACTCTTACCGACTAAAAACCACCCTGGTGTTAGTTCCCACACTTGGACCGAGGATTATGGCAACTTGTGCGCCTTCCACGATCCCCGGATGGTGCCGGCCTGCCTTTGCGGGCCACCTCAGGGTTCTAACATAACCTAACAATTTTGGAACTAAAAACTACAAAGCGACGCGCCAAATTGTAATACGGCGGAGTGTTGATCAGCCGCATTGTAGAACGCGATGCACTATCACAATGCGCGTATGTTTATTTACCACTAATATATTTTAGCTGAAAGTAAAAAAAATCAATCTGCCTAGCCTTTTCCCAACGATGTTGGGGTTAGCTTCAAGGCTAACTGCATGCAGCTGAATACCAATATTTTACATGGAGCGACTGCCTATCTGACCCCCACAACCCAGTTATTGGGTAATACGGTACCCCTTGGTAAGACTGGTTGTCAGACTTTCGGGCTTCTGACGACTCGTAACGACTGCCAAAGATCCACGAATGACAGCCGGGACCTACGGCTTAACGTGCTTTCCGAGGCACAGAGGAGTCTCGGTTTGTAAAGATGGTCACCCATCTACGGACCAACCCCAGCAAGCGTAGTTTAACCTGATAGATCGACCCGTGCGGCTGTTATTACTTAGCCACGAGCTTCTCATCAAAAGTCAAGACGTCGTCGAAAGTCAATCAGCTGTAATAGAAAACAGCGCCATTATGTATTTTAGGCTAGACGTTTTGTATTACGGCGTATTATACAATCCGGCGACGACATATAATTGAAAGTTGAGTTTTGAACATTGTTAGGGCCTTTATAGACACCTATTGCATTTCTCTACCTCATTTGATAGCCATTGTAGCGAACCGTTACTTTATTATAAATCGGAATGGATTAAATAGCCAAATATCAATGTGCGTCACAAGATAACAAGACTCCCCCCCCCCCCCCCCCCGGTGGGTTCCCGCATTGTCGAGGCGGAAGGGCTCAGTAGCCGTGGCTTGGACCCACGGTGAAACGAAGAGGAACCGGAGAGGGGGCCGCTCGTCAGGGCTTTTTCCAGGTAGCCGACGACGTAGCGGCCAACAAGTAGGTTGCGGTGCCGCTTGGGCGACATCGCAACTGAGGCGGGCCGCGATGCCTTGCATCTGTTTTTAAATAAATTTATGTACGTCTTCTTCGTATTAATTACCATAGATTTGTGGCAAAAATACAAGAGCTATTTGACAATAACTAGGTACGGCAGTCTCGTACATTTTCCTCACCTCACTCTTCCGAGTTCTTGCATCTTAGTAAGGGATTGTGTGCATACCATTGCTGTTGAACAATACTCTATGGGGCTTTGTTCCAAGCACTCCATAAACGAGTATGTACCGTATATGTAGCCGAAATGGTGTTGCAAGTTCAAGCAAACACAGGGGTGGACAGATCTCCAAGTGTATGTGAACAATTGGTTCGAGATCGAGACAATTGCTTGGCAAACCGTAATGTTATACTGTTACCAATTGTGTTGTTTAGGAAAATAATAGATAGCCCTAAATATCTGTAGAGTTTATTGGGGTAATTACGATAATGGGGTAATTACGATTAATGATAATTTCTACCAAACCCACGTAGCGGCATTTTATATAGTGACAGCGAAAGACGGTGACCGATAAAAAGCATCTAATCATTATGTTGCCAATATTATATGTAAAATACCGCTGCGTTTGTTAAAAATTATCATCAATCGGAATTACCCCATTATCGTAATTACCCCAATATATCTTATATCTGTTTAGCACATGTAACAGGGAGTGATCCTAATGCCGTTAAACGGACACAAATCCAGACTCCGAGCTGCTAATCGGAGGTGACATTCGAAAAGCCCATTAACACTGGCCGAAATTAGAAAAGTACAATGTTAGGGTGGCTTAGTCACTGGGTTCGGCAGGTGTGATGTAAAATGTACATGATCACCAGCATTAGACCGTCTAACCGGAAGATGATACATGTATGGGTTACCTATTTCTATAAGGAGGGTGTTTAAAACACGTATTAGCTATTTATACAGGGTGTATCAGAAAGGTGTGGTCTGTAAGGGTGTGGTACAGACCATCAAACTGAACAACTTTCTCCATGCGACCAACATGGTAATCGAGAAAAAAATATCGGCTGTCCTATTCATTTGGGTCAAGCAGGTATTTGAAGCTTTGTATGGGGCTACTGATAATAAATTTTTCCTCGATTACAATCTTAGTTCCATGGAGAAAGTAACAGTTGTTCAGATTGATGGTTTGTACCACTCCTTTCTACATTATGTATAAACATAGTAATATATACGTATTAAGTAATTTTAAAATATTATCAATGACACAATCAAACGCGTTCCGCGGCTCGAGAACAATAATGGTGGGATGTTAGGAACGTTCAAAAACTTCACTGCCAACGCTCGAAGTAGGTTCACTCGATGTTACCAACATATACAAATACAAATATTCTTTATTGTGGTACATAGGTAAGCAATAAGTTGTTACATGTTTCCGAAATTGTACACAGCTATGACCCGCCATAATGGCATACAATAATTTTAAAGTAGGTAACATTTTAACAGCATAATCAAATAGAAAATTAAAATAATAACAATTTAAATATGCAGCACTTTAGAATTAACGAACATTTTTACATGTCAAGGCAACAATTAAAATAACGAGACATAAATTATAAATTCAGTTAGAATTAAATAATACAAATTAAGAAATATACACATTTTACTTATCAGGGGAACAATTAAAATTAAATAACATCATCGAGATAATATTTTAAAGTATAGTAACATTTGTCTAACAGTAATTGAAATAATTTCTTTTATATATGATATATGATACCAACCTATTTATAATACAAACAAAATAGTAATAAACAGTCTCTACGTGACTATAATCGACAAAAATAAGAATAAAATTTGTTGTCTTTATTTTTTTTTGTTATCAAAGGTTTCAAGGACAACTTGTAAGTTATCTTAATGACAGTTCAATGTAGACATAGTCCTTTATCGGAAACGAGTTTTTAACTGGTTAAGTGGGTCAGTGTTATTTTGTAATAAGAATTTATGTCAGAAAATTACTGTTTTTGGGAGTTTACGAGATATTATATCAAGTATATATGTTACGGGTAATGTTAGATGACTGAGTAAACCCAGGTTTACCCAAGCATTTTGGGTAAAGTCCGAATAATAATTAAAATAAATTTTAATTCCCCATACAGGTCAACTCAGGTAATGCTACAATGATTAAACTTAGGTGTAGGCTGAAAGGTAGGTTAGGTTAGGTTAGAACGCACAAGATTATTCGATTTTTTTTTATTTACTCAATCTTCTAGCATTACTCGTAACATATATTTGAAGTAAAAAAGTAGATATTATGTACTATAAATGCGGAAGTTTTTAATGTTTGGATGTTTGTCACGCAAAAACGGCTGTATGGATTTAGATGTGTGACACACAGATAGTTTATAACCCGGATTAACACATACGATCCTTTTTTTTTATTCCGGTAGTACGTTAAGTCGGATAATTTTCGACATCCACGCGAGCGAAGCCGCTGGAAAGAGCTAGTAATAACTAAATAAGTAATACCTACTATAAGTAATGGCATTTTGAGGAGTTATTCTATTAGACATTTCTTAGTAGCCTGTAAATAGCAATAGGCAAACATACTCTTACATACTTGGGACTGAAATATAACTGTTAAAATGATGGTGTGTGTACTATACAATTGCCTACACCTCTGTCTATCTCTTAGGATAATTAGAGACGTGATGTTATTTTATGACAATATTTTGATAGATATTAAAAAAAATACAATAATATTGATATCAAATAAAAGTTAGTAATGCATCAATTCCAAAACTAAAAAGAAAATAAAACTAGAAAGATTGAAATTAAAAATATATTAAAAAAACAATAAAATCTGACTGCACAAACAAATAACTGAAATCTGTTGAATTTAGGTATCGCAGGCGGGGACAAACAAATTACACCCTATTTCAGGTTATTGGTTTGTCCCCGCCTGCAGTACCAAGGTTCTATATATAATAATGCTTGTTTTTCTCTTTTCAGTTATGTGTTTGTGCTGGCGGGTTTTTTGTTTTTATTATTGTCTCCTTTATTTATTTATTTTAACTTATTTTATTACATTTATAAATATTTTTATAAAAAACATTTAAAAATATATATTATTATTATACTTACATATCTCGGTACCCTGGGGTCCCGAACCTTTGGAAGGCATACGACGGGCCGAAGCCAACTTGCAGAGGCCCCTTAGATAATTTTAAATGATGAGGAGACACCAACCGACGATTATCCCTATATGCACTATGCAAGTGCACCCTAGGATAACCCCCGGTTGGTGCAGGACTATTGTTTTATGTGGAAACTAAACATATTGGGCTATGGGTTTGGGTGGCTAAAGTGGATTGGGTAACTTGAACTATGGAAGAACTATGTCCCCTGCCTTACCAATGTTATATGTGACTTGCACACTCAATAATGGGCCCCCAGAAACGGCCGCTAGCACATAGTCACGTAGCGACAAGGGGGCAACACTTCCTGAGGTGCTTGAGGAGTGGAGAGGTATTCCACGGCTATCAGGACAATCCCGGAAGTACGATCAAGATCCCTACCACCACCTTTTACTGGAATACTTCCTTTCTCCAAGCACGTTTGCTATTATTATTATTTTTACAGAATACATCGGTTCCAACAAAATGTTGTACACACAAACCCAAAGTCCCATTCCTCACAAAAACCCACCAGACCAGATCGATTTGAATCTGGTTACAACCAGTCTGCTTTCGAGACGTTTTTTTCACCCAATCAATGACGGTTGATACTGACCGCGTTTTTACAGGCAAGGTTAGCAATTCGATGTTACAAAGACAGATCCGATTCGAATGTTATGTAAGTAATATTGTGTTGTATGTTTTATGTGCTGTCTATATTAAGACGCATATATGTATATATACTCGTACCAACGGCCTTGAGTGGTTCGCTTGCGTCTTCTGTGCTGAGCTTACGCAACGCGTTGTACTTACGACCACCCAATAATAGGACTCGCCCATCAAGGAGCGCTGTCCCAAATTAGACGCATTATTAATTTATTATACATCGAATTAAAACACGTATACTAAAAGATAAATAGGTAACTAAAATATCTTTAAAATGGTGAAGGTTTCATAAAAATACGCTTGATAGTTTTTGCGTAATTCTCAGTTTTTATCCGCGTTAGACATACACCAATCTGCCTAGCCTTTTCGCAACTATGTTGGGGTCGGCTTCCAGTCTAACCGGATGCAGCTGAATACAAGTATTTTACATGGAGCGACTGCCTATCTGACTCCACAACCCAGTTATTGGGGAATACGTTACCCCTTGGTAACGTATTCCCCAGTTGTCAGACTTTCGAGCTTCTGACGACCCGTAACGACTGCCAAAGGTCCACGAATGCCACTTAGAGATTGATTACACATAATCTGAAATGTTCTCATATAAAGTTATTAAGAAGGAAAATGCTCAATTAACATATTTGTCCAAATCATTAACACTTCTCTTTTAGACGTGAAACCATTAAAATTCGGTTATCGTCGCCATAAACATTCATTATAATATATCGCACGCTTAATAATAAACTAACCGATTACGGTTCAGGTCCAAAATGAGTTAGGCGTACAAAGAAATTCGTTTTAACCTCAAAACATTATTTCTGTATCAATAATAATCAGTTCATGAAGTATTCCTATAATACATTACTTCATTATCATTATGCTTATTGACTGAGTTAGAAGCCAATTTGTAAGACAAGTCTTGATTGCGATTTTTGTAGTTAGATCAGTCTATTATTAAGCATGCGATATTAGGTCTTCACTTCCTGTATTTGCATTCCAATGAAGATACACATAACATCTAGCCTATTTTCCGCGAAGGGTTAGGCGGCAGGTGTACCGTAGACCTTAGTACACCCACATTTCGCCAGTTATATTATTAGCCTATTGCCATCGACCGAATATAAATGATGGAAAAACTAAATAGCACTCTGCCAGACCTGGGAATCGAACCCAGAACCTTATGCTCAGCAGTAGCGCTTGCGACTTAGTCGCACTTTCTCGTCGGTTTGGTCTAGCGACCAAAACGACGAGAACGTGTAGATATTCATAACTAACCTCACAATACGTAGCTGTAATACGTAGTTGAGCAAACGTTATGCTACAAAAAAAGTGAAACAGTCCATAAATAAAATTGTCACTTCGGGGAAACGAACGCACAACATCACGCATTCATCCACTACATTCACTTGATACTAGTGAAAATTATGTGACGACATAAAACCTAAGTATTGACAATTGGTAACCTAAAAGAAGGAATGATGATCTCCCTCCCTACCTTACATACCATTTCGCCAACACAAGATCACTTTTAAAATCTAACAAAATCCTTATTCACAAGTCATCGCCATCTCGTTTAGGTAACCTTCGGACCTACTATTATAAGATCCTTTAATAAAAACAAGAAGTCAATTTGAATTAGACCTCGGACCTTTATTGCGAGCGACTGATGCCAACAATTCGGACATCGCAAATTGGATGCTTCTTAAGGAAATGAGACCTTATTGATATGCGTAACACGACGTGATGTTAAACATGTAATGTAATACCATAAGACGTCTCACTATCGTCTGTTATCCTAGTACTTTCAAGATTAGTATGTCGTAATAAAATTAACTGACTGGGTCATCGTTGGTTTGCTGATTATATATTATGCTTTCCTGGTACAGCCGAGGTATTTAAAATTTTACGCCTCTATTTACCGCTCATATTATGTTATTGTGATATTTATTCTATTAAAAACTTGTAAGCAAGTGTTCAACCTTTATATAATAATAAATGTATGATGTCGACGATATAACCCTATATTATAAAACTCATATATGATAATAATAACTTGCTACGAAAAGAAAAAAATAATTTAAACTATATTGAAATGCCATAATAAAAAGGAAGTCAAATTTTCTACATCAGTGGGGTTGAGGACCAATAATTCCTCCGTGTTTCAATGAGTACCGTCTTACTGGAAACTCTTCAACTTGGTCACAAGGACCTTTCACATTAGGCCGGAGCCTTAACCGGACGGCGACATGCCGTATTCGAGCCACATTCACAATGGGCTAAACCGTGCACCATGTACCATGGGCCAACAACTCGACGTAATGTCGAGACACGAGATGCAGACTCGGCTGCACTACATTTATCCACAATAGCTTATTCCCCCGTTCATAGCATATTGCTTCAACACCAGGGATAGGATTAGAACAGCCCTACCCCTGACCACTGTTATACTGTGTAGAAACGGACCTCCCGTTCGAGTGATGCGAAATAGTGTAGCTGTGCGATGCGATGAGAAAATTTTGATAGCGCGATGCAGGACTTTTTCAATTTCTGACTAAACTATTTACAAATATCCTTAAAATAAAATTTTCACATACACTACAATGAATTTAGAATCGTTTGGCACATTGAAAAGTTACAAATTTCGAAGATTTGAGAATATTTTTCAGAGGAACAAGGATGGTCAGATACGGCTCGCACCGATTGCGAGAAGGACGGCAATCATAATACGTAAAGAGATCTTACAACTAGCCACAGTGCTGCCATCTCTTATAAGAGTGTATAACTACGCATCCCTGAAGTGACCTATTTAAATAGGTAGGTATTACCAAAATATATTTTCATATGAAAGACGTATGAAGATGGCGGTTTTTCTGTAAACGAAAATTGTTTGTATTTAATAAAGGCTAATTAATTGTTATTTATTCAATAAAAACATCTGTAGTCATTTTATTCTACTTTTTATAATAATAGCTAATAGAAAATCCATTACGTATATTATTATTCCTTAATTACGAATACAAAATGATAACAATGAGTATTTCTTTTAGGACCTATATCATTGTGATTGTGGCAAAGGGAGTTAGGCAGGATTCATGGGCGAAGTGACGACACTTGGAACCTAGTATTGCGATAAGAGAAAACGTTATCAATGCTTAGTATTATGTTGATACATCTTTCTCCACATAATATTTGCCATTCGATACTTTTTTTAGCATCGCCTCTACCACAGAAATGATGTTGTTTATGATAGAGTTTTAGTGATTTATTTATTTTGACTCTACCATCATCTGCCTAGTCTTTTCCCAACTATGTTGGGGTCGGCTTCCAGTCTAACCGGATGCAGTTGAATACCAGTATTTTAGATGGAGCGACTGCCTATCGGACCTCCACAACCCAGTTATTGGGTAACACGATACCCCTTGGCCCCTTGATGACTCTACCATTCTTGTTAAAAGCCATTGCTTTCATTCTTGGAGTTTAATCTTATAATAAAATATGGAACTGTAGTAGTCACAATAATATCAATAAGATGCCTGGCTGTAGGGATCTTATATAATTTCCATAACTTCTTATGAGTTAGCAAGGTAGATTAACACCCGTATTTATAAACAAGCAATTACTTGCTGCTATGTAATTTCTTAGTGAAAAAGCCGGTCAAGAGCGAGTCGGACTCGTGCATCGATGGTTCCATACTATCATTTATAAAATCAGTGAGCTATTTAGGGGCATCGTTTTATTTTTCCTGTAATCTTTATATAAACTTCTATCACACAGAATAATTTCAGATTTTTCTCTATGCAACCTTCGGAGATAAGGCGGTATTTTTTTTAAACATTTTTAATGAAAAGTCGGCAGCCTATGCGGCCTAATCAAAGAAAAATGTTTGAGAATGTGCAAACAGCGCTCTTTCATATGATACCCCACATGTCCTAGTAGTCACAATTCCAATGTTTAATACACTCTTTCAGTCCCTGTTGCAAAAAGAATAAATCTTATATGCAAAGTAGTTGGGCAAACGTCATCTAAAACTATTCCAAAATTAAAGTTGATAGCATTAGTAGTTCTTGAGATATCCAGCTGTGACAGACAAACAGACAGACAGGCTGAGTCGTACAGTCACGATCCGGGATTGTTTAGCCACTAGCATATAAGTAATCTTATTTTGGTTGTGCTACACGAATGCCGCCAGTGAAATTTGACATGTGACATTTCAGTAACGAAAAACGGGCGGCATTCGTGTAACACAACCATGTTAAGAAGATAAGCTAGTGGCTCAACAATCCTGGTTCGTGACTGTACCATAAGGGTTACCATTGGTTACCATTTTGGTACGGAAACCTAATAATATAATAAGTGAAAGAATATATAAAATCTTTTTCTATAGTCGAGTAATGTACTCTACTTATAATACTTGAGTAAATGTTTGAGTAACAATCAACGTTCCATTGCAAAATCAAACGCAAAATGGTTGAGTTCTTAATTCTTATGTAAAGAAAATGGTGACTAATACTTGGCTAAGAATTCTAACATTTGACAGTTCTTCAAGCAAATACTAAACTATAGAATAAAAGTCGTTACTTGAGTATTTACTTTTACTGAACACACTTTTACATGTTTATAAATACGGGTGTAAGCGGTGGGTACATTCTAGACTAGGTCACTATGTAATTAGACTGTAATTATAATATATAAGTATGTATTTACAAAAAAAAAAGTAGTATATGTAGTATATCAGTTATCTGGTTTCCATAGTACAAGCTCTGCTTAGTTTGGGATCAGATGACCGTGTGTGAAAATGTCCCAGGTTATTATTATTATTTATAAATGATTATAATTTAGTACTTAAGATTTCACTTTTTTTTAAACAATTTCTGGGTATACTGTACTTATGCAAGTATTCTGTTATATTTCGCGTCATGTAAGTTCACCGCTCTGAAGTAAGCTACAAAAGACTGCGCAGTAGTCAATATCTATACTAATACAGCAGCGCGCCATGCCATGCGCATCAGAAAGCCTGGTTTCCGACCGGCAACCGTAGGTTCGTGACGCGAACTATAATCAAACTAAAACATCTGCCAAGCCTTTTTACAACTATGTTGGGGTCGGCTTCCAGTCCAATCGAATACAGCTCAATCGATCTGCCTAACCTTTTCCCAAATATGTTGGGGTCGGCTTCCAGTCTAACCGAATGCAGCTGAATACCAGTATTTTACATGGAGCGACTGCCTATCCGTTCTCTGTATGTAAATGCGACTGCCTATTTTACATAGGCAGTCGCATTTACATACAGTTCTTACAACACTGTACGACACCCTAAGGTTTCAGAACCTTTTAATAGAGGATTCATATCATGGGAGTAGATAAAGTCTTGTATGCAACTATACATAATTAGGTATTAAAACACTCATGTGATAAACCTACACTCGTGTTTTAATATCCCTTGTTATACTACAGTTGCATAAATAACTATTATGATAGGCCAGATGGCGTGGTTGGCTAAGATACAACCTATCATGCCACAGGTTCGATTCCCAAAATCAATCAATCTGCCTAGCCTTTTCCCAACTATGTTGGGGTCGGCTTCCAAGCTAACCGAATGCAGCTGAATACCTAAATATATGAGTATTTTACATGGAGCGACTGCCTATCCGTTCTCTACAACCTAGAAGCTGGGTAATACGATACCCTTGGTAAGACTGGTTGTCAGACTTTCGGGCTTCTGACGACCCGTAACGACTAGTAAAGATGGTCACCCATCCTCGGACCAACCCCGGCAAGCGTAGCTTAACCTGATTGATCGACCTGTGTGGCTATTCTGGAACTACCAGTCAGATTTGAAAAAAAAAAGTTTTATATTGGATAGCCTAATTTTTGAGCAAGGCTATTTAACATCACGCTAGGATCCTTAGGGGCCGAGCAAAAACAAAACAAATCAGTAAGCACGCTAAGCGACAACGAAGTAATCGCGGGCAGGCCATCGGATGCGACTGAGTGGGTCGGGGGACAAAAATTTCACGTGGACGAAGTCGCGGGCAGAAGATGTTAAAAATACATAATAAACTACTTTTTTTTTAAATCTTTGTGTCAAATCGCAAAAAGGGAGTCAAATCGTCTACTACAGTGGGGTGGAGGGTCATATTCCTCCTGCACATGCCCCGACGTACTGAGGACTTATACACATGACGACTGGTAACCACGCAGTCTTTACACATTGGCCACAATGGCGCTACATATTGCCCACTAGAGGGACTTCAAATCGAGATACAGACTCACTGCACTCCATAATTCACAATAGCTTTTAACCACAGCGTATTGCTTCAACTAGAGGTGGGTATAGAACAGTCCCAACCTGATACTGTCTTACTGAGTAGACACGGACTCCCAAACGAGTGACGCGAAATATCGTACTGGTGTTACGTGGTAAGAAAACTTTGATAGCGCGATTTAGGATGGCATTGTTAAAGGAGGCGAATAAGAAAGGGGCTGATTTTTTTTTGCAGGTCCCATTATTGAACGATCGTTGCGTTTGTGAGGGGTTGTATTGTAAGCTCTTATATGGCAAGGAATTGTTCTCAATTTATATAGGGTGACTGGTAATTAGTGACCGATACTTAAACACATGATTGTACTCATGATAACAAACAACTTTTACTATGGGACCTAACATGAAATCGCGAAAAAATAATATTAAGCTACTCCCTACATTGTAACGAGTTATGCGAACATGAATGTATGGGCCATCTGGTTTTTTTTTTCGTGATATCAGGTTTGGTCCCATATTAAAAGTTGTTTGTTATCATGAGTACAATCACGTGTTTAAGTATCGGTGACTAATTACCAGTCACCCTATATTATGTCTCTTAATATCTTAATAAAAAAAAAAATGTACTAGGTCAGGTTCACAAAACTTTCACCGTTTATTCAATTATTTCGAGCTTTTTTTCTGTTGTGATAAACACTCCAATCTGCCTAGCCTTTTCCCAACTAAGTTGGGGTCGGCTTCCAGTCTAACCGGATGCAGCTGAATACCAGTATTTTACATGGAGCGACTGCCTATCTGACCTCCACAACCCAGTTACTGGATAATACGATACCCTTGGTAAGACTGGTAGTCAGACTTTCGGGCTTCCGACGACCCGTAACGACTGTCAAAGATCCACGAATGACAGCCGGGACCAACGGCTTAACGTGCTTTCCGAGGCACGGAGGAGTTTCGGTATGAAAAGATGGTCACCCATCCACAGACCTACCCCGGCAAGCGTAGCTTAACCTAATGGATCGACCCTTGCGGCTGTTATTACTTAGCCACGAGCTCCTCATTGTGATAAACATTAAATACATAAATAGAACAACGGGGTAATTGCGTAACACGCTAACAGTAAGCAATGGCTTTCTTTTTGACAGTTCAACAACATTCATTGCGTTATTTACGTTGTTGAGAAGACAAATTTTTCGAACATATGAAGCAATGGATTAGCAATATCCTTCATAATCATACAGATTGTGATTGATAGTGTGTTACGCAGTTAGAAGTGCTCGGTTAATTTACCTCTGATTTTGGATCACTGTCAAAACCACAGTGGTCTTTAATATCGTTACAATAAGGTTGCTGTTCTATTGCTGCTGTCAGAGTTAACTGTGAATGTAAAACTTGAAACAGCAGCCATGCTGCGCAATGCGCATTGTATGTTATTATGGTTTTAGCAGGAAGACACTGCTACGAGAATTCGTAGCGCGTAGCTCTGGAGCGCGGATTCGCTTTCCACACTGGGAATATTTTTTGTGACTTACACGTACGCTTTTTGGTTTAAGAGGATTGTGAAGTGCCGATACGCGGCGCGAGTCTTGGAGGCAATTACCTACATTCCATCCAATTATTTACATAAATATTGTTTCGGGCGATAGCGTTTTCACCCCCCTAAATCGTTACGAATTAAGACAATTTTGTCTGTCTCATTACATTCAGTACACCTTAATCTAGGTATATACTTTTCTTTTTTAGTAATTCTGTTTAATTTAATTAAAAAAAAAACGCTCGTTGAAGTTTTTTTGTCAAAAATATAGATATTTAGATGCTAATAACTTATAACGTATGCAATATTTCTGTATAATAAAAACGTACGGAGCTTGTTTTTCATTATACCTACAACATTTCCAAAAAATATTAAAATTAGACTATGTTTACGGAGAGAAAAACGTTATCGCTTGTTATATGAAAATTTATAGGTTCACAATCCTCTTAATTTATAAATAGGTATTATTTTTAAAAGAATATATAAAGTGTAATTTAAATAACGCACATCCTCTAAAGGGGTCATTGTGCTCATCATTATGAACAGTTTAACTATGGGACCAAACCTGAAATAGCGAAAAAAATCAGCAACTACATTATTTTATGTTCGCATAACTCGTCAAAATATAGGGAGCAGATGATTTTTTTCCGCGATTTCAAGTTTGGTTCCATAGTAAAAGTTGGTTGTTATGATGAGACAACGAATGAACCCTGCGTTATTTAGATTACTTCTTGTATAAAAGATGCTGCCATACTATATTTTATATATATTTTGAATAAATACTAAACTTTATGATTCAACTGATTTAGGGCGAAGTTCACCGACTTTTAAAAAGGCGACGTTTAGATATACTGGATCATTTTTTACAGTGTTGAAAAAAATAGGGTACAATAGGTGAACGGAGTAGAAGCCTATGGCATAACTAGTTTTAAAAAAAAAAATCTAAATTCAAATCATACGCACTGCGCAGGGTGCGTATGATTTGAATTTAGATATTATTATTTTTTTTACAAAAAAAAACTAGGTATGCCTTTGGCTCTACTCCGTTCCCGTTCAACTAATATACCCTTTTTTTTTTTCAAGATGGTAAAAAATGTCATCCAGTATACCTAATCAGTTATTTCCGTAGGCTTGTGTTCACCAACATTCAAACCACCGGTTAGGTACCTAACTTTTTTTACAGTTATATTTTTGTGTCAAATTTCCTAGGGAAAGAACTGATTAAATACTGAACAGTCGATGAACCACACCGTCCACCCTTAAGAAGTTTGACGTAAACCAACTATTTAAAAACCTAACCGGTTACCTAACAGGTTTGAATATTGGTGAACACAACCCTCAGAGGCAATAATGGTCGTCAAGCAATTTGGGTGAATTGATTAATGATCAAAGATGTCGCAGTAACAAAGCCAGTTTCATGCTGTGTAATCATTGCTTCATCAAGTCGTAGCGCGTAGCTCGGTGTCAAATTCGGGAATTCCATTTTGTGTGTAATATTACATTTTATTTCTGAACTCATAGCATAATTACTGCATAATAACAGACGTTCTTGAATTCAAATCTATTTTTTTTTAAAAGCTTTTTCTGTTAGGTAGGCAAATAAAATTGTAAATAAATAATTTGTCAACAAATTGCATGGACTTCGGACCACGGACGTTAAACTTACGTCTTTTTTCCTTAGTTTGGATTGTCTGTTTACATTTTCAGAAGACACTTTGTTGGACGTTGAGTTCATTACGTTCACTCACTGTGAAACGCAGACTTATTGTGCGTTTTTAGTTCTTCCCTCTCATTGACATATTTTGCAACCTCAATGCAAAAAAAAGTATCAAAAAAAGGATGTCAAATTTTCTACATCCGTAGTGGTGAGGCTTGTTCCTCTTTCCGTCTCGTCTAGGGTCATCTGACAGGCATTTGCCGCTTTTGATATACAACAGGCGTGCGGCGCTAAGCTGTTTTCCCTAATAAATGCACAGTGCAGAAAGGAATCGCCTGATAATGAGAGTCGGTAAAAGCGCTATTAGTATAGTAACCCAAAAAAACGTTTCGTGTGAAGATTTTTATACTTATATCCAAAAAAAAAGAACTTTAAAAAAATGTTATATCTTCGGAAAAATATCACTCAGTGTAGTAAGTTCGTTTATTCTAAATTAGTTTAGTGGTTGTAAATGGTTCATCCTTTTCATTTTGATTATGTTCTTTTAAGCTATCTGCTGCGTATTATTTATTTTTAGAGCTTACATTTTTTTTTGCAAGAGACAAGCATTTTCCTGAAAAATCAGGCATTTTGTATATCTTAGACACTAGACAGGCATCCTCCCTTACATAGATGGTAACCCTAGTCTCGCCGCACATGTTGCCATATAACACGGCAAGGCCCTAAATATAGCTTAAAGCAGCCTATTCTAAACTGCCTTTCTGCGTGGAAACACAAACTTGTATTATTAATAATATAATATGCTGAGACAATATTCCCACACGGTCATCTGATCCCAAACTAAGCAGAGGTTGTACTATGGAAACCAGATAACTGATATAATAATAATAATAATAATGTGGACTCGGCAATCATTATGCCGATAGTCGTTACGGTCAATGGCCTTATCGCTAAGAGCCTCGACCAACATCTCAAGAGGCTCTCGTTGGGTGGCTGGGTGAAGGGCCTGATTCAGAAGGCAGTCCTCCTTAATACGGCGCGTATTGTGAGGAGGTTCCTGTCTCTGGGGCCGAAACCACCGGTAGCTTGGACCCTGCACCCGCTACCGGCCGATCACTATTTTTTATATTTTTAAATGTTTTTATAAAAATATTTAAAAATGTAGTAAATAAGTTTAAAAATAAATAAAGGAGATAATAATAATAACAATAATATCCTGGGACATTACACACACGGTCATCTGATCCCAAACTAAGCAGAGCTTGTACTATGGAAACCAGATAACTGATATACTACATATACTACTTTTTTTTTTGTAAATACATACTTATAAATATAGATTATTACACCCAGACTCAGGACAAACAGACATGTTCATGCACACAAATGTTTGTCCTAGGTGGGAATCGAACCCACGACCTGCGGCATGATAGGTGTTATCTTGACCAACCACGCCAGCTATTATACAACTTGATGCGAAATCTTTATTAACTAGATGATATATATGAAATTGTTGGAAAAGCAAGTTTGTGATTTAATCCAAGGGCAGTAGGTAGTCCACCCCTTTTAAACGCAAATATTATTATTTAATTTTGCAGAAAGAGTAAGGTCCAGTTTGAGCGCTAGTTACTCGCGATAAAGGCATTGTACGCGGAGGGTAGTGAGTTCGATCCTCGGATTGAACAAGTTATTTTTGTGTTTTTCAGAATTTTTATACAGCTTTTTCTTAGTATTTATATTCAAAATATATTAAAAAATTAATGTTTCGATACAAAAGTTTAACATATAACCTACATTTTGAATTGTTTTTCACTTAAATCATCATCTGCCTAGCTTTTTCCCAACTATGTTGGGGTCGGCTTCCAATCTAACCGGATGCAGCTGAATACCAGTATTTTACATGAAACGACCTCCACATCCCAGTTACTGGGAAATACGATACACCTTGGTAAGACCGGTTGTCAGACTTTCGGGCTTCTGACGACGTAAAGACCAACGACTTAACGTACTTTCCGGAGCAAGGAGCTGTCTCTGTATGTAAAGATGGTCACCCATCCACGGACCCGAGCCGCTATTATTACTTAGCCACAAGCCCCTATTTTATTTTATTTTGGGTGTTTAAATACCTCCTAAACATTAGGGCCTAAAGTATCATTTGGGCCGCAGTATGTCGTCTTCAAAAACAAAAAAAAAGTATTGTACTCATAAGGAGGGCTTTCTTCTTCGCCTCCCGAACAATGCCGTCCGAAATCTCGATATCAAAGATTTCTTGGCTCGTGACATCAGTACGACATTTCGCGCTTGGGAGTCTGTATCTACTCATACAGTGTCGGGCAGACACAGTATGGTAAACCAGCAGTTGAAGCAAAATAAACTGTTGTTGAAAGCTATAGTGCTATAATATGCAGTGCATGTAGCTCGCGTCATGTTCATTGACGCAATTGGTACTTCGAGCCGATGTAATAAACGATTTGACTTATTTTTTGCTGAATTTAAGAATTAATCAGGAGTTATAATAAACTGGATTATAATACTTGTATAATCACTCTGTCATCCTCCTCTGTGTTCCTTTTCCTATAAACACTTTATAGATTCCTAAATACTTTTGAAGCGAAAGAGACACATTCCATTTACGCTAAAATAAATGTCATGAATATGTATAAAAAAAAAGAAACAAACAAACAAGGCAACATTAAAAAAAACTCAAAAATACTCGCCATCTGTGGGAAGCGAACTCGAGACCTTACATCAAGCCCAGTCACTTTCTTATTCGTCTCCCGTACAAGGACGTCCTAAATCGCGCTATCAAAGTTATCTTACCACGTAACACCAGTACGATATTTCGCGTCACTCGCTTGGGAGTCCGTGTCTACTCAGTAAGACAGTATAAGGTTGTGGGACTGTTCTATACCCACCCCTAGTTGAAGCAATACGCTGTGGGTAAAAGCTATTGTGAATTATATGCAGTGCAGCGAGTCTGCGTCTCGATTTGAAGTCCCCCTAGTGGGCAATATGTAGCGCCATTGTGGCCATTTTGTAAAGACATGTGAATAAGTACCTCTCTGTACGCCGGGACATGTAAAACGGAGGGATATGGACCCTCCACCCCACTGCAGTAGACGATTTGACTCCTTTTTTTTACTTTTTATTAATTATTACTAAATATAAAAACAAGTCCTTTTAAAGGTACTTCTTGGACTACAAAATATGTAGGGGTTTTTAGACTAGACTAAATGGTCTAAAATTTTCTCCTTCAATAGTCACCAAACTCAAAAAAAAAGGCATAAAAACAATAAAAAAAAGTATTTTTGTTTGCGGGGATTGAACGTGCGACACCTCGTCATTCTTGTTGATGATTAGCCATGGTTCAGCGGTATCATTTTTTTGTTATTCCTTCTACAATCGGTGTAAACAAAAAACAAACATAATGTCTGCCAAACTGCACAGCAGTTTGTCGGCAGTAGTCTCGTCTAACAATGTATTACATTTCAAAAATAAAATATTGTGCTAAAACTTAATTAAATACTTAATTATGCTAAGTAAACTACTAAGCAATACAGGCACCTATATTATTTTATAGTTCACTCAGCATTTCCTACAATCGAGATCAGAAATCGTACAATTGAAAAACAAGGCATTTTTTCCTACGTAAGGTTTGTTACAAATATAGATGAAAATATGATAATAAATGTGTATATGTTTGTATATTATTCCCTAGCAACATTCCTAATGAGCCACGAAACGGTGCTAACATAACTAACTTACTAAATAATTACTGTTGATTGAGCTATAGTACAACAGTAGGTAATAGGTAAACTACTTAGTTAAGTATAATTGTATTTTTTTTTATATTTCGCTTTCAACGCTATCTTAAAATCAGTGTAAATCTCTTTTTTCTTACAAACAATACAAAAATCTCTTTTTGCGAAATCAGATCGAAGAAGCGCTGTCACTGTAGGACTGCATAGAAAATAAAGAGAAGCACGATGACTCAACGCTGGTAATTTATTGCAAAATATGAAGCAAAAAATCTCTGATTGGATTAAAAAATTAAAACACTATTACGTTAATACGTTGCTTGTAGAATAATCTGATAAAAAATCATAATTTAATTTATATTAGTATGGTTTTTAATCGTTATCAAATTAGTTGTAAGTATTATGTTTTCAACACACTACATAACTAGCTTATATCCTGAAGAATATCAAATATTTTTCTGATTTTGTTTACTGCAATAGATCTTCTTTTTTATGCAACTTCTAACTTTTAACTTCTTCTTTTTTTCCTGCGTTTGGGTTTCGAGCGCATACAACCCTAATCTCTTCAAAGTGAGAGTGAACAGGCTTCTTCTGGGTAAGCTCACTCAACAAGAGCAAACCCATCTTAAATTAAAAAAAAAAATATATCATTTATTAGTCAATAACATAACCGCCATCAGAATCAACAATACGTCTCCACCTATCTGACAAAGAATGAATAGCATCCCTGTAGAATTGGTTTGGTTTTGACCTGAAGAATTCGTCTAGGAACTGTCGTAGGTGACCCTGACCATCGATTTTTTTTTCAGATATTCCATTACTAAAGGACCTGAATAGATGATAATCTGTTGGTGCCATATCTGGTGAATAAGGAGGGTGAATAATTATTTTCCAAAAAAAAACTCCAATAATTTGTGTTGTACTATTCTCGCGATATGTGGTCGAGCGTTGTTGTGTAAAAAGAAAATTTTGTCGTGTTCTGGACGTCTACGCTCGATTTCACTTTTTAATCTTTCCAGGTGGTTACAGTAGAGTGTAGCCGTCATGGTAGTATTTGTAGGAAGGAGGTCCCAATATATGACTCCATGAATATCCCACCAAACGCACAGCATCAATTTTTTCGCGTGAAGTTCTTTTTGTAGGGTTGGTTTTCCAGGTTCATTTGGGCCTAGCTATTGACGCTTAGGGGTATGGTTAATATACAGAACCCACTTTTCATCCCCAGTAATGAGATGGTCCATCCAGTTAAATGTATGGCGAAAAGATAGAAGTTATGTACAGACGTCTATGCGATACTGGAGTTGATATTGACTCAACTCATGAGGTATCCAAACACCATATATCTACATACCTTTTGCCTATTTCATGTAAATGTCGTTCTATTGTTGTATGAGAGCATTCGAGAAGAATAGCACGCAACGAAATCCTGGGATCTTTCGCAATAAACGACTTTGACAGGCCAGTTGGCGTGGTTGGTTAAGATACCACCTATCATGCCGCAGGTCGTGGGTTCGATTCCCATCCAGGACAAACATTTGTGTGCATGAACATGTCTGTTTGTCCTGAGTCTGGGTGTAATTATCTATATAAGTATGTATTTACAAAAAAAAAAAAAAGTAGTATATTATATGTAGTATATCAGTTATCTGGTTTCCATAGTACAAGCTCTGCTTAGTTTGGGATTAGGTGACCGTGTGTGAATAATGTCCCATATATTAAATAAAAAATAAAAAAAATAATTTAAATCTATTTCCACTGGCCGGCCAGACCTGGGCTGATCACTCAACGTGTAGTCGCCATTGCGAAATCGGATGAACCATCTTTTTGCTGTAGTCCGATACGACATGAGGAGCTATATGTTGGCATATGTTCCGCACAGCTTTGGCCGCTGCATGTCCAGATTGGTATTCGTAAAGTAAACAATGCCTAACGTGCGTTTTGATATCGTCCATTTTTATGTGATTTTTACACATCGACTCTCAAACTACGACTGAGACGAACAATTTTTTTTTTTAATAAGGACCTGTTGCAGTTGGCTCCGGGAGCCTTGACTGCTTAACCGAGTGTTGGCGGGGCCAGAAGGGCCTCTCGCCGGGTACTGAGACGAACAAGTGCCGCTCACTGTTTATATACCTTCGACGGTAGAATGTTCTAGATGATTCTCGAAAAAACTAGATAACTTTTACTAAACGCTCATTTTTATGTGACAGCCTACTACTTTTGGGCATTATAAAAGTTGCATTTAGTTGCGTTTAGGTGCTGTATGTAGTCCCCTTAATACAAATAGTCAAAAAGTTTTCGCAGAGGTACGTACTCGTATGTACTTGTGTGAATAACATTGTTAAAGGTAGACCGAGCAACAAGTATTTAGTTGGTTGAAAATGTTTGTCAATCAATCTGCCTAACGTTTTCGGTTCGGCTTCTAGTTTAACCAGATGCAGCTGAATACTAATATCTTACAAGGAGCAACTGCCTACCTGACCTTCACAACCCAGATACCAGGTAACACGGAATTCATTTCCACCTGACATTAGGGACTGCCAAACTTTGCAGTTGCAGTATTTAAAAGAAGAGTGAAAGAACACCATATTTTCATTTCGCCATAGTTATTAGTTATTTTAGTGATATTTATTCTAGAAGTATGTATGTATTTAAGTATTTATTATTTGTTTTATTTGCTTAGTGAATTGTTTTTTAGATTTTATGTATTTTTATTTTCTCTTTTATTCTTACACACGGTGTCTACATCTGTTTTTATCCTCTGTCCTATCGCAGGTATGCTCGAAGACATTTCTTTAGAAATAAGCATCACCTTTGTACGTAATTTTCTGTTCCTTTATTCTTGTCTGTTTATTTGTGTGTACATAAATGGTTAAATAAGTAAATAAATAAAATAACACGATACCCCTTGGTAAAACTGGTATGTCAGGCTTGGACTACTGACTTCCCGTAACGACTGTCGAGGGTCTACGACGGACAGCCAGGACCACTTTCACAGTATGTAATGGGTGGTTACCCATCCATATACCGTACCGCTGTTATTATCTAGCCACGAGCCTCTCATACTTTGCTAATTTCAATCTTTGTATTCCATGATTCAATATATACACATACCTATTTCAAATACAATTCGCATTCCTTATCAAACGTTTTACGTACCCACAATTTTATTTACCGTCGACTTTACATAACATGTCCTCTTTTAGCCCTTATTGTATGAACATTATGTGTCACATAAACAATATGTATTACTTTTTGAGAGCTATTGTTGATTGTACCGCAATAAATTGTCTTATTTTCCTGTTTTATTATATTTTCACATGAAAACATATGTTTGAAATATTAAAAAATCGAGTACTCGCTGAAATCGTTTTGTTTTTAAACAATAAAGTTACAAGCGGACTGGAAAATAATGTTCTTTTTGTTTAGATGTTATTTGTATGTTAGTGTGGAAAATAGTGTTTCATAGTATTTAATTTGGTGTCCATT
This sequence comes from Dicycla oo, assembly GCA_948252095.1. Lineage (NCBI taxonomy): Eukaryota > Metazoa > Arthropoda > Insecta > Lepidoptera > Noctuidae > Dicycla > Dicycla oo. The sequence goes on from OX411716.1 coordinate 21,013,382, forward strand.
TGTGGCAGTCTTTCAGGACTTCCGCGATGTAGATTAACTACAATATCAATCTGCCTAGCCTTTTCCCAACTACACTTACGTTGGGGCCGGCGTCTAGTCTAACCGGGTGCAGCTGAATACCATTATTTTACAAGGAACCACTGCCTATCTGACCTCCAAAACCCAGTTACTGGTTATCACGATACCCCTTGGTAAGACTTTTGTACTACTACACTGATTTCTGTAGATGTAATGGATAGTCACCCATCCATTAACTGGTCGCGGCAAGCGTAGCTTAACCTTCGATCGACCTTAGGTTAAGTACATTGTATCTTGCGATTCCCTTTTCACGACAAAGTACCCTTGTATCTACATACATTTAACCTTAGCCAGAAAAACTGCCCAATCCGGACATATAGCTCCTCCTTAGTGGGGCCGGTTTATTGGCAATAAATGCACAAGCCCACTTAAGGAACAGGTCAGAGTAGGGGATAGTGTGTGGTACATGTTATAGGAGACTAGCTATATTATACTCCTGCCCATATCTTTTCTATGTTAATAATACCAGCTAAGGTAATAGTTAATAATACCAGCCCCACTGACTTTGAGAAAGAAGCCGATAGAAGGATCCAGCCGGATTGGCCAGCGTTTGGCAAACTTCGTCAAGTCTTCTCGTCGCCAATCCCGCAGTGTTTGAAGTGTTTTCAACTAGTACGTCCTGCCCGTTATGTATGACACTATTTCTTTTTAATTTGTGATGGTTTTGCTCTTGACTCTAGTCTAGGTCAGAGGTGACAGAGATCGAGTCGACGATGGAGTGAGCCTACCCAGAAGAAGCCTGTTTACTCTCACTTTGAAGAGATTAGGGTTGTATGCGTTCGGAAACACAGACGCAGGTAGTGAGTTCCACTCTTTTGCTGTGCGCATTATAAAAGACATTTAGAAGCGCTTAGTGCGAATTGGTGGAATAGCAACCAGGTAGGGATGGTAACTGGCAGTGCGTCTAGATGTCCGATGGAACTATGGTGCCGAAACGTGGGCACTGACAGTCATGCTGGTCCATAAATTCAAGGTCGCTCAGCGCGCTATGAAGCGGGCTATGCTCGGAGTTTCTTTCAAGGATAAAATCAGGAATGAAATTATCCGGAAAAGAACTGGAGTAACCAGACAGCTTGCAGAGTAAGCAAACTGAAGTGGCAGTGGACTGCCGATGATTGTCGAAGGACTGATGGCCGGTGGAGCAGACGAGTCCTGGAGTAGAGACCGCGAATCGGCAAGCGTAGTGTGGGACGCTCCCCAGCTAGATGGACCGACGAGCTTAAGAAGTTGGCTGGGACAGACTGGATGCGGAAGGCGAAGAACAGGGTTTTGTGACGTAACCTGAGAGAGGCCTGTGTCCAGCAGTGGACTTCGATAGGCTGAGTTGATTGATTGTACCACTGGAAGGCAAAGGCCTGTTCTCATACAAGATGAGGCATGACCATTGATCACCACGCTTGCTCAAGACAGGTTGGCGATTTCAGACTTATGTTTAAGTGCAGTTTTCCTCACGATGTATTCCTTCACCATAACAACACGCTTTTAATCCCCGAAGGGTTAGGCAGACGTGTACCTATAATACTCCCACATTTCGCCAGTTATGTTTAAGTCCCATATAATAGGGTTTGCTACTGAGAAATTCCAGATGGAAAATACCAATATCACTTTGCCCGACCCGGGAATCCAACTCAACAGTAGCGCTTGCGACCACTAGACCAACGAGGAAATAATCATCAGTAAAGTCCATGATAAACTTAGAATTTGAAAATTCACATTGGTACTTGCCCGGAACCCTCGTGCATGAGGTGAGGTCTTAACCACTGGGCCATCACGGCTATCTTTTCAATGTTACCTCATCAATAAATCTTCTGTTCTTATCAAGTGTATTATAAGGTGGGCGCAATATGTTTTCTTCTAGCTTTCACCTTAGTATTTAAGCCACTTTCTAAACATATCAACTTTAACAAAATCCTTGCTTGAGGGTTCCGTACTCGAAGGGTGCTAAACGGAACTCTATTACTGTCTGTCAGCGGGCTGTATCTCATGAACCGAACCGTAATAGGTACATAATTGAGATTTTCCCAGCTTGTGTATTTCTATTGATGCTTTAACAACAAATAATAATAATAATAAAATAAAGTTAAAAATTAAAGATGGTCCACATACAAGAAACAAAATAGTTCTTTTTTTATACTGAAGTTTTTTTTTTTTTAAATATGTAGCTAGTGTTAAATATTTTACGGTGGTATAACACTTCGTGTGCGAGACCGCCTCGCACTTGGCCGGTTTATTTATTATTTTCAAATTACTTTTTCTGTTTATTTTATATATTTTTTACAAGTTCAAGATGTAGCACGTTTGAAAAATTTTGTTTTTAATTAAACCTAGTTTGGAAGGCGCTGATGTTTATGATACAATGATTTTTTCACTAGCACAGACACCAAGGATAGGCTGAAGCCCCTTGGTACCTGGTGAAGGCCCCTGGTTCTGGAATGTTATATTTTCACTTGGTAAATTATTGCTTTTGTGAACCGTAAATGTGTTTTTTTCTGAATTAAAATTATTTATTATTATTAATCATCCAGTTTTAAATGTGTTAGGTTATTATCATTTTTTTTTGTCACGACAGTGTCCTATGTGTGTTAGCAATGTTATCATCACAATTAACTCAATGCTTGTTAAGATAGTTCCTACGGCAGAAGGAGAATACTCGTAGTGGACAAAAGAGATTTCTCCATCTCTCTTTCATCCTATCCTAGTAGTTAGCCCATAAAATTTTCACTTACGCCTCCTTTTCTGTTTTTATTTTAATCTAAGTAGGCAAGTACACTTTTCACGCTTTCACTTACGCCTTGTACTGCCCCGTTCCCAATAAATTAGTGCAGCAACCCCCTGACCGGCACTTAAAGCAGACTTACGGTTATAGTACACTTAGCAAATGCTTGGGATCCCAATGTTTTTTCCAAAAAAATTGGACAATTACTAACACGCTCTTAAGGTTAAAAATGTGTTGATTATTATTTTTAGTCAGTAATTAAGTGTAATTCTGTAGTTTCTACCTGCATGGCAAGAAGGCGTGATTTTATGTACCTATGTCCTTAAAGATTCACCCTACCCCTATGGTCCGTTGTTTGTCCTACTATTGCAGCTAGCAAGCAATTTTTTCGAAATTGGAAAGGCCTCACGTTTCTCGATAATACATACCTAGTATTATTTTGTCATTTATCGTATTTTGCTATTTCTCGAGATTGAACAAATTTTGAAAAAATTCAAATCACCAATCAGTAGCCAGAACTTTTTTTTTTTTATGTATGGCATCTCGTAGTTGACCTAGAGAGGTCGTGACTACTTAACCAGACTATCCTGTGGCTGCCTTAAGATGACTCAATGCCTCCAGCCAGGGGCATAAAACTTACAGACTAAGCGACTACACGCTAAGGGCTCCCCCTGTGGGGAACAGGCCTTGGCTTAGGGCGTCGCTGGGGGGAGGACAGCAAGATGGGACAGGTTGGATCAGATTATTATTATTATTGTCAGGGGAGTTTAAAACTACTGGCTCAGCTACGCCACCAGCTGGCACTTCATACCCGAGCAAGGGACGGGGGGGAGGACGATTATTACGGGGTCGTCGCGTTCCTACGGTCCTTACAGTAGCCAGAAGGTCATAGCACTATTATTTCAATGGGGACACGTACACGACGTAACTGGTTACCAGGCGCGGAAACCGGGGGGGGGGGGGGGGGGGGCAACGGGTGCAGTTTTGCCCCCCTTGCGCTTCTACCTTTATTTTCTCCACCACATAACTCTAAATTTGACATAAATTTGTGTTTCTACTTTGTACTCAGTACATTACTATCGATACAATTATGTAAATAAATCGTAGTCATCCTCGAAAAGAGAGCACATTGTTGAGTTTAGGGAAAATAGGTGCCGATGGTATTTTTAAAAGAGCTTTCAGGGCTTGGGAAATCAAAATCCCCCCTCCCCCAGAGGCAAACATTTGTCCCCCATTGAGTGAAAACGTAGATCGGCGCTTACTAGTTACTATATTGACTAGCCTCGGGGTCGATAGCACAAAGGTACTGGGATTTGATACTGGGACGATCCTGTTGGGACCTTTGAATATCGTGGGTGGAGAAGGAGTGTAAATAAAATTCTAGTGTCCAGGATAAAGTCTATTGACAGATGACCATAAATATTAAGCACGGGGACGCTTCATACGCAAGTTATTGCCACTGCCAGCGCTATTACTTCGTCTTTGCAAGCGTTATTTTTGCCTTGTTTCTCTTTTTACTCGGCTCCTAAGGGTCCTAGCGTGATGTTATGTATTCTTTCTCAAGAATTAGGCTATTAAATGCATTTTTTTACAAATCCGACTTGTAGTTCCAGAGATTAGCGCGTTCAAACATACGAACAAAAACAAACTCTTCAGCTTTATTATTTGTATAGATATAGGTACTTATAGCAACAATTAATAATATTCTATTTAATTCTACGAGTAAAATATTTTCCTAGAACCACGATTTCCCTTTTTAGGGTTCCGTATCAGAAGGGTGCCAAACGGAACCCTATTACTAAGCCTCCGTGGTACGTACGCCCGTCAGTCTATCAGCGGGCTGTATCTCATGAACCGTATTAAGTAGGTAAAAATTAAAAAAGCTTTTTGAAAATAAATAACTTTATTGTATGGGGACCTACAATAAACTTTTAATTTTGAAAAAGTTTTTTTCTGACACTAGCATATGGGTTGTCATGGTCTAGAACTCTAGACTCATCGAGTAGAGTACATTTTTTTTATCATCAAAATTTAATAAATTGGGGTCCGCAAAAGTTAACAGTTTTAGATCATTTTTGTACGAGCTCTATCGTAACAACTACACAAGATAGGAATTTGAAACTTCTGTACTATCGGCGAAACGACCATCTATTACCGTAAGGACTATTCTTGCTTGCAGCGCTCGGCCGCTATAGTAACGCTTGCTAACAAATGTGGTCCTCGTGTTAACGGGATTTGGTTTTCAAATTGGTAAGTTTCCCCTATAGCACCATAAACTGTATTTAATCAACAAATACTTAAAGCGCTGATTCATATGGTACTTTCATTAAAATATATGTACGATTTTCCGCAACTGCAAAAATAACTTTGTAATTCACTGTATCACTTTTAAATACAAAGTTATCTTTGCGTTTGTTAAAATTTAAGATGAAAACTATTACTGTACTATACTGGCTTAGCATTTTCATAAAAAATAAATAAGGTAAAAGAATTAAAGGGGGTTCCCATACAAGAAACATGTTTTTTTAAACTGAAGTATTTTTTGAATATGTTGTAAGTAATAAATATAGTACTTACGGTGGTGCGGAACCCTTCGTGTGCGAGTCCGACGCGCACTTGGCCGATTTTTTAAATAAAATTAAAATAAAGTAACTACCTTACGTGCAACCAAAATCAAACTCTGTTCGTATCAATTTAAAACTGATTTTCTTAGACTATTTAGTTTTTCTGTACAGAAAAATAAAATAGGAATAGTAAAGGCTGTGCCTACGAAAACGGCAATTGAAAGGAGACAATTGCGACCGGGGAATGAGCGGATGCTGTAAAAAGAAAAAGAAACGCGGAGAGCGACACGCTGGAAGGAGGTTTAGAGCTGTAAACTATGGTAGAGATTTCTTGTATTTCCTTTTGACAGTGAATTTGTTTGCCTTGACGTCATCATTGGCACACGGATAGTTCCTATGAGATGTTTGAGACAAAGGGGCTCTTGACTAAATGACAATACCCGCAGGGGTCGTTCGAAGGTTAGGTAAGCTATCGCTTGTCGCGCTCGGTTCGTGGATGGGTGACATTGTGGGCACTCGTATCTCAATAGTCAATTGTCTGTAAGTTGGATAGTAAGTTTAAAAGAAACTAAAAAACACTATAAAAAGATATGACAAAGGTGGATTCTGTTGTATAATTATTATTAGAGTTTTAAGACGTTTAATCCCTTGAAATATCACAATCCAAATCTTACATAGAATAAATCAGAAAAATTGTTTATTGATTGTTTTTTTTTTAAATTATTTTTCGAGGTATACTAGATGTTTTTTTTTTACCGTCTTGAAAAAAATAGGGTACAATAGGTGAACAGAGTAGTAGTATAGCTTAGACACTAGACTAAAATTGCTCTATCAATAAACACTTTGAAGTAAATTAGAACAATAAAAACAGAAATTTTGAAAAAACTTTATACAGGGTTATTGGTAAAACTCCAACATCCTCTTAAGGGGTCATTGTACTCATCATTATGAACAACTTTTACTATGGGACCAAACCTGAAATCACGAAAAAAAAATCAGCTGTTCAGTACATTTATATTTATTTCGTCAAAATGTACTGAACAGCTGATTTTTTTTCGCGATATCAGGTTTGGTCCCATAGTAAAAGTTGTTCATAATGATGAGTACAATGACCCCTTGAGAGGTTGTTGATGTTTTACCAATAACCCTGTAGATTTAAAAAAATATCAAAATCACATCCTACGCACAACGCATGTTACGTAGTGTGTATGATTTCAATATTGATATTTTTGTAAAGCTAGTTATTATGCTATAGGCTTCTACTCCGTTCACCTATTACACCCCATTTTTTTCAAGACGGTAAAAAATTCACCCAGTATACGTCATACGTATCACAACCACACCACAACGACAACACGTGGACGGGAGCTCATTTGTATAAAAATGAATAGTTTATTCACTACAACCGTGCGCGATACCAACCATATCAAGGCCACATCGCAGCCACAACGCAACCACTAATGAGACCGCGTACTAGTGGCCGGGCACATCACAAACACAATGATCTGTCTATCTTCAAACACTAGCCACAAGTAACCACATCGCAATTACTAGCGACAACGCAACCACATCGAAATGTTGTGGTAACCACAACGCAGCTGCAAGAAGCTGCTGCGACATTAATCACACGTAATCACTGCTTGCTCAAATTTTGTCGCTGCGATATGGTTTGTGTGTGATACATGTGATCGGGTCCCTAAAAAAGACTACGCGAATCAACATAGAAGTACCTAATAAAATATACGAGTCGGCAACCCTAGAGTGACAGGCAAAAGGGGTAGCAAACAAGCCGAAATATTGCAGGACGCATTCACACTGGCAGTGATTGGTTTTCGGGCTTTCGACGATCGATACTGAGAATTACTCGCCGTTACAACTTTTTGTTCTGATTCGTACCCCTATTAGGCATGGAGATCTGTGCAAAAAATAAATAAATAAAATACAGTGGTACAGCATTTTTTTCTCGAAATACTTCTCTATATCCTACATATTTACATGTCCTAAAATACAGTTTTTTTGTAGACAAAGAAACGAAATTAACATAAAAAAGATTATATAGACATTAATATACAAAAGAAACAGTGTTTCATAACTCCTGTCTAAACAAAATATGAGCCCAAAATAAACTAATGAAGTAAAGAATAAAAAATAATAATATTGTAGACACAAAAATTTACATAAATAAACATAAAAGATATGAAACCTCTAGAAAAGGTGGTTCATTATATTCTTTTAGCTATCAATTTAGTCAAGAGATTTTGGCTAAAACGTGCTAAAACTTTCTTCAAAAAAGATAGGGTCTGCGGCGCGAAGAATTATGAAAGCCATTAATTTTGCTTAAGACCTTATTTATACCTACTTGAAGATTCGCAAAGAATTTATTGACAATTTCCTCAATAGATATATATTTAGACTGCTCTCGATTTATGGCGATTTATTTTTAGTATAGTCCTGCCCACGAACTGGTCGATATATTTTTACTGTCAGAAGCTTACTTTAGAGAATTAACCATAAAAGGAGACATCAAAATACACTAGCTGTAATATGCATAGCTACGTCTCTTTCTTTCTTGAAAAATATCCTGTGCGTTAGAAAGTGAAACCTTCTTTTTTTTCCATGCTTAATTTTGGAAATTAAGCATTCATGAGCATGCATTAAGCATGTTCATGTATGATTTGATAACATTTGGTTATGGGATAAGAGCGAACTGTCTTATTTTTAATTGATCTCAGCAAGCTGGTAACCATGACTCTAAGGTTGACATACACTTAGACAGTCTCTAAGATATATCATAATAACTTCTGCCCGCCACTTCGTCCGCGTGAAATCCCTTCTTCTTGTTTCTCCGACCAATCCCGTCGTCTCATCGCATTGTCTGTCCACGCTATTAATTCATTTTCGCTTAGCTTTTCTTTTAGCTCGGCACCTAAGGGTCCTATCGTGATATTAAATAGCCTTCCTTATGAATTAGCTATCAAGTGCATAAATATTTTTTTCTAATCCGACTGTTTGTTTCAGAGATTAGCGCGTTAAAACAAACAAGAAACCACAAACTCTTCAGCTTTATTATTAGTGCCTATAGATTCTTAAGCCCGTTGTCCACGAAACTACTCAAAAGTGACGTATTATAAACTAAAATCATCAATGAGTAGCAGAATTGTGATTTGCGATTGTAGTACGTTACCTTATACGTAAATCAATCAATCTTCCTAGCCTTTCCCCAATTATGTTGGGGTCGGCTTCCAGTTTAACCGGATGCAGCTGAATACCAGTATTTTACATGGAGCGACTGCCTATCTGACCTCCACAACCCAGTAACTGGGTAATACGATACCACTTGGTAAGAGTGGTTGTCAAACTTTCGGGCTAACGACTGTCAAAGATCCACAAATGACAGCCGGGACCAACGGCTTAACATGCTTTCCGAGGCACGGAGGGGTCTTGGTATGTAAAGATGGTTGCCCATCCACGGACCAACCGCGACAAGCGTAGCTTAACCTGATGGATCGACCCGTGCGGCTTTTATTAATACTCAATATATTTATTGCTTGCACATGTGAAATTAGGTGGTAGGTTTACAAAAAATATGATCATTGTGGACCCTATCGGGCACTACAAAAGTAGGAGAGAGGAGGGGGGCTTTTATTTGACTACTAAGGGTCGGTTTTTTGATCCGTAGTTAACCAGTTGTTAAACATAGTAACTAATGGTTGAATTTGGGCTAAATGTGAAAGGCTAAACGTGAATGTATTCATGTTAGCTCATTCATATGCAAAATAGAAACTAATGGCATAACTCATTCATGTTTAGCCTTTAACATTTAGCCAAAATTCAACCATTTGTTACTGTGTTTAACCATTGGTTGAGTTAACTACGAATCAAGAAACCAGCCCTTAATTGAATATAATGTATATATTATTTATAATGTTTTAAAAAAACCGGCCAAATGCGTGTCGGTCGACGCACAATGAAGGGTTCCGTAGTTGGGATGAATTTATCCCAAGAACAAACTTAACATTGTAGTTGAAAAACATGTTCTCCCATACATTCCAAGTGCAATTGTAAGTTTGTACGCACAATATTGAGAGATTTACCATGTTATTTTAAGACCACAGACTTCTTATAAGTTTTACTGTAATCTATCTATCTATCTATGTAACTATTCTATGTTCCAGAGATAAGGGGGGAATGGTCAATTTTTGTTTATTTTGAACCGACTTCAAAAAATGGAGGAGGTTCTCAGTTCGTCGGAATCTTTTTTTTTATGTATGATCCCCGATTACTCGAAGATTTATTCACTTTGAAGTGTTATTTTGGAAGTAGGTTGTCGGTTTTTGGAAAAAGTTTTTTATCTTAAATAACTTTAAAACAATTTATTTTAAAATTATACAAAAAATATATTTGAGACCCTCACAGTAAGCCCTTTCATTTGGTATGTCACATGGTACAGTTTGAAAAAAAAAATTATTTTTTATTTTCTTATTGGCGCCCAAAATTGACCCCTATATTCAAAATGCATTTATTTACGTTACACATCCGTCTTTGAGTCGCAGAAATTCATACGTGTACTAAATTTCAACTTAATCGGTCCATTAGATTCGGAGCAAATTGGCTGTGACAGACGGACAGACATACACACAAGTGATCCTATAAGGGTTCCGTTTTTTCCTTTTGAGGTACGGAACCCTAAAAATATATCATAACTTAGCCACGAGCTCGTTACCTTGTACGTAACTAACTTTAAACCATGTTCTTATACTAAAGCATACAACACCTGGAAATTGTCGCAATTTCTGCGTAGGTATACCAAAGGGACGTTTTATGTAGTTTACCTGCAAACAAAGGAAAACTAAGTATTAGTATTGTAGTTATTTTAAACTACACACTGTGTACTTTTCATGAACTACTTAATTAAAATACCAAAAAAATATTGTATAAGGATATAAAAACTCAAGCGAAAAACAGTAAGTAAGTAACAAAACGACAAAGCCACTAAAAGTTCCTCGATAAACGACAAGACAACAGAAAACGCTGGCACGTATTACACAGTTCAACAAAAGCTGGCGAAAAATAAAAATAAAAAATCAACCTGACTAGCGAAAAGGAAGAAATTGAAACCGAATTTCCCGTGAAGACTGGAAAAGAATAAAAACATCAGATACGCCGCTAAAGAGTTCCGGCGACGTCCACGTCTGAAACAATTCCGAATTGGTAAAACGGTTTCAGTACGAAATGGAAAAAACGGTGTGGAAGTTCTGGTTTGTCGTTTTGCTAGACCAGAAAAGAGAATCGATGAAAGTTTAAGTATAAAATTGCTGTTTGGATTAGTTCTAAATAAGAACGCTGTTTTCGCCATAACAAAGAATTTTACTGCTGTTAAAACTTACTGCAGATTATTTTTATTAAGAGCTCATAGTATAATTTCGGTATCTGCGCTCGGGCATCTTTTATTGTTTACTTCTATTTCAATGTTCCTATTGGTTAGACATTAGGGTTCGACATTAGGAGCTCGTGGCTAAGTAATAACAGCCGTACGGGTCGATCCATCAGGTTAAGCTACGCTTGCCGGGGTTGGTCTGTGGATGGGTGACCATCTTTTCATACTGAGATTCCTCCGTGCCTCGGAAAGCACGTTAAGCCGTTGGTCCCGGCTGTCATTCGAGGATCTTTGACAGTCGTTACCGGTGGTCAGAAGCCCGACAGTCTGACAACCAGTTTTACCAAGGGGTATCGTATTACCCAGTAAACTGGGTTGTGGAGGTCAGATAGGCAGTCGCTCCATGTAAAATACTGGTATACAGCTGCATCCGGTTTGACTGTAAGCCGACCCCAACATAGTTGCGAAAAGGCTCGGCAGATTGATTTTCTATTGGTTGCAGTAAAAAAAATCTTACTTAAATCTTAATCAAAGCTTTTTTCTTTAGATACTTTTTCGTTTATAACTATACTTTCTCAACCGGTAAAAACCCCCTTACTCTTCAGAAAACTCCACATATCGTAACTACAAATTGAAAAACCGATCGCACAAAGTCAAGGCAATTAAATTTGAAGCGTATTCGTTCAAAAGTAGCAAGGCTGCACTTTTTCGAGCAAAATGGCGGCCATGCACGCTGAAACATGTCGTTGTCAGACAGGGTTTTCAGAAAAAGTTTTCAAAGGCTAGTCGGTGAACACTGGCAACTTGCAAATGGGGAGCCGGTTTGGTCATTTTTTGGCGCACCTTTTTAATCTTGCGAGGCTGTCTATTATGAATTACGTTTAAGTTTTCGAATTTTGTTTACGGTGCTGTTAAATGGAGTTGCTGGGGAGTTCGTTGAGGTATGATGTAAGAGTTCCTAGGTACGGTATAAAGCATTGCATGGTTTTATACTGATTTTTTACTGTTTTTTTTTTTTGTGATGAATGGAATCTTTAACACGTAATGTTGAAAAACATTACAAAGAACTTTAAAAAATCATCAAAAATTAACATCAGGCTGGAAATCTATGAAGAAAAATAACCGCTCACTGACCGAGCGAGCGAAACGTCTCTGCTTCAAGTCTGACAAAATTTGCTTTCCTATCAGTTTGATTGTACTCCTCTACAGGTCGTATTTTACAACCGATCAGGCCGAAACTTGGTATACAGGTTTTACGACTTTATAGAATTGTCGTCGGGGATTTTTGATTGGAGGGGTACTTTTACTATTTCGATGTTTTTTTATTTATTTGAAAGGAAACTTCAAGTTGGTCTCATAACAATTTGGTGAAGATCTGATGAAGATCTTCGACGTGATGAGCAGAATAGCTCCTGAAAATGCAGTAAACTGTTCACTTTTAGATTTATACCAGTTGAATCGGCCCTTTAACTACTAGGTATAGATTGATGGAGCAACTGGGATCACCTTCTCATCACAAAACTAGAGAATTCCGAAAATAATTATCAGAATTCTCTAAACCAATATTAATGTTAGTTTTACAATAAGGTCACTAGATGGCGCTACTGTGCACCTGTCGTTTTCGCTCGCCAAATGGTTAGGTCCCGTCGAACAGTTAGTGTGGCTGAGTTTTGTTAGTTGTAAAGTAGCCTCCAAATCAATATCTCGTGTTTAACAAATAGCAGTTGGTTAGTTGTGGGTTAGTTTAAAGAACGGTGCCGAAATCCTGGAAGCTTGCAAATGTACAACCAGTGCCCAAAAAAGGCGACCGTGCAGACCCTGCCCATTACCGTCCGATCGCCATTACCTCCATTCTGTGCAAAGTTTTGGAAAGGGTACTGAACAATAAGTTGCTGAACTACCTTGAAGACAATGATCTCCTCAGTGACCGTCAATATGGCTTTCGCCGGGGACGGTCAACTGGCGATCTTCTTGTGTATGTCACGCACTGCTTTGGCGAAGCCATCGAGAAACACGGCGAAGCACTGGCCGTTTCGCTTGACATCTCGAAGGCCTTTGACAGGGTCTGGCACGCTGCTCTGCTCAGCAAGCTTCCTGCTTATGGCATCCCAGCTGATTTTTGTAGCTGGATATCAGATTTTCTTAGTGAACGGTCGATTAGAGTAGTTGTTGATGGCTGCTCTTCTGACCTTATGGCTATTGATGCCGGAGTTCCTCAGGGGTCTGTTCTCTCTGCAACTCTTTTCCTGCTGCACATCAATGACCTGCTTCGGCCTGGTATTGTTGGGTACGCAGATGACAGTACAGTTTCAGAGAGATACTTGTCCAGCGCAAAAACCAGCGGGGCTGAAGTTCGTTCCTTGAGAGAGGCCATGGTAGAGCGGACAGATTTGACCTTAAGCTTTGTCTCCCAGTGGGGTGATGATAATTTGGTCTCTTTTAACGCCACCAAAACGCAGGCGTGTCTTTTTACCGCTAAAAAGAGTCATTTCGCCCAAACTCCTACTTTTCGGGGTACATCTGTTCCTGTAACTGATCGACTTGAGCTCCTAGGCATGGAGTTGACATCTGGTCTCAACTTCGGCGCCACCATCGAGTACAAGGCCCAAACTGCGGCCAAGAAACTGGGCATCCTGAATAGGGTGAAGCGATACTTTACGCCTGGACAGCTTTTGACCCTTTACAAAGCGCAAGTCCGATCCTGCATGGAGTATTGCAGTCACCTTTGGGATGGATCAGCTAAGTACCAACTAGCTGCGCTTGACTCGGTGGAACGCAGAGCTAAGAGGCTCATTGGCGACGTAAAACTGGTGGATGCCAAGCTTCATTGCTTGGCTCATCGCCGCAAGGTTGCCTGCTTGTCGGTCTTCTACAGATTGTACTTCGGAGAGTGTGCCCGAGAACTCCACGACCTCATTCCACCGGCCCCCTTCTACCACCGGACATCTAGACGCACTGCCAGTTACCATCCCTACCTGGTTGCTATTCCACCAATTCGCACTAAGCGCTTCCAAATGTCTTTTATAATGCGCACAGCAAAAGAGTGGAACTCGCTACCTGCGTCTGTGTTTCCGAACGTATACAACCCTAATCTCTTCAAAGTGAGAGTGAACAGGCTTCTTCTGGGTAAGCTCACTCCATCGTCGACTTTGTCTCTGTCACCTCTGACCTAGACTAGAGTCAAGAGCAAACCCATCACAAATAAAAAAAAAAAAAAAGTTTATTTCTAATTAATTATCGTCTTGGTACTTGCCATGAATTTTGGCTAAGCTCAGTAGCTTCAATCAGTTTTCTGACTGCTTAATTGACTACCCAAAGCAACAATGTTTCGGCATGGCTGCAAATGCTGTCGTGTAAGGTATTCGATTCGAACGGAATTAATTTCTAAAATTTCAATGTTGACCTATGCTTGTTGGCGATAGGTATTATAGGTTAGGCCTGCAGCAAATGCAGAGATTGGCTCCGTACGAAGTGCAGCTTTATTCGGACAATCTATTGTCTCTTATACAAATCAAATACAAATATCCCGTTTTAAATAACTTTAGTGGTTTATTAATTTGCAATTAAAAGTTTGTGCTCGCCGAACTAGTGGTTCTTACAATTGTCCCTATTTATGCAAAAAGGAACTATCCAGCAAAGTGCGTGTTTGGTCGGTGGTTCTTTTTTGTATAAATACGGACAATTGATCGTTCAGCGGAACCTCATCGGATCCTCGCTCAAAATACGTAACAAACATACAATTATACAAACAACAAACTTCGATGCCAAAATCCTTTGTGTAATTTAAAATTCAGTCCCAATTATGTCCGTAAATATTTTAGAAAAAGCGACCTTAATAACCAACGACTGATATCAAAGCCAAAACAATTATCAGAGAAAAATTAACTTTCAGGAGAGTTTTACGAAAAATAATGAAGGGTTCCGTGCTCACTGAAGGGGCTGGTTACATAAATAATTGTTGTCGAACGACTCAAACCCTTTTAGGGATTAATTTTCAGAAGCCCTTGTTTTTTTTTTCTGGTTTTGATACCGGCCTTGAAAGTTCTTTAAAACAAAAAAGTATTCGAGTGGAATATTTTTTTAAATTTTAAGACGGCGATGCCTGTAATTGTCTATTTTTTTAAAAGGGACGATAACCGACTTTTAATGATTGTACATAGTGTAATTAATTTGCAAAGTTATGTCTAACGCTGTTTAAAAAACCGAGAACCACGCATAAACTATCAAGCGTATTTTTATGAAACCTTCACCATTTTAAAGATAATTTAATTATTTAATTACAATACGTGTTTTAATATAAAACCCATTGTTTTATGTATAATAAAATAATAAAAACGAACAAGAAATAGGGGTGACCGTTTTGTCTGCTCGTAAACATCCACCCTCAATAACTCCAGTTTATCTGTGATCATGGCACTTGCAACAGTGACGAAATATCGGAAACTCGATGGTAAATATCCCGTTTTAAGTTCTAATTATAGTAAATTAATAATGATTCTAATTTGGGACAGCGCTCGTTGATTGGCGAGTCCTATACCTAACTGGGTGGACGTAGGACGAGTTGCGTGAGCTCAGCACAGAACACGCAAGCGAACTACTTTAGGTCATTGGCATATATCTATGTCTTAACCTACTTATATTATGAACATAAACTCTCAAATAATTCAAAACCCAACACGACAGCAGACTAGCATATTGTTCCATCTGCCATCAGAACACGTAGTTTAGTCATTTGCAGAACTAAAACTTTTGAAAACCTACTCCATTCAAACTGGTTGGACGAATTTATATAAAAGGGAACACTGGTACAGTCACGAGCACAAATATGTATACACATTACAAAATTCAAAATCGTTTTTCTTTTGAGACATGACCTATTTCATAATAGTATGGGTTCCAAAATGTTATGTTTGTAACAATATGAGATTACAATCAATACAGTAAGAGAAAAACACTTTTAAAAGTTGCTCAATGTATACATAATCGTGCTCATGACTGTACCTCCTAACTTCTCGTTTTTACTATTAAATGGAGTTTAAACGAGGTTAATGCTAGTCCAGCGTTATTATGACGTGCAGTGAAACTTTTTGTCCACTTGGCCTATGTCAAAGAGGAACATGGGAGTTTAAGCTTTTAAATTAAAATAAACAGAAATGTGAGTCAAAGTTGGTTATGAGGGCAGAATGTTAGAGTGTTTAAAGTTATGTATTTGAATGTTGCAGAGTGCAGAGTACTGTAGAGGGCTGTAATTTTACAACACGACTAAAAAACGTTGAAAACCATCATCAGGATCTGTACTTACGGAACAGCAGGGTAATTGCATATACCTATATATATATATATATATATAGGGAAATCCCCAATCATGCAACAGGATTCCGTACTGCACATCCCCACTTTTTTGCAAACTTGCGTGGCAAAACACAAGTTGGCATTAAAGTGGGGTTGCGCAGTACGGAATCCTGTTGCATGATTCGTCGCGTCACGGACGCAGCCAATCACGCAACAGGATTCCTTACTGCGCATCCCCACTTTTTTGCCAACTTTCTTGGTGGTTACTACAGTAGAAATGGCTTTCATTTTGACAGTTCAACAACATTCATTGCGTTATTTACCTACGCTGCTGAGCAGACAAATTTTTTGAACATATAAAGCAATTGATTAACAATGTCCTTCAAAATCATGCAGATTGTGATTAAAAATGTGTTACGCAATTAGGGTACTGGTCAGTGAGTAGGTACCCAGTCTAAATCTTTAAAACATTATTGTGAAGTAACATTAAGATAATACTGATTTAAATGTTACTTCGAGGGGCTCGTGGCTAAGTAATAACAGCCGCTCGGGTCAATTGATCAGGTTAAGCGATGCCTGCCGCGGTATTTCCGTGGATGGGTTACCATCTTTACATATCACGACCCCTCCGTGCTTTGGAAAGCACGTTAAGCCGTTGGTCCCGGCTGTCATTCGTGGATCTTTGACGGTCGTTACGGGTCGTCAGAAGCCCGAAAGTCTGACAACTACTCTTACTAAGGGGTAGGTATCGTTTTACGCAGTAACTGTGTTGTGGAGGTCAGATGGGCAGTAGCTCAATGTAAAATACTGGTATGATGATGGCAGATAATGATGACTTCAGTGTGAGAAAAAGATGGTTCTATACAGAACGTCTAGCTCCATCTCTTTCCCACACTCAAGTAAGTTTAAGATAATACTGATTTAAGAGATGATGCTTCTGATCTCATAACGACAAGCGTTGTTAATTGTCGTAAAACTTGTGCAACATGAGAGAAGAAGAAGAAAGATGTAGGCCGTGTCCTCATATATGCGATCATCGTGCGTGTACGCGATTTTCACATTTATTTAGTTCGGCCAACCCAAACGCGTCGTCGCGCCGATACAGGATGCGTTGTAAGGGTACCTAGACACGGGGTGATCTAGCGCTGTGCTGGTTTGGTCCCTGGGGTGGTCACGTGCCCCGGTGACGGGGGGTACCAGAGGAGGGTCCGGTGACGGACAGCCGCGGCGAGTTCGCGGTGAGTGCTAACGCGTGCCCGTGTTCCCGCCACAAGCGGCAGAGGAGGACACCGTGGAGTTTTAGTGGGTTGGAGTTCCACATAACTGCACTATCTCCCCGTGGTATTGCAGTATGCATAAGCATTTCTCCACGGAAAAAAGGCTGCCTTCAGATTTCCCGAATCAATGAGTGACAAATGATCACGACGGTTGCAGTTGCTCTCTTCATTATACGACAGGGCAAATTATTAAAATACATAGGTAAGTTGTTTTACACAAATGTGCGTTGAACATAATTTTCTCCTATATTTAATTGGTCTTTCACCACAAATTACGCTGGCTATATCTAAAGTCTCGACCTCTAGACAGCCAAAACCACCTTCCCACACAATAAAGTACCTAACAAAGCGAACGGCAGGCAAGAACTCAATATAAATGTAAAATACCTCCTAAGGGTAGCACAGATACGTTTTTAGGAGACAAATTGACAATCAGCAGGTGGGTTTAAATGTCCATTACGTGGCTTGTCAATCTCAGACGGGGTTTGACCTTTGAATTTTCGTAGAAAGTCCTTCTAAAGACGATATGAGGTGAATGTTGCTAGGCTTAGTTTGGGAGTTAATGAAAAACCGCGTTGGTGTGTGAGCTATTTTGGATTTTGTTGAGCGATTTGTTGTTTAGTGATTGCTTTCTTTATCAGAGGGAACTTCTATGGTTTTGCTTATAAGAATGTTGTAACAAAAATCGAGACTTTAGTCGAACATTACGAGGAATGTAAGGAAACCTACCTAGTGCTTTTTTAACTCGAAAAGTCGAAAGCGTTCATATCCTGCTGCTGTCAGTTATAAAATAATTATCTATTACCGCAATCGTGACAAGAAAACGAAGATGGCCTATCCTGACTCCTTAATCAAGTAATTTGAAATGTTGAAAAATATAAATTATATATTTTTTTTTCTGCTAGCGTTATTTTCAGCGTTACATAAAAAAAAAACTTGAAAGAACTAATATGATAAGATTTTTACCCGACTGCGGCGAAGCCAAAAATGCAGGGTTATGTTTTTGACCTATATGTATGTTCGTTCAATTGCTACCTCCTGTAGCCTAAACGGCTTGACCGATTTTGATGAATTATATGTCGTTAGATTTGGCTTTATTGCGCAAGTATCACTGAGTATATTAACATTATAACAAATCAAAATGGCGGATTTTTAGCGCAAAAATGTATGTTTAAAAAAAATCTCCGAAACCTATCGAGTGGGGTATCAAAATGAACAGTTTTAAAGGATGATTACAAATATATATATACAAATTATATGTTAAAATGTAATTTGGAATGAAAAACGATAAATAAACGTGCGTGATCGGTGCTCGGCGGAACGAAGTTTCTTCTCACGTATGATTTGAAAAAAAAATCTTGTGACAAACCCAAAATTTTACTCCTTTGAAAGATAATTTTGACGACCGTTACTTAAAGCGTTACTTAATACAGTGAGAGAAAAATAATCCTGCCTAACTATAAAGTGTAAAATAAAAATAAGTAAAATTAAAAAATCAAAATACCCGACTAAGTAAAAAGTGAACTGTAAAAAGATGGAAACAAGATCACCTATTTTGTCTCCAAACTATCTTATGCAGTCGGAAGCAAAAAATAAATCTGCCTAGCCTTTTCCCAACTATGTTGGGGTTGGCTTCCTGTCTAACTGGATACAGCTGAATACCAGTATTTTACATGGAGAGACTGCCTACTGACTTCTATAACCCAGTTATTGGGTAAAACGATACCCCTTGGTTGTCAGACTTTCGTGCTTCTGACGACCCGTAACGACTATCAAAGATCCACGAATTACAGCCGGGACCAACGGCTTAACGTGCTTTCCGAGGCACGGAGGAATCTCGGTATGTAAAAATGGTCACCCATCTACGGACCAACCCCGGCAAGCGTAGCTTGATTGATCGACCCGTGCGGCTGTTATTAATTAGAAACGAGCTCCTCTAGCTTCCTCTCCCTCATTCAATCTGAAGCATCTTCTTAAATTTAACAAGACCTATTGTCTCCGACTGCAAGAGATTGTTTGGGGACAAAATAGGTGATCTTGTTTCCATCTTTTTTAAAGTTCCTTTTACGCAGTCGGGTTTTTGATTTTATAAACTTACTTTTTTTTAATGATCAAGAATCTCTTTATACTAGTACTTTTGTTGCCACAAATACTTTTAGTGGTTTCAGTACAGATTGGTCCTTTGAGATGGGTTTAGTAATTTCTATCTCGGCGAACTGACTATTTTCTTTAAGAGTTGTAAAAGAAATTTCTGTATTAGATGCTTATTTTCTTTGTACTAAGAAAATCTTTTTCAAGATAAACTCTGTAACAAGTTACCTTCTAAGAATTAGATTAAGCTCCCGCAATGATGAAAACGAGTTGTTTATTTGAATTGCATTGCATTGGACAGCATTTTAAATCACCCATGCATGCTTTTAATAATGACAAGCTGTCCCCCGGCTACACTCACTGAAATTTAGCCAGCAAGCACCTAATTATACAGGATTTAGGTTCTATAAAAAATTAAATGTTCATTCAGTGGTACACAATGAATTAAATAATAAAGTTACTAAAACTAAACTCGGTTTATAAACAACAACTAATTTTAGGCTAATTATGAAATGACGCGAATGACGCGAGCCACGGTTAGTAACCGACTGTGTGGTGTGTCGTGACGTCGACTGTATTCGTGTATTCGTACTTAGCACACGTGTGACGTCATATGCACTTAAGCTCATGTGTGCATGTGTGGGTACCATACCACTACAAGGATCAAATTAAATTAGCTAGCGAAACTCTGCAGATGTGATGAGTATTGATATCTAAACATGATATAATAAAACAGATTCGAGAAGCGAAGAGGTCAATTGGGCTTTAAAGTTTGTAACTAAACAAAGTAGCATCAATCAATCAACTCAGCCTATCTCAGTCCACTACTGGGCAACGGCTCTTCCCAAGCCGCGCCGTCACCCGAGGAGGACACGCCTTCCACACCTAGTCTGTCTCAGCTGCCTATTTAAAGGTCGGCGGTCCACCTAGCTGAGGGGCGCCCCACACTAGTCTTCACTCTAGGACTTGTCTGCTCCACAGGCCATCGGTCCTTCGACAATCATGGCCAGACCACTACCACTTCAGCTTGTTTACTCACTCAATAAAGAAACATAAGCAAAATTTTAAAATATAAAAACCGGCCAAGTGGATATCAGACCACGCACAATGAAGGTTTCCGTAGTTGGAATGAATTTATCCCAAGAACAAACTTCATTGTAGTTGAAAAACATGTGGCCACATACATTCCAAGTGCAACTGTAAGTTTTATTAAGTGATTTTCCATGTTATTTTAAGGTCATAGATTTCTTATAGGTTTTCCTGTAATCTATAGGTATAGTATTATTAGTATTTTTTACAAAATTTTAGGCTCAGTTGTTTCGGAGATAAGGGGGGAATAGTCAATTTTCATAAATTTTCTTTATTAACTTTAAAACTATTTATTTTAAAAGTATAAAAAATATATATTTCAGATCCTCAGGCCAAGCCCTTTCATTTAGTTCAGTTTACAAAACTTTTTAAATTTTCTATTATTTCCGCCAAAAGTGAACCCCATATTCCAAATTCATTTATTGACGTAAGACGTTCGTGTTTGGCTCACAGAAAATCATATGTGTACCAAATTTCAACTTAATCAGCAAATCGGCTGTGACAGACGGACAGACAGACAGAGTGATCCTATACCTAAGGGTTCCGTTTTTTCATTCGGACGTACGGAACCCGAAAAAGTACAGCCTTGCGGTAGCTACTAACAGATGGATATCTATTCGCTACGTTATTGAAAATGCACGAAATGTAGTTCTAACCAATAACGGTTGGTAAATTGTAGGAACATGTTAGACATAATTTAAAGTCTTCCACTGCAGTGAGGCTGCATTTATCTAATATACTAGTACCTACTATAAACAAGCCGTCTTTGTAATATTGTACTTCGATTATAGGCACTCAATCAAATTTTGTGAAAACTGTCTTTCGTAAAGTTGATTCATCAATGACGGATATTATTATCGATATCGATATAGTTTTCATCCTTTGGAAGCATTCACGTATAAAATTCCATTCAAGTTCAAAGTTCATCTGATCAGATTGTAACAACCAATAGTTTGGTAAACAAAGCGATCCGTTTTTCGGATCACATATTTTTTTTTCAGACCATTAAATAATTGACTTATCTCTTTGTTTTGCCTCAAACTTATGAGAAACTTTATCTGAACTAATATTATGAATGTTCGTTAGTTGTAAAAGTAATCTCTGGCAGTATACTGTTCCGATTACAAAAATTCTCTCACTGGTCGAAAGCTAGCCATAGCATATGATTAATTATAAAGGGTTATTTTAAATTGGCTAGCTAAACTCCATAAACACGATGTATCGGTATCTAAAAACGGTAAATTTTTTTATTTTTTTTGAGAGATCGACGACCGCTGTTTATGTTGTTACTTGAAGCATGAGTTGATAAAAACTGTTTTCTTATGTTTTATTGTGTTAAGATATGTCGATACCCATCACGTCTGTAAAGTTTACACAAAACAGTAGTTGCAGTAAAAAAAAAATCATCAAATTTATTTTAGCCAATTAAAAGCAACCATATACCTAAAGTTCACTTCAACGTCAACGGAAACGCGGGTAGAAACCAGTGCTACATAAGTTTGGCAAACTCAAGATACGATCGGCGACAATGGTGGACCAAATACAGAATATGTCGTTTCCTTTTGTGTTACAATATACAATGATATATTATATTAATTAGCATACAATACAACACAATATTGTGTGCAGCTTGTTGTGTTGGCAATCGGCCCGAATAAAGCTTGTAACATACTAAATCTATGTTTTGGATATTGATATGCCATCAAAACAGCATTATAATATCTCCGAAAGGCTTCAACATCTACTAATAATAATAATAACAATGGCATAATATCGAAGAGTCCCGACCAACACCTGAGGAGGCTCTCGTTAGGCAGCTGGATCAAGGGCTTGATCCAGAAAGCGGTACTTCTGGACACGGCACGTATTGTTAGGAGGTTCCTCTCTCAGGAGCCCTGACCACCGGTACCTTGGACCCTGTTCCCGATACCGGTGGGCTACTATTTTTTTATATTTTTAAATGTTTTTATTTATTTTAAGTTTTTATAAAAATATTTAAAAATGTAAATCATATGTATATAATAAAAAATAAAGGAAATAATAATAATAACTAATAATAATAATAACCCCACCGCTGTATCTCTACGTTGACGTCGTGGTGGGGCTTGCGCGCTTCAAACTTTAGGTCTGTGCCGGTAGAGTTTACTTTGCCGGAACGGGTCTAGGATGAGGAGCCAGACCAAGAGAGATACAGAAACCCGCAGGGCAGCATGTGGCTAGCTGTTGGGCAGTAGCGACCCCACGGACCCTCTATCTCCCGAGAGAAATCTTGTCCTCATCTCTGGCTTGCCTTTATTGGCCGGCTGGAGTGAACACTGACGAGGAACAGAGCTCCCACCTCTTTCTTGCCTTTATTGGCCGGCTTGAGTGGAGATTCGCAAGAGCAAACGTGCTCGGAGGAAGAAAGTATTCCAGTAAGGTGCTGGTAGGGATCTTGACCGTACTTCCGGGATTGTCCTGATAGCCGTGGAATACCTCTCCACTCCTCAAGCATCTCAGGAAGTGTTGCCCCCTTGTCGCTACGTCACTATGTGCTAGCGGCCGTTTCCGGGGGCCCATTATTGAGTGTGCAAGTCACCCCCTGCCATTTTATCCGTGTATAATATATAACACTGGTCAGGCAGGGGACATAGTTATTCCATAGTTCAAGTAACCCAATCCACTTTAGCGACCCAAACCCATAGCCCAATATGTTTTGTTTCCACACACAACAATAGTCCTGCACCAACCGGAGGTTGTCCTTGGGTGCACTTGCATAGTGCATACAGGGATAATCGTCGGTTGGTGCCTCCTTATCATTTAAAATTATTTAAGGGGCCTCTGCGAGTTGGCTTCGGCTCCTTGTACGCCTTCCAAAGGTCCGGGACCCCAGGGTCCCGAGAAATGTAAAATAATAATAATAATAACTAATAAGAATAACTACCGGAAACATATTATGAGGGACGGGACGGTTGACGTGTGTCGGGCATGTCACCGTCCGGGTGAGTCCATCAGCCATATTATCTCTGGTTGTTCTCGTCTGGCTAACGGCGAGCACAGGCATAACCAAGTCGCCAGGATTATTCACCAGCAACTTGCTTTGAAATATAAACTTGTGGAATCTGAGGTACCATATTACAAGTATGTGCCCGACCCAGTTCTCGAAAATGACCATGTGACGTTGTACTGGGATCGGTCTATATCATTACTGACAGGACTATTGTCGCCAATAAGCCTGACATAGTGGTGATAGATAGATTAGCGCGCCGCGCAATGATAGTCGATGTTACCATTCCACATGACGAGAACCTCGTGAAAGCTGAGAAAGAGAAACAAATAAAATATCTCGACTTAGCACACGAGGTTGTTGACATATGGAATCTGAGCTCGGCTGTCATTGTGCCGATTGTGGTAACGGCCAATGGCCTGATGGCCGAAAGCCTCGACCACCATATCTCAAGGCTCTCGTTAGGCAGTTGGATCAAGGGCCAGATTCAGAAGGCAGTACTCCTTGATACGGCCCGCATCGTGAGGAGGTTCCTATCTCTGCAGCCCTAAAAGATAATAAAAGATAATAATAATAATTGATTTTATTTGTATAGAATGCAGGTGTTACAATAATGGTGTTAGTTTCGGATATATTCCCAGTACATTCTGCCTGTTGCCATACAAAAATATTGTGGTTAACTTACAGATAATTTAGAAACTAGGTACTTAAATTCAATACGAGATCATCATACTGTTCATCGACTTCTCAAGGACCTCTTTAAAAGATGAAAGTGGGATTGAGTTATATACATTTTGTCTTGTTCCCAAAACTTTAGTTTCTAGTTTTTAGTGTTCCGATAGTGGTTTGCTGTACAAAAGGAAAAAACGGAACCCTTATAGGATCACTTCGCTGTACGTCTGTCTGTCAGTCTGACAAAACGCTTTTTCTGATTAACGCGTGGAGGTATCAAGTTGAAATTAATATCAAATACGTAGGGTTTAAACGTCTTTAGACAAGGTGTTAT
Organism: Dicycla oo; assembly: GCA_948252095.1. NCBI lineage: Eukaryota > Metazoa > Arthropoda > Insecta > Lepidoptera > Noctuidae > Dicycla > Dicycla oo. The sequence continues at coordinate 21,037,858 of OX411716.1, forward strand.
TGCCTGTATAATATGTAGTCTAACTAAATTGTATTGAAAAATAAACTAAAAAAAAGGTCTATGGTCCCTTGGAGCTCTAAAAACATCAAGCTTCTAAGTCAACGCATTTAAGAAATACGGCCATTTATGCGACATATTTTGATACTCGCAAGTAAGTACATCAAAACTTATAGGGTGCTTACCGTTGACCTAGAATCATTAAATTTGGCCAAAAGCAAGGTCTCACAGCACAAGTAAAGGAAAAAGTCCGAAATTCGTTCATTTGTTATTTTTTCACATAAAAATATATCTTTTTTTGGGATTACAAACTTAAATTTGCAGTAGGAGAATTGACCATGACGTATATCAATAATAAAAATAATAATATCCTGGGATATAAGCAGAGCTTGTACGCAATAAAGAATTGAGAATTGAGAACTATGGAAACCAGATAACTGATTACTACATACACTACTTTTTTTTTGTAAATACGAGTACATACTTCCCAATGTATGGGAGAACATTTTTTTCAACTACAATATTAAGTTTGTTTTTGGGAAAAAAAATCTTTGTAACTAAGGAACCCTTTTTGTGCGTGGTCCGACACGCACTTAGCCGTTTTTTTTTTTTTTTTTGTTAATTGTTTCAAACTTGCTTTCTTTAGCTGTAGGTACAGTCTGACATGCTTCTAAATGCAGGCACATAAGTGGATAGAGGTGCTGCTTGTGAAAATGTATCAGAAACCCGACAAATCTAAGTACATCTACTATTTCGTTATGTCCATTTAGATCTTTGTCAAACAACTTCCAGGACTAGGATAAATGTAAGGCTTGCCTTTTACTTTTCGGATCACGGGCCAAAATGCTAAACGAGAAGGGGTCACCAACAAGTATCATAATTCAAGTCGAGGCACTTAACATAACGACCCACAAATGCGGCGTATTAGATTTGGCAATACTGCTTGGCAGATTTCCACTGTCTGCTAATACTTGTGCGTGAATGATCTGTGAACCATTTATAACCAAGGGTTGCTTTTAAAAGTTACTTCCATTTACCCCTAGTATTAACAACCTCTTGGATCCATCAATCAGGTTAAGCTACGCTTGCCGCGGTTGGTCCGTGGATCCTTCCGTTCCTCGGAAAGCATGTGAAGCCGTTGGTCCCGGCTGTCATTCGTGGATCTTTGACAGTCGTTACGGGTCGTCAAAAGCCTGACAGTCTGACAACCAGTCTTACCAAGGGGTATCGTATTACCCAGTAACTGGGTTGTGGAGGTCAGCTGCATCCGGTTAGACTGGAAGCCGACCCCAATATAGTTGGGAAAAGGCTAAACAGATAATGATGGTTTCCATTTACTCCTAGATGCATCAAAAACAGAACAAACGAAATGTCAATTTAATGTTTTTTGAAACATTTCGATAATTACTAGCTTTTGCGTGGATGTTTGAAATTATCCCACCAATTTTTCCAAAACCCAACTTTTCCAGGGCAAAAATATATGTGTGTAATGTATGTGCTATTCCAGACTATAATCTATATCTGTGCTAAATTTCATCTAGATCCGTTCAGCCGTTCTGGCGTGATTGAGTGACAAACACACAAACTTTCACATTTAAATATTAGTAGGAAGTAGGATCTAAATAGAAAGTCCTTTCTCCTAACGTTTACTATAACGTTTGATTACCATCATGTCACAAGGCCACTTATCCCATTAAAAAAAGAAAACAAAATATAGGGTGTTTTTTTTAGAGGCGGAGAACTTTAAATTTATGACAATCAATGTGTCATTATAATCATCCGTAAACAAACGTATTATTATATATGACGGATGGTCAGCGCCATGGTTGTTTTTAGAGAGGGTGACGTCAGCATTGCTGACGTCACATTCTTGGTTATTTTCCATCTTCTTCAAATGAAAACACTTGGTACACTTTAAATAACTTTTATTCAGTGACGTTACAGTCAGTATAAATACAACAGTATAGCTATGACTCACAGAGATGTGTTCCGTCCAACGGCTCGTGCGCGACTGAGCCGCTCTGTGGCCGTCGCCCGTATTTATACAGACCGACCACGTGCTCGACGCACATGTTCGAGTTTTTAGGTTAGAATTTAAACTTGATAAATAATTATTTTTATAATCTTTTAGGATTGTTAAAAAGGTAATTTATTGAACCATGCAATTATAAAAAATTAACAATAAAAATAAATAACAATGACGTAATTTGTGTTTTTAAACAATTACTTCATGATCATAATGTTAATTAACTCTTAATCTAATTATTCGTTGATGTAACTGCATCTTATGGATTACATCACATTGACGAGGTGCTTCAAATAACGGTCTTGCGCCGATACGGCCATTCTGACAGGCGGTGCGTGCTCTGCACCAGCCTGTGTTTTAAAGTTGTATTTGTCTGAAACAATGAGATTTATTTTTGTTCTTTGAGTTTGGTATCTGTAAGCAGCTATGCTACTGATGGGGATACTTTGTAAATAACCAAACATTTAACTTAATGTTGGCCTTTTTGTAAAATATTTGTGATCAACCATAATGTATTGTTCCCTTTTGTAGGTACTTATGTATTGACCTTTGTTATTGTTTTATTATGTGTTTCGACCCTCCATCACGTCTACACACATTTTGTTTCTCGGAGATTGTCTCGTTGAAATTGGAAGATGATTATGTTGCTGTGCTCTGGGCGGTCCTGTTCGCCGTGGTACACAGAGGCTCTATTGGGAATAAGAACAAGGTCGATGCTGTGTTATACACAGAGGCTCTAAATGGTAAAGGATAAGGAATAATTATTTCATTATAAAAGTACTTTGTTACTCACGGTTTATTGTGGATGTGTGTTATCCGCATTTGAGTTTTGTGTTTGTTGCTCTAGCACCTCAGCTCGTGAGGTGGATGGCATTGGTTGTATTGCCCTAGCTGGCATTGTAGGTTGTTCGTCATCAACCGCCGATACAGTTGCCTGATCGCCTGGTTTTGGAGCACGCCGAAGTTGATCATGCGCCACCTTTCGTGGTCGTCCTCTACCAACGACCTTTTTTACTAGGTAGCGGTCATTGTCTAGTACACGACAGATCTCATAAGGTTCACTAAACTTAAGATCTAATGATGTTTGATTACGTGGATTGTTTCTTATAAGCACATAGTCTCCTCTTTGGAAAGGATGAATCTTGGCCTTCCGCTGATTAAAGCGTTGTCTGTCTTGTTCCGCAGATAGGGCCATTTTTTGTTGTGCATGTTGAGTCAGTGCTTCTATATCCACAGTTTGTTCATCGATATTCACAAGGCTTAAAAGTTCTGGTGGCACGCAATGTTTTCGCCGGGTGATGAGAGTGAGTGGAGCAATTCCAGTAACACGATGAGGAGTACAGTATAAAGCTAACTGTAGTTCTTCAAGTACATTGTGCCATTGCTCAGTTTCATAATTTTTTATCATAATTAATGCGTTCTTTAGTGTCGCCACTATTCGTTCAGCTTGTCCATTCGCTCGGCTGACTCCTGGTGCTATGGCATGGATATTGATTCCAACTTGGTCACAATAGTTTTTGAACTCGCCTAGGAATTCTCTTCCTCCATCAACAATTATCTGTACAGGTGTACCAAATAAATGCACATGCCGTTTTAAGGCACCTAGTGTACTGTACTGATTTTTGTTGGTAGCATAGTAGAAGAGTGCGTACTTTGTGAAGGCATCAATTGTAACGATGACATATTGTTGATCGTTTGGAGTCCCCAACTTCCCAGTTATATCCATGTGTATAACTTGAAATGCAGTACTTGGTTTTTGGATTGGATGCAGTTGGGCTTGTACAGCACCTGATATCCCTTTAGATGTCCTGCATACAACACAATTATCTACAAAGTTGCGAACAGTGGTACTCATTTTATCGAACCAATAGGTTTCCTTGATTTTCTGCAAAGTCTTTTCCCAACCTGGGTGTTTCAGTGCCGTATGGTAAGAGTTTATTATGCTCCACTGGAATGATTTAGGTACTACTGAACAGACTTGTTCTCCAAAAACTTGGTCTTGTATAACTTTCTTCAAAACATCATCTTCTAAAATGTAACCATCTACTGGGTTATTGTCTCGTAGAGTATCCATTAGGGGCCGTATTGTTTGATCTCGGCGTTGTTCGACTTTCAACCAGTCCAGATCTCTTGTCATTATATTGACTGTAAGTTCAGTTGGATTTCTGCTGAAGAAATCAGCGTGTTGTAGGCGTTCACCTTTACGGTATTCTACTTCGAAATCGTAATTCTGTAGAAATGCCCACCAGCGATGAATTCTTGGGAGTAGGTCTTTCTTGTTTTTAGATGCCTTCAAAGCATTACAGTCGGTAATGACAATAAACTTGCGGCCGTAAAGGTACTGACGAAAATGCTTGATAGCGCGAACCACTGCCAGTGTCTCCAATTCGTACGAGTGGTATCGGCTTTCGGCATCTGTAGTCCTCATACTCATGAAGGCGACTGCATGCTGACGTCCTTCAATTATCTGTACGAGTACCGCACCAAATCCCAGACTACTCGCATCAGTATATAACTGTATTGGTGCCTCTTCTTGAAATATCGTTAATACGGGAGCTGACGTCAGAATTTGTACAACGTCATTCCGGGCTTTCTCATGTCTATCATTCCATTCCCACTTTGCACCTTGTTTGGTTAACTCGTATAATGGTACCATGATACGTGAAAAATTCGGAATGAATTTTCTGAAATACCCGGCTAAGCCATTAAACTGCCTCACCTGTTTAGCTGTTTTGGGTATTGGTGCTTTAACTAGAGCTTCCACTTTCTTTGGGCTTGGACGTACCTGTCCATTTGAGATTACATTGCCCAAATATTCTATTGAACGTTTAAAAAAACTGCATTTGTCAGCGTTGATTGAAAATCCAGCTTCCTGTAAGGCCATGAGAATGCGCTCAATCTTCGATATTCCTTCAGTGAAGTCTACACATTTGCTTAGTACGTCATCCACATAAACTTGAGAATCGGTACCCAGCAGTGAGAATAGAGCTTTATTAATGCACCTCTGGTAAACTGCGCAGGCATTGCTCAGTCCAAATGGCATGGTCAGATATTCGTATAAACCATCAGGAGTCACGAAAGCAGTCTTCTCTATTGAGGATTCTGAAATCGGGATCTGATGAAAACCAGCAGCCATATCCAAGCTGGTGTAATAGTTGCCATTGGCCAACTGATCAATTTGGTCTGAAATAAGTGGCAGCGGGTAATGATCACGTAATGTGTTGGAGTTCAGTTCTCTAAAATCCACGCACAGACGATCATCGCCGTTCTTCTTCTTCACCAAAATTATAGGACTTGAAAATGGTGACTTGCTTTCACGAATAATCTTATGATCCAGTAGCTCTTTAATGATTTCACGGACTTTCTCTCGTTCAATTGGGCTTAGGCGATATGGTCTTCTTTCCACGTACTTATCAGGATTCTTGAGTCGAATTTCTAATTTACCGGTGTTCACACGTGTTGTTGGAAAGCCACGAATAAACAAATGCTCATATTTGTTCAAAAGTAAGTGCAATTGAGCAATCTCATCAGTATTAGTGAGATCGCAATCCAGTTTGTCAAAGATCGGGTTCTTAGTATTCAATTGGTTGATTGCTTGTTGCCTAATGAGTTTGGTTCCAGTCGATGTGATAATCATGCTTAAATTCGTGTTGTTGATTAAATTCATCCCAACCAGTATGTCTGTAGACATTTCGTAGTCTGGCAGTATATAAAATTGTAGTTCAACTCTGATGTCATCAATGATGCATACGGTAGACAACGTTGTCAGAGATAATACCGGAAATCGTCCAATTCCTCTCAAGTAGTTTACTGTTTGAGTCCTTTGTCCCGGTAATGCCTCTGCAATGGTTTCTTTCATGATTGAACATTCTGCTCCACTGTCGAACACGGCTTGTATAGAATGTAAGCCTATTTTTATATTGATTGGTGCTAGCTTAAGTTTACCAATACAGTTCACATTGGATGTTAGTGAACGTTCACGCTTAAAACACACTTCATAAGTGAGGCCCACTTTCTTGCAGAATGTACAGGTAGGCGCGTTTGTTTGCTTCGTATCCTTGTTTGATGGTTCTGCATTGGTATTGCTATCTGAAGTTTTAGGCTTGAATCGACAATCATTCGAGTTATGGTTGTTTCTTTTGCAGTAACGACAGGACGAAGATGATTGGGTACCTTCTGAAATTCGAGCACGTTTGTTTGGCACCGTAGAATTTGGACTTGGATGTGGGCGTTTTGTTCGTATCGAAGAGGCAACTGAAATGAGTTCAGGAACTGTCGTTGCCCTTGCATTTAACAGTTCTATTCTTAGGCGTTCATCATTAACACATCCAATCACGGCTTCTACGGCATCTTCATTGCCAAGCTTATCCTTGGTGAGTCTCTTCCACAATACCCAAGCGCGTGATAAATATTCCGCTATATCTTTAGACGAGTCGTAAACGTGTTCGCGAAAGCGGAGGACGTCTCGAGAATATCTGTTTTCCGGCTCAAATGTAGTTATGAGTTTATGGCGTAGTTCTTCCCAGGAAGATGTGGTCACCATCCAATCGTCCACCCACATCTTGGCTCGTCCTTTCAAGAGACCACCCACTTTCATGCGTACATCGAAATCACTCAGCTTGTATGTCTCAATGGCTTTGTCGAGGTGTTGGCACCACTCTCGTACACCAACATTGGTATCAGGGTCGAAGGATGGTAAATAGATATCGTTGATCTTGACCCTTACTTCAGTGGGCTTGCAAAGACGCTCAGACATCTGCTGCATCATCTGCATCATTTGTATAAGACATTCTGGAGGTACACCCCCCATGGATGTGCTAGGCATGGGTAAATTCATCAGCGTCTGCATCTGTTGTTGTGTATTCACTGCTGTTGGTGGTGGCGGTGGTGGATTTGCTGATGAAGTAGAAGCAGGGATTTCCTCACATCCCACTTCTGATGACGGATGGTCAGCGCCATGGTTGTTTTTAGAGAGGGTGACGTCAGCATTGCTGACGTCACATTCTTGGTTATTTTCCATCTTCTTCAAATGAAAACACTTGGTACACTTTAAATAACTTTTATTCAGTGACGTTACAATCAGTATAAATACAACAGTATAGCTATGACTCACAGAGATGTGTTCCGTCCAACGGCTCGTGCGCGACTGAGCCGCTCTGTGGCCGTCGCCCGTATTTATACAGACCGACCACGTGCTCGACGCACATGTTCGAGTTTTTAGGTTAGAATTTAAACTTGATAAATAATTATTTTTATAATCTTTTAGGATTGTTAAAAAGGTAATTTATTGAACCATGCAATTATAAAAAATTAACAATAAAAATAAATAACAATGACGTAATTTGTGTTTTTAAACAATTACTTCATGATCATAATGTTAATTAACTCTTAATCTAATTATTCGTTGATGTAACTGCATCTTATGGATTACATCACATTGACGAGGTGCTTCAAATAACGGTCTTGCGCCGATATATATATGCTAAATATATGCCATAACATGCTATGTTCAATATATAAATTATATTATATCGCGAGTTTTTTTTTTAGAGGGGAGAAATTTAATTTGAAATAAAACAGAAAAATGTTTTAATATCCTTGAAATTAGCTTTATTTGATAAATAATTTTATGATATCAATGTTTGAACATGATTCTCGGCATGTGGCTGCCGCGGCTGACATCAACGCCTAGTTTACTGTGAACTTAACGTTCTTATTGGCTTAATTTACTAAAGGACACATTTGACAAACGACTAATTTCACGAAATCTGGCCACCTCGTGCGTGCGATTTGAAGCCATTACTTTATTTTCTCTGGGGATGTTTAAAGTCTCATGTCTACTCCGATAAACTAGAAAAGATTGAGCACTTGGATGCCAACATTCGATGCATTATTGGCGAAATACAGCCTGATTGACTGCGAAGAGTGTGTGAAAATTTGACATCAGCCGCGCCGGCCACATGCCCGAAATCATATTCAGACATTAATGTCATAAAACTATCTATCAAATAAAACCAATTTCAAGCATATTAAAAAAAACTTCAAAGTTTTATTTAAAAAAGCACTCCGCTCTAAAAAAAAAAAACACCCATTACATGTCAACCCTCTTTCACTCATCATCGGGGTATCGCCCATAATCCACAGATTACTTCCTACAGACAAACTAATACTAAAAGCTTTAATAATCCCTTTACTATCTCCAAAGAAACCCGAAGGACAAGATCCGAGTTCCCAGACTTTCAACCAAGTCCTTTGCCACGACGAATTAACGATGAAATCTTGAATGAAAAGGGATCTCGGGTAATTTTTCCCATCACACCTTTTTCGGGACCAATTTATAGGGATAAAGGGATTAGGAAATACATAAAGAGATATAGTTCGGATTGAAAATGTAATGGACATTAATTTTCGTAGTTTCGGGAAGGTGAGAAACTTTTTCCTGATTAGTTTTGTTTTGAGGAAATTGACTTCGGAAAAATAGAGGGTAATTTTGTTGAATGACTCCTCAATTTATCGTTCAGAAAAGATTTTGGGAGAGTTCGTAAAACACACGATTTTGCACGAATACTGTGAAAATGAACTAAACGTGCTATAAATTGACTGGTGAAAAAGTTAGTAAAATAAAAAAATGGCCTAAAGAAAATTGAAAACACCTTCATGATCTAACTCAAAATAACTTATAAATTTCGTAACCTTTTTAGCCCCTACAGGAAAAAAGGTTGCCATAAAATGCTATTTCACTTAAGGCGTAAAAATTTAACTCTAAAACTCCGGTCTAATTTATGTAAAACTCGGTTTTTAATTACATGCTAGTAAGTACTACGGTTCTCATCAAAACTTCAGGGGCCGACTTTTCTATTATGCAACTCTTGGTTGCTCGGGGAATTTAGTTTTTAAATCCCAGAACAAAGACTTTGCCGGTTTTCAAGGGTTAAAACTTACTTACTGTAAGCGTACGCTGCATGGACTTAGCAAGTTCATGTAATCATGTGCGACATTTGTTCCGCGGCGAGTTTTTCATACGTATGTTAGTTACATTCTCCACATTTGTACGTTTGTTACATTCTCAAAATGTAATTTCGTGAAAGAAATGTTCGTTGGGAAAGAATTTGTAGCAAGATTTCGGAGTGCCAGAGCTTTAGATTGCGTTCTAAGTCTAGAGTTTGATTCTAGAACAGGAGAAATACTTGTTTGGTCTAAAGACACATTACGGGTTGACGTAAGATGTGTATGTAAGCACTGCAACTACATATTCAACAACTTTCTTTAAGCCACGATAGCTCATTTTTTATGGTCCCGTATATCAAAAGGAAAAAAACGGAACTCTTATAGGATCACTCGTGTGTATGTCTGTCTGTCCGTCTGTCACAGCCAATTTGCTCCGAATTTAATGGACCGATTAAGTTGAAAATTGATAGACGTATGAATTTCTGTGACCTAAACACGGACGTGTAGTGTAAACAAAATAAATTTTGAACATAGGAGTCAATTTTGGGGGTACATAAAAAAAAAATTAAAAAATGTTTTGAAAACTGTACCGTGTGACATATCAAATGAAAGAAGTTACTGTGAGGGTCTTAATTATATTTTTTTACCATTTTAAAATAAGTTGTTTTAAAGTTATTTAAGAAAAAAGACAACAGTTGACCATTCCCCCCTTATCTCCGATACTAAAATTTTGAAAAAGTACAGGAAATAGTGCTATACGGTCTATAGAGTACCGGAAAACCTATAAGAAGTATAAGGTCTTAAAATAACATGGTCAATTTCTCAATACTGTGCGTACAAACTTACATTATCAATTAGATTGTATCGGAGAACATGTTTTTCAACTACAGTGATAAGTGTGTTCTTGGGATAAATTCATCCCAACTATCCGCGGAACCCTTCAATGTGCGTGGTGCGACACGCACTTGGCCGATTGTTGCCCTAAAATTCGCAGAAAAGATAATCACGATACAGAAACTGATATCTTATATTATCGTCACAAGAACGGGGAAACTACTCTCCCTTTACAGCCAAAAGCGTCCAAGTACACCTTGATACACTACCTATTTGGGGCGAAGCTTATCGCGAACGTTTTGGCTCACAATATCTTGTAGACGAGGTCATCATGACAAGGTTAACCGACACACTTTGTGACAAACACCTAAAGGGCCTGTGTAACTATGATAAGCGGGAGCGACAAGCGACGTACTTTTATGGTTGTGGTCTAAGCGATAAGGTTTTAGCGGGAGAAGCTTTGACAGAGCAAAAAAGAAAAAAACTTTTTTATTATTTTTTTTAGGTTCTTGTTCGGCTGCACAGCTATTTCCAGTTTATCTTTAAAAATCATATTCTGACTGTAAATTGTCATTTTACCATAACTCAAAAATAATCACTGTATCTATTTTACTCTTATAAATACCTATCTTATTTTTTTATTTGAAATTACAACTTTTAGCTTCTAAACATTTCAGCAAACAAACAATGCTCGACTTAACATCGTAACCGACGATTTCCTGGTGCAGTATGAACGCTGGTCGCCAGTTAATTGAGTTGTCCATCATATGGCCGGATGCGTAATGAGCGATACTTGGAAATGTTGTTCTAGCTCCAGTTGGATAACACGATAAAGTGATGTCATGAGTGCATTATGGAATGTGCCCTAATATGATTGGCTGTGGATATGAGCCATAAGATTGTATGTCTATGTAATCATTACGTTTACAAAGTTATTTTGGTACGTGAACAAATTGGAACTGACGCTGCCATCTTGTTTTTCAACACATTTCACAAAACAATTGAACAAATGTCACTGGCAATTTTTTACCAACAGCGCCCTCCGTCTACATCACTCGAGCACCGTAAGATTCTTCTAGCAGTGTACTTGTACACAGAGTGAATTTTTCAAGAGTCTCGGGCTCGATTTTGATGAGAACTAAAACGGCATCATTGGATTTTTGGAAAATCAATATCAAGGTTTAATAGGTAGGTAACATAAGAAAAAATTCAAAAGTATTTTGTTAAAAATAAGCTCTTTCCATTAGTTTGCCGTACGGCATTACTTCCCAGAATTCGATCCTTATTAGCGAAGCTATCGAATGGTGTAATAATACCGTGTGTGTGTGTGTAATTTTTTTTTTTCAAAATCAACAGGTTCGATTCCTGGCTAGAAATATTGATTTTTCAAAAATCCAATGATGCCGTTTTAGTTTTCTTCAAAATAAAGCCCGAGACTCCTTTGAGTACTTTTCGCTATTTGTCACAGTTTCGAATTTCACCATCCACGCCCACTTGAAAAATTCACCCGGTATACCTGTTAAGGAATGTGTCAAATAGCATTTGACTATGTTAGAAGGTTACATGGTCCTTTTGGGTCTAATAACAATATTAAAAATATGAATAAATTCGCTATGAGTACATGATTATTGTGAAATTCAATTACCACTGATGATTATTGTTTTGATTATTCATATCAGGCGAGATGGCGTGGTTGGTTAAGATACCACCTATCATGTCGCAGATGGTGGGTTCGATTCCCATCCAGGACAAATATTTGTGTGCATGAACATGTATGTTTGTCCTGAGTCTGGGTGTAATTATCTATACAGGGCTATTTTTAAATCATTAACTAAACTTTAACAGGGTGTTCTACCCATGAATATGAACAACTTTCATTCAAATTCAAAAAAAATCAGCTGTTTCATACAAAAGTTCAAAAAGTATGAAACAGCAGATTTTTTTTTTGTGATTTCAGAGTTGGTCCCATAGTGAAAGTTGTTCATATTCATGGGTAGAACACCCTGTGAAAGTTTAGTTAATGATTTAAAAATAGCCCTGTATAAGTAAGTATTACCAAAAAAAAGTAGTGTATGTAGTATATCAGTTATCTGGTTTCCATACTACAAGCTGTACTTAGTTTGCGATTAGATGATCGTGTGTGTACAATGTCCCAGGATATTATTTAATGGCATTTTATTACAGTAACATTATCAGGATTCAGGATTTTTTTATTTTCTTTTAATTTGTAAAATTGTATTTAGTCTAAGCCTTCTCGCTCTAAACTATGTAACTGAAGAAACCTCGACTCATGTCACAAAGGATTTCGTAGTTCTGGGGTCGAGACCTCATTGATATAATGTGTAGTTACTGAAGTTTTGGAATTAAATTACTATTACTATTATTAGCCTTCGACCTAGACTAGAGTCAAGAGCAAACCCATCTCAAATAAAAAAAAAAAAAAAATATCGGACCCTTCCAAAACCGTCGTCACATTATAATCGCTAATCGCTCATATCTTGTACTACGCCCACCATTATAGCAGATGCGTAATAAGCGATTCGCAAAACAGTTCCATTGATATTCCTATTTGGACAACACAATGAGTAAGTACTTACGTGTTCCATGCTTGTTAGATTTCCTTTTGTGTATTTGGTACTGTTTAGAAGAACTACTTTCCTTATCTTTTTAAACGAAAAAGAAATTTTAATGTGTGTGTGCCCGCGGCTTCGCCCGCATGGAGGACAGAAATTATTCCACGGGAACGTACGACCGGGATAAAAGTATCTTAAGTCCTAACCCAGGTCATGGTCGTGGTCTAACTGTGCGCCAAATTTCATCGAAATCTGTCCAGCCGTTAAGGCGTGAAAATGTAACAGACAGACAGTGTATGGATAGATAGAGATACACATAGGTATGTATTTAATATTAATACATATGTCCATTTCCAGGGGATCGTGTCTAATTAATAACAGCCGCACGGGTCGATTGATCAGGTTAAGTTGCGCTTGCCGCTGTCAGTCCGTGGATGGGTGACCATCTTTATGACGTACTCTCCGTACCTCGCAAAGTACGTTAAGCCTTTGTGGTCCCGGCTGTCATTCGCGGATCTTTGACAGTTGTTACGTGTCGTCATAAGCCCGAAAGTCTGACAACCAGTCTTACCAAGGGGTCCCTATCGTGTTACCCAGTAAGTGGGTTCTGGAATTCAGATAGGCAGTCGCTCCATGTACACTGTATACTACTGGTATTCAGCTGCAGCCGGTCAGACTGTAAGACGACCCCGACATACCTGGGCTAGACAGATTGATTGATAGAAATTCCATACACACACTAAAGAATGGCGTGTGCTAACACTGGCAAAGATTCCTACGAAACTCGTCCAAAAACATAATACTTGCGAGACCCAAAGAAAATTCAAGGTCTGTAAGCAATTGTCTGAGATAAAGAAAGGTCTTAGAAGTTATCTTACTCAAGTATTGTCCTTTCGTCCTATAGTACCCGTAGGGTACTGCAGGCGAGACGAATAATAATAACTTTGATACTTCTTTGACAAGCGGCCATCTTTGTTTTAGGCGCCATCTTTGTGACAAATAAAGTAAAGCTTAAAATCTGATTCATATTTTCATGTAACGTTGCACTGCTGAAAAGGATTTCCCGCTTATCGTTCTATACGTAATTACTGGCACGAAGATTTGCATCTTAACTAAAATTAAAAGTAGGTACAAATTATAACATCGCTACTTAGCTTATCTGTGTCGCCAGCTGACCGTAGGCCTCTCCCAAATTACAAGCACAGAAAAAATTCCAATTAAATTTCGGGCTTTGTTGATAAAGAAAACTATTTACAACAAGCCTAGAAAATACATAAGCCAATCAATCCATCACAAACAAGAAAACCCACCCATCCAATTATCGGCCTAACTGACCACTGCTTAACTTCGGTACCTTCACACCCTTTCTTCTCTAACCCCAAAATAACTAGTGGTTTATTAATATTAATTAAATAATCCTTTGATCGGTCGCTGGGTCTTAACTCAAAGGATAGTACGGTCAAGATTATATCTATCCTTAACTGATATTAACAGTAGATTAGGAGCGGCGTTTGGGGGTAAAGTAGCAGTAAACGATACTGTTAGAGTTTTCGATCGGGAAGAGCGAGTTTCGCTGACCAATTAAATTCAAACGTAATAGCTACCCTTTGACAGAATAGTGGATGTAACTGGCGCGATCGAGGTCAAACGCTGGCTTATTTCGCAATAAATATTTAAAAACAAATGTAAATAGTATTTGGCTTTCTTTATTTCAACCGTTTGTCTTTTAAATATTTTCTCCTATTTTGGTCCTTATACCTTTTCCCGTGTCGAGGAGCTCGTGGCTAAGTAGTAACAGCCGCATGGGTCGATCCATCAGGTTAAGCTACGCTTGCCGGGGTTGGTTCGTTGATAAGTGACCATCTTTACATACCGAGACTCCTCCGTGCCTCGGAATGCGCGTTAATGCCGTTGGTCCCAGCTGTCATTCGTGGATCTTTGACAGTTGTTACGGATCGTCAGAAGCCCAAAAGTCTGACAACCAGTCTTACCAAGGGGTTCCTATCGTGTTACTCAGTAACTGGATTGTGGAGGTCAGATAGGCAGTCGCTCCATGTAAAATACTGGTATTCAGCTGCATCCGGTTAGACTGGAAACCGACCCCGACATAGTTGGGAAAAGACTAGTCCGATTTTGATTTGACCTTTTTCCCGTGTCTTAATAGAGAAGTTAAAAAAACTTCAGACAACCCTATGTCTTATGCGGTATGCCTAAACGTAGGGTTGTCAGAAGTTTTTTGTTCCTTTGCACGATAAGTCAATTGAATTATTTTTGTATAGGCCTCAGGGATATAAAGTTATTGTAAATCCCAGGTACCTAGATTATCAAAAGTAAACAAATGTACTCACATTAGATTAAATTAGTGAATCCCATACCCAAAAACACAAACCTAACTGCACCATTACTTCAAACAAGTTTATTATGTACCACACAACATAATTTGCATGCCCACAATGACTTTTAATAATAAGAGGTCAGCCAAAACAAATAGTTGGCGGTTGTCTGAAAAATGACACGCGGCCATGTTTGTTTGTTAAATGCGCGGAACCCAGCGTTATAAATGAGGCAGGATTAGGGTTCAGCGATACAACTTTTGACCTTTGAAGGGTGTGGTAATAGAATTTGTGGGAGAATTTCCTGTGGGATGGCAGTCAGTTTTAGGCTTTGGTTGGTTCAGTAATACAGAAATCTATTACCGGACTTCCTCAACCATAAGTTCAGTGTAGGGTATTTAGTTTTTTATTTAGTCCATATCCGCTAGGTGTTCGCTTTGCCTTACGATAACGGCATAGCCCAACAGCAATAAAGGAATTTCAACTGGACCAGGAGCCACGGGGAGCCAAATACAGTTAAACATACTTCTATTAAAGTAAACAATTACATAAAAATAATGAGCTTAGTTGTACGGAACAAGAATACTGATAATGTCAAATACACATTGTTAACAATTATAATTGACAATTAAAAAATGTCTACAAATATGTACAGGTTACGTAACTTTATTATAATAGGAACCCATCTAAAAAGGCCAACATAAACAAGAAGCAACAATAAATTCCACCTTTCGCATATACACCCCGTAACAAATGAGGGTGGATGCAGGGTTCGGAGTTTACATTTCATTTCTAACAATCTCACTCCGGTGAAATCCGGAGAATCATGTCATTTACTCGAAAGGGTTTAGTTGACTAATGGCAGTGAAAGACCAAGTCGCAAATATGGGAATGTTGGTGTAGGCAAGTTAATTTTGACGATTGTTTCAATTTGAATTTGTTAAAAACAAAAAAAGTGAAACACTGAATAAATTACACATAATTGATCTGGTACTGATAAATGAGGAATAATTTTGATTAAAAGGAAAAAGGATGATCTCCTTCGATTCGTAATTGTTAAACACCGAATTTCCAGATGATATGGCCAGAAAGGAGGTGACTACTGAGGTGACGGCTGACAGTGATATATGGAACAGAAGACATGCTGCACCGTCTCCAAATTAATAGGGATAAGAGCAGAAGGGTGTTGATGATGAGCAAAATACTGCGATCACCAATAAGGGCTAAGAGCCCACAACACGTTTTTTTCAGGCGCCGTCGACGCGCGTTTAACGCGTTTGCAACGCAAACCGTGCAGATTTCTCAAGTTTAGTAAAGAAGAAAACGCGCCGTCGACGTGCGTTACAGGGAACGCGCGTAGTCGGCGCGTATAAAAAACGTCGTGTGTTTGGGCTCTAAGGTTAAAGTGGCTACATATCCATTTTACAGGGTACAAGGCGAAAATTAAGAGTGTGGTACAGACCATTAAAGTAAACAACTTTCTCCACAGGACCAACATCGTAATCGTGAGAAAACAAATCAGTCGTTCCATATATTTGAGTCGAGTAGGTATTTGAAGGTTTGTATGGGATGACTGAATTTTCTTACGATTACGTTTTTGGTCCCCTGGAGAAAGTGGTTCAGTTTGGTGGTCTGTACAGACATTCTGTATAACAATATTCTCCATGGACACACTTGATCCTACTAATATTATAATGTGAAAGTTTGTGAAGATGTTTGTTACTCAATCAGGCCAGAACGGCTAAACGGATCTGAATGAAATTTAGCACAGAGATAGATTATAGTCTGAAATAGCACATAGGATTCTTTTTATCCCGGAAAATGTACGGTTCCCGTGGGATAATTTCCAACATCCACGCGGGCGAAGCCGCTGGCAAAAGCTAGTAATATAATAATATAATATTCAGCCTGTATTGTTCCACTGCAGACAAAGGCCTACTTTTCCTTTTTCCACTCAACTCGACCCTGAGAAAATATGGACCAATCCCTCCTATAAGTGCCAGGTTCGTCTCGCCATCTACGCCTGGGTCTTCCGCGATGCCGTTGGACGTTTTCAGGAACCCATGTTTTGGTGGTCTTAGCCCACATGCAGCAAACGTGTCCGGCCCAGTCCCATTTGAGCTTGGCTGTGTTTTGGGTGACGTCTGCGATTTGTGTCTTAGAGCGCAGTGTCGTGTTGCGTATCCGGTCGGTCGGTAGTTTTTTTTTTTTTTTACATTACATTTTTCTTTTCCTTAATTGTATAATAGTTTTTATATTTAGTTTTTCCTTTCCAACACTTTTCCATCATCTGTGGGAAAGTTCACAACTCGTTTCAAGTTTCGTTTAACTTTTTGTTTCATTTTTTTTTTAATAGTAAGTGCTTAACATAAAATATGCATGCTAGATTCACATCTAGTAGATGTCAATCAGACCTATTGTGTTGTTACTACTTTATTGAATTTGTGATTGTACATCAGTTTTGTGAATTAATAATAATAAAAAAAAATAAAAAAAATCGCTGGCTGGCAAATCTCGAGCTTGTTTCTCTGCTGAATTGTCAAAGACCAGGTTTGAGCACCGTATGTAAGGATAGGGAGAATGCACATATCCATTAATTTGCATTTACGGCAAATTGAAAGATCTCCTTTCATAAGGGTTTTCATCGACCTCTTCCAGGCATTTTCAGTGCGGCGAACAACTTCTTTTTAAAACCAAGCAACTAACCTTCATTTTACAATGTTATTGATGTAAGAAAGGAAGCAAAAGTCACTACTTGATACAGCCAGGAAAACAAACAGTCATTACTCAGGCAGTGAAGCACAAAGATATATACGTCTTATTGAGGTTATGCCCTACTGTAATGTACCCTTACCGCAGTAGGGTTACCCTTAATGTAAGTACAGGTAGGCGTTTGATGGCTTGATGTCTATACGGTGGGCCACGGTTGACATTTTGAATTTATTTATAAAACTTGTGTTTCTGACTTGTCTACTAGCCATTAAAAGTAATAATTTTGTAACAATTTTGCAGGGACTTTTCTAATGGCCTCTGTTGTTCATATTTATTATTTATTCGAAACCACAGATCACAAGATTGTATTATTATCTACCGTTTCGGGAACCTTTGAAACATCAGTGTCATAATTCAACATTTCATAATTCCAATTTAAAAAAACAGGATTCAAAGCACACCAGTGTTACCCTACCTAAATATTAAATTGCCTCTTTTCATCACTACATTTTTGCCACGGCAACCCTGAAGAAAGCAAGACCCTGTATATTTCATAGCTGTCCACAATCCTCTATGCGTTTGAAATATGGCAGCAGTTTATTTATTTGTGGCGCGAAAACGCCTCTGAAGAAATGTTTGTGTTCCCTTTATGTGATCCCACCTGAGTAAGTCAGATGTTCGGGGAAAATAGCTTTTATGTTGTTACTGTTATAGATACTTACTGTATAATATAATACCTACAGATTTTTCCTGGAATGATAAAAACAAGAAAATGATGTTCTTTGATCTTAGTTTAAAGTCTGACTGTCATTTGTCTAACTTAGGAACGATTTTTCAAGTCAGATGACTTTTTTCTGATGAATAAAAATGGCGGTTTGACAGCTTTTGTATGGAACATATGTCAAACCGCCATTTTTATTCCAGAAACTATAGTTATTTGCATGTTGAAAAGTAAGCCTTAAATGTTATACCTATTAAACGTACTGTTTAAATTCTTAAACGAAGTGAAAACTATAAACAAGATTTTTTGTCAAAATTATGTTTAAACTGTAAGACGATAATCTTAAACACTCTGGCCTCTGCCAATGTTTTTGAATTTCGCAATAATCAGATGCAGTTGAATTAAGTTATACTAGTACCTACCTATTTCTATTTATTTGTATCTTACTCAATTCCATTAGAACTATCGATTTCCACAACACAGCACTGCAGTTCAGAATTCTGAAACAATCTATCAAGAATCAAGACTAAATCAAGTTCAGCACTTAATCCGTTTCAGAGATTGTACCAATCAGGTGAAATCCCTCACACACGGGATTGGTTCACATCAAGAGGAGTTCCAGAGCTAGCGGGTTCTGTGTGTATCACGCTTGAAGATTTGTGTAGTAAGTAAATATATCATCATAATCTGCCCAGCCTTTTCCCAACTATGTTGGGGTCGGCTTCCAGTCTTACCGCATCTGGTAATCTGAGTACCATTATTTTACATCGAGCGACTGCTTATCTGATCTCCACAATCCAGTTACTGGGTAACACGATACCCCTTGTCAGACTTTCGGGCGTCAGAATACCAGTAACGATTGTTAAATATCTACAAATGACAGCCGGGACGAGATGCTTAACGTGCTTTCCGAGGCACGGAGGGGTCTCGGCAAGCGTTGCTTAACCTTAAATATCGACTCATGCAGCTGTTATTATTTAGCCATGAGCCCCTCAAGTAGAAAGCAAATATATAGGTGGTTATTATAATGACAAAGACAGGGTTATAAACTCTTTTCTTAAGATATGGAACGCGAATGGATGATTACCTACCACGTTTGCAAACTCTGTCCGTGCTGACGACTTTTGAACGTGTATGTCTAAGATTTCTTCACGAGCGACTTTTAAATTATCAGTATTTAAGGTGCAAGATAAAGTTTTATTCATAGTTTTATTGCATAATTTGAATTTTGCAATGTTTTGCCACTTTTATTAGCCAAAAAGTAAAGTGACTGTGAACGTTTTCTCAGTACAAATATTTTGTGGATATGAACTTGTAAAATCAAATTGCTAATAGATGTTAGTATGCTGTTCTTAAAACACATGAAGTGGGATGCGCCAACGTAGTCCGCGAAATTGAAATTTTTTTGTGTTTTTTGCAATTTGCTGGTCAGTATAAGGTTGTACTCGTATCTTGATCAAAATATGATTCGCGATATTAATTTTTATTTTTCTGATTTCCGAAATCGGTACAATCCGGAAGAAATCTAACTTAGATAGATGTATTGATTTGTAAATACCTATTTATTACTGTCGCGAATCATATTATGATAAAGATACAAGCTGACGCTGACCTGCAAATTAAAAAAAAAAAACGCAAGAAAACTTGAATTTCGCGGGCTCCTACTACACAGTCACCTTTAACATTTTTCTTTTTACCTTAGCTGAAGCAAACCAATTTTCTCGTGTTATCTTTCCCAAAAAATGAAGCCTTTAAACATCGAAAAGGCAATAAATCATTCCCCCCGCTGACAATCGCACCACATCCCAAGATTAGAGGCAGCGGTTTTGGAGGAATAATTTACGTATCCCTTACCAGCAGACATCTTCTTAAGGTGAGCCCGAGATAAGAAAACGTTACATAATGAAGGCCTCTTCGCTGAATTGTAAGGAAAGATTAGGGATGTGCCTTTGTATCGATAAAAAGGTAATCGGTTACGTAAAAAAATAGGTAAGTAAGGCGTAAGTATTAGCTATTCAGTAAAATGTTTCTTTGTATTATTGACACACATGTAGGATTGGTATTTCTTTTGAACAAGCGCTTGAGACAAGGCTAACCCTTAATATGTATATTATTATTTATTTTTATTGTATAAACCTTTTTAAAAAGACATTTCAACACAAACCAATACAAAGAAGACAGTGGCATTTGCATAAAAGACTTTAATATAATATGATCGAGCAGTCGACTGCTACAAATGTTGTTAACCTCTTCATCATCATCATCATCTGCATAGCATTATCCCAACTATGTTGGGATCGGCTTCCAGTTTAACCTGATGCAGCTGAACATCAGTATTTAAATGGAGCGGCTGCTTTTCTGACCTCCACAACCAATGCTGTTACCAAACCATAAATTAAATTTCGAAACCAAGCATTTTCTTCTTAGAACGTCAACACCCACAAATAATGTAAGGTAGACGTCAAATTTAACCATTCACTAACTAGTCTAGGCCGGAGGTGACAGAGCCAAAGTCGATAAAGGTCTACATAAGAAAAAAATACTATCTTCGTATCTTCCCATCGACACCTCCCCATCCCTATAGGCATAAAATCGCGATTGCCACAACAGGGTATCCGGCGCACCGGGCCTAGTATATCAATCATCTCATGAAATATTATGACGTAATCTGAGAAGCCAATAAGTGGATCTGAGATCTGTTTGTCTTTTACCGTATCTTGAGGATTCCCGAAACATATTTGAAAAGATTTTGGGTCAAGGCTAAGATGTAAGTAAGATTTTTGTGTTGGTAGATATTATTTTAGAGTAAAAAATTCGGATGCTTTTGTATGTACCATCCGTCTTAATTTTAGTTTTTACACCAACAAAATTTTGGGAAAACTAATAAATTATTAATTCAACAAAAACTGGGATAGAACGTGGTCTTCTGCTACATCTTTCTTCGAAAATCCCCCGGGCCCCTACTCTAAATGTCCGGTCTATCTACTCTAAAGTTAAATCGAACTCATCGGTGGCGACTAGACGTTGTGTACCAGCCACTATCTTCCGCATATTCGGATAGCTGCGAGCTCCGCGCCAGGGCATATTCTAGCCGCTTGGTCGCATCGAGCTCACCACGGGTCTGGCGACAACATCTACCGACCGTCATCGTTCCTGGCGGACGCTACGTGGTATACCCGCTGCGTCATCGTGCACCAGGCTGAGCCAGAAGAGTACTGTGCTGGCGATGCGCTGCGTGGCCATAAACCTACCTACTACTACACTATACTTTTATTTTCTTCTTTGATATATTTTGTGTTGACGTTTTACGTGGGTTTCATTTCTTTCTCTCCCACGTAAACCATTCCCGTCACATTTGCCCGGGCTGGGGGGAGTTGTGTTATATGAGTTGGGCTCAGTACGTAGTGTATAGACACTTCGGACACTCCAACATAATAATATGGCACAAGTTTGGATGTTTGTTAATCAATGTCGTATTTTGTGTTGACGTTTTACGTGGGTTTCATTTCTTTCTCTCCCACGTAAACCATTCCCGTCACATTTGCCCGGGCTGGGGGGAGTTGTGTTATATGAGTTGGGCTCAGTACGTAGTGTATAGACACTTCGGACACTCCAACATAATAATATGGCACAAGTTTGGATGTTTGTTAATCAATGTCGTATTTTGTGTTGACGTTTTACGTGGGTTTCATTTCTTTCTCTCCCACGTAAACCATTCCCGTCACATTTGCCCGGGCTGGGGGGAGTTGTGTTATATGAGTTGGGCTCAGTACGTAGTGTATAGACACTTCGGACACTCCAACATATGGCACAAGTTTGGATGTTTGTTAATCAATGTCGCCAGAACGGCTGAACGGATCTAGATAAAATTTTGCAAAGAGATAGATTATAGTCTAAAATAGCACATAGTATATTTTTATCTCGGAAAAATGGGATAATTTCCAATATACACGCGGGCGTAGTCGCTGGCAAAAGCTAGTTTAAAATATTAGACAGCGTGAATGACTCGCCTTTTGTGCAGGCTATTTCAGTAAGATGTTAAAGATATTGTTGGAGGGGCTCGTGGCTAAGTAGTAACAGCCGCACTCCGCTTGCCGCGGTTGGTCCGTGGATGGGTGACCAGCTTTACATAACGACACCGTGTCTCGGAAAGCACGGTTCCGGCTGTCATTTTTGGATTTTTGACAGTCATACGGGTCGTCTGAGGCTCGAAAGTCTGACAATCAGTCTTACTGAAATATGTTCTGGTGTCCGGTTAGACTGGAAACCGATCCCAACATAGTTTGGAAAAGACTAGGTAGATTGATTGATGTTCGATGAGTTGGGCCTAGTAGGTGGCTCTGGCTACGCCAATCGCGGCAACAGTGGCGTTTCTTTTTTTAATTTATATCAGTACTTACAGATGTTTAAGAACAATATACTCAATAAATAAGATTTAAAAAACTAAAGTGAAAATTGAGTTTTGTTGCTGACCGTACCTAATGTAGCGTCAAAGTTATAATTCCATTACTATAAACAAAGTCCGTTAAACTGTCTTAAGGAACACCCACAGCTTTTCGATGACGGAATTAGGTCCTAAAGAGATGGGGGCGAGCCTATCGACAAGTTGTAAATGGTAAACCTTTATGCCAGTACATTATTTTTACACCCACACTTAGATACAGCGACCTAAAATAATGACTAGTCATAAAAAGTTAAGAACATTGGCTTACAAACTCATCAATGTGAAGATAAAACTTGATTTGCTTATTAAGCTAAGCGAAGCGTTTTCAAAACTATGAAATCTAGTCAAATGCATATCATAATAACATGATATAAGACAGGTCTTCTAAATCTGTGTGGTTCTTTCCACCAATTCAGTCACCAATCGACATGGTCTTCACAGGAAGTGACCAAGATTATGTCTGGACTTTAAAAGAGACTGTGAGCTCTGAGTTTGTTTCGGCCTTTCTTCTCAGAGTAATCAGATAGGAAACGCCGACCTCATCTAGTTTTTAAAAACATATTTGACGTTAGGGTTGATGAGGATTCCTCTTCCTCATCCTCATAATGCTGATATTCTTCATTTTAAGCGATTGCTCATCCTCTTTCACATTCCCAAAATCAGGCATAAAATATTCATCTTCCTCTTCCACTTCCTCATTCATTAAGTGGAATTTATGAGGAAGTGTTGAACTTTACGGAGCTGAGTGCCAGTATCTTTCAGCCCCTCCATCAAGTGTCCCTAGTGAACGCCATTTCAGTGGCGCTGGATAAGTTTACGACCAATTAAGAAACCATCTATCTGCAGAAACAGCTTCAAATTTAATTTTCATTAAATTCCACCTCCCTATTTGATTATGTTTTTTTTTTTCTAAATATTAAAGAGCCCATTCGCAATCTTTATTTTATTTAAAATTTCAATTCAAAATCATACGTTTTACATTTATACATTTAAATTTATAGGAACACGCTCAGTGTATTATTCAAAAACTTAAGCTCTGTCTTCTTTATCCAATATTTAACACAACTTTCAAGGACTAAAAAATAAGGTTACAACTTTACCAAGTCGCCATAAAGTTAAATGAGTTAGGTTAGTAACGTAACTAAAGGGGTCAGCCTATATCGATTCCTCGAGCAGAATCAGCATATATCGATTCCACGAGCAAAATCAGCCTATATCGATTCCTTGAGCAGAATCAGCCTATATCGATTCCTCGAGCAGAATCAGGCTATATCGATTCCACGAGCAGAATCAGCCTATATTGATTCCACGAGCAAAATCAGCCTATATCGATTCCGCGAGCAGAATCAGCCTATATCGATTCATCGAGCAGAATCAGCATAAATATATCGATTCCACGAGTAGAATCAGCCTATATCGCTACCACGAGTAGAATCAGCATATATCGATTCCACGAGCAGAATCAGCATATATCGATTCCACGAGCAGAATCAGCCTATATCCATTCCACGAGCAGAATCAACATATATCGATTCCATGAGCAGAATCAGCCTATATCGATTCCACGAGCAGAATCAGCATATATCGATTCCTCGAGCGGAATCAGCCTATATCGATTCCGCGAGCAGAATCAGCCTATATCGATTCCACGAGCAGAATCAGCCTATATCGATTCCGCGAGCAGAATCAGCCTATATCGATTCCACGAGCAGAATCAGCCTATATCGATTCCACGAGTAGAATCAACATATATCGATTCCATGAGCAGAACCAGCCTATATCGATTGCACGAGCAGAATCAGCATACATCGATTCCTCGAGCGGAATCAGCCTATGTCGATTCCATGAGCAGAATCAGCCTATATCGATTCCACGAGCAGAATCAGCCTATATCGATTCCACAAGCAGAATCAGCATATATCGATTCCATGAGCAGAATCAGCCTATATCGTTATAATGTTCACACTGCTAGGACACAGGCCTCCTCTCTTCGAGCAGGAGTGGGCAGTACGGGTTTTTACGTCACACGTCTTCGAGTTTTCAGTTGTAGGACATGCCACCATTCTGAGAGAACTGGTGATGGAATTAGGTATTTACACAAAATAAAGCGCCCGCCTGGGTTTGAACCCCCGACCTTTACAAATCGTAAGTCGGGGATACCCCACTGATGGGATATGATCCACCACGCGGGTCCAGTGAGGTTGGATGTCACATATCTTCGACTTGGTTCTACGACATGCCGGTTTCCACACGATGTTTCCTTCCCTGTTAGCGCCTACTATAATTTGTGGAGTTAAGACAATCTAAAATAAAATAATTATAGCTTGTTGTGTAATTAAAGGTTTAAATAGCAGTTACTTTGCACTACACGTTAAAGTTCAAGCGGTTCATGAATTTTTAGTCAAATTGACATTCGCTAAACAATGACATCCGCGGACAGTGAATGAGTGAATGGATGATCGTAAATCTTACATATGATAAACCTTTAGACAGGCGTATTAATAGTTTATGTGCGTAGGTTTGGAAAGATATGCCGACTATAAATAATTCAATTTATCCATTACATATAGTAATACATTTGGCCTATAAATAAAATAAATAAAAAAAAAAAACTAGATTGGAGTAGAGATACTAGTATAGATTTTATGTATTTATAGTGATTGTTATGACCTTTGTAATGTGTTACTAATAAATTATAATTGAACATTATTTAATTGTGGATTTCAAAATACAGGGATCGATGAATCAAAATAAAATAATCATCCCCGAAGAAAACCGAAACAAGATCACTCTATCCGAGGAGTAGGAAAGAGCAAACACATCACTAACATAACCCACACAGACATACAGCTTCCATATCCCGAAATCCGGAACACAGCATCAAGTTAATGCTCAAAAACATCCATTACACATACCAATTCCCCCACTATAACAACGCATTTACATAAATTGTTACGGAACTCGCAGTTACAAAAGTCCCCAGGGTATTATTTAGGCACACTTTATAAAATTCTTGGCGTCTTTGCGTAGATTAATATACCCCAGTAATTATAGAAGTTTTGACGAAGCGACTGACTAGAATATTAATAATCTAAGCATGAATCACGCGTTTTTAAAGGGAAGTGTGGAGACAGAAGGTTTGTTGGCGCAAACGCAGCGGCTACTCGTATCGTTCGAATTTTTGTTGCAGTCTTTGCATAATGTTTGTCTTATCTAGCTGCGTCTATCATCATCATATGAAAAGTTTTGAGCCTAAGTACCTTCAAGTGTTATTATTTTCTCGCTCTGCATATAACTAACTAGCTTCTGCGCGCGACTTCGTCCGCGTGAAATTTTGCCCTGCTCGCGCTATTACTTCGGTTTCTGACTTTTTTTCGTTTTGCTCGGCACCTAATGGTCCTAGCGTGATGTTAAATAGCCTATAGCCTTCCTTAAGAATAGGGCTGTCAAATGCAAAAAGATTTTTTCAAATCTGACTAGCAGTTCCAGAGATTAGCGAGTTCAAACAAATTTGATTACCATTAAAAAGTTATAGTGAGCCAACCTTAAAAGATAGAAATATGCATAGACATATCGCAAAATTTTTTTAGAATTTTTGAGAGGAACATTTCCGTCATACATGATTGTTGCGTAACTTTAACAGTTTACGCAGCGCGCGCAACGGAAGCTCTCAAAAGGAATAAATTTTCCCCGATTTTGCAATTTTTTTCGTTGATGTTCCGCTCCTATTAGTCGTAGCGTAATGTTATATAACCTATAGCCTTCCTCAATAAATGGGCTATCCAACACTAAAATATTTTTTGAACCAGTAGTTCCTGAGATTAGCGCGTTCAACCAAACAAACAAACACACAAACGTTTCAGCTTTATAATATTATTATATTATAATATATTACATATATATTATTATTATTAATATAGATGTAGATTTGCGAATACCCTCTTTAGTATAAAATCAGAATAAAAATCAAAATCAAAAGTCATTTATTCAAACTAGGCTGAGAATCAGCACTTTTTGAACGTCAAAATTACATAAGACAGTCCCCCAAAACGCCCGCCCTTCACCACTTCCTAGTGCTTTAGCTGAGGAGAAGAAGTGGCGCAACAAACTCCCCAGCAGCACAGCTGTCCGTTCAGTTAAAAAAAAAAAAATTGAATCTATACAACACTGCGCATAATAATTTAGGTACATTACGCAACACAAAACAATAAATTAAATTATTTGCTATAAGTAAGCTAGCACACGCCAATATACAAAAACTATACTCAAGCAGTAATAAAAATACAAAACTAAAAACGTCAGCAGAACTTTATACCTAAATAAAGGCCTCCAGTAATAAAGGATGTGCCCACTTACATATATGAAGATTGTATATGAAGCTGAAACTCGAAGTCACAAATGATAAACTAGGACCATCGAAGTAATATAAACAAAGTTAATCACTAATAACAAAACAAAACCAAGGACAGCAAGACGACCAGTCACCACAAGCAGCACCCGTTCACGAGCATAACGCAGAGTTCAGCCATTACCCCCCTCACCATATTTGAGGAAAGGAGGCAACCCGACCCCCGACGCTACCGCAAGCAGTGACATCTAAGTGAGCATGACGAACTTGCTGCCGGTTGCTCAGGCAAGAATAATATGATCAATTGTCGAGGTCACTAGCTAACCACATATTGCAATACCACTCATAAAAAAAACAATGTAATGCTCATTACAATGTTTTTTTTTTTTATGAGTGGTATTGCAATATGTGGTTAGCTAGTGACTTATCATTGACATAATCTACTGATTATGTCAATGATAAATGATAAATAAAAATTATAATAAATTGACTTTTACAGTCAAAGAAAATAAATAATTATAAATATGAACTCATATAACCTGTCAGAAGATTAGCTAATTCTGGAGAAAGAAAATAAACATTGTCTTGAGTTATAAATATAGAGGTTCATGTCATTAGTATCATTACGCTTTTAATAATCAATCTGTAAACATCATAATGTTTCAGTCATCCGCGGCCCATCCCTAGCACCAAAATTTTTCAGCTCACCGGTACGCTAAGTTTTTTAAGCCCTATAGCAAATTTGAGCAACAATAGCGCTCTTAAGAGAGTTACATCCAAGTATACCGGGGGGCTGAAAACTTTTGAGCCTAGGGATGGGCCGCGACTGACGGAGATATGATGATGTTTACGGATTAATTACTAAAAGCGTAATGATGCTAATGACATGAAATATTCAAGGCACAGACCCACCGCGGCGCACGTATGTCAAGCTTCGCTTTGCAAGAAAATGTGTGTGATTGTGTCCACTGCAACCCACGGACACGCTAAGCATCAATTGACGTCATTAGTACACGCGTGGCTTGCTCAAATATGGTACTCACATAGCTTAACGCTGTCAACGCCATGCACACTATACATGAAATATATTTTTTACCCACAACCATATACAACTGTATCGCAGCAGTTTTAACACGTGCGTAGCCTCTCCGGGCCACGCACGCGTGTGTACTGAAGTGGAAACGTAAACCCACGTTGTCAAACAAATGAATACACGCAGCTAAAATGCGCCGCGTGCCCGTGCACAGCATGCACTGCGGTGGGTTTGCACCTTTATACTGCACGCTACACTTTTGTGGCTTCTGACAACCCGTGACGACTGCCAAACATCCGCGAAAGACAGCCGAGACTAACGGCATAAAGTGCTTTCAGAGTCTTGGTATGTAAAGATGGTCACCCATTCACGGACCAACCCCGGCAAGCGTAGCTTAACCTGATGGAACGACCCGTGCGGCTGTTATTACTTAGCCACGAGCTCCTCAGCAGCCAACCTTTACAAGTAATTCTTTTAATATTCTAGAATAAATAAATCCAGATAAAAACAGTTGGTCTTCTGTCCCTATATTTATTGTATCTATCAAGGCTACTCCTAATTTTATGGCTCATTTACATCGTTTGTTTAAAGCGTTTGGTTTTGCGTCCCTAATTCGGGTTCGGAGACAATGGCGGCATTTAGTTATGGGCTTTTCTCTCGAAATTAACGGCAAAACTGTTTCGAGATTTATAAGTATAATTGAATTTGGGTACAACAGTGAATTTATAGCATTAAAACGTTAGTTTTTGGTTTTGTTTGTGATAAATTATCACGATGATTGTGTTAAATAGGCGATCGTCTTTTCTTTTCTTTGTTTTCTCACTTTATTGACTGATAAACCCACAAACACGCTGCCACGTTATTTTCATTGCATTATTGCATGAAAATAATGCGTTACTGCTTGATTGATGTCTAAACACTACTAATATATATTTTTTCATCGATAAAGGTATATTTTAGACACCTAGCAACAAAAGTCACGCAATGACCATCCTACGAAGATTTGAAAGCAGTGTGCGAAATATCTACAGGCAAATAAATGGAAACATTTTGAGTTCTAAATTAACTCCAAAAATGCTCGAAAAACAATTGAATCTCGTTGAATCTAACACCCGTATTTATAAACAAGCAATTACTTTCTGCTAAGTAATTTCTTAGTGAAGTCATTACTTGAGGATAGAATTCTTCTTTACAAAATCTTATTCTATAGTCGAGTAATGTACAGACGCCAGCAAATTTCCCTATCAACCTGGAACCTAATGCTTTAGCTATAAAGTTGAAAATCTATTAAAGAAATTTGACAGATTGTAGTAGCTTGATGTGCTGGAGTCTGTATGTTACTTACTTGAGTAAGAATCAACGTTCCATTGCAAAATTAAACGCAAAATGGTCGAGTTCTCAATTCTTAAGTAAAGAAAATAGTGAATATTACTTGGCTAAGAATTCTAACCTTTGACAGCTCTAACTTCAAGCAATTACTAAACTATAGAATAAAAATCGTTACTTGAGTAATCACCTTTACTGAAGTAATCACTTTGACTTATTTATAAATACGGGCCTAAATACTGTAAAGTTCGACTCTTTACAAACTTACACCCGTATTTATAAACAAACAATAAATCTTATTATATAGTCGAGTAAGGTACGTTATTTACTTGAATAAATACGGGTTACTATGCTCAGAACCGAAATTGAAAATGAAAATTAAATGAATCAATCAATCACGCCTCAGCATTATACACCAAGTCAACCATATCTCCTTAGAGTAATTAGACTTAGAGTGATAGTTTCATTCAAAATTACGTTCAAAGTTGAAACAACAACTCAATGAATGTGTGCATATGCGTCACGTAATTACGTTCACCGACAAGCACACAAGCAAACGAGTATTGTTGCAAGTAAATGACATTGTCCCCAAAATGTTGGAAAAATGGAACGGTTCCAATTTTGCCAACCTTGCAGAGACATAGAATTTAAGTTGCGTTTTAAATGATTTAATTCGTTTATTTTATTTTATTGATTTATTCATAGCACAATGTAGGTATAAAATACCTACTTATATGTGAATTGTAGGTAGTACATAATTATAATAGCAAAAATGGGGTAAAATATTTTCCTATGCCTAGCAACATTTTCATTGTAATGGCGTTTGTCAAATATACGACTTATTATTATGTTTGGTTTTGAGGAATGTTTTAAACAAAAATATAAGATGCTAGGCAGTACTTAGCCGTGAAATGAGATCTTTAAATGTTTATGATTATTATGTGATGAGTTGTTTCCTTTCACTACACAGTACGTCATTTTATTGCGAAATTGCGAGAGATCTTCACAGTAATATTTGGTCCTGAGTACTGACGCGCCGAAAGTCGTATTTAGCCTTAAAGGGCTAACTTGAAATGGCTTCACTTTTCGTGCGACTACTGCGGTTCTAAGCCTATTATAATAATAATATAATTATATCCTGGGACATTCCACACACGGTCATCTGATCCCAAACTAAGCAGAGCTTGTACTATGGAAACCAGATAACTGATAAACTACATACACTACTTTTTTTGTAAATACATACTTATACATACATATTTATATAATTACACCCAGACTCAGGACAAACAGACATGTTCATGCACACAAATGTTTGTCCTGGATGGGAATCGAACCCACGACCTGCGGCATGATAGGCGGTATCTTAGCCAACCACGCCAGCTGGCCTGTCAATATATTAATTATACCTATATGCATATCACTATACCCACACACATATTGTAGAACATGGAAATATTCTCTTTATGCTCGGTTTCCTTGCTTTTGACAGGCGTTGCAGTTAACACTATTAGCATTGTGCTATACCAATGGCGGCTGGACAGAGCCTCTGGCTTTCAGCACGTGATTGAGTTAAGTTCCAACGTTTCAGAGCCATCCACTTTTTAATTTTGTTACGTTTGATTGTCGGAGATACGCGAGTGGTGTGGAAAAACTGAGGGTAGATGGGAAAAGGGTTATTTTTTTGTGAATGTAGACTTTAAAAGAGACTGTGATCTCTGAGTTTGTTTTGGTCAGAAAACACCAGACTCATTTAGTTTGAAAATATTATTATTTTTTTTGACATGCAAAAGTGTTTTCGTAATTTTGTTTCCGTCGACTAATGAGTCACAGTTAATTTATCGAGACATACCCCGTCTTGCATTAGTTTGTGAAGTAAAAGGGTGCTAGATTGTTGTAAATATTATATTTTATTGACAGATATTTGTAAAACTGAAGTCATCATAAAATATCTTAAAAAGCACACCACGCTTTTTTACGATGAAATGATTTTTTTTCTTAATCACTATTCTTTTTTTGAACTTATAGAAAATTATTTTCTACTTTTCAGTTCGGCTAGCTATAATAGCGTGTTTTTGTTTTAAACTATTATTCATTTTTACCCGACTGCGGCAAAGCCCTAAAGGAGGGTTATGTGTTTGACCTGTATGTATTTCTTTTTTCCCTCGTAACTCCTAAACAAATTAACAGATTTGTATAAATTATACGTCTTTAGATTTGTCTTGGTTGCGCGAGTGTCACTGGCTACTTTAAAATCAAAAATAAAGTAAAATGGCGGATTTGGGGTGCCATATTTTGGGGTTCGGATTTTTTTTTCTTCTATTACCATCGAGTGGGATATCAAAATGAAGGGTTTAAAAAGGTGATTACAAATATTTATGCAACTTATATGGTTAAAAGTAATTCGTAGTGACAAATCGTAAAAAAGCTTTTAATTAACCTTCACCATTACCTTTTTTATCACCATTACCCTTGTAAACTAAAAAGCTGGAAATAAAACATGTAATTAAAAAAACTAAAAAATCCGGCTGCGGTAAAACTGAAAGCTAAAAACAAGCCCATTTTATATTAAATAAAAGCTGGAAGCAGGCGGGACCCATTCCATTATTATATTTTCAAACTCAAATGAGTCCCGCCTGCTTCCAACTTTTATTTAATAGAAATTGGGCTTATTTTTAGCTTTCAGTTTTATCGCAGTGGGTTTTTTAATTACTTTTGTTTTGCTTTTTTTTTAGTCTTTAACGATGATAATTTTATAGTAATACAGAATCGGCTTTTTAGTTTTCATGGGACTCTCCTTGTAATGGTGTAAGTCACATATGCTTCAGTACACGGCTCAAGACACTACCGTGTTTTCAGATATAGAAAAAATCGCTAATACTAAATATCCTGATCAGGATAGTGGAACAAACTTGTTAAATTATTGTATTGTCATCGGTCCTTGATAAGTTGCGAAGTTTCGATTCAATCCGACGTTTTGAAGTGGGTGACAATCACAATCACTGATTCCATTACGACAAGGGAAGAAATTCATCCCATTTTTTTAAAGTAGTCTATTTGTGGGAGTACTGTACTCCCACGCAAATCTGCTTTTAGTTTAAACCTTGTTCCACCACTATTAAGGAGTCTTTTCTAATTCCATACATTTAGTTTGATGCACTATCTATTTCCGAGGAATTTGAGATACGATAACCCTCTATGCGACTAGTCAATCGTCTATGGAAAAATTATTTTTAGTCTGTAGTTGCAAATCCTTTGTAAACAAAAGGTTTTTGTTCAAATTGGAATGCTTGTAATTAATGAATGTTGTATTAAGCTAAGTGGTTTTATTTATTAAAACGGTAAGTAGGCGCATTTAAGTAACAAGCTTCAACGAAAGGCAAATTGCTGCAACCACGGCTTGAGTTATTTATTCTTATAAATTACTATCGACCCGTCTCTGGGCGTCTACTCCCTAAGCACGTAAAAGTTTCGGCCGAAGTTACGGGCTTTTCCGACTCTGTATCACTTACGGAGATATGATTAGTTCGAGACCCAAACTAAGAATTAATGACAACACGATTTGACAGTTGTCTCTACTCCCAACGTGTATTTGCCCGCATAGATTTAGTATAATTATACTGTACTAAGTGACCCGTCAGATGTTGTCCGGTGAAAATTTTAATTTCGATTTTTCGGCTGTTCCTTTGGGTTTTCAAAATTTTCTTTTTTCCTAAACCACCCCAGTAATGAGGCAACCAAAACAAAAAAATAAATTCAAATCGGTCGAGCCATTCTCGAGTTTTGCGAGACTAATGCACGGCAATTGATTTTTATATACAGGAAAAGTTTTTAAGCAGTGCGCAAATTTTCACAAGGTGTTCTACCCATGAATAACCAACTGTCACTACAACTGCTGTTCCTTGTAGTGTTTGTTGTACTGTGGGTGTCTACTATTGTCTGGCATCCACACTGAAATCACGAAAAAAAAAATCGGCTGTTTCATACATTTTGGTCGAGTAAGAACAGTCACGAACCGGGATTGTTGAGCCACTAGCTTATCATCTTAACTTGGTTGTGTTACACGAATGCCGCCCGTTTTTCGTTATTGAAATGTCACATGTCAAATTTCACGGGCGGCATTCGTGTAACACAACCAAGTTAAGATGATAAGCTCGTGGCTCAACAATCCCGGTTCGTGACTGTACCTATTGAACTTTTGTATGAAACATATGTTTTTTTTTGTTCATGATTTCAGAGTGGGTCCCATAGTAAAATTTGCGCACTGCTTAAAAACTTTTCCTATAGATATGCCCGTCCGAAATATTTAATTCGACACTTGTTTTTTCGGACGGGCCCGTATCTTCGTTGACAGACTTAGAAAATAGACCCCTGCTTCGCGGGTTTTTGCCAAACATCGAGATTCCTTATCAAGTTTTATTGTTAACTTATTATCAGCTTACACTTAAACTCCGGGATAGTTTCTCTAATTTAAACCCGTTGCGAAGTTTGGAAGAACATCGCAATCACACAGACTGACACGTAAAGCGCTGTGGATAAGAAGAAAGAAGAAGCAATTTAAGTGAAATTGATTCAATGAAACCTGTAAGTAAATAACAATCACTGATTGCTCTACACGTATCCATCAATCTGCCTCGTCTTTTCCCAACTATGTTCGGGTCAGCTTCCGGTCTAACCGGATCAACTGCATTTTATAAACGAATGACAGCCGAGTCCAACGGCTTAACGTGCTTTCCCAGGCACGGAGGGGTCTCGGTATGTAAAGATGTTCACCCATCCATGGACTGACCGCGGCAAGCGTAGCTTAACCTGCTGGATCGACCCATGCGGCTGTTATTACTTAGCCACGATCCTCTCGAGCCACGAACAATGAAAGTTGTTTCACACTGTTTCTTTTTCATAATGTCTACGGTAACACAAAATTATTCATTAGATATTCTGGACCTCAGTATTCCTTGAACTTAATCAATAATTCTTGTTAATTTAATGATAAATGATTTTATTTCCCTAAGTAGGTTTGTACGTAAACACTTTTAAACACCTATCGTATTAAAAAAAAAAAACAAGTATAAAAATCAAGTAAAAATTATGATTTACATTAATTACAGTCCAAGAAAACTTAATTCTAAATTTATGAAGACCTGCCTGATCTAGGTTTTTCCTGAAAACCTGTGTTTCAGGCAATCAATTTATATCAAACATTTAAAAAGAAGAAAACAATATTTATTTATTAGAAGCTAAATTAAAATCATAACTTAATATTACAAATGCGAAAGTAAGTTTGTTTGTTTGTTACCTTTTCACGCCTAAACCACTTAAGTGGAGACTATTATTTATTAGGTAAAGAAGATATCATGATATAATAAGGCTCAAAAACCTAATTTTAAAAACTAATGACTTATAAGCATACCGTATATGATTATAATGTTAATGATAATTAAGAAACTTAAATAAATGAGGAGCCTATATTAAATGAGTTTTTCATATTAACCTGATTGTGTCCAAAAGTATTTCATTTTAAATAAAGGTACGCCTTATATGCGTTCATTACCTTATAATCATAGATATAAGAAATAATTTATATTCTTATAATAATATATATTGTGATTAAAAAATACTGTAATTTTAAAGACTTTCATTGCAAAATTAAAGATCCATCCTTCATGTTCGCAAATTATAATCTTTATTCAACATTTTTTATAAGTCAATACCTAAAAATAAAAGACCGCTGTGTCTAAATGTACCGCACTCGGGTCAAATAATCCGATTTAGTTACAACTTTTATATAGGTATTCGATTCAATGTACGCCAATATTGATTCTGGTAAATCCCTAGGGATATCCATATAGTTGGTATTGGGTAAAAATCCAGTGATTCCACCAATCAGACTGACTTTTCTAACATAAAAATTTTCTATTTCGCTAGCTTGTCGACAAATAAACCATATTGTCGGATTT
Source organism: Dicycla oo (assembly GCA_948252095.1). Classification (NCBI taxonomy): domain Eukaryota; kingdom Metazoa; phylum Arthropoda; class Insecta; order Lepidoptera; family Noctuidae; genus Dicycla; species Dicycla oo. The sequence goes on from OX411716.1 coordinate 21,073,110, forward strand.
CAGTGAAAAACGTTTTAGTTCTATACCGTCCCAACGGTATTTTGATTGATTCGGCTTTTTGATTGTGCTGTGTTATACTCAAGGTGTTGAGGGATTATGTAAGCGGGTGAGTAGGGTTTGTTAGTGATAACTTTACATATCGCAAAAATGTAGTTGTTTTATGGATCATATTTTTTTTTTAGATACTTAGGGTCGTTCTTCTTTTACATCGACAATGACATGACCCTTCCGAAAAAAAATCGTTTTTCTTCCTAAATATAAAAAAATACAATACAGCCATTAAAATAATCTTAAAAACACTTCCTTTTTTATTATTACATTTTACAAAATAATTGTGACATAATATTCAAAAGTGTGACGGAGGTGTTTTCGGTAGAAAAAAAGAATGACTCACCTAATTGCTTAGCTGATGGAAATAGACTTTTGTGTTTCACGAACTGTGTCAAATAAATGTTATTCTTTCTTTCTTTTCTTATCGTATTACTCAGTCAGTACAGGATTGTGAAGGTCAGATAGGCAGTCGCTCCATGTAAAATACTGGTATTCAGCTGCATCCGGTTAGACTGGAAACCGACCCCACCATTTGGGAAAAGGCTAGTCAGTTTGATTTAACTTCTATCATGTTCTTCAAAAAGAAAATGATAAGTGTAGAACTTATCAAGCAGTAATAAAAAAAATTTAAAATTAAGGCATCATTATCGGTAACGTTAACTTCAGGAGGAGAATGGTTTTCTAGAATTTTTATACCCAGAATTTATATTCTTTGTTCCCTAACTTTTACACATAAAAAAGTTTAATTATCTTAAGGCGAAAGCGCCAGGGTAGCCCGCGAAAATCAAATTTTCTTACGTTTTTTTTGCAATTTGCAAGTCATTATTAGGTTGTATGTTGATAACACTTTGATTCACGACCGTAACACGTATATATTTACAGAATTATAATCATTAAAGTCATCAATACAACTCTTTAAAACCAGGTAATCCTATTGAATGACTAATATGACTATTATTTAGTGTCTAATCTTAACACTTGAGGTTTATACTAACTTAAGGAGTTGTATAACTGATCTTATTTATTATAATTCTGTAAATACATATTTGTTACGGTCGCGAATTATACTTTAATTAAAATACAACCTAATATTGAGCTACAAATTGCAAAAAAACGTAAGACAATTTGAATTTCGTGGGCTACCCTGGCAGTTCTCCCTTAATAGAAAATTCTTAAGAGAGAAGAGAAGAGAGAAGTCCGAGAAAAAAACACGCTAATGAATTTTCTTACCCCAAAAATTAATAGGCGTAAAGTAACTTATTATGAAGTGTAATTACGAATTAGTTAGTAGGTATAGTTATTGGGGATTTGGGCATACTCTTACTAAACTCGCCACAAAATAATAGGTCCGTTTTGACGGCCCATATCGTTTCATATGCCAAAGAGAGACAAACATAGCGGGACAAAGTGGGACACACTCATGTCAAAACGGAGCTATTATTTTGTGGCGAGTTTAATGTTGTTATAATTTAATTAATGAATTAAAGTAAGTAAATGATCGTTTTTAACACACTCAGGCACTACGTAAAAAATCCTCATTGAATTACTGTTCTGTAAATAAACCTATAAGTACCTACTAAAAATTAAAGCTCGCAGGATACCTTGCCTATTTTTGGCCTACCTTATTATCCGGCCGGTAATTGGAAAATCCTAAATTCAACAGTAGACTGACCACAAACTATACAAAATATAATTTTTACATAACCCTAAAACACCCAAGGCCATCTAAATGAAGGTCAACAACCTTAGTGACGTCACTAATTAAGACTCCATACTGGACACAAAGAAAGTACCTTTGTAAAGGCAAGCGGACAAATTGAGACTAAAGTCGTAACGAGGTCAAGCAAAGTCGCGTTACACAATGTTACTCATGCAGACGAATGAAATTTCTTTCACTTAGTCATTCATTCATTCATTCAGTTGTGGTTTAGGGTTGGCAGATTGTGTTTTATCTTTTCTTGAAGTGGTTTTTGTGGGTTTGATGGAGGTTATTAAAGGATTCTTTTGTAATGAGTGTTATAAAATGAGCTCAAAATTTTATAGATTTGCAACAGTTGAAAAATATTATGTTGCATTTCCTTTTTTCAAAAGAGTATTTTAGATTATGAGCTCGTGGCTAAGTGATAACAGCCGCACGGGTCGATTCATCAGGTTAAGCTACGCTTGCCGGGGTTGTTCTGTGAATTGGTGACGATTTTTTCATACCGAGACACATACGTGCCTCGGGCCGTTGGTCCCTGCTGTCATTCGTGGATCTTTGACAATCGTTACGCGTCGTCAGAAGCCCGAAAGTCTGACAACCAGTCTTACCAATGGGGTATCGTATTACCTAGTAACTGGGTTTTGGAGCTCAGATAGGTAGTCGCTCCATGTGAAATACAGGTATTCAGCTGCATCCAGTTAGACTGGAAGCCGACCCCAACATAGTTGGGTAAAGGCTACGCAGTTTGATTGATTAATTAATGGAGAGGACTCTAAACTATGTCGACAAAACAACGAAGATACGGGTAATATCTAAACACGGTTGTACTTTGTATTTTTTAAGGAAAATTATGCTCATTAAAATGGTACTTTACTCAATTAATTCGCATATCAGCCGACAGCCCTACATAACATCATTCGCTCAGCGAAAGTGAAAGTCGTTACGCGGTCACGTCTCTAATTTGAGGGACCTAATTTAAAATTCGAATCTAGTTGTCTATCTTTGTGTATCCTCAACTCGAAGATGCATTAGGATTTTTATTTGTAAACAAAAAACAGGTTGAATCTAGATTAAACTGGTGATGTGCCTAGAATATTAAATACTTAAAAAAAATACTTTTACGTTTTTCTTTCGTTGCTCTAAGAAAGAAAACCTGTTACTTTTCACATCTGATATATAATTTCTTTATGTCACATCAATAACATAAGAAAATGGAAGAGGCATCAGACGAAAATATACTGAATTGATTGATTGATCCATAGGCTTATTTAAGCAATATTTTGTTACGTGCTAATAAAAAAATATTCTGTTTTACGAGTATGTTATTTCATCATACTCTTTCATGTTAAATTGTAGGTATGTTGTGTAGATACTTTCGCCTAAATGATGGTGAAAACCACATAAAAATCAATTAAATGACAAGCCAGATGGCATGGTTGCCTATCATGCCGCAGGTCGTGGGTTCGGTTCCCATCCGGGTAATTATGTTATCTCTATAAGTTTTTTTTTAAGTAGTGTATGTAGTATATCAGTTATCTGGTTTCAATAGTACCAGTTCTGTTTAGTATGGGATGAGATGACCGTGTGTGAATAATGTACCAGGTACCAGGTACCAATTATTATATTATACGTATATATTATTATTAATTACGTAGTTTTAAGAAGAACGCGGTCCAAAGATTGACACAAAAAGTGAGTTTAATTCATACATATTAAATGTATAGACTAGTGACCCGCCCCTGCTTCGCACGGTTTTTATGACTTGACAAAACATTTCTTTATTATAATAAAGACAGACGTGCATAATGGGTATATAATTCGATATCAAAATAAATCAAATCTACCGACAAACTGCTACGCAGTTTGGCAGACATTATGTTTTTTTTTTTTTGTTTACACCGATATTGGAACGAATAAAAATAAAAAAAAAAAACACGATAAAACAAAAGAAAACAGATTTTCTCAACTCATAGGTACCTACTTCAAATTCAAATTCTTTATCTGCTTCTTTTTTTTCAGACACCGGCGCTGATCTTTTTTTAATTTGTTAATTTTGTATTCTTTTTTCTGTAATGTCAATTTTGTTAGCTTTATATGCTCCTTTTTACGGTTTGTATTTCCTGTGCGTGTCCCAAATAAAATATTTTTCTTTCAAGCAACAAACTACCAGCTAATCCATTTTATTTATCCTGTTTATCTATATCGGTACCTATCACGTCTGCAGAGTTTCGCTAGCTAATTTAATTTAACCCTGTATAGTTCACCCACATTTCGCGCCTAATAGGGGGAGAGCCTATTGGCATCAACCGGGCACAAATCCAGACTCCGGACTGCTACTGAGAAATTCCTGATGGATAAACCTAATGACACTTTGCCTGACCCAGGAATCGAACCCAGGACCCCATGCTCAGCAGTAGCGCTTGCTACCACAAGATCAACGAGGCAGGATTCGTAGACTTTGTAAACGTGATCATCATCTGCCTAGCCTTTTCCCAACTACATTGGAGTCGGCTTCAAGTATAGACGGATGCAGCTGAATACCAGTATTTTACGTGGAGTAACTGCCTATCTCACCTCCACAACCAAGTTACTGGGTAATACCTTGATAAGACTGGTTGTCAGACTTACGGGCTTCTGAAGACCCGTCACGACGAAAAATCCACGAATGACAGCCGGGACTAACGGCTTAACGTGCTTTCCGAGGCAGGGAGGGATCTTGTAATGTAAAGATGGTCACACATCCACGTACCAACCGCGGCAAGCGTAGCCTAACCTAATCGATCGACGCGTGTGGCGGTTATTACTTAGCCACGAACTTTTCTTAAACGTATTTCCTGTTAAAATTATGGCACTATAAGTCATAGTTCAACCTCTTTGAGAACTCAATAGGTCTATTAGACAATAGAATATTATTATATTGTTTGTCTAAGACTTAGCACTAATTACTAAGGCGACGACTTAGTGTGAATAATGTGGTGATAATTGTAGGACATAATTACGTAGCTCGTCATGCGGGTAGCAATTAGAAGGTTCATTTTATATGAAACTCTGAAACACGGTAATCCTAACTAATATTATAAATGCGAAAGTATGTTTGTTTGTTTGTTTGTTACCTTTTCACGCCTAAACCACAGAACCGATCATCCTGAAATTTTGCATATACGTTGTCAGATGTACTGACACGGACATAGTGTACCTTTCATCCCGAAAAAAGTGCTTTTCCCGAGGAAAACAACAATAACGTTCTTATGATTATAGATGGCGCCACATGTCTTTCGAATCATGATTAGAGTTTTTTGTTTTTTAGTTTAACTATCTATCTAATACATTTTGTGAGTCTAGAGTCGATAGACCGGTTTTTCATCCTCCTAACTATCCTAAGTAATAATATAAATGCGAAATTGTGTTTGTTTGTTTGTTGTTTACGCTATCACGCTAAAACGGCTGAACGGATTTGGATGAAATTTGGCATAAGGGTAGACCATGACCTAATTACCTTGTCTGAAATGTACAGTACCTATAATATTAGGTCTTTACCTATGAAATTGCCGATTTACATAGAAATAAATCCAACATATTTTTTTTTTAATATTGTCGATGCACTTTTGCCATTTTAATGAAAGTTCGTTGATGCCTCTGCTATCGATATCCTGGGAACGGGTATCGATACATTATTTAAAGGCGTTTTTCACAGCCTCGTTGGATTTGAAATTTTTCCCCGGGGCTCATTGTTGAGATCAAAATTTCCAGAACGAAAGCGATCAGACCAAAAGCGCACCGTGCGTTTACTTCCGGTACCTTGTCCATACACGTGGTTAATATTGCGTGCTGTCTGTGTTGCGTTGGTGCCACAACGGAACTCGTATTCCAAAATAGCGCGCAATTTAAATTTTTCCATGGTTACAGAAACATCAATATCAAAGAAAAATCGAACGGCGGGAAAACAAATGAACGACTGACTATATTATTAAATTAATTTGAATTTGGAATTCTAAATAGAATGAAAGATATTGATCTTCACACTAGCGAAAGAAAGTGCTTTTCTTTTTTAGCCGGTATCAAAAATCGGCAATTTCATAGGTAAAGACCGTCATTGGTAAAGACCTATTATAATATCATACAGAGTGTGTCGTAAATAGTGGTCCAATGTTAAGGATAACTGAATATACACCGTATATTCAGTTATCACACATCACAATTTGAACCATTTTCTCCAGTCTCAGAATAAAATATTTTTTAAATTATTATTTGTCCTTGCTTAACTAATTTTGCTGTATTTTCTATAAATGACATTATTTTTAATTTTTTTTTTTATAACTGTGAAATGCTTGTCGTGCAAGTGACAAGCAAATGTAAAAAAAAACAAATCTACTAAAGCAAGTTGTCAATTTAAAATAAAAGTGTCTTCTGTGACCTAAGAAAACAAATGGTTAAATGATAAATAAATGATTTTTATTTCTGTAAGTAGGTTTGTACAAACACTTTTACAAGTCAGTCATGTTTTTTTTTTTAAACTAGATGAGGTCGGCATTTCCTATCTGACTACTCTGAGAAGAAAGGCCGAAACAAACTCAGAGGTCACAGTCTCTTATAAAGTCCAGACACAATCTTGGTCACTTCATGTGAAAACCATGTGGACTGAAACGGTCTTTTGAGGAAAGAACCACACAGATTGAGAGGACCTGTCCAGTCAGTGCACGCATTTGTCAGTAATCGCGCAGCTCAACTCAGAACTTAAGGAGCTCAACGATTCGACGAACAATACCAAAGAAAGGACATTGGGGTAGGCCGCATAAATTATTCAAACTGCCAGACCATGATTAAAAATAACTGAGAGAAAAAATAAAACAAACAAAAAAAGCAATGACCTACATAGTCTTCACATTCACAATAAATTAAAATAATATAATACTTTACAAAGTAAATAGTCATGTCAACATTCAGCTCTAATTGTAGCCCTTAACGTTGGACCACTATTTACTACACACTGTGTATGATATTATATTAAGATACTGTACATGTCAGGGTTTCATATAAAATTAACCTTCTAACACAACATAACGTCTATGGTACACATTTCGCAAGCTATGTTTAAATTAGCTTTTGCCCGCGGCTTCACCTGCGTTTATGTCGGAAATTATCCCATAGGAATAAACAGTCCTTACCCAGATCATGGTCTATCTGTGTGCCAAATTTCGTCGAAATCCGTTCAGCCGTTCAGCGTTCCGTGAAAAGATAACAGACGGACAGACAGACAGAGTTAGGTACTTTCGCATTAATAATATTAGTATGGATTCAATGTAATAAGTTAGCCAACGTAGAAGGGGGGAAGGCAACTTATTGCTTTTAACGTGCACACATACCTTCTCCGAGAAAAACCCTTGAACTCAGGATTTTTACGCTCAGGACCATAAGACTTTCGATCTGCCTTAAAATTCCAAATCCTCAAAAACCAGGCAAGACCGAGGACAATGAAGGGTTACGTAGTTGGGATGAATTTATCCCAAGAAAAAACTTAACATTGTAGTTGAAAAACCCTTTCTCCCATACATCGATATACGTCACGATGGATTGTCCAACTGCAAATGTAAGTTTGTAATCGCAAAAAATATTCTTTTTTATGTGATAAAACTCAAATTAACAATTTTTGGACTTTTTTCTTTAGGTACTCGTGCTGTAAGCCCTTGCTTCTTGCCAAATTTCATGGTCAACGTGAAGTACCCTATAGATTTTGATTTATTTGCTTTATTATCAAAATATGTCGCACAAAATAGGTATTATCAGTATTTTTTACAAAGTTTTAGGCTCAGTAGTTTCGGAGATAAGGTCAATTTTCGTTTATTTTCTTAAATAACTTTAATACATTTTATGTTAAAATTATAACAAAAATATATGTTTGAGATCCTTACAGTAAGTCCTTACATTTCATGTCACACGGTACATTTTGCAAAACTTTTTTTTATATTTTGTTTTTTGCCCCCATAATTGATCTTCATTTTCAAAATTCATATATTTACGATCGATGAAATCCATACGTGTACCAAATTTCAAATTTTAACTTAATCGGTCCATTAGATTCGGAGCAAATTGACTGTGACAGACGGACAGACAGCACACGAGTGATCCTATTTAAGGGTTCCGTTTTTTTTAATTTTGAGGTACGGAGCCCTAAAAAGGACCCACACTGGCATAAAAAAAAGATATATTAAACTTCTGCCCATCTCCCTACACAGCTACAAACAAATTGACGCAACAGTGACGCGACATCGACGTAACTTTGACGCAAGGAACACGTAACGATTCACTATAAGTGAGCGTCGTGATCTAATTGTCATGAGCAGGAACCGTGCATGTAGGTTAGATGCGCAAGATTCCAGTAGGCTTGCATTGAGGTGACGTGTGACGTGGTGGGAATCCGTCTAAGTTTGTAACTAAATTCATAGTTTTGGTGGCGGAAAGTGATTATACTAATTATGTTGCACAAATAGTCGCAATTGCAGGTATCTGCTCTAGGAGTTAGTAGCTCACAAGTGTATGTACTATAACAGTCAGAAGTCGACTAGCAATCTCACAAAACTAAGGCATAGCAATATTAGTTGTACTTATGACCTTCTTCTATAAGAACGTTTGACAATAAGGCTGCCAAAGTTGCCAATGTGTAGTACTACACATTGGCAACTTTGGCAGCCTGTATAGCGTAGGCGATAATGGTCATTGCGGTGTAAGAGGACTTCTAAACGTTGACCATATGTGCCTTGCATCGGAGAGTGTTTACTTTTTGATAATACGAACTTTGCTTACTACCAGTTTCTTTTTTGCTGTTACCTAATTATTCTCTGTAGTATCGAGTCCCCATCTGCCTAGCCTTTTCCCAACTATATTTGGGGTCGGCTTCCAATCGAACCAGATGTAGATGATGAATACCAGTATTTTACATGGAGCTACTGCCTATCTGACCTCCACAACCCAGTTGTTGGGTAATACGATGCCCCTTGGTAAGCTGGCTGTCAGACTTTCGGGCTTCTGACGACCCGTAACGATTGACCCGTGCGACTGTTATTGCTTAGCCACAAGCCCCTTAGTCTCTGTAGTACGAGTATTGTTATACGTATATACAATGCTAGACCCTCCTGACTGCACTAAATTCCACAGATTTTGCTAACTTTATTTATCATTGTTTAATCTAGCTTAAGGTCCGCAGTGGTAGCCCCTGAAATTCAAATTTTCTATCGTTTTTTGCAATTTGCAAGTGAGTGTCAAGTTGTATCTTGATCATAATATGATTTGCGATTATAAGAAATATGTATTTACATAATTATAACCATAATAATTATCAATACATCTCTCTATGTTAGATCAAAAGAGAACAAATCCAATGTATTTGTTCTCTTTTGATCTGATTTCGGAAATCTTATTTAGAGAGATGTATTTATGATTATTATGTAAATACACATTTGTTATAGTGGCAAATCATATATTGATCAAGATACAACTCGACACTGACCTGCTAATTGCAAAAAACGCTAGAAAATTTGAATTTTGCAGGCTATCACTACGGATCCACTTTAAACATTTTTTTTTTTTATATTTGCAGTTTGCAGTTTTCACAAAGCTCCTAAGAATAATTTGGGTGAAGTTTAGACAAGAAACACATACCTGCCAAGAGATTATTGTTTTTATTTTTGGGCCCTCTGTAATGTAATGTGTAGTATTCGTATTCTCTGCATTATTTTCTTTATATTACAGAAACAAACAAAAAATATTTAATTGCCTTTTTGCTTGCTATATCTCAGTGTATTTTAAAATAAGTTTAAAAACCTGCTGCTTAAATTATACCTACGTTTGTGAAAATATATGAATTCAACTCTGAAGGTGCATATTAAACACCATCCACGTCATATTCAACTTTGACGAAATATGGAAGGAGTGTTTGTGCTTTTGAAAACATAGGGAATGTTAGCCTACATATGTTTATAAACAATTTTATCAATCAAATTTATTCGTTATTTTCATTGATTCTATATGTGTTAATTCTCTATCTTTCCGCCAGTGTCCGAAAAAAAATTTTTCAAAACTACGAAGACCTCAAAATGGCAGTGGACAATTTATTTTCTGCACAGCCTCCGGAATTCTGGGCGCAGGGCATAAACAATCTACCAACTAGATGGGCCAGAGTAATAATTTGGGGATTACATTACTGATGAATAAACAACAAAAGTAAATAACAAAGTTATCAATAAATTCATTAAGTTTTATATCCTGGTGCAAGACTTTTCCGCCAACCTGATATTACTGTCTCTAATTTTCTGATGACTTGTCGTTAAAACTGTTTATAGATATTCGTTATTTTTGAGAAGAGTCGAGATAAATATAGTTATGAACTTTGCAATAATACCAGCGTCATCGCTTGTACTCGAACTGCCTAATCTTATCCAACGATGTTGGGGCCGACTTCCAGTGATAGACTGGAAGTCGGCCCCAACATCAGATGCCACTGAATACCAGGCGAGTGCCGAAAGCAAGCCTTATTACTCTTTCAAAATCAATTCAATCCAGACTCGCTACAATTCCGCACGCGTATATCTCCACACAAATCTTAAGAGAAAGTTATACATTTTCCAAACTCAAACGAGAAGTTGTGTTCACATAAGTAAATAAAGTTACGTTATGGCGTTACTTCACTTTGCACTGAGTTTGTTGTAAGTTTATAAACATACTGTTATCGTTATGTATGCCTTTGTTTTCTTGAGTTAATTAGGTGAGTGACTGGATTAATTGAGCTGTTTATAAAAATAAAAAAATAAAAATAAAAATCATTTATTTCAGACAAAAGAGTCCATAAGCACGACAGGGTTGTTAGTATTAAAAGTAAACTAATGTTAGTAATTAAAATACAAAGTGTCACCGTCTACTCTGAAATGGTGTCGTGTTTAGAATATATATTATTATATTTTTTTAGAAATATTGTCGTGGTATTATGGGCTTGTGATGAGATTGAATGAGGAGTAGATCACAAGAAAAGTAAATGAGTAATAAATATGAAGATGTATAACAAAAGAGGAAGACCAAATAAAAGATGGATTAATTTTGTGAAAGGTGATGTGGCTAGAGTGGATGTCGTCGATGGGTAATTCAGGGACTTGCAAACGCAGATCTAACCTGTAACCTACAAGTTTAGTTCCAAACGCCTCTATTAGCCGTCATTTTCCCAATGGTAGCCGGCTAAATACAATTACAAATGTTCTTGCGTTTTTTTGCAATTTGCTGGTCAGTGTCAGTTTGTATCTTGATCAAGATATGATTTGCGACAATAAAAAATACGTATTTACATAATTATAACCATAACAATCATTGCATTTGTCGTGGTTTGGTCTGATTTCGGAAATGAAGAAAATTTGAATTTCGCGGGCTACCACTGCGGATCCACCTTAACAGTCAGATGACGCCTAATACCCGATTCCTATAAATTACGGACCGTTATTGGTTAAAATTAAGACTCTTGTATCTTTACCAATAATGAAGCAAAGAAATAGGTACAGTAGACCATCTCTTATGGAAGCTTGCGAATCTGTTTATATGCAGACTTTGGTAATAAAAATGCTACCATTGGTAAGCAAAACGATTCGTTTTTGTTTATAGGAATAATAGAAGCGTTTGGAACAAAACTTGTACGTATACGTTAAATCTGCGTTGTCAAGTCTCTAAATTACAGACTACCTAACATAAAAGGTATTCTATGACTGTGTTATTCCACGAAAAACACTTTATAAACGCTTCTTCTAAATCTGTTAATTCGTGTTGAAGTTAAACCTACTACTTCCAGACCCTTATAAATAAGCCGTATAATTGAAAAGTAAGATTTTTTTTTTTATATTTACGAGCAATATTCCAATTCCTAGTACACTACTCTACAATCAAACAATAAACGTAATCTCTAAGTAAATGTTAGTTATTATCAAAGGGGCCGTTATCACTCGGTTTATTTCAACCAAAGAGTTTGTCATAAAACACTTGTGTTGACAACTGTGTCAATTTGCTTAAGAATTACATCGGAACTCATTATTAGTAACCAGCTTTTGACAGCGCCTTCGCCCGCGTGGATGTTGGAAATTATCCCACGGGAACCGTACATTTTATAATCTATTTCTGTGCTAAATTCCATCCAGATCCGTTCAGCCGTTCTGGCGTGATTGTGTAACAAACATCTTCACAAACTTTCAAATTTATAATAATAGGTTGGGGAAAAAGTTTCTTCGCATTTTTTAAGAAAATTCAAAACAGTTTTTAATATAGTTTATTTACATTTAACTAAAGTATGTAGGTACTATTTTGTTCGATAACTTTTTGCCATATTGTAGGTAAGGACATGATCCCATTGCTATAGAAATTTTGGGACTTCTGGTCAAAATACCGCGACAAGTGGTTTTGGCAGTCCTCTCGTGATGTTACCCTGACACTGCCTAAAGAATTCTGAAGAGACCGAAACAGGTGGAAATCTGAAGGTGCAAGGTCAGGACTATACGGCGGATGCATTAACACCTCTCAGCCAAACTCTCTTAATTTTTGCTGAGTGGCTAAAGATGTGTGAGGTCTAGCGTTATCATGATGAAAAACCACACCCCTTCTGTTGATTAATTCCGGCCGCTTTCTCTCGACTTCTTGCTTTAATCTCATCAGTTGTTCGTAGTAGAGTTCAGAATCGATGGTCCTGCCTGGTGGTAACAGCTCATAATGAATAATGCCCTTCCAATCCCTCCACACACACAGCATCACCTTGTTGCGAGTTAACCCGGGTTTCGCCACAGTCTGTGAAGCCTGACCGGCCTTTGACCACGACCTTTTTCGCACGTTCTTGTCATACGTGATCCACTTTTCATCACCAGTTATCAGCTTCTTCAAAAATGGTTCGGTTTCAATACGTCGTAATAAAGAATCACAAATGAGTACACGGTTCATTAGGTTTCTTTCAGTGAGCTGGTGAGGTACCCAAACGTCGAGCTTTTTTGTGTACCCAGTTTTTTTCAAATGCGCCAAAACTGTTTTATGGTCAATTTCCAGTTCTTCAGCTACGTCGTAACTACGGATATGCCGATCTTGCTCCACTTTTTAAAAAATGGCATCCATTTATCCGTAATAGGGCGACCAGAGCGACGTGCATCTTTGACATCAAAATTTCCGGATTGAAAACGCTTAAACCAAATTTGTGCTACTCTCACAGACACTACACTAGGTCCATAAACATCGCAAATTTTTTTCGCGGCTTGCGTTGCATTTTTACCTTTTTTGTAGTAAAATTTTAAAATGTATCGAATTTCTTCATTAGATTCACTCATCTTGACGGTACGAAAAACAAATGAAAAGCACACATTTTCCTAATTTGAATTTGGAATTATGTTCTTTAAAATTTAAACTTTCAATAATACCAAAACCAGCCAGATACAAATAGTATAGCCAAAGAGATTTTATTACAAGTTCATACATACTATAATGCGAAAAGACTTTTTCCCCAACCTAATATTATATTAGGATGTTAATACAAGGAATTTTCTATGCTTTTTCCGTGCATTTACAACGCAACGACTTTGCCTCGTTGGTCTAGTGGTCGCAAGGACTACTGCTGAGCATGAGGTCCTGGATTCGATTCCCAGGTCGGGCGAAGTGATATTGAGTTTTCCATCTGGAATTTCGCAGTAGCAGCCCGGAGTCTGGAATTGAGCCCGGTTGATGACAATAGGCTCGTCCCCTATTACATGGGACTTAATCATAACTGGCGAAATGTGGGAGTACTATAGGTACACCTCTGCCCAACCATTCGCGGAATATAGGCGTGTTATGTATGTAATAAAAGGTATTTCTATGTTTTATCAGTGTATATTTATAACGCAACGAATCTCTGTCTGTCTATCCCACAGATATAATATGTATATGGACTATCCGTTACTGCGCTTATACCTCGAGAATCACTTATCCAATTAACGTGATTGTGTTTTTAATCACAGATTCTCTACTTTTTACAACCTTTTGTTTAGTTTCATTTGTCCCAGTGTCAGCCTGTCTCTCTGTGATCGAATCTTGCAAGTTAAAGACCCACTTCTCGGTTTCCGATTGGGTTGAAATTTTTCATGCATATGTAAATCGGATGACAAAAAAAAAATCAATCTGCCTAGCCTTTTCCCAACTATGTCGGGGTCGGCTTCCAGTCTAACCGGATGCAGCTGAATACCAGTATTTTACATGGAGCGACTGTACAACCCACCGTAGTGTACAACCCAGTTACTGGGTAATACGATACCCCTTGGTAAGACTGGTTGTCAGACTTTCGGGTTTCTGACGACCCGTAACGACTGTCAAAGATCCTCGAATGACAGCCGAGACCAACGGCTTAACGTGCTTTCCGAGGCACGGAGGAGTCTCGGTATGAAAAGATGGTCACCCATCCACAGACCAACCCCGGCAAGCGTAGCTTAACCTGATGGATCGACCCGTGCGGCTGATATTACATAGCCACGAGCTCCTCTAAATCGGATAATCGGATAAATCGGTAAATCAGATGACAATGCCATATTTTTATGACATGGAGCTGATCTGATGATGGAGCCGGAAAGTGGCCATGGGAACTCAGTAATAAAACGAAGCACGCCTATCGAGTTTGGGCTCGTTTGATTCGTCTTGACAAGGACTCTGGTCCTAGATGATATCCAGACTAATAAAAAGTTGATTTTACTTCTTTTTTAAATAATACACGTGTTTACATTAATTTATATTACGTATATTAAGATTTCCCATAGGACTTTTCAGGCAGTTTTTCTAATACTGAAATAAGAAAATTCCAGAGGAAATGTTCACTTGATATTTTTCACAGATTTTCAGTTTTATTTTTTTTGCTTAATTTCTTAAGCCAAATTGTTATATTTGAAAATATAGGAAAACTGTCTCAATTACAGAGAGGAACCTGCTTATTTTCCTGTAACGACAAAATTACCTAATGTGCGAGCGAGACATACGACAAATGATTTATGACCCTTTCCCTCCGAAACGACTAGTTTAAACAACACAAGCATTTTGAAGGCACGGGAAGTAGGTAATAAACAATTGGGTTTATTTCTCTTAGTTATTGTAGCCGAGTAACTGCAGTTAATAAACCTATTAACTGTTTGTCGACTTGCCGACGAAACACGTAAGTACCAACATATATCATTCGTACTAGTAAAAGTTCTTTCGAGAGTTATGGACCATGGTTTTGATGCAATCAGCTGGTTTTGGAGAAAATATCACAACACCTGGCTGGGCATTTCAATCAATTCAGCCTATCGCAGTCCACAGCTGGACACAGGCTTCTCCCAGGCTGTGCCATAACACCCTGGGCTCCGCCTTCCGCATCCAGTCTTTCCCTACTATCTTTTTAAGGTCGTCGGTCCATCTAACTGGGGGGCGTTCCACACTACGCTTTTGTTTGCTCGACCGGCCATCGGTCTTTCGACAAACATGGCCAGCTTACTGCCACTTCAGCTTGCTTTCTCTGCAAGCTATGTCGGTAACTCCGTTTCTTTTCCGGATAAATTCATAAACTCCGAGCATAGCCTGTTCTAGCACACTGAGCGAGCGAACATTTGTGGACCAGCCCGACTATCAATGTCCACGTTTAGGCACCGAATATCATACATACGCAGTACGCAGTTACACACTGGTCGAAAACCTTAGTCTTCAAACATTGCGGGATAGGCGACGAGAAGCGGCAGGGGTTTTGTGATCAGAGATGACCAAATGTGTGGTGATTGAAATGAGAATAATTCCAATAGGGATGATGCCTGGGTAAAAAAAAAGAAATTTTATTTAGTCCGTCATTCGAATAATAAAAAAAAATTAGACATGTATTTTTTGCTTTATCATATTAATAAAAAATGACTTAGATAACACGCATTAAAGTTTGGGAGTGGGGGCTTGCTACGTCACTTCTACGTATAAAATCTACCAAGGCGTGACGTCATGCCTCATTTTAACTCAATGTATCGCCGTAATCTTTTGATTACGTAGAAAAAGAAAAAAATACGTGTCCAATATATTTTAATAATCTACACGACGGAGGAAAAAAGGTTTTTTGTAGGCAGTAGACACGGAACACAAAAAAGAACTGGTCAAGAGTGTACAGAGTTTTTGTTTAACTATGGACAAATGTAAGTTTGTACACATAATATTGAGAGATTTACCATGTTGTTTTAAGACCATCGACTTCTTATAGGTTTTTCTGTAATCTATAGGCATTGAACTATTTTCTATATTTTTTTTCAAAATTTTAGGGTCAGTACTTTCGGAGATATAGGGGGAATGGTCAATTTTCGTCTATTTTCTTAAATAACTTTAAAATGGTTTATTTTAAAAATTATAAAAAAAAAATACATTTGAGACTTTTACAGTAATCCCTTTCATTTGATATGTCACACGGTACAGTTTGCAAAACTTTTTTTTAATTTCCTTATTTGCCCCCCAAAGTTGACCCCATATTCAAAATTTATTTATTTGCTTTACGCGTCCGTGTTTGGGTCACACAAATACCTACATATGTGTACCAAATTTTAACTTAATCGGTCCATTAGATTCGGAGCAAATTGACTGTGACAGACGGACAGACAGACAGACACACGAGTGATCCTATAAGGGTTCCGTTTTTCCTTTTGAGGTACGGAACCCTAAAAACATTTAGGTATATTCAAAGTCGCAAAACCAGTGACGTCATCGCACCATACAAAATGCATACAAACAGACCGCTTCACAATGTACACGCGTTAACAAAATACAATCAGATAACAAAATTAGTCCACCAGCGTGTCATATCAGCTGGAATACAATGCGAACACATAAATTATTCAAGCGAGTTCCTTCATAAGCGCGACAAAGTTCATGCAACCTGTTTTGATTGTATACGCTGGGTTCTGTGTTTGGACACTGTGTGTGTTGCGTAATGTTTGGGGTAGTTTTATAGTGAAAGATGTATTACGTAGGTATTTTGAGTGTAGTTTTAGGTGTAAATTGTACAAGGCTTTTTAGTTTTACGGAGTGATTAATGTTTTGCTGATAAATCAATATTGTTTATGATTTTACCTCTATCAGTAAGCAACGGATGTTATGTCCATTCTTCTTCATAACTTGATCAAGCTAAATGCCCCCCGCGGATATATTAGATATTGAATAGATTGTATAAATAATTGTGTCTCATTAGTCAAGCCTTGATTGGTTTAAGGCGCTTCCCCGCATGATAGACCTTGCGTGTTCGATCTTTCTTGTCCCGCCACTCTGACCCGCTTGTCCCGCTTCCTGCGCACGCAAAATTCACACAATTTTTGGAATCATTTAAAAAAAAAGAAAAGCGATCTTTTTAAATAAAATACTGTGTAATACTCAAATTAATAGAACGTCACCTTTAGCAAAAGATGTATGCAATAAATAATTTTACTCATTTTTTTTTTACACGGAGAATTTAAATGTGTGCATTTGTTTTTGTGTATTATATAATACATAAAAACAAATAAGAATGCGCAATGTGATGATAGGATATCGAATATTAATAATATAATAATGTGCTTTTAGATGTAGTTAGAATAACCTCTGCATAATACACTATCGTAACGTTTTAAATAAATAAATTATTTATTTTGGACCAAACACTTGTATAGGTACATATTATAAACCCGCAAAACTGCGTGACAGTTTGTCGGCAGGATTAGCGCTCGTCTTACCATTTGGTACTTAACAATCTAAATTAAACATATATAATATAGGTACAGATAATTTAAATGGACGGTAAGAATATTATCATTATAGCTGAGCAGCCGCGCCGCGCATGCTGTTTCAGAAATACAATATAGGTACGTAGAATAAATAGTCATTCTACCTCACACACACTGAATAAACTGAACCGCCAAGTGCCCACACAGACGATCGGCACGCGTCTACTCTAACTCGGGGTAGAGCCTTAAGTCCTGAGATTGACATTAGGACTTGTAACTTAAATGTACCCGTAAATTCTAATTAATTTATATGAATTAACTTTTGATAACAAAGAAGTTTATGGTAATTATAGAACATTTTAATCGTAACATTTTCAGAGAGCCGAGTATTGTACTCGCAACCGGCGTGCGTGTATGACCAGATGTATGAAAGTAAACGAAGCAAAAGTAGCAAGCAGGTTTGCACGGTGCTCTAAAGATGTAAAAATATTTCTTTTTAGAGCCTATTGCTCTACACTGTACACGTGCAGCTTGTGGACGCAAGGTCGTACGGCGTCCTTCGTATCCAGTTCAACAACGCGTTCAGGATGATGTTGGCGCTTCCCCGCTATTGCAGGGCATCGACTATGTTTGCGGAAGAGCGTGTGGTTTGCTTCCACGCCACTATACGTAAGAGAGGCACGTCGCTGGTGCGGTGAGTGCGGGAAAGCGCTAGCAAAGTGCTGGCCGCGCTTGCGGATAGGCTTGATTGTTCCATCATCTCCCACTGCTATAAGCGACATATGGCAGGCTGATGCGACTAACAAACTTCAAGTTGCGAATTACTTAGGAATGTTTTGTTTTATATTGTGTATTATGGTGTTAATTATTGAATGAATTGGCTTGTTTAAATTGAAGTTAATTTGTAATGTTTTGTAGGTAATGTGACTGTATGAGTGTTTTAGTATTATGAGTCAGTGATACTCGAAATAAAATGATTTTATTTTATTTATTTATAAAAGTAGTATGTAAGGATCGCAGCCGCTGGCGTTCTGTAGTTTCTGCCTACCTCCAAGAGAAGAAGGCGAGAGTTGTATTGTAATTTCATGAAACATTCATCATTTCTCGATTCCTAACCAACGCTAGAATATTGGAAACCTGGCAATCTATCTATATACACTTCCGCCCTATTTAATTAATGCCATGTGTTATCAGTAACTAGGTACTAATTAGGTCATATTACATGACAGAGGGAAATGGGTGATTCCGTTTCTAAGAATTTCTTGGGAAACGATAATATAATTATGTATTTACTACACAACCTAAGTTATTATGGCAAGAGACCGGATGACATATATTTATTTCCATGGAAGGTGGGTAGGCCTTTAGTGTGGGACGCAACGTGTGTCGATACTCTTGCGCCTTCCCATCTTCCTGGCACAGCGTGCTGTGCTGGCGCTGCTGCTGCGGCTACGGAAAACCTTAAGCAACGGAAGTATAATACCTTACCTTATCGGTAACTATATTTTCGAGCCGTTTGGGGTTGAAACCCTCGGGCCGTGAGGTCCTTGTGCTCATGGTTTGTTCAACGAAATCTCCAAACGGCTGGTTGATGCGTCCCGTGACCTGGCTTTTAACGTGGCAATGCCGCAAGTCTCTTGGGTACATTACCAGTCGACAGCGATGCGGAGGAATTTTTCAACGCCATATTTTAGTTTTTTAATAGTTTTATTTAGGTTAGGATATTATATTATAAATTATTAGAATACCTTAATAAATATAAACTTTACTACATGTTAAACAGTCAGAAGTCTTTATCAGTAACTTTTAATATCTGACTAACGGAGTAAGAGGAATACTAAAGGTTGTTTTTCTGGAAGCAGAGAACTTTCAATTGAAGTAAAACACAGAAAAACTTTTTAATATCCAAGATGTCTTTATATGACAGATCATTTTATGGCATTAATGCTGGAATATGATTTCGGGCACATGCCTACACCACACGGTCCGGACGACCACATGGTCGTCGCGGCTGGTATATGGCGTAATCTGGAAATCAAATTCTTACACACTCTTCGTAGTAAATCAGGCTGTATTTTGGCAATAATGCGTCGAACGTTGGCATCCAAGTGCTCAATTGTTTCTGGGTAATCAGCGTAGACATGCGACGTTACATATCCCAGAGAAAATACTGTAATGGCGTCAAATCGCTCGAACGATGATTTTAGCATTCGTTTTTAGTCGTTCGTCACATGTTTCTTTTAGAAAATTGAGCATATAAAAAAAATTAGTCTTTAAACAACTTAAGTCCAAAATTATGGGTGCGTCTCATAACGTATAAACTCATTTGGTCTAATTTCATTTTATTATCGTTCATAAGATATAATCAACGTGAGACATACCAACTGTTGATATAATTTCTTTACATATAACATTTATTCATTCTAAAACTTAATTAGTATAACGTTGTTTGATGTAACGTTTATGTAATCGAAAATCATTTGGTCTAACGTTTAATATATATAAAAAACGTCATTATGGTTAACACCCCGACTCAGAGTACCCTGACTCGGATAGGTTAGGTTAGAAGGCTAAGGCGGGAGCGAAGTGGAGCGGAGCTCCCGCCTTAGCCTTCGTGGTTATTTTTTATTAAACCACCCAGAAATAGGAGCCCCGCCAAGCGGGGCTCCGTCGACCTATCTTAGCGCAGGTGGTAATCAGTTACTAGTTATGTTTATTATGTTTACTTAGGTTACTATTACAATTCTGCTTTGTGTTTTTAAGTAGGCGTTTTCATCATAATAGACCAAATAAGTTTTATATCTTTTGAGTGGTACGTCAAACGATTTTATATTTAATGTATGTTATGTCAAACAATGTTATATTTAATGTATGTTATGCTTATAAAAAATAGTTATTTTAAAATTATATCAATCGTTCGTTATATTAACTAATCGCTATATTAAATAAAATTATAGGTTCCGTTGTTATATGTTGTTAATATAAGAGATTTTGTTATTATATCATCTATTACTTACCCCAAAATTATGGTTTTCAAAAATATTTTTCTGTGTTTTATTTCAATTTAAAGTTCTCTACCTCTAAAAAAAATACTCGAAATATTAAACTAGCTGACTGGACAGACATTGTCCTGTTTCCTGGAACTCGATCGGAGCGCCACCAACCTGGTCCAATCATTGTGAATCTAAATCATCCAGGGATCACCCACTCAAACACACACAAAAACCCAGCCGTTTAGGAGGAGTTCAGTGTCATATACATGTACAGAAGAATTATACATATAAAGATTAAAAACCTTCACGAGTCAAGATAATGGTAGGTACATGAAACCTACTTAAGTTCATCCTATAGCTGTTAAGTACTTTTTACCACAACATGAGTTAAGGCTTGCGCAGACAGGCGCGACGCGACGACGGTGCGACAGGATTCTGATAGAACAATTTCCAACAGAAATTGTCCAACTAGAATCAAGAAGACTAGATTCCAGTCGAAACGGACTCTACGGAGTGCACACGCTCGAAATTAAGTGAAAAATTATATCAAACTACCGCCGCTGGATTGTGAGTAAATAGTCAAGTCAGTTTACTCTTGGTCGAGTCCACAGAGAGAAAACTCCACACACACAGATCATCCCTCTCACACACACATAGTATTGCGAAATATTAAAGTCAGCTAATAAGAGCAGCACAGTGTTCCAGCTGGAATACGCAGGATGCACCGCGTCGCAGGTCGTTAACCCCGGTACACGGCAGTTTGAGCCAGTTCAAACCGGTTCATGCGGTCAGGGTTGAAGTTTCAGACGTTCGTGTTGTTTTGAAGTGTTTCCGTATGGATTTTAGAGGTTTATGATGGAGAAAATTAAGCCTTTATTCTTGGGAATGTATTTTAAAATGATTCTCAAGCAGACATCTCGATTTATGTAGGTTAGGTATAGGTTTGAGTTAAGATTAGTATGAAAATTATTAACTCGTGTTCTTTAATTGAAATCGAGATTCATTATCGAACATCGCTTTAAAATTGGACCGCGGTTTCTATTTTTGTTACGAATTGTGTTTAAATTAACATTGAAATAAAAAGAAAATAATTAATTATTTAGAAGATTTTTTCTTTTACTACAATTTCTGACTAAAAACAAATCTGTGTAGAGCATTTAATAAAGATGAATACTGAGGAGCTCGTGGCTAAGTAATAACAGCCGCACGGGTTGATCCATCAGGTTAAGCCACGCTTGCCGCGGTTGGTCCGTAGATGGGTGACTATCTTTACATACCGAGACTCCTCCGTGCCTCGGAAAGCACGTTAAGCCGTTGGTCCCGGCTGTCATGCGTGGATCTTTGGCAGTCGTTACGGGTCGTTCGAAGCCTGAAAGTCTGACAACCAGTCTTACCAAGGGGTTTTGCCCAATAACTGGGTTGCGGAGGTCAGATAGGCAGTCGCTCCATGTAAAATACTGGTATTCAGCTGCATCCGGTTAGACTGGAAGCCGACCCCAACTTAGTTGGGTAAAGGCTAGGCAGATTGATTGAATACTTATCAAATCGGACTATCTTAGCCTGTATCCTTGATTTAGGTACATACATAAGGCCTCGTCCAGGTAACGCAACACACCCCCTTCACACCTGGTAATCTGGCTTCCCCATCCTACAATTGATTAAACGGCACAATAAAATTATGACCACGCTAGCTTTTACAATTATATGAAAAGACACGAAAGAAAATAAAGAACTAGAGTTTAGTTGGACAGCTTGTTTTCTCATTCGATGAACTGAAATAATGAAACAAAATGATTTGCAATAAATTGATGTAGCATGATAATGTTGCGTAAAATCTCAGAGAATTAAATTTTTATCGCATTTCTCTTGAAAACTTAATTGATATAGTGTCTTTGGTTTTGTATTTTCGTTTTTAGCCACCGACTTCTGAAATTCAAGTTATTTTTGACTTTGTAGTGTTTTGATTTGGAAATCGGTTTTATTTTTTGCTCAAGTAACGAATCTCGATTTCAATTAAAGAACACGAGTTAATATTTTTCATACTAATCTTAACTCAAACCTACACCTAACCTACATAAATCGAGATGTCTGCTTGAGAATCATTTTAAAATACATTCCCAAGAATAAAGGCTTAATTTTCCCCATCATAAACCTCTAAAATCCATACGGAAACACTTCAAAACAACACGAACGTCTGAAACTTCAACCCTGACCGCATGAACCGGTTTGAACTGGCTCAAACTGCCGTGTACCGGGGTTAATTAATAACTTTTCAATAAAAACTTGCATTACGCGTGTAAAAACTTAATTGATATTATTTTAACCGAGTTTAAAAAAGGAGGAGGTTTCGCAATTCGACCATAATTATATTTTTTTATGAGTGTTCGCGGATAACTTCGTCGTTTATGAACCGATTTTGATGATTCTTTTTTTTTTTGTTGTTGGAAAGGAGATATCCTAAGGGTGCCATATAAATTTGCTTGGGTAGTTTTGAGTGAGCTTCAATAATGCATATTTTTCCCACTTAGTTTATGTGGATAATGATTTATTAATCTATGCATATGATGTTTTAATAACTTCCTATCACTGTTACGTGTATTTGCATAGAAGGTAGTGGTATTCGAATTTTCGTGGGGTAGGTACCACAACTGAAAAGTGAAAAATAAAAACTTTTTAGCAAAAAATAAAACCGATTTCCAAATCAAAACACTACATAGTCAAAAATAACTTGAATTTCGGAAGTCGGTGGCAAAAAACGAAAATACAAAACCAAAGACACCGACTACGGAATTAAAGTTATTTTTCACTTTGTAGTGTTTTGATTTGGAAGTCAGTTTTAGTTTTTGCTAAAAAGTTTTTTTTATTTATCTTGATGAAAAATGCTTGTTATTTTTACATTTCTCGGAACCCTGGGGTCCCGGACCCGGTGATGAGAATCGATATATAAATATGATAAAGCAAAACATAAATTCATTTGATCTTTTTGGGGTCTTGATGACCCCAAAAAAATCACGCCGCGTAGTTGAAATATTAGTTTGAAAAAAAATGTTTTTTTCTTTTCACGACGGGCAAGTATCTATATCTAAATACGATAAAATGTGGCCGTTGGCCTAAAAAACAAAAGTCTTGAAATCTTTTTTTATATTGTGGTGTTTAGAAATCGATACCTATCACGTCTGCGGAGTCTCGCTAGCTAATTTAATTTGACCCTGTTATAAATAGTATAAATCAAAGTCACCTCTCAGGTTGTTTTTCTAAGCTGCAATATGGATTTTCACCATCACTTAGAGCATTTTTCCGGAAAGATTGAATACAACATAATACAGTAGGTACTTACAACTATTTTCTTAATGTCCCTCGGCAATCATGGCATTTCCGAATACAAACGAATGCTAATTTCCATGTCCATCAACTATTAGATTTATCGTGTATAATAATTTGAATTTAGAACTAAGTACTTTATTGTTGTTTGGACATGGAAATTAGCATTCGTTTGTATTCGGAAATGCGATGATTGCCGAGGGATATTAAGAAAATAGTTGTTGTACTGTATATTCATATTTATTGTAGATATAGGCACAAATATCTCAATGTTTGATAGCTGACCACTGCACCCGAGCGAAGCAGGGCTTGTCACTATATTATCTATAAACCAGCGGTAATTTTAGCTTGAGACATTCTTCAAAAAGATTTCAAATAGTTTGCCACATAAAATTATCAGTACCCACTGATCAAGACACAGCATTTTCTTTAATCTTTGTCTTTATGAAAATCTCCCGAACTAACATAAAAGATGAATGAGTTTCATCCCTTTGTTTTACTACCCAGACCAAGGCAGTGATTAGCAAAACTTATAGAAACTTCGCTAGTTTAGTTTGTCTATTGTTATCAACATACGTAGGTACTCTCTTAAACTCAAATGTTTCAATATTTGTCTGTGGTTTTATGTATTTTCAAAAGTTAAGTAGGAATATTGTTTTAACGCAAGTAAACTTACACAAATGGTACGTTTTAAAATGGTTTCCTACATTATTCTTCATTGTTACACACTGAATAAATATAATACGTTGTTTTAAAAAATTTACTTAATTTTCATAAAGCGTCAGTAACTGTCAAAACTTCCGAATCTCTTTAAAATTAAAGTGAACAGGCTTCTTCTCGGTAAACTCACTCCATCGTAGATTTTGTCTCTCTGACCTAGACTATAGTCAAAAGCAAACCCATCTCAAAAAAAAAAAACCAAAAAACTTGCATTTCTAAATTGCTCGTTTTGCCGAGTACTTCATTATTTAAAGAAATTATTAGGATAACATTATGATCTGTAGTTTCTGCCTACCCTCATGAGATGAAGGTTATGTGTACATACATCATCATCATCATACATAAATATTTTACCTCAAAAGTTAAAAAATTATTATATATATATATATATATATATATATATATATATATATATCTAAGTACCTACATTACGCAACACAAACATTAAATTTAATTTAATTAAAAAAAAAATCGAAAACTATACTCAAGCAGAAATAAAAATACAAAACTAAAAACGTCAGCAGAAGTTTATACCTAAATAAAAGCCTCCAGTAATAAAGGGCGTGCCTACTTACATATAGCCGTACATGTAGTCGTAACTCGAAGTCACAAATGATAAACTAGGACCATCGAAGTAAAATAAACAACGAGTTAAATTACTAATAAAAAAACAAAACAAAACTAATGTCACTCCTCAAGTCAGATTTTCCGTGGACAGTCCTTGCCACCATCCGTTGCCACTTTATCCGCTGGCGGAACCTCTCACCGACATACATTTCGCAACGCAATTGTCTCGCCCACCTGGTCGGCACATAATCGTCCGATTTGACCCAAATATCTTACGTATTGTTTATTATTTTGTACTCTGAATGTTTTACTTACTTCTGGTATTAAATTGTATTAGTTAGAACGATAGTTTGGTAAAATGGTTTAGTAATTGGTGGCTTAGATTGTGACTTAGCTGTTTGGTTGTGACGTGGAGTAAGATTGATTAATTACTAGCTTTTGCCTGTGGCTTCGCCCGCGTAGATGTCGAAAAACTACACGTATAAACCTTCCTCTTGAATCACGCTATCTACTGATGAAAATCGCATTAAAATCCGTTCAGAAGTTTTTGAGATCATCGCGAACAGACAGACGTAGCGGGGGACTTTGTTTTATAATATTTAGTGATTTAGTGACGAGGAGCTCGTGGTTAAGTAATAACAAGCGCACGGATCGATCCATCAGGTTAAGCTACGCTTGCCGGGGTTGGTCCGTAGATGGATGACCATCTTTACATACCGAGACTCCTCCGTGCCTCGGAAAGCACGTTAAGCCGTTGGTCTCAACAGTCGTTCGTGGTTCTTTGACAGTCGTTACGGGTCGTCAGAAGCTCGAAAGTCTGACAACCAGTCTTACCAAGGGATATCGTATTACCCAGTAACTGGGTTGTGGAGGTCAGATAGGCAGTCGCTCCATGTAAAATACTGGTATTCAGCTGCATCCGGTTAGACTGGAAGCTAAAGGCTAGGCAGATTGAGTGATGTAGTGACGAAGTAGGTACCTGTTTGTACTATTACTTAAAGCCAACTAAGGGGTATCGTATTACCCAGTAACTGGGTTGTGGAGGTCAGATAGGCAGTCGCTTCATGTAAAATACTGGTATTCAGCTGCATCCGGTTAGACTGGAAGCCAAACCCAACATAGTTGGGAAAAGGCTAGGCAGATTGAGTGATGTAGTGACGAAGTACCTGTTTTTACTATTACTTAAAGCCAAAATTTACTTTACGAAATATGAAGTAAGTGGCATACAATGACATAAAATTATGGGGCGACTTGTTCGTTGGTGACAGACCCATGGTACACGTTAAATTGGTGCACGACTGACACTCCCTCCTCGCACACTTTCAAAAAAATCACCCTAAATTTTATGCCACTAATTTTGTAATGCAATTCTGGCTTTACATATTCACTGACAGTTTTTTCAATCTTACCAAGGTATATCGTATTCCTGGCAGGATCGCGGCTTCTTTGAAAGAGTTACCGTAGCCCTGGCACAGGCAACTGAAGGAAGACGGGTGGGTTTTAGTCAGTAAAAGTCTGACACGGAGCGGGAGCAATTATTTGATAATTTCCCACTCAAAAAAATAAATAAATAAATAAGGGGTTATTATTACTCAGTAACTGAGTTTTGGAGCCAGTCGCTTCATGTAATATACTGGTATTCAGCTGCATCTAGTTAGACTGGAAGCCGACCCCAACATAGTTGGGAAAAGGCTAGGCAGCTGATGATATCCATTGACAGTCCGCACCGCGCCGCTCAGAATGGGCACTGCCTGCATTCCACTGGATACCCTCACTGAGCTAAAGACGGTTAACAGTATGTACGTATACAATCAGGGGAATTTATTGTTTATCGAATTTATACACTACCTACATCATGTGTATGTGTACCATTACATACAACTGTCAAATTACAGTTGTGATTTAGATATACGGACAATAAAGGCCCCCACAGACAGGCGCGACGTGATAGCGTGACGCGTCTCTAGTAGAACAATTTCTATAAAAACGTCATGGAGATTGTTCTACCAGAATCTTGTCGCGCCTTCTCGTCGCGCTTGTCTGCGCGAGCTTTGTTGTTGTAGTCTCCCTTGCAATAACAGCTTTGAAAGAGATACCTAGCTGCTCAAATGTGTAATGAAGGTTTTTCTATAAAAGTTGTAAGTTTATAGTTTTTTTTTTAATTTTTTTTTTTGTCGGCGAATATGCCGTAACATATTTATCAGCTTGTATTCCACGAAGGGTTGGGCAGATGTGTAACCATAGTACACCCATATTTCGGCAGTTATGTTTAAGCCCCATGTAATAAGGGCCTATTGCCATCAACCGGGCACAAATCCAGACTCCGGGTTGCTACGGAGAGATTCCAGACGGAAAAACCCAATAACATTTTTCTCCACCTGGGAATCGAACCCAGGACCTCGTGCTCAGCACTAGCACATGCGACCACTAGACCAACCAAGCAGACTGCCGTTATTCATCGTATACATGCATAATGAATATTTTTAATAAATAGTCCTGCGCCAACCGGGGGTTGTCCTTGGGTACACTTGCATAGTGCATACAGGGATAATCGTCGGTTGGTGCCTCCTTATCATTTAAAATTATTTAAGGGGCCTCTGTGAGTTGGCTTCGGCTCCTCGTACGCCTTCCAAAGGTCCGGGACCCCAGGGTTCCGAGAAATGTAAAAATAACAAGCATTTTTCATCAAGATAAATAAAAAAAACTTTTTAGCAAAAAATAAAACCGATTTCCAAATCAAAACACTACATAGTCAAAAATAACTTGAATTTCGGAAGTCGGTGGCAAAAAACGAAAATACAAAACCAAAGACACCGACTACGGAATTAAAGTTATTTTTCACTTTGTAGTGTTTTGATTTGGAAGTCAGTTTTAGTTTTTGCTAAAAAGTTTTTTTTATTTATCTTGATGAAAAATGCTTGTTATTTTTACATTTCTCGGAACCCTGGGGTCCCGGACCTTTGGAAGGCGTACGAGGAGCCGAAGCCAACTCACAGAGGCCCCTTAAATAATTTTAAATGATAAGGAGGCACCAACCGACGATTATCCCTGTATGCACTATGCAAGTGTACCCAAGGACAACCCCCGGTTGGCGCAGGACTATTTATTAAAAATATTCATTATGCATGTATACGATGAATAACGGCAGTCTGCTTGGTTGGTCTAGTGGTCGCATGTGCTAGTGCTGAGCACGAGGTCCTGGGTTCGATTCCCAGGTCGAGAAAAATGTTATTGGGTTTTTCCGTCTGGAATCTCTCCGTAGCAACCCGGAGTCTGGATTTGTGCCCGGTTGATGGCAATAGGCCCTTATTACATGGGACTTAAACATAACTGCCGAAATATGGGTGTACTATGGTTACACATCTGCCCAACCCTTCGTGGAATACAAGCTGATAAATATGTTACGGCATATTCGCCGACAAAAAAAAAATTAAAAAAAAAACTATAAACTTACAACTTTTATAGAAAAACCTTCATTACACATTTGAGCAGCTAGGTATCTCTTTCAAAGCTGTTATTGCAAGGGAGACTACAACAACAAAGCTCGCGCAGACAAGCGCGACGAGAAGGCGCGACAAGATTCTGGTAGAACAATCTCCATGACGTTTTTATAGAAATTGTTCTACTAGAGACGCGTCACGCTATCACGTCGCGCCTGTCTGTGGGGGCCTTTATTGTCCGTAAATCTAAATCACAACTGTAATTTGACAGTTGTATGTAATGGTACACATACACATGATGTAGGTAGTGTATAAATTCGATAAACAATAAATTCCCCTGATTGTATACGTACATACTGTTAACCGTCTTTAGCTCAGTGAGGGTATCCAGTGGAATGCAGGCAGTGCCCATTCTGAGCGGCGCGGTGCGGACTGTCAATGGATATCATCAGCTGCCTAGCCTTTTCCCAACTATGTTGGGGTCGGCTTCCAGTCTAACTAGATGCAGCTGAATACCAGTATATTACATGAAGCGACTGGCTCCAAAACTCAGTTACTGAGTAATAATAACCCCTTATTTATTTATTTATTTTTTTGAGTGGGAAATTATCAAATAATTGCTCCCGCTCCGTGTCAGACTTTTACTGACTAAAACCCACCCGTCTTCCTTCAGTTGCCTGTGCCAGGGCTACGGTAACTCTTTCAAAGAAGCCGCGATCCTGCCAGGAATACGATATACCTTGGTAAGATTGAAAAAACTGTCAGTGAATATGTAAAGCCAGAATTGCATTACAAAATTAGTGGCATAAAATTTAGGGTGATTTTTTTGAAAGTGTGCGAGGAGGGAGTGTCAGTCGTGCACCAATTTAACGTGTACCATGGGTCTGTCACCAACGAACAAGTCGCCCCATAATTTTATGTCATTGTATGCCACTTACTTCATATTTCGTAAAGTAAATTTTGGCTTTAAGTAATAGTAAAAACAGGTACTTCGTCACTACATCACTCAATCTGCCTAGCCTTTTCCCAACTATGTTGGGTTTGGCTTCCAGTCTAACCGGATGCAGCTGAATACCAGTATTTTACATGAAGCGACTGCCTATCTGACCTCCACAACCCAGTTACTGGGTAATACGATACCCCTTAGTTGGCTTTAAGTAATAGTACAAACAGGTACCTACTTCGTCACTACATCACTCAATCTGCCTAGCCTTTAGCTTCCAGTCTAACAGGATGCAGCTGAATACCAGTATTTTACATGGAGCGACTGCCTATCTGACCTCCACAACCCAGTTACTGAGTAATACGACACCCCTTGGTTGGCTTTAAGTAATAGTACCAACAGGTACCTACTTCGTCACTACATCACTCAATCTGCCTAGCCTTTTCCCAACTAAGTTGGGCTCGGCTTCCAGTCTAACCGGATGCAGCTGAATACCAGTATTTTACATGGAGCGACTGCCTATCTGACCTCCACAACCCAGTTACTGGGTAATACGATATCCCTTGGTAAGACTGGTTGTCAGACTTTCGAGCTTCTGACGACCCGTAACGACTGTCAAAGAACCACGAACGACTGTTGAGACCAACGGCTTAACGTGCTTTCCGAGGCACGGAGGAGTCTCGGTATGTAAAGATGGTCATCCATCTACGGACCAACCCCGGCAAGCGTAGCTTAACCTGATGGATCGATCCGTGCGCTTGTTATTACTTAACCACGAGCTCCTCGTCACTAAATCACTAAATATTATAAAACAAAGTCCCCCGCTACGTCTGTCTGTTCGCGATGATCTCAAAAACTTCTGAACGGATTTTAATGCGATTTTCATCAGTAGATAGCGTGATTCAAGAGGAAGGTTTATACGTGTAGTTTTTCGACATCTACGCGGGCGAAGCCACAGGCAAAAGCTAGTAATTAATCAATCTTACTCCACGTCACAACCAAACAGCTAAGTCACAATCTAAGCCACCAATTACTAAACCATTTTACCAAACTATCGTTCTAACTAATACAATTTAATACCAGAAGTAAGTAAAACATTCAGAGTACAAAATAATAAACAATACGTAAGATATTTGGGTCAAATCGGACGATTATGTGCCGACCAGGTGGGCGAGACAATTGCGTTGCGAAATGTATGTCGGTGAGAGGTTCCGCCAGCGGATAAAGTGGCAACGGATGGTGGCAAGGACTGTCCACGGAAAATCTGACTTGAGGAGTGACATTAGTTTTGTTTTGTTTTTTTATTAGTAATTTAACTCGTTGTTTATTTTACTTCGATGGTCCTAGTTTATCATTTGTGACTTCGAGTTACGACTACATGTACGGCTATATGTAAGTAGGCACGCCCTTTATTACTGGAGGCTTTTATTTAGGTATAAACTTCTGCTGACGTTTTTAGTTTTGTATTTTTATTTCTGCTTGAGTATAGTTTTCGATTTTTTTTTTAATTAAATTAAATTTAATGTTTGTGTTGCGTAATGTAGGTACTTAGATATATATATATATATATATATATATATATATATAATAATTTTTTAACTTTTGAGGTAAAATATTTATGTATGATGATGATGATGTATGTACACATAACCTTCATCTCATGAGGGTAGGCAGAAACTACAGATCATAATGTTATCCTAATAATTTCTTTAAATAATGAAGTACTCGGCAAAACGAGCAATTTAGAAATGCAAGTTTTTTGGTTTTTTTTTTTTTGAGATGGGTTTGCTTTTGACTATAGTCTAGGTCAGAGAGACAAAATCTACGATGAAGTGAGTTTACCGAGAAGAAGCCTGTTCACTTTAATTTTAAAGAGATTCGGAAGTTTTGACAGTTACTGACGCTTTATGAAAATTAAGTAAATTTTTTAAAACAACGTATTATATTTATTCAGTGTGTAACAATGAAGAATAATGTAGGAAACCATTTTAAAACGTACCATTTGTGTAAGTTTACTTGCGTTAAAACAATATTCCTACTTAACTTTTGAAAATACATAAAACCACAGACAAATATTGAAACATTTGAGTTTAAGAGAGTACCTACGTATGTTGATAACAATAGACAAACTAAACTAGCGAAGTTTCTATAAGTTTTGCTAATCACTGCCTTGGTCTGGGTAGTAAAACAAAGGGATGAAACTCATTCATCTTTTATGTTAGTTCGGGAGATTTTCATAAAGACAAAGATTAAAGAAAATGCTGTGTCTTGATCAGTGGGTACTGATAATTTTATGTGGCAAACTATTTGAAATCTTTTTGAAGAATGTCTCAAGCTAAAATTACCGCTGGTTTATAGATAATATAGTGACAAGCCCTGCTTCGCTCGGGTGCAGTGGTCAGCTATCAAACATTGAGATATTTGTGCCTATATCTACAATAAATATGAATATACAGTACAACAACTATTTTCTTAATATCCCTCGGCAATCATCGCATTTCCGAATACAAACGAATGCTAATTTCCATGTCCAAACAACAATAAAGTACTTAGTTCTAAATTCAAATTATTATACACGATAAATCTAATAGTTGATGGACATGGAAATTAGCATTCGTTTGTATTCGGAAATGCCATGATTGCCGAGGGACATTAAGAAAATAGTTGTAAGTACCTACTGTATTATGTTGTATTCAATCTTTCCGGAAAAATGCTCTAAGTGATGGTGAAAATCCATATTGCAGCTTAGAAAAACAACCTGAGAGGTGACTTTGATTTATACTATTTATAACAGGGTCAAATTAAATTAGCTAGCGAGACTCCGCAGACGTGATAGGTATCGATTTCTAAACACCACAATATAAAAAAAGATTTCAAGACTTTTGTTTTTTAGGCCAACGGCCACATTTTATCGTATTTAGATATAGATACTTGCCCGTCGTGAAAAGAAAAAAACATTTTTTTTCAAACTAATATTTCAACTACGCGGCGTGATTTTTTTGGGGTCATCAAGACCCCAAAAAGATCAAATGAATTTATGTTTTGCTTTATCATATTTATATATCGATTCTCATCACGTCTGCGGACTTTCGCTAGCTGACTTAATTTGATCCTTTAAAATCACTCATTCTCAAAGTGGGCGATAACGCCCCCTTGTGGGCGCTAGATCTTTTCGTGTGGCACGATTACAGAGAGAGACAGAGAGAATTGATTTTTAATTTGTGATTATTAATAGATAATAGACAGACATATAAAATTGGTATAATTAACTAGTATGTAAAGGGGGCGTTAGATTTTTTTTCTTCTAAAGGGGGCGGTAGTCCATAAAAGCTTGGGAAAGTTTGGCACTCATCGGACGAAAACCAATGTCCCAAAGGTGAACTGTTTTGTACATTCAATGGCCATCTATCTAGGTATTACTATTCTAAAATATAATGTGTAAGTATCATAAAAGTCTTCAGTCATCATGAAATTCAGTTTAGAACACGATAAAAAATAAAAACAAAAAAACGAAAGAAGTAAGAAGATCAAGCAACGCTCATTCAAGACATAAAACCTGCATTGCGCATAAAAGCTAAACATTAAAACAAAAGAAGAAAAAGAAGATCAGAAGATGTAGTGACAAACATTGAAAAGAGTATGCTTTGATCATAGCTTTGAGTCATGTTGAGAGCACAGTTGCCGCGAATAGTCGCTATTATTCGGTATTCGGCATTATTCGACATTTTTTTGCTATTCGTCGAATACCGAATAATAAAGTCTATTATTCGTCATTCGGCGAATAGTTATCTAAAATAAACTTTTAATGAGAAAAGCAACTACTTATAGGCTTCAAAATAATCACTTTATTTTTTCTTAAAAAACAAAACACAGTTTACTATCAATTATTATCATTATTATTAAATGTCATACAAATATCAGTCATATTAAAGTTAGGCTTTTTAATTAATATTGAAAATCCAAAAGGAGCAAATAGTGGTGCAAAAAATTTTTCTGCACGATTGGGAATAATTGGGATCAAGTCTTCGCGCTTTTTTCATACATCAAATCTGCCACAGAAAATAGTCTTTCTGAATAAACAGAGCTTACTGGTGTGATTAAAATAGGTAGTTTAACAATATAACGTACAAGAAAAGGGTTGCCAGCATTTAAAAATGTAAAATCAGTATAATATCAGAATGTGAGACTGATTTCCTAATTTCATTTCCTTTTCTCATATAGAAAAAAATTAGATTACAGTAGGTAAAAAATAAATGATTCTACAAGCGCGAACAAATAAACTATTTTTTTTATATTCCTATGTTAATGTCGAATAATAATAGCGAATTATTCGACTATTCGCCATAGGGAATAGCGATTAATCGGTATTCGACTATTCGCTATTCGCGGCAACTCTAGTTGAGAGGATGAATGAAAGGTGACTAACAAAAGATAAGATAACAAGACAAGGCAGATGTAAGTGGAAACGCCGAGACGAGACGCCCTAGAAGGACATATTATTGGTGACGTTCTTCAGAAAGGTCTGATGCGCAGTACTAGCAACCGGCGTGCGTGTATAACCAGATGTATGAACGTAAACGAAGCAAAAGGAGTAAGTATGTCAGGATCTCAGCAGGTGGCGTTCTATAGTTTCTGCCTAACCTCATCGGAAGAAGACGTGAGTTCTGAATGTAAATAGCTACTTTTAAACCACATTGTATTTTAATGATATTAACTATTTAGTCGATATGGACAGAATGACATTTTAATTATGTTTAATCTAATTGTATTTTGTTACTCGCCATTTGAGGTAACAACATTGTAGTTTAAATTGTTTTAATAACTTTATCTGTGAATAAACTGCAGAAGCAAAACTCAGGATATTAAAAATAAATAAATAAATAAAAAAAAAAAATAAATAAATAATTTTAATTATAAACTCAAATAAATCGGGAAATTATGAGTGCAGCAAAAAAGTGTTCATTAACACCTGCAGCCTAACGTCTTTTTTTGTATGTAGGCAACTAGTTAATATAACAGCTTCTTCCTTTCCGTAAGACAACTCTTCCTTCTCAATATACATAGTATTAATGCAACATAAGAACTCCTTTTACAACCCAACCTCTCTAAATAGGCGCACAACCCTTCGCTTTTAAAACAAAATTCAGCAATAGATTTGCTCCATTTATCGGCCTCTACATCTATAACAAAATAAATAAAAATCTAAACATACACACGATGACGAAAAAATCTTGTAATATTACAGTAAGTGAGTACCTACAGAAGCTCACGTACGAGGAGACAGAAAACTTGCTTCAAATACCTAAATAAACAACTAAAGACCCAACTACTTCTTGAATTATAAATTTAATTAAACTAAGTATCTAATTAAAAAATAACATAAAAGTCATGGTCCGCAATCTTACACACCCTCTCACACTCACTCACGAACACTTACATCGCACACAAAGAGAGGACACACCTACAATGTTACCTTTTTAAATCGTATATGCTTTTTTCTCTCAAAATTTTCTTTTATAACCAGAATAAATTACGTACAAGTTATCATTGCAACATTATGATAAACTACTCACGCACTCTACTTGTGAAAAAGGTACAAATTTATGTAAATAAACATTATTATTATTATTTTTTTACATTTCTCGGGACCCTGGGGTCCCGGACCTTTGGAAGGCGTACGAGAAGCCAAAGCCCACTCGCAGAGGCCCCTTAAATCATTTTAAATGATAAGGAGGCACCAACTGCCGATTATCCCTCTATTCACTATGCAAGTGCACCCAAGGACAACCCCCGGTTGGTGCAGGACTATTGTTGTGCGTGGAAACGAAACATATTGGGCTATGGGTCTGGGTGGCTAATGTGGATTGGGTTACTTGAACTATGGAAGAATTATTATTATTATTATTATATTAATTCATCATCTTTACTATTCCAACAAAATATCAAATAAATTTACTTAAAAAAAAGTAAAACCGACTTCAAAAACCTAAAACGA
Source organism: Dicycla oo (assembly GCA_948252095.1). Lineage (NCBI taxonomy): Eukaryota > Metazoa > Arthropoda > Insecta > Lepidoptera > Noctuidae > Dicycla > Dicycla oo. Next base: position 21,108,567 of record OX411716.1, read on the forward strand.
ATAAAATAACTTTCTTCTGAAGTCGGTGCCAAGGTAATGTGCATTAATGAAATGAAGACACCGGCTTCAGAAGCTAATAAGTTTTTTAAGAAAGTTATTTTATTCGTTTTAGGTTTTTGAAGTAGAATTTAACTTTTTTTAAAGTAAATTAATTTTTCCATTTTTAGTTGAGTATACTATTATACCCAAAGATACAGTACATTTATGCATATATATTTGTACATAAGAATAATTACTTAATGTATTATATACTAAAACCTTGCTGAAAGTATGTAGATCACGTTAGTGAAAGAATCATCAAATTAGGTTAGAATACAGAACCTCCTTTTTGAAGTCGATTAAAAATCAGCGTCAATTTACGAACGTAAATTGACGCTGATTTTTAATATAATATGACTCAGAGCTACCGTTAAATATATTTACTTCTGAATTGATAACTCAGCGACTAACGTTGTAAATGAGTTACTTTGTATATTTTAGATATTCAACATCTGTCTCCTAATAAAATCAAATTCCAGCCTCAAAAAACGCTTTTATATGTGCAATAATAATATATTTCCGTTGACATAGGATGCCAGTGCGAGCGAAGGGCACCCCGAGGTTAGGTTTGGTTAGGTTACTTTAAAACCTTTACATAGAAATAGGAGCCCCGCGAAACGGGGCTCCGTCGACATAGGATGCAACAGCGAGCGAAGGGCACCCCGAGGTTAGGTATGGTGACCTTGTTCATATTTACTTCTCATCTCGGTAATAAATATTTTTTTATTTTTTTTTTATTGAAATAATATGTTTACATAAAGTGTACATATGTTTCAGTATATAACATTAATCTAGGCCTATAATAGTATTATAATAATCTAGATAAAAACTATGGTATGAAAAATATAATATTACAGTTGCAAAATAAAATAAATAAATAGAATTCGGAAGGTAATGTAGTGCGTTGCCCGATCTAACTAACTAATTTATTTAACATATATTTTCAATATCTAAGCAGGAACAATCTTTTGCGTTACCTTATCTTAAATTTAAACTAGGCTTATAAGATATCTATAACCATAATTATTATAATATTAGTCTAGGTAAAGTCAGCTACTTTATTTCAGCACCTCTACAAGTATTTCCGTGTCTGAGTAATTAAGTTTTGATATATAATCAGATAACATTATACTACACCTATTATAACTTACATTGTATATCTTAAGCAATTTGATAAATTTATTATATTTACGAAAGGTCCTAGAAGCAAATAAAATCTTTTAGTAAAAGCTTGTTTAGTGTGCGGGTTCGTGCAAACCAGATCCTTGCTTCTCTTATCTGAAGGTCAATCTACCTAGCATTTTCCCAACTATGTTGGGGTCGGCTTCCAGTCTAACCGGATGCAGCTGAATACCAGTATTTTACATGGAGCGACTGCCTATCTGACCTCCACAACCCAGTTAGTTACTGGGTAATACGATACCCCTTGGTAAGACTGGTTGCCAGACTTTCGGGCTTCTGACGACCCGTAACGACTGTCAAAGATCATCGAATGACAGCCGGGACCAACGGCTTAAGGCACGGAGGAGTCTCCGTATGAAATATGGTCACCCATCCACAGACCAACCCCGGCAAGCGTAGCTTAACCTGATGGATCGACCCGTGCGGCTGTTATTACTTAGCCACGAGCTTCTCTTATCTGAAGGTACTGGTTTAAAATCTAGTTCAGTGTGTTGCAGTAAAACTATACTTAGAACAACTTTTTTTACGGTTAACTTTACATAGTATATATAACCTATATATAACCTATACAGGGCTATTTTTAAATCATTAGCTAAACTTTCACAGGATGTTCTACCCATGAATATGAACAACTTTCACTATGAGACCAAACCTGAAATCGCAAAAAAAAAATCAGCTGTTCAGTACATTTATGTTCGCTTATTTGGTCAAAATGTACTGAACAGCTGATTTTTTTTTTGCGATTTCAGAGTTGGTCCCATAGTGAAAGTTGTTCATATTCATGGGTAGAACACCCTGTTAAAGTTTAGTTAACGATTTAAAAATAGCCCTGTATAATTTAAGAATGTCCATTTTCTATTTTTTATACGCCGGCTGTAGCTGCCAATTCTGATATGTCGCTACTTCGGGGAAGAAAGGGCGTAAAAGCCAAAATAGCAACTTTACAGGGGAGCGAAAAAACGTTTTTTTTTTTAAATTTTGGAAAATAACTTTTTTTGCAATAGAGTTAAATTCGAATGAATTGGTGATATTTACTTGCATTTAAGTGCTCTTTAATATCAAGAAGCTTAATTTTAAGTAGACCTTATGGTTTAGAAGATAGGATGGATTTACGACCCAAAATTTTAATAAAAATGGCTTTTACACCGTCTATAAATACGTACTATAGGACGTAAATCCACAAATATCTATAATGCTAACATACATCGTGTCGTATAAACCATCTTTAGACAGTGAAAAGGTCGTAATGACTGCACCACTTATAACAATTATCGTGAGTAAACCTACAATTATTATAATTTTGTAAGATTTAATGTGGTGAATATTGAAATTAAGGTGCATAGAAGCTCAAAATAATAGCATAATAATTATTATTATCTGATTTATCATAGTTCTATATTACAAAATTTATTATAACGAATTAGGTTACCTACCTGTTAAGTTAAATGCACACGATTCATGAATAGTGAAACAAAAGAAAAGATTTAATTGAATTGAAATAAATTAACTAAAATTGATAAAATAGTATAAAATAATGGTATGTTTGTAATTTATTCTACTAGGTAGGTATTGGTGTATTAAATAAATAAATTTAGTTAAGATGCAAATCAGTTTTATTCATTCATAAATCAAATCAAATTGACAATAATTAGTAATCTTCTTTTTTTTCTATTTCCTTTTCTGTTTTTTGTTTCGTTTTCTTACTTTTTTAATTTTATTGCTTGTAATCGTATTCTTCTTTATTTTTTTTTATCTTTTACTTTCTTTTTATTCATCTTCTTTCTCTTCTTATATATTTTTTTCTTTTTCTTATTTGTTTAACCTTTTTTTTTAATTATAATTTGTAAAATAAATCTTTCTTCTACTTATTAATCATTCATGCATTATTCTAATGAAATTAAAATGTAGATAAGTACCCATTCATTCTAATTCCTCTACTACATCGTCTTCTTCGTCGGTATCTAGTAATTGGTCTACTACTGTTTTAAAATGAGGCAGCGACAAAAAATCTTGTTGGAACGGTCTGGGTATTGTGTGATTGTCACAAAGAAGTTTTAAATCGTTATATTTTGCAGTCGAAATTGGTAATCTGGCGTCATATAACTTACGCAACACAAATTCGTTTGATTTTTCAGCTTGGCAGTGATTATTAGTTGTATCTAAACAAATATTTTTTTTAGGTCTTCCTCTCGCTTTAGATTTCCCTTTTGTATTTGGCCTTTTTTCAGGTACTTCAAATAGAATGACTTTTTGTACTGATGTGTCTTCATGCATGGAGTACTTAATTTCAACTTGATCAACATTCTTCTTCTTAAATGTAGCAATCCGAATATTTTTAAATTGCATGTTTTTTAGCGTTTCCTTAGTGAAAGTCTTTGTAGCTAGTTCGTCCCAACTAATAAAATCACTATGCTCCATGACAATAACACGATAAGGTCGTGGCCGTTTTCGGGCAGAAGCAATGTAAGGCATCCACTGGGAAGGACTCCAGACGGTGAGTTTTTTTATTTCTCGTTCTATTGTTGCATGCACTGAATCAACAGGCATGTATGTATGTCCAGGCAACAAAAAGTTAAGCTGTATTGTTTCTAAATTTACGGACTTTTTGAGGTAATAGTTTATGGCAGATAGAACTACTTTATTTTTATTTTGACCTGTACAGGAATCGCAGTATAAAATCAAATTTTTTATTTTTCTTTCGTCAACTTCTTGTAAATACTTAAAGAGACAAGTTGCTATTTCTTGGCTACCTCGTTTTCCGTCACACTCTCCCCAAATGTAGCAATTCACATTTTGAGTTCCACTTTCATAAATGGTGAAATTAAAAACTGCATACTTTCTTGAGTACCCTAACAACATGCTATCTCCGTGGGGTGTTGTCAATACCTTTTGTAAATCAAAGCTAGCTGTCAAAGTACCATTAATATTATAATGATTACTTAAATTTTGATGTGCTAGAAACCTTTTATAAGTAGATTTTTTTTCTTTAATGTGATTTTCTAAAATGGTTTTATCTTCTTCGCTGCTTATTTCTTTTCGGTCGGCTCTTGTACACAGAAGACATTTGTCTTTTTTTGGACAATGAAAGCTGATATTATATTCATTATTAAATATATTTCTAAATATAGTATCTCCAACTGCATCTTGATTTTTATCTTCACATTCTTTCACATAAAGTCTATACAAATTGGATACATTTTTTAATTCTTGGGGAAGATACACCCTGCTGGTTCGTTTCCGGTTATAGTGTGAAGGGACTGCTGGCAATTTTTCAATAAAAGACTTTGCATGTGCTTTTGCTTCTGGAGAATACTTATCCGGAAATGTACGTGTCCTCCGATCATCCTGAGACATATTATATTCTTTAGAATGAGACAGATTGTATAATAAATATTTCTGGGTCACATTCAATGTCTCAAGCAAGAACTTTTGACAAACTTTTTGACGATCTTCACCATTATTGATAAAGTACTCGTATGTTAAATTTCTCCTACTATTTGGAGAGTCCGTTCTTTTCCTGGAAATTGATACCTGGCGAGTACAATTAATAAGCCAATCTTTCCTCCGTTGTGAACTTATGCTCCAAAAGAAGTCAAACAGAGACTTTCGCCTTTCTTCCGTTATATTAAAACAACCTCTTTTACATTTATCCTGCTTACATGGGTTTTCTCCCATAGATTTTTCTTTAACTATGTCCCCTTTCTTGGTTTGGTAGGATTTTCCGTCATCTTTTAATTGTTTTCGTTCTTTCCGTTTATTTATTAGTTTCTGTTTCTTCCTTGTTATATTTTTACTTGTATCATCCTTTTGGGCTTTCTTCTTTTTTTCTTTTTTCTTCTTTTTCTTTTCAGGTGAACCACTAGATTCAGATTCATTGCAAGTCCAATCATCAGAACTACCACCAGAAAAGTCTAAAGCTTCCTCGTCAGATAAGAAGTCTAAATACATCTTGTATTTTGAAGTTGAAGTTTTGCGTGTTCTTTTAGTCCGATCTTTTTCAACTGTGTGTGTAATATTTAAATTGGCCAGTGCTGTACTTGTAGATGGATTAGGAGGTCCAAGCTGAGTTTCATCGTGAGATGCAGCCAGTAAAGGACTCAGTTCTAAAAATGGCGTCTTGGAGGTGGTAGGTATACAACTATCAGATTGAGGTATATATTTATCCAACGGCAGAAGGTTGGTCTTCAAGTCAGATGATTCAGGGATCGGTACAGAAGGAACTTCGGGTTCATCAGCGGCATAGTCATCTTGTGGCACGAGATTAACATATAAAGTAGGTAATTCAGCAGTCAATACGGAAGAAGATTCAAGCTGCGTGCTATTGTCGTAGGTAGACAATGTATTAACAATTAGAGACGAATTAGCGATCGGAACTGATGTAACTTTGGTTTCTGGAGCATAGTCAGCTGGCAAAAGGTTTGAAGAAAACGACTCAACGGTCGGCACAGCACATGAGATTTCATTTTCAGCAATTACTGGATCTGCAGGGAGGGCAGTAATATTTGGATGTGGTAATACAACAGTCGACGAACTATCAGCCTGTTTTAAGACTTCCATAGAAATAATATTTATTTTGTTACTATTGTTTTTAAACGGGCTTTTTGGTGGTATAAGGCTACCAACGTTGTCTCCAAAGAATGAAGCATGTGCTCGGGGTAAAGAAATCATAGAGGTATTGATATCGCCATCACTGCTTGAATTAATTATGATTTTTTTGTGTGTTGCTTTTGATATTTTTATTGGTTGCATTTCTGTGTCGCTGTTTTCGATTATATCATTGCTTTGATCCGAACTACTATTTTGATCAAAACTCCTAGTCGACTGACTCGGCTCGTAGTCAGATCTGGAAATAAGATGATAATAGAATTACTTATACAAAAATTATACAAAAAAGTCGTCTTTATTTTTAATGCTAGTAAGAGTTAGGGCGTAAAAGCCATTGTAGTTTTAGTTCCCTGTAATATTGGGGTCGTAAAAGTCACGCACGGCATCGAAAAATCAGAAGACATTAGTCATTAGGGCGTAAAAGCCAGTCTAACAAATCAGTTTCATGGAGTTTATAACGGAATAAATAGAAATGCATGTAATTTGAATAAAGAAAATGATTAAACAAAATAACTGAATAAAAATATTGTGAATAATTAGATAGGTACCTACGTAACATGACCTTTGTGGTAAAGTTAGTTAGCACTTAGGTACGTAAGCACCCATCTATACAACTATACATACAACCATAATAAACCCGACCGTTTTTACACCGTGAGTACCTAATATTTTAAGTAGTAAAAAAATAGGTAAGTACCTATCTTCCTAGAAATTACTACGACGAATGCACTCTTAATATTTATTATAAAATAAATACGAATATCTCTAACTAAAGAAACATCACATTAGGTAAGCACGTCTAAACAGTTTGAGCCAAGAATAATAGATAGGTACTGTACTATTACTTAAAACTTACCTTTGTGATGAACGACGACGGCTTTGTAATAATGCATTAACGATATTCCTTCTTTTTAGCAAGGAATCCAAGGCTTTCGGCTTCGTATTATCCATTTTTTTTAATTAAACAAGTAACTTATTCGCACTGTATTAATATTCAAACGGAACGTAAACAATAACAATCCGGTAAAGAAACTGCGATTGACAGACTGACAAGATTGGACACGTGGACTTCACTTGTGGTAAGTCGTGTACATGCAGGTTGCGATTGTGTTTGTGCGTGTGTCGTCGGCAGCGCGCGCGCTTTATTGGCTAAATAAATTATGTTTCTATCTCACTCCATTGTAAGACTGTTTAACGTACGCATAAGAGACAACGATAAATGACATGATTATCTCTCCGATTTTTAGACTAAAGAAATTGTTATTGTTACGATTTGAATGCTGTAACTCCAAGTTTTTATTTTTGTGCAAGGGCGTAAAAGCCAAATCATATTTAAATTGCCAAGTAAAAATGTCGTAAAAGTCATTACGTAATAAATATTGTATTTACGACCAAATATTCTTTCATACTATGGTGATACGCCCTTATTAATTTGAAATAATTAAATAATGTCATATACGTCAATTTTTTTTAATAAAAATGGTTTTGGTGAGAAAAAAATCATGGGGGTAAAAGCCATTTTTTTGGGAATATTGAAATTTTAAATATACAGATCGATAGAGCGTCGAAAACTAAACAAAGTTGCATTATTAACTCATTTTGGCCAAAAGTGGCTTTTACGCCCTTTCTTCCCCGAAGTAGCGATGTGACTACGTGTGTATTAGAGCTTTCATTGATTATTTTATTATTGATTGGTAATTTTATGTTCAATTTAGTAGATTCACTCATCAATTACTTATGGTAACGTATTAAAATATAGCTGAAATTATCCATTTTATAGATGCAGTTGATACACTTATTAGAAACTAGCAATATGTAGATATATCACAAATTTTGTTTCTTAAGAATTATTATCATGCTGCGTCATATTAAAAGTAGCTAGTTTTACAATACATGGTCGCTTAAAAAGCATTTATTAGACGCTAAAATTTCGTCGGTGACCTAGACAACTAAATATATTTGAAGAAGAGAGTGACATTTTAAAGAACCCTTATAATTCTAGCTCTAATTCCATACAGAAACCGCGAAGGCTGCGTCAAACCACAAAGCAAACCTTGTTGACTTTTACTGGTAATTTTACTTTGAAATTATGTTTTGTTACGGAATACTTCTTTTTCTAGTTGAAAATAAGATACTACAAGAAGAAGAAGAGGAGAGAGACAAGAAGGTGAAAGTGTATCCTACTCTACCTTATTTGTAGTATATTATAGGCAATTACTTCATTTAATTGCTCATGAGTTCCAAAACCTTGATACTTAGGTACCTAATTAATATAGACATAATGTTTTGGGGTCTATCCATCAGGTTAAGCTACGCTTGCCGCGGTTGGTTCGTTTATGGGTGACCGTCTTTACATATCCAGACTCCTACGTGCCTCGGATAGCACGCTGTCATTCATGGATCTTTGACAGTCGTTACAGGTCATCAGAAGCTCGAAAGTCTGACCACCAGTCTTACCCAGGCTGTATTGTATTACCCAGTTACTAGGTTGTGGAGGTCACATAAGCAGTCGCTCGTTGTAAAATACTGGTATGACTGCATCCGGTTAGACTGTGTTGTGCCAGCGCCAAAGCAGAATATCAATAATAATATGAATTCCTAAATATTTACGACACAATTAGATACTTATGTTTAGCCTAAACGATTTACATCATGTTCTATGTTAATTAATGGGTTTGGTTTCCGCACTTAGTCCTTCAAGTGGACCGTTGTACGCGAGCCATGGCGGCCGTCGGTGGCTATTCCAACCACCTCCCTCCAGAAGTTTATCACGGTTTCTGGTCTGTTCAGAACATTTGTGAAAGATCTGGGTGCCCCGAGGGTTTCTATTCTAATTTGTAACGAATGAATCTGATAGATATCTTTAAAAAATATCTCTAACAAAATCACCTTCAGCCATATTGTGTCCACATCCTAAAACGTACATTCTAATTCACATTAACCGTAAGGAAGCAGTCATCTTGATGGCCTGAACATAAATTATAAGCAATGATAATATTTTAGTAGTAAGTACATTAATATAATATAATATCCTAGGACATTGTTCGCTCACGGTCATCTGATCCCAAACTAAGCAGAGCTTGTACTATGGAAACCAGATAACTGATATACTACATACACTACTTTTTTTTTGTAAATACTTACTTATATAAATAATTACACCCAGACTCAGGACAAACAGACATGTTCATGCACACAAATGTTTGTCCTGTATGGGAATCGAACCCACGCCCAGCGGCATGGCAGGTGGTATCTTAACCAACCACGCCATTTGGTCTGTCAAGATACATGATTCATTTAATAGTAGAGGAATAGCAAACCTTTTTTTTTGCGTCTGTACATTTATGTCATTTTAGTGTGGGGCTAGACGGAGGTAATTGCGGTCGCGTAAAATGAGCCGCGTAATTTATGTTCAAATGGAAGTCAACAGACAGACAACCCATTTTACATTTTCGTGTGGCACAAACTGGACTTGTAATGAATGCAGCGTAAATAAATCGAATCACGACTTTCAAAATGACGCGCTTTTGCCCCAACTTTTTTGGCCCAAGAAATGCCACCGATATCTCAGAGAAAAGTTGGGAAAAACTAGAACAAAAGTTACTCACACAAAAATCCTTCTTAGGCCAATTTCTGACATAAAGTCAAAGTAGGTTCACTGTATAAATTGTTTTATTTAGACTTATTAAAAAGACAAATGACAAGTTATTTCTGTTTCGATTGATAGTGTTAACAGCATTGACAGTATGAAGCGAAACGCAAATAAATAGTCTCACACTTCTGTTTTTTCCGTGCCATAGGTTCGCAATCTCTGTTATAGTATGCAGGCACAGATGGGACACTCCGCAAAATCATTTAAATAAAAAGTGTCTCTTGCTACGGCACAATAAAGTGCAATTCAGGTCGCACAACGCTTATTACCTACTGTTATATTCAACTAAAAGTTGTCTATCTTTCTAACGCGTAACTCTTATTCTTCTTAACTCCAGTGACATAGGCCCGCCGCATACTTGTAGCTTCATACCTAAACTACGAGTGTCCCATCTGTATTAATCTGTGGTGTAGGTAATAGTTGTTAGCTAGCAGTATGATCTAGTTTGGGGACATCGTTTTTACATAATAGAATAGCAATCATTTTGTTATTGTGTGGGCTACGTGGAGTGAGGAGTCTGGTTCAGTAGGTATAATAGTTTTGGGTGAATATACGTAGATGGATTACTGAGTCCATTATCAGTTTGGTGCTGCTTATAATTATTATGTTTCGTGTACAAATAGTTGATTTTTAGGGTTTCGTACGCCGGAATGAAAAAGCGGAACCTTTATAGGATCACTGGTGTGTCTGTAAGTCTGTCCGTCTGTCACAGCCAATTTGCTCTGAACCTAATGGACCGATTAAGTTGAAATTTGGTACGCATATTAATTTCTGTGACACAAAAAAGAACGTGAAACGTAAATAAATGATTATTGAATATGGGGTTTTGGGGGGCGAATAAGATATTAAACAAATTTTTGCAAACTGTACCGTGTGACATATCAAATACAAAAGCTTACTTTGAGGGTCTCAAATAATAATAATTATTATATTTTTTAAATTTAATTTTAAAATAAATAGTTTTATTTATTTAAGTAAATGATGATGATGAAAATGGACCATTCCCCCCTTATCTCCGAAACTACTAAGCCTAAAACTTTGAAAAAAATATACAGAAATTACTTCTATACTTATAGATTACAGGAAAACTTATAAGAAGTCTTTGATGAATCTCCCAATAATGTGCGTACAAACTTACAATTAGGATGCGGAGGAATTTTCCGGCGCCATATTTTAGTTTATTAATAGTTTTAATTAGGTTAGGTTATTATATTTTTAACTTAATTATTTATAACCATGTAATGAAACAAACAATAAATAAACTACCCAAATCGCATCAAGTGTACCTATAAAATTTGAAGAGTTCCCTCTATTTCTCCAGGATCATATCTTCAGATCCTGACTTGATGATCATGGGACCACCTGGAAAGTATACCCTTTCAAACAAAACAAAAAAAATCTAATAGGTCCAGCCATCTTCGAGTAATCGGGGAACATACATAAAAAAAAATTAAAAAGTTTCCAACGAATTGAACACCTCCTCCTTTTTGAAGTCAGTTAAAAAGCTTAAAGTACCTATTGTACCTAATATATATTACTATGTAATACGATTTTATTAGTATTAGATTGAGGCTCGTCATTACTAGTTTAAAATCAACAGCAAGCAGTAAGAAATTTGTGACCAACTCAATAAATTCTTCTCTGTTTGAGGAGAGATCGTTTGACCTGTACCAAAACAGTCGCCAGCTAAATACTATAACAATTTTAGGACTGACTAAAGAGTATCATTTTAAAGCAGTATCCAGTACAATGGAAGATAAATAATCAAGCTATTTATAAGTCCTAGTATGATAGTGACAGATACTAATAGTAGTAGGTACGCTACGAAGAAAACGGACGATGCATCAAGTTGACGCGTCGCAAGATGCAATTATTGAAAAGTATCATTAATTTTGTATTGTTCGCGAAAAGAGGATGGCTTTAGTGTTTTCTTGAAGTTATTTGTATGCAAATTTATTAGTAATGGCGTACTTAAATAGAGTGCTACGTGGTTTCTGATGAGGAGGGAGGAAGGTAACGCATGTGACTTTAATGGATGGAGAGGTAGAGGCAGGTCAAAGAAAATATGGATGGGTTGTGTGTGGAATGATATTATGAAAGAAAAGGGAGTGATTGATAGCGTGCTGCGCCGACCCCACGTACCATGGGATAAGGGCAGGAAGATGATGGTGCTACGTGGTTTCTGATGAGGAGGAAGGGAAAAACGCGTGTGAGCGATGAATATAAATGTTGGTGGATGGAGAGTTAGAGGCAGGCCAAAGAAAATATGGATGGATTGTGTGTGGAATGGTGTTATGAAAGAGAAGGGAGTGAATGATAGCGTGCTGCGCCGACCCCACGTACCATGGGATAAGGGCAGGAAGATGATGGTGCTACGTGGTTTCTGATGAGGAGGGAGGGAGGAAACGCATGTGAGCGATGAATATAAACGTTGATGGATGGAGAGTTAGAGGCAGGTCAAAGATAATATGGATGGATTGTGTGTGGAATGGTGTTATGAAAGAGAAGTGAGTGAATGATAGCGTGCTGCGCCGACCCCACGTACCATGGGATAAGGGCAGGAAGATGATGGTGCTACGTGGTTTCTGATGAGGAGGGAGGGAGGAAACGCATGTGAGCGATGAATATAAATGTTGGTGGATGGAGAGTTAGAGGCAGGCCAAAGAAAATATGGATGGATTGTGTGTGGAATGATATTATGAAAGAGAAGGGAGTGAATGATAGCGTGCTGCGCCGACCCCACGTACCATGGGATAAGGGCAGGAAGATGATGGTGCTACGTGGTTTCTGATGAGGAGGGAGGGAGGAAACGCATGTGAGCGATGAATATAAATGTTGGTGGATGGAGAGTTAGAGGCAGGTCAAAGAAAATATGGATGGATTGTGTGTGGAATGATATTATGAAAGAGAAGGGAGTGAATGATAGCGTGCTGCGCCGACCCTACGAACCATGGGATAAGGGCAGGAAGATGATGATGCTACGTGGTTTCTAATCCCTTTGCACTAACGATGTCGTGAAAGGTAACAGAAAAAAAATGCAGAAAAGACCGGTGGCAGCGTTCTTCTGCTTACTAATAATCACCACCACCTGTCTTAATACTAAGCGTGTTTATACAGGGTTATTGGTAAAACACCAATTAAACCATCATCATTCATCATCTGCCTAGCCATTTCCCAAATATGTTGGGGTCGGCTTCCAGTCTAACCAGATGCCGCTGAACTGCCTATGTGACTTCCACAACCCAGTTACTGGGTAATACGATACCCCTTGGTAAGACTGGTTGTCAGGCTTCAGACAACCCATAACAACTGTCAAAGATCCACGTCAAGAAACGTGCTTTGTCCACGTCTTGGTCCCTGGAGCAACCGCGGCAAGCGTAGCTTAACCTGATCAATCGACCCGTGCGCCTGTTATAGCCACAAGCTCCTCAAAGTTCAGCAAAAAATTAATGAGCTAAGTTTTAATCATCATATCCTGAATATTTTACTTAGTTCCCTATTGCTTGCGTACATAGTTGTTAACTCTAGCTAGTATAGGGTAACTTACTTCCACTGGTTAATTAGAGAAATTAGACTCTAAGTACCTCCACTAGTTGTATAATTAACGTATGGCTACAGCAAATGGTTAGCTAAAGGTGTATGCAGACGAACTGATTACAACCTGTCAAAAGTTCATGACTTACGCCGTGAAGGAAACTTTGTTGCGTTAACTCTGTACGGCTATAACTTGTGACAGCTAGGACAGCTGTCAAGTCATGCACAGTTCACAAAGCATGATGTTACGTGTCATAGTATGATGTAAGATAGTAGGTAAGTACCTACTAAGCAACATAATATCACGCCTGTAATCCCCGAAGGGTTAGGCAGAGGTGAACACCCAAATTTTGACAGTTATGTTCAAGGAAGAAGCGTCAGGGTAGCCCGCGAACTTCAAATTTTCTTGCGTCTTTTGCAATTTGCATGTCAGTTTTAGTTTGTGTATTGATTAAAGTATAATTCGCTACCGTAACCTATATGTAGGTACCTATATGTATTTACAAAATTATAATCATTAGAATCAGCAATATAACTCCTCAAGTTAGTATAATAATAAAAAAACTCTGCCATTTTATCCGTGTATAATATATAACATTGGTCAGGCAGGGGACATAGTTCTTCCATAGTTCAAATTACCCAATCCACTTTAGCCACCCAAACCCATAGCCCAATATGTTTTGTTTCCACGTACAACAATAGTCCTGCACCAACCGGGGATTGTCCTTGGGTGTACTTGCATAGTGCATATAATCGGATAATCGTCGGTTGGTGCCTCCTCATCATTTCAAATTATCTAAGGGGCTCTGCGAGTTGCCTTCGGCCCCTCGTATGCCTTCCAAAGGTCCGGGAGCCCAGGGCCCCGAGATATGTAAGAATAATAATAACCTGGAACATTATTCGGTCATCTGATCCCAAACTAAGCAGAGCTTGTACTATGGAAACCAGATAACTGATATACTACATATACTACTTTTTTTTTGTAAATACATACTTATATAGATAATAACACCCAGACTCAGAACAAACAGACATGTTCATGCACACAAATGTTTGTCTTGGATGGGAATCGAACCCATGACCTGCGGCATGTTAGGTGGTATCTTAACCAACCACGCCAACTGGCCTGTCGAAATAGTAGTAAAAAGTATAATCCTCAAATGTCAAGATTTCAGGAAATAGTAATTCATTAGGATTACCTAGTCATAAAGAGTTGTATTCATGACTTTAATGATTATAATTCTGTAAATATATACGTGTTACGGTCACGAATAACATTTTGAACAACGTGCAACCTAATACTGACTTGTAAATTGCAAAAAACGTAAGAAAATTTGTGTTTACGGGCTACCCTGACGCTTTCGCCTTAAGTACCATGTAATAGAGGACGAGTCTATTGCTATTGACCGGGCACAAATTCAGACTCCAGGCTGCTACTGAGAAATTCCTGATGAAAAACCCAGGACCTCATGCTCAGCAGTAGCGCTTGCGACCACTAGACTAGACCAACTAGACTCTTAATTAAAACGCTTGTCTGCGGAAGTACACATAATCTGTTATTGTAACTATAAGCAGAGATTAATACAGATCGGACACTCCGCAAAATCATTTAAATAAAAAGCGGCTCTTGCTACGACACAATAAAGTGCAATTCAGGTCGCAGAACGCTAGTCTAACCGGATGCAGCTGAATACCAGTATTTTACATGAAGGGACTACCTATCTGACCTCCACAACCCAGTTACTGGGTAACACGATACCCCTTGGTAGAACTGATTGTCAGACTTTCGGGTTTCCAACGAACGACTGTCAAAGATCTACGAATGACAGTCGCGACCAACGGCTTAGGCACGGGGGCGTCTCGTTATGTAAAGATGGTCACCCATCCTCGAACCAACCCCGGCAAACGTAGCTTAACCTGATGGATCGACCCGTACGGCTTTTATTACTTAGCCACGAGCTCCTCTAACATAAAGTTAACAAGGAACAGTAGTTTTGTAGTGTTAAGTTTTATTGTAATCCTTAAAAAGGAAAATAGTGATAGACAATAAAGTTTAACAATAAAAAACTACTGTTTGTAATAATAATAGCGTAGGGTCATGTATTGTACCTTTGGACATTTCAGACTATCTCCAAAATGGCCTCACACTGCACACAACACCGATAGCGTCACGCCACTCACTGGTGTTGCTAGAAAATAAAAATGCCACCACAGTGTTGCAATATTATATTTTTAGTACTGCCAGTTTTTTTTATTATAATCAATGTCCAAAGGTAAAAGCGTCCATAGGTACAATACATGACTATATAGTCTTGTGGAGCACAACTTAACGTGCTTTGTTTCTGCATTATAAATAAATAAAACAAAAAATAAAAGAAATAACCAAACAAACGATGAGGGCACTCCGCGCTCTGTACCCTCTTAAATTACTTATTAGCTAATTAATAGGCTTGTAATGAGAATAGTACCACCGACTGTGATACATTATAAAACGAAAAACAAATGTAACAATAATTCTACAAAGCAATTACAATAAACACTCCTCGCTATTTAAACCAATCAAAAGTCATTTATTCCAACTAGGCTGAGAATCAGCACTTTTCGAACGTCAAAATAAAATTACATAAGACAGTCCCCCAAAACGCCCGCCCTTCCAGGTCCTGTGCTTTAGCTGGGGAGAAGTGGCGCAACAAACTCCCCAGCAGCACAGCTGTCTGTTCAGTTAAAATAATTGATTGTATACAGCACTGCGCAAAATAATTTAAGTATTACGCAACAAAATATGAAATTAAACCATAACTCTCTGTTAAATATAGGAACACCTTTATGTAACGCACGTTAGGTTTACAGGAGTGGTCAGGTCATGCGCATTGACCACGCATAAACAAAGCATTTTGTACTCAGTACCGATAAGCCTTGGTTATCTTTAGCCAACCTATGTGTGTCGATCGCTATGTTGAAATGTTCAATCAACTTACCTGACCTGTTCCGTACTTTTTATTGGTTTGGTAATTATTTATCACATGCGTTTAATATTAATTATTAAAAAGTAACCGTATAAAGAAATAGTTTTGTTTTTAAATTTCACATCTGATGTTGGCAGAATTGTTGACATCGTATCGATACTTCTTGCCATAATTATCAAAAAATATAATTCATCATTCTCGCCCGGGCTATGCCAATTTATTTGGGGACAACGCAACATGTCTTTTTTAACTGACTTCAAAAAAGGAGGAGGTTCTCAGTTCGTCGGAATACTTTTTTTTAATGTAGGTATGTTCCCCGATTACTCGAAGATGGCTGGACCGATTTGGTAAATTCTTGTTTTGTTTGGAAGGGTAAGGCTTCATATGTGGTTCCATATACCTAGACTTTATTAACTTTCCTTGGGTAGTTTTTGAGTTAGCTTCAATTCTTTTTTGCTCATTCAATTTCTCACTTAGTCTATGTGGACGATGTTATAATTATTAGATGTATTCGAATATGTGTGGTTAGGTATCACAACTAAAAACAGTACGTATAACAAAAAAAAAACAGACTTCCAAACAAATTACTACAAAGAGAAAAATAACTTGAATTTCGGAAGTCGGTGGCCAAAAACGAAATAAAAAAATCGAAGATACCGACTTCCGAAGTTAAAGTTATTTTTCACTTTGTAGTGCTTTTTTTGGAAGTTGGTTGTTTTTTTCTTCAATAACAACAACTATTAGTCGTCATCTCGGAATAGTCAACCCCTTTCTTCATCTGTCACACAGTCCATCCATCGTTTCAAGTCCAAAACTTGAAACTTTAACAGACAAACACGTTAACTTTAAGTGTGGGAATACTCGCAAGTTAGTAGCTCGGCTTGCTTTGGCTGTTTTCATTATGAGAGTGGCTGATAGCTGCCTAGTATCTTGCGTGTTGTGTGGTTGGAAAGAATCCTCTTGCGACTGACTGGCGAGCTAATGCCGAAAACGTCCGAAGGATGCGAGTGATGTGCAAACTGCTGCCATGCGAGTGATAGTCTCCCATCACTGAGGCGAGTGAAAACAAAAAAAAATGTTGAAGTTACTCGGCTGCGAGTTACTGTCCAACTCGCAAGTGCGAGTAACTCGTATGATACGTCCACACAGTGCGAGTTGCTGCACTGCAGCTACTCGGTAGGCCGACGAAACTAGCCATTAGAATCAAGGTATTTTTTTTATTAAGTTAAGCATCTATGTAGTTTAATTATACCAGCTAATAAAATCACATTAACACCAGCAAAACATGATTACCACTATAAAAAAATAAACAAAAGAATGCAATTTAGCGCAAGGCTGTGAAACCGGGACGGAAACACACGATTACCTCCGAAGTTGGTCGAATAGCGTGCCGTACCATATGCGTATATTAGTCGATGCATTTATTTACCTTGTATATTATTATCACTAATAAATAATATCACGACCATGAAAAATTCCCAAATTAATATATGCAGCGGCAAGTGAAAGCATTTGGGGTGCGTGGACAGGAAACCTCCCCGAGTGCCCGTGGGCTGGAGTTCCCTTACGGATACGTCCGGGGGGAAGGCCAGTCTCCGGGACGGTGCACCCTGGGGTGCGGGCAATGGTTCCCCTTAGGCACGTGTGCCTAAGGGGTTTTGTTGCCCGTATGCCAATATCCTGTCGGAGGTACGCTCCAACGTGTGTCCCTCTGCTCTAAGCAGAGACGCACAGCGGCGGAGTAAGAGCGGGCTCGGTGTGCACTAACCCTGCCGCCGGGCAGGCAGGAGGAAGTCATTTCCTTCTGCCACCGTTAGTCTCGTAGCCCCGAAGATTGTTCAAGGTCATGTCTCTGACTTTTGACGGGGGTCGAGGGTCTTGGCTTAACCGCCCGGACCGCGAGGAAGAAAACCTCTATAAAAAAATTACCCCAAACCTTCAAGCGGCGGCGCACCGTGAGGGAGGTTGGTAGCTTGATTAATGGGTAGCTAAATTAATCTCTAGTGCGAACCACAGTTTTGAGCCAGTGATAAAGTTTTTACTCGTGGGAACAAATATGGAACCAACTAGAAACAATGGACGAGAAGAGGAGAGGGAGAGGAGTGATGCGGGGTCGGAGTCCGACGCCGCATCGGGAGTGAAGGGCGCGAGGGGCATTTTTAAGAGCCCGGAGTGCGTAGTGGTGGGGGCCGCTGGAAGGAAAAATGCTTTCCTGAAGCGGACCCTAAATCCGGGAGATGCCCAGGAGTCTTCCTCGGACGGCGGAGTTAAATCGGCTCCAAAATATGCTCGCCGGGGCCTAGGCCGGAAGAGCAAGAGCCGGGTAAACGCCGCACAAGAGGACGGCTCAGCCGGGTCGGCCGAGGGGAGCGCCGTGGAGGCGTCTGGCGATGAGTCGGACGCCGCTGGTGGCTCCAATTCGGACCGGGCCAGGTTTGAGGAGGTCGTGGCCGCTGCAGTCAAGGGTGTGGCCTTGAAGAAGAAGCAGTCATCTAAAGACAAGGCCATACCCGCAGCCAAGGCCTCCATTATGGCGGCAGCGGAGGCTCTACTCCAAGGGCCTCCGTCGGACGGAATGTCCGAAATGCGGGCGGAGGTCGCCCGCTTGACAGCCGCCATGGAGCTTCTCCGAAAGGAGAATGAGGAGCTCCGAGCAGACCTGGCCAGGCTCCGCGGAGCCGGCGCTCAGGAGGGGGTACAGCAGGGGCAAGGCGGCCTCGGGCCTGCAGAGGACCGAGTTCTGGCCTTGGTGCGGAAGGAGTTGGCTTCCCTTAGCAACCGGTTCTCGGTCCTTGAGGGAATCGTCCTGCGGCCCCCGCTAGGCCGACCGGCGGCCTCGGGCCAGCCAAAGGCGGCTTCGTATGCCGCCATGGCTGCCACGGCCAAACCAGGGTCGGCAGGGCAGGCTAAGGGCGGGGCCGAGGCTGCGAAGGCGCCTGCGACGGCGCCTGCGAAGGCGCCCACGAAGGCGGCTGCGAAGGCGCCTGAGAGGGCCCCAGCTGTGGCGGTGACGAAGCGGCTGCCCCCGCCTCCCAAATCTCCTCCGGCTGACGCCGAATGGCAGGTAGCTGGGGAGAAGAGGAAGGAGGGCAAGGCGGCAAGGTCGGCCAAGCGGAGGGAGAGGCGGCGGCGGCGCAAAGAGCGAAGCGTCGCGGCGAGGTTACGTGCCCCAAAGTCCGCAGCTGTAGTGATCACACTACAGCCGGAGGCGGAGAAGAAGGGCGTGTCCTACCGCGACGTGCTCGCCAAGGCGAGGGCGGCGGTGAACCTGGAGGAGATCGGTGTTACCGAGGGCTTGCGGGTAAGGGTCACTGCGACTGGGGCTCGGATGCTCGAGATCCCCGGTGCGGCCAGTGGCCCGACCGCTGACGCTCTGGCCGAAAGGCTCAGGGCGTCCTTAAATGCGGACGAGGCCCGAGTGTCCAGACCCGCCAAGTGCGTTGACTTGCGCATCCTGGGTCTGGACGACTCCGTGACGGAGCGAGAGGTGGTGGCCGCCGTGGTCAAGACTGGGGGGTGTGCCTTCGAACAGGTGAAGGTAGGCACCATCCGTCCTGACCTCACGGGGATGCGAGCCGTTACGGTGAGCTGCCCCGTATCGGCGGCCCACAAAATAGTTGGGGAGGGCCGAAGGTTCCAGGTGGGCTGGGATTCCACGCGGGTGAAACTGCTGGAACCCAGACCTCTGAGGTGCTTCCGTTGCCAAGTGGGCAACCACGTGGGGGCAAAATGCACCTCGGAGGTGGATCGCAGCAGTCACTGCTTCCGTTGTGGTCAGCCCGGTCACAAGGCCGGCTCGTGCAATGCCACGCCGCACTGCTATCTATGTGCGGCAGCTGGCAAGCCGGCCGATCACCGGGCTGGAAGCAAGGGCTGTGGTCCACCCACCAAAGCCCGGGGCAGGGGCAAGCCCTCCGCCTCCGCTACCGCCGTCACGGCCGCAGCCGCCGCCACGGCCGCCGTCGCTGCCGCCTCCACTGCCGTCGCCGCCGTACTCACTGCGGCAGAGCCCTCACAGGAGGCTCAGGGGGGGGCTAATATGGAGTGCCAGTAATGGCCCCATTACGCCTCCTCCAGGCGAACATCAACCACTGCGTCGCCGCTCAGGATCTGTTGCTCCAGAGCATGGCGCAGTGGTCGATTAACATCGCCGTGGTCGCTGAGCCGTACTTTGTCCCGCCCAGTGATTACTGGGTGGAGGACCTGAGCGGCTCAGTGACCCTCATTTCGTCGGCCGCCGCCGGTACCCTGTCCCTCGAAGCCGTCAAGAGGGGACAGGGTTGCGTTGCAGCACGGTTCGGGGGGATTGTCGTGGTAGGGGTATACTTCTCCCCGAACCGAACTCTCGCCGAGTTCCACAACTCCCTTGCGGAGTTGAAAAACGTCGTCGTCGGGTTTCGTTCCCTTCCCGTGCTCGTCCTCGGGGACTTCAACGCCAAGAATGTGGCTTGGGGTTCCCGGTATACGGACACACGGGGCAGGATGGTGGAGGACTGGGCTCTGGAGACAGGCCTGGTCATCCTAAACCGGGGTTCTGTCCCCACGTGTGTGCGGATGCGGGGCGAATCAGTGGTGGACATTTCGTTCGCCAGCCCCGCTCTGTTGCCACATGTTGTTGACTGGCGCGTCATAGAGGGGGTGGAGACCTACTCCGACCACCGGTACATCCGGTTTGATGTCTCCGCCCAGACCTCGAGCGCGCCGGTCCGACAGGCCCCGAGTGGTCCGCGGTGGGCGCTGAAGAAGCTGGACCGGGAGCTCCTCCTGGAAGCCTCGATCGTGCAGGCCTGGGTGTCACCACCGGACAGGCCTGCCGACATCAACGACGAGGCGGAGTGGTTCCGGGAGGCCATGTCCGAAATATGTGACGTGGCAATGCCCCGGGTCCAGCCCGGTCGCGCCTGGCGCCAGGTGTATTGGTGGTCGCCGGAGCTGGCGGCTCTGCGCGAGGCGTGCGTTGCTGCGCGGCACCGGTACACCAGGAACCGCAGGCTCCGTATCCGCCCTCCGGATACGGAAGCCATTCAGGCGGAGCTGTACGAGGGGTACAGAGCGGCGAAGACCGCCCTCCGAGCGGAGATCTTGCGGGCCAGGGATCTGGCTCGCGAGGAGTCGCTGGAGACTCTAAACAGGGACCCATGGGGACGCCCTTATAAAATGGTGCGGAATAAACTCCGCCCATGGGCGCCCCCGCTGACGCAGAGTCTCCGGCCCCAGCTCGTGGAGGACGTGGTGAGCGCTCTGTTCCCTTCGCGAGGGGAACATACTCCCCCGCCCATGGCTCCGCTTCCTGCGGTGCCCATTGCGGACCACATCACCGACGACGACGACGATGCTCCGGAAGTGACCGAGGTAGAGTTGAGAGCGGCGGTACGTAGGCTGAGTGCCAAAAATGCCGCCCCAGGACCCGACGGCTTACCTGGAAGAGCCTGGGTTCTGGCCTGTGGGGCTCTCGGGCCTCGACTAGGGGGGCTCCTAAGCGCATGCTTGGAGAGGGGCCAGTTCCCACTTCGTTGGAAGACGGGGAAACTGGTCCTCATTAAGAAGCCGGGGCGCCCTGCGGACTCTCCGTCCGCTTACCGACCCATCGTGCTGCTCGACGAGGTGGGCAAGCTCTTTGAAAGAGTTATTGCAGACCGCCTCGTCGGGTGGCTGGTGCAGGAGGGGCCGGATTTGGCGGAGAGCCAGTTTGGTTTCCGCAGGGGGCGCTCTACGGTGGACGCCATCATGCGCGTGCGAGCCCTCACGACGGGGGATGCTGTGGCCCGGGGTGGGGTCGTCTTGGCGGTGTCTCTAGACATCGCCAACGCCTTCAATACCCTGCCCTGGAGTTGCATCAGGGAGGCACTCCGGTATCACCGGATGCCGACCTACCTCTGTCGAGTGGTTGAGGCCTATTTGACGGATAGGGCCGTCATCTACCCCGGTCATCAGGGAGTGGAACCGGCGAGAGATGTCGTGCGGTGTCCCACAGGGATCGGTCCTGGGGCCGCATTTGTGGGACATCGGGTACGACTGGGTGCTGCGCGCCGACCTCCCTAGCGGCGTCAGCGTAGTATGTTACGCTGACGACACGCTGGTCCTGGCGCAGGGGAGGTCGCACCAGGCGGCGGCTGAATTAGCGACACGCGGGGTTGCGATAGTCGTTGAGAGGATCCGGCAGTTGGGACTCGAGGTGGCCCTGCACAAGTCCGAGGCCATGTGTTTTCATGGTCCTCGGAATGCGCCACCGTCGGGTTCCCAAATAACGGTAGGAGGGGTTCGCATCGGAGTCGAGTCGACGATGAAGTACCTGGGACTCGTCCTCGACAGCCGGTGGAACTTCGTGGAGCATTTCCGACGTTTGGCTCCCAGACTGGAGCGGGCTGGGGCTGCCTTGAAGCGGCTCCTGCCCAATCTAGGTGGTCCAAACGCCTCCTGCCGGAGGCTTTACGCGGGGGTCGTGCGGTCCATGGCCCTTTACGGGGCACCGGTGTGGGCGCGTTCCCTGAGGCTGCGGCCAGTCCGCCGGTTGAACGCGTCCCAGAGGGTCATGGCCATTCGGCTAGTCCGGGGTTACCGCACGGTCTCCGGTGAGGCGGCGAGCCTCCTTGCCGGATTGCCGCCGTGGGATCTGGAGGCGAAAGTCCTCGCGCACGTGTGGGAGTGGCGCGAGGAGGCAAAACGCCGGGGCGTAACTCCGCTGCCGCGAGAAATCACGGTACAGCGGACAGAACTCCGGCGGGATCTCATGGCGACATGGAGAGTGCGACTGTCGCAGCCCAGCGCTGGGCACGCCACAATTGCGGCGATAAGTCCCCTCTTTGAGGAGTGGTTAGAGAGGCGCCACGGCGTCCTCACCTTCCGCCTGACGCAGGTCCTCACCGGACACGGTTGTTTCGGGAGGTTCCTGTTTCGCATAAGGCGGGAGGAAACGCCCGGGTGTCACCATTGTGTGGATCGCCCAGAGGACACGGTGGAGCATACAGTGGAGGTCTGCCCGGCTTGGGCAGAGCACCGCCGTGTTCTCACGGAGGCGATCGGCGGCGGCGATCTCTCGCGTCCGAGCCTGGTCCAGGCCATGGTGCGGAGCGAGAGTGCATGGGAGGCCGTCACCTCCTTCTGCGAAGCGGTAATGCTCGCGAAGGAGGAGGCGGAACGCGTGAGGGAGAGGCAGCCTCACGCCCTCAGTCGCCGCAGGAGACGCCCTGGGCGGCGGGAATTGATAGCCGATTCCCGGCCACCGTAGGCGCGGGCTTGCGGACGGTGAGTAGTGGGTAGCTCGCCGTCCGGTGAGGACCAGGCCCGGGTCGACGGCGCGTTGTGTTCCACGCGCGCCTCAAAGAGATGTCAGCAAAAGATGGGGTCCAATAGGGCCAATGCCGCTGGGGTCGCGGGTTGTTTGAAAAAGATACCGTGGCCCTGGCATAGGCAACTGAAGGAACACGGGTGGGTTTTAGTCAGTAAAAGTCTGACACGCCCTCCCGCTCCACCCAGAGCGGGAGAAGTTATTTGATGATTTCCCATCCACAAAAAAAAAAAAAAAAAAGTGAAAGCATTTTTTCAATAGAGAAAAATGTCCGTATTTTTAACCAACTTCAAAAAGGAGGGTTGGATTATTAAAAAGATTCACAGGTACTACCGCGTAAATTGTAGGATGACTTAACGATTATCTACACAAGACTATCTAAGTGAATGGAATGTGTTTAAAAACTTCTAGCCATTAGTTACATTACAACAATAGTTTCTCACGGTATAATTAGTCTGTCTTATCAGTTTCTATGTTGCTTAGAAAAATGTGAAGCTTCACAACAGTGTGTCACCGGGTTGAAATATTGTCAAGCGAGGCAACTGTGGACTTTGGAGTCCATTTGGGGTAAAAAATAATGTATTAGCAATCAATAGGAAGACACGCGTACATTTTTTTTATTGTTAAAATTTTAAGTACAATATACAAGTTAACAGTTAAATGTAAAAATTATGTAGAAGTATATAATAAAAAATAAAAATAAAAGAGGAAGTGCTCATTAGGCATCAAAAAATTCGTCCGCATTGCTATCAATGGGCTTTGCCACGTTGCTCAAATTAAAGTATACATAAGTTTATATTATTATATGTTTTCTAAAATTTTCTGTAGGTTCATTTAAAAGTATTAGGCTCTCAAAAACGACCATTTCACGACTATACTCGCCTTAACTGTCGTTGCTTCTACAACAATGGAACAATACGACGGTTACAGGCTGTAATTATTCTGATTAAGTATATTTGGAGGGTTCGTCCCTCCTTGACTCCTGCCGAAAGATGTGGCACGCAACGGCAATGGACAGACGTGTGGAAAAAGGAAAGGTAGCTGGCCGCGCTTGACTTGGTGGAACGCAGAGCTAATAGGCTCATTGGCGACGTAAAACTGGTGGATGCCAAGCTTCATAGCTTGGCTCATCGCCGCAAGGTTGCCTGCTTCTCGGTCTTCTACAGATTGTACTTCGGAGAGTATGCACGAGAACTCCACGACCTCATTCCACCGGCCCCCTTCTACCATCGGACATCTAGACACACTGCCAGTTACCGTCCCTACCTGGTTGCTATTCCACCAATTCGCACTAAGCGCTTCCAAATAATACATTGTACGTGAACCGTACATAGCTATAAAGTCGGGTGCCTAATGCATTTTCACGAGTTTAATTTTTGGATGGAACTAAAGTAAATTAGTTGAAATTGAAATACTCAGTTCAGGAGGGGCTCGTGGCTAAGGAATAACAGCCGCACGGGTGGATCGATCAGGTCCATGGATGGGTGACCATCTTTAAATACCTAAACCCCACCGTGCCTCGGAAAGTGGTCCCGGCCGCCATTCGTAGATCTTTAATAATCGTTACGGGTCGTCAGAAGCCCTAAAGTCTGACTATCAGTCTTTCCAAGTGGTATTACCTAGTAACTGGGTTGTGGAGGTAAGATAGGCAGTCTTCAGACTGGTATTCAGTTGCATCCGGTTAGACTGGAAGCCGATCCCAACATAGTTGGGATATGTCTAGACAGAAGATGATGATTATGAAATACCTACTCTGTTTTAAAATCAGAGCTCATCACAATACATAACATCACACCCTGTTTTCCCCGAAGGGTTGGGCAGACGTGTAGGGATCTATAGTACACCCACATTTTTCTATTATGTTTAAGTTACATTTAATGGGCTCAAGGGTTAACCTACAATGAATTCAATCTCTGCTTCTCACACCATCGGGAAAAATGTATACAGGGCCACTTTGAAAACATGCGACAAAATTTAAGGGGGTGTTCTACCCATCAATATTGAATAACTTATACTATGGGACCAACTTGGAATTCGCAAAAAAAAAAACAATACCTTTTTGTATAAGAAGGTCGAAATTCACATATTGGCAAAAAAATCATCATTACTCGTATCTAGTACATAATCACACAATCAGTCTCAATCAATCAATCAGTCTACATAATCAGTCTACAATATTTCCTCTCTTGGAGAGAGAGCGGGCTGTAATCCACCACGTGGGCCCAGTGCGGGTTGGTAGATGTCACATGTCTTCATAGTTTTGGTTCTAGGACATGCCGGTTTCCTCACGATGATTTCCTTCACCGTTTTGAGATCAGTGGTGATGAGATTATTTACACAAAATAAAGCGCTTGCCTGGGTTCGAACCCACGACCTACAACTAGTAAGTCGGGGCCGGTACCACTGTCTGCTCCTAACATAACATTAAAATATCAGTAATTTCAGTTTGGCTGCGTATGCGCAATAACTACTCGCAACATGGATGTAGGTAAGTCGAGACACGAAACTCAACTCCATGCTTCCGCCCTTCACTGACCAGATGGTAACCATTCACAATCGCGGGAAGTCTGCTTGGTTAGCCTGGGAAGGTTACAGCAACCCATAATCGGCTTGTTGGTCGTTTTACCCAATTATGTTATTGGTTGTCTATTACCTAAGTACTGTATAGTATTTTTTCTGTTGATGCTTCTGTCTGCTTTGCGGAGAATCTTTGCTAGGTAACGTGTTTTATTTTAACCGACTTCAAAAAAGGAGGTTGTAAATTCGACACGTATGTATGTAATATCATTGGAACTGCAATATATTCACATATGGTAATCTATTAATGCTTCCAAACAAATATACAAAATTTTATAGATGTATGTTTGTTTGTATGTATGTTTGTCCACGCATTTCTCCGAAACTGTTAATTAGGTCGTGACCATTTTATGTTTATTGGCTTACATTTACTTCAATTTAGGGAACAGTGCAAGTTTCATCAAAATCGATTCAGCAGTTTTCAAGATAATGGACTGATACGTGTAAGGCTTATTGATACGAGCTACGGGTGTGGTGTCAAAGGGAAAACATCTCAAAACTTTGGTCAAATTCTAGTGCAATATTTATAACAAAACTATTAACTACTTATTACAAACAAATATTCCAGATTTTACTATAAACTGAACATTACGAATTTAAAAAAAATGTAATTACCATCAAAAATAAATAAAAACATATGAAAAAAAAATTATGAAATAACTTTAACGTGGCAAAAAAAAAAAACCAAAATACAGAACCCAAGACACCGACATCCGAATTTAAAGTTATTTCATAATTTTAATTTAATTGCTTTTTGAAGTCGATTTTATTTATTTTTTATTTTTTGGTGTATAAGATAAAAAGTAAATATCTATATATTTAACTATTTAGTCCGTAATGTCTCATTGCTGGGTAAAGGCCTATATACCTTTTTTTTAATTTATTTGTGATGTGTTTGCTCTTGACTCTAGTCTAGGTCAGAGGTGACAGAGACAAAGTCGACGATGGAGTGAGCTTACCCAGTAGAAGCCTGTTCACTCTCACTTTGAAGAGATTAGGGTTGTATACGTTCGGAAACACAGACGCGGGTAGTGAGTTCCACTCTTTTGCTGTGCGCATTATAAAAGTAAACTGCACACGCAGCAACCTACTTACTTTCTTCATTTATTAAACGTTAAACATATCTTTAAGTTAGTTGACAAATTACTACTATCGCGAGCACTGCGGATTAGCATCCAATCTTTACTTGTAAATCGGGCAACTTAATAAAATTCCGAGTGTTACTAAAATCCGTGGTTTCCGTCAACTCACCTAAACTAACTCTAACTACTTCAAGTGACCGAACTATAACTTATTGTACAAGTGTAAGGTGCCTGTTACTTCCGGACCTTACAGCTAACATAAACCGGTTCCATTTATGTCTGCTTAAGTAGAGAGATAATCAGTTATTAGTAAAGATCGGATGCATATTTACCTAAAGTTGAGGTGTTGGCTAATATGGAATGGGATTTTGTATAGAAAAAATCCCAGAATTCCGGGATCGACCAATCTAGAGTTCTGATTATAGAATCGAATATATATTTACTTACGTTCAGGTGTTGGCTAATATGGAATGCACTTCGCGATCCGGGAATTGACAAATTTTGTGCTTTTTGACTGATGCTAACTAATGTCGTAAATTAGGTTGCCAAACTGGCATAGCAAACGTCAGGAAAAGTAATGTTAAAAATGAATTTCAAGTAAACAAGCATACGAATAGTTATATGATTCCGGTGTCCCGGTATTTTTTAAATAAATAATACCACATATTTAAGAAGTCGTTACCATACCATGATCCGATTAGTTGTGCATTCCCGAATTTTCGAGCATCCCGTCATTTATATTTAAAAAAAAAATAAGAAGCCGCTTCCATAATTTCCTAGCCAAAAATTTACTTTAGGTAAATATGCATCCATTTGCCGATCTCTATATTAGTGTAGGTAGATATTTGTATATGTGTGTGTGAGATATTTGTATATATGCACATTCTTTCTTTGGAGTGCGCTCCCTTTGCACATCAGGACGGCAACCAGCTGGTTATCTATTAAAGTGAAGCCGTTTCTCCTCTACCAATCCTTATTTCCTTTGACAAAGTTTATTTTGTTTATATGTACGTATGTATATATGTATTAGTATTTATTCTTATATTTTATAGTCATTTCCGATCTTTCTATCCCGTGTGTTACAACTGCCATGTTTTCTCTCTGCATCACTCTAAGGTTGACTGGTAGAAAATGCCTGAGACATTAAGTCCGCCTTTGTACAGAATTTATTTACTATAAAGTTTTAATAAATACACAACCGACACAAAGACACTACTACATCAAGCAATCACTAGAAATTAAATCTAATACGCTACTAATTTAGCTACTGACAACAAATAATGGCACAGATTAATACAGATGGGACACTCCGCAGTTTAGGTATGAAGCTACAAGTATGCGGCGGGCCTATCTTACTGGGCCAATTCCGTAGCACTGCCGCGGTCCGAAGGTATAAGAGTTACGCGTTAGAAAGAGAGGCAACTTGTAGGTGAATATAACTGTAGGTAATAAACGTTGTGCGACCTGAATTGCAGTTTATTGTGCCGTGGCAAGAGTCGCTTTTTATTTAAATGATTTCGTGGAGTGTCCCATCTGTATTAATCTGTGGTAATGGGCAAAATATGTCAACTTATAGGCTGTTTGAATACGAGGCTTTTGCCTGCTTTGCGTGTGTGTACAGACGCCAGCAGGTCAAGCTACCCGAAAATGTCAAATTTTCCCAATCAACCTTGAACCTCATGCTTTAGCGATAAAGTTGAAAATCACAGATTATAGTAGCTTGATGTGCTGCCGTCTGTACATACTACTTTTATGTCTTGTTTTTCTTTTTTGTAATGTGCGTTTGGTTTGTGCAGAATAAACCTTTTTTCTTTCTTACTTTCTTTTAAATAAATAAAAAAGCGTAGTTAAAAGAACAATTACTACGTTTATGTTTTACCCTCTCACCTAAAACCGGCTTCCCTCTCACACCAGTTAAGCAATTTGTACTAACATCTCTAATAGAACAACTATCACTGAAACTACACATATTAAACAAAAAGAAACTTAAAAACAAAATAGTAACTCACACGATTGTGAAAGAGAAAGGCAACAGTAACTTTGACCGCACATTTGGCGCAGTTTCGTAACAGTACAGCCAGCGGCATCTGCTTGCCTTTTCCCAACTATGTTGGCGTCGGCTTCCAGTCTAATCGGATGCAGCTGAGTACCAGTATTTTACATGGAGCGACTGCTTATCTGACATCCACAACTCAGTTACTGGGTAATACGATACCCCTTTGGGAAGACTGGTTGTCAGACTTCGAGCTTCTGAAGACCCGTAACGACTGTCAAAGATCCACGAATGACAGCCGGAACCAACGGTTTAATGTGCTTTTCGAGGCAAAGCAAGCGTCGCTTAACCCGTGCGGCTGTAATTACTTAGCCACGAGCCCAAGCACAATACCACTCCCACCACGTCCTACACCACACCAAAAACACACATTAAATTTTCGGTATCTGAGTACACCGAAAATTTAATTTTAATTTATAGAAGGTTACTGGAATCGCAATTAATTGAACAACAAGAAGTGTATTCAGCTGAACAAGAAATTAAATGAAATGAACGAGATTCACAGATTTTGTATTGCTATGTTTTGTGTACTAAACTTTAGTAATTATTTAGTTTCGTTTAGTTATTCAACAGTTATTCATATGCTTTCTACCCTTTGCTCTCAAATGGATTTCGCAAAAAGTCACTAATGGCCATGCCTACCATTCAGATTTGTTACAGTTGTATTGAAAATCATGTAATTTTATTTAAATAGGTTTTTTTTTGACGTGAATACGTCTTTTCGCTCGGTGTACAGCCGGCCTATTCTGTAAAAATCTCACCGTGAAAACGTAGGTGAAGTGAGCTTGAAGAGAGATGACATTCCACCTGATGCTAGGGATTAACACTATTGACAGCTCACTCCACGCTCACCTCACCTAAATAATCACAGTGAGATTTGTACAGAATAGCACTGCTGGTGGTAAGTTCAATATGTCTGACTGACATTGTAGGATTGCAACCGCTAATAACTACGAGACTTTTAATGCTAGAGTAATGGTTGAGCATTCAAAAGATAGGTCAAATTTATAACAATTTTAAGGCTGGGTATAATTTGCGTGTGACGTCAAACTGCGAGTGCACGCGCCTGCGCGCGACCCTCTACTCAAAATACCTCAAAATACTAATCTATAGTTAAAAAACATATTTAGCTAGGTCAGTTATTCTGGTGTCTTTGTTAAGTTGAAAAAGCACTACCAGGACCTAAAAAGAAACAAGAGAAACGTTGGCCAAAATAAGGTTAAAATCAATAGGTATGAAGTTGACAACAGCAAAAATGCTTTTTTTTATTTGTGATGGGTTTGCTCTTGACTCTAGTCTAGGTCAGAGGCGACAGAGACAAAGTCGACGATGGAGTGAGCTTACCCAGAAGAAGCCTGTTCACTCTCACTTTGAAGAGATTAGAGTAGTATGCGTTCGGAAACACAGACGCAGATAGTGAGTTCCACTCCTTTTCTGTGCGCATTATAAAAGGCATTTGGAAGCACTTAGTGCGAATTGGTGGAATAACTGGCAGAGCGTCTAGATGTCAGATGGTAGAAGGGAGCCGGTGGAATGAGGTCGTGGAGTTCTCGGGCACACTCTCCGAAGAAGACCGACAAGCAGGCAACCTTGCGGCGATGAGCCAAGCTATGAAGCTTGGCATCCACCAGTTTTACGTCGCCAATGAGCCTCTTAGTTCTGTGTTCCACCGAGTTAAGCGCGGCTAGTTGGTACTTGGCTGATCCATCTCAAAGGTGACTGCAATACTCCATGCAGGATCGGACTTGCGCTTTGTAAAGGGTCAAAAGCTGTCCAGGCGTAAAGTATCGCTTCACCCTATTTAGGATGCCCAGTTTCTTGGCCGCAGTTTGAGCCGTGTATTCGATGGTGGCGCCAAAGTTGAGACCAGATGTCAACTCCATGCCTAGGAGCTCAAGTCGATCAGTTACAGGAACAGATGCACCTCGAAAAGTAGGAGTTTGGACAAAACGACTCTTTTTAGCGGTAAAAAGACATGCCTGTGTTTTGGTGGCTTTAAAAGAGACCAGATTATCATCACCCCACTGGGAGACAAAGCTTAAGGTCAAATCTATCCGCTCTACCATGGCCTCTCTCAAGGAATGAACTTCGGCCCCGCTGGTTTTTGCGCTGGACAAGTATCTCTCTGAAACTGTACTGTCATCTGCGTACCCAACAATACCAGGCCGAAGCTTTCACTGATAAACCACAATTTCATTCAGTTTGCATACATAAAAATCTTTAATAACTCTTATGGCAAGCTTTTATTTACTTTCACCTGTCCCGTATGTCTGTAATCGAATCTTGCAAGTTAAATTTGACCCACTTCCCTGTTTGCGATTGAGCTGAAGTTTTACATGCATATGTAAATCGGATGACAATGCAATATTTTTATGATATTGAGCTGATCTGATAATGGAGCCGGAAGGTGGCCATGAGGACTCAGTACTAAAACGACGCAACCCTGGTTTGGGCTCGCTTGATTCGTCTTGACAAGAACTCTGGTCCTATTGATTAATTATTTTATTTTATTTTTTATTAATACACTTGTTTTAAATAATTTCTTTCACAGATTTTTCACTCGCATATCACTCTCGCGCACATGCTCAGTGCACGTGCATGAAATCGGATCATGGTGCAGTTCCGCGAATCTTACGTCACAGAGACGTTCACCCGCGGCAACGACCGCTGTCATGAAGAGGTGAGCAGAATTCTAAGTGAATCAGTTGGAATAAGAGGAGCTAAGTAGGAATGGCTATTGAAATAAAAATAAAAAAATCCAACCGTTAAATTCCCTCTAAACTACGATTTCCTCATAAGCAATTATGGTTTTGAAATCGACCCCGTTTCGGATTTTTTTTTTTCATCGAGTAAATTACAATTGATTGTGTTTTGAATTGTTAGAAAGAAAGAAAAATGCGTTTATTGACATTACAGCAAAAAAAAGGGAAAATTAAATTGATTATTTCCCCAAACCAAGGACCTAAATACACTAACTTGACTAGGTACTTAAAATCACACTAATTCTAATAGTATTATACTTTATACTTATAAATAATTACAAAAATGCAAAAGTTTGTGAGGATGGATGGCTGTTTATTACTCTTTCACGTTGAAACTACAAAACGGATTTTGATGAAATTTGGCACACAGAGTTTATAACATTGATTAAGACATAGTATACTTTTAATACTTATATTTCCACGGGTTCGCGACTAACGCGAGTGAAACCGCGGGGAGCTGCTATATTATAAAGGCGAAACTTTGTGAGTGTATGTGCTTGTATGTTTGTTACTCTTTCACGTAAAAACTAAAAAACGGATTTTGATGAAATTTGGTACACAGATAGTTTACAACATAGTATACTTTTTATATTTATATTTCTACAGGTTCGCGACTTACGCGGGTGAAACCGCAGGGAACTGCTAGTAATATTATAAAGGCGAAACTTTGTGAGTGTATGTGCTTGTATTTTCGTTACTCTTTCACGCAAAACTACTGAACGGATTTATTTATTTTAACCTTACGCCGGAGATACCGCGGGGAGCTGCTAGTTGATTCTAAAACAGGCAAATTCTAATAACCCCCCGTTAATCTGCCTATCCTTTTCCCAACAATGTTAGGGTCAGTGTCCAGTCTAACTTTAATAAACACTAGTGTTTTACATTGAGTTCCTGGGTAACACGATACCCCTTGGTAAAACCCGTAACGACTGTCAAAAATCTACGAATGACCGCCAGCTTGACGCGTTTTCCGAGCACGAAGGGGTCAGTGTAATGGATGGTCACCCATCCACGGACAGACCTCGGCGAGCGTAGTTTAACCTTCGCTCGACCAGTACACATTATATAAATGCGACAGCTAAAGATAAGTAATCACACTAATTAGTGCCATTGAGTACCGAAGGAGTCACTGTTGGTCCATACCTACGGAGACTGACCTATTAAAAAAAAAAGTATGTTTGCATTTGACAGTAGTTCTTTTATCACTTTGTTACACATTATCGGGTTACGGAAATAGTAACATTTTTATCTCCGTTTTCCTTGTTTCAAACATTTTATTTAATTTTTAAATAAATTATTTGGACGACTTGATAATAACTTATTCGGGTTTAGGCAAGTAATACTCTATTTTTGTTAGAGAAAGCGAAAAGATCATTAATTTTTGTAAATGTGACAACTCAAGTCAGCTGTCTTTTCTCGAAATTTTTTGTGATAGTTATTTTTTTACTAATTACTAATTAACCCAAGGTTAATTATTTTACCGATGCTTGATCGTTATAAAAATATCAGGTAGGTACAACAACAAAAATAATTAAACTTTAGTTGAAATTATTTCCAAATAAGAAGCATTGGAGAGAATTGCTGCAGCATATGAAATCCCATAGCCCACATACTACGTATCCATGCAGAATATATAATACAGAGTATCAGACTCCGAGACAGTTTCGGGCACATAATCGCAAACACAATGGACCATTTGCTACTTGCCATGTTTGTTGTAAACAAATGAGAAAAATCCTACTAAAAAAAACATCTGACTACCCACTATTTAAGTATTCATTGCAATCTTAATTTGATTTTGACGGTTATTCAAGTGACATCCTTCTTATTCCTCATACGTTGTTCAATACGTCCTTGCTCCAATTAAATATTCAATGAGAATATTTACACTAGCAATATCAACAAGCTCTGACATCGATATTGTATCAGTTCCCAGAAAAATCGCTTCCACATAAATATGTGGACTGCATGTAAATAAATACAGAGTGTAAAGGATAAGGGACATCTACTCACAAACTGTTACACTGAATTCAGCCCATGATTGTAGACCTCAGCGTTGATATTGTTCGTAAGTTATAAAAAAAAATCTGCAGTTTCATACAAAATGTATGGAAATTATTTGAAATGGTGTTTTATTGTTTAATAACCCTACCTATGTATTGAAATCGAATCTCTTCCATGACATGTAGGTAACTCATAATCCACACCTCAAAATTTTCATTTCTAAGGGGCAAGCGCCAGGGTAGCCCACGAAATCCCTATTTTTAACCGACTTCCAAAAGGAGGAGGTTCTCAATTCGACTGTATGTTTTTTTTGTATGTTTGTTACGCTCAAAGATGGATGAACCGATTAGAAAAATTCTTTTTTGTTTCAAAGGGTCCTAGTTGGTCCCATAAACATTTTATTGGCTTTGCTTGGGTAGTTTTTGAGTTAGCTTCAATAATGCGTATTTTTCCCACTTTATATGTGGACGATGTTTTAATAACTTCCTATCACTGTTATTTACATAGCAGGTAGTGGTATTCAAATTTGTGTGGGGTAGCTACCACAACTAAAAAGTGAAAAATAACTTTTTAGCAAACAAAAAATAAAACCGACTTCCAACTGCATTACAAAGTGAAAAATTACTTTAATTTCGACGAAAATACGAACCATAGACACCGACTACCGAAATTAAAGTTATTTTTCACTTTGTACAGTTTTGATTTTTTAGTCGGTTTTATTTTTTCCTAAAAAGTTTCCTTACGTTTTTTGCAATACGCAAGTCAGTATTAGGTTGTATGTTGATTAAAGTATGATTCGCGGCCGTAACTAATATGTATTTAGAGACCCATACTCCTTAGAATCAGTATTACAACTTCTTAAGTTAGTATAATCCTCAAATGTTAAGATTTCATGAAACAGTCAATCAATAGGATTACCTGGTTGTAGTTATGGCTTTAATGATTATAATTCTGTAAATGAATACTTGGTACAATCGTGAATTAAATTGTTATCAACTTATAACCTAATAGAGTAGAGTAGAAAAGTAGTTATTGTTGTTTTATATAAAAAAAAAAAACATTAGAAATGGATATAGAATAGCATACTCTTATTTTTCACCAGAATAGCTAATGCAGTTGTAAGCAGATTATCCGGTCAGTAAGGTTGATTTTGGGGCTAACTATTCAGGAAACACTAGATAAAGGTATCATAAGATTAGGCTAAGGGTAGGAAGCTTAAACATAACAATAATTGGCCTGTAACGTTCACTCTGTGAGACACAGGCCTTATCTCTGCGAGAGGGAGTGGGCGGTAATCCACCTCGCGGGCCCAATGCGGCTTCGTGAACACTCTGCCTACACCATCAACGAATAAAAGGATGACATTATAATATGAATTGACATTTACCATTCATTAGTGAAGCCCCATTGCCTTCATTCACCAGAAACTCATGTTGATCCAGACTTACAGGAATACAATGCCATTATTATGGCGCGCAAGTCATAGGAAATAATATCACGCGTGACGTAATCATTGGCTGATAAGAAAATTCCTTTAAACGGTGTATTATCCTTGAATAATATTTGTTATATTGAATTGCTAAGAGATTGAAATTTACCTACTCTATGTGTTTTAAATGCTATGGGATCAACTTACTTAATCTTCTGAAAGGGGTATGATAAGCTGAGATATCAGTGACAAGAATTTGCCTAGTTAAAGTGAGAAGGTGGATACGCAGTGAAATTTTCTTACGTTTTTTGTAATTTGGAGGTCAGTGTCAGGTTGTATCTTGATTAAAATATGATTCGCGATTATAATTAATATGTATTTACATGATTTTAACCGTAAGAATCATCAATACGTAAGTTAGGTTTCGAAAATCATGACATTTTGGAACAAATCTAACTTAGGGAGATGTGTTGATGATTCGTATGGTTATAATTATGTATCAATCATTCTGCCTTGCCTTTTCCCAACTATAGTGGGGTCGGCTTCCAGTCTAACCGGATGCAGCTGTATTTTACATAGAGTGACTGCCTATCTGACCTTCACAACCCAGTTACTGGGTAATACGATACCCCTTAGTAAGACTGGTTGTCAGACTTTCAGGCTTCTGACGACCCGTAACGACTGCCAAAGATCCACGAATGACAGCCGGGACCAACGGCTTAACGTGCTTTCTGAGGCACGGAGGAGTCTCGGTATGTAAAGATGGTCACCCATCTACGGACCAACCCCGGCAAGCGTAGTTTAACCTGATGGATCGACCCGTGCGGCTGTTATTACTTAGCCACGAACTCGTCGGTTATATTATATTATGTATATATATACATATTTGTTATAATCGCAAATCATATTTCGATCAACATATAACCTGCCCCTGCCCTGCTAATTGAAAAAAACGTAAGAAAATTTGAATTTTGCGAGCTACGAGTACCACTGCGCCACACCTTAAGGTCGGTTTCCTACTTTACCAAACATTTTTTTTTGTGTAAACAGGGATAGAACATTATTTCCTTGATGTATCCACACTAAAATGTCAAGAATATCCAGAAAAGAATGCATTCGGCCTTGTCTTATGTTAGCTGGGTATAAACGCACCCATACATGATCAATTTCTTTCCTCAACGTAGGTAAGGTAGTTTAAATTACTCGAAGCGTCCTTACCTGATTATCTATCTTCGGGCAAAAAACTTTCGATTCAAAACTAATGTCGAGGTACCTTTTAAGGGCAGTTATCGCCATAATTCGTGGTAGGTACGTATGTACAAACGCCAGCACATCAAGCTACTACAATCTGTCAAGTTTCTTTAATAGATTTTTAACTTTATCGCTAAAGCATTAGGTTCAAGGAAAATTTGAATTCTGGCGTTCTGTACGTATCTCTCTATATAATGGCAGAGATGTCCGCCATTGCTACCGCGGGGTGGCGCTAGTGAGATTGGCTGTCATGATAGCTCAGTTTCTCAAAGGGAATTTGATATGTTTTCGTGTGTTGATTTCGTTTGCAGGAATTTCGAGATTTACTGATGAAAAAATTACTAATAGATACTGTTATTGGATTTTATCTAAAATAATTGAAGAATGAACTTTGAACTAGAAATGAAAAAATATTTAAATAAAAGGAAGACTTGATAGAGCGGTAAGTAACCAGTTTGAATTATGTTTATGGAGCAAGGTAAACTGTGCGTAAGAAACACCTGCACTGTCAAAAAAAATTTAGCTGTTCCCTACATTTTATATTCGCAAAACTCGTCAAAATGTAGGGAACAGCTGATTTTTTTCGCGCTTTCATGTTTGGTCCCAAAATAGGTAATAGTTATTCATAATGATGAGTGATAATAATAATAATATATCCTGGGACATTATTCACACACGGTCATCTGATCCCAAACTAAGAGCTTGTACTATGGAAACCAGATAACTGATATACTACATACACTACTTTTTACTTCTGTAAATACATACTTATATAGATAATTACACCCAGAATCAGGACAAACAGACATGTTCATGCACACAAATGTTTGTCCTGCATGGGAATCGAACCCACGACCTGCGGCTTAAAAGGATACCCATGAATTCAATTTCATCCTGTGTATCTAATCCAGCATTGTATCAAATTGTTTATAATCGCATACACGTTCCTGAAAAACATATTCAGAATGTTTTGTCGGTTTGTATTTGTCTCTTTTAATGTCTATAATCCACTTTTTCGTAACTGTTCATCGCTTGGAAACCTGTATCCTAACTTTCTTGAGAACAAAACACTGCGGCATTTTTATTTCAAGAAAAATAACTAACTTTGGTCTAAAACTTCATCGCTCCAAAGAAATAACCAATGTTTGACAGTTCGCATGAACCCCAAAACAGCCAGCGTCATATATCTGCTTTGAGCTTTTCATATTACCTGCCAATAAACTAGTGACCCCAGGGGCAGGACGCACGGTGTTTACGACGATACAACACCAAGATTTCTTTATTTTAGTTAAGTTTATAATATTAACGTATTATACACTTAAACTTTCCCGAATTAATTTTCTAAATGATGATGAAAACCTTATCATAGCTCATCCGTTGCGTAGCTTAGTTTAAAAGAACAACGCGGCCACACAGACAAACGAAAGCGACTTCAATTTATAATATGTTATGCAAGGGAAGCAACCACTGGAATTATCTTTTGAGGTAAGTGCCATAAATAAGAGCTGACCAATCCAACATCGACAAGAAAAATACATAATATAAGGCGCCTGTATTCTTCGATAGGTTCACCCTCATTACGCAAGTTATATTTCAGGGGACTGCAGGACCTAAACGCAACTAAACACAAGTTTTATAATGCCTAAAAGTATATGATCTACTGCACTAAACAAAATCAGAAAAATATATGATATTCTTCAGGATATATGCTAGTTAGATATGTAGTGTGTTGAAAATATAGTACAATTAATTTGATACTATAGAAAATAATCACGAAGATACCTCTAAAAATTTCTTTTAACGATTAAAAACCATACATGCAATCATTCTAATTTTTTTGTGAGATTATTCTACAAGCAACATATTGACGTAACAGTGTTTTAATTTTTTTAGTCCAATCAGTGATATTTTGCAATAGATTACCAGCGTTGTGTCATCGCGCTTTCATTCTATTATTATTCTATTCCATCTTTATTTTCTATGCAGTCTGACAGCGGCCGCGCTTAAATCCTGTAATCCCCCTAAGTCCCGTGTAATAGAGGGCGAGCCTTTAGCCATCAACCGGGTACAGATGCAGGTTCCGGGCGAAAAATGCATACATTGTTAATTTCAATATTTTCAGTCACATTTACCGCTATTCTCAAGGTTTTCAGGAACCTGTATCAATCTGTTTCTCCTCTGAAAATGTCCTTGACTCATTTAAATACTTTTTGATCTCATTATTTATAATAATTATGCCAAAGTTTTTACTTACCTGCTAATAATAGTTGAACATGTGTTACTTTAATATGTTGATATGCATTGGATATTGCCCAACATAATAATGTGTCGTGCATTGTAAAAGTGGTGTAACTCCATATTTTTAAAATACATTTTTTTTTTTGCTTAAAGGTCAATCACATTTAGTCATCTTTCATTACTTTAGCAATAAAATACGTATTTTAAAAATATGGAGTTACACCACTTTTACTATGAATGACACTTAATGCAATATTATAAAACAAGTGAACAACGTTTTGTATTAATACTCGATTAATTGTTTGACCTACAGCCACGTACTCGTATGTGGGCAAAAACTATAGTCCATTTTTTGCATATTTTGAATTTCATTGTATTAACGGTATATCAGGACGCTTATGTTTAGTTTACAGACTTTTACGACTTTTTAGATAAGTCTGTATAGTTATAAGGTTGTGTAGGTATACAAAAACAAATTGAAAGCTGAATGGTAGAGTCGCTCTACATAAATATGTCACCAAAATTAACTGTAGCTATAGGATAACAAATGTACAAGGATAAACCCTGAAATATTGCATGTAGAATTGTAGAGCCATTTTTAGTAGAAGTGCGTAATACTTAACCTTCGTGTTATATAAATCGAGAAGTCCATCAAATACGTATTACCTATAAAAAATATGATTGAACGCTATTTCAAACATTTAACTTACCTTATGACGACATGCGAAGATCGATAACACACGTGTCGGCCTCAGTCGCCGGTAGGCAAGTAAAACAGAAGATAAAATAACAAAACAACAACAAAATAAACAAAAAACACACGAAAACAACAAGATCTCCTCTCAAAGTTCAACTGTCACTCAAGAATGAAGTACACGCTAACATAAACACAGAAATTCGGACACCCGGCGTTTTCCCGGCCAAAATAAAAATCAGCAAAAAAGTTAAAAAAAACAAAAAACAAAACCTCCTGACGTAAATCAAATATGTTTTTTAACGTTTCGGTGAACAAATCGATTGTTTGGAACGTAAAATAGGTGTAATGTTGATATTTTATTATTGCAACGAGTTTTTTAGTATTATGAGCGCGCGTCGCACCACTGCATACTTCGGCGGCGCGGCCTATACTGAACAGTGAACAGAACGTAGTCAGAGAAAAACAAACTAGCTCGAACTGTACCTCATTGGGCGCAGTCGGAAAACTACGTCTGTCCCTGTCTAACACACTGTGTTTGTGAACCATTTTCCCGCTTAGCAACGTGTCGCTGCGGATTTTAGTGGTAGCCTTAGTCATCAGTGTCTATCTACGACTGTAGTGTTCCCTATTATACGTAGTACATCCCAATAAGTGCCTGTTTTATAAACACGGCACTCCTTGGACAGCTGGTACGTTGAATGTACTTACAGTCACATAAGGCGAAGGTCCATTATGTATAGATTCTTAGTACTGATTTTAGGATCATCTGTTATCTGTAACAGGCTTTTAATTTTAGAGATTAGGGATCGAACAACCAGTCACATTCAATCCGTTGTCAGTCTGTGACAACAAATTAATTCCGTATGGTGAATTGATGATTTATAAATTAAAGATTTTTGCATGTTCTAAAAATAATCTTCAATTATTGAAACTGTATCTGAAGATACAACAATACAATCTTCTCTAACACACCTGGGAAATTATAAGTAGAGACTCTCGACTGCTTTTTGTAATCAATCATACAGTATAAGTTTTTAAACCGACATGGTCACTAACACTATTATTAGAACTTAAAACGGGATATTTACCATGTATCGAGAAATTTTTCGAGTTTCCGATATTTCGGCACTGTTGCAAGTGTAATGTGTAAGAATACCGTTTTCTCTCTCTCTCTCTTTTATCCACCCGCAATAACTTCAGTTTATCCGTGATCATGGCACTTGCAATAGTGCCGAAACATGGGAAACACGAAAATCTTAATATACATGGTAAATATCCCGTTTTAAGTTCTAGCAATCATACAGTATTCATACATATATCGCAGCCATTAGTCCTTCAGTCAGTCCATTAGCCTAGCCTTTGGAAGTGTTCGCCGGCCGCTGCCGTGGCACCGCTCACTACACTCGCTCGGCTCGCACGCGGTTGTTCACAGTTCTAACCTAACCTCACCAATTTGGTCAGGGTACCCTGACTTAGTTACTGCGACCGATTCGGCTCACGCGTAGTTGGTCACAATGCCAACCTAACCTATAATCGAATATCATCCAGACCGCTAGTTGAACGGTCGCCATCTTGTTCACCCGTCAACTGTCCGCTAGGTATATATTTAAGGAACCCCATAGGTTCAGGTCAATATGTGCTTGAATTTCAACCGAACCCCATAGGTACACACCTATTGTAAACCCGCGGTCGCCATTGGATGATGGTTATACATATTATATAAACATTTTTCTTACGCACACTTGAGGTGTGCCAGACGTTTGAGGGGGCAGATGGCTAGGCGGTTAACTAAACGGCTAATTAAACCAGTTGGCTGCGACCCTTACATGGCAACACCACGCCTGTGTTCTCCGATGGGATATGCAGAAGTGTTTATTGCGTCATCACACCCATGGTCAGTTTTGTTGAACATGAGCCAATCATTAATTTTCTAGTCGTGTTCAAGTGTAGCTCCAAAACAATAAGCATTTAGCATTTGTGTGTGATGTCATGACAAACATAATTAAATTGTCCCTTTTATTTGCAGGCAATCAATCTGCCTAGGCTTTTCCCAACTATGTTGGGGTCGGCTTCCAGTTTAACCGAATGCAGCTGAATACCAGTATTTTACATGGAGCGACTGCCTATCTGACCTCTACAAACCGGTTAATGGGTAATACGATACCCGTTGGCAAGATTGGTTGTCAGACTTTCTGGCTTCGGACGACCCGTAAAGACTGTCAAAGATCCACGAATGCTTAACGTGCTTTCTGAGGCACGGAGGCGTCTTGGTATAGTTGGTATGAAAAGATGCTCACCCGTCCACGGACCAACCGCGGCAAGCGTAGCTTAACCTGATCGATCGACCCATGCGGCTGTTATTCCTTAACCACACTAACCACAAGCCAGTCATTGAATTTATTGAATAGGCATTCTGAAACGGCGTGTTAAAATATACTCAATTTCACCGATTCCTTTTGACACGTTCTTTTAGATTTCCAAACCTCGGTGAGAGAACGTGTATTTATACAAAGTAAAGTAATAGGTAGATATTAGTACTTGTATTCTTGGGTCTTCTTTCATGTAATAAGATTAAGTTTGGTAACGCTACCTTGTTCAAAGAAAATCAAGGAAATCTTTACTTTCCATTCAAGTCAAATAAAAGGTAAGCCATCAATAATTGAGGCCTTGTACGCTATTATAATCGAAGAATATGTAAGATTTGTGTAATAATTTAGTTATAGGTATCTGAAGATGATACTCATGTAGGAGGCAATAATGTCTTCTCAGAAATAGATAATAGAGTGCTTAGTGAAATAATATTTCACTAAACACTCTAGAGACCGCCAGGGTTGCGGGTTATTTGAAAGAGTTACCGTGGCCCTGGCACAGGCAACTGAAGGAACACGGATGGGTATTAGACAGTAGAAGTCTGTAACGCCCTCCCGCTCCACACAGAGCGGGAGAAGTTATTTGATGATTTCCCATCCCAAAAAAAATCGGCCAAGAGCGAGTCAGACTCGCGCACATAGGGTTCAGTACCATAAAAAATGTGCTATTTAGAGACATAATTTTATTATTCCTGTAATCTTTACATAAACTTTTATATCTTAGAATAATTTCAGATTTTTTCCTATGCAAACTATGGAGATAAGGGGGGGGGGGACGGTATTTTTTTACATTTTTCAACAAAAGTCGAACTCTATATAAAAAAAAGAAAAACTCTACTATAAAAAAAGAAAAAATGTTTGAAAATGTGCAAACAGCGCTCTTTTATATGATACCCCACAAGCTTTAGTAGCCCCACTTCAAATCTTTAGGACCAGCGGTCTTAAAAATTTTATTTTTATTTCTTTCTTATTTGCAATATAGTTGGGCAAACGTCATCTAAAACTATTCCAAAATTCAAGTTGATAGCATTACTAGTTCTTGAGATATCCAGCTGTGACAGACGGACAGACAGACAAACATACAGACTGAGTCGCACCATAAGGGACCGGCCACGTGCGTGTCGGACCACGCACAATGAAGGGTTTCGTAGTTGGGATGAATTTATCCCAAGAACAAACTTAACATTGTAGTTGAAAAACCTGTTCCCCCATACATCGATATACCTACGTCACGGTCAATTCTCCAACTGCAAAATTAAGTTTGTAGTCACAAATAACATTTTTTTATGTGATAAAACTACAAATTAACAATTTTCGGAATTTTTCCTTTACTTGTGCTGTGAAACCTTGCTTCTTGCCAAATTTCATGATTCTAAGTCAACGGTAAGTACCCTATAGGTTTTGATTCCCTTGTGGAATCGCATAATATGCGAAAATATGCGACATAAACGGTCATATCTTTTGATCGCGTTCACTTAAAAGTTTTATATTTTTTCACAGCTGAAAGCTGAAATAATCCTGATTATTTGCGCTCTACGCGTTCCTGAGAAAAAGGGTCTTGACAGACAGACAGACGGACAACAAAGTGATCCTATAAGGGTTCCTTTTTCCTTTTGAGGTACAGAACCCTAAAAAGGCTTCGAGAACGCGATATAAAATATATACAGGACAATATTTTAAACAGTGCGCAAATTTTCACAAGATGTTCTGCTCATAAATATGAACAAAACAACTTTCCCTTTGGTACCAACCCTGAAATCACGAAAAATAAATCATACATGCTGTTTCATACATTTTGGTCGAGTAGGTATTGACTTTTATATGAAACAGCTGATTTTTTTCGTCATTTCGGGGGTGGTTTTGCAGTGAAAGTTGTTCATATTCATGAGTAGAACATCCTGTGAAAATTTGCGCACTACTTAAAAATTTGTGCTGTATATATATCGCTATTATTATAGTAATATACCTGTTTCTCTGTAACATGGTTTCGTTATTTGTTCCCCCTTTTTTTTTTTTTTTGTGGATGGGAAATCATCAAATAACTTCTCCCGCTCTGGGTGGAGCGGAAGGGCGTGTCAGACTTTTACTGACTAAAACCCACCCGTGTTCCTTCAGTTGCCTATGCCAGGGCCACGGTATCTTTTTCAAACAACCCGCGACCCCAGCGGCATCGGCCCTATTGGACCCCATCTTTTGCTGACATCTCTTTGAGGCGCGCGTGGAACACAACGCGCCGTCGACCCGGGCCTGGTCCTCACCGGACGGCGAGCTACCCACTACTCACCGTCCGCAAGCCCGCGCCTACGGTGGCCGGGAATCGGCTATCGATTCCCGCCGCCCAGGGCGTCTCCTGCGGCGACTGAGGGCGTGAGGTTGCCTCTCCCTCACGCGTTCCGCCTCCTCCTTTGCGAGCATTACCGCTTCGCAGAAGGAGGTGGTTATTTGTTCCCCTGATGTGACAAATCTGTCTTTTCAACTGCCTCCCGGCCAGAAGTTTAAATTTTACCTAGAAACATGATAAAGTATTGCAGTTGATATACGCACAACTACTGCTTAATATATTGTGGTGGTGGGTCACCAAACATTATCTACATCTTCTGTTAGTAACGTTAGTGACAATTTGATGAAGCGATCACCAATTACTATATTACCCAGTGTCATGTTTATCTCGCGACCATATAACAACAGGGAGAACTTTAAATTGAAATAAAACACAGAAAAAATGTTTATAATAACCATGAAATTGGCTTTATTTTATAGATAATTGTATGGCATTAATGTTTGAATATGATTTCGGTCATGGGGCCGTCGCGGCTGACACGAAGGCGTAATCTGGAGGTCTAATTTTCACACACTCTTCGCAGTAAATCAGGCTGTATTTCGGCAATAATGCATCGAATGTTGGCATCCAAGTGATCAATTGTTACTGGTTTATCAGAGTAGACATGCAACTTTACATATCACCAGAAAAAATAATGTACTTATTAGGCTTCAAATGCACGAAC
Organism: Dicycla oo; assembly: GCA_948252095.1. Taxonomy (NCBI): domain Eukaryota; kingdom Metazoa; phylum Arthropoda; class Insecta; order Lepidoptera; family Noctuidae; genus Dicycla; species Dicycla oo. The sequence continues at coordinate 21,153,300 of OX411716.1, forward strand.
GAGGTGGCCAAATTTCGTGAAATTATTTTGTGAAATGTGTCCTTTAGTAAATTAAGCCAATAAAAAGTTAAGTTTTCAGTAAACTAGGCATTGGTGTCAGCCGCGGCGGCCACATGCCGAGAATCATGTTCAAACATTAATGGCATGAAATTATCTATCAAATAAAGCCAATTTCATGGATATTAAAACATTTTCCGGTTTTATTTCAAATCAAATTTCTCCCCTCTAAAAAAAAACTCGCGATATAATATAATTTATATATTGAACATAGCATGTTATGGCATATATTTAGCATATATATAATAATACGTTTGTTTACGGATGATTATAATGACACATTGATTGAATGCAAGTAGCGGCAGCGGTCGCCAGACCACTTGTGAGACGTTCTTAGAAATTATGCTCAATTTATTGATAGATCGTTAACAATCTCAAGTTGTCTGTAGTGGATACCTAGATATCTCACTCATCCTTGACTGTGGCATGTGATGTGACGCGGAGGAATTTTTTAAGCATAAAAGGTTAAGGGTGTTGGGCGGGTCACATCAGCCGCATGCACGATGACCGATGGGCGAAAGACTTCACACAACGGGCGCCTGAAGATGGGCGGCGCTGGCCCAAAAAGAGGTGGCGAGACGACCTGGATGCGTACCTTGAGGGCAGGTTTGAGGTGGCGCGGGAAAACAGTTCCTGGTGCATAGCCAAAGAGGACTTAGGGAGACCTTTGCCCAGCAGTAGGACAGTATAGGATAAGTAAAAAAATCAAACTTTATGTGCAGCAAACTTTATGGTTAATACGCGCCTGGCGACGTATTAAGAAGTACTGATTTCCTACAAATCAATCAGTCTGCCTAGCCTTTTCCCAACTATGTTGGGGTCGGCTTCCAGTCTAACCGGATGCAGCTAAATACCAGTATTTTACAGGGAGCGACTGCCTATCTGACCTCCACAATCAAGTTACTGGGTAATACGATACCCCTTTGTAAGGCTGGTGGTCAGACTCGGGCTTCTTACGACCCTTAAAGATTGCCAAAGATCCACGAATGACAGCCGGGACCAAAGGCTTAACTCGCTTTCCGAGGCACGGAGGAGTCTCGGTACGTAAAGATGGTCACCCATCCACGAACCAATCCCAGCTAGCGTAGCTTAACCTGGTGCATCAACCCGTGCGGCTTTTATTACTAAGCCACGAGCTAAAAATAAAACCCCAATTGATAAAATATAATAAAAGAGGCCAAGGAAATTTTATTGCTAGAAGACCAAAGAAACGGTGTAAGGATTGTGTGAATGATGACATAGCTTAAATGGAGTTGAATACTGAAATGATGGCTGATAAAGCTGCATGTAATAAGAAGGCATGCTTCGCTAACCCCACATAATTGAGAAAAACACAGGAGGATTAAATAAAAGTTTTACTTACATGCAGTTATAGTAGGGCCTAATAAAAGGCAGGTGGATCTTTGGCTCTCTGTCCTAATTCTTAGTTCGCAATTGAAAGGTCGGAGTTTATAATTAAAACATAAGCATAATAGAGGTTGTTGACAGTATAACTAGACACTAACTATGATGTTTGTCGGTGATGGCATATTATTATTTAAACACGTGTTTATGAATGTGACTCATGCTCTATTGACACGGTTGGCATACAAAAACTAGTTAAGACGCAGTTATATGCCAACGGCCTTCAATGCATAGCGCGAGCTATGTTCTGTTCTGTTTTGAGCTCACGCAGCGCGTCGCACGTCCACCTAGTAATAAGACTTGCCCATGAAGGAGCGCTGTCCCAAATTAGACGCATTATTGATTTATTATACACTGGCAGCTCCCCGCGGTTTCCCCTGCATAAGTCTCGAACCCGTAGGAATATGGGGATGAAAGGACCTTATGCGCTAATCCAGGTTATAAACTATCTATATGCCAAATTTCATCAAAATCCGTTCTGTAGTTTTTGCGAGAACGAGTAACAAACATCCATCCATCCTCACAAACTATCGCATTTATATTATTAGAAAACAAAAGGTATTTTATTAAAATACGTACACTAAAAGATAAACAATTAAATTACCTTTAAAATGGTGAAGGTTTCATAAAAATACGCTTGATAATTTTTGCGTGATACTTAGTTTTTTATCCGCGTCAGACATAATTTTACAAATTATCGTACTAACACTATGTAATATAAACATAATCTAAAATATTCACATATTAAGTTATTAAGAAGATGCTCTAATTTAACATAATTATATTTTTTTCCAAATCATAGACGTGATCTTCAGATTAAAATCATTAAAAGTCGTTTATCGTCGCCTTAAGGAGACTAACACACGTCATATCTGTTTTATTACGGTTTACTATACTAAGCCGTGACTTCTTTTGATTGTCACTGTTTGACTATGACCCCATACTATTTTGACCTAAGATATTTTAAACAATACTTTAAGACTGAATGACTTTGTGACATAAACCAAAGAGGCTAGTCATTGCCATAAACCATTATCTTTTGCAGTCAGAGGTTATACTTGAGTAGGGTTGTTTCGCCGGTTTCGCGACCACCTTCAGTAGGCGACCATTTGACGGACTGAGTTTCTTTAAATCAAGAAAATAGTATTTGTAGAGGTAACATACATAAAAAATAAATCTAACGTGCTTTATGAATAATTATGAAATAAGAATTTGCAAAGTTTGAAACAAATGGGTTAACCCAGTGCCGAAAAAATATTGCTCAGTGCGCGTCTTGATTCCGTGGTGAATGGACGTACCGCGAGTTGAAAAAAAACTAACACGGCGCGCGGCGCTCAAAGGTAAGTTTTAATACTTATTTCATGTTTTACACACCAGTTACATGTTAAATTGTACAATCGATAAGTATGGGTTATAATTTAGTTGTATTTTGCTTTTTTTAAACTTATTATTAAGATAAAATCAAGTGGTCGGTAACCGAAATGCTTATTTATCGAAAACGTTAGATTGCGACCACATGGTCGCAAACCGACGAGATCAGCATTATTTTGTTTTGATTAATATCATCCTAATGCTTCATACAGGACTGTTACAATTTTGAATGTAGTATTGTAAAAGTTTTTCTTTGTAGTTCTTTGGTAAGCGACCACCAGTTTCTTTGTAAGAAGTTTGTTTAATTTACCTACAAAATTAGGCGCTAAACAGGTGGTCGTAAACCAAAGTAAGCGAAATAAAGACATTGGTTTCCGGCCACCATAATTTAGTATGAGAGAAATAACGGCCGCTAACAGAAATAAGTATGAAAGTTCATTGAGTATGCGAGCACGTCTGATTTTTTGAATTTCGTTGGTTATTGAAATGTCCGTTTCATAATTATTTGTTGTAGGTACCTAATTTGTCGAAAAATAAATATTACTATTTTTCAGTTTAAAACAAAAATTAGTCATAAAAAGCAAACTACTGATATTTTTTTTTTTTGTAGATGGAGCTCCCAAATAATATGGAGTCAACAAGAAAAAAGAAAAAGACTGTCAAGTACACAGAAGAAGCACTGAAAAAAGCTCTCGATGATATCCGAAAACAAGGGAAGGGAATAAGAGAAACATGTAGACTGTATATTAAGGATATTGTTTGACCAATGATTGTTGATTCTATTACAACTATGACTAAGTCTCTACAAAATGTAAGATTGTTATTTTTTATTAAGAAAACATTACACCAAATGATTACCATTTTTGTTTTTATTAAAAGGCAAAAATTAAAATATTTTTAAAGCGATTATAATTGTTTTATTGGCATATTTTTCATATTATAATAGCGGTCGTAAACCAGCTCACTGGTGGTCATAAACTGATAAAAATGGTCGTAAACCGACGTTTTCGCTATATTTTCACTTTTTCAGCATTTTATAAATATTTTTGTATGAATGTATTTTATTTTATGTTTTTGTATCCAAACTACATTATATTTGGGACAAATTCACATTAACATATACTATTTTGCATGTCAACAACATTTTTTTTTCCTCATCCTAAGTGGGCAACCCAGCTAACTGGTCGCTAACCGGCGCAATCACCCTATACGAGTATCTATCAATATACCTATTACATCTCCTTGTTTTTGTGAATCTTTTTATAGGTATTAGTGATCGATGTTTGGGTTGAATAAACAAATTCTTCAACAAAATTGGCCACACTAATCTAACTCCAGAGTTTGACTCGGGACATCTTATTTGGTCGTTTTTGTATATTCCATGCACCGATGCAACTAACTTGACTTTGACATATTCATACTTTTTCGATAAATAGTCAATAAATCACCACATTTGGCAGTCGATAAGGCGATTGCTGAAGATGCTACTCCTTGTCCTCTTGACGAAATACCTAACTCACCTTTTCCACACCCACAGTTAGAGACAGAATGTTCAATACTGATCAAGGCTCCTTCAAAGAGGCGTGACAAGCGACAGAATCGCGCGAGACACAAAGGCACCACGTGTCGCGCGACGTACGTGCGATTCGTGTCGCGAGTTGCGCCTGTTTATAGGAGCGTGAACTTCAATTGTGAACTACATTAAGTAGGTGATTCAGCAGGCTCCTGCAGGCAAAATAGCTAATGCATTAAAATTGCTTTAATTGGCAAGTGGCGAATAATAACAGGTTGCGGTTAAGAAGTCCTTGGGAAACCGCTCACCGGCCTTACTAAAATCACGAACTATTGTATTTAGGATGGAGCCATGAAATGCGCGGGAATGCAGCCTGAAGCAATGCGACATAAGTACCTATTTAGTTTTGCGTCTGTATCAGTAGAACTCAAACGCTTAGTGTTGTCAAACGTAATTAGAATGGTTTTCAGATTAGGGCTCATTGTGACAGACCTTTTTCGGCAAAACAGTCTTATGGCCACCACCGAATGGGAAAAGCCATTGCAATTGTAGGTATTTTATAGTTATTACATCAGGAATGTCTCAGCATTTAAATCTACCAATAAAGTAAAAAGTTTAGTATTATATGTCCGGAGCACATGGAGGGCCTCGTGGCTTAATAATAACATCCGCGCGTTTCGATCGATGGTTAAGCTACGCTTGTCGCGGTCGGTTCCTGGATCGGTGACCCTTCATTACATATCGAGAACCATTCCGTGCTCGGAAAGCACGATCATTCATAGATCTTTGACAGTCGTTACGGGTAGTCAGAAGCCCAATAGTCTGACATCCTATATAACCAAGGGGTATTGTGTTACCTAGTAACTGGGATGTTGAGGTCAGATAGGCAGTGGCTCCATGTAAAATACTTAAAGCCGACCCCAACATAGTTGGGAAAAAGCTAGGCCGATTGATTTTTGCCTGAAGCACACTGTTGTGTCATGACCAAAAATGTTGGATGGCTACTCTTTCTTCTTTCCACGTCATCAGATATCTTTGTACCTTTAGCTTGACTTGAAACTGACTCGAGAAAGGAAGAAATACTAAAATCGTACCTTGGGCATAGAATAGAATAGAATAGAATAGTTCTTTATTTGCACAGAAAGTGGGTACAAGTTACAGATGTTAAGTTTAAAATGATCCTTATACTAACTACCTTAATTAAGGCATGCAAACAGTTTCATGCTATAATAATAAAAACTTTCAACATATATTATTAACACATTCAAAACATGCATAACGCCTTGATTTAAAACCACAAACTAATTTCATAGCCCCACCAGTATTGCATATCTGCATACCTAGTACAACTTTAGACACAAAGAAAAACCTAAACTATTCAGTTAGTCTAGGAAGTTAACATTCCTTTGTTTACCGCCTGTTCTGTGCTCCAAATGCCCCGTGGCTACCACTACTATTTTCCTTACAGCGATACGATTTGCTTGTTTGCGCTCAATATTATTTTATACCGACCATTATTTTATAATGAAGTAAAATATGTTATGTATACGTACAGACGCCAGCACATCAGGCTACTACAATCTGTCAAATTTCTTTAATAGATTTTCAACTTTGTCGGTAAAGCATTAGGTTCAAGGTTGATTGGGAAAATTTGACAGTTTCGGGTAGCTTGACCTGCTGGCGTCTGTACAAGGAGAATATGAATAGCATAATCAGCCTATAATGTTCCCACTGCTGGGGCACCGGCCTCCTGAGGTGGAGTGGGCTGTAATTCACCACGCGAGCCCAGTGCGGGTTGGTTGATGTCACATTATGTCTTCATATTTTTAATTTTAGAACATGTCGGAATTCATGTACCTCACGATGTTTTCCTTCACCCTTTCGAGAGTTGTGGTGATGAAATTATTTACATAAAGTAAAGCGACTGTCTGGGTTTGAACCCACGACCTACATACAACTCGTAAGTAAGGACCGGTACCACCTGCTCAGTAAGAATACCAACCATTTATTCCCAAGAATATGAGTGAGTACAGAGAGTAAACAAACATAAGATACGTATAGGTTTACTCTACCAGGTGTACAAATATTAATCGAACATGGGAATCTAATGAAAGTCTAATACAAACTATCTGGAGAAAGTATGTTAATGTCTAACTGGAGGAAGCATGGCGATTGGTGCACAATTTTTGTATGTATACTTATTTTTCTTCTCATCTCTTCAAAAGTTCATGTCGGTTAGTAGAGTTGTCAGTCATCTAAAATTGCAGTGAGGCCAATCCGCCTAGCCTTGTCCCAACTATGTTGCGGTCGGCTTCCAGTCTAACCGGATGCAGCTGAATACCAGTATTTTACGTGGAGTGACTGCCTATCTGACCTCCACAACCAAGTAACTGGGTAATACGATACCCCTTTGTATGGCTGGTTGAGAGACTTTAGGGCCTCTGCCAACCCGTAACAAATGTCAAGGATCCACGACTGACAGCCGGGACCAACAGCTTAACGTGCTTTCCGAGGCACGGACGAGTCTCGGTATGTAAAGATGGTCACCCATCCACGGACCAACTCCGGCAAGCGTCGCTTAACCTGATGCTTCGACCCGTGCGACTGTTATTACTTAGCCACACGGGTTCACGGATGAATGCTAATGCGTGCCCGTGTTCCCGTTTTTTTGGGGGTTGGAGTCCCACATAACTACACTATCCCCCGTGATAACACAAAAAAAAGGTAGTAGATTTTACAAAGATATGATCATTGTGAACCCTGTCGGTGTCGGGCACAGCAAAGTAGGAGAGAGACGGAGGCTTTAATTTGACTAATTACTTGTTTATAAAACATGTAATTTAGATATTCATCGATTGAAGAAATTGTTTTAGATTATTTATAAAATAAAAAAAATCAAATCTTTTATTTCGGACCCATAATATATGTGTATACGTAAGTATAGTACATTTTGATTAGTATACATACGACTGGTGGAGGAGATGGTGAAGGGCGGGCGTTTTGGGGGACAATCTTATGTAATTTTGACGTTTGAATAAATGACTATTGATTTTGATTTTGACTTAGAAACTAGTTTTAGTTCTAACATCTACCAGAAAAACAATACAAACTATTAATTAATACATTACAGTGGCATGCCCGCCTATCACCTATAGTTTTCAGGATGTGGTTGGAATGGAATAATGGAAGCGCAACGCTTGCGCATGATGGCGTGCAAGCCATCTATACTTTGAATGTATAAATAAGTTTTTGTTATTTTTAAATTATCTCTGGTTAGGTACTTGTTCAGTGCATTCGCAGAAGGCCTCGCCCTTCCCTCTCTATTTAAAGCGTGGAACATTTTTTAATTTTTTATTTGAGATGGGTTTGCTCTTGACTGTAGTCTAGATCAGAGGTGACAGAGACAAAGTCTGCGATGGAGTGAGCTTACCCAGAAGAAGCCTGTTCACTCTCACTTTGAAGAGATTCGGGTTGTAAGCGTTCGGGAATACAGACGCAGGTAGTGAGTTCTACTTTTTTGCCGTGCGCATTATGAAGGATGCTTGGAAGCGCTTAGTGCGAATTGGTGCAAAGGCAACTAGGTATGGATAGTAACTTGTAGTGCGTCTAGACGATCGGTGGTAGAAGGGGGCCGGTGGAATGAGGTTGTAGAGTTCCTGAGCACACTCACCGAAGTACAGCCTATAGAAGACCGACAAGAAGGCAACCTCGCGGCGATGAGCCAAGAGGTGAAGCTTGGCATCCACCAGTTTCACGTCACCAATGAGCCTCTTAGCTCTGCGTTCAACTGACTTAAGCGCAGCAAGTTGGTATTTAGTTGAGTTATTATTCAGTTGAGTGTCTGCAATACTCCATGCAGGATCGGGACGTGCGCTTTATAGAGGGTCAAAAGCTGTCCAGGCGTAAAGTATCGCTTCACTCTGTTTAGGATACCCAGTTTTTTGACCGCAGTTTGGGCTTTGTGCTCGAAGGTAGCGCTGAAGTTAAGACTGGATGTCAACTCCATGCCTAGGAGCTCGAGCCGATCTGTTACATGAACAAATATGTACCTCGAAAAGTAGGTTTGGTCTAAAATAATTATTGTAGTTAAGTTACGTGATTCAGCTAAAAAAAGGCATTCCTATTGTTTCGATTTAATCAAAAGCAAGTCGCACAAATAAAATTATAAATACCTAATCCTAGTAAACATATCGTAACAATTAGTTTTTCCGAGAAGTGATGCATTCGCTAAAGGCTAATTCTAGCTAACATGAAATTAATTATAAACTGCAGTCTTTAGGGCATTTACCACATTTCCTGTTATACTGTAATATGCAAAAATATCTAATGTTTTATTATATTAGGTTGGGGAAAAAGTCTTTTCGCATTATAGTATGTATGAACTTGTAATAAAATCTCTTTGGCTATACTATTTGTATCTGGCTGGTTTTGGTATCATTGAAAGTTTAAATTTTAAAGAACATAATTCCAAATTCAAATTAGGAAAATGTGTGATTTTCATTTGTTTTTCGTACCGTCAAGATGAGTGAATCTAATGAAGAAATTCGATACATTTTAAAATTTTACTACAAAAAAGGTAAAAATGCAACGCAAGCCGCGAAAAAAATTTGCGATGTTTATGGACTTAGTGTAGTATCTGTAAGCGTTTTCAATCCGGAAATTTTGATGTCAAAGATGCACGTCGCGTCGCTCTGGTCGCCCTATTACGGATAAAATGGATGCCATTTTTGAAAAAGTGGAGCAAGATCGGCATATCAGTAGTTACGACGTAGCTGAAGAACTGGAAATTGACCACAAAACAGTTTTGGCGCATTTGAATAAAACTGGGTACACAAAAAAGCTCGACATTTGGGTACCTCACGAGCTCACTGAAAGAAACCTAATGAACCGTGTACTCATTTGTGATTCTTTATTACGACGTAATGAAACCCAACCATTTTTGAAGAAGCTGATAACTGGTGATGAAGAGTGGATCACGTATGACAAGAAAGTGCGAAAAAGGTTGTGGTCAAAGGCCGGTCAGGCTTCACAGACTGTGGCGAAACCCGGGTTAACTCGCAACAAGGTGATGCTGTGTGTGTGGTGGGATTGGAAGGGCATTATTTATTATGAGCTGTTACCACCAGGCAGGACCATCAATTCTGAACTCTACTGCGAACAACTGATGAGATTAAAGCAAGAAGTTGAGAGAAAGCGGCCGGAATTAATCAACAGAAGGGGTGTGGTTTTTCATCATGATAACGCTAGACCTCACACATCTTTAGCCACTCAGCAAAAATTAAGAGAGTTTGGCTGGGAGGTGTTAATGCATCCGCCGTATAGTCCTGACCTTGCACCTTCAGATTTCCACCTGTTTCGGTCTCTTCAGAATTCTTTAGGCAGTGTCAGGTTAACATCACGAGAGGACTGCCAAAACCACTTGTCGCGGTATTTTCACCAGAAGTCCAAAAATTTCTATAGCAATGGGATCATGTCCCTACCTACAAGATGGCAAAAAGTTATCGAACAAAATGGTACCTACATACTTTAGTTAAATGTAAATAAACTATATTAAAAAATGTTTTGAATTTTCTTAAAAAATACGAAGAAACTTTTTCCCCAACCTATTATTATTCAGTAGATGAATAAAAATATTACATTCTTCTCTCTCAATTTCGTTTGCTTGTAAGACGTTGATTGTTTGGTAAAAGAAACAGATAAACAGTATTTGCTCCGTTCAAACACGTCATTTCTAAAAGACAGGGATAAAAGCTAGTTTCTCTCATTTTTTTTAAATCACTGAACATAGAAAACTGTCGGAAACTTGACACAATTCAACTTGAATTGTCGCAAATTCACCCGACTGGAGCGCCTGTCCAATTTGTAATAGCAATGATCATTCACTCGTCGACAAGCTGTTTGCTATAAAACTTGGATAATCATATTGTTAGGAAAATGTTTGAAAGATTATTTTTTTATTTGTTCGTGTTTTGCTTCAGGGATGGATTATCACGCTATTTTTGTTATGGATTGAGTAGCAGATTGAAATATTTCGTACCGAGCAGTTCTGTTGCTTTTAAATATACTTATTATCAAGGGTCCAACCGGTCATTATGACTCTTGCTGCCCCACTAGAAATTCATCTTAAAGTTGACGATCCCTTTCCGAGTTGATACGTGTACCTTTAGCACACAATCATTAACCCATTTCATAAAATTTAAACAAATTAACATATTTTGATGAGGTATGTTTTTAAAAGCTTAGATTTTGTTGCAGCAAGAGCACATGTTGGTCCTGCTACTGCGCAAGACATTCAAATGACAGTTGGATCTGATAATGTAGGTACTAACCCATACGGAAGTGCCATAAATACGGCTCATGCTCATCCTTAGTAACACTGAATCAACCAGCCGGCATTTTAGCACAATCGCTCCAAAACCACATAGTCTTTAATTTATTAGCGCCACCAACTAAAATCAAAAGCATTAATACATAATGTATTAAAAGCTAAACGATACAAACATGTTACATTAGGGTAACACTAACCACAAAGCCGTGAGAACTAATGAAAATGGTTTACAATACAGAGCCTGATAAATATTTAATACAAATGTGCTGAACTGTAAATATCGTGTGGCAAACTTAGCTTTCGTCAGGCGCGTATTAGGAAGTACTGATTTCCTACAAGTCAATCAATCGGCCTAGCCTTTTCTCAACTATGTTGGGGTCGGCTTCCAGTCTAACCAGATGCAGCTGAATACTAGTATTTTACATGGAGCGACTGCCTATCTGTCCTCTACAACTCAGTTACTGGGTATTACGATATCCCTTGGTAAAACTGGTTCTCAGACTTTCGGGCTTCTGACGACCCGTAACAAACAACTGTCAAAGATCCACGAATGACAGCCAGGACCATCGGCTTATCGTGCTTCCCGAGACACGGAGGAGTCTCATTATGTAAAGATGGTCACCCAACCACGGACCAACCCCGACAAGCTTAACCTGCTGGATCGACCCGTGCGGCTTTTATTACTTAGCCACGAGCTTCCTGCAAGTACAAAAGATAAACTTATAGTCCTTGTTGTCATAGACACGATTGTTTCCGGTAGTTAGGAAACCCAAAAGCTCTTTGGAAGGTCTGTTAATTGTTGAAGTCATCTGTTTTATGGTGTATGGCAACAATGTGATTGTTTCGAGAACAGTGAATGTGAAAGAAAGAAAGAATGAAGTTATTTGTAAAGTCAGGAAACATAGGTTTCATGCCAAGGTAAGATAAGTATAATGTATTAATTTAATATTTCGACAGTGACCTAACTAACCAGGTATAGGTAACATTCGGAGAGAAGGTATCTACTCTGCGCAAGCAAACATTAGCTTTGTGCTTAAAAAATCTTATTAAATAGTTATTGTGGGTATACGCCAGTTGGCGTAGTTGGTTATGATACCACCTATCATGCCGCAGGTCGTGGGTTCGATTCCCATCCAGGACAAACATTTGTGTGCATGAACATGTCTGTTTGTCCTGAGTATGGGTGTAATTACAAAAAAAAGTAGTGTATGTAGTATATCAGTTACCTGGTTTCCATAGTACCTTGTGTGAAAAATGTCCCAGGACAGTATTATTATTATTTTTGACATTTCTCGGGACCCGGGGGTCCCGGACCTTTGGAAGGCATACGAGGAGCCGAAGCCAACTCGCAGAGGCTTCTTAAATAATTTTAAATGATGAGGAGGCACCAACCGACGATTATCTCTATATGCACTATGCAAGTGCACCCAAGGACAACTCCCGGTTGGTGCAGGACTATTGTTGTATGTGGAAACAAAACATATTGGGCTATGGGTCTGGGTGGCTAAAGTGGATTGGGTAACTTGAACTATGGAAAAGCTATGTCCCCTGTCTGACCAATGTTATACACGGATAAAATGGCAGGAGGTGACTTGCACACTCAATAATGGGCCCCCGGAAACGGCTGCTAGCACATAGCGACAAGGGGGCAACACTTCCTGAGGTGCTTGAGGAGTGGAGAGGTATCCCACGGCTATCGGTATATATTATTTTATATGCCCATAAAAACATTAAATTGTTTAAAAAATACAGTGATATCCACAATATAAATACTAGGAACAAACACAAATTTGTTGTACCTCCAACAAGGCTCAAGAAAATAGGTGGGTCATTCAGGTGTCAATGTATACGCTTTTATAATAAACTTCCAAGCCACGTTCAAGATCTGAGTCTTAATAAATTCAAATCATTCATTAAACGCAAGTTGTGTCAGAAAGCTTTTTATACCGTTAAAGATTATATTGAGGACAAAAAGGCTTGGGATTGAACTGCTCCAATTTTATTTTATTTTATTTTTATTTTTGCATACTGAATGTTGACATTAATATTTACTTTGTAAGTATTATATTATTTTACTTTATTGTGAATGTGAAGACTATGTAGGTCATTGCTTTTTTTTTTGTTTGTTTTATTTTTTCTCTCAGTTATTTTTGATCATGGTCTGGCAGTTTGAGTAATCTATGCGGCCTACCCCAATGTCCTTTCTTTGGTATTGTTCGTCGAATCGTTGAGCTAGTTGAGCTGCGCGATTACTGACAAATGCGTGCACTGACTGGACAGGTCCTCTCAATATGTGTGGTTCTTTCCTCAAAAGACCATTTCAGACACCAATCTACATGGTCTTCACATGAAATGACCAAGATTATGTCTGGACTTTATAAGAGACTGTGACCTCTGAGTTTGTTTCGGCCTTTCTTCTCAGAGTAGTCAGATAGGAAACGCCGACCTCATCTAGTTTAAAAAAAAAAATTGACTTGTAAAAGTGTTTGTACAAACCTACTTACAGAAATAAAAATCATTTATCATTTATCATTTATCATTATCAGGACAATCCCGGAGGTACGGTCAAGATCCCTACCAGCACCTTACTGGAATACTTCCTTCCTCCGAGCACGTTTGCTCTTGCGAATCTCCACTCAAGCCGGCCAATAAAGGCAAGAAAGAGGCGGGAGCTCTGATCCACGTCAGTTTTTACTCCAGCCGGCCAATAAAGGCAAGCCAGAGATGAGGATAAGATTTCTTCCGAGAGATAGGGTCCGCGGGGTCGCTACTGCCCAACAGCTCGCCACATGCTGCCCTGCGGGTTTCTGTATCTCTCTTGGTCTGGCTCTTCATCCTAGACCCGTTCCGGCAAAGTTAACTCTACGGCACAGACCTAAAGTTCGGAGCGCGCAAGCCCCACCACGACGTCAACGTAGAGAAACAGCAGTGGGATTATTATTATTATTATCATAACAAAAAATGATTAAGGTTCAAGCAAAAAAGGACATACTTAGGTACAGTAATAAAAGTTAAAGTACCAGTGATTCTTCTGAAACCTAAAGAGAAACAGTGATAACGATTGTGATAGTGTGATAACGATTGTGATAGAACAGTGATAACGAACGGTGATTCTTCTACAACCTAAAGAGAAAGAGTGAAACAACATTTATGTTCAAATTTAAAAAAAAATCACAAGCACTTTATCAAACAGTGAAACTCCAGCAGCAAAAAGCTAACAGCGACTAGAATTACGAACATCTAGAAAGATAGGGAAAGATTACAAATAACGTATAATATTATCTCATTTTACTACAAGTATTAAACAAGAAATTGCAAATAACTGGACTGCATGGACATTTATTTTGAAAACAATGCTATCTATGCAATGGCAAGTACCTTAACAAACAGTGAAGTTCCAGCACCAAAAATCAAACAGCGACCAGAATTACAAAACTCAAGAAAGGTAGGGAAAAATTACGAATAACCAATAATCATATCTCATTTTACTACAATTATCACACAAAAAAATTGCAATAAACTGGACTGCAGTAAACATTTGATTTTGAAAACAATGCCATCTATCGCGGAATAGATTAACTAACTTAAAAATTGCGAACTCACTTTCTGACAAATAAACGTCATCTATTACCGACAAAGAGAAACATACACCAAACGTCAATACTTCAAGTACTACAACAATCTACTACTAGGGGACGCTACTGGTCGTAAAAAAAATACAATATATATAAACAAAATAAAGAAATCAGACAACAAAATAAAAACGATGTGGAGCATTATAATTGAGAGAACAAATTTAATAAAAAACAAAAAAGGAAAAATGTAGCATAAAATTACAACAATAATACTATAATATTATAACAGACCCTGAACAAATTGCGAATATTTTTAATGACTACTTTGCGTCAATAGCGCAAATGCGCAAATGATGAGTTCATTTGCGCATTCTTTTCATTCGTTTCCTTTCCATTTTATCTACTGTTGAAGCAGTCTTTTACTGGCACTTTCCCCGAATTGTTAAAAAAAATCACTAATTAAACTAATCCAAAAAAGAACACAAAACTGATCTCTCTTGCCCTGAGCCTCCTAGATTTTTGAGAAAGCTTTGTGTGATCGAATTTATTCTTTTTGCGAAAAATTTAACGTATTGAGCGATTGTCAGAACGGTTTCCGAAAAAACCGTTCCACCACATTAGCTGTTTATAAACATATTCAGGAAGCCCTTAATATTATAAATATCAAGCAATACGCCGTAAGTATTTTAAATTGTACCTTGGTACGACAAGGTACAATTTAAAATACTTTTAAATAAACTGTATGGAATAGGAATCCGCGGAAAAGCCCATGAATGGCTTACGTCATATTTAAAAAATAGAGAACAAGTAGTTGAAATCGAATACTTTAATCACACTAGTAGAGAAATAGAAAAAATCTGATCTAAAAGTATAATACAAACGCTTCCATCCCCCAAGGAAGTGTCATAGGTTGCCTATTATTCCTTGTTTACATCAACGACTTACCAAAAATTATAGAGGAACCATATGTTTTATTCGCAGATGACATATCTTTATTTAGTCTCATGTCAAAACAACACAAACATAGAAGAAAAACTCAGTTCCACACTCACAAAAACATGTAACTGGTAACTCATCCAGTTACCAGTTACATGTTTTACCTCACATAATTTAGAAATTAATTATGCTAAAACTAAATTAATGATTTTTCAACCTTATCAAAAAGCTGCTCAACCTGCTCAACACTTAAATTTCACCTTTAACGGCTCAAAATTGGACACTGTTGATGAATGTACACTAGGGTAGACTGGGTACGGTTGAAACAAAGGACGGTTGAAACAGAGCAAATATCTCGTAAACGGTTACGCGGGGAGTGAGGGAGGCAAGGGGAAAACGAAGCGGATGGCAGTTCCGAACGCGAATTTAGTAGCGCGCCGCTCCCCGCGCGTTGTTGTTGTGTGCAGGACGCCATATTGTTTTTTATTACCCAAAAGTATTTTTCTTCTGACATTAACGCTTATATTATCTGTTTTTTGTAAGTGAATGTATTGAGTGTGTGTTTGTGATTATTATGAAGCTTGTAGAATAAGGGATAGTGACTAGTTTTACTGTGTTATTAT
Source organism: Dicycla oo (assembly GCA_948252095.1). Taxonomy (NCBI): domain Eukaryota; kingdom Metazoa; phylum Arthropoda; class Insecta; order Lepidoptera; family Noctuidae; genus Dicycla; species Dicycla oo. The sequence continues at coordinate 21,169,107 of OX411716.1, forward strand.
TACTGTCGTAACTATAAAATATATTCTACCAAAAGTGGTGTTGGGGACGGTTGAAACATTTTTTGTGGGTACGGTTGAAACAAAATGTTTATTTTTTGTAGATGCCGAGAGTTCGAGTGAGGAAGACTTCCAGAGGGGAAATTAACTTGTCGAGCTATAGTAATGCATATGAGGAGGTAAAAGCTGGAGATTCACTACGGAAAGCGGCGGACAAGCATTGTATAAACCACTGTTCCCTGTTAAGATACCATCCGGCAAAGACGATGAAGGTATGGGGTATAAAGCACACAATCGTGTTTTCAATGAAGATCAGGAGCGAGAATTATCAAAATATTTGATTCGATGTGCTGATATATATTTCGGACTATCTAAGAAAGAGGTGAGAAAATTGAAAATGATTTGTCATCGGAAGAATTTGAAGAGGAAGAATACTTCTGTATTGTTTGCTTAGCACCCTATTCCGAGAGCAGATCCGGAGAAAAGTGGATACAATGTACTTCGTGTAAACAGTGGGCTCACGAAGAATGCACAGAAGGTGGTCTTAGCTACGTTTGCCACAATTGCGAATCTGAATACTCTGATTAATCTCTAAGCTCTGTTTTCTTTATGTTATTTCTTTCTTATTTATGTTTATTTGATTTAAGAAGTGTTTTCTTTAGTTTATTTGGAATGTTTATTTGATTTAAAAAAAAGTTTTTATTTAGTTTATTCAAAATGTTAATTTTATTATTAATTTTTATTTGATTTTAGAAATTCTTTAATTGTTTACTACTCGTTAAAGGCTGATGAAACCTTGAAGACTGATTAATGTTGTTATGTGGTGCCTTAATTAGTTTTAATGATAAATAAAACATGCTTCCTTAGTATTTATTGTATTATTTGTATGTGTTTCAACTGACCCCAATCGCTGTTTCAACCGCCCCTGGCATGGGGACGGTTGCAACAAATTCGTTTTTTTTTTTAATTTCATATATTTCTAAAAATAATAACCTGGGAACTATAATGATACAGCTATATCGTAGCCAAAACTTCACTTTTGAATTTAATGTATCATAATCGTCACTCGGTTTATAAACAACAAAATTATAAACGATAAAAGCTAAATTGTTTCAACCGTACCCAGTCTACCCTACTTGTACTTACAATAGATTAACTTATTCATGGAAAACACAAATACAAAAAACCCGTTCAAAAATTTCAAAATTCTCATAAGCTCTCCGCAAAATTAAAAAGACAAACGATCTACAAACTACCCTCACCACCTATTATGCGTATGCCAATGCATGGCTTAGCTACGGCGTAACCCTCTCGGGAAATAGTACAAATGCACTGACAGTCTTTACTCGTACTCTACAAAAGAAACGAATTAGAATCTTGGTAAATATTGATCAAACCGACAGCTGCAAACCCTATTTTCTAAAACATAATATTCTAACCCTCCCCAGTATGTACATCCTAGAAATATGTAAATTTGTCCGTAAGCATAAAGAGTTCTACACAAAACGCGAAGACATCCAATCACAGTACACACTTAGCACCGATCAAGCCAACCACCAACCATACCAACATCCAGGCTAAAAATGCATTCTACAAGTCCCTACGCAATGTCTATAAAAATATACAACAAACTACCAGACATAATAAAGAAAGAAGAACAGTTCAATATATTTACAACAAAACTAAAAAAATTACTGATAAACAAATGTTATTAGGTATTCCTTAGATGAATATTTAAATGATAAACATAAATAATAGAAGAAATGTACATACACAGTAAATAAGTGTTAAGAAAATTACTAATAATATAAAAATAATACAAGAATAATAAATAATATAACAAATAATACTTAAGTAAATAAAATAGCATTAATAATAAATTAAATAATATGGCAATAATATTTATTCATGATCTCCTAAAACAGGGCTTCCTCTCTCCTACCATTTAGCTGTATCCTACAGGGTCCATAATGATCTCAAATATATAGTTACCACCTAAGTGCACATTATGGTAAAGCAATAAAAATATTGAGTATTGAGTATCCTCTTACCACAAGCTGTTTAGCTGTATAACCTTTCATTATCGTTTCAAAACTTAGGTGAAGTGAGCTTGAAGTGAAGTTCCTGTGGATCTGTCCATAGTGTCAATCTAGCATCAGGCGAAATGATGTCCCTGTGGATCTGTCCACAGTGTCAATCTAGCATCAGGCGAAGTGATGTCCCTGTGGATCTGTCCACAGTATCAATCTAGCATCAGACGAAGTGATGTCCCTGTGGATCTGTCCACAGTGTCAATCTAGCATCAGGCGAAGTGATGTCCCTGTGGATCTGTCCACAGTATCAATCTAGCATCAGACAAAGTGATGTCCCTGTGGATCTGTCCACAGTGTCAATCTAGCATCAGGCGAAGTGATGTCCCTGTGGATCTGTCCACAGTGTCAATCTAGCATCAGGCGAAGTGATGTCCCTGTGGATCTGTCCACAGTATCAATCTAGCATCAGACGAAGTGATGTCCCTGTGGATCTGTCCACAGTGTCAATCTAGCATCAGGCGAAGTGATGTCCCTGTGGATCTGTCCACAGTGTCAATCTAGCATCAGGCGAAGTGATGTCCCTGTGGATCTGTCCACAGTGTCAATCTAGCATCAGGCGAAGTGATGTCCCTGTGGATCTGTCCACAGTGTCAATCTAGCATCAGGCGAAGTGATGTCCCTGTGGATCTGTCCACAGTGTCAATCTAGCATCAGGCGAAGTGATGTTCCTGTGGATCTGTCCATAGTGTCAATCTAGCATCAGGCGAAGTGATGTTCCTGTGGATCTATCCATAGTGTCAATCTAGCATCAGCTGAAGTGATGTTCCTGTGGATCTATCCATAGTGTCAATCTAGCATCAGGCGAAGTGATGTTCCTGTGGATCTGTCCATAGTGTCAATCTAGTATCAGGTGAAGTGATGTTCCTGTGGATCTGTCCATAGTGTCAATCTAGCATCAGGCAAAGTGAAGTTCCTGTGGCTCTATCCATAGTGTGAATCTAGTATCAGGTGTAGTGATGTTCCTGTGGATCTGTCCATAGTGTCAATCTAGCATCAGGCGAAGTGATGTTCCTGTGGCTCTATCCATAGTGTGAATCTAGTATCAGGTGTAGTGATGTTCCTGTGGATCCGTCCATAGTGTCAATCTAGTATCAGGCGAAGTAATGTTCCTGTGGATCTACGAGTATCCATAGTGTCAATCTAGCATCATGTGAAATGACAGCTCACTTCAACTAAGTTTTCTTGGTGAGATTCATACAGTTTCTTTGCCCAGCTTCCAACGCCTTTCTCCCAAATCTAAACTTGGCTCTAAATCCGTCCCAGTTTAAAACCTAGTCAAATAACGCAGCAGCTACCACAAACGTTGTGGCTGGCTGATCGAAAACTGCGGTCCGCTGTACACGGGCGGAATTACCCACAAATGAACGCAGGCGGCCATATTAGCATAACCCTGCTTTGTCACGATACGTCTGGCCAACAATGCTGTACCGCCTCCTGTGAAGGCAGAATTAAAACAAGAAGGTATATCTGTACACATAGGTACACGACAATATTCCTGAATAACGTATAAGTACCTAGCCATGGTTAGTGAAACGTATTATATAAGTACCTTTATCAATGACATTTTTTTTTTAATCTCATAAAACTAATACTACGTATTACTTGCCGTTGATATTAAAAATTTAATTAATCAAATCCAACACCAAACCTGAGAATAAATGAGATCGGAGTGTGTTGTGTCAGGCTTTCTGAAACTATAGGTAAGTTTTACCCAACTTTTATTATCAGCACCCTAATTGCATAACACGTGGCTAAGAGATGTGCGTGTGGTTAAGTAAGAGGGGCCTGTGGCTAAGTGACAGCCGCACGGGTTGATCGATCAGGTTAAGCTACGCTTGCCGCGGTTGGTCCGTGGATGGGTGACTATCTTTACATACCAAGACCCCTCCATGCCTCGGAAAGCACGTTAAGCCGTTGGTCCCGGCTGTCATTTGTGGATGACAGTCGTTACGGGTGGTCAGAAGCCCGAAAGTCTGAAAACCAGCCTTACCAGTGGGTATCGTATTACGCAGTAATTGGGTTAAGGAGGTCCATGTAAAATACTGGTTAGAATGGAAGCCGACCCCAACATAATTAGGAAAAGGCTAGTCAGGTGATGATGACCCTAATTGCGTAACACATTATCAATATAAATCTGAATCATTTTGAAGCTTATTGCTAATCCATTGTTTCATACGTTGGAAAAATTTGTATGTTCAACAAGTACTTAAATAACGCAATGAATGTTGTTGAACTGTCAATAAAAAAACCGGTCAAGTACGTGTCGGACCACGCACAATGAAGGCTTCCGTAGTTGGGATGAATTTATCCCAAGAACAAACTTAACATTGTAGTCGAAAAAATGTTCTCCCATACATTCCAACTACAAATTGATCCAACCCATATTACACCTAATGTGGGTTGGATCCTTTTTGTTTAACTATGGACAAATGTGTTTGTACGCACAATATTGAGAGACTTACCTTGTTATTTTAAGACCATAGACTTCTTATAGGTTTTCCTGTAATCTATAGCTATAGGATTTTTTTTTTTTTCAAAAGTTTAAACTCGTCAATTTTCTTAAATAACTTTAAAACAGTTAATTTTAAAATTATTAAAAAAAAAATCTATTCGAAACCCTCACAGTAAGCCCTTTCATTCCATATATCGCACGGTACAGTTTGCAAATATTTCTTTTTTATTTTCGTATTTGCCTCCCAAAATAGACCCCTATATTCAAAATTCATTAATTTACATTACACCTTTACCAAATTTCAACTAGATTCGGAGCAAATTGGCTGTGGCAGACGGACTGACAGACAGACAGTGATCCTATAAGGGTTCCGTTTTTTTCTTTTGAGGTACGGAACCCTAAAAATGAAACCAATTTCTACTGTGTATTACGCAATTACCCCGCTGGTTTAACTTCCTGGCTTCCAGGTTTAACAGATAAGTCAGATTTGTATGAGAAGGAAGTTCCATCACTAGAAATAGTTTCCTTTTAGCAATCCAGCAGATTAATATTATAATAGGTTTTCTTACGTTTTATATAGACCCTGCTGGAATAGAATAACTTAGTTAGAAACCGCATACTGCTTTAAAGCGGATTACATACAACAAACTTCTTCACACATAACATGTACTTAAGTCACTAGTTAAACTCTGGTTTCGCCTGCAGCCGACTAAAACAAACAAGCAACAGACTAGTTTACCTGCAACGAAACTCATTCAGATTAATTTACCATATTACGGTGTATCACGGAAGCAACCTTTTACTTGGGTTGACTTGTTGATTTTAATTTTTATAATAATATAATTAAAAGAAAAATATTAGGTTGGGGAAAGTCTTTTCGCATTATAGTATGTATGAACTTGTAATAACATCTCTTTGGCTATACTATTTGTATCTGGCTGGTTTTGGTATCATTGAAAGTTTAAATTTTAAAGAACATAATTCCAAATTCAAATTAGGAAAATGTGTGATTTTCATTTGTTTTTCGTACCGTCAAGATGAGTGAATCTAATGAAGAAATTCGATACATTTTAAAATTTTACTACAAAAAAGGTAAAAATGCAACGCAAGCCGCGAAAAAAATTTGCGATGTTTATGGACCTAGTCACAGATATTACAATACTACGTACCTAGTGTAGTGTCTGTGAGAGTAGCACAAATTTGGTTTAAGCGTTTTCAATCCGGAAATTTTGATGTCAAAGATGCACGTGGCTCTGGTCGCCCTATTACGGATAAAATGGATGCCATTTTTAACCGACTTCCAAAAGGAGGAGGTTCTCAATTCGTCTGTATTTTTTTTTTGTTTTTTTTTTTTTTTTTGTGTGTTTGTTACGCGATTACTCAAAGACGGATGGACCGATTTGGAAAATTCTTTTTTTGTTTGAAAGGGTATACCTCCGAAGTAGTCCCATATAAATTTTATTAACTTTGCTTGGGGAGTTTTTGAGTTAGCTTCAATAATGCGAATATTTCCCACTTATTTTATATGGATGATGTGATGATGTTTTAATAACTTCCTATCACTGTTATTTACATGGCTATATCTACAATTATTGTGCTCAATTATGTATTCGAATTTGTGTGGGGTAGGTTCCACAACTAAAAAGTGAAAAATAAAAACTTTTTAGCAAAAATAAAACCGACTTCTAAAACAAAACACTACAAAGTGAAAAATAACTTTAATTTCGGAAGTCGGTGGCAAAAAACGAAAATACAAAACGAAAGACACCGACTTCCGAAATTAAAGTTATTTTTCACTTTGTAGTGTTTTGTTTTAGAAGTCGGTTTTATTTTTTGCTAAAAAGTTTTTTTGAAAAAGTGGATCAAGATCGGCATATCAGTAGTTACGACGTACCTAGCTGAAGAACTGGAAATTGACCACAAACTGGGTACACAAAAAAGCTCGACATTTGGGTACCTCACGAGCTCACTGAAAGAAACCTAATGAACCGTGTACTCATTTGTGATTCTTTATTACGACGTAATGAAACCGAACCATTTTTGAAGAAGCTGATAACTGGTGATGAAAAGTGGATCACGTATGACAAGAACGTGCGAAAAAGGTCGTGGTCAAAGGCCGGTCAGGCTTCACAGACTGTGGCGAAACCCGGGTTAACTCGCAACAAGGTGATGCTGTGTGTGTGGTGGGATTGGAAGGGCATTATTCATTATGAGCTGTTACCACCAGACAGGACCATCGATTCTGAACTCTACTGCGAACAACTGATGAGATTAAAGCAAGAAGTTGAGAGAAAGCGGCCGGAATTAATCAACAGAAGGGGTGTGGTTTTTCATCATGATAACGCTAGACCTCACACATCTTTAGCTACTCAGCAAAATTTAAGAGAGTTTGGCTGGGAGGTGTTAATGCATCCGCCGTATAGTTCTGACCTTGCACCTTCAGATTTCCACCTGTTTCGGTCTCTTCAGAATTCTTTAGGCAGTGTCAGGTTAACATCACGAGAGGACTGCCAAAACCACTTGTCGCGGTATTTTGACCAGAAGTCCCAAAATTTCTATAGCAATGGGATCATGTCCCTATCTACAAGATGGCAAAAAGTTATCGAACAAAATGGTACCTACATACTTTAGTTAAATGTAAATAAACTATACTAAAAAAAATGTTTTGAATTTTCTTAAAAAATGCGAAGAAACTTTTTCGCCAACCTATTATATCTGGCTTTGTGGACCCTAGGATACAGTTAAATAATAATATGCTTGAGCTAAGAGTAGACGGAACGTTGGAAGGCTTTCCCAAAGGTGGACCTTGTGAAGGCTGTAGGAATCCGCTGGATGTGGGAAGCACAGAACCGGTCGAAGTGACGATGTTTAGGGGAGGCCTATGCCCAGGACGTGTTTCGGTTGAAATGATGATAATAATAATAATATCCTAGGACATTGTTCACACACGGTCATCTGATTCCAAACTAAGCAGAGCTTGTACCTACTACGGAAACCAGATAACTGATATACTACATACACTACTTTTTTTTTTAAATACATACTTATATAGATAATTACACCCAGACTCAGGACAAACATACATGTTCATGCACACAAATGTTTGTCCTGGATGGGAATCGAACCCACGACCTGCGGCATGGCAGGTGGTATCTTAACCAACCACGCCATCTGGCCTGTCAATGTCATGATGATGATGATTATGATGAATAGTAGGTTCACGTCAGTAGTGTAGGGTTTAACTTAGGTACTATATACCGCTTACCAAGTCACCGGTCCGCAGCTGTCGTTTATTTAAAACTTGATTAAAAATCTGACTGTAGACTACAGTTGAATATCATATTTGTGGTGAAATTACCAAATGGGTCTGTGTAACGGTTCAGCAAAGATTCAAGATTCATTTATTTGTGGAAACATGAGTACACATACACAGCATGCAAGTTATTAAATTACATTATAGTTTAAGATCAGTCATGTTTGGCCTCAGTGGCGTGCAAATATTTAAATTTCAGTAATAAAAGTTATTGGATAAAGTATTAGTTAATGTCAATTTTGAAAACAAATAAATTAAATATATGGACATAGTTACGTAACAATTATTAAATGTCAATTAAAATTATCATCATAGCAATAATACATATGTTGCTTTATGTACAGATTATGTCAAAGAACTGGCCGATCTACGGCCTTCACAAAAACACTCTTTTAAGGACATTTCAAGCAAATCTCATCAAGCAAACATAAAAACTTAATTGATCACAAATCGATTTTTCTCTAACAATAATTATGAAGTACAAACAAATTCCTGATTGATTACTGACAGCCCTACCTATTACAACGGAGGTTGACGTACACCGTTTTGCGCAGGAATGCCCCAACGTGTTTCATTAAAGCTTCCAGCGACACATTCAATGAGATATCCACGTGGAGTATGTTGCTTGATAGTTAGCTAAGTTTTGTGCTTTGAAAACCCAGCAAAGAGCGTTATTTGCGTCCTTGGTTAATTGAAGGCCGATTACTGTAAAAACACTCATTTAAAGCGAAAGCACCAAGGTAGCCCGCGAAATCAAATTTTCTTAAGTTTTTTGCAATTTGCAGGTCATTATGAGGTCTTATGGTGATCGTAATATGATCTGCGACAATAAGCAATATGTATTTATAGAATAATAATAAGCTTATTATGAAAATGCTCTAATTTAACATACCTGTATTTTTTCCAAATCGTTAACACAGGTACTCGTTTAGACCCCCCCCGGGGGGTTCCCGCATTGTCGAGACGGGGGGGCTCAGTAGCCGTGGCTTGGTCACCCACGGTGAAGCGAAGAGGAACCCAAGGAGGGGCCGCTCGTCAGGGCTTTTTCCAGGAAGTCGACGACGTAGCGGCCAACAGGTAGGTTGCGGTGCCGCTTGGGCGACATCGCAACTGAGGCGGGCCGCGATGTCGTATGGGAGGCATCGCGGCTGAGGGTTGGAGGCCGCGGCGGGAGAGGAGTGCCGGTATTGCGGTGCGCCGTTCTCCCTACCTTCCGCGGCCTTGACGGGGTCGCCACCGTCTGATGGCGGACGCGGTGGGGCCGCAGGGGAGGAGGAGTGTCGGTATTTCGTTGGCCGCTCTCCCTATCCTCTGCGGCCGAAAAGTGGTAGGCGGCCGGGCCACTGACCTGACCGGTCGCAGGGGGACCAAGGGTGACTAGACACGGGGTCGTCTGGCGCCCATGTGCTGGTTTGGTCCATGGGGTGGTCACGGTGCACAATGTGTTCTTGTGCGCCGGTGATGGGGGGTGCTCCCCAGAGGAGGGTCCGGTGACGGACAGTCGCGGCGGGTTCGCGGTGAGTGCTAACGCGTGCCCGTGTTCCCGCCACAAGCGGCAGAGGAGGACACCGTGGAGTTTTAGTGGGTTGGAGTCCCACATAACTGCACTATCTCCCCGTGGTAGTGCAGTATGCATGAGCATTTCTCCACGGAAAAAAAAAAAAAAAAAAAAAGGTACTCGTTTAGACGTGATCTTCAATTTAACATCATTAAAAGTCGCTTATCAGCGCCTTAGGTAGGAATATAGTGAGTTTGATTGGTACATATGGTTTTTTTTGATCGCATGAAAATTCAGAAAATTGCAATTTGCTCCGCGATTTCTACACTATATAATATTTTAAGAGAAATTTTCCGGCATGAAAAGTACCTACCTACCTTTTTTGTTTCAAATATTTTTATCGAGCAATTTGGAGATTAGGTAGCCGTGAAAAAGTGTACGAAAAAAACAACCACACTTTTTCCACATAACGATAATCAGATACCTAGCATACCGCTGTTGATACTCGAGATACCTAAACCACATCTCACCAGAAACCATGTACCTACATAGGTACCAAGTCTGTTCTTATTAAAGCATCACAAGACGCAAATTGCTTATAATATACACAAGGGGCTGTCATTTGCAAGGTGCACGCTACGCTATTTACCGTGAATATAGGCATATAGGTAGCAATACAGGGTTACTGGTAGCTCGACTTGCAGGACGTCATACTAAGGTTTATTAAACTGCAACAAATTAAGCCACCAAATTTTCTACCGAAATTCAATAGTTTTTGAGTTACTTACATTTTAAATTTTTTTTTTAACGAAAAATTCAATTAAAAAATTATTTACGGCGCAACTATACTGGAAATTAAGTTATTATCATAGCTGATACCATAGCATATAATTAAAAGTTCCAAAATGCCTAAAACTTTGGCAAAAATCACTAATTGCATATTTTATTTTTCGTAATTTCTGTCCATACTTCATAAAAAAAAAAAACTAAAAACTACTGAATTTCGGTAGAACATTAAAATTTGGTGTCTTAATTTGTTGCATTTTAACACTACATGACGTCCTGCAAGGAATACGTCGAGTTACGAGTTTTTTTTTTAATTTTTATTTAAGATGTGTTTTTTCTTGATATAGTCTAGGTCAAAGGTGACAGCGACAAAGTCTACGATGGATTGAGCTTACCCAGAAGAAGCCTGTTCACTCTAACTTTGAAGAGATTTGGGTTATATGCGTTCGGGAACACAGACGCAGGTAGTCACTTCCACTTTTTTGCCGTGCGCATTATGAAGAATGTTTGGAAGCGCTTAGTGTGAAATGGTGGAATGACAACTAGGTATGGATGGTAACTTGCAGTGCGTCTAGATGTTCGATGGTAGAAGGGGGCCGGTAACCCTGTATGCAGTTTCTTCAAAATTGACACTTCTATTGTGGAAAAGCTCTATATTATAATAATATAGAGCTTTTCCACAATAGAAGAACTTGTGAACTTAATTCTTAGTAGTCGTTGGAAGAAACAGTCAGTACATAGTACAGAGGATGTGCCGATACAAATATTATTTTGTCTCAGCTAAGAAGAGAAAGAAATAGCAGAAATACTTTTATGGATTTACTAAGAATTGTCATTAATATTAACTTCCCCAAAACAGTTTTAATTCTGCCAGAAAGTACATCAGAATCTCGAAACATTAATTTTGTACGGAACCAACCACGGAACAAGGGTGTGCTGGCAACACTCCAACCTAATATATGCTGTTGTGGTTGGCAACATTGTGTTAGCGTTAACCAGCTCGATTAATGTTCTTAGACAATTTACCTAAGGATATTTGGGGTGAGAGTGCAAGCTTATGTTTTGCCTTAATACATAGCCACGTTTAAAAATCACAATATATTGGTAAATCTCGCTTTAGTTTCCACTTTTGAGAAGCGCCTGGAATTTTATTTATATTTATGTATGACGATACATCTTTTGCGTTTTACTATTAAAGAATTTGTAGGCGTTCACAATATTCGCTTTATGTAAATCTGCTCATGATATATTGAGGAAAATGTCGTCAGGAAAGCTTTGAGTATGTATGTGGATGGCTATACGAGTAGGAGAAGACCAAAAAAACGATGAATGGATGGTATGGCTGGAAAGGGAGTGACTACCGAGATGACGACTAATAGAGAAGCATGGAAGAAAAATACATTTTGCACCGACCCCAAATAAATTGGGATAAGGGCAGGAGAATGATGACATTTTGCATCCAAGTAACACATAAAATATATTTATAACTTTTGTAGAATTCTTACGAGTATGTATATTTTACTTACTCTCAATTTATTTGAGGTTGTTGAAGCATGTCATCTTTTCCTCCGTACTATACATTGCAACTAATTGTTTCCCAATTCATAATTTCTTCATACAAATTTTCAGGATCGTACTCCAGGTCCTAGGCTACCTATCTGTCAAATTTCATAACAATGCAGGCTTTGAAGGTTTAGTGGTTTAGGCGTGAAAAGGTGTTAGAAACACAGACAGAGTTGCTTTGCATTTATGTATAAATTATATTGATTACCAGCGATTAAATTGCCAATCCGTCTTGAGACAGAGTGGTGTGGTCAATGCTCGTGCCTTCTCTGTATGAGGAGAGGACTTTGACCTGCAGAGGAATAATGATAGGCTGGTATAATTATTCATTATGAATTATATTATCTTGTATAAACCCCACACTAGCCATAAATCTCATCTATTCCGAGTAGCCATCACAATTACCTCTTTCCTTGTTACCTTTCGCAAGCCACGTCTCAAACAGAGATAGGTGTGCAAATACAGTCAGTCGGGCCGAGAGGCCGAGGACGAATGCGTCACTGCGGTCGGCCGACGTCAGCGACAGGGTGAGAAACTCGGCTTTTGTGTCCCTGATACTATGCTGTGTGTACGATTCTGGAATTTGATGTTGCAATATTCATTCTGAAGCAGTTTTGTGCTGATTCTAATATGTTACGAACCGTTGTTAGTTTTTCAATGGAGAAGCCGAAAAACATACAGATAGTATTTTTTATCGATCATAGACCATTAGTTCAAGGATTTATAATAAAAACACAGAAAGAGAAAAATAAAAAGTCTGAAGTCAACTGTGAATTTCTATAAAAAATATATATATTAAAAAACCGTCTAGCTCTTAATCTATAAATAATCGCTGAACATACATGGGGGTGTTTTGGGAAGCCCATGGAGGGCCTTCTAAAATTTTGCTTTGGATCTGTCCTTGATGAGGAGATTTTTCATATTCACTTACATGGGAAGTAAAGTTATTTTATAATCATGATGCCTATTTATTTATTTTTTGTCTTTTATTTATATTCTATGTATAGTTCGCGTCAAATAACTTTGCCGCTCTGACACCAAGCTTTCCGAAGCACAAGGCATGGCGCGTTGCTGTTTTAGTATAGATATTGCATACTACGCAGTCATTTGCACGAATTTCAGAGTGGCAAAGTTATTTGCCGCGAACTATATCTGACTATCTTATATGTAGTTTGTTTGTTGCCTGTAAAAGATCGCTTTTAGTGATAAGACCGCCCATTTTGCACCCCATGTAAAATTTCTACATTTATATCTGTAATTTTTATAGTATGCATAACAAAGAGTCTTCTGTATTCTATCTATCCAACTACTTATCTATCTTACTTATCGTAGGTAATCCCTTACGCAGATTATACCAGGCCCTCATTATTAAACGAATTCATTCAAAGTTATCCATTTTTATTAAAATACACCCAAATCACAAAATACCATTGGCAGGAAAAACAAAATGCATTTTCATTGTGCCAGAACAAGTTAGCATTATTAATACTGTTTTCTACTGCCATAAATATGTTTTACAGCGTTTCAGCGATGCAGGGGAAACGGCCATTATTACCACAATTATGGTGTTGCCAGTTTGGGGTGAGCTAAAAATGTAATATCGTCAATTCTGACCTGTTGATTTTTTACCATCAAAAACGTTATGGAATGTAGTGAATATAAAATAATTTAAAAGCCTTTATAGATAGAAAATTAGTAAGAACTTAGTAGATAGAGATAGATAAGTTTTTTACTTGTTTTCAAAATTGAAAATATTTTATTTCATATAAACCTAGGGCACATATCTAAGGTTGACTGGTAGAAAATGCCTCAGGCATTAAGTCTGCTTTTAAATACCGTACGTATTTGTTTTTTTACTTGTGCATAAAGTTTTAATAAATAAATGAATAAATATGAAACGTCAGAAGCTGGGTGGACGTTTCCAACTGGTCGTGTCCTACGGAGAAGAGCCGGCAAGTCACTCTTTTAAAAATAAATAATTGATGTTTACAATGTTCTCAAATTACAGTGGTAACCTATTACCACTGTAATTTGAGAACATTGTAAACATCAATTATTTTTTTGATTGGGAAAATTTGACAGTTTCGGTACGGGACTCGGCTTGATGTGCTGGCAAATTACAAGTCACACAATTTGTGAATACAGGTCTACACTGTTCTTCTATATAGGTGAACCTAATGCTTCAACGATAAAGTTTAAAATCTATTAAATAAATTTGACCGATTGTAGTAGCTTGATGTGCTGGTGTCTGTACATTCACTACCTACCTACTCAACTACCCATATGTTTCAAGATTCTTTTGACCGCACATAATATTATGTCGTGCTCAAAACCCAATAGTTTACAAAGAAATTCAATATGCCTTCAGGAAACACGGATTCCATAGTTCAAGCGTATTGTCCTACCAAGTAAAGTGACCTTGATTGATGATTACTTTACTTTTCCATTTGACTTTTACACAAAAAAGTTTGGTTGCTGGATTAACAATGGTATTTATTATTTCTCAAAGTTGAATAATCTACAAACGTTATTGTATACGCATCATTAAGTCGTTTTCACGTAAAATTTATCAGATACCAAAAAGCAATTTTTGAAGAAATCCAAAGAAAATTGCACTTTTTACTCTAGCCTATCAAATACTCATACAGTTGGCAGGCATATGAAATTCCTTCACGGCAACCCAGTCCCAACTTGAAGAAAGAAAAAAGAACTCATTCCTCAACCTCTAAACTTTTGAGGGGCTCGTGGCTAAATTATAACTCCCCTGAGATTCCTGCGTGCCTTGGAAAGCACATAAAGCCGTTGGTTCCGGCTATCGTTCGTAGATATTTGGCAATCGCAATCGTTACGGGTAGTCAGAAGCCCAAAAGTCTGACAACTAGTCTTACCAGGTTGTGGAGGTCATATAGGCTCCATGTATAATAAAGCCGACCCCAAGATAGTTGGGAAAAGGCTAGGCCGTATTCCGTTCCTTAATCAATTTGTTTAGCTAACTTACCACACCACATCGATGCCTTGGTTCCTAGAATTCGAAAACTTATTTATATATTTAAATCTCTTCGTCATGTTGCTGACTCTTTCTTAATTAAAACGGTTTATCTCGCATTGTGTCAATCTATATTGTCTTATTGTATAACTTCTTGGGGTGGAGCCGCTAAAACTCACCTACTAAAACTTGAGAGAGCCCAAAGAGCCGTATTAAAAGTAAGTTCTTTCCTTCCAATACGACACCCTACGTTTGATCTTTATCAGCGCTATAAGGTGCTGACTGTTAGACAACTTTTTATTCTACTGACAGTTACTAAAAAGCACTCAGAACTTTCTTACGACCCCGAAACAATATCTGGTAAGAGAAGAACCACCGATGTCTGCACTACAAATAGATATGGGTTCAGTCTCGCACATAATTTTTACGGTTTCCTGGGTCCATATTTATATAATAAAATGAACAAGCAGCTGTTAATTTATCCTCTTTCTAGGTCAGAGTGCAAGAAAAAAGTTTGCTCGTGGCTTCAAGGCATTGATTACAGTGCAACAGAACGTTTATTAAAACCATTAAGGTAACGTTTGCCAGCATGGAACGATATACAATTAACACACACTTACCCATCACACCATCTCCCATACACACACACCCACACACACACACACACACACACACACACACACACACTCACTCATTCCCAAATCAAACGTTAAGCCATTTTTACTTTAGTTTTTAATTTCCCATATAGTTACACTTCACTTTTGTTATTAATTTGTAATAGTGTTTTATTATGTACAACCTGTATGTTAGGTTAATACAGTCATAGGTCATTCATGAGTTGTCCGATGGCGGTAAGCCTGGTGATCTGTAATACAGGTTTTACCTACAACAGACACCAGTCTCTATTAAGTGTTACCTTGACTTTGTACTGTGTTTGTGATTACGAGAGAAATAAAAGATTATTATTATTATTATTATTATTATTACCTACAATACCTGCAAATGACTATGATTAACATCTGTGACGTCACGAGTCCAAATATGGCGGTTAGCGTTTGAATTTTAATCAGAATTTCACGTGTCCCGTTTATATTACGCCCGAGTGAAGGGTGTTGGTGTGGTTACAGTTTCAGCGAGGATTATAAATAAGTAGTGCTTAGTAAATAAGTTCTGCTTACGTTTTTAGTTTTGTATTTTGTTTCTGCTTGAGTATTGTTTTCGTTTTTTTTTTTTTTTTTTTTGGTATATTGGCGTGTGCTAGCTTACTTATAGCAAATAATTTAATTTAATGTTTTGTGTTGCGTAATGTACCTAAATTATTATGCGCAGTATTATATAGAATCATTTTTTTAACTGAACAGACAGCTGTGCTGCTGGGGAGTTTGTTGCGCCACTTCTTCTCCCCAGCTAAAGCACTAGGAAGTGGTGAAGGGCGGGCGTTTTTGGGGGACTGTCTTATGTAATTTTGATGTTCAAAAAGTGCTGATTCTCAGCCTAGTTTGAATAAATGACTTTTGATTTTGATTTGAGTAGAACTACCAATGGCTCTGTTACAGTACATAATTCTCGGGGAAAGTATTTTCCAGTTACAAAGCAGGAAAATACATCAGAATTAGTTCATTAATAATGTCGTTAAAACGTACCAAACAGACCGATACAAAAACTGCTTACTAGGTTTGCAGTAAAACAAACAAGACCCTAGGCCCTAGGGTTTAAAGATTGCTTTCTTACAGGCAACCTGGTAAAACTCGGAGTTTTAGGTATGCCAATATGTATTAGTTTAACTTACTCGATGGCACGACAGTGTATTACGGTTTTTGGCCCAAAACTTCGCCACTTACACGGCATCGTTGATGGCAGTGCAGATGTCGCTATGGCTGTGTATTTTGGAGCATAGATACAGGATAGTAGGTGGGACCTAGTTTGAGCCACATCTCCACATCCACATCTAAGTACCTAATATAGCAGAGGAGTGGTGGTCCTCGGCACCAGGGTGCAGGCAGTCCAGGGAGGCTATGCCAAGCCTGGATGGCAAACTAACCAGGCGACTCTTACGCCTGGATAGGAATGGCCTGCGCCTGATG
This sequence comes from Dicycla oo, assembly GCA_948252095.1. Lineage (NCBI taxonomy): Eukaryota > Metazoa > Arthropoda > Insecta > Lepidoptera > Noctuidae > Dicycla > Dicycla oo. Next base: position 21,185,879 of record OX411716.1, read on the forward strand.
ACGGGGACCATCACAGGACACTGCTCGCTGAACAAACACTTTTACACAATGGGCATAACGGACAGCCCTCTGTGCAGAGCTTGCATGGAGGCTGAGGAAACCGTTCCGCATGTGCTCTTCGAGTGCACAGGCGTTGCCCAGATTAGAACAGAAACCCTCGGGACACCCAAATCTTTAACAGATGTACTGAACAGACCAGAAGCCGTGACCAACTTCTGGAGGGAGGTGGGCTGGTTGGAATAAACCCCGACGGCCGCTATGGCTCACGCACAATGGTCCACTTGAAGGATTAAGTGCGGAAACCAAACCCAATAACATAGAACATAGAACATAGAACCTAATATAATATTGAAGAAAAACATTGGAAGCAAAGCCGAACTTAAAATTCACCAACACGGAGCTACTTGCGCAGATATCTTGATCGAAGATGCACAGTGATCAATGACCTTTCTTTTTCTTTAGACAACATGCGATGCAATTTTTTTATATTTATTTATTTAGGCTAGCCAACAATTGTTCACACAATACATTTAAAATAATTTCATGAATAGTATTTACTTTTATAAGTGCAACAATTACATACTTACAGGCTACCGCAACATGCACCATTTAATTATTTAAAATCAAACTATTAGTCTGATGATATTGAACATTACATGACCCTAATCCTAATCCCGCTCTCAGTGACTCCCCCCTCTGACACCACAGGGCTACCTCCCAATGGCATTTGTGGTCTGCTTTGCCGCGCGACCAATTTGGCTGGTCGGCGCCGGCCGCGGTTTTGCGTCCGTTTGTGCATATTGAAAACTTAATCATTTACGTACGTTTCAGTGGGATTGTTCCCCAATTTGTTAGTTTGGGATGGGACGGTAATAGTTTGTGGTGCGATTAAAAAGTTATTTTGGTGTGAGGATTTTGGTTTTGGCCTGTGAATAGTGTTTTCTAACTTTTGCCGTCGATACGCGAAGAAGAATAATGCGAAATATTAGGAAGTTCTTAGCATTAAAGAGGTCACACAAGTTGTATTTTTTAACGACTTCAAAAAAAGGAGTTATCAATTCGATACGTATGTATGTAATATTATTGGAACTGCGAGATATTCACATATTATGATGATCTATTAGGGCTAACAAATATACAAAATTTTATAGATGTATGTATGTATGTTTATCTACGCATTTCTACGAAACTATTAATCGGATCGTGACCATTCTTTTTTGTTGGCTTACTTCAACTTAGGGCATGAAGGTTTCATCAAAATCGGTTCAGTAGTTTTCAAGATATTGGACGTGTAAGTGTGATGGCCTGGCTTATTGATTCGAGCTAAGGGTGAGGTGTCAAAGGGAAGACATCTCAAAACCTTGGTCAAATCCTAGTGCAATATTTATAACAAAACTATAAAATACTACTCTAGTTTTAGTACTAAAAACTAAAAATTACGAAATAAAAATAATTTAAAAACATTAAATCGACTTCAAAAAGAAATGAACTCGAAATTATGAAATAACTTTAATTTTGGAAGTCGGTGTCTTGGGATCTGTATTATACCACCGACTTCCAAAATTAAAGTTATTTCATAATTTCGAGTTCATTTCTTTATGAAGTCGATTTAATTTTTTTATTCTTTTTTTTATTTATTATTTTTAGCACACTAGACTGTAATCTCATATCCTACGGTGCAACCGCACATTCTGCTATTCAGCAGTTCACGCCACACATTCATTTCAACTCATAATAATTAGTTTAGTTCGTTGGGCTATCAAGTCAGCCAGGCGTTCTCGTTACAGCCAACAAGGGCCGCGTACTTCATTTCCACATCATCAGACCATTAAGCTCATTTTACTTTTAAGTGCCTTTGGGACAATATAGTAATGTTTTAGTACTTACCTTCTTTTATTCCATTCATCTCTCATCTAAAAGTAATGTATGGTCTAGCAAAGGATCATACATTTATGGACGACATACTTAATTATAAGAAGAGTTAACTTTGCGATATTTAAGCTTCCACATACATAATTTAGGTATTATTGACGTGTAAAACCTACTTACAAAAATATCATACGAGTAATTCATACCTTTAAGGCCAATTTTTCACTTTTATTCATGGAATAAATATGGCGGTTTTGTATAGAAAATGTGTCTAACTGTCATATTAATACTTCGGATAAAAGTTACCTGACTATTGAAAAATCAGCCTTATCTCAGTTACTAACTCATAATTTACGTGAAGCAACGACAATTCAGATACTCATTTTACTAAGTGGGAACCTTTGCCAATATACAGTATCTTAACCAACAGAGGCTAAAAATATTCAAAAAAATATAAAAATATTCACTAAAAATAAAAACTAAATTGCGATGTTTCCGTCCTTCAAGTACGCGTGTACAGAGTGTTTCTTTTACGTATCAATTTAACATTTTTAGTGAATATTTTAATATTAAAAAAAATAAAAACCATTTTGTTTTCGAATGGTAATATTTTTTTTAGCATGTATGGATGCTATACTATTGCGGGTTAACGGGAACGCCCTCTGTTGGTTAACATACTGTATATATTATGTCGTCGCAAGATTTTCTCTACATAGAACTCCTTACTTGGCCACTTTCATTCTTTTCTTGTATATCTAGAAAAACAAAAACACATCGGAAAAACAGAACATTTCCAACATACTTCGCCCCACACAAAAGACATCTTCCCACGAAGTACATAATAGAAAACTTTGCGCAGGTATTTACGCTACAGTGACGCATCACGTTTATATGACCCAACAGCCACCCCACGCATGGCTGTGGGATGCTACTTGGGAATAGTACTGACTCATCGTTTGACAAGTGTTGCCATTTTTGGAAAGGTTTAGTAGAATTTAGGAGTCGTTAGCGGTATTTCAAGATGCGTGGGTAGTTTTCGAGGACACATATTAAAGTATGAAGATAATTTTGTTGTTGTAATATTTGACTTTTTCTGTCACCGCACCGTAAGTATAAGGAATCAAGAACTAGAAAATTATCTAGATATAAATATAACACTTACAACTTCCATAGGCAACTTTCACAACGCTAGAAACCTAAGTTTTAGGGCCCGTGCAGACGGCACCCCAGATACGTAGCAGAAGCGCCGCCGCCAGTCTGTCCCCGCAACGGCGCTGCGCTGTTTCCGCTTGATTTTGCCATATCACTGTACACTGTACTTTGTGTCGTACTTTCGTAAGCGGTCAGCAATGGAATAAAAAACAGTTTAAACAATACTAGCGAGGTGGTGGCGGCGGAGCGTCGGCGCCCTGAGCACTTAGGTGGACCACGTCTGCTTTTGTAGGTAACCATTTTTTTCAGCTGAATTGTGTTACTCCAATATTAAAAGTTTTGTTTATAATCATATACTTTTACCTTTCAGGAAGATTAGGGTGGCATGAATGAAAATCTACGTTTTTCTTCGACGTAGCTGGCAACACCACCCCTTTCGCAGATGACTCCAACCCTCGGAAAAAACTATGTGTAAGCTTTGAGTGACGCAAATTGGATGAGCAAATTAGGTGACTAAACGAGTTTTTTTTTTACTTACTTCGCTATGTTCCACGTAAACATTTATTTCTGTGATGTTAGTTAAATATATTTGCTATGCTGTGCTGCGAGGATAGATAGCTCCTGTTCTTACAAGGCGAAAAGTCTGTCACACGTTCAGATTTTCAGATGATGAGCTTATTGTTTTTAAAAGTTTATTTAAAATTTTCGGAATAACATCATCTTATCTGCCGAAAGGCGACGAATGATGAAAAGTGAAGTGTGGGTGACAACGCGATTAGTGTTGTAATTAGTACTATTCCCATCCAGGACAAACATTTGTGTGCATGAACATGTCTGTTTGTCCTGAGTCTGGGTGTAATTGTCTATATAAGTATGTATTTCCAAAAAAAAAAGTAGTGTATGTATACTACAGCAGTTATCTGGTTTCCATAGTAAAAGCTCTGCTTAGTTCGTAGTCAGATGATCGTGTGTGTACAATGTCCCAGGATAGTATTATTATTTCCTTTATTTATTTTCTAAACTTATTAAATACATTTTTCGTACATACATTAATTGTTCTTCGGTATTATTATTATTTACCTCCTAATTAATTTCACGCCTCAGCCAAACACCACTCTTTTCCTCTCTCAAACCAAATGTCAGGTGTCCCATTTCAAAGGAACTCCATTAAAAATAAACTCAGAAAACCGAAGTCTATTGAAATTAATTCATAAATTCTACTAATTAGAATAATATTTCGTTAAAACTGGGAGCTAATTAATTTGAGAGGAATCTTTTCAGCGACGAGTCTTTTGTGTCCTTCAGTGGCTACCTGATTTGATTTTGCCGGTAGACATTTTTGATTGGTCGAGCAAAAGGGCAAAATATTAGTTTTAAAATCAAGGTGTAACTTAAATAACGTACAACCTCATAAGGAATCATTGTACTGATCCTTATGAACAACTTTTACTATGGGACCAAAACTGAAATCGCGAAAAAAATCTGCTGTTCCCTACATTTATGTTCGCATAACTAGTGAAAATGTTGGGAACAGCAGATTTTTTCACGATTTCAAATTGGAGAAGGCCCTGTACCAAACGAAAAGTCCGCTGTCACAACCAAACCCAGTGTAATTAGAGAAGAATTAAATGCTCTTCCTATATTGTTAACTATTTTTACATGAATTTCGGCAAATCGTATTTATTTGCCATTTACCTACATAATATTTTGAGGTTAGGTACGAGAAAATGACTGATTCGAAATGGTGGAATTGGCGACGAATACCTAAGGTTGGTCATGTTTTTTATTCTTGATTTTGTACTAGTTTTTTTGTGATCGATGCAGAATGATTATAAAAAAGGTACATGACTCATAGTCAATAATAATTCTTGCTGTCACTTTACATATGGAGGAGCTCGTGGCTAAGTAATAACAGCCGCACGGGTCAATTCATTAGGTTAAGCTACGCTTGCCGGGGTTGGTCTGTGGATCGGTGACCACCTTTACATACCGAGACTCCTCCGTGCCTCGGAAAGCACGTTAAGCCGTTGGTTCCGGCTGTCATTCGTGGATCTTTGACAGTCGTTACGAGTCGTCAGAAGCCCGAAAGTCTGACAACCAGTCTTACCAAGGGGTATCGTATTACCCAGTAACTGGGTTGTGGAGGTCAGATAGGCAGTCGCTCCATGTAAAATACTGGTATTCAGCTGCATCCGGTTAGACTAGAAGCCGACCCCAACATAGTTGGGAAAAGGCTAGGCAGATGATGCTGTCACTTTACATATGTTTGTGAACGAATCATGTAGATATTCGCAGTAAGGGCAGGCTGAATAAGCAATCGATTTTGTACAGTGTTTATTAATTATTTATAACTTCAAAACATAACAAACATCAGGCCTATTTTACCTGAAAAAGTAGACAGAGGGCTCGTGGCTATGTAATAACAGCCGCACGGGTCGATCGATCAGGTTAAGCTACGCTTGTCGCGGTCGGTCTGGTGATGAGTTTTATTGTTATTATTTTTATTTTTAAGGTGTTCACTATATTGTTTTAAATGCATGAAGTGTAGATTTATTATCTTCGTAATTGATTGATTGTCTTGTTTTGTAATTGTGTAAATTTATGTGTAAATTCAGACACAAAACGCTTGTTTATGAATAAATGACTATGACTATGACCTGTGTCTCGGAAAGCATGTTAAGCCGTTGGTCCCGGCTGCCATTTGTGGATCTTTAACAGTCGTTACGGGTCATAAGAAGCTCAGAAGTCTGATAACCAGTCTTATCGTGTTACCCAGTAAGTGGGTTGTGGAGGTCAGATAGGCAGTCGCTCCATGTAATATAGAGGTATTCAGTTGCATCCGGTTAGACTAGAAGCTGACCACATCATAGTTGGGAAAAGGCTAAGCCGATTGATAGTTACTTAACTAGAAATGTCAGTAATAATAAGGTATGTCAGAAATGAAGAACGTAATATGATTAATAAATCCCATAACCAGGGCGGATAAAAAAAATGTAAACATAAAACTACCTATGTATCCGCCGTCGATCGCATCCAGCAAATTAGCAGTGTTATTAGGCAGTCCCCGCTGATTGTCTATAGATTGCTGAAGGAATCTTCGGCGATATTGTATTTAGCAGATCACGCTGAATAAGTGGAGATAGGGGTGGTGGTACTGGAATTACGTTTTCCTCCTGTGGTAATGTGTCTTCCCTTCCATGCAAAAAGGGTCTACTAGAATTAGGCTGTCTTTCAAGCTGCACTACTCAAGTAGCAGCTGTGAAACACGTGCGGTCTTGATGCCTAGAACAATTAAATACATTAAATCTCACAGAGAGATAGCCATAAAACCTACCTAGCTTTAGGGAAAGATCAACTGCTAAGCAGTGCACCTATCTGTTGTCCATCATATCACGTTTCTCTGAGTACAATTGGGTGGCACTTGGGAACGCCTTGCTACACGTACCATAGACTGTCCATATCCAAAGCACCAAATGTAGGTTCAGGTATCAGTTTGGAATCTAATGGAGTTAGTTCTTGTATCAATGTGAAACATTCACGGCATATGATACTACCAGGGGCTGCAGTCTCGAATAAGTCACGTACTTGTCAAGCAATTTTGACTCTCTAGGGACCCCATTAGGACTTTGCGACCGAAATCGGTCGTAAAGCAATCGCTATCCATGTCGAGACTGCAGGCCCAGGATTGATCTGAAATTATGAGTGTTTTATATTATAAAAATGTTTTTTTAATCCCGGAATTAATATAATAATAATAATAATATCCTAGGACATTGTTCACACACGGTCATCTGATCCCAAACTAAGCAGAGCTTGTACTATGGAAACCAGATATCTGATAAACTACATACACTACTTTTTTTTTGTAAATACATACTTATGTATAGATAATTACACCCAGACTCAGGACAAACAGACATGTTCATGCACAAAAATGTTTGTCCTGGATGGGAATCGAACCCACGACCAGCGGCATGGCAGGTGGTATCTTAACCAACCACGCCATCTGGCCTGTCAAAATAGTCCCATAGTTAAGTGGGTAGGTACTTTAGAAGCTAACTATAATTTAAATGCTAGGTGAGGTAATAATACTAACAGGCGTCGGAGCAATACGTTATCTCAAAACACGAAATATAGCTGCGGATATATTTTCTGTATCAAGTACTCTAAATTGTTCTAACTATACAAATGAACAGTTTATATATCGGCGACGACAACTTGCTGACCGATGTTTTACTCTACGTAGATGGAGGCATCGCTAAGGACTATCACACAAAGACTACGTTAAGAAAAAGCACTTGAACCCCGGTTTTCGTTAATAAATACTTTAATAATTATATTCAACTAGCTGACCTAACAAACGTTGTCCTGTCAACATTTCAATAATTCATACCAAATTCCCATAGAAATTGCGCTTTCAGTTTTCCCGAATTTCCCAATTTTCTTCTCTTCAAACATTTTCTTTCATACAAACCTTGTCCAGACAATTACAAACACAACAAAAAAAGAATTAGCCAAATAGGTGCAACCGTTCTGAAGTGATGCGCGTACATACATTCGGCGATTGATTTTAATTAGTTCAGATGAAACCAATATTGAAAGTAACGTCATTCGTGACGGCGCCAAAGAACTACAGATAATATATAACCACTATTTAAAGACAATAGTCAGCCAAAAAACAAATGCAACACGTAATAAAAAACATTTTCTTTTTTTGAATCAGTCCTCTCTTCTTTCAAAGCTTAAAATGTATTCCAAAATAATAACTTAAATTATTACGACGAAACGCGTCACCTACATATTTTTTTTTTTTTGTTACTCATCATAACATAAATACATACCTAGATAATAATACTAAAAAGCAAATCGGTACTTACATAATTATTTTCTTCATTTAAATGTTTGTTGGCGGTTATTTATATTGCTATATCTTTTATTGCATCTGCAGTGGTATATACGTGTAAAATACGTACAAAAGCAAAAAAAAAAAAATATATTTTTCCTGTCCGAAATCCGTGAATCTTTTTCATAACAAAAACACAAATCTGATTTAAAAAAAATATGAATAATTTTATGAACTGAATTTTGTTGTGACACGCTTCCCCGCAAGTTGGTACGGCCTAAGGGCATTCTCTTTTGGTCCCATATTAAAAGTTGTTCATAATGTTCAAATGTGTGATAGATGAAAATAGCACGACAGATAGTTGTGTTTTTTACACAAAGTTATATTTTTCAGGTAGATTCCGTTTTGCAATGTTCTATGAAATCTAATCAATTTTGCATTTTGGATATTTACTGTGAGTATTTTATAAAATAAGTCTTAATGTCTTGTTTTTTTTTTAATTATCTACTATTTACGATTGTTGTGATGAGGAAATCGCGGCTAAGTAATAAGCATGCGGTTAGACTGCTGGAAGCCGACCCCAACATATATCAAATAGATATAAATCAATCAGCCTTGGGAAAAGGCTAGGCTGATTGGCTGATTGATTTTGTGACCAGTCATCAAAACTTCAGAAAACACACCTTTGACTCATCGTAGAAACTCCTATGAGTCATATCATGACTGAGCAATTTTCCGGAAATATCAGCCCCATTGTAAAAATAAACACTACATAATAAAGACATAACTGCTGGACAAAAATCTTAAAATACCAGTAGGTCCCAAAACATAAATTTCAATGTTAGGTAATCCAAATCCAGCTCAAACTAAACCTAATCAAAATCTCAAGCTTCACATCTATAAATATTAATAAACATTCATAAATATTTATAAGTGCGTATTAATTAAAACTGTATAAATTTTCATTAGGATCCCCGGCCAAGTCTTACCTTGCCTATTAATTAAACATTGGGACAACGAAAGCGTCTCTTGGACAAAACTTTATGGAATTAGAACACAATATAAATTAGTGAAAACGAATTATTGTTGGAAACAAGGAAACAATCTTATCATTGAATTAATCAAGGAACGTTTTCTGGGCTTTGTGGGTACTGGATATAACTGAGAGATTTTAACGTATAAATTACGGCAATGTTTAAGATGAAGTTTTGATTCTAATAGTTGCATTTTACTGAGCGTTAAAGGCTTGTTTTGAAACCTGGGATGAACAGATGCAATAACGCCAATCACTCTTCACCTGCAGATGTGTAAAGTTGGTCTACTAAAGAATGGAAAGCTGCGGTCCGTTTGACTGCTGTTGCTGATTTTTACTCTGTGAAAGAAAAAGGAAAGAAGAAGAACTCTGTGAAAGAATGGAAGAAATAAAAATTTGTAGGCGCAGTTCGAGTCCGCACCGTTTATTTTTGTGAAAACAGATTGGAATTTTGCTACGGTTTCCGATACTGCTTTAGTCATTATACAGGGTTATTTGTAAAACACCAGCAACCTCTTAAGGGGTCATTGTACTCATCATTATGAACAACTTTTACTATGGGACCAAACCTGAAATCGCGAAAAAAAATCAGCTGTTCAGTACATTTATGTTCGCATAATTCACCAAAATGTGCTGAACAGCTGATTTTTTTTCGCGATTTCAGGTTTGGTCCCATAGTAAAAGTTGTTCATAATGATGAGTACAATGACTCCTTAAGAGGTTGCTGGTGTTTTACAAATAACCATGTATATGCTAGACACTAGACTGAGTAGGCTTATCGCATCTTGAGTCGCAGTTTGAGTAATTTATGCGGCCTACCCCAATGTCCTTTCTTTGGTATTGTTCGTCGAATCGTTGAGTTGAGCTGCGCGATTACTGACAAATGCGTGCACTGACTGGATAGGTCCTCTCAATCTGTGTGGTTCTTTCCTCAAAAGACCATTTCAGACACGAATCTACATGGTCTTCACATGAAGTGACCAAGATTATGTCTGGACTTTATAAGAGACTGTGACCTCTGAGTTTGTATTCGGCCTTTCTTCTCAGAGTAGTCAGACAGGAAACGCCGACCTCATCTAGTTTAAAAAAAAAAAACATGATTGACTTGTAAAAGTATTTGTACAAACCTACTTACAGAAATAAAAATTATTTATCAAACAAACATGACTGGTGACAAAAGCAACATTTATTTTGCTTCTTTTCTCTTTTATGAAAACAAACATCTACGGACACTTCTCATTTTATTTACAACACAATACTCGTATCTTGACTTTCGCCTTATCTCTGGTCAGTAAAATGAATAGATTTCTTTTCCTTTTCTTTTCAAGGAATCCGGCAATGGAAATAACTTCTCACTGAGTTATATCAAGAGCAAAAGCCTGCTCATATTCAACCGGAAATTGAAAAGCTTACAAGGATCATTAAACAGCCCCGTTATGTAAATTGGCTTTTCCAACTTATGCGACTCAATAAGCAGCTGATATATCCAGTAAGGGTGATAAAGTTATAGAAAATTTACAAGAAAGGTTTGAAATGGGTGTGATAGAGGATGATTTTGGTAGTAGTGATAAAGGGATCATAGATCTGGGCAAGTGGGACAGTTTTATCACCGTAACTATTTTTAATCGACTAAACAAAAAGGAGGAGGTTCTCGACGAAGAATATATACATAGTCTAAGTGGGAAAAATACGCGTGGCGGCCTTTACATCGTTACATGCGAACTACGCATCATACTGTCGTCACGCAAAATCCTGCATCAAGCAGTCAAAGTTTACCGCGTGACTAGCACGTATACAACGTCCCGACATCAATCGTCCGGCAGTAGCTCACCAGAAATAACAACCAGTCTGGTCAGAAGATCGTCCCTTTTCTATGGAGGATGAGTAAACTAAGGGCGTAACCCTTTTCCTCATACCTATGTACTGGTATCCCTGAACATAAACGTCAGCGCAGTCTTCGTGCACCTGCTTTAGCGTGATGTCATCAGCACCAGTACTCAAGCTCTCGAGCGGCAAGTCACACAGCCAGTCAGCAACCATCAGCATGCCCCGACGCGCATATCTGGTTGTCACACTCAGCCTCATCAGCAACCTTGGCACATTGCACTTTTGACCCGTCCACAAGCAAAGCCTTTCAACCCTCTCCTAGTCGACGCCAGTAGTCAGCCTCAACCCAGCGCTGTACCGCATCCGACTCACTGGTGAATCACCGCGGACAGTTTCGACTCACCGTGAAGTATATGGCACCCGGTTCTGATTCACTGAAACCTCAACTGGCCCTGGCAAGCATCACAGGATACATCACTCAGCCCACTCTCCAGTCTCCGGAGAGGAGTGATGTGGCAGCATCTACAACGCCACATGCTAACTACGCATCAAAGACCTGACGTCACACAAATCCTGCATCGCGCAATCAGAAATTACCGCGCTACTTGCATATACACAACGTCCCGACATCAATCGTCGGGCAGTAGCCCATCAGACACACATCCGTCTGGTTGGAGGATTCTCCTTTTTCTGTGGAGGATGAGTGACCTTTATAACTTTTAGGGTTCCGTAGGATTATAGGATCACTCGTGTGTCTGTCCGCCTGTCATAGCCAATTTGCTCCGAATATAATGGACCAATTAAGTTGAACTTTGGTACACGTATCTGTGACCCAAACACGGACGTGTAACGTAAATAATTGAATTTTGAATATTGGGGTCAATTTTGGGGGTCAAATAAGAAAATATAATAAAAAGTTTTGTAAACTGTACCGTGTGACATATTAAATGAAAGAGCTCACTGTGAGGGTTTCAAACATATTTTTAATAAATTATTTTAGTTCTTTAAGATTACCACCTTGTTACCACCTCAAACACAACATCCCTAGTCATCGGAATTTCGAGCCGTCATTCCGAATACCGGCTCACTAAAACGCAATTATAACACTGTTATATAACTACTGTAGCAACGTTATAGGTAACAATGTTATGTCCGGAATTAGGATTAGCATTATGATTGGACGAATTTAGCTTAAATGCTGTATTGCTGCATTTGATTTATGAGTTACCTAATATTTATAGGGGGATTAATTGTTGCTAATGTAATAGATATCGACCGATTTTGATTATCAACTTACAACTATAAATCACCTAGCGTCCGCAATTTACTGTCGAAAGACATCACTGAAACTTTATATGAAAGGAAGTTGGTGCGTTTTTTTTGACACCATAAAGTCAATCCCCGGTGCCATAATTTCGGGATACCAGACATTTTGATTTTGCCAATTACTTGCCTCAAACGTTTCCCTATTTGATAATTCAGGAAAGAACGATCAGGTTCCATATCACTAGGTCCAAGTCCTTGATATTTTTCTATTATGTGTACAAATTCTTTCTTTACTACGAAAGTTCAGACAACTTTTGTTTTAATACCTCTTATCTTTACTAGTATTATTTCACCTTGTTTCTCTATGCCATGTACCTTCACATTCACCAGTTCAATGCTTCTGCAAGCGCCACTTATGGCCAACACGACCATAAAAGTAAATGTAAATCTTTAATAAAAAAATAAAATAAAATCTTTAATGGGTACCTAAAAGAGTTTAAGACAAATCTTAGATGCGATGATACTGACAGACCAGTTGGCGTGGTTGGTTAAGATACCGCCTATCATGTCGCAGGTCGTGGGTTCGATTCCCATCCAGGACAAACATTTGTGTGCATGAACATGTCTGTTTGTTCTGAGTCTGGGTAAATATCTGAGTAAATATCTATATAAGTATGTATTTACAAAAAAAAAGTAGTATAATTATGTAGTATATCAGTTATCTGGTTTCCATAGTACAAGCTCTGCTTAGTTTGGGATCAGATGACCGTGTGTAGAATGTCCCGGGATATTATTATTATTATACTATAAATATTTCCTTACCTTTATTAGTAAGTGTATCGTCTGGCGGTCTTGTGCGATGAAAACTTTGGATTTCTCGCTATGAATCCATCCGCCTGTCTTTTCAGAAAAGATGATATTTTTGGCGAAATCTTTCAAATCTGTATCGTGTTTTGTACTTAAAGTCGTCTTTAACATTGAATTGACGCACCATAAAGTTGAAAACGTCTAGTGCCGAGCAAAATATACACTAGCTACGGTAGTGTCAGAAGCCGTAAGCAAATCTGTTGCAAACACCAAAAAACTTTAAGATGTCGTCTCATATCGGCCGTAAATCTGCTCAGAACTGAAAAATATCATAATCGGTAAAAGCTTATTTTATAAGGATTGCAATGAGCCTACTAATTATAGTGTCGAGCAAATACAATGGCTACAGCAAGTGCTATTCTGTACAAAGCTCACCGTGAAAACTTAGGTGAGGTGAGCGTGGATTGAGCTGTCAATAGTGTCAACCCAGGTGGAATGACAGCTCTCTTCAAGCTCACTTCACCTACGTTTTCCCGGTGAGATTTTTACAGAATAGACCGGCTGTTTTCACGAAAACAAACGGCGGCGCGGGCTCGAACTGCGTGCACTAAACATTTTACCATTAATGATGGTAAACATTTAGCTCATATCTAAATAATAATTTAGTGAAAAGTAAACTCGCCGCGCTTGACTCGGTGGAACGCAGAGCTAAGAGGCTCATTGGCGACGTAAAACTGGTGGATGCCAAGCTTCATAGCTTGGCTCATCGCCGCAAGGTTGCCTGCTTGTCGGTCTTCTACAGATTGTACTTCGGAGAGTGTGCCCGAGAACTCCACGACCTCATTCCACCGGCCCCCTTCTACCACCGGACATCTAGACGCACTGCCAGTTACCATCCCTACCTGGTTGCTATTCCACCAATTCGCACTAAGCGCTTCCAAATGTCTTTTATAATGCGCACAGCAAAAGAGTGGAACTCACTACCTGCGTCTGTGTTTCCGAACGTATACAACCCTAATCTCTTCAAAGTGAGAGTGAACAGGCTTCTTCTGGGTAAGCTCACTACATCGTCGACTTTGTCTCTGTCACCTCTGACCTAGAATAGAGTCAAGAGCAAACCCATCACAAATAAAAAAAAAAATAAATAAAAAAAAAAAAAAATATAAGTAGTAATAAAGTCTTATTACAAAATGAATTATTGATAATATTTTTTCATTTCAATTTTAGGCTGCGATTTAACAGAGTGACTGTATAAAAAGTTGGGTCATGACTTAATAGTTTTAAATTTTTTAACAGCAGGGAAAATCATCTCCCAGGGACGAAAAGTACTGTTTTCTTCCCTCTAATCAGGTAAATTCAAGCGTACTTTCCAAGTATGAGAAATTAACAATACATTTCTTATATTTTCTCTGTATTTCAATATGAGCTTTGATGCTATGAAAACACAAAGAACTGACTGCTTTCTCTAATCTCAAAAATGAGACTAACTTTAATAGAGTTTTCATCATTCAAATACTAACTTACATTCAAAATGCTACTTTAACAGAGAGTAAATAGAGTAGAATTTTGGTGAACCGGATGAAAACCGCAACATTACTATTCCTTATTCAATATACTGAATGAAGTTTGTCGTTGAATCTGCAGGAAATAGATCCACGCGGCAATGGCCGCTGTTTCCGGCTGAAAGTGATCCCGCGGCTGGCCGTATCCGGTGGCTGGCGGTCCGTTATGTCCCCCACCTCCGGTTTGAGCGATGCCTTACTTTTGTTTTCGGTATTTCATGACTATATCCAGCACTATCCGGATTCAGTTTTATTTGTTTGTTTGAATAAGGACTGGACTCTTCGTTGAGGTTTTTTGGGTGGTGCAGTCCTGGTTTTATTAAAGTTGTGACTTTTGCGCTTCACGTCAGTTAAATAATATATTATAACTTGCTTAAGGATATGATGGGGCTGACATGACCTGTTCTTGGTTGCAAGTCCCTAATAAATAAAGAGAAAAAAAGGCTAACCTACTGATAGTGGTTTGAGTATTGTAAGATTTGTGTCTGTAAACGCACAATACAGGAAGATTTTTTAGTTCAGGTTTTTAAATAGGTAGCTTTGCGAATCGAACACACATATAATATCACGCCTGTAATCCTCGAAGGGTTAGGCAGAGGTGCACCCACATTTCGTCCGATAAAAAATCCCAATAACAATTTGCACAATTCGAGAATGAATCCCACGCAGGGCGTCATGCTTAGCAATAGCGCAAGTTGACCTGATAATTATAAAGCACTTGGTAACATACAATAGCATTGCTCAGCATCACAATCACAAGGCCTAAGTACCTACTTACGCAACCATGGTAGGTGCTGTGAAGACTTGAACCTCACAGGGGGATGCTAAACTAATAAATGATAAAGAAATTAGGTATTATATTTTAAATTAAATACATACGTATATATAAACAAGTATTTCTTAAACTGATCCTCTCTTGAATCGACATTTCCTTAGAACAAACTAGGACTACTTTTTAGGGTTCCGTACCTCAAAAGGAAAAAACGGAACCCTTATAGGATCACTCATGTGTCTGTCTGTCTGTATGTCTGTCCGTCTATCACAGCCAATTTGCTCCGAACCTGATGGACAGATTAAGTTGTTTGGTACACGTATGTATTTCTGTGACCCAAATATGGACGTGTAATGTAAATTAATGAATTTTGAATATGGGGGTCAATTTTGGGGGCAAATAAGAAAATTAAAAAAAATGCAATCTGTACCTTGCGATATATCGAATGAGAGGGCTCACTGTGAGTGTCTCAAATATATGTATATTTTTATAATTTTAAAACAAGCTGTTTTAAAGTTATTTAAGAAAATAGACGAAAATTGACCATTCCTCCCCTTTATTTCCGAAACAACTGAGCTTAAAATTTTGAAAATAAAGAAACAGAATATAGTTCTATAGCTATAGGTTACAGGAAAACCTATAAGAAGTCTATGGTCTTAAAATAAAATAACATGGTAAATCTCTCAATATTGTGCGTACAAACATTTGTACATAGTTAAACGAAAAAGATCCAACCCACATTAGGTGTAATGTGAGTTGGATCCTTTTCGTTTAACTATAGACATTTGTAGTAGGAATGTATGAGAAAACATGTTTTTCAACTACAATGTTAAGTTTGTTCTTGGGATAAATTCATCCCAACTACGGAACCCTTTATTATGCGTGGTCCGACACGCACTTGACCGGTTTTTTTATTCAAAAGTAGTTCGATATTTGCTTGAGCGATAGAATGTCAGCCAGTATCATAGGTTGTCCAGTCTTTTCGCAACTATATTGGGGTCGGCTTGCAGTCTAACCGGGTGTAGCTGAATAATATTATTTTATATGGACGGATTGTCTATTTGACCTCCACAACCCAGTTACTAACACGATACCCCTTGGCAAGACTGGTTGTCAGACTTTCAGGCTTCGGACGACCTGTCAAAGATCCACAAATGACAGTGGGGACCAACAGCTTAACGTGCTTTGCGAGGCACGGAGGGTCTTGTTATGTAAAGATGGTCATTAATGAACGGATCAACCGTAGCAAGTGTTGATCGACCCATGCGGCTGTTGTTACCTAGCCACAAACCCCAATTTTTATAATAAAATACCTAATGAGAGTTTTGAAATGACTGATTTTGATAAACTAGAACTTAAAACTTTGAGACGTAGAATATATACATACCTACATCAAAATATACTAAAAAAATTCGTATTACATCACAAAGTTCTGCCGGGATTGCTAAGTGTTATTGCTCTGTAGAATCATACGAAAATAGAAATTGTGACAAGCGAGAGCATCGCTAGTGCATGGCGTCTGTACGTATGGCCATGAAAATTAATTATATCACATTTTAAATAACTATTCTTATATCACTGCAGGGCTAAGGCCCTTAGTTGAACAAAGAGGAAAATCTCCTGGCAAAAAATAAAATGAGAAGGTGGCCTGTGCTGGTTGGAAAAAATAGTTTGCTTTCTTTATATTTGAACAGAAAGTTTTGTTTGTCATTCAACAAACTGATCTTATATTTATTTTCACTGAAAGTCAGTGTTTTTATTATAAAGAACTTTACAAACTTTAAGAGATGCCTAAATAGATCTGAATAACTTTTACTATGGGACAACTTCGAGATCGCGAAAATCTAACCGCTGTCCAATACAGTGAATAGTAGGTGAACTTTATTATGGAACAGCTGATATTTTTTTCGCGATTTCAAAGTTGGTCCCATAGTAAAAGTTACTCAGTTCGATGGTCTAAAGCACTCCTTCACTAATTACGAGTCACCCTAAATATTAATTGAATGTTGGCTAGTTACAATTTCATAAACAACGAAAAATATTGTTTATTTCTTATTTTTTTTTATTTTTTTGAAATGTGTTTGCTCTTGACTCTAGTCTAGGTCAGAGGTGACAAAGACAAAGTCGACGATGGAGTGAGCTTACCCAGAAAAAGCCTGTTCACTCTCATTTGAAGAGATTAGGGTTGTATGCACTCGGAAACACAGATGCAGGTAGTGAGTTCCACTCTTTTGCTGTGCGCATTATTAAAGACATTTGGAAACGCTTAGTGCGAATTGGTGGAATATCAACCAGGTAGGGATGGTAACTGGCAGTGCGTCTAAATGTCCGATAGTAGAAGGGGGCCGGTGGAATGAGGTCGTGGAGTTCTTGAGCACACTCACCGAAGTACAATCTGTAGAAGACCAACAAGCAGGCAACCTTGCGGCGATGAGCCAAGCTGTGAAGCTGTGATTGTGTGGCTAGATTTGCACCATGAAATTCAGCAAGATCTTCTTGTCTACCAGGCACACTCGCTGCCCTCGTGGCCCACACTGAAAGGCATTCCACCATCCTGCGGCACTCCATACAAGTTCCATTGTTATATAAATATTACACATACAAGATACATACTAAGTAAATTGGTTCAGACGAAATTCTGAAGCGTGTTGTGTTGTCAGTTTGAATGTACGAGTATGTCTAATCTATCTACACTAAAAATCCTATAACTAATATTATAAATGCGAATGTGAGTTTGTCTGTTTGTTTGTTACGCTTTCACGGCTGTACCGATTTTGATGAAATTTGGTATACGGATACTTTGAACCCTGGCAAAGGACATGGCTACTTTTTATCGACATACCACGCGGGCGAAGCAGCTGGCGGAAGCTAGTAATATTTATAAATGCGAAAGTGAGTTTGCTTGGTTAGTTTATTTGTTACGTTTTCACGCTAAAACTACTGAACGGATATGGATGAAATTCGGCATATGGGTAGACCACGATCTGGGTTAAGACAAAGGATACTTTTTATCCCGGTAATAAGTTTTCTTGGGATAATTTCCGACCTCCACGTGGGCTAAGCCGCGGTCAAAAGCTAGTAATAATTAAGAGAAAATATTATTTTTTTTGTATGTTTGTTTGTTACACTTCCACGGCTAAACGGCTTAACTGATTTAGATGAAATTTGGTATGGGAATACTTTGAACCCTGAGGAAGGACCTAAGCTACTATTTTTTTTTACCTACATACCTACTTGACGTAAAGCATGGGGTGTTTTATTCTAGACTAGCGGCGCCCCGCGGCTTCACCCGCGTTAGTCTCGAACCCGCAGGAATATGGAGTTAAAAAGTATTCTATGTGTTAATCTAGGTTATAAACTATCTGTGTCCCAAATTTCATCAAAATCCGTTACATAGTTTTAGCGTGAAAGAATAAGAAACATCCAGCCATCTTCACAAGCTTTCGCGTTTATAATATTATAGTAGGATAGTAGGATTGAAACTCCAAACCTCAACTGTAAAAATTAATCGCGCCTTACTGGCTGAATGGATTTATATATTTGGCAATCGGGTAGGGTATGTATTCAATTGAAATATGAAACATGCAACTAAAAGTTAGCAATGTGACTGGCAGGGAGGAACGTTGACACCTGAGATACAGGGCCTGGCCTAGTATGGATGACAGGAGTTTCACAAAATCGAGCACGTACTTAGCCTTAGGATCCATTGGTAACCCTTTTTTCTCTCCTTATGTATTAGGCATAAGAAAATAAATTATTATTAATTATGATTAAAACTATTAATGGGCACTCTAATATCCTAACAAATGCAAAAGTCAGTTTGTTTGTGTTGTTTACGCTTTCACGCTAAAACGATGGAACGGATTTGGATGAAATTTGGCACATGGGTAGACCGTGACCTGCATTAGGATTTTATCTTATTCATATTTATAATCTTTATTGTGAATCATAGGTAGGTACATAAATACACATGGCCTTATAATAAAAAGATCAGCTATAATCCTCCGTATAGGCGTACAATCGCAGTATGAAACAATTTATCAGTGGACAATTAAAATAATAATAATAATAATGGTGGGGCTTGCGTGCTCCAAACTTTAGGTCTGTGCCGGTAGAGTTTGCCGGAACGGGTCTAGGATGAGGAGCCAGACCAAGAGAGATACAAAAACCCGCAGGGCAGCATGTGGCGAGCTGATGGGCAATAGCGACCCCATGGACCCTATCTCCCGGGAGAAATCTTGAAAGCTTGCCTTTATTGGCCGGCTGGAGTGAACACTGACGAGGAACAGAGCTCCCACCTCTTTCTTGCCTTTATTGGCCGGATTAAGTGGAGATTCGCAAGAGCAAACGTGCTCGGAGGAAGGAAGTATTCCAGTAAGGTGCTGGTAGGGATCTTGACCGTACTTCCGGGATTGTCCTGATAGCCGTGGAATACCTCTCCACTCCTCAAGCACCTCAGGAAGTGTTGCCCCCTTGTCGCTACGTCACTAAGTGCTAGTGGCCGTCTCCGGGGGCCCATTATTGAGTGTGCAAGTCACCCCCTGCCATTTTATCTGTGTATAATATATAACATTGGTCAGGCAAGGGACATAGTTCTTCCATAGTTCAAGTTACCCAATCCACTTTAGCCACCCAGACCCATAGCCCAATATGTTTTGTTTCCACGTACAACAATAGTCCTGTACCAACCGGGGGTTGTCCTTGGGTGCACTTGCATAGTGCATACAGGGATAATCGTCTGTTGGTGCCTCATCATCATTTAAAATTATCTAAGGGGCCTCTGCTAGTTGGCTTCGGCTCCTCGTACGCCTTCCAAAGGTCCGGGACCCCAGGGTCCCGAGAAATATAAAAAAATAATAATAAAACAATTAATTAATGTCAGCAAAATTTAAATAATGTCGGAAAATTAAATATCATAAATTAGTATAAATTAAATAATGTAAAAAATAAATAAGTTGTAATAATTAAAAAAGATTTTTTTTTTTTGAGATGGGTTTGCTCTTGATTCTAGTCAGAGGTGACAGAGACAAAGTCGACGATGGAGTGAGCTTACCCAGAAGAAGCCGGTTCACTGTCACTTTGAAGAGATTAGGGTTCTATGCGCTCGTAAACACGGACGCAGGTAGTGAGTTCCACTCTTTTGCTCGCATTATAAAAGACATTTGGAAGCGCTTAGTGCGAATTGATGGATGAATTATATAAATGTCAACTTTTTTTTAAAAAACCTGTACGCATCATGACTAAGGTAGACTGTATTGTGCAGTAATTTATCAAACAAGAAATCGTTTACGGAGTAATAACATTTCTCCACAAACATGTCATGAAGTTTCTGTTTAAACAGTTTTATGTTTGGAATTTTTCTAATCGGAATTGGGATATTATTAAATATACGTGGAGGACAGGGCATAGGATACTTTTGATTCCGGTTGTACGTTCCTGTGGGATAATTTCCTACCACCACGCGGGTGAAGCCACGTGCAAAAGCTAGTACAGACGCCAGCACATCAAGCTACTACAATCTGTCAGATTTCTTTAATAGATTTTCGACTTTATTGCTAAGGCATTAGGTTCAAGGTTGATTGCGAAAATCTGACAGTTTCGGGTAGGTTGACCTGCTGCCGTCTGTACATAAAAAATGTGCTTTATTTTGTGAGCTTCAAGTAATTCCCATTTTGGTGTTCTAAAATACTAAATTGCTAATGTCGTTCATCACTCGCTCCGCTCGCTCGGCTCGCGTGGAGTTGGTGACAGTTCTAACCTAGCTAGACCAGAATGTTAAAAACAGGCCCATTTATAAAAAAAAAACAAGCGTATATAATAAGAATTCCAAAAAGTTTTTGGAGGCTCATTTATTAAAAAATACCGGCCAAGTGCGTGTCGCACCACGCGCAATGATGTTCCGTAGTTGGGATGAATTTATCCCAAGAATAAACTTAACATTGTAGTTGAAAAGCATGTTCTCCCATACATTCCAACTGCAAATGCAAGTTTGTGCGCACAATACTGAGAGATTTACCATGTTATTTTAATACCATAGACTTCTAATAGGTTTTCCTGTAATCTCCTATAGATTACAGACCACAGAACTATTTTCTATAAATATATATATTTTTTTAAATTTTAGGCTCAGTAGTTTCGGATATAAGGGAGAATGGTCTATTTTCGTCTATTTTCTTAAATAACTTTAAAATAATATATTTTAAAATTATGAATAAAATCTATTTGAGACCCTCACAGTAAGCCCTTTCATTTGATATGTCACACGGTACAGTTTGTAAAACTATTATTATTATTATTTAATATTATTTATTATACAGAGTGTCCCTGGAAGTATGGATCAAATCGAATAGGAGTGTAGGCAAGGTCATTTCCAAACTTGTATACTGTGACAATGTTGGTACAATTTTTTACGGTTCAAAAGTTATGACCAATTTTTGTTTTTTTCAATCACTTCGAATAAAGCCCAATGAAAAAAATCATAAAAAAACTATCAGGGCTATTTTTTTTTTTTTTTCAAAACGTTGTAGAAAAGTGGGCCTTTCTTTTGGTAATACTTATACGCATCTAGAAAACATGTGTTCAATAATAAAAAACAGTTACTGCAAAGTCTTCGGTCTGGCAGAAGTTTTACTCAATTTTCGAGCGATTTTTATGGGAAATAGTTACACTAGCGAAAGTTGACCACGTATTACAAAAACTGGTCCAAGTCATAGAAATTCGTTGGAGGTATGAATCACTGGAATATTCTTAATAGCTTAAAAGTTAGAGATTTTTATTAACAAGAAGGTCGTATTTTTACAATTTTCTATGTTTCAAATTTTCATTTTTTTCAACTTAACTAACGATTTAATTTCAGTCCCTAGGCATTTGTTACCTATCTGAACACTACTGCTTGATGTGGTTTAGGTTTAAATAAAAAATAATATCGGTAAACTTTTTGTTATCTCATGAGTCATATTATTTGCCCTAGCTACAACCCCGAAAAAACCGTGCACCTGCTGTCAATGACGTCATATCAGCGCTCTGGTACAATATGTATGGCGACGGGGCGAGCGCGGCGAGGTGAAAGAGGAAGTGCGAGGGGCATTGCATTCCAACGAGGTGCTAGGAATGTGCGGGGGAAGGGAAAGAAAAGAACCAGCGCCGGGGCACGTTTGCACTCAGGTAGATGTTTTAGTAACTCACTACCAGCTTGTGACTGCGCACGTACTTAATTCGGTGTTCATCAATAATTATTCTTTAACGTTATTTGGACTGTGTAACTTGGACTTTGTTTTTGCCTGTGATTTGGACACTGTTTGACTTGAGTATGGCTACGTACAACAGCCATGAATATGCAGATATGAATTTCCTTTACGGATTTTGTGATGGAAATGCACGCCAAGCTGCAAGAGTGTATCGAGAGCGATATCCTAATCGGGACCGCTATCCGGATTACCGAGTATTCCAACGTATACACTCCGCTTACGCAGATGGTAGAAATCCAGGAGCTAGAGAAGGTCTACGTAGCGTTCCAGACCTTGGAGTCGAAGATGTGGTGCTTCAGATGCTACGTGAGAATCCAATGACAAGTATTCGTCGCATGTCAAGAATGTCAGGGATTCCGAGATCTGTGGTACATCGTACTTTGAGACGACACATAATTCATCCCTTTCACGTTCAACGTGTGCAAGCCCTTTTACCGAGTGATCATGGCCCGAGAAGGGCTTTTTGTAAGGAAATGTTACGTCGCCATCGTGAAGATTCTCAATTTTTAAAGAAAATTTTATGGAGCGATGAAACAAGTTTCCGAAGGGTGGAGATATTTAACATGCATAATCTGCATTTTTATGCGCGCATTAACCCACACATTGTACGAAGTGACCATTTCCAGCATCAATTCGGAGTAAACATGTGGGCTGGAATAGTAGAAGGACAGCTAATAGGTCCTCATGAGTTACTTGCTAGACTCGATGGCCCCTCATACGTGAGATTTCTACAGAATGACCTAAATGGTTTACTTGGGGAAATATCACTTGAAACCAAGACATGTGGTTGCAGCAAGACGGCGCTCCCCCACATTACGCAAGAGTCGTAAGAGACCATCTAGACTTAACTTTCCTTAGTCGTTGGTTCGGAATAGGGCACATTCGATGGCCAGCACGTTCCCCTGACCTGAACCCCATAGATTTCTTTCTATGGGGTTATTAGAAAGAGATGGTGTACGAGACAGAAAGCGGAACCGAGGAACAACTCCGTCAGAAAATCACTACATACATCATTATACATAAAAAAGAATTCCCATGCATTTAGACGAATAATACCAAATTTCATTCGGCGATGCCAGTTGTGTTTGAGAGTAAGAGGAAGGAATTTGGAACATCTATTGTAATTTCAATATAATAATACATTTACATATTAATTTCATTGTTTTATTTTATTTTGCCACGTAGTTAGAAAATTTTAAAAATACGACCTTCTTGTTAATCAAATTCTCTAGCTTTTAAACTATTAAGAATATTCCAGTGATTCATACTTTCAAAGAATCTCTATGACTTGGACCAGATTTTGTAATACGTGGTCAACTTTCGCTAGTGTAACTTTTTCCCATGAAATCGAAAATTTAGTAAAATTTTTGCCAGAACGAAGCCTTTGCTGTAAATGTTTTTTCTTATTGAACGTATGTTTTCTAGCTGCGTAAAAGTATTACCACAGGAAAGGCCCACTTTTCTACAAAGTTCTGAAAAAAAAAGTAATTGATAGCTTTGCTAGATTTTTTTATGATTTTTTTTCATTGAGCACTCAAAATCAAAATCAAAATCAAAATCAAAAGTCATTTATTCAAACTAGGCTGAAAATCAGCACTTTTCGAACGTCAAAATTACATAAGACAGTCCCCCAAAACGCCCGCCCTTCACCACTTCCTAGTGCTTTAGCTGAGGAGAAGAAGTGGCGCAACAAACTCCTCAGCAGCACAGCTGTCTGTTCAGTTAAATAAAAAAATTTAAAAAAATATATATATTCTATACAACACTGTGCAAATTACATGCAAGTACATTACGCAACACAAACATTAAATTTAATTTAATTATTTGCTATAAGTCAGCTAGCACACGCCAATATACTTAAAAAAAGAAGAAAAAAATCGAAAAATCGAAAACTATACTCAAGCAGAATCAAAATACAAAACTAAAAACGTAAGTAGAACTTTATACCTATATTAAAAGCCTCCAGTAATAAAGGGCGTGCCCACTTACATATAGCCGTAACTCGAAGTCACAGATGATAAACTAGGACCATCGAAGTAAAAAATACGAGTTAAATTACTAATAACAAAACAAAACCAAGGTCAGCAAGACGACCAGTCACCACAAGCAGCACCCGTTCACGAGCATAACGCAAAGATCAGCCATTACCCCCCTCGCCATATTTGAGGGAAGGAGGCAACCCGACCCCCGACGCTACCGCAAGCAGTGACATCTAAGGGAGCATGACGAACCTGCTGCCGGTTGCTCAGACAAGAATAATTATGATCAATTGTCGAGGTCACTAGCTAACCACATATTGCAATACCACTCATAAAAAAAACATTGTAATGAGTAGATTATGTCAATGATAAATAAAAATAAAATTAAAATAAATTGACCTTTACAGTCAAAGAAAATAAATAATTATATGAACCCATATAACCTGTCAGTAGGTAAGCTAATTCTGGAGAAAGAACATAAACATTGTCTTAAGTTAAACACAGCGACCAACTATTCTTATCGTTTAAGTAATCGTTGATAGAATAGTATGCCTTTGAACAAAGGTTAGATTTTACTTTGGCTTTAAACGCATTGTAAGGCAAATCTAGCAAAGAAGAGGGTAGCTTGTTATAAAAGGATATACCAAGCCCAACAAATGAGTTATGAACCTTATGAAGCCGGTGAAATGGAGCACGTAATTTGTCCTTATTTCTGGTGTTAACATTGTGAATATCACTGTTTTTAGTGTATAAATGTATATTTTGTCTAATATATAACTATGCGAAGTGATTGAAAAAAACAAAAATTGGTCATAACTTTTGAACCGTAAAAAATTGCACCAACATTTTCAGGATTAAAAAGTTTGGAAATGACCTTGCCCACGCCCCTATTCGATTTGATCCATACTTCCAGGGACACCCTGTATAACTATACACGACTCATTTCCTCATATTTAAAATTTGGTATATATTACACATATTTACAACACTATATTACACATATATACAACTTAATCGGTCCATTAGATTCGGAGCAAATTGACTGTGACAGACAGACAAACACACGACTGATCTGTAAGAGTTCCGTTTTTTCCCTTTGAGGCACGGAACTCTAAAAAGCATACATCATTAAAAGTAAATAAGTTTCTATCGGTTCAAAGAAGCATTTTTCTTTTTAATTGTCTGACTTCCACACGTTCGAAGCCGCGAGCAAAGCTAGTAAAATATGAATTACATACATGACCCGGAGTTGTTGTTACAGAAACAACTCGTTCACAAGCTGGACCTGTTGCTCAAACATTTACGTCGAGTCGCGTCCACTCCAGAGTGCTGGAGAGTAATCCAGAAGTCATGCGCTTGTGGGCCTGAATTATGAACTTGAGCAGTGGATGCCGCGGGGTTGGGGGTACCGCACTTGGAGTGGTAAACGCTGGAAGCGATGTACCTACAGTATCATAAAAAATATTCAAGCAATTTCGTAATTCTGGCAGTAAAACATGATTATCTCAAATCGTAGGTTACTATTCTGGGTTCTATTTAAGATAACTGGCAATGCGACATACTCGTTTTCTTTCATTTTCACAACAGGTCTGTTTAATGAAAAAGAAAATGTATGAAATGTATGAAAGAAACTTGTATACTGGTAGCCTGTCACCTGTCGGTTTTATTAAATAGGACCTGCAGATCTATTCTGTAAAAATATCACCGTGAAAACGTACGTAAAGTGAGTTTGACGTGAGCTGTCATTCCACCTGATGCTACGGATTGACACTATTGACAGCTCACTTTAAGCACTACTGTACTGAGTGCTTACCATCTTGAGAATGTCAAAGGACAAAATTAATGTAGTTAGTCACAATGGCGCTTTTCTACAATATGTAACAAAAACCCTGTTGTTCCATTTAGAGACGTATAAATTTACCTACAAGCACAACATTGATGAAATTATAATAATAAAAAAAATAAATAAGCAGTGGCTAGTCGAGAGATCAAGTAAAATAACTTTTAAAATCGACACATAAAAAAAAAATACCGTGTAAACCAACATGTTCAATGATTCATTCGTTAGTCGTAGAGCTGACAAGGTCACGAACTTGTGTAGAAAAATACACATTGGCGCAGAGGCGCCAAAGAGGTCAAAGAGGGTGGCGGAAATGTTCTATCTCTTTTTAGTTTCACGTCATCACTTCATGCAGAATTGCAAAGGTAAGAAATCACTCAAAAATTACAAATATTAATTAATTAATTTATTTATATATTTAATAATCAAACATTTATTTTAATTATTTTTGTTGAACAGTTTATTATAAATGACTTGCTTTATTACGTATTTATACCGATTCTTAAAATGTAGGTAGAAGGAAAAACGGTGTTTGTAACATATTGTATGTATAGGATGACTGGTAACTAGTGACCGATACTTAACATGATTGTACTCATGATAACAAACAACTTTTACTATGGGACCAAACTTGAAAACGCGAAAAAAAAATCATCAGTTCCCTACATTTATGTTCGCATAACTCGTCAAAATATAGGGAACAGCAGATTTTTTTTCGCGATTTCAGGTTTGGTCCCATAGTAAAAGTTGTCTGTTATCATGAGTACAATCATATGTTTAAGTATTGGTCACTATTTCCCAGTCACCCTATATACTGCATTCAAAAAACCTACATACAACTTTACGAATGCTGAAACCCTTTATCATCAATGTATGAAGTGGATGTAACAAAACAAGAATAGCACAAATTATGACCGCCCAAAGATGCTGTATTGCTGATAAATTTAAAACCCGCTCAACAACCGCAGCGTCTCTCCCGCCTAGTGCGTGACCACGTTAATGTTGGACGCTACAGCCGCTCCGTGCGTTGGTAACAAATTCATAGCGTCGCCCAATGATGTTATAAGTAAAGACGTAGATAGACGCCACAACTTCGAACTATTAGATGGCACGTGGAAGTAGGACGGCATGTCGTAATTACCGGGAGCGAAAAAGAGACAAGACGACGAAAATGTGGCTAATTAGCCACATTTTGACGTGCCACTTGCGGAGCGTGTATAACCTATCTACGTCTTTTTACTTATAATATCATTGGCGTCGCCCGATCTTTTATGGTGACGCTAACAGCC
The DNA here is from genome assembly GCA_948252095.1 of Dicycla oo. Taxonomy (NCBI): domain Eukaryota; kingdom Metazoa; phylum Arthropoda; class Insecta; order Lepidoptera; family Noctuidae; genus Dicycla; species Dicycla oo. The sequence continues at coordinate 21,213,365 of OX411716.1, forward strand.
TTCAATTTCATATTACGATAGCTTTTAGCGTGCTTGTTAGGTTGTTTACTTTATTTGTTGTTTATTGAAAGAACGTTGGCTAGACACATTTGTTTATTTGAGAAATTAATTGTTCAAAGTGTCGGTTTGTATGCTTTAACACGTTACTTTGTATTGTAAAAAGATTTATTATTTATTTATTGAATTTATTTACATAGGCACCAATTCCCAATAAACAAAGCACAAAGACAAAAAATTGCTAAATTCATAAAATTCATTACTATCCTAAAAATAAAATACATTAAAATCCAATAAATACATCATTAAATAAAAAAATAAAAAATTAATTACAATACGATTCAAACTTAATGGCGGCTCGGAACATTCGTACGTTCCGAATGTTCCGATGCGCAGAACGCAATATTAGGTATCAGCGGGACGTAGAGGGACGTGGCGGCGGGGCCCAACCCCGCGCGCCCTCTCTCTCGCCCGCACTCGCCCTACGCGTCTTCCTCTTTATGTGTGAGTTACGTCCGTATACAGCACACGCGCGCGCATTCTTGCTTACGTACAGTCGACCTCATAATAGTTTGTTTTTGTTAATTGTTTTATAAGTATTTTTTTATTTGTTATTAACTATTTTGTTTTCATCTTTTCGTTATTTACGTTAAGTTAGATAGATTAGTATTAGTAGTTAGGTAGATTAGTATTGGTTTTACGGAAAATACTTTGTTTAAAAATGCCTCGAATTTATTATCCATGTCAGTGACGATGAATCCCATACTGACTCTGTGGAGGAATCAGATTCAACTAAAGAGGAAGGAAATAATATTTCCATGGAAGTTTCTTCCATAAGTAAATAAGTTTTTATGGAGGGGATACAGCCGTTATCATAAACATAAAATTTAAAAAAATACATAACCTATTTTATTTTTCCTTGAACCCTCCCCGTACTTGACAAACTGACAAATAAGTACTATACAGCACTTAAAACATTCACACAAGTTGCGAGTTATAAAAATAATTAAATGGAGCCTAAATAATTGTCTACTTGACTGTACCTGCGGGCACGTGCACTCGCAGCTAACTTCCGAGCCGCCATTAAGTTTGAATCGAACTGTACTTACAAACGTTAAATTGAAAAAAACCGATTTAGGTTAAGTATTTTATTGAAAATGAACATTTCCAAATAAATGATTTACTCGTAAGGAATGAATATCACCATTTATCTATTTACACTATTTTTTTTAAGTAGTGTATGTATCAGTTATCTAGTTTCCATAGTAGTAGCTCTGCTTAGTTTGGAATCAGATGACCGTGTGTAAAATAATGTCCCATGATAATATTAATTAGTTATTTATGCAACTGTAGTATAACAAGGGGTATTAAAACACAAGTATGATAATAGTATCTCATGAGTGTTTTAATACCTAATTATGTACAGTTGCATACAAGACTTTATCTCTACCCATGATATGAATCCTCTATTAAAAGGTTCTGAAACCATAGGGTGTACAGTGTTGTAAGAACTCTTATGTAAATTCATGGAAAGTTTAATTGCTGAGTATCTAATACAAATAAACTATGTATATTTTTTTTATTTTTTTATTACGGCGCTATGGCAGTGAAACGCGCGTGCATGACAATGTTCTTTTTTTGAAATTCATAACGATACCACGACTTGAGTTGTGAGAATGTGGCTGTTTGATGAGGAAGAAAGGGACCGAGAAAGCAAAGGAGTTGCCTGTATAGGGTGATTAGTAATTAGTGACCGATACTTAAACACGTGATTGTACTCATTATAACAAACAACTTTTACTATGGGACCAAACCTGAAATCGCGGATAAAATCAGCTGTTCCTTACATTTATGTTCGCATAACTCGTAATAACAAACAACTTTTACTATGGGACTAAACCTGAAAACGCGAAAAAAATCAGCTCCTCCCTACATTTATGTTCGCATAACTTGTGATAACAAACAACTTTTACTATGTGGGGCCATACCTGAAATCGCGAAAAATATCAGCTGCTCCCTACATTTTGACAAGTTATGCGAACATGAATGTATGGGACAGCTGATTTTTTTTTTCGAGTTTTGTGGTTTGGTCCCATAGTAAAAGTGTTTGTTATCATGAGTACAATCATGTGTTTAAGTATCGATCACTAATTACCAGTCACCATTTATATAAAAGAGTACTCTGTGCGAGTTGCATAGTGAAATTTTGTACAACATTATAACACTCGTTTGGATGATATTATGGTTACTATGACACTGGTTGTTTTAATGTTTCAGAAACTTTTATAGAGGATTTGTAGCATGTGTTGTAGATTATTATGTGATTATTATTATTATCTTTCGACATGACTGATTATGTATTATATCAGCATCTTTCTTCAAATACTTACCCATGAATATGTCACTATACACTCACACGTGAAAAGCGAAAGCTTCATTTCTATTGTCTCTCTAGCTGTTTATATCTATTATTTCTAGCAAAAATACAGCTTTGTTATTTATTACTAACCTAAAGAACACTTTAAGTCTCACAAAATCAAAAGAAAATCCGCTAGACGACAGAAATGCACTACTGAACAGATAAAATTATGATTCCATTCAAGAAAAGAACCGTTGAAAGTACTCATTATCTTTGACAATCCAAGTGTAGATAAAGTTCTATAAAAAATCTACCCATTGACGCCTTAGGTAACCTTCGCACGGCACATTCTTTAGAGATTTGATCGTCTCAGCGCACATACATAAAAGTTGTAAAAATGATAACGCGTTCAGAGGACCGTATTTTGGAGTCACACGACTTTAGGCATATCGTACACTGTTTGCTGAGATAGGAGCCTTTTAACCTCGTACGGGACTGTTTTTAACCGACTTCCAAAAGGAGGAGGTTCTCAATTCGTCTGTATTTTTTTTTTTGTATGTTTGTTACGCGATTACTCAAAGACGGATGGACCGATTTAGAAAATTCTTTTTTTGTTTGATAGGGTATACTCCCGAGGTGGGCCCATATAAATTTTATTAACTTATCTTAGGGAGTTTTTGAGTTAGCTTCGATAATGCGTATATTTCCCACTTATTTTATGTGGATGATGTGATGGTGTTTTAATAACTTCCTATCACTGTTATTTACATGGCTATATCTACAATTATTGTGCTCAATTATGTATTCGAATTTGTGTGGGGTAGGTTCCACAACTAAAAAGTGAAAAATAAAAACTTTTTAGCAAAAAATAAAACCGACTTCCAAAACAAAACACTACAAAGTGAAAAATAACTTTAATTTCGGAAGTCGGTTGCAAAAAACGAAAATACAAAACTCAAGACACCGACTACCGAAATTAAAGTTATTTTTCACTTTGTAGTGTTTTGTTTTGGAAGTCGGTTTTATTTTTTGCTAAAAAGTTTTTTTATTACTTTTATTTTACTTTTGTTTTTTTTTTATGTGTTTAGCTTAATTTGTAATATTCCTACGCGACTCTCAATAAATACTTTTCTTACTGTCTTTCCTTTTTTGACGATGCTGCAAAAAGCGACGAAAAGACAGACAGTGTTTTCTTATCTGCTAAATAAAAACTTATATTGTGGTGATTACTGTGTCTGCCAAGTTTATTAATTATTGCGTTTTTATCGTACAATGGCTCAAAATAAATGCTATAGCTACCTTTGGGTGGCTAAGTAGCAGTTTGAGTGCTGTGATAATAACATTATTAATAAATACAACTTTTGTGACAAATTACTAATGCAAGGGTTACTACACAAATTCGTCATACTAGGGGGTATAAATAAGCATAATGTTCTATCCCTGAGTCATCACCTTCATAGAATGAGTCAGAAATATTTCGAAAGTTTATGAGTTCAGCAGTAGAAGGGTTAATTAAAAATGAATCACAAGTATTTTGTAAATAGGCTAACGTATGCTTCCTACAATAAACTAATTTACTTTGTGCGTCAGTCTATGAGTTATATAGTGTTTATACTGTGGCGGCATCTACATCGCCACATGCGAACTACGTATCACACTGACGTCACGCAAAATCCTGCATCACGCAAGTAGAGTTTATCGCGCTACTAGCAATATATCGATGGTCTAGAAGACAAACGTGCTAAGTATAAAATTTTGAATTCTTAACATTTAAGTGCCAAATGTCTTGTTAAAATGTCATAACTCCATCTCTTTCAGTCTAAATTGTGAGTGTACATTTGTATTAAGTGACATCAATCAAGTAAAACTCATAAAAGCTAATGACAGTTAATTAGGTACCATCGTAAAAAAAAGCTTTAGTGATGTTGTTATCACTAGCCACTCAGTCAGAAAAAAGGCACAAAAAGGATTAGTGTACACCACTAAACATAAAATGTAGAAAGAAAAAAAGCACACTTGTTGGTCATTTGTATAAACGCTTAGAAAAGCGTACAAGTCCCAAATACCAATATCTAAGGCAAAAAAGAAAGGTTTGATGACTTTGCTGAAGAATGGAGTGATTCCACATGTCTATGACACGATTTATTCAATTATACTCGTAGATGACTGTTCACATGAAAAAGCGAAGTCGTGTACGCTCGAAGTACATTTATCCCGAGTGGTACACGGGTGAGATATAATAATATAATAATATCCTGGGACATGTCACACGCGGTCATCTGAACCCAAACTAATCAGAGCTTGTACTATAAAAACCAGATAAGTGATATACTACATATACTACTTTTTTTTTTGTAAATACATACTTATATAGATAATTCGCGACATAAAATTCAAAGCTGCTCTTCATAAAAAATATAAAAGTAGTGGCTTAGGGAATGATTACGAAACGTTTGCTCAGTGTAGGACCCAAGTAAAAGGGAAGATTTTAGTAACACAGGAACAATATCGCCAACGTACCTATACAAAAACAAATGTCAAGCGACCCTAAATCTTTTTGGGCTTATGTTAATTCTAAAAGGGGTAACACTAGTAGCCAAAACATTTTAAAGAACGGTGAGGTCTTGACATGTAAACAAGCGGTTCAAGAATTCGCTGAATATTTTTACTCAGTGTATAACGTAGATAAACCTAGATTAGATGTGGATGCGGCGATAGTGGGAGCGGGCAGTCAGAACGGAGCAGGGTGGGTTCATCTTGAAGGATTGGAGTTGGATGACTGTCGAATGGGATTAGCGAGACCGCTGTTGCACATCTACAATCTTTGCCTTAAATCAGCTGTGTTTCCCGAGATGTGGAAGATTACCCGGGTCATACCGGTACCGGCGGTTTGGGAACTAAAGTTGAAGAATACAGGCCGGTTGCAGTATTGTCAACAATGGCAAAAGTATTAGAATCTGCTATTCACAGGAGCGTTTTTCAGCAAGTTAGCTCACAACTCACAGACGCGCAGCATGGATTTCGGCCGATTAGAAATACTACCAGTAATTTACTCAGCTACATGGCGGATGTGGTGCCGATAGTAGACAGTGGGGGACAAACCGATGCAGCCATGGCATTGTTTCCTCAGTCTTGAGATTTGGCATAATATTTTGGGGCAACTGTGCTGAAAGAGAAACAATATTTAGAACTCAAATAAGATGTGTAGGTACGATGTATGGTAGGTCTAAAAACTACTGATAGCTGTGAGCCTGTCTTCAAATCATTAAATATCTTGACTTTCCCATGTCTATATATATTTGAAGTAGCAGTGTTTGTCAAATGTAACTTGAACTTGTTTCCTGCGACAACCTTAAGATTAATCTAGAAAAAACGAATATTATGCATTTTGCCCAAAGATCGACTATTCCAAATGTTAAAGTGCACTACTGTGATCATAACATAGATCAAGTTGACACAACCAAATTTCTTGGAGTAACTATAGACTCTAAATTAGATTGGAAGGCACATACGGAAGCCTTAAGCAAAAAAATGAGTAAGTCCACATATGCACTGTATAAATTAGCCCCGATGTTAAATATTGATGCGCTGCTAACTGCCTATCACGGCTTAGTGTCCTCCAACTTAAGATATGGAGTGATTTTTTGGGGTAATTCGACAAATAAAGATGTAATTTTTAAAATCCAAAAGAGGTGCCTGAGAACTATGTTTGGACTTCAGGTTACCGAGAGCTGTAAACCCTTTTTCAAAAAATATAAAATATTAACTCTTCCATCTTTGTACATTTTAGAGACCATTATATTTGTCAAATCAAACCCACACCTATTTCCCCTATTGTCGGCGAAAGTAATTCGAAATAGACGCGACAATAGCAAACTTTGCATTCCTAGATCCAAGACTGCTTTAATGCGTAAAAGTATATTCTGTATGGCACCAATCCTTTACAATACGTTGCCAAAATATTGGAGAGAATATACCATAGAAAAATTAAGAAGTAGGTTAAAAAGCCTTCTGATAGAGAAAGCCTATTACAGCACTGACGAACTCGCATTTCTGAAAGACAAATTAATCTAATTTTTGTATTTTTATTTACTTTGACATTTAACTGACTAATTTTATTATCAATGATGAGATGATGACTATTCTCTATGCCATTCTTATTTACTTTGACATTTAATTGACTAATTTTATTATCTATAATGAGTTGATGACACTGTTCTTAGTACAATTTTAATTTTAATTTTGATGTTTAATTGTTTGAATAATTGATAATTTATATTATTTGATGTTTATGTTATAACCTACCTATTTATATTTGTACGCCGTTAAGGCAAAACATGACTGTGAAATAATTTTATTGTAACATCTTGCATGCCATGTGTATACTCATGTTTTGGACAAATTAAATGATCTTATCTTATCTTATCTTATCTCAACTTAGATCCCAATACAAAACCATGTTATGTACAAGTGAATACAAAACAGCACTAGCAAGGAAAAGTATTTTAGGCATGGGTCCGGTTATATACAATAAAATTCCTGATAGCATCAAAAATGAAAATTTGTACAACTTTAAAAGAAAATTAAAGAGTTATTTAATAGAAAAATGCTATTATTCAATCGCCGAATATTTGAATGACATGCTGTTATAAAATGTTTGACATTTCATAAGTAGCAACTATTGATCTTCCTCAGTGACATTTAATCTTAATTTATGACATCATTCAATTTATTTAACATTCTATAAATAAGTAAGTGCTGACAATTTTTATTTTATTACAACAAAAACGGACATTCGTTATTTTATCTCACCACACGTAATTTATCTAATTATCTAATCGACATTGTTTAATGTGACTGATAATTCTTAATGCGATAGATGATCTAATTTATTTAATTGTTTATTTATAATTCCTATATTAAATTCTTGTTTTAATTATATTGCATGTATTACGACTGTTGTAAGCCCTAGAGGCAAAACATAGCGCCCTCAATGTGTTACCAAATATGAACTTATAATGTACCAATGTTTTACAATGAATAAATGAATCTGAATCTGCATATTTCGACATTAAATAAGCTTTTGATTTAGCCGATAATGATGTGTTACTGGAAAAGTTAGCAGGGGTCGGTTTCACCCCGCATTTACTGATTTTTTTTTGCATATTATATGAGTAACAGGCAACAGTATGTTGACTATGCAGGATATCAATCGAGCGCGTATTATACTAGATCTGGGGTAAGCCAGGGAACTAATCTAGGGCCTCTGGAGTTTCTCTTAATGATTAATGACCTACCAAACGTTGTGCAAGATGCTAAGTGTTTGCTGTTTGCCGACGACCTCAAGCTTTATCTCCCCATCACAAACGTGAATGACTGTGAAAGACTGCAGAGAGATATAGTCAGAGTGGTAGCTTGGAGCAAGAGTAATCTCCTGCAGTTTAACACATCAAAGTATGTGACCATAAGTATCTCGCGCGCACACACACACCCATCACACATACTTATATGGTGGACGGGGTGCCGATGGATAGGGTCACTGAAGTGAGAACTTGGGAGTTCGTTTCACCACTAGACTCACGTTTCGTGATCATATGATCACGAAACGTCCAAGTTCCACACTAAAGCATTATATAAATCAAATCAAATCAAATCAAATCAAATCAAATCATTTATTTGCTTGAATATGGGTAGGTACATGAGGTGATACATAATAATAAAGTTCTTTATACCATATTCTACCGTAATAGGTGTGCAAATATCTATATCTATATAATCTATTGTAATATATAAAACGAATATTAACAGTACAATATTAATTCAAATTTATTAATTATATAATTTTAATTACATTGTTTAATTTAAAATTTAGTCAGATACATTTATCATTTAAATAATCATGCACTTTATAATATGCTTTATTGATCAAAAACATCTTTAATCTATTTTTAAATGATATGAAATTCGGTGCTTCCTTTATATTATTAGGTAATTTATTATATATTCTAGGGCCCATACAGAACGCACTCTTATCAAACTTAACAGTTCTATGTCGTATTGCTCGAAGTGTACTGGCAAGCCTGGTACTTTTTAATGTTTCATATTTATTTATATTATTCCTTATGTCTAATGCTAGTTCATAAATATACAGTGATGGGAATGTCAATATTTTTAAATTTATAAAATGTGGTTTACAAGTATCTGTAGGTTTTAATGCTCATATAGCTTTAATATTTTTCAAGCCTTTAACTATTCTAAGCACAAAGCCTAAGTAAGAAGCCAACCAGAATGTAATGCAGTTATATGGGCTCTACATGAATCTAACTATAGTCTCATGTTGGAGCGAGCACAAAATAGGTACAAATATATATTAGGGAATACGGGGTATTTCTATTTTATGATTTGATGTATCCAACTCAATTTGTCTTGGGTATGGTCGGATATAATGAACTGAGGGTCAGGAGGCAACTCGCACTAGTGACTTATATCTTTAAGATAATTAGAGGGAAGATTCACAATGCGGATATATTGCGAAGGGTGGAGCTAATCGTGTCAGACGGGTATGCGGGTAGTCGTTGTCAGCCGCGGTTGCTGGCGGAACCGCGCGCGCGAACTAACTTGCTGCGCGAGGCGCCGCTCACGAGCGCACTCCGCACTCTCAACCTCATTGCTGATGACATAGACATATTCTATTGCGATTTGCGTGAATTTACAAGAACAGCTACCTATAGAATTTGCTATGAATAAAATAAAAACAGTGGAACTATTTAAATTTTAAGAGTGCTACAATATCGCATTGTGTCTAGCCTGTAAGGATATTTGTATGTAAAGAGTGAATAAATAAATAAATAAAATGTTGATTATTACACTATTATACCTAATGTTGATGAAGAAAACGTAATTAACGATTGTTCAGAATCTGACCGACTAACAACAAGAACCAATGAAAAAAATGGCCGTGATAATTCAATATTATAATGAACCACTGATCTCATAACTAATTAGAGCTTTAGATCTTATTTCATTTTTGGTTTCGTTTTTAAATTTCATTGAAGTTTTTACAATCCTATGTATGAAAAAAAAAACATTAATAGTTATTGCTTTTTCATTAAATCCTTCAAGTTATTATAATTAATAGACAATACACAATAACCCCAAGTAATCATTTACAAATCACTTTAGTGTACAATAAGTGCTACTAAGTGCCAGTTTTTATATAAAACTGTTTTTTCACTATATTATACACTCTAAATATATACAGTTTTGAGTTTCAGCTTTTCAAACTTAAATTAACTAAAACAGTCCTCCTGAATAATTGCTAGATCTGGAATTAGTACGTTTGTCTTCTAGACCATCGATAAATCGATATACAACGTATCGACATCAATCGTCGGGCAGTAGCCCACCAGACGCAACACCCGTATGGTCGAAGGATCCTCCCTTTTCTATGGAGGATGAGTGAACTTTACACCCTGTTCCTCATACCATCATGAATTACTTAGCGGCAACAAGAGAAGTAACAGCATCTTCAATATAAATGTTAGCCGGTTTCAATCAAGACTTGTCTTTTAAAAATATGGAGTGCCCTACTGCTAGGTGAAATCCGATACTACTTCCACTTCTGTCTATCCATTGCTGCAAAAGAAGTTTTGAGAAAGAGTTGAGCTCATACCCTCCCGTCTCGATCTGCTCCGGTAAATGTTTTATTTCTTTTATTTAGTCTTCAAGCCTTCCTTTTTCGAGTAGTATCCATAATACACCCTCTCAACAGCGAGTGTAGAATATGCAACATAGTGAGTTTCCGTGTGAACGGGCCCGCTCAAAAGATGGCCGGGGATGACGTCACAGATATTTATGCTCCAGAGATTCGCGACGACGAAATTCAACGAATAGATATGTGTGTTAATTTTGAGTTGAAATTCAGACTTTCATGTATGTTGGTTCTTATAAGGAGGACTATTAGATAGTTACTATTTTTATATGAATTAGTTAGGAGCTCGTGGCTAAGTAATAACAGCCGCACAGGTTGATCCATCAGGTTAAGCTACGCATCCTGCGGTTGGTCTGTAGATGGGTGACCATCTTTTCATACCGAGATTCCTCCGTGCCTCGGAAAGCACGTTAAGCAGTCGGTCCCGGCTGTCATTCGTAGATCTTTGATAGTCGTTACGGGTCATCAGAAGCCCGAAAGTCTAACAACCTGGTTGTTCACTCGCAAAAAAGGTTAGGTTAGGTGAGCATTTCTCAAAATTTTTGACCATAGCCAAAACGTCAATGTCCCACGTTTTTTTCTTTGATTATTTTTTTACTATGGTATTATAAGTAATATACATGATATTGTAACTGTTTCAATATTAATAAACTATTAGATAAAATTTCAAAACAGTGTACAAATTAAAAGTGACTTTTAAAATTTAATAACCTGATTAATACCGAAATTTTCATAGTATGGATAATAGTTTGTCCCGTTGTGACCGCAGTGACTTCGAAGTCATTTATTTTCATTACATTCTAAGAAGCTCTACATATGTTATAGTCTCAAAACACTGCTTATGGTCTCAAGATTCATTTATCAATGAGTTAATAGTAAAATAGGTCATAAGTTTAATAATTTTAGAAAAATAATTCTGTCCTATAAAAAATTCCAAAACGGAATTCTTATTTTGTTACCGAAATTTGTTTCGAAAGATTTTTTAAACCATCAAATTAATTATTTTTTAATCTTTGCAACACTATCTGACGACATTTCAATCCGCCATTTTGTTAGAATGTCACTTCGGCGTCGACAACAGCTGCGATAGCTCGGTACTCTGCCTACTGCAACAAATTCTTTCTAGATTTTGTTACATTGTATCAAGGTAAGTTTAAGATATTAATATATTTGTGAAAATTTATTTGATAGTTTATTTTATACACTACACTTTGATGTAAAATTCTTGTTCTAACTGTTTGGTTTTAACCAATATTTCTTTTTTTGAAAATCTCATACGTTTATTTCGTTACTTCTGTTTTTGTTACTTTCACGTGGTAACGTATACTCGGAACGTGGGGTAACAAAAAAGGATTTTTTAAAGCCATGTACATAGGTACATCTCTCAAAAATGGCACTAGATATATATTTGTGAATCCCATCACTACATATTATAAAACAAAGTCCCCCGACGCGTCTGTCTGTCTGTCTGTTCGCGATAAACTCAAAAAGTACTGTACCGATTTTCAAGCCGTTTTTTTTTGGTGAAAACCGCTTGAAAATCGGCACAGTAGTTAAAACTACTGTACGATAGCGTGATTATCGAGGAACATTTTAGTATATAATTTGTTTAGTTTTTGTATTTATTTCTGTGTACATTAACGATATTTGTTGAAAATGTCGGGAAAAAATAAGCCGTCTGGGAGCTTTCAACGAAAACGGTGCCTAAACCCTTTGAGAACTAACAAAATAATGTATGGTGGAATTGTGTACCTATCATATATACTCTATAGAAAAGTCCACGGTGGCATATGTCTATCTCTTAAGGGTAACATACTATATCTATTTTACTACTTTTAAAAATTGTCATTCATGAAGCGTTTATTAGAAACCAATTTACTGTATAATTATCCCCAATTTTAGCGGCGCGGCGCTGCACAGTGTGTTATTTTGACTCAGATTTGATCACTCTTGTTTTATATTTTCATTATATGCATAATATACCAACAAAACTCCATAACAAACTCCCAGTGAAATATCTTGTTTTATTTTCAAGATAAAAATTATTGAAAGTAAGGTCAATGACCCCCTTATATCCTATTTGTTGTTATATTTCATAAAGTACTGTTCAAAATACCCTGTTTTTTTTTTATCTTATAAAACAAAATTTAATCTATCATTTAAAATTAATACGTAAATTGTATCATTATTAATATAAAAAATAAAAAATAATTATATTTTTATGATTTTTTATTTTTTTTTCTAAAATGCTGCAATATTAGCGTTTATTTTTTTGCTCAGGTTATTTTAAATAGGTCTACCTATAATACCCTAAATTTTGAAATACTAATCTTGTAGAATTTGAGATTTATAGCGTTTCTAAGTTTTTTACTGATTTCTATGGAAATAGGGTTGTCAAGTACGGAATAAATAAATGCATTTATATTATGATCTGATATTAATTATTATTATGGGTCGTGATAGCTCATTGGTCGTGATGACTCAGTAGTATAAATTAAGTAATGGCATTTTCTAAATTAATTGTTTTTATTAATTCAAAGAGAAAACTTTTATTCATTAGAGTGTAAAAGTATTTCTTCTGTGCAGAGAGTTAGATTCGATAGTTCTTCAATTTCGGGGTCGGGTGTGGTCATTGGCTCTGTTGCTGGTTTCAATAGGGACAGAACTTTTGTAGGAATAGGTAACCGATTTTGTTTATTTGCGCGGCTCTTTAGCGACATATCAGAAATAAAGGGGTCCGAAGATTCGAGAGCACGACGAAACAGATCAAGAATTGTAGTTTTTCGGTCCATTTTTCTTGTATGGTGCTCTCTATCATATCGCCAAAATTTGTTCCTAGATTCACCTGCCTGCTCGGACAGCATTCCTATTGGTAAAGGGCTCGTTTCAATTATTTGCCACCCATGTACGAGTATTTTGTGCATAGTAACAGACATGTAGTACCAGTTATATTTTTCTACATATTTTACAGCCACAGTATTACAAAATTCCCGAAATTTGTCGACATCAATTGGTAAAGCACTTGAGAGAGCAACTAAAATCGTATGTAGATCGTCCACAAGCCATTCGTCAATGCCCAAAATGTCTGCAAAAGTTTTACGATTTTTGTCTGAAAATGCCGCCCGAGCAGTATTTCCGTCATTAGTAGTCCCTGAATTCGGGCGAACAATATCAACTAATAGTGACATTTTTGATCTTATTTCTGTTTGTATCAGCTTTTTTCTTTCTTCTACAATGCGCGCTGCGTCTGAGTTTTTTGTCACTCTCCACTTTCTTACTGCAGGGTCATTTTTGTAACCCAGATGAAGCAAAAACTCTAAAAATCTTATCCAGCAGTGCAAGGGACTCAAACCGTGAAGTAAAGCGTTTGAATTAATTGATCTCTTTCTAACTACATCTAATTTATTAAATTCTGCGGCAGTTGCCCCACAACAAGCGCAACGCAATTGTGAAGTGGTCCCAGTTATCACATTATAAACCTTACCATCTATAATGGTCAGATATACCTTGGGATCTGCAATTATGCTTCGCCCTGAACCAGTTTCTGCATATAGTAGTGACAAGTTTTTTATTTCTTCTTCTACCCTTTCTTTTTCTTTAAGGATTAAATCTTTATTTTCCGGCCGATATTGGATTTTTAATGGTCGACAATATCTGAAAGATTGGGGGTTTGGATTGGACCACAAAACCAAACCGTGCTGTGTTTTTAACACTAATGGGATATAGGTAGTCGCAAATAAACAATGTTCATCATCAATACCATCTGTAAATTTTTGCTTATATAATGATTGACCTGTACTTCCATCGAATCCCCACGAACCTTCTAAAATGCAAGAAACTGTCTCTTCTTTTTGTTGTTCACAATAAGTCGTGATGTTTTTTTTCATGAGATTCGACAATACGTCTAAATGTATGTAAGAGCAAACTGTGTAATGAAAGAAATGCTTCTTTTTCAGTTATTGTGATATCTTCGTCTGGGTAACAATGTTTTTTTACTGACTGTACTTTATAGTAGGGTGGGTAAGCTGGAAAACCTCTAGATTTCAAATTTTGCTGCATAATTTTATAGTCTTCTGCAGTTAATTTTCTATCGATAATCATTGATAGGGCTTCGTCAGGGCTTAATGGTTCAGTTTTGGTATTGTTTTTTATGATGGTGGCAATTTTTTTTGGTCGAGTAGGACTTTTTAAACACTCTTTCATTACAAATTCGAAATCTTGGATTGAATTTTTGCATAATTTTGCACCTTCTTCGTCAGTTACGATATGTGATAATATTTTAATTATTTTAGAATTAGGTTGGCCTTCGAGGGTATTCTCGATATTTTTAAGTACTTTGCGCTTATTGTGGTGAAAGTGACCGTAATATGTGCCGAGTTTTTGATTATCTGTAGAAGTACATGGAGTGCTTGTGATAATATCAATTTCTTGACTGAGGGCAGAGGTCTGGTTCAACTCATGATCCCTTTCCAACTCTTTTGAATCTATATTTGGAGTACTTGTGAATTTGACAATTTTTTGAGAGAGGGCAGAGGTCTCGTTCAACGCATGATCACTCCCTAATTCTTTTGAATCCATACATTTTATTTGAAATGGTGCCGCTAGCCAGGTATGGTTTTTTTTACAGAACCACGACATGTTGCGGCGGCAATCTAAATAAAGTTTGTCACATTTGTGAGTAAATTGATTAATGTGATCTTTTAATGACTTATTGTTCACATCAATACTACTAGGAATACCTTCGGGATATAAGAGATTTAAAATTACACTAATTCTTTCTGAAATATCGAGATCCATAGGTCTAGACCTTGTATTATATAATTTTGCTGCTGTGACCATAGCTTTATAAACTTCAAGTCGCGTTACGCGTTTGCGTATAACATCTCCTAACAATAATGAAGTTAGTCCCGGAGGGTGAGGAGTATCTTCATTTGCCACTCGCCGACCAACATGAAGGTTGGCGCCCTCATGCCCCTCTTGCATTAAGTCCCCCGGTCGAGGTCCGGAAGGACATCCCCCAGCAGAACAGGTCAGCTCCTGCTGAGGCAAAGCAGCGCCATGGGTCTTTACCGGCTCCATGACGCCTCACCCCCGCTCCTCCGGATATCGGGTAGAGGTATTGGGTTTTAGCGTTTGCTTAACGAGGGCGGACCCCTTCCCAATACCACCCGATATCCATCATCAGAGAAAAATCACCATGCAGTAAGAAGTACAAACTTATATAAGGTCTGCCCGCGACTTAGTACACGTTAAAGGAATATTTACGGAACCCTAATTCTTCTTCTAAAATAAAATTGAGTTTAGATTACTAATTATAACATCAGTTATAAGCCAGTCAAAGTCCCACAAAAATAAAATTTGTATAGAATTGAATAGAATAAAAATTATCTGGAACAAACCAACAAACAACATTTTTTTTTTTTATTGTTTGTGAAGTACCGTTTTATACAATTCTAGACATGTTTTGCAGTGCTTTCGAAACTTCAGACCACTTTGTTTAGTAGTGCTAAATTTTTGTAAATTTTCACACTATGCGATGTGACAACCCTAACCTAATATTTTGAGAATTTATATCTTGAGAATTCTTTACTTTTTTATACGATTTTTTATTTGGGATATGATATGATTATATAGAATCATTTTGTGAAAACATAAATCGCTAATATTATTCAATTAACGAGTAAAAAAATGTTTTCTAAATTTAAGAAAAAAGCATGAATCTTGGACAAGAATCATAATTTTTACTTTTTTATTCTTGGTACTTATACTTAAATATTATATTAAAGCACCTATAATACAAGTGTTAAATAAAAATTTACCTGAAGTGAGAAATTTGTTTTTTTTTGGTTTCTATGGACTTTTCTCGAGTTTTCAAATATCTCTAAAACTACGCAAAATAAAAGTACGGGAGTTTTACTCTAGGCCATAATTTGATTTAATGTGTCAAATTAGTAAATAAAACAGAGTGACCAAATCTGATTCAAAATAACACACTGTGCGCTGCAACGGGGTTATGTTGTTTCGGCTCTTAGTTCGTTTGTATTAAGCAATTGCACATTCGAACATCAACAAAATAATGAAAACCAATAAGAGTGATTCGAGTTTATGTGTTGTAGTCGTTCACTACAGTTGATAGTTAACATCATTATACGACAATGATGTAATATAAACTGTAGGTGGCACATTCATTGGCAAGTTCAATTTTCAAACAGTTGACAAATAAGTTGTATTGTATTCTCTGCAGGTGAAAGAAGTGGAAAATACTGAGGAATTTATTACTTATTCAGGTATATGAACAGTAATATTGTTTTTTATACAAGCAATAATATTAATAACATTTTATCGAAAAAATGCCGTTAACCGCTGCCGAGAAGATGAGACGCTATAGGGAGCGATTAAAATTAAACCCCGAAAAATTAGAAGAACAGCGAAAGAAAAACCTTGAAAGAATAAAATCTAAATATAAATATAAGAAAATAGCAGAAATGCCTGAGGCAGAAAGAAATAAGAAAAGGAAGGAATGGAGAGAAGAAAAAAGAAAGCAAAAAGAAAAGAAGAAAATTAGCGAACAAGCTGCATCGAATACTGCAAGCACAAAAGATTCCAGTGCCAGAAAATCGAGAGTAAAAAGAGAAAACTATAAACATAAATACATAGCAGCTCAAAACCGAATTATATATTTACATCGAGCGTTAGAAACAATGAGGAAAAGGTTATATCGTTTGCAAAAAAGCCAAATGGAAGAAAAGAATAAAAGTGAAGCAGAAATTAATCGGTTAAAGGCTAGGAATGAAATTTTAGAAGCTTCTTTAAAATCGACTTACAAACTGTGTGAAAGTAATAAAGAGAGAGACGTTATAAAGAAAATCGCTAACAATGATCTCGTGAAAAATAGTAAATCTAAGTCACTCATTTCCAAAAAAATAGGTGTAATAACACGAGTTCGAGATAAGAAAACTAAGAACAGGATTTTGAAACTCCAAAAGTCTATAATTGAGTTTTATATCAGAGATGATGTAAGCAGAGCAACCTCTGGCAAACGCGAATGTAAAACATATAAGAAGAACAAACAGCAAATACGGTTTCTTAATAATTCATTACAAATTTTATTCCAAAAATACAATTCCGAAGGTGGCTCTGCATCGTTTGCATCTTTTTGCCGGTATAGACCATTTTACATCATTTCACCAAATTTACAAAACCGAAACACTTGTCTTTGTGTTAAACACAGCAACATGAATTTTAAAGTGGCGGCTCTTAAGCATCACAAAGTGATTAATGTTAGTAATACTCATGATCTTCTTAAGAAAGTAGTTTGTAATACTCAATCATTCGCGTGCATGTACGGCAAATGCAAACAATGTAAATCTATGTCTTTAAACTACAATTTAGAAAATGATTTAAAATCATCTCAAGAAATAACATGGCAAATGTGGGAAATCCAGAACCATAGTTATAAAAAACGAACGCAAAATGACGATGGACAAGAAGTAAAAACTAAAAAAACTGTTAAATCAATAAAAAAAAGTACTATTGCAGAGCTAATAAAACTATTTGAGGAATCTTTAAAATTATTTAAAATTCACAGTTTTAATATGTGGCACCAAACAAAAAGCTATAAAACCTGTATTGAAAATTTAGATGATCATGAAATGGCTGTGCATTGTGACTTTTCAGAAAACTTTGAATGTAAAATGGCAGAAGAAGTGCAAGCAATGCATTTTGGTGCCTCTAAAGTGCAAGTCACATTACATACGGGAGTCATATTTTATAAAGGCGGACAGAAGTCATTTTGTACTGTCTCCCCCTCTAGTATACGTCAGCCACATGCCATATGGGCCCACCTAAAACCCATTATAGAACTTGGAAAATCCTTAGTACCAAATCTCAAGAATATTTTTTTTTTTTCTGATAGCCCTAGCTCCCAATACCGGCAGAAAAATAACTTTTTTCTGATTAAGTATTTTTCATCTTTTTACAAGTTTGATATTTCGTGGTCATTTTTTGAAAGTGGGCACGGTAAGGGTGTGGCTGATGCTATTGGAGGGGTTGTTAAGAGGGCTCTCGATAGGCAAATCGCCTATGGAAAAGATATTATAAACGCTACTGATGTGTACTTGACGTTGGAATCTTTTGTTAAAGCTGTAAAAGTTTTTTACGTATCTGAAACCGATATTAACGAGATAAATGAAATTATACCTGCGGGCATTAAAATTATAAAAGGGACTATGAGTATTCATGAAGTGATTTCTGTACATGGAAATGATGAAATTCAACATCGCATCCTCAGCTGTTTTTGTAATAAGAAATCCTGTTATTGTTATGATCCAGAAACATATAAATACTCAAATTTTCAACATTTTAACCAGAAATCTGAAAATAATGAGCCTACAGATAACCAAACGTTATTGTTAAAGTTAAATGGGTTACCAATTCTTGACACTGAGATGATAGATGATTTGCCAATATTGTGTATTGATAATGTAGATCTAGAAGAAAATGTTGAGGCTAGTGAAAATAATTCCGCTGTAAATCGCGTTGATTTTCTTATAAACCTGAGTGATACTGATGCAAATCCAACTATAGGGGAAATTGATGCACACAAGTTAATAAAAAACAAAGAAAACGTTCCACTTAATATTTCATTAAATGTAATAAATCCGTATCCTTCAACGTCTAAAGGTCCGTATACTTCAACGTCTAAAGGTCCGTATCCTTCAACGTCTAAAGATCCGTATCCTTCAACATCTAAAGGTCCGTATCCTTCAACGTCTAAAGGTCCGTATCCTTCAACGTCTAAAGATCCGTATCCTTCAACATCTAAAGGTCCGTATCCTTCAACGTCTAAAGATCCGTATCCTTCAACATCTAAAGGTCCGTATCCTTCAACGTCTAAAGATCCGTATCCTTCAACATCTAAAGGTCCGTATCCTTCAACGTCTAAAGGTCCGTATCCTTCAACGTCTAAAGGTCAGTATCCTTTAACATCTAAAGATCCATATCCTTCAACGTCTAAAGTTAATCGTGATCCATTAAACAAATCAAAACCTAATACGTATACTCATAGTCCAGCAAAAAAATCATTACTGATTCCTGTAAAAAGACAAATGGCTTGCAATAAGTGCAAAAATTCCACATCATTGCATTATTTGATAAAATGTATGTCTTGCAAAAAATATTATTGCGATAAGTGCGCACAAGGGCAAGCATATTTCGATTACATATGTAATTTTTGTTTTGAAGGTTATTAAATTGTGATACGTACCGCTTAACTGAGTCGGATGTGTGCAGGGTGCGAGAAGACATGACGGGTTGATAAAACAGGATTGTGGATTGGATAGGTAGGTAGCTTCCCCGCGTCACGTCGCAAGCATCATATTATTGTACAGTACGGTACACGTAAGATGGCGCGCCTGAAGTTAGCCACTAGCAACTTTAGCGCTTGTGTACTCGTAAAAAAATAAATGGTTTAACAAAATAAATGCCATTAGGTGTTGATATTGCTGTTATAAAGTGTTATTAGCGTTTATTTTTTTACGAGTACACAAGTGCTACAGTTGCTTGCGGCTAACTTCAGACGTGCCATCTTACGTGAACCGTACTGTACCATCGCACCGCGCTGCTCACATCATGAACCGACACAATTAAACGCTGCACCAATAGCTAAGCAATAGTTTTAAAAGATTTATTTTTTTAATTTTGCAGGTAAAAACCGCAACGGGTCGTTTCAGAAATGGTGATTTACTTTGATGTTGATAAGTTTCTGAGTAAAACCGACTTTTTTACTTGTATCGAATATAATATTGCTTGGCCCTGGTCTACCACCCATTTCGTGTTGTCAGAAAAATGTTTTGGTTGTGGAAGTACAACGAATAATATATTGCATAGAGTTCTTCCTCATTTTGTAGCAACGATGAATCTTGAAGAGATCAGACTGTTACTAGAAAATAATTTCCTTTGGTGTAGGGTATGCAAAAGTTTCAGTGTTTACGACCACTATACTGAAGATAAGTGTGAGTTTTGTAATGTTTGATTTTTTTAACTTTACCTAATAATAAAATTAAAATACATTTTACGATGTCATTATATTATAAATATTTCAGACTAAAGAGAATTAAGATTTTATAAGTCTAGACTACAGCGCATCACAGACACAGCTATAATATATAATATTTCATATTCCAATACAAATCTGCATTGAAAATAAATAGCTTGTCTTAAATTAATATGTAAATTTAATTATGTTACTTATAGCTATATCTGTGATGCGCTTACTAAGTGATTACATTAGTAGAGACTTGCTTAAGCTATTTAATATAGTAAACTCTTCATAAGCGTTGTTTTTTGACTGATTATAACATTATAAGTATTGGAATAATTTTAAGTGTACGTGCAATTTAAAAAATGTGGTTTTTTATACCATATGAAAATATTGATTGTTATATTTTTTTTATTTATGAGTACATTAAGAGTCAAAGTTCACGTAAAATAGCAGATTTTCAGAGGTCTTTACTGGATTCGTTTTACACAAATTTATTAATTTATTACAATATAACCCTATAATATTCAAACAATATCTGTGTTTTTAAAAGATCTAATGAAAAATGTGTAATAACGTCACGTACAGTACGGTTCACGTAAGGTGGCGTGCCTAAGGTTAGCCGCTAGCAACTTTTGTACTTGTTGTACTCGTAAAAAAATAAATGGTCTAAAAAAATAAATGCAAATAACAGTTTATATAACAGCAATATCAATATCTAATGGCATTTATTTTTTTAAACAATTTTCTTTTTCGAGTACACAAGAGCTAGAGTTGCTAGCGGCTAACTTCAGACGCGCTGTCTTACGTGAACCGTACTGTAAGAGCGGTATATTAAAAACTGCAATGTACGTCAGGGTGGACGCGATTAACCAAAAAATATTAAGACTGATTGTTATTATCATTTCAGAAGTATAATTAGTAAATCTTTAATTTTGTGTTGATATATACTTTTGTTTCCATTTTATGATAGTGATTCAAGTGTGTGTGTGTGTGCTAAGCCTTATATTTCCGATTGTGTTACCAACACTTCTTTTTTTGTTACTGTCCCGAAATAGTGCTGATAATTATACTCTATAACTTAATTTTTTCTTCAAATTTAAACACGAAAAGCACTTGATTAAGAGATCAACGAAAGATATATTTTTTTAATAAATATGAATATTGGTATCCTTCTTTTTTATACAAGAAAACGAAACTTTACTACTAGAAAGTGTTCTCACGGTAACAAAAACTAGTAGTATTGCTAAAAAAACAATTTACTTTGTTAGTTTTCACAATTTTTCTTTTGTAAAGATTTGTTTAATTTGTTATCTATACAGTAAAACATAAATTCATGGAAAAAATGGTGTATTATTTTAAGTTTTTCACACATTTCCAAGTAACAAAACAAGAACTTTTATTATGCCCCTAGCTAACATTTTACGGGTTTTTTATATAAAAAACCTAATTAAAACAAAAAACAAACAGAAATTCAGAATCTGAATAACTTTAGCTAATGATATTTAGCATCATATATCCTAAATATACAAATTTTAATTTTACATGAATTTCAAGACTCTGGTCAAAAAATTTGAGAAATGCTCAGGTTAGAACTACGATCGGGGTACCTGGCAAAACCGATTAGAACATATTATAGAAAAATAAAGAAAAATCTTTATTTGTCTCTACTATGATTATTTCTGACTAGCGACCCGGTCCGGTTTTGGACGAGTAGCCCGCTAAAAGAAAAGCTCCCGCTGGGCTAATATTCTATATTATATAATAATAAAATTTCATCAAAATCGGTCCAGCCATTTTGGAGCCCATA
Source organism: Dicycla oo (assembly GCA_948252095.1). Taxonomy (NCBI): domain Eukaryota; kingdom Metazoa; phylum Arthropoda; class Insecta; order Lepidoptera; family Noctuidae; genus Dicycla; species Dicycla oo. The sequence continues at coordinate 21,235,281 of OX411716.1, forward strand.
GGGAACATACATACACACATCGATTTTTATATAGATAGATAGATCATTTATGTAAGTTGTTTCATACAAACACGTCAATAATATTTTAAAAACTACACGAAGTTGAGCCGGTTACCTAAGCACGTATTAAAAATATCTACAAACAAAACACAACAAACAAGGTAGCTGCTATTACTTATATTTTAATGAAATCAACTCCCATACACGCCAAGTAAACTGCACAAAAGTTACGTTTGTTTTCAAAATCAATTTCTGTGTAAACGAATCACTCAGAACTAAGTTTGAATTTTCCATCATATTCTCGGCAACTTGCATATTATAGCTGGTAACCGTATTGAAACAGCCAACTACACACTAACTGATTAATAATAACTATCCTGTGGGGCTAAGACGAACGTGCGGAGTAAACGTTACGTAAAAATAGAACGATTGAAAATTTCTCAATGTCAGAGTCATTTATTTGCACCTTGTCGGGACTTTTTTGCTGTGTCGAAACCCGGCCCCACGTGCATGACAATAAGAGACATAGAATGACAATATAAAACAGGACAGCGTGACTTACTACAACAAGGAAATCAATTTCCTTTTTTTTTTTGTATTTTTTTTTTTAACATTGAATAAGTTTTTTCGATCGCTTCAGTATAGCCCCCATTTTCCAAAAGCCATGTGTAAAGGCTACATGAAAGATGCTTATAAACAATAGCTACAAAATGCTCAAAAATAAAATTTTAAAAGTCAAAATCTTTCCTTGAATATCGCGAAAACGTGAAAATTCGATCTATTTTTTAGGGTATTTTATCATAAAATAAACTATATCTCAAAAACTAAATGTGATATCGAAAACATTAAAAAAAAGCCCTCGGGGTATTGAGTAGCGACACAACGCGCATCTAAGGAGCGCACTCCTCGAATTTACGTCACACAAAGGGCACCCTCCTGCCTAGACTATGAGTGATAGAGGTCCGGTTTTTTTAAATGTAGCCCACATTAAAAAAAAAAAACGGGACCTCTGTATCACTAATAGTCTAGGCAAGAGCGCTCCTTAGATGGGTGTTGCGTCGCTGAGTTGTTACGGGAGTGTTTAAGAGTATGATCGTCAAATATATTTGTATTTATTTGTAAATACGTATTTTAATTTAATTTTATAATGATGTCAATTTATATTACTTTTTAAAAATTAATTTTGTTTTGCGATACTTTGAAAATACTTCAAATTACTAATTAGAACTTTATATTTGAGACTAAAATGATTATTTCTATGTTCATAACTATTTTATATCACTTCGCTGATGTTGTGTTAAGCAAAAAATGATTTTCTTTCAAAAATAGTCTTAGGAATATTTCATTACAGTTCAAAATTGCATGGCATAATTTTTACCTTACGGATTTTTTACTTCGTGCATTTGAGCTCTATTACTTCAAAGACGATACAAAATGTATTAGGTCTAAATATATTAGATTAGTCATCGTACAAAATGAAAAGCCTGCCCAAGTGAATTTTCAATGTAACCGGTGTACCGAAGGTTTTTTGGAAAGGAATGGAACGGCTGTAGACCGAGATAAGATCAAGAAGGCTGCTAGCGAGATTTACAAGAAACCTGAAACAGATAGTAGCAAGACCTCGGACGAAGACTTTGGAAACATCAACATGTAACACAGTATAGCAGTGACATAGAACAGAGTCGAAAAAACAGTTTAACCCCGCCAAAAGATTCACCGGTGAAGCTGGACCTGCAGTGCTATTCTATATAAATCTCACAGTGAAAACATAGGTGAGGTGAGCGTGGAGTGAGCTATCAATACTGTCAATCCCTAGCATCAGGTGGAATGACAGCTCACTTAAATCTTACTTCAACTAAATATTCACGGTCAGATTTTTACAGAACAGCACTACTGAACCAACCTGGCGGCGACGTCGTTAAAAGATAGTTAAACATATAAATATCACTCATCTCTCCACAATTCTTTTGTCTACTGTAATGTGTTCTAATAATCCTTCCATAGCCTAAGGGCACATCTTCTCTACCCTTATCGCACCCCCATCTACTCCTTGATATGCAATGGTCTCTGTAGCCCCATGAAACATGAGTCTCCAAGGACTAGTGTGAATCATTGGGTTCATTCGAGTAATCGATTCTAGTCAAATCACACAGGGGTCTGTGCATTTCATTCATTCATTCATTTAACACTATAATGTGAAAACTTTGTAAATGCCCGTTATTTTTATTAAAAGAGTAATCGTGGATTTTCCTGCCGGCTCTTCTCCATAGGAAACGATCTGTTGGAACCGTGTACTTAGCTTTGGACGTTACGTAAGTACGTAAAACCTAAACACGTAAGTACGTTAAACCTAAATATAAACATAAATCTAAATATGTACAATAATCACTTGCTTATTGTACATATTTAGGTTTATGTAAATTCCAAATTAACCGTTTCCGTCGCGCGTTCGTGCTTGTGCCTCTGTTTGGTATATGCTAACGGGAGGAAAATTGAGTTGGAAGTTACTTGAGAGTGGAGAGAAAATATACCTTTATATATATAGATTTCCTCACAGAAATATAAGCAAAAGAGGCACTGATTTAAAGTCTACCTCGGAGCTGCCTTCGCAAGCCAAAAAGCGGTATTTTAGGAATATTGGAAACTCGGTTTTTATTTTGAAACATTTCGCATCAGATGGTCTAGTCAAAAGAACCGTATCTATAATGAAACCAAGAAAAAAAGCCTCTAAGAAAAATAATATGCATAATCAATTTTTTATCCTAAATTACTAACCCCGCGTCCTATTTAAAAGCGATCGTCGCGCGAAGACGCGTTCGACGCGTGCATCTTGCATTTTACACTTTTTGTTCCGAAAACTGGAAAGTCCTCTGTCAGCGCGACCACGCGTTCAGGTTCACCGAACAAAAGTGACATATGAGCGCGAAGGAAACGGCCTAAGAATTTGGGCCATACACTATTATTATAGTATTTTTATCACACGAAGCGACGAAGTGTTTACAAAGTGTACAAACACGCTGTGAATATGTGTGTGAAGACGAGTAGCGTCAGCACATAACACACACATGCACAAATCAATGACTTAATCTTCTGACTTCGCCATTGTCTCCTGAGAGCTCCTGCACTTACCAGTGGCGTGCACAGAGATTTCAGACACGGTATGCACAGCTAAAAAAAAACTTACCAGTTTCAGCTTGTTTGGTCACTTGGCCCAACGACTAGGACTACCTACCCTACCTGAGTTTTACCACAGGAGCCTTTGGCTTCGCATGATGTTTGTTTGCGACCACTATGAATATCTAAATGAGTGACACTTATATGATATGCAAAGTGGCATTTAAAAAGGCTGTGGGATGTTTATTTTGTTTTACAACAGCGGTATCTTGAGTTGTCAATAAGAAAATGAACGCTTAATCATTACGATTGAAGACTTAATTGAAATGTAGATATTACAAGGCTCATGTTTGCTCTTCTCTTTTTGTGTTAACTACAAAACTGATGGCTGACTGATTGAAACTGACTGCTGATGGCCATCGTTTGTTGTGACCGATGGGACGCCAGTTCGACACGAACCTTCCATTTTTTTTTTTTTTGGATGGGAAACATCAAATAACTTCTTCCGCTCTGGGCGCAGCAGGAAGGCGTGTCCAACTTTTACTGACTTAAACCCACCCGTGTTCCTTCAGTTCCCTATGCCAAGGCCACGGTAACTCTTTCAAACAACTCGCCACCCTGGCAGGCATCGGCCCCAGCGGACCACATGAGTTAGTGCTGGCATCTCTTTGAGGCGAGCGTCACACGACACGACCTTTCCCAGTCGAGTTGGATTCCCATCCCATCGAACTATGAGAGCGCCTGCGTTTGTGCACTCGCTCGTACACTATAATATCTCCTGCGATTTTGGGATACTAGCATTGATATTGGCCGCCATTTGGTCAGAAGAGATCATAAGATATAATACAGACTGCGACAATAGTATAACCCACCCCCCTAATTTTGTAATAAAGAATTATAGTTATATTTATATATTACTAATACACCAAATTTGATTGTAAGTTTATTTTACCATCAAAAGATTATTTATTGAATGCAAAATTAACAAAATACAGATGATATTGAGTTTTATGGCGTGACAAAAGTATAACCCAGGCAATTAAATTTAAATAAAAACTCAACAGAAGTATAACAAATAGCAATTATTCATGTGATTTAATATTTAGTAGATCCACCACTTTTACTTATGACTTCATTCATTCGATCTGATAAACTGTCGTACAGCTTTTTAATTGTGTTTTGATTCATATTTTGCCACTCATCAATTATTACCTTTTTCAACTCTGTAACTGTGGTTAATTGTCTAGATCCGCGATATACAGCTTGTGATAAATCTCCCCAGCAATTTTCAATTATGTTTAAGTCAGGGGAATAAACTGGCCATTCAAGAACTTGCATATTTTTGCAGCAACATAGTCTTTAACAACATGTGCGCGGTGAATACTGGTATTATCGTGCTGAAAAATAAAATTAGGACCAGCAATCCGCATTGCATGAGAAGTAATCTGTTCGTTTATTACTTCTATATATCGTTTACTATTAATTTTTCCAGTACAGAAATTAATATCCATTTTACCTGAGTATCCAATACCATATCATTATACTACCACCTCCAGCTTGTCGACGACTCAATACAGAATTATCTTTTCTTAAATCATGAAAATAGTAATATAAATCCATCAAGTCCATCTAAATTAAACTTTTGTTCGTCAGTAAAAACAACTTTTCTCTTTTTTTTTCCCATTGAACATGATCTTTTGCAAATTGTAATCTAACTAATTTGTGTTTATCAGACAACAATGGTTTTCTTCGTAATTTCTTACGTTTCAGATGTTGACACTCACGTATAATACGTTGAACATTTCTTAAATTGGTACTAACACCAGCTTCCGCTGCGATTTGTCTTGCTATAAGCGCAGAATTAGACGCAACTCTTAGAATTGACCTTCTTTCTCGTGGTGTAGTAGCTCTTGGTCGACCTGTCCTTTTTTGTTTTCCATAATTTTCGGGATCTTTTAAATAATTTCGCACACCACGGTGACTTCTATTGATAACTTTTGCAATTTTGGCTTTCGAATAATTTTCAGAATGCATTTTTTTAATTATAAGTCTTCATTTCAGTTTCATTTAAGTGTTTCGCCCGTGGCATTTTATTATAAAAATAGACAAATATCAACAGAAACAATTCAGTTATTTGTAATAACTTATAAGAAACACAAGACAAGTATACTCGTAAACACAAATTGACACGTTCAGTGCACCGAGCTTCTCGAGCCAAACTGACGAATGGGTTATACTTTTGTCGCGCTATCGAACACCGCCGCTCCCCGCTGCATAACAAAACAACATCGGAACGTAGTTATTAGACAGCCTACAGAGCAGGTCTGTTAGATAGCCACACTTAACTCTTTTAAATGTTATTTGGCAAGGATAGGTTTCGAGTTCGGCATGGCACTAATAACAACAGAAATACCATTTTTGCGGTATCACAATTCTGTATGTGGCTGTTTGCTAATTGCACCTTATCTGTCTCGGCAAATAGTAGCCTTTGCCCTGCTTCTAGTCTAACCGTGTTGAAATTTATTTCGAATTTGAATTTAAACCAAGTAGAAAACCAGTACCTTAGCATGCCGGGGTTGGTCCGTGGATGGGTGATCATCTTTGCATATCGAGACTCCTCAGTGCCTCGGAAAGCACGTTAAGCCATTGGTCCCGGCTGTCATTCGTGGATTTTGACAGTCGTCACGGGTCGTCAGAAGCCCAAAAAACTGACAACCAGTCTTACCCAGGGGTATCGTATTACCCAGTAACTGGGCCGTATTGGTCAGATAGGCAGTCGCTCCATTTAAAATACTGGTTAGACTAGAAGCCGATCCCAAAATAGTTGGGAAAAGGCTAGGCAGATTGATAGATTTTTAGAAAACCAGTATTTTACATTGAGTAAACGGGGCTCGTGGAGGTCAGATATGCACTCACGTCTCCACGAGACCCGTTTGCTGAATACATAACTGTTTACTGCTTGTCTGTTTTCATATCATCATCAATATACCCTGACACATCCCTGACATGATAAATAATGCCTTCCTTTTTATAGTGACGTCATAAAAAATGTTGCTCGTCTACATATTCCTAAACAAAAGCCGATCTCTATTTGAATTTTATATTCATACATTTTTTATTTGATTTTTTTCAATATTCTACACGATTGCCCGTCAAACTTTTAACTGCCTGTCAGCGCTTTTGTTGGATATATATTTTTGACTTTATGCTGCATATTCAATTTTACTCATGAATTATTTAGAACTCTGCTGTTTGAATTAGTTAACACTATTATTCTTAGTGACAAGTGCTTCACTATTTTAGTATGTAAATAAGCAGAACACTATTGATGAAGGAAAAGGAAATAAAGTTATGTTCCTTACCAGCCAGCCTGTGTTTCACTCGATATTCTAACAAAAAGTTACTAAAGCTACGGTTTCCTAGAAGAACGGCCGCAGTGACGGCTGTCATGGAAATGATGATAGTGGCAAAGATTTAAATCGTTAGATTCAGCGTCAAAATATAGTCGCACAATGACGCAGTGACTTCACTTTATTATCATGGAAACTGTTTAATAATGTGTGAGCTCACTCTCCTCTCAGTATGGACAGTTTTTCTTGTGACGTAAGTACGGCAAATCTAGCGATTTAAATCTTTGGGGGCGGGGTTTGACTTAATGTCAAATATTGGTGAAAATGATAGATATTCATGACAGCCGTTACGGCCGCTTTTCTAGGAAAACAAAGCTTTAGCTACTTAGCTAGATTTCATGCTAAAAATGAGGTTGACACGATAACTGATTTGGGCATGTTTCCCGTCGGGATTTTTTTTTAATTTGTGATGGGTTTGCTCTTGACTCTAGTCTAAGTCAGAGGTGACAGAGACAAAGTTGACGATGAAGTGAACTTACCCAGAAGAAGCCTGTTCACTCTCACTTTGAAGAGATTCTCTCTCAAGGAACGAACTTCGGCCCCGCTGGTTTTTGCGCTGGACAAGTATCTCTCTGAAACTGTCATCTGCGTACCCAACAATACCAGGCCGAAGCAGGTCATTGATGTGCAGCAGGAAAAGAGTTGTAGAGAGAACAGACCCCTGAGGAACTCCGGCATCAATAGCCATAAGGTCAGAAGAGCAGCCGTCAAAAACTACTCTGATCGACCGTACACTAAGGAAATCTGATATCCAGCTAAAAAAATCAGCTGGGATACCATACGCAGGAAGCTTGCTGAGCAGAGCAGCGTGCCAGATCCTGTCAAAGGCCTTCGAGATGTCAAGCGATACAGCCAGTGCTTTGCCTTGTTTCTCGATGGCTTCGCCACAGCAGTGCGTGACATATACAAGAAGATCGCCAGTTGACCGGCCCCGGCGAAAGCCATATTGACGGTCACTGAGGAGATCATTGTCTGCAAGGTAGATCAGCAACTTATTGTTCAGTACCCTTTCCTTAACTTTGCACAGAATGGAGGTAATGGCGATCGGACGGTAATGGGCAGGGTCTGCACGGTCGCCCTGTTTGGGCACTGGTTGTACATTTGTAAGCTTCCAGGATTTCGGCACCGTTCTTTTTTCAAGAGAGAGGCGGAACAAACGTGTCAACACAGGAGACAGTTCAGACGCACACTGCCTCGCTGGAATGCCGTCTGGCCCGCTGGCCTTGTTCACGTCTAGACTACACTATACTCTTCGGACCTCTTTAATGTGAACTGCGATCTCCAGCATCGAGGAGTCACAATGAGGTACAGTAGGTGGTTGCTTGGAGCCAGCGACCAGACATGAATTGCTTGCAAAGAGAGATGCAAATAAATTTGCTTTCCCAGTTGCAGAGTGAGCCAGGGATTGGGCAAAGCGGTCAAGTTATTGATTTCCTCAAAAAGGAATTCCGTAGTACAATAGCTATATTACACCCACGCAGTGAAAGAATAGTTTGCCTCAAGATCAGTTTTATTTAGGAAAACATAATTTACGGAGTGAGAGGATTGTTTGACGACATTATTTTCAAATCATATTTTGGCGAACTGGATAATATTTTTGACAGTCTGAAAAAACGATGCGCACCCTTTTTACCCGACTACGGCGAAGTCAAAGGAGGGTTATGATTTTGCCGGGATATGTCTGTATGTTCATCTCTTCCTCTCATAAACTACTCGTCGTGTATTGACAAAGCGAGGTATCGTTATAAGCTATATGACGTCACATAAGCCCCAAATAAGAATAAAAATAATTATGTTTCACTCTGACTGTTTTCAACAACACTAAAAGCCCCTTCTAAAAGGTTATGCACCGTATGCTTAACAAATCATAGGTATCAAATTCATTTGTTCCCTAACTCTAAAATAATTGATATAAAAATTAAAGTTAAAACCTAAACCCTAAAACTTCGACAAAAACGCCGACTAAAAAGGTATAAAACAAGATATAATAAAAATAACATTGGTTTCGGTTTTCGTTTATCTGGAATCACACGTAATCTGTATGATTATTGCACTAATTACATGACGTATTTCACAGAACTTAAAAACACAGACATATGTATTTAGTAAATACGTGTGAATCCGGTTAGACGTAAACCGAACCGATATTATTTTGTTATTATGTATTGTTTATACTTTTTTAGTTGGCGCTTTTATCGTACTTGGGTTTTAGTTTTTAACTTTTTGCGTACCTATCTATATAGCGGCGAGTAATGTTTTCACTTTTTCACACTATGACCACATTCAACTGATAGGAATGATAATCTGCGACGGAATGACAGATGAAAGCGAGAAAGATCAGAAGAATCTGTTAGAAATCTGAAAGGCTAGCTTTAAAGGACATAGGTAGGTACTGTAAAGGTTTCATGCAATGGGCAACCTTATATTTTACTGACTGACATTCTGTCGCTCAAGCAAAATATCGAACTACGTTTTGAATAGAAAAGTAGTCCTAGTTTGGTTTTAGGAGTTAAGCTGACGGAACAAGACGGAAGATAGGTTCGGTTTAAGAAGTGCGCGATTATCCTAAGAATCTATTTATTTTATAAAATATAATACCTAATTGCTCTACCTGCTAACATTTATTAGTTAAGCTTCCCCCCTGTGAAGTTCGAGGCTTCACAGTACGTACCTTTTATACACAAAGATATATGAATATTTTACTTTATCTTTTATTTACATCTCCAGTAAAATATATAAAGAAACAACATCTTTGTCTCCCTTCAAATCCACTTTGAAATTTAAAACAATTTTACATAGTATAATAGTGTTTCACTCATTCTTATGCAAATGTTTGTAACGGCCATTTTAAACTTGTAATTTATTCAGGAAATTGCTTTAGAGCGAACTTTGTAAACTCAGGGCGGTGTCTTCGAAGTTGTCGTAAGTGGTTGAACCTCGGCACTTGAAGATTTATGAATATATCTTGCTAGTTGTTGCCCCTCAACGGTGGTTGAGCGAAACTTTGGGTGACCTTTTGATATCTCTTGGGAGTTTTGTTTCGAAAAATAGTATTACAGCTCTTAGAGTTCATTGAGGGAAGTACTACCACAATACCTAATTCTGTCCCGTTACCGTCTCCGGACCCAAGAGGGAAGATGGTACTCCAACCTGGTAAAATGGCGCTACCTTGACGGAAAGGCAGCAGGGCGTGGATGTGGCGCTGTTTCGCAAACTGTGCTCCTCCTGCTATGCTACCCTCTATGTCCCAAAACATGCAGCCGAAGTGACCTCTGTGCGACACCGTAGAAGTGGCGCAATTTTGGACCAGTAAGATTTGAAATACTGTCGTTCCAGCGACACTACGTCGTAAAAGAGCCCATCCATAATTATGTCACCTGTCTCTCCACAATTCCAAAGCTTATTTAACGGTGCATACCGGGTAGGCGATAATCCCTATCCATATCCCAAGGGCCTGTCTTCCCTACCATTATCGCGCCCCCCGGTCTACTCTTTGATATGCAATGATCCCTGTTGCACCATGTAACATGAGGCAACAGGGGCTAGTGTGAATCTTTGGGTTCATTCGAATAATCGAGTCTGGTCAAACCACGCTGGGGTCGGTGCATTTCATTCATTCATTCATTCATTATGGACACAAGATTGCTTAGGGACCCGAACTAAGAATGAATGACAACACGATTTAATGGAAAGTTGTTCCTACTCCCGATGTGCTTTTGCCCATCCGAAAAATTGAATTCGACAATTGTTTTGACGAATCAAATCATTATTTTCGGACGGTCCCGTATTTTCGTTGATGGACTTGAGAGTAGACCCCCTGGTGTTACGGCGTTCCAGCTGTATTAGAACCCAATGGCTTGGCACGTGACCGGACGGCATGTCTTCATTTCCATAGAAGATGGGTAGGCCTTTAGTATGGGATGCAACGTGTGTCGATACTTTTGCGCCATCCCATCTTCCTGGCTCAGCGTGCTGTGCTGGCGCCGCTGCTACGGATGCGGAAAACCTCAAGTGGCGTAAATATCCTAGTAAGCCAGTACCAGTAGTAGCAGTAGTGTAGTAGAAAGAAAGAAAAAAATAAAATACATTTATTTAGCACAGACTAAAAGGCACACAAAAATAATACACAGCAGATTGCAATACTAATAAAAAAAAAAATGCAAATGTAAACGAATAAACGATGCAGAAATGTGTGCCGCACGGCTGCGCCAAAAAAGGCCCAGTTCAGCAAAAATGCCAGACAACTAGTGCCTGACGCTGGTTTTCAACTGGACCTGAAGAGTGAGGTAAAAGTTGTAAACCAGTTTTATACTGCAACGTAGCTTAACGTAACGTGACGTACCGTCTCGTTACGTAGCGTAACGTCTCGTAACGTAGCGTAACGTAACTTAGCGTAGTGTAACGTAGCGTAACGTAACGTAGCGTAACGTAAGGTAGCGTAGCGTAACTGAGCGTAACGTAGCGTAACGTGCGTAACGTAGCATAACGTAACGTAATGTATCGTAACGTAAAGTAGCGTAACGTAACGTAAAGTAGCGTAACGTCTAGTAACGTAACGTAACAACGTAACGTAGCGTAACGTAACGTAACGTAGCGTAACGTAGCGTAACGTTACGTAACGTAACGTAACGTAGCGTAAAGTAGCGTAACGTTGTAGCGCCTAGTAGTGGCGTATATACCTTATTGGTAATTATTAATATTTTCGAGCCGTTTGGGGTTGAAACCCTTGGGCCGTGTGGTCCGAGTCCTCATGGTCTTTTAACGAAATCTCGATTGATTGACACTTCCCGTGACCCAAGGACTGACTTTTACCTTGGCCAGAGATGTTAAGCATTGCCATACAACGTGGTAACGCCGCCAGTATCTCTGGGTATACCACCAGTCGACAGCAATGCGCATGAATTTTCCGACGCCATATTTTAGTTTGTGAATATGTTATATAATTTTGTTATTCCATTGTTAATTTAGAGGACCATCAAAATAAAACTTTATATGATTATAATTATAATGATTATGAAGTTAGGAATGTCCCAATCATGCTGACGGCGGCCACGTAATGTACCGGTGATAAGATACCAATGGACTTGGTCACCGTGAGTGCTAGAAATACTGTTGTATAATTATATTGTAGCATAAGGGTCATTCTCCACCAAGCGGAAAAATCCTCGCGATGCTCGAGCACTTTTTAAATTTCACTGAATAAGTAACTGTATCAACATTAACTTTAAGTATAAAATTCGACGCAGACATCAAGCGTTTATCAAGCGATGTCTGCGGCGAATTTTATACTTAATTTCAACATTGATACAGTTACTTATTCATTGAAAGTTAAAAAGTGCTCGAGCATTCGCGAGGTTTTTCCGCCAGGTGGAGCCTTATGAAGAAATCGCGCCGTTATTTATCAAAGTTGAATTTCTTCCCATTGCAAATATCTCTTCTTTCTCATTTTCGTACTGCAGTATACCATCCACACTTAATTGGAACAGTCAATCGCACATCAATGGTAACACTTCGGCTGCCCCATTTCAAAACCTAGTAAGTACTTCAAAACGAAATTTTACAGGAGAGCGCAAAAACGTAAAGTAGTTACGGGGCAGTGAATGGGACTTACTAGGTTTCGATGCTTAAATATATCTGCTTATTTGTGAGTTTTTAACGCTGTGTTTTTGTATTTGGTAGGGACTTACTAGGTTAGCAAGATTATGCAATAGAACGATTTTTGTAAATAGTGTCCCTTACTAGGTTTTGAAATGGGGCAGCCGACTTGTCCTATACTCAGACCAACGATAAGATAAATACATAAAAATGCAACTTATTCAAATATATAACTTAGATTTCTTGAGTTTAAGTCTATAAACGTCATAAAATAACTTTAGTCCCAATGGAAACTGAACCATACGCAATTAATTTAAAGTTTTTTATCCCAGAGCATGAAATATACGTAAATCACCCTTACTTATAAGGACGATTCCCATCTTAAGCGCAGGTCACACTGCGCTTCTTCCGCGTCTTTTCATGCTTCGATTCACACCGCTTTAAGCGAAACGAAAACGGAAGTATAAAAAGACTCACAGGATAGCTAAACGAACTTAGCTTTATTTCGTTTTAGGTCTTATCCGTTGCTTTTGAATAGGCGAGACATATATAAAAAAGCGGCCCCATTACTTTAAAAAATAATAATAATAATGTGAACAGACAATAAAGCTTATGGTGTTGTAAGCATGAGACGTGAAATGTCCTTCTGACAAAATGATATTATAACTAAAAAGATGTATTACGTTACCTACCCAACATTCGATGTTCAAAAACGGCACAAATGTCAACTATTAGATTAGATGACACGTGGAAGAAGGACGGCATGTCGTAATTATTGGAAGCGAAAAAGAGACAAGACGACGAAAATGTGGCTAATTAGCCACATTTTGACGTGCCACTTTCGGAGCGTGTATAACCCAGTGGCGTGCACAGAGTTTTTAGACAGGGTAGACAGAAAATTTTAAAAGCCAAAATACTTACTGCATGTTGGTTTTGGTTCGTCGTCTTGTCGATTAAATAATGACGTAGGTAATAGCCACCTCAAATATCCATACATTGACTGATTTTATAGACATATCAATTTACGGATATTCAAAGTGGCCTTTCGGCGCGTTTGTTTGATGTTCAGTATTTGTAAAATTATGTAATAGCAGTGAAACGATGGTGGTGTGAGTATAGGTACGGACGAATCTATAAAGGCACCTTCAAACAGGAGCGACTTGCATCGCGTGTCACGTCTGTTTGCAAGAGCTTTAAAGTTATTTTAAGATTTTTTTATTTGTAAATTAAATCTACACGTCTATCTTTCTGTAAGAATATCTGCAATATGGAATCATAAAAGTTGGGAAGGCGTTTCATTTCCGTAAGAAGTTTTTTTTCTATTGAAACCATGGAAAGATCTGTAAGACGTTTCTGGCCTTGTGTATTTCTTAAGTAGGTGTGTATACGTTTTAGTGACGAGAATGACCTTTCAGTAGAAGCACTGCTCGCCGGAACTGTAACAATTAATTTTGCCAACCGCAGTACTTCGGGGAAAACTGTATTTATGTTATTTTCGTAAAAATGTTCTATGATTTTGTAAATACTAAGGTTTTTGAATTCCGCAGATTTATAAACACATTTGAGCTCATTGATTAGGCGGTCTAAGTTAAAGTTGTGTGATTTATAAACATTTACGAATTGCGTTACTAATTCAACCGGAAAATTGTCATTATAATTATTGAAATTTTCGCATGATAGTAGTCCAAAAAATTTTAACTCTTTCAGATTTTTATAACGGTCGCGACATTCGTTCGATATATTGTCTATAATTTCAATAAAAATCCGCTTATAATTTATTTTGGCGTCCACAACATTACGTTTCCGTTTTGGCGGTCCGGTTATTTTTTTTACGCTTTCAAAAATGAATTCAAACCTAGATCTAAATGATTCTAAAAAAGATTCAAACTCATAAATTTTTTTGACGCAATAAATCACATCCGACGTCTTTTTTTGCATAATTTCGTAAAGCACATCAGTTTCTGCGAATATTTCGTTAAATACATGGAGTAAAAACTGGAATTCAAAGTCTTTTAAATTGTATAATAAAGAGGAAACTTGATCTAACGTCTCGCCATCCCAGGACTCTATGTGTTCAGCCATATCCTCAAATAAATCAATTAAATGTGAAGAAGAATTGAAAATGACATTTACAGTACGCGAATTGTAAGTCCATCGAGTGTCAGCAACGCGAGGCAATTTTTTCATATCAGCCATTTTATTGTAGTGGTTTTGCCTTTTGGTACTATTATTAAAGAAATTGGCTAATGTTTTTATGCGACTGAAAAAACTTTTAGTTTCATGAATACGTTCGCACGACTTGGAAAGTATCAAATTAAGGACATGGGCGGAACACCAAACGTACTCAGCAAGAGGACACTGCTGGCGAATCATCGTCTGAACGCCGTTCCGTTCAGATGATAACACAGCAGCACCATCGTATGTCTGAGCTATTAATTTCGCCAAACAGTTAAATTCTGATAAAATCTGCAGTATGATGGCACTTAAAGTTTTCGCGGTACGGTCGGAACTTACGTCAATATATTTTATAAATCGATCAAACACTTCTGACTCACGAAAATACCTTAAAACCAGTACTAGTTGCTCTTTTCCACTTACGTCTGGTGTTTCATCGACCATCACAGCAACAAAATCAGTGGAAGCAATTTCTTGTTTTATTGTTTGAATCATTACAGACGCTACACTGGAGATTAGGTCATTTTGAATTCGATTTGATAAACCCGTAAATGAGCTAGTGCAATTTTGCAAATGGTTTTCCAAAACTCCGTCGTATTTCGCGAGCACGTCGACCAGCTCTAAATAATGTCCCCTATTCTCTGACGAAGCAGATTCGTCATGTCCACGAAAAGCGAGCTCTTGTTTCCCCAAATAGCAAACAATGTCAATAAGTCGCTGAAAAATATTTCGGTTCCGATCGACTTTCGCGTTATGTCTATCAATGTCGATTTGTATCTGTGAATTTAAACGCGTCTCAATACGATTTTTTCCAAAGGTGTGATATTTAAGGGAAGCTTCTAGGTGTTTCTCAGATTGGTCATGTTTTTTAGCTGCAGTAGGAAAGTTATGAATATCGATGTAACCGGTATCGTTCCAGACCGCTTTATTGTTTGAAAATAGTAGACAAGGGAAGCAGAACAACCTATTGCTATGTATGCAACCTGTGAGCCAATAATATGAATCATATTGTTTTGTATTGAATTTACGATTGACTTTACCTTTAGTTTGTACTAATTGCAAATCCGGTGTACAACGACCTTTTACAATCACTTGTTTTTTATCACCGAATGATAGTTTTGAAAACGCATCATTTTTTATTTTCTCTATACACACACCACCTGAACAACTTTCACAGTGAATATTATCCATTTTTCACACTATTATCGACGTTAAACTCTTTAAATACCAATTATTATGGCTCACATCACAAACCAAAACGAATCAAACAAACAATGGCCACGAAACTAGTCACAAACTCGGAGCTAGTGCAAAAAATAATACGACAAAAGGAAATAGTGTAAGCTAGGATGCAATATAAATGAAACAATGCAACTTTTTAAAATAGTTGTATAGCTAATTTCGGTTCGGAAAACATCGGACAATTTCGTAATTTGTCGTGTTCTGAAAAAGACACTGCCTATTCTGTACGGTTGTGTGCGTTATTGTGACATTGTGTGCTACGTATTTATAGGAACGCACACCCATTCAATTCGCATGGCCACGAGAGCACACATATAAACATTTAGACTCGAATAGTTTGTGTCTTTCCCGAGGCACTTCTGGTACTCAGGTCGTCGCGGCGCTAGTGCCGCGCAATACAATACTGAACGAGCTTGCTTGGAGCGACTGTTTGTTGATTTTTTTTTGTTTATTGTTAGTAAGTAGGTACTCGTCGGACTCGTAGATAAAATAATAATAGATATCAGAACAAGATTATACTGAATTAGGTAGGGTAGGCACTGTCTTTCTGTCTTTATGAAACGCACGCCACTGGTATAACCTATCTACCTCTTTTTACTTATAATATCACTAGCTTTTGCCACGGCTTCAACCGGGTGTTGGTCGGACATTATCCCACGGGAACGCACTACGGGAATCAAAAGTATCCTATATCCTAATCCAGGCCATAGTCTACCCATGCCAAATTTCATCTGAATCCGTTCAGCCGTTTTAGCGTGACAGCGTAACAAACAAACTCACTTTCGCATTTATAATATTAGTTAGGATGCGAAAGTAAGTTTGTTTTATTATTTTATGCCTCGGGAACAGTAATTTTTTTCTGGATGAAAGTTGGGTATTTTGTTTTCTGTATCCCTGACAACGTATATGCAAAAAGTCCATGATGATCTGTTCAGCGGTTTAGGGTGTGAAAAGGTATCAAGCAAACAAACTTACTTATATTATAGTTAGGAGGATGAAAAACCGGTCTATCGATAGTCTAGCTAGACTTACAAAATGTATTAGGTACTTATATTTTTCTTTTTTTTTAAATCTTAACAGACTATTAAAGTTTCTAAATTTTAATAATGTTTCTAAATAATTCAATCACGATTCGAGAGACACGTGGCGCCATCTATTCTCATAAGAAAGTTATTGTTGTATTCCTCGGGAACAGTACTTTTTTTCGGGATGAAAGGTACCCTATGTCCGTTTTTGTACACCCGACAACGTATATGCAAAATATCAAGATGATCGGTTGAGTGGTTTAGGCGTGAAAAGGTAACAAACAAACAAACAAACTTACTTTCGCATTTATAATTATGTATTAGTTTAAACCAGTTTAATTCAGTCATGATTCGAAACACATGTGGCGCCATCTATTATCATAAGAACGTCATTGTTGTATTCCTCGGGAACAGTACTTTTTTTCGGGATGAAAGGTACTCTATGTCTGTTTCTGTACACCCGACAACGTATATGCAAAATATCAAGATGATCGGTTGAGTGGTTTAGGCGTGAAAAGGTAACAAACAAACAAACTTTCGTATTTATAATATTAGTTAGGATTGTTCTGACACCACAAAATTCAAACAGATACAATTTTGCCTTCGAAAACTGCACACAATGCTAGTGCACTCACTGCCATTGAACCAGTTTCAAAATAGGCTAGCCCATTACAAATTCAAAGCTCTATATTTAGGTTTCCATTCAGCTCCACTAATACTTTTACCTGACCAGAAATAGATAGCTAAGTTTATTTTAGCTAACCTTCGGTCAAGGTCAGTTGCAGTAGTTTCGCTTAGAAGTGGAATTTGCTTTCTGTTTTAAGTGTACCGTGTAACTAAGGCGCTGATAAGATAATGGGCAATTTGACCGACGATAGAACTTACATTATGTATTGGTAATCTATGCAATAACGCACACGTAGACTCCCTGGATTTCCATAAGATTCCAAATTATTCGCGGACAATTCCATCGTCTGCTCAGCATGTTAAAGGTCGGTTTCATTACAGCTTAAGTTGGCGATGGTATTTGATAAATAAAGGTGTATTCCTAAAGGATGATGAAATTTATTTTTCAAATAATTTAATTTAATGTTTTGTGTTGCGTGTTTGTAAATTATTTTGTATAGAATCAAGTTTTCTTATCTGAACAGACAGCTGTGCTGCTGGGGAGTTTGTTGTGGTACTTCTTCTTCCCAGCTAAAGCACTAGGAGGTGGTGAAGAGCGAGCGTTTTGGGAGACCGTCTTATGGAAGCTTGACGTTCAAACAGTGCTGATTCTCAGCCTATTTTGAATAAATGACTTTTGATTTGATTTGATTTTAACCCTACATTACTACTCATGTTGCGACGTACAAAGAACTCATACGCCTGCGAGGCGCATCATTTTGACTAATGATTTTATTCAAAACCTATAAGTATGATTGATATGTTTTGACGGTTTATATAATTGTGTATATTACTAAAAAGAAAAACATAATTTTAAATAATATTTATATATTTTTATTATAAAAAAAAAATTAATTTATTTAATCAAATAAATCTTAGGAACAAGTTTTAGGAACTTAGCCAATTAAACATTCTTCTCATTAAAAATAATAAAAAAACAACTTAAAGTATATATTTCTCTTAAAAAATAGTTAATTAAAGTAATTAACTAAAAAAAAACTAACAAAGTAACAAAAAAAAAATATTTTAGAAGAATTTTATTAATAGCGCAAAACTTACATACAAGCTACTCATACGTCTTTGGAGCGCCGAGGGTAGTGATATCAAAAAAACTAGCACAGTTACCGTAACACAACCACCGTCCTGCGACACGTGCTGGCGATGACTGAGATGTCCTTGAACGTGAATGCTATACGCGCGAAGGATAAAAAAAGAGAGCAATATATCAAAAACGCGGGCGCCTCTGCGACGTAGAGTAGTAATCTAGGGTTAATGATAAAAGGTTTTGACTACACCAGTAGATTCACCCTATATGACATAATTGGCAAAAACTTGTTGTATTCTATAGATATACGTCACGTGAAGATGCTAAAGCGGCAAATTATGGAGACTACTATTTGACTGTTTTGCTACTATGTGAAATCCTTTTAATTTTCGATGTATTTACTTATCATGTTTGACATAGATTCATAATATGAATGAAGTACCTTTATATCATAACATCGATATGATGATAACTAAACGAATTATTTTGTTTGACTCATCAAGATAAATAACGAAAAAAATTTGATATAACAACCATACAAGGAAAATATGGAAACTGTCCTATATATGTGTAAAAAGACTGTTCACAAAATAATAACTTCACGTGTATTGGCCTTCTATAACTACGAAGCGAACGAAGCTATTCGCATCACTGAGTTCTACAGTCAGTTAAATTCTAGTTAAGTTTAATTAATCTCATGGACTATTTTCTCTATTCCTTCTCAAACTCCATTTTTCCGAGGACTTACACCCATATTTATAAACAAGCAATTACTTTTTACTAAGTAATTTCTTAGTGAAGTCATTACTTGAGGATAGAATTCTTCATTATAAAATCTTATTCTATAGACGACTATAGAATAAGATTTTATAATGAAGAATTCTATCCTCAAGTAATGACTTCACTAAGAAATTACAAGTAAGTAACGTAGATTACACGAGTAATCTACGTTACTTACTTGAGTAAAATCAAACGCAAAATGATCGAGTTCTCAATTCTTAAGGAAAGAAAATTGTGACTATTACTTCGCTAAGAACAAAGATCGTTACTTGAATAATTACTTTTACTGAAATAATCACTTTTACTAGTTTATAAATACGGGTGTTGTAGTACAGTAATGTTCGTTACTTACTTGAGTAAATGCTTGAATAAGAATCAATGTTCCATTGCGAAATCAAACGCAAAATGATCGAGTTCTCAATTCTTAAGGAAAGAAAATGGTGACTAAGAATACTAACTTTTAACAGTTCTAACTTCAAGCAAATACTAAACAATAGAACAAAGATCGTTACTTGAGTAATTACTTTTACTGAAATAATCAGTTTTACTTGTTTATAAATACGCTGAGGAGCTCGTGGCTAAGTAATAACATCCACACGGGTCGATCCATCAGGTTAAGCTACGCTTGCCGGGGTTGGTCCGTAGATGGGTGACCATCTTTACATACCGAGACTCCTCCGTGCCTCGGAAAGCACGTTAAGCCGTTGGTCCCGGCTGTCATTCGAGGATCTTTGGCAGTCGTTACGGGGCGTCAGAAGCCCGAAAGTCTGACAACCAGTCTTACCAAGGGGTATCGTATTACCCAATAACTGGGTTGTGGAGGTCAGATAGGCAGTCGCTCCATGTAAAATACTGGTATTCAGCTGCATCCGGTTAGACTGGAAGCCGACCCCAACATAGTTGGGAAAAGGCTAGGCAGATGATGACTTGTTTATAAATACGGGTGTTACTCTGTAGTCGAGTAAAGCTCGTTACTTACTTGAGTAAATGCTTGAATAAGAATCAACGTTCCATTGCAAAATCAAACGCAAAATGGTCGAGTTCTCAATTCTTAAGTAAAGAAAATGGTGAATATTACTTGGCCAAGAATTCTAACCTTTGACAGTTCTAACTTCAAGCACTATAGAATAAAATCGTTACTTGAGTAAGTAATTACTTTTACTGAAGTCATTTTACTTGTTTATAAATACGGGTCCTAGACAAGTGACAATCACTTTCAAAACGTTTCTTATTTCTACAAAGACTTTAAACAGGATCGACATATTAAGCTTCTAGGTAGCTTATGTCAGTCCGATACATTTTTAGGGTTCCGTACCTCAAATGGAAAAAAACGGCACCATTATCGGATCACTTCGTTGTCCGTCTGTCTGTCTGTGGAAGAACGCGTGGAGGTATCAAGTTTGAATTATTATCAATTAAGTAGGTCTATGGTCCCTTAGAGCTCTAAAAAATCAAGCTTCTTAGTCAACGCAATAAAAAATACGGCTATTATTTTATGCGTCATATTTTGATACTCGTAAGTAAATCAAAACCTATAGGGTACTTACCGTTGACCTAGAATCATAAAATTTAACAAGAAGCAAATTGTCACAGCACAAGTAAAGGAAAAGTTTGAAAACCGATAATTTCTATTTTTATCGCATAATACAAATATTTTATTGGGATTACAAAATTAAATTCACAGTTGGAGAAGTGACCGTGACGTATGTTTTTCAACTACAATGTTAGATTTGTTTTTGGGATAAATTCATCCCAACTACGGAACCCTTCATTATGCGTGATCCGACCAGCACTTGACCGGCTTTTTTAACTTTCCCATTGTAGTTATCGCTGACAGAATGTCACTTTGTTTAAGCCCTCAGAGCTCTTCATTGCTTAAAGGCAAACAGGCGCGACGCGACTCAAGTAGTAGAAACTTCATAAATTTTTCTACCAGAATCGCGTTGCACCGTCGTGTCGCGCCTGTCTGCGGGAGCCTTTAAACTGTATCCACAATCATCAAAATAACCTTCACAATGACGATACTGGTGAAACAACATACGCTACGCGGCCAAATCCGAAATATCCAGAAAAAAACTCCGTTGTTTCATACAAAAATGAAACACTCAATGAAAATGAACCATGATTTTCCGCTATTTCAAAGTTGGATCCATAGTAGAAATTTATATTGATAAAGAATATGAATAATTTTTGAGGTACTCGGAACCTCGGTATACCTAATTGAAAGCTAGGCTGAAAACTTCGTCGCCTACTCGCACGTATACCTCCAGTATCTTATAAAAAAAAAAAAAACTGATCAAGAGCGAGTCGGTAAATATATAAAAAGTGTGCTATTTAGAGACACCGTTTTATTTTCCTGTAATCTTTACATAAACTTCTATCACACAGATTATTTTCAGATTTTTCTCTATGCAAACTTCGGAGATAAGGGGACGTCGGGGGGGGGGGGGAGGGGGTGGGGTATTTCTTTTACATTTTTCATCAAAAGTTGAAAACTATTAGGACAAAAAAAAATAAAAAATGTTTGAGAATATGCAAACAGCGTTCTTTCATATGATACCCGTCATGCCCTCCTCGTAGCCCCACTTCAAATTTTCAAGACCCCCTTTCAGCCCCTATTGCAAAAAAAAATATATATAAAAATTTCTTCCTTATTTGCGAAATAGTTGGGCAAACGTCATCTAAAACTATTTCAAAATTCAAGTTGATAGCATTAGTAGTTCTTGAGATATCCAGTCATGACAGATAGACAGACTGAGTCACACCATAAGGGTTCCTTTTTACCATTTTGGTACGGAACCCTAACAAACAAAAATCAATACAGGAACTTCAATGCGAATGCATTTCCAAAAGAACCGGATGTAGGTTTCGCTGGAAAGCGCCACCGGAACATGTGTGCGGAAGTAATTCTTGACAACTGCCTACTGAACCGGATCTACATGGATTTACGAATTTCATGCGCATACACTCGAATGGCACTAAGATGTGGATGCGAAAATTGTATTTTAGAGTTTTGGAGTGAAAGTTTCATTTTTAATTGAATGAGTTATGAATAGTTGAACTAATTTTATGATTATTTTTTAGAAACAAAGAAAGAAAGAAAGAAAAATATGCTTATTTGTCACAGAAACACGTGCATACAAAAATATAATTAACTCGAGTTTTAAAAGAAAAATACAAAAATCACGAGACACAAATCACGAGCAAACAAAAGTCGGCTGTGACAAGAAGGCTTCCACTCAGCATGATGCTGTACTATGGGGGACCCACAGCACAGCGCTAATTTTGGTTTCGTACCTCAAAAGGAAAAAACGGAACCCTTATAGGAACACTTCGTTGTCCGTCCGTCTATCTGTCAAGACCCTTTTTCTTAGGAACGCAGAAGTCACAAATGATAAACTAGGACCATCGAAGTAAAATAAACAAAGAGTAATTACTAATAACAATAACAAAACCAAGGTCAGCAAGACGACCAGACACCAGAAGCAGCACCTGTTCACGAGCATTACCCCCCTCGTCATATTGGAGGAGATTACAAACTTACACTTGCTGTTGGAGAATTGACCGTGACGTAACTTCACATCGACAATGTATGAGAGAACATTTTTTTCAACTACAAAGTTAAATGTGTTCTTGGAATAAATTCTTCCCAACTATGGAGCCCTTCATTGTGCGTGGTCCGACACGCACTTGTCCGGTTTTTTTTTATTTGGTGTGTTGTTTGCAAAATAATATAACTGAAAAAATCCGGGTGTTTTAATAGGATTAACAGCTGGCCTATTCTGTAAAAATCTCACCGTGAAAACTTAGGTGAAGTGAGATTGAAGCGAGCTGTCATTCCACCCGATGCTAGGGATTGACAGTATTGGAGGAGGAGTGTCGGTATTTCGTTGGCCGCTCTCCCTATCCTCTGCGGCCGAAAAGTGGTAGGCGGCCGGGCCACTGACCTGACCGGTCGCAGGGGGACCAAGGGTGACTAGACACGGGGTCGTCTGCCGCCCATGTGCTGGTTTGGTCCATGGGGTGGTCACGGTGCACAATGTGTTCTTGTCGCGGCGGGTTCGCGGTGAGTGCTAACGCGTGCCCGTGTTCCCGCCACAAGCGGCAGAGGAGGACACCGTGGAGTTTTAGTGGGTCGGAGTCCCATATAACTGCACTATCTCCCCGTGGTAGTGCAGTATGCATGAGCATTTCTCCACGGAAAAAAAAAAAAGGGATTGACAGTACTGACGGCTCACTCCACTCTCACCTCACCTAAGTTTTCACGGTGAGTTTTGTACAGAATAGCACTGCTGAGATGTGTTTACTATATGTGTACATATTTTGAATGGGAGAATCATTTATAGTAAGAAGACGCTAACGCCCGCTGTCGCTGAAAACCAGCGCTGTGGCTGTCTCGCATATGGTCATAGCATCATGTTGATCGGTGGCCGTTTTGCGCGGATGTGAACAAATCGGTGACGGAGAAAAACCTTAGAGTGTTTTCATAATGGTGATCTGCTAGCGTGTTTTCATAGAGAGA
Source organism: Dicycla oo (assembly GCA_948252095.1). Classification (NCBI taxonomy): domain Eukaryota; kingdom Metazoa; phylum Arthropoda; class Insecta; order Lepidoptera; family Noctuidae; genus Dicycla; species Dicycla oo. The sequence goes on from OX411716.1 coordinate 21,258,855, forward strand.
CGATTGACCGTCAGGCTGCGAGCACGAAACCAGCGGCATGGAGGCCGAGCGGGGCGATGGCGACGGTATAAAATTGTACCACTGCCATCGCCCCGCTCGGCCACCGCTCTTCGAACAGTTCGTCACAGAAACACTTGTCAGAGAAACACGTCGTTGCAACCTTGGTTGCAGAAGCCTCCTTCATACTAAAGTACACAAAGTTTGCCCGCAACTAATCGGACTGCGGGTCGTGCGACCAATTGGTCAATGCGGTCAGTGATGCATTATTCTGTGCGGCCGCCGCCCTGAAACCGCGTGGTGGACACTGGTGGATTATGGCCCACTCCCTCTCACAGAGAGGAGGCCTGTGTCCCAACAGTCGTGGTAAATCCAGGTACAGACGCCAGCAGGTCAACCTACCCGAAACTGTCAGATTTTCCCAATCAACCTTGAACCTAATGCTTTAGCAATAAAGTCGAAAATCTATTAAAGAAATCGGACAGATTGTAGTAGCTTGATGTGCTGGCGTCTGCACATGAGGCCACATTGTTGCATAACCCCATGAACGTCGTAGAATAAATAATAATCACAAAACTAAAAAACACGCTTTTGTAACTAGCGTTTATCAACTTCGAACCTCAAGTTGCAATACTCAGATACACATCAAAGCATGTCTACTAGAAGTATTATCATAACTATAAAAACGTTATGCGTCGTTAAACTTTTTCTGACGACATATTGGTCCATATTACTACACAATACAAAGGTATTTAAGAAGTTTTAATCCTCACAACACACAATACGGCTAGATAACGTTGTTACGCGAATATGCAGACAACAGAGCCATCGATGAATCAACACTGTTCTTGGGGCTGCTCAGATCTTATAAAAAGTTTAGAAAAACTAAAAAATCCCTTTCCCCTTCTATCTTTTACCCCTTTTTAGGGTTCCGTACCTCAAAAGACCGATTAAGTTGAAATTTGGTACACATATGTATTTCTGTGACCCAGACACGCATGTGTAACGTAAATAAATAAATTTTGAATATGGGGGTCAACTTTGGGGGCAAATAAGAAAATTAAAAAAAAAAGTTTTGCAAACTGTACCGTGCGTGTAACATATCAAGCGAAAGGGCTTACTATAAGAGTCTCAAATGTATTTTTTATAATTTTAAAATAAACCATTTTAAAGTTATTTAAGAAAATAGACGAAAATTGACAAAATGCCCTCCTAAAGTACTGAGCCTAAAATAAAATATATAGAAAATAGTTCAGTACCTATAGATTACAGGAAAACCTATAAGGAGTCGATGGTCTTAAAACAACATGGTAAATCTCTCAATATTGTGCGTACAAACTTACATTTGTCCATAGTTAAACAAAAGGATCCAACCCACATTAGGTGTAATGAGGGTTGGATCCTTTTCGTTTAACTATGGACATTTGTAGTTGGAATGTATGGGAGAACATGTTTTTCAACTACAATGTTAAGTTTTTCTTGGGATAATTTCATCCCAACTACGGAACCCTTCATGGTGCGTGGTCCGACACGCTCTTGACCGGTTTTGCCCTTCTTTTCCCGTTCGTTCTCGTGAGCTACTCGTATATGAGAATAAATAGCACTTTTTATGGTCGAAAGAACGACATACCTACTAGGTGAAAAATCAACGAAATTGGTATCGGGACTATCCAGAATGCATTTGATGTTAAATAATATCCCCAGTGGTTTAACATAGCCTGCTCTTTAGGGCTGAACTGCTCAAGTGACTTTAAATGAAATGGAACTTCTGTAACAATTTTCTGTGAGACATTACTATGACATTCTTTCAAATCTGTGAAGAGATTTACACGTTTATTGCATGAAATAAAACTTGATACGTTGTACGCGTTCTATTTCCGCTGTTTTATAGCTTGAATAGTATTGTTGATTTGTGAAAGTGTAACTTATGTTAGAGTACTGAAAAGAAAACTGTTTTCAAACGTTAGTAAAGTAAGAATGAAAGAGTATTTATTGGAACTCGCATAGGAATACGAGTATACGAACGTAATTACACAAACTTAGTATTATGATGTAATGCTCGTGTAATTATTCTCTCTTTTTGGAATACACGCGAATCGCTCGTGTTTTAGCTAAAAGATTCATTGTACTCATCATTATGAACAACTTTTACTATGGGACCAAAACTGAAATCACTAAAAAAATTGCTGTTCAGTACATTTTGACGAATTATGCGAACATAAATTTACTGAACAGCTGTTCATAGTAAAAGTTGTTCAAAATTATGAATACAATGATCCCATACGAGGTTATTGGTGTTTTACCAATAACCCTGTATTAAGGAAAAAAAATTAAGAAGCCGCTTCCATAATTTCTTAGCAAAAATTAACTATAGGTATATATGCATCCGATTATTCGATCACTATTCGTAATGCATATGATTAAAGAATTACTTCTTCGTAATCTTTAACAAACTTTAACAAAATTATAGGCTAGTAGCGTCAGCAGCTAATTCCACGTTACACCGGTATGTATATGCTGTCGCTACTAGTACAGTCAGAACGTCTGAAAGGCAATTACAACACGTAGTAGATTCACCAGAGAACTTCGATAATAGCTCCTACTAATTGGGAAATCTATAGAGTGAGATGATACCAGGTCTGGAATATGAATGTTTTGTTTTTCATTCTTGTTTTTATATTATGTATGAACTCGCGTTTTTTTTCCCATTGGGGTAGGCAGTAACTACAGAACGCTACCTGCTCTGATTCTTATGTTAAGGTACAGTTACACATGCTCATTTCAAGCATGAAAGCATGCTTCTATTGAGCAGTTGCTAATTAGTAGCATGTGTGTCGGAATGTTGCTCAAAATTAGCATGCTCATTTCGAGTTTGCTTAAAAATCGACAGGCGTGCGATTTTTGAGCATGCTACCTACGGCGCGGGTGGTAGGGGGCGTGCTTTAAGCGCGTCTAAACAGGTTTGCTTATTGAGCATGCTAGTATCAGTCGTTCGCAACAGGTGCGCGTGCACAATTTCACGCAAAATGTCTCGCTGGGGCGACGTAAAAACGCTCAAAGTAAATTTATATCGAAATAACGAGTGCTTGTGGAATCCCCGCATACCGCAGTATGTAAATAATGTTGATAGAAATAATGCGTACCATGACTTATTAACTAACATGGAGGATCCGTCCTTGACTGTGAAAATCATTAAAACGAAAATTATTCAGCTCCATACGGATATTTGTTTGATTGTCCATGACTTTGTTTGAACTGACAGAGAGCGAGAAAACATGCTATTAAATGGCGTATTTCGGTGTATTTGGAATGTTTGCTTTGAGCATGCTTATTCAGGAGCATGCCTATTGCTAGCAGATGTAAACTGCTCATAAGCATGCTCGTATTGAGCATACTCAATAGCACGCTTTTTAGCATGCTATTTTAGAGCATGTGTAACAGTACCTTTATACTCCTTTTGCTCGGGCCACGGTCATTATAAAGGAAGGATTTTTAAGGTGACGTACTCAAAGGGTATTACTAATTCTCTGCTGTCCGTCCGTCCATCTTCACAGGGCTGTATCTTTTGAACCGTAATAGGTAAACACTTGAAATTTATAAGTCTGTATTAGGCACCCAATGGAATAAAAATGAAGGCCATTTAATTTAAGAGTTAAGAAAAAGTTGGAAAAGATTGGTGACGAATTCTGGGAAATGTTCAAAAATAGGTACTATAACAGTCAGAAGTAGACTAGCAATCTCACAAAACTATGGCATAGCAATATTAGTTGTACGTATGACCTTCTTCTATAAGAACATTTGACAATACTACACATTGGCAACTTTGGCAGCCCGTATAGCGCAGGCGATAATGGTAATTGCGGTGTAAGTGGACTTCTAGACGTTGACTGTACATAAAAATTGGATTTCCTCGAATCCCATGAATTTTCGCCTAGGCATTATAGGATGCTTAACTAATGCAAATGGGTCACAGTAGTGATACTGTGACCCAGGACGTGAGTCCTGGAAGGAATATGTCAACTTACAAGTCGCTCTGTATAAAAAACAATACGTAGTGTTATTTATTCAACGGTGGTACGGAAGCCTTCGTGTACGAGTCCAACTCGCACTTGGCCGCTTTTGAGATGGGGCTGCAGTATGTAAGGACAGGTGCAGACGCCAGCACATCAAGCTACCACAATCTGTCATATTTCTTTAGTAGATCTTCAACTTTATCGCTAAAGCATTAGCGTTCAAAGTTGATTGGGAAAATTTTACAGTTTCGGGTAGCTTGATGTGCTGGCGTCTGTATAACGACGTGTCTATACTGTATCCAACCCTTTATTTTTCTTGTAGCTACAGCAAAACGTTCTCAAAAGACTGGCATTTATTTCTAAGTAATGATTAATTGCGTTCACTGATTGTAAACGTGTGCCGATTGTGAGTACAAACAACCTGACATTTCTGAAAGACATCATCATCATCATCTGCCGAGCCTTTTCCCATGTTGGGATTGGCGTCCAGTAAAACTGGATGCAGCTGAATACCAGTATTTTACATGGAGCGACTGCCTATCTGACCTCTACTTTCTGGCTTCGGACGACCCGTAAAGACTGTCACAGATCCACGAATCAACCAAGACCAACGGCTTAACGTGCTTTGCAAGGCACGGAGGGGTCTTGGTATGTAAAGATGGTCACCCGTCCACGGACCAACCGGCGCAAGCATAGCTTGACCTGATCGATCGACCCGTGCGGCTGTTATTACTTAGGACCTTTATTATTACATTTTTGAAGGACATCCACCCGACAAAATCTGCAAGGTGCCGATAAGCGCTAAGTTATCAGTTGTTATTGAAACAATTAGGTACTGAATAAATGAGCAATACGTACTTTTCAAAACATGGAACTTCAATTTGTTTTGAATTATGGAAAACGAGTGAATTTCCTAAAGGTATGTATTTAATTTAATCGAACCTTGAATAATTCCCATTTTGCTTTAAATGTAATTGAACGCTTTTTGTGAACCTCATATAAATCCCATCTGGGGGTCCTAAAATAATAATTAGCAAAGCAACTGCAGCAAACTTTGTTGGTCACAGTTCTAACCTAACCAAATCTGTTTGGTCGGGGTATCCTAGGTTAGTTACTGCGACAAACTGTGAGAAAACGCCAGAAAGTTAAAAAGATGCTCATTTATCCAAAAAGAGTGTGCATCATTAGAAGTCCGAAAAGTTTTTAGAGGATTAATTAAATAATTATTTCCCTTTCCTAAACTTAAGGCATATAACATAGCATAATCAGCTTATCATGTTCCCACTGCTGGGACACAGGCCTCCTCTCGGTCAGAGGGAGTGGGCTTAGACTTGCCACAAACATAACTGGTGAAATGAGTGTAGCTACCTCTGTCTGTCTACACCACTTCAGGAGAAGATGATGATGTTATCATAATCAGCCTATAATGTTCCCAATGCTGGGACACAGGCCTCCTCTCGGTGAGAGGGAGTGGGACTAGACTTGCCACAAACATAACTGGTGAAATGAGTGTAGCTACCTCTGTCTGTCTACACCACTTCAGGAGAAGATGATGATGTTATCATAATCAGCCTATAATGTTCCCAGTGCTGGGACACAGGCCTCCTCTCGGTGAGAGGGAGTGGGACTAGACTTGCCATAAACATAACTGGTGAAATGAGTGTAGCTACCTCTGTCTGTCTACACCACTTCAGGAGAAGATGGTGATGTTATCATAATCAGCCTATAATGTTCCCAGTGCCGGGACACAGGCCTCCTCTCGGTGAGAGGGAGTGGGCCTAGACTTGCCACAAACATAACTGGTGAAATGAGTGTAGCTACCTCTGTCTGTCTACACCACTTCAGGAGAAGATGGTGATTTATCATAATCAGCCTATAATGTTCCCAGTGCTGGGACACAGGCCTCCTCTCGGTGAGAGGGAGTGGGACTAGACTTGCCATAAACATAACTGGTGAAATGAGTGTAGCTACCTCTGTCTGTCTACACCACTTCAGGAGAAGATGGTGATGTTATCATAAACAGCCTATAATGTTCCCAGTGCTGGGACACAGGCCTCCTCTCGGTGAGAGGGAGTGGGACTAGACTTGCCATAAACATAACTGGTGAAATGAGTGTAGCTACCTCTGTCTGTCTACACCACTTCAGGAGAAGATGGTGATGTTATCATAATCAGCCTATAATGTTCCCAGTGCTGGGACACAGGCCTCCTCTCGGTGAGAGGGAGTGGTACTAGACTTGCCATAAACATAACTGGTGAAATGAGTGTAGCTACCTCTGTCTGTCTACACCACTTCAGGAGAAGATGGTGATGTTATCATAAACAGCCTATAATGTTCCCAGTGCTGGGACACAGGCCTCCTCTCGGTGAGAGGGAGTGGGACTAGACTTGCCATAAACATAACTGGTGAAATGAGTGTAGCTACCTCTGTCTGTCTACACCACTTCAGGAGAAGATGATGATGTTATCATAATCAGCCTATAATGTTCCCAGTGCTGGGACACAGGCCTCCTCTCGGTGAGAGGGAGTGGGACTAGACTTGCCATAAACATAACTGGTGAAATGAGTGTAGCTACCTCTGTCTGTCTACACCACTTCAGGAGAAGATGGTGATGTTATCATAATCAGCCTATAATGTTCCCAGTGCCGGGACACAGGCCTCCTCTCGGTGAGAGGGAGTGGGCCTAGACTTGCCACAAACATAACTGGTGAAATGAGTGTAGCTACCTCTGTCTGTCTACAACACTTCAGGAGAAGATGGTGATGTTATCATAATCAGCCTATAATGTTCCCAGTGCTGGGACACAGGCCTCCTCTCGGTGAGAGGGAGTGGGACTAGACTTGCCATAAACATAACTGGTGAAATGAGTGTAGCTACCTCTGTCTGTCTACACCACTTCAGGAGAAGATGGTGATGTTATCATAAACAGCCTATAGTGTTCCCAGTGCTGGGACACAGGCCTCCTCTCGGTGAGAGGGAGTGGGCCATTATCCTCCACGCGGGCTTAGTGCGGGTTGGTAGATGTCACGTCTTCGAATTTTTGGTTCTAGCACATGCCGGTTTCCTCACGATGTTTTCCTTCCCCTCCTCACGATGTTTTGAGAGCAGTGGTGATGAAATTATTTGCACAAAGTAAAGCGTCTGTCAGGGTTCGAACCTATACCTCCTTCTGCGAAGCGGTAATGCTCGCGAAGGAGGAGGCGGAACGCGTGAGGGAGAGCCAGCCTCACGCCCTCAGTCGCCGCAGCGGGAATCGATAGCCGATTCCCGGCCACCGTAGGCGCGGGCTTGCGGACGGTGAGTAGTGGGTAGCTCGCCGTCCGGTGAGGACCAGGCCCGGGTCGACGGCGCGTTGTGTTCCACGCGCGCCTCAAAGAGATGTCAGCAAAAGATGGGGTCCAATAGGGCCGATGCCGCTGGGGTCGCGGGTTTTTTGAAAAAGATACCGTGGCCCTGGCAAAGGCAACTGAAGGAACACGGGTGGGTTTTAGTCAGTAAAAGTCTGACACGCCCTTCCGCTCCACCCAGAGCGGGAGAAGTTATTTGATGATTTCCCATCCACAAAAAAAAAAAAAGGGTTCGAACCTATGATCTACAACTGATAAATCGCGGCCTACCACTGGGCCACCACTGCTCAAGTAATATACTCGACAGGCCAGTTGGCGTTATTGGTTAAGATACCACCTATCATGCCGCAGGTCGTGGGTTCGATTCCCATCCAGGACAAACATTTGTGTGCATGAACATGTCTGTTTGTCCTGAGTCTGGGTGTAATTATCTATGTAAGTATGTATTTACAAAAAGAAAAAGTAGTGTATGTAGTATATCAGTTACCTGGTTTCCATAGTACAAGCTTGGCTTAGTTTGGGATCAGTAGACCGTGTGTGAATAATGTCCCAGTTTATTATTATTATTATTACTTCAAGAAAAATTCAATGTCGCTCTAAAAAATATAAACCACGGGGTGTTTATCACCTCTATAGCATCCCACCAACATGTTCTTCTCCATCGCCCGGCACCTATAGCAACGAGTTGTATATAATTTTTCAACAAGTTCTAACTAATTAGAAGTCTGCAGCCCGTGGCCCGGGCCAATTATTCTTAGTTTAAACCTCTGAAGTCGAGATGCCGATAACTTGGAAGATTTTTTACTATTTTTTATCTCATTCCACTGAGATACGTTCTGCTTCTTAAATTAGTTTCAGCTCTTCGAGAAATTTTATTTCTGTAAATTATTTTTCAAGAAGTGAAATTGAATGGTAGACGCTTGATTAATTTTATAAGGTAGTGTTTTGGAATATTGTGGTAGTATGGTTCTATGTGGTCTCCTCTTAACTGTACCTAAATTACCCTAGGCTGTTTAAAAATTCGTTTTTCCTAATTATGTTTTAGTAATTAGTGTTTGGGTCGGTTTCCCCTAAGGCGAAAAGGCAGTGCTCCATCCCGCACTACGTTGAAGAGCTCGTCTCCAGATGAGACACTCCCCTATCGATTGTAATGTATGAATTCCCATAAACTAATCTGCCTTGTTCCATTAATAAGGCAAGGAAAATATTGATAGAAATTGTGAATAAAATTTAGGAATTCATAGTTATGAAAATACATTGGATGTGGGTTTTAGAAGCTAATAAATAATAGAGCGATCCAAAGTATATTATTATATAAACTTGTGAGTACCCTTACGCTGACGTAACAGGTAAATGGGTCAGTCATTACTCACACGACATCTCACATCTACACTCGAAGAACTTAGAGCAAAACTTCCATAAAGTGACCGAAGCGGCTGTATATATATAATATCTAAGTGGAAAACCAATTTTACAATTTCTGTGTCAAATTATATTAATATTACTTTGCAGGCATATCAAGAAAAAAAAAAAAACAAAAAATAAAAATAAAAAATATTTATTCACAAACTTTAACCCAAGTAACACCAAGTGGGCAAATAATTTAAAAAGCCTCGAAAAATCAATTTTATCACTGATGTATTTATAAAGCTGAAAGTTACAGACTTACAAGTAATCACAACAAACCGAAGGTTACAAAACTTTCAACCAATCCAGTGAGCCTTTTCGCAATAAGAGACTTAGTGTCATTCTGCACATCACCCATAACGCCAACTACAGAATCAAGTTCTGAGCTTGTCAAGGCTTCTTTAAATTTACCAGCTTCTTCTGGTTTTAGTGTAAGTACACCAGAGATTAGGATAGAACAACCAAAGGCCAACTTCCCATATCTTTTCAAGTCAGCATCCAATTGATCTCTTGGGTAAACGTAGTTGGCCTTCAGGCCAAAGTTTGACAAAGATTTGTCAAGTTCAGCGTGGTAGTAGTCTATCCAGTCGTAGAAGCTTTTAACTCTAGTCTCATGGTCGGTGCAGTTGAAGATCAAGTAGAGGAGATCGTTAGCTGGACTGGAGTTCTTGCAGACTTGATAATCGATTAGGATTGACTCTTTCAATTTCTCCTCCTGGAAGTACGAAATGGAAATATGTTATTATAAGAGATTTTGTTAACAGAGTTGACGGAAATAATGCAATGTGAATTGAGGAATGAAGTAGATTTGTATGAAACCCTCGTTACGCGCACGCAAATCGTAGTATAGAGGGTATTGAGGTGTCTGAACTCAATACCCTCTCAGGAACATTGACAAGTCACTCCTAATTACTGAAGATGCACTCATATCTGTTAGTGGATACCAATATGATCGCATTTTTAGTGATAAAGGCTATGTGATATGAACTGTTTCTGTATTTAAGAATATGTAGAGATGACACGTATTCCTGTAAAATTATGTGTTTTGAATCTAAATAGTTATTAATTTCACCACTTGTAAATTTCGTATGGCTATTCCTTTTGTTACCATGCTTGCATTATCGTAATATTAATCTGTGATATGTAATTGTCCGTAACTATACGTAGGTATTATTTAATATCAAATATAATCTTATCTAAATAATAATCGGTCCATACGTGGCTGATAGTAAGGATTAAACTATATGAAACGGTCTGACTCATCGTGATCAACAAAGTGTCCACATAATTTATTATTGTAAATTATAACATTATGTAATATTTGCCTGTTAGGTACTTATTTAAATATTATCAATCACTGCAGTCCCAATGCAGTTTATTACGTCACAATGCCACCACAGTGGCAGCCAAAATACTTTACAGTGCACGCATGTGCTTACATCAACTTTGTTAGGAATGTTTTTTTTTTATAAATTCTGTTAGTTCGTTCTCTGTAACTTAGCATTAGGGAATCTCTGATTAGATCGATCAGGGCCTTAAACGACAAAACTGTACAAGTACCTACCTACAATTTACAAATTTAAAAAATGTTACAAGAGCGTGTACCACAAAACTCTAAGGCTCATAATTGTAACGAAAAAACCTTACAAACAAATATGTAAATTTGAATTTTTGTGTTACCCTAAATTATAGAATTGTCTACTATTTAGCGTAACACAAAAAAATACGTACGACCCAACTTCGTAACTGACAATTTAAAAAATAGGGATTTTGCTACAGTTAATTGTAGTGATTCGTCTACATATTTGTGTAATTGTTGCTACAAGCGGCCAAGAAACTGGGCATCCTAAATAGGGTGAAGCGATACTTTACGCCTGGACAGCTTTTATCCCTTTACAAAGCGCAAGTCCGATCGTGCATGGAGTATTGCAGTCACCTTTGGGATGGATCAGCTAAGTACCAACTAGCCGCGCTTGACTCGGTGGAACGCAGAGCTATGAGGCTCATTGGCGACGTAAAACTGGTGGATGCCAAGCTTCATAGCTTGGCTCATGGCCGCAAGGTTGCCTGCTTGTCGGTCTTCTACAGATTGTACTTCGGCGAGTGTGCCCGAGAACTCCACGACCTCATTCCACCGGCCCCCTTCTACCATCGGACATCTAGACGCACTGCCAGTTACCATCCCTACCTGGTTGCTATTCCACCATTTCGCACTAAACGCTTCCAAATGTCTTTTATAATGCCCACAGCGAAAGAGTGGAACTCACTACCTGCGTCTGTGTTTCCGAACGTATACAACCCTAATCTCTTCAAAGTGAGAGTGAACAGGCTTCTTCTGGGTAAGCTCACTCCATCGTCGACTTTGTCTCTGTCACCTCTGACCTAGACTAGAGTCAAGAGCAAACCCATCACAAATAAAAAAAAAAACAAGATGCAAAGCGTGTGTCAGAGGGTATTACAAATAAATGTTTATATTTTTATACCATTAGAATGTTCAGCCGTAATCGAGAGAATATACTACTTAAGCAACCCAGCTCGAACAGAGAATGAATTAATCTATATAAATAAAAATCAGTTGCCGAATGTATGTAAGTTTTTTTTTTTTTTTGTTAATTGTAATTGTCACAAGGTTTCTATGAAAGAAAATATTTGAAAAATTCTACGGAAAAGTGAAAAGTTTTGGTTAAAAAATCTTCATAATATTGACAGAACTGACAGATTGACGTTTAGATTATAATGTTTTATGTAACATCCGAAAACAGAATTGTTTTTTTGTGAAAAAATTGGTAAAATGTTTAGATCGTTAGAATGTTATAGAACTTAGTGTGTTATCGTTGTGAAATTATTTCATTGTAATTATATTTCATTACATGATCGTACTGTAAATGGAAGATTTGGTCTCATTTTCCTCATTAGTAGACGCGTGCGAAGCCGGGGCGGGCAGCTAGTTCAACATAATTATTATATAGCGGATTTCACTTTTATAGTAAGATTCAGTGAGTAAAACTACAGTAATAATATTTACTTTGGACTACTGGTGAGCGTCTCAAGCATGCTACACGAAGAAGTCGCGCTTTCAATCCAACCCAAGTTTGTGAACAAACTTGTAAGTTTACATAAATTGGACGATTTATAGACTTGTATTTTACAAGTCTACAAATCGTGCAATTGTGTAGAGCGTAAGTATTATAAGTATTATATTGTGTAAGATACACAATATAATACTAAAAAGTATTATATTGTGTAAGTATACACAATATAATACTTTTTAGTATTATATTGTGTATCTTACGACTTACACGCGAACGAAGTCGCGGGGCCCAGCTTGTTACAAATATGTATGAGTTACAATCTACAAATCTTTCGTATTTTTAAAAGCGTAAACACAAAGCATGGGGCCATGTCACGACGCTCTACACAATTGCACGATTTGTAGACTTGTAAAATACAAGTCTAAAAATCGTCAATCGTCATTCGTTATTTTTAACAGCCATATTTTTAATAGAACTGTCTCGTCCCCCGAACATGTCCCCCGTAATGGGTTTCAATTTTTTTGTGCGGAACTCTAATTCTTTTTCTAAAATAAAAGAGCAGTAGCCTAAGTTACTCCTTATAACACCAGCTATCTACCAGTGAAAATCCCGTCAAAATCGGTCTAGCCGTTTCGGAGCCGGAACAAACATACAGACAGACGAAAATTTTAAAAATTGTTTTTTTTTTTTTTTTTTTTGTTATAAGAACCGTATGTACTTTCATATGCATTTAGTAAAAAGCTGTTATTTTGACATTACAGACAGCCACCCAATTTTATTTATTTGTATAGATTTAAGTGTTACGTATGTATATTTTTCAACAATTTAACAATTTTGTAAACTTGTACACTTGCAAAGTTTTGTGGTATAGACCACAGATCTATTTAAAAATCGAACAGTAGTAGGTAGAAGTAGCTGCGCAATCCTGATAAAACTATGTAGTTTCAGACAAAATCGACATAACTATCCTGAAAACGAATGTTGTAAATGCAATATAATATAAAAAAATACTTGCCTCGAACTTGAACATAATATTGTTGGTCCAACAATCGCCATGTTGAATCACTGCGTATCGGCTACCATTTTCAAATTTCGACATTTTAGCTGCTCGGTTTGGAAGCTCACTGACTTTGTGCCTCATTACATTCTGATGCTCTGGGTCATCTAGCAAATTTAGAGAAACATACTCGAATGTTTTTAAAGCACCAACCTGTTCAGGCGTTCCGTCAACTATGGATCCCCACATATCCCCCAAATTATCTTTGTAATAATTATATGTATCGGGTTCCTTGCTCCTCAACACATAAGAAAGTGAATGGTATATAGCTAAATTTCTCAATGCACTTGTCACACACTCATTCGAAAGGGATACAAATCTGTCTACCATGGCAAAACCGGAATTTTTCAAGTCTTCTACCATGACAACTTCATTAGGTGCTTCAACATTTGTTCCGTAACATCTTGGGAATTTTAGTAGGTCCTCTTCCGGTATCTCTGCTTGTTTCTGCAGTGACAAAAACTTTGGTAGGACCTCTGTATACATCAGATGCTCATTCCCGAACATAAGAGGTGCATGCATGTGCTTCCGAACCATTTCATTGGTTGGCGCTATTTTGACGATCATTGACAAATTTCCATTTTCTCCTTCTATGATGATTCTTTTCACATTTGCTGCATAATTGTCACCAGCTGCTCCAACAGCTTCAAACGTAACTTTGCTGTCTTTATAGCCTTCTTGTTCGATTACATTTTTGATGAATTCTAACTGGCTTGGAGTAATATTTTCAATTTCACCTTCAAACTTGTGATGCTCCATGGTAGTCTGATGTGGTAAACTAGATGCTGTTTGTATTACTTCGTTATATTATATAGGGACATGTTTATCTGTATGATAAGACTTGATGTACGATCGTAAAATTTTTATGTGATTAGAAGGTATGTATTTATAGTTACTTAATAATAACACATTGATGACTGAGATAAGTGTGTCAATGAAATCACATTTACTGTAAATCAAATTGGTATGGTTTTTTGTTTGTAAAAATTTCTGTTATGAGAACGGTATATTTATAATTATTCCATACTTACTTACTTGTCTTCGTGTACTCTAACTGATGCCTCTGCTGTCATGACAGATTGCCATCCCATCGGACTATGAGAGTGAGATAAGAGATAGTATGGGAGGCCACGATGCTAAATGGTGATTTCGAACGTCGTGGGGACCTATTGGATTTTGAAGATTAGATGGTAGAAAGAAAAATGGTTACCCTTTACAGGTGGGGGAGCAGCTTCAGGTTTTCAAAAATGCAAAAAAAAAACTGTCATATGGAAATACTCGAGCGCGTCAGATATTGAAAGTGTACATAGGCTACAATGACACAATGGGCTGCAAAAATCCATGGACAGTATAGAAATAAAATCGTGTGAATCGAGAAATGAGTCATCATTTCTCACAATTTAATTATGCTGTTACTAGATGGCGTTGATTTGCTTTAAATGATAAAATACTTTAGTAGATTCTTTTTGTCGCTTCAAACATTCAAATAATTTTTAATTAATAGTTTATTTTAATAAAGAAAATTATTCCTAACTATTAACCTACTAGGTTAAAATTGAATATCAATTTATAAGTACCTGATTTTCTAAGTTTTAGTTTTCAAACTTGAGAAGGTATAATATGGATTTATAAATAATTGGTAGGTGGTATTACAATAAAATTAAGTAATAAAATAAAATAAAATAATCTCAAAACTATCCAAATTTGCATACGTCCTTCGTGAAGTCAAAAAGACCACTAACCTTAAAACAGCACTTGTCACCTATTATGTCTACGCACATGCGTGGCTCAGTTACGGCGTGATATTGTGGGGAAACAGCACGGATGTACCGACACTTTTCACATTACAAAAACGACTTATAAGAATACTAGTATACACAGTCTGGCCATAAATACTGTTACAATTAAAAATAAGAAAGATATTACATTTGAATTTGGAATCTGTCATTTTTATACGATTGTTCATTGTGTTTTCTAATTTTGGCGCCACTACATTGTACAATATTTTGCGATATTAAAATAGAGTGGGGTGATAAAGAGAACCGAATCGCTGTGATTGCATTACACAAAGTTGGTATGGAGCCAAATGCAATTTTTAAAACTCTCCATGCGCTTGGTGTTAGTCAAATGTTTGTGTACCGGGCTATTAATAGGTACAATGAGACCTCCTATGTTTGTGACAGAAAAAGATCTGGCCGTCCACGTAGTATTCGAACGAAAAAGGTGGTCAAAGCAGTAAGGGAAAGAATTCGAAGAAATCCTGTCCGAAAGCAAAAGATTTTATCTCGGGAGATGAAGATAGCACCCAGAACCATGTCGTGTATTTTAAAAGATGACTTAGGACTTGCAGCCTATAAGAGACGCACTGGTCATTTTTTAACTGATAATTTAATAAAGAATAGGGTGGTAAAATCGAAACAACTACTGAAGCGGTACGTAAAGGGAGGTCACAGAAAAATTTTGTTTACGGATGAGAAAATCTTTACAATTGAGCAACATTTTCACATACAAAATGACCGTATTTATGCTCAAAGCTCTAAGGAAGCTTCCCAATTAGTCGACAGAGTGCAACGTGGGCATTATCCGACTTCAGTGATGGTTTGGTGGGGTGTTAGCTATGAAGGAGTGACTGATCCATATTTTTGTGAAAAAGGTATCAAAACTTCGGCAAAAGTGTATCAAGATACCATTTTTGAGAAGGTAGTTAAGCCCCTTAGCAACACCATGTTCAATAACCAAGTATGGTCCTTCCAACAAGACTCGGCGCCGGGTCATAAAGCTCGGTCCACGCAGTCTTGGTTTGAAGTGAACGTTTCGGACTTCATCAGAGCTGAAGACTGGCCGTCGTCTAGACCCGATCTTAATCCGATCTTAATTTATGGTCAGTTTTAGAGAGTACGGCTTGCTCTAAACGCCATGATAATTTGGAGTCCCTACAACAATCCATACGATTGGCAGTGAAGAATTTTCCCATGGCAAGAGTGCGTGCTTCTATTGATAACTGGCCTCAAAGTTTAAACGACTGTATTGTATTGCAGCCAATGGAGACCACTTCGAATAAGCGTTTTATATTTTAAATTGTTTTATATTTATGTATTAAACTAACACACTGTAAAAGTAATAAATATTATTTACAATAAAAATTTTTTTTTTCTTCGTGACAATATTTTTGTTAAGACTAGGTATATAGAAGACACCGACTGCAAACTGCAAACCCCATTACCAAGAGAAAAAAGGACTAACACTCCCCTGCCTATATATTCTAGAAATATGCCAATTTGTGCGAAATTATAATAATAATAATAATACTGTATCTCTACGTTGACATCGTGGTGGGGCTTGCGCGCTCCGAACGTTAGGTCTGTGCCGGTAGAATTTACTTTACCGGAACGGGTCTAGGACGAGGAGCCAGACCAAGAGAGATACAGAAACCCGCAGGGCAGCATGTGGCGAGCTGTTGGGCAGTAGCGACCCCACGGACCCTATCTTCCGATAGAAATCTAGTCTTCATCTCTGGCTTGCCTTTATTGTCCGGCTGGAATGAACACTGACGAGGAACAGAGCTCCCACCTCTTTCTTGCCTTTATTGGCTGGCTTGAGTGGAGATTCGCAAGAGCAGACGTGCTCGGAGGAAGGAAGTATTCCAGTAAGGTGCTGGTAGGCATCTTGACCGTACTTCCAGGATTGTCCTGATAGCCGTGGGATACCTCTCCACTCCTCAAGCACCTCAGGAAGTGTTGCCCCCTTGGCGCTACGTCACTATGTGCTAGCGGCCGTTTCCGGGGGCCCATTATTGAGTGTGCAAGTCACCCCCTGCCATTTTATCCGTGTATAATATATAACATTGGTCAGGCAGGGGACATAGTTCTTCCATAGTTCAAGTTACTCAATCCACTTTAGCCACCCAGACCCATAGCCCAATATGTTTTGTTCCACGTACAACAATAGTCCTGCACCAACCGGGGGTTGTCCTTGGGTGTACTTGCATCGTGCATACAGGGATAATCGTCGGATGGTGCCTCCTCGTCATTTAAAAATGTCTAAGGGGCCTCTGTGAGTTGGCTTCGGCTCCTGGTACGCCTTCCAAAGGTCCGGGACCCCAGGGTCCCATGAAATGTCAAAATAATAATAATAATAACTTGGGGCATTTTTCACACAAGGTCATCTGATCACAAACTAAGCAGAGCTTGTACTATGGAAACCAGATAACTGATATACTACATACACTACTTTTTTTTTGTAAACATACTTATATAGATAATTACACCCAGACTCAGGACAAACAGACATGTTCATGCACACAAATGTTTGTCCTGGATGGGAATTGAGCCCACGACCTGCGGCATGATAGGTGGTATCTTAACCAACCACGCCAACTGGCCTGTCAAGTTACCAACACTTTTATACGATATGAAAGAAAAAATACAGAGTCAAAATACACTTTTTTTGGGGGGGGGAGGGGCACTCACAAACTCACGCACACACACACCTACACACCCCACACACACCCACATACACACATTCACATGCATGTCTGCTATCTTTCACGCTCTTTAAGTTACTTAGGGTTAGGTTTGTTTTTATTTTATTTTTATTTCTGTACAGCGGTTGAGACAAATCATTGACACTGTCTTCACCTGTTTTTGGTTGTGAATATTAGCAGAATCCATTGGCTGAACCCTATCTTTTAAGATACAGGCTAGTCCTAGTTTAAAAGATAGAGTCTACTATTGCATAATAATGCAAATATTATTTTAAAACTATATACCTATATACAGTGCAAAGTGCTATGTTTTTGTGAAATAAATACTATATTATTATTATTATTTGCTCATATCAAAAAAGCTCATCATGTAGGTTGAATAAGATCCATCATGTGTCTGGCTCATGGCTCTTTTGAAAAAAAAATCTCATTAGATCCACATCTTGAAATCAGGATCCAATGAGAAAACAATCGTCACTAGATGCATTATAGATCTCGGCAATGGATCTTCTGAGATTGAACGAAGCTTTAACCATCCGAGTAGAAGTATTGTGCCAGCTAACAGCTGTGTCAGTGCGAAGGGTCAGGATGACATTCTACTCCTCAGTCTCGTCCACCTCTTGGAGTACAAAATAATTACACTGGGAACAAGGAAAATACGGATTCGTTATTTTTGTTGTTTTATTTCAATATCTAGTATGTCTTTGGTTACTCAGTGCATTTTATTATCAGATTAGGCAGGGTTTATCAACCACTAAACAAAGTTCCCCTGGCGCGTTCGTATGTCAGTCTGTACCAACAAACAGATTATGATGGGGTGGTCACTAGTAGATAGATTGGTTCAATAAAAATAATATACAATTATCAATATACATACGCCTAGGTAAAAGTTCAGAGCAATGTCATTTGTTTGAAGTGTTTTATACCTGTTGACGTAGGCGTTAGGTACGCGATTTTATAGAAAAGTTAAAGTTCCTGAAACGTTTTTTATACGAAATACAAAATATTCAGCATTACATATTGCTAGGTACCTATGTTTATTAATTGCTGGGGCAGTCGCCCATACTTCTAGTTAGCCATCTCCTTGGGTATTTTTCTCACTTTTATCAACTTGAGAAATACAGTTTTTGAAAAAAATATAATTTAGTGGTATTTTTAATTTAGAACGGCGAACACCGAATGGAGTTATGAATGTCATGGCGGCAGTGGCGATTACTTTTGATCACAGAACACTATTTACTTTTGATGCGATTGTCACGCAGTACACATACACAAATCCATTAGCTTTAAATGTAAGTTTAACAATTATTGTGATTTGACTGAATCAGTGATAATCATTGTAATCATTAGATATTCTTTATGGTGAAGTTTTGTTGCTATGTTTGTGAGTAAATTAAGTGCGTTATTTTGAGAGTAATATTTTTCAAACACCTACACGCATACCCATGATGAAGGACTAACAGATGACGCAGCAGCAGCGACACGTTGTGTCTTAGCCGGTCGAACATCCGTCATATACATATATGTAATACCTATCTATAATAAGTGGGGAATAATATAATATAATATTATATTATTCCCCACTTATTATAGATAGGTATTATCTTTCGATCGTTCGATCGTTAGCTGCTGCTGCGTCATCTGTTAGTCCTTCATCATGGGTATGCGTGTAGGTGTTTGAAAAATATTACTCTCAAAATAACGCACTTAATTTACTCACAAACATAGCAACAAAACTTCACCATAAAGAATATCTAATGATTACAATGATTATCACTGATTCAGTCAAATCACAATAATTATATTATATTATATTATATTATATTATATTATATTATATTATATTATATTATATTATATTATATTATATTATATTATATTATATTATATAATAACCTGGGACATTATTCACACACAGTCATCTGATCCCAAATTAAGCAGAGCTTGTACTATGGAAACCAGATAACTGATATACTACATATACTACTTTTTTTTTTTGTAAATACATACTTATATAGATAATTACACCCAGACTCAGAACAAACAGACATGTTCATACACGCAAATGTTTGTCCTGGATGGGAATCGAACCCGGGTGGTATCTTAACTTAACCAACCACGCCAACGGGCCAAAAATGTAAATAAAATATACATTTTCTGTGTCAAATTATACGATTATTAGCTAATGCCCGCGGCTTCGTCTGCGATCCAGAATGAAAAGTAGCCTATGTCCTTCATCGGGTCATGGTCTACCTTTGTGTCGAATTTCATTCAAATCTGTTTAGCGGTTTTAGCGTAAAAGCGTAACAAACAAACTCACTTTCGCATTTATAATATTAAATAGGATCCCTCGAGAACAGCACTTTTTTCTGGATGAAAGGTGGGTATTTTTTTCTGTATCCCTGACAACGTCAGGTCAACGACAGTCGTCGAAGGTTTTAACTCTAGTTTCATGTTCGGTGCAGTTGAAGATCAAGTAGAGGAGATCGTTAGCTGGACTTGAGTTCTTGCAAAATTGATAATCGATTAGGATTGACTGTTTCAATTTCTTTTCCTGGAAGTACGAAATGGAAGTATCTTATTAAAACAGATTTTGTTAACAGAGCTGACAGTAATTATGCAGTCGTGCTACTTAAATGTGCATTGAGGAATGAATTACTTTTGTATGAAACCCTTGTTACGCGCACGCACATTGTAGTACAGACACCCTCTGAGGAACATTGATATGTCACTCCTAATGACTGAAGAGGCACTCATACCTATTAGTGACGCCCCACGCACAATGAAGGGTTCCGTAGTTGGGATGAATTTATCCCAGGAATAAACTTAAGATTGTAATTGAAAAACATGTTCTCCCATAAATTCCAACTACAAATGTAAGTTTGTACGCACAATATTGAGAGATTTACCATGTTATTTTATAGGCATAGGAACAAAACTATTTTCTGTAATTTTTTCAAAGTTTCAGACTCAGTTGTTTATTTCAAAATTTAAAAATTAAAGTATATTTGAGACCCTCACAGTAAGCTCTTTCATTTGATATTTCACGCGGTACAGTTTACAAAACGTTTATTTTTTTGTTTTCATATTTGGCCCCCAAAATTGACCCCAATATTCAAAATTCAATTATTTACATTACACGTCCGTGTCGGGTCACAGAAATTCATAAGTACCTATACCAAATTTCAACTTCAACGGTCCACTAGTTGAAATTGGCTGTGATAGACAGACAGACAGACGGACTTTAAAAATACGAAAGATTTGTAGATTGTTAATTGTAACTCATACATATTTGTAATTTTTGTTAAGTACATATTTTTTTCTACAATGTAACAATTTTTGTAAATTTTACACTTGTAAAGTTTTGTGGTATAGACCACAGATCTATTTAAAAATTAAACAGTAGCAAGTACCTACACCATCCTGATAAATTTATGTAGTTCCAGACGTGCTTCAGACAAAATCTACTTACCTATTCTGAAAACGAATGATGTAAATGCAATAAAAGATTTAAAATAATTGCCTCAAACTTGAACATAATATTGATAGTCCAACAATCGCCATGTTGAATCACTGCGTATCGGCTACCGTTTTCGAATTTCGTCATTTTAGCGGCTCGGGTTGCAAGCTCACTGACTTTGTGCCTCATTACATTCTGATGCTCTGGGTCATCTAGCAATTTTAGATAAACATTCTCGAGTGTTTTTAAAGTACCAAGCTCTTCAGGAGTTACTGCAACTACGGCTCCCTACATATCCCCGAAATTATCTTTGTAATAATTATATGTATCGGGTTTCTTGCTCTTCAACACATAAGAAAGTGAATGGTATATTGCTAAATTTCTCAATGCACTTGTCACACACTCATTTGAAAGGGGTGCAAATCTATCTACCACGCCAAAACCTATTCCTTTAAGTCTTGTACCATGACAACTTCATTAGGAGCTTCAACATTTGTTCCGTAACATCTTGGGAATTTTAGTAGGTCCTCTTCCGGTACCTCTGCTTGTTTCTGCAGTGACAAAAACTTTGGTAGGACCTCTGTATACATCAGATGCTCATTCGCGAACATAAGAGGTGCATTAAAGTGCTTCCGAACCATTTCATTGGTTGGCGCTATTTTAACGATCATTGACAAATTTCCATTTTCTCCTTCTATGACGATTCTTTTCACGTTTGCTGCATAATTGTCACCAGTTGATTCAACAGCTTCAAAGGTAACTTTGCTGTCTTTGTGGCCTTCTTGTTTGATTATATTTTTGATGAATTTTAACTGGCCTGGAGCAATATTTTCAATTTCACCTACAAACTTGTGATGCTCCATGGTAATCTGATGTGGTAAACTAGAAGCTTTTGGTATTACTTCGTTATATTATATAGGGACATGTTTACCTGTACAATAAGACTTGATGTACGAACGTAAAATTTTTATGTGATTAGAAAGAAAGTAGGTTTTATATTTACTTAATAATAATACCTACAATAACATTGATGACTAAGATAGGTGCATCAATGATATCACATTTACTGTAAATTAAATAGTTATATTTTTGCTTGCAACAGTTTCTGTTACAACGAGAACGGCATATTTATAACTAGCAGTGCCCCACGGTTTCACTCGCGTAAGTCTCGAACCCGTAAAATTTGGGAATAAAAAGTATCCTGTGTGTTAATCCAGGTTACAAACTACCTGTTTGCCAAATTTCATCAAAATCCGTTTAGAAGTTTTTGCGTGAAAGAGTAACAAACATCCATCCATTCTCACAAACTTTCACATTTATAATATTAGTAGGAAGTAGGATAGTAGAATTATTCCATACTTACTTACTTGCCTTCATGTACTCTATGCAACTGACTGAATGATACCTCTGCGGTCGTGTCGGATTACCGTCCCGTTGGACTATGACAGTGAGAGAAGAGAGAGTGCACCTGTTTAAGGTCGCGATTGGATCTGATTGATCCAAAGTCATCGGCACCCTTGTCACCGCCTGTACCTAAAGTTGTAAAAAATCAACAGTGTATGCAAACTAAGCAACAAGGGGAAAATAAAACAAGATATTTTGGGAAAAACGATGTTGTATTATACAAAAAGTTTATTAATAAGGCATGATTATACATGGGGTAAGGGCGTCATAATAAAAAGAATTGGAAAAGTTATGTATATAGTGAAAGACATTAATAGTTCAGAACGTTACAAAAGACACATAAATAAGCTGATGCTTTACAAAGGAACAAGTCACAATAATGAAGAAAGCTGTACCATTTTGACATACTATTTATAATATCTCCCGCGTCGATGGCTAGCCTCTGATGAGATAGGCCGCCATGGCCAAAATACGGTCTGGAGGAGTATATGCAACTGTAGCAAAATATAATTGGTAGCAGATTTAACTTCTAATATAGCAAAAACATTGTTTTGGGCTCCGCCGCAGTCAGGTAAAAATTGTGAAGCGTTAAAGAAAAATATCATGGTAATTAGGATTACACTATTTGCATTTCATATTCAAAACTTTATAATTCGATTGAGAAATCATCGTGTAAAATGTAGCTGGCTGGGATGACATTGCAACATTTACAACCCAAAATACTTAATAGATCTTGAAATTCGTTAAACGACACTTACATACTGACTGCAACGAGGACGGTCGAATTGATACTGCCCAATTATTGTACTTGGAAATATTCTATCTCTTAAAATTATCTATCTTGATGATACGATTGTATCAATAATATGACGTGAACCAAAATGTTCCTGCTTTCAATCTCTAAAGTTATCTTAACAGTATATGAATGAATGGATGAATGAATGAAATGCACCGACCCCACCAAACTCAACCCAAAAAGTCATTATTACGGCCGATTCCCTCTCAGAGTGTGGAGGCCTGTGTCCTAGCAGTAGGAACATTATAGGCTGATTATTTTTTATTATGACCTATGGTAAGACGTTATAATATACAAATAACTCATGCACGTTTTCACTAACAACACGTAGTTCTACGCTTGCTTGTAGAAGCGGATCTTCGCGGCTCAAAATTGTTGTTCTCCATCAACTGCGATCAGTGTCTCTGTCTCTGCATGAGAACTCGACTTGAAACCATGTAGCGGGAATAAACGAGGTTTAACAAGCGTCTTTGTGATCTGGAAAGTCATAGCAGTGTGCAGTCTATGGCTGCGCTGGAAGCCAAAGTCGACTCAATGGAGCAGCAAGCTCGCCAGTGTAATATTGAAATATGTAATTTGCCAGATAAGCGGAATGAAAACCTGATGACTATTACGGAATCAACTGGAGCGACTATCAGTTATCCTGTGTCTCAGAATGACATACTGTCTATACACAAAGTTTCACAAGCGCTGCAATAGGACAAAAACCTAAGAACATAATAGTTAAATTGAAATCTCTGATAATTCGTGACAACTTCCTCAGCGCCTTCCGTAAAAAGAAGAGCATCAAGTCGGATGAACTAGGAATATCGGGTACTACACATTCAGAATTCATCAAAACTTTATTTCATGAGTGTAAAGAAGTCGCCGGTAATTAAACATGGTTTTAAATATATGTGGGTTAAACTGCACGATACTTGTTCGCGAACGTGATGGAACCACGGCCTTTGTTATACGCTCCAAAAACGATCTCAAAAAGATCACTGGTACTGAGAATAATAGTGTCTAGGTCACTTCCTTGTATCTTACTTAAATATTATAATTTTATCTTTTTGTTGTCTTTGCTCCATGTTTGCGAGACTTTACTATTTGTGAATGTGTTATTTATCTGTGTTTATATGCTACTACTTTTAGAAGATAGTGTTTTTGGTGAGATTTTGCATCAGCAGTTGCGATTGGGGTGTATTATTCGAGAATGACAAAGGTACCCATTAATGTTATTGTGTATCCAATACGGTCATTTCTGACTGCAATAGGTAACATATTATTCTATTATAATTGTACAATAAGATTATATTATTTACTCAACCTGTCAACTTTATGTATTAGAATAAATCCTTTTACTATATAAATTTTTGTTGCTTTGCCAATGGCCACTAATAATATTGTGCTATATTATCAAAATTGTAGAGGTATTCGTACAAAGCTCACTGTACATGAACATCATGTCGCGTTCTTATGACGTCATCATACTTATTGAATCTTGGCTCAATCCTGGTATTGACGATAGGGAAACAATTGACGACAGCTATATAGTTTTCAGATGCGATCGTGATTGATCGGCAACAAATAAGTGTGAAAGAGGAGGCGTTTTAGTGGCTGTACGTCGTGAGTTGCGTCCCACTGGGATGTCGACATAATTTACCCATGCTCATATTGAGCAGGCCGTGATTCAGTTACCAGCATCTCAGTCAAACAAGCGCCATATCATCATTGTAGCGTATATTTCACCGCGTAGTCCTGACGTCATATACAAGCATTACCTAGACATGCTACAATGCATTGCTAATGATTATGTTACCGAATCATTCTACATTGCAGGAGATTTTAACTTACCTGACATCAATTGGTCGGACCAGGGTAATCACTCGGATGTGAATCCTGTTACCCCCAGTGGCCAGTTTCTTTTAAACTTTATGTCTTCCATTAACGGTTTACAAAATTACAAGTGTAAAAACAATCTTGGGCGAACACTTGATTTGTTTATATCCAACGTGTGCTGTCAGACTATACCCTGTAACTCGCTATTGCAGCCGGACACCTATCACCCAGTTTTTGCCATAATGACTACTCTCAACTCAATATGCAGTATGTCCCTATGAAATTCCGCTCAGTTCCTAGGTATAACTATCATAAGGCGAACTATCCTGGCATTATTGAGCATATTACTACAGTAGACTGGGAGAAGGAACTCTCCGATCTGCCCGTTGAACAGGCCGTCAACACTTTTTGCGATATTTTATACGGGATAATCAGACTAAACGTTCCATTGACTCGAGATACAAATTCACAATTGTCTGTCCGGTTCTCACCATCTTTAATCCGTATTCTTAAAAATGAAGAACGTGCGTGGTTAATTGGAAAAAAATATCATAACCTATTCAACTATGAATACTTCTCTAACTATCGCAAATTATTTCGAAATACCTGTTTCGGCAATTAAATTAATTATGTTGAAGATAGTATCCTGATAAATGTAACGTACTGAATAGGAAGAGCAAAGCTAGTTTCCCAGCCAACATAAACCTCAAAAACTCCTCTTCCGATAACCCTACGGATATGTGTAACTTGTTTTCGACCTTCTTTACTTCTGTTTATGAACCATCTAATTTTGACCGCGCGAAATGGGATCCTTCAAACAACTATCGCAATGACTCATTTTGTACATGTGATATCTATTTCTCCAAGGATGTTATACTTGACACTCAAATCACTTAATCCTTCTAAAGGGGGAGCGCCCAGATGGATTGCCACCCGTCTTCTTCGTCAAAACAGCTGATAGCATTCATGGTGTTCTGTATTTAATTTTTAATAAATGTTTATGTGAGGGGGTTTTCCCGTCTGCATGGAAACGAGCGTTTATTACGCCTATTTATAAAAATGCTGAAAAAGAAAACGTCGAAAATAACCGTCCCATTTCAATCCTCTCCACCTTGTCGAAGCTTTTTGAGAAGCTTGTGCACGGTGCTTTATATCCTCAATTTCATCGACTGATAATACCCGAACAACATGGTTTTGGTAAACGGCGTTCTACTACTAACCAATATATTTA
The DNA here is from genome assembly GCA_948252095.1 of Dicycla oo. Classification (NCBI taxonomy): domain Eukaryota; kingdom Metazoa; phylum Arthropoda; class Insecta; order Lepidoptera; family Noctuidae; genus Dicycla; species Dicycla oo. The sequence goes on from OX411716.1 coordinate 21,284,903, forward strand.
CCAACGTCCTATTTGAAAACATGGATCAACGTGTCCAAGTTGACGCCATGTACACTGATTTTCAGAAGGCTTTTGATAAGGTGGATCACTTGCTTCTTTTGGAAAAGCTGGCCTTTAACGGAATTCGTGGGAACTTGCTGCGTTGGTTTGTCTTATATATTTTTAACAGTACTCAAAAAGTCGTTATTAATGACTATGAATCTGAAAACATTACCTTACCGGACCTTTATTTTAAACTCTGGAGTTCCTCAAGAATCCATTTTAGGACTTTTTCTTTTTATTATACACAAAAATGACATTAAAACGTGTTTCGTTAATGCTCGTTTCTTGATGCTATAAAAATATATAAATCTTGCAAAAAATATAAAAATCGTGCAAAAATGTCCAAGATTTGGCAAGCTTGGATATTTTTGCAAGATTTATATATTTTTACTCGTCCAAGACGATCTAACCAGACTTAATAATTATTGTATAGAGAACAAGCTCTTTCTTAGCCTCCCTAAATGTCATAGTGTATCATTTACAAAGAATAAGTTTTATGACGAAGTAAGCGTTGTATTTTTATAATAAAAACTGGCAGCCCAAAACCAGAAAAATTTGAAAAACTTTTCTGTGATTAACGCCTAGTAAAATGAGTAAGCCACTTTTGTGACCATAGTTGCTATGACAATTGGCAGAGGCGTTTGAAGAGCAAAATACATGTTCTTATTGAAAAAATAAACATTTATTTAATAATCCCTTATTTCATACGTTTACTACGGCCTGGCTATCGTAGTCGTCTTGGGCATGTGGATTAATATCGTCTACAGGTGTAATCTTCCAGGATTCGTCTGAAAAAAATCTGTAAGTTAACATTAATGATTCGTCATCATCATCATCATCACTGCTAGAGGTCGTCCACTGCTAGACAAAGGCCTCCTCCGAAGATCGCCACAACGATAGGTCTGAGGAGGAAAGAGAATAACTCGCCAGGTCTTGTTCTACCTATCCTACATCAAATTTTTCAGGAAAAGCTTTTTTTTATTGTAAACGGAGTTTGGGACCGTTTAATGGCAATACGATCGCCTCCTATTACATATAATTCTGCTTCGATATTGATCTCTGAACTCTGCGTTATGCTCGTGAACGGGTGCTGCTTGTGGTGACTGGTCGTCTTGCTGTCCTTGGCTTTGTTTTGTTATTAGTAATTAACTTTGTTTATATTACTTCGATAGTCCTAGTTTATCATTTGTGACTTCGAGTTTCAGCTTCATATACAATCTTCATATATGTAAGGGGGCACATCCTTTATTACTGGAGGCCTTTATTTAGGTATAAAGTTCTGCTTTGTTTTTAGTTTTGTATTTTTATTTCTGCTTGAGTATAGTTTTCGATTATTATCTTTTGGTATATTGGCGTGTGCTAGCTTACTTATAGCAAATAATTTAATTTAATGTTTTGTGCTGCGTGATGTACCTAAATTATTATGCGCAGTGTTGTACAGATGCAATTTTTTTTTTGTAACTGAACAGACAGCTGTGCTGCTGGGGAGTTTGTTGCGCCACTTTTTCTCCCCAGCTAAACCACTAGGAAGTGGTGAAGGCCGGGCGTTTTGGGGGACTGTCTTATGTAATTTTGACGTTCAAAAAGTGCTGATTCTCAGCCTTTGAATAAATGACTTTTGATTTTGATTTTGATCGAAGTAAATGCGGGTGTACCATACAATATGTCTACCTAAATGATACTCAAATCACCAAAGATCGGAATAAGTAGAGCATAAATACCTAAACTTCGAGAAAAAAGTAACAAGAGTGGATCATACCTCCTATAAAATCCTAGAATGATAAACATGACGATTTTATTATTTTACGAGTATTATAAATATTTAATTTGTTACGAATGTATTCAAAGTACAATAAATAATTCACAATTTCTTAAATTCCGAGATTAATAGTCATGGTTATCATTCCAGGATCTCGTAGAACGTATTATCCACTCTTGTTACATATTTTCTCGAAGTTAAGTTATCTATGCTGTACCTATTCCAATCTCTGATCATCGTTGATTTGAGTATTTTATGGAAATTCCTTTCTCTGGAAGTCTAGGACCTCGAATGACGGTAGCATGAACATTGCTCCGTGGGCCGGTGGGATAGGGTCTGAAGATGGGACAGGCTGGATCAAATCTGGATAATTATTATTGTCAGGGGATTTAATGCTACTGACTCAGCTACGCCACTAGCTGGCACTTCTTCACCGAGCAAGTGATGCGCTGGTAACCCTCTATTTATATGATGAGTGTACTGCCGTCGTAAGAAAAAAGGGCACAAATAACATTTAAAAAAAAATGTACAAAAAATTGAGCAGATTAGCCTTTTTTTCTGATTCTAAATATGTATGAGACTCAATTTTTTCAAAATGTTAGTTGTGCCCTTTTTTCTTACGGCAGTGTAAGCTTCTAGATAGTTCGAGGACATAATTCGAGAACATTCTAGTATTTACTGGAATTATCTGGAATGCTGCAATACGACACTTAACCATCTAGCTAGAAAATTGTGGAAGGATCCAGAATGTTCTAGAATATCTGTCACGTATCGACGAATTATGTCTTAATCGACCTACGTAACAATAAGAATGAACGACTTACGAATGATTAAAATATAATTTCGAAAATCTCAAATATGTACTTTACAGTGATAGAGAGGCGTTGAATTGATAAAAAAAATTGAAATTGTCACCAAAATTGTATTAACTTATTGACCGCTTGGTTTTATATCAATTGCCGTGCCCCCAGCGGCAGCGTCCAGCTCATAAATCAAATAAATATCTACGACGAATTGTCTTCGTGCAATAAAGTAAAAAACAAAAAACCAAACCTAGGTTCTCAGTCGTATAAATACGACTGGGGCGGTCAATAGGTTAACAAAACATAGCTTTAGTTCCGATTTTGACCAGGTGCAAAATAACTATGTAGGGATGTACATACCCGTTAGGAACCTAGGTGCGTTGAAGCAAGCCATTCTCGTGCAGAATGATGTGCCATCGGCGCTGCATACACATTTGTTGCAGCTTATAAAGTAAGTCGTGAAGGGCTCGCATTTCAACGAATCAGCTGCGAAGAAATGAGACAGTCTTATTATTTTTTTAAATGCTGAGACACAAGGAGCATTCAACTCCTTGTCTTTGAAGGAAGGAGGAACGCCAACAACATCGAAATTTTAGGAAAATATTTGTAGAAACTCTTTAAATACACAGCGTCAGGGCCATCTTTTTCACTGGCCACTCTGGGCAAGTGCTCAGGGCCCCACGATCTATGGAGCCCCCTATTTCCATTGCCAAAATTTCCTGCCTCTGATAGCCCATCACAGGCAGGATGCAAAAAATTTCGAGTTCAGGTCGCTTGCTCTTGCATCCTTGATTATTCATAGGGTCCCCAGTATCCTAAAGTGCCCAGGGCCTCCAATACGTTTAAAACGGCCCTGCACAGCGTCAAATTAAATTAGGTAGTGAAACTCCGCAGACATGATGGGTATCAATATATAGACACGACAAAATAAAAATTCCATCCATCCATCAATCCCAATGACAGGCCAGTTGGCGTGGTTGGTTAAGATACCACCTGTCACGCCGCAGGTCGTGGGTTCGATTCCCATCCAGGACAAACATTTTTGTGCATGAACATGTCTGTTTGTTCTGAGTCTGGGTGTAATTATCTATATAAGTATGTATTTACAAAAAAAAAAGTAGTATATGTAGTATATCTGTTATCTGGTTTCCATAGTACAAGCTCTGCTTAGTTTGGGACCAGATGACCGTGTGTGAGAATGTCCCAGGTTATTATCATAATGGCTGATGGTGTTGTTACTTGAAGTGTGAGTTGATAAAACTTGTTTTATCGTGTTCAGATATCGAGACAGACTGTGAAGTTTAGACAAAAAAAAAACCTGATATTTTAAGAGACTACATTACCGGCGGTTGATGACCCCGAAAAAGACATCGTCAAATTAATTTCTTTGTTGTTTTATCATGTTTAGATATCGATCACATCTGCGGAGTTTCGCTAGCTAATTTTTTTTTTTTATATAATAATAATATCCTGGGACATTTTCACACACGGTCATCTGGTCCCAAACTAAGCAGAGCTTGTACTATGGCAACCAGATAACTGATATACTACATATACTACTTTTTTTTTGTAAATACATACTTATATAGATAATTACACCCAGACTCAGGACAAACAGACATGTTCATGCACACAAATGTTTGTCCTGTATGGGAATCGAACCCACGACCAGCGACATGATAGGCGGTATCTTAACCAACCACGCCAACTGGTTTGTCCGCGTATAAAGTCCACACAACTTTTGGTTCACTGAAACACATAGGTAACAGAGGCTCTTTTGTAGTTTTACAAACCATGTACCGTGTGTGTTTCACTCACATTTCACTATATAGGTTGACTAGTAATTAGTGGTCGATACTTAAACACATGATTGTACTCAGTGGCGTGCACAGAGTTTTTAGACAGGGTAGGCAGAAAATTTTAAAAGTCAAAATTCTTACTGCATGTTGGTTTTGGTTCGTCGTCTTGTCGATTAAATAATGACGTAGGTAATAGCCACCTCAAATATCCATACATTGACTGATTTTATAGACATATCAATTTACGGATATTCAAAGTGGCCTTTCGGCGCGTTTGTTTGATGTTCAGTATTTGTAAAATTATGTAATAGCAGTGAAATGATGGTGGTGTGAGTATAGGTACGGACGAATCTATAAGGGCTCCTTCAAACAGGCGCGACATGCATCGCGTGTCACGTCTGTTTGCAAGAGCTTTAAAGTTATTTTAAGATTTTTTTATTTGTTTATTAAATCTACACGTCTATCTTTCTGTAAGAATATCTGCAATATGGAATCGTAAAAGTTGGGAAGGCGTTTCATTTACGTAAGAAGTTTTTTTTCTATTGAAATCATGGAAAGATCTGTAAGACGTTTCTGGCCTTGTGTATTTCTTAAGTAGGTGTGTATACGTTTTAGTGACGAGAATGACCTTTCAGTAGAAGCACTGCTCGCCGGAACTGTAACAATTAATTTTGCTAACCGCAGTACTTCGGGGAAAACTGTATTTATGTTATTTTCGTAAAAATGTTCTATGACTTTGTAAATACTAAGGTTTTTGAATTCCGCAGATTTATAAACACATTTGAGCTCATTGATAAGGCGGTCTAAGTTAAAGTTGTGTGATTTATAAACATTTACGAATTGCGTTACTAATTCAACCGGAAAATTGTCATTATAATTATTGAAATTTTCGCATGATAGTAGTCCAAAATTTTTTAACTCTTTCAGATTTTTATAACGGTCGCGACATTCGTTCGATATATTGTCTATAATTTCAATAAAAATCCGCTTATAATTTATTTTGGCGTCCACAACATTACGTTTCCGTTTTGGCGGTCCGGTTATTTTTTTTTCCTTTCAAAAATGAATTCAAACCTAGGTCTAAATGATTCTAAAAAAGATTCAAACTCGTAAATTTTTTTGACGCAATAAATCACATCCGACGTCTTTTTTTGCATAATTTCGTAAAGCACATCAGTTTCTGCGAATATTTTGTTAAATACATGGAGTAAAAACTGGAATTCAAAGTCTTTTAAATTGTCCAATAAAGAGGAAACTTGATCTAACGTCTCGCCATCCCAGGACTCTATGTGTTCAGTCATATCCTCAAATAAATCAATTAAATGTGAAGAAGAATTGAAAATGACATTTACAGTACGCGAATTGTAAGTCCATCGAGAGTCAGCAACGCGAGGCAATTTTTTCATATCAGCCATTTTATTGTAGTGGTTTTGCCTTTTGGTACTATTATTAAAGAAATTGGCTAATGTTTTTATGCGACTGAAAAAACGTTTAGTTTCATGAATACGTTCGCACGACTTGGAAAGTATCAAATTAAGGACATGGGCGGAACACAATAATATGAATCATATTGTTTTGTATTGAATTTACGATTGACTTTACCTTTAGTTTGTACTAATTGCAAGTCCGGTGTACAACGACCTTTTACAATCTTTTGTTTTTTATCACCGAATGATAGTTTTGAAAACGCATCATTTTTTATTTTCTCTATACACACACCACCTGAACAACTTTCACAGTGAATATTATCCATTTTTCACACTATTATCAAAAATACCAATTATTATGGCTCACAAAACAAATCAACACGAATCAAACAAACAATATGGTGACTAAACCAAGTCACAAACTCGGAGATAGTGCAAAAAATAATACGACAAAAAAGAAATAGTGTAAGTTATGATGCAATATAAATGAAACAATGCCACTTTTCAAAATAGTTGTATAGCTAATTTCGGTTCGGAAAACATCGGATAATTTCGTAATTTGTCGTGTTGTGAAAAAGACACTGTCTATTCTGTACGGTTGTGTGCGTTATTGTGACATTGTGTGCTACGTATTTATAGGAACGCACACCCATTCAATCCGCATGACCACGAGAGCACACATATAAACATTTAGACCCGAATAGTTTGTGTCTTTCCCGAGGCACTCCTGGTACTCAGCGTAGGTAGCGGCGCTAGTGCCGCGCAATGCCACAATACAATACTGAACGAGCTTGCTTGGAGCGGCTGTTTATGATTTTTTTGTTTATTGTTAGTAAGTAGGTACTCGTCGAGATAAAATAATAATAATAATAATAATAATAGATATCAGAACAAGACTATACTGAATTAGGTAGGGTAGGCAGTGTCTTTCTGTCTTTATGAAACGCACGCCACTGATTTGTACTCATGATAACAAATAACTTTTACTATGGGACCAAACCTCAAAATGTAGGGAGCAGCTGATTTGTTTTCGCGATTTTAGGTTTGGTCCCATAGTAAAAGTTGTTTGTTGTCATGAGTACAATCATGTGTTTAAGTATCGGTCACTAATTACAAGTCACCATAAACAAGTATCTAGATACAAGTATCAAGATCTCTTGTGAAAAATGTCATACTTCTAGATTCAGTTATGATGCAATATAAATGAAACAATGCCACTTTTCAAAATAGTTGTATAGCTAATTTCGGTTCGGAAAACATCGGATAATTTCGTAATTTGTCGTGTTGTGAAAAAGACACTGTCTATTCTGTACGGTTGTGTGCGTTATTGTGACATTGTGGGCTACGTATTTATAGGAACGCACACCCATTCAATCCGCATGACCACGAGAGCACACATATAAACATTTAGACCCGAATAGTTTGTGTCTTTCCCGAGGCACTCCTGGTACTCAGCGTAGGTAGCGGCGCTAGTGCCGCGCAATGCCACAATACAATACTGAACGAGCTTGCTTGGAGCGGCTGTTTATGATTTTTTTGTTTATTGTTAGTAAGTAGGTACTCGTCGAGATAAAATAATAATAATAATAATAATAGATATCAGAACAAGACTATACTGAATTAGGTAGGGTAGGCAGTGTCTTTCTGTCTTTATGAAACGCACGCCACTGATTTGTACTCATGATAACAAATAACTTTTACTATGGGACCAAACCTCAAAATGTAGGGAGCAGCTGATTTGTTTTCGCGATTTTAGGTTTGGTCCCATAGTAAAAGTTGTTTGTTGTCATGAGTACAATCATGTGTTTAAGTATCGGTCACTAATTACAAGTCACCATAAACAAGTATCTAGATACAAGTATCAAGATCTCTTGTGAAAAATGTCATACTTCTAGATTCAGCAGTTTAGGCTGTGTGATAGTTGTCTGTCGGTGAATGAATTAATGAATTTATTTTTATTAAATAAGTAGATAAGATAAAAATAAATCATTTACCAAATTGTATGTAGTTGTACCTAACTTGTTTTGTTGATGGATTTGGAACACCTTGAACACAATCTGCAATTATCTTAGCCCCGTGATTTGTTGATAAAAACTCATCGTGTAAAAGTAACCCTGCCTATCCCACCTTTGAGGTGGAATCAAAACCATAACTATAATAAAATACGTGCTATATTTCATGAAGTACTTAATATTGTAATGTGTTATTGAGTATTGTAGTTCGTAAACCTTGGTATAATTGTATATGCACACAACTGTTAAGATAAACTACAAAACGTGCACCTATCTTCGCTGGTAACATAGACTATGGAAACAATCGGAGCTACACGGTATTCTTAGGCTCACGGAGCGATTTTCACCCGCGCCCGCCGCGGTGGCGCGAGCACTGTTTTATTTCTAAACTCACGAAACCGGTCGTCTGTGCGGTTACGCAGCCGTCGCAGTTGCGATCATCGCCCGCAAACTTGGCGAGCGATGATCGCAAGACGGGCGGTTAACGATCAGTTGAGGTCCAGACCGCCATGGACACACACCAGAAACGAGCTGTGGCGTTGTAATGTTCGTTGACAAACGTGCACAGACACGTCACGATGCCACGTGTAATAACAAGTCACACTGGTGCAAAATGGCGCCCCCGCCCACCCTGCCGGTCACTGCGGTCGCCCGCCAAACGTATCGCAAAGCACGCGGGCGCAAACCGTCGCGCTGCGGGTGACCGCGGCCCGCGCCGTTCTTCTAAGTAGTTGCCCGCCGCCGGTACAGCGGGAGCCGCATACAACCGCGCACACCACGGGCGTAAAACACGTCGTGAAATGTGCTTTAATTTTTTACATATATATATTTGCTATCTACAGGAGCTGCGGGCCCGCAACCGCGGCGGGTGCGGGTGAAAATCGCTCCATGAGTTCTTAGCCTTACCCTCTTGATTATTTTTAAGGTTATGAAATACTAGCTGTGGCTCGCTGTTTCACTCGCATCCTATAGGGATACTTCTTCATGTAAAAACTCTGTATAAGATCGTAACTGGCAAAACTTCAAAAAAGAGACGATGGTATACTGGGTGTAAAAAGATACATCACAAAGCCGTCAGCTATGCATACTGTACATCTAACTACTAACTAAAAAAATATAATTATATTGCTGTGAAACGAATTTTATTTTTAGGTATTAAAAAACAGCTAACAGTTATTTTTTATTGCGCGCAATGTAACGCGAACCTTCGCAAACGGCCCGCGTAAGTACTTGTGGTGAATATCAAACGCACTGCGTTTGATATTCATTTGTAACTTTAAATGAGTAATTTGTTAAGAAAAATCTAAAATTTAGGTAATGTTTGTTGTAATTCGTTTTCGTAAAAAAAGTGAGAAAGAAATGCTAATTTGACCTTCAATATCTCCAGAACCACTGGATTCTCAGGTATTATCTAGTGGCAAAAATGTTCCAAATAAAGATCTGCGGCAGAATATGTGGCATTCGGCTTCGGAAAGTGTATTTTTACACCTAATATGTATATTATGTATACCAATAACTTAATGATAAAACAAAAGAAAATTTTATTTTCGAAACTCTTTAATTTCATGTAAGATTACGGGTCAACAGCCGCTCTGGTGAACTTATAAGTTTAGAAAATTATTTTAAAATAATTTATGAACCTATTCTTATATGTATTTTCCGGACAGCTACACCTTTCAGCATAACTTCTCTAATCCGAGTTCAGAACAGTGCACACGATTACCCTACTTTAGACGGAGTTTACCCTGTTCACTGCACTTACAACTGAGGCCACAGAGCACATCACAGTATCAAGGAATCTACTTACTGTTATTTGGTCTATTTTATTAAGAAACGACTGTAATTTCTAAGAAGGTAAGCATGCTTCGGTAGTTTGCTGAAAATGGGTTTAACCTCTCCAAGACTCCAAGGTAAGTTAATATAAGATAATTTATATACTTTTACTCGTCTGTGGACTCGAACTCTGGACCTCGTGATCCGCATCCTCTAAGCTAGAAACTTGATTTAGGAGACAGTCAAATAATAAACAACATTTAACTTTATATTATAAGTGTGCGCGCAAGTGCTAGTCACTGCCCGCGGTATGTGAGCGGTGAGATGGGGGAGGTAGACAATGGTCAAGCTAACTCAGTCTGCCAACCTTATCAATCGCGCCCTCCCCCGTCTCACCGCTGACTTTATGCGATGACTAGCTCTTGCGCGTACACTATAAGCATGCTAAGTGCAGTTTATGATAATCATAAAAATGCTAAAGGTTCAGCAGTGAACCTACTCGCTGATGAATGAATATAATATACTTACTTCTTCTCCAATAGAGTAACATATCATCGTCCAAAACTTTGGCGCTTATTACAGAGAATAACTGAAACAAATTAAATAAAAGTTAAAAACAAAAACAAAAGAATAAAAAAATAAACAAATAATAATAAACAAAAACAAAACAACTCTCGAACACGGCACATATAATTATCAGGAAGTCCCTTTCTGACTTCCCTTTATGCCTGTTTTAGTGGTTGCACCTAAATTTTGCCTAAACAAAAGCGCAATTTTAGATTTCGATAGGTTCAACGCAGAGAGTTGAAAATCCAACGTGCAATATTATTTAGCATCACTTTTAAGTATCGTCTAATATATGTGAAAACGGGCTTTTTTGGGATTTTTGTTTGCATAGGAAATCATCAAATAACTTCTCCCACTCTGGCCGGAGCGGGAGGGCGTGTCAGACTTTTCCTGACTAAAACCCATCCAAGTTCCTTCAGTTGCCTGTGCTAGGGCCCTGGTAATTCTTTCAAACAACCCGCAACCCATGAGGCATCGGCCCTAGCGAACCCCATTAATTAGTGGGACCTTCGAGGCGCACGTGGAACACAACGCGCCCTCGACCCGGGCCTGGTCCTTAACGGTACCGAGTATAGTCGCAGGAGGTGGTGACGGCTTTCCATGCACTCTCTCTCCGTACTATGGCTTGGACCAGGGCCGAACGCAAGAGATCGCCGCCACCAATCGCCTCTACGAGGACGCGGCGATGTTCTGCCCAACCCGGGCAGACCTCCACCGTATGCTCCACCGTGTCCTCCGGGCGATCCACACAATGGTAACACCCGGGAATTTATCCGCAACAGGAACCTCCTGAACGAACCGTGTCCGGTGAGGAAATGCGTCAGGCGGAATGTAAGGACGCCGTGGCGCCTCTCCAACCACTCCTCAAAGAGATCCTGTAGTATTTTTTAATTGAAAAATATAGAAACAGGGATGTTCTACATTTTTCTATGAAACAAATACTATTGAATTTAAAAAAAATACTGTTCGTTTGCATAGTTGCTTTTGCAACTGTGTAAACGAATAGTGTTTTTATGTCGTTTTATCAACATTGAACAAGGTGACCGTGGTCTTAAAATTTCATAAGTAAAACATAGTGTCTTTAAAAGGCGAAAATTACTACTGAGAAAATCGATATCTGTCAAGTAAATATAGTTATTTTGATAAATTTTATATAAACAACAAAAACTTTATACTCTTTTTTAGGGTTCCGTACATCAAAAGGAAAAACGGAACCCTTACAGTATCACTCGTGTGTCTGTCTGTCTGTTTGTCCGTCTGTCACAGCCAATTTGCTCCGAATCTAATGGATTTGGTACACATATGTATTTCTGCGACCCAAACACGAACGTGCAACGTAAATAAATGAATTTTGAATATGGGGGTCAACTTTGGGGTGCAAATAAGAAAATTTAAAAAAAAGTTTTGCAAACTGTACCGTGTGAAAATTTTTAAAAAAATATAGAAAATAGTTCAATACCTATAGATTACAGGAAAACCTATAAGAAGTCGATGGTCTTAAAACAACATGGTAAATCTCTCAATATTGGGCGTACAAACTTACATTTGTTCATAGTTAAACAAAAAAGATCCAACCCACATTAGGTGTAATGTGGGCTGGATCTTTTTCGTTTAACTATGGACATTTGTAGTTGGAATGTATGGGAGAACATGTTTTTCAACTACCTACAATGTTAAGTTTTTCTGACGTAAAGTAAAGTACTGTTTCTGAATTAAGTTTTTTTTTTACTGTAAAACTATGTTGAATTAAAATATTGGTTTTTGAGACAGACATTCATCAATTTTAATCTATTACTCGTACGACAACTTCAAAGGTTCGTTTATCGTCGAAAAAACCGAACGTCGCCGAATGTAACGTGACTGGTCCAGTAAGAGAGCGTGCGTCAATCTATAATAATTTAGATGGGTATATAAATCAATTTCTTTTGGTCAATACTCACATTTTATTCGCTATACTTCGGTTTTTCCGAAGATAAACCTTTGAACGTTGTCTTACTGAAACTTCATGAAATTACAAAGTTACTGATAAAATTGCCATTAAAAATTATAAAATTACACTTACTGAAATTGCAAGATACGTGAAACCCACGTTCATTTCGATTACAAACTAAATATTACGTAGGAAATAATCAATTGTGAGAGTGTTCATTACGGAGACTGTGTAGTGACGTTACATACTCGTAAATCGATTGTGCACGGGAAACGGTTTTAAATTATTTTCTTATTTATATAATCTATTAAACATAACATATCATCACGGCTGTATTCACAAAGGGTTAGGCAGAGATGCACCCACATTTTGCCCAGTTTCATATACCTATACAGGGTGTTTCACAGACGAGTGATCAAACTTAAGGGTGTGTAAAAAAAATATCAGTCGTCCCATACACAACAATTTTTTTTTACGATTTCGATGTTGGTCCCCGGGAAAAAGTTGTTCAGTTTGATGGTCTGTCCCACACCCTTAAGTTTGATCACTCGTCTGTGAAACACGTTGTATATTTGCGGACTATTTCGTGATACCGTCAGCGTACTAGTAAAGGAGTCTGCCGTATCATACCATGACCGTGCTAGGAACGTATCAGGCAATAAAAAAAAAGAAATGTCAAGAAACAATTTTGGAGCATACTGTTTATAACCCGTTTATAATAGTGACTATCGCCAGGAAGGCTAATTCAGTATTTGGTGGGTGTAGGGCCCTCTTATGGTGAGAATGGTGACGGTCTGCCCGCATGCGGATGGCCAAATGATTATGTATCGCTGCTCAAAGATGAGTTATGGTATGGTACGGCATTACGATATGAGTAGTACCTGTTTTGTGTTATTTTAGAGTAACTAATTGATTCAAAACTCTATATAATAATTTCATATATAATAATCTACTCTACAACACAACCGCACCACTTCTCCGTTCTCGCGCACACAAAAATAAACGACACGTCAGCTCGCGATGAGCTGGCAAAGAACGGTGCTGTGCAATGAGGACAGGCTGATGATTATGGCAGGGCAGAAATAGATGGATGTTATGTACCACTTTGAAAAGGAGATCGATAACCAAATACCGTATCTGACGTTACAACATGCGATGATAATACAGTTGGAGATGATAGTGGTAAGAATCAATTCAGTGCAATATTATTTTATATGGAGTTCACAAGCAATAATGCTACTTTTGTTATTTTTATAGACTAGTCCTAGACTCTGATGTGCTAATAAATATTCTGAAGGCGTAAAATTGTTTAATTATACCAAATTTAATTTACCTGTTTTATGTTCGTGTTTAATGTGTGTAGTATTTAAATCTCCCTTTACACAGACTTTACAGATTTTATTTAAGATATAATTATTTTCACAGGCGATCTTTAAGGATATGTTATTTTTAATGTTGTTTATAAGGACTTTCATGTTTGTAGTTATTTTGTTTAATGTTGATTTTATATGAGATTTATTTAGAATTACATATTTTGTGTGTTTCAACATTCTAAGTTCTTAATAAGAAAAGATTAATATAGTATCTTTGTACCAAAGGCTCTACAGAAGTATGCAGAGTCTGGCCATACCACGTAGTAGCTCCGTGGGCCATACTAACTGTGCGTGAAAAAATGAGGTATTTGAAAAGCTATAGACGGCAACGGTAACGTACATACGCTACTACGAAAACATAATTTGATACTAATTGGTTTTTTGTTTATTTTTGATAGGTTCTTTTGTTTTATTTCTTCACTTATTCTACCTGGAAACTGTATATAGGAGTTTCACAGTGAGTGATTACCGCATAACCAGAAAGTTGTTGTTTTGCTACCTTATGTTGTAATTTGACACAATCTTCGTTTAACAAAATGAATAGGGAATAAAATAATACTCATAAGTATTCGAAAAAAAAAATGTTCTTAGATAAATAATCTATTATTCAAAAATCGAAACGCATTATATCAAACCGGTTTGGCAACGTTGCATGTCATGCACGAAGCGTCAACAATATTGTCGGCGAGAATATTTTGCCAGTGTCGATACGCTTCGTGCATAGCACATAGCACGGTCACGGTCCTTCATGCCCTGCTGATCTTACAAAAGTAATGCAGTGACATGATAAACTAAAAAAAAACCGGTCAAGTCCGTGTCGGACTACGCACAATGAAGGGTTCCGTAGTTGGGATGAATTTATCCCAAGAACAAACTTAACATTGTAGTTGAAAAACATGTTCTCCCATACATTTCAACTACAAATGTCCTTAGTTAAACGAAAAGGATCCAACCCACATTACACCTAATGTAGGTTGGGTCCTTTTCGTTTAACTATAGACAAATGTAAGTTTGTACGCACAATATTGAGAGATTTACCATGTTATTTTAAGACCATAGACTTCTTATAGGTTTTCCTGTAATTTATAGCTATAGATTATTTTCTATATTTTTTTCAAACTTTTTAAGCTCAGTAGTTTCGGAGATAAAGGGGGGAATGGTCAATTTTCGTCTATTGCCTTAAATAACTTTCAAACTTAACTTTAGTAACTTTATTTTTTATTTATTTATTTTTTTTTTAACTTTATTTTAAAATTTCAAAAAAAATATATTTGAGAACACAGTAAGCCTTTTCATTTGATATATGGCATGGTACAGTTTGATTTTTTTTTAAATTTACTTATTTACCCCCCAAAATTTACCTCCATAATCGCAAGTAATCCTGCATTTTGATCCATAATAGTATCAAAACATAACGACAGGTAGCGTTATATACTGTGCCTAAAAGAAGACGCCATTTTAAATCACGCCATTCCCCACTATAAATCTCATTGAAAATCAGTAGATACTCTTGAACTGTAATCTTGGAACAAGTCTGTGGCTTGTTTGCACTGCTGAAAGGTTCAC
The DNA here is from genome assembly GCA_948252095.1 of Dicycla oo. Taxonomy (NCBI): domain Eukaryota; kingdom Metazoa; phylum Arthropoda; class Insecta; order Lepidoptera; family Noctuidae; genus Dicycla; species Dicycla oo. Next base: position 21,299,954 of record OX411716.1, read on the forward strand.
AAACACTGCGGTACATACATGAAACTTTCATGTGTTTCTATTCTACGTTGTGAGCGACTGTTGCGAATTGGTTGAATGGAAAACCGAGTGTGTTAAATGAATATAGATCTGTAGATATAGGACTATAGATTGTATTGTGCGCCATACCAATGCAAGACAGCCAATGTTGATAATAATGATAAAGTGGTTACTGAACGATCTTTAACATTCAATGAAGCGGTCAACCAAAGAAAAGGTAGATAGTTATGAAATTTAAGCAACGTTAAGCAAGGCTTCAAGTGTCGGTCCATAGATGGGTGACTAGCCAGCTAGTGATGGGTGGAGAAAATGAGCCTTACAGACAAAAATAAGTTTTACTAAGTTGCATGCATTATTTTTCAGAATTAGTTTCTTAAATCAGTAATATACATAATGATCTGATCATTGAAGCAATTTTATGGACGTTAAAAGAGACTCCAACCTCTGATATTGTTTCAGTGTTTCCTGCGGAGACTGTTGGTTAGGACTGGTCCTCTCTTTACTGCATTATTCCGTTCATTCACTCAGTTCAGACACTCTTTCGCTTGGACCTACCCAAATTTATCTGTGCGCATCGTTTTCATAGTTATGAAACCGAGTTGACGTCATATTGCCAAATAGAGCCGCATAGGGTTTTCAAGGTTTAGTAATGATGGATAAATTGTACATTAACTGTACAATTGACCATTATTGTACAGCGTTTGCAGTTTATGTCCGTGAGGTTCGTATTTTTTTTTTTACAAATTGCTGATTTTGTAAAAAAAAAACATATTATTTACTTTTATCTATCAACTCCGGTGTAGATCACAAAATCAGCGATTTGTAGGAGGTATTCACATTCGCATTTTAATGTTATACGTTAATACCGGATATCCCAATTTCTTTTAGATGTTTCTAGATTAAAAATCTACAAAGCATTAGCGTAAGAAAAATAATAAAAAAAAAACTACAAAAGTCTTTGTTGCATTATCTTGTTTACTTCTTCGCCTCCGCTACATTAATTCCTATTAAACATTTCCTTATTATGCCGTGATCCTACGGCCGGCTTTCTCACAGGCCAGATCGTGCCAGGCTAGGCCGACAGGCCGTGAGAACAGTTGGCCTGCGGTGGCCTGTCATCACCCCTCCGATCGAATGTATGGAATAATCTGTGGAATGCTCGGCACGCACCGTAACAAGCTTCGACAGGCACAGGCCGCGACAGGCCTCGACGAGCCGTGGGAACGTGGCATTACAAGTACTAAGTACGAACACGCATTCAAACAAATCTGTTTACACTTCATGATATATATAAATATTGGAGATAATGAACCGGAATATCCTGATATAATATCCACGACAGAGCGCTTTTTTTTAAATTTCTTTTTAATAAGGGGTCGTTGACGTATACACACGGATAAGTCAACAGCATTGTACCTTATAGACATTATATATTATTATACATTATACCTTATACAACTATACACCTGTAATTATACCTACTATATATTATACACCACTATCCACCACCACGATACATAAATACTATGAAAATAGTAAAGAGAATAATTGCCTAGACTTCTGCATTAAACCACAAATTATGTGTTGAGTCCTTTCTAATTTAGGGTATGCCAAAATATTTTGGATTAGTCCAACATCCCACATGTTGAGTTTAAACTCCCTAGCCAAAGATTCCCTTTCGTCCTTGTTCTTAGCACATTCCATCAGCAAATGTTGCACATCTTCAATTTTATTACATGTCTCACAATTAGGCGATGTAGCCTTTCGCATTAAGAAAGCAAACTTTGCCGATTGAAAGTGGCCAGAACGAAGCCTTATCGCTAACTTAACATATCTCCTAGTTAAACATTTATCATCAAACCAGAGCGCACGGAATGACTTTATACCAAATGCCTTTTTCTTTGGATATTTAATTAAAATATTGTTTCCAAGTGTCACACACACTCTTAAACCAGGAGAAATATTCTCAGTAATCGGACATGAATGAGGTAACATTGCCCGTCTCCACTGCCAGTTTCGACAGTCTATCAGCCTCGTAACCCTATGTGCGCTGGAACCCATTGCAAGATAATCCTAATGTCATCTTTGTTGTAGCAGTGAATTAGTTTAAGAATGTCATAGGCTATCGATGCACCTCTGCAACCAGAGGCGCATCGAGCCATATGTTGTAAAGCACTCTTCCTATCTGTAAATATAACTACTATATTTAGATTTTTACTAAGTGAATTGGTATATTGCAATGAGTTCCAGAGATATTTACATATATGTTCATTAATTTTATACATAGCCTTATAACAGGTTATAAGAAAAAAAGCAGCTCCACACCCGTCTTTATTTTTTGATCCATCTGTGAAAATTTTATGCCACTCACTATATTTGGAAGCTAATTCAGATACCACTTGGTGTACCAAATCATTGTGATTTAAATATTTATTAGGTGCGTTACACATTTTAAATCACTTTTAATAATATCTTTAATTTGTAAAGCTGATAGACAAATGTCTAAAGAGAACATTTTAAGACTATCCGAGGTAATAATTTGCAATTGTCCTAATTCTTTAAAGGAAATAGCCAGTAGGGGTTTTCTTTTATTTGCCTAATAACTACTATTGGTTAAGGAGTCTAATTCTGAAATTGTGTTTATAGTTATATTATTAGACCATGACAATGATTTTAAGATTATCTTGTATGCGAGATATCTTCTCCTTAACAACAATGGTGGTATGTGCAGTCCACTCTCCATCACATGGATAGGTGTGCTTCTTAGGAACCTCCTATTATTTCTAAGTGCTTGGTTTTGTAATTTATCTAGATTGCTAGTATGTGTTTTTGCACTAGAATCATACAAATAACATGCATCATCAAGTCGAATTCTTACTAGCGATACTCCTCAAGTCATCATAATCATGACCTCCAGCTGTTGTTTGTTATAAAGTGATCACAAATCTAGGATTTGGGATGCCTCCATGTAAAGGTAAGGCTTGTTAGTGCCCGGGGGCGCTCGATCCCAGAAAACATTCACGCTCGCGACTATGCTCTTCTAGCCATGCAACTCTCAGCACGACAACGTTAGCTGGGGTGTGTGTTATTCATACCACACAGAGGAAAACAATAGAATCCTCCAGCTGTTGTTTGTTATAAAGTGCTCACAAATCTAGGATTCGGGATGCCCCCATGCTTGTTAAGGCTTGTTAGTGCCCGGGGGCGTTAAGTACTAGGACCTAATAACCTTATTTTGCTTTTACGTGTATATCTTCTGAACGGTATGTTTTTTTCAAATTCTGTTTTCACAAACATTACACACAAATTCAAAGCAACGTGTGTGAAAATTACAACTCTGCACTAAACCGTTTTATATGATTTTCATCAAATAGCCAAACGTCAGCGCAGCGGAAACTTGAATATTTTCGTAGTTTAATGACACACAAATTTCATTTATACATACACATTTACACACAAATAATAATAATATAATAATAATAAAAATTTATTGAAATATTATGTTTACAAAAAGTGTACATATGTTTCAGTATATAACATTAATCTAGGCCTATAATAGTATTATAATAATCTAGGTAAAAACTATGTTATGAATAATATAAGATTACAGTTGCAAAATAAAATAAATAAATTAATAGAATTCTGAAGGTAATGTAGTGCGTTGCCCGAGCTAGGTTTATTTAAACCTGTGTTTCAGGCCATATCGAACGACAGTACTTTTCAAAGAGAGCAGTCATTGAACTTATTTAAAATATGAATATTTTCAATATCTAAGCAGTAGCAATATTTTGCGTTACTTTATCTTAAGTTTAAACTAGACGTATAGGATATATATATGTAAGTAAATACAGTTAAGTCGGCTATTTTATTTAAGCACCTCTAGAAGTTTTTCCGTGTCTGAGTAATTAAGTTGTGATAAATAATCGGATAACATTATACTACACCTATTATAACTTACATGGTATATTTTAAGCAATTTGTTAAATTTATTATATAAAAAAGGACCTAGAAACAAATACACACTAATTATTGAATGTATTTTTTTTCTTGTACGTCCATAGGAAAAAAAAGTGCCGCTGGGCTGACGTAGTCCCAGCGGAAACAGTTTTTGTTCAATAGCTCCCCAATGGTTGGATGCACAAATTTGTACTTACCATACACAATTACACGACGTCATACACTAAATATCTGCTTAACTGAAATTAAAAAAATCGATTTTTTTCCGCTGCGACTACGCACGAGGCACGGAAATTAGTATTACACAGAGGAATATAATAGAATGCTCCATCTGTTTTTAGCGGGAAGTACCCTATAAGTTTTTGCTAGTATCAAAATATATCGCATGAATGGCCGTTTTTTTTTTTTGCGTTAACTTAGAAGCTTGTTTTTTTTTTAAAGCTTCAAGGGACTGTAGACTTACATACTTGATATTAGTTTCAAGTTGATACTTTCACGAGTTTCTGAGAAAAAGGTTATTGACAGACTGACAGACAGACGGACAACGAAGTGATCCTATAAGAGTTCTGTTTTTCCTTTTTAGGTACGTTGCCCTGCCGTGGTACGATACAGTCAAGTATTAAAAAAAGAACTAATAAATTTATTTTATTTATTAAGGAAACCAACAATTACACACTATCCATGGTTAACAATAGCTTATAATCTAGGTATATCAGTGCGTAACTAACTACGTGTTACATATTCGGATTGAAATTTGGTAGAGTACGAGTACAACATTACTCATTAATCATGCAAATTATTAATCTTATTCTTATAATACTAAAATTTATACAAAATTTATACCAATATAAAAATATGGTTAATCATTAGCTGTTTTTTCGATAATTTTAAAACAAACCGAATTGTGTGTAACTATCAATAAGTCCTACAATTCTCTTTTTAAGACGGAATATAGTATCACTATGCAGGCTTTCCATTTTCATTGATTTCAACGCTTCTTCAAAACCATCATCCTGTAAGCTGTCCATAATTTTTCCACTTTCTTTGGTGTCTCTCATCAACACATCGGCTAATAAAAGACACCTACCAAAAAGTAATTGGCTGTATCTCTTCAAGTCTGCATCCAACTGGTCTCTAGGGTACACAAAGGTGGCTTTCAGGCCAAAGTTCGACAAAGAATTGTCTAATTCAGTGTAATAGTAGTCTAACCAATCGTAATAGTTCTTAGACCTGGTCTCATGATCGGTGCAGTTGAAGATCATGTAGAGGAGATCCACCGCAGGACTGCTGTTCTTCGACGCTTGGTAGTCAATCATGATTGATTGCACTAAGTTATCCCCCTGGGGACAAAAATAATTCTTACATTAAGCAACTTTTTTAGCAAGTATATTATCTTGCACTTATGCCCAAATTAATTGATTTCTTAATATATTATAAATATAACGTGACATTTCGTCTTATGGTATTATATATATACCTGATCCGGCCTGTTTTATTACAAAAGAAAATGCATTTTTTTTAAGAAGTAATGTAATCTTAATAAAACTTATATTGTAAATACTAGCTTTTGCCAGCGGCTTCGTCCGCGTGCATGTTGGAAATTATCCCAGGATGTACATTTTTCCAGGATAAAAAGTATCCTATGTGCTATTCCAGACTATAATCTATCTCTGTGCTAAATTTTATCCAGATCCGTTCAGCCTTCTGGCGTGATTGAGTAACAAACGTCTTCACACACTGTCACATTTATAATCTTAAATAGTACGAAGTAGGATTTATTGAAGTATCAACAAAAAATAATTCAATTATAAATGGCCACCTTTGGCTTTGATACAGGCCTTTTAGTCTGTCTGGCCACGAATCTATGGATTCACGCACTGTTTTCATGGGAAATTTAGCCTTTTTTCATCAGTAAAAACGATATGTCTGTGCCTTTCACCTGCGTATCGGGACAGAAGGCGTTTTGATCGATCCACTCTTTTTAACTGTATGGATTGATTTAGGGCATGTCCTGTATATCAACGATAAGCGTCGAGTTTCAGGTCTCGTCTTTATATACGCGACAGAGTTCTAGCAGGAATCTTCATATCTCGCGATAAGATTTTTTGTTTCCTAACTAGATTTCGACAAATTGCCAGAATTTGTCGAAATCTAGTTAGGAAACAGCTTAACAGCATTAACAGCCTCTGTAGTTGTAAAAGCACGCGGCCCCCGCGATCTTGTAGGGTCTTCAACAGCGGAAGTGTTAGTATATCTGTCGATAGTACGATATGCTAACATACGGCTGATACCAAGCTTTTGAAGTGTCTTGAATATGACCGTCGGCTCCGTACCCACTTTATGCAAGGCAATCACTGCAATCCTATTTTCTTTAACACCCCATTCCATATTATAAATTGATAATAAACACGAAAAAAATATGTGAAATGGCGGTAAATCGAAAGAAGTTTTTAACATAATAAATGCGTTCCAAATTCAAAATAATACAAAGGTTGAAAAAAAAAATTTATGTACTTAACAGTATTTATGGCCAGATCAGGTATACGGTTTGTATAGTAGAAGATTTTGCAAAAATGTGTTAGGCTTAGTAATAACAGCCGCACGGGTCGATCCATCAGGTTAAGCTACGCTTGCCGGGGTTGGTCCGTAGATGGGCCATCTTTACATACTGAGACTCCTCCGTGCCTCGGAAAGCACGTTAAGCCGTTGGTTCCAGCTGTCATTCGTGGATCTTTGACAGTCGTTACGGGTCATCAGAACCCCGAAAGTCTGACAACCAGTCTTACCAAGGGGTATCGTATTACCCAATAACTAGGTTGTGGAGGTCAGATAGGCAGTCGCTCCATGTTAAATACTGGTATTCAGCTGCATCCGGTTAGACTGGAAGCTGACCGCAACATAGTTGGGAAAAGGCTAGGCAGATTGATTGTGTTATATGGAAATGAACATTATTAACTTTTAATCGAAACTAATACGTTTAGAATTATTTGGTGATGGCGATATTCATATGTGACTAAGTTTCTTATCTTCCTTATCTATGTACGAAACACTGCAACATACAAATCATTAATGATTTGAAATAAAAATAAAAAATACTTGCCTCGAATTTAAACATCATATTGTTCGTCCAAGCATCTCCTTGTTGTATAATTGAATATCTATTGTCATAATTTGATAACTCGGTTGTCAGTCTCAAAATATCGATTGCTTTATTTTTCACAATTTGTTTATGATCCTCGTCGTCAAGGATTGTTATAATTTGTTTATCAAGATGTTCCAAATGTAACCTGATTTCTGGCATTTTAACCATTAGTGACCATGGATCTATCAATTTACCTTTGAAGAGATCATAAGTGTCTGGTTCTTTTTTCTTTAAAGCATAGGAAAGAGAATGGAGAATAGCGAAGTTCTTTAAGATGCTTTTAACACAGTCATCGGACAGAGAGTCAAACTTGTTTAACATTGAGAAATCTAATTCATTCAGGTCTTCTAGAATTATAACCTCGTTAGGAGTTTCATTCAGAGATCCGTAACATTTCGCGTATCTTAGTTGTTCTGCTTCTAGCACTCCTGCATCTTTTTGAAGCTGCACTAGCTTAGGCAATACCTCCGTATACATTGTGTGCTCGTTGTTGAACAATAAATTAGTGTTCGTCATCTTACGAACGATTTCGACTCCAGATCCGATTTTCACAATCAATTTTAAGGTTCCATTGTCACCTTCTATGCTGATCCTCTTTACGTTTGCTATGAAATTATCTCCAGCCTGTCCAACTCGACTGAAAACCACTTTAGTAACTTGCAAGTCTTGTTCTTGAATCACTTTATTAATGAACTGCAGTTGGCGTTCATTTATATTATCGAAAGCTCCTTCAAAGTTGTATTGTGCCATGATTGTTTGTGATACTAAGTGAACATTATTGTCACATTATAATTTATAGAGAATATTTTTATCTGTATCGCGGTGAACCATGTTGGTCGGATGTATTAAGATTAGATAATTTTTATTTGTCAGCCAATTTTTCCATCTTTGGTAATCACGTAGGAAATTATCAAGTTTTAAAAACATTATTGCCTGATACGCTCATGATTAGGTTGATGATTTTAGCCCTTTATAATATTGTGATTTTATATTCACATTTTTGGGTAGATTTTGTTGACTGAACTTTTTTTTAAGAACGAGGACATAATTTCAGTAACTTGCGGTATGTAGTCTTCGTCTATAATAACGTCATCCTCAATTATCATGAACTTGCCAAACAATGAGTAGAGTTCAGTCATTGTCTCTTTACAGACAAACATTCAGACGCAAACCTTTGAAAATGCAACACTCTGAAGCTGCATCAATTATGTGCGCGATCGTTTACGTGGCTGGCCAATCCATTACTAGAAATACTTGGATTCTTGCTAAGCTGCAGTGGACTGTTGGCTACTACCCACCCCCTACATCTCATGAACTCACATCATCAGAAAGAAAGAAAGAAAAATATGTTTATTTGTCATAAAAACACGTGCATACAAAAATATAATTAACTCGAGTTTTAAAAGAAAAATACACAAATCACGAGACACAAATCACGAGCACAAAACAAAAGTCGGCAGCTGCTGGCACACCATGACTGTGACAAGAAGGCTTCCACTCGGCAAGATGCTGTGCTATGGGGGGCCCACAGCACAGCGCTGTTTTTCAGTCGTCACCCGAAAAAGACGTAGGTACGGAAACCAAGTCAGGTTAAATCACATCACATGTGTTTGCGTTTCAACTCAGCCTTTAATATTTCTTCCATGTGTTCTCAGCGTTCGTCTTGCCTCGCCTGCGTAAAGACTGCCCAACAGGCTTTCTGTGTACAGAACAATAATTTTTATTAATAACAATAATTTAACAAAAACTATTGCTGAGAAAAGAATTCATTTTCGGTGCGAAAAGTCCCTGTTTACGGTCAAGTGCAATGTAATGCCGAAGCCAGGCATAGACAGGTGAAACGTAACATGCATTATATATTTGGATGGCTCATTTGTGTTACACTTCACCAATCTGTACCCGGGATAACGCATGCAAAACATTATGTTTATGGCCCGTTTGCAAAGGTACAGAGATTGGGGAAGTATTTAAAAGTAAATTATAACATTAAAAAGATAATTTCGTAAAAGGATATTAAAAAAAGTTGTAACTTTAGACCTTCAATATCTCCACAACCAGAAGGTTTCCAGGTATGGTCTAGTTTATAAAAAAAATCATAATAATGGGAAGAACAAGTGACTCTCGGCTTCGTTAAGAGTATTTTAACACCCGTTATTAGTTTTCAATCACAAATATCAATTATGAAACCTTTACCTTGCAGTGGAATAATGAAAAGCTATCATTAGTATTTTAAAATAATTTATTATCATTAATAAATCAGTTTCATTCGCCACGCCTTCCCTTTTCATTGTTTCCATCGCGTCGCCCAGATCAGAACTCTTTATAGCTTCTATAAACTTGCCGGCATCCGTCGAATCCCGTGACAAAAGATTAGCTAACATTATGGACTGAGCAAAAAGTAATTTGCCGTATCTTTTTAAGTCTGCATCCAACTGGTCTCGAGGGTACACAAAGTTGGTTCGACAAGGAATTGTCTAATTCAGTGTGATAGTATAAACTAGTCGTAGTAGTTCTTAGATCTTGTCTCATGATCAGTGCAGTTGAAAATCTTCGTCTTTCGACGCTCGGTAATCAATCATGATTGATTGTACTAAGTTATCTCTCTGCCAACAAAAAAAAATTACAAATAAGTTACTCCGCTTTTGCAAAAACTGAGTACTGTGAGCTTAATTCAGAGAACCGTAATATTTCGCGTGTCTTAGTTGTTCTTCTTCTGGCACTCCTGCTTCTTACTGCAGCTGCACTAGCTTAGGTTAATATATTGTATGTTCATTATTAAACAAGAATTCAGTGTTCGTGTTCGTAGTCTTACGAACCATTTCGTACGCAGATACGATTTTGATAATTACCTTCAAACTTCCATTTTAACCTTTTACGTTGACCCTCTTTACGTTTGCTACAAAATTATCTCCAGCCTGTCCCACTAGACTGAAAACCACTTTAGTATACTCCTACCAACTTATCTGTGAAATGGCGAAAATTGGAACTACGGCCGTCATGTTGAAATGTCATTCGATTGTCAGTGTCTACCACATTCGGGTTCTCTGGTTGTCTTGTCGTGATATTGCTGAATTTATAAGGTTAAATACGCCGAAAGCTATTAAAAGTGATGCTCAAAACATTATTCTAAAGGTTAAAACCTTTTTTGAAGACGAAGCTCGGGCGGAGTCTCCGATTATTCCATTAAATCAAATATACAAACGAATTTCGGCAGCGACAGGTTAGTGTTGTCAACTTTCTTATTATAAATTACCTGATACTTAACTAATTATTTAAGTCTACGAAATATTCGTTTCTATTCTTGCTGCAGGTTAGCGTAACGGTAACGTACATCTAATAGGTAACCTGCTAAGTGAGTGAGCAAACTAACCTGCCAGATTTCAAATTTCTACTAACACTTATTTTATTACCTTATACACTGTATTTCAGGTGTGAGTCAAGGACTAATTTCAAAAATAGTTAAGGAAGGGCACGGAGCAGAAGAAACTGGTACAAAAATTCGGACACCAGGCAAGGAGAGAAAACGTAAAAGTGGATTTGTGCATGTTGATTTTGACATGGAAATGATATGGAGGAAAGTACATGAATTTTATTCTGCTAAAAAAGGGGTCCCTACTGTTAAAAAGCTTCTAGAGGTCTTAAAGACAGAAATAAATTACACAGGACAGCGAGAAAGCCTGCAAAAGCTGCTTCACAAGGTGGGATTTCGTTTTAAAAAAATCTCAATCCAATCGGAAGGTTCTTATGGAGCGTAATGAAATATCAGCTTGGAGAGCTACGTACTTGCATGCAGTGGATAAAAATAATAAATCTCCCCAGCCCCGGCCCATAATTTATTTAGATGAGACCTATATTCACTCTTCGCATACATCGGGTAAATGTTGGCAAGGAGAGGGTGAAGACGTAGTATTGGAGCCTGTATCGAAAGGGCAAAGATATATTATTGTTCATGCGGGAGGAGATAGTGGATTTGTTACAAATGCACTACTTGTGTTTAAATCAAGCACAAAAAGTGCTGATTATCATGACGAGATGAATAGTACCAACTTTAAAGTGGGTTTTTAAAAAACTTGTGCCTAATTTACGAGAGCCATCCATAATAGTGATGGATAATGCTCCTTATCACCGTATTTGTGTGAATAAAGTCCCAAATACGAATTCCTTAAAAAAAGATATGCAATTATGGTTGACCCAAAATAAAATTGATTACGGGGAGAATTTGACTAAACCTCAACTTTTAGAAATAATTAAGAGAACCTGAACCTGTATATGAGATTGAAAAAAATTTAGAAGACAATAGACACAAATGCTTATATTTATCACTGTGATCTCAATCCCATTGAACTCATATGGAGCACAACGAAAAGAAAAGTTGCTGATGTAAATATTGAGCACAAAAATGCTGAAATTCCCCGCCTAGTTAGAGAAGCTTTTGACGCTATTACAGTTCATGAGTGGGCTCAGCATTGTAAACACGTTCGCAGGTTAGAAGGAGATTACTTAAAACATGATTTGTATTTAGATAAACCTTTTATTATAGAAGTGGTAAGTGACGCTGAAACCGAAAGCGATAGTGATAATGATGATAGTGGTAAGGAAATAAGCGGAGCATGGCCTCACAACCAGGATGAAGTTGTGTATGCAGGTTCATCTAAAGATCACAATTTCTGTAAACCTGGTTTTCAATAAATCATTGTAAAGCATTTGTTTTTATTTTTATTACACTACACTACCTCTAGGTACCACAGCTAATTATAATTAGTCAAATCTGGTGTTAGGAGTTAGGTACGGTCATAACTAAATGCTAGACATCCAGGTACCTCTTGCAGGGTAGGTACCTACTTAACTTCGCATTAAATGAAAGTTGTATGGACCGTGGAACATTTTATCTGCTGAATTTCCACTTCATTGGATTACTTTTTAGATAAAGCCATTATTTATTGCTGAGAGACTAAACTGTTAGCGTACCTACGTAACTGTAAATTATCAATGTTTTTAATTTGTAAGAACTGTAATTCTTATTAAACCATTATGTCTAATGTGAAATTTCCTTCTTGAAAACTTACTCAATTTTGGGCACTTTATATTAATTAGCAGCACTGAATCGACGGTGCCGTCCTCTTTCAGTTCACAGATAAGTTGGTATGACTGTAGCTTGTAAGTCTTTTTCTTGAATCACCTTATTATTATTTTTTATCTATAGAGAGTATTTTACGTGCCGCATTATCAATTGTTTTTTATTTAAGATAAGACATTGATTATTTGTTATTAAGCCGATGTCAACTGGTATTTGTAATCTTAATACCTACTTCCTTGGATAAGGACCCCCTCTTGAACAAGAGTTAGGTGCTTTACCGCCTGGACATGTCATGATGACAATTACATACTTACGTACATAAATTAATAGTTTCTCTCCTTTTCCACTTAATATCAACAGAATAAATATGAAATATTATAATATCTACTTTGTCATTCGCAATAACATACAAGCATCCCCTGCCACCTTTGGGTGGGTGGTGGCATCTACATCGCCACATGTGAACTACGTATCACACTGACGTCACGCAAAATCCTGAATCGCGCAAGCAAAGTTTACCGCGCGACTAGCACCTACAATGTCCCGACATCATTCGTCAGGCAGTAGCCCACCAGACACAACACACATCTGGTCGGAGAATCCTCCCTTTCCTCCCTTCCTTTATAGACGATGAGTGAACTTCACACCCTGTTCCTCATGTCTCTACTATAGGTGCAATCCTTTGATTTATACGTAAGGGATTTTGGTTTTCTTTTCCTGTCTATTGTTTTATCCATTACGAGGCTTGTTGTAGAGTTGATTGTGATTGTTTCACACAAATTATTGAAAATCAGGATGAGGGTCTCAGTACTGCATACTGAAGGACAAAGTGGTTTTTAGTATAGAGAATAACCTCGCCTTTTGATCAGATTTTTGTTATTTTATAAATTGGCTTACCTACTCCTGTAGCCCATATCCCCTTGATGGGAAAAAATGGGAAGTTATTACCGCTGCGTCATATGTGTGGCCTCGTGGCTTAGCCAAGTATATGCCTCATATTTTATCGGCATGTACCCTAAGTTTTTATTGTTAGGGCTCCGTACCTCAAAAGGATAAAACGGAACCCTTATACTCGTAGGATCACTCATGCGTCTGTCTGTCCGTCTGTCACAACCAATTTGACCCGAATCTGATGGACCGATTAAGTTGAAATTTGGTACACGTATGTATATTTCTGTGACCCAAACACGGACGTGTAATGTAATTTAATGAATTTTGAATATGGGGGTCAATTTTGGAGGCAAATAAGAAAATTTAAAAAAAAGTTTTGCAAACTGTACTGTGCGATTTATCAAATGAAAGGGCTTACTGTGAGGATCTCAAATACATTTTTTTTATAATTTTAAAATAAACTGTTTTAAAGTTATTTAAGAAAATAGACGAAAATTGACAATTCCCCCCTTTATCACCGAAACTACTGACCTAAAATTTTGAAAAAAAAAATGCAGAAAATAATTCTATTTCTATACATTACAGAAAAGCCTATAAGAAGTCTATGGTCTTAAAATAACATGGTAAATCTCATTACTCTCTCATTAATAAAGATTAATTGGAGAGTAATGAGCTTCTACAAAACGGCCTTTACACTGGTATACAGAAGTAGCCTAGAAATTATTTTCATTAGCATCGTTCTTAGTGAAAGATTCACAAATCGCTTTTCTAAGCAAACTACATACACTAGTTGCTCACAATCGCTTATACGAATATAATCATTATGTTCTTAAAAATAAGGCCCGTATTCATATAAAACGTAAACTTTACCTAGCAAAGCAAAGTCAAAGTGTGATCTGTGGTGGCCCTTAGCAGCCGGCTGGTGAGATCTCTACGGATGTTTATACTAAACGCTGCTGTTTATAATATTTTCTAGACATGTATGGTGTTTCGTGTATGGATAGAATAAGAAAATGAGAGCTCTTATATAAGAGGAAGTCTGAAAGTGACACGGTGACTGAAAAGTTGTGTGGAAATCGGTTATCATGGTATAAGCATGTGATGCGGAGGAATGAGGAAAATGTCGCCAGGAAAGTTTTGAGTATGCATGTCTACGTATAGGAGTAGGGGAAGACCAAAGAAACGATGGATGGACTGTGTGAAAGATGATATAATAATAAAAGCGTTGTGTCGGAGGCTACTACTGCCATAAATCCTTCACCCGCTACTGCCAAATCTAATACGCGTAAAAAATGGAGCCAAGACATGAACAAATTCATTTGGCGTACGTATTTAATTATCACCAATTTAGATACTGAAACAAATTCATATCTTACATCATTGCAACAACAATTCATTAACAAATTTCCGCAAATTAATGTCTCGAAGCAAAGAGTTGGAGATCAACGAAGTGCCATAGTTCACAATTACTTGCGGCCAATACACCTGGAAAAATTTGATTAGAAGTAAGCAGAGAGCTACAAACAGATACCACTAACAATACACATATAGTTCACAAAAAATTACTTTCGGCCACTACACTTGAAAAAAATAGATAAGAAGTAAGCAGAGAGCTACAAACAGATACCACTAACTTAAATACACACATCCGGACACCATCTCAGTTAAATAAGGATCAAAGCAAATCGGGGCCAAAAGTAGAATGAGGTGGTCAAACAAAATGAATGAAACTCTTATAAAATGCTATTTCATTTCTACGAAAATGGAAACAGATATGACTGTCTGGAGAAAAAACCTAAGAGAAATGTTCATTGAATTATATCCACAATTGTCACATTTATCTGAGCAGAGATTATCAGATCAAAAAAGAGTTCTTTTAAATAGCATAATGATATCAGAATCACGACTTCAAGAGCTAAAATTAGATGCAGAGAATACAATAAACCAAACGAATCCTTATAAGCAATCAGAACAGCACAATTCACATATAGCTGCAGAGAATACCCCAACACAAGCATCCACTAGTAATAACACAGAAATTGCATACATTAATCAATCACACACACAAGAAGTAGATGTAGAAAACGAAGCCAATTTCTTGAATAGCATTGACTTTGAAGCGTTGACCAATACTCGGACGGACTCGTACGTTTCGGCCCGCTCCGCGGCCTCCGGGGTGGTGGTGACCACGACCGCCGCAGTTTTGGGAGGCACCAACTTCCTCCCGCCCAACGGAGCCGTCTGGGCTGCCGAAGCAGTCGCAGCGGGCTTGGGCTTTTTGGCCTTTCCCCCCCTCCTCACTTCCGTCCACGCCTGGTTGGACGGGGTGGTGGAGAGAAGCATGGCGTCCTCCCGCTGCGTGTTCTGGGGGGTTGCCGGAGTGGCAGACGCTCTCTCTGTGTTTGTGGTAGGGGTTTGAGGGGCCACAGTGCTCCTCTTGCCCTTCCCTTTGCCCTTGGAGGGCCTCGGGGCATGGGCCTGCGCACCCGATGGCAGGTCTCACACAGGCCGCGCAGGTACAAGTACCGGCTCCGTCGGTGGCGGACTCTTATCCGCCGCTAACGGCGGGCGCAGCCGCACACAGAACACAATACCACAAACGTAGAATTAAGTCAGGAAAGAAGTCAAGAACTAGAAGAAACATTCTCTCACACACTACAATATTTCACAAACATTAATCACACTAAAAGAAATTACATACCAAAAAAACCATAAAAAAATTAGTACAAATAGTAAGTTACATAAATAACGAAATCTTAACAAAATATGTCAATGCAGATACAGATTTCGAAACCCTGCAAACAGTTATTTGTAAAACACCAGCAACCTCTTAAGGGGTCATTGTACTCATCAATATGAACAACTTTTACTACGGTACCAAACCTGAAATCGCAAAAAAAAAATCAGCTGTTCAGTACATTTTGACGAATTATGCAAACATAAATGTACTGAACAGCTGATTTTTTTTGTACTGGACAGCTGCTAAAACGAATGGAAGTAAACTTTCACACTTTGCGTCTGAGACTTCGGCTAACATTAATCTACCAAAAAATAAGAGACCTACATAGCAGAGAAGATTAGAATTAAGAGTTAAAGATTTAAGAACAAAAATCGGAAGACTAACAGCGTATATGCAAGAAAACAGAGGTTGGAAGCTTGTTAGAGAGGTACACACAATTCTAGAATAGTATAAAATACACTCGACTCGTGAAGAACCGAACACACAACTCACACACTTTTTAGACACGCTTAAACAGAAACTTACTCTTGTAAGCAGTAGATTAAACAGATACATTAAATGCACACTTCGCAAAACTCAAAATAATAAGTTCAGAAATAACGAGAAGCAATTTTATCGAACACTGCAATCTACAAAAAATCAAACATTATCCAGCAAAAGTGAAAATAAAACTAACCATAGTTTACCACCAATAGATGAATTTCGACAATTTTGGTCAAGAATTTGGGAGGAGCACAGACGCTGAGTGGATTAAAATAGAGACAGAAAACCATAGGCACACTGAACAAATGGAGTTCGAACATGTTCCAATAGAAACTTTCCAAGAGGTCCTTCAGAAACTACACAACTGGAGAGCACCAGGTTCAGAGTACATCCACAATTTTTGGTATAAAAATTTACCCACATTCACCCATTCCTATACATTCATTAAAAAACCAACAATGATGCCTACATACAGTAAACGCTCAAAAGTCCATAAGCGTGCTAAGGATTACATTGCTATGAACTGTGCTAACACGAACCAGTACGTGTGCGTGTATGAGCGATGTCTCACTCAACATTCCGCAGATAACACACACTAATTAATTGTCGCATGTCGTCGTACTACGCGAAATAACATTATATTTCTGTTGCATTTAGAATACTCGTCATAGTGGCGACCTGTTCTTACCATTGCATTGCTAAAATTCGCATAAACATAACATGTGCTGGTAACTGTTTGGGCTAAGCAATGTTTTCACGATCAATGAAGTCTGAGTTCGAATCTTAATGTCAATGTGGGACTGTTTTTTGTTTCTTTGGAACCATAATTATATATTTGTACTATTTTCAGCTAAAACTTGTTAGATGTTTATGTTCGTTTATTATTTATTTTTATAAGAAGTTAAATATTAGTTATTGTATTATTATTTAACTATTTTTGTGATTTTTAATTTATCTTGTCGGTGTTGGAAGGTTGAAATAAATAAGTCGTGCTGAATGGTAACAAAAATGTTTATTCGTTTTATTTACTTATTTATAAAATTAACAAACTTAAGAGAATTGTGACGTTACATTCCTACTATATAAAAGAAGTTTTTTTGTAACCGTTCATAGGATTTTTTGTTGTATACCCACTTAGTCAATTCATAATAACATAACAAAGAAAGGATATTCTAATAACACATATATAATTGTCAATACCCAGATGTATATGAGTGACCAAGCGAACAAGATAAAGAATATTATATTTCTGTCACATTACTTCCAATCAAGTAAAAACTTACAAAAAGTCAAGTACTGCGTGAGATTTGAACTCACGGCTCACTGATTCACGCATCTATCTGCACGCGCTTAACCGCTAGGTCATCTTTACACATGTTATAACTTTGAAATTATGAACTACAATCAGTTGTTGACGACAATAATTATGCATGTTTATGTTCTTGGAAATAGAAGGTCTTAAGTCAAACTAAACGCCAAGCTATTGCTTTGTGAGTTTGCTTATCGCCTTTTGGTCGCGACTGTACATAGCGGAAGGAATTACGTATATGATACCAAAAGACAGCAACGACAGCACAGACCCAGCAAAGTACAGACCCATAACATGTTCTGTCAATTCTGTCCCTGCACTGTTTGAACAAACATAATTTTAAAATCGCTCTACAAGCCTGGCTACAAATCCAAACATATACTGTCACAGAAGCTCTCTTTGATGTATTAGTTTAATCAGACTCTCTCCACCCACACACACGCACACACCCCCCAAACGCACGCACGCACACACACACGGACGCACGCACGCACGCACGCATGCACGCACGCACGCACGCACTCATGCACACACGCACGCACGCACAAACCTCAAACATTCATAAAAACCTCACAACATACTTTTACTTTTTAATCGTTCTGCAATGTGGGGATGAGGAGGGGTTAAGTAAACAACATGACGTGTATTACTTTGAGAGTCAATTGTGAACTGAGACTCAACTGTCCTCAACTACAGTCCTCAACTACCCTCTCTCCTTTAATAGGTGGTTTAAATATACATAGATATTACGTGACTACGTGCTAACACTAAGCCTACGGAGAACAGTATATTTACCTTAACTTAACCCTGGACAGTACGTGACATGCTGATGTACAACATACGTGACACGATGATGAACAATATACGTGACTTCTCAGCACATCACCCCTCTTAAAGTAAAAAAAAAACTAAATTACGGTTTTTTTTCCTTCTTACATTCTAACTCTTACAATATAATTTTGTTCTATTCTTATGAATTACATCTATCTTATTATCATTCTTTTTTACAATGACATTTGGTGACTCGTCCTTTATAACTTCAAATGGTTCATTATAAATACATTCTAATTTATTGCCTGTTTCGTTTTTTATCAATATCCAGTCACCTTCTTTATAATTTATTGAATTAAGGTTCTTATCATAACAATTTTTCCTCGCTAACTTACTTGCTATCAAATTTTCTTTCGCATCATTTTGAGCCCTCTGCAATCTAAACTTAAATTCTAAAGGATAATCATCAAAATTGTACAATGGTTCAACACTTTCACCTTGAAGACTACTTGGTAACCTGCAAATTTTACCGAAAACTTATTCATAAGGTGTATATTTGGTCACAGTATTAACTGTAGTGTTATATGAAAAGCACCAATATGGAATCCAGGAACTCCATGACGATGGATTATTCTCCGTCTGTATCCTTAAATACGCGCCTAAAGTTTTGTGAACATTTTCCAAAGATCCTATACTCTCATGATGATATGATGTCGACAAGATTTTATTGATGCATAAGATGTTACATAGCTCTACCATTACTTTTGAAATGAACTCAGAACCCCTATCTGTAGCAATTATCCGCGGTATTCCATATCTCAAAACAAAATTTTCTGCCAACGCTTTCGCTACCTCATTTGCGGATTTATTTTTTAATGGATACGCCTCTACAAATTTTGTAAGCTCACACTGAAGTGTCAATATATAAACATTGCCTTTTTCGTCCCTAACAAGTGGCCCCACTATATCTAAATAAATTTTCTCAAAAGATGCGGATGCAGTGGTAGTAATTGTCATTGGTTCCTTAGTACGTCTAGAATACTTTTGCTTCTTACACTTATCACATTTATTAATGTATTCCGTTACATCTTTTTCAATAGAAGACCAATAATAATACTTCTTTATATTATTCACCATTCTGCGTATACCTGCATGACCACTTGTGGGTAAAATGTGGAAATCATTCAAAATAATCCTCTTCTCATCTTCCCCTTCTACTCTCCGTAAATCCTTCACCACACACATTTTAAAATCTTTCGTATGTAGAGATTTACCACTATTTTCTTTTAAATATTGTGCCATTTTTGTAATAAATTCAACGTTATAACGATTTTTTAAAATAATAACTTCTTTTATGCCTTTCTCAATACAAAAATCTACTATGTCTTTCAACAACTCGTCTCGCGATGATGCCGATAAAGATTCATAGTTTACATAAATACTCGAGTTCCCTGGCAAATACATTAAATTGCGCGTTTTTGAAAATATCTTTTTATAATTGTTGTTACGTAACATTTTCTCCCATTCATTTAAACATATCTCAACGTCATTTCCTTGTTTTTTAAGAACTTCCACGATCCTAGGGTGATCAGTCCCAGATACCATGGAGTCCGTATCACAAACATTCGGCTCTCTTAACCTTTTGTACTGCGCTCTCGTCATCACGGATATAGTCTTTTCGCGTATGGTTTTCAATTCCTCGCTTGTAATCACTATCCTGGAAAGTGCATCTGCTTGCACATTTTCTTTTCCCTTAATATATTCAACCTCAAAGTCGTATTCTTCTAAACACAAACGAAACTTAGTTAACCTACTTGAAGGATCTGTCATGTTAAACAAATACAACAGCGGCCGGTGATCCGTTTTTACGACGAACCTCCGTCCGTACAAATATGGTCTAAAATGTTTAACTGACCAAACTATTGCCAATAACTCCTTCTCTATTATAGGATAATTTAACTCACTTTTCCCTAAAGACCTACTAGCATATGGAATGGGTTTCCCGTTCCCATTACACAACACACTCCCTAAAGCATACCCCGAACTATCGGTTTGCAATATGAAAGTGTTGTTATCAGAAAAATCTGGATAATCCAACACCGGTGGATTCATCAACGCTTCCTTAAGCAACAGAAAAGACTTCTCACACTCATCGGTCCAACTAAACACGACACCTCTTTTACACAGTCTATTCATAGGTACCACTATATTAGCAAAATTTGGTATGAATTTCCTATAATAATTCACAAACGCTACGAACCTCTTTACCTCATCAACCGTCGTTGGACGCGGATAACTTTTTACGACTTCTACCTTCTCTGGATCTGGTGAAATACCTTCCTCCGAAATTACGTGTCCTAAATAAAGCACTTGCTTCTTCAAAAATTTACATTTGGATGGATTTAGCTTAAGATTTACTTTCCTCAAGCGTGAAAAAACTGATATAAGATTCCTGTTATGCTCATCCAAATTCCGTCCAAAAATAATTAGATCATCTAAATAAATCAGACACCTGTCATAATTCAATCCAGACATGGCCACAGTCATCATTCTGCTAAAAGAACTCGGACTTATCTTCAACCCCATTGGTAACCTACACATCTGATACTGCCCCTTATCAGTCGTAAAAGCAATGTATCTCCTACTACTTTCTTCTAAAGCACATTGATAATATGATTGCGACAAATCACAGTGACTAAAGTAAACAGCACCCGACATTGAATCTAAGATTTCAGTTATATTAGGCAAAGGGAATTTATCATCCTGTATCTTTTCGTTCAACTGCCTGTAATCTATCACCACGCGCCATTTCTTCTCCCCACTACGATCTGCTTTTTTGGGTACAACCAAAACAGGACTAGACCACTCACTAACTGTCTCCTCAATAATATGACTATCCATCATCTCCTGCACTTGCCTATCAACTTCCTTCTTCTATACATAAGGTATTCTATATTGCCTCCTATAAACTGGAGTCACATTCTCTTTCAATTGTATTGACTGCTCATACACATTCGTGACTGATAATTTATCTCCCGGAACATGAAATATATCAGAATACTTCGCGCAAATTCGCTCAATGGACAATCGTTCCTCGGCATTCAAATAATCAAGTTTAAGCAAAGAAAATATTTCCTTAACACGCTCAACGTTCCCTTCCGGCTCCGCAAAACTACAACAATCGTAACCACTTAACGGATAAACTTCTACACCGGACATACTACACACAACTTCCTCAGAGTTTGTGTTTAAAATCCTAATGGGTATCATCCCATTCCTAGGCCTAGCCACCACACTTGCCAAAAAAACACCTCCACGCAATTCTTTCCTTACCACTATACAATCTTCTGCTCTATTAACGGGAAAATACCTAACTACTTCACAACGCGGAGGAATAGTCAACAGGTAATCATACGACTTGAGCGGCATCGAAACCTTCTGCCCCTTATTACCCTTAAGAGACAACATATTCAATGAAAAATCTATAATACCACTATATTTCTGCAAAAAATCCTGGCCTAATATGCCTACCGACTTACATGGCAACTCATCAAATATATAAAACCTATGCACGAACGAACATCGACCGTACTCCAAATTTAAATATACATAACCAACCAACCTTATATAGCTCGCAACCTACCTCCTACACCATTGATCACCAACTCTTCCTTAACCACTTTATAACACAAAGCGTTATTCGTTAAAAAAGTGTTTTTTACGGCTGATATGGACGCACCCGTATCCACTAACCATTCCGTATCTACACTATCCACTAACAAATTAACCCAGTTAATGCTATCACAAGCTAACATATGCTTAGGCACGAAAAAACCGAGTCTCACTCAGCTGCCCGCCTTCATCGTTCCGTGACATTGACACTGCGCCTGAGTCAGCATCGCCCCGCGCGTGCTCAAAACACGCTACACGCCGTCGACCTTGCTGAGCCTGGCGTCCACGACGAGCATTATCGCTGCGACCGCGCATTCCACTGCTATGCCATGCCTTGACATTTTTGCGCGTACGCTCAACAGCTGTTCCATGCCGCGCGTGCCTACTCTCTACAATCTGCCGCCCATGGTTATTTCCGCAATTTCTTACGCCCGATGAAAAACCACGTCTTGCGGGTCAGCGCTGGTACGCCAACACTTGCGACGACGAAGCACAATTCTCGTCTTCCGCTACCCTAATAGCATCTTTTAAACAAGTTAAATTCCGCGCCGCAATAACCGTAGTAAGACGCTGATTACGAAGTCCGTCGTCAAACTTCCTAATCGCATATCTTTCGTTCAACGGCTGCAAAATTTTATAAGCTTCCGAACTTTCCCCGGCTTGAGAAATAGTCAAATTGACCATCAACTTTTCTATCTCGGCACCAAATTCCGCGACCGATTTATTGTTTTGCCTAGCGCGAGCAAGTTTGGCTTGCACAGCCACGTCCGACTCTACTGTTATTAAATGTTTTCTCATGTCAGCTAGCAGACTGTCCACTGTTGCGTAATTGGAAGACAACCGAATCCTAGCCCCCTGGGTAAGCCGTGTGGTTAGAACGAATTTTACTAAAAGAGTATTATCTGTCTCCTCCAACATAGAACTATATAAACCTATGGCATCAATCAAATCTTGGGTCACCTGCTCATCGCCATTTATTTTCGGTAGCAAGCTAACCGCCGTCTTTAAAGAAAATCTCTAACTTGATTTTGCCGATGTCTTCAAATTTTATAGTATCTACGTACAAATTTTCTATTTTAACTATCAGCTGTGTTAACTCTTCTGAAAATTTGCCCGAACTTGAAATTATACTCTTAAATTTATCGTATAAGGCTTTCGCGTCACTAATTTTCTTATTGAAATTGTCGCCTTTCCGCCTACTAGGACCTAATCTCAAAATATTTTCCCTTAATAATTTTAGTTGCACAAACAGTGACGTTAGTTCCACTTCCATTTAAACTTAATATACTATATGTATACTATTGTCTCTAAATTTACCGCTCGGTCATCACACACACTTAAGTTCACGTATAAAACCACTTAATCACTTACTTCTTGACGAGGGAACGTTACTTCGCCCATATCTGGTCAGGCCATCTGCACAGCCTTGCAAACCTCCCGCTGGTTTAGCTGGTCCTCGACCAAACTGTGGTGACACCTTCTATATATCCGGACTGCCACACCAACGATGACAAGTGCCAAACATACAGCAATAAATAACAGCACCGTTTGGATGGCCGTCACCTGCTCCTGTGTAACCGCTGTGGCATTCGAAACACCCGCCGCCGTCTGAGCAATGACCACTTCTTCCTTTGACGTTGTGATCCCCATGGCCCGTGACCCGATGTGACGCGAAGCTCACCGAAGCTTAGTCAACTTCTGCTGCTGCGAATCCCTCGAACGGAGAACTATAACGCCGTCCAGCCGACTGGCAGGGTCGCCATGCGATGTGGGGATGAGGAGGGGTTAAGTAAACAACATGACGTGTATTACTTTGAGAGTCAATTGTGAACTGAGACTCAACTGTCCTCAACTACAGTCCTCAACTACAGTCCTCAACTACAGTCCTCAACTACCCTCTCTCCTTTAATAGGTGGTTTAAATATACATAGATAGTACGTGACTACGTGCTAACACTAAGCCTACGGAGAACAGTATATTTACCTTAACTTAACCCTGGACAGTACGTGACATGCTGATGTACAACATACGTGACACGATGATGAACAATATACGTGACTTCTCAGCACAGTTCTATTTATTTATTTTTACTACTAATTGTTTGAAACTTTTGTTACTTGCTGTGATATCAGTTGTAAGCTATCAAATATGTAACTGTGAGCAGGTGGGGACCTGGTGACCTAAAATTGTTAGCTGTTTCTCGAGTGTACAATATTGTTTGTATTATATTTTTTTGGCTTGTGGTGAGAAATAAACACATATTATTATTATTATTATGTCTATAAATAATATATAAAATAATAACCTCGTGCATCACTCATATCATTTATCAACATCTTGAAACTAATACAATATTATCCAAAGAACAAAAAGGCTGCCGAAAGTTTAGTCAAGGCTGCAAAGAACAACTTACAATAGACTCCGTTATACTTAAGCAGGTCCAACGCAAAAAAAGAGATCTATACACTATGTATCGTATATAGACTATAAAAAGCGTACGATTCGGTACCACACACGTGGTAACTTGAAGTGCTGAAAATATATAAGATAAATCCTCTAATTGTAGCCTTTTTAAATAACACCATGACCCAATGGCGACACGCTTACATCTTAGATCACGTTCAGGAATAGTTTAATCTGAACCTATTAAAATCCAAAGAGGAATATTCCATGACTCGCTTAGCCCATTATGGTTTTGTCTGGCCTTAAATCCCTAATCCAACAAATTAAATACAATAAAACCAGGATATAACCTACCGTTTAATGACACTACA
This sequence comes from Dicycla oo, assembly GCA_948252095.1. Lineage (NCBI taxonomy): Eukaryota > Metazoa > Arthropoda > Insecta > Lepidoptera > Noctuidae > Dicycla > Dicycla oo. The sequence goes on from OX411716.1 coordinate 21,324,788, forward strand.
GATGACTTACAGACTGACAGACAAAACTGTAAAATTAACCACCTTTTGTATATGGACGATATAAAATTGTATGCTTTTATACCAGATGACTTGCATGAACTCACAGAAATCACAGATCAATTTTCAAGTGACATTGGAATGGAATTTTGTTTCGATAAGTGCAAGATCAACTCAGCCAGGGCAGGCCAAACTTACCAACATTCATACACAATACAGACAGGTGAAACCATAGACTCTTTAAATTATTATTATTATTAAACGAAACATTCAAACTCAGTAAATTAAACATTAAGAAATTAAAAATAAACTTACTCAACAATTTAAACATAGGCTTAAATCCATTTTTAATACTCAATTGCATGCCAGATATACAGTTAAAGCTATTAATACCGTCGCAATTCCCATCCTTACATACTCCTTTGGTATATTAAGCTGGACCAAAACTGAACTAAATAACCTACAACGCGTTATTAACACCACTTTGACCATAAACAGGAAACACCACCCTCGATCTTGCGTACAGCGACTAACACTACCCAGGAAAGAGGGAGGACGAGGCATAATAGATATTACCAACATATACAATAAACAAATAAGTATCCTAAGAAAGTATTTTAACACAAAAAGTACCACCTCTATTCAACACAAAGCAATAGTTCATAATGATAGAAAACTGACACCGTTAAATATGTTTGACAAAACTTCACAAAGTAACGAGAATCAGACAGACAGACCGATTAAACTATTGGAGTGGACCCCAAAAGTCACTCCATGGACATCGCCATGACCTGTGCCAAGCTAACGTCGATAAATTAGCATCGAACGAATGGCTCAGGCGTGGAGATCTTTTCCCTGAGACTGAAGGGTTCATGACAGCAATCCAAGACCAAGTAATCGAGACCCGTAACTACCAAAAGCATATTATGCGAATCCCCCTTTCAACAGATATTTGCAGGTGATGTCATAGTTCTTCCGAAACTATTCAACATATTGCTGAAGAATGTAGAGCAATAGTTCAGACTGATAAACACAGACACGATCAAATAGCCAACATAATCCATTAAAAACTGGCTTTAAAATAATAGGTTGGGGAAAAAGTTTCTTCGCATTTTTTAAGAAAATTCAAAACATTTTTTAATATAGTTTATTTACATTTAACTAAAGTATGTAGGTACCATTTTGTTCGATAACTTTTTGCCATCTTGTAGGTAGGGACATGATCCCATTGCTATAGAAATTTTGGGACTTCTGGTCAAAATACCGCGACAAATGGTTTTGGCAGTCCTCTCGTGATGTTAACCTGACACTGCCTAAAGAATTCTGAAGAGACCGAAACAGGTGGAAATCTGAAGGTGCAGGACTATACGGCGGATGCATTAACACCTCCCAGCCAAACTCTCTTAATTTTTGCTTAGTGGCTAAAGATGTGTGAGGTCTAGCGTTATCATGATGAAAAACCACACCCCTTCTGCTGATTAATTCCGGCCGCTTTCTCTCAACTTCTTGCTTTAATCTCATCAGTTGTTCGCAGTAGAGTTCAGAATCGATGGTCCTGCCTGGTGGTAACAGCTCATAATGAATAATGCCCTTCCAATCCCACCACACACACAGCATCACCTTGGTGCGAGTTAACCCGGGTTTCGCCCCAGTCTGTGAAGCCTGACCGGCTTTTGACCACGACCTTATTCGCACGTTCTTGTCATACGTAATCCACTTTTCATCACCAGTTATCAGCTTCTACAAAAATGGTTCGGTTTCATTACGTCGTAATAAAGAATTACAAATGAGTACAAGGTTCATTAGGTTTCTTTCAGTGAGCTCGTGAGGTACCCAAATGTCGAGCTTTTTTGTGTACCCAGTTTTTTTTCAAATGCGCCAAAACTGTTTTGTGGTCAATTTCCAGTTCTTCAGCTACGTCGTAACTACTGATAATATCTTGCTCCACTTTTTCAAAAATGGCATCCATTTTATCCGTAATAGGGCGACCAGAGCGACGTGCATCTTTGACATCAAAATTTCTGTGTGCTACTCTCACAGACACTACACTAGGTCCATAAACATTGCAAATTTTTTTCGCGGCTTGCGTTGCATTTTTACCTTTTTTGTAGTAAAATTTTAAAATGTATCGAATTTTTTCATTAGATTCACTCATCTTGACGGTACGAAAAACAAATGAAAATCACACATTTTCCTAATTTGAATTTGGAATTATGTTCTTTAAAATTTAAACTTTCAATGATACCAAAACCAGCCAGATACAAATAGTATAGCCAAAGAGATTTTATTACAAGTTCATACATACTATAATGCGAAAAGACTTTTTCCCCAACCTATAAATTAATAACTACACCTAATGTTCCTTATTACAAATATAATCCTGAAATAGTTCTTGAAAACGCAACACACAAATTATATTTTAATCGGGCCATCCTCACAGACAGAACAACACATTACAACAGACCAGACATAACTTTACTAGATAAAATCAATAAAACCGCGCAAATTATTGACATAGCAGTACACAACCAAAAAACACACACAACCTACAAAACACAATAGCAGAAAAGCTGTCAAAATATACGGACTTAAAAATAGAAATTAGCCGAATGTGGCGATTGGCCAGCGTTTCCATAATCCCCATAGTACTCTCAACTACGGGTGTCATTCCCAAACAACTACACCAATCTTTAAACACGCTAGACTTGACTCCTTCTATCTACCAAACCACAGAAAGCTGCCATCCTGAACACTTGCAGAATTGTCCGAAAATTCCTTCAGAACGACAATGATGCACAAATATCACACCCACAAACATCATCAACAACATAAATCCTAAACATACCATCACACCATAATGTTATATTATCATCTATCAATTAGGTTAGTACTTGAGGAGCTCGTGGCTAAGTAATAACAGCCGCACGTGTCGATCCATCAGGTTAAGCTACGCTTGCCGGGGTTGGTCTGTGGACGGGTGACCATCTTTTCATACCGAGACTCCTCCGTGCCTCGGAAAGCACGTTAAGCCGTTGGTCCCGGCTGTCTTTGACATTCGTTACGGGCCGTCAGAAGGCCAAAAAGTCTGACATACCAGTCTTACCAAGGGGAATCGTATTACCCAGTAACTGGGTTGTGAAGGTCAGATAGGCAGTCGCTCCATGTAAAGTACTGGTATTCATCTGCATCCGGTTAGACTGGAAGTCGACCCCAACATAGTTGGGAAAAGGCTCGGCAGATTGATATATTGAATTAGGTTAGTACTTTTGAGGTTAGCACTTGGCTTCGGCCCGTGTTATCCTATAAAACCGGCACATCAGCGCCGAGATACAAAAATGTATACCAACAAATAATAATAATAACCTGGGACATTATTCACACACGGTCATCTGATCCCAAACTAAGCAAAGCTTGTACTATGGAAACCAGATAACGGATATGGCTAGAATGGGAGGGACTACCGAGATGACGACTAATAGAGTAGTATGGAAGAAAAAGACATGTTGCGCCGACCCCGGGAAAAGGAAAAAAAAATGTAAAAAAAAAAACTGGGATAAGGACAGAAGAATGATGGAAATGATTAGAAATCCTTAGTCACAATTTACATATATAGGTACATGCAAAAAATATACAGCTAGCTGTTCCGTTTCATGAAAGCAACTAAATACATTTTTATCAATATTTACAGCCTCCTCTAGATACAAGTATCCATGGCCGTGTTCCGTGACGATAAACTTAGTTATTTTATTTCATACCTGTGTCGAATGTAATCCTGACAAGACCGGGGGCAGTCTCAAGGGTGGGGCCAAATCATGTCTGAGGAAATTCTACTGGGAGTTGCTTGGTTATCCTGTATTATTTTTTTGCAGAATCCGCTGTAGGCTATATGAGTTTGGCAATTTTTACCGACTTCAAAATAACGAGGAAGTTAAGCATTGTATTTATTTATTTTTTTTATTTTTTGTAGAAAAATAAATCAAACAATTTTATGGTCTGAACTGGTACTGATGATACTGGTATTTACCCGCATTCGGTTAGACTGGAAGCCGACCGCAACATAGTTGGGAAAACGCTATGCAGATTTATTGATGTGTGTATCATACAAGTGCATTTTTCATTGGTAAGATTTTCCTTATGGAAATTTTAACGCAATTTACCTTCGACTAAAAACTGCTTATAAAATATCTAGTATTCCGAAAGATAGATATTGTTGCTGTTATATTGTATTGTGTTTTCTACACTTGGTAGATTTTATCCATACCTACAATCGCGCCTGTGACAGTTTACAAATTATAAAAATACAGCTTATGCATTCTATAAATTATTCAGGGTGTATCAGAAAGATGTGCTCAAATTTAAGAAAGAGTGTGGCATCAAACTGAACAATTTTCTCCACGGGGGCGACATCGTAATCGAGAAAAAATTATCAGTTATCCCGTAAAAAAAATCGACCCAAATGTATGGGACGGCTGATATTTTTTTTTCTCGATTACGATATTGTTTTAGTTGTACAGTTTGATGGTCTGTACCACGCCCTTGAGTTTGACTACACCTTTCTGATACACCCTGTAATTCCAGATACTACCTTATTAATGGAGCCCGTAAGGATTGTCGGGAAAATTATTTATACAAACCATGTTCTATATGTTGCAGTGTCTCTCAAGTGCCCATACACCTGCACTTCTCAGGACCATAAAACACCACTGATGCTACGATTGGCGTGGCCACCTACTGGGGCCAACACATCTAACGTATTAATATCTACAATATTGCCATCGACTTGAAAAGAGAAAGAAGAAGATTACTAAGCAATGCCATGTCATAGCTGATAATTACAATAGAAATTATTTTATTAAAAGATGATGATGATGATTAAGAGATGATGAAAACAAACATTTTCAGCAAGTCAGCCAATTCAACTTCAAAGAATCCATAATATTATTTACCAATTATCTACAGAATATAACGGCTCTAATATAAAACAAAAACTATGAGATGGCTGGACTCTAATCGGATACTACACCCTAGAGTCCAATTCGTTGGCCGATCGACAAACTTAACTTTACTTTTCACAAACTGATTGCCACACTAATTGGAACCGTATAACAGTGTCTTAAGGTGTACTTCATAGTGTTACTATAGAGGAAGTTTCTTATGTTTTGTGTGATGAAGGTGCATCGCACATATAAAAGGTACCGTAAAAGTAGAGTGACCTTTTATTTGGAAGTCTACGGATTGATCCTAATTCTGTTTAAGTAGTGTCTGTATGACACGAACGATACGAAATCTATTCTTTTTTCAACCGTTTATTTCACTTTAACGTCCATGAAGTATTGCAGTTTTTCATCTATGTTTGCCTATCAATAAATAAGGCGTGCTTCATAGGCGTGCTTATGTAAAAAATAAATGGTTGGAAAGAGTATAGTGTTCGTATCGTGTTCCTTTGATAAGTTTCTTCTTGATTATTTGTCAGTTTTATAAAAAAGAGATAGGTCAGTGAGGGAGGAAGGTGGTGCAGTTTCCACTTAATTCGATTTTGAATGTGCAAGGATTTATTTTAAACCGGGTACCTTTTGTACTCATAAAAAGATATGTTCGCAGAGATAGAAATAAGTACCTAATGTATTTCATAACGAATTTACCAACAGCACCCCCCTATAAACGTCATTCGAGCGTCAAAAGATTCTTGTAGCAGTATACAAGGATCTTTTTGGTTTCAAGGAGGTGGCATATAATTATAATGGTTGAGGTGGAGGTGGCATACAAAGTCGAAATAATTCGAGATACCGCAATTAAGGTATGGTATGTGGCAATTAATAATAATATAAATAATATCCTGAGACATTTTCACACACGGTCATCTGGTCCCAAACTAAGCAGAGCTTGTACTATGGAAACCAGATAACTGATATACTACATATACTACTTTTATTTTTTGTAAATACATAGTTATATAGATAATTACATCCATACTCAGGGCAAACAGACATGTTCATGCACACAAATGTTTGTCCTGGATGGGATTCGAACCCACGACCTGCGGCGTGATAGGTGGTATCTTAACCAACCACGCCAACTGGCCTGTCAATTTTTTTTCGTCTCACTGAGGATTACAACAAAAAAGAAAACACCGCCTGCGCGCAATTTTATGCTAATTTTGGTGAAACTGCGATTTTTTGTATCGAGCCAAATTGTGTCAATCGTGTTTTGGTCCTCATAATTTTTATAATCATAAAAATAAGACAAATTTGTAGTTTTTGAGGGAAAAAATATTTTGCATATAAGTATGAACGCGCATGACAATTTCTACCAATCAACTCCTACCGCAAACCGCGTTAAAGTACTTCGTTCCAACAACATAGCAGCGATAGTTCTAATTTTGGTCACTCGCCCAAAGATCTTAATACAGAAACAGAAATGGGAGACTCGTCCCAAGTTTCTTAATTCAATGGTCACCCTACAAAGACTATTTGAGTTACGTCTTTTCAGGCATTATGTTCACATATACAGTTGTTTGGGGAGCGGTGTTGACTTATAAAATATGCCCAGACTTACAACGTTTATGGATGCCCGACTAACATTACTTTAGTTTAATGTTATTGGTACACAGCATTAAGGAATATATCACAGATTTGCCGAAGGTTAATAGTTTTATGATTTTTCCAAGTTTTGATCTTTTTCATCGTGCTTTATGATGAGTATAATGAAAGAAATAAATCATAACTAAAGTCAGTAACATTTTAGATACTCATTTATGGTTTAAAAGTCCTTTGAGTGATTAATAAAGGTCCGTTCTAAACCAAAATACCATGAACGACGTGTCATCGTGTATACTTTACCCAAGTAAAACGAGACCGATTAGTAAATTATTAACTCCATCACACATCGCAAATGTTGACAAAGACAAGACAAGAAAACAATAAGACGAAGAAGAACACGAAAATTTAAAATTCGTAACCGCTACGAGTTTTAATTTAACAACACATAGGAATGTTCACACGATGCGGGGCAAAATACAATTTTTTTTCTCGAATAAAAGAGGCGAGAATTCTCCCTGATAAATCAACGGCCTGTCCTGAGGGAAACAAGTGAAGGAAATCGCAAAATCGTCTCAAATGAAATTTCTTACTTCGAGGCATATAACATACTTGAAAATTTTTAAACAACACCAACAGAAATCCCACTCTACATACCAACAAATAGAGCAGCAATTCCTTTAGTAATACTGTGAGGGATTTTGCCAGCAACTTCCACGCGTAAGATGTATGCGAGAGAGCAAATTGTGGCCCAAATACAGTGTGAAAGAAGTCGCTTCGGGTACAAGTGACTAAACTAGGAATAGATTTATGTAAACAAAGTTACTTTTTTGAAGTAAGTCAATTCGTAGATCTTACGAAAACAATATTAAAATGTATCTGCTACGTCTCCAACTTCCGTATGTTGGTAGCTTGATCTAGTGTCAAATCAATATACAATAGTTGTCAAAATCTTATTAATTAAATTTTCCATTTTAATCAATTATTAATATTAACATTGTTTTTGTTATTTAAATCATTATAAATTACGAGTACGTTGTAAACTTTTGCCACCATATGTCCGAGTGACAGCTCCCAACTGTCAGTCGTCATGAGTACAATGACCCCATTTCAGGTTACATCTTGTAGTACAAGGTGTAACTGAAATAACAGAAAACCTGAAATGGGTTCATTGTACTCATTTTTATGAACAATTTTTATCATGGGCCCAGTCGATCTATTCTATAAACAATCTCACCAATTGCTATTACCATTCAAGTCAAAAATCCACACCAATATTGATTCCATGTTTGACAAGCGTAAGTCTAGCCATTACCTAACCAGCGGTGACGTAATGCGTACTGACCTAGGTTAACAATTATATAGCGAATAGCGAACTAAACCATCCGAAACTCTAATGTTGTATGCGCTTAACTGTCGGCCCACTAAGTCAGCGGATAGCGATTCTCCAGTATTATACATGATGAGTTATAAAAGAGCTATCACAATTTGAACCATTTTTTTTCCTAGGTCTCAGAATACATTTTTATTTTTAAATTGACAATTTGCTTTAGTACATTTTTTTTACATTTGCATGTGATAGAATATTAATTTCACAGTAGTATAAAAAAACTAAATAAAAAGTAATGTCATTTATAGAAATTACAGCCAAATTAGTAAAGCAAGGTGTCAATTTTTGAAATAAGAATATAAAAATATTTTATTCCGAGTCTCGGAAAAATTGTTCAAATTGTGTGGCATGTGATGAATACCCGTTAAAATTGGACCACTATGATTGATGATTGATGTCTATGATAGCGATTTTTCATTACCTTATAAGCTGATATCAGACGCTTCACTCGAGAGGATGTTCATTTTTGTTTCAGTCCTCGTTCACATGACACCGACTAAATTACATAGGATTATACGTTAAACTGCTCTATTCATTTAATTTTTAAAGATCAACACACGCATCACAAGAAGGTAACATTGTTGGATTGGTCCCTAATGAATTAATTATTCCCTTTTGTATCATTTCGTGTCAAAATCAACTACGCTATTGCCCACTTGGCAGCACCAGCACCTTAATTGCGTAACACACTTTGCACACTATAATATATCGGAATCTGAATAATTTGAAGTAAACTGCTAATCCATTGCTTCATATGTTCGAAAAATTTGTCTTCTCAACACCGTAAATAACGCAATGAATGTTGTTGAACTGTCAAAATGAAACCGATTCCAATTGATAGTGTGTTACGCAATTAGGGTACAGGTCCACACTCTGCTGGCTTAGGTTTAGCCAAGTAAAGAAAACGAAAAATAAAACCATATACTTGGACTTTTAATCGTATTCAGTAACTTGACATCATTTTCAGTTAATTGACTTTTCAAAAACGTGAAATTAGTATTTGAGTTTAGTTATAAATAATGAGTCCACCATGGGATCCCTCCACTCCCAAACTGGTGTCCCTCCAACTGTGTTATTACTCAATGCGATTAAAAGTGATGAACGGGTGATTTTTTATCGCAACGATATTTTTTCGTGCACTGAGTTTTCAACGCACTGTTTAGTGCTGAGAGTTGAAAATCTAACTGTTTTTTTGACGTACTGGGATATACTCTGCCAACAGAGTATATCCCAGTACGTCAAAAAAACAGTTAGATTCTCAATGCTCGGCTCAACATCGAGAGTCGAAACTCCAGTGCGCCATAAATAAACCGTCGCGTTAAAAAATCGCCTGTGCGAACCTGGGCTAGATATCCACTACACTAATGACTACTAAAAATATGAAGATGATCACTGACTGAAGCGTAAGTCTGCGCTAAGTCTCGAATCGTCTGTTAGGCCTGGAGTTCACCAAAGCGGATTTGTGCGGGGATGTCCGAAACGGATACGGGAAGAGATTTTTTCAGCTAGGTGTATACACCGAAACTGTGCGGAGATGCGTACTGGCTAGACTGGAGTGGAGATGTGTGCTGGCTAGAGCTGAACCGCAATTGAGCTGCGTCACAGTTCACATCTCCGCTTCGATTGCGCCATATAAATGAGGAACTTAAAAACATAACGTGATTTGTCCTTGTGATGTAAAAACTAGTAAAGAGAAAACATTTTTTTCTCTTTTTTGTAAGTACCTAAAACAATACTAGTAGGGAGCAAACAGTTTTTTCTTGAAATTAGTGATGCCAAGTGAGATAGATAATAAAATACAATCAAAAGTTATTTTATTTTTTGTGACTAATCACGTTTTGCTTTTGCAGTGGTATGCACTGAAGCTGAGTGGAGACGACATGTGTGAATAACGAAATTCTATTGGTTGCTTAAAACACACCTCCTCTCCTCTCGTCTCGTCTCCGCTTTGGTGCAGTCCGGGCGTTATGCCCATTTCACTATCAAAAGGCAAAACCTAAAAGAAAAAGTGCACTTTTGGATTCAATTTTCGGAGCAAATTTTTATTTTATTTGAGATGGGTTTGCTCTTGACTATAGTCTAGGTCAGAAGTGACAGAGACAAAGTCTACGATGGAGTGAGCATAAACAGAAGAAGCCTGTTCACTCTAACTTTGAAAGATTCGGGTTGTATGCGTTCGGGCACAGCACATATCTCCACTCTAGCCAGCACACATCTCCGCTCCAGTCTAGCCAGTACGCAGTATCTCTTCTCGTCTCCGCATCGGACATCTTTGCTTTGGAGGAGTCCGGGCCTAGGAGACGATTCGTGACTTAGCGCGAACTTACGCTTCCATCTGTCTATCAGTGATCTCCATCATATTTTTAGTAGTTATTACTATAGTAGTGCGACTCTTGGTGTTAAGCCGAACATTGAGAATCCAACAGAGTATATCCCAATAATTCGAAAATCCAACAGCGCGCTTTTATTTAGGCATTAATTTATGTGGTGGTGTTAGTGAAAACGGGCCTTAGTGTTTTGAACTAACTAGATTTCTTTCCTATGTTACATTCCAATGGCGCTTTCGCTTTTACAAAAATCGAACAACTATTTGACTTTTTTCTTGTTTCTTATGTTCTTGTTTTCTTTTTACTTGTTTCTGGAAATTGATTTAATTTCACAGTGTTTTAATTTCACATTAATTTAATTTATCCCTTCTGCCGATTTAGGAGCCACACACCATATCATTTCGGTCTCGCGTCACTTACCGGTCGTGTCCTAGCACTAACTCTCACGGGAACATTAAAGCCGTAGTTAAACCCTTTTATTATTCGTAGGTTAAACACATCAGTTTATAGCTACGAATAATTTATTATTCGTAGGTTTATTGTTAAAGGTCACGAGATTCGTTTCATGTTACCTGTTGTCGAGCAAATCGCTATTTAAAATGGTCATTGAAATAAAAATCAACATCCAGAAGTAGAAACTGTAACTGAATACAATAAAAAACTTCATCCCCTTCGTTATTATTTTTAAAAAAGATTTCTCTTGAGAACTGAAGCCATTCTTTATCGTTGTACTTTCATACATTGTTGTTTTTATTACAACTCTATTTTGTGCTTTAGCAAATATCTCTTTGACACTACTTTGTCAAAATTAATTTTATGTTTGTTTATTTAGAAAATTATTGCTCTTTCTACTTATCTTTAGCAAAGGCTTATTGATGTGCTTCTGCACAGTTCCATCTTATTTTAAACTTCCAACTTACAACCCCTTTATTTAAATCTACAAATATAATAATATGCATTTAAGCACAAAATTAACGACGTCAATTTCACAGCAATCCTAACTACCTAAATATAACTAATAACAATAACATATTAATCAACATCATCAATTAATATTAATAAATGCGAATGTAAGTTTGTTTGTTACCTTTTCACGCCTAAACCACTGAACAGATCATCCTGAAATTTTGCATATACGTTGTCAGGTATACAGAAACGGACATAGGGTACCTTTCATCCCGAAAAAAAGTACTGTTCCCGAGGAAAACAACAATAACGTTCTTATGATAATAGATGGTACCAAGTGTCTTTCGAATCATGATTGAATTATATTATTGTAGAAAGTTTAGTAGTGGGTTTTTTTATTTTTTTATTTAAGTACTTAATACATTTTGTGAGTCGATAGACTGGTTTTTTATCCTCCTAACTATAATATTATAGATGAGAAAGTAAGTTGTTTGATAATAGGTTGGGGAAAAAGTTTCTTCGCATTTTTTTAAGAAAATTCAAAACATTTTTAATATAGTTTATTTACATTTAACTAAAGTATGTAGGTACCATTTTGTTCGATAACTTTTTGCCATCTTGTAGGTAGGGACATGATCCCATTGCTATAGAAATTTTGGGACTTCTGGTCAAAATACCGCGACAAGTGGTTTTGGTAGTCCTCTCGTGATGTTAACCTGACACTAACCGAAAGAATTCTGAAGAGACCGAAACAGGTGGAAATCTGAAGGTGCACGGTCAGGACTATACGGCGGATGCATTAACACCTCCCAGCCAAACTCTCTTAATTTTTGCTGAGTGGCTAAAGATGTGTGAGGTCTAGCGTTATCATGATGAAAAACCACACCCCTTCTGTTGATTAATTCCGGCCGCTTTCTCTCAACTTCTTGCTTTAATCTCATCAGTTGTTCGCAGTACAGTTCAGAATCGATGGTCCTGCCTGGTGGTAACAGCTCATAATGAATAATGCCCTTCCAATCCCACCACACACACAGCATCACCTTGTTGCGAGTTAACCCGCCACAGTCTGTGAAGCCTGACCGGCCTTTGACCACGACCTTTTTCGCACGTTTTTGTCATACGTGATCCACTTTTCATCACCAGTTATCAGCTTCTTCAAAAATGGTTCGGTTTCATTACGTCGTAATAAAGAATCACAAATGAGTACACGGTTCATTAGGTTTCTTTCAGTGAGCTCGTGAGGTACCCAAATGTCGAGCTTTTTTGTGTACCCAGTTTTTTTCAAATGCGCCAAAACTGTTTTGTGATCAATTTCCAGTTCTTCAGCTACGTCATAACTACTGATATGCCATCTTGCTCCACTTTTTCAAAACTGGCATCCATTTTATCCGTAATAGGGCGACCAGAGCGACGTGCATCTTTGACATCAAAATTTCCGGATTGAAAACGCTACTCTCACAGACACTACACTAGGTACATAACATCGCAAATTTTTTTCGGGGCTTGCGTTGCATTTTACCTTTTTTGTAGTAAAATTTTAAAATGTATCGAATTTCTTCATTAGATCTTGACGGTACGAAAAACAAATGACAATCACACATTTTCCAAATTTGAATTTGGAACTATGTTCTTTAAAATTTAAACTTTCAATAATACCAAAACCAGCCAGATACAAATAGTATAGCCAAAGAGATTTTATTACAAGTTCATACATACTATAATGCGAAAAGACTTTTTCCCCAACCTAATACATTTTCACGCCCTAAACGGCTATTCGAAATTAACGCGAGCAAAGCCGCGAACAAAAGCTAGTTAAAACTAAATGAAGAAATAAAATACAAAATGGTTAAAAATCGTTTTATTTTAACATAATTTCACACTTCTTGTTCTACCCTTTAAATGCGATGTTTTGGCACGCACCCCATGAACCAAAAGCCCATTAGCCCTTTAGTCCATTTTTCAAACCAGCCGGTGTAAAACCATCCCGTGTGAATGTTCGTTACAAGTTCCGTGAGAATGAGAAACGAATTAATGGAAATTTTATTTAGAGATTACACCAATCTAAAGTATTTTTTGTAGACGGTCGTTAATCACTTTTTATTATTTTATAGTTATCAAGCCACTTTGATTAGAAGTTTATGTACCGTAATTACTCGCGATAAGTAACGCTCAACAGCAACAATTTATAATCTATATTATTATGATAAAAGGAACTATCTGTGCGTGGAATAATTTTACAAAAAGTTGTTTGTCTGTTACCTCGTCACGCAAATAGTACTTAAAATATATTTGAATGGAATGGATTGAGTTGCTGGCACTGCCTGTAAATCCCTGTAAATATAATGTAAGATTTTGACAAAAATCTCTGGGTTCTCTGGTAAACATCGCTACCTGCGTTAAACCGCTATTTTATTCAGGAGTTATATGAGCTGGGTTACAATCATGGTGTAGAACATAGGTTCCCAAACTTTTATGGACTACCGCCCCCTTTACAAGAAAAAATATCCAACGCCCCCTTTACATAATAGTTAATTATACCAATTTTATACGTATATCTGTCTATTATCTTCTGGTATCTTGGTTCACTTGTGCATAGCGATGGCGAAGTAGACCGGACTGTTAAGCACAGAATTAACACTGGATGGATGAAATGGCGGCTGGTCACGGGAACAATCTGCGACTCCCGCATTCCCCTTAAACTCAAGGGGAAAATTTATAAAACAATGGTTAGACCTGCTGTCTTGTATGGATCAGAATGTTGGGCCATAAAAAGAATGAATGAAAGGCAATTGCATGCAGCCGAGATGAGAATGCTAAGAGGGATGTGTGGTAATAAGAAATGAGTATGTAAGAGGAAGTCTGAAAGTGACACCGGTGACTGAAAAGTTGTGTGGAAATCGGTTGTCATGGTATGGGCATGTGATGCGGAGGAATGAGGAAAATGTCGTCAGGAAAGTGTTGAGTATGAACGTGGAGGGCTATACGAGTAAGGGAAGACCCAAGAAACGATGGGTGGACTGTGTGAAAGATGATATGGCCAGAAAGGGAGTAACTACCGAGATGACGACTAATAGAGAAGTATGGAAGAAAAAGACATGTTGCGCCGACCCCAAATAAATTGGGACAAGGGCAGGAGAATGATGATGATCTATTATCTATTAATAATCACAAATTACAAATTAATTCTCTCTGTCTCTCTCTGTAATCGTGCCACACGAAAAGATCCAGCGCCCACAAGAGGGCGTTATCGCCCACTTTGGGAATAAGTGGTATAGAATAAAGCATAATTATTATAAAGTATTCCATTGTATTCTCAAAAATATTCAACACTAGGTACTGTAAAGGTTTTAAACAGAGGGCAACCTTATGCGATGCAGGCTGGCATTCGATTATCGAATAAGTGTCGAACTACATTTGAATCTGAAGTTTAATCGTTTTGTTCGGAAGAAAAAGTTTAGTGACTCGAGATATCATAGGCTTAGGCCAACGTTCAAACCACCGATTAGATATTAACCGACCGATTATTATTACTGGACCGGTTTTTTGACCCGTAGTTAACTCAATGGTTAAACATAGTAACCAATGACTATATAGCCTCTTGACTGCTCATACGGGCGACTCAGGCTCACGGCAGATACATGAAATTGCACTTATATTAGACGACAATATGACTGGCCATTTCAGTTCTGAACAGTTATTGTATCTCTGCACACGCGGTTATTTTGGTACCTTTTAAAACATTTCTGCATAAATAAAAACAATTATGAGTTCCTGTTCAACTAATGGTGTGGGAAAGCGTCTATAACATCCACTTCTATTATAACATTCGTCCAAAACCGTTTCCTCTGAAAGGCAACGAAAGCCCCTTGGTTCGTTCGGAATGAAATCCTCCATTTAGATCTCGACATTCCCACCATTTCCCAGTTCTTGAAACGCAATTCCAAGCGTTTCTTCAACTCAGCCGCCAACCATCGCAAACCTCTGATTGTCGAGGCGGCTAGCTATGTCCCCTCCCGTATTAGTAAGGTCCGCCGCCCAAGGCTTGTCCTCTCAGAGCCCGACGTTCCCATAACTCTTCTCCAGGAGAGCAGTAGGGACCGTAAGAACAAAAACAAATCGACATTCCGACCTCACCGCCGAGGTCCCTCGAGACGACCCCAAAATAATCATCCTTCCTCCCGTCCCTTGCTCGGGAATGAAGTGCCAGCTGGTGGCGTAGCTGAGCCAGTAGCTTTAAACTCCCATGATAATAATAATCATTCAAATTTGATCCAGCCTGTCCCATCTTGCTGTCCTCCCCCTAGCGACGCCCTAAGCCGAGGTTCGTTCCCCACAGGGGGAGCCCTTAGCGTCTAGTCGCTTAGTCTGTAAGTTTTATGCTCCTGGCCGGAGGCTTTGAGTTCGTTTAAGGCAGCCACAGGATTGACCGGTTAAGCAGTCACGGCCTTTCTAGGCCAACTACGAGATGCCATTCAAAAAAAAAAAAAATACGAGCATCTAATAAATATTTCCTTCTCCCTTTCTAACGGTTTTACCTACACACTCGCAGTTTCGCGCCAACTTAGTGACCGCTAGACTGCGTCATGTGGTGGTCAGTCAATCTTGATAAGAAAAGGTGCATGACAAAGAATCACTGCAATAGTTGCAGAGTTCCCATATGTGACGAACATACGTACAGTCGACTTTTGCCCAACCGCAAAGAAACCCTTTAAGATTTGTGATTTTAGTACTTAAAAGTTTAATAAATATTCATTTTTGTAATAATTATCTTTAATTTATATCCCATATTTCCTATAATTATAATAAACCTGATTAAAATAAAATAAAATTAAAAAAAAAACACATTTAAAAATTATTGTCAAAATGTCGAATGGTTAGCTTTTCATAGAAGTTCAGGAACGATAACTATGTAGGGTTAAGATAAAACTGATAATCATTTAAATACAGGTAATTACTGTAGCTCATTTACCCCACTACGTCACCATAGAGGCTCAACGTCTCTATAGTATATACCTATCTATAACAACTACCTACAACTAATGACTGATCAATTTGAATAGACTTCTTTTCAATAGAACATTTAACCCTGTGAACGCAACGTATCGGCAATTGGCACGAGCCTCCCCACTCCCCACATTCCCACCCGAAGTTCTTCACCGGAAACAGTCCCGTGTGAACCGCAAACGACTTTTATCATAAAAGGGTCGTTAGAAATACGTGAGAATAACTGAAATTATTTATTTTGTGATTGTATGTGGAAATAATGTTTTGAAATTATTTAGTGATGGATGAATCAAGAAGTGATATTAAAATAAAACTTGTCTTCGTTATGATACAGAAATATGTATCCCATTACGGGATAACATTAGAACCAGCTCCGTAATTACAATTATGTCTGTGTCATTGTAATTACATTATTATTTGGCACTTGTAGAGACAATGCAAAAACTTTTGACTACGTAAGATTTTTTTATTTTTTGTAAAAACACGTCAAAAAAATTCTCAGGCTTCCTCCAAATGCCCATGTAATCATTTTCCGATGAGAACTGAATTATTCTCGTGTGAAATGTTAACGGATTTTGCAAAAGAGGTTATTTTCTTTAGTTCCGAGTCGATAAAAGCAACTATACAACTACTTATAGAGGTTTTTATGGCAAGATTTACCAGGATATTGGTATTCATTTTAATTTGATTGTTTATTGGTGAGCCCCAATTAAATACTCACATCACCCCTGTTTATTTGTTTATAAGTATGACGGCCATTTAACCTTGTAAGCGCGATCTATTGACACGCGCCACCCTAATTTTCCCATCGATGTGATGACTGACGACGCGTGTGAAATAAAATCGTCTCGTGTGAATTGTCAACGGAATTCAACGTATGAGTTTTGATCACATCGTGAGAAAAAAAAATGTGTGCGACTAGGTATTTAATTTGGCATATATGTAAATAATTAATATTAATTAGAGTTTTCATACACAAACAAACGTATAAATATTAAATTTATGAGTAAAAAAACGAAGAATAGTATGAGTGTGTATTTCAATTTATGAGTAGAATAAATCATAAATTACAAAATACAAAGTATCTTAACATTATTTACGTACTAATAATTTCTGAATATTTAAAATAAAAAGTTTGCAGTGAGTAATATTGTGTCTCCATCTTCCCTGCAGGTAAAGCGCAAGATGAGAAGCCCCTTTCGACCCTATTATCGAGAAATATTGTATAGGCACGTGGCCTTTACTGGTTCTAGTGGGAACTAAACTCGCCCCGTGTGAAATAGCAACGGATTTTAACGAACAAGCCTGACTTTAGAGTGAGAAAAAAAACGATATGAGAAAGACCTTTGCACAGCTGTGGGAAAGAATGTTTGTTTTTCATACATTTACCCTGTTCCAATAAATGAGTAAAATAATCTTATTTTTTAACAAGCTTTTGCCCGCGACTTCACCCGCGTGGATGCTGGAAAATATCCCACGGGAAAGTACTACCAGGGTAAAATGTACCCTGTGTTATAAAATCATACAGGAGCTCGTAGCTAAGTAATAAAAGCCGCACGGGTCGATCCATCAGGTTAAACTACGCTTGGTCTACGATTGGTCCGTGATTGGGTGACATTAAATACCGAGACTCCTCCGTGCCTCGGAAAGCACGTTAAAAGCCGTTGGTCCCGGCTGTCATTCGTGGATCTTTGACAGTCGTTACTGGTCGTCAGAAGGCCGAAAGTCCGACAACCACCCTTACCAAGGGGTATCGTATTACCCAGTATCGGGGTTGTGGAGGTCAGATAGGCAGTCGCTCCATGTAAAATACTGGTATTCAGCTGCATCCGGTTAGACTGGAAGCTGAACCCACCATAGTTGGGAAAAGGCTAGGCAGATTTATTGTTATAAAATCACCCAGTACCCTAATTGCGTAACATATTATCAATCGGAATCGGTTTCAATTTGACAGACAAAATTTTCGAACATAATTTGAAGCAATAGATTAGGAATTTGCTTCAAAATGATTCAGATTCCGATCGATAGTAAAATTAAGGTGCCAGTTATAATCGACCTGTGTGCCAAATTTCATGCAAATCCGTTCAGCAGTTTTTGCGCCAATTTATTACCTATACGTACTACCTATCAAATGACTGAGCTAGTCAAAAATCTAAACTTCTGAACTAAATATTATAAAGAAGTAAAATTGTTTGTTTGTTTGTAAGTGGTACAACAATCTTTCAGTGGTCGAATGTTGCACTATATCCAAGTGTTATAGGATATGTTTTATTGGATAGTTTACTTCCACATGGGTGAAGTCGCGGGCAGAAGTTAGAGAGTAACAAAATGAATATCGCTTGTTGTTGATAAAAATAATTTAAGTATCTGTGACAGTTTGTTGATAAGATACTTTTTTTTATTCACAACATCATCATGAATTGCACTAAAAAACAAAAATAACTACTTATTGGCACGCGCCATTCCAATTTCCCACCAAACGTGACATATCGTAGTTCACACAGGAATGTGTGAACTAAAATCATATACTAAAATCACAGAGGAGCTTGTGGCTAAGTAATAACAGCCACATGGGTCGATCGATCAGGTTAAGCTACGCTTACCACGGTTGGTCCGTGGTGGGTGACCATCTTTACATACCAAGACTCCTCCATGCTCCATGCGGGACCAACGTCCCGGCTGTCATTCGTGGATATCTGACAGTCGTTACGGGTCGTCAGAAGCCCGAAAGTCTGACAACCAGTTTTACCAAAGGGTATAGGGCATATTACGCAGTAATTGGGTTGTGGAGGTCAGATAGGCAGTCGCACCATGTTATTCAGCTGCATCCGGTTAGACTGGAAGTCGACCCCAAGATAGTTGGGAAAAGGCTAGTCAGATGACGATGTAAACTAAAATCATATCGTGAGAAATGCCAACATATTTTGATGTATGAATATTATTAAAAATCGTGAGTAAAAGTGAATTAACGGGATTTTAATCAGGAGATTTTATAACAAATATTTCCACATAAATTCATAGATAAATTGATTTTGTTGTCAATTTTATACCTAAATCAAACTAATCGAAGGATTAATTTTGTTTGGTAGCTAATTACGTTGTGACTCATTTGGTCAAAATAAAGTAATAATATGATCAATAGCACGAATGTTATGATAATAACAATATGATTATGTTATCATTGTATCGATAAGATACTCTTTATTAACAAAATTATTATGAGTTGCACTTTAAAACAATGATAACAACTGGCACGCGCCACCCCGATTTCCCACCAAACGTGACATATCGTTCCTGTGTGAACTGAAATCATATCGTGAGAAATGTAAATGTATGAATAGGGTGAGACAAGCTCTTATTAAATTCTGAGTAAAAGACAATGGATGCAATGGATTTGAGTCAGGAGATTTTATGACAAATATTTTCACATAAATGTATGTGTATAGGTAAAGTGATTTCGTTGTCAGTTTTATAAATATGTTTTAGATTTCAAACCATAGGTTCCCAAACTTTTATGGACTACCGCCTCCTTTACAAGAAAAAAAAAATCGAACGCCGCTTTCCTTCTTTTATTTATTTAAATATACCAATTTCATATGTCTGTTTTTTATTTTATGTGGCTTTTATCTATTAATAATAATCACAAATTAAAAAAATAATTCTCTCTCTCTCTCTCTCTGTAATCGTGCTATTTCTGGTCGTGTGGTTTTGCCTTTGGACCCGCAACTGCCCCCACGAAAAGCTCCAGCGCCCACTAGGGGGCGGCACCGCCTCCATTGGGAACATTTATGTTTCAAACGAATCTAAAGATAACAATATTGTTTGGTAGCTAAATAGGTACCTCTGTGACTCGTCTGGTCAAAGGAAAATAAACGCAAATTAATGTGATAATAAAAATGTAATTATGTTTTCATTATTAATATGATATATCTACTCTTTTTATTAATAAAATCATTATAAATTGCACTTTAAAATAATAAAATTGACACGCGCGACCCCAATTAATTAAACAAACCAAACGTGACGATGACATAATATCGTTTTAGTGTGAACAAAAATCGTATCGTGTGAATTGTCAACGGATTTTAATTTTAAGTATGAGTTTCGTTTATTTTACCGTGATCCATGCGACCCTATTTCGTGATATGAATAGGCACGTGCCCCTATATGCTTCCAATGGGAATTAAATTCGATCTGTGTGAAATGCAACGGATTTTAGCGAACAAGCCATTATTGTCCTCTGAGATGTTTAAATAGGGTGAGACAAACTCTTATCCCCTATGGTGAGAAAGTAGAATACAAAAGAATATGGGAAAGGAGTTTTGACTCAGTCCAAAGTACCTACTGAATTTAAGATAGTTATTTACAACCCCTTAATCCTGCTACTGCGGCATGATAATATAGAGGCACGTGCCGCCCCAAGGTCCCACCAGTGTCCCCATTCTACTGAGAACTGTCATATTCACGTGTGAACGATCAACGGACTTTTAGTTCTTTACAGTTATCGTGGGAAGAATAAATTTAACCCCAAAGACAGTGAAGTAACACTTTCTTATGAGGTAGATAATAGATCAAAATACTTATTAATTAATAATGATGCTAAAGTTTGTTTTATTTTGCTATATAAATTTATTTTTTTTCTTTTTTCGAACTCGTTACACTTAATATTTTATTCATTAGAATAACACGAAATAATAATAATAATAAATAAAAAAACAAGTGTGTCAGCAAATCACCGGACAATTTTTGAAAATAATAAATTATGGTATTATATTATTATTACCTTTATTTCATTTTCTACACATATATTTTTTAAATATTAGAATAAAAAAAATATTTAAAAAAATATATAGTAGCCCACCGCTATCGGGAACAGGACTTCAGGGAGAGGAACCTCCTCAGGAGGAGAGAAGTAGGTACCGCTTTCTGAATCAAGTCCTTGATCCAGCTGCCCAACAAGAGCCTCCTTAGGTGTTGGTCGAGACACTTGGCAATTAAGCCATTAACTGATCGGCACAATAATCGCCGAGTCCACATCCCACATGTTGACGTCCTCGCGAGCCAAGTCAATATACTTGATTCGTTTACCTTTCTCGGCATTCACGAAGTTACCGTCATGCGGGTCCGTTATGTCAATAATCATAGCGGGCCGCTCTATTCGATCCACGACCACTATATCAGACTTATTGGCAACAATAGTCCTGTCAGTGATGGTGGATCGATCCCAGTACAATGTGATATTTCCATTTTCGAGAACTGGGTTGGGTACATCCCTATAGTACAGCACTTCCTATTCTGCAAGGCTGTATTTCAGAGCAAGTTGCTGATGGATAATCCTGGCTACAAGATGTTGTCTATGCAAGTACTCTTCGTTAGCTAGACGAGAACACCCGGAGATAATGTGTTGGATTATTCCTAGACGGTGGCACGACCTGACAGGTCAACCGTTCCGTCCTTCACAATAAATCTCCGATAATTGCTAGTCATGATAACTTCGACCATAATTGCACAGACAAAACGTTCGGTTTCCCCAAAGAGGTCACCGGAACGCAACTAGGCCACGGACGCTAACAGATCTACATCGGGTCCACGTAGGGCCTAAAAAAGCGTCTGTGAAGCTCCTTACTCTGCCATATCTCTCTACGATCGTTAGTGTCAAGCACTACAGGCTTACGCCAGTTCTCTTTAGCCAAGGAGAGCGGAGTGGTCCTTTTCCATCCCGACCACATATCGATGCATCCCCACGTCGGCTTCTAAGGAATATTCTCTGAGACTGCATATCTCGCGATTGTGGAGTGTTTAAAAAGCCTCGACCTCCACACTTTCGTGGAATATACAGTCTCGTTACCGATGACCGCGGGTGGTGCATTGGATATGCAGTCAGCAGCGTACGGACCCTTCTATCCAGGGCGTCGAGTTCGGTCTGAGTCCATTTGAGTACACCGAAAGAGTACTTAATCAGAACCGGCATGACCCAACCGCTGAAGACGCGCCTTTTTTCCGCCTGATAAAAGACTATTAAATACTTTCTTCAGGCGGCCAAAGAAGCATTCCTTCAACGATTGCTTCATGTCAATAACATTGATGCCCAATGCTTCCGATATATCCAACTACTTAAGTTTCGGATGCGGAGATGGCTCTAAGGTTTATGGAATCCGAGAGTTGGGTTCCCACGGATTCCATAATCTTCCCTCGATTTACATGCATGACCGCACATTTGTCCACACCAAATTCCATCCTGATGGCGCTACTGAAAGCTGTGGTAGCGCTATTATATTACTTTTTTAATCCCTAACATTAGATCATGACCAAATAAACCTATTGTTTTAATATTCCTATAGAACAATTTCACAGCTACTTAACCCGTCAACCGCGACCCATTTTGGCACGCACCACATTTTTCCCACCACAAAACTTTCCAGTGGGAACCAGAGTATCCCGTGTGAAACATCAACGAATTTTGCGGGTAAAAGGTCCGTTGAAATTTGTGTGGGAATTAAAACGAAGTGTGGGTATCAATACGTTTTAAAGGTTTTTGGTAATTTATGTTTTTTGTGGTTTTACCAATGATTGTACGTACCTAAGTTCACGTGGGAAAATGTATTGGTAGGGATTTGAAAAAATAGTAGAGGGAAATTACAACAAAGAGTAACTCGTCAATACTGCCAGTCGAAAAATTATAAACAAAAAATAATAGATTTTCTTATGCTAATTGTGGAGATATAAAAAAAAATATATCTTTCTATCTGAAAACTATATTATAAACAAAGTTTTAGGATAGGTCTAAAACTAAGTACAATATCAATTTAAAAAATAAATAATAAAATAAATTGCTTCAAAATAACAGTGGATTCACCTGTATTAAAATAATTTCATGCCAAATTAACCCTCTGGATGTGACAGGTATCGCCACGCGTCACGGTGCCACCCCAATTCCCACCCCGATTTATTTCCTGTGAGAACCTGAGGGGTCTCGTGTGAACTATCAACGTATTTAACAAAAACAAAAACTACTTAGTTTATGTGGGAATCAATACGAAGAAATTATGATTTTAGTAAAGAAAAATAAGGTTAGATAAAATTGGTTGTTTTAATTTTTTGTTTTTCACTTTTTACTACAAAACAAAACCAAAGAAAAACTGCAAATTAATAATACTTATGATCTTGTCGTATCACAAGAAGGAATGTCGTGAGGAAAGTTTTAAGTTCCTACAAATGTGATTAGCACAGATCGGAATAGGTGCGTCTCATAACGTATAAACTCATTTGGTCTAATTTCATTTTATTATCGTTCATAAGATATAATCAACGTGAGATATACCAACTGTTGATATAATTTTTTTACATATAACAATTACTTATTATAAAACTTAAATAGTATAGCGTTGTTTGATATAACGTTTATGTAATCGAAAATCATTTGGTCTAACGTTTAATATGATTATTATTTATTCATTCGAAAATCATTAGGTCTAACGTCTAATATATATAAAAAACGTCATTATGGTTAACACCCCGACTCGGATAGGTTAGGTTAGAAGCTTTAGCCTTCGTGGTTATTTATTTTAAACCACCCAGAAATAGGAGCCCCGTGAAGCGGGGCTCCGTCGACCTATCTTAGCGCAGGTGGTAATCAGTTACTAGTTATGTTTCATATGTACTTAGGTTACTATTACCTATAACTACGATAGAACTTACAAAGCAAAGCAATAAACTAACCCGTGTCTATGCAATTTTGCTTTGTGTTTTTAAGTAGGCGTTTTCATAGACCAAATAAGTTTTATATCTTTTGAGAGGTATGTCAAACCATTTTATATTTAATGTATGTTATGCTTATAAAAATTAGTTATTTTAAAATTATATCAATCGTTCATTATATTAACTAATCGCTATATTAAATAAAATTATAAGTTCCGTTGTTATATGTTGTTAATATTAGAGATTTTGTTGTTATATCATCTATTACTTACCCGATCGGAATAGGTACAGTATAAATACCTAAACTTCGAGGAAAGATGTAACAATAGTGGATAATACCTCCTATAAAATCCCGGAATGACAAACATGACGATTAAATCTCGGGATTTAAGAAATTGCGAATTATTTATTTTTAATATAAATAATTAATTTCTTACGAATGTACACAAAGTAAAATAAATAATTCACAATTTCTTAAATCCCGAGATTGAATCCACTCTTGTTACTTCTTTCCTCGAAGTTCAGGTATTTACACTCTACCTATTCCGATCTTTGGTATAAGAGAATGAGAACACTGAAGGAACGATGAACGGAAGGTGTGAAATTTAGTATGGCTGGAATGCGCGTGAGTACCTACTAAGATAAAGTGTGATATGTCCATGGAAAGGTAAAAAAGGAGGGTCATCATCATCATTGGAAGCCTAGTTGCATGCACTTTTGCGTGAATGTGACGCATATTTTCCCCAAACTTGTTCTTTTATTATTTTATTTTGTTGTTATGTCATGTTTATATTAACGTATTTTCTTTCTTTCTTTTCTTTTTCTGCTGAGTATTATACTGGCGTCATAAGGAAGAAGGACCTTTCTACAGAAATATTGAAATGGAGAAAAAAAAAAAATTGTCCTTTTTAAAATACAAAAACAGATGCGTAAATAATTAAATAGTAAGAATTATTAGGTTTTCGTTAAGTTTGCGCCAATATAAAAATACTGGTAGATGCGTTTTCTTTTTGCTGATTCCGAATATATGTGTATAAGTAAATAATTGTTTTCCGAAAAAAAAATTCAGGTACGCCTTTTTTTCCTTATGGCGGCAGTATAACCCGAAGAGGCCTTTTGTGCCATGCGTCCCTGGTCTGTGCGAGTCTCATCCAGATCTTCTCCGCAATCTTCTGATATGACTGGAATGCGTGTGTCAACCAATCTGCCTAGCCTTTTCCCAACTATGTTGGGGTCGGCTTCCAGTCTAAACGGATGCAGTTGAATACCAGTATTTTACATGGAGGGATGTCTATCTGACCTCCACAACCCAGTTACTTTGTAATACGATACCAATTGGTAAGACTGGTTGTCAGACTTTCGGGCTTCTGATGACCCGTAACGACTGTCAAAGATCCTCGAATGACAGCCGAGACCAACGGCGTAACGTGTTTTCCGAGGCACGGAGGAGTCTCGGTATGAAATGATGGTCACCCATCCACAGACCAACCCCGGCAAGCGTAGCTTAACCTGATGGATTGATCCGTGCGGCTGTTATTACTTAGCCACGAGCTCCTCATTGGAATGCGTGTGTAAACTAAGATAAAGGAAAAGATAAAGTTAAGGGGGAGGGTAATACTAATAAATTACTAATTTTCATTTTTTTTTTCCCACATTGGTAATTAACCCTACGGATGCGTAAAGTAGCGGCACGCGCCACGATGTTACCACCCCACATTCCCACCCCGATTGATTTCCTGTGAGATCCTAAAAGTACTCGTGTGAAAAATAAACGGAATGCGAGAATGCCAATGAATCACAAGAGTAGTTAGGTAAGTTTTTAACTTCTTTTAATAAAATAATTGTCATGTTAATTAAGGTATTTTTATGTATGTATTGATAATAATTTATATTCTCGTGCAATATTTATTTATTTATATAATGCGTACAGCCAGCAGCCGAGGCCGCCGTCGCGTCGCCGCCACACATTATCTGTCGGGCACACTCAAACACACCCACTCTAATATGTTGGCGTTATGTATCTTTCCACTTAATAATTTAAATAAACATGAGACAAGTGCGAACTCACTCCTAACTCTCAGCTCGTTGTATCCAACCTCCTAGCTCGTTGTGTCGTTTAATTTAATAATGAAATATTTTTTGAAATAATGATGTCACAGATGACCGGCTATTACTTTTTCAATCACAATACCTAGCCTAGGTAGGTAGGTTCCACAGAGTACTTTTTATACAGGGTGTTTTTTAAAACATGCGACAAAATTTAAGGGGGTGTTCTACTCATCAATATGAACAACTTTTACTATGGGACCGAACCTGAAATCGCAAAAAAAATATCAGCTGTTCAGTACATTTTGACCAAATAAGCGAACATAAATGTACTGAACAGCTGATTTTTTTTTGCGATTTCAGGTTTGGTCCCATAGTAAAAGTTGTTCATATTGATGGGTAGAACACCCCCTTAAATTTTGTCGCATGTTTTAAAAAACACCCTGTATATAGGGTAGGTTAGGTACCTACCCTATATATCTAAATCAATTTTATTCATGGCAAATGTTTTTGAGTAATATTGTAAAGAGTAAAACTTGCTATAGGTACTATAAGTAGGTATTCAGTATATCAGTATTTATGAAATTCACTCGATAATATCATCATCATCTGCCTAGCCTTTTCCCAACTGTAGGCATTGAGGTCGGCCTTCATTCTAACCGGATGAAGCTGAATACCAGCATTTTACTTGGAGTGAATGCCTATCTGACCTACACAACCCAGTTATTGGGTAATACTATACCCCTTGGAAAGACTGGTTGTCAGACTTTCGGGCTTCTGACGAACCGTAACAACTGTCAAAGATCTAAGAATGAAATCCGGGACCAACGGCTTAACGTGTTTCCCGAGGCACGAAAACTCTCGGTGTGTAAAGATGGTCACCCACCCACGGACCGACCACGGCATGCGTAGCTTAACCTGATGGATCGACCCGTGCGGCTGTTATTACTCAGCCTAACACATTTGTGCAAAATCTTCTACTATACAAACCGTAATATATACCTGGTCTGGCCATAAATACTGTTAAGTACATAAAACTTTTTTTTCAACTCTTGCATTATTTTGAATTTGGAACGCATTTATTATGTTAAAAACTGTCTTCTTTCGATTTCCCGCCATTTCACATATTTTTTTCGTGTTTATTATCAATTTATAATATGGAATGGGGTGTTAAAGCAAATAGGATTGCAGTGATTGCCTTGCACAAAGTGGGTACGGAGCCGACGGTCATATTCAAGACACTTCAAATGCTTGGTATCAGCCGTATGTTAGTATATCGTACTATGGAGAGATATACTAACATCGATCGATCGACCCGTGTGGTTATTACTACCAAGCCACAAGGCCACGGGAAATTCACACGTATTTTTATCTCAATAAACCCACAAACATGGCCACGTGCGGTGCTACCCTACAAGTTCCCACCCCAAGATATTTCCAGTGAGAACCGACTTAGTTCCGTGTGAACTTAAAACGGATTTTATGAGAAAAAAGTTCGTTAAAGTTAACCGTAAGAATAGTAAGAGATGACATATTAACAATAGTTTAAAAACTAAAAAATACGCTTTTGTAACTAGGCGAACTAAAAAGTAGAAAATAATTTTCTATAAGTTCAAAGAAAGAATAGAGCGATTAAGAAAAAATCGTTTTATCGCAAAAAAGCGTAGGGTGCTAGATGTCAATTGTTGTAAATATTTTGTTGACAGATATTGGTAAATTTACGATAAAATGTTTTTTTTTTTTTCTTAATCATTATAGAAAATTATTTTCTACTTTTTAGTTCAGCTAGTTACAAAAGCGTGTTTTTAGTTTTTTTTTTTTTTTAACTATTATTTATTTTTGATTTTTTAGTCTTTAAGCTAAGTCACATTATGCTTCAGTACACGCCTTAGTACGTGCTACAAAACACTAGCGTGTTTTCAGATATGGAAAATATGGTTAATCCTGAAGATCCTGATCAGGATAGTCCGACAAACTTATTAAATTATTAAATTGTCATCGGTCCTTGATAAGTGTGCGAAGTTTCAATTCAATCCGACGTTTGGAAGTGGGTAAAAATTGCGTTCAAAGATTCCGTTACATAGATAAATATAATAGATACAGACCAAGCTAATAAAAGCGTGTTAAAAAAGCTCAAGTTCATGTTGAATTTTTGACTGTGCTTTTAATATTCCTACTGGCACCTGCGGATTAGTATAGCGCTTCATCTACAATAATTATAAATTGATCGATTTGTTACCTACTTGTATAAGTATTGGTGCAGTCAAACTGTATGTCGGTAGTAACAATTTGATATTAGCAGTAAGGGCGATTTTCGTAGAGTGTTACCATTAAAGTGTGCTTAATAGGTAGGTGCAATAAGAATAGCGTCATCTAAAACAATTATTTTAATGAAAACTTAAAAACACTTCTCTTATTTCATGTAAATAACTGAAAAAGAACCTTCGAGTCCACCAAAAAAAAATCAAACGTCATTTATTCAAACTAGGCTGAGAATCAGCACTTTTTGACCGTCAAAATTACATAAGACAGTCCCCCAAAACGCCCGCCCTTCACCACTGCCTAGTGCTTTAGCTGGGGAGAAGAAGTGGCGCAACAAACTACCCAGCAGCACAGCTGTCTGTTCAGTTAAAAAAAAAAATTGAATCTATACAACACTGCGCATAATAATTTAGGTACATTACGCAACACAAAACATTAAATTAAATTATTTGCTATAAGTAAGCTAGCACACGCCAATATACCAAAAAAAAAATCGTAAACTATAGTCAAGCAGATATAAAAATACAAAACTAAAAACATAAGCAGAACTTTATACCTAAATAAAGGCCTCGAGTAATAAAGGATGCGCCCACTTACATATATGAAGATTGTATATGAAGCTGAAACTCGAAGTCACAAATGATGAACTAGGACCATCGAAGTAATATAAACA
Organism: Dicycla oo; assembly: GCA_948252095.1. NCBI lineage: Eukaryota > Metazoa > Arthropoda > Insecta > Lepidoptera > Noctuidae > Dicycla > Dicycla oo. The sequence goes on from OX411716.1 coordinate 21,353,627, forward strand.
AAGTTAATTACTAATAACAAAACAAAACCAAGGACAGCATCCAATCAAACCATTTAATCACTAAATAATGATCTTTAATAAATATACGCCCACTTAACCCTATGACCGCCACGTGCCAGTCGATTGCCGAAGTTCTCATTCCCACCAAAAGTCTTTCCTCTGGGAGCCGACCAAATCTCGTGTGAACTAAAACGGATTTTATTTATTAAAAGTCAGTTGAAAAAATACCGTGAGAATAAGGAAGGGTCGAAAGAATAGAATTGCTACCTGCTTTTATGACTTCTTTAACACGCTTAATTAACATTAACGAACCATTATACGTTTTTATAATGCTGTCCCCAAATTAACAGGTAACCGAAAGCTCCAAATAAAAATGTTTGTGTTCGAAAACTAGAGAAAAAACTCACAAACAACTTCCCTAAAATATGACCTAGTAAACCTTTCCAATTAATAAAGTTAGATTGTATCGCTCACCAAAGTAATTATAATAGTCGCATTGTTGCTGTGAAAAATAATTTCGGCTGTAGTGTAAGCCAGCGGGATAATTGCATTCTTAAGATTTCTACTACTTTTTAGGGTTCCGTACTTCAAAAGGAAAAAACGGAACCCTTATAGGATCACTCGTGTCTCTTTGTCTGTCGGTCTGTCACAGCCAATTTGCTGCGGATCTAATGGAACCAAACACAGACGTGTATCGTAAATAAATAAATTTTGAATATCGGGGTCACTTTTGGAGGGCAAATAAGAAAATAAAATGAAAAAGTTTTGCAAACTGTACCGTGTGATATATCAAATGAAAGGGCTTACTGTGAGGTGTGTTCTAAATATAATTTTTGTATAATTTTAAAATAGACGTAGCTCGTGGCTTAGTAATAACAGCCGCACGGGTCGATCCATCAGGTTAAGCTACGTTTGCCGAGGTTGGTCTGTGGATGGGTGACCATCTTTTCATACCGAGACTCCTCCGTGCCTCGGAAAGCACGTTAAGCCGTTGGTCCCGGCTGTCATTCGTGGATCTTTGTCAGTCGTTACGGGTCGTCAGAAGCCCGAAAGTCTGACAACCAGTCTTACCAAGGGGTATCGTATTACCCAATAACTGGGTTGTGGAGGTCAGATACGAGTAGGCAGTCGCTCCATGTAAAATACTGGTATTTAGCTGCATCCGGTTAGACTGGCAGCCGACCCCAACATAGTTGGGAAAAGGCTAGGCAGATTGATCGAGACAAAAATTTACCATTAACCCCCCCCCCCCATATCTCCGAAACTACTGAGCCTAAATTAAAAAGAAAATAGTGCTAAACCTTTAGATTACGTACATACATATATATCGATGGATTACAGGAAAACCTATAAGAAGTGTGTGGTCTTAAATTAAAATAACATGGTAAATCTCTCAATATTGTACGTACAAACTTACATTTGCAGTTGGAATGTATGGTAGGACATGTTTTTCAACTACAATGTTATGTTTGTTCTTGGGATAAATTCATCCCAACTACGGAACCCTTCATTGCGCGTGGCCCGACATGCACTTGGCCGGCTTTTCTGTTTTTACCCGTGACAACCTGTAATTGGCTCTTTTTTATATAGGTACAGGGTTATTGGTAAAACAGCAACAACCTCTTAAGGGGTCATTGTACTCATCATTATGAACAACTTTTACTATGGGACCAAACCTGAAATCGAGAAAAAAAAATCAGCTATTTAGTACAATTTTATGTTCGCATAATTCGTCAAAATGTACTGAACACTTAATTTTTTTTAACGATTTCAGGTTTGGTCCCTTAGTAAAAGTTGTTCATAATTATGAGTACTATGACCCCTTAAGAGGTTGTTGCTGTTTTACCAATAACCCTGTATAACTAGTACTTTTTGTAAGGTTAAAGAGGTATTTCTTTCCAACGCGTCTGAGCCGCGCGGGTACCGTACCCATAGATAAAAAAAAAACATTCTGTAGTGGACCGAATTGTGAATCGAAACCATTCTTGAATCCACTTGAACACACACAAAAAATTTCATCAAAATCGGTCTAACCCTTTAAGAGGTGTTCAGTCACATACACAGGCTCAGAAGAATTATATAATTATATTCTCTACTATAAACATACATATTATACACTAGCTTTTGCCAGCGGTTTCGCCCGCGTGTATGTCGGAAATTATCCCACGGGAACCTTATACCGGGATGAAGAGTATCTGTATACCAAAATAAACTATCTGTATACCAAATTTCATCCAAATCCGTTCAGCCGTTTTTGCGGGATTGAGTAACAAACATCTAAACATACAAACTTTCACATTTATAATATTTTATATACATTATACATTCCTATTGAAATACTATCTATTGCAGAAAACTGCATTAAAATCCGTTGCGTAGTTTAAAATATCTAAGCGGAGGTACAGAGCGCGGGAGCGACTTTGTTTTATACTACATATGTAAAGATTGTTACCCATCTGTCATAGCTGTTGGTTCTCCTATTAATAAATAAATAAATACACAATCTTCAATTCAATGCTTTTCATTTTCATAATTCGACAACAATCATTACATTGTGTATTTAATTTGTCGAGTAGACGAATTTTTCAATAATAATGAAGTATTTACTTTCGGATTGTGATATAAAGTGTGTTGGGGTGCTGTTAAACAAATATGTACCTTGTTCTGCTGGCAACGGTTGGCACCCCGTGGTTTCCCATAGTCCTCGACTTATTGCGATAATTGTCACGAAAGCTTCGGCACGCGACAATATTGTCCTTGCACTGAGGAGCAATAGAATAAGCGGATATGAAAGCTACTAGTTCAGGATTAGTAATTTTGTTCGAATAATAGATAGTCATCTCTATATCAGAATTTATTTATTAATACCTAGGTAATTTTTCGCCTATATAAATCTGGTTTTCTAAGCTTTGTGGTAAGTTAGCTTTTTATAATAATTTTAAAACTTAAAAAAAAAACATGTGATACGCGCTATTTTCGTAAAAAAGAGGTTTCGTCACCAAAAAAAACCGCTTTTACTTTGATCTTTATATCGCTATTTTAGTGGCCCAAATAACGATCCTTTAAAATTGTCCCACGCTGTCCTTCCTAAAGTGCAGTTCGCAAGAGAACCACAGACCATGGGAACGGAACGTTATGGTGTTTTGAGCAAAAAACTTAATAGGGTCCTGGGAAAATATTTTTCCCAGGACCCTATTAAAATCTAGGAAGAAGGTTTTGTTGGTTATGTCATTATTATTTTAATAAGCCATACTTAATTTTAACTTACTTTAATATTTTACTAAGGTGAAAGAGCAGTTTAAAAATAATAAAAAAAGTGTGTCAGAAAAAAAGTGTGCTCCGACACACACCTTATGTACGATTGTCTTTGAATATAATGGATAGATTGACCGCTAAAATGAAAACTGGCCCAAAATAAACAAAACATAAAACATGACAACGCTTCGCTTGTATTTCACTCCTCATATTTTTTCCATACCGGGCCACCGGCCTTATATGAAAATCGATTCTTAAGAAGTCAATCAATCTGCCTAGCCTTTTCCCAACTTTGTTGGGGTCGGCTTCCAGTCTAACCGGATGCAGCTGAATACCAGTATTTTACACGGAGCGACTGCCTATCTGACCTAAACAACCCAGTTATTGGGTAATACGATACCCCTTGGTAAGAATGGTTGTCAGACTTTCGGGCTTCTGACGACCCGTAACGACTGACAAAGATCCACGAATGACAGCCGGGACCAACGGCTTAACGTGCTTTCCGAGGCACGGAGGAGTCCCGGTATGTAAAGATGGTCACCCATCCACAGACCAACCCCGGCAAGCGTAGCTGAACCTGATGGATCGACCCGTGCGGCAGTTATTACTTAGCCACGAGCTCCTTAAGAAGTAAACTCAAAAAATCATTTTGATTCTACTCATCGTTTGGAGCTCGAACTTTTAGTATGATATAAATCATAATTATAATAATTTTAGTAGAATTTTAACATTTGTTTTTAACAAATGTTAAAATTCTTCAGTATATTATAACCTACTTAGAACCAATCAAATTGCATATTGCCACTAGTTCAACAACCCCGAAACCACCAGCGTATTCGACACACATACCAATACAACAAGGTGAGTTTAAATTATAATATCAAGATAATACCCCCTGCAAACCCCACATTACGATAATTATGACCCCCATGACGTGTATTAACATACCAAAGTACCGACATTGTTGGGACATGCATGCCACGCGACTTCACCCTAATTTTATAACCCATGAAATTGAATCAACTTACGAATATAATGGCTGTGAGAAGGGGGTTTTGTAGAAAGCAAGTTTGTTTTCTTTTCTTTAAGTAGGTACAACTATTTTATTTGGAAGTAGTGTCATCATCAGTATTCGCCATATGTATTTACCTAACCATCATTCTCCTGTGCTTGTCCAAATTTATTCGGGGTCACCCCCGTTTGCCAAAGATTTAAATCGCTAGATTTACCCTCACCGGACTTACTGTTAGTCATGAGAACAAGTGTCCATACTGAGAAGAGTGAGCTCACATATTATTAAACAGTGTCTCCATGATAACCAAGTGAAGTCACTGCGTCATTGTGTCAAAACGAAACAGAAACGCGACTATCTTTTGACGTGGTAGAGCGAATCTAACGATTTAAATCTTTGCCGCTGTCACCATTTTTATGACAGCCGTCACTGCGGCCGTTAAGTGTGGGTACCGCTCTTCTAGGAAACCGTAGCCTTAGAGATTAAAGATTTAATAATGAACGTAATAATAATAATAATTTTTTCCCCATCGCTATATCTCTACGTTGACGTCGTGGTGGGGCTTGCGTGCTCCAAACTTTAGGTCTGTGCCGGTAGAGTTTGCTGGAACGGGTCTAGGATGAGGAGCCAGACCAAGAGAGATACAAAAACCCGCAGGGCAGCATGTGGCGAGCTGTTGGGCAGTAGCGACGCCACGGACCCTATCTTCCGGAAGAAATCTTGTCTTCATCTCTGGCTTGCCTTTATTGGCCGGCTGGAATGAACACTGACGAGGAACAGAGCTCCCACCTCTTTCTTGCCTTTATTGGCTGGCTTGAGTGGAGATTCGCAAGAGCAGACGTGCTCGGAGGAAGGAAGTATTCCAGTAAGGTGCTGGTAGGGATCTTGACCGTACTTCCGGGATTGTCCTGATAGCCCTGGAATACCTCTCCACTCCTCAAGCACCTCAGGAAGTGTTGCCCCCTTGTCGCTACGTCACTATGTGCTAGCGGCCGTTTCCGGGGGCCCATTATTGAGTGTGCAAGTCACCCCCTGCCATTTTATCCGTGTATAATATATAACATTAGTCAGGCAGGGGACATAGTTCTTCCATAGTTCATGTTACCCAATCCACTTTAGCCACCCAGACCCATAGCCCAATATGTATTGCTTCCACGTACAACAATAGTCCTGTACCAACCGGGGGTTGTCCTTGGGTGCACTTGCATAGTGCATACAGGGATAATAGTCGGTTGGTGCCTCCTCATCATTTAAAATTATCTAAGTTGGCTTCGGCTCCTCGTACGCCTTCCAAAGGTCCGGGACCCCAGAGTCCCGAGAAATATCGAAAAATAATAATTTTACGAATTTCATACAATACATTTTCCAATTAATCCTTGTTTTCATGACATAAACGTACATACATAAATAGTGTTTTAACAGAAATAAATAGGATTTTTAATTTTAGATAAGTCGATAAAATATTCATTCAAGAGCAGTCCTTAATTGTTTTTTTGTCGTTGGACACCATACAATCACAAAACCAAAAAAAAGCTTTCAATTTATTGTTACATTTCACACGGGAAGTGGACGGCAGTACCTATGGGAATAAACATTTTGAGAGAACATAATAATTGTATGGTATACAAATAGAAAATAAATTAGTATGACAATAGATCCTGGAAATGGTACACCCCTTTGAGAATAAAGATAATGTTTTTAGACTGGCAAAGCCGTTATTTTAGCGAGTCAGATCTACAATGTTTATTCTTTTCTTGCCTACAATTTTAGAAAAAACAATTCCGAAGAACTTCTCATTGATAAAAAAGTATTTTTTCTTCATTAAATTAAATTTAGCAACATTTATTACTGGCCTGCATTATGATGTAAACACTGTGTTTATATCCCGTACTGTATTGATTCCTTTTCCTTCATAACATTTTTGTTCGTGGAAAATACAAAACTCTTTTACAAATACGTCACAGTGTTAACCTGTCAGTGGTCAAGGGGTATTGTACGTTTTCATTCAGGGGTCGTGTCGTGTGCTTCGAGCCGGAAATCCATTACAAAGCGATAACTTCTACGTGCGTGACTCGAAACTTTTACAGTGTTTTGTTATTGGACGTTGTAAATAAATTCAGTGTTATTTTGTAGCTGAAGTACTATCGACAAAACGGGCGAGTCTTGCATGCAGTATTGCAGCCACCTTTGGGATGGCTACTTTCCACGCTTGACTCGGTGGAAAGCAGAGTTAAGAGGCTCATTGGCGACGTAAAACTGCTGAAAGACAAGCTTTACAGCTTGACTCATCGCCGCAAGGTTGCCTGCTTGTCGGTCTTCTACAGATTGTACTTCGATGAGTGTGTCTCTTTCCACCGGCCCCCTTCTGCCATCGGACATCTAGACGCACTAAACGTTACCATCTCTACCTAGTTGCTATTTCACCAATTCGCACTTAGCGTTTCCAAATGTCTTTTATAATGCGCACAGCAAAAGAGTTGAACTCTCTACCTGCGTCTGTGTTTTCGAACGCATACAACCCTAATCTCTTCAAATTGAGAGTGAACAGGCTTCTTCAGGGTAGCTCACTATGGAGTGAGCTACCTAGGTCGGAGGTGACACAGACAAAGTCGACGATGGCGTCGACATTGTCTGTGTCACCTCCGACTTAGAGTCAAGAGCATACCCATCACAAATTAAAACAAACGGACGCCGTTACGCCTGCTTTTTGTATACATTGATTCACACTGCCCTGTGGCCCTTTCTTTGTCCAGCAATTACAGCTTAGCGTTTATCGATAGTACTTCTTGTCGTTGGTATGTTTTAAATTAGATAAAAATTCTGTGAATCAACTTTAGAAGATTTCTCGAAAAGAAACTTATTAATAATAAAATAATATATAAATAATACATAAATAATAATAATATATAAATTAACAAGTAACTTAATCCAAAAGATACCACGATTTTGACCACCACATAAAAGGTAGTATTTGAACAGAATACAATAAATGTTCCCAACTGTGAAGCATTTATTTCTATAAACAAATAAACAAAACCAGAGTAGGTATCAGGAACTTATTCTTGGTCTTTTTCATAGATATCTTTACAAAAAAGAAAATCAGAATATTACGTAGGTATCTAGGTATATTCCGTGGAGCAAAAAGAAATAAGTTTGTCTTTTATTTATTTTTTTAACAAATCGAATATTCCTAAACTGTTTTGTGCGTGTTTTTGCGTGTGAGCCACGTGTGGCTCGTCGGAATTTTTATTAACAGTCCCAGTCGTCGCAGGCGGAGGGTTAACATGTCTATTACGTGTGTGGGCGAAGGTTAGAATTTGGAGTCACTTTTGTATCTGTGTTTTCATGCTGGTGGTGGGTTGAGCAGAATCTTTAAAGTTTACGCCTTCTGTCTGCCACCTATATAAATATAAATGGCAATTTTTCGTGAACGTGAATATTGCTGTAATATTACCTATCTGACGATAAGACAATAAACATAGCTTGATTTAACAATCTAAAATTGAAAGTGTAGTACAGAATTTTTTTTTTTTTAAACTGTGGTGTTTGTTGCGACACTACTTCTTCCCAGCTAAAGCACTAGAAAGTGGTAAAGGGCGGGCGTTTTGGGGGGCTGTCTTATGTAATTTTGACTTTCGAGAAGTACTGATTCTCAGCCTAGTTTGAATAAGTGACTTTTGATTTGATTTGAATCAAGTTTTATCAGGGAAGGAGACCTCACTAACATCTCGTCGCCTCATTCGATTATAGTTTAGAGTAGCACCCATTTAAAGTGCGCAGGTATTTAACTAACACTGAAAACATGTAACTATTTTTCCATAAACAAAAATCTTGTCTCAATTTCCATGAAACCAAACATCATATGTTAGTTCTGCTATCACTAAACCACGTTTGCCCTTGTTCAGGCCAAAAAAAAAATACTCACAGAAAATTACACTCCCATGACGAAACAGTTCACATAGGAAACAGTGCCTCCCATGGGAATCCCGAGACCTTCTCAGGTGACCCCACAATGACATGATAACACTGTCGTTTAGGGCAAAAAATATATAATGGGGCCTTTTGAGTTAACATTTACACAAGCAGGAATGTGTGTGTAAATATTTTATTTATGGTTGATATGTGAAGCGGGAAATTAAATTAGGTGGACATGGGTGCTAAGAAATAGTAATACAATGAGGCTACGGTGGATTATTAATAGAAACCTATTATTTTATTGATAGTTAAATCAATCTGCCTAGCCTTTTCCCAACTATGTTGGGGTCGGCTTCCAGTCTAACCGGATGCAGCTGAATACCAGTATTTTACATGGAGCGACTGCCTATCTGACCTCCACAAACCAGTTACTGGGTAATATGATACCCCTTGGTAAGACTGGATTTATTTATTTTATTGATAGTTAAGCTATAAATATTTAAATAATCAAGAAAAATATAAAATTGTAATCAATTATTTTTGGAGCAATAATTTATAATATATTATGATATAAAGGGGCCAATTAAGCACTTTTCAGGTTTAATAAATCACAATAAATGTTCAGAGCTTTTCAGATAAAAACTGCTTGACAATTAATAATACCAAATGTTCTTCATTTATTCAATTAAGTTTGATAAGTAAAATAATTAAAAGTCCTATAGTTATAAAATAGGGAAGAATATATTAATTTATTTGCTATAAAACACGGTACACTAAAGTATTATTAAGAAAACGTGTAACTTAAGGCGAAAGCGTAAGGGTAGCCCGCGAAATTCAATTTTTTTTTACGTTTTTTTGCAATTTTCAAGTCAGCATTAGGTTATACGTTGATCAAAATATAATTCGCGGCCGTAACTAGTATGTAATTACAGAATTAAAATGATTAAAGTCATCAATACAACTCTTTAAGACCAGTTAATCCCAATGAATGACTATTTCATGAAATCTTGACATTTGAGAATGATACTAAATTAAGGAGTTGTATTTTGTATTACTGATTTTAAGGATTATAATTCTGTAAATACATATTTGTTACGACTGCGAATCATACATTATTCAAAATACAACCTAATACTGACTCGCAAATTGCTAAAAACATAAGAAAATTTGAATTTCGTGGGCTACCCTGACGCTCGCCCCTTAAATAACGCACAATTAATTGTACTCATCATTATGAACAACTTTTACTATGGGTCAGACGTGAAATCGCGAATAAATAATCTGTTGTTTCCTACATTTTGACGAGTTATGCGGACATACATAAATGTAGGGAACAGCCGATTTTTTCCGTGATTTCTGGTTTGGTCCCATGGAGTAAAGTTGTTAATCATGATGAGTACAATGACCCCTTAAGAGGTTGTGCGTTATTTAAGTAACATCTAGTTATGATTTTATGATCTTACATGTTTCGTCATGGACTGGCATACAAATATAACAAGTTAAATGTAAAAAAAATAATCCAACACATTCATTTGTTAGAATTATAATTGTAAAAAATGTCTAATAACATTAGTTATCAGGGTTTCGTATCTATTTGAACACTTAACAATAATAGATAATAGTGATGATTGCATGGACATTAAAGGATGTCACAAACGGTCACCCCTTAAATTACGAAAATATAATTCACACACGCCTAATTGATTAATATTCAACGCTTAACCCTCTAATACGCTCTGATAACCCCCTTGGCACGTGTCGGATCCCTCAAATACCACAAATGTTCCCACAAAATTTCCATTCTCACGTGAAAAATTCTCCGTGGGAATCCTAATAACCACAGATCATTCATCGTGTTGAAGAAATATTAACTGTAATACTATGGAAATAGAGTATTTTATTGACAAGAATGATATTGATAACGCACTATTTGCACATTTTTTGCATGTTGCAAGGCTGTGTTGACAGTTTGTTTAACTGTATGTCATACACATGTAATATGATACCAGATTTTTGTAGATAAAGATAGTGTTACTATGTCCCCAAACAAACTTTTTTTGACTCTATTTTAGGGCACATCCCTGAGCAAAATCACGAGAACACAATTTAGTTTTAGGCCTTAATAAATATTAATACATTTTATATAATTTAAACATTAAAATTTTATAAATAAATAATTAATTAACTAGCAAAACTTTCCCTTTAAAAGTTCGAATTTATAATGTACGGGCGTTTGGTTCTCACGGGTAGGTACTTGGCAAGTTCACACGCCCCAGTAACTGGCCCATCACAACCTTGAACTTGCACTGGCTTAACAGATGGGAAGGCAGGTACTTCATTCGTTTTTTATTTGGTTTTTTGTTTATCCGGTGTGAATCTCAAGATGATTTAATTAATATTCATATATTTTTTTTATCTTTATTATTTTATTTCAATCGTGACTAAGTAAGTGAGATTAGATTTGATATTTGGATGAAAATTGGAAAAAGAGAGGCTTGTGGATAAGTAATAACAGCCGCACGGGCCGATCGATCAGGTTAAGCTACACTTGAAGCGGTTGGTGCATGGATAGGTGACCATCTTTACATACCAAGACCCCTCCTTGCCTCGGAAAGCACGTTAAGCGGTTGGTCCTGTGATCTTTGACAGTCATTACGGGTCATCAGAAGTCCGAAAGTCTGACAACCAGCCTTACAAAAGGGTATCGTATTACTCAGTAACTGAGCTGTGCAGGTCAGATAGGCAGTCGCTTCATGTAAAATACTGGTATTCAGCTACATTCGGTTAGACTGGAAGCCGACCCCAACATAGTCGGGAAAAAGCTAGGCAGATTGATTTTGATGAAAATTGGAAACTAGTACACAGCTGAAAAAAATCCGGCCAAGTACGTGTTGGACCACGCACAATGAAGGGTTCCGTAGTTGAGATGAATTAATATTAAGAACAAACTTAACATTGTAGTTGGAACACACATTCCAACTGCAAATGTAAGTTTGTACGCACAATATTGAGAGATTTACCACGTTATTTTAAGACCATAGACTTCTTATAAGTTTTGCTGTAATATATAGGTATAGAACTATTTACTGTACTTTTTTTTTAATTTTTAGGCTCAGTAGTTTCGGAGGTAAGGGGGAATGGTAAATTTTCGTCTATTTTCTTAAATAACTTTAACCCGACATTACTACTCATGTTGCGACGTACAAAGAAACTACTCATACGCCTGCGAGGCGCATCATATTGACTAATGATTTTATTCAAAACCTATAAGTATGATTGATATGTTTTAACTGTTTATATAATTGTGTATATTACTAAAAAAGAAAAACATAATTTTAAATAATATTTATATATTTTTATTATAAAATCTTTAATCAAATAAATCTTAGGAACAAATTTTAGGAACTTAGGCAATTAAACATTTTTCTCATTAAAAATAATAAAAAAAAACAACTTAAAGTATACACTTCTCTTAAAAAATAGTTAATTAAAGTAATTAACTAAAAAACAACTAAAAAAGTAACAAAAAAAAATATTTTAGAAGAATTTTATTAATAGCGCAAAACTTACATACAAGCTACTCATACGTCTTTGGAGCGCCAAGGGTAGTAATATCAAAAAAACTAGCACAGTTACCGTAACGCAACCACCGTTCTACGACACGTGCTGGCGATGATTGAGATGTCCTTGAACGTGAATGCCATAAGCGCGAAGGAAAAAAAAAGAGAGCAATATATCAAAAATGCGGGCGCCTCTGCGACGTAGAGTAGTAATCTAGGGTTAAAACAGTTTCCTTTAAAATTATTATAAAATATATTTCAGACCCTCACAGTAAGCCGTTTTATTTTGATATGTCACACGATACAGTTTGCAAAACTTTTTTTATGGTATTTTTATATTTTCCCCCAAAAGAGACCCGCATATTCAAAATTCCTTTATTTATGTTACACGTCTGTGTTTAGGTCACAGAAATTTATATGTGTACCATATTTCAACTCAATCGGTCCATTAGATTCGGAGCAAATTGGCTGTGACAGACGGACAGACAGACAGACACACGAGTGATCCTATAAGGGTTCCGTTTCTTCTGTTGAGAAACCCTAAAAAAAAAAACAAAATTAATGGCAAGTTTAGAACACCCTACTTTTTGAAGTTGGTAGAAAGACTAACTGGACCCCTAATCGTTTTATGTTATAGTATCTTTATTTCATTTGTAATTTGGACTTTATATGTATACTTTGGAGAAAACTACCACACTTTACTGTGCCATAATTCATTCCTAGACTTATCTGTAACTGTAAGTAATAGCCTAACATTAAATTTTCTTTTCAGATTTCTGAACAAGCAATTAAAAAGGGAGCTAAGTATCTTAATCACCCCAGTGTCCTCTATAGTTAATTGTGCTGAATGTTTGGCCGGTTCTCACGAGCAGGCAACTTCACACGCCCCAGTAACTCGCCCTTCACGGCCTTGACTTGAATGAACTGTTCCAGTACAATGACCCTTAACGCTTTTTTAAACTGTAATTTAATTACTATCGAATTGATATTATTTTGTTTTATTTATTTTTACTTAAATGTCGATCTGACTACTAGATTAATTCAGTTAGAGAATGCTGCAAGGATTTATTGGTGTCTGAATGACATTGATACGGCGACACCTGCAATGAATACTAGGTACGCTATCTTGAAAAAGTAGAAAGAAAAAAATGTGATAACTTTGTTATTAATAAAGAAATAGTATTTTCACTGTTGTCAGTTCTCTTGATAATAGAAGGAATTTCGTTATTTAATTGCTTTATTGATTGTTAGTTATGAATTTAACCCGAATTAGTCGTGTCTAACTAAAAAGCCGATAAATTATTGCGTAATAATTTACACCAACTCATATTTAGCGTTATGGAATGTCAATGCATGCTAAAACAATACATTAAATCATATTAATCATATTAATTGCTAAACTGTAACTAGGCTAACTAAGAGATAGCGTAATGTACAAATTACATTCACTTGCGTTGTGTTAAATTTGTGACTTCGTTATTTTTTGGAATTTCCATATAATTATTTTTGTACTCATTTATACACACATACATACTATAAATAAATTGGCATTAATACTATTACACATTAATAACTATACTGATCGTAAGACGGTGTACGAGTACGCCTGTTTCCTTGACCTCTCAAAAGCCTTCGATCTTGTTTCTTATGATGTGCTTTGGGACAAGTTGAGGGACAGGGGTGCGCCTGCTGAATTACTAAAAATCTTCCATTACTGGTATGCCAATCAAAAGAACCAAGTAAAGTGGTCTAACACTCTCTCTTCAGCATATAGATTGGAATGCGGTGTGAGACAAGGGGGTTTGACATCCCCTAGGCTTTTCAATCTGTATGTTGATGGCCTCATCACTGAGCTCAGTAACATGACCATTGGATGTCGAGTGAATGGAGTGAGTGTCAATAACATCAACTACGCGGACGATATGGTGCTGCTGGGCCCAACTGCTGGGGCTATCAGAGAATTGCTCAAAGTGTGTGAGACATATGCTGCCTCACACGGCCTATTTTATAATATCACCAAGAGTCAATATATCGTCTTTAAGGCTGGTGGTGGACACCTGTCCAGACTCTGTTCCGGAAATAATAAGGCTGAATGGGCTCCCATTAAACAGAGTATCAACATTTAAGTATCTTGGGCATTTCATCACCGAAGACCTTAGGGATGATATAGACATTGAGAGAGAGCGTAGGGCGCTAGCGGTCAGAGGTAACATGTTGGCCCGTAGATTTGCTCGCTGCTCTGACCAAGTAAAAATTACTCTTTTTAAGGCCTACTGTCAGAGCTTTCACACGAGCAATCTATGGGTCAGCTACACCAAGAGATCGCTGGATGCCCTGCGCGTACAGTATAATAATGCTTTCAGGATGTTGTTGCGACTGCCCCGTTTCTGCAGCGCCTCGGAAATGTTTGCTGAGACCCACACAGATGGCTTTCAAGCCATAATACGCAAAAAAAAACGCGTCGCTGCTTAGCAGAGTACGGGGTAGTCGCAACTATATCCTGAGAGCGGTGGCGGAGAGCTATACTCCAAATATTAGGCATTTTATGCGGAGGTTGATTGGGTAGGAAACTTGATTTTCTTGTCTAGTCGTCCTCTGCATGGAGTGTGCATTATTTTATTTTTAAAATGACTTATTTTGTATCTGTCCCTACTACTAACACTAGAATATAAGTCTTTGTAATACTAACACAATATGGATCAAAGTTGTCCGAAATAAATGAAATTTAATTTAAATTTAATTAAAAACGGAAATTGCCCAAAATTCAAATTAGCGTAGTGTAAGTTGCTGGTGTCAGGGGGCGGTGCTGGTAAATATTAGAGCAATTATTTTGTGATATGTCACTTGAAAGATATAAAAATATCAACATGGCGGCGTTAGTTCGGCGTCGTAAGGTCCTAGTAGGACGACTATATACATTATTATACTTTTAAGTATTAGGTTTTTATTTTTTTCTCCTTGCTAAACAGTTTTTTTCAGCAATTTGCCTTACAATCTTTGCCTCAAATATCCCGCAAGCAAAAACTTTCTAAGTACCTAGGTTTGCTCATGTTAGGTTACCGTATATCTATCATTTGGTTCTCACGGGTTAGGGGCAAATTCCCACGGTCCCCACTCCCAAACTGGCTTATCACGACCTTGACAGTGGACGCGATAGCACATCAAATGGGCTCTTTTCACTTTTTTATTTGATAAAACCTTGTTTGAGTAAGTTATACTTGTATTTTTTTGAATTTTTTTGTACTTTTTTTGTACTTAGGGAATACCTTGCAACATTGTATATAATAATATGGCATATTAATGACTAATAATTACCGCAGGTGCTTGGTTGTTAATATTATGAAAATAAATCTAGCTAGATTTTCCTAAGCAAATCAGCTTTAATCTGAAAATCTCTTAAATAAAAATAAAGAGAGTTTTTATTTAAAATTTCAACCTGTGATTAGTGTACACATACACAAAAAAAAATTATCTAAAAGGTGACACCTTCCATTTAGTTGTAAAACAGACGCAGATAAATGGCGCTCTCACGACCTCACTCATCTAGACGGTGACCTCAACAGCTGTCAGAATATACCACCTCGGCATGCGTAGGGTTAAAATTAAATAGATAAATCAAACAAAAAAGAAACGTTATGAATGAAGTTTTGCTTAAATTATGGTCAATTACTGAGAACACCTTTGCGTTTAGTTTACTAGCTTGGCGTAGATTTTCTTATAATAATATTGTAATGTTTGTTACGATCAAAATTAAAATCTGTTGTATTATACCTAATGTCTGTATGGTTCGACTAAAATAACAACAACTAAGCAAGTAAATTGACTCTAGATTTCACAGCGGATTAAATTGAATAGGCTCTCAGTAAATAAGGGTCAGCTTATCGCAGCCAGACATGATATATAGACCTTTTCTGAAATAGAAGAGTAGACACATTCAACAAACGTCCACAATAGATGGGTTCTCAAGCAAAAAGTCGCATTTATAACCCAAATACAGATAAATGATCGGTGGGGTACTACTGGAGCGAGTTCGTACACCTAGTGGCTCGTTTACACAGTGACCTTGACCTTTTAGTCACAGACTCCACAGTGAACGGGCTGGATTTTATAAATAAAATATTTTTTGCTAAATAATTGCATGTATTTTTTCCTTTCATTCGTGTTCTTTAGTAGGAATAGTTTTGTTTTAGAAAAAAGATACTCAATACTCAAATCTTTATTTTTTTCTATTATTTTCAGATGATTAATTTAAATCACCTCAGCTAGTCTTTAGCCGCTGTGCTAAACCGCTGTGCTCACCCGCGCGCGGAGAAAACCTTTGAGCGCCCCACCCGCGGTAATCTTGTAAACAAAACCGATTTGCATCGTAGCTTCTTGGAATTTTGTGACCGTTGAATGTTTCATAGAATGCTTTATAGTAATGTAGAATTAGAAAGGACTCCTTAATAGTGGTGGAACAAGGTTCAAACCAAAAGCAGATTTGCGTGGGATGACTTTACTCCCACGAACCACTACTTAAATAAAAAAATGGGATGAATTTCATCCCATGTGTAATTAGCGGTTAATAAAATATGTAATAATCATTTTATTTCAGAGAACATCTATAATTTGTTAAACATTAACCCGTGAGAAGGCGCGCCTAATTTTCTTACACGAGTAGGCGCGTGCGAGCAAATTGCTCACACTATCATAAATGTTTATATTTTTAGTGTTTCTATATTTATTGGCTTATAATGTATTTAAATAAATAACACAAGGTTTAGTAAGTAAGAAAACAAGTATTTTAATCAAAACTATTAAACATAATAGCAACTTCTAACGCAAATAACAAAACAACCTAGTATTAATTAATTTTTTTGGCACGTTTCATAAAAATCACAATAAAAACTGTTACATAACAAAAACTAAAAAGTGTTATTCATCCATTAAATCTACACTAATGTGCCTCTCGAAACACACTGAACACATGTATTTTACATGTTCGGTGCAAAGTAATTGCTTGCACGAAGTAGGGCGCGTGATGAGCAAATTGCCGCACGTTGGTACACGGCCTCCACAAACGCCTTGCTGCGCGGTCGCAACGCCACTGAGTGGATCGAGAATTGCGTCAGGGGAGAGGGGGTGAATATTTAGGAAGGTACTTAAGTGCTTGAATTGGTGTGGCATGGGAAAGACAAAAAAATTTTGAATTAGATTTTTGTGTGAGCAAATTGCTCATAGCGCGCCTTCTCACGGGTTAATAAACATGCAGGTTGGACAAATAATGGATGACGTTTAAATGAGGAGATTTTCAAGTATAATAGAAATTTACTCTCACTTTGAAGAGATTAGGGTTGTATGCGCTTAGAAACACAGACGCAGGTAGTGAGTTCCACTCTTTTGTTTTGCGCATTATAAAAGACATTTGGAAACGCTTAGTGCTAATTGGTGGAATAGCAACTAGGTATAGATAGTAACTGGTAGTGCGTCTAGATGTCCGATGGTAGAAGGGGGCCTTTGGAATGAGGTCGTGGAGTTCTTGAGCACACTCACCGAAGTCAATCAATCTGCCTAGCCTTTTCCCAACTATGTTGGGGTCGATTTCCAGTCTAACCGGATGCAGCTGAATACCAGTATTTTACATGGAGCGACTGCCTATCTGACCTCCACAACCCAGTTATTGGGTAATACGTAACCCCTTAGTAAGACTGGTTGTCAGACTTTCGGGCTTCTGACGACCCGTAACGACTGCTAAAGATCCACGAATGACAGCCGGGACCAACGGCTTAACGTGCTTTCCGAGGCACGGAGGAGTCTCGGTATGTAAAGATGGTCACCCATCTACGGGCCAACCCCGGCAAGCGTAGCTTAACCTGATGGATCGACCCGTGCAAGCAGGCAACCTTGCGGCGATGAGCCAAGCTATGAAGCTTGGCATCCACCAGTTTTACGTCGCCAATGAGCCTCTTAGCTCTGCGTTCCACCGAGTCATGCGCGGCTAGTTGGTACTTAGCTGATCCATCCCAAAGGTGACTGCAATACTCCATGCAGGATCGGACTTGCGCTTTGTAAAGAGTTAAAAGCTGTCAAGGCATTTATAAACATTAAATTTAGTTTTAATTTTGTTTAGTTCTTCCCTTTTTAAATTAATTGAAGAAAAAAAACAAAGGGTCACATTCTCGTTCTCACGCACAACCATACTTTTTTTTCGTTACCGCTACGTCGTTTTCCACTAGATATCTTACGACATTTGAATTTACGCACAGCAAAAACACCCCGTGTAGTTATTTCCCACGCATTCAAAATCCCACGGTCACGTCTCGACAGCGAAAAAATGTTGCAAAAAATGTTAAACACGGTAAATTCAACTTTAGGGTACCGGAATAAGGGTTAAAAAAATACCGGTAAGTCGCAAAATGATACTTGTAAAGTTTTAACAGAAATTCTCACGGTATTTTTAGTGGGAGCAGAATAGGAGTGTTCAGACTAGTCTCTATATATAGAGGGTGTGTACATTTTGTTACGCATTTGGTCGTTTTATTAAGAGATTGCGTTGCGGGCCTTTGGAAGGGTATGTCACGTACTGTGACGTGTAAATAGACCTTTTGTTTCGTTACAGATTATTTAGATTTTTGTGATTTTTTTGGGAGTTAATTAAGTCTCGTAGATTTTTTTCCGTCTTTTGCGTTTTTGCGGAATAAGTTTTGTGTTTGTAGTGGATTTATGATAAATTGATCAAAAATGAATAGTGATTACACTAAAAATAAGCTTTTAAAAATGTCTAAGGTACGTAGACAAATCTTTTATTCATTAAACGTTAAATTAATATAATAAATATTGAGTTAATTATTTGGGGCTGCTGAAAATAAAATTGCATAGGCATAAAACATTTCAAAAGTAAAAGAAATCGAATCGTTTTTGGATTTAAAATACCTAGACAATAAAAGGGGTACAGATTTTAATTCCATGGCTTACATTGAATTTTTCGTATTATTTTATACAGGTGAATTTTTCAAGGGGGCGTGGATGGCCAAATCCGAAACTATGAGGAATAGCGAAAAGTACTTAAAGAAGTCTCGGGCTCGATTTTGATGAAAACTAAAACTGCATCATTGGATTTTTGAAAAATCAACATCAAGGTTCATTAGAAAAGTAGGTACCTAACATAAAGAAATAAAAAAAGGTATTTTCTTAAAAATGAGCTCTTTCCTTTAGTTTGCCGTATGTCATTACTTCCCAAAATTCGATCCTTATTAGCGACACTATTTAAAAATGTAATAATACAGTGTGTGTTATTTTTTTCAAAATCAACGAGTTCGATTCCTGGCTAGAAATATTGATTTTTCAAAAATCCAATGATGCAGTTTTAGTTTTCATCAAAATCGAGCCCGTGACTCCTTTGAGTACTTTAGCAATTCCTCATAATTTCGGATTTAGCGATCCACGCCCACTTCAAAAATTCACTCTGAATAGAATACTATTAACCTGAGAAAATATAACTCGCCAATACCTCTCGTACTTATTTATTTAAATCTTAAGTTACTTTATTATAGGGAGAATTCGAGTAACTAAGTAAAAGAAAACACTAACGTAGATTAAAGAGTTAGCTTGCAGCTTCAAAAATGTAATGGATTTCTATTTATTTAGTTAACTAGCAGCGCAACGCGGTTTCACCCGCGTAAGTCTTGAAACCGTAGAAGTATGGGGATAATACGTATTGTCTGTGTTATTCCAGGTTATAAACTATCTGTGTGGCAAATTTCATCAAAATCTGTGCAGTAGCTTTTGCGTGAAAGAGTAACAAACATCCTCACAAACTTTCGCATTTGAAGGGTCCACTGCAATAATGATGAATGTCCTTTGTCTTTTGTTTTTTTTAGATAATTGGGTTTTAAATTTATAAACGGTGTAAAAAAAACACAGACCTGAAGATAGTAAAATGTTGTTTATTAAAGTTAAAGTATAGTATATGTATCATATATTATTTCTTTGGAAAATAATCATTCTTATGGTATTATAAACTAACTAAAAATAATCTAATCGAAATCGAACTCGTTGATTTTGAAAAAAATAACACACACTGTATTATTACATCTTTCAATAGTGTCGCTAATAAGACATTTATCGTTATTGCCGTGAACGCCGTTTACGTTGAGCGTTCTAGCCGTGTAGCCAAAATATTAAAAACATATTTATCTCGGAACTGCAAGCGATATTGCTAAGTTTGTAAAAAAGATTTTTAACTACGGAGTCAAGTGACCGAATGGCATTACTGGTTAAGAATTAAATGTTTTTGGACATTCATCATTATTGCAGTGGACCCTTCATTTATAATATTTCTAGCTTTTGCCAGCGGCTTAGCCCGCGTGGATGTTTGAAATTATCCTACGGGAACCGTAGATTTTTCGGGGATAAAAAGTATCCTATGTGCTATTCCAGACTATAATCTATCTCTGTGATAAATTTCATCCCGATATGTTCAAACTATTGATTGAGTAACAAACGTCCATCTATCAATCCAAACTTTGACATTTATAATATTAGTAGAAGTAGGATTACACAGACACGGTGCAGTTTTATATCCAGAACATTCAACATTCATAAAGGTGGAATTTAAATAACGCACGACTTCTTAACCCCTCAAGCGTCCGCTATATACTTAAGGATCCACATAGGTTTATGAAAACACGCGGTATCCATTCAATGATGGTACATACATATGTATTGTATATGGTATATATACAGGACAACATTTTTAAGCAGTGCGTCAATTTTCACAGGGTGTTCTATACATAAATATAAACAACTTTCACAATGGGACCAACTCTGAAATCACGAAAAAAAAATCAGCTTTTTCATACATTTTGGTCGAGTAGGTCTTGAACTTTTATATGAAACAGCTGATTTTTTTTTCGCGATTTCAGGTTTGGTCCCATAGTAAAAGTTGTTCATAATGAGGAGTCCTTACTCACAATGACCCCTTAAGAGGTTGTGCGTTATTTAAATTAGACTTTATATTAATTATATTTTAAAATATGAGCTCTTTGAATACCTTATGTAAGTAGGTAGGAACTGCAAGGATTTTTTTATAAAACTTTGAAAGAAAATAGTAATGACATAATAATCATTTACATAGGTGCTTTTGGGCTCGTGGTGAAGTAATAACAGCCGCATGGATCAATCGATCGGTTTAAGCTTCCCTTGCCGCAGTCGTTCCGCGGATAGGTGACCATCTTTACATACCGAGACCCCTCTGTACTTCGGAAAGCACCTTAAGGCTTTGGTCTCGGCTACGGCGCGTCAGAAGCCCGAAACTCTGACAACCAGTCTTACCAAGGGGTATCGTATTACTCAGTAACTGGGTTGTGGAGGGCAGATAGGCTGTCGCTCCATTTAAAATACTGGTATTCAGGTGCATCCGGTTAGACTGTTGTTCCCAACATAGTTGGTAAAAGGCTAGGCAGGTGATGATAGGTGCTTTTGGGCTATCTATTATTCATATATTTTTTGTTCTTGAAGTTTCTTTAAAATTTGCACTAGCTTTTGCACGCGACTTCCCTCCACGAGGCAGTCAATTCCTAACTAATATTATAAATGTGAAAGTAAGTTTGTTTGTTACCTATTCACGCCTAAACCACTGAACCGATCATCATGAAATTTTGCAAATACGTTGTCACGTATACATAGACATAGGGTAGTGTGACATAGGGTACCTTTCATCCCGAAAAAAGTACTGTTCCCGAGAAAAACAACAATAACGTTCTTATGATAATAGATGGCGCCACCTGTCTTTCGAAACCTGATTGAATTATATTATTATAGAACGATGACCTTGATTAGGATATAGGATAATTTTGATCTCGGTAGTGCGTTCCCGTGGGATAATTTCCGAGAATAACGCGGGCGAAGCCGTGGGCAAAAGCTAGTACTTATATCATAAAAAATAACTTACGGCACTTGGAAACTTCATAGTGTACCTTCTACAAGCAAGCAAGACTATGTAGGTCATTGCTTTTTTTTTTTGTTTGTTTTATTTTTTCTCTCAGTTATTTTTAATCATGGTCTGGCAGTTTGAGTAATCTATGCGGCCTACCCCAATGTCCTTTCTTTGGTATTGTTCGTCGAATCGTTGAGCTCCTTATGTTCTGAGTTGAGCTGCGCGATTACTGACAAATGTGTGCACTGACTAGACAGGTCCTCTCAATCTGTGTGGTTCTTTCCTCAAAAGACCATTTCAGACACCAATCTACGTGGTCTTCACATGAAGTGACCAAGATTATGTCTGGACTTTATAAGAGACTGTGACCTCTGAGTTTGTTTCGGCCTTTCTTCTCAGAGTAGTCAGATAGGAAACGCCGACCTCATCTAGTTTAAAAAAAAAAATATTGACTTGTAAAAGTGTTTGTACAAACCTACTTACAGAAATAAAAATCATTTATCATTTATCATTAACAAGCGAAAGATTTTTTGTAACGGGATACAAGCCTCGCATTTACAAATATTAGTTTAGATTTTACTATTTTATTTTTACGCTTGCCGCGTTTGGGCCATGGATGGGTGACTATCTTTATATACCAAGACCCCTCCGTGCCTCGGAAAGCACGTTAAGCCGTTGGTCCCGGCTGTCTTTCGTGGATCTTTGACAGTCGTTACGGGTCGTCAGAAGCCCGAAAGTTAGACAACCAATCTTAAGTGGTACCGTGTTAGAGAGTAACTGGGTCGTGGAGGTCAGATAGGCAGTCGCTCCTTGTAAAATATTGGTGTTCAGCTGCATCCGGTTAGACCGGAAGCCGACCCCAACATAGTTGGGAGGCAGATGATGATGAATGGCTAGGCAGGTGATGATGAGTTTACATTTTACAAATGATAGGTGATATGTGATATTACTTAGTTTAGATATGTAGGATTACTATTCGATACCAATACCCATCACATTTATGAAATTTCGCCCCAAAATTAAAAGAAACCGGCCAAGTGCCAGTCGGACTCGCGCTCGAAGGGTTCCGTACCATTATCTATAAAAACGGCAAAAAATCATGTCTGTTGTATGGGAGCCCCCTTAAATATTTATGTTATTCTATTTTTAGGGTTCCGTACCTCGAAAGGAAAAACGGAATCCTTATAGGATCACTCATGTGTCTGTCTGTCTATCCGTCTGTCACAGCCAATTTGCTCTGAATCTAATGGACCGATTAAGTTGAAATTTGGTACACTTATGTGTTTCTGTGACCCGAACACGAACGTGTAATTTAAATTAATGAATTTTGATTATGGGGGTCAGCTTTGGGGGCCAATAAGAAAAATAAAATGCAAACTGTACCGTGCGATATATCAAATAAAAGGGCTTAGTATGAGAGTCTCAAATATTATTTTTTTATAATTTTTAAATAAACTATTTTAAAGTTATTTAAGAAAATAGACGAAAATTGATCTTTCCCCTCTGTAGACGCCGGTACTGAGCTTCACGTGGACTTTGACAGGGTGGAAGAATGATGCAAACTTGATTTTTACAATTACTGGTTTAATGACCAAGAGAAATTTACAAAAAAAAAAAACAAATCGGTATGTATGGCGGATTCAACGATCTATGGGCGAGTGACGTGACATCCTCGCTCGCGGCTGTTGTCCTTTCGTGTCGTACACGTGTGTGCGTGAGAGACGTTGGTGGGCGCACACATGCTAGGCGTTAACACCCTCTTTATCTCCGAAAATACTGACCTTAAAATTTTGAAAAAAATACAGAAAATAATTCTATAGCTATAGATTACAGAAAAACCTATAAGAAGTCTATGGTCTCAAAATAAAATGATAAATCTCTCAATATTTTGTGTACAAACTTACATTGTCCATAGTTATACGAAAAGGATCCAACCCACATTACATCAAATGTGGGTTGGATCGTTTTCGTTCAACTATGGATATTTGTAGTTGGAATGCACGGGAGAACATGTTTTTCAACTACAATGTGGAGTTTGTTCTTGGGATAAATTCACCCCAACTACGGAACCCTTCATTGTGCGTAGTCCGACACGCACTTGACCAGTTTTTTAGTATTTGTTTTTATAGCGGCAACATAAATACATCGTCTGTGAAAATTCCAACTGTCTAACTATCACGGTTCATGAGATAGAGCCTGGTGACAGACAGACAGCGGAGTGTTAGTAATAGGGTCCCGTTTTACCATTTGGGTACGGAACCCTAAAAAAGCCCTTTTTTAATAAAAAAGGGTTTATCCCCCAAACAGGTACTGAAAACCTGATCGATCAAGTCTTTATATATAAGTAATATTAGTTGACGTGATGACATAAGCCAATCAAATAAAAATCGAATAAGGGCCGGTTTTTGATCCGTAGTTAACTCAACCAATGGTTAAACATAGTAACTAATGGTTGAATTTTGGCTAAATATGAAAGGCTTAACATGAATGAGTTATGCCATTAGTTATGACTTTTTCATATGAGCTAACATAAATACATACATGTTTAGCCTTTCACCTTTAGCCAAAATGCAACCATTAGTTGGTTGAGTTAACTACGGATCAAAAAACCGGCCCTAAGCATTCAGTATTCGAAGGTAAGTCTCGAAAGACGTAAAATAAAAGTACCAAGTAACATAATTATTCTTCACCCTCTTAGTTACTTTTAATACTTTATTTTCCTGTTCACGTTCCTCGTCACGATCTGGGTAGTTTCAATACCGATAAAAATATCGGTAAATTTTTACCAAGAAAAATAAAAATAAGCACACTGTCGCGACGACGACGTTGTTTGCTGTGTACTCTGCTCCTCGTGCTGTATGATTGCTGGGAAAATATTTCCAGAGCATAATGAAAGCCTGTAATAGATTTTTATTTTAAGAAGTTGTGGAGCTCGTTTAAAGATGGCGTTAAGGCGTATTAAATTTCGACAGTAATTTTTGCATTAAATAGCCAACTTTGGCGGTCTTATTCTAAGAAACTGAAAGATTACGATAACTTTGGCTTATTGAGTGGTAGAGAATAATAATAGCGGTTTAGTCTATAGCGGCCTCAGAATTATGAAATATGTATGGAATATCTATAAAAATATCCAATTTTAAACCATTAAACAACTAAAAACGCTCAGTATTAACTGTAAATTTCTCCTTTCTACAATAATATTATATACATATACAGACATAAAACTCCTTTTGCCTCGTTTACGTTCATTCATCTGGTCATAGACGCACGCCCGCGCCGATTGCGAGTACTACGCACCTGATCTTTCTGAAGAACATCACCAATAAGGTCACTGGGCACCCTTCCGAGACGTTTACGTAAAATTTATACTAGAATAAACTCAAACAGTAATGCAACGATTATTCGATGACCTGTGTAAATGGGCACACGATGCAGGCCTGGTTATCAACGCTAGCAAAACAAAGATTATCCATATATACTCTCCTTATATGAAGGTTAGACATGTACCTATTGTAACTGCGCATGACCACCTGTGCCTGCATCGCGGGCCCACTGCACGCATGTGTGCGTGTCCTACCCTAGAGGCTGTTGACCAGCATACCTATCTTGGCGTCATCATAGACAAGCATTTCAATTGGGGACCACACATTGAAAGTGTAAGTAACAAACTAAGATCTATTAACGCCAAGTTGGCTATCCTTAAACATAAACTACCCCTCCACACTCTACGCATGCTGTATCTTGCTCTGGCGGATTCAGTCATAAGCTATGGGCTAACTAGTTACGGACGTTCCTACAAAACTTATGTAGATAAAATATATAGACTACAACTAAGTATACTCAAGACTATTGTGCCAAAGTATATTAAACTTAAATATAAAGATGATGAGCACGGATTATTTAAATATTGTAAAATTGTGTCAGTCTATGATAAATTCAGGTCGGCAATTATCTTGGATAAATTTAATAATATTAGCTCCTTAACTTTAAACAGTAGACCAAAACAGTTACGTGATCTTGATTACTTGCCTACATAATAAACTACCTACAACTGTAAATGTGTATGGCAGGAGAACGTGGGAATATATATTACCTGATGCTCTAAATAAAATTCCCGACTCTGTGCAGTCAAATATTGCCTCTAGTACATATAAAAAATGTAAATCTACCTTAAAAAAATATTATATTACTGGTGACATCCCATCTCAATTCTTTAAGTAGCCAACATAATTTTTAGTATTTGTGGTGAGCGTGTTTGCTTCCTCCACTTTGTCACATAAACCTTTAAAGGTCTCTAGACAAGGTGTTAAGATTGTATATTATGTAACTAAAATGTATTGAAAAAAAAACGAAAAAAAAAGTTCATAAGAAATTAAAATTTCATACTTTAAACTAAAAAAAAATATAAGACTTTAAATAAGCGTAATTACAACAGCCAAATTGCTACATAATGTGATACGTCGCCGTAAGGTCGCCGTGCTACAATATACCTAATCTGTCAAAACGCAATTTTGTGACAGGCCTATCACAAAATTGCGTTTTGAATATGGGATTTAATTTGGCCTGTCCTGGGACAAACACGAGTTTTTATTTTGGTGGATTTAAGACCTAGTTGCTATTTGGTAAAATGGGCCTGTTCTTGAATTCGATCTCGCCTGATGGAAAGTGATGGATGAGGTCTGCGATGGAATGAGGGTGCCCAGGCGATGCCTGTTCACTCTTACTTTAAAGGCTCCAGGTTACATGTGAAAGGGAACACAGACGCTGGCATAATTTGTATTTCCACAGTCCGTAGTGCGCAGTGTTGGCGTTAAAATTTCTTGCCCTTAACAGGAAACGCCAGAGCCCGCGAAATGCAATTTTTCTTACGTTTTATGCAATTTGCAAGTCAGTATCAGGCTGTATGTTTATTAAAGTATGATTCGCGCCCGTGACAAACATGTATTTACAGAATTATAATCATTTGAATCAGTAATGGTACAGTCCTCAAATGTCAAGATTTCATTAAATAAACATTCAATAGGATTGATTCTTCCGTCGACAAAACTCTACAGTGGTCATGCTACGCGTGCTGGTCTTAAAGAGTTGTATTTATGACTTTTATGATTATAATTATGTAAATACATACTTGTTACGGTCGCGACTCATATATTGATCAATATACAACTAAATACTGACTTGCATATTGCAAAAAACGTAAGAAAATATGAATTTCGCGGGCTACCCTGGCGCTTTCGCCTTAAGAGGGCTGTTGCATTTTGTCATCTCTGACGCTCACACGCGACCATCAAGTTTGTTAAATGATAAGATACATTTTAGGGTTCCGTACCTCAAATGGAAAAAATGGAACCCTTATAGGATCACTCGTGTGTCTGTCTAGATAGACCGTCACAGCCATTTTGATCCAAATCTAATGGACCGATTAAGTTGAAATTTAGTATACGTATGAATGTCTGTGACCCAAACACGGACGTGTAACGTAAATAAATGAATTTTGAATATGGGGTCAATTTTGGAGGGCAAATAAGAAAATGAAAAAAGAAGTTTTTTAAACTGTACTGTATGACATTATTATCAAATGAAAGGGCTTACTATGAGGGTCTCAAATATATTTTTTAATCATTTTAAAAAGTTTGTTCTTAGGATAAATTCATCCCAACTACGGTACCCTTCATTGTGCGTAGTCTGACACGCACTTGGCCGGTTTTTTTTTTTGAAAATGTTATCAGTTGGTGAACTAGTAAATAATATTAATTTAATAGTTAATTGTTAAAAACACGTTTCTATTGTGTTATCTAATGAACTCAGCTTAAAAAGTATTATGATCTGTTTTTGAGATGAGTTAAATAAATGACACAATAAAAATGTGTTTCTAATAATTACCTTTTAAATTAATATTATTTACTAGTTCGCTAATTGATTACATTTTTCAAAAAAACATCTTTTCATTTAACATTCTTAAAAATTTTGTCACGTGTGAGCGAGAGATGTGACAAAATGCGACAGCCCTCTTAAGTGAAAACAAGCAGGATGCTCACCAGATGGAAAAATCTGGTGGGCATCCCGCATTTTGTCCACATTTTGTCCATAGGTAGTTGTGACGTAAGACAAAGGCCTATAGACAAGCTGTAGCACCAAAAGAATTCCAAAGACAAAGTTGAAACTCTTCTGATTCTCATTATTACCTTTTTTCTTCAAACTGGAACACAGGAACGCTGTAGGGGGGTAGTACTAAGTAGTGTCATTTCAGTGACATTCATAATTGTTACAGCTTAAACTTCGTTTAAGGATGTCAATGAAAATGTCATGGTTTCAGTAATCATGACATTTTAGAACAAATTTAACTTACTGTGATATATTGATAATTGTTATGGTTATAATTATGTTAATGCATATTTGTTATTGCCGCGAATCATATTTTGATCAAGATACAACCTGCAGGGCAATTGCGGAACACAATCGGAATTCGTTTCCTTTTGACAGTTCAACAACATTCATTGCGTTATTTACGTTGTCGAGCAGATAAAGTTTTGAGCATATGAAACAATGGATTAGCAATTTGCTTAAAAATTATTCAGATTCCGATTGATAGTGTGTTACGCGATTAAGGTATTGACCTGCAAATTGCAAACAATGCAAGAAAATTTGATTTTCGCAGGCTACCTTCGTGCGTCTAACTTGATATATCTACGCAGATATAACACTGTGAGTCAATAACTAGAGATGGAGCTAAACAACCATCCATTTTAAAATGTAAGCAAAAAAAGAATAAGTTGGTAAGTAATACAAGCAATAAGTAAGTACCGCTACTCCACCCCAAAGCCTGTTTTAATAAAAGTCTCAAATTGTTCTTGAAACAATACTAAAGTGGCAAAGTTGAAAAGTGTTGTATTATATTCATTATCTTGATAATATCACTCCGAAATTCCAATCAGTCGAGATTGCTGTGTTAATTTAAAACCAGTTTCACCTTTATACAGGGTGTCAATGATATTATTTTTATTCAGGATTTTTTTTTATTGCTGAATGGACTTCGATCGCGCCGGATGGAAAGCGATGGATGAGGTCTATGATGGAACGAGCGTGCCCAGAAGATGCCTGCTCACTCTTGATTTGAAGGCAGACGAGTTAAATGTGGAAGCACACAGACGCTGGCAGAGAGTTCCACACTTTGTATGGATTTAAGTATATTTAATATCAGGCAGGAATACGTAGAGAGAAATGTTGGTGGCCTATGTCGCAAGACAGCCTGACCTGCCGGTCTATTCCGTAAAAATCTCACCGTGAAAATGTACCTAGGTGAAGTGAGTTTGAAGTGAACTGTCATTCCACCTGATGCTAGGATTGCTAGGGATTGACACTATTGACCGCTCACTTCACGCTCACCTCACCTAAGTTTTCACGGTGAGATTTGTACAGAATAGCACTTCTGGTAGCTGATAATTTTTAATAGGTATACGGTTAACAACCACAAGACATTATTTTATTTATATTTTTATTTAAAGGAACAGCAAACAGTGGACATTATAAGAGCTTACAACTAATTTAACAATCAATATTAGTAAAAACATAACCCACAACGCTGTCCACAAGTAGACATAAGAGTTTAAAAGGAAAAACAAGTGTAATCGCTAAGGAGTTTTAGTAGCAGTACGTGCGGTAGTTAGTTGTATAGTAGTTGCTTTAATAGAGTTATTTATACAAGGATTATGTTATAATATAGAATATGAGCTTAGTAAGTTAGATGATCTTCAGAAACACATGGGTTTTATTAAATAAAGAGGATCGGATGAGGCTTTTGAATCTACTCATTGTTCAATTGAAGATGTCAATATTTTCAAAAGTTCTATACATGAGTCAACCATACGGCGGACAGGAGAGCGCTCGTCAGAATTAGTTCGGCAAGAGTTCACCGCAAAAAGAGTACCTGCGCGTACCTGTCGCCTGTGAAAGTTTCTTGGTACAGCATAACAAATCATGTTATTTTGATTTATACAATTAAATTTATTTCTAACAATTTTATATAAAACGATGGCTTCAAAGTATTTTCTTCGTAAGCTAAGAGGCAGGAGCCTGTACTTGCTGAGTAATTGAGAGTAAGGTAAGTGGGATTTATAGCATCACTAGTGCATGGCACGTAAAAATTTGTACTGAACATTTTCAACCATTTCAGCATTTTTTTTTTTTTTTTTGTAGAAAGGGTTCCATAATACTGACACTGCATACTCTAATTTGTGAGCGAACTAGGGCTTTATACAAACATAAATAGATAGGACGAGGTTCTTATGAAGTCCAAGGTAAATAATATTATTAAATGTTATTAATATTAAGAACTTGTTTACGACGAAGAAGAACGAACTAAAGGTAAGGTAAGGTCAGACGAAATAAAGGTAACTTTAATATATTATACAGGTGAATATTTCAAGCGGGCGTGGATGGCCCAATCCGAAACTATGAGGAATAGCGAAAAGTACTCAAAGGAGTTGCGGGCTCGATTTTGATGAAAACTAAAACGGCATCATTGGATTTTTGAAAAATCAATATTTCTAGCCGGGAATCGAACCCGTTGATTTTGAAAAAAAAAAACACTCACACTGTATTATTACACAACTCGATAGTGTCGCTAATAAGGATCGAATTCTGGGAAGTAATGATATACGGCAAATTAAAGGAAGGAGCTCATTTTTAACAAAATATTTATTTTATTTTTCTTATGTTACCTACCTATTAAACCTTGATATTGATTTTTCGAAAAAGCAGTTTTAGTTTTCATCAAAATCGAGCCCGAGACTCCTTTGAGTACTTTTCACTATTCCTCATAGTTTCGGATTTGTCCATCCACGCCCACTTGAAAAATTCATCCTGTATATGTTATGCTAGAAGATTGATCGAGATTTACCCGTACACACCTGGGTCTACTCAACACTGGCTGGGTAATAATAATTATAACACCAGCCTATTATTGTCCCACTGCCGGGAGTGCCGGGCAAAGGCCTCTTCTGGTACAGAGAAGGCGCGAGCACTGATCACCACGCTATGTTCTATGTTATCGGGTTTGGTTTCCGCACTTAGTCCTTCAAGGGGACCATTGTAGGTGAGCCATGACGGCCGTCGGTGGTTATTCCAACCAGCCCACCTCCCTCCAGAAGTTAATCACAGCTTCTGGTCTGTTCAGAACATCTGTGAAAGACCTGGGTGCCCCGAGGGTTTCCATTCTTATCTGTGTAACGCCTGTGCATTCGAAGAGCACATGCGCAACGGTTTCCTCAGCCTCCATGCAAGCTCTGCACCGAGGGCTGTCCGTTATGCCCATTTTTGTTTAGCGAGCAGTGTCCTGTGATGGTCCCCGTCACCAGGCGTAGGCCATTCCTGTCCAGGCGTAGAAGTCGCCTAGTTAGTTTGCCATCTAATCTTGGCTGATCACTACGCTTGCTCAAGACGGTTGGCGATTTCAGACTTATATTAATGACAGGCCAGTTGGCGTGGTTGGTTAAGATACCAACTATCACGCCGCAAGTCGTGGGTTCGATTCCCATCCAGGACAAACATTTATGTGCATGTATGTTTGTTGTGAGTCTGGGGGAAATTATCTATATAAGTATATATTTACAAAAAAAAGTAGTATATGTAGTATATCAGTTATCTGGTTTCCATAGTACAAGCTCTGCTTAGTTTGGGATCAGATGACCGTGTGTGAATAATATCCCAGGTTATTATTATTATTAATTATAAAGTTCAGCTATGCTATTCTGTAACCTTCTCACCGTGAAAATTTAAGTGAAGTGAGCGTGGAGTTAGCTGTCAATGTCATCCTACCTGATGCTAGGGATGGGCCCAGCACATTTATAGAATCTTAATCGAGATTTTAATCATACTTTTCATGCTATTCTATTGATCATTTTATATTATTTCAAAGCTAGTATTTAAGTATCTAGTCGATGGTGAGGTCAAAATGAAAACCCAAGATGGCAGCTTAATAAAAAATATGAAATTTTTTTCAGCCGCTATCTTGGATTTTTTATTTTGACTTCTCTATCGGCTTTAGCACCCTCAAAAACCATGAAAAGGACACCCATGATGAAATTATGAATTTTTTCGCAGCCGCCATCTTGGATTTTCATTTTGACCTCAATATCGGCTTAAGCACCCTCGAAAACCATGAAAACGACACCCATGATGAATAATTTGTAAATTTTCGCAGCCGCCATCTTGGATTTTCATTTTGACTAAACTATCGGCTTTAGCACCCTCAAAAACCATGAAAACGATACCCATGATGAAAAATATGAATTTTTTTACAGCCGCCATCTTGGATTTTCATTTTGACTTAACTATTGGCTTTAGCACCCTCAAAAACCATGAAAACGATACCCATGATGAAAAATATGAATTTTTTTACAGCCGCACTCTTGGATTTTCATTTTGACCTCACTATTGGCTTAAACACCCGCGAAAGCCATGAAAACGACAAAATTTAAAAAAAATTCGCAGCCGCCATTTTGGATTTGAATTTAAAAGTGGTAAACCATAACCACACATAATTTTATTATATTATCACTAAATAATTTTCAAACCACATATCCATGTTTGAAAATTATTAGCAGATCTACATATTTAAGAAGGCAGATTAGTTTATGGAGGTATAAAAACAGCTCAAAAGAAGCGTACACAGTTAATTAATTAGAATACCAATTATTGTAAATCAGAAAGATTAACTATACAGCACTTCGTAATAGAAAGCTCGCAATGGGAATTTTCCGATGACCAACTTTAAATGCTCCTGATAGTTTTTAAAAAGACCAAAAATTAAAAAGAGGCGCATTAATTAAAAAAGGTTTTCATCGTTTGAAGCTCAAAAATTTGTTAGACGCGCATTTTAATATTTCCAGTAAAATAAAAAACGTGAATTAATATTCGCTTGTGCGTTACGTCATTAATATAATTATTAATGACGTAACGCACAAACGTGGCGTGATCTTATCACTTCACCCTGAAAGCGCGGCGTGATCTTATCACTTCACCCGATTCTCATAGCCATAGCAACCAACCGCATCGAAGTGATTCGGTTAGGTGAAGTGAGCTAGTGAGTGCGATGCGCAAGTGTCGTGATCGTACGTATCACTTCACCCGAATCTGCAAGCGCTGCGTGATCTTATCACTTCACCTGATTCTCGTAACCATAGCAACCACCCGCGCAAAAGTGAGTCGGCAAAGTGAAGTGAGGCAGTGAGCACGATGAACGTCAGTAACTGTTGAATTTTGTAATAGTTTAATGATGATGATTTGATAATATTATTTTATTATTGGCAACGACTGGGTAAGTTAGGTATGTCATTTAAATAAAAAGACGTGCAGCTAATACGTACCTAATATTTTATTGTAGAAACTATCTAACACATCGTTTAGTTCCTACGTAGTTTTTGTGGGGTTAATTTCTATGGTCAGGCCATTTTTAGTAGCACTCGATCACTTAACACGCTCAGTTGTCTCTTCTTATTGAGTACATTTAACAAAGCTGTACAACGTCGCGCAGTCTTTATTCATATCAATTGATAATAATCGCTTCTTCAAAATTCATCGCGATTGCGTTTATTTAATCAGCCAATGGGTTCATAATATTAATAACAAACAATGTCCATGCGCATTTTCTTTAGCGGCTAGCTTAAAAGTGATTGTTTTATTTTATTATTTATTGTTCGTGGATGACGCGTTCGCGCCACAAATTTTCTAGACCAGTCCTTATATGGCTTTAAGGACTACTCTAGAAAAAATATAGAAAAAAAAAACAAAATTGTCTGACTCCATTTCTGTTTTGCTATTTTATTTAAAGAAAAAGCAATATGTAGACACTTAAATACTAGCTTTGAAATAATTTAAAATTCAATAGAATTATCATAAAAATATTATTAAAATCGCGATTATGATTGTAAATTTAATGCTTGGTCAATCCCTAGCATCAGGGGAATAACAATGACAGCTCACTCAACGCAAGTTTTCACGGGGAGATTTTTACAGAATGGACCAGCAGGTTTCCTCGTGATGTTTTCCTTCACCGATGTCAGTAATGTCCAAGATAAACTCAGAAAGTACAAAATTATGAATTGAAAAAGTCACATTGGTACTCGCTCGGATTTAAAACCCACAACCTGGTGCATGAGGGTCGAGGTAATTAGAAAAATCAAAATGCGAGCTCGTGACTTGGGTCACCACGACTCGAACTCGGTTATTTTTTTTTTTTTTTTAACGGAGGATGAGGTTTCATTTTCTTGATGTTTCGTCAAAAATTATGTGAAATTTTTGGACACCCTACTATCAGAAGGACTTCCAAAAGACAAAGAGCTTTTTCAATAACGCACAGAGGGTCCATAAATTAGGGTAGGTATCCAAGAAAATCCACTCAAAAAAGAAAAGTGAATTCCGTCACTCTTTGCAATGATTAAAGTCTGTTGAAGGAGGGTCATACTCATTCAGCTTAGTGACAATTTAAATAATAAGACATTTTCGTAATAAAGATGATAAGCTTTTATTATTTTATTTTATTTTGAGGTAAACAATGAAGGTTAAAAGTTTCCTCTGCGGAAACTGTATACGTATTATCAATATAAAAGTAGTATTTAATAAACTTTAGTCTAGGACTCGAGGTGTAATTATAACCTGGTTAATTTATTATTAGGACCTCGAAGCTCCTTTGACGTAATTCTATAAAATAGAAAACGCTTTTCTCGATGCTATACTAACTTTTTTTGGGAGTACCTGAAGGTTTGGTATATTGGACTATTCGTTAAGTTGGATCACTATCAAATAACAGTTTAGTAGTTTATTGATTTTATAATTGGCAACACCAAACGACCATCAACTAACTTCACTACACATCGGCCATTTTGGATTTCGCATAAAACAGCGCGGCTAGTTGTCATTAACGAAAAACGAATTTCATTGTTTTTAATGTAAAGGAGATCAGCAATTCCTGGCCCTGATACTCGTAGACAAAGTATTAGACCATTCGAAAAAATATTTAAATAATTATAAGCCCTACTTTAATTTATCATTTCCTAAAAAAACCTAGGAAAAAGGAATTTCCAAAAAAAGCAATTAGTGTATTCCTCGCGTTGCAGTTGTTTTAATAACAACTGATGTTGCCATATTATGCTATTTTTAAATAAAATTGTGTTTTCCCATTAAAAGATTTGTATTATAATATTCGATTTATATTTATTTTCACTTAAAAATGTATTATTCGAGTTTATTGCGAAACAATGATTAAAGATAGAGTATTTTTTCGTTGTTGTTATGTTATTTTAATGATTTTATAGAAAAATCGATTTGCATTTTTGTGAACTGCAACACTCGATACGGCTGTCAATCAATCGGTTGTCAACAACAGATTGCCGTCATAACGTTTCTCGCTCGTGTTGCGGACTTAATTTTTATGTTTATTTTGTGTGCTACATCTAATTACCGACCCTGGCTGTGTTTTTAGACAATTGTAACTGCCTGACTCCGATTTTGCCTTTTGATATTGTAAGTAATTTGCACCTCTTGTTGAAAAGATATCTATCACTAAAACTCATAACCTAATAAAAGAACGGGAACAAATGATAATGGGGTTTATTGACTACGGTCTGAAATAAAGTTTTTTTTTAATTTTCATATCCAATGCTATATCGAAAAACTAATTACACAGGGCCATAGACTAATATTACCCCTTGCAAACCCAAATTATTTTATTTTTGTTTATTGAGGCCTAATTTATTAGGACTGTTTGCGGATCTCCTTTTGGTGTTCTTTGCTAGTGGTGTAGTTAAGGCAAAGGTAAGCTATCTATATTTAAATTTTTAATAGAGATTCGTTATTAATTAACAATTAACTGGTGAAATCAAAGTTAGATTTTCTATCGTTGTTGTTTGTAGTACGAGAGATATTAATAGAGTAGAGAGATGTAAATAGTTTATCTTAATTGTTGCTATAATTATGTTGATTTTTATTAATTATATGTGAAGGCAAATAAATTTAGTTTCATTTAATACAGCTGTTGTCTGTGCTATTTTCAAAGAAGCATTTCAAAACTGTATTTTATTTTTAAATGGTCCAAAATAACAGACTCTCCCTATATGGTGACCAAGTCACCATATACTTATACTATAGGACCAAACCTGAAATCGAGAAACAAAATCAGCTCTTCCCTACATTTTGACGTGTTAGGGTGCGTCCACATCTGGCGAATGTGCCGCGAATGTGCAGCTCGCGAGCCGTTTGCGAGCTGCCCGCGAGCTGCGCGCGTGCATTTTTGTTCGTGCGCCGCTACTGCGCCGCCCGCGTGCAGTTCGCGCGCGACCTAAGCGCCGTACGCGATAAGCGCGCGGGCGGCGCGCTAGCGGCTCGCGTCTTCCTTCCGCAAAACAAAGATAACATACCCGCTCAGTTCGTTTCTGATTACTGGAGGCTAAGTACGTGTTGTCATGGAGTGGTATCAGTAATATAATAGCTAAAGATGCAGCAATTATATTAAAAGCACTAGTGTCGTCCGATATCTTCGAAAGTACTGAACCAGTAAACGGAACTGTAAGTGCGAGAATAGAGTGCGCGCAGATCGCGCGCCGCGCGCTCGCCTTTTACGAGCCTTGTATGAGTTGCGCTAAAGAGGCGCACCAAACCATTGCCATGACTACACGCGCGCAGCTCGCAACGCAAACGGCTCGCAAACTGCACATTCGCGGCACATTCGCCAGATGTGGACGCACCCTTATGCGAACATGTATGCACGAGTATATACATGTATGGAACAACTGATTTTTTTTCGTGATTGCAAGTTTGAATTTGAAGCCATAGTGTAAATTGTTTGTTACCATGAGTACAATCATGTGTTTAAGTATCGGTCACTAATTACCAGTCACCCTATATATCTTGCCATAAATATTGTCACGAAGAAAAAAAATTTTTTTATTGCAAATAATATTTATTACTTTTACAGTATGTTAGTTTAATACATAAATATAAAACAATTTAAAATATAAAAAGCTTATTCGAAGTGGTCTCCAATACAGTCAACAAATTTTTCTGTGACCTCCCTTTGCGTACCGCTTCAGTAGTTATTTCGATTTTACCACCCTATTCTTTTTAAATTATCAGTTAAAAAGTGACCAGTGCATCTCGTATAGGTTGCGAGTCCTAAGTCATCTTTTAAAATACGCGACATGGTTGGGTGCTATCTTCATCTCCCGAGATAAAATATTTTGCTTTCGGACAGGATTTCTTCGAATTCTTTCCCTTACTGCTTTGACCACCTTTTTCGTACGAACACTACGTGAACGGCCAGATCTTTTTCTGTCACAAACAGAGGAGGTCTCATTGTACCTATTAATAGCCCGGTACACAAACATTTCACTAATACCAAGCGTATGGAGAGTTTAAAAAATTGCATTTGGCTCCATACCAACTTTGTGTAATGCAATCACAACGATTCGGTTCTCTTTATCACCCCACTCCATTTTAATATCGCAAAATATTGTACAATGTATTGGCGCCAAAATTAGAAAACTCAATGAACAATCGTATAAAAATGACAGATTCCAAATTCAAATGTAATATCTTTCTTATTTTTAATTGTAATAGTATTTACGGCCAGACTGTGTATACAGTATGTTATCCAACAGAGGGCGTTCCCGTTAACCCGCAATAGTATAGCATCCATACATGCTAAAAAAAATATTACCATTCGAAAACAAAATGGTTTTTATTTTTTTTTTCACTAAAAATGTTAAATTGATACGTAAAAGAAACACTCTGTACACGCGTACTTGAAGGACGGAAACATCGCAATTTAGTTTTTATGTTTAGTGAATATTTTTATATTTTTTTGAATATTTTAGTGAATATTTTTAGCATTTTTAGTGAATATTTTAATATTAAAAAAAAAAATTAAAACCATTTTGTTTTCGAATGGTAATATTTTTTTTAGCATGTATGGATGCTATACTATTGCGGGTTAACGGGAACGCCCTCTGTTGGTTAACATACTGTATATAATTTCAACACAGTTCTAAAAGTCAATTTTGTTTAACCACCATTTTACCTACTTACTATTAATTACCTTACCTACTTTACCATTTCACTTACCTTATTTTACCTTTTATTTTTTTAAATATCTAAGTACTGCTTTATTTTACAGAAAGCAAAACGCAAACATACTGTAGGTATATTGTTATTTATAAAAAAAAGAAGCGTGAATTGAGTTCCTGTCTCTGTAAAAGAGTATTATTCAAATCCAACGTCGTCGGAACGAAAGAAAATGTCCAATAAAAATGCAAAGAGAACGGCACCTATTCCTTCTTCTTTACTAACTAAATAGCTGTGTAATAGGGACGCGGTCATACTGGTAGCGATTTGTGTGATAAAGACGCAAGTGAGTCTATAAGTGCGTTTGTTGTAAGGCAAGGTGCTGCAAGTTCGTTTTGCTGGAAAAAGCTATTCAGGCATTAAGGATACCAATCAAAAGATTACACTACTTCATAAAATAACTTACTCTGGTCGTCTTGCTGGTCTGTGGGTGCATAAATAGTATTCCTCCATCTTTCGTCTAGCTCAGAGGTTCCCAAAGTCTGCGCCGTACAAAGTACAGAGAGGTGTCGTGAGGTGCTCTTGTTTACCATTCTCCGGAAACTACAAAATATGGCTATCTACTTAGTATCATTGCACCTTATTTCGACTGGCTAGGGCGCCGAGACAAAATACTAAACCTGTAAGTGCGCCGCGAACTGAAAAAGTTTGGGAACCCCTGGTCTAGCGTCCTTGACATGTCTCAATAGGGCTGAGAGAAAAAGCTTTTTTCACATTCATTATGATGCAGTGGTCTTCACGGTCGCTGGTGATCATGTTCTTCCAAGTTTTGGTTGCCGCGTATAAAGAAAAGCCTCGTAATTCCTTTTAATAGCAAATCTTCAACGTTTACGAAGTACATTGAGAATTACAGCCTCCTGACACTGAGATTGTCCTTCGACGATTAACAAGCAAGCCCAAAGCTTGAAATTAAGAGGATTGTGAAGTGCCGATACGCGGCGCGATCTTTAGAGTAATATTGTTTCGGGCGATAACGTTTTTACTCCCTTAAACCTTTACTAAATGAGACAATTTTAATTTCATTACATTCAGTACACTTTAATCTAGGTTTGTACGTTTTTCGTTTTTAGTAATTCAATTTAATTTATTAAAAAAAAATAAAAATGCTCGAGGATGTTTTTATGTCAAAAATATAGATATTTAGATGCTAATAACTTATATTGTATACAATATTTCTTTATAATAAAAACGTTCGGACCTAGATTTTCATTATACCAACAACATTTCCAAAAAATATGAAAATTAAACTATGTTTACGGGGAGAAAAACGTTATCTCTTTTTGTATGAAAATTTACAGCTTCACAATCCTCTATTAAAATTCCTGATGAACTTCAAAAACAGCTTCGGCATTTTTTTTTCACATGTCAATTTTAAGCTAACCCTATGTGAAATTATTCACTTAAACCAACTAGAGCAGCTACCTAGCATATATTTTAAGGCTTTAGCCACATTTACTGCCGCTCAGTGTATTAAATAACTCCATATTTTTAAAACCGCTAACAGTATAACCTCGACCTATCCGCATCAGTTCTCTCGCTCCACCAATTCTATTGGCGATCCAAGTGCGCGGTAATTGCGTTGCGACACTACTTACAGGACTTCATTATACTAAATATCTTTCACACCTTCCTTTACTATTGCAGACAATCTGATTATGTACAGGAATTGGTCGATTTTGCATCTAGGTTTAAGTATTTTAAAATATGGTAATTTTGTCATACTTGTCAGATTTTTATTATACCCTGTGGAATTGAATAGCAATAATAAATTTCAGCTATGTTACATGATGCTTATTGGTTGTTTGGTATGTTTGAATTCTCTCATAAATGCTTCAATAATAAAAAAAAGTGTACGGTCGGGGGACCTCCGTCAGTAACGAAGTTCCTTATGAGATACTCATACGTGCACATACACTCGTATAATAATAAATAAAGACAGAGAGATAGAGGAAGTCGCATGGAGGGGGCATAACGCTTTTTCCTTACGTGACGATGTCTACCAGTCAACTCGTACCGCAAGCCGCGTTTTAAGGAACTGCCTTCCAAAAAAAAAACTTGGCAAAGTGCCCAATAGAAAGAATAGAGTTACCTATAAAAATATCTCTTTTTAACTACATACGTCGTTTAATAAGATTTTAAAGATAAACAAAAATATTCG
This sequence comes from Dicycla oo, assembly GCA_948252095.1. Lineage (NCBI taxonomy): Eukaryota > Metazoa > Arthropoda > Insecta > Lepidoptera > Noctuidae > Dicycla > Dicycla oo. Next base: position 21,393,559 of record OX411716.1, read on the forward strand.
AGTAGCTACTGGAGTAGATCTGGTTTTGTGCTCCGTGAGTAGATTTGACACTTAACCTCTAGTAAAATGAAATAAAGCTCACGTGAACACACCCTGTATAAAGATATTAGGAACCAATTAAATTAGTAGAAAATAGAAAAAGTAGAAAATGCATTTCATAAGGGGTTTATTGGCAGTTAGCAATTATGCAATTCTTGCCGAAAGATGTACGTATAAATAATAAATTGACTGGAAATCTGCTGTAAAACTTTAGGTCCCACCGAGATTTGAACTCGGATCGTTGGATTCAGAGTCCAAAGTGCTAACCATTACACCATGGGACCACTGACTAAAACGCCGAAACAAGCAATCACTTGCCACGTGGATCGTAGTGCGCATGTCATGCCGCTTTCTCTTCTTAACACATACACCTACCTCTTTCTCACAACGTACTATCGCCTTGCCAAGCTGAATTTGTTCTATGAATAGAACGGTTGCTCTAAATTGGTAATGAATAGTTCTTACGTATTAGTACACTAGTACTAAACATGGTTGGATTATTATAAATAGTAACTTCTGGTGATTTTATTATAGCAATATTTACTCACTTTTATGAAGCTGTAACTATAGAGAATCTTAAAACACTCGTGTATGTTTTTCAGTAGAAAAATAACAATTGAATCGGATTAACGATGTGGCTATTCTTTTATACAAAGGACGTCAATTGTACAGAGACCTATGTTTGTTTAGTTGGTATTGATTATAATAGAAGTAACTATGACGTTGTACAGCCAAGTTCTGTAATATTTGAGCATGTTCATAAATCAAAAATATATAGGCAATGGTAAGTTCCATAAAACTCTAAACAGCTTTGCGTTACAATTAATTGTAAACAATCTGTGACATCATAAATATGTGAGTACAATATTGCTACAGAAAAATATTCTAAAAATTGTGCGCAATCAATTGTTCATATTATTTAGCGCAAAGTTAGGTTCACAAATATCTATGCAATTTTTCTTGTCTTAAATTATTTTTTAATGATAAATGATAAATGATTTTTATTTCTGTAAGTAGGTTTGTACAAACACTTTTACAAGTCAATCATGTTTTTTTTTTTTTTAACTAGATGAGGTTGGCGTTTCCTATCTGTCTACTCTGAGAAGAAAGGCCGAAACAAACTCAGAGGTCACAGTCTCTTATAAAGTCCAGACATAATCTTGGTCACTTCATGTGAAGACCATGTAGATTGGTGTCTGAAATGGTCTTTTGAGGAAAGAACCACACAGATTGAGAGGACCTGTCCAGTCAGTGCACGCATTTGTCAGTAGGTAATCGCGCAGCTCAACTCAGAACTTAAGGAGCTCAACGATTCGACGAACAATACCAAAGAAAGGACATTGGGGTAGGCCGCATAAATTACTCAAACTGCCAGACGATGATTCAAAATAACTGAGAGAAAAAATAAAACAAACAAAAAAAGCAATGACCTACATAGTCTTCACATTCACAATAAATTAAAATAATATAATATAATATAATACAATATTTGAAAAACTCTTTACAGAACTATATCCTATTGCATTTTTCTTTTTCTTTTAAATGTTAGGTTTTCAGAAGAACCAATTAAGAATTTAAGAATAATAAAATAAAAATTAAATACTAATGTGCTTAAAATATTATTTTTATTTTTAAAACCAACTGAAAAGTTTTAAACAAATAGGTAGGTATAGTCTGCGTTGACCTTAATATTTCCTCAAACTTAATTAATCAAATAATACAGCTACTACGCAAAGTTGTCATATTGATACTGATAATGATACCTATTACGAACGGCAACATTGCATCGTACTTCTGCTCCGGCAAGCAAAAATAAATGTAATGATAAAGGCCATTTAGTTGAATATTCAAAGCACATAGATATTTACGAATCATAGGTTGCACCAAATATATTGAAATCTAGAGTATTTAGATATTTATGTTCCGAAGAGCTAGATAGATAGAAGATATTTTTGGCTGCACTACCGTAACATACTATTGAACAGTTTGTATGATAACATTTTATTGATGTCTAAGTTTGTATAGAACTATATGATCATATTAACGCTTACAACATTTTGAAACATTGTCACTGCCAATATATTAGTGAACTCGACTGTACCTACATTAAATAACAAAAGTGACGATGTTTTTCATTGATTGGTACTTTAGTAACCCTTTGCTAAATCTGTTACAGAGAAATGAGTATATATAAGTAAGTACTATAGAAGTTCAGACTCCAATTATGTCGAAGTTCTGAGTTTCTACAGAGGTGCGTAGCTAAATACGAAATGACAGTCGGAGACGCAACAACGAGATATATAATTTATAAGTTTATACGACACATTTATCGGAGGAGGCTGGTTAAGCTATGCTTGCCGGGGTTGGTCCGTAGATGGGTGACCATCTTACATACCGAGACTCCTCCGTGTCTCGGAAAGCACGTTAAGCTGTTGGTCCCGGCTGTCATTCGTGGATCTGTGGCAGTTGTTATGGGTCGTCAGAAGCCCGAAAGTCTGACAACCAGTCTTACCAAGCGGTATCGTATTACCGGTAACTAGATTGTGGAGGTCAGATAGGCAGTCGCTCCATGTAAAATACTGGTATTCAGCTGCATCCGGTTAGACTGGAAGCCGACCTCAACATAGTTGGGAAAAGGCTAGGCAGATTGAAGTTTATACGACACAATCTTCGAATAAAATCGCACACTTCTTAAAATTACACCGCCTATCACCCTAGCTAAAGCCGAAGTCAGGCCTGGAAAAAACGCCGCTGGGGTCGCGGGTTGTTTGAAAAAGATACCGTGGCCCTGGCATAGGCAACTGAAGGAACACGGGTGGGTTTTAGTCAGTAAAAGTCTGATACGCCCTTCCGCTCCACCCAGAGCGGGAGAAGTTATTTGATGATTTCCCATCCACAAAAAATAAAAGGCCTGGAAAAAACAAACGAACTATCTTTTTTATTTATTAAAAAAAAAAGAGTTTTATGCTGACGGAAGTAGTCGAATGTCAGCCAGTAAAACATAAGGTTAAGGTCCATTGCATGGAACCTTTACAGTACCTACCTCTATATTTTTACAAAGTCTAAGAACATTATTAGAGCCCAAAAATATGGAAATAAGTTAGGGTTTTGTATAGCTGCGGTGACCGCCATATAGCGTTCGCAATTTAACGTGGAATGACGTCACTGAAACATTATTTATGAAAGTAAGTTGGTGTTTTCTTAGAGAACGTTTTTGACACCGTAAAAGTCAAACTCCGCTGCCATCATTTTCATGACAGCCGTCTCTGCTGCCTTTTATGTGGCGGCCACCGCTTTTATATGAAACCGTAGCTTAAGGGTCAGTCTCCACCAAACGGAAAAACCCTCGCGGGTTTTTTTTAAATTTCACTGAATAAGTAACTGTATCAATATTGACTTTAAGTATAAAATTCGACGCAGACATCAAGCGTTTATCAACCGTGATGTGTGCGTCGAATTTACTTGCTCGAGCACCCATGATGGTTTTTCCGTATAATGGAAACTGACCCTAGGAGAGGAATTTATACCGCTATATTGTTACAAACTCTAAGTCCATAGCAGAGTCCGAAAATATAGTATTACCAAATAATCTTAGGTATTCAGTATCATTGAAAATATATACAAATAATAAAGATGAAGAATTTATTTGTTTGAACGCGCTAAACCCTGGAACTACCAGTCGGATTTGAAAAATCCATTTTGCATTTGATTGCCCAATGGGGATTGTCTAAAAATTTTAACCAATTACATTTTATTTTAGTTTTTGAAAGTTTAGAGCATTTTGAGAAACTAATTTGAATATTTTGATGATTAACTCAATAGATATTTTAAAAAAAATATATATATAAATATTTTAAATTTTTAAAGTAGGTGACGTCATGAGGGTGCACGAAAGAGTGTGCCGTTGCCTCACTAGTACATAATTAAAAATTTAAATCTGTCAACACAACGTCATCCATCTCACATTTGTCAAAGTGTCAATAGACGTCATAACATAATCGAATCTAACCTAACTTTACAAATACAAACTTATTTTTCAAGATTTTGACCGAAACAGTAGCAACTTTTTAACGGAAAGTGGTTTTTGAAACGGAAACCTTGTTCCACGCCTACATCACGACACCACTTTTCTCGTGAGTCTTCTCTAATACGAACAAAAATTTTGTTTGGACTATTACTACTATTATTGCTGCAAGTTGGAACAGAGCACTTCCTGTATTCCATAACTCTTCCAATATATTTAATATTGTCGAGTGTTGAGATAATACGAGATTATGAGGCAAGTCACAAGAACAATAATATTGTAAAAATTTTATACTGAAAATAATGTTTATATTTTTTGACAATGACACTTGACACATTGTAGACAATATTTGTTATTTATTTTTTTTATTTTCTGAACAACGACACAAAAGTGTACGGCTAAGGCTAACGCAATTTGAAGGGCAAACAAGGTCAATCGTATTTTATCGAAAATATCAATAAAAAATAAATATTTTTCATGATTAATTAGTCCGTAATGATCAGTAACGCTATTCCTCGAAATGGTTTTTCATTTACAACATATAAAAAAATATGAACAATGCCCATAATTGAGGAAGGTTACGAGTATATGTTATTTAACATCACGTTACGTACCTTAGGAGCCGATCAAAAATAAAAAAAAGTCAGAAAGAACGCTAAGCGAAAAGTCGAAAACGAAGCAATAACACGGGCGGGCGGTGCGATGCGATGCAAGGTGGGTCGGGGGATTAAGAAACTTCACGCGGACGAAGTCGCGGGCAGATGCTAGTATTTAATAAATTAAAACCTGTCCACCTTTCCTCAAAGATACAAAAATACTTTAAAGGCCCTACTCTAAAAGAAAAACCTAGATTTTTATTATTATTATTATTATTTTTTATTTAAGATGGGTTTGATCTTGACTATAGTCTAGGTCAGAGTTGACAGAGACAAAGTATGATAGAGTGAGCTTACCCAGAAGAAGCCTGTTCACTCTAATTTTGAAGAGATTCGGGTTGTATGCGTACACATGCAGACCCAGGCGAAACACGAAATATTTTGGTTCATCCATTTTGCGGACTAGGTAACACACTAAGCTGCTAAAATCACTTACAACCTGTATCTCAGGCTGTGATGGGTCGTTACCTAGGCTATTAGCACGTTCTACTATAATTTGTACCCTACACTCTAGCCTCTGGAAAATGCATCTACCCTCTTAATGTAAGGCGATTAACAGGATTCCGTAGAACGTTGCCTGAACTTTAATTCCATTACAGGTTTCTAGTGCTCTTAAGAAGTAATCTAGCAAAGGATTTCTTTTAAAAGGGCATTGGAATCAGATTCTGGATTTGTTTTAAAAAGTTTTATTAGTGTTTCCACAAATATTTTGTTAAGTCTGCAATTAATTGTTTTGCAAATTGACTACCAACTATATTAAAATCACAATAGTCATTCTTTGACAGTTCTATGAAAGGGCAACGGCAAATTGGCGAAGGGTGTCAATTTGCTGAACAACCAAGTCAGCGAAATTATTGTTAAACAAATTGAGCCCTTAGCGACGGTTATGGCCATTTCAAACGATACAACTGTTAAACAATGACAGTTGTGAATTCAAAATACGAATACAATTCAAGTTGATAGTCAATTTGCTTACCAATTAATATCTCGGACTTTTTTTTATTGCTGACTGGGCCTGCTTTTGACCCCGATCACGCCTGATGGAAAGCGATGGATAAGGTCTATGATGGAACCAGCGTGCCCAGAAGATTCCTGTTCACTCTTGCTTTGAAGGCAGACGGGTTATATGTGAAAGGGAAACACGGACGCTGGTAGAGAGTTTCATACTTTGGCTGTGCGCATAATACATCCAAGTGCGGATGGTACCCTGCAGTATGTCTGGTATCAGGTCGTGGACTTTACTATTTTGGAAATCCAATACACCACGACATGTAAGATAAGATAAGATAATCATTTATTGGTCAAACATGAGTACAATACATACAAACCAATTGTCAGCATACAAAAGATGTTAAAAGAAAAAAAATAAATAAAAGCAGGTCATCACGTTTGCCTTAAACAATATTATTTAGATTGTCACTCCGAGTGAAATTATTTAAAAATGCCATGTATGTAGGTAATATAAGAACATTCAAAATAATAAATCAGTAAAACATAATCAAAATTTGACATCTAAAAGCATATTCAAATTATAATAGGCTTTATCTGCTATAAAATTTATAAAAAATCTGTTTGAATAGCTTTTATGATGTTTATTATAAATTTTTGGAGTCATGCAAAAGACATTTTTTCGCATAAGTGCCGTTCTATTTATATGGATATAGGCTTTGGCTATTGTCACGTCTTGTTCGTCTTCAACTTTAATCAACAGCAAACAAAATTACGAATTCTCAATACCGAGTTTCCAGTGCAAGCTACAAACGATGTAGAATTAATCACTATACGACTCTGCTCGCTTTGTCGTTCAACTTAACCACAAATTGATTGCAACCGATTGCCATTAATTCGAACAATTACCGTTAAGTTCGTCACACCGTTGTGTAATAACCATTTCTCGTTGATTCTCCAGGGTTTAGGTGTATCTGGAGGTCGTTGGTGGTAAATTATGGTTGGAAAGGCTGAAGGCTATTGTGTGGGTTGGAGATTACTGCGTCACAGATTCTAGAAACAAAGCAAGGTACAATTCATACCCTCTGGATGAATATAGTTCTGTTTCAAACATATAGTTGTGTATTTGCATGTGCTAAAGACGGCTTTCGAAGAAGCTCATTACTAACAATCTTATATTTAGCCATTCACCCGAACATTTTAGTACCCCATAATATAGTTTCTTCACCGAAAAACGGATCAAGTGCTAATAATGTATGGAAATATTATTATTTATTCTTTATTTCAAGCAATTATGGCCCATAAAACACAATACATATATAAGTATATAAACAATAACTATAAACTAATACGTATTTTATACAATAAACTTAAAAACTACTGCACTCGTAGTGACCGCGTCGTGTTACGCTGCGAGGTGTTGCGCAGCACACCTTTCGGCCAAATCTCTTCCTTGAGGAAAGTCACCAAATGGTAGGTCAGAACACGCACCACGAACGACTTGAAATTTGTGTTATGGCGCGCCTACCAATTTCTCCACCCTCAAGTTCCAGGTGGTCTTCACCCGTATGTACCTACTCTACGATGTCCTCAGTCTTCGTAGAGTGGTGCAAATGGGACACGTACAGCTTCGTCGTCGGTATTGCAGGACGTAGCAGCATGTGAGATCCTGCCGGCGCCGTCCCGCACTTTCGGTGGTGCCAATGATTATTGGGTGATACAAAAGATATGTTACTATCATATTAACCGACGCGCGACGTTTAAAATCTGGTCGTGAGACGTTTAATTTTGACACACGGACTAAAGAAAAAACGTCCCAATTAGGAGGTTTATGTGTCCTCACGAAGCGCGTTTTATCCGCCTCTTTTTTGTATATAATATCATTGGGTGATGTAGATACCACGGATTACAGAAACAAGTGCAGATTCTATACAAACGGTGGTAGTGGTGATGTTTGCATAGGAAAGAAAAGCAAAAATAGCGATAAATGTGACTGAAAATATTGAAATTGACGATGTATGCATTTTTCTCCCGGAACCTGCATCTGTGCCCGGTTGAGGGCTAAAGGCTCGCCCTCTATTACACGGGACTTAAGGGGATTACAGGATTTAAGCGCGGTCGCTGTCAGAATGCATAGAAAAGAAAAAGAAGCACGATGACACAACGCTGGTAATATATTGAAAAATATGAAGCAATTAGCGATTTATAAAAAATCTATTGATTGGACTAAAAAATTAAAACACTATTACGTTAATATGTTGCTTGTAGAATATTCTGACAAAAAATCAGAATGATTGCATGTATTGTTAAAAGAATTTTTTAAAGGTATTTTCGTGATTTTTTTTCTATCGTATCAAATTATTTGTATTATGTTTTCAAGACACTATGTAACTAGCATATATCCTGAAGAATATCATATATTTTTAGGCAGTATAAAGCTTGCGTTTAGTTGCGTTTAGGTCCTGTAGTTCCCTAAAGTTTAAGTTATACACACATGGCCGAGCTTTGTCATGCTTAAAATAAATACTTGCAAAGGAAACTACACGCATACAGTTTCAACAATGCAGTGTTACAGTACGGTGTCACAAACAGACTGGTAGTTGGATCAGTCCGCTTTTAGAGAGAACTTCTATTCTATCTCAGTTTAAGGACTTGTCCAATTTAATGCTCGACAAAGACCAGCAATTGGACTTTATGCTTTATTCGACTATGTCTGTCTGATTGGAATAAATACTTTTCTATTTTTGTAGTCTACGTGACGTTTGAGTGTCCGGAAAATACTGGTCATTACAGAATTCTAATAAAATTAGGAACCTTTGCAAATTGCAAAGGTTTTTCAAATGTGATAGAGGATTGTCTTGTTATTTTTAGCTTTTTATGCGTATTTTAAGATCGGTCTGTAAAACTTTATTTTGTTGAGGGTAATATAAGGTATGTAGGGGTAAGTTCGGCGCTGGCATAACGCCGTATGCGTAAAATTCCTATTATTCAATATTGTGTTCTACGCCATTTTATTCTGCACGACCGTCGGGGTACAGTAATATGACGCCGAATTTGATTCGTACACTCTTATTCCAATGCCGAACTTGCCCTAACATACTCTATGTTCTATTTTGAGGTGAGAACCTCAACATACTTATGTAACTAATGTAACATTTTCTTTTTTATGACTTAATCTGTACTTTCCTTCAATACAGTAAGTAACACAAATACATATAGCGTGCAATCCAATATCTTAAACCTCTGCAAAAGGTATTACTTTTCTCTCAAACAAAGCTGTAAGCCTCCCTGAAAACAATTTCTGAAAATATTTGCGGACCCCGCCCAGTTCTCAATTTCTCATTACAACTTTGCTTCACCGTAATGACACGGGACCCTCTGAAGGAAACTTATTTTTATCATTTGCTACCAAAAAGTTTGAATGTTCCCCGTCCGAAACCATAAGTCCCATAATATGGGGACGGAGTTTCAGCTCGCTTTAGGAACAAACAAGACACATGACAGGAAGATTAAGAAGTACCAGGTGAATTCCTAATTGCACAATCTGCATGTTGTTGAAGGATATTGCTAATCCATTGCTTCATATGTTCGAAAAATGTATCTTCTCAACAACGTAAATAACCCAATGCATGTTACTGAGCTGTCAACATGAGTCCTTGCTAGTGTGTTATACAAAGAGACATTTGATTGATAAGCAAATTGACTATCAACTCTAAATTGTTAAAAAAAATCAAATCACAATTACTGTCATTCTTTGTCAAATTAATGTCAGTGTCAATCTGCTCAACAATCAAGTTCGTTAAATATAGCCTCCAAGAGTAGAATAGCTTTTGGCGTCAGAGTGAAATTGACAGCGAGGCGCTGTTGTTAAACATTTATGAAATGGTTTTGTGAAATAAGTGAAATGTATTAAAAACAAGATGGCGGCGTTGGTATCGACTTTGGCCATGCACCAAAAGATCCTTGTACAGCTATATTACTTCAACTAGCTTCTGCCTGCGACTTCGTCCGCGTGAAATTTCTTGTCCCCCGACCCACCGCGTCGCATCGCATCGTCTGCCCGCGCTATTATTTCATTTTCACTTAGTGTTCTTTCTATTTTTCTTTTTGCTCAGCTCCTAAGGGTCATAGCGCTATTTTAAATAGCTTAAGTATATATCCTTCCTCAAGAATTGAGCTAATGTAAAAATATTTTTTCAAATCCGATTGGTAGTTCCAGAGATTAGCGCATTCAAACAAAAAAAAAAAAAAAACTTCAGTTTTATTAGTAGTATAGATACACAATTTACACATAAGAAACTTAAATGTTCATCCGCCACACTCCTGGTTAGTTAGCCCTGCTAACATCTAGCTAACCAGTTGCTATCTAGCTATGCCAAATCGAATCTCAAATCATCAAATCTCAATTGATCGCCCACTATTAATCGAATGACAAAACAGTCGAACGTTCACTATATCGAATGAATTAATCAATCGAACAATCAATAGACCTATACTCAATTAATGTTAGATTGTTTGGCATTCGATATGGCATAGTACACCCCTTTTTATCACTGCATGAGGCCATGAGCTATTCTTACAAAAGACAGGTCATCTTCCTAGAGAAACGTTTAGTAACACACATTACAATATACAGACAAATTTTTCGTCGATAATTTAAAATAAAAATCAGCTGTTTCCTACAAAATGTATGGAACAGCAATTTTTTTTTATAACCGACGAAAAATTTAATTGCAGGTCTTTTTTTGCAATTAATGCGATACTTCAGGGCAAAGGCCTCTTCACAGAGTAAGCACGAGCATTGATCACCAAGCTTGCTCAAGACGGGTGCAAGTCCAGGTTACCTCACGATGTTATTTCCTTCACCGATGTCAGTAATGTCCAAGATAAACTGAAAATGAAGTCACATTGATACTTGCCCGGATTTGAAAACCACGAAATAAAAAAGAAAAAAAAAGTAACGGAGTTAAAAATCAATCTGCCTAACCTTTTCCCAACTATGTTAGGGTCAGCTTCCAGTCTAACCGGATGCAGCTGAATACCAGTATTTTACATGGAGCGACTGCCTATCTGACCTCCATAAATAATAATAATATAATAATATCCTGGGACATTTTCACACACGGTCATCTGATCCCAAACTAAGCAGCGCTTGTACTATTGAAACCAGATAACTGATATACTACCTACATATACTACTTTTTTCTTTTTTTTTTGTAAATACGTACTTATATAGATTTTTACACCCAGACTCAGGACAAACAGACATGTTCACGCACACAAATGTTTGTCCTGGATGGGAATCGAACCCGCGACCAGCGACATGATAGGCGGTATCTTAACCAACCACGCCAACTGGCCTGTCAACCTGTCATAACCCAGATACTGGGTAATATGATACCCCTTGGTAAGACTGGTTGTCAGACTTTCGGGCTTCTGATGACCCATCACGATTGTCACAGATCCATGAATGACAGCCGGGACCAACGGCTTAACGTGCTTTCCGAGGCACGGAGGAGTCTCAGTATGTATATATGGTCACCCATCCACAATGCGGTTGTTATTACTTAACCACGAGCTCCTAAAAAAAACAGTAATGGAGTATACTGGAAGTTATATCATCAGCCACGGCATTTCTGAATTCAATATGATCACACTACATACTTTAAAATTTGAATACCTACACTTTAAATAGCGAAAAATGCACTTTAAGTGCATTTTTCTGACTGGACCTTCTGTCTCCATCTATTTAGTGAATAAGTCCAAAGATAATCAATTTTTGTCGCGAAAGTTTTAATAGTGTCGCTAAGTTAATCTTTCTTTCCCTATTGTAATCACAAAGGAAGCTGAATAATGCGATGTGGACAGTTCAGCTGTCATCAACAGAAGAGCCAACAACAATAAATGGTTAAGGAATTTTGAGCTGAATTTTCAGTCTGTATCCTGAGTATTTTGACAAGGTAACAATATCCTGATGCCTGAGGGAGGACATCGCCATCGAGGCATACCACGGCGAAGGTGACGTGATGATCTGATAAGGTTTGCAGGCTCAACAGGGACAGAAATCGCACAAGACAGGGAGGGAGGTTTGGAAGGAAAAATGGGAGGCTTTCACCCAGCAGTGTGACACAATATTATAGGCTAACAAAAAAAAAAAAAACCGGCCAAGTGCTTGTCACGCACAATGAAGGGTTCCGTAGTTGAGATGAATTTATCCCAAGAACAATCTTAAGATTGTAGTTGAAAACATGTTCTCCCATACATTCTAACTGCAAATGCAAGTTTGTACGCACTATATTGAGAGATTTACCATGTTGATTTAAGACCATAGACTTCTTATAAGTTTTCGTGTTATCTATAGATATAGAACTATTGTCTGTATTTTTTTCAAAATTTTAGGCTCAGTAGTTTCGGAGATAAGGGGGGGAATGGTCAATTTTCATCTATTTTCTTATATAACTTTAAAACGATTTATTTAAAAAATATATATTTGAGACCCTCACAGTAAACCTTTTTATTTGTTATGTCATACTATAGTTTGCAAAACTTTTTTTTATTTTCTTATTTATCCCCCAAAATTGACCCCTATATACAAAATTCGTTTATTTACGTTACACGTCTGTGTTTGGGTCAGAGAAATTCATACGTGTACCAAATTTCAACTTAATCGGCCCATCAGATTCGGAGCAAATTGGCTGTGACAGACGGACAGACACACACGAGTAATCCTATAAGGGTTCCGTTTTTTCCTTATGAGGTACGGAACCCTAAAAACAATTTCCATTGTGCATTTGCGCTTGAATCCGTGTGGTTGGTTAAGATACCACCTGCCATGCCGCTGGTCGTGGGTTCGATTCCCATCCAGGACAAACATTTGTGTGCATGAACATGTCTGTTTGTCCTGAGTCTGGGTGTAATTATCTATATAAGTATGTATTTACAAAAAAAAAGTAGTGTATGTAGTATATCAGTTATCTGGTTTCCATAGTACAAGCTCTGCTTAGTTTGGGATCAGGTGACCGTGTGTGAACAATGTCCTAGGATATTATTATTATTATTATTGTGTTACGCAATAAGGCTGCTGGATCCTTTTCGCTCATTTTTTAATCACTGCTTCCACGGGCTTCTTCATATAATAAAAGTGGCTATGGAAATATCATAGTTATACATACTATCTGCCATATTGTAATGAGAATTTTTATTATTACCTTTATTTTGTTTTACACATATGTTGCATTATTAAATATTAGAATAAAAAGAATATAAACACATTTAAAAATATAAAACTAGTGACCCACCGTTATCGGGAACAGGGTCCAAGCTACCAGCGGACAGGGCTCCAGAGAGAGGAACCTGCTAACAATGCAAGCTGTGTCCAGAAGTACCGCTTTCTAAATCAAGCCCTTAATCCAGCTGCCTAACGAGAGCCTCGTGAGGTATTAGTTGAAGCTATTATTAAGCTATTGGCTATTACGACTAGCACATACACAATGATCGCTGAGTCCACATCCCACCACAAGCTAAACCAAGAGCCAAGTCAAGATATTTGTTTAGTTTATCTTTTTCGGCATTCAAGGAGGTTCCCGTCCTGTGGGACCGTTATGTCAACAATCATTGCGCGCCGCTCTGCTCGATCCATATTAATTCTAATGACAATAGCTTTTATTTTGACCTCAACCTGCCGGGTAATTTTATAACACAATGCTAATAGTTTTGACAGTTCAACAACATTCATTGCGTTATTTACGTGGTCAGACAGATGATTTTTCAAACATAATTATGAAGCAAAGAATTAGGAATATCCTTCAAAATCCTTCGCCATTAAAAACTAGAAGACATCTTATCTTTACATTTTAATAACCCAAGAACAAAAAGAATTACGTAAGCACGTAAGCAGCTTATATAAAAAAAAGAAAACCCCGCACTTAATTCTGGACCACTATTTGCGAATGCTAATAAAAACACTTCTTTTCAGACGCTTTCGAATTTAAATAAAAGAAAATTTACGCCCCTACATTAATCTGTATTCGCGTTTAAGTCATGCGATTAGTCTTTTCGCCACACAGTTTGAAAAAAGTTCGCTCTTTGGTGCTAAAAGTTTTAGTCGATTTGGCGTCAGAACATCTGACGTGACGTTCTGGGAGTTCTGATGGACTAATATCGTAATGATAAATGTGGTGGTTGTTTTTAGTGCCCATAGATTGATCTCTCAAAAACCTACATTTTGGAAGTGCACAAACTAAACGTAATTAAAGTTTAATATGCCATCTGTCAAATTAAGGGCCGATTTTTAATCTTCAGATAACTTTTATTTGAAGAATAAATATTGCGGTTTGATATTTCTTCTATTCAAGTGATTTTTTATACAAAAAAAAAACAGCACTATTTCATTAAAATTAGACAAGATATTAAAAAACATACAGCCATCAGATAATATCTGTTTGACCTAAAACCAAACTATAACTCTTTTCGCCACAGAGTAGAAAAAGTCCCAACTAAGTGCTTTCACTAAGTAGATTTGGCAAAAGCCGAGACTATCCGCACTGAATCATTTTATACTGGTACGAAGTGGTTGAAACTGGTTATATCCAGTTATTAAGTGCTCAAATTACAGCGCTCAAACAGCTGGTAGATTTTCGTTGATTTATCGAACTTTCTGGAGCTATCGACGTATGTTTTAGTTGGCTTTCGAGGGGGTTTAGCATAAGGGAAAACGAAGCGAGGTTTTTTCTATGCTCATAATAATGTTATTATCTTTCCTTCGATGAAGATATTTTATTGAGAGAACTCGATAACTCAATCAATGGTTCTGGATGGAGGATAATAACAAAGTTAGACCAGTACGCTGCGTACCTCTTCAAGCCAACGACGAATGCAAAACAATTTTATTTCCATCTTAGCCATACCGTCAGCGTGCCCAGTGTCAGGAGATGAATGAACACCCACTTTCAGTGTGGGTATTTGTATGGAATATCATAGTTTCTTTTGAAGGACAAAGCCAGGTTATTGGACGTGCTCTTGTGCTCTTGTTGCTCTTTTGAGGTGGTATTTGGAGGCGACAAATTTTCTTTATGTTGCGTAACATCCAGTCGGGTTTTCTAGGAGTCAGGATACACACCTAAAATCATTAGTTACAAAAATATACTTATTTCCATACATACTTCCTTTTTATACATTCGAGATACGGGGGGCGTGTGGCTATGTAAAAACCGGCCAAGTGCGAGTCCTACTCGCGCACGGAGGGTTCGCAGCATTATCTATAAAAACGGCAATAAATTCATGTTTGTTGTATGGGAGCTAAATATTTATTTTAATCTGTTTTTTCGTATTTGTTGTTATAACAACTAGTAACTAACAGAAGCAATTTCAACTGTCCAACTATCACGGTTAATGAGATACAGCGTGGTGAAGACGGACAGCGGAGTCTTAGTAATATGGTCGCGTTTTACCCTTTGGGTACGGAACTCTAAAAATAGCCGCACGGATCGACCAGGTAAAGCTACGCTTGCAGCAGTTGATCCGTGCCTCGGAAAGCATCGTCCCGGCTGTTATTCGTGGATCTTTGAAGTCGTTACGGGTCGTCAGAAACCTGAAAGTCTGACAACCTGTCTTACCAAGGGGTATCGTATTACCCAGTAACTGGGTTGACAAGGTCAGATAGGCAGTCGCTCCATGTAAAATACTGGTATTCAGCTGCATTTGGTTAGACACGCAACCGACCCCTACATGGTTGGGAAAAGGCAAGGCAGATGATGAGAGAATTTCGGTCACATCGAGGAATCTCAACGGCGGCGGCGCTTAGCTAAATAAGCAGGATTATATTAGGTATACAATGAGTGTGCGCGCAAACACGGGAGCAGGAAGTGTACCTGCTTGTGTTTCATCGACTCCTTTAAAAATACAACAAAATCCAAATCCACTTTAATATTAGAGTACAACATAATAAATGCAAATACCATCTTCCGACAGGTCCGGTGAAGGCGGATCATTTGCGTAATACCCAGCGATTATGCACAATCGTCTTTGCACTTTGACACACCACCGTTATGATGCAGCCTCTGACCGTAGGATCTAGAAATGTACAGTTTAGACTTAAGGGTGTAGACAGACTGTCGGGAAATTAACACAGTTAAAACAGTTTTTGAGAAAATGGTATTTAAGTGGGAGCAGTAGTGGCGAACTCAGGCGCATTACTTTGTGTAATTTATTTCATCACCGCTGCTCTCAAAACGGTGAAGGAAAACTTCGTGAGGAAACCGGCATGTCCTAGAACCAAAAATTCGAAGACTTGTGACATCTACCAACCCGCACTGGGCCCCTGTGGTGGATTTCATGTTCATGTACGTTGTTATCTTCACTATTACCTACTTCATGGGGTACTTAACTTTTGCAAAGTTAAGTATCCCATGAGTCACACTACCACGTCCAACGAATACGTCGAATTACAAGTCAGCAATGACGTGTTAGGGCGCGTTCCTACTATGTCGTGACGATTGATTTATCGTCTGACGACTATCGTCTCTAACTGTTCCCATTATAACAACTGTTTGTCGTCAATTTTTTTATCGTTTAGCGATTACCGTATCTAGCTGTTCTCATTGGATCGCGACGACATTTTATCGTTTCACGGCAGTCGCTTTGTCGTTTGCACATCATTAGCAAGCTACAACTCCACGATAGATAGTCGCAACAACGACACATGATTTGCCGTCACGATTTAGTCGTGACGATTTTTTATCGTTTTACGAGTGTCGTGCTAGCCGTTCCCACTGTCATGACAATTTGTCATCACTGCAAAAAATAGTCGTGGACGACAGTTAATCGTGTCGTCCTATATGTGAACACCTCCATTTAAATACACAAGCCACGACGTTTTAAACGACACGATAATCTGTCGTCATAACATAGTGGGAACGCGCCCTTAAGGAGACTAGCTGACCCGTAGACAGAGAACTGACCGGTGCGCTCGATCAGTCACCGTAACATAACAGCATATTTTTTGTTTGCAAACGCTGAGCAAGTGAATATTCTGCATGAGGCGTATACAGGATGTAATTTTAATTATCATTATCTTCTTAAGGGATCATCATTATGAACTTTTGCTATGGGACCAAACCCGAAATCGGGAAAAAAGTTCCCTATGTTCGCCGTTAAAGTATAGGGAACAGCTAATTCTTTTTTCGTGATTTCAGGTTTGGTCCCACAGTAAAAGTTGTTCATTATGATGAGTATAATGACGAAGAGGATAACGGTAATTAAAATTACACCCAGTATATCGCCAATTACCGGGCGCATAATAACTCCAGCATTGCCCAAACTATATCCAAACCCATCCTAAATATTCGACCTAGCCCCGTGTGTCATCAGCCTTAATTGTAGAGGCTTCATCGTACTGGCTTAGACCTCGGTGCCTCGCTTGCAAGGCATTAATAAAGCCAGGATTAATATTCCGTTCTGAAGCATCTCAGAGGATTATGCTGCAATCTTCTTACGGAATGAAGATCGGTCAAGTAGGATGGTTTAGTGTTACAGATCAAGGAAATAAAATGGAGGATTTAGCCTATAGAGGTATCTTTGAAAGAGGAATGTAATGAGAGGTCGAGATGGGAATTAATTTTGATTATTATTATAAGTATTTTCTTTGCTATGGAGAGCAGAGACGGTCCTAACTTCCTACATATTGTCTTGATAAAGAACTAGCCAAAAATATCCCATTCAAACGTATACAAAACTCGATCAGAATTAGGACAATGTAATATAAGAAATATTCTTCCGAAAATAAATTTGGTTCAAAATTAATCATATAATATCCAAAATTGAGTGTGATTAAAATAATTAACAACCATATAAGTACAAGATGGCAATTGGCTTACATGGGACTTAAACATAACTTGCGAAATGTGGGTGTACTATAGGTACACCTCTGCCTAACCCTTCGAGAAGAATGAGCGTGATGTTATGTTATGTTTATAAACGCAAGGAGGTATTCATTTAACACTTTATAAAAGACTTCTGCTGGTGACTACGTCCACGTGAAATTTTTCGTTTATAACATATACACACATTTACACTTGGCAATTCTGCAACTAAAATAGTAAAAGAATTTTCGGAATCGGATCAGTAGTTCTGAAGATTACGACCTACATACAAACTCATTAATCTTACTTGTTTATAATATTAGTACAGACTAACTTCTACCAGCGACTTCGTTTGCATGGAAGTCGTAAGAGACCACAATAATTACAACATTTTTATAAAACTTCCCTATATACTACGTTAGTAGTTTTGATCCCAACAGCCAAAATAAACAAAGAGTCAAGACTGATGACGCGGGAGCAAGTGACGTACAGTTGTCCGTGTAAGAAGCAGCTTGTCCTGAGGTCGACACTCACGAAGCATACGCTCACATGGAACTGCACGCGCTTAAACTGGAGGGAGTAATTGTGGAGAATTAGTGGTATACGTGATATAAACACTGTCTCCCCGACGCCACACTCTGATACAATTTCCTTCCCTTCCCTTGATGATGTTTCTCTGCAAAGACGCGGTTTTCAGCCAGGTTTCGGTACACAACTTCGGTGGAGTTTATAAGTTCCGAAGGAGCATAATCGTGACACCGACTTTAAGCTGATGATGATGTGCGCGAGTCAGTTTTGAATTCGCTAACGGCAACTCCCTTTGCCGTTAGCGAATTCTTCTTCCTCGTAGGAAGGGTTTCCAGGTTTTCTAGTAGGGTGCCGTCGTAGGCACCTCGTCGTACCTCAGCGACTTCGCAAACTGGTCCTCTTCACACACTTTTAAAATGCCAAGAGCGTAGTTTGGCGCGGTTTGTGACATTTTTAGGACAAAAAAAATTGTGATGGTCGTTTTCTAAATGGACGTCACCAAACTGCTTCGGAAGTACCGATGTAGCGACCATCAGGGCAATAGCGTAACACACTGTCAGTCGGAATCGGTTTCATTTTGACAGTTCAACAACATTCATTGCGTTATTTACGTTGTCGAGCAGACAAATTTTTCGAACATAATATGAAGCAATGGATTAGCAATTTGCTTCAAAATGATTCAGATTCCAATTGATAGTGTGTTTCGCAATTAGGGTGCAGACTGGTACTTGGCCACTTCATCCGATTAGTGCTCTGCAAAGCGAATGTTTCCTGATCGCTGCCCTTGTTTACATATTTGCAAATGTATATAAACGACTCGATGCTGGTACACGACTCAACATTAAAAAATGTTTTTGTGAAAATTACCTATTTCCTTGCTGACTACATCTTTTTTTCAAAATCTATGAATGCATATCAAAATGTTTCAAAAAGTTAAGAACAAGGTGCCCCATCTCAAAAATGATGGCATGCTAAGCTCCATAAAGAGAGGAGCTCGTGGCTAAGTAATAACAGGCGCACGGGTCGATCCATCAGGTTAAGCTACGCTTGCCGGGGTGACCATCTTTTCATACCGAGACTCCTCTGTGCCTCGGAACGCACGATTAGCCGTTGATCCCGGCTGGCATTCGTGGATCTTTGGCAGTCGTTGCGGGTCGTCAGTAGCCCGAAAGTCTGACAACCAGTCTTACCAATGGGTATCGTATTACCCAGTAACTGGGTTGTGGAAGTCAGATAGGCAGTCGCTCCATGTAAAATACTGGTATTCAACTGCATCCGGTTAGACTGGAAGCCGACCCCAACATAGTTGGGAAAAGGCTAGGCAGATTGATTGATTGCTTAGTTCCATAAAGGTATAGCGTGATGATAATCATTTAAAAGGTTAAATCTGTAACTATCTATGGCTCGTCTTTTTACAATTTGCGGTAAAGGATAGAAGAATACGACCATAAAGCAGTAGTGCTATATATGATATACCTACTGCTCATCCCCCGTAGCAAATAGCGTAATAATATATAGCCCATAGACTGACCAAACTTATGGGTAATGTCTATGTAAAATTTGAACAAAATATATCCGGTAGTTTTTGCGTGATGCTGGAACATTTAGACAAACAGACATAAAACTGTATTTTCGGCATTAGAATCGTTCCCAGACCTCGCAAAAATTACTAAAAAAAAAAACATGAAATGTACAGTTTTGACTTCGCTACGATTTTATTATATGTATAGATAAATTCACATAGCACGACAACTGAAAAATACCATTGGGACGAAAAACAAGTTGAGCAAATTCATATCCCAGTACCTACTTTACAACGTCCAAATTATCCTAAAGTAAACAATCTACAAACGAGGTCGAAGAAACCTCGCCAAAATTCTCCTCATACATTTTAAGCTGCAGTTAATAATTTTAAATGAGGACAAAACATAACATTTAAGCTCTTCATAAATTAAATAACACTAGGAGTGGCTAAATAAATTGTGTGGCCTGGCGCGGGCATGCCCGAGGCTATGCCAAATATTCACTAAATTGTTGGGATCACATGTTAACTCAAGATTTTGGAGCTTCTTTGATAGATGGGGCTAAAGTGCTTGTATTCTGTGGATAAGGTAAGTGCAAATAATGTAGTGCAAACTTGGTGACACTAATATTTATGTTACTAATCGCATCGGATGTAAGAGGGATTTGACAGAAATATAATGATATTCGCCGTTTGACAATGTTTGGTAACCCCTGAATTTGGTTACGAGTATCAGGATTATTACAATATTAGTCATTTGACTCTCTTTACATTGTTCAAATATGTATATACGTAGGGATTTTCTGTTTTGTTAAACAAATTCAAATTCAAATTCAAATATTCTTTATTGTGGTACATAGGTAAGCAATAAGTTGTTACATGTTTCCGAAATTGTACACAGCTATGACCCGCCATAATGGCATACAATAATTTTAAAGTAGGTAACATTTTAACAGCATAATTAAATAGAAAATTAAAATAATAACAATTTAAATATGCAGCACTTTAGAATTAACGAATATTTTTACATGTCAAGGCAACAATTAAAATAACGAGACATAAATTATAAATTCAGTTAGAATTAAATAATACAAATTAAGAAATATACACATTTTACTTATCAGGGGAACAATTAAAATTAAATAACATCGTCGAGATAATCTTTTAAAGTATAGTAACATTTGTCTAACAGCAATTGAAATAATTTCTTTTTATAATTATGCAAATCTAAATCTCTAATTGTCTTTGGCAATTTATTATATATGTCAGGTATTAGATAAAAAAACAAACACTTGTACATAATCTTTTATCTTTTAGTGAGATCTCTTCCCGATTAAAGTCTAGCGATATTTTCGTCGCATTCGAAACTAAAACATATATATACTCCTTTCCATAAAGAACTTCGCCCAATTCTTTTATGTAAACAAAGAGACATAAATACAATTTAGCACAAAACAAATGGATACAAAGTGCTTGCACGTTGAATAAGCCACAATAACTAAAGTACGGAATAAGAGGTGTAGCGGATGGTAGAATGTCGAGCTATGGTCGATATCAAATATTTGTTGGCCATCCAGCCGTACAACGTGCTTTTGCTACGATAGACATAGTGTGGATGATGCTATAAAAATGTAGGCCTACTCATGATATAAAAATGTTGGCCTACTCTTGGTATAAAAAATGTAGGCCTACTCATGGTATAAAAATGTTGGCCTACTCATGATATAAAAAAAATCGGGAGGTGTCGTAGGCCAACTACTTGCAATGAAATTTCTTTCGCTGTTTATTATGTACAGTTTATTACAGAGCCATCTAGTGGTCACAAGTTTCAAATGTTAAAGTACCCTAAAGTGTATCAAAAACAAAAACTTTGACACTTGAAACTGCGTTTTCGGGCATAACGCTTTTTCGTTACGTCACGATTTCTTCCAGTTTACTCCTACTGCAAGCCGTGTTAAAGAACTTCGTTATAATAATGTTTACTGCTATATAAATATGTATATCTGGGGCAGCAAAAGTGCGTCGTCTGGGAAGGATGACTTAGAATATTGTATCTACTAGCAAGATGGCAGGCTATTCATTAATAGACAAATTGGATTGATGCTAATCACTATTGCCATAAGCGGTGTACTTGTATCTATTTATTTAACCATTTATGTACACACATAGATATACAAAACAGACAAGTAAAAATAACAGAAATTTACGCACAAAGGCGATGCTCATTTTTAAAGAAATTCTCTTACTGGCTTGATATTGACTAGCCAAATGAAGTTAGTAACCAGTGAGCAAGATATTAAAATTGATCGATTTTAAATTAAGTATGTATCTTGAATTCCAATAGTTAGTCGTCGACAGTACAGGTAAGAAAATGTAAAAGTTCCGTGTATATATAATATATCATAATATGGTCAAAGAAGAAACAAAAAAAAAAAATAGTTTATGATAAAAACATGCTGTCATCACTAATCCAACTAATGATCACAATGTTGATGATGATATCAACATTCAAACTCTATCCCACCCCATAATTAATGTATCGGCTGAACATCCACACAAAACCAACATTGACGGCGTGGCGTTCAGTATTCTGAAAATGTAAAGCAAGCTGTTTGGTGTAAATGTTGCAGTGTTGAGAGAGGTACGCCGCTGAATTTCACTTATTCACTCTTTTCATAAAGGCCTGTACATTTTGCGCTTAAAACTTTGTACATGGGTAGCTGGAAGGCAATTAAAATATGCTGCAGTTATTTCGGATAGCCACCACGGTTGAGTACAGTTTTCTGACTATGAATGAGGCCCGTCTGCGTACGGCTAGCCTAATTGGATAGGAATCGCAGAATGATGATCGTATCTATGTATTTCAAAAAGTTCTACACTGTAAGTTAGAATGCTACGAAGATTTTTTGTCACCTGATTGACATTGAAAGGGGTTTTGGTAAACATTTATGAAATTGTCACAGAAATTGTGTTGATAAAACAAGATGGCGCCAAAAGAACTTCGCAGCGTTGGGTATGTCGGTTTCATCATTTTACTCTTCGTTAAGTTGTGATAACACAAACATTTTTGTCGATTTTTCTCGTCTCTGCTATGTAGTCAGCGAACCTAAAGATGCTGCCCTAGTGTTAGCCCGCGTCCTATTTAAAAGCCATCGTCGCGTCCATATGTCACTTTCTGTTCGGTGAACTTGAACGCGTTGTTGCGCTGACAGGGGGCGCCTTCCGGTTTTCCGAACAAAAAGTGACACATGGACGCGACGATCACAATCTAAAAATATTAGCTTTCTGCACTACTTCTCCATATAAACTTTAGCTATTCCAATGGAGATCAGTTATATTATATTGGGCCTAAAATCCAAAATGCTGGCCAACGAAAAAAAAACCGGTCAAGTGCGTGTCGAACCACGCACAATGAAGGGTTCCGTAGTTGGGATGAATCTATCCCAAGAACAAACTTAGCATTGTAGTTGAAAAACATGTTCTCCCATACATTCCAACTACAAATGTCCATAATTAAAGGAAAAGGATCCAACCCACATTACACCTAATGTGGGTTGGATTCTTTTCGTTTAACTATGGACAAATGTAAGTTTGTATGCACAATATTGAGAGATTTACCATGTTATTTTAAAACCATAGACTTCTTATAGGCTTTCCAGTAATCTATAGCTATAGAACTATATTCTGTATTTTTTTCAATATTTTAAGGTCAATAGTTTCGGAGATAGAGGGGAGAATGGCCAATTTTCGACTATTTTCTTAAATAACTTTAAAATAGTTTATTTTAAAATTATAAAAAATGCATATGTTTGAGACCCTCACAGCAAGCGCTTTCATTTGATATATTGCACGGTACAGTTTGCAATTTTTTTATTTTGTTATTTGCCCCCCTAAATTGAAAATTCATTAATTTACATTACATGTCCGAGTTTGGGTCACAGAAATACATAGGTGTACCAAATTTCAACTTAATCGGTCTATTAGATTCGGAGAAAATTGGCTGTGACAGACGGACAGACAGACAGCCACATGAGTGATCCGTTTTTTCCTTTTGAGGTACGGAACCCTAAAAAGTGTGCCACCTAAGTCGAAGAAATCCACCCAAGCAAAATCTGTGCAATGGTAGTTACCAGGAAGTACGATGTCCCACTCCTGAGCATGGGCGGAGTCGACATTGGCATGTGTTAGGAAATCAAAATGTGTCGTTTCAGTAAGTCCGTGCAGTTGGCAACAAATTGTCTAGAATACGCACGTAAATTACGAGTAAAATGAGTGACGACGAAATTATTGTTGATTTATTAATTTACAATGGACCACTATCACACTTTCCACAACCACGCTGCTAACGTGTGTAGAAAAGCTGCCAATATTTACAAACAGCCATCTAGAGCGGCCAAAGCGAGCTGGGGACTGCACCCGGAGGCATACGGAGCATTTACGGCGGCACGGCCGGTGTACGCGGTAAGCGCCTGGGCACCGGCAACTAAGAAGATTGGATTCCAAACCAGTGGAACTGAAGATACAAGAACGGCGAAACAGCCTCCGTCACTAAAATATTCTTCTCAGATGCGACAGATGCCTTAAAGGAAACCAGAATTTTCAATTTAAAGAAACAGCTGAATGAATGCTCGTTCGGCGCCATAATAAAAATGATTAGGTAGACCCCCGACCAGGGTCTCCTTTCATACTCCTCCGTGCGCGTAGTTTTCGTAAAAAGAGGCACAAAGTTTTTGCCTCACATATTAATATAATGATATCCGAACAAAAGTGTATAGCCTGCCTAACTTGAGTCAAGTAAACATAGCCGCCAGGATGAATGCCTCACAGTTATGAAATAATAATTTCGTTGCCTCCACTCTTATTTGTTTCACATTTTAGACATTTTTGCTCAGAAAACGAGTAAGGTATTCTAGCCGAGTGGATATTGCAAACAATAAGCATTTAAGAATGGGATATACTTGTATGAGAGAAATACCAGTTTGTTCTTACCTATAGCACCTCTAGGTAGAATATAAATTCAAATTCAAAATATTTTATTTCACAAAAACCTACATGGGCACTTATGAAACGTCAGAAGCTAGGTGCACGGTTCCAATTGATCGTTTCGTATCGAGAGGAGCCGGCAACAAACCGGTTTGATACCATAATTATATAATTATCTGAACGTATGTTACACCAGGAGGTTTTTTTAAATCAACTAATATTCACAGATCGCACCAGAAGTATAAGTAATCGTAACTGAACTCAGTTTCGTTGTTATAGCTCGGCGTACTGTAACTACAAAGTTGTGTCGTTGCAGTAAGTCCATGCAGTCGGCAACAAATTATCGTCGGTCACAGCTCTGCGAGGTTCTGGTGACGGAATGGCGGAACAGGCTTCTGCGCCCTACTGCCGGCCTCGCTACCGTCGAGGCGATCCGACCAGTGCTCGGCGAATGGCTCGGGAGGAGGCACGGCTCTCTGTCGTTTCGGGCGACGCAGGTGCCACACACTGGCAGAGTGTGTCGCATGGGAGGAGCCGCGCCGTGCCCTCGTATCAGTAGTCGGAGCCGACTTATCGCTACCGGCCGTCGCTCATTCTATGGCCGGGGGCGCCGAGACGTGGGATGCGGTGATCTTCTTCTGTGAAACGGTGATTTCGCAGAAGGAGGCTGCGGAAAGGGAGAGGGAGATTGAAACCACTCTCCCGATCCGCAGCAGGCGAACTAGGCGTCGGCGGAGGGCGGACAACGCCCTCTTCCAGCCCCCGTAAATAGGTCCGGAGGGACGGCGGACTCGGGGACGTCCGCCGCCCCTCATCCAGCAGGACCCGAGGCGGCGGCGCGTAGTGTTCCACGCGCGCCCCTAATGGACGTCGCGGGGGGAGTTTCACACCTCACTACCCCCGCGGGCCTGAGGTGGATCGCAATGGCGGGCCGGCATTAGCCGGGGATGGTGGAAGGCGCACAAGTTCCCATGATCCCCGGTCCAAGTGTGGGAAGGGAACACCGGGGTGGTTTTTAGTCAGTAAGAGTCTGACAGACCACTCCGCCCGCCCCAGGGCGGAGGACATCCATGAGGATTTTCCACCCCGGAACAAAAAAAAACAAAAAAAAAAAAAGTCGGAAACAAATTGTCTAGAATACGCACGTAAATTACGAGTAAAATGAGTGACGACGAAATTATTGTTGATTTATTCATTTCTTCAATTAAAAAACACGAATGTATTAGGAACTACAAATCCAAAGAACATAGTAATAAAATTAATAAGAATATGTCTGGTCTCCTAGATTATTTGACAACTACTACACACGCCACAACTAGGCGACTACGTCGCCGCCGCTAGGCGACGAAGTCGACGGTGCGGCGACGACGTCGTCGTCCACGGTCGTCAGCAAGGTGACTACGCCGCAGCGCTCGTCGTCGATCGAGTGTCGTTGGTCTTTTCGGGCATAACGCTTTTTCATTACGTAATGATTTCTACCAGTTCACTCCTACCCTACTGCAAGCCGCGTTAAGGGGGAAGCGTGAGGGTAGTCCGCGAAATTCAAATACTCTTACGTTTTTATGTAATTTGCAAGTCGGTATTAGGTTGTATGTCGAATAAAGTATGATTCGCAGCCGTAACAATTATGTATTTACAGAATTATAATTATTAAAATCAGTAATACAACTCCTTAAGTTAATATAATCCTCAAATGTCAAGATCTCATGAAATAGTCATTCATTAGATTTTTTTAAATTTTCCTGGTCTTAAAGAGTTGTATTCATGACTTTAATAATTTTAATTATGTAAATATATACTAACTACGGCCGCGAATTACATCTTGATCAACGTACAACCTAATGCTGACTTGTAAATTGCAAAAAACGTAAGAAAATTTCAATTTCGCGGGCTACCCTGACGCTTTCGCTTTAAGGAACTTTGTTCCAAAAACATGATATAGTCTGTCTCTTAAGATACAGGTTTACTTAGTTTAAGAGGCAGGGTTGCAATACTTGAGTACATAATTCAACATAGAACCAGATGTACATAAGTTCCTATTTGTATTTTTTTTTTTAGGACATAGGATACTTTCGTTACGTTCCCCTAGGATAATTTCTGACAAGATCATAGCAGAATTTCCAAATGCCCATAGAAAACAGAACAAAATAATTAAAAATGTTTACTTTCACAAGATTATTAAATAAATACGTATGTCAAAATATACTCGTCTGTAATAAAAATTACTTAACTTTTTTTTTTATTATTTTGAAAAGAAAATTTTTGTTTGTTCGTTAAGCCTTATTTTCTATTTATTAGATTATGTTGGCTGACGGTATCTTCGTTAGGCTTCAAAGGGAATGATAGCAAATATATTAAAAATTGCTGTTGATTGACGAAAAATAATAATTTGACCTTTATAAAATCAGAGCAAGATCTTTAAAAGGATATTCTTTTAAATTTTGTTACATTTTTATTTATACCCATTTAAAATATAGTCGACTCTCGATCATTTGAAACTCAAGGGACCAGAGATAAATTTCAAATTACCAAGAGTTTAAAATAACAGGAGTTTTAATAACCAAGATCGAGGGAGAAAATTAAGTAAACGAGCTGACTTACTTTAACTTTTAAAGGTATACTGGAATGCGAACTGTAAACTCACTCATATCTTATTTATGTAAACAATCGATACGTCTGCCCATGTATATAGCAAACAGTAGGTGCATGATAAACGCTTCAAATTATAGAGAGTAGGGAAGCCCGGACATCAAATTATTGCATGTTGACGGGCAAAATACTATTCCGTCAGCTTCAAATTACCGAGGGGACTAATTAACATTGATTTTATTCAATTGATCGAGTATTATTCCAGGGACCAGAAAAAAGTTTCAAACTATCGAGAGATTCAAATTATCGAGAGTCGACTGTAGATCAAACAAAAAACATGCTATGACTTTAAAAAAAAAAAAAAAACATAGAATACCTACCTTCACATTTTACATAATGCTGCAGGTCCATCCGGTCGCACCTCTACTTCCCACAGTTCAAAGCAATGCAAAGGAAGTACTTATGTTTTATTTAAGAACCGCTCGACATCAAAAACTAGCTTTCACTTGACAATTTCGCAAATCATACCTGCCTTTAGCAAGACAGAATTCGCAATAACAGTACACTTTTGCTGAAACGAAAAATAGAGTACTTTTTCTAATAAACTTTGCCGTTTTACAAATTCCCTCTGTGTTAAGGATTGCATTTTTTAACAGCTACTCAAACAGGTACA
Source organism: Dicycla oo (assembly GCA_948252095.1). Classification (NCBI taxonomy): domain Eukaryota; kingdom Metazoa; phylum Arthropoda; class Insecta; order Lepidoptera; family Noctuidae; genus Dicycla; species Dicycla oo. Next base: position 21,421,379 of record OX411716.1, read on the forward strand.
GAAGTGCAGTAGAAATGTTACTAACTCTGTTCCAAAACTTTTTGATGATACTGTAAATAAACCGTTCAGGTAATATTCTTACGCACTCTCATTCTCTTAATCACTCACTAAAGGGCACGTTCATCTGTATTTCGAAGGTTTCAACTTTACGAAAAATGATTTTATAAATAACATTATAAGTATTGTTATTCAAACATTGTCGCTGAAAAGTGAGATTAAACACAATTCTCAAGTGTAAAACCTTTTATGATCATTTAAAAATTGGATTTAGCGATTCAATCAACGAAATCATTCAATTTGTAAATTTACACTACAATTTGCCGTCTACGGGTGTAACTAACTCATTTGTTTACATTTCATTAAAATGTTTTGAAACAGAGTACACGTTTATTTTCCAAATTTTCAGGGATCCTTGCAGAGTGCGCCGCGGCGTAGTTCGAATTTTTTTATTACCAAACCTGATCCTGAACTACGAAGTTGAGTTTCTGAACGAAATGGTTTTCAGCTGCTCGGCTGTCCCATTTCAAAACCTAGTAAGGGACATTTTTAACAAAAATCGTTTTATTCCATAATCTTGCTAACCTAGTTAGTCCCTACCAAATACAAAAACACAGCGTTAAAAACTCACAAATAAGCAGATATATTTAAGCATCGAAACCTAGTGTGCCCCATTCACTGCCCCGTGACCACTTTAAGTTTTTGCGCTCTCCTGTAAAATTTCGTTTTAAGTCCTTACTAGGTTTTGAAATTGGGCAGCCGTGCTATAGTGATGCATGCGTAGCTGTACAAAGCTTGCCTTGTTATTTTTTTTCCGGGAAAAGTTACGAGTGTTTTATGTACAGAGGATAAAACCAGTGTAAAGTTGGATTGATCACTTAATGCTCTGTTCCTATAAACTAAAACGAATCGATTTGCTTACCAATGGTAGCTATTTTCATTGCCAAACTGGGCATTTAAATAGATTCGTAAGCTAATTATTTACCTGTGATAGCTACTTCCATATGCATAGTAATGCAAAGCTATAGTTTGACCAAGACCGCTGTACCGCGCCTTAGGAATGAGTGGCGAGGCGGGGTGCAACGCTGGCGAATGAGCGGTTAGGACGCCGTGAGCGTTGACGAATGAGCGGCTTGCACTGCTCCCCGTCTCGCCGCGTGCATACCTACGGCGCGGTATAGCGGTCTTGGTCAAACTATATAAGGTCTTCGCTTGATTATTAGAAGCTTCCACGTGGATCTCGATATTCCCACCATCTCCCAGTTCTTGAAACGCAATTCCAAGCGTTTCTTCGACTCAGCCACCAACCATCGCAACCCTCTGGTTGTCGAGGCGGCTAGCTATGTCCCCTCTCGTATTAGTAAGGTCCGCCGCCCCAGGCTTGTCCTCTCAGATCCCGACGACCCCATAACTCTTCTCCAGGAGAGCAGTAGGGACCGTAGGAACAAAAACAAATCGACATTCCGACCTCGCCGCCGAGGTCCCTCGCGACGACCCCGTAATAATCGTCCTCCCCCCCGTCCCTTGCTCGGGTATGATGTGCCAGCTGGTGGCGTAGCTGAGCCAGTAGCTTTAAACTCCCCTGACAATAATAATTCTAATCTGATCCAGCCTGTCCCATCTTGCTGTCCTCCCCCCAGCGACGCCCTAAGCCGAGGCCCGTTCCCCACAGGGGGAGCCCTTAGCGTGTAGTCGCTTAGTCTGTAAGTTTTTTGCCCCTGGCTGGAGGCTTTGAGTTTTCTTAAGGCAGCCACAGGATAGTCCGGTTAAGTAGTCTCGACCTCTCTAGGTCAACTACGAGATGCCATTCACAAAAAAAAAAAGAGCTACAAGAGTCTTAATTTTAACCAATAACGGTCCGTAATTTATAGGAATCGGCCATAAGTCCAGTTTCCGACTAAATTTCAATTTTATTAAGATAACATCCGTGACGGTTGCCAGTAATAAAATAAATTAGAAAACCCAGCCGTATTCTGAACCTCTAGAGCATCTAAATCATCCACCATAACTAACTTTGTCGGTCTCGTTTTTCTTGTTTGTTAGCAGTTGGTCAATAATTAATATAAGCTTAATGCTTTCCGATGTGTACGGTGTACTATCTAGGGATTGCTGATATATTGGACCGTTGAAGCAAGGGAAATGTTTTACATATTGAAATGCAAAAGCACATCCGATGTTCTGAGTAGGTTACTACAGTTTAATGTTTGTTTTTTAGGGTTCCGCACCTCAATAGGAAATAACGGAACCCTTATAGGATCACTCGTGTGTCTGTCTGTCCGTCTGTCACAGCCAATTTGCACCGAATCTAATGGACCGATTAAGTTGGAATTTGGTACACGTATGTATTTCTGTGACATAAACACGGACGTGTAACGTAAATAAATGAATGTTAAATATGCAAATAAGAAAATTAAAAAAAAAAGTTTTGCAAACTGTACCGTGTGACATATCGACTGAAAGGGCTTACTGTGAGGGTCTCAAATAGATTTTTCTTATAATTTTAAAACCAATTGTTTTTATTTTATTTGAGAAAATAGACGAAAATTGACCACTCCCCCCTTATTCTCGTATAAGGCGTATTGTCAAAGCGTTTATATGGGAAATCTGTGGGTCAATCACACCAAAAGATCGCTGGATGTCCTGCACTGCACGTCCAGTATAACAACATCTTCAGGATGATGATGTTGGGACTGTCTCTTTCCTGTAGTGCATCGGGGATGTTTGCGCTGTATCGCACTGATGGCTTTCATGCCGTCATCCGTAAGAAAACTGTATCCCTGATCTGCAGAATGCCGAGAACCCCACGACCTCATTCCACCGGCCCCCTTCTACCACCGGACATCTAGACGCACTGCCAGTTACCATCCCTACCTGGTTGCTATTCCACCAATTCGCACTAAGCGCTTCCAAATGTCTTTTATAATGCGCACAGCAAAAGAGTGGAACTCACTACCTGCGTCTGTGTTTCCGAACGTATACAACCCTAATCTCTTCAAAGTGAGAGTGAACAGGCTTCTTCTGGGTAAGCTCACTCCATCGTCGACTTTGTCTCTGTCACCTCTGACCTAGACTAGAGTCAAGAGCAAACCCATCACAAATAAAAAAAAAAAAAAAAAGAATGCGTGGCAGCTGCAACGGATTTCTGAAGACTTGTAGCAGATAAGATCTCTTCTCCGATATGGAGATCCGTTATTAAGAGGGTAATTTAAATGTATTTTAATTTAAATCGGACTGTATAGATCAAGTTATCTGAAATAAATTATTTTTTTTTATCTCCGAAACTACCAAGCCTTAAATTTAAAAAAAAAATAATCAGAAAATAGTACACGAAAACTTATAAGATGTCTATGGACTTCAAATAACATGGTAAATCTCTCAATATTGTGCGTACAAACTTACATTTGCAGTTGGAATGCGTGGGAGAACATGTTTTTCAACTACAATGAAAAGTTTGTTCTTGGGATAATTTTATCCCAACTACAGAACCCTTCATTGTGCGTGGTCCGACATGCACTAGGCCCGTTTTTCGTAATAGATACATAACAAGTTTTTGCCCGCAAAAAGTATCCTATGACCTAACCTGTTTTATACTGTATCTGCGTACCAAGTTTCATCCAAATCCGTTCGGCTGAACAGATTTGGATGGAACTTTACGTTAAGGCGTGAAAAGGTTATAGACAGACCAACAGACAGTCAGGCAGAGTTACTTTTATATTTATAATATTACTAGCTTTTGCCCGCGGCATCGCTCGCGTGAAGTGCGGAAATTATCCCACGGGAACGTACCGGACCTGGATAAGGACATACGAGTAGGATACTTTTTATCCCGGTGGATAAAAAGTATCCTATGTCCTTATCCAGGCCATGGTCTACTCAAACAAAATTTCATCCAAATCCGTTCAGCCGTTTTAACATGAAAGCGTAACAAATAAACACTATTTATAATTTTATAGATTAGTTAGGATTATGGAATATGGATATGGGAAATAACCTTGACAAGGAATAATCTATCCGTAGGGGATAGATTATTTATTCCTTGTCAAGCTTATATCCCAGTAATCAAATATACAACGGTACACATGACTACATATCAAGCTATAAGTATCCATTATAAGCTGAACTTGCATTGTATTTAATTTCCGTACAGTGAGATGTTAGCTTATACCGGAAATTTATAGCTTGATATGTAGCCGTGTGTACAATGCAATTAAAATTAAATTAGTTGTTTATTATTTTATTAATTTAATATAATATAACGACGTCATACATATTCTGCATTATTCATTTTATTATTTGGTTTTAGTTTATTATTGTAAAATGTAATCGTAATGTTTGACCACGAAATGCTTCTTTTAAATTATGGCACTTAAGGGGGAAGCGTCAGGGTAGCCAGTGAAATTCAATTTTTTTTACGTTTTTTGCAATTTACAAGTCGGTATTATATTGTACGTTGATCAAATTATAATTTGCAATCGTAAAAAGTATCTATTTACATAATTAGAATCATTAAAGTGATCAATACCACTTTTTAAGACCAGGTAATCCCAAAAAATTACTATTTCATGATATCTTGACATTTTAGGATTATACTAACTTAAGGAGTTGTATTACTGATTCTATTGTATATAATTCTGTAAAAACATATTTGTTACGGCCGCAAATGATTCTTTATTTAACATACAACTTAATACTGACTTGCAAATTGCAAAAAACGTAAGAAAATTTGAATTTCGCGGGCTACCCTGACACTTCCTCCTTAAATGGTTTTAATTTTTCGCTGCAGAAGCTGAAGATATGATTGGAAAACTAAGGTATGTTTGGTGAGAGATGATAATACAATATTTAATAATAATTATAATAACCACACCAATGTATCTCTACGTTGACGTCGTGGTGGGGCTTACGCGCTCCTGAACCATCGATCTCTAATAAACAACTAGATACACAATCAGCGGCAAAAAATGTCCTCACCGAAAGTCCACCAAATTTAACATTTGGTGTACTTTTACTCTAGTAGCATTTGAACGCTCCGACAGTAAGCATGACTCAGTGCTCGTTTAAAAAGTGCGAAAATCACACTTCCAGGACGCAAAAAAATGATGGAGTTTCATATTTTCGGTAACTATTAATATTATCAATATATAATTGTTATCACTGTATTGTAAATTCTGATATTTTCTCAGGAAATCGTCGTAAAAACATTTTTTTAATTAAGTCGTAATAAACAGGAGGAGTTATAAAGCATCTCAATTGTAAAGACTCTCAGTAAACGTAGTAATCATACTATCGCATGCCCGCTTAAATTGTTCGCGTTATGTGCGTTGATTCTGTTCCATTTGTGGAGACGCTATTGTTTCTTTTTTTTTATTATTAAAGTTACTTATGATTTTTTTGTTTTTTTTTTTTTTTTAATGAGACTTGTTTACTGTTTCTATAAATATTATAGTAACACAATCCCATGCAAAAGTTCTCGTCGCCAATTGTGTTTACGTAATTGTAGTTGAAATAAATATACGTTAATGTAATTCAAACGTACCCGTCCAAGTGGGCATTCATTCGGTAAGGACCTTTTATGCGCTGATTGTGTATCTAGTTCTTTATTAGTGATCGATCCAATCAGGTAAAATATAATATAATGATTACACATATACACCAAAGAAGAGAATAAAATGTGTTTTATTACGTACACTTTTTTTAATACATTAAGCTTAACAAGCTTTAAAAACATACCTTTATAATAATATACAGGGTTACTGGAAACTCGACCACTTCCTTGCAGGAGGTGATAGAGGGGCTAAAATGTGACATATTTAACCCCCATATGTATGGCCGAAAATTAATACTTTTAGAGATATTTGAATTTGAGAGAGAAACTTGATTTTTTTTAATAATCTGTTGTAATTTGAAATTATTTGATATTTTTAGACATTTTACTGCTGTATTAGCTTTGTTAGAATGTTAGCTATAAATAAAAATAAAAATGAAACCAACCAACATGATTTGTTTTTTTAAATTTATAGTTTAGTGTGAAAATTCGGAGTAATTTATAAAATACCTAAAATTCAAATATCGACAATTCGACTCTACTCATGCCTTTGTCCTAGCGGTGAGCCTCGGTCGTAAAATCTATTGTTTTTTTTTTCGCACTGTAAATCTGATTTTAAAACATTGTAAGTAAGGTTGAATTTATTTTGATGTATGTTGACTAGCAAGCACCGGTCGTAACGGCTTTGTGAATACAACTTTAAACATTGCACTTATGGTTGAATTTACATTAACGTATATTTATTTCAACTAGAAGTAGGTAAAGACAATTGGCGACCGTTTTAAGAGAATTTTTGTATGGCATTGTGCATCTAGTTGTTTATTAGTGATCGATGTCCTGAACTCTAGGTCTGTGCCGCTAGAGTTTACTTTGCCAAAACAGGTGTAAGGTGAGGAGACACACCAAGAGAGATACATGAACTAAGTACAAGTGGCGAGCTGTTCGGCAGTAGCGACCCCATCTCCCGGGAGAAGTCTTGTTCCTCACCACGGGCTTGCCTTTATTGGCTGGCCTGAGTGAACATTGACGAGGAACAGAGCTCCCACCTCTTTCTTGCCTTTATTGGCCAGCTTGAGTGGTGATTCGCAAGAGCAAACGTGCTCAGAGGGAGAAATTAGGTATTCAGTAAGACGCTGCTAGGGATCTTGACCGTACATCCGGGATACCTATCCACACTTTATCAGCATCTCAGGACATGTTGCCCCTTTATCGCTACGACACTATGTGCTAGCGACCGTTTTCGGGAGCCCATTATTGAGTGTGCAAGTCACCCCCTGCCATTTTATTTATACGTTGTTTATAAAACATTGGTCAGGTAGGGGCAATTCTAGGTAACCAGTCCAAAGCCACCTAAACCCATAGCCTAACATGTTTCGTTTCCACGTTCTGCAATAGTCCTTCAGCAACTGGATATTGCCCTTGGGTGCACTTGCATAGTGCATACAGGGACGTCATCGGTCTCATAATTAAAAAAAGGGGCCTCTGCGGGTTGGCTTCGGTCCCTCGCAAGCCTTCCAAAGGTCCGGGACTCCAGGGTCCCGAGATATGTCAAGGACATTTTAAAATAATAATAAGAATACGTTAAGAACCGCTTTCATATAAATATATTACGGTATATAGCTATATCACGGCTTCAATCATCTTACTGCGACATTTACTTCCAAAGGACCGGGAATAATACAAATATGATTCTTTTGCGGCAGCATAAGATATAGCAAGAAAAAAGAAAAAGTATAACTTTCCGTTCGGACTTTCAACCCTATAAAATGATAGGAGAATGTAACGGAAGACGTCATAGTACAGACGCCAGCACATCAAGCTAGTACAATCTGTCAGATTTCTTTAATAGATTTTCGACTTTATTGCTAAAGTATTAGGTTCAAGGTTGATTGGGAAAATCTGACAGTTTCGGGTAGGTTGACCTGCTGGCGTCTGTACCTACATATTTTTATGCTGTTGTTGTGGACAAAAATAATCATAATATTCTTTTAAAAGCAAAGTTAGTGGTCAGATAAGAAGTTAATTTTAAATACTGATTAACAGTTTTGGAATGATTGATAATATTGACTAGCATATTTTTAGAGCTGCAAGCTGCAATACGCAATAGATCCTCAAAAGAAAATAGCACAGGGAGAAAAATAAGTGTTTTTTTTTTAACACCTCAGTCAATATCTTCATACAGTATTATGATGTAACTCGCAAGATGTGTTTCAATTAATTTTTAATTTGTTTTTAATTAGTTCCGTTTAAAATCTTCATGGTAAATAATCGGAACCGTTCATTTTCTGCCGATCATGTTGGCAACACTGTGGCTCATAGTTTGGGTAAGATAAGTTATTATTAATTTTTACAATATTTAACACAAGTAGGTAACTATCTACACTAGGTTACAAATTAAATAACTAACTATACAAAAACAAAAGGACACTTTAGACGACGAAGCAGGTACTTGACGCATGGCTGTCATCCGTGAAACATGCCCAGAAGTCTAGCAGCATTGCCACGCTGAATGGCAATGCTAATTCCTTGGCAAAAGAACGAGCTAGCCCTCTGGTCACGTGAAGTGTCGACCAGTCGGCGAGAAATTTCCTCAAAAAGGAGACGCGCACTCGGGCCCCATGACCCGAGCGTTTCGATCCCAAACGGCTCAAAACTGTAGAACAGTTCCCCATAAGGTTACATTATTTGCAGCGCTTGAGGGAAATTCATTAATACTAATCCTATTTTATTGTTAGGGTTATATTTCAGTTGAGAACGGTCTAGTATAAAGTCCAAAACCAGCTTGTCACTTTGTCACTTACTTGCAATCAGCATATAACTTCGCCAGGCCTCTCACACATCACAATATTTTTGACTACCTAAGAATAACTATGTTTCAGGCCACAGTTGGAGGCGCGTTTTACGATGACGATAACTGGTACACGTCAGATGATGGTAAACTTATAGATCATATTTTGTAAAAAAGCGTAGTCTATGTAGAGCTCTGTATTTCACGAAGAGGAAATAGGGGTGTATAATTATATTAGTAGCACTATCACTATTGACGATGTCTCGTCTTGGGCCAATTTCACGCATTTCGGCTCGCCCATAAAATAAATCGACATGAATTAAAACAGACAGTAGTGATACTGCTGTTAGAATGGTCTCAGTGCATCCTACACGAGGTTGACTGATCTAAGAGAGCCACTTTTCATAATAATATCTAACAACATTTTTGTCGCTACGTCATCATGTGCTAGTGACCTTTCCGAAGGCCCGTTATTGAGTGTGCAAGTCACCCCCTGCCATTTTATCTATAATATATATCGTGTATGTCGCAGCCAACGAGCTTGATTAACCTTTTCTTTGGAAGTAGCGCTCGCTGGCCGCTGCCGCGGTTCCGCTCGCTTCGTCATATTTCTAACCTAACCTAACCGATTTGGTCGAGGTGCCCCGGCTTAGTTACTGCGACAAATTCGGCTCGTGCTATATTTGAATATCATTCAGGCCGCTAGTTGAATGGCGGCGTTTAGTTAAAAGGCTAGGCTGTTAACTGAAAGACTTATTAAGCTAGTTGGCTCGGACGCCAGGGACCATAGTCCTTCCTTGGTAATCAGTCCACTTTAGTGTCAGGAGTTTCACAAGTTGCGAGCGCGCGTGTTTTCACACGTCCACCGCTTTCTTTTGGACGTCCGCACGCGAACCGCGCACAATGTGTATAATAAGGTTCTAAGTTACTGATGTAATGCATTGTTAACCCATTTTCGCTCCTTATGTATAAGGCTTATGAAAATAAATTATCCTACTAATAATATAAATGTGAAAGTTTGTATGTTTGGATGTTTGTTACTCAATCACGCAAACACGGCTGAACGGATTTGGATGAAATTTGGTATACAGATAGTTTATAACCTGGATTAAGACATAGGATACTTTTCATCCCGGTAGAAGGTTCCCGTGGGGTAATTTCCGACATACACGCGGGCGAATCCGCTGGCAAAAGCTAGTAATATTATAAATCTTGTCCCATTTTCGGCTCTCCAAATCTCCCTTCTCCAGACAATATTGTTAGGACCTCGTTGATTCTTTGTTATTCTTATTCTTATAGACGGATTTTCTTTTTGAAGTTGTTGTGGTTTGAGTATATTTAATTCTTCTATTATTACAGGAGTTACCGACGATAGGACTTTTGAGTCGCAACGACAAGTCCGTGGAAATTTTAGTGATATTTTGAGAAGTTTTGCAGATTCATACATCCCTACACGAGGTAAGTTATATTGAGTCAACATCTTTTTATAAAATAATAATAATAAGAGAGATACAGAAACCCGCAGGGCAGCATGTGGCGAGCTGTTGGGCAGTAGCGACCCCACGGACCCTATCTCCCGGGAGAAATCTTGTCCTCATCTCTAGCTTGCCTTTATTGGCCGGCTCGGCTGGAGTGAACACTGACGAGGAACAGAGCTCCCACCTCTTTCTTGCCTTTATTGGCCGGCTTGAGTGGAGATTCGCAAGAGCAAACGTGCTCGGAGGAAGGAAGTATTCCAGTAAGGTGCTGGTAGGGATCTTGACCGTACTTCCGGGATTGTCCTGAGAGCCGTGGAATACCTCTCCACTCCTCAAGCACCTCAGGAAGTGTTGTCCCCTTATCGCTACGTCACTATGTGCTAGCGGCCGTTTCCGGGGGCCCATTATTGAGTGTGCAAGTCACCCCTTGCCATTTTATGCGTGTATAATATATAACATTGGTCAGGCAGGGGACGTAGTTCTTCCATAGATCAAGTTACCCAATTCACTTTAGCCACCCAGACCCATAGCCCAATATATTTTGTTTCCACGTATGTACAACAATAGTCCTGTACCAACCGGGGGTTGTCCTTGGGTGCACTTGCATAATGCCTCCTCATCATTTAAAATTATTTAAGGGGCCTCTGCGAGTTGGCTTCGGCTCCTCGTACGCCTTCCAAAGGTCCGGGACCCCAGGGTCCCGAGAAATGTCAAAAAATAATAATAAGGGATAGTTACTTATATTAAATTAAGTTTTTACTATTTTTACAGAAAGTGATGACGAAATGACTCTGGAAAAAGTGAAATCAAGTAAATGTTTTTCTTACTTACATAAATCAAGGAGAAAGCGCTAGGGTAGCTCGCGAAATTCGAATTTTCTTACGTTTTTTGCAATTTGCAAGTCATCATTTAAGTCATCAATACAACTCTTTAAGACCAGGTAATCCTATTGAATGACTATTTCATGAAATCTTAACACTAACTTAAGGCATTGTAATACTGATTCTAATGGTTCTTATTCTGTAAATACATATTTATTACAACCGTGAACCATACTTTATTCAACACACAACCTAATACTGACTTGCAAATTGCAATAAACGTAATAAAATTTGAATTTCGCGGGCTACCCTGGCGCTTCCCCCTTAAACTTTTAGTAAAAAAAACTTTTTACAAAAAAAAACAACCGACTTCCAAAAAAACACTACAAAGTGAAAAATAACTTTAATTTCGGAAGTCGGTGTCTTTGGTTTCATATCGTCCGTTTGGCCAATGACTTCCGAAATTAAAAATATTTTTCACATTGTAGTGTTTTTTGGAAGTTGGTTGTTTTTTTTTTGTAAAAAGTTTTTATTTTTCACTTTTTAGCTGTGGTGCCCCTACTCCACGCAAATTCGAATACCTGCCAAATAAATTAGGCCAACATCCACATAAAAAAGGGGAAAAATACGTATTATTGAAGCTAACTCAAAAACTACCCAAACTATAAATTTTATTAATAAATTTTACATAGGACCAACTTCGAGGAATACCCTCCCGAATAAAACCAACAATCATTCAAATCGGACTATAAAAAGTTATGCGTGTTCATACATAAAAAAATATACGTGTTGATTTGAGAACTTCCTTCTTTTTTTCGTCGGTTAATTAGTGAGGATCTCGTAGCTACTTTCGAGGCGTAGCAATATTACTATCAAGTCTCGTAGCAAATACATGGATGGAAGTCAATTTCTTATATTCTTTACAAACGACCCGCCCCTACGCCGCACGGTTTTTACAACTCATCAAAACATCGAGATTAATTTGTTTTATGTATAAATTTAATACGAATGTATAATAAATTCTCTAAATGATGATGAAAACGGCGTCAAAATCGGTTGCGAAGTTTAGAAGAACAACGCTATGTAAGACGCGGCCGTATAATAATCAAGACACTTAGCTTAGCGACCTGATTAGACAGATAGCCACCTGCAGTCATCTAATCAAGTTGAGGGTTCACAGAGTCCGGCAGCCACCTGCAGCCAATTATGATGACCAGTTGAGGTTACGAGTAAGATAGCCACCTGCATTCCACTCTTCCACCTCTAGCTTAGTTCCCTATATATGCCCCATTGTTCAAATACTGTACTTGTATTACCGTCGTAGGAACATAAGTCATCATACCTAATCGGCATTTCACTCCTACCCCCTGCATTCTGGCGCCCAACGTAAAATATTTGACCTACCTACATTCTACACAGAGAAACATGAAAGGCGACTTTAATTATAGATTCGAAATTTCTTTATTACTTTTTTAATAGCCAGTATCCATTATAAAACATACTTTTTTCTCAAACATGCTTGAAAATTCGAGCATTATTTTGATGACAACCCTCTTCGAAATCGAAAATGCTGTACTGGTCAAAAAACGTGCGAGCAGTGGCCGGCAATGTTAGTATAAAAATCCATATCTGTCATGTTTAGCAGCCGAATAAATTACTATGAAAACTCATATCTATCGTCTAATAAAAATGGTATTAAAAATGGTACCTACGAACTTTTTACTTCGAAACATGGCAACCAAGGATGTAGGTAACTAATCAAAACTTTTATTTAAATGTCGAACTGGCTTGCAAATAGTTTAAAGTAATAAAAAAATAAATGAACATAATATTGTCGCCTCCTTATTTATTATGAAGTCCGCTGCGACACCATAGCAGCGAAACCGCAGCAGTTCAATTCAACTGACTCGCATGATGTTCCGCTACTCATCAGCGGAATATCATGCGGTTTCATGGTTTCGCGGTTTCACGGCGAAGGTGTGCTAAGGCCCTTAAACTCTTAGATTGTCACGTGACAAATGATTGTTGTTCAATATTGATTCTGGAATTCATAATTAAACTTTCATAACGTAGTTCTAATTGTGAAATGACAAGTTTATTCACGCGCTAACCAAGCTTTCGGGTCCCGGTGGGATGTGGGAGTAGTAGGGTAGGGGAACAGTACGGGACACTTCAAGAGCATTAACCTTGACCTCAATTTCATTGACCTTGAAGTCAAGTTCAATGACCCAAACGTCAAGATCCACGATTCTCCTAAGGTCATTGACTTGACCTACCTTTCTAGTAACCTAGAAGTCAATGTCAGTGTCTGCAATGTACTCCTTAGGTCACCGACCTTGACCTCAGGATCAGTGACAGATCAATGTCCACGGTACACTCATTAGGGTCGGTGACCTTGAGGACAAGTTCAATGTCCAAGGTACATCACTATGAGCTGAAGACCAATGTCCACTGTACAAGGACCTTAAGGTCAAGGTCTGGAAACCTTGGAAATGTCCCCCGGAGTTCGAGTGCCCTGACATTACCAACACCTTGACTTGAGGTGCAAAAACAGCATCTTTTCTCTTCTAAATTTGCTTAATATCGAAAACGATGTGTCCTATCGCAAAAATAATGAAAATTTTGCCCCCATTATTAAGCCACAACCCCTGACAGCTGTGATTTGTCTCACGATGCCATCCTTCCCTGTCGGCTGAAATACGTGTGCATTCATGTAATCGGCCACCCACTGCAGATTTAATCTGGTCGGTCTTTCGCATGGGCGACCTGCCGCGTGCTCTCGTTCCTTCGACCTTTCCCTGCACTACTAAACGTTCTATGGAATCGTTCTCCCGTCGTGACACTTGCCCAAAGAATTGGAGTATTCGAGCCAGTACTGTAGCTGATAGACGCTGCTTGATGCCGAGTTCTTGGTGCACAGATGTGTTGGTCCGAAATTCTGTCCACGACATGCAAGCATTTTCCTCCAGCACCACATTTCCAAAGCGTCTATTAAAACTCTACATATAGGTAATAATCAGTCATAGAAAAATTACAATTTTTCATATTTTCAAAAGTAAAGTACATAAAGGCAGGCGTATAAGATTAAGGGCAAAGTTCGCCAACATCTTGAGAATCGCATCTTCTCCGGCGCTACGGGAAGTACAGCTTCTTCGCTCTTAAGTAATAAGGTGCATGCACCTCGCCTCCGCAAGCAGCCTTGGCCGCTACGGCTAGCATGGTGCGGGCGGCCCTACGCACCTCCGGCTCTAAAAAAAAATAACCTCGGGGTAGGGCAAACAAGTACCACGTGAAATCAGGATTGGCTAACTCAGTTCTGTGACAGTTTTATAAAAAAAAAATCGAAGGCCCATAACACGTAAACATAGGGCCGTGCGTCTCAGAGCCTAAATGGTTTCTATGGTCAAGGTAACTTTAAAAATAAAAAAAAATCTTCGCAAGTTTGACAGTCCTCTGCCCTTAAGAATACGCAAGCTGAAAGATCGACCTCGATCAATCGAGATTGATATTTTTTTAAATATTTTAAAATTTTTTAGATTTTTTTTATTATTATTTCACGGGGTTTTTGCATCATGTCATGGTTTTCATCCAGATTTTTATCCGAGCTACGATTTTGGAAATATAGCGTTTTATAAAAAAAATTTAAAAAAAAATATTCGAAAGCTTCTAACTTGGAAACGGTACGTCGTAGGGCCATGCTTCTCAGAACCTAAACGGTTTTTGGGATCAAGGTTAACTCGATACTGCAATAAAATTGGTACATTTGTGAAAATAAACTAAGAGAACCAAAGTATTGTTTCAATAGCGCCCTCCAATCACAAATTGTTGTAATATTTTGTTAGAGAAAAGTGTTATAATATGATTCAATTTTAAAATTTCAGTATTGTCTTTATATGTCAATATAAACTCGTTTTGAAGTTTATACCTAATTTGAATCTTACGATATGAGAGTAGATAATATTAGTTTATGAAAATGTTGCATAATGAGGGGTAGTATCACGCGAGTGTTTTAATACCTAGTTATGTCCAGTTTCATACTCTATCTACTTTCATACATTGGGATTGAAGACATTAAACCTCTTTAAAAAAAACCCACGAAATTCAGTAAGTAAGTAAAAACGTAAGAATGGCGCCAAAACCCAGCACACCACCGCTGCACCGTACATGCGCTAAAGCGAGCGCTGCCACAGACAATTTGGAAAAAATTCGAATCAAAACTATCTTGTAATGCTATAAAAATGGCGCGCTCCGCATTGCGTTCCATTAGAAATAATAATTGATAAATACTCTTTTTTATTTGTTTTATTTGTGATGGGTTTGCTCTTGACTCTACTCTAGGTCAGAGGTGACAGAGACAAAGTCGACGATGGAGTGAGCTTACCCAGAAGAAGCCTGTTCTTCTCACTTTGAAGAGATTAGGGTTGTATGCGTTCGGAAACGCAGACGCAGGTAGTGAGTTCCACTCCTTTGCTGTGCGCATTATAAAAGACATTTGGAAGCGCTTAGTGCGAATTGGTGGAATAGCAACCAGCACCAACTCTTAGGTGATATTAACTTCTTGGTTTTGCCCTGTATCGTAATGGTAAAAAAAATGTATTATAACATTCTTAAATTTCGGTATTGTGTTTAAAAAGTATGTCAATATAAACTCGTTTTGAAGTTTAAAATTCGAACTTTACGATATGAGAGTGGATTTATCCACTCTCATATCGTAAAGTTCGAATTTTAAATTTTTTATCTACACTAAATTAAATATTTTATCTACACTCATACCGTAAAGTTCTTATTATGAATTCAAAATTAGTACCATAATGACATACTTTAACATGTACAACTCAAACAAAATTAAAAAGTTTTATTATATTATAATACAGATTTCTGAACAACATAATGCTATAAAATAACTTTTTTCTATTAAAGTATACATCGTATTAAAAACTTCTTGGTCGTTCCAAGGAGTTTTCAATTTGATTTTTATCATTCATTGTATATTTGGTCGCCCTAGGGCGCATGCGCGGTTGACCGATGATAGCTCCGTAACCATAGTATCGTAATCCACGTTACTGTGGTTTCGGAGCCATTGTTGTGTTAGTTTACTATTTGTGCTAACTTTGGTTTTTTTTTATTTACATATGTAACTACCTATTGCACGAGTGTAAAAAACTATATGAAACTGCACATAACTGTATGTATTAAAACACTCGGTTTTAGTACCTCTCGTTATGCAACATTTTCATAATCTACTTATAACACACTTTCTCAAACAAAATAATGCTTTAAAATGTAATAACTTCAAGTACAGCAATGCTATTATGTAAAAATCTCACCGTGAAAACTTAGGTGAAGTGAGCGTGGAGTGAGCCGTCAATAGTGTCAATACCCTAGCAACGAACGGGTGGAATGACAGCTCTCTTCAAGCTCACTCCACCTAAGTTTTCACGGTGAGAATTTTACAGAATAGATCGGCAGGTCGGCCAATGAGTTCCCAATTCATAGGATTAAGTTTTCGTCGACCAACATAATAATTAAAATACGCAACTTAATATTGATGTTATAGTTGAATGATGGTTAGTATTAATGTATATGAATTAAATATAAAAAAAAAACAAAAATGATTACAACATTTAAAAAAATCTGCATGGTCAAGTCCTATATTTTAGAATACGTTATATGCGTTAGACTCTCTCAACCGCTGATTTTGTATTATCTGTGGTGTAAAATGGCGGCACTTCTTCACAACAGCTGATCGGTTGCTAGTGTAGCAGTACCCCTGCGGTGGAATGTGTAGGATTTGCTATTTATTACCTACAAAAAAGATTTGTTAATTAGAGTCTAACGCTTTGAATGTTTTAGGACTACGAATGCTGAAGGTATTTACACATACGGGTAACTCCAAAGACTTTGGTAAGAATTAGTTCGATGGTCCCTATTAACAATGTCGGTTCTGCAGGGAGACTACTGTTTAGTCCCTACTGAACAGTGGTCTTTTTGCAGAACTGACATTGTTAATATCACAAAGATTCTTTTTTATCGTTAGGGCAAACTTTGAACTGCCCTCAGTTCAAAGTTTGTTTTGACAGTGAAGATTTTTTTTAAAATTGTAATTCGATTTATGTAAAAAAGGGAATATTGGTAAAAATGTATATCCAACATTATTAATAGGGACCGTCGAATTCTTTTTAAACACTTTTAATAAGGTATCTTTTTAATAAACAAACGAACTAATCGTATAAATATTTCAGAACCAAGTAAAGGACAAATGCTTCCGTTACATGAAGGAGGTAAATATGAACAATTTAATGGAGTCGTTAACATTTTTTACCAGTAAGTTAGATAAAGTATCTACCTACTAGATAACTGCAGACTATTTATGTTAAGAAATAAAGAACCAAAAATATTTTATTTGGGCCACGAACATACTAACAGTAAAAAAGGAGCATATAAAACTAACAACATTAAAAACAAAAAAATATAAAATTAACAAATTTAAAAAAACACAGGTTCAAAAAGTTCCTATCTCAGCATAAAGCTGCGATATTTAAAAAATAAATACCGCAACGCTGGTATTCTGATATGGCCCAAGTGATACCACGGACACACCTACGGACATCTATAAATCCCTTACACTAACGAGACACAATAGAAGTTTCATTGTTTTTACTACTATGGCCATATAGTGTCCTTCAAAGAGTTAAATACAATTTCTTTATGTATTTTATATTCTTGAGAGAGAGGGAGAGAGATCTGTGTCCCTGCAATGGGAACGTTAAAGCCTAATTATGTACCAACACGCACTGAGCCCTGGTACTGGATTTCAGCTCACTTTCACTGAGAGAGAGGATGTCTTATTCCCACCAGTCGAATCATTATAGGTTTAATAACGGTTAACTGTTATTTTCTTTCATAGCAAGGTATTGTACAATGGGAAGGCACACAAAAGTGAACTGTAACCACTGCACTTGCGTCGCTGGTCAACTATATATGTGCACTGGAATGATATGCCCTCAATCAACTGCAAGTAAGACAGATAATGACTACATAGTATATGGCAACGTACGTGGCAGACGCGGTCATAAAACGTGGGAGCTAGATGACACTAGACTCATAAGAAAGTAAGAAATCCTGTACTAAATAATCATCGTCCTACTCGTACATTTTACGACCGCGAATGCCACGAGTCTCGCGTCTTGTTCAATTAGTTCACTCAGCATTCTCCTTGAAGTGAAACACGACTTGCTAGATAATCACTGCTTTATTTATATGTCAGGTGTACCAACAAAAACCTAATATGCAGTTACCCTCAAAGTATAATATTAATATACAACATCTTCCCCTTATAAAAAAATATAAAAACAGTAACCTAAATAAAATTCCCACCACCAATTACATAATATTATGAAAATGCAAAGGTACGATCTCCCAACCGTAGAGGCACAACAACATCTTCCTTTTACAAGACTTAGCATTTATTATTTATTCTACCATTAACGCTTATAAAATATTTGTATGATATAGGTATTTCTGATCTTAATTATTTTTTAAAAAACATTGCAAGTTTTTCACGTGCCCGTCTAGAAGCAGCTCGGGTTTGCTGCACTACAACAGAATCAGGAGAAGAACTAGTCGACCTAGTCACTGCTCTGTCATTGTCGCTCAGCCCTTCATCTATACTTTCTTCCGCATCGCTGTACGTGCTCGTGAGCTCATTTTCTTCACTCTCACTATCCTCCTTCCCTTGTAAGGAAGCAGAATGTGCCGTGGTATCTCCTGAGCTCGTGTCCTTCATGATGTGCCGTCTGTTGCGGCGGTATCTCCGACCGCTGTTATCTGTTAGGAAGTACGATCGCGGCTGCGGTGCTGGTGCCTGCACTTGCATGTGTCGCCGACGCTTATCACTATCTGTTACAATTACATTATCTCCTGGTTTTAATACTGGTAAATCTCGTGAATGCATATCATAATACTTTTTAGATAGTTCACGTTTTGAAAGTATGTTTTTAAAGTCGTTATGGTTGTTACGTTCTGGTCGCAATCTTTCTGTATGTACTGGTAAGCGAGTATTTAGTCGTCGACCCATCAATAATTGCGACGGTGCACTAATTCCATCCCTCGGTGTTGTCCTTAAATTTAATAACCCTAGATAAAAATCAGTACCTGTACTCTGTGACTTTTTAATTATATTTTTTACTGTCCTTACAGCTCTCTCACTCAGTCCGTTAGACTGTGCGTAATTGGGTGATGATGTGGTATGTTTGAAACACCAATCTTCAGTGAATTTCCTGAATTCCCTGGAACTAAATGCCGGACCATTGTCAGTTATTACTTCCGTCGGTATCCCATGTCTGGCAAACTGATCTTTCATCGCTGCAATTACTGCGTTGGATCCAATATTTGTTAAGGCACTTACCTCGATGTAATTTGAAAAATAATCAACGATAATTAAATAGTTCTTTCGGTCGCATAAGAATAAATCAGCGCCAACCTTTGTCCATGGTAAATCTGGAATCGAATGTGGTATCATAGGCTCCTTCACGTTGCGCGCAGCGTGCTCCGCGCAGGTGGCGCAGGCGCGCACTATCTGCTCCACATCACGTGACATTCCACTCCAAAACATGACATCACGCGCTCGACGCTTGCATCGGTCAATTCCTAAATGCCCCTCGTGAACGCGGGATATCATTTCACCTCTCAGATCACGTGGTATAAACACTAAGTGGTTTTTGAAGATCACACCATCGACTAGCTGAAATTCTTCTTTATATGCCCAATGTATTTTTATCATTTCGTTCAAATCTTTTTTATACCTTGGCCAACCATTACGAATATAATACTCTAGTAATTTGCATTCTTGATCCTTTTGTGTGACCTCTCTGACCATACTGAGTTTACTGTCACTGAAAGGTACGTTTGCTATGAGGAAACACGCTTGATCCTCCACCTCAGATGTCACTCTGTCATGCATAAGTTCCGGTAAAGCTGCTCTCGATAATGTATCAGCTACGTACATAAATTTTCCTGGTTTGTATATCACCGTGAACTCATAGCGTTGCACGCGCAGCATCATTCTTTGCAAGCGAACCGGCACTGCATCCAAACCTTTTTTAAATAATGCCTCCAGAGGCTTGTGATCTGTTTCCACAACCACATCCTTCTTCCCATACACATATTGATGGTACTTTTCCAATGCAAATACGATCGCCAGCATTTCTTTTTCAATCTGCGCGTATCGCCTTTGTGTGTCAGTCATTGTGAGAGAAGAATACTCAACCGGGCGGCCGTCCTGTAATAGCGCTGCACCCAAAGCCGTGGAGCTTGCATCCACTGTAACGACGACCGGCCGGTCGCTCGAGTACAGTGCCAACACCGGCGCGCTGCTCACCGCCTGCTTCAGCTTGTGAACCGCAGTCTCATGTACACGGTCCCACACCCATTCGTTGCCTTTTTTCAGTAAATTTCTAAGGGGACCTGCCTTTTGCGAATAATTTGGAATGAACTTTGATAAGTAGTTTATCATTCCAAGAAATCGCTCCAAAGATGGCCTATCCTTCGGTTCTGGCATATCCATAATTGCTTTTATTTTATTTGTGTCAATCTGCATACCTTTTTTACTAAAAATATGCCCCAGATACGTAACCTGTTCTACACAAAACTCGCACTTCTCTCTATTAAATTTAATTCCTACTTCCCGAGCCCTATCTAGCAATTTTATCAATCTATCGTCGTGTTCTTCCTTAGTCCTGCCCCAAATAATTATGTCATCTACAAATGAATCTACCCCATCGAGATCTTCTAACAGCTGTCGTATTTTTCCGTGAAATACCTCACTCGCACAGTTGACGCCGTAGGGTAATCGTAAAAATTGATACCTCCCAAACGGAGTTCCAAACGTACAGAGATCCGCGCTGTCATCATCCAATTCAATCATCCAAAATCCGGACCGGGCATCAAGCTTACTGAAATACTTTGCATTCGTTAGTTTTGCGGCAATCTCAGTAAGTGTAGGTAGGGGGTAGTGTGCGCGGCGCACCGCTCGGTTCAGCGGCCGCGGGTCGAGGCACACGCGCAAACTACCATCCTTCTTGGCCGGCAACACGACAGCATTCACCCACGCTGTCGGATGGGATACTTTACGAATGATCCCCATGTGCTCCATACTATCGAGTTCCGCCTTTAATTTATCCCGAATCCCTAAGGGTATTTTCCTGACTGGGCAAACTGAAGGACTTGCATTGTTTTCTAAAATGATCCTGTATTTACCCGGTAATTTGCCAATTCCATGAAATAAATCATTATATTTATCTACTCTGACTGTATAAACCCTCTTGACCATTCCTAATTCTTCACAGGTATTTTTCCCCAGTACACTTTGGCAACGATCACTTGATATGACAAAATCTATTAAACATTGTTTATCTTTATATAACCACAATATCTGACATGAACCTAGTATTGGAATATAACTCCCACAAAAAGACTGTGCTCTTATGCGACATGGTTTAATATCATCTACTGAGCATCCTAATTTGTTAAAAATAAATAATGATAATACATTCAGATCCGAACCTGTGTCAAGTTTAAACAATTCGCTCTTTCCATTGTCGAACAAAATTAATCGCTCATACCACTTACTGTCTTTATATTGTGAAGTTTTGTCCAAGGTTGACACATAGTATAAGTCATCGTCAACATCACCACTCTCCTGTATTTCATATACACGCTTATTACCTCTAGCCATACACATATTTTTAAAATGACCTTTATTGTGGCACAAGAAACACTTTGCAAATCGCGCTGGACATCGTGTGTTATCATCGTGATCACCACCACAAGCACTACAACACTTTGAAACCGATTCACGATTTGAAACAGAATCGAATCCGCGGCCCGACGACGCTGCGGTACTCCCAGCTGCTGACCCATGTGGATGCGCGCGTCCGCCGTGTCGAGGCGTCGTCGCAGGCGCACCGCGAGCTCGGCCCCGCGCCTCTCGCGCCACCGCTGCAGTCGCCGTAGCTCCGCTATGCCTCGGTGCTCGCGTACTCAATAACGCGTCAACCACGCAACTTGGCTCCTTAGATTTAGTTTTTTCTATATGACGGTTCTCTTCGTTAGATACCTCGCTTGCTTGGCATATCTTTACAGCTTTTTCTAAGCTTAACTCGTCCGTTCTGAGTAATCTATCACGCACACCTGTGTCGATTACTCCACAGACAATACGATCACGTATTAATCCGTCTTCTAAATGTTCAAACTCGCAATGTTGGCATAATAATCTTAGTGCTGTTACGTAAGCATCTATGTTTTCGCCTTCCATCTGATTTCGTGTAAAAAATCGGAATCTCGCCATCGTTGTATTAGTTTTTGTACCGAAATGTTCATCAAATTTTTGGATTAATACATCTATATCATCATCTTTTCCTTCCACCTTTATTTTGAAAGTAGAATATATGTCGTATCCATCAGCGCCTATTAAGTTAATAAGCAAACTGGCTTGTACATCCTTGTCTTCTTTGTACACTCCTGAAGCCTTAAGAAAAACCTTAAATTGTTTGAGCCACTTTCGCCACGCGTCGGCTCGGTTTGCCGGGCCACCTTCTAAAACTAATTCGGCCGGAGGTCTTGCGTGTTCCATAATAATACGTACTGTGTATCACCAAAAAAACACTAACACCACTTTGATTACGTCTAATTATTACTTCCGAAAGCGTAATTCGTAATTATCGCTGTCACCATGAAGTGAAACACGACTTGCTAGATAATCACTGCTTTATTTATATGTCAGGTGTACCAACAAAAACCTAATATGCAGTTACCCTCAAAGTATAATATTAATATACAACACTCCTGTCCTTATCCTAATTTATTTGGAGTCGGAGCAACATGTCTTTTCTTCCACACTTCTCTATTAGTCGTCATCTCGGTAGTCACACCTTTTCTAGGCATATCATCTTTCGCACAGTCCATCCATCATTTCTCTGGTCTTTCCCTACTCGTATAGCCTTCCACATTCATACTCAAAACTTTCTTGAAGACAATTTCCTCATTCCTCCGTATCACTTGCCCATACCATGACAACCGATTCCCACACAACTTTTCAGTCACCGGTCTCACTTTCAGACTTTCTCTTATATACTCATTTCTTATTCTATCCATTCGCGTAACACCACACGTCCCCTTTTAGCATAGTACAATTAATTCACTGAGTATAGTATATTGATTGAGTTTTAAAAATAACCCTTTATTGTGCGAAAAGAACGACGGCCTGTCAAAATGTGTGAATAACTAAAAAAAAACTTGTACAATTTATTATCTGCATGAAAAATACCGTAGTGCAGTTGTTTTACTTTTGGCAACACATACAGAATGTTTTATTGCCCGAATGGAATAAAGAACACGCCCATTAACACGTCTCTAGCAAGGCTATTTTGTTTTGTTGTTTGTTAAAAATTCGTTCTAAATCCACAAATGTCACTTGTCAGTTTTAAAACACTGCATTGTGAGGTTATCATAGTTTTTTATTTTTATACAATTGCACTGCAGACTTTTTCCGTGTATGTGTGTTTTTTTGTGTGTTTCGTTTTTATTGTGTACTTCAAACCTCACTGAAGTGGTCGCACATAATCAAAAAGAACAGTGAGTCTATTTTGTAAAACGCTCACCGTGAAAACTTACTAAGGTATAGTGAAAAGTTCTGGGCCTAACACAGAGATGGTGGTCCAATCAGCAAACATTTATACTTCCCGCCTATACGTGTCATTAGTTCGTATGACAAGTTTCAACTTGTTCTCTTAAGTACTTTGTTTACCTAAGTTGTTTACACGAATTTTTGCAGTAGATGTCTTGCGTGTTTCTTGTTCAAATGGATAAAATTTAATATCGTGCGATCATAAAATTCTTCGTTTTGGATATATTAACCCGCAAGAAAATTCATCCGAAGTTGAAAAAAGTTTACAGGGAGTCTGCTCCTTCCATGTCAGCTGTTAAAAAGTGGGCAGATGAATTTAAACGTGGTTGCACATCCCTCGAAGATGACCCAGGCGAAAGACGGCCAAAATTGCAACCACACCGGAAACCATCGAAAAATTGGACGATAAGCGAGTGAAGGTGAGTAAAATAGCTGAAGCTGTGGAGATATCAGAACAAAAGGTGCGAATTCTGTGTGCATCTTGCACACAGAATTAGGGATACGAAAGCGCATTTGCTGAATTCCGATCAAAAGCAAATGCTTTAACGATTTTCGCAGCAATCTTTGGATCGATTGGGTGGAAGCCGGTGGTTCAGCGCCAACGAAAGCGAAGTCGATCGCATCTGCCTGAAAAGTTATGGCCAGCGTGTTTTGGGATGCGGGATTTGGGGTACGATTTGCGTGCCCCCGCCCCCCTTTTTTATCCTGATTTAGCACCCTCAGACTTCCGTCTGACCCCAAACTTGAAGAAATTGGTTTCTGGGAAGCGCTTCGCATCCAATGAAGAAGTTGAAAGGGCCGTAGATGAATATTTTCACAGCATTCCAGATTCTCTTTTCCGAGAAGGAATAGTGATGTTGGAGAAGCACTGGACCAAGTGCGTTGAAGTCAAGGGAGATTGTGTAGAAAAATTGAATAATTTTTTAACTGAAAATCGCAGTCTTTCACTGTCAGACCAAGAACTTTTCACTCTTAGGTCAAGTGAGTTGTCATTCTATCTGATGCTAGGGATTGACACTATTGACAGCTTACTTTACCTAAGTTGTCACAGGTGAGATTTTTGCAGAATAGACCGGCAGGAACACACGAGGTAAATATCCTGTAAACATACTCGCGGCGCGTCTTTCTTTTGTTTTTTTTTTATTATTATTTGAACTTCTTCCTTTAATTTTATCGGACCCGCTGCCTGGGTATCAATACAAGGAACAGATTCTTTTTTAGGATTCGGTACCTCAAAAGGAAGAAATGGAACCCTTATAGGATCACTGCGTTGTCCACCTGTCTGTCTGTCTGTCAGTCTGTCAAGAACCTTTTTCTCAAGAACGCGTGGAAGTTGAAATTAATATCAAAGAATACGTAGGCCTATAGTACCTAAACCAACACAATAACAAAGACGGCCATTTATGCGACATATTTTGATACTCGCAAATAAATCAAAACCTTTTCGTTTACCTACAATCATGAAATTTAGCAAGAAGCACGGTCTCACAGAACAATGCTTAGTTTGTTTTTGGGATAAATTCATCCCAACTACCTACGGAACCCTTCATTGTGCGTGGTTCAACACGCACTTAGCCAGATTTTTTCGATACCTCGAGATGTTCGCACACAAACAGCATACAATCAGCAAGGTTTTATTGTTTACCTTATAAAGATGATAGAAGCCCCTCTTCTTAAAATAAGTTAGTGTACATTCCGTTTCTTCTTCTTTTTTACTTTTTCAGAACCTCCATCTTTGATAACTTGTAAAGAGGGAACCAGACGTAAAATAGATTCGTGTAATTATTGTTACTGCCGACATGGGCATGAAATCTGCTCAACCAAAGATTGTAGACTCCGCCATGGTGAGTAAATATTTTAAGTTGTATCTAATAATAAATGAAGATTAAAATAAAAAGAAACTGTCTCCAACTGTGCTGCTAAACTACCTTTTGTACCTATTCTTGAATATATAGCTTAATCCACAATTGTTTTATATTAGGTCTTTACCTATGAAATTGCCGATTTACATACTCATAGAGAAAAATCAAACAATATTTTTTTTTTAAATATTGTCGATGTACTTTTGCTATTTTAATGAAAGTTCGCTGATGCCTCTGCTATAGATATCCTGGTAACGGAAATCGATAAATTCTTTAAAGGCGTTTTTCACCACCTCATTGGATTTGAAACTTTTCCCCGTGGCTCATTGTTGAGATCAAAATTTCCAGAACGAAAGTGATCAAACCAAAAACGCACCATGCTTTCATTGCGGTCCATACACGTCGTTAATATTGCGTGCTATCTGTGTTGCATTGGTGCCACGACGGAATTCGTATTCAAAAATAGCGCGCAATTTCGATTTTTCCATGGTTACAGAAACATCGATATCAAAGAAAATCGAACGGCTGGAAAACAAATGAACAACTGTTTTTTTTTTTAATGTAGAATTCTAAATAGAACAAAAGATATTCAATCTCTCTAAAACCTTTATAGTGTCCGGATATGCACTGTAAGTCTTTAGATCTACTTATACAATAGTACCAGTAAAATAGAGCAGAATTTGTATATTATAGGTAAAATGTCTGCTAGGTAGTAAAATAGGCCTTAAATCGTTTTTTCAGCATTTTGGCTTAGTACGTACTGCGATTCCCGCAATCCGTTTGAAACTGCCGAAAAATATAACTTCTAAAAATATTAAATTCTATACAAGTGCACACACTAGCGATTTTTTTCAGTAACTGATTTTAAAAACGTAATTTGCTACATTTGGCTATCGATTCGATAACGCGCGATCTTTTAGTAGGTATCCCATTGCAATAGTATGGGGGTGCACGCACAGCGGTTAACCACCCTCGGTTTCTGGTGATATTGCCTTTCGAAATGTTATGTCTCCGTATTGTAGATACTGGCCAACAACTTGTATTAATTTATCCAAAGTACTGATACTAGAATCCGAACAAATCCGCCAATGTAACGGGAATGGCTTACGTGAGGGAGAAAGAAATGAAACCCACGTAAAACGTTAACACAAAATATATTAAAGAAAGAAAATAAAAGTAAGGGAGTAGATAGGTAGTACTCTCCTGGATCAGCCTGGTGTCACGATGACACAGCGGGTGTGCCACGTAGCGTCCGCCAGGAATGATGACGATCGGCAGGTGTTGTCGCCAGACCCGTGGTGAGCTCGACGCGGCGGCTAGAATATGCCCCGACGCGGAGCTCGCAGCTATCCAGATATGCGAAAGATAGTGGCCGGAACACAACGTCCAGTCGCCATCGATGAATTCGATTTAACCTTGAAATAGATAGCCGGAGCTTTGGAGTAGGTAGCCGGAACTTTGGAGTAGGTAGCCGGAACTTTGGAGTAGGTAGCCGGAACTTTGGAGTACAGCGGCGAGGTGTAAGTTTTTGTAAGAGAGAACCCGAAGCAAAGCCAGTCTTAACTTACTTACTTATCAAATGAATTTACTAACTTAAAAATAAAAGTCTTTTCTTTACTTCATTTAACACCATCTATCGTCAAATAGCAGAACCAAAAAACGTCACTACACAAACAAAATGTTTAATGTTTTAGAGAAATAAAGTCGTAGGGACTATCATTCTAAAATTATTGTAGGTATATAAAGAATCGAATACAATACATTTGAACAAGTGAAAACTAAATAAAATTTGCAGTATTACTCCATCTCGTTTTCGCTGACGCATTTTTATATATCTGTCTTTAAATTAACCCGTTGTATGTACAGCGGCTTGCTCTCGTCCATATCAAGCGGTGCCACGTGACCTAAAGTGACGTCATAACGGGATCGCTATTGTGAATTAGTTCTCGATTATGACGTTTTGGCGCCGGGTTATTTCAGAACATGTTTGTTGTTGTTGTTATAATTCAAAGCTAATAATAGGCATTTTTGTCGTTTGATGTTGTGATTAATTAAATATCCATAGTGTAACTATATTTTTGGCAATACTAGACACTATTAACTGCGGCATTTTTCAATAGCGGTAGAGTTGCTGATCCGAACCTCCGAAAGGAAGCCGGTAGGAATCGTGTTATAAGGTGCTATCGCCACTGGGAGTAGGTAGCCGGAACTTTGGAGTAGGTAGCCGAAG
Organism: Dicycla oo; assembly: GCA_948252095.1. Classification (NCBI taxonomy): domain Eukaryota; kingdom Metazoa; phylum Arthropoda; class Insecta; order Lepidoptera; family Noctuidae; genus Dicycla; species Dicycla oo. Next base: position 21,448,785 of record OX411716.1, read on the forward strand.
TTCCGATCCGTAGTAGCTAAAAAACTTATAGGGATGCTTTCGCACGTCGTTGTAATACATTTTGCAAAAGTATCCTTTCAAATGTCTTTGATCAGTTAGTGGATGTTCCCAGTACCTTCGGCGACAGCGTTGTTACGTTGTCAAATTTATAAAATTAAAGCCACAACACACGCTGCTCACCAGAAATCCATGGTGGTACTGAAATAAAATCGAGGAAATGCCAGACGCAGTGCGTGTTTAAACGTGTGCGTTTAAGCGCAATGCGCTAAGCCTTAGGTGAAAAATATTTTTTACAGATAATTTAAAGTCAATAAGAAGTCAGTGCACCTGCCAAGAAGGGGCTCGTCGGAAGGTAGATTGTAATCGATGCCTCTGTCGAAACGGTGAAGAGTACTGTACTATAAAAAATTGTACGAAGAAGACACGTAAGTCCATTAAAATACAGAAAATAAACAATAACTAAGGGCAAGTTTTTCGTACGAAAATTATCGCAAAATTAATGTAACAATTATTGGCAAGCGCGCGTAATCTGCCAATCATAGTAGTTTACGGCATTAATATTGCGATAATTTTCGTTCGAGCAACTTGCCCTAAGTCCTTTACCCCTGAATTTCTCTGAGGCGGGTATCACACCTCCGCCGCGAAACCGCATCATGCCAGTCAGTTGAATTGAACTACTGCGGTTTCGCTGCCATGGTTTCGTGGCGGTGGTGTGATATGCGCCTATGGGAATGCGATAAGATAGCCCGCGAATTTCATTTTCTCTTACATTTTTTGGATTTTGCAGCTCAGTATCAGGTTATAATTATGTTCATCAAAATATAATTAGCGACATGTATTTACATAATATTTAAATTTCGCGACCTAGTTTGGCGTTTTCGACTTAATTTTAAACGTTTTTTAAAGACTTACTGTCTGTGTTATTAGGTACCTTTGAAGGTCTTAGAGTGCTAGCAAATTGCATCTGATCCGAATCCGAATTTAAGATCAGAGTTCCATCCGAATTGGAAGTGTTCTAAATTCAGACGGAATTTAGATCTAATTAGTATTATTATTTGTCGAATTCGGGTCGATTTTGGATCGGAAGCGGTGTGCAAACTCTATTTAACCTGTTCAAAGGCCTGTCTGGCTGTATAGTAATACAGCATCTATCAGAAAGGTCTGTAGCACAGCCCATCCATGTAGTATAAGAGTAGGGGAAGACCAAAGAAACGATGGATGCACCGTGTGAAAGATGAAAGGGGATGACTACCTAGAACACGACTATTAGAGAAGTATGTAGAAAAGGGACATGTTGCGCCGACCCCAAATAGATTGCGATAAGGTCACGAGAATGATGATGAGTACAAACGAACCAACGAAACAACATTCTCAATTGGACCAACATCGTAATCGCGACAAAATTATCAACTGTCCCATACAAAATTAAAATGTAAGTATGGGATGTCTCGTTTGATATATCCAGCAAAACTCTCGAAACGTTATGTCTTAACCACTTCTTACACACTGAATGGTCAGGTACTACCTCCAATTCTTTCCGTGATTTAGGGGTTTTTCATGATTCTAAACTTATTTATGTCTCACGTGGATGCCATGCGACTGTCAAAATGTTTCACTAAAGCAAAAACCCTTAAAATCTTATATTGCACTTTTGTGAGGAGTAGGTTGGAATATGCGTCTGTTTGGAACCCATGTTACAATAAATATGTCGATAGAATATACCCTCTATTCTAGAAGAATCTATCCAAAGAAGGTTTATCAAGTATTTGTGCTTTCATCAGAGGATCCCGTATCATTCAGAGAACTACCACAATCTGTGTAGAAAATTTCTTTTACTTCCATTAAGTACTCGCTGTGAGAACTCTGATTGCATTCTACTGTTTAAAATTTTAAACAATGAAATTGATAGCCCCGATCTCTTATACAAAATTAACCTAAACGTTCCGTCTAAAACACGGTTTAATCCGCCACTACGGGTGCCGTTTAGCTCAACAAACTATAGGCAAAATTCATGTATTGTGCGTGCAAGCAGAACCTTCAACAACCAGTGTAAGCAGCACGATCTTGACCCCTTTACCACCAGTGTGGTCACAGTCAGAAGACACCTAAGCCTTGATTTCTTTTCAAAAAATAAATTAAACTGTTAAAATTAAATTAAACTCTATCTAAGTTGTAATTCATTGATCATCGTCTATCTCATTGTGTTAAATGTTGCCTTATTTATGCGATTATCTGTTATATTGTATACAACATAGACTATATAGAGGTACGTATCTATTATGTAAAGATGTGTATTTGGTTTTTGAACTGTTTTATTTTTTATGTTGCTTAATTTTTTTTCCGTCTCTAAACGTGAGAAATTATTATTTGCTCACTGTTCACTATTCTATTACTATCTTGTTTTAATGTAGCTGTTAGTCCTCCATAATTGTCAAATAAATAAATAAATGTCTGATTATTTTTCTCGATTATGATGTTGGTCTCAGAAATGCAGAAAGTTCTTCAGTTTGATGGTCTGTACCAACCCCTTAAATTTGACCACACCTTTTCGCTGCACGTTCTTTAAAAAAAGCGAGTATAATCATTATTTTTTTAGAAAGGCCTGAGGGTCGTTGTAACGATGGCCAAACGTTGAAAATAGGTTATAGAGATTGTAAATGTACTTACTCAAAATCGGTGGCGCCGCTCAGGTAAGAATTGATACACAAGCTAACATCACTTATGGAAAATATTTCAGAATAATGTTTAAACATAGTCAGTACCTACTCTGCTGGTAGCAAGTTGGTAAAGCCAAAGCAAACGGTGGTTAGGGATCCAGAGAGAAACATCTACACATTATCCAATGGGTGATATTCACTACGTGCTACTCCTGCGCGTGCTGATCGCTCGATCGGCAAACGCTGTGATAGGTTGTAAGACTCGCATGAAGGACGGAAATGTCTATTCGAAACTCTGCTGTATTTTACATTGTTTTACAGAAAACTTACAAGGGGCAAAATGCAAAGAAGGTACTATGCGCCAATTAGACGCCTGTAACTCATGCTATTGCCATTTAGGACGCGAATTCTGCGAAATAAATGTTTGTCCTGAAGAACAACAGTTACGTACGTATATAATTATGATACAATCTGTAAGTTTTCTAAAAATGAATAAAATAAAATAATATATTGATTTAATGGTAAAAAGACTTACTTACTCTTCACGATCTTTTTAAATAAGTGCTACATTCAGCCGTAAGTCCCTAATAACAATTTGACATTGACAGCGCCCTAAGTTGTAGAAGTATCATCGCTTTTTTCTTCCTTTTGGCTATAACCGTTTTTAAATATATCTAGTTTTTTTTTAATATTTTAAGGATAAGTTTTAAATTAAATTAGTAAGGATAGTTTTCGTAGTTCAAGCGGCTTCATCCAAACTCTCAGCTATCACATGATTTGACATTACCTAACAAAAAGTCTCGACTCTACACGAAACGATAAAAAGGTACAGTCAGAATGAAAAATATTTAGAAGATATAAAAAATAATTTAATCACCATGCTTATATGACAATGGGCTATTTTCCAAGCCATGTTCCACAAAAATCCACAGTTGGCATTGTTCTTCACCATTTAACAATTATGCGACTTTTGTTTTTTGGGGTTCCGTATCTCAAAAGAAAAAAACGGAGCCCTTATAGGATCACTCATGTGTCTGTCTTCCATAATCCATTAGGTAACATTTTATCGACGAAATAATTATTAAAAGCATTGGACATTTCACGGGAGTCAGTTATAGTTCTATCCACTCATTTTAATGCTAGTAACCTTTGGTACATTTTGCTTCGCTTTGCTTATAATTTTCCATACCGTTCTACTTTTATCGTCTGACGTATTAATTCAATGATTATTTTATTATATAATTTTGAATACTGGGTACAATTTAGTTATGTTTACATCGCTTGGCATTTTTCTGTATTGCCATAAAAATTGACGCTTTCTTATACAATGGGCCTTGAGTCTTCGTGTTACCCTATGAGCTTTTCGATATGTATTAATGTTGATATATTTAAATGGAAAACTAAGATCGTAAAATAACTTAAACAAATCAATGAAAATATTAATTTATAGGCTACATTTGGACCACAAGTTATATACGTTTTCGAAAAAGACAATTTCTCTATATAAAATTTAAATTTCATAACATTTTCCTCATTATAGTCTCTACTATTCATTTTGCAGCTCTTTATCGGGCCTACTTTTTTAACAAGACACCTCAATATCTCAGCTGTGTGATCAGATAATGCAAAATCAATACATATACGTGATTTGCTAATTTTTCGCGAAGGTCGTGTAGAGCACGAGATCTGTGAATTTTTTTCAAAAAAAATCGTATCTTATGTACTACCTGGGATGTATATTTTTTTTTTTGTATTTGCTATAAGGTCTATTATATGCTATTTCAAGGTTATCCATTCTTTACCGGACATTCTGTATAACTAATTGTGTGTTTTTATTACAGATGTTGACTCTAAATATAAACGTAATTATTATTTTTATAATATTTTTTATTAATTAGGTAAATAAAAAGTCATACTATTACTACTCTTACATGGGAATTAAACATAACTGGTGAGATGTAGGTACACCTCTGCCTAACCCTTCGGGGAATACTGACGTGATGTTATGTCAAAATGTTCACCACTATTTAATTTCCGTCGTACAGTAAACCGCACGACAATTGTAGCAGATTGACATTAACAGGACTGTGCTTTTATGACGCGCTTTGATAAACTATGGAAAATAATAACGATTTGCAACTAGGCATACTCCATCACCTTTTTGTTAGTCTACTTTTGATTCAAAAATCACACTTCTTAGAAATAATTTCTGCATACGATTTCCAGTGCATGTCACCGAAACAAAATGCCATATAGGATCCAAATTCAGAAAGGGTGAATGCAATTATTGCTATTGTGATCACGATCGCCGACTTGTTTGCTCAAATAGAAAATGTACTAGAAAATCAAGCAGTAAGTATCCTAACTAATATTATAAATGAGAAAGTGTGTTTGTTACGCTTTCACGTCTTAAGAGGCCGTATACGAAATTTGGTCGGTTTCGCTGATTTACGTGATTTTACTATATTTCTATAAGTTTTAATGCACAACATGAAAGATCATTTCAATTCTGATCTAATGCTTGTGCTACTTTTTATTTTTATTATTTAATTTTGATTAATCGACCTAAAACCGGCGACTATTTCGTAAATTTTTGCTGTAAGAGGTTTAGAATATCACATATTTACGAATCGTTTCGACGTCTAAAGGGTATACAAAAATTACAATGTAGTACAAGTCTTCTCAATTCCCCCCCGGGGGGTTCTGTGGCTTGTTCACCCACGTTGATGCAAAGAGGAACCCGAGGAGGGGCCGCTCGTCAGGGCTTTTTCCAGGAAGTCGACGACGTAGCAACTGAGGCGATCCGCGATGTCGTATGGGAGGCATCGCGGCTGAGGGTTGGAGGCCGCGGCGGGAGAGGAGTGCCGGTATTACGGTGCGCTGCTCTCCCTAACTTCTGCGGCCTTGAGGGGGTCGCCACAGTCTGATGGCGGACGCGGTGGGGCCGCAGGGGAGGAGGAGTGACGGTATTTTGTTGGCCGCTCTCCCTATCCTCTGCGGCCGAAAAGTGGTAGGCGGCCGGGCCACTGACCTGACCGGTCGCAGGAGGACCAAGGGTGCCTAGACCTGGGCTCATCTAGCGCCCATGTGCTGGTTTGGTCCATGGGATGGTCACGGCGCGCAATGCGTTCTTGTGCGCCGGTGATGTGGGTGCTCCAAGGAGGAGGGTCCGGTGACGGACAGCCGCGGCGGGTTCGCGGTGAGTGCTAACGCGTGCCCGTGTTCTCACCACAAGCGGAAAAGGAGGACACCGTGGAGTTTTAGTGGATTGGAATCCCACATAACTGCACTATCTCCCCGTAGTAGTGCAGTATGCATAAGCATTACTCCACGAAAAAAAAAGTCTTTTCAATTATTTACTCACAAGGCAACTGCAACAAGCAGCAATCACAGTATAACACTAAATTCACATTATAGGTTTCGATCTGATTACCATCCAAAGCGTATTGGCACAACATATCTAGCAATAACTAAAAAGCTTCGTTCACATTATTATAGCTACAAAGTACGTGCGTCTGCCCTCCGACACACGTCTACTTAGGCAGGGAACGTGTAGGATACTAAACACACCAGGACCTGCAGTCTCGACATAGGTAGCGATCGCTATACGACTGAGTTCGGTCGCAAAGTCCTAGTGGGGTCCCTAGACGGTCAAAATTGCATGAACACGAAAAAATCACATTCTTGTTAAGCAATTTTGACTGTATAGGTAAGTACCCCACTAGGAATTCGGTCGTATAGCGATCGCTACTATGTCGAGACTGCTGGCCCTGGTAAACTACATAATAGACACAAAGTTATATTATTAAAAGAAAACAGTATTTAAAGCGTTACAAGATTAAAAAGAAAGTGTACATATATGTCTTTTGAAAGCAGCGGCACGAGAATCGAAGATACAAATATTGTCTCTTGAAATTTTATTGTAAAGTCGACAAATTCTAACGATAGGGTTGGAATATGAGGTGTTATTTGTAAAGACCAGAAGTGCAAAAGCTTTCGGTATTTGGGTGTTATAGGTACCTAGTATTACTGTTTATGAGGGAGAGCAGAGCTGAAGAGTCCCGTGTGGAATGTAGGATCTTATGCAGGTTTATTAAGTCTTGCTGTTTGCGACGAGCATGCAAAGGTTCCAAATTGAATTTAACAAGGCGTCGGCTAGCTTTGTAACGTTCTAGAGAAGCCGTACCGGTAAGAGACCTGCTTAACACATTTTCATTGCACACTCTCAATTCTGACAGAGTGTACTGACAGAAGAAAGCTGACGCAAGCCAGATCGTGATTCACAGCAGCAATTGAAATTATCTTTCATGCTGTGCATTAAAATTTATAGAAAGGCAGTATTTTAACTATAAAATCACGTTTGTAAAATCACGTAAATCAGCAAAATCGACAAAATTTCCTATAAATAAATTTTAAAAAAAGCCTTTTATTCCATGCATTTACAAAATAATTTTATAGTATTGAATTTCAAATCACATGCTTGATTATTATTATTTTCCTTTGAAATATTACAGAAAATAGATTACAAGAAAAAATAATCAATTCGGGTATATGTATATAACAGAAAAAAAAAAATTAAATATATTATTATTACTTTTATATGCAAGGACCCCTCTCAGGTGAAGGCCTCCTCCAAAGATTTCCATTTGTCTCTGTCTCTGGCGACATAAATACAATGCGGTCCAGCGACTTTTCTAATGTCGTCCTCCCAGCGCGTGTACGGACTACCGACGCGCCGCTTGCCCTGTGGACCGTCCCATGTAGTTACTTTAGATGTCCATCTCTTATCTTTAAGTCGTGCTACGTGGCCAGCCCACTTGAATTTCAATCTTTGAGCATAATTTTGCGCATCTATTGTTTTGGTTATGCTTCTTATCTTTGTATGACAGATTCTGTGTATTTTTCTTATATTGAGCATGCTACGTTCCATTCCCCTCTGGCACTTTATTATTTTATTCTTGATGTTATTCGTAAATTTCCACGTCTGGCAAGCATATGTAAGACATGTTAAAATGCAAGTGTCCATCATTTTCTTTTTGACTTCTGTTGGCATGTTACTTTTCATTACTTCTCTGTAACTCCAGAACTTATTCCATGTAATTCTTGTTCTGCGCTTCACCTCTAGTTCGTTGCTATGGCTGTCCAATGTTATCTGCTTTCCTAAGTAGATATATTGTTCCACGTACCGTAATGGTTTGTGTTCTAGTGAGATGGTTCTTTTATAACTGTTTGTCATGGTGTTTGTTTGTGTCAAGTTTATTTCTAATCCGGCTTGTCTGCTAGGTTCATGTAAAGACTGTATCATGCGCTCTAAGTTGCCACAGATTTCAGATAGCAGTACCAAATCAATTGCGAACCTTAAATGACTTAGGTATTCTCCTTTGATATACAAGCCGTACTTTTTCCAGTCTAATTGATTTATAATTGATTCCAATACTGCAATAAATAGTTTTGGAGATAGTGGGTCCCCTTGTCTCACCCCTCTATTGATGTTGAAATCGGGGCCAGTTTATTCCAGTTTGACTTTACTAACGCTGTTGTTGTATATATTTTGTATTATTTGTATGTACTCATTTTCTACTCCTTGTTTACTTAATGCTTCCCATATACTTGTATGTAAAATTGTGTCAAAAGCCTTCTGGTAATCTATGAAGGCTATGTAGAGCGGTCTTCGAAAATTTCCTATACAGCCTCTTAACTACTCAACCGATCATCATGAAATTTTGCATACGTACATGTACTTTACATACGTAAGTTGTCAGGGGTACAGAAAAGGACTTAGAGTACCTTTGATCCAGAAAAATCTACATTATAACGCGAGCGAACGCCCGCGGCATAAGCTAGTTTGTCAAATTATAAACGTTTACAAACTTACGCCTATTTCCCCCGGGGATGGGCTGAAACATCAGAACTCACCTACTACGATTCCTCCAAACGTTTATTGGGTTTCATGCAAAGGGTGCCAACGAGACCTCAATACCAAAGACCGTAATAACTAGGCCTGGGAGTAGTGCCGTGTCGTGATTGGCTTAGCTCAGTCCAGATTATGGTTACCAAACTTACCAACGCATATAAAAAGTGTGCGGACTAGCCGATGCTCCTGTAGTACCTAGTATGATTTCGTTTGTATGGAGTTTGGGGGCCAGAGGAGCTCGTGGCTAAGTAATAACAGTCGCACGGATCGATCAATTAGTTTAAACTACACTTGCCGGTATGGTCCGTGGATAGGTGACCATCTTTTCATACCGAGACTCCTCCATGCCTCGGAGAGCACGTTAAGCCGTAGGTCCTGGCTGTCATTCGTGGATCTTTGACAGTCGTTACAGGTCCTCAGAAGCCCGGAAGTCTGACAACCAGTCTTACCAAGGGGTATAGCTTTGCCAAGTAACTGGTCTGGGTCAGATAAGTAGTCGCTCCATGTAAAATGTAAAATACTGGTATTCAACTACATCCGGTTAGACTGGTAGCTGATGCCAACATATGTATTTGAAAAAGGCTAGGCAGATTGATTGGAGTGTCGGGGCCGTCGGGGGTGTGCTATACGAAGCCCGTGCCGTGTGTCTGTCTGTCCTGTTTGCCACAGGGCCACATCCTTTTCCAATTGTTTGTTACCGTAATAGCTTCTCATCTTTTTGGCAAGAAATCATCTTTATTTGTAGGTTTTGGAATTATTACTGCTGGTTCTCTGATTCCCAATAGCAGCCCGGAGTCTGGATTTGTGCCCGGTTGAAGGCAATATGCTCGCCCCCTATTACTGGAGTGGGTGTACCATTAGAAAGACACCTCTGCCTAACCCTTCTGGGGAAATAATCGTAATGTTATGTGTTACTCCTACTAGTCGAACCCAGTAGGATCCTGTGTTAAGTTCATTAGTCAGGTATAGCGTTCAAGAGAGCGGTGAGCGCGGAGAGAGTATGAGGGACAGGGGACTGACTCGCGCGATGAAGTGAATCGCAGGCACAGCAAACACTCTGTCTCCTAATTATTTATGTATAGATGTTTTCCGCGAAGGGTTAGGCATAGACCACGCCAACCATGCCCATTCCTAAAACTTTTTTGATATGTGAGCACGAATTTATCGACATATTATATATAAGGTCTATCTATCTTGTGATCTATCTATTCATACACGAAATCTCATAAGGGGTCATTCAAAACATTCATTCAAGTCATTTATTCAAACTAGGCTGAGAATCAGCACTTTTTGAACGTCAAAATTACATAAGACGATTTCAGGTTTGGTCCCATAGTAAAAGTTGTTCATAATGATGAGTACAATGACCCCTTAACAGGTTGTTGGTGTTTTATCAATAATCCTGTATATATAAAAAAACAATCTTTTCTGTTTTAGCTGGCCTATCTGACGAACAATCAATACTGCGGGCTCCAGGATTTACACGTAAATAATGATATTTTTTGTTAAAATCTTTTTTTTGTACGCCTCATAAAATTACAGGAGTGATCTACTCTCGATATGTCGCCTTGTCAAAGTTTTGCAACATAAAATCTTTTCTACAGGATGTATCAGAAAGGTATGGTGACACTTAAGGGTGTGTACAGACTATCAAACTAAACAACTTTTTCCCGGGAACCAACATCGTAATCGTGAAAAAAAAAAATCAGCCGTCCCATACAAAACTCAATACCTACTTGACCAAACGTATGTGACGACAGATTTTTTTTTGTTGAAATAGTTGTTCAGTTTGATAGTCTGTACACACCTTGAAGTTTGACCACACCTTTCTGATACACCCTGTAGAAACGATTTTATGTTGCAAAATTTTGACAAGGCGACATATCGAGAGTAGAGCAACTTAAGGGTGTAGTAGACCCTTAAATTGGCGACACCCTTTTTCAGACATCCTGTAGATATCCGCCATATCTGTGAAGTTTCATTGCTCTTTGTATCGTTATTAGTAAGTGCCTTTTTTTTTCAGCGGCACCCAAAATTTGTCTTCCTCACGAAAGATTCAGATATGATCGCTGTAATTGGTGTTACTGTAATAGTGACCGTCAACGTGTCTGTGAACATAAAGTGTGTGATCCGAATGGTAAGTACAGTAGCAATTCAGATGCCAATTATGTGGAAGTTCCGAGTTTCCTCAGGGGCTGTACCTACAGACGACGAGTATTGGGTAACTCGCCGTCTGGTAAGGACCAGGCCCGAGTCGACGGCGCATTGTGTTCCACGCGCGCCTCAAGGAGGTGTCAGCACTAACTGATGGGGCTAGGGGATCGCTAGGGCCGCTGCCTGCCAGGGTTGCGTTTGTTTGAAAGAGTTACCGTGGCCCTGGCACACGTAACTGAAGGAACACGAGTGGGTTTTAGTCAGTAGAACTTGTAGAAGTCTGACACGCCCTTATACTCCGCGAAGTTATTTGATAACTTGCTATTAAAAAAAAATGGGTGTACCTAAATAAGGAATAACAGTCGCAGACGCAATCACGAGATATACAGGGTGTCCCTGGAAGTATGGATCAAATCGAATAGGGGCGTGGGCAAGGTCATTTCCAAACTTTTTAACCCTGAGAATGTTGGTGCAATTTTTTACGGTTCAAAAGTTATGACCAATTTTTGTTTTTTTCAATCACTTCACATAGTGCTCAAAGAAAAAAATCATAAAAAAAGAACTAGCAAAGCTATCAATTACTTTTTTTCAGAACTTTGTAGAAAAGTGGGCCTTTCCTGTGGTAATACTTTTACGCAGCTAGAAAACATACGTTCAATAAGAAAAAACAGTTACAGCAAAGGCTTCGTTCTGGCAAAAATTTTACTCAATTTTCGAGCGATTTTCATGGGAAAAAGTTACACTAGCGAGAGTTGACCACGTATTACAAAAACTGGTCCAAGTCATAGAGATTCTTTGGAGGTATGAATCACTGGAATATTCTTAATAGTTTAAAAGTTAGAGAATTTAATTAACAAGGAGGTCGTATTTTTAAAATGTTCTAACTACGTGGCAAAATAAAATAAAACAATGAAATTAATATGGAAATGTAATATTAAATTTAAATTACAATAGATGTTCAAAATTAAGGAATTTTTGCCAGTTGTGTTTGAGAGTAAGAGGAAGGCCTCTTACTCTCAAACACAACTGGCTTCGGAGATTGAAATTTGGTATTATTCGTCTAAATGCACGGAAATTATTTTTTATGTATAAGGTTGCAGATGTGATTTTCTGACGGAGTTGTTCCTCAGTTCCGCTCTCTGTCTCGTACACCATCTCTTTGTAATAACCCCATAGAAAGAAATCTATGGGGTTCAGGTCAGGGGAACGTGCTGGCCATCGAATGTGCCCTTCTCTTCCGATCCAACGACTAGGGAAAGTTAAGTCTAGATGGTCTCTTACGACTCTTGCGTAATGTGGGGGTGCGCCGTCTTGCTGGAACCACATGTCTCGACGGGTTTCAAGTGATACTTCCCCAAGTAAACCATTTAGGTCATTCTGTAGAATTCTCAAGTATGAAGGGCCATCGAGTCTAGCAGGTAGGTAACTCACGAGGACCTATTAGCTATCCTTCTACTATTCCAGCCCACATGTTTACTCCGAACTGATGCTGGAAATGGTCACTTCGTCGTCAATGTTGTGGTTAATGTGCGCATAAAAATGCAGATTATGCATGTTAAATAATCCCACCCTTCGGAAACTTGTTTCATCGCTCCATAAAATTTTCTTTAAAAATTGAAAATCTTCACGATGGCGACGTAACATTTCCCTACAAAAAGCCCTTCTCGTGCCATGATCAATCGGTAAAAGGGCTTGCACACGTTGAATTATGTGTCGTCCCACAGTACGATGTACCACAGATCTCGGAATCCCTGACATTCTTGACATGCGACGAATACTTGTCATTGGATTCTCACTTAGCATCTGAAGCACCACATCTGCGACTCCAAGATCTGGAACGCTACGTCGACCTTCCCTAGCTCCTGGATTTCTACCATCTGCGTAAGCGGAGTGTACACGTTGGAATACTCGGTAATCCGGATAGCGGTCCCGATTAGGATATCGCTCTCGATACACTCTTGCAGCTTGGCGTGTATTTCCATCACAAAATCCGTAAATGAAATGCATATCTGCATATTCATGGCTGTTGTACGTAGCCATACTCAAGTCAAACAGTGTCCAAATCACAGGCAAAAACAAAGTCCAAGTTACACAGTCCAAATAACGTTAAAGAATAATTATTGATGAACACCGAATTAAGTACGTGCGCAGTCACAAGCTGGTAGCGAGTTATTAAAACATCTACCTGAGTGCGAACGTGCGCCGGCGCTGGTTCTTTTGTTTCCCTTCCCCCGCACATTCCTAGCACCTCGTTGGAATGCAATGCCCCTCGCACTTCCTCTTTCACCTCGCCGCGCTCGCCCCGTCGCCATACATATTGTACCAGAGCGCCGATATGACGTCATTGACAGCAGGTGCACGGTTTTTTCCGGGTTGTAGCTAGGGCAAATAACATGACTCATGAGATAACAAAAAGTTTACCGAATTTTTTTTTATTTAAACCTAAACCACATCAAACAGTAGTGTTCAGATAGGTAACAAATGCCTAGGGACTGAAATTAAATCGTTAGTTAAAGTGAAAAAATGAAAATTTGAAACATAGAAAATTGTAAAAATACGACCTCCTTGTTAATAAAAATTTCTAACTTTTATGCTGTTAAGATACGAGTATTCCAGTGATTCATACCTCATGACTTGGACCAGTTTTTGTAATACGTGGTCAACTTTCGCTAGTGTAACTTTTTCCATAAAAATCGCTCGAAAATTGAGTAAAACTTCTGCCAGACTGAAGACTTTGCCGTAACTGTTTTTTATTATTGAACACATGTTTTCTAGATGCGTATAAGTATTACCAAAAGAAAGGCCCACTTTTCTACAAAGTTTTGAAAAAAAAAAGTAATTGATAGCTTTGCTAGTTTTTTTAAATGATTTTTTTCATTGAGCACTATGCAAAGTGATTGAAAAAAACAAAAATTGGTTATAACTTTTGGAACCGTAAAAAATTGCACCAACATTCTCAGGCTTAAAAAGCTTGGAAATGACCTTGCCCACGCCCCTATTCGATTTGATCCATACTTCCAGGGAAACCCTGTATAATTTATAAGTTTAAACGATACAATATTCGGTTAAAATCGCGCACTTCTTAAAACTACACCGGCTAACACCCTAGCTAAAGCCTAAGTGTGGCCTGGAAAAACATAAGAACTACTTATTTTATTTATTTAAAAAAAAAAAGGTTTTCTATACCACCGGCGCAAGTATTCGAATGTCAGCTAGTACAATATAAGGTTAGGTTCATTGCATGGAACCTTTACAGTACTACATATTATCGATAATTATTTTTTTAGAGTTCCGTACCCCCTGTGGGTACTGGACTCTATTACGACAACGACAGGACGTCTATCTGTCAGTGAGTCTGACTGTCACAGGGCTGGACTCGGAATTTGTGTGCTTTTGTTTACACATCACTCGCACATTCTATTCACCATAAAACGAATTATGCTACAATTGGACCGTGCTATGCAGAAAGCAGCCATGTCGGGAAAGGTATAAACAGATTTATAAGCATTTTTCTGTCGATGGTTGCATTATGGATGTATGAACAAAGCTGCATTTGATGGCTTATATCTCCGTGATAAATAGAGATATCGGCATGGCGGTTTTTGCAAAAAATCTTGTGTCGAGATTAGTATGACTGTTTTTATAAACGTGCCATATGGCTGCTTTCTGCATAACTAGGTTCAATTGTTTTCATGCATAAATACTTCATAGTTCCTGAGACAGTTTTCCTGTATCTCCCATGGATTCGGATTTCCCCATACATATAAAGGTTTACACACGAGTTATGCTTTTTTAAAGGGTCGAAAGTGTTACAACACTGTCGACCCTTTAAAAAAGCATTATAATTCCGGTATAACACGTGCGTAAATCTTTGTAAGTAAGAGGGTGTTTCTCCGTTTATGCTATTCATTCATCATTAGTGGCATATCATTTTTTTTTCTTCTGAAAACAAAAAATTAAACACAGATTATTTTGCTAAAAAATTATGATGGGATGAACTTGAAGGTGCATTATTCAATATATGCATATACCTCGCTACATATTTGCAAACATTGATGCGACTAATGACGTTTTTTTTTTTTGTGTTAAAGTTTTAGGTTAAACAAAAATATATTTTTTTTTTTACAAATGTATTTGATTTTTTTTACTTATTCTATTTGGGCGGTTATTAGTTTAAATTTATCGTCAAGTATTTTTTTTTTCCATTTCAACGCTTGTATAAATTATGATACCAAGACTTTAAGTGGTGGTGTTTGGAAACGGAGGTGAATGACGATTTGCGTGATGTTTTGTTAGTTTTATTTGTTTTCAACAGGTATATGCATATATTGAATAATGCGCTTTCAAATTCATCCTATGAGAGCCATTTAGCAAATCAGCCTCAGTGTTAAATTGTTTCCAGAAAAAACAAATGCCACCTGAAAGTGTCTTTTGGTAAAACGAAGAAACACCCGAGGCTGTACATATATTTAAAACGAATTTTGTGTTTTTTCTTACAGAAAAAGTGGATACCAGATGGCCACGTAATTATTATTTTTACAATAATAACAGCTTTAATCCGCGTCATCGCTCGCGTGGAGGATGGTTTTACCAGCTCAGTAACGTCGTAAATCGTCGACAGCGTAATAAAGATTATTCTCAAATAAATTGTAGCTATACTGAAACACCACCGCATTTGAAAATGGTTGAACACGAATTTCTTTCGGAATTTCGGCATAACAAAATAATAATTCATTCATTCACATTTTTTAGTCCCCACCTTATTTTTTACTAGCTTCTGCCCGCGACTTCGTCTGCGTGTTTATTGTTCCCCCGACCCCCCCCCCCCCCCCCCGTCGCATCACAGTGTAGCCCGCCCGCACGATTACTTCGTTTTCGCTTAGCGTTCTCCCTGACTTTTTTCGTTTTGCTCGGCTCCTAAGGGTCATATCGTGATATTAAATAACTTTAGCCTTCCTCAAGATTTGGACTTTCAAATTCAATAAAAAAAATTAAAATCCGACTGGTAGTTCCAGAGATTAGCGCGTTCAAACAAACAAAATAAGTTATAGTGAGCTAACCTTGAAAGATAGACATGTGCTATCACATTTTCTTTTTAGAACTTTTTAAGGGGACAATTCCGTCATACATGATTGCTGCGCAAAAAAAAAGGGATAAATATCCCCATTTTTACAACATTTTTCATCGATGCCCCGCTCCGCTAGCGTAATGTTATAAAACCTATAGCCTTCCTCGATAAATTGGCTATACAACACTAAAAGAATTTTGCAATTCTAACTAGCAGTTCCTGAGATTGGCGCGTTCAACCAAACAAAGAAACTTTTCTGCTTTATAATATTAGTATAGATATAGTATAGAAGTATAGATAATAAACCTCCAATTATAAAATTAGATCTTCAATGTGAAATTACTAGGTAGTTATAGTAACTTCATTATATAAATTCGGGTGGAATAATTTATTTATACGATTTCCAGCAAATTCACCCAGAAGAGGATGTTACATAGGAAGCCGATTCTCAAGAGGAAAATGCAGTTACTGCTATTGTAGTGTCTATCGAAAAATCGAGTGTCGAATAAGATATAACTGTACAGATACACCCACGACAACCAGCAAATCAATAATAATAAACTGTAAGTTCTTTTTTTATGCATGTAAGTTTAAGTTTTAAGGAGCTCGTGGCTAAGTAATAACAGCCGCACGGGTCGATCCATCAGGTTAAGCTACGCTTGCCGGGGTTGGTCTGTGGATGGGTGACCATCTTTTCATACCGAGACTCCTCCGTGCCTCGGAAAGCACGTTAAGCCGTTAGTCCCGGCTGTCATTCAAAAATCTTTGACAGTCGTTACGGGTCGTCAGAAGCCCGAAAGTCTGACAACCAGTCTTACCAAGGGGTATCGTATTAACCAGTAACTGGGTTGTTGAGGACAGATAGGCAGTCGCTCCATGTATAATGCTGGTATTCAGCTGCATCCGGTTAGACTGGAAGCCGACCCTAACATAGTTGGGAAAAGGCTAGGCAGATTGATTGCATGTAAGATTACTTAAACTCACGGTCTTTTCCCTTGAGGGTATCGTCACCTGCTACGATTCCTCCGAACGTTCTGAAGGTTACGTAGGTACCTACGTACTAGCCACTGTACCACTCTATACTCTAGCATATTGCGTACTAGCGGGTGCATATTACGACCAGAGGGTTGAAAAGTATTTTATAACAGTATGTTAAAAAAAAATATCACGAATGGGTTGCCTATAAAATTCTTGGCCAGACTATGATTAGTAAAAAAATCAAATATGTCTATTTTTTAACAGTCAGGAGAAAATAGACAACCCAAAGTTTATATTTTATATGGCTTTATACTTTCGATTGGTATTAAATTTATTCGTTAAACGAATGTGTGCTATGTCTAATAAAAGTCATTTTTGTATTTTTTTAAATCTTAGCCTGGCTAGAATTTTTTTAGCCAACCCACTCATGATATATTTTAAAATACCTTTCATCCATTAAACAGGTGAAGATCGTTCCTAGGTCGGATCCTCTACTATACTAAGCCTATGCCCGCCGTCTGGCTGTTCGTTGGTTATGGCTACCAGTTGAAATGATCACAGGATACCTGCTACTATTTCCTTTAAAGGCTCCTTCAAACAGGCGTGACGTGCGGTACCTGGCGCGTGCGCACCTCTATGTAGGAGCCTTAACACGACAATTAACAAGAATTTAAACTATTAATAGTTTTCTTGCGCGTAAAAGTTATCTGAGGATTAAAAAATGGCCTCTAAGTCAAGCTTACAAGAAAAATAAAGACGTGACGTAAACAAAATATTGTTAGACCTGCTGTCTTTTACAAATCAAAAAGTTGGGGCACAAGAGAAAAGAATGAAAGGCAAACATGCAGCTGAGATGAGAATGGTAAAAGGGATGTGTAGTGTTGTGTTACTCGAATTAATAAAATTAGCAATGAGTATGTAAGTGGAAACCTGAAAGTAGCACCGGTGACCGAGAAGTTGTGTGAAAACTTTAGGCATTGTATGAGTATCTTGACACGGAGGAACAAGGAACATGTCCTGAGGAAAGTTTTGAGTAGATATGAATTTGGATGTATATACATGTAAGCTAGAGTTAGTGAAGCTAGACCAAAGAAGCAATGGACGGATTGTATGAAAGCTGAAATGGCTAAAAAAAGGGAGAAACTACTGAAATGACGTCTAAAGAGATGTATGCAAGAAGAAAACAATATAATTATTACGCTGCTTCAACCCTGACTAAATTCGGATGAGGGCAGGAGAACGATGATGTTGAAAACAAATAAGTGTTATGGACACACTTACAAAAGACTTAATTTTGTTTCCAGTTGCCAGGACGCCAAGCACGAAGCCACAAAACTCTTTGAATTTCGAATGTGAAGTGGGACAAATTCAGCGAATTGACGATTGTAATTTCTGCCGATGCACTTTTATTAGAAAGTGGATGTGTTCTGATAATGTTTGCCCATCAAACTATGATCATCGTATGTACTATCATAATTAACACTGACTCGACTACATCCATCATTTATAAGCTAACACAGTACTTGTATAAAAAGGGGGAGAAGAGCTCACAGGGCGTCAAAAAGTACATCCGGAAACGGGAAAAGCGCCCAAAAGGCTGGCAGCATTGCCACGTTGAATATCAATACTGATTCTTTGGCCAATAAATTGGCTAGCCCTCTGCCTCTATTATTGTAATGCACTCATATTACATGTAAGAAGGTAGACTGGCATTGTTCAAAACGCCCTGTACTCAGTCGGAGCTCTCATTACCTTCCCACACAGATCTCATTCTTCTCAAGTTAGTGAAAGATAGCCATAGTTTTAGGGTCAGTGTAACAGGAATGTCGAAACTTTCGTGTTTTTTTTAGATAAATTTTTACTTTCAAAGACGAAACTTTGCACTGAAGGTATCCGACGTCAAGTCGACCCATGTAATTATTGCGTCTGTCACAGTGGAGTTGAGTTCTGCACACAAAAACCTTGTTGGAGGGATACAGGTATGTGTTACTAATATTGATGCATTACTTTAACACAAAAAGGTTATTGTTACGGTCAGCCGTAATAGCAGTATAATTTATATGTTACAGTGCCCACGACTTTCTCTGAACCCGAATGCTTAGTGGGAGACCCTGTGCCTGCCCCAGATCTGTGCAATCTGTGTGTCTGCTTGGATTCGGATATATTATGCACGGACAACCCCTGCATTCAAAGACAGTCAGGTATTTATTAATATAACACTTAAATTGAGGAGTGGAACTCCTAGTCGGAATCTGTGCTTCCCGACAGGTACAACTTGGGAGTCTCCAAGCCTCGAGTGAAAAGGTTACGTCTAGGCAAGCGTAGAACATTGTCCGCTTAATTTTTCATTCATTTTTGCCTTTTAACAATTCAATTGACAAACGCTAGCCTTAAAATATAAAAATATCTGGTTCCTGAAAGCCAAAGCACGATTCTGGTATGTATCAGGTTGGCAGAAAAGTCCTGCACCAAGATATAAGACTTATTGAATTTATTGATAACTTTGTTATTTACAATAATTAATCAGTAATGTAATCCCCAAATAACT
Source organism: Dicycla oo (assembly GCA_948252095.1). Lineage (NCBI taxonomy): Eukaryota > Metazoa > Arthropoda > Insecta > Lepidoptera > Noctuidae > Dicycla > Dicycla oo. Next base: position 21,468,104 of record OX411716.1, read on the forward strand.
CTATTACTCTGGCCCATCTAGTTGGTAGATTGCTGATGCCCTGCACCCAGACTTCCGGAGGCTGTGCAGAAAAGAAAGTGTCCACTGCCATTTTGAGGTCTTCGTAATTTTGAAATTTTTGCTCAGGCAAATAAAGCTTTAGTGGTCGGAACAAGTGACAGTCGCATGGCGTGAGATCCGGTGAGTACGGTGGGTCGACAACCGGGTGCCATCCAAGCTCTACGATTTTTTGTCGAGTCTCCGTAGCAACATGAGATCGCGCATTATCATGGCGTAAGTGAACATTTACACGTCTCGGTCGTTTTTCTCTTATTGCGTCAGCCAGTTTCTGAAGCTGTTCAGAATAAATGGAAGTCGTAATCGTTCTTATCGCAGGGAGAAGCTCGTAATAGAGTGGGCCCTTCGCATCCCACCAAACGGAGAGAAGATGCTTGCGTGAGTGACGGTTCGGCTTTGGCTGCGTTGGTGGCTCTGCGTCGTAAGGAAGCCAGACGGCGTGCCGTGTGTTCTTATCATAGAGAATCCAGCTCTCATCGCCGATTACCAGATCTTCGAGAAACTCTTTCCGATGTGGCTGAAAAAGAAGCGATTCACAAATACTAACTCTGACTTGACGATGACTGTCAGTTAGTTGATGTGGAATCCATCGTGCCCTTACTTTACAATAGCCGAGTTTGTGTAAATGAGCCTCGACGGTCGAATGATGACAGCCAAGAGTCTCTGCCAAATCACGCGTATTTAGTTATTTCTGGATTAGCCTTTAAACAGCGGAGTAATTCTTAATCGTCGACAGTGGATGGTTACCCAGATCGCTCGTGATCTTCAAGAGTTATATCTCCCGATGCAAAGCGAGCAAACCAGCGGCTTATCTTCCATCGCGATACAACACCTTTACCGAACGCTTTGCTGATGTTAGCAGTAGCCACACTCACGTTGTGTCCCTGACGCCACTCGTAAAAGATGATCGTTCGAAGTTGATGTTCACTAATAATTTTCACAAACTAACCAAATCCTCACTAGTGCGCCTTTATATACCTTTTATGTGATAGCTTCGAGAACCTTCTACAATATTCTTACGTATCCCAGATCAATACTAAATATTTCGGAAAATTCTAGTAATTTACAATTTCTTGTGCAAATATTTTTCCGCCAACCTGATAGATCTGCTGTTAAATTCTTTTCTTCAAATTTCAAATTCAAAATTCATTTATTTTGTGAACACAGGGTACAATGATCTTATGTATATAATAGTGTTTGGTCCAACCTATGTTCCGCCGACAGGCATACAAAATAGTGATGCTATGATCAAAATTAAATTCATTATAAAAATCTCTTAAAAAAAATAAAAACAATGCCAACAAATAAAAATTGTCAAAAGTTAAATAAAATAGTACAGAAAGATAAAACAATGTCAGCAATATTACAGTCGTCAAAATTAATTAAATTAAAATAGTCTAAATGTCATTAAAAAAAATACAATGTCAGCAGAGATTAAAATAATCAAAAAAATAAGAATGCATTATAATAAAATAAAATAAAATAATAACATAATAATAGTTCCAAATATGTGATTAATTAAATTTGTCATTCAGAAACTGGTCTAATGTGTAATAGCATTGTTCAACTAGCAGCTTCTGGAGAGTGTTTCTAAATTTTTGAATTGGCATACATTTAATTGCATCGGGAACTTTATTAAAAACTTGGGGAGCAATACCAAAGAAACTTTTCTTCATCAGTGCAGTTTTACATTTAACATGGCATAATGTGTTCATATATTGAGTACGTATGGGTAATTTCTTGACTGTAGCCTTTTTTTTAAATAAGTGGGGATTATTTTTTACAAACAAAGAAGTTTCCAAGATGTATAATGCAGGAAAAGTTAAAATATTGTATTTTTTAAAATACGGGATGCAACTGTCAGTCCTTCTTAAGCCAAACATCGCCCGCATGCATCTCTTTTGCATTTTAAAAACAAGTTCTCGGTTTGTTGACTGTCCCCAAAAAACAACACCGTAACGCAAAACCGAGGCTACCAAACCATGATAAGCCGTTAAGAGTGTCTCTGTACTTACTTTTTTTGACAGTTGAAATAGAAGATACGCTGATCTGCTTAATCGTTTGCAAACTTCTTCCAGATGTGGTTTCCAGGTCAGTTTGCAGTCTATAGAGATACCCAAGAATTTTGCAATGCTAGCCTCTTCTATTCTAGACTGATTAAAGGTGACATTAACTGGAGTATTTACAAGCCGTTGGTGGAAATGCATAATTTTGGTTTTATTTAGATTTATTACAAGATTATTGTCCTTGAGCCAATTAACTATTTTTGAGAGAGTGTCATTAACGTCAAGTTCGTAATTATTAGGATTGTTGCATTTTATAATAACCGTGCTATCATCAGCAAAAAGTACCATTTCGTGCCCTGTTATTTTCGGTAGGTCATTAATATATATTAAAAATAACAGGGGTCCCAATACGCTACCCTGAGGGACTCCATATTTGATCAGCCTTGCTGCCGAGGTATATGTTTTTTGCAACTTAGTTACTGGACATATTCTTGTGATTTCTGTGCATTGCAGTCTATCATTTAGGTAAGATTCTATAAGTTTAAGAATATTTCCTCTAATGCCGTAGCTATATAGTTTTTGTAGTAAAATTTTATGATCCACAAAATCAAATGCCTTTGTCATATCTGTGTAAATAGCGCAAACCCTGTTTTTCTTATCGACAGATGTTAGGACACTTGATAGTAGGTCAAATAGAGCCATGTTTATATTAATATTTTTTCTAAATCCCTTTTGTTCATTGCAAAATAGTTTAAATTTTTCAAAATAGGCATATATACTATTATAGATCACTTTCTCAATGATTTTTGAAAATATAGGAATTTTCGCAATTGGCCTATAATTTTTTAATTCAGTTCTATCGTCTTTTTTGAATAGGGGCTTAATTATTACTTTTTTCAGACGAGTTGGAAATATACCATCGGAAATACAGAGATTTATTATATGCGAAAGTAACGGTGCTATTATCTCCTTAACTTCTTTAATAACCTTAGTTGATATGTTATCAAATCCAACGGTATTTGTATTTTTGAGACTGTTAATAATTTTGATTATATCATCGCATGTGACTGGTAACATAAATAAGGATTGACGTGAAATATTGTCCTTTAGGTGTTGCTTATTATTCGATACATTGTTTGTTTGAATATTATTTTCGATAACTTCAATAAAATATTTATTAAATTCATTAGCAATGTCAAGCGGGTGTGAAAATGTCAAATTCTTATTATTAATACATAAAATTGGCTCTTGTGGTAAGTTATATTTCGATTTGTTTATTACTTGCCATGCAGCTTTCGATTTGTTTTGGGCAGTATTTACGTGATAATTATTTTGTGTTTTTTGCGTTAGTTTTATAATTCGCCTATAAAGTTTTGAATATTTTTTTAAAATAGTTTTATTTTCCAAATTAGGCTTCAGCCTAAATTCCCAAAGTAGTTGTCTCTGCTTTTTACTGCAAAGTTTTATACCACGGGACAACCATTTTGTTTTCTTATTGGTATTAATCTTCACAATGTTAACTGGAAAGCATAAGTCGTAGAACAGTAAAAATTCATCTATAAAATTATCATACGCTTCATTAGCGTCTTTTGCTTTATAAACTTGCGAAAAAGATAGACATTTCAAGCAATCCTTAAACTTAGCCAAGTTAGACGCTGATAAGTCAAGTTTTTTAGTTTTCCAGTATTTAAGAGTGCATTTTTTATTAGAAGGTACTTTTAATAATTGTGCTGTATGGTCTGAGAGTGCTAAATCCATTACATTCGCTTTACATCCACGTTTAAATGAATGTGCAAAATTATCGATGCAAGATTTACTGCTTAATCTAGTTGGTTCAAAGAGTGATAGTTTAAGATTGTATTGTCGAAGAAAATATTCAAATTCGTATGTAATTTTATTTCTTTTCAGGATATCGATATTAAAATCGCCGGTCAAAATTACGTTTTTATACGAGTATGAACAGACTTTGCGTAATATGTCATCTAGTTTATCATAGAAAATGTTATAGTTATGTTTAGGTATTCTGTACACACATATTATTATGACATTATGAGACACTAGTTCAATGCCGCAGCATTCGATAACACCTGACACTGAATGTTTTGAAATTTCTGTTAATTCTCTATAGTGCAATCCTGCTCGAACAAAGATGCACGCTCCTCCTCGTTTAGCGTCTCTTGAAAAGAAGGCAGCGAGGCAATAATTAGGTACATGTATGAAATTTTCATAACCCGTTTCGACAAAGTGTTCAGTTATGCAGACAATATCTATATTAATCCCAGTATTAGATAGCTCTTCTAGTTTAACCGTCAATAAATCTGATTTATTCATAAGTCCCGCTATGTTTTGGTGAAGAATATACAAATAATGACTAAAGAAAAAACTGACAATTTTCCGGAAGTTGAGTTTCAGTTGGCGCATTATTTATTTGGGGACAGCCAGCATCTGACGACGCGTTTGTTGAGTTTAAATCTAGGACGAGATCCTGCAAATCAGTTAGCACAATATTCAATCCTTTGTTATTCAAACTTCCATACCGTTGATTGTATGTGTCATAAGTGTATGGAAGGTTCAAGTTGGAGTCCAGCAGATACGCATAATTATATGTTTCCACGTCCATGAACAATAAGTTATTAAACGTGTCAACTCTGCTGTTAAACATAACATTTTTGTTTTCCATATATTTAAAAGTAGGCAGACATACTATGAAATTCGTGTGGGTTAAAGGTTGTATTTTATTACGAATAAAAGTGACTAATTCAATGTAATTTTGCGTCTTTTTAAAATCTTCCTCCCCGACATAAATTACACAGTTGTCCGAGTGGGTAAAGTTTTGTACTTTCTTATCAAGACTGTCTAGCAGTTGCTTTAGACTACAATTTGGCATACGATAATGACATATATTACAATTACTTAACCTAGTTCTTTGACAAATTGTGTATAACCTATTAGATGTTTCACTACTAATAATACATAGACTACTCTTTACAATTGGCAATGATGATACTGAATTTTCAATAGGGTCTTCAGCAGTGGACGCGCGGCAGTCCGAACTTTCCAAAGTCTGTGATTTACTGGTCACCTTGTTTGTAAGATTAATTTTGTTTCTTTTTGGTGTTTGTACCCTTTTCTTTATTGGACTACTGGTGACTTTTTTATACATGTCATTTTTCTTCAATAAATCTGCGTTACTTTGCTTTAAGGAGCTATTTTCCAGTGATAGTATTTCTATTTCTACATGCGCGCTTTTTAATTGAGATCTAAGGTTCTCAATCTCAGCCTTAAGGATGTTTATCTGTGTGTCCTCTTCATCTTCCGACATTCCCGGCATACTATTTGCAGTTTCATTTAATGTTTGAGAGATAATTTCATTACTTTCATTTTTAGGTTCCGATATAGTACGTGGGCGACGAAATGTTATGTTTCCTAGGAATTCCATAATGATTTTGCAAACTTAAATTACCACAAAAATTATTTATTCGCAAGTGTCGGATTCGAACTCGCAACCACTCGTGCGTATCTAAGTTAGTCCGTTCTCCGCTAAGCCACTCGTACAGTTGAAAGCCGTGTCCAATTTTGCGATCTTATGAGTTCTTTAATTTCGCAAGTACATCTTTTAATAATAGATGTCGCTGTGACAAATATTAATTGCCAATTTGTTATTTGTTTCGTCCGATAACACTATGACAATGGTGGCAACAATTATTAGTGAATGGTTAATGAGGTTTCAGGTAGATGGCGTTGCGTTGTCATATGTTCAATTCACGTAGATACAGTGTTTGAATAAAAAACGATTTTTTTGCGGGAACAATATGTTAGTTTGATCACTGTTTTGTTATCTTTGTTTAGAAACGAGTAGGAGATCGTTTGTTTTGTAAGGAGTTGACTTAAAATTGGGATGTTTACACTGTTGTGAATTATAGCACTGAGTTTATTGTTTTTTAGTAAATGTTTACAAAATTGGGAATCATTGTTTTTTATAGTTACCCGGTGTTTTTAATCAACGATAACACTGTCACTGCTAGTTTAGGAGTCTTCATGCACTTTTACGTACGGCACACTGTTGAAATACTGTGTTTAATATTTTTAGTCATTTATTTATTACGAGCACAATCACAGCTGATGTTTACGTCACAGCGCCCTCTAGCGTCACTGATTCTTCTTCTTGGTCTTCCTGTTTCTCTACCTCTCCATCCATTAACATAAAGTTCTTCACTCTTCTATCAGTCTCATTCGTTCCTTTGGTCAATTAAAATTGGTGTTATTTTTTTTAATTTCAGATAATAAAAAGAAACGATGCGTTGAAGGTCATAAGTACAGAATGAATGATGGCTGCAACTTCTGTCTTTGTAAGGGTGGTCAAGAGTTCTGTACCAGCCGTGCATGTTTGATGCATGGTATGTACCTATTGCAATCCTGGCCTATTGTACATCTCTATACGTAATATAGAACTTGGTTCACCCTATGACCGGCCCATAGAATATCGCTTTTTGCCTATATTCCCAAAGGGATTTGCCATTAACCGAGCACATGGATGATCTCAGGAGATGATCGAGGGTAATAATACAGGGTTATTGGTAAAACACTGGAAACCTCTTAAGGGGTCATTATACTCATCATTATGAACAACTTTTACTATGGGACCAAATCTGTAATCGGAAAAAAAATCAGCTGTTCAGTACATTTATGTTTGCGTAATTCGTCAAAATGAACAGCTGCCTTTTTTACCAATAACCCTGTATAATAATTAGATAAAAGATAGATTGACCTACTGAAGTGTGCAGATGTATTGGGAAGAAAACAGTTTCTACTACTAGCATGAGTCGAGAAACCAGGAGGTACTCTTAATCGCGCGCACCCCGGAACCTGCCCTGCAGGATAAGCCTGCCAAACTGTAAATGTTTGCCTATGCTGGTGATACCGCGATCCTCGTTTGTGGATCTACTTGGGACATCGTTAAGGCAAAATCAGAAGCAGCAATATCGGAAATAATGAATTGGCTCAATTCAAAATTACTCACGCTGAACCTCCACAAAACCATCTTTATCCTATTTTCAATCCGACGAAAGACCTCACCATGCCACAATTTTTCCATAACTGCTCACACATGCTCGAACCTATCAGCACCCTGTCTATGTCTGGCACTTACAGGAACTGACAGTGTAAAATATCTGGGAGTGCAGATAGATGATGATGATGATGATAGATGATGATGATCTTAGATGGGGCAAACAAATTGATACTCTCACCACCAGAACAATGAGACTTATTCACATCTTTAAGGCTCTCAGAGAATTTGCAAATCCTAGCACACTAAAAATGGTTTATTATGCCCTAGTTAGTCCAATAAGTTATTGATTGATTGATACTACATTACCGTTTGGGACGGTGCCACAAAAACTAACTTCCTTCGAGTAGAGGGAGCGCTAGGAGCCATACTCAAAGTTATGACAAGAAAGCCCTACAGACATCCAACAAGGGAACTATATTCTAACTGCAAGGCTCTTACGGTTCGTCATGTCTTTGTGCTACAATCGATTCCAAGAAGGCATACTACCCTGCCAAAATCAGACCCAAGCAAGCAAACAAATCTTCTCCCAGGTACTCAGCACAAAACCACATTCGCTACACCAGTATTACACACTAAGTACACACATCTACGAAAAAAATCATAAAGAACTAAATCTACTTGATCTCAATTCACACCTAGTAAAATCTAAAGTAAAAAAAAACCTGCTAAAGTAAAAAGTAACAGAGTGGCTACTACAGAAGGATATTCTTACACGGAGTCCTTACTCACTCACGTCACCTAATATAACAAAATCAAGCAACAAAAATGCCCTCTCACTCTTTCTCTCTCACACACACACCCCCTCACGCAAACACACACACACGATAAACAATATACACATACCGACACATACATCTACTCAAAGCATACATCCAACCCCATACACTACCACTACTACACTATACGAACTCTAAATTAGGAAAAATAATTACTATTAAGCTAAGTATACGTAAAGTCAGATCGACACTGTTGTATTCGTATAAATCATGTTTTAAATGAATCTCATGGCCGAACACTGTTAACATTATTCTTATTATTCCTTGCCTATCTGTAATTTTCTGTAAAATAAAATATTTATTATTATTTTTAGGGTTCCGTACCTAAAACGACAAAACGGAACCCTTTGCTCCGAATCTGATGGACCAATTAAGTTGAAATTTGGTACACGTATGTATTTTTGCAACCCAAACACGGATGAGTAACGTAAATAAATGCATTTTGAATATGGGGGTCAATTTGGGGGGCAAATAAGAAAATATTAAAAAAAGTTTTGCAAATTAACCGTGTGACATATCAAATGAAAGGGCTTACTGTGAGGGTCTCAAATATGTGTATATATATATTTTTTAAATTTTCAAATAAATTGTTTTAAAGTTATTTAAGAAAGTAGATGAAAATTGTAACAAAAACAAAAACTCCTTCAAGTTAACTACAGAACATCTCAAGTTGAGTGGCCCCGCAAAGTCAATTTACATCTCCGAAAACCTATCGGCCAAGAACAAGAGACTCTTCTTCTTGGCTAGAGATGCAGTCAAGTCAAGCGATTTCCAGTTTTGCTGGGTCTCGCATGGAAAGATATTTGTTCGCGAAAAACCTGGGGAACCCCATTTCCAAGTTAAACATGAAGCCGACCTTGCATGTATTATCAAATCTGCGTGACTATTTATGTACATATTAAGAAACTCGCATCTATTAGTATTTGTGGATGTAAATCAGAAACTTAGTTTGGATAACAAAAATAACTCTAAAAATGCTTTCCTTATTATGATTTGCTTATTGTATCAGAATTACACTATAACTACACACATTACACTCTCTTCATATTTATACGCCGCATCATCACACAACACAATATTCCACAAGTTCCTCGCTTTATTACAATATTGGAGTCTAAACAAAGTAATTTCTATAGAACATTGCCTAAAATGCCGTTCTTACTGTTGTCTCATAACAAGCTTCAATCAAGTTATATCATTATATTATTACAGCGCACTTGAGTGTATTAACCCAATCCATATTTTATATTCCCTAGTTTTAACCAAAATTAAGAATGAATGTTTTGAATAAAATAAACAATGAGGTAGAAAATGTTTCTGTCTCAACTAGCTATAACTGCTCACCGGAAAATAGTGCAAATTACCTTAAGAAATCGGTCCATGATTTAAAAATATTACATACCAATATACGTAGCCTTAACTGTAATTTTGATAATCTTGTATTATTTATGAATAGACTGACTTACTTACCAGATGTCGTAATACTTTCAGAGTGCTGGTTAAGTAAATGTCAAACTATTCCTATCTTAAACACATATAATTCACACGTGTCGTCTTTCAAAAACCAAAATGATGGCGTAGTGGTATACATCAGAGACTGTTATAATCCTTCTATTGAAATACCTAGCTTCTCTGATGCCAACTGCCTAATACTCAAATTCTCGGATAGGGCTGCTGTTGTTGCAATGTACCGCTCTCCGTCATGTAGGGATTTGACACGGTTCCTATCCAGTCTTGATAGCATGCTTGGGTCTTTAGCTCAGTTTAAAACTGCTGTCATTATTGGGGATATCAATATAAATATTGCACCTGAAAACTCAGACCCTAATGCAGACGAGTACCTTAATCTCACAGCTTCTCATGCAATGCTTCCCGCTCATATTCTTCCTACTAGACTATCAAGCTGCCTAGACCACGTGATAATACGGTGTCAAATTCCTGCAACCACTCTAGTACTCGATTCTCTCATAACGGATCATTCACCAGTCATCCTTTTTTGTAACATGAACATGAAAATTAAGGCTCATCAGAGTTACCGTAAACCAAAAATTGATGTTCCAAAGGTTGTCGAGTGCATCACAGAAACTGACTTCTCACCTATTCTCAACTCTAATAACCCGAATGAAGCTGCTGAATCTTTTGTCTCTATAATCTCTTCCGCTATTACAGCACACACTCATACATCAATTACCCCAAGTAGACGACGCACTCTTAAACCATGGATTACCCCAGGCCTCTTAAGATGCATACGTCATAGAGACAAATTATATCGGAAATTTAAAAAACATCCAGACAACGAAAACAACAAGTTAATCCTCATCCGTTACCGAAACTTTTGTAATAATTTACTAAAAAAAGTTAAAAGACAGTACGAACACACAGAGTTTCAGAAGGCAAAAAAGAACCCGAAAGCTACATGGGCTCTTATCAAGCAGATAGCAAATCTAAACCAAACCAGAACACCGTCTTCAGAGCTCCTAAAATGCTGTGCTAATCCCTCCCAATCAGTAAACATGGTAAATGAATACTTTGCTAATGTGGGCAGACTTTTGGCATCAAAAATTCAACAATCTAAAGCTCATAATAGTACCACATCCAGCAATTATGATTCCAGTTTTTCTAAATTGACGGTGCTACATTCAATGGTACTGCACGAGGTTGACGGTTCCGAGATAAATAACATTATCCTGAACCTAAAAGATAAATGCGCCATTGGTTTCGACGGTATTCCAACCTCAATTGTGAAAGCTACTAGATTAATTATAGTCCCTGTGCTTGTCCACATTTTTAATTTATGTCTCTCATCGGGTATCTTCCCAGACATCTTTAAGACCGCGGTTATCCACCCTATCTATAAATCTGGAGACAGAAACAGTGTCACTAACTATAGACCTATATCGGTACTTACGACTTTATCCAAAATAATGGAGAAGGTTATTAATATTAGATTAACAAAATTTCTCACAAAATTCAACATACTAGCTAGTAACCAATTTGGCTTCAGAAGTGGCAAAAGTACTGATGATGCCGTGTTGGAACTAACAGGTACCATTATTGATAATTTTGAAAATAAACAAAAGACACTGGCTATTTTCCTTGACCTATCGAAAGCCTTTGATACTGTTTCTGTCCCCATGCTCCTTTCTAAGTTATATGATGTTGGTATACGCGGTACGGCCTGGGATATGTTCAAAAGTTATCTGACTGGGCGTGCACAGTACGTAAAGGTGGATAACCATGTCAGTAGAAAGGAGATGCTCACTTTTGGTGTGCCTCAGGGCAGCGTGCTTGGCCCGAGTCTCTTTCTTATTTATGTGAATGAGCTGTGTCGGCTATCTCTCCCTAACTGCAAAATAGTAACTTATGCAGACGACACAGCTCTAATAATTCATGGCCGCAATTGGAGTGAAACTTGTAGAAATGCTGAGCTAGTCCTGAGTATTGTCATGAAATGGTTATCTTCAAATCTGTTAACTTTAAATATAGATAAAACTAAGTTCATTACTTTTTCTTTAAATAAGACCGGTCAACCCCAGACTCCTTTTGCTCTCCAAGCCCATACTTGTACAAACCCTAGTTCTGAGACTATCTGTGACTGCCCTCAAATAGTAGGTACTGCAACTATTAAATATCTTGGTATTGTACTTGATAGTCACCTTAAATGGCACCAACAAATTGACTCAGTTGTGACACGCCTCAGGAAGCTTTTATATATCTTTAAGAAACTTCGATCTGCGGCAGACTTTGGGACTTTAATAAATGTATATTTTGCACTGGCTCAGTCAGTGATGGGATATTGCTTAACAGTGTGGGGTGGCGCTCATAAGACTTCTATGTTACGCATTGAGAGAGCTCAAAGAGCAGTTCTGAAAGTCCTTGCGAGGAAACCTATACGCTTTCCTACAATCTCCCTGTATTCTCTCTGCCAGGTCCTAACAGCCAGACAGCTGTTTGTTTCTCAGGCAGTGCTACGTAAACATTCCCAGCTTCCCTATGAACTAGCCAGATGTAACAGTAGACGCCGTTCAGATCGAGTATGCAATGTAAAAGCTTGTACAAATGTAGCAGCACGTCGTCATTGTTCCTACATAAGCTCAAAATTATACAATAGAATTAACAAAAGGCTCAACATCTATTCTCTCACCCAAAATAAATGCAAGAAAAGTCTCAATACTTGGCTAAAATCGCTTACGTATGATGCAACTGAAAAACTTGTGGAAGTGTAACACATTCACACTCACACATGCTAACACACCCTCACACACACATACACACACCCTCACTTACACTACACTTATTCCGTAATTTTACTGTTGTGTTTTTCTTTAAGTTTTTTTTTTCCTTTTTATTCTTAACCACTTACATATTAAAGTATAAATATGTTTTTCTCTGGAACGAACTACCCTCTCACTAGGAGCCGGGCGTTGATAGCTGCGCCACAGTTACTAACTTTTGCAGTTATCATCGTTTATCTATTTTTATGATTGTATCTGTTTTTGTTCCAAAATAAACGATTATTATATTATTATTATTATTGACCATTCCGTCCCCCTGATAGGGGGGGGGGGGGTGGTCAATTTTCAGAGATATCCGAAACTACTGAGCCTAAAATTTTGAAAAAAATATACAGGAAATAGTTCTATACCTATAGATTACAGGAAAACCTATAAGTAGTCTATGGTCTTAAAATAACATGGTAAATCTCTCAATATTGTGCGTACAAAATTACATTTGCAGTTGGAATGTATGGGAGAACATGTTTTTCAACTACAATGTTAAGTTTGTTCTTGGGATAAATTCATCCAAACTACAGAACCCTTCATTGTGCGTAGTCCGACACGCACTTGGCCGGTTTTTTTTTTTTGCATAGAGCAGATTTTAAAGAGTTTTCTTTTTTACCTTCACGTGGGTCTTCGTGTGGGGAAACCGCGGGCAAAAGCATATATTAGTATAAAGTTTTAGAGCAGTGCGCAAATTTTCACAGGGTGTTCCACCAATATGAGCAACTTTCACTATGGGACCAACTCTGAAATCACGAAAAAAAATCTGCTGTTTCATACATTTTGGTTGAGAGATTTAACTTTTGTATGAAACAGCAGGTTTTTTTTTCGTGATTTCAGAGTTGGTCCCATAGTTTATGGGTAGTATACCGTGTGAAAATTTGCGCATTGCTTAAAAACTTTTCTTGTAAGTATACAAAAAAGTTGTGCGTGCTTTCTTTACATTAACTTGTTGCCTAATAGCTAGCCAAATGCAGGCAAGGGCACCCTTTTTCTTTCATAATCTTTATTCCAGACGCAATATGTGTTTCAGACGCAATTTCAAAAAGCCTTACAAAAATTAAAAAGCTTAAAATGACCAACGGCAGAAAACAGAGATGCAGTCCAGAGAAGACGTATTTGCCAGACGACTTTGACCCGAACTGTCCAAATAAGTGTATTTGCGATAAACATGAAATACTGTGCACAAAGAGGAATTGTTATAATAATTGGGATAAACAAAGTAAGAATATTTTTTGTCTCTCGGGCCCCAACTCATGGTACTAGAAAGAACAGTAGGGTTTTAGTCAGAAGAAGTCCGATATGACCCTCCTTTCTTCCCAGACGGAGGGTGTCCATGAAGATTTCCCCACATAAAAAAGATAAACACAGCAAACTGAGTTTATTAATTTACTCAACAAAAAACAGCCAAATACCAATTATATGTCCAGCCAAGGGTCGTAACAGACCCTTGCCTCCGTCTCCGCAAAAGAATACCTTTTAGAATATACAGGGTTATTTGTAAAACACCAGCAACCTCTTAAGGGGTCATTGTACTCATCATTATGAACAACTTTTACTATGTGACCAAATCCGAAATCACGAAAAAAAAATCAGCTGTTCAGTACATTTATGTTCGCATAATTCGTCAAAATGTACTGAACAGCTTATTTTTTGTTTTTGCGATTTCAGGTTAGGTCCCATAGTAAAAGTTGTTCATAATGATGAGTACAATGACCCCTTAAGAGGTTGCAGGTATTTTACAAATAACCCTGTATATTACTATCTTTTGCTATCAGACGACACAATAAAGATATTGAAGTACTTACTTACAAAGGTAAATACAGGAGGCAGTAAATAGTGTGACTAGAAATTGCATAGCAACCAAATCGTATTTTAGGTACTACTTGGAATATATATTTTATTGATTTTTTTTAGAACAGCCATGAAGTCTATTATATACTATTTCAAGGTTATCCATTCTTTACTGGAAACCCTGTATAACTAATTGTATGTTTTTATTATAGATGTTGACTCTAAATACCCATGTAATTATTATTTTTATAATATTTTTTGTTAATTAAATAAAAAGTCATACTACTCGTACAAGGGACTTAAACATAACTGTAGGTGAGATGTAGGTACCCCTCTGCCTAACCCTTCGGGGAATACTGGCGTGATGTTATGTCAAAATGTTCACCACTATTTAATTTCCGTCGTACAGTAAACCGCACATTAATTGTAGCAGATTGACATTAACAGGACTGTGCTTTTATGACGCGCTTGGATAAACTATGGAAAATAATAACGATTTGCAACTAGGAATACCCCATCACCTTTTTGTTAATCTACTTTTGATTCAAAAATCACACTTCTTTGAAATAACTTCTGCATACGATTTCCAGCGGATGTCACCGAAACAAAATGCCAGATAGGATCCAAATTCAGAAAGGGTGAATGCAATTATTGCTATTGTGATTACGATCACCGACTTCTTTGCTCAAATAACAAATGTACCAAAAAATCAAGCAGTAAGTATCCTAACTAATATTATAAATGCGAAAGTGTGTTTGTTTAGTACGCTTTTACGTCTTAAGAGGCCGTATACGAAATTTGGTCGGTTTCGCTGATTTACGTGATTTTACTGTATTTCTATAAGTTTTAATGCACAAGATGAAAGATCATTTCAATTATGATCTAATGCTTGTGCTACTTTTTATTTTTATTATTTAATTTTGATTAAGCAACCTAAAACCGGCGACTGTTTTGTAAATTTTTGCTGTAAGAGGTTTAGAATATCACATAGTTACGAATCGTTTCGACGTCTAAAGGGTATACAAAAATTACAATGTAGTACAAGTCTTCTCAATTCCCCCCCGAAGGGTTCCCGCATTGTCGAGGCGGGGGGGTTCAGTAGCCGTGGCTTGGTCACCCATGGTGAAGCAAAGAGGAACCCAAGGAAGGACCGCTCGTCAGGGCTTTTCCAGGAAGTCGACGACGTAGCAACTGAGGCGATCCGCAATGTCGTATGGGAGGCATCGCGGCTGAGGGTTGGAGGCCGCGGCGGGAGAGAAGTGCCGCTATTACGGTGCGCTACTCTCCCTAACTTCTGCGGCCTTGACGGGATCGCCACTGTCTGATGGCGGACGCGGTGGGGCCGCAGGGGAGGAGGAGTGATGGTATTTTGTTGGCCGCTCTCCCTATCCTCTGCGGCCGAAAAGTGGTAGGCGGCCGGGCCACTGACCTGACCGGTCGCAGGAGGACCAAGGGTGCCGAGACACGGGGTCAACTAGCGCCCATGTGCTGGTTTGGTCCATGGGATGGTCACGGCGCGCAATGTGTTCTTGTGCGCCAGTGATGGGGGTGCTTTAATTCATTATTTCCTTGTTCTTCATCATGTTGTATTTCTTCTTCATGCTCTATTTGCACTTCTACTTGTGTTTGACATTCTTTTCCTTTTTGATTGTTTTTCTCTTTACATTCTAAATTATCTTCCTCATAATTATGGTAGTATTCATTTTCATTTCGTACTTCTTCTTCTTTACAATTCTCATATCTTATTTGAGTCTCATCAAATCTCACGTTATGAGAAATTATTATGTCATCTGTTATTGGATTCCATAATCTGTATCCAGTTCTCCCATTTCCAACCATTCTCATCTCTTGTGCTCTTTTCTCCATTTTGGCTGGTTTTGGTAACGTTAATGCCCATGCTTTTGAACCAAATATTCTCAGTTTTGACAAGTCACATGTTCCTGAATATATTTTGGCAGGTATTTTGTTATCTACAGCTTTGGATGGAGAACGGTTCAACTGATAAGCTGCTCACATAATCGCCTCAGCCCATAAATGTTTAGCCAAATTACTTTCTGCAAGCATCGTTCTGGCTTAATTGCATAATGTCCTATTTATTCTTTCTGCTACTCTGTTCTCTTGAGGTGTATAGGCTAATATATATTCAATGCTAATACCACTGTTTATACAAAAGTTTTTTACTTTTTTCGCTGTGAACTCTCCTCCGTTGTCGCAACGTATTCTTTTTACTCTGTTTCCAGTTTCTAGTCGCAACTAGTGTTTTCAAGTCGCAACGTATTATTTTTACTCTGTTTACAATTAGAATCTGAAATTTCTCAATCTAACGGTTAATATATACCGTTAATATATTAACCATCATATTAAGAAATTCCAGATTCTAATTGTCAGACTATGGGTTAGCACGACAAGTACATCAAGCTGAACCGTCTGTATATTAATCTTACGCGCTCGAGTATTACAATGTCACGATATTTTTTTTTTTTTGCATTTTCAAAAATCGGTTTGGTCGCAAAAATGAGTTTTGATCGCATCCAAATCGTCAGTCTTTTGAATAGGAACTCCTTTATGGTTTACTTAACATCCTTTCTAAATATCTGGCGCACTCGCATTTTTTTTTTTTTGGCCCTTTTAAACCCTTTTGTACGGAGACCCCCACCATGCAAACCGGCAGATTAATATCCCTATGTTACCAGAAACACGTAGGGCATAATATATACACTATCAATATCTGACGCGCTCGAGTAAATCAATGTGAAAGTTTTTTTTTTAATTTTTGTAAACCTGTAACCGCTTCCCCCACCGGTGAAGGTGATCATATAACCAACCACCATTGTTGGTTAATATACCCATAATTGTTGGTTTGGAATATGAAATGGTTTGGAGTATGATGTCTTACAAAAGTGTGATCAAAATGGTGGGAGGGTGAAAGATATCAAGAGCAACTAAAGTATGACGGAATATATAGTGGTACTGCTAGACGGCGATTTTAGGCAGTCTCTGGGGATCATTTCTGACCTCTACGCGGGCAAAGCCGCGGGAAAAAGCTACTATTTAATATTTCTTAATTTTTGCAGTGAATAAAATCCTTCAAGGCAGCAAGCGTCATAAAAGAAACTTGAAGCAGAAGAATAATTCTTTCTGTAAGCCTTTCACATTCTTCAGCCCTGACAACAACAGATTTTGTAGAAATTGTTTCTGTTTGCACAATGGACTCGCCTTATGTTTACTGAATTTGTGCAAATATTCAAAAGGTAAATATACATTTTTTTTCGCACACTATAGATTTGTTCTCACGTTTTAGGGTTCCGCACATCCGAGTGAAAAAACGGAACCCTTATAGGATTACTTGTGTGTCTGTCTGTCTGTCCCTCGTCACAGCCAATTTGCTCCGAGTCTAATCAAAAATAAGTTGAAATTTTGTATACATATGAATTTATGTGACCCAAATGTGTAACTGTAACGGAAATAAATGAATTTTGAATATTGGGGTCACGCGCTTTTGGGAGGCATACAAAAAAAAATTAAAAAAGTTTTGTATAGGTATTGTACCATCAGACTAAATAAAAAACCAAGACATAATCATCATGCTGTCAACAGTGAAGTTTTTATTTAGTCTGAGACTGTATCGTGTTATATATTAAATGAAAGAGCTTACTGTGAGAGTCTCAAATATATTTTTTTGTATAATTTAGAAATAAATCGTTTTAAAGTTATTTAAGAAAACAGATTAAAATTGACCATTCCCCTTATCTCCGAAACTACTAAGCCTAAAAGTTTGAAAAAAGGATACAGAAAATACTTCTATACTTATTATAGATTACAGGAAAAGAAGTCTATTGTCTTAAAATAACATGGGAAATCTCTCAATATTATGCATACAAACTTACATATGTAGTTGGAATGTATGAGAGAACATGTTTTTCAACTACAATGTTAAGTTTGTTCTTGGGATGAATTCCCAACTACGGAACCCTTTATTGTGCGTTTTCCGACACGCACTTGGCTAGTTGTTTTAACTGAACTTTTGTTATAGAATTTTTTTTTTCAGACATACCACACCAAAATTCACCAGGTAAGTCGCGTTTATAATAATTGGTTTTGTCGTTTAAGGGCTGCTTTTTCAACTTTTATCTGAATAGTAAATGTGGTGGTTTGACATAATATAGTTTTCATATATTTTCTATACAAAAGCTGTCAAACTTTATAAACCTTATAAACATTCATTGACAGACAAGACACTATCTAAATCACTGACTAAGGGCCGGTTTTTCGATCCGTAGTTAACTCAACCAATGGTTAAACATGGTAACTTAGTAACTAATGGTTGAATTTTGGCTAAATGTGAAAGGCTAAACATGAATGAGTTATGCCATTAGTTACTATTTTTTCATATGTATGAGCTAACATGAATACATTCATCTTTAGCCTTTCACATTTAGCCAAAATTCAACCATTAGTTACTTTGTTTAACCATTGGTTGAGTTAACTACGGATCAAAAAACCGACCCTAATTATGAAAGGCTAAACATGAATGAGTTATGTCATTTGTTACTATTTTTTAATATGAATGAGCTAACATGAATACATTCATGTTTAGCCATTCACATAACATTAAGGGCCGGTTTTTAGATCCGTAGTTTTTTTTTTTTTTTTTTTGTTCCGCGGTGGAAAATCCTCATGGATGTCCTCCGCCCTGGGGCGGGCGGAGGGGTCTGTCAGACTCTTACTGACTAAAAACCACCCCGGTGTTCCCTTCCCACACTTGGACCGGGGATCATGGGAACTTGTGCGCCTTCCACGATCCTCGGCTAGTGCCGGCCCGCCATTGCGGGCCACCTCAGGCCCGCGGGGGGAGTGAGGTGTGAAAACTCCCCCCGCGACGTCTATTAGGGGCGCGCGTGGAACACTACGCGCCGCC
Source organism: Dicycla oo (assembly GCA_948252095.1). Taxonomy (NCBI): domain Eukaryota; kingdom Metazoa; phylum Arthropoda; class Insecta; order Lepidoptera; family Noctuidae; genus Dicycla; species Dicycla oo. The sequence goes on from OX411716.1 coordinate 21,487,006, forward strand.
GCCTCGGGTCCTGCTGGATGAGGGGCGGCGGACGTCCCCGAGTCCGCCGTCCCTCCGGACCTATTTACGGGGGCTGGAAGAGGGCGTTGTCCGCCCTCCGCCGACGCCTAGTTCGCCTGCTGTGGATCGGGAGAGTGGTTTCAATCTCCCTCTCCCTTTCCGCAGCCTCCTTCTGCGAAATCACCGTTTCACAGAAGGAGATCACCGCATCCCAAGACTCGGCGCCCCCGGCCATAGAACGAGCGACGGCCGGTAGCGATAAGTCGGCTCCGACTACTGATACGAGGGCACGGCGCGGCTCCTCCCATGCGACACACTCTGCCAGTGTATGCCACGCCGTGTCCTCCCGACAGTGGACGCAGTGATGGCACTGAGCGTCCGGCTCCCTGCCTATGCGACACAGGTACTTCCCGAAGCAGCCATGCCCCGAAAGCACCTGCGTCGCCCGAAACGACAGAGAGCCGTGCCTCCTCCCGAGCCATTCACCGAGCACTGGTCGGATCGCCTCGACGGTAGCGAGGCCGGCAGTAGGGCGCAGAAGCCTGTTCCGCCATTCCGTCACCAGAACCTCGCGGAGCTGTGACCGACGATGCTCAATCTCTCGCTGCATCGGTTCACCGCCCCGCGTTCGCACTTCCTCGCGCCATCGGTAAAGAGACGCGAGGGCTCTCGCCTCTAGGTCCCAGGGCGGGGATCCGGCCAGTGCACAAGCCGCCTCATAGGAGATCGTGCGATACCCCCTGATAGCCCTGACGGCCATCGCCCTCTGTGGTTTACGCAGTATTGCGATGCAGCCAGCCGTCAGGTCAGAAGCCCACACCGGGGCCCCGTACAGGGCCATGGATCGCACGATCCCCAAGTACAACCGCCTACAGGCGGTGCTCGGGCCCCCCAGGTTGGGAAGCAGCGTTGCGAGCGCGCCCGCCGCACCCATCAACTTGGGCGTCAGCCGCCGAAAGTGGGGGCCGAAGTCCCACCGGCTGTCGAGCACCAGTCCTAAGTACTTCATGGTTGACTCGACAGCAATTCGAGCCCCTCCGACCACAATGTATAATCCCGGCGGCGGCGCCCGTCGGGGGCCATGGAATGCGATGGCCTCCGACTTGTTGAGGGCCACCTCTAGGCCCAGGCGTCGGATGCGACTCACGACCTGCGAGACCGCAGCCGTAGCCAGCAACGCTGCCTCCCTGTACGAACTCCCCCGGGCCGTGACCAGCGTGTCGTCCGCGTAACACGTCAGGTCCACTCCGGGTTGGAGCTCGCCCCTCAGCACCCAGTCGTATCCGATGTTCCACAGGAGAGGACCTACAACCGAACCCTGTGGAACACCGCACGACATATCGCGCCGGCCCCCGCCGTCGCGTCCCCTGTAGGTGACACACCTTTCCGCCAAGTAAGCCCCAACGATGTGGCGGAGGTAGGGAGGCACCCTATGGTAACGCAGTGCCTCCCGAATACAACTCCAGGGCAGGGTATTGAACGCATTGGAAATGTCCAAAGACACCGCCAGCATCACCCCGCCCCGGGACACCGCTTCCTCCGCCAGGACTCTCACCCGCATTATCGCGTCGATAGTGGAGCGCCCATACCGAAAACCGAACTGACTGCCGTCCAGATCCGGTCCCTCTCTGGACAAGTGGCCGATGAGGCGGGCTGCAATTATCCGCTCAAAAAGCTTACCCACCTCGTCTAGCAGCACTATAGGCCGGTATGCGGACGGCGAGTCTGCTGGGCTGGGGACTGCATTTAGAAGTCATCTGTCTTGGAAATCTCACTTCGATATTATCTGCAAATAGTTAAATCAATACTCGCAGGTTAAATCAATAAGGGTCGGTTTTTTGATCCGTAGTTAACTCAACCAATGGTTAAACATAGTAACTAAAGGTTGAATTTTGGCTAAATGTGAAAGGCTAAAGATAAATGTATTCATGTTAGCTCATTCATGTTAAAAAATAGAAACTAATGGCATTTTGGTAAACACATTTAGCCAAAATTCAACCATTAGTCACTATGTTTAACCATTGGTTGAGTTAACTACGGATCAAAAACCGACCCTTATAAACCTACGGACTTGCCATATCTACAAAATTAACGTGCATACCTACAAAAATCGGGCACTCAACATGGCCGCCTTTCGTAGGTTTGTAACTGCGAGTGCAAGAGAGTGAGCAAGCAACCGTTTGACAGCACATCTACCAATCATCTACCACAAAACTCAGCACTCAACATGGCGACCGGTCACGCATAGACACGGTTTTGACGTCACACAAGAGTGTTTTCAAATTTAGTCCTTGCCAAACATTTAGATATCTCTCTTTTCATACGCAGCTTTTTATGAGTTAAAAAGAACCAAAACGCTTTTTGACATGTCTGTGTCGATATGACAGATATTTGTATAACTATTCTTTCTATCCGAATATGCCATCTGCATGTTTTTCTATCTCAATGATCTAAACAGCTGGTTCGCATGAAATTGCAAAAGAGTTCCTTATATGGCGAATCTGAGCACTAAAAAGGATTTTTGAAAATTCGCCTTCTAAAGGGGTTACATTTAACAGGGGATGAAAGTTTGTATGGAAGGCTTGTTCCTGAATAAAGGATAACAGTTGACGATTCAAATATGGGCCCTAAATGCTAACGGTTATATACATTCAATGGTGCTCTTTCTTTGGAGGAGCTCGTGGCTAAGTAATAACAGCCGCACGGGTCGATCCATCAGGTTAAGCTCGCTTGCCGGGGTTGTTCTGTGGATGGGTGACCATCTTATCATACCGAGATTCCTCCGTGCCTCGGAATGCACGTTAAGCCGTTGGTCCCGGCTGTCATTCGAGGACTTTGACAGTCGTTACGGGTCGTCAGAAGCCCGAAAGTCTGACAACCAGTCTTACCAAGGGGTATCGTATTACCCAGTAACTGGGTTGTGGAGGTCAGATAGGCAGTCGCTCCATGTAAAATACTGGTATTGAGCTGCATCCGGTTAGACTGGAAGCCGACCCCAATATAGTTGGGAAAAGGCTAGGCAGATTGATTGATTGGTGATCTTTGTTTGATATCTCGACACAATATTGCGTTTTTAACGCTCACTTTTTTAAATAAATAACTATTATAAATCAATAAGCTATTGAGAGTTCATGACAGACCTCAGCAACCTTTCTTTTTGAGTTTTGAGTACCTGACTAGCACCGATTTTTGTCACCGTAAAATTTCAGAGGAGTTGCACGAAGTATGCACTCCAGGGGAGATTGGATACCCGACCAAGTGCGTCACCTGCACGTGTTCAGAACAGGGGAGGTGGATATGTACTCGGGAAGAATTAGCTCTCTGTCAAGGTGGGTCTTGAAAACATATCTACTCCTTCCTTACATATCTATTAGCCGTCATACCAATCACCCAATTTCTAGCCATATCATCTTTCGGGCTCTTGGCTAAGTAATAACAGCCGCACTGGTCGATCGATTAGGTTAAGCTAAGCTTGCCGCGGTTGGTCCATGGATGGATGACCATATTTATATTACGAGTTACATATACCTATATAGTTCGTATAGTTATATGTAAGTGCGTTATATGTAAGGGCAAGCCTTAGATGCCTGAAGGCTTTTATTTAGGTATAATGTTTTGTTTACGTTTTTAGTTTTGTACTAGCAGCGCCCCACGGTTTCACCCGCGTAAGTCTCGAACCCGGAAGGATATCGGGATCAACAGTACGATATGTGTTAATCCAGGTTATAAACTATCTGTGTGCCAAATTTCATCAAAATCCGTTCAGTAGTTTTTATGTGAAAGAGTAACAAACATCCATCCATCCTCACAAACTTTCGCGTTTATAGTATTAGTAGGATTTTTATTTCTGTGTGAGTATATTTAGATTTTTTTGGTATATTGGCGTGTGCTAGCTGACTTATAGCAAATAATTTAATTTAATGTTTTGAGTCGCATTATGTATCTAAATTATTTTGCGTACTATTGTTTAGAATCATTTTTTTTTAACTGAACAGACATCTGTACTGCTGAGGAGTTTGTTGCGCCACTTCTTTTTCCCAGCCAAAGCACTAGGAAGTGGTGAAGGGTGGGTGTTTTGGGGGACTCTCTTATGTAATTTTGATGCTCGAAAAGTGCTGATTCTCAGCATAGTTTGAATAAATGACTTTTATATACCGATACCCCTCCTTGCCTGAGAAAACACATTAAGCCATTGGTCCCGGCTGTCATTCGTGGATCTTTGACAGTCCTTACGGTCGTCAGAAGCCCAAAAGTCTGACAACCAGTCTTACCAAAGAGTATCGTATTACCCAATAACTGGGTTATGGCAATCAGATAGGTAGTCGCTCCATCTAAAATACAGGTTAGACTGGAAGCCGACTTCAATATATTTGGGACAAGGCTATGCAGATTATGATGATCATCTTTCACACAATCATCGTTTCTTTGTTTTTTTATCTTAATTCTTATTACCATCCACATTCAAACTCAAAACTTTCCTCACGAGATATTCCTCATTCCTCCGCATCACATGCCTATAAAATGACAGTCAATTTCCCCAAAACTTCTCGGTTACAGAAGCCACTTTCAGACTATCTTTTACCCCGTGACCATGTCCTATACACTGTTTGACCACAGCACCAGGAACGGGACGTCAACGAGAAAAAGATGACGGCGCCGAAGTAGCGACAGTATATTAACTATGGCCGAGTAAATTATTTCATCATCACTGCTCTCAAAACGGTGACGGAAAACATCGTGAGGAAACTGGCCTGTGTTCCAGCAGTGGGAACGTTGAAGGCTGATTATGTCAAGCGTGCCATGTGTCACCGCAACACGACTTGCGGAGTGACGGGCGGAAACAGGTGACGCGCACGCGTGTCGGGTACCGTGCAGTACGAGGCCTTAGGGCCGGGTACAGATCAGTGAACTGTAACATAAAATGTAATACGAATGACCCGTACTAAATTAATGCAATGCAATTTACGTTTCACTAATCTATACCCGACATTTCATACTCGGCAATGTCTAAAAGTAATATGGCGACACCTATTTTGCTATATAAGAATAGGAATGACTACAGACGTCACACAAATCCTACATCGCGTAAGCAAAGTTTACTGCGAAATTGCAAATATACAGCCCGCCAACAGCCATCTATGGCGAACACAATGAGGGTCTCATTAACGGGTCACGGTATTGCTTCCTCGGGAAGCTAGCCTCCCCTCTGACGGGGATGTAGCGACTTCTCATATCGGGTAGCTCACCAGACACAACAACGGTCTGGTTGGAGGATCCTGCCATTTCAATGAAGGATGAGGGACTTTCTAGTCTGTGCCTCATACCATTAAAGTAACATTTATGTTTTTAGAGAGGGACTGCGATGAAAAAGATGAGTTCCACATGGGCTTCTTCCCATATTGTGCTGGATGCAAGTGTTCTGTCAAGGAGTGGTTTTGTTCCATACAGAGCGAGACGTGTAGAGGTGCGTAGTTCTTTTTTATGCATTGCATCCTGAATATCAGCTATAGCGTATAAGGTTCTGTAAACAATAAAAATAAATTGGTTATTACATACGTACAGTAGCGGTCATAAGTGGAGTAGCAATTTCACAAAGCAATAGTTTGACACTTCGGTTTAACTTACGACCTTCTTATAATAAGTAATTTCTATAGCCACACACACTCACATTTATTTGCAAATGATTGTATTTAAAAAATTCAACATGGCATGATATGAATCAACCAATGTCATACATCATTACGTACTCTACGTGTGTGAAAAAGCGACGGTATGTTTTTTGTTTCGGTCGACGCCAGTGTATGAATTCCGTCTGAGGTCCGTTCTGTGTTGATACATCACTTATACACACAGATGTAGGTACGGCATTTACCGCGCCTTCACAGAAATACAATGCTTAGCATGCTACTGCACTTATGACCGCTTACCTTACACTTTGCCATCTAAAGAATTTATTATTCGCAAAAGTTACGTTGTATATAATATGTTATTTAGATTTAGGTTAAGATTTAGGATATAGTATGTAATTTTATAGGATGTAGATTAAGTAGTTAGCATGTAAGGCCACTCTATCGCATTGGATCGCAGATCTGTAATGGTAGTTGTAGGTAAGATTTACGTAAATAAATAAATAAATAAATAAAATTATGGATAGTATTTTTCTAATCAACTTTTTTTTCTATTTCAGATTACAGTAAGTACAAAACAAATTTTACTTATTTGAAGAATACATAATTGCTTATTGTCGCTGTTAGCTGTTACTGAAAAATGTCATTATCCCACGCTCAGCAATCGAATTTGCGACCATCAGAGCGACGCAAAAGCTTAGAATATAGTTAAATGTACTCAGTGCTACGATCATCTTTTGGCGCTAGAATGACGTTGACAGGGGGGCGCTGTTGGTAAAAAAAAATCAAATTGTTTTGTGGAACAGTACTACTAACGACAACGGGCGGATCCTAGACTTATTCTTCTGTAACACGCATGTAGTGACTCATACTCCTAACGTCCCGCTTTTGCCCATTGATTCCCACCATCGTGTCTTCTATGCATTAATACCATTTAGAAAATCTTCATATATATCAAAACAAATAAACCAAATTCCACTTAATTATTATAAATCTAACTATGCCGAGATTAATTTTGAAATTGAAGCCGTTGATTGGCTTAGCCTTCTAGAAGAACTACTTCCTGAGGAAGCAGTTTCAATTTTCTACGAAAAGATCTATGACATCATAAAGCTACACACTCCCACGCACAAACCCAAAAGCTGTAATTTTCCGAACTGGTTCACTAAATCACTTTTGCATACATACAGAAAGAAATCACAAGCATGGACGAAGTGGAAAAAATACGGAAATATTAGCGACTATGAAACTCCATTTATAGAGCGAAATTTAAAAAGGACGTGGACAAATGCTATAAAAAATATATAAATACGTTGGAAGATAGCGTCGCTGTCAATATCAAGGCATTTTGGTCATATGTCTCCAGTCGCAAATCCAGTAACAGTATCCCCTCCACAGTCTATTACCAACAACAGTCTTCCAATGAACCTACTGCTACTTGTAATTTATTTTCCACATTTTTCCATTCGGTATATGAACCCTCTACGTTTGATCATAATTCATGGGAACCACCGCCCCCTACTCCTGATAATGATATTAACCTTTGCAATTTACACTTCTCCATGGACAAGATACAAAGTGAACTTAAGTCTTTAGATGCATCTAAGGGGCCAGGCCCAGACGGGATTCCCTCTATCTTCTTAAAAAACACCTGCGACACACTGTGCGTTCCTCTATTCTTACTATTCAATAAATGCATTACTAATAGCGTATTCCCAGAAATCTGGAAACGAGCTAACATTGTTCCGGTCCACAAGAGCGGCTCTAGAAATGATGTGTCTACATACCGCCCAATATCTTTGATGTCGGCGCTCTCTAAACTTTTTGAAAAACTCGTTCACAGCGAGATCTACCCCGTCCTTCGCCACGTGATATTAAAAGAACAACATGGGTTTATAAAAGATAGGTCCTGCGTGAGTAACCTCCTCATTTTTACATCGCAGTTATTTGAAAGCCTCGATAATAGACAACAAATTGATGCGGTATATACTGATTTCCAAAAAGCTTTTGACAAAGTGGATCACAAGTTACTACTAGATAAAATTGCATTTAACGGCATCAGAGAAAATCTGCTTCGCTGGTTTGTTTCTTACGTCACTGATAGGACTCAAAAAGTGGTGATAAGCGGCTATGAGTCTAGTCCCATTAAAGTCACATCTGTAGTCCCGCAAGGATCCATTCTAGGTCCATTATTATTCATTTTATTTATTAACGACGTTACAAATTGTTTTCAATCTTCCAAATTTTTTCCTATATGCGGATGACTTAAAGATATATAAAAATATCACCAATCAATCTGACTGCATAGATTTACAGAAGGACCTTGATCGTTTCTCAGAAACAAACTCTAAGTCTAACTCTAACTAACTCTGCTCTTCTAACAAACTTCAGCTTAGTTACTCTAAGTGTCATAGTATTACGTTTACCAAAAAGAAATTAGTTATCAAGTTTAGTTATCGTCTTGGCAATACAGTCCTAAATAATGTTACTTGTCTCCGCGATCTTGGTGTTCAGTTAGATTCCATGCTCCATCTCGATGCGCATGTGAATAATATAGTCAATAAAGCTTATCAAATGTTTGGCTTCGTAATGCGCGCATCTAGAGAATTCCACCGCCCTTCCACCTATTTGCATTTATACAAGTCGATAATCCGACCACAATTAGAGTACGCAGTCCCTATTTGGAATCCTTTCTACAAAAAATATATAGAAATATTGGAGTTAGTCCAACGGAAATACCTTCGCTCTGTGCACTATACACGCTCTCCGCTGCACCGAGTGGTCGACACTTATAATAAAAAATTTGGATCAATTGATATTATATTTCTGAACACGAACAGGTTCAAAAATCAAGTTATTTCCACTCTAAAGGAACTCTAGCTTTAAGTTCGAACTTCTTTTTATTTTATTCTTTTTTGTTTCTCTCTTTTTTTTTCTCTTGTTTTTGCATGCCGATTTTATCTGATTCCATACCTTTAAATTTGTCCCTAGTGTTAAGACGCAGATACTATTAGATTAGATTTTTTCACTTTATTTTATGCTCTCCGAGATACATTTTAATAACAAACCGAGTAATAATTTTAACTTTGTATTGAGTATCTTCTAGTTTGCCCTTATTGTTATTATTAACAGTACCTATGCTAATTATTTTATATGGTAATCTGTGGATAACGTCGTGAGTAGTGTATTTGTTAATTCTATTAGTTTAGTACTCCAATCATGTGTAATATTTAATATACTGCTGTTTGTTGTCCCTAATAAATAAAATAAAATAAATAAAATAAAAATGTATTTAAAAACAAGGTGGCGGCGTTAGTTCCGATTTCGGGCATGCAACAAAAGATTACCGTACCTACCGCTATAACTTTAATTGGCTAGTATAAATTGGCACGCTGTCAGTCAAAAATATGACAGATTGAAAATATTTCAATTTTGCAGTGTCGAGTGCCAAGATAGTTAAGCTGGTAATTTACGGACGAACCCAATAACCATTTTCAGTAAAAGACAGATCGCTATTGATGATAGACAATATCATTCCATCTGTCCTTACTTTCCTATCGTTCGTTCGTGTTCTTTTGTTTTATCCGTCTTACGGCCGAACACAATAACTTATTTTTAGTAAAAGTCAGATCGCTATTAATGACAGACAATATAATTCTATCTGTCATTGAATCTCGTCCCACAATCTTTGGTATAGGTTTAAAAAAACAACGTGTGCCTTATAATAAAAATTTCTTTATTTCTTCATTCTAAAATCAGTCATTTAGACTGGATTAAGTTATGACGGAGGAAGAACCTCCATAGTATTTTCAAAAAGTGTGACGTCATCTATGCTGATGTCACTGATATCGTCTTCGTGGTGATCACTCATCTTCGATTTCCAAAACAAAACTTCACGACTTGTTTCAAGGCTTTGTTTATTCAACTGACAGCGTGACGACGTCCCAGAGAGGTCCGTACTGTCCGGCGGCTCGAACAAGAATGATCTTAGCGCTTTTTTTTTTTTTTATAAATGGCATCTCGTAGTTGACCTAGAGAGGTCGAGACTACTTAACCGGACTATCCTGTGGCTGCCTTAAGAGAACTCAAAGCCTCCAGCCAGGGGCATAAAACTTACAGACTAAGCGACTACACACTAAGGGCTCCCCCTGTGGGGAACGGGCCTCGGCTTAGGGCGTCGCTGGGGGGAGGACAGCAAGATGGGACAGGCTGGATCAGATTAAAATTATTATTGTCAGGGGAGTTTAAAGCTACAGGCTCAGCTACGCCACCAGCTGGCACATCATACCCGAGCAAGGGACGGGGGGGAGGACGATTATTACGGGGTCGTCGCGAGGGACCTCGGCGGCGAGGTCGGAATGTCGATTTGTTTTTGTTCCTACGGTCCCTACTGCTCTCCTTGAGAAGAGTTATGGGGTCGTCGGGATCTGAGAGGACAAGCCTGGGGCGGCGGACCTTACTAATACGAGAGGGGACATAGCTAGCCGCCTCGACAACCAGAGGGTTGCGATGGTTGGTGGCTGAGTCGAAGAAACGCTTGGAATTGCGTTTTAAGAACTGGGAGATGGTGGGAATATCGAGATCTACATGGAGGATTTCGTTCCGAACGAACCAAGGGGGATCTTAGCGCTTACAGTGCGGCCGTATTTATAGGGATCGTCGCACGTGCACATTTTTAGGTTAAGTATTGAACTATGTAAATTACAATTATTCTGTTAACGTTTTAAGTAGTAATGTTAATTTTACATCGTAATAATCAATCATTATTTTGTGAACTAATTTCAACCAATCAAATTATCATTTTAATTATGAGTACGATGCACGATGAGTAGTTGCGCCGATAGTTATAATTTATATTAAATTAAATTTCTGTAAGTAAACACAAGGTTTTACTCATTCCTGCATGATACAAGGTTATCTTGCATTTTTCTGAACAAATAGTTAACGCTGGAGAGGAATAATGAAACGTAATTGACAGTTTGACATAAGAAACACCACAACACAACTTGGTTCTTTGAATATGGATTTATTTCGATGATTATATTAAGGTCGCGTTCGGATTATATCGGTCGCTGCCTGGCAGACGCGACCAGCTGCTGCGACTCACTGCCGCTGCCCTGCCGCGCGACTAGCAAGCAAGCAGTAGGTTGGTAGGAGGCGTAACCCCGCCTGCATCTTTTAAGGCAGGGGAGAATTTGGGGTCACGGGCGCTCAGAGTGGCCAGTAGGGACTCTGTCCGCCCACTGAGGGACCTCAGGGAAGACGGCACACAGTGGTCACATGTTGCCTTGCACATTTTCTCAGTTTGAGACACTTTCGGTTTCATTTTCGGTTTCGTTGCACAGAGGGGTTCCGGATCGGTGTTTTGAGAGGTAACGGTGCCCCTTCCATGGGCAAATGTTGACCACCGGTACCCGTATTACGTATCTTGCAGAAGCCTAGCGATAGCAAAATTTGCGCAATAATTGCTTTTCAATCGCAAATTGTTATTAGGTATCAGCGATACGTCATACTGATTTGCGATTGACAAGCGATTGAAAAGCAATTATTGCGCAAATTTTGCTATAGCTATGCTTCTGCAAGATATGTACGTAATAAGCCTGCAGGTTGGTTTACAAATCCCAGACTCCCAAAAGGTGTTATTCCCAAAGCTCCGGCGCTTTTTAAAAGTTTCCCCCCGAAAACAAAAACAAGGTGGTGACCTTTACTGGTGTTTTATTTAATTTTATAACCACTTCATTTGGTCATAAGGTCGATGCGGCATTTATAGGTAAGTGCTCTGTGAACTGATTGGACCCCAAAATCACTTTTCGGTTAATGTTCGGTTAATGCACTTTAATCGGAAATGTTTATATATTTATAGTGTTCTTTCTAGGGTTCTGTACCTAAATGGTAAAATGGACCCTTATGGTGCGACTCAATCTGTCTGTCTATCTGTCTATCACAGCTGGATATCTCAAGAACAACTAATGCTATCAACTTGAAATTTGGAATAGTTTTAGATGACGTTTGCCCAACTATTTTTCAAATAAGAAAGAAATAAAAAATACATATTATGTATTTTTTGCAACAGGGACTGAAAGGGGGTCTTAAAGATTCGAAGTGGGGCTACTAGGGCATGTGGGGTATCATATGAAAGAGCGCTGTTTGCACATTCTCAAACATGTTTTCTTTTTGTTTTTAGGCCGCATAGTTTTCGACTTTTGATGAAAAATGCAAAAATATACCATCCTCGCTCCCTTATCTCCGAAGTTTGCTTAGAGAAAAATCTGAAATTATTCTGTGTGATAGAAGTTTATGTAAAGATTATAGGAAAAATTAAACGATGTCTCTAAATAGCGCAGTTTTTTTTATATATATGATGGTACGGAGACCTCGGTGCACGAGTCCAACTCGCTCTTGACTGTTTTTTTTTTTTAGTTAACAATGCTTAGATAGCTACGTTTATCTCTGCAAATTTGAAATCGGGGAATAGACCAGTTTGTCATCTTTAGTAACTGTCCTGTCAAAACAAATAGCTGTCAACAAGCTCTTGGAACGCATAATTTGTTTTTTTCATACAAATAGCTATCCGTAGTAAGCGATAGACCTTCCCATCAATAGATAGCGTGTGCCGGTAAGATTCTTTATTCTCTGATAGAATAATCTATCAGAGAATAAAGAATCTTACCGGCACGGGGTCGTTAAAACCATACATAGATAGATACGTTATTGGGATCGGCCGATAAGTTATTGGGACGTTAAAACCATAGATTTAGAGGTTTTTCTATTTCCAGTATACCAAAACTAGTGATAGAAGGTTATTGGGTTCGGCGGGGCGGCGGTTCGGCAGTTAGATAATGCTCCATTTCTTTTAAGTAACGTCTCTGAGTGCAGCAGTTAATGCTATATATATTTACAGGTAATGCCACATGCCCTCTAGGCACTTTCATCCACAACCCGAGAGAACACTGCAGTATATGCCTCTGTGGGGGCTACGAAGATGGCTCACACAACATGTGCTTCACCGAGGCCAAATGCGTTCGTCAAGTCATCGGCCACTTGCAGTAATAGCGAATCACGATTTATTTATGTTGATTATAAAAATATTTTTGCAATGTTGTCGTTTTGTGTCCTTATCAGACCCAACATAGGTTTTAGAATGTGGAAATAACAATAATACCCATATACCTACCTACAAAACACAGCTCGACCAAAAAACTGGATGGATTACCGGTATCGAGAACAGGGTCCAAGTTACGCGGTCAGGACTTCTGAGAGAGGAACCTCCTAACAATGCGAGCCGTGTCCAGAAGTACCGCTTTCTGAATCAAACCCTTGATCCAGCTGCCCATCGAGAGCCTCCTTAGGTGTTGGTCGAGGCTCTTGGCAATTAAGCCATTGATTGATACGACTAGCGGCGCAATGATCGCTGAGTCCACATCTCTAACATGTCGACAACCTTGCGAGCCAAATCAAGATAGTATCTTTATTATTAGTCAATCTGCCTAGCCTTTTCCCAACTATGTAGGGGTCGGCTTCCAGTCTAACCGGATGCAGTTGAATACCAGTATTTTACATGGAGCGACTGCCTATCTGACCTCCACAACCCAGTTACTGGGTAATACGATACCCCTTGGTAAGACTGGTTGCTTTCGGGCTTCTGACGACCCGTAACGACTGTCAAAGTCCTCGAATGACAGCCGGGACCAATGGCTTAACGTGCATTCCGAGGCACGGAGGAGTCTCGGTATGATAAGATGGTCACCCATCCACAGAACAACCCCGGCAAGCAAGCGACTGCCCATCTGACCTCCACAACCCAGTAATACGATACCGAGTAATACAGTAACAGAAAAATAAAACCAAATTTATTTATTTATTAATCACAGAATCCACAGCTCTTAAAAATACCTTAAGAGGATTGTGAAGCGCCGATACGCGGCGCGATTTTTAGAGACAATTGCCTACATTTCATACAATTATTTACATAAATATTGTTTTGGGCGATAACGTTTTTACTTCCCTAAACCTTTACGAAATGAGACAATTTTAATCTCATTACTTTCAGTACACTTTAATCTAGGTCTGTACGTTTTTCGTTTTTAGTATTTCAATTTAATTTAATTAAAAAAAATAAAAATGCTCGAGGATGTTTTTATGTCAAAAATATAGATATTTAGATGCTAATAACTTATATTGTATACAATATTTCTTTATAATAAAAACGTGCGGACCTAGTTTTTCATTATACCAACAACATTTCCAAAAATTATGAAAATTAGACTATGTTTACGGGGAGAAAAACTTTATCTCTTTTTGTATGAAAATTTACAGCTTCACAATCCTCTTAACACACTTATTGTACTAATTTATAATAGTTAAAAATATAATTTTTAAGTTTATAATGAAATAAAAGAAATAAGATACTAATAATAAAGCTAAAGAGTTTTTTTTTGTATATTTGTTTGAACGCGCTAATCTCTGGAACTACCAATCGGATTTGAAAAAATCTTTTTCATTTGATAGCCCAATTCTTATGGAAGGCTATGAAATCTGACTATACAATCGACTGTATATTTACTTACGTTCAGGTGTTGGCTAATTGGAGTTGCATCAGGGAGGCACTCCGGTATCACCGGATGCCGACCTACCTCTGTCGAGTGGTTGAGGCCTATTTGACGGATAGAGCCGTCATCTACCCCGGTCATCAGGGAGAGTGGAACCGGCGAGAGATGTCGTGCGGTGTCCCACAGGGATCGGTCCTGGGGCCGCATTTGTGGGACATCGGGTACGACTGGGTGCTGCGCGCCGACCTCCCTAGCGGCGTCAGCGTGGTATGTTACGCTGACGACACGCTGGTCCTGGCGCAGGGGAGGTCGCACCAGGCGGCGGCTGAATTAGCGACACGCGGGGTTGCGATAGTCGTTGCGAGGATCCGGCAGTTGGGACTCGAGGTGGCCCTGCACAAGTCCGAGGCCATGTGTTTTCATGGTCCTCGGAATGCGCCACCGTCGGGTTCCCAAATAACGGTAGGAGGGGTTCGCATTGGAGTCGAGTCGACGATGAAGTACCTGGGACTCGTCCTCGACAGCCGGTGGAACTTCGTGGAGCATTTCCGACGTTTGGCTCCCAGACTGGAGCGGGCTGGGGCTGCCTTGAAGCGGCTCCTGCCCAATCTAGGTGGTCCAAACGCCTCCTGCCGGAGGCTTTACGCGGGGATCGTGCGGTCCATGCCCCTTTACGGGGCACCGGTGTGGGCGCGTTCCCTGAGGCTGCGGCCAGTCCGCCGGTTGAACGCGTCCCAGAGGGTCATGGCCATTCGGCTAGTCCGGGGTTACCGCACGGTCTCCGGTGAGGCGGCGAGCCTCCTTGCCGGATTGCCGCCGTGGGATCTGGAGGCGAAAGTCCTCGCGCACGTGTGGGAGTGGTGCGAGGAGGCGAAACGCCGGGGCGTAACTCCGCTGCCGCGAGAAATCACGGTACAGCGGACAGAGCTCCGGCGGGATCTCATGGCGACATGGAGAGTGCGACTGTCGCAGCCCAGCGCTGGGCACGCCACAATTGCGGCGATAAGTCCCCTCTTTGAGGAGTGGTTGGAGAGGCGTCATGGCACCCTCACCTTCCGCCTGACGCAGGTCCTCACCGGACACGGTTGTTTCGGGAGGTTCCTGTTTCGCATAAGGCGGGAGGAAACGCCCGGGTGTCACCATTGTGTGGATCGCCCAGAGGACACGGTGGAGCATACAGTGGAGGTCTGCCCGGCTTGGGCAGAGCACCGCCGTGTTCTCACGGAGGCGATCGGCGGCGGCGATCTCTCGCGTCCGAGCCTGGTCCAGGACATGGTGCGGAGCGAGAGTGCATGGGAAGCCGTCACCTCCTTCTGCGAAGCTGTAATGCTCGCGAAGGAGGAGGCGGAACGCGTGAGGGAGAGGCAGCCTCACGCCCTCAGTCGCCGCAGGAGACGCCCTGGGCGGCGGGAATCGATAGCCGATTCCCGGCCACCGTAGGCGCGGGCTTGCGGGCGGTGAGTAGTGGGTAGCTCGCCGTCCGGTGAGGACCAGGCCCGGGTCGACGGCGCGTTGTGTTCCACGCGCGCCTCAAAGAGATGTTAGCAAAAGATGGGGTCCAATAGGGCCGATGCCGCTGGGGTCGCGGGTTGTTTGAAAAAGATACCGTGGCCCTGGCATAGGCAACTGAAGGAACACGGGTGGGTGAATTTCAACAAGAGATTTTTATGTATCATTTCGGTGGGATTTTTTTATTTCAATGCAATCTATATATTTTTAGTGACAAATAATACTTTAGTCTATTTTATAACATTGTGCGTGAGTGGACATCAAATATTATCAAAACTTACATAAATATTTAAGGATAAAGTTTTAAGAGTCCACTGAAATTAAAAGTGTCCACCGAAATGATGAAAATTACCACCGAAATGATAAATCCACCGAAATGATACAGCTAAGAACAACCGTGCCCCCAGCCAGGGTTCCGTACTTTGTTAGGTTTGATTTCCACAAATTTTAGATAAACACTGAGACAGGACAGTACACAGTTTTTTTAATATCATCATTAATATACAGATATTACAGTTAGTATTATTACATATATCATTCTTTGAGGTTACAATAACCTCAAAGAATGATATTAATGTAATGTAATGTTTATTATGATATGAATGAATAGTTTCTTTACTTTTATAACCTTTGGTAATTTTTGTGGTTGTTGTTGTGTGAAAATGTTGGAAAACTTTATCGTAAATGCTGGTAACCTTAAATAAATATTTTTGCTTGTTTATGTACTAATACTAATTTACTTGATATATTTTCAAAAGAATCAACGTATCGCGATTAGAAAGCTTAAAGTTTCTGATTAATATGATGGTTGCATTTGTAAGTTATGCCATTAATAGTAATACCTAATGTCTACCTATTGCACTAAGAGAAAAATGCTAGGTATAATTTAGTTAAATTGGTAACGAGAGGAGAATAGTGTTTCTACAGGTATATCAGTAAAACTTCTAAAATTAAATCAACTCTTATATTTTTAAAATACAATAAATGAATAAGAAACATTATAAAAATATCTTAGTAGTAATAGCTTAGTACTTTTAATCATTTTACATAAACGTATGAAACATAACAGAAACCTGAGATTGAGATCACTTTATTCTTAAATTACTACAACAATAGAGAAACGTACATATCTAAATAGAACAAAAAACAACAAAGTTTTGTTCTACCTATAACTATAATTCGCAATTATGTATAAGTAATTCTTATACCTAATGCGAATTATAGTTATTCCAATAAAACAGTCTTTCTGGGTACGTATTTACGAGTAGGTTCAAGTATGTAGCTTAAAGATTAATTTTTCATCATGTCACTTTAAATCACACAATTATTTCTCAAATTCACTAATCAGCCTCTTTTCATGACTATAAATATAGGTTTTTAATTTAGATATGTACCTAATAAACAAATCTTCTTTAATTATCACACCACAGCACGTCTTTACTATAATTATTATAGTCATCAGTCTTCTTTAATAAGTTTAACTTCCTACCTAAAACAAGTCATGCCATTAAATGACAGCAAATATTTAAAAAACTAAATATACAATAACAAAAATCAAAAAATATTCAAATCAGAACTGGACGAAGACGAAGATAATCTTCTTACTTTTCTCTTCTTGGCTGTAATCATGATTTCTTCTTCGCTGTCAATATTTCTTGTCCGTTCATACTTTTCAATAATTTCAGTATCATTGTTTTCAAAAAATGAACACGATGGAGTGCTAAATTCATTGAAGTTTTCATATTTTTCGAGCAATGATTTGGGTATTATCGATGATTCCTGCTCATTCTCTCCTTTTTGATTATTCATTCCATCAAAGGAATGGGATGTTGAGGGCTTAATAATTGATATTTCAATGTTTGTGATTGAGTGTGTGTGTGGTTCATGTATGAAACTATTCCTTTGTAATTTTTTGGAAAGATTCTTTTCATTGAATGGCTTGGGACGTAGTACTAATTTTTCTGACAGTTGAATTGGACGCAGATGTGCTATATTTGTATTATTTGCAAAATTCGTTGATTGAATCCCAGTGAAGTCATGAAAACCTAAATGCTTGCCGTGAGGGCACCTAATAGTTTTATTTAGGCATTCTCTTTCAATACAGGACAGATGTCGAAGTGCCAAACGGTTTCCTGACTCTTTAGACCAAACAACTTGGTGAACTTTCATAGTTCCCGGAAAAGTCTTTAAGTCTTTGGGCAAGAGCCAATCTTTTTCTGTCACCTGATAATCTTCAACTGTTTCAATTTTCACACCTTTAACATAACACTGTAGGTTTTGTACCAGCGATTCAATATTGGTAATATCATGTTGATATGAGACTTGTTTATCTAGCGTTCTCTTTAATACTCCACCCACTCCATCTGCTGCGCTTTTTCCATGACCACACTCACAATAGTTCCAAATTATGTGGGTCAGCATCGGACAATAGGAGGATAACTGAGTTATTATATATAATATATTTTTATTCCTGTATTGCGCAGATGGTGAGTCAGAAATAACGTAAAGTTTACGAACCAGAGGAGCAGTTATCTCAATTTCTTGCAAAACAGGAATGAGGTGCCCATACTGCAGCAGCATCATGCCTTAAAGAGGTACTTACAGTACAAAATTACTGAGTTTTGCAAGTTTCGTTGTCGAGTTTGAAATATATTACGACAGTATGCAAAGTGAACTGTTGTCTGCTACCACCAAAATGAAGGGATTGAATTTCGGATCCATATTTGGCATTATAATTTTCACTGAAATCAATTTGTATAATACAGTCTTCCGTAGTCATATTTTCTTTTAACGTTTTGAAAGCTTGATTTTGATTTTTATTATTGACGCAATGTTTAAGGAATGGTTTCAGGCTATCTTCGAATTTTTTTATTAAATCTAGTGGTTTCACCCAACGCCTTACTTTTTCAACTTTAATAGCAGATTTTTCTACATTATTTTTGATATATATGCTTTTATTCTTCTCCCAACCCCAATACGCTATGTTCACTTCATTATTAAACTCTTGATAATCAATGTGTCTATTTTTACAACTTGAGCATATTCTTTGCAGACAATCGATGTTATCTTTACTACAACATAGGCTACTTAAAACGTCGGATATTGTATTTTCTTTGATAAGGCGGTTTCTTTTCATAGATTCAATCAAAAGTTTCATATTTTCGTGCTTTTCACATAGGCATGTATTTCGTGCATTCACATTTGGTTGAGTGACCCAGAAAGGCTTCATTCTTGAAAATGTTGAATAGCTTATCGGTGGTTCTCCTGATCCCAAATATTTCAAGTGTAAATTTTTAAGTGTGTCTGTCAATAGTC
Source organism: Dicycla oo (assembly GCA_948252095.1). Lineage (NCBI taxonomy): Eukaryota > Metazoa > Arthropoda > Insecta > Lepidoptera > Noctuidae > Dicycla > Dicycla oo. The sequence continues at coordinate 21,506,006 of OX411716.1, forward strand.
TTTTTTGTTTTTTTAATCCATGTCTAGATATGGTTTCATTTTTTCCAGGACACAGTGTTGAATTTTCATCATCTTCTAAAAATTTCACCACCCTCCTGAGAATTCGATTTTTTTTTCATCAGGTTTTATGACTTCTACTGCTGGTTTTTCTCCTTTTTGGGTACTTTTCTTCAAAATCATATAATTGCTTTGTAGTCTGTTACACCTTTTTTTGAACATTTCTTTTTCCTTAGTGACCTGTAATAATTTGTTTTGTAATTCTGTTATTAGCTTAGTTTTAGTTTTTTGATATTTTCGAAATTTGTCTTTAAGTCCTCGCTTGAATTCTACAGATGTAATTGACGAGTCTGAAACAGGGCTATTGGGGCATAATGTTGACTCGATACTACTTAGATTTGATGGACATGTTATTCGTTGTACGCCACTTGGTTGTACACAATGAGTGCCAGTTACTACATTGTCATCAATATGATGTTGAATATTGGAACCAATTGTACTATCGCTATTCATCGGCAAGCAGCGCCGAGCCGAAGATGGATTCCCTTGACGAGAAGTGCTTGGACCAGGATTGCTATAGTCAAAATTTACAAAATTTTGATGCGTTGATAGCAGGGTTTGTCGTGGACTGCTTGTGTATACCCGATGAAAGCTTCTAGCTTCTGTAGTATTAGAACGTTGGATTTGGATATTCGTACTAATACTATTGCTGTTCAATCGTAAGCTGCGCCGTAAAGTAGGCAAGAAGGAACTGTGACAGGAAGTGCTTAGTCCAGGACCATCACTTTGATCCCCAATTGTCTCATCCAGAGGGTTAGCACGAGCCGCTATAGGAGCTGGAGCTGCTCTATTTTTTTTTCTTTGGTAATAAGCAGCAGCACTTATTTTGTTTTTTCTTCTTAGGATTCTTAATTTTTTAGGGGTCATTAGATGCCTTGAAACAATTAATCCCGCTGCTTTTTTTCTGGCATACCTTTCTCTGTCTTTTCTCAAAAACTCTTCGCGTGAGACTTCATTGCTCTTAATTCTCTCTTTTCTTCTTCTTTCATACAACCTCCTTTTTTCCAACCATTCTTCTCTAGTCTGTTGCTTAGGCCGCGGCATCCTAAAATCAAAATACACGCTTTTCAATTTTCTTCTTTCTCATATCCACAGACATACATTCATACACACTATACTATGATCCTATAAAATACTATACCTTCAGATACACCACGCGCTCACACACTAGCTCTCTTGCATTGACTCAGACAAACACTCTCACAGGCAATTTCTCATCACATAGGTATATCTCTTTTTTTTTCATATAACGTTTAAATGCTCTTTAACTTATTTGTTATATCTTGTAAAATTAAGAAATTTTGTAATTATATCAAATATTATTTATTATTGTTATTTACTCGTAATAAATGATATAAAAATAAAGGTAAGTGACTTATATTGAAGGTAAACCCTCGAAATAATTATTTTGTTGACAATTAGTAGGTATAATAATCTACACTGTGGTGACCCACACACTCATCACATTTTCGTTGAGCCGAACAAATGTGTATCTAAAGTATAGTAAACATGTACTAACTACATAGATATATGTATATATTATATATCTTAAGCACAAATATTACACAACAAATACACCTAAATAATCTAATCGACACTCTAGGTAAAAGTAGGTACATTACAAAACTATGACTTTGTATTTGACACCAGGATCTCTAAAACTTTATGTTTTTATCATTTCGGAGATACTTTTAATTCCGGTGGACTGTAATTGGTATAACAGTCCACCGAATCCACTGAAATGATAACACTGAGATGATAAAATAGAGGTTAGTTCTACATTTAACTCCGAAAAAAAATTATTTAAAAAATATGAACACTACTCAAACAAAACAGTACTTACTGCGAATTTAATACACAATTTTGAAACAAATTAAACAAATCTAGCACGAGTTATAACAGCCACCGAAATGAAACTATTTTTGTCCCCATATTACTGAAATGATAAACTTACTTTTTTGGCGGGAAACCGCAAGACGTTGGGACCGGTGCGTTCGCGCCGAGAGCTTAAGCCGGACTGATCCGGAGTGAGAAAAGGTGAAAGGGGCGTAACAACGCAATGTTGATGTGGCTAGTCTACTAAAACTTACTGTCCTCTGAAATGATAACTTTTTTCCAGACAAAAGTTGACTGCCTGTCAAATCCATGAGAAAGAAGATAAACAAACAAAAATTGTTTTATTTGATCGAATATATTATAATTTAATGATAACAAAATCAATTTAAATCCATATTACGAATGTATTTGCAGGAGAAGGTATGTTATGAGCGGAATTGGGTTCAGGACAGGTCACCGTGATGATAAAATAACACTTTGTAATTTTTTTTTTGGGTATATTAGAGGGTAGATACCAATGATTTTTTTTGCCAAGGTAGAGAAATACTTACGTTGTTGAGAAAAAATATATAAAATTAATAATCAGCACATTGCACTACCTTTCTCAGGTTTGCCGTGTATTTTTTTGCTTGGGCAATTCACCCGGGTGGGTTTTAGTCAGTAAAAGTCTGACACGCCCTTCCGCTCCACCCAGAGCGGGAGAAGTTATTTGATGATTTCCCATCCACAAAAAAAAAAAGGTGTTGGCTAATATGAAATGCACTTTTGTATCGATCGCAAAAATTTCGCGATTCCGGAATTGATAAATTTAGTACGGTACTTTTTCTCGACTATAGAATGTAATGCTAGGTAATGTTGTAAAGTAGGTTATCAAACTCTCCGTCGAAGATGGTGCACCAACGACGCCTCCGATGTTGTCTTCGAAGTATGCACTCCCGTGCCGGTTTGTAGAAATAAATTACTATAAATAAGCGTTAAAAACTGGAATAGAAAAATGAATTTCAAATAAACAAGCATACGAATAGTAATGTGACCCCGGTTTCCCGACATTTTTCAAACAATTAAACCATATAATTTAAGTCGTTTCAGTACCATGTATCCGATTAGTTGAGCACTCCCGGATTTACTGGAATCCCGAGATTTATATTACGAAAAAATAAATTAAGAAGGGTGTATTCCCGGTCGTCCCCACCCCGTCGTCCCCACTGGGCACGACTGGGGAAAAAATTTTCCTACCATCGTACCACCGCGTGCCGTCTGTGATACGCACCTTAAAACTGTAAGAATTTGTGTAAATAAAAAGTTCCAATCGTCAGCACTGGGGAGGAACGAAACTTTTTTTTTCCAGTCGTGCCCAGTGGGGACGACGGGGTGGGGACGACCGGGAATAAACCTTAAGAAGCCGCTTCCATCATTTCCTAGCCAAAAATTAACTTTAGGTAAATATGCATCCGATTATCCGATCTCTAATCATAACACATTTTGTTGGGCTTGGTATAACCTTTTATAACAAGTACACCTCTTCTTTGCTAGACTTGCCTTTTAATTTTAATGTGTTTAAAGATAAAGTAAAATTATACGAAGAATCTAATATGTCTTTATTATTATATAATAATAAATAGCGCCAAGTGATTTGCCTTAGTTTCGAAATGAATAGTTTAATAGTTTGATATTACTGCGGAAATATTGGTCTTACAAAAAAAAAAATGTTTAGTTTAAACAAAAGCATAGTGTTTAATTTTCTAAAACAAATGTCTCATATGATTTTTTTATACGACCAATATTTTTACCGTAATTCCAAAATTAAAATTCATACTCTCAATCCATTATGAAAATCTTAATTTTGGAATTACTGTACCTACCCATAGCTTTCTAGTACTAAGAATTTTAAGAAAGAGTAGACCTCTGAGTAAAATTACATACTCTTTGTGAGCTAAGCCGCGGACGGACGGTCAGACGGACATGGCGATTAGCGAACCTAAAAATCGGGGTTGTCATTCACACGCGAAAAATCTTAACACCGCGATTAAAAAATGAACCTCGAATGGACAACGCCATCTATCGAGCATAGGGTACACTTTATTGCAGGTGTATGAAAGTGGTAAGCACTGAGCAAAATAAAATGAAGCGTAGCAGTCTATATTCATAGTAATGAACCACTTGAGGATGCAATGTATTAAAAATACTAAATTAAAAAAAGAATGCTATTAAAAACGCCTACCAGAAATGTTGTATTACCCACCAAAATAGATTGCTCACCAAAAAAACACCTAACCTAACCCAAACTAGTTCATTTGGGAGTAATTTATTTTATTTGATAGCATTTCGCCCCTTTAATCAAAAAACCGAAATAACTCAAAAATGACATATTTCGAGTATTTACTATAAACTGAATTAATTTCGCACGGACAATCGTTCAGTCCAACAGCCGACTCGATAACGATGAAAATGACAGATTTCTTAATATTTTTGTGATAAATTGAAGCCATTAAAGTAGACAATGTCAAACTTTTAATGCGTTTTCCCACAAAATAGAAATTTTGAGTTATTTCGGTTTTTGATTAAAGGTGCGATTTAACGATTATTATGGAGAACGTTCAAAATTGTAGCCATTAAAAAAATAAACACGACGAAAAGACTATTTCTTTCTGTAACTTTGAATCATTAACCTGTACCTTTTATATTTACTCCGTGCCTGTACCTAAGCTCCCTTTCATTTACTTCCCATAGAGCAAGCTTTTTACTAAAAAACGTAGGTACAGACTGCAATAAAATCTATTAGTTCCTGTCAGCTGGTACAGCCGTCATCACTTACGCCATCTGGTGCCGTTTCATTAAACTGCTGAAATTACACCACCTCATTTCAGCAACACCTGGTTGGATCATACCTTGTTAATTTGGGCCGTTCATTTCATTTTTAGTGTTCAAATTAGCATTTTGTTTAACGGTATTTATTTTGAAATATATAATTATGTTCTTGGATTTCAATCAGTGAAACTACTTTTCCATAGCATACGCAATATAAAAGTCGTTATGGTCGTATACTTACGTTATTTTTTCCATTGATTACTTTTATTGCAAAATATTTCCAAAGTAATAAAATACTTGCAACTCGCTCGTAATAGTAAAAACAATATAAGTTCTTACGGAAAAATATTAATGTAAATACAACGAATTCAATATCAATCTGCCTAGCCTTTTCTCAACTATGTTGGGATCGGCATCCAGTCTAACCGGATGCAGCTGAATACCAGTATTTTACATGGAGCGACTGCCTATCTGACCTCCTCAACCCAGTTAGTGGGTAATACGATACCCCTTGGTAAGACTGGTTGTCAGACTTTCGGGCTTCTGACGACCCGTAACGACTGCCAAAGATCTACGAATGACAGCCGGGACCAACGGCTTAACGTGCTTTCCGAGGCACGGAGGAGTCTCGGTATGTAAAGATGGTCACCCTACGGATCAACCCCGGCAAGCGTAGCTTAAACTGATGGATCGACCCGTGCGGCTATTATTACTAAGCCACGAACTCCTTAAATAAATGTAAATAAAACGAATTACTTATTATTAAAATGTTTAGAAGACTATGACGTACCTAACAACGGATATAAAGTGGCATCAGCTTTACTATTAAATAAAACCTCTTAGCCATATTTTTTCTACAAATTCAAAGCTGGCGGCGCACTGGCCAATTTGTCTGAGTTTTGCATTATATTTATCACTGTGCACTAAAAATATATTTGGTAGTGGAGCCGCAATGCGTTTCCCACTGCTACTATCATGTCGTCGGCTGGACAAAAATTTATATTTATTTGCTACATCTGCTACCGTTTGGCTAGCTAGCTTATGTCGCATGGGTTTACTTGCGAGTTTGCCACTCAATGTCAAAGCTATAAGAACCTTTGTTGTATAAACAGCAGTCCATAGACGGATCATCACATGGCCCGTGTCCAGCAGTGGACGTTTTTCAAGGTGATGAAAATCAATGGACACGGGCCAGGCAAGCATCGCCATAAAAACCGCTGCTGCGCTTTCCACATCCAGCGGACTCCCGTATTCTTCCCGAGAATTTATACCAGAACATAATTCTTCCCTAAACGTGAACCTTACCTGGGTCCGATCCACTTCACTGCTGACCGAAGTAGGAGAAAAACAGTTCTGTTCAGGATGACAAAGTGTTTAACCGAGATAGTCTCTGGTCATATTATTAAATTTTAAAACTACTACAGAACAAGTTGATGATATTTTGCCCTTGATTTAATTTGGAATAAAAATTGGGACATACACATATTATTATATACATAAATAAACTCACGCCTTCTTCCCAAGGCAGAAACTATAGAACACCACCTGCTACGGTCCTTACTTCTTTTGCCTTGTTTACGTTTTCTTACATACATCTGGTCATGCACGCATGCCGGTTGCGAGTACTACGCACCTGACCTTTCTGAAGAACATCACCAATAAGGTCACTGTATGTTCGTCCCCTCCCCCCCTATGTGGGACATAGTACATGCGACTGTAATCACCAACATTCTCTTGCCTTTATCTAAATTTATTTGGGGTCGCTGCAACATGTTTTCTTCTTCCATACTTCTCTATTAGCCCCCTTTGTAGCCATATAATTATTCACACAGTCCATCCATCGTTTCTTCGGTCTTCCCCTACTCTTATAGGCACCCCCATTCATACTCGATACTTACGTTACGACATTTTTAGGGTTCCTTACTTCAAAAGCAAAAAACGGAACCCTTATAGGATCACTCGTGTGTCTGTCTGTCCGTCTGTCACAGCCAATTTGCTCCGAATCTAATGGACCGATTAAGTTGAAATTTAGTACACGTATGTAATTCTGTGACCCAAACACAGATGTGTAACGTAAATAAATGAATTTTGAATATGGGGGCAATTTTGGGGGCAAATATAAAAATGAAAAAAGTTGTGTAAACTGCACCGTGTGACATTTCAAATGAAATAGCTTACTGTGCGGGTCTCAAATTTATTTTTTTAATAATTTTAAAATAAATCATTTTAAAGTTATTTAAGAAAATAGAAGAAAATTGACCATTACCATTATCTTAATTTTGAAAAAAAAAAAACAGACATTAGTTCAATAACTATAGATTACAAGAAAACTTATAAAAAGTCTATCTCAATATTGTGCATACAAACTTACATTTGCAGTTGGAATGTATGGGAGAACATGTTTTTCAACTACTACGTTAAGTTTGTTGTTGGGATTCATCCCAACTACGGAACCCTTCGTAGGATAGTGTGCGTAGTCCAACACGCACTTGGCCGGTTTTTTATTGTAGTCACGGAATAGATAAATGTGATTGTAGTCAAAAGAAACTTAAAGTAACATTAACTTATTTACCCTTTGCAACCCACCCCATCATGAACCAAATTACTCACGTATTTTTTACATTTTATGAACAACCGGACAAACAAAACCTGTGTAATATATATGAGTAGTTTTGCACTGCATTCGAGCAAGAATTAAACATTCATTTTTATTACGTTTCAAGGGAACACGGCCAAAGCAACGGCTTTTATTTTGCAGGCTTGGGATATTTTATTTACACAAGTTGCTGGTGGCCATTACCCATTGGCCACCTCGTTAGTAAATTAAAGTTACTATTTTACATAGCTTTTGTTCGAATTTTCTTTGTGGGTAGGTATTATAAAAGGAGCTTTATTTATTGGGAGGAAATTCAAGCTTGGCAAGCGAGAATATTGTTAACTGTCTTGAGATATACATTCCACATTTCATTCTACATTACTACATTCTTTAATAAAAAAATAATATTTTCTCAAAACTACTCTTCTGGACTTCTGTTCACATAGGATTCATTTTTAACCGACTTCCAAAAGGAGGAGGTTATCAATTCGTCTGTATGTTATTTTTTTTTTTTTTTTGTATGTTTGTTACGCGATTACTCAAAGACGCATGGACCGATTTAGAAAATTCTTTTTTTGTTTGATAGGGTATACTTCCGAGGTCGTCCCATATAAATTTTATTAACTTTACTTGGGAAGTTTTTGAGTTAGCTTCAATAATGCGTATATTTCCCACTTATTTTATGTGGATGATGTGATGGTGTTTTAATAACTTCCTATCACTGTTATTTACATGGCTATACCTACAATTATTGTGCTCAATTATGACCGACCGGTATTAAAACCGACTTCCAAAACAAAACACTACAAAGTGAAAAATAACTTTAATTTCGGAAGTCGGTGGCAAAAAACGAAAATACAAAACCCAAGACACCGACTACCGAAATTAAAGTTATTTTTCACTTTGTAGTGTTTTGTTTTGGAAGTCGGTTTTATTTTTTGCTAAAAAGTTTTTTGGAAAATGAAGGTTAAGTCAAGGACGCTCAATATCTTCTTATAGAGAGCTTTACCTATGTAATGCGCTTTTCCAATGTGAATATGTAAGATACAAGGGGCATGTTTTTAGTGTAAGTAAACAAATATAAACACGACGTAGGGCCCGCCTAAGATCAATTAAAATAAAATGTGTATGAACTTTTATCCTCATCAAGAGGAGTTGTTGTTCTCTTATGTGTTGCATCGGCAACACATAAACAAGTCTATCTTCGAGGCGAAGATAAACTGGCTTTCCTTTGCGTTGGCCACATTGAACTGGTGACGCCATTTGTATATACATTCACCACTCAACAGCCACACGTACTTTTGGGCTACATATTGTCGTCTTCATATTCACAAAAAGGTATGGTCGATATATTTAAAAGTAGTGTTTTGATATAATTAGGTACTAGATTAAAGTGCCTAAATAGTAATTGTCTTATATATTATATATATATATGTTACGGGTAATGCTAGAAGATTGAGAAAACCTAGGTTTACCCAAGTATTTTGGGTAAAGTCCGAAAAATCTCGTGCGTTGTGTGGTCACAGTTCTAACCTAACCTAACCTACCTTTCAGCCTACACCTAAGTTTAATCATTCTAGCATTACCTGAGTCGACCTGTATGGGGAATAAAAAAATATTTTAATTATTATTCGGACTTTACCCAAAATGCTTGGGTAAACCTAGGTTTATTCAATCATCTAACATTACCCGTAACATATACACTCTTGTATATTTAATATTAACAGTGCAATTTAAACACAATCAATTAATTTTCATTTCATAAATAAAAACATTATTGAAATCAGATATTAATCACATTTTTATAAGTACCATTTTAAGTAGTCGAGTACTAGATGAAATAAATCGATTGAGGATCGATACAATGCCCCTTAGATAGTATAATAATGTTGCTCTGAATTTGTCAATTTTCAAGATTACTTATTTTAAATTTGCTTATTTTTAATTTCGTCCAGAATCTCACTAACAAAAAGTGTACAAACATGTATTAGGACTATCCCTTCTTCAACATCATCCTTTTTACAAGGATTCAGTGCTTCTTATAATCAGCCGCTGGGCAGTAGGGGATTCCTTCGTCGTTGCACGAACATTGAACACAAGGCATGCTGTTCCGCCCGGGTGTCACCATTGTGTGGATCGCCCAGAGGACACGGTGGAGCATACAGTGGAGGTCTGCCCGGCTTGGGCAGAGCACCGCCGTGTTCTCACGGAGGCGATCGGCGGCGGCGATCTCTCGCGTCCGAGCCTGGTCCAGGCCATGGTGCGGAGCGAGAGTGCATGGGAGGCCGTCACCTCCTTCTGCGAAGCGGTAATGCTCGCGAAGGAGGAGGCGGAACGCGTGAGGGAGAGGCAGCCTCACGCCCTCAGTCGCCGCAGGAGACGCCCTGGGCGGCGGGAATCGATAGCCGATTCCCAGCCACCGTAGGCGCGGGCTTGCGGACGGTGAGTAGTGGGTAGCTCGCCGTCCGGTGAGGACCAGGCCCGGGTCGACGGCGCGTTGTGTTCCACGCGCGCCTCAAAGAGATGTCAGCAAAAGATGGGGTCCAATAGGGCCGATGCCGCTGGGGTCGCGGGTTGTTTGAAAAAGATACCGTGGCCCTGGCATAGGCAACTGAAGGAACACGGGTGGGTTTTAGTCAGTAAAAGTCTGACACGCCCTTCCGCTCCACCCAGAGGGGGAGAAGTTATTTGATGATTTCCCATCCAAAAAAAAAAAAAAAAAAAAAGGCATGCTGTTCGTCTTCGGATACAATTTGGAGTTCGGCTTGCATCGACTTGGTTTGCCTGAAATCAGTCATTGTCGAAGACATTGTATTGTATTTATCTAAAAAAAAATAATGAAAGAAATATAATTTAAAAAAAACTGGTAAAAATAAGAAGCTATAACCTCACCTCCATCTGCTAAGGGGCATCCCTTAGCAGTTGGAGGAATGTCTTCGACAATGACTGATTTCAGGCAAACCAAGTCGATGCAAGCCGAACTCCAAATTCTATCCGAAGAAGAACAGCACACTTTTTGTTAGTGAGATTCTGGACGAAATTAAAAATAAGCAAATTTAAAATAAGTAATCTTGAAAATTGACAAATTCAGAGCAACATTATTATACTATCTAAGGGGCATTGTATCGATCCTCAATCGATTTATTTCATCTAGTACTCGACTACTTAAAATGGTACTTATAAAAATGTGATTAATATCTGATTTCAATAATGTTTTTATTTATGAAATGAAAATTAATTGATTGTGTTTAAATTGCACTGTTAATATTAAATATACAAGAGTTGATGACGTAAAAATGGCTGGAAAGTAACCTAAAAAGGTCTTTGTCTAGCTGCTGGCTGTAAAAGTTACAGCGAAAAAATCCCTTACCGTATGAATCAACGTCCAATTTGCAGTCGTCAATCTTAATGCATTCATGTTTGCCAATCTCGTTACATTCACATTTATGACAGCTATTGACCCAACTAGTACCTCGTGCACAAGTTGGGTGTTGTGTCAGCAAATCTTGCTTTGGACAATCTTTAGGCAGTTGGTTATAGAAATAATAGTATTTTAGGATTACATTGGTCTTTTTTTTGTCAAAGAATTCGTTGTATATGGGGAGGGGTGATTTGGTTGAACCTGAAACTGAAGGGGGAAGTTAACTTTAGAATATTTCTCAGTCTCAGCACGGATATTGTATAGTAATTATTGTTTTATAAGTATTGAGGATCAGTCCTTGCCACGTTGAATTCAAAAGTATTATCAAGGACGGAAAGTACTGAATTGCATATAACTTCAATAACACAAACTCGACCTACAAAAAGTAACAGTTAACTGGAACTGTAACCACTTCATACAGGCCATTCAGTGCTCGATCTGGAAGAACACTATTCTGTCCTTACTCTGTAATCATATTATCCACGTTTATCAGACAAAATATTATAAAATTATGTTCAATGTTTACCTCTACTCTTTCCAGTCGGTTCTGTGTTACAATCTGTGGCATCGCATTCCGCAATGCCATCACCATTACATTCACAAGTATAACAGCCCATCTTGAAATGAGAGTAAGGCTAGCATGTCATTGGTTCACCTAAAAAGTAGCCTAGTTACTTTATAATTGAACAAAAGCTAAGTGAGTTCACTTAGATTCTCCTTCTTATTTTTCTTTTCCGTTATTATTTTTCAACCTTTTGTCTGGTTGAAAAAAAAAAGCTAAACGACTCGCACCGTCGCACGTCGTGTACGGACTACTCGTGCTGTGACATTCTGGCTGCTCATTGATGATTTGAGTTTGTGACCCGTTACATTTTAGTCACGTCATGAACGATCGGCCTAACTGATGAGATAATGTCATTTGACAAGAAAATAATCTTAAAATACTTACCCAATGGCCTCAGCTCACAATCTGGCAATCTAAAGCACATCGTTTGACCGAAGTAACAAGAACAACCATGACAGTTACTAATCCATTGAGTTCCGTCACCACATTCTTCTTTCTGATCTTTTGGTCTGTGTCTGAACCGGGAATTAAACATTTTTGGAAACATAGAATCGCTGAACTCTTCGGAATCCATATGGGTAGCTAGGTTTATTTCGCCATCAGTTTCTATATATGGCGGTATGTCTGTGTCATCTTCATCATTGGGCTGGTGTAGTATTATGTGAACATCTGGATATTTTAATGGGGGTGCCTGTGGTCGACTTTGTTCGGGTATTGTCGGAATAGACCTACATCGATTTTCATAGCTATGTGTAGAGTCAGTACCAGAAGTCGCAGTTGTTGTTAAAGTGTCTTCTTTGAAATCATTCATAATGTTTTCTATAATTTCTGGGTCAAAACTGCTGAAAGGTATATTTTGCAGTGCCGTAATGTGTCTAAGTTTAAGTGGCATTAATTTAGATAACAAATTGAAGATTTTAGTAACATCAATATCATTTTTAGTATCAGCAGCATTACCTTTTTTTGGGACAAGTTTATTAAATTTACTCGTTAACCAATTGAAGATTTCATTATTGATTTTAGGCAATTGTTTTAATTTGGATTTTAGTTTGCTCAAAGGATTTATTCTTTGACTTCCGTGGTTTTCAACTGGCGTTACATCGTTTTGATCTTGTGATGGATATGGCTCATAGATAAGAATTTTGGCAATACCGGGAAACAAAAAGGGAAGAAGATCGAGTTGAACGATACTACCCACACTAACTAGAGAATCGTCAATAGGAGGATCACTTAGTTTGTTCACAGCCTTAAATAATGGATACAATTGGTCGTAGTAATCAAGAATTTTAACACCATCAGTGAGAATCAAACTATCTGGATCACTATCAGGTTTTAATTTGGGAAGAACGTTATACTGGGTAGTATCAGAATCAGTGAGGTTCGTAGATGGAGTTGATACATCTTGCTCTGTTTGTAGTTGATTATCATCTACATTCGTGGAGGAGCTCGTGGCTAAGTAATAACAGCCGCACGGGTCGATCCATCAGGTTAAGCTACGCTTGCCGGGGTTGGTCTGTGGATGGGTGACCATCTTTACATACCGAGACTACTCCGTGCCTCGGAAAGCACGTTAAGCCGTTGGTCCCGGCTGTCATTCGAGGATCTTTGACAGTCGTTACGGGTCGTCAGAAGCCCGAAAGTCTGACAACCAGTCTTACCAAGGGGTATCGTATTACCCAGTAACTGGGTTGTGGAGGTCAGATAGGCAGTCGCTCCATGTAAAATACTGGTATTCAGCTGCATCCGGTTAGACTGGAAGCCGACCCCAACATAGTTGGGAAAAGGCTAGGCAGAATGATATCATCTACATTCGTAAGGTCTGTATTTTCATTTTAGTTGGATAAAGAGGGATCGTTAAGCATCGAGGATCCATATTGATCTTGTTTGGGCTTAAATCCAAAGCGGGGAGTTGTAATTTCTACATCGGATCCTAATGCATTATTATCTTGATTGGGTACTGACCAAGGAATTTGATGAATTCCATTGAATAAATTGTCAAAGGAAGATGGTTTATATTGATCATGATCAAGGTGCATCCAAGGTCTAAGAGGATTATTATTGTTGTAAACATCGTCCAAAGACGAAGGTTTGGGTTGATTTTGTGGTTGTTTAAACTTGGATTCAGGAGTTGTATTGGGATTATTTATAGGATGTGTAGGATTTTCAGCTGAATTGAAGGGATATTGAAAATCATCAGCGGAACCACGCTCATCAAATTCCCATGGTATATGTTGGTTCGGAGTAGGACTAAATTGAGGGTTTGGAGGATTATGTTGATTGTATTTTGGTTGTAAAGGATTTTCAGCAGAATGAGACGGGTATTGGAATCCATCGGCGGATCCACGTTCGTCGAACATTCCTGGTAAATGTTGATTCTGGGGAGGCCCAAATTGACAGTTTAGAGGATAATGTAGGTTATTATTTGGATGTAAGGGATTTTCAGCTGAATTGGATGAGAATTGGAAACCATCAGGGGATCCACGATTGTCGAACATTTCTGTTGTATGTTTATTATGGTTAGGACCAGCTTGTGAAGGTGGTCGTTTTTGTTTGTCTGGTTCTGGATGTGTAAGATTTTTAGGATGTGTAGGATTACGAGCGGAATTAAATGGGTACATTCCTGGTAACTGTTTATGGGTGGTAGGGCCAAATGGAGAGGTTAATGTTTTGTGCATGTTTTCTTTGGGATATGTAGGATTTTCAACAGAATTGGATGGATATTGGAAACCATCAGCGGTACCACGCTCTTCAAACATTCCTGGTAAATGTTGGTTCTGGGCAGGGGCAAATTGATTTAGTTTAGGATTGTGTAGATTACCTCTTGAATGTTTAGGATTTTCAGCAGAATTGGATGGGTATTGAAATCCATCAGTGGTAGCTCTCTCGTCAAACATTCCTGGTGAATGTTGAATTATGGTAGGACCAAATGGAGTGTGTGAATGAGTGAAGGGTAGAATTTTTTGCAAGGGTTTCAGTTGCGTGGGAATTTTATCCGCATTATGTGCGTATTGGAATCCATCCTTGACTCCACGGTTATCAAATACCCCTGGTTTATGCTGGTTCTGGACCAGTCCAAATTGAAAGTGTGGAGAAATATGCAGGTTATCTTTATTTGGTTGTTCAGGATTAACAAATGATGTGTATGGGTCAAAATCTTTTGGATGTGTAAGATCTTCAGCAGAATCAGAGGGGTACTGAAAACCATCAGAGGATCCACGCTCATCAAAAAATCCTGGTAACTGGTGATTCTGGGGCTTTCCCAATTCTGAATGTGGATGTTTATGAATGGGTTTCAGCTGTCTGTAGGACTGTCGAGTAGGATATTATTGGGCATTCTACTCCACCGAGAGTGACGAGGCGAACGGAGTGAGCCGATGGAACGGAAGGTGGGGTAGAATGCCCAATAATATCCTACTCGTCACCTTCTTGACATTCATTTAGGGTCCATAGTTCTGTTGATGACTTCCCTGTGGACAGAAATAAGTTTAAAAAACTATAGCACCTGGCTTCTTATATGAACTTTCTTATTCGAATCTGTTGATATCGGGTTGGCTAAATTTAATAAGTAATGAGCGTTTTAGTTTATAATTTCTAGAATTTTCGGAAAGGTTCGAGAACGTTCTGTAGCAGAGGGTATATAAAGAGCGAGTCGCGCTCATGCGCGTTATTGATAGTTTCGCTGTTAGTGCGTTAAAGTTCACAAAGAAATGAGTGATATTAAAACCCACGTACGGCATTGTTAATTATATGAGTTTCAATCTGGGCATTCTGCTGCAGAAACTACACGTAATATATGTCAAAGGATAGCTCACGATGCAGTCTCCAAAGCAACAGCAAAGCGCTGGTTCCAACGGTTCCGCAATAACGATTATTCCTTAACAGATCAACCAAGGTCTGGGCGCCCCGTGGAAATAGATATCGATAAATTAAAACTATTAATCGAAGAAGATCTTCGAAGAACTACACGCGATTTGGCTGTTCAGCTCGAGTGCTCCCATGGCACCATAGAAAATCATTTACATGGTTTGGGAAAGACTTACAAATATAGTGTTTGGGTACCCCATCAATTAAGTAAAGATCAGCTGACCTACCGAGCTGAGATTTGTGTACAACTTTTATCTTTCCGCCGCACATTTAATTGGTTAGATCATCTTGTCACTGGAGATGAAAAGTGGGTTCTCTATGTTAGTCACACACGCAAGCGCCAGTGGCTGGGATGTAAAGAACAGGGAAAACCAACGTCAAAAGGTGATCTTCATCCTCGCAAGGTAATGCTTTCTGTCTGGTGGGATATACATGGAGTAATAAGCTGGGAATTCCTTCCTACTAATACTACGATTACAGCAACAGTATATTGTGATCAACTCGAAAAACTGAAGCTTGACATCCATCGCAAACGTCCACAACACGACAAAATATTTTTCCTGCACGACAATGCCCGGCCGCATATTGCTAAGAGTACCAGGCTAAAACTATTGGAGCTTAATCGGGAAATAATACCCCACCCTTGATATTCGCTGGACTTAGCACCAACTGATTTCAGCTTGTTTCGATCACTTAGTAATAATTTACGGGAAAAAGCTTTGAAGATGAACCACACTTGAAACAATACATAAATGACTTCTTCAATTCAAAACCAACGAAGTTCTATGCGGACGCCATTCACTCTTTGCCAGATCGATGGCGAATGGTAGTAGAAAACGACGCTGAATATATTATTAATGATTAACAATTATTCATTTAATAAATAAAATAGTTGTATGTCGCTCATTACTTATTAGCCAACCCAATAGATTAGAAAGAAAAATGATTTATTATAAAATTATTTAAAAAAAGAGACCCTCACAGTAAACTATTTCATTTGAAATGTCACACGGTGCAGTTTACACAACTTTTTTAATTTTAGAGTAAGCGTAGACTCTGTACAAACGTAATGCTAACACCGCGTACTCTGTGCAAACGTAATGCCAACGCCGCGTACTCTCTCTCTTTTGGGGGGCAAATAAGAAAATACAATAAAAAAAGTTTTGCAAACTGTACCGTGTGACATATCAAAATAAAAGGGCTTACTGTGAGGGTCTGAAGTATATTTTTAATAATTTTAAATAAACTGTTTTAAAGTTATTTAAGAAAATAGACGAAAATTTACCTTTCCCCCTTACCTCCGAAACTACTGAGCCTAAAAATTTGAAAAAAAAAGTACAGTAATTAGTTCTATATCTATATATTACAGGAAAACCTATAAGAAGTCTATGGTCTTAAAATAACGTGGTAAATCTCTCAATATTGTGCGTACAAACTTACATTTGCAGTTGGAATGTGTGGGAGAATATGTTTTCCAACTTGTTTTAAGTTTGTTCTTGGGATCAATTCATCTCAACTACGGAACCCTTCATTGTGCGTGGTCCAACACGTACTTGGCCGGGTTTTTTTCAGCTGTGTACTAGTTTCCAATTTTCATCAAAATCAATCTGCCTAGCTTTTTCCCAACTATGTTGGGGTCGGCTTCCAGTCTAACCGAATGTAGCTGAATACCAGTATTTTACATGAAGTGACTGCCTATCAGACCTGCACAGCTCAGTTACTGAGTAATACGATACCCTTTTGTAAGGCTGGTTGTCAGACTTTCGGGCTTCTGACGACCCGTAATGACTGTCAAAGATCACGAATGACAGCCGGGACCAACCGCTTAACGTGCTTTCCGAGGCAAGGAGGGGTCTTGGTATGTAAAGATGGTCACCTATCCATGCACCAACCGCATCAAGTGTAGCTTAACCTGATCGATCGGCCCGTGCGGCTGTTATTACTTATCCACAAGCCTCTCTTTTTCCAATTTTCATCCAAATATCAAATGTAATCTCACTTACTTAGTCACGATTAAAATAAAATAGAAGAAGATAAAAAAATATATGAATATTAATTAAATCATCTTGAGATTCACACCGGATAAACAAAAAACGAATGAAGTACCTGCCTTCCCATCTGTTAAGTCAGTGCAAGTTCAAGGTCGTGATGGGCCAGTTACTGGGGCGTGTGAACTTGCCAAGTACCTACCCGTGAGAACCAAACAATCGTACATTATAAATTCGAACTTTTAAAGGGAAAGTTTTGCTAGTTAGTTAATTATTTATTTACAAAATGTTTAAATTATATAAAACGTAATAATACTTATTAAGGCCTAAAACTAAATTGTGTTCTCGTGATTTTGCTCAGGGATGTGCCCTAAAATAGAGTCAAAAAAAGTTTGTTTGGGGACATAGTAACACTATCTTTATCTACAAAACTCTGGTGTCATATTACATGTGTATGACATACAGTTAAACAAACTGTCAACACAGCCTTATAACATGCAAAAAATGTGCAAATAGTGCGTTATCATTATCATCCTTGTCAATACAATACCCTATTTCCATAGTATTACAGTCAATATTTCTTCAACACGATGACTGATCTGTGGTTATTAGGATTCCCACGGAGAATTTTTCACGTGAGAATGGAAATTTTGTGGGAACATTTGTGGTATTTGAGGGATCCGACACGTGCCGAGGGGGTCATCAGAGCGTATTAGAGGGTTAAGCGTTGAATATTAATCAATTAGGCGTGTGTGAATTATATTTTCGTAATTTAAGGGGTGACCGTTTGTGACATCCTGTAATGTCCATGCAATCATCACTATTATCTATTATTGTTAAGTGTTGAAATAGATACGAAACCCTGATAACTAATGTTATTAGACATTTTTTACAATTATAATTCTAATAAATGAATGTGTTGGATTATTTTTTTTACATTTAACTTGTTATATTTGTATGCCAGTCCATGACGAAACATGTAAGATCATAAAATCATAACTAGGTGTAACTTAACTAACGCACAACCTCTTAAGGGGTCATTGTACTCATCATAATTAACAACTTTACTCCATGGGACCAAACCAGAAATCGCGAAAAAAATCAGCTGTTCCCTACATTTATGTATGTCCGCATAACTCGTCAAAATGTAGGAAACAACAGATTTTTTATTCGCGATTTCACGTTTGGTCCCATAGTAAAAGTATGATGAGTACAATTGTGCGTTATTTAAGGGAGAAGCGTCAGGGTAGCCAACGAAATTCAAATTTTCTTACGTTTTTTGCAATTTGCTAGTCAGTATTAGGTTGTATGTTGAATAATGTCTGATTAACAAATATGTATTTACTGAATTATAATCCTTAAAATCAGTAATATAACTCCTTAAGTTAGTATCATCCTCAAATTTCAAGATGTCATGAAATAGTCATTCATTAGGATTACCTGGTCTTAAAGAGTTTTATTGATGACTTTAATCATTTTAATTCTGTAAATACATACTAGTTACATTTACATTTACATTAAATTGCATAAAAACGTAAATAAAATTGAATTTCGCGGGCTACCCTGACGCTTTCGCCTTAAGTTACACGTTTTATTAATAATACATGTTTTATAGCAAATAAATTAATATATTCTACCCTATTTTATAACTATAGGCCTTTAAATATTTTACTAATCAAACTTAATTGAATAAGTGAAGAACATTTGATATTATTAATTGTCAAGCAGTTTTTATCTGAAAAGCTCTGAACATTAATTGTGATTTATTGAACCTGAAAAGTGCTTTTAATTGGCCTCTTTAGATCATAATAAATTATAAATTATTGCTCCAAAAATAATTGTTTACAATTTTATATTTTTCTTGATTATTTAAATATATATAGCTTAACTTTCAATAAAATAATATCTATTAATAATCCACCGTAGCCTAATTGTATTACTATTTCTTAGCACCCATGTCCACCTAATTTAATTTCCCACTTCACATATCAACCATAAATAAAATATTCACACACACATTCCTGCTTGTGTAAATGTTAGCTCAAAAGGCCCCATTATATTTTTTTTTTGCCCTAAACGACAGTGTTATCATGTCATTGTGGGGTCACCTGAGAAGGTCTCGGGATTCCCATGGGAGGCAATGTTTCCTATGTGAACTGTTTCGTCATGGGAGTGTAATTTTCTGTGAGTATTTTTTTTTTGGCCCGGACAAGGGCGAACGTGGTTTAGTGATAGCAGAACTAACAAATGATGTTTGGTTTCATGGAAATTGAGACAAGATTTTTGTTTAGGGAAAAATAGTTACATGTTTTCAGAGTTAGTTAAATACCTACGCACTTTAAATAGGTGCTACTCTAAACTATAATCGAATGAGGCAACGAGATGATGTTAGTGTGGATTTAATATGTCTCCTTCACTGATAAAACTTGATTCAAATCAAATCAAAAGTCACTTATTCAAACTAGGCTGAGAATCAGTACTTCTCGAAAGTCAAAATTAGTTAAGACAATCCCCCAAAACGCCCGCCCTTCACCACTTTCTAGTGCTTTAGCTGGGGAGAAGTAGTGTAGCAACAAAACTCCGCAGTTTAAAAAAAAATTCTATACTATACTTTCAATTTTAGATTGTTAAATCAAGCTATGTTTATTTTTCTTATCGTCACATAGGTAATATTACAGCAATATTCACGTTCACGAAAAATTGCCATTTATATTTGTATAGGTGGCAGACTGAAGGCGTAAACTTTAAAGATTCTGCTCAACCCACCACCAGCGTGAAAACAGAAACAAAAGTGACTCCAAATTCTAACCTTCGCCCACACACGTAATAGACATGTTAACCCTCTGTCTAAGACGACTGGGACTGTTAATAAAAATTCCGACGAGCCACACGTGGTTCACACGCAAAAACACGCACAAAACAGTTTAGGAATATTCGATTTGTTAAAAAAATAAATAAAAGACAAACATATTTCTTTTTGCTCCACGGAATATACCTAGATACCTACTTAATATTCTGATTTTCTTTTTTGTAATGATATCTATGAAAAAGACCAAGAATAAGTTCCTGATACCTACTCTGGTTTTGTTTATTTGTTTGTAGAAATAAATGCTTCACAGTTGGGAACATTTATTGTATTCTGTTCAAATACTACCTTTTATGTGGTGGTCAAAATCGTGGTATCTTTTGGATTATAATAGCCTAGATAGATTGATTGATGTAATAGCTATACTTTATTGTACAACACAGGTCATTTACATAGCATTTTTTTCGTGGTAATTTTTGGCATAGGTACAATCTCGACCAAAAGTCGATAAGCAAACTCACAAAGCAATAGCTTGGCGTTTAGTTTGACTTAAGACCTTCTATTTCCAAGAACATAAACATGCATAATTATTGTCGTCAACAACTGATTGTAGTTCATAATTTCAAAGTTATAACATGTGTAAAGATGAGCTAGCGGTTAAGCGCGTGCAGATAGAAGCGTGAATCAGTGAGCCGTGAGTTCAAACCTCACGCAGTACTTGACTTTTTGTAAGTTTTTACTTGATTGGAAGTAATGGGACAGAAATATAATATTCTTTATCTTGTTTGCTTGGTCACTCATGTATTATATATCTGGGTATTGACAATTATATATGTGTTATTAGAATATCCTTTCTTTGTTATGTTATTATGAATTGACTAAGTGGGTATACAACAAAAAATCCTATGAACGGTTACAAAAAAACTTCTTTTATCTAGTAGGAATGTAACGTCACAATTCTCTTAAGTTTGTTAATTTTATAAATAAGTAAATAAAACGAATATACATTTTTATTACCATTCAGCACGACTTTTTTATTTCAACCTTCCAACACCGAAAAGATAAATTAAAAATCACAAAAATAGTTAAATAATAATACAATAACTAATATTTAACTTCTTATAAAAATAAATAATAAATGAACATAAATATCTAACAAGTTTTTGCTTAAAATAGTACAAATATATTATTATGGTTCCAAAGAAACAAAAAACAGTCTCGAACTCAGACTTCATTGATCGTGATGATTGCTTAGCCCAAACAGCTACCAGCACATGTTATGTTTATGCGAATTTTAGCAATGCAATGGTAAGAACAGGTCACCACTATGACGAGTATTCTAAATGTAACAGAAATATAATGTTATTTCGCGTAGTACGACGACATGCGACAATTTTATTTATTAGTATGTGTTATCTGCGGAATGTTGAGTGAGTCATCGCTCATACACGCACACGTACTGGTTCGTGCTCGCACAGTTCATAGCAATGTAATCCTTAGCACGCTTATGGACTTTTGAACGTTTACTGTACATAAACTTACTTGTTAATTTATATATTATTATTATTTATGTATTATTTATATATTATTTTATTATTAATAAGTTTCTTAAGTCATCTTACCTTTTCGGAGAAAAATCTAAAGTTGATTCACAGAATTTTTATCAAATTTAAAACATACCTACGACAAGAAGTACTATCGATAAACCCCAAGCTGCAATTACTGGACAAAGAAAGAGCCACAGGGGTAGGGCGATCAATGTATACAAAAAGCAGGCGAAACGGCGTCCGTTTTTTTTTTAATTTTATTTGTGATGGGTTTGTTCTTGCCTGTAAGTCGGAGGTGACACAGACAAAGTCGACGCCATCGTCGACTTTGTCTGTGTCACCTCCAATCTAGGTAGCTCACTCCATAGTGAGCTACCCAGAAGAAGCCTGTTCACTCTCAATTTGAAGAGATTAGGGTTGTATGCGTTCCGAAACACAGACGCAGGTAGAGAGTTCAACTCTGTGCGCATTATAAAAGACATTTAGAAAGCTAAGTGCGAATTTTTGGAATAGCAACTAGGTAGAGATGGTAACTTGCAGTGCGTCTAGATGTCCAATGGTAGAAGGGGGCCGGTGGAATGAGACACACTCATCAAAGTACTATAACAGTCAGAAGTCGACTAGCAATCTCACAAAACTATGGCATAGCAATATAGCGCTGGCGATAATGGTCATTGCGGTGTATGTAGACTTCTAGACGTTGACTGTACAATCTGTAGAAGACCGACAAGCAGGCAACCTTGCGGCGATGAGTCAAGCTGTAAAGCTTGTCATTCAGCAGATTTACGTCACCAATGAGCCTCTTAACTCTGCGTTTGTTATTTTGTATTTAGTTGAGCCATTCCTAAGGTAGCTGCAATACTGCATGCATACTCGCCCGTTTTGTCGATAGTACTTCAGCTACAAAATAACACTGAATTTATTTACAACGTCCAATAACAAAACACTGTAAAAGTTTTGAGTCACGCACGTAGAAGTTATCGCTTTGTAATGGATTACAAAAATTAAAAAAGTTGTGTAAACTGCACCGTGTGACATTTCAAATGAAATAGCTTGAGGGTAAGGGTCTCAAATGTATTTTTTTAATAATTTTAAAATAAATCATTTTTGCACCATCTACGTGGTGTTAGCATTACGTTTGTACAGTCTACGCGGCGTTAGCATTACGTTTGTACAGTCTACGCGGCGTTAGCATTACGTTTGTACAGAGTACGCGGCGTTAGCATTACGTTTGCACAGAGTCTACGCGGCGTTAGCATTACGTTTGTACAGAGTCTACGTGGCGTTAGAATTACGTTTGCACAGAGCACGCGGCGTTAGCATTACGTTTGTACAGAGTCTACGCGGCGTTAGCATTACGTTTGTACAGAGCACGCGGCGTTAGCATTACGTTTGTACAGAGTCTACGCGGCGTTAGAATTACGTTTGCACAGAGCACGCGGCGTTAGCGTAACGTTTGTACAGAGCACGCGGCGTTAGCATTACGTTTGTACAGAGTCTACGCGGCGTTAGAATTACGTTTGTACAGAGTCTACGCGGCGTTAGCATTACGTTTGCACAGAGCACGCGGCGTTAGCATAACGTTTGTACAGAGCACGCGGCGTTAGCATTACGTTTGTACAGAGTCTACGCGGCGTTAGCAATACGTTTGTACAGAGTACGCGGCGTTAGCAATACGTTTGCACAGAGTACGCGGCGTTAGCGTCTACGCGACGTTAGCATTACGTTTGCACAGAGTCTACGTGGCGTTAGAATTACGTTTGCACAGAGCACGCGGCATTAGCATTACGTTTGTACAGAGTCTACGCGGCGTTAGCATTACGTTTGAACAGAGTCTACGTGGCGTTAGAATTACGTTTGCACAGAGCACGCGGCGTTAGCATAACGTTTGTACAGAGTCTACGCGGCGTTAGCATTACGTTTCTACAGAGCACGCGGCGTTAGCATTACGTTTGTACAGAGTCTACGCGGCGTTAGAATTACGTTTGCACAGAGCACGCGGCGTTAGCATTACGTTTGTACAGAGTCTACGCGGCGTTAGCATAACGTTTGTACAGAGTCTACGCGGCGTTAGCATTACGTTTGCACAGAGTACACGGCGTTAGCAATACGTTTGTACAGAGTACGCGGCGTTAGCAATACGTTTGCACAGAGTACGCGGCGTTAGCGTCTACGCGACGTTAGCATTACGTTTGCACAGAGTCTACGTGGCGTTAGAATTACGTTTGCACAGAGCACGCGGCGTTAGCATTACGTTTGTACAGAGTCTACGCGGCGTTAGAATTACGTTTGAACAGAGCACGCGGCGTTAGCATTACATTTGTACAGAGTCTACGTGGCGTTAGCATTACGTTTGCACAGAGCACGCGGCGTTAGCATTACGATTGTACAGAGTCTACGTGCCGTTAGCATTACGTTTGCACAGAGCACGCGGTCTTAGCATTATGTTTGTACAGAGTCTACGCGGCGTTAGCATAACGTTTGCACAGAGTACGCGGCGTTAGCATTACGTTTGTACAGTCTACTGGACGTTGGCATTACGTTTGCACAGAGTACGCGGCGTTTGCATTACGTTTGTACAGTCTACTGGGCGTTGGCATTACGTTTGCACAGAGTACGCGGCGTTAGCATTACGTTTGCACCGTCTACGCGACATTAGCATTACGTTTGTACAGAGTCTACGCGGCGTTAGCATAACGTTTGTTTCAGGTGTCTTTCCGGCCATATTCAAGCGGGCTGTGGTGTGTCCGATATTTAAAGCTGGAGATAAAACTGAACCATCGAACTACCGTCCTATCTCTCTTCTATCAACGTTATCCAAAATACTTGAAAAAATTGTCAATAAAAGAGTAATGAACTATTTAGAGAAAAATGGCATGCTTAATAATAATCAATTTGGTTTTAGATCAAAGCAGTCGACTGAAGATGCAGTCTTAACACTTTCGTCAAAATTGACGTCTTATCTGGATGGGGGTGACAGGTGCTTGGGAGTCTTTTTGGATCTCCAAAAGGCCTTCGACACGGTGTCTATCCCTATCCTTATGACTCGGTTGGAGAACGTGGGTATTAGAGGTGTAGCACTGGAATGGTTCAGGGATTACTTGTCGGACAGATCACAGTCAGTTAGAGTAGCAGGGAGTGAAAGTATGAGGTCTGGCTGCAATTATGGTGTTCCCCAAGGTAGCACGCTCGGTCCCACATTATTCCTCATCTACATCAATGAACTAGGTAATATAGCTGCCCTCTCTAGCCTTGACCTGCTCATGTTCGCAGATGACACCGTCTTGGTCTTTCATGGACATACTTGGAAGGAAACTTTTGAGAAGGCCGAAAATGGACTAGCACGGGTTACCTCCTGGTTAGAGGACAGCCTTCTGTCTTTGAATACAAACAAAACCAAATATGTTTGTTTTAGTAAGACGAAAGTGAGCAAACCTACAGCTGAGTTTGGTCTTAAGATGCATTCCTACCCCTGCAACCGAGCTTTAAACCGCCCCAACTGTGACTGTTCAGCACTTTCCAGAGTGGCTTCTATAAAATATCTTGGGGTCATAATAGATGAACACCTTAATTGGAAAGGGCATGTGGTAGCTACTGCAGCTAGGATTAGGAAAATGATATATATTTTCAAAAAGCTGCGCAATGTCGCAGAAAAAGCGCTGTTACTTCGTACGTATCAAGCGTTATGTGAATGTATAGTTAGATACTGCATTTGCGCGTGGGGTGGTTCAAACAAGACATTTCTTATGGAAGCAGAAAGGGCACAGCGGGCAGTGTTAAAAGTGCTAATGCATTTACCGTTCAGGCATCCAACACTCGATGTTTATGAAAAGGCGGGTGTACTCACTGTAAGGAAATTATTTGTTTACGAAATTCTACGTAGATACCACAAAAAATATGTGCCCACACTACCTGTGTCAACTAAGCGAGTTGAACGCTGTCCTGTTCCTCGCCAAAGAACAGCTTTTGGACAAAAGCACTTTAACTTCATTGCCCCCAATGTGTATAACAAATGCAATAAAATTAATTCCATACGTAAATTAAGCAACAATAAATTTAAGGAAGTTATCTTCATCTGGCTGAAGTCCCTTGACTACGACGCGGTAGAGAATCTATTGACTGTAGTGACTTAAATTACATAAAATAGTAATAAATACCATCACCCTAATTGCGTAACACAAATTCAAATTCGATTCGTCTTGAACCAAATTGCTAATCCGCTACTTCAGGCAAGCCAACTCACATATACACAAACACAGCTCACACACACACACACACACGCACTCACACACACGCATACACACACACACAACACACACACTTAAATACACTCGCGCACACACACACAAATATATAATAAATATAGATATATGAACCGTTAATACTAATTTTTGTAATCCCTATTTTATTTTAATTTCATACTTTTACTTTTTTTTTTTTCTTCAATTATTTTTGTACATTACATTTTTTTTTTTTATTCATTTTGATTTAAAACGGTGTCTTTTTTTTTTTTTTTTCTTTTTATGTTACATAAAACTTTAAGTGTGTTCTTTTTATTACGGGAGGACCCTGGCTCCTGCAACACAGTTTTAACTAGTGCAGGAGTCAGAGAATTCCATATTCTGGTGTACAATCGGTTTTATGACAATAAATAATTTTTTGTTTTGTTTTGTTTTGTTTTTGTACAGAGCACGCGGCGTTAGCATTACGTTTGTACAGAGTCTACGCGGCGTTAGAATTACGTTTGTACAGAGTCTACGCGGCGTTAGCATTACGTTTGCACAGAGCACGCGGCGTTAGCATAACGTTTGTACAGAGCACGCGGCGTTAGCATTACGTTTGTACAGAGTCTACGCGGCGTTAGCAATACGTTTGTACAGAGTACGCGGCGTTAGCAATACGTTTGCACAGAGTACGCGGCGTTAGCGTCTACGCGACGTTAGCATTACGTTTGCACAGAGTCTACGTGGCGTTAGAATTACGTTTGCACAGAGCACGCGGCGTTAGCATTACGTTTGTACAGAGTCTACGCGGCGTTAGCATTACGTTTGAACAGAGTCTACGTGGCGTTAGAATTACGTTTGCACAGAGCACGCGGCGTTAGCATAACGTTTGTACAGAGTCTACGCGGCGTTAGCATTACGTTTGTACAGAGCACGCGGCGTTAGCATTACGTTTGTACAGAGTCTACGCGGCGTTAGAGCTACGTTTGCACAGAGCACGCGGCGTTAGCATTACGTTTGTACAGAGTCTACGCGGCGTTAGCATAACGTTTGTACAGAGTCTACGCGGCGTTAGCATTACGTTTGCACAGAGTACGCGGCGTTAGCAATACGTTTGTACAGAGTACGCGGCGTTAGCAATACGTTTGCACAGAGTACGCGGCGTTAGCGTCTACGCGACGTTAGCATTACGTTTGCACAGAGTCTACGTGGCGTTAGAATTACGTTTGCACAGAGCACGCGGCGTTAGCATTACGTTTGTACAGAGTCTACGCGGCGTTAGCATTACGTTTGTACAGAGTCTACGTGGCGTTAGAATTACGTTTGCACAGAATACGCGGCGTTAGCATTACGTTTGTACAGAGTCTACGCGGCGTTAGCATTACGTTTGTACAGAGCACGCGGCGTTAGCATTACGTTTGTACAGAGTCTACGCGGCGTTAGAATTACGTTTGCACAGAGCACGGGGCGTTAGCATTACGTTTGCACAGAGCACGCGGCGTTAGCATAACGTTTGTACAGAGTCTACGCGGCGTTAGCATAACGTTTGCACAGAGTACGCGGCGTTAGCATTACGTTTGTACAGTCTACTGGACGTTGGCATTACGTTTGCACAGAGTACGCGGCGTTTGCATTACGTTTGTACAGTCTACTGGGCGTTGGCATTACGTTTGCACAGAGTACGCGGCGTTAGCATTACGTTTGCACCGTCTACGCGACATTAGCATTACGTTTGTACAGAGTCTACGCGGCGTTAGCATAACGTTTGTACAGAGTACGCGGCGTTAGCGTCTACGCGACGTTAGCATTACGTTTGCACAGAGTCTACGTGGCGTTAGAATTACGTTTGCACAGAGCACGCGGCGTTAGCATTACGTTTGTACAGAGTCTACGCGGCGTTAGCATTACGTTTGTACAGAGTCTATGTGGCGTTAGAATTACGTTTGCACAGAGCACGCGGCGTTAGCATTACGTTTGTACAGAGTCTACGCGGCGTTAGCATTACGTTTGTACAGAGTCTACGCGGCGTTAGAATTACGTTTGTACAGAGTCTACGCGGCGTTAGCATTACGTTTGTACAGAGCACGCGGCGTTAGCATTACGTTTGTACAGAGTCTACGCGGCGTTAGCATTACGTTTGTACAGAGTCTACGCGGCGTTAGCATTACGTTTGCACAGAGCACGCGGCGTTAGCATAAGGTTTGTACAGAGCACGCGGCGTTAGCATTACGTTTGTACAGAGCACGCGGCGTTAGCATTACGTTTGTACAGAGTCTACGCGGCGTTAGCATTACGTTTGCACAGAGTACGCGGCGTTAGTATTACGTTTGTACAGTCTACTGGGCGTTGGCATTACGTTTGCACAGAGTACGCGGCGTTAGCATTACGTTTGCACAGAGCACGCGGCGTTAGCATAACGTTTGTACAGAGCACGCGGCGTTAGCATAACGTTTGTACAGAGTCTACGCGGCGTTAGCATAACGTTTGCACAGAGTACGCGGCGTTAGCATTACGTTTGTACAGTCTACTGGACGTTGGCATTACGTTTGCACAGAGTACGCGGCGTTAGCATTACGTTTGTACAGTCTACTGGGCGTTGGCATTACGTTTGCACAGAGTACGCGGCGTTAGCATTACGTTTGTACAGAGTCTACGCGGCGTTAGAATTACGTTTGTACAGAGTCTACGCGGCGTTAGCATTACGTTTGTACAGAGCACGCGGCGTTAGCATTACGTTTGTACAGAGTCTACGCGGCGTTAGCATTACGTTTGTACAGAGTCTACGCGGCGTTAGCATTACGTTTGCACAGAGCACGCGGCGTTAGCATAAGGTTTGTACAGAGCACGCGGCGTTAGCATTACGTTTGTACAGAGCACGCGGCGTTAGCATTACGTTTGTACAGAGTCTACGCGGCGTTAGCATTACGTTTGCACAGAGTACGCGGCGTTAGTATTACGTTTGTACAGTCTACTGGGCGTTGGCATTACGTTTGCACAGAGTACGCGGCGTTAGCATTACGTTTGCACAGAGCACGCGGCGTTAGCATAACGTTTGTACAGAGCACGCGGCGTTAGCATAACGTTTGTACAGAGTCTACGCGGCGTTAGCATAACGTTTGCACAGAGTACGCGGCGTTAGCATTACGTTTGTACAGTCTACTGGGCGTTGGCATTACGTTTGCACAGAGTACGCGGCGTTAGCATTACGTTTGCACAGAGTACGCGGCGTTAGAATTAGGTTTGCACAGAGTCTACGCGGCGTTAGCATTACGTTTGTACAGAGTCTACGCGGCGTTAGCATTACGTTTGTACAGAGTCTACGTGGCGTTAGCATTACGTATGCACAGAGTCTACGTGGCGTTAGAATTAGGTTTGCACAGAGTCTACGCGGCGTTAGTATTACGTTTGTACAGTCTACTGGGCGTTGGCATTACGTTTGCACAGAGTACGCGGCGTTAGCATTACGTTTGCACAGAGCACGCGGCGTTAGCATAACGTTTGTACAGAGCACGCGGCGTTAGCATTACATTTATACAGAGTCTACGCGGCGTTAGCATTACGTTTGCACAGAGCACGCGGCGTTAGCATAACAATTGCACAGAGTCTACGCGACGTTAGCATTACGTATGCACAGAGTACGCGGCGTTAGCATTACGTTTGCACAGTCTACTGGGCGTTGGCATTACGTTTGTACAGTCTACTGGGCGTTGGAATTACGTTTGCACAGAGCACGCGGCGTTAGCATTACGTTTGTACAGAGTCTACGTGGCGTTAGAATAAGGTTTGCACAGAGTCTACGCGGCGTTAGTATTACGTTTGCACAGAGCACGCGGCGTTAGCATTACGTTTGTACAGTCTACTGGACGTTGGCATTACGTTTGCACAGAGCACGCGGCGTTAGCATTACGTTTGTACAGTCTACTGGGCGTTGGCATGTCGCATGTGTCAAACTGTCGTTTCGTATGTGTCGTATCGTGTCGCATGTGTCGTGTGACATACGACAATTAAGTCAATTAAGTGCGGCGATAAATCGCGCCGTGTGCATGCAATGCGCGTGCGACGCGACCGGTGCGACCGTTCCGCTGCGTCCGACGTGACCGGTGCGACCAATGCGCTGCATCCGATGCGACCGGTGCGACCGATGTGATGCGTCCGACGCGACCGGTGCGACCGATGCGATACGTCCGACGCGTCCGGTGCGACCGGTTCGACTGATGCGATACGTCCGACGCGACCGATGCGACCGATGCGATACGTCCGACGCGACCGATGCGATGCGTCCTAAGCGATCGGTGCGACCGATGGCTGCGTCCGACGCGACCGGTGCGACCGATGTGATATGTCCGACGCGACCAGTGCTACCGGTGGTCGTGTCGCATGTGTCATGTCGCATATGTCGTGTCGCATGTGTTTTGTCGCAAGTGACGTGTCGCATGTGTTTTGTCGCATGTGTTTTGTCGCAAGTGTCACGTCGCATGTTTCAAAGTTTCGTGTCGCATGTGTCGTGTCTCATGTGTCATGTCGCATGTGTTTTGTCGCAAGTGTCACGTCGCATGTGTCGTGTCTTATGTGCCGTGTCACATGTGTCATGTCGCATGTGTCGTGTCGCATGTGTCGTGTCGCATGTGTCAAACTGTATTTTCGTATGTGTCATGTCGCATGTGTCGTGTCACAGGTGTCATGTTGCATGTGTCGTGTCACATGTGTCATGACGCATGTGTCGTGTCACATGTGTTATGTCGCATGTGTCGTGTTGCATGTGTCAAAGTGTCGTGTCGTATGTGTCGTGTCACATGTGTCATGTCGCATGTGTCGTATCGCATTTGTCATGTCGCATGTGTCGTGGTGTCGTGTGACATACGACAATTAAGTCAATTAAGTGCGGCGATAAATCGCGCCGTGTGCATGCAATGCGCGCGCGACGCGACCGGTGCGACCGTTCCGCTGCGTCCGACGTGACCGGTGCGACCAATGCGCTGCATCCGATGCGACCGATGCGACCGATGCGATGCGTCCGACGCGTCCGACGCGTCCGACGCGACCGGTGCGACCGGTGCGACCGGTGCGACCGGTGCGACCGATGGCTGCGTCTGACGCGACCGGTGCGACCGATGTGATATGTCCGACGCGACCGGTGCTACCGGTGGTCGTGTCGCATGTGTCATGTCGCATGTGTCGTGTCGCATGTGTTTTGTCGCAAGTGACGTGTCGCATGTGTTTTGTCGCATGTGTTTTGTCGCAAGTGTCGCGTCGCATGTTTCAAAGTTTCGTGTCGCATGTGTCGTGTCTCATGTGTCATGTCGCATGTGTTTTGTCGCAAGTGTCACGTCGCATGTGTCAAAGTGTCGTGTCTTATGTGCCGTGTCACATGTGTCATGTCGCATGTGTCGTGTCGCATGTGTCGTGTCGCATCTGTCGTGTTGCTTGTGTCTTGTCGCATGTGTCAAACTGTCGTGTCGTATGTGTTTTGTCGCGTCATATGTGTCGTGTCACAAGTGTCGCGTCGTATGTGTCGTGTCACAAGTGTCATGTCGCCTGTGTCGTGTCGCATTAGTCGTGTAGCATGTGTCATGTCGCATGTGTCACAAGTGTCATGTCGCCTGTGTCATGTCGCATGTGTCGTGTCACATGTGTCATGTCGCATGTGTCGTGTCGCATGTATCATGTCGCATGTGTTTTGTCGCAAGTGTCACGTCGTCGCATGTGTCAAAGTGTCGTGTCAGGTCACATGTGTCATGTTGGATGTGTCAGTGTCGTGTCGCATGTGTCATCTCGCAAGTGTCAAAATGTCGTGTCGTATGTGTCGCGTCACTTGTGTCATGTCGCAAGTGTCAGTGTCGTGTCACATGTGTCGTGTCGCATGTGTCGTGTCGCTTGTGTCTTGTCGCATGTGTCAAACTGTCGTGTCGTATGTGTTTTGTCGTGTCACAGGTGTCATGTTGCATGTGTCGTGTCACATGTGTCATGACGCATGTGTCGTGTCACATGTGTCATGTCGCATGTGTCGTGTCGCATGTGTCAAAGTGTCGTGTCGTATGTGTCGTGTCACATGTGTCATGTCGCATGTGTCGTATCGCATTTGTCATGTCGCATGTGTCAAAGTGTCGTGTCGTATGTGTTGTGTCACATGTGTCATGACGCATGTGTCGTGTCGCATGTGTCGTGTTGCATGTGTCGTGTCGCTTGTGTCTTGTCGCATGTGTCAAACTGTCGTGTCGTATGTGTTTTGTCGCAAGTGTCATGTTGCATGTGTCGTGTCACATGTGTCATGTCGCAAGTGTCATGTCGCATGTGTTAAAGTGTCACGTCGTATGTGTCGTGTCACAAGTGTCATGTCGCCTGTGTCGTGTCGCATTTGTCGTGTAGCATGTGTCACGTCGCATGTGTTAAAGTGTCGTGTCGTATGTGTCGTGTCACAAGAGTCATGTCGCATGTGTCAAACTGTCGTTTCGTATGTGTCGCATCGTGTCGCATGTGTCGTGTGACATACGACAATTACGTCAATTAAGTGCGGCGATAAATCGCGCCGTGTGCATGCAATGCGCGCGCGACGCGACCGGTGCGACCGTTCCGCTGCGTCCGACGTGACCGGTGCGACCAATGCGCTGCATCCGATGCGACCGGTGCGACCGATGCGATGCGTCCGACGCGACCGGTGCGACCGATGCGATACGTCCGACGCGTCCGGTGCGACCGGTTCGACCGATGCGATACGTCCGACGCGACCGATGCGACCGATGCGATACGTCCGCCGCGACCGATGCGATGCGTCCTAAGCGATCGGTGCGACCGATGGCTGCGTCCGACGCGACCGGTGCTACCGGTGGTCGTGTCGCATGTGTCATGTCGCATATGTCGTGTCGCATGTGTTTTGTCGCAAGTGACGTGTCGCATGTGTTTTGTCGCATGTGTTTTGTCGCATGTGTTTTGTCGCAAGTGTCACGTCGCATGTTTCAAAGTTTCGTGTCGCATGTGTCGTGTCTCATGTGTCATGTCGCATGTGTTTTGTCGCAAGTGTCACGTCGCATGTGTCAAAGTGTCGTGTCTTATGTGCCGTGTCACATGTGTCATGTCGCATGTGTCGTGTCGCATGTGTCGTGTCGCATGTGTCGTGTCGCATGTGCCTTGTCGCATGTGTCAAAATGTCGTGTCGTATGTGTCGTGTCACATGTGTCAAACTGTCGTATCGTATGTGTCATGTCGCATGTGTCGTGTCACAGGTGTCATGTCGCATGTGTCGTGTCACATGTGTCATGACGCATGTGTCGTGTCACATGTGTCATGACGCATGTGTCGTGTCACATGTGTTTTGTCACATGTGTCGTGTCACAGGTGTCATGTCGCATGTGTCGTGTCACATGTGTCATGTCGCATGTGTCGTGTCACATGTGTCATGACGCATGTGTCGTGTCACATGTGTCATGACGCATGTGTCGTGTCACATGTGTTTTGTCACATGTGTCATGTCGCAAGTGTCACGTCGGATGTGTTAAAGTGTCGTTTCGTATGTGTCGTGTCACAAGAGTCATGTCGCATGTGTCGTGTCGCATGTGTCGTGTCGCTTGTGTCTTGTTTCATGTGTCAAACTGTCGTGTCTACGTTTGTACAGAGTCTACGCGGCGTTAGCATTACGTTTGTACAGAGCACGCGGCGTTAGCATTACGTTTGTACAGAGTCTACGCGGCGTTAGAATTACGTTTGCACAGAGCACGCGGCGTTAGCATTACGTTTGTACAGAGTACGCGGCGTTAGCGTCTACGCGACGTTAGCAATACGTTTGCACAGAGTCTACGTGGCGTTAGAATTACGTTTGCACAGAGCACGCGGCGTTAGCATTACGTTTGTACAGAGTCTACGCGGCGTTAGCATTACGTTTGTACAGAGCACGCGGCGTTAGCATTACGTTTGTACAGAGTCTACGCGGCGTTAGAATTACGTTTGCATAGAGCACGCGGCGTTAGCATAAGGTTTGTACAGAGTACGCGGCGTTAGCAATACGTTTGTACAGAGTACGCGGCGTTAGCAATACGTTTGCACAGAGTACGCGGCGTTAGCAATACGTTTGCACAGAGTCTACGTGGCGTTAGAATTACGTTTGCACAGAGCACGCGGCGTTAGCATTACGTTTGTACAGAGTCTACGCGGCGTTAGCATTACGTTTGTACAGAGCACGCGGCGTTAGCATTACGTTTGTACAGAGTCTACGCGGCGTTAGAATTACGTTTGCATAGAGCACGCGGCGTTAGCATAAGGTTTGTACAGAGTACGCGGCGTTAGCAATACGTTTGTACAGAGTACGCGGCGTTAGCAATACGTTTGCACAGAGTACGCGGCGTTAGCATTACGTTTGCACAGAGTCTACGTGGCGTTAGAATTACGTTTGCACAGAGCACGCGGCGTTAGCATTACGTTTGTACAGAGTACGCGACGTTAGCATTACGTTTGCACAGAGTCTACGTGGCGTTAGAATTACGTTTGCACAGAGCACGCGGCGTTAGCATTACGTTTGTACAGAGTCTACGCGGCGTTAGCATTACGTTTGTACAGAGTCTACGCGGCGTTAGCATTACGTTTGCACAGAGTACGCGGCGTTAGAATTAGGTTTGCACAGAGTCTACGCGGCGTTAGCATTACGTTTGTACAGAGTCTACGCGGCGTTAGAATTAGGTTTGCACAGAGTCTACGCGGCGTTAGCATTACGTTTGTACAGAGTCTACGTGGCGTTAGAATTACGTTTGCACAGAGCACGCGGCGTTAGCATTACGTTTGTACAGAGTCTACGCGGCGTTAGAATTACGTTTGCACAGAGCACGCGGCGTTAGCATTACGTTTGTACAGAGCACGCGGCGTTAGCATTACGTTTGTACAGAGTCTACGCGGCGTTAGCATTACGTTTGCACAGAGCACGCGGCGTTAGCATTACGTTTGTACAGAGCACGCGGCGTTAGCATTACGTTTGTACAGAGTCTACGCAGCGTTAGCATTACGTTTGCACAGAGTCTACGCGGCGTTAGCATTACGTTTGTACAGAGCACGCGGCGTTAGCATTACGTTTGTACAGAGTCTACGCGGCGTTAGAATTACGTTTGCATAGAGCACGCGGCGTTAGCATAAGGTTTGTACAGAGTACGCGGCGTTAGCAATACGTTTGTACAGAGTACGCGGCGTTAGCAATACGTTTGCACAGAGTACGCGGCGTTAGCATTACGTTTGCACAGAGTCTACGTGGCGTTAGAATTACGTTTGCACAGAGCACGCGGCGTTAGCATTACGTTTGTACAGAGTACGCGACGTTAGCATTACGTTTGCACAGAGTCTACGTGGCGTTAGAATTACGTTTGCACAGAGCACGCGGCGTTAGCATTACGTTTGTACAGAGTCTACGCGGCGTTAGCATTACGTTTGTACAGAGTCTACGCGGCGTTAGCATTACGTTTGCACAGAGTACGCGGCGTTAGAATTAGGTTTGCACAGAGTCTACGCGGCGTTAGCATTACGTTTGTACAGAGTCTACGCGGCGTTAGAATTAGGTTTGCACAGAGTCTACGCGGCGTTAGCATTACGTTTGTACAGAGTCTACGTGGCGTTAGAATTACGTTTGCACAGAGCACGCGGCGTTAGCATTACGTTTGTACAGAGTCTACGCGGCGTTAGAATTACGTTTGCACAGAGCACGCGGCGTTAGCATTACGTTTGTACAGAGCACGCGGCGTTAGCATTACGTTTGTACAGAGTCTACGCGGCGTTAGCATTACGTTTGCACAGAGCACGCGGCGTTAGCATTACGTTTGTACAGAGCACGCGGCGTTAGCATTACGTTTGTACAGAGTCTACGCAGCGTTAGCATTACGTTTGCACAGAGTCTACGCGGCGTTAGCATTACGTTTGCACATAGTACGCGGCGTTAGCATTAGGTTTGCACAGAGCACGCGGCGTTAGCATTACGTGTGTCATGTCGCATGTGTCGTGTCGCATGTGTCAAAGTGTCGTGTCGTATGTGTCGTGTCACATGTGTCATGTCGCATGTGTCGTATCGCATTTGTCATGTCGCATGTGTCAAAGTGTCGTGTCGTATGTATTGTGTCACATGTGTCATGACGCATGTGTCGTGTCGCATGTGTCGTGTTGCATGTGTCGTGTCGCTTGTGTCTTGTCGCATGTGTCAAACTGTCGTGTCGTATGTGTTTTGTCGCAAGTGTCATGTTGCATGTGCCGTGTCACATGTGTCATGTCGCATGTGTCGTGTCGCATGTGTCGTGTCGCATGTGTCGTGTCGCATGTGCCTTGTCGCATGTGCCAAAATGTCGTGTCGTATGTGTCGTGTCACATGTGTCAAACTGTATTTTCGTATGTGTCATGTCGCATGTGTCGTGTCACAGGTGTCATGTTGCATGTGTCGTGTCACATGTGTCATGACGCATGTGTCGTGTCACATGTGTTATGTCGCATGTGTCGTGTCGCTTGTGTCAAAGTGTCGTGTCGTATGTGTCGTGTCACATGTGTCATGTCGCATGTGTCGTATCGCATTTGTCATGTCGCATGTGTCAAAGTGTCGTGTCGTATGTGTTGTGTCACATGTGTCATGACGCATGTGTCGTGTCGCATGTGTCGTATTGCATTTGTCGTGTAGCATGTGTCACGTCGCATGTGTTCAAGTGTCGTGTCGTATGTGTCGTGTCACAAGAGTCATGTCGCATGTGTCAAACTGTCGTTTCGTATGTGTCGTATCGTGTCGCATGTGTCGTGTGACATACGACAATTAAGTCAATTAAGTGCGGCGATAAATCGCGCCGTGTGCATGCAATGCGCGTGCGACGCGACCGGTGCGACCGTTCCGCTGCGTCCGACGTGACCGGTGCGACCAATGCGCTGCATCCGATGCGACCGGTGCGACCGATGCGATGCGTCCGACGCGACCGGTGCGACCGATGCGATGCGTCCGACGCGACCGGTGCGATACGTCCGACGCGTCCGGTGCGACCGGTTCGACCGATGCGATACGTCCGACGCGACCGATGCGACCGATGCGATACGTCCGACGCGACCGATGCGATGCGTCCCAAGCGATCGGTGCGACCGATGGCTGCGTCCGACGCGACCGGTGCGACCGATGTGATATGTCCGACGCGACCAGTGCTACCGGTGGTCGTGTCGCATGTGTCATGTCGCATATGTCGTGTCGCATGTGTTTTGTCGCAAGTGACGTGTCGCATGTGTTTTGTCGCATGTGTTTTGTCGCAAGTGTCACGTCGCATGTTTCAAAGTTTCGTGTCGCATGTGTCGTGTCTCATGTGTCATGTCGCATGTGTTTTGTCGCAAGTGTCACGTCGCATGTGTCGTGTCTTATGTGCCGTGTCACATGTGTCATGTCGCATGTGTCGTGTCGCATGTGTCGTGTCGCATGTGTCAAACTGTATTTTCGTATGTGTCATGTCGCATGTGTCGTGTCACAGGTGTCATGTTGCATGTGTCGTGTCACATGTGTCATGACGCATGTGTCGTGTCACATGTGTTATGTCGCATGTGTCGTGTCGCATGTGTCAAAGTGTCGTGTCGTATGTGTCGTGTCGTATGTGTCGTGTCACATGTGTCATGTCGCATGTGTCGTATCGCATTTGTCATGTCGCATGTGTCGTGGTGTCGTGTGACATACGACAATTAAGTCAATTAAGTGCGGCGATAAATCGCGCCGTGTGCATGCAATGCGCGCGCGACGCGACCGGTGCGACCGTTCCGCTGCGTCCGACGTGACCGGTGCGACCAATGCGCTGCATCCGATGCGACCGGTGCGACCAATGCGATGCGTCCGACGCGTCTGACGCGACCGGTGCGACCGGTGCGACCGGTGCGACCGATGGCTGCGTCCGACGCGACCGGTGCGACCGATGTGATATGTCCGACGCGACCGGTGCTACCGGTGGTCGTGTCGCATGTGTCATGTCGCATGTGTCGTGTCGCATGTGTTTTGTCGCAAGTGACGTGTCGCATGTGTTTTGTCGCATGTGTTTTGTCGCAAGTGTCGCGTCGCATGTTTCAAAGTTTCGTGTCGCATGTGTCGTGTCTCATGTGTCATGTCGCATGTGTTTTGTCGCAAGTGTCACGTCGCATGTGTCAAAGTGTCGTGTCTTATGTGCCGTGTCACATGTGTCATGTCGCATGTGTCGTGTCGCATGTGTCGTGTCGCATCTGTCGTGTTGCTTGTGTCTTGTCGCATGTGTCAAACTGTCGTGTCGTATGTGTTTTGTCGCGTCCTATGTGTCGTGTCACAAGTGTCGCGTCGTATGTGTCGTGTCACAAGTGTCATGTCGCCTGTGTCGTGTCGCATTAGTCGTGTAGCATGTGTCATGTCGCATGTGTCACAAGTGTCATGTCGCCTGTGTCATGTCGCATGTGTCGTGTCACATGTGTCATGTCGCATGTGTCGTGTCGCATGTATCATGTCGCATGTGTTTTGTCGCAAGTGTCACGTCGTCGCATGTGTCAAAGTGTCGTGTCAGGTCACATGTGTCATGTTGGATGTGTCAGTGTCGTGTCGCATGTGTCATCTCGCAAGTGTCAAAATGTCGTGTCGTATGTGTCGCGTCACTTGTGTCATGTCGCAAGTGTCAGTGTCGCATGTGTTAAAGTGTCACGTCGTATGTGTCGTGTCACAAATGTCATGTCGCCTGTGTCGTGTCGCATTTGTCGTGTAGCATGTGTCACGTCGCATGTGTTAAAGTGTCGTGTCGTATGTGTCGTGTCACAAGAGTCATGTCGCATGTGTCAAACTGTCGTTTCGTATGTGTCGCATCGTGTCGCATGTGTCGTGTGACATACGACAATTACGTCAATTAAGTGCGGCGATAAATCGCGCCGTGTGCATGCAATGCGCGCGCGACGCGACCGGTGCGACCGTTCCGCTGCGTCCGACGTGACCGGTGCGACCAATGCGCTGCATCCGATGCGACCGGTGCGACCGATGCGATGCGTCCGACGCGACCGGTGCGACCGATGCGATACGTCCGACGCGTCCGGTGCGACCGGTTCGACCGATGCGATACGTCCGACGCGACCGATGCGACCGATGCGATACGTCCGCCGCGACCGATGCGATGCGTCCTAAGCGATCGGTGCGACCGATGGCTGCGTCCGACGCGACCGGTGCTACCGGTGGTCGTGTCGCATGTGTCATGTCGCATATGTCGTGTCGCATGTGTTTTGTCGCAAGTGACGTGTCGCATGTGTTTTGTCGCATGTGTTTTGTCGCAAGTGTCACGTCGCATGTTTCAAAGTTTCGTGTCGCATGTGTCGTGTCTCATGTGTCATGTCGCATGTGTTTTGTCGCAAGTGTCACGTCGCATGTGTCAAAGTGTCGTGTCTTATGTGCCGTGTCACATGTGTCATGTCGCATGTGTCGTGTCGCATGTGTCGTGTCGCATGTGTCGTGTCGCATGTGCCTTGTCACATGTGTCAAAATGTCGTGTCGTATGTGTCGTGTCACATGTGTCAAACTGTCGTATCGTATGTGTCATGTCGCATGTGTCGTGTCACAGGTGTCATGTCGCATGTGTCGTGTCACATGTGTCATGACGCATGTGTCGTGTCACATGTGTCATGACGCATGTGTCGTGTCACATGTGTTTCGTCACATGTGTCATGTCGCAAGTGTCACGTCGCATGTGTTAAAGTGTCGTTTCGTATGTGTCGTGTCACAAGAGTCATGTCGCATGTGTCGTGTCGCATGTGTCGTGTCGCTTGTGTCTTGTTTCATGTGTCAAACTGTCGTGTCTACGTTTGTACAGAGTCTACGCGGCGTTAGCATTACGTTTGTACAGAGCACGCGGCGTTAGCATTACGTTTGTACAGAGTCTACGCGGCGTTAGAATTACGTTTGCACAGAGCACGCGGCGTTAGCATTACGTTTGTACAGAGTACGCGGCGTTAGCGTCTACGCGACGTTAGCATTACGTTTGCACAGAGTCTACGTGGCGTTAGAATTACGTTTGCACAGAGCACGCGGCGTTAGCATTACGTTTGTACAGAGTCTACGCGGCGTTAGCATTACGTTTGTACAGAGCACGCGGCGTTAGCATTACGTTTGTACAGAGTCTACGCGGCGTTAGAATTACGTTTGCACAGAGCACGCGGCGTTAGCATAAGGTTTGTACAGAGTACGCGGCG
Source organism: Dicycla oo (assembly GCA_948252095.1). Lineage (NCBI taxonomy): Eukaryota > Metazoa > Arthropoda > Insecta > Lepidoptera > Noctuidae > Dicycla > Dicycla oo. Next base: position 21,545,877 of record OX411716.1, read on the forward strand.
TTAGCAATACGTTTGTACAGAGTACGCGGCGTTAGCAATACGTTTGCACAGAGTACGCGGCGTTAGCATTACGTTTGCACAGAGTCTACGTGGCGTTAGAATTACGTTTGCACAGAGCACGCGGCGTTAGCATTACGTTTGTACAAAGTACGCGACGTTAGCATTACGTTTGCACAGAGTCTACGTGGCGTTAGAATTACGTTTGCACAGAGCACGCGGCGTTAGCATTACGTTTGTACAGAGTCTACGCGGCGTTAGCATTACGTTTGTACAGAGTCTACGTGGCGTTAGAATAAGGTTTGCACAGAGTCTACGCGGCGTTAGCATTACGTTTGCACAGTCTACGTGGCGTTAGAATTACGTTTGCACAGAGTCTACGCGGCGTTAGCATTACGTTTGCACAGTCTACGTGGCGTTAGCATTACGTTTGCACAGAGTCTACGTGGCGTTAGAATTACGTTTGTACAGAGCACGCGGCGTTAGCATTACGTTTGTACAGAGTCTACGCGGCGTTAGCATTACGTTTGTACAGAGTCTACGTGGCGTTAGAATTACGTTTGCACAGAGCACGCGGCGTTAGCATTACGTTTGTACAGAGTCTACGCGGCGTTAGAATTACGTTTGCACAGAGCACGCGGCGTTAGCATAACGTTTGTACAGAGCACGCGGCGTTAGCATTACATTTATACAGAGTCTACGCGGCGTTAGCATTACGTTTGCACAGAGCACGCGGCGTTAGCATTACGTTTGTACAGAGCACGCGGCGTTAGCATTACGTTTGTACAGAGTCTACGCGGCGTTAGAATTAGGTTTGCACAGAGTCTACGCGGCGTTAGCATTACGTTTGTACAGAGCACGCGGCGTTAGCATTACGTTTGTACAGAGTCTACGCGGCGTTAGAATTAGGTTTGCACAGAATCTACGCGGCGTTAGCATTACGTTTGCACAGAGTCTACGCGGCGTTAGCATTACGTTCGCACATAGTACGCGGCGTTAGCATTAGGTTTGCACAGAGCACGCGGCGTTAGCATTACGTTTGCACAGAGCACGCGGCGTTAGCATTACGTTTGTACAGAATCTACGCGGCGTTAGCATTACGTTTGCACAGAGCACGCGGCGTTAGCATTACGTTTATACATAATCTACGCGGCGTTAGCATTACGTTTGCACAGAGTACGCGTCGTTAGCATTACGTTTGCACAGAGTACGCGGCGTTAGCATTACGTTTGCACAGAGCACGCGGCGTTAGAATTACGTTTGTACGGAGTCTACGCGGCGTTAGCATTACGTTTGCACAGAGCACGCGGCGTTAGCATTACGTTTGTACAGAATCTACGCGGCGTTAGCATTACGTTTGCACAGAGCACGCGGCGTTAGCATTACGTTTATACATAATCTACGCGGCGTTAGCATTACGTTTGCACAGAGTACGCGTCGTTAGCATTACGTTTGCACAGAGTACGCGGCGTTAGCATTACGTTTGTACAGTCTACTGGGCGTTGGCATTACGTTTGCACAGAGTACGCGGCGTTAGCATTACGTTTGTAAAGAGTACGCGGCGATAGCATTACGTTTGCACCATCTACGCGACGTTAGCATTACGAGTCTACGCGGCGTTAGCATTACGTTTGTACAGTCTACTGGGCGTTGGCATTACGTTTGCACAGAGTACGCGGCGTTATCATTACGTTTGCACAGAGTCTACGCGGCGTTAGCATTACGTTTGCACATAGTACGCGGCGTTAGCATTAGGTTTGCACAGAGCACGCAACGGTAGCATTACGTTTGTACAGAGTCTACGCGGCGTTAGCATTACGTTTGCACATAGTACGCGGCGTTAGCATTAGGTTTGCACAGAGCACGCAACGGTAGCATTACGTTTGTACAGAGTCTACGCGGCGTTAGCATTACGTTTGTACAGAGTCTACGTGGCGTTAGAACTACGTTTGCACAGAGCACGCGGCGTTAGCATTACGTTTGTGCAGAGTCTACGCGGCGTTAGCATTAGGTTTGCTCAGAGTACGCGGCGTAAGCATTACGTTTGCACATAGTACGCGGCGTTAGCATTAGGTTTGCACAGAGTACGCGGCGTTAGCATTACGTTTGTACAGTCTACTGGGCGTTGGCATTACGTTTGTACAGTCTACTGGGCGTTGGAATTACGTTTGCACAGAGTACGCGGCGTAAGCATTACGTTTGCACTGAGTACGCGGCGTAAGCTTTACGTTTGCACAGAGTACGCGGCGTTAGCATTACGTTTGTACAGTCTACTGGGCGTTGACATTACGCTTGCACAGAGCACGCGGCGTTAGCATTACGTTTGTACAGAGTCTACGCGGCGTTAGCATTACGTTTGCACAGAGTACGCGGCGTTAGAATTAGGTTTGCACAGAGTCTACGCGGCGTTAGCATTACGTTTGTACAGAGCACGCGGCGTTAGCATTACGTTTGCACAGAGCACGCGGCGTTAGCATTACGTTTGCACAAAGCACGCGGCGTTAGCATTACGTTTGTAAAGAGTACGCGGCGATAGCATTACGTTTGCACCATCTACGCGACGTTAGCATTACGAGTCTACGCGGCGTTAGCATTACGTTTGTACAGTCTACTGGGCGTTGGCATTACGTTTGCACAGAATACGCGGCGTTAGCATTACGTTTGTAAAGAGTACGCGGCGATAGCATTACGTTTGCACCATCTACGCGACGTTAGCATTACGAGTCTACGCGGCGTTAGCATTACGTTTGTACAGTCTACTGGGCGTTGGCATTACGTTTGCACAGAGTACGCGGCGTTATCATTACGTTTGCACAGAGTCTACGCGGCGTTAGCATTACGTTTGCACATAGTACGCGGCGTTAGCATTAGGTTTGCACAGAGCACGCAGCGGTAGCATTACGTTTGTACAAAATGTCGTGTCGTATGTGTCGTGTCACATGTGTCAAACTGTCGTGTCACATGTGTCATGACGCATGTGTCGTGTCACATGTGTTTTGTCACATGTGTCATGTCGCAAGTGTCACGTCGCATGTGTTAAAGTGTCGTTTCGTATGTGTCGTGTCACAAGAGTCATGTCGCATGTGTCGTGTCGCATGTGTCGTGTCGCTTGTGTCTTGTTTCATGTGTCAAACTGTCGTGTCTACGTTTGTACAGAGTCTACGCGGCGTTAGCATTACGTTTGTACAGAGCACGCGGCGTTAGCATTACGTTTGTACAGAGTCTACGCGGCGTTAGAATTACGTTTGCACAGAGCACGCGGCGTTAGCATTACGTTTGTACAGAGTACGCGGCGTTAGCGTCTACGCGACGTTAGCATTACGATTGCACAGAGTCTACGTGGCGTTAGAATTACGTTTGCACAGAGCACGCGGCGTTAGCATTACGTTTGTACAGAGTCTACGCGGCGTTAGCATTACGTTTGTACAGTGCACGCTGCGTTAGCATTACGTTTGTACAGAGTCTACGCGGCGTTAGAATTACGTTTGCACAGAGCACGCGGCGTTAGCATAAGGTTTGTACAGAGTACGCGGCGTTAGCAATACGTTTGTACAGAGTACGCGGCGTTAGCAATACGTTTGTACAGAGTACGCGGCGTTAGCAATACGTTTGCACAGAGTACGCGGCGTTAGCATTACGTTTGCACAGAGTCTACGTGGCGTTAGAATTACGTTTGCACAGAGCACGCGGCGTTAGCATTACGTTTGTACAGAGTACGCGACGTTAGCATTACGTTTGCACAGAGTCTACGTGGCGTTAGAATTACGTTTGCACAGAGTCTACGCGGCGTTAGCATTACGTTTGCACAGAGTCTACGTGGCGTTAGCATTACGTTTGCACAGAGTCTACGTGGCGTTAGAATTACGTTTGTACAGAGCACGCGGCGTTAGCATTACGTTTGCACAGAGCACGCGGCGTTAGCATTACGTTTGTACAGAGTCTACGCGGCGTTAGCATTACGTTTGTACAGAGTCTACGTGGCGTTAGAATTACGTTTGCACAGAGTACGCGGCGTTAGCAATACGTTTGTACAGAGTACGCGGCGTTAGCAATACGTTTGCACAGAGTACGCGGCGTTAGCATTACGTTTGCACAGAGTCTACGTGGCGTTAGAATTACGTTTGCACAGAGCACGCGGCGTTAGCATTACGTTTGTACAGAATCTACGCGGCGTTAGCATTACGTTTGCACAGAGCACGCGGCGTTAGCATTACGTTTATACATAATCTACGCGGCGTTAGCATTACGTTTGCACAGAGTACGCGTCGTTAGCATTACGTTTGCACAGAGTACGCGTCGTTAGCATTACGTTTGCACAGAGTACGCGGCGTTAGCATTACGTTTGTACAGTCTACTGGGCGTTGGCATTACGTTTGCACAGAGTACGCGGCGTTAGCATTACGTTTGTAAAGAGTACGCGGCGATAGCATTACGTTTGCACCATCTACGCGACGTTAGCATTACGAGTCTACGCGGCGTTAGCATTACGTTTGTACAGTCTACTGGGCGTTGGCATTACGTTTGCACAGAGTACGCGGCGTTATCATTACGTTTGCACAGAGTCTACGCGGCGTTAGCATTACGTTTGCACATAGTACGCGGCGTTAGCATTAGGTTTGCACAGAGCACGCAACGGTAGCATTACGTTTGTACAGAGTCTACGCGGCGTTAGCATTACGTTTGCACATAGTACGCGGCGTTAGCATTAGGTTTGCACAGAGCACGCAACGGTAGCATTACGTTTGTACAGAGTCTACGCGGCGTTAGCATTACGTTTGTACAGAGTCTACGTGGCGTTAGAATTACGTTTGCACAGAGCACGCGGCGTTAGCATTACGTTTGTGCAGAGTCTACGCGGCGTTAGCATTAGGTTTGCTCAGAGTACGCGGCGTAAGCATTACGTTTGCACATAGTACGCGGCGTTAGCATTAGGTTTGCACAGAGTACGCGGCGTTAGCATTACGTTTGTACAGTCTACTGGGCGTTGGCATTACGTTTGTACAGTCTACTGGGCGTTGGAATTACGTTTGCACAGAGTACGCGGCGTAAGCATTACGTTTGCACTGAGTACGCGGCGTAAGCTTTACGTTTGCACAGAGTACGCGGCGTTAGCATTACGTTTGTACAGTCTACTGGGCGTTGACATTACGCTTGCACAGAGCACGCGGCGTTAGCATTACGTTTGTACAGAGTCTACGCGGCGTTAGCATTACGTTTGCACAGAGTACGCGGCGTTAGAATTAGGTTTGCACAGAGTCTACGCGGCGTTAGCATTACGTTTGTACAGAGTCTACGCGGCGTTAGAATTAGGTTTGCACAGAGTCTACGCGGCGTTAGTATTACGTTTGCACAGAGCACGCGGCGTTAGCATTACGTTTGTACAGAGCACGCGGCGTTAGCATTACGTTTGCACCATCTACGCGACGTTAGCATTACGAGTCTACGCGGCGTTAGCATTACGTTTGTACAGTCTACTGGGCGTTGGCATTACGTTTGCACAGAGTTCGCGGCGTTAGCATTACGTTTGTAAAGAGTACGCGGCGATATCATTACGTTTGCACCATCTACGCGACGTTAGCATTACGAGTCTACGCGGCGTTAGCATTACGTTTGTACAGTCTACTGGGCGTTGGCATTACGTTTGCACAGAGTACGCGGCGTTATCATTACGTTTGCACAGAGTCTACGCGGCGTTAGCATTACGTTTGCACATAGTACGCGGCGTTAGCATTAGGTTTGCACAGAGCACGCAGCGGTAGCATTACGTTTGTACAGAGTCTACGCGGCGTTAGCATTACGTTTTTACAGAGTCTACGTGGCGTTAGAATTACGTTTGCACAGAGCACGCGGCGTTAGCATTACGTTTGTGCAGAGTCTACGCGGCGTTAGAATTAGGTTTGCATATAGTACGCGGCGTAAGCATTACGTTTGTACAGAGCACGTGGCGTTAGCATTACGTTTTCACATAGTACGCGGCGTTAGCATTAGATTTGCACAGAGTACGCGGCGTAAGCATTACGTTTGCACATAGTACGCGGCGTTAGCATTAGGTTTGCACAGAGTACGCGGCGTTAGCATTACGTTTGTACAGTCTACTGGGCGTTGGCATTACGTTTGCACAGAGTACACGGCGTTAGCAATACGTTTGTACAGAGCACGCGGCGTTAGCATTACGTTTGCACAGAGTACGCGTCGTTAGCATTACGTTTGCACAGAGTACGTGGCGTTAGCATTACGTTTGCACAGAGCACGCGGCGTTAGCATAAGGTTTGTACAGAGCACGCGGCGTTAGCATTACGTTTGTACAGAGTCTACGCGGCGTTAGAATTACGTTTGTACAGAGCACGCGGCGTTAGCATTACGTTTGTACAGAGCACGCGGCGTTAGCATTACGTTTGCACAGAGTACGCGGCGTAAGCATTACGTTTGTACAGAGCACGCGGCGTTAGCATTACGTTTGCACAGAGCACGCGGCGTTAACAGAGTACGCGGCGTTAGCATTACGTTTGTACTGAGTACGCGGCGATAGCATTACGTTTGCACCGTCTACGCGGCGTTAGCATTACGTTTGCACAGAGTACGTGGCGTTAGCATTACGTTTGTCCAGAGTACGCGGCGTTAGCATTACGTTTGCACAGAGTACGCGGCGTTAGCATTACGTTTGTACAGAGTCTACGCGGCGTTAGCATTACGTTTGCACAGAGTACGCGGCGTTAGCATTATGTTTGTACAGAGTACGCGGCATTAGCATTACATTTGTACAGAGTTTATGTCCCGGTACTATAGTTACTGCTACACTACCTAATCCTACCTAACCTAGGCACAGGGATTCCTAGGAGGATTTCAAAATGAAAGGTAGGTAGACAGTAAATTGGAACATTTATTTTTAAAATAGCTCGGTAGACTGAGGGTCGAATTATAGTTGGGTTAGGGCCTATACAGCGATTAACCTCCACACAGGTCTAGCACTCCCCTGACGTCACTGGCCGCTGCAGGAGACGAGTGCTCGCGCGTCGATCGCCAGGTCCAACGGCTGGGTAGGGTTCGCCGGTTGTTCTGCTACTGTCCACCACGGGGAAGCAGGTGATTAAGGTGTACGTGAAACCCTGTAATGCGCAATAAGCGAAAGCATTACACACTGGCCGTAGACGGTGAGCACCCACAGCAACGTTTAATAGGGAAGCACTAATATGTAGATGTGTTGCTGTGGATGTTCACCATCAGATACGGAGATGACAATATTTTCGGTTACTTAGCCGTTAATCTAAGCATTTGAAATTTACAAAGAAAACTAAATTTTAAATAAGCAAGAATGATATAATTCTGAAAATGTGGGGTAGAACTGCAAAGAGAAACAAGTAATAGCGTCTAATAACAACAATGATAAGCAAAACACAAATGAAAAGATCACCAGCCAAGCAAAGCGATAGAAACCGTTACGGTTTGCTAAGCTACTGGCTAAATTAAATTGTGCAACACTTACCCAATCGGGGTTTAATTCACACACACAGAATATGTTTAACCGTGCACGAGTACCTACTCAGTATATTAGGTACTGATTTAAATAATAAAATGTTGAGGGAACGGTAGGGACGCCTTCAATAAAAACTTGATCGCGATTAAGATATAGGTACTCGTATGGACCGTGAAAAAGTGACGTGCGCTCGCCTCGACAACCAGAATCGTCCTGCCAGCGGCGACGTGGAAGTAGTTTGTCGCTATGGACCTTGACCCGCGCCGCGCCGAAAACAAAGGAATTCCTTTCTGGGTGCCTAATATGTCGCTTGCTTTAATACGTGCGTGGTGATAAACTGCAGCTGGCCAGAAATCTCATTTGATGCGTTCATTTTTAGTTTATTTTAATATTGTAAATAGTTTTTTTTAAATTAATAGTTAATAAATAGTTTTTCTTATGTTTATTTTTCTATCATAATTAAGAATTAAGACATGTAACAATTAATGTTACATTTACGCGGCATTAGCATTACGTTTGCGCAGAGTACGCGGCGTTAGCATTACGTTTGTACAGTCTACTGGGCGTTGGCATTACGTTTGCACAGAGTACGCGGCGTTAGCATTACGTTTGTACAGAGCACGCGGCGTTAGCATTACGTTTGTACAGAGTCTATGCGGCGTTAGAATTAGGTTTGCACAGAGTCTACGCGGCGTTAGCATTACGTTTGCACAGAGTACGTGGCGTTAGCATTACGTTTGCACAGAGCACGCGGCGTTAGCATAAGGTTTGTACAGAGCACGCGGCGTTAGCATTACGTTTGTACAGAGTCTACGCGGCGTTAGAATTACGTTTGTACAGAGCACGCGGCGTTAGCATTACGTTTGTACAGAGCACGCGGCGTTAGCATTACGTTTGCACAGAGTACGCGGCGTAAGCATTACGTTTGTACAGAGCACGCGGCGTTAGCATTACGTTTGCACAGAGCACGCGGCGTTAACAGAGTACGCGGCGTTAGCATTACGTTTGTACTGAGTACGCGGCGATAGCATTACGTTTGCACCGTCTACGCGGCGTTAGCATTACGTTTGCACAGAGTACGTGGCGTTAGCATTACGTTTGTCCAGAGTACGCGGCGTTAGCATTACGTTTGCACAGAGTACGCGGCGTTAGCATTACGTTTGTACAGAGTCTACGCGGCGTTAGCATTACGTTTGCACAGAGTACGCGGCGTTAGCATTATGTTTGTACAGAGTACGCGGCATTAGCATTACATTTGTACAGAGTTTATGTCCCGGTACTATAGTTACTGCTACACTACCTAATCCTACCTAACCTAGGCACAGGGATTCCTAGGAGGATTTCAAAATGAAAGGTAGGTAGACAGTAAATTGGAACATTTATTTTTAAAATAGCTCGGTAGACTGAGGGTCGAATTATAGTTGGGTTAGGGCCTATACAGCGATTAACCTCCACACAGGTCTAGCACTCCCCTGACGTCACTGGCCGCTGCAGGAGACGAGTGCTCGCGCGTCGATCGCCAGGTCCAACGGCTGGGTAGGGTTCGCCGGTTGTTCTGCTACTGTCCACCACGGGGAAGCAGGTGATTAAGGTGTACGTGAAACCCTGTAATGCGCAATAAGCGAAAGCATTACACACTGGCCGTAGACGGTGAGCACCCACAGCAACGTTTAATAGGGAAGCACTAATATGTAGATGTGTTGCTGTGGATGTTCACCATCAGATACGGAGATGACAATATTTTCGGTTACTTAGCCGTTAATCTAAGCATTTGAAATTTACAAAGAAAACTAAATTTTAAATAAGCAAGAATGATATAATTCTGAAAATGTGGGGTAGAACTGCAAAGAGAAACAAGTAATAGCGTCTAATAACAACAATGATAAGCAAAACACAAATGAAAAGATCACCAGCCAAGCAAAGCGATAGAAACCGTTACGGTTTGCTAAGCTACTGGCTAAATTAAATTGTGCAACACTTACCCAATCGGGGTTTAATTCACACACACAGAATATGTTTAACCGTGCACGAGTACCTACTCAGTATATTAGGTACTGATTTAAATAATAAAATGTTGAGGGAACGGTAGGGACGCCTTCAATAAAAACTTGATCGCGATTAAGATATAGGTACTCGTATGGACCGTGAAAAAGTGACGTGCGCTCGCCTCGACAACCAGAATCGTCCTGCCAGCGGCGACGTGGAAGTAGTTTGTCGCTATGGACCTTGACCCGCGCCGCGCCGAAAACAAAGGAATTCCTTTCTGGGTGCCTAATATGTCGCTTGCTTTAATACGTGCGTGGTGATAAACTGCAGCTGGCCAGAAATCTCATTTGATGCGTTCATTTTTAGTTTATTTTAATATTGTAAATAGTTTTTTTTAAATTAATAGTTAATAAATAGTTTTTCTTATGTTTATTTTTCTATCATAATTAAGAATTAAGACATGTAACAATTAATGTTACATTTACGCGGCATTAGCATTACGTTTGCGCAGAGTACGCGGCGTTAGCATTACGTTTGTACAGTCTACTGGGCGTTGGCATTACGTTTGCACAGAGTACGCGGCGTTAGCATTACGTTTGTACAGAGCACGCGGCGTTAGCATTACGTTTGTACAGAGTCTATGCGGCGTTAGAATTAGGTTTGCACAGAGTCTACGCGGCGTTAGCATTACGTTTGCACAGAGTACGCGGCGTTAGCAATACGTTTGTACAGAGTACGCGGCGTTAGCATTACGTTTGCACAGAGTACGCGGCGCTAGCATTACATTTATACAGAGTCTACGCGGCGTAAGCATTACGTTTGTACAGTCTACTGGGCGTTGGCATTACGTTTGCACAGAGCACGCGGCGTTAGCATTACGTTTGTACAGAGTCTACGCGGCGTTAGCATTACGTTTGCACAGAGTACACGGCGTTAGCAATACGTTTGTACAGAGCACGCGGCGTTAGCATTACGTTTGCACAGAGTACGCGTCGTTAGCATTACGTTTGCACAGAGTACGTGGCGTTAGCATTACGTTTGCACAGAGCACGCTGTGTTAGCATTACGTTTGTACAGAGTCTACGCGGCGTTAGAATTACGTTTGCACAGAGCACGCGGCGTTAGCATAAGGTTTGTACAGAGCACGCGGCGTTAGCATTTCGTTTGTACAGAGTCTACGCGGCGTTAGAATTACGTTTGTACAGAGTACGCGGCGTTAGCATTACGTTTGCACAGAGTACGCGGCGTAAGCATTACGTTTGTACAGAGCACGCGGCATTAGCATTACGTTTGCACAGAGCACGCGGCGTTAGCATTACGTTTGTACAGAGTCTACGTGGCGTTAGAATTACGTTTGCACAGAGCACGCGGCGTTAGCATTACGTTTGTACAGAGCACGCGGCGTTAGCATTACGTTTGTACAGAGTCTACGCGGCGTTAGAATTACGTTTGCACAGAGCACGCGGCGTTAGCATTACGTTTGCACAAAGCACGCGGCGTTAGCATTACGTTTGTAAAGAGTACGCGGCGATAGCATTACGCTTGCACCATCTACGCGACGTTAGCATTACGAGTCTACGCGGCGTTAGCATTACGTTTGTAAAGAGTACGCGGCGATAGCATTACGTTTGCACCATCTACGCGACGTTAGCATTACGAGTCTACGCGGCGTTAGCATTACGTTTGTACAGTCTACTGGGCGTTGGCATTACGTTTGCACAGAGTACGCGGCGTTAGCATTACGTTTGCACAGAGTCTACGCGGCGTTAGCATTACGTTTGCACATAGTACGCGGCGTTAGCATTAGGTTTGCACAGAGCACGCAGCGGTAGCATTACGTTTGTACAGAGTCTACGCGGCGTTAGCATTACGTTTGTACAGAGTCTACGTGGCGTTAGAATTACGTTTGCACGCACGCGGCGTTAGCATTACGTTTGTGCAGAGTCTACGCGGCGTTAGAATTAGGTTTGCATAGAGCACGCGGCGTTAGAATTACGTTTGTACGGAGTCTACGCGGCGTTAGCATTACGTTTGCACATAGTACGCGGCGTATGCATTAAGTTTGTACAGAGCACGTGGCGTTAGCATTACGTTTGCACATAGTACGCGGCGTTAGCATTAGGTTTGCACACAGTACGCGGCGTAAGCATTACGTTTGCACATAGTACGCGGCGTTAGCATTAGGTTTGCACAGAGTACGCGGCGTTAGCATTACGTTTGTACAGTCTACTGGGCGTTGGCATTACGTTTGTACAGTCTACTGGGCGTTGGAATTACGTTTGCACAGAGTACGCGGCGTAAGCATTACGTTTGCACAGAGTACGCGGCGTAAGCATTACGTTTGCACAGAGTACGCGGCGTTAGCATTACGTTTGTACAGTCTACTGGGCGTTGACATTACGCTTGCACAGAGTCTACGCGGCGTTAGAATTAGGTTTGCACAGAGTCTACGCGGCGTTAGTATTACGTTTGCACAGAGCACGCGGCGTTAGCATTACGTTTGTACCGAGTCTACGCGGCGTTAGAATTACTTTTGTACAGTCTACTGGGCGTTGGCATTACGTTTGTACAGTCTACTGGGCGTTGGCATTACGTTTGCACAGAGTACGCGGCGTTAGCATTACGTTTGTAAAGAGTACGCGGCGTTAGCATTACGTTTGTACAGAGTCTACGCGGCGTTAGCATTACGTTTGCACAGATTACGCGGCGTTAGCAACACGTCTGTACAGAGTACGCGGCGTTAGCATTAGGTTTGCACAGAGTACGCGGCGTTAGCATTACGTTTGTACAGAGTCTACGCGGCGTTAGCATTACGTTTGCACAGAGTACGCGGCGTTAGCAATACGTTTGTACAGAGCACGCGGCGTTAGCATTAGGTTTGCACAGAGTACGCGGTGTTAGCATTACGTTTTCACAGAGTACGCGGCGTTAGCATTACGTCTGTACAGAGTACGCGGCGTTAGCATTAGGTTTGCACAGAGTACGCGGCGTTAGCATTACGTTTGTACAGAGTCTACGCGGCGTTAGCATTAGGTTTGCACAGAGTACGCGGTGTTAGCATTACGTTTTCACAGAGTACGCGGCGTTAGCATTACGTTTGTACAGAGTACGCGGCGATAGCATTACGTTTGCACCGTCTACGCGGCGTTAGCATTACGTTTGCACAGAGTACGCGGCGTTAGCATTACGTTTGTCCAGAGTACGCGGCGTTAGCATTACGTTTGTCCAGAGTACGCGGCGTTAGCATTACGTTTGCACAGAGTACGCGGCGTTAGCATTACGTTTGTACAGTGTACTGGGCGTTGGCATTACGTTTGCACAGAGCACGCGGTGTTAGCATTACGTTTGTACAGAGTCTACGCGGCGTTAGCATTACGTTTGCACAGAGTACGCGGCGTTAGCAATACGTTTGTACAGAGCACGCGGCGTTAGCATTACGTTTGCACAGAGTACGCGGCGTTAGCATTACGTTTGTACAGAGTGTATGTGGCGTTAGCATTACGTTTGTACAGAGTCTACGCGGCGTTAGCATTACGTTTGCACAGAGTACGCGGCGTTAGCATTACGTTTGTACAGTGTACTGGGCGTTGGCATTACGTTTGCACAGAGCACGCGGTGTTAGCATTACGTTTGTACAGAGTCTACGCGGCGTTAGCATTACGTTTGCACAGAGTACGCGGCGTTAGCAATACGTTTGTACAGAGCACGCGGCGTTAGCATTACGTTTGCACAGAGTACGCGGCGTTAGCATTACGTTTGTACAGTCTACTGGGCGTTGGCATTACGTTTGCACAGAGCACGCGGTGTTAGCATTACGTTTGTACAGAGTCTACGCGGCGTTAGCATTACGTTTGCACAGAGTACGCGGCGTTAGCAATACGTTTGTACAGAGCACGCGGCGTTAGCATTACGTTTGCACAGAGTACGCGGCGTTAGCATTACGTTTGTACAGTGTACTGGGCGTTGGCATTACGTTTGCACAGAGTACGCGGCGTTAGCAATACGTTTGTACAGAGCACGCGGCGTTAGCATTACGTTTGCACAGAGTACGCGGCGTTAGCAATACGTTTGTACAGAGCACGCGGCGTTAGCATTAGGTTTGCACAGAGTACGCGGTGTTAGCATTACGTTTTCACAGAGTACGCGGCGTTAGCATTACGTCTGTACAGAGTACGCGGCGTTAGCATTAGGTTTGCACAGAGTACGCGGCGTTAGCATTACGTTTGTACAGAGTCTACGCGGCGTTAGCATTAGGTTTGCACAGAGTACGCGGTGTTAGCATTACGTTTTCACAGAGTACGCGGCGTTAGCATTACGTTTGTACAGAGTACGCGGCGATAGCATTACGTTTGCACCGTCTACGCGGCGTTAGCATTACGTTTGCACAGAGTACGCGGCGTTAGCATTACGTTTGTCCAGAGTACGCGGCGTTAGCATTACGTTTGTCCAGAGTACGCGGCGTTAGCATTACGTTTGCACAGAGTACGCGGCGTTAGCATTACGTTTGTACAGTGTACTGGGCGTTGGCATTACGTTTGCACAGAGCACGCGGTGTTAGCATTACGTTTGTACAGAGTCTACGCGGCGTTAGCATTACGTTTGCACAGAGTACGCGGCGTTAGCAATACGTTTGTACAGAGCACGCGGCGTTAGCATTACGTTTGCACAGAGTACGCGGCGTTAGCATTACGTTTGTACAGAGTCTACGCGGCGTTAGCATTACGTTTGCACAGAGTACGCGGCGTTAGCATTACGTTTGTACAGTGTACTGGGCGTTGGCATTACGTTTGCACAGAGCACGCGGTGTTAGCATTACGTTTGTACAGAGTCTACGCGGCGTTAGCATTACGTTTGCACAGAGTACGCGGCGTTAGCAATACGTTTGTACAGAGCACGCGGCGTTAGCATTACGTTTGCACAGAGTACGCGGCGTTAGCATTACGTTTGTACAGTCTACTGGGCGTTGACATTACGCTTGCACAGAGCACGCGGCGTTAGCATTACGTTTGCACAGAGTACGCGGCGTTAGCATTACGTTTGTCCAGAGTGTATGTGGCGTTAGCATTACGTTTGTACAGAGTCTACGCGGCGTTAGCATTACGTTTGCACAGAGTACGCGGCGTTAGCATGCGTACAGCAAAGGAGTGGAACTCACTACCTGCGTCTGTGTTTACGAACGCATACAACCCTAATCTTTTCAAAGTGAGAGTGAACAGGCTTCTTCTGGGTAAGCTAGTGAGCTTACCCAGAAGAAGCCAAAGAAGACAAAGTCGACGATGGAGTGCCATCGTCGACTTTGTCTTTGCCACCTCTGACCTAGACTGGAGTCAAGAGCAAACCTATCATAAATAAAAAAAATAAAACAAAGATGGGATGGCGCAAGAGTATCGACACACGTTGCATCCCACACTAAAGGCCTACCCATCTTCCATGGAAATAAAGATATGGCGTCCGGTCTCTTGCCATCGTCGCATGCCAAGTCATTGGGTTCTAATACAGCTGGAAAGCCGACGATGACAAGAGCTCGTCGGGTGATTTCAATAAGTTTCACGTGCCGCGCTAAGCGACCGGCACTTCGGCTGCAAGACAGGCTGTGGTGTCCGAGGTTATTGACAACTTCGCCACAGTTATAGGGATGTGGAGTACAACATGGAGCTCTTAGTCGTAGGAAAGCATCGAGGCACTTTATAGAAAGTTGATTTTACTATAAAATGCTTTTTATTTCAAAACTCTGATTTCTGCTTTAGGAGAAGTAGTAATTTTAATAGTGTGGTACTAAGACCAGTGTAAAAAAAAAATGTCTTTGACTGGCGATCTGTGTGTCATTGAGAGTTTGAGACCTAACATTATACCAAAACTGAAATATCAACGTTGCTTGGATCTCAAAAAAATTCTCTGTAACAGACGGACAAGAAAGTGATCAAGGTTCTATTTTTCCTTTTAAGGTCGGAACCCTAAAAAGTCGAAATCTTACCTGGGCATGGAATATTCGTACAATATATTTGGCCGGCAAAATAAATGCAAGTGTTGCACTGATCTGGGGGGACTATAGGCTGACCATTCTTGCAAGCTGTTCGCATCTGGTCTGAAAATAATATGATTGCTGCTTAGGTTAATATATAGAAATTCATTATCATCATTTTTCAGCCAAAAATAAACTCTACGGTTGCAAAAAGGCCTCTACGAAGCGTCGCCACATCGACCGGTCCTGTCCTTCTCGTAATTAGCGGATTCTCGCCACCTCCTTCACCAAGTCATCGGTGCAACTAATTGGAGGCCACACAAGCTGCCTTTCGGTACGCGGTCGCCGTTCCAGAAAAAGCAGCTGAATGCGTACTAGAGGTGTACGCCGGTCGCAACCGCGGTATCATCGGCGTAATCGACGTGGATGGTGAAAGTACCGTATGTCCAAAAACTTTTAACGGCTATTTATTTTTTGGCAACTTAACACTAATCTTTCACCTAGGAGTCAAAAATTGCCTACAAACCTAATACTCGTAAATACATACAAATTTTTCGGACTGATTTTAGAGACATGCATGTAAAATAAGTTTCCTTTGTTACACTATTCTGCACTAGCAAACCAAGATTTGGTTGATGGCCGCGAAAAAAAAAACTTTTACCATCCACGCTGATTACGTCGATGATGCCGCGGCTGCCACCGGCGCACACCTCTAATGCGTACTATAGCCGATGAGCGAGTAAAACGGCAAACGATTGAGGAAACCTATGTCTCGTCATAGGAATAAAAAATATATACTTACTACTTAAACTACTTGTAGAATTAAGTAGTAGTAACTGTGATTGTAGTTTTGATACACATAGTACCTGAAACAAAAGAAAAACTAATAGGTTTGGGAAAAAGTTTCTTCGCATTTTTTAAGAAAATTCAAAACATTTTTTAATATAGTTTATTTACATTTAACTAAAGTATGTAGGTACCATTTTGTTCGATAAGTTTTGCCATCTTGTAGGTAGGGACATGATCCCATTGCTATAGAAATTTTGGGACTTCTGGTCAAAATACCGCGACAAGTGGTTTTGGCAGTCCTCTCGTGATGTTAACCTGACACTGCCTAAAGAATTCTGAAGAGACCGAAACAGGTGGAAATCTGAAGGTGCAAGGTCAGGACTATACGGCGGATGCATTAACACCTCCCAGCCAAACTTTCTTAATTTTTGCTGAGGGGCTAAAGATGTGTGAGGTCTAGCGTTATCATGATGAAAAACCACACCCCTTCTGTTGATTAATTCCGGCCGCTTTCTCTCAACTTCTTGCTTTAATCTCATCAGTTGTTCGCAGTAGAGTTCAGAATCGATGGTCCTGCCTGGTGGTAACAGCTCATAATGAATAATGCCCTTCCAATCCCACCATACACATAGCATCATCTTGTTGCGAGTTAACCCGGGTTTCGCCACAGTTTGTGAAGCCTGACCGGCCTTTGACCACGACCTTTTTCGCACGTTCTTGTCATACGTGATCCACTTTTCATCACCAGTTATCAGGTTCTTCAAAAATGGTTTCATTACGTCGTAATAAAGAATCACAAATGAGTACACGGTTCATTAGGTTTCTTTCAGTGAACTCGTGAGGTACCCAAATGTCGAGCTTTTTTGTGTACCCAGTTTTTTTCAAATGCGCCAAAACTGTTTTGTGGTCAATTTCCAGTTCTTCAGCTACGTCGTAACTACTGATATATATCTTGCTCCACTTTTTCAAAAATGGCATCCATTTTATCCGTAATAGGGCGACCAGAGCGACGTGCATCTTTGACATTAAAATTTCCGGATTGAAAACGCTTAAACCAAATTTGTGCTACTCTCACAGACACTACACTAGGTCCATAAACATCGCAAATTTTTTTCGCGGCTTGCGTTGCTTTTTTGTAGTAAAATTTTAAAATGTATCGAATTTCTTCATTAGATTCACTCATCTTGACGGTACGAAAAACAAATGAAAATCACACATTTTCCTAATTTGAATTTGGAATTATGTTCTTTAAAATTTAGACTTTCAATGATACCAAAACCAGCCAGATACAAATAGTATAGCCAAAGAGATTTTATTACAAGTTCATACATACTATAATGCGAAAAGACTTTTACCCCAACCTAATATTAAAATTGAAAAGAAATATTATGTTACTAGCAGCGCCCCTAAGTTTCACCCGCGTAAGTCTCGAACTCGTAAGAATATTGGGATTAAAAGTATTAGGTATATTTGTTAATCCAGGTTATGAACTACCTGTGTGCCAAATTTCATAAAAAAAAATGTTAAGTAGGTAGTTTTTGAGTAACAAACAGCCATCCATCCATCTTTCGCGTTTATAATATTAGTAGGAAAGAATTTGTCATAATAGTTATTTTCGTGAGAACGTTCATATTATGAGCGTCTGCCGTTCTACAGCGAACACATTTAAATCAGCTTAGCAGTTTCCTTTGTGTGAAAATAACCACAAAAATAAACTTGTAAATCAAGTAATGTTTGATTGTTTGTACATCTGTTCAGTACCACGAGCTCTCCATGGGTCTCAATAATAAACATTAATAATTTTGTACTCTCTGACTCAACGTATAAGATTCAAAATTAAATACCTACTTTATTTATCGCAACGTAGCGACGGAAATATGACGTCATACAATGACGTTTGCGTACGTTCGTTGCAATATTGTCTTATAACTGGCACTGTTTACTTACAAAACTCATTGTCTGTCTCATCACGTCTTTTTTAAGTTATCTTGCAAATAACTACATCCAGAAACACACTATGTCGACTACTACACTATTTCGATCTATTTTTATTTATCTGAAATACCTAGTTCTTATCCAGGCATTGAAATCGAGTCTTATGGTAAATTCAGTAGGTTCACCTGACGCGCATTTTTAACCGACTTCCAAAAGGAGGAGGTTCTCAATTCGTCTGTATTTTTTTTTTGTTTTTTTTTTTTTTGTATGTTTGTTACGCGATTACTCAAAGACGGATGGACTGATTTGGAAAATTCTTTTTTTGTTTGAAAGGGTATACCTCCGAGGTGGTCCCATATAAATTTTATTAACTTTGCTTGGGGAGTTTTTGAGTTAGCTTCAATAATGCGTATATTTCCCACTTATTTTATATGGATGATGTGATGATGTTTTAATAACTTCCTATCACTGTTATTTACATGGCTACGAGTATATCTACAATTATTGTGCTCAATTATGTATTCGAATTTGTGTGGGGTAGGTTCCACAACTAAAAAGTGAAAAATAAAAACTTTTTAGCAAAAAATAAAACCGACTTCTAAAACAAAACACTACAAAGTGAAAAATAACTTTAATTTCGGAAGTCGGTGGCAAAAAACGAAAATACAAAACGAAAGACACCGACTTCCGAAATTAAAGTTATTTTTCACTTTGTAGTGTTTTGTTTTAGAAGTCGGTTTTATTTTTTGCTAAAAAGTTTTATAAGTAAAAAGTCTGCATCTGCAATTTTTTTGTTCTCACGTGAATCAGTTGTTTAAAGCGTGTATAGCCGTCTGTGGTTTCACAGAGATTCATTTCATCTCCCACTTAAGGGTACTACAGAACCTAAACACAACTAAACGTAAGTTGTATAATGCCTAAAAGTATATGATCTTCTACCGTAAACAAAATCAGAAAAGTATATGATATTTTTCAGCATATATGCTGGTTAGATAGTGTGTTGAAAATATAATACAACTAATTAGATACCATGGAAAAAAAATCACGAAGATACCTCTAAAAACTTCTTTTAACGAATAAAACTATACTAAAATACATGCAATCATTCTGAGTTTTTGTCAGATTATTCTACAAGCAACATATTAACGTAATAGTGTTTAAATTTTTTTGTCCAATCAATACATTTTTTGTAAATAAAGAATTGCCTCATATTTTGCGATACACTACCAGCGTTGTGTCATCGCGTTCTCTTTTGTTTCTATGCAGTCTGACATTGACCGCACTTTAGGTCCTGCCGGTCTATTCTGTACAAATCTCACCGTGAAAACGTAGGTGAAGTGAGCTTGAAGTGTACTGTCATTCCACCTGATGCTAGCGATTGACACTATTGACAGCTCACTCCACGCTCACCTCACCTAAGTTTTCACGGTGAGATATGTACAGAATAGCACTGCTGTAGTCTTCAATTCACTGACAGACAACGCACAGCATAAACCGTTAGGTCTAGAAGCATCAAGTTTAGCACAAGAGTTTCTTATATAACGAGTGAGCATTACGAAGGGTTGTTGAAAATTCATCAAAAGGGGATACATAAGTATGAAATTTTGTATGGAATTTTGTCATTTTTGGCTGATGGGAATACCCATCGGATGGGTGCACGGCTTGAAAATCAAAATTCTCACTTCGATGCTAACATTGCGAGACGTCGTGGTTAGAGGGTGATAGGCGCCACGCGACTCTAGTAGAACAATTTCTATGAAAACTTCACATTATGGATATTATACATTAGGAACCTTATAGATATTAGCCAGTCGGCAATGTTGAAACCGGCACCCTAATGGCGTAAAACACTATCGATTGGAAATCAATCAAATTGCTAATCCATTGCTTCATATGTTCGAAAAATTTGTCTCTCAACACTGTAAATAACGCAATGAATGTAGTTGAGCTGTCAAAATGAAACCAATTCCGAACAATTGTGTGGTGCTGGGCTTCTTTTAATGCATCCTTATTATAGTAAATAACAACGTATTATTAACACAATAGAAAAAATCGCCCTTTCAAATACCTCCAGTATTTCTGAAACCAGGAAGGAAGAATAACATGTTCATAACGCATTGGTAGGTAATTTAACAAACCGATTAGCTCACTATGTTAACACATTACCGTCCGTACACATATACGTATGTACATTTACATAAATGCTAATTTCGAAGCACCTTTATCGATTACTAAAGTAAATTATACAATACATTATGGGTAATTAGATTTCACCGAACACTGTTTCAAACGGCAATAGCTAAATGGTTATAGGCTTCACCATTTACGTGAACCCAGTCCTGAGAGGTTATCAGGAATACCATAGACCTGTTTTGAGACTGCTTCGAAAAAATGTCATTATTATCCTTCTGCCCTCTTTCCGCAATTAGTAATATTACGAGGCTTTTGACTACTTTGTATTAGTGTGTGTATGATATTTTATGTCTTTTTTGTAATGTGCATCCTAGGGTGCATACTCGGTAGGCTCTTTTTTTATAAAGGTACACCAACAGCTTCTGTATACAAAATATTAATTAACATTAGGTATTATAACAGTTTTGGGCTTATACAGTTGCCAATAACAGGTGAACCAACATTCTCAGATACAGAGATAACTTAAGCTAAAAAAGAAATGTATAAAAATTAAGTGGTAACAAAATATAGAAACAGAAATATAAAAATGACACAAGTTATGTTACAGGGGTTGTTAGAAATGCCGACATACTAACACAATGAGTCTTTAACTTGTGTGGGTTGCGTGCTTAGGTACCTCAGAATTTGGGTTTTAAAGGTATTTATGGATGAAATTTTTTAAAGATGTTTATTTATGCTCTTTATCCCCTCCATATCCTAAGGGCACGTCTTCCCTACCATTATCGCTCCCCCGGTATATGCAATGTTCTCTGTAGCACCATGTAACATGAGGCAACAGCGGCTAGTGTGAATCTTTGGGTTCATTCGGGTAATCGAGTCTGGTCAAACCACGCTGGGGTCGGTGCATTTCATTCATTCATGATTTTTTTGTAATGTGCGTGCTGTTTGTGCAGAATAAATATTTTTTCTTTACTTTTTTTTATTTTATTCACCCCCTTTCTAGTCACCGTTTATTTGATTTTCCTCGGCCATCCACGTTCGACTAAGACTTGCTTGTACAAATTTTCTCT
Organism: Dicycla oo; assembly: GCA_948252095.1. Taxonomy (NCBI): domain Eukaryota; kingdom Metazoa; phylum Arthropoda; class Insecta; order Lepidoptera; family Noctuidae; genus Dicycla; species Dicycla oo. The sequence goes on from OX411716.1 coordinate 21,567,223, forward strand.
ACACAAATACTACAGAGAATAGTAGACTGATATCACAATACTATGGGAATGCCAACTAGGTTGTGTGATACTCTTCGATATACGCTAACATTCAGTGATAGTGTATCTGTGTTCTATTTAGAAATTGGGTTATCTATGCAGAGTCTTATTTATTACTGCAGTTCAGTAAAAGTTATCTCGCATCATCATCTTCATCAAGATGACTGCACCCACTGATGGGCATAGTCATCTTTTTGCGTCTCCGCACTCTTGTGCCCGACTCATAAGATTCTAAACGCATTAACTTTTTTTTTGGTAGACGACATCGTTCGGTTCTTGAGAGCACTCATTCATAGACATATATTATTATCTACACACTTTTAGAATACACAAACGGATTCATGATCTCAGGACTTTGTGAGAGGGGTGCGTGGACAGGAAACCTCCCCGAGTGCCCGTGGGCTGGAGTTCCCTTACGGATACGTCCGGGGGGAAGGCCAGTCTCCGGGACGGTGCACCCTGGGGTGCGGGCAATGGTTCCCCTTAGGCACGTGTGCCTAAGGGGTTTTGTTGCCCGTATGCCAATATCCTGTCGGAGGTACGCTCCAACGTGTGTCCCTCTGCTCTAAGCAGAGACGCACAGCGGCGGAGTAAGAGCGGGCTCGGTGTGCACTAACCCTGTCGCCGGGCAGGCAGGAGGAAGTCATTTCCTTCTGCCACCGTTAGTCTCGTAGCCCCGAAGATTGTTCAAGGTCATGTCTCTGACTTTTGACGGGGGTCGAGGGTCTTGGCTTAACCGCCCGGACCGCGAGGAAGAAAACCTCTATAAAAAATTACCCCAAACCTTCAAGCGGCGGCGCACCGTGAGGGAGGTTGGTAGCTTGATTAATGGGTAGCTGAATTAATCGCTAGTGCGAACCACAGTTTTGAGCCAGTGATAAAGTTTTTACTCGTGGGAACTAATATGGGACCAAAGAAAAACGATGAACGAGAAGAGGAGAGGGAGAGGAGTGATGTGGGGTCGGAGTCCGACGCCGCATCGGGAATGAAGGGCGCGAAGGGCACTTTTAAGAGACCGGAGTGCGTAGTGGTGGGGGCCGCTGGAAGGAAAGCCGCTTTCCTGAAGCGGAACCTAAATCCGGGAGATACCCAGGAGTCTTCCTCGGACGGCGGTCTTAAATCGGCTCCCAAATATGCTCGCCGGGGCCTAGGCCGGAAGAGCAAGAGCCGGGTAAACGCCGCAACGGAGGACGGCTCAGCCGGGTCGGCCGAGGGGAGCGCCGTGGAGGCGTCTGGCGATGAGTCGGACGCCGCTGGTGGCTCCAATTCGGAGCGGGCCAGGTTTGAGGAGGTCGTGGCCGCTGCAGTCAAGGGTGTGGCCTTGAAGAAGACGCAGTCTTCTAAAGACAAGGCCATACCCGCAGCCAAGGCCTCCATTATGGCGGCAGCGGAGGCTCTACTTCAAGGGCCTCCGTCGGACGGAATGTCCGAAATGCGGGCGGAGGTCGCCCGCTTGACAGCCGCCATGGAGCTTCTCCGAAAGGAGAATGAGGAGCTCCGAGCAGACCTGGCCAGGCTTCGCGGAGCTGGCGCTCAGGAGGGGGTGCAGCAGGGGCAGGGCGGCCTCGGGCCTGCAGAGGACCGAGTTCTGGCCTTGGTGCGGAAGGAGCTGGCTGCCCTTAACAACCGGTTCTCGGTCCTTGAGGGAATCGTCCGGCGGCCCCCGCTAGGCCGACCGGCGGCCTCGGGCCAGCCAAAGGCGGCTTCGTATGCCGCCATGGCTGCCACGGCCAAACCAGGGTCGGCAGGGCAGGCGAAGGGCGGGGCCGTGGCTGCGAAGGCGCCTGCGACGGCGCCTGCGAAGGCGCCCACGAAGGCGGCCGCGAAGGCGCCTGAGAGGGCCCCAGCTGTGGCGGTGACGACGCGGCTGCCCCCGCCTCCCAAATCTCCTCCGGCTGACGCCGAATGGCAGGTAGCTGGGGAGAAGAGGAAGGAGGGCAAAGCGGCAAGGTCGGCCAAGCGGAGGGAGAGGCGGCAGCGGCGCAAAGAGCGAAACGTCGCGGCGAGGTTACGTGCCCCAAAGTCCGCAGCTGTAGTGATCACACTACAGCCGGAAGCGGAGAAGAAGGGCGTGTCCTACCGCGACGTGCTCGCCAAGGCGAGGGCGGCGGTGAACCTGGAGGAGATCGGAGTTACCGAGGGCATGCGGGTAAGGGTCACTGCGACTGGGGCTCGGATGCTCGAGATCCCCGGTGCGGCCAGTGGCCCGACCGCTGACGCTCTGGCCGAAAGGCTCAGGGCGTCCTTAAATGCGGACGAGGCCCGAGTGTCCAGACCCGCCAAGTGCGTTGACTTGCGCATCCTGGGTCTGGACGACTCCGTGACGGAGCGAGAGGTGGTGGCCGCCGTGGTCAAGACTGGGGGGTGTGCCTTCGAACAGGTGAAGGTAGGCACCATCCGTCCTGACCTCACGGGGATGCGAGCCGTTACGGTGAGCTGCCCCGTATCGGCGGCCCAAAAAATAGTTGGGGAGGGCCGGAGGTTCCAGGTGGGCTGGGATTCCACGCGGGTGAAACTGCTGGAACCCAGACCTCTGAGGTGCTTCCGTTGCCAAGTGGGCAACCACGTGGGGGCAAAATGCACCTCGGAGGTGGATCGCAGCAGTCATTGCTTCCGTTGTGGTCAACCCGGTCACAAGGCCGGCTCGTGCAATGCCACGCCGCACTGCTATCTATGTGCGGCAGCTGGCAAGCCGGCCGATCACCGGGCTGGAAGCAAGGGCTGTGGTCCACCCACCAAAGCCCGGGGCAGGGGCAAGCCCTCCGCCTCCGCTACCGCCGTCACGGCCGCAGCCGCCGCCACGGCCGCCGTCGCTGCCGCCTCCACTGCCGTCGCCGCCGTACTCACTGCGGCAGGGCCCTCACAGGAGGCTCAGGGGGGGGCTAATATGGAGTGCCAGTAATGGCCCCATTACGCCTCCTCCAGGCGAACATCAACCACTGCGCCGCCGCTCAGGATCTGTTGCTCCAGAGCATGGCGCAGTGGTCGATTAACATCGCCGTGGTCGCTGAGCCGTACTTTGTCCCGCCCAGTGATTACTGGGTGGAGGACCTGAGCGGCTCAGTGACCCTCATTTCGTCGGCCGCCGCCGGTACCCTGTCCCTCGAAGCCGTCAAGAGGGGACAGGGTTGCGTTGCAGCACGGTTCGGGGGGATTGTCGTGGTAGGGGTATACTTCTCCCCGAACCGAACTCTCGCCGAGTTCCACAACTCCCTTGCGGAGTTGAAAAACGTCGTCGTCGGGTTTCGTTCCCTTCCCGTGCTCGTCCTCGGGGACTTCAACGCCAAGAATGTGGCTTGGGGTTCCCGGTATACGGACACACGGGGCAGGATGGTGGAGGACTGGGCTCTGGAGACAGGCCTGGTCATCCTAAACCGGGGTTCTGTCCCCACGTGTGTGCGGATGCGGGGCGAATCAGTGGTGGACATTTCGTTCGCCAGCCCCGCTCTGTTGCCACATGTTGTTGACTGGCGCGTCATAGAGGGGGTGGAGACCTACTCCGACCACCGGTACATCCGGTTTGATGTCTCCGCCCAGACCTCGAGCGCGCCGGTCCGACAGGCCCCGCGTGGTCCGCGGTGGGCGCTGAAGAAGCTGGACCGGGAGCTCCTCCTGGAAGCTTCGATCGTGCAGGCCTGGGTGTCACCACCGGACAGGCCTGCCGACATCAACGACGAGGCGGAGTGGTTCCGGGAGGCCATGTCCGAAATATGTGACGTGGCAATGCCCCGGGTCCAGCCCGGTCGCGCCTGGCGCCAGGTGTATTGGTGGTCGCCGGAGCTGACGGCTCTGCGCGAGGCGTGCGTTGCTGCGCGGCACCGGTACACCAGGCACCGCAGGCTCCGTATCCGCCCTCCGGATACGGAAGCCATTCAGGCGGAGCTGTACGAGGGGTACAGAGCGGCGAAGACCGCCCTCCGAGCGGAGATCCTGCGGGCCAGGGATCTGGCTCGCGAGGAGTCGCTGGAGACTCTAAACAGGGACCCATGGGGACGCCCTTATAAAATGGTGCGGGATAAACTCCGTCCATGGGCACCCCCGCTGACGCAGAGTCTCCGGCCCCAGCTCGTGGAGGACGTGGTGAGCGCTCTGTTCCCTTCGCGAGGGGAACATACTCCCCCGCCCATGGCTCCGCTTCCTGCGGTGCCCGTTGCGGACCACATCACCGACGACGACGACGATGCTCCGGAAGTGACCGAGGTAGAGTTGAGAGCGGCGGTACGTAGGCTGAGTGCCAAAAATGCCGCCCCAGGACCCGACGGCTTACCTGGAAGAGCCTGGGTTCTGGCCTTTGGGGCTCTCGGGCCTCGACTAGGGGGGCTCCTAAGCGCATGCTTGGAGAGGGGCCAGTTCCCACTTCGTTGGAAGACGGGGAAACTGGTCCTCATTAAGAAGCCGGGGCGCCCTGCGGACTCTCCGTCCGCTTACCGACCCATCGTGCTGCTCGACGAGGTGGGCAAGCTCTTTGAAAGAGTTATTGCAGACCGCCTCGTCGGGTGGCTGGTGCAGGAGGGGCCGGATTTGGCGGAGAGCCAGTTTGGTTTCCGCAGGGGGCGCTCTACGGTGGACGCCATCATGCGCGTGCGAGCCCTCACGACGGGGGATGCTGTGGCCCGAGGTGGGGTCGTCTTGGCGGTGTCTCTAGACATCGCCAACGCCTTCAATACCCTGCCCTGGAGTTGCATCAGGGAGGCACTCCGGTATCACCGGATGCCGACCTACCTCTGTCGAGTGGTTGAGGCCTATTTGACGGATAGGCCCGTCATCTACCCCGGTCATCAGGGAGAGTGGAACCGGCGAGAGATGTCGTGCGGTGTCCCACAGGGATCGGTCCTGGGGCCGCATTTGTGGGACATCGGGTACGACTGGGTGCTGCGCGCCGACCTCCCTAGCGGCGTCAGCGTGGTATGTTACGCTGACGACACGCTGGTCCTGGCGCAGGGGAGGTCGCACCAGGCGGCGGCTGAATTAGCGACACGCGGGGTTGCGATAGTCGTTGCGAGGATCCGGCAGTTGGGACTCGAGGTGGCCCTGCACAAGTCCGAGGCCATGTGTTTTCATGGTCCTCGGAATGCGCCACCGTCGGGTTCCCAAATAACGGTAGGAGGGGTTCGCATTGGAGTCGAGTCGACGATGAAGTACCTGGGACTCGTCCTCGACAGCCGGTGGAACTTCGTGGAGCATTTCCGACGTTTGGCTCCCAGACTGGAGCGGGCTGGGGCTGCCTTGAAGCGGCTCCTGCCCAATCTAGGTGGTCCAAACGCCTCCTGCCGGAGGCTTTACGCGGGGGTCGTGCGGTCCATGGCCCTTTACGGGGCACCGGTGTGGGCGCGTTCCCTGAGGCTGCGGCCAGTCCGCCGGTTGAACGCGTCCCAGAGGGTCATGGCCATTCGGCTAGTCCGGGGTTACCGCACGGTCTCCGGTGAGGCGGCGAGCCTCCTTGCCGGATTGCCGCCGTGGGATCTGGAGGCGAAAGTCCTCGCGCACGTGTGGGAGTGGCGCGAGGAGGCGAAACGCCGGGGCGTAACTCCGCTGCCGCGAGAAATCACGGTACAGCGGACAGAACTCCGGCGGGATCTCATGGCGACATGGAGAGTGCGACTGTCGCAGCCCAGCGCTGGGCACGCCACAATTGCGGCTATAAGTCCCCTCTTTGAGGAGTGGTTAGAGAGGCGCCACGGCGTCCTCACCTTCCGCCTGACGCAGGTCCTCACCGGACACGGTTGTTTCGGGAGGTTCCTGTTTCGCATAAGGCGGGAGGAAACGCCCGGGTGTCACCATTGTGTGGATCGCCCAGAGGACACGGTGGAGCATACAGTGGAGGTCTGCCCGGCTTGGGCAGAGCACCGCCGTGTGCTCACGGAGGCGATCGGCGGCGGCGATCTCTCGCGTCCGAGCCTGGTCCAGGCCATGGTGCGGAGCGAGAGTGCATGGGAGGCCGTCACCTCCTTCTGCGAAGCGGTAATGCTCGCGAAGGAGGAGGCGGAACGCGTGAGGGAGAGGCAGCCTCACGCCCTCAGTCGCCGCAGGAGACGCCCTGGGCGGCGGGAATCGATAGCCGATTCCCAGCCACCGTAGGCGCGGGCTTGCGGACGGTGAGTAGTGGGTAGCTCGCCGTCCGGTGAGGACCAGGCCCGGGTCGACGGCGCGTTGTGTTCCACGCGCGCCTCAAAGAGATGTCAGCAAAAGATGGGGTCCAATAGGGCCGATGCCGCTGGGGTCGCGGGTTGTTTGAAAAAGATACCGTGGCCCTGGCATAGGCAACTGAAGGAACACGGGTGGGTTTTAGTCAGTAAAAGTCTGACACGCCCTTCCGCTCCACCCAGAGCGGGAGAAGTTATTTGATGATTTCCCATCCACAAAAAAAAAAAAAAAAAAGGACTTTGTGAGAGCTCTACTCTAAAAAATGTTTTCGACAAAATAGAGGCGTTTTTATTGCGGGACGGGACGCTCCAATCAGTTTTCCAAGATCATTCTTCGTGCAATCATAATCATTTTCATCAAACGGGTAAAGAGAAGTGCTCTGACGAAACGGGAGAAGCACATACGAGTGGACTACGTAAGGAGTAAAAAAATATGATCCTTACCCAAATTAAAACACAAAATTTGAACGTTAGCCAATCCATAATGATGAACAATCAAATATACTGATACGTGAAAAGAAATATAGTTTTCTTTTTATACGCCAATACCTGAATCAGTATAATGAGTATTCGCTCAAAAATCATTATAAACAATTACATTTACATTTTATGATAGCTTCTTGCACAACCATACAAAAAAGAACTCTATACTACAGTGATAAAGTTACAAGTCTTTATGCTCAAAGTCATTACCTAGATTATGATTGGTTTCAAAGGCTATTGTAGTAGGTACACAAATTAATTTTCTCTAAATGTTCGTAAGTAGATAAACAAGCAGCGACGATGTCCAATTAAAAGGAAGTTCATCCACTCTGTAACTCCAAAATTCGAGTTTGACATTCATTGTAACATTCAATTGTATTAATTCACTTATAATTGATTAACGTCTATTTTAAGACTATTTAGCATGCAGATTTAGTTGTGAACAAGCTGCAGGCAGGACAAGTCAAGAGCAGTGTGTTAGGTTGTGAAGCCAGTGCTTTGTTCTGCGCGACTAAGGATTAATAGTCGCCATCAGACAGTTTCACTTCTTTACGTGAATACCTATCTAACGACATGGCTTTTAAAGTAAGTTGAGAGGTCATCGATAATTTCATTTGAAACGACTGAAATGACTAAACCTAAACCAAATCTTTCGCTCCTTATATTTGCCAGATTTTCAGGCTCCTGACTGGTCTTAACGATGGATTCACGTAAGCATTACACAACACAAGAGGATTCTATAAATAATTAAATACAGCTAAACTTATCAAACCAACCGCACAAATCGTTCACAGTTCAGAAAGACACAATAATAATAGAGAAACTAAATCCGGCTCGAAGGAAAATTTAGTGCGATAGGTCGTACAAGAGCGCAGGATTTGAGGGTGGAAATTTGACAGGACAAATACTATGGGTATTCCACTGTCAAAGATAGCAAGTTCTGAAGTCTACTCTGCCTTAGATTCGACTCCAAATCTATCTTACCAAATTAGTCCTTCCCAAAGCTCCGCCAAATAGTTTCAAGCGGCCTAATTTAGGTTTCCTAGACGTCTAGTTAAGCGCACTGTCAACTAAGTTAGCTCTCGGAGGAGTCGCCACTTGCCTAACTTTTGAAAACACCTAATTGCCACTAAACTTCGGAGACGTCGCGTAATTTGAAACATTATAGTCACGAAAACTGTCATTGGAATTGAAAACTTATTATTGAACTAGTTGAGTTTGTTGTTGATAAATAGAACTTTATTTTTAAGAGACTTTATTTTGGAAGAATATCATTGTTACAACAAAGGATCCTAATTTCAGGAAATATGGATGGTGTTAAGATAAGAGAGTGCTGGAACTCTCTTATCTTTGCTGTAAAGCTATAAAGGACTGTAATCTCTTCTATTACAGGATCTCGTGGCTAAGTAAAGCCACACGAGTCGATCCATTAGGTTAGGGTTAGTCCGCGGATGGATGACCATTCCGGCTGTCATTCGTGAATCTTTGATAGTCGTTACGGGTCGTCAGAAGCCCGAAAGTCTGACAACCAGCCTTACCAAGAGGTTATCCTATTACCCACTAACTGGATTGTGGTGGTCATATAGGCAGTCGCTTCATGTAAAATACTGGTATTCAGCTGCTTCCGGTTAGACTGGAAGCCGACCCCGACATGGTTGGGAAAAGGCTAGGCAGATGAGTCTCTTCTACAACAGTTATTTCACGGCAACCCATCAGCAACCTTATTGCAAAGGGAATAAAGATCATTATGATCAAATCATAGGTAAAATAAAAATAACTGTCCAAGGACTGTAATCGTTAGAAATAAGGATCGAGACTGCTACAAGGCTACAAGGATATTTTGGCGCCTGAATGATATTGACAGGAAAGCGTTGTTGGTAAACATTGGAGAAATTGTGTCACAGAAATTGTATATTGACAAAATAAGATGGCCGCTTTAGTTCCAATTTTCGCCACGCGCCAAAATAACCATATAGCGCTGTAGCATACAATTGTCTTCTCAAACCTACAAAGATTACCAGCTTGCCATGTGTTATTCAAGAGACCAACGTCATGTTTTACCACATTCTCGTACAAACAAGTCTCACTAATCACTAGTTATTGTTCGCCCAGCTCAGTCTGAGTAAATACTCATTATGTATACATAATACGATTTGTGAACATTAATTATAACATGGTTATCGGTAAACACCTGATTACGGCTTTAAAGAAGGATTAAGGAAGGAGTTTCATGGACTGTTGGTTTTAGAAGATGTTGTTGCTTTTTGTAGATCATCATCTGCCTTTAGTCCATTGCTGGAAGGCCTATTCAATCTCAGGGCATTTAAAAAAACTTGATCCTATTATCCAGCTGCTACCAGTGATCGCCTGCTGCCTATGCTCCTGTCATAATTCTCCTGTGGGATAGTGATGTTCTAATTCTAAGGAATGATGCAGTGCACTGTTTATAGCCGGTTACCTTAGCCACAAGAAGAGACAAGCTCCATTTTCACCGGTGTGAGGAACGTCCACTAGTAGAATGAAGTAGTCAGTTCCAATTCCAACCCTACTGACTGGCCTACTTCTTTTCTGTGCTTGTGGTACAGGATAGCAGGGACATCGACACGCAATCTGTAAGCATGGATTCAGTACATGATTCTGAAACCCCGTTTTTTTTCCGTGGAGAAATGCTCATACATACTGCGCTACCATGGAGAGATAGTGCAGTTATGTGGGACTCCAACCCACTAAAACTCCATGGTGTCCTCCTCTTCCGCTTGTACGCGTTAGCACTCACCGTGAACCCACCGCGGCTCTCCGTCACCGGACCCTCCTCTGAGGAGCACCCCCATCTCCGACGCACAAGAACACATTGCACGCCGTGACCACCCTATGGACCAAACCAGCACACAGCACTAGACGACCCCGTATCTAGGCACCCTTGGTCCCCCTTCGACCGGTCAGGTCAGTGCCCCGGCCGCCTACCACTTTTCAGCCGTAAAGGATAGGGAGAGCGGCCAACGATATACCGACACTTCTCTTCCCCTGCGGCTCTACCGCGTCGGCCAGGTAAGGCCGCGGTAGGTAGGGAGAGCGGCGCACCGTAATACCGGCACTCCTCTCCCGCCGTGGCCTCCAACCCTCAGCCGCGATGCCTCCCATACGACATCCCATACGTCATCGCGGCCAGCTTCAGTTGCGATGTCGCCCAAGCGGCACCGCAACCTGCCTGTTGGCCGCTACGTCGTCGACTTCCTGGGAAAAGCCCTGACGAGCGGCCTCGCCTCGGGTTCCTCTTCGCTTCACCATGGGGGCCACGGCTACTGAGCCCCCCAATAGACAATGATGTGTCACATGAAGGAATGAGTATACGGATGATGAACACAACAATGTGTTAAATATTTCCAAAACTAGTATCGCCGATGGAACCGCTGGTACAAATAGTATAGGTCCAAAGAACTTGTTTTCGATGGCATTATTATATTATTTTCGAGAAGCTTTTCTCCTGGTCCAGTTAATTGTTGTTCAGCTGTAGCTGAACTTTACACTTTTTGTACATTAGTACTTCCCAAAGGCTCCTACAAAGAAAGTTAAATAGATCTTCTAGCCACACCGAAGTATATAAGGTGACTGGTAATTAGTGACCGATATTTAAACACATGATTGTACTCATGATAACAAACAACTGTTATTGTGGCACCAAACCTGCAATCGCAAAAAAATCAGCTGTTTCTTAGATTTATGTTCGCATAACTCGTCAAAATGTAGGGAACACCTGAATTTTTTTCCGATTTCAGGTGGTAAAAGTTGTTAGTTACCAAGAGTACAATCATGTGTTTAAGTATCGGTCACTAATTACCAGTCACTAGTTACCCTGTATAATGAGGGCTTCTCGAAATAACAAATCATTAAGGGCCGGTTTTTTGATCCGTAGTTAACTCAGCCAATGGTTAAACATAGTAGCTAACGGTTGAATTTTGGCTAAATGTGAAAGGCTAAACTAACTTTTTTTTAAACTTTTTAGCGAAAAATAAAACCGACTTCCAAAACAAAACACTACAAAGTGAAAAATAACTTTAATATCGGTAGTCGGTGTCTTGGCTTTTTTATTTTCGATTTTTGTAACCGACTTCCAAAATTAAAGTTATTTTTCACTTTGGAGTGTTTTGTTTTGGAAGTCGGTTTTATTTTTTGTTAAAAAGATTTTATTTTTCAATTTTTAGTTGTGGCCGAATACCACTACCTGCTATGTAAATAACAGTGATAGGAAGTCATTAAAACATCATCCACATAAACTAAGTGGGAAAAATACGCATTATTGAAGCTAACTCAATAACTACCCAAGCAAAGTTAATAAAATTTATAAGGGACCACCTATGCAATATACCCTTTCAAACAATAAAAAAGAATTTTGCAAATTGGTCCATCATGTTGTTTAGCGATATGCAAACGTGATTCAAACAAAAAGTAATTTGGCATAAATGTATGACACACTGGCTTTTGCCCACGCCTTCACTCGCTTGTAGGTCGGAAATTATCCCCAGAGAGAGACTGTCTAAAATCACCGTCTAGTAAAATATTATATTTGTGATACTTTGGTTACTCTTGATATCTTTGATAGTTCGATGTAGTGCTTCGATTATATACATAGGGGATTATTGACCAAACTGAGACAGTGTGAATGCAGTGCTCCTGACCAAACCATGCCCCATATGTTGGAGTGTCCAAAGTGCCCATACACCTGCACTTTTAAGAACATAAAAATGCCAGTGATGGCGCGATTGACGTGGCCACATACTGGGCCCAACTCATCTAACATACGAGTAATAATACTTGTATCTACAATATTTTTACCTTTGCCATCCGGCTCAAAAATAAGAAGATCAATTCGAAATACTCTAGCACCGCCTTTGACCACGCAGTGCTTGTAAACCAATATGTCAAGTTATTGTGGGCCTTTATATTGTAATTACTTTAACTGAGCGCCCCGATTTTCGAGCCCCGATTTTCGATTAAGACAATATTTCCAACCCCTAAAATGTCAGTAAAAAGAGGTACACAAAAATTTCAATATTTCAACCTGTGAATTTTAAAATCATCCCCTATTTTAATCTCCTTAAGCGATGATTTTACAAAAAGCTTAAATTTGAATTTTCAAATCCCTAAGTTCAGAAATCATCGGTTTCCCATACAAACTTTCATCCCCTATAACACCCTCGTATGATTATTTTCAAGAAAAAATGTAGCTTATGTCCGTCCTCGGGCTGCATTCTTGCTAAGTTTTATCGATAACCGTTCAGCAGTTTAAGCGTGAAAAGGTAACAACAGGAGGCATCGCGGCTGAGGGTTGGAGGCCGCTGCGGGAGAGGAGTGCCGGTAGTGCGCCGCTCTCCCTACCTTCCACGGCCTTGACGGGGTCGCCACCGTCTGATGGTGGACGCGGTGGGGCTGCAGGGGAGGAGGAGTGTCGGTATTTCGTTGGCCGCTCTCCCTATCCTCTGCAGCCGAAAAGCAGTAGGCGGCAGGGCCACTGACCTGACTGGTCGCAGGGGTCCAAGGGCAGTGTTTAGGCAGACAAGGGTCTAGCGCCCATGTGCTGGTTTGGTCCCTGGGGCGGTCACGGCGTGCAATGTGTTTTTGTGCGCCGGTGATGGAGGGAGCTCCCCAGAGGAGGGTCCGGTGACGGTGCAGTATGTATGAGCGTTTCCCCACGGAAAAAAAAAAGTTCATATAGGCAGTCGCTCCATGTAAAATACTGGTATTCAGCTGTATCCGATTAGACGAGAAGGCGAACCCAGCATAGAAGGTAAAACCTAGGCAGATGATGATGACAGTATTAACAGTGTATATGTGTGAACTGTGCCGATCAGATTGATCTAAGAGACTAAGCAAAGGAGACTACGAACATAGAAGATCAGAATTTCTTTGAGAATTAAACCCATTCTTCGTTCAAAGAGAAATATTTTTTATTTAAAATTATTAAAATGAATCCGTCCGTAGTTTGCTGAAATATAAAATTCTTGAACAAAGCGGCGCAGTAACAACTGTTTGAGTGTAGCCTTAAGAATAGCGGGAGGAACTGCGTCTTACTTCGTCCTCTGTCTGCGTGATGTGGTATTCACCGTCATTTAGAGAATTTATCCCAAAAGGTTTATCTGTATAATATACTAGCTCGAGATTTCGTCCGCATGAAATTACTCAAGATCACTATTACTAACTTCGTTTTTGCTTAGCATTCTTTCCGACTTACGATGTAACCCCCCTTTCTCAGAATTGAGCAATCAAAATCAAAAATCTTTTTTTAAATCCGACTGGTAATTCCAGAGATTAGCGAGTTCAAACAAACAAACAAAAAAAACTCTATTAAACGCTTTATTATTAGTCAATCAATCTGCCTAGCCTTCTGTCTGACCTTCACAATCCAGTCGCTGGGTACCTATTAACCCTTGGTAAGACTGGTTGTCAGACTTTCTGGCTCCTGACGACCTGGAACGACTGTCAAAGAACTTTTTTCAGTTTTGTCACTGCATCTTCTTTTAACCGTTGCCTTATCACATCATTTTTCAGTCTATCATTCATAGTCACACCAGACATGCTTCGCAAGGAATGTATTTCTACAGAATTTATTTCAAATTAAATATATTCAAATATTAAAATTATTTCTTTCTTTCTTTAAATTTAGTAAATCGAGTGAAAAAATTTGACTTTGTATAGTTTCGTAACCTGTATGTGCCAAATTATCGCCCGGGTACTTTGCGATCACCGCAGTTTTCAAAGCCCCGTCCCCAAAGCGGCGGTTAATAAATTATTTATAGACGGTGTCGCTGGCTTATCTGGCTCCCTCTGATTTCTCACTGTTCACTCCGAGAATTATTTTTTCAGCCATTACAAATCCTTCTTCATAAAGTGCTGTGTTGCGAAGATAATTATTAAAAGTCCTCGCAGATTTATTACAAGGATGGTGACTTAGGACGAAATTCACCAATGAAACTGAACGCGATCAGCACTTTTAAACGGCGTAAAAAAAGAAGTAAAGTGCTTCTATATGCAAGCATACAAACAGAAGCGGCTTGCATCCTATGTATAGTCACTAAATTATATATACCTAGCAACATTCAATAGCAATTTTCTCATATACTAACTTTGAGATACGACCTATTTACATATAGGTACTGAAAACTACACTCCTAAGCAAAAAAAAAAAACGGGCACCTTACAATCATTGCTTTTTCTATGGGTAAGATTAATATTTTCAGTATGTCATTAGCATAAATGACTAGAAATTTCTTATTATCAATGAGAATATAGTTTTTAACTTAAAATCCTGGAATCGGTGTTTTAGTCAATCTAAACAGAGAGCCGTGTCAAAATGGACATTTTTATGGGTATAATGAAATTAAGACTAGGAGTATTTTTATGGTATTTGAATTTAAAAAAAGACATGAAAAATAAAAATTAATAAAGTATAACCTCCCCTTGCAGCGATTACGGCATATAATCGTCTTGGCATGCTTTCCAACAGGCTTTTGGTGGTGTCCTGTGGAATGTGTTCCCGCTCAGCTGAAATCACACGTTTAAGCTCCCTGATGTATTGTGGACGTGGTTGGAGAGATCGTCCTCGCCTTTTTAGGCGGTCCCAGACGTGCTCAATGGGGTTAAGGTCGGGGCTCCGCGCTGGCCAATCCGAACGAGGAATACCTACCTCTTGCATATTAGCATCTACGTCGCCAGAACAGTGGGTCCGAGCATTATCGTCCATGTAAATGGCATCTTCACCAATTAGTCAATGCGGGTTGTGCATGTTTACAAAGGATTTCGGTTATGTATGTGCCTTTGCGCATTTAATGAGCCATTTTCAATGAATACTATCTCGGTACGATAGCTGGAAGTTACGGCCGCCGAAAACATAACGGACCCTCCACCATAAGGGGTGTTTTCTTCAAAACACACGTCGGCATAGTGTTCCCCTGGTCTTCGTAATCCTCGCCGACGTCGGTCCTCACCATTCAAGAAATTCGAGCCTCACCGGAGAAGACTACGCTACTAAGTTACCTAGTGTCCAAGATAGGCAATTTCTAGCGAACTTCAATCGAGCAATCCGGTGCTCACGGAGTAACTTGGGGCCCGCGCTGGTCATCGCCTGAGTATATCAGCCGCTAAAAGCGGAGGCTTTGTGATTGTATTTGTGTTTGTATGGACAGTGAGGAGGAGTCCTCACTGTCCATAGGCTAACTTGTGCTCCTCGTACCTCTTCAAGGTTTCTTTTGAGGTCAAAATCATAATCAAAATCAAAAGTCATTTATTCAAACTAGGCTGAGAATCAGCACTTTTTGAACGTCAAAATTACATAAGACAGTCCCCCAAAACGCCCGCCCTACACCACTTCCTAGTGCTTTAGCTGAGGAGAAGAAGTGGCGCAACAAACGCCCCAGCAGCACAGCTGTCTGTTCAGTTAAAAAAAAAAAAAATAATAATATTTGAACCTATACATCACTGGGCATAATAATTTAGGTACATTACGCAACACAAAACATTAAATTAAATTATTTGCTATAAGTAAGCTAGCACACGCCAATATACAAAAAAAAAAAAATCGAAAACTATACTCAAGCAGAAATAAAAATACAAAACTATAAAACGTAAGCAGAACTTTATACCTAAATAAAGGCCTCCAGTAATAAAGGATGTGCCCACTTACATATATGAAGATTGTATATGAAGCTGAAACTCGAAGTCGCAAATGATAAACTAGGACCATCGAAGTAATATAAACAAAGTTAATTACTAATAACAAAACAAAACCAAGGACAGCAAGACGACCAGTCACCACAAGCAGCACCCGTTCACGAGCATAACGCAGAGTTCAGCCATCACCCCCCTCGCCATATTTGAGGGAAGGAGGCAACCCGACCCCCGACGCTACCGCAAGCAGTGACATCTAAGGGAGCATGACGAACTTGCTGCCGGTTGCTCAGGCAAGAATAATATGATCAAATGTCGAGGTCACTAGCTAACCACATATTGCAATACCACTCATAAAAAAAACATTGTAATGAGTAGATTATGTCAATGATAAATAAAGATAAAATTAAAATAAATTTACTTTTACAGTCAAAGAAAATAAATAATTATATGAACACATATAACCTGTCAGAAGATAAGCTAATTCTGGAGAAAGAACATAAACATTGTCTTGAGTTAATCACAGCGACCAACTATTCTTATCGTTTAAGTAGTGTAGGTATATGTATAACTGCATTTGCGGTTCCTCAGCGCCTGAGTCACTAAAAAGCGGTCGTCTCGTGGTTGTGCGCAACGTTTTCTCCCAGAACCTTGCCTTCTCTGAACGGAACCTGTCTCTTAGTATCGACGGTTGAACGACTCACGTTTAACCGCCCGCTGTGAGACGTAACATTGGCTACACCCCGTCTCCAGTAGCGCTATAATTTTACTAGCTCTTATTGCTTTTTCTGCCATTACAATCGATATAAAGATTTCTGTTTTAAGTCACAATAAGGCAGGATTATGCGACAAACATAAATTATCCTACTAAAAATAACGAGAAGGTAGTTTTAGTTGCCTGATAATCTTTTAACCGCAAACCCGTGAAAAGTAAGTAAAAACTCAAAAACTGAAAAAGGGATTATTATTTTTAAAAACAAAAGTTTCGAATTTTGAATTCACTTTTTGTCATACCCAGACTCTTTATTAAGTGACAGTAACATAGTTTGGCTCTTAAAACCTCTTTAGAGCTAAATGACTACCAATAATGTAGAAAAATAAAAACTGCCCGTTTTTTTTTTGCAAATTTTGGAATGTATGTTCTTAACAACATAAAACATTCTATCATCTCTTCTGAATTGAGCTAAGAGATAAAAAATAATAATAATAAAAGTTTTTCTTTTTTTATTATTTTGAATTAAAATATGTTTTTTATTTTTAAAAACCCTTGACACAAATTTACCCTCATTTATTATTGCTACCCCATCATCAGATCCTGATTACCATCTATATCTACATTTCATTGAGACCATTCCAATGAGCCCAAGCACGACACCTCTGCTGTAAGTTGGTGAGAAAGTTGGATATCCTGCTGATTCCAGGTAATGCTGCAGTATTAGTTCAAGGTTACTATGTTATTCTAATATCATTGACCACAGAATACCAAATTTCGACTCGATTAGACCTGTGGAAGATACTCACGTCCATTCATCAACTAGAAAAGACCTGATAATCTTCAAACGGCTGAATAAATTTTCTTAAATCATGGCTAACAATAGCCTCTATCAAGTCACCTTTCAAACAAAACAAAAAAAATCTAAATCGGATCGGTCGTTTGGGAGCTAAGATGCCACAGATACACACGTTAAACATATGACACCCTTCTGTTTCTGTCGAGGGTTAAAAACACAATATGATGAAAGCATCTTCGTAGCCATCAGAAGTACCAATTTCAATGCTACCTCTAGTTTCTTTGTTTGTCGAGTCCCAGTTTGCAATCACAAAGTAGATCCCACGGGGAGACAGGATTATCTTCAGCTTAAGCTGCGACTGGAACCAGGTAAAGTCGGGGTCCTACTTAGAGCGTTTGCACTGCATTCGATACGAGTTTGACAAAATGTCGGTCTAAAGTACACTGCTACAAGTATATATATTTTGGTAGTCAAATGACGTTGACAGGGGGGCAATGCTGGTAAACATTTGTGCAAATGTATTGAAAAAGCAAGATGGCGGTGTTTGTTCTAATTTACGCCACGCCCCAAAAGATTTGTACAGCTACTACTAGTACTTTTTGTAATATGTTGTGCACTACGACCGTCAGAACAAATGCAGCACGCAAACGCTCTGAGGAGAACAAGGTATATTGTGTTCATTTCCAAGTCCCATGGTATAGAGGGTGAGCCTATCGCATTAACCGGACACAAACACAGTATCCGGACTGCTATTTAGATAGGAAAACTCAATGACACTTGAAAAACGAACCCAGGAATAGTACAGTTAAAACCAAGAGCGAGGCCCCATTAGTACGTTGCGCTGCGTTGCGTCGTCGCAGCGTCGTCGCTGCGTCGTTTTCCATATATTTTTTATTACATGCCCCACTAGACCGTTGCGTCGTCGCGCGCGACGTTTCAACGGATCGACGGACAAGAGGCGAAGCGGGAGGGAGGGTGATGCGCTGCGTTGTCGGAGCTCCGCTGCGACGACGGACAGCGTTTGTATCTATCCATTGCGAAGGCTGAACTGAGATGCAGCTGCGACGGCGTAGATACCCTCTTGCGTTGCGTTGGCGCAGGGTCAACGCAACACAGGTGTGGCATACAATGCGTTGTTCCGTTGCGACGACGCGACGCAACGCAGCGCAACGCACTAATGGGGCCTCGCCCTAAGGCAGATATATCAATAATCAAACCTCTTCTTGGTCATAATGAGACTTATCGTCACGAAGTATACATACATCACAAGATTGTGAGAACCGTTACTCAATCTATCGGTATTATTTCCGTTAGATTATAAACTGTCGAAAAATTATGTAGGTACTTGATGAAATGGGTTACATTAGAACTGCGACCAAAGCTAAGTTGCTCGCAGCTAGGCAGGCTATTTAGTATTAGCGCAAATAATGTTACGTCCGCAAGCTATTTTGATGCCAGTTCACAATTGGTCGGCTTCCCATGGGTAGTTTATAAACAATCGAAAAATAATACGTTAAATTGGGTTTTGCAGTTCACAATTTTTTGACAGTTTTTTAATGTAACGGAAATAATACCGATAGATTATAAACTAATTGTACGATGACACATATAAAAACAGCGTATGCCTAAGCTTTCTGAGTTTATCTTAAAGCTTACTGACATCAGTGAAGGAAAAACATCGTACAGACAATTTAAATTGGTAGTAGGTAAATTTTCCTACCCACTTTTCCCTCACGTTATGTCATCATCATCCCACAGCCAAACTTCACTCACTGATTGGCATAGGCCTCTCTTTTCTTGTGCCAATCCCCACGCTCCTGTGCCAGCCTCATGGGTATGTAAAGAAGATGAGTATTCTCGCAATCACTGTGACCCTACATTTACCTACAGAATTTGACTTTGTAAGACTTCAATAATACTTTACCCGAGTGTACTGTTGTTTCAAAAATCTCAGACGAAACCGAATCTTATGTAAAATTGTTTGGTAGCGACCCAGTGTGTATATGGTTCATATTACCCTTAATATTATAAAAAGTGTATGTTTTACTAGCTAGAAAAATGTGATTGGTTTAGCATATTGTATTTTTTAGGGTTCCGAACCTCAAAAGGAAAAAACGAAACCCTTAGAAGTTCACTCTGTCCGAATCTGATGGACCGATTTAGTTGAAATTTGGTATACATATTAATTTCTGTGACCCAAACACGGACGTGTAACTGAGTGTTTTTTTTTTTTTTTTTTTGTAAAAAGTTTATATTTTTAATTTTTATTAAGTCAGTCTGTAATTTATCTAAGTTACGATAGCCTTATGTCAACTGTTCATCACCTTTTACAAAATATTGCTTTTCCCGATGCTGGGACGTTAATTGTTGAGGAGTTCTCCTAGTAAGAACCAGAACTGGAGCTGATGGTGATGTCACCACCACCACATGCATTGTGACGAGTATAAATTGCTTAGCAACCATATTAACGTAATGGAATCGCAACTCGTGTAATACTTTTAGGTATAATTGAGTCGTTCTGATGGCCATCTGTAGTCTTCGTCATCAGTGGTGCTTTCATAGAGCAAATGCACGAGTTTCTATAAAATACGCAAATCACTATAGGGTGTGCCTATAAAATCTGAGGGTTCCTCTCGATTTCCATGGGATCCCTTCGTCAGATTTTGACTTATAGTTTGACCAAGAACGCTGTACCGCGCCTTGGGAGTGCGCGGCGAGGCGGGGTGCAGCGCTGGCGAATGAGCGGTGGGACGCCATGAGCGTTGACGAATGAGCGGCCTGCACTGCCCCTGTCTTGCCGCGCACATACCAATATGATCAATATGGTCAAACTACAATAACCACCTTGAGACACCCTTTCAAACGAAAAAAGAATTTTGCAAATCCGTCTATATATGACGGAATTATGCCCGAACATAAATAAAAAAATATATATATAAACCTCCGAATTGATAACCTCCCCCATTTGGTAGACGGTTAAAAAGAGTTTTATACCTATAGATTACAGGAGAACCTATTAGAAGTCTATGGTCTTAAAATAACATGGTAAATCTGTCAATATTATGTTTACAACTTACATTTACAGTTGGAATGTATGGGAGAATATGTTTTTCAACTACAATGTTAAGTTTGGTCTTGAAATAAATTCATCCTAACTACGGAACCCTTCATTGTGCGAGGTCCGGCATGCACTTGGCTGGTTTATTTTTTCACAAGAAACAACTATAAAAAAGGAACGGCATAAAGATAAATTAAAGACATCTACTAGATCTCAAGAAAAATAGCTTCCATGTAAGTAAACGGACACATGCTCTCCATCTATTCAAGCTCCAAACAACTACTTAGAATTTCTATTGCCTACCAGCCGATCTATTCCGTATAAATGTCACCGTGAAAACTTAAGTGAAGTGAGCTTGAAGTGAGCTGTCATTCTACCTGATGCTAGGAATTGACAGTATTGACAGCTCACTTCAAGCTTGTTTACATGGTGATATTTTTTACAGAATAGATCTGCTGGACATCAAAAATAAAAATAAAAACTGAAGTTCATTCCGTGAGATAAGCTAGGTTTGTATCGGGTGTCCCAAAATTTGCGCAAGATTTGAATTAAATAGAAAACAATGATTTATTTTTCTTTTTTTTTTACAATTTCCTTATTGAATCATAGAGTACATTATGCTATAGTTAAGTATGTAATAGCACATCAGACAAACGGCCTTCACGGCTTTACTTCCAAGATTACAAGCGAAAATATACTTCCTTCACTTCCTCATCCTATATATATCGTAGAAAAGATTGAGAGTCAGCTCCGGAAAAACTGGTCCCAAAAAACCACAAAGCTTCCGTTCAGAAATCCATTTATACAATGTACAGACAATAAAGCCATTTGTCGACTCACTCCATACTCGTAAAGATAATGGTCAAATGTACAAAGTGACCATAAAACGGTACATAGTATTTTAGTGTCCATCGCCGGTTTTATTCGTGTTTGTTGCTTTACTGCAAATGATGAGTCGACGGTGAACGATGGCTAAGCGTTGTGGTCGCTAAAAAAGCGGCGTAAAGTTAACAAGAATTTTGATCACAAATAAAGCCGAAGCCTACGTTGAAGGAAGGTTTACCAGCAGAAACCAAAAAACAATTCGTAATCAAAATTAAGCAATCATTTCGAAGTCAACATTATAAAAGACAGCCCCCAAAACGCCCGCTCTTCACCACTAGTGTGCTGAGAAGAAGTAGTGTAACAAATTCCCTGGCAACACATTTGTCTGTTATGTCAGAAGAACTAGCTTTCTTTATGTCCAGTTATTGGCCTGCCCCCTATTTCTTGAGACTTATTAGTTGGGAGTTACATATAACAACACAGCTAGGCCCAGTGGTAATGGCCGTTCGTCGGTTCGAACTCAAGCAGGCGCTTTATGTAAATAACTTCATTACCAACACTGCTCTCAAAACGGTGAAGGAAAACGTCATGAGGAAAGCGGCATGTCCTATGAATGAATGAAATGCACCGACTCCAGAGTGGTTTGCTCAGACTCGATTCACACTAGCCCCTGTTGCCTCATGTTACAGGGTGCAACAGAAACCATTGCATATCAAGGAGTAGACCGGGGGGAGCGATAATGGTAGGGAAGACCTTAGGATATGGAAGAGATAAAGAGCCTACAGAGCATGCACCCTATCGTGAGGGTACTCTGTACACATGCATGTCCTAGAAACAAAAATTCGAAGACATGTGACATCTACCAACCCGCATTGGGCCCGCGTGGTGGATTACAGCCCGCTCCCTCTCGAAGAGAGGAGGTCTGTGTCTCAGCGGTGGGAACATTATAAGCTGATTATGCTATGCTTATGCTTATGCTGAGGAGCTCGTGGCTAAGTAATAACAGCCGCACGGATCGATTCATCAGGTTAAGCTACGCTTGCCGGGGTTGGTCTGTGGATGGGTGACCATCTTTTCATACCGAGACTCCTCCGTGCCTCGGAAAGCACGTTAAGCCGTTGGTCCCGGGTGTCATTCTAGGATCTTTGACAGTCGTTACGGGTCGTCCAGGAGCTCGTGGCTAAGTAATAACAGCCGCACAGATCGATTCATCAGGTTAAGCTCCGCTTGCCGGGGTTGGTCTGTGGATGGGTGACCATCTTTTCATACCGAGACTCCTCCGTGCCTCGGAAAGCACGTTAAGCCGTTGGTCCCGGCTGTCATTCGAGGATCTTTGACAGTCGTTACGGGTCGTCAGAAGCCCGAAAGTCTGACAACCAGTCTTACCAAGGGGTATCGTATTACCCAGTAACTGGGTTGTGGAGGTCAGATAGGCAGTCGCTCCTTGTAAAATACTGGTATTCAGCTGCATTCGGTTAGACTGGAAGCCGACCCCAACATAGTTGGGAAAAGGCTAGGCACATTGATTGATACTATGCTTATGCTATAACATAGCTAACTTATTTATTGTGGGTGCAATGTATGCCTTTGCCAACCTCTTCGGGGAATACATACGTGGTGTTGTGTTTTCTCGCTGTTTCAGGAGCCCACCAGCTACCAGCTCAATACTTTACAGTCGCTTGGATGCCGTTTCTAACGTACGTATGTAACTTTGTTGCGTTTTGAAATTCTACCGTTTTGGACGTAAACTGTTTTGGTCATGATTTTATAACATACTTGGTATGATTTTATAATTATGGTATTATTGTTGAATACAAAGGAAATTTTACTGTCCAATCCCCGTTTTTTTTATAAATAACTAGCTTCTGCTCGCGATTTCTCGTCCGCGTGAAACTTCTTTTTAACCGACTTCCAAAAGGAGGAGGTTCTCAATTCGTCTGTACGTTTTTTTTTTTTTGTATGTTTGTTACGCGATTACTCAAAGACGGATGGGCCGATTTAGAAAATTCTTTTTTTGTTTGATAGGGTATACTTCCGAGGTGGTCCCATATAAATTGTATTAACTTTGCTTGGGGAGTTTTTGAGTTAGCTTCAATAATGCGTATATTTTTCACTTATTTTATGTCGATGATGTGATGGTGTTTTAATAGCTTCCTATCACTGTTATTTACATGGCTATATCTACAATTATTGTGCTCAGTTATGTATTCGAATTAGTGTGGGGTAGGTTCCACAACTAAAAAGTGAAAAATAAAAACTTTTTAGCCAAAAAATAAAACCGACTTCCAAAACAAAACACTACAAAGTGAAAAATAACTTTAATTTCGGAAGTCGGTGGCAAAAAATGAAAATACAAAACCCAAGACACCGACTTCCGAAATTAAAGTTATTTTTCACTTTGTAGTGTTTTGTTTTGGAAGTCGGTTTTATTTTTTGGCTAAAAAGTTTTTCCCTCCCCGAACCACCCCGTCGCATCGCATTGCCTGGCCGCGCTGTAACTTTGTTTTAGCTTAGCGTTCTTACTGACTTTTTCTTTTTGCTCGGCTCCTACGTGTCCTAGCGTGATGTTAAATAGCCTTTCTCAAAATTTGGGATATATAATTATTAATTTAAATTAAAAAATCTTATTGTTAAATTAAATTAACAATAAGACTTTTTCAAATCCGACTGGTAGTTCCTGAGATTAGCGCGTTCAAACAAACAAACAAAAAAAAAAATTAAGTAGGCGCAGTTCGAGTCCGCGCCGTTTTTTTTTTATGAAAACGTTTAGTCACGGCTGTAACCTAACCTAACCTAGTGAGAGGTATTTGCTGGACACTGGACTTTTAGCATTCTTTATGATGCAAGCTTTCCTCGACTGGACTCTTTTAAATTTCTGACCAGATTTACGGCCGATATGGGACGACATCTAAAATTATTTTGCTATTGTCAACTACATATGCATTTTTGACCCTATTTTGGCTAATATTTCTGTTATTTCTCTTTAGCTCCTAGTAGTGCTTTGACAACTTTTGACAATGACGCCAGAGTCAACATTCTAGCTAAACACGTTTTTGCGCTATACGAATTGGAATTTCGACACATAGTGAAAAATAGTGATTCGCACGCTTGCTCCTGCACTCGCGATGTGACGTCATAGGCCAAATCCTGCTTCAAAATTGTTACAAATATGACCTATCTTATGAATGCTCAACCATTACTCTAGCACTAAAAGTCTTGTAGTTATTAGCGGTTGCAATCTTACTCGTACTTGTTTTGTCGGTCAGAAATATTGAACATGTCACCAGTAGGTACACCGAGCGAAGAGACGTTTTCACATAAAAACAAACAAACTCTTCAGCTTTATTTTTAGAACAGATATGCGTGGTAAATGGTATGGAGCAAATGGAAGAGCAAGGTGTCATTTAAATAATGCACAACCTCTTAAGGGGTCATGGTACTCATCATTATGAATAAATTTTACTATGGGACCAAACCTGAAATCGAGAAAAAAAAATGTTCCCTACTTTTTGACGAGATACTTTGAACATAAATGTAGGGAACAACTGATTATTTTTTCGCGATCTCAGGTTTGGTCCCAAAGTAAAAGTTGTTACAAGCGGAGTCTGTTTACAAGAGATGGAAGGATTGATGAAGATGTGGAAAGGAGAGTAAATGTGGGAAATAAAGAACATTCGATTGTGACCAAAAAGGCTCTACTACACAATGGTTGCTGGTGCCTATGCTTATGTACGGAATTGAATATTGGGTTTAGCAAAAGATGCCAGAAAGTAGAATAAATGCTGAGGAAATGCGTTGTGAAGCATGTGTGAAAACTATGATAGACCGGAATGATGTGAAAAAGAAGAACTAGTGTCAAAACGTGCCAGTCGGGCCACGCACAACGAAGGGTTCCGTAGTTGGGATGAATTTATCCCAAGAACAAACTTAACATTGTAGTCGAAAAACATGTCCTCCCATACATTCCAACTACAAATGTCCATAGTTAAACGAAAAGGGTCCAACCCACATTACACTTAATGTGAACAATGTAAGTTTGTACGCACAATATTGAGATATTTACCATGTTATTTTAAGACCATAGGTTTGCCTGTAATCTATAGGTATACCTGTAACTATTTTCTGTATTTTTTTCAGAATTTTTGGCTCAGTAGTTTCGGAGATAAGGGGGAATGGTCAATTTTCGTCCGTTTTCTTAAACAACTTTTATAAAAAATATTTTAAAATTATAAAAATTATATAGATTTGAAACCCTTTCATTTGATATGTCACACGGTACAGTTTGCAAAACTTTTTTTCTTTTCTTATTTGCCCCCCAAAATTGACCCCCATATTCAAAATTCATTTATTTACGTTATATCACACGTTACGTTTGGGTCACAGAAATAACTACGTGTGTAAAATTTCAACTTAATCGGGCCATTAGATTCGGAGCAAATTGGCGATGACAGACAGACATACGAGTGATCCTGTAAGGGTTCAGATTTTCCTATTGAGGTACGAAACTCTAAAAACTAAAAAGAGTATGCTTAAATAGTTTTGTCATGTTGAGAGGTTGAATGATGAGAGGTGACAGACAAAAACTATGGGGCCAAACCCGAAATTGCGAAAAAAAAAACAGCTGTTCCCTATATTTATGTTCGCTTATCTTGTCAAAATGTAGGGAGCAGCTGATTTTTTTGTCGCGATTTCAGGTTTGCTTACATAGTAAAAGTTTTTTGTTATCACGTGTTTAAGTCAAAAAATCAATCTGCCTAGCCATTTCCCAACTATGTTGGGGTCGGCTTCCAGTCTAACCGGATGCAGCTGAATACCAGTATTTTACATGGAGCGACTGCCTATCTGACCTCCACAACCCAGTTATTGGGTAATACGATACCCCTTGGTAAACTGGTTGTCAGACTTTCGGGCTTCTGACGACCCGTAACGACCGCCAAAGATCCACGAATGACAGCCGGGACCAACGGCTTAACGTGCTTTCCGAGGCACGGAGGAGTCTCGGTATGTAAAGATGGTCACCCATCTACGGACCAACCCTGGCAAGCGTAGCTTAACCTGATGGATCGACCCGTGCAGCTGTCATTACTTAGCCACGAGCTCTTCACGTGTTTAAGTATCGGTCACTAATTACCACCCTTTAGAGGGTGTCCGTAAAGAATGGATAACATTGAAAAAGCATTAATTAGACTTTACAGCCGTTCTAAAAATATACAAAAAATATATATTTTGACAGGCCAGCTGGCGTGGTTGGTTAAGATACCACCTATCATGCCGCAGGTCGTGGGTTCGATTCCCATCCAGGACAAACATTTGTGTGCATGAACATGTCTGTTTGTCCTGAGTCTGGGTGTAATTATCTATATAAGTATGTTTTTACAAAAAAAAAAAAGTAGTGTATGTAGTATATCAGTTATCTGGTTTCCATAGTACAAGCTCTGCTTAGTTTGGGATCAAATGACCGTGTGTGTAAAATATCCCAGGATATTATTATTATTATATATACTTATAATAAGATTTTTAGAAAAAAGTACTAACTTTGTTTTACATTTTTCTTCACCACGATCACAAATGAATGAATTCCGTCGGTTATTTGTTGTTATAATATTGTACGTTGACGATGCCAACGACTAAAAATTGCACAGTATTTTTCAAAAAAAGCGTATTTTTTCTAAAAAGTCCTAGTTGGGATATTTTTTTTAGAACGGTCATAAGGTCTATTATATACTTTTTCAAGGTTATCATTCTTTACCGGACAGCCTGTATATAAATATATACACATATTTGTATTCGTATTCTCGAAAATTTCATATAGGGGTTTACGGGGACGAAAATCGATGTAGCTAGGTCTCATTTCAGGAAAAAAAAAAAGTTTTCTCTATATTTACCCGAGCATAGCTCGGTCGACCAGGTATTGAACTTAAACGAAGCAAAAGGAGAATGTAAGGATTGTAGCAGGTGGCTTTCTGTGGTTTCTGCCTACCCCCATGGGAAGAAGACGTGAATTTATTTACGAGTATGTAAGAATTATTTTTAACAGGAGTTTATTCGCTAATGCTTTTGGTTCGATATCGCGTTTTTGAAGACGCAGTTAAAGATGAAAACCAAAAATGATAACTTTGTCGCCAATAGTTAGTTGAGTTTACCTGGGTTTCAGAAACCAGATATTAGTGACTCACTATCAATGTTATTTTTTTTTAAGGAAAGCGACAAGATTTAAAAAAAAATAATTAAGGAGACAGTGCATAATGTTTCATCTATCTATAAATCATCATTTTCACTGCGTAGTTTTATCGTTAGTGCATTTGGGTACTACCAGAGAAGGCAAATATGGCCACAATTACCTTGATTTGTACATTTGTGCCCTGTAGGTATAACTTTAATTATATTATTTTGCATTTTTTATTGCATTGTTTTATGTGAATGTCGTGTACACCTGTAATTGTAATATACATAAGAACCAATACCTGCTAACTGTATTAAATGTACAGACGCCAGCACATCAAGCTACTACAATCTGTCAGATTTCTTTAATAGATTTTCGACTTTATTGCTAAAGCATTAAGTTCAAGGTTGATTGGGAAAATCTGACAGTTTCGGGTAGGTTGACCTGCTGGCGTCTGTACAATGTATATGCTGTTGGCGTACCTATTTTAAATAAATAAATAAATAATTCAGATATTCAAAATAAATCTGTAATCGACTTCCTGGTCGTTTATTTCTTTTTAAACTGCCAAATAAACTCTTTTTTTTAATTGACGTCACACACCTACCAATAAAGCCACCAAACTGATTTATATACAACTTCATATACCTTTTATAACCTTATTTACCTAACAAATGACGTCGAACAGTAAAAATATCTTAATTTAACATTGTTTGTAAAATAAAGAGAATTTACGTTAATGCTCGAACAGAACAAACAAATAGACAAACGATTCAATTAAAAGCTTTATTGAAGCCTATGTGCTAACTTAAATAAGTAGTTACAAAACAAACACTCATTGAATTTACAACCATAAATCTATTAACGTAAGAGTCAGAAATAAAGTTGTATAACTGTTTGTAAATCAATAGTGTTTGCGCAGTTGTGGTTTATTTTCTATCATTGTGTCGTTATGTATATATAATGGTTATGTGCTGTTATTTTCGTGTATAGTATATTATACCGATTGGTCGAATACAGACCTGCAAAATGCTGCCTATCGTATTGGTACTTTTCGTCGCTACAGTAAGTACTTTTATTATTTTAATTTCTAACATAGTATTAAATTTTTAAGTGTCCTTTAGTGAATATAATATTTGAATTCCGTAATTAAATTGATTAAAAAAAATCACAATCGAATATTGGTATAACAGATATCATCAATAATATTTTTTTATTATTATATATTACGTTATTTCTCTTATTACCAAAAAAAAAAAAAATGTCATATCTCTATGCCTCCGTGACTTGAAAATTACAAATCCCTTCAAAATTAAAGTAGGATTATATTAGTTTCTACGTTGGGAAACGGGTTAAATTCCTGAACCAGTTCGTATTTAAATAAATCTTCTAAACAGTTTGACATTTGTACACTACAGAAATAGTTAAATTGATTGTCAGTCCAAATATTTAATAATAATTATGATTATTGTAATCAATATCATTGTCAGTCCAAACATTTAATTTCTTGTAATTATAATTATTATTAAACGTTTGGACTGACAATCAATTTAACTGTTTATATAGTGTACACATGTCAAACTGTACAGAATATTTATTTTAATAAAGGACTGGTTCCCTAATTGAACTCGTTTTCCAGCTTAGAAACTCTACAACTGTGTGGAGCCGTACTCTAAACGCCTTCAGTCAAATTGTCAATACGCATGGGAGAATAGACGGATTTATAAAAGAACACCATGTATTGTACGTGCTCTAGGATATTTCTCAAATCAAACTAAACTTGGCATTTTTTTTTACAATGGTAGACTGTTTCTATTGTCATAAGTGTAATGAAAATGTGAGTGTTTAAAATCAAAAGTGAATAAGTGAGGATCAAGAATTGAAATAATTAACAAAAAAAAAGATATTGAAAAGATAATAAAGCTCATTTCAGACTACGCTATAATATAATAGCATAAAGCATATAGTTCATAGTACAACAATATCGCTCGCCATACATTTATTTAGAACACGTTCATACTTTGCTATACTATATATTATTGGCTTGCTATACGGTATAAAATTGAGCGATACACTATGCTATGATAGCGCGGCGCTCTCCTCGTCGCACGCCCCACAAGCGAGACGAACGAAACGACACGATTGGTCAACTGAGCTTGCCATATAGCATATTTGCTTGCGATTATATCGCATAATGTAAACGCAATGCTGTATAGTATAGCTATATAGCTTTTAATGTTGTACTATGTAGCAAAATAGTATAGCGTAATCTGAAATGAGCTTAAAGTCGCAACTTATTTGTCGTTTTATATCGTCTGATTAAACATTTTACTCAGGCTTTCACAGCCCGTGCATCAAACAGGCCTCTTAAAAATCCTCCGCCTTTAGCTTTAATATTGCATCTCAATAGTCTTCCTTTAATAGTTTAAATAGTAGAACTAACCTTGTAAAACATACATGAAAAATAACAGTATTTTTACAAGAGTTCAATAACGCTCATTGTGCATGCAATCAAAATCCCGATAAAACAGAATATTTGGCCACCCCAGTTTATCATGAATAAATGTATAGTGCGCGTGACTCTGACAGAGTTCCATCCTAGGCAATTCCACAGAGCATAATGTATTGAAATCGAATATTGTACATTATGAATGTGCCTGAAATTGGAAATACTACGTCAACTACTTAGATGTAATATGATTGTATTTGCATAATGTGAAATATTCGGTGAACTACCGAACGCAATGGGAACTATTATTAACCTTTAGCTGGAGGTTCCAAGTTACAATCCTACCAAAGGGTATCATAAATTTAAATATAATTTATATGGAACCATCCCTTTCAAACAAAAAAAGAATTTTCCAAGTAACTGGGTTGTAGAGGTCAGATAGCCAGTCCCTCTTTGTAAAATACTAGTATTTTACATGGAGCGACTGAAAGCCGACCCTAGCATAGCTGAAATAAAAACTTTTTAGCAAAAAATAAAACCGACTTCCAAAACAAAACACTACAAAGTGAAAAATAACTTTAATTTCGGTAGTCGGTGTCTTTGGTTTTGTATTTATTTTCGTTTTTGCCACCGAGTTCCGAAATCAAAGTTATTTTCCACTTTGTAGTGTTTTGTTTTGGAAATCGGTTTTATTTTTTACTAAAAAGTTTTTATTTTCACTTTTTACTTGTAATAGCTACCCCACACAAATTCGAATACCACTACCTGCTACGTAAATAACAGTGATAGGAAGTTATTAAAACATCATCCACATAGATTAAAACATCATCCATAAGTGGGAAAAATACGCATTATTGAAACTAACTCAAAAACCACTGAAGCAAAGTTAATAAAATTTATATGGGACCATCCCTTTCAAACAAAAAAAGAATTTTCCAAATCAGTCTTTGATTAATCGCGTAACAAACATACAAAAAAAAAACTTTTTGAAGTCGGTTAAAAAGGCTAGACAGATTATGTAACCGCAGCAAACGTGGTGACTCATCGCTCATTTCTGCATATGTGAAGGTAAAGCATAGTAAGAAGAAGACTATCTTGATCATACATACCTACCTGTTCCTTAATTTATAGATCAAAAAACTACGCAGGAATAGAAATAATGACGATACTAATCGGTTTTCTTTTGTTTCACAGAGCGCTTTGGCTGCCCCCGGCGCCGTGTTAAATGCCATATCTATCAGAGATTCGGTACCACTAAAACACAATGGCAGGATTGTCTCTGCGTGAGTACATAATCATTATAATATCCCAAAGGGTTAGGCTGAGGTTTAAACCCACATTTCACCTGTTACGTTTAATTCCTATGTAATAGGAAGCGGCTAAATAATAATGACAGCCGCACAGGTCGATCAATGGTTAAGTTACGCTTACCGCGGTCGGTCAGTGGATGTTTGACCATCCATTACATATTGAGATCCCTCCGTGCCTCGGACACGTATTTTTTTTTTCTACGTAATCAAAAGATTACGGCGATACATTGAGTTAAAATGTGGCATGACGTCACGTCTTCGTAGATTTTATACGTAGAAGTGACGTAGCGAACTCCCGAACTTTAATGCGAGTTATATAAGTCATTTTTTATTAATATGATAAAGCAAAAAATACGTATCTAATATTTTTTTATTATCTGACTGACGGACTAAATAGAATTTCTTTTTTCTTACCCAGGCATCATCCCTATTATCTGTCCGTATAGACCACTCCTGACCTGAACATTAAAATCTATGTATATAACCTAGGTAATAAATTAACTAAAATAATATATAATATGTTAGAGAACGTATTTATACGTTTATATTCTCTTCACTTTTCAATATTCCATAATGTATTCGGAGAAAGAGTATCACAGAGTACAGAGGTGTTTTCGTTTCAGATTACAAATCTAAACAAAGCTTAAATTATGTATTTATAAAAGGCAGCTTTTGCAACACAACTTAGGAAAGGTCTATGTCCAAGATTGTAACAGGCTCCCGGCCTACGAGCTGGATAGAACCCAAAAAGACAGTTCGCTGCTTTGCATGAATACCCGCACAAACCAAAAATTTGAAATTACTGGTTTATAACACATTTAAATGCAAAATAGTCCTTATTTCATGGTCAGTAAGACTCAAATTTATAACGGCACAATCGGCGGTTTTGCCGTTATGAATGTGAGTCTTACTTCCATGAAATAAGGACTATTTTGCATTTGGCTGTGTTATAAACCAGTAATTTCAAAATTTTGGTTTTATGCAAAGCAGCGAGTTGCTAGACTCTCCTTTACTCCCAAAACACACACTAAACTTTTGGGAACCTTTCTGAAAAAGCTGCTTCTGAGCCTAATTATTAAGGATTTTTTTTTAAATTTTTAATGACTTCTACGCCTGATATTTTTGTGGTTTCAGTTTTATCACCGACCAAGCCTCAGAAGTCGTAGATAGCGGAGACACGGGCGCTTACATCTTGACAGCGCAAACGATCATCAATGACATGGCCAACCAGCCAGATAAGAAAACCCAGGCACTCGCCATTGCTGAGGCCCTTACTGTGCTCGGAACACTCAGCACTGGCATCTCAGGAGACGCTTGTGCAGCTTCTGGCGTAAGTAGACCTTTTTTTTTAAGCCTCTGTCTGTTTTGCTTGGTCTTATTCTATAAGTTAGGATGTTGGTAACAATAATTTTATGTTCTCTTTCTTTATTTTTCTTTATCGCAGCTTCGGGGCACATCTTAGGTTTTAGTAAATTAGATTGTATTTTGTTTAATTTAAAAACATCGCGGGGAAACCGGCATGTCGACACATAACTTAACACCACGCCTTTTCCACTAAGAATTGGGTGTACCTACACCCACATTTCGCCAGTAATCTTTAAGTCCTATGTAATAGGGGCCGACAAACCTGCTGGCCTCACGGCCCACTCCCTCTCGCAGAGGGGAGGCTTGTTTCCTTGCAGAGAGGAACGTTATAGGCTGATTATTGCTTATACTTCGTATGTGCCTTTCTTTTTAACTTCCTTCTCTTCTCAGATGATCGACGCTTACGTCCGCTCCGGAGACACAGCTAGCATTCGCGGAGCCGTCTCTAGGTTCATCCAGACCGTGTCCTTACTCATTGACCTGATCGTCAAAGTGTCTATCAACCCCAACGCACAACGTTTCGCGGTAAGTTTGTCATTAACATCATCATCATCCTTGCACTTTTCTTCTTTTTCCATATTAGCCGGCATATTAACAGTCTCCCCCTTTCTAGTCATATTATCTATCACACAATTTATCCATCTAGTCTTTAGTCTTTGTCTACTCTTTTCGTACTCAGAACTTTTCTCACAACATAAGAATTCCACGGTTTGAATTCATTTGACAGGCCAGATGGCATGGTTGGTTAAGATATGACCTGTCATGCCGCTGGTCGTGGGTTCGATTCCCATCCAGGACAAACATTTGTGTGCATGAACATGTCTGTTTGTCCTGTGTCTGGGTGTAATCATCTATATAAGTATGTATTTACAAAAAAAAAGTAGTATATGTAGTATATCAGTTATCTGGTTTCCATAGTACAAGCTCTGCTTAGTTTGGGATCAGATGACCGTGTGTGAACAATGTCCTGGGATATTATTATTTTATTTTATTTATTTCTAAAGATTGCAAATCACCTGTACAGAAATAAATACTAAAAATTACAGAATTTGTACATTTTTGTTGTCCAGGAGTAGTAAGAGTTTATAGTGTTAACATCACACATATAAGAAGGTAGGTAATTGTTAAAAGTTTTGTATCGTCTACCGCCGTTCGGCGCGTTCCCGCGGTTGACGTGCGGTGACTCATCTTGATCTATACTAGCATTATAAAGAGGAAAGATTTTTTTGTTTGTAATAAGCTCCGAAACAACTGGACCGTTTTTAACCATTTTTTCACCACTAGAAAGCTAAATTATCAGGATGTAAAATAGGCTACAATTTATTTAAAAAAAAAAAATGGAGATCCTTCTATGAGTAAGGTAGCGCGGCTCAGACGCGTCGGAAAGAAATACGTTTGTAACCTTACAAAAATCGGATTGCATGAATTAACGATAATATTTGAAATTAGTATTATGCTTCTAATAGGATTTAGATTTTTACCTCGGTAGTATACACGCGGGCGAAGCCGCTGGCAAAACCTAGTAATAAAATAAGTTGTAAGTCCTCCAATTTAAAATTTGCTTTGATAGGATTTCTGAAACTACAGTCTGGCCGTCGCGTCTATAGAATGCATTCTTGACACCCTGTCAGTTTCATACTAATGAATATGTATTATATTTTACTCGTAGACAGAGAGAGTGTAGGTTTTGCTACTAGAAATTGTCCAACTGAAAGGTGTCAGGATAGCATTCTCTCGACAGCTGGACTGTAGTACATTTTTTGTTAATGCAAATCATTCTTTCATTACGATAATATTTTTCTAGAAATATCTAGACTATTTTTTAAAAGGTTAAAAGAAAATGCGTTTAAGATCAGAATGTATATACCTCATGAAATAGGTAGGTAAGTATTTTTGGATAATTTCCTTCTTCACAAATAAAAATACATTTAAACGGATTACATTTTCAGATAAACATATTTACGTTTATATAGGACAGCTAAAAAAAAGTCGGACCGTAACTTACCTACTTTACCAAAAACCATTCTAGTTAGTAACCGATAATACCGATATTGCATCGAATAGTTTTGTACACAAACAACAAACCGGCTGATGACTAGCAAACGCAATGCATACGTAATCAAATGTCCACCATTAATCATACGTGGCCAATCCATCACCATGCCTCTTCCACTATGTCCATCGTCTAAACAATTTCGACCACTTCACGTATTGTTTATTGATATACGAACTCGTAAATGATATTTCTCTCGCGTTTCGATGTCTGATTGATTTATGTGGACAGAACTCCTTTGATCTGAAATATTGCAACAATTTAGGTGAAAATGCGAATCATGTCGCAATTTTTATGGAACTGATGTAACATATAGCGCTACAAGGTTGTTTTGGCGCGTGGTACAAAAAGTAGGAACAAACGCCGCCATTTTGTTTTTTCAATAATTTTCACAAAACAATGTTTGCACAAATGATTACGAACTGCGCTCCATGTCAACGTCATTCGAACACAAAGATCTCTGTAGCAATGTATTGTTTTGATTACTTATACAGTCATTTTAAATAAACTAGCGAAACTTCATCGAATTTAAATTAAGATGGCGAGTTTGCTGTTTTTGCTCAGAACTGAGTAACATCCTGTAAAATATTTATAATCTCGGTAGGAAACCACCTCTTTTTACTAACTCTTGAAAGTCCACAAGTACCTAGCTACTATCAATAAATAGATAGGTATTTAAAGTGCACTTTCCCGTTCAAATAATTGCTATCATTCGATCGTTTCGAAGGGTCTCTTAGTATAAAACTTGATTTACGAAGATTTTGCAAGAAACGCTATAATCGCCCATTCCGAAACATTCCTTTTTATGAGCGTAGTTTTCGATCGTCTGTAGCAGACCCCGTAGAAGAAGCGGGCCGAGCTGGACAAATCAAATGACTAGCGGTTCACATTAGCCCTGGATCGAAAGAGCTAGAAGTCAAGCCTAGTGGGTTGATACAGGTTGACAGTACACTAATATTGTAAACATGCTTGAATATTAAACACACACACGAAAACACGGTTGATTGATTGATTATCTCTATTTCCAGGTTGGACCCCGTGGTAACTGCCCCGCTGGAGGCAGGACCTACCAATTCGAAGCAGCATGGGACGCAATCCTCTCCAACGCCTCCCCATCCTCAGCTGGGTAAGTTAATAGCAATAAATATAACACCTATACGCGGTCAGATTAAAAAAACTGGCGAAAGTTCGACGACAATATGAGTATCGAAATAGAATAATGATGAAACATGTTTTTTTCTAAACTCCTATCAGCTGATTGCGGGGTCAACAGCCGCTGTTAGTGTTTAAAATTTTGAGTTAAGAATATCATTTTTACCGATATCCATCACGTCTGTAAAGTTTTGCCTACAAAATTTACTTTATTGTACCTTGTATAACTCTCGATGCTAGGCTAGCATATGGGCTTTCCGTATGCTGCCCCAACAGCAATCACTTTGTAGGCTACGAGAAGAAAGTAGTTCATTCGTCTCACCTTTAAAAACAGCAATTGATTTTGGATTCTGTTCTATATATTGTTGTATGCTTCTAGACTTGTCAACGAGCAATATTGCGCAGCCAAACGTCTGTACAACGCATTCACCTCTCGTAGCAACAATGCAGCAGCCTTCATCACCGCAGCCTCCCTGCCACCCGTCCAACGCGTCTTCCTAGAGGCCCTTGAGCCAGTTGCAAGAGTAAGTATAGTTATTTTATAGAACAGGCCAATCTAGGAGAATCCAAGCTCAGCAAGCCCAAGATGATGGAAAATAATTAAACTCTCTTTGAAACCGCAACGAAATTAAACAACAGGACTATTGGAGGAGTGCGAAATAACCAAAGTTTGCAGTTTTCCCCATATCAAGCAGGAGACAGAAAAGAGCTAGGCTGTATTCGCAAAGGATGGTAAATTGAGCATAGTCCATTATAACATCATCCCTGTATTCCCCAAAGCGGTTAGCAGAGCTGTCAAGCACCTATTTTGTCAGTTATATACCGAGGCCGGTACGAGCCTATTTCTCAAACCGGACACAAATCCAGAATCCGTGCTGCTGAGAAATTTATAAAGACAAAACCAAATAAAGCCGCCGCTCAACACTTACTTAGCTTTGAAAATGTAGGCGGAATCATCCACTGCGACCAAAGAGAATATAGTCATTGACTGCGACCCACGGCCTCGCCACGGGCGAATGCGTGGGTGGCAAACAACCCTGCGCAGCTAACGTGATGACAAACCTCTCCGTGAATATCCTACGTAGCAGCTTCTCGAGCTAGAAATCGTTCAGCAATAGCAAATTTTTTTCTAAAAACTACCAACCGATATTTTATTTTCAATTTTATTTTTCAGTGCGTGTCAGCCGTCCCTACTGGAAACGCAGCTCAAGCCTGTGCTGCCGCCAAAAACGCACTAGTACGTGCCGCTAACAACTAATTGTTAACTATCCAACTATAGCTCAGAATTCTAATATCTTATTCACTATTATATCGGTATACTATACACAAGAAATAACCTAATGAATATCTATATACTACGTATAATATAATATACATACTAAATTCATACATGCTCTATGCAAAATAGATGAAACTTACAAATAAAGTATATACATATGTAAATATACGTTGATACTCCATAAAAGACGTGGCTTTTATTTTCTCGGAAAACGATTTTTTTTTAATAAAGATGTATCCAATTTATTACTGTTTTATTTAATTTTATACGTGAATCCTGCGTTCAAGCATGAGTGAAAAACGAATGACCAATCTTTCCTTTCATCACTTGGCTCTATTTGTCATAGTAATAATATAATATTCTGTTTCGCTCTGATGTCCCATCTCAAAAATTCACCCTTTTTAATTAACTTACTTAGTAATATTATAATGTGAAAATTTGTATGTTTGGATGTTTGTTACTTAGTCTCGCAAAAACGGCTGAATGGGTCGTTATGAAATTTGATATATAGGGGAGAAGAACATACTCATCCTAAACCGCAGACGGAGTCGCGGGTAACAGGTAGTTAAGGGGACTACATAACAGGACCTAAACCACGGTCACTGTCGGACTGCATAGAATAGAAAGAGAAGCGCGATGACACAATGCTGGTAATTTATTACAAAATATGAAAATGAAACAATTAGGTATTTACAAAAATCTATTGATTGGACTAAAAAAGTAATGACATGAAATCATTCCTTATCATTTTGTAGAGAACAGAGGGTCTAAAACGGCCACTTTGGCAGAATCATATTAGGATAATATTATGAATCATATCTAAAATCGTAAAATGGTCACAAACTGACAATTCATAATATTATCTGCGTACAATTCATATAACGCAATTCATCTGTTTGACAGTTTTGTATGGAGATTCGTAAAATGGTCCACAAATTATGAATTGCTTTAATGTCAAATAGCAGAATCATAAGAAGTTAGTCAAGAGCAACATCTTACAATTCATATTGAGGATTTTGTGAAGAAATATTGTAATAATGGCAGATTTAGTCCTTTATGAAAATTTCTTTGAGGACGCGCGTGTTACGGAGACCATTTTATATCGCCGACGAAGTGTAGCTCTTGAGAAAATGGAAATAGCCTTTGAAATGTCGGATCTCGACTTTCTTGGTTTATATAAGTAGGCTAAATAAACAGTCGGCCTACGGTGGCCTGACGTCGCCATAGGTAAGTACTCTAAAAGGCCACGATTCTCGGGAGGTACATTCATTTGAATATGAACAGTCGAAGAGATAACATCAAAATGGAGAAAAACGAAATTAGAGCTGTCATCAAGTACCTCTGTTTGAAAAAAATGTCTACCAAAGACATACACACCGACTTAGTGGAAACATTTGGGGACTCTGCTCCTCCATATTCCACAGTTGCACGCTGGGCGAAGGAGTTGAAACTGGGCAGAACATCCACGGAAGATGAACATCGCGAAGGACGATCCACGTCCCTCACTGAAGATAATGTGAAAAAAGTCGAAGATGTCGTGTTGGCAGATCGGAGAGTAACCATCAGACATATAGTTGAGGTCACAGGGATCTCATATGGCAGTGTTCAAAGAATCTTTACGAACGAATTGCATATGAAAAAGGTCTCCGCGCGTTGGGTGCCGAGAATGTTAACCGACGAGCAAAAGAAAAAACGAGTCGACATTTCGAGAGTGAATCTCGAAAGTTCCAAGCAGATCAGGAAAAAATTTTGCCACGTTTCGTGACCATGGACACGACCTGGTTTCACCATTTTGATCCTGAAACCAAACAACAATCAATGACTTGGAAGCGAGCTGCCTCACCGACGCCGAAGAAATTCAAAGTGTGAAGTTCAGTGGGAAAGATTATGGCGTCCGTTTTTTGGGATGCTGAAGGAATAATTATGGTGGAATATTTAGAAAAGAGAGCCACTATTTCGGGCTCTTACTACGCAGACCAAATAAGAGGATTGCGGGAATCCATTATGGAAAAAAGACGCGGCAAACTGCGAACTGGAGTGCTGTTTCACCAAGACAACGCACCAGCTCACAATGCCGCAGTTGCGATGGCTGCCATCCAAGAATCGGGATTTGAACTGCTCGAATACTCGCCCTATAAGCCAGATCTAGCTCCTAGTGACTTCTATCTCTTTCCTCGGCTCAAGGAACACCTCCGGGGCAAGAAATTTGAAGACGATAGCGAAGTGATGACCGCTGTTGAGGGGTTTTTGGAGGGTCAAGGCAAAGATTTTTTTTCTAAGGGAATTCTGGGTTTAGAAAAAAGATGGACTAAATGTATTGACTTGTTAGGAGACTATGTAGAGAAATAAATATATTTTTTAACTATAATCACCGTGTTTAATATTCATTATCATTACTTTTGGATCACCCCTCGTATATTAAACCCACTCACAAAAATCATAATCGTAACAACATTCATCTCTGTTTATTACCCTATTGGCTTAAGGAAAAACAATAATGTACCTATTTTGGTATTATATGTTGTATCATTTTACCAGTATTGTCCTTAAACAGTAGAACGTTACCAGAGGCAAGAGTTGTATTCATTATTATAAGTACTGCTATAAAGCACATTTAGTAAATCAAAATGATTTTATTATTTTTCTTGTGTTTAAAACTGTCCATTTTACATTTATGTGTGTCGGATCTTGGATATCAGTGTATAAGAGGTAACTTTTTGAATATTTGTAAAAGAATTTCGGAACAAAGGGTAACTGCGATTCACCAATAGATGCCTGGGTAAATAAAAAAAGAAATTCTATTTAGTCCGTCAGACAGATAATAAAAAAAAATATTAGATACATATTTTTGCTTTATCATATTAATAAAAAAACACTTAGATAACACGGGAGTGGGGGCTCGCTACGTCACTTCTACTTATAAAATCTACCAAGGCGTGCCGTCATGCCACATTTTAACTCAGTGTATCGCCGTAATCTTTTGATTACGTAGAAAGAAAAAAAAACATAAAGCAAAGGCAGATAGCAAACACCTAGGCTCTATAATCAACTAAATAAGTAAATTGTCACAAAATTTTATACTTTAGATACTTAATGTAACGCCTTTTGAACTTTAATATTTCTTAGTAGCCCGTTAGCATATTTTATACTCATTCTAGTTAAATAGGGTAACCTATTATTAGCCATACAATATTCTAATACATTATTTTGTAACATATTAGGTTGGGGAAAAAGTCTTTTCGCATTATACTCGTAGTATGTATGAACTTGTAATAAAATCTCTTTGGCCATACCATTTGTATCTGGCTGGTTTTGGTATCATTGAAAGTTTAAATTTTAAAGAACATAATTCCAAATTCAAATTAGGAAAAAGTGTGATTTTCATTTGTTTTTCGTACCGTCAAGATGAGTGAATCTAATGAAGAAATTCGATACATTTTAAAATTTTACTACAAAAAAGGTAAAAATGCAACGCAAGCCGCGAAAAAAATTTGCGATGTTTATGGACCTAGTGTAGTGTCTGTGAGAGTAGCACAAATTTGGTTTAAGCGTTTTCAATCCGGAAATTTTGATGTCAAAGATGCACGTCGCTCTGGTCGCCCTATTACGGATAAAATGGATGCCATTTTTGAAAAAGTGGAGCAAGATCGGCATATCAGTAGTTACGACGTAGCTGAAGAACTGGAAATTGACCACAAAACAGTTTTGGCGCATTTGAAAAAAACTGGGTACACAAAAAAGCTCGACATTTGGGTACCTCACAAGCTCACTGAAAGAAACCTAATGAACCGTGTACTCATTTGTGATTCTTTATTACGACGTAATGAAAC
This sequence comes from Dicycla oo, assembly GCA_948252095.1. NCBI lineage: Eukaryota > Metazoa > Arthropoda > Insecta > Lepidoptera > Noctuidae > Dicycla > Dicycla oo. The sequence goes on from OX411716.1 coordinate 21,607,544, forward strand.
CGAACCATTTTTGAAGAAGCTGATAACTGGTGATGAAAAGTGGATCACGTATGACAAGAACGTGCGAAAAAGCTCGTGGTCAAAGGCCAGTCAGGCTTCACAGACTGTGGCGAAACCCGGGTTAACTCGCAACAAGGTGATGCTGTGTGTGTGGTGGGATTGGAAGGGCATTATTCATTATGAGCTGTTACCACCAGGCAGGACCATCGATTCTGAACTCTACTGCGAACAACTGATGAGATTAAAGCAAGAAGTTGAAAGAAAGCGGCCGGAATTAATCAACAGAAGGGGTGTGGTTTTTCATCATGATAACGCTAGACCTCACACATCTTTAGCCACTCAGCAAAAATTAAGAGAGTTTGGCTGGGAGGTGTTAATGCATCCGCCGTATAGTCCTGACCTTGCACCTTCAGATTTCCACCTGTTTCGGTCTCTTCAGAATTCTTTAGGCAGTGTCAGGTTAATATCACGAGAGGACTGCCAAAACCACTTGTCGCGGTATTTTGACCAGAAGTCCCAAAATTTCTATAGCAATGGGATCATGTCCCTACCTACAAGATGGCAAAAAGTTATCGAACAAAATGGTACCTACATACTTTAGTTAAATGTAAATAAACTATATTAAAAAATGTTTTGAATTTTCTTAAAAAATGCGAAGAAACTTTTTCCCCAACCTATTATTATATTTATCGCCGTTGGTTACTAAAATAAATAAAAAAACCGGTCAAGCGCGTGTCGGACCACGCACAATGAAGGGTTCCGTAGTTGAGATGAATTTATCCCAAGAACAAACTTAACATTGTAGTTGAAAAACATGTTCTCCCACACATTCCAACTACAAATGTCCATAGTTAAACGAAAAGGATCCAACCCACATTACACTTAATGTGGACAATGTAAGTTTGTACGCACAATATTGAGATATTTATCATGTTATATTAAGACTTCTTATAGGTTTTCCTGTAATCTATAGATATACTTTTTTTTTTTTTAATTTTAAGCTTAGTAGTTTCGGTGATAACCTTTAAACCATTTATTTTAAAAGTATAAAAAATATATATTTGAGACCTTCACAGTAAGCCCTTTCATTTGATATATTGCACGGTACAGTTTTCAAATATAAATTTGTTTATTTTCTTGTTTGCCCCCAAAATTGACCCCCATATTCAAAATTCATTAATTTTCATTACACTTCCGCGTTCGGGTCACAGAAATACATACGTGTACCAAATTTCAACTTAATCGGACCAAATTGGCTGTGACAGACGGACAGACAGACAGACATACAGACACATGAGTGATCCTATAAGGGTTCCGTTTTTTTTTCTTTTGAGGTACGGAACCCTAAATATAAATAAAATAAAAAGAAAAATACATGTCCAATATATTTTAATAATCTACATGACGTACAAAAAAAAATTTAGTCATCATCCCTTTTAGGCTACAAAATAAGGATTGCAGCAATCAACACCTACTTTTTTTTTAATCTTTATTAGTTTATAGAGGGTTTGATCAGTATGACTATGCCACCCTCTTAGGGACATTCTTAGTCTATCTACGCTTAATACCTAGATGTACAGACGCCAGCACATCAAGCTACTACAATCTGTCAGATTTCTTCAATAGATTTTCGACTTTATTGCTAAAGCTTTAGGTTCAAGGTTGATTGGGAAAATCTGACAGTTTCGGGTAGATTGACCTGCTGGCGTCTGTACAATTTTGTATAATTTTTAGCTGTCCTGGACAAAGAAGCAGCCAAGATACTGTAATACATGCCAACATTAATATAATTAAAACTGTTTTCTATGAAATAGTTTCTCCTCTCAACTTCGTTCCGGGCACATTCCGCTAAAATATGAGTGGTATCCTCTACTTTATCACACTCAGAACAATTGGGCGAATCACTCTTTTTCATTAGAAAGGCGAAGCTATTCAACGGAACATGTCCGGAACGTAGTCTGAAAGCAGTCACAATCTCACCTCGATGCATATCTGTACCCACAAACCAAGGAAGTCGGGAAAGGCTATGTTGAATGGTTCTATACCAAATTCCCTTACTTAGTGACCTCTCATCAAAGTATTCTTTCTATAATTCTAAACACTGGTTGCGAACTCGATACCAGAGGTCACTATATAGGGAAAAACATTCAACAGGTATTCCGTCTGTGGCAGCATCTTTTGCTAAACGATCCACTTCCTCATTTCCAGACAAGCCAATATGGGCCAATAATATATAAAAAGAAAAATACGTGTCCAATATATTTTAATAATCTACATGACGGACAAAAAAAAAATTAGTCATCATCTCTATTAGGCTACCAAATAAGGATTGCAGCAATCAACACCTACTTTAAAAACCTTTTATTCTATGAATCTCATGTTCCGAAGTGCACTGGCTAGAACTAACTGAAATGTTAGAATGAGGCGTGTCCACAAAAATATATTATTTGTCAGGGACCACAGGACCTAAACGCAACTAAACGCATATTTTATAATGCCTAAAAGTATATGATCTACTGCAGTAAACAAAATCAGAAAAATATATGAGAAACTTAAGGATATATGCTAGTTAGATAGTGTGTTGAAAACATAATACAACTAATTTGATACGATAGAAGAAAATTATGAAGATACCTTCTAAAAATGTCTTATAACAATTAAAAATCAAATTAATACACAAATCATAATTCTGATTTTTTGTCAGATTATTCTACAAGCAACATATAAACGTAATAGTGTTTTAAATGTTTAGTCCATTCAATAGAGTTTTTATAAATAGATAATTGCTTCATATTTTGCAATAAATTACCGGCGTTGTGTCATAGCGCTTCTCTTTCCTTTATACGAGTAAGCAGTCCGAAAGTGACAGCAATTTAGGTCCTGTAGTCCCCTTATCCGTCTATTGGTATAGAACCTTACTCCAGCACAGCATTATGGATCAACGTAACGTTCTCGTCACGTGTCTTAAGCTTTGGTTCCCTAGGAAAGCAGCCGTAACGGCCTTCATAAACATCTGTAATTTTTACCAGTATTTGACAAGTCAAACGCCACCCCACAATGATTTAAATCGCTAGATTAGCTCTCACCACAAAATGATAGGTCCGTTTTGACAGTTCATATGCCAAAGAGAGACAAACATAGCGGGACAAAGAGGGACACCCTTATGTCAAAACGGACCTATTATTTTGTGGCGAGTTTAGTCACAAGACAAAGTGTCCATACTCAGAAGAGTGAACACACACATTATTAAATAGCATCATGGAAATGATAATCAAGTGAAGTCACTGCGTCATTGCGTGTCAGAGGTGTCAAAACAAAACAGAAATGCGACTATTTTTTAACGCGGTAGGGCGAATCTAACGATTTAAATCTTTTCCGCTGACTGCATTTTCATGACAGCCACGACCTTTAAGTGCGGCCACCGCTCTTCTAGGAAGCCGTAGCTTTAATGGTGTTTTCATAAAACTTGAAACTAAATGACAAGAAATTGATTCATCATCATCATCATCATTCGCAGACTTGATCCACCCACTGCTGATTAGCCTACTTCCTTCCGCATTATGATTCCCTGGTCTGTGCGAGTCTCCTTGTTGGTATAGAACTTTTGTTGGGACGTAATTAGGTTCTATGAAATTAAATGTTCATTCAGTGGTACACAATAAATTAAATAATAATGATACTAAAACTAAACATGGTACAATAACTGATATTAGGCTAATTATGAAATGACGTGAATTGACGCGAGCCACGGATTGGTAACCGCGACTGTGTTGTGTGTTGACGTGACGTTGACTGTGTTCGAACTTAGCAGACGTGCGAAGTCATAGGCACTTAAGATAATGTGTGCATGTGTGGGTTCCATACCACTACATTGCAGCATTGGCATTATATCTGTTTGAGATTAATAGACTTCGACACCGTTTGACCAACCATGAAAGTTGGCACATATTATGGGAAAAGTTCCCATACTTTTTTTTCCACCTCCACGAGGACAAAGCTGCAGGCAAAAGCTAGTTTATCTATAAACCTATTTTATTTTCACACATGGTACCTAAGTTCGTGGCACAAAAGTATTAATTGGCAGCGTCGTGTCCCCAGTAAAAGGACGCGTTTCTATCCAAAAATTTCTATAATGTAAAATTTTCCATTTATTTCAGATGATACAAGCAATAATCCTGAAATATTCTTGATTCAAGATAGCAAGGAACCTTATGGCCGTATGGACACAAGTGTTGATACAAATCAACACCAATTAAACTATGATTTTAGAAGACTTTGTGGTTATTATTATAATATTAAATTCGGCTCTCTAGTAGAATCAGAAGCGTATGAGTAAGTTAATTAAACTATAACCGATTCAAATAATTAATGCATAATAACCAATAATTGGAATAGGTAGGTAGAGTTATTTTTTGTACTTACAATACGTTGTCTTAATACGTTGGACACTCTCGGAATCCCGGGATGTCAAATATATATTATTAAATAAGTTAGAAATTACTTTGTATAAAGGCGCGGGCCCACCGCGGTGCACGGAGAGGCTACGCACGTGTATTAAGCTTCGCTTTGTAAGAAAATGTATGTGGTTGTGTCCACTGCAACCCACGGAGAGGCTACGCATGAATTGACGTCATTGATACACGCGTGGCTTGCTCGAATAGGCGGTTATATAGCTCAACGCTGTCAACGTGGGTCTACGTTTCCACTGGAGTACACGAATATGACCCACGACTATGTACAGCTCACTTATCGCAGCGCAGTTTTCAGTCATACGCCTTGTGGGCCGGACGCGTTTCATGTTTCTCGTATATATCGTATCGCGACGAAACCTAGCAATTGACAAAATGGAGCAGGCGTCGCTCGCTTTCGATGCCTGCGCCCAGGTGGGAAGGTCCCACCTCCCCACACCTCCCGCAGTGAAGCCGTGTCCGTGGATTGCAGTGGCACGTGCGTAGCCTCTCCGTGCGCCGTGCCACGCTATACATAGTCGTGGGTCATATTCGTGTACTCCAGTGGAAACGTAGACCCACGTTGTCAAACAAATTAATACACGCAGCTAAAATGCGCCGCGTGCCCGTGCACAGCATGCGCCGCGGTGGGCCCGCGGCTTTAAGCTACTCACGTCTTAAGGAATTATAAATGAACACATCCCTCCCTCCCTCCGACGGGAACCGAATTTATGGAGTGTGTTAACGAGTTATTGTCAAAAAAACCGGCCAAGTGCGTGCCGGACTACGCACAATGAAGGGTTCCGTAGTTGGGATGAATCCCAAGAACAAACTTAACATGTTTTTTAACTGTGGTGAATAAACAGACACTATTGATTGTATATTATGCACTTGCCGACTCACTTATTAGTTATGGACTTATTATTTATGGGCGAACGTTTAGAGAACATATTTACAAGACATAAAAAAATTACAGATAAGAATAATTAAGTTCCTAGTCACCAAAAAGGTTTAAAAAAATGTAACAAAGATTATGAAAAGTTATTACCCATTTGTAAAATCCTAAATTTGTAAAAGCCTAGAACACTATTTTAGTGATGAGCATAAAGTGTCTGTTAAAAATAAATATAATACAAGAAGTGTTAGAGAGAAAAGACTAGTTCAACCGAAAATAACAAATTACTACGGGGAAAGAACTTCAAAGTATCTAGTACCTAAAATATTTAATAAGATAGATCTGTTAAGACAAAACACTAAATTAAGTAAAGGTATGTTAAAATCAAAATTAAGGAGTATGTTTCTCGATAACGAGTATTCTACCTTTACCGAGAAATAAATTCACACCTTTTATGGCCTTGGCACATTTCCGCCGCGGAGCCGCGACACAGCGAGACCGCGTGATGTTTCTCTGGTGTTCCGGTGATGTTCCGCTACTCGAGTAGCGACAGACAGACACACGAGTGGTCCTATAAGTGTTCCGTTTTTCCTTTTGAGGTACGGAACCCTAAAAACACTTTTAATGCTGTAGAAAGCGACAAAAACACGGGCGTTCCTCTAACGGCGCAGCCCGCTTTTGTATCCTTCTGTTTCCACCACAGAACAGATAAAAGTTTATCTGTTCTGTGGTTTCCACTAGTCATGTCGCGCGTTACACTTGAGTGGCAACATTGCGCGATACACCTGAGCGGAAAAATCACGCGTGTGCGCATTGGAAACTAGCAACGTGCGCTGATGTTAGTTTGACAACGTCGTGCGCTCACTGCCCATACATAAAACACGCTTTCTTTTATCCTTGTTAATAAAAAAACAATTTATTTTTCGAATCCCGGAGTTTCAGATAGAATCCCGGGGAATGTCCATATTATACCAAAATAGTAATGTAAGTTTACGTAACTACGTTAGTGCCATTATTTATACTGTGGTTTCACTGGGCAAGTTGAGTGTATGTTTAGTATATATGGTATGGACCAAGCGATAAATTGAGCATTATACATAATGCCCGGTCATTATGAAAAATGGCCAATATGAGTGTGCAATTTGATAAGAATTATTCAAATAATCAAATTGACCGGGCATTATCACCTTATGGGCAGAGTAATACATAACCTAACCTAACCTAACACACTCGCGTTAACACGGAGTTACGAAAGTAAAACCCATCCGCATCCGTCCGTATTCGCTTACAATGCAAAACTAAACAAAAACAATAGCGCTTGAAGTCCGCCGCACGAGCCGCACGCTGAATGGCGGTCTCTGATTGGTCAAAACGTGCCTCCCTCCCCGCCCTCACACCGCGTCAAATTTAGCCTTATTATCAAATTGCTCAATTATCATGTAGCAATATAATAATGCAGCAGCCTGAAACACAGGTTCTACCTAGTTCAGGCAAATGAGCAACTGTGCCCTCTATAATTTTTAAGTTATGTTATTGTAAATCTGCACCATTTTTATAAATAATCGATATTATTATTATTAACGACCGTGCAATGTGATAAATAATGAAGTTAAGATAGTATTAATCACTTAGCCCGATAGAATTAGACATTATTCATAATGCTCGTACATTATGTATAATGCCCGCATTGATTAATGCGGGCACTATACATAATGTACGAGCCTACATAATGTACCTGGTCCATAACATATGTATGTTCAAGTTGATAAATCCTGCAAGACGACTGCAGTGTTGCGCGCAATCGGTCTTGCTATATTGCTCATTAAGTCTAACAAGCATAGTCATGCACACCACCCTCCACCAACCGCTACATATATGTATAGGATGTGCCACGTGCTCACTTGCACGTGTGCGTGTGTGTGTGTAAGTGGTCTACCACGTAATACGCGGCACATTTTTTTCTCAGCCACGCATGCGTGCGTAGCGTGGCCGTGGCGTGGGTCGCAGCGCAGTGGACGACCCCACCTACATTTTCATACAAAGAAAAGCTAAGTAGGTACACGTGCGTAGCTTACCCATTTTCGGCTGTGGAGCGGTGCCTTTATGCACAAGCGTGCGTAAAGCATGCGTATCTTGAAACGGTGAGTAGTTAAGGGCCGGTTTTTTATCCGTAGTTTACACAACCAATGGTTAAACATAATTTTGGCTAAATGTGTTTGCCAAAATGCCATTAGTTACTATTTTTGAATACGTTCATGTTCAGCCTTTCACAATCAGACAAAATTCAACCATTAGTTACTATGTTTAACCATTGGTTGAGTTAACTATGGATCAAAAAACCGGCCCTTAAACTCTCCTTTAAAACTAAATTAAAATCATATTTATTACGTATTTTAACGACTTTAAAAAAAAGGAGTTATTGATGTGTACTTTCCTCTCGCTTTTCTGCAATCTGTGGCAGTGATTTCGTGAAAAGGGACGGAAGTGTTCGCGAAAAGGGACGCAAGTGTGTAACAGGAAGCCGGAAAGCGCGCGCTATTTGTTTCCACCGATGTTAGGGATTGACACTATTGACAGCTCACTTCACGCTCACCTCACCTAAGTTTTCACGGTGAGATTTGTACAGAATAGCACTGCTGTAAGGCTCACTCGTTTTTTTTTTTTTTGCAGTAACGTTATCCATTTTGCGGTTCCCGATTATTATGATGGAAAACCACTGAATAATTTCGAGTACGCCGGTAACATAAGCAAAATCGATGATGCTGTATGCACTAAAACGAACAAATCTCAACCTAAATATGACTGTCATGAAATAGTAAATCTCGTCAGCAAACCACTGTTAAAACTAAATGATGGTCATGTCTACAACTTTGTACAGAAAATGCAAATAAGAGATATACGATTTAGGGTTCGATACGATCTTTTTGAAAGGGAGTACAGAGGAAATTGTGAGCCTCTGTGTCGAAAGACTTCAGATATGACGATAGTACTTCTTTGCTTACGTGGGACTGACTTTCCTAAAGAAGTTAATATACGGCCCTTACGACTGATACAAGTCACAGATTGCAGTTGGGGTTTGAATGTGAATAAGAATCGTATTCTAGCTGTGTTAGCCCCTGAACCATTTACGGTACCCTCCGAATATTCAGTTCCAACCATATTCTACGAAACCCCACATCTGTTTTCCGAAGATAAGGCTGCTTTTCCAAATTCTATGAATCTAGTACCATGGCGACTACTGAAGTATGGATTTCTAAAGTTTATTCAAACCGTGGGCTGGCAAAGAGTGGCGATTGTGACTGACGATTCAGAATATAGCCTAGATTTTGAAGATGAACTGACTGCACTGTTTAATAAAGAACGAATAATATACACTGTGATCCGGTGTGAGGATGTCAGTTGTGAAATGGACAAGGTATTTTTTTTACATTCACTATACTTACTATAAATACGATATTTAAAGGTATAACTCTGAACGCGACAGCAGACCGCAGACGGCAATGCGTTCTCAGGCGACTGTTTCGCGAAAATCATTTGTCAAACAAAAAATACGTCTTGTCGCTCTGACAGCACTACTGATATACCGTCTGCAGTCTGCTCGACTCACTAAGCAGTAATAGTGTTCTGTGAGTAGGCGCCATCTACTGAAGTGTTTTATAATTTAATAGAAATATATAAACACCAGTGGGCTTAGCATGACCGCTTGTTTATCTCTACGAAGAGTAGACATCTTTTTCTATACAAAGTGACATTTTGCTTCTCCGTTTTTGACATCGCACCGTAGAAATCCTTCTACAGTTTGTTATTTTGTCTTTTGTTTCTAGCGATCATTGTCTAGGCCCTTTTTTATGTAGACTATTTCGGAAGAAAGTTTTCTTTACCAACTGTCAAAATCACACTGACCACTGATAATTGTCTAGGGTAGTGAAGATAATTTGCGCCATGCTTAAGACAGTAGAAAACTTTCTACTCGTCGGCCGCAAAGTATATACGGTTATCTACAAAATCTTTTTTTTCTTTCTCTTCTTTTGCTTATATCTCGAAAACGGTGTGTCCTATCGCAAATATAATGAAAATTTTGTCCCCCTTTATAAAACCCATAACCCCATAAAATTCTACATATAGGTAATATTTTTTCATATTTTCCATAAAAAAGTGAAAAGTTCCATATAAAACACGTTGAGTATCGCATCTTCTCCGGCGCTATGAGCGCGACTCCGCGGTTGCATTTATATGTGTGACTTAAAAAACAAAAAAATTAAAATAAATAAATGATTATGGTTAATATTTGTAACAATTGAGAATTAAACAGAAAATAAAATCTTATGAAAAACAAAGAATTCTGAGTAGAATTATGTAAAAATGTGAATTTTGTAAAAGTGCAGTTGACTCTTTTTACTTTGTTGCCGTCGTACTGTCTACACAGAAATGTCATTTTTGTTTACTCTTCCGTCGACAAGATGCTTTTCCTCCTCGTCCTCGTCCTCGTGCTAAGCCTGCAGTAGTGTATCTACCACAGAACAGATATATTTATCTGTTCTGTGGTATCTACGGTCTGCTATAGCGGCTGGGCGGCTCTGCCGCTGCCATCGCCTTCGAAATTGTTGGCACTGTTTTAAAATCGTAACCAGGGAAAGGTTAGGTAAAGGATCACCAATTCCGGTGTCTTTACGCACTACCGAAAAACAACAGCTAATGCTAATGCTAAACTAGAACAGGCACCGCGAACAAAATTTTTGCGCAACATTTTGTTGTCCCAAACTAAAGATGTGTACCGCGGATATCAAATGTGACAACCGCGGTGTATGGACGTTTGCTGTCTCACATGTTGCGCAAACATGTTGTTGTCCCAAACTAAAGATGTGTACCTCGGAAATTAAATGTGACAACCGCGGTGTATGGACGTTTGCTGTCTCATATGTTGCGCAAACATGTTGTTGTCCCAAACTAAAGATGTGTACCGCGGATATGAAATGTGACAAACGCGGTGTATGAACGTTTGCTGTCTCACATGTTGCGCAAACATATTGTTGTCCCAAACTAAAGATGTGTACCGCGGATATCAAATGTGACAACCGCGGTGTATGGACGTTTGCTGTCTCCCATGTTGCGCAAACATGTTGTTGTCCCAAACTAAAGATGTGTACCTCGGATATCAAATGTGACAACCGCGGTGTATGGACGTTTGCTGTCTCGGACAACAACATGTTGCGCAAACATATTGTTGTCCCAAACTAAAGATGTGTACCGCGGATATCAAATGTGACAACCGCGGTGTATGGACATTTGCTATCTCACATGTTGCGCAAACATGTTGTTATCCCAAACTAAAGATGTGTACCGCGGATATCAAATGCGACAAACGCGGTGTATGAACGTTTGCTGTCTCACATGTGCGCAAACATGTTGTTGTCCCAAACTAAAGATGTGTACCGCGGATATCAAATGTGAAAACCGCGAAAGATGTGTACCGCGGATATCAAATGTGAAAACCGCGGTGTATGGACGTTTGCTATCTCACATGTTGCGCAAACATATTGTTATCCCAAACTAAAGATGTGTACCGCGGATATCAAATGTGACAACCGCGGTGTATGGACGTTTGCTGTCTCACATGTTGCGCAAACATGTTGTTGTCCCAAACTAAAGATGTGTACCGCGGATATCAAATGTGACAACCGCGGTGTATGGACGTTTGCTGTCTCACATGTTGCGCAAACATGTTGTTGTCCCAAACTAAAGATGTGTACCTCGGATATCAAATGTGACAACCGCGGTGTATGGACGTTTGCTGTCTCGGACAACAACATGTTGCGCAAACATGTTGTTGTCCCAAACTAAAGATGTGTACCGCGGATATCAAATGTGATAACCGCGGTGTATGGACGTTTGCTGTCTCGGACAACAACATGTTGCGCAAACATGTTGTTGTCCCAAACTAAAGATGTGTACCGCGGATATCAAATGTGATAACCGCGGTGTATGGACGTTTGCTGTCTCGGACAACAACATGTTGCGCAAACATGTTGTTGTCCCAAACTAAAGATGTGTACCGCGGATATCAAATGTGACAACCGCGGTGTATGGACGTTTGCTGTCTCACATGTTGCGCAAACATGTTGTTGTCCCAAACTAAAGATGTGTACCGCGGATATCAAATGTGACAACCGCGGTGTATGGACGTTTGCTGTCTCACATGTTGCGCAAACATGTTGTTGTCCCAAACTAAAGATGTGTACCTCGGATATCAAATGTGACAACCGCGGTGTATGGACGTTTGCTGTCTCGGACAACAACATGTTGCGCAAACATGTTGTTGTCCCAAACTAAAGATGTGTACCGCGGATATCAAATGTGATAACCGCAGTGTATGGACGTTTGCTGTCTCGGACAACAACATGTTGCGCAAACATGTTGTTGTCCCAAACTAAAGATGTGTACCTCGGAAATTAAATGTGACAACCGCGGTGTATGGACGTTTGCTGTCTCACATGTTGCGCAAACATGTTGTTGTCCCAAACTAAAGATGTGTACCGCGGATATCAAATGTGACAAACGCGGTGTATGAACGTTTGCTGTCTCACATGTTGCGCAAACATGTTGTTGTCCCAAACTAAAGATGTGTACCGCGGATATCAAATGTGACAAACGCGGTGTATGAACGTTTGCTGTCTCACAAGTTGCGCAAACATGTTGTTGTCCCAAACTAAAGATGTGTACCGCGGATATCAAATGTGACAACCGCGGTGTATGGACGTTTGCTGTCTCACATGTTGCGCAAACATGTTGTTGTCCCAAACTAAAGATGTGTACCGCGGATATCAAATGTGACAAACGCGGTGTATGAACGTTTGCTGTCTCACATGTTGCGCAAACATGTTGTTGTCCCAAACTAAAGATGTGTACCGCGGATATCAAATGTGACAAACGCGGTGTATGAACGTTTGCTGTCTCACATGTTGCGCAAACATGTTGTTATCCCAAACTAAAGATGTGTACCGCGGATATCAAATGTGACAACCGCGGTGTATGGACGTTTGCTGTCTCGGACAACAACATGTTGCGCAAACATGTTGTTGTCCCAAACTAAAGATGTGTACCGCGGATATCAAATGTGACAACCGCGGTGTATGGACGTTTGCTGTCTCGGACAACAACATGTTGCGCAAACATGTTGTTGTCCCAAACTAAAGATGTGTACCGCGGATATCAAATGTGACAACCGCGGTGTATGGACGTTTGCTGTCTCGGACAACAACATGTTGCGCAAACATGTTGTTGTCCCAAACTAGAGATGTGTCCCGCGGATATCAAATGTGACAACCGCGGTGTATGGACGTTTGCTGTCTCACATGTTGCGCAAACATGTTGTTGTCCCAAACTAAAGATGTGTACCTCGAAAATTAAATGTGACAACCGCGGTGTATGGACGTTTGCTGTCTCACATGTTGCGCAAACATGTTGTTGTCCCAAACTAATGATGTGTACCGCGGATATCAAATGTGACAAACGCGGTGTATGAACGTTTGCTGTCTCACATGTTGCGCAAACATGTTGTTGTCCCAAACTAAAGATGTGTACCGCGGATATCAAATGTGACAACCGTGGTGTATGGACGTTTGCTGTCTCACATGTTGCGCAAACATGTTGTTGTCCCAAACTAAAGATGTGTACCTCGGATATCAAATGTGACAAACGCGGTGTATGAACGTTTGCTGTCTCACATGTTGCGCAAACATGTTGTTGTCCCAAACTAAAGATGTGTACCGCGGATATCAAATGTGACAACCGCGGTGTATGGACGTTTGCTGTCTCGGACAACAACATGTTGCGCAAACATGTTGTTGTCCCAAACTAAAGATGTGTACCGCGGATATCAAATGTGATAACCGCGGTGTATGGACGTTTGCTGTCTCGGACAACAACATGTTGCGCAAACATGTTGTTGTCCCAAACTAAAGATGTGTACCTCGGAAATTAAATGTGACAACCGCGGTGTATGGACGTTTGCTGTCTCACATGTTGCGCAAACATGTTGTTGTCCCAAACTAAAGATGTGTACCGCGGATATCAAATGTGACAAACGCGGTGTATGAACGTTTGCTGTCTCACATGTTGCGCAAACATGTTGTTGTCCCAAACTAAAGATGTGTACCGCGGATATCAAATGTGACAAACGCGGTGTATGAACGTTTGCTGTCTCACATGTTGCGCAAACATGTTGTTGTCCCAAACTAAAGATGTGTACCGCGGATATCAAATGTGACAACCGCGGTGTATGGACGTTTGCTGTCTCACATGTTGCGCAAACATGTTGTTGTCCCAAACTAAAGATGTGTACCGCGGATATCAAATGTGACAAACGCGGTGTATGAACGTTTGCTGTCTCACATGTTGCGCAAACATGTTGTTGTCCCAAACTAAAGATGTGTACCGCGGATATCAAATGTGACAAACGCGGTGTATGAACGTTTGCTGTCTCACATGTTGCGCAAACATGTTGTTATCCCAAACTAAAGATGTGTACCGCGGATATCAAATGTGACAACCGCGGTGTATGGACGTTTGCTGTCTCGGACAACAACATGTTGCGCAAACATGTTGTTGTCCCAAACTAAAGATGTGTACCGCGGATGTCAAATGTGACAACCGCGGTGTATGGACGTTTGCTGTCTCGGACAACAACATGTTGCGCAAACATGTTGTTGTCCCAAACTAAAGATGTGTACCGCGGATATCAAATGTGACAACCGCGGTGTATGGACGTTTGCTGTCTCACATGTTGCGCAAACATGTTGTTGTCCCAAACTAAAGATGTGTACCGCGGATATCAAATGTGACAACCGCGGTGTATGGACGTTTGCTCTCTCACATGTTGCGCAAACATGTTGTTGTCCCAAACTAAAGATGTGTACCTCGAAAATTAAATGTGACAACCGCGGTGTATGGACGTTTGCTGTCTCACATGTTGCGCAAACATGTTGTTGTCCCAAACTAATGATGTATACCGCGGATATCAAATGTGACAAACGCGGTGTATGAACGTTTGCTGTCTCACATGTTGCGCAAACATGTTGTTGTCCCAAACTAAAGATGTGTACCGCGGATATCAAATGTGACAACCGAGGTGTATGGACGTTTGCTGTCTCACATGTTGCGCAAACATGTTGTTGTCCCAAACTAAAGATGTGTACCTCGGATATCAAATGTGACAAACGCGGTGTATGAACGTTTGCTGTCTCACATGTTGCGCAAACATGTTGTTGTCCCAAACTAAAGATGTGTACCGCGGATATCAAATGTGACAACCGCGGTGTATGGACGTTTGCTGTCTCGGACAACAACATGTTGCGCAAACATGTTGTTGTCCCAAACTAAAGATGTGTACCGCGGATATCAAATGTGATAACCGCGGTGTATGGACGTTTGCTGTCTCGGACAACAACATGTTGCGCAAACATGTTGTTGTCCCAAACTAAAGATGTGTACCTCGGAAATTAAATGTGACAACCGCGGTGTATGGACGTTTGCTGTCTCACATGTTGCGCAAACATGTTGTTGTCCCAAACTAAAGATGTGTACCTCGGATATCAAATGTGACAACCGCGGTGTATGGACGTTTGCTGTCTCGGACAACAACATGTTGCGCAAACATGTTGTTGTCCCAAACTAAAGATGTGTACCGCGGATATCAAATGTGACAACCGCGGTGTATGGACGTTTGCTGTCTCGGACAACAACATGTTGCGCAAACATGTTGTTGTCCCAAACTAGAGATGTGTACCGCGGATATCAAATGTGACAACCGCGGTGTATGGACGTTTGCTGTCTCACATGTTGCGCAAACATGTTGTTGTCCCAAACTAGAGATGTGTACCGCGGATATCAAATGTGACAACCGCGGTGTATGGACGTTTGCTGTCTCGGACAACAACATGTTGCGCAAACATGTTGTTGTCCCAAACTAAAGATGTGTACCGCGGATATCAAATGTGACAACCGCGGTGTATGGACGTTTGCTGTCTCGGACAACAACATGTTGCGCAAACATGTTGTTGTCCCAAACTAGAGATGTGTCCCGCGGATATCAAATGTGACAACCGCGGTGTATGGACGTTTGCTGTCTCGGACAACAACATGTTGCGCAAACATGTTATTGTCCCAAACTAGAGATGTGTCCCGCGGATATCAAATGTGACAACCGCGGTGTATGGACGTTTGCTGTCTCGGACAACAACATGTTGCGCAAACATGTTGTTGTCCCAAACTAGAGATGTGTCCCGCGGATATCAAATGTGACAACCGCGGTGTATGGACGTTTGCTGTCTCACATGTTGCGCAAACATGTTGTTGTCCCAAACTAAAGATGTGTACCTCGAAAATTAAATGTGACAACCGCGGTGTATGGACGTTTGCTGTATCACATGTTGCGCAAACATGTTGTTGTCCCAAACTAATGATGTGTACCGCGGATATCAAATGTGACAAACGCGGTGTATGAACGTTTGCTGTCTCACATGTTGCGCAAACATGTTGTTGTCCCAAACTAAAGATGTGTACCGCGGATATCAAATGTGACAACCGTGGTGTATGGACGTTTGCTGTCTCACATGTTGCGCAAACATGTTGTTGTCCCAAACTAAAGATGTGTACCTCGGATATCAAATGTGACAAACGCGGTGTATGAACGTTTGCTGTCTCACATGTTGCGCAAACATGTTGTTGTCCCAAACTAAAGATGTGTACCGCGGATATCAAATGTGACAACCGCGGTGTATGGACGTTTGCTGTCTCGGACAACAACATGTTGCGCAAACATGTTGTTGTCCCAAACTAAAGATGTGTACCGCGGATATCAAATGTGATAACCGCGGTGTATGGACGTTTGCTGTCTCGGACAACAACATGTTGCGCAAACATGTTGTTGTCCCAAACTAAAGATGTGTACCTCGGAAATTAAATGTGACAACCGCGGTGTATGGACGTTTGCTGTCTCACATGTTGCGCAAACATGTTGTTGTCCCAAACTAAAGATGTGTACCGCGGATATCAAATGTGACAAACGCGGTGTATGAACGTTTGCTGTCTCACATGTTGCGCAAACATGTTGTTGTCCCAAACTAAAGATGTGTACCGCGGATATCAAATGTGACAAACGCGGTGTATGAACGTTTGCTGTCTCACATGTTGCGCAAACATGTTGTTGTCCCAAACTAAAGATGTGTACCGCGGATATCAAATGTGACAACCGCGGTGTATGGACGTTTGCTGTCTCACATGTTGCGCAAACATGTTGTTGTCCCAAACTAAAGATGTGTACCGCGGATATCAAATGTGACAAACGCGGTGTATGAACGTTTGCTGTCTCACATGTTGCGCAAACATGTTGTTGTCCCAAACTAAAGATGTGTACCGCGGATATCAAATGTGACAAACGCGGTGTATGAACGTTTGCTGTCTCACATGTTGCGCAAACATGTTGTTATCCCAAACTAAAGATGTGTACCGCGGATATCAAATGTGACAACCGCGGTGTATGGACGTTTGCTGTCTCGGACAACAACATGTTGCGCAAACATGTTGTTGTCCCAAACTAAAGATGTGTACCGCGGATATCAAATGTGACAACCGCGGTGTATGGACGTTTGCTGTCTCGGACAACAACATGTTGCGCAAACATGTTGTTGTCCCAAACTAAAGATGTGTACCGCGGATATCAAATGTGACAACCGCGGTGTATGGACGTTTGCTGTCTCACATGTTGCGCAAACATGTTGTTGTCCCAAACTAAAGATGTGTACCGCGGATATCAAATGTGACAACCGCGGTGTATGGACGTTTGCTGTCTCACATGTTGCGCAAACATGTTGTTGTCCTAAACTAAAGATGTGTACCTCGAAAATTAAATGTGACAAACGCGGTGTATGAACGTTTGCTGTCTCACATGTTGCGCAAACATGTTGTTGTCCCAAACTAAAGATGTGTACCGCGGATATCAAATGTGACAACCGCGGTGTATGGACGTTTGCTGTCTCACATGTTGCGCAAACATGTTGTTGTCCCAAACTAAAGATGTGTACCTCGGATATCAAATGTGACAAACGCGGTGTATGAACGTTTGCTGTCTCACATGTTGCGCAAACATGTTGTTGTCCCAAACTAAAGATGTGTACCGCGGATATCAAATGTGACAACCGCGGTGTATGGACGTTTGCTGTCTCGGACAACAACATGTTGCGCAAACATGTTGTTGTCCCAAACTAAAGATGTGTACCGCGGATATCAAATGTGATAACCGCGGTGTATGGACGTTTGCTGTCTCGGACAACAACATGTTGCGCAAACATGTTGTTGTCCCAAACTAAAGATGTGTACCTCGGAAATTAAATGTGACAACCGCGGTGTATGGACGTTTGCTGTCTCACATGTTGCGCAAACATGTTGTTGTCCCAAACTAAAGATGTGTACCTCGGATATCAAATGTGACAACCGCGGTGTATGGACGTTTGCTGTCTCGGACAACAACATGTTGCGCAAACATGTTGTTGTCCCAAACTAAAGATGTGTACCGCGGATATCAAATGTGACAACCGCGGAGTATGGACGTTTGCTGTCTCGGACAACAACATGTTGCGCAAACATGTTGTTGTCCCAAACTAAAGATGTATACCGCGGATATCAAATGTGACAACCGCGGTGTATGGACGTTTGCTGTCTCACATGTTGCGCAAACATGTTGTTGTCCCAAACTAGAGATGTGTCCCGCGGATATCAAATGTGACAACCGCGGTGTATGGACGTTTGCTGTCTCGGACAACAACATGTTGCGCAAACATGTTGTTGTCCCAAACTAAAGATGTGTACCGCGGATATCAAATGTGACAACCGCGGTGTATGGACGTTTGCTGTCTCGGACAACAACATGTTGCGCAAACATGTTGTTGTCCCAAACTAGAGATGTGTACCGCGGATATCAAATGTGACAACCGCGGTGTATGGACGTTTGCTGTCTCACATGTTGCGCAAACATGTTGTTGTCCCAAACTAGAGATGTGTACCGCGGATATCAAATGTGACAACCGCGGTGTATGGACGTTTGCTGTCTCGGACAACAACATGTTGCGCAAACATGTTGTTGTCCCAAACTAAAGATGTGTACCGCGGATATCAAATGTGACAACCGCGGTGTATGGACGTTTGCTGTCTCGGACAACAACATGTTGCGCAAACATGTTGTTGTCCCAAACTAGAGATGTGTCCCGCGGATATCAAATGTGACAACCGCGGTGTATGGACGTTTGCTGTCTCGGACAACAACATGTTGCGCAAACATGTTATTGGCCCAAACTAGAGATGTGTCCCGCGGATATCAAATGTGACAACCGCGGTGTATGGACGTTTGCTGTCTCGGACAACAACATGTTGCGCAAACATGTTGTTGTCCCAAACTAAAGATGTGTACCGCGGATATCAAATGTGACAACCGCGGTGTATGGACGTTTGCTGTCTCGGACAACAACATGTTGCGCAAACATGTTGTTGTCCCAAACTAAAGATGTGTACCGCGGATATCAAATGTGACAACCGCGGTGTATGGACGTTTGCTGTCTCGGACAACAACATGTTGCGCAAACATGTTGTTGTCCCAAACTAAAGATGTGTACCGCGGATATCAAATGTGACAACCGCGGTGTATGGACGTTTGCTGTCTCGGACAACAACATGTTGCGCAAACATGTTGTTGTCCCAAACTAAAGATGTGTACCGCGGATATCAAATGTGACAACCGCGGTGTATGGACGTTTGCTGTCTCACATGTTGCGCAAACATGTTGTTGTCCCAAACTAGAGATGTGTACCGCGGATATCAAATGTGACAACCGCGGTGTATGGACGTTTGCTGTCTCGGACAACAACATGTTGCGCAAACATGTTGTTGTCCCAAACTAAAGATGTGTACCGCGGATATCAAATGTGACAACTGCGGTGTATGGACGTTTGCTGTCTCGGACAACAACATGTTGCGCAAACATGTTGTTGTCCCAAACTAAAGATGTGTACCGCGGATATCAAATGTGACAACCGCGGTGTATGGACGTTTGCTGTCTCACATGTTGCGCAAACATGTTGTTGTCCCAAACTAGAGATGTGTACCGCGGATATCAAATGTGACAACCGCGGTGTATGGACGTTTGCTGTCTCGGACAACAACATGTTGCGCAAACATGTTGTTGTCCCAAACTAAAGATGTGTACCGCGGATATCAAATGTGACAACCGCGGTGTATGGACGTTTGCTGTCTCGGACAACAACATGTTGCGCAAACATGTTGTTGTCCCAAACTAAAGATGTGTACCTCGGAAATTAAATGTGACAACCGCAGTGTATGGACGTTTGCTGTCTCACATGTTGCGCAAACATGTTGTTGTCCCAAACTAAAGATGTGTACCGCGGATATGAAATGTGACAACCGCGGTGTATGGACGTTTGCTGTCTCACATGTTGCGCAAACATGTTGTTGTCCCAAACTAAAGATGTGTACCTCGGAAATCAAATGTGACAACCGCGGTGTATGGACGTTTTCTGTCTCGGAAAACAACATGTTGCGCAAACATTTTGTTCGCGGTGTCTGCTCTAGTTTACATTGAACCTCAATAGGACTGAACGAAAGAATCATGATCATCGTCACTTAAATTATATATATTAATTTAATTGTTAGAAAACAAGGTTTTCAATCTGCGTTGGTGACGAAAAAAATCCATAGTGCACGCTTTATGGTTTTGTGCGTAACATTGTAACATACTTTCAGATAGCACAAGAACTCAGCAGAGTTTCAGCGAGGATAGTAATTGCCAACGTCGAAGAGAAACATGCTAAATACCTGTTCCAAAATGCTCAAGACAGGATCACATGGCTAGTGAGGGACATGGTCGGGGTACGAGATAATCAGGTACTGTATGCACATCAGGGGTCTACTCCCTATGCACAAAATCCGTTGTTTCGCTCGAAGGTACCTTCGAGCGAAACAACAGATTTCGTGCATAAGGCGTTTCCTACTCCGTAACACTTACGTAGGTACATAAGATTAGTTCGGGTCCCGAACTAAGAGTGAATGACAACACTATTTGACAGCTGTCCCTAATCCCAAAGTGTTTTTGCCCGTACGAAAAATTGAATTTAACACTTGTTTGGACGGATACTTTCAGACGGGCTCGTATCTTTGTTGACGGACGTAGAAAGTAGATCCCTAGGTTTTATTAAAACTTCGACTAGGTACTTTTATACAGCATCGTCTCTCACTCATACATATATGGCAGTCTCTTTCTAAATTCCATGTGCAACATTAACGCCCGGTTACTATAAAAAAAATTAATAATCTGCAACCTTCATCATGGCATGAGGCATTTGAAAAAAAAAGTGGTTCATTTACCAATTTAAAGGAAAAACCTGAAATCACCTCTCCACTCCCACTCCCACCCACTCCCACTCTGCACTCTGGAATTCGTACCCCAAGCCCAAGATACAAACTAAGTGCGGATTTCACCAATGAAACTGAACGCGATCAGCACATCTAAGCCGAGTTCAAGAGCTGTCAGTGTCAATAATCAAAAGAAATTAATGAAAGAAGAAAGTGGTTTATGTGCTGATCGTGTTCTGTTTCATTGGTGAAATCCGCACTAAGGCGCATTTTCACCACACGTCAATAAACGCGTTTAACGCTAAACGTGATTAAAATATCGCTCCGAAAGAAACGGAGTTCTGTCTCTGTCATCTTCAAACGATTGAAAGAAACGGAGCGATGTTTTAAACTCGTTTAGCGTTAAACACGTTTTGTGATATGTGGTGAAAAACATCACTAAATGCGTAACTCGTTTAAAGGCGTGTCATTGTCATTATTTTTTTTTGGAATATTGACACTGACAGCTCTTGAACTCGGTTTAGATGTGCTGATTGCATTCAGTTTCATTGGTGAAATCCGCACTAAGGCCCCTCGTATATACGCGTTTTTATTGCCATGAAAAACTACGATTGATTCGCTGTGTGTATGCACGGTCGTTATTGTTGTACGGATCACTAGGGAAGTTTGTTGGCGACACGACACGTATTGGTTTGCCATGTCTTATACAAGCTCACATGATTATTCTACGGTACCGTAAACAAACCGTGCTGTGTACAGACGCCAGCAGATCAAGCTACTACAATCTGACAAATTTCTTATTAGATTTTCAACTTTATCACTAAAGCATTAGGTTCAAGGTTGATTGGGAAAATTTGACAGTTTCGGGTAGCTTGAACTACTGGCGTCTGTACAACGACGTGTCTATACTCTATCCAACCCTTTATTTTTCTTTTGGCATAAGCGCGCCTATGAATTCTTTATTTTTGACAGACAACCATAGACGAAAAAATTCAATACTTCATGGACGTTAAAATAAATGATTGGAAACTCTCTGAGCCCTAAACTAGTTTGCACTGTATCCTAGCTATAGGTAACATTTTAACTATTTTAAGCGACTAACGTAATCACCCGATTTCTGAAGCTAATTTTCTTTTTTTTTGTTTTGCTACAAGATGCCGTATACCCAACTCGTTTGTAAATTGTAAATTCTCGCTGGTAAATAAAAAGTTTGTTTTTTTTTTCTTTAGTACCAACCCTACTTTCAAGCGTTCTCCTTCAGTTTGAGTACAGACACATACACCAAAGAATGCGATGTGCAGGATAACATTCTGACCGGTTTGAACAGTATTGCCCAGGCTTACAAAAATATAACAAAAGAGGACTACAAAGTAAATAAACTCGAGTTTTACAGGTAATATTTTATACATAAAGATTCCTAGGGCCTTTGAAATTAGGTCTTTTCCATTTAGGCGAGAGTCCCAGCCCATCAAGCAAGCACATATTGAAGGAGAGCAGTGCACGACTGTCATGCCTAGTCGCGGTCTGCGCACTACCATGCAGAGTCACCCTAATTGCGTAACACACTATCAATCGCAATCTGAATAAATATGAAGCATATTGCTAATCCTGCTCCATAAATTCGAAAAATTGGTCTGCTCAACAATGTAAATAACGCAATTAATGTTGTTGAAATGTCAATATGAAACCCATTCCTACTGTGTGTGACGCAATTACCCCGCAGATTTAAAAGTCTGTCTATTGGTTGAATTTAAAATGCCTTACATACAAACATCAACTCACGCCTTCTTCCCATGGTAGTGTAGGCAGAAACTGCAGAACGCCTAACCTTACAACCTGCTAATCCTTACTTACATACTCCTTTTGCCTCGTTTACGTTCATACATGGTCATTTACCTACGCACGGCGGTTGCAAGTACTATGCACCTGAACTTTCTAAAGAACATCACCAATAAGGTCACTCACATCACTATACATATATCTTCGGCTTCCTAGGGCGCCCCCTGCCGGCGTTTCCACTCACATCTGCCTTATAAAGACCATTCGTTATTCGCCTTTCATTGATCCTCTCAAATGACCAAACCATCTGAGCATACTCTTTTCAATTGTTGTCACTGCATCTTCTTTTAAACCGCACCGTTGCCTTATCACATCATTCCTCAGCCTATCATTCATAGTCACACCACACATGCTTCGCAAGGAACGCATTTCCACAGCATTTATTTTGCTTTTATGCTTCTTTTGCCACACCCAACCTTCACTTCCATACATAAGCGTAGGTAACAGCACACCATCGTGAATAGCCAGTCGAGCTTTTTTAAAATTGATATTTAAAATGCCATAAAAATTGGGTAGTATTTAAAAGCAAATAAAAAAAAATACTTTTTGTATCCAAAAATAATCCGAATATCAATCAAAATTACTGAAGCACAGCAAAATACTGTAATCAAAATGTAACTAAATAAGCAACAATTTATATTCGTGGCGCACCGCGATTTATTTGTTTTAATGGTAAAAGGTAATAGGTTTAATGTGCGCTAGTCGTTTTAGCTATGCATTAATAAAAAAGCTTTATAAAGTAAAGCTTTAAAACAAATTAAAAAAAAAAAAAAAATAAAACAAATTATTGTAACTTACCCTTAGTGGCCTTCACTCGCTCTTGCACCCTATGTCGACGGAGCCCCGCTTCGCGGAGCTCCTATTCCTGTGTAAAGGATTTAAAGTAACCTAAGTAAACCTAATCTCAGGGTCAATATTAGTCACCACGTCATTTTGCTAGGAGTGTGAGTATTATGTATATACCCTCTGGTTAATTTGCTGTGCAGCCAGTATTTTTGATGTAAAAAAGTATATAAATGATGGAAACAAATTGATTGTGATTATTTATTTGATGTGTAATTAATAATATCACGTATTATTATAATTCTAAGTGCTTACTCAATATCTTTTTGATGTGCCTCTCCAACAAACCAGCATTCCAGTCGTGCTACTTAGCTTTCTGCAGTACTAGCAAATGTGCTGTTTCACCTACTTCAATTGCCGGAAAAAATATTTTTTACAGTGTTATAAAAGAAGAATTACTTAGCACACGATTTCTTTTTTTTGCAGACGTTTCGCTGATAAAGCAAAAAAAGTAACCCGAAGAATTACTGAAGCTACAGTAGTTGTACATAAATTATATAGCTTAGAAGTTATTTCAATAATGTCTGTCAATGCCACGGATGTTAAACTGCTCAAATTTACGAATCCATACAAATCTGGCAAACCAACCGACGGAACGGCTCACTGTTTGGTAACAAGTTTCGACTACCACAAGCCTTGTGAAGACCCTCTGGTGATGTTCCTCATGTTGACCTTCATGCTATTTTTGTTAACATTCCTTGTGATAATTTGTTACTTTGACCAGACCTCGCCGTTTAACGACATAAGATATCAAAATTTTTAGTTACAGCACTACGTTTCTAATATGTAACGCCTGTAATCCAAGAAGGGTTAGGCAGAGGGGTACATCTAGTACACCTACTTTTCGCCAGTTATGTATTTAAATCCCATGTAATAGAGGGCAAGCCATCAACCGGGTACAAAACGTAAGTCTTGTGAAATTGTGTCAGGACATATTTAAATCAAATTAAACTACCTTTACGACAACACAACATACGTCCGTTTTTTAAGAGTTACTCGTAGGTCAACCTATGAGGGCGTCGGCGGGGCTATCCTGTGGATGCCTTAATAAATTAAGGCCACCAGCCGCAGCTTAGGTTCGCGGTTTATTTTCCACCATGTTTATTGCTTTTTCTCTTTAGGATCAGACAGAGTTTCAGAATGCTCGATTTTTTACTGATATTGAACTAACTCACAACTAATATACAGTTTAAAATAGCATGCAAGAGATGATTGCCTGCAGCATGAATTTGAGCAAAGTAGCGCATATGTTCATTCAAAACTTGACAAAGAACATGCTCGAATATTTTGCTGCTCTATCTGCGTGTGCTGATTATTACTCCATACCTAATGTTGTAAAACAGGTAGAAGACCAAAAAAACTGTTCAGCTCCATAAAAAAAGAGGTCGCTAATAACTTATTAAATAGCTTTAACAAAAAAGTTCCATGAGATAAAATATTGCTATTCAGTAAAGGAATACGCTGGTATGAATCCTTTATGCGTGTGGCGCTTATGACGCGCCTAACATGGCGCGTCATAACCACGTCCGAGCAACGACATACCGAGTGTCCTAAATTGCGCTTTATTTCCATGCATTTTGTATGAAATTGGAATGGAATAGAAGGCCATGTCCACGCCCGACACCATTTACACGTGGCCTGCGCCTAATGCAGCGGGTCAGACCGACTGTTGGCGTGACCGTGGCGACGGTTGCCATGCCAACAGTCGCCACGCGGTCGTAACTCTGCACCTTTCTTCGCACTCGGCTCGGCGATCCGCCCTTTCTCTCACCGCACTGAACTCGTATAGCGTTTTTTCCATACAAAATAGTTTTTTGAGTAACTTCCCAAGGAACGCCGCACCGCGCCGGCAGCGCAGTGTCTAGAGGCGGCGGTAGTTATTAATAAAATTCGTGTTGCCGAAAGTGTGTACAGACGTCAGCACATCAAGCTACTACAATCTGTCAGATTAATAGATTTTCAACTTTATCGCTAAAGCATTACGTTCAAGGTTGATTCGGATTGTCAGTTTCGGGTAGCTTGATGTTCTGGCGTTTGTACAACTGTCACGAATCACCTTCAAAGCCGTCAGTTTCTATACAGTTGTGTCTTAGTGCGAGTAAACGGTAACACGCTTGGGTTGTATGGAAAGTGTTGACAAGGATTATAGTTTGCCGTATCTAGCAGCGGCCGCCAAGGCGATTCCGCGAGGCTTTGTGCCTCCAACTAACCGATCAATCCGAAGCTCAAAGGAAAGGTTAAGCTACGGTTTCCTAGAAAAGCGGTGGCCGTACATAGCGTCTGCAATTTACCCACGAAAGACGTCACTGAAACGGTATTTATAAAAATAAGTTGGTGTGTTTTCCTAGAGTGTTTTTGACACCGTAAAGTCAAACCACGGTGCCCAAAGATTTAAATCGATAGATTTACCCTTGCCGTACTTAGTCACGTGAAAAAGTGTCCATACTGAGAAGAGTGAGCTCGGACATTATCAAATAGCGTTTACATGACGATCAAGCCTAGTCACTGCGTCATTGTGTGTAAAACAGAAACTCGACAATGTTGTGCGCGGTTGGGCGAATCTATCGATTTAAATCTTTGCCGCTGCTATCATTTTCATGACGGCCGTCACTACGGCCGTTAAGTGTGGCCACCGTTCCTCTATGAATCTGTAGCTTTATAAAATTAACCGTCACCGGTATATATTTCATTCAGTCTCGTAAACTCCTGGACCAATTTAGGCTAGCGAAGTTTCATTTACGTTTAATGTATAATTTTATGAAATTATTTTATTTTAAAGAATAAATTTATATTAAATAAAAGTCCCAGTTATTTACCCGAGGTTTTTAATCAGTTCCTTGAGGTACCTGATGTCTTTCTTATCATGCAACGTCTCCTCGTCATCGTCGGGCGCTGATGTAGTTCGCGGAGGTTGCTCTGGTCCAGGTAACTCGAATATGAATCCGCGAATCTGTAAAACAAGACTGTATTATTCATTTTATTATTCGATGTGCCCGGTAGGATTTCTTTTCGGCAAAAATGATGAGATTCTATACAAACTTTCATCCTGTATTCAACACGATTATCCGTCCAACCTTACAATCACACACACTCACTCACTTTCGTTATACGAAAATTCGACCTATTCCTTGAAAGGGGTTATACCAGAAGTCATTTCCAACAAATTAAACCCTATCAACTAGGGACGACAATATTTTTTTTTTCAAGTAAAACACAAAGGACATTGCTCGTCGTCCATACATAGCTCGCCTAAGATCCAACAGGGAGGTGTATTTACTTTTTGGGTTTTAGATAATGTATATATTCGATTGAACCTAAATTAAAACAATGGACACTTTTGAGAATTCGGAAAAAATCAAATCACTTTCGGATTTTGAGGTTATAATTACGTCAATAAAAAGCCAATTATAAGCCAGGTCGTTGTTCTAAGTAGGTCCGTATCAGTAAAACTCAGCCAGAGTTCGATATTTCAAGAGAAAATCACAGTCAAGTTGTTCACGCCAAGTTGTTAGATAAAATCGGAAAAGTAACAAAATGCAAACGAATTCAGTACGCAACCAACGCAAACGCAGATCGAGCACAGAATGCGCGCGCCAAGTGACATTACTACCAAATGTCAAATGTTGTCATCTGTCAATTCATCAAGTGCCAGTGTCGATATTATTGCTCGTTTCAAACAGCGCTTTCAATCGAGTTTTTGATAAGCCGTATTATGGTTCCGCGACATTATATCAAGTGTTGAGAATACTGACGCTTGTTTGTGTCAAACTCTTATTTAAAGTGCTTTTACAAAGACTTGGCTGTACGATCTATAATACATTTGCCTATTAAAAACCTCAAATTGAACCAAAAAATAATAACACCGAGGATTATGACGGAAGTGAATACTTTTTAAAATGTTTTCGAAATTAAAAAGTGTCCGTTCTACTCGTAATATTGAAATATTTGCAATGTATATTATTAAAAGAACTAGTAATTATAGTAAATGTTTCATGCGTGTTGGTTCATAGGCCATTTTTGTCAATGTCCTTTAAAATATATATATATATATATGTAAATAAACATTTTTTTTTTCTTTTTTGATGGGTTTGCTCTTGACTCTAGTCGAGGTCAGAGGTGACAGAGACAAAGTCGACGATGGAGTGAGCTTACCCAGAATAAGTCTGTTCACTCTCACTTTGAAGAGATTAGGGTTGTATGCGTTCGGAAACACAGACGCAGGTAGTGACTTCCACTCCTTTGCTGTGCGCATTATAAAAGACATTTGGAAGCGCTTAGTGCGAATTGGAGCAATAGCAACCAGGTAGGGGTAGTAACTGGCAGTGCGTCTAGATGTCCGATGGTAGAAGGGGGCCAGTGGAATGAGGTCGTGGAGTTCTCGGGCACACTCTCCAAAATACAATCTGTAGAAGACCGACAAGCAGGCAATTTTGCGGCTATGAGCCAAGCTATGAAGCTTGGCATCCACCAGTTTTACGTCGCCAATGAGCCTCTTAGCTCTTCGTTCCACCGAGTCATGCGCGGCTAGTTGGTACTTGGCTGATCCATCCCAAAGGTGACTGCAATACTCCATGCAGGATCGGACTAGCGCTTTGTAAAGTGTTAAAAGCTGTCTAGGCGTAAAGTATCGTTTCACCCTATTTAGGATGCCCAGTTTCTTGGCCGCAGTTTGGGCCTTGTATTCGATGGTGGCACCGAAGTTGAGACCAGATGTCAACTCCATACCTAGGAGCTCAAGTCGATCAGTTACAGGAACAGATGTACCCCGAAAAGTAGGAGTTTGGGCGAAACGACTCTTTTTAGCGGTAAAAAGACACGCCTGTGTTTTGGTGGCGTTAAAAGAGACCAGATTATCATCACCCCACTGGGAGACAAAGCTTAGGGTCAAATCTGTCCGCTCTACCATGTCCTCTCTCAAGGAACGAACTTCGGCCCCGCTGGTTTGTGCGCTGGACAAGTATCACTCTGAAACTGTACTGTCATCTTCGTACCCAACAATACCAGGCCGAAGCAGGTCATTGATGTGCAGCAGGAAAAGAGTTGCAGAGAGAACAGGCCCCTGAGGAACTCCGGCATCAATAGCCATAAGGTCCGAAGAGCAGCCGTCAACAACTACTCTGATCGACCGTTCACTAAGGAAATCTGATATCCAGCTACAAAAATCAGCTGGGATGCCATAAGTAGGAAGCTTGCTGAGCAGAGCAGCGTGCCAGACCCTGTCAAAAGCCTTCGAGATGTCAAGCGA
Source organism: Dicycla oo (assembly GCA_948252095.1). Taxonomy (NCBI): domain Eukaryota; kingdom Metazoa; phylum Arthropoda; class Insecta; order Lepidoptera; family Noctuidae; genus Dicycla; species Dicycla oo. The sequence goes on from OX411716.1 coordinate 21,636,231, forward strand.
TACAGCCAGTGCTTCGCCGTGTTTCTCGATGGAAATACGAAGACTCTTCACGTTAAAACATCGCGACGGTAGCAACAGAAAGGGGAATGGTAATTAAGTGAAACTAAGAAGTCAGTGTCGTATCTATAGCTTGCTACTACTATTAATAGTTATCTGTGAGCTCTAAATAGAATGTTGAATTGCGTGGAATATAAAGGCGAGAAATATATGTGACAGCAAAAACCGATTTTTATTATCTTGATATGCGTCAATGTGGTAACAGATTTCTTTTTATACATAAAGAAAAGCAAAAAGAAAGAAAAATATGTTTATTTGTCACAGAAACACGTGCATACACAAATATAATTAACTCGAGTTTTACAATAACAAAAATAAAACAAATCACGAGCACAAAACAAAAGTCGGCAGCTGCTGGCACGCCATGACTGTGACAAGAAGGCTTCCACTCAGCATGATGCTGTGCTATGGGGGGCCCACAGCACAGCGCTGTTTTTCAGTGGTCACCCGAAAAAGACGTAGGTACGGAAACCAAGTCAGGTTAAATGAACTTATTTATGGTAGTATTTACAAAGAGTGGTTCGCCACATATGGATGTTTCTGTTATTTTCAATCATCAGTTAATTTCATAGGAAACCCAAAATAAACTGAATTGTTGAGCCACTAATGGCCTTCCACCACCTTCGGATAGTTAACTATTTAATGGTAGAAAGCCTAGTAATTTTCCCGACGTCGCTAAACAAATCTCTAGATACATTCAACGCTACACGAATTCAAAACATCGTGTGTATTTCATCCAATTGTTTGAAGTTCACAGATTTAGAATGATATTGTAAATACGTTTAGCGGTAAACGTATCTTTTGTTTTGTGGTGCAAGCGGGCCTAAAGACTCCCGCAGACAGGCGCGACGCAACTTCGGTAGAACAATTTCTATAAATTGTTCCACCAGAGTCGCGTCAGGCCTGTCTGCGGGAGCCTTAAAATGTTCATCTTGTTACCTTTTGATTGACAGCTCTTAAGTTCTGCAATAATTTTAATGCAGACCTTTTTTCAGTTGGGTGCGAAATTTGATATAGTCGTATAGCCCTGTGGAACTGCACAAAATTATGAAATTAATACATCTGCCTAGCTTTTTCCTAACTATGTTGTGTTCGGCTTCCAGTCTAACCAAATGCAACTGAATACCAGAATTTTACATGGAGCAACTGCCACCTGACCTCTATCACCTCGTTAGTGGGTAACACGATACGCCTTGGTAAGACTGGTTGTCAGACTTTTGGGCTTCTGACGACTACTCGTTATTTCTGTCAAAGACAGCCGAGACTAATAATAATAATAATTTATTTCTTTCACAAAAAGTACTTATTATAAATTACAAAACAAATGCTATGAACAGTATTATATAAACGTACACAAAAGTTTTAGCATCTGGAGCCGAACTAGGAGGAACCTGTATTTCGGCTTACAGCGCCAACACCCTCGAGTCACATTAGATAAGGGTGTCTTAAATGCTTGCATTTTACAATATCATTGAATATTATATACCATTGAATATTAAAAAGCTATGTAATAGTGGTCTGCTCCTCTCTTTGTGTGTTATGCAGATGAATGAGTGAGTGAGAGAGGGTGTGTCTATAGTTGGGTGTGAGTATGATATGTGAGTTTATAAGTGGACATGTTAATGAATGAATGAGATACGGTTTTATAAATATATGAATAATATATATATATATATATATATATTATGTGTGGAAATCTGCAGCCTATTTTGATACGCTTAGAAGCTGCTCAGTCTCGTCATAAGTAAGACCTTGTAGGTATTCGAATACTTTTCTCTTGCAACGATCTGTATTGAGTGGATACATGTTAAGGAGCTTATTAATTTTGTTGTAAATATAGGGGCCGAGAGTATTTATGAATTTAGTTATAAATTTAGTGTTACAGGATCTTTGTTGCGTGCAAACCGTGTAATTTCTGCGTTTATTCAACATCTGGGGGTTGTAAATTATTTTTGAGTGTTGCATTATAATTATTTTTAGTAGAAATAATTGTCTCACAGTTAGTACTCCACATAATATACTCATCCTCCACTAACCGTTTAACGTGCTTTCCGAGGTACGGAGAGGTCTCGATATATTATAATCGATGGTCACCATCCACGAACCGCCCGTGGCAAGCGTAGCGCAACGATCGATCGATTAGAGCGGCCGTTATCATTCTGCCACGAGCCCCGTTTGAAAATTATGGAATTAATCCGTACAAATATTATAAATGCGAAAGTACCTGTCTGTCTGTTACCTTTCACTGAGCTGATCGTTATGAAATTTGACAGATAGGTAGCCTGGAGAAGGATCTTTTGATCCTGGATATTTGTTTTGAAAAAATGATTGAATTCAAAATATGCGAAGACAAAGTCGCGGGCAACAGCCATTTTGGGTAGCTAACCGGCAAGCGTAGTGCACTTGGTGGTATGCTAGTTAGATGCACTGAAGAAGAAGGCGGCTGGTATGAAACGTGTGTTATGACAAAATTTGGGAGAGGCCTGTATCCAGCTACGGACTGATCCTGTATACGAGTATGGACTACGATAGTCTGAGTTAATACAGTAAGTGCTGATCTTTCATTCGTCAGATAAGTTTTATTCGGGGGTGAATATGGCAGCTTGACTGCTTTTTCATAGAAAATATCGATGGTCTAGAAGACAAACGTGCTAAGTGCAAAATTTTAAATTTTTAACATTTATATGCCAAACGATAGAGCATGATCATTTAGTACATTTGGCATTTAAATGTTAAAAATTCAATATTTTGCACTTAGCACGTTTGTCTTCTAGACCATCGATATGTCAAACCGCCATTTTTGTTCATCAGATAAAAGTTATCAGGCCACTGAAAAATCGACCCTAAGACACTAAGTTGTTGGTGTAAACCTATATAGATAAATAAAATAGTAAAAAAAAAAACAGGAGTGAACTAACTAAAAAACTACTAAACTTCGGTAGAACATTTAGTGGTTTCATTTGTTGCATTTTAACTCCTACTATAAAATAACGTCCTGCGAGGAATACGTCAAGTAACCCTGTATTTATTCAATTTTTTCTTATCTTCGTTTATCTTGTTAGTATTACAATTAATAATTATATGTCTATAATATATGTCTATCTATTGGTTTGTGGCTAAGGTGGGGCTTGTGGCTGAGTAATAACTGCCGCACGGGTCGATCGGTCAGGTTAAGCTACGCTTGCTGCGATTGGTCCGTGGATGGGTGACCATCTTTACATACCAAGACCCCTCCGTACCTCGGAAAGCACGTTAAGCCGTTGGTCCCGCGCTGTCATTCGTGGATCTTTGACAGTCGTTGCGTGTCATAAGAAGCCCGAAAGTCTGACAACCAGTCTTACCAAGGGGTATCGTTTTACCAAGTAACTGGGTTATGGAGGTCAGATCGCTCCATGTAAAATACTTGTATTCAGCTGCATGCGGTTAGACTGGAAGCCGACCGCAACATAGTTGGGAAAAGGCTAGGCAGATGATGACGTCTATCTATATATATCCATTTTTATCTACATACAGACAGTCTGAGGATCTCACTTTTTAAATGCAGGAACTTCACACCTGATTCCTCCTCCTGCAAATACTTACTCGTTCTAAAAGACACCAGGTGTCGCGGTATTGTTGAAGGAAGACAAGGGGGGTGAGGACTGCGGCGTAGAAGCCGGCCTCACGGTCCAGCATGTCCTCACTGTCAGACATACTATATATAGTGCCCCGGAACTTGTGGAGAAATGCAGTGTTCGTGTGGTCTTTGTCAAAGCTAAAAAGAAAAAAAAGCAATATATTTTGAATTCAGAACCTGAGATATTTATCAAGTTATGGAACAACAAACTCAATATCACACACGACAAAGTTAAAATTTCAATACGTCACTTAAAAATGAACTTAGAATATGCTTAGAATACAGTCTTCGCCGCGCAAGTTGACAAAACAGTAGGGATGCGCAGTTCGGTATCCTGTTATTATTAGTATTAGTATTGGTCGCGTACCTGATGCGACCAATCACGCAACAGGATTCCGTACTTTACTTTACTTTACTTTTTTGCCAAATTGTTGGTGGCTACTGCTAAAGCAAAAAGCATAAAGCGAAAATGGATAGTTTAGTAAGAAGGCGATCGAATGGAAATTATCTGAGGTTATAAACTGAGGTAGGAGGGGCTCGTGGTTAAGTAATAACAGCAGCACGAGTCGATCAATTAGCTAAAGTTAGGCTTGCCGAAGTTGATCCGTGGATGGCGACCATCTTTACATACCGAGACTCCTCCGTGTCTCGGAAAGCACGTTAAGCCGTTGGTGCCGGCTGTCATTGGTGGATCTTTGACAGTTGTTACAGGTCGTCAGGAGCCTGAAAGTCTGACAACCAGTCTTACCAAAGGGGATCGTATTACCCAGTGACTGGTTTGTGGAGGTCAAATAGGCAGTCGCTCCACGCAAAATACTGGTATTCAGCTGCATCCGGTTAGACTGGAAGCCGACCCCAACATAGTTGGGAATGGGCTAGGCAGATTGATTGTGAACTGAAGTAGCTAGTTAACTCAAACAACGAAAGTTAAAACATTATCCTCATCATCCTTAGGTGAGGACAGGAGGTTCGGTGAAGTATAAGGGAGAGTTAAAATCTATACAGGGTGTTTGGCGCATGGACCGACACAATTTTTCCAGGGATTTGGGAGGTCATTAGCTAGGCTTCTACCCATACACCCTTTGTAATGTCACGGTTGGTTAAATATGTGTTTTTTTTAAACGAAAAAAATACCCAAAATGTTACGTTAAATCGAAATAACTTTTTTGTTTGTGGGTGTAGTGGCACAAAATAAATTTTGTTGTATTCTCCAAAGTCATTTAAATCCAAATACATCTTTGTTTAATACAACTGGTTTCAAGGAAATTCTTTACAAGCTTCCAAAGTTTAATTTTTTATTGAATGTATGAAATTTTACAACTTCTAAATTCGTTAAAAAAAAAAACTAAGAGCCATTTTGAACTTAACTTTATTTTAAAAAGTTCTTTAGTTAATACCGTTTCTAACGGTATGCTACATGTCATAGAAATTATTAATTATGTAGTCAAAACACTAGTTAGAAGAGTCAGGGTATAAGAAAAGACTTAAGGTTATTATGTTTTTATTAAAGTTATAAAAAAGGAGGCAAAACACCCGGGAGAGATGGAAAGAAATGGGGGAGGCCTTAGCCCAGCAGTGAGACAGGCTAGTTAAAAAAAGTTATAAATCTTGTTGAAATTGACCTCCTCCATTTCGTATGCATGCACGACATCTGTTTCTTATTTCAACTGTCGTTGTACGTAGTCGCATTTCTTCTTTCATAGTTTGGAACGCGCCGGTTATTCGTTCAATTAGAACTTCCCTAGTGGGCACTTCTGTCTGGTAAACCAATTCTTTTGCACGTCCCCAGACGTAAAAATCCTCAACTCTGGATTTTTACGTCTGGGGACGTGCAAACGTCATACAAATGTGCGACGAGCTACCTGACGTGCAAACCGCACTGACGACCAGCGTGAGACAGATCGATAATTATAACATTCGTATTGGTATGGCAGAATTGCGTTCCACAGTGAATAATTAAAATGAAGTATATAGGCTTAGAATGGAACGCTTAGTTAAGCTTAGTTCGGGCACACCAAACACAACAATGCGAGCACGACACAATGAAATACAGCGATTCCGCAGACGCAGTGTTCCTGTAAACATGGAACAAGTAGCCTTCCACTACGACCCCGAAATAGATTATTGTGCCGACAATTCCGTGACAATTGGGTTTTTCACAAATATATGTAGGGGATACGAAGTCCACCGGGTCATGTAGTTAGAAATTTAATTATAGCAAATATATAGTAATCTGAATCTTCTAGTATTACATTGCCTTGTTGTAGGTAAATACATTTATAGCAAGGTACACCACGGTGAATAACAAATCCATTCGCTGAAACTTCGTGCCTACCTACGTATCTTATCATTACAACACTGTTATCATATCCGTCTCCTACATACCTATTTTCGAGAAATCATATCACTTATGATTTCTCGAAAATAAATACTTCCCAGCAGTGGACGTCTTTCGGCTGAAATAATAATAATAATAATATCCTGGGACATTATTCACACACGGTCATCTGATCCCAAACTAAGCAGAGCTTGTACTATGGAAACCAGATAACTGTTATACTACATACACTACTGTTTTTTTGTAAATACTTACTTATATAGATAAACACCCAGACTGAGGACAAACAGACATGTTCATGCACACAAATGTTTGTCCTGGATGGGAATCGAACCCACGACCAGCGGCATGATAGGCGGTATCTTGACCAACAACGCCAGCTGGCCTGTCAAATGATAATGATATCACATAATCTTAAGTGCCGCGATAGAATTTGGGGAGTCCCCGAGACATTAACGCAACAAAACACACAAAAAAAGACCTTGAACACGTCAGCCATTACAATTTAAACACCAGATGTTATCTATATGAACAGAATTTGGAACAGAAGGTTTAATCAGATTAATGTCGACGTAGATTATAACTTATTTAGTTTTGCATTTGCTTAGCAAGTTTTTATGTATCAAATAATAAATATTAATTTTATGATGATTGTTAACACGTGGTATGAACAAAAACACTAGTGTGATTCGGACTTGCACGCTCAGAATTCCGTGCCTCAGTGCTCCTCTCAGTGTATACAGGGTGTTCGGTAAAGAATGGATAACTTTGAAATAACATATGTATAATAAACCTTATATATATTTACTATATATCGATGCCTAACAGCCAAAAAAGGATAGGTGACATTTTTTTGTGAAAGCGATTTGTATATCGATATAGACGGAGAAAAAAAGCCTAATCTAACTATATATTAGAAGTCGATTTCGCAAAAAATGTCCCTTTTGGCTGATAGGCATCGATATATTATATATAAATAAATATTTTTTGTAGTTTTTTAGAACGGCCATAAGGTATATTGTACTTACTAAGGCAGAATCGCATAGAACCTTCTCACGATGTCTCTCGCTGAGGGTTTAAAAGCTGCGCAGGCGATCTCATTCTCCTGTTTCCGTTCTAGTTGCGAACGTCGAAATATCCAGCGATCTTCTGAGAAATCATTCTCTATGTCTAAGTCAACGCATAAAGACGGCCACTAGAAATAACAAAATTCAAAAGAATAAGTAAATATGGTGAAGAATATGGAAATAAAGTAGTATATAGTCTCAGACCAAATAAAAAACTTTTTTATTTGGACCATAGTGAATAAAGTCAGTGAATTAATTCTTAAGAATACAGACTGGGATTGAATGGCTAACAATTATTTTCCCTGACTGTACAGACACGAGCAAAAATTGACACCACACAGTGAAATTCAAGAACGATTTGCACTTAAACTATTGATTAAAATTAGAAGCTGTTGTGCGCAGAAACTTTTCACAATTTTTAGAGTTCACAACACGTGAGTCGATGAGAAAAAAATGGTTTTGAATTTCGCCTAAAAGTTTACATTATTTTCCCTAGTGACTGTGACTGACTGTACGTACTTACTGTTTTTTGATATTTACGAAAATATTGAGGGGAAAGGGGAGAGGTGACGTTTAAGTCTTTACGTAACAGCCGGTTTCTTAGGTTTTTTAACCTGAGTTTATCTATTCGATAGTGCTATACCTACAGACCTGAAAAACAGGGTGTGAAGTTCTTCATCCTCCATACAAAAGGGAAGATGTATGGAGGAGATGTTGTTGTACCTATACGTCAACGACTATGAAGGTATAAAAGCAAACAGTGCACCTGCGTTTGCGCACACACTTGTGCACTTTATCTCCTGCGTACCTGGCTAATCCCCTTTGAGATTGGCCGCCGGGCCCGAAATACGGTTGGGAGGATAATAATCTTTGATATCGTATATAATTCTGATAATCTTAAAACTTGAATTACAATTTCATGGAAAAATCTTATAAGCTTCCTACGGGACAGGCCTAGCCTAGAGCAGGAGTCGCGAAATAACTCTTGAGTAAAATTCTAAGAAAACGAAAATGTTTTAGCTAAAATACATATTCTGTAACTCTTATTTTCCTTTTAATAAATTTATTATAGGTAATTCTTCTTTCGTGATCTGCGGTTCACTTCGCGACTTGTTCTTCTCCAAATAATTTCTCCAATCTATTAGTACTTACCATAAAACTTAACCAAAGCAAAACGAGACATATATTCTGAGCCATCTCCGTCTTCTTCTATGATTCATGTTAGTTTGTGTTTCAAAGAAAACATGATAATTTACTCATTTAGTCCATGTTCACTACATGTTAATATTTTGATAGCAACAGACCTGTCTAGTTGACAGAGTGAACGGGAGAACAATGTACAAAAAAGGTTTGAGGTCCTGAAGGTCCTTAGCACATAGAATCAAAATGGTTTAAATGCATGATGTAGGTAGGGTCATGTATTGTACCTATGGACATTTCAGACTATCTCCAAAATGGCCTCAGACTGTACACGTCACCGATAGCGTCACGCCACTCACTGGTGTTGCAAGAAAATAATAATGCCACAACAGTGTTGCAATATTATATTTTTAGTAGTGCCAGTTTTTTTTATTATAATCAATGTCCAAAGGTAAAAGCGTCCATAGGTACAATACATGACTATACCTGCTGTTTTTTATTTTTATTTTATCTTAATGCTAGCCGATTACTGGCCCAAAAGAATCGATCAAAAGTATATTCTCCCCATATTAATATTTGGAATAGGCCAAATAAAATAGGTATCCAACTAAATAAAACAACCTAAAGAAATAATATCTGTCTACACCTGGCCGGTATTTATAAAAAATAGCTTTGGTTTCAATTATTTCAAAATATAAACCAAAAACCAAGAGAAGGTAAATAAAAGGTCTAAATGGTCAAATTAAATTAGCTAGCGAAACTACGCAAACGTAATGGGTTGGTATTGATATCTAAACACATCATATTATTATCAAATTAATTATATTTTTGCTTTAAGTACCTTTGTTTAGATATCGATACCCATCACTTCTGCAGAGTTTCGCTAGCTAATTTAATTTGACCCTGTTTATTCGATCTTATCAAATTGCACAATACAACACAACCTAAACAATTAGAGTTGTACCAGCAAGAATTTTAATGGCACGAGACCAAAATTATATATAACGCCGCTTTTATTTCTTTATAAAGGTACACCAACAGCTTCTGTATATGTATAAGTATATCTTAAGTACTATAGGTATATAGGGTGACTGGTAATTTTACATAAACACATGATTGTACTCATAATAACAAACAACTGTTACTATAGGACCTAAACCTGAAATCGCGAAAAAAAATCTGTTGCTCCCTACATTTATGTTCGCATAACTCGTCAAAATTTAGGGAACAGCTGATTTTCCCATAGTAAAAGTTGTTCATAATGATATGTACAATGACCCCTTAAGAGGTTGTTGGTGTTTTACCAATAACCCTGTATACTTCGACTTACACAGTCATCAGTTCGCTCTGTCGGTCATCTGGTTAGTTCAAAACAATTTCGCAAATCAATTTCCCCATCAATGTCAAGCGCTATCCATGTTAATAATTAACTTCATAAAATAATGCCGAGATATTCGATATATTTAATATTCGACTTGTAAGACAAAGAATGCAGACAAAAATAAAAATAAGTAGCTACGGCACACTCACACATCCAAATGTTTATATTTAGACTTATCAACATTGGTACAGTTGCCAGGGAAAAAAATTGCATTCTGTGTTTGGTAGATAAAAAATAACTTTAAAAAACCGACTAAGTGCGAGTCGGACTTGCACACGAAGGGTTCCGTACCACCGTACAATATTATTTTAACATGACATATTTAAAAAAAACCTAAACGAAGAATATTTTTTATCTGAAAGAACAATAATTGTTATTTTAGTTACAATAGTTATTTTTTGCAGTTGCAGAAAATTACCCATATTTCGGCAAAATATCTTATGAAGCGGCGTTTTTAGTATTTACTGAATAAATATGTACAGTATAATATGGTGCATCAAGCTACTACAATCTGTCAAATTTCATTAATAGATTTTCAACTTTATCGCTAAAGCATTAGGTTCAAGGTTGATTGGTAAAATTTGGCAATTTCGGGTAGCTTGATGTGCTAGCGTCTCTGCATAATATATAGAAGTTTCAAATTCCTAACTTTTTTAGTTGTTGTTATAGAGCTCGTACAAAAATGGTCTAAAACTGACAACTTTTGCGACTTGGCCTCCTATTTCTTCATTTTTGAAGATAAAAAAATTAAAAATTATATTTGTACTCTACTCTATGAGTTCTAGACATTGATGGAAGGAAAAGAAAATCAATTAGTAGGCGCAGTTTGAGTCGAAATATGACATTTTTCAGTTCTGATCAGATTTACTGCCGATATGAGACGACATCTTAAACTGTTTTGGTATTTGCAACAGATTTTCTTACGGTTTCTGACACTGACGTAGCTATTGTATTTGCTTGGCACTAGATATTTTAGGCTCATTGCATTCCTTTTGATGCAAGCTTTCTTCGTTTGGAGTTTTTTTCATTTCTGATATGAGACGACATTTGACATTATTTTGCTATTGGCAAATTCATTTAAATTTTTAACCCTATTTTGTCCAATATTTCTGTTGTTTCTCTTTAGGTAGTGCTTTGTCCACTCTTAACCCTTACACCAGAATAACAGATCACACTAAATACATTATTGCGCTATACGAATTGATATTTCGACACATAGTGAAAAGTAGAGGGTTGCGCGCATGCGCCTACACTAGGAGTGTAACGTCATCCGCAAGTTATTATATAGCTATCCGGCTATTTAGATATCCGGTTTTAAAATTGTTATAATTATTACCTATCTTATGAATGCTAAACCATCACTCTAGCTTTAAAAGTCTGATAGTTATTCGCGGTTCAAATCTTACATGTTTTTGTTGGTCAGAAATATTGAACTTCAACCAGTACACCGAGCGAAAAGACGTTTTAACGTCAAAAATGTTTCAAAATAAAAAGTGTATTGTATTGGGAAGACCCCCTTTAGTTTTTTACTTTATTTAATTTTTATTGTTTTTAGTTATAGCGGTAATAGAAATACACAATCTGTGAAAATTTCAACTGTCTACCTATTACGGTTCATGAGATACAGCCTACTGACAGACGGACGGATGGACTGCGGAGGCTTAGTAATAAGGTTCCGTTTCGCACCCTGCGCTACGGAACCCTAAAAACAAGTCAATACGTGCATTTTGTTCATGGAATTAGTATGTATTTTGTTACACTCATAGACAGAGAATGGACTGACGGACCGAAAAGTACGAGAGAGAAAAAGCGAATGTTTGGCCAGTAGTTGTCTCTTGCTAGAGAGTGATTAATTTTGTGAGGCTACAGTCCGGCCGTCTCTTAACACCTGTCATTTTCATACTAACGAATATGTGTTTTGCGAATTTGATCCTTATTACAACTACAAAATCGCGTCACATTCTCTCGACGGCCGGATTGTAGGTAAGGTTCAGTTCATTCTCTATGTCTATGGTTACATTGCTACTTACTTATTGTTCTTTTGGCGCTCGATAAACGTTGACAGAGGGCCCTGTTGGTAAGCATATAGATGCACTCTACATGTACCTATACTAACATAGTTTTTATTTTTAATGTTTACTAACATTTTGTGGATTTTCTAAATTAAAACGAACAGTGGAATTAATCATAATTTTAACGTTAACGTTAATAACTTTTTGGCTATTCATTTAAAACTGTGTTCGCAATATAGTTTCATAGTTTGTAAAAGACAAAGGAGAAGAATTTGAAGTAGTGCGTACATCAACTTTGTTATTATTGATTTTATTAAAGCTGCATTATAGTTGAAATAAATGTTATACCTACAGAATATAACTTAAAATAGGACTGGTATCACTAAGCGACTGTTTACTTCAAGGATGAATGCTCAAACAAGCGCGCGATCCACGGTACAGTATAGTAGGTAGTTAGTCATCGGTCACTGCCCGCGCGGTGCGCACACGCCATGTACGACGCGTTGCGAATCGTGATCAGTGTGTGTGAGTGATATGTATGCGAATTACTGATTAACATTATTGGACATGATAACGCGCACAAAAAAGACTCTCAGTGACTGTACTGTGATCAATCAAAATGGAAAACACTAAAGATACACTCAATAAAAATGCATTCATGTTCATTTACGTACGCCAAAATAAACCGACTGCAGAGAAAATTGTAAACATCGAGAAAATATTGAACGATGGTGCTTATATTAACTTCCCTGATGCCAACGACAAACACAATACTATTTTACATATCGCAACTCAACAGGAAGAAAAAGATATTGTGGAATTCCTCTTGACTAAAGGTGCCCTTTTAATGAATAATTTGGATAATAAAACACCATTGCAAATAGCAAGAGAAAAGAATACAGAGCTCAGTAAAGAAATTCTCAATATTTTAACTAAGAATGGGAAACATTTGCCGCGTATCGATGTGTCGAGTTCAAGAAATCTTCAAAGAGGATCAAATCAGAACCGTTCAATATCCCAAAACAATGGGCCCGCCAGTCCAGCAGGAGCCCTGTATCAAAAACGAAAAGGTACTTCAGGTGTAAGTGGCCAATTTTACGAAACTAAACTCTTAAGCTTAGTCCTGCATCGAGCATTACACGATAAAGTCATTGAAGAATATTACTTAGCAGCCAACATAGATGACATTGGAGATTTTGATGACGTTTGCTACAGGTTTAAAATGCAAGAAGATGGCAAGACAAAACACGTTATGTGTTTCATGCAAGCTAAACACCGAGAAGACCCGAATAAAAATAGACTATCTGTAGATAGTTTGAAAGGTGTCTCAGGACAATTCAGTTTGGTAAAATATTTTGATAGCTTCTTAAAAATTAAGCAGAAATTTCTAAAAAAAAACCCTAGAACCTGTGATCCCATGTTCGAAGGTGAGTTCAATGATGTTGATTGTTATTTCATTTTGTATACACCTCTTAAAAAAAACTTCGATAGAATACTTACCGGGAACAAGCCTGTTTGTCATAAATTGCATGACTGTATAAACACTGGGCAAAAAAAGGAAGATGTCTTTCAGTTTAATTATGAAATCAATGAAATAAATTCTTTGACGAAGTTTATGCAACAAGAACGCATTAAGACTCTGGGAGAACATTTTTTGACCTGTATTTTGTCTGGTAATACTAAGGATATAATGAATAATGACTTAATTAAAATATATCACCCAGCTTTGGCTAAAAAAGTAATTGAACTCACAGGTAGTGACTCAAATTCCTTCGAAGGAAAATTTCGGAAAGAATTTTTTGACTGTGATGACGATCTTCTAATCACATTAAAAGAAACTCTCTACGAACTGATAGTAATTAAACAAACAAAAAAAACAGGACTTACGAAAGAAGAAGTTAAAGAGAAAATTAAAGCTATCGTAAATAACCCATGTGCTCTAACTATTAGTACTTTGATAGGACAGGTAATACTTTTTGATGACAAAAATAATAAGCTATGCCTCGATAAGACCAAAATATCTCTAAAACAATATAAAGCGGAGGACATCCGCGAGATAAACCATTGTTTGCAAAAATGTCAAGTCACACAGGCTATAGTTAGTGATGCTATTAATATAATTGGTAAAGATAAACTGGAGTCACTTACTTTCAAACTACCACATACTTTTGGCAACTCTGACTTTCCATCAGACTTAAAACAAGTAAAGAAAGAAAAAACTGATAGGAGAGCATTCCTTGCTGATAAATTTTATAATTTAATAAACAAAGCAAAACTACGCTCGGAAGAAGAACGAAAAAATAAAAATGAAGATGAAATTTTATATCCAGTGGAAATTTGCATATGTGATGAAAACGTTGGTCCCAAATTAATACTAGAACCAAAACATCTCTCTCATACCACAGGAATCGGCGGTACAGTAGGAAATCTCCTGCAATTTGATAAAGAAACCCAGTCTTTTATATTTAATACAAATGAAAAATCACTTGGAGAAAATTCAAAGTACATACTAAGAGAAATAAGAAAACTAACGCAAGATAACTTGGCTCATTATAAAATTAATGTCAAAATTAATAACTTTCCGCGAACCTCTTTCGAAGCTAACGAAAATGATAAAAAACTCGCGGAAGAATTTTTAAGTAAATTATGGTTTTACACAAACCAAGCTAATGAAGAAGCAGTGGAAAGCATACTGAAAAAAGAAATCGATCAACACTATAACGTAGATAAAAGCCAAAACCAAATTCTGTTTCGAGTGCATTCCGACGCAATTTTCCTAAGATTTCATGACGAAATACAAAAATGGTGGAAATCACAATCACAAGCCCGTTACCTCACCAAAACTGATACTATTTTTGATGAAGCTAAGAAAGATATCATAAACAGTCCAGTATTAACGGTACTTAACGTCATGTTCATAAGATCTCTGAAAAACTTAGACATCGAATTTGATGCTGTTGCAATAAATTCTATAGATCTAGGCAAAAAAAATGAAATTAATAAAATACTAAATATACTCTCTGCGGCTGTAATTTTAAGTGCCAATAAAATAATGCAGTTGGTCAGATTACAAAACAACTACACTTTTGTGAATTTAGATTATGTGCATATACTCCCAGAGAACGACAAAAATAAATTAATGAATGAACTGAGTGAAATGAAAGCGGTCACATTAGTTATCATTTGTGAAACTTCTTTAGATGATCGGCACCAAAATACGATCAAAGAAATAATTCAAATTTATAAAGAAAGAATTATCATTATAACAGATAAACCATTACAAGAAAAAACTTATCAAAATAACGACTTTATAGTTTTTAATGATGAAAACATAAATTTAAATGATTTACATCCTGACTCACAAACAAAACTTCTTAAAGAATTTAAAGTATGCTACCAGGGAAAAGAAATAACATTAAATGCTATAATAGACGATAATTCAAAAACATTAATACATGCTAAATTTTTGTGGTCGCTATTGAACAAAGTGAAAATTGAAATAGGGCAAACACTCGACTCATTTAAATATGATGAAATTAAAGATTACTATGTTAATAGAAGTTTACTTCGGGATAGCGAGGAGTATGAAGTAAACACGTTTAATGACATTGATGATGCAATTGTCCTAATAACTTCTAAGCCTTGTATGGGTAAGACTATTCTTCTTACTCATTTATCATTAGAAACTAAAAAAATTGACCCAAAGCCTTGGATTGTACGAATCAATATGTCAGCTCACAACAATGATTTTGCAGACTGGAAATTACACGTAACTCATGTAATGAGATTTCTTTGTAAAGCTGCACTCAAAACAACAGATACAATAAAAAAACTTAATTTCATCGAGAGCACCGATCAAACTGTTGAGCTTAACAGGGACAACTTGGAAGATATTTCTTTTGAATTAGAGTGGTTTATTCACTTTTACAATCAAGGAAAAATAATACTATTATTTGATGGATTTGACAAAATTCACCCTTATTTCACAAAGGAGGGGATCGAATTAATACTTGCACTTAAACGAGCCAACAAACGAATGTGGATAACATGCAACTGCTATACTGTCCATATTCTAGAGCAGGAACTAGGAGCCTCGTACAAGCTCGAGCGGTTGTCGACGAAAGAACAAGAAAGCTTTCTGCGTAGATTCTGGAAAACGAACCTGAAACTCGAAAAACTAAACCATCAGCAGTTTAATAATATCAGTGTATTTTTTAATTACATCATGGAATTGTTCAATTCTAAAAGCAATGTTTTCACTGAAGAAAGACCAATGATTCCTTTATTAAGTATACCGCTCCACATCGTATATCTAATGGCAGTCGATTACTTCAAAAATGAAATTAATAGTCTCTCACCAAGATTTCTTCGTGAGACATTAAAAAAGAAATGGAGGTTGAATTCTTATACATCTTTGGATCGATTCTTGCGAGAAGGTGAAGAAGAATCTTTAGAGTTAGCAGGGACACCTTTACATATGTATATAGCTGCAAATTATTTCAAGCTACAGATAACTGATAAATTCGATTTAAACCTTAATAAAGATGTAATTATTAATAGGTCAAATGTATATTTAAATGCAATAACCTCATACGAGCTATTCCTTAAAAACAACATTAAACACATTTGTGATAATGAGAACAGAAATATTGAGGAAGAGCAAGACCAAGTGCGGGATGATTTTTTCCATTCTCATAGAAAAATAGCTTTATATGCAATATGTAAAGAGACTGATATATCAAAACTACTTACTGAAACTGAAATATCTGATGTTAAAAATATGTTAAAAAAACTTGAATCAGGTGAAATAAAGTCCCAATTCATAGACTGCGTCGTGGACGGTATACCACAATTCTACAACATTTTATTTGCCGAATATTTTATAGTTGAATTCGCCTCAGATATACTAAAATGCATATGCCGCAGGAATTTGACACATTTGACACTGGAGTCATTGTGGAATTTTATTGTTAATGTTATACTTACGTATGGCCCCATTGGGATGAGAAACGCTTTCGACTACAAATTAAAATATGACCCTCAGTTAGCGGAAGCGGTAAGTAACGAGAAAACTGACAAGATTATATTTGAATTAATTTTAAAACAAAAAGCGAAGTCTGAAATTGCCGGTCGTGATGTTGAAACCTGTTTAAATATTGCTATCAGTGAAGGTTTAGTTAACATCACTAATCTTTTATTGAAAAGTGCTCGTCGGTATGTAACAAGAGATAACGTAGAAGGATTCTTGAGCATCCTTAAATCTGGTGCATTTATATTGGGGGCAGCAAAACCGTCTTGGAAACAGCAGACATCCGATGTGATGCGCTGTATCGACATTGTAGATGGAGAGAGTTTGATAAAAATGATAAATTCGACCGAAATAGAAGGTGTGTCGCAAACACTTGCCGGCTTATACTCGAACACTGACATGGGGAAGCAATTACATGAGAAGATAAAAAAGGAAATTTGCACACCAATCCAGCAGTTTACAGAACAACTGGTAGAATTAAGTGAGGGGAACGAAAACCTATCGACCTTGGTGGAAGTTTTGCCATATCACCTTCCTGCGATAGTCAACTCGCTATTTGGTAAGTTAAGTGAGGAGGTTGATCAACAAGGAACCTCTTCACTTGATACTTCTCTTGAGACTTTCGCAAGACTGCAGGAATGAATTAAATATTTTATTCACGCAATAACATTGAGCGCCCATAAGCTTCAGCTTTAATTTTCACTTGAGCAAGACCTGCTCAGAGTCAATCGGCCTAGCCTTTTCCCAACTATGTTAGGGTTGGCTTCCAGTCTAACCGGATGCAGCTAAATAGTAAACCCAGAAAATAGTAAAACAAACGGTGCAAAAAAAATATTGTGCAATAATATTAAAACTCGCTCAAACTTTTATTTAATCACTGCGCAATCTTCAATACTAACCCTAAACGGTCAAAACCATTCTAAAAGTATAATTTGTAAAGATTATGTCACAAATTCAAATGTGACACTGTTTGTTTTTTTTTTTTTACTAGTTGACCCGAAGACCTTGTCCTGTCCAAATTTCATACAAAAACGTTCAGTTTTTCCCGAATTTGAAAATTTTTCGGGAATTTTTTCCAGTTATGCTTACCAGCAAAAACCTAATTCGAACTAAAATTACAAACACACAAAAAATAAACATTTAAAACCAAAAAATAGCAGCCGTTCGCTAGTGATACGCTTACCAACGAACAGCATTTCGTTTAGAATAGATATACTTAGTCAGTTTGAATTTTAATTTTCTAACCCCTAAGAGGGTTAAATAAGAACCCAAACCTATGAAAATTAAGTTTAAGTTAGATCCCAGATATAAAACTAGGGTACTATCTTACCCGCCAGGGTTGCGGGTTGTTCGAAAGAGTTACCGTGGCCCTGGCACAGGCAACTGAAGGAACACGGGTGGGTTTTAGTCAGTAGAAGTCTGACACGCCCTCCCGCTCCACCCAGAGCAGGAGAAGTTATTTAATGATTTCCCATCCACAAAAAAAAAAAAGGGTACTATCTTAGGCTACTATCTTAGTATTCCACTATATAAAATAGGGGTAGGTACCCACGGGCCACGTTTTGTTTACATAATGCCAGGTACATGTAACGTAACATGAAATGTAACAATAAGTAAATACAACTAGGTATACAGGCGAATTTGTTTCAATCACCAATCTGTGCTTATGGCATAAGCGCCAATACCAAGAACAAAATGACCCATCGCAATTGTAAAAATAGTTTTCTTCTATGTACAGAAACACCAGCAGATCAAGCTACCCGAAACTATCAAATTTCCCAATCAACCTTGAACCTAATGCTTTAGCGATTAAGTTGAAAATCTATTAAAGAAATTTGACAGATCGTAGTAGCTGGCGTCTGTACCTACTTTGTTCGAGGTAGCGCGGGAAAAGAGTTTCTAGAAGGACTTGCGGGAGGCCTTTGCCCTTAGTGGGACAGTATAGGCTGAGTAAAAAAAAAAAATGTACCTACTTTAAGTAAATAATGTGAACTACACAGTTGTTACTACAGTGTAAACTGTGAAATAAAATCTTAGCTTTTATAAAGAAGACTGAGTCTGAAATGTGTCATAATATTAGCATAAGTTTTAATAATAATTGTTAATTTAATTAACGTGTAGGTTTATATAAATAGGAACATTACATACCTACGTGCTGGTAGGTAAATGAAGTGTATGCGTATTGTTATTGTTATGTTATCTACTTATTTATTTAAAACCGCATTTACAAATTCACGCGATTGACGAGGCGAGCGGCAAGTCGAGGCACGAGCACGAATATGTAAACGGTGGTTCGTCATTCGCCTCGTGATTCGCATCGCGGTTTTTTGGACACGAGTCAAAGGGAAAGAGTGACGAGACGAACGAGTGTTTACACCTTCGCTTTCTAGTTCATTTTGTAGTAAACGGCCTATCAAGCAACATAACAAAATGGACGGGACCAACAATAAAATATATATATATAATATATATATAATAAAATAAGCTTTACCAAACTCAGCCAGTCATTTGGAATCAAAGGATGCTCATCATAAAAATAAGCAGAAAATATACAATGCTTGGACTAGGATATCAGAAGTAATGGGAGTAAAAAATTTTAAAGCCTATTTTTATCGACGACGCAAGAAGCTGGCTTCAATATTAATCATCGTCTGCGGCGGCTTTTTCTTATAATTATTTTTTGTAGCACCTCTAAATTATATTGACTTTGCATTATGCAATGCAAAAGCCGCTAGAATGGCGACGTCGTCTTTTTCGTCAAGTTGAAGTAGAAGTGAATAGATGCGAATGTCTAAACGGTCACTCGTGTAACCAAGCCACACGAATATCTCGCCAAACAATTCGTCGAATGGCGACGCGAATCACGAGCGCGCATATGTAAATGCGATATAATATAATTAATTATTTGAATGTATAACTTAAATACCTACCTACATATTATAGAGAGCAACGGATGGCCGCGTAGTGCAATCCACGATAGGCTAAATATGCTTGCTTAAGAGGCCACTGATTGAATGGACACTGATTTGAAGACGAGATATGAGGAATTTCAAATTTCTATAGAAAACTTATTTTGCTCATAATTCATGTTTAAATCAATGTTCTTATTTAATATATAATTGGGAACCTAGATATTCTGTAATCCAATCGGAGTAAATACACACTACCTTAAGAATATTTACAAAATATTTTGGTAGGTAATTCGTTTGTATGAACCAGGCATGCTTCGGCCTCTTAAATCAGGGACTGAAAGCGGTTATGGTTAAGATACCTCAAAAATATACCAGTACCTATAGATACAAAGTTAAAATATAAAGGTATCGGTATAGCTCAACCTTTATTTTAATCCAATAAAGGTTGAGCTATACCGATACCTTTTTAAATAAAAGTTGGGCTAAACCGATATTTAACCACTACACGATTTCGGTACCGAAAAACATGCGAGACGGCGCGACGCGGGTGCGCGGGGGTCGAACACGTTAGAACTTGTGTATTTTGTGTCAAAGAAAACCCCTTATTATTAAGGTTTAGGTACTGCTACAGATTCATTTATAAATGTTATAAGTACTTCTACCGAAATATACAGGTACATAAGCAACCACAAAATACCGCTACTGAAAAAAAGAACGGTATCGAAATATCTTGGTAACCCTTATTTAACGGTATGACGTCATACCGAAATTTAGTTTCCCTTAATTTTTGGGTAATTCAATCCCTGGCTTAAATATACTTATTATATTGATTAATTAGGCATAGGTACCTATTGGTGAGAAATATGTATATTAAGCTACTAGATAATTTTAAAATAATCTAATTATGGTAAAACAAAGAGATCTTGGCCATTTTACCGCTAGATGGCGCTGAAGTCAACATTTTTAGTTTATTTTGTTTTATGTGTAGTAATTGGAACATTAACAGTTGTCGTAGGAATAGTTTACGCAGTACTCGGACATTACACTTTAGCCTGGTATTTTCTTTCATTTGTCTTAATGCAAGATCCACAGACAATAGTTTGACTCTGCTAAGTGTCGCATACGAATCTGAATAATAATTATATACAGGGTTCAATTAAATTAGCTAGCGAAACTCCGTACACGTGATGGGTATCGATATCTAAACATGGTAAAAAAAATCTGCCTAGCTTTTTCCCAACTATTTTGGGGTCGGCTTCCAATCTAACCGGATGCAGCTAAATACCAGTATTTTACGTTACTGGGTTATACCCCTTGGTAAGACGGGTTGTCTGACTTTCGGGCTTCTGACGACCCGTAACGACTGTCAAAGATCCTCGAATGACAGCCGGGACTAATGGCTTAACGTGCTTTCCGACGCACGGAAGAGTCTCGGTATGAAAAGATGGTCACCCATCCACAGACCAACCCCGGCAAGCGTAGCTTAACCTGATGGATCGACCCATGCGGCTGTTATTACATAGCCACGAGCTCCTCTAAACATGGTACCTAAAACAAAAAAGATATCAATTTGATGATGTATGTATAATTAATAGGAGGAGCTCGTGGGTAAGTAATAACAGCCACACGGGTCGATCCATCAGGTTAAGCTACGCTTGCCGGGGTTGGTCTGTGGATGGGTGACCATCTTTACATACCGAGACTCCTCCGTGCCTCGGAAAGCACGTTAAGCCGTTGGTCCCGGCTGTCATTCGTAGATCTTTGACAGTCGTTACGGGTCGTCAGAAGCCCGAAAGTCTGACAACCAGTCTTACCAAGGGGTATCGTATTACCCAGTAACTGGATTGTGGAGGTCAGATAGGCAGTCACTCCATGTAAAATACTGGTATTCAGCTGCATCCGGTTAGACTGGAAGCCGACCCCAACATAGTTGGGAAAAGGCTAGGCAGATTGATTGATTGATGTATGTATATAATATGACATATTATTAGATGTTTTTGGGGTCATCAACCGGTAGTGTAGTCACTTAAAATATCAGTTTAAAATTCTGTTTTGTTTGTGTCAAATTCACAGACGTGATGGGTATCTTCTCAAAACGATAAAACAGATATTATCAACTCACACTTCAAGTAAGTAACAACACTAACAGAACACTACCAGAAGTCACTGACTCCAAAAAATCATCAAAACTTTTTATTTTGGTATGTTTAGATAAATCGATACCCATCACGTCTACGGAGTTTCGCTAGATAATTTAATGTTACCCTGTATATTTGAATAAACGCTTACTTAGTAATGTCATAATCCGAACTTTCAATTTTTCCTGTACCCTAATTGCGTAACATAATATCAATCGGAATCCGTTTCATTTTGACAGTTTAACAACATTCATTGTGTTATTTACGGTGCTTAGCAGACAAAATTTTCGAACATATGAAGCAATGGATTAGCAATTTGCTTCAAAATGATTCAGATTCCGATCGATAGTGTGTTACGCAATTAGGGTGCTGGGCTTAAGAGAAACAGGCTGTTACTCCAAAATCAATGTTCATTTAACACCTGTTCTGTTATTAGAGATTCAGTTTCTCGCGACTACTATGTATATAGTCGCGAGAACCTACCTACTTATTAGATATTGTGTCAAACCAATGTGTGGCGATCTCGTTATAATAAGAGGTGCTACAAGGATCGTCTGAATGATATTGACAGGAGGCGTTCTTGTTAATCATTTGTGAAATTGTCACTGCCATTGTACAGACGCCAGCAGGTCAACCTACCCGAAACTGTCAGATTTTCCCAATCAACCTTGAACCTAATGCTTTAGAAATAAAGTCGAAAATCTATTAAAGAAATCTGACAGATTGTAGTAGCTTGATGTGCTGGCGGCTGTACATTGACAAAACAAGATAGCGGCGTTTGTTCCAGTTTTGGCCACGCGCCAAAATAACCTTGTAGCGCTGTACTAATCTAAGCATTATGTATTATATTACCTACTTACAAAGTATTCAGTCAAACAAAAACTTTTAATTTAAATAAATACTTTTAAGCATATTTATTTCTTTTTTTTTTTTTCATACGTTACCTACCCTTATTCAAGTAAGCCCACGTTCTCACGGACGTAAAAATATTACGGTGGGATTTTATCGCGCACTGGATTTTCATCTCTCGGTGTTGAGACGAGCATTCAGAATCCAACAGTGGATACCAGTGCGCCGAAAAATCACTATGTTGGATTTTCAACTCTTGGCGCTAGCAGTGCGTTGAAAATCCAGTTATGCGAAAAATAATCGCCGAATGAAAAATCGCCCGTGCTAACCTGGGCTTAGGGAGACGGAATTGTAAAACTTCTATGTAACCATAAAACTTACCGAGTCGGAAGAGACAAACTCAATCCCGTGGGAGTACATTTCCCACGCAAATAGGTAATATGTTTATACAAGGTGTAACTTACATAACGCACAACCTCTTAAGGGGTCATTGTACTCATCACTACGCACAACTTTTACTATGGGACAAAACTAAAATCGCGAAAAAAAAAACACCTGTTCCCTGCATTTTGACGAGTTATGCGAATAAAAATGTAGTGAACAGCTGATTTTTTCCGCGATTTCAGGTTGGTCCTACAGTAAAAGTTGTTTATAATGATGAGTACAATGACCCCTTAGAGTTTGTGCGTTAATTACGGGACATGGTGTAGATACCTCAGCTGCTTAAGTTCAGAGTGAAAACGTTTACGATAAAAATCGATTCCAAAACAGTTTTTAGGGTTCCGTACCCAAAGGGTAAATAAAACGCGACCCTATTGCTAAGACCCCGCTGTCTGTCTGTCTGTCCATCTGTCACCAGGCTGTATCTCATGAACCGTGATAGTTAGACAGTTGAAATTTTCACAGATGATGTATATCTGTTGCCGCTATAACAACAAATACTAAAAAACAGAGTAAAATAAATATTTAAGGGGGCTCCCATACAACAGACATGATTTTTTGCCGTTTTTGTAGATAATGGTACGGAACCCTTCGTACGCGATTCCGATTCGCACTTGGCCGGTTTTTATAAACACCTAAGTGTACGACCCGAGTAAAAAGCGTCCAGCGGGGCGTTCAGCGTTGCGTGCAAGCGGCGAAGAGCGTTCACCGAGCGCCGCTCGGCCGTCACTCGGGACACTCGCGAGTGTGTTGTATGTGTTTAACAAGAACGTCGCACGCCCCGCCTCGCTAGATGCTCGAGTCGAGCATGCAGTCAGGCCGTACACTTAGATTTACCTTGACAGATGGTAATAATATGCGAGGCGGGTCCAGTAAGAGGCGGCGGCATACGACGGCGACGAGAATACTCGCTGGTATGCGTATGTATCAAGCGTAAGTTTCACAGCGACACACGCTCGGCGGGCAAAATACTTTACCCGCCGAGCGTGTGTCGCCGAGCGTGTGTCGCTGAGCGAGTACTCTCTTTGATAGCTCTTCTTGCTGCGAGAAACGAGTACTTGCTGGCGGTCTGAACAGTCAGCGATAAAGTATTAATATATGTATCTCGTTTACTTACACACAGGAACTACAATATTTTGTACAGACGCCAGCACATCAAGCTACTACAATCTGTTAAATTTCTTTAATAGATTTTCAACTTTATCGCTCAAGCATTAGGTTTAAAGTTAATTGGGAAAATTTGACAGTTTCGGATAGCTTGATCTACTGGCGTCTGTACATTTTTTGCACGAGCAAAACATTGACAGCAAATTGCTTCCTCGTCGGCGGTGGGAGAGGTGCCAAAGACTTGAATGGGTCTTACCTTAAAACCTTAAAAGCTACGGTTTTCTAGAAGAGTGGTCACCGCACATAACGGTCGCAGTAACGGCTGTCATGAAAATAATGGCAGTTGCAAAGATTTAAATCGTTGGATTCGCCCTACAGCATCAAAAGATAGTCGTGTTTCTGTTTCGGTTTGACACCTCTTATACACAATGACGCAGTGACTTGACTTGATCGTCACGGAAATGCTATTTAATAAATGTGTGAGCTCACTTTTCTTAGTATGAACACTTCTTTTGCGTGACTAAGTATGATGAGGGCAAATCTAGCGATTAAAATCTTTGGGGGGCAGCATTTTCATGACGGCCGTTCCGGCTTCTTTCCTAGGAAACCGTAACTTTACCATACAAGCTCTTATCATAAAACCTCATCATGATATTTTTTCCGCGTTTCAGAGATTTGTCAAATTCTGACATTGAAGAGAGATGTCAAAACAAAATGCCTAGTGGATTCAGAAAAATGTTTACGTAGCAGTTATAAATTACAGTGAAATGTACTTGAAATGATCTCTTTAGTGATTCCAGTCGTATTGTTATGGGCTACGGTATGTTATGTCTCCCGTTTTCTTACATGAAGGTTGAAGTAAGGTAGTTATAGGGTGCCAGCAAAAAAAGAAAGAAGCTATGTTACTCGATTGGGGTGCGTCCCGGGAATATGTGTCCCGGGTCGACGGCGCGTTGTGTTCCACGCGCGCCTCAAAGAGATGTCAGCACTAGCTGAAGGGGTCCGCTAGGGCCGATGCCCGCCAGGGTTGCGGGTTGTTCGAAAGAGTTACCGTGGCCCTGGCACAGGCAACTGAAGGAACACGGGTGGGTTTTAGTCAGTAGAAGTCTGACACGCCCTCCCGCTCCAGAGCGGGAGAAGTTATTTGATGATTTCGCATCCACAAAAAAAAAGGCCTAATATGTGTCGCGGCTAAGCGAGTGAAAATTCAAATATCTGATGAGAATTATTTTAGAATAAAACACCACGCCTGTAAACTCCGAAGGGTTAGGCAGAGGAGTACCTACAGAACACCCACATTTCACCAGTTCTATTTAAGTCCCATATAATAAGGGGCGAGCCTATTGCCATCAACCGGGCACAAGTCCAAACTGTGGGCTGCCGCTGAGAAATTCCTAACAAAATCCCAATACCACTTTGCCTGATCTGGAAATCGAACCCAGAATCCCTCATGCTCAGCAGCAGTGCACTGGACCAACGGAATCAAAACTAATAAAATTCGAGCTCTGACCCCTCGAAGCTGTCGCTGTCCTAGGCGTCATTACACTGACCGGTCATTTTCCGGGCCTTATTTAACCGAATAATGTAGTCTGTCCCCCATCCGCACGCGGAATCTTATAACAGACTCATTTTATGGTGCGGAAAATTAAACTATCCTACGTTGGCTGAGGTTGGGAAACTATTATAACATTTATAACTTAGGCCGGGTTCCCACTACGTCGGACCGGCAGATTTGCCGGAAACCGGACACCGGACAGATTTGTTCACATTACACCGGATCTCACAAGAAAATCAGACAGTCAAGTACGCACCTCAGTTGAATTTGGACCAGTGCGCACAATGGACGACGAAATTGTTGTGTTGTGGTGGTGTCTTAATAGAAGGTATGACGCGAGGGGAGCTTGGGCGGGGCGAGCGGGAGACAGATACCGGCGCAAACTCGTTACTCCGGTCCGGTGGTTTTACCGGCACTTCGCAGTGACAAAACGCTCGGTAAAAATGCCAGCCTCGGTATTTTTGCCGGACCCGGGATAATGTTCATCCTGTACAAAAAAGCGGTGAAAGAGATAAACCTCATAATTACAGACCCATATCAATCTTACCTACACTATCTAAACTGCTAGAAAGGCTCATGAATGGCTCGTCAAATACCTTGAGAAAAATCATCTTTTATCTTCTAGCCAATATGGTTTTCGTTCGGGAGTGTCCACCAGTAATGCGGTTCTAGATCTCATGAATTACATTGTGTCCTGTCTAGATAATAAACATTATGTTATTGGCGTCTTCCTAGATTTGGCAAAAGCCTTTGATACAATCTCAATTCCCGCTCTCATTGCTAAGCTTGAGAAGATTGGTATCAGAGGCGATCAGCTCTCACTCTTCGCGAGTTATCTTACGGCAAGACGCCAATGTGTCAAAATAGGTGACTGGATGAGCGACGAACTGCCTATAACTTACGGTGTGCCTCAGGGTAGTATCATTGGACCGACCTTGTTTCTTGTCTATATTAATGACCTCTGTCGTCACGAACTTTCTAATGGATCCATCTTTACCTACGCTGATGATACTGCCTTAATATTCCACGGGTATTCCTGGGAGTCGGCATTTAAATACGCACAACCAGGACTCGACATTGTTACTGACTGGTTGTCGAACAACTTACTCACTCTTAATGTAGATAAATCTAAATATCTTACCTTTTCTCTGTCTAAAGTTAGTAAACCTTCAACATCACATTTTTCATTGATTGCACATTTTTGTAATAGATCACCTCAAACACCATATAGTTGTCCTCTTCTAGGTCGTATAGATAGTGTGAGGTATTTGGGTGTTCAAATAGATGACTCACTATAATTTTATAATCATATAGACTTACCTCCCGACTGCGCAAATTGATATTTATTTTTAAGAATCTCCGCCATGTGGCCGACACACAGGTGCTTAGACAAGTCTATCTAGCTCTCTGCCAATCAATTGCACAGTACTGTGTAGTTGTCTGGGGTGGCGCAGCAAAAACACATTTGTTAAAATTGGAACGTGCTCAAAGAGCAATCCTTAAAGTAGGTTGGTCCCTTCCTTATCGTTTTCCTACCACCGATCTTTATGAAACCTGTCAGGACCTCTCTATTCGGAAATTGTTTATTCTAAATTTAATTCTAACAGTCCACTCCCGCAATTCCTATAATCCCAAAAAGTTCGAAGCCTTGAGACGTAAGCATGCAGTGTGTTTGTCCATTCCTGTTCATTCAAAGTTAGCTCAACGATTCTTTGGCTTTCTTGGTCCTTATGTATACAACAAAGTTAATACAATATTACATATGTACTCAATGGCTAAACATAAATGCAAAACTACCGTAAGGAACTGGCTGCTGGATATGGACTATGAAAGTACAGAAAGCATCATCCAAACCATTCAATAATTTTAAACGTACTTCCCACTCATACTTGCTAATAAGCACAAACTCTCATAGGACTTACATGCACATACAAACAACACATTCACACACTACACTACACACATATTCCTACAATAACATCACCTAACATTACACTTCACAAATATAACCACCTTTTTATATAGATTTACCTCTCTATCTAAACTGTTTGCTAATAGTGTTATGTATAAAGTGAATCAAGACGCCGTTAAATATGATTAATATTTAAAGGGGTGTGAGCCTGGAGACCTGTCATACAGGTCCCGAACCTAGTTCAGACTCCAGCTCTCACAAAGGTTCTAGCATAAGGCAAAAATGTATATACACACTACTGTAACAATGTACCTTTATGAGAGAAATAAACAGTATTATTATGAATGTGAATAGCTTCGTATAAATTGTACAGCCACTAGCCCTTCCGGCAGTTTTACCTGCCCGGCAAATCTGCCGGTCCGCCGTAGAGGGAACCCGGCCTTACTAGCTTCTGCCCGCGACTTCGTCCGCGTGAAATTTCTTGTTCCCCCGACGCACCCCATCGCATCGCATCGCCTGCCCGCGTTATTACTAACTTAGTTTTTGCTTAGCGTTCTTTCTGACTTTTTTGCTTTTTGCTCGGCTCCTATGGGTCCTAGCGTGATGTTAAATAACCTTCCTCAAGAATTGGGCTATCAAATGCAAAAAGGTTTTTTAAAGCCTACTGGTAGTTCCAGAGATTAGCGTGCTAAAACATACAAACAAAAAAAAACAAACTCTTCAGCTTTATTATTAGTATAGATAAGGTAGTAGAAAATGGTAGGCACAATTAACCTGATTGCCTAATTTAAAAACACCTGAAGGATTTTGAAGGAAATTCATAATCCATTGCTTCATAATGTTTGGAAAATTCGTCTGTCCGACAACGTAAATAACATAAAGGAACAAAATCAATCTGGCTAGCCTTTTCCCAAATGTTGGGGTCGACTTCCAGTCTAACCAGATGCAGCTGATTACCAGTATTTTACATGGAGTGACTGCCTATCTAACCTCCACAACCCAGTTACTGGGTAACACGATACCCCTTGGTAAGACTGGTTGTCAGACTTTTGGGCCTCTGACTACCCGTAACAACGGTCAAATATCTACGTATGACAGTCGAGACCAACAGCTTAAAATGTGATTTCCGAGGCACGAGGGGTCTCCATATGCAAGGGATGGTCCACGAAAAGACCGTGCCAACCGTAGCTTAACCTTCGATCGACCCGTGCGGCTGTTACTGTATTATTTAGCCACGGACTCCAAATTGTCAAAATGACAGGCATTGGCGTTGCAAGTGTGTTAAGGCTCCCGCAGATAGGTGCGACGCGACAGTGCGACGCGATTCTGGTAGAACAATTTCCATTAAGTTTTCATAGAATCTGTTCTACTAGAGTCGCGTTGCGCCTGTCTTCGGGAGCCTTTATGCAATTACTCCGCTATTTAATTAATAAACTGGCATAATAAGCTAGACAACTCAATTCAATTTAAATTTATTCAAACATTTTCCGATACGTAAAATAAAACTGGTACAGTAAACTATGTTCCGAACACCTGTGTTTGTGTTAATGGATGTTATCAATTTTTTTGCACGCAACCCGCTGTTTTGTTATGCATTGAAACTTTTATGGAGCGATAAAATTTAGGTTTTTATTTCTATTGTGAATAAGTACCTACCTGGAAAATTGGGATTACTCGTTTGACTTATTAATCCAATCATTTGTAGCCTGCCTCTATTCTTATTAATTAAGGCTCCCGCAGACAGGCGCGACGCGACTAGTAGAACAATTTCTTTGAAAACTTCATGGGAATTGTTCTACCAGAATCGCGTCGCGCCGTCGCACAGTGGGACGAAAATCGAGTTTCATAGACATAGACCACTTACATTTTTTTTGACGTTTCCTTGCTGGAAACCAATGCAGACCAGTTAAAGAAGCCCCAACATTATCATATTTTTGTACGTCAGGTGATTCTGACGCGAAAATATATTTTTTTAATAAAAAATGTATGGAGGAAAACAGAAAAATCCATTTTAATCGAGACTCGTGAGAGTGCCCGTTATATCCTGTGGTGTGATTTTTGTCCTTATTTTTTACTATTTTGTGACATATCGCACACCCCTCGCACTCGATGGACTTTAGGTGAAAAAAAAATGAAACGTATTTTTTATTATTATTTCATTTTATGAAACTCGATTTTCGTCCCACTGTGCGTCGTCGCATCGCGCCTATCTGTGGGTGCCTTTAGCGGTTGACAATTTCTATCAGTTGTCATCTCAGAATTTACTATCCTCCCAGCCATGTCATTATTCACACAATCCTTTCATTCATATTTTCTTTGATCTGCCTCTAACCATCTACATTAATGCTACTTATTCCCCCACATCACAATACCTATATACTACTCAAAACAAAATAAGGGTCACTTGTTATTTTTACATTTCAGTGTAATTTAAAGAACATTGACTAATTGAAGGGTACAGGAAAAGAAAGGGCCTAACTAACTATGCCATTCGATTCGTTACAAGCGGGCCTTTCATTCGGTTTATTCAGAACTGTATAAAAAGAGCCTATTGGCATTGTAAAGATAATCTACAAACAAAAAATCCACAAGCGACTAAAACGATCACATTGCAGCTCAAACTTGACATTAAGGTGCACATTGCTAGCAAAACCCGTAAAGGAGGTTCACACACTAGATACCTAAGTGATATAATATATAAAATTTACAGGTAATAAAATATAAGCGCTGATTGTGACAGAATAATTACACGTTCAAATAAATTATAATATAATATAATAATAATAATATCCTGGACATATGGATATCTGGGACATTTCACACACGGTCATCTGATCCCAAACTAAGCAGAGCTTGTACTATGGAAACCAGATAACTGATATACATACTACATATACTACTTTTTTTTTGTAAATACTTATAGATAATTACACCCAGACTCAGAACAAACAGACATGTTCATGCACACAAATGTTTGTCCTGGATGGGAATCGAACCCAAGACCTGCGGCATGATAGGTGATATCTTAACCAACCACGCCAACTGGACTGCCAAAATTAGTCATTATCTCTGAATACTGTTTTTGCTGATGAGCCCCTTTCTTTTCCTATGTCCTTCAATTGCTAAGTAGCAAAATATTGATGTTATGAGCTCGTCGATATCTAACCTCTCTGATGTTATGCTTGAAATCAAATGCTGGCCATAACTAAAAAAATACGATTTTTTCCTTTTCAACGTTTTCCTCATTCCTTATGAAACCAGAACAAAGCAACGCTGTTTAGCAGCAAAAATATGTAGGTGTGGTGGTCTGTGGTAGTTGTATAGAGGTATGAGGAACAGGGTGTAAAGTTCACTGAACCTGTAAAGAAAAGGGAGGATCTTCCGACCAGAGGAGTGTTGTGTCTGGTGGACTACTGCCCAACGGTTGATGTCGGGATGTTGTATATAATTAGGAATGCCAGTCGCGCGGTAAACTCTGCTTGCGCGATGCTGGATGCGTGTGACGTCAGGTCTTTGATGCGTAGTTCTCATGTGGCGTTGAAGATGCCACCTCATTGCGGCGCCACAGTAGGTACTTCCCCGGACGAGCACCTTCGCCAATGATATTTTATACACAAGACGTGTTACGTTCATAGTAATAAACGTTTAAAATCCGGTCTTGCTCAATGTCCCAAAAAAGGAGGGTCGTGTTTTTTTTTATTATTACGCCTTGCTTGACGTGGACTAAAGACAATAGCCTAATGTGTCCCAATAGGGACGAGTCTTCACAAAACACGCAGTAGTAACATATCTGCCTCATTTTAATATACACAACATAATATCATTGACATTCACTAAGAACTCTACTTACTACGAGCATAACATAACTTTCGAGTTTCTTACCTGTCTGGTTCTTGTGTGAAGTATGACTCAGGAATGATAAAGTGATTATTTGCATCAATAAGTCCTTAAATGGTATTATACTAGCTTTTGCCCGCGGATTCGCTCGCGTTTTTCGGGTTGTACTCTACTTGTAATATTGTATTATAGTTAGGAGGATGAAAAACTGGTCTATCGACACTCTAGACTCACAAAATATATAAGGTACAGTCATGAGCACTAATATGTATACATTGAGCAACATTTAAAAGTGATTGTCTCCTACAGCACCTATTGATTGAAATTACAGGTTGTTGCAAACATGACATTTTGGAACCCATACTATTATGAAATAGGTCAAAACTCAAAGTCGCAATCGTTATTACATGAGAAAAACGATTTTGAATTTTGTTATGTGTATACATATTTTTGCTCGTGACTGTACTTAAAAAAAAAATCTTAACACTACTGAAGTTTCTATATTAATATAATTCAATCATGATTCGAAGGACACGTGGCGCCATCCATTATCATAAGAACGTTATTGTTATTTACCTCGGGAACAGTACTTTTTTTCGGGATCTGACAACGTATTTGCAAAATTTCAGGATGATCGGTTCAGTGGTAGGCGTGAAAAAGTAACAAACAAACTTACTTTCGCATTTATAATATTAGTTAGGATTAGAGAATATTCGTAAGTCATGAACTCATGACCTACACAATTTAGGGGAAGCCCCTAATTTCCAATCATGCAGTGTTATCTCAGTGCGCCATATGTAATTCATAATATGTATTAATAATTCTTATCACATTGCAGATATGTTGGTACGTTCCTACTTGAAAAAAATATATTTCATTAACTACTATTTGTTACTTATTTAAACAATCGGTTTTATTACCAGTTTTGGTAATTAGTAGATCGCTCACTCACCCTCTAAAAGTCACTTAAGAATAGAATAGAAAAGAATACTTACTTTTACTTTCGACTTCGCGAAGTCTGTGCTGCCGCGAACACGCGACGTCATGGATGCACATCTTTTTCTAATGATGGCGGCAAAACCTTCAATGTTATCTGCAAACGTCTCTGACGCACTAGCGGCATCGGAAGGCGGAGCTGCAGCAGTACCTACAAGTTTATATTGAAAGCGCAGTTCAAAAAACAGGACTGACAGGCCATAAAACTTCGAAGTCTATTTATCTAAACTTTAGATTTAACAAACAGTTACCTTTAGATCCTAAAGGTAACTGTTTGTCCAATCAGTTAAGTATGATTGATTGCCTACTAGATTTTGCCCGCGGTTTTGCCCGCGTGGGTTTCGGCAATGATCCCACGGGAACGTACTACCTTCCGAGATAAAAGTATTCTATGTCCTAATCCAGGTCATGCTCTACCCATGTGCCAAATTTCATGCAAATTCGTTCACCCGTTTTAGCGTGGAAGCGTCCCGAACGAGCTGAGAGTTTACACTGACGGGTCAAAGACCGACTCCGGAACCGGTGCCGGAGTTTTCTCGCACGACCTCAACATAAACATATCCAGCCCGCTGGGAATGTTCAACACTGTCTACCAGGCAGAATGTGTGGGCATTATTCAAGCGGCGTATGCCATAGAGGCCAGGAGAGTTACGGATACCCATATACGTATACTCTCCGACAGTGCCTCAGTACTCCAAACCTTAGAGAAAAAATATATTACTTCAAGATTAATACTAGAATGTCACAATGCGTTAGAACGAGCAACGGTATCTAACCGCAATACAGTGACACTGCAATGGATAAAAGGTCACAGTGGGTCTGTGGGTAACGATGCAGCGGACGAACTTGCTAGGAGGGCATCCAGTGCGTCAGTCTATGGACCCGAACCAATCGTACCCATCCCCTTCAACCAATTACGCAGATGGCTGCAAGAGATCACCCAAACAAAAGCAGAAGAGTGGTGGTCCTCCGCACCAGGGTGCAGGCAGTCCAGGGAGGTTATGCCAAGCCTAGATGGCAAACTAACCAGGCGACTATTACGCCTGGATAGGAATGGCCTGCGCCTGATGACGGGGACCATCACAGGACACTGCTCGCTGAACAAACACTTTTACACAATGGGCATAACGGACAGCCCTCTGTGCAGAGCTTGCATGGAGGCTGAGGAAACCGTTCCGCATGTGCTCTTCGAGTGCACAGGCGTTACCCAGATTAGAACAGAAACCCTCGGGACACCCAAATCTTTAACAGATGTTCTGAACAGACCAGAAGCCGTGACCAACTTCTGGAGGGAGGTGGGCTGGTTGCAATAAACCCCGACGGCCGCTATGGCTCACGCACAATGGTCCACTTGAAGGATTAAGTGCGGAAACCAAACCCAATAACATAGAACATAGCGTGGAAGCGTAACAAACAAACAAACTCGCTTTCGCATTTATAATATTACGTATAGTTAGGAGACGGTAGGTAATGCGCAGTGCACATCAAAGAATGACGGACGCTTAACCTTTTTAATTGGTCTGAGGACGGACGTTATAACCTTGAGACGTAACTCTTATCTCTTTGTTATAAAATATAAATTAGAATCATTCTAATTTATACCTTACCTTACTAATATAAGAGTTACATTGCAATGACTTACGAATGGTTTTAAGTCGATCGTGAATATCCTACAAAATAAAATAAAAAAAGTGGCCAAGTGCGAGTCGGACCATTTAACACTTCATATTTTAAAAATATACTTAAGTTTAAAAAAACACGTTTCTTAAGTATATGGGGACCCCATTTAAATTTTAACTTTATTTTATTTTTATTATTTGTTGATATGTACACTCCAGCAGTTTAAGCTACCCGAAACTGTCAAATTACTATAGCGATAAAGTTGAAAATCTATTAAAGAAAGACAGATTGTAGTAGCTTGATGTGTGTGTACAAGAATTCAGAATGTTTAAATTTGTTTCAGAATATTTATACAGTCTTTCTACCTTTATAATGAGGAGCTCGTGGCTAAATAATAACAGCCGCAAGGGTCGATCCATCAGGTTAAGCTACGCTTGCCGAGGTTGGTCCGTAGATGGGTGACCATCTGTATATACCGAGACTCCTCCGTGCCTCGGAAAGCACGTTAAGCCGTTGGTCCCGACTGTCATTCGAGGATCTTTAACAGTCGTTACGTGTCGTCAGAAGCCCGAAAGTCTGACAACCAGTCTTACCAACGGGTATCGTATTACCCAGTAACTGGGTTGTGTAACACACTATCAAAATAGTTTTGAAAATGTAGAAATGATAAATGTCGATTTTATCGATATCGATATTATTGTTGCAAAACTGACTTGTGCATCACTATGTTTAGAACATTCGTCCTGACATTGTTGCATTGGCCAATCACAACCGCTGTATTTTCTTCGTCCCCTGGCCCGCAGTGGTGAGATGTGTGCCTAGACGAAATCTGTCTATCGGCTCTCAATTGATTTAATTCTCTTTGCTAACAATTAATGAGTTTAAAAAAAATAGTTTAATTCGTGTATAGGTGCTCCTCACCAGGAGCATTCGCTTGTAATGTAGGTAACCTTTACCTGCGACCTAGAATAAAATAGAATAAAATATTTTATTTGCGTAAAACATGGTATACAAGGGTGTTAAATACAAATTGTGGCACAAGCATGTTTAGCTAGCATAAAATATAGCATGCAAAATTTTAAAGACAAGCAACAACAATCGTTTTCTTTTTTAAAAAACATCAACATTTTTTCTCTATAAATTCTTTTAAACTATAAAAACTCCACTCGAGTAACCACTTACGAAATTTAATTTTAAATAATTTTGTATTTGAAGTTTTGAAATGCCTTGGTATTTTATTATGAATGCACACACACATTGCCAAGCAGTTACTATTGTAATTTAGACAATCCAGGCAAATCATTTAACACTAGTTTATATGGATCTCATCGGTTCCGAGGATTTGCAGTCTTAAATATTTTATTTTATTTTATTTCTTTTAGGAAAACTTACAGCTAAACAGATACAGTAGGTAATAGTTTAAACAAAATATGGCCAATTACAAGTTTTCACATGTAGTATAAAATTACATGAAACGGGAAAATAAAAATATACTAAATTGACACAAAAAACAGCAAAATTACTATTAACGTTCGAAGAAACTATTAGTTAACATTTTCCTCAATTTAGCAACACTAGTATTAAAAATGTCGATATCAGCTTCCCGGCAGGTTGCATTGTACATACGACTCGCTCTAACCATGTATGAGTTCCGTCTGTATATATTGATTATTGCACACCCCAGTGGTAGCACTGGGGTGTGCAATAAATCAGAACTACGTAAGAATGCAGACGACACTCGCAGCCCGACCTTATTTAACAGCTCGGTAACACCAGTTGTTCTATTAGCAATTTTGAAAAGAAACAAGATCTGATATTTTCCGCCTTTCGTAAAGTGGAAGGATATGAAATTTTTTACAACGGTAGGTATAATTAATTAAAAACGTTTTAGACCGATATTGAATGTGCCTTAAAAACCTTTTCTGTATGCTCTCAATACGATTTATGTAGACATTATAATTGGGGTTCCAGACCTGAGAGGCATACTCTAAATGACTACGAACAAAAGAACAGTATAATATTTTAATAGTCTTTATGTTTTTGAACTCCGAGGACACCCGAAGAATGAAACCTAGTGCTTTTGATGCTTTCTTCACTATATTGTCTATGTGTGCATCAAACAGGAGCTTAGCGTCAAAGGTAACACCAAGATCCTTGATTGTGTTTACTCTAGTTAGTGCTGTATCCAAAAGCAGGTAATTATGGACAATAGGGATAGGTTTCCGTGTATAGGAGCAGACATAACACTTGGATACATTCAAGTCCAGCTTATTATTACTACAATATACTTGAAAATTATTAAGGTCTGACTGTAATAAATGAGCATCTGCCACGGTATTTATTTGTCTCATTATCTTCATGTCATCAGCATATAGTAACAATTTTGAATACCGGAATTACCGGAAAGAAGAAAAGATATCGTTGATAAAAATATTAAATAACAGTGGCCCTAGCAAGGATCCTTAGGGAACCCCCGAAGGGACATTCATAGATTTAGAGCAGTATCCATTTAGGACTAGAGTCTAACATCTATTCTCCACATAGGACTTGAACCAGCGGTAAAGATCACCCCTGATGCCCACCGATAAAAGCTTACGCAACAGGATCACGTGATCTATCCGGTCGAAACATTTACTGTAGTCAGTATATATAACATCTACTTGGGACCTCTAAGACATACACTCAGAGAGGTAGTCACTACAGACAATGAGATTAGACGTGGTTGACCGACCCCTTACAAAGCCGTGTTAGCTTTCACAAAAACTGTGCTTGAGTGCCGAATAAACCTGTGCGTGCACAATTTTCTCCAGCACTTTAGCAAACACACACAGCTTCGAAATAGGTCGTTAATTCTCAACCAATGTCCTAGACCCTTTTTTATGTATTGGTGTTATATACGCCGACTTCCATATCTTAGGCACCACGCCAGTAGCAAGCGATTTTTCAAATAGTATGGCAAGAGGCACAGAAAGATCCTTGGCACAGTTGACGATGAATATGGATGAAATGTCATCAGGACCCGCAGATTTGTACAAATCTACTTGTTTTAGGAGCCTACGTATGTAGGCCAGTTTGCCTTATTTCCACTTGACAGTATATAAGAGGAAGTTTGAAAGTGGCGCCAGTGACAGAAAAGTTGAAAGGAAATCGTTTGGCTTGGTATGGGCATGTGATGAGAAGGGACGAAACGCATGTGACTAAAAGAGTGATGAATATACATGTTGATGGATGGAGAGGGAGAGGAAGGCCGAATAAAAGATGGATGGATTGTGTGAAGAATGATATGAAAGAGAAGGAAGTGAATGATAGTGTGACGGTTGACAGGGGAGAATGGAAGAAGAAAACGTGTTGCGCCGACCCCAAGTAACATGGGATAAGGGCAGGAAGATGATGATATGTCATGCGCGTTGTCATTGGGATTGGGTTCTTCGACCATATTATAAGCCGAAGATTGACTG
The DNA here is from genome assembly GCA_948252095.1 of Dicycla oo. Taxonomy (NCBI): domain Eukaryota; kingdom Metazoa; phylum Arthropoda; class Insecta; order Lepidoptera; family Noctuidae; genus Dicycla; species Dicycla oo. The sequence goes on from OX411716.1 coordinate 21,673,696, forward strand.
TTGGCATTACTAGTGTCAAAAAAGTTAGAGCGGAAACAATTGCCTAACATATCACAAATTACGTCTCCATCACTGGACTTTACCTGGCCAAATTGCATCACCGAGGGGTAGGAGTAAGATTGTTTTTTAGACTTGACGTATCTCCAAAAGGCCCGCGGATTGTTACGTAAGTCAGATTCAATTTTAGCTATGTAATTGTCAAACATTTCCCTCTCTAGGTCTTTAGCCCGTTGACGGAGTATAATGAAAGATTGATAGTCAGATAAGTTCCTGTACTTCTTAAATTTAGTGTGAAATTTTGCTTTTTTCCTTTAAGATTTTTATCAGCGGACTTTTGTACCAGAGAGGGTATATTGATTTGGGGACGACAGTTTTTGTCGGTATATACGTGGAATTTAGCCTCATTAATACTCCATAAAAGTATGCTACCGCTTCTTCCATCGACCTACTACCTAACTCCGATTGCCAGTCTACACGATTTAACTCGCCTTTTATATTTTCGTAATCAGCAGACTTGTATAAAAATTTTACGTAGGACCTCCCTGGTAGTCGATGTAGTTCAACGAACTCCGCGGTAACACATAAGGCTCTATGATGAGGATCTTCAGGCACTAGCGGATCATCACAGCAGCTGGTGATAACTTCATCATTACAAAAAACCAAATCGAGGATTCTACCATTTATGTTCGGGTGACTATTATATTGCAGAAAATTACAGGTATTAAAATTATCAATAAAAGTAGTCTGAACATTGCCATGAACATTTGTAGGGTATAGTGATTGTCCGTCGCCGGCCCGCTGCCATACAATATTGGGTTGATTAAAATCGCCCAAGATAATAAACTTATCGGACGGACGATTGAGGGTAATTTCAAGTACGTTGTCCGAGAAGTTGCTCAGTTGAGCCATTAAAGAATTTCCATGACTCTGACTGCATACATATACAGCCGTGTTACTTCTACCTATTTAATTACATGCATTAACCTATCCTATTGGTTACAATTATCTCTCTCCACTAACTAACAGCTGACAGCCTGCGAAGTCTACTTGTAAAGCCCTAGCCGCTACAGTGGAATCTTGGATTGTTACATTACAGGCGACTTAACAAGACTCAGATGTACAAACAGATACATAGCAGGATACAGACAAAACAAGCACAGACAAAAACGAACACTCACAATGTAACTAAATAACTGTAAATATGTCTGCTGCAGCATTGCCGTATATAAGGGCAATCCAGTCTGTTGGCGATCATCGCCAACAGCGATCGCGGTGTTGGCGCACTCTGCGCACCAGAGGCCGACCTTAACCCGACCTACCTTACCCTTAAGCCGACCCTTTTTTAATATACATAACTCAAAACTAAGTTATTTCCACCTTGTTATTTTAACATTTAATTTGTAATTTAAAGAACATTAACTAATTGTTAAGTAGCAAAATATTGATGTCTGAACTCGTCGATATCTAACCTCTTTAATGTTGTGCTTGAGATCAAATGCAGGCCATAATTTTAAAAAAAAAAATTTCTTGTTGGTAATCTTGTTTCGATTTTTCTTTAAGTTTTGTTTCGGTTAGCGGCTTGGTATTCTGAAAATTATCATAATTTTGAAGAGATTCCAGCAGAAAACGTGAGGCATTTGAACGAGAGCATGCATTCCAGGCTTCAGGGGTGCATAGATAAAAGAGGAGGGCATACTCGTTATTAAAAAACAGAAAGAGAAACAAAAAGTGATGATTTTTTAGTGACTTTTCGTTGTTTGTGTTTTTAATTTTTTATTTGTGAGAATAAGTTAAATAAACATGTTTATTGATAATTAATTTAAACAGTTACTAGTTTAAACGGTAAACATTGGTGCCGATTCTCTTGTCACAAATGCATCTAAACTGGACTAAAAATCACTAAAACTTAGTTTATTCCTGTCAAACGGCGATTTCCCATTTTGAAATTGACTAAATTGATACAACTATATTATAGTTTGACAGCACTAAATTGCGTTATGTTAATTAGTTTAGTATAAATCGCAATTTTTTATTCTGAATTCGACGTTTTTCACCTAAAATTTTCTTTGCCAAACTAGGTAAATCAGACTATTTTTAATCGCGTCTAAAAAGGTGTGGAATAAAATTAGTTTTCATGAATTAAAATTTCGTAAAACCGTACTGTATATTTTTTTTCTTTTCTTTTGCTTAAATGGTGTGTCCTATCGCAAAAATAATGAAAGTTTCCATTACGGACCCATGGCACCCTTGGAAGATACCTCTGGGGGTGCCACGGGAACTGGAATTCGGACCCGTGGCACCCCCAGGTCCTCAAATCCATACAACGCTGTATCAGTGATATCACGGGTTCTATTTCCTAGTTCCAATGAATCTACCAATCGAATAGTGATGGAACAGATGGACAACAGTGGCAAAATAATTTCAATAGTCTAATTTTAATATTTATATAACGCAATTTCTCCAATGCGCGGCCTTTTATTTTGTGGATGGGAAATCATCAAATAATTTCTCCCGCTCTGGGTGGAGCGGGATTTTTTTTTTTTTTTTTAATTAGGACCTATCGCAGTTTGCTCCGGGAGCATTGATTGCTTAACCGAGCGTTGGCGGGGCCAGAAGGGCCTCTCGCCGGGTTAGATATTAAACTCTAAGTAGCGCAGCTAAGGGCGTCCCATAGTGGGACTCGAACCTAGGCTTAGGGCGCTACTGTCTACTGAGCAAGTGGAGACTTGTTCCATCGGTATGTTATAGGGGTGGAGCGGGAGGGCGTGTCAGACTTCTACTGACTAAAACCCACCCGTGTTCCTTCAGTTGCCTGTGCCAGGGCCACGGTAACTCTTTAACTGTGCTGACATCTCTTTGAGGCGCGCGTGGAACACAACGCGCCGTCGACCCGGGCCTGTTCCTTACCGGACGGCGAGCTACCCATTGCTCGCCATCCGCAAGCCCGCGACTACGGTGGCCGGGAATCGGCTATCCATTCCCGACGCCCAGGGCGCCTCCTACGGCGACTAGGGGCGTGAGGGCGCAAAGATTGATCTTATTTCGTGTACAAGAGAATCGGCACCAATACCATTGTTTTATGTTTACTGAAACTAAACAATGAATTAATTTAATCATTTTCATGGTACACCTTAAATACCTAGGGGCATTTGAGCAATGATGAGTACAATTATTGAGTCAAAGTTGTTAATAATTTATCAACTTTAACTATGGGACCAAACATGAAATCGCGAAAAAAAATTAGCTGTTCCCTACATCTTGACGAATTATGCGAATATAAATGTATTGAACAGCTGACTTTATTTTCCCGATTTCAGGTTTGTTCCCATAGTAAAAGTTGTTCATAATGATGAGTACAATGACCCCTTAAAAGGTTGCCACTATTTACATTTACACCCTGTGTGTTTTTTTTTTTTTTGTAATCACTTGCTCGAAAACGGCTCTAACGATTTCGATGAAAGTTGCAATAAAGGGGTTTACGGAGGCGAAAAATCGATCTAGCCTAGGTCTCATATCTGGGAAAAATCGTTTTCTCTATTATCACACGAGCAGAGCTCGGTCGACCAAGTACTTACTATAATAATTATATTATAAGATTATTTGAGTTTGTTTTGTTTTTTTACTTTCTTTTCTGTTCCTTTTCTTTCTTTATTAATGAAAAGCCTCTCGCCAACCGCTATCAAAGCAACATCGTTCTATTTCTGCCCGAAAAATTTGAATCGAAATAATAGTTAAAGATCTCACTGTGGTTTATCCAACAAAAAAAAAATTGAAAAATGCTTTGTTCTATGTTATTGGGTTGGTTTCCGCACTTAATCCTTCAAGTGGACCATTGTGCGTGAGCCATAGCGACCGTCGGGGTTTATTCCAACCAGCCCACCTCCCTCCAGAAGTTGGTCACGGCTTCTGGTCTGTTCAGAACATCTGTTAAAGATTTGGGTGTCCCGAGGGTTTCTGTTCTAATCTGGGTAACGCCTGTGCACTCGAAGAGCACATGCGGAACGGTTTCCTCAGCATCCATGCAAGCTCTGCACAGAGGGCTGTCCGTTATGCCCATTGTGTAAAAGTGTTCAGGGAGCAGTGTCCTGTGATGGTCCCCGTCATCAGGCGCAGGCCATTCCTATCCAGGCGTAAGAGTCGCCTGGTTAGTTTGCCATCTAGGCTTGGCATAGCCTCCCTGGACTGCCTGCACCCTGGTGCCGAGGACCACCACTCCTCTGCTTTTGTTTGGGTGATCTCTTGCAGCCATCTGCGTAATTGGTTGAAGGGGATGGGTACGATTGGTTCGGGTCCATAGACTAACGCACTGGATGCCCTCCTAGCAAGTTCGTCCGCTGCATCGTTACCCACAGACCCACTGTGTCCTTTTATCCATTGCAGTGTCACTGTATTGCGGTTAGATACCGTTGCGCGTTCTAACGCATAGAAACGCATAAAATGCTTTGTTACTGTGCCTTCTGAACAGACTTTCAGAGTTCAGAGTTCAACAGAGTTCTCAATTCGTCGTAATTCGTGTATATTTTTTTATGTGAATCAAGAACTGCCGCTGACCGTTGTCCATGACCTAGGACAACACGCGGATCGCTCGCTTCTGCGCACACATATACTGTCTGGTAGCTGACTGATGCATGTTATATCGCTACTATTCGCTACCTAACGCTACGCCCATACGGATACGCCCGCAAGCATGTTCACTTCACCACAGTATAAAGGCTCCAGCAGACTAGCGCGCGTGTGACTCCCGTAGAACAATTTCTATGAAGTTTTAATAGAAATTGCTTCACCAGAGTTGCGTAGCGCCTGTCTGCGGGAGCCTTAATAATGTAAAGTACCTAAGCAGTATTACGTCTTCATACAATAACTGGCCAAAACGCATGAATATGAGAGTGAGTGTAGTATTTATATAGGGTGACTGGTATAATTAGTGACCGATACTTAAACACATGATTGTACTCATGATAACAAACAACTTTTAATATGGGACCACATCTGAAATCGCGAAAAAAATCACGTGCTCCCTACATTTTGACGAGTAATGCGAACATAAATGTAGGGAACAGCTGATTATTTAAGTATCGGTCACTAATTACCAATCACCCTTTATACCTGGCCTGGCCTGGCTGGGCTGGTGTCCGCATCTCCCAAGCGAGTATTTTGCGTACGGAAGTGAGTGTATGCAATCGAAGATGGGATGATTGTTCAATATGAGTGAGTAAAGTAGTAGCTAATCTATTTGGGGATGTTTTGCTTATAAACTGATGTTGATATAAGTAAGTAGGTTTGTGTAGGACCTGTGAGTTACATAGGTACCTATTCCTCGATGCTAACAGCTACGTACAAAATGCCATGATGATAAAAAGTTCCACGAGTAATCAGCTTGGGTTTATATCACGGTTACAAAATGTGGTTTTATTCGCCGGAAGCCTTCGTATCGGAACCGTGTCATTACTAAAATAAACCTACCTTACGTAACATATTATGCTGTTTATTTTGGATTATTGCGATCTGTCACCCTGCTTTGTCCCCTTAGACTCAGCCTTTCCCAGTGGACGATAACGCCCCCTTGTGGGCGCTGGATCTTTTCGTGTGGCACGATTACAGAGAGAGACAGAGAGAATTAATTTTTAATTTGTATTTATTAATAGATAATAGACAGACATATAAAATTGTATAATTAACTATTATGTAAAGGGGCCGTTGGATTTTTTTTCTTGTAAAGGGGGCGGTAGTCCATAAAAGTTTGGGAACCTATGCCTTAGAGGAACAGATCGGAAAAAAAATTGATCTGTCCCCCTCTTAGCAACGAGATGACAGTTTGAACTTTATTCACTCCTATCTGAGACAGATAAGAATGAATAAAGTTGCTAACAGGGAGACAGATCAAACTTTTTTTCCCATCTGTTGTTCTATGGGGACAAAGCAGGGTGACAGATCGGAATAATCATTTATTTTGTAATTTATAACAATACACAATTAAACACTTGAATACCAATGTTCATTAATTAGTCATTAATTCATTCATACATTATGGTATGCTTAATACAAAAAAAATCTAATATTAAAAAAATATCATCATCTGCCTAGCCTTTTCCCAACTATGTTGGGGTCGGCTTCCAGTCTAACCGGATGCAGCTGAATACCAGTATTTTACACGGAGCGACTGCCTATCTGACCTCCACAACCCAGTTTCTGGGTAATACGATACCCCTTGGTAAGACTGGTTGTCAGACTTACAGGCTTCTGACGACCCGCAACAACTGTCAAAGATCCACGAATGACAGCCGGGACCAACGGCTTAACGTGCTTTCCGAGGCACGGAGGAGTCTTGGTATGAAAAGATGGTAACCCATCCACAGACCAACCCCGGCAAGCGTAGCTTAACCTGATGGATCGACCCGTGCAGCTGTTATTACTTAGCCACGAGCTCCTCCTAATATTAAAAATATATTATCCATTATTAATATTCATATAAAAATCATCATTATCTGTACCAATTATAGTGCAAAGCCGAAGATTATTACTACAACCCTTTAAATGTCACAAGATCAACCCTGTCTGGAATAGCGGCCTATAGGTCAGCGTTGACATTGGACTGGCTGGCAGCCGAGGACATGAGGCAAAGGGAACTGGCCTCGGCTTTCGAGACGGAGGCTGCTCCCCCGTCCAGGAGTATCTCGACCGACTGCATTGGATACGCGCGGCCAGCTTCGGGGAAAGTCGCTCGGCTGATGCTGGAACTTCTGAGGTGTGTCTAAACTTCAATACAGAATCCATACTAATATTATACAAGGTCAAATTAAATTAACTAGCGAAACTCCGCAGACGTGATGGGTATCGTTATCTAAACACGATAAAAAAAAGCAAAAAGATTTGGTGTTTTTTTGGGGTCAACGACTGCTGGAAGTGTAGTTACTTGAAGTATGTGTTGAGAAAATCAGTTTTATTTACTATCAATAAATGTGGATTTATGAGTGTAGTCGATGGGTATCGATAGGTACCCGTCGACTACACTACTACTTATTTGTCGTATTACGTTGACCCCAAAAAAATCATCACATCTGTCTGCGGAATTTCGCTAACTAATTTAATTTGACCTTGTAAATGCGAAAGTAACTTTGTCTGTCGTCTGTTAGGTACCTTTTCCCGGCTGTACGGTTTCAATGAAATATGGCACACAGGCACTTACCTTGGGGTTTTTATCCCGGTAGTACGCATTCTCGTGGGATAACTTCCGTCCTCAACGCGGGCGAAGCCGCGGGCATAAGCTAGTCTTAGACATTTATTGCCTCTTAATCAATTCGTTTGTTGTAAAAAGGAGTTTAAAAAAATGCTGGCAACAAGCAAGCAAGCAAGCTTTTATTTACTTTCACCTGTCCCGGTATGTCTGTAATCGAATCTTGCAAGTTAAATTTGACCCACTTCCCGGTTTCCGATTGAGCTGAAGTTTTACATGCATATGTAAATCGGATGACAATGCAATATTATTATGACATGGAGCTGATCTGATGATGAAGCCGGAAGCTGGCCATGGGAACTTAGTAATAAGGCTCGTTGGATTCGTCTTGACAAGGATGCTGGTCCTAGATGATATTCAGATTAATAAAAGCTTTTTTTTTTAATAATCCACTTGTTTACTTCGTCGAATGCAATGGAATTTGAACTTTGTCATGTATGAAATCGAATTTTTGATCCCAAAACTTCACTGAAGTCATAAACTCATAAAAAAATGACAATATTCTACATTATAGAATAAGGTCAATTTTTGTATGAGAAAATACCAAAATAACTGTAAAAAATAGCATACATACTTAGAAATACCAACGATTTATTGAGTGTATTAATAAAAAATGTAATTTGATTTACATTTATTAAAATAATCACGAAAAACCTGTAGAAATGCGACGTTGCCAGCCTTCGCGGAATAAACGCTCTGGTTGCAAGTACAACATAATTATTTCATGCGAGATAAACCGGTTTGCCCTAGGACAAACTAGTTTGGCCTGAAATCGGGTTTGGCTAATTTGGGTAATTGCAAGTGTAGATATTTAAGGCGTATATACAGGTGTCCGGTAAAGAATGGATAACCATGAAATAGCATATAACAGACCGTATGGCCGTTCTAAAAAAAATACAAAAATATACAGGGTTATTGGTAAAACACCAACAACCTCTTAAGGGGTCATTGTACTCAACATTATGAACAACTTTTACTATGGGACCAAACCTGAAATCGCGAAAAAATAATCAGCTGTTTAGTACATTTTGACGAATTATGCGAACATAAATGTACTGACCAGCTGATTTTTTTTTCGCGATTTCATGTTTGGTCCCATAGTAAAAGTTCCCAGGAAGTACATGAATTTTGCAGAAAAAAATTGTAACTTTTTTACATTCTTCTTCCCCACGACCACAAATGAATAAATTCCATGGGTTATTTGTTGTTATAATATTGTACGTTACGTTACTATGCCGACAGGAGGCAGTAAATAGTGGGACTAGAAATTGCACTATTTGGGATATGTATATACTGGGTGATTTATTTAATCGTCTTGAAAAAAATAGGGCATAATAGGTGAACGGAGTAGAAGCCTATGGCATACCTAGTTTTTTTTAATCGTGTATATGATGATTTTGAATTTCGATATTTTATAACGATCTATAAAAAAAAATCTTGTTTTATTGTTCTAGTTTACTTCAAATGTAGTGTTTATTGATAGAGCAATTTGGGTCGAAGCTATTGAAAAAACAAAAAAAAAACTAGGTATGCCATAGGCTTCTACTCCGTTCTCCTATAGTACTCAATTTTTTTCAAGACGGTAAAAAAATCTTCCAGTATATCAAATCAAATCAAATCAAATCAAAAGTCATTTATTCAAACTAGGCTGAGAATCAGCACTTTTTGAACGTCAAAATTACATAAGACAGTCCCCCAAAACGCCCGCCCTTCACCACTTCCTAGTGCTTTAGCTGGGGAGAAGAAGTGGCGCAACAAACTCCCCAGTAGAATATATATAATTGTATGTTTTAGAACGGCCATAAGGTCTATTATATGCTATTTCAAGGTATCCATTCTTTACTGGACAGCCATATCTACACCTGCAATAATTATGAGTCAGGAATATATTCCTTATCCTTTTTTATAGAAATTTGGAAGGCGACGACGGCACAATCGTAACGGATCTGATCACAGCTCTGGTTCGCAGTAAGTTACTGGTCGAAACGTCCATGTTGGATGCAGAACCTGACTTGGAATCTCTGGTCAAGACTCCAGGGGTGATGATGGGAGAACCGCACACCACGTTCCCAAGGATTCTGGCATTGTCTTGGATGGCAGTCACCGATCCTGTCACCACCAAAAAGTTTGGGTGGTGTCCAATAACTAGGGTAGGTACCGTATTTATTTTTTTAATTCAACACTTTCTCTGGTTTTGGCAATCTTTCTTTTGGACTTTTGAAATAATGAAATATTGTTTACTGTTTGATATTATGTGACGGCACAGAGATTAAGGCACCTTAAGCACGAAGAGTCTGGTCCGAAACCAGGCAAGTACAGTCGACCAGAGACCGGTAGAGTAACAGTTTGACCATGAGATGGCCAAGCGTTGTAGACGGCGTGTATCAGAAAAGTGTGGCCAAATTTAAGGGTACAAACCACCAAACTGAACAACTTTTTTTAATGATTGGTTTGCTCTTGACTCTAGTCTCTCTAGGTCGGAGGCAACAGAGACAGAGTCGACGATGGAGTGAGCTTACCCAAACAACTATCTCCATGTGTTTATAACTTCAACTGTCGTATATTTTTTCCTATAGACAGCAATTTTCCTTCCCCCTTAGCGGTGGCCCAACCTTCAGTACTTTTACTATGTTATTTAGGACACCTTCCCCTACAACTGTGCCAAAACTGGCTTTTACACGGATTATTTCCATAAGTGTCTTCGTTGGTTATGAGAGGGTTTTAAGTTTTGTAAATATTGTGAGTTTATTATCTGCTACGACGATGGGTGATGATAATATCATGAAGTGTGTGTTTTGTGGACAAAATACAATACAAAAAATTCTTACATTTACTTCGGAAACAATTAAAAAATGCAAGGTGGTTTTGGAGTATCGTCGGAGCAAACCAGTCCTCAGAAAATCACGGACAACATACGATAATGTTGAATTTCCGGGTGAAACATTATTAAATGAAGGATATCATGCGCAGTGTTATAAGTTATTTACAGCGATTAAAATACCGTCTGATTTTCAAAAGATCGTGCAATAGCAAAGTGCAGCGGAATGCGATTATGCACAGGAAGTTTCTGGGGAGAATTCCGAATCATATGTTCCTGTTACTTCCATGGCAACTGAAGCTGCTGATACATACATCGATAGACGAGTAAGTGCTGATATCGCTATAATATTATTAATGTATATTAAGTACTTACTTAAATTTACTATAGTCTAGATATTGTAGGATTGTTTCAGGAAATAATTAAATCAGTACATATTATAAAAATAATAATAATTTTAATGCGAGTTACAAACTTATCTATATAACAATAGCTATACAAAACAAAGAGCAACGTTACATCGTCGCAAGAGTTGCGAAGGATGCTTGTATACCTACTATGATTTTATGATGGCCTTAAATTAGCACACCTCCAACGCGAAACCTTAGCAGCGGAACCGCACTAGTTCAATTCAACTGATTCGCATGATCGCTACTCGAGTAGCGGAACATCATGCGGTTTCGCGGTTTCCCGGCGGAGGTGTGCTAAGGCCCTTATAACGATTTCTTGTTACAGATGTGCAAGCTGTAGATGAAATTGATGACCAAATCGAACCAGACTTGCTGTATGACCACAATTCCATGACTGAAGATTAAAAAAAAAACATTTTTAATATATAAATAGTTTTTTTTGTTACTTGCATGCGTCCGTGTATTTTATTTGTCACATTCAGTGATGTTAAAATAAAAAAATATGAATTTTTTTTCAAACTCAGTTTCAGAAAATCCCTCCAAATAATCGTCAGGTTGTGGGTCAGCACGACCAGGAGATCAAGCCGAAACATCTGTATAATAATCTGACGCGCTCGAGTATTTCAAAATAGCGACTTTTTTGCACTTTTAGCCGCCACTAACTTGCGTCACTTCGAATGGTCAGTCTTTTGGATGGGAGCTTCTTTTGGGTTCACTTAACATCCCCTCTGAAAATCAAACGCACTCGAAAAAAAAACAAACTTTTTCCTATTTTGTACCCTTCGTACGGCCACTCCCACAATGCAAACCGGCAGATTAACCTCCGTCATCAGAGACATATGGGGCAATTTTTTTATTTTTTTTTTTTTATTTGAGATGCGTTTGCTCTTGACTCTTGTCTAGGTCAGAGGTGACAGGGACAAAATCGACGATGGAGTGAGCTTACCCAGAAGAAGCCTGTTCACTCTCACTTTGAAGAGATTAGGGTGGTATATATCAATATTAATATCTATAGGTACACTATCAATATCTGACGCTCTCGAGGATTTACATGTGACTGTTTTTTTTTTGCATTTTTGAAAGCCTGTAGACGCTTCTCCCGCCGATGAAGGGACCATATATATTATATGTATAAACTTATTTTCTTTCTACTCGTACCATCTAATCTTCAAAATCCAATTGGTCCCTATGACGCTCGAGTAAATCACCATTTAGGATCGTGGGCTCCCCTACTAAGCTTATACTTAGTTACCACTGACATTCGGTCGGCTGTACTGTGATTCAAATACTAGTTATCACATTAACTGCGCGAAATTTATGCAAACGCTTCTTTATGCTACACTAATCCTGTGTGGCAAAAGCTTGGGTGCGTGCAAAAATATCTTGGGTGTAGACACCGATGTTTTCGAAACAATAGAGATGCACAACGAACGCACAGGTGCGGCGCGCCGCACTCCAAGAAAGTTATGTAAATTGTATGGACGCGCATACGCGCCGTCAAGCACCTGGTGAACGTCCGAAAACGCGCATGCGCGTCTGCCGCGCCTAATGAATTATATATGACTTTATCAAATTATTTGTACTTTCTAAGTTTATCTTGTGTTGTGTTTTCGATATTGGAAAACGAATTATAGAACTCAAATGCAACTCCATTTGAGTCAGGACCAGGCAAGGCGCAGTGACCGAGTGGCGTCCAAGTACTGGCAGACGAAGTGTCAGTCGTCCGGCGGCGAACGGACTATGCCCAGTAGTGGGTCAAGTCGGACTGTAAGATGATGCAGTTTATCTTAGACATCACTGACAAGGTGAAGGAAAATGTCGCATGGAAACTTCGACTTTTAATAAATACAGGTCTGAACTCTAAATCTGAAATCGCCAATCAACATCTCTATTTGTGAAGAGGCTTTTGGCCTATGGATCAATGATAGTCGGGGGTTTATTGTTAATACGTAGCTAGTATTTAAACGCAAATAAAAATAAAACTTTTTGTATCCAAAAATAATTTGAATTCCAATCAAAATTACTGATTGCACAGCAAAATACTCAACTCAAAATATAACTAAATAAGCAACAATTTATATTCGTGGCGCACCGCTATTTATCTTAAAGTAAAGCTTGATGACTAGCGCACATTAAACCTATTACCTTTTACCATTCTTAAGAAAAACAAATTATTGTAACTTACCCTTCGTGCCCTTCGCTCGCTCTTGCATCCTATGTCGACGGAGCCCCGCAAACGCGGGGTTCCTATTTCTGAGATAAGGGCTTAAAGTAACCTAACCAAACCTAACCTCGGGGTTAATATTAGTCGCCATGTCATTTTGCTATGAGTGTGAGTATTATGTATGTACGCTCTGGTTAATTTGCTGTACGGTCAGTATTTTTGATGTAAAAAAGTATATAAATGATGGAAATAAATTGATAGGTGATTATTTATTTGATGTGCAATTAATAATATCCAATTGTTAATAATCATTGGAACCTTTTTTTATTCTAAGCAGGTATTAGAAGTTTATTCGGGAATTATGTCTTGTGTTTAGCTTATTTCTACGCAAGAGAACTTACAGTAGATTGCCAAAACGATCAAGGATTGCAATAAATTGAATATTCTTGGGAGGTTAATGAGGAAGGTGGATGGATCAAAGTCAAAGTTTTAAAGTTTTGTTAAACATAGAAGTGTAAAAATAGGTGTTGTAATTAAAATTGGTACAGAGAATTAATGAATTGGTGCCTCTTTCTACTGTTGATTTGAGTCCAACTGTTGAGCTGTTGAGTTAATTTACGAAATAGTGCACTTATAATCTTTTTGGTGTTGCAGTTGAACAAATACTTGACAGTGAGCAAGCCTGTAATGATAGCGAAGCAAATGCGATCGTTAGAGCCTGTCATTGCAAGAGCCCGGTTCATAATGGAGGATTTTATACAACACGTCACCCCCCTCAATATGTACCAAAGGAAGCTGCAACCTGATAATGCCACACCCCCATTGAAGGTAACAAACAGCATCGAATACGGTACTGTGAGGACTGGAAACTCGCAGGGGCTAGCTATACTACAAAATGATAGAGGTTGATTATATTGAAGTGCATCACAGATTTGCATAAAATATACACGCACTCCCTATCTTGAATTGACTTTTCCTTTGAATAACAGCTAGAACTACTTTTTATTCAAAAGTAGTTCGATATTTGTTTGAGCGATAGAATGTCAGCCTGTATCATAGGTTGTCCATTGTATGAAACATTTACAGTACCTATTTACTAGAAAATAAGTATTATATTTGGGTAAAGTGTATGTTGATAAAGGTCAGGAGCGTGGAGATTGGCACAAGTAAAGAGAGGCCTGTGCCCAGCACTGGGTGAAGTCTAGCTGTGGAAGATGATGATGTTGTGTGGTATATTCTGTGTTTAATATATATTTACCGCCATGCTGATCGCAATTCGATTTATCTCCAATCAATCGGCCTTTTCCCAACTATGTTGGGGTCGGCTTCCAGTCTAACCAGATGCACCTGCAATACCAGTATTTTACATGGAGCGATCGCCTATCTGATCTCCACAACCCAGTTACTGGATAATACGATACCCCTTGGTACCTACAACCTACATTTAAGCCACAACTTGTTCAATCCCAAAACTTTTAGCAGTAACAGCAACTACAAAGCGGTCATAATACCGGTCTCTCACATGCGCGCAAAAATTCGTACATTACGCAACTTTACACGCTACACGCAGGTTCGAGGTTCGCGCGCTTTGATGTGCGTCAAAAAAGCGATACAGCTGGTACACGAATGCAACAAAAACTTTGCATAATCATTTACAAATGTCGTCCCACACTTGTGGGTTCACTCGCGCTCGGGTATTCTTGTGAATGTGTGACCGGTACCTATACGATGCTTGCATGCTCGTTCCTGATCTGTCATTCATGTTTTCAGACGAAAAACTCAATTTCATCAGCAAGACCTGAAATAAAAACAAAGGCCACGCGACTTACACGGACTGCGAAAACTGTAAATACCTATTTAAATTTATTTAATAGTTACCTACTTCAAGATTAACTTAGAGAGTGCAATCAGAAATTTTGGCAACGTGGCAGCTGTAAAATGGTGGTTGGTGGATGTCACATGCCTTCATATTGATTCTAGAATAAGCCAATTTCCTAACGATGTTTACCTTAAAGGGAAAGCTCCAGATAGCCCGCGAAATTCAAATTTTCTTACATTGTTTGCATTTTGCAAGTCAGTATGTTGATTAAAGTGAGATTCGTGACCGTAACATATATTTATTTACAAAAATCATTAGTAGGTATATTTAAGAAAATCATTAGTATCAATAATACAACTCCTTAAGTTAGTATAATCCGAAATGTCAAGATTTCATGAAATAGTCATTCATTAGGATTATATGAGCTTAGAGAGGTGTATTGATGATTTTAATGATTATAATTCTTTAAATACAGATTTGTTTCGGTCGCGAATCATATTCAGATCAACATACAACCTGATACTGACATGCAAATTGCAAAAACCGTGAGAAATTTTGAATTTCGCGGGCTACCTGGAGCATGAGAGTAGCAGTGTGGTGATGAAATAAATTGCACAAAGTAAAGTGCAAGTTTGCCTGAGTTCGAAGTTCGAACCCACAAAGGACACCATTCATGAATATTCGGCTAAAATGAATGACTAAAAAAAATGTGATAGCGTTGTTTGGAATATCAGCACAAACATTTTTTATTAGGGCACCAAATCACTACGACCATTAATTTTGCTATTTTTTAATGTTTAAAACTCATCCTGAATAAGTATTAGTATGGCGCCGATGCTTGAATACCATTCCTTCTGCCATTTTTTATGTTCAAAAATAGTAATACTTTCATCATCATCATCTGCCTAGCCTTTTCCCTTTTCCCCTCTTAGCAGCGAGATGACAGTTTGAACTTTATTCACTCCTATCTGAGACAGATAAGAATGAATAAGTTGCTAACAGTGAGACAGATCAAACTTTTTTTCCCATCTGTTGTTCTATGGGGACAAAGCAGGGTGACAGATCGGAATAATCATTTATTTTGTAATTTATAACAATACACAATTAAACACTTGAATACCAATGTTCATTAATTAGTCATTAGTTCATTAATACATTAGGTATGGTATGCTTGATACAAAAAAATCTAATATTAATAAAATATCATCATCTGCCTAGCCTTTTCCCAACTATGTTGGGGTCAGCTTCCAGTCTAACCGGATGCAGCTGAATACCACTATTTTACATGGGGCGACTGTCTATCTGACCTCCAAAACCTTGTTACTAGGTAATACGATACCCCCTGGCCCCCTGGTAAGACCGGCTGTCACTTTCGGGCTTCCGACGACCCGTGGCGACTGTCAAAGATTCACGAATGACAGCCGGGACCAACTTTTTAACGTGCTTTCCGAGGCACGGAGAGGTCTTGGTATGCAAAGATGGTCACCCCTCCACGGATCAACCTCGGAAAGCGCGCACACCGATTAATCTTAACCTAATCGATGGACCAGGGCGGCTAAAATCTACTTTATCGATAAAAAATTAAACTAACGAGTGACGAAAAAAAGCGATACGGGCTTTTTGGGAAGGTCAACCTGAGCAAGTAGGATTAGTTTTTTTTTCTTTTGTATATGGCATCTCGTAATTGGCCTAGAGAGGCCGTGACTACTTAACCGGTCAATCCTGTGGCTGCCTTAATTAAGCGAACTCAAAGCCTCCAGCCAGGGCGGTAGGATTAGTATGGCGCCGATGCTTAAATACCATTCCTTCTGTTAGAACGGCGCCATACTTGTTCAGGTTGGCCTTTCCAACAAGCCCGTATCACTATTTTTCGCCAATCGTTAGTTTAAATTTTGATAAAATCTATGGGAAAGCACATTTTTTGGACATAAAGAAACACAAGGAATAGTCGTAAAGATTTGGTGCCATAATAAAAAATGTTGGTGCTGACTTTCCAAACAAGATTAAGACATTTTTTTGGTTGGTTACACTTGGATTTTTAGGCCCGACTTTGTATGAAACGTGTATGGTTTTCTAACAACTCGTAAACCGTTACCACAGGGCCACCATTGGTTTTAAATTCTTCTTATGTCATATAAACAAATAGGTCCAATACTATTCGAGACACTGCTTTTCAGCATTTTATTCCTGTTATGGAATAACAACATTTATTGACATTTGGCTATTAACATTGAGTGATTGCAATACACTACTTATTTACACTGTAATAAAAAAATATTCAACTGATAACAGCTCTATATGTTATGTGTAATGTGTACCTATAATATTAAACAACCAAACTTTTTCCGCGATCCCCATAGGGGCCCTAAGGGATCGCGGAAAAAGTTTGGTTGTAAATTTTTTTGTGTATATGGCCTCTAAGGCATAAGCCATACGTCCCGGCTAAGGGTATTAGTGTTCTGTGCCATACGTTCATCGAGCGTGAATGCAGTCAAAATGAATGTCACCTTTACAAAAATATTATGTCACTGTGATTCTGATCATTCTTTACGTGCCTACTTCTTAGTCTGTAACTTACCTACTTCCCAGGTCCGAGCAGTCCATCTGGCCTTAGCGCAGGCCACGCCACCTATGATCGAATCGGAATCCCTGCCTATCCTTCGCTCTGAAGAATCTTCTGCGGGCACGCGGAGCCCTTTGCGCATACTTCCACACTTTCTAATAGCAACTATTGTACTTGTTTCGTGAATAATAAACGTTTTTTTAAGTCCTTCGTACCTTTCTAATAACAGACCTTAGAAAAAAGTTAAACAGGGTGTGTCGCAAATAGTGGTCCAACCTTAAGGGGTCGATATACCGTATAATCAGCTATTACAGAACCATTTTTTCCTTGGTCTCAGAATACAATTTTGACAACTTGCTTTGGTACATTTTTTACATTTGTATGTGACAGCACATTCATTTCGCAGTTATAAAAAAAAGTTATTTATAGAAAATTCAGCCAAACAAGTAAAGCAGGATGAAATTTTTTCAAATAATATAAAAATATTTTATTCTGAGACTGAAAAAAATAGTTCAAATTGTGGTAAGTGATAGCTGATTATACGGTATATCGAACCCTTAACGTTGGACCACACCTCAGACTAAATGACCACACAGTTGTTACCTAGTCTCCCCATTTTTGTATTTTGCTGCTCAGCAGCAAAAGAAAAAAATACCGTTGAATGCTTTATGCTCAGACACGACTAAGTAGTATTGCCGCATGCTGCTTTTATTGTTACGGTGAAATGGAGTTTAAACAGACAGCGCCAGAGTCACAGATGGAGCTAGCAATAAACCGCGCAATGCAGCCAACTTCATCGCATAAACCGTAAATGTCCGAATTGCCTTTCTGAATTCAGCAAGTGAACGATCCGTAAAATTCAGAAACTGAAACCAGAATGTTCAGAATGGGTTAAAAACTGTCACTTGCTCTCTTCAGATTTCGCTACTATCGCGTGTCCAAGGATTTGACAGCTAGCTGTCACTATCCATACATTTTTTCTAAACACGCGACTTCTTTTATGCATGATAATATAATTGATATGCCCTGTTGTGCAGCTGTTGACTGCAAAAATACGCCACTAAAAAATGATAATTTTGATGGATAACTTAGCGTCCGGCAATTTTTTTAGGATAAATACAATAAAATTATCAAATTTCATTGTATTCCTTGCAAAAAGTATATTTTTTACTAGTATTTTAAATACGCGAATGACTGTAAAACTACTTCTTTTTATTTAATTAAGTAGTTTTTACTGCGAGACCTAAAATAAAAATGTCCCAAATGATACCCCATGTATGTACAGACGCCAGCACATCAAGCTACTACTATCTGTCAAATTGCTTTAATAGATTTTCAACTTTACCGCTATAGCATTAGGTTCAAGGTCGATTGGGAAAATTTTACAGTTTCGGGTAACTTGACCTGCTGACGTCTGTACATAGGTAGTTGGAATTAATTATTAGGTTTCAGTTTATTCCATCAGTAGGTAATCATAATATTTTCTTTAAAGAATCATTTATTTTAGGCAATGTTTAATTACTTTATGACAATAAAGCTATTAAAATTATTATTATTTTTCAGTAGAATCCACTTCGTCGTCGTTTCCGTTGTCGTTTGAGTCAAGTTTTCGCGTAACTACAATGTATGTCCTTCAAAATGTATTTAGTGTTAAAGTAACATAAATTAACATAAAAGTAACTATAAGATTATAATACTTTTAAATTGCTTTTATGTTATATGAGGCCAATTTAAGGCCCTTACCCATGTATTTGACAAAATGTTAAAAGACAAAAACTGTGAGAGAAATTCAGATACAGGTGATGCTCCCAAGATGAGAACTAAGTGTGTTTTCATTACCTACACGACCTTGTGGTATGATTAAAAGTCAATTATAGTCAAGGTATGTAAGCTTATTATCATATTAAATCGGTGCTAGAACTAACTCTGAAGGTTTTCAGTCAGGAAGATCATGAGTTGTCGTACGCCTAGTCTTCAACAAGAAAAGAACAGAAAGTCAACAAACAAAATCCTAAAACGCTAAAACGGCTGAACGGATATAGATGAAATTTGGCACATGGGTAGAACATGGCGAGGGTTAGGACATCGGATACATTTTATCCCGATATTCCCACGGGATCGCGACTTATGCGGGTAAAACCGCGGGCCGCAGCTATCAACCTAATGTATAAATTATAACATGTTCATATTACTTTTCCACTACAGCTGCTTTTTTACCAGTGGTATAGACGCTTCTCTGTTCCTTAGCTCGTCTTTTAATAGTGCTACACGCCAAGTCGCATACATAAATATCTAGTTTCTTGCAAAGTCTTGGCTAATGAAGAATCTAATACGAGTGTACTTTGTTACATTTATGGATTCTCTCTTCTTTCGTTAAGGAATTACCTGGGGGGCTGAAATGTTTTGAGCCTGAGTACCTTCGAGTGTCATTATTGTCTCGCGCTGCATATTACTAATTTGCGAATACCCTTTTTAGTTTAGATAGTTTATTTTCAGATACAGATTATTTTCAGTTTGACTAGGTCGTCAAAAACTATTTCCTCTTATTTAGTAACCTATACCTATCTGTATCACATAACTTATAATAATGTGAAAAAAATAGTTAACTTTTATAATGGGAGTTAATAAACCTTAAAAGAAAACAGACTGCCCATATAAACATAGAGGAATTTGCGAACAACAAAGGTCCTTTCAATTGGTCTGCTTTCCTTCCACGTAAAGAGGCGCCTCTTTTTCTTAACTCACATATTTTCCGAGTGGAATACATGTTCTAAATCGTAAAATTGTCAAGAAATCAACGCAAATAAGAAATCCGAAGCGTGTAAATGTTTATCTCACTTAATGACAAGGGTTCGTACAGTGGTGGCGCCATCTGTGATCAGCTTTCACTTGCCAGTCCCATTCAGTAGGACTGCCGCGATCAGAAGGTATAAGAGTTACGCTTTAGAAAGAGAGGTAGCTTGTAGGTGAATATAACTGTACGTAATAAGCGTTGTGCGACCTGAATTACACTTTATTGTGTCGTAGCAAGAGCCGTCTCTTATTTAAATGATTTTGCGGAGTGTCCCATCTGTATTAATCTGTGGTTCCGCCTAATCTCCGAAATGGCTAGGCCGATTTTGACGGAACTTTCACTGGCAGGTAGCTGATGTTATAAGGAGTAACTTAGGCTAATTTTATTTTAGAAAAAGAATTAGGGATCCGCGCTTTTGCAATGACCATGAACTTAAATTGTGAACAAAATCCGATTCAAATAGGGAAGTGGTTTTCCGACATCAACGCGAACGAAGTCGCGGCGGGCACAGCTATTAAATATAAAAACAATGCCCAAAAATAAATGATGAAATCAGAAAAAAACATTGTTTATGTTTACTTTGACAGTAGTGATACCAATTAAGTACCTACTAAAGACTGAAATAAATTAAAAAATAGGCAGTCATAGGGACTGCCGCCAGAAGTGAAAAGAGTGATAATAACAAAACCTCTTAATTGTTTAAGAAGCTGTGTGATACCAATTACTCAATACTGAATTAAAAACAGAATAGTAAAACATTTTTTTCAGCTAATTGTTACATTATGCTTTAATCACCAAATGTTTAAATGCTATTCTTAAATATAATAAGCGATAATTCTTATTAGATACCTGAAAGGAATATAAGGATTAGAATTGACTATTTTGTCAAAAGAATAGCATAAAAAATGTTTCTGTAAGTAATAATAATTAAAAACAGGTTGTATCTAAAATATAATTTATTTGATTTTCCATTTAAAATTACAACTTACATACTAATCTGGGATTAGCTCATACACGCAGTTACTCAAGATATAAATATTAACTCATACAGCACCATATTTGTAACAGAGCTTACCATAAATTATTATGTTATAGCCATAGACAGAGTTTAGCAATTGACAAACAAGTCTCTAAATAATAATGAGACAAGGACACACATATTTTAGATTAAGTAATAAGAGTAAACGAGACAGAAATACCGATATTTTTCATCTCCTTTGTGCATGTAAACTTTTTGTCTGGCCCCCGTTGTTAGCCATAGACTGAAGCTCAACCGTAGCCCAACAAACATTGGCGGTCACCGTTTTCTTTCGAAAGTATTACCCGACTACATTAGATAGTACCCTACCGCTAACTCATAACCAGTGATAATTCGGATGCATATTTACCTAAAAATGAGGTGTTGGCTATTATGGAATGCACTTTTGTATCGAAAGAATCCCGGGATTCCGGGATCGACAAATTTAGATTATAGAATCGAATGTATATGTTCAGGTGTTGGTTAATATGGAATGCACTTTTGTATCTATTGTAATAATCTCACGATTAAATTTTGACTTTAGAGTCGAATGCTAGCTAATGTTGTAAAGCAGGTTTCCAAATAGCATATTTGCATCGGAAGTTAAAAATTAATTTTAAGTAAACAAGCATACGAATAGTTGTGATCCCATAATAATAAGTACCACATATTTAAGAAATCGTTTCTATACTATGTATCCAATTAATACTGCATTCCAGGATTTTCTGGAATCCCGAGATGTATATTAAGAAAAAAGAAATTAAGAATTCGCTTCCATAATTTCTTAGCCAAAAATTAACTTAGGTAAATATGCATCCGATTATCCGATCTCTGGAACACAAGGTATACGCTGATAGATACTACACTCTACGGTTATAGCCATTTAGTTTGCGCTGCTAAAAAATCTGCCCTACAATAGTTTACTATTATTACATTACACTTAAATTCAGAATCTTAGCTACCTTCCAATCATTGTTTCTTAACTATCTACTTTAACGTTATGTACAGTAAATTGACTTTTGAGTGACAAATTGAAATAAAAAAGTCCTTAATAAACGTTTGGTTGCAATGGAATTTGAACTTTGTCATGTATGCCATTGAGATTGTTGTTGCAAAACTTCTATGTAAGATTCTGAATTCAAGTTCACATCAATAGTGCAAGTGAAATTCGAAGTCATTATTTCATTCTTTATTATTATTTTTTTTTAAGTCGATTTCGTAGTTTTATTTCGTCTTAAATTCGTTTAAAGTAAAACCAGTACAGATTTAGTGCAGTCTTTCAAAATTATTTACAGAGCGGAACCCAATAACCTATTTTCAGTAAAAGACTGATCGCTGTTGACGATAGACAATATTTAATTATATCTGTCCTTACGTTCCTTGCGTTCATTCGTATTCTTTTGTTTTATCTCTTAGATTATTGGGAAGTTAAAACTATAGATAGATTGGTTTTTCTATCTCCAGTAAGCCAAAACTGGTGACAGATAGGTTATTGCGTTCGGCCGTTATTAAATAGGCAGTTACAAAAATATTTACATGTCATAAATAAATTGTACAAACATAATTATTTGAACTGGTGCTTTACAATCGTTTGAATCTGGCAATTTTACGTATAGTTGGATGCCAAAATTACGTTTATGATACCTACTTATGACATTTTCTTGTCGCATTACATTACTCACTAAAAATTATTACGTCAGAATGTGTTGATATATCAGGCCCTATTGGTTTTAATCGAGATAAAGCAGGCTCTTTTTTAAAAGCTTTTATTTAGTTTCCCCTGTCCCGGTTTCCGATTAAGCTAAAATTTTACACGCATAATGGAAATCGGATGACAATGCAATATTATTATAACATGGAGCTGATCTGATGATGAAAGCAGAAGGCGGCCATGGGAACTCAGTAATAAAACAACGCAACCCTACTGAGTTTAGGCTCGTTTGATTCGTCTTCTCTAATAAAAGCTTGTTTTTTTTTCAATATTTCAAATTATATAAAATGTTTTGATACTTACATAAATTTTCTAATAAACATGTACGCTTCCCTTCTATATACAATCATTAATTAGAATATTATCTACGCCTGGTTTCTATAACCAACAATATAAATCAGGCTGTTTTTAATGCGCCCATGTTATATGTGACAAAATACAGATAACCTACAAATAATGTCGTCCCTATGCAGTTCGTGTGAAAGAGTAAATAAAAGTATGTACTTTTGTTGTTAAATTGCATTTTTAAGTTGTCATGAAATAGATATTCTGGCCACACTATTAACAAAGATTCTCATAATGTATCATAAAACATTATACGTAGGTAAGTATGTACTTTTTGGAGTTTATATATCGATTTTCAAATAGTGCCCCCGGTATGGAAATTTTATGAGGAGTGAAATATTCTATTCTATTTTTCACTATGGCAATGGTGCCGATGTCGACAATTCTGCCAATGTCAGATGTGCTAATGAGGAAACGTGAGGAGTGAAATAATTCAAGCGTTACATTTTTCTGCGCAACGTAAAACAAAACTAACGCCTTTACACTTTAAAGTTGCTTTTTGTATAGCACTGATTCATTGAAGAATCCCTATGGTCTTTTGTTTCCGTTCAACAATAGAAAGTCGGAACAGCACAAAAAACAGGAGTAAACTTTTTCATCTGTCGAATTTGCTTACAATTCAAAATACAGAAACTTGGAAACACATTTGATTCACTAAATTATGCAGGGTGTCCCGTAAATAATGGATCAAAAGTAACGGGTAGGTAGCTCTCCTGATGTCAAACAAACAATTTGAATAGTTTTTATTTATTTTTACAATTTTGATCTCTTCATCGTAAAAAAAAATATTTTCAATTCAAGATTTTTTCTAAGGCAAATAAAACATTATTTACAAAAATCATATATCATATTACATTAGTAAGCTATTTAGAAATATTTAACAAAAATCAAGAGAAATATCTTGAATAAAAAATATTATTATGTTGCGGTTTTTTTTTAACTATTCAAATTAGTTGTTGGAAATCGGGTGAGCGTAACCCGTGACGTTTGATCCATTATTTACGAGGCATCATTTATACTCACAACAACATGGTTTATATTAGCAGGTTACATAAAAACAGGTTTTATTTGGGCAGTATAGACAAAAGAGGCACTTCGTCTATGGTAAGGCTCAGTTTACATGCCGTTGTATGCCGGCCCGCCGCCGCCCTCGGGAACCACCCAGTTTATGTTCTGCGATGGGTCTTTGATGTCACACGTCTTACCTAGAAAGTAAATAATATATTGTTATTACGAGTATTTTGATCCGATTCAGTCTGTCCCTGTCCTTCCTCAGCGACCCTCTATGCCTAGGTCCGTACTCCTAGAGAGGTAGAGGGTTCCCTTAGCGTGTAGTCGCTTAATGTCTAAGCATTATGCCCTGGCTGGAGGCCTTAAGTTATTCATAAGAAGCGGCCGACAACCTCATAGATTGACCTGCGATATGCCCTTATCACAAAAAAATTACGTACATCAATCAATACATTTATAAAGAAAAGTCCTGACTCATCAATACTCAAATCATTGGACCTAGAAAGCTGAAATGATGATTTTAATCATTATTATTCTGTAAATACATACTTATCGGTTTCATTTTGACAATTCAACAACATTCATTGCGTTATTTACGGTGTTGAGACGACATTTTTTTTCGTACAGACGCCAGCACATCAAGCTATTACAATCTGTCAAATTTCTTTAACACATTATCTGCTTAATTCTTTATGCAAACGCTTCTTTATGCTACACCCTTACCGACCCTTATTTTACGATGTTTTCGAAACAATAGAGATGCACAACGAACGCACAGGTGCGGCGCGCCGCACTCGAAGAAAGTTAAGTAAATTGTATGGACGCGCATACGCGCCGTCAAGCACCTGGTGAACGTCCGAAAACGCGCATGTGCGTCTGCCGCGCCTAATGTATTAATAGATTTTCAACTTTATCGCTAAAGCATTAGGTTCAAGGTTGACTGGGAAAATTTGTCAGTTTAAGGTAGCTTGACCTGCTGGCGTACATATGAAGCAATGGATTATCAATTTGCTTCAAAATGGTTCAGATTCTGATCGATAGTGTGTTACGCAATTAGGGTGCAGATCTGCAAAATGCAAAAAAACATAAGAAAGTTTGAATTTCGCGGGCTACCCTGGCGCTTTCGCCTTAATGATTTGTGGTGCAAGTGGGCCTTAGCCTTAAAAAAATAATGCTACACTTACAATGTATGCAGTTCTGCGCGTTGATTTGCAGACGCTGCCCGTCACCTGTCTCCATCGGCACGAATTCGTATACACCTGTAATCATAAATGAGGTTAGGTTTACATTATTGTAAAAACTAGCTTCTACCCGCGGCCTCGCCTGCGCCGATGTCGGAAAATGTCCCACGGGAACCTACTATCGGGATTAAAAGTAACCTATGTGTTAATCCAGGTTATAAAAGCTGCATCAAGCGAGTCCCGTCGCCGCGACGCATTGGTGCGAGACCGCTTGAATTTATTTACTCGCGCGTAGTTTTTAATTTTAAGATAACTCCTAAGATATTAATTTAAATTGTATGATGTAAAGGGCTACTATAATGTGTATGAAATGCTTAAGGTAACTAACGTATTGAATTTGATAATGATTAATACTGTATCCATCTAAATAGCTGTTGCAAATACCATGTTATATGTGATAATTTTTTTAGGAGTTAGAATGGGTATAGTAACCTATCCTTAAGAGATAGACATATGCCATCACGCACTGTTTGTAGACCTATAAAAGAGAAACAATCCCACCATACATTGTTTTGTTATATCTCAAACGGATTAGGCAGTGTTTTCGATGATTGCGTTTTTTATTTTTTCCGACAACTTCAACAAGCATCGTCATATTTCAACCAATTTACACAAAGCCGTCACGAATTATACACCTTACCTTCCTCAAGAATCACTCTGTTGAAAGATGAAAACAGCAGACAAACAGACGCGGCGGCGGACTTTTTATTAAGCAGAACAAAAACTAAGCTAAGTTTGATTTGCTTAGCTCACATAGCTGGCGTAGTTGTACTTGTGTGCAGACCGCAAACTATGCATACTTGTTGGTGCAAGTATGAAAAACTACGCCAGCTATGTGAGCTAAGCTAAACTAACTTAGCTTAGTTTTTGGTCTGCAACCCGCTTCATAATATGTAGTGATACAGAGATAAATAGTAATATCTTCAAAGTAAGAAGGAGTATTCATGTTTTTTTTTTATATAATAGTCAAATACCTTATTGCATAACTCACAATCCTCTTCATTTTGGAGTTGTACGTATGTCTGTCCCGCTAGATATACGTACAGTTTCAAAATTTGTGAACTAATTATTTTGTGCTCGTTTTATGCTTTCTAAACACCGACAGCTGCGTGCTGCCGGTGTTTAGAAGCCTCGTTTTTTTTTTGTGATGGGTTTGCTCTTGACTCTAGTCTAGGTCAGAGGTGACAGAGACAAAGTCGACGATGGAGCAAGCTTACTCAGAAGAAGACTGTTCACTCTCACCTTTGCTGTGCGCATTATAAAAGACATTTGGAAGCGCTTAGTGCTTAGTGTTGAAATGTTTCACAATAATTGTAATAAATTATTTATTTCACTAAAATTTTGACCTTTAGTCTTCTTAGCATATCGAAGGCAAACTTAACGCACAAAAATATATATACAGGGTGTACACCCTCCTCCCGCCAGGGTTGCGGGTTGTTCGAAAGAGTTACCGTGGCCCTGGCACAGGCAACTGAAGGAACACGGGTGGGTTTTAGTCAGTAGAAGTCTGACACGCCCTCCCGCTCCACCCAGAGCGGGAGAAGTTATTAAAAATAATAAATAAATTTTAAAAAATAAAAAGAGGGTGTACACCTTTCACGAAGCGTAATCTACGCATTCTGTACATTGAACTATACTTAGTTCAATGTACAGAATGCGTAGATTACGCATATTATGCATTGGGAACTACTTTTATTTTTGGTGTGAAAATTCCTTGTTTACGGTAATGCGCAATGTAACGCACGCCAAACATTGTACTTGTGGCTGCATGTAACGGAACAACCTGTCTATTCTGTAAAAATCTCACCGTGAATACTTAGGTGAAGTGAACACGAAGTGAGCCGTCATTCCACCTGATGCTAGGGATTGACACTATTGACAGCTCACTCCACGCTCACCTCACCAAGTTTTCACGGTGAGACTTGTACAGAATAGCACTGCAGGGATCGTTGGAGTACAATGCGGCTGACGTATCTTGGCGAGTCCGATCTTCGCGCAGAAGGCTGCGCAATATCATTTTTAGGAACCAAATAGTGACATGAGGCGAGTGTGAGTGAGAGAACATGCGCGGAAGTTCGGAGAGCCTGAGTTCAGTCTCGCGAAGATACGTCGGCCGTAGTGTACTTAAAGTTAAGTCAAAACATTTAAAGCTTGTCTTCGTAACAAATGTCGAAAAAAAGTTGGAACTTTGACCTTCAATGCCTCCGTAACCGGAAGGTTCTCAAGTATGGTCTAGTACAAAAAAAAAACCACAATAACGGGAAGAACAAGTGACTTTCGGATTCGTCAATGGTATTTTTACACCCGTTATACAGGTTGTATCAAAAAGGTATGGTCAAATTAAATAGTGTGATACAGACCATCAAACTGAACAACTTTCGACAAAGTAACCGAGAAAACAATATCAGCCGTCCCATACTTTTGGGTTGAGTAGGTATTGAAGCTTTGTACGGGACGGCTGATAATTTCGTCTCGACTACGATGTTGGTCCCATGGAGAATGGAGTAAGTTGTTCAGTTTGATGGTCTGTACCACACCCTTTTTGGCCACACCTTTCTAATACACCCTGTTTTAATCTGATCGATCCGAAATTCAGCAAGTTCAAAATGGAAGAGATTATGAGTGTTACGCAATAGTGAATATGCATGCAATTTTCGTTTTTTTGTTTTGCTTGCATTTTCTCTAATGTAAAACGAAAGGAATAGTGCGTTACATTTCGCGTCAAATAACTAAGCCGCTCTGAAACCAGGCTCTCCGATACGCATGGCATGGCGCGTTGCTGTTTTAGTATAGATATTAACTACTGCGCAGTCATTTGCGCGAATTTCAGATTGGCAAAGTTATTGGACGCGAACTATACGCAATGAGGATTTTCATGAAAATTTACGCCACCAGTTGGCGCCACTGTGACAAGATGTCTTCCATTTCAACAAGGAATATAAAATATATGATGACGTTCATCATTCGTTTCATTTATTCGTTCATCATTCAGTCACGACTAAAGAAAATAGACACTTTGACACGCCCGGACCAGACGTCTCAGAGCAGCCACCTAGTGAACGCTATTTTAGAAAACACTCATTAGGCTGCAACATACTGTAAATAAAATCTAATTACTAACCTGCTGGACAGAACCTCGCTTCAGGTCCGTCGAAGACTGCCAAGTTCTGTTTGACTGGAACCGTGTCGTCCTTCAGCGTCAAATGTGCTGGCTGATCCGCCTCGTGGTTCGTGCCTGGTACATGAAATCACTTGTTAACGCCAGCATAAAAGTAACAAAAGACAACCACCAATATCTACTTATTAAAGAAAAAACCGGCCAAGAGCGAGTCGAACTCGCGCACCGAGGGTTCCGTACCATCAAAAAAAAGTGTGCTATTTAGAGGCATCGTTTTAAATCTTTACATAATCTTCTATCACAAAGAATAATTTCAGATTTTTCTCTATGCAAACTTCGGAGATAAGGGGGAACGGTATTGCTTTTTTACCTAAAAAAAAGCAAAAATGTTTGAAAATGTGCAAACAGCGCTCTTTCATATGATACCCCACATGCCCTAGTAGCCCCACTTCGAATTTTTATGACCCCCTTTCAGTCCCTTATGCAAAAAAAAATTACATTCTTATTTATAAAATAGTTGGGCAAACGTCACATAAAACTATTCCAAAATTCAAGTTGATAGCATTAGTAGTTCTTGAGATATCCAGCTGTGACAAACAGACAGACTGAGTCGCACCTTAGGGGTTCTTTTTTACCATTTAGGTACGGAACCCTAATATTAATTAAATTAATTCATTCACTGACAGACTAAGCACAGCTTCAAGCGCTGGGTCTAGACTTCTAGAAGCATGAAATTTTGTACAAGAATACCTTATTATAGCGAAAGTGAGCACTAAGGAAGGAGATTTGGGTTAAATAGGATATGAAAGTGTGTATGGAAGTTCGTAATATTTACTGATGGGAATGGCATCCTCATTGATATCCTTCGCGGAGGGGTCTGTTCTTACTGACTAAAAACCACCCTGGTGTTCCCTTCCCATCCTTGGGAGCTGATATCATAGGAACATGTTCGCCTTCCACGATCTTGCACGCTGGTGCGTGAGGAGTGAGGTTTAGACTCCCTCGTTCGGTCCACAAGGGGCGCGCGTGGAACACTACGAGCCGCCACCTCGTGTCCTGCTGGATGGGGGGCGGCAGACGTCCCTGAGGGCGCAGTCCTTCCGGACCTGTTTATGGGGGCTGGAAGAGGGTGTTGTCCACCCTCCACCGACGCCCGGTCCGCCTGCTGCGGGTCGAGAGAGTGGTCTCGATCTATGAAGTTCAATCCTAGCCTAGCCATTTTCCAACTATGTTAGGGTCGGCTTCCAGTCTGACCGTATCCAGCTGAATACCAGTATTTTACATGGAGCGACTGCCTATCTGACGTCCACAACCCAGTTACTGGGTAACACGATACCCCTTGGTAAGACTGGTGGTAAGACTTTTTGGGCTTCTGATTACCCGTAGCGACTTCCAAAGATCTACTAATAACAGACAGGACCAAGTGCTTTTCGAGGCAAGGCGGGGTACTATATGTAATGGATGATCACCAATCCTCGAACGAACCGCGGCAAGCGTAGCTTAACCTTCATTCGACCCGTGCTGCTGTTATCTTTTAGCCACGAACCCATGAAGTATAATAAAAACAATAAATATTATATT
The DNA here is from genome assembly GCA_948252095.1 of Dicycla oo. Classification (NCBI taxonomy): domain Eukaryota; kingdom Metazoa; phylum Arthropoda; class Insecta; order Lepidoptera; family Noctuidae; genus Dicycla; species Dicycla oo. The sequence goes on from OX411716.1 coordinate 21,703,523, forward strand.
TGATTAAATTTACCTGTAAGGGCGACTGAAGACAGTAGATCGAAGGTAATGACACCATCAGGCTTAGGGTACTCAATCGGCTGACATTCCTTAGCAGGCTTTAGCTTCGCGTGATCGGCACCTGCAAGTTCATTCAAAGACTTTAGGATTCCAGTTTAATAATAATAATCTTTATTCTTTAATCTTTATTACATAAGAGTGATTACAAATTGTGTGAAGTCCCTGACACTTGTGCTAGGTGGTTAACCTGTGTTACAAGAGCCAGTGCCCTCTACCGGGAGGAAACACTATTAAAAACTTATGCAATAAGGTTAAGAATTTAGAAACAAAAATACTAAATAATACAAAACAATAAAAAGTGGTTACAAAAAGCCTGTGATGGTGATTGTGTAGAGTATGCGTGTAGTGATGTGTGTGTGTGTGTGTGTGTGTGTGTGTGTGTGTGTGTGTGTGTGTGCGAGTGTGTGTGTGTGTGGGAAAATTGAATTAAATGATCAGGAAAGGTTGATTGTGATGGCGAGTAAGGGGTGAATTAGAGTGCCTCTAATAGGGTAGGACTATTGTTACGAAAGTTAAAAATAATGCGTGGCGTCTGTCGGGACAGGTAAGCAAGCAGCTGTGGTTCTTGCTTCAAAAGGCCCTTCCAGGCATGGCCCTGCATTGTTTGACTCACACCATCTGCCTAGCCTTTAACATAGTTGGGCTACATTGGGGTCACTAAGTAAATTTCTCCTTTGTTACGTAAAATTTATACCAGAATAAACATTAGTTCATAAGAAATAAAATATCATAGTTTAAACAAAAAAAAAAAATATCTAAATATGTATAGGTTACTGGTAATGCTAGAAGATTGAGTAAACCTAGGTTTACCTAAGCATTTTGGGTAAACTCCGAATAATCTCGTGCGTTGTGTGGTCACAATTCTAACCTAACCTACCTTTCAGCCTACACCTAAGCTTACCTTAAAAAAATTAAATTATTGTTTTTATTTAATTATTATTCGGACTTTACCCAAAATGCTTGGGTAAACCTAGGTTTACTCAATCATCTAGCATTACCCGTAACATATATTATATAAGACTCAAAATAAGCATAACTACAACTTCCAAATTGCTACATAATGTGATGCGTTGACGTGCTTCAATATATCTTATCTGTCATAACGCAATTTTGTGATATTCCTCTTAAAGCTTTGCACCCAGCTTCCAAACATCCTGTATAACAATAATCCGTGCCATCGTAATCCTGAGGGGTAAAGTATAATACACTAACAATGGCAATGCCTTTTATTTTGACAATCCAACAATATCGTTATTTACATTGTCGAACGGACACATTTTTCAATATGAAGCAATGGATTAGGAATTTCCTTCAAAATCCTTCGGAATGTGATACAAAGTGTGTTACGCAACCGGGGCTCCGGTATGGACGTCCGTGACTAGTATGAGACTGCAGGCTATCTTGACTGACCTCCATGGCTGAGCGTCCATGGCTCCTTGCCGCGCAACAGCGTGCTGAACGCGGAGTACGCGACGCCGCCGTACAGGCCCAGCGACGTGTGGAACGACGGCCGGCAGTTGCGGACTTGCTGCAAATTGTCAAATAACACATTACATTAGAAAAATAACCGGCCAAGTGCGTGTCGGGCCAATAATGTAGGGTTACGTAGTTAGGGTAATAGATGAATTTATACCATAAACAAGCTTAACATAGTTGAAAAATATGTTCTTCCATACATATACGTCACGGTCAATTCTCCAACTGCAAATGTAAGTTTGTAATCGCAAAAATAATGATTTTTGGACTTTTCTTATGCTGTGAGACCTTGCTTCCTGCCAAATTTCATGATTCTAGGTCAATGGGAAGTACCTTACAGGTTTTGATTTATTTTCTAGTATCAAAATAAGTCACATAAATGGCGGAATTTTTTTATTGCGTAGCTTGATTTTTCTTGATAGGGATCATATACGAGTACCTAGTAGTAGTAGTAGATTTGAGAAACAGGTTCTTGACAGACTGACAGACAGAGAGACGGACAACGAAGTGATCCTACAAGGGTTCCGTTTTTCCTTTTAATATACGTAACCCTAAAAACACAAAAAGAACAAATTGGGCGAAAACATGCATCACATCCATGCAAAACGGTTATTGCTCAGCATAACGCTGTTACAGTATGCGAGCCACAGCGCTGGTTTCCAGCGACAGCCGGTGTAACATAACGCCACGCCTGCAATCAGCAAAGAGTTAGGCAGAGGTGTACGCTGCTAAAGTGATGTCAGATGTTTTCGATCACAACATGCTAGCTACCCTTCCGCTTTGATAGACTTGTCAGTGACAAACCCAACAGCAATACTATTTCAAAGATAATATGATGGTCCCTATTAACAATGTCGGTTCTGCAAAAAGACCACTGTTCAGTCTCTACTGAACAGTGGTCTTTTTGCAGAACTGAAATTGTTAATATCATAAAGATTTTTTTATCGTCAAAGCAAACTTTGATGAAGAAAATATTTTTATTGTAATGCGATTTATGTAAAAAAGTGAATATTGGTAAAAATGTAGGTATATCCGACATTGTTAATAGGGTCCATCGATTATAAAGGTCTCTGTGATTTTGACAGACTCGTCACTTGTCAGTGGCAGCGAGCCAACAGCAATCTTATTTCAAAGATAATAAAGGTCACTGTGATTTTGACAGACTTGTCCGTGGCAGCAAGCCAACAGCAATCTTATTTCAAAGATAATAAAGGTCACTGTGATTTTGACAACTTGTCAGTGGCAGCAATCTTATTTCAAAGATAAAAAGATCACTGTGATTTTGATAGACTTGTCAGTGGCAACAACCCAACAGCAATCTTATTTCAAAGATAATAAAGATCACTGTGATTTTGATACACTTGTCAGTGGCAACAACCCAACAGCAATCTTATTTCAAAGATAATAAAGATCACTGTGATTTTGATAGACTTGTCAGTGGCAACAACCCAACAGCAATCTTATTTCAAAGATAATAAAGATCACTGTGATTTTGATACACTTGTCAGTGGCAACAACCCAACAGCAATCTTATTTCAAAGACAATAAAGATCACTGTGATTTTGATAGACTTGTCAGTGGCAACAACCCAACAGCAATCTTATTTCAAAGATAATAAAGATCACTGTGATTTTGATACACTTGTCAGTGGCAACAACCCAACAGCAATCTTATTTCAAAGATAATAAAGATCACTGTGATTTTGATAGACTTGTCAGTGGCAACAACCCAACAGCAATCTTATTTCAAAGATAATAAAGATCAATGTGATTTTGATACACTTGTCAGTGGCAACAACCCAACAGCAAACTTATTTCAAAGATAATAAAGATCACTGTGATTTTGATAGACTTGTCAGTGGCAACAACCCAACAGCAATCTTATTTCAAAGATATTAAAGATCACTGTGATTTTGATACACTTGTCAGTCGCAACAACCCAACAGCAATCTTATTTCAAAGATAATAAAGATCACTGTGATTTTGATAGACTTGTCAGTGGCAACAACCCAACAGCAATCTTATTTCAAAGATAATAAAGATCACTGTGATTTTGATAGACTTGTCAGTGGCAACAACCCAACAGTAATCTTATTTCAAAGATAATAAAGATCACTGTGATTGTGATACACTTGTCAGTGGCAACAACCCAACAGCAATCTTATTTCAAAGATAATAAAGATCAGTGTGATTTTGATAGACTTGTCAGTGGCAACAACCCAACAGCAATCTTATTTCAAAGATAATAAATATCACTGTGATTTTGATAGACTTGTCAGTGGCAACAACCCAACAGCAATCTTATTTCAAAGATATTAAAGATCACTGTGATTTTGATACACTTGTCAGTCGCAACAACCCAACAGCAATCTTATTTCAAAGATAATAAAGATCACTGTGATTTTGATACACTTGTCAGTGGCAACAACCCAACAGCAATCTTATTTCAAAGATAATAAAGATCACTGTGATTTTGATAGACTTGTCAGTGGCAACAACCCAACAGCAATCTTATTTCAAAGATAATAAAGATCACTGTGATTTTGATACACTTGTCAGTGGCAACAACCCAACAGCAATCTTATTTCAAAGATAATAAAGATCACTGTGATTTTGATAGACTTGTCAGTGGCAACAACCCAACAGCAATCTTATTTCAAAGATAATAAAGATCACTGTGATTTTGATACACTTGTCAGTGGCAACAACCCAACAGCAATCTTATTTCAAAGATAATAAAGATCACTGTGATTTTGATAGACTTGTCAGTGGCAACAACCCAACAGCAATCTTATTTCAAAGATAATAAAGATCACTGTGATTTTGATACACTTGTCAGTGGCAACAACCCAACAGCAATCTTATTTCAAAGATAATAAAGATCAGTGTGATTTTGATAGACTTGTCAGTGGCAACAACCCAACAGCAATCTTATTTCAAAGATAATAAATATCACTGTGATTTTGATAGACTTGTCAGTGGCAACAACCCAACAGCAATCTTATTTCAAAGATATTAAAGATCACTGTGATTTTGATACACTTGTCAGTCGCAACAACCCAACAGCAATCTTATTTTAAAGATAATAAAGATCACTGTGATTTTGATAGACTTGTCAGTGGCAACAACCCAACAGCAATCTTATTTCAGAGATAATAAAGATCACTGTGATTTTGACAGATTTGTCAGCGCCAGCAACCCAACAGCAATCTTATTTCAAAGATAATAAAGATCACTGTCATTTTGACATACTTGTCAGCAACCCAACAGCAATCTTATTTCAGAGATAATAAAGATCACTGTGATTTTGACAGATTTGTCAGCGCCAGCAACCCAACAGCAATCTTATTTCAAAGATAATAAAGATCACTGTCATTTTGACATACTTGTCAGCAACCCAACAGCAATCTTATTTCAGAGATAATAAAGATCACTGTGATTTTGACAGATTTGTCAGCGCCAGCAACCCAACAGCAATCTTATTTCAAAGATAATAAAGATCACTGTGATTTTGACAGACTTGTCAGCAACCCAACAGCAATCTTATTTCAGAGATAATAAAGATCACTGTGATTTTGACAGACTTGTCAGCAACCCAACAGCAATCTTATTTCAGAGATAATAAATATCACTGTGATTTTGACAGATTTGTCAGCGCCAGCAACCCAACAGCAATCTTATTTCAAAGATAATAAATATCACTGTGATTTTGACAGATTTGTCAGTGGCAGCAACCCAACAGCAATGTTATTTCAGATATAATAAAAATCACTGTGATTTTGACAGCGATACAAAATCAGAGGTAAAATAAATGTAAAAGGATTGTATACAAGGATGTCTTGGCGCTTGAATGTGAACGACGTTGACAGAGGGGCGCTATTGGTAAACATTTGTCGAATTGTTTTGTGGAATGTATTGAAAAAACAAGATGGCGGCGTGAATTTTGATTTGGCCGCACGCCAAAAGTATGTAGCACTTTACCTTCAGTTCCTTATAAACGTAGGAGTCCTTCAGTTTCTCCTCGTACTGAGTGGGCACAACTCCGTTCTCGTGCGTCGCCTCCCCGGAAATGATGAGGTCCATAGCAGCTTCCGCCGCCAACATACCTGATAAAAGCATTCTATATAATAAAAATCAGGTGCCGTGCGTTAGTCTCGCAAAATCTCGAAAATGGCTCGACCAATTTGATTTTTTTTGCTCAATACCGAGGTGGTTCAGGAAAAAAGAAAATCAGGAAAATTCCAAAGGAACAGCGGAAAAATAAAAAATAAATGGAAATTTTGTCTCACGTGGTACGAAGTTCACCGGGTCACCTAGTTTGTTATAAATACTCAAAAGCTAGTTCAAAAGCTTTAAGTTTTTTAAATTATAATATTCCATTATACAGTATGTTAACCAACATAGGGCGTTCCCGCTAACCCGCAATAGTATAGCATCCATACATGCTAAAAAAAATATTACCATTCGAAAACAAAATGGTTTTTATTTTTTTTAATATTAAAATATTCACTAAAAATGTTAAATTGATACGTAAAAGAAACACTCTGTACACGCGTACTTGAAGGACGGAAACATCGCAATTTACCTATTTATGAATGACGGGTCGCGCGTGCGGCGATCTGCCTAGCCCCGCCCCCTGCCCCCGGATGTCCACCTAATTTTAGTCGGAACTAATATCACGCGCTGACCGGACGTGCATTGTTTCCGCATTGCAAGTAATTGCAACATCTTGCGTCATTCTTGTGTGGAAAATGCCGCGTTATCAGTTCAGTGCTCAGGAGTATGCGAACATGGTGCTAATTTATGCTGAGTGTAATTATGATGGTGCACGTGCTCTGAGGATGTATGCTGAGAGGTACCCCAATGCACATCAACCGCGGAATTCTCGTGTTATTGTGAGTGCCCTGGTGCGTATTCGTAACAATGAACCGGTAGTGCCGCGTCGTTCTAGTGGCCCCCGACCCGTCCTTCCAAGCCCAAGGTGCCTCAGTGACGTGTTCCTTTGTCAGCTGGGCATTTGAGACGGGTTGTTAAATGTTATTGCTAAAACTAAACATACTTACATAAATGTTTAATTTTACTGATAACAACCCGACGACGTGTTTTGTAATTCAATAAGCCGCCTTTATCAGTCGCCGCTCGCCGTTCAGCGCGGCGCGCTGCGCGGGCGGCCGGGTCGCTCGGCTTCGTGAACTGTCGGAGACGCTCGGCCGGCACGAGTACTATTCCGCGCTACTATTTTGATTTTAAACAGGATGTTTCAAATTTATTGTCAATTAATTATTTTTTCAAATTCGGATTATTTTATGCTTATTTTTCTATGCTGATATTTTTATTTTAATCTATTAATGATATAGATTAACGAGTTTAAGGGAACGCCCCCTGTTATTTAACATACTGTATAATTGAGATAGCCACAACAACAGCCCGGGGCTTTGTAACGTACTATCGGGATGAAAGATACGATAGTGTAAGACTGGTTGTCAGACTTTCGGGCTTCTGACTACCCGCAAGAACTGTGAAAGATCTACGAATGACAGCCGAGACCAATGGCTTAACGTGATAACCGAGGCACGGAGGGGTCTCGGTATGTTATGGATGGTCACCCATCCGAGGAGCGACCTCGGCAAACATTGCTTAACCTTGATGATCTACGCGTGCGGTTGCGGCTGTTATTACTTAACCACGAGCCCCTACTATACCTTCAGCCACATAACCGCGCAATAAAAGTCGTTGACGCCCTCTACAATTTAATATTTCAAAACGATTATAATCAGTAATACAGCTCTATAAGTTAGTATAATCCTTAAATGTCAAAATTTCATGAAATAGTCATTCAGGATTACCTGGTCTTAAAGAGTTGTATTGACTATTTTAATGATTATAATTATGTAAATACATTATTGTTACGGCCGCAAATTACATTTTGATCAACGTACAACCTAATACTGACTTGTAAATGGCAAAAAACCTAAGAAAATTTGAATTTCGCGAGCTACTCTGAAGCTTTCGCCTTAAGTTTCGAGACCTTTTTGTTATAAGTGGGATTAATGACTTTTATTGCACAGTTATCTGGTGGAAGGTATAAATCTACATTATTTGTGTTCTGCCAATACGTATAATGGTGGAGGTGGAGAGCAGTGGTGGTCCAATGGTAACGGCCGCGACTTAGAAGTTGTAAGTCGTAAGTTCGAACCCAGACAGGCGATTTACTTTGTGTAAATTATTTCATCACCACGGCTCTCAAAACGGTGAAGGAAAACGTCGCGAGAAATTAATTCAGCATGTCCTAGAGTCAAAACTTCGAAGACATGTGACATCTACCAACCCGCACTGGGCCCACGTGGTGGATAACGGCCCACTCCAATGGGAATGTTATAGGCTGATTATGCATTGTGTTACGGCGCCCCCGAAGCATGCGTAGTTCATACAAACGAAACACCAAAATAATTTGTAAATCAAACATTTTCTTAAGGCAGTGTATATTTATTCCGATTGTATTACAGAGTATCTAGGTTCCCAAACATATATTTTGAAAGGACACCGATTTGAAGACGAGATATGAGGAACTTAAAAGTTCTATAGAAAACCTATTTTTCTCATATTTCATTTTTAAATCAATGTTCTTATTTAATATCTATTTGGGAACCTAGATTTTCTGTAATCGAATCAGAATAAATACACAATACCTTAATAATATGTTATATTTACAAATTATTTTGGTATTTCGTTTTTATGAACTACGCATGCTCCGGGGGCGTCTTAACACATTATCTGCTTAATTCTTAGCGAAATTTATGCAAACGCTTCTTTATGCTACACTAATCCTGTGTGGCAAACGCTCGGGTGCGTGCAAAAAATATCTTGGGTGTAGACACCCTTACCGACCCTTATTTTACGATGTTTTTGAAACAATAGAGATGCACAATGAACGCACAGGTGCGGCGCGCCGCACTCGAAGAAAGTTATGTAAATTGTATGGACGCGCATACGCGCCGTCAAGCACCTGGTGAACATCCGAAAACGCGCATGTGCGCCTGCCGCGCCTAATGTATTAAATGCTTACCGCTCTTCATGGCGTTGTGCGTGCCCTTGATGCGCGGCACGTTGAGGAAGCCGGCCGAGTCGCCGGCCAGCACTCCGCCCGGGAACACGGGCACGGGCAGGCACTGCCAGCCGCCCTCTACTAGCGCACGCGCGCCGTATGCCACGCGGGATCCGCCTGCAAACATACAGAGATACTGTTTCATTTATTGCTTGACAACTATGCAGGCCATATTTTTATTTTTTATTTTATTTTATTTGGGAAACAAACAGATGCAATAACAAATATATGTATACAAATAGTTTTTTTTTTTTTTTTTTTCTTTTTGGCTTCGCACGGTTTGTGCATTTAGCCAATGTCAAGTTTATTAATAATTTCAAAGTTAGGGAAACGAAAATATTAGTATGAATAATTTAACGGGATTTAGGATAGGACGGATATATGATCAGTATATTTATAAAGGTGAAGATAGTAAATAATGAGCAAATTACAATGAGGAAAATTTACAACTTAATATTATTTAGAGTGATGAATGATACTATACATTTATATACAGGAAAGCTATTTGTGCAAAGTAAAGAAAGTATTGAGGTAGGAAAAGGAATACGGAGGGACAAGAGGTTACTGAGAAAAGAAGAACGGTCATATAAGGGACAGGAGAAAAAAATGTGGTTAAGGTCGCCTACGTCTGTACATACAAATAGTTCAACACAATCCAGAAACAGTTTCCACAGATTACTATACAACTAAATTATATGTACCTAAGTGTAACAACAACCAGAAGTTCACACCGTTAAAATTTTACAGAGTTTAGAATTTAATATTATACAACATACAACAATAATATTATTTAAATTTCGATGCCAAAATATTTCTTATATAAAATTTGAATTTCGGTAGAGAAAGGTGAAAAATATCTAAATCTTGATTTGCTTTTAATGAAATTGTATCGTTGTACAGACGACATGCTCTTTTAATAAAAGTATTCTTACCATAATTGGTTCGGGAGAAACCAATTTGGAAGAGAGTTCTTTTGCGTGCATTTAAGCGTGGACATCCAAAACTTATTTTGCTGAGAAGATAAGGGGAGTCCAATTGGCCTCTAATAATTTTATATAAATAAACTAGATCTCGCTCTGCTCGACGTTTCTCCAATTTCTGAAGTCCAGTTGTATGATCAGTTCCAAAGCTAAATCGCCAATTCAAGTGCTTAGTAAATTTATTTTGCAATTTTTGGATTTGTTCAATATAAACTGCATACTGGGGATTCCACGCCACTGAAGCATATTCAAGAATCGACCTAACAAGTGTCTTATAAAGAAATATCAATGTTGACTTATGTTTGAAATCCTTACTAACTCTCAGTACGAATCCCAACATGCGAAATGCCTTGTTGGTCATAGTGGTAATTTGAGAGTTAAATATGAGTTTACTATCAAGTTGGACCCCAAGGTCCCACACCTCGGTCACTCTATTAATAGGATCATTATTGATCTTATAGTTGTAGTTGTAGTTGTATTCTTATAGTAGTAGTTGTATTTTATCGAGTTCGTCTTTCTAGAAAATGTTATAATGTTGCATTTTTTTACGTTAAGGAACAAACAATTATTTTTACAGTAATCACACAGGTTGTTAATATCATTTTGTAGTTCTAGACAATCTTCTGGTTTAGTAATAGTTTTATAAATTTTCTTATCATCTGCATAAAGAATAAATTTAGAATGTTTAAATATATTGAATACGTCATTTATGTATAAATTAAATAATAAAGGTCCGAGGTGCGAGCGCTGGGGTACGCCAGACGTAACAGGCATAAAGGATGAGCAATACCCCTTCACCGTAACTGCTTGACTGCGTTCCCTCAAATAAGATTCTAGCCATCGAAGTAGATCGCCATGTATACCGATATACTCAAGTTTTTGAATTAACAAATTATGAGAAATTTTATCAAATGCTTTTGAGTAATCGGTATACACGACATCTACCTGGTGACCATTATCCATGGCCGTGGCTATGTAGTCAATTTACTCGCAGAGGTTTGTCTCAGTTGATTTTTTTTTAAACAAATCCATGTTGCTCCGATATTATAAGTGGCTTTAATAAGGGTGTTATTAAGTCACAGACGATTCGCTCAAAGAGTTTAGGTATAACACACTCAACTTAGAAATCGGCCGGTAATTTGTAATGTCATGCTTGTCGCCATTCTTAAATATAGGTACAACGTAAGAACGTTTCCATGCCAAGGGCATAGTACCAGATTGCAACGAGGAGTTAAAAAGTAGGTATAACGGAAGCACAATATTTTTGCAACATCTCAGCAGAAACAATGGTGGAATTCCATCAGGGCCACTGCCCTTGTTTACATCCAGAGATTTGATATACTTTACAATTGTATTTAATGGAATAAATAAATTGCTAAGATTTAAAGCATTAGAATAGTCGTCAGACGAAGAAGATGACGACATAGACACGTCATTGTGTTTTTCGAAAACTGAGTGAAAGTGTACATTAAAAAGGTCACTTATCTCTTTACCATCGGAGGAGGTTATATTTCCTAAGAACAAGTTATCTGGCAGAGTATTTGACGACTTTTTAGATTTCACATAGGTCCAAAAGTATTTGCAATTGTTTTTAATATTGTCTTCTGACCTTGCAATAAATGATTCGTAACAATCCATACTGACCCTTTTTGCCCTGTCTCTCAGAAGGGCAAAGCTGCAATAATAACTATAATTGCCGTAACGCTTCCATTTTGTATGATATTTAGTTTTCTCTTTGATGACTTTTATCAATGCAGGTGAATACCATAAAGGGTACCTATTTTAAACAACAGCTTTTTTTACAGGAACCATCTCTCTGACTATTTTATCAATAATATTATGGAACTTTGTTGTTATATAAAAGTTAAATTTGAAATTTTAAAAAAAACCCCCTACACAAATTTACCCTCATTTCTTTTTGCTACTCTATCAACAGACCCTGTTTACCATCTATCTATAACCTATTCCAATGAGCCCAAACACGATACCTCTGCTCTAAGTTGGTGAGGAAGTTGGGTATCCTGCCAATTCCAGGTAATGCTGCAGCATCAGTTCAAGGTCAAAACATGATTTTCATGTAACGTTCCGTTACACTATGTTATTCTGATATCATTGAAGTATCAGAACACCAAATTTCGACTCGATCAGACTTGCGGAAGATGCTCACATCCATTTATCAACCAAAAATGAGCTGATAATCTTCAAAAGGCTGACTAGATTTTCTTGAATCACAGCTAAGAACACTCTCGATCTAGTAATTTTTCATACAAAACAAAAAAAAATCTATTTGCTGTTGACGGCCACAAAATGGTTTTAGTGGTTTGACATAATCTTCCACTTTATCTACATACATAATCTGGATCCTGCGACACAGGGCAGTGCGGGATCCAGTGTCATACAGATGCCATGTCTTTTATAATGCGCACAGCAAAAGAATGGAACTCACTACCTGCGTCTGTGTTTCCGAATGTATTAGGTTGGGGAAAAAGTCTTTTCGCATAATAGTATGTATGAACTTGTAATAAAATCTCTTTGGCTATACTATTTGTATCTGGCTGGTTTTGGTATCATTGAAAGTTTAAATTTTAGAGAACATAATTCCAAATTCAAATTAGGAAAATGTGTGATTTTCATTTGTTTTTCGTACCGTCAAGATGAGTGAATCTAATGAAGAAATTCGATACATTTTAAAATTTTACTACAAAAAAGGTAAAAATGCAACGCAAGCCGCAAAAAAAATTTGCGATGTTTATGGACCTAGTGTAGTGTCTGTGAGAGTAGCACAAATTTGGTTTAAGCGTTTTCAATCCGGAAATTTTGATGTCAAAGATGCACGTCGCTCTGGTCGCCCTATTACGGATAAAATGGATGCCATTTTTGAAAAAGTGGAGCAAGATCGGTATATCAGTAGTTACGACGTAGCTGAAGAACTGGAAATTGACCACAAAACAGTTTTGGCGCATTTGAAAAAAACTGGGTACACAAAAAAGCTCGACATTTGGGTACCTCACGAGCTCACTGAAAGAAACCTAATGAACCGTGTACTCATTTGTGATTCTTTATTACGACGTAATGAAACCGAACCATTTTTGAAGATGCTGATAACTGGTGATGAAAAGTGGATCACGTATGACAAGAACGTGCGAAAAAGGTCGTGGTCAAAGGCCGGTCAGGCTTCACAGACTGTGGGTTAACTCGCAACAAGGTAATGCTGTGTGTGTGGTGGGATTGGAAGGGCATTATTCATTATGAGCTGTTACCACCAGGCAGGACCATCGATTCTGAACTCTACTGCGAACAACTGATGAGATTAAATCAAGAAATTGAGAGAAAGCGGCCGGAAGTAATCAACAGAAGGGGTGTGGTTTTTCATCATGATAACGCTAGACCTCACACATCTTTAGCCACTCAGCAAAAATTAAGAGAGTTTGGCTGGGAGGTGTTAATGCATCCGCCGTATAGTCCTGACCTTGCACCTTCAGATTTCCACCTGTTTCGGTCTCTTCAGAATTCTTTAGGTAGTGTCAGGTTAACATCACGAGAGGACTGCCAAAACCACTAGTCGCGGTATTTTGACCAGAAGTCCCAAAATTTCTATAGCAATGGGATCATGTCCCTACCTACAAGATGGCAAAAAGTTACCGAACAAAATGGTACCTATATACTTTAGTTAGATGTAAATAAACTATATTAAAAATTGTTTTGAATTTTCTTAAAAAATGCGAAGAAACTTTTTCCCCAACCTATTATACAACCCTAATCTCTTCAAAGTGAGAGTGAACAGGCTTCTTCTGGGTAAGCTCACTCCATCGTCGACTTTGTCTCTGTCACCTCTGACCTAGACTAGAGTCAAGAGCAAACCCATCACAAATAAAATAAAAAAAAATACCTATAATACCCATACTTGTTTATGAATCAATATTTTTTTAAATTATTATTATAACATCACGCCTTGTTTAGCCTTGTTAGGCAAAGGTGTACCTATAATACTCCCACATTTCGCCAGTTATGTTTAAGTCCCATGTAGTAGGGGGCGAGCATGTTGTCATCAACCGGGCTCAATTCTAGACTCCGGACTGCTACTTAGAAATTCCAGATGGAAAAGCCCAATATCACTTTGCCCGACCCGGGAATCGAACCCAGGACCTCATGCTCAGCAGTAGCGCTTGCGACCACTAGATCAACGAGGCTACTTTATCTGGTCTGGAGGATATCCATGAAGATTTCCACACGAGAAAAAACTTGCTTCCATATAGATTAAAACACTACCCTCCTTTTGAGTTTCACCACAGGCAAGTAAAAGGTTATTGCACACGAATATTTTAGTGGTAAATCGACATGCTGATAATATCAAAAACCACTTTTAGTTTACCTTCAAACATAGGCTTAACGTAGGGATGCGTCTTGAATTTCTGGAACTCCCTGAAGGGGCTGAGGTACGGGTTGGTGTAGTCCAGGCCCACAACGAAGCCCGCGGCAACGAGGGGTGCTTCGCCCTCCGCCACGTTGAGGTGGTAGATGAACGAGCCCCCGTATGTGTTCTTGTTTAGAGGCCAGCCGATTGTATGTTCTACTAGGCCGGGTTTGTGGTTCTGAAAATAGAGCATTACTGTTGTAATTAAATAGGGTATTTAACTGGATTATTAGGGTTCCGTACCCAAAGTGTAAAACGGGACCCTATTACTAAGACTCCGCTGTCTGTCTGTCATCAGGCTGTATCTCATGAACCGTGATATTTAGACAGTTGAAATTTTCACAGATGATATAATTCTGTTGCCGCTATAACAATAATAAAAAACAGAATAAAATAAATATTCAAGGGGGCTCCCATACAACAGACGCGATTTTTTTGCCGTTTTTATAGATAATGGTACGGAGCCCTTCGTGCGCGAGTCCGACTCGCACTTGGCCAGTTTTTTTAATGCGATTTCTCAAAACCTAAAACAAAAATATGCCACAAAAAATGAATTGTTTAAATACATATCTCAAAACATGGCGAAGTTGTAAGCGTTTTTAAGTTTTTGCTAGATAGACGGAGACAGCAGAAAAGGCCATAGTAACTTCGACTCATTCAGTACAATTATTGTTTTGCATGACAAGGATGAACTTCTCCTTTTTTCCACCCATTTCTTTTTTCACAAGTCATATTTTTTTAGTAAGTAAAGTAAGTACATGTACTAGCTTTTGCCCGCGGCTTCACCTACGTGGATGTCGGAAAACTATACGTATAAACTTTCCTCTTGAATCACTCTTATCTATTGATGAAAACCGCATTGAAATCCGTTCAGTAGTTTTTGAGATCATCGCGAACATACAGACAGACAGACAGATAGACGCGGCGGGGACTTTGTTTTATAATATGTAGTGATATTTTGTATAGTAGTCAAATACCTGTTGTAACTTTTTTCACAACTCAACTTAGAGCACAAATTAAAAGTTTTTACCGCTATCTCAGCCTGGATTCGGCGAATGTTTTATTACTAAATCTAAGTATCTATTACATAAACTAACCCCCGATTTTGAAAACCTATTGAATTAAAGGTGCTTTTCCGAAGCCAACCGGGCGACCGCAATTGCAAACCGCAGCGGCAACTTCCCCCAATCGTAACGAAAGACTGCAGCGACAGATTGCGGTCGCCTTCAGAAAAACACCTTTAATCTGTCGTCACATCTTATGTCAACTGATTTGTTTAGCTGTTGTTATTGTGTTTAGCAGTGCGTCAGTCATTATTTGTATTGAAGAATTTTTCAGCTAACTCCCGGTGGTGATGCTAGCTCGTAACTTTTTGAGCCAGGCTTAAGTACATTAAGAGTCTATATTATTCATCATCTGCCTAGCTTTTGCCCAACTATGTTGGAGTCGGCTTCCAGTCTAACCGGATGCAGCTGAATACCAGTATTTTACATGGAGCGACTGCCTATCTGACCTCCACAACCAAGTTACCGGGTTACTCGGTGGTTCGATACCTCTTGGTAAGACAGGTTGTCCAGACTTTCGGGCTTCTGACGACAAAGATCCACGAATGACAAACGCGCCGGGACCAACGGCTTAACGTACTTTCCGAGACACGGAGGGGTCTTGTTATGTAAAGATGGTCACCCATCCACGGACCAACCGCGGCAAGCGTAGCTTAACCTGATCGATCGACCCGTGCGACTGTTATTACTTAGCCACAGGCCCCTCGAGTCTATATTAATATGATAACCATAATAAAGCAAGGAAAATGTAATAAAAATGGTAAAGTATAAAATAGATGTCCAACTTACCTCTGGTTTAACTTCCCACAATTCCTTGAGTCCGATACCATATGACTGAGGTTCACTGTTCGCTCTCAAGTCATACTTCTTTGAGATCATCTTAGTTAAGTGGCCGTGGCAACCTGAAATTGAAATGAAATGAAATTTAATTGCAAGAATTTGTAGTACAGACGCCAGCACATCAAGCTACCCGAAACTGTCAAATTTTCCCAATCAACCTTGAGTCTAATGCTTTAACGATAAAGTTGAAAATCTATTAAAGAATTTTGACAGATTGTAGTAGTTTGATGTGCTGGCGTCTGTACATTACAGATGGTTATGTTTTTTTAACAGTTTCTAAAACAATTCGATAAAACTAGCATGCAAAATAATTTATTACATTAATTCAAGATTATAAACACAATACACATGTAAAATCAAGTGCACGTCAGACACTTAACTATAAAAATCGCCCTAAATGCTGCACAATAAAGGCGCTGTCAAAGTCAATCTGTACCATGGAGTAGGTGACTGTACGACTCTACTTCAGTAATCAATCTGCCCAGTCTTTTCCCAACTATGTTGGGGTCGGCTACCAGTCTAACTGGGTGCAGCCGAATACCAGTATTTTACATGGAGCGACAGCCTGTCTAACCTCCACACAACCCAGTTACTTGGTAACACGATACACCTTGGTAAGACTGGTTGTCAGACTTGCGCTTCTGATGAACCCGTAACGACTGTCAGAAATCTACGAATGACAACCGGGACTAACGGCTTGACGTGCTTTCCGACGCACGGAGGGGTCTCGATAGGTAATGTATGGTCACCCATCTACGAACCAACCGCGACAAGCGTAGCTTAACCTTCGATCGACCCGTGTGGCTGTTATTATTTAGCTACCCCAATATATTTGAATTCAGAATCTGATATAATTATCGAGTTTTGGTGTTCCAAAACTTTGTCAGTTGTTTTTTACTGAACTCAATATCATAATAATATGTGACAGTTCAAATTCCATTACAACCATAGATAGAGTATGATACAGATTCGCTATCAGCGGAGATAGCGAAAGCCTTTTACAGTCACTTGTAAACGAGTGCTATCTAGTTGTTGGCTAAAATCTGGGCTCAGACAAAAAGTTTCCATACGCGAAAGAGAAAATATGTTTCTACCTCGTTTACTCTTAATACTGGATCCAATAAGTGTGTCCTTGTCTCATTATTATTATCATTTAGTGATTTCTCTATACTCCGTCTAAGATTACAATTTTAGGACCTATTTATTACCACAAACCTTGTGCCCGGCGAGATTTCCCATCGGCTAAAATGACGAACATCCATCCCCATTAGGGATGTATTTCAAAATTAGTTCCTTAGTGCTCACCTTCGTCGTAAAAGGAACTCTTTTGCAAAAAAAATCAAATTTCTAGACGCAACGGTTTAGGCTGTGCGATGTCTGTCAGTGAATGATTTTTTTTTACGCAGATGGTCACTAAAAATAGTTAAGTTCTTACCTTCAGTAAAGATGGTGATCTTAGAGTGGAACTCCATGCCTCGTTCGAACATGTCCTTCGGGCTGCCATCCTTAGCGATACCGACGTCACCGGTGGCCACGCCCTTTAGCGACCCGTCGTCACGGTATATCAAGTCAGCGCCCGCGCATCCTGGCCAGATCTGTATAAAGTGACATTCATTTAGGAAAAAATATAATAATATGCCTTATTGTACACATTTAAAAACATTAAAACACAATTTAAAAATGAAAAATATAAATAGAAAAAAAAACCGTTTTTAGTAGGTACAGTTGTTTTTTTTTATTATTTTTAAAGTTTTATAAAATAAAAGAGAATGTAAAAACTTTGTTTTATCTTTCAATTCAAACTTTTCACTTTTTTATTGTGGTACCCCACACAAATTCGTGTACCTACCAATACTTGCTATGTGAATATTATAACATCATCAACATAGACGACGTGAATTAAAAATACGTATATATTATTGAACCTAACTCATAAACTATACATTGTCAAGCAAAGTTAATAAAATTGGGACCATCGCACGGGCTTTCTCTACCAAATGAAAAAAATAATCACGTAAGAGCGATGCCACACGGGCGTTGCCATTGCGTTGCGCCGTCGCAGCGCAATGATTTCGACGCAGTGAGTGCCACACGAGCGCTGCAATGTCGCAATTCAAAGCAGCTTATCACGACACCGATACCTTCGATATTCTAAAAAATATTGCGCTGCTCCGTTGTCGCTACGTCGCCGCGTCCTCTCACCGCAGCACCCGTGCTGCATCTCAGTGGCCCTTTGTCCGATACGCACGCGTTCAGTCGCCACACGTCGTTTTAACGGACCGTCTGGCATAACGCTCAGATTTATATGTAGACCTACGGCGTCACCGCTCAGGCGTCGCAGCACCTAAGCAGCGCATTGGCAACGCCTGTGTGACATCGCTCTAAATCGGCCATTATAATTATTTTGAATTGGTTATCTAGTGACTCCAAAATAAGCTTAGTTACCTACGTAAACATTCAGAACTTTAGTCATTGAACTAGCTTTTGCCAGCGGCTTCGCCCGCGTGGATGTTGGAAATTATCCCACGAGAACCGTACATTTTTCCGGTATAAAAAGTATCCTATGTGCTTTTCCAGACTATAATCTACCTCTGTGCTAAATTTCATCCAGATCCGTTCAGCCGTTCTGGCGTGATTGAGTAACAAACATCCAAACATCTTCACAAAAATTTCATCCAAATCCGTTCAGCCGTTCTGGCGTGATTGTGTAACAAACATCCAAACATCTTCACAAATTTTGCTCAACACATCTTCACAAAAATTTCATCCAGATCCGTTCAGCCGTTCTGGTGTGATTGAGTAACAAACATCCAAACATCTTCACAAAAATTTCATCCAAATCCGTTCTGGCGTGATTGAGTAACAAACATCCAAACATCTTCACAAATTTTGCTCAACACATCTTCACAAAAATTTCATCCAGATCCGTTCAGCCGTTCTTGTGTGATTGAGTAACAAACATCCAAACATCTTCACAAACTTTGCTCATAACATCTTCACAAAAATGCTCATGACTGTACCTCTACCTAACCCTTCGGGGAAGACAGACGTGATATTTCGTTATATTATTTATGATCTCTGCTTACCTCTGCTCCAGCCGCCTCTGCCTGCTCTGACAGCCACCTCACAAGGTGTCCCAGACGCACTACGTAGTTGCCGTGGTTGTAGTTAGGCAAGCCTGAGGAAAAACCACCTCTGCTCTAAATCATATAAAACTACAGGGTCAAATTAAATTAGATAGTGAAACTCCGCAGACGTGATGGGTATCGATATCTAAACATAATAAAACAAAAAATAAATTAATTTGATGTAAATTTTTTTGGGGTCATCATCACCAAAATTATTAGTATTGTAGTCACTTAAAATGTCAGTTTAAAAATCAGTTTTTTGGTGTAAACTTCACAGACGTGATTCTCACCAGCATCACACCTGCGGGGTTTTGCTAGCTAATTTAATTTGACCCTGTATACTTTACGTGGATGAGATCAATTAAGCCTGACTTGACTTACCTCAATACCATAGAGACGAATTTTCAGTGTAGAGGTCTGTATTCTTGCTTTTACATTATTTATATGTACTATTCACATTCTCAGCCAAAATTTACAGAATTTCGTTAGAAACGTTTTTGTTTGGCAATTCAGTTGTTCTCTAGTAGTTAGTTCTAGTTTATATGTAGAAGATAATACACGGAACTACTGATCTGATTCCGATTTTTTTTTCTCTAATAGGAAGCTACAGTTTTGCCAAATGTTATGTATGTATATATATATTCAAGAAATTTCATGCGGGCAGAAGCTATTAGCAAATAAAGTTTGTTAAACTTACCTGGAAATACAGGGATAGGTATCCTGCCACTTGTGGTGAGAAGACCAAACTTGTCAGAGGTCACCTCTGTGTTCATAGGCGCTCCTTTGTCTTTCCAGTCCGGGATCAACTCGTTCAGGGCTATTGGGTCCACGCAGGCCCCAGACAATATGTGACCACCTACTTCTGCTGCTTTCTCCAGTAGAGTCACTCTTACTTCCTGTAAATTAATGCAAAAGCGTTTTTATAAAATGGTGTGGCCTGGTTGTCAAGTTGATAAAGGGTATACATAAAAATCTTACAATTCACTAACAAAGAATGCACAGCCTAAACTGCTGGGCCTAGGATTGTAGAGGCATGAACTTTTACACAAGTTTCTTTTATAACAAGGAAGGTGACTAAGGAAGGTTCACGTTTAGAAGACCGTAATTTTTTTACGACAGGAAATCTCGGGCGCGGCTTTTTCTTACTAAAAGACTATGTGTGTCTTTAGACATGGTTAAGTGATGTTGATAAGAATCAATTTGACTTATAATGAAAGCGAACTAATGGTTCTGTGCGGAAAGAGAGCCGTCCGTCGTGGGAGTTGACGGCGCGTGGGGTTTAGCGAGCAACACAATAGCGCATCTGTGCCTTTTGATCCTTTTAACATTTTTTTTTTTAGTTTATGATTCCAGATACTGGTTGAAAAAACCAGCTGCTATTTATAGTTAGTTTGTTATTTTACATTTTGGCCACAACAGCTCTCTGTCAGAACAGCCTCCATTAGTTTTGGGAGCTGTTCAGCTAAATCAAAATCTTGTTTTTGAGTGTAGACTATTACACTAAATATTGTGGGTGTTACTCAATTTAACTATTGTTCTTTACAGTGTCTCATCTCATAATCTCCTTACGAGTTCTGGAAATAAGCAGTACCTACCTTTGTGCTCTTCTATCTTTATATATTTTTCTCTTTCAAGTGTTTTGTGTGTACTTATATAAATATTGAAATAATGACAAATACTTACAGCTCCCTTTTCCTCTGCAATCTGCCGGGCTCTGATAGCAGCAGCCATGCCTGCAGGCCCCCCACCAATGATGAGGATGTCCGTCTCCTCCGCTACCCTCTCCATATTGATTTCTAAACATTATGGATAACTGAACATTAATTTCAACATAAAAAATGTAAATTTCGCTAAAACAAAATTCTAAATTGATCTCAATAATTATACACAGGTATGAAAATAAAACCCTTTTTCCATGGCCCTATAGATTTACTGTATTAAAATCGTTTAAGGGCTAATTCCTACATGAAAAAACGATATTTGAACATGATAAACAATCAATCAATTTTGACTATATAAAATTTCTATTGGGATTAGTTGGCAACATAACAACATTAAGAAATTAGCTACCTAGGTATTTCCTGCCCTCTGCTCTGCTTTATCAATGCCAGAAAAGTGGATGATAAGATAATAATTAATTTTAAATCTAATGGGGGCTGTTGTCATGTGGACAGCTCTATCTATATCTGTGAATTAAACAATGTTATGGAAAGAAATGGCAGGGGGTCACTTGGCAAAAACAAAAGAAAAAAGGTGCATGTTGTACGTTTTTATTAATGAAGGCCAATGATAAGAGTATAGTAATCTGCACTTGCGATCTCATTTGTTTGTGACTTGGTGCCTTTTTCTTTCATTCTTAATTTATGATAAATTATTGCTATCAAGGTCTTGCAATGACGTTAATTTTGTTGATTTGAACTCGAGGTTATCACTTACCTTTCCATCGTGGGTCTTTATCTCTGGGGTGTATTGTGTAATGAGTCGTTATCTTTGGGTAAGCATCCGAATACAGCCTCTTCGCAGCCTTAGTTAGCCTCCCCACTGAAAGTTTACAAAAAAAAATTGAAAACACGACCAAAACAAACCAGAGTGAACTTTGAACTTTTATATTTAGCAGCTTTATTACATAACATTGCGCACAAGGGCCTTCTAATATTAGTTTTTACTACCTTTCTTCATAAAAATAATTAAATGAGGTGTCCTATTTACTACTAATTACTCAAAAATATTTAAAACCAACTCACGAACAGCTGATAGCAACGTCACGTAAAACAACTTTTTTAACTTAAAACTTTCAGTATATACCAATGTATAAATTCAAAGCCGATTATTTAATTTCATTGAGTTCACACCTTATGATAAAAACATAGAGATTTTTATTTAAAAAGTATTTTATTTACCCTGACGAGACGAACTAACAAGTGCCGCCGCCATTTTTAAAAACAATCTGCGCTCCGATTCAGTTCAGAGAACAAAGTCCGACTTTATGACATTTTTCTACAAATTATAACTTCAACTTAATTAAGTATATTTCAATTAAATAAAATATCTCATTGAAAAAAATTAGATAACAAATAAAATAAAATATATTTTTCTTTATTGAACGGTACACCACCCTGTTTCACACAGGAAAATAAATATCAATGGCGAACACGGAACGCAGCAACATTTAACGTGTGGCGGGGCGGGAATTTAAATTTTAATACTTAGTAATCTTTAATCTATTAAATTGATGCACTTACATCATAGGTGCTCGTTCGGTTAATAATTGATTATTTTGCATAAATATTAAATAGTACCACAGTGCACATTTAAAACACCATAACACAAATAAATGATAGGGCGAGATCAAGAGAATTAATAATGCCAGAATAGTATTACTACAGGTAGTATAGAAGGTAGGCAGTTTCCCAATAGCACAAGGGGGTGCGTCTCATAACGTATAAACTCATTTGGTCTAATTTCATTTTATTATCGTTCATAAGATATAATCAACGTGAGATATACCAACTGTTGATATAATTTTTTACATATAACATTTATTTATTCTAATACTTAATTAGTATAACGTTGTTTGATATAACGTTTATGTAATCGAAAATCATTTGGTCTAACGTTTAATATATATAAAAAAAAACGTCATTATGGTTAACACCCCGATTCAGCATACCCCGACTCGGATAGGTTAGGTTAGAAGGCTAAGGCTGCGTTTCCACTGAAGCGGAGCTAGGCGGAGCGGAGGGTAGACGTGCAGGAATCATCCAATCACAGACGAGACGAGTGACGCGATGAAGATTTTAACCATTATGATTGGTCGATTCCTGCACGTCTACGCTCCGCTCCACCCAGCTCCGCTTCTGTGGAAACGCAGCCTAAGGCGGGAGCTCCGCTCCGCTTCGCTCCCGCCTTAGCCTTCGTGGTTATTTTTTTTAAACCACCCAGAAATAGGATCCCCGCGAAGCGGGGCTCCGGCGACCTATCTTAGCGCAGGTGGTAATCAGTTACTAGTTATGTTTAATATCTACTTGGGTTATTATTACACAAATATGTTTTATATCTTTTGAGTGGTATGTCAAACGATTTTATATTTAATGTATGTTATGCTTATAAAAATTAGTTATTTTAAAATTATATCAATCGTTCATTATATGAACTAATCGCTATATTAAATTAAATTATAGGTTCCGTTGTTATATGTTGTTAATATTAGAGATTTTGTTGTTATATCATATATTACTTACCCGCACAAAAGTGCTGTATATCAGCTGAATATTTGACCGCGTTAGAGTGGGTGCTACCTATTATGCAGCACATGGCTGATCTATTAGACACGGGTTACCTATTATTCAGCTCAAACTACATCCGTGGACCTTTTTAAAGCTTCGAGATCGCGCAGCTGTTCAAAATTTACAAGTGGCAGAATTGTGAATCCATTTTATTTATTATTTTGGTGTTGTGTGCGGTAACCATTTTGTGACAGGTGTTTGTGCGTATGCGTAAAATTTGATTGGGAAAGCAAGTTTACTGTCAAATACCGTATGGATATAGGTGAAAATTTTCACGCGCTCTCAAAATATGACTGTTTACTTGAAATTTATAGAATAAAGTAGGTTGATTTTACATTGGTACAATGAAAAAATTACGAAAAAAAAACTCAATTTGTAAGAGATAGCTTAAATTATGTGGAATTATCGAAAACAACACAAGCATAACATTCAATACTACTACAAATCTCATTTATGAAATAACGGTGATGTTATGAGATAACATCATCGGTTATCAGACTACGACGTTCTTCTTCAGGAAGACTTGGATGCGTTGCAAGAATGGTGTCAACTTAATATAATGACTCTCAATGCAAGTAAATGCTATCACGTGACTTTTACTCGTAACAAACAAGTACGAGCATTATCTTATGCGTTGAATGGGGTTCCTCTGCAAAAAGTTGATACCATCCGTGATTTGGGTGTCCATCTCGACAGCAAGCTAACTTTTGTCAAACATATTGACGCGATTGTAGCCAAAGCGTCAAAAATGTCGGGTTTTATGAAGAGAACTTGTTCGGAGTTTCGGTCCATATCGACATTTAAAAGTGCTTTACTACACCCTTGTCAGAAGCATACTGGACTACGCATCTCCAGTTTGGAATCCCATATATCGTGTCCATATTAACAGGATTGAACGTATTCGTATGAGGGCTTTCACCTGGTACTTACGCTTTAGAAGCCCTAGTTGCCCTCATGACGCTAATTATTCCCAAAGGCTTAATCACTTGAATATGTTACCACTAGAACAACGTAGAAGTACTTCTGATCAGCTCTTGTTTTACAAAATCATCCATAACCTGGCGGATGTACCTGAGTTATTATCAGAAATTAATATAACTGTTCCTAGGCGTACATAAGTAGAGCTCTGCGTAAAACAAATACCTTTGCACCATCATTATCTAGAACCAACCTTGGTCTCAATGCCCCCTTAAGTCGACTAATGGCTAATTATAATAAAATTGATATCAGCAACAATATTCATATATTTGCTGACTCATTTTCTCAATTTCGCAGAAAACTTTTAACTATTAGTTACGGATCATAACTTCATAACTTACTTTTTAGTCCCTATTGTTTATTTTTTTTTTTTTTTAGTTTTTTGCCACATGTGCGGCCAGCCAATTTTTGGATTGTTCTCTTGTTGCATTCGTTATCGCGTCTACTGTTTTGAATATCGAATATGAATTTTACTGTTTTTTATTTATTTTTTTACTTTAATCTTAATGCTTTAATTTTAATTCTAATGATAATTTTGATTTTAATTATTGATTCTAATATCGATTATGATTTTGTTTTGTTTTTTGTTTCTAATTAATTTTTCTATTCTCACTACGAGTAAACACATATTTAAGAGGCTATTTTTCATGTAAGTGCTGTATACGCCTGTAAGTGACTAATTCACCATAACTTAATGCATATGATATTTATTATTATGTCAATATTCCTAGTGACTAGGTCGTTGGTGTACCTTTCAAATAAAAATAAAATAAAATAAATAAAATCGGGAAAAGCAAAAAATTACATATGTACAATTTTTCGCGGTTTTACCCGTAAGGGCGGTGAGAAACAACGATACACAGAAATCGGCATTGCTCAACATCTTATAGAATCCGGATTGAACCACTGGATTGAGTTAAATAACCCTCAGGTCATCTTGACAGAAAGTCTTACATACCTAGACTGGTGAGAGAAGCGATTGAGATTACTAAATATAAGAACTTCAACCTTGAGGATGGGTTTCAACTGTCGAGAGCCTGGAATCCAGTTGTCCAAATGTGTAAAGACCGCAGGAGTACCGAAAAAAGTTCGCGAGCGGACACAGTGAGTTTTGTGTGTCGAGAACAGAATCGAGTTGTGAGTGTAACAAGTGACAATGGTAGCGGTGTCAATCGCACTAAACGAACAAGAAAGAGGGTAGACCGTTTTGTCTGCTCGTAAACATCCACCCGCAATAACTTCAGTTTATCCGTGATCATGGCACTTGTAACAGTGCCGAAATATCGGAAACTCAAATCAATTAATATACATGGTAAATATCCCGTTTTAAGTTGTAATGATAACAAAGGTAGGTTGTTTTTAATAATTAATGTGTACTTTACCTATTATACGAGTTGTAAATATATCACTTATCAGTTTTACAAAAAATATGACTGAACTCCTACAAGCTTCCTTTCCTGGCCAAAAAAGAAACATAGCCGCCAGTTACACCGATGGGATTGTATTAGAAAATTACTATTATTTTGTTTGTATTAAATGTTACAAAACGTTTGCTTGGGTTTTACGGAACCTGAATCATTTACAAGTTTCCATTAATATTTTGTAAAAAAAAACTTCGAGAATACAGTTGATCACAGTAGCAGCAAGTAAGTAATACAACCGACTTCTAAAAAAACACCACAATGTGAAAAATAACTTTAATTTCAGAATTGTTGAAGCTAACTCAAAAACTACCCAAGCAAAATTTATTAATTTTGCTTGGGTATTAATTTTACATGGAGCCAACTTCGAGGTATACCCTCGCGAATAAAACAAGAATCGATTAAATCGGACTAGGTACTCTGTAAAAAGTTATGCGTGGTCATCGGTTTTTAGCATATCAATGGTGGTCATACATCAAAAATATTGTTATTGTTATTTTGACTGGCCTGTTGGTCTAGTGGTTAGTGGCCCTGACTGCTATGCCGGAGGTCGTGGGTTCGATTCCCACCCAGGACAAATGTTTGTGTGATGAGCATGATCATTTGTTCTGTGTCTGGGTGTAATTTATCTATATATGTATGTATTTAGAAATATATAAGTATATTTATCAGTTGTCTAGTACTCATAACACAAGCTCTGCTTAGCTTGAGGCTAGATGGCGTTGTGTGATAGTTGTGGAATATTATTATTATTATTTTATATTATTATTATTGTATGTATTACACCTCGACTTGGGAACCTCCTCCTTTATTCGTCGGTTAATAAAACAAATAAACCCTTTTAGAAATTATTCTCTTTATTTAGAAAGCTTAGTAATAAGTTACATAGAAGCGTACACATTAGATCGAGTTGAGTTACTTGACTGGTTTCATCTGCCACAGGCCGTCGTTGAGATAATGGCAGTTTTCTATGCCCACACCTTTATTCACTTTGGCTCTGAAAAACAAAAGATATGCAAGTATTAGTGTACCGCCTGAGTGCACGCGCGACTCGAGCGTCCGGCGGGGCGGGGCGTGCGACGTTCGTGTTAAACATAATGCAAACACTCTCGAGTGTCCTGAGTAACGGCCGAGCGGCGCTCGGTGTACGCTCTTCGCCGCTTGCACGCAACGCTGAACGCCCCGCTGGATGCTTTTTCACTCTTTTACACTTAGGTCTTTTGTGCCCCGGAAATCACGTTAAGCAGTCGTTACGAGTCGCCAGAAGCCCGAAAGTCTGACAACCAGTCTTACCAAGGGGTATCGTATTATCCAGTAACTGGGTTGTGGAGGTCAGATAGGCAGTCGCTCCATGTAAAATACTGGGTATTCAACTGCATCCGGTTAGACTGGAAGCCGACCCTAACATAGTTGGGAAAAGGTTAGGCAGATGATACAGATGAGGTCTTTTGTAATAGTGGTCCTAGTGGTGGATGGTCCTTGAAGAAATAGTGTTGACTAACAAAGACAGAGTATAATCCCACGTACCCACAGGCGATTCTTTTATCACGCATTGAATTTTCAGCGCATTGCTTAGCACAAAAGTTAAGAGTTGAAAATCTAACAATGTATATTTTCGCTCGGCTCAACGCCGAGAGTTGAAAATTCAGTGCGTAAAAAAAAATCGTCGCGTAAAAACATCGCCACAAAACATTAATGGGTGACATTATTCCAGTGCGTTATTGTGTGTTATTTCTTCCACTGCGTTACATTAATTTTTTTTACGACTTTACCCATACTTATACGTATACAAAAGGCCGTAAGTACCTAGGCTCTTTTCATACTCACTACCACAGGTAAGTTTCTTGCAAGGGCGGATCCAGGATTTATTTTTTCTGGGAGGGGCCCACAAGGGCCAGACAAGTAGGAGTGTCCCCCCTAGTATTGGGATTAAATATTTTTCTTTATTTCGTGTCGAGTCGCGATTCGCGAGCGCCGTGGTTACAAACAACGGGCGTACGCGGGCCGACTGTGCCGCCCGACGCGCTATATCGCTGTCCCGCTGTGCGCGTTTAGTGTACGACCCGAGTGAAAAAGCGTCCAGCGGGGCTCTGGAACGCTCTTCGCCGCTCCGCCGCCACTCAGGAAATTCGCGAGTGTTTTCAGGTGTTTAACACGAACGTCGCACGCCCCAACCCGCCAGACGCTCGAGTCGAGCGTGCACTCAGACCGTACACTACGTCGCGCGTCGTTTAGTTTGTTGAGGCGCTCGTTCGGCGCGGAGGCAGGCAGAGCCGATATTTTCAAAATGCTTGTAGACCGACTGGGGGGAGGGGGATGGCCCTTTGCCCCCTCCTCCTGTAGCCGCCCTTGTCTCCAAGTACACACATACCTATCTCCCTCTATACATAATATTGTTTCTTGAAAAGTTCTAGACTTGACGCAAGCATTTCTCAGTAAAACAAAATCGAACGGTTTTCTTTTCAGACGATCCTTGAAGTGAGGCCTATGTCCAGTGTAGTAGAAGTCTTTCGGTTGAGGTGATGATGAATTGATGATAATGTGAAGCCGGTAAGGTTCTGTCCCAAGATGACGAGATAAAAGAACGATGGAAGTTTTATTTTGAAAAGCTAATGAACGAAGAGAATAAATGGAATGGTGTGCTCAAAGAGGTATAAACAAATATGGGTTTGGTGAGGGAATGAGGTATGAAAAATGGAAAGGCCACGTGCCCAGATGACATACCAGTAGAAGTATGGAAGTGTTTAAAAGAAGAGGCTGACTTTATTCTTCAATAAGTTGTTGCATGAAGAAGCGATCCCACAAGGATGGTGCAATAGTTGCTAGTGCCCATCTTCAAGAATAAATGTGATGTACAGGACTGCAACAACTATCGAGGGATAAAGCTTACGTCCCATAGTATGAAGGTATGGGAGAAAATAATAGAAAAGAGATTGCGAGAGGAGAGTGAGATTACCCTAAACCAGTTTGGGTTTATGCCAGGTCGAGGAACAGTGGACGCCACTTTTACACTCCGCCAATTGTGCGAGAAGTACAGCGATGCACACAATAACTTGCACATGGTATTCATTGATCCGGAAAAAGCGTATGATAGGGTACCTCGGGATGTCTTGTGGTGGGCCTTGAAAGAGAAAGGTTTGCTCGGGAAGTATGTAGAGTTAATTCGTGCTATGTACAGTCAATCTTGTACCTACGTCCGGTCGGCTGCTGGCAACACCGACGAGTTCAGTGTGGCGGTAGGCTTGCACCAGGGGTCGGCTTTAAGTCCTTACATCTTCCTGTTGATTATGGACGCTCTGACGGCGGACATACAGGAAGAAACACCCTGGTGCATGCTATTTGCCGACGACATCGTTCTTGTCGGTGAAGATTGACCTGAGATCCAGAGCAGATTGGAGAAATGGCAAGGGAAACTGGAGGATGTCGGCTTGACAATCAGCAGAACCAAGACCAGTATATGTTCTGCGATTTCGGCGGTATCTCTAGTTCTGGAGCCATAGCGCTTGATGGCGCGCTTCTCCCGGTCTGCCCCGACTTCCGGTATCTTGGTTCACTTGTGCAAAGCGATGGCGAAATAGATCGGACTGTTAAGCACAGAATTGACACTGGATGGATGAAATGGCGGCAGGTCACGGGAACAATCTGCGACTCCCGCATTCCCCTAAAACTCAAGGGGAATATTTATAAAACAATGGTTAGACCTGCTGTCTTGTAAGGATCAGAATGTTGGGCCATAAAAAGAATGAATAGAAGGCAATTGCATGCAGCCGAGATGAGAACGCTAATAGGGATGTGTGGTA
This sequence comes from Dicycla oo, assembly GCA_948252095.1. Lineage (NCBI taxonomy): Eukaryota > Metazoa > Arthropoda > Insecta > Lepidoptera > Noctuidae > Dicycla > Dicycla oo. The sequence continues at coordinate 21,733,074 of OX411716.1, forward strand.
TTACGCGAATAGATAGAATAAGAAATGAGTATGTAAGAGGAAGTCTGAAAGTGACACCAGTGACTGAAAAGTTGTATGGAAATCGGCTGTCATGTGATGCGGAGGAATGAGAAAAATGTCATCAGGAAAGTGTTGAGTATGAACACCTAACAGGGCTATACGAGTAAGGGAAGACCAAAGAAATGATGGATGGACTGTGTGAAAGATGATATGGCCAGAAAGGGAATGACTACCGAGAGGACGACTAATAGAGAAGTATGGAAGAAAAAGACATGTTGCGCCGACCCCAAATAAATTGGGACAAGGACAGGAGAATGATGATGAATGATGTGAAGCATCTATAAAGAGAGGATTATTTATGCACGTGGCTTGGTAATAAAATAGCGGTATAACCGCTAAGCAAGCTGAAGTGGAAGTGGGCTGGCCATGCTTGTCGAAGGACTGATGGCCGGTGGAGCAGACGAGTCCTGGAGTGGAGACCGCGTATTGGCAAAGCGTAGTGTGTCCCCAACTAGATGGACCGACAACCTTAGGTAGACTGGCTGGGACAGACCACTGGATACGGAAAGCGGAAGACAGGGTGTTGTGGCGCTGCCTGGGAGACGCCTATGTCCGGTAGTGGAGCAGTGCGATAGGCTGAGTTGATGATTTTTTATTGATATCTTATTGGTAACTGTTTTCACTGTTTTCGACAATTCGTCGACGGTGGTACAACAAAACCCAAACAGCAAAACCTTTTCTGGAATGGCTCGTATCTAATTAAATATGCGGATTAAAAGTTATACACATAATTACATGTCATCAGTAGACAACGCAGTACATCCGACAGCCAGAGCATGTTCCTTTCCCTCAGCCATGACTGCTACCACCTGGCCCTTATCGACGCCGCTCATTCGCGCTCCCGGTGACGTCAGACCGGGGCACATGATGTTGGCACCACTGAGCACGAAGCGGATGGCACCCTTGTCCACTTGCTGCAGCGGCAGGAAGAATGGATCTGAAAAAACGAAGAGAATAAATTGCTAACATTATAATAATGTAAATGTACAGACGCCAGCACATCAAGCTACTACGATCTCTCAAATATCTTTAATAGATTTTCAACTTTATCGCTAAAGCATTGGGAAAGTTTGAGAGTTTCGGGTAGCTTGACCTGCTGGCGTCTGTACATAATTTTGTGATATTATCTAATTTGCAATATTCTATGTAAAGTTTAGTATAACCAAGTTAAATGTTACTCCTGCTGCGGTCTTACAGGGTCATATGTATCTACTCAAAAGTTTAGCCTACCCTTGGCCTGTACCCCACATTTTGCAATAAATAAAAAAGAGGTATTTCGGGTTGGAGATCATGCATGGCTTTCACGAACAAAGGAGTGCGATCCGTCGTCAATTTGTTTCTGTCTATTCGAAAGCAGCTGAAATTCATGTAGTCAACTAAGAATACCGTACGAGTCTCTCTGTTATTCCCCCAATCGGCCCTTGCCCCAATTATTAGGAGTACGCGAGGCGCGGTTTAACCTGGATGTAGCTGGCACAGGAGCGTGGGGAATGGCAAAAGCCAGCAGTAGGTGAAGTCGGGCTGTGGATGGATGATAAAGCGAGGCGCTGTACCTGCGTCTTCTTTTCCTTGCATCTCTCTTATGATGCATCGTATATTGTTCCTCCTTGAAATTGACTGCCCAGAGTAAAGACACGGATAAAAATTTAATACGGCACAGTATTTTCGGTCATACCCGACCTCACTACTTCTACACTACTTCTTGCAGTTTGTATATCTGATGCTCTCATTATAAGCTATATTGTGACTTACACTTATGCAGAAGCTTCAGTGTCGGCATCCAGGGACCCTCACGTTGGCGGAAGAACAGCAACTCGCCGGCGCTGTTCACCATGATCTCGATGTGATCGTGACTGGAAAATGTTAATGCATAATATTAAAATCAGGTCTAGTCGTAAAATAGTGTCTACATTTTAGACGCAAAAGAGTACAAACAGGCAGGTAGATAAAAACATGAGAGGACAGCTTTTGCTTTAAATAATACTTAACCCTTCAAGCGTCGTTACATACAACCGCTTAAGTTTATGTCAGTATGTGCTCCAAATCGATATACCTTAATTGGCAAACCAGCCAACTCCACTTTTCGTCAAAACTATTTTTTATTTGGTTCAGACTGTACGCAACTGAGTATTGTAATGATTAAAGCTATAAAGGATTATACTGTATCAAAAATAACAGCTAACGATAATATCTACCAACAGTATTTTAGATTTTTTCATGAGTAGTATACAAAAAATATTATAAGATTTTAAGTGTCTCCTGAAAAATTTGTCCATAATGGAGTTAGCCGGTTTGCCAATTAAGGTATTGAAATGTCAACCGAACCTAGGCTTACAACTACTGTCTTTATATGCCTTGTCTCTTTATGATAAGTTGCTTTAAATATAGTATAAGAAAAGGTATCGTCGTTCTTCTGCCCTTATCCTAATTTATTTGGAGTCGGCGCAGCATGTCTTTTTTTTTTCAATACATCTCTATTAGTCGTCATCTCGCTAGTCACTCCCTTTATAGCCATATCATCTTTCACACAGTCCATCAATCGTTTCTTTGGTCTTCCTTACTCTTATCTTTAGCCATCCACATTCATCCCCATAAGTTTCCTAAAATACAGGTTGTATTGTATCAGAAAGGTGTGGTCAAATTTAAGGGTGTGCTACAGGCCATCAAACAGAACAACTTTCTCAATGGGACCAACATCGTAATAGAGAAAAAATTATCAGTCTTCCCATAAAGGGTCGAGTAGGTATTTAAGCTTTGTACGGGACAGCTGATAATTTTTTCTCGATTACGATGTTGGTCTTATACAGCCTGTATGTAGCTGTTTATTTATGCGTACCATTTGACAATCCTGAATGTGTCCTTCTTTGGAAGAACTTGGTCGATGTAGTTCTCCAAGTGTGGGTACAGCTCCAACAAACGGGCCCTGATGCCCTTCTGCACCGAAGACTTGAGCTGCTGCACGCCCGATATGCTTTCTTTCTCATCGAATCTGAAAAGAGAGAGATAGAAGATATAGAAACTGGAAACCTGACAAAAACAGCAGAAAGAGAACGAACCAAAAAACTATGAGCGTGAAAAGGACCCAGCGAGGGTCATTCCACAATTCATAGAATAAACATAATTATTCTTTATTATATTGTGTATGGTCATTGTAGGTAATTTATTTATGTTACCTATCTCCTATTAGGTACAGAGTCCATTTAGCGGCACAATAATAAAGAGTCTGATATATTCAGCGCCTGCGAGGCATTCTATTCCTTGTAAATGCTTACAATAAAGGCTAAAATAGCGTGCATGACTTCGATCAATGTAATGACTGTCACTATCGTAGCACGAATCGTTATTATTATTATTACTGTAGCACATGCAAAGAAAGACTAGGTTTGAAGAATATGGAACATATAACATGTCCATGTGTCGATAACTTTTATGACTCAAAAGATTACAATCTAATCTAACAGACAACGCAATGCTGTCCGATTTCCGGTAAGGTAGGTTGAGGTACAATAGTCCGCACGCCAGGTTGTACCCTTAGGAATTGGACCCCAAAAGGACAGGAACTTTTTTTTATTTTTCTGGAGTCTACGTCTATAACTCTTTGCTGGAAACTTAAAAGACCGAGCGGTGACCCTATTTCCACCGACGCCAAAAAAATGTTGAAAAGCAGTCAAAGCATGGTAATTTTGTGATGAAGAGTTTCCTATCCGACTTCACCATTCTTGATGCAAGTTGTCATGATAACGCACGCCTGACTTTTTGACGTACACGCTGCGCCAGTAGCAAGCAATTTCGTTGGCGTTGCAAGTATTACTGGGTCATTGCACTGACCCAGTTTGGACATAACAGCTTCCGCTTTATTAGCTTACATAATCAAATCATGAGGTGAGGTGAGGGCTAAGACTTCACTCGCCATGTGTAAATAAAATTTTATGAACACAGAGCGGGAGAAGTTATTTGATGATTTCCCATCCACAAAAAAAAGGGCCCAAAGAGAATATAATATTATAGTCATTGGCCCAACCCATGCATGCATGCATGCATAATCAGCTTATAACGTTTCCACTACTGAATCACAGGCCTCCTCTCTTCGAGAGGGAGTGGGCTGTAATCTACCACGCCGCGGACCCAGTGGGAGGGTAACCCACCCGGGTTGGTACCTTAGTCTTCGTTTTAGGACGGGATCTTTTCCTTCACCGTTTTAAGAATAGTGGTGGTGAAAATTATTTACACAAAGTCACCTGCCTGGGTTCGAACCTACAACTTGTAAGTCGGGGCGTTACTACTGAGCCCATATTCAGATAATACTGTAATGTGTTTCATACTTATCCCATTCCATAAAACAAATTGAACAATAAAATCATTTATCATGGAACATTGCTATCTTATTTCTAAACCCGTTTAGAGGTAGGTAAGTATATTCCTAGATATATTTTACATAAGTGGCACACCCGGAATACTTTCTACAATTTTCTACGGTAATGGGCCTCCCACAATGTGACCCAATGTCGACCGTGTGAGGACAGGGGCTATCCGCTGGATGCGTGAAGCCCAGCACCAGTCGATGTGGCGATACTTGGGGAGGCCTATATCCACCAGTGGACGTCTTTCGGCTGAAATGATGGTGATGATGAATGGGCTCAACGAGTGAATGAATCATTATAAAGGCGAAAGTTTGTGAGTGTTTGCGCGTTTGTATGTTTGTTACTCTTTCACGCAAAAGCTACTGAACGAATTTTGATGAAATTTAGCATAATTACATATACAGGGTGTCCAAAAACAGTAGCGGGGTTTTGTTTTTATGTTGATGTTGTAACGGGGCGGTGCGCGGGCGCGGCCTGTGGATAACGTCGCGCACTATTTCATGGAGATTCAGTAGCAATGCAGTCGTACTCGGGAATGCATCGTGCTTTTTGCGTGCGGGCCTATCACCGATAGGTTTAGCGACAAAGCCAACTTTCGTTAAGTTAAAGGTCATAAGTCTGGGCTGCAATGTCAAGTAAAGGCATCATCGGTCGGTCCGTACTTCCACGAAGATCAACGCGGTTTAGCACTTACTGTGAATAGTGAAAGTTACTGCAAAATGCTAAGAGACTTTTCGGCCCAAGAGTTGTAAGAGTTTCATGGACAACTCAAGAACATGGTTCCAGTAAGACAGAGCCACTTGCCATGCTACTGTGACTTATCAATTGCTGCGATAACCGAATTATTCCAGAACAAAGTGATCTCATACAGGCACCTTTAACAGGCCTCTCCAGGAGTCTTGATCTCAGTCTTCTTGACTATTTTCTGTGGGGATACCTGAAAAGTAAGGTATACGAGAAAACACCGGCGAATCTGACACAATTGCAGCACATTATCAAATCAGAAATGGAGGCAATCTCGCGAGCAATGTAACAAAGCGTTGTCTCCAAACTTCGTTCGAGTTTAGAGGAATGTCAGCAGCGTGATGGTCGGCATCTCGATAATATTATTTTTTCTAAATAATTTTGCAGTTCAATATCTATAAATGAAACATGAAAAAACTATTTGATTGTTTACATTTTTAAATTTTATTCAGCTACCAAACCCCCGATACCCTTTTTGGACACCTTGTAGTTTATAACCTGGATACGTTTAACCACCATATGAGACGTTTGTCCCTATATTCCTATGGGTTCGAGACCTACGCGCGGGTGAAACCGCGGGGAGCTGCTAGTAGGTACTTAAAAGGTTAAAGCTTGACAGTTCAACGAATCTCTATTAGCTGTATGCTTTAAACGGTTTATCTTTGCAGTCTTATTACGTTCCCATTACTGGTTTAAACCGCAATTCTGCCGTCAATGGAAAAATGACGTATCTGACATTGTTTTCGAAATAGAGTTACTTAGGTACATATTCGGAATCAGCAAAAAAAAAACGCATAAACCAGTATTTTTATATTGGCGCAAACTTAACAAAAACCTAATAATTCTTACTATTAAAAGACGCATCTGTCTTTGTATCTTGTACTTTAAATAGGACAAAACATTTGTCCGCCAATAGAACCAAGTGAAGACAGTACCCAACTCTTTAGAACTGTTACATTTATCAAGTGAACTAAAAATGGTTAAAAGACACATCGAAGAAAACCCAAGTTATCTACCACGGTCCATAGACGCTATAATTTTCTACGAATCGAGTTTTCTGGCACATTTATTGCTTTGCTCTAAATCACTCTGTAATTCGAAGGTGAAATCCTTGAACAGCCTTGAAGTTTATACCATATAACTCCATTTGAAATAAGATTAGACATTTAACCAAACGATTTTTACAGTTTATTCAACCGATTTTGACTTCTATTGCGTTAATGACATGACAAATGGCAGCTGCAGTAAACAGTTGGTTTTGCAACCACGTTTTTGCTTTTAATGCCATCCTTTTGCCTAGTAGCTATGCCTAGTAGCTATGCCTAGTAGCTATGCCTAGTAGTTGTTCGTGACCGGGTGAATTTCATGTCTCATCTCCAGTGGTTTTGTCTGTTTTCATACACAAAAATCATCCAAAATCTTCCGGTGCATTTTTCAAAAACAAAAAAAAAAAAACTGTCATACAATCGTTGTCCTGACAATAAAATTACAAACACGACAAAAAGAACTCGAATATAAAAGTCAAATAGGTGCAACCGTTCTGAAGTGATGCGCTCACTATTCCCCAATTGGTTTTTATTTAGGTACCTATACTTATTTATAGATAAACAGCTGTGCGAGAAGATTGTTAAAGTTACAGTTAAGTATCTTCCCAAAATACAGGCCTAGGCCTAGTTTGGGAGTTAGGAACAATATTCTGTGTAATACATTACTTGTAAGATTGTGCCTCTGAGTGTCTATACTAAATTCCTAATGTATTTTAATGTACATTTCTTTTAGTGACAAATAAACGTTTTTATTATTATTATTATTTTTATTATCTTCAAACTGGTCATCAAGATTGGTGATCGAAATTGTTGGTGGAGAGAGATCAGCCTGTCTATTCTGTACAAATCGCACCGTGGAAACTTAGATGAAGTGAGCTGTCATTCCACCTGATGTTGGGTATTGACACTATTGACAGCTCACTTCACCTAAGTTTTAACGGGGCTATTTTTTACATTTACCTACTTACTGCTGCCCACGCCCAATCTCCTGAAAAAAGCAAGTGTTTATAACCGTATTCGAAATTCACTCGCCATTTACAAAGCACTTTAATTTTCTGCGAGTCAAGAATAAAATTGCACCTGGACTACTTTCACGAAGCCGGTAATGGATATGCAAGAACGAGACGGTCTCAGGTATGTAATTTCACCTTTCTGAGAACACTTGTCGGAAGGAAAATTTCGTTTTTTGCTTTAATAAAATCAAGAAAACATTGATTTAATTTCTCAGTATTCTCTTTCATCATCTGTCTTGCCTTTTCCCCAACTATGTTGGGATCAGCTTCCAGACTAACCGGATGCAGCTGAACATGGAGCGACTGCCTATCTGACCTCGACAAACCAATTACTGGTTAATACAATACCCTTTAGTAAGACTGGTTGTCAGACTTTCGGGCTTCTGACGACCAGTAACGACTGTCAAAGATCCATGAATTGACAGCCGGGACCAACGGCATAAAACGTGCTTTCCGAGGCACGGAGGAGTCTTGGTATGTAAAGATGGTCACCCATCCACGGACCAACCGCGGCAAGCGTAGCTTATCCTGATCGATCGATCCGTGCGGCTTTTATTACTCAGCCACACACAAGTATCCTCCATATAGTGACTTATTCTTCTACTCGACGGAATATGTACCTACCTACATATTTTATTAAATGGTAAGCTTTCCGTCTGTTACGTTTAGTTACATGAGCTGGAAAAATACTTTCAACCATAATACTCTTCGACCAAACCCATCCAAAACACATGGCGACTGATATGTACCTATCTGTAGCATAGGTACACAAATCCCAGAGTTTCAGACGGAGTTCAAACATCGGTTTATATAAATTAGACAAATATTTGTCTCAATTCTCATTCCAGAAGTCTAAAATTCTGTGCATTCGGTCGTTGATCTTTTTCATAGTCATGAACTTCATCCCTAGTTTGGGCAAGGACGTTCATGTTTTTTAGGTCTTCGCTTGATAAACTACAAAGGTGATACACAACATGGGCCATGGCATGGACTGGAAACGCCATCGTAAAACTATAATCTTAGCGGTTGAAGTTCATCGTAATAAGATAGCTTTGCAGCCTTATAGGGACAAAGACGGTCAAAGACCTCAGTGGGGTAATAGCGTAACACACTTATATAATTGATCGCATTGGGTTTTAATTGTGACAGTTCACCTAAGTTCATTGCGTTATTTACGTTGTTGATCAGACACTTTTTCAAAGTTATAAAGCAATGGATTAGCAATAAGTATCCTTCAAAACTCTCGGACTGTGATTTAAAGTATGTTTGTTACCTACGCAATTAGGGTGCTGAAAGGTACCTATGTCGGGGCATAGACTGTTACATGGGATAGTACATAGTACCAACAACTTCTAGGTTATCTATGTAGGTAATCAAATCAATACTTTTAACGAAATAGCCGTTTAGTGTTATTGTATTTTTTTGTTTGTTTTCATTGAATTTTTTGTCTGAAACGGTCACGCGATGGAATAGTCTGGAAGTCTAGAATTATTATTCTACCTGAATGACGTAGTAGTTGTGTGTAGTGCTTCGAAATTATGAGCAGACAAGAGCCAGATCGTGTCTTTATTACCCGACTGCACGACACAATAGAGGGTTATGTGTTTATCAGCCTATATATGTATGTATGTTTCTATGTGGCACTGTAGAAATTTTGATGATTATTATTACGTCAATCGATCACTAAAGACATGACTTGATTCAATATTGCGACAACCAGACCGACCAACTATTGTGAAAAAGAAAAAAAAAGAAAGTCGAGGAACTATGTCAAGTGCCTAAATGTCAAGATTTCGTGAAATAATTACCTGGTCTTAAAAAGTTATATTGGTGACTTTAATGATTATAATTCTGTAAATACATACTTGTTACCGTAGCGAATCATGTTTTGATCAAGATAAAACATAATACTGACTTGAAAATTGCAAAAAACGTTTGAATTTCATCAGTTTGAAGAACATTTGAATTTCGTGGGGACCCTGGCGCTTTCGCCTTAATCTAACTAAAGGAAAACGGAAGCAGAGAATGTTCGGCCCGTTTAGAATAAACACTAGTGACCTATTTCCTTAAATAAACATACGGTTTGTTCAGCATAATCTCAGGACACAGTGGCACTGTATACAAACGTCCATTAAAAAAAAAGTCCAAAAACGTCCGTTCAGCCGTTTTAGCATGAAAGCGTAACAAACAAATTCACTTTCGCATTTATAATACCTATTAGTTAGGGCTACTTAACTTTGTAATCTCAATTCTAATGAGTATTATCTCGACTGTTATTAACAATACCTATGTTTTGTTTCAATTTGTAATTTATATTATTGAGAATATTATGTGTATGATTACTATTTCATGTACTCATAATAAACCTAGTAGTCGAAGTAAGAATACACCGGGAAATATGGCGTGATTGAATATAGGTCTTCGTAGTTTTCCTTAAGGCTCCTATTCTTCTAACTTTTGCCAGCGGCTGCGCTCGCGTAGATCTCGGAAATTATCCCACGGGAACTTACTACCGGGATAAAAAGTATCCTATGTGTTAATCCAGGTTATACACTATCTGTGTGCCAAATTTCATCCAAATCCATAGAGCCGTTTTTGCGTCATTGAGTAACAAACATACAAACTTTCACATTTATAATATTATATTAGTATGTATCATACATAATATATAATATTGTAAAACGCACTGTAAAAGATGTAGAAGTTTGTTAATAACAGGTGTTATGTATGCTTCATTTGGTTTGCGTTAACATATGACCTATAAGACCGCAAAGTAGATATGAATGTTGGTTATAAAAACCGGAAAAATCACTGTCTGTTGAAAGACCGACTTGCCTACATTTTTCACACTTAAAAGATTATTTTATACCTTATGTTCTAGAAAATAAAGGTCCGGTGTATTTAAAATGCATTAGGGGATAGTAAATATTGTATTTGTAGTTTGCGTCCGTCGATGCCATTTTTATTGTATGGTTATGATAATTATTCGTTGCAAGGATATTGCCTTAGCGAGTTAGGGTTTTCCCCGTTGTCACACATATTCTTTAAATAATAAATTAGAGCACTTATATCAAAACATCAAATTAATAGTCAGAAACTCTTTGCCTCTTTGCCATCGGTCAAAGGTTTAAAGATAAGAGCACCGTACAAAATAAAAAGGCTATCGTAAATAACTCCAAAGTAATCTTAATTTCAGGTCTTATTTTAACGTTTTGTCCTGAAAAAGAAATGTGACCCTTTGCATGAGATCTCACGCGACAACCCTTAGCAATGCGGTCGCCGCGATACCGCATGAAAGCTACAAACACAGAATGCCCACTTCATACAAGACCTCCCGATTACTTACATAAAAGTAGAACGAAAGATTTTTCTTTGATAAAAGCAAAAGAAATGCAGTCTTAATTTATCCATTTTTAAACTTAAGGGCCCTATTACATTTTCTTTCTTTTCAACTTTGGCGTTCTTATTCTGAGAAACTGAAAGACTTCGACAACTTTGACTTATCGAGTGGTAGAGAATAGTTATTAGTATCTATATTTCATAGCGGCCTCGCTTTTTGCAATTTTTTCTTATCTATTTATACTATAAAGCCAAAAATCCGAAGCAAGTTTTTCATAAAATGCGCAACTGTATTTTTTTGAGCTCGTGGATTGAACAAGTTACCTACACAAGACAATTAAATGAAAATATTATAATAATAATATCTCTTAAATGGTTTAGTCCATAACGGCTTCAGAATTTTGAAATATTTATGGATATCTATTAAAAAAAACATTTAAAACAATAAACTACTAGAAACGCTCTGAATTATCTGTAATTTTTTTCTTACTACATTCATATTATTCCCGTGAAACGCTACAACTTTGCCCAAGTTTGCCTAATTCGTTTCAATTACGATATTTCGTGTTTGCTTAGTTTTTTTCTTATTTTCTGCCATTTGGTATTAATTTTACATTATCAGGGCAACATATTTTTCATTTTTTATAATGGTAGCTCCATTATTACTCTGTCAGCTGTGCGACAAAAACCGGTAGGAATGGGTGAACATTTTTAGGGTCCTGTAACTTTTGCAGTTCTAGCTACAGAAAACCGGCCAAGTGCGTGTCGGACTACGCACAATGAAGGGTTCCGTAGTTGGGATGAATTTATCCCAAGAACAAGAAAACATGTTCTCCAACTGCAAATATAAGTTTGTACGCACAATATTGAGAGGTTTACCATGTTATTTTATGACCATAGACTTCTTATAGGTTTTCCTGTAATCTATAGGTATAGAACAATTTTCTGTATTTTTTTTTTAATTTTAGGCTCAGTAGTTTCGGAAATAAGGGGGGCAATTGTCAATTTTCCAATATTTTCTTAAATAACTATAAAACAATTCATTTTAAATAAATAAAAATATATTTGAGACCCTCACAGTAAGCCCTTTCATTTGATATCCACACGGTACAGTTTACTAAACTTTTTATTTATTTTCTTATTTGCCCCCCAAAATTGACCCCCATATTCAAAATTCATTTATTTACGTTACACATCTGTGTTTGGGTTACAGAAACTTATACGTGTTCAACTTAATCGGTCCATAAGATTCGGAGCAAATTGGCTGACAGACGGACAGACAGGAAATATCGGAAATATTTCCTTTTGAGGTACGGAACCCTAAAAAGGTGTTATCGTACAGGAAAAACGTCTCAAGGTAAGAAAATATTGTCTATTTCCGTATGGTTTGATATTTTAAGAAAAGGACTTGATGTCATCAACATAACTAAGTAGGAATGTTGAGCACTGTTTTGGAATCTTGAGTGATACAATTTTGCCTGGGTCTAGGGTTGTCACTTGTCGGATTTTATTAATCATATATTTTACATATTCATTGATCATCGTCTATCTTATTGTGTTGAATGTTGCCTTATTTATGCGATTATCTGTTATACTATATACAACATAGACTATATAGAGGTACGTATCTTTATGTAAAGATTTTTGGTTTTTGAACTGTTTTATTTTTATAATATGTATGAAAAAATTAAAATTTATTTATTTATTTTGTAAAGATCCATATTCAATACAAACAAAAAAAAGGAAAGAACATACATCAATATAAATGGAATTTATAACATTCAAATTAAGGTAATAAGATAACCAAAATGTGTACTTATGTGTTCGCTTAATTTATTTTTCTGTCTCAAAACGTGAGGACTTATTATTGGCTCACTGTTCACTATTATTTTACTATCTTGTTTTAATGTAGCTGTTGTTGTGCTGTTGTCCTCCGTAATTGTTAAATAAAGAAATAACTAGAGTCAACGATATATTTGTATGGAAAGTTTGTGGTGCCTGCTACAACTTGGCCCATTAGCTGTGAAAAAAAAAATACTACCTTCATGGCAATAATGTAACTAATTACTGGGGACAAGAACGGTGTCTCATGCATACGGAAAAAAATACTGAAAAGATCCACATCATATTTATTGAGATATCATTCTAGGCAAAGTTGTGTCTTTTACCTACAACTTTGCCTACGACTTTGGGTGCTTGTCATTCGGAAAAACAGCAAAATTTAGAAAGATTTGCATTCTACCTGGCAAGGCATAAGGTCTGTTTACCATGTGAAACTCATTAAAAGCCATGATAATAAATAGGTTCAGCGATACGAACAAAAAACGTGAAAATCCAGGCATAGCATTACAGCATTTTACGGTACGTAAAATTTAAACCAGAGTAAACGTTTAGGTCATAAGAAATTTAAAGTTTGTACTTTAAAAAAAATATAAGACTCAAATACACCTAATCTGTCCAAACGCAATTTTGTGATAGGCCTTTTAAATGACACGATACTTTATACTTTTCTCAAAGACATAGGTACTTATGACAAAATTAATAAAAAATCTGATGCATAGTTATTGCTTTTAGTTTTTGCTATAGATTTCTTTTGAAAGCATTGATTTGCTGGTAGGATTATTTTTGGCCACTTCCGAAACTAATACAAAAAAAATCTACCGAAAATGAAAGTGCAGAAAAAAATTATTTGGCCGGAAAATTGCCGAAACCCGAAAACGACTGAATTCAGTCGGACTCTATCCCTCATGTTGTCTATTCCCACAACACTCACGTGATTTTAGGTAGGTAGGTAGGTACAGCAGATTCATTATCAAGGACTTGATCGCTTTTTCAGAAATAAGCTATCGTTATGCAAAGTCCGCGTTGATTTCAAGGAGTTGGAGTTCTGACCCCTCCACACTTTGTATCGACATGTCCAATGTCATCCTGTCTCGTGACTCACAGCTCACGTATTTACAAACAAACCTGTTTCTGACTGCTTCGCTTTGTTTTCTATTCATCGATGGTTTTCCTCCCTACACTCCACGTCACCATCTAATCCGCTGCAGCAATGTATAAGTAGAAACGCGTTAAAATGAACTTTATATTTACCGTTGTCTTTGAATACTAATACACGATGTATAAATAAACTAAGGTGGAACGTCCGTTTCGTAATCGCTGAACGAAAAATTTTGTTTGTGTTTATTTAATAGCTATCCGCAGAAGCAAATTAACCTTTGGAGTCGATATCAGAAATTCAGAACCACAACGCAATGAATCACGTTCACGTGAATATCACGCTACATAGACAGTTTCTTTGACTACCTACCAATTAAAAAAATAATCTTATCTGTCTGAGCACTCGCCTGACCATTCATCTTGAAACAATAACCAATAACGCGATTGACGCGAGATTTTGTTTCAACGTTCTAAATAAGACAGAGAAGGCAAAAGTGACATAAGTTTGAGCGGCATTTTACCATACAAATCATTTGTGCGAAAGAGACAAATAGCTGCCCATGACGTCACGACGACAACATTAACATCGCGTGGGTATGGTGTGGACTATTGAACTTTTATGTAAGAGGGACGTGTATTTTTGGAAAGCTGCCATAACTTCAACTTCAACTCTTCACACAGAGTCAGACAATCATCTTTGAAATATCTACCCGCCATGTAGTTTAGACAAATGACAATCTCAGTCCTCAATGTCGTCCTCAAAAAGACTGAAGGCCTACTAAAGGATCACATACCTACACGATATTTTTTTTAATGATGCCGTGATTCCATACAACCCTCGGCAATCACTCTAATTTATACTTTATAACAATGATATAAGAGTTACATTGCTGACTTAATAATGGCTTTATGCAAAAAAAAAAATATATATATATACAGGGTTATTGGTAAAACACCAACAACCTCTTAAGGGGTCATTGTACTCATCATTATGATCAACTTTTACTATGGGACCAAACCTGAAATCGCGAAAAAAAAATCTGCTGTTCAGTAGGTACATTTATGTTCGCATAAATCGTCAAAAACAGCTGATTTTTTTGCGATTTCAGATTTGGTCCCATAGTAAAAGTTGTTCATAATGATGAGTACAATGACCCCTTAAGAGGTTGCTGGTGTTTTACCAATACCCCTGTATATGCCCTGTATCCTGTATCTCCCCAGTGCCTCCTGTTTAACACTGATCGCTCATCGCAGAATGTGATGTGCGTCGTGGTGTCGTGTGAAACCACGACGTCCTGCAATTTGTGTCGATAAGCGTGGAAAAAAAGTAATTTTCTCTACAACCGTAATTTATAACGGTTTATTGAGAAGCCCGTGTTCAGCAGACCGCGTATGATCACGAAATACGAATGTCGACGAAGCAAATGGAGTTGTTATTAACACAGTAAGTATGGCTTTCTGTAGTTTCTGCTTTCTTACCCCATGGAAGAAAACAAGAGTTAATATTAAGCTAATTATTATTATGAGATTATTCATCAAAACATCAGCCGAGCGAAACGCCTGTTTATTAAAACTAACAGCGTCAGTAGAGCTAAAAATATTAGCTCAGTCTGATAAATAACATTAAAGTTATCCTGTCTCATCTCTGCGATACATAGCTATAAAATAAATCCCTCTTTGAAGTTCTGTTTACTAAACTCGTAGCGAGTATACATATCTAAGTATTATTGAAACTACGCACGCTTTTTCTAAAGACGTCAGTATTAATAGGCAAAGCATGTTTGAAGTTAAAACTTCATTGAACGATTTTTGGTACGAGGAAATCTTACGGGTTCGCGTCACGTGTCTACTGCGACATCGCTAGCTACACCTAGTTTTTTCTTCTGTCGGCAAGGTTATCGGCATCGCAGGCCCGTACGCCAATTCAATACAGTGATAGCACAAACTAGATAAGGTAACTCTTCATTTACTTGATGGCTTGCCAACTTACATGAAGATAGCAAGCTCACGGGCACAGAATTCAATATTCATACATAGGTTAGCTTGTGCGACGCAGTAGCAGTAACCTCACTAAGAAAAATGGCGTTGAGAAAAGCTAAACAGTCCATTTTTGGTCATGGGGTTTTTAAATTTATTGTACCTTTTTTACCCGACTGCGGCGAAGCCCAAAAGGAGGGTTATGTATTTGACCTGTATGTATGTCCGTTTCTTTCTTCCCCCGTAACTCCTAAACGAATGAACGGATTTGGATAAATTATACGTCTTTAGATTTGACTTGGTAGCGCGAGTGTCACTGGCCACTTTAAAATAAAAAACAAAGTAAAATAGCGGATTTGGGGTGCCATTTTGCGGAGTTTGATTTTTTTTTCTTCTGATACCATCGAGTGGGGTATCAAAATGAAGGGTTTTAAAAGGTGATTACAAAAATATGTACAACTTATATGGTTAAAAGTACTTCTAGGTGACAAATCGTAAAAAAGCTTTTAAATAACCCTCATGACCAAAACTCTGCAAGAACTAAATCATCTGCGAAATCTTTCACATTTGTAAACTAAAAAACTGGAAATAAAAAGTAGGTAATTAAAAAAACTAAAAAACCCGGCTACGGTAAAAGTGAAAAGCTAAAAACAAGCCCATTTTAAATTAAATAAAAGTTGGAAGCAGGCGGGACCCATTCCATTTATATAATATTTTGAAACTCAAATGGGTACCGCCTGCTTCCAACTTTTATTTAATTTAAAATGGGCTTGTTTTTAGCTTTTCAGTTTTACCGCAGCCGGGTTTTTTAGTTTTTTTAATTACTTTTTTTATAATTGCCATCTTGGGGTCGGCTTCCAGTCTAACAGGATGCAGCTGAATACCAGTATTTTACGTGGAGCGACTGCCTACCTAACCTCCACAACCCAGTTACTGGGTAATACGATACCCCTTGGTAAGACTAGTTGTCAGACTTTCGGGCTTCTGACGTCCCGTAACGACTGTCAAAGATTCACGAATGACAGCCGGGACCAACGGCTTAACGTGCTTTCCGAGGCACGGAGAGGTCTTGGTATGTAAAGGTGGTCACCCATCCACAGACCAACCGAGGCAAGCGCAGCTTAACCTGATCGATCGACCCGTGCGGTTGTTATTAGGTACTTAGGCACAAGCCACATATTTATGTGTGTAACATAGCTATTACGTATTTATTTACAGATAAAAGTACAAAGGTTGAATGAATTTCAAACGATGTATAACGCACAAGGGCAAAAACGCGGTCATATTTAGCTGAACTGTTTACCTTTCAAGGTTATTTTCTTTTGTTATGAAAAATTATAAGAATATCTGTAGGCCTAGCCAAATGACATTTGCTTCGGCGATTCTATTTGTACAAATGAATCGCTATCGACGCGCATCTCTATGGAAATGCTGACCTACGATCACGTGACATTTCGATAGCTTATGTCAACCCCATACATTTTCGCCTTTTCTACTAGCGTCATCGCTAATCGAATATGACTTTGGCTAAGCCTCCCTTTTTTCCGTGGAGAAATGCTCATGCATACTGCACTACCACGGGGAGATAGTGCAGTTATGTGGGACTCCAACCCACTAAAACTCTACGGTATCCTCCTCTGCCGCTTGTTGCGGGAACACGGGTACGCGTTAGCACTCACCGCGAACCCGCCGCGGCTGTCCGTCACCGGACCCTCCTCTGGAGGCACAATAACACATTGCGCGCCGTGACAAACACAACAAACAAACCAGCACATGGGCGCTAGACGACCCCGTGTCTAGCCACCCTTGGTCCCCCTGCGACCGGTCAGGTCAGTGGCCTAGCCGCCTACCGCTTTTCGGCCGCAGGGTACGACGATAGGGAGAGAGGCCAACGAAATACCGACACTCCTCCTCCCCTGCGGCCCCACCACGTCCGCCATCAGCCGGTGGCGAACCCGTCAAGGCCGCGGAAGGTAGGGAGAGCGGCGCACCGCAATACCGGCACTCCTCTCCCGCCGCGGCCTCCAACCCTCAGCCGCGATTCCTCCCATACGACATCGCGGCTCGCCTCAGTTGCGATGTCGCCCAAGCGCACAGCACCGCAACCTCTGTTGGCCGCTACATCGTCGACTTCCTGGGAAAAGCCCGGACGAGCGGCCCCTCGTCGGATTCCTCTTCGCTTCACTTAACAGCTTCTGAAGTCGGTGTCTTCAATTCTTCAATGTCAATGCACTAATAGCTTGGCACCTACTTCAGAAGTTAGTTTTTTATGAAAGTTATTTTATTCGTTTTAGGTTTTTGATGTCGGTTTTTAGGTTTTTAATTTAAATTTATTTTTCCATTTTTAGTTGAATATACAATTACATAAGCCCAAGACGAACGAAAAGAAGAATCATCAAAATCCGCTTATAAATGCCGGAGATGCAGTACATTTGTGTATATAACTTCGTACATAAGTTTAATTACCTATATATACTAATATTATAAAGAGGAAAGATTTGTATGTTTATATGTGTGTAACGAATAAACTCAAAAACTCCTGGTCCGATTACAAAAATTCTTTCACCATTAGAATGCTATTATTATCCTTTAGTAACGTAGGCTATTTTATACGTCTACTGGTAACGCATCGCGTGTTTGCTTACATTGTCTGGCATCGAGTATCGGTATCTTTCCAAATTCCAATCACAGCGTAATTATTCGTGAAATCGTGAGACCGGTATCCACTTCAACTGGGTGTCGTAAACAGTAAAATTCCTTCATTATGATGGGAAACAAAAGTGTACCGAAGTAAGTAAGGTAAGAACAAGTTCAAAAGGCAACGAAAATATTAAAAGCAATGGCCTTTCAGCACCCTAATTGCGTAACACACATAAACAAACGGTGATTTTGAAGCGTATATCCTAATCCATTGCTCAACACCGTAAATAACGCAATGAATGTTGTTGAACTGTCAAAATGAAAGTCATTGCTACTGTAAATGTGTTACGCAATTACCCCGCAGGTCCGGAGTAGACAGAATTAGTAAATGACTACTTAAGTATTACCGGACTTCAAAGCACGAACAACTGATGTTCCCGTCTAGGCTATATAGAACGTTAATTTGCATAGCGATTTAACAACCTCAACCTATACGGCTCTTGGCATATTCATAGTTAAAATCGACATAGTTACGTATAGGACATTATGTCCTACCTATGTATGACAATTTTATTTCTTTCGTCTGTCCCACTATATCATCAAGTTAAGTCAAGTTATTTCCTTACAGTTACATATTCCTTAACTATCCGTGGAAAACTGGAAACCCCCACACCTAATTCATTAATAGATTTCAACTTTATCGCTAAAGCATTAGGTTCAATGTTTATTGGGAATATTTGACAGTTTCGGGTAGCTTGATGTGCTGGCGCGTTTACTGTACAATCAAGGATAGAAAATTCTTACCTATTCGCTCAATATATATTTACGCTAAGTTTTGGGTAAATCACTTATTACTAAAAATACCTCGTAATTTTATTAGTAGTTACTGTACGAGTATGATGATTTCCTGATCAACATTTTCCAAAGAAGTTAACTATAGCTTTCTTAACAGCTCAATTGCGAGACCTTACTGGCGAGACGACTATGCAGTTTTCAAGTACAAAGATGTCACAATTACTAAGAAAGCCCAAACATTAGAATAAAAATACAATATAATAAAAACGCGACAGACCTTGAACCACATACATCGATCGGATGCGACGCGCAGTACCGTTGTCGTATCACATCACACGTATTTATTTGTGGAGTAACTAACACAGAATACAGAAGAACAACTACACTCAAACTGTGATGATAAGAACGCGAGGGAGTTCTATTACCATCTACAATATGATAATATGGACCATATCAACAACCTAAGAAAAGATTCAAATTTGAGAAGCGGTATATACCTCGGTAGCCTCACATAAGCTCTCCAGACAGATCTGTACCCTAATTGCGTAACACTCTATAAATCAGAATCAGTTTCATTTTGACAGTTCAACAATATGTTGTTAAGCAGACAAAATTTTCGAACACATGAGGCAATGGATTAGCAATTTGCTTCTAAATGATTCAGATTCCAGTCGATAGTGTGTTAAGCAATTATGGTGCAGCACCCTAATTGCGTAACACACTCGATCGGAATCTGAACATTTTGAAGCAAATTGCTAATCCATTGCTTCATATGCTCCAAGAATTTGTCTGCTCGACAAAGTAAATAACGCAATGAATTTGGATGAACTGTCAACATGAAACCAATTCCGAGTGATAGTGTATTCCGCAATTAGGTTGCTGGTCCCGGCTTTTCTGCCCAAGTGCCCATAGGTATTATGAACGAAACAACTATGAAAAGGCCGTTGATGCCATAAGCTGTGGTTCAAATCTAAAATGTGGCTGACGAATAACTGATTCCACTCTAACAGTGGGCCTTCTAAGCCATCTTACGTATATTGTGCTATCTACGCAATCGTCTGTCTCCGTGGGAGGCGACGCACGACGACGCGGAAAAAGACATAATTCTTATCGACTTACAAACTGCTCTGTTCATTTATACTTCAGGAATTTCACACTTGTACAAGTGATCCACAAATTCGTGTTGTGTGCAACCGCAAGCCGTTATCATCGTATGCAACCGCATGGCACAACAGGGCACAGGAAATTGTATTGCAATCATGCCAATCACCTGATATATTTTTTCCTTTCATGCAATAAAAAACATTATAATGGCACGGCGCGGCTTATCAAATAACTGAACGGAAAATAATTGTGTATCTACTATGATACATATCATAAACAATATGTTTTTTTGATTCACTTGAATTGATAACCTACTTATGTGTGGCGGTGACAAAATGTCGTTATCATTATCAATCAGAAAATTCTAGAACGATTGTTGAAGTATGTTTAAAAACCAAGCTATGGATAACAAGCTAAGGATGCTATATACCTATTTACATACTCAGCACTGAGCTTATCCAGGATAAACTTATATCCTGCCTACCAACATACTTCATCCAAATCCGTTCATTTGCTAGTTGCTAGTTGCTACGGCCTGTCAGGCATCCCAACTTTTGTATTTAGATTAGTCTTTTCTGAGCAGCCTGGAGTTGGAGAAAGCTGCAGAATTGGGTCAGTATGTTAATGGTACAAGATAATCTAATAGTTCTTAGCTAAGTCCATCTTTATTTCCTTATTGTACCGATACTGGATAAAGTGGCAATGAGCTGGCCTTATCTGCCGTAGGACCTATGACAAATGAAGTGTGAAATTGCTAGCAAGACGGCCTACACCAGCCACAGCTGAGTGCAACTAGACTCACAAAGCTACGGAGGTAAAGAAGCTGTATGGCCTGACGCAATCATCATCTTCCTGTCTTTGTCCCATGTCGCTTAGGGGCGGCGCAATAGATTTTCCTCTTCCGTTCTCCTTGTCAACCGTCACGCTATCATCCGCTCCCTTCTATTTCATATATCATTCCTCATTCAATCCATCCATCTTTTTCGGCTGC
Organism: Dicycla oo; assembly: GCA_948252095.1. Taxonomy (NCBI): domain Eukaryota; kingdom Metazoa; phylum Arthropoda; class Insecta; order Lepidoptera; family Noctuidae; genus Dicycla; species Dicycla oo. The sequence continues at coordinate 21,754,084 of OX411716.1, forward strand.
ATATTATGACGAAATGCAAGACATAATTCTTAAGGTTCATATACAAGACAACTAATACCTATAACATGGCTCCAGTTTGCTAAATATATTTGCGCGAAGCGATAGATTTCTGCATGGTAATACATTACTGTGGTAATATTGTCAACGGTGTTGGGGACTGGGTTTAGCAGTCGATGCGTACGTGCTGACATAATGTTAATGAGGAGATTGACGTCTATATAAATGACTGGGAATATGTTTAGTATGCATGATACCAGGTCACAACACACAGGAAATTATATCATATCCTAAACCTCGGGCTAATATTTTTCCGAGCTTTTCTGGCCTCTTCGGATGTTTTATGTACGTACATACTTCTAAACAAGAGTTTTTGACAGAGGTTGGATTATAGACAACAAATACAACCTGACATCGAGCTCTGCCTAAATTTACCAGAATAGACTATGGTCACGAAATCAAAAGGGCTGAATTGTGGTTGATTGTTGTGCTACTTCTGCGTCTATAAAGATAATACCGGAACATTTGTATATTTGCCTCAATTGGTTGCGTTCACAAGGGTTTAGAAAGTTATCAAATCCAAGAAAACAGCTCCCAAACAGGGTATTAAAACCAGCCTTTTTGAAAACATTAAGACGCTACGCTCATCGTTTGTTTTGTTATTTCTTTTAATTTAAAAAGAAAATGCAGAAAATAAGCACGTTGAGTTGTACTCCACAAGACTATACGTTATTATTATTATAAACAGTAGTTTTATATTGTTAAGTTTTATTGTAATCAAACGGGAAATGGTGGCCACTTTTCTCCGTTTTAATGATTACAATAAAACTTAACAATATAAAACTACTGTTTATAATAATAATAACGTATAGTCTTGTGGAGTACAACTCAACGTGCTTATTTTCTGCATTTTCTTTTTAAATTAAAAGAAATAACAAAAGAAACGATGAGGGCGCCACTGTGCGCTTGGTAGCCTCTTAAATGTCTATACAAAAAGCCATGTAAAAGTTATGTATACAGAGAACACATAGAAAGAATGTTTGTTTCGGGTAACGTAGACACGTAATATAAAAGCATTGTTTTGTTGTAATTTAAAGTATTTCTTGGCATGTTAGCAGTAATCTTGATAACGTGGTGACTCGTATAATAAGTACTAAGTTGTAGTTGGACCTAATTATGCAGAAAGCAGCCATATAGTTCTTTTTCCAAAAATGAGTTATAAACACAGTCATACTAATTTCGACATACAAGATTTTTTGCAAAAACAACCATGTCTATTTATCACGGAGATATGAGCCTTCAAATGCAGCCTTGTCCATATATCCATAACACGGTCCAACTTGTAAGTTTGAAAGACTGAATTACATTGGGTTTTGTTTTTTTTTTTTTTTTGTTTACAGTGTTGTATTTATCTCCTAGTCGCGCTAATAACGTAATCAAGATGGTGGATCGATTAAACGCTCCCGCAAACAGGCGCGACGCGACTCTAGTAGAACAATTTCTATAAAAACTTCATGAGAATAAAATTGTTCTGCCAAAATCGCGTCGCACCGTCGCGTCGCGCGTGTCTGCGAGAGCCTTGAACGTCTTCCATGACGACATCATTTGTCGTCATGTGCACAAAAGAGTGCACCATCTTGAGCTGAGAAGTGGATAGAATGGAGTGGTGACCTTTGCCCAGGAGTGAAGGAGTAATGGCAAACTAAAACGCAGTCGGTACCCATAAGGAAAGTCCTGAGTAGTCCATTTAAAGTATTTTAAAGTAAATAGCTACTGCATGCTTGTATACAATGCAATCAAACCACATAGAAGGTAAAATAATGGCAGTCTATTAACGCCATTACAATAATTAAACTCTTGACAGCCAGGTCATGACGTCATGCCAAGTCAGACAAACCGAGAAGAGCTATTATAAAGCAATCAGCACCCTAAAGCGACGCATTACAGTTTAAAGGCGAGACCATGGCAGCACAGATAAGTTTGTACAGTCCCGTAACAGTAGGAATAATAATTAGGATACTCTCATTGTCCAAGGAATTTTAAATCTAGGTTAGAACTGTAACGTAAATAAGTCTAGGTTAGAAAGATTTATAGATGAAAACAAAACCATTAGATAGCAAATGTGCAGATATTTATCGTAATGCGGAAAGAACTGAAGAAGTATCCAATAGCACTTCTGTGTTCTTTGATTCCACTTTATTCCCATTTGGATCTATGTATCGTGTCTTTCGACATAAAATATGATGTAGTATACAGGGTTATTGGTAAAACACCAACAACCTCTTAAGGGGTCATTGTACTCATCATTATGAACAACTTTTACTATGGGACCAAAACTGAAATCGCAAAAAAAATCAGATGTTCAGTACATTTATGTTCGCATTTTTTTTTGCGATTTCAGATTTGGTCCCATAGTAAAAGTTGTTCATAATGATGAGTACAATGACCCCTTAAGATGTTGCTGGTGTTTTACCAATAACCCTGTATAGGGTACCTGGTAATTAGTGACCGATACTTAAACACATGATTGTACTCATGACAACAAACAACTTTTACTATGGGACCAAACCAGAATTCGCGAAAAAAAGCTGTGAGCTGTCAATAGTGTCAATCCCCAAAATCAGGTGGAATGACAGCTCACTTCACCTAAGTTTTCACGGTGCGATTTTCACAGAATAGATTGTCTGACTGATCTCTTATTGCAATAGTACTCTACAATGAAGGACCAGTGCGAGGCTGTTGCTAACGCTGTCGATAGGGCTGAAACAAATGAAATATCTTCTGGAACCATCGACACTACAAAGAGCTTCAGGATTCTTCAAGGAAGCAAATGCATGATTTGTTTTGGTCGGTGCAAAGACCAATGTATTGGTCGGCGATTGACGTAAGACTCACATTGGTGTCGATTGTATATTCCATCAGGATTGGAATTAAACTAATTCGCAAGAAGGTCTTGAGGTCGCAAGGATAAATTAGTTTATCGTTAAAAAACCTTGGCTTATGAATTTGTGTCACTCAATTTTCCGGTTTGCCTTGACATCAAGAAAATATTCCAATTAAATGCTATGGATTCGCGCATAATGCAAATAAAATAATTACCTACTTGTGAAGAAAAACTTAAGTAAGTACTCCTATTTTATTTGGAACAAATTCAATAGGATCAGTATTACATTTATCAGGATTAAGGAGCCCTAATGACATTTTAATGTTCAAAAATAACCTATCAATGGACAATAGAACTTTTGTATACGAAGGCTTCCCAATGAGTGTAATAATATAATAACCACCGCAATGACATGAAATATTCAGAACAGAATAATAAATCATGTGAATTAAAAGAAATGTATTGCTTATGTCCGAATCTTAGGTGGATAATTCACATAATACTTCGAGCTACCTTTGTGATAATAGAAATTACATAAATAAAATGAAACTTGAAAATTAGGTAAATATAATATAGGTAATGTCCAGGTCTATCTTCACAAAGAAAAAGCCAGATAAGTACTATTTCGCAGGCCCAGTCAGCAATAAAAAAAAGTGAGTATAACTCACTTTTTTTTATTGCTAACTGGGCCTGCTCTTAACCTCGATCACGCCTGATGGAAAGCGATGGATAAGGTCTATGATGGAACGAGCGTGTCCAAAAGATGCCTGTTTACTCTCGTTTTGAATGCAGGCGGGTTATATGTGGAATTGAACACAGACGCTGGTAGAGAGTTCCACACTTTGACTGTGCGCATAATAAATGTGGAAGAAAAGCGCTGAGTACGACTCCCGACCAGGGATATCAATCAAGTGCGAATGGTATACCCAACAGTACGTGTGGTAGTCCGGTGGTAAGAGGGCGATGGTGGGATCAGGTCAAGCAGCTCCTGCGCACACTCTCCGAAGTACAGTCTGGAGAAGACCGACAGGCAAGCAACATTACGAAGATGAGCCAGGCTGTGAAGCCTAGCCACCAACGTGTCGTCGCCTATAAGCCTTTTTGCTCTGCGTTCCACCAGTCAAGTGCAGCATTCCAGCGAGCTGGTATTTTGCTGAGCAATCCCATAAGTGCAACAATACTCCATACAGGAACGGACCTGTGCTTTGTACAGACTTAAAAGCTGTCCAGATGTGACGTTCGCCTCACCTTGTTTAGGGTGCCCAGCTTCATGGCTGCAGTATGTACTTGTGACTCGATGGATAAGCCAAAGTTGAGACCAGACGTCAACTCAAACAGACCAAAAGCTTTAGGCGGTTGGTAACTGGTATAGATGCACCTCAAAAAGTAGGATATAACAGAAACTGCCGCCTTTTGGCAGTGAAAAGACACGCCTGTGTTTTCAGAGTATTGAATTTGATCAGATTGTCGTCGCCCTATTAGGAAACGACTTTTAAGATCAAATTCATTCGCTCCAGCATGGCCTCTCTAAGACTAGCTATTTCCACTCTGCTGGCTCTTGCACTGGACAGGTATCTTTCTGAGACTGTGCTGTCATCTGCGTACCCGATAGCACCAAGCTGTAGCAGGTCGTTGATGTGCAGCAGAAATAAAATCAGTCGTCCCTTACATTTGGTCAGGTATTGAAGGACAGCTGATTTTTTTCACGATTACGATGTTGGTCCCCGGGAAAAAGTTGTTCAGGTTGGTGGTCTGTACCACACCCTTACGTTTTACGTTTGATCACTCCTCTCTGATACACCCTGTATACACTTTCATTGTTCAAGAAACCTTCCCATATGGTCCTTTGTTCTCGTCCAACAATAGAAAGTCGGTACGGCACAAAGCATTTGCAAGCAAAATTGTTTCAGAATTAGAAAGGCCTGGCGTTTATCGATGGTACCATACAGCATTTACAGCATGTATGACTCCGACCTTTCTCTTCATAAAAAAAAACGTGCCATATCTATACAAAAAAGACGCGACTAATACGGCCATGGAATGGAACATCTCCAAAGTCTAAGCGCCAGTTTTGTCGCATCAATATCAGTATACACATGTCGTAAACAAATTTGGCACATGCCACATAAGGCCCACTTTGTAAACGTGAAAACCGTGCCAAACATGAGACCGAGGTCTAAAGTGAAAGTATGTTACGTAGGTAGGTATACACGGATTGTAACTTTGGGATTACACAATTATATGGAGCCTTCGTGTAATAATTGGAGCATCACTTGGCACTTGGGCATTTGAAAGGTTGCACATCTTTTGCGGAGCAGGCTCCGGATATACCTACCTATGTTTAATAGCAAATAATAATGCCAGACATAACAGTAATCGGAGCTCGTACAGTCAATCGCACAGCAGTGGTAACTTAACATTAACACTGACAGCGTCTTTATGTCGTAGCAGTAAGGGCTCATTTACGGAGACAAGGCGCAAAGTGCGACGCGTGTTGCGTGACGTCTCGCGGCGCCTTGAACGATTTATCCATTTACGGAGAAGCGACGCGTGCAGCGGCCCGCGTTATCACATGCGCAAACACAAACATATGGCAATGTACGATGTTGTTTACGAAGCCGCGGGCCCCGCCGTGGGTGTCGCTACGTTTTACTGAGAACGGAGAATTGCAGGAGTAGCTAGCCCCAACGCTGCGTGCGACCGCGCGGCTGCGATAAACGTCGCGTGCGACGCGCTGATGCCATCCGCGGGCTCTACCTGCATTTCAAGCAAACGCGAAATCACTTTTCCGTAAACGCTCTCTTACAACGCTAATATTTTAATTTAGTGCGGGCCGCGCCGCCGAACGCGACGCGCGACGCCCCGCGTCTCCGTAAATGAGGCCTTAGGGTGATGTGCGGTTGCCTATACTATACTTCATTATGATATCATCCTAGTGCTCATTTCTCTTTTGCAACCTTCTCAAGAAAACGGGGTAGCGAATATTGAACTGATTAAAAAATCCAACTTGATTATTCAAGAGACGAAAATGGCATACTTAATATCTTTGTATACAGAGTAGAATAACTTAACTTATATATACCTACTCTAGCATACCCAATAACCTTTATAAGATACAAACATTCGCAAAATTATTGGCCATACAATACTTATCTAGACGTCCTTCATAGTACATAAGGTTATTCGATATTTTTGGATAACTTCCGCACAGTTTAGATAAAATTTGACTAAATTATAACGCTCCAAGGCAAAACATTTAATAACAATCGCCAATATAGTCAAGTAGAAGCGTTTTGCGTCATTTTACGGGCGGACGATGCGATCGATATGGGACATTCAATAGGTATAGAAAACTCAGAAAATACAGAAAAATATGTTCTAAGTATTGTGACATCTGTGTGGAGCACCTGTACTGTATTATATTTATGAATTTGTGCCTGCGTATTAAGTGGGCTGTCGCATTTTGTCACCTCTCTCGCTCACACGCGACAATTTTTTTAAGAATTTTAGATGAAAAGGTACTTTTTGTAAGATGTAATCAATTGGCGAACTAATAAATAATATTAATTTAATAGGTAATTATTAAAAACACATGTCTATTGTGTTACTTATCTAATAAAGTCAGCTCAATAAGTACCTAATATGATCTGATTTTGATATGAGTTAAATAAATGCCAAAATTAAAATATGTTTTAATAATTACATATTAAACGCATATTATTTATTAGTTCCCCAATTGATTATATTTTTCAAAAAAAACTTTTTAGCAAAAAATAAAACCCACTCCAAAACAAAACACTACAAAGTGAGTCGGTTTTATATTTTGCTAAAAAGTTTTTATTTTCACTTTTATTCGTGGTACTACCCCACACAAATTCGAATACCACTACCTGCTATGTAAATAACAGTGCTAGGAAGTTATTAAAACATCATCCAGATAAACTAAGTGGGAAAAATACGCATTATTGAAGCTAACTCAAAAACTATAATATAATGTTAATAAAATTTATATAGGACCACCTTGGAAGTATGTATACCCTTTTCAAACAAAAAAAGAATTTTCTAAAGTCCCGTAATGTTTAACTAATAATTATCGTACTCTATTTTTTAATTGGCTTGTAAATAGAAATGACGATATCATCTTCTATACCTACCTATGTAAATGGCTTTCATCAAACAATTCGTTTACAGACAGATGTTCTGATGGTGCTCCCATTCCATTCAAAGTGATAAGGCATATTCTTGGTATTACGCAATGCGTCTAACCTCCTGCCACCATTAGGGACCGATACGGTAGGAACTACTTCAACTTCTGTTGGGTTCTGTCTTTACTCACGCCGTTCAATGAACAACTGAATAAGAATAAAATAAGCAGGGAAGGTAGAAAGAACAAACAATGGACCGATTCTGAAAAACCCACGTTATTATTGTGCCACATCAACCACAAACGCTCATAAGAGCATTAACGCCTTTACCCACAAAGACCTAAGCAATACAACAACAGATGGCTAATTGGCTAATACTTTATCATGTTGTCATTCATCCCACGTAAACACGTAACAACTAATCAACAAGGGATCAAAGTCCCGCGACAGTAACGCTTTCAGAGAATTTCAATTTACATTCCATTAACTACAACGATCCCCTTGATGACGTAACAAAAATTGCGCAATGGATGGCGAACGCCCGTAGTTCTCCCGTGATCTAGTATAGGGGTCCTCTGAAGGTCACATCCTAATTGGAAGATATTGACGTTGTTATTCTAGGTAGGTAGATAAAGGATGGTCGGAGTACCTACCTTTTGTATGAGAAATGGGTGACGTAAAGGGCGACACAATCGTCGCCGATCGAGATCGTAAGGCCCTTGAACCGTTGCTCGAAGCGAAAGGAAGTGTGAAAAACTAACGGTAAAGGGTAAAGGTTGGAGCTAAACAACAGTATCTATCGGTTTGTATGTACAGAGGCGGACTTAATTTCGACCATCATTATATTAACTCTTTCTTGTTTTGCGCGTTAGTAATGGCTGGTTGCCTATGGCAAGCGGCTCTGAAAGTATATTCAAGAATTGCTTATGTTTGCTACATTTCACAAAAGTTACATCAGTATATCAGTTTAATTGGTTTAAGTCTTACCGAGTTTGTGTCACAAAAGTTACATAGGCAGGTGTAACTCTAGCCGGGAAGTACAATAAGTATGGCACTGGGCCAAATACTTTTTCGTAATAAACATGTTTGTTTGTGTGTTTTCGAGCGATGATCACATGCTCACATGCTTTTCTTGATTGCCGAGCAGTCGAAATATGTATCTTTCACAAACGGATATGTATGGATTATTTATTTATTGATCAATCAACTCAATGCTTCGCTTTACACTGTCGTCTGGTCGACGAATGACCAAACAAAGACGAATGATTCATGAAGATTGTCATAATGACTGATTCAACCAAATAATGCAATGCAAAATAAACATAAACAAGTGATCGATTAGGTAGATACTCAGACGATTACTCGTACCTACCACTACTATATAGTGACTGGTGACCTATACTTAAACACATGATTGTACTCATTATTATGAACAACTTTTACTATGGGATCAAACCTGAAATAGCGAAAAAAAATCAGCTGCTCCCTACATTTTGACGAGTTATGCGAACATGATTGTATGGGACAGCTGATTTTTTTTCGCGAATTCTGGTTTGGTCCCATAGTAAAAGTTGTTTGTTAGCATGAGTACAATCATGTGAAAGTAACTAATTACCAGTCACCCTATATAATAATGACAGATTACTCCCTGGCTAAACATTCCCCGTCGCGTCCCAAAATAGAATTTCCTAATCTGGGTCGTATCGAAAATTCGCTGAAATCAGACCTGTATCGTTTATTCAAGCGAACTTTTCTTAGCCTTTGATACAGTGCTAAAAATGAATAGGATTGAATTACCGAGCTGACATGCAATTTTTCTTATCTTCAAACACGAATGACACAGATATCCTATGCAGGAAACTACAATTATCTCATGAAAACTGTAACTGTATTACTTTGATGAATTTCCGTGTTACAACATTTTGTGTTTTGTTGTTACTTATCATATTGTATTGTTTGTATTTTTTTTTAAGCCATACATGTCGGCATTTGAACAGCTAATGAATTTTATTGTTTCATTAGCTCCTATCATCGCAACATCTCCAGATTGTAAATTGGCGGTAGCTGGCTCTACATACGTCACTCATAATAATATATAATGTCAGGGCTGACCATAGATATAAGTATATTTCTATGGGGCTGACCCACCGGCAGACCATGCAATATATATTCTAGTCTTTCCCTAGAGGTCTCAAGTACCCTATTTATTTTAAATTGGTCTCCAGATTTTGCATGCAATTTGACATCGCTCTGTTTTTATATCTTGACGAGTTTGTTGTCACAGAAAGCTACATCACTGTATCTTACTTCATTTATTTGATGGCCACATATACTTTACTGTGATTGTTCTCATTATTTATTTACCAATATTTATATTGGTAAATAAATTCTATATAATAGAATCTACAATTCCGGTACAAAATCAACTTAAGCTGATTAACAATATTAACATCGATAGCATCAAGTTATGTAAGTTCTGTTATTATGATTACTATCTTCCCTATTGTAACACATTAATATAATAACAAATTGGCAGCTGCAACCTATAGTATATCGTTGACTACAGCCATTGTTTCAACTGCAATAATATTATCATCGTTGTTATGTTCACCTACTTTTGCGACAAGTAGTAATATTATGTATAATAAAACTAAGGTTAACAGGGAAATACATTAAAGTAATTAAATAAATGATGGCTATAAGAGTAGAGGAAATGAAAATCCAAAAGTGCACGCTTCACAGACATTCATCGATTCTTATTAATATCTTTGAACGGTTATGAGTTTGATAACGAAAATCAATAGGGCTCATCTGGAGGATGAAAAAAAATATGTATATAAAAGAAGATTTATATTAATCCATTGTGTGTGACGACGTAAATCGTGACGACAAACATACATACTTCCCAACGGAAAGCAGTACACGTATTTTTTTAATTATGTTATATGTATCAAAAGGTATACACAGCCGGTCCTTATGTATTGTCACTAGCACATAATTGTGAATTTAGAACTCAAAGGAAAAATGAAACAATAGCATACGATTTTCAATTGTTTTACGATCAATAAAACATAAAAACATTTTATTAATATGATCGAGTGGACGCTTAAAGAAGACATAGTAGCAGTAATTGCCTTACACCGTTATGGCTACTCGCGAAACACAATATTCACGCTTCTTGAAAAACTGAAAATCACGAAGAGATTTGTGTATGGTAAAATGAACACTCAAGTATGGATGACAAGAAAAGATCAGGTAGACCTCGTTCTGTTAGGACTCCAGCAGTCATCAAAGCAATCAAGGCGCGTATTGCAAGAAATCACGTACGCAAACAGAAATTGATGGCTTTTAATACCTACATTTAGAACGAATTTTATCTTTTACAAATAAACAGTCTTATCACAGATCGTTTCCTTATCAACAAGACCTATTTTATTTCTTGATAGTTGATACGAATTCGTACCTATGAATCATGTTTTTTTTTCATGGTGATATTATAGCACATATTGCTGAAGACTTCATATCTCAAGACTGAGTTCGTTACGAAATTGATAAAATATTATAGTCTCGGTAGTCTCCAATGAGATTATGAACATGGACTAAGATTTATAAATATTCATCGACGTTCTGGAGTTTCTGCCCATCCCGATGGGAAAACAGCTAAGTATATCTATTGACACATCTATACGTCTTTAGATTCATTTGTTTTTTTTTATATAAAAAATTACAAACACCGACTTTATTCTCGGACTCCCATTCTGTTCCCATAAAAGGGATGAAAGGGTTATAAAAGCATGTTATAAGTAACAAAAAACTTCGCGAAAAAATGAACTGAAGTGACTTATCAAGGTCAAGATAGGTCATAAATTCGCGATGTTATACAACATTTGGGAACGACCTTTGCCCTACCCCGAGTACACAAAACATTTGGCATAGCAGTAGCAAATCGTATCGATCAATACGGGAATCGACGGAGTAGGTACAGTCCGACCGTCGAGAGAATGCGTTCTTGACTCCTGTCAGTTTCATAGTAACGAATATGTGTTTTGCGAATTTGATCCTTATTACAACTAGAAATTGTCCAACTGACAGGTCTCGGGAACGCATTCTCTCGACGGCCGGGCTGTAGTCAGAACTCTCGCACAATAGATTGTATGAAAGCCAAGAGAACGTGCAGGAATCGCTGAAAGCGATCACTAGTTCGGACATGGGGTTTTTGGGTCTCCTTAGACATACTTTCTCTTCTAGGAGAATTTTCTCCAGCTCTGAGCATTTCTGCTGTCAGATAGAACTTTATATGAAGCTTGGTCAGGGTAGTCCGCGAAATTCTAATTTTCTTACGTCGTTTGCATTTTGCAGGTCAGTATCAGGTTGTATGTTGATCTGAATATGATTCGCGACCGTAACAAATCTGTATTTATAAAATTATAATAATTAAAATCTAATACAACTCTTAGTTATATATATATATTTCATGACTATTTCATAAAACCATGCCATTTTAGGCCAAATTACTGATACTAATGATTATAAATCTGTAAATACATATTTGTTAGGGTCGCGATTGTCGCGAATCATATTTTAATACACCCATACACTGAGCTGAAAATTGCGAAAATCGTAAGAAAATTTGAATTTCGCGGGCTACCTTAGCTATTCCTATTCTGTATATGCTAGCTATGGTTGTAGCATGATTGTAATCTGCAAGATAAGAGATTCATGCTTTGCAGTGTGAGCGTGGTTCTATTACAGGCTGGTATTGATTGATCGGATGATCCTAATCTCGTTGTGCTTTATTGTACCCAACTGAAGTACATATGGTTCTAAATCTTTTCACATTATAACTAGGTATAAAAAATGTGAAAGGCGTTCGTCACGCAGTTACACGGTTTTTTTGCAACAAAATAGACATTTTATTATTCTTCGCGATATGCAGGTTTTACAACTTAGCTACAAGCGATATCACCTCCGAAGCGTACGAGTTGGGCATGAAATTACAAACTACCCACATTACGAGGGAGTTTACGGATTTTGTGCACATAACGTCTTCTCGCCGTTCATTTCTCAATTAACTTTGAATCAGCTTATCGATTTCTAATGGCCCTTTCTCAAACACCTGCACCATAATTGCGTAACTAACACACTCATACAGTACTGACAATTCATTTGATTTTGACAAGATGAATGTGTCTGTTTGTAGCAGTAAGATGGTTGCAGCTGTGATATATTATATGTAGTATCCCTAGGGATATAGCTATATACCAAAACATAGTTATATGAAAGCGGTTCATAATTGTCGGAGTGCCCTAATTTTGTTACTGCGACGCGCTTGCCCCGCGTTGGTCACCGTTCTAACCTAACCTATTTGATCGGAGTACCCAAATATTTATATTACTAGATCTGCTCGTATCATAGTTATATTCTAGTAAGTTAGTTATGAGCCGCTTTCATATAACTATATTACGGTAAATAGCTATATCTTAAGGATATAACTACATATATCACGGCTGTAACTATCTTACTGCGACATGTTCATTCATAAATTACTGCCAATGTTAAAATCAGTATCTATCTGGACTGGATCCAGAAATATATAGAACGACGATATGAAGACTGAACTTTCCAACTGCATCTGGCTAAACTAAAAAGCTACATTTTTGGGGAAACGTAGAATAAAAAATCGTCCATACCGCCATCACTGGCCAATGTGTAAAGGCATAATCACTCTCGATATTTTACACAACACCAACGTACTTATCACGCACGCACGTGTTGATAACACGATGTCACTACACTTATGCACGCTGCACTGGAAAACGTGACAGATTTAATAATACATTGCCTTTTATTTTCAAGATTTTGTAGGGTAGTTAAAATTTACGTTACTCATGAGTAACGTAAATTTTAACTACCCTACAAAATCTTGAACATAAAAGGCAATGTTCCTTCATGAAGGAACCCTATTACAGAAATATTTTAAAGTGAGTACCAAAATTCAATAGACTATTGGTTTGTCCCCGCCTGCGATACCAAAATTCAATAGATTATAGGTAATGCTTGTTTTTCTCTTTTTAGGGTTCCGTGCCATAATGGTAAAAAGGAACCCTTATGGTGCGACTCAGTCTGTCTGTCTGTCTGTCACAGCTGGATATCTCAAGAACCACTAATGCTATAACTTGAAATTTGGAATAGTTTTATATGACGTTTGCCCAACTGTTCTGCAAATATGAAAAATATTTTTTTTTTTTGCAACGGGGACTGAACTGACTGACCCCCTGGTTTTAAACATTCGAAGTGGGGCTACTAGGGCATGTGGGGTGTCATATGAAAGAGCGCTGTTTGCACATTCTCAAACATTTTTTCTTTTTTTTTTTTAAGCCGCATAGCTGAAATTATTCTGTGTGGTAGAAGTTTATGTAAAGATTACAGCAAAAATAAAACGATGTCTCTAAATAGCACAGCTGCTTTTTATTTTTATATATGATGGTACGGAACCCCCGGTGCGCGAATGCGACTCGTTCTTGACCGGTTTTTATCAGTTATGTGTTTGTACAGGCTGGTTATTTGTTTTTTAAATATTTTTTTTTATTTCCCCAGGGATCTCTTCTGGGCCCATTGATGTTTATTATATACAGGGTTATTGGTAAAACACCAACTACCTCTTAAGGGGTCATTGTACTCATCATTATGAACAACTTTTACTATAATATAATAATATCCGGGGACGTTTTTAATTTTCTTAAAAAATGCGAAGAAACTTTTTCCCCAACCTATTATACAAGATACGCGCGAAAAACCTAACCCTTCCTTGGCAGTCGGGTAAAAATCTAGAGATGTTATATATCTATCACCAATTAAATTTCAATAAAACCAACCAAGTGCATTTGTGATACTTTAATTAAATACCATGTAATTATATAAACTCGTCATTCATAACGATAATATTAGTAAACTAGCTTCCGCCCGCGGCTTCGCCCGCGTGGTATGTCGCTAAAAAGTAGCCTATGTCCTTTTCCAGGTCATGGCCTACCCGTGTGCCAATTTCATCCGAATCCGTTCAGCCATTTTAGCGTGAAAGCTTAACAAAGAAATAAACGAACTCACTTTCGCATTTATAATATAAGTTACGATAGTTTGGAGGATGAAAAACCTGTCTATCGACACGTCCATAGGTTCCCAAACTTTTATGGACTACCGCCCCCTTTACAAGAAAAAAATCCAACGCCCCCTTTACATAATAGTTAATTATAAATGTCTTTTTTTTCTTTAAATGTTATGTATGTACACTGTACACCTATAATTTGTGTATACATTATTAATACCTCCTAAATACGCTAAACTAATGTTGAATGTATATGCTGTTGGTGTTCTTTAATAAAGAAATAAATAAATTATACCAATTTCTATTATTTATTAATAATCACAAATTAAAAATGAATTCTCTCTGTCTCTCTCTGTAATCGTGCCACAAGAAAAGATCCAGCACCCACTAGAGGGCGGTAACGCCCCCGTTGGGAATCTATCTAGGTAAATTAAAAAAAAAAACTCTATAACACACTAAAATATAATTCAATCATGATTCGAAAGACACGTGGCGCCATCTATTATCATAAGAACGTTATTGTTGTTTTCCTCGGCAACAGTACCTTTTTTTCGGGATGAAATTACCCATGTCCGTTTCTGTACACCTGACAACATTCAAGATTTCAGGATGATCGTTTCAGTGGTTTAGGCGTGAAAAGGTAAGAAACAAACAAAATTACTTACGCATTTATAATATTAGTTAGGATACGATAGTAGAGGTCAACCAAACAGTTTCTCTGGATCGATAGTTACCATTATGCAGAGGAAAAGTACCTACATATTGACGTTTAATAATATTGATTAGTTTGTATACCTACGGTTTGTTTATCTCGACCAATCAATTTCTTTCTTTCACTGTTCTGACTTTCACTGTTGAAATTTTCTCGCGATGAAACGAAGCGACATTCACCTTTCGAAGTAACGAAGAATGTCTAAAATATTTGCATTGGATGTCGATCCAATAAGAATATTTTCGACATTCTTCGTTTCAGAAATAAGGTAGGATTCAAAAGTGAAGAATTGGGGAAAAGTTTAAAGTAGGTCAAACAGTAAAATGGACTTTAGTCCTTACCTTACCTTAAAAGTTGATATCGTCAGAAACTTATTATCACTGTTAAAAGTATTTTTAGGCAAGCCTGCCCTATCTTCCACCACTACCAGAGCAATTGTCGCCAGAGCTGAGTCCCCAGTGTGTCGTATTATAAGGATGCTTAACGCTCTCCTGACCACTCCTGAATGTGATCTGTTTGCCGATTGGAGTAGAATTATGCGTGCATGTCTGATGATTTGTGAGAGAAAGTATGCTAGGGCTCTATTATATCGAGGGTTCACGGACTATTTGTATTAAGCGACATCCTGGCCGATATTGAGTTTTATTATGGTTATTTATAATCTACCTATAAACTGAGATAGACACATTTATTCTTAACCGTCGATAGGCCACTTTTTCGTAATCGCTTAATACAAATACCCCGTGAACCCTCGAATATGTTAGTATTCGAAATATTCTTGTTTACTATACCTGTTTCAATCTCTATGTTAATTAATGTAATCGGTGTTACCGTTTATATTAACAATAAACAATAATAGGTAATCATAGTAGTAATAATCATCTTCGACAACGGCATGGTTGGTGAGAAAGAGCCTAGGTCAAAGGCAATATAAAAGTCTGTATTTCATTTAAATTTTAAATGAGATTTAATGGCTTACGAGTATCTGAAAGCAAAGCTATGCAATACTCGTACCTTTCAACCTTCTATTACCAAAATGGTGGCATGAAATACGAACCTCAGGATTAAGAACGCTTTAAATTCGCTTACTTTCTGAGACCGCTTAATCCATTAGAAGGCCGAACAATAGACGGAACGTACGTATTAGTTAACTGAATTAAGACATCTTCAAGGATGTTTTATGCAACGACGTAGAATAAGTATTCAGACGAAGTTCTTCAATCAGTGCGTCCTGTCTGTTATGTATGAACTTATGACTTACGCAGCCGAAACGTGGACATTCACGGTACGACTGGTCACTCAGCGAGCTATGGAAAGGGCTATGCTTGGAGTCTCTCTGAGGGATCGAATCCTGAAGGAACGAGGTGGTTGATTATAGCGGAACATCATGTGAGTCAGTTGAATTGAATTACTGCGGTTTCGCTGCTATAATTTCGCGGCGGAGATGTGCTGAGAGCCTTAACAGTCTGTCCAATTTGCTAGATTACAAAGTCAACATCAAATTCAAACCGTTTACTTCAAACAGGCACATAAAAGGCACTTTTGAACGACAAAATTTAAAAAAATAAAATAGAATTGATTCTAGTCGCCCCTTCCAAAAGGCAGTTTCGTATTTCAGAAAGGGCAAGAAACTCCACCGTTACTCTTTTATTACAGAACCAAAGTATACTGTAGGTAGATTACGACCAATATTGCGACACAAGACCCGGACAATAATTATATTGCGCAGTTATAACTGTACTCAGAAATAACGTTAACGTTATTACAACGACTGAGCTGGAAGTACAGTTCATGGCGCGTTGTATAGTTTCAGTTCAGCTAATTCGGTGCTTCAAATATTCCTTTTGCTTCGTCCACGTTCATATTTTGCGTATAAGCAGGCAATTGACCTTTTTGCAGGACTTCATCAATATTATTCAGTTTAGATTCTTCTAGATCGTCCCTTTCTGAGGTTTTCTCGGTAGTAAATAAACTCTAATATCCATAAAGAAGTTGAAGTAAAGGTATGGATGGATTGTGTCAGGAATGTTATGAAAGAAAAATTAGTGAATGATACGAGTGACGACTGTAAGGGGAGAATGGAAGAAGAAAACATTTTGCGCCGACCCCAAGTAACATGGGACAAGGGCAGGAAGATGATGATCCATAAAGATGTTTAGGTGTTATGCTAGCCAGACTTTTTGATATTGTTCAGAAAATCATAAAGCCCGACTTGCATAAAAAAAAAAAAACATAGTCATGTGGGGACTGCCGACAGAAGTGAAAACTTGACAGCGCAACACGTCACATTAGCATGTCGCGTGACGCGTGATGCATGACATCTCATAAGATTTTCCCCTACCAAAAATCGCTCAACGCGTCTCTAAAGAAGTTCTCACTTCAAAAAACCGGTCAAGAGCGTGTCGGACCACGCACAATGAAGGGTTCCGTAGTTGGGATGAATTTATCTCAAGAACAAACTTAACATTGTAGTTGAAAACATGTTCTCCCATACATTCCAACTACAAATTGTCCATAGTTAAACGAAAATGATCCTACCCACATTACATCTAATCCTAATCCTTTTTGTTTAACTATGGACCAATGTAAGTTTGTACGCACAATATTGAGAGATTTACCATATTGTTTTAAGACCATCGACTTCTTATTGGTTTTCCTGTAATCTATAGGTTTGAACTATTTTCTATATTTTTTTCAAAATTTTAGGCTCAGTACTTTCGGAGCAAAGGGGGATAATGGTCAATTTTCGTCTATTTTCTTAAATAACTTTAAAATGATTTAATTTAAAATTATAAAAAAAAAATCATTTGAGACTCTACCAGTAAGCCCTTTCATTTGATATGTCACACGGTACAGTTTGCAAAACTTTTTTTAAAATTTTCTTATTAGCCCCCAAAGTTGACTACCATATTCAAAATTTATTTATTTATGTTACACGTCCGTGTTTGGGTCACAGAAATACATATGTGTACCAAATTTCAACTTAATCGGTCCATTAGATTCGGAGCAAATTTGCTGTGACAGACGGACAGACAGACAGACATTCACACGAGTGATCCTATAAGGGTTCCGTTTTTTCCTTTTGAGGTACGGAACCCTAAAAAGTACTTTAGGACTTCAACGAGATGGTTAATAGCCGTAGCATAATAACAACTGCTATTAATCAGATAAACTATTGCATAACAATCGCTAAAATCTCGAGAGAAAAAAACATTGATAAGGAAAAACGTCGATGCTACGCCCATATAAGCATAAATATTATTTATTATTATTTACATATCCGGAGTTCCGGGCCTCCAATAGAACCGGTCCTGCTGTTCAGATAAAAAAGATCGACCTTGTGGCCATTAAAAGTTTCAAAAAAAATTCGCCTTCGCCCTTGCGTTGTGCTGAAGTTTTAAACTTCAGTAATCTCTTGTTGTGATGGCTCAGAATATATATACACGACACAACGTGATGAATTGGAATGGGTTTGATTTTTTCTTTAACTTTGGAGCAGCATTTTGTTATAAACACATTTATTTGGTGAGATGAGAAGTTTTAAAGCTTGACGCCGCCAGCTACTTGGAGCATTGATCTTCGCAGTATGGTTGGTAGGTGTAGGTAAGGAGCCTTAGGATTTGAATCAGGGGTTGTGAGTTAAATGACGAGTGATTAGAGAAGCCTTTTTGCAGCAGAGGACTGCTTGCATTGAGCCAAGCAATAAAAGGTAAAATTCTTTCTTCGGATTTCTTTTGAAAAACTCTCAGATACCTATATGAACAGATTGTTTCCCGATAAATGAGAATAGGATCTCCCGGCCCGCAATCTTACTTGACCTAATTTTTTATGGCTCCGTCGTGGGTACGTAACACACTTTTGCGTAACACGCCTTCGCTCGCAAAGGGTAGCTTTTGGAAGCGAAGGCGTGAGACTTCCTGTATCATTGAGATGACCTTTGATTTGATTTGGTTGTGTTAAATATGAATTAGCAGCCTTAATTTTGATATTTACTGACTAGGCGCCATATAAACGTATATCTGTGAAGTTGGATTCACTACTTCTTCCCATTTTCAACAGTATTTCATCAGTTCAAGAAAAAACTCCAGTATTATGCACATGACTGCACATCAATTCGACCAACAATCGATGGATTGTTTTAGTTTCCTAAATTACTGTTTTTGGTTTTCTTACCGAACAGCTATCTAACACGTGTTTTTAGCTTATTTCCCGACATTTATCAAATTAAGTAAACCCTTATCAGAAAACGTGATTGCGTGAGTATTAAAATAATGATCAATCAGTTTATAAAATTACATTAATATTTGTTGGATGACTTTACATTGATTATTTTGAAATCGTCAACAACGCTTCGTAGACTAGAGCTTAAGATAATAATTATAAACACATAGGTACGTTATAAAAAGAGCACATAGTCCACAGCTCAAAATAAAATCATAAAATGAGCTTATAGGTATAATAAATAAAAAGCAAAGGAGGATATCGCAATACCTTCC
The DNA here is from genome assembly GCA_948252095.1 of Dicycla oo. NCBI lineage: Eukaryota > Metazoa > Arthropoda > Insecta > Lepidoptera > Noctuidae > Dicycla > Dicycla oo. The sequence continues at coordinate 21,773,420 of OX411716.1, forward strand.
TATATTTCTCGATAAACCCTCATTCGCCCGAAACTTATGTAGTGACAGAATCAATGGGTGTATTGACACATGGGAAATAGCACGGAACCTTCAAGGGAGCGTTACTCATCTGAGTGATATTCTAAGGGCGGACTTCACCAATAAAACTAAACTCGTTCAGCACAATATCTAAACGACGTTTCAGTGTCATCATCATTGTTGAATATTAACTCTGACACATAAATGAAGCTGAACTGCTATCTTCCAAAGCCATAGCCTTATTAAAGTAGTTACTAATTGTTGGAATAAGATGTTTTCTAGTAATGTGGAAGTGGAGGAACTGATGCTGGAGACAAATGAAGATAGTTTGGAGTCACCGACCTCCAGGTGGAGTTTGGACTTTTCGTTTTCCCCATTAAAGCCAGAAAACTGAGCAATACACATTCAGATGTAATAAAAATTGGAATAGAAACTTAAAAAACCGTAATAATTATGCATGCTCTGAGCAAGCGAGTTTTAGTGCTGAACATGGTTACAAAAATTAATTAGCATACAAACTGCTACTTAGCAGTTATCGACCGATGGAAGCCAATTAGGACCTAACATGCTCCTAAATACCTAGTAACTTTGCCAGTACCAGCAAAACTACGCATATTTAGTGGAAAAACAAAAAGTAATTATTAGCTACGGCAGAGAAAATTTCGTGTAGGTAGGTAAAAGTAGGTACAGACGCCAGCAGGTCAAGCTACCCGAAACTGTCAAATTTTCCCAATCAACATTGAACCCAATATTTTAGCGATAAAGTAGAAAATCTATTAAAGAAATTTGACAGATTGTAGTAGCTTGATGTGTCTGTACCTAGAAGGACCTTCCATTTTCATAATTTTGTTTGTAAACTCGGCTTGAGTAATGTCCTCTGAATATGATTAACGTTCGACCGTAGGGTCCGAACCGAACCGTAGGCGAACCGTAGGGTTGACGAGTCTTTCGGTTCGAAAAATATCGGGAGCAACTTTAGAAATCCCAGGTTTCTTCTGGTGGGTGTTGAGTGTTGATGAATTGGCGAGTACTATCTGTCATATCCTACGTCCAGAGTATTTTAGGTTCCCAAGGCCGTCGCTCCTGCCCCGCAACCACCTCTCTGTCAATTGTTTTTTACCACGGCAAAAGAGACGAGCAAACCTATCCAATTTTTTTTGCCTACGGCCTTTGACTTGCTCCACCTATTAGTAAAATGAAACCATTGACCCTGCTCATCCCATATATGTGTATAAAGGTAAATATCGATAAATCGCGTGCCTGGCGCACCCACACCTGGCCTTAAAATTTCCCAGTGTCAAGGACACTATTACCTAATCGATAGTCTTTATGATTGTAGCTGTGGGTTGATTTAATGAAGTAAATTATTATGCAGAAAATACATAGATAGCGAAAAGTTTTTTACGCCTGTCAACTATTGTGGGTCAAGTTACTCTTTGATCTTTTTCACCCTGTTTTAGGTTTTCTCAATTTTTTTTTATTTTTATTTGTGATGGGTTTGCTCTTAACTAGAAGAAGCCTGTTCACTCTCACTTTGAAGAGATTAGGGTTGTATTCGTTCGGAAACACAGACGCAGGTAGCGAGTTCCACTCCTTTGCTGTGCGCATTATAAAAGACGTTTGGAAGCGCTTAGTGCGAATTGGTGGAATAGCAACCAGGTAGGGATGGTAACTGGCAGTGCGTATAGATGTCCGATGGTAGAAGGGGGCCGGTGGAATGAGGTCGTGGAGGACATCAGACTACTTATTTGTTCTCATAATACCATCTCCTTTTGAATCTTCAATAGATAGTAGAACTCAACTCCAGCATCATCAATAGGTCCGCTCACTTTTTAAGTTTTTATTCTGTGGCTTAAGACGGCCTTAAATTAAGATTCCAATTCACGGCTTCGTCTAATCTTGCTCTGATTCAAATCTGTAACTTTATACACCTAAGTCGTTTATAACAGCTAAGATTTAAATCCCAAATTAATAACAGACTAGAAAATTATTTCAAAATGGCACTGTATTTTTAATACATCCCTTTCCTATACAAACTTCCTAATTCAGTTGTATGTACGAGTTTATCTACACCCATGCTATAAATCCTCTATAAAAGTTTCTAAAACAGTTAGCTTATTACCAAAATTAAAACAACCAGTGTCATAGTAACCATAATATCATCCAAACGAGTGTTATAATGTTGTACTGAATTTCATTATGCAACACCCACAGAGTACTTTTTTTATATTCAAGGTGTAACTTAAATAACGCACAACCTCTTAAGGGGTCATTGTATTCATCATTATGAACAACTTTTACTATGGGACCAAACCTGAAATCGCGAAAAAAAAATCAGCTGTTCAGTACATTTATGTTCGCATAGTTCGTCAAAATGTACTGAACAGCCGTATCTTTTTTTCGCGGTTTCAGGTTTAGTCCCATAGTAAAAGTTGTTCATAACGATGAGTACAATGACCCCTTAAGAGGTTGTGCGTTATTTAAGTTACACCTTGTATAGGGTGACTGCGGTGTTTAGTGACCGATACTTAAACGCGAGCGCATTTCAATGTTATTTCAATGTGTTTTTGAAGTTCATAAAGATACTACGAATTGAGTAGTGAGAATGTGACTGTTTGATGAGTAAGGATGGAATCGAAAAAGCAAAGGAGTTGCCTATATAGGGTGTCTGGTAAATACTTAAACATGTGATAGTACTCATGATAACAAACAACTTATACTACCTATGGAACCAAACCTAAAAATCGCGAAAAAAAAAATCTGCAGTGCCCTACATTTATGTTCGCATAACTCGTGCGAACAACTGATTTTTTTCGCGATTTCAGGTTTGGTCCCATAGTAAAAGTTGTTTGTTATCATGAGTACTATCACATGTTTAAGTATCGGTCACTAATTACCAGTCACCCTATATAGGCAACTCCTTTGCTTTTTCGATTCCTTCCTTACTCATCAAACAGCCACATTCTCACTAGTCAATTCGTGGTATCTTTATGAACTTCAAAAAAAGAACATACATACGGTCATCTGATCCCAAACTAAGCAGAGCTTGTACTATGGAAACCAGATAACTGATATACTACATACACTACTTTTTTTGTAAATACATACTTATATAGATAATTACACCCAGACTCAGGACAAACAGACATGTTCATGCACACAAATGTTTGTCCTGAATGGGAATCGAACCAGCGACCTGCGACATGATAGGCGGTATCTTAACCAACCACGCCAGCTGGCCTGTCAAGGAGTATACATTCTGCCCAAGATTGTTCAGACATAGATGAAGATCAATAGGTACCTACCTAGTTCATCATCGCATCATTCTCCTGCCCTTATACCAATTTATTTGTGGTCGGCGCAACATGTCTTTCCTCTCGCTTATCTGCAAATTGTGGGAGTGATTTCGTGAAAAGGGACGGAAGTGTGTAACAGGAAGCCGGGGAAGCCAACCAAACTAACCCATTTTTCGAGAGGTTGGTACTGTTTTTTTTGTTTTTTTAAGATGTCATATGTTACACATCATATATGTGACTACTGTAAGGCTCGAAATTTTTTCATGCATGGTCTTTCCGCTACTCGTAGCCCTCCACATTTATACTCAAAACTTTCCTGACGACATTTTCCTCATTCCTCCGCATCACATGCCCATACCATAACAACCGATTTCTACACAACTTTTCAGTAACCGGTGTCACTTTCAGACTTCCTATATACTCATTTCTTATTCTCGTGTAACACCACACATCCCTTAACATATTATTAGAATATTATTATTAGATGGGAAAATAACAGAAATCGGATTCCATGAGAAGTCGTCAAGCAAGAGATCATAATTTACTATGTATCCACTTAATTTGAGCTGCATGATTGATGGCGTAATATAATGGGGGCCTTTTGAAATCGATCGAATCAAGGACTAGAAAAGACTATACCCGAATCGCTTTATCGTGGCAATAGCGGTCCCTGATATCTCTCCGTAGGAACCCAAACAATATACTATGTATATTTTTTCGTTACTGGAACATTGAAGATAATATTGATTCAGGGCGTTAATGGACTTTATTTGTTTATGACGTGAAAACGTCTTTTCGTTCGGTGTACTGGAAGTAAGTTTAATATTTCTGACCGACAAAAACATGTAAGTTTTCAACCGCTAATAACTTAGAGACTTTTGATGCTAGAGTAATGGTTGAGCGTTCCAAAGATAGGTCATATTTATAACAATTTTAAGGCCGGACATAATTTGACCATGAAATCACACTGCAAGTGCACGCGCATGCGCGCGACCCTCTATTTATCACTATGTGTCTAAATATCAATTCGTACAGCGCAAAAAGGTGTTTAGCTAGATCAGTTATTCTGGTGTCTTAGTCAAGAGTTGGCAAAGCACTACCAGGACCTAAAGAGAAACAACAGAAATATTGGCCAAAATAGGGTTAAAAAATAATATGAAGTTGACAATAGCAAAATAACGTCAGATGTCGTCTCATATCCGCCGTAAATCTGCTCAGAAATGAAAAATATTATAATCGATGAAAGCTTACTTTATAAAGAATGCAACGAGCCTAACAAGTCTAGTGTTGGGCAAATGCAATGGCTACGGCAGTATCGGAAACCGTGCCTACTAAAATTTCAATAATAATATATGTTTTCACGGAAACAAACGGAGCGGGCTCGAACTGCGCCTACTAAACTTTTTTTTTTAAATAAAGAATGTAAGAAAATGTAGGTGGGTCAATGACCACTATTGCCACGCTAAAGCGATTCGGGCATAGAATTTATTTCAAAAGCTAAAGGGCACGCTAAGGTCATTCAAGCAGGTGATTTATTTCCCAAGTGAGAAGGCACCGATTACGGACATACCCACTAATCAGGGTTCAATTATTATCATTTGAATAATTTGTGCCATTCATTTATGTGTAATTTGTGCCATTCATTTATGTGTAGGTAGGTACATAAACCATTAGGAACGCATAGTAAACGGTCAGTCGGCCAATGATACAGCTGATTTTCCAACGCATCAATTACTTACGAGTAAACAGCGGTTTAAAAAGCCGTTGTTTTGTATTGCGTTGACTTAGAAGCTTGATATTTTAGATCTCCAAGGGGCCGTAGAAATTAATATGTAATACGTATATTTGATATTAATTACAACATGATACCTCTACGCGTTCCTGAGAAACAGGGTCTTGACAGACGGAAAACGAAGTCCTTCCTTGGAACTCTAGGCATCGGCAAGTCGCGACATTCAGACCTTCCTAACACAATTGGCTTGGACGATCTAAATCGCACTTTCTCCACTCTTCCCATTCTAGATAGTCCAACCAAATGTCAAACCCTCGACTACCTTGCCGGTCTGACGCGTCCTAATATTAACCCCAGTCGACCCAGGAGAGATCCAAAGCCGTTGGCTGCGATAATATCAGCCACCATATAATTGAAACGGCTCTTGATCAACTCCTTCCTGCAATTTTCCCTTTACACCGGTGTTTTCCCCTCCCTGTGGCAAAAGCCCTTGTTCGGCCTCTGCATTAGATACACAACTCCTGTCTTCCTAGTCACTTTCGCCCAATTTCCATCTTTCCCTTTCTGTCTTAAAGTGCTTGAGGCCAGTGTTCATAAATAATTCTCCGACATTATTCACCACAACTCCCTCATCAGTCCCTTTTAATCCGGTTTCAGGCCCGGGCACAGTACCGTTTCAGCTTTCCTTAAAGTGACTGACGATATAAGGCGGGGAATGGAGTTAAAGTTACCGCCTTAGTGTTATTTGACTTCTCCAAGGCTTTTAATACCGTTAGTCACGAAGTCCGTTTATGCACCCTTTCCTCTCTTATGGGAGACCATAAAAGAGGAAAGGAGAGATCCAGGGGTATTGGAATGGTTTTCCTGTTATCTTTGGGGACGTCAGCAGTCTGTTCATGCTGGAGACTCTTCGTCGTGTTGGTGTGATCTTGCAGATGGCCTCACTCAAGGAAGGATCTTATCTCCTCTTTTGTTCTCCATTTTTATTAATCTCATTACCACCGTGCTTCGGACTGCGTATCATCTATATGCCGACGATTTACAGCTTTACAGCCAGGTTAGTGTTGATATAATTTCCGATGCGATTGATGAGCTGAACCATGATTTGGGTGCGGTCAAGGACTGGTCTGATCGATTTGAGGTGGCGGTTAACCCTGCCAAATGTCAGGCTGTCATAATTGGGAGCATAAGAAAGCTGAATGAGTTAACCACCTGTAATCTTTGACAACTCCGTCATTCCGTTTAGCTCCGATGTTCAGGATCTTGCTCTGGATGTCGAGTTGTCTGGCGAAAGCAGGTCACGACTATTAGGGAAAAGTCACCGCAACATTGCGGTGGCTCTATCGGCTGAAAAACCTCCAATCGCACATAAAGGCAATGCTTGTACAGTCCCTAATCTGTCCCATAATTGACTATGGTGATGTGCGTTACTATGACCTGAATGCAGATCTCCTCAATAAACTTTCTCGTCTTTACAATAACTGCATTCGATTTGTTTTTAATCTTCGTTAGTATGACCGCGCACCGATTGTTTTAAAAATAGTTATCCATTCGTCAGCGCAGAGAGATGAGGGCTCTGTCTATGTTGTTTTCTATCCTCGATAATCCCAAACCTCGATAGCTTTTCCTTTCTTACCTGACTTTCCATATTCAGTACTTATGCTCTGCCCATAGTAAAAATCTTCGTTACACCAACAATAGTCTTCTACCATGTCCTTCTCACCGCTCTGGTTTCATTCATTATTATTTCTATGTCCAGGCGTCTTTCTTTGGAATGAGCTCCCTCTGAACATTAGGATGCCTACCAACCGGTTGTCTTTTAAAGTGAAGATACGTGAGCATATACATTAGAAGTTGCCAGAAACTTCTCTGCGCTGATTTGCTGGATTCATTTTCTGCTCTACTCATTGTTATTTCTCCTCTACCGATCGTTATTTCTCCTGACAAATTTTATTCTGTTCATATGTATGTATGTATATGTTGATGTATTTATTCTTTTATTTTTGTGTATAATAGATAGATAATACGAAAATAACTATAAAATACAAGAATAAATACACCGATATATAAAATTTTATACACACTGCATGCATTTGCTTATGCCTTACCCTAAAGTTGACTGGTAGAAAATGCCTCGGGCATTAAGTCCGCCTTTGAACGGTATTTGTTTTTTACGTGGGCATAAAATTTTAATATATTGGGTTGGCTAATAAGTAATGAGCGACATAAAACTATTTTATTTGTATTTATTAATTAAATGAATAATTGTTAATCATTAATAATATATTCACCGTCGTTTTCTACTACCATTCGCCATCGATCTGGCAAAGAGTGAATGGCGTCCGCATAGAACTTCGTTGATTTTGAATTGAAGAAGTCATCTATGTATTGTTTCAAATGTGGTTCATCGTCAAAGCTTTTTTCCCGTAAATTATTACTACGAGTGATCGGAACAAGCTGAAATCAGTTGGTGCTAAGTCCGGCGAATATGGAGGGTGGGGTATTATTTCCCAATTAAGCTCCAATAGTTTTAGCCTGGTACTCTTAGCAATATGCGGCCGGGCATTCTCGTGAAGGAAAAATATTTTGTCGTGTTGTGGACGTTTGCGATGGATGTCAAGCTTCAGTTTTTCGAGTTGATCACAATACTGTTGCTGTAATCGTAGTATTAGTAGGAAGGAATTCCCAGCTTATTACTCCATGTATATCCCACCAGACAGAAAGCATTACCTTGCGAAGATGAAGATCACCTTTTGACAATGGTTTTCCCTGTTCTTTACATCCCAGCGACTGGCGCTTGCGTGTGTGATTAACATAGAGATCCCACTTTTCATCTCCAGTGACAAGATGATCTAACCAATTAAATGTGCGGCGGAGAGATAAAAGTTGTACACAAATCTCAGCTCGGTAGGTCAGCTGATCTTTACTTAATTGATGGGGTACCCAAACACTATATTTGTAAGTCTTTCCCAAACCATGTAAATGATTTTCTATGGTGCCATGAGAGCACTCGAGCTGAACAGCCAAATCGCGTGTAGTTCGAGGATCTTCTTCGATTAATAGTTTTAATTTATCGATATCTATTTCCACGGGATGCCCAGACCTTGGCTGATCGGTTAAGGAAAAATCGTTATTGCGGAACCGTTGGAACCAGCGCTTTGCTGTTGCTTCGGAGACTGCATCGTGAGCTATCCTTTGACATATAATATATTACGTGTAGCTTCTGCAGCAGAATGCCCAGATTGAAACTCATATAATAAACAATGTCGTACGTGGGTTTTAATATCACTCATTTCTTTGTGAACTTTAACGCACTAACAGCCAAACTATCAATAACGCGCATGAGCACGACTCGCTCTTTATATACCCTCTGCTACAGAACGTTCTCGAACCTTTCCGAAAATTCTAGAAATTATAAAGTAAAACGCTCATTACTTATTAGCCAACCCGATATAAATAAAAACCTATCTATCTACGATTTTAACGTCCCAATAATCTATTACAGATATAACAAAAGAACACGAACGAACGAAAGGAACGTAAGGACAGATTATATTGTCTAACATCAATAGCGATTTTACTGAAAATAGGTTATTGGGTTCAGCCGTAAGTGATAGAATTCGATTAGGCTTGTTATTCATTCTCTATGCACATTCGTTAAGTTAAAAATAATGTAAGTATCTCTACTTTCTGAAGTCTTAAAATAATCTTCCCGGATGTCGACCGGTGCGTCCATGCGTCTATTTAAGTTCGACGACTTTTGTACGTTTGAAATCTATAGAAGTGGAATTCCTTTTTCAATCATATGCCTAGCCTTTTCCCGACGATGTTGGGGTCGGCTTCCAGTCTAACCGGATGCACTGAATACAAGTATATTTCAAGGAGCGACTGCCTATCTGACCTCCACAACCCAGTTACTGGGTAATACGATACCCCTTGGTAGGACTGGTTGTCAGACTTTCGGGCTTCTGACGACCTGTAACGACTGTAAAAAAAAACCCATGAGACAGTCGGGAACGGCATATAATGTGCTTTCCGAAGCACGGAGGGGTCTCGGTATGTAAAGAGGATCACCCATCCACGGACCAACCGCGGCATAGCTTAACCTGATCGATCGACCCCTGCGGCTGTTAAAAAGTATTTTATTTGGGAAAAACTACCTCCAAGAAAATCTTGTACCTACCCTCAGACTACATAAAAAACTAAGAGCGATGTCAACGTGAGGCCTCACGTTTCGTGTTTCGTACCTTAGTCCGGTCAAAATAGACATTTCAAATAATAAAAATTCTGACTGAGCTAAATTTAGGTGGAGACCTGGGGTACACCTTTAGAAATAATGTGTCAAAAGTCCCCATCGATCCCATGTGTGCTAAAAAAGTTATTCGGAGTCAAAGGTCAAAATATGGGGTTTTTGGATTTTTTTCGAAAACGGTAAGTTTTGTCAAAAAGTAGCCCAGACCAAAATTAAAGATCTTAAAATAATCTACAAAAATGGTCCTCATACTTTTTTTCTAAATCACCATTCCTGAGATATCGCGATTCTAAAAGTTGAAGGAGTCTCGCTCTACATGATATGCACACATTTCCACACCTTCTGTGAGGTGGTGTACTTTGGTACGTTTTTTTTTAACGTGGTTTCCTCGGTAGGCTTACTACACGAACAGTTATGACGGAATTGTCAGGGATAATACTCTTTTAACTGCATAATGATTATTGATATTGGTTATTGAATGTAACTGTAGTTCCGATTTCTTTTGATATTTTAATCTGATTCATACTCTTCAAAGTCGACTTCGTCATTTCTTCTTCTTCTTCCTCTTCTTCTTGCTGGATGTTCATAATTTCTTCAAATGAAGATGAATCAGCTGTCTCTTCACCGAAATCACATAAATGTTCGTCTGTTGTATTCAATTGAACATTTAAGCAAGACTGGCCTTGGCAATTAACACGCTGGAGATCACAGTAACCCTACTCCTACCTACTACCTACTCTTCTACAGCCACATTTAGCACTACAAACTTTTTGCAATTGCAAAAAATAGTATTTAGGACTTTTTCCGGAGCAATTGGGAGCAAAGTTTGAATCGGTTCCAAAGTATTATCTGTTAATTTCAAACCCCAGACTTCTGCAGGCTTAGCACGAGATCCGTAGAGAAGCGTTTTGTCTACGGAAGAGTAAACAAAAATGACGATTTACAAATCACGCAACAACAAGTCACGCATATGCGAGAAGAAGCGAGCCCGTAGCGCTGGAGAAGATGCGATTCTCAACGTGTTTTATACGGAATATTTCACTTTTTGTATGAAAAAATATGAAAATGTATTACATACATGTAGAGTTTTAGGGGGTTATAATATGAGCTTTATAAAGAGGGGCAAAATTTTCAATGTTTTTGCGATAGGACACACCGTTTTCGAGATATAAAAGAAGAGAAAAAAAATAATGATTTTGTAGATAACCATATATACTTTGCGGCCGTCGATTAGAAAGTTTTCTACTGTCTTTAGCATGGCGATTACAAAAACAAATTGTCTTCACTACCCTAGACAATTACCAGTAGTCAGTGTGATTTTCACAGTTGGGATAGAAAACTTTCTTCCGAAATAGTCTACATAAAAAAGGACCTAGACAAAGATCGTTAGAAACGAAAGACAAAATGACAAATTGTAGAAGGATTTCTACGGTGCGATGTCAAAAATGGAGAAACGAAATGTCACATGCGTCTATTTTTCGTAGAGATAGTGGTCATGCTAAGCCCACTGGGTACAGTTGATTGCCTAGCCATGACTGAACTTGATAGTATACTCGATACAAGTGTTGATTAGCAGAAGCCGATGTTGGAGAAAGACAAGATAGTCGAACTTGTTTCGTTTCGTGTATTTTTACAAAAGTTAAATATCTATAAAATTAAAAAAAAATGTTTATTGTTTCTTAAACAATTGTTCTATATCACAAAATTGAGGCAGCCCCGGTAAGTTACGAGTATAAGGATCTATATTTATATAAACATTTTTTTTTTGGAGCTCCATAAACAGCAAGGAAAAAGCGGATTCCTTTTGTGAGTATTGTTTGAGGTGAATAATCATATTCTGTAAATACTTTAGCGCAATCAATCATTTTTTTTTCAAATAATTTTAATACCGATATTTAACCCCTTCTGAACATTGCTGATGTAAGTAGTATCGCAGCCGGTTATCGCATGTAAAAATAAGATAGGTATGGTTTTGGCATTTTGGATAAGCAGATAAACTTTTTGAAGAATATATTTCTGTTCGCTGTTGAGCCTTTCCAGGTTTTAAAAAGTATATAATTTTATCAGTTGGAGTCCTTGCAGTGAGTAGTATTAATAAGGCAACATCTTCACCAATCAATTTGTCACATACCATGGAAATGTATCGAAATTTATTATGAATGTTAGCGAAAAATTGTTGTTGATTTGCTGGAACTGTCATAAATTCATCAAAGATAAAATATATATAAATTATAATAAATTACATATAAATTATTTTGAATGTTTATTCTCAGAATAAACATTCTAAATCCAAAAACCCTCTGACCTTTGACCCCGAATAACTTTTTAGCACACATGGGATCGATGGGGACTTTTGACACATTATTTCTAATGGTGTACCCAAGGTCTCCACCAAAATTTAGCTCTGTCGGAATTTTTGTTATTTGATCACTATTTTTATGTCTATTTTGACCGGACTACCTAAATATGTGCGCAAATAATTTAGGCTTTTATTTTATTTTTCTCTGCACGTTTTCTCACAACACACATATTATCTAACATTGGCAGAATTGTCAACATCGGCACCACTGACATAGAACAGGAGAGAACATGTGCGCACGTAATAAGGTGTAGTTTAATTTTGGTGTAAATGTGTGCGTGTATGCACAGAGCGAGGTGTAGGTAGTTTTGCGCATGCTTCACTGTATTGTTCGCAGCGATATGTCTGGGTTTTTTTTATTTAGTTTGAGTACCTACCTACCTATCAATCGAAAATAAATTCAGACTTCAAACAGCCTACCCAGAAACCAACTAAGCCAGCTAATATACCAACTTATCATACCTAACAAAGTCAAGAGAGAGTACCTCCGAGATAGTTTCGCTAAGTTGACACGCAATCAAGCCCTGAAGCTTTGCATTTTCAAGTTTGTCACTGTCAGGTCCGGTTCTTTACAAGTCTAGGCAACGGCAACCTTTGATAAACGAAATCTTAACCAACCTTAGGGAAAGAATGATTTAACCAAAACAAAGGGAACCGTGAGTTAAGAAATGATAAGACCAGGTTACTTACATAATATATTATTTCAAGTTAGGTTAGGCACAGAATAAATAATAGTACTAACGGGTTTGGTTACTTGGAACCCGCAGTAACTAACAGCAGAAGCACAGAAAAAGTTTTTTTTACTCCTTCCGGGTACAACCATCCCTCTAATATTATAAATGCGAATTGTTTTTTTGTTACGCTTTCACGCTAAAACGGCTGAACGGATTTGGATGAAATTTGGTACATGGGTAGACCATGACCTGGATTAGGATACTTTTTATCCCAATGGTACGTTCCCTTGGGAACAACAACCCCAAATAGATCGGGATATGGGAGGATTTTGATGATTACGTTCCTGTGCCATAATTGCCGACCTCCACGCGGGCGAAGCCGCGGGCAAAAACTAGTTTATAATAATGCTGAAAAGTTGGCAAACCCTTACTATGACGCCAATGTTCCAACATGTAGGTACCTAAGGACGCGCCGCAGTAATCCTATTATGACGTTCGTGCGAAGTCAAACAAGTTACAGAAAACGTAAAAAGTACCAAGCACGTTTTTGGTTACATGTAATACTTTTATGGGAGTAGAACTGGTTTAATAAAATAAAAAATAAAAAACTATTATTTTAATGTTTATTGCATAATTTATTAATCCCACCAAAACAAGTAAGTAATCAAAAAAATGTCACAAAACAGTTAAAGATACTTTCGCAATTTTTAACAAAATATTATATGCTAAAGATAATACAAACTTGATCAGAAATAGAACTTCGTGTGGTTTGTTTAGACTACAAGTTATAAGAAAATGTTAACGAATAGAAACGAATCTGATATCAAAGCAGTGTCATTTATAAGTTTATGAGCCCCGAAAGAGCGTCATTAATTGACACCACTTTCAATTTCAAATTATAATAATTAGTGAGAAAATATTGTCTTTTCCTCAGTCCAACTCCGACTTATTTGTTTGATATGCCAAATACTGGATCTCGGAATTTTCGTTAAAATAGGATCTTACTATGTATTCAGAGAAAGCAGCGTTACATCAATACTTATCTTTTATTTTATAATTATGTAAGACATTGTCTTTACGATATCTTTATGAGATTTTTCTATATTTATCATATCAACATTTCTACTTACATAATTTTTAAGCTTTCTCATCCAACATTATATCAATATAAATGTACTTTTCAAGACAATAGAGTTCAATTTGCTATATTTGTCACAAAATCTTTTATTACATTTCTGTCTCATAAAATCTTTACACTTATGAACACTTATAACAATTTAGAATATACATACTTTGAGTTAATTTATATTTATATAAACCTAATGCAGACCACAGTGTTGAAAGATAATGTGTTTGATGACAATGTCCAGGATAAAATTTTTGTAACGAAGTTCTTTAACGCGGCTTGCGGTAGGAGTAAACTGATAGAAATTGTCATGTAACGAAAACGCGTAACGGTACGTTCACACGGAGTAAAGTTTTGCCGGATCGGATTTTTACCGTATACGGTAGAACCGAATGCTCTGTTCACACGGCATTCGGTTTTGCTTTCTGAAAAAATACTGAATGGCGCGTGACCGTGTGAATATGCAATTCGGTTTTTTGCAGGAAAGCGCTCAGTCTCTCACTACCATTTGGAAACGATGGACGTGAACACTTTTGCTATTATATTATACTGGTATTATCACCGTCAGAGGCGTCTTAAGAGATTTTGGCGAAAGCTCCAGGTAGCCCGCGAAATTTAATTTCTTTTACGATTTTTACAATTTGCAGGTCAGTATTATTATTTTGTAAATACATTTAGATTACGGTCGCGAATCATAATTTCAACATACAACCGAATACTGACTTGCAAATTGCAAAAAGGTAAGAAAATTTGAATTTCGCGGGCTACCTGGAGCTTCCTCCTTAAACCCAATAGCCCAACCCCACCCCACCGCACCGCGTGCGCGCCCTCCACCCGACTTGTTGTACCTGGTTTGTTTTAGGGCATTCGGTAAAAAAAAAAAACCGAATCTGCGGTCGTGTGAACGCCATGTATTAAAATGCTATTGCCACTGAACCGTATTCGGAATTTTGTCGTGTGACCGAATATGATTGCAGTCGCAAAATCGGATGTTAAGTTTTGTGCCCCATTCGGTTATTTGCCGGATCTTAAAACCGGATGCACGTGTAAACTCATACATATAAATTATATTGTGACTAAACCATAACCTGCAAAAATCACGTCCAGCTTAGAAATTGATGTCTCCGTGTGAACGTAGCGTTAGGCCCCCTCCATGCGACTTTCTCTCGCTCTTTCTATTATAGAGATATTACATTATTATAGATTTATTTCTATTAATATTGAGAGACTGTGTGAATTTGGTCAAAATTCAAAAACAAGACGGTGGCTGCATTCATATTTTTATCATGGGTGTAATTTTCATAGTTTTCGAGAGTTTAGCTGATAGAGAAGACAAAATGTAAGTTTAAGATGGTGGCTGCGAAAATCTAGTTTTTATCTGATGGGGTCCCTCAACAGGACATGTTTTTATTAAAGTAATGCTGTATAAATACAATCAGAAAATAAATTATTATAACATTATTTTGAAACTATGATGGAATGTTAGACTGCAGTTACTTAAAACTTACAAAAAACAATACTCTTATAAGTACACCATTAAAAATATTTTCCATTGTCAATTCTATCCAAAATTTACAATTTCAATCTTTGAATTGCCATGATGTACTCATTTGTGCTAAATTGGTGTGAACCAGCTAAGAAATTGAAGCTCTGCTATATAATATACTAATGATGATTATATGTACTAAAACCATTACAAAACTGGGAAAAATACTTCTAAAATGCATCTAATGAAATTAATGTTGACAAAAGACAAAATGAGATTCTATGTAACAGGCAAGTGTTTATTTAACCTGAAATTGTCAATAATGAAAAGGAAGACAGGAACTGTTTTAATGAAGAACAAATTGGAACGGCAAAGAAATATCAATACTTTTGATTGAGACAATGGATTTATACACACTAAGCATGAATAGCTATTAATTATTTAGGGGGTGCTTCATTGATCTAGCATCTATCTGTTCAATATCACAAAAAGTTATCATTTGTACGTGTTCTTTTAGCTCGTGGTTTTCTTCTAAATCAGTTTCAGATAACGTAGTACCAGGACTTAAGGATACAAAATTCACCAGAAATGTTCGTACAAGCTCCCTAATATAGTCCTTAGTTGCACGGCTTTGAGATCTTTGAACAACTTCAACGTGAAGCACAGGATTCATTGTAACTGATACTATCATTTACAGCCAAGAATAATCTCTGCTATCTTTTGCTTTTGATAAAAATATGGTACAATTAAGATATTTTATGTACATTACGGAAGAACAGTGAAGGGCATGTGGTCCAAACTGTCTATGCTACTTAACACTGGTCTTAAAATTTAGTGCAAACACAAGAAAGTAAGTTAACAGAATATTAATTAAGTACACTATAACAACACAATTGTTCAGTATAATAAAAAAAAACTTGCTTTAAAGTGTGTTGTTTTTCTCAAATGTGCAGTTCCTGGTGCACATAGGATAACTAGAAAGTACTAAAACAATAACTACTAATGCACTAATCCTAATTTTAAAACTATACCAACATAATGTTTATTATTTAGTAACCCAATTTATTTACCCACAATGTGACCCCAATTTTTTTTCAGCCTCACTAATATGAACAATACTATAATCTGAGTGTTGTTATCAGCATAATATTTCCATGTTGTTATAAAATTTACAAAAATTCGTAGTTTATATGTTTAAAAAATATACAGTGAAGCTATCGAATGTTTGTATTTCTACTTAAATTTATCTATGGTCTACTATCACATTTGGTAATGGGAGGGGCTAGAATGCAATTGATGATGGAGGCATAGAGCATTCCCCTACTGTTACACGGTAAGATGCTAGTTCACTGATACCATGGTAGTGCACAAAAGCAGCTACAATCACAAGTACATGGAATATTTGGTGGGACTGGAACCAGATGTCACACTTCCCTGGGAACCAGCGCTCTGGCACCCTCAGGGCATAGAACATGGCTCCTAATATATACAACAAGCCCATCAGAACTAACCAGCCCAGTGAGGCTTTACTCACTTGACTGAACCAACCTTCGGTGATGCCATAGTGGATTGCAGGCACTATACCTGACAAACCAAAACCCATGAACACTCCCGCTCTAAGAGGTCGCAAACGAGGCTCTGAGAACCTGTCCCAGAGTGACACTATTATTGACAGTATTCCTAAAACAACCACTACAGATAAATAAATTATTTTCGGTCTGTAATGGCAGTAGAAACTATAATACAACCATGGAACAAATGAACCCATAATGAGTAGGGCAATTCCACAGTAATCTAACTTAGAGAACAATTTCCCGACCATCTCCGAATGGCAGTAGAGTGTGTGGTATGCAAACGAGAAGCCAAGGCACACTATGGCACCTATGAAGAACACTCCAAATATCATTTTCTCCTGCATCTGTATCTCGATCGAGGGGCGCGTCAGGAAGTAGATTGCGACGCCGATGAAGGCCACGCAGCCGAGCAGATGTGTCCAGATGTTGCCTGTCTCCGTGTGAATGCGGAATATAGACGCGAAACATGCGCTGAACGAGGGCAGTGGCGGCCTATGTCCTTTGTGGAGGTAATCGTTGTCTTGCAGCCAGCGCGGCAGGTGTCGGAAGTGGCACACGTTCCAGGATGCCTCCCACACTTTGCGCACGAACTCTTCAGCTTGCTCAGCCGCGTTGTGTGCCAGCGCACCAAGGTCAATCTCGTCAGAGAGCACGCCCGCTTTCAACACTTCCGCCATCTCGGCGTCGAGGAGATGCTGATCCTCAGGCGTAGACGGCAAAGGACATCCATCTTCTTCCTCTGCGAGTACTTCGTCGAGTTCATCCATCTGGGAGGCCAAGCTCTCCCCTTCGGGATCCCATCCTTGGCGTCTCCGCAGCCCATCCGAAGACGCGCTGCGGGACCCCGTATCAGAATCAGATTCCCACATCGCGCCGTCAAAATTCACCCGAACACATAAAAACAGCCACCATTAGTCGCCACGACCTTTGTTAATCGTACACGGATTATTCTTTAGAAAACCAGTTACGACTTACGTCACGGAAAATGTGCACAATGCACGAGTTGTTTTTGCACCCTTTGTTTCGAATCGTACCCAGTAAGCATATGTTGATCAAAATATATATGTTCGACTATGACCACAAAAAATTTCAAGCGTTATAAAATCGTCAAGAATCACTAACGCACAGTACAGGACAATCTATTGAACAGCTGCACAGACAGAACTGAACTGAAGACCGAACTTTTGGAGTCATTCAACCATTTTTTATATTTCCGTCCTCTTCTAACTTATAGGCATTTCGCACGTTTCGACCTTCATTGCAAACGTCACAACTTCTGTAGTGATGGGTTCAAAATAGGAGAAAACCGTACAAAAATAATTCAAATGAAATGTTTTTAATCGAGTTATTTTATTATGCGTTACGAAACTAATCAAATTGAGTTTAGTAATAAAATTTTGTACGAACGTGTTCATGTCACATATTGCTGACTCTTGGTTTCATCGGAATTCACGCCAAATAAATTATTAAAATTCACATATTTTTAGGACATTTATATTACTTATGTTAGTTTTCTTTGGGTTTAACGTCTTTAGATTTGTCTTGGTAGCGCGAGTGTCACTGGCTACTTTAAAATAAAAACAAAGTAAAATGGCGGATTTGGGGTGTCATTTTGTGGAGTTTGAATTTTTTTTTCTTCTAATACCATCGAGTGTAGGGTATCAAAATGAAGGGTTTTAAAAGGTGATTACAAAAATATATACACCTTATATGGTAATATGGTAAGTAATTTGAAGTGACAAATCACAAAAAAAGCTTTTAAATATATTACTTATGTTAGTTTTCTTTGGGTTTAACGTTTGGGTTATGGAACATAACGAACGAGAAGGTCCCAATTCCCGAATTTCCTTCGCTCGCAATAATATAATTATCAGATTTTTTTATAAGTACCTTGTTTTGTATTTGGTAATATTTTTGTCTGTGCCTTCTCAATATCAGAAGAGGCATTTGCCGTGAACTAGGACAGTCATAGGCAGGTAATAGGTAGTATTTTTTTATACGGCCAGAGGTCTACATAATTATACTCAATTACAGTATCAAGTTCAAAACTTTTTAGTAAATCAAGCAAGTCATGCAGTCTTGAATAATTTCGTTGGACGCGGGGATTATGAACCCTGGAACCGCATTTGCACGCGTAGCATGACGACGTTTTGTACAATCTGTCATTTTAGAGGTGGGTAGCCCACTATTAAAATGAGGATTGTGCGAGGCACTCTTTTTACAAAGTGTGCTACCACGAATAAGGCGAGGCCACGAGTTGGCCGCGAGGCTGTGGTGGCCTGTGAGCAAGTAAGTTCTGTGTGTAAGCGAGTCGCATCATTGCGTGTGACTCGCCACGCGATCCGCGAATTGGCGAGTGTGGAGTGTAGTGACAACAATGCGACACAGCACACAGACGTGGTGGAGTGACACACGCGGTGATTAACATAGCTCGCACGAGTGATAATGATGAAAAGGGAAATGAGATTAGTTACGTGACGTCGTTAAACGAACGAAAGCAAAAGACGGCAATTAAACTTAGACCTTAACTCCTTTGCTTAGAATCATAAATATTATACGTACAACTGTATGTATAATACGTACAATCGTCCAAAATCTAGTATGTGTAGCTAATCTGTGGTGTGTTCTAAGACATCAAAATAAAAAGAGTGAGAGACTCTTTTGTGTCCAAGTGAATAGGTACAACTGTTGTAGCACTTTTGTGCTGAGTTACCCAATTTTTGTCTATTCTTCCGTCGACAAAACCCGTTTCTATGGTGGTCATGCTACGCGTGCTAGGTACTGTCCTACAGAAGTATAGAGCCACAGCTAGGCACAGGCTTTCCCCCCAAGTTCTTCAAAGTACTCGTTCATTATTTTCCTTATCGTTTTAAATAGATAACCGTATGACCGTATACATCGAAAGATTCCTGTGATAGAGAACATCACTACAGTAACACATACTGAATTCTGATTGGCCAGCGACACCATACGTCAATAATTCAACCATTTTGACATTACTGAATGTCTGAATGAATGAAATTCTAACCTCTTTTACTAAAAAGAAAATACATTTCAGAGGTCGCAAATATCATTTTATACAAAACTTATAACTTTACTTACTTCTTAAACATGTTGCGGCTTGTTTTTCCAAGGAATTTTCACTAATCACACACTCTAATTGAATGACACTTCAAAGTTCATGAACGAGCACATGAACGAGTTACTTTTCACTACTAGTCAATGGTGTAAACCCAATCAAAATAAAGCACGAGTTTGTTACTGTTGCGCCATTGGCTACAATTTTTTTTCGGTTTTTTGACTCTGCTTGGCATCATAATAATAATCGGATACACACCTAAAACAGATTCAACTTTTCATATTGGTATATAGCCTGCTACCGAAAAATACAATAAGTTATAGAGAGTAAACAATTGTTACTTAGTAAGAGAGGTCTTATATGACTTATAAGACCTCTTACTTAGTAACATTTTTTTACAAAAGGACTTCATTTACCATTTTTACAATTTTATAAATAAACAGCTCCCTATTTATTAGTTATACTCCTTGTTAAACAGGAATATTTTTTTTCACTCAGTCAGTACTCAATTTATTAAAATATTGAGAAAATACTCAATCAATTTTGTCTGTGTATCGCTCAGACTAAACATCCTGCTGAGGTGTATCGGATCGAAGTTATCAATTTGACAACACATTTGTGCAGTCACACGAGTCACACCTAACACAATGACAGAAAATGTCACTGTCATGTTTGGGTATTCGATCGATTTCGTTCGGATTTCCCACATGTGATTTTTTACAATTTATAGTAAACATTTTTATTAACCCCAAAAGGCAAAAACCAAGTAATACAAAATATTAACGGTAGCTACAATGGCTACATTGTTAGAGGTTTTGGTCACAAGTGATTCTAATAACACATTATGGACCAGCGCAGTGTGGGACCCTCATACCGGCACCTGCTTGATGACTTACAAAGGAGGTGGAACTGCAGAAATAAGAACTCTTTCATTCGTCGGAAACGATTATTTAGCAGCTGTAGAGAAGACAAAGCCAGTATTACACGTATGGCCTGCAAATTCCTATCAAACTGTCCAAGGCATGCGTTTTATTTTGCCAGGTAAGGCAACGGCCTTCGCCGTTTCACGTGATGGAACGTTTATAATAGCTGGCATTGAAGAAAAAATATATTTATGGCAAATGTCTTCTGGCAACCTCCTAACAATAATAAGCAAACACTATCAAAAAGTGGCAATGTTAAAATTTACACCAGATGGACGCTATTTTGTATCGGCATCTGAAGATGGTATAGTCATGGTTTGGTCTCTAGCCACGGTGTCTGCTCACCCTGAAGTGGACTTAGTGTCACAAACCTCTGCAGGCCAGCATGATCCAGTGTACATATTCTCCAACCACTCCTTACCAGTTACTGATTTGTGCATAAGTAAGACAGGCATGCACGGCCGCTTGTGTACCGTATCCAGTGACAGGACTTGCAAAATCTATGATTTATCATCTGGAGAACTGTTACTGAATTTTGTATTTGATGTTCCACTTTCCGCTATCAGTATGGATGTCTTAGAGTTGAATATATTTGTTGGAACAACTGAAGGAAAAATTCACCAATTTAGTCTTACCAATCCGCCAAGAAATAGAAATGTGTTAGTTAACACGGAGGTGAACTGTCCTACTTTCTCTTCCCATACTAAAGCTGTGACCTGTTTGTCTGTATCTCTGGATGGTGAGACTCTCATGTCTGGTTCCAATGATGAGCAAGTTATACTCTGGCATATACCCAGTAAACAGCCAGTGAGGATAATAAGACACAAGGGTCCTATAACAAATGCTTTCTTTACGGTGAATTACCCTGCAATTTACAAACAAGAATTCTCACCTAGCGTCATTCTACACAGTTTAGAAAGGACTTTAGAAAAAGATGCAGAAGAATTTACAGAAATGGATGTTCTTATGAAAACTAAGATTAGCTTCTGGCCTGAGCCCCATGGAGAAGTTGAAGATAATTTATCATCAAAAGAAATGGAGAATGAGTTTAAGTTTAAAGAAGAAGGACTACTTGCAGAGCTTAATAGATTGAAAGCAATTAACTCAAATCTATATTCAATGGCCATTCAAAAATCTTTGGATTCTATTCCTTTAGCTGCTAATACTCCCAGCAAAAATAAGAAAAAGAAGAAGAAAAAACAGAAGTCTGCTGAATAAACATTTTTTTGTAAAATTAAGTGTTGTTTTTATTACTATGAAAGATTTTTACTGCTTGTAAAGCTAGTCATTTTTACCCGACTGCGGCGAAGTCCAAAAGGAGGGTCATGTGTTTGACCTGTATGTATGTCCGTTTCTTTGTGCCCTCATAACTCCTAAACAAATTAACGGATTTGATAAATTGTACGTCTTTAGATTTGTCTTGGTAGCGCGAGTGTCACTGGCTACTTTAAAATAAAAACAAAGTAAAATGGCGGATTTGGGGTGTCATTTTGTGGAGTTTGAATTTTTTTTTCTTCTAATACCATCGAGTGTAGGGTATCAAAATGAAGGGTTTTAAAAGGTGATTACAAAAATATATACACCTTATATGGTAATATGGTAAGTAATTTGAAGTGACAAATCACAAAAAAAGCTTTTAAATATATTACTTATGTTAGTTTTCTTTGGGTTTAACGTTTGGGTTATGGAACATAACGAACGAGAAGGTCCCAATTCCCGAATTTCCTTCGCTCGCAATAATATAATTATCAGATTTTTTTATAAGTACCTTGTTTTGTATTTGGTAATATTTTTGTCTGTGCCTTCTCAATATCAGAAGAGGCATTTGCCGTGAACTAGGACAGTCATAGGCAGGTAATAGGTAGTATTTTTTTATACGGCCAGAGGTCTACATAATTATACTCAATTACAGTATCAAGTTCAAAACTTTTTAGTAAATCAAGCAAGTCATGCAGTCTTGAATAATTTCGTTGGACGCGGGGATTATGAACCCTGGAACCGCATTTGCACGCGTAGCATGACGACGTTTTGTACAATCTGTCATTTTAGAGGTGGGTAGCCCACTATTAAAATGAGGATTGTGCGAGGCACTCTTTTTACAAAGTGTGCTACCACGAATAAGGCGAGGCCACGAGTTGGCCGCGAGGCTGTGGTGGCCTGTGAGCAAGTAAGTTCTGTGTGTAAGCGAGTCGCATCATTGCGTGTGACTCGCCACGCGATCCGCGAATTGGCGAGTGTGGAGTGTAGTGACAACAATGCGACACAGCACACAGACGTGGTGGAGTGACACACGCGGTGATTAACATAGCTCGCACGAGTGATAATGATGAAAAGGGAAATGAGATTAGTTACGTGACGTCGTTAAACGAACGAAAGCAAAAGACGGCAATTAAACTTAGACCTTAAGTCCTTTGCTTAGAATCATAAATATTATACGTACAACTGTATGTATAATACGTACAATCGTCCAAAATCTAGTATGAGAACTAAATCATCTGCGAAATCTTTCACATTTGTAAACTAAAAAGCTGGAAATAAAAAAAGTTATTTAAAAAAACTAAAAAACCCGGCTGCGGTACAACTGAAAAGCTAAAAACAAGCCCATTTTAAATTGGAAGCAGGTGGTAGACCCATTCCATTTTTATATTTTCAGACTCGAATGGGTCCTGCCTGCTTCCAACTTTTATTTACTTAATTTAAAATGGGCTTGTTTTTAGCTTTTCAGTTTTACTGCAGCCGGATTTTTTAGTTTTTTTAATTACTTTTTTTTGTACTGTGTTTTTTATTACTGTCTCAGGATTCTAAGCTGTCCAAGAACTGGCTGCAGTGCCCCTCGCTGCTGGTCAATCTGCTCTGGATTCCATAGTAATCACATAGCGTAATGCTTGCACTTAGCATGTCTCTTGCATAGGGTATGTGTGCAAACCATAGCCCAACTGAAATTGTGAAGATTATTAGTTTATAAGAATCAGAACCCGACTGACTCAGTGGACAGCACCGCTCAGAAACGTCACAGTTTTATCGAAGTTCATATCTGCTGTCAAAAAAAAATATAGGCAGATGGTTTTACCACAATAAGTCTGAATTCTGATATTAAATAATGTACAGACGCCAGCTCATCAAACTAGTACAATCTGTCAAATTTCTTTAATAGATTTTCAACTTTATCGCTAAATAATTAGGTTGAAGGTTGATTGGGAAAATTTGACAGTTTCGGGCAACTAGACCTGAGCCTGCAGTCTCGACATAAATAGCGATCGCTATACGACTGTACGACCGAATTCGGTCGCAAAGTCCTAGTGAGGTCCCTAGACGGTCCAAATTGCATGACAAACACGAAAAAATCACATGCTTGTTGTCAAGCAATTTTGACTGTTTAAATACACTACTAGGACTTTGCGACCGAATTCGGTCGTAAAGCGATCGCTATCTATTAGAGACTGCAGGCCCTACTGGCGTCTGTACATAGGTTTCGTAATTTTATTACGAAAATGTTTTAGACATTTTCATTGGGATATTTTGCGCGTCACATGTGGCGTGAGCGTATTTTTAAAAATGTCAAAAAATTTAACCGACCTGTCGGTAAACTTTAATAAATTTTCAACTTTATTGCAAAACTATTAGGTTCAAGGTTGATTGGGAAAATTTGACAGTTTCGGGTAGCTTGACCTGCTGGCATCTGTACACCAAAACAACTCCGATTTTCTTCTCTTTATCAAATTCGTGAATTCAATCGAAATGATGTTCAAAACTGCATAAAAACTTTTTATCTGTCTCTAACTTATCATTATTTTGATGTTTTAGGTCTTTAAACATAAAAATGTTCGGGTCAATTATTTCTTCTTATTTTATTATTTCTTCCAAAGGAAGAATACGCCCTTTGGAATATTTTACCCAAACCTTCTTCATACAAGCAAAAAGTAGCGCCATCTGTGATAACTCGTACGAACTACGAGTGTGAGTTACAGGTTGCATAGGCGCGCGACATGGCCGCCATTGTGGATTGCGGTAGTAAAATTATCGCTTTAGAAATGTGTTTATTTAATAGTTTAATTGCAACAAAAGTAATGTAAGGTTACGCACTGATGATACGATATCTCATGTTCCTTTTTAACCTTTGTATCGTAATTTTTGCATCCTTTTACTACGCAACTTGGCGTTTTTATTAAAAGCTTCCGCACTCGGATCGCGGTTGACTGAGTTGCGTTGGCCCTAAACTGTCATTTTAGGCCCAGCACGCTGATGCCATTTCGCCGTGCGGTAAGCCCGGTCCTTACGCAGTAATATATAAGCTCCGTTAGGAGTATATATGTTCTGTATATATGTGTTCTCTATATATATGTTCTCTATATATATATGGTCTGTATAATTATGCCAATTGCTCGGTGCCCCGCCTTGGAGTTCGGGAGTTTATGTAATAAATTGCAACCCGTACTCTATCCTCTACGCTGCAATCACTGTACATTGAGCGTGGTGATAGAAAACGTACAGACGCCAGCACATCAAGCTACTACAATCTGTCAGATTTCTTTAATAGAATTTCGATTTTATTGCTATAGCATTAGGTTCAAGGTTGATTGGGAAAATCTGACAGTTTCGGGTAGGTTGACCTGCTGGCGTCTGTACATAACAGAGGCAAAGGCTAGAAAACGATATGCACATGGTTTTAAAATGAAAGAAAAAGGACTACCGGTGCTATTCTCTTGTTCAATAACTAAACTAAAATTATAGAATCACTATCTTTTACTATAAGGTAGCGCGAGAAAATGATGGCTACAGCTATAACTAAGTTAGAGATGTCAAACTAGTTTACGCCTTGCGCTTCACCGTGTAGTCG
Source organism: Dicycla oo (assembly GCA_948252095.1). Taxonomy (NCBI): domain Eukaryota; kingdom Metazoa; phylum Arthropoda; class Insecta; order Lepidoptera; family Noctuidae; genus Dicycla; species Dicycla oo. The sequence goes on from OX411716.1 coordinate 21,798,776, forward strand.
ACATGTTTTTACGTGTCGTTTGTATGGAAATATTAGTTCAACCAATGATATTATTATACACAAGATGTGTTACGTTCATAGTAACTAACGTTTAAAATCTGGTCGTGCTCAATGTCCCAAAAAAGGGTCGTGCTGTATTATTATTACGCCTTGCTTGACGCGGACTAAAGACAAAGGTGCCGATTCTCTTGTTCAATCACAAAACTAAAATGAGAGAAACGCTATCTTTTATTACCAGGCAGCGCGAGAAAAGGACGGCTATAGCTATGAACTAAGTTAGAGATGTTAAACTAGTTTAAGCCTTGCGCTTCACCGTGTTTTTAGTCGACATGATTTTACGTGTCGTCTGAATTTGTATGGAAATATTTGTTCCAACTAAAGACAGCTCTAATTTACGTTCGACCCTTTTATGTCTTATTAGAGAGAAAAAGTTAGCAATAGCCTAAAATAAGTTTAGTTTGTGCACAACAGAATCGACACGAATACCCCAATTGGGACGTTTTCGAGTCTTCACTACGCGCGCTAGTAACATATCTGCCTTATTTTAGTATAATATCAATAAGTAATATAATATGTTCAAGTCTAATGTGCTTCCGTCTCTTTCTTGGTTTATTAGAGAGAAAAAGTTAGCATTAGCCTAAATTAAGTTAGTGAAACAGAATCGGCACAGTTATCCCGTTTCTATTATTGGATTGTCGGCTGATAAGAAAGATAGTCGAGAATATCAAACTAATTTGATTGCACTCTTTGATCAAACCACTTCCGGTTTTATTGCGCCTGTGGTTTGTAGTGATACGCAGAATAGTAATTTAGTCAGTTTGAAAAATACTTTTAAAAGTTTTTTAAACACGTGCAATCATCTTTGTCAATGAAAGTTTTTATCTATTGATATTTTTATAGGATATTATCAAAATGATTTTAGTAAGGAATTTCATAAGTCCAAATCACTATCAAAACAAAGGCCACTCACCACTAGTGAAATAAATCTGTCAAAACGTCATCCACCGTTCTCTCAAACTCTCAAGTCTCATACACATTTCAATTTCTGTTTAAAAAACGCCCGATTTTTTTATGTGATTCAAATTTTATAAAAACAAAATGCGCTGAAATAGCGAACCATTATCTAATAGTTAAGTTACTAGTATGTTTTTATGACGGATCTTGTGATTAAGGTGAGCCGCCTTATATAGATAATAGGATAGTTGTAAAAATAAACTTTTTTCTAGCTGCCTTTTGCGTCACAAACAAAACAGTAAAATGTTTACGATTTTCAGGAGACGACATGTCGAAGGCTGTAATTATACCGGAGTGTAATAAAGACATTGGGGGTATGAAAGAAGAGATATCATTGTCTCCAACTGAGAAAAGAGATGGTGCAATCGGTGGTTTGTTTAGTAGGTTGTTGCGACTGGATACATTGAGTAAGAAGAGCAATGCGCCCGAAAGCCCGATGTCCGAGGAACCTCCGACCACCTATTATGGAGTTTACATACCTAGTGAAATTAAAAAAGGACCTGATGAAGGTATTTAGTGTTAATATTATTCTAACAATAGTAATCATGAGTTAAATGAGCACAAGTTATTGTCAAAGCATTGATGATTTTATTTCTGTAAGTTGTAGGTTAGCACAAACACTTTTATATTAGATGAGGTTGTTGTTTCCTATCTGACTCTACTACTCTACTCTAAAAAAAAATAATAAAAAAACAAACACGGAGGTCACAGTCTCTTTTAAAGTTCAGACATAGTCTTGGTCAGATCATCTGAAGACTATGTAGATTGGTGTCTGAAATGGTCTTTTGAGGAAAAAACCACACAGATTAAGTGACCTGTCTAGTATGTGCATGTGTTTGTCAGTAATTGTGCAGCTCAACTCAGAACTTAGGAGCTCAACAATTCAACAAACAATACCAAGGAAAGGACATTTGGGTAGGCCGCATAAATTACTCAAAGTGCCAGACCATAATTAAAACTAACTGAGAGAAAAAAAAAAAACAACACAAAGACCTACATAGTCTTCACATTCACACTAATTAAAATAATATAATTCTTTACAAAGTAAATATTCATGTGTGTATATTATGTGTATATATAAAATTCATCAGTCAATGTGTATATATAAAAAAAACATTCAGTATGTAAAAAATTGGAGCTGCTCAACCCCAAGTCTTTGTCCTCAATTTTCTTCTTTAAATTTAGTGCTTTCTGTAGCAAGCTTCAAATAAGAGGTTAAATCCAACCTAAAATATACATATAGTAGGTATAAAAAACACAATGGCATTGCATAATATTATTAGGATACAATTTGAATAAAGACAAGTTTGTATTGAAAACAAACATTGATGCTCTTTACCTGTTTTTAAGAAAGTAAAAAAAAAATGTAGAAGTACAAAGCTTTTCTCAGGAAGTCTGTACATTACAAGTAGTTACTGAATCATCACATTCAGCACACAATGCATACAGAAATTTGTAAACCTTTGTTCTTTTTTAATAATTTCTCTGTATCCTAATACTGGGAAAACACAATGCTTGTTTTCTAGGACAAAGTTTCAGGATCTTCTGTAATATACACTTGTTGCTTTTCTGTATTACATAAAGTGTTTATTCTCTAATTCTACCTTTTTATGGGTGGACTTTGAGAGAACAAAAATAACCAGAGGCCTCTTAAAAATAAAAATAAAATAGTATTTGTCATTAAATGTAGTACAGGAGAAGTTTCAGTTTAGTATCAGCTTTTGCATCAGAAAATGACTCCTTGAACAAAATCAAAAAGACAGGTCCACAGGTCTATGACCAACTGAGAGCATGATTGCTTTCAGTTGCTCATAGATCTGTGGACCTTCCATTGGAAAACCCTGCTCAAGTTTTATACTCACTTCATTGTATAAACTGTCCATTGTTGTCTCCTTATCTATATTACTATCAGTAGATAAGTTGATGTGGGTCAAGTGTGTTGTTGTCAACTTCCTACTTTTATATTATCTTTGTATGGCTTTTACAAATTATTATACTTATCTATTTATCTGGATTATAATGAGGGCTATTCGGCTAATGGATTATATGAGGGTTTTCAACGCAAATTAATACATTTTCTATCTTGTGAGAAAATTTACTATTCAATTATTATTTCAAGTGGGTTTGTAGCAGTCTATGTTTTAATATCAACTTACTGTATCACCCACCAATCTGAAGGCCAGATGCATTGTTTGTGTAAAAGAATTCAAAATTTTAGGCTCAGTACTTTCGGAGATAAGGGAAAATGGAAATGGAATGGGCGAATGGTCAATTTTCGTCTTTTGTCTTTAAATAACTTTAAAATGATTTATTTTAAAATTATTAAAAAAATATATTTTTGAGACCCTCACAGTAAGACCTTTCATTTGATATATTGCACGGTACAGGCAAAAACTTTTTTCATTTTTTTTATTGGCCCCCCAAAATTGACCCCCATATTCAAAATTTATTTATTTACGTTACACGTCCGTGTCTGGGTCACAGAAATACATATGTGTACCAAATTTCAACTTAATCGGTCCATTAGATTCGGAGCAAATTGGCTGTGACAGACGGGCAGACAGACACACACAAGTGATCCTATAAGGGTTCCGTTTTTTCCTTTTGAGGTACGGAACCCTAATAATAAATAAATAAATAAAATTATTAGTACCTAGTTTAGTTACCATTACCATTTAGTTTCTAGTTATCCTTAATCATAATCTTAGTCGCCTTTTATGGCATTTGTGTGTTACTCAATGTGTGGGTCGCAACGGCGCCGCGCTATAAAATACGCTGCTAAAAATGTGTGACATTATATTTCGATATGGGTATAATTGGCCTTGTTCTTCAACTAGAATTTTATTGATAATTGTATTTTTTATGACTTATTGTGAAGTAACACATTGAGAGAAAACTTGAATTTCATCCTGGCCTGACTGACCAATCAAGTTAGCTTGTAGTATGGTAACACCAACACCTTTCAGTAGCTATTAAAAAACTGAATAAATAACATATATTATAATATATACAGAAAAGATAGGATAAATAAATCAATTAGTATGTAAATGGTACACCACTGAATACCTGCAGTATTGTCTCTCCTTCTCCCCGTAATCCATCCAAAGGTTGTATGTAAATGTTCACTTTTAGCGATAAGACCGCACATTGTGTCACCCTATGTAATATTTTTCTGATCAAAAACCTCTAAATTAAATAAAGATTTAAAAAGGAAAAAGACATTTTTTTCTACATATTTAGCTGTAATTTTTATAGTGTGATAAAGAGTATTCTATTTATCTATCTATCTATCAGTTACAGATTTCTCTATTTCTCCTATCTCAATGTTTTAACCTTTCGATCATGTCAGCCGCATGAGTCAATCGAAAGCATAATTATGTAACCATCAGAGATCAGAATAGGTAGCGTATAAATACCTAAACTACGAGGAAAGAAGTAACACGAGTGGATAATACCTCCTCTAAAATCCTGGAATGACAAACATGACTATTAAGTCTCGGGATTTAAGAAATTGCGAATTATTTATTATATACTATAAATATATAATTTGCTACGACATATCGACAGTTAAGAATCAATAGTGTCTATTTCAGTTTTTTTACGTTTATCACTTTTTAATGCAGGTAAATTGAAGTTTAATTTGGCTTGGCCTATTTAGGCACTATATCAAAATTCACAAAATATTTTTTCTATTTTTAAAGATATAAACATTTCAAGTACCTTCTATTCAAAGCAGAGAAATATATTTTTATCTCCTGTAAAGTTAACTTTATTGAGATAGATACTATTGATCCTTAACCGTCGATATATTCAAATAATTCGCATTTTCTTATTTCTCGGGAACTCCCCGGGATTTAGAAATGGCGAATTATTTATTATTTTATAATAAATATTTAATTTGTTACGAATGTATTCAAAGTTCAATAAGTAATTCACAATCTCTTAAATCCCGAGATTTAAACGTCATATTTATAATTCCGGGATTTTATAGGAGGTATTATCCACTCTTGTTACTTGTTCCTCGTAGTTAGGTATGTATACTCTACCTATTCCGATCTCTGGTAATCACCCACCAGAAATCAACTCATAACATATAATAATATCTACTTTATTAAAGGGAAAGCGTCAGGGTAGCCCGCGAAGTTCAAATTTTCTTACGTTTTTTGCAATTTGCAAGTATCAAGTTGTATGTTAAATAAAGTATGTTTCGCGGCCGTAACAGAAATTTATTTACAGAATTATAATTAATAAAATCAGTAATACAACTCCATGTTAGTATAATCCTCAAATGTCAAGATTTCATGAAATAGTCATTCATTAGGATTACGTGGTCTTAAGAGTTGTATTGATCACTTTAATGATTATAATTATGTAAATACATACTTGTTACGGCCGCGAATTATATTTTGATAAACGTACAACCTAATGCTGACTTGTAAATTGCAATAAACGTAGGAAAATTTGAATTTCGCGGGCTACCCTGACGCTTTCGCCTTAAATACTTACTGACCATTTTACTGAAAGACTTGACCAATTTAAAAAATACTTTTTAGCAAAAAATAAAACCGACTTCCAAAACAAAACACTACAAAGTGAAAAATAACTTTAATTTCGGTAGTCGGTGTCTTGGGTTTTGTATTTTCGTTTTTTGCCACCGACTTCCGAAATTAAAGTTATTTTTCACATTGTAGTGTTTTGTCTTGGAAGTCGGTTTTATTTTTTGCTAAAAAGTTTTTATTTTTCACTTTTTAGTTGTGGAACCTATCCCATTAATTCGAATACATAATTGAGATATAGCCATGTAAATAACAGTGATAGGAAGTTATTAAAACACCATCACATCATCCACATAAAATAAGTGGGAAATATACACATTATTGAAGCTAACTCAAAAACTCCCAAAGCAAAGTTAATAAAATTTATATGGGACCACCTCGGAAGTATACCCTATCAAACAAAAAAAGAATTTTCTAAATCGGTCCATCCGTCTTTGAGTAATCGCGTAACAAACATACAAAAATAAAAAAAAATACATACAGACGAATTGAGAACCTACTCCTTTTGGAAGTCGGTTAATAAAATAACTTGCTTTGCTTGCGACTTTGTCTGCGTGTATTGTTTTTAATGCAAATTTCCACCATGAGAAGTAGCCCTATCTCCTTCTCCCAGTGCCAGGCTACCTATCTGTCAAATATAGCGATCGTTTCAGTGGTTTAAGTGTGAAAACATAATTATACTATAAGTATAGATAAGGGTTTTTATAGAATTTAGCAGCCTTTAATAAGAAATCCCCGTAAAATGGAAGGAAACCTACGATGTTAGCGCATTATCATCGTGGAGTCAACAAACGCCAAAATAAATGTGAAAGATTCAATTCAATCCTTTCAGTCATTTTACCTTCTCATTGCAGGAAGGGTGCTGTTGGGTTGATACCACTGACAATTCTGTTATAATTACAGTGATCTCTACCCTCGATAAAATAAGGCTGCTTTTGGTTTCAGCGTTAAGAGGCTACCGAGCGCACAGTGGCGCCCTCATCGTTTGTTTTGTTATTTCTTTTATTTTAAAAAGAAAATGTAGTAAATAAGCATGTTAAGTTGTACTCCACAAAACTATACGTTATTATTATTACGAACAGTAGTTTTATATTGTTAAGTTTTATTGTAATCATTAAAACGGAAAAAAGTGGCCACCATTTCCCGTTTTAAGGATTACAATAAAACTTAACAATATAAAACTACTGTTTATAATAATAATAACGTATTGTCTTATAGAGCACAACTTAACGTGTTCATTTTCTGCATTTTCATTCTAAAATAAAAGAAATAACCAAACAAACGATGATAAAATAATTGGGAAATAAGTTCTCTCCTTCAAGTTCATAGTTTTGTTTTGTTTTCTATAGAAGCTCTACACGTTTACAAGAATAAGTCCGAGGCTATGGAGCTGGTCCGAAGGTACAAGGCTGCGAGATTCAAGACGTTCAGAAACCGACAGGATGCCGTGTCGTTTGCACTGCGAGGAGCCGAACCTACGGACACTACTGACGGGAATGACAGTTGTAAGTTCTTTTTTATTCTCTCTTAATTATTTACACATACATACATATCATCACGTCTGTATTCCAATAAGGGTTGGGCCAGGTTAAAGCAGGCAACTTGTGGAAATTGGAGCTGAAATTTGATATGCAGACTAGAATTTGCACAGAAACAAGAAAAAAAAATTGAATATTGTTACTTTCACACTTTAAACCCCTTAAAGGGACCTAATCTGTAAGAAATACAGACTTGCAAGTATTTATTTCTTTCACCTGCCAGGGCCGCGGGTTGTTTGAAAGAGTTACCGTGCCACTGGCGCTGGCAACTAAACGAACACGGAATAAAAAACTTTATTTCTTACAGATTAGGTCAGTACAATATCACCGCTACTAAAATTAAAAGTAATAGGGCACCCTACAAAAAGAAACTAAATCCCACCAAAAAAAAAACATGTTAATTAGGTGGCCAAGACTTACATAACACTTACGCTTTCACTGCTAAACAGTTATCAGATATAATGTAGAGCCACCAAGACTTAAGGTTTGTAGAGCTTAGATATTGGTCAAAATGTATGGGTTGACCGTTTCATTGAACTATTGCATGATGCAAAATTATAGACTTATGACTAAATTTCTTGCCATAAGCCCATAGGAGTGTCTGTGTGACGAACGCGAAACGGCCAAGCCCTACATTTTGACCAAGATGTAAGGTTTGTAGAGTTAGGGACTTAGCTCTTCATTAGATCTGTTAACTTTTAACAGTGAAAGCGTTATGTAAGTCTTGGCAACCAATGGTGATATGAGGCGAGTGTGAGTGAGAGTACCTAAAAGCGGAATAAGTTTGGAAAGCCTATGTTCAGGGCCTGCAGTCTCGACATAGATAGCGATCGCTATATGACCGAATTCGGTCGCAAAGTCCTAGTGGGGTCCCTAGACGGTCAAAATTGCATGACAAACACGAAAAAATCACATGCTTGTCAAGCAATTTTGACAGTCTATGTACCTCACTAGGACTGCGACAGAATTCAGTCGTAAAGCGATCGCTATCTATGTCGAGACTGCGGGCCCAGATCGGCCATATTGTACCCAGGGGTATCGAGTTACCCAATAACTGGATTGCGGAGGTCAAATCGGCAGTCACTCCATATCAAATGTTGGTATTCAGCTGCACCCGGTTAGACTGGAAGCCAACCCCTATATAGTTGGGAAAAGCTAAGCAGATGTTGATGAATTGATGATATTTAAAGAGACTCGAACCAAATTATCAAAAATACAACAAACATTGAACGAACTTTGTTTAGTAAACAAATACGATAAAAACTAATGTTATAAAGAGCATTGACCTTGTTATCTAGAGGCATGTCTTGTATTTTTTTTTACTTCTCTTCCTCATATTATCACAGTATCACTGGCCGGAATCTGTTTAATGTTGATATTGGGACTCTTTAAGAGGACTACAAGACCTAAACACAACTAAACACTAGTTTTATAATGCCTGTAAGTATAAATGATCTACTGCAGTAAACAAAATCAGAAAAATATAATGATATTCTTCAGGATATATACACTAGTTAGATAGTGTGTTGAAAACATATCTATTTTGATACGCTAGAAAAAAAATATGAAGATACTTCTAAAAAATTCTTTTAACAATTAGAAACCATAGTAATATACATGCAATCATTCTTATTTTTTATCAGATTATTCTACAAGCAATATATGTATTAACATAAAATTGTTTTAATGTTTCAAAAAATTTATTGATTGGATCAATAAATTTTTTGTAAATAGAAAATTGCTTCATATTTTGCAATAAATTACCAGCGTTGTCTTCGCGCTTCTCTTTCTTTTCTATGCAGTTCGACAGTGACCGCGCTTTAGGTCCTGTAGTCCCCTTAAGGGGAAGCGTCAGGGTAGCCCGCAAAATTCAAATTTTCTTAAGTTTTTTGCAATTTACAAGTCGGTATTATATTGTACGTTGATCAAATTATAATTTGCGGTCGTAACAAGTATCTATTTACATAATTAGAATCATTAAAGTGATCAATACAACTCTTTCAGACCAGGTAATCCCAAAAATGACTATTTCATGAAATCTTGACATTTTAGGATTATACTAACTTAAGGAGTCGTATTACTTGATTCTATTGTATATAATTCTGTAAAAATATATTTGTTACGGCCGGAAATCATACTTTATTTAACATTCAACTTAATACTGACTTGCAAATTGCAAAAAACGTAAGAAAATTTGAATTTCGCGGGCTACCCTGACGCTTCCTCCTTAAGAGGGCCCTTCTCGGCCCGTCTATCGGCAACGTGAGCATGGTCGAAAAGCTTGTTATTTCATCCGGCGCAACGCCCGTTGACTAACAAGCAAGTGAGAAGTGTGAGAACGCGATAACATTGAACGAAAAATAGTGTGCGGAAATTTTATGAAACTTGTTCCAGGAAATACGTGTTTTTTAGCAAGCTTTAGAAGTTTGTGAAATAATCTCCATTACACGTGCGAGGTTTCTCTCGATATGTTTTCTTTACTTTTACAATTTATGAGTACGTTATGAACGGCCAAAGTGCAGGTAAAAATTGTGCAAAAAAGCAGATTTTTGGAGGCTTATACTGAATAGGTTTCTCCAAATTTTTATTTTTCACAATATACCTATTAGTTCAAAAATTTCTTAGAAAGATATGTAACTATGTTGGGGTCGGCTTCCAGTCTAACCGGATACAGCTGAATACCAGTATTTTACATGGAGCGACTGCTATCTGACATCCACAACCCAGTTATTGGGTAATACGATACCCCTTGGTAAGACTGGTTGTCAGACTTTCGGGCTTCTGACGACCCGTAACGACTGCCAAAGATCCACGAATGACAGCTGGGACCAACGGCTTAACGTGCTTTCCGAGGCACGGAGGAGTCTCGGTATGTAGGTACAGATGGTCACCCATCTACGGACCAACCCCGGCTAGCGTAGCTTAACCTGACGGATCGACCCTTGCGGCTGTTATTATTTAGGCACGAGCTCCTCCCTATATTTAAATTCTCCCTCTCTATAATTATTCTAAGACAAAACTCGTCGACAAATTGGTCATTGCTCTCACTCTACTGGTAGTTCAGTAAATATTGTTTACTCTAGCGAAACTGTTTCAGTTATGCAGTTAATCTGGCAATACAATGTCTTATCAAGCCAATTATACTGTTGTAGTGAGGAAAGTGATTGCTCTCGTGCCAAATTATTCTCAATTACACTATGACTGCAGTCCAAAACGAGATCTATTCCTTCATATTAAGGAGGATGCGTCAGGGTAGCCCGCGAAATTCAAATTTTCTTACGTTTTTTGGAATTTGCAAGGCAGTATTAAGTTGTATGCTAAATAAAGTATGATTTGCGGCCGTAACAAATATGTTTTTACAGAATTATATACAATAGTATCAGTAATACAACTCCCTATGTTAGTATAATCCCAAATTGTCAAGATTTCATGAAATAGTCATTTTTTGGGATTACCTGGTCTTAAAGAGTTGTATTGATCACTTTAATGATTCTAATTATGTTAATAGATACTTGTTACGACCGCAAATTATAATTTCATCAACGTACAATATAATACCGACTTGTAAATTGCAAAAAACGTAAGAAAATTTGAATTTCGCGGGCTACCCTGACGCTTCCCCCTTAATGATTAATTTGTTGTGGTTCGAGATTTCCGGTTGTTTCTACGAGTCGAATGTTTCGGCTTGGTTTCGTAGTTTTACCCCGACTTATTGATGTAATTTTCTCATGAGCCAAACAATGGTTCTAAAATTAGATTTGGTCTATAAATAGTATTTGGGTTACGTATCGTCGGTGGTGTGATAGTGGACAGATTCATTCAAGGATAAAACGTGTGGATGTGTAAATGTGTTGTATAACTTGTAAATCTTCCACGAAATCACGAGTTTATCTGTAACAACTTGCTAAGTAGTAAGAAAATAGTGTTGGGCTGATCCACGCCTCACGAATTGATTTTAAACCAATGAAATAATCGATCGAGTGGAATCTCTTGACATCAATGAATGCTTTTTAGGGTTCCGTAGTCAACAAGGAACCCTTATAGTTTCGCCGTGTCCGGATATCTGTATGTCCGCGGCTTAGCTCAGAGACAAGATTCTATTAGAAAGCTGTAATTTGGTATAAATTAATCAAGCCGGCAGTGGTAAAATAATATTTAAAAAATTAATAAATTGTAGGGTACTTACCTACTTACCACCTTGCATAAACTAGGGATGATACTTTTTTCTCGTCTATCCCATTGTATGGGGTATCGTTGGATAGGGCGTTCAAAAATATAGCGGGTCTGTGAAAGCCATTTTTCGATTCAGTATTCATCCCAACTACGGAACCCTTCATTGCGCGTGGTCTGACACGCAATTGGCGGGTTTTTATGATTCCTTTTACATCAATGGGTTCCTCATACTCGAGCCATGATAAGAAAGACTCCATCTTCTTTTCCCCATAGTTGTTGTAAAGAACGATGCCAAACGCTACGCTACGTTTGATCGCCAAAGATTTTTCATAACATCAATACATCAATAGCATGATGATTGGATGGCATTAGGCCCATGTTTACATTGGACTTGATACCTAACATTCGAGTCTCGTATTCAGACACTTATTGCGTCACGGCACTAGATGTGATTACGATCATTATTGAACATTGGACTTAAAATATTAATCAAATAAGAACCCGCCTAGAACATTTGTCACGTTGCCAGCTAGCTTTCAGGCACTTAGCACACCTCCGCGGCGAAACCATAGCAGCGAAACCGTAGTAGTTTAAATCAATGGACTCGCATGATGTTCCGCTACTCGAGTTGAGGAACATCAGTGAAACATCATACGGTTTCGCTGTTTCGCAGCGGAGATGTGCTGAGGCCCTCGATCGTCAGCTACTTTTCTTAATTTCTTGATCGCGACTCCGCCAATTTTGAGCGGGGAAAGAAAACTTCAAAAACTTGACGATTTTTTTTTTTAATTGAGCGTCGTGTCACGCATCTTTATACAAAGTTATTGGTAAAACACCAGCAACCTCTTAAGGGGTCAATGTACTCATTATTATAAACAACTTTTACTATGGGACCAAACCTAAAATCGCGAAAAAAAAATCAGCTGTTCAGTACATTTATGTTCTAATAATTCGTCAAAATGTAAGTCATAAGTCATTTAATCATTTGTTTAACATAGGTACATTAATAATGGTATTTAAATGTAATAAATAGTGCGCTATGCTATGCCAGAGGGCGTACAAATGCTTGTTAGTAATTAACAAATCAGGCCAGCAGTCTCAATAATTAAATAAAATAAGCCTGAACAATAAAATAAAATAAAAAAATAAAAATGTACTGAACACCTGATTTTTTTTCGCGATTTCAGGTTTGGTCCCATAGTAAAAGATGTTCATAATAATGAGTACAACGACCCCTTAAGAGGTTGTTGGTGTTTTACCAATAACCCTGTATAAGATGCTCTCGGCTGTCTACAGCCAGTTTAAAAGTAAATCCGATTTGATATGATATATCAGATACATGTCGCGAGAAGAAAGAAAAGTTTGACGTAAATGTTTTGTTAGGTTCTATTCCAACTTCCAACACTCAGATCGGAAGAAATGGTAGGTAGGAATACCTATCTTTCACTTTTATTAATTTTGATAATAGTCTATCGACCCACATCTTGCCTCACTTTCAAATTGAGTTCAAACACATTATGGGTTCGATAAGACTAACAGCTGTGAGTCACCTTCACCGTGTACAGTTCTTATTATAGTCGGGCTAGTGGCTATATGTCAGTATAGGCCGTAGCGTAGGTATCGCTGAGAACAGAATGTAGACAATCGTTATTCAATGTTTATTGTCTCATTCGAATCCAGCTTTTTAACAATAAGGCATTGTACACCTTTGGGTATTTGTAAATCCTAACAGACCTAGGCCTATGTTGCAAGTGCGGTATCTACCTACTTACAGAAAACTAATACCCCTGTATTAGTTTCTCCTAGTGTAGGGATTTGTGTTTTATCTTCATGAAGCACCTTTATGCCCATTTTCACTAAAACTAAGCGAAGCCTAAATGTGATGCCTAAATATCATTGCACTGTTGGATTTTTAACTCTCGGCACTCGAACATTGCGCTTTTTAGGGTTCCCTACCTCAAAAGGAAAAAACGGACCCCTTATAGGATCACCCATGTCTGTCTGTCTGTCCGTCTGTCACAGCCAATTTGCTCCGAATCTAACGGACCGATTAAGTTGAAATTTGGTACACATATGTATGAATTTCTGTGACTCAAACAAGGATGTGTAACATAATGTAAATAAATGAATTTTGAATATGGGGGTCACTTTAGGGAGGCAAATTAAAAAAAAAGTTTTGCAAACTGTACCGCGTGACATATCAAATGAAGGGGTTTACTAAAATTATAAAAAAATAGATTTGAAACTCTTATAAGAGTTTTTTGTAATTTGTATGTTTTTTTTTTATAATTTTAAAATAAATTGTTTTAAAGTTACATAAGAAAATAGACAAAAATTGACAATTCCCCTCTCCGAAACTACTGAGCTTAAACTTTTGAAAAAAAATGGAAAAGGATTTGGTGGTATGGATCTTGGGCCAGGTACGTGTACACTATACATAAAAATAGGGAAATACATTTAAAACAATTCTCAACTGTCCAATTACTTTAAAATGGCTTTGTTTGCTGGTAAACCACAATTAATTACACCTGAAATTGCAATACACAACAAAGACCCGTCATGGCGGTAAGCTGTCTTTTTGATTGATTAATGACGTTTGACGTGTCGTTTGAATACTCAAGAAGAGGACTGAATAGAGTAACTAAATCGGTGAGACGCCATGTTGAAAGTCGATAAAAATAATTGATAAATATCAATTCTCTACCACAACAGTTTACAATTACACAATTATCTGTATTTTTTCCCGAAATCTACGGATTTTTCTCTTTTTTTTTTTTGAGGTACACAGACCTGGCTCATTTTGATACATCTCCTTTCGGACCATAATGTAGACTGGACTAGACTGTAGTCCGATCAATACCTGATTTTCGGAGGTCACACGACATTTTGTCTTTAATAATAGCAGCCTATTATTGTCCCACTGCAGGAGGAGGTCGTGGCTAAGTAATAACAGCCGCACGGGTCGATCCATCAGGTTAAGCTACGCTTGTCGGGGTTGGTCCGTAGATGGGTGACCATCTTTACATACCGAGATTCCTCCGTGCCTCGGAAAGCACGTTAAGCCGTTGGTCCAGGCTGTCATTCGTGGGTCTTTGGCAGTCGTTACGGGTCGTCAGAAGCCCGAAAGTTTGACAACCAGTCTTACCAAGGGGTATCGTATTACCCAATAACTGGGTTGTGGAGGTCAGATAGGCAGTCGCTCCATGTAAAATACTGGTATTCAGCTGCATCCGGTTAGCTGGAAGCCGACCCCAACATAGTTAGGAAAAGGCTAGGCAGAATGATTATTGTCCCGCTGCAGGGCAAAGACTTCTTCTCATATATGTAGTAAAAGCACAAGCATTGATCACGCTTGCTCAAGACGTGTTGGCGATTTCAGACTTATATTAACCATAAGTCCAGGTTGCCTCACGATGTTTTCCTTCACCGACGTCAGTCATGTCTAATTAAATCAGAAAGAAGAAAGAAAGGAAATACGTTTATTAAAAAAATATTTTTTAGAAAGTACATAATATGAATTGAAAAAGTCACATTGGTATAATTTTTTTGTTTATAGATGATAATAATTACGTACAAAGCCGACATTACTTTCACTTACAGTAAAATTACAGGCGTTCCCCATATTAGTGGACCGAAAGCCGTCGCGTTTAGGTCAATGTTCTCATTACATTACTTACGTTACTAAACGCGTGGTAAGTAAGGTAATTGCTAACGATGGTGTAGGCTACTCCAAGTTTGTTTAATTAATAGCAGTTGCCTGCGGCTTCGCCCGCGTTGGTAGTCAATACTTCCTTATTTGAATCGGATTTTGTTTACAATTTCATGGGTTTTAATTTTTTTTTTGCGCGAATCCCTGGTTCTTTTCTTTTAAATAAAACTAGCCTATGTTACTCATTATAACATCATCTAACTGCCAGTGAAAGTCCCGTCAAAATCGGTCCAGCCGTTTCGGAGGTTACCGGGAACAAACAGACAGATAGACAAAATTACAAATAAAAAAGGTTTTTTGTTATAAGTACCGTACTTATATACTTTTGTTGGAACCTAAGTTAACGTGGTTGGAGAAGGTTTTAATTAAAATTCCATTGTCCAGGATAAAGTCTATTAATGTTGACCATGAATGATAAGCACAGTGACGCATCTAATACATAATATATACAGTACATAAGTTATTGCCTCGACGGCGGCGCGGGTAAGACGACTTCCGCTAAACTCTTATGCGTGCGCGGGGAACATTGCATTTTGCATTGTTAGCATTATTGTTACCTGTAGTTCCTACACTTTCATATATGCATTTAGTAAAAAGCTGTTGTTTTGACATTACAAACAGATACTTCAATTTTATTTATTTATTTATATATATATAGATTATTAAACTTATACATAGAACTTTGAATAAGTATTAGAAGTACTCGTAATATTACACCGTAATATTCTTTAGTTAGTTCTACGTAATCTTAAGTATACTTCACATTTTTATTTAGGTTGAAGGTAAGGAAATTCTTACTCGAATCGAATCGTACAATTGTACAAAAACCAAATCGACCAATTATCATAACGGGAGCTTTTTAGGTCACCTTAAAATGTACTTGGAAATGTATTTTTTATGAGCTCTTCAGGCCCTCCATAGGGATTGAAAACCGTCATCGGCAAGAGCGGTAAGCGCACGAAAACGCATAAATAAGTGTAGCGTTGCTCACGAAATACACGAAAAATTCAGTAGTGGTTTTGGTAAAGTCTATTATATTCATGCAGACTTTCTAGTAGTGAAACGATAAAAGTTAATATCGTAACATCGTATTTGCAACTTTCGGCCCATCACCTCGGTTAATGATCGAATCTGTTTTTGCTTTCAGAGCTATGTCGATTTCAATAAGGATAAGATCATTACTGCTGCTTCCGGCATCTTGTATTTAAGAGGCTACCGAGCGCACAGTGGCGCCCTCATCGTTTGTTTTGTTATTTCTTTTAATTTAAAAAGAAAATGCAGGAAATAAGCACGTTAAGTTGTACTCCACAAGACTATACGTTATTATTATTACAAACAGTAGTTTTATATTGTTTAGTTTTATTGTAATCATTAAAACGGAAAAAGTGGCCACCATTTCCCGTTTTAAGGATTACAATAAAACTTAACAATATAAAACTACTGTTTATAATAATAATAACGTATTGTCTTGTGGAGCACAACTTAACGTGCTCATTTTCATTCTAAAATATAAGAAATAACCGAATAAACGATGAGGGCGCCACTGCGCGCTCGGTAGCGTCTTAAGTGGAGTAAAATCACGGAACATAAATAAGTTTGGAAAGGCCCTAGCTCCAATTTTGTATTAGGACCAGTGTCACCGCTTGTCTCCCACTATTTTAATTTCTACACATACGCACTACTATGTTTACAAATATTTCGCACACCAACAAATCACACACACATATCTCAGGGCAGATATTATTTCGCACACTAGCACTAAGCTCCCGTAGGCATAGACACTCACACGCAAAAAAGCAATACAATTTTTCATACACGCTAGTGCTTGATAAAGCCGCTATTCTTTATCGATATCGATCTATATCGATTCTTTATCTGATGAATGTATGGGGAAAATGAAACATGAAATAAATATTAAGAAATATTTATTTTACTTTTATTAATTACAAATAATCACTGTCCTTGGAATAAAACGTATTTATTAAGCAATTGGCGCTTGCTATCAATTTTTAATGAATTTTTCAAAACAAAGTGTAACCTTACGTTAATAATTTTAATTTTGGAAGTTGGTGGCAAAAAATTAAAATACAGATCGCAAGACACCGACTTCCGAAATTAAAATTATTTCATAATTTTGAGTTAATTTCTTTTTGAAGTCGATTTAATTTTTTAAATTATTTTTTATCTTAATTAAAATATGCGCTATGTATGTCTTTACAAGCCATATATCTTTATAGGTACAAATTTACTTACTTCGCAGTTTTTTCTTTTTAAAGATTTATCTTTTTTTGGTGTCAAGGTCAACAAAATTGAAGATAAAGCCTGTCCTTGTAAATCCTAAAATCATAAATAGCATAAAATATCTTGAAATGCGGACTTTACGAGAGCGATTATAATTCAAGATAACATATAAGTATTAGGTTACCTGAGCGCCTTCGCAATTTTGCACACTGGTGGAAATAGCATCATAACTGGGCTTATTAAGTATAGCATTGCAAGAATTAGTTGTCTGAAAAATAATGCAAAAGTCTTTACATGCCAGGTACACTTACACAGTAGAAAAAAAATCAAAATTGAATTATTTTTATAGAGCTGGATGCTTGCATGATAATGATTTACCGGAGTGTGATATTAATCTGTTGTAATTATTATAAGATACCATACATACTCGAAATATTTTTCATGAAAATGAACAATAAAATAAAATAAAACCTGATAATTACGTTTTGAATGCAGGGATCAGATTTGTTCATAATTTAGGAGATAGTAAATAGGAGTAGAATATGAAATATAGAACATAGTTCCAATTTAACAAAACCTACCAAATAACTAACAAATCTAAACAATTTGTTCTCTTGGGATCGCCCCTGGTTTTTGGTACAGACGCCAGCACATCAAGCTACTACAATCTGTCAAATTTACTTAATAGAATTTCAACTTTATCGCTAAAGCATTAGGTTCAAGGTTGATTGGGAAAATTTGACCGTTTCGGGTAGCTTGATGTGCTGACGTCTGTACCTATAACCTGATTTTTTAAAGATGAAATCATTTTCCCTAAAATGTTTAGAGCAAATAGTACTCGTCTTTGTCGGCATCCTGTCACGTCAATCCATTGTTCCCTGGCGTTAGGTTCTTTAGGGAACCTAAAATTTATAATTTATTGCATTAGTAAAATTGCATTTTACTTATATTTTAATTCTAAATACAATATAGTAAATACTTGTAGATGACAGATCTACAGGGTGAAATTTAATTCATTGGCAATATTTTAAGGGGTCATTGTACTCACCATTATGAACAACTTTTACTTCGGGGCCAAACCAGAAAACGCAAAAACAAATCAGCTGTTCCCTACATTTTTGTAACTCGTCAAAATGTACGGAACAGCTGATTTTTTTCGCGATTTCAGGTTTGGTCCCATAGTAAAAGTTGTTCATAATGATGAGTACAATGAAGGGGTCATTGTACTCATCATTAAGTCTGCCGTATAATAAAGATAACGTCAAGATCGACAAATTACAATCGTCTCAAGCTGTTCACTAAATGGGGATGTGATGGATCCTCCGGGCAAAGTGAGTATAAACAAACTCTACCGGAAGAAAACGAACAAATATCGGATGCTAATTTGTTTATAGTGTCCCTTGTACCACTGCGACTAGTAGACGAAGAAACTTCTGCAGTTATATGGCAGAACCCTACTTGCTCATCTGTTAGATATTGCAGACCAATTTCATTAGAATTTGCAAAAGAAACACCCGAAAAAACTACAGCGGTTGTCAGTGAAATTGAAGCCAAAATTAATCAATTGATTCCAACTCTTCGTGTCAATAGACGACAAAGTCATCGAAGTTAAACATCAACTGTTTATGACAATGATTGATGGGAAAGTTGCTCAAGTGTTAACAAACACATCATCCAGTGCTACCTGCACTGTTTGTGGAGCAACTCCCAGACAAATGAATGATCTCTTAAAAGTTACGACGAGAGTTGAAAATGAAAATGCGTTTAAATACGGATTGTCGACACTACACGCATGGATAAGATTTATGGAAATGATCCTTCATATTTCTTACAATTTAGGTTTTGAGAAGTGGTCTGCAACAACTCCAGAAAACAAGCAACTTAAAGAAGACAAGAAAAAATATGTCCAAAAACGTTTCCGAGAAGTGCTTGGTTTGCACATTGATAAACCACGTCAAGGTTCCGGTAACAGCAATGACGGAAATACGGCAAGGAGATTTTTCCAAAATTACCAATGTTCTGCAGAGATAACTGGAATTGATGAAGAATTAATCAAGAGATTATATGTAATTCTTCAAACTATGTCATCGGGATTCCCTATAAACGCAGAAAAATTCGGCCAGTATACATTGATAACCGCGCAATTATATGTAAGCAAATATAACTGGTACTACATGCCATCTTCGGTCCATAAAGTACTTATACATGGTGCTAAAATAATAGAGCATTATGCAGTTTTGCCTATAGGACAATTATCCGAAGATGCCCAGGAAGCCCGAAATAAAGATTACAAGAAATATAGGTTACATCACGCTAGGAAGTGTTCCAGATCAGCAACAAACGAAGACGTTCTGCATATTTTGTTATATACATCTGATCCTTATATATCTAGCTTAAATAAACCAAGTTTTGTAATATCCAGAATTGTTTGACGAAGCTAAAGAATTGTTGAAAGTAGAAAGTGATGAATAGGTTAAGCGCTAAAAATTTTTTTTTTGTCATGTAATTGTTTGTTTAATAATAATAATTTAGTTTTAAACTTATTTTAAGAAAAAGTGTAAGTTTTATTGCTATTTTAATATAACTGTATAATTTTTTGTATAAAATTTCGTATAACATTATCTTTGTCATTTTTTTACGAAAAATATATAATTTTTAAAATGACGATGTTTGATTTCTTTTATTGCCTAGATATTCACAAATACGTGAAAAAAAATTTAAGGAGAAAAATCACAAAACAACAGACTTATCGATTTTTGAGATGGAAAATACCGGTTGGTCCCATAGTGCGTCGCTGACATTGCCAGCGACACAACAAAAGTTAAAGGTGGTCAGTTTATAAAGACAAAAAGAATAATAATTTATTTGCTGAAAATACCTATAGGTTTTACCAGATGTATAAATTTTCGTGTATGCACAGTCTGTATTTTGCATGTTTAGGGCATGCAAATTAGTTTTACATTAATAATACCAGCACCCTAATTGTGTAACCCTAATTGCGTAATTGGGTAATCGAAATCTGAATCATTTGCTAATTGCACTTGCTGACCTTGGTTTAGTTATTGTTATTACTAATTAACTCTTCTTTTATTTATTTTACTTCGATGGTCCTAGTTTATCATTAATTGTGACTTCAAGTTACTGCTACATATATGGCTATATGTAAGTGGGCACGCCCTTTTTGCCGGGAGGCTTTTATTTAGTTATAAAGCTCTGTTTACGTTTTTAGTTTGTATTTTTATTTCTGCTTGAGTATAGTATTGGTTTTTTTTTTTTTGGTATATTGACGTGTGCCAGCTGACTTATGAAAATGAATTTAATTTAATTTCATGTTTTGTTGCGTAATACTTAAATTATTTTGCGCAGTGCTGTATACAATCAAATTTTGTAACTGAACAGACAGCTGTGCTGCTGGGGAGTTTGTTGCGCACTAGGAAGTTTTGAAGGGTGGGCGTTTTGGGGGACTGTCTTATGTAATTTTGACGTTAGAAAAGTGCTGATTCTCAGCCTAGTTTGAGTAAATGACTTTTGATTTGATTTGATTTAATCCATTGCTTCATATGTTCGAAAAAATTGTCTGCTCGACATCGTAAATAACGCAATTAATGTTGTTGAACTGTCAAAATTAAACCAAATACCGATTGATAATGTTACGCAATTGCCCCGCTGCCTAGGTACTTATTAAGAAATACTTTTTGTCAATGGTCCAAAGAAGAAAAAAATAATTCTGTGGTTGGCTAGTGCCTTCGTGTGTAACCCAATTAAGACTTATTTGGTCTAGGTAAGCTAATAAAACGGCCAACGGTTTTATTACCGCATTATCACGCGAACTCTTTATTAACTGAATTTAATGTAGCTTGAAATAGTGACATGAAAGGCTGAACAAATTGCTCTCTTCTTCATTGGCTGTGTCGTTAAAGGAAGTTTTATTTGTGGTAAAAAGCCATCTGCTTTTCTCATTATGTTAGCTAATCCAGTCTAGCAATATACGGCAGAATATCAGTATGATTGGGAAGGTTTGCATGCCAACTGGGGCCGTAGGATGAAGTGAATTTTCCGTCTTTCGCATAGTGGCATCCGAACTAATTGTAAATTCAAAAGTCTAGATGTTTGTCAATCACACCGAAATCAAACTGCCAAGCTTTTTTTCCAACTATATTGGGGTCGGCTTCCAGTCTAACCGGACTTACCGGTATTTTATATACAAAGTGCGACTGCCATCTGACCTACACGATCCAGTTACTGGGTAACACGATACCCCTGGGTAAGACTGGTTGTCAGAATTTCAAGCTCTTGGCTTCCCGTAATTGCGACGGTCAAAGATCTACGAATGACAGTCTGGACCAACGGTTTAACGTGCTTTCTGAGGCAGGGAGAGGTCTCGATATGTAATGGATGGTCACCCATCCACGAACAATGACACCGTAAGGCTAAAAAAATTGGATAAAATTCTACACTCCAAGATAACTTTGCTCATGCGATTTTTTCTTCATTAAAATGTTTTTTATGCTTTACTCGTTTTTGCCCGCGGCTGCGCCCGCGTCTGCGTCGGAAATTATCAATTTCATCGAAATCCGTTACAGACAGACAGATACTTTCGCAATTATAACATTAAATATGGATGTCAAAAATAATGTTTCTTTATTATTTCAGCGGTAATGGGAGAGAAACCTTACCCGTTCAAAGCGCCATCGCCACAAGAAATGGTGGCTCTGAGGAAGGCGATAGAAGCGGGTCTCGCGAGCACAGTACGGGACAGAGTGTGGGACAACCCCAGGTTTCTGGTCAGCAGTGGCAACACGCCCGCTATCCTGCAGGTAGCTTTACAACCATTAGATATTTACCCAAAATTTGACATTTAATTCCATATAAAAAAAAATACATATTTCAATGAATGTATTTTTAGGAGCTCGTGGCTAAGTAATAACAGCCGCACGGGTCGATCCATCAGGTTAAGCTACGCTTGCCGGGGTTGGTCTGTGGATGGATGACCATCTTTTCATACCGAGACTCCTCCGTGCCTCGGAAAGCACGTTAAGCCGTTGGTCCCGGCTGTCTTTCGTGGATCTTTGACAGTCGTTACGGGTCGTCAGAAGCCCGAAAGTCTGACAACCAGTCTTACCAAGGGGTATCGTATTACCCAGTAACTGGGTTGTGGAGGTCAGATAGACAGTCGCTCCATGTAAAATACTGGTATTCAGCTGCATCCGGTTAGACTGGAAGCCGACCCCAACATAGTTGGGAAAAGGCTAGGCAGATTGATTTGAATGAATGTATTTTTATATCGAAAAACTCTTAAAATTCAAATATCTCGAAAACTATTGAATTTCGGGGGTTCAATTTGTTGCATTTTGGCCCCCTTATCAGCCCCTGACGGATATACGTCGAATTACCAGTAACCCTGTATGTACTTACCTATTAAACTTGCTAGAACAGATTAAGGCGAAAGCGCCAGGGTAGCTCACGAAATTCAAATTGCATTTTGTAAATCAGTATGAGGTTGTATGTTGATCTGAATATGATTCGCGACCGTAGCAAATCTGTATTTATAGAGTTTTTCATTTTGCCTAGCCTTTTCCCAACTATATTGGGGTCGGCTTCCAGTCTAAACCGGATGCAGCTAATATATACAGGATGACTCAGAAGACCTCTTTTGATCCAGCGGCCCCATATTCTGTTGTGCATTATTAATCATTAGATGAAGTTCCCAACAATGTTCATTAAAGTTTTTGAATGCTTTCGACATGTCAAAGTTTTCTTCATATTTTTGATGGAGTCAACCCTAAATTTGGTTGACCTCTATTCTCTCTTCTTTGATATAGGGATGAATGCGTCAGATAAGACACTTAACACATAATAGTAAAAAGCCTATAATTTTCTTGCATCAGAGAGGCAAGTTGATTTTTTTTTTCAAGATTGAATTAAGTCTTGAATACCAGTATGATATGCGAAATACCTACGCAGAGTAGAAGTAGACGTAGCTACATACATCTGCATAAAACTGCAGTTTAAACCCAACTACAAGGTTTTTATAAAATACAAATACCTAGTAAAAAGTTTAATAAAAAAAATATTAGCTCCCTATGAAAATTAATTCTATTTGTTTAACAGGTATCTATCCTCAAAAGTAAGATATCGAACGACCTAACTGTTTTCGTTACTCTTTGGTGAAATACATTTTTATAAGAATTAATTGCAGTTTTAATCCTCTGATTGGTAGAAATGCCACCAATATCTTGCAATTTCCTACACTATACTGCACGCCCATTGCTTCCGGCTTTCTTATTGGATATCGGCATCGGTTGAAGAATGCTTCAAATCCGAAAGATTTTTTAAACTGAAATGATTTTGAATGTTATTTAATCATAAAAATAAGATTCAAAATCATTTCAGCTTACAAAAATCTTTTGGCGTGCCGCCGTGCCGCCGCGCGCGGCCTTTGAGCTCGCCGACACCTCGGAAAGAAAATCACTAAAAGATTCCGTACATGTGTAATAATAACGCGATTCTATTCTAAGACCGGGCAATCTTTTTGGGGTTTTTGGATACTGTATTCGATTATTTTGGAATTAGATTTGTTTCATAATTATGGCAATGTATTTTATTTCTTTATCATTTAAAAAATACAGAAAATAGGTAAACCACTAAGATTTGTAATTAATGCTACAAATACTAGTCAACCTCGATAATACAATTTTAACTGGCCGCTTATCACATCATGGGACAGAAATACCGTAAGCAAAATGTAGGTGCACTGCTATCACTAGGTACAATATTTTATTTTAAAAATAGTACCTATTTATTATCGGAATTCACTTAATATCTTATTGATCCCTAAAATTGTGTACATTTTTATTATTGTAGGCTAGTTAAGTAATTAGGCATTTATTTCGCTAGTTCACTTCATTCTTTCGAGCTGGATGCATGTCGTCTAGTTTCGCGTTGGATTGCAGTGAATTTTGCGAGGAATCATGACCGAATATGCGAACAATGAATATTATGACATGATAATGTGTGTAGGTGCGACTGAGGGTAATCTTGCAGCAGCAAGACAACTGTCTAAGTTCTGTGTACCTTTTGTGTTTGTTGTCCTTATTGTGATTAATATGTTCATGTGCTAAAACTATGAGTGTACTTACGTGTACCTAAGTGTGTAAAGCTGCGCAGGATTTGAAAAGGAAAATGGTATGGTATGTACAAACTTAATAATTACCGTACTGATCATTTCACTCGCGCGATGAGGCAACAGCTGGCCAGGTCAAAGGACGCGACAATACCTACATACCTACGGCCTGCGGTCATTGATTTATTTGGCTCCGCCTATCTAGGGTTGCTACGACATAGCAAAATTAAAATATTATTTGTATTTTGTAAGAGAAAACCGAAATTATTTAAAGTTGAGATATGACCATGGCGACCTTCCAGAATAACTAATAGTGTATTAAACAATACACTGTTTTCGGTATAACAGGGGTATTTTGAATCACACTGTATATACAAGGTGTAACATAAAATACGCAAAACCTGAAAATAGTTTGATCAGAATAACGAGCAGAATCAAGTGAACCACTTTTTAATATAGGTCACATTTTTCAAATAATCTTCATTAAAAACGTTGCCGTGTCTATTTATTAATAGGTCAAGCCATCACATGCGCAAACCCGCCAAAACAGGTAAACAAACACAAATTGTTGTCGACCAATTTAAATTTTCGCATACGCGGGATAATAATAGCTTTTATTTCAATGCAAGTACGAATCATCCATACAATACCATGAAAAAGACAATTTGAAGTAAACAATAATGCTACCTATCTTTTTTAACTTAAACGTAACCTAAGGGTGAGAAAGAGAAATGGCGATCTGCACGGAGAGGCGGGACGTGCAAAATACGTGACAGTGGCCATGTTTACTTCAGTCTCAGCGCCGCCGGCACATGCGTCACAGATGTATTGTTTTATCCCGTTACCCGGCGGCGCGTGCGCCCGAATTTCGTGACTACTTATGGCGTTTTTGTACACAAACATTCAATATTGTGAAATGGTGAGAATGTTGGCGCGTTGTAATGACAACGTTAACTTGGCAGTGCGACGGTTTCGAGAAGAGTTTGGAGTATCTGTATACACCGTTGGATTTTTTTGTGGGGTCGAGTAAAAGTGCTAGTGTATGACGATGGAAATAGACCAACTTATGTGTTAGCGTTTCAACAAGTGAAAAGTGACACTCAAGTGCTCGAATCGCTGAAAAATAACTTGAGAAGGCGGGCTGTGTTGTGTATTAAACAAAGTGTTAGACATTTTTAATCTTTACTATCGCAACGAGGGGACCTGTAAGTAGAGATACCTAATTATCTACTTAATTAACTGCAAATAAGTTGATTACGTGCCAATTATTTGTAAATACAGTGATTTAAACACGCCAACATTACTTACGTAGCACCTACTTAGGTACCTACTTAATCAGCACGTCATAGTTACTGTAGGTAAAAAGCTAATTAGCTATTACTACAGTAGTCTTTGCTATTTAGTCTGAAAATGTGGGTTACCTAATGTTGCCAGTGCAAAGCTTGGAAAAGTGTGATGGAAACATTTAAATCACTGTTCAAAGATAACCACTCATAAAGAACTCTTTATGACCGTAGATAGTAAATAATAATGCTAGCGCGGGCGCGGCGTAGCGGGCCGGTGTCGACTCCTCCTCCGATTGAGCGTCGTCGCAGACGCAAGAAACGATCAGAATTGCCAGCAAAACTAAAACAGCACATAAAACCTTTACAATTTCTTTAATGATTTTTTTTCTCTCTGAAATAGGTCAATTGAATTAAAAATCAGTTGGGGTGTCTGAGGTTTTGCGTATTTTACGTTACACGTTGTATATATATAGAATACCAGTATTTTACATGGAGCGACTGCCTATCTGACCTCCACAACCCAGTTACTGTATTTATAGAATTATAATCATTAAAGTCATCAGTACAACTCCCTAGTTTTTTTTTATACTAGGTACTCTATTGAATGACTATTTCATGAAATCTTGACATTTGAGGCCAATTCTAACTTAAGGAGTTGTATTACTGATTATAATGATTATAATTCTGTAAATATATATTTATTACGGTCGCGAATCATACTTTAATCAACATACACCCAGACACTGTGCTGCAAATTGCAAAAATTGTAAGAAAATTTGAATTTCGCGGACTACTTTTACGTATATATATATACAAGGATCTTTTGGCGCTCGAATGACGTTGACAGGGGGCGCTGTTGGTAAACATTTGTGCAATTTGTTTTGTAAAAGGTAATGAAAAACTAAGATGCAATAGTTCCGATTTTAGCTACGCGCCAACAGATCTTTGTTAAACTTGGTAACACAAATAATCTGTGAACACATAGTCCTTTGTTAAACAAATGAAATGAATAGTACGTTGTCACTTGAAACCTTCTAATGTGATGTGGAAAAATGTGTTTATATTATAGAGGTATGAGGAACAGGCTAAAAAGTTCAGTCATCCTCCATAGAACAGGGAGACTTTTTTGACAGGTTGATTTTTTTTTTTTTGTGAATGGCATCTCGTAGTTGGCCTAGAGAGGCCGTGACTACTTAACCGGACTAGGACTGGGGAACGGGCGTCGGCTTAGGGCGTCGCTGGGGGGAGGACAGCAAGATGGGACAGGCTGGATCAAATTTGAATGATTATTATTGTCAGGGGAGTTTAAAGCTACTGGCTCAGCTACGCCACCAGCTGGCACTTCATACCCGAGCAAGGGACGGGGGGAGGACGATTATTACGGGGTCGTCGCGAGGGACCTCGGCGGCGAGGTCGGAATGTCGATTTGTGTTTGTTCCTACGGTCCCTACTGCTCTCCTGGAGAAGAGTTATGGGGTCGTCGGGATCTGAGAGGAACCCAACGGTTGATATCGGGATGTTGTATATATGCCAGTAGCGCGGTAAACTCTGCTTGTGCGATGCAGGATTTGTGTGACGTCAGGCCTTTTTGATGCGTAGTTCGCATGTGGCGTTGTAGATGCTGTTAGAATATAATTAATATGACTGAGCATTTTGAAATTGTGTCTGATACATTACTATAAGTTTTGTTCTGAAGCATTACCCAAATTATAATATACAGTGTAAATTCTTTATAACGTCTTTCGATATAACGTAAATCCTATTAAAATTATAAATGCGAAAGTTTGTGAGTGGATGTGATGAAATTTGGCACACAGATAGTTTATAACCTGGATTAACACATAAACCCAGAAACCGCGGGGCGCTGCTAGTTTTTCTATAACGTAGAAATTAGTTCAATTTGGTTGGTTTACTTTAAAACTCATACATTTATGCACTATAGCGCAACAGCCACTCTCTATTACGAACAAAATCGTTCATATTAATTAAGCGTCGGTAAATAAATTTTATCTGGATTATCTACTGTTTATGTTATCAGTTTACAAAAGACTCCTCTGACTAAATATTTGAGGTGCCGAAATTTCTAAGAAAGACACCTGAGGTCGTAAGCAGCCGCCTTGCTTTTGTTACTCGTATTGTTACCTAATTGCCTTGAACACGTGTGACATTACTCTTGAATTGCATTGTCTTTATGAATGTTGATCCCAGTTACTAAACACAATAGACACAAAACCAATAAATAAATATTTAAAAGTATTGTGTCGTTTCCTTTTCATCACTCCACATAATGAAAACTCTTATAACGAAAAAAAATGCTCGGTCCCTTGAGTTTCGTTATAAAGAGTTTACATATTGTTCATTTAAGAAATAACTAGGAATGTAGTACACTGATAAAAATGTTATTCACCATTATATTAATATTATCAAAACATCTCTTGTGGATATGCTTGGTATACATTTTATATATTAAACCAATTAATTTTGCTATTTATTTTCCATTGGGTCTTGGACATTCAGACTTGGTCAGAATATCTCTTAATATCAGTTTGGCACAAAAGTAATGAGACGCTACGTTTACGTTTTATATATTTTTATTATTATTACAATACAAAAAGCTTAGCCAACGATGTAATCACCATTAGCATCTAAGACTTCTTGCCAACGATCCGGCAAGGTTTGGATGCCTTTCGCCCGTGCTTCGAAAAAGTTGTTCAACTCCGCCTCTACATCAGAGAAATCATTAAATTGTTTACCCCGCAAATGTTGTTTCAGGGCACTAAACAAATGATAGTCTGGGGAATAAGGTGGGTGGGGTATCGACTCTCAGCCCAAGTTCTCCAACTTTTGGCGAACGGCAGATGCGACATGAGGTCGAGCGTTATCGTGTAGTTTTTTCTTGATAGCAGCAGATAGTTTGGTGAGTTGGGTTGAATATTTGTCAGCGTTTATAGTTTCATTGTGTAGTTCATAAAACAGTGCCGTGCGCGTCCCAGAAACAGCAAAGCAGAACTTTTAAGCGGTTCTTTTGACTCAGCTTCGGTTGAGTTGGTGGCGTTTCTTCTGGAGGCAGCCAAAAAGCACGAAGTGTATCGTTCTCGTAATGAATCTATGATTCATCGCCAGTAACCAAATCAGACTAAAACTCTTTACGTCGGGTTCGTAGCAAAAGTGATTGACAGATAGCGACACGGACTGCACGACTCTCGTCTGTAAGGATGTGCGGTCGGTACCCACCGATCCAAAACTTTTCGATAGCTATCCAAGCTCATGCAGATGGTTTTCCACGGCGTGGTGACTGCAGTTAAGTGCATCCGCTAATTCACGAGTGGTAGCATCTGGATTCGACTGCAGTTCGCGGCGTAAATCGTCATCATTCACTGCGGGTGGCCGTCCAGAGCGTGGCTGACTTTCAAGGCTCCTGTCTCCTGATTTAAAACAGTCGTACCATCGAAACACCATCGCATGGCTTGTACTTCCTGCGCCCAATGCAGTGTTGATATTGTCAGCCGCAGCCCGCGTACTGTGGCTTAACAAGTACTCATATAAGTATAGTGTACGAACTTGTCGCTCGTCCATTTTTCTTCAAAAGGACAAAACCGATTTTTTTTAAATATATAAATGGCACCTCGTAGTTGGCCTAGAGAGGCAGGGTCTACTTAACCGGTCAATCCTGTGGCTGCTTTAAGCGTACGCAAAGCCTCCAGCCAGGGGCATAAAACTTACAAACTAAGCGACTACACGCTAAGGGCTCCCCCAGTGGGGAACGAACCTCGGCTTAGAGCGTCGCTGGGGGGAGGACAGCAAGATGGGACAGGCTTTATCAAATTAGAGTAATTATTATTGAATGGGGAGTTTAAATCTACTGGCTCAGCTACGCTACCAGCTGGCACTTCATTCCCGCCTCGACAACCAGAGGGTTGCGATGGTTGGTGGCCTAATCGAAGAAACGCTTGGAATTGCATAACAAAACCGATCGCAAGGGCGGCTTTATATACCCCCACATCACTAGTATATCTAGAATGTTCTACAACATTCTAGAATATTATCGAAAACAATTAACTTGAAAAAGATAATAATTATCTTTTTTTTAATCGTTTTTATCACTAAACTTCTAACGATATTTTATTCATGAAAAATAATGAGCAAATAATGCAATAGCTAAGTTCATTACCGATTTAATTAAGAAGAAAAAGAAGAAAATACGTTTATTTGCGATAAACACGGCGCAAAGAAATAAAATAACAAAATAAAACAAAGAACAAGTTTGGGGACAATATGCGTCACATTCACGCAAAACGGCCGTCGCTCAGCATAATGCCGCGACCCCATACGAGACAGAGCCTCAGCGCTGGGTTTCAGCGACAGCCGGCGTTGACGTAATGACGTCGACCGGTGCATCATGCAGTGGAAGTAAAAATGCCAATTAAAATTAGATAAATAAGATTATTGAATATTTTCAAAGTTTATGTAAATATAATAGGTATAGAAGTTGAGTACGTACATTGCGTTCCGTCCGCGCTAGCACCCACCGACTCCGACGCCGGCGCTGCGGACGGATGCATTATCTGTGCCGTGCGCGCACCACGGCGCAGCTGTCAGAAATATTTTAGCTGTTGTTGTTTGTTTTGTCGGATAATTATATAACATGGCGCAGCACATTATATAATTTTATTGTATGATGGGATTATGTAACAATGATGTTTTTGTGTGATTGTGTGAGTTTGTGTTAAAAATATAGATTTTATAACAAAATAAAATAAAATACTCGGCGACTCAGAGATCAACCTTGCAATTGCAGTTCAACAAATTAAACATTTAAGACGCAGATGCCAATTGCCTTGAGTGCGTGATTTGCTGAGCTCACGCAACGCTTCGTACGTCCAGTCAGTAATAGGACTCGCCCAACAAGGAGCGCTGTCCCAAATTAGACGCATTATTAATTTGTTATATACAAAACAAAAGTTATTTTAATAAAATACGCATAGTTTTCATAAAAATACGCTTGATAGTTTTTGCGTGATTCTCAGTTTTATTATCCGCGATAGACATGCTACAAATTAATAGTACTATGTGATATAAACAATATCTAAAATATTCACTGATTAAGTTAAACTGCTCTAATTTTACATATATTTTTCCATATCATTAACACTACTCGTTTAGATGTGATCTTAAGTATAAAATTATTAAAAGTTGGTTGTCGTCGCCTTAAATGAGTCGCGACGTGGTTTGAACGCTCAATGACAAAATTAGCATTCAATTGTTCAGGCGCAGTTACCTGACATGCCGATAATGACACACATACCTGTACACGTCATTTTAATTGACGAGTTTTTAAGTAGCTTGTACTATGGACTAGAGCTAAACTATGAAGTGCTATGAATGAATTTTCTTCCAAACTTTATTTTATACTCATAGAGATTTTATTTATGTTATATCCGACTTCTTCTATTTCTTAAAGATTATTGACGTGTAAAAGTGTTTATCTACTCTCATATCGTAAAGTTCGAATTATAAACTTCAAAACGAGTTTATATTGACATACTTTATAAACACAATAGGTGCCGATTTTTTTTTTTTTTACCAATACGATACAGGACTAGTCCAAGAAGTTAATATCACCAAGGAGTTTCCATCAATTATTTTTTGTATTGGAATGCATATGCGGGGCGCGCTATTTTTATAGCATTACAAAAAAGTTTTGATTCTAATTTTTACTTGTCTGTGGCAGCGCCCGCTTTAGCGCATGCGCGGTGATGTGCTGGGTTTTGGCGCCATTCATGCGTTTTGTTGTACGGAATTTCATGGATTTTTTTTAAGTTAGGTTCAATCCTAATGTATGAGAGTAGATAAAGTAGTGTATGAAACTGCTCATAACTAGGTTTTAAAACATCCATGTGATAGGTACTAATAAAAGCCTCGTCCACACTCGTGTTTTAATAATTATGCAACAGTTTCATAAACTACTGTTTTACAAACTTAATTACAGAAATGAAATCATTTATCATGTTATATTGAACATTGCAGGAAGGCTCCCGATACAACGCTTTACACATAGCAGCCAAATCTTGTAACGCTGATATCTGCAACTTAATACTGACGACGGTAGGCAACCCGATGTTTGTGCAGACACTATACGGAATGGATGCTGACGCCGACTCTTGTATGGTAAGAATGAAAATAAATAATTATATTATCTATATCTATACTAATAATAAAGCTGAAGAGTTTGTTTGTTTGAATGCGCTAATCTCTGGAACTACCAGTCGGATTTGAAAAATTATTTATGAATTTGATACCACAATTCTTGAGGAAGGCTATAGGCTATTGCACATCACGCTAGGACCCTTAGGAGCCGAGCAAAAAGAAAAGAAAGTCAGAAGGAACGCTAAGCAAAAACGAAGTACCTAATAGCGCGAGCAGGTGATGCGATGCGACGGTGTGTGTCGGGGGAACCCGAAATTTCATGCGGACGAAGTCGCGGGCAGAAGCTAGTTTATGTATAATATTATGTAAGTTCACGGAACTTTGAAAACTTTCTTGCAATTGTAATAAGTACCAGGTAAAATATATTTTTTGATTGCTACAGTTTATTGTTTTTATTTTATTTGGGAAAAATTACGATATTACATTACGAATAACACTTATCAGTAAGGTATATAAAACAAAATCAATGTAATAACCACAACATTTTCTACATATTAACAAAGAGGCTTGCTATGATGAGGACTCATCGGTCAGCTAGTTGTTTGTCTCATTTAAGGAAACATTTAATATCGTAATAAACTAGTTATTTACCACAAGATGTATCTAAGTTGTTCAGAATATTAAGGGCCCCTTTTTCGAAATTTACGTTTCTAGATCGAGTTGTTTTCAGAGAAATCATCATATTTAAATCCGTAAAAAAATATATAGTACAGATACATCTTTGATCTAGTGACTTTTTTGGTTAAAAACACATTATTTAACATTTCGCTTGATAAAAAAAAAATCTGAAGTAAAGTCGATTTTGAAAGTATTTTAAGTTTTATGAGACTTGGGAGAACGCAACTTTTATGAAAATTTAACATTTCATTTACTAATCGGGTTTGACAGGGATATTTTTGGATAAATTTAAAATACGGCACTTTTTTTTTTTTAAATTAAATAAATACGTGAAAAACGGCTCGCGCGCACCGCGCCAGTGTCCTGCCGGACGTCATCGAGGGAGGACCTATGCAATTTTTGCTCGCGACCACATTATCGTCGCCGCAAGAAAAAAAGTGTATCTGTAATGACTAATCTACACAGAGTAGCCAAGTCAGTATGACTGAAATTCTACATTGTCATACTGACTTTAATGGAAACATTCACCTTTACAAGGTGCATTCAAGGAGGTGTACCTATTAAAATTTGTGTTTTGTTTTTATTATTACATTTTATTATATAATATTTTAGAGGAGACTCGCGCCCAGGATTGAGGAATATATCGGTCGATGAAAATGAACCTGCATCTAGCACACGACCACTTTTTATTGAATTTAAATTTTTATGCTAGTGCTAGTATATTTTATTTTTTAACCGACTCCAAAAAGGTGGAGGTTCTCAATTCGTCTGTATTTTTTAACGACTTCAAAAAAAGGAGTTACTCGTATCAATTCGATACGTACGTATGTAATATTACTGGATCTGCGATCACATAAATATGATGATCTATTAGGGCTTCCAAGCAAATATACAAAATTTTATAGATGTATGTTTATATGTATGTACTACATGATTCTACTACATGTTTCTTTCTAAAGGTCTGATGATAACCAGGTAAGTGCTTATTGGTCCTCAGTAATGGAAATAGTTAAGATGACCTGGCTTTCAAAATTTATCTAATTGAGCTCGGGTGCTACTACATGATACTTTCTGAAGGTCTGATAAGTCTGGTAAGTGCTTATTGGTCCTAAGTAATGGAAATAGTTAGAATGGCCTAGCTTTCAAAATTTATCTAATTGAGCACGGGTGCTACTACATGATACTTTCTGAAGGTCTGATGATGACCAGGTAAGTGCTTATTGGTCCTCAGTAATGGAAATAGTTAGGATAGCCTAGCTTTCAACATTTGTCTAATTGAACACGAGTGCTACTACATGATACTTTCTGAAGGTCTGATGATGACCAGGTAAGTACTTATCGGTTCTCCATAACGAAAGTAGTTAGGATGACCCAGCTTTCAACATTTATCTAATTGAGTACGGATGCTACTACTAGATACTTTCTGAAGGTCTGATGATGACCAGGTAAGTACTTATCGGTTCTCAGGAACGGAAATAGTTAGGATGACCGAGCTTTCAACATTTATCTAATTGAGCACGGGTGCTACTACATGATACTTTCTGAAGGTCTGATGATGACCAGGTGAGTGCTTTTTGGTCCTCGGTAATGGAAATAGTTATGATGGCCTAGCTTTCAACATTTGTCTAATTGAGCACGGGTGCTACTACAAGATACTTTCTAAAGGTTTGATGATGACCAGGTAAGTGCTTATTGGTCCTCAGTAATGGAAATAGTTAGGATGGCCTAGCTTTCAACATTTGTCTAATTAAGCACGGGTGCTACTACAAGATATTTTCTAAAGGTCTGATGATGACCAGGTCAGTGCTTATTGGTCCTCAGTAATGGAAATAGTTAGGATAGCCTAGCTTTCAACATTTGTCTAATTGAACACGGGTGCTACTACATGATACTTTCTGAAGGTCTGATGATGACCAGGTAAGTGCTTATTGGTCCTCAGTAATGGAAATAGTTAGGATGGCCTAGCTTTCAACATTTGTCTAATTAAGCACGGGTGCTACTACAAGATATTTTCTAAAGGTCTGATGATGACCAGGTCAGTGCTTATTGGTCCTCAGTAATGGAAATAGTTAGGATAGCCTAGCTTTCAACATTTGTCTAATTGAACACGGGTGCTACTACATGATACTTTCTAAAGGTCTGATGATGACCAGGTAAGTACTTATCGGTTCTCAATAACGAAAGTAGTTAGGATGACCCAGCTTTCAACATTTATCTAATATCTACCTGGTCATCATCATACCTTCAGAAAGTATCATGTAGTAGCACCCATGCTCAATTAGACACATTTTGAAAGCAAGGTCATCCAAACTATTTCCATTACTGAGGACTAATAAGCACTTACCTGGTGATCTTCCATTATCTTGAATACTATGAAACTCACACTGTGCCCTAAGTTGGAGTAAATGTAAGCCAACAAAAAATGAATGGTCACGATCCGATTAATAGTTTCGGAGATATGCGTGGACAAACATACATACATACAAACATACATCTATAAAATTTTGTATATTTGCTTGGAAGCCCTATTAGATCATCATATGTGAATATCTCGCAAATCCAATAATATTGCATACATACGTATCGAATTGATAACTCCTTTTTTTGATGTCGTTAAAAATAACTTTAATTTCGGAAGTCGGTGGCATAACACGAAAATACAAAACCAAAGACACCGAGTTCCGAAATTAAAGTTATTTTTCACTTTGTAGTGTTTTGTTTTGGAAGTCGGTTTTAATTTTGATAAAAAAAATATTATTTTATTATATTATAATAAATCATATTTGTTTTTCATTATAGTACTCACCAAATCTTCTAAAACCATTCTTTAAATTCTATAGAATGATCAGCGCCTGCCAGTCATGCATTCATAACAATATAAGTGTATTAGTGTTTACAGTCAATAGTGCAGTGGACAGTACATCAAGCTATACGTTTTTGTTGCAAACTAGCTCTTATCACCAGCACGCCAATAATATTTGAATTACTGATTTATTTATACTGTGGCGTGCTCGCCCGCCGCCATAGGTCACCGGAGTTCATATCGCGACGGCTCCTGTGCAACGCGGACGCAAGCCGTCTCGGTGCGTAAAATGCCTAAACTTTCGGAATAAGGGGCCCTTAATAACTTTACTTCGAAAAGCCTTTTTGTTTAGCATAAATATATCAATATCTATGAAGTGTTTTTGCGTGAGACGCTGAAGGGGTGCACGTTTACCTGCATTGGTCCGGTATGATGCCTGCTCAAACAATCGGATATCGCGCACTCCACGACGATGAATTGATCTAGGAACAATTCGCTGCTTTGCATGAATACCCGCACAAACTGCCGACTATGCCGTTATGAATGTGAGTCTTACTGACCGTGAAATAAGGACTATTTTGCATTTGGCTGTGTTTTGTTTTGTGCGGGTATTCATGCAAAGCAGCGAATTGTCTTATAAATTGGATTGGGTATTTGGTTAGAGACGGCGGACATTTCGCGGTCTTTTGCGGTAAAATGTCCGCCGACTGCTGAGCGCCTTAGTAGAAGTCCTCTCCGCGGTACGCGAGAGGTCATCCGGCAAGCATCAGTGGCGCGGTCGTTTTGTCCTCCGTGTTTGTTATTGCATAGATTTCCATACGTTCATTCGATGAGAAATTGTCCATCTTCTGTTCAGTGCGTTATCTCGACGAAACGATGTTAAGTAACCCATGTGTCTACCCACAGGAGTTCGCAAGCATACTAGTGGACCGCTACCTGAACACTCCCGACAAGGCGATCAACGAGACGCCGCTGCATTTCGCCGCCAAGTTCGGCGCGGAACACGCGGTCGATGTGCTCACGTCCTTCCCGCAGTGCAACCGCGGCGCTGTCAACAAGTACGGCGAACAGGCTAAAGATGTAAGTCATACGTTTAACCAATGGTATCATAAGTAATAAAAGTTAAATTTAAAATTTGAAAAACCGCCGATACAATAAATATCCTTTAAAAAGTAATAAATAAAATGTATTGGCTATTTAAGTTTAATATGTTGTATTTTGTTCCAAGCGTCGCGTCGCGTCGTGTCGCGCTATATTTGTCTGCTCATTGACCGATAGAATCTGCTTTAGACTCAGCATTATATATAGTGCATCGTAATGTCAATGAAATTCAGCCATCTTCTTAGCCAGACTGAAATTAAAAAAAAAATGATTTAAATTACATAAAATGGCAAGGTCATTAAGAAGTGTTTATCTTAAATTCAACATTGGTCAATAGCGCGTGTTTTTTTTTTGTCTGTTATCAAGTAGTTAAATAAAGTTTTCTATGCAATGCCGTAGCTTCAAAAGGTATTATGTCTTAACTTGATGAAGAAAAGGATTTGAAAACTGGCGAATATATAAAAAAAGAAACACTACAAAAGAAAAACTACAGATAAGTAGTTGCAGTTTTTTTTTTCGTTTTATTATTCTAAGAAAACATTTTATTGACAGATGATCTGCAAGAGAGCCCCGAACACTCCCGCGGACGTGGCCGGGCGCATCGCGTGCATGCTCCAGGAGCGCTACTACGTGCCCGTGCTGCACGCCGAGGATGGCAGCGGCGTGCCAACCATCGGCCGCGCCTTCACGCCGGCCGATCCGCCCGTACGTATAGCGCGATAGCGTCACGCTACCATGCAAGGGGGTTACATAATATGAATAACTCTATACTTAAAAAAAAAAAACAGCATTGTTACAGACATACAAGGTGTTTTTTTTGAGATGGGGGCAGTAAGGACATGTACCATAACCGCTTTCCCTACAAGGAGACTATCCTTAACTTTTTGAGACTTTGTGATCTGCATTTTTTATTTTTTATAGAAATTTTTGATCCTTATAATAAACAAGATCGATTGGCATCAAAAAATACTGTCCATTTTCTTGCTGACTGTACATTTTTTCTAACTCTGGGAATGCAGATAAAAAAATTAAGGGTATAGGAAAAGAAGGGGCTCGTCGACATATTTCGTAAAATCTAACTATGCCATTCGATTCGTTATAAAAGAGCCTTTCATTTGGTTTATTCAGAACTGTATAAAAAGAGCCCATTGTAAAGATAATCCATAAACCAAAATAATCTAAAAACGACTAAAAGAATCCTATAGCAGCTCAAACTTCACATTGCATGCAAAACCGGTAAAGAAGGTCTATAAGAAATTTTAAAAACGCGTCCATTATGCATGCTCGCGAAGGAGGAGGTGACGGATTCCCATGCACTCTCGCTCCCTACCATGGCCTGTACCAGGGCCGGACGCGAGAGATCGCCGCCGCCAATCGCCTCCGCGAGGACGCGGCGGTGCTCTGCCCAAGCCGGGCAGACCTCCACCATATGCTCCACCGTGTCCTCCGGAGGCCATCTTAGATAATCTGTCAATAACATCAATCAATCTGCCTAGCCTTTTCCCAACTATGTTGGTGTCGGCTTCCAGTCTAACCGGATGCAGAATACCAGTATTTTACATGGAGCGACTGCCTATCTGACCTCCACAACCCAGTTATTGGGTAATACCTTGGATACCCCTTGGTAAGACTGGTTGTCAGACTTTCGGGCTTCTGACGACCCGTAACGACTGCCAAAGATCTACGAATGACAGCCGGGACCAACGGCTTAATCTGTCAATAACATGTTCAACAAAAATTTGCCATCACCTATCTCTGAATATTTTTTTGTTGATGAGCCCCTTCTGTTCCTGTGCCTTTAATTAGCCATAATCGCTGTTTTTTTTTTTTTGTTGATGAGCCCCTTCTTTTCCTTTGCCCTTCAAATGTTTCAAAAAGCTAAGTGCAATCTCCTATGACTAATTTCTTGTAGCCACAACAATTGAGGTACCTGCCCTTATTGCACCGTCTCAAAAATCCACCCTATAATAATCCTCAGTATAAAATTTACAATATACAGTAAACCAAACTAGGTTTATACCTGAGACTTGGGAGTCAGTGTTCCTCCATTAAAAAAGTCATTAGGTACGTCGTAGATAATTGAAAATGTAGTGAAAAAAAAAGGTACTTGAGTACATTTTTTTAATAGAACATGTATAAAAATTACAATCTTGGAAGCATGAAATGTGTGTGATGGGGTAGACTGTCCATCTAGCTGGGGGGCGTCCCACACGTTACCGATACGCGGTCTCCACTCCCGGACTCGCCTGCTCCACCGGCCGTCGGTCTATCGACAAACATGGCCAGTCCACTGCCACTTCAGTTTGCTTACTCTGCAAGCTTTGTCAATTAATCTGGTTCTACCGATATTTCGCCAGTTCCCTATTTCCACATCGTCGTCGTGCAGTGAAAACTTATTTAAAAATATAAAAATAGAAGGCATTAGAAGCATTTTAGAGCTATGCACTTTTGTTCTAAATAAGCTTTACGAGGTTTCCTACATCACAAATAAATAATAAATAAAAAATAAAAAACGTTGGGATTAGGGCAGGAAAATGAATGATAATCATTTATTAAAAAGTTGTTTTTTTTTACTATATTTTTCCACAGGAAATAAACCTCGACCCGCTCAGTCCGCGCTACGAGATCCGCGCCTACGCGGGCCCTATGGAGGAGCGCGCTGCGGAGCAGTTCCGGCGGCGCTGGAAGACGCCACCGCGCGCGGCCCGGGCCCCTGCGCCCGGGGCCCCGCCCGTGCCCACGGCGCCGCGCATGCCGCTGTCGCACTACACCGTGGACAGTCCCGCGCCGCCCGCCAGTCCGAAGCCACAGGCTTTTAGGCTCAAGGAGATCACTAAAGGACTCGAAACTGTTGGCAGGTTAGTATGGCATACATATAATACAACTTACTTGTGGGGCTTGTGGCTAAGCAATAACAGCCTCATGGATCGATCGATCAGGTTAAGATACGCTCTCCACAGTTGGTCCGTGAATGGGTGACCATCTTTACATTCCTCCGTGCCTCGGAAAGCACGTTAAGCCGTTGATCCCGACTGTCATTCGTGAATATTTGACAGTCGTTACGGGTCGTCAGAAGCCCGAGTCTGATAACCAGTCTTACCAAGGGGTACCGTATTACCCAGTAACTGGGTTGTGGAGGTCAGATAGACAGTCGCTCCATGTAAAAAACTGGTATTCAGCTGCATCCGGTTAGACTGGAAGCCGACCCCAACTTAGTTGGGAAAAGGCTAGGCAGATCAGATTGATTATATTTATTGTGAACTATGCTTTATTAATGAAAGCTTTCTATTTACAGAAACTTAGCGGAAGAAATGAAAGTAGGCTGGAAGGAGTACTGGCCATTCTTAGACACGTTCACCGACCTCCGAACACCCGAAGGCCTAACCTTACTAGAGAACTATTTAAAAAATAAGTACGAAAGCGCCTGCTCACACGCATACAGCGACAGTTGCGCACAATCCCATGTTCCCGACGACCTTTCACTATCAAGAATAAGTCTATGTATGACGCAGCAAAGTCCCTCCAAAGATTCCACACTAAGCCCCATGTCAGAACTTTGTGTTGCCATGAAATTGTGCAATATAGCCAATGAAAGACCTGCCCATTGGAGGAAAACGGACCCTTTAAGACAGAGGCTTTGCAGACAGCCTGGGGCTAAAGCAGTGAACGGGGATGCGCCTATAGTCAACCACACGGTCAGCCAACTACTCT
This sequence comes from Dicycla oo, assembly GCA_948252095.1. Classification (NCBI taxonomy): domain Eukaryota; kingdom Metazoa; phylum Arthropoda; class Insecta; order Lepidoptera; family Noctuidae; genus Dicycla; species Dicycla oo. The sequence goes on from OX411716.1 coordinate 21,838,856, forward strand.
GTATAGAGCGGACCTGCCAGGTCTTCGCTAAGAGGATTGCAGATGCGCTCACATTCAGCCTTACCGCCGAACCAGAAACGGCCGGCGACTCGCTCAAATCCGAATCAAAGCACCTACAACACACTATATTCACGTACATGGACGACGAAAGATTTCAGAGCATAAATTTCGCTTTAATACACTCACGATTAGCCCAACTAGTCGTCTACAAGCTAAAACAGCAAACGAACGATCTTGATGACGTCAATCATTTGTTGGAATTCTTAGTTAAGCTCCGATGTCCGAACGATGACATATTTAGTTCAGATGATGAAAGAAAGCCGACTTACAGGTGCGCGAATAGAATGAAAATGACACATGTTATAGACGGCCATGTTAGGTGCTTAGCTAGCTTCATATGTGAAGAGTTGACAGAAGTAGAACTACTAAAAGCCCCGGCTATGTCCGAGGTGGAATGTACAGAGTTATGGGAAAAAGCTTCTAAGTGCAGGTGCGATTGGAAGATAGAAGTTTTCGAACGAAACAGTAAAAAGAACGCGTCGTTTAGGAAAAATAGATCTATTTTGTCGACCAGTCCGAAGAGTGAGGGTTTTGTTAGAAGACTGACGTTTGATCATGATATTGGTGAGTGACTCTTTTAGTTATTTTATTTCTAAAATACAACTAATGGCTATCTTGAAGCCCGTAAATAATACGTGCTAAAGATATTGTAGCAATCACCAAACCCAGCTAGTCTTATTATTTATTTATTAAAACTTTATGCACAAGTTAAATATTACTTATGTGTATGTTAATCAATTATCAAATAATTTTTCTGACTTGGTCCTATATTAAAGTTGTTATCAATGACTAGACACCCCGAAACTGCCAGTTATTTCAATAACACCTTGTTTAGGTGCCGTGTTTAATTCCTTATTAGGTGATATCTTTAATCTTTTTTAATCAGTTTTTCTGTACATTGTTCTCGCAACAAGATTAATGTACTCAAGATTTATCTAATAAGCACCTTGACTTAAAAGTGTTCTTGGAGTTTCTCGTTCGTTGTTCTTATCTTCTTCTTATACAGTATGTTAACCAACAGAGGGCGTTCCCGTTAACCCGCAATAGTATAGCATCCATACATGCTAAAAAAAATATTACCATTCGAAAACAAAATGGTTTTTATTTTTTTTTAATATTAAAATATTCACTAAAATATTCAAAAAAATATAAAAATATTCACTAAAAATAAAAACTAAATTGCGATGTTTCCGTCCTTCAAGTACGCGTGTACAGAGTGTTTCTTTTACGTATCAATTTAACATTTTTAGTGAATATTTTAATATTAAAAAAAATAAAAACCATTTTGTTTTCGAATGGTAATATTTTTTTTTAGCATGTATGGATGCTATACTATTGCGGGTTAACGGGAACGCCCTCTGTTGGTTAACATATCGCACCTTGAAAACAAAAGTGGCGTTATACAAAAATTAACATTTTTCAGATGTCCATTTAAAGCTTTTTTGACGCAGCATTTTGGTCAATATCTTAGCAAATAACTGAAATAAAAGACTGCAATTTGACTTTCTTACTCTAAGTTTTGTATACACTGAAAATATGCCAGTAAATTATGGAGTTATTTAGAAAACATAGTTTTGATAATGCCACTTTTGTTATCAAGGTGCGATATGTATATAAAAATCAATTGCTGTTCGTTTTTAGTCTCGCTAAAACTCAAAACGGCTTGACCAGTTTGAATATTTTTGTATTTTTTTTTTTGCTTCTAATACTGGGTTTTTCTTAAAATAAAATGGAATAACGGAAATTGATAATTTGACAGGACAACGTCCAGTGGGTCAGCTAGTTTATATATAAAAATAAATTGCCGTGCATCAGTTTCGCAAAAACTCGAAAATGGCTCGACCGATTTGAATATTTTTTTAATTTGTTTTGTTCGCCTTTTTACTGGGGTGGTTTAGAAAAAAAGAAAATTAGGAAATCCCAAAGGAACGGCCGAAAAATATAAATAGAAATTTCAGCTATAGAAGTCAGTCTCCATATTCTGTTTGGAATTGTCTGTTTTGGAATGGTAGCTTCAACTAACTGACCGACTCCTTGATAATTCAAACGTGCCTGTAAATTGTTTAAGAGCCTATACTACCTCAAATGGCTTAGCATGATCCTCCGTTGTGTCGAAAATACTGCAGCATTATTTTTTAAATAAATATATGTAACAGTTGAGGATTAATGTTAAGTACTATGTGTGGCAATAACACGATTCCATAAAATCTCGATAGAAAAAATTCCAAAGTTACCTCTAAACCGAACAATAAACCGCTGGTATTCAAAAACTACTTCAAATTAGATCATGAAACTTTGCATACTAACTGAACTAACTATCAAGCAGGTCTTATGTGTTTTTTTTTTTAATTAGCATTATTTTCACCGTAAAAAGAAATTACTGATACTATCGGCGTCTTGAAGTTTGTTCCCTGCCGCCCGAACATCCCCGCTCAGTCTCGCTTCGGCTTTCTAACGGGAGGGCTGTGTCGCTTGCGCTCAGAACACACAGATAAAATAGGTATGATAAAGAGTGAGGTGGTGCGGGGAAGTGGGGGCGAAATTAGAATTTGAGCTGAGGTTGTATAGGCTCTTAATTGAAATAAATTTGGTTTGAGTTTGATAAACAATGATATTGTAATATAGGTGACGGCAAGCTGCAGCACAGTGAGTCAGAGAGTCCTGTGAACGTGAACTCGCCGGCCGGAGACAGCGCGGCGCTGTACACCGTGGTCACCAACAAGTGTACCGTCGTGAACGCTGAGGTAAGTCGACAAACAAAATAAAAATAAGTTATTTCGACCCATACGAAGGCAACTAAAAAAAAGTACATCATCTGCCTACATGTTCGGGTTGGCTTCTATTCTAAGCGGATGCAGCATTGTACTATAACAGTCAGAAGTCAACTAGCAATCTCCCAAAACTATGGCATAGCAATATTAGTTGTACTTATGACCTTCTATAAGAACGTTTGACAATACTACACATTGGCAACTTTGGCAGCCCATATAGCGCAGGCGATAATGGTCAGTGCGTCAAAGAAATGCCAAATGAATACTAGTCGGCACAACGCCATGATCCCTTAGCATGTATTCAGACATGTAACAGAATGTATGTATTTTGAAGAAAAATAACATATTCACTGACAAAGTGAAGAGTTTTAACCACGTGAACGATGTATAGTAATCATAAGCGTCGAAACTATAGTTAGTCCCGTCAGGTACCAAACCAGAGTGGTCGTAAGAATAAAGTTCCACTCTTGAAACGCATACACCGACACAAACTTGTCGTATAATATTTTCGATTACACGGACATTGTTACCGCCTCTGATTGACACTGCCCACAAAAATCGCTTTCTGACAAGTTCAAAACATCATAATTCAACAGGAATTCGACTATTGTATTTAATAATCTTGCTATCGTGAGCTGTGTGATCTATCTTCCTTATTTTCGGCAGCAGTTTGAAGAGCAACAGTTTTAGTAAGTATTAAGCAAGCTGTCGACAGCCTTTGGCACATAGTCGGTTCCGAAATAGTTCTTGGTTTGCGTCCGATACTTTTATACAGGGCTATTTTTAAATCACTAGCAAAATTTTCACAGAGTGTTCTACCTGTAGCCGCCACTGACCCAGCACGTTTTGACACTCAGATCAAAGAAACAGTGAAATCAACAGTTCTGAAAAGAACTCAAAATCTGTTAAAGAAATAGTACAGCAACTGCCAACACCACACACCGCCGTCGGACTTCGCACCAATCTTCAACCACGCGCGGTAGCACAGCACACACGTCTTCACTGGACACTTCCGCCTCGATGAATGCCGCACAACGTGTGCCACCCATATTGGTTGGGGAAAAAGTTTCTTCGCATTTTTTAAGAAAATTCAAAACATTTTTTAATATAGTTTATTTACATTTAACTAAAGTATGTAGGTACCATTTTGTTCGATAACTTTTTGCCATCTTGTAGGTAGGGACATGATCCCATTGCTATAGAAATTTTGGGACTTCTGGTCAAAATACCGCGACAAGTGGTTTTGGCAGTCCTCTCGTGATGTTAACCTGACACTGCCTAAAGAATTCTGAAGAGACCGAAACAGGTGGAAATCTGAAGGTGCAAGGTCAGGACTATACGGCGGATGCATTAACACCTCCCAGCCAAACTCTCTTAATTTTTGCTGAGTGGCTAAAGATGTGTGAGGTCTAGCGTTATCATGATGAAAAACCACACCCCTTCTGTTGATTAATTCCGGCCGCTTTCTCTCAACTTCTTGCTTTAATCTCATCAGTTGTTCGCAGTAGAGTTCAGAATCGATGGTCCTGCCTGGTGGTAACAGCTCATAATGAATAATGCCCTTCCAATCCCACCACACACACAGCATCACCTTGTTGCGAGTTAACCCGGGTTTCGCCACAGTCTGTGAAGCCTGACCGGCCTTTGACCACGACCTTTTTCGCACGTTCTTGTCATATGTGATCCACTTTTCATCACCAATTATCAGCTTCTTCAAAAATGGTTCGGTTTCATTACGTCGTAATAAAGAATCACAAATGAGTACACGGTTCATTAGGTTTCTTTCAGTGAGCTCGTGAGGTACCCAAATGTCGAGCTTTTTTGTGTACCCAGTTTTTTTTCAAATGCGCCAAAACTGTTTTGTGGTCAATTTCCAGTTCTTCAGCTACGTCGTAACTACTGATATGCCGATCTTGCTCCACTTTTTCAAAAATGGCATCCATTTTATCCGTAATAGGGCGACCAGAGCGACGTGCATCTTTGACATTAAAATTTCCGGATTGAAAACGCTTAAACCAAATTTGTGCTACTCTCACTGACACTACACTAGATCCATAAACATCGCAAATATTTTCGCGGCTTGCGTTGCATTTTTACCTTTTTTGTAGTAAAATTTTAAAATGTATCGAATTTCTTCATTAGATTCACTCATCTTGACGGTACGAAAAACAAATGAAAATCACACATTTTCCTAATTTGAATTTGGAATTATGTTCTTTAAAATTTAAACTTTCAATGATACCAAAACCAGCCAGATATAAATAGAGCCAAAGAGATTTTATTACAAGTTCATACATACTATAATGCGAAAAGACTTTTTCCCCAACCTAATATAACCGCGGTGTTCCGAGCAGCGAGACTCTCCCCGACCTCCTCAGATAGTTCCCTATCTGCTGACCCCACCCTTTTTGGCTTGAGTGAATCCGTTATCATAGCGGGTGACCTCAACGCCAAACATTCCGCCTGGAATAGTACCAGGACCTCTCGCAGAGGTAGACTTCTGTTCAACCTCTGCTCCCTCCTGAGTTTCGATGTCATCGCCCCGATGACTCATACTCACTTTCCTCACAACCCTGACCACACCCCTGACGTACTTGATGTAGCGCTTCTAAAGAATGTTAACCTACGATTAGACTCTATAGAGGCGATACATGAACTGACCTCTGACCACCGACCAGTCGTCGTAAACCTGGCACCCCGCATAGGTCTCCGTGACCCCAGTCAACCCTCTCCCACCCAAAAAGTGACCGACTGGAGGAAAGTAAGCGAATGTCTGAAATCCACCACGTCCCCCACTTAGACTCCATCCCCGACCACTTTGACTCTATCGCTGACACGACGGCCGCGATCGACTCATTCACAGAACACGTACAATCAGTCTTGGACGATTGTTCAAGGGAAATTCCAGCGATGGAAGACCATCGCTCACCCAGCTCTCAACCTGTAGACCATGCTCACCTCTCTGAGGTCGACGCGGAAGTCGAACGTAGAGCCTCGATCCGTCCCTCCCGTTGAAGACCCTGATTGTCCTCTGCCCCCCGTCACTCCAGACGAGTTGCAGGACATAATCAAGGGTCTTAAACCCCGTAAAGCCCCCGGCTCAGATGGAATTACCAATAGGGTGATCCAACTCTTCCCTGCCCACCTTATAATGCTCATGGCCACCATCTTCAATGGTGCCATGAGCAACAACATCTTTCGTCAAGCATGGAAAGAGGCCACTGTAATTGGCATCCCCAAGCCCGGTAAGCCCAAGGCTGAGCCCACTAGTTACCGCCCCATCAGTCTGCTCAATGTGCTCGGCAAAATCTATGAGAGGCTTATGTACGAGTATAAGCGACTGGAGACTATGCCGAAACAAAGGGTCTCATCCCTAACGAGCAGTTTGATTTCCGAACGCAGCATACCTGCGTTCATCAGGTGGTGGACCTGATGAACGCAGGAGTGCTGCGTTCGGCAAAATCTAAGATAGACTTATTTATAAGCGCCTCAGAGACTATGCCGAGATAAAGATAGAAATGTGTGATTTCATCCCTAACGAGCAGTTTGGTTTTCGAACGCAGCATTCCTGCGTTCATCAGGCCCACCGCATCATCGAACACATAAGCGTTGGCTTCCAACGTGGTTTGATGACGGGTGCTGTCTTCTTTGATATAGCGAAAGCGTTCGACAAAGTCTGGCACAACGGCTTATTATATAAGCTCTACCAACTTGGCGTGCCGGATCGTCTCGTACTCATCTTACGAGACTTTTTGTCGAATCTCACCTTTCGCTATCGCATAGAAGGAGCGCTATCCTCCCCCCATCCCATCCGTGCAGGAGTCCCACAGGGCTCTGTACTCGCTCCCCGTATCTTCACGCTGTTCACCAGCGATATCCCGAAAAGTAAAAAGGCGCAGTTAGCTCTGTTCGCAGACGACACGGCCATTTACTACTCGGGCAGGGACCAACACCCGATATCTCGCACTCCAAACCGCAGTCGATAACCTCGGCGCCTGGTTTAGGAAGTGGAGAATCGAGGTCAATCCAGACAAGAGTCAAGCGGTCCTCTTTCTGAGACCGCGTCGCACTCGACTTCCCCCCCCCCCCCAGACCGATCACCATGGATCCCTTGGGAGACGCGAGCCAAATACCTCGGTGTGACCCTCGACCATCACCTCTCCTTCGCTGAGCACATAAAGCATCGTTCAGCAAGCGTTCGCGCGCCGCTTTCGCTCTCGGTAGACTCCACTCCGTTCTGAATGCACGTAGCAAATTGTCACTTAGGTGCAAATTGCGCATTTATACAGCGTGCATTCGCCCCATCATGACCTATGCGGGTTCAGTGTTTGCGCGCGCAAAACCTCACCTCATTCATAGGATGCAGGCCCTCCAAAACCGTTTCCTCCGAAAGGCAACGGGAGCCCCTTGGTTCGTTCGGAACGAAATCCTCCACGTAGATCTCGACATTCCCACCATCTCCCAGTTCTTGAAACGCAATTCCAAGCGTTTCTTCGACTCAGCCACCAACGATCGCAACCCTCTGGTTGTCGAGGTGGCTAGCTATGTCCCCTCTCGTATTAGTAAGGTCCGCCGCCCTAGGCTTGTCCTCTCAGATCCCGACGACCCCATAACTCTTCTCCAGGAGAGCAGTAGGGACCGTAGGAACAAACACAAATCGACATCCCCACCTCGCCGCCGAGGTCCCTCGCGACGACCCCGTAATAATCGTCCTCCTCCCCGTCCCTTGCTCGGGTATGAAGTGCCAGCTGGTGGCGTAGCTGAGCCAGTAGCTTTAAACTCCCCTGACAATAATAATCATTCAAATTTGATCCAGCCTGTCCCATCTTGCTGTCCTCCCCCCAGCGACGCCCTAAGCCGAGGCCCGTTCCCCAGTTAAGTCCTAGTCCGGTTAAGTAGTCACGGCCTCTCTAGGCCAACTACGAGATGCCATTCACAAAAAAAAAGAGCAGCGAGACGCGTGAGTGTCCAGTGAAGACGTGTGTGCTGTGCTACCGCACGTGGTTGAAGATTGGTGCGAAGTTCGACGGCGGTGTGTGGTGTTGGCAGTTCCTGTACTATTTCTTTAACAGATTTTGAGTTCTTTTCAGAACTGTTGATTTCACTGTTTCTTTGATCTGAGTGTCAAAACGTGCTGGGTCAGTGGCGGCTACATACCCATGACTATGAACAACTTTCACTATGGGACCAACTCTGAAATCACGAAAAAAAATCAGCTGTTTCATAAGAAAGTTCTATACCTAGTCGACCAAAACGTATGAAACAGCTGATTTTTTTTCGTGATTTCAGTGTTGGTCCCATAGTGAAAGTTGTTCATATTCATGGATAGAACACCCTGTGAAAATTTAGCTAGTGATTTAAAAATAGCCCTGTATACGGTGCTGTGCCTGTGGTGTTTAAAATGCAACTATATTCATATTATTTTATCTTTGAGCTTGTTACGGTACCAAATCATTTGGTTTTTACGCGAATACGCGCTTTCGGAGAGTTAATGTCAGCATTGCATTGGTGCGTCATAGTAAGCGGAAACAGTGTACGTGCTTATCTTATTCGTATATTATTGGTCGTTAATAGTGGCGACGTCACATCGCGGTGCTGGCCGGCGATACATTGTTTTCAAATAGGCACCTTTTGAATCATCCTCGACCGCAGAATGCGAAAGTGTTAGGTAGTAGTACTTATGTTCTATAATTTTCTTAAGCTATTTTGAGCCCAGAAAAGGGAATCCGCATGATGTGTGTATCATTTTGCGGAAACGATACGAGTTCACCACCGGACTTGTTTAGTTACTTTTTAACCTCAGTAACTCTGAACATTTCTATAAGAAGAGCAGAACTACTAAACTAATCTTTTTGTCGTGAACATGTCTTTTCGCTCGGTATACTCACCACCAAAGTTCAATATTTCAGACTGAGAAAATGATGTAAGATTTCAATAGCTAATGAATAACTACGATACCTTTAATGCTAGAGTAATGGTTGAGCATGCAAAAGACAGGTCACGTCTGCAGATTTTCATTTGTCTATGACCTCACCTCGCGCGCGCTGAGGTATGCGCGCAACTCACTATGTTTCGCCATGTGTCATGGCAGAACGTGTTCAGCTAGAACGGTGGTTCTGGTGTCGTTGAATATATAGATTAGGGCCTAAAGAGAAACAATAAAGATTCGCCGAAATAAGGTTGAAATGCATAATTATGAAAGTGAAAATACATGTCGCGTCATACCGGCCGTAAATCACAATCGATGAAAGCTTACTCGATAAGGTGCATTCCTTTTATATTCCTTGGTAAGCCTAAAAATTCGTGTCCCACACCCAGCGGAGCCGCCAAGCCATTGCAGAGCGCGGGTGGTTCCAGGAATTAGTTCTATATTTGTTCCATCGGTATTCATATGAAAGTTAATTTGTTTTGCGTCATTTCTTGCAGTAATGCTCTAGACAGACGAACTGCATTTCAACTGCATTCCGACTGAAAATTTGCAGATTGAATGCAGTTAGTACAACTGCAATAAAACTGCAAACACTGTGCAGCCCGATTGCAGTCGGTGTGCAGTTAGCGTGCAGTTCAAATGCAGTTGGACAACTGAATTTGAACTGCTATAGAACTGCATCACCACGCAGATTGCGTGCTAGGATATACCTACCCCGCCCGCCCTCTCCTGTCTCGCTCTAAATGAAGTTCTATAGTAGTCCTAATGCAGTTGGTCCAACTGCATTTGAACTGCACGTTGACCTTGCAGTCAGCGTGCAGTCGTTGGAACTGCACGCCAACTGCAATCGGGCTGCACGGTTGGTTTGCAGTTTTATTGCAGTCATACTAACTGCATTCAAACTGCTTTGCAGTCGGAGTGCAGTTGAAATGCAGTCCGTCTGCCTAGAGCCTAAATGCTTCTCGTAACGACCTTCAGCCAACACTACTACTTTAACTATTACTACGTCTTTAAGCGACTGATAGTCCTCAGATTAGTCTTACTTCTACTTGTGTGCTTCTCGTTTTATTAAAAACCAATTTTTTGTTACGCTTAATTTGTTAAATTTTATTTAAGGGCGTTTTGTGGGATTGTCTTATGATGTTTTGACGTTCGAAAAGTGCTGATTCTCAGCCTAGTTGAAATAAATGACTTTTGATTTTGAAATGTTAGACCGAAACCTCCAGGCAACCGGACTCTTCTTTCTAGAACACTTATGATCATACCATGTAGGCACATATGTAGTACTTATGTATTCAGTTGAAACACAATTATATTATAACATCTATCATATTTCGTCTACTTTCACCAGAAAAAATTATTTTAACTGTTATTTCTAACTATAAGAAATCGTAGGTTGCGAGAGGAGCGACGGGAGTTCACAGCAACAGTTGCTGTGAACAAAAGATTTCACGAAAACTTATGGCGCGGACCTAAACTGCCCTTATTTATTTTTTCTTACACTTATTTTTGGTATGAAAACTGCTGTAGTGTGCAAAGTATCGCTGGCAACAGACAAGTGATGACGTGTGCATAGGACAGGACAAGAGACATATGGGTGTTTAAAGTTTAATTAAAACATTATTCTGAAATATAAATCGTTTATTTGCTTGTAATGTAGGTATACAGATAAGACAGATTTTTTTTATAAAATAGTCCTAATACGTTTTACCTTAAGGCTTTCAAAATCTTTATAAAATAGTCCTAATACGTTTTACCTTAAGGCATTCAAAATCTTTATAAAATAGTCCTAATACGTTTTACCGTAAGACATTCAAAATCTTTATAAAATAGTCCTAATACGTGTTACCTTAAGTCATTCAAAATCTTTATAAAATAGTCCTAATACTTTTTACCTTAAGGCATTCAAAATATTAATAAAATAGTCCTAATACGTTGTACCTTAAGGCATTCAAAATCTTTATAAAATAGTCCTAATACGTTTTTCCTTAAGGCATGTATTTTTTTTATAAAATAGTCCTAATACATTTTGCCTCAAGGCATACAAATTTTTTTGTAATTCCAATTTAAATTGGGTTTTAGGCCGAAATCTATAAACGTTGTTTAGTTCGTCCTTGACTTAGGCATGTACTCGTCTCTATCTTGCACTTGTAGTTTAACAGTTCTACTACAGTAACAGGAATAACGCCTAGCCAAAGTAGGTGCTAATGCTAAATAACGTTTATAAATCTCGGTGTTATTATTATTGTTTGTTACAACCGTTATAAAACATACTTACAGTAGAATCGACATCGAAGGGAAGTTACCAACACGTCATACTAAGCGGACGTCATACAAAGCACAGTCTTAGAGCAAAACTACAAAGTGAATGTATTATTTAAAAAAAAAAAAAAGAAACATGAGCTGACACTAAACAAACAAAAAATTGTTGTCTGCTCTTGCTTATTTTGTCGCTATTATTATTAACATTATTTCAGACAACAAAAAACGTCCATAATTGTGTTAGTGAGTACTTAAGATCTATGTTAGTATATCACAATTTCAACAATAAAATGAAAACCAAAAAATAAAACAAATCAGGATCACACAACAGAGTCAACAGATGTTGACACATGGATTGCAATCCAGTGCCTATGGAAAGGACCGTCTAGCCGGTCCGCAATTACTTTCAGAATACTGTTGGAGCTTGCTCGGATACGGTGCAAAATGGAGGCCGCTCTTTTTCTCATGATGGCATGAAAGCCATCAATCTGAGCCTCCATAAACATGCCAGACGCACTACAGCATCTCGGCAGCCCCAACAACATCCTAAAAGCGTTGTTATACTGCACACGAAGGGCATTGAGTGCCCGCTTAGTACAGCTGACCCACAGGGTGCACGAATAAAACGATTGGCAGTATGCCCTGAACATTGTGCACTTCACTTCATTCGGGCACCGTTTAAACCTGCGAGCCAGCAGGTTCCCACGGACAGCCAACGCCCTTCGTTCCCTCTCAACGTCCACGTCATCTGCAAGCTCCTCCGTGACCAAGTGACCCAAGTACTTCACCTGCGTCGCTCTTTTAAGCGGTACACTATCTAGTGTAACAGTTGGAACGGTATCGACATTATTGCTATAACTGGGCAAAATTTCTTAAAAATAGGTCATACTAAGCGACATGTCACTATGAGCGAAGACATTATATCCGAACTTTGTTATAAAGAATTTTATATGAAAACCAAACTTCGCACTGCAATTACTTCATACTAAGCGGTTGGTCAATATAGGCGAAGTCATAATAAACGGATTCCACTGTATATTATTATTATTTTACAGACATGCGACGCAATTAATTATCGTACACTTGAAAAGATAAGATATCGTGTAGATGCTATAACTTAAATAACAATTTATAAATATTCTGTTTAATTTTTCATTACATACCCAGTGTTTATGAGGAAAACAATCGTTATTCCTATCCCTTGAAATGAACTTAAAATTAAAAAAGTACTATACAGCGTACGGCCCCAGTCGTTACGAGTTACCGCCACAGTACCTGTAATCAAACTGTGATGGGAAATACCATAACTTGTGATGCACAAGAAAATACACGTAATGGCACTCGATACTTGTGTATTGGTTAAATATCGGCCCAGATGTCTCGGCCGGAGGGCCGAAGGGTCTGGGCCGTAGAGGATTACGGTATGTAACACAGAGATACCGAACATGCTCAATGACAAACATAAGTGTTTTAACCATATGGGACATATCAATCTGAATGTACCAATACAGGTAATTTCCATCACTCCTATTAGTAAAGGGCACCAAATCCCACTGGACAGAAAAATAAAGTTACGGGGTTGAAACATAAATTGACAGACAGTTGAAATACAATAGGCTGGTGTAACCGGTACCTTAAAGTTCCTTTTTTGAGACCCAAAAATTACAATAACCTTGTCTAATAAATGCATCGTGTAGGTAAAGGTCCACCATATTATTACTATATCCGATTGCATTAAGACAACCGCTACTAAAAAAGAAACACTTTCACGGGACAGGTTAATAATATTGTAATGTAACAGGAATAAACCTATTGCGTACAACAATTCTGCTATCGTCAGCTGTATGAGAATCTTCTGGTCCATCCTCCTTATCCTCGGCAGCTGTTTGAAGAGCAACAGTTGCAGTATTAAGCAGGCTGTAGACAGGACGATCCCGGAGATCCTTATATCGACCCATGGTTGGTCGTCCATTTTAAAATATTCTTCTTGCGTATGCGTTCTAATTAATTTATAATATTAATATGGTAAAGTTCGCGGCATTAAATTTGCCGCTCTGAAGTAGGCTACAAATGACTGCGCAGTAGTCAAGTTTAGTATCTATACTAAAACAACAGCGCGCCATGCCATGCGCATCGGAAAGCCTGGTTTCAGTGCGCCAACTTACGTGACAAATATACTGTGCCTGACTTTGAGCCCTCTTTGAATCCGCATTAACGAAAATTGTCAGCTACAGCCTAATTGAGTACGAAGTCTAATTAAAATTTTCCTACAAGCTGCATGCCCAGCTAGAAGGCTCTCTTATATTTCTACGAAGAAAAAAACGATTAGCAGATTTAATCAAATAAAAAACAAAACATTTAGAAAATAATCGATCAAGATATTAATTTAATAAAAATAACAGCCTAACTCATCCTGAGCGAGATCCAGGAGAAGGCCCAGTGAGCAATAAAAAAAAATATAACACAAGAAATAAAAATAATCGCAATGACGGGAAGCTTATGCGACTTAGCTTTGCGATGGGTCATTTAACACCTTTTAAATAAAATAATAAGTAAGTAGGTAATAATGATTATTTTACAGACATGCGATGGCGCGACATATTATAACTACTCGTGGTGACACACAAACATTCGGAGCAAATATTATACACTGATTATTTACAAGATAAGATAAAGGCTCTAAACTGTTGTTGTGTGTTATATCACGAATGTATGTATGTCCATACTAGGTATGAAGTTATTAACATCCCTCGGGATGAATATAAGATTATACGAATAAGATCAAAGAAACGCCATAGCCCCACACGAGCTACGTTATCCGATACCACCAAAAGGTGAAGAAAAGCGCCACAAGTTGTAATGAAGTACACAATATACGCAATGGCGATTGACACTAACACTTTGACACTGTTTGAATTATCTTCCATAACTTGGGATTTAAATTTATAGAAAGAGATCACGTTCGCTGGCAAAACATAAACTTTTACCCACGTGAACCACGTTGTATAGTAATCATTAAAGTTAAAGCCGCCGTCGGTCCTGATGCGGGCGGTCTCGCCTGTCTCTATCACTCCTGCTGGTATGATCAACGCCCAAACCGCACATGACATAAGAATAAAGTACTCTCTAAACTGGAACGCTGCCACGTCCTTGTCGAATGTTATTTTCATTAAGAGGTATATCCAACATAATGCCACTGCATCCGATTGCCATAACACTGCTCGCAAAAAAACACTTTCGGACAGGTTAAAAATATCGTACTTCAACACGAATTCAACTATTCTGTTCAACAATAATGCTATTGTCAACTGTGTCCAGATCTTCTGGTTTATGGTCGGTCTCCTGGGCTTCAGTTGCACTATTAAACAAATTGCAGTATGGACGATCTCTAAGATCCGTATATATCTCATCGGCCATGGTTCGTCGTTCATTATAAAATAATTTTCTTGGTTCGCGTTCGAAATTGCTTTAAATATGGTGCAGAAGGCGTATTACGAACTTTTAAAAAACCAGGCAAGTTCCAGGCAAATATGTTCCACTGGCTGGCAATTCATTCATTTCATTCAATTCATTCAGGCAATTCATTCATTTCGCATTAGTACATTCCTGACCTGACCGACTGGGTAGTTTGTCTATGGCTGGCTTGTTTGTAATTCTCTGCCGTAACCAATGACCTTGGCCGTAACATTCATTTATCGGTAAGTTACGGTTTTATTTTCCTCACGTATTTTATGATAAAAATAATAACTATAATCTTGTACAAAAGTCAAAGTACTTACGTCAAAATATGAACACAATGCATTTTGTGTTATAGAATTAAATTTTCTGTGTTTGTATATTATTGTAATGCGAGAATAAGTTTCCGAACGTACCTACTCTTTGACAACTTCATGGACTTGGACGTATTGTTTCACAAAGAATACTATACTGTCGTATTGTTTGTTTAACCTGTTAAGTAAGTTCCTTCGCCGATACTCCAACTGAAAATCAAAACTACAATTTTATGTGATCTGAAAATTACAATTTTTTTTTTTAATTTTTGCTTTACTTCTTCTGTAAGACCTGGTTTCTTGGAAAATGTCATGCTGCTAGGTCAACGGGAAGTACCCTATGGATAGGTTTTTGGAAAATGAGGCAATCATAAGTGTGACATACCTATTTTACCGTAGGTGTCACTTGCCTGTGTTGACTTAGAAAGCTTTAATTTTTCACTCGCCCAAGGAACGAACCGCAGTTTGATATTAATTTCAACTTGACAATTTCAAAGTCTGACAGTCTTGCCAAGGGGTATCGTATTACCCAATAACTGGGTTGTGGAGGTCAGATAGGCAGTCGCTCCATGTAAAATACTGGTATTCAGCTGCATCCGGTTAGACTGGAAGCCGACCCCAACATAGTTGGGAAAAGGCCAGGCAGATTGACTTCGATTTGTTCCCGAGAAAAAGGGTCTTGACATAAAGACAACAAAGTGATCCTATGGTTCCGATTATGATGTGTCCAACGTTTTGGTAAACCTTCTGTAGATTCATGTTTAATGCGATAAGACTGGTCGCCATTAATACCGTTCTGATGTAGGTATGTTGTGTCACTGAATGACGGTCATTGGTGTCAATCCTGTTTTTCTTTGTCTGCGTACACTATGTACATACTAATTATATCTATCAATGTTTCTATTGATATATTCTGAAGACGAAAACAATTTAACATTCAACAAGATGATTGTTTTGACACATGCTTTTTATTTGTGTGTTCCTATTCGTAGTTATCAACATTACATTGTCAGCAGCTAGACTGATTCTGTATCATAAACATTACTAAATTTAAACACTGCTTTAGTAAACAGTTCTAAATCTGTACCAATGAGCACGTCTGCGCGATGTTGAACTGTCTGCGCGAATGCGCGATTAACGTAATGTTGTTTAATGAAATTATATTTATTTCTGTAAGTAGGTCTTTTAAGACACTTTTTTATATCGTTTTTGAAGATCTCTTGTGTCACGGAAAAGCTAGAGCGTTCTACAAATATGAGCATAAGAACGTATGGCGACCAGCGGGTTACCGTACGTTCTAACAATGCCGACTGGCTTGACTTCTAGTTAAAACAGGAAAATGATAACACGTACCTACCTACATAAATACGATAATAACACATTTACACACATATAGGGTAATAACACATACATACACAAATGTAGGACATAACTGGCGAAATGTCTATAAATAAGTAGTCACGAAATGCCTTGCCCGTTTCGATAAGGCAAGGCGTGCTCAATATTTGTCCATTTTTTAGATTATGATAAAAAAACATAAACGTAATTTTCTTGCTCTTTGCACTTGCTTCGTGATTATTATTGTATACGAGCTGACCCGACAAACGTTGTCCTTTCAAAATTTCAATAATTCATACAAAATTCCCAAAGAAAATGCACTTTCAATTTTCCCGAATTTTCCCGGCAACTTTCAAACATTTTCTGTAATACAAACCTTGTCCTGACAATTACAAACACAACAAAAAAAAGAATTATCCAATATTGGTGCAGTCGTTCGGAGGTTATGCGCGTACATACATTTCGGCGATTCAATTTTATATATAGAATAAGTATATAGATAAGTATAACATGTTTTATGTATGTACCTATGTATTTATTGTACAAGTAAATGGTACACCACAGACTACCTGCAGGTGTTGTCTCGCCTTCTCCCTTAATCCAGCCAAAGGTTGTCTTTAAAAGATCGCTTTTATCGATAAGTCAGCACATTGTGTCACCCTTTGTTAAATTTCTACATTTATTAATTTATTAACCTGTAATTTTAACTATCTACAATAAATATGAAGGCAGAAATAGATACGTTCAAAGCAAGAGTGAACAGGCATCTTCTGGGCACTTTCGTTCCACCATAGTTCTCATCCATCGCTTTCCATCAAGCGTGATCGAGGTCAAGAGCAGGCCCAGTCAGCAATAAATAAATAAATAACAGTTATATATAATAGACATTTGCACACCTGTTAAGGTAGCATATGGTAAGATTTCTTGTTATAATTGTATATTACCCATATTCAAGCAAATAAGGTTTTGATTTTTTTAGCTTTTTCGAGCGACGCCTTTTTTATTGCGGAAGTTTATAGGCGGTGGAGACCACTTACCATCCAAACATTCCCTTTGTAACAAGCCGAAATGACGAACTTCCGTACAAACTTTCATCCCTTTTTAAACCCCATTAGGGGGCGAATTTTCAAAAATCCTTAGTGCTCACGTCCGCTATACAATATGTAACTGGATTAATGCAAATTATGAAAGTAGTTTGTTCAGAATCGTTTATAAAATCGATTTCTGTCATTTTCATTACGTAATATTTAATCCAAATAAAACAAATCAAAATGGACGAAGTACTTACTATGCTAGACTCTTATAAACGTGTGCGACTGTGTGCGTGCGTAGATTTGTAATGTGACTACAATTTTCATTATAACTAATTTAATAAATAAACAATGTTATACATAATAATAATAGGTTGGGGAAAAGTTTCTTCGCATTTTTTAAGAAAATTCAAAACATTTTTTAATATAGTTTATTTACATTTAACTAAAGTATGTAGGTACCATTTTGTTCGATAACTTTTTGCCATCTTGTAGGTAGGGACATGATCCCATTGCTATAGAAATTTTGGGACTTCTGGTCAAAATACCGCGACAAGTGGTTTTGGCAGTCCTCTCGTGATGTTAACCTGACACTGCCTAAAGAATTCTGAAGAGACCGAAACAGGTAGAAATCTGAAGGTCAGGACTATACGGCGGATGCATTAACACCTCCCAGCCAAACTCTCTTAATTTTTGCTGTGTGGCTAAAGATGTGTGAGGTCTAGCGTTATCATGATGAAAAACCACACCCCTTCTGTTGATTGATTCCGGCCGCTTTCTCTCAACTTCTTGCTTTAATCTCATCAGTTGTTCGCAGTAGAGTTCAGAATCGATGGTCCTGCCTGGTGGTAACAGCTCATAATGAATAATGCCCTTCCAATCCCACCACACACACAGCATCACCTTGTTGCGAGTTAACCCGGGTTTCGCCACAGTCTGTGAAGCCTGACCGGCCTTTGACCACGACCTTTTTCGCACGTTCTTGTCATACGTGATCCACTTTTCATCACCAGTTATCAGCTTCTTCAAAAATGGTTCGGTTTCATTACGTCGTAATAAAGAATCACAAATGAGTACACGGTTCATTAGGTTTCTTTCAGTGAGCTCGTGAGGTACCCAAATGTCGAGCTTTTTTGTGTACCCAGGTTTTTCAAATGCGCCAAAACTGTTCTGTGGTCAATTTCCAGTTCTTCAGCTACGTCGTAACTACTGATATGCCGATCTTGCTCCACTTTTTCAAAAATGGCATCCATTTTATCCGTAATAGGGCGACCAGAGCGACGTGCATCTTTGACATCAAAATTTCCGGATTGAAAACGCTTAAACCAAATTTGTGCTACTCTCACAGACACTACACTAGGTCCATAAACATCGCAATTTTTTTTCGCGGCTTGTGTTGCATTTTTACCTTTTTTGTAGTAAAATTTTAAAATGTATCGAATTTCTTCATTAGATTCACTCATCTTGACGGTACGAAAAACAAATGAAAATCACACATTTTCCTAATTTGAATTTGGAATTATGTTCTTTAAAATTTAAACTTTCAATGATACCAAAACCAGCCAGATACAAATAGTATAGCCAAAGAGATTTTATTACAAGTTCATACATACTATAATGCGAAAAGACTTTTTCCCCAACCTAATAAAAATTCAGTGTATGTATTATGATTAATAAGCAGTGGTTGGATTAGGTAGAGCTGTTTTTGCTACTTGCGACATGCGGACATAACATGGATATGGCAAATATTTCCCGGAATTCCGGGAATTCTCGGAATTAAAAAACCATTGTTTAAGTAGTTTTTATAGGAGTAGGTAGAGGTATTTTTGTTATTTACTACATGTGGACATAACATAGATATGCCAAGTATTTCCGAAAATCCCGGGAATTCTCGAAATTAAAAAAAAAACAACTATTTAAGTAGTTTCTTTTGTCAGTGCTTAATTGGAACGTTATATTTAAATGGATAATCCACTTTTATTAGTTTACTATAGTAAATTGACGACATGGAATATAAATAAAATGCGATGATCGAGTTAGATATATAATTTAATTTTCAAAACAGTTGACATTATAGTTACTGGTTGGTCAGTCTACAACGATATACAGGGCTATTTTTAAATCATTAACTAAACTTTCACAGGGTGTTCTACCCATGAATATGAACAACTTTTACTATGGGACCAAACCTGAAATCGCAAAAAAAAATCAGCTGTTCAGTACATTTATGTTCGCTTATTTGGTCAAAATGTACTGAACAGCTGATTTTTTTTTTGCGATTTCAGAGTTGGTCCCATAGTGAAAGTTGTTCATATTCATGGGTAGAACACCCTGTGAAAGTTTAGTTAATGATTTAAAAATAGCCCTGTATAAATATATTTAACTAAAGTAGTAAGTAGGAAATAAATTACAAAAATATGTATAAAGAATATTTGTACTATATTTTTCGTTAAAATGTAATTATGACATTTTAGGCATTAATAACGCCGTCGTATTGAAAACATTGTGCTAACTTTGATAGGGAGTAGGTATTTTCACGACTCGCAGTGGCGTGAAGCCGTTTTCTTATGTTAATCTTTAACGATTGGTAACAAAACTTTACGATACAATTTCTATTCCTAGAAGCTCTTGAAATGCTCGTAAATGAAAGACTTCACGCTACTGCGCGTGATGAAAATACTTTTTATTAAATTATTCTAAACCGATTGTTTCATCGTCTACCAATTCTTCGCTGAAAAACCCATCACCATCTACGGAATTGAAATAAATGACCATCAGTTTTTCTATATTATCCATTTTCAATTTATTTCTTTTGACATCCATAATCCATTCATCCTAAACCACCTAAATGACCTATTAGACGATTTGCCACTTAATTTGTATCGAGACATGTGGTTTCAGCATGATGGTTGCCCTGCACATTTTATGAGAAGTGTCAGAGAATGGCTGGACACAAATTATCCGAACAAATGGATTGGACGAGGTGGGCCTTTACCTTGGCCAGCCAGAAGTCCGGACCTAACTCCCATGGATTTTTATGTATGGGGGCACATGAAGAGTCTCGTGTACAGTGAGCCCAACCCAATTTCCTCAGTTGAAATATTAAGAGAGAGGATAATTAATGCGGCGAATGAAATGAGAAGGACGTTAACTACTGGTGTCGTAAAAAGTGGACTTCGAAGAAGAATGCGAAGATGTGTGCAAAAAAGAGGCGGGCATGTTGAACATGACATTTGATTTTAAACTTTAGTAAATTTAGTATCTTGTACTCACCATTGTTTTATTTAACTTTTTTTTACCTCCCCTCTAGCCTATGACACTAAGTTTTTACTACAAATTTTTGGTAAAACCCTAGATTGTTATAACTCGTTGGATAGCTGATGAAACGTAGATGTTTTTAGGCACATCTGCAAAGCAGGCGCCATAATATTTTTTTAGATATCCTTGAAAGAAAAAGAAACATACTAAATTTTTATTACTTTTATAAGGTTTAATCGTCTACAACGACTTATTTATTCATTTTACGTACAATATTGGTTATTGATGTTATGAAGCATCTAATTGTACATGTAAAAATCAAATAATAGTAATAATAAGACTTACACATTTCAAAATATCTAAGGATAGGGTGTTTCATAGTCAAATCAGTCAGTAAAGGTGTAAACTACACGCCCTTAACGGGAATAGGTCGACTTAACCTTTAACCCTGTATATGGAAAATGATCGTTCGACATCATTGGAGCAAATTTGCATTTCAATAAAATTTGGTCATCTATTTCATTTCTTTCAATTTTTTCACTCCATTCTCTTAGTATATCTATATCAGGATTTATTTCCATAACTTTTTCAATTTTATTTTTAATATTTTGTGATGCACACTCATTTATAAAAGATTTGACTGTATCTAATATTAAAAATGAATCACTTAGCGTTAAGTGGTGCTTTTGTAATTGTTTTAAAGCAAACGGTATAATTGAAAAATATTCATCTATATATTGTAACTCGTTTTGTATGTTTTCTTTTTGTAGTATGTTTTTCGCGTTTCGGATAGCTATTGAATCAGAGAGCTGTATAAATGAGACAAAACATCTTTTATTGCATCAAAGTGTTTGTAGTATGATGCTGCCTCCAACCAAGTACTCCACCTTGTAATAATTGGTTGTGGAGGCAGTGGTAAGTCAGGGTATTTTCTTTTCAAAATGCGAACACGGCTTGGCGCTTATAGAAATATATTTTTTACATTTGATATCAGAATATCCACATCATTGTATTCTATTCGAATTTGCTCAGAAACACGATGAAGTGCGTGAGCAAAACATGTTACATGTTTTAATTGTGGTAAATAGCATTTCAATTTTTGGCCTGCAGATATCATATCATAGTACACAGTGCTACACTATCAGTACATAGTATTAACACATTATCAACTTTATCTTCAAACGAGTTTTGCCATAGATTTTCAAGACACTGAATTACAAAGTTTGCAATGGTTTGTCCATTAACCACCTCTAACATCTTGCAGGCAATCAAATATGGCCGATGTGAGACATTCTCATGCAATGGTTTTATCAAAAAATGAACTATATTTCTATTTAAAAAATCTGTTGTCTCGTCTAACGATATCCACAATTTTTCAGTTTGATTTTTTTCATAAATTGTTTTGATTTTGTCAGTAAAAACTTTATCTAAATATACTTTTCGTAACTGCGACTCATCGGGTACTTTACGACTAGTACAAATACAACAACAAACACTACAGATATATTTTTGAAAAAACTCCTTGAATGCTGGATTTTACATCTGCGACCAGGGAATATTGCACAGAACCAGAAACTTGATCAGGTCGAAATAAAATTGCTCCGGAGGCCGTTTAAACGTTCCCTTGTGCACGGCTCTTTCGACATGTCTATTGATGTTAGATTTTTCGCCGTTATATGGCTCTCGCACTTCGAGCAATATATTAAACGACTAGCGCCGTCGTATAACAGCTCTGGATATTCGGATATCCACTTTTGTACTGTTTCTTCCTTGATATTTGCCATTTTTGGCTTTTCTTGTTTGTCGCCCTAAAATAATAGTAAACAGTTAAAATCTTTCCAATAAATAGTCGAAATAAAAACGGTGTGAAAAATTCACGAAAAATTGTTCCACAGTAAGTATGACATACATAATTCAAATGCATTTTGTTAGCCGATCAAGACAATCAGATAGGACACTGTCAAACTCGTCTCCGAAAATATTTAGGTAAGAGCAGTCAATAGCCAATGAAAATGGTTATTGTAGGAAAACGCGGTGCTTGAAGGGGTGTGCGAGGGGGAGGTCCACCTTGTATTCTAATTGACTTAGCTTTTAACACAAGATTGTAATAGAAAAAAACGGTCAGGTGCGTGTCGGATCACCTAAAAGGTAGGGTAGCGGGAGAGCACAATTTACGTAAACTAGTTCCCTGCTACTCAGGTCACTAACGAAAAATTCCACTTTAAACTTTTGTATATAAAAAATGGCTGTGGCAAACAGACGGACATGGCGAAACTATAAAGCTTCATTTGGAACTTCGGAAGCCTGAAAAAATATGTATTTAGCAGAGGACAATTACTTTGGTTTTTCACTGAATGTCCTTTGTAGTAAGTAGATATTATAAAAATAAAAAACACTTACCCAAATGTGGGTGGTAAATCAAACAAACAGTTGCAGCTGAATACCAGTATTTTACATGGAGCTACTGCCTACCTAACCTCCACAACCCAGTTACTGGGTAATAAGATACCCCTTGGTAAGACTGGCTGTAAGAGTTTCGAGCTTCTGACGACCTGTAACGACTGTCAAAGATGACGAATGACAGCCGGTACCAACGGCTTAACGTGCTTTCAGAGGCACGGAGAGTGAATCTTTGACAGTCGTTACGGGTCGTCAGAAGCCCGAAAGTCTGACAACCAGTCTTACCAAGGGGTATCGTATTACCCAATAACTGGGTTGTGGAGGTCAGATAGGCAGTCGCTCCATGTAAAATACTGATATTCAGCTGCATCCGGTTAGACTGGAAGCCGACCCCAACATAGTTGGAAAAAGGCTAGGCAGATTGACATTAACATTATCAAGGGTCGGAAATGAACCACCACTATCAGGTGGTCACCAGCGTGTTTGCTACCTTATCAAATGCTGTTTCTTATATTCTCAGCAGATATCTGACGACGAGTCTGTGGCATCGTGCAATTCTGAAGATGAGGCGTTTCTGACGGCGTCCGAGCATTCGGAGCGAGAGGACGAGGACATGGCTGAAGCCAGCGACAGAGCGATAGCCGAGGCTTTTATATACGGGTGAGTGTTTTATACGAATGGTGGTGTATCAACAAAAGGATGGTTTTTTTTTTGTGTGTAGGGCGACTACACTTGCGAGCAACCAAATCGACTCACTCCTAATCGTGCATTTCGACCAGGGCTCGGATACCGGTATATTTTTCGAAACGGTTTCGTCTTAAATACCTAAGAAACGATTTGTTTCGGTTACGTTCGAACGGAACGTTATAAATAACGTTTTTGAAGAAGAACAAAATTTTAATCGTTTTCGATTAATAAAACGTTTTTAACCGTTTTTATTGCATTTCTTGGGTTTTTCCGATACGAAAGTTCTACGAGTATTTCATTCAATGGTATTTCAAGGCCACGCGGCTTAGTTTCGTCGTTTCACAAGTACTAAGTATTATCTGTGACTCTGTGAGTACGCGTAGATAAATAGTGTGTGGTAGGGTAGGCAACTATCTAACTGGAGATCCCTGGTGTCAACAGTGGCCCTCAGCGTCGCTCGACGTAGTGGACGTTAGAGTAGGTATCCAGGCAGGTCAAGTGCGCAGATCTGCGTATAATGCACCTGGGGGACTCTGCAACTTCGGAAGAGGTCGTAGCTGCTGTTGCTAAGGCCGGAGAATGCCTAGACCAAGTTAAGGTGGAAACAATTCGTCCGGGCTTCTTTGACCTACGGACAGTACTGGTCAGCTGTCCCGTCACGGCAGCTCGAAAATTAAAAGATGGTCCCAGACTGGTGGTGGGCTGGAATTTGGCACGGGTCAGGCTTCTGGCAAATAAGCCCCTCAATTCTATAGGTGCATGAGAGAGGGACACGTTGGAGTTCGATTCACCTCAGAGGTCGATTGCTGCGGTCTTTGTTTCCGCTGTGATCAGCTCGGTCACAAGGCCAGCTCTTGCGATGCCGCGCCACACTGTGTAGTGTGTGCGGCATTGAACAGGTCGGTTGACCACCAGACGGGCAGCAAGGCATGTACCGAGGGATAAAAAAGCTGACCCAAATAGGAAAATTGGGCCCTCGCGCCCACTGACCGCTGGCAATAAAGCCGAAGAAAGGGTTGAGGGGGAGGCGATTGTTATGGACACCCAGGAATGGCCCCACACCTTCGCCTTCTCCAAGCGAATATCAACCATTGCGCCAGGGCTCAGGACCTTTTGCTCCAGAGCATGCCGGAGTGGTTGATCAACGTCGCTATCGTTGCCGAACCATACTTTGTTCCTCCCAGGGATGACTGACTGGGTGACATTGATGGCTTGGTGGCACTTATCTCGAGGCCGGCCGCTGGCACTCCGCCCCTGGAGACCGTCACCCGGGGGCGGGGCTTTAGATAAGATAAGATAGGATAAGATAAGATATCATGGTCGTGGGGATTTATTTCTCACCCAACCCACCTCTCGCCGACTTTGAGAGTTTCATCACGGAATTGGGCACAGTCATCAGTCGAAGCCGTCCTCACCCTGTCCTTGTTATGGGTGACTTCAACGCCAAATCCACGACTTGGGGTTCCCCAGCAACAGATGCACGGGGTGTGTTATTGGAGGAGTGAGCGGTGGAGTCAGGCTTACTGCTACTAAACCGGGGAACTGTTCAGACATGTGTGTGGCAGTGGGGTGGGTCTATAGTGGACTTATCGTTTGCTATTCCCGCTGTCGCACGCCGTGTTCAGGACTGGCGTGTATTGGAGTACGTGGAGACGTTGTCGGATCACAGATACAGTTCGACGTCTCCGCCCAGACCTCGAATGGCCCGGCACAAGCGGCCCCAACCGGGGTTGAGGATGGCTCGCGATGGGCGCTCAAACAACTGAAACGGGAAACCCTTCTGGTTGCCTCAATCGTGAAGGCCTGGTTGGACTCACCAGTCAGGTCTGTCGAAATTGACGAGGAGGCAGAATGGTTCCGGGAGGCCATGACACAAATCTGTTATGCTGCGATGTTCAGTTCAGTCTCCATCTGCCAGGCGCCAGGTGTATTGGTGATCGCAAGACATTGCGCATTTGCACATCGCATGCGTGGCGGCGCGACACCCGTACATCAGGCAGCAATGAAGGCGCAGACGAACACCAGAAGCTATGGTAAGAGAGGCGGAACTGTACGAGGTGTGTAGAGTGGCGAAGAAGGCTCTTCAGCTGGAAATAATAGGCTTGGGCCCAAACCCATAAAGAATTGCTGGCATTTCTAGAACGTGATCCGTGAGGGCGTCCTTACCGTTTGGTTAGGCGCAAACTTTGCTCGTGGGTGTTTCCACTATCCCGTAGCCTCCACCGGCAACCGCTAGAGAGAGTAGTGAGCGCTTTATTCCCCTCACAAGGGGAGCACACACCACCGCATATAGTTCCGCCTACTATGGTGCCCAACTCGGAAAATGACGATGGCGACGCGCCTGAAATGGCCCAGGTAGAACTAAAAGCGGCAATACAAAGGCTTCAGGCCAAAAACACTGCTCCAGGAACTGACGGCATTCCTGGCCGTGCATGGGTTCTGGCCATCAGGGATCTCTGGCCCCGATTAGTGGGACTCTTGAGCACATGTTTGGAGAGACTGGAAAGCTGATCCTGTTGAAAATGGAAGGGCGGCTTGCGGACTCACCATCCGCTTACCGGCCCATTGTGTTATTGGGTGAGGTAGGCAAACTCTTCAAGAGAATTATTGCAGACCGCCTTATCTAACACATGACAAGTGAGGGGCCGGATCTGGCAGATAACCAGTTTGGTTTCCGTCAGGGGCGCTCTACAATAGACGCGATCATGCGCGTGAAAGTCTTGGCGGAGGAAGCAATGGCCCAGGGTGAGGTCGTCTTGGCAGTGTCTTTGGACATTGCCAATGCCTTCAAGACTTTTCCCTGGAGTAACATTAGGGAGTCACTCTGATATCATAGGGTGCCAAACTACCTCCGCCGCATTATCGGAGCTTAGCTGACAGATATGTCATCTACCCGGATCGAGAAGGATGGGGTCGGCGAGAGATGTCGTGTGGTGTTCCACAAGGTTCGGTTTTGGGGCCACCCGCGGTTGGTGGCCTGTGGAACATCGGATACGACTGGGTGCTGCGCGGTGCACTCCTCCGTGGCGTCGGCGTCATCTGTTACGCCGATGACACGCTGGTAATGGCACGGGGGAAGACGCTCCGGCAGGTGACTGTCTTAGCAATAGCTGGGGTTGCGCAAGTCGTAGGCAGGATCCGGCGATTGGGTTTCCAGGTGGCACTGCATAAATCGGAAGTCATTTGTTTCCACGGGCCCCGGAAAGCGCCCCCTCAGGATCCAACACAATAGTAGGAGGTATTCACATCGGTATCAAGTCGATGATGAAGTAACTAAGACTCGTCCTCGATATCCGGTGGAACTTCGGGCCGCATTTTCAGCGGTTGGCTCCCTGATTGATGGATACCGCGAATGCACTCTCGCGTTTGCTGCCTAATCTGGGCGAAGAATACTTCCTGCCGGAGGCTCTATGTTGGGATCGTACTGTCCATGACGCTCTAAATACTTTCGGAAATATAAATATCAAACTTTGATAAAATAACCTCAAGTTTTGCACTATTTTGTTGTTTTTGACGTAATTTTGACAGCAGGTGTTGCTATTCGAATCTGTTCAAAAACCGAGTCAGGCTCAGGGCACCCGACTCTACGTAGTCTTTTGGCTGCTACCCCTAGATTGTATATAAAAATCCGGAGGCGCGAAGGGAGAGCAGCCCCCGCCCGCTGTAACAAAGCATAGGCACCGGTGCGGGCCATAGCAGCTGAAGCAAGGGCGAAGGGGCTGCACTTCCCGCAGCGCTGGAGACGTTGCAGAAGCAACATTAAAGTTTTTGAGGTTAGGTTACAATAATTTGTTTTTCTCAAGAAGGGGTGCGTTATCTTTCATGGGAGTGGTGCCAGGTGAGAGGTTGCACCCCCTTACCCCCCACCCCTCCTCCTGGCAAATGATACTAAATTTTTACCAAAAACTTAACAAAACATAAACTAAGATTTTTTTAAATTCATAAAAATTCTATGCATTTCCTAAACTTCGCCCATGCAGGGTGGGGATCTCCACCCCTCCCTGCATATACAGGGTTATTAGTAAAACACCAACAACTTCTTAAGGGGTCATTATACTCATCATTATGAACAACTTTTACTATGGGACCAAACCTGAAATCGCGAAAATAATCAGCTGTTGAGTATATTTATGTTTGCATAATTCGTCATAATGTACCATACAGCTGATTTTTTTTCGCAATATCAGTTTTGGTCCCATAATAAAAGTTGTTCATAATGATGAGTACAATGACCCCTTAAGAGGTTGTTTTACCAATGACCCTGTATATATACTCTTATATAAAACTCCTTCCAAATACATAATTATGTGCTTCAGTTTTTAGCCCACGTTCGCACAGACGTAAAATTATTGCGGCGGGAATTTATCGCGCGGCTGCGTCCTGCGGAATAAACCGGTTTTTGAAAACGTTCTTATATCGTTTTCGTTCCGAACAAAATGTTGTACAAAGAACTGTTAGAAACGTTTTAAAAACGTTATTTTAAATAACGTTTCCGAGCCCTGATTTCGACTCAAATCTCAAATAGCAATTACTCGAAAACACCTAAACAGATTTTTATACTCATGGTACCATCTAAAACTTTAAAAAAAAAATCACAGATCTCGTGCTCTACACGACCTTCGGGTATGTTGAAAATGCACGTAGGCAGGCTTTTCATTTTGTACGATGCCTAATCTAATAGCTTTAGACCTAATAGATTTTGTATCTTCTTTGAAGTAATAGCGAAGTAAAAATTCCGTAAGGTAAAAATTACGCCACGCAATTTTGAACTTTAATGAAATATTCTTAAGACTATTTTTGAAAGCAAATCATTTTTTGTTTAACAAAGCAACAACGAAGCGATACAAAATAGTTATGAACATAGAAATAATAATTTCAGTCTCAAATATAAAGTTCTAATTAGTAATTTGAAGTATTTTCAAAGTATCGCAAAACAAAATTAATAAAAAAAACTTAACATCATTTTAAAATGAAATTAAAATACGTATTTACAAATAAATACAGATACATTTCACGATCAAACTCCTAAACACTCCCATAACAACACAGCGACGCGACGCGCATTTAAGGAGCGTGCTTCTCGAAATACGTCACAAAGGGCACCCTCTTGCCTAGACTATTAGTGATACAGAGGTCCGGTTTTTTTTAATGTAGTTTAACTCAATACCCCGAGGGCTTTTTTCATTTATTAGATATCACATTTAGTTATTGAGATATAGTTGATTTGATGAGAAAAGACCCCAAAAATTTGATCCAATTTTTCACATTTTTGCGATTTTCAAGAAAAGTTTTTGACGTTTTTCAAATTTATTTTTCACTATATTGTAGCGCTTGTTGATACGCGTCTTTTGAGACCTCAACCCTTCATGTAGCCCTAAAACTCACTATACCAAGGCGATGTCACACTGAGCGAAAATGGGGGCTATACTGAAGCGATCGGAAAAACATTTTCAATGTTAAAATGTTTTTTTTTTTATAAATGGGATAAAAAAACTACTCTGTATGTACGGGTTGAATGGGGTTGAGTCGATTTGGTTCCTCGCGAGTGTAGTTATCGTTTATACGAATCAACTTCCAAGTAGCGGTAGCCATTACTTTAGGCTAGATAAGGACGTGACATAATCCTTTCTACTTTCAGTTAAGAATTAACTCCTTTTTGCCTCGTAGGCATGTCATGTTTGGTTCGGTCGCAAGCGCGATGGCTAAGCATGAGGTCCTGGGTTCGATTCCTAGGCCGGGCATAGTGTTATTGGGTTTTCTATCTGGAATTTCTCAGTAGCAGCTCAGAGTCTAGATTTGTGCCTGGTTGATGGCAATAGGCTGACTGACTATTACATGGGACTTAACATAACAGGCGAAACGTGGGTGTACTATACATCTCTGACCTCTGTCCTACACTTCTGGGAATACAGGCGTAAAGTTATTTATTTAAGATTACGTATACAACCTATCAGATTTAAATATATCTATAGCGTTGCTGTAAAATTTTAACAAAAAATAATTTTAAAAATATAGAACACGAGAAATTAACAAAACAAGAAACAAATTAAAGATAAGTTATGTTTATCCTCATGTTTTCAGCGAGGAGCCTTCTAAGACGGACCGTCTAGTGTACGACGCGCTGCATCAGTGCCCGATCTGTCCCGAACAATACCCGAACGTATACCGTTGGCGCCACAGCGTAGCATTGTATCCGCCCGAACAGAGAGACATGTTAGTATATAGCACAGATTTTCTTTAAATCATATCATTTTGAAGTCGAAACGTTAAGCTACACGGTGCAAGTTTCTGGAACGTTCAAGTCTCAAAATCGCGTGCCATAATGCACATCCATTTCTTGCCATACAAGAACTGCTTCCATAAAATTGCATACAATAATTGAATGCAATATTTGCCGTTCAATAAAATTGCATGCGACTTTCAGCAAGGCAATTTTACTACAAAGCGATAATTGCATTCATCTTACTTAACATCCCTCCTTCCTTGTACAATTGATTCAAGTATTGCCCGTATTTACTCTGAAAATTCACAAGTCAAAGTGTCTAGGGATCAAGTACATTTTAACTATAAAAAAATATCCAATTAATATTTACCAAATCAATTTAGTCTTCCAGAAACATAGCAATTAAAGTAAGAAGCCAGCTTACTTTAATTCCTATGTTTAAGTTAACAACTTATCCCTATGTTTTGTAAAAATTGAGAAACATTGCATGTTTTGCAAAGTTTTGACGACAAATTGACGACATTAACTTAGGTTAATTTCCCACAATTAACCTAAGTTAATGTCGTCAATTAATTAAATGGCAGAAAAGACAAATATGAGGATTTTTAAAATTTTTATTGTAAATATAAAAAAATAATAATCTGTGTTTCCACCATTGACACGAATCACAAAGTCACAGCGATTTGGCATGCTTAAAATCAGTTCATCAAAATCACTTTAAGGAATGGCTGCCCCCGTTCTTTCTAACAATTTAAAAAAAAAAAAAAAAAAATTTGAAAAAGATGTTATGGGGTATGCATGTCATCCATACTCGGCAGAGCTCTTCTTTGGAGCATATCCCATGTGTGCTCAATTGGGTTCAGGTCTGGCGATTGAGCAGGGCACAGCAGAACGTCGATGCGAGCATCGGCAAGAGTGCGTGTTACGACTCTAGCTTTGTGTGGACGTACATTGTCGTGCATGAGTCGAAACGAATCACCCAACCGGCTTCGCAAAGAGATGATCACGTCTGAAACAATCCTCTCCGCATAAATCTGAGCATTGAGGTTGCCCCTAATCCAAATGAGATCGGTTCTTCCACCGATCCAAAAACCGGCCCAAACCATTATTGTTCCCCCTCCATATGAACTTACTGACAAAATTTCAAACGTTCTTTACGCCCAGAGGTCCTCCAAACTCGAGTACGTCTCATACCGAAATGAGATTCATCGGATAAGCAAACACAACGCCAGTCTTCATCCTCCCAATTCCTGTGTTCGCGAGCCCATTGTAATCGGGCCCTACGATTGCGGAGTGCTATAAGTGGAACTCTCACCGGCCTTCGAGAACGCAGACCCACTTCACGTAAACGATTTCGGATGGTTTGGTCGCTTATCAGCAAGCCTGAAGAGCTGTGGAGCCTCGTAGCCAACATTATGGCGGTCATGGTACGATTCCGTCGAGCAGTATTTTGGATTTACCGGTCCTGTCTGCGAAATCGTCCTCCAAGTCGCTCGGCCTCGCTGCCCGTGATACGATAGCGTGTCCAGAGGCGGCTTATGACGCTCTGTGTAGTGTCAAGAGCGACAGCCACAGTACGTTGCCTGGAACCAGCTTGCAACATTTCGACGGCTTTCATCATATTTTGTCAAATGATGTCGTCGCTCCATATCGATGCAATTTTTTTTAGTTCCGATGCAGAAATTGTAATGGTTTTTAAAAACGCTATTACACTATTTTATAGGAATCCTAATTGACTTTATATTTTCAATCAAAATTTAAAGAAAATTATTTATTCAAATAATGAAATTCACTAAAAAGAATGAATAACGATCCAAAAAAGTTAAAATAATAATCCTCAACAGCGGCGATACTCTAAAACGTACTTGATCCCTAGCCACTTTTGATATGTGTATTTAACTAATATTGAACGTTATCTCAATTTTTTTTAAATTGTTTCATTCGTTCGTACCTGTACCTGTAGAGTTGAATGCAATTTTGTTGTACGTGCTGTTTACATCTATACCAGTTTTGAACGGCAACTAACTTGCCCGTATCGTGCAACAATATTGTACGTGTTATTTAGACAGTGCCAGTTAATTGCCCTTTAATTTTATAGTATGCCACAGGCAATAAACTTGTACCGTGTAAATGGAGCTAAAATGTTGGTTACGTAGTGTTTAGCTCGCCCCCTATTACATGGGACTTACTGTTGAACTGCTGAACCCTTCGGGAATATAAGTGTGATGTTATGTTTGGTTATTTGTCTTCTTTTCGTGTCAATTAACTTCCTACTCGAATTACCATTCCTGCATATTTCTGCCGGCAAACATCGTTGCTGTGTTCCGGTTTGATGAATATGGCTGCCGGTGTAATAACAGACACGTTTAATGTGCCCCACTCTAATGAGTAAGGGAAGACCAAACAAACAATGGATGGACTGTGTGAATGATGATTTAGCTAGAAAGGTGGTGACTACCGAGATGACCGCGGTTTTAAATAACGTCACGCGCGGCTCGCGGCTTATCAAGCATGTTGGATTTTTTGCGCCACGATTCGATCACTGACTACGAGCCGTTTTTGCCGGCAGCGGTAGCGAGTAGTTTGCCGTTGGTGTTTTATTTTTTTATTAAAGGCGTCACTAAAGCTAAAAGTTCGTGGTACTACAGTTCTTTATACATTCTCAAACATTTTTTTTAGTCCGATGGCTTTGTACATGTTTTATTATGCCTAAATGAGAATGTTCCTCCCTTTTTATTACCAATACTCTTGGACGTTTCCTTCTTTTAGATAGTTTACTATTCATAAGTAAAAAAAGAAACTTACAAACATACATGAACCCAGAAAACATTAACACTCCTTTTTTGGGGCAGTCGTGCAGTATTTTGAGTATATCTGAATTATCTACACACTTAAAACCATGGTTTTACAACTCGTATGTCGATCACCCACTTATTAGAGAAGTTTGTAAGAAAAAGACATGTTACCCCGACCTCAAATAAATTGGGATAAGGGCAGGAGAATGATGATGATTTTTTGGGATGGCATCTGTGATGCCTCTGGCATGGCACGAGATCCTGGGTTCGATTCCCTGGTTGGGCAGTGTTATTAGGTTTTCCATCTGGAATTTCTCAGTAGTAGCCTGGAGTCTGGATTTGTGCCCGGCTGATGGCAATAGGCACGCCCCCTAACTTGGAACTTAAAGATAACTGGCCAAATGTGGGAGTACTATAGGTACACCTCTGCCTAATCCTTCGTGGATTTCAAACGTTACTTTATGTGGGGTAACTGCTATAGTAATTGGCCACGCTGTAGTAACTGGCCACTCATAAAAAAACCATGCAGAAACAAGGTAATGCAAGCAAGCTCATGAATGAAAAGTACCTACAACAAACATATTGTTTGTGTTTTACATTGATCAACTTCCGTCTCCTTGTTTCTGGGAGAAAGGCCACTCATAAAAAAGTTTTTTTTAATGAGTGGCCTTTCACCCATGGCCATCATTTATCGTTCAGATGGCAGCCGGCGCCGTGCGTGTCGGACAGCGTGTGCGTGTCGTTGGGCGCTAGTCCCGCGCCGCACACGCCCACACGCTCCTCCACGCCGCACCGGGAGCGCGCGCCGCCCTTACAGGTAACACGGGTATTCAATGCACTAGCTAAATAATAATACATATTTTATTTCAGACATTATTACAATTTTAATAATAGTGTAACAGCACGTTTATTAGTGTTTTACGGTGTATATACTAACAATAAAGCTGAAGACTTTTGTTTGTTTGTTTGAACGCGCTTATCTCTGGAACTACCAGTTGGAATTGAAAAATTATTTTTGAATTTGATAGCCCAGTTCTAGGGGAAGGCTATAGGATATTTAATTTAACATCACGCTAGGACCATTAGGAGCCGAGTAAAAAAAAAAAAGTCAGAAATAATGCTAAGTGAAAATGGAGTAAAAGCGCGGGCATGCGATGCGATGCGACGGGGTGGGTCGGGGGAACCAGGAATTTCACGTCGCGGCCAGAAGATAGTATTCGAAATGAACTGAAAACTGGTGCTTATGAATGTTACTCATTGTTATAGTGTATGGCAGTTTATATGGTTTACTTTTATGACGCTCGAACAGTTAACGCGACATGCTATGGTAATAATTGATCGTCATGAAAATCTTCGTCAGAAACGTCAAGTAATTTATTCCATTATTTGGTGCGTCTAGTTTTCTATCGGGTGCTTTATTTAGAGGTACTTTTATCCAGTGTAAAAAAAATGATAATACCAATTTTTATTATCATAGAAAAGAACCATTCATGACACTCATGTTTTAAAGATTATTTCTTTGAAATGTTGGCCGTAACTGCGGTTAACATGGTATATTCTGAAGTTCTACGTTTCCAAGACGTTGTCCGAGCATTTCGAGTGGTATTTGTCAAATATCGCGAGTGATGTTGACTTCCAATTCCTCCATCGTACCCGAGTTATCCATATAGACTTTGGACTTTACAAAGCCCCAAAGGCAAGTCTAGAGGTGAGATATCACACGATCTAGGCTACCAATTCAACGGTCCGAAGCTAGAAATTAACTGTGCACCGAATTGTTCTCGGATTGGAACTTCAGAATGGATCATGTTAACCGCAGTTATCGCCAACATTTGAAAGGTACACCACCTTTGACCAATGTCTAGATGACACCAAACCTTTTCATGGTCTGGCCATTTTGTGATATATAAATAAAATGTATCAGTCTGTCAGTGTCACATTTTTAATTCGGCTTGAAATGTAAAGAAGATGGCTGAATGTCATTCTGCGGTATTGACATTACGACGCAATATCAATCTGCCTAGCCTTTTCCCAACTATGTTGGGGTCGGCTTCCAGTCTAACCTGATGCAGCTGAATACCAGTATTTTACATGGAGCGACTGCCTATCTGACCTCCACAACCCAGTTACTGGGTAATATGATACCCCTTGGTAAGACTGGTTGTCAGACTTTCGGGCTTCTGACGACCCGTAACGACTGCCAAAGATCCACGAATGACACCCGGGACCAACGGCTTAACGTGCTTTCCGAGGCACGGAGGAGTCTCGGTATGTAAAGATGGTCACCCATCTACAGACCAACCCCGGCAAGCGTAGCTTAACCTGATGGATCAACCCGTGTGGCTGTTATTACTTAGCCACGAGCTCATTGACATTACGACGCAATATAATAATAATTGTCAGTAGGTAAGGCAGATTCGATAATGCAATGGGCAGACAAAAATAGCCCCATAACTCTTGCCCTGTCCTATTAACCACATATTATAATTCAGGTTTATTATTTGAGGTGGATCCACAGTGGTAGCCCGAGAAATTCAAATTTTCTTGCATTTTTTGCAATTTGCTGGTTAGTCGTGTCGGATTGGAGTTATATTTGCCGTGGTTTGGTCTGATTTCCGAAATCAGACCAAATCACGTCAAATCTAACTTAGAGAGATGTATTGATAATTGTTATGGTTATAATTATGTAAATACATATTTGTTATTGTCGCGAATCATGTTTTGATCAAGATACAACTTGATACTGACCTGCAAATTGAAAAAAAAAAACGAAAGAAAAATTGAATTTCGCGGACTATTGTGTCTACTTTGTGGACAATGAAAGTGTTAAGAGGGCTGCTTCGTTTTGTCACCTCTCTCGCTCATACGGGACTAAATTTTTAAGATTATTAAATGGAAGGATGCCTTTTTGAAAAATGTAATCAATTAGCAAACAGAAATAGCCCTCTTAACGTACATATTTTGGTTGTGACTGTAGAAACAATTTATTTCAGGTATCAGCATGGTTGCGTGTGACAGGACCAAACACTCCGCGATCGGCGCGGGCCGTCAAGATCGCGAACCATAACGTGAGCTTGGGCTTTTAAGCTTATTAGCTCAGTGGCGCCCCGCGGCATTCCGGGACACTACCAACGTCAAATAAAGAGATAAGTACACGGGCAACGATTCTTTTACATCTAACAGTGTGAACAGAACACAATAAATAAATAAACAATGGATGTAATGCAATGGATAGTGAATGTGTTAACCTAAGTCTCCGCACAAAAAAAAAAATAGCAGATTAGTAGAAAGATGAATATTTTGCCAGTATACTTAACTCTTTTGTTGACCGTCCGACACAACTAAGGTTCCGTCGACAAAATTCGTCAAACGGCGATCATTTACACTAGTGCGAATTGAGGTCAAACGAACTCAGTGAATTGAAAGGGGTCAAGAACATTTTTAATAACTCCTTTGTAAAAACAAAAATCAGCCATTTTTATCTCTAATAGGTACACCGATGGAACCTTTAAAGTGTGTCATATGAACAAGTGGCCTTTATCTAATCATAATATGATTATTTAAATTATTAACCATTATTTCGCAAATATTTGTGGTTTACACTTGAAATCTCAGTAGAATAGAACGTGTGAAAATTGAGTGTTGCAGACGAATCTAAGTTTCTTTCTTGGGCAGCAAAAATATGTAAATGTTAGATGTAAATGAATGTTTCCTATCTAAGCTCTAACATACCTATTCCTTTTATGAATTCCTGCGGCCCCTTGCACCACAAATAACATTTAGCGCTAAACGAATTTAAAACATCATTCTATTTCTGTCCGTCGTTTGAGGCAGTTGTCCCACCGCCGGCGATGAACGAGTAGCGAGTAGAACTAGCAACTGAAAACGAGTTGGCGAGCAGCGAGTGTGTAGTTCCGATAGTTTTTTCAGTGTGTCCGAGTGCTACGGGGGATTACTCGCACCACTCGCTCGGGGCGGTTAGTCCCGCAGGGGTTTCAGTCGACTAAAGCATGTAAATATTGAAACTCATCTCTACTAAAACATAGGTATAGTTCTAATAATTGTTCTGAGTTCATAATATGTGCACTCAGATCCGCTTTTCTAGGTAGAAATGACCGCTGGTTGGTCTCTCGGCGTGAGCTCTGACCGCCAAGCGAGCATCGCTCAGCGACAAACCAGTAGAGCGGGTCCTCTCCGGCGATCAACTATTAATATTATGCATCTCTTTTGTTTCCACAGACTGTATATGTATTGTACGTTTCTTGAGCGAGAAAATAGCCGATAGTTAGTCGCTTCCTCGTCGGCGGTGGGACAACTGCCTGAAATCACTAAGAACTAAACCACTTTTAATTATTTTAAAGCACTATTGGTTTAAATTTTTCGTAGGTAGTTATTGAATGAATACAATATAATACATAATTTTTGTGTCTCGATATTTCCCATTTCGATTTAACCCTGTGACAAAATGTAAAATAGTTAATTTAATTATTGAATTTAATTCGATTACTAATAATTGAATGTTTATTCCTATGATTATTTTTGAATTGGAGAATGTCATATATTTAGTTTATTTGGTATCTGTGGTAATTTGAATTGGCCCAGTACTGTACTAGTTTTAGTTAAGTCATTTGATGTAAGAAATGCAGCTTAATTTTTAATAGAAATTTTGATGTGACATAGATAACGCATAATACAATTATATAGATACCTTTATATTAATAAAAAATATGCAAAGGTAAAGTGTATGGAACTAAATATTTTAAATATAAAGAAAATATGTAATTTAAAAACAAAGGACGTAGTTCGCTCATTTTGAATGGATATAAAATAAAGCTCCATTTACATGGTACAAGTTTCTTGCCTGTGGCATACCATAAAATTGAAGAGCAATTAACTGGCACCGTCTAAACAACACGTGCAATAAAGTCATATGCGATGTTATTGAATGGCAAAGCTCAATTCAATTATTTTGTATGCCATTTTATGGAATCGCACGCGTTTAAACACTTGCACGCAATTCTTGAATGGCAAGAAAATTGAACGTGCTTTATGGCATTCGATTATTGCTCTTAAACGTTCCAGAAATTTGCACCGTGTAAACGGAGCTTTAAGGTTCATCTCTATGTTAACATCACAATAATTGATGATAGGTTAAGAAACCAACTGACATTACTTTAACAATTAGACTTTATTTGAAGCTTATATTCTCAAATCTCTCATTTATGGACAGTTCAGTGCAGCTGAGGCTTGCAGTGCGCGTTTAACTTGTTAACGAACGAAACTTGTCAACGAATAACTCTAAATATATAGTTTCATTTAAACACTCTTGTTTAGCCCTCTTTGATTCAAATATTGTATGCATTCTATATTTCATGAATGGAGTTCCGTTGGCACCATTCTGACATTTGCAAATCTCATAATAATATTAATGTTTTAGATCGATTAGTTGTTAGATTTTTACATAATGTTTACAGTTTCATATAATAATAATTCAAAATATTAATTAGGAAGATGGTTTTATATCATTGTTATGAAACGTAAATATTCTGTTTGATTGTGAACCAATTTATTAATGTTCTATAGTTGCATTTGTTTGTTATGTATGTCCTGTGTTGTATGACAATAAAGTTGTTTCATTGCGTTGATTAGCATTTAATGTAAGGCGACATCGGGACTCTTTGGATGCCAAAAGCTGTGAGTTTGATATGTCTATAAATGTTTGTATTTTTATATGATAAATAAATTATGACTGGTTCTTTTTACTGTTGTTTTTATTTAACACTTGTATAAATATAATACAATAAAATAAGAAAAAAATTGACATTCGATCATTAAACGCTTTAAAGAGTTTGCAGCACGAATGTATATTTCGTCCAGCAGCAGTCGCAGTGCACCTAGGCCTCCCAGAAGTTGCCGACCTCCGCCGTGCCAGCCATAGATATCGGCGAGTTGTTGCCATCTGAGCGACTGTTGTAATTGTCCACGTCACCGGCGAAATCGCTAGGGTAGTCTGCCTTGTCGTACTCGCTGATGGACTCTTCGTCTTTGGACAATTCTAGTTGCATCTGCACGCTCGAGACTTCGTTGTTGGGGTCGGCGTGGAATATGGCGTCGAGGACGTCGGTGCTGGTGAGATGTTCAACTTGCTCGGGCGACAGGCTGCGGCAGGGCCGCTCGTGGGACACGCACAGGCCTCCGTCCTCTACGCTCTCGGAGGCGGCCCGCTTGGGGCTTACGATGATTGTCATCTGTGCGGAAAACAACTCGCTAGGCACCTCGCGACCCGGCATTGTCACTTCTCTCGAGTTCATTGAACTCTGCACCACGAGCAACAAGTCTTGCGTTTGCGACTTAATGTCGTTTATTTCACTGATACTTTCCACCTCCACTCTTAGATTGTTATCGTCTTCAGCGTTCGCCAGATAGTTTTGATTGACTTGTTGCTCTACCGCCGCAGCGGAATCCCGGTTGTTATTTGGTAAATTATGCATTTTATAGATATTTTGTTTTAATAATTGTAGTTCGGCTTGTTTGTTGTGTGTCACCTGCCGTAGCGCGTCTTTTCGGGCGGAGTTCTCGTAGTCGAATTCGGTCTTGCTGATCCTCTCGTCTGAGTGTATGCTCCTGGTTGGCGACTCCACCTCAGTGTCGTCGCGCCGCCTGTCTCGTGCGCACGTGTACAGTTTCCTGAACTCTGTGAGTGGAGTCTCGAGATAGTTGCCGTGGGCATCGACGTGGTCCGTACAGTCTGCGACGTCTGGAATGGGCTTCACACTAAAGTGCGTCTCGCCGATGTAAAACTTGGTCTTGTAGTCGCGGATGTACTTGTCAAAGTCTCCGCGCATTGACTTCTGTAATTCTACGAATTGCGCTTCTATGTCATTTTTTGTGGTTGCATCGCGTTCTTGCGTCGAATGGCTTCGTGACACATCTGTTACAAAAAAAGTGCATTTTAACGAAACGGCTGTATTTTATACTGAACATTTATGTTTCATTTGCGTAACGAACAATACAGTACATATTGGATTAGCCTTTTTGTAGAATCATTTTGTTTTGCCAGTGTGCAATAAAAAGTAGGTATTCCATGTATCACTAACCGAGCACCCTGACGCGGTCGTCGCGCTTGGACTGGCGGCGCCGGAAGTCGAGGTAGGACTTCTCGACGGCTTCTGCCTCTATCTCCAGCTTGCGCAGGCGCTGCTTGGCCTCGCGCAGCAC
Organism: Dicycla oo; assembly: GCA_948252095.1. Classification (NCBI taxonomy): domain Eukaryota; kingdom Metazoa; phylum Arthropoda; class Insecta; order Lepidoptera; family Noctuidae; genus Dicycla; species Dicycla oo. Next base: position 21,878,598 of record OX411716.1, read on the forward strand.
CTCGGAGGGACTCTTGTCGCGCGGCAACTCCCTACAGCCCTTGTTGCTGTCCTTCCTGGAATGATACGGGGGCATTACATTATACAAAAACTCACGCCACCTGACCTTTCTGAAGAACCACCAATAAGGTCAATATATTGTCCTTCTAGGGCGTCTTCTCCTCACATCTCATCTTAATCAAATTAATCATAATAATGAGGATATTATTATTCCGTTTATTAATTTATTTCCATATAATCATCATCTGCCTAGCCTTTACCCAACTATGTTGGGGTCGGCTTCCAGTCTAACCGGATGCAGCTGAATACCAGTATTTTACATGGAGCGACTGCCTATCTGACTACAACCCTGTTACTGGGTAATATGATATCCCTTTAAATAAATTTTTAACGACTTAAAAAAAGGAGTTATTTCAATCCTTAGTGCTCACTTTAGATGTATAAGGGACTCTTGCGCAAAATTTCATGCTTCTAGACCCAGCGGTTGAGGCTGTGCGTGGTCTGTCAGTGAATGAATGAATTTAATGCCGCATTTACACATTTGTGCTCGTGATTCGCCTCGCCATTCGACGAATTGTTCGGTGAGATATTCGTGTGGCTTTAGGTTACACGAGTGACCGCGTCTCTGTGTTTCTGTTTCAGCTTGACGAAACGGACGACGTCGGCGTCGTAGCTGCTTTTGCATTGCATTTGCAAAATTAATATAATTATTTAGGGGTGCTACAATAAATAATTATAAGAAAACATCGCCGCAGACGATGATATATATTGATGCCAGCTTGCGTCGATGTGTACGAAAAGTAGCCATAAAAGAATCTTCAGTTTTAATTCTTTAACCGGTACTCTCATTACTACCGATATAGATGTTCAAGCATTGCGTAGTTTCTGCTTATTTCTATGATGAGGACGCTTTGGGTTCGATGACAGACTGACTTTAGTAAAGCTCCAAAAAGCTTATTGTTGGTCCAGTTTATTTTAATGTTGTTTGATAGATCGTTTGCTACGAAATGAACTTCTAAGCGAATGTGTAAACACTACTTCATCTCGCCACTCGTTTCCCTTTGACTCGTGTCCAAAAAACCGCTCCCGACGCAAGCGTCACGAGGCGAATGACGAACCACTGTTTACATATTCGTGCTCGAGCCTCGACTCGCCACTCAACTCGTCACTCGCGCGAATGTGTAAATGGGGTAAGTATAAGATTTTTATTAAGTAGATGGAGAAGTATGGAAGAAAGAGACATGTTGCGCCGACCCCAAATAAATTAGGACAAGGGCAGGAGAATGAATGAGATGGAGCGGAGAGCATGAGGAGCTAATATGTAACAGCAAAGACGTGTGCTTTTAGCAGTATTTGTATGCTTAACTTCGCAGTTTGTCCTTTGCCTCTTTGAGCAAGGACTTGGGGCTCTTTTCTCTCTTCCGGTCTTGCAAGCTCAATACCGGCCGCGGACGCTGCTGCAGGCGATCCCTAGAACAAAAGAATTGTGTTTGTGACGGCAGAAATAACTGATAAATGGTTTCTGTAAGTAGGTTTGTACAAACACTTTAACACGTCTAGATGAGGCATTAGGAATCGTAGGTACTTCTCCAGACGATTCGATTTCTTTCACAAATAACTCTAGTTATACACGTCGAGATGAGGGCATAGGTATCGTAGTTTCCCGGACGATTCGAGTTCTTTCACAAATAACTCGTTTTACACGTCGAGATGAGGACATAGGAATGGCTTATGCCTATGTATCGTACTTCCCCGGATCAGAAAGCAGAGTGTATTCGATATCCGAAATTGATCACAATAATCATTTTCTTAACCATAACTGGCTCGCTACCGTCGCTGGCAACTATGTAAATTTTGCAACATCATACCTCCTCCCTTCTTCTAAATTACACATTTAGAAGAACATTTAGAAGTGTCTGTCTACCGACTATGCATGACAGGTCCCTGCCTCAGATAGTTCCCTTTCTGACGACCTCTCTGCCCTATTCGGCTTTAGTGAATCCGTTATCATAGCGGGTGAGCTCATCGCCAAGCATTCCGTCTGGAATAGTACCAAGACCTCTCCCAGAGGTAGACTCCTGTTTAACCTCTGTTCCCTTCGGAATTTCGATATCATCACCCCGATGACTCCTACTCACTTTCCTCACGACCCCAACCACACCCCTGACGTACTTGATGTAGCGCTTCTAAAGAATGTCAACATACGGTTAGACTCTATAGAGGCGATACATGAACAGACTTCTGACCACCGACCAGTCGTCGTAAACCTGCACCCCGCATAGGTTTCCGTGACCCCGGTCAACCCCCTCCCACCCAAAAAGTGACGGTCTGGAGAAAAGTAAGCGAATGCCTGAAATCCACCACGTCCCCCCACTTAGACTCCATCCCCGACCATTTTGACTCTATCAGTCCTGGACAATAGTTCAAGGGAAATTCCAGCGATGAAAGACCATCGCTGGAAGTTGCCGGACGATGTACGTGAGCTGCTGAATGAGAAGAATGCGGCTGACAGAGCCTACAGTAACTTTCCCTGCTACGCGAACAAAGCCCATATGCGCTATTTACAGAGATCTGTAAAGACACGTTTAGAGAAGCTGCGTACCGCTGGCTGGGACAAGATACTGAGCGCCCAAGAGCCTACCCACCTAGCCTTCTGGCAATTCCAGAGCAAACTCAGATCCCAAGGCTCAGCCTCTATGCATAAGGCTGAATGCCTAGCCGACAGTCTTGAGGCCCAATACTCACCCAGCTCTCAAGCTGTAGACCAAGCTCACTTCTCTGAGGTTGACGCGGAAGTCGAACATAGAGGCTCCCTCCCTCCCGTTGAAGACCCTGATTATCCTGTGCCTCCGGTCACTCTAGACGAAGTGCAGGATATTATTAAGGGTCTTAAACCACGTTAAGCCCCCGGCTCAGATGGAATTACCAATAGGGTGATCCAACTTTTCCCTGCCCACCTTATAATGCTCATGGTCACCATCTACAATAGTGCCCTGAGCAACATCTTTCCACAAGCGTGGAAAGAGGCCACTGTTTTTGGCATCCCCAAGCGCGGTACGCCCAATTCTGAGCTCTCTAGTTACCACCCCATCAGTCTGCTCAATGTGCTCGACAAAATCTAAGATAGACTTATTTATAAGCGCCTCAGAGACTATGCCGAGATAAAGAGTCTCATCCCTAACGAGCAGTTTGGTTTTCGAACGCAGCATTACTGCGTTCATCAGGCCCACCGCATCATCGAACACATAAGCGTTGGTTTCCAACGTGGTTTGATGACGGATGCTGTCTTCTTTGATATAGAGAAAGCATTCGACCAAAGTCTGGCACAACGGCTTATTATATAAACTCTACCAACTCGGTGTGCCGGAAGTGTATTTGAAGGCTTCAAATGTAGAACTGATGACGCATCAGCAGTCCAGACCTCGCACCTTGCGACTTCTTTTTGTTTCCTTAAATTAAAGAAGGCACACGTTTCACAAGCCCTGAATCGGCGGTGAACACGTTCCACGAAGCCATTGAAGGGGTTCTTAAGGAAGACTGGTCCAGTTGCTTTTTACATGGTTCCAGTGAATGCAAAAATGTATAAATTGTGAGTGCATATACTTTGGAAAACAATAATGTATAATTAATAATATATGGTCCTATTTATCAGAATGCAGAAACTTTCAGTATGACCTAAGTAAATAAAGTTCGTGTGCGAGCAACACTGTAAAAAAAACTCGTAGATAAAATTAAAGCAATGTCACTCGAGCCATGACAGAATGCCCCGTTTATGAACGGTTTCTGAAGTTTTTAAATGGAGTTTATTCATTCGATAGTGATTATTGGTTCGAAATCGTGTTTCTGATCACTTCGTTAGGGAAGATTTTAGCTTAAAAGTCGAGTGAATTACTATCAAGGGTTTATCTTAGGACCTCAAAAACCGAGCATAAGGAAGGAATTCGCTTAAATAGGTAATTTTGTCGAATCAATAGCTATCAAGAGTTTAAACTCGGATTAAGAATTCTTCGGAAACCGGGCAAATATAATTAATTTAAAAAAATGTTCTGTCAATGTTTCGCTGAAATATTCATGGAAAATAAACCACAAGGATCTTTACTAAATGGTTTCGCCCATTTAATAAATTTGAACTTACCGCATGGCCTGGTAGGTGTCGTAGTCGGGCTGCACCGAGCACGACGCGACGGCCACGTGCGCGCGCCCGCCCATCGCACTGCTACCAGCACCTAGCAAATCGAACATCATTTAATTTAACATAAACGGCCAGAGCCATTTACATTTAGTTAAAGATAAAAACAAATACTATATCATAAAACCTCTAATCTCGGGGGAGGCTGGATTGCTCCAACGCGAATGTATACGTCCATCCGTGGTAGAGCGACCCAGACTGCCAGGCACTTCTTCTCTTGCAACCGAGCGGGTGGGCAGGCTGCAGCGGATACCCCAGTTTCGGCTGCGGGACCGACTGTCGAGGACGATTCCGGACAAGAGAAGTTCCGGAAGGCCAAATCTCAGGCTTAGTACCTCGTCCTATGCACTTATCCCAAGCCATTCTTCCTTATCCATATATCCCGTCGATCCCAAATCCCAGAAGACTTTTCGACTTTCACATATTCGTTAGTATGATACTGACAGGTGTCAAGAACGCATTCTCTCGACGGCCGGACTTTGGGCTCTGGGTTCAGTGTAAAACCACCGAAGTATAAGTACACAACAACTCAAAGGGGTCGTAGTCTAGATCTAGTCGCTACGAGGGATAGAGCGGGACTCTCTTGAGGCGCTACCAACGAGTTGTGCGTTACGACTACGAAACTACGAAAACTACGGTGAAGTATGGAAGAAAAATACATGTTGCGTCGACTCCAAATAAATTGGGATAAGGGCAGGAGAATGATGATGAATGCCTTTGCTGTATGAAGGTCACATACTTACCGAGCGCGTGTCGCTCGCGGTAGGGCGACGACGCACGTTTGCTCACGCCGGCCAATGCACGCGCGCGCCCCGGCGCCGGCCTGCGGGGACACTGTGTTACATTCATCTGTAGCAGGTTTTTAGGGTTACGTATGTCCGCTTGCAACAACGGAACCCTTATAGGATCACTCGTGTGTCTGTATGTCCGTCTGTCACAGTCAATTTGCTCCAAATCTATATGGACCGACTAAGTTGAAAGGAGACTGAAAACGTTGGGCTCAAATGTATTGAGATAATACCTCAATACATTTCAGCCCAATACATTTGAAAAAATATGTCAATTTTTTATATCATATTATGATATAAAAAATTGACATATTTTTTTATCTTAGAATATCAAAAACCAGCTCAATTTTCGATCTGGAAGCGGAGAAATGTGAGAAAGATAGTTTTCGTGAGGTTATCGATGATTCTTAATTACAATTTAATTAATTTATTTAACCATTTATGTAAACACAAATAAACAGACAAGAATAAAGGAACAGAAAATTACGTACAAAGGTGAATCATTCTATTGAAACAATAATTGTTGGAAAAAGTGGTGAGATATAAATTGGAAACCTTCTAAATACACATGAATGTGTTACTAATTCTACTCGTATTTAGTGTGAGATTGTGTAAGAATTTAACCTGAACAGGGTTTGTTTACGCTTTCATGACATAATTTTGGAACAGACCATAGAGATAATGTTTGAAGCAACTTCACTTAGATCTGCGTACCTTCTATTATTCCCATGCCTGTCTCTCAGTACTCCGATGAAGGGCAGCATGTCTCCTGGCACCAGGATCCGAGGCTGCGCATTACTGAAAATGCTCAGCTCTTCGCCGGCCCCTTTCCGCCAACCAACGTTTAGGGTACTGGCACTCACACTAGTGTTCAAGCTGGAATAATAAATAAAACCAGGTATCATCATCTTCCTGCCCTTGAAATTGACATCTGATGGCCCAGCTGCCAACACTATAACGTTAAGGCGATAGCGCAAGGGTAGTACACGAAATTCCGTCAGTATTAACTTGTATGTTGATCAAAATATTATTCGCGACCGTAACAAGTATGTATTTACAGAATAATAATTATAATCAATAAAATCATCAATACTAGCCTCTAAGTTTACATTAACCTATTGAATGACTATTTTATGGAATCACATTTGAAGTCAATTCTTCCCAGCAAGTACAGAATGTATAGCTTCGTGATGGGCGTAAACACCTTGTATAATCCCCGATTTTGCCAAATTGTGTTTGCAGTGGCCTACTTGGGTGCGCAAATAGATGAGAGCTTTCTACATAGGCCACTGCGGGTGTCGCCCTCGCGGCCGATTGTCCTGGGGCCATGAGATGTATAGCTGTACAAGGACCTTTTGGCGCATGGCCAGAAGCAGAACGTACGCTGCCATCTTGTTTTTAGGGTTCCGTACCTCAAAAGAAAAAACGGAACCCGTATAGGATCACTCGTGTGTCTGTCTGTCCGTCTGTCACAGCCAATTTGCTCCGAATCTAATAAGACCGATTAAGTTGAAATTTGGTACACGTATGAATTTCTGCGACCGAAACACGGACGTGTAAAGTAAATAAATGAATAAATTTTGAATATGTGGGTCAATTTTGGGGGGCAAATAAGAAAAGAAAAAAAGTTTTGCAAACTGTACCGTGTGACATATCAAACGAAAGGGTTTACTGTGAGGGTCTCTTTATATAAGTTTTATAATTTTAAAATAATTTTTATAAAAGTTATTTAAGAAAATAGACGAAAAGTACTGAGCCTAAAATTCTGAAAAAAGAAATACAGAAAATAGTTACAGGTATACCTATAGATTACAGGTAAACCTACGTAGTCTGGTCATAAGTTTTGTCACATATGGAAAGTTAAATAACTGACACAATGAGTTACGCACTTCAACCATTTATACATCAAATGAAAGGGTATAAAAAACAGATTCACACCACATTAAAATTATTCGAAATGTTCTCCTCTTGCTACGATACAAGCCTTCAATCTGCAAGGCTAGTCATCAATCGAAGCGCGCACGACGTTCATGTCAATATTGGCGACTACTTTAATCAGGTATGCTTTAAGTGACTCCAAGTTGCGATGGGATTTAGCGCAGACCTTCTCCTCTAAGTGCTGCCATATTTTGTAACCCAAGGGATTCAAGTCTGGACTGGATGAGGGCCAATCCTCATGCCTGATAAGGTCGATTCCACGGGTCGTGAGCCAGTTTTGGGTACTTTTCGCCTTATGAGCCGGCGCAAAATCCTGCTGGAATGCCCAGTGCTTATTTTCGAACATTGTTTGTGAAATAGGTTCCACAATGTTTGTTAGGACTGCGTTTTGATACACAAGGGCACTGGTTTTAACTCCTCTTTCTAAAAAAAACACCTCCGTAGGATCCAAATAGGACACCCCAAGCCAAACCATGAATGCCGAAGGGTGATGACCACGCTGAACACGTGGCGCACGTCTGCGCGCTTCTTCACTAGAGTGTGCATACACTTTATCATTTTGTTCTCCACAACATTAAATTTTTTTTCGTCTGAAAAAAGTATTTCGCGGTATTTTTTCCCGCGTACTGCCTTAACAAAACCCGGCTTCTTTCGAGTCTGATTTTCTTCAGCCGTGCGTTAAGAAGATGTGCTGTTTTTTTTTTTCTATAAGCACGCAGTCCTAGGTCTTCATTTAACACCCTTTTAACAGTAGTTCTGTTTAGTCCCATCTGCAGAGTCAACATTTTTTGTTTGCGGACAGCATTTCGTTGGATTCGCGCCTTCACTGCTTTGATGACCGCTGGAGTCCGAACAGTACGAGGTCGACCGCTCCTTTGTTTATCTTCTAATCTTGAATCTTCCCTGAAACGTTTGATAGATCTCAGTGGAACTTTTCAAATTTTTCAGCAGTTTGAAAATCTCAGTTGGCGCGTGACCGCAACGATGCAATGCAATGAGGAGCCACACCCAAAGCTGTGTGTAGATGTCGCTGTAGTCGACTGTACCTTGTATACATTTCGTGAAAGTAGTGTGACTGCTATTTATGAGATTTTAAAATGTAATTCCACTATAATATGTACGCGTTCATGACTGTGCCTCAACTAAAAGTTGAGCTCCGTAAAAGCAACGCTGCAACTGCCGCCAAAAAGGCCGATTTGATTGAAAGGAAAACAGTTAAAATATTTAAGGTTATGATTGTTTGTAAGCCTTTTTCCATAAGCCACGGACTAACATTCCTATTTTTTTTTTTTTATAGATTACTTTTGTATGATCGAAACCAAAACTTTGGTGCTGACTGCGACACCCAAGACGACACCGCATACCTATGTCCACCTTCTGATACATTCAGAGACATAAATGCAGATACTCCTTTACCAATGATTAACAGACAGGCAATACAGGAATATTTTGAAAACTAAGTACCTATATTGATTGATTAAATCTTTAGGAGAATTCTTTACTACATAGATTAGTTAATATAGTATATTTTATGACACTTATTTTGATGACAATAATTTCATTTTATTAGATAATAATCTTGATTCTTTTGTTTTATAGATATAGTACCCAGCCTAAATCTAATCCTCTTCTGTGAAATGCGCAAGATAATGGTGCAGTACTACTTGCCTTAAAGTTTTTAATACGTAACGCCAATTCCCATTGTGGTCTGCCATTACTTTCTTTAGCAAACAAATGTACTCCTCTATTTTTACAAGTTAACACACTACATTGTGGCATTTTGGACAAAATTACGGAAAATAGGAAAGATTAACTTAGTAGATTGCAAAAATCCATACGATTTGACAGCTAATATATCAAAACAAGGTACAGTCGATTGTGTGCCATCTGTCGTGATAAAAAGTTAGTTTTCCTCCCCATTACTGCGACTCTGTCTTCTTTGCGCGTCCAATCCTTTTTTGAAAATGAACAAAATTCCAGAAACCCTTTGTTTTTATTTTCTTTAAATATTCACATTTCGACTGCCCATAATACTTTCCTCGGCTTGCATTCTAAATTCGAAATTTTATCTATGTGACAGAACTTATGGCCCGACTACGTATAAGAACTCTATGGTCTTTAAATAACATGGTAAATCACTCAAGATTGTACGTACAAACTTACATTTTTGCAGTTGGAACGTATGGTAGAACATGTTTTTTAACTACAATGTTAAGTTTGTTCTTGGGATAAATTCATCCCATCTACGGAACCCTTCATCGCGCGTGACCCGACATGCACTTGGCCGGTATTTTTTTTTAATAAATTTCATAAAACAATCGCATAAATGAGGAAGGGAGAAAGGTCAAAGAAAATATGAATTATATGAAAGAACTAGCTTCTGCCAACGACTTCGTCCGCGTGAAATTTCTTGTTCCTCCAACCCACCGCGTCGCATCGCATCGCCTGCCCGCGCTATTACTTCGTATTTGTTAAGCGTTCTTTCTGACTTTTTTCTTTTTGCTCGGCTCCTAAGGGTCCCAGCGTGATGTTAAATAGAATAAATAGCCTTCCTCAAAAATTAAAAAAAAAAAAACTTCAAATCCAACTGGTAGTTTGGTAGAACTGCGTCCAAGAGCAACAATAATGACACTGATGACAGCTGTTGAACGCGGTTTAGATGTGATGAGTCAAATTAATACGTTCAAACAAACAAACAAAACCAACTCTTCAGCTTTATTATTAGTATAGATAGATAGAAAAGGAGTAAATGATAGTGTGACGGTTGAAAGGGGAGAATGGACGAATAAAACGTGTTGCGCCGACCCGGGATAAAAGTAAATGGACAAGGGCAGGAAGATGACGATGCTTATCAACTGCAACCCTATCAACGTCTTTCGAGCGCTAAAAGGTCCTTGTAGCAGCGGTGTAGCGGTATAGCAGTGCAGCCAGTGTAGAGGTGTAGCAGTGTACTCACGGGAACACTTGCACATGCGCATGCGCGGGCGCGGCCGGCGCAGTACGCGGGCGCGGCGCCGTAGACACGCGCGGCCGGCGCTGGAACAATCATTATAAATTTATAATACATTTATTTAGTACACAAAAACCGTAAACCGTTTAGTGCAAAAAAAAGTAGACCGACCGAAAATTGGCCGAAAACGAAAAAAAATATGAATAGATTAAAACGATGATTGAAAAAATTACAGAAATACAGGGTCCATCTTTTAACCATTTTACTATGGATTTCCTCTGTATAATGATTTATTTTTGCGTGGAGAAATGCTCATGCATACTGCACTACCACGGGGAGATAGTGCAGTTATGTCGGACTCCAACCCACTAAAACTCCACGGTGTCCTCCTCTGCCCTTGCGGGTTCGCGGCTGTCCAGTGTCAATGACGGACGTCACTGGACCTTCCTTTGGGGAGTACCCCCCATCACCGGCGCACCAGAACACATTGCACGCCGTGACCACCCCAGGGCCCAAACCAGCACATAGGCGCTAAACGACCCCGTGTATAGGCACACTTGGTCCCCCCGCGACCGGTCAGGTCAGTGGCCCAGCCACCTACCGCTTTTCGGCCGCAGGGTACGACGATAGGGTGAGCGGCCAACGAAGTACCGACACTCCTTCTCCCCTGCGGCCCCACCCCGTCCGCCATCAAACGGTGGCGACCCCGTCAAGGCCGCGGAAAGTAGGGAGAGCGGCGCGCACCGCATTACCGGCACTCCTCTCCCGCCGCGGCCATCCAATCCTCAACTGCGATGCCTCTCATACGACATCGCGGCCCGCCTCAGTTGCGATGTCGCCCTAGCGGCACCGCAACGTACTTGTTGAGTTCCTGAGAAACGCCCTGATGAGCGGCCTCTCCTCAGGTCCCTCTTCGCTTCACCGTGGGTGACCAAGCCACGGCTACTGAGCCGATTCTTTATGATGAACAGGATAAATGGAAAAAAAATGGTGAGTCCTTCTCCATTAGCGGAGTTTGGACGTCTAAATACTTAATTATTAATGTTTTCCGCCGCAACCACCTCCACACTGTCATCAAACGGCAATAATCGCAGTTCCCTTATAGCCGAGGAAAGGTCATTGCCCCTGTCAGACGTTTTGCTGAGCCGCCGTCAAACATAATTTATTGGTTTTTTGAGTAATTTTAAATCTGTCATATCATTCAGTCTTCATTTAAATGATGTGATGTCAAGGCATATTTTAATATTAATTAAATGCCTAATTTTAATTACATATTTTATCGGATAAGGATTAATAATATACCGGTCAAAATAGCTTCGGAAGGAAAAATATTTTTAACGAAATTCTGAAAGATGAAAATGGTTACTGTGGTTAAGATGTAGGTACTATCCTGTAGAACATTAATTATGTATGATATCTCTTACGATTTAGTCAGTGCACGCCATGTAAGCGCTCAAAAAAAGCGTATTTTTCACGACTTGACAAATTTTCAAAGAGTTTTCGTTTACGTTTAATATAAAAAAAAATTATATACACTCCTTTGAAAAAAAAAAGAAAAATGGTCGGTTTTGATTTTTCTACATTATTGGTAATCATTTAATTTTAAAGAGGTTTTAATAGCCAAACTATGTTACTGGCACTTAATAAAGAGTCTGGGTATGAAAAAAAGTTAATACCAAATTCGAAACTTTTGTTTTTAAAAATAATAATCCCTTTTTCAGTTTGTGACTTTTTACTTACTTTTCGCGAGTTTGCGGTTAAAAGGTTATCAGGCAACTAAAACTAACTTCTCCTTATTTTTAGAAAAATTAATGTTTGTCGCATAATCCTGCTGTTTGTTGACTTACAACAGATATATTTGTGTCGATTGTAATGGCAGAAAAAACAATAAGAGCTAGTAAAACTATAGCGCTGCTGGAAGGGGGGTGTAGCCGATGCTACGTCTCACAGCGGTTAAACATGAGTCGTTCAACCGACCAAAGAACCTGGACTCCATACCAAGAGACAGGTTGCGTTCAGAGCACGCAAGGTCCAAGGCGCTGAGGAACCGCACATGCAGTTACATAGACCTCAAAAGAAACCTAGAAGATTTACGAGGAGCACAAGTTAGCCTATGTACAGTGCGCTGATATACGCAGTCGACGACCAGCGCGGCTCCCAAGTTAATCCGTGAGCACCGGAATGCTCGATTGAGGTTCGCTAGAAATTGTCTATCTATATTTGGATACTAGGTAACTGGAGTAGCATACTCTTCTCCGATGAGGTTCGAATTTGTCTGAATGGTGAGGACCGACGTCGGCGAGTGTTACGAAGACCAGAGGAACGCTATGCCGATGTGGTCGGATCCTCTACTACATGTATTCTGTGTAAATTGGAACGGAAAAGTAAAACAAAATACAGGGTTAAATTATACTACTTAGCGATACTTCACATACGTGAACGATATCCAAAAATGAGAAAGCCAATAAATCTTTTTTACAAAAAAAAAAAAACAGGCTTCCAAAAAATACTACAAAGTGAAAAATAACTTTAATTTCGGATGTCGGTGTCTTTGGATCTGTATATTACATTTTAGCAACCGACTTCCGAAATTAAAGATATTTTTCACTTTGTAGTATCTTTTTTAAATCGTTTTTTAATCGTTGTTTTTTTTTTTTTTGAAAAAGTTTTTTATTTCTCGGAAACTCCTCCTTTTTTGGAGTCGGTTAAAAAAATGATTAGGTTTTGTTTTGGGGTTGACGACCATTTCATTTGTTGTTACTTAAAATATCAGTTTGAAAACAAGTTTTTTTGTTTAAACTTCACAGACGTGATGGGTATCGATATCTAAACCAGATAAAAGAAAAAAAAAAACTAAGTTTAGTGAGTGTTAATATTGAGTATGACGTTTTCTGGTCTGATCACTTAGCGCTGGCCATCGAGTTCAACTTGTGTACAGTTGGCCAAAAATCGGTTCCCAATAAGTCACTATTTTTTTTTTTTTATTTCATTTGTGATGGGTTTGCTCTTGACTCTAGTCTAGGTCAGAGGTGACAAAGTCGACGATGGAGTGAGCTTACCCAGAAGAAGCCTGTTCACTCTCACTTTGAAGAGATTAGAGTTGTATACGTTCGGAAACACAGACGCAGGTAGTGAGTTCCACTCTTTTGCTGTGCGCATTATAAAAGACATTTGGAAGCGCTTAGTGCGAATTGGTGGAATAGCAACCAGGTAGGGATGGTAACTGGCAGTGCGTCTAGATGTTCGATGGTAGAAGGGGGCCGGTGGAATGAGGTCGTGGAGTTCTCGGGCACACTCGCCGAAGTACAATCTGTAGAAGACCGACAAGCAGGCAACCTTGCGGCGATGAGACAAGCTATGAAGCTTGGCATCCACCAGTTTTACGTCGCCAATGAGCCTCTTAGCTCTGCGTTCCACCGGGTCAAGCGCGGCTAGTTGGTACTTAGCTGATCCATCCCAAAGGTGACTGCAATACTCCATGCAGGATCGGACTTGCGCTTTGTAAAGGGATATAAGCTGTCCAGGCGTAAAGTATCGCTTCATCCTATTTAGGATGCCCAGTTTCTTGGCCGCAGTTTGGGTCTTGTACTCGATGGTGGCGCCGAAGTTGACACCAGATGTCAACTCCATGCCTAGGAGCTCAAGTCGATCAGTTACAGGAACAGATGTACCCCGAAAAGTAGGAGTTTGGGCGAAACGACTCTTTTTAGCGGTAAAAAGACTATATGAGACACTATGTGACAAAGTAAAATGGCATGAACGTGACAGTGATCAGATTAGGGAATATTTTGATATCTGTAATCGTGAATTCCGGAGCATACACTTTATATGAGAGCTTTATATGAAATGTGCTGATAAAAGTTGTAATTCTGAAGAACACAGATGTGGCCTTGATAGTATATATAAAAGTATTTTAAATGTTTATGTCTAACGCAGCCATACAGACCCATAAAGGTGACCGGCCGCGAGGTAAAAAACGCGTAATTGGGTCATGTCCGCGCTGCGCAGTTGGAAGCAAGGGAGAAGTATCAGATATGGATTCTTTGTAATAAACCTAATTCCGGCAGAGTTTGGGATGAGATGAGAGAAAGCCAAAAGGTTTTCAAAGGAAAACTGAAATAGTGTCAAAATCACCAAGAACTAAATTTGTTCTTGGTGATTTTGACACTATATCAAGAAAAGAAGATATTATCTTCTCACAGATCATGAAAAAACTTTAACCGATTTTGGAAATCCACAACCAGCATTGATCTTAGGCCAGCCCTTCCGGTGACAGTTGCAGGCTGTAGCACAGCTGATGGTGTAGCGAATATTTTTGCTGAGACTACTCAGAACAGGCCGGTTATCAGATTCGCAGCCAGACAAAGCGTTATACAAAAAATGACGGGCGGAAAATCTCCAGGGCACGACAGTCTCAGTATCGAGCACCTAAAATATGCGGGGTTCCATTGTGCTCGGGTGTTGTCTATGTTTTATTCTTTAAGTATCAGTCACTCTTATCTACCACCAGATTTAATGAAAACGCTAGTGGTACCCATTATAAAGAATAAGACGGGTGATGTCACAGATGTAAATATCTATAGGCCTATGTCGCTCGCTACTGTGATTGCCAAAGCATTTGACGGCTTGCTGGACAGCATATTGGATAAATTCTTAAATCTACATGAGGCTCAGTTCGGGTTTAGGCCAGGACTTTCCACTGAAAGCGCAATATTAAGTCTAAAGCAAAGCGTCAAGTATTATACTGATAGACGCACGCCAGTTGTTTACGCGTGCTTCCTTGACCTCTCCAGAGCTTTTGACCTTGTCTTATGAAATTTTGTGGAAAAAGCTCAGGGAAGCACGCGTACCTCCTGAAATAGTTCGTGTGTTTCAGTATTGGTACTCCAACCAAGTGAATAATGTGAGATGGCAAAACACGCTTTCTGACGCATACAGACTGAAATGCGGGGTGAGGCAGGAGGGACTTACCTCACCGAAGCTTTTCAATCTGTATGTGAATGAGCTGATAGTGGGGCTCAGCAGCAAGCGTACTGGATGTTGGATTGATGGCACTTGTGTCAATAATCTTAGCTACGCAGACGATATGGTGCTGTTGGGCCCAACTGCTAGCGCAATACGGGAACTTTTAAACTGCTGTACCAAATACGCTGCAAGCCATGGTCTGCTGTACAACTGTCAAAAGAGTGTCTGCATGATCTTTAAGGCCGTCGGCAACAAATTATCTCTTGAGCCAGTTATTACACTCAATGGACAGGTAATGCATAGTGACACAATTTAAGTACTTGGGACACTGTGTAACGGACGACCTTAGGGATCATGCAGATATTGAGCGGGAACGCAGAGCTCTCGCTGTGAGAGCTAATATTTTGGCCCGCAGGTTTGCTCGTTGTAGTAGAGAGGTAAAACTAACCTTGTTTAAAGCGTATTGCCAAACCTTCTACACGAGTAGCCTGTGGGTCAGTTACACGCAGTTTTTACCATGAATAGACTTAAGACAGCCTCACTATTGCAAAGGGCGCGATCGAGCTCAAATGACATTCTGAGGATATTAACTTATAAACTTGACTCACCTTTTCTGCAACACTTTATGCGAATATACTGGTGAGGCTAGAATAATTTTATTTTTTAGATTTGTCTGTTTTACTAACAAAGTGTTCTGTAACTAACCCATGGACCTCTGATGTCTGTTAAATAAATAAATTATTATTATTATTATTTATTAACTGATATTTTAAGTAACTAGGTAGATACGGTCGTTGACCCCAAAAAAGAACATCAATTTTCTTTTGTTTTTGTTTTATTGTGTTTATATTTATACACCGATACCCATAACATCTACGGAGTTTCGCTAGCTAATTTAATTTGACCTTGTATACAGCCCTAATAAGACAAAGATGGCGTAGGTGTAGTAGGTAATAATAATAATAATAATAACCTGGGACATTATTCACACACGGTCATCTGATCCCAAACTAAGCAGAGCTTGTACTATGGAAACCAGATAACTGATATACTACATATACTACTTTATTTTTGTAAATACATACTTATATAGATAATTACACCCAGACTCAGGACAAACAGACATGTTCATGCACACAAATGTTTGTCCTGGATGGGAATCGAACCCACGACCTGCGGCATGATAGGTGGTATCTTAACCAACCACGCCAACTGGCCTAGGGTTCTGTTGGCACGGTTTAGGGAACGGAACTCCAAAAAACCAAAGCTTTGTACGGTACCTGTCTGGCAAACGCCTTGAGCCTATCGTTTTCGTCCCTCAGGCGCTTTATGAGGTCGCGATCGCGTCCCCTCTCGAGGTCGAGGTCGGGAGCCGCTGTATCGCCCGCCTCGCTTGAGTTCGATGACCGGCTGCGGTCTCTATTCCTCTCGCGGTAGATTTCGTCTAAATTCGACTGGGTAGGAATAACAAAATAAAAGAAATTAGGAAAATCGTCTACGTTTACAATATTTGTAAATATGTATATGTGAGCACCATGGATCTATCACATAATTAATATATCTGTTATTGCTTTATTTTTAACCCTCGAAGGAATCAGAGGTGTGTTATAAATTTTACGTGTGTATTTGTGTGTGTGTGTGTGTGTGTGTATCTGTGGCATCGTAGCTCCCAAACGCCTGAACCGACTTTTTTAAATTTTTTTATTGAAAGGTTGCTGTCCTTTGTAAAATAGAATAATCTCATGTGGTGTTTACCTGTAATTGGGTGTGCAGTAGAACTAAGATCTATTGTTATGTATTTACTATGTATGTATCGCTGTAACATCTGTTGGTGAACCATAAATAAATAAATAAATAAAAGAAAATTTATTCAGCCTTTTGAAGATTGTCAGCTCTTTTCTAGTTGATGATTGGACGTGAGCGTCTTCCGCAGGTCTGATCAAGTCGGGAAATCTGTTATTTCAATAATATTAGAATAAAAGTAACCTTGCTTAAATAAACGTGCTGTAAGATTTGTATTACAGTCTTAGAGTAACTCAGAATGTGGTTTTTTTTTTTAATCTTAAAGTGAAAAGTTGTTTCTGTAAAAAAAAATCACTTTGTATCTTAAAAAAATATGGAATATTGATATACTTACCATTTTGGAATCTATATTAAAGGGACAAGTTTTAAAAAATATGGGCAGCTAGGTTTCCATACATTTTTTTTTACACCAGACGAACCAAACGATCTTAGGATTTTTTTTTACAGAAACCCAACTTTTTCAATTTAAGATTTAAAAAAATAACTTCATGAAGTACTCTAAAACTATAATACACATCTTATAGCACGTTTATTTAAGAATATTATGCAGAAATCAGATAGTGAAAATTCCTTCCTTTGTGAACACGGTGGCCGAGGAAGTCTCCAAAGGTAGAATTTTTTAACCCTTTTACTGGTGGTGGCAGTATGTGTGCCACCAACATTTTCTTTTTCTCTTTTGGCAATACAACTAAAAATTAAAGAAAGTACCGCCTCTGTGGGAAAATTAACGCATCTTACATTATTAAAAAAAATTAACCATATACACATCTGCATTACCCACAATGATTCCATAAAATGAGTTACAGGATTATCCATTAATTACGCCACGCCTGTATAATCCTATGAACAGCTAGGAAATAATATCTGACTTCACGATTCATCCATTTATAATGTCGTCAAGATGACTGCAAATACGAGTATTATAATTCATATTAAATATACTAAAATTATTGACTACTTGGAAAGCTAAAACATTTAAATCAGTTGTTCTAGAAACTAAAAATAAAAATACCTGAAATACAGTAGTCGCATGTGATGTGTAACATCTGACATCTCACCTTATTTATTTCTCTATGGCAAAACTGATTTCTAGTTCCATAACAAATAGCTACATTTAAAGATATGGCAACATTGCAGTCCGTCACTCAAAACTTTTAGAAAAATATTTTCCCTTCCTGTTACACATTTCGCGTCACTTCCGTCCTTTTTCAAGAAATCAATCCCACAGATTGCAGGAAAGCGAGAGCAAAGATGTCACATATCAAAAAAAAAATATACCGAATTGGGGTGCTGTTCGGCTTATGCTGGCCACAGTCATAGAAAACCACATATAATAATCATCAAGTACATACCTGACTGAAATTAACGTTCTTCTTTCTAAAATCATTGATAACTTGATTCATTTTGACTCTTCCATCAAAATCAACGCTTTTGGAACACTTTTCGTTCCCTTGAGTGTTATTTAATGTGACATCGATCTGCGACACCGGTTCACTTGCTTCAGTGATCGTTCCCCTTTCGATAACACACTTCGCTTGCATTCGAGAAGCTTCTAGATACGTCTTGAGAATTGTTAGTTCGTTTTGTAATAAATTGTATTGCGAATGAACTTCCTCGCTTTCCACGTTGTCCGCTTTAATTACTTTGCTGGTTGTATCTTGAGTTTTCAAGTCTTCTAGTTCGGAGCGCTCGCGTGTCATGTTATCTCTCTCCTTTTTCATAGATTCGAGGTGATTCTCTAAGATAGTTAGTTCGTTCGTTATTTGTAATCGTATCTCCTCTCCGCGTTTCTTTAATATCTGTTCAGCTGCAGCCAGTTGACTTTTTAGACTGTCTTCCTGTGAAAATGGATTGCTATTGCATTGCCGCATTAAGACCGTTTGTATCATGACATTGGCCCGCAAACGTAAAATGTAAAATTTGGTAAACACAAACAAAGCGCGTGTCGCTTGTGAGGTAAAAATACTATAACTTGTTTTACTTTAGTAAACAATAAATTAGTCTGTATACTTTTGCTGAGAGCCTTACGGATAAAAATAGTAAAGTAGATAGTGGATTTAGTGGCTTGTAAATGATCAAAAATAGTGTACTTGTACCTTGAGCTCCAGGCGTGCTGTCTCAGCGCGCACGTCATGCATCGCGCGCGTCATGTGCTGGTGCTGCTCACGCAGGGAGCGCGCCAGGCCCCAGAGGAACTTTTTCTTATGTTGCACGTTGCGTTCCATTTCTAGCTCGCGAGCTTTGAACGATTCCTCCAACTATATGATAGTAAATCTTTATTCAGAATCGAAATTGGTTAAATACAATATGAATCATAACATAACATCACACATATTTTACGAAGAATTAGGCAGAGGTGTACCTATAGTACACCCACATTTCGCCAGTTATGTGTAAGTCCCATGTAATAGGGGGCGAGCATGTCGCCATCAACCGGACACAAATCCAGACTCCGCGCTGCTACTGAGAAATTTTGGATGGATACATGTGTTGGTTACAGTCGCGAACAGGGTTGAGATTATTTTAAAAATCGTTGATTTAAATTAATAACCTTTTTTATTAATGCAACAAAATCAACCAAAAAAATGTCAAGGGACTTCCCCGACATAAACTAAGAAGCACACATACGTGCAATGATAAAATAATTACGTTTATCTACAGTTAGGGTATTCCCCAAAATGTAAACAAGTTCCTTGATGTGTTTTTACCCGGTCTTTCGTGATTGATTAATGAAAGCGTGAATACAACTGGAAGAAAAAAAATGCTGTATGGGTTTATTCAATAAATTTTAAGTATTTCTGATTTTTTCATGCGATAATTTTATATCGCGTACTTGATTTTCATACTCTCGATGTTGAGCTTAGTATTGAGTCAGCGCGTAAAAATAACACACAGTTGGACTTTCAACTCTCAGCGCTAAGCAGTGCGTTGAAAATCCAATGTGCGATAAAAATCGCGCTTGGGTACGAGGTGACTTACCTCATTCCGTTTCTGCTGCAGCTGCATCGCGTGCGTCGCCATGGATCGCTTTACCTTCTTCTCTTCTTGCACCTTTACCATTTCCACTTCCGTCTCGAACACCGACTTCAGTTGCTGGAACATCTACAAATAATTTGTTTCAATCAATCAATCAATCGTTTATTTTGTAAAACATAGGTATGGTTAATGGTTGTATATTATATTGGTTGTATTATTATAATCTCTTTCATTCAATTTTGCATAATTACATTTTAATTTATTTTTGCATAATTATGACTGCCTCATTGATCAAGCGCGACATCTATAGAGCGTGACGTCGTGGGTTCCATTTCCCGGTAAGGAAAAGTGTTATTGGGTTTTATAACAGGAATTCCTAAATAGCAGCCACAGCGTCTGGATTTGTGATCGGTTGATAGCAATAGGCTCGCCCCCTATTACATGGAATTTAAACATAAAATGTCGCAATGTGGTTGTAGGTACAGTACAACTATTTTCTTAACGTCCCTCGGCAATCATGCATGAATGCTAATGTCCATGTCCATCAATCATTAGATTATTCGTGTAGGTATAATAATTTGGATTCAGAACTAAGTACTTTATTGTTGTTTTGTTTTGATTTGAACAACAATAAAGTACTAATTCAGACACAATGGTGCCGGATTAGTGGGGAATTCGGATTAGTGGAATATGGGAAAATAATGTCGTATTCCTTCGCAAGTTTACACAAATGCTTTCGCCTTTTTCTAAACTCTTTAAAATTTCTATCTTCTCACCCAAGGTCAAAGTCTTATGTTTTCTCTTATGACCTGTACTAGTAGAAGCCATAATGACAGATTAAGCGTATCGAACAGAAGCGTAATCAATCTATATCAATCTCGTGTTTACGGTTTTGGCGCGCACTCGTGTTATCGCCTACAAGGAAACTGACCAAGCAATACAAAAAATGCTAATTAAGTAATACTGTCGGATTACTGGAGTTGCCCATGTATTGAAGTGTCGGATTACCGAGATTGTACAATCTTCACAATCGTTAAACGAAAAGGATCCAACCCACACTACACCTAATGTGGGTTGGATCCTTTTCGTTTAACTATGGACAATCTTTATTTACTGTACAAGGTTATGTACACCTGATAACCCTTCAGGGAAAGCAGGCGTGATATTTTTTTATATTTTTTTTTATTTGAGATGGGTTTGCTCTTGACTCTAGTATAGGTCGGAGGTGACAGAGACAAAGTCGACGATGTAGTGAGCTTACCCTGAAGAAGCCTGTTCACTCTCACTTTAAAGAGATTAAGGTCGTTATGTTGTTATGAAAATTTCCTATAAAACGATATCTTATGGACCTCTTTGACAAGCGTCTCTGGTAGTCACAGAGTCAACGTAGACTTGGTAAAGCGTACGAAAATTTTATAGAAAACAGTATCTTATGTATGTACATCTTTGATAATAGGCTCCGGTATTCATAGAGCCAACGTAGACTTGGTAAAGCGCAAGAAAATTTCCTCGTAAACGGTATATTATGCACATCTTTGACAGCTGCATGAAAACTAACAAAACTAAGCCCACGGATGGGTCCACCGTGAACACAACCTCTCGTCTAACTAACTTGATCACGAAAATTACTTAGGATGGAGTTCACCGACTTTTTAACCGGCTGTTTGGATATTTAATCAGTTCTTTCCTTAGGAAATTTGACATAAACCAGCTGTTTAAATACGTAACAGGTGGTTTGCATGTTGGTGAACACAGGCCTTAAAGCCAGTTTCTCGAACGAATATTATCGCAAAATTAATGTGAAAAATTGTCAACCGCGCGTATACTGCTGCGATTGGATGTTGATAAATATTTCAACCAATCACAGCATTTTACGTGCGCTAATTTTGCGATAATTTTAACCCAGTGCGGGTTGGTAGATGTCACATGTCTTCGAATTTTGGTTCCAGGACATGCCGGTTTCCTTACGATGCCGCGATGTTTGCCTTCACCGTTTTGAAAGCAGTGATGATGAAATGATTTACACCAAGTGCCTTATCTAATTATTATAAATTAAAGCGCGTCAAGATGATAAGAGCAATCTACCACATAGGTGTATGAAGCAAACGAGAACACTATAACTCGGACATCACTACTTATAAAGCTTGCGAAATCAATCTATGAATTCATTACACTAGCTTTAAAGTACACGAGATGCTTTATAATCCACATCACAGAATCAACCTTACAATAATGGCATGAAAATGATTTAAAAAATTATATACATTAAAGACCTTATCAATGAGGCCTTTCTCCATAATGCTGATATTCTTTACGAGGCTCTCCGATTTCACAGGACTTATGACAGTACTCTCTTTATTATTAATATTCTGAAAGAAAACCATTTTCAAAACTCTTTGTAACTACGATCTTAATCAGACTTGATGAAAATTTAACAAAATTACAAGTTATTAGTGTTGCTAGGGAACATAGAATGGTAGTAAGCTGAATATTAATTCAACAGGTTGATCATCATAATAATATCGTTAATAAATGTTGCCCCCTTGTCGCTACGACATTATGTGCTAGCAACCGTTTTCTGGAGTCCATTATTGAGTGTGCAAGTCACCCGCTGCCATTTTACGAGTATCCGTGTATTTAATATAAAACATCCGACAAGCAGGGGCTCGAGTCTTTCCTTAGTTCTAGATAACCAGTTCACTTAGCCACCGAAACCCATAATCCAGTATTTGTGTTTCCAATAGTGCTACACCAACAAAGGGGTTGTCCTTGGGTGCACTAGTATAGTGCGAACAGGGATAATCGTCGTTTGGTGCCTCATTTCATTAAAAACGTCCAAAGGGCCTCTGCGAGTTGGCTTCGGCCCCTCGTACGCCTTCCAAAGGTCCGGTACCCCAGAGTCCCGCGAAATGTCAAGAGTCGTTAATGGAACTGGCATCCTGATATGGGTTTTGGGCACCTCGTTATCATCATGCAAAAGAAAATAATAAATGGATTGATGATCGTCACATGCTGCAGTTTATAGTATATTCTCTCTACAAATCTTAACATTGATAGTGGATGAGTAAACACGCTAATTCCAAACACAGCTGTTAATATTTTAGGACGCCTTAAAGTCCAAGTATAGTCAATTTTAAGTCCTAACTCTAAGTAATATCCGTCAATATTCCGCATGCTCAACTTAAGGCGACAATCGCATAGCACGGCTCACGACTCCTTCGCCCGATGCATGTGTTTTGACCAATAGGATGCACTTTTGTTTTTGATTGCACTTTTTGTTACACACCCTGCACTCACACAAATGCCTAATTGAGCGAAACCAGGAATGAGTGTGGTCTGTCACTAGCTGCGCTTCCACAGAAATATTTTCTAAGCTGAGCATGTTTAAGTTTGGCCGATAGTACATAGAGTTGAAATTTGCTAAGAACCTGTACACCATAGGGAGTACAATCAACCTACCTTGGCTAAATATTTCTTCTTCGTCTTATATTTGTCTTTGAGCGCATTCATCTTGTTTTGACACTTCTTACAATAAACCAAGTGGCTGCACTCTGGCATTACAGACAAATTCTTTTTACGCGGAGCTTCAATTTCTACGCTGTCTAAAGACTTTGAACTTGCCACAGAATCTTCTGATAGACCTGTAGAAAATAGATTTCACAAATCATGGACATGTACATTGTTCCCATTTTGAACGATGGATTCCAGACTTGGTCTTTAACGAACATTCAAAAATCCTAACTAAGGGTTCGCCAACGTGCGATGGATTGCAATATTCTAAGCGTTCGCACACCGCCACTGCACTCCCAAAACACTGTTACTGACGTTGCTCAAAGTATAAGTGAGACTGGGCTGGTCACGTCTGCTGATTACCCCATGAGCTGAGGGCCAAAATAACCATTATATGGAGCCCTGACAATGCTAGAAAGGGTCGCGGCAGACCCACTAGAAGATGGCGGGACGAGCTGGACAAAACAAACGTCCAGTGTCCACATTAGTCCTGGATCGCAAGAACTGGAAGTCATGGGGAGCGGCGTTTGCGCAGCAGTGTGATGATACAGGCTAACACGTAATTCTTTATTTCTTACCAAAAGCATTTTGAATTTTCATATTCGCAAAAATGCCGGATTTCCCATACTAACTTTCATCCCCTATATAATAAATAATAATAAAAATAAATTCTTTATTGTTTAAGACACAGACACTTTGTTGTATGATACAGGCTAACAGCAACAGTTAAACTTGGTCTAGTAGCCTTTAGGAATAGAGAGCGCTTTGCCCTGCAGTAGGAAACCTATGGAACCTCGCGCTCTACCACGTAGCCATGACCACGGCCAGTGGGCGCACAGACCAGGTAAACGATGTATAGAAACTGTATGCGCAAATAGCTTATGACAGTAGTCGTTTTTGTAAATCATCATTTTCCTGCCCTTGTCTTAATTTATTTGGGGCCGGCTTCTTCCATTCTTCTCTATTGGTCGGCATCTCGGTAGTCACTCCCTTTCTAGACATATCATCTTTATCACAGTCCATCCATCGTTTCTTTGGTCTTCCCCTACTCGTATAGCCATCCACATTCATAGTCAATACTTTCCTGATGACATTTTCCTCATTCCTCCGCATCACATGCCCATACCGAGTCAACCGATTTCCACACTACTTTTCAGTCACCGGTGTCACTTTCAGACTTCCTCTTATACAATATGTAATAAAAACCCTGTTATTCCTTTTAACACATGATTGTAGGTACTATGATAACAAACAACTGTTACTATGGTCCCCAAACCGGAATACGCGATAAATAATTCTGCTGTCCCATACATTCATGTTCGCATAACTCGTCAAAATGTAGGGAGCGGCTGATTTTTTTTTTCGCGATTTCAGGTTTAGTCCCGTAGTAAAAGTTATTTGTTATCATTAATACGATCATGTGTGAAAAGGAACAACAGGGTGTGTGTTACATAATGTATACTCTTTTTTTATACTATCCATTCGCGTCACATCATCACTCTTAGCATTCTCACCTCAGCTGCACGCAATTGCGTTTCATTCATTCTTTTTGTGGCCCAACATTCTGATAAAGATTTTTTAAATCTTCGTCAGTTTTCAAATTCTTTGCTTCATCAAGTCAGACACATTTTTGAATCTACGCCACTGAGCAGACTACCAATTAGAAAACTATATTTAACACTAACTGTTGCCCGCGACTTCGTCCGCGGTCCAGGATGAAAAGTCCTTCTCCAGGTCTACCCATATGCCAAATTTCATCGAAATCCGTTCAGCCTTTTTAGCGTGAAAGCGTAACTAACAAACAAACTCATTTTCGCATTTATAATATTAAAGTCAGGATAACCACATAACATCACGCCTGTAATCTCCGAAGGGTTAGGCAAAGGTAAAGGCAAAGGTATAGTACACCCACATTTCACCAGTTATGTTTTAGTCCCATGTAATAGGGGACGCGCCTATTGCCTGAGATGTTCTAGATGAAAAAAAAAACCTATATCACTTTGCCCGCCCCGGGAATCGAACCCAGGACTTCAAGCTCAGCAGTAGCGCTTGCGACCACTAGATCAACGAGACAGTTATAACATACTTCGACGCAATAATTAATGCTGAGTCGGTAAAGCAGATTTTACTGTCAATGCACTCGGCATTAAATGTTGCGTATTATATTGCAGCAGACAAAAATTTCCCATACGGTGGCGAACATATTTTGGATGTGACTGCTGTACTTTAGTATGAAACTATGAACGTCCGTTACGGATGTTCTGCGACCAAGGTTGCGACTACGACCACTGCTAGTCGTGGTCGCGGCAGAGTAGTGTGCTCGATCCCTCAATGAATACACTACAAAGAACTTACTCCGTGGAGGCTCTACAAACTCCTTATACATAGGCAAGCCCTTCAATATGCACAGCAATAAAGGATGTTGTTTCTCACTCTTATACATTTGTACAATATTCGATGCATGATCTGAATCGCACTGCACTCCTGGAAAATAATCATAAGGGTTCATTTAAGGACGACTATTTTTAAACACTTATTAATGACGATGTAGGGTACACCTTTGGAATGATGCTGTCGACAAATATAATGGCCATATGAAGTTGGCATATCCTATAGAGGGGGGGCACAACGCTTTTTCGCTACGTGACGATTTGTACGGCCTACCGTAATCGTCACGTAATGAAAACGCTATAAAGCGGCTTGCGGTAGGAGTTGACAGCGCGCGTTAAAGAACTTTGTTCCCATAATGGACATATTTTCATCCCTAAAATGGGTAGCAGCATAGAAAAGGAAATTAAAACATCTTACCCAAATAATTTAGTATAGACCAAACATCCGTGTCCTTGAACCTCAAGTCCGTCTTGTTTTCATCAATCTTTTCCATCAAAGACTTAGCAAACCCAAACACCATGTTAGCCAGCGGTATTTCAGACACAAAGACAGAGAAACTGTAGCTGAACTCCTGAAATAAATTGTATCGTTGTTGTTATGGGGGGATTTGGTTTCCGCAATTAGTCCTTCGAGTGGACCATTGTGCGTGAGCCATGGCGGCCGTCAGTAAGTTATTCCAATCAGCCCACCTCCCTGCAGAAAAAGATCTTGGTGACCCGAGGGTTTCTGTTCTAACCTAGGCATTCAAACATCATAAAATATGTGCAACAGTTTCCTCAGCCTCCATGCACGCTCTGCACAGAGGACTGTCCGTTAAGCGTAATAAATTTTAAATTAAATTGCATTGTGTAAAGGTTGATTTAGTTTAGACCAAATGGACATAGAACCCTGCCTGCCTGTCTGGCCTGCGCTTATGTACCAGTAGTGGGGACTTACAGGCGGCATTTAAGTTCTCCGGTTGTATTTGTCGTCCTCAGATCAACCATTTCTTTTTATAATACTTTCGGGGGTAATGTCACTATAACTTGTTGGAAAAAATTAGACGAAAACAATTTAGGTATGAATTACGGAATTAACCGGTTAATTTGGGTGGCAAAACCGTTTGTACTTATGTAACCGGTAACCTTTATCACTTGGGTTACATAAAAACAGTTCACTTGTTTAACCGGTAAATAAAGGAACGATATATTTACCGGTATTTAATCGAAATTAACCGCTCTTTTTAAACCGGTTCCGAGCCCTGGATAAAAGTTCTATTTTTATCCGACTACGGCAAAGCCAACAGGAAGGGTTACGATTTTAGCCGTCTATGTATATATGTATTTACGCATGTTCCGCTATAGCGCCTAAACGACTGAAGCGATTTTGATTAATGAGGTATCAATTGATTCGTAATAATGGTCCCAGTGACATAATAGGCTATATAAATTCTCCCAAAATTTATTATGGTGGATACACTTAAATTTCTGACCAGAAAAAAAATTAAATTGAGATAATCATAACATATTTGGTATCAAAAGAAAGGTCTTGACGAGTACACTACAAATACGAGTAATACGTACAAATACGTGTAATATATCATATTATTAAATAATCACGAAACAAGAAAATATTTCAGACAGAAATCAAGATATATGTACAAAAATGGTCAAGGTAAAACCGTGGTCACATGCCTGTAGACATACTATGTGGGTGCCAGGAACACCTACTAAACTATAATGCATGCGACGACGACTTTGACTAGGTTCGTTTTATTTTGTTTTATTTTATTAATTATACAGGGTTATTGGTAAAACACCAACAACCTCTTAAGGGGTCATTGTACTCATCATTATGAACAACTTTTACTACGGGACCAAACCTGAAATCGCGAAAAAAAAATCAGCTGTTCAGTACATTTTGACGAGTTATGCGAACATAAATAAATGTACTGAACAGCTGATTTTTTTCGCGATTTCAGGTTTGGTCCCATAGTAAAAGTTGTTCATAATGATGAGTACAATGACCCCTTAAGAGGTTGTTGGTGTTTTACCAATAACCCTGTATATTTTAACTATTATTTATGAAACAACCTACTATGTTATTACTTTAAGAATATTAATTACCTATACATTAAGTACATGAATTCACAAGGATAACATTATATGTAATAAGTTTTAGATAATAAGTTTTTAAGTTTGCTTCACTATTGCATTGGGTTATACCTGTAAAAATAGTTGGAAGTGAGGATATAATAAATAAATAAATAAATAAAATGTTAAAATAATATTAAGAAATAGGAAGGTTACAAAGCAAATTAAATATAGGTATTAATAAACATTTTATTAAGTAAATTATTAAAAAGGAATATTGATACCATCGTGTTTTATTTAAACCTGTCCCATCCCTAGTGATACGTCATTACGTATACTTACTACCTATGGGAGTACTGCGATCTGATTGGCCCTACCAAGGTTGGTAGGTTGGTAGGTTGATAGAGCCAATCAGAACGCAGTACCCCGCTACCTCATACCTCAGCCAGTTGACAGAATTGTTTTAGCGCGTTAAATCAAGCATTCGGCGTCTATGGGCTGTATGGTCGTTCACCTTTACATACCGGGACTCCTACGTGCCTCGGAAAGCATGTTAAACCGTTTGTTCCTACTGTTATTCGTGGATCTTTGACAGTCGTTATGGGTCATCAGACGCTCGAAAGTCTGACAACCTGTCTTTACAAGTGGTATTGCATTATCCAGTAACTGGGTTGTAAAGGTCAGACAGGCAGTCGCTCCATGTATTGAGCTTCCGGTATTCAGCTGCATCCAGTTAGACTGGAAGCCAATCCCAACACAATTGGGTAAAGGCCAGAGGCTAGGCAAATTGATAAAACAATAAAACAAGGGTCTGTCTGCGTTTAGTTACATAAAGAGAATTCAATAGACTCGGAATAGAATGAACATTGGTCATTTGGTCCACCCATAGTTAAAGTTTGAACCTAAGAATCTTCTAGACTAAAAATTACTTGATCAAAAAATTCTATCTTACTTGTTGACATGCAAACAAAACTTGTAATAATATTTACATAATTATACTCAATTTAGAGATTATTCAGGTAAACCGGTGTCAGAATAATGGTTATTTTAATGAAACTTCCATTTGCATTTCATTGTCTAGTCTTCACTTTCTTCTCTAGAATCTGAACAACTTATCTGTGAACATCTCAATTTATCAACTAATCAACTTAATATCGAAAGCGAGTTTATTTGCTTGTTTGTTCCGCATTCACACTAAAACGGTTGAATGGACTTGAATGAAATTTGGCACATGGGTAGACCATGACCTGGATTAGGATATAGGCTACTTTTTACCCAGTAGTATGTTCCCGTGAGATAATTACCAAGCTCCACGAGGGCGAAGCCGCAGGCCACAACTAGTAATTAATAGTCAGTCAGCAAGGCTGACTGTATGTTGAATGCTTAAGTATACCAACCTCCTTTTTAGACCTATAATCAATTCTATAGAATGCTATAGATATAAACTCATAAAATGCAGAAACCACACCCTCTAACATAGAACATAGAACTCATAAAAGTATTTGTTTTAACTTACCAAACGTAACAGATATTCAGCTATTAAGATATTTAGTGCTTGATAGGTGAGGTCCAGGCGTTGTGTGAAATTTTTCTGACATGGGGGAGGATCACCTTGAAATTAGAAAAGAATATTTTTAATTACTTACTGTAGTAACATAACAGTAAACTTCAGAAAAAAAAAAACACTATAATTGGCAGAATCAGTTGATTGGAAGAAGTATTAAAATATACATCATTGACTGCCATAAATGGTGGTTTGTGTTCCATAAAATAATGTATAAAATATTAAATAGCATTAGGCAGTAAAGTTAATGTCTATTTTTGAAATTCCAAACAAAACAAGTTCTGCAGGATCTTCAAGCATATTTCCAACCAAGTGCATGACATGTGGCTTGACGCTGCTTAAGATAATCATTGGGATTTTCTAAGAAGCTTGCTCTGAAAAACTTATGGTAAATTGGTAATTAGCTGTTGTTTAACGATCCTAAGAAATATTCAACAGATATTTTAATAGCAACAAAAAATCTAAAATGTAACAAAAACAAATGCAGCATTTAGAACAAGGGTGGGAGATAATGCTGCCCCTAAGACGACTCACTGCACTGACCAATGATATGTTAATTAGCAAGAGAGACAAGCATTTGAGTCCCGAGTCCCCTAAGACAACCCACAAACCAAATATTGCATTTCATGTTACTGGTCTGGAATGTGACACGCCGGGAATAGAACGAAAGGAAATAGCAAGACTTTTTTATGATTTTTTCAATTATTTCTTACCAGTTTGTGCACTTTTTAATACATTTACGATATGGCCACGTAAGTACGCCCTCAGATCGTTGAGTATACCATTCTTTTCAAACAATTCGTAGATGAATGATTGGAAAGAGTCCGCAGAATCGGTTTTCACCACATTCTGAGTTTCTGAAAAAGCAGGCTGGGATTCGTTCACGATGCCACTTTCCATTTTATTGTTTTATCTGATTTATAATAACTTTTATCAGTAATTGTGCCTACATTATAATTTAATACCAAATAATTTAACAGTTCACTGGAAATTTCAAACTTCGCAAACACAGATTTTTGACGTTTGTTGTTTTGTTGACATTTCCGGTTGAAAATGACGACAACGGACTAAAGAATAATTTATTAAACTATTTACACATAATACCTCATAAATGTAATTTAGGAAATTGAAATAAATCAGAAAAAATATAAAAAGAAATTGTATATGTTCAAACAAACACTTCATTGAATATGATGTATTTCCATCATAATATTTCATTATTGTAGATACTAAACAGTTATTTTGACTAGTCATTCATCAGTCCCTGTGGCGCAGAGGATAGCGCGTTGGACTTCTAATCCAAAGGTCGTGGGTTCGATCCCCACCAGGGATGGCACTATCTTTTTATGTATTGTTCCTACAGAATGAACTACTATAATAAAATTTCAATCGAGAATTACTTTTAAAAAATGAGTAAATAAATGCTCTGTTTTGTCCTAAATGATTTTGATTTCTCGTAATTTCCTGGAGCTAGACCAATGCGATTAATTTTACATCATGTATCATTGGAGTTTTGCATCGTGGGTTATTTTGTAATTTCATCACGCTTTTCTTATTTTAGGAATACTTGCACTGCAAGTGTCGGCTCCTTCCTATCTTCTTCCTTAGCTTATCTTCTTCCATTCAAACGTTCTTTACGTTTGAATGGTAGAAAAAAAACGTTTGAGAGGTGCCGATCCCAAGTAAATTTGGCGTGGTACTGGAGGATTAGGGTGACATGTAATTTTTAGGGATAGGACTGGTTCCAGAGACGGTTGGACGTTGTGGTCTCTTCTCGGACAGCCTGTGCTAGAGATGAGTCATGTATGCTGCTTGATTCGGCCATGGCCAGAATCCAGCTTCAAACTTTTCGATTTTATCTAGGAATTCCCACCATGCATTCTACCATTCTATTATTAGAGCTACTCCAGGCAAAAAGGAAGAAAAATCACGTTCATATAATTAAGGACACCGCCATCTACCTTTCATAAAAGAAAACATTTTAAAATGTTTTCGTACGAGAACGATTTTTTACAATGAATTAACTAGATGTGCCATGGCTATCAATGACAGGACAGAAACATGACAAGCTGACAGTAAACAGATATGTCGTTTGTAAATAGTCAACGTTAAGAGGTAGATACACCATATATTCAGCTATCTCAACCATTTTTCTAAGTAAAGTAAGTTTGTTTGTTACCTTTTCACGCCTAAGCCACTGAACCAGTAATCCTGAAATGTTTCATATATGTTGTCACGGGTACAGAAACGGACATAGGGTACCTTTCATCCCGAAAAAAAGTACTGTTCCCGAGAAAAACAACAATAACATTAAATTAAATAAATAAAAGTTTATTTTGGAACAATAACACAAGAATAAGTAGAACAAGTAAAACGATGATAGCTGCAAAAATATAAACTGTAGCGCAGCTAACAACGCCCTTCTTCTTCAGATACAGAATGGATTGAATGTACAGACGCCAGCACGTCAAGCTATTACAATCTGTAACTTTAATAGATTTTCAACTTTATCACTAAAGCATTAGGTTAAAGGTTGGTTGGGAAAATTTGACAGGTTTGGGTAGCTTGATGTGCTGGCGTCTGTACCATGCAAAAAAATACCTATCAGGTAATTAAATAGTTAATTTACATTCAGATAATTGACAAAAAAACTGTTATGATAATAGATGGCGCCACGTGTCTTTCGAACCATGATTGAATTCTAATTATTATAGAAACTTTAGTAGTGTGTTATGAGTTTTTTTTTTTTTTTATTATTTAAGTACACATTACACACATTACATTTTTTACAGTATACATTTTGTGAGTCTAGAGTGTCGATAGACCGGTTTTTCATATAATACTATAAATGCGAAAGTGAGTTTGTTTGTTTGTTACGCTTTCACGCTAAAACCGCTGAACGGATTTGGATGAAATTTGACAAATGGGTAGACTAATGATCTGGACTAGGACATAGGATACTTTTAATCCCGGTAGTGCGTTCCGGTGGGATAATTTCCTAAAACTACGCGGGCGCAGCCGCGGGCATAAACTAGTTTGGCTATATTTTCTTTAAATTACATGTTTTTAATTTTGTTTTTTTTATATATATATAATTGTGAAATGTCTAACACACGCAAATGTAAAAAAAAGTACAAAAGCAAGTTGTCAAATAAAATTAAAATTGTATTTAAATTGTATTGTAATTGTAAATTGTATTTAAATTGTATTGTATCTACGAAAAAAATGGTTGAAATGGTGGTATGTGATAGCTGAATATACGGTGTGTCGATATTTACGACACGTCTGCATGTGTTTATTTAATGAATTTGTCAATGTCATCATTTTAATAATAATAATAATAATAATAAATCCCGCATGACGAGAACCTCGTGAAGGCTGAGAAGGAGAAACAATTGAAGTATCTCGACTTAGCCCACGAGGTTGTCGCTATGTGGAATGTGGACTCGGCAATCATTGTGCCGATAGTCGTTACGGTCAATGGCCTTATCGCTAAGAGCCTCGACCAACATCTCAAGAGGCTCTCGTTGGGTGGCGAAGGTGGTGAAGGGCCTGATTCAGAAGGCAGTCCTCCTTGATACGGCGCGTATTGTGAGGAGGTTCCTGTCTCTGGGGCCCTAACCACCGGTAGCTTGGACCCTGCACCCGCTACCGGCGGATCACTATTTTTTATATTTTTAAATGTTTTTTTTTTTAATGTTTTTATAAAAATATTTAAAAATGTAATAAAATAAGTTTAAAAAATAAATAAAGGAGATAATAATAATATTTATTAATCAGACAACATGATCCATTACACACATACACAATTTTAGATGTTAGTAAACCATTAAACTTATAAACTATGTTAGTACTTTGCAAAGAAACAGGAGATTTTATCATTTTTTTAATTTTTTAAATCTATAATATCAATACATATTACCAATGAACACTTGCCTTTCCAATTCACATAAACATTGGCAGAATGGTCAACATCAGCTTTGCTTGCCATAATAAAAAATAGAACAGAACAGAATTAACAAAATGACAATTATTCATTATTGCAGCGTTGCAAAAGTTCCCGCGATTTCTCTTCTAACTTGATTGTGTTACACGAATGCCACCCGTTTTTCGTCAATGAAATGTCACATTGTCAAATTTCACGGGCGGTATTTGTGTAACACTACCGAGTTAAGATGATATGCTAGTGGCTCAACAATCCCGGTTCGTGACTGTACCACTTCCTAGGACCAAGAATCAACACTAGGTCCTAGACCACTTCGAATACGGCCATTCAACTTCACGGTATGATAAAGCAAATTGTACTGAAACGCCTTAAAATAGGGTTTCTTATTGTCTTGACACAGACTGGCGTTTGCTTCGTACTACAAAAGAAATTGAGAATCTCAGTGAAAAACAAAAGAATTTTGGACAAGCGAGAGTTGCATAAAATGTGGTGATGGCTCACGCATATTTGAAAACGTGTTCTTTTGTTTTTTAAAGTTTTGAGTTTGCCACACTCATCTGCAAATGTGGAAAGAATATTCTCATCTATTTTTATGAAAACTAAACAACGGAATAAACTTTCCACTGAGTCAATGATAGGTCTTTTACACACAATAAGATGTATAGGAGACAACAATCACAGTTACTACCATTTTAATATAGATGAGAAAATGTTTACAAAAATAGGCTAGTAAGAGGTGGCACGAAGACGGAAAATATACAATATATCAATCTTGAATAAATGATTGTATGTTGTACCTACCTAATTTAACAATTAATTGTAATTGAATAAATGAGTGCATTATTTAACATAAAATGCTTTTGTTATATTCCGAATAAAAAATCTCTCGATTTGACACGATTTTTAGCTGGCAAATTCAACGATTTTTAATTTTACACTTTTGCAACACTGAAGTATTGACAATTGAAAGAAGAGCAAAAGATTAAATTACAGAAATCGCAGAATAAAAACTCAAGAAAGAAAAGAATGTTGATACGAAATAAGTGACTAAAAAAGTGTTTTTACTGTGAAAAATATCTTAATATTTAGCAGCAACCATGAGGCGTCGAGCGGGAGTAGGTGCCATTCAAAAACAAAGGCTAGAACAAGAGAAATACAGAGAAAAAGGGTCAGAGATCCAAGAAAATCAGTTTCAACAGATGTCCAAACAACTAGAAGTGTTTAGGGAGAATTTAGAAGAATTCGCGACTAAACACAAGAGCGAGATCAAGAAGAACGCACAGTTTAGGAGGCAATTCCAGGAGATGTGCGCCGCTATCGGTGTTGATCCTTTAGCTTCGGGCAAGGGATTCTGGTCTGTGTTAGGTGGGAATCCAATGATTTTCTGTAGTTTTATTTAACCACATTTCTTTCCTGCACAGGTCTAGAATTCATAGTAAATACTGTACGACAACATTCAAAGGTCCTATTGTTTATTTTCGGAAAAAGCTTACTTTGCCAAATTAAATGTGACTGGTCCAAAACAAAATTAGGCATAATAAAAGTGTAACTGATGTGTGTGTGATATTTGAGAAAAACTATTATTGGGGGTCTGTCTATATTAACCCAATAGAACCCAAACTAAAGATTTTAAGATTTTTCGTCTGTTTGTTGGTTTGTCTATGCGTTTGACCATGCTAATTTCAGAAACAGCTTTACCGAATCAGGTGCGGTTTTCACTAAGGTAAGCTTCACTTAACATTTAGTGTTTGTTTTATTTCAATTGATTCATAAATAAGAAAGTTATAAAGTTATGTCAGTTTGTAAAAAATGGGCAAAAATGTTATAAAAATACCTAACAAAAAGTAGTAGGATTGCATTATTCAAGATAGTATATCAATTTAAATAAAATTTAATAAAATTTAATTTTAATCATGTTTTTTTTCACACTTACCAACTTTACACTGACAGAGGCTATACATTCTTATTCTTATTTTTAATTACTTAACAGTTAAATAATTTCTTTTGTTTCTTTATTTGTTAGCTTTGTTTTCTTTTTGTACTCAACAATAGTTACTTTCTCAATGTAACTCTGTACTAGCACTTATATATTGGAAAATGTACCTTGTAATAGAGAGAGCCCTGGCACCCATAACACAAGTTTAATCTTAGCTTGGGTGCCAGTGATAGAGAGATAGTCAGCGATTTATGCAATTTAAAAACAATATTGTGGTAGTATTAACATATTGCCTATAAGTAAATTGTAAAATTGGAAAATAAAGTTATTATTATTATTATTTAAGACACAACATGTTGAGCACAATTTCTGAGCAGTAACAAAAAGTACTAGGCTTGCATGGATTAACAATAATATTTGAATCATTAGTATTATGCTTCTTATTTGGATGTTTGGCACACAGATAGTTTATAACATAGATCAACACATAGGATAGTTTTTATCCTGGTAGCATGTTTCCGTGGGTTAATCTCCAACCACCATGCGGGCGAAGCTGCTGGCAAAAGCTAGTCTATAATAATTTAGGTGGGAATATAAATCAATTTCTGTTGGTTGATAGTCACATTTCATTCGCTATATTTTGGTTTTTCCGAAGATAAACGATGGAACCTTTGAATGTTGTTGTTCAGTATCTTCTGAACAATCAAAGAATTTATTTTTCTTCTGCTAGACAGCCTAGATTAATGTTGATTGATACTAGGTACGACAGTAAGTACAGATAAATGATAATATGTTATATGACATTTTATCTGTAAATTGGTTGCAAAGAAAACTTTTACATGTCAGACAAAATAAAAATATTGGAGTAGAAGCAGACAATAATAGACATTGGTGCCGATTCTTTTGTGCACAAACTAAACTTAATTTAGGGTATTGCTAACTTTTCTCTTTAATAAAACAAGAAAGAGACCGATGTAAATAAGAGCTGTCAAATTTACTTGTAGGTACTAATTTTACAATACAAATGTGGCCGACACATTATAACATGTCGACTAAAAACTCTGTGAAGCATTAACTGGTTTGACATCTCTAACTTAGTTAATAGCTATAACCGTCCTTTTCTCGCGCTGCCTGTTAGTAAAGATAGAGATTCTCTAATTTTTAGTTTAGTTATTGAACAAGAGAATCGGTACCATTATCTTCTTTGACAAAAGTAATCTCACACTCTAAGATATATATTTAAGTAAAATTTTACATAAGCACCTAATTTCACCTTTCAGGAATTGGTGATTTTTATTATGAAATAGGAGTACAGATAGTAGAAGTTTGTTTGGCTACGAACTACAAGAATGGCGGGCTCATAACATTGGAGGAACTGCGAACGAGGCTTGTTGCTGCCCGAGGTAGGAGCAAGGTACACCAGGAAATAACCAATGAGGATCTGTTAGTTGCTGTTAAGAAACTAAGGATATTTGGGAATGGGTGAGTGACTAGATGTGTGCGGAAGGCGAAAGACAGGGTGTTGAAGTGCAGCCTGGGAGAGGAGTATGTCCAGCAGTGGACTGCTATAGGCTGAGTTTATTGATTGATTGACTAGATAATTGTATTTTTAAACTCAGTAGTTTTTCCTAGATTATTTTGAGTGTTGTATGAAGAATTAAGGGGATTACCTCGCTCAAATCCCAAAAATACAGTAAGTTTAAAGAAGATTGTAGATGAATCCTTATGTGCGTTTTCCATAAAAAAAATATATGGTATACTTGAGGTCATCACAAATATATTGTATTGTTTAAAAGTTTAATAAACTTTCCCAAATTTTGGGAAAAAAATCTTTTAAATAGGTCGTTTTCCAACCTAAATTGTAAATTTTCTCTGTAACGGCTGAATAGTTCGGCATGAATTTTGTACTAAAAAATATGTAATGACGTATTTCACAATTTGTATTGTTTTTTTTTTCTTATTTCTTTTGATATTTTTAAATAATGAATAAAAATCCGAAACTTCACCAGTACCCCACTGGAGCACCCCCGCTAAGGCCTGTGACGCGTACTCGGGACGCGATACACCAGTGTCTCGATGACTCTTGTGACGGGAGGACTATACGCGCGTTATTTTTTCCAAATAAAAACTAAAAGTTCACGTTTTGAATGATTTTTGAATGAAATCATATTGTAAATAGTACAAATATAAATATTCCGTAAAACAACAATAGAAATTAAGTTTGTAAATATATGTAAAGTAGTTTGTAATTTCGTTTTGTTTATTGAACCTTTCATAGAGTAAGCCTGACTATGCCTAAATATAAGAATAAATGTAAGGTGAAGCGTGGTCGAGCTCTCCAAAACTATGGGTAGTACCTACATTGAGTACATTATTTCCAGTGTGTTTATTTTTTTTATCGTTTTTAGCTACAATATTTATATATCTTGAGAATAATTTAGTTTGACGGAGGATGTAGACCTAGTTGACTGATGATGTCACCTACCTGATGGTGGACTCCGAAGGTGGGTATAGGATCTCATTGACGGCACTACGTTGAACCAACGTGTTTGGACTCATTTGAAAGGTCTAATGGAGACCTTGGTGATTGACGATCTCACCTACCTGATGGTGGACTCCGAAGGTGGGTATAGCATCTCAGTTTCGGCACCACGTAGAACCATCATGTTTGGACTCACTTGAAAGGTCTAATGGAGACCTTGGTGATTGACGATGTCACCTACCTGATGGTGGACTCCGAAGGTGGGTATAGGATCTCAGTGACGGCACAATGTAGAACCATCGTGTTTGGACTCATTTGAAAGGTCTAATGGAGACCTTGGTGATTGAAGATGTCACTTACCTGATGGTGGACTCCGAAGGTGGGTATAGGATCTCAGTGACGGCACAATGTAGAACCATCGTGTTTGGACTCATTTGAAAGGTCTAATGGAGACCTTGGTGATTGAAGATGTCACTTACCTGATGGTGGACTCCGAAGGTGGGTATAGGATCTCAATGACGGTACAATGTAGAACCATCGTGTTTGGACTCATTTGAAAGGTCTAATGGAGACCTTGGTGATTGACGATGTCACCTAGCTGATGGTGGACTCCGAAGGTGGGTATAGGATCTCAGTGACGGCACAATGTAGAACCATCGTGTTTGGACTCATTTGAAAGGTCTAATGGAGACCTTGGTGATTGACGATGTCACCTACCTGATGGTGGACTCCGAAGGTGGGTATAGGATCTCAGTTTCGGCACCACGTAGGACCATCGTGTTTGGACTCATTTGAAAGGTCTAATGGATACCTTGGTGATTGAAGATGTCACTTACCTGATGGTGGACTCCGAAGGTGGGTATAGGATCTCAGTGACGGTAAAATGTAGAACCATCGTGTTTGGACTCATTTGAAAGGTCTAATGGAGACCTTGGTGATTGACGATGTCACCTACCTGATGGTAGACTCCGAAGGTGGGTATAGGATCTCAGTGACGGCACAATGTAGAACCATCGAGTTTGGACTCATTTGAAAGGTCTAATGGAGACCTTGGTGATTGACGATGTCACCTACCTGATGGTGGACTCCGAAGGTGGGTATAGGATCTCAGTGACGGCACAATGTAGAACCATCGTGTTTGGACTCATTTGAAAGGTCTAATGGAGACCTTGGTGATTGAAGATGTCACCTACCTGATGGTGGACTCCGAAGGTGGGTATAGGATCTCAGTGACGGCACAATGTAGAACCATCATGTTTGGACTCATTTGAAAGGTCTAATGGAGACCTTGGTGATTGAAGATGTCACTTACCTGATGGTGGACTCCGAAGGTGGGTATAGGATCTCAATGACGGTACAATGTAGAACCATCGTGTTTGGGACTCATTTGAAAGGTCTAATGGAGACCTTGGTGATTGACGATGTTACCTACCTAATGGTAGACTCCGAAGGTGGGTATAGGATCTCAGTGACGGCACAATGTAGAACCATCGTGTTTGGACTCATTTGAAAGGTCTAATGGAGACCTTGGTGATTGAGGATGTCACCTAGCTGATGGTGGACTCCGAAGGTGGGTATAGGATCTCAGTGACGGCACAATGTAGAACCATCGTGTTTGGACTCATTTGAAAGGTCTAATGGAGACCTTGGTGATTGAAGATGTCACCTACCTGATGGTGGACTCCGAAGGTGGGTATAGGATCTCAGTGACGGCACAATGTAGAACCATCGTGTTTGGACTCATTTGAAAGGTCTAATGGAGACCTTGGTGATTGAAGATGTCACCTACCTGATGGTGGACTCCGAAGGTGGGTATAGGATCTCAGTGACGGCACAATGTAGAACCATCATGTTTGGACTCATTTGAAAGGTCTAATGGAGACCTTGGTGATTGAAGATGTCACTTACCTGATGGTGGACTCCGAAGGTGGGTATAGGATCTCAATGACGGTACAATGTAGAACCATCGTGTTTGGGACTCATTTGAAAGGTCTAATGGAGACCTTGGTGATTGACGATGTTACCTACCTAATGGTAGACTCCGAAGGTGGGTATAGGATCTCAGTGACGGCACAATGTAGAACCATCATGTTTGGACTCATTTGAAAGGTCTAATGGAGACCTTGGTGATTGAGGATGTCACCTAGCTGATGGTGGACTCCGAAGGTGGGTATAGGATCTCAGTGACGGCACAATGTAGAACCATCGTGTTTGGACTCATTTGAAAGGTCTAATGGAGACCTTGGTGATTGAAGATGTCACCTACCTGATGGTGGACTCCGAAGGTGGGTATAGGATCTCAGTGACGGCACAATGTAGAACCATCGTGTTTGGACTCATTTGAAAGGTCTAATGGAGACCTTGGTGATTGACGATGTCACCTACCTGATGGTGGACTCCGAAGGTGGGTATAGGATCTCAGTGACGGTACAATGTAGAACCATCGTCTTTGGACTCATTTGAAAGGTCTAATGGAGACCTTGGTGATTGACGATGTCACCTACCTGATGGTAGACTCCGAAGGTGGGTATCATCGTAACTATTCCCGTTACTGAGAACCGATAGGCACTTACCTGGTCCTCATCTGACCTTCAGAATGTATCATGTAGTAGCACCCGTGCTCAATTATATAAGTGTTGAAAGCTAGGTCATCCTAACTATTCCCGTTACTGAGAACCGATAAGCACTTACCTGGTCATCATCAGACCCTCAAAATGTATCGTGTAGTAGCACCCGTGCTCAATTAGATAAATGTTGAAAGCTAGGTCATCCTAACTATTCCCGTTACTGAGAACCGATAAGCACTTACCTGGTCATCATCAGACCCTCAAAATGTATCGTGTAGTAGCACCTGTGCTCAATTAGATAAATGTTGAAAGCTAGGTCATCCTAACTATTCCCGTTACTGAGAACCGGTATGCACTTACCTGGTCATCATCAGACCTTCGGAATTTATCATGTAGTATCATCCGTGCTCAATTAGATAAGTGTTGAAAGCCAGGTCATCCTAACTTTTCCCGTTACTGAGAACCGATAAGCACTTACCTGGTCATCATCAGACCCTCAAAATGTATCGTGTAGTAGCAGCACCTGTGCTCAATTAGATAAATGTTGAAAGCTAGGTCATCCTAACTATTCCCGTTACTGAGAACCGGTATGCATTTACCTGGTCATCATCAGACCTTCGGAATTTATCATGTAGTATCACCCGTGCTCAAGTAGATAAGTGTTGAAAGCCAGGTCATCCTAACTTTTCCCGTTACTGAGAACCGATAAGCACTTACCTGGTCATCATCAGACCCTCAAAATGTATCGTGTAGTAGCACCCGTGCTCAATTAGATAAATGTTGAAAGGTAGGTCATCCTAACTATTCCCGTTACTGAGAACCGATAAGCACTTACCTGGTCATCATCAGACCCTCAGAATGTATCGTGTAGGAGCACCCGTGCTCAATACAATAAAATAAGTAAAATAACTGATGAAAGCTAGGTCAATTACAAAATAAATTATAAGTTATGAATCTTATGTATTGTTATGGTGTAGGTACTTGTACTAAACTCTTAGAAAAACTCTAATAAAGCTCTCAGAGAACAAATAAAATAGGCAAAAACGACGACAACTCTGTGACACATCTGTGTTCTTGCTTATCTTCAGTTTGTATGTTTTTAGTATGATCGTTCGTCGGTAGCGGGCGCCAAAAGTAACAAATGCTAGTACAGCGGTCAAATCTTCAAGGTCATCGAGCAATGTAATATCCTTAATAGTAATTTTTTTCCTATTTTCATAATATGTTCTAGCAATGTAAGTCTTGTACCATACCAAACATAACACTTGAAAAATATCTGTAGAGTGTAGATATTTAATTCAAACATACCTACTAGTTGTTTGTGATAGTGTCTCAGGCATGGATACGGGGGGCGACGGGTGCAATTGCCCCCTCCCCCTGGGCTTCGACCAAACCGAGTTTAAAACTCTAAATTAGAAATAAACATAGCTTTATAACCTGTATTTTTACTTTGTATACCTACAGTATATTACTAAGATACAGATAAGTCGTAGTCATCCTCAAAAAGGAGGGCACATTGTTCAGTTTACAGAAAATAGGCACAGAAGTATTTTTACAGTAACCTACCCATTTAGGTTGTCTCTTCAATCTCAGCTAATATTTACAATCCTTCACCTCTTAATCAACTATCTACTTTAGATTTTTTTGTGAGGATATGTAATAAAGTCCTAAAAAAATTTTGGTTGCAATGGAATTTGAACTTTGTATGTTGTACGTGACAGTGAGTTTGTTTTTCCAAGATTTGATAAATTATCTCAGATTTTGAATTCAAATGTACACTATTTTTTTCAGTTTCACAGTGGTACCTATAGGCAAAGGCAAATGGCTGGTTCAGTCAGTACCTGGTGAGCTGAACCTAGATCAAACACTAGTGCTGCAGAAAGCAAGTGCCTTGGGCACTGCGTGGGTCTCCCTTAGTATACTTACTGATGATTTAGGGTAAGAAATATTTTTTTATAAAACATAACCCTCCTTTTTTGGCTTCGCCGCAGTCGGGTAATTCGTTAATACAATATTTGCTGGAGAGTAGAGACTTGGGTTACGTGAAGCAAAAATATGCTGCAATCACGATGTCATTTTTAATACTTAGGACAAAACTAATTTTGGTACAGTATTTTTATCTCACAAGCGACACGCGCTTTACTTGTGTACAAACACGCTGTGAATGTGTGTGTAAGCGTAGCTCTCGATATAATCATCCCAGATAATGGCGAAGTCAGAAGAGTGTGCGTGTGTGTGTTATGTGCTGATGGTACTCGACCTCACGCACACATTCACAGCGTGTTTGTACACTTTGTAAACACAAGTAAAGCGCGTGTCGCTTCGTGAGATAAAAATACTATAAACCAAATACTGTTGTCGACGAAAAAAAAAAAACCACCGACTTCCAAAAAAATACTACAAAGTGAAAAATAACTTAATTTCGGAAGTCGGTGTCATTGGACCTGTATTTTAGTTTTTACCACCGACTTCCGAAATTAAAATTATGTTTCACTTTGTAGTGTTTTTTGGAAGTAGTTTGTTTTTTTGTATTTATTTTTTGGTTTTTCGCTTTTCAGTGGGTCAGTTTCTAATTTATTTAAGTCACAATAGCCTAATGTCAACTTCTCATCACCTTTTACAAAATATTGCTTTTCCCGATGTAAGGTCGTTAATTGTTGAGGAGTTTTCCTAGTAAGAACCAGGAGAACCGGAGCTGATAGTGAAGTCACCATCACCATATTCATTGTGACGAGAGTAATCGAATCGCAACCCGTGAAATACTTAGGCATAATTGAATAGTTCCGATGGCGATCTGTAGTCTTCATCGTCAGTTCCACTTAATGGTGCTTTCCGAGAGCAAATGCACGAGTTACTATAAAAAATACCCAATTACGTGTGCCTATAT
Source organism: Dicycla oo (assembly GCA_948252095.1). Lineage (NCBI taxonomy): Eukaryota > Metazoa > Arthropoda > Insecta > Lepidoptera > Noctuidae > Dicycla > Dicycla oo. The sequence goes on from OX411716.1 coordinate 21,921,561, forward strand.
TTGAGGGTTGCCCTCAATTTCCATGGAATCCCCTCATCAGATTCTAACTTGGTGGCAATGGCACCACTTCGAGACCATACCCTTTCAAACAAAATAAAGAATTTTGCAATCCGTCTGTATATGATGGATTTATGCCTGAACATACATAAAAATATATATAAACATCCGAATTGAGAACCTCCTCCTTTTTGTAAGTTGGTTAAAAAAAAAATGTAATCCTCATCTATCTTTAATATTCCAGTTGGAACGAGACAAGAGCACAAAATGCTTTGAACCACATGGTCAAAGAAGGGCTCGCGTGGGTAGATTCCCAGGACAGCAAGGAAATACTGTACTGGTTCCCAAGTATGTTCTCAGAGTGTGTGGCGGCGTGATTTACGACTTCAAGCGTTATTGTCAAGTGATAAGTCATATTGTGATCTATATTTATGTTGAAAATATACACTTCGAACAAATTCTTGGGTTTACATCATTTTGATTCAAGAAATAACTGCAAGTACATTTACGTATGTTGGTAAGTTTTCGAATGAAAGTAAATAAAAGACTAAATTAAAATGTAAGTAATATAATAAATTATTATTATTTTTTATTATTTATATTGCACTGAGGTAGCACTCTTAAAATATAAGGGAAACATTATGGAGGTAGTTATTTAAAGTGTACCACATCTCATTCCCCACGTCCTATTTAAAAGCGATCGTTCGAACTTTTTACTCGGTGAACCTGAATGCGTGATAGCGCCGACAGAGGGCGCTATCCAGTTTTCCCATTGCGTTAGGAAAAACATGAAGCCGCCGAGTTATTACACATACATTTGCTTATACAAATATGAGTGAAATACCGATTATTTTCTAATATTATTCCTTCTAATAAAGTAATCCTATTTGATAAGAGAATTACATTTAAGTTGTTGCTTATTATGGCAACATTTTATCGTGACGTAGTGACAGTTGTAGGTAGGCCATTTTAACGAATTTTGCTGTCAAATGGTGGTTTACTTTTTGTATTATTGATATTTGCGAGAGATTTACGAGGAGTTTACCTTTAAAACTTCATGTAAATGTTAGAAAACAGAAATTTAACTTCAGTTATAGTAACAACTATGTTCCTTGTTTGACAACCCCAGCAATGGCAGCCATTTTATGAGACATTATAATAATAATAATTTTTATTCACAGACAAAATAAACTGACAATAGGTAGTAGGTTTACAGAAACGTTTATGAACTTTAAGTAAAGCTTTGTTTACACGATGCAAGCTGCTGGAACGTTCAAGAGCAGTAATCGCAATGCCATACAGCACATTCAAAATTATTGCCATACAAAAATTGCATGCAAAAGTATACACGCGGGCGATTCCACAAACTGACATAATAAGATAATTGAATGCAAGTTTTGCCGTACAATAAAATCGCATGCGACTTAATTGGACATGCAGTTTAGACGGTGCCAGATATTTGGCCTTCAATTTTATGGTAAGTATGCCACAGGCAATAAACTTCTACCGTGTAAAAAGGAGCCTGAGAGTGTACAAAGATTGGATACAAATATATTTTATGAGTAGTGAGGTCGAAAGTCCAATAAAATAGGTACCCTGCCCCCCAAACTACAAAATTATGAATGAGTTGTAGGGGTTGTAGGTATGCACATTTTTTTTTTGTAAGTATTCTCAGTCCATATATTTGTCTATGGGTTTGCCGAACTACTGACATAATGCAGCGGTGTTCGCTTATAAATAGGACGCCATCTTATGGGCTTAGTAGGTGTAAATAGTAGGTACTTGCTATGAAACATGAGTTTTGCAGTAGTAACAAATATAAAATAGTGGTTACGATCGAACTGACAGTAATTAAGTGTGGATTTGTACTTAACATAAACGTAGCTCATGTGTTTTCAAGATTGTAACTCTATTATAATCTTTCCAACCATTTATTTTACAGCTCGAATTATATCAATTAGGGATGTCCTAATGCGTTACCGATTCGATTTCTTAAAACAATCGACTTTATTTATGAAGAAGTTTTAATCGATTTAACACATTGTAAAGAAAAACAGCGTCCATGAAGTATTGCACTTTTTCGTATATGGTTGCCTGTCAATAAATAAGGAACTTCATTAGTAAGCGTGCTTATGTCAAAGTAAAATAAATGGTTGGAAAGGTTATAATCATAGATATAGTTTAGGTTCCTAACAAAATACCAATATTGCAATCTTAAAATGTCTAAGGTCAGACTTGGCACAGCACAACGCCGCGACACGCCGCGTCGTATTCACTGCCAAACAAATCTTAACATTGGATACATTAATTCATTAGGCGCGGCAGACGCGCATGCGCGTTTTCGGACGTTCACCAGGTGCTTGACGGTGCGTATGCGCGTCCATACAATTTACATAACTTTCTTGGAGTGCGGCGCGCCGCACCTGTGCGTTCGTTGTGCATCTCTATTGTTTCGAAAACATCGGTGTCTACACCCAAGATATTTTTTGCACGCACCCGAGCTTTTGCCACACAGGATTAGTGTAGCATAAAGAAGCGTTTTCATAAATTTCGCGCAGTTAATGTGTTAACATAAAGTCGAAAACACCATGAAAGCATGAAAGCGATCAGAGAAAAGGCACAGGTAAAATTTATCTATTTATTTTCGACTTTACATCAATGTGCGCAATGTCGATATTATTTTGGCAGTGAAAACCGCGCTGTTATGCACTTTGTCAATCTGTCCCGGCCATAAAAGCTATTCTATTTCTATACGTAGTCAAGCCATAAGTTCTGTCACATAGGTAAAATTTCGAATTTATAATGCAAGCCGAGAAATAATATTATGGGCATTCGAAACATGAATATTTAAAGAAAATAAAAACAAAGGGTTTCTGGAATTTTGTTCATTTTCTAAAATGGAGTGGACACGCAAAGAAGACAGAGTCGCAGTAATTGCATTGCATCGTTGCGGTCACGCGCCAACTGAGATTTTCAAACTGCTGAAAAATTTGAAAATTCCACTGATTTTTATTTATCGTACTATCAAACGATTCAGGGAAGATTCAAGATTAGAAGATAAACAAAGGAGCGGTCGACCTCGCACTGTTCGGACTCCAGCGGGCATCAAAGCAGTGAAGGCGCGAATCCAACGAAATCCTGTCCGCAAACAAAAAATGCTGGCTCTGCAAAAGGGACTAAGCAGAACTACTGTTAAAAGGGGGTTAAATGAAGACCAAGGGCTGCGTACTTATAGAAAAAAAATAGCACATCTTAAAGCACGGCTGAAGAAAATCAGACTTGAAAGAAGCCGGGTTTAGTTAAGGCGGTACGCGGGAAAAAAAAAACCGCGGAATACTTTTTTCAGACGAAAACATTTTTAATGTTGAGGAGAGTTTCAACAAACAAAATGATAAAGTGTATGCAGACTAGTGAAGAAGCGAGCAGACGTGTGCCACGTGTTCAGCGTGGTCATCACCCTTCGGCATTCATGGTTTGGCTTGGGGTGTCCTATTTGGGTCCAACGGAGCTGTTTTTTTTTTATGAAAAAGGAGTGAAAACCAGTGCCCTTGTATATCAAAACACAGCCCTAACAAACATTGTGGAACCTCTTGATATATTGACATGAACGTCGTGCGTGCTTCGATTGATGACTGGCCTTGCAGATTTGAAGGCTTGTATCGAAGCAAGAGGAGGACATTTCGAATAATTTTAGTGTGGTGTAAATCTGTGTTATATACCCTTTCATTTGATGTATAAATGGTTGTAGTGCGTAAGTAATTCTGTCAGTTATTTAACTTTTCTTATGTGACAAAACTTATGACCGGACTACGTAGAGTCGCGATTAGGTCATCAGTTATCAACATTAATTGAAACTACGTTTTCAGTAGGTACATGATTCTGGACACCCCGTTTCGCCAGTTATTAAAAAAAAAACGGCTGTTTCCTACATAAGTGCAATACCTACGCGGTGTGGAACAGCTATGGCTAATAAAATGTATGGAACAGCTGATTTTCTTTTTAATAAACGACGAATAATTTCTACGCAGGGGTCCAGAATCATGTACTGAATACGTGGTTTCAATTAATGTGATAATCTTATTGCCACTTTATAATTGACTACACTAACCAGCAGACGTCATAAAATGTATGAATAGGACGATTAATCGTTAGTAGGTATCTGTGGTAGGGGATTTCTAGATACCGAGTATCACGTGCCCTAGCTCCCACGTTTTATGTCCTATACAAAAATGCCTATGTAGTAAAGTTAGCTATTGCTGTCTCCTGAAGATCCAATGTAAGGGAGTTTTAACTTTGATCTAAGTTCTTTGTTCTCTTTCTGCATTTCGTCAAGTTTCTTCTTTAGTTTTTCCGTCATCTCTAGATAGGATTCTTTCCACCTGCAAAACCATTATATGTAGTTTACCTTTATGTCAGTTCATAAAAATCGTAATATTTCCCATCTGAGATCATGGCTAATTAATAACAACCACATAGGTCGATTCATCAGGTTAAGTTGTCCACAAAAAATACGTCGCGGACACTTTCGTCCATTCGGCCGTTTCGGCCGGGTACCTTCGCGGTAACTTTCGTCCTTCGATCGCGTGAGGGTCCCGCATGTCATTCGTGGATTTTACAGTCGTTACGGGTCGTCAGAAGTCCGAAAGACTGACAACCGGTCTTACCAAAAGGGTATCGTATTATCCAGTTTCTGTGGAGGTCAGACAGGCAGTCGCTCCATGTAAAATACTAGTATACAGCTGCATCCGGTTAGACTGGAAGCCGACCCAAACATAATTGGGAAAAGGCTAGGCAGATTGATTGAGAATGTTGTTAAAAAAATATTGAGATTACTTTTTACTGAGCTCCATTTGATTATCTAAATGTTTGTTCAATTCTAAGACCTCTTCTTCTTTAGTTGTCACCATTCTGCAAGATGAAAGGGAAATATATTTCTTACGAAAGATTTATTTCGCATTATTGTGTTTCTCCAGTACAAGGGTAGGAATATGTGACTGTCCACAAGAAAAGGTACTTTATGGTCGTTGGTACTTGCGACATTGTGCTTATTACAAGCTTAGTAAACTTGTACGATTTTTATTTCTGAACGACTTAAGCGCCTATGGTCTTATGGTACTTTTTCTTGTGGAGTGTCACATATGATGACGATTATAACAAACAAATAAGCAATACCTATTTCTCCTTCATTCAAAACCTCAAACTCAAATCACTTATTTCATTTAAATCAATTGAAACAGGCACTTTAGAATTGTCAAGGAGTAGGTCAAATCAGAAAGATGAAGCTAGTTTCCCATTCCAAAGTGTAGTAGGTCCCTATGGAGAAGAACGGGCAAGAAGCTGTATAGGGTGTTGTGTCTGGTGGGCTACTGTCTGACGGTTGATGTCGGGACGTTGTATACATATATGCAAGTCGCGCGGTAAACTTTGATTGCGCGATGCAGGATTTTGCGTGACGTCAGTGTGATGCGTAGTTCGCATGTGGCGATGTAGATGCCGCCACATCACTCCACTCCGGAGACCGGAGGTCGATAGTGGGCTGAGTCGTGTATCTTGCGATGCTTGCCAGGGCCAATTGAGGTTCCAGCGAGTCGGAACCGGGTGCCGCATAGTTCACGGTGAGTCGGAACTGTCTGCGGTGATTCCCCAGTGAGTCGGGGTGGCGCTGCGTAGTGCTTCAGTGAGTCGGATGCTGTACAGCGCTGGGTTGAGGTTGACTGCTGGCGTCGACCAGCCGGCTTAGCACGAGAACCGTAGAGAAGTGTCTTGTCGACGGAAGAGTAGACAAATAAATCGTGTAGATAGTACGACGGCAACAAAGTAGAAAGAGTCAACTGCACTTTTACGAAATCCACTTTCATACATAATTCGACTCGGAATTCTTTGTTTTTCATAGGTTTTTTTTTTCTGTTTAATTCTCAATTTTTACAAATATTAAGTCACGCATATAAATACAACTGCGGAGGCGATGCGATTCTCAACGTGTTTTATATGGAATATACTTATTCCACTTTTCACTTGTTGGATGGAAAATATGAAAAATTATTATCTAGGTACATGTAGAGCTTTACGGGTTTATGGGTTTTGTAAAGAGGGGCAAAATTTTCAATATTTTTGCGATAGGACACCGTTTTCGAGATATAAGCAAAAGAAGAGAAAAAAGAAATTATTTTGTAGATAACCGTACATACTTTGCGGCCGTCGAGTAGAAAGTTTTCTACTGTCTTTAGCATGGCGATTACAAAATCAAATTGTCTTCGTCTCGAAGCGGTGCGATGTCAAAAACGGAGAAACGAAATATCACTTTGTATAGAAAAGGTTGTCTACTCTTCGTAGAGACAGACAAGTGGTCATGCTAAGCCCACAGGAGAGGGTTGAAGGGCTCTGCTTGTTGACCGGCCGAAAGTGCAGTGTGCGGTGCCAAGGTTGCTGATAATGAGGCTGAGGGTGATGACCAGTGGGCTTAGCATGACCACTTGTCTATCTCTACTAAGAGTAGACAACCTTTTCTATACAAATTGAAGTAGAAATCCTTCTTCAATTTGTCATTTTGTTTCTAGCGATCTTTGTCTACGTTCTTTTTTACATAGACTATTTCGGAAGAAAGTTGGCTAGGGTAGTGAAGACAATTTGATTTAGTAATCGCCATGCTAAAGACAGTAGAAAACTTTCTACTCGACATAAAAATATGTTTACAAAATATTGGTTACATCATTCAACTTGAAATTATACATGTGAGAACGATGAAGAAAGACGTGCACGTTAAAAGCGTCCATAGGATAGGTCGCGTCATGTAAGTTTGCCGCTCTGAAGCAGGCTACAAACTGAGCAGTAGTCAATATCATCTATACTTACTAAAACAGCGGCGCGCCATGTTTGCGCATCGGAAAGCCTGCGGGGCAATTGCGTAACACACATCAAAAGGAATCTGAATCATTTTGAAGCAAATTGCTAATCCATTACTTCATTATGTTCGAAAAAATTGTGTACCTAAATAACGCATTGAATGTTGTTGAACTGTCAAAATGAAACCGATTCCGATTGATAGTGTGTTACGCAATTAGGGTGCTGGTTTCAGAGCGGCAAACTTATTTGACGCGAACTATTAACAGCAACATTAATGTTGCCGATTTTGTTGTGCACAAACTAAACCTAATTTAGGCTATTGCTAACTTTTTCTCTCTAATAAAACAAGAAAGAGACAGAGTAGGTACGTAAATTAGAGCTGTCAAATTTAGTTGGACTAATAGTTCCATACAAACTTACACGACACGTTAAGGGCCTGTAGGTACATTACACGATTACTCGGGCCCTACCCGCAGGGACAGGGTAGTGTAATAAGAAACAGGTAGTCTGGGTCCTTAAACAGGGCGACCCGAGTGATAAGCAGCGCCCTGCCTGGTACGCAGGGCAGGCCTTTAAAAACATGTCGACTAACAACACGGTGAAGCGCAAGGCGTAAACTAGTTTGAAATCTCTAACTTAGTTCATAGCTAAGCCGTCCTTTTCTCGCGCTGCCGGTTAGTAAAAAATAGTGATTCTCTAATTTTAGTTTAGTTATTGACCAAGAAAATTGGCACCATTGGTTACATACTTTTGATTAAGTTCAGTTCTAGAAGCTAGCATATTCTGTAGCTTGTTGACCATCTCGTGGGTTTCATCCAGAGATTTCTGAAGATGTTCCACTTGCAATCTGGAATGCATAAACTTTAATGTTCTAAGAATCTGTTACAATTGTTCCACCAAACGGAAAAATCATCGCTCGAGCACTTTTTAAATTTCACTGAATAAGTAACTTTATTAATATTGATTCGACGCAGACATCAAGCGTGATATAATTTTTTCGTTTGGTGGTGTCTGACCCTTAATATGATTGCGTTTCGTTCGGCGATCAAAGTTTGACAGATTTGGTCGTAAAAAATGCAGGTATAAGTTATAGGAAAGAACGACTCTGACTTGCCGCGAACATTCTGTCTTTTTAACAAATGTTCGTTAAGTCACCATCTTACTTGAGTTCATCGCACTGCGTCTTCAACAGTTGTTCCTCCCAGTCCCTTCGCTTGGTCTCCCTCGCGTGGACGTCTTGTATTCTCTGTACGTCTATCGCGAGGCATTGTTTCTCGCAAACCAGTTGAATGTTGCGCCTTTCTGAAGATACCTGAAGGAAACATTGAGATACGTAATCTGGGGGCGTTTGCAGAGGCGTAAAAATGTGAAAAAAACATATGCGTAAAAATGTTTTCACATTTTTACGCATATATTTTATGTTGAAATTAAGAAAGTTTTGTATGGAACTTGGTTATTTTTGCCGATGGGATTCCATCGGGCACATGGCCAAAGTTTAATATAGATGCAATGGGACACTCCGCAGTTTAGGTATGAAGCTACAAGTACGCGGCGGGCCTATCGCACTGGCCCAATTCAGTAGGACAGCCGCGCTCAGAAGGTATAAGAGTTACGCGTTAGAAAGAGAGGCAACTTGTAGGTGAATAAGCGTTGTGCGATCTGAATTGCACATTATTGTGTCGTAGCAATGATTTTGCGGAGTGTCCTATCTGTATTAATCTGTGACATGGCTTGTACATACCTACCTAAATAAAGAATAGTATCCGACTTACCAACTCTTGGAACATAGCTTCAAGTCTTTGTTCTGCTAGCGCGAGTTTTGGATCTATCGACTTCAGTGAATCCTTCTGCTGTTTCAAATAACTCTCGTTCGATGCTAGAAGTATTTTGTTTTCCCTGAAAGAGCAATCTTAACAGTTTCACGGGCCGGGAAGGTACCCCAAATACTTAATTCTGATTTTCATGTCTTAAAAATATTAATGTACACTCTAATACCTCTATGAGTAATAATCTAATACATAAATGAGCCTCTTTTTGTGAACCTCAAATAATTCCCATTTTGTTGATTGTTTTGTGAAAACCATGGTAATTTTTTTTGGGCATAAAGATGTCTTGGCGAAGTGATACTTAGTAGGCGGCGAAATAGGAGACATTATAAAAGCGCACTGTTGGGTTTTCAACATTCATCGCCGAGCCGAGTGTTGAAAATCCAACAACGCGATTTTATTTAAGCATTCGTTTAGGTTTACGAGATTAAAGTAATTTTCCTTTACGAGGTCTTCAAAATTATTTCCACATAGGCACTATCTAGCAGATAAAAAATATGGAAATACTTACCTATCTGAAAATCTGCAGATAAATTGAAACATGGAAATACAAGGTGTAATTTAAATAACGCACAACCTCCTATGGGGTCATTGTACTCAACATTATGAACAACTTTTAATATGGGACCAAACCTGAAATCGCGAAAAAAATCTGCTGTTCCCTATATTTATGTTCGCATAACTCGTTAAAATGTAACGAACAGCAGATTCTTTTTTTCGCGATTTCATGTTTGGTCCCATAGTAAAAGTTGTTCATATTGATAAGTACAATGACCCCTTAAGAGGTTGTACATTATTAACCTTGTACCTATATGTTTAACTAAACAGAATTTACCCAAAGGTGATTGATGAAACGGCCCGTACATGAAAGAACACACACACAGAAACACACCGACACGGTTACAGGGCCTCAAGCCTGCTATTACAATAGTGTCTGAATGGTCTATCATTGATTTCATAATTGTTGATTTTGACAAGTTTGGTAATCTACTAATATAATGGCGTCATTATGACTTTCCAATGGTTTCTTTCAATGGAGTGTCAGTGGTTGACACTCCATTGAAAGAAATGGCTTAAAATGGTAATCTCGTACATAATGACAAATGAAAGACTGACAAAACAAAAAAAAACTAGGTAGGTATGCCATAGGCTTCTACTACGTTCACCTATGGGGTATCGTAGGTAATCTGCTAAAATTTTTACAGTTCCTTTGATCAGTAGGTACCACGATTCTATTACGAGACCAATGACCTACCAATGATCGACCATTATGAATTTAGCAGATTACGAACTTTTAGCAAAATTACAATGGGCTCGTGTTGGAATAACAAATTTATAAAAAATAGCAGACTTGGGGCCCAGAAGGGATACCTTAACGTCTTGTTGAGCAGCAATCCTTTCTCCACTAACTCTGCATCCAGATTTCTGATATGATGCAACATATCCGCAACTTTCTCGTTGTACTTCTCTTTGACGTCCTCCATTTCTTTTCTACAGGATGTTTCTATATCCCGTCTTATAGAAGATAATGCATGTTTTAGTTGTGCAATTTCTCCTGCAAAATATTTTAACTAACATTTGTAAGGACAGTAGATTGATTGATACTATTTCTTCTCCTGAGGCCTGGTGCAAAAAGTATCGATTTTGCAGTTTAATACTTATTTTTCAACCTCGGTAGGTATGTAAATGCTTAAATTCAACTTACTAGTTAATTCCTGTATAGTTTTATAGGCCTCATTCTTCTGCTTGGATACCACATCATAAAGCTGTAATGCTTCAGCAACCTAAAATTTAAAAAATAGCATCAACAAAATAGGCGAATTAGGCCTTGTAATAATGTAGAAACCCTGCGTTTCTACAATAATATAAGTAAACCGTGATGCCTCAGTGGCTAAGACCTATAGCTGCTCATGCACGAGGTTACGGGTTCAAATCCAGGCAAGTACCTACTAATGTGACATTTTCGATTCATATGTACTTTCTGAATTTATCTTAGACATTACTGACATCGGTGAAGGAAAAACATCGTGAGGAAACCTGGTCTTTATAGTTAATATTTATTTATAGTAGTTTATTTACAAGGCAGATATGAATGGAAACGCTGGGAGGGGACACCCTAGGAAGACGTAGAAACCTTATTGGTGATGTCCTTCAGAAAGGTCAGGTGCGTAGCAGGTACTCGCAACCGGCGTGCGTGTTTGAACGTAAAGGAGGCAAAAGGAGTATGTAAGGAGCGTAGCAGGTGGCGTTCTGTCAGCGGAGGCTCTACTTCAAGGGCCTCCGTCGGACGGAATGTCCGAAATGCGGGCGGAGGTCGCCCGCTTGACAGCCGCCATGGAGCTTCTCCGAAAGGAGAATGAGGAGCTCCGAGCAGACCTGGCCAGGCTCCGCGGAGCCGGCGCTCAGGAGGGGGTGCAGCAGGGGCAAGGCGGCCTCGGGCCTGCAGAGGACCGAGTTCTGACTTTGGTGCGGAAGGAGTTGGCAGCCCTTAATAACCGGTTCTCGGTCCTTGAGGGAATCGTCCTGCGGCCCCCGCTAGGCCGACCGGCGGCCTCGGGCCAACCAAAGGCGGCTTCGTATGCCGCCATGGCTGCCACGGCCAAACCAGGGTCGGCAGGGCAGGCGAAGGGCGGGGCCATGGCTGCGAAAGCGCCTGCGACGGCGCCTGCGAAGGCGCCCACGAAGGCGGCCGCGAAGGCGCCTGAGAGGGCCCCAGCTGTGGCGGTGACGACGCGGCTGCCCCCGCCTCTCAAATCTCCTCCGGCTAACGCCGAATGGCAGGTAGCTGGGGAGAAGAGGAAGGAGGGCAAGGCGGCAAGGTCGGCCAAGCGGAGGGAGAGGCGGCGGCGGCGCAAAGAGCGAAGCGTCGCGGCGAGGTTACGTGCCCCAAAGTCCGCAGCTGTAGTGATCACACTACAGCCGGAAGCGGAGAAGAAGGGCGTGTCCTACCGCGACGTGCTCGCCAAGGCGAGGGCGGCGGTGAACCTGGAGGAGATCGGTGTGACCAATGGCATGCGGGTAAGGGTCACTGCGACTGGGGCTCGGATGCTCGAGATCCCCGGTACGGCCAGTGGCCCGACCGCCGACGCTCTGGCCGAAAGGCTCAGGGCGGCCTTAAATGCGGACGAAGCCCGAGTGTCCAGACCCGCCAAGTGCGCTGACTTGCGCATCCTGGGTCTGGACGACTCCGTGACGGAGCGAGAGGTGGTGGCCGCCGTGGTCAAGACTGGGAGGTGTGCCTTCGAACAGGTGAAGGTAGGCACCATCCGTCCTGACTTCACGGGGATGCGAGCCGTTACGGTGAGCTGCCCCGTATCGGCGGCCCACAAAATAGTTGGGGAGGGCCGAAGGTTCCAGGTGGGCTGGGATTCCACGCGGGTGAAACTGCTGGAACCCAGACCTCTGAGGTGCTTCCGTTGCCATGTGGGAGCAAAATGCACCTCCGAGGTGGATCGCAGCAGTCATTGCTTCCGTTGTGGTCAGCCCGGTCACAAGGCCGGCTCGTGCAATGCCACGTCGCACTGCTATCTATGTGCGGCAGCTGGCAAGCCGGCCGATCACCGGGCTGGAAGCAAGGGCTGTGGTCCACCCACCAAAGCCCGGGGCAGGGGCAAGCCCTCCGCCTCCGCTACCGCCGTCACGATCGCAGCCGCCGCCACAGCCGCCGTCGCTGCCGCCTCCACTGCCGTCGCCGCCGTACTCACTGCGGCAGGGCCCTCACAGGAGGCTCAGGGGGGGGCTAATATGGAGTGCCAGTAATGGCCCCATTACGCCTCCTCCAGGCGAACATCAACCACTGCGCCGCCGCTCAGGATCTGTTGCTCCAGAGCATGGCGCAGTGGTCGATTAACATCGCCGTGGTCGCTGAGCCGTACTTTGTCCCGCCCAGTGATCACTGGGTGGAGGACCTGAGCGGCTCAGTGACCCTCATTTCGTCGGCCGCCGCCGGTACCCTGTCCCTCGAAGCCGTCAAGAGGGGACAGGGTTGCGTTGCAGCACGGTTCGGGGGGATTGTCTTGGTAGGGGTATACTTCTCCCCGAACCGAACTCTCGCCGAGTTCCACAACTCCCTTGCGGACTTGAAAAACGTCGTCGTCGGGTTTCGTTCCCTTCCCGTGCTCGTCCTCGGGGACTTCAACGCCAAGAATGTGGCTTGGGGTTCCCGGTATACGGAAACACGGGGCAGGATGGTGGAGGACTGGGCTCTGGAGACAGGCCTGGTCATCCTAAACCGGGGTTCTGTCCCCACGTGTGTGCGGATGCGGGGCGAATCAGTAGTGGACATTTCGTTCGCCAGCCCCGCTCTATTGCCACATGTTGTTGACTGGCGCGTCATAGAGGGGGTGGAGACCTATTCCGACCACCGGTACATCCGGTTTGATGTCTCCGCCCAGACCTCGAGCGCGCCGGTCCGACAGGCCCCGAGTGGTCTGCGGTGGGCGCTGAAGAAGCTGGACCGGGAGCTCCTCCTGGAAGCCTCGATCGTGCAGGCCTGGGTGTCACCACCGGACAGGCCTGCCGACATCAACGACGAGGCGGAGTGGTTCCGGGAGGCCATGTCCGAAATATGTGACGTGCAATGCCCCGGGTCCAGCCGCCCTCCGGATACGGAAGCCATTCAGGTGGAGCTGTACGAGGGGTACAGAGAGGCGAAGACCGCCCTCCGAGCGGCGATCTTGCGGGCCAGGGATCTGGCTCGCGAGGAGTCGCTGGAGACTCTAAACAGGGACCCATGGGGACGCCCTTATAAAATGGTACGGAATAAACTCCGTCCATGGGCGCCCCCGCTGACGCAGAGTCTCCGGCCCCAGCTTGTGGAGGACGTGGTGAGCGCTCTGTTCCCTTCGCGAGGGGAACATACTCCCCCGCCCATGGCTCCGCTTCCTGCGGTGCCCGTTGCGGACCACATCACCGACGACGACGACGATGCTCCGGAAGTGACCGAGGTAGAGTTGAGAGCGGCGGTACGTAGGCTGAGTGCCAAAAATGCTACCCCAGGACCCGACGGCTTACCTGGAAGAGCCTGGGTTCTGGCCTTTGGGGCTCTCGGGCCTCGACTAGGGGGGTTCCTAAGCGCATGCTTGGAGAGGGGTCAGTTCCCACTTCGTTGGAAGACGGGGAAACTGGTCCTTATTAAGAAGCCGGGGCGCCCTGCGGACTCTCCGTCCGCTTACCGACCCATCGTGCTGCTCGACGAGGTGGGCAAGCTCTTTGAAAGAGTTATTGCAGACCGCCTCGTCGGGTGGCTGGTGCAGGAGGGGCCGGATTTGGCGGAGAGCCAGTTTGGTTTCCGCAGGGGGCGCTCTACGGTGGACGCCATCATGCGCGTGCGAGCCCTCACGACGGGGGATGCTGTTGCCCGGGGTGGGGTCGTCTACCCCGGTCATCAGGGAGAGTGGAACCGGCGAGAGATGTCGTGCGGTGTCCCACAGGGATCGGTCCTGGGGCCGCATTTGTGGGACATCGGGTACGACTGGGTGCTGCGCGCCGACCTCCCTAGCGGCGTCAGCGTGGTATGTTACGCTGACGACACGCTGGTCCTGGCGCAGGGGAGGTCGCACCAGGCGGCGGCTGAATTAGCGACACGCGGGGTTGCGATAGTCGTTGAGAGAATCCGGCAGTTGGGACTCGTGGTGGCCCTGCACAAGTCCGAGGCCATGTGTTTTCATGGTCCTCGGAATGCGCCACCGTCGGGTTCCCAAATAACGGTAGGAGGGGTTCGCATCGGAGTCGAGTCGACGATGAAGTACCTGGGACTCGTCCTCGACAGCCGGTGGAACTTCGTGGAGCATTTCCGACGTTTGGCTCCCAGACTGGAGCGGGCTGGGGCTGCCTTGAAGCGGCTCCTGCCCAATCTAGGTGGTCCAAACGCCTCCTGCCGGAGGCTTTACGCGGGGGTCGTGCGGTCCATGGCCCTTTACGGGGCACCGGTGTGGGCGCGTTCCCTGAGGCTGCGGCCAGTCCGCCGGTTGAACGCGTCCCAGAGGGTCATGGCCATTCGGCTAGTCCGGGGTTACCGCACGGTCTCCGGTGAGGCGGCGAGCCTCCTTGCCGGATTGCCGCCGTGGGATCTGGAGGCGAAAGTCCTCGCGCACGTGTGGGAGTGGCGCGAGGAGGCGAAACGCCGGGGCGTAACTCCGCTGCCGCGAGAAATCACGGTACAGCGGACAGAGCTCCGGCGGGATCTCATGGCGACATGGAGAGTGCGACTGTCGCAGCCCAGCGCTGGGTACGCCACAATTGCAGCGATAAGTCCCCTCTTTGAGGAGTGGTTAGAGAGGCGCCACGGCGTCCTCACCTTCCGCCTGACGCAGGTCCTCACCGGACACGGTTGTTTCGGGAGGTTCCTGTTTCGCATAAGGCGGGAGGAAACGCCCGGGTGTCACCATTGTGTGGATCGCCCAGAGGACACGGTGGAGCATACAGTGGAAGTCTGCTCGGCTTGGGCAGAGCACCGCCGTGTTCTCACGGAGGCGATCGGCGGCGGCGATCTCTCGCGTCCGAGCTTGGTCCAGGCCATGGTGCGGAGCGAGAGTGCATGGGAGGCCGTCACCTCCTTCTGCGAAGCGGTAATGCTCGCAAAGGAGGAGGCGGAACGCGTGAGGGAGAGGCAACCTCACGCCCTCAGTCGCCGCAGGAGACGCCCTGGGCGGCGGGAATCGATAGCCGATTCCCGGCCACCGTAGGCGCGGGCTTGCGGACGGTGAGTAGTGGGTAGCTCGCCGTCCGGTGAGGACCAGGCCCGGGTCAACGGCGCGTTGTGTTCCACGCGCGCCTCAAAGAGATGTCAGCAAGAGATGGGGTCCAATAGGGCCGATGCCGCTGGGGTCGCGGGTTGTTTGAAAAAGATACCGTGGCCCTGGCATAGGCAACTGAAGGAACACGGGTGGGTTTTAGTCAGTAAAAGTCTGACACGCCCTTCCGCTCCACCCAGAGCGGGAGAAGTTATTTGATGATTTCCCATCCACAAAAAAAAAAAAAAAAAGGTGGCGTTCTGTAGTTTCTGTCTACCCGCATGGGAAGAAAGCGTGAGTTTATGTAGGTATATTTGTATTTCCACAAAACGGCATGGGATTGTATACTTTGAAGACACATCAAACACAAATATAAGTCTGAAATCGCCAACAACACATCTTGAGCAAGCGTGTAGATCCAAGATCTCATACAGAGAAGGCACGAGCACGCATATCTTTTCTGTATTTATCATTTATCAAACATCGTTGGACCTCACCTTTGACTTAGCTTCCGCCTCCCTCTTCACTTTCTCCACACATTCCTTCTGACACATCCCCAACCGCCCTTTGAAATCTTCGCTATTCTTCTTCTCCACTGCCAGGTTTATTCTATTCTCCTCTAAACTCTTAGTGACGTCACTTAACTTCTCTTCTAACTCTTTGCCCCTCTCTTTGTATGTTGATATCTCTTTCTCTCTACTTTTCAATTCATTTTCTAGTATACTGTGTTTTGTTTGTAACTCTTTATGTTTGTTTTCTAGCTCGATGTAGTCTGTTAATGCTGTCTCGAGTTTTAGTTCAAAATCTCTTCTTTCTTCTGTTGAGCTCTGTAAGAAACCGCATGATGTTAATTTATGTAGGTAGGTATCCAAATAGTGCAAGATAAGTTTTTGTTTGAGCGTTTGGCCTGTACTGTATTTCTACATAGGAAACTAAATTTTGAATATTGCATGTAATCTAAATAAATGATTTGAATAGTGACGAAGTCAAAGTATTTATTAGGTAAGACAATGGAGGCAGAAAGATGTTGGGAGAAATGTCCAGCGGTGGAATGCAATAGTCTGAGGTACTTAATATCATGTCGAAAGACCCTAACACTAACATTGCCTTGTATTATGGTGTGAGGGTTAATAAGTACCTGTTTTCCTCTACTGTCGTAACTCTGATAAGTCTTCAGTTCAGTTTCCAGTGCATCTATGGTTTTCTGTGATGTTTGCCACAACACATGGAGCGAGTCTCTTTCCTAAAATTAAGATTACGTAAGTTTGAGGAAACCTTTTCCCAGCAGGTGGAAAGTAGAAGGTAGTTTTAAACGCATCACATAACATCACGCCTGTAATCACCGCGGGGTTAGGCAGAGGTGTACCTATATAGTACACTCATATAGTAAGATAGTTCCTGATAGGTCGATAAGAGTGAAACATGCACGAGAAGATACGGTTGAACGAATCATCAAGCAAATGAACGATAGGAAAAGCCCGGGTTACGACGGGATACGTGCTAAAGATGTTAAGTATACTTCAGCTAAACTAATCCCAGTTATTACGCATTTCATTAATTGCTGTTTGTAAACTGGTACGTATCCCGACCTTTTAAAGATAGGCGTGATACGTCCAATACACAAAAAGGGCTCACGTGATGACGTCAATAATTATCGTCCTATCACTATTTTGTCTTGTATAGATAAGATCTTAAAACGTTACATAGGTAATGAAATGAATAACTTTTTGCAAACACACGGAAAAATCAACTATAAACAATATGGATTTCAAAAAAACAAGAGTACGACACAATTATTACGAGAATTCACTGATGAAGTCAATAAACAATTAAATGATAAAAAACATGTCTTGACACTTTTTATAGATTTTAGTAAAGCATTCGAGATGCTCCGTTGTGATACACTTTTCGACAAGTTATCGCAAAATGGAATACAAGGGCCACTATTAGAACTATTAAAAAACTATCACACCAATAGATACAACACGGTTAAAATACAAAATGACTATAGTACAAAGCTTCCATCCACGCAAGGAACGGCCCAGGGTTCTATTATAGGTCCAACAGAATACTTACTAGGTATATGTTAATGATATGAATAAGGCTATTAACTCGGGTTTATGTATACCAATTTGCAGACGACACGTGTATGTTGGTCGCTAATAAAAACATCCATGACGCTGAGAAATCCCTTCAACATAACTTCAACCAAATGTGTAAATAGGCTCATGACGTAGGATTGGTGATAAACGCAGCAAAAACAAAAATTGTTCACATACATTCATCCCACAACACATGCTGCACTATACCTAAAGTTGTAGCACACGAACACACTTGCCTACATAGCTCGCCAAAAGACTTGCAAATGCCCGTTATTAGAAGTAGTCGATAAACACGTGTATATTGGTCTATTGGTTGATAGCCGATTCTGTTGGGGACCGCACAAAGATTACGTATGCAACAAACTGAGGTCTATTTTAGGTAAGCTTAGCATGCTTAAATATAAACTGCCTTACAAAACGCTTAGAATGTTATATACAGGGTGATTTTTAAAACATGCGACAAAATTTAAGGGGGTGTTCTACCCATCAATACGAACAACTTTTACTATGGGACCAACTAAGAATTCGCAAAAAAAAAAAAATTACCTTCCCATGTAAAAGCACATTACCCGATTGGACCATTTTGTATAAAAAAGGTCGAAATTTTTTTGCGAATTCCGAGTTGGTCCCATAGTAAAAGTTGTTCATATTGATGGGTAGAACACCCCCTTAAATTTTGTCGCATGTTTTAAAAATCACCCTGTATGGCCCTAGCAGACTCGGTTATCAATTATGGACTCAGTAGCCATGGGAGAACTTATCATACATACCTTGCAGATATTTATAAATTACAACTAAGAATATTAAAAGTAAATACGCCAAAACATGTAAAAAAAAATTCAAAAACAGTGACGACGACATCTTTAAATATTGCAAAGTTATGAATGTGTTCAATAAAGTTGAATTTTGTACTCTTGCGGAAGTCAATAGACCCTGAAAAAACTAAAAAACCAAAAAAACAAGACCTGATTTTCTGAGAACGATACCACTTAAAAATAAATACATCCTACCAAAATTCAATAATGTGTATGGGATGAGGGTTGCAGAATATTTAGTACCTTTTTTTCTTAATAAACTTCCAGAAGACTTGCAAACGTTATACAAAACGAGTTCGAAAAGTACAAATGAAAACGTTTCTTTACACAAAATTTCTCCTAAATTATGTATTGTTTATTATGTATGAATTATTATCACCATTCTAATATAACATTGTAAAAAAATAATAATAATAAATGAACGGCTCGCCAGCACACAGATAAACCCTGAGAGGTTGGCGTTGTGTGGCTGAAACCAAAATTATGTATTAAGGCTTGGCATTACGCCGTTGACCTCGCTCAAATGGGCGTTAACGCCGAGAATGCCCCGCGCACCCCCTCATTATAATTACGCGCGAAGCGATCACTAATATTCTATTTTGCACCGCTGACTGCCACAGAGCCATGACGCGCGACGCACGCATAGGTAGCCTGTTGCATATTTCAGAGCAGTGGTGCAGAACATTTTTAGGTAAAAACTTGTATGTTGTAGAAAAACAAATACAACACTTGTGTAAATTATTATATTTTTAGAAAATATATATTTTTAATGACTAAGAACTCATTGTAATATTACTAAAACAGAAAATGGGCGGCAGAATATAGACAGTTATTATTATTAGCTTTCCCCGCGACTTCGCTCATAAATAAAAGTGAATAAGTTTGTACTTAAAAGTACTACTAGTAGTTGTTTTAAGTACTTCAAATATAAAAAAAACGCAAAATAAATCAAGTGGAAAATCTGAGCAATACACAAATCTGCCGGCCATATGCTTGCACGAAGCTCAAATGCCATATTAGGTTCATGGGGTCCATGAACCACAATGCGTCCCATATGGTTTGTGGGCCCCATACGACCCGTGACCTCAGTTCAATTTATTATAAGTCACAAGCGGTCGTGGGCCCGGAACTTATTAGTTCAATAAGGCCGGCCACATACACAGACTGAATTCCGTTTCGGAATTCCGTTCCGAAATATCGATTCGGAATTTTCGAAGGCAGTAAATCCATACAAAATCAAGGATGTATCACACACGTACAGTAGTTCTTCGTTTATTTTGTATGGCTTTGCTGCTTTCGAAATTCCGAAATGATATTTCGAAACGGAATTACGACTGTATGTGGCAGGCCTAATCAATTAATCATTCTTTTTCTAATTGAGTTTTAGCAATACTTTCATTTTCTAGCCCATGTTTGACTGATTTGACGTGATCTATTAGGTTTTTATAAATTACATTCTTCACCATATTAGCACAACTGATGTCATTGCGTTTTTTAATTACGTTACCGAAATTTGAAGCCGTCAGTTAATTTCTTCTTAGTTCAAGCCATTCACTTGACTCACTTTGAAGTATTGTACCTGTTTCAATTCTTATTCTTTCATCTTCATTCTTCTCTAAATTTTTCAAAAATATTATTTTCGATTCCTCTAGCATTTCCTTTGACATATCGGGTTTCGCGCAATCCTGTCCATAATTGATGGAAGAGGCGTTTTGATTTTCCAATGTTCTTCTTTTCTTCTTTGTATATTTTTTAGGTCTTATCTGTCGCTTTATTCTGTTCATTTCAAATTTATGTATTTGTCCTTTTGGACTTCTACCTACAATACGTTTATGCAATATGCTCAAAGGTTTTCTTGTGTTAAATGATAGAGCCGCAGTATTACATCTCATCTGATATTGATATTTTTGAGCAAAGTTTATCCTTTTGCCACCTATGAATTTAGCAACAACGCTATGATATCTCTCTACAGAGTTGCTGTCGACATCGTGCAAAAAATGCGTGAGTGTGCCGCTAGATGTGATAATATTAATTTTATTTTTTGGCACAGAGTGTTTGAATGAAAGTCTTTGTCAATATCTTCTATTTCGCCTAGTTTGCCACAAAAGTATCCTTTGCACGTGGTATGTTGGCGAAAAGCATGTTCTGCAGCAAGCATTATATCAGCACGGAGTTGCATTGCATTATCAGTATGCTTGTATTTTGCAATTGCAGTTACTACTACTTTTCGCATGGTTAATATTCTTTTCTTTGTTAGGAGTTTTATGAACCGTATTAGAAATTTCGTGTCTGTTGTAAAACTCTGCAGTTTGTTGCAAAAAATCCTCAGCAAGTGGTTTCGGCATTCAATTTTTTCTATTGTTAAATTTTCGTACGGCCTTTCTTGCAAAAGCTTTGAATATGTGTTGGCGTCACAATCTGATATAATTCTGCCATATATCAAATTGTGCATTTCTATGCTTTTCTTAAATCCCTCGACAATAATCGTTGACTCCATGCCGGTAGATGGTCCTGTAAATAAAGACAAAAAGTATAATAATGTAGCTTTCAGTATACAAAACCTATATTACGGCTTTAGTTCTCTAATGGGTTACCTCTACCATTTTTATATAATAGATATTTAGTTTGATTTCAAAATAATAAGGCGAACCATTTACGTTTAGTTAATTTATAAAACAAACAAACAGCAATACGTTTCCACTTATAATATTACTAGGATTTTTATGTAAAACACATAAAATATTTACCTGTATAAACAAATATGATTTGTTTGTCGAGATTCCTTTATTTTCTGCTCTAGCGCAAATGTAGCCGAACTTATTTTTGACAGCCATGAACAATATTTTATTGCTACGTTTACCAAGTATGGCTGCTGCTCCTGACAGTGAGGAGTAGTTTTTCTTGTATGATCTTTATCCCCAACATCCGTCAGCAATGACATCAATTATCGGTATTCCCTTTGCACTTACTTTACCCTCTTCAACGGCAGCACATCTTTCCTCTTCAGCAGCTTCGTTCAAAGATCTTAACGCTTCAGATTCCCACGTTTTGTTTACTATATCCATATGAAAGGTGAATCATTTTTGTGAGATCTCAGGAAGTCCTAGAGTTGACGTAATTTCCAGAAATTGCGTATGTCCACATCCTGCTGCTATTGCCCCAGCTACGGCACATGTGTTTAAATTCATTTCTTCTGGGGTGTTGTCTCCCTCTATTATAAAACTCATGTTACATAAAAGACATTTCAGTTTTAGAAAGAAAGAAAGAAAGAAAGAAAGAATAACATTTATTTGACACAGTTCGTGAAACACAAAATACAAATAAGAATAAAAAAAAAATGTTTAATCACCAGTGTGTGCCTCACGGCTGCATCAAAAAGGTTCATTTCAGCATTAATGCCAGACAGATGCTGTCTGACGCTGGTTTTCTAATGAACCTTTAGGGACAAGTGACGGGGAGTACACACAGTTTCAGCATACTTAAGACATAATATTTTTAGTACGCTAGGTTCGCATTGACGTGTTTGCGGATACCAGCCCGTATTACCTATTACCTACATAATATTTATATTTATACTTAAATCAATAAATAAATAAACTAAGTGGGTTCTTTGTGAATAAAAAAAAAAAAAATCTAATAGTTATATATACTTAATAATAATTTGATAATAAAAACTAAGATACAAAACAATAATAAATACTTTAGTTTTGGAGTCCTGTAATACAAGCCTAGAGCTTAGTTTAGGCACCAGTCTGCCACGATATTATATGTTCATATAAGTGATACATTAAGAGCGACCATATCAAGTTTCTGTTGTGAATCTATCAGATACTGCCGTAAACATGTTCTGAAAGTGTGGATAGTGCCCAGTGCCCTTAATGGTGGTGGGATATTATTCCACACCTTAGATGCAGCGTATCGGAAAGTGCCTCTGAAAGCCGCTGTCCTATGAGACTGTGTTGCCAGTTGTTGTGCACATTGCCTGGGCGCGCAATCTCGTCTACTAGCCATCCAACTAAGCTTATCGTACAAATACTTCGGTTTTTTGGACTTAACGACACCAAAAAGCAGGCACGCTAGGTGTAACTTTCGTCTCGACTTCATCTTGAGAATAAAGTGTTTGTTAAGAAATGGGGTGACATGACTTCTCGGAGGAACTGAGTAACAGAAGCGCGCACATGCATTTTGTACTCTTTGTATTAGTCGATCGGTACGAGCCAGCAAGCGCGGGCCGTAAACCGTATCAGCATAGTTTAATTTAGACAGAACAAGGGTTTCGACTAGCTGTTCGCGAAGCTTTTCGGACAAGAACGGCCTCATTTTGTAGAGCAGTTTCAGGCGATAGAAGCAGTTTCTTACGGAGTTAGCAACGTGTTTCTCAAATCTAAGGCTGTTGTCCATTATATAAGCCAAGGTTCCGCGCCTCATTCACACGGTCAATAGGCTCACCCATTAGAGTTATATTAAGGCTTAAAGGTATCTTCCTCAACTGCTGCCTCGTACCAAACAACATGTACTTGGTTTTCAGTGGGTTTAATGCCAAGCAATTCTCATCTGACCAGGTGGCAATTCTTTCTAAGTCGTCATTTAGGTCTCTAATGGCCGACTCATAATCATCTGGACTGAAAGATACATACAATTGGACATCATCGGCATAAATATGATACTTGCATTTCTGAAGGCACTTTATTATATCTGCACAGTAGAGAATAAAAAGAATCGGACCCAAAATTGATCCCTGAGGAACGCCTCTTTCTATAGAAGTAAGGGCTGAAGTCAAGGTAGTACCATCCGACAAACGCAGTTCTACAAGTTGTTTCCTGTTACTAAGGTAGCTGTGGAACCATTCAATGGCATTGTCGTCAAAACCGTAGTATTTTAACTTTGACAGTAATAGCGAGACGTTAATGCAATCAAATGCACGGGAAAAATCAAGCAGCACCATCAGTGAGCACATGCCCTTATCCTGGGCTGAAAGAATATTGTCCGTAACGTCAAGTAACGCCGTAGAAGTGCTGCGCTGTTTCCTAAAACCTGATTGTAGATCAGGTAACACTTCGTTCTCTTCTAAAAACCGAGTTAATTGACGGCACACTACCCTCTCCATTACTTTTGAAAGACAGGGGAGAATACTGATCGGCCGCAAGTCTTTAATTTCTGTAGGGTTTGGACTTTTAGGTAGGGGTCTAACTGTGGCAATTTTCCATTGGTAAGGAAATTGGTAAGGAAATTTTAATTTATTCATTAAACCTGTCAAACGTTCAGATACGATTTCTATTGACTTTAAACCGCAGTCCAATGGTCCGTGGCTTGATATTTCTTGGATTGATTTAAAAAAATGACTGATGTTTACAGTACGTCTACCAATCGATAATTCTTCAGTCCCCTAAAACAAAGTAAAATATCAAATTCAGTTGAAATACTGATGGCTTTAAAAAATATTGTAGCTTATATTGTATACGTTCATCCACGTTTACTTATAAAAGGGTTACGTTAATCCAATTTTAAAATATGTCATTTGATTTGCTTAGAACTTTAGGGTCCTATGAAACTCGCCAACCTCGTTACTTTTCGACCCCTTGTAGTCCGAGAGTCGCAATCTGCAGGTTACATCCATGGGGTCCAAAGAGGATGGACAAAAAAAGTCCACATACTGTCGGAATTCCGTTTCGAAACATCGATTCGGAATTTTCGAATGCAGCAAATCCATGCAAGATCAAGGATCTATCACACACGTACAAGTAGTCCTCCGTTCGAAATTTTCTCCGATTCAAAATTACGCATGGTAGTCTGTGCGTGACTTTGTATGGGTTTGCTGCTTTCGAAATTCCGAAACGATATTTCGAAACGGAATTCCGGGACGGAGTTCCGACTGTATGTGGCTGGCCTAATTATTACCCTGTATTAGCAATCTGATTGCGATGAGTAATAATACAGGGTCAAATTAAATTAGCTAGTGAAACTCCACAGACGTGATGGGTATCGATATCTAAACATGATGAACTAGTTAGCTGCGACACATATACAGGTTCAAATTAAATTAGCTAGCGAAACTCCGCAGACGTGATGGGTATCGATATCTAAATATGATAAACTAGTTAGCTGCGACACATATACAGGGTAAAATTAAATTAGCTAGCCAAACTCCGCAGACGTGATGGGTATAGATATCTAAACACGATAAACTAGTTAGCTGCGACACATATTCAGGGTCAAATTAAATTAGCTAGCGAAACTCCGGCCAACGTAAATTCGTACGTGTCTAATAGTAACAAGCTATAGATTCACTGCATGCGAATCTATAGCTCGTTATGTCGTTACTGTGCCGCCGTGTCGTAATGCCGCCCGGTCGTTTGGAATCTATACCTTGTTGCCATTAAACACGTACGAATTTCCGTTGGCAAATTCGAAACGAAAACAGTTTCTCGTTCTGGCGACGAAAGGTACCTAGGTAAGTATAAGCAGCTGATAGGTAGGTACCTGCTTAGGTACGCATATTACTTATACGTACCTACCTATATCTTTTTATCAAAACGCTTGATTGATGGTTACTAGTAAAATGTTAGATAGGTACTCAAATTACTTACCGTTTCATTCTTTTTATTCTCCTCTTGTATTTTATTTTCAAATTACGCTTAGTGCGTCTTTTTTTGTCACCCATATTGATTTTATAAATAAACTTATATTAACACAAATATTTCCTATGTAGTATTACTAACTATATACTAAAAACTACTCTAATATTTACACACACAAAAACTATTAAAATCAACAAAATAAGTAGGTAGGTATTTGTTTACAATACTTTCTAATGGTATTGTCACCAACGAAAAAATGCGGGAAAAAGTGGTACAGGTCCGTTCAGCACTGCGTCTCGTCCCGCACTAAATTAATAGGCGACAGAGGGGTTGCTCACGCGATTGAGTGTCGATTTATGTAAAAAATAATGACTATAAATAATTAGAAAAGTTATTTAAAAAAATAAGCCGAAGATTCCCTAGGTATTGTATTGTGTAATATCATGATGACTATAAAAAAACCTAGCGATTAATAGTTTCGAAGAAAAAAGGTTTTATATTTCTAAAACAGGGGTTACTTTTCATGTATGTTAATGATATTTAAAATTATTTTTTATTTTTTTCGAAGTGAAGGGGACATGTGTTTTATTGTGTAGTTTAACATATATTTTTATAAAGATCATTATGGTACGGGTTATGGAGAAAAAAGGTTTTAAACTTCTTCAGTTCCAGCCTAATTTACATATAGCACCGCCTTAAGCTAAGTATTTTAGAAAAGAATTAAAAAAAATATATATTTTTCCGGGGGCGAGCCTATTGCCTATTGCCAAAGAGCCAAGGGACTTAAATTTTCATGTGCAGATAAGACGGAGATACGATGAAGGCAGCTTTAGTAGAATGAATGCAAAAAAAATTAAAAACTAAAAATGGGTGCGTAAGTTCATACAGTAATCCCCAATCTTTTTGACTGGACTGAAGTTAGCGCGACCGCCATCTGCGCATGGTGTTTTCCCAACTGATACCTTAATTTTGTATTCTGCGCATCGGCTCGCGCCTGCGGATTACGTTCAACCTGGCCAAAGAGATTGGGGGCTATTAGGCTATACTCTCATTTCTCTAATTTCTCAGTAGCAGCCCGCCGGAGCCCGGATATGTACCCGCGCTTGATGGCAATAGACTCGCCCCTATTACATGGGACAAACATAACTGGCGAAATGTGGCTGTACTATTGGTAGACCTTACCGTTACCTATATTACACGTAGATACCTAATTTAGAAAAAGTAAAATTTTACAAGACTTCAATCTCTTACAGTACCTAGTTATAAATTAAAATATTCAACATAAACCTTGGCAAGCAAAGCGACTTGTTTCTTCAGTTCCTCCAACTCCTTGCTGTTGTCCTGGTTATGGTTGTTGGCTCTGGCAGCGTCTAGCTTCTCTTTGAGCAGCATCCCCACTTGTTGGGACAGCTTCTGATTGTCAGAGATCAACGATCTTATTTCTTCTTCCACTACCGTTTGATTTTGCTGTGAATTTGTACCTAAGTTTATTATTGCCTTAGTGGTAACCAAGTAGTTAAGTATATGCATATTATTATAGTACCTAGTAGTAAAGGTGTGGCATTGCGTTGCTGTGGAAAACATGTGTAAAGTAAAGTGTGACTTGTTGCTTTGGTAGGTAGGTGCGTACTTACCTACAGATGCGAGTGGTATTTTACAAGGAAATGAGTGTGTCGTAAAGTGACAAGAAGAATAATTTTATATTAATAAACCATAATTACCCTGTGAAAATCGACTTCAGATTGAAGTGCTTCCAAAGTAGTATTTTCCATAATATTTGTGTCAAGTGCGAATCTTAAGCAATAAGAGCAACATGAACATTTAGAATACTTATAATTTGTACATAATAACAATATTATAAATTATATGAAAACTTAATAATCTGATAACTTTCTGCTTCTGGGTCCACGTTTTGTTTACATTTCGCGCCCCGGAAACGTCATCATTAGTTGCCAGGCAACAGTACTAGTGCGTTCCGAAATAGTATCTACGTAAAGAGAACAAATTAAAAATGGTTGATCTTTGTTCTTTTTTGTGCCCAGTATGATTCGTGACCGTAACAAAAATGTATTTACAGAATTATAATAATAATAAAAAAAAACAAGTAATACAACTCCAGTTAGTATACTAACTGGAGTTGTATTACTTGTTTTTTTCTTCTCATGTCAAGATCTTCAAATGTCAAGATTTCATGAAATAGTCATTCAATTCGTTTCGTCCTATCGCCTCCGACCTAGACTAGAGTCAAGAGCAAACCCATCTTAAAGAAAAAAAAAAGAGTTGTATTGATAAAAAATGATTATAATTCTGCAAATACATTTTTTTTTACTGTTGCGAATCATCATACCTACTACTTAGTACCTACTGACTTGCAAATTGCAAAAAACGTAAGATTTAACTTTCTCGCGTTATCCGGTTGTTTTCGTCATTTATTCTAAACTATCTATACTACTATTATTTTATTTTTATTGTATTTTATTGTGTTTGGGTGGCTTACAGCTAGCAATACAACAATTTATAGTGAAGCAATCAACGACAAGCCATTTACAAGCCTCCACAGTTAGCAATAAACTAATGTTGCACAAACTAATAATTAAGCATAATATTAAAGATATAACTAAGCATAACGTAATGACAATTAAAACTCATCACAAACAACACAGCTTTTAGACAAGGCGGTACTAATTGTCGCTAAGCTGCTTGCAAACAAATCGATTGATGGGTATTCGTTCATTACAAAATGGTTAAACGCTTTGATTGAACGAAGCAAAAAAGAATTGCTACGGTATACTGTGCGAGCGTAAGGAGCACGAAGAAGATTTCTCAAGCGAGAATGGAGAGGTGGAACATTCAGGGACAGCTTAGAAAGAAGTTCAGGACACTCGATCCTTGATTGTGCTATTTTCACTAGGAACCGTATGTCAGATATATTTCTCCGAGTTACAAGTGGAAGTAAGTGGAATCGTACAAAAGAGAAAAAAAGTCGTTTTAAAGAGGAAAGCTTTATAGTTTTGCACGTTTGTAACAAATAAACTCAAAAACTACCGAACCAATTAAAAAAAATTCTTTCACCATTGCTTTACTAGGATGCTACATTATTCCTGTTCAGAGTGACATAGGCTACTTTTTACCGCGGGAAAATACCTTTTCCTATGGGAAAATTAATTTATTGCGGGCGAAGCTGCGGACGGAAGGCTAGTATAATATAATCTGAAAAAAGTCTGGCAATAGCCACATTTTTTTATTTGACACTGATATATCGTTGTTTCTGAACGAAATGTATTAACCTAGTTAGGGTTGTATTATATTATCTGTGCCGAGGCTGTGGCCGAGGGTAGTTTTCTCTGTCTACGGTATTCTGCCGTCAGCGTAGTTTGGTTTGTGGCCGTCAGACGGCACCGCCACCACGCCGACGCCGCACCTCTGAGCTGTTTACACATGTGTGTACACGAGTCGCGTCCGCGCCGCCACCGCGCAGACACCGCTTGATTTTACCGTACCAATATACGGTTGTTAGTAATAGATTTCTACGCACGAAGATCACACGTGTCGCATTGACATGCCCAGTTTAATGAAATAAAAGTTAGTGTTGTCTTTATATATTTCCAAATTTTTGTCCCATAGCACTTCTCTGTCCTCTACTAGACTTATGAACGTTTCTTAATCAAACATTTCCATGATAGTTTACTAAAAATTTAAGTTTAGTAAGCACGTGTACGTAAGCAGTAATGGAATAACAACTGATGATCAGCGGCGTGGCTGGGGCCGCGTTGTCGCGCGGTGGCGGCGCGGCGGCGCGGCGCGGACGCGACTCGTATACACGTCAGCTCAGAGGTGCGGCGGCGGCGCGGTGGCGGTGCCCTCTACACGAACCCTCATATGGAAAAAGGACGTTTCTACAAAAATATTGAAATGGAGAAAAAAATATTTTTTCGTTTTTGAAATACAAAAGCAGATGCAAAGAATTAAAAGTCATGGTGCGTCATAATTAAGTAAGAGTTATTAGGTTTTCGTTAAGTTTACGCCATTATAAAAATACTGGTAGATGCGTTTTTTTTTTGCTGATTCCGGATAAATAATTTAATAATTCTATGTCAGATACGTCTTTTTCCTTATGACGGCAGTATTAGTGTTCTGTGACGTAGTATCTAACTGTATCTAATGTATGTAGTCTGTGATTGACTAAGTCTGTGTTGTTGCATTTGCTGTATCCAGCAACAGAACACAGCGTTGCAAAAGTTCCCGATTTCTCGGGAGATCTACTGATTTTGATCATTGTCTCCCGATATCCCGATTTAGCAATCCTGTCTCCCGAATTTTTGAATTTTCAACTAATGTAAAATAATATTCATAAATAAAAACTGAACACAATATTCTTAATACTAAAAGAAACCTGTAATACAAACTCAGTGCATGGGGACTTCCCAAAATTCCTCGCACCACGTCGAATACGGCCATTCATTTTCACGGTATGTTAAAGCAAATTGCACTGAAACACCTTAAAATAGCGTTTATTATTGTCTTGACACAGAATGGCGTTTGCTTACGAAAGAATTTGAGAAGCTCAGTGAAAAAACAGAAGAATTTTGGACAAGGGTGAGTTGCATGAAATGTGGTGATGGCTCACGCATGTTCTTTTGTTTTCAAAGTTTTGGGTTGGCCACACTCATCTGCAATTGTGAAAATAATATTTTCATCTATTTTTATAAAAACTAAACAACGGAATAAACTTTCCACTGAGTCAATGACAGGTCTTTTATAAATAAAAGA
The DNA here is from genome assembly GCA_948252095.1 of Dicycla oo. Classification (NCBI taxonomy): domain Eukaryota; kingdom Metazoa; phylum Arthropoda; class Insecta; order Lepidoptera; family Noctuidae; genus Dicycla; species Dicycla oo. The sequence continues at coordinate 21,951,226 of OX411716.1, forward strand.
TATAGAGAAAACAAAGTTACTACCATTTTAATATAGCTAGATGAGAAAATGTTCACAAAAATAGCTAGTAAGCGGTGGCACGAAGACGGAAATTATACAATATGATAGAATAAATGATTGTATGTACATACCTACCTAATTGAACAAATTATTGTAATTGAATAAATCAGTGTATTATTAACATAAAATACTCTTGTAATATTCCGAATAAAAATCTCCCGATTTCTCCCGATTTTTAGCTGGCAAATTCAACGATTGTAAGTTTACACTTTTGCAACACTGACAGATCACAGAATGAACACTAGGTATTAATCTTACTGTCAAGTCAAATTGACGTCCGCGAAAATCGAAATTGAAAATTGCGTTTCGTGGAGTGTCGGAAATTCCTAGCAGAAATGTAATGTTTTTAGAAGTTTGGTTTTGAATCCAATTAAAATTATCTGTTTATCATGACAAGGTTTGTGTTAAGATATTATATTAGTAGTTTTATCATTTCATCTATAACAAATCAATTTATTTTATAGTCAAGGTCTGTCGTGTTGTGTTTTGATAGCTATTTTTTCTTAATGATTTCAGCTTATATTTCGAAATTACTAAGGAACAGTGGCCTCTGGTGTATGACGATAACTATAATGTGTCGTTCCTGGGTTTGGAAAAGTTCCATGTATTTGATGCTAGGAAATGGGGCAATATAATACAGGTACGTCTGGTTACCATTATATTTTGTTTACTTGCTGTTATATGGGTGAAACTATAACTATTGGCGAAATGTGGGTGATATAGGCCGATCACATAATTCGCGCGTCTGTGTGTAATGTGAATGTGTCTTATAAATTTATATAGGATATTGTATATTTATTTATCACTATAGGTAACATGACTATTTATTTTTCGACTCAAATTGGGACATCGGTTTATTTATTTCGATTAGTAGGGCCGATTCATAAAGGAAACTCAATATTGGATCAGTGGGTCATCTTAGTTGAGAATACCAGGTTCTTAATTAAATACATATTTTTATAAAACTATTTATAAAGTTAAGCAAGATAAATTTTCAGTCATTTATATATTTTGTCAGCAGAACAAATTTGGGATAAACTTTCCATTATGGGCCGTCGAGTTGGAAGTTCATTTTTTTTTTTGTAGATAGCTCTCATAAACAGAAGACATTTTACAAATTTTTAAGTTGCAGATACTCACGGTTTCCGAGATATAATTTTTTAAATTTTCCATATAAATTGACAAATAACACGCAATTTAGACAGATATATTGTCATGGTGGATGTCAAATTGACGTTTTACGTTCCGTTGACGGTGGAGGTGTGTTTCATAATTGATTAGGATATGATAGTCAGTCCAAGAGCGAGCGAAGCGAGCTCGGAATTTTAGGGCACCCCGACTCGGATAGGTTAGGTTAGAAGGAGGTGGCGGGGTCGTAGTGAGCGAGCGAAGCGAGCGAACATAGACCCCGCCACCTCCTTCGAGGTTATTTTTTTTTAAACCACCCAGAAGTAGGAGCCCCGCGAAGCGGGGCTCCGTCGAGCTATCTTGGCAGGTAGGGTAGTGTTTAGGGCACCCCGACACGGATAAGGTTAACCTTCGTGGTTATTTTTTTATAACTACCCAAAAGTAATTACAAATTTAAATAATTTTTTTATTTGTTTCAAATCTATGTGGAATTGGAGAAAGATTTTCTCCAAACTAGGAACAAATGACCAGTGTGTTCAGTTTGCGGAGGAGAGAGGACTCATTCCTAGAGCAGATTAGATTAGATAGATAGATAGATTAATATAAGAATAATAATATTCCTTGTGTTTTATTCTGTCTCAAAAATACCCTAACCTAACCTCAAAATTTTAACTACGGATATCTCCGTAAATATGAGGTTCCGCAGGGTGGGGTTGGTACAGGGGCTAGGCACCTCCCACCCTCGCCCTCCCCGCCCCATAAATCTTTGGAAATTAGAGTTTAAATTGATGGAAATTAGTGTTTTAACCTAACCTAACCTCAAAACTTTAACCATGGATATCTCCATAACCATGGGGCTCCGAGGTAAGGGGATGGGACAGGGGGTAGAGCCTCCCCCCCTCACCCCCCGCCCCTCTCCCCGACACATAAATCGACGGCCCATAATGGAAAGTTTAACCCAAATTTGTTTTAATGCAGCTAGCTGGTGATGATTTTAAGTAAGCATGAAATTCTTGGCACATTTTTTTTTTAATATTCACCTTAGGTATCAACATCACAATAAGGATTGGAACCTGTAACTGAGTTTTTCAGATGTCCAGAATTGATTCAATAAAGAAAATACTTTCTATTGGTGCATTTGGCAGACATAAAATATATTCATGGTAAAGGTTGTTGGTGTGAAAGTGTATGAACAACTACACCCAACGACTTCCATCGAAAAATGGGACAATTTTGCATCCCCAGGTATTTTTCGGGGACACCGGGACGAAAAACCGAAAAAAGGACAGTCCCGTTCAAAACGGGACGTCACGTTATCTATGTGTGTATCTTTTAAAATTGTATGTGGATTTATATCTGGAAAATAAAATATTTCATTTTTCATTTTCATCGGTACACCTCTGCCTAACCGTTTGGGCGTGATTTTATGTTATAATAAGATATCGGTGGATATAAGTAGGTATTGAAAACTATTTGCCTAGGTGCTTTATTAAGTATTCAATGAATAAACGAAAGCTGTGTTTAATTTTGGCATAAAAACAATATTGTTGCACATTCCACAGTACCTGAAAGATGCAGAATTCATAACAGATGAAAATTTAGTCAGACCTGTTGAAGCACAGAAGAGTGATCTACTGGCTGTTCACACCAAAAAATATCTGAAGTCTTTAAAAGTAAGTTACTTTTAATAGTTTTAATACATTAGGCGCGGCAGACGCAGATGCGCGTTTTCGGACGTTCACCAGGTGCTTGACGACGCGTATGCGCGTCCATACAATTTACATAACTTTCTTCGAGTGCGGCGCGCTGCACCTGTGCGTTCGTTGTGCATCTCTATTGTTTCGAAAACATCGTAAAATAAGGGTCGGTAAGGGTGTAGCATAAAGAAGCGTTTGCATAAAGAATTAAGCAGATAATGTGTTAATGCTAACAAATGTCAGTATTGTTACTGTATACATTATGTCTAAACTGTATTGTGATTCAAAACGCCCGGCGCATCCTGGATAGCTACTCGTAGCACTCGGTAATGGACAGTTTAGCTGACCAATCCTTTCACCACAATGGTACACTTAAACGGCTTTCTTCAGAGCCATGACTAACAGCCCTTCTCAAGGCCAAATAACAATACGAACATTACCAAGGGCACCCACCACCGGCTTTCCAAGCCCGCCCTGACGGACTAACTTTGCAATGTGTATATATAGTCAGCGTGCAAGCTCCGAGGAATATGGGTGTGAGGAAGCGAGCGGTTTTCAAGCACATACTATTCTCATAGAATTATTTAATAATCAACACATACTTCGCCTCCGCCCGCCACGCATCTAATTAATTATGAAATAATTAATTAGATGCGTGCTTCCTCAGCCCCCGATTCCTCGGAGCTCGCGTGCGGACTATATCTGTATCATGCATATTTGAAGGTTTTTCTGATAACAAGTCTGAGCCCAACTTTGATTAAAGCAAGCCACTGAAACCGCAATCAACATTACTACTTACCTAGCTGACAGGCTAATATTTTTACTAAAGCATGAGCTATAGACGAAAAAATGCAATACTTTATGGACGCTTTGAAGTTACTTATTTATTGACAGGCAACCATAGACGAAAAAATGAAATACTTCATGGACGCTAAAGTAACAAATGCTTGGAAAGATTATAGTTTTTGCTGATCCAAGAGAAGAAGAATAACAATATTTTTGACAAAAAGTTGAATATTTTCAGTCACTTGTCTAATGATTGTTATGTGTTGTAAATAATATCTTTTCCTTTTCCAGTGGAGTGCCAAAGTAGCTGTGATAGCAGAAGTCCCGGTGCTTGCCTTAGTCCCAAACATTCTGGTCCAGTATGCATATTTGAAGCCAATGAGGTACTTACACGCAACAATTAGTTAATTTATTACTAAACCAGATGACACATTTTTGGCCTTGTATAGAACTATTGATAATATAATCATACTAATTCATAAAAACGTGATCCTAATAAAAACTAATAAAGTAACTTTAAATTCCACTCTAGGTGTTAAAAAATTAACTACAAACTTTAAGGAGTGCTTTATTAGACCATCGAACTGAATAACTTTTACTATGACGGGACAAACTTTGAATTCGCGAAAAAAAAAGCAGCTGTCCCATACAGTTTAGAACAGTAGGTATTAAAGTATGGAACAGCAAAGTTTTTTTTCACGATTTCAAAGTTGGTCGCATAGTAAAAGTTATTCAGTTCGATGGGCTAAAGCACTCCTTAAGAAGAGGCTCCCTAAATTTTATGTTAATTTGCATTAATATTCTGAAAGTCACACATACAATCAAAATGGAACTTTATTGCTCACTTTCGTCATAAATTCTTGTGCAAAACCTCATACTTCTAGATTTAGCAGTTTAGGCTGTGCATTGTCTGTTCGTGAATCAATGAATGAATTTAAGATTTTTATTTTTTATTAAGTAGATAACTTCTTGATTTCAGGCTACAAACTGGTGGTTCAGTTCTCGCTGGTAAGTTGGCTCTAGACCGCGGCTGGGCCATCAACGTGGGTGGCGGCTTCCACCATTGCAGCGGCGACAAGGGCGGTGGGTTTTGTCCCTACGCAGACATCACCATGCTCATACGGTTCCTCGTTATACATCGTCTTATAGACAATGCTATGATTGTGGATTTGGATGCTCATCAGGTAATACCCCTTTTTCCTTTTTAGGGTTCCGTACCTCAAAAGGAAAAAACGGAACCCTTATAGGATCACTTATGTGTCTGTCTGTCTGTCACAGCCAATTTGCTCCGAATCTAATGGACCGATTAAGTTGAAATTTGGTATACGTATGTATTTCTGTGACCCAATCACGGACGTGTAATGTAAATTAATAAAATTTGAATATGGGGGTCAATTTTAGGGGGTAAATAAGAAATATTAAAAAAAATAATTGCAAACTGTACCTTGCGATATATCAAATGAAAGGGCTTACTGTGAGGATCTCCAATATATATATATATATATATATATATATATATATTATTTTTAAAATAAACTGTTTTAAAGTTATTTAAGAAAATAGACGAAAATTGACCATTCCCGCTTTATCTCCGAAACTACTGAGCTTAAAATTTTGAAAAAAATACAGAAAATAATTCTATAGCTATAGATTACAGGAAAACCTATAGGAAGTTTATGGTCTTAAAATAACATGGTAAATCGCTCAATATTGTGCGTACAAACTTACATTTCGCATGCTTAATAATAAACTGACCGATTATGGTTCAGGTCCAAAATGAGTTAAACATACAAAAAGAAAGTCGTTTTAACTAAATATCTTCAAAATATAATTTCTGTATCCATAATCAGTTCATCAGTCGTTCCTACAATACATTGTTACATTATTATTATTATGCTTTTTGTCTAAGTTATATGTCATTATGTAAGACAAGTCAGTGATTGCGATTTTTTTAGTTAGGTCAGTCTATGATTTGTCCATAGTACGAAAAGGATCCAACCCACATTAGGTACACCTAAAGTGGGTTGGATCCTTTTCGTTTAACTGTGGACATTTGTAGTTGGAATGTATGGGAGAACATGTTTTTCAACTACAATGTTAAGTTTGTTCTTGGGACAAATTCATCCCAACTATGGAACCCTTCATTGTGCGTGGTCTGACACGCACTTGACCGGTTTTTTCTAGAGTTTCATAGTTAAATGGGAAAACGAAACCCTTATAATTTTGTCATGTCCGTCTGTCCGTCCGTCCGGATGTTAATAAAATGGTTGTCCATTTTATTCGGAGATTTTGCACTGTAAGTATCAATGATAATTGGAAAGAAGATGTATTTTGTAAAGGATGGTGTAGTGAAATTACGAAAAAAAAAAACTATTAGGGGTAGAAATAAAAAAAATCATTTGGTTCCCACAATTAAAAACATTATGATATTTCTAAGTGACTTTTTAATAAAACTCAATAGTTTTTGAGATTTGGAATATTTTCGGTTGCAACCGCAGTAACAACTTTGTTTTTTTCGAGAAATTCAATGAAACACAAACTTATTTTTGCAGTCGATGAATAATAATGCCGTGCATGCTTAAATATTTATCCCAACCACACAACACTGTGCGTGGTCCGACACGCACTTGACCGGTTTTTATGGTCTCACAAAATCCAGGCTTACCTTTTTAAATATTTATTGAGTGACGTTTCAGGGAAACGGCTACGAACGTGACTTTTTAGACGTCCCGGAGGTGTACATAATGGACATGTACAACAAGTACATATACCCTAAAGACAAACAAGCGAAGCGGGCCATCAGGAAGAAAGTGGAACTGCACCACAGTGTTGAGGATTTGGAATATATGCTCAAATTGAGACTGTGAGTATTACCAACTTTTCTCCTCACGGCGCGCAAAATCTAATAAATAACAATAATAATCATCTGAAATCATTGTACCGATAATTTTTACGGTTTACGGCTTAATAGCGGAGAGCCTTTTTTTTTCTTGTCAGTGTGGAAATTCTCATGGATGCCCGCCCCGGGGTGGGCATAGGGGCCTGTCAGACTCTTCCTGACTAAAACCAACCCCGGTGTTCCCTCGTACACCTGCGTTCCGCTGCCCTGACTGGTTACGGCCTGCGCCAGTAGGCTACGTCCCATTAGGGGGGAGCTTAGAGAGGCGCGCGTGGTATCTCGGGTCCTGTGGAATGTGCGGTGACGGATGTCCCGAGGTCGTTGCCCCTGGATCCATTTAGGGGGGCTGGAAGAGGGTATTATCCACCCTCCGCCGACGCCCAGTGCGCCTGTTGTGGGACGGGAGAGCACACGTGATCTCTCTTTCCCTTTCTGCAGGTTCCTTCTGCGAGATGACTGTTTCGCAGAAGGATACCACCGCGTCCCACAACTCGGCCCTCCCGACCTTCGATCGAGCGATGGCCGGCAGCGACAGTACGGCTCCGACTTCTGTTACGAGGGCACGGCGAGACTTCTAACATGCGGCACGTTCAGCCAGTATATGCCGCGCCGAATAGCGGAGAGTCTCGACGAACATCTCTGGAGGCTCTCATTGCGCGGCTGTGTTATGCGCTTGATTCAGAAAAGAGTACTCCTGTACACGGCACACATAGTGAGGAGGTTTCTCTTTCCTGCTCTGCTGTTCTTTCTAGCCCTGATCACCGGTAGTTTGGACCCTCCTGATGCCGATAGGAAATTTTTATTTACATATTTTTTTTAATTTAAATATAAATATGTAATTTATTTGGGATTAGCGACTCGCCTCGGCTTCGTACGGGTAGCCCAATCGCTATCAAACTTGACAGGATCACCCGCTGGGCTAATCTGAAGATTGCCTGAAGATTGTATTTCTTAAAAATCGTCCAGTCGTTTTGGAGTCCATAGAGAAAATACATAAAATACTCACATCGTTTTATATACATTATTATATATAATGTATATCTTAGAATTGATCATTTCATGAAGTGTTCGGTCATTTCATGAAATGGTTGTGTTTCATGAAATGGCCACCTAAAATTAACCATAAGTCAAAGTCAAAAGTCAAAGTCATTTATTTGCTTTAAATGTGGTAGGTAATACAATGGTGGTATAAATAAAATATTCTTGTGCGATGACACATTCCGCCATATTTTGGCATGCAAATGTTAACAGTAGGTAAGGTGCTTATTTATATAAGCAATTATATATACCAACAGTTAAAAACATTAAATTATTTAAAGTTAATCAAACTAATACAAACAGCTAATAAAAGAAATATACATTTGGCACAACATAAAAAAATAACAGAACAAAATTATATCTACAATCACACATTTCAATAATATTCAATAACCTAAGTCTAGTCTACAATGCATTCTTGTAATGATAGGACCGACAAGAAGTTTTTTTTAGAAATTCGCCTATTGAATAAAAACTATGTGAAATGAGCCACTTTTTTTTTGTAAGAATTTTCTGTAAGGAAGATCAGTTACAAAATTTGGAATGGAATTATAAATAAGGGGCGCCATATATACGCAACTGCGTCGGAATAGTTCGATCCTAGGAACAGGCATTTTTAATAGATATTGTGTGGGTGTTCGGGCGAAGTCCAAACACATATTTTTGATGTAGGTTTATATTTCGTAGGTTTACAGGTAGATTTATATTGAGACACTGGTACGTGGTTGCTCACACTCGCCGTTGGTGGCCGATTGCCGGCGCGCGCGCGCCGGTGTACTGTGGCGACGGCGATCCCCCCTCGGTGTGGAGGCGCCCCCGCGCCCGGAACTGGTTTGCGGCGCAAACATCCTCCACGGCGTTGAAGGAATCTTCTAAATCTCTCTTCCTCTTCTTCTTCTTCAGTAGCTTAGTTTATTCGGCGGTAGTTATCATGGGTTGATTGGCAGACATCGGCAGAAGACAAAGTTTGTTTACAGCTCGTCTAATGGTTCCCTTGGCTACATAGACATCCGCCACTCTGGGTATGCCGTCTTGTCCTGGATATAGTTTGGTAACTCTCCCCATTCTCCATTGCAGCGGCATCAGGTTGTCCTCCTTCACGACGACCAGGTCTCCTACTTGCAGGGGCGGGCAGTTCTTCTTCCATTTGCCTCGCTGTTGGAGCTCAGCCATGTACTCCCGGCGCCAGCGCTCCCAGAATTGCTGCCTTATTTGTTCGACGCGTTGGTATCTAGTCGGGCTCTTGGTGTTGATAAGCGGTGACGGAAGCGATATCAATGGTCGACCGATTAGAAAGTGCCCTGGAGTGAGAGGGTTTAAGTCCATGGGATGGGATGAAAGTGGGGTGAGCGGACGGGAATTAAGTATAGCTTCTATTTGTGAAAAAAGTGTAGTCAACTCCTCGAAAGCAAGATAGGCATTACCAGTTGCGCGTTTTAACAGGTTCTTTGAGGAACGAACTCCGCTCTCCCAAATACCTCCGAAGTGGGGAGAATAGGCCGGACTAAAAACAAATTTTATGCCTTCATTCGCTGCGAAGTCCGACACTGGCTGACAACTGGATCGTAACATTTTGCCCAACTCATTGTTTGCGCCCACAAAGTTTTTGCCATTGTCGCAATAGATAATGTTAGGCTTGCCTCGACGTGACGTGAACCTGCGTAGACACATAATAAATGCCGCGGTTGAAAGGTCGCTGACTACCTCAAGATGCAAGGCTTTGACGGCTAGACAAACAAAAATGCATAAATAAGCTTTTGTGACACGGTTTCCTTTACCTTTTTTGGAAGAGATCATAAAGGGACCCGCAAAATCGATCCCGCAGGAACTAAAAGGAAGATTCTCATTTACTCTAACATCCGGTAAGTTACCCATTATAGGCTGTATTGTTTTGGCGCTCATACGGGTACAGATAGTACACTGTTTATTGATAGCGCGAGCCAAGTTTCGGCCTCCTAAAGGCCAGAAATTCTCACGAAAAGAGGAAAGGAGGAGCTGTGGACCTGCATGAAATAGTTTGTTGTGTTCATATTGCAGCATTAATTTAGTAAGATGATGCTTTGCATCAAGTATGATAGGGTGTTTTTTGTTATAGTCGAAAGCAGATTGTTCTAACCTACCTCCTACCCTAATTAGACCGTTACCGTCAACAAACGGATTCAAAGGTAATAGTCGGCTTTTGTTGGGAACTGGTTTACCTTGTTTGAGATAGGATATGTCATTTGGGAAAGATGCTAACTGACTGAACTTTACTAAAAGTGTCAGTGAGGCTTCCAGTTCGGCTGTTGTTAGGGGGCCGCTAATCTTGTCTGTGTTTGGTGTGCTGTTATTAATAAAACGGAGAACGTATGCAAAGGTTCTTTTTAATTTCAGATAGTTGGAGTGATCTTCAAAGGTGATTATAGGCTGCCTATTAGAAGTGTCATCAACCGTCAAATGAACTTTAACTTCAGCTTCAGGTAAGTCATGAGGGCTGAGATGAGGTTGGGTAGGCCAATCCGAAGTGTCTTTCTTTAAGAAGGAAGGACCCTCCCACCACAACAAACACGAACGCAGATGCTGTGGCTCAACACCCTTTGAACCTAAATCGGCTGGATTCAAATTGGTAGGAGTATGCTTCCATTGAAAGTCCTGAGTAAGCAAATTGATTTTGTTTACTCTATTGCGTACGAAAACTGGTAGTGTTTTGCTTTGCGATTTTAGCCAGCAAAGCACCACTGTTGAATCGGTCCATAAGAACGTATCTCTGACACTGCACGGTATTGATTCTAAAACCTTTGAGCATAGCTGACTACCAAGTAGCGCCGCGCACAACTCTAAGCGCGGAATCGTCAGGCTTTTAATGGGTGCTACTCTAGTTTTGGCACAAAGCAACATAACATTAATACTGTTATCTGCATTGGAAGATCGAACGTAACAACAAGCAGCGTAACCATTCTGAGAAGCATCGACAAAGATATGCAAGTCTATCGGCTTCGCAGAGCAGTCACTCAACACATGGCGAGGTAAGGATAATTGCGAGATATGGTGCAAATTATTTATAAAATTGAACCATTGTTTTACATACGGTTGTGGAACTGGATCATCCCAGTCCAATTTTGCATTCCATAACCCTTGCATGAGCATTTTAGGTAGAATGATGCAGCACGACACCAAGCCTAGAGGGTCGAACAGTTTGCATGTGGTAGAAATAATTATTCTTTTAGTTACATTTGGATTAACCTTAATACTACTTGGGAATTGAAGGCTGTCTTCTTTAGGTGCCCATTTCAAACCCAACACATTACCTTCAGTACTAAAATCAAGTGGCGAAGGGTTTCTTTTAAAATCAAGGGGGCTGTTTGAAGCATCAAATATTTGTGGGCAGTTCGTCTTGAACTTTCTCAACGGAAATCCTGCTGAGGCTAAGACTTTGGTTACATTTGTGTAAATATGTTTTAATTCTTGTATAGTGAAACTACCAGTATTTAGGTCATCGATGTAGAAATGAGATCTGATAACATTGGCCACTACTGGATCTTGACATTCGAGTGCAAGCTGGAGAAGACACCTAGTACTTAAAAACGGGGCCGATGCCATCCCATAAGTGACAGTGTTTAATTGTTTTATCTTTATAAGATCATGAGCATGTTCTCGCCACAATATCAGTTGTAGATGGCGCTGCGATTCGTTTAAATTGACCTGCCGATACATTTTTTCGATATCTGCAGTCAGTACAAACGGCTAAACACGAAAGCGAATAAGAATCGAAAACAAATCACTTTGTATTACTGGGCCTACAGCTTGAATGTCATTTAAAGATTTTGATGTGCTAGTCTTAGCGGGCGCATCGAAAACTACTCTCAATTTTGTAGTTTCATGATTTTCTCGAACTACGCCGTGATGGGGTAAGTAACAGCCAAATGGAGGTCTGTCGATTTCTCGTAAGTGACCTAAGTTTTCATATTCCCTCAAAAACTCAGAATATTGTTGTTTTAAAGTAGGCTTTTTATCTAATTTCTTTTCTAGCGATAAAAAACGTTTCACAGCCATTGGAAATGAACTACCTAGAGCCTCCTCAGCAGACTCTTTAAGTGGCATCATGACTGAAAATCGCCCATCTGATAAGCGATGGGTATTGGTTACGAAATGCGATTCACAAAACTGTTCATCTATCGAAGAAGTATCATTTTCTGAGGGTAGCTCTTCTACCTCCCAAAATTTTTGTATAGACTTATGGATGTCTTGAAGTGACGATTGGGTTTGCAGAAAATTGCATTGTATATTGTTCTTTTTGAAATGACCTGTTGGACCAGCTACCAGCCATCCAAAGACGCTTTCTAGTAAGATAGGTTTATTTGGACCTAGTGCAATTCTGTTAGACGAGACAATGTCGAAGAAATGATCAGCGCCTAGCAACATATCTAGTTCCGAAGGTTTGTAAAACGTTGAATCGGCTAAAGTTACATTATCGGGTAAGCCTAACCTCTTAACATCAACTGGAATATTAGGTAAGTTGCCAGTCACCTTCGGAATAACAAAACAATTGATATTTCTTGCGAATGAGCTGGTGCGTGACTTTATATTCACCTGACACCGCTCTGTTATAGGACAAGTCACTCCGTTAATGCCTGAAACGTTTAGTATATCTATATTTTCAGTTGATAGGCCTAATTTCTCTTTTAGGTTCTTCGTGATGAATGATGACTGGCTGCCAGTATCTAGCAACGCGCGAGCAAGGCAAGTAGTTTTATTTTGTTTATTAATAACTTCTATTTGTGCAGTACATAGGAGGACTTGTTCGTAGGAGACCGCAGCCAAGCTAACAGGAAGACTAGAAGACTCGCAACCCTCGGTAAGTACTTTGTTTGTGTCAACTTTGTGTAGTAATGTGTTATGTTTTTTCTTACAGGAACGGCAAGACCCCTTTAAACTACACTGGGCATTGGAATGTCCACCTCGCAAACAATTGGTACACAACTTGTGTTTTGAAACCTCGCATAATCTATCCTCTACACTCAACTCTCTAAACTTGTTACATTGGTGCACAAGATGAGGCTGGTCACAAACGGGACAGGTTTTGTTTTGCGGCGTGCCCTTAGCGTTTGAGAAAGTGGCAAAAGATTTAGTAGTTCTGCTTTCTTTGTTATTATTATTACCTTGGGTAGACCTGTTTTCTGAATTGCGATAGTTAGCAGTTTCTAAAACATTCGCCCTATTTTCTATGAATTTTTTAAAATCATCTAAAGTGGGTAGGTTAGACAATCTGCCTTTGTATTCTTCCCACTTATTGCTAGTACTAGAATCTAGCTTTGCTGACGCTAAGAATATCACCAGCGGGTCCCAATTTTCAGTGGAAACGTCCAACGTATTTAAAGCATTTAAGTTTTTAGACACCTGATCAATTAAATACCGCAAAGCCTTGAAAGATTCCCTTTGTATGGTATTATGGTTTACTAATGCGTTCAAGTGATTATTGATCAGAATATTCTTATTGTTGTATCGATTGCACAATGTATCCCAAGCAAGCTCATAATTCCTCGCGACAAATTCCAACGATCTAATTACGACACTGGCACCCGACTGTAAAGAATTTCTTAAATAGTGAAATTTATTGATGGGCGCAATCGAGTCGTTGTCATGGATAAGGGTTTTAAAAGTGTCCCTGAATTCAAGCCATTTTGCATAACTACCATCGAAGGTGGGTAGGTTAATAATTGGAAGCTGAACTGAATTATTATTATGACCATGACAACAACCCGAGGTAGCTCCATTAGAGGCGTGATCTTTTTTAATCTTAGTTGAAAACAAATCGACCAACTCTTGAGCGAAAGCTATTTGTGTAAAAAACTCAGTTTCGGTGATATCTCGTTCTGAAATCTGTTCATCCAAATTATCAGAATATTCCTCAATCTCTGTTTGTACGTGATCAAAGTTACACATTAATTCTTTTAGTTGATTTAATCTTAAAGAAATTTCTTTTATTTCCATGTTCGATACGCTGGTAATGTCAGAAAAGTTATATTTTTCCAAAAAGTTTTTCAAAACTGTTAGCCGACCTCGAAATCCCGCACGTTTTTTAATTAACGACTTCAAATAATCCTTAACATCGGGCTTACCGGTTGAATCTATTTTTAATAGTGGAAGCGGACTTCTAACTTTAGTGGTCGTTTCCTTTTCAGCCATTTTTATACTTAAATGAGTGGAGCAAAATAAAAGGAATCACAAATAATTTAAAAAACAATCCAGTAGACAGCAGTCCAAACCTCACAGCCGCTGCCGAGCCCGTCAACCGGGAGCAGCGCACGAGAGAACCGGCGCGTGCAGGCAGAGGCGCCGAGCGCGTCAGCAAGTCAGCACACCGGCCGCGCTAGGGAACCCACGCGCGAAAGTGCGGAGCGCAGGACACAGCGCGGGCACCGGGCACCCGCTCGAGCACGGATGTACGATCGAACTTTGTAGAACTTTCTAAATATAACACACAATTTTTTAAATATTGAATGGGGTAGGTGATTTTATTAAAATCGAACAAAGAACTAGCCTGACTATAGTAATAGAATAGTTTACGAGTTGGTTTAATTATTAGTTAATAAGCATTTAACGACAGTAGGTATTAGGCAGAAAACAATAGAAAGAAACTAGTAGCAAACTGGGTAAGCAAGGGGCAGCAAATTAGGCGATGGAAAGTTCTCGGCAATTAATCAGGTATTTTTAGTAACAAATGTTTTTTGCAAAATAAGTAGGCTGCAATATTAATGCACAAATTAAGTGTGAACGTGAATCAGCCGGCCAGTAATTTTAATTTAAAATTATACGATAACTGTCAATTAAGCGTGAATTACCGTAAGTACAATAGGAAGATACGCGTTGAGCTAGATACCTTCTTACACTTTGATCGGTTAGCATTCACTTAGCACAGCAAATAGAAGATGGAAAATAGTAAGTAGGTATACGGAAGAGTTGGAAGGAATGTAAGTGTTTAAAGGAACGGGCTTACTCCCTTTCGGTGATGACCTCTGATGCTCTGCAAGCTCTCGAAGTCCTGTCACGGTCGCCACTTATGTTCGGGCGAAGTCCAAACACATATTTTTGATGTAGGTTTATATTTCGTAGGTTTACAGGTAGGTTTATATTGAGACACTGGTACGTGGTTGCTCACACTCGCCGTTGGTGGCCGATTGCCGGCGCGCGCGCGCCGGTGTACTGTGGCGACGGCGATCCCCCCTCGGTGTGGAGGCGCCCCCGCGCCCGGAACTGGTTTGCGGCGCAAACATGTGGGTTTTCGTTTATTTGTATTATTATTAGGTTCAAAAAGTGAACAATTTATTTTAACAAACTTAGCGACTTCGTATATATAAACGCAAGGAACTGTGAGAAGGTTGCATGATTTATACACTGGCCTGCAGGAATCAGTCCAGTCCATATTGAAAATTGCTCGTATGCATTTTTTTGTGCCAACAGAACTCTAGAAATTTCAGAAGAGTTTCCCCAGACAATGATACCATATCGGATGACGGAGCAAACATAAGCGTGATAAACCATTAACGCACTTGGTCCGGATGTTTCATTTTTAACTTTCTTTAATGCAAAAACAAACCTATTGATTTTCATACATATTTCATCAATATGCTCCTTCCAGGTGAAATTAATGTTCATCTAGTGTTATACCAAGAAATTTTGTCTTATGTACTGTACTGTACTATACTATACTATACTATACTATACTATACTACAGGCGCTTTGATAATAACAAGTTATTGTTTCAGGAACCTAAAAGAAGCCTTGAAAGAGTTCAAGCCAGACATTGTAGTATATAACGCTGGAACTGACATATTGGACAACGACCCACTGGGGCACTTGAGGGTCAGCGAATATGTAAGTTCTTTTATTTTTAGATATTAGTAAATAAGATATAAGAATACTCAAGAATAAAGCTAATAGGTATTTAAATCAGAAAGAAAAGAAAGAAAATTCGTTTTTTAATCAATTTTTCACTCCTCCTGCTCTCGATAATGCCAAATTATATTTATAAGTCAGCCGGGCAATAATATTTAAATAATGAATTTCATTACAACCCGCTAGTCAATTCTTTTTAATTTTAATCTGTTGAAGGACATTGAGAACAATATAAGTTTTATTGTTAAAATGCCCATGGGCATTTAGTGTTCCTTAAAGTGTTATTAATTAGTAACAAAAAAATCTACTATTAATATCAAGTATCCATTACATAATACTTCCCATTTTATTATACCTTTGTACATTTTTCACTTTGTTTGAATATAAATTTACATCTGTGCTCGATAGATGGCGTTGTGCATTCGACGCTCATTTCTGAATCGCGGTGTTAAGATTCTCCGCGATTGAATGACAACCCCTGTTTTTCAGTTTTATGGTATCGCTTCTCGGCCTTTTGGCTAAGATCAAAGTGTAGTATCTGTTCTTTTCAGCTTAATATCTGAAAGTTCCCTCACTGAGGGACCAGTATATTAAACTGATTTTTGTAAGCTGACGGGATGTTCGGGGCTCGCTCCACTCCCGTCACGGGTCGGCCCGGCATTGCAGTGCCGCCGGGATCGGCCCACATAATTCCATTGAAAACAAACACGTCTAGTCCGGTAAGTCCGGGACTAACCATGACGATGAATGAATCGCTCTCCTAAGCTAGACTGGGTTTGCAGGGTTCCGCTTCCGACTCGAGTGTGCTGAGGCTGAGACTCAGTGTAATGTATTATTATTTTATTTTTTAGCTCCTACTAAAATCTGCGAACGCTCTAATTATGCCTTTAGCGCTCCGACGCGCGACGCTGCGGTAAGCGAAAACCTGGCATCATTTTTCAAATTGTACTAAAATTAACGCGTTTCGCAGCGGCAAGTGTCGTCGGCGTGTTAAAGGCCAGCAGATTTAGTGATGATAACTGAATATTTTTGAAATGATTCTAATCATTTGAATACTTTGTACTTTCAGGGCATAGTAAAGAGAGACGAGTTCGTATTTGAAATATGCAGACAGAAGAACATTCCTATTGTAATGCTCACTAGCGGAGGGTACTTAAGAAAAACAGCACGGATCATCGCAAACTCTATTATGAACTTACATCGCAAGGGACTTATTTCTGGCGAAGTGGATGATTAAGGAGAACACAATGGCATGTGCGGGCGAGTAATATGGCACAAACATTCACTAATCATAAGAAGATATTTATCACTTTACATTTCAATATTTACTACTCCGTAGTTTCTAAAGGGAGCGTTCATTATTTACGTGAGGCGATTTTTCGACCCGCCCATCCCCCTGGTGAGATTTAGTGAGATTAGGCTCGACCCCCTCCCCGCCCCTCCAAAATCACGTGAAATTTTTCAAAACGCGTATTTTTAGTGTAAATACGTTAATCTGTGTTACTACGCTACTGGCAGCTTCAATGTGGCTGTCGGCTTACACCAGGGATCAGCACTCAGCCCTTACCTCTTCGTGCTGATAATGGATGCTCTTACATCTGATATCCAGGAAGCGGCTCCCTGGTGTATGCTGTTCGCTGATGACATTGTGCTGATTGCCGAGAACGGCTTAGAGGTCCAGAGCAGATTGGAGGTGTGGTGGGAAAGACTCGAGACCGTTGGCCTGAGAGTAAGTCGGACCAAAACTGAGTATCTGTTTTGTGATTTTGGCGGTCTCTCCAGTCTTGTGCCCATATCTCTCACCGGAACGCCCTTATCGATCTGTTCCGACTTTCGGTACCTCGGGTCGCTTGTCCAAGGAGATGGCGAAGTAGACCGAGACGTAACGCACCGGATCAACTCAGGATGGATGAAATGGCGACAGGTCACAGGAACAACTTGCGACCCACGGATGCCCCTCAAGTTAAAGGGGAAAATTTATAAGTCCGTGATAAGGCCTGTCGTATTTTATGGGTCTGAATGCTGGGCCGTGAAGAAGACGGATGATAAAAGATTGCATGCAGCGGATATGAGAATGTTGAGATGGATGTGTGGAGTGACGAGAATGGATAAAGTAAGAAATGAGTATATAAGAGGAAGTTTGAAAGTGGCGCCAGTGACAGAAAAGTTGAAAGGAAATCGTTTGGCTTGGTATGGGCATGTGATGAGAAGGGACGAAACGCATGTGACTCAAAGAGTGATGAGTATACATGTTGATGGATGGAGAGGGAGAGGAAGGCCGAAGAAAAGATGAATGGATTGTGTGAAGAATGATATGAAAGAGAAGGGAGTGAATGATAGTGTGACGGTTGACAGGGGAGAATGGAAGAAGAAAACGTGTTGCGCCGACCCCAAGTAACATGGGATAAGGGCAGGAAGATGATGATGACGTTAATCTGTGTTTGATTGGGTTGGATTTATTTAAATAAACATAATTTGCTTAATTTTTTTTTTTAATAATAATTACTCAATTTACTCGCAATTTTAGCTTCATGCGAAAACAAAATTACGTGATACTTCTCCTCTGCCCCACGTAAGATTAGGTGAGATTCGGCTCGACCCCCTCCTCCCCCTAAACCTCTCGAAATTAATGACCGCCCAACTAATGAAGATTATTTTTGTAAAAAGTATAACAGTAGTATTAGTAACAGCTAAAATGGATGAATTTTTCGTGATTTTGAAATTATAGTAGTCAGTAACTGTTCTTAAATGGACCGTGCTATGCAGAAAGCAGCCATGTCGGGAAAAGTACAAACAGAGTTATGAGCATTTTTCTGTCGATGATTGCATTATGGATGTATGGACAAGGCTACGTTTGACGGCTCATATCTCCGTGATAAATAGAGATATCGACATGGCTGTTTTTGCAAAAAATCTTTTATGTCGAAATTAGTATGACTGTGTTTATAACTCATTTTTGGAAAAAGTGCCATATGGCTGCTTTCTGCATAACTAGGTCCAAATGATTATGAGTCTGTGAAGTTTAATTATAACTAATATTATAAATGTTTATTTGTTACGCTTTAACGCTAAAACGGCTGAACGGATTTGGATGAAGTTTGGCACATGGGTAGATCATGACCTGGATAAGAACATGGATACATTTTATCCCGGTGGTAGTATGTTCCCGTGGGATAATTATCGACCACCACGCGGGCGAAGCCGCGGGCAAAAGCTGGTATCCTATAAATGTATAAAACCATTATTGTTACCTTTAATGATAATATTACTGTATTGTTTCCAATAAAATATTCGATTTTAAATTCATATTCCAAATGAAGTTAGTTCTACGTCTAATTAACGACTTGTCTAGCAAATCTTTTAAAATACCAATTTTTACCATAAGCCTAAGGATATTTGATTCCATAATTATAGTATTTTAATAGACTTAGAGAATATTTAGATTTAAATTCTATAAGGTGGAAAGTATTTAAAAGTCCCACCTCATGAGCTCACTATGAAGTGCCAATATTATTTAAGCAAATTAAATTTGCGATTCCTAGTGATATTACTAATTATATTAGTTCTTTTAATACACACGTATCAGTATTATTGTAATGTGATCTGAAATATTTTATTTTCATTGTTGTTGCGTGGAGATTATTTTTCCAAATAAATAATATTTTTCTTTCAATCGCTGTTTCTCTTTCTCCAAGTGTAAATTAGACTATAGGCAGTTGTCTCACCCCCGGCGATGAACGAGTAGCGAGTAGAACTACCAACTGAAAACGAGTTGGCGAGCAGCGAGTGTGTAGTTGCGACAGTTTTGTCGCTGGGCTGTCAGCGAGTGACGGGTGACCACTTGCTCGAATTCTGGTTGGTCTTTTGTCGTGAGCTCTGACCGCCAAGCGAGCATCGCTGAGCGAGTGTTATCATTGATAGCTCTTGTCACTCTCGCAACAAACCAGTCCTCGCCGGCAGTGTCAGTCAGCGATCAACTATTAATATATGCATCTCTTTTATTTACACGGAAATGTATATCTATTGTACGTTTCTTGAGCGAGGAAATAGCCGATAGTTAGTCGCTTCCTCGTCGGCGGTAGGACAACTGCTATAATCTTTCCAACCATTTATCAGCTCGAGTACTAATCAATTAGTGATGACCTAATGCGATACAGATTCGATTTCTTATAACAATGAACTTTATTTATGAAGAAGTTCCTGTCAATAAGTAAGGAACTACATGGGCGTGTTTATGTCAAAAGTGAAATAAATGCTTGGAAAGTTTATTACCAGACCGCGACGACAGCAGAGAGTATCTTTGTATGTGGGATTCTTTATACCCTCTGTGATACCCTCCATCCGAGTATCCTCACGGCTGGATGGACCTATCTAGCGACTCGTCTGGGTCGCGCTAGTGTAGGTTTCAATTTTATGTAAAATCAAAATGGCTGATTTTAAACATCTAAAGCGCTGATTTTTCAATAGTCAGATACCTAACTTTTATCTGAAGAATTTTGACATATTTTCTATACAAAAGCTGTCAAACCGCCACGGCACAGTTCAAGCAGTCTGATGATGGATAACTGCCCCAACTGAGCTTGTTTTGAACTTTTTAGTTGAAGTTGGGTTTCATTTTATTGGGGCGTTCGGGAAATTTAACAGGTACTACCAACCTACCTATATTTGAGAAATCAAACAATAAATCATAAGAAAACTTCTTTAATTAATAATAATAACACACCTAAAAATCAATAAATAAACACCATTTTTTGCAAAGCTATTTGAAAAAACATCTTTAATAAATAACATTGTGCACATTTTTTTTAAGCAGTGCAAATAAATAATATTGTAGTGTCTTTCTAGCAAAAATGTGCTTTATACATTGTCAGCCTTACTAATAAAGATTTACACATGACTTATACAGAGTTATAACGCTTTTAAAAGGGACAAAAGTGTTACAACTCCTGTATAACTCGTGTGTAAACTGTGTGTAAACTTTATTAGTAAAGCTGTATATCGATGGTCCCTATTAACAATGTCGGATATACATTTTTACCAATATTCACTTTTTTACATAAATCGAATTACAATAAAAAAAAGTTCTTCACTGTCAAAACAAACTTTGAACTGAGGGCAGTTCAAAGTTTGCACTAACGATAGAAAAAAAAAAAATCTTTATGAAATTAACAATGTCAGTTCTGCAAAAAAGACCACTGTTCAGTAGGGGCTAAATAGTAGTCTCCCTGCAGAACCGACATTGTTAATAGGGACGGTCGACATGTCTATGTATATTAAAAAAAGTACAAGATTGGAAAATATTTTAACGTCTGTATAGGAACCTATACTGTGGAACATTTTCAACTCAAAAAGGATAATTTTAATGCGAAATAAAAATAATATATACCGTGTTGTAAATAATTATATACCGTGTTGTCGCCTGATGAAGTTCATGGTGAACGACGTCAAACAATGGCTTTAGACACTCGATTATGTTATAAGTATATATTTTGTAGACAAATCTATTATGAAATACTAACCCAGTGCTGGAATACTCTCCGATTATGGCATGAATAAAGTGTTGAGGCAGTTTGCCTAACAAAATAAACATAGCAAAATTTACGTCTGACGCATTACTCAAGTAGTAAGTACAACAACTCTCATGGGGAAGACAATAGTGTTAAAATAAGCATTTTGTAAGTTTGTATTTATAAAATG
Source organism: Dicycla oo (assembly GCA_948252095.1). Taxonomy (NCBI): domain Eukaryota; kingdom Metazoa; phylum Arthropoda; class Insecta; order Lepidoptera; family Noctuidae; genus Dicycla; species Dicycla oo. Next base: position 21,972,406 of record OX411716.1, read on the forward strand.
TCCAGCGGTTTTACAACTGAGAACAAAAGCTGGCTTCCCACTAGGATCACATGGGGTACAGTCACATGTGTGGTAGTATAATAAGCATTCATATATTCTATCTAATAGCTTTTGCCCGCGGCTTCGCCTGCATGGAGGTCTTAGTTATCCTAAGGGAACGTACTACCAGGATAAAAGTATCTTATGTCCTAATCCAGATCATGGTCTACCCATGTGCCAAATTTCATCCAAATCCGTTCAGCCGTTTTAGCGTGAAAGCGTAACAAACAAACAAACTCACTTTCGCATTTATTATTTTTATTTCGCATTAAGGACTAGTTAGCATACCAGTAAAGAGAACAATCTATTGTAAGATAGAAAAGAACAAAATGGTTGACCACAAAGCCCTCAAGGGTTTCTCTCAACCACTAAATTAATGTAAATCAGACAAAACACAACTGACACAACTTTTGTAGAATAATATGATACTTCTTTAAAGCTAGTTTATCCTAAGAGTGTGTTGATTTCTACGAGGATGAGCTGGACTAAAAAAACAGTGATCCACATTAATCCTGAACCAAAACATCTGGAAGTCATGGATCAAATGATCAGAAGTGGAATGATGTAGGCTGGTAATATTAATCAATGCATTGTTAATTTTAAAATGGTTTACTGACATGCCTCTAACGGCCAAGTCATGTAACTATTGTTACTATTCCTGATGTGATGCGTGTACACTAGATGGCGCTGTATCTGCAAGTTTCTTGAACTGGAGCAAAAGCAAACTGTGTGAACTTGTTATTTCCTTCTGTTGCCGCTAGACGTCGGTTTTACAAAAGAGGTCAACAAAGTTATTGCTTAAAACTTTTTGGTCTATCAATGATTTGTATAATCACATCTGTCAAACCTTATACGTCATTATTAAAAGAATTTGTATGATTTGTATCCCAAATTCTCTAAAAAATTACTTGTATTTATGTAGGTAGGTTTTCTGTTTGTAGGAATAGTACCCACTCAGGTATAAGAAGGAACAACAGTTATTTTTCACTAACGCAGGTAAGTACAAATTTTGCATTCAATGACGATATAAATTGGACCGTGTTATGCACAGAAAGCAGCCATATCGGGAAAAGTACAAACAGAGTTAAAAGCATTTTTCTGTCGATGGTTGCATTATGGATGTCTGGACAAGGCTGCATTTGACGGCTCATATCTCCGTGATAAATAGAGATATCGACATGGCTGTTTTTGCAAAAAATCGTATAAGTATGTCGAAATTAGTATGACTGTGTTTATTTTTAGAAAAAAGTGCCATATGGCTGCTTTCTGCATAACTAGGTCCAATTATTGTGTTTACATTATACACAATACATAGATCATGAGAATCATGAAGTTCGGTAAATGGTTAGTACTTAGATTGCCGATGGTACGGTCACCGGTGCTACCACCACGGGGTGCTACCTGCATTGTAGTCGCCCCGCGTTGCGATAAACCGCGATTATTCTGGCACAGCGCGGCAACACGTCGCGTCGCGTGATCGCGCGCCTCGCTCGGCGACTCGACGCGCCACAGTCCCGGCTCACACGAACAGCTGTAACAGCCGCTAGCCGCTTTGCCAAACAATCGTTTATTTAGTCATTTCATTAATAATTTACGTGTCGGTTGTATCGGATTATGTTTTGTGGAATTCTTTGGAGTGATCTAGTGATTTTTCGATCTAATAATTCATCAGGACATTTTTGTGTAAGTATTTAAATTGCGGAATATAATCGATATGTAGGTAGGTATATTTATTGGACTTTATAATGTATGACTGAACTACTACCCAGTAACTGGGTTGTGGAGGTCAGATAGGCAATCGCTCCATGTTAAATACTGGTATTCAGCTGCATCCGGTTAAACTGGAAGCCGATCCCAACATCGTTGGAAAAAGGCTAGGCAGATGATGATGAAAATTGCGGTCGAGGTCGAGAGCTAAATAGAGCCATAATTTAATACTTAGAAACGCTTGAAAAGAGATCAAAATAAAGTGTCACCGTAACACTTAAATTGTACCAATAAAAAAACTAACCAATGTGTTTATCGTTCATTTTCAGACAGCCGCGCGGACGCCACGTTTGCGCCCAACCTTACAGCTCGCGGCACGTAAGTTGGCAAGAGTCGTTAGATGCGCAGAAGTCATTTTTTAGTTATCTTTGGTCGCGAGCGGGACGCGGGGAACGAGGTAGCATCGTTCCGAGCGCGCGATTGGTTGGTCAGTCGACCCTTGTCTCTCGCGTCGCAATAAGTGTAGCATGCGCGAACTTACCCCCACTACGCCAAAACCTTGCCAACTTACGTGCCGCGGGCTGTACCATACATTGATCGCGAGACGCCAGTCGCCAGTTGCCGCGGCATACTCCAGGGGGGAGACAGTTAGAACAAGCACTACTTTCGTAAAGAAAGAGGCGCCATCTACTTTACTTAACTGAGAAACTATTAGTTTCATAATTATCGATAGATGTCTCTGTAATCCCAACTTAACGAAAATAAGAAAATCAAATAACTAAGTTCTCTAATTTAGAATAGATTTTAAGTTTTTTAATTTTCTAGAGAATAATTGTAATATAACACCGGAGAACTTCGGATTATAAAACGGGAGGCACCATCTGGTGGCAACATTTAAAACTAGAACATACTTATTGTGGCCAGTGTTAAGTTTTCTAATAAATACATTTCGAAATTGAAATAATACCTCTGTTTACCATTGTGTCGAAGTAAAAGAGTACATAGGTACATAATATTGACATTGCCCGTATCGGAGTACAGCATTTTAGATCTATCTTCAATAGCAGTGATAGCCTAGTGGTGAGACCGTCGGACTGACAATTCTAGTGGTCTCGAGTTCGAACCCAAGGCCTCTGACTTTTCGGATTCATGTGCGTGTATATATTATAAATAAAAAAAAAATCGGTGAAGGAAAACATCGTGAGGAAACCCGTGCGTGTAATTCTCTGACTTAGCATGTGTGAAGCTAAGTAAGAGGAAAATGTATATATACATTCCTGTCATAAAGCCTTAGTTCCCGTTAAGATATGTAGATGGCGTTTCGAATCTGGCTGCTTCGAAATGACGCAAGAGGGCTCTCTTCTCCCGTATTATTATTATACTCTTTGGCATACTCTAGCCGCGCGGACCAGACCGTTGTGACGCGACGCGATTTTATTTAAAAAATTTTGTCAACATGCCTCAGAAAATGGTGTTATCTGATGATTCTTTGAAGAAACTTGTAAAGGAAGTGAGATGGAGAGAGTGTTTGTGAAATCCGAACCATGATAGATACAACAACAGGTATCAAATGGCTAAAGCTTGGATGGAGATAGCGGAATTGATGAAACTACCAGGTTAGTGCGACATGTTTATGTATCACGTGGTCTGTCCGTACTACTTAGTGCCGCCACGGGAATATAGATGGCGGTAGTAGTCTCGAAAGTTGTGCAGAATTTCTACTGCTTAGTGTTGTGGTGTATGTGTGTAGGAAGGATTTTGTAATTTATTTGTCAGCATTGCAGAATATCATTTTATTTTAAGACCATAGATATATTACAGGTTTTCCTGTAATCTGTAGGTATAGAACTATTTTCTGTATTTTTTTTTTTTTCAAAATTTAAGACAGTAGTTTCGGAGATAAGGGGGGAATGGTCAATTTTCGTCTATTTTCTTAAATAAATTTAAAACAATGTATTTTAAAATTATAAAAAAATAATATATTTGAGACCCTCACAGTAAGCATTTGATATGTCACACGGTACAGTTTGCAATTATTTTTTTTTAATTTTCGGGTTTGCCACCAAAATGGACCCCATATTCAAAATTCATTTATTTTTGTTACACGTCCATGTTTGGTTCACAAAAACATAATGTGTAGGTACCAAATTTTGACTTAGGCTGACCCCACATTTGGCGTGCGCGATCCTCGGGCGTGCGAGCTGCACGGACGCAGCGCGCGCGTAGCGCGCGCGCTGCGTGAGCGTCGGGTGTTACCGCCGTGTGACGTGCATGCAGCGTGCGCGCAACGCGCTCGCGACGCTCGAGTCGCGTTCTTACCCCTTCGCCCGCTATCCCCGCCGCCCGCTACTGTTTCGGTTCTTCTTACTTACTCGAGCGTCGCGAGCGCGCCGCGCGCGCGTTGCGCGCACGCTGCATGCACGTCACACGGCGGCAACACCCGACGCTCACGCAGCGCGCGCAACGCGCACGCGGCGCTCGCGCTACTCGCACGCCCGAGGATCGCGCACGCCAAATGTGGGGTCAGCCTTAATCGGTCCATTAGATTCGGAGCAAATTGGCTGTGACAGACGGACGGACAGACAGACACACGAGTGATCCTACCTATATGGGTTCCGTTTTTACCTTTTGAGGTACGGAACGCTAAAATGACTACATTGATATATTTAGTGGATATACTTAGTCATGTATTTTTATTACAATATTAAGTAGGTAATACAAATTAGTGCCAAGTTGTTATAAACTTTGTGATCGACATTAATTTTAGTTTGTTTTTTAGTAATGTTGAAATCAGCTGAAATACATAGGTAACTTACGTAGGACCTTCCTTCTGCAGCCGTAGCTGTACGCACGTTTTTTTTTTAATGTTCTTTTATTTTAACATACACTCCTGGTAGGTGCTTAGGTCCCCTATTATTAATGCTTACTGACAAAAATATTATAAGCGCGATGCATCTCGGCTGGATATTTTACACAATTCTCCCGCATTGTATTTATACGACTGATATACCAACTGTCGGCGACGAGACCCTATCTAGGCACATGGGCGCAAGTAGTGCCGGGACCGCTACGCAAAAATGATGTGAGAATATTGTTATTAACTTAGAAACTTTTAAAGTGATTTATTTTGTGTTTTCTATGTTTCTAGTTAGTTATTTAACACATTCGGTGCGGCAGACACACATGCGCGTTTTCATAACTTTCTTCGAGTGCGGCGCGGCGCACATGTGTGTTCGTTGTGCATCTCTAGTGTTTCGAAAACATCGTAAAAAAAAAGGGTCGGTAAGGGTGTAGCATAAAGAAGCGTTTGCATAAAGAATTCAGCAGAGAATGTGTTAAGTTAGATTTGTTGTTAGTTTTTGTACTATAAACCAATAAGACTGTTTTTGAAAGGATTCTTATAAGAATAAATTAGTTCAAGTAAAATTACGTAACTTGAAAACTCACTTTTTTGTTTATGGATAGATTTTGATAATTTTTGTTTTAAAATATAGGTTTAGTCATAAAACTATGTATACCGTTTGAATTATGAAAATCGGACAGTTAGTTTAGAAATTATAAGGGATTTTGTATAGTGAAAATACGTAGTCACAATTTTTACAGTTAATGTTCTAGGATTTTTTTATTGTTTATAGTTAAGTTGTAAATTGATGTCTAATTAGCATAAGGACTATATAAGGAAGGATAAACAATAACAAACTGTAAAATTGTATCATGAAAGGTTTATAAAATAAAGGCTTAAAGATTTCGGCTTAGTGAAAAATACAAGCAAAAGAGATCCAAAATACGCGGTTCTCTTTAAGGTAACTTAGGCCGGCCTCACCGGGTATAAATTAAGCGACATTTGGTTGCAAAATTCAGTCACAGCTCAGCCGTCGAAGAGGCAACAACAACAACAAGAACAAGCCGAAATCTACAAGCAAGAATCAAGAAAATTCTGCATTTTTATTTCACCGCCTCTTCGCTGATCATCCCTCCGAGGTCCGCCTAGTGGGTTGTACCCACCACTACGTACGCTTTCAGGGGAGCGTGGTGACGTGTGTCACCAGCAGAGTAAGTAGGGAACATACGTCAAAACGTGGGAGACTGTCCCAGGGTACGGCCGTTAGATACTGGACGTGTCAACGGTCACCGCCCCTCAACAATTGGTCCTTCGAGAGACGGATCCCTGCAAGAAGAAGCCAGAAGATTAAGAAGACTGCAAGATGCCAGTAACCAGGTCGCAGAAGGATGCCCCCTCACGCCCCCCGTCCCGTCCTACCAATGTGGACGCGACAGTAGAAGCGTCAGGGTCAGAAGGGGTCACGTCTGCGTCAGCGTCAGCATCATCAGAAACTACAGGATCATCAGGCACCAACACTTCTTCGGGTACAACGACTACGGAAGGAACCACGGCTGAGACTGTGACCACGGCGTCATCCAAGAGTGAACAGAAGAAGGAAGATGCCACACGAAAGGAGACGACTAAGAAAACCCCAGAAGATGTCCCGGAAGAGGGTGTCCATGGTCCAACCACGACCCTAAAGCCGAAGGGGGTCAGTCGTCGTGCCAGGTCTACCAGGACCACGAGCTCCTTGGCCAGAAGACGCGAGCTGGAAGCCAGAGAAGAATTAGCACGCCTGGAACTGAAACAAGCACAGGCTGCGGCGCAGCTAGCCCGAGTCAGACTGGAGATGACACAATGTGAAGATGAGGACTCCGTGGATGATGAAGACCAGGAAGACAGAACAGCCCAGGTGCGGAACTGGATCGAGTCATCAGTATTAGAAGATGGCAACAAGAAACAACCAGAGCAGCGAGGTCAACACACTGCAGAAGAGCCACAGAAGATGAAGCCTGAAGAGAACTCTTCAACGAAAGGAGCTACGATCGAGATTCAAGCGTTGGCGACTGCCTTGAAAGTTTGAAAGAAGCCTTTTCCACAAGAGGAGGACCAGCAGCACAGCCAAGCTACATCCACGAGCTACCCTACTTCGACGGCAACAGCGGCGAGTGGTTGGCCTTCAAGGTTGTTTATGAAGATACAGCACCAATGTTCAACGAAGTCCAGAATATGGCGCGCTTAAGAAGAGCGCTGAAGGGCAACGCAAGAGAAGCTATCAAGAGCCTGTTGTACTCCGAAGCCTCTCCGTCAGAAGTAATGCAAGCCCTCAGAAGAAGATATGGAAGACCTGATGCGCTGGTTTTGGCAGAATTGGATAAGGTCAAGGCGCTACCGAAGATTTCAGAAAATCCAAGGGACATTTGCGTCTTCGCGAGCCAAATCAACAACAGCGTAGCAGCAATAAAAGGACTGAAGAAACCACAGTACCTGCATTCACCTGAAATGGTGAAACAAATCGTGGACAAGATGCCGACGATTCTCAAGTTCCGATGGTATGACTTCACTGCAGCATCAGAAGAAGGCGACTTCTCCGACCTGACGCTAGTATCCAAGTTCCTGAACATAGAAGCGGACAAATGTGGAGCCTTCGCGACTTCAGAAGAAAGAAGCGGGTTCAAGAAGACCAATCGACAAGCAGCACATTCAACGAAAGAAAAGAACTTCAAAGAAAAGGATTCAAGACAACAAGAGAAGACTTGCCCTATATGTGAGGGTGAACATTTTCTCGTCGAATGTCAGAAGTTCCAGAAGATGTCGGTGCAAGATCGGTGGGCAACAGTAAAGAAGAGTCACGTCTGCTTCAAATGTCTTCAAGGGAAACACAGGAAGGAGAGCTGCAGAAAACCACCGTGCAAAGAATGCAAGAGGTGGCATCATCATCTGCTGCACGTCGAGTCATAAGAAAGGACCTCGGAGGAAAAGAAGAGCGAGACACCACAAGAGGCGGTGAGCGTCACGACATCAGTGAACGCAGTCAACAACACGAAAGCATACCTGAAGATAGTTCCAGTAGAAGTCTTCGGGACAAACTATCTCATACGGCTGCCCTCAAGGTTCAATAATCAGTCCATTACTTTTTCTAATTTATATAAACAATATTAATAAAATAGGGTTAATAGGACACCTAACACTATATGCAGACGACACCTGTCTCTTTTACTTTGACAAATCAATTCATAACATTATAAAAGATGCTCAACATGACCTTGATTTATTAAACGAGTGGTTAAAGTACAACCTTCTTACAATTAACACATCAAAAACCTCATTCATGATTTTTACCACTAAAAATAAACGTATACCAGACTTCTCGCCTCTTAAAATAAATAATGAAATAATAAAACGATCAACTAACGAAAAATATCTTGGATTGAGGGTAGACGATAAACTAACCTGGAAATTACACATTGACCATCTCAGAAGTAAATTAACATCATTATTGGGAGCGTTACGGAAAGTAGCAAACTGCATTCCAAGTAAAGTACGCACTTTAATTTATAACTCGTTAGTCAAATCGCATTTAGAATATTTAGTTGAGATATGGGGTTCCGCAGCAGTCACTAATTTAAATTCACTTCAAAGAGTTCAGAATAAAATAATTAAAACCTTGTTCCATTATAATTATCTTACTCCAACAAAGACCGTATACGAAAAAACTAAATTATTAAATATTAGACAGCTATACATTTATTACACCTGCATTCTTATTAAAAACATAACTTCTAACTCAATACAAACTAACATACAACTAAAGAAAAAAACAATGTCACATAACCTGAGAAATAGATATAAAAACAAACTTGAAGTCATCAGCGTACGCACTAATTACGGTAGAAAGACTATATTATTTGAAGGAGTACATCTGTTCAATGCATTACCGGACGACATTAAAGAGTGTGATAACGTAAATATGTTTAAATATAAGCTGAAGAAACATTTAAGTGCATTATAACTGCTAATACTCTGGAGGGTATTGTCACTGTATTTATGTTTATTACTTTGTATCTCATTATAAGCGGACTGTATGTTCTTATGAGAAATAAATTTCTTTAAACCGACAAAAGGATCAAAGAAAATATTAGCCCTTATGGATGAAGGGTCAACCGTGTCACTTCTGGATGAGAAGGTGGCACAAGAAGTTGGCGCACAAGGAAGCAAGGAAGAACTGTTAATTGAAACAGTGGGAGGAAGGTTGATAAGGAATAAGGATTCTCAGATGCTGGACCTTATGGTAAAAGGGGTTCATCAGGAGAACAAGAAGACACTGAAGAGAGTCCGCACAATCAACGATTTGAAGCTTACCCCACAGTTCCTAGACAAGAAGAAGATTCAAGATTATCAGCACTTAAAGAAGATCGCCGACTCTCTATATTATGAAGGGGAGTCACCACAATTGCTCATCGGTCAAGACAATTGGGAGCTAATTGTGACTCAAGAAGTAAGAAGAGGGAAACCAGGGGAACCAGTTGCTTCAAGAACAGGACTTGAATGGGTGCTCCACGGGTCAGACAGCGGAGGTGCAAGACCAGTACACTTCCTGAACACATGTCTACATGTCAGCACGCCAGAAGAAGAGATGCATCAAGCCATCAAGGATCACTTCGCGATCGAGGCACTTGGTGTGCAACCAAGAAGACCCACTACAGATTCAGAAGGAAGAGCACTCGCCATCCTAGAGAAAACCTGCAGAAGACTTGAAGATGGTCGATTCGAAGCTGGACTTCTATGGAAGAATGAAGAAGAACGAATGCCAGAAAGCTACACGTCTGCCAAGAACCGATTAATCAACATCGAAAAGAAGATAGACAAGGATCCTCATTTGAAGACGGAATATGGCAAGCAGATCCAGCATCTAATCGACAACAAATATGCAGAAGAAGCACCTGACGAACCAGAAGATTCTAAGAAGTTATGGTTCCTCCCTCATTTCTCCGTAGTTCATCCATTAAAGAAGAAGATAAGGATCGTCTTCGACGCAGCAGCCAAGTCGAAAGGGAAAAGCCTCAACGACGCTCTACTGCCTAGACCAGATCTACTGCAATCGCTCTTCGGTGTACTAGTGAGGTTTCGACAAGGACCTTTAGCAGTAGCGGCCGACATCAAGGAGATGTTTCTACAAGTTCGCATCAGACCAGAAGATAGAGACAGCCTAAGGTTCTTGTGGCGCGGAGATCATCGCGACGTGCCGCCTAAGAAGTACAGAATGACATCAGTTATTTTCGGCGCAACATCATCTCCAAGCATGGCCATCTACGTAAAAAACCGAAACGCAGCGGACTACAAGGAACAGTATCCAGAGGCGACAAGGGCAGTCGAGCTGAATCACTACATGGACGACTACTTGCACAGCTTCCATTCAGAAGAAGACTTCAGAAGGATAACAGCGCAGGTGGACTTCATACACAAGAAGGCAGGTTTCGAACTCAGGGCATGGGCATCAAACAGACCTGAGCTGCTGCAAGACATAAAGACTGAAACAATCGAAAAAACGGAAGTAAACCTTGGTGAAAAAGAAGAAAAGACACTAGGACTACGCTGGTTCACAGAAAGGGACTCCATCGGCTTCAGGGCAAACCTCCGGAACACTCCAGAAGAAATAGCTAAGGGATTCAAGGTGCCTACGAAGAGGGAAGTCACCAGCGCCGTTATGTCTACCTTCGACCCATTGGGATTAGCGTCACCAGTCCTCATCCAAGGCAAGAAGCTGCTTCAGAACATATGGCGGAGCGGCGTCGGTTGGGACGAAGAAATAGAAAAAAGGGAATACGAAGCATGGAAAGTATATCTCGAGAACATGAAGCTGTTACAAGATCTTCAGATTCCAAGATGCCTGGCGCCACATCGCACCGAGGGGGAGCTGCACACGTTCACAGATGCGAGCGAAACGGCGTATGCAGCTACAGTCTACTGGAGAACAGAAGATGCGAACGGAACATACCACGTCAGCTTAGTGGCAGCGAAAGTACGAGTCACTCCGTTGAAGCCGGTATCGATCCCAAGACTGGAGCTACAGGCGGCCCTCCTTGGAAGCAGACTAGCCCATTCAGTAGAAGAAGAAATGGATCTGAAGGCAGTAAGGAAAACATTCTAGACAGACTCCAGTATTGTGCTCTCCTGGATCAAGACGGACCCGAGAACCTTCAAAACGTTCGTGGCTCATCGCTTGGCCGAAATAGAAGATCTCACCAAGCCTCAAGATTGGAGATGGGTGCCTACGACACAGAACCCTGCAGATGACTCAACGCGCGACGTGCCAGAGAACTTTAATTACGATCACCGATGGTACAACGGCCCAGAATTCTTAAGGAAGGAAGAAACTCACTGGCCTGAAGCAAGAACATTCAAAAAGGAAACCACCGGCGAAGAAAAGATAACGGACGTCGCAGCAACAGCAATCACAACTCATCCATCACCAGATCCTGAGAGGTTTTCGTCTTGGACGAGACTTTGGCGAGCCACCGCAGGGGTACTGCAGTTCATACAACTCTGCAGAACAAAAGAGAAGGTCAACGTCAGTAAAGAAGATCCCACCTGGAAAAGGACGAAAGGAAAGAAGACGAAAACAGTCGAGAAACAACATTCGTCTCCAAAGAGGCCAGAAAGAAACTACATACCACTAACCACAGAGCTGCTGGAGCAAGCTGAAACCCTGCTGCTAAAGGGAAGTCAACAGAGAAGTTTCAGAGAAGACATCAAGCGACTAGAGCAAGGGAAACAGCTAGAAGTGAATAGCAGTAGACTGACCCCCTAATGTATAAATGGGAACTATCAAATTCACTAGTAAACAGGGTATACACATGTGCACTTCTGCATACCCCTTCAAAGTTTATAATGATCTTTCTCATTACAGGTTTACCAACACAAATCGAACCCGAATGGCTGAAGGAACTAGAGACTCATAGAGTACAGGCGGAGAACAAGATGGCTGATGCTGCTCTCATGATCGCTGAAGCTGCAAATAAGATAGCATTATTATTGTTTGTTATTATAATTATAATGATTATTATAATTATAATTATAATTATAATTATAATGAATTAAATAAATGGCGGATCATTTTGTAAAATTTACACAATGATCCGCCATTTTTCAGACCTTTTTTCAGAATTTAAACTTTTTTCAGTGTTGACAGTAAAAGCTTGTTGTTATGTCATTCATGCGGTCATTTCATTTTGGACGTGAGCAAATTGTCAGTGATAATTATTGCTTTGTTTATATTTTTTGTTCAAATGACATGTGTGCATGTACTTTTCTCAGTTTTTTAGCGAGCCGTCGGTGTTTAATATCGTTTATTTACAGGCTTTATTTGAATTAAATTATCAAACGCATTTACACAAACGGTAAGTTTTGAACTGTTGAAGTGAATTACATGTATGCATGTGTGTTTCTTTATTTGAAAAAACATATTGTGTACCACTATCCAGAATATGCCACGAGCCAGACGAGCAAATATAGGTCGCCGAACGCGTAATGCAAATGATGTGGCATTACTAAGACGATCACAGACTGCAGATGAACGCGTACCAAACATTGCCTGTCATTCCTCGATTAACTCCTGCTGATGAAATAAATGCCTGTTTGAAGTTATCAGTTCTTTGGAGATATGCACAAAAATTGACACTGAACATTAATATGCGTATTCACCTACAAAATGATCCAGCTGCCCATGAGTTTTCAAAACAATTGTTAGAAATTGGTGATGGCAAAATACAAATCGACAGTACCAACGGATTGGTCGCTGTACCGAACAATTTTTGTACAATTGCGCAATCGACAGATGAATTGATTGAATGTGTTTTTCCGAATATTCTTCAGAATTACAGAAATCATGATTGGTTGAGAGGACGCGCCATTTTAGCACCGAAGAACATTCATATCAATGCCATTAATTTTGTAATTCATGGCTAGCAGTGAACCACCTATTAAAAAAAACGTCGAGTAGTCGGGTGCAACTCGTGCCGTCGCTGTCCTAGCTTTAGGCAGAAACAGAGTGAGATAAGATGTAGATGTTGGAGTTGAGATGTATGTATATGTTGGATTTGGTGAAAAAAAGTGCACGAATTTATTTTGAACAATAAAACTATCACGCTCTTCTTTTCATCTAATAATCATGATACTTGAATGCGTATATTATATAGTCCTGGCCTTGCACCTTCAGATTTCCTCCTGTTTCAGTCTCTTCAGAATTCTTTAGGCAGTGTCAGGTTAACATCACGAGAGGACTGCCAAAACCACTTGTCGCGGTATTTTGACCAGAAGTCCCAAAATTTCTATAGCAATGGGATCATGTCCCTACCTACAAGATGGCAAAAAGTTATCGAACAAAATGGTACCTACATACTTTAGTTAAATGTAAATAAACTATATGAAAAAATGTTTTGAATTTTCTTAAAAAATGCGAAGAAACTTTTTCCCCAACCTATTATATAAAGTATAAAACAAAAGTTGTGTTGATAAATATAATTTTTGTTTTAAAATATAGGTTTAGTCATAAAACTATGTATACCGTTTGAATTATGAAAATCGGACAGTTAGTTTAGAAATTTTATGGGATTTTGTATAGTGAAAATACGTAAAGTCACAATTTTTACAGTTAATGTTCTAGGATTTTTTTATTGTTTATAGTTAAGTTGTAAATTGATGTCTAATTAGCATAAGGACTATATAAGGAAGGATAAACAATAACAAACTGTAAAATTGTATCATGAAAGGTTTATAAAATAAAGGCTTAAAGATTTCGGCTTAGTGAAAAATACAAGCAAAAGAGATCCAAAATACGCGGTTCTCTTTAAGGTAACTTAGGCCGGCCTCACCGGGTATAAATTAAGCGACATTTGGTTGCAAAATTCAGTCACAGCTCAGCCGTCGAAGAGGCAACAACAACAAGAACAAGCCGAAATCTACAAGCAAGAATCAAGAAAATTCTGCATTTTTATTTCACCGCCTCTTCGCTGATCATCCCTCCGAGGTCCGCCTAGTGGGTTGTACCCACCACTACGTACGCTTTCAGGGGAGCGTGGTGACGTGTGTCACCAGCAGAGTAAGTAGGGAACATACGTCAAAACGTGGGAGACTGTCCCAGGGTACGGCCGTTAGATACTGGACGTGTCAACGGTCAGGTTGATTTTAAAACTGAACTAAACTGAATTTTAGACTGCCTCGTTGATCTAGTGGTCGCAAGCGCAACTGCCATGGTTCGATTCCCAGCTCGGGCAAGGTGGTATTGGGTTTTTTGTCTGGAATTTCTGAGTAGCAGCTCGGAGTCTGGATTTGAGCCTGGTTGATGGCAACAGGCTCGCCCCCTAATTATATGGGACTTAAACATAACTGGCGAAATGTGGGTGTAGTATAGGTACTGTACACACCTCAGCGCTCCTCTCTCTCTCGTCCTTCGGGGAAACAAGGCATTGTGCTTTGTTAATTTATTTTAAATCGATAATGTAACAACGTCCACAGCTCACAGTGTTAACAAGATCAAGAAACTAATCCAAACCACCTTTAATATGTGTTAATTTATTATTTGTGTATTAATAATATACATTAGATAGAAATGTTTCAAGGTATTGTATCTCTTTTCACAGAAGAACGCCTACGAGTGAAATGGAAGAAAACCTCCGCAATATTTTCAAGAAATAAATCAAGAAGTTCGGATCCGAAGAGCAGTACTCGGGGAAATGGCGGCATTTTGAGATGTTGAAGTTTATTAACACGCCTGACTGCACAACCAAGCCTAAAAGCAATAAATCCAACGGGAATGACGAAAGCAGTGTGGAAGCAAAAGAAGAAATAGAAGATGATGACGAATATGAATACGAAGTGGAAGAACAAGAACCAGAGGCAGCGAATAACGGAGTAGAAGTGTACCTTGACGATGCTTTTGAAGAAGATCCCATACCAGACAAGATAGCGAAACTGTCCTCCGACGACGACTATGACGTGATGTTCCTGAAGTCTTTAGCGCCGTATTTCAAACAACTGGACCCGATCAGAAAGTTGGTAGTGAGGAGTAAAATGCAGGATATGTTGTTGAACGAGATAGCGGCGCAGGCGTCAGCTAGCCAGTTCAATGCGAAGAAGAGTTAGCTATCTTATATAGGATGACACCGAGAAAAATACAGTGCAGTGAGTGAAAATTTGAATTAAAATATCAAAGTGATAATTATGGGAGATAGATACTGTAATGGTGGAAGATGTAAAGAAATATACATTTTCTCCCCAACTGCGATTAATGAAGGATAGCAGCGTTTAGTACATCTGTTATTATTAACAACATACAGTCGACTCTTGATAATTTGACACTCGATAATTTGAATCGCTTATCGAGCGATTCAAATTAGCGTTTGAAATATTATTCTTGTCCCTTGAAAAATACTCGATAAATTGAATAAAATCAATGTTAATTGGTCCCTTCGGTAATTGACGGAATAGTGTCTTGCCCGTCTACATGCAGTAATTTGAAGTCCGGGCTTCCCTACTCTCTATAATTTGAAGCGTTTATCATGCACTTCACATAAATAAGATATGAGTGAGTTTACAGTTCGCATTCCAGTCTACCTATAAACGTTAAAGTGAGTCAGCTTGTTTACTTGATTTTCCTCCCTCCCTCTTCTTGGTTATTAAAACTCCTATTATTTTGAACTCTTGATAATTTGAAATTTTTATCTGGTCCCTTGAGGTTCAAATTATGGAGAATTGACTGTACCATCCTTCTGCCAAGTGCCTTTATGATTGTGGCCATGTCTCGAGAAACCACGTGTTTAGCACTGGTACAGAGTTCGTCCACGGCACTATTTAACACAGTTCCACTCGCATTACTCCGTCTGTTCTGTCATTTGGTGTCAATTGCAATAACTGTTGTTCCTTCTTATACCTGAGTGGGTACTATTCCTACAAACAGAAAACCTACCGTAAACTGGGGTTACTTTGATACTACGGGGTTACTTTGATATCGACTTTCGACTTATGAAAAACATATTTTTGTAATATCTACAACGCCTTATTAAAAAAGAAACTATCAGAAGTGCCAACTACTGATAGTAAGGCGTTGTAGATATTACAAAAATATGTTTTTCATAAGTCGAAAGTCGATATCAAAGTAACCCCGTAGTATCAAAGTAACCCCGGTTTACCGTACATAAATACAAGTAATTTTTTAAAGAATTTGGGATACAAATCATACAAATTCTTTTAATAATGACGTATAAGGTTTGACAGATGTGATTATTACAAATCATTGATAGACCAAAAAGTTTTAAGCAATAACTTTGTTGACCTCTTTTGTAAAACCGACGTCTAGCGGCAACAGAAGGAAATAACAAGTTCACACAGTTTGCTTTTGCTCCAGTTCAAGAAACTTGCAGATACAGCGCCATCTAGTGTACACGCATCACATCAGGAATAATAACAATAGTTACATGACTTGGCCGTTAGAGGCATGTCAGTAAACCATTTTAAAATTAACAATGCATTGATTAATATTACCAGCCTGCATCATTCCACTTCTGATCATTTGATCCATGACTTCCAGATGTTTTGGTTCAGGATTAATGTGGATCACTGTTTTTTTAGTCCAGCTCATCCTCGTAGAAATCAACACACTCTTAGGATAAACTAGCTTTAAAGAAGTATCATATTATTCTACAAAAGTTGTGTCAGTTGTGTTTTGTCTGATTTACATTAATTTAGTGGTTGAGAGAAACCCTTGAGGGCTTTGTGGTCAACCATTTTGTTCTTTTCTATCTTACAATAGATTGTTCTCTTTACTGGTATGCTAACTAGTCCTTAATAGGGACGGTCGATATGTCTATGTATATTAAAAAAAGTACATGATTACGTGAAAAATATTTTAACGTCTGTATAGGAACCTATACTGTGGAACATTTTCAACTCAAAAAGGATAATTTTAAATTCAATGACAGACAACGCACAGCCTAAATATCTGGGTCTAGGTCTATGACATTAAGTACCTACCTGGTTCCTTACATAACGAAGGTGAGCACTAAGGAAGAATTTCAGGAAATTCATTAAAGATATTAAATAGGAGATGAAAGTTTGTATGGATGTTCGTCCTTTTTACCGATGGGAAATCACGCACCCGGCTTGTAAACGGCTTGTGCAGACGCCAGCAGGTCAAGCTACCCGAAACTGTCAAATTTTCACAATCGACCTTGAACCTAATGCTGTAGCGATAAAGTTGAAAATCTATTAAAGAAATTTAACAGATTGTAGTAGCTTGATGTGCTGGCGTCTCTACCTACACATTAGTAATCTTTACTTCCAAACATTTACTTTTGACAGCTCGAGTAGGTACTAATTAGTGATGTTACCCATTCGATTTCTTGAAACAATCGCCTTTATTTATGAAGCAGTTTTAATAGATTTAACACATTGTAAAGAACAGCGTCCATGAAGTATTTATTGCATTTTATCGTCTATAGTTGCCTGTCAATAAATAAGGAACTTCATAGGCGTGCTTATGTCAAAAGTAAAATAAATGATTGGTAAGATTAGAGGGTCCACATATTTTTGCAGATGGGTCATCCCATCGGGCTTACGCTTGTAAATTAATACATGCATGAACATACCTACATTTAGGGTCACGTGGACCACAGTAGGTTCGAAAGCTCCGTAGAGGGTTAAGACGGACACCAATAAAGCCTGAAATAGCAAAAGATTTAGCCAATCTAATCTAATCTACTAATTTCCTGAACACAATTTCGTGGGGAGCACCTGTACCCCAGTTTATCTGGTGGTAGTGTTAAACTGCGAGTAATAGTCGTCGGTCGGTGTGTTGTTGTAAACCACTTCCCTGAAGTATTTCTCTTTCTCCTTCTGCTGTAGCGCCATGAGTTGGTTTTCGTCCATCAGTTGGCGGGCGATCTCTCTGTAAACAAAAAACAAAAATGCGTTTTTTTAAAGTCTTGGAACACCCAAGCAAGTGTGGTGAACATAATGCTCATGTATGCTCTACAGGGTATCGCCAACTTAAGGGTGTGGTACAGTGTGGTAAAATCGTGAAAAAAAATCGGTCGTCCCATACAAAACTTCGATACATACTTGACCAAATGTATGGGACGACTGATTTTTTTTCACGATACGATGTTGGTCCTCGGGAAAAAGTTGTTCAGTTTGATGGTCTGTACCATACCCTTAAGTTAGCGACACCCTTTCTCAGACACCCTGTATATGAGAACAGATTCGCGGCTACAGTTAGCTCTGCATATTGCAGTGGGACAATAATAGTTTGGTATTATATTTTATTAAGTCTCGCAGTCATTGGATGGAAGCTGCCTTAGCCAAGCAAGAGAGGCCTTTGAATCTCTGCTGTGAATGACTTCCTACTAGTCTCCTTTTAGGTGAATGCGCAAAGGTACCCCACCAAATTCAAATTTTCTTACGATTTTTGCAATTTGCAGGTCAGTGTCAGGTTGTATCTTGATCAAAACATGATTCGCGACAATAACAAATATGGATTTTTATCACAACATTTATAACAATATACTATATATCATCATCAACACATTTCTCTAAGTTAGATTTGTTCTAAAATGTCATGACTTAAATCATGACATTTCAACCACTGACTCATCTATATACAACCTGACATTGACCTGTAAATTGCAAAAAAAAAACGTAAGAAAATTTGAATTCCGCGAGCTGCCATTGCGCATTCACCTGAAGGAAGATCCTTGAAGATATAAAATACTAGTCTGTACTTTACCTTCTCTTTCTTGTGTCGGCGATGTCCAGTCGTGCCACCTCACGCTGGATGGACTTGGCTAAGGCCTGCCATTCAGCTTCCATCTTGTCTGAAGCATCGCGTTTCGCCTGAAAAAAGGTATAAAAAAGAATAAGAAGAAAAGAATAAGAGAATAGAATCGGCCGGTTTGCGGGGCAGATTCAGAGGTACCCTTCATGAATTTTTCAAGTGGGCGTGGATGGCCATATTCGAAACTATGAGGAATAGCGAAAAGTACTCAAAGAAGTCTCGGGCTTGATTTTGATGAAAACTGAAACAGCATCATTGGAGTTTTGAAAAGGAATCGAAGTCATTGATTAAAAAAAAAAAAACACTGTGTTATTTACACCATTCGATAGTGTAGCTAATAAGGCTCGAATTTTGGGACGTAGTGACATACGGCAAACTAAAAGAAAGAGCTCATTTTTAACAAAATACATTTTTATTTTTCTTGTTACTTTTCAAAAATCCAATGTGCATCACGTTTTAGTTTTCATCAAAATCGAGCCCGAGACTCCTTTGAGTACTTTTCGCTATTCCTCATAGTTTCGGATTTGGCCATCCACGCCCACTTGAAAAATTCTTTCTGTAATAATTTTATTTAAAACTTTGAACAAAAACATTGTAACAAACATTGTAGGCTATAATCTAAAGGCTTCTTCAAACAGGCGCGACACGCGATGTGAATCGCACGCGACACAAGCGGTGCTTTCGTGTCGCGTGCGTTTCGCGTCGCGTGGCGCGCCTGTTTGTAGGAGCCTTAAAGTACACCAAGCTATAACGCTACTCCTAAAAATCTTATAGTACCTAACTTATTATCTAAGCAATTGAAATTATTATTGATCCATGGAGATACCTTAGCGGCAGCCATTTGTTCCTTCTGCGCGGCGTAGAACTTTTTCAGCTGTTCTTGGTTCATACCCTTGTACATGAAGCCGATGGCTCTGGAATTGTAAACAAGAAATCAATTCAATCAAGAGGATGGCGACTAATAGAGAAGTATATATGGACATGATGGGCCGACCTCAAATAATTGCGATAAGGGCAAGAAGATAATTATGATGACTAGCGCAATTGGCGTCGATTCCCTTGTTCACAATGAGTTCAGTGCATCTTTTTCTTACAGATGATAAATATTAGTTAAGTCCTGTCAAATTAAGACACTCCATAGACAAGTTTAGACGTGATTATAAAATTGCCTACTAAAAATACGTCAATTTACGTCAGGCGCTAACAGGACAAAGCTAATATTTATCTTTTGTCCTTTTCTTAATGAAATAGAAAGAAAAAGATGCACTGAACTTAAATTTAGTTTAGTGTGTGAACAAGGGAATCGGCGCCAATGATACAAGGCGGTGCCACGCGATGGAGATCTGATAAACCTAAATGATATAAGTGTGGACAAGGCCTAACAAAACAGGAATAGACAATCAAAGATCTAGAAAGCGAGAAAAGAGATGATATCAATTCTAACCTAGAAATCAATAAAAACAAGCTGCATTATAATGAGAAAAGTAATCCCGCCTAGGTTACAACCCCGAAATCCATGAGGATGGGAGCCATAGTGTCATTAAGTTTCAGTGGAAAATCTTAATAATAAGTAGATAATAATAAAACGTTATGTAATGCACGATCCGATTAACTTGAAACTCGCCACGAATACTAACCTAAGTCAATAAATAAAACCTAAGTCAATCTAAAAAAAAATAAATAAAAAAAATAACTAGCTTTTCAAAACTTCCCGTTTAACTTGATATGGTCACCCAATAGCTCCAGGATCTAATTTATACAATTCTACATCGCCAGAGAAATAGTTTACAAGTTTCAGTTTGGGCGGCAACTGAGAATCCTCCAGATTGAGCAGAGATTTGGAAGGCAAAAATCAATCGCATTGTTGCAGTTTATAAACTACAAAGTAAACATTGATATAGAGACGGTCGATAAATTAAAACATTCAATCCCTACAAAACATTTACGTCAGTGCGACAAGATAACGGGGTCTAATGATAAGGAATCTATTGGGATGTAGCTTGTTCATATCGATTACTGGGTTTTTGGTTCATACACAATGGACCTTCTCCTCGTGCCAGAGATTTTCGCGGCGAGCTCAATTCGTTACCGATGATCGCTTATGGTCTTCAGATTTCGTCGATCATTCATCGACTAACTAACACAGATCAGATTTTGACATAAAACCTTAATAAGATGTACAGACCTGTTCTTCCCGAGTGCGCTCTTGGCGACGTCAGGGTTCTCAGTGAGCATGTCTGACGTCAGGTTGTTGAACATCTCAGCTGTGTTGTCAGCTTCCTCTTGCTCTTTGAGAACTTGTTCCAGTTGCTTCTTCTCAGCAGCCTGGTTACGAAATAGTTTGTCGAGTTCATTTCCTTACAAAAAAAAAAACCGGCCAAGAGCGAGTCGGACTCGCGCACCGAGGGTTCCGTACTATAAAAAAGTGTGCTATTTAGAGACATGGTTTTTTTTTCTTGTAATATTTACATACACTACCATCACATAGAAGCATTTCAGATTTTTGTCTATGTAAAGTTTGGAGATAAGGTGGGGGAACGGTATTTTTTTTTAATTTTTCATCAAAAGTCGAAAACTGTTCGGCCTAAAAAAAACCGACCAAGAGCGAGACGGACTCGCGCACCGAGGGTTCCGTACCATCAAAAAAAAAGTGTGCTATTTACAGACATCATTTTCCTGTAACCTTTACATAAACTTCTATCACATAGAATAATTTCATAATAATAATAATAATATCCTGGGACATTTTCACACACGGTCATCTGGTCCCAAACTAAGCGGAGCTTGTACTATGGAAACCAGATAACTGATATACTACATATATTATACTACTTTTTTTTTTTGTAAATACATACTTATATTATATAGATAATTACACCCAGACTCAGGACAAACAGACATGTTCATGCACACAAATGTTTGTCCTGGATGGGAATCGAACCCACGACCTGCGGCATGATAGGTGGTATCTTAACCAACCACGCCAACTGGCCCGTTCAGATTTTTCTCTATGCAAACTTCGGAGATAGGGGGGGGGGGGGGGAGGGGACGGTATTTTTTTTTACTCTAAATGATAAATGATTTTATTTCTGTAAGTAGGTTTGGTTAGTTTTGGTTTGTCCAGTCAGTGCACGCATTTGTCAGTAATCGCGCAGCATTTTTCATCAAAAGTCGAAAACAATTCGTCCTAAAAAAGAAAGAAAATATGTTTGAAAATGTGCAAACAGCGTTTTTTTATGTAAGATACCCCACATGCCTTAGTAGCCCCACTTCGAATTTTTAAGACACCATTTCAGTCCGTTGCAAAAAAAATGTATTTCTTTCTTATTTGCAAAATAGTTGGGTAAACGCCATCTAAAACTATTCCAAAATTCAAGTTGATAGCATTAGTAGTTCTTGAGATATCCAGCTGTGACAGACGGACAGACAGACTGAGTCGCACCATAAGGGTTGCTTTTACCATTTTCGTACGGAACCCTAAAAATGGAAAGGATCGTGGTCCTCAATCATGTCAGGGGCATTCATGTAAAAATGCTTTTGAACGCTATCAAAGTTTATATGATTGTGGTCATCACGAAATGGTAAGTTATGCTAACTGATTACTACTTGATACTTACTTGATTGATTGTTCATCATTAGCGCCCCCTACGTGGAACTTAATTGGTGAAATGTGGGTGTACTATAGGTACATCTCTGCCTAACCCTTCAGAGATTACAGGTACGATCTTATGTTATGTTATTATTAGCGCAAAATGCGATCCGGAAATCAGGAGGCGCCATAATATTTACCTAACAACAAACTTGCTAGGTAAACAATTCTAACCACGGCCTGTGATGTGCAAAAGCATTCAGGAAGAATTGCTGTTTGTGGGGCAGTATAACAGTGTACCAGCAATTATACTAATAACACAAATACAGTAGTACTTTCCGAAGAGGCCCTAGGGCCTAGTCTAGGCAAAGGCGAAATAGTTAATGGGGATTGTCTAAAATTTTTCACCATTACATTTTATTTTATTATTTGAAAATTTAGAGCATTTTGAGAAACTAATTTGAATATTTTGATGATTGGCTCAATAGTTATTTAAAAAAAAATAGATATTTTATATTTTCCAGGTAGGTGACGTCATCAGGGTGCACAAAAGTATGTGCTGTTGCCTCACTAGTACATAATTAAAAATTTAAATCTGTCAACACAACATCATCCATCTCACATCTGAGGCTGAATGGTCTATAGATCGATGCCTGCCTTTTAATACAGGCGAAAGAAAAAAAAAAAAAAAAAAAAACATCTCACATCTGTCAAAGTGTATTTAAATCTGTCAACACAACATCATCCATCTCACATCTGTCAAAGTGTATTATTAGTATGGTCTAGGCCCTAGACCATACTAATGAACTACTTCGTCTTTTGTAAGTATGCTACAGTCCACTATAACTGCAGTACCCTGTAAATACTTACCAACGCTTCGTTATAGTTAAGGTTTGCCTGTCCGAGTCTGTAGCGACACTCTCGCTCCAACCTGTCCAGTTCACCGGCACGTTCGTCGCGAGCTTTGATCGCCATCTTTGAATAACAAGCATCACTTTTAAAAATTAATTATTTGCAAACTAGCTTTTGTGGATGAGCTTAAAAATGATTCTACCGGAATGTAATACCGGGATAAACAGTCATATGTCCTAACCCAGGTCATAACCTAACAGTGTGCCAGATTTCATCCAAATCCGTTTAGCCGGTTAGACATGAAAAGGTATCGATAGACCGACCGACAGGGATTTTCCAGCAGCCGCCCGGAGTCTGGATTTGTACCCAGTTGATGGCAATACGCTTGCCCCCTAAATTTCTTTTATTTTTTAATCGAACAAAGTTTAGTCAGTCTTCAGTCTCGTAATTGGCGTTTGCTTATATTATGTATGTCCGTTTGCCACTCGGCAAAGGCCTCTTTCAACCTTCTCCACTGCTGTTTCTATCTGGCCACTCTGCCCTATGTTGTTCCAGCGACCTGTCTAATGTAATCATCCCACCTTTTCTGTGGTCTACCTCTCTTTATTTGGCCGTTTCTTGGCCCCTATTACGTGATTATGTGTACACATAACGTCGAAATGTGGGTGTATTTGCAGGTACACCTCTGCCTAACCCTTCGGGGATTACAGGCGTGATGTTATATTCATGCTGTGGGATTAAGAATCTTCTAGATGGTACTGTAGAATAATTATAATATATTTCATAAGTTGATGACATGTTTAATGAATTATACACTATTTCATATTTAGAAGATTAGAATATAATAGAGGATCAGCTTGGAGAGCTAACAGAGAGCGGCATGAACTCATGGTGTAAAAGAAGTAGCATCATTTATATATATATATATATATAAATGATGCTACTATATATATAAATATGATACTTGGGGGACGCCTATGTCCAGCAGTGGACGTCTTTCGGCTGAAATGCTGATGATTATTATTAAATACGCCTCTCATTGATCGTTTCGTTACAGTACCATGTAAGCGGCCTCTGCCTTCTTTCTCTCATCTTGGGCCGCCTGTCGCTCCTGCACCTGCTGCTCGAGCCAGGAATTCTTCTGCGCAGCCATCATCTTCTTACGTTCTTCAAATTCCATGTCCTCGCCTTCGAATCTATTCACATTATAACATGTTGTATGACTACATAGATAGCGGCTACATTTGCCGATTGTCGTGGGGGCAGAATAAAATGTCGTCGAACACAATATTATCCACATTAAAAACTATTGCCAAATTAGCCGGGAATTTAAGTCGTACGGTTTACGGTCGGATTAGACCGCACGAATTAAATTTCCTCGGTTGGGGTTAGCCCCAACCGCACTACTTAGATTATTTTAAGTTTATTTTGGAATGTGCGTCCAATTTGTGCAGAATAAACCATTTTTTCTTTTACTTGAACCCCCCCTTCAGATTTATACTCGTGCACGAGCGGCACGTTGTCGGTGGCTGCCTTCGATGTGTCTACGGCCGACCAGTGTCTCTGCAGTTGCCTCTGCCGTTGGCAACGTGCCGCTCGTGTATATGAGCACTAAATAGCAATCGTGCAATTAGGTTGACGAATGAGAGTCAGTAACGATGGCTCGGTTATGTTGTAAAGCCAAAACTGTCGCTGCATTTATTTTAAGAACATCAGTTAAAACTATTACACTTATTAGGTACAGGGATAGCCAGAATGGTGAAAAACAATTAATTTGATTCGTATTTTGTGGAACTGCCACTAAGTCTAAGTATTGCGGCTACTACAGACAATATTAACTACCAAGGAAAAAGTCTTCGGTTGCACTAAAAAGCAAAGTTTTGTGTTTAGTCAAGTGTGGACCACCTAGGTAGTGCGTTAGGGTGACCGGTAGGCTTATTACGTATCTTGCAGAAGCCTAGCGATAGCAAAATTGGTTGTCAATTGCGCAATAAGTGCTTTCAATTGCAAATCGGGATTTGCGATTGACAAGTGATTGAAAAGCAATTATTGCGCAATTTTGCTATCGCTAGGCTTCTGCAAGATACGTAATAAGCCTGTAACGAAGAGACGCTTAATGAAGCCGAGATGCCCTTGTTCTCCTTACCTGGGAACCTTCTGGTTACGGAGATATATTGAAAGTCAAAGTTCCAACTATTTAAAACGTAACTTTAAATATCCCACAACTTCTGCACCATTGTATACACCATACACCCATAGAAGCACAATGTTTTACGTACATGTCTTTGCTCACTACCGTAAACAGCGATTTTTCACACCAAAAAAAGTTGCTTCGCAGCAATATTTAGTTTGATCTACATAATGCGCAGATAATGGCTGTGATGTGAGGGTATTTTTATACCCTGTATAATTCAATGGTTAAATAAGACCTCGTATCTCGTGCACGAGTTGTGGGTTCAAATCCGGGCAAAAACTTGTCGGACTATTCTGAAACCGCCAACCAGTCTTGAGCAAACGTGGTGGTAACCAATGCTCGTGCCTTCTCTGAATGAGAAGAGGCCTTTGCTCTGTAGTGGGACAATAATACGCTGGTGTTATTATATTTAAATGGACTTACTTCTGTGCGCTGGACATGCCGACTGGGTTGGTATCGCCGGCTCTCGGAGGCAGTTGCTTCTTCAGAACGTCAGGGTCGTTGAGGTCGTACTCCCGCCGATCTTCGAACCGTTGGTATCTTTGGCGGAACGAGTCGATCTCCACGCCGATGCGACGACGCTCCTGTGATAGAATAGATGTTTATATGAAGATGTTCGTAGAAGCGAACTCATCATCTGCTACTAATCAATCCTTTTTCTTTCATACCATTCCTCACACAATCTTTACATCTTGTCTTTGGTCTTCCTCTCTTGGAAGCGACATAATTTGGTTAAAAGAAATTCTCCATTATATTAAGTCGATAGATTCTACTCTGCTGGAGAAGGTGAGGCCTTCGAACTAAGCATCGCCACAACGACCGGTCCCGTGCTTCACGCATTCAACGTATTCCTTTTCGGCCCTATTATCGGTCAACTGTTCTGTGAGCAATTTGACTCATTCACTGCTACTTAGGTAACTTCCAGCTGTTAGCTGGGTGGTCATGAGAATAAATACTTACCTCTTTCTCCCTCGCTTCAAGCACGACAGCAAGATTGCTGTCTTTGATCATCTGTGCTGCAAACGCGAGGTCCTTTCGCTCCTGCTCGGAATGCTCTGCTCGCTTCTCGGCCACCTGACGCTCCAGGAAGGGGATGTCCACCTAGAAACATATGCTGAGCATATAATATACCATTTGAGAGGGTCGTGGGGATCATGAGGGATTTGTCAAAATTTTTGGAGCACAGAGTGGTATTTTTGTTTTGGTTGCTATCCAGAAGTCCAAGCAAAATTATTCTAGACTAGCTTTTGCTCCCGGCTTCACCCGCGTGGATATCGGAAAATATCCCACGGGAACGTACTACCGGGATTAAAAGTACCTTTTGTTAATCCAGGTAAACAATGTACACTGGGCTGCAAAGAATGCGGGTCGGTAACAAAAAACCTCAATAACTTCCAAAATATTGGAGCTAGCTTTATGAAATAAAGAATGTACGTATATTATAAACAATTTTATAGACCTTAAATCAATGTTATAAAAGTTTAAGATTATGAAGTCCATCTATATAGGGTCAGGTGGGGTAAATGCGAGTACCATAACTAGAATGACATATTCAACCTTAGACAACATTTTACTTTTTAGCAGTATTAAATTTATAATTATCACGTGTATTAAGTATTTAATAGGCTAAAGTTTTAAGTTATTTGTTTAATTATAATCACTCTGATAATTTAGCTAATCAAATTTAAAAAAAAGTTATCTCACTTATTACATTTACCCCGTGTTAGGATAACAAAGTGTGTAACACGCGGCATCGACGTCACTCAACTAATGACGTTTCATTCACTCATCGATACGTCAAACTCTCCCGAGAATTGATAGGCGCGAAGTTCAAAAAGTACTTTACACAAATCAGAGATAGCAGCACCAGTTTTCTTTAGTAGTTAGACCGTAAACAAGCCTTATTGCTTATACCCCGTTATTGCAATTACCCCACCTGACTATATATAAAAATGAATCGCCGAAATGTATTTACGCGGATAACTTCCGAACGACTGCACCAAATTGGATAATCCTTTTTTTGTTGTGTTTGTAATTGTCAGGAGACGGTTTGTATGAAAGAAAATGTTTGAAAACTTGCCGGGAAAATTGTAAAATTCAGGAAAACTGAAAGTGCATTTTCTATTGGAATTTTGTTTGATTTATTGAAAGTTTGTCAGGACAAAGTTTGTCGGGGCAGCTAGTTTTGAATAAAAGTAAGTTAAGGAAAAATTACCATGTGCTACGCTACGGTATCAAATATGCAATTTTTACACATTTTAGTATTTTGTATTGCCACCACGAGCTGCTAATACAGCTGTTATATGGTTCGGCATGCTTTCCATCAGATTTCTGAGCCGATGCTAAGGAATATTCTCCCATTCCTCTATCAGTGCTTCTTTCAGATCACGAAGCGTGATTGGAGACGAGTTTTACTGGCGTACACGTAGTCCCAGTTCGTCCCAGACATGCTCGATGGGGTTCAAGACTGAGCTGCGTGCTGGCCACTGGCACCATGCGTGTGATAGCGACATCTTCAAGGTAGTCAAACACTATCCAAGCTGTAAGGGCCGTAGGGCTTATTGGCGTTCTCGCCCATGTTTACTAAAAATGGGCTATCATACTCATTTATGATTTCATTCACGAATCTTTCTACAGTTAAAGTGCCATTTTTCATCACCACTAGCACGGTGGCGCTTTCGGAAGAAATTCCAGACCACACGTGTATGCCTCCGCCGTATGGCATTTTCTCTTCAATGCGAGCTTGGTTATAGCGCTCTGCTGGTCTTCTGTAGACTCTTTGCCTTCCATCGTGCGTGTATAGCATGAACCTCGGCTCGTACGAAAACATTACTCTTGACCAATCATCCAGAGTCAAATTCACGTGTTCTCTAGCGTAACTCAGCCTTGAATTTCGATGCTGCCTTTCGATTTTTGGACGATTTGCAGGTCTAAATGGTTCAAGTTTGCTTCAGCAAGACGCCGCCTCACTGTATCCATGCTCGAATTGCTCCCTCCAACACGTAGATGATTTTTGACTTCAACAGCCGTTTGAAATCGATTTCTCAACATTGTTGTTTGCACTATATTTTATAACGATCCTTCCGCGCTGTCGTGCACCTTTTTCACCTGTTCCTGGTCTGTGAATATTGGATCCAGTCTCTTCAAATCGCTCTTTGAACGATTGAGAGCGACACACCAACAGTTTTCGCTGTATAATTTTGACTGCGCGCTTCAAGCATTGTCAGAATTCTAGTGCACTCTTCAGGGGTTAGTGGCATGTTTTTAATTGGTTTTGATCAGAATACTTAATGCATTTCTACACAAGAAATGCCATATTTATAAACAAACAAAATTTTATATATTAGGTTGGGGAAAAAGTCTTTTCGCATTATAGTATGTATGAACTTGTAATAAAATCTCTTTGGCTATACTATTTGTATCTGGCTGGTTTTGGTATCATTGAAAGTTTAAATTTTAAAGAACGTAATTCCAAATTCAAATTAGGAAAATGTGTGATTTTCATTTGTTTTTCGTACCGTCAAGATGAGTGAATCTAATGAAGAAATTCGATACATTTTAAAATTTTACTACAAAAAAGGTAAAAATGCAACGCAAGCCGCGAAAAAAATTTGCGATGTTTATGGACCTAGTGTAGTGTCTGTGAGAGTAGCACAAATTTGGTTTAAGCGTTTTCAATCCGGAAATTTTGATGTCAAAGATGCACGGATAAAATGGATGCCATTTTTGAAAAAGTGGAGCAAGATCGGCATATCAGTAGTTACGACGTAGCTGAAGAACTGGAAATTGACCACAAAACAGTTTTGGCGCATTTGAAAAAAACTGGGTACACAAAAAAGCTCGACATTTGGGTACTTCACGAGCTCACTGAAAGAAACCTAATGAACCGTGTACTCATTTGTGATTCTTTATTACGACGTAATGAAACCGAACCATTTTTGAAGAAGCTGATAACTGATGATGAAAAGTGGATCACGTATGACAAGAACGTGCGAAAAAGGTCGTGGTCAGGCTTCACAGACTGTGGCGAAACCCGGGTTAACTCGCAACAAGGTGATGCTGTGTGTGTGGTGGGATTGGAAGGGCATTATTCATTATGAGCTGTTACCACCAGGCAGGACCATCGATTCTGAACTCTACTGCGAACAACTGATGAGATTAAAGCAAGAAGTTGAGAGAAAGCGGCCGGAATTAATCAACAGAAGGGGTGTGGTTTTTCGTCATGATAACGCTAGACCTCACACATCTTTAGCCACTCAGCAAAAATGAAGAGAGTTTGGCTGGGAGGTGTTAATGCATCCGCCGTATAGTCCTGACCTTGCACCTTCAGATTTCCACCTGTTTCGGTCTCTTCAGAATTCTTTAGGCAGTGTCAGGTTAACATCACGAGAGGACTGCCAAAACCACTTGTCGCGGTATTTTGACCAGAAGTCCCAAAATTTCTATAGCAATGGGATCATGTCCCTACCTACAAGATGGCAAAAACTTATCGAACAAAATGGTACCTACATACTTTAGTTAAATGTAAATAAACTATATTAAAAAATGTTTTGAATTTTCTTAAAAAATGCGAAGAAACTTTTTCCCCAACCTATTATAATATCATCGAGTAAAACAAATGGTTTCAAACTAGTAAATTTTTTTTAAAATTGTCATAATTTTTTATTTATTGAGGTGGATTTTGTCGTCATGGTTGATGAATGTGCGATATCTCTTCAATAAGGCAATACCGGGTATTCAGCGAAAGATGGATTGTTGCTACACGCCATCGAACCCGCGTACCGACCGAACGTATTTTGATTAGTGCCAGACAAGCAGTGCAGTAAGGAAGTATACTTGGTGTAGGATTTTTAAGTATGGGAGTACAATGTGATATTTTGCCGATGCAAAGAGTACCTACCTAGTTGATTCTACTACTCTGTCATCCCCGGAGGATCAGACAGAGGTATGTTTACGTTCTTAAAGCTACAACCGCCAATCTACAGCTGCCAATGAGAATGCCTTAATAAATTAAACACCAACTCAAAAATCAGCCTGACATCAGCATCGAATCTGGAACTTAATGCACATCTACTGTTTCGAGCCCAAAATCTGTTGCTATCCGTGGAACTCAGCTCGTTTATCAAAATATTTAACTGTTCCATACCCCAATTTTCCTGTTCCTAGCATTGAAAATCCTGGACCTCCTCTCAAGCTCACATTGCCTTCTCCTCTCTCTGTTTTGCGCCTCCCTCCGGTCGCCTTCGTTGGCGATCTGTAATTTCATCATTTTTATTACTATGTAACGCCAAAATACTCTCTAAACTTGAAACACAAAAACTGAAATACAAAATTGCGCGATAGAGAAATAACAAAGTGCGTTGCTATGGTAACTGTTTGTAACTTTTTAGTTTAGGAAACGGCATTGATTTAATATAATATTATTCAAGGAGGTTAACAGTAACAGATTAAATAATTGTGGATACCTAAAGTTAGGTATATTTAAGTTTATTAAGAGGCCTATCACAAAATTGCAGTTTGACAGTTTAGTAATTTATTTAGTTTTTGTTGAAAGTATGACATTTTAATTTTATATGAACTAACGTTTATTCTGGTATACATTTTACGTAATAATATTAATATAGTAAGGAGAAATTTACAGTTAATTCTGAGCATTTATAATAATTTTTATGGTTATAAATGGAATTTTTTTTACAGATATTCCATACATATTTCAAAATGATGAGGCCACTATGGACTAAACCACTATTTAGGAGATTTTATTATATATTTTTCATTTCATGTCCTTATGTTAGTAGTTCAATCCTGAGCTCAAAAAAATGCAGTCGCGTATTTTATGAAAAACTTGCTTAGGAATTTTGACTTTATATAAATAGATAAAAAAATGCAAAAAGCGAAGCAGCTATGTGCAATACTAATAACTATTCTCCACCACTCAATAAGTAAAAGTTGTCGAAGTCTTTCACTTTCTCAGAATAAGAACGCCAAATTTGGCCATTTAACGCAAAAATCACGGTCGAAATGTGATAGGGCCTTTAAACTGTATCCATAGGCTGTTTAAATGCTATATCAATCCTAGAGTCACTTGCAGCAAACTATAGCATTGAATGCAATATCTACCTAAGAAAGAGTAACTAATTGCCTAACTGTAACTAATTAATGCACTCGTCTCTTCGATTTATTGATCGAAGACTCGTCCACATGTATTATGGTTCCTATTAGGTAGGTAATAAGGCACCTGTCAAAAAATAACTATATTATTAGATACCAACTTATTGTAGGTCATACTAATTGAGGAGCTGGCGAACAAATCCGGACTTGTCCACACAGCTTTTTTTATATTTTTGCGCTCTTTGTGCACTCTTATATTTACTAACGAAATATTTTCAATCAAAACTGGCTCTAAATGCCGATTTTTTTGTTGTTAAAAACGGTGTTTTCAATCAGAACTATAGAACTAAAGCAAGATCGGGGTTTAATTAGATGATACACTATTCAGTTACTAAAGCTTAAAATTCTACGTAATTAACTTTAGCTTACTTTGGTTTTTGACGTCTACTCTAAAAATCAATTACAGGACAAGTCCGGATTTGTTCACCAGCTCTTCAATTATTATGTGCCTACCCTATTTAGGCAACAAAAGAAGATAAAATATTCAGGAAGTTGCATCCATAAATTCAGCTGTGAGCATTGCGGCAGTAAGACCCAACAACCATCTGTACTGATTGACTATTTGAACCATGGATAGAAACCACGACTTGTCAAAATCCGATCCTAACTTTAATCCTACTAATATATTATTATAAATGTGAAAGTTTGTATGTTTGGATGTTTGTTACTCAATCACGCAAAAACGGCTGAACGGATTTGGATGAAATTTGGTATACAGATAGTTTATAACCTGGATTAAGACATAGGATACTTTTCATTCCGGTAGAAGGTTCCCGTGGGATAATTTCCGACATTCACGCTGGCGAAGCCGCGGGCAACAGCTAGTATTATAAATGCGAAAGTATGTTTGTTTGTTACCTTTTCACGCCTAAACCACTGAACCGATCTTCCTGAAATTTTGCATATATTATATTAGGTTGGGGAAAAAGTCTTCTCGCATTATAGTATGTATGAACTTGTAATAAAATCTCTTTGGCTATACTATTTCTATCTGGCTGGTTTTGGTATCATTGAAAGTTTAAATTTTAAAGAACATAATTCCAAATTCAAATTAGGAAAATGTGTGATTTTCATTTGTTTTTCGTACCGTCAAGATGAGTGAATCTAATGAAGAAATTCGATACATTTTAAAATTTTACTACAAAAAAGGTAAAAATGCAACGCAAGCCGCGAAAAAAATTTGCGATGTTTATGGACCTAGTGTAGTGTCTGTGAGAGTAGCACAAATTTGGTTTAAGCGTTTTCAATCCGGAAATTTTGATGTCAAAGATGCACGGATAAAATGGATGCCATTTTTGAAAAAGTGGAGCAAGATCGGCATATCAGTAGTTACGACGTAGCTGAAGAACTGGAAATTGACCACAAAACAGTTTTGGCGCATTTGAAAAAAACTGGGTACACAAAAAAGCTCGACATTTGGGTACCTCACTAGCTCACTGAAAGAAACCTAATGAACCGTGTACTCATTTGTGATTCTTTATTACGACGTAATGAAACCGAACCATTTTTGAAGAAGCTGATAACTGGTGATGAAAAGTGGATCACGTATGACAAGAACGTGCGAAAAAGGTCGTGGTCAAAGGCCGGTCAGGCTTCACAGACTGTGGCGAAACCCGGGTTAACTCGCAACAAGGTGATGCTGTGTGTGTGGTGGGATTGGAAGGGCATTATTCATTATGAGCTGTTACCACCAGGCAGGACCATCGATTCTGAACTCTACTGCGAACAACTGATGAGATTAAAGCAAGAAGTTGAGAGAAAGCGGCCGGAATTAATCAACAGAAGGGGTGTGGTTTTTCATCATGATAACGCTAGACCTCACACATCTTTAGCCACTCAGCAAAAATTAAGAGAGTTTGGCTGGGAGGTGTTAATGCATCCGCCGTATAGTCCTAATCTTGCACCTTCAGATTTCCACCTGTTTCGGTCTCTTCAGAATTCTTTAGGCAGTGTCAGGTTAACATCACGAGAGGACTGCCAAAACCACTTGTCGCGGTATTTTGACCAGAAGTCCCAAAATTTCTATAGCAATGGGATCATGTCCCTACCTACAAGATGGCAAAAACTTATCGAACAAAATGGTACCTACATACTTTAGTTAAATGTAAATAAACTATATTAAAAAATGTTTTGAATTTTCTTAAAAAATGCGAAGAAACTTTTTCCCCAACCTATTATGAATCTTGCATCGTGTAAATGGGGCTCTATGTCCAACAGTGGCCGTCTTTTATCGAGTTGAAGATAAGATGAAGTTCGGGAATGACAAGGCCGAAGAAAGTCCGGGCGGGGTCCAAAAGTCGGCCATGACCGGAAAAATCCGACAGATTGTATCTAACCTTAGTCGGGGAAATTCTACATAGCAAAGAGACCCTTTATATACCTAAGGAGCTGGGAGGTTTTTATTGGTCGTGAAACATAGAGCTAAACATTTAACGGTGACTTTCATTATAAGATAGCTATCTCGGGAACTGCATTGAATATTTCTGTTCCCTTATCTTGTAAAGGATATCCGACAGTCATTAACGTTCTTAATAAACAAACTAACGTTTGAAAGGTGAGATTTATTTTTCCTCTCTATTCAGTTATATTTGTTTTGAAATACTTTCGTATCAGAAAGGAAATTAAAAATATCATGCCTTAGATCAGTGGTTCCTAACCGGTGGTCCCTGGAAGCACCCGAAGTGGTCTGCGAAGTCATCGGAAAAATATTAAATAAGGTATTCGGGAACTGATCTGCAATCCTTTAATTGTCATTGTTACTGAGGTGCCTGATGGTATTCCAGACGAAGTGATTGAAATGCAACACGATAGTAGCTTGAATGATACGTTCGAGGCAGGAATTAATATTGAAGATTTTTGGAGCCCAAAGGCAATTTCTTTTCCATAGATTCGAGTAATTGCTTAGCGTTACCTAACTTTGTTTTCATCGACATATGTATTTATGCGATTTATGCGAACAGGGATTCTCGGCGCTTCTAATAATTAAAAACAAGCACCGAAATCGGTTGGATGCTAGTGTCGTGCATTTGCTTTGAGTAGCACTGAACCAAGGAGTTAGTAAAGAGAATGCAATCACAACAATATTAAAATATTATTTTTATCTTAGATCTCTGCAATGTTAAATTTCCGTCAAAAAATTAAAAAATTGTTGGCTTTGAACAGTTATTTGCATGTTTTTGGGTTCCGTACCTCAAAAGGAAAAAACGGGACCCTTCTATGATCACTCGTGTTCTGTCTGTCCGTCCGTCTGTCAGCCGATTTGCTGCGAATCTAATGGACCGATGAAGTTGAAATTTCGTACACGTATGTATTTCTGTGACCCAAACAGGGATGTGTAACGTAAACAAATGAATTTTAAATATGGAAGTCAAGGGGCGTAAATAAGAAAATTTAAAAAAATGTTTTGCAAACTGTACCGTGTGACATATAAAATGAAAGGACTTACTGTGAGGGTCTGAAATATATATTTTTTATAATTTTAAAATAAATCATATTAAAGTTATTTAAGAAAATAGACGAAAATTGACCATTACCCCTTATCTCCGAAACTACTGAGCCTAAAATTTTGAAAAAAAATACAGAAAATAGTTCAATACCTATAGATTACAGGAAAACCTACAAGAAGGTCTTAAAACAACATGGTAAATCTCTCAATATTGTGCGTACTAACTTACATTTGCAGTTGGAATGTATGGGAGAACATGTTTTTCAACTACAATGTTAAGCTTGTTCTTGGGATTCATCCCAACTACGGAACCTGTCATTGTGCGTAGTCCAACATGCACTTGGCCGGTTTTTTATTATTTATAGATAGAACAATCCTATTATAATTTACATTTACTGTATTTACTCCCAAACAGTAAGTGGTCCATGGCAAGACAAAAAAAAATGTCAAATGATCCCTCATCACTAAAAGGTTAGGAACCATTGCCTTAGATGAACATTTTTGTTTTAATTCAAGTACAGTAACTCGTTATTCTCTTTAGAATCTAATAAGAAAACTAGTATTTAATTGTTGCTATGAAAATAAATCCTGAAATTCAGCTACCAAAATAATAATCTACCGTTTTCAAAATTGTATCATGGTAGAATCTTATTTCTTTCATCTAGCAACACGGACTGCGGACAACGTGAGGTGTACGTCGCAATTGTCGGCCGGCTCACTCGCCGAGTAGCGTAGATTAGAATTCACCCACAGTGCACGCTACACCGCTTTCGGACGAGGTTGTAACGCGTTCGCGGAGTAAACGCCGTATTACATGTGCGTACTATATAACGTATTTACACACGTATTTTTTCAGTGTAACAAAAAACAAATAAATTAAAGTGTTGTGCATTTGAATAATTTTTCTACTGTGTTATGTGACGGAAATTATGACAAGTGTTTTGAAGAAATCTAGAGGCACTAAAGGTAAATCTGAATCCATGCAAGAGGATCTGCCTTCGAGATGGGGGGAAGTCTCCCGCGAAAACAAGTCGGAGGATGTCGCTAAATTAATAAAATGTATAGACGACAACATTATTGGAAAAGGAAACTCATTTTGTGGACCCTTTGGCAGGAGAAAAGGTAAGATTTTTTAAATTATTGTAATAACTTTTTTCATGGGGCATCGTTATTTTCAAAATTACAGATGAAGTATTTTTACGCTGCTCAACTGTTCATCTTATTGTAAATGACAATTATTTTGAAAGGCAGTGATTGCGTCATTTGAATATTTTGACATGCCAATAGGAATTTTAAATTTAATTGTGCGCAAATATTTTTATGAACGCTTTTCTGAATGTCTCGTGAATTTTAATATATTGTAAACAGGTCGCATTGAATATTCCAAGGATATTTTTTTAGTCATTAGTTATTTCAAGATGTTTAAACTATGCCAATATACCATGTTCGTTGCTATACAAGGTATATAAATAGAAAAACATATGTTGTGTTAGTAATAGCCGGCAGCTCGTAAAACATGTTGTTTCAACGATCAAGGTTGAGATCATTATACCATCACCTTATTATGAGGATCTAAAGAGAAATGTAGGTAGGTACATAATTTCATCCTGAAGATTAGAAATGGTCCCAAACTGCAATACATTTCTTGAATCTCTTCTCTCTTTTAATTCACTCAATCAATCTGCCTCACCTTTTCCCAAATATGTTGCGGTCGACTTCCAGTCTAACCGGATGCAGCTTGATACCAGTATTTTAGATGGAGCGACTGCCTACCTGACCTCCACAACTCAGTTACTGGGTAATACGATACCCCTTGGTAAGTCTAGTTGTCAGACCTTCGGGCTTCTGACGATTCGTAACGACTGTCAAAGATCCACGAATGAAATCCGGGACGTGCTTTTCGAGGCACGGAGAGGTTTCGTTAAGTAAAGGTGGTCACCCATCCACCAATCAACCGCGGCAAGCGTAGCTTAACCTGATCGATTGACCCGTGTGGCTGTTATTACTTAGCTATGAGCCCCTCCTTCTCTTTTCATTCACTATGACCATGTAAAAGAAGGCAGTCAAAATTTCACATTTCTTTTTCACAGCTTTGTACTATGTTAGTTCCATATAACCTGGATGTAATAAATGTATTGTTATTTTCACATTTTTAGTAGTTCACGTGCTTCTTAAAACCTCCGCGGCTACAATAACTGCAACGAATCGATTTTACGTTTTAAAATTGTACCGCGATATAACCAACTAAAATTAACATTCCAAGAAGTAATTCTACGGAGAAAATACTCATAAGAGAGCCAAAATTCAGCAGCTGGGGATAGGATAAGTTAACATGGAAATTTGGAATGTTTATTGAATGGTAAGCCATAGCATGTCCAAAAAAAATAGGCATGGCAATCAGCAAAACCTTCGATCAATTTCACTATCTAAAAAGTAGTGTCCGACCGAAAGTTCGGTTTCGGTTTCGGTTTTGGCCGAGTTTCGGCCAAAAATCAAGTTTCGGCGACAGTTTCGGCCAAAATTGGCCGAAACTTTTGCCGAAACCAAAACTGATTTCGGAAGTTGTCGTGCACGCTCGCCTAACTTCATTTCTCGCGGCAACGCTTTGGCGGACGCTGGCGGCCCTGTTCGGGAATTGTCGTGTATCGTGAGTGTAATAGTAATTTTAGTAATTATTATTTTTATATAAGAGATACCTAAAAGAGATTGATGATTCTTCTAAGTACAAATACAAACCAAAGTATAAATTAATAAGATTTAAAAATACCAATACTTAGTATTTAATGAAACAGTAACAATTAGTGATTTGATTATTGATAACTCATAACCATTTTGCTATGAGAACTTAATTTGAAAAAATAATAAAAATATTATTAATATATATTTTTTAATATTAAGTATATTAAATAAATGATTACAACAAAATTAATATACTGTGTTTCCATTTCATGTCCTAATTAATGCAGAATAATGGGTAAAATGCACCAAATTTCAGTATTTTAAGGAATTTTATACTTGACCACGTGAGTTTCGGTTTCGGTTTCGGTTTCGGCCGAAGCTGAAGCCACGGCTGAATATTCGGTTTCGGCCGGAAAACCAGTTTCGGTCGGACTCTACTAAAAAGTACTCCTATACTTTTTGTGTAGGTAGGTAGGTTGAACACAATTCAGCTACTGAAATAAATGGACAATTCTTATGCTAACGCGGTTCCACCATCAGGTTAAGGTCGCAAAATGACTGTTTTTGCCCACATTTACGCTGCTTTCGGTATTTTGTCATAGATCACCCCAATGAATTAAATATTAAAGTGCTTCAATTATTTGTCAATTAAACACTTAATTATGAAGGAATTTATTCTACACGTGTATTCGCATGTAGAGTGTAATTATTTATGGCATGTCAGATGTGGGCGCCAAAATTTTGTCTGCCTTTCGAGCTTCATCCACTTGGCACAATCAATTACAGGCTATCAATACTTGTCATTCGATAGTTCGAAAATAAGTATACGATGGAAAACATCTTAAACAGATTGTTCAATGATGTTTGTAAAGGCGCTCCTTCACCGGAAGCATTCGCTTGTAATGTAAACTTTACCTGTGACCTAGCCGTGTTACTTCTACCATTTAATTACATGTAATTACCTATCCTGCTGGTTTCAATTAGCTCTCTACACGACCTAGGAGTTGACGGCCTACGTCTACATTACAGGTGAATGCTCCCGGTTAGGGAGCGCCTTTAGGATCGATAAATGAGGAGGAAGAAGATTTATAGATTATGTTTTATAGATACCTATTTGGAAAAAAAAATACCTCAAATTCTGGGCACATCAGTTAATTCAGTAAAATTTTATTTTATCCTACTATAACTACTATTTTAACCATCAATTTTACTTAAAAAATCAAGATAACACAGTGGCAAACATGGAATTGTAGCATAATTACCAATTTTATCTTGTTGCAAAGTTAAAGTAATAATAATAATAATTAATCCATCAATCTTATATGTTTCACAACTTTCTCGACAGTTTTTATATTACAAGACCGTTATTATAACTTTTTTCCTCGTAAGATGTGGAGGAAAACACCACAGCGAAAGGAGTTCACCCTAAACCGGTTTTGGAGGTCATCTGAAGAGATGGGAGCAAAAACCTGGACTTTTTTGAGCCCAGACACATTTTTACCACGCTGTTACGTTTTTGCTCAATTTGATGGATAATACTTATGTACCTTATTTATGTATTAAATTATCGTGTAATCAGTTATACCTAGTACTAAGATATTATTGATGTCTTAAGGTCAGTTTGATAACGAGCATGCAGTCTGAAAACAGGTCAGATGAATACGTGCAAGTCTCGTGTATTAATGTATGGAATACATAAGCGGATGAGAAATGTCATGTGGACGTCTATCGGCAATTTAACCTTAATAAAAGTAAAATCGTACGGGCACGTATTTTTGTGTTACTGTAAAACTTATTCGATTTCAAAATGTTTAAGGGCTGATTTTTCCAACGCCAGATAAATCTTTTATCCGTAGAATAAAATTGGTGCCTGACAGTTTTTGTATGGAAAAACTGTAAAAAATTCAAAACGATTCCTAAATTGGATAAAGACATCTGGCTTTCGAGAAAAACAGCTCTAAAACTCGGTAATTATGAAATCATGATGTAGATATTAGCAGCAGTTCTGTTCGCGTTTTGTGTTGTAACGAATGAATGTGCTTTGAAATTAGAATTAAACAGCGTGCAAAGTCTACAAATAGGATTTTTTATTGTTGACTAAGTGCATGGGATGTCAGTGTCATGTTACTGACAAATACAAAAGTGTATATTAAACTAATTGAACGCTTTGTGAGTGCGGATGTGGGTGCAACGATACGCGGCTGAAGCACATGCAATACCGACCACGTTTCTGGTCACGTGTTATTGTTCTACGTTAGTCGTTTGTCACTATGCTGAGTCGCTGAGTATACTCGCTTACTCACTATTATTTTTGAGCTCAACAAAAGGAAATGTTGGTAATAATAATACATATTACGTCTTATTATAACTCGCATAGAACAAGCAAGCATGGCACAGAAGGGACGAGGCCTATACTCAGCAGTGGATGGAACAAGGCTGGCAATGACAATCATGATGATGACGTCTAATAAAAGCTTTTTAAGTTTGTATTGAATTGACATTCTTGACTTCAAATTAATTTTAATACCGTGGTCCGTGACGTCTACACATTCGTTTGGTTCGTAAACAAATAACAACATATTTTATAATTTTGGCCTTTTAAAGCTACCAGAACGCGACTCGACCACTCATTCAGCCAACAAAAAAACGTTGATTTATTAAGATGCTATCCCAAGCTGTGTAACATAATCCCACGGTTATGTTTACACATTTGGAATAAAGACAACTACAAAACTATATTTAATATACCTGTATAGTCTGGTACACTACACATAAATCAGGGTTTGAATGACAATGTCTAAGTCATCTCGAACCATAAATCAAAGTCCTTGTCTTTTGTTATGAGGACAAAATGCACGCTGAATGCGATGAGCAGACATTTGCGACACACATCAGTTGTAGACGGGATTAGCATGAAAATTAAGGACGATTGTATAGTAAATACCTATATGGTACACGCGTACCAGATTTCACTGTCAGCGGTCAGTTACTATAGGCACTAAGTAAAGTGAGATGTGTCTGTGATTAATTAAAACGAATCATTTATTTCATGCTTACAGTTTCATTTCATCAATATATATTATTTTCATTAAGAAGAAAACATAACACAAACAAACATAAACAAATTGCAGATACGAGTAAAACCGATCGCAATAAAAAAATGCTAAATATGCTATTTGATAGTCATGATGACAGTATTTGGTAACTTCACCCTACGCATTCTGTATTTAAAACCTTATTTTTATTCATACTGCCACAGCACTGTTATTTTATTATGATTCCAGTAGCAGATTATTAATTATTACTTATATTCTCGTAATTTATTTAAATCCTTAATCTTATCGGATTTAAAAATTATGACCTAAAACAATACACCACTACACTTTTTTCCTAAGAAAGAGTGATTCTAGTTACGTTTTCTTATCGTTCATTTGGTATGACATAACTTTATTCGGGTATCAAACGTTCAAGTACAGGTTTATTGATTAGTGTGGTTTACTGATAAAACTATCAGTGGCTCACCTATTAATTACCGATGCAAAACTAGGGTTGGCACGGCCTCGCTTGCTATAGGCTTATCAATTCCGGGACAACTCTAGGATAACGGAGTCGGGCCGTAGTAAAGTATAATAATATGAAAATAAATAAGCCTCAATAATGTTATTACTTTTTGATTTTTTAAGAGAAATTAAAAATACTTACAAGTAAAAGTAAATACTTCAGGTAAAAGTTATAGGTACTTACATAGGCTTTTACCTGAAATACCTCAAAATACATCCTGTGTATTTTTATAATATGTAAAGAAATAAAACATACCCAAAACGAAAAGTCGTAAACGTAAATTACTGGACACGAGACACGATGCAAAATTCCGGGATATTACCGGATTTCCCGGCCATCTAAAACCCTATGTAACCCTCCTATGCAGAAGACACTTTTGGTGAATTAATTTGTATGGAAATAGTAGGTACTTACTTAGTACTTACTAAGGCACTAAAAAGCCACACCATTATAATTACCACACTACCAACCACTACCACTACCACAGCCACCAACATAATAATTTCTGTAAAAAATTGTACGGATTTACCTACTTGTGAATAAAATTATATTGTGTATCTGCTTGAGAATGGTTATTCGAAAAAAATAAACATATTTTTTTTAGGGTTCCGAACCTCATAAGGAAAAACGGAACCCCTATAAGATTTCCCCACTTCATTGTCTGTCTTTTAGTCTGTCATGACCATTTTTCTCAGGAAAGCGTGGACGTATCTGCTTGAAATTAATATCAAATACGTAGGTTTACGGTTTCTTGGGCTCTAAAAAAATCAAACTTCAAATTCAACGCAATAAAAAAATACGGCCATTAATGCGCAATATTTCGATAAGAGTACTTAAGCAAATACATCAAAACCTATAATATACAATCATGAAATTTGATAAAAAGCATGGTCTAACAGCGAAAGTAAAGGAAAACGTCCGAAAATCTTTAATTTATATATTTTATTTAAAAAAAAGATGATATTACAAATTACATTTGCAGTTGGAGAATTGACCGTGACGTCTATATCGTTGCATGGGAGAACATGTTTTTCAACTACAATGTTAAGTTTGTTCTGGGGTAAATTCAATCCAACTACGGAACCCTTTATTGTGCGTGGTCCGACATGCAATTGGCCGATTCTTTTTAAATTAAAAACTAATAATTAACGAAGCTGCCCGGAGTCTGGATTTGTGTCCGTTTGTTGGCAAAAGGCTCGCCCCTTAATACGTATGGGAGGGAGTATCTGATACTATAGGTGCATCTCTACCTAACCCTTCGAGGAATGCAGTCGTGATGTTATGTTATAAACGAATTAATATTTTTTTAATTTGCCCCTTGTGTTCTGGCACAGAATTACGGCAATCGAAAGCAGGAAGACTGACTTTCTCCCAAAATATCTCACTAAGTATAAATTTATTGGAATAAATGCTTAAATTGGAATTATTGCAAAACTCTACTTCTAATATTATCTGAAAATGTTCGTAAAACATCTAAATTGCCATTAATTAGCAATTTATTGGCGTGACACTTCCTGTACTTAAATAAATGGTTACGTCAGTTAGTTGGCAACACTGACATGACTATAAATCTATGGAATATGATTCAAAATAGATTGCGTCAACGATTGTATATAAATCAGTATTAATAGTAATAGTATTATTATTCTATTTGTTATTCATCGTCACTATACCTACCTATTAATTAAAATAGACCCGAGGTTCAGGGATAATAAATTGCACCCACGAAACCTGGGTCCATTCTATAACCTATAGTTTATTTCGAATCTAGCATAACCCTGGATTTAAAAAAAATCTACTTGTGTTGAACATAAATGATCCACAAATAGAACTTGAAATTGAAATACCAACATTTACAATTATTTTAGTT
The DNA here is from genome assembly GCA_948252095.1 of Dicycla oo. Taxonomy (NCBI): domain Eukaryota; kingdom Metazoa; phylum Arthropoda; class Insecta; order Lepidoptera; family Noctuidae; genus Dicycla; species Dicycla oo. Next base: position 22,015,165 of record OX411716.1, read on the forward strand.
CTTAATGAACAGCCTATTGATTTTTCAGAAAAAAAAACGTTAAAATTATATTTGTCTCTATGACCCATAAAAATACATTATGCTGACCTTTTAACTTCGAGTAAATTCGCAAATTAATTTTAATATTATCAATGTCACAGGTAGAAGAAGTAAGTATAATATGTACTTGCCAAAAGCTTTGTCAGAGGTTCAGGGTTCTAAAAACTAGTCTCTTTGGAGCTACTATCGCGATAGTGGCCTTATCTGTCGGTTCTCTGTTGACCTTGCTTCAAGCCCTGCTCGATGTATGTCTAGTAAGAGAACTACGTAGTATTATTACTTGTTACTTTTGCAAGGAAGTGTCGTAATTTAATTGATACTGGCAAAGTATACTAGTTTATCGATTGATTTATAATTTGAAATTATATAATCTATGGTCACTTAAAATATTATTTCGATCTTTTAACTAACATCTCTTTAATTTTTTTTACTAGTGCTAATGAAAATTATAAAAATGCTAACTCCCAAACACGTTTCTGTGAGGCGTATTTTAAGATGTTAACAAAAACTGGTCCATCTAGTTTAGTCACATTTAAGCTATAACTATGGCAGTACGTACCTATTAAATATAAAACAATTTCGGTCAAAAGTGTAATCATTATGTTACTGTGTAGAGCATAAAATAAATGCTTAAGCAATGCTCGCTGTAGCTGGAAATCTAAACTAATAGACAATATTTTTTGTTTGTTTGTTTGTAACAGATGAACCCAAAAAATACTTAACCGATTTATAAAAATATTTCATCTATAGAAAGCTACATGAGCTGTATTTTATCGACTTCCACGCGAACGAAGTCGCGGGCAGAAACTAGAACTTCCTAAAACGCTATGGGAACAACAGATCAGCTCACAGAAGGCCTATATCATCACAATGCGTGTGAGAAAGCGTTTTATAAGCCTATGTTTGGGTAAGCTGTATTCATGTTGAACTAGGCACGGGTATCCTCAACAAAGTTTTCATACAACTTGTTAACATTACGCACGACACTGAGGTACCTATGTAATTTGTTCTGTGTTCTATACAGAATTTTTGCATTAAGGCTCCCGCAGACAGGCGCGACGCTATGGTGCGACACGATTCGGGTAGACCAATTTCTGTGAAGTTTTCATAAAAACTGTTCTACTAGAATCGCGTCGCGCTATCACGTCGCGCCCATCTGTCGGAGCCTTTATACAACAAAGCTTATTTTTATTAAGGTGAATGGAATGTTACTTTTAACAATAAGGACATTGTAATTGTTTACGTTGTTCAAAGTAGACATCATGGCGGGGTGATGATAACAGTATTTTAATTGATTAAATTGTTGTTTTTTGTTCACTCATTGATTACTCTGTTTGGTTTGGTTAAATATTTAATTTAATTAAGCTATTTTTTCTGTGTGAACTTGATATCTTTTATTCGTTTATCAACAAGCCTTTATTGGGCTTTTTTAATTACGTAAATGACTTGCTGCATCATTTCACATCACACATCATCAGCCGGCCACTGCTGGACATGGTCTCTTCAATTGCCATTCGCTGCTACCAGTCACCCTGCGAAGATCATCGCCCCACCTAGTCTCCACTCAAAAACACGTCTACCCCAATGGTCATCGGTTTTACGGCTAATATGGCCGGCCCATTGCCACTTCAGCTTGCTTATTCTGTGAGCTATGTCGGCAACTTGCTGCTCATTTAACTAATAAATTATTTGAAATGCATATCTTTAATCACCTACTAAATTATTTTTCACAATTGCGAGGTCGATGGCGACACCTCGTGTAAAATATAATCAATATTTTTAGCCGTATCGGGCAAGACAAGACTCAAATGAAGTCTACCCTAGTAAGATTGACTACTAAAGAAGCCGACTTCTGCAAGACTTCTTCTTATGAAGTCAGAAAATGTCTCAGTCCTCTGTCCATAGTCCTTTGGCCCATTTGACACATAATATCTATTGCTCTTTAGGTGTTCCTAAACAGTACAGGGGTATCAATCTCAAAACCAATAGATACTCACTCGCATACATGGAGTTATTTCACAGTTAACTAAATAAAACAATCGGTCTAAACTAACACCTTGCAGTGATGTATAACCACAGTACAGATAAAGGAGATCATCTGTTCTGTGTGTATAACCGTTGGCTGGGAGCCCATTTTTAGGGTTTCGTACCCAAAGGGTAAAACGGGACCCTATTACTAAGACTCCGCTGTCCGTCTGTCACCAGGCTATATCTCAAAAACAGTTGAAATTTTCACAGATGATGTTTCTGTTGCCGCTATAACAAAAATACTAAAAAATCGAATAAAATAAATATTTAAGAGGCTCCCGTACAACAAACGTGATATTTTTGCGGTTTTTATAGATAATGGTACGGAACCCTTCGTGCGCGAGTCCGACTCGCACTTGGCCGGTTTTTCAAATAACATTACTATATTAGGTTACTACCTAATTATATGTTCTATCGATTCTCACAATTTATGAGAGACAATAGGTATATGTGATAGACATATTAGGGCGAAAATAGACATGCTTGTAGCTTGCACAAAACTATGCAAGTACCGTGCATGCCATTGTGACATTCACCAATCAGAAGCTATTATGGTACATTGGCATGCAAGCTACTATTGCATAGTTTTGTACAAGCTACAGGTGCTACAGGCATGTGTATTTTCACCCTTATTTATCTTCCATTTCCCCGACTACGATGCTCAGAGGTCTTTCTACTGGACCGAGAAAAACGTGAGTGGGAAGGAAAGGGCTACTCGCAATTACTGGACCGATACATAGCGATATTGTGTGTTCTTTTCATATGTTGTACGATCATAACATATTACTATACGTATATATTATAGGCATAAGTATTCCTCGTCGCTCGATGATACGGTAAGTAAAAATCCGATCCTAACTTTAATCCTACTAGTATTATAAATGTGAAAGTTTGTATGTTTGGATGTTTGTTACTCAATCACGCAAAAACGGCTGAACGGATTTGGATGAAATTTGGTATACAGATAGTTTATAACCTGGATTAAGACATAGGATACTTTTCATTCCGGTAGAAGGTTCCCGTGGGATAATTTCCGACATTCACGCTGGCGAAGCCGCGGGCAACAGCTAGTATTATAAATGCGAAAGTATGTTTGTTTGTTTATTACCTTTTCACGCCTAAACCACTGAACCGATCTTCCTGAAATTTTGCATATACGTTGTCACAAGTACAGAAACGGACATAGGGTAACTTTCATCCCGAAAAGGTACTGTTCCCGAGGAAATAAAGAATAACTTCATTTATGAAAATAGACGGCCCCACGTTTTTTACGAGTCATGATTGAGTTATATTATTGTGGAAGCTTTAGTAGTATGTAAACCTTTTTTAAAATTTATTTAAGTACCTAATACATTTTGTGAGTCTAGAGTGTCGATAGACAGGTTTTTCTTAATACTCAATACTATAAATGCGAAAGTGAGTTTGTTACGCTTTCACGCTGAAACCGCTGAACGGATTTGGATGAAATTTGGCACATGGGTAGACTATAACCTGGATTAGGACATATAATACTTTTGATCCCAGTAGTGCGTTCCCGTGGGATAATTTATATATAAAAATACGGCTCTCATTTGCAACCAAATGATTCCGTTCCTAGAAAATACAGTTCTATACAAAATTCAAACGAAGCAAGTCTTGCTTTCAGAGGAATGAAAACTTCTCAGTACCACGTTATCACCCAATTAAAGCTATATCAAATGACTTCCATAATATTCAGCCCACAGATACCTAATATGCTTACAACTTGTACTAGGTACAGCTGACAGCACATATGTACATAATTGATTGAAACCGGTCGAAACGAAGGTCGGGTTGCGCAAACACTAATATTAAATATTCACGAAAAACGGATCGAATCAAAGCAAACAAATTATAAAAAGGTGAAGGGACGACAAAGGCTGGCCTACCTACGTCATGAATTTAGAAAAGTTTTTGGGACATCGGCAACTTGCCTGTGATTTGATGCAAACAATTTTTACCTGGTATAGAACATTTTTGTCGACGAAGCAGGGTTCTTCAATCTCATTTATTGGAGAAACGATTAATTTTATTGAATTATTTGATAACTTATCATCGTTTCTCTTAATCATAGAAAGAAAGAATGTACGTTTATTTGTCTTAAAATATGACGCAAAGAAAAAACTTTAATATAAAAAAGAACAAGTTCGGGGAGAATATGCGTCACCTCCACGCAAAACGGCCATCACTTGGCTTACCTATATTTGAGGTTTGCTTATCATATCTGTTTCTCCCATACATCTCTATGAGGTATCTTTATTTTTATTTACCTTTCTTTTAGCGATAATATCATCTTTCACAAAATCAACAACTCTTTATTTACCTACTTACAAGCTTTTATTTAGTTTCCCTTGTCCCAGTGTCTGTCTGTAATCGAATCTTGCAAGTTAAATTTGACCCACTTCCCGGTTTCCGATTGAGCTGAAGTTTTACATGCATATGTAAATCGGATGACAATGCAATATTATTATGACATGGAGCTGATCTGATGATGGAGCCGGAAGGTGGCCATGGGAACTCAGTAATAAAACGACGCAACCCTATCGAGTTTCGGCTCGTTTGATTCGTCTTGGCAAGTACTGTGGTCATAGATGATATCCAGACTAATAAAATTTAACAAAAAAAAAAAAAATACACTTGTTTTAAATAGTCCTCTATTTAAAACTTTAAATTGATTATAAGTACGTCTATTTTAAACCTAGAATACTCAATAGCTAAAGGAATTGCTCTACATAGCAAACAGGAAAAATTTGCAATAACATACACTGTTTATAATACTCACATAATTACTAGTGCAGTGCTAGTTATGAAGGAAAATATTATATTTTGCAAGTTCTCAATGCCATCTATTTTAAATAAATGTGAGTCGTGATCACTGTCTTTAGTTAACTTAGTGTTACCCAGGCCCTTAGTGCCGTCTTTATCATAAGGGCACACGGAGCCTGTAGCCAGGGCCCCTGACATCACGAGGGCCCTGGAATGCTGAATTGATAGTGTGTTACGTAATTAGAGTGACCCTAATTGCGTAACACACTATCAATTGGAATCGGTTTCATTTTGACAGTTCAACAACATTCATTGCGTTATTTGCGTTGCTGAGCAGACAAAATTTCCGTATATATGAAGCAATCGATTAGTAATTTGCTTCAAAGTGATTCAGATTCCGACCGATAGTGTGTTACGCAATTAGGGTGCTGGTCGTAATTTGGTTTTAGAATATGGTCAAAGTCATTGTGTAAAAACAGGAAATACGAAGTACTAGAAAGGTGTGATCAAATTTAAGGGTGTATACATTTGGGTTGAGTAGGTTAGGTATTGAAGTTTTGTATTTGACAGTTGAAAATATTTTCGCGATTACGATGTCGGTCCCATGATGGAGAAAGTTGTTCAGTTTGATGGTCTGTACCACACGCTTAAATATGACCACACTTTTCTGGTACACCCCATGTAATGTGCATCCATAGAGCATTGTAGTAGTACCATAGGCACTTTTCATACTGGTCAAAAATAAATTCATTTCTGTCATGTATGTAGGTTTTGTCTGGCTGGATAGTCTTGTAAGAAATTAAAGGATACCATTGTTTTTATTATGGCAGGGCTTTTGATTTTCGTTGAAGGGAGTTTTTAGTTTGAATTTAGAAGATGCTCTTTATTTTTTACCTCTTGTAGCTTCTCATTTCTTAGAACCAATTGGATAGCAATTACTCCGGTCATTGCTCTGAACAATTATTTTTTCTAGTTGCGTGACTGATCGCTTTATTTTTGTTAGGTCTTTAATTAGAATTAATTGTAGGCTCGGCAGTCATCAGATCAATGGGCGTGGACACAATGACGACCTTAAAATTTGAAGTTCATGTTCAATCATCAGACTATTGTCTTCATTTCAAGTATCTTTGTTAGGTGCTGAATCACTCGCTACAAATGGTTCAGATGTATCGCTGAACTCTGTAGGACCTACATAAGGTACTTTTACTCCATACCATGCAATGGTCAGTTCTACTTTCAGGCGTCATCAAAAGCTGTACTGTGTGTAGCTGTTACGGCCTAAGATCTACTCGCCTAAGAACTCTGGAGCGACCATTCCCTGAAACAATTCGTTTAAACTCGTGATATTGTTTTGTGTATGTGGACGTGCAACTCGTGCAAGTATCTAGTTAGACCGAATCTAGAGCAGGTTCGCCTATTCAGACTTTAGTTTGATCTGTTTCTGTATGGAGGTCTTAAAACTTATCGTTTATTGACTTGGCATCCGGCATTTGTTTGACATGTTCACGATTCACTCCTGCCGGTCTATCCTGTAGAAATCTCACCGTGTAAACTTAGGTGAAGTGAGCTTAAAGTGAGCTGTCATTCCATCTGATGCCCAGGGCTTGACACTATTGACAGCTCATGTCAAGTTCAATTTCTCTAAGCTTTCACAGTGAGTTTTTTTTAGAATAGATCGGCAGAGGCGTCTGTCAGTGTTAGACAGTCATCTATAACTAACATCACTATATTCCACAACATATACACGACAAGATGACCCTAGTATATTGCTGTTTGGTAATCTGTTGCCATATGACAAATAATTTTAGTAACTTGGTTTGGCCTCTAGAAGTTGTAAGGCCATGATCAATGTCAATCATCATGATTAGAAAACGAATCTAACCCACACGAGATATGTAATTTGATAGACAAATTAACCGCTACATACATAACGAATGAGGTGACTATAATTGTATACGGTAATCATAAATTAATATCAGTATCCGATCGTTAAAGTGAAGGTCACTGACCTCACCTCGCGGCGTCGGGTCGTCTGGCTAAACGGTGCACGGTGGGGTGGCTATCTATGTGATATTGTATGTTTGTATTCAACTACGTGGAAGTTTTTGATTGGGAACTATATTTTATTATTAACTAGCGACCCGCCACTTCTTCGCGCTTTTTTACGACTTGACAAAACATTGAGATTTCTTTATTATATGATTCTATGTAAGTTTAATAAAAATTTAGGTACATATGAACCTTTCGAAATAAATGTTCTAAGGGCAAATTTTTCAATCGCCTCATAACTTTTATCAAATTTAACAAAAACAACAAAAATGGCGGTTTGACATATTTTCTATGAAAAACCTGTCAAACTGCCATATTCATTCCTTCGATAAAACTTATCTGACGATTGAAAAATCAGCCCTAAATGATGTTATAAAACGCATCAAAATCCGTTGCGTAATTTAGTAAAAACAAGCAGGGATACAGATACGAGAAGCGACTTTCAAGTTATAATATGTGATATGCCTGTAGGCAGTCATGGTACCTACTGATCCCTTTTCTAGGGAAGATGATTACTTATGTTAAACTTAAGAACCATGTGGATGCTATAGTAAAATACCTGGAAGCTTAATATGCAGTAGATGGAATAGCAGAAGGTAAGCCAGAAGGTCATATACCTAAACACATTAAAGGAGAAGAGAAACACTGTCGTCATCAAATCTATGGGGATTTGATGACGACAGTGTTTCTCTTCTGCTCTGCTCTGCTGCTCTTTAGTTTATGCAGTGGTGGTGGTGGTGGTTTATGGTGCTCAGTGGTAACGGCTTCGACATAAGAGTTGTAGTTCGTGGGCTATCCAGACAGGCGTTTTGCTTTGTGTAAATTTCGTCATCACTGCAAAACATCGTGAGAAACCGGCATCTCCTAGAACCAAAAATTTGAAGATATGTGACATCCACCAACCCGCACTGGGCCCGCGTGGTTACATCCCACTCCCTCTCGAAGAGAAGAAGCCTGTGTCTCAGCAGTGGGAACATTATAGGCTGATTGCTTATGCTAAAAAGAGTTCTTATGCATAACAGCTAAAACGTACGAGCATCATAAAAGTTCCACTGATGAAAATAAGACCTCTTATAGACTACCCGCTGGTGATGATTCACATAGAAGACTTGTCCATCGCTCACAAGAAGGTTGGTAATAATATCGCCCGCTGTCTAAGCGACATGACAATAAATAAATTGATTTCAGAGACAGTTTCCCCAACTTGAAGCCAGTAACTTATACCAGCCGTCTGAAAAAAATGGCAGCTTTTTATCAAGAGCGTCCGTGTGGTATTATGTCAAGATAAATGCGAGCAAGTAACAAAATGTAGTCGTTATCACCACAAAGATAAACAATGGTTATCATATAATTTTGTGGGTTATGATGTAATGTATTCACGGATTTAAAGTAAACATTGATGATATTCCTAATAGGTAAGAGAAGATGAGGGAACTGTTTGGAGAAATGATAAAAATAAAAATGAGAATTTCCGAATTGATTACTCGTCGTAGAACGTTAAACCTAGGTCTATTTCAGACCTTTTGTTTACTGGAGCTTGTATCGTAGTCGAAACTATGGTTGTATTTGCTACCTTAAAATTACAATCACCATTTCTTTCTGCCAATAATTTTTTTTTTTTTTTTTTTGTAATTTATATCTGTCGAAACTTTCATGAGTATGCACTCAAAATGTTATAGGTTAAGGTACGCTTGCCGCGGTGGGTCCGTGGATGGGTGACCATCTTTACATACCAAGACCCCTCCGTGCCTCGGAAAGCACGTTAAGCCGTTGGTCCCGTCGGTCATTCGTGGATCTTTGACAGTCGTTACGGGTCATCAGAAGCCCGAAATTCTGACAGCCAGACTTACCAAGGGGTATCGTATTACCCGGTGACTGGGTTGTCGAAGTCAGATAGGCTGTCGCTCCAATTAAAATGCTGGTATTCAGCTGCATCTGGTTAGACTGGAAGCCGACCCCAACATAGTTGGGGAAAGGATGATGATCAATTTCCAGTGTACTCGTTATAATAAGGAGTTATTTCTCTAGTTTACCCGTATCCTAATTCTGCGCTCACAGTAGCTATATCAGACTTAATCGCGATCCAATGTAGAGTACATGTAACAAACGAATATATGATGTACATGTAATAAACGAATCTCGATGTTTTGTCAAGTCGTAAAAACTATACGAAGTATGGGCGGGCGCTAGTTAAAAATGAATTGAAATCTGGGTCACACGTCCAAAAACCTCTTACCAGTCTATTCTGTAAAAATACCACTTTGAAAACATAGGTGAAGTGACCTCGAAGTGAGCTGTCATTCCATCATGTTAGGGATTGACACTCTTGACAGCTCACTTAAGTTCACCTAAGTTTTCACGGTGAGAATTTTACAGAATAGGTCGGATGAACTTTGGACACCACCGCACCTAATTTGTCAAAATAGACAAATAACGGTTTCCTGTGACGTATTCATAAAAAAAAAAAACTCGTTCATTAATAAGTTCAGCAACATTAGGCGTCAAGCTGTCTGTCCGTTCATTACTAAAAATAAATGCCGTTTTTTGCCAAGCGCTAAAAAACTTTAAGTAATTAATACTGACATGCCTCTGTAGCTATATTGTATGTCAGGTCAAACGTAAGGTTGACGAACTACGCATTGACAGGAAACAAAGAAGTATAGTATTGTTTGAAGACCCACTTGAACTTCAAACAAGGAGGGCACTGTCTGTGATGATAGTTCGCTTTTATGAAGAAACCGTCACAAATCTTTGCCTTCAGCTACTTTTACTATATGAAATGAGATGAGCACGTTTGTCCTATCGGTATTAAATATATATAATATATAAATACCGGTAAATTACCGCACTCCATGCATTTATGGCGAATGGACCACCCATCTTTCTTCGTAGTGGCTGATGGTTTTAGGGTTCCGTACTGCTATGCTATGCTATCAATTTGAATTTTAAAATAATTTTAGGTGACGTTCGCCAACTATTTTGCAAATAAAAAAGAAATTATTTTTATTTTTTATTTTTACAACAGGGACTGAAATTGGGCCTTAAAAATTCGAAGTGAGGTTACTAGGGCATGTAGGGTATCATATAAAAGAGCGCTGTTTGCACATTTATAAACCTTTTTTCTTTTAGGCCGAATAGCTTTCGACTTTTGATGAGAAATGTAATATAAAAATACCGTCTGCCCCCCAACGCTTATCTCCGAAGTTTGCATAGAGAAAAATCTGAAATTATTCTATGTTATAGAAGTTTATGTAAAGATTACAGAAAAATAAAACGATGTCTCTAAATAGCACACATACATACAGACTCCGGGCTGCTACTCAGATATTCCAGATGAAAAAAACCCACTAATACTTTGTCTGACTCGGGAATCGAACACAGGACCTCATGCTCAGCAGTAACGCTTGCTGCCACTAAACCAAAGAGGCAGTTTCATATGACATTGGTTATCCGTCTCTGTTAGTGTATTTTAAGTACGTATTAATCTTCTGCTATTACCTATTCTGTGTTACCCACTATTCCAGTAATTCGGTTCAATTGTCAGGTTGATGCCCTTTTTTATATCCTGTTGGTAACGATTGAAACGAAGGGCACGGGCGCGCCTGTCATGTGGATGTATAGGAAATTATATGTTCTTATGAGCTCCTTCCTTATATTGTAGCTAGTTAGCAGTTATGTCAGGTGCAGCAGAAGGAAAATTAAGTTTAATGAGGACTTGTTGTGCTGTATAGATTTTGTTTCCGAATTCCGGTGGTCGGTGATTTTAATGGTGGTGATGAATCTGAGCACAATCTTCTTCTGGGTAAGCTCACTCCATCGTCGACTCTGTCTCTGTCGCCTCCGACCTAGACTAGAGTCAAGAACAAACCCATCTTAAATGAAATAATAAAAAAAAAAAACAAAAGTAAATCCGCCGATGTGAATCTAAACGCTGCATTTTTCCGCTCAGTTTTTTCTCTAGCCCAATAATTAAAATTCCGAAAGCTTGCCAAAGTAAACAGATTTCATTAGAATATTAAATACTTGGTCTGTAGTTTACGGGAAGGGAGCAAAATTAGTCAACTATTTAGTAACATTCCCAAAGTTTTAAAGGGTCTACACTATTTAGAAACTGGTCAATCTGGCCAGTTTCTGATGGGTATTTTCGACAGAGCTGCCCTTAAAAACCCAGTTACTAAAGAATACCAAGCGATCGAGTCGGCATGGAGCATATTCTGCGTTGTTCCCCATTTTTAAACTGATCCGACTGTCGGTCATTAAATCATGTAAAAATAGGAAATTACTCTTTGAAATAGAATATTTGGATATTTAAACCTTAGCACAGAATAAATAATAGTAATATTAGTGTCATAAAAACTACAAGCGCGTACAACAACCTTTTGGCCCACTTTGCTACGTCAGCTGATAATTAGCAGTTTGAGATAAAATCGTATGTCTTTGAAGATACGAAATTGCTTGAGGAAAATAGCATTATTTAGTTCAGATTTTTTATTTTTTATTTCTTTGGATTATCTGTGCGTATTCCTTGGAGTTTGGCATTGTGTTCATCTAGAAAACGATATTGGAGTTTTTGTTGATTTTTTTTTGTAATGTGCGTTTAAGTTAGATATTCTTGTAATATGTATACTTCACAAAAAAAAAACAAATCTCGATTCTTAGAAGCAGGTATTTTTTGTTTTCTGAAACTAAATTAACATAAGATTTCCGTTGTTATTCTTCACAAAGACTTGCTTACCTTATCCGCAAACATAATGGACGCAAATAAAGCTAATACAAAAAACTCAGTAAAACTCAATACAAACGATTTAAATAAATATGAAAACGGTGAAGAAGAGAACTAGGTTACGCCAGATAAGAATTGCAATCGAAGAGATAGTATTATTTGTAGCCTACCTACTAGAATAAACATGGCTGAACCATTTCCACCATTTATGGTAATTTACAATGATAATAATTTACATTTATGATGTGTTTTCTTTGGGCATATTCCAAATACCGGTCCCAGAAAAGATGGTAATTTTGAGGACGTGAAATAGAATATGAAAATTTGGATAGAAAACTTCTGGAATGCCTTGGCATTTATCGACTTACCTTTGGAGACAGATTTATAAAAACAATAGAATTCGACGTCGTCGCAACTAAACTGCTCTTTAAGAAAATAAAAAAAAAGTTTTGTAAATTGTACCGTGTGATACCATATCAAATGAAAGTGCTTACTGTGAGGGTCTCAAACAGATTTTTTTTATAATTTTAAAATAAATCGTTTTAGTAAACAGACAAAAATTGACCATTTGGGGGAGGGGGGAGTGGTCAATATTCGTATATTTTCTTAACTTAACTTTAACCATTTATTTAATTAACTCCGAAAGTACTGAACCTAAAATTTTGGAGAAAATACAGACAATAGTTTTATACCTATAGATTACAGGATAAGAGCATGGTCTTAAAATAACACGGTAAACCTCTCAATATTTTGCGTACATACTTACATTTGCAATTGGAATGTATGGGAGAACATGTTTTTCAACTACAACATTAACTTTGTTCTTAGGATAAATTTATCCCAACTAAGGAATGCTTCATTGTGCGTGGTCCGACACGCACTTGGCCGGTTTTCTTTCATATCTTTTACGTTCCTCGTTCAAAAGGAATTTTATAATAAATCCGATGTTTTAAACCTGTATACAGCCTGCGCATTCGTAATCTTACAGTAGGCTTATCCTTATTTGTAAATACCAAGGATGTATGCAGTTCTAAATCGAAACCTTCATATATTTTTCTTATTTTGGGCTTGGCTACACAATAGGTAGACTAGTTGACATTACAAATGAAGCTTGCTGCTACTTCATTGTCAACCTTTCTATATTATCCATATAAGGTTCCATTGTTTTAGTGCAAGTACGTTTCCTCGTTAAGGCAATATTACACGGCTTACTACCGATTTGGATATGGCTACCAACATTGAATTATGTTAACATAGTTTCTCATTTCTGTACCTACCATTCAATATAAGTGAACCAATTTAGTTGGATCGTGTACTAAACTCGCCACAAAATAATAGGTCCGTTTTGACAGCCCATATCGTTTCATATGCAAGAGAGAGACAAACATAGCGGGACAAAGAGGGACACCCTCATGTCAAACCGGACCTATTATTTTGTGGCGAGTTTAGTATCTTCTTTATATATAATATAGGGTGACTGGTAATTAATGACCGATACTTAAACACATGATTGTACTCATGATAACAACCAACTTTTACTATGGGACCAAACCTGAATTCGCGAAAAAAAAAATCTAAAATAATAAGTCCAGGTTATTTGAAAGAGTCGAGAATAATAAGAAAAATTATGAGGAAGATGGGGCTGAAATTAATAACTGTACAGGGTCAAATTAAATTAGCTAGCGAAACTCCGCAGACGTGATGGGTATAACACATTTTATCAAATCAAACTTCAAGTAATGTAACAACTACCAGGTCTACCAGGGTCATTGACCCCAAAAATCATCAAATCTTTTTTATTTTTATTCCATCACGACTGTGGAGTTTCGCTAGCTAATTTAATTTGACCCTGTATAAAAGCTTGTATAAAGGGGTGCAGTCTATGCAAGTAAAGGTCCCATTTGAAACTATAATTATTATACAAAACCCATCACTTTTGCACTGATTGGAAATGTAGTGGCTATTTTTATAGCCTCACAGGTCACAGGGCACTGCTGTGGAAACTTTGACATTACTCCTAAAGCTACGGTTACTTGAAACCGGTTCCGTCATACAAATCTGTAATTTTCACCAGTATTTGACATTAAAGCAATTATATTGTATTTTATACTGGCTGTTGCCCGTGACTTCGTAACTGCGATCCAGGATTAAAAGTAATCTGTGTCCTAGACTACTTATTTATCAAATTTGATCCAAATCCGGTTAGCCGTTTTAGCATGAAAGCGTAAAAAACAAACTCACAATCGCATTTTTGGAATTAGGTTTAAGGTGTCAAAAAACTCTGTATTTGGACAGCCGTTTTGTGTGACACTTGTCCGCTTTCGGAAACCAAATCATAACTCTGTTGTCTTTCACTCTCTTCCTGTCATTTTATGAATAATAATTATTACCTACCTTCAATTATTACCTACATTAGAAGTGTAATACGTGGAATATGTGGATATCATATAATCAAAGCTCAGTTGTTGATGTATGTATTCTTAATGGAAGGAAAATGAAGAGCACATATCGGATGTCCATATTATGTTAATACGAGATGATAACTACTTGATTGATCATTCCCTTCACACTGCAATTTGCTATCAAAACAGGAAGGCGTTAAACTACTGGTTCAATTATTTAAACTAGATAATTGTATAAAACGGGGTTTTTCAGACAACCGACGCTTCTACACATGGGTAGATTTTTTGTGTAAAACTATGGGATTAGAAGAATAGGGAGGGATATACAAGAGATTCGAAACCGTTTGAAATGGTTGTTTGCACGAAGCGACACGCGCTTTGCTTGTATTTACCAAGTGAACAAACACACTGTGAATGTGTGCGTGAAGACGAGTAGCGTCGGCACATAACGCACACACGCACGCTCTTCTGACTTCGCCATTGTCTGAGATGGTATCGAGAGCTGCACTTACACACACATTCACAGCGTGTTTGTACAATTAATTGGTAAACACAAGTAAAGCGCGTGTCGCTTCGTGAGAGATGGACAGAAAATGGTCTCTACTGTTGGCGCCAAAATTGTAGTTAAAGTATGGGCTGATTCAATTTAGATCGACACGCTATAACGAAAGTTGTTGTTATCCTGTCAGAACCCAGACACCTAGGTTCTTGCGTTGGTCAAAATACCAGTTTTCCTTATAAAATCTGAACACGCTAGTCAATAATCAGCTGATTCAACTCCAACCTCAATATGACAGGAAAAGACCAACGATGACACACGCGTCAAAAACACTTAAAACTCCTGTGCTTTTCTAACGACTTCAAAAAAAAGAGTTATCAGTTCGAAACGTATGTATGTAATATTATTGGAACTGTAAAATATTCACATAATATGATAATCTATTAGGGCTTCCAAACAAATATACAAAATTGCATAGATGTATGTTTGTCCACGCATTTCTCCGAAACTATTAATCGGACCGTGATTATTCTTTTTTTGTTGGCTTACATTTACTTCAACTTAGTGAAAGTTTCATCAAAATCAGTTCAGTAGTTTTCAAGATAATGGACTAATACGTGTACCTAAGTGTGACGGCCTGGTTTATTGATACGAGCTACGGGTGTGGTGTCAAAGGGAAAACATCTCAAAACAAGGTTCTCAGTAACGGAAATAGTTAGGATGACCCAGCTTTTATATTTTACATAATATATTTACATACAACGATTACCCTATTTCCAATTTGACAAAGTGTCACCCCGGAACAACCACTGACGTTTGGCACAAACAATTGTTGTACGGAGCGAATGGTCGTAACTTGTAAACAATTGTGACCTATTTCACTAGTCATATGTGCTTCGTTCTGCAGAGAATATATTGTAACAAGCTCGTGTATTGTAATGTGATCGTTATTGCTGTTGTTGTTGTTATGTTTTAGTTGGTGCTATTATTTGATCGGTGTTCAGTTTGATGAATTAACTGTTGATCTTTCTTTGGCCGTGAAACTAGAACATCTACGTACATTACGGCCGAAATATCTTGGCAAGTCTGAACATAGGTACTACGAACTTTCGCGCATGTTCTCTCACTCACACTCGTCTCATGTCACTATTTGGTTCCTAAAAAATGTTACTGCGCAGCCTTCTGCGCAAAGTTCGGACTTGCCAAGATATTTCGACCGTAGTGTATTGATAGTTAGTAGCTTTATCGAGGAATGTTTAAAATATCGTAGAAATCTCAATGATCTGCTCTAAAAAAGCAACTGTTGTTGTTAAGGTAATATCAATAAATTATGAGTAGGTTCGGTACGTAAATGAGAAATATTAACTAGAAGACAGACTATGACAAATGGTCCAGATTATGTCGCGAAAGACTGCCAAGTAATTAAAACATAGGCAAGAAAATCTCAAAGACTACAGTATAATTAATTTATTGTTCTTGGTAAGATGATATTAAAACGTTCCGCTATATGATTTAATTTGCACATCAACTCGAATAGGTTATTGGCATGGCTGACATCTTACGAACTTCTTAGAAAGACCTTTTGGCTACATGAAATTATTATATCACCGCCCGTAGCCGCCCGTAGTAATGTGGCTACATGTCAGAACACCAAGATTGCTGTGTTATACCTATATTTAAGTTTAATATTAATGTATAATACAAATAAATCTTTCGGAATAAATTCTCTAAAGGAAGGAAACCGTCAAACATCAATATCCATTGTGTAGTTTAGAAGAAAAGGCAAAACAGGCAGGAAAAAACACTCGGGAAAGGAGAACTGACCGTCAAATCGAAAACGCCTGGAAAAGTTACTGGACTATGAAGATGCTAATGAAGGGCGATCTGCCGATCTCCCTGAAACGCAAACTCATCGACATGTGTAACCTGCCCGACCTATGGTGCTTAGACCTGGTCACTCACCGAGTTGTAAAAGTTCCGCCTTGGAGTCTGCCAAAGAGCGATGGCACGCAGCATTCTAGGCGTAAAAAGAACAGAATCCGGAACACCACGCTGCGTTCCAAAACGAGTATAATCGACGTAGGCAAGATGGCTGCCAGGCTCGAATGGGATTGAGGCGTCAGCCGCATGCACAATGACCTCTAGGCAAAAGTCTCCACACAATGGGTACCTGCAGATGGACGACGCCGCCGAGGCCGGCCCAGAGAGAAGTGGCAGGATGACCTGGCCGCGCACAGTAAGGGCTGGTTCGAGGTGGCGCGGGAAAAGAGTTCCTGGAAGGATTTGGGGGAGGTCTTTGGCCAGCAGTAGGACAGTATAGGACAAGTAAAAAAAAAAGTTTAGAAGAACTAAGCGGCTACACGGACAGACACGAAAAGCGCCTTTGTTTTGTAATATGTAAAGTATAGATATAGATTAGTAAAGCACTCTACGTCTTCCTTTTGTTTTTGCCAAGAGCTGCGAAAGTTTTCCGCGACCTACACTAATGTTGAGGACTTCATTTGTGGCTTTTTGATGGCTGTCTTCAATATAATGCAATATATAAATAAGTTTATGGGCACGTTACATATGTTAACTGTGGTTTAGGCTCAAAACAGGGTTATAAATATGAGTATTTAAATATCAATAAGGAGGTAGAATAAAATACTGCTGTTGTAACAGTTTTAAATGAAAATGCTGCAGCCTTCGAAAATACTAGAGAAGGTATGGTGGTATGAATAATGACGCGTAAGATACACAGGGTGAATTTTTCAAGTGGGCGTGGATGGCCAAATCCGAAAATGAGGAATAGCGAAAAGTACTCAAACGAGTCTCGGGCTCGATTTTGATGAAAACTAAAACTGCATCGTTGGATTTTTTCAAAATCAATATCAAGGTTTAACAGGTAGGTAACATAAGAAAAATAAAAAATGTATTTTGTTAAAATTGAGCTCATTCCTTTAGTTTGCCGTATGTAATTACTTCCCAGAATTCGATCCTTTTTAGAGACATTATCGAATGGGGTAATAAGTAATAATACAGTGTTTGTTTCTTTTTACAAAATCAACGGATTTAATTCTTGGCTAGAAATATTGTTTTTTAAAAATCCAATGATGCAGTTTTAATTTTAGTTTTCATCAAAATCGAGTCCGAGACTCCTTTGAGCACTTTTCCCTATTCCTCATAGTTTCGGATTTGGCAATCCACGCCCACATGAAAAATTCACCCTATTGACACAGTTAAAGAAAAACCAAGAAATAATATCACTAAGGCACCTGTCTACCGCCAACGAGGACGCGAAAACCTATCGACTATTTTCTCGCTCAACAAAAATACAATTATTTTGGTTCTAATTTAAGTAAAAAGATATATTTATTTTAATCCTGGTTCACCGGAGACTGTTTACACACACTCTCTCTCTATTGTACTTTTCTTGAACGAGAAAATAACCAATAGCTAGTCGCTTCCTCGTCAGCGGTGGAACAGGTGCATATTGTGCCTAAGACCTGATTACTGACAAACACAAGGCTAGATTATATTCTCACGTCAGTATCGATCAATTAGAGACATTTAAAATGTACATTTTAAGTGTTCCAGTAACGGCTTGTAATGCAGAAGGAAATAGTTATTCTGTCGTTTAATTGACCGTTGACATATGATCGTAGTTCTTGTGTGTCGGCTTTACAAAGGGTCGCTGTCGTATTGCGGAAATATAAGTTGTATAAGTACTTCAGGATTGCAGATGAAGGTATGACATCAAGGTCTTGTAATATCGTCTGATGAAACAGTCTGGCGATTCCAACCTGTCTATATTGAGGAAGGTTTAATGATTAATGTAATTGCTAAGGTGGAAGTAAGTCTAGGTTTAACTATGATTAATTTTATATAGGTATGTAAATAATCAGACTAAAACTGGGAAAAATGAATGACAAGTAGCTATGATTCTTTCCAAAAATTGAATTGTGTTAATTTCTTGGATTACAAAGAACCGATGAGTCGAATATTCGTAGATTGCATAATTCTGAGAAGTTACAGTCTCCCAATGTAAGGAGTATTTTTATCAGCGTCGGCCTAATTAAACATTGAGATTGTTACATGCAGTGGTCATTTATAATTATTACGAAGACGAGTTTTACGGATCGTAATAATGACCTATTAAATTAATATTATTTACTAGTTCGTTAATTGATTACATAAAAAAAGGCATCCTTTAATTTAATAATCTTAAAAGTTTGGTCCCGTGTGAGCGAGAGAGGTGACAAAATGCGACAGCCCTCTTAAAACTGTTATACCTACAAATTTTGTATGAAGAGTCAGTGGCGCGTTTGCACAACTAATTATTACGAAAACATTTTTCACTGTAACCTAAGTAGCTGAATAAACAGTTCGTTCGCAGAAGTATGTATTCAAGTAATATTTTTATTGCATTCATTCATTTATTTCCTTGGCTACCTACATAGCGGCTTTGTATTTAAGTGCAGCCTAGAATTTTCTAGTAATTAATTGAGTTCAACACTTGTAATTATAATCTCTTGAGGTTAAAATAAATGACATGTTTATGGGAAAATTCCTATTATCGATTTATTTATGATTGTGGTTGGAAAAATGTACCTATGAATGAATTAATGAAAGGCACCGACCAAAGCATGGTTTGACCAGACTCGATTACTTGAATGAACCCAAAGATTCACACTAGCCCTTGTGGCTTCATGTTACATAGTGCAACCGAGACCATTGCATATCAAGGCGTAGACCGGGTGCGCGATAATAGTAGGGAAGACGTGCCCTTAGGATATGGATAAGGATTATGGAGCTTACCGAGTGTGCACCCTATAATAAACAATGAAGTTGTAGAGAGACTAAGAGCGATTGATTGAGATCCTTTCCGTTTATCTTTGAAGAGTATTTAGTTTTACCTAATGGTTTACCTTATTGTGCGATTTTATAATTTCTAACGTGACGATATTAACGTCCATAAAATGTATGGAAATACGTGCACGTTGTAACGTTATCGTGGACATAAATTTAAAAGCACGTATCATATATTTCAAATTTTTCGGTCATTATAATTTCCCTGTGTTATCGTGATGTTAGAAATTATAAAAGCGCTCATTGAATAGTTATTTAATAAATTATGCAATCCAGTGTTGTCGAAGAAGGTTTGAGCACAACCGGGCACAAATCCAGACTCCGGGCTGCGACTGAGAAAATAAAATCATCGGGAGTTGTCACGACAGCTCCCAACTTTTTGACACCCCGTTTGGAACTAAGTTTCTTTCGCTGTATATTATGTATTAATACAGAGTCATCTAGTATGGTCTCAAGGCTATAAATACTAGATAGCTCTGTATTAAAGCCAAAAACTTTTGACACTTGAATCCGACTGCATAACGCTTTTTCGTTACGTGATGATTTCTTCCTGTTTACTCCTACCCAAGTCGCGTTATAGAACTTCGTTCACAAAATATGCTAATAAACGTTTGTAAACCCTACACTATTTTTTTTTTGTTTTGTTGCAGGTAATTATCATCAATATTAAGTAATAACCGTACACAGCTATTTTTAATTGGTACTGATGTAAGTATTTAAGCTATTATTTATCCATACAATTATTAATTAATTTCAATATTTACTGGCCAGGAATTTAATGGTTACCTATTCAATTTTTCTGTTCAGGGTAAAAACTGTAACTATGTCAAATCAGAAATAAAGAAATATCATTGAAGTAGGCAAGGCAAAGAACAATACTTAGGTATTTGCCCACATTGTTTACAGTGGAATATTTGCCTGCGCTCGTTCTTGTTGGAAAGCCTTGCGTTCTTCATCTGTTACCTAGATTATTCAGCAATATCATCCAAATGTAAATGTCCTGAATAAAATTCTGCATTATATTACTAAATCAGAACGCTCGTTACGTCAATCGCAGAAAGATTGAATTCTTCATTAAAGTCAAATTATTTATTTATTTTGTTTTTGTTTCTTCAGAAAACTGACAGGTAGGATACATACTGGATGACTTTTTTTACCGTCTTGAAAAAATTGGGTACAATAGGAGAATAGTAAAAGCCTATGGCATACCTAGTTTTATTTTGTTTTTTTTTTCAATAGCTTAGACCCAAATTGCTCTATCATAAACACTACATTTGAAGTAAACTAGAACAACAAAACCAGAAATGTTGAAGAAACTTTATAGATCGTTATAAAATATCGAAATTCAAACAAATTAAATTACAAATAAAAAAATAGTTTTCTTTTTTCAAAAAAAAAAAAAAAAACAAACTAAGTATGCCATAGGCTTCTACTCCGTTCTCCTATTATTTTTTTCAAGACGGTAAATAAATTAATCCAGTATGTATCCTACCTGTCAGTTTTCTAAAGAAATAAAACAAAATAAATAAATAATTTGACTTTAATGAAGAATGCAATCTTTCTGCGATTGACGTAACGAGCGTTCTGATTTAGTAAGTAATATAATGCAGAATTTTATTCAGGACATTTACATGCTTCCACTATGCGCCATTTATTGTTATAATTTAGTCAATTCCCAACGAATGGATCCACACCACATCACAACAAATGGATCAACGAGGCTGATCTAGGGGTCGCAAGCGCCACTGCTGAGCATGAGGTTGGCCAGATTGGGTTGTTCTATCTGAATTTCTCAGTAGCAGCCTGGAGTCTGGATTCGTGCCAGGTTGATAGCAATATGCTCGCCCCCATGTAGTCCCATGTAATAACATGGGACTTAAACATAACTGGTGAAATGTGGGAGTATCGGGGTATCAGCCGTGATATCTTGATCAACCTCTCTCTTAAATTCTTTTGATTATTAGTTATCAAGCAAACCAACAATCACGAGTTGGTTTTAATTCACCTACTCAATTTTGACATCATTATAATTTCCGATAAACGAATCACCATATTTATCTGATGCCGTTACATTTACCGTATAATAACAACCTTGCATCTTATAACTTCGTAAGTACAGTCGACCTCGTAATTCCTTTACAACTTTTGGCAAAAACTCCCAGTAAACACCTGCAACTGTTACATTGGTCTTAAAGCAAAAATAGGCCTTAGGGCCTAGACAAAGCGGCATTCTATCAAGGATAACTACGATGAAAAAGTCAAAACGTATTGGATTGACATGACACGTATTATATCACATGAGTTTCTTTGCTTATGTTCTAAGTCGTTGTAGAAATAGGAAACGGTTTGAAAGGGAGTATCACTAATCTAAGCCCTGTTAAGATTTTATGACGTGCAAATGATGGCGTGCCTTTCTTGCCTATATCCTTGTATATATCCTCTGTATTGATTTATTGTTGACTGACCGACCCCTTAAAAAATTAAAAACGACTGTCATTATCTGCCTAACCTTTACCCAACTATGTTGGGGTCAGCTTCCAGTCTAACCGGATGCAGCTGAATACCAGTATGTTACATGGAGCGACTCCCTATCTGACCTCCACAACCCAGTTACTGGGTAAGACTGGTTGTCGGACTTTCGGGTTTCTGACGACCCGTAACAACTGTCAATTTAAAGATCCACGAATGACAGCCGGAACCAAGGGCTAAACATGCTTTCCGAGGCACGGAAGTGTCTCGGTATGTAAATAGAGTCACCCATCCACGGACCAACCCCGGCAAGTGTAGCTTAACCTAATGGATCGACCCGTGCGGCTGATTTACTACTAAGCCACGAACGAGGTCCTTTTAAAAGGAAGGAGGTTTAATTAGGCTTAATTGAAATAAATGCTTTAAGTTCGTATTTAGTGGTAAAGGAGTTACGAGGGCTACTGTAAAACAGTAATCTGTGGTACAACTTAATCCTACGTGATTGGCTCAGGGCTGCGGATGAGGTGTGATAGGCGATGTCTACTTAAAGTGTTCATTGACTGGCTAGGTACCGAAGTTACCAATTAAGCGTAGGAAGAAAATTGTATGGTAAGTAGCGGTGGTAATTTAAATTAGGTACTTATGAATTTTTGGGTCAAAGTACACATCAATGATGACGGTTATTCTCAAAGAAGGTAATGGAAAACGAGAAACTGCTTGCAAGGTATGTAACTAAAAGAAATAAATTCTATAGTCCCTTCAGTTGTAGTTATGCGGTGAGCCCAATACAGGGTTATTTTAAATTGGATAGCTAAACTCCGCAGGCGCGATGGGTATAAACACAATAAAAAAAAAAAAATACAAATTGATGATTTTTTTGGAGGTCAAACACCGCTGTTAGTGTTGGTACTTGAAGTATGAGTTGAAAAAAACTGTTTTCTTATGTTTTATCGTGTTTAGATATCGATAACCATCACATCTGTGAAGTTTACACAAAAAATAAAAAACAGATTTTATAAACAGATATTTCAAGTGACCACAATATCTGCGGTCGATGACCCCACAACAAAAATCAGCAAATTCATTTATCTTTTGTTTTATTATGTTTAGTCATCGATATCGTGTCTGCGGTGTTTAGCTAGCCAATTTAAAATAACCCTATATAATTGGTGCAGGTGCCTTTATATTTTTTCTTCCACCTACACCTTCGCTCATGTCGGTACAGCACCATCCTCTCACTAGTGAGATCTAGCTCCATGGCCTGACTTATTCAAGTAGGTACTCCAGTTTTTTAATAAGTTAATTTTCATTATATATCATGGAGGAGATCGTGGCTAAGTAATAACAGCCGCACGGGTTGTTCCATCAGGTTAAGTAACGCATGCCGGGGTTGTTCCGCGGATGAGTACAATCTTTACATACCAAGACTCCTCCGTGCTTCGGTAAGCACGTTAAGCCGTTGGTCTCGGCTGTCTTTCGTGGAACTTTGACAGTCGCTACGGGTCGTCAGAAGCCCAAAAGATGACAATCAGTCTTACCAAGGGGTATCGTATTACCCCATAACTAGGTTGTGGAGGTCAGATAGGCAGTCGCTCCATGTAAAATACTGATATTCAGCTGCATCCGGTTAGACTGGAAGCCGACCCCAACATAGTTGGGAAAAGGCTAGGCAGATTGATTGGCACCTTAATTTAGTATTATATTCATGTCATTTGTGATCTCCTAATTGTACTTTTGTCTTTTGTGTGCACTAACAAATGTTTTATCTATCATGAATTTTAAGCAAAGCTGTGTCTAAAGCATAATAATTAAAAATTAAATTAATAAACGCCATAATAATACCCTGGGACATTATTCATACACGGTCATCTGATCCCAAACTAAGCAGAGCTTGTACTACTTTTTTTTTGTAAATACATACTTATATAAAATACATAATAAATCACATATAATCTAAAATCTATTACGCTCATCGGTGATCCCGAACATTTGCGTTGATTTTAGTATAGCAATGAAATCGGAAAGCAGCTGTTATCTCCCTAATATTTCATAGAGAATAGTTTCCTACAATTTCCTTTAATATTTAGTTGGCTGCGTACCAACAAACCACGTTCATAGAACTGAAAAATGAGGGCTCATGTACCTATTACCTGCTGTTGATAATATTGATCATGAAGTGCGCGGTGGTGCATTGTTACTATGTTATGATCTTCGGTTTGGTGTTGATGCTTTAAATAATAATAGGTACAAATCATCAACATATCGACCCACTGTTTGATATAAGCCGACTTTAGTCGTAGTCTCGTACCTTGCATCTGTGCCACATCTAGTGTCACTTTTTTTTTGTGGATGGGTAATCATCGAATAACTTCTCCCGCTCTGGGTGGAGCGGGAGGGCGTGTCAGATTTCTACTGACTAAAACCCACCCGTGTTCTTTCAGTTGCCTGTGCCAGGGCCACGGTAACTCTTTCGAACAACCCGCAACCCTGGCGGGCATCGGCCCTAGCGGACCCCTTCAGCTAGTGCTGACATCTCTTTGAGGCGCGCGTGGAACACAACGCGCCGTCGACCCGGGCCTGGTCCTTACCGGACGGCGAGCTACCCGTTGCTCGCCATCCGCGCCTACGGTGGCTGGGAATCGGCTATCGATTCCCGACGCCCAGGGCGTCTCCTGCGGCGACTAGGGGCGTGAGGGCGCAAAGATTGCCTCTCCCTCACGCGTTCAGCCTCCTCCTTCGCGAGCATTACAGCTTCGCAGAAGGAGGTGACGGCTTCCCATGCACTCTCGCTCCGTACCATGGCCTGTACCAGGGCCGGACGCGAGAGATCGCCACCGCCGATAGCCTCCGCAAGGACGCGGCGGTGCTCTGCCCAAGCCGGGCAGACCTCCACCGTGTGCTCCACCGTGTCCTCCGGGCGACCCACACAGTGGTAACACCCGGGCGTTTCCTCCCGCCTTATCCGGAACAGGAACCTCCCGAAGCAACCGTGTCCGGTGAGGACCTGCGTCAGGCGGATGGTGAGGGTGCCATGACGCCTCTCCAACCACTCCTCAAAGAGGGGACTTATCGCCGCAATTGTGGCGTGCCCATCTAGTGTCACTTGTGATGGCTTCTATGTCAACAACAGCTCTTCTGGCAGCAAGCTTCTTTTACGCTTAATACATTGTCACTCTCTAAGGGCCGGTTTTTTGATCCGTAGTTAACTCAACTAATGGTTAAACATAGTAACTAATGGTTGAATTTTTGCTAAATGTGTTTGCCAAAATGCCGTTAGTTACTATTTTTTAACATGAATGAGCTAACATGAGTACATTCAGGTTAACTCATTCATATTTAGCCTTTCACATTTAGCCAAAATCCAACCATTAGTTACTATTTTTAACCATTGGTTGATTTAACTACGGATTAAGAAACCGGCCCTAAAGGCTCCCGCAGACAAGAGCGATGTGACGGTGCGACGTGATTTTGACAGAACAATTTCCATGAAGCTGTCGCGTCACGCCTTTCTGCAGGAGCCTTAAGTTCTTGCTTTTCTCTCTGCAGCTATAATAAAGCCTTCATCACAAAGACTTTTCGAGAACTCTTAGATATTTTTTGTGGGACATTAGGTAAGCTTGACCATAGTTTATGTAGTTTTGCTGTAACAAAAAGGAAAACTCAAAACAGTCATAATTACCTCAACATTAAAATTATTATTGAAGTTTCAGTCTCCATAATTCTTTATGATTACATTCCAATGAATAACAGTAATAATAATAGTGTTTACTGACCGTAGGCGCTTGATTCCAGGTAAATACTGATGTATTCCATTACACGGATACCTGGCATCGTTTCCATTGGAACACGATTTGATGCTTTACTTCCTTCACTACAAATAGGATAGTCCAAGTTTTACAGGGAAGAAACTCAATTTGTACAAACGTTAACATATCGTAAAAAGTAAAACTTGTTTAATTAATTTTTTATTTGTGATGGGTTTGCTCTTGACTCTAGTCTAGGTCAGAGGTGACAGAGACAGAGTCGACGATGGAGTGAGCTTACCCAGAAGAAACCTGTTCACTCTCACTTTGAAGAGATTAGGGTTGTGTGCGCTCGGAAAGACAGAAGCAGGTAGTGAGTTCCACTCCTTTGCTGTGCGCATTATAAAAGACATTTGGAAACGCTTAGTGTGAATTGGTGGAATAGAATCATCATCAGCCTACAGCAGTCCACTGCTGGACATGCACTCTCCAACTGCACGCCATTCAGCTCGATTCTCGGCAACTCCATCCAGCTGCTACCAGCCACCCTGCGAAGATTATCGCTCCACTCGTCGTCTTTTTCATTACTTACCACCGTATTCGGGGTCTTCAGAAGATTTTTTTAAATATCTCATTTCTAGACGATACGTACGGTTCACATAAGGCTTGTGGCTTCAGCCGCACGGGTCGCTCGATCAGGTTAAGCTACGCTTGCCGCGGTTAGTGGAGACCATCTATACATACCAAGACTGTGGCTCGGAAAGCACGTGAAGCCGTTGGTCTCGGCTGTCATTCGCGGATCTTTGACAGTCGTTACGGGTCGTCAGAAGCCCGAAAATCTGACAACCAGTCTTACCAAGGGATATCGTAACCATCCACAACCCAGTAACTGGGTTGTAAAACTCCATGTAAAATACTGGTATTCAGCTGCATCCGGTTAGACTGGAAGCCGACCCCAACATTGTTGGGAAAAGGCTAGGCCGATGATGTCCTCTATAGTTTTGATCTTAAGCACTAAAATCTAAATTCGGGTGGTATTTTGACGATGTAAGATAATATTGAAAACAAAAGTATCTCTGAAATTCCCTACAATCTCGTGGAAGTACCTACTCGTAGTCTATAAGGACTTTAGGTGCATTTTTCGCCAGATTGGAACTTTAATCTGAATGATTATTGCATATCTTATCTATCTCAGATTTAGAGTGGCGATTGATAAAAATAGAACGAACTTGAGCACGGCCGTATCTCAAAAATCGTTTCTGGTATAAGTACAGCAGGCCGCACGTATATATTATACATAGTAACAAAATCAGTTTAGTCTGGCTGGCCGCTTATTCTACTGAAACTCTGTACAGTAGGTACGACAAGTTACAAAATTTCTATTGTTTATCTTAGAATTGTTTATTTTAAAAACAGAAATATAGCGAATACAATATCGACCAATAGATATTGATTTATATTCCCGCCTAAATTATTATAGATTGACTAGGACTAGGAGCTCGTGGCTAAGTAATCACGGCCACACGGGCCGATCGCGGTTGGTCATACCGTGGTGGTACATACCGAGACTCCTCCATGCCTTGGAAAGCACGTTAAGCTGTTGGTTCTGGCTGTCATTCGTGGATCTTTGACAGTAAGGGGTATCGAATTACCCAGTTACTGTTGGTATAGTTACTGGGTTGTGGAGGTCAGATAGGCAGTCGCTCCATGTAAAATACTGGTATTCAGTTGCATCCGGTTAGACTGGAAGCCGACACCAACCACCCCGACTGGGTGGCGTCGGCACAGAGGCAGGCTAACCAACGCTTGCGCAGTGACCTAGACTCGATCTTGACTGATTGGCCGGAAAAGGCAGAAGATGAAGACGAATGGAAAACTATAGACCTTTGCCCAGCAGTGGGACAATATAGGTAAAAAAAAAAACGATGGAACCGTGAACGGTGTGT
Source organism: Dicycla oo (assembly GCA_948252095.1). Lineage (NCBI taxonomy): Eukaryota > Metazoa > Arthropoda > Insecta > Lepidoptera > Noctuidae > Dicycla > Dicycla oo. The sequence continues at coordinate 22,042,695 of OX411716.1, forward strand.
ACTACGCTAGGTAAGCTCAAAGTGTTACCACGGATGTGCGGTCGCATGTACCTTGTACCAGTAGCAATGTGATGGCAATGATAGATATGTGTATTATTTTCGCGAAAGAGTCATGTTTTCATTTGTCAAACTTGTGATGGCATTGTTATGGATTTGTTTTAATCTAAGTTTTAATGAGCCAGTATTTAGTAATTATAACATAACATCACGCCTGTAATCCACGAAGGGTTAGGCAGAGGTGTAACTATAGTACACACACAGTTCACCAATTATGTTTAAGAGTCATGTAATAGGCGGCGAGCATATTATTGTCATCAACTGGACACAAATCCAGACTCCGGGCTGCCACTGAGCAATTCCAGATGCAAAACCCAATAACTCTGCTCGACCCGGGAATTAAACCCAGGACCAGCTAGGCAGAGTATTTAGGAATTGTAAGAGATAAAAGATTTTATTTTATTTTATATCAGCTTTTACCTGCGGCTTCGCCCGCGTGGAAGTCGGAAAACTGTACAAATAAATCTTCCTCTTGAATCACTAATCTCTATATCTTGAAGCATTAAAATCCGTTCATTAGTTTTTGAGATCATTGCGAACATACAGACAGACAGACACGCGGCGGGGGTCTTTGTTTTATAATATGTAGTGATTTGTTTTGTTTATAACAGACATACGAATAGTTATTTATCGAACCCAATCTACCAGCAATGTGGGTAATCTTAAGGGTTGAGCCACATCTGTCAGCACAGAATCGCCTTTTTCATACTCTATCCTTTTCTATCGCTCAGGATCGTCATTTTCTAGAGCGATAGAAGACGATAGAGCATGAAGAAAGGCGATTTCGTGCTGACAGATTTGGCTCAACCCTTAATGGACTCCCACTACAAAAGGCTTCGTCAAGTGCTGACGGTATTAATCAACACGAAACCTATTGGAAAATATAGATCGATAATGCTGACAACGATAATAGCATTCCAACGAAGGAACGTCATATCGTCAGCGAAATTATTGATAAATAAATATGTCAATGGTCTGTGGACAATGGACACTAGCCGAATATAGCCAGGCCTCAGGTTCTAGTTCTCAATTGATCGCTAAGCGTTTTATAATGACTGCTTACTGGGAAACTATTGGCTGAACACGGAGTAAGGTGCATTGCTGGTATTACACCCCTGGATTTTATTGCTAATCACTTATATATAAAGAAATATACTGGGTGACTTTTTACCGTCTTGAAAAAAATAGGGTATATTAGGTGAACGGAGTAGCCTAAAAAAAACTAGGTATGCCTATGGCATACCTAGTTTTTTTTAAAATAATAATATCAAAATTTAAATATGATTTGAATTTTGATAAACCTAGTTTACTTCAAATGTGTAATGTTTACTGATAGAGCAATTTCTGTCTAAGCTATTGAAAAAACTAGGTCTGCCATAGGCTTCTACTCCATTCACCTATTATAACCTATTTTTTTCAAGACGGTAAAAAAGTCATCCAATCTACCTTCTTTAAAGATAAAAAAGAAACGCTGTGCTTTGGTAAGCGCATCACTTGAGAACGGCTGGACAGATTTGGCTATTTTTTATTATAAAATGTTCGTAACAGTTCGAATTAGGTTTTTAGCGAAAGAAAAATTGGAAGTTACCAGGAAAATGTTAAAAATTGGGGAAAATCTGAACGTTCATTTTTCAATGTGTTTTTTGTATGAATTATTGTTTCAACAAGACGTCGGTAGGGTACTCGTATAATATTATAGACTGTATTATTGGGCTTTATAGCTTTGAGCAATAAGGAAACGTAAGCTAAAAACATCGAGTTTCAACCTTTCAAGTCGAACTAAATCTCTCGGAAGTAAATAAAAGAACAATGGAAGTAAAAATTCCTAAATTGGATTAACTTTTCTGTCTAAAGATTTTGACGGGTTTCGAGTACATTCAACTTTGTCCGCGACTTATTTCTTACGTCTAGCTAGTATCACATTTCTTGTGACAGGAGATTCAGTTGCGTGTGAAAATTCCAATTCATTTTTAAAGCCAAGTGCCATCGTTCTATTTTAGTTTCGATATATAATTGCATAGACAAATTGATAATTCAAAGTGATTAAAACAAATTCATAAACCTACATAAATATTTAGCATAGTCCCCCCACTGAATATTCATTCATACGAACTGCTAAATCAACCGCCTCTTACAACATTATCCTCCACTGAATCAACCTTTTCGTTCTCATAAAACATGGCTAAGGTACGAGGCGGTCTTATCATCTGTATTCACATATTTGCCGTCAATTTACGTGTACGCGTTCAAACATTGCGTGACGTCTGTTGTCTCAGGAGGATAAATTTGGACATGTCTCATTAACACCATTTCGCACGATGTATTTTTGACATCGAGGGAAGTTTTTTGGGAAGATAAATATACAGAATGATGTGTTGGTTGGATTTGAAGCTGAATTATGTTATGTGCATCATTTTAGGTTTAAATAACCTCTGAGCCACGGCATATTCATCAGGCTCAGTTGGGTTGATGATCGTCATTATGTTAATAATACACATATAGACACAACCCTTATGGTTTCAATTGTCCACTTCTAATGATTACCGGATACGGGAGCCAAAACATTTACCTGGTGGAGGTGATCGATGTGGGATCACACCAGCATTCTGTTTGGGTACAACGAAAATCGTCTTCTTATTTGAAATTGTAACAAACAAAAACACTTTCGCATTTATAATAGTTCGGATAATGTTACTAGAGCCGTATTTAATCTTCGGGTGAAGGAGGTTCAAACCTTTTTAAACTACCATAATATTTCAACATAAATGGTTAGTACTTCATACTTACTGAACACTGAGTTACTCAGACTGACAAAGTTAAAATAGCCTTGAGCTCTTACTCTTTACTTTATAGTTACTCATCTACTCAGACGAGTGTTACAATTTGTTCAAGTGAGCCAAGGACATGGTGCGCGAAAATTATTAATTTACTTAATTGTGACCAGATGCTCATTACGACTTTATTTATAATATACTAGCGAAAGATTTATTATGTGTAAGTTTAATATTAACGTATTATACACATAAACCTTCCGGAATAAATACTCTAAAAGTCTAAATGATAATGAAAACCACATCAAAATCCGTTGCGTAGTTCAGAAGAACAACGCGGACATACGGATTAGATTTGCGATGACTGAACGTTGGCGTCAATTTTACTTCTTATACTGCGAAATTACTGATTAATCTCACTGAATTCACATCAATATTATTATCTGATCTTTGAACAAGTAATCTGTAACAGCTGTCTTGGATATTACTTGGCAAGACTGAGCGGCATCCAATTCCCTTCTTCTTATATACTACGAGTACAAGCCAATAATTTGCCACTGCTAAAAGTGTGTTATTTACTTACTTCCTGTTCTAAGAACGATGGACTATAAAACTAGTTAGTGAAGCTTTCCTTAAAAGAAAAATAAAAACTAACAACCAGTCTATCTGCATGAAGAACCTAGCCAAGGCCATAATATGTAAAGAGCAAACTGAAGTAAACACTACGATAAATTATTTTCCAATCACGTCCATAACCAATAAACCGCAAACATGAAAATTTTCAATGCGTAATGCCAACGCAATAACCGATAACGTGTAGATGTACCTATGCGCATGCGCTGAAACGTGTACGGTTATCTGAGCTTTACGATTCTGTTTACTACGAGTATTCGACAAGGAGTGACTGTGAGTATCGTGTTCTGTGACAATGGGGTTGTGTTCATTCACACGTTCTTAAACGTGGATTCTTTGATTTAACGACCAGTCGTGTGGTTTCCGTTCTTTCCGAGACCACATCGCGTGATCTGATTTGTCACACACTTATTCGTTGGTCACGACCTTGAGCGGAATAAAGAATTAGTTCGTCTGTCAACGTCCGGGGCTTGTCCCGCTCTAATTCAGTTTAAAATACATTTTTCCTCGAACATAATGCATTTCGTCTCATCTTTCAAAATGTCATTGTGCACAGCGACGATTGTGAACTGACCTATATTAAATTTTCCGCTGGCCTGACATGATTCATGCATTTTGTCCTCGTGTCTCGAATACCTCAAGTTCGACATTACATCCAGTTTGTTCTTAGAAGTGCCAATAATGTTGCGATCATAGCTGGTCGTATAAAAAGTTAACGGTATCAGCATGGGAGTACCGCAAGGTATCCGGCTGGGACCCTTTTTGTTTACACTCCGAGATATCAGGTGACGTGTGGCGTAGTAACCTAAAGAATGCATAACAGAAATCTAGTGAAATTCAACGCCACTGTTTACGCGGAACACCATGTTACATCATCATAATGAGCCGACACGTGGCCTCCGAACGTGAATGACCGGCGGCTTTAGGCGTCGTGTTACTTAATTTTGTTTATACAACAGAAGGTGGTGCCACTATTTCATTATTCGCCCTAGACTAACTGCCGATTTACTTAATTCTTAATTCTTGATTGGCATTAAATTACACTTTCGAGTGTTTTCGAAAGCCGTTCGTGGTTATTCTTAGGCAAACGATACTTCAACTAGGTTTATGACCTACCCCAAAACGCTTTGAAGAATTTCCATTTGTTTTTCGCCTATGTTGTTTAATGGCTTGGCTGGTATTAATGCTAATATTATTGGCATTTATCAAGGTTAAAAACAATGGGTTGGCTTCTATTCAGAATGTTAAGTGTTCAAATTGTTACGGCTTGCGGTTAAGGTTTGTTTATTGTTGAGTTAACTAATTCCCTTGAATACCTTTATAATGTAATCTACCTAATACCCATGTCTTGTTATGATTGACTAACTACAAATTTATACAATTGTGATACTTATTCAAATTGATTACTACGGTATTGTGATTTTTTATATTACGTGTTATTTATAATCTAACTCCATTATTACTTTATTCAGTATTTAAATTTTTATTGTACCTTTTCTGTTTTGAAGGATGACTGTTTATAAAACTGTCTGTTTAGTTACGAGTATAAAAGCGTTGTTATACTTCACTTGTGATTTGTTTGTCTGGCTAATATTTGTGGATGAACAATATCATGGGTGTTGTAGTGTGAGAAGGAATGACTTTATAATTGCAATGACAATAGACATTGTCGTCTTTATCCGTGATTTTCTCTTTATTTCCTATACTTCTGTTAATGGTTGTATCAATACTGAAGTTGTAGATTTTGTCAATAGTTTGGATAACGTTATTACTAGCTAGTCGTGGTTGCTAGGCACATCTTTATTTTTCACAGTTTTCATATCTTTTGTATTTATCTTTAATCTCTGAAATGATACTGTAATTGGTAACGTAATGCACACGTTATTTTGGGAAAAATAATAATAATATCCTGGGATATTTTTCACACACGGTCATCTGATCCCTGACTAAGCAGAACTTGTACTATGGAAACCAGAATATATTTTTGTTGTAAATTGTGTTAATCTGGTAATAAAAGAAAAGATCACGTACCTACATGTGTGATTCAGTTTGTCATTCAGGTGTGAAACTAAATACTGTGCTGACAAGGTTTTATTTCATATGAAATATGATGGGTCACTGAAATGAAAATGTTAGAATCATCTTACATTGCAGATTTTTAAAGACTACAACTAGCCTAGATTTCACTACTAACGAAAAATTCATGAACAAACTACATACCTAGGTACTCCATGGTCTTATGATGGAAATTTAGATTTTCGTTTCATTCATTGGAATTCCTGATCTAAAACTTGAAAAAATTACATAACTTCCACAAATGACACAATTTTAAATCCAAATTATAACTAGACCAACAACAAAGCGACAATAGACAACAGGAATAAAGCGCTGCGTTGGTTTGGTCTATAAATTAATCGTTCAACCAATTTGGGAAAGCGGAAAATCACCCGAGCGAGTGTTGGCGCCAGATGGACGGATGCCAGCCTCTCACTGGGAATCAGTGTAACTTTGTTATGTGGACGATATGTAGGACTGTTAACTTGACACATATTAATAAAAGAGTCAATGCAGTTTAAAAACGCTGATAAAGAATTTTAAGATATTCACTTTAATGATAATGAAAAACGTAAAGTTTCGTGCAAAGATGGATGTAATAATAGACTCATTGGAAATCAGTTTCATTGGGAATCAGCACTTGACTCATTAATGCAGGAACCAATGTAGCTGATGATGAAGAAGAGCTTTATCTGTTCGTATAATATAATCTACATATAACAGACAGCTGTGCTGCTGGGGAGTTTGTTGCGCCACTTCTTCTCCCCAGCTAAAGCACTAGGAAGTGGTGAAGGGCGGGCGTTTTGGAGGACTGTCTTATGTAATTTTGACGTTCAAAAAGTGCTGATTCTCAGCCTAGTTTGAATAAATTACTTTTGATTTTGATATATATAAATTAAAGTCGCTTTTGTGTCCGTTTGCCACCGCGTTGCTCTTAACTACACAGGATTTTGATGCGGTATTCACTTTTATTTGTGTATTACATTAATATTAAACTTAAGTGGCGGGTCGCTTGTATAAGTATAAAGTAAAAACATGTTGATAGCCTTTCACTGTGTATCAGTATAACTTTGTTATATGTGTTGGAGTATAGCAAAACAAATGGCCCTACTTCAACACTATTAGTCTTTCTTTTTCTAACTCATAAATATTATTTTTTCTATCCGAGCCACTCTCAGCACTTGAATGAAATCCATACCTTCTCATAGCGTCACTACTCTTCTATTAGCCTTGCGTGAGACCACACGTCTCACGTAATATTAGTAAATCACACCTTTCAATATATAAAGTAAAGAATAATAAACATACTATTGAAATCCTTAGAACGGTGTTTTCTTTGGCTTTCCTCTTTAAACATAACAATATGGACGATGTAGGACTGTTAACTTGACACATATTAACTCAGGAAACAAAGATGCTGATGAGCAGTGATGAGAAATTAAGGACGCAATAGTATAATCATGGAAACTTCGAGACTGTAAGGCTGTCAGTTAACTTGATGCAAGACAATGCAGTTGATGATGATGAAGAATCTGAATGTATTCGTAGTATTAATGCTTTTTTTTTAAGTTTCATACAAAAAATGAGTAAAACGTAATGATATAGTAAGCGTAATTAGGTATGTACATATTATTGAGATGCCAAATACTTTTTATGGCGTTATCGGCTGAACTTTGAACACTCGTGGAAAGTTTTGCCGCATACTTGATTCTTTTAAATATAAGTAAACGAATAAACGATATGCGTTAAATAGATATCAACATGATATAAATCTTAAACTAACTGACAGACAACGCACACTGAGTATTGCAGAATTAAATTTTGTGCAAGAGTTCCTTGTATAACAACGAAAGCGAGCACTAAGGATTTTTGAAAATTCACCCCCTAAAGGGGTAGTATAGGGGATGAAAGTTAGTATAGAATTTGTTAATTTTGTCCGATGGCAAATCCCATCGGGCACATGGCTTTTCGTTTTATAAATTGGTCTACGAGAAGGACAAAACCTAATTTCTGTAGAACATTCTAAGCCAGCATTATAAGCTAGCCCACCTTTGGTTTTGCATAATCTAGATTCTAGATTTTAGACCAGCAAAATGCTTGGTCGATATTTGCCCATGTCAGACTGTGACACGAACTGTACAGCGGTAGATACATCAATTTATAAGACTATAGAAATAGTGCGTGCCATACTTCGTATTTGTCGATCAATATAGTAAAATAACGAAGCAAATATTGTTTTGACTTTTGACCTAGTTCTATTTGTATTTGATCCTTTGGATTTTGTTACTTTAGGTTATATAAATGGAGCAACAGTATTTCTTAGCAACTGTAGCTGAAATAATGTGATTCTTAAGACGTAGCTTTTACTCTTCCTCTGTTGGCAAAAGTTTCCATTATCCTAAGTATATGTGTTCACATCTCTTTTTGTTGTTCATTGATAAATTATAAGTTTATTTAACTTTTGCTTTTTAAATTCATTCTCTAATTCATCAGAAATCTAAAATATGGCTTCACTGGATCCGACTGGATCGTAACTATGTCACTCACATAAGATTTTTTTAAAGTTCTATATTAAAACAACCATGTATCGCGTACGAACTAAATACCATTTTCCGCTTTATTTATTTTCACGTTTCAAATAATTACAGACGTGGCATACAAACGAATGATATACTGTCCACTATTTTTAATGTAACGGCGTATTGCTTACAAGTTTCCTGCTATATATTCTTCAAACTGTATTTTAGATCTGCCCGTTCTAATTCGGTGTATCCGAAGTAAACTGACCGTAAAAACCCACACAAAAGTTATCGTCTCATCCCGTATTTCATGCTGCGGTCCGATTAGTCTTGCATTTGGACAAACTCAAGATTTGATGTCATAAACCTTTTAGATAATATTTGAATTAGTGTAAAGTTGTCTCTGGACATGGTGACACACAAAAAAATTAATCATGAAATCTGTTCTGGTGTTCATATCTTGCAGGTGCCCAGAAAAAGATTTGAAAAACCGACAAAATAAATACGGCTGACTTTGAAAAACTTAGCCGGAATCAAACAAAAACCCTAAGCATTAACACGATAAGCTTTTAATTCCTTATCACACGAATTGGATTTACAAAATGATAAAGCAATCCCGGAATAAATTTCAAATTAAATTGTGAGAGCAACTGTAGGCCTTCCCTCCCTTCGGTTCACAATAGTGTAAATAATTTATTTTTCCTTATATTATATTCATGCCATTTTCATTAAATATCGTTTTTATTATAGTGTTGCCTTTAACATCAAATTAAACAAAAGCTTTTATTCCTTTGTTATTCTGAGGAATCTGGTCATGACACATTAATTAGGGATATATTGTCAAGGGGCCTTTAAATTATATACTTAAAGATAAACAGTTTTATTTCTTATTTATTATCAGTTTTATATTAATTTAGTTTTTAATGAGAAGCTATAAGCATTTCTTATGGACAAATACCTGAAGTAAATACCTTGGCATACAAAACAGATTAGAATATGTCCATTTTGATTTTCTGCTATCACTTAAATCTAAGGTGCAGATAAGGTTTTTTTTGTAGGTGCAATATCAGGGACTTATTTATCTTCCAAAATATTCCCAAGGCTTCTTCATTTGACCTTCACTTCAGCTAAACATTAAACCCGATTTCAAAATTCTTGGTAGTTACAAAAGTGGAACATAAGTTTCCGTAAAATATTTATGCTTTAGGAGTAAACATCGGAATTGCAATATTATTTAACTCAAAACTGCGCACTTTGTAAACAATTCGGGATAGCAAGTACCAAAGGAATAACATTGCGTAGCAGGAAATGTTTCCCGGATGAAGGCCTTGAAGGGACGGTCGCGTCAAGGACGGACGAGCAAGATGGAGGCCTGGAAGAGAAAGGGATGGATAGAAAACAAGAGTGACCCTGAACGTAATCGTGGCCTAGAGTCCCGGGTGAATATTGATCCAGTAAGGGACAAAGGATAACGTTCCTGACGCAAGCCAAATGGAAAATTAGTTTGGAAATGCGTTATTTAATGAAGGACGTAATAAAAGATGATGTTGATGTGAACTAAGAGAAGATGCTATACAATATATAGTTTGTGGATTTTGTTGTATCAATGGATAAGACGGCACATACCTACTATTTTGCTTTTAGGGCGTTGAACTAGAGACCTGAATGAACTAACGTTTAAGGTCTAGAGTTGAATGGCTTGACCTTGACCTGTGCTACTTTCATAATTTGTAGAGGCTTATATCTTTTTAAATTAAGTTAAAGGGTTTTTGCATTATGTGATCGCAGTCTTATTCTTTGTGGCTGTGGCATCATCAGTTGTGGAGGTATAGCTTCCTTTAGAGAAGTGGATTTAAATTGTGATAATGTATAAATACAGATATTGGTGTAGTGACATTAGAAAGTATAATTCGTTTTTGTTCAAAATAATAGATGTTTTATTAAAAGCTTACTAAATCAATATTGAATCTATTTTAAAATGTCTCTTGCTGGATTACACGGATTATTTCAAGTCCTATTAGTATTACTTATCTCTCACTACCATACAAAGTCTTTAGAAAAATAACCCTTATCACAGTGCATAAAGTTTAGTTTTCTGGCTGAAGTTCTATGTCATGTTTGTCTTTTTTTATTACCTTATCTGTTTATCTATGTCAAATAAGAGTTGAAGTCTTCTTCGTGCAAATATTTTTTATTTCTCACTCATACTTCTACTTGAAACTAAAAAGGTTTCGATACTAAAAAGAGAATTTATGATTAATATTGATTTATGTACTCGAAATACCTACCTAATTGGAAATGTTTCATAACCTGATTTTATATCCGGTGTATTTTACGATATTGTTGAACTGAATTTTATTTGCTTGTTGTTTCTCATTTAATATGTTGTTGATGTAAGTACGTTTAACCTCCTGGATTCCAGAAAAAAATATTATTGGATATTATTTGGAACTTAGGTTTTATGGTATATCAGGAGTCTAGCACACGTCCAAAAAAATGCAAAAAAAATGTTTTTTTTATATAATAGATGTAATATAGGCATGACGCTGGCATCCCGGAGGTTAAGCCAGGACAACAAAAATTTGAAAACGAATAGGTTTGTGTGAGCCAGCTAAAATTGGAAGCTCTGCAAATACAAAGGCGCCAACCATACTGGTTAGCAAGAACTATACCAAATTCAGTTTTAACAGTGAAAATCGTCACAATAGTCAAATTAATAGGATTTCCAGGACAACAGGATCCTATGTGAAATGAAAAAAAAATCAGTATATGTAAGTGTCATTGGAAAAAAATATGACAATGAATTAATATTAATAGCACAGAGAAAGAACAAACATCTGCATAATACATACTTACAGTGTTTATCTAACTCCGCAGTGGGAAGCATTTGAAGAATCTCTTGCGTCAATTGAATACAAATTTTCAGGTAATTGAATACCTTCGTTTATTACGATAAGCATTCATTAAAGTCGCTGACGTCGATTAATTTGATCGCACAATAAACAATGGAAGAGTCGCAATGCTTTCGGAAGTTAAATTGTTCGGTGGGACTATGGTTACCTTGTTCGTTGGGACTAGGGTAAGGGAGGATGCCAGTCTAGGTTGTACAAAATGCTTGTTCAGAAAAATGCCTGTCTAAAACTTAAAATAAATAATACGCAACAGACAGTTTAATAAAATTAAAGACTGACACGTACTCAAAATGAAAAGTATGAACAATTTACGACCACTAAACCAGTTTAGAATAAACGTACTTACTACGCTGAGTGATATTTTTCCGAAGACATATTTTTTTACAAAAGTTATTTTTTATATAAATATAAAAATCTTCACACGAAACGTTTTAAAAGTTTTCTTGAGTTGGTAGCGCTTTTACCGACTCTATTGTCAGGCGATTCCTTTCTTTAATCCACTCCACTGTGCATTTATTAGGGAAAACATTCGTTCAACATTTGCATTCTGTGCGAATATAGAAAATACAAATTGAAAAAACCGAAATTCAAAAATGCCTGTCTCGGATTAGCGCCGTCCGCACGCCTGTCTTAACCGTAAAAAGCCTGTCAAATGCGGCAAATGCCCGACAGATGGTAACCCTGTTGGTGCGACATACTTTTGCATTCGGATTCAATTGAAAATGAACTGTACTATGAAAATGGAATAGTTGAAGTCCAATCCAGCGCTAGAGAATGTCACTCCGAAAATAGTTCCGGGTTTATGTTTGAAAATGGAAATCTTTACCGACCTCAATGAAAGCTGTTTCATTATTTTTCTTTTTCTTATAGTCGAAACTTCAGCACAGTGATTGTGCCAGTCCTTTATTGCGGGCTCTTGAATAAAACTGCATTTCCGTGTAGTTGTTAAAGCAATTTTCACAACGTTACAAATTGCTTTGTTACTCAAATTCAAAATCAAATTATTTTTTTTCGTTAATTTGTTTCTGTTTACTATGAAGCTTTACATTTTCTGGTAGGTGTATAAGAACATCCCAAAAGGAGCTCGTGGCTAAGTAATAACAGCCGCACGGGTCGATCCATCAGGTTAAGCTACGCTTGCCGAGGTTGGTCTGTGGATGGGTGACCATCTTTACATACCGAGACTCCTCCGTGCCTCGGAAAGCACGTTAAGCCGTTGGTCCTGGCTGTCATTCGTGGATCTTTGACAGTCGTTACGGGTCGTCAGAAGCCCGAAAGTCTGACAACCAGTCTTAGCAAGGGGTATCGTATTACCCAGTAACTGGGTTGTGGAGGTCAGATAGGCAGTCGCTCCATGTAAAATTCTGGTATTCAGCTGCATCCGGTTAGACTGGAAGCCGACCCCAACATAGTTGGGAAAAGGCTAGGCAGATTGATTGTATAAGAACATCCCAACCAACAGCAATAAACAGTCTTGGTACCTTCACAGGCTGCATCCTCTGGATTCATCTCACGCAATATATCCGCGGCAGGCACAGAATACCTAGAGCATGTTTCTGGAAGCTTGCAATCTACGTCAATTAGAAAATCTATTCCGTTGGGATCATCTTGCCTTTCTCCAACCTCTTGTGTTTTATTTTGTATTTACATTTTGTATATATTTAGGGTTTGTCTGATTTGTAGATTGGTTTGGTATATCTACCTCTCTGGATCTGACTGACAGATTTTTTCCGATATTGAGCACATTGCGACCTATACTATATACCTAGTAAGAGCCTAGTATCTCAGCAGGAGGTAATCTTATGTATTATATATGTATATACCTTACCATTTACAAGACCACCCAAATGACGCAGCATCACTCCTTGTTTACCATAAACAATGCGAATTAGTAGGCTGAATAACAAAATGTCATGGCTAAACAAGCACTTCATAAAAATGTTATTATGAACATTTGGTCATCGCTCCGTGACGACCACGCTATCTGAATTGGCCAAACTGATAAAAACTAGTTTGTTTTCAATTCCATTCATATTTCATACAATTAATTTTATTTATTCAACGCGTTTGTGGGTCTCCGTCGTTATCATATTACGTAAAGTTGTGATAGTGATAATCTACTTAATTGGTTGATAACAATATGATAATTAAGAAAAATGGCTGTGTCAATAACATGTTAAGCCTAAATAACGTAACAGGGTCTTCTCATATCTGATTTTAAACCTTATGCTAATTCAAATGACAGAAGCCAATCAGTTCAAGGCTTACTATCGTATTCGCAAAAATCTATGTGTGTGAACCGCATTATCGTATTCAGTGGAAACTTCCTATATTTACATTGGATTACAAATAACAGCTGCGTTGTGTAAAGACTGATCAACATTACTATTAATACGATACGGGGGCCATCACACGAGGCTTTTACAAAAATAACGCAATTTTTCGGAGAAGACGACTGTCTGGACCACATGCCTCGTAATAATTTATCGATTGAGTTGGGAATGTCAAAGAGGCCCTGCCCTTCGTACGATTCGAAACTCATAAGTCGTTCGATTCGGTTACTTTCATTCGAAAATAATTTTATGGATTAATGAACTTGTAATTTTGTTTATGATAAAACCAATTTGACGTCATACTGTGGGCGTTGGAATTATAAGTCATTGCCATGGTAAAATATGAGTGTTACAATGACAGTAATATTTATGTAACACCGGTATAATTATGTATACAAGCGAAAACAAGAGAGGTTTTGCAAAAAGTTCAAACATTCGTTTTTCAAATGGAGCAAGCGCGGCCATTGTTGCCACCACAGTCAACAGAGCAATAAAGACTATGTACCACGTGTTTCGCATAAATTAAATAAGTACCGCGTTCCAAGGTTATCGCGAATAATAAAGAACATCTAACTTGTTACCGGAACAATACTAGAAATCGAATTTAAAATCTTTTGTGGTTCTAATAAGAATTTGATGTGCTATTAACAACTATTGAAATGGAGATTTTTATTTGCCGCCAATATGATTATGTAAGTTATTCTCAGTTAAGTAGGTATGTTTAATTGCAATTCGTTTAGTTATTTAGCAAACACTACATAATACCAAAATATCGTCGTCAAAGTTCGTATATTTGGTTAACAAATTCCTGAAACACAATTGTAACACTTTTTAAATTTAAATCGGTGACTCATCCATGAACTTTGATTTTAAGACATCAAACAAAGTAGGTAGGTACCTGCTATCATACTATGTTCCGAATTATTTAGTAAGCATGATAAAACAGATGTTTATTTAAACCACAAATTTGCAACGTAAAATGTCGGAATACCTAGATGTCTACAATAAAAAATAGTTTACGTAAACATTCAGGTACTTGAAATAATTAAAACATGAGAATAACGAGGGATAACAACGCAAACAACACAAATATACTCTGTTAGATACTTAATCGGATCACAAATTTTCCTCAAAATATACAATATACATAATATACAAATAAAATATGTAATGGAAAAGTCTTCCTTGTCATACCAGTCATGCTTGTGGTTTATGACTTTTATGAGATTTAGATAAGGTTCGAAGAAGACAATAAAAAAATAAAAAGAATAATCTAGTTTTGAAACCAACTTTTTTTAAGGCTGAAAGTTACTGTTTTATACTATTTGAGAAATTAATCCGAAACAGTCTCTGGTCGCGATATAATTTCTTTCCGGAAAAACGACTAACTTCCAGAAAAATTACTGCTGGAAAGAATTTCTACAAAAAAAGTTATTTGGAATTTTAAGTTTAACACGCCTAGATTATTCTACGCGTGTTTGAAGCATGTTCGCCTTCAAGGTCTCGTTTCCCGCCATCCCGACTAACGTATTTGCGAAGGCGATAAAGCATTTATTATTTTTTATTTTTAAACCGCTCAACAAGCACTGGTTGTGTTGTGTTATGCCTGAACACGTGTGCCTGATACGTACGATCAATAGAATGATGTCATCGTGAAGTATTTTGTTGTGCTTTGACGAGGGTTAATGTCAATGTTCACTTCAGGCTGTAAATAGCTGAATACCTTTGCCTTGAAATGTGTACTTTACTCTTTGATTTTTAAAGATACAGCAGAAATTAAAATCTGGATCCGATCATTCAAAAGAAACGTGTTTTAGTCGACTTTGTAAGAATTTAAATGTTCAAAACATCAACGAAAGCACGTGCAATTCTGCGTCTGAAATATTTTTGCGATTATAAACAAAGCACCCACGAGGGTTTCAGTAGGTAGGTACTTCATGTGTTTGATTATGCAATAGAATAGGCACTGAGTGATTACACTCGTTCAATAATCTTGTAAAGAAAGAACAAACACTTAAGAAATAATAAAAAAAAAAACGTAGCAAAGTCTGACACATGAATGACATAGCCAATTCACAATTTTATTTTACTGAGCGCATTGTAAAATTATGTAATGCTGTATTAAAAAAAAAAAAAAAAACTATTTTATTATATTGCAAAAAATAACACTATATATTTATGCATATCCCTTAGGCCATATTACATAACAGTCGATGTAATATTTATACAACTTGTATAGTAGAAGTAGTGTGTTCTAATAACGATCAAGGCCGATTATTCTCGTTTATTTTCGACTCGGATCGCGAATCGTGACGATCGTCGAGTAGCGTTCAAAAAATAGTGTTGTGATTTACACTTCGTTAGAGGCACGTGCTAAAGTTGCGTTCAGTTTATCGGGTTGCTTGATTTTATTGACTTTTTAAATTGAGAAGCACTAGAATTATAATATTATATTACTATTTTTTTCCATGTATTGTTGTGGTTAGTTATTACTGGTTAGGTTATAGTTATAGGATTTGGAGGTAAAAATAAACTGACCACGTTTATTATTATTTTATTGTTTTTATTCAATGTTATATGTAGAACTTGCACACTGACTGTGTACCTACTGATATACAAGTATATAAAAAAAATAAAAATAAAAAGGGGCATCAAAAAGTTCGTCCGCATCTCTGTCAAAGGAAAAAGTGCCCAAAAGGCTGCCTGCATTGCCACGTTGGATGGCAATGCTGATTCTTTTGGCTAAAAATAGGCCAGCCCTTTGGTCACGTGAAGAGTCGACCACAAGTTAACCTACGTACGGTAAGAATCGTTGATTCAACAACACAGCTAAACACTTGGGTGTATATAGGTCAGTAAATAATGTAACATTTTCAAACCACACAATATAAAACAGCTCATTATTTGCGTATGTATTTGTCGCACCCATGTACTGCTCCGATTTACCTAAGCTGTTATCTGCATATAAACATTGGCATTGCGAATGTTGTGTCGGCTTATATATAAATCACGTTCAACAAAGAAATATTTTGATAAGAATGACTTTGTTATAGAAGGATTTGTTGTATTTGTTATTAGATTTTTAAACTTGAGCTGAAATTCAGGTTTGTTTCGTGAAAAACGTTTGTTTTTTTTCTCTGCCAAATTTCTATTTTCTTGGTAAATCTTCAAATAATATAGCTCAGCGCATAATACCATTACATAACAGAGAGTTAAACAACATTGTGACAGAACGAAAATTTTACAGGAGGGGCAAAAATGCGTGGAGTGAAACTTTGAATGCAATTTTGACATAGTGGAGCAAACTCAACAGTATTTTTTATTATTATTAGATGGAAAAGTATTCCACATAATACTCCAATGAAACATTAAGTTCGCGCAAAGCTTGGAGGTAAATAATCTTATCATCACTTGAGGTCCATTAAACGTTTGTGGATTTAATGTTAAACTATTGGATATTTCTTTTCATAGATGTCATAGGATTTAATGTCAATACCATTACTTAGAACTGGCTCATGCGATTTTAATGGTGCAAGTGGTGGTTTCAAAAAAAGTGGAGTTACTATTGAATAACTCTGCCACAGCCGCACGAGTCGATCCATCAGGTTCAGCTACGCTTGCCGCGGTTGGTCCGTGGATGGGTGACTATCTTTCATACCGAGACTTCTCCGTGCCTCGGAAAGCACGTTAAGCCGTTGTTCCCGGCTGTCATTCGTAGATCTTTGACAGTCGTTACGGGTCGTCAGAAGCCCGAAAGTCTGACAACCAGTCTTACCAAGGGGTATCGTATTACCCAGTAACTGGGTTGTGGAGGTCAGATAGGCAGCTCCATGTAAAATACTGGTATTCAGCTGCATCTGGTTAGACTGGCAGCCGACCCCAACATAGTTGGGATAAGGCTAGGCAGATTGATTGACCTGTGAGGTACAGAGATATAGTTGTTTAGGCTAAAATGGAGGTTGGGTAGTTACCTAAACATAAACATACTTAACTTATTTATATATGATTTTATGCACTTCGATAAATTATTTATTTTTGTTATTTATTTTTTATTTATAAATTAATTAAATAACGCCTAAAATCCCCGAAGGGTTAGGCAGAGTTGTACCTATAGTACACCTACATTTCACCAGTTATGTTTAAGTCCCATGTGTTAGGGGGCGAGCCTATTGCTATCAACCGGACACCAATTCCAGACTCCAGGCTGCTGTTGCTAATTTCAGATGAAAAAACCCAATAACAGTTGGTCCGACCCGGGAATCGAACCCAGGACATGCTCAGCATTAACGCTTGCAACCACTAGACCAACAATTTAACAATATTCATCTGTGTAATATACCTATACACAGATGAATAAATTATTACAATAACGACATCATGAAACTTTTTTATTCACATAAAATTCAATTCTCACTCTCTTTCAAACAGTGTGGATAAGTAAACATTCGAATTCAAGATATAAAACTCTAATAGGTTTTATATCTTATCTTTTATATCTTTTTATACTAATTATAATTATTATCTGCACGATTAGCCTATAGCGTTCCCACTGCTGCGATACAGGCCTACTCTCGGTGAGAGGGAGTGGGCTGCGCTATCCACCATGCGGGCCCAGTGCGAGTTGGTAGATGTCACATGTCTTCGATTTTCTTATTCTAGGACATGCCGGTTTTCTCACGATGTTTTCCTTCACCGTTTTGAGAGCAGTGATGATGTAGTTCACACAAGGTAAAGCGCCTGCCTGGGTTCGAACCCTACAACTCGTAAGTCGGGGTCGACAACAGTATCCTGTCTTTAACTTCGAACAGGCTGGACTGTTCGTACGTGAATCGCTGCTGCACCATTTCCCAAGGAATGGTGCAGCCACGGTGATGCGTCGGACGGTACTGCCGCTGTGTATATTAGACAGAAATTTGTGATGCAGATAAAATTATCTTAATCATATAGGATAAGTTTTTTTACTAACAAATGATTCATGGTTACCTGATTAAAAAAAATAATAATAATTTCAACTGCTCTATATTAAATGCACATAATTGTGCATTTTTATTTTTGACGTCACTATTTGGACCAACCTGTATTTATTTTTCGACCAGAAAGTGGCAAGCCTGGATAAAGTAAAATACAATGGCTTCAACATTGGGAGGGTATACCTACCTTTTTCATTAATCTTAGAGAGTGTGGGTGGATATAGTTGCGTAAGGGTGGTCCTCAAGTCTCTATGCTGAGTTCCTACCTACTAGGCACCTGGTACCTCATATGGAGCGAAATCAGGAGACATCTGACAAACATAGACCGTGTATCTCGAAGTAGATTCCACAAAAGTTATTTGTAAATAGTCTTCCATATGCCAGTCTTCCATATGACTGGCCTGTTGGTCTAGTGGTTAGTGGCCCTGACTGCTATGCCGGAGGTCGTGGGTTCGATTCCCACCCAGGACAAATGTTTGTGTGATGAGCATGATCATTTGTTCTGTGTCTGGGTGTAATTTATCTATATATGTATGTATTTAGAAATATATAAGTATGTTTATCAGTTGTCTAGTACTCATAACACAAGCTCTGCTTAGCTTGAGGCTAGACGACGTTGTGTGATAGTTGTGGAATATTATTATATTATTATATTATATGCAAAACAGCTTATTTATAGTGATAACGGCTATCTAATCTGCAGCAAACACTTGAGACGTCTCACGACTCTGAAAATGGATGCGTTATAAGTGGGTGGTATTAGAGTAAGCGATGGATAAATTAGCGCATTCAAACAAACAAACTCTACAGCTTTATTATTAGTACTAGCTTCTGCCCGTGACTTCGTCTGAGTGAAATTTCTTGTTCCCCGACCCACCCCGTCGCATCGCGTCGCTATTACTTCGTTTTCACTTCACAGCGTTCGTTCTCACTTTTTTTTCTTTTTGCCCGGCTCCTAAGAGTCCTAGCTTGATTTCAAATAGCCTGTAGTCTTCCTCAAGAATTGGGCTATCAAATGCAAAAAGATTTTTTTAAATCCGACTGGAAGTCCCAGAGATTAGCGCGTTCAAACAAATAAACAAAAAAAAAAAAAAAAACTCTTCAGATTTATTATTTGTATATAGATAGATGTTGCATACCGTTAGAAAGGGTATCAACTAACGAACTTTTTAAAATAAAGCTAAGTTCAAACTGGCTCTTAGTTAGTTTTTTTTTTAACGAGTTTAGAAGTTGTAAAATTTCATACATTCAATAAAAAATTAAATTTTGGAAGCTTGTAAGGCATGTTTTTGAAACCAGTTGTATCAAACAATGTATTTGGATTTAAATGACTTTGGAGAATACAACAAAATTTATTTTGTGCCACAAAAAAAAAGTTATTTCGAATTTAAGGAAATATTTTGGGTATTTTTTTCATTAAAAAAAAAAAACATTTAACCAACCGTGACATTTGGGACAAAGGGTGTATGGGTAGAACATAGCTAATGACCCCTGGTCCCTGGAAAAAATATGTCGGTCCATGCGCCAAACAGCCTGTATATGCTACCGAAAAGCATTATGTCAATCTTGTTAAAAGTTGTAGATACACGAAACGCTTTGAAAGTGATTGCCACTTGTCTAAGTCCTAAGGTCCAGTATCAATTACAATCTGAATGATTTTGATGCAAATTCCTAATACATTGCTTCATATGTCTGACTTTGTCTGCTCAACAACGTAAATAACGCAATGGATGTTGTTGAACCGTCAAAACGTGTTACGCAATTATCCTACTGTTTGGTTGTTGGTTATTTCGGACAGCCAATCACATCATACAGCTAACATGAGAATTGACTGTAGTTTTACTGATCAAAGAGACTTAATCAGGGCTATCTCATATCTGCTATTCTCTCTTATGGCATGATTATGGCAGGGACACAAGTTTTTAACCTTTGAAGCGTTGATCAGTTAATTTCTTTAACATGAGAATTGTCAACATATTTGCTGAAGGTACTAGATCAGCCTTTTAACAGGTTCACGCGCGGTAAACGAGCCACAATAGAAGTTTTATTATTAAAACGCCTATAGCCGGTATAGGTGTAGGGCCCTGAAAAGTGTTAAAAGGTTACGTAGAGATTGCTCAGTCTAAAAACTTTGAGGTGCGTGCAGTTTTAGACATTTCACACCTTTAGAGATATCATTAGTCAAATGTACGATGAAAACAGAACAATCAATATTCAAGAGCGAGTTATACATCTATATAGGTGCCTAACAACCGTCTCGTGTTTTCTTTACACGTGGAACCAGCCTCCATTTTCCTTTGAGCACATCGATTAGCATCAACGTTTGTTTCTGACGTTATGCTAACAAACTTCGTGTAGGTATGTTATTTAATGCACAAGTGTGAAATGCATTCGATAATTGACTTTGTTAATCAGCGTGTCTTGGTCTTCCGTTTAAACAAAGTTGTTTAGCTCCAAGTGGGTTGTTTCTTCTGTATTCGACCAAGAAAATAGCTATATAGCTAGATTCTTATAAGAAGACTCTAGATGTATAGTAGATGCTCGTTGAATAGGTAGGTACGTAGGTATACAGAGTAACTTTCAAAACATGCGACAAAATTTAAGGGGGGGGTCCTACCCATCAATATGAACAACTTTTACTTTGGGACCAACTAAGAATTCGCAAAAAAATCGACCTTCCCATGTAAATGTACATACCCGATTAGACCATTTTGTATAAGAAAGTCGAATTTGTTTGCGAATTCAAATTGGTCCTATAGTAAAAGTTATTCATATTGGTGGGTAGAATACCCCCTTAAATTTGGTCCTATGTTTTCAAAGTCACCCAGTGTAATTAAATCTAAGTAGGTAACCATAAACCGTTGACATAGATATGTTTGATTTGCCGTAAAGTTAATTCAATAACAGAAGCTACACCTAAGGCTATTTTACGATTCAACACGACCACATAAGCGGAACAGATAGCCCGATATATCTTGAGCTTTCATGGTAACGCTGTTGGCGAAGATAACTGTCTAAATTCAAATTCAGTGCATACTGGAAAAAGGGATATGATATGATGCAGGGGTAAACTTTATATCTAAATTAACAATAGGTAACATAGATCTTCCAAAAAAATATAATTTGACTCGGTTTACTGGGATTCAACATTGAATTAATATAGCTTTAACAACCAAGACTCATATTTTAGTGAAAAATGCCGTCCGGGTTGGCAACATACAATAATAACCCTTAAAAAACCCCTTTAAAAATTTTATCAATTCACTCCTGCATCCCATGTTGTTGTTCACCATAAACGGTACATTTTAAATTAGTTCCATATATTCCCACAGCTCAAGACATATTGGTCACTGGACCAGCACAAATCATGCGCGTGACAGCTGATCTCTGTATTAGCCATACAAATACACAGATTAAATATTATTTGCTAACACGTTCAGCCTTTATGCTATTGCCAGGTACCATAGAATAAATAATACTTAGTACTAACGCAGGTAAGTACATACTAAAGATAAACACGTGTTTCCTGTATAATGTTTTAGAAATAGATGTGTAACGTATACAATGGTTTGCGATTTGTTTTAATTTTGCAATTGTAATTTTAATATGTCACGTTGTATCGAATGCAGTAAGATGGTGTTCGCGTCATGTAGATAAGTTTGCCGCTCTGAAACCAGGCTTTCTGATGCGCATGGCATGACGCGCTGCTGTTTTAGTACAGATATTGACTCTGTGCAGTCATTTGTAGCCTGCTTCAGAGCGGCAAACATACATGACGCGAATTATAATGGATGCACTAATTGCGTGCTTGGGTTTTACATTACACTGATTTGTATGCTATCTATGTTTATTACACTTTTTAATTTAAAGTTTTACTACAGTGAAGCTAATCATAGTAGTTTCGTGGCGGCTCATTGCATTTACGAAAGCATCTACCCATAAGCGGTAGGTACCTACCTATATGTATATTTTTATCTTTATTTGCATACCAAAATAATACCAAATAAACGTGGAAATTGTATAGAACTAATTTAAGATCAAAAATTCTGATCTCCGATGCCATCGCCAATGCCACGCCTCGACCTTTGAACTTTGAAGTGGAAAATATTTAAAATCCTACTAATCCTACTAATATTATAAATGTGAAAGTTTGTGAAGATGTTTGTTACTCAATCACGCCAGAACGGCTGAACGGATCTGGATGAAATTTAGCACAGAGATAGACTATAGACTGGAATAGCACATAGGATACTTTTTACCCGGAAAAATGTACGGTTCCCGTGGGAAAATTTGCAACATCCACGCAGGCGAAGCCGCTGGCAAAAGCTAGTTATAAATATTGATGACTGCGACGTTTAATAAATAAGTTATGCATGCTATGGTGGAGGTTGCGCGGTAGAGGGCGTTAGTGCGGGTCAAGGCCCGCCGGGCGCCCAGCTGGCCAGGGCCTGCAGTCTCGACATAGATAGCGATCGCTTTACTACCGAATTCTGTCGCAAAGTCATAGTGGGGTACCTAGACGGTCAAAATTGTTTGACAAGTATGTATGTGAATTTTCGTGTTTGTCATGCAATTTCGACCGTCTAGGGACCCCGCTAGGACTTTGCGACCGTATTCGGTAGTAAAGCGATCGCTATCTATGTCGAGACTGCAGCCCCTGCTTAGTCTGCTACGAGCATGCTACGAGCAGCCGTAGCGATGACACGCCTAACGTACCAATATTCGAAACAGTGTTTTATTGTACTTATCTAACCTAACCTAAACCAAGACACCATATAATGACGTAGGTATTTTGTTTCAAACAAACAATAATAATTAAGCTGTAACGACCAGCTGTGTTGCTACCTTCAAGTAACTTAGCTACCCTTTATGTAGCAGAAACAAAATTTGTACAGCGCCTTTAACCACCTAACTGGTCTAATTTTAAGGTAAATTTTTAATTGATAAAGTCGACCCTTAAAGTTAGACGAGTATACTACAAATTTCGTTTCTGCCCTATAAGGGTTAACTAACGGACCGTTATTTTGCCGTCGTAAGAAAAAAGGGCACAACGAACATTAAAAAAAAAATCGACAAAAAATTGAGCAGATCTGCCTTTTTTTTCTGATTCTAAATATGTATGTAACTCATTTTTTTTTTAATGTTAGTTGTGCCCTTTTTTCTTAAGACGGCAGTATTGCTAAAAATTAAGACGTGTACTACTTTACCAATAATGAAGCAAATACCTTAGCTTTGCATAGTAGACCCTCCCATATGGAAGTAGCTATCACAGATAAAATTAGCTTACGAATCTACGAGTATTTATATGCCAAGTTTGGCAATGAAAAATACTACCATTAGTAAGCAAAACGATTCGTTTTTGTTTATAGGAACCGAGCATTAGACCGCTTACACCAAAAATCACTCAATACTTTTAATGCTAAACATAGTTAAAACATCATTCTGTATAGTATGTCGTTTTCAAATGATTAGCAGAAAAATAACGGTGTTTTAAATTTTGTGATTTTGTGGTCCAAGCAAGCTTGTTACAATCCTAGTTAAAGTCAACATGAGTATAAAACTATTTCCTTCATTTATCATTAATCACTGGGGCAGTGCAAATCACAAGTATTCGCAAGGTCTAACAGTGTGCAATTCCACTGGCATTGAGATGCAGGTTACTGCATTTTAATGCAAGTAACTGTACTTAGAGGGAAGTAGGCAGTAATTAAAAGTGAGGCTATAAACCATAGACGTAGGTATGTGATCGATGATAGTTAATTAAGAGCGGAATGGACTGAAAATTAGCAGAAGAACTCATACACTTTAGTTGTATGTATAGCGCTAAAAGTTTCTTTTGGCGCGTGGCCAACATCGGAAATAACACCGCCATTTTGTTTTTTCGCCCCCTCTGTAAACGTCATTCGACCGCCAATAGATTCTTGTAGCAGTGTAGATAGTAGAGCCTTTTATGAAGGAGCTCGTCTATGGAGGGAGTTCCACACCATTCTCATTTCGTCGCCAATTTCCTGTGTTTATAGTTTGAAAGATAATTACATGTACCTTTTAGCACGCTTTAGCTTTGTCTCTAGGATGGCAACGCACCTACTACAATGCCACTATAGTCGCCGCGTTAAAAACTGAGTCGTCGCGCCCTAAGTCATTGTCTCGCTCGCACTTATGGAGCTTATGGAGTTGTCGATAAGGAGCAAGGCGTTGCACATTGTTATTGCTACTGACATTGACATTTCGGACTGACGACTCGGTTCATAACGCGAGTACTATACTATTACAGATGACCAGATATCATCAAGTTTAGCCAAACTTAGATAGGTAGGTAGCTATCCTCGGCACAAACAAAACCAACTTTATACATATCTGATTAATTTAGAGATTTACAGAAGCAAATATTTCAGTTCAAGCAATTTGCCGAAAAGCATAATACTCAAACTGAAGTAATTACAATTATTTAAACAAGCTGGGTTCGTTAGTTTAGACTCAAAGACGCAAATGTTTACACTGCATGCAAATTAACTGGCGCCTCTCTCTCGTATTTGCGAGAATTTGACACTAAACCTTGGAACTGTTGCCACAGAATTTATTATGTTTAACTACAGTGTAAAACTTAATGGCCCATAGAATTATATTCAAAAGGTTTGAATACCCAAGTTAATGTCTATTCATCATAAATTGTAAATATTAGGTCATTTTGTACGCGAAATGAATTTATGTGTTTTTATAATTTTGTAGACTTTTTTAAAACATGGTTTAGTTTAACGCTTTCAAGGGCGCTTGACGTCTATCTAGACGTCATAACAATAAAACTTGTAACGTGTCTTGTTTACCGTTCGCGAACCGATATCATCTGTCGTCTCTGTTATGTCGCGTTCCCACGGCCCGTCGAGGCCTGTTGCGGCGCGTGCCTGTCGAGGCCTATCGCGGCCCGTGATGAGCATTCCACGGATCATCCCATACTTTCGATCGGACGGACGACGTGAGCCGTGGGACCGCGGCATTAGAGTGAAAATCATTCTTGTTGATTTAAATCAGTACAACAGTCATCATGCATCAATCTTGCTTCCAAAAAGCGATCTATTTTGACCAATATATTATAGTTACGAGCTACCACACTACCGATATTTGATTTATCTCTAACAAACACTCGTTTGCATTTCAGCAACAATAATAAACAATTTTCAGGAGCTTGTTCACTATAACGCAGCGTTGCTGGAAAAATGCACATGGCATAGTTTTGTCGCAGAGGTTATGTAACTACTGTTGCTAGTGCTCACGTAATATCAACGTGCTTTAGTTGTGAAGTGAAGGGGTTAGCAGAGATTATGCTTTTTGTTGTAAAATACATGTTATGACACTGTGGATAGGTGAGTCGCTCTTCTTTTTCATCAACTAATGACTGTACCCTCCGAAAAAAAAACGGTTTTCATCCTAAATATTCGGATTCACAATTTTATTTCACCAAAAATTCTTTCGATAATACAAACATCAAAATAATCTTAAACAGTTCCGTTTTTATTATTACTGCTTTTTACAAAATAATTGTGAGCTCATGTTATTCAAAAATGTGACGGAGTTGTTGTAGGTAGAAAAGAAAATCCAGCGTGACGGAGTATTGTCGATAGCAAAAAAGGACAACCCAGGTAAGTACCTATTATTGTCGAAGGTATTTTTCTAGGCTGTTCTAGGTGGCTCACCTAAATGCAGTCTTAATGACTGATTCTTCTTTAAAATGTTTTCACGTCTATCTTACCGAACATTTTGAACTCATCAAGAGCTGCACCGTTTATCCAAACAGATTCCGAAAAACTTTCACTAACGGGAAACTACACTAATGCCGAGTATCATAGGATATATACAGGATGTTCCGTGATGACGGATCCGTGGGGCCGTCTGCTACTTGTTTAGGCCCAATAACAAGACCCAGGCCACACGGATTTAATTTAACTGACCGTTTAAATTTCTTTTTTTCGAAATTCATCGTTGCTAAAATTTCAAACGTCAATAATTTAATTAAATATGACAAACCTGGCAACATTTTTCTTTTATTTTCATCCAAAATAATTGTAGAATCTTATAAGATTCGTATTTGATGAAAATTATAGCTAAAAACACAAACAAATTAGAAAAATAAATACCAAAGCCCGACTTTGAACTGCGCTTAAAAAAAATCGTGTGGTTTGGGTCTGGTTATTGGGCCAGGATTCTCTTTGGCCAGGGGCCTAAAGACGTACCAGACGGCCCCACGGATCCGCCATTTTCGTATGTTCAACCGTCTGCCTTAATAACATCCTGTATATTTTATGAAATTTCAGACAGTGGACTAGTAAAAGTAATAAAAGGTAGACAAATAACAAACGTAACTTCCATTATCTTTGAAAATTTTCCAACATAACCCTTATTGTAGGTATCAAGTCTTGATAGTACAACATTAGTAATGTGCTTACATAAGTATACACACTTACGGATCCGTCGACTTTCAGTTCGATAGAGGTGACTTCTGTTTACTTATTTAAAGGGGAAAGTCTAAACTTAACGGCTTTGATAAGGCTCTTTGACGTAGGCTAAGTTTTGACGCTCGAATCGAGATATGAACGATTCTCGTACTGGGAATGTCTATCGATAAAATTAATTGAATAGTCGTTTATTGTTTCCCGCATGCGTTCTACTCATGTGATGAATTTGTAACAATTGACAAGTTTGTGCTATTGAATCTGTTACCTAACTACGTCTTTTTTCTTTCTTTTATTTATTTAGCCTGTATTCCTGTATTTCCTTTATGTTTAAACCTTTTGGGGTTAAATGAGACACTAAAGCTAAGGAAAGGCTGTTTAATAAAATCTCACACTCAAGTGGAATTGGGCTGGACACTTCTGCCGCATATCAGACGATCAATGGGCCTAACTTACGACTCAATGGGTCCCTCTTAATGGCAAGCGAAATTGCGGCAGGGCCAGACGGCGGAGGACAGATGGCGGGATGAGCTGGATTCCTTTAACAAGAACCGGTCCTTATCAGCCCTAGACACAGAGAAGAGGAAGAGAGTAGGGAGACCTTTCTTTGCCTTGCAGTGGGACATCACAGGCTTTTAACACAAAAATCCATTTCTCTATGTATTGGTAGGTGTGTTTTACTAATAATAGACTTTTGTTTATTTGTATTCTTTTTAATTAATTGTCATATTGACATTATGTATCTTTTTTTAATTCCTTTTTATGTTAGGCTTGTAAGTAATATCTAAATAAATGCAATAATGTTTATTGCGTTGACTTGTAAGAATCCCTTACCTGTAAATAAATGAATATGACTCTTCCAGGAGCAAAATTCTCGAACGTATTCTGTCGTTTTCCGTTGCCAAACGGTGGTTTTCTGCTCAAACCATATAAATGGTATGGTCTGAACACTAGTAATCAGAAATCTTACATTGAGTTACTTACATCCATATCACAGATCTGCTCTATTGAAGTCTTTATGAGTAAACTGTGAAGGCTACACAATCTAAATATCATAATAAATTACATTGCCAACTGGAGTTTTATACCGTTTCGATACGATAAGCATAAGTATAGCATAATCAGCCTATTATAACATTCCCACTGCTGGGAAACAGGACAGGCCTCCTCTTGGTGAGAGGGAGTGGGCTATAATATACCACGCAGGTCCAGTGCGGGTTGGTAGATGTCATTTCTTCGAATTTTTTACCGTTTTGAGAACAGTGGGAAGTTTTGTTGCAGTTCACATTTTTATAGTACCTACAGTGTTATATGCCTGAAATAAATGAATTTATTTTATTTTAAATTATACTTAGAATAGAATATTTATATGTACAAAATATTGTAAAACTTTCGGTGTAGTTTCTTGCCCATTATCCTTCATACGAAACTTCCTTTTGGAAGGGGCGATTAGAATCAATTCCATTTTTTTTTTATAAATTTTGAAGTTCAAAAGTGCCTTTTATGTGCCTATTTAAAATAAATGATTGACTTTGAAATAGGAGCCTATCCCAAAGAACGACTATCCCAAAGAAGGGCAGGGTAATATCGGCCTACCCTTACACCAATTTGTTTATTGTATGGCTAAGTAAGCCGCACGGGTCCATCGATCAGGTTAAGCTACACTTGCCGAGATCGGTCCGTGAATGGGTATATACCGAGACTAATCTTTATATACCGAGACTCCTCCGTGCCCCGGCTGTCATTCGAAGACCGTTGACAGTCTGATCACCAGTCTTACCAAGGGGCATCGTATTACCCAGTAACTGGGTTGCGGAGGTCAGATAGGCAGGCACTCCATGTTTTACATGTAATATTACTGATACGAAAATTACATACTTAAAATTTAATAATATAAAATGTGAACTGTCTGTTAACTTTTCTCGCCCGTACGGCTGAATGGATTTCGATGGAAACACAAGTTCGCCATGATCTGGGTTCGGACATAGGACATTTTCTCCCGGTAGTACGTTCCCGTGGGATAATTTCTGACTTCTACGTGGGAAATACCAACTTGCTGCGCTTGACTTAGTGGAAGGCAGAGCTAAGAGGCTCATTGGCGACGTAAAACTGGTGGATGCCAAGCTTCACAGCTTAGCTCATCGCCGCAAGGTTGCCTGCTTGTCGGTCTTCTATAGACTGTACTTCGGTGAGTGTGCTCAGGAAATCCACAGCCTCATTCCACCGGCCCCCTTCTACCATCGTACATCTAGCCGCACTGCATGTTACCATCCATACCTAGTTGTCATTCCACCAATTCGCACTAAGCGCTTCCAAACATCCTTTATAATGCGCACGGCAAAAGAATGGAACTCACTACCTGCGTCTGTGTTCCCGAAATCATACAACCCGAATCTCTTCAAAGTTAGAGTGAACAGGCTTCTGAGTAAGCTCACTCCATCATAGACTTTGTATCTGTCACCTCTGACCTAGACTAAAGTCAAGAGAGCAAACCCATCTCAAATAAAAAAAAAAGGCGCGGACAAAAGCAAAAAGAAACATTCATGTGTAAGAGCCCTTTTAACTCAAGTTGTTGGGAATAACAATTGCAAATCTATAAAACAGTGGACACGCGACTTCGATAACTTTGTTATCCATTGTGAAGTTGTGTTCACGTTTGCCATTGTTTATTGGTAATCGCTAATCAATTACCGGTAAACTAATTGATTATTGAAAATCATTTATTGATAGTTGATAATGAATATAGTATCTGTCTAATTTGATAAGTAACTTCTGAGTAATCAAACTGCAAAATATCTGAACATACAAAGAGCCTGGGAATGCGAAGATCAAAGAAAGTCAAAGTCAAAATCATTTATTTGCTCTAAATATGGTAGACCAGTAACAAAAGATGGTACATTGTTAGTGCAATGACATATTTTGCCAAAATATTAGAATACAAACGTTAATAAACAAGACGCTAATTTCAATACGTACCTTCAAATGAAAAAAATAGAAATAAAAAATGCTCCATAATCTTCAATGCAATTGACTGCAACTCTTGGCAAGGCTATGTAACCTTTTGACGATCATGGCCTTTTTGAAATCTTTTTAGGTATTGGCAAAGCTTGCTAATGGGGAGCTAGTAAAAATCTGCACCCTAACTGCGTACCACACTACGTATATCGATCGGAATCTGAATATATGTAGTAATCCCAGCTTTATATGGTCGAAAATTTTGTCTGCTGAACAACGTAGATAACGCAATGAATGTAGTTGAACTGTCAAAATGAAACCGATTCAGATTGATAGTGTGTTACGCAAAATTGTACTACTGTGCCCGAATTGCGTAATACACTATCAATCGGAATCGATTTCATTTTGACCGTTCAACAATATTCATTGCGTGATTTACGTTGTCGAGCAGACAAATTTTTCTAGCATACGAAGCGATGGATTGGCAATTTGTTTCAAAATGATTCAGATTCAGATCAATTAGGGTGCTGATTTCAAGAGACCCTTTAGTCTTCTTGTCCTCGTGACTGTGTCATCGTGACTTTGTTAACATAATCTTGTTTACTTAGGTACCTAAATCTTATACTTTTCTCTAGAATCTTATTTCTCTTATCATTGATTGACAGAAAAGTTTGCTATCCTTTGTCCCTTTGTGGTTAATATTCATTCGAACTGATTGTTTACATTACAATTTTTGTTTATTGATTTATAGTTTCATTCAAGTTTCGAAGCAATGAATCCGAAGAATGCTAAATTATAGTTAACTTTCAAAAGATTTTAGTATAGTGTGTGCGCGAGTGTTAGTTAGGTACCGCCTGAGGTATGAGAGCGGTGAGACGGGGGAGGTAGACAAACGACAAGCTCAGTCTGCCAATCTTGTCAAGCGCGCCCTCGTCCGTCTCACCGCTCACATACTCGTACCTCAGGCAGTGACTAGCACTTGCTAGTATGTAGCTTGCTAGTAGTGTGCGCACACTATTAGTAGGTAGATCACGTTTTGAGTAAGAGCTCGCCTGCGGAAGTAGGTACTTTTACAATCGTAGCTGCCTTTCAGTTTGAAGAGTTAAGTTGAGGTGTTGGAGTAGGTAATTACGGGCATATAACCACCAGTGATGCCCCTGGTTTTTTTTGTCAGACCTCCATAATAGGCTTTGACGGTGACTATTTATCATGTCCTAGTCAGCCTAAACGTTAGTCAACTTTTCCTTGACGTCACCAGATTATTTTCACTATTGTTCTTATTTCAAATTCTTTGCAACTTCAATTGTTTTTTATTGCTGTCACCAAACTACTATTGTCTTCACCATTGTTCTTAATTCACATTATTTACAACTGCAACAGTTTTTTCTTTAATCTAGTGCTATTGTTTTCTACCCGATAGGTATTTTCCTTAAAACGTCACGTTATCTCGGTGTAATTGAAAACAAGCTGGCAAATGGGTCGCAGTTTATCGCGCGACTGTAGTTATGAGTTGCCTATATTGTTTATTATTATTTAATTATTCGTTTACATTGACCAGTGTCTGGTGTTGGCCTAATGATACAGTTATCTGTATTGTCTAATATAATAGTATTATGTGATACGGATTATTTTCATTTGGCTCGTGTGGAGTTTTCGCACAGAATTGAAGGACAGCTTTAGTTATAATATATGTATGTGAGAGAGAAATTATTTGCTGATTTTTAAGAATTGTTCAATAATATTTTTATCAATTTCCGATATATGAAAGTATTGTAACTGACTACTTGTTCCCCCACAATATGAGCGAATCTTGCTTTAAATGGGGCGCATTGTCTCTCGACGGATGATCCCCCCCGTCCCTTGCTCGGGAATGAAGTGCCAGCTGGTGGCGTAGCTGAGCCAGTAGCTTTAAACTCCCCAGATAATAATAATCATTCTAATTTGATCCAGCCTGTCCCATGTTGCTGTCCTCCCCCCAGCGACGCCCTAAGACGAGGTTCGTTCCCCACAGGGGCTCCCCCTTTTTTTTTTTTTTTGTGGATGGGAAATCATCAAATAACTTCTCCCGCTCTGGGTGGAGTGGAAGGGCGTGTCAGACTTTTACTGACTAAAACCCACCCGTGTTCCTTCAGTTGCCTATGCCAGGGCCACGGTATCTTTTTCAAACAACCCGCGACCCCAGCGGCATCGGCCCTATTGGACCCCATCTTTTGCTGACATCTCTTTGAGGAGCGCGTGGAACACAACGCGCCGTCGACCCGGGCCTGGTCCTCACCAGACGGCGAGCTACCCACTACTCACTGCCCGCAAGCCCGCGCCTACGGTGGCCGGGAATCGGCTATCGATTCCCGCCGCCCAGGGCGTCTCCTGCGGCGACTGAGGGCGTGAGGCTGCCTCTCCCTCACGCGTTCCGCCTCCTCCTTCGCGAGCATTACCGCTTCGCAGAAGGAGGTGACGGCCTCCCATGCACTCTCGCTCCGCACCATGGCCTGGACCAGGCTCGGACGCGAGAGATCGCCGCCGCCGATCGCCTCCGTGAGAACACGGCGGTGCTCTGCCCAAGCCGGGCAGACCTCCACTGTATGCTCCACCGTGTCCTCTGGGCGATCCACACAATGGTGACACCCGGGCGTTTCCTCCCGCCTTATGCGAAACAGGAACCTCCCGAAACAACCGTGTCCGGTGAGGACCTGCGTCAGGCGGAAGGTGAGGACGCCGTGGCGCCTCTCTAACCACTCCTCAAAGAGGGGACTTATCGCCGCAATTGTGGCGTGCCCAGCGCTGGGCTGCGACAGTCGCACTCTCCATGTCGCCATGAGATCCCGCCGGAGCTCTGTCCGCTGTACCGTGATTTCTCGCGGCAGCGGAGTTACGCCCCGGCGTTTCGCCTCCTCGCGCCACTCCCACACGTGCGCGAGGACTTTCGCCTCCAGATCCCACGGCGGCAATCCGGCAAGGAGGCTCGCCGCCTCACCGGAGACCGTGCGGTAACCCCGGACTAGCCGAATGGCCATGACCCTCTGACAGGGGCTCCCCCTGTGGGGAACGAACCTCGTCTTAGCTTAGCGTGTAGTCGCTTAGTCTGTAAGTTTTATGTCCCTGGCTTTGAGTTCGCTTAAGACAGCCACAGGATTGACCGGTTAAGTAGTCACGGCCTCGCTAGGCCAACTACGAGATGCCATATAAAAAAAAAAAAAAACTTGACGGATGAGACGCTGTCCGATAGCGGACACGGCACAACAGTGCTCTGAACTGTCAGGTTGAACAATGTTGTAATGTTGAATTTCTGTTTACTATGTTGTTTTTTTACTGTGTTATTATTTTTAAATTATATGCTATTTATGAAGTATTGTTGTATCACTTGCTGAAAATGTAATAACGAAACTGTTTATGATTATTATTCTACCCTACCTCCCACATGATGGCATGCTGATTCTCTACTGGTTTTTATAGAAAAGTTAACTAAAGATAGTATTCTTAGTATTAGTATTCTCGTATTCTACTTCTTAAAAAAATGTTGCATTCAAAGTTTTTACCTGAAACCCACCTTGAATAAAATAAAAAGGTGACAAATTTATCGTCGTTTTCATTTCATACTGTATATTCTTTACGTATTGATTTCTACGACGATTTTACTTTTACAAAATGATAAGGGTTCTATATTAGTTCCTAACAATTACTGTAATAATTAGACAAATTAAAACCCACAAGTTAGCGTGTTACTTTCATATTATAAAATAATAAATATAATTCAAACATAAGTAAGTATATCAACTAACTCAACGAATTAATATTCACTGGGCTCTGTTATCGATGGTATCTGTAAAAAGCTATGTCTTTGTTGGCCATGACAGGCCGTCTGACATTGGCAGTTCAGGTCGATGACCCCCAGTTTGGGCCCAACCGAGCGATTTCGGCTCGTAAGAATGGAGAGCCGTGATCACTGCAAAAATATGCAGCAGGTTTTTGTAAAATTAAAAGGATTGGTTCTAGTTCACATAATATATTATGAGAATTCCTGCCAATAAGAATTGGCAGGAATTTTCCTTAGTTTATTTGAGTATTCGATCAACTTAGTACCTATGTAGTTATAGTATAATTAACACTAGCTATTGCCAGCAGCTTCACTCGCGTGGAGGTCTGAAAAACGTACTACTGGGATAAAAATCGCCTTATGTGTTAATCTGCCTGCCTAGCCTTTTAATAAAACAAAATAAAATTAGTTTAATTCAAATCTATATTATAAATGTGTGCCATATTTCTTCCAAATCCTATTAGTAGCATAATACTAATGATTCAAATATTATCGTTAATTCATGCAATCCTAGTACTTACTTTTTGTTAGGTTACAGATGTATTTTACACTTTCAGAACACGTTTACGGCAGTATCTGACAGTTTCATAACAGAAACTTGATATGGTCGCCCAAAATGTATCACTTATATGAACATTTAATATAGTGGGAGACTGGTGCCTAAACTGAGCTCTAGGACTGTATTCCAGGACACCAAACTAAACTATTTATCATTGTTTTGTAGCTTAGTTTTATTATTAAATTATTATAAGTATATATAACTATTACAATTTTTAATCAAACAACCCACTTAGTTTATTTATTTATTTATTTAAATATAAATATTATGTAGGTAATAGGTAATACGGTCTGGTCTCCGCAACTCCACGTCAATGCGCGAATCTTGCGTATTAAAAATATTATGTATTAGGTATGCTGATACTGTGTGTACTCCCCGTCACTTGTCCCTAAAGGTTCATTCGAAAACCAGCGTCAGACAGCATCTGTCTGGCATTAATGCTGAAGTGAACCTTTTTGACGCAGCCATGAGGCACACACTACTGGTGATTAAACATTTTTTTATTTCTTATTTGTATTTTGTGTTTCACGAACTGTGTCAAATAAATGATATTCTTTCTTTCTTTCTATTTCTTTCTTTCCGACTTGCTACATTATTTTTATAGCATTTTTTTCCAAACTAACATAACCTTGATAATTATGAACCGATTTAAATAAAACAAACTAATTGTTGCGAAGCTTACCAAAATACATTAGTGAAAAACGCACCCGATTTTGAGATTAGCGCGGTCAAACGCACAGAGAAACAGTTAAATTCTAAAAAATATTGTATTGGGTTCTATTGCGTTAATAAAGACCCCGATAATAGTTTTTCTTATATATCTTCCATGTGCAGACAGCGATCAGTTACACTTTTATTATATGTAAGTACCTATAGCTATATTGCGGATCGTTTAACATCTCGTAAAATAAAGGTCTATAAAGTCGTATGGAGATACTTATATTTCAAGATTGCCAAATAGTATCTTATTTAAAGGTAACACAATCTTCAAAGGTACATTATCTAAAGATTTATATTCTTATTTTAGACGTATAAGAAAGGCCCGTGACCCTGAGACTTTCCCGAAACTCATCTAAATTCGAGTCCTGAAGGATTATGAAACATTCTAAACAACTATTTCACAAAATCTTTGGCAATCCTATCAAAGGAACCATCATTCATCATGTTTTCTGTT
The DNA here is from genome assembly GCA_948252095.1 of Dicycla oo. NCBI lineage: Eukaryota > Metazoa > Arthropoda > Insecta > Lepidoptera > Noctuidae > Dicycla > Dicycla oo. Next base: position 22,077,894 of record OX411716.1, read on the forward strand.
TCTGCACATTATTTTCTTCACTCGATAATTAATTCATAATAATATCCTGGGACATTTTCACACACGGTCATCTGATCTACTAAGCAGACTAAGCAGAGCTTGTACTATGGAAACCGGATAACTGATATACTACATATACAATTTTTTTTTTGTAAGTACATACTTATATAGATAATTACACCCAGACTCAGGTCAAACAGACATGTTCATGCACACAAATGTTTGTCCTGGATGGGAATCGAACCCACGACCAGCGGCGTGATAGATGGTATCTTAACCAACCACGCCAACTGGCCTGTCCAAATTACCGCCTTATGTAATTCATTCAAAGCCTCTAAATAGTAAATGCTATTCTAAATTATTGTTAAATAAAAATGCAAATAGGTATGTGCGTGTTTTCTGTCACTGAAGGAAAACAAACCAGCTTTTATTCTTATTTACATTTACGAAAATAAGAATGCGTAAATAATAAAATAATAAACTAAAAAAAAAAAAACACTATTACGTTAGTATGTTGATTGTAGAATAATCTGACAAAAAATCAGAATGATCGCATGTATGTATATTATTAAGGTTTTTAATCGCTAACATACATTTTTAGAGGTATCTTCGTGATATTTTTCTATGGTATCAAATTAGTTGTATAATATTTTCAACACACTATCCAACTAGCATATATCCTGATGAATTATCAATATAATATACTAGCATGAGCTAGTATATTATAATATATATATTATTATATATATTATAATAGCTGACCCGACAAACGTTGTCCTTCCAGTTTTACCGAATTTTCAAATTTTCCCGGCAATTTTTCTAACTTTTTCTTTCATACAAACCTTGTCCTGACAGTTACAAACACAACAAAAAAATAATAAGCCAAATAGGTGCAACCGTTCTGAAGTGATGCGCGTACATACATTCGGCGATTGATTTTTATATATTTAGATTTTTCTGATTTTGTTTACTGCAGTGGATCATATACTTTTAGGCATTATAAAACTTGCGTTTAGCTTCTATAGGTCCCTTAAATTATACTAGGTTGATCAAAAAGTAATGATAATCGGTAAATATATAAATATTTTTTTGCTTGCTTAGTTACCCAGTAAGTCAGCATAAAACAAATCATATAAATAGACTACAATTCTCGGGAGGCATTCGAAAAGTTATGCATATTGAATAGTTATTCATTTCGAGTAGTTTTTTTTTATCATTACTTTTTGATCAATCTAGTAATTTATACCTACTAGTAATTAGGCACTATTATAGTTTGACAGCATTATTAATCCCATTGGGTACCGTTCGGGTCACTGATTTGGTCGCAACTCTACGTATTGAAAGAGACTTCCTAGTGTCGTATATTCCTAAAGTTCTAAGGTTAAGGTAACTCAAAAAAAAATAACCGATCAAGAGCGAGTTGGACTCGCGCACCGAGGGTTCCGTGCCATCATATATTAAAAAAGTGTGCTATTTAGAGACATCGTTTTATTTTTCCTATAATCTTTAAATAAACTTTTATCACATAGAATAATTTCAGATTTTTTTCTATGCAAACTTCGGAGTTAAGGGGGGAAAGATAATTTTTTTACGGTTTTCATCAAAAGTCGAAAACTATGCGGCCTAAAAAAAAGAAAAAACGTTTGAGAATGTGCAAACAGCGCTCTTTCATATGATTACCCCACATGCTCTAGTAGCCCCACTTCGAATTTTATAACTCTTCGAAAAAAATTCCTATTGAATCATATTTACTTATACACGTAGGTATATGATAAAAATCGAAATCATTATCAATATTATGAATATATTAAAAAAATATGAATATAGAAGCCTACAAGCTACGGGTACAATACATAAATACGAAAAATTTGGGTACGAAGTAAAAATAAAGTGTTATATCATATTCACAGAAACACATTTTATTTGCTTGATAAGAACAGCTGCAAAAAAAATTACACAAATTAAAATAATTGCGTCTTACACGCTGAGTTATGACTATGTACAGTTGTACACATGTGGTTTGTTAATTACATACTAGTATTCCAGTTAAACTTTCCAGCTAAATTAAATATGCTTGAGCTAGGAGAAGTTTGATGTCCAAAGAAGGTCTCTACAGCCGCTATCAGGCTGACCGACAACCATTTGATCAGCCCGTTAATATACAGGGTTATTGGTATATGTCTGCAATCTATTTATACTAATAATAATAATAAATTTATTTCAGACCATAAGTCGATAAACAAACACACATTACAATTTTATACACAAAACATACATACATACATGGAAACACATACTACACAAAAAATACACTAAACAACTTATTTTAAATATTGGAACGACGCACATAATTGGACTATCCATCCTGTCGGCTACTATAGCTACCAAGCTGTTGGAGCTGTCGCGCACTCGCCGCATCAGGGATGCTATCCGTGTCCGCATCAGTGCGTAAAAATCTGGCACGCCATTCTCCGCGAACATCCCCGATGCACTGCAAAAGCGCGGCAGCCCCAACATAACTCTCAAGGCGTTATTGTATTGGATTATTATTTATTTAGAGTATGTAGGAGAGTTAATTTGCAACCAAAATGACCCTATGACCCTTTCGAGTAATTTGACATTTTTTGAAGGTATCATATTTGCGGTATACAACTTTGAAAATTTATGAAAAACCAACCAATACAAGATTTTTTTTAGTGTGCTTATTGCGGACAGCTGGGGCACGTCAAGTACCTGCAGTTTACGATAAAGTGATTTTTTTCATAATTATTCTATTCCGTTTTTTAAAATTTTGAATTTCGCGGGCTTTGTACTTAATGCTAAAGTGAAGTTTGACAAGATCTCAAATTCAAATTGTCAAATCAAAAGCCCGGTGACAATCATAATTTTATGTTTACTTATTGAAACTTTGTATTTTATCATGTTTTTAACTAAATATTTTTCTTTTTGTCCGACAGTGGTGTACTGCGACTACAACGGGTCAGGTCGCGCGCTGCAACTGGTGGAAGACTACATAGCAAGAGATGTCCTGCCCACACACGCTACCAGGTGTACAGGACTGTCCTACACTTCGGGACAGAGTGAGCTATATAGGTAACTAAACACTTGGTAACATTATAATTTCTGGAGTATTTTAGTACAGAGGCCAGCACATACTTCAATCTGTCAAATTTCTTTCAATAGATTTTCAACTTTATCGGTAAAGCATTAGGTTCAAGGTTGATTGGAAAAGTTTGACAGTTTTGGGTAGCTTGACTTGCTGGCAATTACATTACTGATATGCAGGTTTTTTATCAAAAGGGACGAGTTTTGTGAAGTCACCACGTTGGTTAATAGGTTGCCAGTTTCGTGCGGAAAGTGGCAAGGACGGGAATCCTGGAATTAATTTTGGTGTTAAAATAATCTTTTTCTTTAAAAAAAAATCAGATTTTTTTGTTTTTGATTATGCCATACGTATTTATTTCCTTTAATAAACCATCCTTTCATGTATATTTTTTATACAAAATAGTTTCGATGTTTCATATCCGCCAGGCGTCCCGCGACGGCTCAATCTCTTTTAGGGTTTCGTACCCAAAGCGTAAAACGGGACCCTATTACTAAGACTCCGCTGTCCGTCCGTCTGTCACCAGGCTATATCTCATGAACTGTGATAGTTAGAGAGTTGAAATTTTCACAGATGATGTATTTCTGTTGCCGCTATAAGAACAAATACTAAAAAACAGAATACAATAAATATTTACGGGGGCTCCCATACAACAGACATGATTTTTTTTTTTGCCTTTTTATAAATGGTACGGAACCCTACGTGCGCGAGTCCGACTCGCACTTGGCCGGTTATTTTGTATGCTACTTCTGGTTATGACGTTACTTCTCACTGTAAGTTAGTGCAATAGTTCGTTTTGGAGACCTAAGACCAATATTGGATCAAGCATAAACTGAAACACTTGCTGATGAAGACTACTAAACTGAATACATAAACACGTTATTTTAGAATACACGACTATAGTCGCACGTCACCGCAGCAATACATGAATCAACCGCCAATCTGAACGGTAGTCATGTCTCCGCTTCATCGCCGACATAACAGGTGTCAGTCTCATTGTCGTAGGCTATTGTCTAGTCGATCACAATAACCTGGTGGAACAATATACACTGGCATTTGTTTTAGAGACTGCATGCGGTGACCGTGTCGAATTTTCCACAGTTATTTAGATAGGGGCTTGTGGCTAAGTAATAACAACCGCACGGGTCGATCGATCAGGTCAAGCTACGCTTGCCGAGCTTGTTCCGTGGATGGGTGACCACTTTTACATACCAGCTCCCAGCTGTCTGTGATATCTGGATCTTTTACAGTCTTTACGGGTCGTCGGAAGCCCGAAAGTCTGACAACCAGTCTTATCGTATTACCCAGTAACTGGGTTGTGGAGGTCAGATAGGCAGTCGCTCCATGTAAAATACTGGTATACAGCTGCATCCGGTTAGACTGTAAGCCGAGCGCAATATAGTTGGGAAAAGGCTACGCGTATGATGATGATTAGATTGAGACTTTTTGGGGGTAAATAAGAAAAATATGAAATGAAAAGACGAGAAACTAAAAAAAATCACGTTAAGTTTAAGTCTAAGGAAGGCCAAATAAACGATGGGAAGATGATTATAGTTAACATAGGGGGTGAAACTAATATGACTGATGAGATGTATCTCAGGAGTATACATTCTGCTCTGGCCTCAAATTGGGGTAAGAGCAGAAAGACGACGATTATATTGTGACATTAAAACTTATTAGTTTTCCTATTTTAAAGATTTTACGAATATGTCAACTTGTAAGACAAATACACTTAAATGATTATTTAAGCAGACGTCTTGTTAAACTAATAAATGCAGAAAATTTTTGGCGAGAGTATCGAAAAAAACGACAATATCATTAAAACAATTTAACCTGATTGAGAGATTTGCAGTCTAATTTGCCTCTTTCTACCGACAGATCAGAATCCAAGTCGATAATCCGGAGCCTGGTGGGGGCCTGCCCTGAAGATGTGGCGGTGGTGGGAGCCACCCTGGTGCGGTTTCTCAGAGCACTGCGACCAGACAGGGTGGTGCTGTTCGTGTCCTCTCGAGAAACAGAGAGGCAGATCGCACCGTGGAGGGAGTACGATACTAAGGTAAGAAGACTTGGAAGACCAAGCTATTTTGTATTTTTCAAACATACTAAAGAACATATTATTATAACCATTACGTAGCGAGGCGTAGATTTTAGGATGTAATGTTAAGGATGTAGGAAATAAGGTAAGACAAGGTAGTTGGATTGAAGAACAGGACCTCAATGCAGTCCATGCAAATATTTTAATCGTAGACGCTTGCAGGCATTTCATCGATGGTAGCAAATTAGAGCTCTTTGTGGATTATCTGCTATTGAAGATCCACATAGCTTCTCAGTTATGAAAGCAATTATTCCTCAATTTATTTATTTTATAGCTATTTAATCCTCAATTGTACGTAATTGCACCTACCACTGCTTTTTCTCTGCATCACCCAAAGGTTGACTGGTAGAAAATGTCTATGGCATTAAGTCCGCTTCTGTACATATTTTGTGCTTGAAGTGTCAAATAAATAAATAAAAGCAAAGTTCTTTTTTTCTCTGCAAAGTCTGGCTAGTTTGCTGGTGTTAATGAAAAATGAATGTCTAGAGCCATTGATGCTGATTTTCATCCATTATGTCAACAACATAATATGGTCCAAAATGATTTTAGCCATAAAATAACCTCAAAAGCCAGACACACACACTACAGTAATAAATTGTGAAACAAGCGAAAGTTTAAATGAATCATGTTAAAACAAACCTCTAGAATTTTGTCAAGAGGACAATAAAACAATTGATGGCTGGTCTGGACGTTATTTGCAAAGTTTTTAGGAAAATTCATTAAAATGGTCGAAATGCTTGTTTTGCTTCGTCCATAAAAATGGCACAAATGGCACTCTGGACTTTTTGAAGGGCCTTAACACGTCTCTGGGGAAGGTAGATGAAAAGCACTGAACAATTTAATTGTACAGAACTGAGCAAAGATCTAAAAAAGTGATGAAAGGCAAATTATAAAAGGCTCGATCCCGAAAAAGAGAGCTGCACTGAAAGGATACGGAAGGAGTAACTTTGGAGTCAATTAAATATCAAAAACAACCCCACCAACAAGCCGGTACTTTTACAATATCAAGAAGTTGCCATGTTACAAACTGTAGATTTCATGGACATATTGCGTTATGCAGTTGCCATATGCATTCATTCGCATGTCAGATATCACGTAGTAGGTACTTGGCGCTAATTCATTGAGCTACCGACCAACGGACTGCCGTACGTAAGGTGTTACGTGTTCCGATTTAATTATTTACTGCTAACTGACTGGCAGCGTTAACAGGAGGTTTTCCTTTATTTAAGAGCTGGTTAGCTAAATACCAGCATATTTATCAGCAGTATTTTACATGGAGCGACTGCCTATCTGATCTCCACAACCCAGTTATGGGTATATACAATACGACACCCCTTGGTAAGACTGGTTGTCAAACTTTCGGGCTTCTGACGACGCGTAACGACTGTCAAAGATCCACAGCATGACACATGGCAGCGGGGACCAACGGCTTAACGTGCTTTCCGAGGCACGGAAGGGACTTGGTATGTAAAGGTGGTCACACATCCACGGACCAACCGCGGCAAGCGCAGCTTAACCTGATAAATCGACCCGTGCGGTTGTTATTACTTAGCCACAAGCCCACCATTATATTAATACATAACACCCCTTGAGGAACTGCACATACCACGTCGTAATTATTATAAGGGTGATTATAAGGAACTGAATAAATACTTTAACAAGATAAATTGGGATGATAAATTGTCAGTTGAATCTGTTGACGTTGCTGTTGACTCGTTTTATACAGAAGTTAAACTTGGCGTGGAACGTTTCATTCCCTTAGTTAATAAACCGAAAAATCATAAATACCCTGTTTGGTACAGTCATGCGCTCATAAAAATCATACGTGAGAAAATGAAAGTACACAAAAGATGGAAAAAATATGGTAATCCCAGGGACTACTACGAATTTGCATTGTTACGTTCTAGACAACACGAGGTTGAAGCATCCTCTTTTCAAAGCTATATAACTCAGACAGAGAAAGCGATAACTCATTCTCCGAAGACATTCTGGACCTATGTTAAAAGTAAAAGAGGCAGTAGTCAATACCATACCATAGATAATATCCAAAAACAATGACCTTAAATGATGAGACATTTGAGACAGGTCAAGAAATTTGTACAGCATTTAATAAATACTTTCACAGTGTTTTCATCAGCCCGTCCACGCACTCTGCTTTAGCTACGAATACTCCTAACGAACTCACCGGCTCAGTTAATGTCCTGTCTAACCTCTCTATCACCAAAGACACCGTACTTAAAGCCTTGCGCGCGTTAGATACAACAAAAGGACCCGGTAACGATGGATTACCTCCTATCTTCCTGCACAATTGTGCTGATAGTTTAGCACATCCTATATCTTTGATATTTCAAAAGTCTTTAGCCAAGTGCGTCTGTCCCTCCTTGTGGAAAGCAGCTCATATAGTGCCAGTGTATAAGAAGGGGCCCAAGACGGATATAAAAAACTATCGGCCAATATCTATTCTTAACACACTTGGCAAAGTTTTGGAAAAAATCATCTATAATAACATATATCCAATCATCTCAAACGGTATAGGCCAGAGCCAACACGGTTTCGTCAGGAGACGTTCCACAGCATCTAACTTGGCCACGTTTTGTGACTATGTCTTGCATAATATGGAAGCCGGTGGGCAGGTAGACGTGGTCTACACGGATTTCGAAAAGGCATTCGATCGTGTGGATCACGTGATCTTGCTGGCAAAGTTGCAAAAGCTTGGGATCCATGGAGATTTACTGAGATGGGTTAAGTCATACTTATCGAACCGATCGCAAGCTGTGGTTATGGGAGGTTTTAAATCTGATTTCGTTAACATCCCCTCTGGTGTTCCCCAGGGATCCTTATTGGGTCCTCTTTTTTACTGCGCGTACCTGTGCGATATTCAGTCTTGTTTCAAATCTGCAAAACATCTCATGTACGCCGATGACATGAAAATATACATGTGTGTAAAATCGAGATTTGATTGTGAGCAGATACAGCGTGATCTTGATGCTTTATTCGAGTATTATCAGCAAAATAATATTACTGTCAATGTCTCGAAATCTCAGTGCATTACCTTCAGCCGTTCTAAATACCCTACGAAGTATCCTTATGGATTTAATAATAATGCAATCGAAAGGGTTGATGTGGTCACGGATCTTGGTATAAGGTTGGATTCCAAATTGCTCTTTGACCAACATATTGATGTTATCACCAATAGAGCCTCTCGTAGTCTTGGTTTTGTAATGCGTACTTGTAAGCCTTTTAGCGATTGTCATAGTCTAAAGATTATATACTTTGCATACGTGCGTAGTATTTTGGAATACTGTAGCCCTATCTGGTCACCCCAGTACGAGGTATACATAAAAAGAATCGAAAGTTTACAGAAAAAGTTTGTAAAATTTCTAAACTATAAATCCCGGAAACGTCATGATTCCTATACCCGAGACTGCAAACACTATGATATGCTTCCCCTTGTAGATAGGCGTAAGATGTTGGATATGCTTTTTCTCTTTGATATCTTGCGAGGTCGCTTGGACAGCAGTGATTTATTATCATGTATAGATTTCTGTAACCCGAAAACACGTACCAGACACACAAAATTACTCAGTATCCCCGGCTGCCGTACAAAATACGGGAGAAATGCTGTTCTGACCCGACTGCCTCGCATCTATTCTGAAGGTTTTGAAAGTGTCGATATATTTCATTTATCCAAACAATCATACCGGAAACAAGTCAAGCAGATATTGTTTAGTGAACTAATTATGCCATAACTCTTTCTAACTCTTTCTTATTCTCATATTTTTAATAAAGGTACATATTTCATATATTTCAACATAACACGTTTCTATTGGAGTGGAAATATATTCACAATGTCAAACAATGTTAAGCAAATTATTTAATTTTATATTTTTCCTTTTGTTAATTAATATAGTCATAGTACTTAGGTTCATTTCTTAACTTTAACTTTAATTTTAATGTGAGTAATGTGTCAACAACTAACTTAACTTGTTAACTAACAACTATACTTGTTTAAGCTTTTTCTTTTGTTTTCCCTCACTACTTTCTAGTTAACCTAGTTTTTTCAATGCCGTGAAACTCTATTATTGGCTTAAGTGATAATTGTCATCATTTCGCTATCACTGAGCAGTGTAAACAAACTCACGATGCTGTAACTTTGACGCAACTGTATTGAATTGTTCATTGATAGTGGGTGAACATTCATAACTCATGTAAATTAAATATAAGCTGTTGAGTTTCCTAATAAATAAATAAATACATTATACTAGGTCCACTAGATTATTCACTATTTGACATCAGTCAGTTGGACAATTTGTAGTTCTATTATATTTTTAATAAATGGCAAGTAAAGCCGATGTCGACTATTCTGCCAGTGTCTAAAGTAAACTTGTAGTTGTAATAAGCATGAAATTCGCAAAACACATATTTGTTAGTAATGTTAGTATGTAACTGATAGGTGTCAAAAAGTGAATAACCTAGTGTACAGAGTATGGGTGTGTAACGGTTGATATAATAACAAAAAATCTAACGTTCACTTGACCTAATTTCAGTTAATATACTTTTGTTTAATATAACGATCAGTTGAGATAATGAATTGTTGATATAATTTCTTTTTATCTAATTTCTTATGATATAATAAACATTTCCTATAATGCACATTTGACATAATATTCATGTAGTATATTATTCATTTACTATGATATTCATAATCTCTAATAACTTTTAATATAATTTAGAAAATCTTCCACGAGATGTTTCATAATTGGATGCAATCTGGACTTTAGGGCACCCCGACTCGGACAGGTTAGGTTAGAAGGGGATGGCGGGGTCGTGTGAGCGAGCGAAGCGAGCGAATAGACCCCGCCATCCCCTTCGTGGTTATTTTTTTATAAACCATCCAGAAGTAGGAGCCCCGCAAAGCGGGGCTCCGTCGACCAAGCCCACCCTCGACCATGCATTGAATATTTTAAGATTTGGTTAGGTGCCATTTGAGTTAGGTTAGAACTGTGACCATTAAACATGAAAATTAGGTCAAAAGAACATTAGGTCAAATGAATGTTATATAAAAAGAATATTATACATATTGAAAATTATATAAAATGAACGTTATACTAAATGTTTTATATTAAATGAAAATTATATCATATGAAACATTAGGTCATATGAAATTAGGTTATATGATTTTATAGCATATGAAAATTATATTATATGAACGTTATTTCAAGTGAAATTAGAGCATTTGTTATTATATCATACATTACACACCCACAGAGTATAGAGTGTTTTGTGTACGTAACTTTGTTTTTCAAACAATTTTATATGATCTATCGATATCAATCAACGCAACGTGCAACTATGACGAGTAGGCGCCAGTCTCCACTTGTGGGCAATTGAAAATATATCAGGACTGGGCTGGACACGTTTGCACATTGTCTAATGAATTGTAGAGTTGATATTTCACCTAGTGGGGGTCCCGAACAACGAAATGCATGTGATGCAAGACCCGAGATGGTAGTATTATATCATCTGTGACCCGGCTGATGATGGCGGGATAAGGTTGACGTCTGTAGAACGAAATAGTCCATGCAATGGTAACCATACACTATACTGTTCAATTATTTTGGCTTGATCAAGCCGATTGGATCATGCCGATTGGACCGTATAGCGGTCGTCAGTTCAGTTGTGTTAAGATTTTTGTCGGTGGTAGACGTGATCCGCGCTCTCTCTCAACATGTCGCAAAATACAGCGGTACCGCCAAGTGCTACTGGAGTTGACGTAAATAATTACGATAATCTTTTGGCCTAATCTTCAATAAATTCTTCTATTAAATTTGTACGAGAAAACTGATTCCTTTTCATCAACCACTGTTTGCACCACGCTGCACGATCTTTGCTTTTTTTTGTTTCTTTATCACGAGTAAAATGCCCAGACGGCTAAGATATCGTCGTCTGTTACTGATGACGCCATGGCATTAACTGAACGTCGCTGCCGATAGGACGATAGTCAGCACGGTGTATTACATAAAGTAGATATGAATATCGTGAAGGCCCAGTGGTTAAGGCCTTACCTCTCATGCATGCAAGGTTGTGGGTTAAAATCCGGGCAAGACTAAATTGACTTTTTCAGTTATATATAATGTAATTCTCATTTTATCTTGGACATTACTGACATCGGTGAAGGAAAAACATCGTGAGGAAACCTGGACTTATTGTTAATAATTAGTCTTTACCTATAAAATTGCCGATTTTTGATACCGGCTAGTATTCAATTTAGAATTCCAAATTCAAATTAATTTTATAATAGTTTAGTGCAAATTAATTTGAGTAAGTTTTCCCTCCGTTCGATTATTCTTTGATATCGATGTTTCTGTAACCATGGAAAAATCGAAATTGCGCTATATTTTCGGATACTAGTTCCGTCGTGGCACTAACACCAATGCAACACAGACAGCACGCAATATTAATGACGTGTATGGACAAGGTACCGCAAGTGAACGCACGGTGCATTTTTGGTTGGATCGCTTCCGTTCTGGAAATTTTGATCTCAACCATGAGAGTAATGAGAGTGTGATGAGTTGAATGTAAATTTAGGTACAGCATTAAATTTTGAGGAAGCAGTTACCAATATAACGTGAATGCTGCCTTTGTTATGCAAAAGAGAGCATTGAGAACTATGCTTCGTTTAGACCCAACTGAATCGTGTAAGGAACATTGTATCAAGCTAGGTATTTTAACAGTACCTTGTCCTTATATTTTAATTCTCCTTACTCATTTACATAAAAATCTAAACAATAAGCTAGAAATGGACACTGAGAGAGAATATAGAGTCGGAGAAAAGTCCTGCCTACTATCCTCCGGGGAAAAATTTCAAATCCAAGGAGGCGTTGAATAAAACGCCTTTAAAGAATTTGTCTTTTCCCGTTCCCAGGATATCTATAGCAGAGACGTCAACGAACTTTCATTAAAATGGCAAAAGTGCATCGACAATATTTCTTTTAAAAAATTGTTTGATTTTGTCTATGTAAATCGGCAATTTCATAGGTCATAATATAAGTCTGAAATCGCCAACCTGTCTTGAGCAAGCGTGGTGATCAATGCTCGTGCCATCTCTGTATGAGAAGTCTTTTGCCCTGCAGTGGGACGTTAATAGGCTGGTTTTATTATTAGTCCATTTTAAATCATTTTCAAAAGGAATAGATAAGCAAAAGAGAAACGTATGCGTAGTAGTTATAGTCGATAGTCGTTTGTTTCGCTGGGTATACATACAATCTCATATTCTCTAGGTTGTATGTAAGAGATCATTGCAGGAGCCAAATCCTTTAGGAATAACATAGAGACTGCTATAATTATGATCCTTTGCAACAGCATTTTCACAACGACAAAGATAGATATTTCAACTCGTAAATAATAATTTATTCCACACACAACTGCGCAACATGATTGCAAAACTTTTAAATTTCCACTCATATAGAATATCACGACGTGACATACGGCTAGTACAGTCAACCAAAGTGCATAATAATAACCAGTGGTAGGTGCAATCAGTTGCAACTAAACGCAATACGGTCAGTAAGGTCGAATACCGATAACGCGCCCTTGAGTTACATAACGGAAGCATGTCGTTTTATAGTTTTTGCATACAATGAAAATATACGGCCGTCAATAGTGGGCGCCGCCGCGGCGATGTAAATAATGCACGGAACCGTTATTTTATAGACTATTTTATTTTATTCTATTATTGGTTTCTTAAAGCAACGATCATCTGCCTAGCCTTTTCCCAACGATGTTGGGGTCGGCTTCCAGTCTAACTAGATTCAGATGAATACCAGTATTTTAGATGGAGCGACAAATGGTTCAGTTTAGACGATTCGGCTTTTTAATTTAAAGGAAACCCAATAGTTTAAAGGTTCTGTATTAGCAAAAAATGTTTTTTTTGTGTATTGTTGCGTGTTATCTAAACGTTCTTTACTCGTATCCAAGGTATGTACTAAAATTCATTTTTCTACCTAAATACCTACACGAATTTCTCGAAACCATATTTCTTGTTTGACCTTTAAATCGTGCGTGGGTATATCAGTCGATACTGTCGATCCCACTTCATCCCTGGATTAACCTTTGTACTTTTATGATGTTTCATACCTCGATATCATTTATATTCTGTATCAGTCACATGTTCTCGTGAAAAGGTATAATTTCTAAGGGTCTCTTGTTTTATTTTGTCCTTAATGTATTTGTTCTGTAGTAACTTCAACTATGGATTTATGTTTCAAGTCGCTTTTGTTTCTGAGTTTCAATAGATCCAATTAATATACGTTTTTGATTTTCAATTCTTATTTTTTCTGACTTTAAGTTATATTTCTTTGTGATTCTACTGTTCTCCCATTGAGTCTTTCTTTCCTTAATTTTCGAATGTCATTGTCATCTATTAAATGTCTCTCGCTACTTCTCTGCTATGTCACTCAGAATAGCGTTATTAATAGTAGTATTAGTATTATCCCCTGAACTCTTCACGCTTATTATCACGTAAGATATTTACTCGTCATGGAAGTGATTTGACGATTTTTATTTTAACGTCAAAATGTCGACGTTCATGTATGAAAATACATTAACGATCTCGTTTATTTATTTTTTTTATATTGCAGATGGTTTCCTTGGTTATAATTGACTTCCTGTTTTTATTCCTGAAAAAATAAATTTCCAATTCTATTGATGTTGTCGTGTCTTCTTTGCCACCACCATTTTAAGGAAAGTGAATTTTATAATTAGCAGTCTTACTTCTGAGAATACATAATTATACCATCTAAGTTAATATTGGATTTATCACAGTTCACTTAGAAAACTTTGATAGTGTACAAATTCTGTGCTTACAGAAACTCAGCTCATAGAACGGTTTTCTTGTTTATTATGAAATCTTCTATATTTACAATCTTACCACAACCGTCTGGTTTAACGTCTGTTTTGCAGTAACTTCACAGCAGACACTTCCCAAGATAAGCAAGTGACTAGTTTCACATAATTTCCGTATTAATCATATGAAAGTCATAAAACTTTATCTCCATGTTATATTGTTGCAATTATTTTATCAACAGTAGTAAAACTTTTATGTTTATTAATGTAACATTTCTGTCAGTGGTCAAGTAAACCGACGGATTGTTTGCCAACGTGATAATTTTATTACGGACGATACAGTTGATTTTATTAGCATTATTGACCGAGCGAGCGAAGCGTCTATGCTTCAAGTCTGGCATGCTTTCGTCTGTTAGTTTGTTGCTACTCCTCTATAGGTCTCATTTTACAACCGAGCTAGACGAAACTTGGTATACAGGTTTCTCGACTTTACAAACTTTTTTGCTGTCGGGGATTTTTATTGGAGGGGTATTTCCTCCAAAAAAGGGGCAAAAACGGGCTACTAGATATCTCCATACAAAGAAAGCACTGTTTTAATTTTAGTACCTCAACGGTTTACTGCCATAGTTCACTTGGCATTGTGTTAATTTCCACTGTACTTTGGACATTCTTGTGGCTGCGCACATCTAGTATTTTCTGCCCAAGTTTATTGTCTGAATATCTATAAGTTTCTTTCTCTGAGAGCTTTGCTTCATCGTGTTTCGTGTGAAGATGAGTGTGGCTTCGTCGATGACCCTCTACAGCAGCTAAAGCCTTATACAATGGCCCTTTGTACAAAACAGTAACTATTTTTCGGAGAATATATTTCTGATATTGTTTATTAACGGGATTAAACGTGATTGAATTTCGATTCTGAATACGTTTTTCACTTTCAGGTTTTCTTAATACTTTCTTTTCAAGCTGATCAATTACTTGGTTTCTAAGCAAAAATATTGTGGAAATGACAAAAGACTGAAGACAGAATGTCTGGCACAAAACAGTTACTTCATGAATTACTAATTGAAATATTTTATTAAAGTTAGATTTATTACTAAGCATTGAAACTATCCGCAAAATAATATCATATTCAAAGGAAAATCTTGCTTCAAAAGATATTTTAAGACCTCTGAAAGTCGAGAAAGTTGTATTGTAATTTGTTACGCAATTATATTTCCTTTTACTGATATTTCAAAGTAAGATGGTTAATTGAATTCTTAGTAATAAAATAAGTTTTAAATAAGCATCATAGAAGACGTTTACTATCCTACAGGACCTACTAAGTTCGTAGATAAGTCTGCCGTTAAGTTGAATATTAAATCACAGATACATATGTATAAAAAAAAAACAACGCCACTATAGCAACGTTTGTATCAGTCATTCATACATTTACTACGCTTCATATTAAAAGAAATACGAATTCGATCTCTCCGCTTACAAATGCACATAGCAAACCCCAACAATAGTCCGGAAACCCGTTAGTATCAAGACTATGGTTCCTTAGGTCATTTCCTGTTCTTTATTATATTCTATCTAGCACCCTTCCTTCCTCATTTCATTGTATCACTAGTATACCTACATACAAAAGTAAACAATATCGTGTTTTACAAAGTATTGAAGTGTTCCCACTTTTGTCCTTGTGAGAGTACTTCACTTAGGGCCTTTGCAGACACGATACTTTTAGCATCAGCGATTAGCGTTTGTATGACTTATCAGTGCTGCATGGTGTTTTGGCGACTCTGCGTTTGGTCGCGTTACCATTACCACCATTTAGAAACCACTTAGACTTTAGTTACCATTTAGAACTTTGAAAAGTGTTGACAAAAAGCCTGACATTTCAATAAAAGTCCGGACATTTTAGTCACAAAATGCAAACATTACCCACTTAGGGCCGGTTTTTTGATCCGTAGTTAACTCAACCAATGGTTAAACATAGTAACTAATGGTTGAATTTTGGCTACATGGAATACATTCATGTTAACTCATTCATGTTTAGCCTTTCACATTTAGCTAAAATTCAACCATTAGTTACTATGTTTAACCATTGGTTGAGTTAACTACGTACCAAAAAAACCGGCCCTTAGAGTGGTATGGTAAGCAGATTTATTGTTTGATGTCGTTAAGTTGATTAGTCATTAATTAATGAACTCAGATTTATTTTTTGTTTTTAGATGAATGAGATTAAAAATTTATTTTATATTACTTTTGTAACTAAGCCGAAAAATCCGGGCATATTAAAGAGCCGGACAAAGTCCGAACCAAAGTCTAGAAGTCCGGACATATCCGGACAAATCCGGACGGATGGAACCCTAGTCGCGACTGCAGAATCAAGCATTTCAGCGACAGTTTCGATGCTGCATCGTATTTTATCGACTGACTGCATTTGAGCGTGGTAAAACAATTGAGCATCGACCCGTGTTCCGCAGTTATAAATCGCTGCGACTGGGATCCGAATCCTAATGTGGGCGGGATCTAGCGTTTAGTAACTGTCACTGTATCTAGCTTCCGAAAAGCGACTAAATCACAAATCGCCGACGCAAAAAGTATCGTGTCTGCTATGGCCCTTACTTCAGCGATGGATAACGTCATGCCATGGTCATGGGGGTTTGCGTCGTAGTATATGGCGTGTCTACGGGTCCTTAACGCACCTTGTTTACAGCAGGAGCCAACAATGACATCATACTTGTATGTACTGCCGCAATTTTTCAATCCTGGGTACGTGTCGGGAATTTATATAGCTATGCGTTATTTTGGTAGTATTCTGCTTCCTGTTTTCATAGTGTTTCAATTGTTTGGGATAGATCGCCGTTTTCGTCATAATGCAGTTTCTTACTAGGATGAGAACTTTGACAACCCACAGACCAATTATAATGGTAAACTTAGAAAATTGACAAATAAAGGAACGAATGAATTGCTTTGGACTGGTTCACGTTATCGATCTGACAAGAATGGTCTTTATGGAAATTACTTGTAGCTTTTCTTTGTCAGATGACATCATGTTTCTCCATGGAGTATTGAGTTAATTTCACTTAAAGTTCTTCGAAGGAAACTAGCTAAGGTTGAGATTTGAGACGCCCCAAGTTCGCAACTTCATTGAAATTCTGAACGTGCTTATTGGTAACTTGCTAAAGTTGTTTCGTTGTAAAATAATTATGCTCGGGTTGAAGTGTGTGCTTAATTGAATCTAGGAGTAATTTGCCTGCCGGTTACGAATTAACTTAAAAAACATGGCAAATGATATCCTCTTCTTTTAAGTCGGTAAATGAATATCCATTTCGCTGATGGAATCTGAATGCATTTAACATAATAGTAAAAAAAAACCACTACGTTGATGTCTTTTAGCGAATATTTTAAACATAATATAGCAGTTACCTATTGATGGGATTTCCATACATATTAGTCAATGACGGTGCTCCTAAAATAAAGTTTTCTTTTAATTCTTATTTTTGTTTAGCATTTTTTTGTCTTCGTGTATTCTAAGAAGAAAAATTGTTTGCTTGTTAACTTTAGTCGTTTAAAGTTTAATGGTCTGTTTTGTTATAGCTTCTTGAACGACAGTCTCTTGCTTATAATAGCATTTAGTTTTAGACATTAAAATAATGTGCTTAGGTACCATTATCTTTATTTTTATTGTTCTTTTTTAAAGGATTGGTATTTTAGTTACTGTTCCGAATGTCTTTGATACACAAAAGGAAATTGGTAATTAGTAGTTGGAAGACTTATTTCGTCTAGAAAGATGACCATCCTACGCAGTTTGGTCTAATGTATCTTCATCCTGGTAACAACTTTAAGACTTTACATTCCACTGCCTAACCTCTTTCAATAAGTCCTTAATCATCTTTTACGCTGTTCTCAGACAGGTGGTCTTATTCTACATTATGCTGGAACCACACAGACTCTGTGTCTCCGTTATCTGTTTGTTATAGTAGATAGTAACTCTTATTCTGAGAAATATTATGCTGTAAGGTCTTCACACTATTTGCTTTCTGCACAAGTTATATCATATTAGTTCATACCACTTATATAATAAGTCCGCTAATTGGGTGCGCCGACGTTTTTAATCGAATCGTTACCAGTGTAAGCTCTATTAATGCAACCCCACTTAGCTGCTATACTACCTACTTTAGGTAGTCTATGAGCTGTCACTCTGCTGACTAAGTTCCATTATTAATTAATACATCGCATTAGTTCGTATTAGCATCATTGAACTACTTTATGCTTGGTGAGGTCTGTTTGTGGCACGCGATCTTTTAGTTTTAACAATTAGCTTATCGTGTTTTGTTACATGAATGTTATTTTCATTTTGGCTATCCATCCTACCATACACTGAGTTTTCGTGTCTTTTAGCAAACGAACTAATAATCGTGTCCGTTGAATTAAAGACTTTTAAGTAGTAAGTTTTGGCTGTATCTAACCGATCAATCTGTTGTTCTACCAAAAGACATCGAAGTTCTAGGACTTTCTCTTACTTTGGATTACGTGCGTGCTTCAGGAAAATTAATATTAAAAAGCAACGATATAACGGGAATACACAAAAGCACCTCCAATTTATATTCATCTGGCAGGCAGAACAAGCAAGCAAAACGTAGAATAAGGGATTTCAATATTATAGTTACCTTTCGAACTATCTTTGTTACAATCGCTGTGAGGTCAATTGTAGGACGAATGTTCTTGAGTATTTTATTCACGGAACTTCTCGACCCAGTTCTTTTTTTAATTATTTAAAAAACTTGTAATTGTGTTAACACCCCAATGAACTTAACAAGCGTTTGGGAATTTTAGTTAGAACTTTGACGTCAACAATAGCTGACCGCATTTTTACTTTTGCAAGTGGACTCTGGTATTAATTGTCTAAAATGAGTACATATAAGTAATGTCAATGTTTAAGGCACATGAACGAAAGTGGGTAGTAATTGTGGCTGCATAAGCCTTGTTGTTAAAGAAAAAAAATCTGGTTTTGCTTACAATTCAGATACACATGGATCCAATTCTGTACATTTCCAGATGGAGTTTATTTTGGGAAAAGAAGAGATATAGAACCAATTAAACCTAATTTTGGTGCAATGATTAAGAATCACACTAAAATCGTGGCGAAGCCTTAGATTATTTGCTTCGGTGCTCTCCTTGGTAGTATTCCGCGACACAACGTGGGTAGCATAATATAGTAGGTAATTTACTAAATAACTACTTTATTTCGATTTAGCTTTAAATCAATCAATAAGCAATTCTAATAAATTCATTGTTTAGAATAGATTCCTCGTATCTTACAGGCAGCAAGACATGTTTATGTGTCTTGTTCAATAAACTGTTTATTTTGCCAATAATTTTCAAATTTACTAATATTATTATCTTGCTCGAAAGCTAGCACTGTTGTCATCATTTACATAACTGTGTTTGAATTTAAATCAATGTGTGGATCATGGCTTTATAGCTACACCTATCTTGTTTTGAGTTACTGGCCTGACACCCTTTCCCAAGCTCTTTTTTTACTACGCCTTTCATTTGTTGTTTTTGGGCAGCAGACCTTGGGAGATAGGACGTTTATTTTAGAATTATTCGAGTCTTTAACCCTAGATTACTACTCTACGTCGCAGAGGCGCCCGCATTTTTGATATATTGCTCTCTTTTTTTTTCCTTCGCGCGTATGGCATTCACGTTCGAGGACATCTCAATCATCGCCAGCACGTGTCGTAGAACGGTGGTTGCGTTACGGTAATTGTGTTAGTTTTTTGATATTACTACCCTTGGCGCTCCAAAGACGTATGAGTAGCTTGTATGTAAGTTTTGCGCTATTAATAAAATTCTTCTAAAATATTTTTTTTTGTTACTTTTTTAGTTGTTTTTTAGTTAATTACTTTAATTAACTATTTTTTAAGAGAAGTGTATACTTTAAGTTGTTTTTTTTATTATTTTTAATGAGAAAAATGTTTAATTGCCTAAGTTCCTAAAATTTGTTCCTAAGATTTATTTGATTAAAGATTTTATAATAAAAATATATAAATACTATTTAAAATTATGTTTTTCTCTTTTTAGTAATATACACAATTATATAAACAGTTAAAACATATCAATCATACTTACAGGTTTTGAATAAAATCATTAGTCAATATGATGCGCCTCGCAGGCGTATGAGTAGTTTCTTTGTACGTCGCAACATGAGTAGTAATGTCGGGTTGATAAACTTTTCTTTTCATTGTTACAGGTCATAAAAATCCCAGAAACAAAAGAAGGTTACATAGACCTGAACAACCTCGAACAGAGATTGCAGGAGAACTCTAGTTCAGGACACAGAATGATCGGGTTCTTCCCAGCGGCTTCCAAACTCACGGGTGTCTTAGCTGATGACGTAGCCACCACTCTGCTCCTCCACCAGTATGGAGCCTGGTCTTTCTGGGACTATACGCTGGTGGCGCCATCTTCTGCTGTCGACATGAATCCTACGTTCCCAGGAGTTGATGAAGAGATGGTGAAGAAAGATGCGCTGTTTTTCAACTGTGAGAAGTTCGTTGGAGGAGTGCAAGGGCCCAGTGTTGTAATTGTGAAGAAAAATGTGTTCAGTGGTACTCCGATATATTCTGTGGATGTTGAGGTACCTATAGAACAAATTTAATTTTAAAATACTTAGGTCCCAATTAAAAAAAACATTTTCTGTGTAGCAAAGAATCTTTAGAAATAAAAGAGGAAAATATTCTGAAATAGGCAACTAAAACTAATTTTGTTAGAGTAATATTTATGCTGGTTGCAGGAGTAGGTACTTCCGGGGATAAATATACTTTCCACGATGATATTTTTCAATGATTTTTTAGGTCGCAGGAACAAAACTGAATGATTTAAATATGGATAAGCTGGTGATGAAAACTTTCTTGGCATGTCTCTTGCTTTGAGAGAGAATTTTCATTGAATATTAAATCCTTATCAACGTGTTCACTATCTAACTTTTCCCATTTGCCATTTGTTCGAGTTAGTTTGTGAAATTGATATCGTGTTAACAGTTTTTCTTGGATTTTCTGTTCCTACTGCTTCTAAATTACGAGTTAATTGTTTATAATTTAACTCTTTAATTGGAGGTCAAGGCTATATTTTAGCGTTTTGAATATTTTTACATTAGGTACTTAAACAAGCAGTTTGATGATTCTTTATTTTTTTTAATTTTCATCTTATTTGAACCGTGTGTTGATAGTAAAGTGTTTCGAGTATCACCTCATTGGATTTTAGAACTTCTTCCTATAAAAATGTGGTTTCTTCCCTCAGATTTTGAGTGAGAGAATCGAAGAGTTGAAATCAACGGAGGGTGTCAGAGCTGCTCTAGTGATGCAGTTAAGAGATGCCGTCGGTCTTCAGACTATAGTTGAGAGACAGAACAACATCAGCAAGTAAGATATATTTTAGTAGTTATATTTTTCAAATACATCATAGGTACCTACCTACTCATGTTTTTTTATGAGATAGATAAAAACGAGAGGAACCGTTAAGCATAATCAAATAGAAACAACTTTCGTTTCATGTTTTTTTTTTTATATCTATCATTGAAATAGCAAAAACTTGATAAGTAAATAAATTACTGTTACATTTGCCGAATTATAACTGTAATCGCAATTACGTGCCTCGATATATATTATTATATTTTTTTTGATCATCGTACAAATTAATTACAATCATAATACTAGTAACATTTTTTCTTCGTCTTCTGATTTACGGAAATAATCTCACCTGTTGTTAAGGTTCGAGTATTACTTAGCCTATAGTAAGTAGGTAGTATGAGTATAACAACTTACACTATATAGTCTATAGGTAACGTATCAACGTTTTGTTTATCTATGGAATGTCATCAAATTCAATTCAAAATATTTTGTAAAATTTTTTGCCCCATTCTTCACAATCACAATATAAGTGAATCCTGCCTTACTGTCTGCATTCTTACATCATATTCTTTCTAAAAATAGAATTATTTCCACACCAAGGACTTTTCTTGAAGCATTGAAGCACACTCGGTAACCCAAGCACGTGTCACTTCAATAACAAGTTCATTTCGCTTCGCTAATTCGCTCGCAAACTTGCAATATCGACAGTGATCAAAGACTTTGTGATTAGGTTAGGAATACGTTACCATCGAACATAAACTACATAGTACCTACATAATATTTAAAATAGGTCATTGCTGCACTAAAAACCACAGCGCGATTTTATGTTTTTAGAAGAAAACATTGTAATGCTATTTCAGTATTGCGAACAAAAATGTTAACATTTCAAAATTGTAAGCTAAAACTGAAACAATGATGTTCCAGTGTACACATATAATAAAAGTACCAAACATGGTTTCGCCAAAACATTTTTCTGTAAAAGCTTCGTGGACGACACGAATATTTTAAATGTAATTTTTGAAATGTCATACGGCCATTACGGTCGCGATGTTTGTTTTTACGTTTTCGAATTTATCGAGACAAGGCAAGGGAAAATTACTGTGCAGCCAGGTTCATAGTGTCAACTCAGATAGAATTTTGTTTACGCAGACGCAAACAGGGGCTTATTTATTGCACATTTATGTTTACTGATTCTCAGTTAACATTTAGTTAATGTTTAAATGGAATATTTGCGAAGGAGACCTATTTTACAAAGTTATTAGGTTTTATATTTATGTGAAGCGTGCCTTTGGGATTTTTTTTCATGTAACGAGGTTTCTAAAACAATTATAGACTCATTGGAGATATTATTTTGAAAACTGCTATACCCTCTAATTCAGATATATTTTTTAAACAAGGTACGTTAAGAAATATCACTGTCAAAATGACAGGACAGAGGTACAAAACATAGTACCATAAAATTTAACAACAAAAACAAGGAAACAACAAAATGAACAAGTAACACGATGATAATAACACAACAACACAACAAAATTAACAAACACGCAGCGAAAAACTTGAATGGGGAAAAGAAAACGAATGAATTGAAAATACCACGCGAAAAGACGCAACTTAGACGTACTGTCAAACGAAATTTGAAAATGTTAGGAACTCCTGCAGTGTTACCAGTATCATAACATATTTCATACCAGAAAATCTCCACTTATTAATAACTTTGTTTAAAACCGAAAACTTCTAAAAATAATTACGGTATTATGGTTTTTAAATTATTATTTCTAAAATCAGTACTTAAAAGAAAATCTAACCTTTTTTCCGCCATTTTTTTGGGAATTACCATTAAGAAGATATTTTTTGGTCTATTATCACCTTTGTTTACAAAAATGATCTGAATTAAAGACTCAGGGTATAGGTTTGTCCTCGTTGACTGTCAAAATAAAGATAACTGAGATGAGGTTTAATGAAATTCTGTGCCTCTCCGTAGGTATCCTGAGACTTTATCGACGCGGCGCGAATCTTGGAGGCAAATAATTACATTTCATACAATTATTTACATATATGTGTATATTGTTTCCGGGCGATAAAGTTTTCACCCCCTAAATCTTTACGAAATGAGACAATTTTGGTCTCATTACATTCAGTATATCTTAATCTAGGTCTGTACGTTTTTAGTAATTCAATTTAATTAAATTAAAAAACAAAAAAACGCTCGAGTAAGTATTTATGTCATAAATATAAATATTTAGATGCTCATAAGTTATATCGTATGCAATATTTCTTTATAATAAAACCGTACGGGCCTAGTTTTTTATTATACCTAAAACATTTCCAAAAAATATGAAAGTTAGGCTATGTTTACGGGGAGAAAAACGTTATCGCTTTCTGTATGAAAATTTATAGCTTCACGATCCTCTTAAGGCGAAAGTGCCAGGGTAACTCAAATTTTCTTAGGTTTTTTTACAATTTGCAAGTCAGTATTACGAGTAGGTTGTATATCGATCAAAATATGATTCGCCACCGTAACAATTATGTGTTTACAGAATTATAATAATTAAAGCCATCAATACAACTCTTTAAGACCAGGTAATCTTAATTAATGATTATTTGATGAAAACTTGACATTTGAGGATTGTACTATTATTGATTCTAATGATTATAATTCTGTAAATACATATTTATGACGGTCGCGAACCATACTTTAATTAACATAAACCTAATACTGACTTGCAAATTGCAAAAAACATAAGAAAATTTGAATATAGCGGGCTACCCCGCGATATTTATTATCTGTTAAATGAGAAATTTGATCAAGTACTTCAAGTGTTTGTAGAATGAATTACAAATACGTAGACATTCCACTACCTACCTACACGT
This sequence comes from Dicycla oo, assembly GCA_948252095.1. Classification (NCBI taxonomy): domain Eukaryota; kingdom Metazoa; phylum Arthropoda; class Insecta; order Lepidoptera; family Noctuidae; genus Dicycla; species Dicycla oo. The sequence continues at coordinate 22,102,204 of OX411716.1, forward strand.
CCCTACATACAGGAATATAAATATTTATTTGCGCATTCCCAGGGCAACGTGGAAGTAATATAACCCGAGATTTATTACATAATATGCGACAAAATAGGTTGTAAACAATGCATTAATACTTTTATTAACTGCGTTCTTGAGTAATTCCTATGGGTCGCGTTTATTTTGCTATAAAACTATTTTGAATTGTAGAGTTCTTGGCATAGAGGGCACCAGGGCCTGTATATATTCGTATGGTACATAAATCTATATATTTCATTTTGCTGGTTCTCTAATAGGGGAACGGTCCCCTACTAGACATGAAATGACTGAGCAAAGGTTGTCGCCGCTTTGCCGGATGAAGGTCGCTACACATTTTGTTATTATCATATAATTCTGTCTATCTTTGGGAGTTTTTCAGCTGATATTATTATAACGCTGCTGAGGGTTCCCAGTGAAGTCGTAAATGGAGCATGTAATAAATTCTGTTTTTTTTTACCAAATTTTATACCAGATTACATTATTAACCAAATTTTATACCAGAGTGAATACTCACATTTCGGCAGCTTTCAAAATAAAATGAAATGAAATTGTTTTTTCTGTAAATATGAGATCGGAATCACTTTTAAACGTCAATCAATCTGCCTAGCCTGTTCCCAACTATGTTGGGGTCGGCTTCCAGTCTAACCGGATGCAGCTGAATACCAGTTTTTTACATGGAGCGACTGCCTATCTGACCTCCACAACCCAGTTTTGGGTAATACGATACCCACTTTTACACGTCATTTAAAAAAATAAGCTAGTTGGAGTCGACATTTCCTATCGGACTACCCCTGAGAAGAAATGGCGAAAAAACTCAGGGGTCAAAGTCCAGACATAATCTTGGTGAGATCATGTGAGGACCATGTAGAGATTCTCTATGAATAAGAGGATAACCAAATACACACTAAACTGCTACTAAGAAGCTCCTACATTAGTTTATTGGTATGTTTAGGATAATCTTCAAAGTTATTCCTATAAAGTTTTGAGGTATTATGTTTGTTGAAGACAATATGATGAAAATTTATAGATAATATCTACAACTTCGTGAGATTATAGCCCCAAGCACAAAGGATAAAGACTTGTCCGTCTGTACAATGCCAGGGACACAATTAGTGCCTTGTAACTTTATCTGTACCTTGGTTATGAGTTCGATTGTATCTGTCCCAAGTTGACATAGACTTTATCTACAAACTCCATTATCTTTTCTTTTTTATTTAAATTATAGGCTACATTTTCTGGTTACAAAGATCTGTATCTTGTTTGAATTTGAAAATTGAATTTCTATAATTCTATTAGAGTGAGAATACACATGCCTGTAAGTTGCACAGTATAAGTATGCAACATGGTCTAGTGTATTTGCGAATTCATTCATTCTTTCATTCATAATCACGATAACCCCGTAAAAATAATAATACTTGAACAGGGGCCTCTTTGACAGCAGCCAAGAGTGTTCCTATATCAATCACTAGCTTCTGTCCGAGACTTCATCCGTGTGAAATTTCTTGTTTTAACGTTAAATATATCCTATGACACTCTGCAATACTATAGCTTCCCATTATTAAAAGAATTTTCGGAATTGGATCGGGTAAGTAAGTATTCTGTAAAAATATGACCGTGAAAACGTAGCTGAAGCTAGTGATTGATATAGGAACACTCTTGGCTGCTGTCAAAGAGGCCCCTGTTCAAGTATTATTATTTTTACGGGGTTATCATGATTATGAATGAAAGAATCGAATGAATTCGCAAATACACTAGACCATGTTGTTTAGAAGTTTGGATCCACGTTACAAAAACAGTGTACCTATTAACTATCAAAATAAATATTAAACGATAATATTTTATGTATATATCGGCAGGTGTATATCGGCAGTAGTTCCGAAGATTACCCCTACAATATTAGTATAGATTTAGTAAAGAGGGTTTGGTGATCGCAGCAAGGACACAAAAAATAGTGACTACACTTAATGCTTTGAAATCCATCATTGTGATTAATAATAATTCTACAGTAGCTCTTGCTACTAATAATGCTACTTGGAAAGTACCTAATGGAGTTTTCTATTTGCATCTTACCCACAAAGCAACTCGGTGAATAGCTCAAGAATAGTACCTATTCTACACTTACAATGTGCCAATATTCTTTGTATAGATAGAACATTAATAACTTCATCATTTTATGGAGTTGTTTGTTTGTCCACCTGTATATATTTACATACAATTATCTAGTATTGATGGCGTTATTATCCAAATGATTGTTTCAACGGAAGGTTTAGAACTATTATTTTATGAGTCACGTATGTTAGGCACCATTTATTTAAAGTTTCGCAATGTCAAGGACAAATAAGATATAGATTTGAATAATGGTTTTTCGAAAAACAAACTATTTGGTATTTTAAGACTGCTCAAGTTTTAAGACATAGTGTAGGTACAGGAGTAGCAAAAATTAAAAGGGTTCCATTTTGCCCTTTGGTTTCGGAACCCTAAAAAGGCACATGGTTGCATTTGACACATACCAACTTCATTCACTGCTGGCTTACGCCTCTCTTTGACTGTTCCAGTCTCCACGATCCTACCCCTATCGCATCCTACTCTCTGTAGATTAATCAATAGTTTTCAACATAATTATACCAAAATGTCGGATAGTTTCTCCAGTAGTTATTTCATGAGCGCGGCGCCGAGTCTCAACTCAAGCCCGTGCGTTATAAATGCACAGAGTTGCTGTCAGACTATATCTATTAATGAGTTGAATTGCATATAAGTAGGAAAACTGCGAATTACGTGGAAGTTTCTTTACTGTTGGATATTGATCATGCTGTGTGAAGTTTGTCATTACGGAAAAGAATTAATAATTAATTCTTGTATTTATTAATTTCCAAGAATAGCCTAACCTAACCTAACTATACTGATTCGACATTTTGCCATACCTAATGACTGTTTGCTATCTTGTCTCAATCTTTAGTCTAACGCCAAGCTGTTTGGATATCTGTAGTTACGAGGGCTACTAATATGTTGGCAACTCGCAAATCGGGAAATAAAGAACCCTAAACGTCCGTGTTTTTGTGTTTTTCATGCCAATATTTCGTAATGCTCCTCATAGGTCGGACAATTTTAAAGACAAATATACTGCAGCCGCCAACTTTGGCACTATTCCCGTTAGCTGCTTTACCGCAGTTTTTATTTCGCTGAAGCTTCCGGGACTCGAATATACATTGCAAATTATTTTGGGAACATTACAACTACAGGAAAATACATTGAGAGAAAATTTATGAGCTTTGGAGTTTAATATGATTAATCTGTGGACTTATATAGTGTGTTTCTTCTTTCTAGACTTTTCTTTACATAAATTAAGAAAGGAAAATATGTTATCTAAACCTCACACTGCAATTGTAATTTGATCTGCTTAACATTAAACAGCATTGGCCCCAAGATAGTTCCCTGTGAAAAACTTTTCTAAAGCTATTATGATAAAAAGTAATACATCTATCCCTGATGGCGCAAGTATCTGATATGCGAACAATAATGTTCTGTTGGATTAACACACATTTGCGATTTTGTTAGTTGAAACACTATTTAACATTGAAACTATATATTATATAATAGTGTTTCTTTTGTAGTTTCAAGTGCTTGATGAATGCGAATGTCTGTTGTAACATTAATATGATATTAATTCATGTTATCTGTTAGCGATATCTATTGCTTTGTCGGAGATATTTTATATGTAGACAAAGAATTTTTTTCTTCCGCATTGAATTGGAATAAAACAATATTTTTTTCAAACAACAGTTAATTCATTAACTACAAGTTGTGTATTAAAACCACTTTGCCATTGTAAAAGGCTTTATGGAAGAGTCAAATTATGACTTGGTAAGTATAACATTTATCCAATTGTATTTTTATTTCCAGTTACTTATAATCGTGTGATCTACATATCAATTAATGACTTAAAACTGAAGTTAAAAAAAATGCTGATTTATATACAGAGTGAATGTCTTTTGATTGGATTTTGAGTTATAGTCCTGACTAACATGAGAAAGAGAAGTCACGAATTGATACAAACACAACGTAGACGATAAAGAAGAATCCTCCAAGTTTTAATATGAAATTTACATGTAAAACTATTTAAAATAAACATGCCCCATTTCAAAAGACTCGTTGAATGAATGTGAACTATGTTGGCGCTGAGTCCCCTCGCCATAACGATTTGTTTGCAGTACGAGTTGGTACCGCTTTTTTCTACGCTTGGCGCCTTCTCAATTTCATGTGACCCATTCGTCTTTAGGTGTTGGATGTTGCAGTATATCGATTGTATGGTAGAATGACATTGTCATGCAGATTACACCTGGTATTGTTACTATGTTACTTGGTTTCGTTAAATTGGGAATTTCAGCTTCCGGTAGAAATTTATTTCAGTAAACTGATCATATTCTCATTTTAAAAAATCTGACAATAACAACACACACTAGTCATAACTTAGAGCTATAAAATACGGATGTCAAATTCATCAAAATCCATTACATAAAAGAATCTATTCAAGAAATTCATAAATATGGGAATAGGTTCGTAAACCGATTTTCATATAGAACTCATTTTCCTGAGAGCATCAGAGGAAGCGTTGCCGGATGACCAAATACTTCGCTTCCTAACTCAGCATTGAACGCTTTCCGATGGGAAGAACCAATTGACTGAACACTTACCGATAATTTAACCCAACCCCGTTCTGAGAATCTATCAAATACTGCGGATGATTAGTGGCTATTATTATTATAACCCCCAACTGATGTCATTTGGACGTTTTAATATTGTAAGGATTGATGTTTGTAAGAGCTGTGTGGTATCATTTTTATTGGGCCTATATGTATCCGTGAAAAGGATTTTAGTTGTTTCTGCTTTGGCTGTATTATTATTATTATTATTATTTCTCTATTTTACCTGTTTGTTTTCTTCTAATATATGGTTTGAATCTTTTTTATAACTAATTTAATTGTGATCTCACCTAGGTTTAGCAATACATTTCTTTCTTTTGTGCTTCATTTTGTATATTTACACTCTAATCACGTTCAAAACTGATGATAACACATCTACACTATTATGCATACAAATACTGACCTATGGTATATCCAAGGAAAATCAAACAAATTATAATAAAAACAACACAATTGCGCAAGGCTATCGTCTCGAATTCGCATTTCCGCAAATGTCCACGTATGAGCGTAGCACGGGCATCGAATCCGGGTCATTGCAGCACTGCCCTCGAAAGCCGGTAAATGGGTCAGAGGAACTGACGCCTGAAATAGAACAAGTTGCTATGTGGCGACGAGCGTCCGTGTTCGTAATGTTAATGGATTGGAGAGATGACTTTTTAGTATTTTGTTCACTCTTAAAATGACATAGAAGTTGATAGATCGATAATTTATTCAGATCTGGTCATCATTTTATGGTGTTTCTAAGCCAAAACATAACTCAAGACTTACAAGTTGATCAAAAATAAGAGCTTTTTGACCATAATGGTTACAAAAGATAGCCTTCAAAGTCGCCCACAAAAGCTTTTATACGAGCTGATGCTAAAGACATAGCTTATTATAGTGCTACAAATTAATAATCCCTAAAAAATACGATAAGCTCATAGCTTATCGTATTTTTATAGCGAAAGTACTCACAATTTAATTATCATCCCACATATCACACAAGAATAACAAGTTCACGAACAATTCACTCAGTAGACCCATATGACTTCATTGCCCAAGGATAGGCTGGCAATTGTCATAACTTTACATTATTGCCACCTTTGAACTTAACTGCGTCATTGCTATATTTAACTGCTCACTTAATTCTTCTTTCCTGGATATTTCCGGTCTCTTTTTGGTTTTATTGTTAAGGATAATAGTGCTATATTTATTTCTAGAAGTTAGTCTTATTTTCAATTCTATTGCTGGTCCAGTCGCTTCCGGTATCCGGCTTAGTGATCGGAGAAAGGTCATCTAAATCACCTTGATTACCCGTTTTGGGGATCTTTTTATTTAGAAGTATTTCCTACTAATCTCACATTCTTGTTATATTATTGATTATGATTAATTCGTAACTTCCTAATAGAAAACTATTCATTTAATTAACTTGCATATTCTCACCTATACTGTGTTCTATAATAATGTCAAATTTACATTTATGTGAACGCTTTGATTTTGGAAACAATAATTATCTTTGCCAACAATGGAAACATAGGCTTTGCTTTAGTTTAAACTTCCGACCACTGCCACCACTCATCGTATATAGGTATACCTACGGAAAATCGTATAGTGAAGATTTTCAATTTTCAAAAGTCACCATGATTGTGACTTACTTTTATCTTCAAACCCTTGGTAATTATTTAATTCAGCAACAATACCTAATCTGTCATCAATGAGACCGTGTTTATACATCTAGATAGCTTCCTAACAACCTCCGCAGATGCATGACGTAACCACACACCACAGTTTAGGGTCATTTTACTGAGAAACATAACAATGTCATCTTTGTTCCTTGATATTCAATCCACGTGCATGACCGATGATAGCATCTTACTGCAAAAACTTAGCGTACAGGTTGCAGAGGTCAAATTACGGTCTCGTGCAGAGTAAAACTAGATATCAAAACATTTGCTGATAATCACGATCATTTCCTGTCTCCACAATGCACAAATCAGACATATACCCGTATCACATCATCATCATCATTAGAAGCCTTGATCCACCCACTGCTGAATAAAGGCCTTCTCCCTTTTGTGCCATGCTTCCGTGGTCGATGCAACATAATTGTATCATAATTCCATCAATTAGCAACCGCATCGGATGGTTAGACCGTTTGTGCAGCCAAGCGGCTTAACCTGATCAGGATTTCGCTGTAATGCAATCATTATAGCAAAATCCTGATCAGGTGAAGCCGCGTGGATTCCTAGAAACCACACTTCTAGGATTACTTCTAGAACTAAGTATACCTCTTTATATCGATAGCGATTCTTAGTAGAATTATGTCCTGAAACCTGAAAAACTTTATTATCAATCAATCAATCATTTTTATTATGAAGGAATGGATGTACTCGTACAACACCATAAAATTACAGATATAAATGAATGTAGTTACAAGAAGTGATACAATGGGCGGTGGATCTTGTTTGTCTATCTAACTCGTGCTGATTTGTTCTCATTCAGTGAAAAAAGATATTTCTAGTGCTTAAATGTTAACCCAAATTAAAGCCATCTTACTTTCACTGGGGTGAACATTAAAAAAAAACTTCCAATATTACAAAATCATATTGAAATGTCAATAATTTTGCTCCAGAACTGACTGAAATATTCCGTTCAATGACTTCACTCAACACGGTCACGGCAGATATCGGATCACATGATAGTATTATATGATGACATAGTAATTCCGCATATCAAAGGAAAAAAGAACATGTGAAAATAAAAATAAAAGTAGAATTTCTTGATTCACAATATATTTGCTAGTTATCTGGTATAATTCACAATAAAACGGCGTGTTTTTGGAACAGAGACGCGATTAGTAATGAGTCCGATGCTACGAGTATAAAGTTTGGCCAATTTGAGGACGGTAGACCGTGTTGTAAATACGATAGCTTTCAGACTGTTTTGATAGAAAAATAGTATATTTTCGTATGTTTTCTGAGATACAAAAAAAGTTTCATTTCTTCCGCCTTGATCGTTTTACCTATTCATAATATTATCATATTATATATTATCATTCATTATATTATATATTCATATTCATTATATTTAAATAATATTATTATAAATAAAATAAACTTCACATCACTTAATCACACGTCTCTTTTGTTCGCTTTATTGCATAAATACGAAAAAGTACCTATACAAACCCCTGAAATACAGATCATTCTAAGTCAGGAGCTGGGAAATCTATGGGATTTCGTTACAATCCTAGGTATACGATAGATTACAATAATAGTGAATACATATTAATTAAATTCTAATGCTATTATTCGCGATGTTTTAAGGAGGAAGCGTCAGGGTAGCCCGCGAAATTCAAATTTTCTTAGGTTTTTTGCAATTTGCAAGTCAGTATTGTATGTTAAATAACGTATGATTTGCGGCCGTAACAAATATGTATTTACAGAATTATAATAATTAAAATCAGTAATACAACTCCTTAAGTTAGTATAATCCTCAAATGTCAAGATTTAATGAAATATTCATTCATTAGGATTACCTGGTCTTAAGAGTTGTATTTATCTCTTTAATGATTCTAATTATGTAAACAGACACTTGTTACGGCCGCAAATTATAATTTGATCAACGTACAATCTAATACCGACTTGTAAATTGCAAAAACGTAAGAAAATTTGAATTTCGCTGGCTACCTTGACGCTTCCCCCTTAACATAGCGGTATTCAAAGTCCAGTACATAGGGAAAACAGAACATGCATTTTAAACATGCTCGCAAATAATATAACATATCTATAGCTAATTAATAGTTTCCGCTACGTTTAACATGAACAGGACATAACAATCTAATGAGATGATTATATATTTTTATGAACACCACAATTTCGTTTACGTGTCGTATTTTACATTGTCGGATGTAGTAATTATGTAGTAAATATAAACAAATTGTGGGGCATTACACCGTTTTTGGTCAGTCCAATGTCAAGAACTGCAAATGCTTTACGAATTCACCAGATTTGGTTTTCAAAAAGCTTTCCTAAAGGCGGCAATATGGTCCATGGAAAAATGACTCCACCTCGACATAGTATGTTTCCTTTTTTAGAACCTTACTATTTGACATAAGGTAAAGGTTATATTTACGTTACACGTCCGTGTTTGGGTCATAGAAATACATACCTACGTGTACCAAATTTCAACTTAAACGGTTTATTAGATTCGGAGCAAATTGGCTGTGACAGACGGACAGACAGACAGACAGACACACGAGTGATCCTATAAGGGTTCCGTTTTTTCCTTGTGAGGTACGGAACCCTAAAAACAAATCTTTTCTCTTCATAATATTTTATAACTGTTGCCCACGACTTCGTCTGAGATTCAGAATTAAAATTTCCCTATGTCCTTCGCCATGGTCTACCCATGTACCAAATTTCTTCCAAATCTATTCAGCATTTTAGTGTGAAAGCGTAAGAAACAAACAAACTTACTTTACCTTAAACCAGCCACAAAAACCACGTGTTTAAGTGCTACAAACGTCATTGTCTCGTCCGTTCAGAGCCTTATATGACTTTTCCATATAATTTTTGCGTTGTGATATCAATGCCAAATGCTTCGTAACTCACACTCGTAAGGAAGCATGTTTAATTTGTACGGCGCCGGCGCTAGCTCGTACTTTTAATTTTTAAAAGGTTACAAGCTTTTATTTAGTTTCCCTTGTCCCGGTGTCTGTCTGTAATCGAATCTTGCAAGTTAAATTTGACCCACTTCCCGGTTTCCGATTGAGCTGAAGTTTTACATGCATATGTAAATCGGATGACAATGCAATATTATTATGACATGAAACTGATCTGATGATGAAGCCAGAAGGTGGCCATGGGAACTCAGTAATAAAACGACACAACCGTAACGAGTTTGGGCTTGTTTGGTTCTTCTTGGCAAGGACTCTTGTCCTAGATGATATCCAGACTAATAAAAGCTTGTATGAAAAAAAAAACACTTATTTACAAACAAAATTCTACGTTTTAGTTGTGATGAGACAGTGTTTTAAAGGATTCAGACAACGATTTAACTCTTAAGAATAGACTACACGGCCGCGGTAAATGATGCGTATAAGCCTTACCGCTCGGCCACGACCTTGCCGCTAGCAGCGGCGGCTTGACGCGGGGTGGGGAGCGGTGGGAACAAATCGCGCCTTTAATAAAAAAAAGAAATAACTCAAAATTTACATATTTTGAGATTTTACCATAAAGTGAATTAACTTCGCACGGAGAAGACGTTCAGTCTTACAGCCGACTCGATACGATGAAAATGACAGAGATTTATTTATTATTTTGTGACAAATTGAAGCCATTAAGTACACAATGTCAAACTTTTAATGCGTTTACCCAGAAAATAGAAATTATGAGTTATTTCTGTTTTTGATTAAAGGTGCGAAATGTATGAAGCCGCTGCGTGCGGCACCTAGTGGCGTGCTACTTACAATTTTTAGTATAATTGTCCAAAGTTAAACGAAAAGGATCCAACCCAAATTATGTGTAATGTGGATTGGATCCTTTTTGTTTAAGGGGGAAGCTTCAAGGTAACCCGCGAAATTCAAATTTTCTTACGTTTTTTGCAATTTGCTAGTCAGTGCTAAGTTGTATGTTAAATAAAGTATGATCTACTGCCGTCAAAAATATGTATTTACAGATTTATTTACATTAGAATCACTATTACAACTCCTTAAATGTCATGTGTATAATCCTGAAATGTCAAGATTTCATGAAATAGTCATTGATTAGGATTACCTGGTCTTAAAGAGTTGTATTGATCACTGTAATGATCCTAATTATGTAAACAGATACTTGTTACGGCCGCAAATTATATTTTGATCGACGTAAATTGCTAAAAACCTAAGAAAATTTGAATTTCGCGGGCTACCTTGACGCTTTCGCCTTAACCATGGACAATTGTTCTTACCGCTCGCCGCCCCTCGCTAAGCTCGGCCACGACTTTGCCGCTACCCGGTTGGTAGCGACAAAGTCGTGGCCGAGCGGTTAGAGAGATGAACTAGTCTACTTCATGAAATATTGGCAAGCGTGAGAAGTAGAAAGAATGGAGAGAGGCCTTTGCCTAACAGCACGGATCAATTTTAAAATAAGATAGAGCAAATAGTTCATAGCCATAAAGTAGATTTAAATAAAGACCTCGAATTCGTACAACGAACACAGCAAAATTGCGAGTAAACAAATTCATCCTCACCCTACTTACTCGTATTTATCGTATAGATAAGTACATCAAGGGTAGTGAATACAAGGGGCTTAGTTCTGAGCAAGCGATGACGTAATGTATGTTTGTTTGGTGTTGGTTTCACTGCCATTACCATGACATTGTGTGATCGAGTGGTACTAACAACCGACATCAGTAATTACATGTTTTGATGGTCTATATGTCTAAATATGTGGCACAAAATACTCCAAAAATAAATAAATTTTGTTGTTATGGTGTCGTCATCTCAATCGTGTTAATTAGACCATAACAATACGCATTACACGAAAAGTTAGCGTGTTGTGACAAATAATATTAGTGGCGTTGTTCTTTGATAAATCGGTACCCTCGTTTTTATGACCCATTTCTTTCCTAGTCATTCCAAAGAGCAACCTAATGAGGTTCCATGTTCACAGACTGAGACTAAAATTCTTTGCTTAAAATAATCTTTGACTAGGACAATAAGTATTAAATCAGTCATGGTCACGGGCGCGCCGTTTGACCATGACTGAACTAATATTATTCACTGCCATATATTGCCATATTTTCTAACGCCTTTAACATTCATTTATTGACTTTAGAATCGCTTTACGTTACAAAACAAATTTTAGGAAACCAAAATAAATATTTTCGCAATAAATCTATGGTATGATATCTTCCGCGTTAATCAAGAAATAGATATGCGTGATATAACCGTAGAACATGTGGGTGGTAACTGAAATAACCGCGATATTTTATGAGTTGTGTCAAAAATACGCTGGAAATTCGAATAACAGAACTCCAGAATAGAAACGGGTGTCAACTTCCATAACTCCAAGCTATATTATCGTGGTTGACGGGTTTGGTGATAATTTAAAGGCTTCTACAAACAGACGCGACAGAAGAACCGCGAGTCGCGCGACGAGCGGTGCCTTTGTGTCGCGTGCGATTACCGTCGCGTGTCGTGCCTGTTTGTAGGAGCCTAATACAAGTTCATTCGGCTATGTATGATACGAAAATTTTCATTACGCAGTTACGACATCAATCTTTGTCTTTGAATATATTTTCACTTCATAATCAGCGTATAATGTTCCCACTGCTAGGACACAGGCCTCCTCTCGGTGAGAGCAAGTTTTTTTATTTTTATTTGAGATGGGTTTGCTCTTGACTCTAGTCTAGGTCAGAGGTGACAGAGACAAAGTCGACGATGGAGAGAGCTTACCCAGAAGAAGCCTGTTCAGTCTCACTTTGAAGAGATTAGGGTTGTATGCACTCGGAAACACAGACGCAGGTAGTGAGTTCCACTCTTTTGCAGTGCGCATTATGAAAGACATTTGGAAGCGCTTAGTGCGAATTGGTGGAATATCAACCAGGTAGGGTTGGTAACTGGCAGTGCGTCTAGATGTCCGATGGTAGAAGGGGGCCGGTGGAATCAGGCCGTGGAGTTCTTGGGCACACTCACCGAAGTACAATCTGTAGAAGACCGACAAGCAGGCAACCTTGCGGCGATGAGCCAAGCTGTGAAGCTTGGCATCCATAGTTTTACGTCGCCAATGAGCCTCTTAGCTCTGTGTTCCACCGAGTCAAGCGCAGCTAGTTGGTACTTAGCTGATCCATCCCAAAGGTGGCTGCAATACTCCATGCAGGATCGGACTTGCGCTTTGTAAAGGGTTAAAAGCTGTCCAGGCGTAAAGTATCGATTCACCCTATTTAGGATGCCCAGCTTCTTGGCCGCTGTTTGGGCTTTGTACTCGATGGTGGCGCCGAAGTTGAGGCCAGATGTCAACTCCATGCCAATGAGCTCAAGCCGATCAGTTACAGGAACAGATGTACCCCGAAAAGTAGGAGTTTGGGCGAAACGACTCCTTTTAGCGGTAAAAAGACACGCCTGTGTTTTGGTGGCGTTAAAAGAGACCAGAATATGATCACCACTGGGAGACTAGGCTTAAGGTCAAATCTGTCCGCTCTACCATGGCCTCTCTCAAAGAACGAACTTCCGCCCCGCTGGTTTTTGCGCTGGACAAGTATCTCTCTGAAACTGTGCTGTCATCTGCGTACCCAACAATACCAGGCCGAAGCAGGTCATTGATATGCAGCAGGAAAAGAGTTGCAGAGAGAACAGACCCGTGAGGAACTCCGGCATCAATAGCCATAAGGTCAGAGGAGCAGCCGTCTACGACTACTCTGATCGACCGTTCCCTAAGGATATCCAGCTACAAAATTCAGCTGGGATGCCATAAGCAGGAAGGAGTGGGCTGTAATGTTGGTAGATGTCACATGTCTACGAATTTTTGGTTCTATGACATGCCGGTTTCCTCACGATATTTTCCTTCACCGTTTTGAAAGCATTGGTGATGAAATTATTTACACAAAGTAAAGTGCCTGCCGGGGTTCAAACTCGTAAGTCGCGGCTGATACCACTGGGCTATAACTGCTTTATTTTCAGTTGAACATAATTTATTATTAAACTTTTATATTTTTTCATTCTGATGACTTTCAAGATCAAGTAAACCTTTTACTTCTAATACTTACAGCACTAACCTTTAGCCCAAGTCTAAGGGCCGGTTTTTTGATCCGTAGTTAGTGAAAGGCTAAACATTTATTTATTTATTTCCCACCATACAATTATCTTTACAGGTTTATCACCTAATGTGTAATGTGTACTACAAACGCCATATCTATGTCACAGTAGGACCAGAACTTATTACTCAAAGAGGGCTCTCCCGGTGAACCCACCCAGAGTACAACAAAATATATTTATGTCTTCCGATATACGGTTGAAGATACGGAGTGCGCGCGTAAATAGCTGTGCCTCATCAGAAGCTTAGTGCGGCCGCGCGGCACTACGAGCAGCCACGGCCGCCGCCTGACCAGACATGAAAGAGTTAACATGAATGTATTCCTGTTTACTCATTCTGTTTTGGCAAACACATTTAGCAAAAATTTAACCATTAGTTACTTTTTAGCCATTGATTGAATTAACAAGAAACCGGTCCTAAGGATTCCTTTCTTTTTTTAACAATGTCATTAGTTTGCTACCCCCAATGGAAGTTGTTTAAATAAAATACAAAAATATACTTTACTATTATTAGTCCAGTGGCCTTAGTGCGACTTTTTATACTTTCTCGATCGCGTTTCCGTTATCTTACGTATGTAATAGTTGTGTTTCCCATTATAGTCACCAGACGGTGCTTATTCACATCAGTTTCTTATCGAGTAAGTATAAAACCTCGCACTAAGGCCTTTGAAGAAAATAGGAACATAAAACATTATTATCTTATAATATTAAAGGTGCATTATATTCTCGGGCCCGGCTCGGCTAGGTAAGCTTACGCCGAAACGCTGGGAAGGTTTGTGTAGCTAAATGGTAGCGCCTCCGTATAGTTGGCTCAGCGTACCCGTGCTCAGTAGAGCCCGGAACCCGGGTAGGGTTGCCAATTTGCAGACAGCAATTTTCATCACGTTTTTTTTTTATATTTTAAATAAAAAGCATGATGAAAATTTTAAAATCGATAATATCTCTTTTCTTTTTATAAGGAGAGGTGTTTTCTGTGTAGTGTGTTAGTTCGGTATGGGCTGGAACAAGTGTATTATTATTATTATTATTTTTAAACAAGCTTTTATTAATCTAGATATCATCTAGGACAGAGTCCTTGTCACGACAAATCAAACGAGCCCAAACTCAATAGGGTTCCGACATTTTATTGCTGAGTTCCCATGGCCGACTTCCGGCTCCATCATCAAATCAGCTCCATGTCATTATAATATTGCATTGTCATCCGATTTACATATGCATGTAAAATTTCAACCCAATCAGAAACCGGGAAGTGGGTCAAATTTAACTTGCAAGATTCGATTACTAGATGATTAGTAGGGATAGGTGAAACTAAAAAATAAAAACTTGAGTATTTCAAACTTCCAACCATTGTGACTCAACAACACGCAAGCAGAAAAATGTGTTCCATAAATATAGACAAGACGGAAGAAGACGAAACCAATGTGAAAGGACTAGTAGCGACCCGAAAATTGTCCGCCCAGAAACATAATCAATTCATCCCATCTTAACAAATATATTTAACCTGTTCGGCCCAGAACTCGACAACGCTAACACCATTCGCAGACGCAGACATAAGGTCCTCACGTGTACAGGTGACAAACAAGCTGAGCCATGGTCTGCGGGGAGACGCCGCATAAAGCCGCATATCTACACTATATTTATTTTTATTAGGTTGGGGAAAAAGTCTTTTCGCATTATAGTATGTATGAACTTGTAATAAAATCTCTTTGGCTATACTATTTGTATCTGGCTGGTTTTGGTATCATTGAAAGTTTAAATTTTAAAGAACATAATTCCAAATTCAAATTAGGAAAATGTGTGATTTTCATTTGTTTTTCGTACCGTCAAGATGAGTGAATCTAATGAAGAAATTCGATACATTTTAAAATTTTACTACAAAAAAGGTAAAAATGCAACGCAAGCCGCGAAAAAAATTTGCGATGTTTATGGACCTAGTGTAGTGTCTGTGAGAGTAGCACAAATTTGGTTAAAGCGTTTTCAATACGGAAATTTTGATGTCAAAGATGCACGTCGCTCTGGTCGCCCTATTACGGATAAAATGGATGCCATTTTTGAAAAAGTGGAGTAAGATCGGCATATCAGTAGTTACGACGTAGCTGAAGAACTGGAAATTGACCACAAAATAGTTTTGGCGCATTTGAAAAAAAACTGGGTACACAAAAAAGCTCGACATTTGGGTACCTCACGAGCTCACTGAAAGAAACCTAATGAACCGTGTACTCATTTGTGATTCTTTATTACGACGTAATGAAACCGAACCATTTTTGAAGAAGCTGATAACTGGTGATGAAAAGTGGATCACGTATGACAAGAACGTGCGAAAAAGGTCGTGGTCAAAGGCCAGTCAGGCTTCACAGACTGTGGCGAAACCCGGGTTAACTCGCAACAAGGTGATGCTGTGTGTGTGGTGGGATTGGAAGGGCATTATTCATTATGAGCTGTTACCACCAGGCAGGACCATCGATTCTGAACTCTACTGCGAACAACTGATGAGATTAAAGCAAGAAGTTGAGAGAAAGCGGCCGGAATTAATCAACAGAAGGGGTGTGGTTTTTCATCATGATAACGCTAGACCTCACACATCTTTAGCCACTCAGCAAAAATTAAGTGAGTTTGGCTGGGAGGTGTTAATGCATCCGCCTTATAGTCCTGACCTACCTACCTTCAGATTTCCACCTATTTCGGTCTCTTCAGAATTCTTTAGGCAGTGTCAGGTTAACATCACGAGAGGACTGCCAAAACCGCTTGTCGCGGTATTTTGACCAGAAGTCCCAAAATTTCTATAGCAATGGGATCATGTCCCTACCTACAAGATGGCAAAAAGTTATCGAACAAAATGGTACCTACATACTTTAGTTAAATGTAAATAAACTATATTAAAAAATGTTTTGAATTTTCTTAAAAAATGCGAAGAAACTTTTTCCCCAACCTATTATTATTATTAATATTATAAAGCTGAAAAGTTTGTTAGTTTATTTGAACGCGCTAATCTCAGGAACTATTGGTTCGAATTGAGAAATTCTTTGGAGTGTTGGATAGCCCATTTATCGAGAAAGGCTATAGGCTATATAACATCACGCTACGCCTAATAGGAGCGGTGCATCAATGAAAAATGTTTCAAAAACGGAGAAAATTTATTCCTTTTGAGAGCTTCCATTGCGTGCGCTGCGTAAACGGTTAAAAATACGTAACTATTACGAATGACGGAATTGTTCCTCTTAAAACGTAATAAAAAAAAAATCCGCATTAACATATCCCACACATCTTTTAAGGTTTACTCACTAAAATAATAATAATACTGAAGAGTTCCTTTTTTTGCTTGTATGTACGCGCTAATCTCTGGAACCAGTCGGATTTGAAAAATTGTATTTGCATTTGATAGCCCTATTCTTGTGGAAGGGTGTGGGTATTTAATATCACGATATATGACCCTTAGGAGCCGACCAAAAAGAAAGTCAGAAAGAACTCTAAGCGAAAACGAAGCAATCGCGCGGGCGGGCTATGCTATGCGATGCGACGGGGTGGGTCAGAGGAACAAGAAATTTCTGCGGACGAATTTGCGGGCAGAAGCTAGTAAAATTGTAAAAATGGCCCATAACCAGTGTGAGAGTATAAGGAAGTTCTCCATTTAGCCCGGTAGTTAACCGCTAAAGTTGCAAGTACTTGCAAGGCAACCCTATCCCGGTAGCATCGTAAATGCTAAGTTTATTGGCTCGTGCGAGGCCATCCGCAATGTACTGTTTCATTGGTGAAGTCGATGTGGGCCAATTATTGTTTACGGTATGCTGTTAAACTGAAACATTGCCGTGTTTTCTTTCCCGGAGTCTGAATGAAGTTAATTTTAGATGGCGGTCATGGTAACGTAAATAAAGCTGGAGATAACTAACTAATTATGCTTACGTTATGTTGGAAACGAAGTCAAGCAGGTATACAGGACAAATTTTTATCACTATCCAAATTTTCACGGGGTGTTTTTACCCATGAATTTGAACAACTTTCGCTATGGAACCAACTCGTAAATCACGAAAAAAATTCTGCTGTTTCATACAAAAGTTACCTATTCGACCAAAATGTATGAAACAGCTGTTTTTTTTTTTGTGATTTCAGAATTGGTTCCATAGTGAAAGTTGTTCATATTCATAAGTAGAACAGCCTGTGAAAATTTGGATAGTGATAAAAAAATTGTCCTGTATTAGCGATGCTTACGCTGGCATTTGATAAGCCGACATTCTTCATCACTGCAGCAGGAGTTATGTTGAATAATGTAATGTAACCAAAAATTTTTATTACAAAAAGAGGCTCCATAGAGTTTCTTGCCCATATTCTCTATAGGACTATGTTCCTATGGAGAAAAACAGGCAAGAAACTACGTTTTGAAATGAGCAATTCGATTTATCTTTCTGACTGACCGACACTAACAATTTAGATGTCTGTAAATGGTTTAATGAAATAAATGCTACGAGTGGGTTTGGATGTATTTCTTAATTTTTGGGTAGAAAAGGTAAAAATTCAAGGAAAACGATCAGATTTAAAGCACTCAAGTTCAGTCCCCAAGAGTGAAAATTATTTTGATGTCTTAACAACTTATCATTTGCGTTGCGCTGTCTGCATCCATCATCACACGTTAGGCATTTCAATACACAATAGATGAGCTTAAGCATACATAATGCCCTACTTCCAGCCCGATTTGAATACAAATGGAGTATAAGCAATGTGGGGTGCGTCAGCTCAGCCTTTGTCCAAACACGTCATCTGTTCCGAACAAATACAATAAAGAAATCTCTTGAGAATCTCTGACTTCAACAATTTGTTCAGAAAAATTCAACTTGACATTTATTTTGAGCTTACGTAAACGGAAACATCTGAAAAGAATGAACAGTGTTTTAAAATGTTTAAGGGAATATGAGATGGTTCAATAAAAATGTAGAAAATATTGACCATGTGGCGACGGTGACTTGTGTAAAGTGTAAAGCTAGACAGTAATTAGAACATTTAAAATTCTTTTTAGTTGTAAAAGATAAAGAACTTTCAGTGCTTAACCATAAAGAAATATTGTTATTAATAGAACTGACTCAAAATATCACCCTTCACCCATAGTGATACTATCGTACTACAGCACGTGTCTAAGTTAAGACGTGGGGGCTTAAAGTTTTGCCATTAAGTGTTTGGCAAGAGTCCAAATATTAGCTAGATGTCAGTGGTAGTCTTGGGATCCGCATCCAGTCGAATATTCCCATCTAAAGATAGTTTTATGTCTTCATCGACCTCAATTTCTTAGTTTGAAATGTTCTTTTTTGGACTATCTAAGCATCTATATTGCAGAAGATTTCGATAGTTTTATGGACGTAATTTATGAAACTTCTATGAAATTGTACGATATAAGTAAATTTTATCTTCGTAGCCTGGTATATTTCACATCAAAAACCTACCAATTTGGAAATTCTGTGTTAAGATGTTCTATCGATACTTCCCTCTTATCAATTTTAGTATGATTCATATTTAGCTTTATCATATTTATCGTCGCAGGATTCAGTCACGATCATTTGTCCTTTTATAAGACGTGTCCTAGTTTCAAGCAGTTTCAAGTGCTGACCCGCATAACTTGGCAACTGAATTGAGTCATGTTGTCCATAAAGTGACCCATATGTACCATTCTCGTATATATATACTTATATACTTTCTTTTGTTTTGAATGGTCGTCATAAAATTGACAAATTATCTTTCGTTTAACCTGCTGTAGATCAAAAAGTTTGCACGTTTCATTGTGGATCGTAAAGTAAACGTGTTAGCGAAAATGAAGTCATTTATTTTATCATTTGCTGTATGGTCTTTTTAAACGCTTGTAATATCATCATTACTCATATCATTGGCATTATTCAAACTTCAAAACTTAAAACGAGTTTATACAAACAATAGATAAAATTTCTCCTTGGCAACAACCACTTATGTTATCTTCCAACCATTTTGAATACAAATCGAGGTGATAGTTCGTCGAGTTCAAGGCTGATGGCTTTATCTAAATATAGTGCATCAACAATGAGCTGTATTCATTCGCGTCAGGTTAGTCTTGCCGGTGTACTTCCGTTTGCCATCAATAGTACATCAATACTGTTGGTATCAGTAGGTACCTATTTCCTGCTCAGTGACGAAGAACGTAGAAGGATGGAAATAGAATATGTAGCTTTAAATTGTTTTAGTTTTAATAATATATTAGGATAATAAAATAATAAAAAAAACTTTATTTCAGACCTTGATCCATATGATTTTAGTAATCAAATGTAATATAAATATCCTGTACTATTAAATGAGCAATATTTGTAATTACGTTCTCGAAAATGGCTCTAATGATTTCGATGTAAGTTGCAATAAAAATCGATCTAGCTAGATCTCATTTCTGAGAAAATTCGTTTTTTCTATTTTCATCCGAGCAGAGCTCAGTCGACCAGGTACTAAATTATAATGACAGTATTACATATATTTTGGTTGAAACTGAATCTGTAGATGCAAAGTGGTTGTTTACAATTTTAGCCCTAATTTTTTATATCGCCATCATCCTCAGCATCATTCAGCCTAAAGACGTCTATGCTGGATAATATTATGCTTTGTAATTCAACTACAATCCTAGCATACAACTCTTGAGCAGATTCTTATCATGCTTCTAAAAGGTCAAATGAAAAGAGGTCTCCTATAAAACACGTACAGTTTCAAAAGCGGTAGATAACATAGCTACTAACTAAATTATTGGACAAGAATTGCCTTATTTTTAACCGACTTCAAAAAATGAGGAGGTTTCTCAATTCGACCGTATATACAGGGTTATTTGTAAAACACCAACAACCTCTTAAGGGGTTAAGCTGTTCAGTACATTTATGTTAGCATTCGTCAAAATGTACTGAACAGCTGATTTTTGTTTTGCGATTTCAGGTTTGGTCCCATAGTAAAAGTTGTTCATAATGATGAGTACAATGACCCCTTAAGAGGTTGCTGGTGTTTTACAAATAACCCTGTATATTTTTTTATATGTGGGTTCGCAGATAACTTCGTCGTTTATGAACTGATTTTGATGATTCTTTTTTTTTTGGAAAGAAAATATCCCAAGGGTGGTCCCATATAAATTTTATTAACTTTGCTTTGGTAGTTTTTGAGTTGGCTTCGATAATGCGTATTTTTCCCCACATAGTTTATGTGCATGATGTTTTAATCTATACGGATGATGTTTTAATAACTTCCTATCACTGTTATTTACATAGCAGGTAGTGGTATTCGAATTTTTGTGGGGTAGGTACCACAACTAAAAGTGAAAAATAAAAACTTTTTAGCAAAAAATAAAACAGACTTCCAAATCATAACACTACAAAGTGAAAAAGAACTTTAATTTCGGAAGTCGATGGAAAAAAAATAAAACACAAAACCAAAGACACCGACTACCGAAATTAAAGTTATTTTTCACTTTGTAGTGTTATGATTTGGAAGTCAGTTTTATTTTTTGCTAAAATGTTTTTTTATCAGCAGCCACCATTTAATATAATGTTACAAGAAATAGGTAGGTATTGACAAAGTAGAATCATCACTGTAGGTATATCCGTATGTTTATCAGTTGGTAAGTCGTAAAAATCAGTGAAGGTTGATATTATTTATTGAATAATTAAGAAAATTATTTGGGACAAGCAAAATACAGACCAATGAAGTATGAATCTTTATATAGAGGTAGGACATCGTAATAGACAAGAAGAATTATCTACCCAATGATCTAAGAAAGACAACTTGTAGAAACCTCTAGAAAGACAAGAGTTAGTTTTATTATACCTTGATAACATAACTACACAACGAAAAATGAAAGTGTACAGCAAGAGGCCGCCCTATTTAGTAGTCATAAACTCAGCCATGTTTACAGCGAAATCTACTACAGTTGCCTTATTGATTTCTACCTTTTATTGCTGCGGTCCCAGCGAGGCCTTGGCATGGTAATTTATGTGCTAATTGACGGCTTATGCAGATATAATTAACGTATAGCTTACATAAGTGATTTCTACTTGCTAATCGATGGATGAACCGAACCTTATAACCACGTTAGGTGTAACGTGAACCCATAAACTGATTAAGTCGTTTAGAATTAGTGATGATGTTATTACGCAGATTGTTTTATTGTCTCCGAGATATATGGCGTGCTATTGTCACGTTCGTGTATCACGTGCATGTCTGGAAGGTGTCATACTGTATACATTCTGGTCAGATGTATCAGATATTTAAAGTATCAATATTCATGCAGAACTATTTCATCAAAAACTATAAACCTTAGTAGCTCAAAGTAAATTCGGTCTTTGCTATTTCGGAAATCCCATAAGACGAAACTATAACAAACGCCGTATTAAGACCGATATAATTCAATTGATGTTTACGTGTATTTACACAAATAACTTGCGTAATCAGAAGCTGGGAATTAAGGACAATGGCCATACTGGCCATACGCCTATAATCTGTGCCTACGGTAAAAATAAAATATTTGTGTTTTGATTCTGACCGTCTTTTGTTCCAGGCAAGTTATTTCTCACATAAAGAATATTCCGGAGCTGATTCTTCTGGGGAACCTGTCTCCGACTGTGAGAAGGCTCCCCATCTTCTCTCTGATGGTGAAACATCCACGAGGAACCTTCCTGCACCACAACTTCATCTGTGCAGTCCTGAATGATGTCTTTGGGATCCAAGCGAGAGGAGGACTCTCTAGCAACCTGAACTACGGCTCTGATATCCTTGGAATTGACGACCAACTGCTAAGGGAATATGAGAAACTATTAGATGTCGAAGCGTGAGTATATTGGAATAACTATAAAATTAAGGCGCCAATAGAAATTCAAGGCTCAATTGATTGTGAGAATTATTACGAGTATTATGAGAAAATAAGTAATACTGGTAAATTCAGGTGGTGGTAAGCGTATCTTGTTCAAACCCACTTCGAATTAATGCTATGAACGATCATACAATGGTTTTAATAGTCGTCTTGTCTATTGACACTTGTCGTAAATTAAAGGTTTAAAGGCGGAAATATGAAGATATACTTTGATTATTTTAATTCAGCACCAAACAATCGTTGGTATAAGTATATCTCCAACGAATCCATTTATTACCATACGAATTGATAAAAACATCTTGAACGTCGACTGTATTTTTAGAAGCACAAACATTTAGGCTAGGTGCGTTTGTATTATAAGTCTGTTAATTGTATCTCAAGGCCGAATAATTTGCGCGCTCATAAAATATCAGCACGCTCGTACCTATTTATCAATGGAATTTATCTTACAGGCAAAAAGAAATCGCTCGGGTGAGAAAAATGAGCGATGTGAAAGCACCGGAAGTGCCTATCTACAATGAACACTTAAGACCTGGGTTCTGCAGAGTGTCCTTACCTTTCTTCACGACAGATTCTGAGCTGGCATTCGTACTAGAAGCCTTGAAGATGGTCGCTACAGAAGGCTGGAAGATATTGCCACAATACGTCGTGAACCCTGAAACTGGGCAGTGGAGACATCACACATGTGCAGTACTGAGAGACAGAAAGTCATTGCACTCACTGAGGTTCAATGACGGAAAGATGACTGCACACGAGAGAAGAGTTTCTGGTCAGTTTACACTTTTATTTAGACGTTCACGTCTAAACACTATGACGTCAATGACTTCGTTTTGAATTGCATTTGTTTTTCGTTTTAGGTCCAGGCATATTCCCTCAAACATACACCGAGACTCTGCAAACAGCGAGGAATCTATTCAACAGAGCAAGAAAATTGGCAATGAAATGCTCAACAGCTGAGCCAGAAGTTAGTTTTAACCCACGCATAGACTATCTGAGATGGTTTATGCTACCCAAAGAAGCCCACGACCTTCTTCTAGGTCGATCGGGTAATGTCAAACACATTGTGCCATTTGACCCATCAGGGTACACGGGAGCAAGAAAAAGCCTAAATTTGAATACAAGGTCTTGCATTACTTCATCGCCTATTTTGGGATCTTCGCCAAGACATTTCAGTCTTTCAGCCATAGACGACTGCCATATATTTAGACTGAAACAAAAACAAAAGTTCTTTTCGAGAGAATCAAGTCTACGGGAAACCCATAAGGAAGAATCAGAGACGCCACATCCGGTGCAATTTGCTGTTGGGGAGTCTGTGTCACCGTTACGCTTGATACCTCAAAACAGACAACCATTGCTGATCAGATCAAGATGTTATAGTTTGGGCTCTGACAGTCCTCCAGCAGCACTAAGCGCACAAACAAAATTGAACTTGGGCTTGAAAGAGACCAGCCCGAACAATGTCATAGAGAAATCAGGCTTTTGTAACTGTGGAAGCCAAACAGACCTGCAGTCGTTAGACGATCCAATGATCTCACCCGGAAAGGCGTTCCTCTATAGTACACAAAGCAGCACATCCACATCTGACTGCAGCCAAGTAGGCCGAACATCGCCAACTACTTCATTAAACTCTCAAACCTCAGAGGATATCCAGGCCTACGTCAAAGAAATGACCAGAGAAATAGCAACAGAAATAAAGTCAGAGATCCGTGAGGTCATATCCAAAGTAGACGATATCTTAGAGAATTCAGACTCGCTCGAACAGTCGAATCTTAGCATGAACTCAATTAATTCTAGTCAGAGCGATAAGAATTCTGTATCAGTCATAGACGTAGCCGAGTATCTGATGGGTATGTCGAGAGAAATGGCTTCGGAAGTGAAACACGAAATTCGCGAGATGGTCAATCAAGTTGACGAGATGATTTCACCAGATTACACCGGATCGTGTTCCCGCAAGAGTTCTCCACCGCAAACTGGAAGACAAAGAATCGGTTCTGGGCCAGAATTGGGATTGGATCTCAAAAAGTCGACTTCTAGTTTGAGAAAGTGTCCCACTAGTCCTATACTGCTGCCTCTGTATGATGAAGATGATAGTCGTTACTGCAAGCGTTCTCCAACAACAAGTTCGCCAAAGTCAGCACATGGCACACCTTCACACGAGGTCTCAGGACCAAATAGTATCTCTTTCAATTCAAGTGAGACTTCGACACCTGACACTATCATCCAAGTGGTCACAACACAGAACTCTCCGATTCTTCCCAAATCTTTGAGTTCAAACAAATTGTCGGACGACGAAGCGAGTTGTACTGACGTCGCTTGCAAACATTGTGGTACCAAGAAAAACTGGTGCCAAAACCCTTCAGTGAGTTCACAAGACAGTGGCATCAACATGACTTTCACAGAAACTGATGCATTTTTAGAATTCGGTAAGTTTACAGTTGCTTGTTTCTCCATTTTTCAAAATGAACCTGATCACAATCATTATACGAAATGCTGTCAATAAATTGTTCACGTTTATTCGAGTCGTCGACACCGAACAATTCAATGTCAATAGATGTTAATAAAATTGATGAAGATATTCATCATTTCTAGTACCTAACTGATTGCGACTAGTTTTTGACAAACACGGAAGAATCAGATTATGCTAAGTACGTTGTTATATTATGTGCGAAGTATATTTAGGTTGAATGGGCACAATTTTTAACCTAAAATTGCTGATTATAACCTACCTAGCTTCTGCCCGCGACTTCGTCCGCATGTTCCCCCGTCCCACCCCGTCGCTCGTGCTATTACTTTGTTTTCGCTTAGCGTTCTTTCTGACGTTTTCTTTTTGCTCGGCTGCTAAGGATCCTCGCATGATGTTTAATAGCCTTCCTTAAGAATTGGGCCATCAAATGCATAAAGAAAAAATAATGATTTTTTGAAATCCGGCTGGTAGCTGAAGAGTTTGTATGTTTGTTTGAACGCGCTAATCTCTAGAGATTAGCGCGTTCAAACAAACATACAAACTCTTCAGCTTTATTTTTAGATAATCTAATAGAAAATATAAGTACTAATATCTGACCTAAGAATCCAGCTTAGCACAAAAAAGTTACCTTTTTAACGTTTGCAAATTAAATTGCAGATTCAACAAACAAGACCAGGAAGTGCCCGGGCAGAATGCGGATATGCCAGAAGCATGAGAAGAGCGAGGTTCCCGACATCATCGAAGGTGTACCAGTCTGTTCTGGAGACCATGTGAGACAGACAAAGAGACACGACACCACGGACCAAGGCAGAGTCGTGTTTGTCGAAGACCCTGAGAGACAGAATAGGTAAGTTTCTAAGTTAAAATTCATTTAGTTTAGAGTGGACTCGCTTTAGTAAGTACTTAGTGAAATGATGTCATGGTTTTAATGGCTAGCAATAAAAAAAAACACCTTTTACTGCTTCCTAGCATTTGCCAACAGCTGCTTTGTCCACTTAGAGGGACATATCGGAAAAAGATTTGATCTGTCCCCCTGTTAGCAACGAGGGGACAGTTCGTACTTTATTCACTCCTATCTGGGAAGTTCAAACTTTTTTACGATCTATCCACGAAGTATATAATTCTGTTGAACGGACAATGCGGCGATAATGCATAAATACGTTTTTCACTTTTTTTTTATGTTAAGTCATCAAATAACTTCTCCTGCTCTGGGTGGAGCGGGAGGGCGTGTCAGACTTCTACTGACTAAAACCCACCCGTGTTCCTTCAGTTGCCTGTGCCAGGGCCACGGTATCTCTTTCGAACAACCCGCAACAATGGCGGGCATCGGCCCTAGCGGACCCCATCAGCGAGTGCTCTTTGAGGCGCATGTGGAACACAACGCGCCGTCGACCCGGGCCTGGTCCTTACCGGACGGCGAGCTACCCGTGGCCGGGAATCGGCTATCGATTCCCGACGCCCAGGGCGTCTCCTGCGGCGACGAGGGGCGTGAGGGCGCAAAGATTGCCTATCCGTCACGCATTCAGCCTCCTCCTTCGAGAGCATTACTGCTTCGCAGAAGGAGGCTTCCCTTGCACTCTCGCTCCATACCATGGCCTGTACCAGGGCCGGACGCGAGAGATCGCAGCCGCCGATCGCCTCCGCGAGTTTCACGTTTGACATGCTTAATTTTTTCTACTTAATTGGCAATTTGATAAAGATTGAGATTTTCCATACTTCGAACGGTCAGTGCAGTAACAACCACATAAGCTGAGCCCCTTCTAGATCACCATGTCAGCCAATATACATCCACGGCTGCACGTAAGCCAAGATTACTAAAAAAACACTCCAATAAATGGATTCTAAATGACCTCACCAAGTCAGAGAGAGTTTTGTTCTTTAAAAATAGACGAACTCATAAAAATAAAGCATCGTCTCTATTTCTATTTCCACAAATTTCATTGCATTTCCCGGAACGGTAGTTAGAAGGTCATTAAACCATTTGCTAGAACCGCCGACGACTTGGCAAGATTTTAATGAAGTTTAAATTCAAACCAAAATGACAACGACGGCCACGGGTAAAGTTTTGGCAATAAATCAAAGCATCTCATATTACACTAAAACAATATTTCATTCTGACACCCAGTTGTTACTTTTAATGCGGAAAAAATCTCGTTTAAAAAGTAGATTTTTTTTTTGGCTACAATTTTGATGAGGAGTGAGGCTGACTGTTAGCTGTTAACTTATTTAAGCATTAAATTAACAAGTATTTTTTTAAATAAAGAATATTTTTTGATTCTTTAAAAAAGTCTGAATTTCGTTTTTGATAATGCCATATTTTTATGCCATATTTATTTTCTTTAATTAACCATCCTTTCATACATATTTTCCATATAGAATAGTTTTGATGTTGCACATCTGCTAGGCGTCCCGCGACGGCTCAATTTTCTTTTCGCTAAAAACTGTTTCTTTTAGTTGATGAGTTTTGTTTCTTCCATTTCTGTATCTTTTTGTTGTTCCAATTTCACTCTTTACTGTATCATACGTAAGGCCATAACAATCAATATTGCTTGCAACGGCTATTGTCACTATTTGATTCATCTCAAGTTCAGATCGTTCACATGCTGTTTTGTTTCTATCACTTCGTTCTCTATAGCAATGCACTTGCTGATAATGAAACAGAGCATTGTATTCTGTTTTATCATCAAATACTTTAACAAGTTACTATAGTCTGCTCAGCATGAGCATACTAAAAGATAGATGGGCATTGATGGACGGTTGTGAGAAAATGCTAACAATATCATCCAAACAGATCCGTACTTTGTTCCACGGATTGGCACAATATCAAATCAAAATCAAAAGTCATTTATTCAAATAGGCTGAGAATCAGCACTTTTCGAACGTCAAAATTACATAAGACATTCCCCCAAAACGCCCACCCTTCACCACTTCCTAGTGCTTTAGCTGAGGAGAAGAAGCGGCGCAACAGTTTGTTGCCCAGCAGCACAGCTGTTTGTTCAGTTAAAAAAATATATATTCTATACAACACTCCGCAAAATAATATATCTAAGTACATTACGCAACACAAACATTAAATTAAATTTAATTATTTGCTATAAGTCAGCTAGCACACGCCAATATACCAAAAAAAAAGAAAAGAAAAAAAAATCGAAAGCTATACTCAAGCAGAAATAAAAATACAAAACTAAAAACGTAAGGAGAACTTTATACCTAAATAAAAGCTTCCAGTAATAAAAGGCGTGCCCACTTACATATAGCCGTACATGTAGTCGTAACTTGAAGTCACAAATGATAAACTAGGACCATCGAAGTAAAATAAACAGCGAGTTAAATTACTAATAACAAAACAAAACCAAGGTCAGCAAGACGACCAGTCACCACAAGCAGCACCCGTTCACAAGCATAACACAACACAAGCGCAAGAGAAGAGTTTGTGCGTTCCACTCAACTAAGCTCCTTACATTAAAGACGGCCGTCTTTAATGTAAGGAGAATGTCTTTCGTGTAGTGTGGATTTGTAGGTCTTCTCCGGACGGAGTTTACATCGGTCTCCCACACAAAATAATATGTCGATGTAGTATCGACAGCCAAGCTTGCTTTTTAACATGGCTTTCCTCTAGCTGACTAACACTGTTCTGAGTGTCCAAAACTTGTCTTTTTTCACTATTCGACTAAACAAACCGTCTCTTCCATACTAACTTTTGGCTTAACCTATTGTTCTAGAGCCTCAACAACAGTAGTTGACTCAAAGCGTTGCAGTCGCTCTTCCAACGCGTCGTCGAGCTGTTCTGACCGAAGCTCTCGCTCCAGTGGGTACGGCACCGACCAGAGGACCCTTGATGAACGGTTTTTTGATAGGAGGTTAGTTTATTCACTTATTAGTCTTATTACTAAAGCTTTTGGGAACATAGGTATTCTACCTGTCCCCTCTTACGCTTATTGGAGATGAAGTTGTTATCGAAGATTGGATGTGAAACTCCAACTTGCAGTTACTATTATTATATTAAAAGTAAGGTACACTGTTTAGTACATTTGACTAATTATACTAGTTGGGAGAATAGAAACTAATGACTTAGTGATATGATGAATGATACTAAACTAAATGAAAAAATGAAATTAATGATCTAGTCCGTGTCCCGCGACATTTGACAAGTAAGAGAGCGCCACTACCTCAGAGACGTTATGGGTAACGCCCCGGATCGTGGCTTAGTGTTGCCACTTAACAAGGGTGCGTTACTGACTAACTTATAAATACTTATTGTATCTAAACATAAACAAGCGACGCCACGTATTTTAAGGTGCATTAACAAATGCACAATACGTGACGCCACAAGCTTATCATGCATTAACATGGTTGAGACTCCTGAGAATGTATCATTTAAGGGAACCTTGTTAAAAATGTTAGGTCATGCTAACGAATGTATGACAAATGAAGTGAATTTAGTATTGCCGAAGTTTGGTATGTATGAGCTACCGAAATTGAGTATTACCTCATGTGAACCGAATCAAAATCTTGAAAAAAAGCTGCCTTTTTTTGTGGAATTAATTTTATTATTACGTCAAAAGTGCGATAGCCATTTTACAAAATTATGAAATAACATGATGGAGAAATAATGGCAACATTCTCTCACGACCGTTGATCACCATCTAATAGAAACTCCTTGCTCAGCATCGTGAGATCTCGTTTAATATTTTCCTAAAGAAAAAAAAATATTTTACAGTGAGTCAGAATGCCCCACCTTCAAACCTCATTGGGAAGAAGAACGTGAAGAACACGAAGACAGCAGCGCCTGCAGTGACGCGTCACTCACAGACCTGACCCTGGATGACGACAGCAACTGGCAATGCCCGCCCAGAGCGGTGTGGAAACCCACTGTTGAGGTACGTACAATACTATTCAACATTGAGATCTGAATTATTTTGAAGAATATTGCTAATCCATTGCTGCATATGTTCGTAAAATTTGTCTACTCTACAACGTAATAACGCAATGAATGTTGTTGAACTGTCAAAATCAAAACCATTGCTACTGTGAGTGTATTACGCAATTACCCCGCAATGAGGAGGTTGGATAACAACATCGATTTCCAGAAACTACGAAAAGAACAGGAAACTGAAGTCTATAGTTTACCAATTTAAGTGCTTTATAACGCATGTGGAAGCTAAAGAATTTTTAAAATTTCCTAACTTGACTAAATATCTAGGTTTTTGAAAGCAATCAGTATTATTGTAAAATCTCATGGAGACTGAGTGACCAAAATTATAAACAACTCACCATTTCACCATTTTTGGTGCGTGTTATGAGCGCGACTTACAAGTTCGTAAGTTCGAAGCGCATTACATTGTGTAAATTATTTAATCACCACTGCTCTCAAAACGGTGATGGAAAACATCGTGAGGAAACTGGCATGTTCTAGAACCAACAATTCGATGACATGTGACATCTACCAACCCGCACTGTGCGCGCGTGGTGGATTATGGCACACTCCCTCTCACCGAGAGGAGGCCTGTGTCCCAGCAGTGGGTACATTATACGCTGATTATGCTATTATTATGCACCATTTTACTCAAAAGGAGAAGAGGCTTTTAAAAAAATGGAGGTTCCAAAAGAATCGTCGATAATCATCATGAATTCATGATCCTTCTGCCCTTATCCCATTTTATTTGGGGTCTGCGCCAGCGCAGTAGTTTGTCCAGTCTTTTTCTTCCAAACTTCTCTATTATCCGTCATCTTAGTCAATAATATTTCGATCATATTAGGTCTTTACCTATGAAATTGTCGATTTACCTGGGAAAAATCAGACAATTTATATAAAAGAAATATTTTCGATGCACTTTTGCCATTTTAGTGAAAGTTTGTTGGTGCCTCTACTATATCCTGGGAACGGGAATCGATAAAGTATTTAAAGGCGTGTTTCACCGCCTCGTTGGATTTTAAATTTTCCCCGAGGCTCATTGTTGAGATCAAAATTTCCAGAACGGAAGCGATCAAACCAAAAACGTACCTTGTCCATAGTTCCATACACGTCGTTAATATTGCGTGCTGTCTGTGTTGCGTTGGCGCCACGACGGAACTCGAATTTGAAAATAGCGCACAATTTCGATTTTTCTATGGTTACAGAAACATCGATATCAAACAAAAATAGAACGACGCGTCGGAAAAAAAAATGAACAACTCATTTTTTTTAATGTCACACTATATTAAAAAAATAATTTGAATTTGGAATTCTAAGTAGAATGAAAGTTATTGATCTTCACACTAGCTGGTATCAAAAATCGGCAATTTCATATCTATTATATTATTTCAAAAAAAAAATCAAAATCAAAATCAAAAGTCATTTATTCAAACTAGGCTGAGAATCAGCACTTTTTGAACGTCAAAATTACATAAGACAGTCCCCCAAAACGCCCGCCCTTCACCACTTCCTAGTGCTTTAGCTGGGGAGAAGAAGTGGCGCAACAAACTCCCCAGCAGCACAGCTGTCTATTCAGTTAAAAAAAAATGATTCTATATAACACTGCGCATAATAATTTAGGTACATTACGCAATACAAAACATTAAATTAAATTATTTGCTATAAGTAAGCTAGCACACGCCAATATACAAAAAAAAAAAAAAAAATCGAAAACTATACTCAAGCAGAAACAAAATACAAAACTAAAAACGTAAGCAGAACTTTATACCCAAATAAAAGCCTCCAGTAATAAAGGGCGTGCCCACTTACATATAGCCGTACATGTAGTCGTAACTCAAAGTCACAGATGATAAACTAGGACCATCGAAGTAAAATCAACAACGAGTTAAGTTACTAATAACAAAACAAAACCAAGGTCAGCAAGACGACCTGTCACCACAAGCAGCACCCGTTCACGAGTATAACGCAAAGATCAGCCATTACCCCCCTCGCCATATTTGAGGGAAGGAGACAACCCGACCCCCGACGCTACCGCAAGCAGTGACATCTAAGGGAGCATGACGAACTTGCTGCCGGTTGCTCGGGCAAGAAACACTATGATCAATTATCGAGGTCACTAGCTAACCACATATTGCAATACCACTCATAAAAAATAAAAAAACATTGAAATGAGTAGATTATGTCAATAATAAATAAAATTAAAATTAAAATAAATTGACCTTGAGAGTCAAAGAAAATAAATAATTATATGAACTCATATAACCTGTCAGTAGGTATGCTAACTCTGGAGAAAGAACATAAACATTGTCTTAAGTTAAACACAGCGACCAACTATTCTTATCGTTTAAGTAATCGTTGATAGAATAGTATGCCTTTGAACAAAGGTTAGATTTTACTTTAGCTTTGAACGCATTACAAACAGCATTTCCTAATGAAACTGTTCTGCATACAGGCCATCCACGAGTACAACATGATCCGACCAGGAGACAAGGTGCTGGTCTGCCTCTCAGGAGCAAGCGGTTCCATCGCTTTGCTGCATACCTTGCACCAGTACCAGCTCTACTCCAGGGCTAAAGGCATACACTTCAGTATTGGTAAGAATATAACACTCATCACGTTATTTAGCCGTAAATCCATATAAACTTACCCTTTTCTGGAGGGAATTTGGGTCCGTACCTGCTGTGAAGATGGAAAAGATAAAAAAGTATCAATATCTAATCTAAACATGATAAAACAAAAAATGACGTTTTTTTTAATGGTCATTTAAAACATTGTAGTCATTTAAAACCTCAGTTTAAAATCAGTTTTTTCTTTGTGTAAACTTCACGTAACGTAAGTAACAACACTATCGATACCCATCACCGTCTGGTGATGGGTATCGATAGTGTTGTTACTTGAAGTGTGAGTCGACAAAATCTGTTTTATCGTGTTGAGATATCGATACCCATCACCGTCTGTGAAGTTAACACAAAAAAAAATTATGGGTCAATGACCAACGGTCATTGACCCATAATAAATCGTCAAATCTTCTTTATTTTTATTTAGTCGTACTTAGATATCGATACCCATCACATCTGCGGAGTTTCGCTAGCTAATTTAATTTGACCCTGAATAAGGATTCAAGATTGGTGGACACGAAATCAGTTTTATGTAATTCTCTAACAAGCTGTACCTTCGTTGGTCAGTGGAAAGAGAATGAATTGCGCGCAGACGTAATACATGTCTGTGGACATAACTACTTAGAAAAGAAAAAATCCTAAGGCTGGAAAATAGACCTTAAACTCCTGAGCTGTTCTCTTACAGGTGCTCTATTCGTACACGAGGCGCGTTCACAAGTGGACCCGTTGCACCTGATGGCCTACTGCAGAACCCTCGGCATCAAGTTCATTTACGAAGACAAGTTTGAAGAGGAGTCAGATCGTAAGTGATACGTTACATCTTAAGTAATCATGCTCAACCTCGTACTTTTTAACGTCCTACTGCACTCGCGTCGACCGCCGAAAAGACCTAAAAGATCGAAAAAGAAGGAAACTGGACCTGGCACATGACGATTGAGAAAGATCTGTGCGATCAGTTTCCTACACAACACACGTACACACTCATCACACCACACCGTATGGAAACCGTCATGCCTGAAAGATCGGCATGTGAAGTCAAGTCAGAGGCCCATGGTCGGCATAGAAACACCAGGTTAGTCAGTAACTACACGAAATAGAAAGAAGTTTCCTTATCGGTCATTTATCGTTTTTCGCGTGAAGACCTATAAACGTCATCAGCCGCTTACAGTATCTTGCCGTAGGTATGCTCCGTCAAAATGCATGCTGTGGGAAGATCTGTAGTGCTTTTCTGTAAAAATCTCACCGTGAAAACTTAGCTGCGGTGAGCGTGGAGTGAGCTGTCAATAGTGTCAATCAGGTGCAATGACAGCTCACTTAAAGCTCACTTCACCCAAGTTTTCACCGTAATGTTTTTACAGAATGGCACTACTGGTCACTTATTATGGACGCTCAATGCAGGTAAAAGAAATACTCTGTGAAGTTTACACTGGCCCCAGATTTCACTGATGGAGTTTAATAGGAGACTATAGCCTTAGTTTTACTTAGAACTGTCTTCAATATGTCTTCTTCCACAGATGCGATCTGCACAAGTCCTTGGAGCCTAGCAGCCGAGGCTACGCGTTGGTCGCGTCGTAGCACTCGCAAGCGCGCCATCTCCACAGCCGTTGCGCACGGCTACGGCGTAGCGGCGCTGGCGCAGCACCTGGACCGTGCTGCGACGGCGTTCGTAGCAGCTGCCATGCATGCTGGCACTTTGAGGACTTTGAAACCACATTATACGCTGCGGTAAGTGAGTTAAACCCGCGATGGTTTGTGTTGTTATGTTTTTGTTAAACCAAATCTAACCAACTTGTTTTTTCTTTTTTCAAACTATTAAAAATTGTCGCATCTGTACAGAGTCATAAGCAGCCTTCTAAATTACCGTTATGCTAGGTACACAATCTGTGTGGATGTGAGATTTGGCATCGCCAGTGGAAATTGTACATGGAGCCGCGCCCGTAATTACTAGACAAAACTTATAAGTAGCTAAAACAGGGTAAGTATTCTTACTAGCTCATCTGAGAATACCAGCACCTTAATTGCGTAACACACTATCGATCGGAATCTGAATCATTTTGAAGCAAATTGCTAATCCATTGCTTCATTGTTCGAATATTTTGTCTGCTCAACAAAGTAAATTTATAACGCAACGAATGTTGCTGAACTGTCAAAATGAAACCGATTCCAATTGATAGTGTGTTATGCAATTAGGGAAAGTCCATTCACTGGTAATATTTAAAATCTTCTATTTTCCAAAGTTCAGTGTGCGTCTGTTAGTTACGTGGCTGCATGTTCAATGCTAGCATGGGCGGAATTATATTTAGATTTAGTTTTTAATCAACTTCAAAAAAGGAGGCGGTTATATATTCGTCTGTTCTGTATTTCTTTTTTGTATGTTCATCGATATTTGCGTCAATTGGGGACCGATTTTGAAAATTATTTTTTCATATGGTAGATGAAGCTTGCGCGGTGGCCCCATATAATTTTTATTAACTTCGCTTGTTTAGTTTTTAGTTAGCTTCGGTAATAGTACGTATTTAATCTTCTTTGTTTATATTGATGATGTTGTAATAGGTCCTGGCACTGTTGTTAACATAGCAAGTAGTGGTATATGAATTGGTGTGAGGTAGGTACCAATAGCTAAAAGGTGAAAATAAAAACTTTTTTACAAAATGAAAAAAAAAAAACAACCAACTTCCAAAAACAAAAGGATTATTTATTCGGTCCTGTCTGTCTCAGATAGGACCGAATATAGTTCGAACTGTCTTCTCGTTGCTAACAGGGAGACATAACAAATTTTTTTTCGATCTGTCCCTCTAAGGGGACAAAACAGGGTTGACAGATCGGAATAATCCAAACAAAACACTACAAAGTGAAAAATAACACTATTTTCGGAACTATTTACAGACCCAAAGACACCGACTTCCGAAATTGAAGTTATTTTTCACTTTGTAGTGTTTTTTTGAGGTCGGTTGTTTTTATTTTTTGTTTTTTTCTGTTGATACTTACCTCAAATTCTCAGTAGGAGCCCAGTCATTTCCCCCTATTACATGGGACTTAAACATAACTGGCGAAATGTGAGTATTGTTAGGTATCTACACCTCTGCCTAACCCTTATGGGAATACTGGCGTGATGTTATGTGCTGTTACTACAAATTCATCCCTTTTCTTCCAGTGACCACGACATACGTATCATAAGGCCGTTCATCTACGTGCGCGAGCGTGCACTGGCTGCGTTTGCGTGCGCGCGCAGCCTACCTGACTTCCGCGTGCCCTGTGACGTCACACTCTCGCCGCCTGATAGTCCCGCGCATAGTGATGACAGCGGGGATAACAGGTAAGATCTATGAATATGCACATTTTTTTCAGCTCCATTTCAATCATTTGATCAAGATGGCAGTTACCGCCATCATAGAGATGTTTTTGATTGTAGAGGTGGAGTATGAAGTTTAATAAATATGCCATGTGGAAGTATTTTGCATAATACATGCTGCCTAGTGGCGAATATGAGTATCCATTTCAATTGGGGACAAGACACTGCAGCCCTGTAGGTACTGTTACGTAGACTCTAACGCCATGTTATCGAGCAGCAGAACTACACGATTCGTCTAGAAAATTCTGGAAGCGTCCAGAATTGATGGTTAAGTGTCGTGTTGCAGCATTCTAGATCATTCCCGTAAATACTAGAATGTTCTCGAAATATGTCCTCGAACATTCTAGATTTCTAGAAGCTTACACTCGTCATCTAAATAGAGGGTTACCAGCGCTGCGTGGCAGTTCACTTTGGAATGTCAAACTGATACACTAGTGAGTGAACTACAAGTGATTCTGCTTAAATGTTTCTGATTACTGTATTTGTGTACTATTTAAATATACCTAGTTTTACTGTTTTTGGCATAAATTGGTATATATTTATTTAGCCCGAACCCCAGCTCGTAACAGTACTTTACTTATGGTAGCCCAGAGGGTTTTTGAGCAAGCATATGTAGCAGCAGGGCGAAAAGTTGATTGGTACTGTAAAGGTCTCATGCAAAGGGCAGCCTTATGTTGTACAGGTTGAAAATACCTAGTTACATTCGATCATTCAGTCAAGTGTTGAACTACTTTCGAAGCTTAGCTTTTTGTTGTGAAGAAAGGGAGGCCGAAGAATAGTAGGGTTAATTTTAGCACATTTTCTTGAAAAATTAAAAAAAAAACTGATAAAATTAAGAATATAACATATAAGAATATAAGTTTATCTTCTATTATTTTTCTTTTTATTATTATTATTTTTTTTAAACAGTAACTAGACTATATGTACAAGCTAACACTAAAAGATATATATATATTATGTACAAGTATATAAAAATCATAAAAATAAAAAGGTGAAGAGCTCATAGGGCATCAATAATTCGTCCGCAACGCTGTAAATGGAAAAAGTGCCCAAAAGGCTGGCAGCATTGCCACGTTGGATGGCAATGCTGATTCTTTGGGCTACAAATAGGCCAGCCCTCTGGTTCCCTGAAGAGTTGACCAACCACTTGGCGATGTCCCGAAATACTCGATGAGCACTCGGACCCCAAGGCCCTAGAGTTTCAACCCCAAACGGCTCAAACGTATAGCTCCCCATAAGGTTGCTATATTTGCGCCGTTTGAGGTTTTATGCTCCTGCAGCAGCCGCCCCAGCACAACCCGCCGTGCTAAGAAGATGGGATGGCGCGAGGGTGTCGACACAGGTTGCATCCCACACCAAAGGCCTACCCAACTTCCAAGGCATTATGGTCATTCCATCTGGCCTCTTCCCATCGTCGCGTGCCAAGTCATTGGGTTCTAAAACAGTTGGCACCCCAGCGGTGACAAGAGCCCGACGGATGATGTCGTTAATGCTGGCGTGCCGTGCCATCCGACCAGCGCTCTTTCTGCAGGATAGTCCATGGTGTCCGAGGCAGTCGACTCCTTCACCGCATTGACAGCGATGTGGAGCCCCACAAGGAGCACCCACACGCAAACATGTAGCGAGCTGGAATGTGGTGTCACTCAGCATAGTGCCTATGTTAGGTGACGGTAGAGCCTAAAGCCAGAGACCAGACTCCCATTCACCCACAGCCAACAGGCGGGCACGTTCAGCAGTATTGGTGGATGTATTAATAAGTTTATTCCGTACCAACCTGCAGAGCGGCTCATCCCACTGTCTCTGGGAAGACGGGTTCTCGGGCTGAACCGTATCCGGACAAGCCACTTTCCAGGCGTTCACCGCGTCGGTCAAACACGGCACTTCAGAGTCAACCTGAGAAGGGGCTAAGATTCTTGTGGTTAACTTTATTATTGTAGCTTAGCCCCCATCGTGAAAGCCCTACATGATAAAGCAAAAAATAAATAAATTTGGTGATTTTTTTTTGAGGTCAATAACCGCAGTGTAGTTAAAATCTGTTTAAAATATCAGTTTTTTTTTTGTAAACTTACAGGCGTGATGGGTATCGATATCTAACAAACAAAAAAAAAAATAACAGATTTCTTAACTCATACTTCAAGTAACAACACTATGAACACTACCAACATTATCAAATCTTTTGTATTTAATTTTGTCTTATTTAGATATCGATACCCATCACGTCTGCGAAGTTTCGCTAATTAATTTAATTTGAACATGAAAACTCATCAGCACATATTTTACTAAGACTTTTTTCCCCTTCCAGCAAAGATAACATCCTGGACCGTACTGTATCCGAAGCCTGCTGCTCCTCAGACAAGCGACCAGCCCTCCCAACCCGCGAGGATCTTCAAGACAAGTCCCTGGCGGCATCATTGTCAGAACCTCTAGACAGTGCGCGCGACCTGCTGGCCAGTCAGGAGCGATTGTACCCGTATCTGTTCACCAGCCTCAAGAGTGCGTTACGTCCTCTTTTTAATGGCAGGTTAGTTTTTGTTATTCATGGATCCACTGGGGTTGGAGCCCATTTTGATATCTCTATATTGATCTGATGTATCTCTCTGTCTTATATATATCACTGTCTATATTGACGTTGAGAAAATAGGGCTTTCTTCCTTGGGGATGTTGAATTCGTTCAATTTGATCAGTTTGATGCAGTATTTTAGACTGATAGATAAAACATTTATTCAGTGCACGCGAAAGACATAGCTCAATACAAAAAAAATAGTAGGCGCAGTTCGAGACTGCGCCGATTGTTTTCGTTTCCGATACTGCCGTAGCCATTGTATTTGCTCGACGCTAGACTTAGTAGGCTCATTGCATTCCTTATAAAGTAATCTTTCACCGATTATAATATTCTTCAGTTCTGAGCAGATTTACGGCCGATATGAGACAACTTCCTAAGCTTTTTTTCTATTTGCAACAGAATTCCTTACGGGTTCTGACACTGCAGTAGCTATTGTATTATTGCTCTGCACTAGACTTTTAGGCTTATTGCATTCCTTTTGAAGCAAGCTTTCTTTGATTGGGGTTTTTTGTTTTAATTTCTGAGCAGATTTACGACCAATATGAGATGACATCTGACATTATTTTGCTATTGTCAACTTCATATTCATTTTTAACCCTATTTTTCCTGCTGTTTCTCTTTAGTTCCTGGTAGTGCTTTGTCAACTCTAGACAAAGACACCAGAGTAACTTATCTAGCTAAACCTGGTTTTGCGCTATACGAATTGATATTTCGACACATTGTGAAAAGTAGAGGGTCGCGCGCATGCGTGTGCACTCGCAGTGTGACGTCATAAGCAAATTATATCCTGCTTTAAAATTGTTACAAATATGACCTATCGTTTACTCTAGCATTAAAAGTCTCGTAGTTATTAGCGGTTGAAATCTTACATGTTTTTGTCGGTCAGAAATATTAAACTTACCGTACCGTACATAGTACACCGAGCGAAAAGACGTTTTCACGTCAAAAAAAAAAACGCGTCTGTTTCAGCCATATTGATTTGGCCGCAAAGCAAGTCGATACGAAAAACTTCAATAGCTAGTAATCGTTGATTCGTAGGTAGGCAGTTGTCCCACTGCCGGCGAGGAAGCGACTAACTATCGGCTATTTTCTCCCTCAAGAAACGTACAATAGATACATAATATATGTTTCCGTGTAAACAAAAGAGATGCATATATTAATAGTTGATCGCTGACTGTTCACACCGCGCGCGAGTACTCGTTTGTCGCAGCGACAGGAGCTATCAAAGAGAGTACTCGCTCAGCGACGCTCGCTTGGGGGTCAGAGCACTCGCTGAGAGACTCACGCTTGGTACATACGCTTACCAGCGAGTAATCGCTTGTCGCCGTCGTTCACTCGCTGTTCGCTGCTCGCCAACTCGTTGTCAGTTGCTAGTTCTACTCACTACTCGTTGATCGCCGGTGGTGGGACAACTGCCATAGCGTCAGTGTTTACTTATTTAGCCAGTCTGTTACCGGTATTATGCCTATTTTCATCAACCCTAAGTGACGCTGAAATGAATCCCTAAATAAAAGTGCACTGTTGCATTTTCAACGCTAGTCTTCAGCGCCGAGAGTTGAAAATCCTACTGTGCAATAATATTTAGGGGTTCATTCACTTGGATGATCGCTATCTAAAAGACCGAACAACAAAGCTAGTTTCAGCTGCTATAATCTTTCCGACCATTTGTTTTACTTTTGACAGCTCGCGCAAATATAGTGATGCGTTACCCTAAGGCGTTACCGATTCGATTTCTTATATTAACAATTGACTTTATTTATGAACAAGTTTGAATCGATTTAACTTTTCAATTTTTTTAAAGTATTGCATTTTTTCGTCTATGGTTGCCTGTCAATAAATAATGAACTTCAATGAAATTAATGTGCTTATGTCAAAAGTAAAATATAATGTATAAGTATATAAAGACCCCATCCAAGAGACACCACAATACCTAACTCCCCACATTCATACTCCTCACACAATTATACTAAACCTAACTCTTTCATTCACAGAGATATAAACAAAGACCAGAAGGAGCAACGCCATAGAAAGAAGTCAGTCATCCAAATGAGAAACGGAGCGCCCGTATACGATTCAGATGATGACAGTGAAGAGGAACTAATCCCATAGGTGACCGCTGCCTGCCGCAGCTGCCTGCCGCTCATGCCAGGATGCCAGCTACTGTAGATTTGTGATGCCGAAAATAAATGCCAATCGACTAAGCAGGGCTATACAACGCTGTCAATCAGTGCCCGATGCTTATAGGATGCAAACTTTCAAAAAATGAAGTTCGTGTAGAAGAAACTTCTACCAATGAACTGACACGTTCGCTCGCTAAGCAGCACTTCATATACTTATATCTCTTTGAAAGAGAATTCAGCTGTTGGCAGGAGCCAGTCGCCAAAGAGTGAATACTGGCCACCAAAAAAGGTGGCTATTTAAAATTAAGCTAGCCAACATGGCCCTTGCTGGCTCGCCATAGGCGGCTGTCAGTGACCATGGGTGTTGCCAGCCGTAAAATAGTTGTGTTCCAGGTGTGATAGTATGCCAACCTTAAAGGTGGATGTAATTCACCTCGGATGAATGTTATATTATGCCATTTGGCAATGTTTTCTGGTAGTGTATTAGAAGTCGGCTCGTGATTTCTCAGTGGTCGTTTTACTTGTGATCAACTATGTATGTTATTGTAAAGGGTGGTACTTCAGTGGCCTCATAGTAATGGATCAGACGAAATATTGATTTCAGTCTTTCTGAAAATAAAAGAGGATTTGAATTTTTTGAAGATAATAAGATTGCTTGATTGTAAGAGAAATGATTGCGAAAAATTATTGTTAGTAGTAAAACTGTTTTGAAGAGAGACGCCTAATTATGTATTGATGATTATAATATCGGAGACGGTTATATTCTAATTAATTAGAGCCACTAAAATTCCACCATATTATTATAATTGTAGCTTGTAAGTTAGAGTGAGTGTAAACTTTGATTTGACGTTAAATTCAGGGTTGCCATGTTGATAATATTTTGTTACTAATAAAATGGTAGGATTTTTTAATTCTAATGTATAACTGTGGAATTGAAAACAAAGCGCATTTGTTACAGTCTGTTATTGTAATATTAAGAAATATATTTTTCAATGTTGTTGTATGAATTGAGATTGTATTGAAAACGAAACTATATTATTGTATAACGAGGTCTATTTATTCAGTCGGTTGAAGAGAGTTTAATAAATATATCCAAGTGTTTATTATATACTGATTTTATTTTAGGTAAGTACATGTTATGTACCGAGCAAGGTACCTAAAAACTATTTTGTGGAACATAGTTATAAAGATATAAGAGTAGATATAAAAGATTTAACTATACAAGTTTACAAAGTAGCAAGTATCAAAGCTGTTATTTGTACAAACTTCGTAGTTGTAGTTTATTACGCTTTTTATAAATATATTATTTTGCTTAGGTACCGCAACAGTGTTGCCTGTATTTTTTCATTTTTATTACGAAGAAGTTCTAACTACATTTTTATACAACGAGCGTGAATGATTATTTTTGTAGTGACATCAACAATCACTTTCCGAAGCATTACCCTCCTTTTGGCTTCGTACTTCGTAGTCGGGTTACAAGGAATATGGCTGCTGATGTGAGACTGAATTTTGAATGAGAACTCATTTTATTACTCCCACGTTTTATTAAGTCACTTTCATGTTTGTCTGTCTGTCTGTCGTTCTGGGTAGAATCTTGCATCTCAAATTTCGAGCACTTCCCGATTAGCTGTCCGGCTGAAACTTTCCGGGTAGCTCACAACTCGATGACAATGCATTCTAAATCTATTTATTAGCATGCAATGCCAACATAACCTAAAAAATATTTTTTAAAGGCGCATAAAAACGTGGTTTGTAGATTATTTTTTTAATCTATATAAAAAAAATTATATCTTGATTTTGCAATGTTAAGTGATTACTTATCTAGATGTTTTGTATTGCTCTTGTATGCAAATAGGATTTAAGAGAGATTCCTAATTATTTGGGATAGAAATAGAAATAAGTGTGAATTAAAAAAAAAACTTGTAACAACAAGTCCCATTAATTGCTTCCATGATATAATTATTGTATTCATATACATATTGTCGTATGAAATAAAAATATGTTTTAATGAAATTTCGTCTTTTATTTCGGCAACACTGGATTGAGAGTCATTGGATCATTACTTAGATAGAAGAGAGTTGCAGATTAGATTGATTGCTTTTAGGAAATCCGTGAGGTTTCCACGGGTCGATCTCCACATACAGGACTATTTTCAAATCACTAGCAAAATTTTCGCAGGGTGTTTTCACAGGTTTCTATGAATATGAACAAATTTCACTACGGGACCAACTCTGAAATCACGAAAAAAATCAGCTGTTTCGTAGATTTTAGTCGAGCAGGTATTGAACTATTGTATGAAACAGCTGATTCTTTTTTCGTGATTTCAGAGTTGGTCCCATGGTGAAAGTTGTTCATGTTCATGGGTAGAACAAACACCCTGTGAAAATTTAGCTAGTGATTTAAAAATTGCCCTGTATTATGGCTAAGTTTAAGCTGCATAGCCATACTTTACATTTTGAATTGATAATTAAGGTTTTTCAAGAAGATAGTATGTACAAGTAAATTAAACTGATATCATGGAATGCCCAGCTCAGAATAATCTGATGCTCACCCCAGGATGTTTGGTTATCGATTCAAAATCCTAGGCTGGACACATAAAATAAATTTCTGGCCAGTTGTGTGTGGCTGTACTTTTGATAAATTCGTGAGGCAGTTCATTGTTCAAACATGACGTTACGTTACAGCAAAAAGGTACATAGAAGTGTAAACCTACTTATGAATTATGGTGTTAATCGTGCTCACTGACTGTCCATTGGGCTTCGTTTCGGCTACATCATACTTTACGCCTGGACAGCTTTTAACCCTTTACAAAGCGCAATTCTGATCCTGCATGGAGTATTGCACCTTTGGGGTGGATCAGCTAAGTACCAACTAGCCGCGCTTGACTCGGTGGAACGCAGAGCTAAGAGGCTCATTGGCGACGTAAAACTGGTGGATGCCAAGCTTCAT
Organism: Dicycla oo; assembly: GCA_948252095.1. NCBI lineage: Eukaryota > Metazoa > Arthropoda > Insecta > Lepidoptera > Noctuidae > Dicycla > Dicycla oo. The sequence continues at coordinate 22,145,527 of OX411716.1, forward strand.
AGCTTGGCTCATCGCCGCAAGGTTGCCTGTTTGTCGGTCTTCTACAGATTGAGAACTCCACGACCTCATTCCACCGGCCCCCTTCTACCATCGGACATCTAGACGCACAGTTATCATCCCTACCTGGTTGCTATTCCACCAATTCGCACTAAGCGCTTCCAAATGTCTTTTATAATGCGCACAGCAAAGGAGTGGAACTCACTACCTGCGTCTGTGTTTCCGAACGCTTACAACCCTAATCTCTTCAAAGTGAGTGTGAACAGGCTTCTTCTGGGTAAGCTCACTCCATCGTCGACTTTGTCTCTGTCACCTCTGACCTAGTCAAGAGCAAACCCAACACAAATAAAAAAAAAACATCATCAAAATGATCGTCGCATCCAGGACCCCCCTGGAAAATAGCGTAAGATACGCCAATTATACGCCATCCGGAGAATTAGAATAGAGTATCGTAAACTGACATGGAACAGCTTTTGGCTCGTCTTTGTACAGCTTCATCTGAAATTCGATGAGTGAAAACGAGCGCGAACGTCCCTACTGTTCTTTAGAGCCTGTTCACAAGCTTCGGTGCGGCGCCGCAACGCATCGTGTGAACAGGCCCATAATTGTAGCAAGACTTTAAAATATACTTTCAAGGGCTCAGAACAAATAAAAAATTAAGACACACGCTGCGAAAAGTATGTACAGGGAAACATGCGTAAAACTACACCTCGCTCTGTGCATTTACGCTCTCACGGACACATTTACACCAAACTGCAACTAAACTTTAACTTAACTTAACTTGCTTTTTAATCTCGGAGACTAAATTGACATTTGAAACGTTCCATTAATATTTTTTTCATTTCATGGTTTGACTTTTGCACCTGTCAAATTAGTCACCGAAATTTAAAAAAAAAAAACAGACGACACCTCATTAATGCTCGGTTCCCTATAAACAAAAACGAATCGTTTTGCTAACCAATGCAATGGTTGCTATTTTCAAACTGGGTATACAGGGAATTTTTTTTATTGCCAACTGGGTATTCCGGGCATTTTTTTTATTAGTAGCCAAATTTTCACAGGGTGTTCTACCCAGGAATATGAACAACTTTCACTATGGGACCAACTCTGAAATCAGGAAAAAAATCAGATGTTTCATACCTTTTGGTCGAGTAGGTATTGAATTTTTGTATGAAACAGCTGATTTTTTTTCGTGATGAGTTGCTCCCATAGTGAAAGTAGTTAATATTCATGGGTGTGAATATTTGGCTACTGATAAAAAATTGCCCTGTATAAATAGATTCGTAAGCTAATTTTAAATTTACCTCTGAAAGTTACTTCCATATGGGTGGGTCTACTATACAAAGCTATGAGGTCTTTGCTTTATTATTGGTAAAGATACAAGAGTCTTAATTTTAACCAATAACGGTCCGTAAATTATAGGAATCAGCCATAAGTGCACACGTTTACAAAACCGGCCTCACGTCACTGCTGACAGGGCTGTCTTGGTTTTTTATTTAGTCTGAGTTCAAAGGGTAAGGTTAAATAAAACACAAAAATTTCCTTACTTATTTACTAGATACACTACACAGATTCATAGTGTGTGTGTGTGTGTGCGTGCCCACTTCTCTTACTAAACTAATGAGTATTACAAGTACTAAGGATAATCCCTTTAATGAGACGAAGCTAAACACTGAATGTGACAATCATTATTAACTACACTTAGCAATACATAAGCAGAGACGAATATAATCTATCCTAAATAAGCTATAATCATTGTAATACTATCATTTCTTATACCTACTAATTTTATTTCATGACGACACAATATCTCCTCGACAGTTATATTTTAATTAAATATCATTAAAGACAACTAAATTGTAATTGTATTATGAGTTACACGGCTATTTAAACTACGATATAATAGAGATTATATAATTTTTAAAATAGAGCATCATTTGGGAAAAGGGAGTTTAGAATTCGAAGTTTGAATTTTACTTTTTGCCTCCTCCCTGGCAGCACGGCTTACCACCTGTGAAAAAAGAAAACACATAAATAAAGGCATCATCATGTTCCTCTCTTTTTGGCCATATCATCTTTCACACATGCCCATATAACCGATTTCCGCAAACACATAAACATAGGCATTAAAAAAAAACCGTCTGACCTGAACGTGGGTGAACTGTCAAAATGATAAATTAATTTGATGATGGATTTTTTTGGGGTCATCAATCGCAGTCTAAGTAGCTCAAATACCAGTTAAAAATACATTTATTTTTTATGTAAGCTTCACAGACAAAACAAAACAAACACAAATTTCTCAACTCATACTTCAAGTAACAACACTACCGACCAGCAGTCGTGTTGACATAAAAAAAAAACATCAAATCTTTTTGTTTTGGTTTCGCTAGCTGGTTTCGCTAGCAGATTACTCACTATTACACGAATACTATTATACGAATACGGGCTCATTTGTATCTCAACACGCAGATGTGTCGTTTCTCTCATGATGGTAGACATGAACTATCAAACAAGAGTCGTCGTCTCTTTCACTCGTACCTGTGTGACAGTCTCTTTCTAAGGCATTCAGGTTCAATGTAAACTAGAATAGGCACAGCGAACAACATTTTTGCGCATCATTTTGTTGTCCCAAACTATAGATGTCTACAGTTACCGGACGTAAATATTACACATGTATTTTTACAGTTAGTAGCCGTAAATATTGCACATGTATTTTTACAGTTACCAGCCATAAATATTGCACATGTATTTTTTACAGTTACCAGCCGTAAATATAGCACATGTATTTTTACAGTTACCAGCCGTAAATATTGCACATGTATTTTTACAGTTACCGGCTGTAAATATTGCACATGTATTTTTACAGTTACCGGCCGTAAATATTGCACATGTATTTTTACAGTTACCGGCCGTAAATCTTGCACATGTATTTTTACAGTTACTGGCTGTAAATATTGCACATGTATTTTTACAGTTACCGGCTGTAAATATTGCACATGTATTTTTACAGTTAGCGGTCGTAAATATTGCACATGTATTTTTACAGTTACCGGCTGTAAATATTGCACATGTATTTTTACAGTTACCGGTCGTAAATATTACACCTTTATTTCGAAACCGTTAGTAAACTAAATTTTCATTATAAAAAAGTAATTATAGAAAATATTAAATTATAAGACTACTCACCTTAAAAAGAAACCAATAATTTAACAAATAATCTCAGAAATATATCTTATAAGTAGTTATGAGTTCATCACTTTTTTATTAAGAGGTAAATAATAATGCAAAAATCGTAAATTAATTCTCCTGTAAAATTCAGTTTTTATGTTTAGTAACGGTGTCGAAATGAAGGTCGACATGTATTTTTACAGTTACCGGCCGTAAATATTACACGGCAAAGAAAAGATTGAAAAGCACATGAAACAAGTAACTAATATGACATATTGGAGCATTAGAAAAAGTCTTTCACACAGAATTACCAGTGACGAAGACGACTTTTCGACTTTTTGTAGTGACTAAGCCCAAAATTTTCTAAAAATCCCATGTGCAATATTTACGGCCGGTTACTGTACCGCAGACGTCAAACGTGACAGTCGCGGGATGGACGTTAGCTTTCTCGAACAACAACATAATTGCGCCAACATTTTGTTCGCGGTGTCAGCCCTAGTTTATATTGAACCTCAGTGAGTATATGTGTTCTGTGCCTCAGTGTTCTAAGGCTGCCTTTCCACCAGATATGTGCTAAGCTGCGTAACAATGAATGTGTATGATATCAAGAGAATCGTTTGATTTTCATAGCATAGCTTGACTTAGCTCTGGTCGAAAAGAGTTCATAGCGCATTTTATCCGCTCCACTACATCACTTTGCTCTCGTAGAAATAAACGCATATCGTAGCTTAGCTTCACTGCTTTGCTACCCCCCACGTCTTTTGTGGAAAGGCTGCCTAAAGCTCGATGGCTGTTTTAAAGCCGGGTTTTGTATATTGTTGTATATATTGGTATGCCTGGTATGGGCATGTGATGCGGAAGCATGAGGAAAATGTCGTGAGGAGAGTTTTGAGTATGAATGTGGATGACTATAAGAGTAGGGGAAGGCCAAAGAAACCATGGATGGACTGTGTGAAAGATGATATGGCTAGAAAGGGAGTGACTACCGAGACGACGACTAATAGAGAAGTATGAAAGACAAAGTCATGTTGCGCCGATCCCAAATAAATTGGGATAAGTACTAGAGAGTGATGATGACTATACTGACCAGAGGGTTTGCCATCGCCGCAAGCGCAGTTGGGGCCGCAGGTGCAGTTGGCACCGCAAGCGGCCGCCCCGCCACCGCAAGTGTCTGTAACAACATCAATATTTTACTATCATGATATGATCAGCTAGGTTTCATCATCTTCATCATCATTATCATTGATGGCAGCCTTGTTCTGCCGACTAGTGAGTAGAGGCCTCCCCCTTTTATCTTTCCCTGATCTGTGCGAACCTCATCCAGCTCTCACAGGTCCTTTGTTGGTTAATCCCATCTGGCTGTTGATCTGCCAACCGTGTCAACCGTGGAAGAGGTTGGCAGACCAACTAGATGTAACTTGCTACGATGACTGGTTGCTGGGAGATTCCCACCAACTAGTCTTCACAGCAACTTTCTTGATAACCAATAATAAAACAATCAGCTTATCCCACAGTTTGGACTCAGGCTTCCTGTCTGTGCGAGGAAGTGCGCCGGGATCCACCACGCAGGTTGTCGGATGTCTTTGAAATGTTGATTCTACACGCACATGCTCTCCTGGGCATAAAGCTAAACTCATGTAACATGCACAAAACCTGACTGACTAAGAAGTGCGAACATCGATGGCAGTAATGGCAGAAGAAGCAACTTTAGAATTAGTAGACCACCTAAAGATTTATTCAGTTGCAATTATTAAAACACATTGTCAAGACCAGAATCTCGATCTATCTACGATCTACGAAATAGGATCTATCTACGCTACAGCACACCTAATTGGTGGAGCAAAAGCGTGATCGAATTTCCCAAATCTATGCTTCTGATCTAACTAATTATGATTATCTTGTCGTCTTACATAAATCTCCTGTTGAGATAACTATAACATGCTTACTAAAAGAGAGACGGCTTTATTTATGAATCTTGCTGTACTCGTACAATGTCGGTGTAAATTTTGGTTTAGGCAAGGCAAGATGAAGTGAATGAAGGAAGATGAAGAAGAGAAGATACAGTTTGTCCGGTAAATAATGGATAACCTTGAAAAATCATATAATAGACCTTATGGCCGTTCTAAAAAATATACAAAAAAAATATATATCCCAAGTAAGATACGATTTAAAAAAAATAAAATACTGTGCAATTTCTAGTCACACTATTTACTGCCTCCTGTCGGCCATAGTCAATGTACAATATTATAACAATAAATAACCGATGGAATTCATTCATTTGTGGTCGTGGTGAAGAAGAATTTAAAAAAAATCTTTTTTTCTTTCTAATAAATCTTATGTACTTCCTGCGATATATATATATTTTTTTGTATTTTTTTAAAACGGCCATCAGGTATATTACATTAACATGATATTTCAAGGCTATCTATTATTTACCGGACAGCCTGTAGATATTCCTTAAAGAGTAAATACGAGCATTCTTAAAAAACTTCTGGTGGATATTGAATTTTATTCTAAACCGGTGTATATAGGTATTATACCTAAATTACTAAATTTAATCTTCTCAACTGATAATTTTGTATTTTATTCAATTTTTTATTTTTGTAGCTCAACTAATAAGTGAAGGAATTAGGTATGATATTTTAAATTAGATACATATATTTTCTTAGGATCAACGCGCAGTTCTTAAACCAAACCTCTCTTCCCATAGATTATACACTATATTATATAGTCTCTTCCATCGTACCTACTCCTAAAACAAACTACTACTACTTTTTTTAAGTACTTCGATATTTTCTTGAGCCAGAGTGTCAGCCAGTAAAATATAAGGTTGCCCACTGCATGAAACCTTTACACTACCTACGTGGTCGCAGACATTTACTCTTTTCATAGATAATTCAATAGTAGCGATTTGGTTCAACGTAAACAATTCCAATTTAATGGTCACAGAAAACAAAGCTATAACAGTAGATGTACATACCCACCTGAGTGAGTACATTCAACTTTAGATACCTCGCGTTCGTGGGAACTGGTCTACAATTGAATGAACCTTCTGAGCCGACTGCCGAGCTACTGAGAATGGAACTGATAAATCTCTTAGTTTAACGAATCTAATTATAATTCCAGATAGTACCGAGCTAGCAACTCGTCGGTAAATAGTAAATTGTAACCCCATTTAGCCAACGTGGAGGCGTGCCGCGTACCTAGTAGTACACTTTTCCTTTTTTTTCTAGTCGACTGCCCCGTTGGTCGCAAAGTCCTAATGGGGTACCTAGACGATCAAAATTGCATGACAAACACGAAAAAATCACATGTTTCGGGCAAAGTATTATTGGGTTTTCCATCAGTAAAACCCAATAATACTTTGCCCGAAACATGTGATTAGTAATAGTCGCAGAGTTTGGAAGTTGATGCCTGGGGCCATATTATGAACTGAATAAAATACGGCCGCTGATCTCTCTCCGGTCGTGTCGGATTGCCGTCCCATCGGACTATGAGAGTGAAGGGAGAGAGAGTTCACCTGTGTCTGCGCATACACAGTACACTTGTGTACTATAATATCTCCCGTGCCGAAGGCTGGTCTCCGCTGAGATTGGTCGCCATGGTCCCAATTCGGCCTGGAGGACTATTATTAGTATAATTTTGTTTTTGGGAGATGTTATGTCCGGCATTGGTATTCGCCAACCTGTCTTGAGAAATCGTGGTGATCAATTCTCGTGCATTCTCTTCGCCACTGCATTCTTTCACAATGTCTTCTTTCTTTCGTGCTCTTGTTAGTGACTAATGTGTCAGAGTTGTATGTTGCCCGTGGGCCTCTGACTTGGCTTCACATGTCGTCGAGAATTAATGTCTCTCGAGAAGGCCTTTGCCGTGCAGTGGGACATTAACAGACTGGATCTACGAAAGGGTTTATCTTTTTCTTTTCTTCTTTCGTGTCGGCACTACACTACAAGGTAAATTAAAATTAGCTAGCAACACTTCACAGACGTGATGAGTATCGATATTATTATCAAAACAAGATTAAAACACCGGTCAAGAGCGAGTCGGACTCGCGCACCGAGGGTTCCGTACCATCACATATATAAAAAAGTGTGCTATTTAGAGGCATTGTTTTATTTTGCCTGTAATCTTTACATAAACTTCTATCACATAGAATAATTTCAGGTTTTTCTCTATGCAAACTTCCGAGATCACGGGGGCGGGGGGAAGGGGGGGCGCTATGCGGCCTAAAAGAAAATGCTTGAGAATAGCCCCACTTCGAATTATTAAGACGGGGGTCTTAATAATTTGAAGTGGGGCTATTCTCAGGCCCTGTTGCAAAAAAAAATCTTATTTGAAAAATAGTTGGGCAAACGTCATCTAAAACTATTTCAAAATTCAAGTTGATAGCATTAGTAGTTCTTGAGATATCTAGCTGTGACAGACAGACAGACTGAGTCGCACCATAACGGTTCCTTTTTACCATTTTGGTACGGAACCCTAAAAAAAAATATTTCTATTGTTGAAATATAAGTTTAGAAAATCTGTTTTTTTTTAAGGTCCTTGTTTAAAGGCCGTTGAAATAAAACTATCCCGAAAGCAGTTGGTTTCGGCTGACTGCGAAAGGTGCTTAATTTACCATGATAAAAGAAATGTTGAGAAATGCGAAATCGAAACCTAAATAGAAGAGGCTGTCTTCAATCTCTCCGGGCGATTTCTTATGTTGTGCGTTTACCACTGAATTTGTAATATAAAACACGAAGCGCCAGGATAGCCCGCGAAATCCAAATTTTCTTACGTTTTTAGCAATTTGCAAGCCAGTATTAGGTTGTATGTTGATTAAAGTATGATCCGCGACCGTAATTAAATTAACATCTACTTACAGAATTATAATCATTCGAACCAGTAACACAACTCCAAGTTAGTAGGTATAATCTTCTAATGTCAAGATTTCATGAAATAGTCATTCAATAGGATTACTAGGTCTTAAAGAGTATTGATAACTTTATTATTATAATTCTGTAAATACATATTTGTTACGGCCGCGAACAAAACGTAAGAAAATTGAACTTGTGAGGCTTGATAAAAAACTTATATTTCCTGGAACAAGTTTCATAAAATTTCCGCACACTATTTTTCGTTCAATGTTATCGCGTTCTCACTTGCTTGTTAGTCAACGGGCGTTGCGCTGTATGAAACAACAAGCTTTTCGACCATGCTCGCGTTTTGATAGACTGGCCGGGAAGGGGCCTCTTAAGCTTCTAATATGGGTTTTGTTTGTTTAAGTTTAACCCTAAGCTTATAGATAATACTTAGGTACAGACGCCAGCAGGTCAACCTACCCAAAACTGTCAGATTTTTCCAATCAACCTTGAACCTAATGCTCTAGCAATAAAGTCGAAATTCTATTAAAGAAATCTGACAGATTGTAGTAGCTTGATGTGCTGGCGTCTGTACATGTAAATTCGAAGAGTTAGTATTTTTGAACGCGTTTATCTCTGGAACCACCAGTCGGATTTGAAAAATACATTTTGCAATTGATAACCCAATTTTTGAGCAAGGCTATGGGCTATTTACATCACGATACTACCCTAAGAAGCCGAGCAAAAAGAAAAAAAACTCAGAAAGAACGCTAATGAAAACGAGATGTGCAGGCGGGCAATGCGATGGGACCAGCACCCTAATTGCGTAACACACTATCGATCGGAGTCTGAAACATTTGAAGCAAATTGCTAATCCATTGCTTCATATGTTCAATAATTTGGTCTGGTTAACAACTTAAATACCGCAATGAATGTTGTCGAACTATCAAAATTAAACCGATTCCTATTGATAGTGTGTTACACAATAAAGGGTACCGGTGGGTCGGAGAAACAAGAAATCTCGGACGAAGTCGCTGGGAGAAGCTAGATCGTTTCATTTTCCCTTGAGTTACATAAAATATGATGTTCCTCACAACACCGGGCTATTATTGATTTTTTCCGTAGGAGTTATTTAATTATAGCTTTGTAGCTTAAACTTGTCTAGTTACCAAGTCTTTGTAACGGCATAATTTCTCACAATTGCAATGTAATTTTTGATAGGTATGTTTTTTTTTATGTAGTAGGTATATTCTCCAACAAGGATTCTCAATTTTATAGTACTTAATTTGTATGTTGAACTTTTTGGATTTCTTTCGATAATAAAATTAATAGAATGTTTAATTGAAGTACGACAATAATAAACATGATGACAATTGAATAATACGTAATTATATTTGCTTAAATCTTATTACTTTCACCACAAAATAACAAACATTACTCTTGTTAACCCGCCCTAAACGCCTATTTCCATAATTTTCTTTCGCGGCAGAGAAAACAACAAAACACATCTATATTTATAACGCCTCGAATTACATCCAATCAATCCACTAACTGCGCCAATTACAAACCCGTCATCAATTAGATCCAGTCCAGCCGGGAAAACAAAAACAAAAGAAACACGTGGAGAAAAAACAATAGCACAACACGTAGAACAAGAAGACGACATAATGTTCCAAAATCAAAAAAATTGTTGAAAAATTATTCTTACCTTTACAAGAGTCACAGGGTGCAGGCATCTCGTGGCTGGTCTAAGCTAGACTAAGCTAGCCGGGGATGTGAACGGTAGGGTGCGCGCGCAGTGGCAACGTGTATATCCACCGAGAGCTCAACGGGTCAATAACTGAGCGCCTCGAGTGGGGATCGCATCGTTCTGCGATAGGCACAGAGACAGTGCACTGATTGACAACATTATCTCGCTTTATTGAATGATTGATGCGGATGTAGTTAAGGTTGATTCGGATTTTGACTGATTGTCTTTGAGATTGTATGCAAGTAAGATGCTACTCTGTTTTGCACTGATATGTCGATAAGATTGTTTTATTACCATGTTATTAGAATTGAGTAGGTATCTTTATTTTGAAATAAATAACTAATCGAATACAGGATCTCAAATCATCGGTCATATTATCTACTTCTTTTTTATTACCTATTTTCTGGTAATCGAAAACTCCTCGCCGGTAGACCCTGAACCGAAAATGTTGAGTTACTCGCACTTCTGAGCTGGTATAGGTAGCTATAAGCACAGTTCAAATAAGTCACTGTGTTGTGAGTATTTTATAAGATGCAAAGTTGCATCCACCATGATAAGATAATAAAATAAAGGACAAATTGGAGCCAACTATTTCCTACCTATTCATAATTTTTTTTTAAATAAGATTTTAATAAAAAGGTTCCTCCAAAGCTCTTTTAATTTCCGAACGCTTACAAAGAATATCAATCAAAATACAACATGAAAATAAGCACCACCCTATCTCCTTTCCTAAAATAAGATAGTTATTTAAGCCATGGCGTGCTGTGTATCTACAATAAATGATCGGATCGTAAACAAAAACAGGCCGGTCCGGGCAGCCGTCCGACCGGTTCGCTCCGGCTCCGATGGTTGTATCTGTAGCAAGCTTTCGAAGCTTTCCTATAAGAACTTTGGAACTTTATCAGCATTTTTCGAACGCCAAAATTACATAAGACAGTCACCCAAAACGCCGGCCCTTCACTACTTTCTAGTGCTTTAGCTGGGAGGAAGACGTGGCGCAACAAACTCCCCAGCAGTACAGCTGTCTGTTTAGTTAGAATTAATAATAATAAGCATACAATATGTTTTTACTTTAATTTCATGTATTAGATGAAATTGTCCTCGTAAAAGCAAGCAATGAGAGTACACTACAACAATGTTCAAAGGTTCGATCGTTTTATCTTCGGAAAAACAAATAAAAAGAATGAACGAAATATAGCAAATAAAATGTGACTATCGACCAAAAAAAATTGATATACACCCAAGTTAGATTGAGCCAGTTCCATAATTAATTCGGCAAAGTTCGGTTTTCTGAAAATAAACGATGGACGAACTGAATGGACGATGGATGGATGGAAATGAACGTTGTCTATGTAACAAAAAAATACTAGTGAACTAAATGCTTTAAAAATGGGTAGAAGATTTTCACTTTTAGGTTCTGAATTCTGATAATTATTGCGCATAAGCTACGGGGTTATAAATCCCGTCTAGAAAGCCTTACTTATAATTATGATATGGAATAGAAAAATGTCCCCTAAATTTGTCTAGACTTTAGATATTTGGCGCGGTAAGGATAATTTGCCAAAAACGGCAGACAATTTCTTGGCACATAGCGAGAATTTGCTGAAACTTATGCGTAGTACGTAACAGCTGCATATCTGCTACTTACCAAAGCTTGAAATTACATAATCATTCTTCTGCCCTTGTCCCAATTTATTTGGTGTCTGTTTCTTCCATACTTCTCTATTAGTCGTCATCTCCGTAGCTACCCTCTTTCTAGCCACATCATCTGTCACACAGTCCATCCATCGTTTCTTTCCTCTTCCCCTACTCTAATAGCCATCTAAGCTTGAAATTACATGTGACTTAATTATTAGGAATGACTTTTGTAAAGGAGTTTTCTAAATATTGGGTAGCACCTTTGATTCCTTTAAATAATTCAAAGGCTTCCCGTTGCTTATGTTTTTATTTGTGTAGCTTTGTTAACTGTAAGTCTACCATGCTCTAATAAATAAATAGGTAAATAATATAAAAATATGTATTGTATCTCCTGCATAATAAGCAGGTTCGTGTTCAACTGCTCCATCTGGATCGGAAACTGTCAGTAAAGACATAAACGGATGCTTCCATATAAGGAACATCTATTATAGAAATAAAATAAAACTCATATATTTCCCATGAGAAACGAACCACCATTAGAAATATCCTGCGGTTTTTGCATCATTACCCGTCTGGACGCTTCAAGGCTAAAATTACTTTCGCATTTAGGTAGCATAATTTGATACTTTTTTTTAACAAATCCTGAACTGGATCCTTCCAAAAATACTTAACAGAACTGGTTTCGTCGTTAGTCGGAACCTGCAGTATCATTAAAAGTTTGTTTATTTGTTTTCACTTATACTTAATATCGACGAACGAAATCAAAACATCGCAAAAAATCTCGGCCTTATTTCACGGCTCGGATTTGGACTCAGTGGAACTAAAATCAATTAATTTTTATAAGCATATCCTACAAGTCACGATTCTCAAGTAGGTAGGCTCATTGACGTTTTTTTTTTAGTAAGATTATACATGGAGTGGAATCTGACCAAGATTTACCTAACTAAAGGATCAGAGACGATATTAAAATGAAACGACATACCACAAAAAAATCTTCTATTAGTTGCCTCAAAACCTCATATAAAATAAATATAAATAAATAATAAATGGATAACTGACTCATTTCCAACAACACAATCTAAACAAAGCATCTAGGAATCTGATAGAAATCAAGATCTACACTTATAAACAAAGAATAGATCTGCGGTTTTAGCGGAACGACACGAGGTCTGCCGAAGTCGTCGACCTGCGTGCGAGCAGTGATTCACTCACTTTATAGCAAGTATCAAACTCCGAATGGTTTATTTTAGTACGCTATGATTTTATTTTGTTGTTGAACTAATTTGGGCCTAGTTTTAAGCAGGTTTTTTAGTTGGCGTCAGTAATTTTGAATTCGGGTTTCGTGTCTTGAAGCAAAATTGTCTCTGCTTTTGTGCTTGTGAGGTTTCGACGTGATGACGTGATACTCGTACATCATCTTCCTGCCCTTATCCCAATTGATTTGGAGTCTGCTCGTCTGGTTATCTTCTCCCATTCATCGCTATTAGCCATTCCAGCTATATCATATTTCATAAAATCCATCCATCATTTCGTTCCATAGTTTTTTGTGTGATGGTTGATTATTTACGTTTGTTAAAGTGTGAAGTAGACACCGTTACTATAATCCATCCTGTAATTGTTTTGGATAACCTTTCTCATCCTTAGAAAGCCAGTAATTGAAAAGTTGTCTATAGTTTATCTAGCCTCGTCTATGTCGCTGTCCACTGCATACAATTTTAGTAAGAATCTAAGTCTACCTCTTTTAGATACAATACTCAATATTTAGATTTCTTAAACAGTTGACTCAAACTATTTAGTATCTCCACATCTTCTGATTTATCTCCAATTCTTATAATGACTCCACGAAAATTCTTATAATTATTCGTATCGATATAATTATCTCGTTTCTGTTACTGGTAGTCTGTATCATCCCACTGCCGGGTGCAAGTCCCCACACAGCTAATGTGGCCCACTGGACCGATATCTCGTATTGTAACCGAAATATATAACTAATTTATGTAAAGTCATTAGGAGGTACAGCTAATAACTCTGTAGTTATCACATTTCTCCAGAGAAAGCTAGGAAGCGTCGTCGTAATGAGCGCTTGCGCATATGACAATATGCGCAAGCGCTCATTACCCGCTAGCTGCTAATTGTTGCGGCTAAAGCAGTTGCCAGCACTGATTGTATCTACATTCTATAGTGCTATTGTGATGGATGGATTAAATTGGGTATAGATGTTAAAAGGAGTCGGAAAGACTACGAATGCGGATGGGCTTTTCAAGTAGGGGAAGACCAAAAACGATACATGTATTACGTGTGAAAGATGATATGGATAGAAAGGGTGACTACTGAGATGACGACTAATAGAGAAGTAAGACATATGGAGGAATAAGACATGCTGCGTCGATCCCAAATGAATAAGGGTAAGAGGATGATGATGGTCGGAAACAAACCTAGCAATATAGTATAGTACTAAGGTCAAGAGAACAATGAAAGCTTCTTAAAGCTTAAAATGTAAGAAAATTATATGGAAACGTTATTGAAAGGGAAAATATTGAAACATATTGTATAAAAAAACAGATTGATGGATGGCTGTATGAGTAAGGAAAGGAAAGAAACGATGGATGAATTGCGTGAAAGATGAAGTGGCTAGCTATCACTATAGCTAATTATGAAATGACGGTTAATTAGAGATGTATGGAAGAAGATGAAGAAACCTGAATTCAAACAAATATATGAACAAGAGAAAAATTTTATTTGAAGTTATTGTTATTAATTTCATCTCATTGTTGAATGAGGCGGGCTTGTGGCTAAGTAATAACAGCAGCAAGGGTCGATTGATCAGGTTAAGCTGCGCTTGCGGATCTTTACATACCGAGCAAGACCCCTCCGTGCCTTGGAAAGCACGTTACGTTGTTGGTCCCGGCTGCCATTCCTAGATCTTTGACAGTCGTTACGGGCCATCAGAAGCCCAAAAGTCTGACAACAGTGTTACCAAGGGGTACAGAATTACTCAGTAACTGGGTTGTGGAGGTCAGATAGGCAGTCGCTCCTTGTAAAATACTAGTGTATTCAACTGCATCTAACCGAGACTGGAAGCCGGCCCCAATATAGGTAGTTGGGAAAGGGCTAGGAAGATGATGATATTGGATGAATTTGGTGGATATTCATGTCTACAATATCGTGGGTTCTGTCTAAGTGTATCTTTTGTTGCTATACGTACATCGAAAAGTAACTACTAGACTTATTGAGCTTCTTGTTTTTATTTTATGCTGGTAGGTAACTAGGTAAGTACCTACAAGTTTCATCTGCGCTCCACTTTTAAATTATACGTTTACGTTTTTTTCTCGATTATGTATGACTGGTTAGTTCTGCATCGAACACAAATTGTTTTTTTTTTTCTGAAGCTTTAGTAAGTACCATGTTACTTTTATCACAAAAAAATATGACCATATTCAGGGTTCAGTGATGAAATGTTATCGGCAGGTGCATCGTTTAATGACTAGGTAGATGGACTTCTGACTGTAACTATAAGTTTATAGGTAAGTAGGAACATAACAACTTCAACATAAAACGGGCTAAGTGGGTAAGGCATTGTAGGTGAATGTGACAATGATGAATTTGGAACAGACTTGGAAATGTGAGGAACTATTGTGGCTGAAGGCCTTTTTTATAAGGCGTACAGAGTAGCCCGGTTAAAGAGCCGACAACCGCCTAGGTTGACACGCAAGTTGCCCTTCAGAATAAAAAGAAATAAGTTAAGTAAAGCCATAATAAAGCTAGAAATAAACGTTACAGCCTCTAGAGACAAGTGTGGCGATACAGCAACAAATACTTCCTTAATTATTAGTAATATCCAGGCATGTTGGAATACGAATCTGGATGCAACGCTTCATTACTACCTACACGTCAATTTAACACTACAAGAGAGTACAAAAGAGGTCATAAAAACCTGATATCGATTCTGTCTACTACTATTCAAAGAGCATGAAGACTGGACTATTAAAGAGATAGATAGGTATGTCTGTAAAGCGTCGTGGGTTCGAGTCACGAGTCACGCTCCGCCTCACAATGTCTGGAGGGTCCCTTTATGACTATTAATTCAACCACTTGAATGGTGCAGTGGCCGAGAATGATGATAGTTTGATAATGCATTGAATGAAATAATGTATATTTTAAGTCTGAGAATTCTCTTCAATCAGGCTATCCCTCTATATTTTACCAACCGGTAATATAAAGAGAATATTTTTTTATACACAAAATTTTTAGTAATTTTAAGAAAAGAAAAGATTTTATGATTTTTAGTAGGTTGTATGGAAAATAACCCATGATCCACTCTTAAGAAGTAACCCATGGTCGTAATCAAACAATAGCGTCCAGAGGTATATAAAAGTCAACTTAATCAAACCCAAAGTAATGAAAATAGTTACATATAAACGTGAGCAAAACATCTCTAAAATTCAAAAACCAGATCACAATATTAGTTGTCTTCGACTCAATAGTTCATTGCCAAACTCAAGATACAATGCCTTCAACAAAAGATAGCAAAAAAGATAATATCTACTCCAAGTCCCCAGCACAAAACAATCGTGCTCTGTGGTATATACAACTCGAATTTGCGCCAAAACCGTATTTGCCGCAAAAAATACTGTCGAATGTTAATTTCAGATCAGTGAACTTGCTAGCGACTTTAATTGATGCAAAAAATTAAGAATATGTACCTATCAACACATTCTTAGTTTTATTCCAAAACGAATAGAGAAATGTACAAATGAACTTATGGAATAGGCTTTTTTACAAAATATAACCCGAGCTATAGGTATCTACAATAAGGAATACTTTGAAAATATTTTAAACGTGCTAGATGAGGTAGAAATCGGAATACTTACTTCGAACTGTATTCGATATGCAAAAGTTTATTTTTATCATACTTTATCATAGGTTGATTGAACCTCAATGTATACGATATTATAAAAAAATCATCTATACTGGATGATTTTTTACCGTCTTGAAAAAAATAGGGTACAATTGGTGAATGGAGTAGAAGCCTATGGCATATCTAGGTTATTTTCTTTTTGTTTTTTCAATAGCTTAGACAAAAATTGCTATATCAATAAACACTACACATTTGAAGTAAACTAGAACAATAAAAACAGAAACTTAGAAAAAACTTTATAGATCGTAAAAAAAATCGAAATTCAAATCATACGCACTACGCAGGGTCCGTAGTGCGTATGATTTGAATTTCGATATTTAATTTTTTTTTTAAACTAGGTTTGCCATAGGCTTCTACTCCGGTCACATCCCTATTTTTTCAAGACGGTAAAAATGCCATCCAGTATATAGGCATCATAGATATGAGTCAGCAGCATACGAAGTTCAAGTAGATGCATAATAAAAAATCTTTTGTATCAAACCTGGCATTTTTTGTAGTATTTTATAAGTACTAGTTTTTGCCCGCAGCTTCGCTCAAATTAACGCAATTTAGAATAGTGGTATGGGGCGTCAAGCAAACAAACTTACTTTCGTATCTATATTATTATAGTTAGGAGGATGAAAAACCGGTCTATCGACACTCTACGACTCACAAAATGTATTGTACTTAAAAAAAAATTAACACACTTAACTACTAAAGTTTCTATAATAATATAATTCAATCGTGATTCGAAAGACACGTGGCGCCAACTATTATCATAAGAACGTTATTGTTGTATTCCTCGGGAACAGTACTCTTTTTCGGAATGAAAGGTACCCTATGTCTGTTTCTGTCCACCTGAACATGTATATGCAAATGATCGGCTCAGTGGTTTAGGCGTGAAAAGGTAACAAATGAATTTACTTTCGCATTTATAATATTAATTAGGACTATCACTGTGTGCTCGATGAGATTACCCATTAGCAAAAATGACGAACTTCCGTACCTACGCCGTTTAGCATTCTAAACTGTGTATAGTTTGACCAAGACCGCTGTACCGCGCCTTAAGAATGCGCGGCGAGGCGGGATGCAGCGCTGGCGAATGAGCGGTGGGACGCCGTGAGCGTGGACGAATGAGCGGACTGCACTGCCCCCCGTCTCGCCGCGCACATACCTACGGCGCGGTATAGCGGTCTTGGTCAAACTATAGTACGGAAGTTCGTATTTTTGTTTTTAATGGATTATAAATTACGCCCTGTGGCACTCAGTGCATCGAAATCATAGGGGTGCAACAAAACAAGGCACCGGCAACGTCCATGTAGCCTCACAGTAAGGCGCTGTTCTTTAATCGTGTTGTATGCTTCCAGCCTTGTCAACGAGCAATACTGTGCATCCAAACGTCTATAGAACACCTTTAGCTCGCGAAGCAACAATGCAGGAGCCTTCATCACCGCAGCCTCCCTGCCACCGTCCCGTCCACTGCATCTTCCAAAAGGCCCTTCAGCCGTTGCAAGAGAAGTATAGTCGTTTTATGGGACAAGCATTGGCTTGACGCTACTACATAGATTACTAGTAGTGTCCAAACTCGGCAAGTCCAAGATAATGGACAATGAATAAACTGTCTTGGACCGCACAACGGAATGAAACAAAAAGGAAGGAATGAGAAATTTCGGTTCCCTTCATATCAAGCAGGAGTTAGAAAAAAGCTAGACTGCCTGTATACGCAAAGGGACAAGAAGTAAGTATAAACAACAGGGTAACTCAGAGAAAAACTAACTTTTGTATATGCATACAAAATAACAAATATAATTATATATAAGTACACGTTAAAATACAAAATCAGAAACTGAAGACATGGGAAAGTTACTTTTTCAAAATAACATTATTCAAATATCGTCCTTCGCGCCTCTGGCACTCTTCAAAGCGATCTCTAACAGTTATGAAAACGCGCCTCAGAAGTTGAGTATGAATATTGTTGGTTTCTTGTCTAATGTTTTCCTTCAATTCAGATAATTATAGTTGATGGATTACTGTTGCACACCCGACTCTTAAAAATCAGGAGGTGTGAGGTCTGTGATCTCGGGGTCCCTCTGATGTCACCTCTGCGTGTCTCAGAATAAACTCACTATTTGAATGTGTTCTAAGAACAAAATGCGCGGGATGCGGGGTGTGGAGGGAATGACAAGTGGATGATAGGCCAGATAGACAAATTAATTTTCCCATGTCTTCAGTTTCTGCTTTTGTAATTTAACGTGTATATATGTATATATGTAAATTTTTTATGCATCTACAAAAGTTAGTTTTTTCTGAGACACTTGTATTATAATATCAAGCCTGTATGACCCCAAAGCGGTTGGCAGAGCTGTCAAGCACCTATTTTGCCAGTTATTGCCACATACCGAGGCCGGTACGAGCCTATTTCTCAAACCGGACACAAATCCAGAATCCGTGCTGCTGAGAAATTTTTGAAGAAAAAACCAAATGAAGGCCGGTGCCTTTATTTGGGTTTTTTTTAATTTCTTTTAAAAATGCTTAGCCACGGCTAAGCTAACCACGTGTACACACGGCTTCATAACAAGCTATACATTTCTAGTGTAAGCTGACCTCTCTTTGTACGGAAATCCTATACAATACGAGATCACCTTATAATGGAAATTTATAGCTTGATATGTAGCTGTGTGTACCTACTCAGCTTCGAAAAGATCCGAAGCCGGTTGACAACGGTTTCAACCGCGCGGTTGGAAACGGTTTTTGCGATATCAACCGTAGAATACCACTTTCGACGGCAAGAAATGGATAAATTGAAATGGCATCGGAAGCACGATGCACGACACGGTAACGTCGCTCACAGTCATGTGACGACTGTGTATTAGTATGTACCAATTATTTACGAGTTTAGTATTTATTAACGTAGGAAGGATACGGTAGGTACTGTAACGATCTCCGATGGGAGACCTTTAGTTTTTACGAGTTCTATACTAATAAATAATAACCTGACTCGTTGGACTGTGTTATATTTAAACCGATTATTCAATAGGCAACATTTGTTTATAAACTTAATCATCGTGTTTACAAACAAGTTTACCATAAACGCTGTTTCTGAAACTTGATCATCCACACTTAGTTGTTGCTAGGATGTCGGCCCAGGCGGTAGTGTTGCTCTGTGCTGCTGACCACACTACTTCCATGTTTATAAACTCCTGCAGCACACATCCACACTTGTCAACTTTTGTTTATAAACAAGATGTTTCACCTTGCTCTCCACTCACAGTGGGGAATACGGCAACATGTATCTGAAACAATGTTTCATCACCTTTGTTTATGGACTGTTTACTCGTAAAAACTGTTTCGAAACTGTTTGAAGAGATGATGTAACAACGTGAAACACTGTTTATAAACAGTGTTTGTAGATCTTAAAAACACGTGTTATAAACGAATGTTGCATAATGAATACCAGGCTTTAAAAGCCAACGCGCCTGTCTTCGCCCAGGGGGCTGCTCTTCGCTGACGTCTCCCTAAAACGAATGTTGCCTAATGAATACCAGCAGGCTTACTCTTGAAATCAATCCCAATCTCGATCGTATTCCAATCCGATCCAGTTTCAATTCCAATCTTCAGAAAATTGGCACTCTTGAACGAAATCGAGATTGAGATTGTAATCGACTGCATGTTCGACTACACTGATTCACACGGGGTGGCCATACACATCAAAACGTTAATTACCAAATTTAAAAATATTGAATAACTCGTTAATGCTATTAATAAATTTGTTCTGATAATTATTTTAACATAAATAATCATGTAAGTGTTCTTTGCTTGCATTTATATGTATTTTAACACTCAATATTTAGGCAGCTATGGCTCATTGTGTATATCTTTGCCTACGTTACGCCTATTGCGCATTTGTCATCTGTCATCCACTTTAAAATTAATAGGTTCTTATTTAAATAAAAACTCTGAATTATTACTGTTGCGATCGATAAACAAAAGTTTCAAAGCGATGTTATCTAAAAGTTTTCAAGTGTTTAGTTTGGAATGTAACAAAGGATGTTTATATGCACAAGTTCAAGTGTCGTACTTTAAGACAAGTATTCAACCGAGGAAGACGAAAATACCAAGGTAAGGCCACAATTCTATTAAATATATTGCAATTCCTTTAAATTTTAATATTAAACACTTTTGCTTAATACAAACATTTATTGTTCTTACAGGATGAGTAGGCCAACACATCAACAGCTGGAGATTAGTAGATTTCCTGGTACAGAACCCAGGAATTGCCAAGGGGTTATTGCGCACTGCTCATGCTAAACAGGAGACAAAGAGAAAGTGGAACGAAATATACTTAAATGGACTAGGTGGTGCACAGAAAGACACGAAACCAAACAGTTTTATAGTGTTTTTTCTTTTCATTAACTTAAAATCAAAGTGATAATAGTGTTAAATTAAACAAAAAAATGTGATAAAATAGTGATTCTACAAAAAAATCGCAAGTACAACCCTTATAAACCTCAATAGCTGTGATTTCTAGTTTTTTTTTTTTTTTTGTACATCCAAGTCTATATCAAGCTAACCCTGGATGAAAAATTCAGATGTCTAGTCCTTTTGAAAAGCCTACTTAATTGAGTTTATGCTATTAATTATGTTATAAAACTTTAGTTATTTTTTGTAAATATGTTTTTTTTTCAACCATCATTCAAGGGCGCGTCACGCCCTGAAAGATATACATAGTTGTGTTATTTAAAATAGACTGATTTAGGTCAATAGACCAGCCTGAGGTATCTATAGGTAACTTGTAAATCGGTTCAGGGCTTTTCGAGTAACATAAAAGCAGTTTTTGATTAAAAATTACAATTTTTCCTGTTTACACTGAAATATATTTTCAGAGGAAACATATATATATATAGATACCTCAGTGGATAGATAATTTTGTAAGGAATCCAACAATGTGTAACATGTCTTCTACAACACCTACTTGTATAATACGGTGTTTAGACCTAAGTTATGAAGTAAACAAAATAAAAATTGGTTATGTGTGTGGTGGGAATGCCTTTATGTGAATATAAATGAAAAATATATAATAAAAAGGTTATAATCATATTTATTCAAATACTTGTTAATATTAATTAAACATTACCTTTTAAACTTAAGCTCTTTACTAATTGTACCATGAACTTATATTGTAATAAACTTAATAAGTAAGCGTTTTACTATTTTGATTATTATTAACCCTCAGCACAACACTTTACATTATTTAATACAATATAGTAATCAAACGACACATTAGAACAACAGTCTTACAATATAATAAAAGAGAGTACAAGTCTTGGTCACATAATTATTTACCTATCTATATAAAAAGTATGTGTAGTGAAAAAAAAAAGATTAATTTACAAGATACGTTTCAGTGATTTAGGTTTTTAATTACATAGAATAAGTCTTAGTCAAAAATTTCTTCTTACATAAGAAAATAATAATGCTAACGAAGATGCCGAGCTGTCCACAGTTCTTGTACAAGCTGAGCACGAGCCTCACGACCCCTGCGCAGCTCCACAGAGGCAGAATCTCGATCCACCTCTAATCCACTCTGTGTCAGTTGCATTTCTCCCATGGGTTGTATAGTATCTTCAATGTCATCCAAACCCAAACGCGCTCGGTTACAAATGTTGTGTAAAACACAGCATGCATTTATAATTTTAGCAGCTGTGTCTGGATGATAATGAAGAACTCTATGGCCCAGAAGACATCTCCATCTATTTTTTAAAACCCCAATTGTGCGCTCAACAGTATTGCGAGCCACACAATGCAGATAAGTGTAGTACTCTTCAGCTGAGCCTGGCGGTGCATCCACTATTGGGGTCATCATATATTCCCTTTGAGGATAACCGGAATCACCTATAATTATATTAAAATGACTTAGTAATTATTATATATAATATAAGTATAAAAGACCTAAGATGCCTAAATCAATTTCCTATTTCAACAACGCTATGAAATGCTTACCAAGTAAAAAAACTCTTTCTCCTGCATTTATTAAATTTTGCAAGTGATTCTTCACAGGATGTTGGTTCCAAACAAAAGTGTCATGTGAGGCTCCACCAAATGAAGAATCTACACTTAGAATATTGAGATCTGCATCACAAATCTGTAAAAGAAATACTTTTTATAGAAAGTTATATTTACTGTAATAATTAATAACTAGATAAATAGCCAACCAACTCACAATTAAAACATTTCTCGAATGGTAGCCTTTTCTGTTGTAAAACCGCTCTTCATTTTCTGATGGTCTTACAATAGCCACATGAGTACCATCAATACATCCTGTGACTGCAGGAATTTTAAATTTTTCATAAAATCTGGAATTAATTTAGTATTAGCATATTAATCATAGGAAATAATTTGGATAAAAAAAAACATATCAAAATCAAACAACATCTTGTCTAAATAAAATATTGAATGATAACTACATATTTAATATTAAGGTGAAAATAAGTAAGGAGGTACATAATATATACCTTTGTTTAATTAAGTCTCGTTGTCGGCGAGTCGGTGGAAACTTAAGCCATTTTTTAAAAATATCATTTGTGTTGAGAGCATTTGTAACTTCTCTTATTGCTCTCGAAACCGATTGTTGGGACATCATCGTACCTTGTGTCCCACCTACTAATCTTTGGTAGCTGCCTGTGGCGTAGAAGGAAAGAGCCACTAATAACTAAAAGATAAAATGAGTATAATTAATTACCTATATAAAAAAATACCATGTGACAATGGAATAACAATTCAAAGTTTACAAACCTTGTATTTTCTTGATATGTCGCTAAGGCGAGTACACTGGGCCATCAAAGGTTCCAAATCTCTATAAATTACCTCGAAAAGCTCCTTATTTATTCGGTAATTTTTCCTAAATTCATCGTCAGTCATGGCAAATGCGTTGTCTCCATAGCGCGCCATTCGTCTCATATTCCGCCTTTGTCTCATATCTAACTTATGAGCACTATCCAAAATATCGCAAATAAGTTCTAAACGTGCCATTATTCACAATAAAAACTTCACAAATCAGTCACAATAACAAACTCGATCCCGAAAAAGTAGACTTTTTGTAATCGTTCAACTTTGACATAAACACGACTTCAAACTCGATATGCGAACGTCAAAATCGTGTCAAGAGTACCGAAAAAGTGCATTCGTTCGAGTAAAGTCGATTTCATTTAGTTCCAAAAAATTCCACCTAATACGATTCCAATCGTGAGCTAGTGTAGCATTCAAGAGTGCCAAATGACAAGATCTCGATCCCAATTTCCAATTCCGATTGAGATCGAGTGTCGAGAGTAAGCATACAGGCTTTAAAAGCCAACGCGCTTATCTTCGCCCAGGGGGCTGCTCCTTGCTGATGTCTCCCTAAAACAAATGTTGGCTAATGAATACCAGGCTTTAAAAGCCAACGCGCTTATCTTCGCCCAGGGGGCTGCTCCTTGCTGATGTCTCCCTAAAACAAATGTTGGCTAATGAATACCAGGCTTTAAAAGCCAACGCGCTTATCTTCGCCCAGGGGGCTGCTCCTTGCTGATGTCTCCCTAAAACAAATGTTGGCTAATGAATATCAGGCTTTAAAAGCCAACGCGCTTATCTTCGCCCAGGGGGCTGCTCCTCGCTGATGTCTCCCTAAAACGAATGTTGGCTAATGAATACCAGGCTTTAAAAGCCAACGCGCTTATCTTCGCCCAGGGGGCTGCTCCTCGCTGATGTCTCCCTAAAACGAATGTTGGCTAATGAATACCAGGCTTTAAAAGCCAACGCGCCTATCTTCGCCCAGAGGGCTGCTCCTCGCTGACGTCTCCCTAGAACGAATGTTGGCTAATGAATACCAGGCTTTAAAAGCCAACGCGCTTATCTTCTCCCAGGGGGCTGCTCCTTGGTCCAGGCCATGGTGCGGAGCGAGAGTGCATGGGAGGCCGTCACCTCCTTCTGCGAAGCGGTAATGCTCGCAAAGGAGGAGGCGGAACGCGTGAGGGAGAGGCAACCTCACGCCCTCAGTCGCCGCAGGAGACGCCCTGGGCGGCGGGAATCGATAGCCGATTCCCGGCCACCGTAGGCGCGGGCTTGCGGACGGTGAGTAGTGGGTAGCTCGCCGTCCGGTGAGGACCAGGCCCGGGTCGACGGCGCGTTGTGTTCCACGCGCGCCTCAAAGAGATGTCAGCAAAAGATGGGGTCCAATAGGGCCGATGTCGCTGGGGTCGCGGGTTGTTTGAAAAAGATACCGTGGCCCTGGCATAGGCAACTGAAGGAACACGGGTGGGTTTTAGTCAGTAAAAGTCTGACACGCCCTTCCGCTCCACCCAGAGCGGGAGAAGTTATTTGATGATTTCCCATCCACAAAAAAAAAAAAAAAAGGGGGCTGCTCCTCGCTGATGTCTCCCTAAAACGAATGTTGGCTAATGAATACCAGGCTTTAAAAGCCAACGCACCTATCTTCGCCCAGAGGGCTGCTCCTCGCTGACGTCTCCCTAGAACGAATGTTGGCTAATGAATACCAGGCTTTAAAAGCCAACGCGCCTATCTTCGCCCAGAGGGCTGCTCCTCGCTGACGTCTCCCTAGAACGAATGTTGGCTAATGAATACCAGGCTTTAAAAGCCAACGCGCCTATCTTCGCCCAGGGGGCTGCTCCTCGATGACGTCTCCCTAAAACGAATGTTGGCTAATGAATACCAGGCTTTAAAAGCCAACGCGCCTATCTTCGCCCAGGGGGCTGTTCCTCGCTGACGTCTCCCTAGAACAAACTTTAAACGCCTTCTATTAAAGTGACCGTTTGAATGTCTTAGATACTGCCTGTAAGATATAAGGTTGCCCACTGAATGAAACCTCTACAGTACCTACCTACCGGGTAAAACGGCGTTAATAGAGGCTGAGGGTATTAGTGTTCTGTGATAGAGGCCCACGGGTGAACAGATACAGAACTTTAAACGAATTTTCAAGGGCAAGAAACAACATTTTCACTACTATGAAAAACCATTTTCATGTTACAAATAAAATAATGTAGGCTCAAAACATAACCAACCTTTTTAGCTTGCCATCGGTTCAACGACCAGCAGGCTTATTACGTATCTTGCAGAAGCCTAAAGATAGCAAAATTTGCGCTATAATGAGGAGCCACACTCAAAGCTGTATGTAGATGTCGCTGTAGTCGACCGTACCTTGTTTACCTTTCGTGACAGTAGTGTGACTGCTATTTATGAGAATTTAAAATGTAATTCCACTATAATATATACGCGTTTATGACTGTGCGTCAACTAAAAGTTGAGCTCCGTAAAAGGAACGCTGCAACTGCGGACAAACAGGCCGATTTGATTGAAAGGAAAATACTTAAAATATTTAAGGTTATGATTGTTTGTGAGCTTTTTTCCATAAGCCACGGACTAACATTCCTATTTTTTGTTTTATAAATTACTTTTGCATGATCGAAACCAAAACTTTGGTGCTGACTGCGACATCCAAGACGACACCGCATATGTCCACCTTCTGATACATTCAGAGACATAAATGCAGATACTCCTTTACTAATGATTAACAGACAGGTAATACAGGAATATTTTGAAAACTAAGTAATATTGGTTGATTAAATCTTTAGAAGAATTTTTTACTACATAGATTAGTTAATATAGTATATTTTATGACACTTTTATTTTGATGACAATAATTTTATTTTATTAGATAATAATCTTGATTCTTTTGTTTTATAGATATAGTACCCAGCCTAAAGGATGGCTTCTTTACTAATCTAATCCTCTTCTGTGAAATGCGCACCAGATAATGGTGCAGTACTACTTGCCTTAAAGTTTTTAATACGTAACGCCAATTCCCATTGTTGTCTGCCATTACTTTCTTTAGAAAACAAATGTACTCTTCTGTTTTTACAAGTTAACCCACTACATTGTGGCATTTTGGACAAAATTACGGAAAATAGGAAAGCTAAACTTAGTAGATTGCAAAAATCCATACGATTTGACAGCTAATATATCAAAACAAGGTACAGTCGATTGTGCGCCATCTATCGTGATAAAAAGTTAGTTTTCCTCCCCATTGCTTTTCAATCGCAAATCAGTATGACGTATCGCTGATACATAATATATATACCTATTTGCGAATGAAAAGCAATTATTGCGCAAATTTTTCTATCGCTAGGCTTCTGCAAGATACGTAATACGGGTACGGGAGTCATCCGTGGCTTATTGGTTGGGGAAAAAGTTTCTTCGCATTTTTTATGAAAATTCAAAACATTTTTTAATATAGTTTATTTACATTTAACTAAAGTATGTAGGTACCATTTTGTTCGATAACTTTTTGCCATCTTGTAGGTAGGGACATGATCCCATTGCTATAGAAATTTTGGGACTTCTGGTCAAAATACCGCGACAAGTGGTTTTGGCAGTCCTCTCGTGATGTTAACCTGACACTGCCTAAAGAATTCTGAAGAGACCGAAACAGGTGGAAATCTGAAGGTGCAAGGTCAGTACTATACGGCGGATGCATTAACACCTCCCAGCCAAACTCTCTTAATTTTTGCTGAGTGGCTAAAGATGTGTGAGGTCTAGCGTTATCATGATGAAAAACCACACCACTTCTGTTGATTAATTCCGGCCGCTTTCTCTCAACTTCTTGCTTTAATCTCATCAGTTGTTCGCAGTAGAGTTCAGAATCGATGGTCCTGCCTGGTGGTAACAGCTCATAATGAATAATGCCCCTCCAATCCCACCACACACACGTTGTTGCGAGTTAACCTGGGTTTCGCCACAGTCTGTGAAGCCTGACCGGCCTTTGACCACGACCTTTTTCGCACGTTCTTGTCATACGTGATCCACTTTTCATCATCAGTTATCAGCTTCTTCAAAAATGGTTCGGTTTCATTACGTCGTAATAAAGAATCACAAATGAGTACACGGTTCATTAGGCTTCTTTCAGTGAGCTCGTGAGGTACCCAAATGTCGAGCTTTTTTGTGTACCCAGTTTTTTTCAAATGCGCCAAAACTGTTTTGTGGTCAATTTCCAGTTCTTCAGCTACGTCGTAACTACTGATATGCCGATCTTGCTCCACTTTTTCAAAAATGGCATCCATTTTATCCGTAATAGGGCGACCAGAGCGACGTGCATCTTTGACATCAAAATTTCCGGATTGAAAACGCTTAAACCAAATTTGTGCTACTCTCACAGACACTACGCTAGGTCCATAAACATCGCAAATTTTTTTCGCGGCTTGCGTTGCATTTTTACCTTTTTTGTAGTAAAATTTTAAAATGTATCAAAGTTCTTCATTAGATTCACTCATCTTGACGGTACGAAAAACAAATGAAAATCACACATTTTCCTAATTTGAATTTGGAATTATGTTCTTTAAAATTTAAACTTTCAATGATACCAAAACCAGCCAGATACAAATAGTATAGCCAAAGAGATTTTATTACAAGTTCATACATACTATAATGCGAAAAGACTTTTTCCCCAACCTAATATTTATTTATTTTATTAGGCTCTTCAACAATGAGTTGTTGCGATGGTTGGTGGCTGAGTCGAAGAAACACTTGGAATTGCGTTTCAAGAACTGGGAGATGGTGGGAATATCGAGATCTACGTGGAGGATTCCGTTCCGAACGAACCAAGGTGCTCCCGTTGCCTTTCGGAGGAAACGGTTTTGGAGGGCCTGCATCCTATGAATGAGGTGATCGATTGCGCTCAGAACACACAGTTAAAATAGGTAGGATAAAGAGCGAGGTGGCACGGGGAAGTGGGGGCGAAATTAGAATTTGAGCTGAGGTTGTATAGGCTCTTAAAGAGAATTTGTTCCGAAAAGTTTATGTGTCCTCCTAACTTACAACCCTAACTAATATTATAAATGCGAAAGTGAGTTTGTTTTTTTTTGTTACGCTTTCACGCTAAAACGGCTAAACGGATTTGGTTGAAATTTGACACATGGGTAGGTACCATGACCTGGATTAGGACAAATCTACTTTAAATCCCAGTAGTACGTTCCTGTGGGATAATTTCCGACATCCACGCAGACGAAGCCGCGGACAAAAGTACATAATAACCTTAGTGGTTTAAAAATGCTATTCTGCTGAAACAAATGTACTAATTTTTAAATGGCAAATAAAAAAAAATAAAAAAAAAAAACATAAACTAACATAATTTTATTATAAATAAGTAAATCGCAGAATCAGAATCAGAATAACATTTATTTGCCTACTTTGTGTATTATAAAATGTCTATGTGGCCGGTGGGCCGTACAGAGGTGAGTCAGCTAACTTATGTCCTAATGGATCTATGTTTGCTGTGTTCTATTTATTCGCAATATGTGAAGCTATACAAACAGATTACGTGTTTTATTTATGTTGTTTTAGTCTATCTCAGTGAGGCCATCATTGTTATTGTTATTATTGTATTTTTCACTTTATTTTAAGGGGACGCGTAGCCTTCGTTTTGTCAGTAGGCCACCGCTTGTATCCTTTTTTATTAGGGTCATACAATATATCGCCTATTCTGTGATTAACTCTGAGAGGGTTAAATTCACCGTGCGCTTGGTAGGCGTCTCCAGGGGATTCAAGATCTTCTATTTCTAATTTTGCAATGTTTTCCAACATTTTGGTGTTAAGGTCCTCAGCGCGTAGGTGCCAGGCTTCTATGTCAGCCATCTCCCAGATCACTTCCGTGGGTGTTCGCCTTGGTATAAATCGCAGAACCGTGCGAAACAGGGGCAAGTCACTAGCCTTTACATATTATGTTTTCGTCCCTGAATACCCGCATTGTTCTTATAATAGGCGTTTTCTATTCTGATCTGGTTTTCATCAACATTTATTTAGATAATTTATTCCTAAAGGTTCCTGTATATCCATAATCATTAATCAGCCTATATTGTTCCCACAGCTGGGACACATGCCTCCTCTCTGTGAGAGGGAGTGGGCTGTAATCCTCCACGCGGATGTGTATAGGTAATGCATATATTTTAAACTTAGTACATAAAATAAGGAAACCTTGATGTTTTGTCAAGTCGTAAAAAATGATCGAAGCAGGTGCGTGTCGCTCGTATTTTTAACCGACTTCAAAAAAGGAGGTTCTCTATTCGAGCCGGATGTATGTATGTATGTATGTTTGTTTGTATGTTTGTATGTTCACGATTTTCTCAAAAACTTATGAACCAGTTTTGATGATTCTTTCACTACCGTGATCTATATACTTTCAGGAAGGTTTTAGTATATATAATACATTAGGTAATTATTCTTATGTATCAAGGTATATTCATAAATGTACTGTATTTCCGGCATTTCTAAGCGGATTTTGATGATTTTCTTTTCGGTCGTCTTTTGAGCATATGGTATTTTGTATATTTAACTAAAAATGGAAAAATAAATATCCCTAAAAAAACCCGACTTCAATAACCTAAAACGAAAAAAATAACTCATAAAAAACTTAACAGCTTCTGAAGTCGGTGTCTTCAGTTCTTCAACGCACTAATAGCTTGGCACCGACTTCAGAAGCTGTTAAGATTTTTATGAAAGTTATTTTATTCGTTTTTGGTTTTTGAAGTCAGTTTTTACTTTTTTTAAAGTAAATTATATAAAGATACCTATGATTATTTCCATTTGAGCGAGAGAATCCATCAAGCAAGCATTGTATGTACACGACCGTCCGTTATCGTTAATATTATAATAAATAAATAAATAAAATCTTTTAATTCGAGTATCATTGACTCATAATAGAAATAATACACTCACACAGTCACATTACATACACACACTACAAATTCAATTCAATTCAAAACACCATAATAAAAATTAATTACAATTACATTAACAATTTACATTACAAAATAAGAATAAAATTAGGTTAGTCAGTCGCATCAGCCTGCCACATCATCATTATGTTGTACTTACATTTTTTTTTGTTTTTATGTTAGCCTACACTGTTCCGCTGCTGAGCAGAGGCCTCCGCCAAATCCTTCCAAGCATCCTTTTCCAGACCACCCCGATCCAACCCTTGCGGTACGCGTCTAGGTCGCCTCGCCATCTCTTCACCACTGTACTTGCAATAAAATTATCTTTTTTGATGTGCCTCTCCAACAAACCAGCATTCCCGCCAAGTTATATATCCTATATAGCTTTCTGCAGTACTAGCAAATGTGCAGTTTCATCAAGTTTCCCCTCCCATTGCTGCAAAATTTTAATCCTTTTGCAGTGTATAAAAGAAGAACTGACACACATTTTATTTTGCAGTCGTTTCGCTGATGAAATAAAAAATGTAACCGCAAAAATTCCTGAACCTACACATATTAAGAGGATTACAGAACCTAAACGCAAATAACGCAAGTTTTATAATGCCTAAAAGTATATGATCTACTACAGTAAACAAAATTAGAAAAATATATGATATTCTTCAGGATATATGCTAGTTAGATAGTGTTGAAAACATAATACAATTAATTTGATACGATAGAAAAAAATCACGAAGATACCCCTAAAAATGTATTTTAACGATTAAAAACCATACTAATATACATACTATCATCCTGATCTTTGTCAGATTATTCTACAAGCAACATATTAACGTGATAGTGTTTTAATTTTTTAATCCAATCAATAGATTTTTTGTAAATCGATAATTGCTTCATATTTTGCAATAAATTACCAGCGTTGTGTCATCGCGCTTCTCTTTCTTCTCTTTCTTTTCACAGTGACCGCGCTTTAGGTCATGTAGTCCCTTTAAAGTACATCGATTATAGAGCTTAGAAGAGATTTCATTAATGTCTGTCAACGCCACGGGCGCTAAGCTGATCAGGTTTACGAATCCATTTGAATCTGGAAAACCAACCGACGGAACGGTTCACTGTTTGGTAACAAGTTTCGACTACCACAAGCCTTGTGAAGCCCTCTGGTGTTGTTCCTCATGTTGACCATCATGCTATTTATGTTAACATTCCTTCTGATAATTTATTACTTTGACAAGACATCGCCGTATAATGACATAAGATATCAATTTTTTAGTTATATCTCTACGTTTCTAATATGTCTTGTGAAATTGTATCAGTACATATTTAGACATTAATTTAAATTCAATTAGCTTCACGGCAATAAGTTAATTAATAAGTTCATTTTGTATGAGCTACTCCCAGGTCATGAGGCTCCAGTCTATGAGGTGGTCGCCTGGATAGCTTAATAAATAAAGGTCTTCAGCCGGGGGCATAAGCTTATTACTATTACCCACCATGTTTATTGGTTATCTCATTAGGATCAGCACAGACAGAGCTTCAAAATGCTCGAGCAGTTTTTTACAAATATTGAATTAACTCCCAAGTAATATAGAATTCAAAATAGCGCGAAAAGACGATTCCTTATGGCGTGAACTCAAGCATAGTAGCATTTTATTGCATTATTTGCGCTGACCAATAATCCCTATCGTTTTTAAATGAAAGCTTCTCGAAACGGTTTAGTTATTTTAAATAATGGAAGGACTTTTTTGAGTAGCTTCCAACTACAGAGCGAGGAATATCCGCGCTGGCAGCGTCTAGGGACGGCAGTACTACACAGTCCATTCACAGTTATTTTACGACAGCAGCAACCCTACAGCAACTTTAATTTAAGGAGGATAAAGATTATTGTGATTTTGACAGACTTGGCAATGGCTGTAACCCAATAGCGATCTCATTCCCATGACAATAAAGATCACTGTGCTTTTGGCATTGATGCAAATTTAGAGGTAAATAATTGCGAAACTGTGATAAAATATAGTTTGCGTCAAATAACTTTGCCGCTCTGAAGTTCGCGCAAATGACTGCGCAGTAGTCAATATATATAGAATACTAAAACAACAGCGCGCCATGGCATGCGCATCGGAAAGCCTGGTTTCAGAGCGGCAAAGTTATTTAATGCGAACTCTACGTGGCGTAACTTAACCAAAAATGTATCATACATACATAACTACATTAACTGCGAGTACTTGAAATGTCAGTTTAATTTTTTGTTTTTTTTTTTGTAAACTTCACGTGATGATTTGAGATTTTCTCAACTCATACTTCAAGTAACAACACTACAAGCGGTCGTTGACCCCCAAACAAAACATTTTTTTTTTAATTTATGGTATAGTGTTTAGTTATCGATACCCATCATGTCTGCGGAGTTTCGCTAGCCAATTTAATTTGACCTTGTATTTATTTCATTCAGTCTCACTATTACCAACCAATTTAGGCTAACGAAGAAGAATTCAATGTGTTATTTTGTAAAGTTATTGTATTAATAAAATATATTACAGTCATATTAAATAAAAGTCCCAGTTATTTACTCGAGAGTTTTAATCAGTTCCTTGAGGCACCTGATGTCTTTTTTATCATGCAACGTCTCCTCGTCATCGTCGGGCGCTGACCTAGTTCACGGAGGTTGCTCTGGTCCAGGTAATTCGAATAAGAGGATTCATAAACATGACTGTTATATTAATTTATATAATGCCATGTGCCCAATGAGAATCCCCATCGGCAAAAAAAAATTGAATTTTCAGAAAAACCGTCCTTAGTGAGTACTAAGGACGGGTTTTCTGAAAATTCAACGAAATTGAACGAAAGTGAGTACTTTCGTTATGTAAGGAACCCTTGTGCAAAATTTCATGGTTCTTGAATCAGCGGTTTAGGCGGTGCGTTGTCTGCCAGTGAATGAATGAATCTAAGGATATAATAAAATAGATTTGTTCACCAGTGATTTCAAAAGAACTGGCTATTAAGGCTTGTCCTTCCGTAAAATCGCGGTCACTATCGGACTGCATAGAAAGGAAAGAGAAAGACGATGCAAAAACACTTGTAATTTATTGCAATTCATCTATTTACAAAAAATCTATAATTGATTGGACTAAAAAAGTAATGACATGAAATCATTCCTTATTATTTTTTTTAGAGAACTGTATATTTATGAACACTTTTAATGAAAATTGTAGGAGTAATATGGTAGAAACTAGAAAAAAATAGACCTGGATTTAGTTCTCTTTTTTCTTTCTTTAGTTCTATAAACGAAAATAGATCTCAGGACAAATGAAATTACTTCTCATGTACCTATTGTAGATTACTGTGTATTTTTCCTATCAAAAAGATACTATAGTTACTGTAAAAGATGGACACAAAGTTACTTAGGTAGTTTCGCCGTTTTTTTCGGAGGACAAGCCTTAACATTTTTGGAGACCAATGATTACAGAGTTGATATACACAACGGATAAGATCATAAGACCGTAAAATATTATGAATGGAACAAGAAGAAAAGAACGAAACATTAAATTCAACGTAATCCCCCATCTCATAATAAATTAGCTAAAATAACAACAGTGTTATTAAACAAAACAGAAACAAACAAACATAAACAAAAAACAGTTTATTGAATACTTTGCATGCTCAGTGGTTTCAAATAAATAAAGAAATAAATAGTTGGTTAGTCTAGAAATAAATACAGTGCGAACAAAAAACAGTTAGTCAGACTTGGCATGTGAACTGGATACAGACAATTTAGACTTAGACAGCCGTCTAAGAATAGAATAGCAAACCCAGAAGATGATATAAATATTAGAGTCTGTAGTGACTATTAAGTATGTAGCTATGAGAGCCACAAGGATCCCTATGGCGTTGAACATCAATCGCATGGGTTTCTCGTATGGGCTTTCTTTTTTGGTCTTGCATGGACAGTCCACAGGGCAGCCGAGGGCCTGTGGTTCCTGTTTGGTCATCGGAGGCAGATTCTGTTTAGTCTTTGGAGACATGATTTGCTTGATCTGGGTTTTTGGCAGGTATTCTGAAATGGAAAAGGCGTTAAGTGATTGATTGAAAACATTAAATAGAAGATACAATGTTGTTAGTATTCGAGTCACACCATTTTAAGTAGATATAAGGTTCTTAGTCGAGCGATTTGAAAACGCCTACATAGGTATCTGTGCACTATTCTTTAAATCGGTTTGCTTTTGGAACAATAAAAGGCGCTGTGAAATGACAACTAAAAACAGAAATAAATAACAGAAGAAGTACTGGTTCTGCGAACAGTAGAGCTCGTGAGCACAAACTTTTTTGCAGCAATTAATGTATCACATAGTATAAAGTTATTTTACCATGTTTTTTCATCAAATCTTCACCAATTTTTTATGAGATAAACTTACAATTACTACCTTTCAAATAAAAAAAGGACCATCGAAATCGGATTTCATAAGGAGGAGATATATCGTAGCCCCCTTTTTGCTGCTTTTTGGAGGAAGTCGGTACCCCTTCAATAAAAAATCCCCGACGACAAAAAAAACCCATAAAACCCGTATACCGAGCTTCATCCAGATCGGTTAAAGCAAATTTTGCTAGACTTGAAGCAGAGACTTTGCTTTGCTTCGCTTCGCTCGCTGGTCAATATTTAAAAAACAGTAGAGAAATTTAAAGGAAATTCACGAGAAATTAAATAAACTTGATAACAAAATACACTATTACTAAACTTCAAACAAATTAATATCTAAATCTAAACGCCCACCTTGCACAGTTTGGGTGATCGTTTGTGTCGCCATAACTGCAATCCACTGTTTCCTGGGTGTGAATGATATGAAAATAATTTTAATCTCCTAAATATAGGTGCACTGTCCACAGGCAAGGTTGCTTGGGGAGCAGGAAAAGCCTTGGTGATGCTTCCTCGATGTTCAACGGGTGTGGTCGTGCGGAACCCTCCAATTGACGGACTGGTTTTCATTCCTATTTTTTATTGGTGTAGCCGGAAGAAAAATATATATTGTTAAAGACTTGCTTCATTGCCTGAGTTTGATGCTTGAATGGATGGAAACGGAAAATGTTCTGGAACTGTTGAAGTTTGTAATTGGTAAGAAAAACTAATTTAGTATTTTTATGAGGCAACTGCTGTAACAAACATATTCCATCCCATGAATTTCTTAGATTTGGCTTTGGAGCCTTAAAAAACTCGTTTAAGGTACTCTGTTAGGTATTTATTAAAATGAAAGAGAATTCCATTGTCGTACTTATTCACTTAATCAGTAGATGTCTACTTGTGACTTGACAATAGTTTCAGAACTGAAGGTTCAAGGGATATACAGACGTTAATAACTGGCATAAAAAGCAGTTTCAAGAAAATTAACAATTTTAGTTTTCTATTATGTTAGAATTAATTACCATAATAGGATACTACTATACTTAGAAAACTGTCAAATGACCAAGTCCCTATCAAAATAGTTCTTTTCACTACGAAATGAAATTTTTGATAATGATTATATTATAGAACGATGAAAGGGTCTTGTGCGCGTTAGATTTCTACAAAAAAACAATATTTGCATGATATAACTTACCTGCATGAATATGTTAGCCTTTATGCTAGTATAGTAGATAGCTCGATTACCACCCATGCATATTTTATGCTAGAACAAAATAGCAATAGCATCTACAGTTTGGTATACATTAAAATTTAATTAAAGTCGTCCAAACATAAAAGAAAACCAATAATGACCACAATAACTTTTTACTGAAAAATATCATCCTAGTCAATAGTGACCCCAATCACATTTTAAGCAAAATCATTGAGTGGTGGCAATATATGCCTAGATTTCTATGAACAAAATGCAAGTTATACTTTCAAATTCAATATTTCTTTTTTATCTTCAGTAACATTCTTCCATTATATCAAGCAATTTCAGTATTATAATAGCTATCAGTTTTTCTCAGCCTTGCTCCAGATATTGTCAGTTTTTGCGATGGCTGCGCGGTATAAAACATGGCGACTTCTAGGATGGTGCATAGTTTGACGTAAAACTGCAACAACAACGATCAACAATGCCTGCTCCCTGTGAACCGTGCAAAGGTAAGAGACTATTATGTAATTCATCATTTTTATATGCTTCCTTAGTTTGAGCTTCAATGTCTTGGTTGTTTAGTTAATCAATCGTACAGAAAGTGGTAGTAAGCGATTTTGTATTAATTGCGATGTGACTACTTATAACTGTCACCTTGACTTCCCCTGCATTAATTATTATGGTAAAGGCTCTAGAATTGTCCTTTCATATATGAAAAGGTTCGTGACCAGCCCCGACGGCGACGTCCACAACTGCTGTTTCGTTTCTGACTTTAGAAACGCCTAACTAAATGAATTTATAAACGGCATATATAAAAGACCTATGTTAGTATAATAAAAGAGCTCAGCTTAAAACATCTTGGTACAAATCAAAGGCTGTTTCCACCAATCGTGGTTTATAGCTGGTTAGGTAATGTTTCATGCATACAAATATATGTACAAGTACCAAGGAAAATAAAATATTTAGTTTTTTTATTTTCCTTGAATGAAGGTCTTCTTGACACTTTATAAACAGGAACCAAGTCTTTTTAAACGTTAGTTATTTATTTGTTTTCCTATTGAATAGTGCTCTAGAGTACTAGGTAGTAAAATGTGAATTGGTAACCTTCAATTTTCGTAAAATTGTGTTCATAGTTTTATATGAAAAGCAATGCATCACCATTGTTCCAAATTTTTCTAAAACGGTCACTACAATAAAACTGACGGTCGGTTAAATCTTACGCATTAGTGCAGTGTTAATTTCGACAATAACCCTTTAAACGTTAATCATGTTTATAATATTGCTTTAAATAATTATTATTTTCAGAGTCCTGCAAGGGAGGTGCGTGTGCAGACAACTGCGCATGCAAAGAAAACGGCTGTGGCGACTGCACATCTAAAGGTAAAAAAGGTTATTAAAGTAGTCAGTTTCCAACAAAGGAAAAAGAAACATTCATAGTATTTATGTACTTAAGTATTCCATCAAATGAGTTTCCAATTGCTAAGATACGAATACCAACGTTAAAATGGCAGACAAAGTGTTTGACAAAAGGAAAATGAAGCACTGGAACCTAATCAGACATATACTTTCCTCTAACATTCTATTAAATGAGCAGCACTAAATTGAACTGCCTCGTTGGTTTAGTTTTTCCCATCCAAGACAAACATTTGTGTGCATGAACATGTCTGTTTGTCCTGAGTCTGGGTGTAATTATCTATATAAGTATGTATTTACAAAAAAAAAGTAGTATATGTAGTATATCAGTTATCTGGTTTCCATAGTACAAGCGCTGCTTAGTTTGGGATCAGATGACCGTGTGTGAAATGTCCCAGGATATTATATTATATTATATTTATTATTATTATAGTGGTAACAAGCGCTTCTTCTGAGCATGAGGTGCTGGCATTGATACCCAGGTTAGGCATAGACACTGATATTGGGTTATTCAATTATGAATTTCTCAGTAGCAGCCTGTAGTCTGTATTAGTACCTATCCGGTTGATGGCAATGGGCTCGCCCAGTATTACATGGTACTTTAACATAACTGACGAAATGTGTGTGTACGTATACTATAGGTACTACATCTCTGCCTAACCCTGCGGGGAATACAGGCGTGTCGATCGTATGTATGTAAAACCAATTTTCTCTACTCTGATCTTCATTTAGTCAGGAACTTATTTGAGCCTGATACAAATAATGCTGATATTTTCTTCCTTCCAGGTGGCTGCTGCTAACATCCTAACTTCACCATGGACCGAGACAGGCGCGGTCGTCGCCCCTCTCTCTTCACCCGCGCCAGTAACTTCCTGGAGACCTGCTTCCCCATCACGTTTTCTGTAGTCTTCTTTGTCACGCTCGTGTTCTTCTACTGTCTCATATAAATGTTCTGTTGAAGTTATATTTGTGTTTTTTTGTTAAGAAATTTCATTTCTAAGAAGTTCTTCTCCATTTTTATCAACATGGGCTATACAAACTCTCGTATAGCTAACTTAATCCAGAATCACAGTGTCTGGGGTATTATTAACTAGAATCTACAGAACAGTCTTAGAGAAAGCAGTCATTAAGAGCTATACCTCACCGGAACGCCATGCCGGCACAGCCAGGTTGCGTCGCCAACAAATGTATGGTTAGCTGCTTAACCTAGCGGACGCCAGGTGAATACATTTACCCAAAGGCTGTATACATTTAGTTGGCAGCGCAACCTGGCGACGTCGCCAGGGCGTCCCGGTGGGGTATAGTAGGAAAGGAACCTTAACATGACGCCTGTATTCAATTAAGTGTTAGGCAGAGGTGTACATATAGTACTCCCACGTTTTATTATTTTTATTATTCATTCATTCAAGAAATATTATATACAAAAGATTCACATATTATATTTTCTGCCAAACTGCTGTACAGTTTGTCGGCAGTGTTCCCGTGGATACAGTTTTGTGATATACAAGTACTTATTGACTACTTTACTAGTATAAGAAGTCGAAGCAAAAAGAAAGAAAGTAAACAAATAATAGGGTACATACACACTAAATATCTTCGGATGGGCTCAGGTCGTCTTGCTTGCCCACCAGGCTGGCATGAGCAACGCTGAACGCACGCACGCAAAACAACCCAATCCTCCCGAAGTCCCAGTCTATTTCGCCAGTTATGTTTAAGTCCCATGTAATAGGGGGCGAGCATGTTGCCATCAACCGGGCACTAATCCAGACTCCGGGCTGCTAATGAGAAATACCCGATGAAAAAACCCAATAAAACATTGCCCGACCCGGAAATCGAACCCAGGACCTCATGCTCAGCAGTAGCGCTTGCTACCACTAGACTAACGATGCAGTCAAGAGCCTTAACTAGAGGTAATATCAGAAAGGTGTTTGCATCCTTATACGACAGGGCCCTAGTCCATATAGAGTCCATAGATCTATATAGTAATAAATACTTGTTTTATATTTCAGGGCTTTCAGATGGCTCTTTTAGCTGAACTCCTTTATTAATTAGCTTTACATTAAAAAAATAATGCTGAACCGCTTTCAACTGCATTACCAGGAACTCGCTAAAACGTATCTAAATAGTTATAAACACAAAGTTATGTATTTTGGACGTAATGACCGCAATTTGTTTTATTAAGGTGAGATTTTTTGGTAAGATTATGATGATAAGTCACTTCTTCTTAAAAGTCGCAGCTAATGACCTGTTTAAATAACTGTCCCACACCCGACGAGGAAGCGACTAGCAATCAACGATTTAAGAAATGCACAAAAGATTGTAGCTCCCGTGTAAGTAACATTAAGGCGACGATAACTATAATGATTTTAAAACATGTCAAATTGTCAAGATATTTTTCATAGATATTTGTGAACCTAACTTTGTGCTAAATAATATGAACAAGGGATTGCACAAATTTTTTAGAGTATTTGTCTGTAGAAATATCATTGATAAATAGCCAATTCCTATGGTTTACGGACCGTTATTGCTTAAAATTAAGACTTGTATCTTTACCAATAATGAAGCAGACCTCATAGATTTGCATAGTAGACCCTCCCATGTGGAAGTAGCTATCACAGGTAAAATTAGCTTACGAAAAATTAAAAAATGCTACCTTCGGTAAGCAAAACGATCCGTTTTTGTTTATAGGAACAGAGCAATAATGTAGTCACATATTTATGATGTCACAGATTGTTTAAAATTTAATGTAAGATAAAGCTGTTTAGAGGTTTATGTAACCTTACCATTGCCTATATATTTTTGATTCATGAACATGTTCAGATATAAAAGAATTCAACTGTACATTATGAATAGAAACAGTCATATTGGCACGTGCCCGGAATCCCGGATGTTAACCCACAACCTCGTGCGTGAGAGGTGAGGATTTAACCACTACACCATCATTACAATAATTAGCCAGTCAAAATAATTTTTATTTTTTTGAGGTTTACCTTGACTCTAGTCTAGGTCGGAGGTGACAGAGACAAAGTCTACGATGGAGTGAGCTTACCCAGAAGAAGTCTGTTCGCTCTCACTTTGAAGAGATTAGGGTTGTATGCGTTCGGAAACACGGATGCAGGTACAGAGTTCCACTCTTTTGCTTGCATATTATAAAAGCTTTATAAAAGCGTTTGGAAACGCTTAGTGCGAATTGGTGGAATAGCAACTAGGTAGGGATGGTAACTTGTAGTGCGTCTATATGTCCGATGGTAGAAGAGGGCCGGTGGAATGAGGTCGTGGAGTTCTTGGGCACACTCACCGAAGTACAGTCTGTAAAAGACCGACAAGCAGGCAACCTTGCGGCGATGAGCCAAGCTGTGAAACTTGGCATCTACCAATTTTACGCCGTCAATGAGCCTCTTAGCTCTGCGTTCCACCGAGTCAATCATTACCTACAGACTGCTACTGAAACTTTTTGAGGGCACGAATGAAAGGGTTTATTTACAGACATAAATCGTGCTAACCACCAGTATATCTGTGCGTAAATTATCTGTTCCTAAAGTTTATTTTATTTCATAAATTACACTATAGTTTGACCAAGACCGCTATACCGCGCCGCAGGTATGTGCGCGGCGAGACGGGGGGCAGAGCAGGCCGCTCATTCGTCAACGCTCACGGCGTCCCGCCGCTCATTCGTCAACGCTCATGGCGTCCCACCGCTCATTCGCCAGCGCTGCACCCCGCCTCGCCGCGCATTCTTAAGGCGCGGTACAGCGGTCTTGGTCAAACTATAGTTTACAAAATTTTAATTTTTACATGTCTGTTGCCGCGAACTTTATGATGGTTTTTGTTTGCTCTCAGAAATTTTTGTGCAGCTCAAGTGATTTTATTGTTCATTTTCATCATTTAAGTGTTTTTGTTTGTTAATAACGTGCGTGTTTCCGTTTGTTAACTAAAAAACTAGGGCTGATCGATAAATATTTATATATTTGAACTCAGTATGTCATGTATAGCCAACAACAAGTATAATTTTCCCGGCAACAGATACATTGTAAACTAGTGTTATATGTGGGTATTGTGAATTTGAGACTGTACTGGCGGCCTTATACAGCGTTAGTTCTAAATAACCAGCCATATTTTCACAGGATGAATATGAACAACTTTCACTATGGGACCAACTCTGAAATCGCGA
Organism: Dicycla oo; assembly: GCA_948252095.1. Taxonomy (NCBI): domain Eukaryota; kingdom Metazoa; phylum Arthropoda; class Insecta; order Lepidoptera; family Noctuidae; genus Dicycla; species Dicycla oo. The sequence continues at coordinate 22,186,738 of OX411716.1, forward strand.
AAAAAATCAGCTGTTCCCTACATTTATGTGCGCATGACTCGTCAAAATGTAAGGAAGAGCTAATTTTAGTTGTTCGTGTTCATGGGTAGAAAATCCTTTGAAAATTTGGCTGGTCATTGAAAACTAACCCTGTATAATAAGGCCGCTAGAACAGTCACAAATTCACAATACGACGTACAAAAAATTTCGACCTTATAAAAAAGGTCTAATCGGGTGCTTTTATATGGGAAGGTCGATATTTTTTTTGCGAATTCCAAGTTGGTTCCATAGTAAAAGTTATTCATATTGATGGGTAGAACACCCCTTTAAATTTTGTCGCATGTTATACTACTGAATATTAGAAGTACAAACAGTACGTCAGCCTAGCACCCTTTATCATGACCTAGACTCTAGGTCCTAGACCTACAATACTGACTCTTCAAAATCTCAACATTTTTAGGACAGTTCCGTAAATCCTCCTGGGTGGATATTTAAATTAGGTACCTATTACAAAGTTGAACTGTATGTGTCATTTTGATGAAAAGGTGAAAAACCAAAACGTAAGTATTTCCAAACCATAATTTTTATTGAATAAATCGGAAGCATAATTTTGACGACAAAATAATTTTAATTAAAATAATACATTGTTGTAACAGGTACACGTTGGTCAGCAGCAGTCCCCTGAAAACGAAAAAAGAAACGGTTAAAAATTTTGACTTTTACATAAACGTAATACTCACTACTTACCTGGTTTTTAAAATGAGAATTTGAAGTTAAGAACACGTCAAACTATACTTTAGCATTACTTAAGGTAAATCCTCCTATGTAGCCCGTAAAATTCAAAGTTAACTTACGTTTTTTGCAAAGTTTTGAATTTCGTGGACCTTAAGTTAGTAAAGCTACTGTTGAATTTGACAAGATCCCAACTTCAAACTCAAATCAAAACCTGGCTGTTAGTTATGATAGAAAATTTGTTACATTCATTTTGATCTAAAGAAAAAATACCTTTGATATTAGAATAAAAAAAAATCCATCTACTGAAATCCGACCCTAACGTGTTGGGAAAAGGCTAGCTTTTCCAACATGGTCGACTTCCAGTTTAACCGGATACAGCTGAATTACATGGAGCTACTGTCTATCTGACCTCCACAACCTAGTACTGGGTAACATGAAACCCCTTGGTAGACTGGTTGTCAGACTTTTGGGCTTTTAATAAACCCATAACGACAAGATCTACGGATGACAGCCGGGGCCGGGACCAACGGCTTGACGTACTTTCCGAGGCACGGAGTGGTCTCGATTTGAAATGGATGGTTACCCATCCACGAACCGACCGTGGCAAGCGTAGCTTAACCTTCGATCGATTCGTGCGGCTGTTGTTACTTAGCCACGAGCAAAAACAATATAAAGTAAGAAATACCAGAGGAGGAGCAGTCTGCAGTGCAGTTGGTCTCGCAGTTGTTGTCCTTGCAGCAATCAGCATCTTTGCAGGAGTCTAAACAGAAACAAACACAGACATTATTGACGTTCTGCAATAAGAAAAGAGGCAGACGAATGAAAGACATGAACACTGAGATGACTACAAATTGAAATGTGCCGACTACACATGTTGATTATTTTAATAGATTAATTATTGTGTCAGTATCAAAAACATTGTCGTCTTTTTAGCACTTAAAAATATTCTTCTTTTCTATTCCTCCATTTCACTATAATCCATATCCAACATTTTATTGGTGCTAACATAAATTACACTACACTCTTTCCATCCATTTATTTTACTTTTGACATAAGCATGCCTATGAATTTCTCTTTGATTGACAGACAACCATAGGCGCAAAAATGCAATACTTCATGGACGCTATGAAGTTCCTTATTTATTGACAGGCAACCATAGACGAAAAAACCGGCCAAGTGCGTGTCGGACTACGTACAGTGAAGGGTTCCGTAGTTGGGATGAATCCCAAGAATTAACATAACATTGTAGTTGAATAACATGTTCTCCCATACATTCCAACTGCAAATGTAAGTTTGTACGCACAATATTGAGAGAATTACCATGTTGTTTTAAGACCATAGACTTCTTATAGGCTTTCCTGTATTGAACTATTTTCTGTTTTTTTTTTTTCAAAATTTTTGGCTCAGTACTTTCGGAGATAAGGGGGTAATGGTCAATTTGCGTATACTTTCTTAAATAACTTTAAAATGATTTATTTTAAAATTATAAAAAATATATTTGAGTCCCTCACAGTAAGCCCTTTTGTTTGGCACACGGTACAGTTTGCAAAACTTTTTTTAAATTTTCTTATTTGCCCCCAAAAATTTATCCCGTATTCAAAATTCATTTATTTACGTTACACGTCCGTATTTGGGTCACAGAAATACGTGTACCAAATTTCAACTTGATCCATTAGATTCGGAGCAAATTGGCTGTAACAGACGGACAGACAGACAGACACACGAGTGATCCTATAAGGGTTCCGTTTTTTTCCTTTTGAGGTACGGAACCCTAAAAATGCAATACTTCATGGACGCTATGAAGTTCCTTATTTATTGGCTGGCAACCATAGACGAAAAAATGCAATACTTCATGGACGCTAAAGTATTATAAATGGTTGGGAAGATTATACTATGTACGTACCTTTGCAGGGTTCAGAAGGAGCAGGCATCTTGGTTGATTTAGTTAAGTTTAGGTTGGCTGACTGAAGAATTGAAGAGACAAAGGTTGACTGTGCTGCCGTAGCAATCGGCGCAGGTTTATATACCAAACTAAATAAATGTGTAAAAACTACGAACAATAGCGAGGTTGAAGAGACCTCGGAGATTTTTTGGATTTATAAGGTTATATCCGATGATGTTCTTTACGTGTTTAAAAAAGTTGTTTACTGGAAAATCGTTCCTGTGGAGTAATTATTAAAACAGAACTTATTGCTTAGTTATGATTAATTAGAGAATCTTCTACCAGTTTAGAGTGACTGGGTCATTTTGCAACGTTACCCTTGCTAATTAAAAGCAATCAAAATAATTATCGATTCGACTCTCATCCTACCTATGAATCCTAATGTAGTTTCCTCCCTCCTTCGCTCTTAATCCAACCAAAGATTGTCTTTAAAAGTTTGCTGAACCCCACAAAACTGCTCTTTTCCACAAAAGTGTTTTTTATCTAATACCTGACATATATAATAAATTGCCAAAGACAATTAGAGATTTAGATTTGCATAATTATAAAAAGAAATTATTTCAATTGCTGTTAGACAAATGTTACTATACTTTAAAAGATTATCTCGATGATGTTATTTAATTTTAATTGTTCCCCTGATAAGTAAAATGGGTATATTTCTTAATTTGTATTATTTAATTCTAACTGAATTTATAATTTATGTCTTGTTATTTTAATTGTTGCCTTGACATGTAAAAATATTCGTTAATTCTAAAGTGCTGCATATTTAAATTGTTATTATTTTAATTTTCTATTTGATTATGCTGTTAAAATGTTACCTAGGTACTTTAAAATTATTGTATGCCATTATGGCGGGTCATAGCTGTGTACAATTTCGGAAACATGTAACAACTTATTGCTTACCTATGTACCACAATAAAGAATATTTGAATTTGAATTTGCTTTTAGCGATAAGACCGCCCATTGTGTCACATCTCTTTTTATCCTCTGTCCTATCGCAAGTATGCTGGAAGAGATTTCTTTAGAAATAAGCATCACCTTTGTACGTATTTTTCTGTTCCTTTATTCTTGTCTATGTGACTACATAAATGGTTAAATAAATAAATTTGTATTTTTATGGTGTACATATTAAGAGTATTCTAGTCTTCTATCACATTTTCTACATCTTTTGCTTTTATCGTAACTTGAGTAAAAAGCAATACTCTCTTTGATCATTCATTGATCAGCTTAAACTCAGCAGTACCTTTGCGGGTACGTCACTGTTATTCCCTATTACATGTATATTTTGCTCATTTCATCTCTAATATTCCTTACCATACTTTTGCGTATAGTAATCGCTAAACACCTATTGGAGTCGTTACGGTTCATTAGTTTTCTTTTGTTGATCTATCAATGCCACTTGCCAGAGCAGTTTTTATTAAAGTCGTTTTATAGGGTTCCGTACCTCAAAAGGAAAAACGAAACCCTTATAGGATTACTTCGTTGTCCGTCTGTCTGTCAGTCTGTCAAGACCCTTTTCCTCAGGAACGTGTAGAGGTATAAAGTTGAAATTAATATCTAATACGTAGGTTTACGTCGCGGTCCCTTGGAGCCCTAAAAAAATCAAGCTTAACCAGCGATCAACGATCAAGGTAATCAACGTAATAAAAAACACCGGCTAAGAGCGAGTTGGACTCTCGCACCGAGGGTTCCATACCATCAAAAAAAAAGTGTGCTATTTAGAGACATCGTTTTATTTTTCCTGTAACCTTTACGGTAACGGTATTTTTTTTTTACATTTTTCTTCAAAAGTCAAAAAGTATTCGGCATTAAAGAACGAAAAAATGTTTGAAAATGTGCGCTCTGTCATATGATACCCGACATGCGCTAGTGTCCGCATTTCTATTTTTAAGACCCTCTTTCAGTCCGTTTAAAGACAAATATTAATATAATATTTTTTATTTATTTCTTATTTTCAAAATAGTTGGGCAACCGTCATTTAAAACTATTACAAAATTAAAGTTGATAGCATTAGTAGTTCTTGAGATATATCCAACTGTGACATACGGACAGACAGACAGACTGTCACACCATAAGGGTTCCTTTTTACCATATTGGTACGGAACCCCAAAAATACACGGCCATTTATGCGACATATTTTGATACTCGCAAGTAAAGCAAAACCTATAGGGAGGGTACTTACCGTTGACCTAGAATCATGAAAGGCAAGAAGTAAGGTCTCACAGCACAAGTAAAGGAAAAAGTCCGTAAATTATTCATTTGTATTTTTATCACATAACATTTTTTTTTTATTACAAACTTGGAGAATTGACCGTAACGTATATCAAAGTGTGAGAGAACATGTTCTTCAACTTTTGGGATAAATTCTTTTCAACTACGGAACCCTTCATTGTGCGTGGTCCGACACGCACTAGTCTAGTTTTTTTTTTTCTAATTTGTCTTGTGGAGCATAATATTGAGATGCATTTTGTTTCATTCATTTCTCAATAGCCGTGTCGCTAGTTAGACGTAACATTTTATAGATATCGTTCTAAATATCTATTAAAATGAGGATATATCATGGTCGTACGGGTAAGTCTCTGTTTCACTTGATTTTCGACTGTCGATTTCGATTTCCATTTCTACTTTATGGGTGAATTTCAAAACTATAATTTATTACCTAATTTTGGTGGAACATCTTGTATCTGATTTTTTAGATAATTTAATATATTATAAGATTTATTTTAAAATTTAGATACAAAATGTTTCAACAAAATTAGGTAAGTAATAAAGCATAGTTTTGAAATTCATTCGTATGTAATCACATTCAAATAAGCTCTTAACCCCCAAATTAATAATCAGCTCGAGACTTTATTTCCATGTAATACCTTTATGCCTAGGTAACTCGTAGAAAAATCAGTTGCTTTTTTACCCGACTGTGTGGAGTGGTGGAGTGTGGTGGTAGGTACGCTGTTTAATCGGCTTTTAAGCTTTATCTACACTAGATTTGCGAGGTAGGGTATGAGGAGGTTAGGAACAAAAAGTGATAAATTACATGTTTGCTTTTTTCGAGAAAGTTGAGGATTACTTTTGAAGGTAAAAGGTCAATATCAACAAATTATGTCTTTTTGAATCAAACTTGATATTTTATTATTTTATTACTAGCATTTTAACAAGTTTTGATACGAATACATGCCACGGGTGGATAGAAACCAACGTGTAGAGTAGAATAAAAATGGGAAAATATCGAATTATCACTTTTTGTTCCTAACCTCCTATTTCCTATCCTCTTTTGTGCACTTTACTTTCGTAGCCATGAAAACAGGAATGTTGTTTATGTAATCCGGCTATTTGCTTATTTTCAGATTTGAAGCCAGAAACCCCATGGAGTGTTGACTGCGTACCAGGCTGCGACTGTCACGACATCTATATTGATCGTGAGTACGAACCATTTCGTGGCTCCCATGTCTCATAAACAGTAGTAATAATCATTGGCGAAGGGTATGGGAAGCCGGTTATGAAAAATGTATACAAGCCGTCGGAAATATCTGCGAATCTGGCTCAATAACGTCATGCAAACTGGAGAGATAGCGAAAGAGCCGTGTTGTATTTCATTTTCAAAAAATGTTATTACTTTGAGCACTAAATTCCGCTCTGCACTCCGTATAGTCCTATCCATCCCAACACTAAATATGTAGTTTATTAATATTTCACCAAATAGAGAAGCAATAAACAAAAATGCGATTACGAAAAGAAAAAATGATACACGTGTGTCGGCGCTTGCGTTGGCAACGTTACTTACTGGATAGGCGAAAACGGGGCGACGTGCGGGGAAGCGCATTCCAGCGAGGTTCGCAGATATTTCCGACGGCTTGTACTTACAAAAATTCGTCCTCTACACGTTGTATCAGATAGGTGTGGTCTACAGACCATCAAACTAAACAACTTTCTCCATGGGACCAATGTCGTAATCGAGAAAAAATTATCAGCCGTCCCATACATTTGGGTCGAGGAGGTACTTAAGCTTTGTTGCGGACAACTGATAATTTTTTCTCGATTACGATGTGCGAGTGGGATGCGGGACGCAACCGCGCGGTATTCGTGCTTGTTTGGACACATCCACACAGGTTACGAGTAGTTACCTGTGCGAGCGAATTTCGACCCGCATCCCGCTCGCTCGCTTCAGTTTGGCCAGAACTTTGTTGTGTTCTATGTAGATATGTGTGTTTCTATGTATAGTAAAGGGAAGCTTAATTAAATGGACCGTGTTATGCAGAAAGCAGCCATGTCGGGAAAAGTACCAACAGAGTTATGAGCATTTTTCTGTTGATGGTTGCATTCAGGATGTATGGACAAGGCTGCAATTGACGGCTCATATCTCCGTAATAAATAGAGATATCGATGTGGTTGTTTTTGTAAAAAATCTTGTATGTCGAAATTAGTATTCAGACTGTGTTTATAACTCATTTTTGGAAAAGTGCCATTTGGCTGCTTTCTGCATAACTAGGTCCAAATGTGGTAGGTAAGTAGGCAGTATAGACTCAAAGTTCTAGAAATGTACTAACTAGTCAGCTACTAATCAAGTACTTACCTAAATAAGTTAAATAATTTTATTTCTGTTTCAGATTCCTGTATGAAGTGAACTTGGAACTCGACTAATTAAATAGGAAAGATATTAAATTAAAAATATTAATGCTTCCAAATTAAATTATTAGTTAGCAATACAGTGCCTAATGTAGGTACTCGTACAACCTATAATGTAGAAATAAAAGTACAAATTAATTATGGTAATGACATTTTAATTTTATTTAAACAATGTTAATGAAGTATGTGGAATCGTAAAAAAAAAATATTTTAATGAAAATACATTAAAAATAGGTACTGATTTAAAAAATGAAAAAGAAAACAAATGTGAAAACATAGAACGATTAAAAAAGGAAATAATAGTACATTCAAGAAACTGATCTGTGATTGAACAATGATGAAAATATTTGAAGAAAGGATACCGCGACACTTGCACTTCAATATGAATATGCAGTATATTACCAAAACTAAACATACCTAACTAATTTTGCATTTTAATTAGTGTTTAGTCAGATGTTTTCCATCATGCACCTATTTATTTATTGTAATTAAAACAACACGAAACAAAGTCACTGTGACTTTAATTTCAAGTGCATTTAGGCATAATTTTTGAATTAAGAACGATTATTTGAATCCTGACATTTTCGGATCATAGAATGTGAGAGAATAGAATGTTTTTACAATGAGGTTTTAAGTATATTTATTAATTTTTAGCTGTCTTAGCAGGGTCTGTGGTGGTCGTTGCTCGTTTGCAGGTGCAGCTGCAAGATGCATCGCACTTGCATGATGTGCAGCACTGGCTGCTTGTGCATTTGCAATCTGAAAAAGATAAGATGCTTTAAAATCTAGATACAATACTTCTCAGCTCAGATACAAAAGAGGCGTGTTGTAAATTCCCTTTTTTAAATCCCCGGGAGAAACAGAGGGATGTTATAAGTTTATCGTGTGTATCTGTCTGTGGCATTCGTAACTCCCAAACGACTGGACCGATTTAGATTTTTGCTGGATTATATAATGGGCGGAGGGAATTATTAGGCACTAATCCAGATTCCAGAGTGCTAGGTACTAAGAATTTCCTTAAGGAAAACTAACGCATAACATAACACCACGCCTGTAATCCCCGAAGGGTTATGCAGAGGTGTACCTACAGATACACCCACATATCGCCAGTTATGTTTAAGTCCCATATAATAAGGGGGCGAGTCTATTGCCATCAACCGGGCACCAATCCAGACTCCGGGCTGCTAATGAGAAGTTCCAGATAGAAAAACCCAATATCAGTTTGCCGACCCGGGAATCGAACCTTATGCTCAGCAGTAGCGCTTGCGACCAAGAAAAAACTAAGTAACACTTCTCCCTAAGAGCGGAGCACTTGCGTAACACACTATCAATCGGTTTCATTTGACAGTTCATTGCGTTATTTACGTTGTTGAGCAGACAATTTATTCGAATTTTTAATTATAATTAATTTGCTTCAAAATGATTCAGATTCCGATTGATGGTGTGTGACGCAATTAGGGTGCAGGGGATCATATTAATTCATATTCAAATCTTTATTTGGCGGTCCATAATGTTAACAAGATCTTACAACGGCTTAAGGCCCGGTTTCCACCAAAGCAGAGAGGAAAGGAGACGAGAGGAAATGTGCTGCAAAGCTGGCAGGTTATTTCCACCAAAGCGGAGTGTAGCGAAGAGGAGAAGTGAGCTGTGTCAATCGAATGACGCTTTCGGGTGTGCGAGGCGCGGGGAGAAGGCACTTCTCCGCTCTGTCGCGCCGCTTGCTCGCTCGCCGCACAACATTTTATAGAAAAATGAGATCTCCTCTCCTCTCCGCTTGATCTATTTGCACCGAAGCTAAGCGGAGAAGAGATGTGGAAATAACGAAATCGGATTGGTTTATTCAAACACATCTCCTCTCGTCTCCTCTCCTCTCTGCTTTGGTGGAAACCGGGCCTAAAGCTACAGAACAATTGGACCGTGTTATGCAGAAAGCAGCCATGTCGGAAAAAGTACAAATAGAGTTATAAGCATTTTTCTGTCGATGGTTCCATTATGGATGTATGGACAAGGCTGCATTTGACGGCTCATATCTCCGTGATAAATAAAGATATCGACATGGCTGTTTTTGCAAAAAATCTTTTATGACGAAATTAGTATGGCTGTGGTTATAACTCATTTTTGGAAACAGTTCCATATGGCTGCTCTCTGCATAGCTAAGTCCAATTGGACGTAGTTATGCAGAAAACAGCCAAATGGCACTTTGTGCCGTCAAACGCAGGTATGTCCATGCATCCATGATGCAACCATCGACAGAAAAATGCTTATAACTCGGTTTGTACTTTTCCCGACATGGCTGCCTTCTGCATAACACGGTCCAGTTATAAAAAATAAGTTTACATCATAACATCACGCCTGTATTCCTGAAGCGTTAGGCAGAGGTGATCTAACATAAAATGAAAAAAAAAAACAAACTAAAGATACCGCGCTTAGCAGTTAAGAGGGCCCTTCCAGGCCCGTCTATCGTCAACGCGAGCATGGTCGAAAAGCTTGTTGTTTCATTCAGCTCTACGCCCGTTGACTAACAAGCAAGTGGGAACGCGATAACATTGAACGAAAAATAGTGTGTGGAAATTTTATGAAATCTGTTCCAGGAAATACGTGTGCAAGGCTTACAAGTTAGTGAAATTAATTTTTGTCCATTTCACGTGTGTGGTTTCTATCGATATGTTTTCTTTACTTTTACAACTTATGAGTACATTATGAACGGCCAAAGTTCAGGTGAAAATTGTGCAAAAAGCAGATATTTGGAGGCTTAAGTATACTGAATTTGTTTTTCCAAATTTTTATAGAAACCTAGATAGAGTGCACAAAATACGTATTAGTTCAAAAAAATCTTAAAAAGATATTTTAAAACGCTATAATCACGAACATACGAGCGTTTGTATGAAAAGTATGACGGGTTGGCCGCTCTTAAGAGCGTTTATTCCCCGCGAGCTGGCAACGTCGCATTTCTACAAGTTTTTCGTGATTATTTTAATACATTTAAATCAAATTATTATTTCTTTTAATAATAATATAATATCCTGGGACATTTTCACACACGGTCATCTGATCCAAAACTAAGCAGAGCTTGTACTATGGAAACCAGATAACTGATATACTACATATACTACTTTTTTTTTGTAAATACATACTTATATAGATAATTACACCCAGACTCAGAACAAACAGACATGTTCATGCACACAAATGTTTGTCCTGGATGGGAATCGAACCCACGACCTGTGGCGTGATAGGTGGTGTCTTAACCAACCACGCCAACTGGCCTGTCAATTTTAATAGAATATCTAGATCGTTGGTATTTATGTATGCTATTTTTAGTTGTTTTAGTATTTACTCATGAAAATTTACAAATTAAAATAATATTTTTTTACATAATGGTAATATTTTATGAGAAAATAACTTTAAAAAAACCGGTCAAGAGCGAGTCGGACTCGCGCACCGAAGGTTCCGTACTATAATGCATATATTAAAAAAGTGTGCTATTTAGAGACACTGTTTTATTTTACCTGTAATCTTTACATAAACTTCTATCACACAGAATAATTACAGATTTTCTCTATGCAAACTTCGTAGATAAGGGGAACGGTATTTTTTTACATTTTGCATCAAAAGTCGAAACTATGAGGCCTAAAAAAAAGAAAAATGTTTGAGAATGTGCAAATAGCGCACTTGCATATGATACCCCACATCCCCTAGTAGCCCTACTTCAAATTTTTAAGATCCCTTTCAGTCCCTGTTGCAAAAAAAAAATCATTCTTTCTTATTTGCAAAACAGTTGGGCAAACGTCATCAAAAACTATTCCAAAATTCAAGTTGATAGCATTAGTAGTTCTTGAGATTACCAGCTGTGACAGACGGACAGCCAGACAGACTGAGTCGCACCATAAGGGTTCCTTTTTACCATTTTGGTACGGAACCCTTAAAATAGCATACATGCTTATAAATACCAACGATCTAGATAGTTTATTAAAGAAATAGTAAATTGATGTAAATGTATTAAAATAATCACGAAAAAACTAAAGAAATGCGACGTTGCCAGCTCGCACAGGATAAACGCTCTTAATAGACAAACGAGATAATTGACAGTAAAAGTGGAAGATTTTCGTCTAAAAAGTACCAACAAAGATAAAATATCTCGAGATAAGCAACTGCACTTCAATTTATTTCCATTGTTAGTTCAACAAACGCGCAGTTATGAGAACACAATAGGACGTAACTAATTTTAACGATGTAGGTGATTATGTTCTATCTGCATTTGTGTAATTAACTTATTCTGCCGCGCGCCGTAGGGAAAAAGGACAGAAATATTGAAATGGAGAAAAAAAATATTTTGTCCTGTTTAAACTATAGGATACAAAGACAGATGCGTCTTTTAATAGTAGTTTTTGTCAAGTTTACGCCAATTCAAAAAATACTGGTCTATTTTGCAAAAAATGTCAGATACATCTTTTTTCCTTATGACGGCAGTATTCGCCACGCTTCTGGGTAAGTAAGAAAATGGGTAACACCCTTCGGTGAGTGATCCCCTTTCAGTCCCTGTTGCAAAAAAAAAATCTGTATTTTTATTTCTTTCTTATTTGCAAAATAGTTGCGCAAACGTCGTTCTTGAGATATCCAGCTGTGACAGATAGACAGACTGAGTCGCACCATGAAGGTTATTTTTTACCATTTTGGTACGGAACCCTAACAAGGTACAGACGCCAGCACATCAAGCTACTACAATCTGTCAAATTTCTTTAAAAATAGATTTTCAACTTTATGGCTAAAGCAGTAGGTTCAAGGTTGATTGGGAAAATTTTACAGGTTCAGGTAGATTGACCTGCTGGCGTCTGTACAAAAAGCACTATGCACTTTTAAATAAGTCAGCGTTCAGCCGACTGCGTGCGGAATAGGTTTTGGTGGTAAATGGGTCAAATGAGAACTCTTTACAAAGAATATTAAAATCTCACGCTCGCACTATGTATAAGTTTTGCCTGTAGTTTGAAGAGGACAAAGGAATGGAGATAGGCGGATTAAATCTAACTGATCTCTTATGTAATTAACATCTAAACTCTTAGGCTTGTGTTCACCAACATTCAAACCACCGTTTAAGTGTTTAAACAGTTGTTTTATGTCAAATTTGGAAGGAAGTTTGACATAAACCAACTGTTTACATATCTAACCGGCAGATTAAATGTTGGTGAACACAGCCCTTATTACGCGTTGCGCCACTAAAAAGTAACACCGGGTTAGTTAATCATGTGTTTTTTGAGTTGGGAACATCAGCAAACAACATCAGGAATAAAAATTAAATAACACCCTAAATCTCATTTTGATTTCGGAATTCAGACCAAACCACAGCATTGGTCTGAATTCCGAAATCAAAATAAGATTTAGGGTGTCATTTAATTTTTATTCCTGATGTTGTTTGCTAATATTAACTTGAGAGATATATTGATGATTAATTTGATGTTGATGAATTAATTGATGATTAATATGTAAATATTTGCGACCGTAACAAATGTGTTGTTACGGTCGCAAATCATATTCTGATCAAGATACAACCTAATAGATACTGACCTACAAATTGCAAAAAACGCAAGAAATTTAAAGAAATTTTTTTGGCTTTCCGAGGCACGGAAGGGTCTTGGTATGTAAAGATGATCACCCATCCACGGGCCAACCGCGGCAAGCGTAGCTTAACCTGTCTGATCGGCCCGTGCGACTGTTATTACTTAGCCACAAGCACCTCCATAGGCGACACTTAAATGAATGTCTAATATGAGCGATCATTTCCAACAGTGCAATAATATTGAGGCGTTCATTTACATGTTTCCTAATGTTAGTGAAAACAGGCCTCATCACAGACAATAATAAGCATACAATCAACAATTTAGTTAAGTAATTGCATACCTATTGTTTATTAGCTGAGTATCAGTAAACCAAGGTTCGCAGAGTTTCTAAACCAACTGAGAGCGAACGATACCATCAGAAATAAGAGATTTGTTGAAATTAATCTTATGAACATCTTTTTTGTTGATCAATTTGAAGAGCGTCGAATGTTTATCTTAATTACGCGTCCACTGGGTCGGAATCGGAGAGTCCGCACCGTTCGGATTCGTAGCTTTGTATTGATTTCTATGGTACTGCGTGCACTGGGTAGGAAATCTGCGCCAGAGACCGCTATTTTTGCAGATGACGTCATCCGCAGTGAACGCGCCCAGTGTTACCAGGTATATGGTAAAAGGTCCCCGTAACGATCAATTGCAATAATTGGCAATTTTTAAGTAATTGATGCGCAAATTCGTGGTTACTTAAAGTTTTGAATTTATACAGAATACATCCACAACTCATCAACTTTTTAGGAAATAGACAAATGGTAGACGCGATTACAACTGAACACATCCTTAAGAATATAGTTGGGACAAAACACATTAAGATCCAGGGAGAGATATTCCAAGGAGACTCACTCAGCCTCAGGTTCAGTCTCGCATTAAAACCGCTTTCAAATAAACTCAATGGCTGAAATCACGGGTATCAACTTCAATATAGTGATACAACAACTGATATACTATCTGGCCAGAAAAATTGTAAAATCAACCACCTGCACTTTAAGGACGATATCAAATTATACGCATGTTCACCAGACGACTTAAATGAACTAGCTAATGCTACTAAACCATTTTCCATTTTTAACAACATTTCCATCTTTGTTCTTACCTATCCTTCTGGTATCATAAATTGGAACAAGACCGAACTCAAAAATTTGCAACGGATTTCAAATACCACTCTGACTAAATACAGAAGGGACCACCTAGGTCATGTGTTCAGAGGCTCACACTGCCAAGGAACAAAGGTGGCAGGGGAATAATAGATATCACTAACCTACAAAACAAGCTAATAACTATTATAAGAACATACGAGTACTTTAATGGTAAAAGTACTACTTCCAGTCTACGTAAAGCAATAGCGTTTAATGATAAAAAAATTACCCTTTTAAACAAAGTATTTGAGAAGACAACCCAGAGTAATGAACAACAGACTGACCGACAGACTAAAATCGACCCCAGTTTCTGCGTAAGCGACATTGACACGATCTTAATCAACCTAACGTCGACAAGTTAAATCGAATGAATGCTTAAGGCGTGCAGAACTGCTCCTTGAGACAGAAGGGTTCATGATAGCTATTCAGGGCCAAGTAATAGAAACTCGCAATTACCAGAAACGCATAATGCGAGTTCCACAAACAATAGACAGATGTAGGTGATGCAACAGTTCTTCCGAAACCATACAACACATCACTGGTGCGTGTAAAGCAATAGTCCAGACAGATTACAAACACAGGCATGACCAGATAGCTAATATAATCCACCAAAAATTAGCAATAAAATATAAATTAATTCCTACATCACCTGTAGCTTATTATAAATATGAACCTGAAACTGTTCTCGAAAACTCCACACACAAGCTGTACTTTGAGCGAGCTATCCTCACCGACAAAACAACACACTACAATAGACCAGACCTCACGTTATTAGATAAAATTAACAACACTGCACAAATCATAGACATAGCCGTTCCAAATACACACAATCTACAGAATACTATAGCTAAAAAACTTTCAAAATATATAGACCTGAAAGTATAAACCAACCGAATGTAGCGTCTTAGCCATGTCACCATAGTTCCTATGGTATTGTCGTATTGTCAACAACAGGTGTAATACCTAAACAGCTCCAACAGTCTTTAAAAACACTCGATTTACCACCCTACACATATCAGACTCTTCAGAAAGCTGCAGTCTTGAAAACCTGCAGGATTGTCAGAAAATTTCTGCAAAACGACAACGAAACATCAATCGTCACCTCAAAGACGAGTCTCATGGACAGTCACACTCGCCATCACAAATTCCGAACACACCATCATCTCTTCATAATCTTACCAATTTCTACCCCGTAAAGCCGGCGCAACGCCGAGTTATACGTAAATGTATAAAAAGATTGCGCAGCTACTCCAGGTACAATATCCATAATTTGAACGTCAGAACGGATAAAAAAGGAAAAACAATGGCGCCGATTCCCTTGTTCACAAACTAAATTAAAGTTCAGTGCATCGTTTTCTTTCTATTTCATTAAGAAAAGGAGAGATGATAAATATTAGTTAAGTCCTGTCAAATTAAGACACTCCATAGACAAGTTTAGACGTGATTAAAAAAATTGGCTAGGTACTAAAAATACGTCAATTTACGTCAGGCGTTGACTAATTTGACAGGACTAAACTAATATTATTTATCGTCTGTCCTTTTCTTACTCGAATAGAAGGAAAAGATGCACTGAACTTAAATTTAGTTTAGTTTGTGAACAAGGGAATCGGCGCCAATTTCGATATTCTTTCTATGCAAAACAAAACAAATAGCGGAATCTATGCTTGTTGCTTCTTTAAGAGCGACCAAATTACGTGTGCGTGTGGTATGTATTTAGTTGTGAAAAATATTACACACGATATCATATAAAAAACTTAAACCTTACGTCACACGTCACACCACAAGTCAGTCTACAAGCCGAACCAATTTTCCTCTCTTTTTCAAATTCGTGAATTCAAATTTGGAACAATGGTGATACTGATACCGTAATGATAGCCAGTATGTGAGCTTCAAAAGTTCAATCCGGCGTAAAAACTTTTGCTCTGACAGCATTATTTTGTATTTGATGTTTGCCGTGCATTTTCATATGTACGTATATAGGCCTACTATACTATACAAAAATGCTCGGCTCGATTTAGGATTCCCGGAGTGTATTGTTTTATATTTTTAAGTGTTTTATAAAAATATTTATAAATATAACTAAATGATATTTATGTAATTGAAATAAAAAAACCTTATGCGGTTCGGAATGCATGGTACTTACAATATTAAATAACTAGTAATACTTTACATTAAAGGAGTCATAGGCGCTAGATTTTTACTTAGTGGATTGAGTTTACAAAATTGAGTTTTTACAGATTAGGTATATTGAAGAACGACGACGGCGATGCATCGCATTAATTCTGACTCAAAATAAACGTAATTACAACTGCCAAATTGCTATATAATGCTATAATTATAGCGCCTAATGTAAATGAACGTATTTTTAGTAAGCATTTTTTTAATCACGTCGAAACTTTCATCTGACCTTTTCTTAGTGAAATAGAAAGAACAAGATGCACTGAACTTAAATTTAGTTTAGTTTGTGAACAAAGGAATCGGCGCCAATATTAAACTTGTAGTAGGTCTTTTGGGGAAATTAACGAAAAACATTTCAGGAAAAAACGTGTAAATAGTAATGTAATCAATAGACAAAAACAATTTGAAAAAGAAAAACACTCACTGTCATCGCAACCTCCGCAAGGCATCTTGTCTTCGAAATAGAAAAAGAAAACTCAAAATTCAAATCTTCGAAAATGGAACGCGTCGTGTTGGCGGGAACGCTGCAGTAGTAATGCGCTTTAAAATGCAGCCGGCGATTGTTATCGTTAATTTACTTACAGACGAGCTATTCGGAAACATGAGCGATTGTTTATTTTCTTTTGGACGCAGTTAATGATGTTGGAAATTAGGCATTCAGGTAAGACGTTCTTGTTGTTTTTGATGTTTTAGAGTATGGTTTGAAGCGTATGAAAGAACAAGCGACTTTCAACTAAGATCTGTAGGTTAACTTACTTAACTGTTTTTGAGACCGCATATTATTATCATTAACTAATTTGTTGGCTCGTTACTACAAAAATTCTGCCATTTACGGTTATTGTACCTATTTCTTCTGAAACGATGAATACTTTTCATTGCTTTTTGTCGGTTTCATTATCACCCATAGGTTCTATGAGACCATTATTAGATCAGTCTCTTGACTACAGTCCGGCCGTCGGCGTCGAGAGAATGCATTCCTGACACCTGTCAGTTAGACAATTTCTAGTAGTAATAAGGATCAAATTCGCTAAACACATATTCGTTAGTATGAAGCAGTTAGGCGTCAAGAACGCATTCTCTCGCGACGGCCGGACTCAGGTATACGTAATCACTACTACATTCTTAAACGAACATAACACAAACTATTGACTAACAACATTTCGGAACGCATTCATTTCAATTATTTAGGTACACAGTTAAAATGCATTGTATACTACAACTTCTTATCAACACTAAAATTACTTCGCTAAACCTTTCATCCATCGCCTCTTATTCCTTTAAATTATCCTCTTACATCTTTACTTGATACGCAATGGAAAGTGAACATAGAGAAAGTGACATTACCATAGGCTATTTGACGGTGAATTTCGAGTATAGGGCCGTGTGCCTGATTTGTTTTGCACTCGGCCTAACAAAGGACTCTTGTCTTGAGCGCTGTGTACTCGGAGCTGATAAAGAGTACAGTGTTCTTTCTAGACGGGTGGTGCTATGTAGGTACCTACTATAGTACTTAACTATCTACTAATTACATTTTGGTCATAGTCAGGGTTTATCAAGAGCACGAAACAGATTAGTATTCCGTGATCAAGAGGATGCGAAGCAAAGTAGGGGGCCATCCATAAATTACGGCACGAATTTCACGGTAATATTTTAGAGACCGGTGCGGTCTCTCCCCTAGTCTGATATCATATACAGGGTTATTTGTCACCAGCAACCTCTTAAGGGGTCATTGTACTCATCATTATGAACAACTTTTACTATGTGACCAAGCCTGAAATCGCAAAAAAAAAATCAGCTGTTCAGTACATTTTGACGAATTATGCGAACATAAATGTACTCAACAGCTGATTTTTTTTCGCGATTTCAGGTTTGGTCCCATAGTAAAAGTTGTTCATAATGATGAGTACAATGACCCCTTAAGAGGTTGCGGGTGTTTTACAAATAACCCTGTATTTTGCAATTTTACCTAAGTAATCTCTTTCTTTCTTTCCGTGTGGTTAGTGACTAACTTGGTGTTAGAGTTTATTTGCCGTCCATAGGCCTCTGACTTGGCTTTATTTTGCCAATATCAGGAGTTACCGCCCGGCTCGGGGCCCTAAATTACTCCGTGAGTACCGTGTTGCTTGACTTTAGTTTGCTCGAAACTGTGCTTCATGGACTCTGGACAACTGGAATAAAATATTGTTTTCTGATGACGCTAGAATCTCTTTGTGTGGAGAGGACCGACGCCGGCGAGTGCTGCGAAGACCACGGGAACGCTATGCGGAAGTGTGTTTCGAAGAAATCACTCCTTATAGCGGGTGCTCCGTTATGCTTTGGGCAGCAATTAATTCGACGGAGCGTACGGAGTTAGTTTTCATAAAAAATGGAACATTAAATGCACACCGGTACATAATGGAAGTCCTAATTCCATATGCACAAACCGCATTGACTGCACTTGGGGAAGATTCCATTTTTATGGACGACAATGCTCGCCCGTGCGAGCGACGTGAAAGCGTACATGCAAGAAGTTGGGATCCGCTGTTTAGATTGGCCAGCTCGAAGTCCTGACCTCAATCCAATTGAGCATGTCTGGGATGTTCTAAAGAAACGGGTAAGATCAGTGCAACCCGCTCCACAAACATCAGGGAGCTAAAAAGAGTCATTGCAGAAGAGTAGGAACGTATTCCTCAAAACGTTATTAAAAACATCGTAGAAAGCATGCCCAGAAGGATTCAAGCTGTGATTTTAGCAAGAGGAGGTCACACTCGTTATTAGGTTTTTACATTTGTAACTTTATTTTACAAAGTTCAAAAAGTGCTGATTCTCAGCCTAGTTTGAATAAATGACTTTTGGTTTTGATTTTATTTAATTAAAAACAGTAAAAAAATATTCTTCTCTTTATTCCGACCACTTCTTATTGTTTGGCTGTGTACATCGGTTTTAAAGAATTCATGGAATTTTTTTTAAAAATTGCCAGAATTCACTTCACGCGTATTAATTTACACGATTATAAGTATGCAGGCTACGTCAAACAAATAAATTGCATTTAATTAACTCAATTCGACCTTGGAACATAAATTGCCTTAGGTGCCCATTTTTTTTTGCAATAGTGTAAAAACCTTGGGGTTCACCTTAAAAAAATTCATATCACTTAGTGAACTTTAAAATAGGCAAGTGAGCCAATTTAGAAAAGGTATGTAAATCATAATGTTACCCCTACTTATGTAGGAAATCTAGCGCCTAGAAGTATTACAACTTTATCAACGTTTTCTGTGCCTACGTTTGCGCCTCAGACCAAATAAAAAATTGTTTTTTATGGCTTGGGACGTAGCGCTGTCAACAGTGAAGTGAGGCCGGTTTCGTAAACATGTCTGCACTTAGTGAGGTGTAGTTTAGTTGTAGTTTGGTGTAAATGTGTGCGTGTGAGCGTGTATGTAAATAAATTGGAATGGCATCGGAAGCACGATGGATGACACCGTCGCTCACGTCATGCGACGACCCGCGCGCACATGTGTGCTCCAATTCAAAAAATCCCTAAGTCCATTTTTTCACTTTTAAAGACTAAATCACAATATTTTTGAAAAGGATACACATGGCGTATCAAAATGAAAATACCGTCAAGTTATAGTAAAAAGTAAACTCTTTATTAAGTATAAAATATAAAACCCATAAAGTTGTTTTAACGCCTATAATTGAAAAAATAAAGCTTTGGACTTATCATAAGTAAGTAGGACTTGGGGATTTTTCAATTGGGTCACCCAATTGTTTGTGCATAATTATTGACGAGTTTCGTATAATTAACGTAAGAAGGCAGAAACCCACCAGGTAAAACGAGGTAAATAGAGACCCATAGACCCAATATTATATGTATACAAAACTTTAAACGGGTTTTCAAGGGCAACAAACAAAATTTTCAAAAACCATTTTAAAATTACAAATAAAATAATTTAGGCTCAACAACATAACGACCGGATAAACGACCGGGGGTCACCCGTTGTGTACTAGGTTGCTATCGACTTCTTTGGATTCTATTCGTTTTCAACCGCTGTTTTACAACACTATATTAACAGAGCGTAGTGTAGTTTTGAGCATGCTTCACTGTATTAATTGTTGGCAGCGCTATGTCTTGGTTTTTGTTATTAATTTGGTCTGAGGCTTGCGCCTGCTAGTTCTTTGATATCGCAGTAACGTGAATCGCTTGTTCAAATATCAAGGTGCTTTTGTTTAGGTTATGATTTCTACTTTAGTATTTACAGTTACAGTTATTAACAGTAACTCGTGCATTCGTTCTTTTGTTTGTTAAAAAATTACACAAGACCACTTTTCAGTGACAGCAACCCAACAGCAATTTTATAATATCCTACCAGGGGGGCTGAAAAGTTTTGAAACTAATGACATGAATCTCTGAATGAACATTTAATTTCATAGAACCTAAATCACGTCCCAACAAAAGTTCTATAAGGGTATTCACAAATTAGTAATATGCAGCGCGAGACAATAATTACACTTGAAGGTAGGTACTTAGGCTCAAAACATTTCAGCCCCCCTGGTAGGATATTATAAGGTTGCTGATGGGTTGCTGCCACTGACAAGTAGTCTTGTGTATTTTAAAGAAACAAAAGAACGAATGTAGAAGCAGTAGAAATGTGCGAGCGAACGTACCTATATTAGGTCTGGTTCGAGACAGGAGCTGACGAACTAAAAGAACGACCTACATAGTTCGCTAAGGAGCTACGAACTAAACTGAGCACTCAGATCGCGAACTATTATGCGCAAGTAGTCTTGCGCATAACAGTTCGCGTTCGTGGCAAGTCTGTCAAAATCTCAGTGATCTTTATGCTTGTTACAATAAGGATGCTGTTGGGTTGCTACTGTCAGAGGTTTGAGTGACAGTAAAACAAGCTCAAATAACAATTGGGGCCGGCCATATTAGCTAGCACCGAAGGCAGTTGGGGTAGATGTGTTCTTGAGTGGAGGCGATCGCGAATCGTCAAACGCAAAGTAGGGACGTTCTCAGGGCTAGGTGGAGCGACCATCTTCGCAGGCTGGTAGCAGCTGGTTGAGAGTGAACTGATAATGATGAAAAAAAGTATAACTAAAAGGTAGGTAATGTAAAGGTTCTATGCAATGGACCTTAACCTTATATTGTACAGGCTAATCCTACCCGACGCCTTCACCATATGTGGCAATTCAGACACCATCTACGTGGAAGTTCTGATTCCACTGGGGGGTAGCTATTCTACGAAATAATAGAACTTTAGGGCAGAATAACAGTTTGACTATAATCAAAAGGAAATCAACACAATCTTCGGATAAAATCGCGCACTTCTTAAAACTACACCGCCTAACACCCCAGCCAAAGAGTATAATAATTAAATAGGGAGACCCTAGCTCAAGCCGAACTGCGGCCTCAAACCAAAAGACGAACTACTTTTTTATTTATTTAAAAAAAGTAGTTCTATGACGGCGTGAATGATAAAATGTCAGCCAGTACAACAAAAGGTTAAGGAAGATCCATTGCATGGAACCTCTACTCTCTCTACTTCGTTCTGGTATTATCGTAAGCGAGTCTAATAATAAAAAAAAATCTTTAATGAATCATACAATAATTTACGCTACTGCTGAAATCGAAACTGTATCTATCAAGTTCATTCATTACCAATTTCATAGAAAATGCTAATCGTGCCATTTTATTTGTTCTCTTTCAACATTAACAGTGAAATTGTTTCCCCATTCTTCTTGAAATGCTTTCAGATCAAAGAATTTATCGTGTGTAAGTTTTTCCACATGACAAGGTTTACCAGTATTTAAGTTATTGTATTTGTTTTTCGATAACGCTATGCACATTATCACTTTCAATTTTCGAATGACCACGAATCACAAATTTAAATGCAATTAATGCTAAGACAATACGAGTACACAACATCCGGAATGACACATAAATACTATTTCCGCAAAGGAAGTTCTGCTGAAAAATACTGAAAATATGAATCACCACGCCCAGTAGGCGATCGGTGAATAAGGTAAGTAAATAGCGAGAAAACAAACGTTATCTGTTGATAAGACAGGCACCTACCTATATACGATTACTATGGTACGTACGTCGATTACTGCACGCTTTGATAACAATATATAAATTCAACCTAACGTTAAAGAAGAAGTAGCAAAAATGCCCCACTTCCGACTGCAACGTTAAGTATCTCAAAAAATCGCTAAAAATGAGTATACAAAAATGATATACTTCCGGTGATCATCCTTACTGGCTAGCACATTAAAAAATTGCTCTAAATATTAATTCAGGGGCAGAATACCTGTAATATACTAACTTCTGAATTTAGTTTTAGAATAGGATTAAAAAGCAATTAAACACTGTATTAACTCATTTGCGACTGTTTGACTACAGCTACTAATACTATAATAATAATAACCCCACCGCTGTATCTCTACGTTGACGTCGTGGTGGCGCTTGCGCGCTCCGAACTTTAGGTCTGTGCCGGTAGAGTTTACTTTGCCGGAACGGGTCTAGAATGAGGAGCCAGACCAAGAGAGATACAGAAAACCCCAGGGCAGCATGTGGCGAGCTGTTGGGCAGTAGCGACCCCACGGACCTTATCTCCCGGGAGAAATCTTGTTCTCATCTCTGGCTTGCCTTTATTGGCCGGCTTGAGTGGAGATTCGCAAGAGCAAACGTGCTCGCAGGAAGAAAGTCTTCCAGTAAGGTGCTGGTAGTGATCTTGACCATACTTCCGGGATTGTCCTGATAGCCGTGGCCTCTTCACTCCTCAAGCACCTCAGGAAGTGTTGCCCCCTTGTCGCTACGTCACTATGTAGGTACTAGCGGCCGTTTCCGGAGGCCCATTATTGAGTGTGCAAGTCACCCCCTGCCATTTTATCCGTGTATAATATATAACATTGGTCAGGCAGGGGACATAGTTCTTCCATAGTTCAAGTTACCCAATTCACTTTAGCCACCCAAACCCATAGCCCAATATGTTTTGTTTCCACGTACAACAATAGTCCTGCACCAACCGGGGGTTGTCCTTAGGTGCAGTTGCATAGTGCAGATGGGGATAATCGTCGGTTGGTGCCTCCTCATCATTTAAAATTATCTAAGGGGCCTTTGCGAGTTGGCTTCGGCCCCTCGTATGCCTTCCAAAGGTCCGGGACCCCAGGGTCCCGAGAAATGTAAACAATAATAATAATACTTTTTTCTTCAAAAAGTACAAACACGTTACAAGAAACAATATTTTTCATCTGTTTTAGTGAGCTGAATGTACAGTCATTTTAATTTAAGACAAACGACTCCCAAACTGAGACATGCTCGTATCTTGGGTAGCCGGTGGTCAAGCCGTTTTAGATGTTGTATATCACCGCCTTATTTTGTGCTATAATTTTACACATAACAATTTTACATAATTAATTAGCGTCTTTACAAAATAATGTGTTCGTGTTAAATTATTATTTAAAAATTCTAAGACTCAGTTATATTTTACTATTTCAATAAGTTTCTCAGACTCATCATAAGTTAACAACTATAACCAATTAGTTAATTTATCTTTGAAATTGTACTTATTTAGTTTGTATAGTGAGATCCTTTTGTTAATTTCATTGTACAGCCTGGAACTCAATGCGTTCTATTGTCGCTGTGCGAAAGCCGTTTTACATTGCACATAGGGGCAGACAAGTGCACCACTTCGTTTATTAAACCTTCCTTATTTAAAGGAAGTAGTGAATGTCGCCGGAGCATCGTGCGGAGAATAAACAGCTGTCGCACCGTCAACACCTTGCACTCCTTGTATAGTTCTGTGTTAGAATAATAGCCCGGCTTACCATGTTTGACCTTGAGAAAGGTCTATACCTTCGTGCCCTCTCCAATTTCAAAAACAAAGTTTTATAAGTTCCACCCCACGAAGGAACACAAAAACTCAATTGATTGACCTAATGCAAGATAGACTGTATTCAGTATCGTACGATCGGCAGAGTGACGAAGATTCTTAAATACGTACAGCAGTTTTCTGACATGTCCGGTGAGGGTCTCCACTTGTGAACGCCAGTCTAATCGTTCATCAACCTTAACACCAAGATACTTTATACAGGCAACATACGATAACGGTGAGCAACAGCTAGTTATTGTTGATCTGGCACAATTGTGGGCAGTAAGTGTTGTGGTTTCTACTGAGGGCGTTGAGGTGCTGGGGAGATAAAAACGAATATATTTCGATTTATCCACATTCAACGTAAGTAGATTAGAAGATAGCCACAGCATGACTTTCCTCAGGTTACTCTCGGCCGGTGCCTTAGCCTCCACCCAGTACTTAGAGAGACTTTTCCCAAATACTTAGAGTGCTGTGTCATCCGCATAAGTAAAAATATCACAGTTCTCTAGTTTCATCTTGCACAAGTCGTCGATGTAAACTATAAACAATGTGGGTCCAAGAATACTCCCTTGCGGGACTCCATATTTGATTTCTTCGTCCTCACTCGCCACAGTATCAATTTTGACTGCCTCACATAATCTTTAAAAATATTTAATGCCAAACCACGATCTCCAATGTGCTCCAGTTTTGATATAATTATTGGGACAGAGACCGTATCAAAGGCTTTCGATATATCCAGAAATATACAGTAGCACTTATAGCTCTTGTCCAGTTTATTGGCTACCATGGCACTGAAATTGGTTACAGCATCTTCAATCGACACACCGGACCTAAAACCATACTGGTTTTCTGAGATTGAAATATGAGGATTTAATTATGATATCCATTATGTGTAAGGTTTGAAGACAATGATCTCCTCAGTGACCGTCAATATGGCTTTCGCCGGGGACGGTCAACTGGCGATCTACTTGTGTATGTCACGCACTGCTGTGGCGAAGCAATCGAGAAACACGGCGCAGCACTGGCTGTATCGCTTGACATCGCGAAGGCCTTTGACAGTGTCTGGCACGCTGCTCTGCTCAGCAAGTTTCCTGCTTATGGCATCCTAGCTGATTTTTGTAGCTGGATATCAGATTTCCTTAGTGAACGGTCGATCAGAGTAGTTGTTGACGGCTGCTCTTCTGACCTTATGGCTAGTGATGAGTTCCTCAGAGGTCTGTTCTTTCTGCAACTCTTTTCCTGCTGCACATCACTGACCTGCTTCAGCCTGGTATTGTTGGGTACGCAGATGACAGTACAGTTTCAGAGAGATACTTGAGCAGCGCAAAAACCAGCGGCGCCGAAGTTCGTTCCTTGAGAGAGGCCATGGTAGAGCGGACAGATTTGACCTTAAGCTTTGTCTCCCAGTGGGGTGATGATAATCTGGTCTCTTTTAACGCCACCAAAACAAAGGCGTGTCTTTTTACCGCTAAAAAGAGTCGTTTCGCCCAAACTCCTACTTTTCGGGGTACATCTGTTCTTGTAACTGATCGACTTGAGCTCCTAGGCGTGGAGTTGACATCTGGTCTCAACTTCGGCACCACCATCGAGTACAAGGCCCAAACTGCGGCCAAGAAACTGGGCATCCTAAATAGGGTGAAGCGATACTTTACGCCTGGAGAGCTTTTAACCCTTTACAAAGCGCAAGTCCGATCCTGCATGGAGTATTGCAGTCACCTTTGGGATGGATCAGCCAAGTACCAACTAGCCGCGCTTAACTCGGTGGAACGCAGAGCTAAGAGGCTTATTGGCGACGTAAAACTGGTGGATGCCAAGCTTCATAGCTTGACTCATCGCCGCAAGGTTGCCTGCTTGTCGGTCTTCTACAGATTGTACTTCGGAGAGCGTGCCCGAGAACTCCACGACCTCATTCCATCGGCCCCCTTCTACCATCGGTTATGTAGACGCACTGCCAGTGACCATCCCTACCTAGTTGCTATTCCACTAATTCGCACTAAGCGCTTCCAAATGTCTTTTATAATGCGCACAGCAAAGGAGTGGAACTCACTACCTGCGTCTGTGTTTCCGAACGCATACAACCCTAATCTCTTCAAAGTGAGAGTGAACAGGCTTCTTCTGGGTAAGCTCACTCCATCGTCGACTTTGTCTCTGTCACCTCTGACCTAGACTAGAGTCAAGAGCAAACCCATCACAAATAAAAAAAAAAAAATAAAAATCAGTTGGTTCCTCTAATCCGAAAATAGCACGGTCATACTGCTCTGAACATATTAATAGAACTGGTGTGTTTAAAATTGAATTTTACAGACATCCAGAAGAAATAAATATTAACAACGAAGAAAATAACGCCCTCATTAGATGTAAGATTCAGTCACCACATGTCCGGTGTAAATACTGACTTACAAATTGCAAAAAAAACGTAAGAAAATTCGAATTTTACGGGCAACCCTGACGCTTCCCTCTTAATCTATATCTATCTGCTCCCTTTCTTACCAAAAAAATGTTTCAAAGAGATGCTCGTCGCTAAGTAATAACAGCCGCACGGATCGATCGATCAGGTTAAGTTACGCTTGCCGCGGTCGGTCCGTGGATGGGTGACGATAATCTTAACATACTGAGACCCCTCCATGCCTCGCAGAAGCCCGAAAGTCTAACAACCAGTCTTACCAAGGCGTATCGTATTACCCGCAGTGACTGAGTTGTGGAGTTCAGATAGGTAGTCGTTCCATGTAAAATACTGGTTTTCAGCTGCATCCGGTTAGACTGAAAGCCGACCCCAACATAGTTGGGTAAAGGCTAGGCAGATGATGATGACTTTTCAAAGTAACTAGGTCCTTGACATGTAGATTCTGTGAGAATAAATTATTTATTGGCAAAAAGTTTATTTATAGGTAGGTAAATTATGCTGTGCAAACCCCAAATACATTAAAATAGGGGTAGGACGATAATCGGCGAATAATATTATCACCAATTACGATACTGAACTTCCCAGCCGTAGTCCATTGGCCAAATATTATTATATGGCCTCTTCTTCCATAGTTTCATGTCGGCTTCGGATATCAAGCCCTTCATGAACGCCTCTCTCATCTTGGCATACTTCTTCCTTTGCCTCTTCCTCTCCTTCGCTCGGGCTTTCATCTGCTCTAAAAGATTTTTCTGCGCCACATATAGATTATTTAATTGCTCTTCAGTCAGTTGTTCGTAAAAATTACCCTTGCCATCAACACCCTTACCACCAAGCAGTTCCGGGCCGGCTACCTTCATGATATCAGCAAACTCTTCATCATGGTACCATTTTCGCGGGGTCTCGTGAATCATTCGCACTAAATGGTACAATTCGAAGTACAGTTTTTGAACTAATTCGCAGCTCCTCAAAACGTCGAATACTAACATAAATTTGAATCTGATGGATTTTTGTGCGTACTCAACTACTTTTCGGTATCTGGAATAGAATAATCCTAACTAATATTATAAATCCGAAAGTAAGTTTGTTTGTTTGTTTGTTACCTTTTCACGCCTAAACCACTGAACCGAACATCCTGAAATTTTGCATATACGTTGTACAGAAACGGACATACGGAACCTTTTACCCCAAAAAAAGTTCTGTTCCCGAGGAAAACACGAATAACGTCATTTTTGATAATAGATGGCGCCACGTGTCTTATGAGTCATGATTGAGTTATATTATTGTGGAAACTTAAATAGTATGTTTGGTTTGTTTTTTATTTAAGTACCTAATACATTTTGGGAGTCTAGAGTGTCGATAGACCGGTTTTGCATAATACTTACTTAATACTATAATGCGAAAGTGAGTTTGTTTGTTTGTTACACTTTAACGCTGAAACCCCTGAACGGATTTGGAACAAAGGCACATGGGTACTCTACGAGTATGACCTGCATTAGGACATAGAATACTTTTCATCCCGGTAGAAGGTTCCCGTGGGATAATTTCCGACATACACGCGGGAGAAGCCGCTGGCAACAGCTAGTATATTAAGACATAGGATACTTTTCATCCCGGTAGAAGGTTCCCGTGGGATAATTTCCGACATACACGCGGGCAACAGCTAGTATATTAAGACATAGGATACTTTTCATCCCGGTAGAAGGTTCCCGTGGGATAATTTCCGACATAGCCGCTGGCAACAGCTAGTATATTAAGACATAGGATACTTTTCATCCCGGTAGAAGGTTCCCGTGGGATAATTTCCGACATACACGCTGGCAACAGCTAGTATATTAAGACATAGGATACTTTCATCCCGGTAGAAGGTTCCCGTGGGATAATTTCCGACATACACGCTGGCAACAGCTAGTATATTAAGACATAGGATACTTTTCATCCCGGAAAAAGGTTCCCGTGGGATAATTTCCGACATACACGCGGGCGAAGCCGCTGGCAACAGCTAGTATATTAAGACATAGGATACTTTTCATCCCGGTAGAAGGTTCCCGTGGGATAATTTCCGACATACACGCTGGCAACAGCTAGTATATTAAGACATAGGATACTTTTCATCCCGGTAGAAGGTTCCCGTGGGATAATTTCCGACATACACGCTGGCAACAGCTAGTATATTAAGACATAGGATACTTTTCATCCCGGTAGAAGGTTCCCGTGGGATAATTTCCGACATAGCCGCTGGCAACAGCTAGTATATTGAGACTTAGGATACTTTTCATCCCGGTAGAAGGTTCCCGTGGGATAATTTCCGAAATACACGCGGGCAACAGCTAGTATATTAAGACATAGGATACTTTTCATCCCGGTAGAAGGTTCCCGTAGGATAATTTCCGACATACACGCTGGCAACAGCTAGTATATTAAGACATAGGATACTTTTCATCCCGGTAGAAGGTTCCCGTGGGATAATTTCCGACATAGCCGCTGGCAACAGCTAGTATATTGAGACATAGGATACTTTTCATCCCGGTAGAAGGTTCCCGTGGGATAATTTCCGACATACACGCGGGCAACAGCTAGTATATTGAGACATAGGATACTTTTCATCCCGGTAGAAGGTTCCCGTGGGATAATTTCCGACATACACGCGGGCAACAGCTAGTATATTAAGACATAGGATACTTTTCATCCCGGTAGAAGGTTCCCGTAGGATAATTTCCGACATAGCCGCTGGCAACAGCTAGTATATTAAGACATAGGATACTTTTCATCCCGGTAGAAGGTTCCCGTGGGATAATTTCCGACATGCACGCGGGCAACAGCTAGTATATTAAGACATAGGATACTTTTCATCCCGGGAGAAGGTTCCCGTGGGATAATTTCCGACGTAGCCGCTGGCAACAGCTAGTATATTAAGACATAGGATTCTTTTCATCCCGGTAGAAGGTTCCCGTGGGATAATTTCCGACATACACGCGGGCAACAGCTAGTATATTAAGACATAGGATACTTTTCATCCCGGTAGAAGGTTCCCGTGGGATAATTTCCGACATACACGCGGGCGAAGCCGCTGGCAACAGCTAGTATATTAAGACATAGGATACTTTTCATCCCGGTAGAAGGTTCCCGTGGGATAATTTCCGACATACACGCGGGCAACAGCTAGTATATTAAGACATAGGACACTTTTCATCCCGGTAGAAGGTTCCCGTGGGATAATTTCCGACATACACGCTGGCAACAGCTAGTATATTAAGACATAGGATACTTTCATCCCGGTAGAAGGTTCCCGCGGGATACTTTCATCCCGGTAGAAGGTTCCCGCGGGATACTTTCATCCCGGAAGAAGGTTCCCGCGGGATACTTTCCGACATACACGCGGACGAAGCCGCGGGCAACAGCTAGTATATTAAGACATAGGACACTTTTCATCCCGGTAGAAGGTTCCCGTGGGATAATTTCCGACATACACGCTGGCAACAGCTAGTATATTAAGACATAGGATACTTTCATCCCGGTAGAAGGTTCCCGCGGGATACTTTCATCCCGGTAGAAGGTTCCCGCGGGATACTTTCATCCCGGAAGAAGGTTCCCGCGGGATACTTTCATCCCGGTAGAAGGTTCCCGCGGGATACTTTCATCCCGGAAGAAGGTTCCCGCGGGATACTTTCATCCCGGAAGAAAGTTCCCGCGGGATACTTTCATCCCGGAAGAAGGTTCCCGCGGGATACTTTCATCCCGGTAGAAGGTTCCCGCGGGATACTTTCATCCCGGTAGAAGGTTCCCGCGGGATACTTTCATCCCGGTAGAAGGTTCCCGCGGGATACTTTCATCCCGGAAGAAGGTTCCCACGGGATACATTCCGACATACACGCGGACGAAGCCGCGGGCAACAGCTAGTATATTAAGACATAGGATACTTTCATCCCGGTAGAAGGTTCCCGCGGGATACTTTCATCCCGGAAGAAGGTTCCCGCGGGATACTTTCATCCCGGTAGAAGGTTCCCGCGGGATAATTTCATCCCGGTAGAAGGTTCCCGCGGGATACTTTCATCCCGGTAGAAGGTTCCCGCGGGATACTTTCATCCCGGTAGAAGGTTCCCGCG
Source organism: Dicycla oo (assembly GCA_948252095.1). Lineage (NCBI taxonomy): Eukaryota > Metazoa > Arthropoda > Insecta > Lepidoptera > Noctuidae > Dicycla > Dicycla oo. The sequence goes on from OX411716.1 coordinate 22,217,306, forward strand.
GGATACTTTCATCCCGGTAGAAGGTTCCCGCGGGATACTTTCATCCCGGTAGAAGGTTCCCGCGGGATACTTTCATCCCGGTAGAAGGTTCCCGCGGGATACTTTCATCCCGGAAGAAGGTTCCCACGGGATACATTCCGACATACACGCGGGCGAAGCCGCGGGCAACAGCTAGTATATTAAGACATAGGATACTTTCATCCCGGTAGAAGGTTCCCGCGGGATACTTTCATCCCGGTAGAAGGTTCCCGTGGGATAATTTCCGACATACACGCGGGCGAAGCCGCGGGCAACAGCTAGTATATTAAGACATAGGATACTTTCATCCCGGTAGAAGGTTCACGCGGGATACTTTCATCCCGGTAGAAGGTTCCCGCGGGATACTTTCATCCCGGTAGAAGGTTCCCGCGGGATAATTTCCGACATACACGCGGACGAAGCTGCTGGCAACAGCTAGTATATTAAGACATAGGATACTTTTCATCCCTATAGAAGGTTCCCGTGGGATAATTTCCGACATACACGCGGGCATCAGCTAGTATATTAAGACATAGGATACTTTTCATCCCGGTAGAAGGTTCCCGTTGGATAATTTCCGACATACACGCGGGCAACAGCTAGTATATTAAGACATAGGATACTTTTAATCCCGGTAGAAGGTTCCCGTGGGATAATTTCCGACATACACGCTGGCAACAGCTAGTATATTAAGACATAGGATACTTTTCATCCCGGTAGAAGGTTCCCGTGGGATAATTTCCGACATAGACGCGGGAGAAGTCGCTGGCAACAGCTAGTATATTAAGACATAGGATACTTTTCATCCCGGTAGAAGGTTCCCGTGGGATAATTTCCGACATACACGCGGGCAACAGCTAGTATATTAAGACATAGGATACTTTTCATCCCGGTAGAAGGTTCCCGTGGGATAATTTCCGACATACACGCGGGAGAAGTCGCTGGCAACAGCTAGTATATTAAGACATAGGATACTTTTCATCCCGGTAGAAGGTTCCCGTGGGATAATTTTCGACATACACGCGGGAGAAGCCGCTGGCAACAGCTAGTATAATAAGACATAGGATACTTTTCATCCCGGTAGAAGGTTCCCGTGGGATAATTTCCGACATACACGCTGGCAACAGCTAGTATATTAAGACATAGGATACTTTTCATCCCGGTAGAAGGTTCCCGTGGGATAATTTCCGACATACACGCGGGCGAAGCCGCTGGCAACAGCTAGTATATTAAGACATAGGATACTTTTCATCCCGGTAGAAGGTTCCCGTGGGATAATTTCCGACATAGCCGCTGGCAACAGCTAGTATATTGAGACATAGAATACTTTTCATCCCGGTAGAAGGTTCCCGTGGGATAATTTCCGACATACACGCGGGCAACAGCTAGTATATTGAGACATAGGATACTTTTCATCCCGGTAGAAGGTTCCCGTGGGATAATTTCCGACATACACGCGGGCAACAGCTAGTATATTAAGACATAGGATACTTTTCATCCCGGTAGAAGGTTCCAGTGGGATAATTTCCGACATAGCCGCTGGCAACAGCTAGTATATCAAGACATAGGATACTTTTCATCCCGGTAGAAGGTTCCCGTGGGATAATTTCCGACATGCACGCGGGCAACAGCTAGTATATTAAGACATAGGATACTTTCATCCCGGTAGAAGGTTCCCGCGGGATATTTTCATCCCGGTAGAAGGTTCCCGTGGGATAATTTCCGACATACACGCGGGCGAAGCCGCGGGCAACAGCTAGTATATTAAGACATAGGATACTTTCATCCCGGTAGAAGGTTCACGCGGGATACTTTCATCCCGGTAGAAGGTTCCCGCGGGATACTTTCATCCCGGTAGAAGGTTCCCGCGGGATACTTTCATCCCGGTAGAAGGTTCCCGCGGGATAATTTCCGACATACACGCGGACGAAGCCGCTGGCAACAGCTAGTATATTAAGACATAGGATACTTTTCATCCCTATAGAAGGTTCCCGTGGGATAATTTCCGACATACACGCGGGCATCAGCTAGTATATTAAGACATAGGATACTTTTCATCCCGGTAGAAGGTTCCCGTTGGATAATTTCCGACATACACGCGGGCAACAGCTAGTATATTAAGACATAGGATACTTTTAATCCCGGTAGAAGGTTCCCGTGGGATAATTTCCGACATACACGCTGGCAACAGCTAGTATATTAAGACATAGGATACTTTTCATCCCGGTAGAAGGTTCCCGTGGGATAATTTCCGACATACACGCGGGAGAAGTCGCTGGCAACAGCTAGTATATTAAGACATAGGATACTTTTCATCCCGGTAGAAGGTTCCCGTGGGATAATTTCCGACATACACGCGGGCAACAGCTAGTATATTAAGACATAGGATACTTTTCATCCCGGTAGAAGGTTCCCGTGGGATAATTTCCGACATACACGCGGGAGAAGTCGCTGGCAACAGCTAGTATATTAAGACATAGGATACTTTTCATCCCGGTAGAAGGTTCCCGTGGGATAATTTTCGACATACACGCGGGAGAAGCCGCTGGCAACAGCTAGTATAATAAGACATAGGATACTTTTCATCCCGGTAGAAGGTTCCCGTGGGATAATTTCCGACATACACGCTGGCAACAGCTAGTATATTAAGACATAGGATACTTTTCATCCCGGTAGAAGGTTCCCGTGGGATAATTTCCGACATACACGCGGGCGAAGCCGCGGGCAACAGCTAGTATATTAAGACATAGGATACTTTCATCCCGGTAGAAGGTTCACGCGGGATACTTTCATCCCGGTAGAAGGTTCCCGCGGGATACTTTCATCCCGGTAGAAGGTTCCCGCGGGATAATTTCCGACATACACGCGGACGAAGCCGCTGGCAACAGCTAGTATATTAAGACATAGGATACTTTTCATCCCTATAGAAGGTTCCCGTGGGATAATTTCCGACATACACGCGGGCATCAGCTAGTATATTAAGACATAGGATACTTTTCATCCCGGTAGAAGGTTCCCGTTGGATAATTTCCGACATACACGCGGGCAACAGCTAGTATATTAAGACATAGGATACTTTTAATCCCGGTAGAAGGTTCCCGTGGGATAATTTCCGACATACACGCTGGCAACAGCTAGTATATTAAGACATAGGATACTTTTCATCCCGGTAGAAGGTTCCCGTGGGATAATTTCCGACATACACGCGGGAGAAGTCGCTGGCAACAGCTAGTATATTAAGACATAGGATACTTTTCATCCCGGTAGAAGGTTCCCGTGGGATAATTTCCGACATACACGCGGGCAACAGCTAGTATATTAAGACATAGGATACTTTTCATCCCGGTAGAAGGTTCCCGTGGGATAATTTCCGACATACACGCGGGAGAAGTCGCTGGCAACAGCTAGTATATTAAGACATAGGATACTTTTCATCCCGGTAGAAGGTTCCCGTGGGATAATTTTCGACATACACGCGGGAGAAGCCGCTGGCAACAGCTAGTATAATAAGACATAGGATACTTTTCATCCCGGTAGAAGGTTCCCGTGGGATAATTTCCGACATACACGCTGGCAACAGCTAGTATATTAAGACATAGGATACTTTTCATCCCGGTAGAAGGTTCCCGTGGGATAATTTCCGACATACACGCGGGCGAAGCCGCTGGCAACAGCTAGTATATTAAGACATAGGATACTTTTCATCCCGGTAGAAGGTTCCCGTGGGATAATTTCCGACATAGCCGCTGGCAACAGCTAGTATATTGAGACATAGAATACTTTTCATCCCGGTAGAAGGTTCCCGTGGGATAATTTCCGACATACACGCGGGCAACAGCTAGTATATTGAGACATAGGATACTTTTCATCCCGGTAGAAGGTTCCCGTGGGATAATTTCCGACATACACGCGGGCAACAGCTAGTATATTAAGACATAGGATACTTTTCATCCCGGTAGAAGGTTCCAGTGGGATAATTTCCGACATAGCCGCTGGCAACAGCTAGTATATCAAGACATAGGATACTTTTCATCCCGGTAGAAGGTTCCCGTGGGATAATTTCCGACATGCACGCGGGCAACAGCTAGTATATTAAGACATAGGATACTTTCATCCCGGTAGAAGGTTCCCGCGGGATATTTTCATCCCGGTAGAAGGTTCCCGTGGGATAATTTCCGACATACACGCGGGCGAAGCCGCGGGCAACAGCTAGTATATTAAGACATAGGATACTTTCATCCCGGTAGAAGGTTCACGCTAAATACTTTCATCCCGGTAGAAGGTTCCCGCGGGATACTTTCATCCCGGTAGAAGGTTCCCGCGGGATACTTTCATCCCGGTAGAAGGTTCCCGCGGGATAATTTCCGACATACACGCGGACGAAGCCGCTGGCAACAGCTAGTATATTAAGACATAGGATACTTTTCATCCCTATAGAAGGTTCCCGTGGGATAATTTCCGACATACACGCGGGCATCAGCTAGTATATTAAGACATAGGATACTTTTCATCCCGGTAGAAGGTTCCCGTTGGATAATTTCCGACATACACGCGGGCAACAGCTAGTATATTAAGACATAGGATACTTTTAATCCCGGTAGAAGGTTCCCGTGGGATAATTTCCGACATACACGCTGGCAACAGCTAGTATATTAAGACATAGGATACTTTTCATCCCGGTAGAAGGTTCCCGTGGGATAATTTCCGACATACACGCGGGAGAAGTCGCTGGCAACAGCTAGTATATTAAGACATAGGATACTTTTCATCCCGGTAGAAGGTTCCCGTGGGATAATTTCCGACATACACGCTGGCAACAGCTAGTATATTAAGACATAGGATACTTTTCATCCCGGTAGAAGGTTCCCGTGGGATAATTTCCGACATACACGCGGGAGAAGTCGCTGGCAACAGCTAGTATATTAAGACATAGGATACTTTTCATCCCGGTAGAAGGTTCCCGTGGGATAATTTTCGACATACACGCGGGAGAAGCCGCTGGCAACAGCTAGTATAATAAGACATAGGATACTTTTCATCCCGGTAGAAGGTTCCCGTGGGATAATTTCCGACATACACGCTGGCAACAGCTAGTATATTAAGACATAGGATACTTTTCATCCCGGTAGAAGGTTCCCGTGGGATAATTTCCGACATACACGCGGGCGAAGCCGCTGGCAACAGCTAGTATATTAAGACATAGGATACTTTTCATCCCGGTAGAAGGTTCCCGTGGGATAATTTCCGACATAGCCGCTGGCAACAGCTAGTATATTGAGACATAGAATACTTTTCATCCCGGTAGAAGGTTCCCGTGGGATAATTTCCGACATACACGCGGGCAACAGCTAGTATATTGAGACATAGGATACTTTTCATCCCGGTAGAAGGTTCCCGTGGGATAATTTCCGACATACACGCGGGCAACAGCTAGTATATTAAGACATAGGATACTTTTCATCCCGGTAGAAGGTTCCAGTGGGATAATTTCCGACATAGCCGCTGGCAACAGCTAGTATATCAAGACATAGGATACTTTTCATCCCGGTAGAAGGTTCCCGTGGGATAATTTCCGACATGCACGCGGGCAACAGCTAGTATATTAAGACATAGGATACTTTTCATCCCGGGAGAAGGTTCCCGTGGGATAATTTCCGACGTAGCCGCTGGCAACAGCTAGTATATTAAGACATAGGATTCTTTTCATCCCGTTAGAAGGTTCCCGTGGGATAATTTCCGACATACACGCGGGCAACAGCTAGTATATTAAGACATAGGATACTTTTCATCCCGGTAGAAGGTTCCCGTGGGATAATTTCCGACATACACGCGGGCGAAGCCGCTGGCAACAGCTAGTATATTAAGACATAGGATACTTTTCATCCCGGTAGAAGGTTCCCGTGGGATAATTTCCGACATACACGCGGGCAACAGCTAGTATATTAAGACATAGGATACTTTTCATCCCGGTAGAAGGTTCCCGTGGGATAATTTCCGACATACACGCTGGCAACAGCTAGTATATTAAGACATAGGATACTTTCATCCCGGTAGAAGGTTCCCGCGGGATACTTTCATCCCGGTAGAAGGTTCCCGCGGGATACTTTCATCCCGGTAGAAGGTTCCCGCGGGATACTTTCATCCCGGAAGAAGGTTCCCGCGGGATACTTTCCGACATACACGCGGACGAAGCCGCGGGCAACAGCTAGTATATTAAGACATAGGATACTTTCATCCCGGTAGAAGGTTCCCGCGGGATAATTTCATCCCGGTAGAAGGTTCCCGCGGGATACTTTCATCCCGGAAGAAGGTTCCCGCGGGATACTTTCATCCCGGTAGAAGGTTCCCGCGGGATACTTTTTTCCCGGAAGAAGGTTCCCGCGGGATACTTTCATCCCGGAAGAAGGTTCCCGCGGGATACTTTCATCCCGGTAGAAGGTTCCCGCGGGATACTTTCATCCCGGTAGAAGGTTCCCGCGGGATACTTTCATCCCGGTAGAAGGTTCCCACGGGATACTTTCATCCCGGAAGAAGGTTCCCACGGGATACGTTCCGACATACACGTGGACGAAGCCGCGGGCAACAGCTAGTATATTAAGACATAGGATACTTTCATCCCGGTAGAAGGTTCCCGCGGGATACTTTCATCCCGGAAGAAGGTTCCCGCGGGATACTTTCATCCCGGTAGAAGGTTCCCGCGGGATAATTTCATCCCGGTAGAAGGTTCCCGCGGGATACTTTCATCCCGGTAGAAGGTTCCCGCGGGATACTTTCATCCCGGTAGAAGGTTCCCGCGGGATAATTTCCGACATACACGCGGGCGAAGCCGCGGGCAACAGCTTGTATATTAAGACATAGTATACTTTCATCCCGGTAGAAGGTTCCCGCGGGATACTTTCATCCCGGTAGAAGGTTCCCGTGGGATAATTTCCGACATACACGCGGGCGAAGCCGCGGGCAACAGCTAGTATATTAAGACATAGGATACTTTCATCCCGGTAGAAGGTTCCCGTGCGATAATTTCCGACATAGCCGCGGGCAACAGCTAGTATATTAAGAAATAAGATACTTTTCATCCCGGTAGAAGGTTCCCGTGGGATAATTTCCGACATACACGCTGGCAACAGCTAGTATATTAAGACATAGGATACTTTTCATCCCGGTAGAAGGTATACGTGGGATAATTTCCGACATACACGCGGGCAACAGCTTGTATATTAAGACATAGTATACTTTCATCCCGGTAGAAGGTTCCCGCGGGATACTTTCATCCCGGTAGAAGGTTCCCGTGGGATAATTTCCGACATACACGCGGGCGAAGCCGCGGGCAACAGCTAGTATATTAAGACATAGGATACTTTCATCCCGGTAGAAGGTTCCCGTGCGATAATTTCCGACATAGCCGCGGGCAACAGCTAGTATATTAAGAAATAAGATACTTTTCATCCCGGTAGAAGGTTCCCGTGGGATAATTTCCGACATACACGCTGGCAACAGCTAGTATATTAAGACATAGGATACTTTTCATCCCGGTAGAAGGTTCCTGTGGGATAATTTCCGACATACACGCGGGAGAAGCCGCGGGAAACAGCTATTATATTAAGACATAGGATACTTTTCATCCCGGTAGAAGGTTCCCGTGGGATAATTTCCGACATACACGCGGGCAACAGCTAGTATATTAAGACATTGGATACTTTTCATCCCGGTAGAAGGTTCCCGTGGGATAATTTCCGACATACACGCGGGCGAAGCCGCTGGCAACAGCTAGTATATTAAGACATAGGATACTTTTCATCCCGGTAGAAGGTTCCCGTGGGATAATTTCCGACATACACGCTGGCAACAGCTAGTATATTAAGACATAGGATACTTTTCATCCCGGTAGAAGGTACCCGTGGGATAATTTCCGACATACACGCGGGCAACAGCTAGTATATTAAGACATAGGATACTTTTCATCCCGGTAGAAGGTTCCCGTGGGATAATTTCCGACATACACGCTGGCAACAGCTAGTATATTAAGACATAGGATACTTTCATCCAGGTAGAAGGTTCCCGCGGGATACTTTCATCCCGGTAGAAGGTTCCCGCGGGATACTTTCATCCCGGAAGAAGGTTCCCGCGGGATACTTTCATCCCGGTAGAAGGTTCCCGCGGGATACATTCATCCCGGTAGGAGGTTCCCGCGGGATAATTTCATCCCGGTAGAAGGTTCCCGCGGGATACTTTCATCCCGGAAGAAGGTTCCCGCGGGATACTTTCATCCCGGTAGAAGCTTCCCGCGGGATACTTTCATCTTGGTAGAAGGTTCCCGCGGAATACTTTTATCCCGGTAGAAGGTTCCCGCGGGATACTTTCATCCCGGAAGAAGGTTCCCGCGGGATACTTTCATCCCGGAAGAAGGTTCCCGTGAGATAATTTCCGACATACACGCGGGCAACAGCTAGTATATTAAGACATAGGATACTTTCATCCCGGTAGAAGGTTCCCGCGGGATACTTTCATCCCGGTTGAAGGTTCCCGTGAGATAATTTCCGACATACACGCGGGCAACAGCTAGTATATTAAGACATAGGATACTTTTCATCCAGGTAGAAGGTTCCCGTGAGATAATTTCCGACATACACGCGGGCAACAGCTAGTATATTAAGACATAGGATACTTTTCATCCCGGTAGAAGGTTCCCGTGGGATAATTTCCGACATACACGCGGGCAACAGCTAGTATATTAAGACATAGGATACTTTTCATCCCGGTAGAAGGTTCCCGTGGGATAATTTCCAACATACACGCGGGAGAAGTCGCTGGCAACAGCTAGTATATTAAGACATAGGATACTTTTCATCCCGGTAGAAGGTTCCCGTGGGATAATTTCGGACATACACGCGGGAGAAGCCGCTGGCAACAGCTAGTATATTAAGACATAGGATACTTTCATCCCGGTAGAAGGTTCCCGCGGGATAATTTCATCCCGGTAGAAGGTTCCCGCGGGATACTTTCATCCCGGAAGAAGGTTTCCGCGGGATACTTTCATCCCGGTAGGAGGTTCCCGCGGGATACTTTCATCCCGGAAGAAGGTTCCCGCGGGATACTTTCATCCCGGAAGAAGGTTCCCGCGGGATACTTTCATCCCGGTAGAAGGTTCCCGCGGGATACTTTCATCCCGGTAGAAGGTTCCCGCGGGATACTTTCATCCCGGTAGAAGGTTCCCGCGGGATACTTTCATCCCGGAAGAAGGTTCCCACGGGATACATTCCGACATACACGCGGACGAAGCCGCGGGCAACAGCTAGTATATTTAGACATAGGAAACTTTCATCCCGGTAGAAGGTTCCCGCGGGATAATTTCATCCCGGTAGAAGGTTCCCGCGGTATACTTTCATCCCGGAAGAAGGTTCCCGCGGGATACTTTCATCCCGGTAGAAGGTTCCCGCGGGATAATTTCATCCCGGTAGAAGGTTCCCGCGGGATACTTTCATCCCGGTAGAAGGTTCCCGCGGGATACTTTCATCCCGGTAGAAGGTTCCCGCGGGATACTTTCATCCCGGTAGAAGGTTCCCGCGGGATAATTTCCGACATACACGCGGGCGAAGCCGCGGGCAACAGCTAGTATATTAAGACATAGGATACTTTCATCCCGGTAGAAGGTTCCCGCGGGATACTTTCATCCCGGTAGAAGGTTCCCGTGGGATAATTTCCGACATACACGCGGGCGAAGCCGCGGGCAACAGCTAGTATATTAAGACATAGGATACTTTCATCCCGGTAGAAGGTTCACGCGGGATAATTTCATCCCGGTAGAAGGTTCCCGCGGGATACTTTCATCCCGGTAGAAGGTTCCCGCGGGATACTTTCATCCCGGTAGAAGGTTCCCGCGGGATAATTTCCGACATACACGCGGGCGAAGCCGCGGGCAACAGCTAGTATATTAAGACATAGTATACTTTCATCCCGGTAGAAGGTTCCCGCGGGATACTTTCATCCCGGTAGAAGGTTCCCGTGGGATAATTTCCGACATACACGCGGGCGAAGCCGCGGGCAACAGCTAGTATATTAAGACATAGGATACTTTCATCCCGGTAGAAGGTTCCCGTGCGATAATTTCCGACATAGCCGCGGGCAACAGCTAGTATATTAAGAAATAAGATACTTTTCATCCCGGTAGAAGGTTCCCGTGGGATAATTTCCGACATACACGCTGGCAACAGCTAGTATATTAAGACATAGGATACTTTTCATCCCGGTAGAAGGTATACGTGGGATAATTTCCGACATACACGCGGGCAACAGCTAGTATATTAAGACATAGGATACTTTTCATCCCGGTAGAAGGTTCCCGTGGGATAATTTCCGACATACACGCGGGAGAAGCCGCGGGAAACAGCTATTATATTAAGACATAGGATACTTTTCATCCCGGTAGAAGGTTCCCGTGGGATAATTTCCGACATACACGCGGGCAACAGCTAGTATATTAAGACATTGGATACTTTTCATCCCGGTAGAAGGTTCCCGTGGGATAATTTCCGACATACACGCGGGCGAAGCCGCTGGCAACAGCTAGTATATTAAGACATAGGATACTTTTCATCCCGGTAGAAGGTTCCCGTGGGATAATTTCCGACATACACGCTGGCAACAGCTAGTATATTAAGACATAGGATACTTTTCATCCCGGTAGAAGGTACCCGTGGGATAATTTCCGACATACACGCGGGCAACAGCTAGTATATTAAGACATAGGATACTTTTCATCCCGGTAGAAGGTTCCCGTGGGATAATTTCCGACATACACGCTGGCAACAGCTAGTATATTAAGACATAGGATACTTTCATCCAGGTAGAAGGTTCCCGCGGGATACTTTCATCCCGGTAGAAGGTTCCCGCGGGATACTTTCATCCCGGAAGAAGGTTCCCGCGGGATACTTTCATCCCGGTAGAAGGTTCCCGCGGGATACATTCATCCCGGTAGGAGGTTCCCGCGGGATAATTTCATCCCGGTAGAAGGTTCCCGCGGGATACTTTCATCCCGGAAGAAGGTTCCCGCGGGATACTTTCATCCCGGTAGAAGCTTCCCGCGGGATACTTTCATCTTGGTAGAAGGTTCCCGCGGAATACTTTTATCCCGGTAGAAGGTTCCCGCGGGATACTTTCATCCCGGAAGAAGGTTCCCGCGGGATACTTTCATCCCGGAAGAAGGTTCCCGTGAGATAATTTCCGACATACACGCGGGCAACAGCTAGTATATTAAGACATAGGATACTTTCATCCCGGTAGAAGGTTCCCGCGGGATACTTTCATCCCGGTTGAAGGTTCCCGTGAGATAATTTCCGACATACACGCGGGCAACAGCTAGTATATTAAGACATAGGATACTTTTCATCCAGGTAGAAGGTTCCCGTGAGATAATTTCCGACATACACGCGGGCAACAGCTAGTATATTAAGACATAAGATACTTTTCATCCCGGTAGAAGGTTCCCGTGGGATAATTTCCGACATACACGCGGGCAACAGCTAGTATATTAAGACATAGGATACTTTTCATCCCGGTAGAAGGTTCCCGTGGGATAATTTCCAACATACACGCGGGAGAAGTCGCTGGCAACAGCTAGTATATTAAGACATAGGATACTTTTCATCCCGGTAGAAGGTTCCCGTGGGATAATTTCGGACATACACGCGGGAGAAGCCGCTGGCAACAGCTAGTATATTAAGACATAGGATACTTTCATCCCGGTAGAAGGTTCCCGTGGGATAATTTCCGACATACACGCGGGCAACAGCTAGTATATTAAGACATAGGATACTTTTCATCCCGGTAGAAGGTTCCCGTGGGATAATTTCCGACATACACGCTGGCAACAGCTAGTATATTAAGACATAGGATACTTTCATCCCGGTAGAAGGTTCCCGCGGGATACTTTCATCCCGGTAGAAGGTTCCCGCGGGATACTTTCATCCCGGTAGAAGGTTCCCGCGGGATACTTTCATCCCGGAAGAAGGTTCCCGCGGGATACTTTCCGACATACACGCGGACGAAGCCGCGGGCAACAGCTAGTATATTAAGACATAGGATACTTTCATCCCGGTAGAAGGTTCCCGCGGGATAATTTCATCCCGGTAGAAGGTTCCCGCGGGATACTTTCATCCCGGAAGAAGGTTCCCGCGGGATACTTTCATCCCGGTAGAAGGTTCCCGCGGGATACTTTTTTCCCGGAAGAAGGTTCCCGCGGGATACTTTCATCCCGGAAGAAGGTTCCCGCGGGATACTTTCATCCCGGTAGAAGGTTCCCGCGGGATACTTTCATCCCGGTAGAAGGTTCCCGCGGGATACTTTCATCCCGGTAGAAGGTTCCCACGGGATACTTTCATCCCGGAAGAAGGTTCCCACGGGATACGTTCCGACATACACGCGGACGAAGCCGCGGGCAACAGCTAGTATATTAAGACATAGGATACTTTCATCCCGGTAGAAGGTTCCCGCGGGATACTTTCATCCCGGAAGAAGGTTCCCGCGGGATACTTTCATCCCGGTAGAAGGTTCCCGCGGGATAATTTCATCCCGGTAGAAGGTTCCCGCGGGATACTTTCATCCCGGTAGAAGGTTCCCGCGGGATACTTTCATCCCGGTAGAAGGTTCCCGCGGGATAATTTCCGACATACACGCGGGCGAAGCCGCGGGCAACAGCTAGTATATTAAGACATAGTATACTTTCATCCCGGTAGAAGGTTCCCGCGGGATACTTTCATCCCGGTAGAAGGTTCCCGTGGGATAATTTCCGACATACACGCGGGCGAAGCCGCGGGCAACAGCTAGTATATTAAGACATAGGATACTTTCATCCCGGTAGAAGGTTCCCGTGCGATAATTTCCGACATAGCCGCGGGCAACAGCTAGTATATTAAGAAATAAGATACTTTTCATCCCGGTAGAAGGTTCCCGTGGGATAATTTCCGACATACACGCTGGCAACAGCTAGTATATTAAGACATAGGATACTTTTCATCCCGGTAGAAGGTATACGTGGGATAATTTCCGACATACACGCGGGCAACAGCTAGTATATTAAGACATAGGATACTTTTCATCCCGGTAGAAGGTTCCCGTGGGATAATTTCCGACATACACGCGGGAGAAGCCGCGGGAAACAGCTATTATATTAAGACATAGGATACTTTTCATCCCGGTAGAAGGTTCCCGTGGGATAATTTCCGACATACACGCGGGCAACAGCTAGTATATTAAGACATTGGATACTTTTCATCCCGGTAGAAGGTTCCCGTGGGATAATTTCCGACATACACGCGGGCGAAGCCGCTGGCAACAGCTAGTATATTAAGACATAGGATACTTTTCATCCCGGTAGAAGGTTCCCGTGGGATAATTTCCGACATACACGCTGGCAACAGCTAGTATATTAAGACATAGGATACTTTTCATCCCGGTAGAAGGTACCCGTGGGATAATTTCCGACATACACGCGGGCAACAGCTAGTATATTAAGACATAGGATACTTTTCATCCCGGTAGAAGGTTCCCGTGGGATAATTTCCGGCATACACGCTGGCAACAGCTAGTATATTAAGACATAGGATACTTTCATCCAGGTAGAAGGTTCCCGCGGGATACTTTCATCCCGGTAGAAGGTTCCCGCGGGATACTTTCATCCCGGAAGAAGGTTCCCGCGGGATACTTTCATCCCGGTAGAAGGTTCCCGCGGGATACATTCATCCCGGTAGGAGGTTCCCGCGGGATAATTTCATCCCGGTAGAAGGTTCCCGCGGGATACTTTCATCCCGGAAGAAGGTTCCCGCGGGATACTTTCATCCCGGTAGAAGCTTCCCGCGGGATACTTTCATCTTGGTAGAAGGTTCCCGCGGAATACTTTTATCCCGGTAGAAGGTTCCCGCGGGATACTTTCATCCCGGAAGAAGGTTCCCGCGGGATACTTTCATCCCGGAAGAAGGTTCCCGTGAGATAATTTCCGACATACACGCGGGCAACAGCTAGTATATTAAGACATAGGATACTTTCATCCCGGTAGAAGGTTCCCGCGGGATACTTTCATCCCGGTTGAAGGTTCCCGTGAGATAATTTCCGACATACACGCGGGCAACAGCTAGTATATTAAGACATAGGATACTTTTCATCCAGGTAGAAGGTTCCCGTGAGATAATTTCCGACATACACGCGGGCAACAGCTAGTATATTAAGACATAGGATACTTTTCATCCCGGTAGAAGGTTCCCGTGGGATAATTTCCGACATACACGCGGGCAACAGCTAGTATATTAAGACATAGGATACTTTTCATCCCGGTAGAAGGTTCCCGTGGGATAATTTCCAACATACACGCGGGAGAAGTCGCTGGCAACAGCTAGTATATTAAGACATAGGATACTTTTCATCCCGGTAGAAGGTTCCCGTGGGATAATTTCGGACATACACGCGGGAGAAGCCGCTGGCAACAGCTAGTATATTAAGACATAGGATACTTTCATCCCGGTAGAAGGTTCCCGCGGGATAATTTCATCCCGGTAGAAGGTTCCCGCGGGATACTTTCATCCCGGTAGGAGGTTCCCGCGGGATACTTTCATCCCGGAAGAAGGTTCCCGCGGGATACTTTCATCCCGGAAGAAGGTTCCCGCGGGATACTTTCATCCCGGTAGAAGGTTCCCGCGGGATACTTTCATCCCGGTAGAAGGTTCCCGCGGGATACTTTCATCCCGGTAGAAGGTTCCCGCGGGATACTTTCATCCCGGAAGAAGGTTCCCACGGGATACATTTCGACATACACGCGGACGAAGCCGCGGGCAACAGCTAGTATATTTAGACATAGGACACTTTCATCCCGGTAGAAGGTTCCCGCGGGATAATTTCATCCCGGTAGAAGGTTCCCGCGGGATACTTTCATCCCGGAAGAAGGTTCCCGCGGGATACTTTCATCCCGGTAGAAGGTTCCCGCGGGATAATTTCATCCCGGTAGAAGGTTCCCGCGGGATACTTTCATCCCGGTAGAAGGTTCCCGCGGGATACTTTCATCCCGGTAGAAGGTTCCCGCGGGATACTTTCATCCCGGTAGAAGGTTCCCGCGGGATAATTTCCGACATACACGCGGGCGAAGCCGCGGGCAACAGCTAGTATATTAAGACATAGGATACTTTCATCCCGGTAGAAGGTTCCCGCGGGATACTTTCATCCCGGTAGAAGGTTCCCGTGGGATAATTTCCGACATACACGCGGGCGAAGCCGCGGGCAACAGCTAGTATATTAAGACATAGGATACTTTCATCCCGGTAGAAGGTTCACGCGGGATAATTTCATCCCGGTAGAAGGTTCCCGCGGGATACTTTCATCCCGGTAGAAGGTTCCCGCGGGATACTTTCATCCCGGTAGAAGGTTCCCGCGGGATAATTTCCGACATACACGCGGGCGAAGCCGCGGGCAACAGCTAGTATATTAAGACATAGTATACTTTCATCCCGGTAGAAGGTTCCCGCGGGATACTTTCATCCCGGTAGAAGGTTCCCGTGGGATAATTTCCGACATACACGCGGGCGAAGCCGCGGGCAACAGCTAGTATATTAAGACATAGGATACTTTCATCCCGGTAGAAGGTTCCCGTGCGATAATTTCCGACATAGCCGCGGGCAACAGCTAGTATATTAAGAAATAAGATACTTTTCATCCCGGTAGAAGGTTCCCGTGGGATAATTTCCGACATACACGCTGGCAACAGCTAGTATATTAAGACATAGGATACTTTTCATCCCGGTAGAAGGTATACGTGGGATAATTTCCGACATACACGCGGGCAACAGCTAGTATATTAAGACATAGGATACTTTTCATCCCGGTAGAAGGTTCCCGTGGGATAATTTCCGACATACACGCGGGAGAAGCCGCGGGAAACAGCTATTATATTAAGACATAGGATACTTTTCATCCCGGTAGAAGGTTCCCGTGGGATAATTTCCGACATACACGCGGGCAACAGCTAGTATATTAAGACATTGGATACTTTTCATCCCGGTAGAAGGTTCCCGTGGGATAATTTCCGACATACACGCGGGCGAAGCCGCTGGCAACAGCTAGTATATTAAGACATAGGATACTTTTCATCCCGGTAGAAGGTTCCCGTGGGATAATTTCCGACATACACGCTGGCAACAGCTAGTATATTAAGACATAGGATACTTTTCATCCCGGTAGAAGGTACCCGTGGGATAATTTCCGACATACACGCGGGCAACAGCTAGTATATTAAGACATAGGATAGTTTTCATCCCGGTAGAAGGTTCCCGTGGGATAATTTCCGACATACACGCTGGCAACAGCTAGTATATTAAGACATAGGATACTTTCATCCAGGTAGAAGGTTCCCGCGGGATACTTTCATCCCGGTAGAAGGTTCCCGCGGGATACTTTCATCCCGGAAGAAGGTTCCCGCGGGATACTTTCATCCCGGTAGAAGGTTCCCGCGGGATACATTCATCCCGGTAGGAGGTTCCCGCGGGATAATTTCATCCCGGTAGAAGGTTCCCGCGGGATACTTTCATCCCGGAAGAAGGTTCCCGCGGGATACTTTCATCCCGGTAGAAGCTTCCCGCGGGATACTTTCATCTTGGTAGAAGGTTCCCGCGGAATACTTTTATCCCGGTAGAAGGTTCCCGCGGGATACTTTCATCCCGGAAGAAGGTTCCCGCGGGATACTTTCATCCCGGAAGAAGGTTCCCGTGAGATAATTTCCGACATACACGCGGGCAACAGCTAGTATATTAAGACATAGGATACTTTCATCCCGGTAGAAGGTTCCCGCGGGATACTTTCATCCCGGTTGAAGGTTCCCGTGAGATAATTTCCGACATACACGCGGGCAACAGCTAGTATATTAAGACATAGGATACTTTTCATCCAGGTAGAAGGTTCCCGTGAGATAATTTCCGACATACACGCGGGCAACAGCTAGTATATTAAGACATAGGATACTTTTCATCCCGGTAGAAGGTTCCCGTGGGATAATTTCCGACATACACGCGGGCAACAGCTAGTATATTAAGACATAGGATACTTTTCATCCCGGTAGAAGGTTCCCGTGGGATAATTTCCAACATACACGCGGGAGAAGTCGCTGGCAACAGCTAGTATATTAAGACATAGGATACTTTTCATCCCGGTAGAAGGTTCCCGTGGGATAATTTCGGACATACACGTGGGAGAAGCCGCTGGCAACAGCTAGTATATTAAGACATAGGATACTTTCATCCCGGTAGAAGGTTCCCGCGGGATAATTTCATCCCGGTAGAAGGTTCCCGCGGGATACTTTCATCCCGGAAGAAGGTTCCCGCGGGATACTTTCATCCCGGTAGGAGGTTCCCGCGGGATACTTTCATCCCGGAAGAAGGTTCCCGCGGGATACTTTCATCCCGGAAGAAGGTTCCCGCGGGATACTTTCATCCCGGTAGAAGGTTCCCGCGGGATACTTTCATCCCGGTAGAAGGTTCCCGCGGGATACTTTCATCCCGGTAGAAGGTTCCCGCGGGATACTTTCATCCCGGAAGAAGGTTCCCACGGGATACATTCCGACATACACGCGGACGAAGCCGCGGGCAACAGCTAGTATATTTAGACATAGGACACTTTCATCCCGGTAGAAGGTTCCCGCGGGATAATTTCATCCCGGTAGAAGGTTCCCGCGGGATACTTTCATCCCGGAAGAAGGTTCCCGCGGGATACTTTCATCCCGGTAGAAGGTTCCCGCGGGATAATTTCATCCCGGTAGAAGGTTCCCGCGGGATACTTTCATCCCGGTAGAAGGTTCCCGCGGGATACTTTCATCCCGGTAGAAGGTTCCCGCGGGATACTTTCATCCCGGTAGAAGGTTCCCGCGGGATAATTTCCGACATACACGCGGGCGAAGCCGCGGGCAACAGCTAGTATATTAAGACATAGGATACTTTCATCCCGGTAGAAGGTTCCCGCGGGATACTTTCATCCCGGTAGAAGGTTCCCGTGGGATAATTTCCGACATACACGCGGGCGAAGCCGCGGGCAACAGCTAGTATATTAAGACATAGGATACTTTCATCCCGGTAGAAGGTTCACGCGGGATACTTTCATCCCGGTAGAAGGTTCCCGCGGGATACTTTCATCCCGGTAGAAGGTTCCCGCGGGATACTTTCATCCCGGTAGAAGGTTCCCGCGGGATAATTTCCGACATACACGCGGACGAAGCCGCGGGCAACAGCTAGTATATTAAGACATAGGATACTTTTCATCCCGGTAGAAGGTTCCCGTGGGATAATTTCCGACATACACGCGGGCATCAGCTAGTATATTAAGACATAGGATACTTTTCATCCCGGTAGAAGGTTCCCGTGGGATAATTTCCGACATACACGCGGGCAACAGCTAGTATATTAAGACATAGGATACTTTTAATCCCGGTAGAAGGTTCCCGTGGGATAATTTCCGACATACACGCTGGCAACAGCTAGTATATTAAGACATAGGATACTTTTCATCCCGGTAGAAGGTTCCCGTGGGATAATTTCCGACATACACGCGGGAGAAGTCGCTGGCAACAGCTAGTATATTAAGACATAGGATACTTTTCATCCCGGTAGAAGGTTCCCGTGGGATAATTTTCGACATACACGCGGGAGAAGCCGCTGGCAACAGCTAGTATATTAAGACATAGGATACTTTTCATCCCGGTAGAAGGTTCCCGTGGGATAATTTCCGACATACACGCTGGCAACAGCTAGTATATTAAGACATAGGATACTTTTCATCCCGGTAGAAGGTTCCCGTGGGATAATTTCCGACATACACGCGGGCGAAGCCGCTGGCAACAGCTAGTATATTAAGACATAGGATACTTTTCATCCCGGTAGAAGGTTCCCGTGGGATAATTTCCGACATAGTCGCTGGCAACAGCTAGTATATTGAGACATAGGATACTTTTCATCCCGGTAGAAGGTTCCCGTGGGATAATTTCCGACATACACGCGGGCAACAGCTAGTATATTGAGACATAGGATACTTTTCATCCCGGTAGAAGGTTCCCGTGGGATAATTTCCGACATACACGCGGGCAACAGCTAGTATATTAAGACATAGGATACTTTTCATCCCGGTAGAAGGTTCCCGTGGGATAATTTCCGACATAGCCGCTGGCAACAGCTAGTATATTAAGACATAGGATACTTTTCATCCCGGTAGAAGGTTCCCGTGGGATAATTTCCGACATGCACGCGGGCAACAGCTAGTATATTAAGACATAGGATACTTTTCATCCCGGGAGAAGGTTCCCGTGGGATAATTTCCGACGTAGCCGCTGGCAACAGCTAGTATATTAAGACATAGGATTCTTTTCATCCCGGTAGAAGGTTCCCGTGGGATAATTTCCGACATACACGCGGGCGAAGCCGCTGGCAACAGCTAGTATATTAAGACATAGGATACTTTTCATCCCGGTAGAAGGTTCCCGTGGGATAATTTCCGACATACACGCGGGCAACAGCTAGTATATTAAGACATAGGATACTTTTCATCCCGGTAGAAGGTTCCCGTGGGATAATTTCCGACATACACGCTGGCAACAGCTAGTATATTAAGACATAGGATTCTTTTCATCCCGGTAGAAGGTTCCCGTGGGATAATTTCCGACATACACGCGGGCAACAGCTAGTATATTAAGACATAGGATACTTTTCATCCCGGTAGAAGGTTCCCGTGGGATAATTTCCGACATACACGCGGGCGAAGCCGCTGGCAACAGCTAGTATATTAAGACATAGGATACTTTTCATCCCGGTAGAAGGTTCCCGTGGGATAATTTCCGACATACACGCGGGCAACAGCTAGTATATTAAGACATAGGATACTTTTCATCCCGGTAGAAGGTTCCCGCGGGATACTTTCCGACATACACGCGGACGAAGCCGCGGGCAACAGCTAGTATATTAAGACATAGGATACTTTCATCCCGGTAGAAGGTTCCCGCGGGATACTTTCATCCCGGAAGAAGGTTCCCGCGGCATACTTTCATCCCGGTAGAAGGTTCCCGCGGGATACTTTCATCCCGGAAGAAGGTTCCCGCGGGATACTTTCATCCCGGAAGAAGGTTCCCGCGGGATACTTTCATCCCGGTAGAAGGTTCCTGCGGGATACTTTCATCCCGGTAGAAGGTTCCCGCGGGATACTTTCATCCCGGTAGAAGGTTCCCGCGGGATACTTTCATCCCGGAAGAAGGTTCCCACGGGATACTTTCCGACATACACGCGGACGAAGCCGCGGGCAACAGCTAGTATATTAAGACATAGGATACTTTCATCCCGGTAGAAGGTTCCCGCGGGATACTTTCATCCCGGAAGAAGGTTCCCGCGGGATACTTTCATCCCGGTAGAAGGTTCCCGCGGGATAATTTCATCCCGGTAGAAGGTTCCCGCGGGATACTTTCATCCCGGTAGAAGGTTCCCGCGGGATAATTTCCGACATACACGCGGGCGAAGCCGCGGGCAACAGCTAGTATATTAAGACATAGGATACTTTTCATCCCGGTAGAAGGTTCCCGTGGGATAATTTCCGACATACACGCGGGCATCAGCTAGTATATTAAGACATAGGATACTTTTCATCCCGGTAGAAGGTTCCCGTGGGATAATTTCCGACATACACGCGGGCAACAGCTAGTATATTAAGACATAGGATACTTTTAATCCCGGTAGAAGGTTCCCGTGGGATAATTTCCGACATACACGCTGGCAACAGCTAGTATATTAAGACATAGGATACTTTTCATCCCGGTAGAAGGTTCCCGTGGGATAATTTCCGACATACACGCGGGAGAAGTCGCTGGCAACAGCTAGTATATTAAGACATAGGATACTTTTCATCCCGGTAGAAGGTTCCCGTGGGATAATTTTCGACATACACGCGGGAGAAGCCGCTGGCAACAGCTAGTATATTAAGACATAGGATACTTTTCATCCCGGTAGAAGGTTCCCGTGGGATAATTTCCGACATACACGCTGGCAACAGCTAGTATATTAAGACATAGGATACTTTTCATCCCGGTAGAAGGTTCCCGTGGGATAATTTCCGACATACACGCGGGCGAAGCCGCTGGCAACAGCTAGTATATTAAGACATAGGATACTTTTCATCCCGGTAGAAGGTTCCCGTGGGATAATTTCCGACATAGTCGCTGGCAACAGCTAGTATATTGAGACATAGGATACTTTTCATCCCGGTAGAAGGTTCCCGTGGGATAATTTCCGACATACACGCGGGCAACAGCTAGTATATTGAGACATAGGATACTTTTCATCCCGGTAGAAGGTTCCCGTGGGATAATTTCCGACATACACGCGGGCAACAGCTAGTATATTAAGACATAGGATACTTTTCATCCCGGTAGAAGGTTCCCGTGGGATAATTTCCGACATAGCCGCTGGCAACAGCTAGTATATTAAGACATAGGATACTTTTCATCCCGGTAGAAGGTTCCCGTGGGATAATTTCCGACATGCACGCGGGCAACAGCTAGTATATTAAGACATAGGATACTTTTCATCCCGGGAGAAGGTTCCCGTGGGATAATTTCCGACGTAGCCGCTGGCAACAGCTAGTATATTAAGACATAGGATTCTTTTCATCCCGGTAGAAGGTTCCCGTTGGATAATTTCCGACATACACGCGGGCGAAGCCGCTGGCAACAGCTAGTATATTAAGACATAGGATACTTTTCATCCCGGTAGAAGGTTCCCGTGGGATAATTTCCGACATACACGCGGGCAACAGCTAGTATATTAAGACATAGGATACTTTTCATCCCGGTAGAAGGTTCCCGTGGGATAATTTCCGACATACACGCTGGCAACAGCTAGTATATTAAGACATAGGATACTTTCATCCCGGTAGAAGGTTCCCGCGGGATACTTTCATCCCGGTAGAAGGTTCCCGCGGGATACTTTCATCCCGGTAGAAGGTTCCCGCGGGATACTTTCATCCCGGAAGAAGGTTCCCGCGGGATACTTTCCGACATACACGCGGACGAAGCCGCGGGCAACAGCTAGTATATTAAGACATAGGATACTTTCATCCCGGTAGAAGGTTCCCGCGGGATACTTTCATCCCGGAAGAAGGTTCCCGCGGGATACTTTCATCCCGGTAGAAGGTTCCCGCGGGATACTTTCATCCCGGAAGAAGGTTCCCGCGGGATACTTTCATCCCGGAAGAAGGTTCCCGCGGGATACTTTCATCCCGGTAGAAGGTTCCCGCGGGATACTTTCATCCCGGTAGAAGGTTCCCGCGGGATACTTTCATCCCGGTAGAAGGTTCCCGCGGGATACTTTCATCCCGGAAGAAGGTTCCCACGGGATACTTTCCGACATACACGCGGACGAAGCCGCGGGCAACAGCTAGTATATTAAGACATAGGATACTTTCATCCCGGTAGAAGGTTCCCGCGGGATACTTTCATCCCGGAAGAAGGTTCCCGCGGGATACTTTCATCCCGGTAGAAGGTTCCCGCGGGATAATTTCATCCCGGTAGAAGGTTCCCGCGGGATACTTTCATCCCGGTAGAAGGTTCCCGCGGGATAATTTCCGACATACACGCGGGCGAAGCCGCGGGCAACAGCTAGTATATTAAGACATAGGATACTTTTCATCCCGGTAGAAGGTTCCCGTGGGATAATTTCCGACATACACGCGGGCATCAGCTAGTATATTAAGACATAGGATACTTTTCATCCCGGTAGAAGGTTCCCGTGGGATAATTTCCGACATACACGCGGGAGAAGTCGCTGGCAACAGCTAGTATATTAAGACATAGGATACTTTTCATCCCGGTAGAAGGTTCCCGTGGGATAATTTTCGACATACACGCGGGCGAAGCCGCTGGCAACAGCTAGTATATTAAGACATAGGATACTTTTCATCCCGGTAGAAGGTTCCCGTGGGATAATTTCCGACATACACGCTGGCAACAGCTAGTATATTAAGACATAGGATACTTTTCATCCCGGTAGAAGGTTCCCGTGGGATAATTTCCGACATACACGCGGGCGAAGCCGCTGGCAACAGCTAGTATATTAAGACATAGGATACTTTTCATCCCGGTAGAAGGTTCCCGTGGGATAATTTCCGACATAGTCGCTGGCAACAGCTAGTATATTGAGACATAGGATACTTTTCATCCCGGTAGAAGGTTCCCGTGGGATAATTTCCGACATACACGCGGGCAACAGCTAGTATATTGAGACATAGGATACTTTTCATCCCGGTAGAAGGTTCCCGTGGGATAATTTCCGACATACACGCGGGCAACAGCTAGTATATTAAGACATAGGATACTTTTCATCCCGGTAGAAGGTTCCCGTGGGATAATTTCCGACATAGCCGCTGGCAACAGCTAGTATATTAAGACATAGGATACTTTTCATCCCGGTAGAAGGTTCCCGTGGGATAATTTCCGACATGCACGCGGGCAACAGCTAGTATATTAAGACATAGGATACTTTTCATCCCGGGAGAAGGTTCCCGTGGGATAATTTCCGACGTAGCCGCTGGCAACAGCTAGTATATTAAGACATAGGATTCTTTTCATCCCGGTAGAAGGTTCCCGTGGGATAATTTCCGACATACACGCGGGCGAAGCCGCTGGCAACAGCTAGTATATTAAGACATAGGATACTTTTCATCCCGGTAGAAGGTTCCCGTGGGATAATTTCCGACATACACGCGGGCAACAGCTAGTATATTAAGACATAGGATACTTTTCATCCCGGTAGAAGGTTCCCGTGGGATAATTTCCGACATACACGCTGGCAACAGCTAGTATATTAAGACATAGGATACTTTCATCCCGGTAGAAGGTTCCCGCGGGATACTTTCATCCCGGTAGAAGGTTCCCGCGGGATACTTTCATCCCGGTAGAAGGTTCCCGCGGGATACTTTCATCCCGGAAGAAGGTTCCCGCGGGATACTTTCCGACATACACGCGGACGAAGCCGCGGGCAACAGCTAGTATATTAAGACATAGGATACTTTTCATCCCGGTAGAAGGTTCCCGTGGGATAATTTCCGACATAGCCGCTGGCAACAGCTAGTATATTAAGATATAGGATACTTTTCATCCCGGTAGAAGGTTCCCGTGGGATAATTTCCGACATGCACGCGGGCAACAGCTAGTATATTAAGACATAGGATACTTTTCATCCCGGGAGAAGGTTCCCGTGGGATAATTTCCGACGTAGCCGCTGGCAACAGCTAGTATATTAAGACATAGGATTCTTTTCATCCCGGTAGAAGGTTCCCGTGGGATAATTTCCGACATACACGCGGGCGAAGCCGCTGGCAACAGCTAGTATATTAAGACATAGGATACTTTTCATCCCGGTAGAAGGTTCCCGTGGGATAATTTCCGACATACACGCGGGCAACAGCTAGTATATTAAGACATAGGATACTTTTCATCCCGGTAGAAGGTTCCCGTGGGATAATTTCCGACATACACGCTGGCAACAGCTAGTATATTAAGACATAGGATACTTTCATCCCGGTAGAAGGTTCCCGCGGGATACTTTCATCCCGGTAGAAGGTTCCCGCGGGATACTTTCATCCCGGTAGAAGGTTCCCGCGGGATACTTTCCGACATACACGCGGACGAAGCCGCGGGCAACAGCTAGTATATTAAGACATAGGATACTTTCATCCCGGTAGGAGGTTCCCGCGGGATACTTTCATCCCGGAAGAAGGTTCCCGTGGGATACTTTCATCCCGGTAGAAGGTTCCCGCGGGATACTTTCATCCCGGAAGAAGGTTCCCGCGGGATACTTTCATCCCGGAAGAAGGTTCCCGCGGGATACTTTCATCCCGGTAGAAGGTTCCCGCGGGATACTTTCATCCCGGTAGAAGGTTCCCGCGGGATACTTTCATCCCGGTAGAAGGTTCCCGCGGGATACTTTCATCCCGGAAGAAGGTTCCCACGGGATACTTTCCGACATACACGCGTACGAAGCCGCGGGCAACAGCTAGTATATTAAGACATAGGATACTTTCATCCCGGTAGAAGGTTCCCGCGGGATACTTTCATCCCGGAAGAAGGTTCCCGCGGGATACTTTCATCCCGGTAGAAGGTTCCCGCGGGATAATTTCATCCCGGTAGAAGGTTCCCGCGGGATACTTTCATCCCGGTAGAAGGTTCCCGCGGGATACTTTCATCCCGGTAGAAGGTTCCCGCGGGATACTTTCATCCCGGTAGAAGGTTCCCGCGGGATAATTTCCGACATACACGCGGGCGAAGCCGCGGGCAACAGCTAGTATATTAAGACATAGGATACTTTCATCCCGGTAGAAGGTTCCCGCGGGATACTTTCATCCCGGTAGAAGGTTCCCGTGGGATAATTTCCGACATACACGCGGGCGAAGCCGCGGGCAACAGCTAGTATATTAAGACATAGGATACTTTCATCCCGGTAGAAGGTTCACGCGGGATACTTTCATCCCGGTAGAAGGTTCCCGCGGAATAATTTCCGACATACACGCGGACGAAGCCGCGGGCAACAGCTAGTATATTAAGACATAGGATACTTTTCATCCCGGTGGAAGGTTCCCGTGGGATAATTTCCGACATACACGCGGGCATCAGCTAGTATATTAAGACATAGGATACTTTT
This sequence comes from Dicycla oo, assembly GCA_948252095.1. Classification (NCBI taxonomy): domain Eukaryota; kingdom Metazoa; phylum Arthropoda; class Insecta; order Lepidoptera; family Noctuidae; genus Dicycla; species Dicycla oo. The sequence goes on from OX411716.1 coordinate 22,243,018, forward strand.
CATCCCGGTAGAAGGTTCCCGTGGGATAATTTCCGACATACACGCGGGCAACAGCTAGTATATTAAGACATAGGATACTTTTAATCCCGGTAGAAGGTTCCCGTGGGATAATTTCCGACATACACGCTGGCAACAGCTAGTATATTAAGACATAGAATACTTTTCATCCCGGTAGAAGGTTCCCGTGTGATAATTTCCGACATACACGCGGGAGAAGTCGCTGGCAACAGCTAGTATATTAAGACATAGGATACTTTTCATCCCGGTAGAAGGTTCCCGTGGGATAATTTTCGACATACACGCGGGAGAAGCCGCTGGCAACAGCTAGTATATTAAGACATAGGATACTTTTCATCCCGGTAGAAGGTTCCCGTGGGATAATTTCCGACATACACGCGGGCAACAGCTATTATATTAAGACATAGGATACTTTTCATCCCGGTAGAAGGTTCCCGTGCGATAATTTCCGACATAGCCGCGGGCAACAGCTAGTATATTAAGAAATAAGATACTTTTCATCCCGGTAGAAGGTTTCCGTGGGATAATTTCCGACATACGCGCTGGCAACAGCTAGTATATTAAGACATAGGATACTTTTCATCCCGGTAGAAGGTATACGTGGGATAATTTCCGACATACACGCGGGCAACAGCTAGTATATTAAGACATAGGATACTTTTCATCCCGGTAGAAGGTTCCCGTGGGATAATTTCCGACATACACGCGGGAGAAGCCGCGGGAAACAGCTATTATATTAAGACATAGGATACTTTTCATCCCGGTAGAAGGTTCCCGTGGGATAATTTCCGACATACACGCGGGCAACAGCTAGTATATTAAGACATAGGATACTTTTCATCCCGGTAGAAGGCTCCCGTGGGATAATTTCCGACATACACGCGGGAGAAGCCGCGGGAAACAGCTAGTATATTAAGACATAGGATACTTTTCATCCCGGTAGAAGGTTCCCGTGGGATAATTTCCGACATACACGCGGGCAACAGCTAGTATATTAAGACATTGGATACTTTTCATCCCGGTAGAAGGTTCCCGTGGGATAATTTCCGACATACACGCGGGCAACAGCTAGTATATTAAGACATAGGATACTTTTCATCCCGGTAGAAGGTTCCCGTGGGATAATTTCCGACATACACGCTGGCAACAGCTAGTATATTAAGACATAGGATACTTTCATCCAGGTAGAAGGTTCCCGCGGGATACTTTCATCCCGGTAGAAAGTTCCCGCGGGATACTTTTATCCCGGAAGAAGGTTCCCGCGGGATACTTTCCGACATACACGCGGACGAAGCCGCGGGCAACAGCTAGTATATTTAGACATAGGACACTTTCATCCCGGTAGAAGGTTCCCGCGGGATAATTTCATCCCGGTAGAAGGTTCCCGCGGGATACTTTCATCCCGGAAGAAGGTTCCCGCGGGATACTTTCATCCCGGTAGAAGGTTACCACGGGATACTTTCATCCCGGAAGAAGGTTCCCGCGGGATACTTTCATCCCAGAAGAAGGTTCCCGCGGGATACTTTCATCCCGGTAGAAGGTTCCCGCGGGATACTTTCATCTCGGTAGAAGGTTCCCGCGGGATACTTTCCGACATACACGCGGACGAAGCCGCGGGCAACAGCTAGTATATTAAGACATAGGATACTTTCATCCCGGAAGAAGGTTCCCGCGGGATACTTTCATCCCGGTAGAAGGTTCCCGCGGGATACATTCATCCCGGTAGGAGGTTCCCGCGGGATAATTTCATCCCGGTAGAAGGTTCCCGCGGGATACTTTCATCCCGGAAGAAGGTTCCCGCGGGATACTTTCATCCCGGTAGAAGCTTCCCGCGGGATACTTTCATCCCGGTAGAAGGTTCCCGCGGAATACTTTTATCCCGGTAGAAGGTTCCCGCGGGATACTTTCATCCCGGAAGAAGGTTCCCGCGGGATACTTTCATCCCGGAAGAAGGTTCCCGCGGGATAATTTCCGACATACACGCGGGCGAAGCCGCGGGCAACAGCTAGTATATTAAGACATAGGATACTTTCATCCCGGTAGAAGGTTCCCGCGGGATACTTTCATCCCGGTAGAAGGTTCCCGTGAGATAATTTCCGACATACACGCGGGCAACAGCTAGTATATTAAGACATAGGATACTTTTCATCCCGGTAGAAGGTTCCCGTGAGATAATTTCCGACATACACGCGGGCAACAGCTAGTATATTAAGACATAGGATACTTTTCATCCCGGTAGAAGGTTCCCGTGGGATAATTTCCGACATACACGCGGGCAACAGCTAGTATATTAAGACATAGGATACTTTTCATCCCGGTAGAAGGTTCCCGTGGGATAATTTCCAACATACACGCGGGAGAAGTCGCTGGCAACAGCTAGTATATTAAGACATAGGATACTTTTCATCCCGGTAGAAGGTTCCCGTGGGATAATTTCGGACATACACGCGGGAGAAGCCGCTGGCAACAGCTAGTATATTAAGACATACGATACTTTTCATCCCGGTAGAAGGTTCCCGTGGGATAATTTCCGACATACACGCTGGCAACAGCTAGTATATTAAGACATAGGATACTTTTCATCCCGGTAGAAGGTTCCCGTGGGATAATTTCCGACATACACGCGGGCGAAGCCGCTGGCAACAGCTAGTATATTAAGACATAGGATACTTTTCATCCCGGTAGAAGGTTCCCGTGGGATAATTTCCGACATACACGCGGGCAACAGCTAGTATATTAAGACATAGGATACTTTTCATCCCGGTAGAAGGTTCCCGTGGGATAATTTCCGACATACACGCGGGAGAAGCCGCTGGCAACAGCTAGTATATTAAGACATAGGATACTTTTCATCCCGGTAGAAGGTTCCCGTGGGATAATTTCCGACATACACGCGGGCAACAGCTAGTATATTAAGACATAGGATACTTTTCATCCCGGTAGAAGGTTCCCGTGGGATAATTTCCGACATACACGCGGGCAACAGCTCATATATTAGGACATAGGATACTTTTCATCCCGGTAGAAGGTTCCTGTGGGATAATTTCCGACATACACGCGGGCAACAGCTAGTATATTAAGACATAGGATACTTTTCATCCCGGTAGAAGGTTCCCGTGGGATAATTTCCGACATACACGCGGGCAACAGCTAGTATATTAAGACATAGGATACTTTTCATCCCGGTAGATGGTTCCCGTGGGATAATTTCTGACATACACGCGGGAGAAGTCGCTGGCAACAGCTAGTATATTAAGACATAGGATACTTTTCATCCCGGTAGAAGGTTCCCGTGGGATAATTTCCGACATACACGCTGGCAACAGCTAGTATATTAAGACATAGGATACTTTTCATCCCGGTAGAAGGTTCCCGTGGGATAATTTCCGACATACAGGCGGGCGAAGCCGCTGGCAACAGCTAGTATATTAAGACCTAGGATACTTTTCATCCCGGTAGAAGGTTCCCGTGGGATAATTTCCGACATACACGCTGGCAACAGCTAGTATATTAAGACAAAGGATACTTTTCATCCCGGTAGAAGGTTCCCGTGGGATAATTTTCGACATACACGCGGGAGAAGCCGCGAGAAACAGCTAGTATATTAAGACATAGGATACTTTTCATCCCGGTAGAAGGTTCCCGTGGGATAATTTCCGACATACACGCGGGCAACAGCTAGTATATTAAGACATAGGATACTTTTCATCCCGGTAGAAGGTTCCCGTGGGATAATTTCCGACATACACGCGGGCAACAGCTAGTATATTAAGACATAGGATACTTTTCATCCCGGTAGAAGGTTCCCGTGGGATAATTTCCGACATACACGCTGGCAACAGCTAGTATATTTTTTTTTTTTTTTTTTTTTTTAAATGAGTATACTACCGCGGACATGGTGGTCCGCGCCCTTGTTTGCTTTATTTAATTTGTTTGCTTACATTTTTCTTTTTAGTTGTTACAACTATCTTAATCCTACATCGAACAACTTATGTCTAAGGGTAATTAAACTTCTTAAAACTATGCGAGTCCATCCCTTTTTTTTTTTTTTTTTTTTTTTTTTTTTTTTTTTTTTTTTTTTTTTTTTTTTTTTTTTTTTTTTATTATATATACAGGGTATTTGTATTTGTTTTTATGGTATATATATTTTTTTTTTTTTTTTTTTTTTTTTTTTTTTTTTTTTTTTTTTTCTTAATAGTACACAGGCATTACATATGACAGTTTAACTTACTTTTACTATTTTAACATGCTAATAGTATGATTAATTTTTTACTTATTTACTATTATTATTATTTATTACACTAAAGGCTTTATGGTGAGGAGAAAAACTGCATGGCGATACGAACCGACCGGCCCCAAGACGACGGCTTCCGTTCACGAAACTGACGTGCACATTCGCGCCGTTCAGCTCAACCATATTTTAGGGAACTCAACGACCGAATGCACCCCGCCACCGTCGGCAGGACGTTTTAGTGAGTATGACAGACTCGGTCCGCCATGCAGTTTTCCACACAGTTTTTTTTTTTTTTTTTTTTACAGAGTTTATACAGCTATACAGTTTAGTTATACAGTTGGGTTGGAGTTGAGGTTGAGTTTGGATGGGAATTTGGGTGGTGTTAGGTATTTGGATGGTGTTTTGTGACCAGGGACTTCGTCAGGCTGAGCAGGGCCTCCACAACTTTTTCGTCTCGATGCTGCATGGCCGTCTTTAGATTGTAGTCGATGACCGTTTTGGTAGGCGCATCCATCGCCCTCTTCGCAAAGCGGCCCGTGGCGTCGTCGGCGTCGTCGGAGTAGTAGACGCAACTTACTGTGTGTCTTGACACCGCCACTACCGCGTGGGAGATGCTGTCGTGGACCCGGATCCTCCTGGACTTGGTGTTAATGATGATCACGCTGTCGTAGGTCAACCCCTGAGCCTCGTGTATGGTCAACAGGCGCGATCCTTCGCCGGACCCATATCCCTGGTTCGCTAGAGAAGCTTTCTCTTCCTGCGTGTGAACCAGGAACAAGGTGTTCTGGGCGTTTCCCGGTATTTGTGCTCCTGTGTAACCTTTCACCCTCAGGGAGTGGACCCGCGACAGCGATGACCTGGAGGAGTATATACCGGAGTATATCTCGCTCAGTGCATAGGCCACATCCATCGGGTTGCGATGCGTGCAAAGCAGTTCCTGGGTGATGCCAACCACCATGTCCGGACGGGTATACCTCAACTGGAATAGGTTCTTTCTGTCCAGAAATGGAAGCTGGTTTACATCTCCGATGAGGACAATTTCGCTAGCTCCTGACAACTTGACTGCCATAACTATGGCCCCAAAATGGTTCATTGGAGCCTCGTCTACAGTGAGACGGTAACATTTCTCCTGTTTCCTGAACCCGTTGGCTAAGATTGAGGCCATAGTGCGCACCTTTCTCTTTACTTGATCTCCGAAGCGGCGCGCAAGCTTCTCCCTGAGATCGTTGGCAGCTTCAATTGTCGTCGTGGCCACAACGTCCTTCTCCCCATCGAAGTGATTCACCACCCAGGTTGTTTTGCCGCAACCCGGAACCCCGTTGACCCACCTGATATTGGGTACCGCCCAAACTTCCTGCGATGCCTGGATGTCTGAGGTCCCCAAAATGGACTGTGCCATTTCAAGGATCCTATCATCCGGCATGATTTTGGTACATTCGGCGGTAACCACTATCGGGTCGTCATTTGGCACGCTGAACTTTAACTTGCCTGAGCGCTCCGTTTCCTCCTTGTCCAGGGCCACGAAACCACTCTTCGCGCTGTAGGCTGCCATGTACGACCCCGTCATTACCCCTTTGATGATCTGAGATGTGACGTTGTCGTACACCGCTGCCCCTGATTCCTCGAGCAGTACCCTTAGCAGACCTTCGGTGTTCCTTTGGAAGGTCTGCAGGATCTTCCTGCATGTGATGAGATTGACCTCTCTGGTCGCTCTCACGATGGCCACGTACTCGAGGAAAGCACTCTTTACGTGGTCTGTGGTACCCGAATTTACTGCGAGGGTCGGTGGGCTGACTTGCCCTTTGTCGGCTCTTGTAGGCATAGGCTTCTGTGGTGCTGGTTCTTTGGGTTTAATTTTGAAAAACCTTTTTACGGCTGCCTCCTGTTTCTGTGATGGTGATGCGTGGCTGGTGCTTGGGAGCAAAGCATTGAGGAAAGTACCAAAGGCCTTTAGGCGACTCCTCAGCCGGGACCGATTCTCCGGGCTAGTGGTTTTGCTCTGCTCCTTCGCAGCTTTCTCGGCGGCAGCCTTTTGCTGGGCCCTCTCTGATCCGCTTTGAGTGATCGATCCCGGTGTGGGGCTCGTCTCGCTGGCTGTTGGGTGTCTAGGGGCTTTGAGGAAACTCAGAGTTTCCCCTCTGTCCTCGTACACGACTACCTCATGGTGTTCTGAGGCTTTTAAACAGCCAAAGCGGTCTGTGACGTCTCCTCTCTCCCCCTCGATCCTCATTGCGTCCACACTTATGGTACGGGCTGGGACTGCCATGTACTCTCCTACCTCCCTGATCTTCAGAAGCAAAGAGCTTACTTGGGCAAATGGAGTCTCCTCTCCCCACTCGAATAGCGCGATCGTCTTCCCTTTGACTCGCACTAGACGGCATCGGTGAGTGGCTACTTCCACTTGGGGCAGCGCGGCGTACTTACTGCCTTTAATGCTCGTTTTGGTAGTACTTCCGTTGATCAGGGCGGCGAGACCTGGTGATATTGGTATACGGGCCCCAGCCCGGCTCGAGCCTATGCAGAAGCTTACGCCCAACCTTTCTCTTTCTCGGTTCATGAAGAGGGCGACACCTCGCAGTCTTACGCCTGGGTCTCCGTCTTCACCGCATGCCAAGAACTCCGTGATGGTCATGGTTCTAGGGGCTGGCGGTAGGCTGGCTTCCGCTGATGCTGTTGCTGCTGCCACTGGTGCTGGCTGTTGCCGAGTGATTGTGTTTGTGGTTTGTGTGCGTGTTGTGTCCTGAGTGGTTGCCGTTGTTGTTGTAATGGTGACTGTAGTTGTTATTGTAAACGCCGTAGATGGTAGCTGGTTCCGACTACGCAAGGTTGCGTCCGTTTTGTTGGCCGCGGCTGCGACTATGGCGACTTTGCTCGCGAACGCCAAGAATAGTTTTCTGGAAGCCGGTCTCCCCATGATGGTGTGGAGTATAGACTGGCTTAGCTGGGTTCCGATTTTTACTTCCAGCTCCATTCTATCGTGACTAAATCTTGGACATTCGAATAGCAGGTGCCAAACTGTTTCATCGCAACTGGGGTCACAGACGCACGAGGGACTATCTTTGAGATGAAAGCGGTGGAGATACGCTGAGAATCCTCCATGTCCTGTTAGGACTTGTACATGGACCGGTGTGAGAACTGCTTCTCTAAGTGTTCTTTTCGCCGCTTGGACGTCTGGGAAGAACACTTTTGTGACCGCTCCTGTACTCGAGGACTCGTATCGCGCTTGCCACTTCTTTATAGTCCCCTCCCGTATCTTCCTCCTCACGAACGATACGGGGACCTTGTTGTAGTCTGCTGTCTCGGTGTTTAAGGCTGCCTCCTTGGCAAGCTCGTCCGCTCGCTCATTCCCTGCGGTTCCCACGTGGGCCTTGAGCCAAAAGAACCTCACCTCTCTGCCCTCCTCTCGGATTTCTCGGACGCTTCTCTTTATCTGAAGTGCCAGGTGGTGAGTGACGGACGGTCTCCGCAGCAGGTCAAGTGACGATCTTGAGTCACTTAAGATGCTTACGGAGTCCGCCCTAGATTCTTCTGCCATCCTGACGGCTCTATAGAGAGCGTACATTTCCGATTGGAAGACAGAGTTGTGTGGCTCCAGGCCAAAGGTGCTGAACGTTGACTCCTTACCGCTTTCCCACCAAGTTAGGGCAGCGCCAACTTTCCCCTCGATTTTGCTGCCGTCGGTGTATATTTGGGGACCGAATACTTGATGGGTTTCCAGGGTTTCGGGAGTCAAGTCCTCTAGGCGTGCGTACTCAGTTGTCGTGAGTAGCGATGGATGGGGATTTTGGGAGTGGTGCACGTTGCACTCCAGCTCGCGGCCCGGTGGTATAAACTCATGGGAATGACCCTTTCTGATCTTAAAAAGGGTTGCTGCCTCTATTACCCGGAGATCTAGTGGGAGTTGACCTGACAGAATCAGTGCCGATGTTAGAGATACCGTGCGGTATGCTTTGCAGATCTTCTGCGCGAAGCCTCTCTGCAGTGAGTCAAACTGATTCCTTGTCATCAGTTTCTCAGCTGCGGGGGCCCATGCGCTCGCCGCATACATCACGATAGGCTCTATCACCGACACGTATATTGTCCTAATTATCTCTGTGTTGAGACCCCAAGTCACCCTCGCCGCGCACGCCAACTGCTTGTAGATGTCTGCGGCCTTTCTACAGACCGCCGAAACGTGCGCGTTGAAGGTGAGTTTGGAGTCTATAATGAGACCTAACAGCTTGACCTCTTCGACTAGGCTCAGCCTCGTGCCCGACATGTAGAGTATCGGGACGTCGTACTTTAGCTTTCTCGTTAGCACCATCGCATTGGTCTTGTGCGCGGCGAAACGCAGCTTATTTTGGACGCCCCATTCCGATACTGTGTCTAGCGCGTTGTTGGCTGATTGCTGCAGGGGACCGGCTGTAAAGTCCGAGAGAACTAGGACAACGTCATCTGCGAAGGCTTGGCAGTATACTCCCTTACTAGCCATCTGTTGTAGGAGCGAGTCTAGGATCAGGTTCCAGAACGTCGGACCGGCAATTGAGCCCTGGACGCATCCTTTCGTGGTACCTTTCTCGCTAGTCGCTCTGGCGTAGTTGACCCTGATGTTACGGTCTTCCAGGTATGAGGCGACGAGAGCATAGATGTTTTTGGGACAGTTCTTGGCTACCATCTGTTTTTTGAGTGCTGGCCACCACGCGTTATCGAAGGCCCCCTCTATGTCCAATGATATCAAAAGCACGATTTTTTTGGCTTTGATTTCGGCTCGTAAGTGCCCCATTAGAGCATAGAGGGCGTCCTCGGTTCCGCGCTGTGGCATGAATCCGTACTGGTTTGGGTGCAGTGTGGGGAGGAAGTGCCACTGCAAGCGACCAACTAGGAGCTTCTCGACGATCTTTCCTAGGACCGAGAGCAGACCGATTGGCCTGTACGACTTTGCGCTGGTGTAGTCGTCCTTTCCTGGCTTGCGGAGAATGCACACGTGGGCGACCTTCCACTGCTTCGGGAAGTGTGACAGCGACAAGCACGTGTTGGCTATCGCTAAGAACACCTCCCTGTCGCAATTTATGGCCGCTGTGCAGATGTCCGCCGTCAATCCGTCGGGACCGGGGGCTTTTTTCGGATTTTGGTTTTGGAGAACCATTTCCAGCTCCGCGGCCGTGAAGGGTGGATCGTCGGCGGACAGTCCTTGGGGATGTTTCTTCTCCGCTAGCCTCCTCAGGCTCGTGTGGTACGGTTGTTCGGCATCCGTTGAGTCGTCGGGGTAGAAGGTTTTTGCCAGAAGATCCGCTGATTGCTCCGGGCTGAGTGTTTCGCCAGCGGTGTTTCTCAGGAGGGTGTCATCCTGTCTTCTGGCTGTCTTCCTTAGTACCCTGTAGATGCCGTCCCACATGCTCTCTCGGTCCTGCTTCGAGCAGAACTCCTTCCAGTTTGCTGTGGCTGCTTCCGTTGCTGCTGTTGTGTAGATGTTTTTAGCCAGCACGTATTCCTGGATGGTGAAGTGTCTCCTGCATGCGGCTGCATTTCGGATCCTTCTCTTCTTCGTCAAAGCGTCTTTTTTGAGACGAGCTAGAGAAGGATTCCACCATGGGGGCTTGTTGTTATGTTTTGGCGACTCCAGTTTTGGGATCGCTTCCTCGCATGACTGGTGAATGTTTTTAATGTAATTTGTGATCAGGGTCTCCAGATCCCCTGGGCTCGAGACGGTTGAGACTCTAGCTGGTGTAATGTCACTGTTCGCCAGGCTGGCCTTGAAGTGCGCGCTAAAGTCAGACCACTTTGCCTTCTTGGTGTTGTAGATGCGCGTCGAGATTGGCCTTAAGGGTTCCAAGGCCTTGTCTAAGCGCATCGAGAAGGTAATTGCGTTGTGGTCTGATGTCGTCAGGCTTCTTTCTACGCGCCACTCCTCGACCCTGCCCAACAGCGACAGACTGCATGCTGTGACATCGACGATGCTTGTACACCATCTGTCTCCTCTGTAGGTCTCAAAAGTTGGTGTTTGACCCATGTTTAGGATGTGGAGATCCTGCTCGTTGAGAAATGCGTTATACGACGCCCCACGGTGGTTTTCGGAAACACTTCCCCACCACTGACTCCAGGCGTTGACGTCTCCTCCCACCAGGATGTTGTGTGTATGTAGTTTGTTAATTGTGTGGTGTGTTACGGAAAGGTATGGTTCGATATCTTGGTCACCTTCAAAATAGACCGACAGTGCCCCGAAGCTGAGCTGGCCCACCTTCAGCAAAACGGCGGCGATGTTCTCGGTCACAAGCTGGGGGTCGTGGATGACCTCCAGGTTGTCCCCGAAAACAACGATCGCCGCTTTTACTGGCTTTTGGCGGTTGAGGCTGCACTGGATGACTCTGGTGCCGGGGGTTTGTTTCATCACACCTGTTCTTCCTACGTAGGGCTCTTGAACAAGTGCTACTGAAACTCCCTTTGCCTGAGCCGCCATGTGGAGCTCTTCTGTGGCCAGCTTGGAGCGCTGAAGATTAACCTGGATGAAGCGCAATCTTGCTGTCGGTCTTGTTGCGTTTTGAGAGGTGACTGGTTGGGTGTTTCGTGGGTTGCCCTTAGCAATAGGAAACGCGAGAACGAGCTATCCCATCCCATTTTTGGCGTTCCTGGCAGTCTTCGCTGAACGCTGTGTGTGCCAGGTCGCTGCCCGTCCTTTGTGCTGCTTTGCAGTTGATGCATGTGGGCACTTTGCCTTCAGCCCGAGTGAGGCAGTCCCTCCCGCTGTGTGCACCGCTGCAGTAGCTGCAGACTTCCTTACCGGCCTTGCATAGAGACTTGCTATGTCCATATCCAAGGCACTTCGTGCACTGAACGAGGGGGGACTGGTCCTCAATCGGGCATCGCTTGATGCCCACATGGACCTTCTGCGCTTGCGTGCAGCATTTCCAGAGCTCTGGGGAGAGCTCCAGAACTGGGTGGCATTCATGGGGGTTTCTTGCGCGTTTCCTATATCGCACTTTTATGGTCTGTCCATCTACAGCGACGTTTTGCAGAATGTGTGTATTCTGCGCTTTTAGGAGATCGACGATCTCCCCGTCGCTGTAGCTGGACAGCACTCCTCTTATGCATACCAGGGGGTTCAGTGGTTTCGGCTCCTGGACCTTGAGCCCTGCGTTTGACTGGACCTGATCTTTTACCTTCTTCAGGTCGGTCTTACTGGCGCACCTTAGGATCACCTTCTGGTTCCGCGCTTTTCGGACGTTGTCGACGCGGGCTCCACTTGTTTTGAGGTCCAGGGCGGTCCTGATCCTCTCTATCACGTTGTCGCCTGTGTGCTGGGGGTTCGTCGACGAGACGATCAGGGTGTGATTGGGCTGGGTTGTTGGTTTTGGGGACCTCGGCTTGCTGGCGACCTGAGCAAATGTTTGTGGGCCCTGCTGTTGTGGAGGTTGTCTGTCCGCTTTGCCCAGGTCCGCAACCCCCTTCTGGATGCTTTGGAGGGTCTTTTTGACCTCCCCGACTGCGAGTTCCGCCTCCAAGTTCAGCGCCGGAGGCGCCTGGGTTGGCGGTTCTTTATCGCGCAGTACGCGGAGGTCTGCCGAAACGATCTCCAGCCTTTCCGCAATGGGTTTGAGGTGGTGTGTGATGTTTATTGGTGATTGTGGGACTGGTGGGGTGTCTGTTGGTTTATTTACAATGGCCTGTAACTGTTGGTGTAGCTTCTCCACTTCCTTTTCAAACACGGCGGTAGTGAGTAGGCCCTCGATTTCGCGGTTACTCGGGCCAGTGACGGAGTTGCTTGGTCGTTGTAGGTCCGCTTTAAGCCTTTCCAGAGCCTGTCGAAGCACGTCCAGCTGGTTGGTTATGCCGGTCATACTTTGGTCGAGACGTGAAAGGCCGGCCCCCATCGTTTCCCCTGTGGGATCCCCCGGGGCTTTCTTGCCTTCCTGCCTCGTCCTCTCGTGCTCCTTCTGGTTCCGGTGGCTCGCGGCTTCTATTTCGTTTTTGACCTCCTTGATGCCTGTGAGGGCTTCAAGGGTTTCGTGACCAAGCCACTCCCTTATCCCTTTCGCCTCTTTCTTGGTGTCCGAGACGTCCGTGCGCATTAGGGAGAGTTCCACCTTAAGCGCCATCAATTCTCGAGTGTGAGCTCTCTCGACACGCACAAGCTCTTGCGCGTGTCGAGAGCGCTCCTTCTCGAGATTGTATTTGTGGCGCGCTCTAGAGTCCGCTAATGCTAGGGCCGTCTCGTACAAGCCCTGAAGGCATTCGTGGGCTGTGGCCTTGCACTCCCGCTTCATGTTCCCGGCAGCCTCCAGGGCGTCCTTCCCCTTCTGAAGCAGGTCGTTTGCTTCTCTTGTGGCGAGGTCCATCTCTACCCCTGTACCCCTCCTCGGTGTTCTGTAGAGGAGGCTCGGCCGTCCGCTCACGGGACGGTCAGCCTGGCTCACTGTGGAGGCCACCGAGCTTTCCTCGTCCGAGATGATCGGGTGTGGGGGAGATATGCCACACTGCTCCCAGTTTATTACAATTTCTGATGCCCTGATGTTAGTCTCCGGGGTGCGGGTCTCTGGCGCCAGTGGCAGCGGTGGAGTCATACTCGTCACTTCCGACTCCGACGCTGCCTTCGTCGCCTGTGGCCTCTGCGATGGACGCGCCGACTTTTCTGAGGCCACCGACTTGGCCGTGTTCTTGAGGACCTTCTCCCTCAAAGTTGATGGGGCTTTCGCGGCCTCCGAGGTCGCTTTTCGGGATGTGTTGGATGCTTTGGAGGACATTTTTTGTATGTATGTGGAGGGAATTAATTCTATGATGACTTATGCTACGTGTGATGCTGTTTAGTTATTAGACTATGCCTGTGATTTATTCTGTGTATATAAATATGTGATATATAATTTTTTTTTTTTTTTTTTTTTTAGGGATGAACTCACGGAAGTTCCGCTGCTGGTCTGCGTCGCTGTCCGGTGAGGAGTCCGATAATTGATTGGCTCGATGGTCTGAGCCTTTTTTGCGCGCTGATGGTGGATCTCAGTGGGACCCTGCTGTGCCGCTGGATTGATGTTGGTGTGGGTGCCGAATTTCGTGTTTTTGTTGGGGCCAAGTTGTAGAGCTTCTTGCGCCCTTTCAAATGAGCCCAAACTCGGCTTCGTAGCTCCAACGGGTGCGAAGTTAGACTGCGGGGGGGTGAGGTAGCCCCGAGGGGGGAGGGGGGAGGGGGGAAGGTTTCGTGGGGAAACTTTAGAGGGGGGGTGAAGGCGGGGGGGGGGGGTCTCGTGGGGCGACTATTGAGGGGGGGTGAAGGAGGGGGGTTGGGGGGGGGGGGGTCTCACGTGGGAGTCGTGAGGGGTCTTGTAGTGAGGGGTCTCGTAGTGAGAGGTCTCGTAATGAGGGGTCTCGTAACGAGGGGTCTGTTAGGAAGGGGTCTCTTATAGTGTGGGGGTGGGAGTAGTATTGGGGGAAGGGGGTTGATACACAGCTAGTATATTAAGACATAGGATACTTTTCATCCCGGTAGAAGGTTCCCGTGGGATGATTTCCGACATACACGCTGGCAACAGCTAGTATATTAAGACATAGGATACTTTTCATCCCGGTAGAAGGTTCCCGTGGGATAATTTCCGACATACACGCGGGCAACAGCTAGTATATTAAGACATAGGATACTTTTCATCCCGGTAGAAGGTTCCCATGGGATAATTTCCGACATACACGCGGGCAACAGCTAGTATATTAAGACATAGGATACTTTTCATCCCGGTAGAAGGTTCCCGTGGGATAATTTCCGACATAGCCGCGGGCAACAGCTAGTATATTAAGACATAGGATACTTTTCATCCCGGTAGAAGGTTCCCGTGGGATAATTTCCGACATACACGCGGGCGAAGCCGCTGGCAACAGCTAGTGTATTAAGACCTAGGATACTTTTCATCCCGGTAGAAGGTTCCCGTGGGATAATTTCCAACATAGGCGCTGGCAACAGCTAGTATATTAAGACATAGGATACTTTTCATCCCGGTAGAAGGTTCCCGTGGGATAATATCCGACATACACGCTGGCAACAGCTAGTATATTAAGACATAGGATACTTTTCATCCCGGTAGAAGGTTCCCGTGGGATAATTTCCGACATACACGCTGGCAACAGCTAGTATATTAAGACATAGGATACTTTTCATCCCGGTAGAAGGTTCCCGTGGGATAATTTCCGACATACACGCTGGCAACAGCTAGTATATTAAGACATAGGATACTTTTCATCCTGGTAGAAGGTTCCCGTGGGATAATTTCCGACATACACGCGGGAGAAGCCGCTGGCAACAGCTAGTATATTAAGACATAGGATACTTTTCATCCCGGTAGAAGGTTCCCGTGGGATAATTTCCAACATACACGCGGGAGAAGTCGCTGGCAAAAGCTAGTATATTAAGACATAGGATACTTTTCATCCCGGTAGAAGGTTCCCGTGGGATAATTTCGGACATACACGCGGGAGAAGCCGCTGGCAACAGCTAGTATATTAAGACATAGGATACTTTTCATCCCGGTAGAAGGTTCCCGTGGGATAATTTTCGACATACACGCGGGAGAAGCCGCTGGCAACAGCTAGTATATTAAGACATAGGATACTTTTCATCCCGGTAGAAGGTTCCCGTGGGATAATTTCCAACATACACGCTGGCAACAGCTAGTATATTAAGACATAGGATACTTTTCATCCCGGTAGAAGGTTCCCGTGGGATAATTTCCGACATACACGCGGGCGAAGCCGCTGGCAACAGCTAGTATATTAAGACATAGGATACTTTTCATCCCGGTAGAAGGTTCCCGTGGGATAATTTCCGACATACACGCAGGCAACAGCTAGTATATTGAGACATAGGATACTTTTCATCCCGGTAGAAGGTTCCCGTGGGATAATTTCCGACATACACGCGGGCAACAGCTAGTATATTGAGACATAGGATACTTTTCATCCCGGTAGAAGGTTCCCGTGGGATAATTTCCGACATACACGCGGGCAACAGCTAGTATATTAAGACATAGGATACTTTTCATCCCGGTAGAAGGTTCCCGTGGGATAATTTCCGACATAGCCGCTGGCAACAGCTAGTATATTAAGACATAGGATACTTTTCATCCCGGTAGAAGGTTCCCGTGGGATAATTTCCGACATGCACGCGGGCAACAGCTAGTATATTAAGACATAGAATACTTTTAATCCCGGGAGAAGGTTCCCGTGGGATAATTTCCGACGTAGCCGCTGGCAACAGCTAGTATATTAAGACATAGGATTCTTTTCATCCCGGTAGAAGGTTCCCGTGGGATAATTTCCGACATACACGCGGGCGAAGCCGCTGGCAACAGCTAGTATATTAAGACATAGGATACTTTTCATCCCGGTAGAAGGTTCCCGTGGGATAATTTCCGACATACACGCGGGCAACAGCTAGTATATTAAGACATAGGATACTTTTCATCCCGGTAGAAGGTTCCCGTGGGATAATTTCCGACATACACGCTGGCAACAGCTAGTATATTAAGACATAGGATACTTTCATCCCGGTAGAAGGTTCCCGCGGGATACTTTCATCCCGGTAGAAGGTTCCCGCGGGATACTTTCATCCCGGTAGAAGGTTCCCGCGGGATACTTTCATCCCGGAAGAAGGTTCCCGCGGGATACTTTCCGACATACACGCGGACGAAGCCGCGGGCAACAGCTAGTATATTAAGACATAGGATACTTTCATCCCGGTAGAAGTTTCCCGCGGGATACTTTCATCCCGGTAGAAGGTTCCCGCGGGATACTTTCATCCCGGAAGAAGGTTCCCGCGGGATACTTTCATCCCGGTAGAAGGTTCCCGCGGGATACTTTCATCCCGGAAGAAGGTTCCCGCGGGATACTTTCATCCCGGAAGAAGGTTCCCGCGGGATACTTTCATCCCGGTAGAAGGTTCCCGCGGGATACTTTCATCCCGGTAGAAGGTTCCCGCGGGATACTTTCATCCCGGTAGAAGGTTCCCGCGGGATACTTTCATCCCGGAAGAAGGTTCCCACGGGATACTTTCCGACATACACGCGGACGAAGCCGCGGGCAACAGCTAGTATATTAAGACATAGGATACTTTCATCCCGGTAGAAGGTTCCCGCGGGATAATTTCATCCCGGAAGAAGGTTCCCGCGGGACACTTTCATCCCGGTAGAAGGTTCCCGCGGGATAATTTCATCCCGGTAGAAGGTTCCCGCGGGATACTTTCATCCCGGTAGAAGGTTCCCGCGGGATACTTTCATCCCGGTAGAAGGTTCCCGCGGGATACTTTCATCCCGGTTAGAAGGTTCCCGCGGGATAATTTCCGACATACACGCGGGCGAAGCCGCGGGCAACAGCTAGTATATTAAGACATAGGATACTTTCATCCCGGTAGAAGGTTCCCGCGGGATACTTTCATCCCGGTAGAAGGTTCCCGTGGGATAATTTCCGACATACACGCGGGCGAAGCCGCGGGCAACAGCTAGTATATTAAGACATAGGATACTTTTCATCCCGGTAGAAGGTTCCCGTGGGATAATTTCCGACATACACGCGGGCGAAGCCGCTGGCAACAGCTAGTATATTAAGACATAGGATACTTTTCATCCCGGTAGAAGGTTCCCGTGGGATAATTTCCGACATACACGCGGGCAACAGCTAGTATATTAAGTCATAGGATACTTTTCATCCCGGTAGAAGGTTCCCGTGGGATAATTTCCGACATACACGCGGGCAACAGCTAGTATATTAAGACATAGGATACTTTTTATCCCGGTAGAAGGTTCCCGTGGGATAATTTCCGACATAGCCGCGAACAACAGCTAGTATATTAAGACATAGGATACTTTTCATCCCGGTAGAAGGTTCCCGTGGGATAATTTCCGACATACACGCGGGCGAAGCCGCTGGCAACAGCTAGTATATTAAGACATAGGATACTTTTCATCCCGGTAGAAGGTTCCCGTGGGATAATTTCCGACATACACGCGGGCAACAGCTAGTATATTAAGACATAGGATACTTTTCATCCCGGTAGAAGGTTCCCGTGGGATAATTTCCGACATACACGCGGGCGAAGCCGCTGGCAACAGCTAGTATATTAAGACATAGGATACTTTTCATCCCGGTAGAAGGTTCCCGTGGGATAATTTCCGACATACACGCGGGCAACAGCTAGTATATTAAGACATAGGATACTTTTCATCCCGGTAGAAGGTTCCCGTGCGATAATTTCCGACATACACGCGGGCAACAGCTAGTATATTAAGACATAGGATACTTTTCATCCCGGAAGAAGGTTCCCGTGGGATAATTTCCGACATACACGCGGGAGAAGCCGCGGGAAACAGCTATTATATTAAGACATAGGATACTTTTCATCCCGGTAGAAGGTTCCCGTGGGATAATTTCCGACATACACGCGGGCAACAGCTAGTATATTAAGACATAGGATACTTTTCATCCCGGTAGAAGGTTCCCGTGGGATAATTTCCGACATACACGCGGGCGAAGCCGCTGGCAACAGCTAGTATATTAAGACAGGATACTTTTCATCCCGGTAGAAGGTTCCCGTGGGATAATTTCCGACATACACGCGGGCAACAGCTAGTATATTAAGACATAGGATACTTTTCATCCCGGTAAAAGGTTCCCGTGGGATAATTTCCAACATACACGCTGGCAACAGCTAGTATATTAAGACATAGGATACTTTTCATCCCGGTAGAAGGTTCCCGTGGGATAATTTCCGACATACACGCGGGCGAAGCCGCTGGCAACAGCTAGTATATAAAGACATAGGATACTTTTCATCCCGGTAGAAGGTTCCCGTGGGATAATTTCCGACATACACGCGGGCGAAGCCGCTGGCAACAGCTAGTATATAAAGACATAGGATACTTTTCATCCCGGTAGAAGGTTCCCGTGGGATAATTTCCGACATACACGCGGGCAACAGCTAGTATATTAAGACATAGGATACTTTTTATCCCGGTAGAAGGTTCCCGTGGGATAATTTCCGACATACACGCGGGCAACAGCTAGTATATTAAGACATAGGATACTTTTCATCCCGGTAGAAGGTTCCCGTGGGATAATTTCCGACATACACGCGGGCGAAGCCGCTGGCAACAGCTAGTATATTAAGACATAGGATACTTTTCATCCCGGTAGAAGGTTCCCGTGGGATAATTTCCGACACACACGCGGGCAACAGCTAGTATATTAAGACATAGGATACAATTCATCCCGGTAGAAGGTTCCCGTGCGATAATTTCCGACATAGCCGCGGGCAACAGCTAGTATATTAAGAAATAAGATACTTTTCATCCCGGTAGAAGGTTCCCGTGGGATAATTTCCGACATACACGCTGGCAACAGCTAGTATATTAAGACATAGGATACTTTTCATCCCGGTAGAAGGTATACGTGGGATAATTTCCGACATACACGTGGGCAACAGCTAGTATATTAAGACATAGGATACTTTTCATCCCGGTAGAAGGTTCCCGTGGGATAATTTCCGACATACACGCGGGAGAAGCCGCGGGAAACAGCTATTATATTAAGACATAGGATACTTTTCATCCCGGTAGAAGGTTCCCGTGGGATAATTTCCGACATACACGCGGGCAACAGCTAGTATATTAAGACATAGGATACTTTTCATCCCGGTAGAAGGTTCCCGTGGGATAATTTCCGACATACACGCGGGAGAAGCCGCGGGAAACAGCTAGTATATTAAGACATAGGATACTTTTCATCCCGGTAGAAGGTTCCCGTGGGATAATTTCCGACATACACGCGGGCAACAGCTAGTATATTAAGACATAGGATACTTTTCATCCCGGTAGAAGGTTCCCGTGGGATAATTTCCGACATACACGCGGGCAACAGCTAGTATATTAAGACATAGGATACTTTTCATCCCGGTAGAAGGTTCCCGTGGGATAATTTCCGACATACACGCGGGCGAAGCCGCTGGCAACAGCTAGTATATTAAGACATAGGATACTTTTCATCCCGGTAGAAGGTTCCCGTGGGATAATTTCCGACATACACGCGGGCAACAGCTAGTATATTAAGACATAGGATACTTTTCATCCCGGTAGAAGGTTCCCGTGCGATAATTTCCGACATAGCCGCGGGCAACAGCTAGTATATTAAGAAATAAGATACTTTTCATCCCGGTAGAAGGTTTCCGTGGGATAAGTTCCGACATACACGCTGGCAACAGCTAGTATATTAAGACATAGGATACTTTTCATCCCGGTAGAAGGTATACGTGGGATAATTTCCGACATACACGCGGGCAACAGCTAGTATATTAAGACATAGGATACTTTTCATCCCGGTAGAAGATTCCCGTGGGATAATTTCCGACATACACGCGGGAGAAGCCGCGGTAAACAGCTATTATATTAAGACATAAGATACTTTTCATCCCGGTAGAAGGTTCCCGTGGGATAATTTCCGACATACACGCGGGCAACAGCTAGTATATTAAGACATAGGATACTTTTCATCCCGGTAGAAGGTTCCCGTGGGATAATTTCCGACATACACGCGGGCGAAGCCGCTGGCAACAGCTAGTATATTAAGACATAGGATACTTTTCATCCCGGTAGAAGGTTCCCGTGGGATAATTTCCGACATACACGCGGGCAACAGCTAGTATATTAAGACATAGGATACTTTTCATCCCGGTAGAAGGTTCCCGTGGGATAATTTCCGACATACACGCGGGCGAAGCCGCTGGCAACAGCTAGTATATTAAGACATAGGATACTTTTCATCCCGGTAGAAGGTTCCCGTGGGATAATTTCCGACATACACGCGGGCAACAGCTAGTATATTAAGACATAGGATACTTTTCATCCCGGTAGAAGGTTCCCGTGCGATAATTTCCGACATAGCTGCGGGCAACAGCTAGTATATTAAGAAATAAGATACTTTTCATCCCGGTAGAAGGTTCCCGTGGGATAATTTCCGACATACACGCTGGCAACAGCTAGTATATTAAGACATAGGATACTTTTCATCCCGGTAGAAGGTATACGTGGGATAATTTCCGACATACACGCGGGCAACAGCTAGTATATTAAGACATAGGATACTTTTCATCCCGGTAGAAGATTCCCGTGGGATAATTTCCGACATACACGCGGGAGAAGCCGCGGGAAACAGCTATTATATTAAGACATAGGATACTTTTCATCCCGGTAGAAGGTTCCCGTGGGATAATTTCCGACATACACGCGGGCAACAGCTAGTATATTAAGACATAGGATACTTTTCATCCCGGTAGAAGGTTCCCGTGGGATAATTTCCGACATACACGCGGGAGAAGCCGCGGGAAACAGCTAGTATATTAAGAAATAAGATACTTTTCATCCCGGTAGAAGGTTCCCGTGGGATAATTTCCGACATACACGCTGGCAACAGCTAGTATATTAAGACATAGGATACTTTTCATCCCGGTAGAAGGTATACGTGGGATAATTTCCGACATACACGCGGGCAACAGCTAGTATATTAAGACATAGGATACTTTTCATCCCGGTAGAAGATTCCCGTGGGATAATTTCCGACATACACGCGGGAGAAGCCGCGGGAAACAGCTAATATATTAAGACATAAGATACTTTTCATCCCGGTAGAAGGTTCCCGTGGGATAATTTCCGACATACACGCGGGCAACAGCTAGTATATTAAGACATAGGATACTTTTCATCCCGGTAGAAGGTTCCCGTGGGATAATTTCCGACATACACGCGGGCGAAGCCGCTGGCAACAGCTAGTATATTAAGACATAGGATACTTTTCATCCCGGTAGAAGGTTCCCGTGGGATAATTTCCGACATACACGCTGGCAACAGCTAGTATATTAAGACATAGGATACTTTTCATCCCGGTAGAAGGTTCCCGTGGGATAATTTCCGACATACACGCGGGAGAAGCCGCTGGCAACAGCTAGTATATTAAGACATAGGATACTTTTCATCCCGGTAGAAGGTTCCCGTGGGATAATTTCCAACATACACGCGGGAGAAGTCGCTGGCAAAAGCTAGTATATTAAGACATAGGATACTTTTCATCCCGGTAGAAGGTTCCCGTGGGATAATTTCGGACATACACGCGGGAGAAGCCGCTGGCAACAGCTAGTATATTAAGACATAGGATACTTTTTATCCCGGTAGAAGGTTCCCGTGGGATAATTTCCGACATACACGCTGGCAACAGCTAGTATATTAAGACATAGGATACTTTTCATCCCGGTAGAAGGTTCCCGTGGGATAATTTCCGACATACACGCGGGCGAAGCCGCTGGCAACAGCTAGTATATTAAGACATAGGATACTTTTCATCCCGGTAGAAGGTTCCCGTGGGATAATTTCCGACATACACGCGGGCAACAGCTAGTATATTAAGACATAGGATACTTTTCATCCCGGTAGAAGGTTCCCGTGGGATAATTTCCGACATACACGCGGGCGAAGCCGCTGGCAACAGCTAGTATATTAAGACATAGGATACTTTTCATCCCGGTAGAAGGTTCCCGTGAGATAATTTCCGACATACACGCGGGCAACAGCTAGTATATTAAGACATAGGATACTTTTCATCCCGGTAGAAGGTTCCCGTGCGATAATTTCCGACATAGCCGCGGGCAACAGCTAGTATATTAAGAAATAAGATACTTTTCATCCCGGTAGAAGGTTCCCGTGGGATAATTTCCGACATACACGCTGGCAACAGCTAGTATATTAAGACATAGGATACTTTTCATCCCGGTAGAAGGTATACGTGGGATAATTTCCGACATACACGCGGGCAACAGCTAGTATATTAAGACATAGGATACTTTTCATCCCGGTAGAAGATTCCCGTGGGATAATTTCCGACATACACGCGGGAGAAGCCGCAGGAAACAGCTATTATATTAAGACATAAGATACTTTTCATCCCGGTAGAAGGTTCCCGTGGGATAATTTCCGACATACACGCGGGCAACAGCTAGTATATTAAGACATAGGATACTTTTCATCCCGGTAGAAGGTTCCCGTGGGATAATTTCCGACATACACGCGGGCGAAGCCGCTGGCAACAGCTAGTATATTAAGACATAGGATACTTTTCATCCCGGTAGAAGGTTCCCGTGGGATAATTTCCGACATACACGCGGGCAACAGCTAGTATATTAAGACATAGGATACTTTTCATCCCGGTAGAAGGTTCCCGTGGGATAATTTCCGACATACACGCGGGCGAAGCCGCTGGCAACAGCTAGTATATTAAGACATAGGATACTTTTCATCCCGGTAGAAGGTTCCCGTGGGATAATTTCCGACATACACGCGGGCAACAGCTAGTATATTAAGACATAGGATACTTTTCATCCCGGTAGAAGGTTCCCGTGCGATAATTTCCAACATAGCCGCGGGCAACAGCTAGTATATTAAGAAATAAGATACTTTTCATCCCGGTAGAAGATTCCCGTGGGATAATTTCCGACATACACGCGGGAGAAGCCGCGGGAAACAGCTATTATATTAAGACATAGGATACTTTTCATCCCGGTAGAAGGTTCCCGTGGGATAATTTCCGACATACACGAGGGCAACAGCTAGTATATTAAGACATAGGATACTTTTCATCCCGGTAGAAGGTTCCCGTGGGATAATTTCCGACATACACGCGGGAGAAGCCGCGGGAAACAGCTAGTATATTAAGACATAGGATACTTTTCATCCCGGTAGAAGGTTCCCGTGGGATAATTTCCGACATACACGCGGGCAACAGCTAGTATATTAAGACATAGGATACTTTTCATCCCGGTAGAAGGTTCCCGTGGGATAATTTCCGACATACACGCGGGCGAAGCCGCTGGCAACAGCTAGTATATTAAGACATAGGATACTTTTCATCCCGGTAGAAGGTTCCCGTGGGATAATTTCCGACATACACGCGGGCGAAGCCGCTGGCAACAGCTAGTATATTAAGACATAGGATACTTTTCATCCCGGTAGAAGGTTCCCGTGGGATAATTTCCGACATACACGCTGGCAACAGCTAGTATATTAAGACATAGGATACTTTTCATCCCGGTAGAAGGTTCCCGTGGGATAATTTCCGACATACACGCGGGCAACAGCTAGTATATTAAGACATAGGATACTTTTCATCCCGGTAGAAGGTTCCCGTGGGATAATTTCCGACATACACGCTGGCAACAGCTAGTATATTAAGACATAGGATACTTTTCATCCCGGTAGAAGGTTCCCGTGGGATAATTTCCGACATACACGCGGGCAACAGCTAGTATATTAAGACATAGGATACTTTTCATCCCGGTAGAAGGTTCCCGTGGGATAATTTCCGACATACACGCGGGCAACAGCTAGTATATTAAGACATAGGATACTTTTCATTCCGGTAGAAGGTTCCCGTGGGATAATTTCCGACATACACGCGGGCAACAGCTAGTATATTAAGACATAGGATACTTTTCATCCCGGTAGAAGGTTCCCGTGGGATAATTTCCGACATACACGCGGGCAACAGCTAGTATATTAAGACAGGATACTTTTCATCCCGGTAGAAGGTTCCCGTGGGATAATTTCCGACATACACGCTGGCAACAGCTAGTATATTAAGACATAGGATACTTTTCATCCCGGTAGAAGGTTCCCGTGGGATAATTTCCGACATACACGCTGGCAACAGCTAGTATATTAAGACATAGGATACTTTTCATCCCGGTAGAAGGTTCCCGCGGGATACTTTCATCCCGGAAGAAGGTTCCAGCGGGATACTTTCATCCCGGTAGAAGGTTCCCACGGGATACTTTCATCCCGGAAGAAGGTTCCCGCGGGATACTTTCATCCCAGAAGGTTCCCGCGGGATACTTTCATCCCGGTAGAAGGTTCCCGCGGGATACTTTCATCTCGGTAGAAGGTTCCCGCGGGATACTTTCCGACATACACGCGGACGAAGCCGCGGGCAACAGCTAGTATATTAAGACATAGGATACTTTCATCCCGGTAGAAGGTTCCCGCGGGATACTTTCATCCCGGTAGAAGGTTCCCGTGAGATAATTTCCGACATACACGCGGGCAACAGCTAGTATATTAAGACATAGGATACTTTTCATCCCGGTAGAAGGTTCCCGTGAGATAATTTCCGACATACACGCGGGCAACAGCTAGTATATTAAGACATAGGATACTTTTCATCCCGGTAGAAGGTTCCCGTGGGATAATTTCCGACATACACGCTGGCAACAGCTAGTATATTAAGACATAGGATACTTTTCATCCCGGTAGAAGGTTCCCGTGGGATAATTTCCGACATACACGCGGGAGAAGCCGCTGGCAACAGCTAGTATATTAAGACATAGGATACTTTTCATCCCGGTAGAAGGTTCCCGTGGGATAATTTCCAACATACACGCGGGAGAAGTCGCTGGCAACAGCTAGTATATTGAGACATAGGATACTTTTCATCCCGGTAGAAAGTTCCCGTGGGATAATTTCGGACATACACGCGGGAGAAGCCGCTGGCAACAGCTAGTATATTAAGACATAGTATACTTTTCATCCCGGTAGAAGGTTCCCGTGGGATAATTTCCGACATACACGCTGGCAACAGCTAGTATATTAAGACATAGGATACTTTTCATCCCGGTAGAAGGTTCCCGTGGGATAATTTCCGACATACACGCGGGCGAAGCCGCTGGCAACAGCTAGTATATTAAGACATAGGTTACTTTTCATCCCGGTAGAAGGTTCCCATGGGATAATTTCCGACATACACGCGGGCAACAGCTAGTATATTAAGACATAGGATACTTTTCATCCCGGTAGAAGGTTCCCGTGGGATAATTTCCGACATACACGCTGGCAACAGCTAGTATATTAAGACATAGGATACTTTTCATCCCGGTAGAAGGTTCCCGTGGGATAATTTCCGACATACACGCGGGCGAAGCCGCTGGCAACAGCTAGTATATTAAGACATAGGATACTTTTCATCCCGGTAGAAGGTTCCCGTGGGATAATTTCCGACATACACGCTGGCAACAGCTAGTATATTAAGACATAGGATACTTTTCATCCCGGTAGAAGGTTCCCGTGGGATAATTTCCGACATACACGCGGGCAACAGCTAGTATATTAAGACATAGGATACTTTTCATCCCGGTAGAAGGTTCCCGTGGGATAATTTCCGACATACACGCGGGCAACAGCTAGTATATTAAGACATAGGATACTTTTCATTCCGGTAGAAGGTTCCCGTGGGATAATTTCCGACATACACGCGGGAGAAGCCGCGGGAAACAGCTAGTATATTAAGACATAGGATACTTTTCATCCCGGTAGAAGGTTCCCGTGGGATAATTTCCGACATACACGCGGGCAACAGCTAGTATATTAAGACATAGGATACTTTTCATCCCGGTAGAAGGTTCCCGTGAGATAATTTCCGACATACACGCGGGCAACAGCTAGTATATTAAGACATAGGATACTTTTAATCCCGGTAGAAGGTTCCCGTGGGATAATTTCCGACATACACGCTGGCAACAGCTAGTATATTAAGACATAGGATACTTTTCATCCCGGTAGAAGGTTCCCGTGGGATAATTTCCGACATACACGCGGGAGAAGCCGCTGGCAACAGCTAGTATATTAAGACATAGGATACTTTTCATCCCGGTAGAAGGTTCCCGTGGGATAATTTCCAACATACACGCGGGAGAAGTCGCTGGCAACAGCTAGTATATTAAGACATAGGATACTTTTCATCCCGGTAGAAGGTTCCCGTGGGATAATTTCCGACATACACGCTGGCAACAGCTAGT
Organism: Dicycla oo; assembly: GCA_948252095.1. Classification (NCBI taxonomy): domain Eukaryota; kingdom Metazoa; phylum Arthropoda; class Insecta; order Lepidoptera; family Noctuidae; genus Dicycla; species Dicycla oo. Next base: position 22,269,099 of record OX411716.1, read on the forward strand.
ATATTAAGACATAGGATACTTTTCATCCCGGTAGAAGGTTCCCGTGGGATAATTTCCGACATACACGCGGGCAACAGCTAGTATATTAAGACATAGGATACTTTTCATCCCGGTAGAAGGTTCCCGTGGGATAATTTCCGACATACACGCGGGCAACAGCTAGTATATTAAGACATAGGATACTTTTCATTCCGGTAGAAGGTTCCCGTGGGATAATTTCCGACATACACGCGGGCAACAGCTAGTATATTAAGACATAGGATACTTTTCATCCCGGTAGAAGGTTCCCGTGGGATAATTTCCGACATACACGCGGGCAACAGCTAGTATATTAAGACAGGATACTTTTCATCCCGGTAGAAGGTTCCCGTGGGATAATTTCCGACATACACGCTGGCAACAGCTAGTATATTAAGACATAGGATACTTTTCATCCCGGTAGAAGGTTCCCGTGGGATAATTTCCGACATACACGCTGGCAACAGCTAGTATATTAAGACATAGGATACTTTTCATCCCGGTAGAAGGTTCCCGCGGGATACTTTCATCCCGGAAGAAGGTTCCAGCGGGATACTTTCATCCCGGTAGAAGGTTCCCACGGGATACTTTCATCCCGGAAGAAGGTTCCCGCGGGATACTTTCATCCCAGAAGGTTCCCGCGGGATACTTTCATCCCGGTAGAAGGTTCCCGCGGGATACTTTCATCTCGGTAGAAGGTTCCCGCGGGATACTTTCCGACATACACGCGGACGAAGCCGCGGGCAACAGCTAGTATATTAAGACATAGGATACTTTCATCCCGGTAGAAGGTTCCCGCGGGATACTTTCATCCCGGTAGAAGGTTCCCGTGAGATAATTTCCGACATACACGCGGGCAACAGCTAGTATATTAAGACATAGGATACTTTTCATCCCGGTAGAAGGTTCCCGTGAGATAATTTCCGACATACACGCGGGCAACAGCTAGTATATTAAGACATAGGATACTTTTCATCCCGGTAGAAGGTTCCCGTGGGATAATTTCCGACATACACGCTGGCAACAGCTAGTATATTAAGACATAGGATACTTTTCATCCCGGTAGAAGGTTCCCGTGGGATAATTTCCGACATACACGCGGGAGAAGCCGCTGGCAACAGCTAGTATATTAAGACATAGGATACTTTTCATCCCGGTAGAAGGTTCCCGTGGGATAATTTCCAACATACACGCGGGAGAAGTCGCTGGCAACAGCTAGTATATTAAGACATAGGATACTTTTCATCCCGGTAGAAAGTTCCCGTGGGATAATTTCGGACATACACGCGGGAGAAGCCGCTGGCAACAGCTAGTATATTAAGACATAGTATACTTTTCATCCCGGTAGAAGGTTCCCGTGGGATAATTTCCGACATACACGCTGGCAACAGCTAGTATATTAAGACATAGGATACTTTTCATCCCGGTAGAAGGTTCCCGTGGGATAATTTCCGACATACACGCGTGCAAAGCCGCTGGCAACAGCTAGTATATTAAGACATAGGTTACTTTTCATCCCGGTAGAAGGTTCCCATGGGATAATTTCCGACATACACGCGGGCAACAGCTAGTATATTAAGACATAGGATACTTTTCATCCCGGTAGAAGGTTCCCGTGGGATAATTTCCGACATACACGCTGGCAACAGCTAGTATATTAAGACATAGGATACTTTTCATCCCGGTAGAAGGTTCCCGTGGGATAATTTCCGACATACACGCGGGCGAAGCCGCTGGCAACAGCTAGTATATTAAGACATAGGATACTTTTCATCCCGGTAGAAGGTTCCCGTGGGATAATTTCCGACATACACGCGGGCAACAGCTAGTATATTAAGACATAGGATACTTTTCATCCCGGTAGAAGGTTCCCGTGGGATAATTTCCGACATACACGCGGGCAACAGCTAGTATATTAAGACATAGGATACTTTTCATTCCGGTAGAAGGTTCCCGTGGGATAATTTCCGACATACACGCGGGAGAAGCCGCGGGAAACAGCTAGTATATTAAGACATAGGATACTTTTCATCCCGGTAGAAGGTTCCCGTGGGATAATTTCCGACATACACGCGGGCAACAGCTAGTATATTAAGACATAGGATACTTTTCATCCCGGTAGAAGGTTCCCGTGAGATAATTTCCGACATACACGCGGGCAACAGCTAGTATATTAAGACATAGGATACTTTTAATCCCGGTAGAAGGTTCCCGTGGGATAATTTCCGACATACACGCTGGCAACAGCTAGTATATTAAGACATAGGATACTTTTCATCCCGGTAGAAGGTTCCCGTGGGATAATTTCCGACATACACGCGGGAGAAGCCGCTGGCAACAGCTAGTATATTAAGACATAGGATACTTTTCATCCCGGTAGAAGGTTCCCGTGGGATAATTTCCAACATACACGCGGGAGAAGTCGCTGGCAACAGCTAGTATATTAAGACATAGGATACTTTTCATCCCGGTAGAAGGTTCCCGTGGGATAATTTCGGACATACACGCGGGAGAAGCCGCTGGCAACAGCTAGTATATTAAGACATAGTATACTTTTCATCCCGGTAGAAGGTTCCCGTGGGATAATTTCCGACATACACGCTGGCAACAGCTAGTATATTAAGACATAGGATACTTTTCATCCCGGTAGAAGGTTCCCGTGGGATAATTTCCGACATACACGCGGGCGAAGCCGCTGGCAACAGCTAGTATATTAAGACATAGGTTACTTTTCATCCCGGTAGAAGGTTCCCGTGGGATAATTTCCGACATACACGCGGGCAACAGCTAGTATATTAAGACATAGGATACTTTTCATCCCGGTAGAAGGTTCCCGTGGGATAATTTCCGACATACACGCTGGCAACAGCTAGTATATTAAGACATAGGATACTTTTCATCCCGGTAGAAGGTTCCCGTGGGATAATTTCCGACATACACGCGGGCGAAGCCGCTGGCAACAGCTAGTATATTAAGACATAGGATACTTTTCATCCCGGTAGAAGGTTCCCGTGGGATAATTTCCGACATACACGCGGGCGAAGCCGCTGGCAACAGCTAGTATATTAAGACATAGGATACTTTTCATCCCGGTAGAAGGTTCCCGTGGGATAATTTCGGACATACACGCGGGAGAAGCCGCTGGCAACAGCTAGTATATTAAGACATAGTATACTTTTCATCCCGGTAGAAGGTTCCCGCGGGATAATTTCATCCCGGTAGAAGGTTCCCGCGGGATACTTTCATCCCGGTAGAAGGTTCCCGCGGGATACTTTCCGACATACACGCGGACGAAGCCGCGGGCAACAGCTAGTATATTAAGACATAGGATACTTTCATCCCGGAAGAAGGTTCCCGCGGGATACTTTCATCCCGGTAGAAGGTTCCCGCGGGATACATTCATCCCGGTAGGAGGTTCCCGCGGGATAATTTCATCCCGGTAGAAGGTTCCCGCGGGATACTTTCATCCCGGAAGAAGGTTCCCGCGGGATACTTTCATCCCGGTAGAAGCTTCCCGCGGGATACTTTCATCCCGGTAGAAGGTTCCCGCGGAATACTTTTATCCCGGTAGAAGGTTCCCGCGGGATACTTTCATCCCGGAAGAAGGTTCCCGCGGGATACTTTCATCCCGGAAGAAGGTTCCCGCGGGATAATTTCCGACATACACGCGGGCGAAGCCGCGGGCAACAGCTAGTATATTAAGACATAGGATACTTTCATCCCGGTAGAAGGTTCCCGCGGGATACTTTCATCCCGGTAGAAGGTTCCCGTGAGATAATTTCCGACATACACGCGGGCAACAGCTAGTATATTAAGACATAGGATACTTTTCATCCCGGTAGAAGGTTCCCGTGAGATAATTTCCGACATACACGCGGGCAACAGCTAGTATATTAAGACATAGGATACTTTTCATCCCGGTAGAAGGTTCCCGTGGGATAATTTCCGACATACACGCGGGCAACAGCTAGTATATTAAGACATAGGATACTTTTCATCCCGGTAGAAGGTTCCCGTGGGATAATTTCCAACATACACGCGGGAGAAGTCGCTGGCAACAGCTAGTATATTAAGACATAGGATACTTTTCATCCCGGTAGAAGGTTCCCGTGGGATAATTTCGGACATACACGCGGGAGAAGCCGCTGGCAACAGCTAGTATATTAAGACATACGATACTTTTCATCCCGGTAGAAGGTTCCCGTGGGATAATTTCCGACATACACGCTGGCAACAGCTAGTATATTAAGACATAGGATACTTTTCATCCCGGTAGAAGGTTCCCGTGGGATAATTTCCGACATACACGCGGGCGAAGCCGCTGGCAACAGCTAGTATATTAAGACATAGGATACTTTTCATCCCGGTAGAAGGTTCCCGTGGGATAATTTCCGACATACACGCGGGCAACAGCTAGTATATTAAGACATAGGATACTTTTCATCCCGGTAGAAGGTTCCCGTGGGATAATTTCCGACATACACGCGGGAGAAGCCGCTGGCAACAGCTAGTATATTAAGACATAGGATACTTTTCATCCCGGTAGAAGGTTCCCGTGGGATAATTTCCGACATACACGCGGGCAACAGCTAGTATATTAAGACATAGGATACTTTTCATCCCGGTAGAAGGTTCCCGTGGGATAATTTCCGACATACACGCGGGCAACAGCTCATATATTAGGACATAGGATACTTTTCATCCCGGTAGAAGGTTCCTGTGGGATAATTTCCGACATACACGCGGGCAACAGCTAGTATATTAAGACATAGGATACTTTTCATCCCGGTAGAAGGTTCCCGTGGGATAATTTCCGACATACACGCGGGCAACAGCTAGTATATTAAGACATAGGATACTTTTCATCCCGGTAGATGGTTCCCGTGGGATAATTTCTGACATACACGCGGGAGAAGTCGCTGGCAACAGCTAGTATATTAAGACATAGGATACTTTTCATCCCGGTAGAAGGTTCCCGTGGGATAATTTCCGACATACACGCTGGCAACAGCTAGTATATTAAGACATAGGATACTTTTCATCCCGGTAGAAGGTTCCCGTGGGATAATTTCCGACATACAGGCGGGCGAAGCCGCTGGCAACAGCTAGTATATTAAGACCTAGGATACTTTTCATCCCGGTAGAAGGTTCCCGTGGGATAATTTCCGACATACACGCTGGCAACAGCTAGTATATTAAGACAAAGGATACTTTTCATCCCGGTAGAAGGTTCCCGTGGGATAATTTTCGACATACACGCGGGAGAAGCCGCGAGAAACAGCTAGTATATTAAGACATAGGATACTTTTCATCCCGGTAGAAGGTTCCCGTGGGATAATTTCCGACATACACGCGGGCAACAGCTAGTATATTAAGACATAGGATACTTTTCATCCCGGTAGAAGGTTCCCGTGGGATAATTTCCGACATACACGCGGGCAACAGCTAGTATATTAAGACATAGGATACTTTTCATCCCGGTAGAAGGTTCCCGTGGGATAATTTCCGACATACACGCTGGCAACAGCTAGTATATTAAGACATAGGATACTTTTCATCCCGGTAGAAGGTTCCCGTGGGATGATTTCCGACATACACGCTGGCAACAGCTAGTATATTAAGACATAGGATACTTTTCATCCCGGTAGAAGGTTCCCGTGGGATAATTTCCGACATACACGCGGGCAACAGCTAGTATATTAAGACATAGGATACTTTTCATCCCGGTAGAAGGTTCCCATGGGATAATTTCCGACATACACGCGGGCAACAGCTAGTATATTAAGACATAGGATACTTTTCATCCCGGTAGAAGGTTCCCGTGGGATAATTTCCGACATAGCCGCGGGCAACAGCTAGTATATTAAGACATAGGATACTTTTCATCCCGGTAGAAGGTTCCCGTGGGATAATTTCCGACATACACGCGGGCGAAGCCGCTGGCAACAGCTAGTGTATTAAGACCTAGGATACTTTTCATCCCGGTAGAAGGTTCCCGTGGGATAATTTCCAACATAGGCGCTGGCAACAGCTAGTATATTAAGACATAGGATACTTTTCATCCCGGTAGAAGGTTCCCGTGGGATAATATCCGACATACACGCTGGCAACAGCTAGTATATTAAGACATAGGATACTTTTCATCCCGGTAGAAGGTTCCCGTGGGATAATTTCCGACATACACGCTGGCAACAGCTAGTATATTAAGACATAGGATACTTTTCATCCCGGTAGAAGGTTCCCGTGGGATAATTTCCGACATACACGCTGGCAACAGCTAGTATATTAAGACATAGGATACTTTTCATCCTGGTAGAAGGTTCCCGTGGGATAATTTCCGACATACACGCGGGAGAAGCCGCTGGCAACAGCTAGTATATTAAGACATAGGATACTTTTCATCCCGGTAGAAGGTTCCCGTGGGATAATTTCCAACATACACGCGGGAGAAGTCGCTGGCAAAAGCTAGTATATTAAGACATAGGATACTTTTCATCCCGGTAGAAGGTTCCCGTGGGATAATTTCGGACATACACGCGGGAGAAGCCGCTGGCAACAGCTAGTATATTAAGACATAGGATACTTTTCATCCCGGTAGAAGGTTCCCGTGGGATAATTTTCGACATACACGCGGGAGAAGCCGCTGGCAACAGCTAGTATATTAAGACATAGGATACTTTTCATCCCGGTAGAAGGTTCCCGTGGGATAATTTCCAACATACACGCTGGCAACAGCTAGTATATTAAGACATAGGATACTTTTCATCCCGGTAGAAGGTTCCCGTGGGATAATTTCCGACATACACGCGGGCGAAGCCGCTGGCAACAGCTAGTATATTAAGACATAGGATACTTTTCATCCCGGTAGAAGGTTCCCGTGGGATAATTTCCGACATACACGCGGGCAACAGCTAGTATATTGAGACATAGGATACTTTTCATCCCGGTAGAAGGTTCCCGTGGGATAATTTCCGACATACACGCGGGCAACAGCTAGTATATTGAGACATAGGATACTTTTCATCCCGGTAGAAGGTTCCCGTGGGATAATTTCCGACATACACGCGGGCAACAGCTAGTATATTAAGACATAGGATACTTTTCATCCCGGTAGAAGGTTCCCGTGGGATAATTTCCGACATAGCCGCTGGCAACAGCTAGTATATTAAGACATAGGATACTTTTCATCCCGGTAGAAGGTTCCCGTGGGATAATTTCCGACGTAGCCGCTGGCAACAGCTAGTATATTAAGACATAGGATTCTTTTCATCCCGGTAGAAGGTTCCCGTGGGATAATTTCCGACATACACGCGGGCGAAGCCGCTGGCAACAGCTAGTATATTAAGACATAGGATACTTTTCATCCCGGTAGAAGGTTCCCGTGGGATAATTTCCGACATACACGCGGGCAACAGCTAGTATATTAAGACATAGGATACTTTTCATCCCGGTAGAAGGTTCCCGTGGGATAATTTCCGACATACACGCGGGCAACAGCTAGTATATTAAGACATAGGATACTTTTCATCCCGGTAGAAGGTTCCCGTGGGATAATTTCCGACATACACGCGGGCAACAGCTAGTATATTAAGACATAGGATACTTTTCATCCCGGAAGAAAGTTCCCGCGGGATACTTTCATCCCGGAAGAAGGTTCCCGCGGGATACTTTCATCCCGGTAGAAGGTTCCCGCGGGATACTTTCATCCCGGTAGAAGGTTCCCGCGGGATACTTTCATCCCGGTAGAAGGTTCCCGCGGGATACTTTCATCCCGGAAGAAGGTTCCCGCGGGATACTTTCCGACATACACGCGGACGAAGCCGCGGGCAACAGCTAGTATATTAAGACATAGGATACTTTCATCCCGGTAGAAGTTTCCCGCGGGATACTTTCATCCCGGTAGAAGGTTCCCGCGGGATACTTTCATCCCGGAAGAAGGTTCCCGCGGGATACTTTCATCCCGGTAGAAGGTTCCCGCGGGATACTTTCATCCCGGAAGAAGGTTCCCGCGGGATACTTTCATCCCGGAAGAAGGTTCCCGCGGGATACTTTCATCCCGGTAGAAGGTTCCCGCGGGATACTTTCATCCCGGTAGAAGGTTCCCGCGGGATACTTTCATCCCGGTAGAAGGTTCCCGCGGGATACTTTCATCCCGGAAGAAGGTTCCCACGGGATACTTTCCGACATACACGCGGACGAAGCCGCGGGCAACAGCTAGTATATTAAGACATAGGATACTTTCATCCCGGTAGAAGGTTCCCGCGGGATAATTTCATCCCGGAAGAAGGTTCCCGCGGGACACTTTCATCCCGGTAGAAGGTTCCCGCGGGATAATTTCATCCCGGTAGAAGGTTCCCGCGGGATACTTTCATCCCGGTAGAAGGTTCCCGCGGGATACTTTCATCCCGGTAGAAGGTTCCCGCGGGATACTTTCATCCCGGTTAGAAGGTTCCCGCGGGATAATTTCCGACATACACGCGGGCGAAGCCGCGGGCAACAGCTAGTATATTAAGACATAGGATACTTTCATCCCGGTAGAAGGTTCCCGCGGGATACTTTCATCCCGGTAGAAGGTTCCCGTGGGATAATTTCCGACATACACGCGGGCGAAGCCGCGGGCAACAGCTAGTATATTAAGACATAGGATACTTTTCATCCCGGTAGAAGGTTCCCGTGGGATAATTTCCGACATACACGCGGGCGAAGCCGCTGGCAACAGCTAGTATATTAAGACATAGGATACTTTTCATCCCGGTAGAAGGTTCCCGTGGGATAATTTCCGACATACACGCGGGCAACAGCTAGTATATTAAGTCATAGGATACTTTTCATCCCGGTAGAAGGTTCCCGTGGGATAATTTCCGACATACACGCGGGCAACAGCTAGTATATTAAGACATAGGATACTTTTTATCCCGGTAGAAGGTTCCCGTGGGATAATTTCCGACATAGCCGCGAACAACAGCTAGTATATTAAGACATAGGATACTTTTCATCCCGGTAGAAGGTTCCCGTGGGATAATTTCCGACATACACGCGGGCGAAGCCGCTGGCAACAGCTAGTATATTAAGACATAGGATACTTTTCATCCCGGTAGAAGGTTCCCGTGGGATAATTTCCGACATACACGCGGGCAACAGCTAGTATATTAAGACATAGGATACTTTTCATCCCGGTAGAAGGTTCCCGTGGGATAATTTCCGACATACACGCGGGCGAAGCCGCTGGCAACAGCTAGTATATTAAGACATAGGATACTTTTCATCCCGGTAGAAGGTTCCCGTGGGATAATTTCCGACATACACGCGGGCAACAGCTAGTATATTAAGACATAGGATACTTTTCATCCCGGTAGAAGGTTCCCGTGCGATAATTTCCGACATAGCCGCGGGCAACAGCTAGTATATTAAGAAATAAGATACTTTTCATCCCGGTAGAAGGTTCCCGTGGGATAATTTCCGACATACACGCTGGCAACAGCTAGTATATTAAGACATAGGATACTTTTCATCCCGGTAGAAGGTATACGTGGGATAATTTCCGACATACACGCGGGCAACAGCTAGTATATTAAGACATAGGATACTTTTCATCCCGGAAGAAGGTTCCCGTGGGATAATTTCCGACATACACGCGGGAGAAGCCGCGGGAAACAGCTATTATATTAAGACATAGGATACTTTTCATCCCGGTAGAAGGTTCCCGTGGGATAATTTCCGACATACACGCGGGCAACAGCTAGTATATTAAGACATAGGATACTTTTCATCCCGGTAGAAGGTTCCCGTGGGATAATTTCCGACATACACGCGGGCGAAGCCGCTGGCAACAGCTAGTATATTAAGACAGGATACTTTTCATCCCGGTAGAAGGTTCCCGTGGGATAATTTCCGACATACACGCGGGCAACAGCTAGTATATTAAGACATAGGATACTTTTCATCCCGGTAAAAGGTTCCCGTGGGATAATTTCCAACATACACGCTGGCAACAGCTAGTATATTAAGACATAGGATACTTTTCATCCCGGTAGAAGGTTCCCGTGGGATAATTTCCGACATACACGCGGGCGAAGCCGCTGGCAACAGCTAGTATATAAAGACATAGGATACTTTTCATCCCGGTAGAAGGTTCCCGTGGGATAATTTCCGACATACACGCGGGCGAAGCCGCTGGCAACAGCTAGTATATAAAGACATAGGATACTTTTCATCCCGGTAGAAGGTTCCCGTGGGATAATTTCCGACATACACGCGGGCAACAGCTAGTATATTAAGACATAGGATACTTTTTATCCCGGTAGAAGGTTCCCGTGGGATAATTTCCGACATACACGCGGGCAACAGCTAGTATATTAAGACATAGGATACTTTTCATCCCGGTAGAAGGTTCCCGTGGGATAATTTCCGACATACACGCGGGCGAAGCCGCTGGCAACAGCTAGTATATTAAGACATAGGATACTTTTCATCCCGGTAGAAGGTTCCCGTGGGATAATTTCCGACACACACGCGGGCAACAGCTAGTATATTAAGACATAGGATACAATTCATCCCGGTAGAAGGTTCCCGTGCGATAATTTCCGACATAGCCGCGGGCAACAGCTAGTATATTAAGAAATAAGATACTTTTCATCCCGGTAGAAGGTTCCCGTGGGATAATTTCCGACATACACGCTGGCAACAGCTAGTATATTAAGACATAGGATACTTTTCATCCCGGTAGAAGGTATACGTGGGATAATTTCCGACATACACGTGGGCAACAGCTAGTATATTAAGACATAGGATACTTTTCATCCCGGTAGAAGGTTCCCGTGGGATAATTTCCGACATACACGCGGGAGAAGCCGCGGGAAACAGCTATTATATTAAGACATAGGATACTTTTCATCCCGGTAGAAGGTTCCCGTGGGATAATTTCCGACATACACGCGGGCAACAGCTAGTATATTAAGACATAGGATACTTTTCATCCCGGTAGAAGGTTCCCGTGGGATAATTTCCGACATACACGCGGGAGAAGCCGCGGGAAACAGCTAGTATATTAAGACATAGGATACTTTTCATCCCGGTAGAAGGTTCCCGTGGGATAATTTCCGACATACACGCGGGCAACAGCTAGTATATTAAGACATAGGATACTTTTCATCCCGGTAGAAGGTTCCCGTGGGATAATTTCCGACATACACGCGGGCAACAGCTAGTATATTAAGACATAGGATACTTTTCATCCCGGTAGAAGGTTCCCGTGGGATAATTTCCGACATACACGCGGGCGAAGCCGCTGGCAACAGCTAGTATATTAAGACATAGGATACTTTTCATCCCGGTAGAAGGTTCCCGTGGGATAATTTCCGACATACACGCGGGCAACAGCTAGTATATTAAGACATAGGATACTTTTCATCCCGGTAGAAGGTTCCCGTGCGATAATTTCCGACATAGCCGCGGGCAACAGCTAGTATATTAAGAAATAAGATACTTTTCATCCCGGTAGAAGGTTCCCGTGGGATAAGTTCCGACATACACGCTGGCAACAGCTAGTATATTAAGACATAGGATACTTTTCATCCCGGTAGAAGGTATACGTGGGATAATTTCCGACATACACGCGGGCAACAGCTAGTATATTAAGACATAGGATACTTTTCATCCCGGTAGAAGATTCCCGTGGGATAATTTCCGACATACACGCGGGAGAAGCCGCGGGAAACAGCTATTATATTAAGACATAAGATACTTTTCATCCCGGTAGAAGGTTCCCGTGGGATAATTTCCGACATACACGCGGGCAACAGCTAGTATATTAAGACATAGGATACTTTTCATCCCGGTAGAAGGTTCCCGTGGGATAATTTCCGACATACACGCGGGCGAAGCCGCTGGCAACAGCTAGTATATTAAGACATAGGATACTTTTCATCCCGGTAGAAGGTTCCCGTGGGATAATTTCCGACATACACGCGGGCAACAGCTAGTATATTAAGACATAGGATACTTTTCATCCCGGTAGAAGGTTCCCGTGGGATAATTTCCGACATACACGCGGGCGAAGCCGCTGGCAACAGCTAGTATATTAAGACATAGGATACTTTTCATCCCGGTAGAAGGTTCCCGTGGGATAATTTCCGACATACACGCGGGCAACAGCTAGTATATTAAGACATAGGATACTTTTCATCCCGGTAGAAGGTTCCCGTGCGATAATTTCCGACATAGCTGCGGGCAACAGCTAGTATATTAAGAAATAAGATACTTTTCATCCCGGTAGAAGGTTCCCGTGGGATAATTTCCGACATACACGCTGGCAACAGCTAGTATATTAAGACATAGGATACTTTTCATCCCGGTAGAAGGTATACGTGGGATAATTTCCGACATACACGCGGGCAACAGCTAGTATATTAAGACATAGGATACTTTTCATCCCGGTAGAAGATTCCCGTGGGATAATTTCCGACATACACGCGGGAGAAGCCGCGGGAAACAGCTATTATATTAAGACATAGGATACTTTTCATCCCGGTAGAAGGTTCCCGTGGGATAATTTCCGACATACACGCGGGCAACAGCTAGTATATTAAGACATAGGATACTTTTCATCCCGGTAGAAGGTTCCCGTGGGATAATTTCCGACATACACGCGGGAGAAGCCGCGGGAAACAGCTAGTATATTAAGAAATAAGATACTTTTCATCCCGGTAGAAGGTTCCCGTGGGATAATTTCCGACATACACGCTGGCAACAGCTAGTATATTAAGACATAGGATACTTTTCATCCCGGTAGAAGGTATACGTGGGATAATTTCCGACATACACGCGGGCAACAGCTAGTATATTAAGACATAGGATACTTTTCATCCCGGTAGAAGATTCCCGTGGGATAATTTCCGACATACACGCGGGAGAAGCCGCGGGAAACAGCTAATATATTAAGACATAAGATACTTTTCATCCCGGTAGAAGGTTCCCGTGGGATAATTTCCGACATACACGCGGGCAACAGCTAGTATATTAAGACATAGGATACTTTTCATCCCGGTAGAAGGTTCCCGTGGGATAATTTCCGACATACACGCGGGCGAAGCCGCTGGCAACAGCTAGTATATTAAGACATAGGATACTTTTCATCCCGGTAGAAGGTTCCCGTGGGATAATTTCCGACATACACGCTGGCAACAGCTAGTATATTAAGACATAGGATACTTTTCATCCCGGTAGAAGGTTCCCGTGGGATAATTTCCGACATACACGCGGGAGAAGCCGCTGGCAACAGCTAGTATATTAAGACATAGGATACTTTTCATCCCGGTAGAAGGTTCCCGTGGGATAATTTCCAACATACACGCGGGAGAAGTCGCTGGCAAAAGCTAGTATATTAAGACATAGGATACTTTTCATCCCGGTAGAAGGTTCCCGTGGGATAATTTCGGACATACACGCGGGAGAAGCCGCTGGCAACAGCTAGTATATTAAGACATAGGATACTTTTTATCCCGGTAGAAGGTTCCCGTGGGATAATTTCCGACATACACGCTGGCAACAGCTAGTATATTAAGACATAGGATACTTTTCATCCCGGTAGAAGGTTCCCGTGGGATAATTTCCGACATACACGCGGGCGAAGCCGCTGGCAACAGCTAGTATATTAAGACATAGGATACTTTTCATCCCGGTAGAAGGTTCCCGTGGGATAATTTCCGACATACACGCGGGCAACAGCTAGTATATTAAGACATAGGATACTTTTCATCCCGGTAGAAGGTTCCCGTGGGATAATTTCCGACATACACGCGGGCGAAGCCGCTGGCAACAGCTAGTATATTAAGACATAGGATACTTTTCATCCCGGTAGAAGGTTCCCGTGAGATAATTTCCGACATACACGCGGGCAACAGCTAGTATATTAAGACATAGGATACTTTTCATCCCGGTAGAAGGTTCCCGTGCGATAATTTCCGACATAGCCGCGGGCAACAGCTAGTATATTAAGAAATAAGATACTTTTCATCCCGGTAGAAGGTTCCCGTGGGATAATTTCCGACATACACGCTGGCAACAGCTAGTATATTAAGACATAGGATACTTTTCATCCCGGTAGAAGGTATACGTGGGATAATTTCCGACATACACGCGGGCAACAGCTAGTATATTAAGACATAGGATACTTTTCATCCCGGTAGAAGATTCCCGTGGGATAATTTCCGACATACACGCGGGAGAAGCCGCAGGAAACAGCTATTATATTAAGACATAAGATACTTTTCATCCCGGTAGAAGGTTCCCGTGGGATAATTTCCGACATACACGCGGGCAACAGCTAGTATATTAAGACATAGGATACTTTTCATCCCGGTAGAAGGTTCCCGTGGGATAATTTCCGACATACACGCGGGCGAAGCCGCTGGCAACAGCTAGTATATTAAGACATAGGATACTTTTCATCCCGGTAGAAGGTTCCCGTGGGATAATTTCCGACATACACGCGGGCAACAGCTAGTATATTAAGACATAGGATACTTTTCATCCCGGTAGAAGGTTCCCGTGGGATAATTTCCGACATACACGCGGGCGAAGCCGCTGGCAACAGCTAGTATATTAAGACATAGGATACTTTTCATCCCGGTAGAAGGTTCCCGTGGGATAATTTCCGACATACACGCGGGCAACAGCTAGTATATTAAGACATAGGATACTTTTCATCCCGGTAGAAGGTTCCCGTGCGATAATTTCCAACATAGCCGCGGGCAACAGCTAGTATATTAAGAAATAAGATACTTTTCATCCCGGTAGAAGGTTCCCGTGGGATAATTTCCGACATACACGCTGGCAACAGCTAGTATATTAAGACATAGGATACTTTTCATCCCGGTAGAAGGTATACGTGGGATAATTTCCGACATACACGCGGGCAACAGCTAGTATATTAAGACATAGGATACTTTTCATCCCGGTAGAAGATTCCCGTGGGATAATTTCCGACATACACGCGGGAGAAGCCGCGGGAAACAGCTATTATATTAAGACATAGGATACTTTTCATCCCGGTAGAAGGTTCCCGTGGGATAATTTCCGACATACACGAGGGCAACAGCTAGTATATTAAGACATAGGATACTTTTCATCCCGGTAGAAGGTTCCCGTGGGATAATTTCCGACATACACGCGGGAGAAGCCGCGGGAAACAGCTAGTATATTAAGACATAGGATACTTTTCATCCCGGTAGAAGGTTCCCGTGGGATAATTTCCGACATACACGCGGGCAACAGCTAGTATATTAAGACATAGGATACTTTTCATCCCGGTAGAAGGTTCCCGTGGGATAATTTCCGACATACACGCGGGCGAAGCCGCTGGCAACAGCTAGTATATTAAGACATAGGATACTTTTCATCCCGGTAGAAGGTTCCCGTGGGATAATTTCCGACATACACGCGGGCGAAGCCGCTGGCAACAGCTAGTATATTAAGACATAGGATACTTTTCATCCCGGTAGAAGGTTCCCGTGGGATAATTTCCGACATACACGCTGGCAACAGCTAGTATATTAAGACATAGGATACTTTTCATCCCGGTAGAAGGTTCCCGTGGGATAATTTCCGACATACACGCGGGCAACAGCTAGTATATTAAGACATAGGATACTTTTCATCCCGGTAGAAGGTTCCCGTGGGATAATTTCCGACATACACGCGGGCGAAGCCGCTGGCAACAGCTAGTATATTAAGACATAGGATACTTTTCATCCCGGTAGAAGGTTCCCGTGGGATAATTTCCGACATACACGCTGGCAACAGCTAGTATATTAAGACATAGGATACTTTTCATCCCGGTAGAAGGTTCCCGTGGGATAATTTCCGACATACACGCGGGCAACAGCTAGTATATTAAGACATAGGATACTTTTCATCCCGGTAGAAGGTTCCCGTGGGATAATTTCCGACATACACGCGGGCAACAGCTAGTATATTAAGACATAGGATACTTTTCATTCCGGTAGAAGGTTCCCGTGGGATAATTTCCGACATACACGCGGGCAACAGCTAGTATATTAAGACATAGGATACTTTTCATCCCGGTAGAAGGTTCCCGTGGGATAATTTCCGACATACACGCGGGCAACAGCTAGTATATTAAGACAGGATACTTTTCATCCCGGTAGAAGGTTCCCGTGGGATAATTTCCGACATACACGCTGGCAACAGCTAGTATATTAAGACATAGGATACTTTTCATCCCGGTAGAAGGTTCCCGTGGGATAATTTCCGACATACACGCTGGCAACAGCTAGTATATTAAGACATAGGATACTTTTCATCCCGGTAGAAGGTTCCCGCGGGATACTTTCATCCCGGAAGAAGGTTCCAGCGGGATACTTTCATCCCGGTAGAAGGTTCCCACGGGATACTTTCATCCCGGAAGAAGGTTCCCGCGGGATACTTTCATCCCAGAAGGTTCCCGCGGGATACTTTCATCCCGGTAGAAGGTTCCCGCGGGATACTTTCATCTCGGTAGAAGGTTCCCGCGGGATACTTTCCGACATACACGCGGACGAAGCCGCGGGCAACAGCTAGTATATTAAGACATAGGATACTTTCATCCCGGTAGAAGGTTCCCGCGGGATACTTTCATCCCGGTAGAAGGTTCCCGTGAGATAATTTCCGACATACACGCGGGCAACAGCTAGTATATTAAGACATAGGATACTTTTCATCCCGGTAGAAGGTTCCCGTGAGATAATTTCCGACATACACGCGGGCAACAGCTAGTATATTAAGACATAGGATACTTTTCATCCCGGTAGAAGGTTCCCGTGGGATAATTTCCGACATACACGCTGGCAACAGCTAGTATATTAAGACATAGGATACTTTTCATCCCGGTAGAAGGTTCCCGTGGGATAATTTCCGACATACACGCGGGAGAAGCCGCTGGCAACAGCTAGTATATTAAGACATAGGATACTTTTCATCCCGGTAGAAGGTTCCCGTGGGATAATTTCCAACATACACGCGGGAGAAGTCGCTGGCAACAGCTAGTATATTGAGACATAGGATACTTTTCATCCCGGTAGAAAGTTCCCGTGGGATAATTTCGGACATACACGCGGGAGAAGCCGCTGGCAACAGCTAGTATATTAAGACATAGTATACTTTTCATCCCGGTAGAAGGTTCCCGTGGGATAATTTCCGACATACACGCTGGCAACAGCTAGTATATTAAGACATAGGATACTTTTCATCCCGGTAGAAGGTTCCCGTGGGATAATTTCCGACATACACGCGGGCGAAGCCGCTGGCAACAGCTAGTATATTAAGACATAGGTTACTTTTCATCCCGGTAGAAGGTTCCCATGGGATAATTTCCGACATACACGCGGGCAACAGCTAGTATATTAAGACATAGGATACTTTTCATCCCGGTAGAAGGTTCCCGTGGGATAATTTCCGACATACACGCTGGCAACAGCTAGTATATTAAGACATAGGATACTTTTCATCCCGGTAGAAGGTTCCCGTGGGATAATTTCCGACATACACGCGGGCGAAGCCGCTGGCAACAGCTAGTATATTAAGACATAGGATACTTTTCATCCCGGTAGAAGGTTCCCGTGGGATAATTTCCGACATACACGCTGGCAACAGCTAGTATATTAAGACATAGGATACTTTTCATCCCGGTAGAAGGTTCCCGTGGGATAATTTCCGACATACACGCGGGCAACAGCTAGTATATTAAGACATAGGATACTTTTCATCCCGGTAGAAGGTTCCCGTGGGATAATTTCCGACATACACGCGGGCAACAGCTAGTATATTAAGACATAGGATACTTTTCATTCCGGTAGAAGGTTCCCGTGGGATAATTTCCGACATACACGCGGGAGAAGCCGCGGGAAACAGCTAGTATATTAAGACATAGGATACTTTTCATCCCGGTAGAAGGTTCCCGTGGGATAATTTCCGACATACACGCGGGCAACAGCTAGTATATTAAGACATAGGATACTTTTCATCCCGGTAGAAGGTTCCCGTGAGATAATTTCCGACATACACGCGGGCAACAGCTAGTATATTAAGACATAGGATACTTTTAATCCCGGTAGAAGGTTCCCGTGGGATAATTTCCGACATACACGCTGGCAACAGCTAGTATATTAAGACATAGGATACTTTTCATCCCGGTAGAAGGTTCCCGTGGGATAATTTCCGACATACACGCGGGAGAAGCCGCTGGCAACAGCTAGTATATTAAGACATAGGATACTTTTCATCCCGGTAGAAGGTTCCCGTGGGATAATTTCCAACATACACGCGGGAGAAGTCGCTGGCAACAGCTAGTATATTAAGACATAGGATACTTTTCATCCCGGTAGAAGGTTCCCGTGGGATAATTTCCGACATACACGCTGGCAACAGCTAGTATATTAAGACATAGGATACTTTTCATCCCGGTAGAAGGTTCCCGTGGGATAATTTCCGACATACACGCGGGCAACAGCTAGTATATTAAGACATAGGATACTTTTCATCCCGGTAGAAGGTTCCCGTGGGATAATTTCCGACATACACGCGGGCAACAGCTAGTATATTAAGACATAGGATACTTTTCATTCCGGTAGAAGGTTCCCGTGGGATAATTTCCGACATACACGCGGGCAACAGCTAGTATATTAAGACATAGGATACTTTTCATCCCGGTAGAAGGTTCCCGTGGGATAATTTCCGACATACACGCGGGCAACAGCTAGTATATTAAGACAGGATACTTTTCATCCCGGTAGAAGGTTCCCGTGGGATAATTTCCGACATACACGCTGGCAACAGCTAGTATATTAAGACATAGGATACTTTTCATCCCGGTAGAAGGTTCCCGTGGGATAATTTCCGACATACACGCTGGCAACAGCTAGTATATTAAGACATAGGATACTTTTCATCCCGGTAGAAGGTTCCCGCGGGATACTTTCATCCCGGAAGAAGGTTCCAGCGGGATACTTTCATCCCGGTAGAAGGTTCCCACGGGATACTTTCATCCCGGAAGAAGGTTCCCGCGGGATACTTTCATCCCAGAAGGTTCCCGCGGGATACTTTCATCCCGGTAGAAGGTTCCCGCGGGATACTTTCATCTCGGTAGAAGGTTCCCGCGGGATACTTTCCGACATACACGCGGACGAAGCCGCGGGCAACAGCTAGTATATTAAGACATAGGATACTTTCATCCCGGTAGAAGGTTCCCGCGGGATACTTTCATCCCGGTAGAAGGTTCCCGTGAGATAATTTCCGACATACACGCGGGCAACAGCTAGTATATTAAGACATAGGATACTTTTCATCCCGGTAGAAGGTTCCCGTGAGATAATTTCCGACATACACGCGGGCAACAGCTAGTATATTAAGACATAGGATACTTTTCATCCCGGTAGAAGGTTCCCGTGGGATAATTTCCGACATACACGCTGGCAACAGCTAGTATATTAAGACATAGGATACTTTTCATCCCGGTAGAAGGTTCCCGTGGGATAATTTCCGACATACACGCGGGAGAAGCCGCTGGCAACAGCTAGTATATTAAGACATAGGATACTTTTAATCCCGGTAGAAGGTTCCCGTGGGATAATTTCCGACATACACGCTGGCAACAGCTAGTATATTAAGACATAGGATACTTTTCATCCCGGTAGAAGGTTCCCGTGGGATAATTTCCGACATACACGCGGGAGAAGCCGCTGGCAACAGCTAGTATATTAAGACATAGGATACTTTTCATCCCGGTAGAAGGTTCCCGTGGGATAATTTCCAACATACACGCGGGAGAAGTCGCTGGCAACAGCTAGTATATTAAGACATAGGATACTTTTCATCCCGGTAGAAGGTTCCCGTGGGATAATTTCGGACATACACGCGGGAGAAGCCGCTGGTAACAGCTAGTATATTAAGACATAGTATACTTTTCATCCCGGTAGAAGGTTCCCGTGGGATAATTTCCGACATACACGCTGGCAACAGCTAGTATATTAAGACATAGGATACTTTTCATCCCGGTAGAAGGTTCCCGTGGGATAATTTCCGACATACACGCGGGCGAAGCCGCTGGCAACAGCTAGTATATTAAGACATAGGTTACTTTTCATCCCGGTAGAAGGTTCCCGTGGGATAATTTCCGACATACACGCGGGCAACAGCTAGTATATTAAGACATAGGATACTTTTCATCCCGGTAGAAGGTTCCCGTGGGATAATTTCCGACATACACGCTGGCAACAGCTAGTATATTAAGACATAGGATACTTTTCATCCCGGTAGAAGGTTCCCGTGGGATAATTTCCGACATACACGCGGGCGAAGCCGCTGGCAACAGCTAGTATATTAAGACATAGGATACTTTTCATCCCGGTAGAAGGTTCCCGTGGGATAATTTCCGACATACACGCGGGCGAAGCCGCTGGCAACAGCTAGTATATTAAGACATAGGATACTTTTCATCCCGGTAGAAGGTTCCCGTGGGATAATTTCGGACATACACGCGGGAGAAGCCGCTGGCAACAGCTAGTATATTAAGACATAGTATACTTTTCATCCCGGTAGAAGGTTCCCGCGGGATAATTTCATCCCGGTAGAAGGTTCCCGCGGGATACTTTCATCCCGGTAGAAGGTTCCCGCGGGATACTTTCATCCCGGTAGAAGGTTCCCGTGGGATAATTTCCGACATACACGCGGGCGAAGCCGCGGGCAACAGCTAGTATATGTACTATTTAATTATGGAATTTCTTGTGTAGAAATTCATTATTCTGATAACAACATATCACTAACCTCTGAAGAATGTACCAGAATTCTGACAATGCTTGAAGACGGGCGCAGACAGCGTTAAACAGCGAGAACTGTTGATGTGTCGCTATCAACCGTTCAAAGAGTGCTCCAGCGATTTGAAGAAACCAGATCTAATATTCGCAGACGAACAGGCCAAACAAGGTGCACGACAGCGCGGGAGGATCGATATAATAATGATGTCAGCAATGTTGAGAAATCGATTTCAAACGGCTGTTAAAGTCAACAATCACCTTCTACGTGCTGGAGGGAACAATCCTAGCACGTGTACAGTGAGGCGGCGTTCTTGCTGAAGCAAACTTAAAGCCATTTAGACCTACAAATGATCCAAAACTGGAAAGGCAGCATCGACAGTCAAGGCTGTGTTACGCTAGAGAACACATGAAATGGACTCTGGATGACTGGTCAAGAGTAATGTTTTCGGACGAGCCGAGGTTCATGCTATACCTATATATAGCATGAACCTCGGCTCGCACGATGGAAGGCGAAGAGTCTACACAAGACCAGAAGAGCGCTATAACCAAGTTTGCATTGAAGAGAAAGTGCCATACGGCGGAGGTTCCTTACACGTGTGGTCAGGAATTTCTTCCGAAAGCCACACCTAGTGTGACCACGCTAGTGTGACCACGCTAGTGGTGATAAAAAATCGCACTTTAACTGCAGAAAGATACATGAATGAAAAAAAAAACATAACTTAAAAAAAAAACTTTACTTAAATTAGTATGTTGACCCATTTTTAGTAAACATGGGCGAGAACACCACCTTTATGCAAGATAAAGCTCGGATAGCGGCTAACTAGGTACCTTGAAGATGTCGCTATCACATGCATTGAGTGGCCAGCACGCAGCCCAGGGACGATGTCTACGCCCGCGAATTTCCCCTCCAATCACGCTTCGTGAACTGAAAGAAGCACTGATAGAGGAATGGGAGAGTATTTCAACAAATTACTAAAATGTGTAAAAATTGCATATTTGATACCGTAGCACATTTTTCGAAATCTAGTGAAAATGTTGATTTTCACTTAACTTACTTTTTTTTATTTGAGATGGGTTTGCTCTTGACTCTAGTCTAGGTCAGAGGTGACAGGGACAAAATTGACGATGGAGTGAGCTTACCCAGAAGACGCCTGTTCACTCTCACTTTGAAGAGATTAGGGTTGTATGCGCTCGGAAACACAGACGCAGGTAGTGAGTTCCACTCTCTTCCTGTGCGCATTATAAAAGATATTTAGGAACGCTTAGTGCGAATTGGTGGCATATCAACCAGGTAGGGACTTTTATTCAAAATAAACTTCATAATCTTGAATTTTTATAACATTGATTTTAAGCTCTATAAAATTGTTTATAATACAGTCTTTATTTCATAAAGCTAGCTCAAATATTTTGGAAGTTATTGAGGTATTTGTTACCGACCCGCCTTCTTTGCGGCCCAGTGTATTAAGTACCTATTATAACAATTAATATTATTATTAACTCTTTTCCCATTGCGTATGTAATAAAACTGTATAATAGGTAGGCTAATCTAAATATAAAAGAATCTAACAAGAAAGCGATTCGATCTGATACTTGACCTTTGGAGATTCAGATAAGAAATATATGTATTAGGTACCTAGGTATAACAAAGACATAATAAATATCTATAAAAAAGACATAATAACATGCCTTTATTTTTAAGCATTCCTTTCCAAAGAAATACTATTTAACATTAAAGATTAAAAGGTACAGGAGCCCATTAAAATGACTATAAAGTAGGCTGGACAAATGTGGCTACTAAGTAATAACAGCCGCACGTTCGACCCATCAAGTTATGCTACGCTGTCCGGGATTGGTCCGTGGATCTTTATACACCGAGACCTCTTCGAGCCTCGGAAAGCTCGTTAAGCCGTTGGTTCCGGCTGTCATTCGTGGATCTTTGACAGTCGTTACGGGTCGGCAGAAGCCCGAAAGTCTGACAACCAGCCTTACCAAAGGGTATCCGTATTACCCAGTAGCTGGATTGTGGAGGTCAGATAGGCAGTCGCTCCAAGTAAAATACTGGTATTCAGCTGCATCCGGTTAGACGTGAAGCCGACCCCAACATAGTTGAGAAAAGGCTAGACAGATTGATAGGCTGGTTAAATTCCACTGATTCTGATAAGAGCATTGGCGGTCATTAGTTTTATTGTATAATAAAATATATCAAAAGAAAGAACTTTTAAATATGTATCATTTATTTATAATCTTTACATAACCAAGGTCTTAGGTCATCGATAAGACTTATGATAAAGCCGATCTCTGCTTCATTACATTATAGAAGTCATTATTGTAAGTGATGTTGTGTTCATGAGAACTTGTGTAGAGTAAGTTTCAGTAGGTATTTATTTTTCTATAGATTTTCTTTAGTTAATTTCAGAAGACGAAGAAGACAATCATATTTTCCTATTTATTAAAGATTTAAACAACTACCTAGTCAGATAGTGCGGCACTGGCAGTCGTAAAGAAATAAGATCACACTAAAGTTCCTTTCTTTCGGGTAACGACTAGTAAAAAAGGACCATACCGTTTTTAGTATCAAAGATGGTGTCTTTTCTTCTTTTAGCGGCCAATAACCAAATCTTGTTTTTCTCGTACAGAATAGTGTAATAAACGAAACTTATTTGACATGCATATCTGTGTTACGCAAAACTGAAATTAAAAAAAAAAAGAAAAAAAAATACGAATTACGCCCGAAATTCACGGGAGGGTGTACCGAATATTCAAACGTCCAAAAACATTTAACGGCTATTTTGCTGCAACTTAACACAAACCTTGCATCTAGGAGTCAAAAATTTCCTACAAACCTAAGAAATACATACAAACTTCTAACTCTTACATCTCATTTCGGACTGAGTTTAGAGATATGCATGTCAAATAAGTTTCATTTGTTACACTTTTCTGTACTAGAAAAAAAAGATTTGGTTGATGGCCGCGAGAAAAAAAAGACGCCAATTTCAGGCATCGGCTTTTGTCTAGCTAACTAGTTTGTCTTGATTCATAATTAACCAAAAACTAATGATGTGTTTTAACAAAATAAAATATAAAATTTCAAAAGTTATCAAAAACCTTTAATTTGCCTCAAATTATCACCATTATAGCAAAGCCCTACATACGAGGGCTGCGATTAGGACAAAGAATTTGGCAC
Source organism: Dicycla oo (assembly GCA_948252095.1). Taxonomy (NCBI): domain Eukaryota; kingdom Metazoa; phylum Arthropoda; class Insecta; order Lepidoptera; family Noctuidae; genus Dicycla; species Dicycla oo. The sequence continues at coordinate 22,293,108 of OX411716.1, forward strand.
ACCTAACGTTCCTATTTGCTATCTTATCATATCTCTTAAAGATAATACCATATCATCGGGCACACAATGTTCCAACACTTTAGTCGGCCAGTACAATAGCAAGCCACCTGTTGTCGTCAAAACTGATAAAAAATAATGTGATGAACATTTAGAAAGTGTGAAAATGGGTGTTAAAGTTCTAGCTTTAATAGCACTTGTAGTTGTTTGTGTTTATGGACAAGACAGTACAGTAGAAAACAACATCACAAATAATGTTGGTGAGGACAATATAATAAGTGATGACGCGGTATTATTAGAAACGTCTACAGAAAACGTTGAAGTAAAGGAAGATGAGATTGAGGATGCAAGTCACGACACGGCTGAATTGCAAATAAGGAGTGGGAAGTACCAGCTGAGTGATGGACTAGTGGGAGAAGAGCAGCTAGCGTTAGATGCTGTTGATTTCAACGCCAATAATGAGGCGATACAGAGTGAAAAACAGCTACTGTCTCCGGTCACCACTCAAATTACGAATAATGAATACGGTAAGTAACTTGATAAATAAATAATTTATTATATTCTAAGACAATACTGAAAACATAGTCTTCCATATAATCAAAATGAAATGCCGACAGTTGGTAAGCGCATCACTTCAGAATGGCTGGACCGATTTGACAATTTTTTGTTCTAAAACATTCGTGATAGTCCGAATCAGGTTCTTACGGAAAGAAATAATTGAAAAATTGCTGAGAAAATTAAAAAAAATCGGGAAAACTGAAAGTGAATTTTCTATGAATTATTGGAATTTGGACAGGACAACGTCTGTCGAGTCAGCTAGTTATTAATAAAGTAAAATATCTAACAAAGCAAGGTAAGGTATCAAAGGTTGTAAAACCAAAACCCAAGATAATCATGACCTCGCTGTTTACTGATACTAAATCAATGGTTATAGTACATTGGTATGTTTGCGCAAACGTTGGCTCACATAGTTTTCATAGATGACACAGAAGGGACGCGTGACAAACATTGCCAAATGTTTGACAATGTTTAAGAGATGAGATAGATAAAGATTTTGAATTAGGTGCGTAAATAGCACCTTGCTGTTCTCAAATACGAGTATAAAAGCATAAAAGGGATCGTCATATGTACGAGGTAATTTAGGCGTCTCATATTGTTTATGACCTGTAATCTCTAAGCTATTGTATAATTTTAAGTATGATTCACATGACACAAGATGAGTAACCGTTAATTATAATGTACATAAATGTAGCGTGACGTCATTCCATTCAGTATTTATACTGATACAAAGGCTGGTAATAAAGGATACAATGAACTACCCTGATCCCGTAAAATGTAGAACAAACTCAATCAATTAATTACGCGGTAGGTAATCAGTGCCTCTTTGATGAATCTAATAATGTTAATGAAGAAACACATTACAAACATCCTATTGTATAAAACAAACACTAGAACCTACTTTAAAAAGAACATTAAGGTACATTACTCATTTAATATAATCAAATAAATGATGTAGTAATCTATGATAGGGCCGCACCTTACATGATATTACTCGACAAAATAAAGAAATGCATCACTTTTGCAAAAAGTTTAATGCAGACTACTTTTGGAATACGTTGGGTTATACCAATTAAGTACAGAACCAGATAAGGGCTACACACTTTATCAGGAGATAAAAAAGCCGGTCAAGTGCGGTTCGTGTTTGCGTTAGGGCCCTGTATTATACCTTCTGAAGTACTTTTCGTAGCACTGAATGAATAATCGTGATATTCAGAATTTCATGAGGTTCATGAGGCTTGTGTAAAAGAGAAACAATAATATATACAAGGTGTAACCTGTGGTGTAACTTAACGCACAACCTTTATCCCGCGCGGGCTGGCAACGTCGTATTTCTACAGGTTTTTCGTGATATATAATAAATTTAAAGCAAATTACTATTTTTTTCAGCCAACCACTATATCGTTGGTATTGTATTTATAAGTATGTACGCTATTTTTTTTTAGTTATTTTGGTATTTACTCATAAAAATTTTACCAAAATAACTAAAAAAAATGCATACATTTTTTTGTTTAGAATATTACTTGAATTAATAAATAAATAAATAAAAAAAAACATACTAAAAACAACGACGCGAAAACGTGAAATGCCACGTTGCCAGCCCACGTGGGATGAACTTTCTTAAGGGGTCATTGTACTCATCATTATGAACAACATTTACTATGTGACCAAACCTGAAATCGCAAAAAAATCAGCTTTTCCCTACATTTTGACGAGTTATGTGAACATAGGTAGGTAGGGAACAGTTGATTCTTTTTCCCGATTTCAGGTTTGTTCCCATAGTAAAGTTATTCATAATGATGAGTACAATGACACTAATGAATGAAGGGTGCCCATGAATTCAATTCCATTTGCTCAAGAATTGAATTCAATTGTACGTATATGCGTCACCTAACCTAAGCACCAGTGCAAATGCAAATAACATAAGCGAACAATATCAGGTGTATAAATCATTCATACTTCTGCAGTCAATGAATACGTATTATCCCTCCATGCGATCTTTATCGTAACGGAATCTGGGTGAACTTGTACTGAGTAAGTACGAGTAATTACACCGATCATAAGGCTGAAGAAACATTAATTTGCAACAAAGCCTATATTTAAACTCATTAATGAATTCGAACTGTTGAAGGCTGTCTAAAAATTGTTTATCAGGATTAGTCACGTCATGTACCTGCCGTAGTATGGGGGGCCTGTGGCTAAGTAATAACAGCCGCACGGGTCGATCGCTCAGGTTAAGCTGCGCTTGCCACGGTTGGTCCGTGGGTGGGTGACCATCTTTACATACCAAGATCTCTCCGTGCCTCGGAAAGCACGTTAAGCCGTCGATCCCGACTGTCATTCGGGGATTTTTGACAGTCGTTACGGGTCGTCAAAAGTCCAAAAGTCTGACAACGAGTCTTACCAAGGGGTATAGTATTAACCAGTAACTGGGTTGTGGAGGTCAGATACGAGTAGGCAGTCGCTTCATGTAAAATACTGATATTCAGCTGCATCCGGTTAGACTGGAAGCCGACCCCAAGATAGTTGGGAAAAGGCTAGGCAGATGATGATGTACCTGCCGTAGTGTGAAATTCTTCATATTTTCTTACCTTCGAACTTCTTACTTTCGAACAGGCAATTTCATCTTTCTGAATTATTTACTTACCGACGTCTTAAGCATTCGGAAGTACCTGTAATTCATGTTTTGAGTTTATGAGACTGAGTTGACACGATTACTGAAAAATGCGTGCACTGACTGGACAGGCCCACTCTTCCTCATAACACCATTTCAGACACCAATCTACATGGTCTTCACGTGATCGGACCTAGATTATGTCTGGACTTTAAAAGATACTAGTTCTTCTTCTCAGAGTAGTCAGATAGGAAACGCCGACCTCATCTAATTATTAGGGTTCCGTACCTCAAAAGGAAAAACGGAACCCTTATGGGATCACTCGTGTGACTGTCTGTCTGTCCGTCTGTCATAGCCAATTTGCTCCGAATCTAAAATTTGGTACACGTATGAATTTCTGTGACCCAAACTCGGAAGTGTAACGTAAATAAATGAATTTTGAATATGGGAGTCAATTTTGGGAGATAAATAAGAAAATAAAAAGTTTTGCAAACTGTACTGTGTAATATATCCTATGCTTACTATGAGGATCTCGAATATATTTTTATTATAATTGTAAAATAAATCCTGTCAAAGTTATTGAAGAAAATAGATGCAAATTGACCTTATCACCGAAACTACTAAGCCTAACATTTGGAAAAAAAATACAGAAAATAGTTCTATACCTATTGATTACAAGAAAACTTATAAGAAGTCTATGGTCTTAAAACAACATGGTAAATCTCTCAATATTGTGCGTACAAACTTACATTTGCAGTTAGAATGTATGGGAGAACATGTTCGTAGTTGGGATTCATCCCAAGTACGGGAACACTTGGCCGTTTTTTTTTTTTTTTAATATGATTAACGTGTAAAAGTTTTTGTACAAACCTACTTACAGAAACAAAATCATTTATCAATACTGTACGAGAATGAACTTGATAATTATAGCCAGGCTATATCAGTATTGTCTTACGTTTGAAGACCATCGGCTATAGCTACGTAATAGAAGCTTATCTGTATTTTTCTATTCCGTGGCTTCATCAGCTTTAAAATTTCCAGACTCATACAGGACTAAAATATTCAACACCATTACATTACATTCCGAGACCGTTTCATAACCTAAAATTTGTAAGAATAAAATGATTTCATCGCAGTGTTGTCAGAGGATTAGGTTTTTGGGTCAAATGTAGCGTAAGTTGAAATATAGTCAACACAACTAGTTTTGTTTGAAATACTGTTTCTATTCATTAAATCTTGGCTGGAAAGGATATTACTAAAGACATACTCATTATGTTTCGAGATTCTGTATAAATTACACGTGCTGACCATTAGCAGGCTGGTTAAATTCCGTTGTTTCTGAAAAGAGTAGTAAAAAAACTTAAAAACAAAGTTTATATATATATAAACTTTACATAATACACATAGCTACAGTAGGACTAAGTCCTTAGGTCATTGAAAAGATCTAAAATAAAAAGACCTCCGCTTCGTTATATTAAAGAAGATAGTCATTATTACAAGTGATGTTGTGTGCCCGACAACTATGAAAAGCTTAAGCATATTTATATTCAAAACTACGTTATAGTTTTTTGTTTTTTACTTTCGACCACAGTTGAACTCGATACAGGCTTTGTTTTTAAAATGATGGTGATGATGATATCATTATCTACCGGATTTCAACCCCAACTAGTGCATTCTGTGACTTTCAGATGTAGTGGTTGGGAGCTTAGATGTGCTGCTCTTTTATGTGTTCTCATGTCGTATAATATTCAACTTTTGCTCTTCTAAATCCGGTATGGACCAAATGTTGAAATGCTAACACGTAACGGTCATCCTTATTTATAAATTATGGTATGAATGGAATTCCAACCATTTCATAAATCCAAAGCAAAGTTTGTTCTGCAGTTCTTGTTTGATTATGTGCAATGTCTTTTTTTTTTATTTCTAGCCTGTGTTGTCTCACTTCAGGGCAAAGACCCCTTCTCTTCCTAAGGCTCCCTTTCTCATTTCCATTCCTCTCTGTCTGGAGCTAGGTTAGACCAATTCTGTCTGTAGGCGTCAAGCTCGTCTCGCCGTCTTTTCCTGGGTCTATCTCGATGTCGACGGACGTTTTCTGGGACCCATATGGCGGTACATTTGGCCCATGACTCGTTCGACATACGGCAAAAGTGTCCAGCCTGGCCCCACCTGAGCTTGCCTGCTTTGCGGATGATGGAATACAATGCTGCGCTCCAAAACCCAAATCGCCGAAGTCTTGTATTCCTAAAACGGTCCGTTAATCTGACTCCAAGAATGCTGCGCTCCAATCAATCTGCCTAGCCTTTTCCCAACTATGTTGGGGTCGGCTTCCAGTCTAACCGGATGCAGCTGAATACCAGTTTTTTACATGGAGCGACTGCCTATCTGACCTCCACAACCCAGTTACTGGGTAATACGATACTCCTTGGTAAGACTGGTTGTCAGACTTTCAGGCTTCTGACGACCCGTGACGACTGTCAAAGATCCACAAATATCAGCCGGGACCAACGGCTTAACGTGTTTTCCGAGGCACGGAGGAGTTTCAGTATGTAAAGATGGTCAATGGTCACCCATCCACAGAGCAACCCCGGGAAGCGTAGCTTAACCTGATGGATTGACCCGTGCGGCTCTTATTACTTAGCCACGACATTATTATTCATTATATTTATCTAGATCAGGTATCTACGCGTACCTTCTTTGACAATTATTTATCAGTTACACGTTCTTTATTTAGCACAGTTTGCTACCACGCCCAGACTTAATATAAGGTTTAAAATTTAAATCATTGCTATCTACATTCAGCTATTTGGAAATAACAAGTACTTAATTCCTTTCATGTCATCATATCAACTATTTTCTAGCTAACTCACTACTCTAGTCTGCACAAGAGAATGATGATATTTAATTTATAGCACAGAAATTTAAAAAAAAAATTTTTTTTTTCGGAGACCCTTAACTGAATATGGTTAAAATTTCGGTATGTGATACATAAGAGTACAGTGTATCGACTCCTTTACTCTGGACTACTATTTACGACACATCCTGTATAAATTACAAAAATCGAGATGTGTGTGACTATGTAACAATGGCTTATCTAAATCACACAAACTAGATGCTCAGTTTGATAGCTATTCTTGATAATTGTAATGAGTCAGACTGAATGAATGACAAACTACACGTCATGTTTGCTACTGAAACTAAAGCAATTAAGTCATAAAGTAGTTATTTCCGGCTGAAAACTTGGAAAACTCGGTCACAGCATTGCTGTTACCCTGATCGATAGGTAGATTAACACCAATCAGTATCGATATTATCAGAAAGAGGCTACGGTATTTGATGAATTCTTGGTCCAAGTTTATCCAAATAAAGTAACCTTTATCCTTAGTCGTTTATTTGGTTATTAGTATTACTTACACAGTTTGGCTAATTTTAGGATTTTCGTTTAGGTATTAATTGTAAACTCTACGTTACTTTACGTTAGGGTGTATCACAGACGAGTGATCGGGTGTGGTACAGACCATCAAACTGAACAACTTTTTCCCGGGGACCAGCATCGTAATCGTAAAAAAAATCAGTCGTCCCATACATTTGGTCAAGTAGGTATTGAAGTTTTGTATGGGACAACATTTTTTTTTACGATTATGATGATGGTCCCTGGGAAAAAGTTGTTCAGTTTGATGGTCTGTACCACACCCTTAAGTTTGATCACTTATCTGTGATACACCTTGTATAGGTTTAGCGAGAATCTGATTTGAACCTGCTGCCATATGATTTCTGGACGAAAGTGAAGTTTTTTTTTTGTAACGAGGTATACGTTACAAAAAAAAAACTGGTGGTTACAGTCTTTTCACAAATATTTTACCTCTAACAGCAGCGACACAACCTTGCTGTAACGAAGATAATGACTGTGATATCGACAGACTTGTCAGTGGCAAACCTGAAAGCAACCTTACAATAACGAAAAGTTAAATTTTTATTTTTATTAATTATTTTTTATTTATCTTTTTTTTTATTTTAATGGACTGTGTCTGAAACACAAGATTTTTATTTACTTTATTTTATTTATTTATAATAACGAAAGGTTAAATTTTAATTTTAAAAACCCCGACACAAATTTACACTAGTGTTGCCCAAATGCAAGAACAAGACGAGACTTAGCCAGTCTTGGTCTTGGTCTTGCGCCAATACACCTGGTCTTGGTCTTGGTCTTGGTCTTGCGCTCCCAGTCTTGGTCTTGGTCTTGGTCTTGCAGCAAGAGTCTTGCAAGTCTTGCAATTACCTATTAGTCTATTACTATTTATTAAAGTTTACTTTAAATCTTAGAAAAACGTATTAGAATTGGAACATTGTGAGCTTGAATTAACATAGCCATAGTAAAGATCAAGCAGATTAATAAATAACTGAAGATTTGATAAGAAATTCGAAAAATCAACTGACCTATATGTCGTTTTCCATGGAAGTAACTGTTTCTTAATAAACATTTATGATTTATAAGCTTACATTTGCTAAAACATGTAAAAAAACAAATTAATTACAATAACTTGACTGTATTTTAAAGAACAATACTTATCTGTCTAGAAAGAGATTGAACCCTCAACTTATAAGAAATTTAATAAAAGAGTTTTACGATTTATCATTTATTTGAATAAAAAATAAAATACAACACAAATCAACAGCTTTATCATTAGGTTATGATACTTTATATCAATTTTTTTGACCAAGAATTAATACAAAGTAACCATCTGGCTGACTCATCACTTAACCTATTTCTATGTTTTCTAATTACTAATGATGCTTTAGAAAATAACCTCTCAGCAGGTACTGAAGTTGCAGGTATTGAGAGAAAACCACGGGCCATTTTCGATAAAATCGGATACTCTGTCTCATGCGTCCTCCACCAATCTAAAATGTCTTCCGAGCTGGCAGTTCTTGGTTTTCTCAGGTACTCCTCCAACTCGTCTATCACTAAGCCTTGAAGACAAGATCCAGATGACGTCGAGGGACATTCATAGAGTTTATCAAAGTCTATTACGTCTTCATCTTCATCACATACTTTATTTTCTTTTTCTGGTAATTCCAGAGATTTGTTCAGTGAGTGTAGACTTTTATATTCTTCATAAAGTTCATTGAACTTGCGCAGACTTTCTGTTTTAAGTTGCTTCCCCCACATTGTCAGGTCAAAAGTCTGAGCCTTATGCCTTGGGTCTAAAATTAAAGAAGTACAATAAATCCAGTTGCTCTTCTTGTAATGTTTAAGCATTTTGTCTCGAGCTGCTTGGAAAGCTAGAATGAGCCTTTCATCCACTTCAGATCGATTAGGTTTCTCATCTAACTGTTTTACCATGGATTCAATTTTATCTAGCAAGAGATTGAATGATACAATGACTAGCGGTAATGTAACATATTTGCCTCCACCAAGTTTTGTACTTAAAAGTTTAAAGTTTATTAGAAATTTATGTAATTTTTCGAGTACCTGCCATTCATTAGCTGTGATTTGAAAATCATTTAATTCGGTGACAGAACTGCACAATATGTCAATGCCCGCTCTCACTTTTAAACCAAATCCAATCATATCATGTGTGGAATTCCATCTCGTTGGACAGTCAAGAATGGCATTTAGATTTGATGGCACGCCAGCTGCTTCACAAGCAGACTGAAACTTCTTCTTCACTATCTCACTTCTTTTTATTTTACTGGAAATACTGCGTAACTTTGTTACAGATGTACGCGAGTCAGCAATATTTGGTGCAGATTCTTCATCTTCCTCATCCTCAGTTTCGTCTGCATAGTCTTCGTACTGCTGATCTTGCGCGTTAGTGTCAGACTCACAGTGTAATGCTAAGGTCTTTAATAAATCTTGTACACCAAGGTTTAAAATGTGAGCAAAGCACCGGAAATGTTGATTGTCTGAATCAAAGTGTGGCGGCAGCTGTTTGCCCAGTTCATACATAAATTTGGTATTTGCAGTTGCGTTGTCGACCGTGATACCTTGTATTTTATCAATTATGCCATATTCCAATAAACATTCATGGAAAATCGTTGCAATATCTTCCCCAGTATGTCGACCGCGTGATGGTATAAAATCAAGAACTACAGATTGATACTTCCATTCGTTGTCTATATAATGAATAGTAACCCCGTAGTAACTCCTACCAGCAATTGACGTCCACCCATCAATGGTAAAAGACATTTTAGATGATAATTGTTGAAGTCGTTCCTTGAGATTCAATTGGAGCTCTTCAAATCGCTCTTTGACTTTCCTTCTAAGTGTAGACCTTTTAGGAAACACCATATTAGGGCAAATACGTCGAAAATATACTTGTGTAGCTTCGTCATCGAAAAATGAGAAGGGAAGATATTTTTTCACCACCCAATCAACTGTAGCTGTCGTGATGTTGTCACTGCTGTTTTCCGACTGAAACAAAACAATAAATCTTGTGTTATTATTTAAAACATACTAGGTTTGAGCGTATAAGAGGAGGAGGTTTGTTGTTGTTAAATCGAGAAAATCGTTAAATTAATATTTGTTATATTAAGGTTGCACTGTACTGTAATTTACCAAAATAAAGTACTTAGTTGTTACTGGCCGATTAAATGAAAATATGGGTGTTTATAAAAAATATTTAAGACGATAATTACATACTTTATATGTCGCACCCCTAGATGAAAACACCACTAACTCAAAAATACTTACGTAAGTTAATGGCGTTTTTGAAAGTATCGCATGAATAGCTACGCGGAGTTAAAATTCTTTTAACTGTTAAAAAAATATTCTTACCTGTCCACTTCTTCCAGCGGTTACTAAAAAGCTTGTGATATCTCCACTTAATTTTGGTTTAACAGGAAGAAATATTTCTGATTCCTTTTTGTGGAAAGATATTAGATGTTTCCTTAAGCCTGAAGTGTTTCTGTTTTTCATTTTTATTTCAATCTTTTTATGTTGGCACAATTTACAGAAGGCAGTTTGGGATGCATGAATTATTTCGAAAAACTCCTCAAATTTGCTTTTGGGTCTTTTAGATCTGTGACTCAAACTCTCGTTACTCGGACTAGAATAATTTGAATCTTCGTCACTCATATTAAATTGTACACGTGATACGTTTTTAGAAAACAACGAGAATTAGTAAAAACAATTATTAAGTTAGACTCGAAGCACAGCTCAATTGGAAATGACTGGAATTAAAATAATTCCTTTATTTATAGTACGTTTCCTTGCTTTCTACCGCGCCGCCTCGCCACGTGCCGGCTCTATGAAAAGGATGCCGCCGCAAATCAAACAATGCCACGTGCGGCGTACAAACACACACTAAATATTACCTACTTGTACAGACGCGACGCGTGAATAAAATAGAATTAGTGCCAATCACTATTCTTTACATATAAGTGAATGTTTTGGCGTACATCTATACTAATATTATAAAGCTCATCATCTCTCTCAGAGATATTCGGGCTGGTAAGTAATACAAAACTCTTATCGCAGGCTTTTTATTTTATTAGTAGTAAGTACCTACGCTTTTTATATTATTTTATTAGTTTTGTAGAATTTTTTTACACGTTTCAAGTATATTTAAAAGTGGCTACAATATTTATTAAACGGGTGATATTTGAACACTTTTTTGCTATTTTTTCTTGTAAAAACTTAAGAAATATAATGACTAAATGTACAATAATAGTACCTAAGTAATTAGTTTAAAACCATATAAGTAATCAATATTATAATATATACTTGCTAGAATGAATTAATATGACATCTACTACCTATCCTTGCCATTTTATCCTAATCATAATACTACTTGCGTGATCAGTATAATGTATTCATTTTCATTCTAAGCACTCTGAAACTTATTTATTCTTTGGAACACCTGTAGGTACTCTTAAAAAAATTCGAAATTATTTTGCATGAGTATACCTACGCCCTATGACGGCAATCAAATAGTGTCACAAATGTTATGATTTCGGCGTGGCGGCAACGATTGTTTTAGATTTCAAAAGAAGCCGCCGGCGCGTGTATCATAACCATGTACTTCCGAAAAGCGGCAAATTTCTTTGAGAAGTAAGTACAAAACCTTTCATGCCGCATTATCAAAGTGCCGATGGTTAAAACATAACTATGCATGCACTCAGTTTGATTTTAATAGATATTTTTTTATTCGCTATGTTTATGGTATTAGTCGTAATGCGCATAGGTCCAGTTTTTCATATTCTTTGATACAGTTTTTTGCGTCGCATAGAATTCCTAAGCGTACCTACCTATACACCGAACTGTTACACCTAACTACTCAGTGAAATAGCGCTAAGTCCTAGCTGCAAGACGCAAGAGTCTTGCAGGCTATGTCTTGTTCTTGCTCAAGTCTTGCACGGTCAGTCTTGGTCTTGGTCTTGCTAAAAATACGCGGTCTTGTTCTTGGTCTTGGTCTTGCAAAAACGCAAGAACAAGACCAAGACTGCAAGACCAAGACTGAATTTGGGCAACACTAATTTACACTCATTTCTGTTTGCTACTCCATCATCAGACCCTGATTACCATATATCTATGACCATTGAGACCATTCCAATGAGCTCTAATACGATACCTATGCTGTAAGTTGGTGATGGAATTGGGTATCCTGCATATTCCAAGTACAGCATTACTTGGAATATGCTGCAGCGTCAATTTAAGGTTACTATGTTATTCAAATATGTATAATTGATTTAACATAATACCAAATTTCGACTCGATCATACCTGAGAGATTAGAAAGGTGCTGATAATCTTCAAACGGCTGAATATATTTTCTTGAATGAGAAAGAAGAACACTCTCGATCAAGTCCTTTACCTTTAAACAAAACATTTAAAAAATTTGTAGTCGTTTGGGAGCTACGATGCCACAGACAGATACACAGATACATACGATGAACTTAGAACTAGAGATCGGAATAGGTATAGCATAAATACCTAAACTTAGAGGAAAGTAGTAACAAGTGTGGATTATACTTCTTATAAAATCCCTGAATGATAAACATGACGATTAAATCTCGGGATTTAAGAAATTGTGCGAATTTTCGAAAATCTTAAAAAGTAACACCCTGTACTTTTATGGCATCAATCAATAGGATCAATCATAACGAACAAAACTCTTTAATTAAAATTTAGTCCAATCAATAGATTTTTTGTAAATAGATAACTGCTCATATTTTGCAATAAATTACCAGCGTTGTGTCATCCCGCTTCTCGTTCTTTTCTATGCAGTCCAACAGTGATCGCGATTTTACGGGAGCACAAGCCTTAAGCATTGGTTGCTATGAACGGAACATATCTTGTGTACTTATAACATCACTGAGTAGGTCCTTAGTATCGTAATTAAACATAAACGACATTCATGATGCATAAAACTAAAATTGTTTACAGAAAGTGGTGAAACAAAGAGGCGTTGCAAGGTGCTAAAATGACATCAGCTTGTGTACTAGGAATCGTTCGTCCGATATCGACTGATAACTTATCATTATCGGGGCCTAGTGTCGATACCAAACCACGAATACTTGTTTGAACATTTCACAAATTATTGATCGACTAATCATTTTTGTTTTAATATAGAACTATAATTATCTTGAATACTCTAAATTATGACACAATCATACACTATCGATGTCACTAACATACTACAATGACACGTGAAGGTGTGAAGGTGAACTACACTCCAGGTGAAGGAAAACATCGTGAGGAAACCTGGACTTATAGTTAAAATAAGTCGAAAAACGCCCAGCCGTCTAGAGCAAGCATGGTGATTAACGCTCGAGCCTTCAGTGTATAAGAAGAGGCCTTTGCCCTGCAGTAGAACAATAATAGGCTCAAAAATCAAAATAGAAAGTCATTTATTCAAACTACGCTGAGATTCCGCATTTTTCGAACGTCAAAATTATATAAGACAGTCCCCCAAAAACGCCTGCCCTTCACCACTTTCTAGTGCTTTAGCTGGGAAGAAGAAGTGGCGCAACAAACTCCCCAGCAGCACGGCTGTCTGTCAGTTAGAAAACCTAGATTCTATACATCGATCACTAATAACGAACTGTTCTTTATTATTGATCGATGATACTATACATGTATGTAAAGTAGGTAATTAACATTACGAAACATAAAACAATAAATTAAATTATTTGCCACATGTCATCTAGCACTCGCCAATATACCAATAAAAACAAAGTAAACTAAAAAACAATGAATAAATAAATAGTTCGATGTAGAAAATGGTGATAAAATTAGTACAAACAATTTTGATAAAATTAGTAAACCTCTTGAAATCGTACAAGACACAAAATACTTAACTATACCATTTTTCACGGACAATATCCACAAAATTACAATAAAAACGAGAACCTCGATTCTCTACCATACCATTTACTTTAGCGTAGCAAAAACTATACTTCAGTAAATCGACATCATCATTATTTTAGTCGAAAATCAATGCCGGATGCCGTCAACTCTAAGTCATGGGTCCACCTTGCGAAAGAAGTATGAAATGTATAATCCAATCTCAATATTATCTTCCAGCCCACATCGACGGCCGAGTCCTACCAGACACGAGCTATCAGAACAATGGCCAGCCTTACGTCATCACAACCGCGAGGCTGGCCCAGATCAGAGGCAACTTCATGTACTGGTTCTACGATCAGGGAGGAAACGAGGGTATCGGAGACTACCAGAGGGACATCCACACGTCCACTCCTCAGATCCATAAGAACTTCAACTTTCAGCTGCCGTTCTTTGGGTTTAGGTTTAATTACACCAGGGTGAGTAAAAGAAGCAGTCGGTTGCAGAGCGGAATTAAATTTTTTCAGCTAGGCGTTTTCGCTGCTTATCAGAATTCGCGGCTTAGCAAGATTTCTAAGTAACCAGAGTGACTGCTATGCACTGAAGACGAATACAATTTTGATAATGACCAATAACTGCAGAACTAATGCTAATTTAATTCTAGATGCTTTTACTTATTTTATCTAAGTACTTGACCTACCTAGTTTTTGTATGGGTCTTAAAAATACATATATCCAGCTAGTTTTCTCGTTTACACCCCAACTAACAGATTGACACACTATTTAGTAAACATTTTTCTCTCTCTCCAGCTATCAATGAACGGCTACATCTACTTCAGTGACCCGCCAGACCACTACACGTACCCGCTGTCCTTCCCAGTGAGGGACTGGCCAGATGTCAATGACCCCTCATTCATCGGTATCTTCTTCAGCAAGTGCCGTATCGGCAGCCAGCGTCAGGAGGACCCTGATCAGAGGAGACCTGGAGTCTACTTTAGGATGGACAGGGATTTGCAAGTAAAGATCATAATAGGAGAAGTTATTAACCAGTGCGCAATTTCATGTCATCATGTCATCGAATTTGTCAAACTATTCATCATTAGGCTTGTAAAAGTGTTACTATACAACTGCTTCTCAATGATCCCAAAATTTGAGTCTAGCTAGCTCCAACTACATATCAGAATTAACCCCTTGTATCTGTGAGCATGGATTCACACGTGTCTTAATATATATTTTATTGTGACTGTAATTGTGGCAGTCAACACGTTAATTAATGACCAGTAGCTGTAATTTCTTCATAAAATCATCAGTATACTCCTACCATTTTCTCAATAGAATATAATTGAAATTTACTTATTTTCCTCTAGACCCGCACAGACCAGCTTGGCGTTGAGATGAGGGAGCGTGTCACCTGGGACATCCGTCAGGGCGTCATCGGTTCCGAGACGTTCTTCCCAAAGCATGCGGTCACTATCACCTGGAAGAACATGTCCTTCGCTGGAGGCATTGACAACTCGCTGTTCATGGTGAGTTTGATTGATTTATTTAGTAATATTTTTACACAAGTGTGCAATAACGAAAATTATCTGTCAAATAAGTTAACAAGTACTTATCCTTGATAAGTAACAGGCAATTATTACACGAGAGTTTTGTAGAATAGAAAAAGTGAGGAGGTGTCTTGGGCGTAGGGCTTGGAACGAAGTTTCTTTCTCTAAGTATGTTTTTTAGCGACATAGGGAAATAACAAATTAACGAGGTTCAAGTTATCGAGATGCCACTGAAGTAATCATATGAACGCTTCTTCGTTACCTACGTGAGGATTTCTACCAGTCAACTCGCACGCAAGCCGCGTTAAAGAACTGCGTTCCAAAAAATAACTAGTGGTCTAAACAGACGGTAAAAAAATGCATGAATATTGACAATCAATTGACTCACTGCGAAACAGCTTCTCCCTAAATATTTCACATTTCAAGTCTTCCATCAATTTCTTTTTCTTCTACTCAAATTAATCAACTTTAATCTACAGACAAACACTTTCCAAATGGTGTTGGCAACTGACGAAGTATTCACGTACGCGATCTTCAACTATCTGGAGATCAACTGGAGCTCGCACACGGAAGCTGGTGGTGATACCACCACGGGAGAAGGTGGTGTGCCAGCTTACGTAAGTACAAGACTTGTTAAACTACCATCTAGTCTAGGTGCCGGTGTATCTACAGGTATTTCAGCTTTGTCTCTGCTGGTATTTTAGATGTACACTCGACTACTACTACTAGCTACTTCTAGTATAAGCTGATCTGGCTATGTATAGGATTTCCGTATAATGAGGGGTCAGCTTATACTGGAAATGTGGAGCTCGATATGCAGCTGTGTGTATAGTCAGGGAAACCGATTTTTAAGTAAATTGACTATCAATTAATGAATGACCTGTTCATAAGCATAACTTTGTACACTACCCTGTCTACAGTCAGGAGGACCTAGGAGGTGATCATCACGCAGCAGATACTGATTGTGTCCTTATTGTTTGCCACCCCTAGTACATAAAAAATACTGAGTTTCGTGTATTGGGTATGAGACCAATGAATCTCGTTTTAGAACTAACTTTGAAAATGAAATAAAATTTTTACCACCCGAACCTTACCATGCATAAATTTGATGCAGTGATACGAGTAGCTAGCTAAAATAATTCTAAACTACAACATCAATTGCAGATTGGTTTCAACGCTGGTAACGGAACCCAAAGCTACGAATACAAGCCATACTCACAAGCGTCCGTACTTCGAGACCTGACGGGCAGAGGTTGGGCTAATGGCTTCCCAGGACGACACATATTCAGGATAGACGAGAAAATACTCATGGGGACTTGTAACAAGGATATTGGTGAGTCCCTGACTGATGTTTATGCGTTGGTCTCGTGGTCGCGTGGACTGCTGAGCCTGGGGTCCTGGGATCGATTCCCGGGTCGGGTAAAGTGTTATTGGGTTATTCTATTAGGAATGTCTTAATAACAGCCCGGAGTTTGGAAGTGTGATATCCCCGTGTCTCGGAAAGCACGTTAAGCCGTTGGTCCTGCGCCTGATCTCTCTCCAGTCGTGTCGAATTCCCGTCCCATCGGACTATGAGAGTGAAGGGAAAGAGAGTGCACCTGTGTCTGCGCACACACTTGTGCACTATAAATCTCCCGCGTCGAAGGCTGGTCTCCGCTGAGATTGGTCGCCATGTCCGAAATTCGGGCTGGAGGACTATTATTATTTTTATGCAGTCTTTCAGAAAAAAGTTAAAGGATTTTATCCTTGGTTGATGCAAACCCACTCCTAGCCTACCACAAGCTTACTTAGATGTGCAGAAGTACAAGTAAAGTGGTAGAAATCTGCAATGTCCAGCACACGGGCATTAAAAGTACTTCCAAGTTATAGAAAGAGAATGTCACGGTTTACAAAGCCGATATTTTTTTAATATTGTGTGCCAAATTAACCGCTGCGTATTGTTTATTAGCATCCTTATTTTTAGGTTACACAAAGTTCTGTTAAAATAAAACCTTTTTTCTAACCACCAGATGGAGCGAATCTCCCTTTAATGTTCGCTCCTGAAAGCGGTAACATGTTGGGAGGTACTATCGTCAACATCACTGGTCCTTGCTTTAACCCTGACGACCGGATCACTTGTCGCTTCGACACGGAGTCCGTCATAGGCGCCGTGGTGGATGTCAACCGGGCTATCTGTGTACAGCCCAGATTCTGGCATAATGGTTATGCAAGGTTCGAGATCGCAATCAATAATGAGCCTTATAAGTGGAAGGGAAAGTACTTTGTTGGTAAGCGAATGGTTTGTTTTGTATGTTTTTGTTGATATTAAAAATTACATCATTTAATATTCAATGTTTGGGTTGTTGAAACCTTTACAACTATTTTCTTTGTTAAATCTTGATGTAATACGCTGACAAAGTATTTGATATCTAAAGCCTTGGTATCCTAGGAAAGCCGCCGTAACGGCTGTCATGAAAATCTGTCATTTTCACTAGTACCTATTTACGAAAATAACGATGTAAAATTTAAATCGTTATTCGCATGTTTTAGTGGAATCTCCTATGTGTATTCAGTTTGTTAATGTTGTTACAACTAAATACACTTAGGAGATTTCACTAAAACATGCGAATAACGCCTTTAAATTCAAAACGATAAAAAAGTCAATTTCTCGAAAAATGTCAGTTAGGAGGTATTGGCACATCCCCGTGCATATTGAGATAAGATAACTTTAACACGATTCTACAATTCAGTAAACCTCCTTTTTAAAAATCTCGTGATGTCCCCAGAAACTCCTGCAACAGCAACAGAGAAAATCTTCTTCACCGACAACTCCGTCCACGAGAGGTATCCACCAGAGGTCAGAATAACTTGGGACCGCTTCAACTTGACGACGAACCTCAACGTCCAACTGCAGATCAGCTTGTGGGGATACAAGGAGGTCACCATCAGACCACAACTTGAATACATAGACATGATTGAAGTAGGAGTGGCTAACACAGGAGAATATGTGATCAATCCCCAAAACTTTAGGAACAGGGATAACTTCTTGCATAATGACATGCAGTTCGGTTTCCTGCAGATCAATCTTACTACACCTGAAGTGTTTAAAAATGTTCCGATATCACCGTAAGTATTAGTTTTATATATTCTGTCTGCCTAGCTTTTTCCCAACTATGTTAGAGTCAGCTTCCAGTCTAACCGGATGCAGCTGAATACCAGTATTTGGAGCACTACCTATCTGACCTTCACAACCCAGTTATTACCCCTTGATAAGACTGCTGGTTGTCAGACTTTCGGGCCTCTGACGACCCGTAACGACAGCCAGGACCAACGGCTTAACGTGCTTTCCGAGGCATGGAGGGGTCTTGGTATGTAAAGATGGTCACCCATCCACGGCAACCGCGGCAAGCGCAGCTTAACCTGATCGATTGACCCGTGCGGCTGTGGCCACAAACCCCTCTTTTTATGTAGTGTTAAATATAGTACGGCGTGGTACATTTAGTTTTATATATTATATGTCCTTTTCCAGGTCATGGTCTAACATGTGCCAAATTTCATCCAAATCTGTTCAGCCGTTTTAGCGTGAAAGCGTAACAAACAGACTCACTTTCGCATTTACAATATTAGTTAGGATTTCGTTTTCATTAAAAGGGATTGTATGTACATAGTTCAGGACGAAATCTTTGTTTAATATTTTGTGAATTGTGAACTATCTAGACGATATTTTTTGCGTACTTCAAGCAATCACCGTTTTTCTTCACAGTGTTCTATGGAGTCGTCCCATCCCCTTGGGCTGGTACTTCGCCCCGCAATGGGAAAGACTCCACGGCCAGCGTTGGCCCAACGCCCTCTGTAACAACTGGCTCCGAACCGACCGTTTCCTGAAGAACTTTGCTTCCCAAGTGTGGGTCTGCCCTTGTACGTTGGAACATGCGTTGTTGGATAAGGGCCGGTTCATGCCAGACCTGGCTTGTGACAAAGACACGAATCCTACCTGTAGGTACCACTGGGGCAGTGTGCATTGTGTCAGGAGTGGAGCACCAAGGTAATTAGAATTATAAATCTCTTACCTACATGAAATTATTTGTTCAATTTATGACTTTGCCCGAGATTATTTCTTAAGTTTATCTTCCGCTACCGTACACTTTGAAGGGACTAACTAAGAGATAACGTAAGACATAATGGCAACCTAAAGTTGTGTTGCTTTTGAGAAATGAGCCATTAGTGCAGATTCTGTTGTGCACAAACTAAACTTAATTTAGGCTATTGCAAATTTTTACTCTCTAATAAAACAAGAAAGATACGAACGTAAATTAGAGCTGTTTTAATTGTACCAATATTTCCATACACACGTAAAAACATGTCAATTAAAAACAAGGTGAAGCGCAAGGCGTAAATTAATTTGACATCTCTAACTTAGTTCATAGCTATAGCCGTCCTTTTCTCGCGCAGCCTGTTAGTAAAAGATAGTCCGATTCTCTAATTTTAGTTTAGTTATTGAACAAGAGAATCAGCACCATTGTGTATATACACTATACATCGAAACAGAATCATTTCTCAAACGTTTGTCGACAGGCCAAAGTGCCAGCAAAGAAAATCCCTCTCTCAACTTTCACCATCATAGACACGCACCCAAACACACGCACACACACACACGCGCGCACATACACACACACACACACACACACACACACACATGCACAAAACATTAATACACCCTTTTCTAGCCTGTTAAACCGTCATATTTCTCTCTGCTCAATCGCACTCTGACCTCCAATATCTTGTATCTTGCCCTTATTTGTCCATGATTAGTTTAGGGGTCAACGGTCAAACCAAAACACTGTAATTTACAAAGTTGTGTATATATAAGATCACTGTCTGTCATCACCTCTTATTGCCAATAAAACTTTTTTGATTCTTTTTTTTTTTGATTTGGTATTATTTTTCTGTTTGTGTCGTAATATTAACTTTGTGTAATGATAATAATTATCTTCTTGTACTATTCACAATAATTACTTCTTCTTTCTTTCTTTAGCCTGCAGTATATATAATTTTAGAAATCAACACTTGTTTTTTAGGCATTTTTAGTCACATAGTTCATGTAGGATGTCTTCCACAGCGCGGAAGGATCTGGCCAACAATGCTGCTACGACAAGAACGGTTTCCTGATGTTGTCCTACGATCAGATGTGGGGCTCACGACCATTGAGGTCCCACGACTTCGGATTCACCCCTTACAATGAGGCTAACAAGGTAAGACCTATCAATTGACAATGTCTATTTTGACTGGTTTAAAGTCTATTTACGATCTCCTAACTGTCGAGTCTCATTGAAATCTTGAGCTCTCTTATGGTGGTATGGTTGTTGTAAACAAATACATGTTTATTTCTTAGGTACCGTCGCTGTCCCATTGGTTCCACGACATGATTCCGTTCTATCAGTGCTGCATGTGGCAAGAAGAACAGGCTGTTGGCTGTGAAACATTCAGGTTTGTTCCTATGTCAGACAATCCTATTTCTTCTCACAGCAGTCACACGGTGTTGATTTATTTTTCTTAAACATAAATGTACAATTTCCAAATTATACATAATTGTATGCACAATTTCATATACAGTACCAACAAAAGAATACATATAACATTCTTAAAGTAACTTCGTTTTTCTTGTTTGTTTTTAAAAAGATTATTAGTGATTTATAGATTTCGTCATCTTCAACAATACTGTCAAATTAAGAATCTGGTCTTTTCCTACCAGGTTTGAGCGTCGTCCCTCGCAAGACTGTGTGGCGTACCAGTCACCTGGTGTGGCGGGAATATTCGGTGACCCACATATCGTTACCTTCGACGACCTGCAGTATACCTTCAATGGAAAAGGTGAGGTTTTAGTTCTGCTCTCTCTCATCTTCTTGTTTCACCATATGTTATTTTTAAATATGATTAGAGAACTTGTTTTGATTAAAAGTAAGCTAGAGGGTAGCAAGGTTGATTGCCTAGAGAGCTTGTCTAATATTACAGGGGAGGTAATAAAAAAACTACTATTACATTTAAAACAAATGAACATCTTACAAATTCCAAACCAAACTTTACATTTTTGAGTCGCGGTACTGTTCATATTAAATTACGAGTAGTTACCGTAATGACGGGTTACTCTGACTATAGGGCTTAACTTTGAACCCAAATTGAGACAAATGTTTAAACTGCCCGAGGTGTGGCGACCAGACAAACGAATGTCGTATTCCCTTCAGTAACTAATATATGGCGATATAAACGCGTACATGCGGAACTGTTGTGTGACTCTAAACATTTGTCTCGATTTGGGTCAAAGTTATTCCCTAGACTCAAAGTAACCCTAGTACTTCGGAGAGTGTGCTCAAGAACTCCACGACCTCATTCCACCGGCCCGCTTCTACCATCGGACATCTAGACGCACTGCCAGTTACCATCCCTACCTGGTTGCTATTCCACCAATTCGCACTAAGTGCTTCCAAATGTCTTTTATAATGCGCACAGCAAAAGAGTGGAACTCACTACCTGCGTCTGTGTTTCCGAGCGCATACAACCCTAATCTCTTCAAAGTGAGTCAACAGGCTTCTCCTGGATAAGCTCATTTTGGCTTTGTCTCTGTCGCCTCCGACCTCGACTAGTCAAGAGCAAACCCATCTTAAATAAATTAAAAAAAACCCGCCATTACGGTATCTGAGTTTAGAAAATAAGGTAGCTAAATAAAAAGCGTCGCAAAAACTGCCAATAAAACAAATGCATGGTGTCAAGATCTTCTCAGCGTAATCAGCCCCTTAAGTACTCCGCTAATACTTACTGTTTGTTATTCCTTCTCAGGTGAATACGTGTTGGTAAGAGTGGACCACCCGCAGCTGAAGCTGGACGTTCAAGGTAGGTTCGAGCAAGTAGCGCGCAACATCCACGGACGTGTGAACGCTACACATCTTACGTCTGTCGTCGCTGCTTCCAATAACTCCGTGCCAGTCGAGGTAAGACACATAAAACTTTGTTCTGCCGATCTGTTCTATAGAGTAGTACGTGGAGCATACTGAAAGTTTATGGAACTGGTCACATAAAATAAAAAAAAAATGCAACTACGGAATTCGAAAATGGAACTCTCTGGGAACATGTTACTTTTTAATTTGTGAGACTTCATTTGTTTTTTCATTGTGGCATCCTTGGCAAATTGTGTGTCGCTATTTAAAATGTTCGCTCAATGATTTCTTGCGATTTTCCTTGTGGCTTAAGTCAACAAGAGAGTTGTCAGCAATGTTGCCAGAGACTGTGAAGCCCCATGTCACAGCTCTGTGTATTCGTGGTTCGGAGAATATAGACGTGGACGTGATCTTGTCCATGACGATGTATTTAGGTGAAGGTCGGCCGGCGACGGCGGGGACAGAATCCAATATTGATACCGTACGACAACTGATTGAAACTGACCATAAAAAATTACTTGTCCGACCAGCGACATAGCAGGTGGTATCTTAACCAACCGCGCCATCTGGCCTGCCATATACTATACAGGGTGTAAGTGTAAACAGTGGCAACCTTTTCGTTGTACTTATTATCATGGACAACTTTTACTATGGGACCAATCCTGAAATCACGAAAAAAAAATCTGCTGTTCAGTACATTTATGTTCTGTACTGAACAGCAGATTTTTTTTTGCATAATTCATCAAAATGTAGGGATCACCTGATTTTTTTTTTTGCGATTTCAGGTATGGTTCCATAGTAAAAGTTGTTAATAATATTGAGTACAATGACCCCTTAAAAGGTTGACACTGTTTACACTTACACCCTGTATAATTGTAATCACGATATGGAAAACGGCTCTAACGATTTCGATGAAACTTGCGATAAAGGAGTTTACGGGGGCCAAAAATCGATCTAGTTAGGTCTCATATCTGGTAAAATTCGTTGTCTCTATTTTCACTTGTGCAGAACTCGGTCGACCAGGTACTAAATATACTATAATATTTACTGCTACTTATTACTGTATTTGTAACCTTTGTTAACAAATGATTGGAAATAAACATTATTAAACATTATTATTCCTTCCAGGTTCGTCTGCGTCCGCAGCACGCTCAATGGAGATACAGACTGGATGTATTTGCTGACAACAAGAGGGTGTACTTTGACAGGTCTGCTCTTAGGGTGCAGTACTTCCCAGGTAACCTAATCCAAGTCTTTCTCTTGACTACAACCACGAGTTTCACATACGTACCTAGGTATACTTTTTGTGCCTACGAAAGTTGATGTTATTGAAAATAGAACATATTTGAATCGATTTCGTCATTAGAACGGAAAGTTATACTTCATAATTAGTACAGAAATCCTTCCATCATCCCCAAAAATACACTTTCAATAAAAACGTATTCTTTCTACTTAATTCTCATCCTACTATAAACTCTGTTCCAAAAAAAAACGGGCACTTTAAATTTTATTCTCTACTTCAATGAAGAAGAACA
Organism: Dicycla oo; assembly: GCA_948252095.1. Lineage (NCBI taxonomy): Eukaryota > Metazoa > Arthropoda > Insecta > Lepidoptera > Noctuidae > Dicycla > Dicycla oo. The sequence continues at coordinate 22,316,553 of OX411716.1, forward strand.
AGAAAGAGGTTTTATTAATTTGACGATATATTGGCATGTTATTTGAAGCATCCTGGCATGATTCTTTACGTTCCAAATTCAAATTTTAAATTGAACAAAAGAAAAATAATGATAATTGTGGATTATTGTACAAATGCTTTACTAATGGCGCGAATTGCTGAAACGACTTTTATACTGATTACTAAAATTTTAAAACTTTTTGGATATTTTCTGCAAATTAAACAATTTAATCTTTCTTTTTACATTAAATACTACTTTTTGATATGAGTGATAAAGCGATAAGGGTCGGTAAAATTATAGCCCTACTTGAAGAAGGTTGTTCGCAAACTTACGTGTCTCAGCGGCTAAATGTGAGTCGTTCAACTGTCCAGAGGACTTCGCAACGGTATCAATAGACCGGTTCGGTCAAAAGAATACCCGGTTCGGGAAGAAAACAATGCACAGAACCAAGAGACGACCGCTTTTTGGTGAGTCAGGCGTTGCGGAATCGTAAGGCGTCAAGTGTGGACCTGAAGAAGAACCTTGAAGAAGTAAGAGGAGTAGAAGTTAGCTCGTGGACGGTCAGGAGGAGGCTTTTGGCTGCCAATATCAGGAATTACCGCCCGGCTCGGGGCCCTAAATAATCCCTGAGCACCGTGTTGCTCGACTTCAGTTTGCTCGAAACTGTGCTTCATTAAAGTATTGTTTTCTGATGAAGCTATAATCTCTTTGTGTGGAGAGGACCGACGCCGGCGAGTGCTGCGAAGACTACGGGAACGCTATGCGAAAGTGTGTTTCGAAGAAATCACTCCTCCGCCAGGCTCCGTTATGTTTTGGGCAGCAATTAATTCGACGGAGCGTACGGAGTTAGTTTTCATAGAAAATGGAACATTAAATGCACACCGGTACATAAAAGGAATTCCTAATTCCATATGCACAACCCGCGTTGACTGCACTTGGGGAATATTCCATTTTTATCGACGACAATGCTCGCCCGCACCGTTCTGGCGACGTAGAAGCGTACATGCAAGAAGTTGGGATCCGTCGTTTAGATTGGCCAGCTCGAAGTCCTGACCTCAATCCAAATGAGCATGTCTGGGATGTTCTAAAGACACGGGTAAAATCAGTGCAACTTGCTCCACAAACATCAGGGAGCTAAAAAGAGTCATTGCAGAAGAGTGGGAACGTATTCCTCAAAACGATATTAAAAACATCGTGGAAAGCATGCCTGGCATGGATTCAAGCTGTGATTATGGCAAGAGGAGGTCACACTCGTTATTAGGTTTTTACATTTGTAACTTTATTTAATAAAAAAAAGTAAAAAAATCTTCGTCTTTATTGCGTGTAAATTGGTTTTAAAAATTCATCGAAAATTAAAAAATAAAATTGCCAGCAGACAGAAAAAAATGCAGACTACGTCAAACAATTAAATTTCATTTAATTAACTCAGATCAACCTTAGAACGTAAATTTCCTTAGGTGCCCGTTTTTTTTTTTGCAAAAGTGTATGTAATATAACCTGCACCCTAACTGCGTAACACACTATCAATCGGAATCGGTTTCATTTTGACAGTTCAACAACATTAATTGCGTTGTTTACGTTATCTAGCAGATAAATTGTTCGAACATATGGAGTAATGGATTTGCAATTTGCTTCAAAATGATTCAGATTCCGATAGATAGTGTGTTAATCAATTAAAGTGCTGAATCATTTTGAAGCAAATTGTTAATCCATTGCTTCATATGTTCGAAAAATTTGTCTGCCCGACAACGTAAATAACGCAATGAATGTTGTTGAACTGTCAAAATGAAACCGATTCCTATCGATAGTGTGTTACACAATTAGGGTGCTGTATTGCTTCACTAACAGGGTAAAGGCATCCCTAGTTCCAAAACACACTTTCGTTTTCTGTTTTCTTTTTACTCTTCTTTCGAATAAGGTAATTTTGGTAATTTTGAGGGTCTCGTGGCTAAATAATAACAGCCGCACGGGTCGATCCATCTGGTTAAGCTACGCTTGCCGGAGTTGGTCCGTGGAAAGAGCACGTTTAGCCGTTGGTCCCGGCTGTCATTCGAGGATCTTTACCAGTAGTTAGGGGTCGTCAGAAGCCCGAAAGTCTGACCACCAGTCTTACCAAGTGGTATCGTATTACCCAGTTGCTGGGTTGTGGAGGTTAGATAGGCAGTCGCTCCATGTAAAATATTGGTATTCAGCTGCATCCGGTTAGACTTGAACATGATCCCAAAATAGTTGGGAAAAGGCTGCGCAGATTGCTTGATTTTCGAATAAGGTAATTTTGTCCACAGGACTCCAATAGTGAATCTAATCCTCTTCCAAGCATCATTGTGACCTTTCAGTTATTTTATTCAAATTCTTCTTCTTTTCTCGTGTCGATTACTCAAGTGGCAGTGGGCTGGCCATGTTTGTCGAAGGACCGAGGGCCGGTGGAGGAGAGTCCTAGACAGGAGACCGCGTATCGGCAAGCGTAGTATATGACGTCCCAAAGATGGCCCGACGACCTTAAGAAGGTGGCTGGGACAGACTGGACGCGGAAAGCGGAGGACAGGATGTTGTAGCGCAACCTGGGAAAGGCCTATGTCCAGCTGTGGACTGCGATAGGCAGAGTTCATTGATTGATTGATTGATTAATAACTCATGTTTTTGTTTTTTGTCAAATTAACCTGCTTATTATGTAATCAGGTGTGACAGTATACCAGCCGATGTACCTCCTAAACCAGTCGGAGATCGTGATTATGTTCTCTTCGGGGGCCGGCATTGAGGTGGTGGAGAACAAGGGCTTTATGTCTGCAAGAGTCTACCTGCCTTGGAATTATATGGTAAGGAAATTTTATTATTTAAAAGGATATTTTATCCAACTAGTTCTCTATCCGGCAACATGACATGTCTTAACTAGATATAAACATAAATGCCATTTAATTTCAGAGGGTTACAGTTCAAGACAGTTATACGTTTACCAATAAGCATTGGGCCCGCGTGGTGGATTACAGCCCACTTCCGCAGAGAGGAGGCTTGTATCAAAGCAGTGGGAACATTATAGGCTGATTTGCTATTCGTTTATCAATCTTACAGCAAAACTGTCGTTTATGGTGAAACTTTTAACCATCCTAGACTAGAGTGAAGAGCAAACCCATCATAAATAAAAAAATCCTAGCCAATATAATACTTAGGTGTGAGTAATTTCCTGCCAGGGTTGCGGGTTGTTTGAAAGAGTTACCGTGGCCCTGGCACAGGCATCTGAAGAGACACGGTTGGGTTTTAGTCAGTAAAAGTCTGACACGGCCTCCTACTCCGTCCAGAGCGGGAGAAGTTATTTGATGAATTCGACCCAAAAAAAAAAAGTTATAAGTAATTTTCGTGGACCACAGTGCTCCTTTTGGATTTTAGCTCGAGGCATAAAACAGTAGCCAGGTTGTAAATAAAACTTTTTTTTACCAAATCACGAGATCCGTTTTGGCTATAGCAAGATCTCAATCGTATTACTAAGTTTAGTTCAGCTTAATAGAAGTTTAGGGTTAAAAAAATCAGCTGTTCCATACATTTTGACCGCGTAAGTATTGCACTTTTGTAGGAAACAGCTAATATATAATTTTTTTTTAATAACCGACGGAAAATATTAACGCAGGGGGTCCAGAATCATGTTCTGAATGCGTGGTTTCAATTAATATGATAACCTAATCGCCACTCTGTATTAGGTCTAGGATCAGTGATGGGAGTAGGTAGAGCTATTTTGTGTACTTGCGATACGTTGTCTTAATATGGACACTCCCGGAATCCCGGGATTTGAAATATAATATTATTAAATAACTTACTTAGGGCCGGTTTTTTGATCCATAGTTAACTCAACCAATAATTAAACATAGTAACTAATGGTTGAATTTTGGCTAAATGTGAAAAGCTAAACATGAATAAGTTATGCCATTAGTTGCTATTTCTGTATGTATATGAATGAGCTAACATGAATATATTCATGTTTAGCCTTTCACATTTAGCCAAAATTCAACTATTAGTTACCATCTTTAACCAAACCGGCCCTTAAGAAATTACTTAGTAAAAAGCTATTCACGTCTTTATTATGATCGAACACATATTCCTTCGACGGGAATCGATGTAATGGAGTAAGTCAACAAAGTTATTGTCGAAAAACAATTTAAATGCTGTAGAAAGATACAAAAACAGGTGCGTTCCTCTAGCGGCGCAGCCCGCTTTTGTATTCTTTTGTTTCCACTTGTCATGTCGCGCGTTACACTTGAGCGGCAACATCGCGTGTTACACCTGACCGGCAACATCGCGCGTTACACCTGACCGCCAACATCGCGCGAATGCGCATTGGAAATTAGCAACCTACGCTGATGTTAGTTTGACAACGTCGTGCGCTCACTGCCAATACATAAGACAAGCTTTATTTTATCCTTGTTAATGAAAAATATATTTTTTTATCAAATCCCGGAGTATCAGTTAGAATCCCAGAGAATATCCATATTAACATCAACGTTTCATTGAACCAAACTAGCTCTACCTATTCGGATTACTGGTCTAGATAGAGTGTCGCGCTGTAAAAGAACTAAAACAAACAGGCCAACTTTGTTATGCTGGTGTGCGTGACAGCTGACGTCTTACACTCGCGCCAGTCATTGTTCTTTTTTAGTGTGCGTTCAAATTGTTGCCAACAGTTGGAAGCTACTTTTTTCTACGAGTTCAACAGCTTTGACTGTCTATCTAGACATATTTATGTATATCTTCGGGTATAATCGTGAAACTTACTCCTGACTCGACTTTGAACGATCCTCATTATACATATCTCTTGTTATTTTGTACACAACTTCATAATTATTGTTGATGTAGAATCAAACGAGAGGTCTGTTCGGCAACTGGTCGCTGGACGTGAACGACGACTTCACGCGGCCGGACGGAACGCTGTCCAACGTCGACCTCAACAACTTCCAGACTGCGCACAGGGAATTTGCTCAACACTGTGAGTTCAATCACTATCATAATTATTTATCATCAATCGTCTTCGAAGTGTTTCAGTAACTTTCTACTTATTTCGAATTATTTTTCTTTGATATCTGCACGAACAATACAAGGCCAAATTAAATTAGCTAACGAAACTCAGCAGACGTGATGGGTATCGATATCTAAACACGATGAAACAGATAAGAAATTAATTTGATGATGTTTTTTTTTGTAAACTTCACAGACGTGATGGGTATCGACATCTCACCACAATATAACAGATTTAATCAACTCACACTTCAAGTAACAACACTACCAATGGTCGCTGACCCCAAAAAAAAAGTCATCAAATCTTTTTAATTTTGTCGTGTTTAGATATTGATACCCATTACGTCTGCGGAGTTTCGCTAGCTAATTTAATTTGACCCTGTATAAGGACAACGTATGATGATCATCATCCTCCAGTCCCCATCTCAGTTTATATGGGGTCGTCGCAGCAGTCTTCTTCTTTCATACCTACATTATGGTAAGAAAGGGGGTGACTACTGAAATTACCATTTTCCTTTCTAGCCATTATCATATTTCACACAACCCATCCATCGTTTCCTAATTCTTCTCCTATATAGCCAACAGTTTCTTTGAGTTTTGAATTATATCTGCCTATAGTTTGACCGCTACCGCTGTACCGCGCCTTAGGTATGTGCGCGGTGTTACAATTGTGTGGATCGCCCGGAGGACACGGTGGAGCATACGGTGGAGGTATGCCCGGCTTGGGCAGAGCACCGCCACGTCCTCGCGGTGCCGATCGGCGGCGGCGATCTTCGCGTCTGGCCCTGGTACAGGCCATGGTACGGCGAAGGAGGAGGCTGAACGCGTGAGGGAGAGGCAATCTTTGCACCTTCACGCCCCTAGTCGCCGCAGGAGACGCCCTGGGCGTCGGGAATCGATAGCCGATTCCCGGCCACCGTAGGCGCGGGCTTGCGGATGGCGAGCAATGGGTAACTCGCCGTCCGGTAAGGACCAGGCCCGCGTCGACGGCGCGTTGTGTTCCACGCGCGCCTCAAAGAGATGTCAGCACTAGCTGAAGGGGTCCGCTAGGGCCGATGCCCGCCAGGGTTGCGGGTTGTTCGAAAAAGTTACCGTGGCCCTGGCACAGGCAACTGAAGGAACACGGGTGGGTTTTAGTCAGTAGAAGTCTGACACGCCCTCCCGCTCCATCACCGCACCCAGAGCGGGAGAAGTTATTTGATGATATTCCATCCAAAAAAAAAATAAAAAAATAAAAAGGTATGTGTACGGCGAGGAGATATCGCCGCGCACATGCGGCAGTGCATGCCGCTTATTCGTCAACGCTCAAGGCGCGCGGCGTCCCGCACTCCGCGGTACAGCGGTATCGGTCAATTTATATCAGAAAAGTCCATTCTTATTTTACAGTACTAGAGCGTAAATATGGCACATCGAATTCAGAAAAATGTTGGCTTTATAGAGCGTTCTTGTTTCATTTAAACCTCTCTTTCTATAGCTCGTTTACAGTGTTTAACAGGGACTACAGTCTAGACATAGATACCGATCGATTAACGACCGAATTCCTTTCGTAAAGTCCTAATGGGGTCCCCAGACGGTCAAAATTGCATGACAAGCACGCAAAAGTGCTTGTCAAGCAATTATGACCGTCTAGGAACCCGATTACGACTTTGCGACCGAATTCGGTCGTAAAGCGATCCCTATGTCGAGATTGCAGCCCCAGTTCTGTTCTGTACTAAAATTTCAAGAATTGCATAATCTTCAATTATCTCTTCCAGGGCAACTAACCGACCGAGAACAACGAGACATAGGAGTAGCCATGTTCTACCGCGAGTACGGTAGAACAGCAGCCTACTACAACGACAACCAGTTCATTCCAAACTTCATTCGAGAACCAGCCGACTTCCTACCGGTCAACAGATCGCAGGACGTTGCGAGAGCCATTGAGATCTGCCAGGACTCGTACCAATGTCGATACGATTATGGAATGACCCTGAATAGGGATATGGCGGAATTTACCAGGAATTATTTGTCTTCAATTGTAAGTATTACTTTTTTTGTCGTCTGCACCTAATAAGTTTTGAAAGCAAAAAAAAACCCCATTTAAGCTGGGGTCGGCTTAACGGGATGCAGCTAAATACCAGTATATTTTTTCACTGAGTGACTGCTTATCTGACCTCCACAACCCTGTTTGGGTGACACGATAGGTAACCCAAACCGACAAAACAAAAAAAAAAAAATGCAAAACGGAATTCATGATTCATCCGAGCTATTAAGTCAATAATAAGCCTTGATTTGACGTCAGCCTGTCATACAAAAAGACAAATTAATGATTTCCCACGCATAGAATAAAGCAATACGTCGTATAAAATGCTAGGGTTACACTGGAAAACGAAATCCTAATAATTTAATCTTAGTACCTAGTCAGCGACCCGGGATCTAAAACTTCATATCTCCTTAAGCCCAGGTGCCTATCGATCGATTTTTATTTCCGGTATAACATAGTCCTGAAATCACAATGTATAGTCCTGCACCCTAATTGCGTAACACACTATCAATCAGAATCGGTTTCATTTTGACAGTTCAACAATGTTCATTGCGTTATTTACGTTGTTGAGAAGACAAATTTTTCGAACATATGAAGCAATGGATTAGCAATTTGCTTCAAAATGATTCAGATTCCGATCGATAGTGTGTTACGCAATTAGGGTGCTGGGTCAGGTTTTGACAACTAAAAAGCAGATTTCAGACATATATTTGCGTTTAGTTCCTATGATTTGATTGACCAAATTTAGTTTTTCTTTCTTCGAAGGACTCCGGTCCGTGACAATCACGGAAGGACTGTTAAAATGTTATCCTTTCTATTCCACACCTACACCTTTTAAACCAAGCCTAGTCTTGGACACTCGCGTGCAGTACGATGCGTCTAGTCAGCCCATTGTTCTTTTAATTATAATGAATCTGCCATGCCAAGGCCTCTCATAGGACGGACCATGGCAAAGTTACACACTTTAGTCGCTAACTGTAATCCATTCATAATTCTTGTATACTAGGAGTTATTTGATTTCTATTTGTTTTCGGATAGTTTTGTTACATTTTTGCTTTTGCTAATTAATTTACTGATTTATTATATCCTTGTGCAAAATAAAAACTTTTATAGTGACAACAACTCCCATTTTTTGTGGAGTCTTTAAAATATTTGATTAGAAGGACAAAATTTTTACAATTTTTGGAAGGAAGGACCACCGTTGTAACCTTTGCGAAGGTTGCCAATTTATCTATGAATATCTGCCACAAACAAGGTATACTTGGACTTTTAATCGTATTCAGTAACTTGAAATTATTTTCAGTTAATTGAGTTTTCAAAAACGTGAAATCAATCAATACTCATTACTTAAGTTTAGTTATAAATAATGAGTCTACCATGGGATACCAGCACCCTAATTGCGTTACACACTATCGATCGGAATCTGAATAATTTTGAAGCAAATTGCTTCATATCCATTGCATCGTCCAATCTGTTCTTGTACAACCTGATTATTAATAAATAATTTTGAAAATTTGAATATGTTCGAAAAATTTGTCCTCTCAACACCGTAAATAACGCAATGAATGGTGTTGAACTGTCAAAATAAAACGAATTCCGATTAATATTGTGTTACGCAATTAGGGTGCAGTTTCTGACACCAAATCTATTTGGTGTCAGAAACTGGTATCCCTCCAACTGTCAAGTTACTGAATACGATTAAGGGCCAATTTCACCAATGAAACTGAACGCGATCAGCACTTCTAAAACGCGTTCAAGAGCTGTCAGTATCAATATTCCATAACAATTTTGACACTGACAACTCTTGAACGCTTTCAGTTTCATTGCTGATATCCACACTTAAAGTCTGAGTTTAGGTACAAGAGTTAACCCACTGTTTTCGTTTCAGACCAACATAAAGGAGACGAACGCTCGAAGGGTCATAAGTTGTGGTATTCTGGAGACCCCACGTTTCGGGAGAAAGAGTAACTTCTTCTTCACACCTGGAACGAGGGTAAGCCGATACTTTCTTACTTACAAATTATGTTCAGATACCTTAACAGTGCTTGGGGTAGGCCTATGACCAGCAGTAGTCGTCGGATGAAATGATGACTATGATATTGACTTAATACATTAGGCGCGGCAGACGCACATGCGCGTTTTCGGACGTTCACCAGGTGCTTGACGGCGCGTATGCGCGTCCATACAATTTACATAACTTTCTTCGAGTGCGGCGCGCCGCACCTGTGCGTTCGTTGTGCATCTCTATTGTTTCGAAAACTTCGTAAAATAAGGGTCGGTAAGGGTGTAGCATAAAGAAGCGTTTGCATAAAGAATTAAGCAGATAATGTGTTAAACGATGAACTTTTGTTTTCATAAATTTGCGGTTCCCATTAAAGAAAAAAATATTCTTCCCATAAAAAATATTCCTAGTCATTTTAGAATGCCTTTTAGGTACTTACCTACCCACAAAAAATGAATGAAAAATTCAGAAAATCCAGTTAGCCTTGTCTTCATGTTGTGTTCGGATTTGTTAAGAAAATACCGGCTAAGTGCATGTCGAATTACGCACAATGAAGGGTTCCTTAGTTGGGATGAACTTATCCCAAGGACAAACTTAACATTGTAGTTGAAAAACATGTTCTCCCATACATTCCAACTGCAAATGTAAGCGTGTATGCACAATATCGAGAGATTTACCATGTTATTTTAAGACCATAAACTTCTTATAAGTTTTCCTGTAAACTATAGGTATAGAGCTATTTTCTGTATTTTTTTCAAAATTTTAGGCTCAGTAGTTTCGGAGATAAGGGGGAAATGGTCAGTCTATTTTCGTCACAGAAATGTATAAGTTTACCAAATTTAAAATTAATTGGCCCAAATTGGCTGTGACAGACAGACAGACACACGAGTGATCCTATAAGGGTTCTGTTTTTCCTTTTGAGGTACGGAACCCTAAATATAACACCTAAGCACTTAATACAAGCCTAGGTAAGGGCAATTTTTGGGGTTCCGTAGCAAAATGGTAAAAACGAACCCTTATGGTGCGTCTGTCTGTCTGTCTGTCACAGCTGGATATCTCAAGAACTACTAATGCTATCAACTTGAATTTTGGAATAGTTTAATAACAATTTTTGAAATAAGAAAGAAATAAAATACAGATATTTTTTTGCAACAGTGACTGAAAAGGGGTCTTAACAATTCGAAGTGGGGCTACGAGGACATGTGAGGTATCATATAAAAGAGCGCCGTTTGTACATTCTCAAACATTTTTTATTTTTTTTTAGGCCGCATAGTTTTCGACTTTTGATGAAAAACGTAAAAAAAAATACCGTTCCCTCCCCCTTATCTCCGAAGTTTGCATAGAGAAAAATCTGAAATTATTCTATGTGATAGAAGTTTATATAAAGACTACAGGCAAAATAAAAAGATGTCTCTAAATAGCACTTTTTTGTTTAATATATGATGGTACGGAACGCTTGGTGCGCGAGTCGGACTCGCTCTTGACCGGTTTTATTCCAATAGTCAAATAACTTTTATCTGAAGAATAATAGACAGTTTGACATATTTTCTATAAAAAAGCTGTCAAACCGCCATATTTATTCCTTAAATAATAGTTATCTGACGATTGAAAAACTAGCCCTAAATAGAATTACGCCTAGGTAAACCCTTAGCACTTTTATATTTAACTAGACTCTACCTGCGACTTCGTCCGCGTGAAATGTCTCGTTCCCCGTTCCACGCCGTCGCATCGCATCCTCGCCCATCATCGCTCGCGCTTTTACTTCGTTTTCCTTAGGGCCGGTTTTTTGATCCGCAGTTAACTCAACTAATGGTTAAACATAGTAACTAATGGTTGAATTTTGGATGTATTTGCCGAAATGTCATTATGTACTATTTTTTAACATGACTACATTAATATTAACTCATTCATGTTTAGCCTTTCTCATTTACAACCATTAGGCCCGTGTTCTCCAACATTCAAACCACCGGTTAGGTAATTAAACAGTTGGTTTATGTCAAATTTCCTAAGGAAAGAGCTGATTAAAAATCTAAACAGCTGTTTTAAAGTCGGTGCACTCCGCCCGTTACTATGTTTAACCATTGGTTGAGTTATCTACTGATCAAAAACCGGCCCTTAGCGTTATTTCTGACTTATTTTTTTTTTGCATGGCTCCTAACTGTCATAGCGTGATGTTAATGACCTTCCTCAAGAATTGGGCTATCAAATGAAAGAATAATTTTTCAAATCCGACTGGTGGTTCCAGAGATTAGCTCGTTCAAACGTACAAACAAACAAAAAAACAAACTGCAGCATTATTTTTAGTATAGATAAGTAGGTATAGATAGGTATAAAATATTATATTTATAATAAAAGTAAAATATTTAATTTTAACTGCCGAACACTTTAAAAGTAGGTGAAGGGCTAAAAGATGATGTAAGTATTCCAACGGTCGGTTCGGAATGACGTGAACACAAATTGTCGCCCATGGCTCACTCACAAAACCGCTATTCGTCATAGATCGAGGAAACATTGTACAACATTCATTGCTACGTTTCAATTTCCTTATGTATCATCTATTGTGTTTATACACTAGCTATTACCGCGACGTTTAGCCTGATATTTTTCACCAAGTATTGGTGAAGCTCTTTGTGAAGGAGAAACGATCAATTGCAATCAAATTCTATTGTAGTAATATTGTCAATCGCTTCAATTGCATTTGGTATGGTCTACCTCTAAGCAGCTTAGCTACATTACTAAGGGTATGTATGTTGGTATAACTACAGGCGTATGAGAGAAGAGGAAGAGGCATTTCAGCGTTGTATCTAGGATGGTCGAGCATCTGCATTGCTTCTGGTATTGCAGATGTTCAAAGGCTGCTGCGCCTACTTCCAACAGGTCGGCCACCGGCTTATTTGCCACTTAATAAGTGACCGACTCAATTCTAAGTTTTAAAGTTCTATACAGTTTTAGTTACTATACAGCCGAAATATCTTGGCAAGTCTGAACATAGGCACTACGAATTTTCACGCATGTTCTCTCACTCACACTCGCCTCATGTCACCATTTGGTTTCTAAAAAATGTTACTGCGCAGCCTTCTGCGCAAAGTTCAGACTTGCCAAGATATTTCGACCGTAGTGTACATACAGTCTTTTCAATTATATTGTTCCTATTGGGATTTCCAAATGTATTGTCCATTGACAGGTGAACTTCGAGTGTAACCAAGACTTCATTCTGATCGGAGACAAGCGCCGTGTGTGCGAGGACGACGGACGGTGGAACCTACCGGACTATGGATACACGGAGTGTCTACGTAAGTACTTTGGAGTTTTTGTCAGTGAAATAACAGGAAAGTTGTAATACGTTCATTCAACAGCACTCTAACTGCGTAACACACTATCAATCGGAATCGGTTTCATTTTAATAGTTCAACAACATTCATTGCGTTATTTATGCTATTGAGTAGACAAATTTTTCCAACGTATGAAGCAATAGAAAGAAAGAAAAATGCGTTTAATTGGCATTACAGCATAAAATAAATACACCTTAAAACTATGGAAACATGAAATAATGATTGCAATGCCAAAAGGGCCTCAGCTCAGCATAATGTCAGATGGTAACACAAGGTATACCACCTGATGCTGATTTTCAGCTGCAACCAATAGATTAGCAACTTGCTTCAAAATGATTCAGATTCTGATTGATTGATAGTGTGTTACGCAATTAGGATGCAGGAGTGAATTGGTGAATAAATGTTGTAGGAATTTAATTTTCTGTGTGCTATCAAACAATATTTTAATATTCAATCTTGAAGCGTGATTTCGTTTCATGTTTACCTACGTATAAATATAATTACTACAATATTAGAGACTAAATCCTAAACGAGGTCACAATTAAAATAATGTTAAAGAAGTTACAGTACCCGGACGGTAATTATGGAACATTCAGTTTTAGGGACTGTCATGAAGGAATCCTGTGTCACATTATCTTTCTAAAACTGAACTCTCAAAAAACTGAGATGTAGCTCTTCCTACAAAAAACAAATGTTTTTTTTAAACACAATGGGCCATATTAACAGCCGCGTACTGTACCTACGTCCGCACTACGCACTGGGCCCGTGTTCTGGATTGCAGCCCACTCCCTCTCACGTGCTCTCACTGAGACGAGGTCTGTGGCCCAGCAGTGCGAACATTATAGGCTGATTAACTATATATGTGTGTGTCCTATTAATTTTCTCAAACAAGCATTCAGTGACACAACTTTTTATAATATCCAGGTAACCAAGAGTACTCTCAACGCTCTCTGTTTATGACGTGGGGCGTCATTCTGGCAGTTATTCTACCGTTAGGCCTGTTGATCTGCCTTCTGTGGTTCTGGTGCTGGTACAAACCCAGGTCCGAAGGCAAAGAGGGCTTCCATTTCGAAGACATACCGCGCTCAAAATCTGCATCCAGACTAAACCTAAGAACAGCATCGATGGGAAACCTCACGGATACCATGAAATCTTCCACTTTACGTAGCGCTTCCTCTGATAAAAAACCTCAACTACCCGACACTCCTACGGAGGAGACCCCAATGAGTATGGCCGCTCCTATTACTAGGGCTGCCCCCCCGCCGCCACTTATACCCACAGATGGCGACAGTTCGGGCATAGGGTACCCAGATTCAAACAAGAGCGACTCCAACAAATCTGACAAATCCAATCCTAAAAAGCGTAGGGCTTACGACAAGACATACCGGACCAACGAACCTATCCCGAATGCACCCGAAGTAGAATTCCCGGAAAAACTGTGGGATCTGTCCGAAGAGGATTTACTATCTATAACGTCTCCTTCAGACACTGAATCCAACAGAGATTCAACTTTAACTCGACCTGCAAAAGACATAGAATACTTGAGCAGACCACGTCAATTAGGTCGTAGGGCGTTGCCTAGTGATTCAGGATATTCAACGAAAGATTCTGAAGACCCCTACGCTCCAAAGTATGAAGGTCAATATAGCCCTATTCCCTCCACATATTCCCCGACATATTCCGAAATATATTCACCACCGATTAGTCCTACCTCAGACAACAGTCCTAGGAACACGTTTAATAACTCCGGTTTACCGGATCCTCCTAAGAGCGCTCCAGCTGATTCTATTCAAACATTTACTATGCCACCGCAAAAGGGGAAATCTATGGAGACGCTTATAGACCCACCTAATATGGAAGTACCTACTATGAGCCCTCGCTCTACCATGGTCTGACAAACTTAGAAAATTAAGGAATAGGGTCTTTGATCAGGAAAACACTCTTGATCGAAGAATAGGGTGAACAAATTCACTGCCCATTCACGAATGACATTTAAGTATTAGGCTACTTATTCAAGTATTAGATAGCTTAGATTACGTAATAAGTGGCACATTATTGTAGTATTTTGCACCTAATGTTTACTTTAATTTAATTTAGGTTTTAGTGGACTTCCGTGAGTTTCCCAACGTTGTTGTTAAATGTTTGTAAATTCTATTAATTTTGAATAAATTTATTTTAAATCTTACGGAGTCACATGAAGAGGAAATTTCTGTTCCCATTTCGGTAGAATAACTTCCACGTGATGTTGTTTTAGGTAAGAAAGCAAGGAGTGATGATGATGATGATGAATAGAAATTTTCTCTGAATTGTGATGAGTTATTATTTTCCTTCTTCCCAATGTCTGTGGTTATTCCTTGCTTTCTTATCTAGTTTACATAAAAAACCAGGTCATATGAACAGGTACGTTTATCATTTATTTTTTTATTTGCATTAGCATGGTATCTTTTAGGGCTTTGATAACGTATCGTTGTTTGTTGATAAATTGCGTTATTAGGGCCACTTTTTTTTTGTTTTTCGTTGGGACACAGTAAATCGTTGATTAGCACCATTTGACCTACTTTTGTAATAACATTTTCATTTATAGCAAATATAATAGGTTGGGGAAAAAGTTTCTTCGCATTTTTTAAGAAAATTCAAAACATTTTTTAATATAGTTTATTTACATTTAACTAAAGTATGTAGGTACCATTTTGTTCGATAACTTTTTGCCATCTTGTAGGCAGGGACATGATCGCATTGCTATAGAAATTCTGGGACTTCTGGTCAAAATACCGCGACAAGTGGTTTTGGCAGTCCTCTCGTGATGTTAACCTGACACTGCCTAAAGAATTCTGAAGAGACCGAAACAGGTGGAAATCTGAAGGTGCAAGGTCAGGACTTTACGGCGGATGCATTAACACCTCCCAGCCAAACTCTTAATTTTTGCTGAGTGGCTAAAGATGTGTGAGGTCTAGCGTTATCATGATGAAAAACCACACCCCTTCTGTTAATTAATTCCGGCCGCTTTCTCTCAACTTCTTGCTTTAATCTCATCAGTTGTTCGCAGTAGAGTTCAGAATCGATGGTCCTGGCTGGTGGTAACAGCTCATAATGAATAATGCCCTTCCAACTCCACCACACACACAGCATCACCTTGTTGCGAGTTAACATGGGTTTCGCCACAGTCTGTGAAGCCTGACCGGCCTTTGACCACGACGTTTTTCGCACGTTCTAGTCATACGTGATCCACTTTTCATCACCAGTTATCAGCTTCTTCAAAAATGGTTCGGTTTCATTACGTCGTAATAAAGAATCACAAATGAGTACACGGTTCATTAGGCTTCTTTCGGTGAGCTCGTGAGGTACCCAAATGACGAGCTTTTTTGTGCACCCAGTTTTTTCAAATGCGCCAAAACTGTTTTGTGGTCAATTTCCAGTTCTTCAGCTACGTCGTAACTACTGATATGCCGATCTTGCTCCACTTTTTCAAAAATGGCATCCTTTTTATCCGTAATAGGGCGACTAGAGCGACTTGCATCTTTGACATCAAAATTTCCGGATTGAAAACGCTTAAACCAAATTTGTGCTACTCTCACAGACACTACACTAGGTCCATAAACATCACAAACTTTTTTCGCGGCTTGCGTTGCATTTTTACCTTTTTTTAGTAAAATTTTAAAATGTATCGAATTTCTTCATTAGATTCACTCATCTTGACGGTACGAAAAACAAATGAAAATCACACATTTTCCTAATTTGAATTTGGAATTATGTTCTTTAAAAATTAAACTTTCAATGATACCAAAACCAGCCAGATACAAATAGTATAGCCAAAGAGATTTTATTACAAGTTCATACATACTATAATGCGAAAAGACTTTTTCCCCAACCTAATATTAATTGGCTCTTGTGGGTTTCCTGGAGTAATAATTATTGTCCTACATTAAAAATTATTTACAAAGAATATTCAAAATAAAACTAACCTACACATAAATTATCTAATAGAACAGACTGTTAACTGCTGACCATATTATCAAGAATCGACCAAATCACTTGACTTAAGATTAACAGTTATTCAACAAATTACTTTGATTAGCCTTTCAGGGATGAATCATTTTATTACACCCATGTGTGACTAACTCTCCTGGTATCAATTACTTTCCTACTTTGACCATTATACAGGGCGTTACGAAGCTGGGTGCAAAGCCACCGCGTGATAGTTGACACGGGAACAGAAAAAATAGATAGTTGACACCATTTTGAGCATTTTGCATTTTGAGTTATACATGTCTTAGACGAAGTATGTTTTATTTTTGCCCTAGTTAAATCAATCTGCCTAGCCTTTTCCCAACTATGTTCGGGTCGGCTGCCAGTCTAACCGGATGCAGCTGAATATTATTTTTGCCCTAGTTAAAGTTGATATATTATTTTTTACTATAAAAGTTTGCGGTTAAAAATAAAAAAAAACCGGTCAGGAGCGTGTCGGACCACGCACAATGAAGGGTTCCGTAGTTGGGATGAATTTATCCCAAGAAAAACTTAACATTGTAGTTGAAAAACATGTTCTCCTATACATTCCAACGACAAATGTCCATAGGATCGAAGGACGAAAAGGATCCAACCCACATTATACCTAATGTGGGTTGGATCTTTTTTGTTTAACTATGGACAAGTAAGTCTGTACGCACAATATTGAGAGATTTACCATGTTGTTTTAAGACCATCGACTTCTTATAGGTTTCCCTCTAATCTATAGGTATTAACTATTTTCTATATTTTTTTCAAAATTTTAGGCTCAGTACTTTCGGAGATAAAGGGGGAATGGTCAATTTTCGTCTATTTTCGTTAAATAACTATGAAATGGTTTATTTTATAATTATAACGAAAATACAATTGAGACTAGTACAGTAAGCCCTTACATTTGATATATCACACGGTACAGTTTGCAATTCTTTTTTTAATTTCGTTATTTGCCCCCAAAGTTGACCCCCATATTCATAATTTATTTATTTACGTTACACGTCCGTGTTTGGGTCACAGAAATACATATGTGTACTAAATTTCAACTTAATGGGTCCATTAGATTCGGAGCAAATTCGCGCTCACACAAACACACACAATATACAGTATGTTAACCAACAGAGGGCGTTCCCGTTAACCCGCAATAGTATAGCATCCATACATGCTAAAAAAAATATTACCATTCGAAAACAAAATGGTTTTTATTTTTTTTAATATTAAAATATTCACTAAAAATGCTAAAAATATTCACTAAAATATTCAAAAAAATATAAAAATATTCACTAAAAATAAAAACTAAATTGCGATGTTTCCGTCCTTCAAGTACGCGTGTACAGAGTGTTTCTTTTACGTATCAATTTAACATTTTTAGTGAATATTTTAATATTAAAAAAAAATAAAAACCATTTTGTTTTCGAATGGTAATATTTTTTTTAGCATGTATGGATGCTATACTATTGCGGGTTAACGGGAACGCCCTCTGTTGGTTAACATACTGTATATTAATTACACCTCTAATAGTTGTCACTCATTAATAAATTGTACCAACTTACTCGCTGCGGGAGGAAGACCTGGAGTCCTGAAATACAGGGCTGCCCTAGTTTAGGCTCCAGTCCACTCCATTTATTTTAATAATGTCTGTAATATGTTTGAATTAGTGTGGAAAATAAATGAATTTTTACTTTTACTTAAATTGGCTGTGACAGACGAACAGACAGACAGACACACGAGTGATCCTATAGGGGTTCCGTTTTTTCCTTTTGAGGTACGGAACCCTAAAAATATGTACTTTGTCCAAGACATAAGGCTCAAAATGCTTTAAATGGTGTCAAACATCACCCCTTTAAGGCTTTGCACCCAGCATCCAAACACCCTATATTATTGTTTACGTTGCAAAATTATCCATCATCATAATCATCACTCCTGCCCTTATCCCAATTTATTTGGGGTCCGCGCAACATGTCCTTTTCTTCCATACTTCTCTATTAGTTGTCATCTCGGTAGTCACCTTTCTAGCCATATCATCTTTCACACAGACCATCCATCGTTTCTTGGGTACAAATAACATAAAAACTGACCTATTCTTCCAAACCCCAGGCAAACAGGAGTACTCCTCCCGTACCCTAGGCGCGACATGGGGCATCATCAGCGCTGTGATGGTGCCCATCATCATCGTGTTCATCTGCGTCGCCTGGAGGATACTCCTGCGCAGGAAGGCCGATGAAAAGGAGGAGAATGCCTTCTTGAATATTAAGTAAGTGAATCTTTGAAATTTAGGCAATCTAGTCAACATTATTACAAAATCGTTTACTTAGATTTTGCATATACCTACTTTGTCATTTTAATCACAGTTATCCTTGTAAGGGGTTATTGTATTCATCACTATGAACAACTTTTACTATGAGGGACCAAACCTAAAATTGCGAAAAAAAAATCGGCTGTTTCCAACAATTATGGTCGCGTAACTCGTCAAACTGTAGGGGAACAGCTGATTTTATTTCGCGATTTCAGGTTTGGTCCCATAGCAAAAGTTTTTCATAATACTGAGTACAATGAGCCCTAAGAGGATAACCGTGCTTAAAGTTACATCCTGTATAGTTCGATCATGTCCACGAATTTTATTCTCTAAAATTTTTGGGAGAGAAAACCAAGAAGAAATCCCAGGCCACGAAGCTAAGCGAATACAGAAATGGTTTAAGTGAGCATTTGTAACGACACCGACTTACGAATCGGTCACCGAATAAAGGTCATGGATTCGAACGTAGGCAGGAACCTTGTGCAATTTATTTCGTTACCACTGCTCTTAAAACGGCGAAGGAAAATATTGAAAACCTAAAACCGCCCTAAAACCAAACATTAAAAAATCATGTGAAATCCACCGTTACCTACTGGGCCCGCGTGGTGCATTACGGCCCACTCCTCACAAAGAGAAGGCCTGATTATGTCATAAGACCTTTTCTATTAACTTCTTAATCACATTAAATAACATCATTCAATCCTCTCCCCAGACCATTGGACCCTGAAGAGTCTCTCCGAGTAAACTCGGACGATGAGAGCATACCCTACAAGAAGGATACGACGGAAGATACTCCTGAGCCAACAGAACCCGTGAACGTGGTAGATAGTCCAGACCAATACCCGTATGGTACGCCCTACGACCAGGCAGTGAGCAGAACACAAGCCCGGCCGTATGCTGGGGAGACAGAAATCAATTAGGTTAGGGGAATCAAACATGGCCGCGGTGACAGGAAACAATTGACAGTGCCAAAAGACCAATGATCAAATTGGAAATGGGTAAAAGGAAGGAGCAGCGAACAGAAGTTTCGAGATTTGGAATATCAACGGAATAATGTTGCCGCGCTATGGTTGATTAAAATAAATTATTTTTCAAAATAATACTGTTTTGGAAAATGGTTTATAAAATTAATAAATAAGTTATTTAGATTATAATTACTTGTTAAAGCGTGCATTTGTAAGTTTTATAATATGTTGTATACAAAATAGTAGAGCTTATATTGTATGTACAAAATAGTGATAACTGCTTTTTTGGGGTTCCCTACCCGAAGGGTGCCAAACGGAACCCTATTACTATTACTAAGTCCGTATGTCAGCGGGCTTTATCTCATGAACCGTAATAGGTTGACAATTGAAATTTTCACAGATTGTATTGCTGCAAAACAACAAATAATAAAAAAATAGAGTTAAAAAATAGTCGGTCTAAAAAAAAAACTGCAGTTTTTTTTAAATATAATATTGTATGGTGGTATGGAACCCTTCATGTACGAGTCTGACTCGCAGTTGGCCGGTTTACAAAACTGCAGTAACTAAAGACCAAGCTAATCATTAGAGTTACTTTTGTAAAACAGATAAGAAGACGCCATTTTAATTTTAAATAACTTGAAAGATTCTACTGGTTACCATTATTTGGAATCCATGAATAATCCCACCATTGAAATAACTTTAGATATAAATAAATATATTTTAATAACTTTTTAATAGTGTAACATGACAACAATAAATACAAATTAATATAATCACATATTTAATTATTTTTGTCTTTTATACAGTGCCATTTAACACATTTTTTTCTTTATAATCTTTGTTATTCACCAATTTGTCCATTTGTTTGTATTTTGTTATGTCATTAAATTAGGTTAAATAAAAAATACATAACACTTTTTTGTTTTATTTTATTCCAATCGTGGCAAGGTTCTTATCGACTGGGCTCTGACTAAAGTACTGTGTCTCTTACAATCAAATACAATCAAGTAACTCGTCCACAAAATCTTGTAAGCAAGGCTTTTCAAAGTCTTCTATCTATGCTCATAATTTGCATATCGTCGCTTAGGTAACAATACCGCGCAAGTTAAATTTGACAAGTTTTCAGGAGAGACAAAAAACTGTTTGTTATCTTTGAAATACTTCAGACATGTGTACTGAATACATAAATAGGTATATATTAGGTTCAATTATGATGTCACATGTTAATATTTGTGTATTTAATACTGTATCAGTATAAAATTGACTTATGCGGTATTAGTTCAACAAAAGAAAGACTTCTGCGGTATTTAAACTTTTTTTTATTATAATTAAGTAACAAAAATAATATTTTTCAATGCTTTCATAATGCTAGTAGGAACAATATTAGAAAATATGACTATGCTTTTAGCTTATCTGTTATTCAGTTTCAACAAAATAATTACCTAGATGTGTCATAGGAATGATTATGAAGTTATATCACATAACTTAAGTATCTAGTTTTGGTAATCATCCAGCTTCTATAGAATGTAAAACAGTAAACATAGTAAAACTACTTCAACAAAAATAAAAAAACTTTCAAGAAAAACTAAAAAAAAATAATAAATAAAGTTTCTATCAAAACTAAAAGTCATGAGTTCATGACTCATGAATCACACGTCGTTACATTATAATCAATGGTTACATAGCTATACTAAAAACTTAAAGAAATTATTATAATTATTTCTGTAATTATTTGTGTATCATACTTGTTAATTATCAGTCTCAATCATCTATCAATCAGGTCACAGTATAAAGTCAAACTTTAAATGGTATGTCATCATAAAATGAATGGCAGTTAGATGGTAGCACCGCTTTTAAATCTTCAGATCTTTGTATTTTCGCTGGGAAATTGGTAGTTTCGCAACATACAGTTTAGGCAGCACACTTAAGGGCGTCACATCATTGCTCAGTTTAAGTGGACGTTGAGGCAAGAGTTGCAGAGGATCATCAAAATTTAATTTATACCAAATCGTGCCATCTGGTTTGTAAGCTAAAACCTTTAAATCAGTCACAGTGGGATCATTAGTTTTCTTTCCCGGCCGAATGGTTTTGTAAATTAATGTATTCCTAAAATCAGTAAAAAAATTATAATCTAGATAACGACAGTCGTATGGCATTGGTTTAGTTCTAGCTGACTTTGCTATATTTGCATACTGAGAAGGTAAGTAGATTTCTCTTCCTTTTACTTTACATTCGATGGCACTATGCACAGAATCGCATTCCATCTGAGTATGCCCTTTCTCAAGATATTTTTGAGTTATTATAACTTGCTTTTCTATTGCCAAACGTAAAAGGGCATTACTCAAGATAGCATTGCGATTCTGTGCACAGCAACCATCGGAAAATAGTATAACAGGTAACAATTTCCTATTTAATATACTTTGCAATTGATCAACAATACAAGATGCAAAAACGGAAGCTTCCAGTGAAGCATTAGATTCATCAAACCAGTAACATACAGCCTCGTGAGTAGACAAATTATACATCGTAAAGTTATGTACGCACAGTTTTGTCTTGTAGTATATAGCACTTGCCTGAAGCATAGGAGCTAATTTAACAGATTGAACATCTTGCGTAAATACATGGCATTTTCCTTCTTTGGCTAAATCTTTATCTGTCTCTTTTTCCTTTCTAGCTTTTTCTTTTCTTTCTCTATGTAGTGCTATTTCTGCGTCCGTAATATTACCTGCTTCATGGCCGCAGCATACATCACAACGATCTTTTTTCGGGTGATAGAGGCTTAAATTAAGCTTTAAAAAGATGTTATCAAAAATCCTACGACTAAGACATTCTACAGATTCCAATTCACATTTACTAGTAAACTCCTTGTATAGCTGCCCCATGTTCTGAAATATCGGCTCTAAGTATTGCCTTGACGTACTTGATCGACAGTAGTGTGATGGCATTTTAGGAAGACTATTAAGGAATTCTTCTGCATAGACATGAGCGGCTGGCTTTTTTTTTGCATGGCTTTCTTTTTGTGAATGTGGTGGCATGGCGCTGTTTGTTTTCTCAAGCCAATATCGTACAAACCAGTCCTTAATACCTAATGTATGTAGAAACATCTTTTTGCATACTTGGTGGCGTATGTTTCCAATAGTGAGGAAATAAGCTAGAGTTTTAGACCTTGTTGACTCAGTATTTTTAGTAACTTTTTTGTCATTTGCTACAACATGACAACATACAAAAGTTTTTCTTTGTTCCCATGACATTGTTTTCCAAAATATTTCAAATAACTCCTTTCTTTTATCTTCATCTATGTTATCACAGCTTCTCAGTTTTGATTTCTTACAAAATGATAAAAATACAAGTAGGTTTCATACTTCTTGCAGGCCTTAAGAAATCATGATAGACTTCTTTTTTCATATGATTAGTATTCGTGACTCGTCTATAGCCTAAATAAGCCTCTCCTTTCATTCTTAAATTTTTATTCAAGTTTTTTTTCCACTTACCCGGTTCTTTATTAGCTTTATTTTGTCGTTTCCTATTGATTGATAAATCTCCGTGATACGTATCAGTTTTTTCTAATCCATCAGGTTGAGGGTTAGATGTTTCACCAAAAGTCAATTCATCAGGTTGGTCGTAAGATGTCTCACCAATAATGGCAACTTCGTTAGGTTGGGGACTCGATGTCTCACCAACAGCGGCTACTTCATTAAGTTGGGGAGTCGAAATCTCACCAACAGTGGTAATTTCATCGAGTTGGATACTTGATATCTCACCAACAGTGACAACAGTAGAATTCAATACACTGGGAATATCATTTGCAATCATATTTAAATTGACTTGAGGATTTGAGTTTCCAATATCTGTAATAATTTCTGTCAATAATATTATGTTGCTCGTTGAGGAAATATCAGGTAAAAGTTCATTCGTTGGAATGTCCATTATTGAATTATTGCTAATGTCCGTAAAATTAAATGAAGAATTCTCTATCATTTCTATAAATTTTAAGTTGTCAATGTTAATTATGTTTACGTCATTCTCCTTATCCTTTATTGCATTAATTTTTACTTTATCTGGAAATAATATACCCTTGCTGCTGAATGTAATTGTATCAGCTTGTGCAATTTTTTCGTCATCAAAGCCGGCAGGTTCATCATTGATACTACCAACTGCTTGATGTAAGTCCTACATTATAGTTTCTTCAGTTGAATCAGAAATAGAATCAATTGATTTGGAGTAAACTTTATTATGTTTATTTATTGTTACCTGTGCCAGCTATTCGCAATTTTTCCTTTTTAAGATATTATTTTTTTGTGCCAACAACGCTTCCCGCCTTTTTTTTAAATCGAGTAAAGTCGTGACTTTAACTTGAGTCTCCACGTCTTTTTCCTCTCCGTTCATGCTGCAAGCGATATCATCAAGGTGCTCGGTCATTTTCATAAGCTGAAAAAAAAAGCTTAATATAATATTTACTTATAAAATGTAAATGCATACACATAAATTTGTTTGGTAATGAATGACTAAAAAATCGTAATTATACCCAAAATAATTCATAATTATTATTCCTTTTAATTTATAAAAATGTAAGTTAATATAATAAAAACTTTACACCTAAAGTCTGTTTAATACCGCTCAAGTCCCATTAAAATGTTTATGGAACACAGCGTAAGTCAAAATAAAAAAGTTTACAATACCGCCTAAGTCAATGAGCATTACACTGAAAAACCGCCGATGTATTGACGTGTATAATATCTCTAAAATAACAGTAATAACACTACTATACTACAACATAATGAATAATCGAGTTGGCTTACCTTTTTGGTGTATCTGAAGTGTCTGTCTCTCTGATAAAACCGTAATAGACAAAAAAATACAATAAATTTGCTGCGCGGTCACACATCAACACGAGATAGTATGGCGGACTGGCGACTTACGCGGTTGTGACACAACAAACGATTTGCGCGGTGCCAGATCTACTTGAATAACGCGCTGCGATTGGATAATTTCAAAAACAAATTAACTTCATTCGATGCGCGCCGACAAAATCTATCCAATGAAGTATAAAACGTCACATGACCAATTTTCGACTTACGCGGTATTGTTACCTAAGCGACGATATGCATACTTCTATCCTCTATGTATATTTTTTTTTATGGAAAAAATGGCAACGCATACCACGTTGCTATGGTAACGCGTGTCAAACATAAACTTTCCCATTGACAGCGGAAATGTAATAATTTGTGATGGTGTCTTATAATTAATAGATATAAATAGAAGTTGTATTATCGTAGTTTCATTATTAGTATAAGAAAAATGGATTTGAAACTAATGGATAAACTGCGCTTACTAAAAATTGACACCGAGTTACGTTCACAAATCAAAATGAAGCCGATGAGCAGGTACTATTTTATCACTGGCACGAACCCTGGTGAGCAATTCTATGTTTTTGCATCCACAGCCGCATGGCTTATCAGGAAAACTGGGAAAGAATTCGAACAGCCCAACGAGGAGGATGATCCAAACAGTATAATTGCTACCATCCTCGATATTTTAAGAGAAAAGGAGATCGTCGTTGATTTCTCTTCGCACAAATTAAAACAGGGCTACGGCGACCAAGTGTGCTACATATTAAACGTTTTAGCTGACGAAGCTTTGAAGACAGAGGAGTTTGAATGGAAGCAGCCCGTTGTCGACATCCCTGAGCCTGAAGAGGCTGCGGACGATGTAGACCAGGTTGAAGATGAGACCGAAATCTTACTGGACAAAGTCGAGGAAGAAATGGCGATATATTCCGGAGAATCCGAACAAGAGTTTGATGTAGAAGAAAAAGAAACTACCTCAGTCAAAAAAGTCCACGATTGGGAAGCATGGAAGTTAGAATTAGAAAGAGTAGCACCCGCTTTGAGGTTGAAAATCTCAGCCGACGGCCGCGATTGGAGAGCAAGACATTCTCAAATGAGGACTTACAGAGACGAACTGTTCGAGAGATTCAAAACGACAGGTTCTCAACTAAATAAGCTACATGGAAACATTAGTTCGGTTATGGACAAGATATCAGCTAGAGAGAACATTTTGAACGAACAGTTCGAGCCGTTGGTTCGAGAATACGGATCTTTGCTAGACGAACTTAGTAAAGTTACGAATGAATATAAAGATGTTAGCGTAGGAGTGACTGAGAGACAAGAAGTACTGAATGAATTAACATCTAAAGTAGAAAATATAAAGCAGAGGACAGAATCTAAGGGCTCTTCAATGAACGATAATTCTCCATTGGTCACAGCAAAGAAGGCGGTGACGAATTTGAAGAAGGATATACAAGACATGGATTTCCAGATTGTCGTGTTGCTTTGGCTGTTGACGACGAAAGAGAATCCTAATAGCAATAATTTGTTTACCAATGCAGAGTCGAAGATGGTTGGCATTGAAAGTTATTGAAAAATCTTATTTTAATAGGATATTATTTAAATCAGATTTAATAAATAAAACTCATTTCTTTGTATATTTTTTTTATTATTGCAATATTGAAATATTACGTAAAAATATTTAACTCTTAATACATTAATTTGCCAATGGGTCGTCTTGGCTGTACGTACAACGTCATGAAGTTCCATTTAAATTACTTACCTAATTAAAATACTCAAAAATAATACAATCTTTGGCGAAAAAAATAATTAAATTAAAAAGGTAACTTGTCGTGTTTATTGGATACCTACTTAAAATATATAGACTTTAATTTCGACATGGAGTAACTAATAAATAAACCAGACCTAATATACCTAATTGTAAAATTTCATAAAATGTGAAAGCATTTTGTAAAAAAAGCGTTAATTGCTTGTTACAAATTAAAATGCGGCTATATATGATATAAAAAATAATTAAGTAGCTATAATAGTAAAAATATAAAATTGCATGTTTCTTACACAATAGTACGTATACTTTCAAAATAAAAACTCTAATAACATAAAATTGGGTATCTAATACAAAATATTTCTGTACAAGGACATAACAACATAACATGTATTATTATCATTTTATGTTAGTGTTTAAAATGTATGGTTAAACCAAGTTGTATGATTACATAAATATACATATTCACATTTCTTTGGTTTTGCAGGAAACAAATAAAATAAAATAAATTTCAAAGTAAAAATTATTAACTAAGACAATATATATGTTTTTATAATATACAACAATATTACGGCCGCTAAAACAACAATATGCATTTATTTACGTCAGTACCCGGCTAAAGCTGCCAACAGAAAATAACCACTATAATTAAACTATCAACTGGGCTGTGTCGACATTTTCAAAATCTATAATTAAAATCATAAACCCTTCATTGCAGTCGGGGAAAAAAATCTCCGTTTAAATAAAAATATTTTCACTAGTTTTCTTAAATTATAAAGAAATGCGTTGTGTTGCCTCTTTAAAAACATAAAATAAATATTCTAAAACGATAAAATATGGAAATATCTCATTTAAATTGACATACGTTTGCGAATAATTTGCTATACTTAATTGTTTTTATGTTTAAACAAAATGCGAACTCGTTTCTGTGATCGAGTTTTTAACGTTGTAATAAGTGCAGTATTTATCTATGTGTAACAACTTATTTAGAGAAAAAAAAATTTCGTGAGGTTTTTTAATTCAAAACATTTTTTTGGAGATATTATTCAGATTGTGCAAATGTTACTAGTAATTGTATTTAACATTCTTAACTATTCCATTAAATTCGTAATTGAGATCAGTACAAGATCTTACATCTGTATATGTATACGTTTTAGAAAGAGAGTGGCACATTTTTGTATTTTATGTTTTTTACGTATAACTCAAACTGCCAAAACAGTATAAATTATACAATGCAAAAGGAATGTAAAAAATGAAATAAATTCACTGGATTTTATTCATATAAAATTCGAACGCGTCCACGTTGCGGATAAACTAGCCCACTAATTTTTTTTTTTAATCATGACGAAACTACATTATATCGCCATACCCCATCCTCAGTCGGCTTTAAATCCATTGACACTAACTATAGTCTCCGCCAGATAACAAACAAATAAAAGTCGTTGACCCGACTTTACCAAAAAGTCCCGAAACTTATTCGTTAGAGATCGCTCATCATAAAAACTGTAGTTAATACTGCTTCAAGGAGGCGCCTTACCACGATACGTTTATTTTGATAGTGTCACTGTGTGATAGCGACCCTGCCTATACAATTTTTTCGTATCGTTTTGAAATACTGGAATACATTGCGCCCCAATCAAAAAACGAAATAACTCAAAAATTACATATTTCGAGTTTTTACTATAAACTGAATTAATTTCGCACGGAGAATCGTTCAGTCCAACAGCCGACTCGATAACGATGAAAATGACAGAGATTTCTTTATTTTTTTGTGATAAATTGAAGCCATTAAGGTAGACAATGTCAAACTTTTAATGCGTTTTCCCACAAAATAGAAATTTTGAGTTATTTCGGTTTTTGATTAAAGGGGCGATAAAGACGGGTGTTAACGACTTTTATTTTGGCGGAGACTTTAGTATACAACAAATTAGGCGATACTGACATGTAAAATCTACTTACAGAAAATAAATATAGGTAAATATTTAATTCCATTTATTTTCCAACTGGCTGCTTTCAAAGTATTCTTATAAATAATTAGTTACGACACGTATTCAAAATTAATTAATTCACAACATTTTGACAACATTATAGTCATATAAAATGGATGACTTTTATCATTACTATTTTCTTCGAATCCGGATGCAATATGGCTTACGTATGCTTTACTTTTTGTAAGATCTTGCAAAGCGCAGACCACCTTTTCATTGCCAAACAAATGTCAACATTACACTCGTTGAAATAAAGTCGAATAAAGTGGACGAGATCTATTTTTAATTTTTTATTAGACTCCTTTTTCCAATGTATGCAAAGAAAGATACATTTGTTGAGCAATAAATCCGCATGGCGCTGTATTATAATACTCGCAAAACATACGATCATACGAGTTTTTTTCGGGTAGGTTCGTACCCGAAATAATTTAAAGTTCTTAGGCCTGTTTCTATCCTTGCATAAGCACTATCCACCAGATAAATTAACCGCACGTCAAGTTAACTGGAACTCGTTCGGAGGTGTTAAAACATTTTAATATAAATTATACTAATCTTCAACGAACATAAAAACAAACTTTCGTAAGTTTGATAAGCAAATACACGATTACAACTTTTGGGGCATTTTTACAAATAACATTTTTCGCGGGTTAGGGTCAATTCGACCAAACTTTTATTACCATGTTTATATATTGTCCTGCGAATAAATTTTGAATTTTTGACATATTTCCAAACAAAAAGTGAAAGACGTTAATTTCGGATAAAATAGTTTGGTAAAATCAGCCCTAATAAGGCGAAATGAGTCGCATTTCGGCTGCATGCAAAATCATTTTTGTCCTCGATAATTACAAAGGGGTTTGGGTAAAAGTGGCATGATTTTTTAAATACACGGCCACTAATGAAAAATGTTTCGTTAAAAAGAACACATTAAGACATAATTTTTTTTTTTTTTCTATGAACGTTACTTTTCCACGTTTATCGAAGCCGAGATATTTAATATGAAAAATCTATAAAATCTAATCGCCATTTGCTATAAATTGTGTCTATTTCATCCATTACATTGTTGTTTTACTTCTATTTCTCTGTATAACTCGTGATTAGCGATAAACAACAACAGCCGCCTATGAGCCTACCAAAAGCACCGATCTCCTCGCCCTATCATAGCACAGGATTTGTTTACCTGAATCTCCGAGTTACATTCCGGCGCGCGCGGCTGCGCATCTCCCCGTTTGGCGTTAGTGTTGAGTGCTAGAGTATGTTTATTTGTATTTGTTTTAAATCACAACGACTTGAATCACAAAGTAAGAAAATAACAAAGTGGACTTTGTTACTTTCTTACTTTGTGATTTGGCATTAAGAACATGGATGAAGTTAATATTACAAGTACAATACGAGTATGTGTCGGTGGTTGCCGGCGAAGTTTAAACCGTATCTTAACAGCAGAGCTTATACAAAACCACCCCTTTTTAATGTCGTACTGTTTAGAAGTTATCAACATACAACGGGTAAAAATATTTATTGGTGTAATATTGATCCGCGTTTTATCTTATTTTGTTTCAAAATAACTATTACTTTTATCGAGATATTTATAATATTAAGGGCCCTGAGACTCTATTACAAGAGTTAGAATGTTCCAGACTTGTGTTAGCAAAAGTCTTTCAATAATCAGGAGTCATCTGGAACATAGTGCGGTCATATGGGCTCCACATGAAGCTAAGTACTCTGTAATGTTGGAGCGTGTTCAGAACAAGTTCACGCGCCATTTGTACAGGAAATTATATGGGGTATATCCGTTTTACTGTTTGCCTTGGACATGGTTGGCTATAATCAATTACATGTCCGACGGGAGTTTACGCTGGTCGCCCACTTGGTGAAGGTGTTTCGTGGTGTGGAGAGTAACCCAGGAGTATTGCAGCGCTTGAGTCTGTGTGTGCCGGACTGTTACGTGTGGAGGCGGCGCAGCCCGCCACTGCTACTGGTACCTACAGCCAGAACTAACCTGCTTGCCAAGGCACCCCTTACCAGAGCTATCCGTGCCATCAACGACCTTCAAACTCAGATTGATGTGTTTACATGTTGTGAGTGAATTCGGGTAAGGGTATTTCTATTTATATTATGCTACAAGCAAAATAATACTTAATTTTTTATTTAAAGGAGAGTGACCAAAAGTGGTACCAAAAAGTCTCACGCATCAAGATAAAAATTTTATAGTAATTATTTTCACAATTTTTTATGATATTACTCGTCGGGGATTTGATTTTTGAATAGGGAATTTAATTTAATGTAAAAAAGTATTGATAATGTTTTACTCCCTATAAAAGATTATCATTTTTTATCTATGGTTAATTGGCCGTTCACAGCCGGTCATAGAGATGTAGAATGCAAGAGAATCGATTTTGATGAATCGACTAACCTGTAATTTTCAAGCCCCTCAAAAATATGTGTTGCCTGGAGATGCCGCGTGGTGCCACCCGAAATTAAACTAAATCAATGTCGAATATTTTTTCTACACTGGCTGGATATGGATAATAGAGAGACATTTTTTTCGAAATAGAGTTATTTACACATTCGGAATTAGCACAAAAAGATGCTTTTACCAGTATTTTTAAATTGGCATAAACTTAACGAAAACCTAATAATTCTTAATATTAAAAGACGCGTTTGTCTTTGTATGTTATAGTTTAAACAGGACAAAACATTTTTTTTCTCCATTTCAGTATTTCTGTAGATACGTCCTTTTTCATTACGGCGGCAGAATATTTGTAAACCATTGCCAGTGTAGGATAAATATTCGGCATTAATTTAGTTTAATTTCTACGCAAAAAAAGGCGAGGCTAAGGGGTGGCGCCACGTCTTTGCGCTGTCACCAGTGCTTGAATGGTGTTTCTTTTATATAATAAATAACTTTTACTATTAACTTTGCTTTCTTTTTGTAGAATAACAGTAACAATTAAGTAAAATTAGCAAAGTTGCTTATTGAAACAAAATCGTTTTTCTTACTAAAGATTTATTATCGATTACGTCCCTAAATCCTAAGAGATCATGTATTATCTATGGTTTTTAATCAGACATGAAATAGAAGATGAACCGTCTGAAGAACCATAAAACATCCGACAAGTCGTTTAAAATCTATTTAACTAAGTAATTAAGGTTTGTGTAAAAATATAGTGATTTTGTAGTAATATTGTTTTTTTATTTAATTATCGTATAATAATGCCATACACACTCCACCAATAACATGTGTAAGTTTATGAATGTATGAATTGTGCCGTACGTACTGTATTTGTTCACAATACATATACGGAGTTACGTTTTTATTTAGACGACATGATGTTGAAACTCTACCTACTTCGATATCATATAATATTAGTTAGTTCTTTTATAAGTCATTATTATTATATATACCACTATACGTTAGCAATAATGAACTTAGTGGCCGCTCAAAAATAAAAAATCATGCCTCTGGTTCATACAAAATTACCCAACCCCCTTTGCCTTAATCTTTTTCATGATAATACTTAGTCTGGCCATAAATACTGTTACAATTAAAAATAAGAAAGATATTACATTTGAATTTGGAATCTGTCATTTTTATACGATTGTTCATTGAGTTTTCTAATTTTGGCGCCAATACATTGTACAATATTTTGCGATATTAAAATGGAGTGGGGTGATAAACAGAACCGAATCGCTGTGATTGCATTACACAAAGTTGGTATGGAGCCAAATGCAATTTTTAAAACTCTCCATACGCTTGGTCTTAGTCTAATGTTTGTGTACTGGGCTATTAATAGGTACAATGAGACCTCCTCTGTTTGTGACAGAAAAAGATCTGGCCGTCCACGTAGTGTTCGTACGAAAAAGGTGGTCAAAGCAGTAAGGAAAAGAATTCGAAGAAATCCTGTCCGAAAGCAAAAGATTTTATCTCGGGAGATGTAGATAGGACCCAGAACCATGTCGTGTATTTTAAAAGATGACTTAGGACTTGCAGCATATAAGAGACGCACTGGTCATTTTTTAACTGATAATTTAAAAAAGAATAGGGTGGTAAAATCGAAACAACTACTGAAGCAAAGGGAGGTCACAGAAAAATGTTGTTTACGGATGAGAAAATCTTTACAATTGAGCAACATTTTAACAAACAAAATGACCGTATTTATGCTCAAATCTCTAAGGAAGCTTCCCAATTAGTCGACAGAGTGCAACGTGGGCACTATCCGACTTCAGTGATGGTTTGGTGGGGTGTTAGCTATGAATGAGTGACTGAGCCATATTTTTGTGACAAAGGTATCAAAACATCGGCACAAGTGTATCAAGATACCATTCTTGAGAAGGTAGTTAAGCCCCTTAACAACACCATGTTCAATAACCAAGTATGGTCCTTCCAACAAGACTCGGCGCCGGCTCATAAAGCTCGGTCCACGCAGTCTTGGGTGGAAGTGAACGTTTCGGAATTCATCAGAGCTGAAGACTGGCCGTCGTCTAGTCCAGATCTTAATCCGCTGGATGATATGATTTATGGTCAGTTTTAGAGAGTACGGCTTGCTCTAAACGCCATGATAATTTGGGAGTCCCTAAAACAATCCCTACGATTGGCAGTGAAGAATTTTGCCATGGAAAGAAAGCGTGCTTCTATTGATAACTGGCCTCAACGTTTAAAGGACTGTATTGCAGCCAATGGAGACCACTTCGAATAAGCTTTTTATATTTTAAATTGTTTTATATTTATGTATTAAACTAACACACTGTAAAAGTAATAAATATTATTTGCAATAAAAAAAAAGTTTTTCTTCGTGACAATATTTATGGCAAGACTAGGTATAAGTTGAAGATTTTCTATAGTAAATTATGAAGGCCTAAACACGATTGACACAATTTGGCTCGATACAAAAAAAAATAATCGCAAGTTTTCTTAAAATTTGCATTTTTATGAGAAAAAAATCGTGATATTTGATTTTAATTAAAGCAATTTCAGTAAAATTTCGTCTACACGTTCACCATTAAAGACATAAGGAGATTATGGGTTTATTTTAAT
This sequence comes from Dicycla oo, assembly GCA_948252095.1. Classification (NCBI taxonomy): domain Eukaryota; kingdom Metazoa; phylum Arthropoda; class Insecta; order Lepidoptera; family Noctuidae; genus Dicycla; species Dicycla oo. The sequence continues at coordinate 22,349,803 of OX411716.1, forward strand.
GTAACAGAATTTTAAAAAGATTTTTTTTTTTAATTCTATATGCTCCGTTTGGTTACGATACCATTAAACCCGTTACGATACCATTTCGCCTTAATGTGTATAAAATACTACATACAACAACATAGTATAAAATAATGTACAACAGTCAATTTACCTCCTGCTCGCCAACCTGGTTGAATATAATACTCTTGGCCTGCGCTAGGTACATAGGGTCGGGTTTAGACGGCTCTTCAAACGTTACGTTATACTTCCTCTTGAGGTCTTCCATGAATTCCTGTTTCAGTAAAGCTAGGCAGCTGAAATACGGATAAAAGGTTTAGTTCACACCAGTAGCAGACCAGGGATGGCGAAAGGAGATTTTAATTTGAATACTTTTGCTTGTTTCTGCAGTTTTAGATAGAGAGAATTAGGTTTGTAATATCGGCTAAACTTCCAATCTTTAAGGCGATAATCGCATAGCACGGCTCAAGATTCGATCAACCAACACGATGCACGTTTGTTTTTGATATGTGTTGTTGCTAATGTTTGTTGTTTTTTTTTTTTTTTTTTTTGTTACAAAACCTGTACTCACACAAATGCATATTGTCTCTAATTGGGTGAAACCAGGAATGGGTGTGGTCTGTTACTATCTGCGCTTCTGCAGAAACATTTCTAAACTGAGCGTGCTTAAGTCTTGCCGAAAGTACCTTTGGCCTACAGTAGGACAATATAGGCTTTTATGGCATTTTTTGGAACGAAGTTCTTTAACGCGCCTTGCTGCAGGAGTAAACTGGTAGAAATCGTTCGTAACAAAAAAGCGTTATGCCCGAAAAAGTCAGTTTCATGTGTCCAACCACGTCAAGCGTAGCTTAACCTGATCGATCGACCCGTTTGGCTATTATTACTTAGCCACAAGCCCCTCTTTAATGTTCTCACTGAAAAGAGGACTCTTTTTACCCGACTGCCCCAGAAAGAGGGTAATGTTTTTCGAGAGTATGTATGTATGTATGTCTATTTCTTTGGCACGCTCTGTAGCCTAAACGGCTTGATGGATTTTAACATATCGCTGCCCTAGTTCAATAGTAAGATATTTTGATCGAGGTATGAGTTGCGCTAATACGAGTATAATTCACTTGCTTTTTTTTTAAATGTGGTTGATTTATTAAAATGATAATTTAGTTTAATGCTCCTGGGAGTTACTTATATTTCAATATGAATAAAATACATATTTTTTTATAATAGTTTTAAGGCATTTAATAGTAAGATAACCTCATATAGAACTCGGATCTTTTTAAAGATATCTTACTATTGAACTAGGGCAGCGATATGAGGTGTCGTTAGATTCTTCTTAATTGTGGCTGTATAATATTTATATATTACATCTGGAAATATAAAAAAGGGAGGGGAATATTTTTTTATAAATTGCTAACATTATTGGTATCAAATAAATACTAGTAATGAGTCAATTCCAAATATATATTAATAAAACTAAAACGAATGAAATAAAAAAAAATATTTTAAAAAACAAAAACCCGACTGCAAAAACACATAACTGAAAAGAGAAAAACAAGCATTATAATCTATAGAATTTTGGTATTGCAGGCGGGGACCTGAAATATGGTGTATCTTTTGTTTGTCTCCGCCTGCAGTACCAAAATTCTATAGACTATAATGCTTGTTTTTCTCATTTCAGTTATGTGTTTTTGCAGTCGGGTTTTTTGTTTTTTATTTTTTTTTTTTTTTTTTTGACTGGTCTGTGGCAAGTCATAACCTTATTTTCATGCGCGCCTTGAAGCGCGAGGGGACTGCTTGCTGAGGGCTTACCATACTTATATCTATTCATAGCCATTCAAAATGAGACGAAAAATAAAAGGTCAAGCAACTCCCTCTTTTTCTTTCCCAAATATACAGGGTGAAATTGAATTCACAGGGCATCCTCATAAGGGGTCATTGTACTCATCTTTCTGAACAACTTTCACTATGGAACCAAATCAGATATCGCGAAAAAAATCAGCCGTTCCTTGTATTTGTGTTCGTAGAAGTCGACAAAATGTAGGGAACAGTTGATTTTTTTTCGCAATTTCAGGTTTGGTCTCATAGTAAAAGTTGGTCATATTGATGAGTACAACGACCCCTTAATTCACTTTACTCCTCATGGATTCTGTCCGTCCGGGGAGGCTCCTGTCGGGCTTCTACCGACTAAATCCTCACAATTGACCAAAATACCATAGCGGAACTGTTTCGACCAGTCTGGGCCCCTGCAATTGAGTTTGGTAGGGCTGTAGATACTCACATGCGATAGTGAGGGTCTGCACGGAAGGCGGTAATGTCCTGCGAGGGTGCGTGCGGCGTGTGCAACACGAACGCGCCCGGCAACACTACGCAGCGGTAGCCTTGCGCACGTAGTTCCACACTGTGGGATACCTGTGAAAAGACCCCGTTTAGATTGTTGAACAATGTCGAGAAATTATGACCTGTGGGTGATTTAAAAAGATGACCAATGTCGCGAAAAGATGATCAATGTCACGAAAATATGATCAATGTCACAAAAACATGACCAAAGTATTGAAAAGAAGACTGACGACGTCTTGAAAAAAGCACAAATAAGATTGTACAGCAGATTTACTGACCAGAGAAGCTTCTACAGTGTGAAATTGAATTCATGAGCATCCTCTTAACGGGTCATTGTACTCATCATTATGAAAAAGTTTTTCTAAAGGACTAAACTTGAAATCGCGAAGAATAAATCAGCTGTTCCCTACATTTTGACGAGGTATGCGAACATAAATGTAGGTAACAGCTGTTTTTTTTTCGTGATTTCAGTTTTGGTTTCCGCAGAACATTTATCGAATGTGTTCAGGCCGAATCACGCTAGTGACACAGATTCCGAGATAGAGTTCGATTCTGTTCTAACCCAGCCTATACAAATGTCTCTCCCACCTGCACCGGTCACAGTAAGAGAAGTTTGGGGGACCATTGTTGGCCTGAAAGGCAAAAAGGCACCAGGATATGACCTCATTACAAAGGAAATTTTGAGAGAGCTTCCAAGAAAAGCGGTAGTTTTTCTAACTATGTTGTATAATGGAATACTAAGGGTTCAATACTTTCCGGACCTGTGGAAAGTGTCACAAATTCTTACGATACACAAGGCAGGGAAACCAGCAAATCAAATCACCTCGTATAGGCCTATCAGCTTTTTGCCTATCTTGTTTAAAGTCTGTGAAAAATTGATCCCTCGTCGAATTATGCCTCTATTAGAAAACAATTATACTATCCCAAACCATCAATTTGGCTTTAGGCAGCAACATTCCACTATTGAACAAGTACATAGAGTAGTTGAGAAAATAAGAAAATCCCTAGAGGAAAAAGAGTACTGTTCATCTGCATTCTTGGACGTCCAGCAGGCATTCGACAGGGTTTGGTACGAGGGTCTTCTCTTTAAGATAAGAACAAGTCTTCCGCACAGCTACTACATTCTTCTGAAATCTTATCTCACAGGCAGAATCTTCCAAGTAAAGGAATCTGACTCAACCTCCAAATTCTACAACATAAGAGCAGGTGTGCCTCAGGGCTCGGTGTTGGGACCGATTTTGTATAGCTTACACACCTCGGACCTACCACAAGTGGACGGAGTCATGACTGCTACTTATACCGACGACACAGTTATAATGGCGAGTGATAAGCAGCCTGAACTGGCCACGAAATTACACAGTGGCTTCAAAAATGGAGGATCAAAGCTAGCACAACACAGTCAGTGCAGGTCACTTTCACACTTCGGAGAGAAAACTGCCCTCCTGTATGCCTAGAAAACTCTACATTGCCACACAAAGATAGTGTGAGGTATCTGGGCATGCACTTGGATCGCCGTCTGACGTGGAACCAGCATATCAAAAGCAAGAGAGAAGAACTCAATATACGGCACAGAAACCTCTATTGGATGCTGGGTCGAAATAGCAAGTTATCGATAGATAACAAACTACTAATATACAAGTCCATATTAAAACCAACCTGGACATACGGCATCCAGCTTTGGGGCAGTGCAAGTAATACAAACATCGCAATATTACAAAGAATGCAGAACGCAATATTAAGAACAATAGCGCATGTCCCGTGGTTTATTACTAACTCTGAAATCCACGCACACCTAAATATGACCACTATAAAAGAGGAAATCCAGGCCTCGTCACAAAAATATCAAAAGCGGCTGGAAAATCATCCGAACGTACTTACGGCGAGTCTAACCACGCGCAGCTATCAAAAACGTCTAAAGAGAAAAGACATACTCTAGGAAAAGTACCATCGCGTAAATACAAAAAGTAGCTATTCTCGCTGGAGGATGCACTTGACGTGACTACACCTCACAAACTATCTGCTTATGGTGGATAAATAATTACAGATTAGCACAAAAAAAAAAAAAATTTTGTTTCCATAACAAAAGTGATGACCCCTGACCTCTTAAGAGGATGCCCAATTTTTTTTTAATTCAAGATGGTTTTGCTCTTGACTCTAGTCAAGGTCGGGGGCGACAGAGACAGAGGCGACGATGGAGTGAGCTTACCCAGAAGAAGCCTGTTGACTCTCACTTTGAAGAGATTAGGGTTGTATGCGCTCGGAAACACAGACGCAGGTAGTGAGTTCTACTCGTTTGCTGTACGCATAATAAAAGACATTTGCAAACGCTTAGTGCGAATTGGTAGAATAGCAACTAGGTAGGGATGGACGGTAACTGGCAGTGCATCTAGATGTCCGATGGTAGAAGTGGGCCGGTGGAATGAGGTCTGTAGAAGACCGACAAGCATGCAACTTTGCGGCGATGAGCCAAGATATGAAGCTTGGCATCCACCAGTTTTACGTCGCCAATGAGCCTCTTAGCTCTGCATTTCACCGAGTCAAGCGCGGCTAGTTGGTACTTAGCTGATCCATCCCAAAGGTGGCTGCAATACTCCATGCAGGATCGGATTTGCGCTTTGTAAAGAGTTAAAAGCTGTCCAGGCGTAAAGTATCATTTCACCCTATTTAGAATGCCCAGTTTCATGGCTACAGTTTGGGCTCTATGCTCGATGGTGGCGCCAAAGTTGAGGCCAGATGTCAACTCCATGCCTAGGAGCTCAATCCGATCAGTTACAGGAACAAATGTACCCCGAAAAGTAGGTGTTTGAGCGAAACGACTCCTTTTAGCGGTAAAAAGACACGCCTGTGTTTTGGTGGCGTTAAAAGAGACCAGATTATCATCATCCCACTAGGAGACCAGGCTTAAGGTCAAATCTGTCCGCTCTACCATGGCCTCTCTCAAAGAACGAACTTCGGCCCCGCTGGTTTTTGCGCTGGACAAGTATCTCTCTGAAACTGTACTGTCATCTGCGTACCCAACAATACCAGGCCGAGGCAGGTCATTGATGTGCAGCAGGAAAAGAGTCGCAGAGAGAACAGACCCCTGAGGAACTCCTGCATCAATAGCCATAAGGTCAGAAGAGCAGCCGTCAACAACTACTCTGATCGACCGTTCACTAAGGAAATCTGATATCCAGCTACAAAAATCAGCTGGGATGCCATAAGCAGGAAGCTTGCTGAGCAGAGCGGCGTGCCAGACCCTGTCAAAGGCCTTCGAGATGTCAAGCGATACAGCCAGTGCTTCGCCGTGTTTCTCGATGGCTTCGCCACAGCAGTGCGTGACATACACAAGAAGATCGCCAGTTGACCGTCCCCGGCGAAAGCCATATTGACGGTCACTGAGGAGATCATTGTCTTCAAGGTTGCTTCAGCAACTTATTGTTCAGAAGTCTTTCCATAACCTTGCACAGAATGGAGGTAATGGCGATCGGACGGTAATGGGCAGGGTCTGCACGGTCGCCCTTTTTGGGCACTGATTGTACATTTGCGAGCTTCCAGGATTTCAAGCCCATGAATTCAATTTCAGCCTGTATAAGCCGGGATCAAGCTTGTTATATACAAAAGAGTTTAGAATAATAATAGTTATAATAGCTCGCCTTATTCCAGCCAAAGCCAGAGAATCTCGTATCATACTTCGGCACTGATCTGTGAACCACTAAATACGGCTCGTAGTCCGACTGCCACTCGACCTGAAATATTAGAAAAATATTTTTTAGTGTTACTTCTATCATTTGAATTTAGAGAATGGCTTGCCACGAGACATTCGAATGCCGGGAGCAACTCGTTGAAAATGGTATTTTTTCATACATTCAAGCGTACATAAATACGCTTTTTCTTCTGGAGGTAGTGATAATCCCACATAGAAACTCGTTAAAATTTAATGTGTGTGTGTTGCGTAATGTACTCGAGATATATTATTTTGCGCAGTGTTGTATAGAATATATATATTTATTTTTTTTTCAACTGAACAAACAGCTGTGCTGCTGGGGAGTTTGTTGCGCCACTTCCTCTCCTCAGTTAAAGCACTAAGAAATGGTGAAGGGCGGGCATTTTGGAGGACTGTCTTATGTAATTTTGACGTTCAAAAAGTGCTGATTCTCAGCCTACTTTGAATAAATGACTTTTGATTTTGAAGAAAGAGTATAGAAGGAAGAAAAAAATATTTTGCACAAATAAAACGCACATTATTTGCTTCATTCTTGTTCGTGCAGAAAAAAAATACGAGAATGCACGCAGTTTGGGAGTACTACTCACTTAACCTTTTTAAAAGACATCTCTATTACGATCATCCAATTTTCTTCTACTGATTTTAATTTCGACGTTTTCTCTGACCAATGAATGGTGATAGCCTGTGTAAATGTGGAAATGTTACACGTCGTGGAACGTTCCTGCACGTACCTCGTAGGGCGCGGCGGCGTTGGCCCAGCGCGAGTAGTTAGTCGCGCGGTGACCGCGCGGCCACTCGCGCGCTCGGAAGGACTGCACGTCACCAGTATGTCCTCGGGCTGAGCTCGCCAGCCGCGCTAGTAAAGCTGCCTTGCTGCGCGGGACAGACGTGCGGTAGCGGGTCGTCTCGAACGCTGCTACTACTAGGCACTGCGCATAAAATAAATACACCTTTTAAACCAGCACCCTAATTGCGTAACACTCTATCAATCGGAATCGGTTTCATTTTGACAGTTCAACAACATTCACTGCGTTATTTACGAGTACATTGTTGAGCAGAGAAATTGTTGAAGACAAGTTGATGATTCTTATGGTTATAAAAATGTAAATACATATTTGTAATAGTCCCGATTCATATTTTGATTAAGATACAACCTGACACTGACCTGCAAACAGCGAACAAGAAAATCTGCAGGCCACTTGAATCACAAAAATAAATGGTTTTATAAATCCGCCCTTACTGCTACAACATAAAAGCGCTGTTAGTCACAGGGCCTATTTCACGATGCCTAAATAGCCACTAAGTGTCAAATGGACCATGGACTTGCAACTGACTATCCAGCCGTTCCAAAATCAACTTAACTTACACAGCATTAAAGTTGATATTTGTTTAACTGGAAAAAAACATGAACATACCTTCTTCTGCGGATAAGGGTTGACCAGCTGAATGGCGCTCCGCAGATGGTCGTACAAGCCTGCCATTGGCACGAAGTCGACGTCCATTAAAAATACATACGGCGTGTTCACGTTCTCCAGCGCCACGTTCCGGAGGTAGTTCACTGGATAATGCACCTACATAAACAACATCCTGTAGCTGTCGTCAGGAGAGAAAGAAATAGAGCTATACGAGATGACTAGCACAATCTCTTTTTCTCACTGCATTAATATTAGGTACCTACCTATGAAATTGGCGATTTAGATAGAAAATATAAAACAATTTTTTAAAAAGAAATATTGTCGATGCACTTTTAGAGGAGCTCGTCGCTAAGTAATAAAAAAAGCCGCACGGGTCGATCCATCAGGTTAAGCTGCGCTTGCCGGGGTTGGTCCATGGATGGGTGACCATCTTTACATACCGAGACTCGTCCGTGCGTGCCTCGGAAAGCACGTTAAGCCGTTGTTCTCGGCTGTCATTCGTGGATCTTTGACAGTCGTTACGAGTCGTCAGAAGTCCTAAAGTCTGACAACCAGTCTTACCAAGGGGTATCGAATTACCCAGTAACTGGGTTGTGGAGGTTAGATAGGCAATCGCTCCATGTAAAATACTGGTATTCAGCTGCATCCGGTTAGACTGGAAGCCGACCCCAACATAGTTGGGAAAAGGCTAGACAGATTGATAGATTGATTGTCAATGCACTTTTGCCATTTTAAGGAAAGTTCGTTGATGCCTCTGCTATAGACATCCTGGGAACGGGAATCGATAAATTATTTGTAGGCGTTTTTCACCGCCTCGTTGAATTTGAAATTTTTCCCCGGGGCTCATTGTTGAGATTAAAATTTCCAGAACGGAAGCGATTAAACCAAAAACGCCCCGGGCGTTCACTTGCGGTACCTTGTCCATACACGTCGTTAATATTGCGTGCTGTCTGTGTTGCGTTGGTGCCACGACGGAACTCGTATTCGAAAATAGCACGCAATTTCGATTTTTCTATGGTTACAGAAACATCGATATCAAAGAAAAATCGAACGACGGGAAAACAAATGAACAACTGATTGTTTTTAATGTCAAAAAAAATTGAATTTGGAATTCTAAATAGAATGAAAGATACACTAGCTGGTATCAAAAATCGGCAATTTCATAGGTAAAGATCTATTATTTTTCGTGCTCGCACAATCAGGGCGCAATATTATACAAATAATTCTATTTTGTAGAAAATAGTTTTAATTTAGTTTATATATTTTTCTATAATTACAAGCGGTGCGACCGATGGGATTTCCCATTAGCAAAAATTACGAACTTTCACCCCTATTTAACCCCCTTAGGGGATAAATTTCCAAATAACGAATTCATGACCTGCCTAGCCTTTTTTCCCAACTATGTTGGGATCGGCTTCCTGTCTAACCGGTAGACTTATTACGTATCTTGCAGAAGCCTAGCGATAGCAAAATTGCTTGTCAATTGCGCAATAATTGTTTTTCAATCGCAAATCAGTATGATGTATCGCTGATACATACCGACTTGCGATTGAAAAGCAATTATTGCGCAATTGACAAGCAATTTTGCTATAGCTAGGCTTCTGCAAGATATGTAATAAGCCTGCCGATGAAGCTGTATACTAGTATTTTACATGGAGCTACTGCCTATTTGACCTCCGCAACCCAGTTACTGGGTAATACGAATATAATACCCCTTGGTAAAACTGGTTGTCAGACTTTCGAGCTTCTGACGACCCGTAACGACCGGATAGCTACTCCGACAAATTAAAAAATGGAACAGAATTTGTATGAAATTATCTGCCAAGTTAATAGGAACTCTATCGTAGGTGGTAAAACATGCCCTTAGAATTAGATAAAATTCAAGTTTCTAGCATAATGCAAACATAAAGATACGGCCTTTCAAAGCGTATTTCCATGTGCCTTTGTTTGCGTAGTGGTGCGAAACCCAAATAAATAAAAAAAAAACGATTTAGCTTACCTTATCATGTTTAAACACCAGATGATAACCAATATTCTTCCTATCTCTAAGGGTGTCGGACCAGTCTCCGATAAAACTCCACAGCCTTGTTACTTCACAGTCTGATAAGTATATAGCAACACTCAGTGGACCTGTTAAAAAAAGGTAACTAAAAGTAATAGGTAGTAGAAGGTATAGTTTGACCGATGCCGCTGTACCGCGCCTTAGGTATGTACACGGACAGACGGGAGGGGCAGTGCGGGCCGTTCATTCGTCAACGCTCACGGCATCCCACCCACCGCGGTACAGCGGTATCGGCCAATAGTTCAGAGTGTAAGGACTAAGTCAAGACCTTTTTGTGAACTGATTGCATCATTTAATCCTTTTAATTTTTAACTTAATATTATAAATGCGAAAGTGAGTTTGTTTCTTACGCTTTCATGCTAAAACGGCTGAACGCATCTGGATGAAATTTGGTACATGTGTAGACCATGACCTGGATACTTTTATCCCGGTAGTTCGTTCCCGTGGGATAATTTCCGAACTGCACGCGGGCGAAACCGCGGGCATTAACTAGTAATGGTATAACAATTTTACTATACGCCGTATAGAAGCGAAACTACCGCTCCAACCGCGTTAAAAACGGGCTATTAACTTCTACGCCGATAGGAAGATATCGATACCCATCACGTTTCAGAGGTTTCGCTAGCTAATTTAAATTTGACCCTGTATAATATACACTAAGACCCCTAGTTCTCCACTTTGTGCATCCTCTCTGTCCCAGTCGCCTTTTTAAGATCGGTCCATCTAACTGTTGGGTGGGTGTCCAACGCTACGCTTGCGCATACGCAGTCTCCACTCGAAGACTCGTTTCTAAACGGAGTATTATTTAGTCGTTTCTAGGACATACCTTCCCAGTAGTTGACAAGTCTCTCGAGGAACTGCAGGCGGTCCATGGACAGCTGCAACGCGAGGGTCACGTCAAAGCTGTCCACGTCAACGTGGCTGTAGTCCATGTAGTAGAGGTGCGTTCGGAGTTTCACCTTTTGTGCTGCGCGGAAACTTACGCAAAGGTCTGATTGATTTACCTGTAGATACGAAAGTAAATGGGTTATTGTACAATCAAGGAAATAAATTGGAGCAGATTGACACACCACGTAAATTGTCTCTGTTATAGCCGGAGCCTTTTCAAACGACTGATAAAGAATAACCGTTGCCATTTTAATATAGCCGCACGGGTCGATCGATCAGGTTGAGCTACGCTTGCCGCGGTTGGTCCGTGGATGGGTGACCATCTTTACATACCATGACCCCTCCGTGCCTCAGAAAGCACTTTAAGAAGTTGGTCTCGGCTGTTATACGTGGATCTTTGACAGTCGTTACGGGTAGGCTGAAGCCCGAATGTTTTACCAAGGGGTATCGTATTACCTAGTAACTAGGTTGTGGAGATCAGATAGGCAGTCACTCCATGTAAAATATTGGTATTCCGCTGCATTCGGTTAGAGAGGAAGCCGACCCCAACATAATTGGGAAAAGGTGTATTCCCGTTCGTCCCCCTGCCGTCGTCCCACAGGTGGCACGAACGGGAATTTAATAAATAATATTTCATTCATTCCCGTTCGGTCCATGTTTTAAATTCCTGTTCGTGCCACTTGTGGGAAGACGGAAGGGGGACGAACGGGAATACACCCGGGAAAATGCTAGGAAAAAAGGAAAGGAAAAGGACAGGAGGAGGGAAAGGGTACGAGGGATTTTAATATTGCAGGTCATTTTGTTAAACAACTGTAAATATTTATTATTTTTTCCGACGTACCGCTAATATTTTTGTTGCATATACATTCACATTTCACAGTTCGAAAAGATGAAATACGCCCGCTACTACACTGGTGCAATGATCTTTTGGCGGTCGAATGACGTTGACAGGGGGCGCTGTTGGTAAACATGTGTGAAATGTATTGAAAAAAACAAATGGCGGCGCTAGTTCCAATTTTCGCCACACGCCCAAAGAACCTTATAGCTCTATATGTGGGAACGAATTGTGTCTGAAAATTGCTTAAGTAACCTTTCTGTTCTTTGATCATACATCAATAAAAAAGTTTATTTCCTTTCTTATGTTGATATTGATACTAACTTTCATCGTAAAATGCTCTATAAAGGAGCACCGGTGAAGTTTCTCCCGCAGCAAGTAGCCATCGAAGTTGACGTACGACTGGTGTATGTCACGAAAGAAACTGGCGTCGCGCGTGTTTATGTTATGCTTCAGCGGAGAATTCCAATGAATAACCTGGAAATTACAATCACATTTTTTTCTGTGTAAAATTCCACACAACTCTGTTTTTAGCTAGTGCCGGCCAATCCGCCGGTAGGAGTTGAGCTCATCCCCAAAATTGTGTGGAAAAGGGAGAGGGAGGCCTCAGCCCTGCAGTCATACAATACACACTATACTCTATAGTCTATAGAGATATTTAAAGAAATCGTTTTACAATCCGTTCAACTGATTTTGACTTCTATTCCGTAGGCATAAGTATGGTATTAAAAACAGAAACGTGGTTACAATACCAACTGTTTACTGCAGCTACCATTTGTCACGCCACCAACGCATTAGAAGTCAAAATCGGTTGAACGGACTGTAAAAAACCGGCCAAGTGCGAGTCGGACGGCGCACAATGAAGGGTTCCTAACATTGTAGGTAGTTCAAAAACCTGTTCTTCCATACATTCCAATTGCAAACGTAAGTTTGTATGAACAATATTGAGAGATTTACCGTGTTGTTTTAAGGCCATAGACTTATTGTAAGTTTTCCTATAATCTAAAGTTATTGAACTATTTTCTGTATTTTTTTTTTAATTTTTGACTCAGTACTTTGGAGATAAGGGGCATGGTCAATTTTCGTTTATAAATAACTTTAAGATTATTTATTTTAAAATTATAAAAAATATATATTTGAGACCCTCACAGTAAGTCCTTTCATTTCATATGTCACATGGTACAGATTGCAAAACATATTTTTTAATTTTCTTATTTGCCACCCAAAATTGACCCCCATATTCAAAATTCATTTATTTACGTTACACGTCCGTGTTTGGGTCACAGAAAAACATACCTACGTGTACTAAATTTCAACTTAATCGGTCGCATAAGGGTTCCGTTTTTTCCTTTTGAGGTACGGAACCCTAAAAAGGTTTATTTAAATGTTTAATCTTATTTGAAATGGAGTATATTTATGAGAATAAAAATGTGAAGCACCTCCATAACGCTTTCAAGTACACTGAACGAGACACCATAGAAGTGTTATTGTTATGACGGCTATGGCCGTTTAATGTAAAGGAATGAGATTGAAAATTTCTTAACAGTTTCGCTCCTTGATCGAACGTATACCCGGTTACAGACTAAGGTAGGTCATTCACGATCGACGTAAAACCATTAGTAGGTCATTGCAATGTAACTCTTATCTCGGTAAGGTAAAGTATAAATTAGAATGATTGCCGATAGTTTCATCAACCTCACGGCAATAATTCTTATTTACTTTATTAAGATAAGAGTTACATTGCTATGACAATGTTAACCTGTCTGTCATTGCTTGCACTGTGCATCCGTTTCATACGATCGCTCGCAAGAAAATGTCAGGACGATATAGTCCCACTTATTTGAAAAGAAAAACTGATGTGATGACTAGCACTTGCGCGCACACTATTGCTGTCAATTTTGAACTTTACATTAGTTGGAATAAAGGTCAAAATACAATAACTGACTGGATGGTTAAAACAGAACTCGTTTTGTAATAAGACGGGTAAAATCTAATAAAATATTACTATTTCATAATACGTACCTTAACATTATTCCTATCCTCTCCATAACAATTCTTAGCCAGAGTCTGCGTGGACATCTGAACATTGTACTGACAGCTCATATTATACACGTACCGCGGCTGGCTCGTAATTATAGCATTGATAACATCCTGGTCTGCTAGCGTAGTCTGTTTGAGCCTGCCTATGTTATCGTGAACAGCATCGTGCCATAGTCTTGTCCAGTCTGTGGTTGTACGTATCTTCTTGAGGTCTAATAATAATAAAAATGTATTTATCTACACTCATATCGTAAAGCTCTGATTATCAATTCAAAAATAGTGCCATAATGACAGACTTTATGCATGTACAGACGCCAGCAGGTCAACCTACCCGAAACTATCAGATTTTCACCATCAACCTTGAACCTAATGCTTTAGCAATAAAGTCGAAAATCTATTAAAGAAATCTGACAGATTGTAGTAGCTTGATGTGCTGGCGTCTGTACAACTCAAACCAAATTAAAAAGTTTCATTATGACACAGATTTTTTTTCGCGAATTCAGGTTTTGTTTAAGTATACGGTCACTATTTACCAGTCACCCTATATACATATTAAAAATAGAAATATAATAGGTACCTAAAAGCATTACTCCTGTGTTGTAGCCTCTACCAAGGGCTGGCCAGCGCTTTGCCTTGTTTAGGTACCAACTGCTTTCGTTTTCGACGAGACCTATAAACTGTTGAGAATATGGTTAGTTGGACTTCTAAAGTAAAATGTGATTTATTGTATGCACATAGAACAGAAAATTCAATGGTTAACGGGTGGAATATACAGCTTTTATTCAGCTATTGCCTCACCAAATCTCCAGTTTCGTGTTCGAAATATAACTGTTTATGTTAAAGAAGGCTGTTATTGTGTGTGGATTTTTACATCAATAAATAATAAATACACAGAGGCCTTACTTAGTGCGTTTTTGCATTAGGAATTTCTCTGTAGTTTTCTGTAGAGGAGTCTGGATTTGTGCCCGTTGAATAATAATAATAACCTGGGACATTTCACACACGGTCAGCTGATCCCAAACTAAGTAGAGCTTGTACTATGGAAACCAGGTAACTGATATACTACATACACTACTTTTTTTTGTAAATACATACTTATATTACATAATTACACCCAGACTCAGGAAAAAACAGACATGTTCATGCACACAAATATTTGTCCTGGATGGGAATCGAACCCACGACCTGCGACATGATAGGTGGTATCTTAACCAACCACGACAACTGGCCCGTCTGTCTGTCTGTGAATGATAATAGGCTTGCCGGCTATTACTTCAACATGCTAAAGGTGGGTGTGGGTGTCCCAACTAAACACCTCTGTCTTCCTCTTCAGGAAATAGAGGCGTGGTGTCTTGTATCATCAATAAATATTTTAAACTAGCTGTTGCCCCCAGCTTCGCCCGCGTGAATGTCAATCGGATTTTGTTCACAAATTCTTTTCTGTTTCTTTCTTTTTCTAAAATAAAAGTAGCCCAGTTACTCCTTATAACATCAGCCGTCTGTGAGAGAAAGTTCCGTCAAAATCGATCCAGCCGTTTCGGAGATTAGCCGGAACAAACAGACAAACAATTTTTTTTTAATAGTTCTTTTGTTATAAGTACTATATGTGATTCAGAAAAAGACACTTCAATTGTATTTATTTGTATAGATAACCTTACCTGATTCCGTGCCTCGGAAAGCACGTTAAGCCGTCGGTCCCGGCTGTCATTCGTGGATCTTTGACAGTCGTTACGGGTCGTCAGAAGCCCGAAAGTCTGACAACCAGTCTTACCCAAGGGGTATCGTATTACCCAGAAACTGGGTTGTGGAGGTCAGATAGGCAGTCGCTCCATTCGCAGTAAAATACTGGTATTCAGCTGCATCCGGTTAGACTGGAAGCCGACCCCAACATAGTTGGGAAAAGGCTAGGCAGATTGATTGATTTGAACCTTACCTGATCATCCGTCATATTTCTGAACAAAGCCCATAGTTCAGCGACATCACACAGGAAGGTCAGATCCGAATCCAGCACAATAGCCTGACTCAAAGTATCCGGCAGGATATCAGGAAACAGCAACTTGACTAGCGCATAGATACCGGAGTAATGGCTGTTCGGGATCCATCGCACTTGTGTCAGATACTCTTCTGCATTGTAGCACGAGTATTTTACTGAAGAAAAAAAAAACAATTTTCACCCAATAGGCCTTAGTGTTGTATTAATGAATTAAAGCTGGACTCGCACTGCAGTGTATCACGCGCATGATTTGCAAGCGCTCATACATTTAGTCATATAAGTTGTAACAACGCGATTGTTATTGGGTTAAAATATCTCAGAAGTATACAGATTTGTTAATTTTGAAATGGGTATTATCTTTAAAATGGGTCACTTTTTCTTTAAAATGGGTCATTTTAATTGCAGGGACTCACTTTGTGCGGTTTTTAGGATCCTGCGGCTAAGTAATAACCGTCATTTAGTCACTTATTTCATAACAAAATACATTGTGTTGAAAATATTACAGTGATGTGATGATAAATAAAATAATAAAAAACAAAAGCATTACATTCATATTTAAAATTCCTTACAATGATGATAAATATATAAAAAAAACCATTACATTCATATTTCAAATTAATTACGCATTATAATAATAATAATAAATGAAGAAATACAATATCATATCCGTCTTTGGTCATTTATGAACTCATCGATACTATAATACCCCTTCTTCAACAAATATATACTTAATTTGTTTTTAAATAAGTTTATGCTATTTATACATTTAAATTCTACAGGCAACTTGTTGAATAAAGTAACCGATTGAACTCTAGAACTATGGCCCACCACATTCAGTTTTGGTTGAATAGTAGAAGGTACGTCTTTCCTTCGAGTACTTTCTCTGACCTGTCTTTCCTCATTGGACTCAAAATTTTTAACTAAGTTTGTTAACAATACTAGAATGTAGAGACATGGGTCTGTCAAAATTTTGAGTGAAATGAAGTGGTCCTTGCATCATTCAATCTGGTTCAGTCGGAGCATTGTCCTCACGGCTCTTTTTTGCATTACAAATGCTGATATATTTGTAACTACTACCCCAGAATTCGATACTATATCTGAGCTTTGACTCAACCAAAGCGAAATATACTAATCTCAGTTGAGCCAGTGTCGCACAGATCGATCGATCAGGTTAAGCTACGCTAGCCACGGTTGGTCCGTTGATGGGTCCATCTTTACATACTGAGACCTCTCAGCTGAATACCATTATTTTACATATATCGACTGCCTATCTGACCTCTACAACCCAGTACCTGGGTAATACGATAACCTTTGTAAAGCTGGTTGTCTTTCGGGCTTCTGGCGACCTGTAACGACTCCGTGCTTCCCGAGGCACGGAGGAGTCTCGGTATGTAAAGATAGTCACACATCCACGGACCAACCCCGGCAAGCGTAGCTTAACCTGATGAATCGACCCGTGCGGCTGTTATTTCTTAGCCACGAGCTCTTATGACAATATCTTATTATACAGGGTGGAGCTCGTGGCTAAGTACTAACAGCCGCACGGGTCGATCCATCAGGTGAAGCTACGCTTGCCGGGGTTGGTCTGTGGATGGGTGATCTTTTCATACCGAGACTCCTCCGTGCCTCGGAAAGCACGTTAAGCCGTTGGTCCCGGCTGTCATTCGAGGATCTTTGACAGTCGTTACAGGTCGTCAGAAGCCCGAAAGTCTGACAACCAGTCTTACCAAGGGGTATTACCCAGTAAACTGGGTTGCGGAGGTCAGATAGGCAGTCGCTCCATGTAAAATACTGGTATTCAGTTGCATCCGGTTAGACTGGAAGCCGACCCCAACATAGTTGGGAAAAGGCTTGCCAGATTGATTGATACAGGGTGGAAAAAATCAATGGGCCCTGAAGGAAAACCACTTTAAATCCTTAGGATAGATTATTTTACTTAAAGGAAACATTCCGTGTGTGAAAATGTCCCAGGATATTATTATTATTATTTTTTTTTTGATATTTCTCGGGACTCTGGGGTCCCGGACCTTTGGAAGGCGTACGAGGAGCCGAAGCCAACTCAAAGAGGCCCCTTAGATAATTTTAAATGATGAGGAGGCATCAACCGACTATGATCCCTGTATGCACTATGCAAATGCACCCAAGGACAACCCCCGGTTGGTACAGGACTATTGTTGTACGTGGAAGCAATACATATTGGGCTATGGGCCTGGGTGGCTAAAGTGGATTGGGTAACTTGAACTATGGAAGAACTATGTCCTCTGCCTGACCAATGTTATATATTATACACGCATAAAATGGCAGGGGGTGACTTGCACACTCAATAAGGGGCTCCCGGAAACGGCCGCTAGCACATAGTGACGTAGCGACAACGGGGCAACACTTCCTGAGATGCTTGAGGAGTGGAGAGGTATTCCACGGCTATCAGGACAATCCCGGAAGTACGGTCAAGATCCCTACCAGCACCTTACTGGAATACTTCCTTCCTCCGAGCACGTTTGCTCTTGCGAATCTCCACTAATCCGGCCAATAAAGGCAAGAAAGAGGTGGGAGCTCTGTTCCTCGTCAGTGTTCACTGCAGTCGGCCAATAAAGGCAAGCCAGAGATGAGGAAAAGATTTCTCTCGGGAGATAGGGTCCATGGAGTCGCTACCGCCTAAGAGCTCGCCACATGCTGCCCTGCGGGTTTCTGTATCTCTCTTGGTCTGGCTCCTCATCCTAGACCCGTTTCCGGCAAACTCTACCGGCACAGACCTAAAGTTTGGAGCACGCAATTATTATTATTATTCCTTTATTTTTAGAAAGAAACAAAACTGCATTCACAGATTTCTCGACAAGCTTACCTAAACCGGGAATCGAACCAGCTAAAATTAAAAAAATAAGGTTTTACACTCGTCTATCGTACAAGATATCCATGAAATCTAATATCTAGTCCACAAAGGCTTTAATCAACATTACCTAGACTGCAACTGTTCACTTCAACACGTTATAATTTTCTTATTTATTTGATATTCTATGAAAAACAAGCTTGCACATTTATTTCTAAGTATCTTGTTGAAGACATAAGAAAATCGTTTAATTGGCATTCTATGCACATTTCCTACCTAGACGAGGCGTTCTAACGAATTTCCAGGGCTTACGTTAATGAAAATTTTAATGTCTAAATAGGACGATTAGGTGGCCTGCATGAAGTCCAGACCTGACACCTCTGGACTATTTTTTATGGGGCCATGTAAAAAATGTTATTTATATTTACAAAAAGTCTTATGTGACTGTAGAAGAGCTAAGGGTTGAGGTAGAAAACGTTATTAGGAGCATACCCTATGCAGAAAACTACACGAAGTGAATTTCTAAAAAGACTGTGAATCCGTAACGAGGGGTCTCATTTCAAACAACTTATCAGTTAAATTATTAAAGAGTAATAAAATTGTAATTTTAAACAGTTGAATGTTGCTAGGTATTAATTTTCATGTTGCCCCGACCCCAAATAAACTGGGATAAAGGCTGGAGAATTATGAATTTCGAGGGCTATATTTCAAATTCCCCTTAAATAAATAAATTAATTAATTAATACAGTCTTTATTTTAACACAAACACATTGACATCACTCGTGAAGTAATGACGTAAAGCTTACTCACCATCAGGCAAATCCCAAGTATCAAACAGCTTGTTGACAGTTCTGTGAGAACTGCTATCCACAACAAAATGGAAGTGAATGGGGTTCTGCCGGTGGTGCATCAAGGACTTCAGCATGGGAGTGATCTGGCGGGTACACTTCCCCATGCACACTAAGGCTATGTGGACCGTCTCGCATAGAGTACCAACCGCATCTGGTATCTGTTGAAACACAATTTGTTATTTTCTTTCTAGACTTTAAAGAAGTCAGCTAATTCATGCCACATTTAAAATTAATAAACTTTTTTCTTAATTTTTTGTTTTTAATATATCATTACCTATTAAGTAAATAGTTTTAGTATTATCAACTTGTAATTATTTATTTATGTTATAGACATTATGATGAGCTGATGTCTCTTCAGCACTTATACATTGGTATTATTATTTTCTTTCTTTAACACATATTTTATTTATTTAATCTTATTCTCACACATTGTCTGGACATTGACATTGTGTATCCAAAAGTATACCTACATGACAACTTTCTAGTTGGCGACTTGGTAAAAGTGCTGTGTATCTTTTAGGTACATGGTTTTGTAAATTAACTAGCTGACCCGACAGACGTTGTCCAGTCCAAATTTGATGTATGAGAAAATTAATTTTCTTCATAATTTTTTTTTCGTCTATTTTTTCGATGTTTTAATAGTTATTATGCTATTCGGGACGGAGACAAACACAACAAATGCAAACAAACACAAAAAAGAAGACCATGAAAATTGGTCCAGCCGTTCTCTAGTTATAAGTGTTCGAAAAACCCGACTTTGGTTTATATATTTATTATGCAAAGAAATTAAAGCCCTGGCCTATTGCATCATTTTGGTATAAATGGTGTGGGAATTGTTTCTGGCACTGAGGGTGTTAATTTATCTTTATGTGTAAACATCACACACACACACACATACACACACACACATACACACACACACACACACACACACACACACATCAACAACATATTTCTTTGCTTTATTAACATAACAATTTTATAAGTTCTTTTAGCAAAAGTTCTCTACTCACCACAGGAACTTCATAAGTTGATGCAGAATCAACAGACATTTGTTTCATAACACTCTGTGACAGTCTCAGTTGTGTCTTGAACACTTTGTTCTGCGTTTCCAGCACACTTATCCTGGATATTAGCCACCAGTAATAGACTATGGACACCACCATACCTATCCCAAAAGGCACTCCGAGCCATGGCCGAAAAAACAGGCAGTACAACAGATTCTTTAATTTCATGTTTGTATTGGTTCATTTCAGTTTCATAATTGTTTTGAATATGCTGGTTTTTAGCTGTAAAAATATTATTAAACACTAAATGCCAATTCAAAATACAAATCAATTATTTTAGTGTAACTACCTCATTATCAAACATTTGCTCACATTCTGGCAATTTAATGGAGCTTCAGCGAACACGGTATGGTAAATTGGTTTTAAATAATTTTATTACAACATGCAGATTAATCTGTTATACTCAGTGGTGGCTCTAGGGCGGAGCGAGCTGTGCAACCGCACTGGACGCTATTCATCGGGGAGCGCCAAAATCAACCAAAACACTACCATTGGGCACCAGTCGCTAACTTATTATTGACCGACAATCAATCGGATATTAAGCTGAAATTTATGTGTATTAAAGTGTATAAATGATTCATACACATACAGAAAATATTCAGAGTAAATATTTTCTGCATAACTCAACCAAGTAGCTGCTATTTCTCTATGAATGGTCAAGAGAAAATCTAACCTATCTGTAAGAGGGTGCACAATTTTCTCTAGCATCCAACATTATCTAAGTACATTGACTGTCAAACCTGACTACCACGCTAGCAAGCAAGAAGTGTGCCACAAATGGTAGTGACACCATAATGTCCGAAGAAAACAACAACCCTATCCCCTATACCCTATCAAGCGCGACAGACACCACTGTGCTTTTCTCGCAGATACACCTGGAGATATTTGGTAGGTCTAATACTATTTATTTTATAGTCATGGATAAGCAACTGCATAGCATAGGAACACTAAGGTTTTGTATTTACAGGGGCGTCACTTTGAGATCATGCACCTTAAAATTATGCTAGGGCAGACTCTGGTTGTATTGATGGACCATAGAAGCTTAATCATTTTAATGAAACGAATTAATTAAACTGTAGCACTTACACACAAACGACTTCTCTACCTACATAATTAATACAAGAAAAACATGGTTTCTAATTATTTGAAGTGCTTTACGTCCAAGCAGGTGTTAGTAGGCCATGTTTATTGATTGAGTATTACGTATATTTAGGTATTTAATTGTTTATTTACACATTTATTTTAGAAAAGGTCGTCAGATTTCCTTGAACACTGTGTACGAAATGTCACTCATACACTTTTGACTTTGTCAAGTCAACTGATACATATTTGACAACGACGTTCATTTCGGGTGCGTTCATGCATTTGGCTTGTTATGATATTGCATTACCTTAAAAAAACGTAAAAACCGACTTGAAAAGCCTAAAACGAATAAAATAACTTTCATAAAATACTTAACAGCTTCTGAAGTCGGTGCCAAGCTATAGTGCCTAGCTATAGTGCATTGAAGAACTGAAGACCCTGACTTCAGAAGCTGTTAAGCATTTTATGACAGTTATTTTATTAGTTTTAGGTTTTTGAAGTCGGTTTTTACTTTTTTTCAAAGTAAATTTATTTTTCCATTTTTAGTTATATATTATAATTAGATAAACACAATTCGAAAGAAAAGAAGAATCATTAAAATCCGCTTTGATATGCCGGAGATACAGTAGGTACATTTATGCATATAACTACGTACATAAAATTAATTACCTAATGTATGCTAAAACCTTCCTGAAAGTATGTGGTCATTAGTTTTTGAGAAAATCGTGGGCATACTAACATACACATACATACGAGTACATACGGGTCGAATAGAGAACCTCCTTTTTTGAAGTCGGTTAAAAAGATACATTTAGGCAGAACTAATTTTACTTAGTTCCGTAAAAAATGCAATTTCTCTAAATAAAATGATATATTCACGATGAATTGGCGATTTCAGACATTAATTATAAGATACATGACAGTAGAAGGTTTACTGAACGTGGAACTCCTACCCGTTGGTTTACTAATATAATAATAGGCACTATGAAACAATAATAAAACTAGCTAAAAAATGTTATGTGAATCTTCTTTTTTTTTAAATTATTATTTTATAAATGACTCAAAACCACGCCCATATTTACAGGAGGGTTTTTTTTAGTGTTCTCCTTGTATTTGCGATGGGCTTTCTAGCCATAATCAGATGGGATTTTCGTGTGAGATTGATTTTGTGATGCTCCGCTGAATATTCACACTAAGTATCGCTTGACATCTCGAAGGCTTTTGACAGGGTCTGGCACGCTGCTCTGCTCAGCAAGCTTCCTGCTTATGGCATCCCAGCTGATTTTTGTAGCTGGATATCAGATTTCCTTAGTGAACGGTCGATCAGAGTAGTCTGTGACCTCTGACCTAGGCAAGAGCAAACCCATCTAAAATAATAAAAAAAAAAAATGTCTTTCAGTACCTACCCCAGGAGGATTTGTCAGAGGTGTCTAGAATACCTACACATATCATCACACCTGTGTTCTTCGAAGGGATAGGCAGAGGTGCTATTGCCATTTTTCAATTGCCGATGGTGTAGTTACAAGCGAACCGCGACTTCTAAGCGTAATGTCCTTGTTCTTGGTTCGACTTGGATCCCTAGGTAGGGTAGCGCTTTTATTTATTTACTAGCTGTTAGCGGCCAGGGTCGCCCGGTTTAATTTCATGTCTATCACCAGTGGTTTAGGCTATTGTACGAAAATACAAACCAATTTCCGACATTTCCGGTCAAAAATCTGTCATACAAACCTTGTCCTGGCAATTATAAACACAACAAAAAAAAAAAAATACCGACCAAGTGCGGGTCGGACCACGCGCAATTAAGGGTTCCGTAGTTGAAAAGAATTTATCCCAAAACAAACTTTTACCTTGGTCAGAGGCTAAGCATTGCCAAACAACGTGGCATTGCCGCCAGTCTATTGTGTACGTAGTACATCACCAGTTGACAGCGATGCGGATGAATTTTTATACTTGTTTTTAAAAATATTTGTAATCATACGCACTACGCAGGGTGCGTAGTGCGTATGAATACAAATATTTTTTTTGAATTTCGATGTTTTATAACGATCTATAAAGTTTTTTCTAAATTTCTGGTCTTATTACTCTAGTTTACTTCAAATGTAGTGTTTATTGGTAGAGCAATTTGGGTCCAAGCTACTGAAAAAACGAAAAAAAAAACTAGGTATGCCATAGGCTTCTACTCCATTCTACTATTGTACCCAATTTTTTTCAAGACGGTAAAAAAAATCATCCAATATAAAAAGGAGGGAAAATTTTTGGCGCACTATGATTATAGGGGGCACCAAAAAAGTCCGCATCGCCATCAACAGGAAAAGTGTCCAAAAGTCTGGCAGCATTGTCATGTTGTATGGCAATGCTAATTCTTTGGCCAAAAAATAGGCCAGCCCTCTGGTCACGTGTAGAGTCGACCAACCGCTTGGCGATAACTAGAAAAACTAATAGGGCACTCGGACACTATTTCCCTAGTGTTTCAACCCCAAACGGCTCGAACATTATAAGTCCCATTTCTATTAGCTTTTAAATTATGTAAATATAGCACAAAAATTTAAAAAAAAAAAAACTAAGTAATCTCTTTTTTACCTGAAGCCCCGAAGCCCAAAAGGAGGATAATAATAGGTTGGGGAAAAAGTTTCTTCGCATTTTTTAAGAAAATTCAAAACATTTTTTAATACAGTTTATTTACATTTAACTAAAGTATGTAGGTACCATTTTGTTCGATAACTTTTTGCCATCTTGTAGGTAGGGACATGATCCCATTGCTATAGAAATTTTGGGACTTCTGGTCAAAATACCGCGACAAGTGGTTTTGGCAGTCCTCTCGTGATATTAACCTGACACTGCCTAAAGAATTCTGAAGAGATCGAAACAGGTGGAAATCTCAGGGTCAGGACTATACGGCGGATGCATTAACACCTCCCAGCCAAACTCTCTTAATTTTGGCTGAGTGGCTAAACATGTGTGAGGTCTAGCGTTATCATGATGAAAAACCACACCCCTTCTGTTGATTAATTCCGGCCGCTTTCTCTCAACTTCTTGCTTTAATCTCATTAGTTGTTCGCAGTAGAGTTCAGAATCGATGGTCCTGCCTGGTGGTAACAGCTCATAATGAAAATAATGCCCTTCCAATCCCACCACACACACAGCATCACCTTGTTGCGAGTTAACCCGGGTTTCGCCATAGTCTGTGAAGCCTGACCGGCCTTTGACCACGACCTTTTCGCACGTTCTTGTCATACGTGATCCACTTTTCATCACCAGTTATTAGCTTCTTCAAAAATGGTTCGGTTTCATTACGTCGTAATAAAGAATCACAAATGAGTACACGGTTCATTAGGTTTCTTTCAGTGAGCTCGTGAGGTACCCAAATGTCGAGCTTTTTTGTGTATCCAGTTTTTTTCAAATGCGCCAAAACTGTTTTGTGGTCAATTTCCAGTTCTTCAGCGACGTCGTAACTACTGATATGCCGATCTTGCTCCACGTTTTCAAAAATGGCATCCATTTTATCCGTAATAGGGCGACCAGAGCGACGTGCATCTTTGACATCAAAATTTCCGGATTGAAAACGCTTAAACCAAATTTGTGCTACTCTCACAGACACTACACTAGGTCCATAAACATCGCAAATTTTTTTCGCGGCTTGCGTTGCATGTTTACCTTTTTTGTAGTAAAGTTTTAAAATGTATCGAATTTCTTCATTAGATTCACTCATCTTGACGGTACGAAAAACCAATGAAAATCACACATTTTCCTAATTTGAATTTGGAATTATATTCTTTAAAATTTAAACTTTCAATGATACCAAAACCAGCCAGATACAAATAGTATAGCCAAAGAGATTTTATTACAAGTTCATACATACTATAAAGCGAAAAGACTTTTTCCCCAACCTAATATATCAAGTCTCAGTGAAGTAAACTCGATAATAGTCATGGAAGTTTACAAAATACCAGATAATGTTATTGTAATGTTTATATAATTGAATTCGGAACGACCACGTTGTAGTTATCAGCACCTAAGACCGAGTGACTGATGTCTGTGACACACGGCCGTGCCGTGTAGTGCGTCAAGGAATACTACCAACAAATTGTAAGTTTTGCGGTTTTAAGTTATTTTAATACTAACTGTAGCTGGCCGCGACTTCGTCTGCGATCCAGGATGAAAGTAGTCTATGTTCTTCTCCAGGTCATGGTCTATCCAAGTGCCAAATATCATCCAAATCCGTCCTGCCGTTTTAGCGTGAAAGTGTGACCAACAAACAAACAAACACATTTTCGTATTTATTATATTAGTTAGGATTTTAACGTGAAAATTTAGTTTTCATGTGGTTATTGGGTTTTTCCATCAGTGTAAGGAATTTCTCAAGAAGAAAAGTGGCAATCGCTTTCAAAGCATTACGTATTTCTATAACGACTTTCAACAAGATTCTCATAAGATTTTCGGTAGCTTATGTCAGTCCAATAGATTTTGACTATTCCATCGTCATTGTCGCCGATAGAATGTAACTCATTTGGCCCTCTTGTGAAGTTCGCAGGAGTTCGCTGGATGTTCGCAGCCGGTTAGAAGCATAGGACCGCGCTTTGCGGGTTACCCTGGCACTTTCTCCTTATCTCTTAGTCATATTTATGGGGATCTCCATCAGGAACGAAGTTGCTGCTCACGTATGATTTAAAACAAAAACAAAATGTTCGCAGCCGCCATCTTTCATTTACATTTTAACGACACTGAAAACCATAAAGCAACTCCCGTGATGAAAAATTTGAAAATGATGGCAGCCGCCATCTTGGATTTTAATTTTGACTACATTCACACTTTCTCTCGCTCGCACAGACATACACAGAGACAGACAGATAGAGACAGAGAGAAGGAGAAAATCGCATTGAGTGGCATAACGTTGTTATGTGTGACGATTTCTACCAGGTTACTCCTACCGAAAGCCGCGTTAAAGAACTTCGTTCCAAAAATTTAACCAAAATTATATTGCTAGAATGGTTTACGATATTATTCTCAATAGTGCATAAGACGGAACTGAACTGACTTGTGTATGTTTAGTTGTTTGGCAGATCTACAGAAGACGAAGATTACTTTCCTAACTGACACCATGGTCGAAAAGCAAGATAAAAGGCAAGGTGTGTCTGTGTGTTGATGCATTCTTGCATAGATTTGGAAAAAGTGTTCGACACAGTTTCGAAACCAATGATGCTCAAGAACTAACTAGGAATACCTACATGGGTTAATGCTTTCTTGGTTTTACACATACCTGTCGACACGCAAGGAGAGGGTCAAAGTCGCAAATCAACACATAATTATGTATATTGATCTCTATGAAACCAAACTTCGGCATTCCTAAAGGTAGCGTCTTGGGCCCAAAACTATTTTTAACAACGTCAATTACCGGTTTAATTGACACAAGCCAAGTTTATTGCTGTTGCCCATGACTATTTCATTGTTCTCCTCAGCAAGGCGGTCCTCGCCAGGTCTGTGTCATGTCACATGTGTGTATGGATCTACCTGTTGCGTTGGCGTGCCATCCGTACGTTCCGTATGTACAGACGCCAGCACATCAAGCTACTACAATCTGTCAGATTTCTTTAATAGATTTTCGACTTTATTGCTAAAGCATTAGGTTCAAGGTTGATTGGGAAAATCTGACAGTTTCGGGTAGGTTGACCTGCTGGCGTCTGTACTATGACATGTCATCAAGACACACCCGCGATCACCTTGTAACACTGAATCCGTTTTGTTTTAACATAATTATATGAAAAAACTAATTACTACTTACTTACCGTTTAATATGGTGAACAAGACAAACCCATTTATTTTCTGTATTTCTGAGGTCTGAAAATCGTAAAGGAATGGATGGTCTTATTTAGGTGGCATGATGGTCATGTGCCGATTTTTTTTTTCTTATCTGTAATGCAAGAGGTAACTACTAAGCAACATCGTACTGTACCTATATATTATTATAACCGCCATTCGCCAGATTCTTAATGAATAAGCAGGAAGAATGGATACGTTACGAGTGCCAATGTCGTTGAATGCCAAACTTCATTTGTTTTATTTTATTGTAGTCTCGTAATTATAGAACTCTTGCCAAACTTAAATACCTAAGTTTCTGTGGTTTAATGGGTACCTATCATTTATAATATAAACCATACATAATTAACGGTATGTTTGTTAGCGCATGAGAGCCACATAAGATTCAGTTGATCAGTTTCGGACTGACGCAGCTCATTAGTATCTCTGATTCATTTATTTAATCGTCCATATTGCTTTCGTATAATATAAAATAAAAAAAGTCTCAATAAAGACCGGCTTTATCTCGTGTTACTGGCACGGTAAAATTAGAAACGTTGCTTGCCATCGAGCTCGCTGTACTTCAGTCGCGAGCAAGCGTTCGCCGCGAGCGGACGTCGTATACAACTGAAACTTACAGAAAAACAACTTTTAAATATCCCATTTTGTTTCCAACATTGTGTAAAGTGACGATACTGTGTGGATGCCATATTAACTGGTGTGTGTGCTTCGTGTGGGTTTATTATTTAATTCAAAAAAGGATAATCTTTGGATGCTTTCGATTGTAATGTGAATTTGTTTTTCGGAGGCATTAAAGGTAAGTTTTTATTTTTCCAAGTTTAATGTTTTATAATTTCCATTATTTAACTTAGTATAAGTAAAAATATATACGTTTCAAAGCTCTCTGAAGAACTATGTACCTACTTGACCTGTTGCATGCAAAAACTTTCAAGTTCAGAATATTCCTCAAGGCATCTTAGACCCAAACTTTGAAGAAAGAAAACCTATTTCTGGTCAACAGAAAACTGTTTACATCCTAAAAAGTGCAGCTATTTCTCCAGTTTAACTTGTATGACACTGCACGTGACCAAAAACTTTCTCATCGTCTGACACACCGATATACAAAACTTTTAAAGATTACAGTCTTGTTTTATAGCTTTGACTACATACGGAAAACCGGAGCTGTATATACGGAAAAGTACACTCAAGAACAGTCACGTATTAAAGAAACAGTTCAAATGTTGAAAGCTATCTAATCCGGAAAGTCTTTGCTAATCATACCAAGAAAGTTGCATCCATTAGGTCACCTGCGAGAAACTGGTTTGATTTTCACATACGATATGCGTGCATTAATACGTAGGTGCACAATGCACTGTTCTCCATAAGCCGAGATTTTACTATACAGGCAAAAGTCTAGAGACTAGAAGTAGTCAAGTAGGCATATTTAAGGAGTTTTGCGTACGTAGGTTCATGTGACACGCAAGAAATGGCCACGTTTTTACTCACACGTTTATAAAGACCTACTTTGTGGAGATGTGACGACATGCAAAGTAAATAATAAAGTTTTTGAACAGACCTTCGCTGTTGCAATCGCAAAGAGGATCGTTTTGAAGTCTGTTGTTACTTTTACATTTTCATAGCAAGGTTAGACGTTCAATTCTTTGAAAGTCTAAATGCTAATCAAGTCACGAATTGAACCTCCTATAAGAAATAGTTTTCTCTATTGCACTTATTCCCTCTTTACTTTTTAATGTTGCCATGGCTTTTCATGTGTTCATTCGTCTCTTTTTTTATGTCGCCATGGCTTTTTGATTAATTATTGCAGCTTTATGCTTTTAGGTTGCCTTGTCTTTTTAATGAATTCTCGTCTAAATCTTTCAGATTGCTATGACATTTTTACTAATTCCCTCATTACCATTTTATATTGCCACCACATAAACATCTATTTATTTAGTTACTTTAAACGTGTAATCATCTCTATTTAACTCATTATCTTCTTCATTTGAAGGCGAAAGAGACTATTAGTGCAACAGACTTGATTAGATACTTAAAACATTGATATAACGAAGTAATAAGTAGGTATACCATCGATAAAACAATAGCTGCGAGTGGGTAGATTGAAACACGTTACCGTATCGGAATTTGCACTGATAAGTCGTGATAGCTGCTTGCAATCAATTTCTGCGTCTTTTTTTCTATTATTATCGTTCAATTTATAAGTAGACATGTCCGGTATTGTGTTTTTCACGCGGTTTTTTTTTTGTTCTAGGACTTCCTTCGAAATATTTTGCTGTGGATTTTGTTGTGCTTTTGTTTATTCGTTGTTTTGGACTATTCATTGGTCCATCACCATCTTTATAATAAATATTATCTATTTAGTATTAGTAGTTTAGTCCAGTCAGCTTGGCGATTTCGTGATGAGGAGCTAATATTTTGACAGATATACTAATCAAATCAGCCTTTGTGTCGTTTTATAACGAAAGCAAATGGAGACTTCGTATAAAACATTTTCGGGACCAGCTGTCTTCTCACAAACTCGTAAAGCGAGGAATGTGTGCAAGCTGTTTATTTTTCCGCCTAATTGTTAACACGAAATAAAGGAAAAGGGTAACCGCATAGTATGTAGGCTAAGCGTTATCAAAAGAAGAAATGTTTCTGCATTCTCCATCAATAACGTATGTCATAAAAGAAATTAGATACCTACATGCAGTGTTTTGTTTTCCATTCATATTTTAATTAGACTGTCTGCCTGTAAATTGACTGCCTCATTGATCTAGTGGTCACATGGGCTACTGCTGAGCTTGAGGTCCTGGGTTCAATTCCCAGATCGAAAGTGTAAAGTATTACTTTTTCTATCAGGAATTTGTCAGTAGTAGTCCGGAGTCTGGATTTGTGCCCGGTCGATGGTAAAAAGCTCGCCCTATACAACACATACCTGGTGTAATGTGGGTGTACTAAACTTACACTCTGCCTAACCCTTCAGGGATTTCTGACGTAAAGTTTTATTAAGTTATTACTTATTTTAATTAGAAAACTTAACATTCAAAGTAAGCTTGAAAACAGACAGAACTTTCATTGGGTGGGACATGATCAATTAATTGAAAGTAAGTACCTAAGTAATAAAAATGTATAATACTAGTTTGATTTGCTAACAATAATCAAACAACAATACGCAGAAGGAAACGGAGGAAAACGTGAGGAAACCGGCATATCCTAGAACGAAAAATTCGAAGACATGTGACATCCACCAACTCGCACTGACCCCGCGTGGTGGATTACGGACCGATCCCTCTCACAGAGAGGAGGCCTGTCTCCGAGCAGTGGGAACATTATTAAAGGTTGATTATACTTAATGCTATTCAAACAACAACACCTACAGGAAATAATGGTCGGTTATGCAGCGAAGACCACATAGAATACAAATAAAAAGTTCCATACACATAAAACAAATAACAATGCCATTATGAAAATAAGAAATGACTTGTATCTACCTATCCTAGGCTACATTCTGATACAGACTTCAGCGTGCCATTCGGAGAAGTATTGTTTAAGAACAAAAGATGATCGAAAGATGCTACGCACGGAACGACTATTGTTAAGAAAGTTATTCTTGAAAACAATGCAGCTTAGGATGCTATTTAGAAACTGCGATGGATTCTAAGCATAGGTAACCTTTCATTGGCAAAGAATCATGTAGAACTATTCAATTACGCCACAAGTACAACTCATTTGCCTCTGGTCTATTCCATACGCCACAGGTACAACTCACGTGTCTCTGGTCTATTCCAAAGGTATCTCACGAAAGTGACCAATTATACCAATTTATACTGTCCAGGTCTTTGCCTTTGTGTGTGTAGTAGTGTGGCTGTAGGCTTGTAGCAGGGGTCGGCTTTAAGTCCTTTCTTCTTCCTGTTCATTATGAATGCCCTGACGTCAAACATACAGGAAGAGGCATCCTGGTGTATGCTGTTTGCCGATGACATTGTTCTTGTCGGTGAAGATGAATCTGAGTTCCAGAGCAGATTGGAGAAATGGCAACAGAAGCTGGAGAATGTTGACTGCAAAATCAGCAGAACCAAAACTGACTATTTATGTTCTGCGATTTCGGCGGTATCTCCAGTTCTGGAGCCATAGCGATTGATGGCGCGCTTCTCCCAGTCTGCTTCGACTTTCGGTATCTCGGTTCACTCGTGTAAAGCGATGGCGAAGTAGATCGGACAGTTAAGCACAGAATTAACACGATGAAATGGCGGCAGATCACGGGAACAATCTGCGACTCCCGCATTCCCCTTAAACTTAAGGGGAAGATATATAAAACAATGGTCAGACCTGCTGCCTTGTATGTATTAGAATGTTGGGCCACAAAAGGGATGAATGAAAGGCAATTTCATACAGCTGATATGAAAATGCTAAGAGAGATGTGTGGTGTTACACAAATTGATAGAATAAGAAATGAGTAAGTACTAAGAGAAAGTCTTAAAGTGGCACCAGTGACTGAAAAGTTGAGTGGAAATCGGTTGTCATGGTATGGGCATGTGATGCGGAGGAATTTTGAGTACGAATGTCGATGGCTATAAGAATAGGGGAGGACAGTGTGACCAAAGAAACGATGGACGGACTGTGTGAAAGATGATATGGCTATAAAGAAGGTGACTACCGAGATGATAACTAAAGATGTATGGAAAAAGGGATATGTTGCGCCGACCTCAAATAAATTGGGATAAGGGCAGGAGAATGATGAGGTCTTTGCCTTTGTGGTGCCTTCTTCATTGTGCCAATGAATCTAATATACAAGGTGTAACTTAAATAACGCACAACCTCATAAGGGGTCATTGTACTCATCATTTTGAACAACTTTTACTATGGGACCAAACCTGAAATCGCGAAAAAAAATCAGCTGTTCAGTACATTTATGTTCTCATAATTCGTCAAAATCACATGTCCCCTCCCTTCCCTTCATTCCCTTAAGAGGTTGTACGTTATTTAAATTACACCATGTATAAGCGTCAACCTGAACTAGGTAGGTAGGTACCGCGGTGCACTGACCTTCTTCTTTGCAGAGCATTGACAACTCTATAATTAGACAATATTTAAAGTAGAAATATACCAGATCATCTTGCTTCTGTCCACATCCCAATTAATTTGGGGTCGCTGCATCTCCTTCAGCCGTCATTTTAGTATTTATCCCTTTTATAGCCGTATCTTTATCACAATCCAACCAATTGAACCGGATTTTGAATATTATTATTCTGTGGTTACAGCAGGCAGGCACAACTAAGCAAAAACTATTTTTATACAGACGGCAGACTAGAAAACGACCGCAGCATAGGTACTTCTAGGTATCGGTTTTCATGTCATTCGATCTGTCGCTACCTCAGAACACAGCTGGTAAGCAATTATGTCCTTATTTACTAGTTTTATACTTATGTATACCTAAAAGCTTGCTTTAACCCTGAGTTTCGGCTCCCGCAGACATGCTTGACTCTAGTGGAACAATTTCTATGAAAACTTCATTAAAAAAATTGAGCCGTCGCGGGACGCCTGGCTGATGTGAAACATCGAAACTATTTTGTATAGTAAATACGGATGAAAGGATGGTTTTTATAGGAAATAAATATGGCATAATATTCAGACTTTTTTAAGCGTTAAAATATACTTTATTTAAAAAAAAAAACATGTTAATTTAATACCAAAATAATTTTATAGCTCTGCGAGAGTCCCAGAGTTACGAGCGCGTGGCGACGCGTCACCACGCTAACAGCCGGTCTGACCCGCCGCATTAGATGTTTCACATCAAAAATTGTTCTACCGGAGACGCGTCGCGCCTGTCTTTAAGAGGTTGGTTGATCAGTACCAATTTGCCAAAAAGGAATGAAAGAATGTTAAATTCGCGATCAAACCATTCAGCGATACTAAGAAAGATGTTGCGCAAAGGACTACTCAGGCGACTGGGACCGCTGTCGACTTTACCTTACCTACCTATTTTACTTTCTCGAAACCACTCCCTTTGCTCCAAGCTGGAGTTCAAACACCCTAATTAGATGAGTCACAAAAATAGGTAAGTTTTATTTAGGTAAATGATATCTGAAATTGGTCAAAGGTAGCAGGGAATGACATTGTATTCAAGAAGAAAAACCATAGTAGACCATGAAAGACGATAATACATATATGTATGTATATTATCCCAAAGATAGGAAAATAGGAAGACATAATATGTATTGGACGGCTGAACGAATCTGGATGAAATTTAGCACAGAGATAGATTGACTGGAATAGCACATAGGATACTTTTTATCCCGGAAAGTGTACGGTTCCCGTGCCGGGCCGCCCACTCGGGCGAAACCGCTGGCAAAAGCTAGTTTGAAATAAATGCTGTAGAAATGCGTTCGTTGCGAAGCATGTGTGGTATGACTATGAATGATAGCCTGAGGAACGATGTGATAAGGCAACGGTGCCGTTTAAAAGAAGATGTAGTGACAAACACTGAAAAGAGCTTCGATGGTTTGATGAATGAAAGGCGACTAACAAAAGGCAAGGCAGATGTGAGTGGATACGCCGGGAGGGGATGCCCTAGGAGGACATAAAGTAATTTTATTGGTGATGTTCATCAGATAGGCCAGGTGCGAAGTACTCGCAATCGGCGTGCTTGTATGACCAGATAATATATGAACGTAAACGAGGCAAAAGGAGTATGTAAGGATCGTAGGTGGAGTTCTGTGGTTTCTGCCCACCCCCATAGGAAGAAGGCGTGAGTTTATGTAAGTATGCATCCCAAATTTTTCCTCAAGCCTCCGATATTGTCGAATTCTGGTTGCTACCAAAGGCCTGGTTAGTTGTGACATTCCGTTGTATTCGTATGCAAGGTATCCAGTTATCCACGCCTCTAATATCGCCTCCATTGGTTGTCAAAACATTTTCTTAGCTGATGTACTTGTATAGTTCCAAGACAACAAAGGAAATATTTTAAAGAGATCTACGTTATTTTTCCCTTTATCTCGAATCTCGAGGCGCCATTTATTTCAATCTCATTGTTTACTAACAAAACAACGCTGTCTGTTCTTAACAATGGAATACTCGTAAAAGTTACATAAACAAACACATTCCCTGTTGATTTTTCATTCCGAAAAATATTTATGTTATGTAGTACTGAAGGCCATTTTTGTAATTCTATGGTACCTAATATCTTCTCTACAAAAACATGTCTGGTATACGTATGCGCCATATTAAATTAACTAAGGCGCCGTCCTATTGTCATCGCTCGTGCGATGATGCGATGCGATTTCATCGTGCGATGAAAGCGCTCGCGCGATAAGAAATTGTGTGTCCTGTTTTGGAGCGATGCGATCACACTCGAAATGGTTCTTATCAGAGACGAAAATGATCGTGCGACCGCGCGTTCAAACATACTGATATCTACTGAATTTCCTAGTGACGATCGCGCGATCATGCAAAATCTGTGCATCTCTGTTAATAGCCATTTCGAGTGTGATCGCATCGCTCCAAAACAGGACACACAATTTCATAACGCGCGAGCGGTTTCATCGCACGATGAATTCGCATCGCACACGAGCGATGCCAATAGGACGGCGCCTTAGGATTATGTGGTTCCCGACGTAGTATATGTAGGTACTCTTTAGATTAAATAAAAAAAACCAGACGTAGCGCTGCGAAGAATGCCGGGAAGCATGCTCAAAACTACACCTCGCTCTGTGCATACTCCTCATTACGTGCACACATGGTTACGAAACCCGAAACGTGAGGCCTCCCACCTCACGTCACTGTTGACAGCGCTATATTATGTCTTGATTTTTTATTTAGTCTGAGATGTGCTCCCTCTTTTTGCCAAGGCCTACCAAGCCTACCAAGAGTAAAAATCATGACAATATCATAGCAGAATGCAGAGTAGCGTACGCAGCAGTAGACGCTTATGCAAATGAATGCCTTGCTTTGAGAGACTCCTGAAAACTAAAAGCTAGCTATCAAGTTGAGAAACAATATCAAACAAGCAGCACCGATATTGGATTCAATTTAGCCCAAATAAAAACTTTCGTACAGTTTACGGTGAAGGAACCTTGACATAGTATCATAGCTGACGAAGGGGCAAATGACGTTGGAGTAGAAGTGTCCAACAATCAAGTGAAGGTAGCCGGGGATCGAACTAAATAGGGTGCGAATGAAGAGCCCCGTGCTCAGAAGCAGATTGCTAAATAGCAAATGGGGATAATTGTAACAGAGAGCAAACAAGTAATAAAGTATTAATAAAAACCAACAGTCAACAAAACTGAAATATCTAAGCCACCATTGCACTTTAATAACCCATTCGAATGACTCACAATTTTCTCTAAACGGTAACAGACCAGTTTATTGATTAGTTCCACTTAAGATAGACATAT
The DNA here is from genome assembly GCA_948252095.1 of Dicycla oo. Taxonomy (NCBI): domain Eukaryota; kingdom Metazoa; phylum Arthropoda; class Insecta; order Lepidoptera; family Noctuidae; genus Dicycla; species Dicycla oo. Next base: position 22,385,087 of record OX411716.1, read on the forward strand.
AATTTTAGCCACGGGTTAGTATGAATGTGTGATTTTTTGCAACGTCTCGTCGGGTCGGAAATAGCCTGTCTGGCTGGCGCGGCCTCGCGTGGTTCGAGCTCGACTCACTGACACCGCACTACGCTGCACATTTCTACCTAGATTTTACTGAATTTTATGAGTACTATCTTGATAGTAAGCCTCGAAAACTCAGTTTTGACTCACTGAAATCTATTTGCTGGTTTGCCAATTTGTTAAAACTTGTCTATTTACAACAGCATTTCTAGTTTCACTGTGGACAACACAAGTGGACGCTACTTTTCTAGGGCCTTTACTAACAATAAGATGACCCATTTCATAAAAGTTGACTGTATCCATACTATATTATGTATATATTATGGTATATAGCAACAGACAACCGCTCGGTCAACCCTCCACAAACTTCAGAATTCGTAAGAGAAAATAGTACTAGTCTTCAAATCGAACTGTTACTGGCGTGTTTCATCCTCTTTAAACAAACCTTTCTTACCATCTATCTACTGAGCCGTATTAATGTTCATTAAAGATGGAGGTGTCAGATGCTAGGTGAAATCAGTGTGATTTTTTGCGGATATGCGAGTGAAAGAGTGAAAGTCGCTAAGTTTATCAGATCCACGAACTTTAATGTCAACTGAGTGATCAATGCACTCCCTTCTTCTGAAGGAAATCCGTTCTCATGATTGTAGTGTAGTTTATCTTATATTTTGCTTGTTCTTGGTGTAATTGCTGTATGGCGTTCCAGTGAGAGGATAAATAAGTAAATAAATAAGTTCTTCTAACACAATGTTAATAACCTCACAGAGATTGATACCGATAAAAGATCAACGCTTGTACCTTCATTTCTTTCTCTGTATGAGAAGAGTCCTGTCCCCACAGTTGGACCCTCACTACAACATTATCTTCCCGTCCTTGTCCCATGTTACTTGGGGTCGGCGCAACACTTTTTCTTCTACCATTCTCCTCTGTCGGTTCTGTCACCCGTCGCGCTATTCACTCCCTTCTCTTTCATATCATTATTATCCACTAGAACAATTAAAGGATGATTTTGGTTTCTATTGCATCGTCTTTAGAATTAACTAACTGAATCTTGCTTTGCGAAGAAGAATCGTCTGCTGTTAATATGCTCAATTTATTACTGGAAGTTTCCTTGGTCTTCCAAGATGTACGGTCATCAAATGAGCCATAACCGTGTGCGCAATATTCTGTTGTACCATACATGGGAGCACGCCATATCAGTCCGTCTATTGTTGTGCACGTTTGCTAAATACCTATCGCTTACTGTCCTTGCAATGAGAAGGATGTTTTTGTTACGTTTTAGATCAACTTGTGTTTTGTTTTATTTTTGGGCTTATAGATCCTCTGAAGGGTCCATTTGGTCCCATCCGTAAGAGCAACTGATATATATACTAGCGGGCCCGGCGAACTTCGTACCGCCTTAGCAGCGCCACCTACCGGGTCCAGTTGTATTTTCAAACCATCCAGGAACCCATTGAAATATACACACAAAATTTCATCCAAATCAGTCCAGCCGTTTAAGAGGAGTTAGGTGACAAACACACGTACAGCAGAATTACCTTTAAACAATATTTCTTTGGAGTAGGAGCTCATCGAAAAAGCGAAAAGATGGTGGTATGAAAGAACATCTCTGGTTGCTCTGTTTGTCTTTGAATTCGAAATGACTCGAATGACCATGATAATCATGAAAATATTATTATGTTTTTGTTCCAAACATTTTTATGTCCCTTTTCACTCGTTCATTATTGTTTCAGACTTCCGCAGATAGTTAAATCTTTATTCGCATTCTTGGCAAGTATTTGATACAAATTAACTATTTCAATCAACTTTATAATGATCTGAAGACTAAACAAACAATTTTGTATAGGTACTGTGTCACCCACACAAAAATGTTCAGGGTTCGAAAGATCCTGAGTTTGCCGTTTGTCACAGTTAAACCAACATTGTGAAGAATTTGTCGCTCCTCTCTTGCTTGTTTAACCTCCAGACTTCAAATATTTATTGTTTTTATGTCTGCTTTTTGTATTTATTTAAGGAAAATTAAATAATGTTGGCGAGTGATGAAGCGCTATAAGTACACGGTACAGCTATCATTTTTGCAGTACTGTAAAGTTTACATACAAAAAGCGACCTTATGTGCTTTTCACCAGATTTCTGAGCCGATGCTGAGGAATATTCTCCCAATCCTCTATCAGTGCTTCTTTCAGTTGAACTTTTATGACAGTTTTTATATCATAAAACTAGCTTCAATATTTTGGAAGTTATCGAGGTTTTTGGTACCGACTCGCTTTCTTTGCGGCCCAGCGTATGTACGCCCCCATACACAAAACATTACACATCAGAGGACCTAAAAACGTTTATTTTGATCAATTTAACACTGTCAAGAAGTTTTTAACCAGAACCAGTCTTACCAATGAGTATCGTGTTACCCAGTTACTGGGTTGTGGGTCGAGGTCAGATAGGTAGTCGCTCCATGTAAAATACTGGTATTCAGCTGTATCCGGTTAGACTGGAAACGGACCCCAACTTAGTTGGGTAAATGCTAGGAAGGTGATAACAAGATGCTTGTGCGTAGTTTCCAAAGCATTTCCATTCAACATGTTAATGATGCCAGTCGTTTGGACGCGGTACCACTCGACAGGGATACGAAAGAATTTTTCGATACCTTAATTTAGTCAGTGAGTCGTCTTAAGGGCGGAGTTGTAGGAGTTGGAGTATACGCTTAGGAGCACTATAAGCAGCAAAGAAAACAAAAGAAAAAATATTTTATTTTTATTTTTTGCGACTCACTTTCGGAAATCTACCAATTATATTTCGAATTATTTTATATAGGTACATATATATATATAGCGCTCTACAGGATGTCTGAGAAAGGATGTCGCCAGCTTAAGGGTGTAGTACATACCATCAAACTGAACAACTTTTTCCCGGGGACCAATATCGTAATCGTGAAAAAAAACATTCGTCCCATACATTTGGTCAAGTAGGTATTAAAGTATTCTATGGGACGACTGATTTTTTTGCAACACCCTTTCTCAGACACCCTGTATATTCCCAAAATGGTAGCTCGGATGAAAATCTTCTGGAAAGAAATTGTTGCTCTCGTCGACAACCATGATGATGTGAAAAACTCGCGAAATGTGTCGGTCGATCTTTCAGCTTGCATATCCTTAGGGGCAGATGTTCTGAAAAGCATGGTCCTACGTCGCACCGTTTCCGAATTATGGGACTTCGATTTTTTAAATTTATTTTATATAAAACGATCTATATTTCCAAAATGGTAGCTCGGATGAAGCCGACTCACAAAAAGAATTCACGTGGAGCTGATACCCAATAAAAATAGGGCCACATTAGATCCAATAATCCAACAAAATGTTAGACCTGACTCCTACATTTTGTCTGACCAGCACCGAGCATACATGGGCGTACACTTGAGACTTCCTATATAATATAGTGTAATCTATGCTTGAGACAGGGTATGCGGTATGCGTGGACATTCAAGTGTCAACCACAGCGGACAATTTACGTTTTACATTAGACTAGTGAGATGCACCAGCTAGGCAGATGATGATAAAGAAGTTTTTAACCAAATGAGGTTTTATTGCCACAAAGGTTTTAACAAATTCTGTGTAGCGTACGACAGTTCTGTTGGTCGTGGGCACATATGTAACGTGTTCCGTGTGAGCCTTTTATCAGAAACAAGTTTGGAAAGTTAATTCCGGTCGACGAACCCAAGAGCATTCTCCTATCGCTGTGTCGCGTCGTGTCGAACTGGCGGGTCTTGCTCCTCGACCGATTCAAATTAATTTTCGAACTGAATATCACACGTGTTAGTTATGCAACCTCTTTTCATTTTTTTCTTTGAGAAACTAAGTTAGCATTGAATTTGTGTATGGTTGTGTTTTTTAATTCATTCTATTTTTATTTTAAAAAGTTTGGAGTTGCAAATGTATTTTCAATTTTATTTTATGTTTTCACTGATTTAATTGAATAAATGCATATTATTATAATGATAGCTGCAGTTTCTCTAACGTGTTAGACTTCTACTTAGTGATAAAAATAAAACAAGTTTCCTTTATAAATAACTTTGCAGAAGCAACAAGGTACCTACCTACTTGGCAATAAATTGTTTTCCACGATAAATTCACTTTAAAGGTCAGTTTTGTTTTTTTTTTTGTTTTGACGACAAAACAAAAGAAAAAGGCTTTGTTTGTCAGATCAGATGATGTTTTTAAAAATACCTTGTTATTACAATGGATGCGAGACTACATAAGAAGCTTTATGTAAATTATGTAATTCCTAGGTAGGTAGGTGGTAATTCCTGAAATCCATATTTTTTTTTATAACCTCAGATTTCAGAACCTCTCTAAAAACAGCTTTAATAGTGCGACTAAAATTGTTGTGTCAACAATCAAGTGCTAGTTTTCACCCTCCAAGGAACAGTATGCCACAGAATATAATATAATTACATACAATACAGGCCGCAGAAAGACGCTGGATACGAACATGGAAGTCGTGACGTGTGGAAGTTGGGTGAAGCGGGCAGTTGGCTGTTGCCAAATTTTTGTAAATACCTAGTTGCTTTTTTTAGTCGTAAACTTGGATTTTATGGAGACTAGACAATCTTTTTTCGCATTTATGTGAGTTATTTACAACTTAACAAGTAGATACTGTAGGTACATAGGTAGGTACCTATTTGTTTTCCGTACAAAGAAACGATTTGGCACAAACTCGGTAGCTGTTTAATAAAAAGATATTAATTGCCTTACAATTAAAAAACCGATACAGCGCGCAGCGCTACGAACAATGCAGTGAAGCATACGCAAAACTACAGCACCGCGCTCTGTGCACACAGTCAGCCTTACTAATAAAGATTTACACACGAGTTATACCGAAGTTATAACACTTTTGGCCCTTTTACCGGCCTCATATCACTGTTGACAGCGCTATTGTTTGCTGTCTTGCTTTGGTCTGAGATAGCCATCCATCTAAATAATTAATGGCCATATTAAAATTACAAAGCACTCTCCACAGATGAAAATATGTCTCGTGCTACGGACAATTGGCCGCTTCCCCTTACAATAGCGTCCATCCATACCTACCAAACGCATTCCATGTATGATGCCAATTGATTCATCGACGAATGTATCTCACAAGACGATCTTCAGTTAATTCAGTTAGCCATTGTCACTTCCTTAATCAAATGTCCCGTGCATATTGAAGAAAAAAATAAGTTTTAAGTATATTCTGTGATTTTAGTATAAATTTCAAATGTGACGAGTGGCCATAATGGCGGATTGGCGGCAATTTTAGTGATGTGTGTTTTTTTTTCTAAATTACGAAACGTTCAGTGGAACATTGTAAATTTAATACGACTGAAATTAACTGAAAGACGACAAACAAGTATAAATGAACTATAGTTAATTTACCGATTTTGGACAAAAATGGAATTAATTAAAGTACAAAAAACCTTAATAACACAGCAAAAGTAAATTAACCTGAAAGTTTAATAATAGTACAGTACACTCATTGATATGCCGGTAATTTTCTCTCGTTATGGATAAACAGTCATTACAAAGAGCCCCTTAAAAATTCAAGAGATTGAGCAGTAAATGAGTTTTTAAATTCCGGACTAAGAGTGGAAATTAAAAAAACAATGTGTTCCAATTTTGAATAATTCTCCGAAGCCAATTTAGTGTTCTCATTTTCTCAATTACATTTTACGTTCCTGTTTATTCGGAATATCGCATGGAATTTTTAGCGAACTGTGGCAATGAGCTTTACTTTGGTTCTACAGTGATGCCATACAAAGTTTAAGTGAAATATTGAAAATATTTTCTCAAGATGAGTCCATTAGCGACGTTCAGGAAAACTAACAGGCAGATGTAAGTAACTAATCATTTTAAAAGTTTACAGAATTAGTCAACAAAAAAGTTTGGTTAGCAAATATGTTTTTTGCTCAATGTTGCCTACGCTCTTAAGCGCTAATTCAATTCAATTTGTAGGAAACCTAAATCGTAAACAATTTAGGAAGTAGTGCAGTCGGGACCTTCCAATCGTAATAAATCTGAATCTAACTATTCTAATTTCAATTACATCTTTCGATTTCCTAATTAGATTTCCTACAAATTCACCTACTTCTTAGGTCGTAACAAACGGAGGGCCATGCCAGTGCGCATCAATGAATTAAATTATTTTAATTTGTATTATAACCTAATTAATATGTTTTTACTTACATAGGAAATAACTCACTGAAATTATGAAATGAAAATGTCTAAATAAACTCAAGTGTTAATATGTACTGCACCTACTGTTTCAATTACGTTTTATAATCAACTTTAATTAATTAAATAGGTAGGTACCTAAAACCTCTTTTGTACAGTAGCGTCAAAAATATATATTTTTTTTTATTATAACTTTTTCGGAAGTCGGTGTCTTTGGCACTGTATTTTAGGTTTTTTTTTTTAATTAAATATTATGTAAGTACCTAGTACGTACAGACGCCAGCACATCAAGCTACTACAATCTGTCAGATTTCTTTAATAGATTTTCGACTTTATTGCTAAGGCATTAGGTTCAAGGTTGATTGGGAAAATCTGACAGTTTCGGGTAGGTTGACCTGCTGGCGTCTGTACATAACTTTAATTATTCTCGCAAGCGTTAGGTAATGTAATGTGCATAAAATATTCAATTATGTATCAGCCGTTTAAATATTAAACCTAGGCATGTGTAATTTTATTGAATTCGTTGTATAACACAGCTCAAAAGAATTTCACCTTGAGTCGCGAAAGCTGTGTGCAGATTCGTTTTGTGACCCGACACACCCGCTGCCTTATTATTAACTTGACCCACGACAATAATCCTTATTTGCAAAGAAGCAAGACTATTCATTTTGTATAGGTATTTCGTAAATCATAAAACCTGGGTTTTCGGTGGTACGCAAACAAATCGATCGATAGTTCGTATGAACTTATGAATACCTACATATTAAGCAGCAATGATAATGTTAAAAAAAAACCTAAGTACTTGTTTTCGGTAGTATTAACGTTAAAAAAATGACAAAAAGAAAATATATAATATAGGTATACGTATATTAAATAAACTAAAGATGGGTGTCTGTTTAATCAAAACGGGCTAATACTGCAGGTAATCAAAGCTCGTTGCAGTGCCCGACCGCTATCGGGGTAGATTACAGCAAAGGAAGAAAATACAAGAATACACCACATAATTATATCATACTTTATTGAATAAATCTAATGATCTACGGTAATCAATAAAGTTGCAGTGAAACGGTAAAGGAGCGTTGGCAGACCAATGGCCAGGTGGACGACCTACAGAAGATCGCAGGGAAGACCTGTACGAGACTCGCATACCAGAGAAGCATGGCATAAAAGGGAGGAGGCTTACCAGTGGGTGGAACAAGGCAGCCAAAGATGATGATGATGTTTGACGATGAACCAATAAAGAATAATTAAAGCATGAATCAGTGTGTGTAAAACACTCACAACACTACTTACCTAATTACTGGAAATGAATTGTAAATTAAGCCAATGAGAACGTATATTTATTATATTTATCAGTTACCTAACGACAAACGTCATTCACTTTAGATAGTAATGAAGTCGAGGGTCAGGCTGAAGAGCCGTAACAGTTTCCTCAAGTCAACTGTGGCTTCTGAAACAACCCTCTTCAGCTGACCATGTTGAGCTTGCAGAAAACCTCCCAGCGGGCCACCAACTACCATGGCCCACCTGGATATCCCTTAGCCGACTAAGGAGCTAGATGGGTTGCTGCAGGTATAACTTAGTCAGGTGGAGGTACTCCGATGAGCCAAATGATTCATCGACGAATGTATCTCACAAGACGATCTTCAGTTAATTGAGTTAGCCATTGTCACTTCCTTAATCAAATGTCCCGTGCATATTCAATTGAAGAAAAAAATAAGTTGTAAGTATATTCTGTGGTTTTAGTATAAATTTCAAATGTGACGAGTGGCCATAATGGCGGATTGGCGGCAATTTTAGTGATGTGTTTTTTTTTTTCTAAATTACGAAACGTTCAGTGGAACATTGTAAATTTAATACGACTGAAATTAACTGAAAGATGACAAACAAGTATAAATGAACTATAGTTAATTTACCGATTTTGGACAAAAATGGAATTAATTAAAGTACAAAAAACCTTAATAACACAGCAAAAGTAAATTAACCTGAAAGTTTAATAAAGTTTGCTGCAGGTATAACTTAGTCAGGTGGAGGTACTCCGATGAGCCACAGTGCTACTGTGGAAGTGTGAAGTCACAAACGATGCCTCACCTTTTGTCGTGCTCTCTGTTCAAAAACACCTGCACTATGGAAGGCCTTTGCGCCAACGCTGACGCTGTCAAAGTGGCCGAATTCTGGTCGAAGCTTATTGATAAATGGAATCATCGACACGAGTACACGACGAAGAAGATTGTTTCAAATAAGTGCTGTTAGCGTTTGGTGGCCAAAAAGGTGTAGGTAATAAAAATATTCGGTAATCATTTTGCCGTCTGTATAACTTGAAAGCTTAAAGAAATAGATTTAAAATTATTTAAAGTATAGTATTTTATTTATGAGTATTACATTACTTACTTTCAAATGGAATAAACGGAACCCTTATATTATAGGATCACTCGTGAGTCGTGCGTCTGTCTGTCTGTCACAGCCAATTTCCTCCGAATCTAATGGATCGATTAAGTTGAAATTTGGTACACGTCTTAATTTCTGTAACGCAAACACGGACGTGTCACGTAAATAAATAAATTTTGAATATGGGGTCAATTTTGGGCGGCAAGTAAAAAAAAAAAAAAAGTTTGTGTGACATATCAAATGAAAAGGCTTACTGTGAGGGTCTCAAATAGATTGTTTTTATAATTTTAAAATAAACCGTTTTAAAGTTATTTAATAAAATAGACGAAAATTTACCATTCCCCTTCTCTCCGAAACTACTGAGCCTATAATTTTGAAAAAAAAAATACAGAAAATAATTCTCTGCTTATAAATTACAGGAGAATCTATAAGAAGTCTATAGTCTTAAAATAACATGATAAATCTCTCAATATTGTGCATACAAACTTACATTTACAGTTGGAATGTATAGGAGAACATGTTCTTCAACTACATACAATGTTAAGTTTGTTCTTGGGGTAAATTCATCCCAACTACGGAACCCTTCATTGTGCGTGGTCCAACACGCACTTGGCCGGTTTTTAATTACTATTAACTAAAGGCGTTATCAGACATAATATTACGTAAACAGACTAACTTAATCTATAAGTAAGTACTTAGTCACTTCGAGGAAGATAGTCTGTTTACGCATTTAGTCTAGTTCTCTGAAAATTAACTGCTGAAAAGAAAGGAATCATTTTAAAAGTGGGTACTTCTTGTTGTAATTTAAATCTTTTGGCTTCTTGTATAACGTCTACTGTACGCTACCGTGTATAAAACTTAGTAGCATTTTAAAACAATTTAACCTGATTATTTAAAATAAACCTGCAGTCAAGCATAAATCAAGCGAAGTGTGCAAAACCTTATCTGAACATCGGCCTCCTTTCCTCGCGTGGAATATGTGTTAATCTAACTAATTAGGCAATACCTACATACAAGCTAAAATTAACTCTAAAAACACTACAACTGAATTTATTTTCGTAAAACATAAAAGTAAATGTTTACTTTTGTCGGAAATATCTTCGAAGTGGGTTTAGTTTTAAAAACGTTTAATGATATGTAATTGGAAAATGTAGGGAAGTGGAATTAAGTGAGCAATGAGTATTTCTAAATAATCTGCAGTTTAGATTAGATCAAATCTACTGGGTTACTCAACAAATCTTATCACGCTCAACAAATCATCATCGTTATATTATGGCGACTAAACTATCGGTCGACGATTCCCAGAACGATCAAACTATCGCCCGATTAAAAATCACAAGTGCGTGCTGGCAACAAGTTTATTGTGATTTATGCAAGGAATATCGACTAATCTCTTCTACTCTTCTTCTCACAAACACAACGCCAGAAAATCAGCTGAGAAATAGCTGATACCTACCTATTTTGATTATTATATCTGTCTTTACAACAATTCAGAACAAAATCAAGTCATCCAATGATTTTAATTAATTACTCAGTCTTCAACGCAAGTAGGTCGGAACACCAAAAATCCCTAATTACATCAACCTTGTTCCATTTAAAAAAATAATGTTTGATTCTTCTTTTTCAATGTTTTTTTTACGTCCCAATGATCTTGTTTACGATCGGAAGCCTGGCTGAATGTAAATGTTTGATCGTGTTTTCATTAAAAAACAAAACGCTATTGTGTAGTGATTTTTGAATCTACGTTTTCAGATAGTGAGATAAAAGAGATTTTGCGTAAAAAGGTTTTAAGTTCATTTTTACAAACATTAGCTGTCTATTCCAGAATATTTCTCGTTATTTTCATTTCTGAAAGCTCTTCAGTTATTTGTCCCAAAAGTGACATAACAAAAAGGAGGGTTCAAAAGATTTTCCGTAGTTATGGGCGCTTCCCTGTTTTTATCTATCCCAAAAGACAGTTTGTTGAGTTTTGAAGTGAATAGTTACATAAAGCGTAATTTTATCGTACCTACCTGGTGCGGTTTCTTGGGCAAATAATATCTGGATGACAAAAATAACGTCAGATGACGCTTAGGATATGAATTCTTACCACACATAAACTGTTCCATTCATTTTCGATAAATAAGTACCTAGTTAGGTACACCAATGACAAAAATACAACAACATTTATCATATTTGCCAACACTTTGACATGACAAAGCAAAGCATCATTTCGAAATTCGAACAGCGTGATTTAAAATATGAAATACATTTGTGTTCGGTGCGATCGACACGGTATAATAATGGGCCACAAATGTTAGTTCGTAAATAGACGACCCAAATCCCGAGTGATTCCGAGTGCACGGCTGGACTGCAGATTGTAGTCATCTGTTCCACGATAAGAAATAGACAAATTGTCGAGATGGAAGGACTATTTCTAGTGACAACTGTTTTTTTTTTTTAATTGTGTGCATATAAGGGTGTGTATATAAGGGTCATCTGGGGTAAAAAATCTGAACTCTTTGGTTACAATGTTGGCTCATTGCAGTTTGTTACGTAAAATGAAACAAATGCCTCTATTATTCACAATAAACTTTTTGTCGTAACCATTGATAAATATACAGGGTGTAAGTGTAAACAGTGGCAACCTTTTAAGGGGACATTGTACTCAAAGGTTTGGTCCCATAGTAAAAGTTGTTAATAATGATGACTACAATGACCCCTTAAAAGGCATACACTGTTTACACATACAACCTGTATAAGTCAATGGTCGTAACCCTTTCAAAGGCATTTGAATTTAAAGAATGACTAAAACAGTTGAGTCTACTTATTATTTTCATTCGAGTTTCAGATGCTACAATGACGTAACATTATGGGATAAATTGTAAACATAACCATTACCTATTCTTAAAAAAAACTAGATTTTAAAAAATTGGCATTCCTACTGCATACTGTTGCCATACGCTCAATACTCGTTTATACCACTTTGGCTGACTTTGGCAGTTAGCCGGAATAACTAAGCTGAGAACAAAATTCGTATTTAGGTACAGACGGTTCAAAAATAATAACAAAACAAGTCTTAAATAAAAAGCTGTTCAGCTTCGAAAGTTCACGGCCGCCATTTGTTTTTTAAAAGTACAATCTCCGATGTACTTGGGACGAATTAAAACACGACTAATGGCGCCATAAATAATTTCTAAATTGCTCGTTGAACGTTTAATAGGTACATCATTTGTTGGAGTGCCGTCCTTTATTTGTGCATTAATTCATTCTGTACCGGTTTCCAGCGTGTGTGTGGATGAAATACTGAAATGTTTATGTTATTGTTTCAGATCATCAGAAATGATCCACGTTGACGAAACGGATCCAGTTGGAGGTAATATTTTATGTACTTTTATATACTTTAAGGTTGATCCGCTGTGGTAGTGGTTGCAGCGAAATTCAAAATTTTCTTGCATTTTTTGCAATTTGCTGGTCCGTGTAAGGTTGTATCTTGATCAAAATATGATTCGCGACAATAAGAAATGTGTATTTACATAATTTTAACCATCAATACATCTCTCTAAGTTAGATTTGCTTCGTATTCGTCTGATTTCGGAAATCAGACAATCCGGAGCAAATCTAACTGCTAATTTCGCGGGCTACCTTAGCGCAATAACTTTAAGGCTGAGCAGCATAGAAATATAAAGAGCAGACACACATTGCCATTTCAACTGAAAAACATATCACGAATTACGGATTTGAATGCCGAAAGTATGACCTCACAAAGATTCCTTCTGTTGATTCTTTGTATCCTTAATTTATTCGCAAATAAAATACTTAATTAACACCTACAGAGTCATACCTAATAAGGATTTATTCTTCGTTTGGCCCACTGAGTTTTGTTCTTCATAATAAAATCTTGAGTCGTCCCAAAAAATGTGTTTCCTTCGTCCCAAAATATAATTTTAATTATTTTATTCCCACTTTGTCCCATTTTATCAGATTGGCACAAAAGTAATGAGACTTACGTTTTATATTTTTTATTATTATTACAACACAAAAAGCTTAGTCAATGATGTAATCACCATTAGCATCTAGATTGTGTAATAGTCAATAAAACAGCTTGCCTTGCTCGTCCCAGAAACAGCAAAGCAGAACATTTGAGCGGTTCTTTTGACTCAGCTTTGGTTGAGTTGGTGGCGTTTCTTCTGGAGGCAGCCAAAAGGCACGACGTGTATCGTTCTCGTGATGAAATCATGATTCATCTCCAGTAACCAAATCAGACAAAAACACGTCGGGGTTGCAGCAGCAAGTGATTGACAAATAGCGACACGGACTGCACAACTGGCGTCTATAATAATGTGCGGTACCCATCGAGCCAAAAATTTTCGATATCGAAGCTCATGCTCATGTTTTCCACGGCCTGGTGACTGCAGTTAAGTGCTTCCGCTAAATCTCGAGTATTTTCGTAATTCGACTGCAGTTCGCGGCGTAAATCGTCATCATTCACTGCGGGTGGTCGTCCAGACCGTGGCTGACTTTCAAGGCTCCTGTCTCCTGATTTAAAACGGTCAAACCATCGAGACACCGTCGCATGGCTTGTACTTCCAGCGCCCAATGCAGTGTTGATATTGTCAGTCGCAGCCCGCGCACTGTGGCCTAACCAGCCGGTCTATTCTGTGAAAATCTCACCGTGAATACGTAGGTGAAGTAAGCTGTCGTTCCACCTGGTACTATGGGGTTGACACCATTGACAGCTCACTTCACGCTCACTTCACCTAAGTTTTCACGGTGAGATTTGTACAGAATATCACTGAAGTACTCGTATAATTATAGTGTTCGAACTTGTCGCTCGTCCATTTTTCTTCAAACTGACTAAACCGATCTTTTTTTTGTGAATGGCATCTCGTAGTTAGCCTAGAGAGGCCGTGACTACTTAACCGGTCAGTCCTGTGGCTGCCTTAAGCGAACTCAAAGCCTCCAGCCAGGGCATAAACTTACAGACTAAGCGACTACACGCCTGTGGGGAAAGAACCTCGGCTTAGGGCGTCGCTGGGGGGAGGGTTTTGATTGTGATACTGGATAGCAAAGAAGATGTATACCTAAACATGTAGAATTGTTTTATTATTGAATTATTCTTTAAAAAATATCAAAAAGTACTTTATTTTTTAGGTTGACTGTACCTTTAAAGTACTAAAATTTTGGACGAAGCTATCACTAAGATTTTTTTGGAATGTGGGACAAAACTTCGGGACGAACGATGAATAAACCCTATTAAGTAGTATTTGTACCTTTTGTATCAAATAACTGAAAGAAAAATACTCGCACTGACTAGGGAAGCATGGCACAAAAGACAGGTTCCTATAATCAGCAGTGTGGGTGGAACCAGGCTGCTAATGACGATGATGATGAAGTGAATAATTTGGAGTTCACATATGAATTTCTGTGACCCAAACACGGACGTGTAACGTAAATAAATGAATTTTGAATATGGGGGTAAATGGGCGGCAAATAACAAAATTTAAAAAAAGTTTTGCAAACTGTATCGTGTGACATATCAAATGTTTAAATTGACTGTTCCCCCCTCCCCCATCTCCGATACTACAGAGCCTAAAATTTTGAAAAAAAAAATACAGAAAATAGTTCTATTCCTATAGATTACAGGAAAACTTATAAGAAGTCTATGGTCTTAAAATAACGTGGTGAATATCTCAATATTGTGCGTACAAACTTACATTTGCAGTTGGAATGCATGGGAGATCATGTTTTGCAACTACAATGTTAAGTTTGTTCTTCTTCATTGTGCGTGGTCCGAAACGCACTTAGCCAGTTTTTAACGATAGAACCTCCCACAGTTTCAAGAAAATTATTATGTGTGAACTAAAGTCAGTGTAAAATAAAAATCGCAAAAATACTATGCCAACATCAATATTACTCTTAGCACTTGACGCGCATTCTATTAATTCCTCACATCTAGGTTAAATCTAAAGTTAATTATCGTTACGAAGTAGTTAGCTATACAGACGGCAGAATAAAAATAAAGTAAACAAATACAATATTTGGCAGGCGAGTGGAATCCGTCTTTATTTTAGACTGGGCCGAGTATTTGGAATCGTGCGCTCGATGACACTAACTATAGTCGTCATGTCGGTAATACATGCAGGCGACTCGTGGAGACAATTCCGTCGTTCTTATGACGATTGTTATTGACGATAATTACGTCAAATAGATTCTTCTTTTTTTTTCGTGGTCTGAAATTTGTTTCTACACAATACTTAGTAAAGGACATTAATAAATTGGACCCAGGCGGTCATGTTAACATTAGGTAACACTCTTATTATTATTCAATCAAACTACCAGGGGGGCTGAAAAGTTTTGAACCTAAGTACTTTATTATGGCATCATTCCGCTTTTAGTAATTAATCCGTCAACATCATCATGTCTAGTCATCCGCGTCCCCCTAGACTCAAAACTTTGCAGCCCCCCATCCCTAGAAAAAAAATTACTTTTCAGCCCCCCGGTACGCTGTTTTTAAGCCCTATAGCAAATCTGAGCAACAATAGCGCTCTTATGAGTGTTACATCCGGTGTACGGGGTGTACCGGGGGGCTGAAAAGTTTTGAGCCTAGGGATGGGCCGCGTATGACTGAAATATGATGTTTTTTACGGATTAATTACTAAAAGCGTAATGATGCTAATGACATGAAGCTCTGTATTTATACTAAAGCGGGTATTCGCAAATTACTTCTACATAGTTAAGTTATTTCTACGTAATTAATTCTACATAGGGAAATTGATTATTAATTAATTGCCCCCATGTTAACACTAATATTATTAATTCAAACTAAGAATACCAAAATATACAAAGTAACCAATTCCTCAATATAAGAAATCAATACCTAGAAATACAGGCTTACATACAGCTAATCAAAGCATTTCCGAAGCTCGGTCACAAGAACGTCCGGAATTCCGATTCGGATATGACGGTATTCGACGACAAGTTATGTCAGGTTCAATTATTGAGCCCTATGCACAAAACAACAACCTAAATTACATCCCTAGGCTTTACATACCACAGGCTTTAATCATAAAGCATTCTTTGTATGACGCATACATCCTTTACATAAAAACTTTTTTTACTTGAAACAGGCAATGTGGTCTGCTAAGCTTGTTTCTCATAATGTTTGTTTTTGTAAATGAGTATGTTGGTCTGAAAGAATCATGTCTTGTATCATAAGGAAGGATCAAGGGGATGTCTTTTTGCAGGTTAGGTACCTGTTTTCATATATGACGTTCGAAAAGTGCCGATTCTTTGATGATTTAGAATCGGCACGTTTTGAGTTTAAGGCTGACCCCACATTTGGCGTGCGCGATCCTCGGGCGTGCGCGCTGCACGGACGCAGCGCGCGCGTACCGCGCGCGCTGCGCGAGCGTCGGGTTTACCGCCGTGTGACGTGCAGGCAGCGTGCGCGCAACGCGCGCGCGGCGCGTGCGCGCAACGCGCGCGCGGCGCGCTCGCGACGCTCGAGTCGCGTTCTTACCCCTTCGCCCGCTATCCCCGCCGCCCGCTACTGTTTCGGTTCTTCTTACTTACTCGAGCGTCGCGAGCGCGCCGCGCGCGCGTCGCGCGCACGCTGCCTGCACGTCACACGGCGGTAAACCCGACGCTCGCGCAGCGCGCGCGCTACGCGCGCGCTGCGTCCGTGCAGCGCGCACGCCCGAGGATCGCGCACGCCAAATGTGGGGTCAGCCTAAATTACATTCCACGCCGCATTTCTTACGTACGTGCCTTTCCGTGTAGTTCGCGTCAAATAACTGCCGCTCTGAAACCAGGCTTTCCGATGCGCATGGCATGGCGCGCTGCTGTTTTAGTACAGATATTGACTACTGCCACAGATTAATACAGATGGGACACTCCGCAGAATCATTTAAATAAAAAACAACTCTTGCTACGACACAATAAAGCGCAATTCAGATCGCACAACGCTTATTACCTACAGTTATATTCACCTACAAGTTGCCTCTCTTTCTATCGCGTAACTCTTATACCTTCTGACTCGTTAGGGTTGTCTTCTTTTACGACGCGGCGTGTGAAAGAATATGGAACTGACCGTGCGAGCCGGCCGGTGCGCGGCAGCCCGCACTGAATTTGCCCGATAAGTCGAGCCCGCCGCGTACCTGTAGCTTCATACCTAAACTGCGGAGTGTCTTATCTGTGCTACTGGCGTAGTCATTTGCGCGTCCTTCAGAGTGGCAAAGTTATTTGACGTGAACTATACCTAATTGAAATAGTTGGCTTGTATACTTTTGAGTTGCTAAGCAGCAGTTTGTAATTAATTTTCTATTGCTTTTGTACAGCTGTTTTACTGAAACGTCTAAAAGACCCAATCAACAAATCAACTGACAACTTTGTACCACCTACTAGCTATAACTACTGACATACTGAGTACTATGAACAGTCGAACTCCACAAGGCGAATAGCTAAATTAATAAGTGATAGCAGGTAGCGCAATATAGGAATTATATTTATGAGGAATCAGTATAAACTTCGGAAAATCGCGCGCGCATCTCTTAAAACGATCCTATGTTACAGTCTCTTCAGACTGACTTAAGCCCTAAAAACAAAACCTAGGACTACCTTTTTTATTCAAAAGGTAGTTCGATATTTGCTTGAGCGATAGAATGCTAGTCAGTAAAATATAAGGTTGCCCATTGCATGAAACCTTTACATGAGTTACGGGCCACCCTCGAGAAGACAAATAAAAGAGATTTGTGGTGATGCTCATTAGGAGTCAATGAATTTAACTTACAGCCTCCTTTTTTTTCCGTGGAGAAATGGTCATGCATACTGCACTACTGCGGGGAGATAGTGCAGTTATGTGGGACTTCAACCCACTAAAACTCCACGGTGTCCTCCTCTTCACACGGGCACGCGTTAGCACTCACCGCGAACCCGCCGCGGCTGTCCGTCATCGGACCCTCCTCTGGGGAGTACCCCCTCTCACCGGCGCACCGTGACCACTCCATGGACCAAACCAGCACATGGGTGCTAGACGACTCCGTGTCTAGGCACCCTTGGTCCCCCTGCGACCGATCAGGTCAGTGGCCCGACCGCCTACCACTGTTCAGCCGCAGAGGATAGGGAGAGCGGCCAACGAAATACCGACACTCCTCCTCTCCTGCGGCCCCACCGCGTCCTCCAACAGATGTGGCGACCCTGTCAAGGCCGCGGAAGGCACTCCTCTCCCGCGCGACCTCCAACCCTCAGTCGCGATGCCTCCCATATGACATCGCGGCCCGTTGCGATTGCGCTCAGTTGCGATGTCACCCAAGCGGCACCGCAACCTACCTGTTGGCCGCTACGTCGTCGACTTCCTGGGAAAAGCCCTGACGAGCGGCGCCTCTTGTTATATATTGTAACCCATATACATATATTTATTATGCATTGATATATTTGTTTTGTTTAAATGCTTTATGTGCTATTGTCAACCTTTGTACTTTGCTTCTTAGAATGTATAATAGTGTTTGTTTATAATTAATACTTATTTACTGTTCC
Source organism: Dicycla oo (assembly GCA_948252095.1). Classification (NCBI taxonomy): domain Eukaryota; kingdom Metazoa; phylum Arthropoda; class Insecta; order Lepidoptera; family Noctuidae; genus Dicycla; species Dicycla oo. Next base: position 22,403,248 of record OX411716.1, read on the forward strand.
CATGTTAGCCAAGGTTTACACTTTCAGCTCATTAAGTTGCTGTTTTGTTTGTGTACATTTCCCAAAGTTATCATTATTTGCTCGTCAGGCCCTGCGCCCTATATAACAAAAAATAAATTTAAAAAATTAAAATAAATTAAAATTGAGTCAGTTCATTCTGAAACGTCAAATCGTGTTTTACTCTACACCACATAACACTCTTCGGGTTCCTCTTCGCTACACCGTTAGTGACCAAGCCACGGCTACTGAGACAGCCCCTCCCCCTCCCCCCCCCCTGCCTCGACAGTGCGGGAGCCCACCTACGGATGACAACTTATGTATATTTTTAAGTCATGTCTCCAACTATCCACGTATATAATTATCTACTTACACTGCAAATGTACAGACGCCAGCACATCAAGCTACTACAATCTGTCAAATTTCTTTAATACATTTTCAACTGTATTACTAAAGCATTAGGTTCAACGTTGATTGGGAAAATTTGACAGTTTTGGGTACCTTGATGTGCTGGCGTCTGTACCTCTAAAATGCATTTAAGTTTGACGACAGTTTGATTGTGAAAGATGAATGACATTGAAGACGAAAACATATTTTCACGATATCGCATTTTTCAGGCAACAAGAAATGTTTTATGTAAAAGAAAATAAAATACAGGGCCTTTTTAAGTTAGATAGTGGGGAAGAAAACTGTCAAATTATTTCCGCGTAGATGGCGCTAAGTGTTACTTTCATTCAGTTGTCAATGGCTTTCATTCAAGTACCTTGTTAAAAAATGCGCGAGATGGCGCTAAGTGTTTTTTTTGTCGCCGATTGGTCGCTTTGTATTCAAGATGACTTTGACAAGTGACATACACACAGCGCTGTCTTACGGCGAAGCTTACGGGAAACATCCCCATTGGCGAAACTGCACAGACGGCATGGGTAGCCATCAGTATTAAATTAAAAAGTAACATGCTCTGGGAATAGGCTGATTATGTAATCAGCCTATTCCCACAGCTGGGACACTTGCCTCCTCTCTGTAAGAGAAAGTGGGACGCAATCCACCACGCGGGCCCAGTGCGGGTTGGTAGATGCCATAATATGTCTTCGAATTTTTGGTTCTAGGATATGCCGGTTTCCTCACGATGTTTTCCTTCGCCGTTTTTGAGAAAATAATGTCAGTGTTTGAACCTTACCTACATACAACTCGTAAGTTGCGGCCGTTACGACTGGGCCACCACTGCTCTCCCGCCAAAATTAAATAGTAATAAAACAAACAACAAAAACAACTTTTCGTATTAAGCAAGAATATGTGGTGGCAATGCTAATTAATTTTGATATAATAATATGTTTTTTAAACATCACAGAAATATTTTGAAAAAAATATGACCACAAAAACCAAACATCTTATTTTCCGCAACGTATTCATATTTTATCATCATATTGGTTTTACAGAAAACAATTGATTTAATTTTCCTTTACCCAACAATAGAATCGGATTGAAATAAATTCATAATGCGGCTGCACATGGCGGAAACAATTACATTTTTGAACGTCATGAAATGATTACCATCATTTCATAAATATTATACTCTTTTGCAAAAAAAACGGGCACCTTACAGTCATTGGCTTTTCTGTGGATAATAAGTAGTATGTCATTAGCATAAATGACTAGAAATTTCTTATTATCAATGTGAATATAGTTTTTTAACACTTAAATCCTGGAATCGGTGTTTTAGTCAATCTAAACAGAGAGCCGTGTTAAAATGGACATTTTTATGGGTATAATGAAATTAAGACTACGAGTATTTTTATGGTATTTTAATTTAAAAAAAGACATTAAAAAATAAAAAATAATAACGAGTATAATCTCCCCTTGCAGCGATTACGATATGTAGTCGTCTTGGCATGCTTTCCACCCGGCTTTTGATGGTTTCCTATGGAATGTGTTCCCACTCAGCCGAGATCACACGTTTAAGCTCCCTGATGTTTTGTGGAAGTAGTTGGACAGATCGTCCTCGCCTTTTTAGGAGGTCCCAGACATGCTCAATGGGGTTAAGGTCGGGGCTCCGCGCTGGCCAATCCAAACGACGAATACTGACCTCTTGCATATAAGCATCTACGTCGCCAAAACGGTGGGCCCGAGCATTATCGTTCATGTAAATTTCATCTTCACCAATTACAGTTAGTGCGGGTTGTGCATGTTGAAAAAGGATTTCTGTTATGGACCTTTGCGCGTTTAGTGAGCCATTTTCAATTAATACTCTCGGTACGATAGCTGGAAGTTACGCCCGCCCAAAACATAACGGACCTTCCACCACTTCCTAGTGTCCAAGATAGGCAATTTCTAACGAACCTCAATCGAGCAATCCGATGCTCACGGAGTAACTTGAGGCCCGCGCTGGTCGTCGACTGCATATATCAGCCGCTAAAAGCCTCCTCGTCACTGTCCATAGGCTAACTTGTGCTCCTCGTACCTCTTCGAGGTTTCTTTTGAGGTTTCCTCAGCGCCTGAGTCACTAAAGAGCGATCGTCTCGTGGTTGTGTGCAACGTTTTCTCCCAGAGCCTTATATTCTCTGAACGGAACCTGTCTCTTGGTATCGAGTCTAGGTTCTTTGGACGGTTTATCCACTCACGTTTAACCGCTGTGAGACTATTAAAACCTCTAGAACTAAATGATTACCAATAATGTAGAAAAAATAAAACCGCCCGTTTTTTTAGCATAGGTATATGTGTATATCTAACTATTTTAGGTATGTAGCTATTTAGCTAATCACGGGGTGGCTTCAATCATTAACTTTTTATGTACTAAAGGTCCAGGGATATGGTAGGTTTCTCACTGATGATTATATAGTCATTTCAGATACCTAATCAAAGCACATAATATGCATTACAAACACGCAGACAGACTGGCCTACTTTAATAACAAAATGCTACATCGATTTTGCTATTATTAATTTTAAAACAATGCCAGGCACAAAGCAGATACTAAATCTATTTTAATAGCAGAATTCGCAATTCGATACAGTTTATAACTGTCTGTGAGCGAGACAGTTTTTTCAACGGCATGATTTAAACGTCTATATTTTAGTTTCTTTTCTATTGTTAATGAAACCAGGGGTGACGATATTACCGACACAGAAAAACTAACCAATGTATTAAGTAAGGTAGACGACCTGGCGTATCAACTGGAAACTAGCACTAGGTACAGAAAAAATACCGAGAGATACTCGTATATCAAACATATAAGGAAATATTTATGGTGCAGACATATTTATACCTATAGAATAGATGTCGAAGATTAAGTACACATCCGGAATCGTCAACTGAAAGATTACAATCGTGGCAAAATATAGCTACCTGCAAAAACATGCTGAACGCTCTCATTTACCCAAAGCCTGATTTACACGAGGCGATTTAATTGCCTGTGGCATACCATAAGTTGACGTCACATAAATAGGTAGCACGGTCTAAACAGAGTTTTATTGTATGCCACAGGCAAGAAACTTGCTTCGTGTAAATGGGGCTTAATTCTAGCTTTTTACACGAGTATTTTTGCAATGAATTCAAGGCGAGTCTTGAATTAATTGCAACAGTAATATAAATTGCAATCTTTTATTATATTCTCTTTAAAAAAAACGTAAAATAAATTAGCGTGAGTCATCATAGCATAGCACAAAATAATTACGTTATATTACACCGTGGCGGTAATACGATTTCAGTTAGTAATAAATCTAAGAATAAAAAACACTATGATGTGTATAGGAACACGTGCCAATCAGTAGCCAAATATCTAACCGGGATGATGTTAGTTAGAAGGTCGACAGATCTTTGCCCGTTCGGCGCCCGCGCACCCATTCATAACCTTTTTATTTTTAAAACTAAAACGACGCAATAGTGTTAATATTTTTTTTATGTTTTTTAACTGTCATTGCCTCATTGGGCTAGATGTCGCAAGTTGTATGGATGTCAACAAGCGCTTGGTCATCATCATCAGGCTGACTTCACCCACTGACTGGCATAGGGTTCTCCTTGCTTGCGTTAATCTTTTTCTTCTTCAATTTCTTGGTAGGACAGTATTTACTGTTTTTTTTTTTTCCAATATTAAACTGTCAGCATCTCAAGGTTTCTTGAAAGGCTAATAATCACTGATCAGTCAATTTGCTGGCCTTAAATAATTCTAAATTAGGACTCCACAATAAATAAACGCAATCCTATTTTATTTTTTTGTCTGTTACCAAAACCAATTTTCATTTATGGCAAACCCATAAAACATCAGCTTCGTTTGTGGTAGCCATTAAGTTTAAAACATAACGAAAAACACACTTCAGTTTCTTATTTACTACAACAAGTAGCCAGTATCAGCCCATAATGTTCCCACTGCTGAGACACAGGAGAGGGAGTGGGCTTTAATCCACCACGCGGGCGCAGTGCGGGTTTCTAGATGTCATATGTCTTTGAATTTTTGGTTCTAGGTTATGCCGGTTTCCTCGCAATGTTTTCCTTCACCGTTTTGACAGCAGTGTGATGAAGGTTATACGTACACAAAGTACAGCGCCTGCCCGAGTTTGAGGTGAGACGGTGCACAGGACTGGAGAGACCGCCAAAATCACAAAACAGACTCAGTTTTAGTCCGACTTACTCTCAAGCCAACAGTCCCGAGACTTTCTCACCACACCTCCAATCTGCTCTGGACCTCTAAGCCATTCTCGGCAACCAGCACAATGTCATCGGCGAACAGCATACACCAGGGAGACTCCTCCTGGATATCCGATGTAAGAGCATCCATTATCAGCACGAAGAGGTGCTGACCCCTGGTGCAAGCCGACAGCCACATCGAAGCTGCCAGTAGTGCCCACTGTAGACCGGACTTGGGTACTGCATCGGCTGTACATCGCTCTAATCAACTGCACATACTTCCCTGGCAGACCTTTCTCCTTCAGCGTCCACCACAAAACTTCACGATGCACTCGGTCGTATGCCTTTTCGAGGTCAACAAATATCATGTGCAAGTTTTTATGCGCACCTCTGTATTTCTCGCACAACTGTCGGATAGCAAAGATGGCTGATGGATTTTTTTTTAATCCTTTATACACTTTGTCTGACAAATATCCCTCGTCTTTTTCTCTCTAGCTAGAGCTAACCGGTAAAGATGTTTTTGGCCTGCTGGATTATCCAGTGTGTCATAAAACTTGTCACTTTCACTTGGGCTTTTGCTGTTGTGGCATTTTTCTTTAGAGCATCATACTCACTCTTTTTTTTTCTGCTTTCAAACTAACATTCTCATCTTCAATACTTTGCCATTTCTTGAACTTTCTATTCTTATCCTGCAACACATTCTGTATTTCTGTCGACCATCACCATGTACTGCCGTGATATGGAAGAAGGCGGCTGTACGACATTTTTTTAAATGTCGTACAGCCTCCTTCGTCCATATCACGGCAGTGTATCCCTATCTATCGTACCTTTTCCTTTCGTCTGTCCCAAAATATCTTTCGCTGCACTCCTAATATACCCTGCCATTTCATTCCAACATTTATTTACACTTCGGTCATTCATGTCCCCCATATATATAATTTTATCCACTACTCGCTCTTTAAATTTCTTCGCATAGTCATTCTTCTCCAGCATATGGCATATTATTTAGGGAGGGGGTCGCTCTTTGTTTATATTGGGCTTTATTTCTACAACCATTTCCATAATTAGGAGTCTGTGCTGTGAGACTAGATCTTCTCCCATGTAAATATTTTAGATTATGTTTATATTACTTAGTGCAATTAATTTGTAAAGTTATGTGTAACGCAAATAAAAAAACTGAGAATCACGCAAACACTATCAAGTGTATTTTTATGATACCTGCACGATTTTAAGATAATTTAATTACTCATCTTTTAGGATATGTGTTTTAATATAATTTTTGGTTTGTGTAATAAATTAATAATGCGTCTAATTTGGGACAGCGCTCCTTGATGGGCGAGTCCTTTATTACTGGCTGGACGTACGACGCTTTGCGTGAGCTCAGCACAGAACACGCAAGCTAACTACTCAAGGCCATTGTCATTTATCTGCATCTTAAGTATGAAATGTCTATAACACGACAAACAAACCGGACCTAGGGTGTCAATTTGTTTAACAGTTAATTTCTCTGTACCTATAGTTCGTTTTTTTAATCCCAGACAGTAATTTGACAGGTGCATATGTCAAACTATGAAATGAAAATGATAAATGGAACATTTGAAATGTCAAATTACTATCTGGGAATAAATTACGAACTCTACCTACATTTGACTGGAGTTATGTTATTGAGGCCGTAAGCCATAATGTCTACCTATGCAATTCGTTGCATAAAGTTCAATAAATAAATAATCCATGTATATATAAAATCAATGACTAATCATCAACAGCTTGCTGCAAAGGTGGATGCACGCGTCATAGGCGTCTGTGGTGCGTTCACCCCGTGCACTGTCCAACGTAGTAAGGTTGAACTAAATTAGTACTATTGTGCGCCTACTATTAATATTACTACAGGGGCGGATTTGAGGAGGGCAATGGGTGCATAGAAAAATGGGTGCATGGTGAAAATGTTTTCAATAATTGTTCATAATAAATAATTGCAGTACCCCTAGTTCTTATTATCTAAATAGTTTTTATAGATTTATACGAGGATTTTTTACGTAACGTAAGTACCTAAGTATCAAAAAGATGAATGAATAAGAATGAATAAGAGATGAAATTTTAAGTGAATTCGGCAACTATACAAAATTTTTGGTTGTATGTAATTTTGTATATTGTAATTTCCCATGGCGGAAAATACAAAATTATTAGGTACCTACAACAACCTCAGAACCGAGAACTCCACGACCTCATTCCACCGGCCCCCTTCTACCACCGGACATCTAGACGCACTGCCAGTTACCATCCCTACCTGGTTGCTATTCCACCGATTCGCACTAAGCGCTTCCAAATGTCTTTTATAATGCGCACAGCAAAAGAGTGGAACTCACTACCTGCGTCTGTGTTTCCGAACGTATACAACCCTAATCTCTTCAAAGTGAGAGTGAACAGGCTTCTTCTGGGTAAGCTCACTCCATCGTCGACTTTGTCTCTGTCACCTCTGACCTAGACTAGAGTCAAGAGCAAACCCATCACAAATAAAAAAATAAAAAAAAAACAATATTTAAGCAGAAACCAACAAAATTAAACTTGTTAATTGGCAACAAAACTATAAATTGACCAGCCTATCCAAACACAGCCTCCGAAACTTGACTAAATAATGAAATTAACATACGAAATTAGGTTGATTACCATTGAAAATTAACTAAACAGACCAAACTCATGCCTATGCCGAATACAAAAAAATGGAAACAAGGTACAGCTAAAACGTTGAACACGTCATGTTGGTCGGCTAAACAATAGACAGTCACTCCAAAAATCGCAATGTCGTACTCGACATGCGTTTTTGGGGTTCCGTACCTTTAAAGGAAAAAACGGAACCCTTATAGGATCACTTCATTGCCCGTCTGTCAGTCTGTCTGCCTTCCTGTCTGTGAGTCTGTCAAGATCATTTTGCTCAGGAACGCGTTTAGATAACAAGTTAAAATTAATGTCAAATACGTAGGCATATGGTCCTTTAGAGCTCTAAAAGAATCAAGCTTCTAAATCAACGCATTAAAAATACCGCCATTTATGTGACATATTTTAATACTCGCAAGTAAATCAAAACCTAGGGTACTTCCTGTAGACCTAGAATCCTGAAATTTGGCAAGAAGCAAGATCTTACAGCACAAGTAAAGGAAAAAGTTCGAAAATTGTTAGTTCGTGGATTTTCTCAAAAAAAAAAAAATATTTTTTGCGATTACAAAATTGACCGTGCCGTAAGTACAGACGGCAGCACATCAAGCTACTACAATCTGTCAGATTTCTTTAATAGATTTTCGACTATATTGCTAAAGCATTAGGTTCAAGGTTGATTGGGTTGGGAAAGTCTGACAGTTTCGGGTAGGTTGACCTGCTGGCGTCTGTACATGTCAAAGTATGAGAGAGAGACTTTGTTTTTCAACTAAAATGTTAAGTTTGTTTTTATAATTCTTTATTCAGAATTAAAATAATATTTACGTAAATAATGACTTATACCTAATTAATTAATAAAAAAGTAGGTAACAAAATTATATCCTAACCGAACTAAAACTATTAACTATTCACAAACTAAAATATGGCGTCGAAAAAATCATCCTCATCGCTGTCGACTGGTGGTATACCCAAGAGACTGGCGTCATTGCCACGTTGTATGGCAATAAAAGCCTCCGGCTAAAGTAAAAGTTTGTTTTGGGATAAATTCTTTTCAACTACGGAACCATTTATTGTGCGTGGTTTGACACGCACTTGGTCGGTTTTTTTACGGCTTGACTTGCTGCCAAAAAGATGCATGACGCATTAGTGGGTGCACTACTAAGTTTATTATTGTTTTGTTTTTTTTTTTTTTTTGTATGTCGCTTCGCTATAGAAGCCTCGAGAAAAGTAATAAATTTGAGTGACAAATGTACTGAAGATAGTTTTTTTTTTCCAATTTTGCTATTTGTAGATTTAGTTTATCGGCTCGATGTAACAAATTGCATCGTGATTGAGCAATGACGTCGTAATGTCACTAATTTACGGAGTTCTTAACTGAGTTACAGATATTAGATAGGACCTATGACATTAGAGATGGTGAAGTACTTTTCCTATCTAGTATCTTATCTATAGTAGAATGTTTACTACAATATTTACGTTAGCGTAGATTTCGCTCACAACAACGATATCGATAAAGCCTAGTCGGGAAACGAGAAGTACTCGAACCCCGTTTCTCCATATAAAATATTCGTGAACGTGACTACCATATTAACAGTCAAAGCATACAGATTGGCTCGTAGGATAGCTACAAAGACACACACCTGTTTTGGATTTAACTCTATATTTATTTAAACGTATACACTACACACCTAGGTCCGTAATTGTATGTTATTTATCACAGTGAAATCAAAATTAGTTCTTTCATTCTATACGGAGCAGTTTTATCTGTTTATCAATATAGGATACAACATCCTAACCGGGCCAATTTTTACAACAACGGACAATAAAGCATAGTCCAAAGTAACCAAAGCCAATTTCCCTGTCATTCGATCAAGGAACGAAAGCAAAACGTCAATATCAGTAATCAGTAACAAATCATACATCGTGTCATGTCATAATATCAAAAACATTTATAATTATTATTTATTTATAAGTTCACTGATACAAAATATCTTACTATCTACAATTAATAATAATTAATTATCTATAATTAATTGTCATAATATACAAAGATGACCAGTCCACTCCCCACAGCATCGTGTTATCGGTAATTCAAAGTGTGCTTAGATTCAAAGTGTGCTTTCAATCAGATAGTAGATAAAGAAGCTAAAATGGTCAGTAGAGCACGTGAAGCACCCTAGAATACTGCTGCTTCTAATGTTGATAGCAGATAAGCAATCTGGATTACGGCAGATGATATGATACCTATCTTTTTACTAAAGCAAGCTTAGCTATCCAAGATGTCAGCAAATACAAGGCAAGGGACCAGTAAATCGATTAGGATAGATTGTGGGATTTCAGGGCGATAGTCTGAGCCCTTCGTGGTTCTGCTTGGCCTTGAACCTTCTAAACACAGTGCTGAAGGGGTCAGGGTAGGGCTAGGCTATTTTATTAGGTATAGAACTCCAGGTCTCACCTCCCTAAGATAGTGGACCGAAATCATTTACAGAAGTATTCTTACACGGACATAATCATCCCTGAGGAACTCCAACGCTTTTTGCAATTAACCACAGTCCGTAACCCCGTACCTCTCTTCTGATCCCTTCATTTTAATTAATATTGACTTATTGTTTATTTTTACAGAGATCGAGCCACCATTCCCGTGTCGCGATGTCTCAATCAAAAGAAGTACCGATGTTAACGAATTTTATGAAATGCTCTCCGAGATTGGCAGGTAAGTTTATCAAATGTATTGCTCAGACTACAATAAGTGTTTGTCATCGATCTCTAATAAACAACTAGATACACAATCAGCGGCAAAAAATGTCCTCACCGAAAGTCCACCAAATTTAACATTTGGTTTACTTTTACTCTAGTAGCATTTGAACGATCCGACAGTAAGCATGACACAGTGCTCGTTTAAAAAGTGCGAAAATCACACTTCCAGGACGCAAAAAAAAGATGGAGTTTCATATTTTCGGTAACTATTAATATTATTAATATATAATTGTTATCACTGTATTGTAAATACTAATATTTTCTCAGGAAATCGTCGTAAAAACATTTTTTTAATTAAGTCGTAATAAACAGGAGGAGTTATAAAGCATCTCAATTGTAAAGACTCTCAGTAAACGTAGTAATCATACTCGTACTATCGCATGCCCGCTTAAATTGTTCGGGTTATGTGCGTTGATTCTGTTCCATTTGTAGAGACGCTATTGTTTCTTTTTTTATTATTATTAAAGTTACTTATGATTTTTTTTTTTTTTTTGTTTAATGAGACTTGTTTACTGTTTCTATAAATATCACACAACACAATCCCATGCAAAAGTTCTCGTCGCCAATTGTGTTTACGTAATTGTAGTTGAAATAAATATACGCTAATGTAATTCAAACGTACCCGTCCAAGTGGGCATTCATTCGGTAAGGACTTTTTTTGCGCTGATTGTGTATCTAGTTCTTTATTAGTGATCGATCCAATCAGGTAAATTATAATATAATGATTACACATATACACCAAAAAAGAGAATAAAATGTGTTTTATTACGTACACTTTTTTTTAACACATTAAGCTTAACAAGCTTTAAAAAAATACCTTTATAATAATATAATAGGTTGGGGAAAACGTTTCTTCGCATTTTTTTAAGAAAATTCAAAACATTTTTCAATATAGTTTATTTACATTTAACTAAAGTATGTAGGTACCAGTTTGTTCGATAACTTTTTGCCATCTTGTAGGTAGGGACATGATCCCATTGCTATAGAAATTTTGGGACTTCTGGTCAAAATACCGCGACAAGTGGTTTTGGCAGTCCTCTCGTGATGTTAACCTGACACTGCCTAAAGAATTCTTAAGAGACCGAAACAGGTGGAAATCTCAGGGTCAGGACTATACGGCGGATGCATTAACACCTCCCAGCCAAACTCTCTTAATTTTTGCTGAGTGGCTAAAGATGTGTGAGGTCTAGCGTTATCATGATGAAAAACCACACCCCTTCTGTTGATTAATTCCGGCCGCTTTCTCTCAACTTCTTGCTTTAATCTCATCAGTTGTTCGCAGTAGAGTTCAGAATCGATGGTCCTGCCTAGTGGTATAGGCTCATAATGAATAATGCCCTTCCAATCCCACCACACACACAGCATCACCTTGTTGCGAGTTAACCCGGGTTTCGCCACAGTCTGTGAAGCCTGACCGGCCTTTGACCACGATCTTTTTTCGCACGTTCTTGTCATACGTGATCCACTTTTCATCACCAGTTATCAGCTTCTTCAAAAATGGTTCGGTTTCATTACGTCGTAATAAAGAATCACAAATGAGTACACGGTTCATTAGGTTTCTTTCAGTGAGCTCGTGAGGTACCCAAATGTCGAGCTTTTTTGTGTACCCAGTTTTTTTCAAATGCGCCAAAACTGTTTTGTGGTCAATTTCCAGTTCTTCAGCTACGTCGTAACTACTGATATGCCGATCTTGCTCCACTTTTTCAAAAATGGCATCCATTTTATCCGTAATAGGGCGACCAGAGCGACGTGCATCTTTGACATCAAAATTTCCGGATTGAAAACGCTTAAACCAAATTTGTGCTACTCTCACAGACACTACACTAGGTCCATAAACATCGCAAATTTTTTTCGCGGCTTGCGTTGCATTTTTACCTTTTTTTGTAGTAAAATTTTAAAATGTATCGAATTTCTTCATTAGATTCACTCATCTTGACGGTACGAAAAACAAATGAAAATCACACATTTTCCTAATTTGAATTTGGTTCTTTAAAATTTAAACTTTCAATGATACCAAAACCAGCCAGATACAAACAGTATAGCCAAAGAGATTTTATTACAAGTTCATACATACTATAATGCGAAAAGACTTTTTCCCCAACCTAATATAAACAAAAAAAAAAATTGGACAATTCGACTCTACTCATGCCTTTGTCCTAGCGGTGAGCCTCGGTCGTAAAATCTATTGTTTTTTTTTTTCGCACTGTAACTCTTGATTTTAAAACATTGTAAGTAAGGTTGAATTTGTTTTGATGTATGCTGACTAGCAAGCACCGGTCGTAACGGCTTTGTGAATACAACTTTAAACATTGCACTTATGGTTGAATTTACATTAACGTATATTTATTTCAACTAGAAGTAGGTAAAGACAATTGGCGACCGTTTTAAGAGAATTTTTGTATGGCATTGTGCATCTAGTTGTTTATTAGTGATCGATGGTGTTTGTTGAACAAATAAAATGTGTTTAAACAATGATTATGACGATAAGCTATCGCAATTGTATTTGTTGGACATGTCAATTTACATGTAGTAAGTAGAAAGTATTACAAAACCAACAAAGAGTATGTACTTACTTTACTGTATAAATGTGGGTTGTTCAGTTGTTGACTTGTAAAATATCGATGCGATTTGATTATCGAGTACCTACCTATTTGTCTGGGATTTTTTAAGTAGGCAGGATACTTTAATAGAATAACATAATTCAGAAAATGTTAACTGATACTGAATTCTACGGTGGTTACGAAATATAGTTACCTTGACTAATAATTTATCCGTTTGGTTTGCCAAATTATCCTTCCCTAAAGTCGAATTTGTCCATTGCTAAATATTCTAAACGCCTACCTCGTTCTATTAATCATCGCATGAATTTGCTAGGTCTTTCTCCACAAAGCACTAAAGTACCTTGTTATAAATATGAAACATGGCACATTCAAGCGAAGACAATGCCAGCACCATTCGTAACCATCTTATAATTAGATCCCACTAAATTTAATGTCGGAATCAATAGTCCAAACGCGTACACGGAAAGGTCCCTCGTTATATGACTCATAATAATATAACAGTTGGAAACAATAATTGAACCTTAGCTATATACGATTCACTTAATAGTTTATTAACGTTCACAATCCACTTGAATCCGTAGAACCTAATGTATGATGTTCGTTACGCAACATTTCTCCATCGGAAAGGGTTTCGTTTGCCATGGAATTAATCCCACCATTGTATACGTAATTTATTTTCTTAGATCAGCGTTCGAATCTAGAAGGCACACTGTCGAGATTGTTCTGTTTCATAAATCTTCGGGATGCTTTTGTGTTGTAACTGACATTCAGGCAAATCTGATTAGATTCAATGTCGATCTTTGCATGCTTAGAGAGACTCGAGAAGGATGAATATTATGATCATTCTGCTTGATTAATCTTATCGCAAAACCATTTTGAGTTAATTTTACGATTTTCTCCATACGGAACCTGGCCACAAACCTTTTCTATTTCTTCCTCTTCCAGTTTGAGAGACTTTTAACCGTCAGATTTATTTCTTGCAAATTCTTCATACTCAATTTCACTGACATTTTCTTTTTCAGAGGCAAATTCGGAACCGTATACCTCTGCCGAGAGAGAAGCACTGGTCTAGAGCTTGCAGCCAAACTAGTGTCCGTTAGCAGACGGGATGAAAGACGCAACGTAGAACGAGAAGTGGATGTGATGAGGAGGCTGCGACACCCAAGGCTCATACAGCTTTATGATGCCTACGAATGGGGGAAATACATGTGTGTGGTGCTCGAACTGTAAGTACCATTCAAGTTGAAAGTAATACCAGTATGTTAAGAGGAGAATGTTGGGAATGTTATTAACTGCCAACACTTCAAGAAGTCATTTGATGGCATGAATGAAATCATATACTCAAATGATAAGAACGGTGTTATGATCATGTAAAGGAAATTCTGAATACGTCTCCGAAAATATTGTCTTGCGTGCGGCATTCCATTTTAAATCATAGACCAGCGCAGCGGATGTGAAATTTTAAATTATTCTCATAATATTCTAATTAGTTGTAACAGCAGTCACTTGATAATTTCGAAAGTCAACAATGTCAAGAAATCTACCCACGGCAGTCCATATAGCGTGGGACATACCAGATGTGTGTTTATCTAATTTTATTCAACGACCTTTCTTCTATACAAATACTTTGCGCAAATTACTAAATAATCACAGTGTCACGTGACACGGCACTTGCGGAAAAACTGGTGGAGGAGCCGACGATTCTGAAGCTTCCGTCATACCAGTTTATTTGTATCGTTCACCGTCTCCTAGCTTCGCACAGGAATTTATTTTTGTAATAGTTATTTATCATACACACGACGTAGGTGGTAGCCGATTCATTTGTAGTTTGTACAAACATGCTCGCTGCATTTCGATTTTGCCAGTCCATTCAAACGGTAGCTTCGCAAGTTGAGTCATGCTCGCAAAAGCTGGATAATATCAGGTTATGTTTGACTCCACCGATGTGGGTTAAGGACGCCCGTAATTTTGACGTGCCGGAATTCTAGGCCATTTGTTTCCATTTATCGTTGCACTAAATGATCTTAAGTTTACATTATTTATCACAATTTGCTGTCACTCTCCAAGTTATTCGCACAACGTCTTTTTTTTTCGTCGTTTTTTTTTTCTGCTTGTCAGTTTGTAGATTAATGCAAGCATCTGTTAGCGCTGAAATCATCTTCGTTTTAAAAACCTCTGAAGGGCACGCTAATGTGTCTAAAAATATGCACCCAAAAATTCTCGTTGGCTGAATTCAATACGGACACGATTGATGTGCAAACTTTAGTCTGAAGACATCGGATATTTTATAAAAAAACGTAAAAAAATTGATCATTATCCTTGTTAGAGCTCTCGCTGTCATCGCTCTTAATTAGAATATGTATTTTTTCACTACGGCGGAGTTTCCTTCCTGTACTTGACGAAGTCTCCTATAAATAGTAATTATGAAAAATCCAGGTGTAATTAGGTCGGTCGTTGACAGACCCAGTGTGCAGACAGGTGCTACAACGCCCGGTACACATTAATTATGGAATTTTCACTTGTTTACGTGACGTCATACTAATAGTAAATAGTTTTAAACGAACTCATCTGTTTATTGCGTCTGTTCTATTTATCTAATTGATGTAAAATTAGAAGGCTGGACGTCATAGTTCTATTTTATTAATGCTTTAATTAGTTGTAGTATGACTAAAGTACATTGTTACTTAATTGATTAGGGTCAGGTGGGGTAATTGCAATAACGGGGTATAAGCAATAAGGCTTGTTTACGGTCTAACTACTAAAGAAAACTGGTGCTGCCATCTCTGATATGTAAATATTGCCTAATCCTACAATAACCAAGCGTGGTATAATATACTTTGATTTCAAATTCAGAAATATGATTATTATGTAAACACTTTGATTGATTTATTTAGTCTGTAAGGAAAAATTCATATCTTTGTAAGCTTTCACGTGATCTTTTTGAAATAAAAAACCAAAGTTAATTCAATTTTCGCATTTCATTACTATTACCCCTGATTTGCAACTATCTAAAGTACTGAGAAATTGACCAACATTATTACATTTGCCCCTGAACACGGGGTAAATGTAATAAGTGAGATAACTTTTTTTTAAATTTGATTACCTAAATTATCAGAGTGATTATAATTAAACAAATAACTTAAAACTTTAGCCTACTAAATACTTAATACACGTGATAATTATAAATTTAATACTGCTAAAAAGTAAAATGTTGTCTAAGGTTGAATATGTCATTCTAGTTATGGTACTCGCATTTACCCCACCTGACCCTACATTAGTCAGACATTTGATGCAAATTACTTTGGAATTCCCAAAATGACTTCCACTACCCTACCTGTGAAATCACAAGCAGCAGGAAAACATAATGTCTAATGATAATAATGAATGTAATTCGAGACTATGTTTAGGTACAAACTTTTTGCACATACATACGTAAATCAGATCAGTGACATGTCAAAAAGGTGAAAGTCAGTCAAATGATGAGTCACAAGAAACTCTGTAAACTTTGCTATTGGAAAGTAACACAAATGTACAGTTAGTGTGTTAAGCAAACATGAGGTGGTTTTCTTATCGCCTGTTCTGCGGTTAACCGCGATGAGTACGGGAATCGCACCGTACAGTCATAGGTCTTGACAACTTTGTTTAATTTGGAGATACCCAAATATGGACCGTTGCGGTAGGAAAACACTTTTATGATTCTATAAACTAACTTAATCCTCGGATTGTTCCGAATATGTTTCTTATTGGTAAATTCAACATTTTTCTAAAATTACCGGTTTTTTTCAACAGTTTACCTACATACCTCACCTTTATCGTCTTCCGTTTTTGAAGACAGTTAAAAAAAACTTAAAAATCACTTGCAAATTATGCACCCACCCTAACAGCGCAGAATGCGGCCCTGTCTACGAAAAAACGATCGCTCTCAAATTAAAAAAAAAAGCTGATATAAAGAGTTGTTTAGTACTCAGCGTGTATAAGGCCTCTCTATCTTCAACTTTGAATCCGAACCCTCAATGAACCTATCTTGAATACCATCTTTGTCTTCCTCCGTGACGCACATCCTGATATAAAAGCGCGCCAAAGCGTAACCCGTAAATGGCGACGGCCACTCCACAGATACAGAATGAGTCGTGGCGTCAAACCACGTCACAAGTTACGGCGGCGCATAGTTGGCGCTCGGCCACGAGACGCCATTCTATCAAAGTTGACAGGGCTGCTAGTTGTCATCGCTAATTGATTTTATAACATAATATCACGCCTTTAGGGTGTACGGGGTAGGCAGAAGTCTAGGTATCTACCTACACTTCTGCCTAACCACTACATCCACAAATACAATCACAATTTCTTTTACAACTATACAGGAAAAGTTTTTAAGCAGTGCTCAAATTTTCACAGGGTGTTCTGTTCTACCCTTGAATATGAACAACTTTCACTATGGGACTAGCTCTGAAATAAAAAATCAATTGCTTCATACATTTTGGTTAAGTAGGTATTGTATTGTACTTTTGTATGAAACAGCTGATTTCTGTTTCGTGATTTCAGATTTGGTCCCATAGTAAAAGTTGTTTATATTCATGGGTAGAAGATCCTGTGAAAATTTATGTTCTGCTTATAAACTTTTCCTGTACCTATATCTGTAAGGATCATTTGACGCGTGGCGAAAATCTGAACCAACGCCGCCATCACGATTTTTCAATACATTTACGAATGTTTACCAACAACGGCCCCCTGTGAATGCCATTCAAGAGCCAAAAGATTCATGTAGCTCTTTATATACAGGGTTATTGGTAAAACACCAACAACCTCTTAAGGGGTCATTGTACTCATCATTATGAACAACTTTTACTATGGGACCAAACCTGAAATCGCAAAAAAAATCAGCTGTTCAGTAAGTACATTTTGACGTATTATGCTAACATAAATAGTTTGGTCCCATAGTAAAAGTTGTTCATAATGATGAGTAGGTACAATGACCCCTTAAGAAGTTGTTGGTGTTTTACTAATAAACCTGTATATAAGTTAGCCTTCTTGTTTTGGAAAAGAAAATTTAATACCAACCTCCTAAAGTGTCAAAATGACAGTGAGTTTATGGAACATGTAAAATCTGTTAGGAAATGTAGATGGTATCCCATTGATTCACAAGAATGCTTGCTCGATGGAAAAATTTGTTTACCCATGTTATCTTATCGAAACTATGTATTTACTTACTACTTTATTATGATTTCCTGCGATACGATTTTGTAGATAGGCATCTAATGTAATCAAGATTTCTTGTTCCTATCTTTTTGTTTCTACATATTATTTACTTACCAATGTAAAAAAGATTAGTAGGCGCAATGCGCCGTTTGTTTTCATGTAAACATATTATTGAAATTTTACTACGGGGTCCGATACTGCCGTAGCCATTGTATTTGCTCGACACTAGACTTAGTAGGCACATTCATTGCCTTCCTTATAAAGTAAGCTTTCACCGATTATAATATTTTTCATTTCTGAGCAGATTTACGGCTGATATGATATGACATCTGACATTATTTTGCTATTGTCAACTTCATATTAGTTTTTAACCATGTTTTGGCCAATATTTATATTGTTTCTCTTTAAGTTGGTACTGATAGTGCTTTGTCAACTCTTGTCAAAGATGTTTTTTGCCGGTAAGAAATATTGAACTTACCACAAGTACACCGAGCGAAAAGACGTTTTCACGTCGACTAACAATGCGTCTCTGATGAAGTGGTGACTATTTGAGCCAAATAATGGTAATTCCTTACCAACTCTGCCTAAATCTTCCTATCTCAGATGTTCTGCCAAATGTCTATCTTCACATCAAACATGTGACCAAACATAATTTACAATATGCACCAATTACATAATTTCCTTTTTGGCCACACAAAGATCTATTTTATTTTTAAAAGTTGGCAACCCTATTGCAAGTGGACGCGTTCACAGAAAATGATTAACAATAAAGACGAAGCAACTCCTAAATAACTTTTATTATTATTATTTAAATCTTGTGATTTTTGGCTGACTCCTTATAAAACTATTACGTTGACGCCAAGGATATTTTTTCTTCTAAAAATATATGTTTCTGAATCACATTCATGCATGATACACTTTTTTGGTTTTGGTTCGTAGTGTAACGCGCTTTATATTGTTTGAGCCTTCATCACTTACTTCACCGAGTGCATAATGTCATGACCATTTAGATAAGAAACATGATATTTAATGTAAATAATCACTAATCAGTTTAAGCATTTTGTTTCGTTTTTTCCTCATTTAGGTAGGTACATAAATATCTGGACATTGTGAAGGATCATATAGTATAGGTACCTACAATATATCTATAGTAGCCCATGAAAAAAATGATCACATAAATTAATATTGCCAAAATTAAGTAAGTAGACTGATTTTCGATCCTACCTCTAGAAGACCTTCGCAGAAACTATCAATGTAAACAGTAAACACAGATATTGATGTTACGACATTGATTGATCAAGATCATCGTCTAAAGCTGTTAACTTTGTTTATAACTACTACAGTCATGAGTTGCCTTTTAATGACGTACAACAAAAACCGACTTACATGCAATATTGTTTATGTATACAGCAGTTTTATCTACTGTTTACATATCCGAGCTATAGGTACGAACTACCGACGCTTCTGCTTACGTCAAAACTACACGAAACAAGCTATAAATTCGGAAAACTTAACACAAGCACCGTAACAGAGTGACGTCATCGCGAAAAACGAAAAATGTTGATCAGAATCAGCTGTCGACGTTCCTCCCCATTCAGACATTCTAATTTTAAATAAGATGACGTTAAAGCGAGAGAAGTAAACATAACGTATTGGTAAACGGAAAAATCCGACGTTGATGCTTCATTACTCGCAGATAGTCGAGTCAGGGTCGTCCCAACAAGAAAAAGTTTGAAACATCTCAGGAATGTGTATTTTTAGATGCAGTTATGGGGTCAAGGAAAGAATTGTACGGGTCTCGCCGGGTGGGTAGTTAAATATTTACGTCCTTTGCGAGGTCCATTTCAATTAGTTAGGTAGATACCTTAAATCTTTCAAGATAATCAAACATCTTCAATAAAAAGTCTATAAAATACATTTACAACTCTCTGTACAAAAAGCAGTAATATTTTTTTTGGACATATTAACTTCCATTCGCTTATTTTGGCATCAGACCACATTCCTTTACAGTCTGCACAATTTGGAATGAAAAGCACTTGTGCAAATCACAGCCGGATCGTATCACGTAAATAATAATTAATGTCGTTGTTAAATAAATTTATTTCGACGGGTAACAGCTTTCTGGACAATCTTATTGGCCAGATTACTTTATTCATACAATAATATAACTTATTTCGATGTTATCCCACGAGACTAAAATGGTAGACGATAATAAAAAGGCTACAAATTCCAGGTGGTCCCGTAGTTTCGGTCGTAGTTACAGACGTTTTATACTCCGTATAACTTACGGATAAAGACAACACGATTTGATAGTTGTCCATACTCCCGATATGTGTATTTGGTATTTGATCATCCGAAAAATTGAATTGGACACTTGTTTCGACGGATCAACTACTTTCAGACGGGCCCGTATCGTTGATGGACTAAGGCGCCGCCGTCCGATTTCATCGTGCGATGGAACCGCTCGCGCGATAAGAAATTGTGTGCCCTGTTTTGGAGCGATGCGATCACACTCGAAATGGCTCTTATCGATCATGCAAAAACTGTGCGACCGGTTTTATCACATGATGCGATGAAATCGCATCGCATCATCGCACGAGCGATGACAATAGGACGGCGCCGGACGCACGCATCATCGTACGAGTGATGGCAATAGGACGGCGCCTTACGAGTATAGTCCCCCAGGATCGGGCCTACAAAATCGGCTAATTTTCTACTAAAACTAGCAGTATACGCATTTTACGGAACCTTTTGATAATACAATAAATAAGATGATGACTAGATAGAAATGTCTAAAACTCTAGATTCGAAAACAAGCAATTAATATGCCTAGCCTTTTCCCAGCATAGTTGGGGTCGGCTTCCAGGCTAACAGGATGCGGCTGAATATCAGTATTTTACATGTAGCGACTGCCTATTTGACCTCCACAACCCAGTTACTTGGTAATACGATACCCCTTGGTAAGACTGGTTGTAAAGAAAAGAAAGAAAGAAAACTATTTTATTTGGGACACGCACAGGAAATACAAACCTTAAAAAAGGGCATAGGAAACTAACAAAATTAACATTAAAAAAAAAAAAACAAAATAAATACAAAATTTTAAAAAATATACCTGTGCGAGGCCAAAAAGTCTCCTATCTCAGCATAAAGCTGCAATATTTAAATAAATACCGCAGCGCTGGTATTCTGTGATGCCACGGTTGTACGACTTTCGGACTTCTGACTGTGAAAGATCCACGAATGACAGCCGGGACCAACGGCTTAACGTGCTTTCCGAGGCACGGAGGAGTTTCGGTATGTAAAGATCGTCACCCATCCACAGACCAACCCCGGCACCTGATGGATTGACCCGTGCCGCTGGTATTACCTCGAGCTTCTCTCTTGAAAACAAGCACTGCGATCAAAATAATGCAGCTAAAAACCAAACCTAAAGATGGACATGCAAGTCTTCCCGTAAGATTGTTGCTTCAATCATGAGCAACATGAACGATTACCAACAACTACAGAAAATGTTATTTATCTGCAGCTCCATAAGGTTCTAAAATCTATATCAAAGAAACTAAATAACCAAGTATTTACGTCGGATCCATTCAGATCCACGTGCAGTAAGCAAGCTCTTAGTTTAGTTCTCAGTTATTTAGCTATTTGAACACTTGTTTGAAACCTGTCCGTCTATTGGACAGTCAAAATAAATGGCGCAGCTATTTGTTACAGACTGAGGTACTCAACTGGAAGCATAGCTGTAGGTTTGGTACGAATAGGGTTTAAAACAAAGACTGAAATATATAATTGCTATATCTACATAGATACATTGGTAGGTATATAAACTCACGCCTTCTTCCCATGGGGGTAGGCAGAAACTGCAGAACGCCACCTGCTACGATCCTTACATACTCCTTTTGCTTCGTTTACGTTCATACATCTGAAAGCCTAGACAAATGGCATTCGAATCAGAGCGATTCTATTTCTACAATTGCTATCGACGCATCTCTATGGAAGTCATGTTTGGACCCTGTCACTTCGTTGAACCTACGATCACGTGACATTTCGATAACTTATGTCAACCCCATACATTTTTGGCTTTTCTACTAGCGTCATAGCTAATCGAATGTTACTTTGTCTAGGCCCGCTGGTACTACACGCACGCCGGAGCTATAGTCTCGTATCATCAGGAGAAAATAAAGATTTTTGAAACAATTGCGCCTAAAGTAGAGACAGTCACTTTAATTAGTAATTTAACTTCACAACACAATAGCTAGATTTTTGACAAGGATAATAATACAAATGAATACCTTTGCTTTTCAATTGATGTACCTATGTAGTTTCTAAATCTTATCATTTCAATTGACACCCACGACAAGAGACCGTGCGTTCTATTTTTAGATGATAGCATTGCACGATTTATGAACAATAGATCAAGAATTCCTAACGTAAGACAGTGCGCATACTAGAGATAAAAGAGTTTTGTCTATCATAAACAAAGTTCGACAAAACGAGTCTCATAGTTTAAAACTATTAGACTTGTTTTGTCGTGAATGTTCTCGCCATCATTGTTTCCACCATAGACATAATAAATATATGGACTGGAAACACCTACAAAAAAAGGTGCGTACGTACAACCCTACAACTCATTCATAATAAAATGGCTGCCATTGCTGGGTTGTCAATCAAGGAACATACTTGTTATTATAACTAAAGTTAAATTGCTATTTTCTAACATTTACATGCAGTTTTAAACATAAACTCCTCGTAAATCTCTCGCAAATCTCAATAATATAAAAAGTAAACCACCGTTTGACAGCAAAACTCGTCGCTAAAGATGGCCGTTAAGGCACTTACCTACAACTATCACTACGTCACGACAAAATGTTGCCATAATAAGCAACAACTTAAATATTGTTGCCTGTTTTATCAAATACAATTATTTTATTAGAAAGAATGAGACAAAACGATACTTATTTCACATTCTGTATCGTATTTCGCTCATATTTGTATAAGCAAATATCATATTTGTATAAGTATAGAATAACGCGGCATCTCCTTGTTTTCCTAGCTCAATGGTTTCCACTGATAGTCTGTCGACAGTCTTGTCT
Organism: Dicycla oo; assembly: GCA_948252095.1. Lineage (NCBI taxonomy): Eukaryota > Metazoa > Arthropoda > Insecta > Lepidoptera > Noctuidae > Dicycla > Dicycla oo. The sequence goes on from OX411716.1 coordinate 22,426,124, forward strand.
CAGTCTGCGCACAGCCTAACCCACATCACGTTTCACAGACACTAGACCTAGCACCGCTGACTAACGTGACCGACAGAATGTGTGTACAGCATGGATTTATGAGAACAGCGCCCTGATTGCGTAACACAATAGCAATCGGAATCTGAATCAGTTTGAAGCGAATCGCTAATCCATTGTTTCATATGTACGAAAACTTTTTCCGCTCAACAACGTAAAGAACGCAATGAATGATGTTGAACTGTCAAAATGCAACCGATTTCGATTGATAGTGTATTTCTCAATTGCCCCGCTGGCTTTGAATCGATAGTTTATCTTATTGTCTTACGTTTCCGATTGCGCACAAGTTTCGTACATTATAAACTAAACAGACTTACCCACATCCTTCGATTTATGTTTCTATTATACATATTTTTTATGTGTGTTGAATCATCCAGCGAATTATATAAAATGCGAATAAAATAAAAATGTTCTGACCTAGTAACGCCCTTGCAATAAGACTATTGTTCACTATTTTGAATTTTATTGCGAAAACGTGCTTCTGCAAATAAAATAGAATTTAAAATCTTTGGGACGAAGCCTTGTCCAATTTAAACCTAATGTCTTCATCGTGTCTAGTTTTTATGTCTTTATGAAGGCTTCAGTAAAGTTTTACCATCTTAAAGATTTCTCCAACTGCTCGCCATTAAATACAGTAGCTAAAAGGTTTGGTGCAAACGGGCCACCGACCACAGCCATCGGTGGCTATGTCGCCTCTTTCTGCGGTGTTGAGCACTGCTGTAGCGGGTGGCCGCCACCAGCTACACAAGTGCGGTGCGTCTATACAAAATATATGAAAAAGTGTGTTAAGTCGCTGTCGCTGTCCACCGGTGGCTGTGGTCGGTGGCCCGTTTGCGCCGAGCCTTTAAAACATTGACCTCTAAAGAGCCATAAAGTTGTGAACCAATATTGCATTTCGAAAAGTTCTAACCAGTGGGCCTAGACAAAGCAACATTCGATTAGCGATGACGCTAGTAGAAAAGCCAAAAATGTATGGAGTTGACATAAGCTATCGAAATGTCACGTGACCATAGGTCAGCGAATTGACAGCGTCCAATGATGACTTCCATAAAGATGCGTCGATAGCGATTGTGAAATAAAATCACTCCGAAGCGAATGCCATTTGTCTAGGCCTATAGGACTTTTATGTGAAAGCGTGTCACCGTCAAGCTGTTTATACGCTTCAAAAGCCGTTGAGTTTTATCGCTAATTCCGGTTTACGGCTACTGTTTAAATTATGTTGCATTGGTAAACAAAACAAACTAGGTAACGTTATGACTACGTATAAAATAATTTAGCTTTCAAGTGGCTTTTGAGCAATCAATGCAAAACAAGCTTGTGTTTGAAGTTTTCGAAGACTGTTGCTGGGGAGCTTTATTGAAAACAAATCAAAATTTGTTTCAAAATATTTATTCTCAACAGTTTCTTTCTAAACTCTGGAATTTAAACATATATTTTAATAACCGTGCAGATGCCTTTAGATTCTCAAATCCTTAATATCTGAAACAAAAAATCCCGTCTCTTTTAACAGCTTACACACAAAGAGATACAGTCATCGCTAAAATAAAGCACAGTTAGTCGCCACTTCGCCAGCCTTTCCGAGACATTACTAAAGCACTATATTAACGTATTCGTGCACGTGTATGCTAAGGACGTGGTCGAAATAGCGTCGTAACGACCTATACGGAACTTCGAAACTCCATTTTAAAGTAAAAACGTTAACTTCCAAGTATAGGAAGATTACAGACTGGTTTTCGGTTCAGGAATGCGGTTTCAAGAATGCATTAGGGCAGCTTAGGGCGATTTAATGGTCATTCTGGATTTGGACTTCGAAATGTCGGGGTTTCTGTGATATCTCCGAAAAAGTGATAATGCTCCCACTTGGGGTTGGTGACCGCAGAAAGGCCTGCACCGGTCGCATTCTGGGCCTCGTTTGAAAGCTAAGCCGTGGGTCGAATCGAAAATATCACATCATTTTATGCTCCTCAGGAACATATAACAACGTTTTTAAAGCCAGTACATCGATAAACACGAAATAAACGGCCTGACATCAACCTTCAACACTTCTATTTAAGTTTATTTTGGCGCCAACGCACACGTCGATGCTAATTCGATCATCTTATTTTTTGGCAACCAAAGCACGCTTCAGTCGTGCAATTTGTAGTTTTCTATATATATAAAATAAAAACGTATTTTCTTGTAGTTTTGGTGATATATGCGTAGGTATTGGTTATTTGTTTATTTTTCGTTGCTGTAACAACAACAAATCATCATTCGCCTGCCCTTATCCCAATTTATTTGGTGTCGGCGCAACATGTCCCTTTTTTTCATAATTCTCTATTAATCGTCATCTCGGTAGTCACCCCCTTTCTAGCCATATCATCTTTCACACATTCCATCCATCGTTTCTTTGGTCTTCCCCTACTCTTGCAGCCATACACATTCATAATCAAAACTTTCCTGACGATATTTTCCTCATTCCTCCGCATCACATGCCCATACCATGACAACCGATTTCCGCACAACTTTTCAGACATCGGTGCTTTCAGACTTCCTCAACAAACACATAATTTATTTGGTCTTCACTTAATTTTGAGGAGGAAGCTGATGATAATATAGGTTTAATGAGTCACACATAGCATGAATTCTAAAGCTTAGGTGCCGGCCATTCTGGCCTTGTGATAAGAAATGCACTTTGTATTGATAGTGCAAGAACTGAGCTTCAACGTGCATTCCAAGAACTAAGGGACCACTGATTTGGAAGACTTATCTTTGGTTTTCAATAATGCGGAACTCACTACCCAGGTAGTGTCATCAAATTGGGAGAGGTCCAGAATTGACTCGTGTAGACTGAATGACTAATGGACCTTTCCCCATCATGTATCAACAGCGGGTGACTTTTGTTTGGTGGGCCAGACTTCCATTGTAGATATAAATATTGCTTGGATAAATGAGTGATCCTCTCTAAGGTTGAGATCTATAAACGTAACTGAGCACGTGCTTTGGCTTAGACATGTTCTCGTCTCTATCTCGCACTTGTAGTTTGACAGTTGTACGACAGTGACAGGAATAACGTATAAGAGGGTACTGAGGGTGCAGTGGCACCCTCATCGTTTATTTGGTTATTTATTTTATTTTAGAATGAAAATCCAGAAAATAAGCACGTTAAGTTTTTCTCCACAAGACTACGTTATTATTATTACAAACAGTAGTTTTAAATTGTTAAGTTTTATTGTAATCCTTAAAACGGAAAATAGTGGCTACTATAAAACTAAAAAAATAAATAAAAGAAATAACCAAACCAACGATGAGGTCAACGTAATGGGTGATTTTTTTAGAGGCGGAGAACTTTTTAATTGAAATAAAACACAGAAAAAGTCTTGAATATCCATGAAATTTGATTTATTCGATAGATATTTTTATGGCATTAATATTTGAACACGATTCCAGGCATGTGGCCGCCATGACTGACACCAACGCCTAGTTTACTAAAAACTTGACTTTTTATTGGTTTAATTTTCTAAAGGAAACATTTGACAAACTAATTAATTTGACTAACTAAAGTCACGAAATCGGGCCACCTCGTTCGTGCGATTTGATGTTATTACTTTATTTTTGCTGGGGATATGTAAAATCGCATGTCTACTGCGATAAACCAACAACAACCAACAATTGAGCACTTGGATGCCAACATTCGATGCACTAAAATACAGCCTGATTTACTGCGAAGAATGTGTGAAAATTTGCCTCATGACCGAAATCATATTCAAACATTAATGCCATATAATTATCTGTCAAATAAAGCCAATTTCATGGATATTCAAAACATTTTTGTGTGTTTTATTTCAATTTAAAGTTCTCCGCCTCTACAAAAAACACCCGATACGTAGGTATGTGCTAAAGTGTGCTAACTAACGGTTACAAATCTCGGCCTAAGGCCGTTTGTCCACCGCCACGCCACGTCCGAGGTAGCGATACATGCATTTACTATTGACCGCGTGTGCACCGCACACAATCACGTTCGGTTCGAATAATCTCGTTTGTCGTTGACGTCCCGTTGACGTTGGGAACCGTGTTTTCTTGGGTTATTACCAAAAAGATAAAAGGACAGTTGGTCCTAATCCTATTTTGGGGCAGGTTGGGCCCACCTGTGTGACTCACCGAAAATTGCGTTGTTTTTCCGACCACATTTTTTTTCCTACAAATCCAGGCATCACCAAGTTCTTCAACTAGTGATGCTATAAACCAGATTTTGTGACCGTTTTACGATGTTGAGGTGTTCAACGCGGACTAATAGCAGTAATAGTGTCTGTTTTGTTTGTCCGTCCACACGATCGTAATTATGTTCACGCGGATATTCGGGGTTGCGTTGAAATGACGTAGGTGGTTCATGCATGGGATTCTGAGTCTGACACTAGTATTGCATCAATAAGACCGGTAATTTCAATAAATTGATTCGTAAACACTACACTGTATTGCATCTAAGTCTGCCGTAGTTAGGGTTTGGAATTCAATATACCGATTATATTCTCACATCTCCGAATCTTCACGTTTTTGCGTTTTGGAAGATGCCCTATTGACTATTAATTTTTGGTCTCTGATACTAATAATAAATATATTTATTTAACATTATAGTAGATACTATCAAGCAATTGTTGCAAAATTTTAAAACATCCCAACACTTATATCAAATCATTATCATATCATAAGTGTGATAATTTAATAAAGTTTTCTCTATTATTTCCAGTATAACCGGTGGAGAGCTGTTCGAACGCGTCATAGACGAAGACTTCGTGTTGACAGAGCGAGCATGCACGGTGTTCATGCGACAGATATGCGAGGGCATCGAGTTTGTGCACCGACAGAACATCCTGCATCTGGACATGAAGGTACGTTTGAACTGGGATCTTCTGTTCCAGTAAAATCTGCCTTATTCAGAAGTTCTTCTAACAAGTCTGATTTTCTGACAGTAATGAAAAACGATGTGATTTGACTATAATTATGTAGGTACCTATAGTCAAATCACATCTAAACAGCGAAATCACGTTTTTATTTATTATGAATACGTGTTTTTGGCTACAATAATGTTAAATCATCCGGAGATTAGGTAATTGGAAGACTATTTTTTTGTTAATGGTTGCAACACGACATTTGGATGTTGATTAATCATAGAAGTTGGAACAGAATATTATTATAATAATACCGATATTATGAAATTTAGGGTAAGCATCTTGGGAAGCTTAGACGTTTAAAAAGGAGACTCCCTTTATACGGACATCGCGCTACAAAAAAGTAGACTCTTAATTATTCAAGGAAGTATTTTATTAATATCGGTAGGTAGAGTTAATTTAACACCGAGCTAAAAATAAAACCACATAACGGGTCACCTCTAGTGATGGGTCGAAAGAATATTCTTCACGGAGAATGTTCTCCGATCGAAAATATTCTGCAAAATTCTGCAATATTCTTTTCGACGGAGAATTTACGAGAATTTATAATTGGATTAAAATTGCTCAATTTTAATACCATATATTTTGATTTCAAGGTTTTAAGTCAACTTCTTTTGTTGTTATTTTATACTTTACTGGAAAAAAAGGTTATTCCATGAGGTTTGAGAGTAGAAATTGCTAATATTACTTTATTTAAGCAATATTAGTTGCAGCTATCGTTGCGCGCTTGTCTTTCCTGCTCTACCTGACGTTCGGCTGAATTCACATGTGTGCCACAATATAACCGGTCCGCACCGGCGCCCACGCCGTTCCCACACTGCGCTGCGCTGCGCACTGATCGCATAAACAAAATGGCGTTTTGTTTATGCGATCAGTTACTCGTTGGCCCTCGCCTGTCCGCTTGTGTGGCAGCGCTCTCACAGATAGTGCAATTTGTATTCGCAGAGTATTTTCACAATGAAACCAAAAGGAAAAGTGTACAATTACTATAAAGAGAAACCAGAGAATGAATCAACAGTGTATATATGTGAATTTTGTGGCCAACGTTACAAAAATCGTAACGCGACTAGAATGACTACTCATTTGGTTAAAAACTGTTCTCGAGCTCCTGAAGTGTTAAAAACATTATTGATTAAAAAAACACCTATGTCAGACATTACAAATTTAAGCAGATTATCTAGTGATAGTTCCGAAAATAATACATCACTACAAGAAAGACGTCAAGATCCATCCAACGCAGAGAACATTGTCACAGAACCACAAACCAATTTTGATCAGGTAAATAATTTGTAATTAAAAATAGAATTTTTGATGCTAATAGTTAGGATAATACTACATTAAAAAGCTTTTTCTCTTTATCTTCACAGGAAAACGTGCAACGTGCGCTGGCTAGAGCAATTTATGTATCTGGACAACCCCTAGCACTAGTAGAACACCCTTTATGGAAAGAGTTCTTCAAATTACTAAAACCAGATTTTAGTCTACCTACTAGAAAAACACTTGGAACGAAACTCTTAGATGAGGAATATACAAAAATAAAAGAGGAAATTGATGAAAAAATTAACAAAGCTCAAGTCATTCACATTGCTTTGGATGGATGGACCAATATAAGAAACGAGCCCATAGTGAACATAATTCTGTACACACCTACACCATACTTCTATGATTTCATAGAGACCAAACAAAATAAACATACAGCTGAATATTTATTTCAAGAAGTATGCAAAATCATTGATAAAATCGGAAGTGACAAAATTATGCTGATTATAACAGATAATGCTACCAACATGGTAAAATGTGGTAAGATGCTGGAAAGAAAATATCACCATGTGAAGTGGGCAGGCTGCTTAGCTCACACATTGCATCTAATAATTGGCGATATATTAAAAAACCAACAGGTTACTAAACTGTTTTCTGATATCACTGATGTTATTAAGTGTATTCAGCGTTCTCATATTCTCTCAGAAGATTTTAAATCAATTGCACGGGAAAAGGGAGTTACGAAATCATTACAGTTACCAGTGAAAACGAGATGGGGAAGTCACCTGAACTGCGTCCAAAGTCTGTTGGAATGCAAATCTGTTCTTCAAAATATGGCGTTAAACTCACCAGGTGTACAGAAATTTAAAAATTTACTTTTAAATGAAGACGAGTGGACGAAATTTGAAAAAATAAAGGTTTTACTAAAACCAATCGTAGGTTGGATAACAAAGTTAGAAGGAGATTACTGCTCTATCCATTTGATACATACGGCATTCGGCGAATTAAAAGAACTGCTAGAGAAGTCTACTGTAGCTGAAATTTTAGGCGAAGAAGCACACGTTCATGTACAACAGAAATTCAGCGATAGAAAAGCTACAGCGCTTAAGCCAATGCACTATGCTGCGGTATTATTAAACCCCCAAAATCGTGGTACAACAATGACATCAAGTGAAAACATAGATGGATGGGAGTTCGTTCTTAGCTTGGCTGAAAGACATTATTTATTTTTATTATTATTTCAGTTCAACAACTGTTCGAAGAAGTGTCTGACTATAAATGTGGCACTGGTTTATGGAGCAAAGATTTTATTTGGGAAACAGCTAAAAAAGTCAAGCCAGTTGCGTGGTGGCAAACATTATATTCAAAAACTGAATTAGGAGCAATTGCCCTAAAAATTTTGACTGCTCCAGCAACTTCTGCTTCTGTGGAACGCTCTTTTTCCACATTTTCAAATATACATACCAAAAAACGTAATAAATTCAACACTGAAAGAGCAGGCAAAATTTGTCTGATTGCTCACAATTGGAAAATTATGAATAAACCGAAACCTTTAAGTAAAGAGTCTGACGAACCAAGTCCAAGTACCTCTGCCACAAGCGAAAGAGAAGAGCCTATAATTAATTTAGACAACGAATCTGAAGAGAGCACGTCTGAAGAAGAGGCAGAGGATGAACCGGTAATCTTGGCAGAAACAGACCACATCAACTTAGATGCCATGGATCACTCGTTATCAATGGACGAATAGCGTTACTGCATTAGCAATTTGTTTGATTTCAAGAATGATTAATATTGTGATTGTAACTTTGTTTTTAATTATTTACACCATACACCGTTTTTAAAATGTTATTTTTATTCAAATTTTATTAAAGCTGATTTTTTGTATAACTCATAAAGTTTGTTTTTAATATATAAATCCTAATTTAAGATTAATACCTTACGAACTTTATGAGAATTTATGGAAACTTTCTCGGAAATATTCTTGGAAATGTTCTTGCTCAGGAGAATTTACTGAGAATTTAAGTTGTGGAGCAGATTTTTTTAACTTAAACCTCGTAAAACTTTCAAATGCACTCAAAACTATAACTCTCAAAATATATCGATACAATAGAGTCATCCAATTTTTAAATTCTTATAAATTCCCTTCCAATAGAATATTCTCGAGAACTTAACAGCAAAGTTCTCGCAAGGAGAATATTCTCGGGAATTTACCATCACTAGTCACCTCTAAGTGATCATCTAAACGCTTAAAAATGTGACGTATCTAAATAATTGCATGTGTAATGGAGAAGAGTTTTTCTATTCGAATGACTAAGGTCTTATTGAATACGTACAATGATGTCATTTGCTTAGAATCTTACGATATTTCATCACCTGCGAACACTAATAGAAATTAGACTGTCTTTTGTTAACCGACTTCAAAAAGGAGTCTCAATTCGTCTGCATGTTTTTTTTTTTTTGTATGTTTGTTACGCGATTACTCAAAGACGGATGGACCGATCTGAAAAATTATTTTTTTGTTTGAAAGGTGGTCCCATATAAATTTTATTAACTTTGCTTGGGTAGTTTTTAAGTTATCTTCAATAATGCGTATTTTTCCCACTTCGTTTATGTGGATGATGTTTTAATACCTTCCTATCACTGTTATTTACATAGCAGGTTAGTGGTATTCGAATTTGTGTGGGGTAGGTACCACAACTAAAAAGTGAAAAATAAAAACACTACAATGTGAAAAATAACTTTAATTTCGGAAGTCGGTGGCAAAAAATGAAAATACAAAACCAAAGACACCGACTACTGAAATTAAAGTTATTTTTCACTCTGTAGTGTTTTGTTTTGAAGTCGGTTTTATTTTTTGCTAAAATGTTTTGCTAGATTCCATGCCTGTGTGACCCTGACACGACACAAAAACTTTTTAGCAAAAATTAAAACCGACTTCCAAAATAAAACACTACAAAGTGAAAAATAACTTTAATTTCGGTAGTCGGTGTCTTATGGTTTTGCATTTTCGTTTTTTGCCACCGACTTCCGACATTAAAGTTATTTTTACTTTGTAGTGTTTTCTTTTGGAAACGGTTTTATTTTTTAACCGACTACAAAAAATGAGGAGGTTTTCAATTCGGTTGTATGTTTTTTTTATGTTTGTTACCTCAGTACTCCGTCATTTATAAACCGATTTGGAAAATTCTTTTTTTATTTGAAAGGATATACTTCCAGATTGGTCCCATTTTTATCAAAATCTAGTTCTGATGATGGGATCTATGAGGAATTGAGGGAACTCCTCAAATATTATAGGCATACAGCGATTTTGGTATTTTTATCAACAAGTCAAGCATTTGCATTCAGAAAGTATCATTTCGGTGAAGTGGAATTGATGAAGAAGACCACAGATGGCCACGGGAACTCACGGCTGGCGATAAGATATCTCGATTAAAATAGTTATACGACTATGACGAAGCAAATTTAAATTAATGGTTCTGATAAAAATGGTACCATCGAACGGATCTGCTGATGAAGCCGGAAGGTAGGCACCGGATCTCCGTAATAAAACAATGTATCCTAGCCGTGTTTGGGCTTATTAGAATCGTCGTGAGATGCACTCTGGCTATAGATGATTATAATGGTAATAACAAATTGCGTTACTTGAGTCGTATGTTAAGTGTGGTTTTGGTTGTCACGAAACAAATTTCGTAGCTTCGTTATTTCCGTCACTGATCCGCTTTAATAATTTGTTGGCGTCCAAATCTGACAAGACTATGCCTTCCAAACTTCTGAGACGACTTAACGCGACGTATATTTGCCCTTTTACAAAGTTTTTTTTTTTTACCAAGGTCGATCACAGTTCTTTCGAGGGTGGTACCTTGTAACTTATGGACTGTGGCTGCGCAGCTTAATGTTTTTGAGTTAGCTTTAATAACACGTACCACTTAGAGTATGTTGACGTACAACTTCCTGTCACTGTTAGTTACTTAGTATCTAGCAAGTAGTGGTATACGACTAGTTGTGGGGTAGGTACCACAACTAAAAAGTAAAAAATATAAACTTTTTGACAAAAAAAAACAACCGACTTCCAAAACAAAAACACTACAAAGTGAAAAATAACTTTAATTTCGGAAGACGGTAGCAAAAAACGAAAATACAAAACCGAATACACCGATTTCCGAAATTAAAGTTATTTTCACTTTGTAGTGTTTTTTTTTTAAAGTCGGTTGTTTTTTTTTGTCAATAAGTTTTTATTGCTAAAAAGTTTTTAATTTTCACTTTTTAGTTGTAGTACCTACCCCACACAAATTCAAATACCACTAGGTACCTGCTATGTACATAACAGTGATAGGAAGTTATTAAAACATCATACGCATAGATTAAAACAACATCCAGTTATACTACGTGGGAATAATACGCATTATTGAAGCTAACTCAAAAACTACCCAACCAAAGATAACAAAATTTATATGGGACTACCTCGGAAGCCCTACCCTTTCAAATAAAATTTAAAAAATTCCAAATCAGTCCATTCGTCTTTGAGTAATCGCGTAAAAAAAAAATACTGTCGGATTGAGAACCTCGTCCTTTTTGAATTCGGTTAAAAACAACAAACGACGATATATTTTAAACAGGGCCTCTCCCAGTTAGAAAACAATCTACAGAGGAGAGTTCCAATGAGACTATCACAAAAGATTAACGGTTTCTTGATGAGAATAATTACTAGGTACACCCACAGAAGAATTACTTAAAATTCTCTTTATGAAAATGCGAAACCGCTTCACCCTTGACTCCAACAATAAATACAGACGTAACTCCGTTATTACAACTACTAAAGTAAATAAAGAAACGATTACATTGTTCAGCTGTTGCGGTCCCGCCATCTTGGTCCACGTCCAACTAATAAATCAAAATGGCGGAAAAAAGCGCGCGACTTTTATGATTACCGGCCAGTTCAGAGTTTATTTGAAGACGTCGCTTTTGATTTTCAAATCCGTATTTCTGTCATCTGTCGGAAACGTTGCAGAAATATCTTTAATTATTTTTGTTTTTAAAGTTCTCTATCCGGTAGTGGTTAAAAAACATTCGATAATTATTTGACGCTTTATTTACTTTGAAGTGCCTTGTTTACATAAGACAGTTGTGTGAGTGTGTATTAAAATAGTTGGCACATGTTATTTATTAGGATTGATACGTATAGATACACCTACAATACAACACAGTTACATTCTTGCCTAGGCACCTACTTACCATAACCTTATTTCGACTCTTTCTCTCGCGACTTCGCGAATGTACTAAATCTAAACTATAATATTATAACCATGGCGTGAGTTTATGTATGTACTAGCAGCGCCCCGTGGTTACACCCGTATAAGTCTCGAATCCGTTGGAATATCGAGATAAAGAGTATCCTATGTGTTAATCCAGATTATAAACTATCTGTGTGCCAAATTTCATGAAAATCTGTTTAGTAGTTTTTGCGTGAAAGAGTAACAAACATCCATCCATTCTCACAAGCTTTCGGGTTTTATAATATTATAGTAGGATAGGATGTATGTGTATAGTATACACTGTATACGATAGCAAATGGATTATGTCAGGAAGATAAACAGCAGCATACCTCGCTGCATTCACATATTTGTTTTGGGAAAGATAAGGGCTCCATTCGGGTATACCTAAACTTTGTGAGTCTCCCCGATTTTAATTAGTCTTTCAAATGTCGAACCAGTGAAAACGATTCTTAATTACATTTGTCCCAATTCTTCTTTTCTCTTGCAGCCAGAAAACATCCTCTGCCTAACAAAGCAAGGCAATCGCATCAAGATAATTGACTTCGGTCTGGCCAGGTTCTACGACCCTGAGAAGAAACTCCAAGTCTTGTTTGGGACTCCCGAGTTCGTGGCCCCAGAAGTTGTGAACTTCGATCAGATTGGCTACGGGACTGATATGTGGTCTGTGGGAGTCATATGTTATGTGCTGTAAGTACTTATTTGCTTTGTGTTTGTCAAAAGTCATTTATTTGCTAATAAAAAGGGTTGTAAATAAATATTCTTCTGCGATGACACATTTCGCCATATTTTGGCATGCAAATATTAATATCGTGCCAATTTAATAAATAATTATCTACCTACTAAATAATGGTATTTAGATTTCATCTCAATAGTTTGGTAGTTCAATTGAAACTGAAAACCACCAGACCATACACCTTTGTAGATCAATTAATTGATAGACTCTTGGAAATTATAGTTATTGAATACTGAAGATAGATTTGACCACATTCATATCACACATCCTACAAAATGATCATAGATTAAACTAAAACAGACGAAGCCACATTAAAACATGTGCCATCTCTTTCCAGCCTTTCAGGTCTATCACCTTTCATGGGCGAGACAGACATAGAAACAATGGCTAACGTCACTGTCGCTAAATACGACTTCGACGACGAAGCCTTCACCGAGATCTCGGACGATGCTAAGGACTTCATTCAGAAACTTCTCGTTAAGGACAAAGAGTAAGTGTCTTGCCTGATTATTTATTTGTTGTGATGTTTCTAGGGCTTTAAGCCCTTTAGAGCCTGAACTTTTTGCAAAGAAACGTATGAATGTTGTAAATAGCTTAGAATTGTTTAAATCCTTGGAAAGTTTTTTTCCTTATCCTTTAAGGCATCCTGTTCCTTGGCTTGATATTTTAGATAGTAATGATGACAAGAATATATGAGTTCTAATAAAATTTGCAAAAGGTTTGGGTCTTAAAGTAAGCCTGTACAAATTATGAAGCTTACTCTTCTATAAGAACCTTTGTTCAAAATGCGTGTCAAAAACCTTTTATCTTCGAAAAACGCCTTAAATCCTCGCAACCCTTCAAGTCCGGTATGATCTCAAAATAGTCGCGGATTTTCTAAAGCTGTGTACATACCAGCCTGACGATAAAGAACCCTTGTTACTCGTTTTTATCCAACACTAGTAACTAACCCCACATAAAGCAATGCACGATGTAGAAATAATGATCTAACTTTTACAATAATTCTCTAACCCTGTACATACGTAGTTAAGTAGTTGTAGAATAGAATGTATGTGTAGACCACCTAACTGTTCCTTCAAAATTTTGCCCAAATTCTGGCACAAACTGTCCAACCTGCAAGTTAACCTATTAATCCTTCCAAAACTCCTTCCTCTTTTGCATCCACTTCCTCTTGCATCCCATTTTGGCGTAGCTGGGTCCTACCAACCACTTGTCTATGTCCATCCCGTAGAACTAGAGACGCCACCCCCTTAACTGTTGTGTTGGTGTTGGGCGCTAGTAACAAGGGTCTTTGTCGCAGGTCGCGGCCGAGCGCCACCGAGTGCCTCCGGCACGCGTGGCTGCAGCGCAGGCCTCCGCCCCCGCACCTCCCGCCACACGCACCGCCACCTGTCCGCCCTGAGCTCAAGAACCCACTTGACGTAGCCAAGGACAACCTGCGACTCTTCGTCGAGCGCTGGAGTGAACACCCAAACTCACCATACGTATTCGACAACCAAGCACACGAAATCACCAGCCTCGCGAACGGAAACTGTGAACGATCCTCCATCGGAGGATGTTCGCCTTCACCCAGAAGCTCCCTTAGCAGCTCTCCCGACGTAGTATTTGATGAAGATGACTTGGAACCGCCTCCGCTAAGAGAACACAACTTCCTATCCGCGCCCAAATACAACCCCGTCGAAAGGCGAGCCTCCGACAGCACCTGCTTCTTACACAAGAAACAAGACGTCCTTGTCAGGAAAAACTTAGCGGAAGAAATAAAGAAACTATCCGACCACTTATACATGCTATCCACAATGAACACTGATCTCGCAAACAACAACAGCATGAAGGAACTAGACAAAAACGTTACGGAAACTAAGTCGACCAAAGAAGAGAAACTACCGAACGGTTACAAGAAGGAAACAAGGCACACGAAGCTAATAACTAATGGCAACGCGTCAGGCAAGGAGAAGAGACTGTTCACGTCAAAGTCAACGACCAAAATATCATCATCATTCTTAACAGAGAAAGAACCAGAGAAACCAATGACGAGTAAAATGCCGTGGGTGAAATCAAACAGGTCGAAACGAGTGACGAATATGAGTCGAGATGTCCCAGACCAGCCCGTAGACGTTCGGAACAGTTTCTTTCAAGAATTCGACAGACGAAGGGAAAAGATAGACAAACTAGTGAATGGTTCTGAGAACGGGAGACAGATGCCTTACCGGAGGGGTGATGAAAACAATGCCCATCGGACGAAAGACCTCCTTTTACATCTTTTAGAAAAATGGGGAGAGTCTGAGGAAGTGGAGGCAGAAAGATCGGCTGGAGGAACCTCAAACGGGGGCAGACACCAGTCGATATCCCTAGAATGGTCGCCCTCCCACCAGTTGGGACAGACTTCTATGTCAAGTCTACACGCATTCTTCCAAAGACAGACTTCGGATGAGAAAACGCAAAGGAAGAAAGTGACGAGTAATGTAGCGAAATGACTCCGGTTGTAAGAATAAGTGCCATGACACTATGTTACCAAAGTACGGTATGAGATTAGTTAATGTTCTTATAGCCTAGCGCATATACACGAGTTTGACTCGGAACATCACGGATTTTAAGTACAGGGTTATGTTACGTATTTTTTTTTCCTTTGGGCCCATACGTAAGGGTCGTACCCATAGGGAAAATTGGGACATACATACACGTCCCAGAACTGAGAATATTTAAAAAATATGAAGTTAAATAAACTCTGATATTGAAAACTTGTGGTAGTCACAAGTTTTTTAAATTTCAATAAACATTGTTTGGAATTGACAAAAGTACGTACTTAAGTAGTTTCTTAATTATGTTTTTTTTTTTTTATAATATAAGAACGGTCGTTTATATGCGCTAAGTCTTAAAAAGGCAGTTAAAATGACAATAATAAAAATCTAGTCTTCAAAATTTTACAAACAGATTTAGATTCAAGACTGAGAACGAATTATATCAACTTATTGAACACATTTTGGTAATTTTTTTAACATTTTTTTTTTTTTTTTTGTAAATAAGACATGTTTTGAAAAGTAGGGGAATATAAACTTAAATTATGATTGTTCCTTATCTGTACTTATGTATAACTTAAATGTAATTTATTGTTATTGCGATACGTATGTTGTTAAAATATAAGGCTTTATTAAAAATATGTTGTTTTATTACTTTAAAATATCAACGACTAGTGTCCCACGGTTTTGTCCTCATGGATATTCCTACAGAATTCGTGCGTAAAAGTATTCTATGTCACTCGGGAATACTGTGGCTGTCTATCAATGAAATATTTTTGTAATCGGATCAGTAATTCCAGAGACAACCCTTTACAAACATTCTAAAAAAAATGCAGTTCCTGTGGGAATCTCCATGCGGATGAAACCGCGGGGTGCAGGTAGTAAATAATATGACTAATTATCGCCATCCATAAAACTATGACATCATCTAATTCAACCTTCCACAGCGATCGTCTATCAGCGTCATCAACTCTGACGCACCCCTGGCTGATCCAATCAGCGCTTTGCACAGAGCTTCACGTTACCAAGTCCAAATTGAAGAGATACGTCATCAAAAAACGGTGGGCCAAGGCAGTATCAGCTGTCATAGCCCTCAAGCGAATGGGAGCCAAGTTTGAAGACCATCATGACGAAAAAGTGGAGAAGAAGAATGGAGGAAATGATTGATTGGAGAAGGTTTTTTTTAGTTGAACACTGATTGGGCAGTGTTGTGAAAAGGCGTGGCTGGGATCGGTTCTCTGTTGTGCCAGAAAATTTGGCTAAACAGGGCACGGTACTAGTTTCAGGGGATCTTATCACAATCCTGGGTACGCTCATGTTTTATTTAGTTTATCAGAAATATTCGTGGACTTGAATCTTTGATTTTTTTTTTTTTTTCATTTTCTTAGATCATGTATTTCCCTGTATTTCCCAACGATATTGCTTCTTGACAGTTCTTGTTTTCTCTCTTTCTGCTCGACAGTCCCTTTTCACCCCTTTCTGATTCAGTACCGTCCCTCGCAATCACGGAATCGTATGACTGTTGATTTACAAATACTTGAATATTTCTGCTAAATTAAAACATTTATTTTAAAGATGCGTCTGAGGCTGACTTAGATATTATTTGGACTTACACAAATTAGAATTTGTATCAAAAAATATCATGACTGGATTAGATTTTATGAATTGCATAACACTGCTCAATCTTTAACTAAATACAATTTAGATTATATTTTAAGCTTAAGACAGTTGATTTAACGCACATAATTTGCAAAAATCGCACACATGCATATCTAACGTAGTTATAATTGGTTATAATATATTATTCGTATGTTATCGGCAGTGTAATCAAATTCTATAGAACGTTGACCTTGCCTATATTACGTTAATATTTCTGTTGATTTTTTTTCCTATAACCACTTGTTGAGTCGCTAGAGTTCAATGTTGTTTTAGGGTTAAATATGAAATAAATAATATTAATACTTATACATAATAGGTAGTCTATTCAAAACACGGCATCATCGTTTTGTTTAGTACCTACTTCAAGATAGCCATAAATACGCATATCTAATTCACTTTGGTATAACGAACTTTTGAAATAAAATATTATTTTAGGACATGCGGCAATTATAAGTTAATATTACTATTTGGACAAAATTCAATATTAATTAAGTCATGATTTTAAATGCCTGTACTTAAAATCATTTTACCTACGTACAGTAAAATGGGATAAATAGGGATGCATAGGGTGAATTGGTACAAAACTTTTAAGTTATGTCCCAATTCGCCCCTGAATCTGTATAAATCCCATTTTACCGTAATTAATAGTTTTGCCGCTCTTGTATGTACCTCGAAAAAAATAATGTACATTTTAACCTAAAGAGGTACTTAATTTTTGCAGCTATTAGAGGCAGAAAACCTTTGGTTTTACATGACTAAAATGGTGCCAAAATATTTACTAACTAGTAACACTAGGTGTAATGCAGTGCCTATAATAAAAATAATAATTAAATGTAATCTAATAATCTCATTAAGATCTGTATATCAAGAGTATTCTACTTATACATTATTATAATTATTTTATTTTTATTAAAATAAGGAAATGGGGAGTCCTGGTAATGTCCCAGGCAAAGACGAATGGACTACTCAGCCAGTTGGTACAGTCAGTATCATAACATCAACTTACTTTCGTTGCTGTCCGTACGTTACATTGCTTAAGAATTACCTTAGAAAAAGAAAAGGTCTTGTTCATGCTGTGGGTCACGGGCTAAAATTAATAAAAAAAATACAAATAGGTAAATAATGAAAGACATTAACTTCTAACATTAAATCTAAGTTTTGTGCTTAATTTAAATTAATATTAATTGCAATCTCATAATATTAGATGTACAGACGCCAGCATATCAAGCTACTACAATCTGTCAGATTTCTTTAATAGATTTTCGACTTTATTGCTTAGTCATTAGGTTCAAAGTTGATTGGGAAAATCTGACAGTTTCGGGTAGGTTGACCTGCTGGCGTCTGTACCTACGTACCTAATGGTTGTCATCGCCATAATAATTTTCCTTTATCAGCCATATTTATTTTTATGGAAGTTTGATTTGAAATTATAAATTATGAAAAACCAAATTGTTTGGAATTGTTTAGTCGTATGTTTTAAATTGCATTTAATTTTTCAAGTAGGTAAATGACTATTATTAAAGACATTGGACTGTGAACGAAATTTTTATAGTATAATAATAAATCTTATTGCATCAAAAGCGTACTTTTTCTTTTTCCTTTATTTTTTTGCCTTTTACTGATTACCTACAACATTTATTGTGACCCGTGCGATAAAATCGGCTGTAAAATTTCTGTTATACACAAGATTCTGTCTGCGACTTCGTTTAAATATAGGTTTATTTATTCACACAATCAACAAGTTTTAACTAATACATTTTAGAGGCCTTCTTTTAAGTATGGAGATACACCTGTAACAGAAGACCACCTTCTTCAATATCTGTGTGTATACAAACAAAGCCTGTTAATGACAGAATCAATAATGAAATAGGTACCTATTTCATTATTGTATCTGTCATTATACTGTTGAAACGAAAATAAGAAGATCCCCATCACTGAAATTTCGTCAGGTAACACGGGACGGGTACCAGAGTAGGGATGCCCGATTTTTTGTTTTTAATCGATCTTCTGGAGCGTAACTTCGTGAATCGATTCACGATCTTACTCGATCTCAAAAGATCGTATCGTAATTTTATAGAAATAATGAAAGCCACAGTATGCATGCATAATTATTTATTTTTATTTTAACTAACTAGGGTCAGCTCACACCGAGACGCGACGCGACGCGACGATACTGGAAGAGGCCAGTGATTTCGCGCTGCGCCGCGCGCCGCCGCGAGACGCATCGCAACGTTGCGAGGCGCATAGTACCTAAAATCGTTGGCAACACGACGCCTCGCTGCGCAGCGAGACGCCGCTTGGCGCAGCGGAACGTGTCTACATTCGCCACGTGCTCCCGCCCCGCTCCGCGTCCACCCGCAGTCTACCATTTGCAAGCGCATGAGAACGACGTAATTTGGCGGGTGCATTATGGAGATCGAGGAGAATTCTTCTATTTCTCCATAAATTATGCACCCAAATACTCCTGTGTGATGTCTTGTCTTGTCTTTTTAATTTTATTTTTGTATTCTTCTTCCTCTTCCTCTTCTTCTGCAAGAAGTCCGATTATAACAAGATCCCAGTCTATCATTATAATTTCACTCGAGCACTCGACCGAACTCTATCAATTCTACGCGAAGTCTGGACGGAAATAGTAGAGACAAGTCGCCACGGCAGCCTCGGCTGCGCCTCGCGGCTTCGTGAGGCGCAGCGCCGCTCTTGCACGCCGCGCGTACCGGCGCTGCACCGCTGCGTCACGATGCACCGCGCTACGCCGCGAGGCTTCACGAGGCGCAGCGCTGCATGGTGCAACGTATTCTAAATTGTCACAATGAAATGTGTATCTTTTCGTGTAGAAAACAAAGTTCTATTTTGAGTCGCTCTTTTAAAGTGTGCGCGCAGCGTCACGTCGCGTCGCGTCTCGGTGTGAGCTGACCCTTAATCTACTTAATATATCTATTACAAAGTGTGCCACGGACGCCGTTGAGATAGCCGTAATAGGCGATCCAGTGTGTCTGTCTGTCCAAATTATTCTTTTTGAAATTTTGAAAAGTATAAAACATGTTTTATATTACAGATTCCAACTCTCTACATTTAAACTTTTCAAAAATAATCATTTAGACATACGCACTGGATCTAGCCTAATTACGGCTATCTGTCAATGTATTTCCAGCTAGAGAAAGCAAACGTTCTGAAGGGACCGATGTTGCAACAATTGTCAGATACTTCAATGCCAAACAGCTTAAACCCGGCCAGATAGCAGTCCTGGGGGCCCAATAAGCTATTGGATCTGCTTGTCTACAAAGAACTGTCTGTACAAAGTGTGGCGGCATCTATATCACCACATGCGAACTACGCATCACACTGACGTCATGCAAAATCCTGCATCGCGCAATTCAGAGTTTACCGCGCGATTTGCATAATACAGGGTTATTGGTAAAACACCAATAACCTCTTAAGGGGTCATTGTACTCATCATTATGAACAACTTTTACTATGGACCAAACCTGAAATCGCGAAAAATAATCAGCTGTTATGTTCGCATAATTCGTCAAAATGTACTGAACAGCTGATTTTTTTTCGCGATTTCAGGTTTGGTCCCATAGTAAAAGTTGTTCATAATGAAGACTACAATGACCCCTTAAGAGGTTGTTGGTGTGTTACCAATAACCCTGTATACAACATCCCGACATCAATCGTCTGGCAGTAGCCCACCAGACACAACACCCGTCTGGTCGGAGGATCCTCCCTTTTCTATAGAGGATGAGTGAACTTTACACCCTGTTCCTCATACCTCTATAATGGTGACCCCGAACATGGACATTGATGCAGCCTTCGAGCAGCTAGTTCAGCGTGACGTCATCTTCCTCAAGCTTTTGAGCGACGAGTCACTTAGCCAGCCAGCATCCACGGCTTTAACGGGTATCTTGACCACCAGCATGCAGCGGACGCGCATTCCTGGTCATCACCCTCAGCCTCATCATCAGCAACCTTGTCACAGCACACTGCACTTTCGGCCGGTCAACAAGCAGAGCCCTTCAATACTCTCCTGGTGGACGCCAGCAGTCAGCCTCAACCCAGCGCTGTACAACATCTGACGCACTGGAGTATAACGCAGTGCCACCCTAATCACTGGGGAATCACCGCAGACAGTTCCGACTCACCGTGAACTATGCGGCACCCAATTCCAACTCACTGAAACCTCAACTGGCCCTGGCAAGCATCGCAAGATACACGAGTCGGCTCACTATCGACCTCCGGTCTCCGGAGGGAAGTGATGTGGCGGCATCTACATCGCCACATGCGAACTTATTGCGAACTACGCATATACGAAGATATACACGTCAATCTGCCTAGCCTTTTCCCAACTATGTTGGGGTCGGCTTCCAGTCTAACCGGATGCAGCTGAATACCAGTATTTTACATGGAGCGACTGCCTATCTGACCTCCACAACCCAGTTATTGGGTAATACGATACCCTTTGGTAAGACTGGTTGTCAGACTTTCGGGCTTCTGACGACCCGTAACGACTGTCAAAGATCCACGAATGACAGCCGGGACCAACGGCTTAACGTGCTTTCCGAGGCACGGAGGAATCTCGGTATGAAAAGATGGTCACCCATCCACAGACCAACCCCGGCAAGCGTAGCTTAACCTGATGGTTCGACCCGTGCGGTTGTTATTATTTAGCCACGAGAAAAGTAGAATAAGATTATTAGGTCCTAGTATGTACAGACGCCAGCACATCAAGCTACTACAATCTGTCAGATTTCTTTAATAGATTTTCGACTTTATTGCTAAAGAATTAGGTTCAAGGTTGATTGGGATAATCTGACAGTTTCGGGTAGGTTAACCTGCTGGCGTCTGTACTTAAAATAGGAACTCTAGAGCCTAACTTACAACGTTTATTTGTATCTTGTAAGGGTTACAATGTCTTGCCAAGTTTAATTAAAGTACAGTAATTAATGAGCAATGGCATAATTTACGACTGGACCACTATATTGTATGACATCCGATTATAGGACTTTTTAAAGGAAAAGCAAAATAAAACCTATTCCAATATTTAGTGTATTAATGCAGCTATTCACATATAAAATTTCAGCTCATTACACTAATTAATTAAAGAGATGGGGGGAGGGGTGAAGTATAATTAAATTGTATGCAATTCCGGGCTTCTTAATAATATGAATTCTCGACTCTGAATTCCAGCCTTAGAACTAGTAAGTGCATAATAAGTGCCGAGATATATTGATGATTCGTATAGTTATAATATTATGTAAATACACATGTGTTATTGAACCACGGGTAACAAAATTCCCCTCCAGCGAGTACGGCACGGACCACCGGTAACAAACAAAAAAACGCCAAAAACAAAACGGTATTCACGTAGAACGCTGGTAACTGGCCCCGGTAAGACTATTACCTCGCGAACGCTTGTCATAGCATAAGTGGTCAATCAGACTGCACTAGCGGGTGCGGCGGGCGCTCAGGTCTTGGCGTCTGCGTATTCACAGACGACGATTCGGCGCGCCGAAGCGGGTGAATCAAAATGGTTTAGAACCACAAGCGTAGTACCTAACAGACGCTATATCACTGTGAACGATACGAGCGGACCGAGCCATTAGAAACTCCCGCGCCCAACTCATGAAGACGCGCGGCTCGCGAGATCCCTGTGAACGCAAATGGGCGTCTGCATAAATTTTGAATTACACGCGCCCGCGCCTGAAAGATTACTAACACCCTACGATGGCGGCTTACAATAGTTCTTTCAAATTCTTTATCTACTATATAACAAGCTGCCTCAGGAGATAAAAAATGAAACCAGACTCACTCCGTTCAACAATAAACTGAAAACATTTCTTTTGGAAAACTGCTACTACTCAACTGAAGAATTTTTGAACCAGAAATAATTACTTACATAATTTAAAAATTTAAAATAATAACAATTGAATAATTGAATAGCTAAATAATGAAATAATACAGACATACTTAAATAATTGAATAGCGAATAATTAATTAAACAAATACCCAAATACCAGACATACTTGAATGATTAACTAAATAATAGACACACATAGCCTCGCACACAGACATTATACACAATTAGAGTTAAGTAATTATAAGAATGTGCATGCGCCAAAATGTTATGACCTAAATAATTAGATTTAATCCTACTTAAAATGATAGAAGGTAATTATGAATTTCATTGTGTCGTTATAGTTTAAATGTTTGCTAGTTAGCCCTCAAGTTTGCGATGCCTGGAAAAGGCCGCTAAGTCGTAAGTACCTGCATTTGTAAACACCAAAATGTACACTTAGTATGCAAATAAATATTTGACTTTTTTTGACTACTTTGTCGTACTCAAGTTTTGATCTGACGCCAATTTCTACTAGCTTTTTGACTTCTACTACACAACCCTCATTCATTGTGTTTATATTTTCAACACAAGACGCCAAATTATATTTGACTTCTTTTCAAATCGATGTTACTTTATGCGATTAGTAAGTGGGTGGCCACGTTATTTGACTGTGCACCAACAACATAAAAAAATAAAAACAAACCAAAAACTTTTTATATTTTTTTTTATTTTTAAAAACACGCAATGATATCGCATTCCTGGGTCCACAGCAATGCAATACCATACCGTGGTACCAAAGATAGTATTAACGGTAAGATTTCTGGTAGCGTGCGCGCGCACCTGGACCACCGAACTTCTTGGGCTCGCAGCGACGAGGGTCGGCGACCAGTAAACTCCTATCGTATTGGACCAGGATGTCCTTGATTTCCTTCTTTGATGCCTCGTCTACATCTGTAATGAGATAGGATATTGTTGAAAATACTGCTTTTTAGATGGCAAAATAAAATTGTAATTTTATTTTTGTAAAATTAATGCACTTTACAATAATAAAAATTGACCCAATTTTTTTTTTAATTAGTTGGTATTCTATTAAATAAATGTTGTGTACATTTCAAACTAGCAAGTTATAGAGATACATTGCTGCTTGGTAAATGTCACGGTTGATCTACCCTCCCTGAAATGACTGAGTTACATTTGGGCAACACAGCTTTGGAAGAAGGGATAGCACTTCATTTGTTTTCTGATACTGAAAATAGCCAAATTATTTTCACAAAGTATCCTATTTTGTTAATATCACAAAACAAATAAAAATAGCCAAAATAATGAAAATTATTAGTTTGTTTATACTTACATTTCTGGAAGAAAGCGATGAGTGCCTTAGCGATAGCTTGTCTGATAGCGTACACCTGGGCGACGTGACCACCACCCTTAACGGTGACTCTGATATCGACACCGGAGAATTTCTCCTGTAAAAGTAATATTTTATTAGTACAATGTTATATGGAAATGTAGGAAGTTTATGAGTGAAACGGTGATCAGATTTGATCTTTACTACACATCCATAGATGCTCAGGTTCGGAATAAGTGTAATCATCATATAAAAGTTAAAAAGGCTCATATTTTTACTTGCTGGTCTCATTCAGTAGCCTCAGTGTAATATTTTTTAAGGTCTGGATTTGCATAATTAGTTGAGACAACACAATATTGAAAATGTTAAAAAACTGTTAGAACATAATATGATAAGTTGTAAAAAATTGCAATGCAAAACAACTAACTAAAAGAATCAGTGCAAAGTTAGCAAGCAATCTACATAGTATTTAATTTACTACAAACAAGAGCAAACTATAGAATGTGAAATAAACATGCAAATGAAATGAATGAGTGAATTAAGGTCAAGATGTGTTCTTAGATAAAAGAAGAAATGCCTTGATTTCAGTAGTCTTTTTTTAAATGTCAAGTCATGAATTAAAACTGAAGCTCCTGGTACAAACTTTGTTTTATAATTATATATTATTTTATAAACAGCCAAAACCAATTTTTTATGATCATTCTAGTTTTGGTCAGTAGGTCATCTTTGGGGCAGAGTTTAAGTGAATTATCACTAAAAACTAGAACGATCATAAAATTTTCAGCAATAAACAATTATTTCTACAAAACATGCATGTATATTATATTAAATTATAAGCAAAATTACCAGAATATTGTGATAGGTATACTAATACCTATCACAATATTCTAATAGCCAATATAAATAATAGGCACTAGCCTATTATTTACATTGGCTGGATTTGGGTGTAAAAACTAGCATCGAGTAATACAAAACATACAAGAAAGGCAAAAGATAGTGCTGATGAAATGAAAATTACACAGTGGAGAAACAGAGTATTCGAACATCAATAAATATTTCAGACCTTGCCGAGCAGTAGGATGGGCTCCTGCAGTTTGTACTGCAGCAGACGGGGCTCCACCAGGTCGAGCGGGCGACCGTTCACGCGTAACACTCCGTGCCCACGTTTGCAGTAAGCCACGGCCGTGGCGGTTTTCTAAAATCATACATTATAATCATGAAAAATTATTCAACATGATGTTATAAAAAATTGTGCATGTTCTAAGCCCAACTCTGAAAAGATACAGAATTACCGTAGAGTAAATTATAACGTCTGAAAAACATGTTTTTTTTTTTTTTTTGTGAGGTTATGTTAGTCAAATAATAGATGCAACAAAGCGACATTCAAGAAATACGGTCAAAGATGTAATATTGCTACAGATGAGAGAGAGATTGGTTCCCTGGGATGGCCAAGCCAACGGCAACAGTGATGCATCCAGTTAGGAAAGGCAGTTGCCCCCATACAGGATACCACATTGACGCGGATGGAAAGTTTGTAGGTATTTCAATTGTTTTGCTTATCCACTAATCTAGTACGCCATTAATAATGGGGTAAAAATATGGACTAAATAACTAAAATAATCACTTAAAAATCGGCACAAACACGTGGAAGGAACAAACACTACTAACCTTGCGGCCGAATACTTGGACGGCCTGGATAGGTTCACGTCGCGCCTGAAACACAGGAAAGCAGAAATCGAATGAGAATCAAATCAATTTAGAAGGTTTCGTAAAGAAAGGACTAGTAAAATTTGATAATTACAGAGCGCAAATCGTCACGCGCATCCTGCGGGGCAGCCATTTTGACAGAGAAAGACTGAATGAATATGAAATACGAATGAAGTTATTGTCAGAGAATAAACTTTATGGTTGAACGAACTACTAATAAAAACCGGAACTTGTCAAACAAACAATCTGGGCATTCTCGTCGATGTTACTGAATTCTACTAGCCCGACATCTGTTGGTAAGTATGTAAAGGTTTTTCTAACTATACGCGCTACCATCTTAGTGTATGTGTACCTACATGGTTCCTAGATGACGCTATAGCTTTTAGTACACATATTTGCCACTAGATGGCACTAAAACGCATATGTTCACCTTACACATTCTGAAAGGTGGATGAGTCAACAAGCCAATCCATCACGCATAGCAAAGCGGCGCGCCAAGCTTGTTTTGTATTCGTCGAACGTAATTGCTAAGGTGGAGTCGTGCGGAATGTGCGACAGTAGTGCGCGATCACAACACTGCGCCGCGAAAAACGCTAGCTTGCGAACATTCCCGCGCTAGTGCATTATAACTATAACTTGAAACAAAACAGTGTGAAATTGTTATTGTACGAGAGAAATTTTGTGAATATTGTTTTGTTTATGTAATGAACAGTTTGTGTAATATTTGAACTGGATTTATTGTGATTTACCTGTGCGAGTAAGAACATTCTTGTGAATTTGTAGGTAAGTTCGGCAATAGTTATAATATCAATTAATTAGATGACCACGTGTGAATTAATAGAGCAATATCTTTTAGGGATTTACAGTTTTACATAGCTACCAACAAACTGTCGAAAGTTTATAACACTTTTTAATAACCAATAAGAACCAAAATGACTTCTAAGTTCCTCTTATATAAGTACGTAAATATATGCAGGTTCATTACAGGATACATTCTGTGAAGTGTGAATTGACAAATTTTTATGAGTAAATTAAATTCCCGGAACCTATGTAACTATGTAGGTAGGTTGTAAATACTTTAAACGTGTTTTTATACTAAGTATTAAAATTACTCAACTCGGATCAATAATTCCGAAGCACACAAGTAAGTAGGAGTGCTTGGGTGAGACTTAAAACTTTTTATCACTAACTTTTTGTTGAATTTAAGCGTCATAAAAAAAAATGAATCATTCAAGAATGTTAGCCATAAGCACAAGCTTACGTAGTCATGTAACGAAGTACAATATCCAGGAAAAAAATAGAAAAATGGGAATTTATGTCAAAGTAAATATTGGTTGAGTGGTAAAACCAGTGCGCAGCGAGTAGGATGTTTTGCAAATAAATAAGATAGTCGTCGTATATCGTTTAGGTTACAATATGCGATGACAATATGTATAATCTGCCTTTCAGTATGCCTGGAGGCGAAAAGTTAACGGTATGCCTGGTGTTGGGGGTGTCCGTCCCGGATTTTATACTTGTTATTTCTCAAATATTTTTTGATAAATAAGTTATTATAAAGCCACTTATCAAAGTTACTTAGCATAGGTATTGCAATGTTCACGCTTGTTACAACTGAAGAGTGGGCAAAAGTGCAGTTTCTGTACACCTAAGACATGCCCGGTCGCATAGCGTCGAACATTTATAAATTGGCAACCAAGACTTGCTATACAGGGTTATTGGTAAAAAAAATCAGCTGTTCAGTACATTTATGTTAGCGTAATTCGTCAAAATGTACTGAACAGCTGATTTTTTTTTTGCGATTTCAG
The DNA here is from genome assembly GCA_948252095.1 of Dicycla oo. Lineage (NCBI taxonomy): Eukaryota > Metazoa > Arthropoda > Insecta > Lepidoptera > Noctuidae > Dicycla > Dicycla oo. The sequence continues at coordinate 22,453,246 of OX411716.1, forward strand.
ATTTGGTCCCATAGTAAAAGTTGTTTATAATGATGAGTACAATGACCCCTTAAGAGGTCGCTGGTGTTTTACCAATAACCCTGTATATTGATCAAACCGTTTGCAATCGAACCCAGGAACTCACGAGTCAACGCGCGCCTATCCTTCGACTAGTGAACCTACGGAGAGCGACATTATGAATTATACCTACTTATTTATAGCTATGGCTGTTTGGCTTTCAAATAGAACAATAATAGGTACATTGCGGTTTTTAAAGGCTTTTTAAACTATGATAACTATAAATATTGCATCCTAAATATAACTTTCAGTAAGATTACTACAGAGTTTACAGATGCCTCTCTGTCAGTTTATCAGACAAGCAACAACGTTCCTCACACTGAAATACAAGATACTTAACTCCAAAAACATACGGTTTCCCTAAATCTAATCTCCGATTGTCCACCAGTTCAATTTAATCGAATTAGTTGTAAATGTCGGTCAGTCGGTCTTTTACGTGATTCATTGTTTTGTACCGTAAAAACTATAAAAGTTACTACAGTCACCGCAAAATGATTTACCTCTGCTTTTTCCTCGTACCTATACTAATTCCTACATTTAGGTAAGATCTCAGACTAGAAGCTAAGCTTGGCCGCAACAAAATATATCATATTTATTACTGATTAACTGATTCGAAATTCTTCGACCAATCTTCTAGGAATTTCATCCCGCGGCATTAATCCCTCGAAAATTATTTCCTTAGGCATTTACAAGAATTTTTGTCTGCACGGACGGAATCACGAACAAACGCTAGATCATCCAATGTGTTACGATTTACGTACATTAACATAATTATAATTTCCATGTATATGTGATATTAACATGCATAGTATGTTCACGTCTCAATTAGTGCCCCTATCACTAATTATGTAACAAAACTAGTCCAATACAACAAATAATAATTTCCATAATTGCGTAAAATGTCAAAATAAATTAAAATAACCAGCTACGCAACGCATCTACGACTCCAAGTCGGTTCTTATCAAATATCGTCAAATATTGAGATTTTGAAAGTGTAATAAATTAGAGGATTTATGTACTTCCGTCTGTCAAATGTAACGGTTTATTAGAAGATTATCTAAGCACAATAAAATTAATGTCACATTATTTATTTAAGTGTTACATTTGGAAAACTACGGTACGAATAATAACTAATAATGTTATAGGCCGAAGTTCGTTCTTTGAGAGAGGCCATCCGAGTCTCCCGACTAGGCTTAAGGTCAAATCTGTCCGCTCTACCATGGCCTCTCGAAACGACTCCTTTTAGCGGTAAAAAGACACGCCTGTGTATTGGTGGCGTTAAAAGAGACCAGATTATCATCACCCCACTGGGAAGTGGGGTGATGATAATCTGGTCTCTTTAAAAGCTTGGGTTTGGGCTTGGGTTGGCTTGGCTTTATAAAAGCTTGGGCTTGGGCTTGGGCTTGGGCTGCTTGGACAGCGGCCAAGAAGCTGGGCATCCTAAATAGGGTGAAGCGATACTTTACGCCTAGACAGCTTTTAACCCTTTACAAAGCGCAAGTCCGATCCTCCATGGAGTATTGCAGCCACCTTTGGGATGGATCAGCAAAGTACCAACTAGCTGCGCTCGACTCGGTGGAACGCAGAGCTAAGAGGCTCATTGGCGACGTAAAACTGGTGGATGCCAAGCTTTACAGCTTGGCTCAACGCCGCAAGGTTGCCTGCTTGTCGGTCTTCTACAGATTGTACTTCGGTGAGTGTGCCCAAGAACTCCACGACCTGATTCCACCGGCCCCCTTCTACCATCGGACATCTAGACGCACTGCCAGTTACCATCCTTACCTGGTTGATATTCCACCAATCCGCACTAAGCGCTTCCAAATGTCTTTTATAATACGCACTGCAAAAGAGTGGAACTCACTACCTGCGTCTGTGTTTCCGAGCGCATACAACCCTAATCTCTTCAAAGTGAGAGTGAACAGGCTTCTTCTGGGTAAGCTCTCTCCATCGTCGACTTTGTCTTTGTCACCTCTGACCTAGACTAGAATCAAGAGCAAACCCATCTCAAAAAAAAAAAAGATATACATATGTACATGGTATACATACGTATAATATCCAAAGTATTAAAAAAAATCATTATCTGACATCAAACTGGCAAAATCTTGAGGCCTACTCCAAAGCGAAAATTCGATGTATCGGCCATGTTCAGGACGTTTCCTACTACACCTAAGGTTCCAGCCGAACTTTATTTTGACGTTTGGTCGGATCCGGACCGACTGAACGAAACAGAAAAAGAAACGTCTTAACATTCGGGTTTCTCAATTTGCCTTTCGCTCTAGAAAAATTCGGAAACTCCTCCTGTCAAAGAGAAAAGTCCAATATATGTATACGGTGTAGTCTGTACTACACTGTTTTCACGAGACAAATCACGCGTAGTAACTAGTTCACTGATTGGGTAGGTATGTACTAGACGTGGGAAAAATCTAAATCCAAGGACAGTCCTCTTTTCAGTTTAACAAATATGAAAGTAGAGTATCATCTGATTCTAACCACTAACCTAGACTTCTACTACAAACTTACAAATCGTCTATGACAAGCAAACTTTTGTTCGGATGTAAGTAAGTCGTGGCGTTTATCGGTTGACCGTTGTGTGACCGAGAACATGTCGAAGTCGACACGGCTTCCTGTCGATCGCACACTTCACGTAATACGGTCACGGATTATCCATTTTAGGCTTAAATGGGCCGAAGAAATGTGTCTACGATAGATTGTGAAACCATAGTGCTGGGTTCGTTCAAAATGTTATACATCAACCAATCTCCATACACCCTGGGGCCTATTTAATAAAACCGACAATCTGATAATCCAACAAGTTATTTTTCATAGTTTTCTGCTTTATAATAGCATCTGTCGTGAAACTGTGTTAATTAAGTATGTAATATTGACAAATATGGCGCATATTTTAAAGAGCCTGATCTAACCAAAAGCATTTCGAGGGTTCACGGCCTATTTCGATTAAGCGATAGTCTGGCCGATATTAGGTTATAATCATAATCGGAATCGCCAGATCTGTTTGAGTCCGGTTTCGTGGCGATCTCGGCACTTTTTGCAGTTTGAAACATCACAACGTCTCAACGTCTTGCTTGAATCTGATTTGATTGATGCGACACATATACTATATAATTTTAGAAAATATGGACTTCATACAGACAAAATATTTTGTGATTTTGACTTAAGCTCTTTTCCTGAAATAAATTTCGTAACATAGAACGTTTGGATCGTTTTGCCTACATCTGAAATCCATAAATCATTATGTTCTGCAACTACTTTATGATAGTTCAGGTGCTTAAGCTGGCTTAAGCCTGATTTTATTTTATTGTCGTGATGGTTGTTAATACATTTTAGCCTTAAACTAAAACAAGACCGAGTGTCGCTTAAATCCTTTTTCCAGGAATATCAGTTTATGGCGCTTGAATCATTCAGCTTATATCTAAATGGGTGCTCCAATTCGAAAAATCGGTAAGTCCACTTTTTCACTTTGAGGAGTAAAGCATAAAATTTATTTTTGAAACGAACACATGGCGTATAAAAATGATATAATACTTTTTTATAATTTTGATTTTGCGAAAAATGAAACTTTGAAATGCTCAGTTCCAATAATGCCTATGAACCCTCGATATTATCCCTACTGTTCAGAAAATGGTGTCACAAAATGAATGTTATATTCGTAACGTGTATGTAGGTACTATTTTGTTAATCGGTCCATCAAATAAACCTATTATGGAGTACCTAACCGTAGAAGTAGGTGACCTACATTAATTTGATATTCTTGAATCCGATTTCTTGATCCGATATTCTAGAATTCTGGTGCATTTTTTTATTGCCTAGAAAATATATACGTAGCAAATTAGTTATCGTTGTGACTAAATATCATGTTTTTAACGCGTAGTTTAAACACACAATAATAATTTAACATAGGTATGTAACAAAAACTTGTGCAAGTAATTAAACGTGTAAAAACCATTTAAACCAAAGGTCGAGCGAGGCATGATGGTTCGCAGAAGATAATGCTGAGCTAATAATAGTTAAAATATAAGGAAAATTAATTAATATAATAATTACATATTTATTGTCTGTTTACTCTGTTTTATACATTCCTACTTTTGTAAATTTTCATACAAAAAGCGATAACGTTTTTCTCCCCGTAAACATAGTCTAATTTTCATAATTTTTGGAAATGTTGTAGGTATAATGAAAAACTAGGTCCGTACGTTTTTATTATAAATAAATATTGCATACGATATATAAACAAAAAACACGTACAGATCTAGATTAAGTTGTACTGAATGTAATGAGACCAAAATTGTCTCATTTCCTAAAGGTTTGAGGGGTGAAAACGTTATCGCCCGAAACAATATTTATGTAAATAATTGTATGAAATGTAGGTAATTCGCCTTCAAGACTCGCACCGCGTATCGGCACTTCACATTTTATAAAATAAACTTTGTAATTACGTATGGCCTGCCTTGTTGGTCGCAAGCGCTACTGCTGAGAATGAGGTCCTGCGTTCGATTCCCAGGTCGGGCATTTTTATTGGGTTTTTCAATTAGCAACAATTCAACTTTTATCAATTAGCTAAAGATATAAACACACTTCACTTACGAAGTTGTTTTTTCAGCTGGAGGAAGGAAACATCCACATGCGTTTACAAATACCTACTGTAACTTTGATTTTCCCGTTGCTAATAATTACACACATTTATTGTAATTTTAATAGTTATTATTTTCAAGAAAATCTGCCTAGCCTTTTCCCAATTAAGTTGGGGTCGGCTTCCTGTCTAACCGGATGCAGCTGAATACCAGTATTTTACATGGAGCGACAGCCTATCTGAGCTATACAACCCAGTTACTGAGTAATATGATACCCCTTGGTAAGGCTGCTGCTAAGACTGATTGTCAGACTTTCGGGCTTCTGACGACCCGTAACGACTGTCAAAGACCCGCGAATGGCAGCCGGGACCAACGGCTTAACGTGTTTGCCGAGGCACGAGGGTCTTGGTATGTAACGATGGTCACCCATCCACGGACCAACCGCGGCAAATATCGATCGACCCGTGCGGCTGATATGGCTTAGCCATAAGCTACTTTCAAGATTATGTAGTTTATAAATAACATGATGTGGTCTGATAGAATCGAACTGGCTGTAAGCAGTAAGGACATTGCATTAAAAATAAAATGTAATACCTAATCCACACTAATATTACAAACTAGCTTCTGCCCGCGGCTTCGCCCTCGTGGATGTTGGATTTCATGGGTTTTATTTGTTTTGCGCGGAACCCTAATTCTCTTCCTAAAATAAAAGGTTTTACTCCTTATAACATCAGCTATCTGCTAGTGATAGCTAGTGAAAGTTCCGTCCAAATAGGTTCGCCGGTTAGCCGTTCGGAGATTAGCCGGAACAAACAGACAGACAGACAAAAATTGTAAAATTTGTTTTTTTGTTATAATTATTATCGTGTAATACTTTCATATGCATTTAGTAAAATGCTGTTTGACATTGCAGACACCTACTTCAATTTGTATGTATGCGAAACTGTCTGTCTGTCTGTCTCTCTGTCTGTCACCTTTTCACGCCTCAACGGCTGAACGGATTTCGATGTTTAGCACACAGGTAAACTATGACCTGGGTTTTGACTTTTGATAATTTCCGAGCTGCACGCGGACGAAGCTGCGGACAAAAGCTATTAAAAAAAATATAATTAATTATCTAAAGTAGGTAGGTACAAATTAACTTTTGGCAGAGAGCTATGGAACGGAGTATTCTGGATATCAAACTTGTGGACCGGGTTAAGAATACAACAATCCGTTCCATCACTAAAATAACTGATGATAACATTAGCTACGAGTATTATAGTTATGGAACGAAAGGTGCCACACTTGAATGGAATTGGGCTGGACACATCTGTCGCATGTCAGACGATCAATGGGCTTTGGACCCAGTGGGCCCCGCTTAAGGGCAAACGACATTGAGACGGAGATGGTGGGTTTTTTTTTATTTTTTATTTGGCATCTCGTAGTTGGCCTAGAGAGGATGTGACGCCTTAAGCGAACTCAAAGCCTCCAGCCAGGGGCATAAAACTTACAGACTAAGCGACTACACGCTAAGGGCTCCCCCTGTGGGGAACGAACTTCGGCTTAGGGCGTCGCTGGGGGGAGGACAGCAAGATGGGACAGGCTGGATCAAATTAGAGTGATTATTATTGTCAGGGGAGTTTAAAGCTACTGGCTCAGCTACGCCACCAGCTGGCACTGCATTCCCGAGCAAGGGACGGGGGGAGGACGATTACTTCGGGATCATCGCGAGGGACCTCGGCGGCGAGGTCGGAATGTCGATTTGTTTTTGTTCCTACGGTCCCTACTGCTCTCCTGGAGAAGAGTTATGGGGTCGTCGGGATCTGAGAGGACAAGCCTTGGGCGGCGGACCTTACTAATACGGGAGGGGACATAGCTAGCCGCCTCGACAACCAGAGGGTTGCGATGGTTGGTGGCTGAGTCGAAGAAACGCCTGGAATTGCGTTTCAAGAACTGGGAGATGGTGGGAATGTCGAGATCTAAGTGGAGGATTTCGTTCCGAACGAACCAAGGGGCTCCCGTTGCCTTTTGGAGGAAACGGTTTTGGAGGGCCTGCATCCTTTGAATGAGGTGGGGTTTTGCGTGCGCAAACACTGAACCCACATAGGTCATGATGGGGCGAAGGCACGCTGTATAAATGCGCAATTTGAACCTAAGTGACAATTTCCTACGTGCATTCAGAACGGAGTGGAGTCTACCGAGAGCGAAAGCGGCGCGCGAACGCACCTGCTTTATGTGCTCAGCGAAGGAGAGGTGGTGGTCGAGGGTCACACCAAGGTATTTGGCTCGCTTCTCCCAAGGGATCGGCTTGCCGAACATGGTGTTCGGTCGGGGGGCATGGTGGGACGAGCTCCTTTAATAAAGATTGGTCCGTGGCAGCTCTGGACAGAGAGGTGGAAAGAGTAAAAGTCCTTTGTTCAGCAGTGGGACAATAAAGGCTAATATAACAATTTACTGAAATATCTATTAGTAGTGTGAAGGGCTGACGGGTTCACTTCCTTGGGATCAGCAATTAACAGACCATTCTATCCTATATTTCCATCTTATTACAAAACGAGTTCTAACTTTAGTCCAAGCCCAAACCGTTGAACTCGTTATTGTATTATGAACTTATATTGTTTGTGAATTCAGAACACGTCAAAGTTCTTAATACAAAATTGACAACTTAGACTCGGGTTTGACTTCAGTTTTTGTAATTAGAACATCTTTGTTGGAATAGTGTTCGAAATTATAAAATAGCTGATGTTTTAAACCTGAGTCTAAAGACAAAACTTTGTTTTGTAATAAAGCCGTTTAGTTTTAACTCTAGTTTATATTACTTTTCAATATATCTTTTAATAACTAGCTTGTTGGCTCGTCGCCTCCCTATTTCATTATTTATAGATACTATTTGCTCGTCGCCGTCTAACTGACAAGAGTGACAAAAGTCAAACTACATAAATCTTACGTTTTTACTTCAATGTTTGTCTCACATAATCTAGGTTGTACGCTAGAACACTTCTGCACCCTGATTACGAAACACACTATCAATCGGAATCTGAATCATTTTGACGCAAATTGCTAATCCATTGCTTCATATGTTCGAAAAATTTGTCAACGCAATGAATATTGTTGAACTGTCAAAATGAAACTGATTCCGGTTGATAGTGCGTTGCTGGTTGAAGTCTCTACAGTAACACGTCATCGCATTTGTTACCACCCCATATCACTAGCCAGACCAAAAACAGCAGTAGCAGTTATCCAAGCCAAGTATATCGGTGCTAACAATATTAACGTAGAAATACACAACAAAATATAAACCACACTAGATTATAATTCAATTTTCAACCGTATTCACTTATAGAAACGGTGCAAATTAAATGAACAATTGTGCAATTGGCTGCATAGTAGTTCGAAGTACTAGGGCTTCATATAATATAGTTAGCAGATTACCAATGCATGCCCCGCACGCAACGGGAGCCGGGAAGCCATATTTATACTTACTGCAGATTTCTCGCAGAATATGACATGTGTAAACAAAGGTTATTTCAAGGAAATTATTGTTATGTAATTCAATTTAATAAAAATAATATTGAATGTCTGTTTGTTTGTTATTTACATTTACGTGTGAATTGTCATGGGATGTCCACGATAATTAACAAAGCTTTGGGAAAACTCTATCCTGTACTACTTACTCAAACCCTTCTTATGTTTGTCCCTATCCTGTTACCTCGTGTCGGTACAAAATGTCTTTCTCTCCCATTATTCCCTGTCAACAGCCACTCCTGTCACTCCCTTTTCATTCACCCCCACATCATTTCTTTGGTATTCCTCAAAATAATCTATATCTATACAAATAATAAAGCTGAAGAGTTTGTTTGTTTGTATGGTTGAACGCCCTAATCTCTGGAATAAACATTTCTCAAATCCCTCGTCCCGGACATGATAGCCCAATTCTTGTGGACGGCTATAGGCTATTTAACATCACGCTAAGACCGATCAAAAAAAAAAAAATTGAAAGCTCGCTAAACAAAAACGAAGTTGGTAATTGCGTGGGCAGACGATGCGATGCGACGGTGTGGGCTGAGGGACAAGAAATTTCACGCGGACGAAGTCACGGGCTGAAGTATTATGGTTGATCGAAAATGTGCTAAAAGAAAATGAACTAAGAGAACCTAGTCAAAATATAATAAGCCAGTCATCAAAATGGAACCGAGGTTCTCTGTCTAGCTAGGGTGCGCCTGATCTACACATTACTATCGTCATTCTTTAAGACTGCTTATTGAAAGAGCGACTAAAAAGTTCACTTTAGTCTGGCTAAATCCTCATTTATATTCAATCCAAAATTTCCCTTTTGAAACGGAACGGTAGGAGTTAACTGGCAGAAATGTGTCGGTAATGAAAAAGCGCTTTGCCCTGTTGACCCATGTTTTTTTTAATACAAAAACAAAAGCTTTCGACTAGATAGATGGCTCTGTATTAATAAATAATAGTAGGTCTTTACCTATGAAATTGCCGACTTTTGATACCGCCTAGTGTGAAGATCAATATCTTTTATTCTCTTTAGAATTCCAAATTCAAATGATATTTATAATAAAGCATGACATTTAAAAAAAAATCTTGTTTTCGCGCCGTTCAATTTTTCTTTGATATCGTTGTTTCTGTACCTATGGAAAAATTTAATTTGCGCGCTATTTTCGAATACGAGTTCCGTCGTGGCACCAACGCAACACAGACAGCAGGCAATATTAGCGACGTGTATAATACTATGGACAAACGCACGGTGTGAAAAACGCCATTATACAGCGAAATGAACTTCGTTGCAACCAGTACCCTAATTGCGTAATAAACTATCAACCGGAATCTGAATAATTTTGAACCCAAATGCTAATCCATTGCTTCATATGTTCGAAAAATTTGTCTGATCGACAACGTAAATAACGCAATTAATGTTGTTGAACTGTCAAAATGAAACAGATTCCGATTGATAATGTGTTACCCAATTACCCCGCGGGTGTCCCACACCTCCCGACAACCATATCATCGAGATTCAGGTTATCACAAGTAGTTCTAGTTCATAATCAGATAAGATAGAATTAAATATTTTGGGAATAAAGAAAAAGTATTTTAGGCCATTGATAACCGAATGTTTACTCACGATAGAATTTATCAATCGAAAGAATTCTGTTACTGATACCAAATATTTACCGAGCCGATTTCTTTTTACGTTGGATGATGGATTATTCAATTGAATATCTAAATACAAAGTAATCAAGAATTTTATTTAGCCCAGAAACAAAAGAAGCCTTTATCAAATATTACTTTCAGGCATTTTATCTTAAATAAATAAAAAAAACTTTTTATCAGTCTGTGCAAAGCTCGTTTTGTCATACATAATCCATGAGAACAATACTGTCCAATCAAGAGACATAGTTTTTTTTGTCTTAGGCTGAGGCCAAACGAACGTAATTTTTTGAGCTGTAAGTCGCGTAAAATCAGTTCAGGAATTTACGCTGCATTCGGTTTCATACTAAAATCCTATTTGTGCCACACGGCGACGCAAAAATAAAGTTGCATGGACCTTGTCCTTTCTCTATTTTCTTTGATATTGATTCCTAGGATCTATGTCAACAAAATTCTTCAAAAAAACTTACAAACTAAGTTGTAGACAAAACATGTCGTGTATGTCTATTTCCACTCATTGAATTCTTGAAACTCCACCCGTTAAATTCCAAAGCATTCAAGTTATTTAACCATTACACTGACAGTGATAGTTAAGTTAAGAGAAAACTTAGTAGTAACTTATGTGCCGAACCTTAGAGGAGAATTTATGTTTAAAATGCCGCCAAGAAATGTTGGAGAAATCGTTGGAAGTTTAGTTGAAGACTCTCTTATGGATTTAAGTTGATATGTGTTGTCTGTGCCATAGACTCTGTGGTTTAAAAGATAAGGAAAGGTAAATGGTAAATCGTAAAGATGTTAAAAGCTTTAGCGGTCATAGAATCTAAAAAACTTTATTAACTGTGGTACAGATTGTATTGGGAACTTGGGGGTTCGTTTATTATTTGGATTTAAGTAGGTACTTCTTTTAAACGTTGCGCACTCCACTTTTTAACCGACTTCAAAAAAGGAGGTTCTATATTCGTCCCGTATGTATGTATGTAAGTTTGTATGTCCGCGATTTTCTCAAAAATGTATGTACGAAGTTATATACATAAATGTACCGTATCTCCGGCATTTCTAAGCGGATTTTAATGATTCTTCTTTTCGTTCGTCTTGGGCTTATGTAGGTAATTATATATTTAACTAAAATGGAAAAATAAATTTATTAAAAAAAAACCGACTTCAAAAACCTAAAAAGAATAAAATAACATTCATAAAAAACTTAACAGCTTCTGTAGTCGGTGTCTTCAATTCTTCAATGTTAATGCACCTTACCTTGGCACCGACATCAGAAGCTGTTAAGTTTTTTTAAGAGTTATTTTATTCGTTTTAGGTTTTTGACGTCGGTTTTTAATTTTTTTAAAGATTTCTTTTTAATTTCTATGTTTTCTTATTTACTTTTTCTCTAAAAAAATATTTATATTTAAACTTAGTAATATTGTTGTTGCCTTTGGAATCTTACGTTCTGCAGTCTTTCATCAATATTTGTTTAGTAGTTTCGCTGTTAAAAAGTTTTCTTCCGTAATAGAACTACTTTGTTATGTATCTATCTATTTTTTCGAAGACAGCATAAGTTCATATACCATTAATATATCATCCATTTCCTTCTTTGTAAATATTTTAATGTTTATTACTTGAATTATTTTAGATACAAAAATATCGAATATATGAGACTTATTGACGGCGACATTTTAGGCGATAATTATGCTGGTGATAGCATCTTACAACAGGTTCTTCCAACGAGCCGAAAATCATAAACACACTTCATTTGAAACAGTCTGGTGGTTTGTACTCTCAACTGTTCCCGTCACTTTTCCGATTTCCTTCTGCTATTATCAACCAATTGGAGTGCCAATTTGGCATGAAAAATATATTTTTTACAAGATCAAAATCATTCAAATTAGGCTGAGAATCAGCCAAAATCAAAATCTATAAGTAGATAATTATTTCTTCAAATTAGGTTGAGAATCAGCACTTTTTGAACGATTTGCCAGCGAGCCATTATGGAGCGCGTTTCCTGGGGGTTCGAATTTAGGACCATATAAGGAGTACAACACTGTGCGCCAAAATCATCACGAACGTTACCCAGAAAGGCGCTAAGCTCAAGTGGGACTGGGCCGGACCCAGATGTCAGATGACAAAATTAAATGGGCTAAGAGAACCACCGATTGGGTCCTACTAAACGCACGACGAAATCGCGGCAGACCGAGACGAAAATGGCGGGACGAACTTGACTCCTATTGAAAGGACTGGCGGACAGTAGCAAAGACAGAATTGTGTGGAAAAGGCAGAGGGAGGCCTTCGCCCTGCAGTAGGACAGTACAGGTTACTTAGATAGATAGAGAGATAAATCAGTCCCCCAAAACGCCCATCCTTCACCACTTCGAGAAGTGCCGCGACAAACTTCCCAGAAGTTTGGTTATTACTCTATCACACTTATTTGCATGAAATTTGCCACAAAGAAGATAAAGTAATTATTTATACATAATTATAATACTTTTTATCAGGGTACGTGAAGTATTTCCCCACGAATGAGAGTAAAACTGTATTAAACCGGGAACATTAATTTGGTATGAAAAAGATAAATGTAATGTAATAAGCTAGTAGATCTAAGGCGTATTGCTAGTATATCTGAATGAGATGAAATCAAAAGTATCCGGAAGTTGCTCATATTATCCAAACATTCGTTATAAGTAATTATGTATAGTTTATAGCCGATAGCCGAGCACAGATAAGGACAGGTTTTGATGTACGTTTCATTACATATAAACAAGAATTTTATTCAACGAACTACTATAATATTGCTTACGATATTTTACGTAACTTTAATAATAGGTATATTTTTTTTGTCGAAATGGAATCTTATATTTCTAATTGAACTGTTACGGACACTTCCATTACGAGTGCATATATTTATAGGTATAGGTATCTTGGCAAGGGGGCGTTCATTCATTCGGTGAAGCGATTTTGGCGATTTTTCAAGCCTTTCCTTAAAAATGCGTATTAAAATAGTGTAAATACGTTAATCTGTGCTTAAGTGCGTTGGATTTATTTAAATAATTATTTTGCAAAATATGTACTTGTTTTTTCACCCAGTTTTCTCGCAGTTGTACACTGCTGTTTTTTGCGAGAAAAAAATTACGTGATATTTGCCGAGACCCCCTCTCCCCACGTGAGATTGGGTGAGATTCACCTCGACCCCCTCCCCCCCCTAAACGTCTCACGTAATTAAGTTCGCGCGTTGTTTCTTGCGAGAAAAAAAATTACGTGATATTTGCCGAGACCCCCTCTCTCCACGTGAGATTGGGTGAGATTCGCCTCGAGCCCTCCCCCTAAACGCCTTACGTAATTAAGTTCGCGCATGTATGTTCACTTAGTGCAACAAAAACATTGTCACTTTTGTTACATACATATAACAATACATACATAAACTCACGCATTCTTCCCATGGGGGTAGGCAGACACTACAGAACACCACCTGCTACGATCCTTACATACTCCGTTTACATTCACTGGTCATACACACATACCGGTTGCAAGTACTACGCAAAGTGAAGAATATCACCAATAAGGTCACTATGTGTCGTCCTAGGGCGTCCCCTCCCGGCGTTTCCACTCACATCTGCCTTGTAAAATATCTTTTGTTAGTCGCCTTTCACTCATCCTCTCAACATGGCCAAACCATCTAAGCATGTAAGCATAATCTTTTAAATTTTTAGGGTTCCGTACCTCAAAACGAAAAACGGAATCCTTATAGGATCACTCGTGTGTCTGTCCGTTTGTCACAGCCAATTTGCTCCGAAACTAATGGACCGATTAAGTTGAAATTTGGTATACATCTGTATTTCTGTGACCCAAACACGGACGTGTAACGTAAATAAATAAATTTTGAATATGGAGGTCAACTTTGGGTGGCAAATAAGAAAATTTTAAAAAAAGTTTTGAAAACTGTACCGTGTATATCGTGTGTGTATCAAATGAAAGGGCTTACATAAGAGTCTCAAATGTATTTTTTTATAATTTTAAAGTTATTTAAGAAAATAGACGAAAATTGACCATTGCCCCTTTATCTCCGAAAGTACTGAGCCTAAAATTTTGAAAAAAATACAGAAAATAGTTCAATACCTATAGAGTACAGGAAAACCTATAAGAAGTCGATGGTTTTATTGTGCGTACAAACTTACATTTGTCCATAGATAGACTGACAGACTGTGTCGCACCATAAGGGTTCCTTTTTACCATTTTGGTACGGAACCCTAAAAAAAATTTTTCATCAGTAGCATCTAGCGTTGCAAAAACCCCTATTCCTCACAATACAACCTAATAATATTTTATCACTTTATTCTCCATTCCATATAAGTCCTCACCCGGTGTCGAACCGCCGATCTCGTGTATCGATACATAAACAATTGCCAACAGTCTCCAGTTCGCGCCTTATTCGTGATCATGACTTATTAAACGAGATGTTTTGCCGACTCCACACTATAAATTAAATCTGATAAGTAAGCGAAGAAGCAATGTATGAAGAATTGTGATATTTTATCGCTGGACCATGTTGGAGGAAAGTTGCAGTAGTTTAGTTGGAACAAACATCATTTTGCCTAAAACTTTGGTTTACTTGGAAAGCGGCCGTAACGGCCGTCAAGAAAATCTGTCATTTTCACCAGTACTTGACATTAAATCAAACCCCGTCCCCCAAAGATTTAAATCGTTAGATTTTACCTCACTGTACTTAGTCACAAGAAAAATTGTCCATACTGAGAAGAGTGAGCTAACACATTATTCGCAGCGGTTCCATGATAATGAAATGCGAGTACCTTTTGACGCGGTAGGACGAATCTAACGATTTAAATCTTTGCCGCTGTCATCATCTCTTCTAAGAAACCGTAGCGTTAAGCGTCTGATGATTTGTGACTTAGGTTAAGCTTTTTTATTCTCTTAGCTTCATAAGAATGTGTCCATGAGTCGCTAATTTCAAGTAGAGTTGTTTTCAGAGCTGTTCACCTTAGTGTTAAAAGCAACAAGACCACTCTGGCTAAATATCAATTGGATATATTCGATAGTTAATATCAATTGAATAGTTCCTACATCTTTTGGCGCTACACTCCCAAGTTTTGCGCACCGACCTTTTTATACACACAGACACGTTTTTATCAGCCTTGTTTGAAGTAGCAAACATTAAAATTAAAATATAGGGTTTAAATACACCAGTGGCGAAAGCACCTTATAACACGATTCCTACCGGCTTCCCTTCGGAGGTTCGGATTAGCAACTCTACCGCTATTAAAAAATGCCACAGTCAATAGTGTCAGCATTGCAAAAAATATAGTTACACTATGGGTATTTAATTAACCATAACATTCAAACGACAAAAATGCCTTTTTGTCATAGCTTTGAATTACAACAAAAACAAAAAATTGTTCTGAAATAACCCGGCGCCAAAACATCATAATCGTGAACTAAAAATTCATATAATAGCGATCCCGTTATGACGTCACTTTAGGTGACGTGGCACCGCTTGTTATAGACGAGAGCAAGCCGCTGTACAACGGGTTATGATGGAGATAGATATAGAAAAAATGCGCCAGCGAAAACGAGATGAAGAATATTACATATTTTATTTAGTTTTCACTTGTTCAACTGTATTCTATTCGATTCTTTATATTCCTATAATAATTTTCTTTATTTCTCTAAAACATTAATAGTTTTGTTTGTGTAGTGATAGCGTCTTTTTGGTTCTGCTATTTGACGATAGATGGTGTTAAATGAAGTAAAAAAAAGACTTTTATTTTTAAGTTAGTAAATTCATTTTTACTTTATTGATACGTAAGTTAAGACCGGCCTTACTTCGGCTTCTCTCTTACAAAAATTCACACCTCGCCGCTGATACGTATACATACACGGTGGTAACACGATTTGATAAAGTTAGTTCTATAGAATAAATTCGCAAAGTTACCTCTTTTCCTCTACTTCCCTACTTAAAAAAATAAATAAATAAGTCATTTAATATTATGATTACTTTACTAAAATAAAGTTCCTAGATGACTGAAGCGTTTATACACGACAGTTTTTATTCAATTTTATTTTAGAGCAATATGATGAAAATAACAACGAAAAAAATTGAAAAAGTGCAAAAGTGGGGTTATTTTCTTTACTCTACACTTTAAAAAAAAACAGACTCGGTGCGCCCTTAAGTTGATTATTTGAGATTGAGATATTTGATTAATTACGGACAAATTCTAGTATAGTTAAATCTTCTATCGTAGCATAAGCGCTTTCTCACCTCTTCCACGTCCCATTCCTGGTTCTTTAGACACATACAAACATGGTTACCTGGACTTAAAATCAACATCGCACAAACCTTTTTGCTATTTTTCCCACAAAGTTAATCTTCTGATCATATAACCCGCTATAACAAGAGCTCGTAACCCGAGCAATATTATATTTCGTCGTGCCAAAGTTTATGTTACAAGTAAGCAGTTGTGTGTGGCCATTGTGGCCAATGACTCCATGGCTTATATAGCTACTGAGTTATCGGTGCTGCCCATCCGGTCGAGATATGAAGACATTAACAAGACTAATGAGGTAGAAACTGAGTAGGTATTGCTAATGAGGAATGTGGCTTAGAAAAATGTCTTTGGAGTATATGTACTAGAAATTAATCTTCCAGCATTGATCGAAATATAGCATCGATATCATTTGCTACAGTTCAGTACCCCAAACTCAACCTTTAGCATTTATTTCAAACCAACTTCTGCCCGCGACTTCGTCCACGTGAAATTTCTTGTTCCCCGACCCACCCCGTCGCATCGCATGGCCCGTGCTATTACTTCGGTTTTGCTGAGCGTTTTTCTGAGTTCTTTTGCTCGGCTCCTAAGGGTCCTAGCGTGATTTTAAATAGCATGTAGCCTTCCCCAAGAATTGGGCTATCAAATGCAAAAATAATTTTTCAAATCCGACGGGCAGTTTCAGAAATTAGCCAAAAAGAAACTAACGATGCGATGCGACGGGGTGGATCGGGGGAACAAGGAATTTCACGCGGACGAAGTTTCGGGCAGTAGTTAGTATTATATTACAAAAACCCTGTTGTTCCTTTTAACACATGATTGTACTCATGATAACAAACAACTTTTACTATGGGACCAAATTGGAATTCGCGAAAAAAATCAGCTGTCCCATACATTTTTGTTCGCATAACTCGTCAAAATGTAGGGAGCAGCCGATTTTTTTTCGCGATTTCAGGTTTGGTCCCATAGCTTAGTAAAAGTTGTTTGTTATCATGAGTACAATCATGTGTTAAAAGGAACAACAGGGTTTTTGTTACATATTGTATACAATAGGCACTACAAGTGTGGCGGATCAGAGGCTGTTTTTTAACCGACTTCAAAAAGGAGCTGGGGGCTTACTCTTCAAACTAATTTTAATTCCAATCTAAAACCAATCCGATTCCAATACCAATTTTGCAGTCACGTGATTCGGTACTCTTGAAAACAATTTTGTCAGCATTGGATTGAAATTGGGAATGCCCCGCGATTGTTTTGTTACGCGTGAAGTTAGCTATTTTACAGGCCGCAATAGTGTTGTTCAACTCATTACGATAAACGGGTAATAGGACTTTAAAATGTTTTATCCTTTAAATCACAAGGCTATTAAATAAATATGATATAAACAGTTGTTTAATTAATTAATTGTTACATATTAAATTCATTTGGGCGTAAGAAAATGATTAAAATCATAAAATTAACTATGACTTAGGCTGCGTGCGCTAGGATCGTTGCCTACACTATATAAAAAAAAGACGGCGTATAGGTTCTCCAATTTCAAAAATAAAGTCAAGTGGTCTTACGAATTTTAAGTGAATAGTGAATTCGAAATGTAGTTTGTTTAGAAACTTGAAGTTTGTTTAGAACAGTATCTGGTTCGCGTTTGGTTCCTTGTTAGTAAAATAATTAACTAATTCAGTTAAGTGTTAGTGTATACAGTTAAGTGGTAAGTAAAAAATATAAAATCATACCTACTTATGTTATTATTTAAAGTAGGTACCTAATGTTTTTAAAACTTTAATTAATGAAGTATTTTTGTTACCTAGTTATTTTCTTGGTCTATGTTTTAAATTATAATATGTTGTACATAATAAAAGTTTTCGCATTTGAGTTACAATGGCAAATCGTCTTAGTTACGCCCAATTAGAAGGTTTGGTAGAATTCTTGAAACAAAACCCAGGCATAGCTAAAGGTAATTCAAAATAATGAAGTAGGTATTAATAATCATTATATACCTACAGTAATTTCATTGAAATTAATGCGTATTTTTAGTATTGGTAGATCTCCTCAAACAAATCCTTATTCACTCTATAATTTGCTTTAAATTCGTCTTCATTCATAGAAAAAGCTTTGTCCGTATAACGCATCATCCGACGCTCATCTCGTCTCTGTTTCAATTGTTTTTTATGGAAATTATGTAAAACATTGTATATTAATGCTAATCGCGCCATATTTTACACTTATTATTTACGGAAAACCACTTAAAACGCAAAACAATTTCTAAAAAGTTACACTTTTGTTATTGGAAAAATCACAATCAACAAACAATTCCAACGCAATATTAACGCAATACACAGCTATCAAAATGAACTCAAGAGTAGCGTTTACCGCACGCCAAGTCCGATCCCGATTCCACTTAGTTCCTCCTAATGGACACGCAATTCAATAACAATATGGCGCTAGCGTCGAATTCAAGAGTACGAAACGATAAAATTCCAATGTCGATCGGTCGGAATTGGAATCAAGAGTAAGCACCCAGGTTTTTAGGGTTCCGTACCTCAAAAGGAAAAAACGGAACTCTTATAGGATCACTCATGTGTTTGTCTGTCTGTCCGTCTGTCACAGCCAATTAATTAGCTCCGAATGTAATGGTCTGATTAAGTTAAAATTTGGTACACGTATGTATTTCTGTGTCCCAAACACGGACGTGTAATGTAAATTAATGAATTTTGAATATGAGAGGCAGACAAGAAAAAAAAATGCAAACTGTACCGTGCGATATATCAAATGAAAAGGCTTGCTGTGAGGGTCTCAAATATATCGCACCTTGAAAACAAAAGTGGCGTTATACAAAAATTAAAGTTTTTCTCTATGTCCATTTAAAGCTTTTTTGACGCAGTATTTTGGTCAATATCTTAGCAAATAACTGAAATAAAAGACTGCAATTTGACTTTCTTACTCTAAGTTTTATATATACTGAAAATATGCCAGTAAATTATGCAGGTATTTAGAAAACATAGTTTTGATAATGCCACTTTTGTTATCAAGGTGCGATATATTTTTTTTTTTACTTTTAAAATAAACGCTTTTAAAGTTATTTAAGAAAATAGACGAAAATTGACCATTCCCCCCCCCCCCCCCCCGTTTATCTCCGAAACTACTGAGCTTAAAATTTTGAAAAAAGAATACAGAAAATATTTCTATATCTATAGATTACAGGAAAACCTATAAGAAGTCTCTGGTCATAAAATAACATGGTAAATCTCTCAATATTGTGCGTACAAACTTACATTGTCCATAGTTAAGCGAAAATGATCCAATTCGTTACCTTTTCGTTTAACGATGGACATTTGCAGTTGGAATGTATGAGAGAACATGCTTTTCAACTACAATGTTAAGTTTTTTCTTGGGATAAATTCATCCCAACTACGGAACCCTTCATTGTGCGTGGTCCGACACGCACTTGACCGGTTTTTATTTTGATCTATTGTCATCAATTTCTATTTTATTAATTTTGTCAATCGTTTAAATTGCATTTAGTAGACGATCAATTTGCGCATCATTAAGTATCAATTACGTCAAAATTGACAAGTGTTATTGATCGTTAAGAGAGACGTTATTCGCCAACGACTCTTCGTTTGTGGACTTATTTGGGGGTAGGTAAGTCTTATCCACGTCATTCAAACTTTCTCTCATTCCTTTTAAAATTCCAGTTCCTCATACAATAGAGCCAATCCACTGCATATCAAGTTAACAAGTAAAGCATAGTCAAATATGAATATATAATGCGTCTGGTATTGTCACCAGGCTGTCAGTGAGTCAGGCAAGTAACGAAATAACAGAACACACCCATTCCAACTTTACATACAATCAGCTCCATTAAAATAATCATTATAGCGACGGTGTACGGTGAAAATATTAGTATTTTGTGTGCACATATAGCTTAGGAAAGGGTAGCTTTAAGGCACCATAACAGTCGCGGCACGCGACGCGTATCGCGCCTGTTTATAGGTTTTTATGATCCCGGCGCTCGAGCCGTGTACTGCCTCGCGCATTTAGTAGGTAGATATTTAATAAAAAGTAAGTTCAAGAACTAAAACCCGACTACTGTTAAATCACGCTGTAAAAAGTATGAAACAAGAAAATATTCTCATCTGTGACAGACACATCAAAAATCCGGAGTCACGCGTAGTCTGTCGATATATGCCTTAGCATGACGTGTGACTCCGGATTTTTAATTTGACGCGCACACTATAAAAAAATATATATGCAGGCGAAGTCACGGGCAACAGCTAGTGTAATATATATATGCCTTTGTAACGACCGGAAAAGTATGGAATTGGGTGTTAGAACTATTAGATAATCTAAATAAATATTTGCCTTTACGTAGAAAGTACAAAAAAAAAACTTAAATCGATGTACTCGATACGAGGATTAAGTATTGCATAACGCTTTGTATTTACAAGTTCCTTACGTAAGTGTTTACATTTGCCAATTTGTTTTAATTTAATCAATTATCTGTATTTACGCCCCTCTTCTCGTCATGGTTTAACCTTATATTTAACTTATATTTAATTTAAATATCTTAATCTTTTCTCCGCTTAGGCGCACCTTAGCTGTCGACAGTCTCGGGCACCATGGCCTATCCTGCTGCAGGAGTGCAGGTCACATAGCACGGCACGCCAGCATCAACGATATTATTCAACCAAACGGCTTGGGTCTCTTGCCATCGTCTACGTGACGATGGCAAGAGACCTAGACGGCATAACGTTGTTGCTTTAGAAGGTGGGGAGGCCTCTGGTGTGGGACGCAACCTGTGTCGATATCCTTGCGCCATCTCATGTTCCAAGCTCGGCGTTCTGTGCTGGCGCCGTAGCTGCGGCTGCTGAGACACTGAAAATATTGTAACCTATCTATGTTAATGTTCTATGTTAATGAGTTTGGTTTCCGCACTTAATCCTTCAAGTGGACCATTGTACGTGAGCCATGGCTTGGGGGAATATTGTAACCTTATGGGTAACTACAGTTTTGAGCCGCTTGGAGGTCGAAACGCTCGGGTACGAATGCGCTTCTTCATTTCTCGCCAACTGGTCGACACTTTACATGGCCAGAGGGCTAGCTCGTTCTTTGGCCAAAGAATTAGCATTGACATTTAACGTGGCAATGCAGTCAGTCTTCTGGGCACGTTTCCGGATGACAGCGATGCGGTCGAGTACTTCGACGCCTAAATTTCCTACTTCTTATTTCTGTAGTTAATTAGTTAGAATTTAATTTTGTACATACATGGTGGAAATAGTTAATTGTGTTATACAGGGTTATTTGTAAAACACCAGTAACCTCTTAAGGGGTCATTGTACTCATCATTATGAACAACTTTTACTATGGGACCAAACATGAAATCGCGAAAAAAAATCAGCTGTTCAGTACATTTATGTTCGCATAATATAATAATAAATATTGTATATAAAATAAAAAGTTTCATATACAATATCTTAATTATTCAATCCGTACCCAAATTGCGTAACAGACTATCAATCAGAATTGATTTAATTTTCACAGTTCAACAACCATTGCATTATTTACGGTTTTGAAAAGACAAATTTTTCGAACAAATGAAGCAATAGATTAGGAATTTGCTTCAAAATTATTCAGATTCCGATCGATAGTGTGTTACGCAATGGTTATTAAATTATTCATAATCACTACTCTACTAATTCGCACTTAATATCTTCTTACTTCAGACGTATAGAACGATACAAACTGGGAGACATGAAAGTGGGCTATTCTGCAACAATTATGGTTACCAATCAGGAGTACCTATGTAATAGTTTTCCAAGAACAATTAATTGAGCTGCAATAATTACAACTATTACACGAATCAGGTCAATACGTTGTACAAATAAATTGAACGCTTCTCTCTACATTTTCTGTGCTAAATCATCGTGAAATATGCCGATTTGTCGAACATTCGTTCGCACCGGCCGGGCTGGCATTACAAGCGAGCTAATGGCGGTAATAGCTCGTGAAACGGTAAACTGCACACTTGATCATCTAAATCGATGTATTAGCAGTTAAAATCGGTATTACTGAGTTTTATTGATATTATCGGCATTTATCTTTAAACCACTTTCCTACAGTTACCGTGAATGGTAAATGACGATTACTAATTTCTGAATTGGGAACAGTTACTGTAAACTCCTGATTAACAAATGCCTGGATTTACAAATAAACGTAATTAGTGCTATAGACTTCTCTGAATCTACGGTACTTCACACCATAAACAGAGCTACGTAATAACTGTTAATCATCGTAAGAAAAACAAGTTCTCATAGCACAAATCACGGAGGGCGTTCCTATTTCTGGCTGATGCTGTCTCTGATATCAATATGACGCCCATCAGTCAGATGTCAGACTCCAAGTGATAAAGACGTCTCGATAAATCATGACATATTTGTCTCGATCCATAATCAAACTTATTAATTTCACGCCAAGAAAAATTGTTGCAAAAAGTCACGAAGAATGTTAGAACTTTCTACAGGGAACATATTTCATACATGTTACTTTTATCGTTAAACACTGCGACCGTATGCTGCCAATACCTTCTAACATTTTTACCGAAATATGTTTTTTTGCGCCATCTATTAGCTCGTATCGTAATCTTTGAAGTGAAAACATATCCTCAAACTTGTCCTCAAAGCACTTAGGAGGTATTGGCAGCATACGGTCGACTGTATGCTTTTGAATTATCATTTAATTGGTATGAATTGATTTCTTTGACATGACATGATAAAATTGTATAGTCGATCTAAAACGATCGTTTTATAAACATCAATTTTACAATGTCTGACGTTTCAACAAGCCTCGTGGTAACAATCATCGTTTTATTTTCTTTTTATAAATATATTTCTTTATCTTACTTTGTTAGTAGTTACTTCAGCTTGTCTTGAATGATAAACTAGATAACCAGATGAGATCACTCCGGAACGAAACCTAACGCCATGAATTCTTGATGATTCAAACGCTAATCCCTTTCATTTCCTCCACAGGTTCAACAAGCGACGTGATATCTTTTTCCACGAAGAAGGTAAGAATTAAGAAAAAATATTTCTTTATTAAAAACCTTTTTGGACTAAACCAGATCAATGACCTACTTAAACGAAACTGACCGAAAAAATCGGAATGCAAGCAAATCATAAACCTAATTAGAATAGAAAATGATTTGCCAAATAGCTTTAATATGTATGTAGGTTAATTATAAAAGTTATCATCATTTTAAAAACATGAACGCATTACATAACTATTATTATGAGGCGTAATAAATTGATTTAAGATGAAGCTAAGAGTAGCTCCATCGGCAACGCAAAATAAAATTATTGTTCATAATTATTCATGCTAGAGAATTACTCAATAAAATAAGATACGTATATTATCCGATTTCTACGCTTTCTTCAACATTTGCAATAAACTATACACTAACATAAGAATGTGGGTTATGTATGATGTTTAACTTACTTGTTTATTTATTTAGTGGGCCACGAGCGGCTTTTGTGCCATAGATAATCTATTTTATCTATTATATCAGCACGGTATGGAATATGGACATATTAGCACAGTATAAAAATCATACAGTAGGACGACGCCTTTGATCTTGTGTAAAATGCCGACATCGTCTAGACAGTAACGCATCGGCCGGGGTTGTCACAAATAAACAATATTTACAAAATTATTTATTTATTGCAGATCATCCGCCATCTTGGATTTCAAAAAGGATGGCTTTTCTTTTTCGTAACAAGCACCCCAATTATACTCAAAATTGACACCCATATCTTATTATAACAAAATGACGTCCGCCATCTTGGATTTCATAAAGGATGGCTTTTCCTAATAAGCACCCCAATTATACTCAAAATTGACACCCATATCAAATTATAAAAAAAATGACGTCCGCCATCTTGGATTTCTAAAAGGATGGCTTTTTCGTAACAAGCACCCCAATTAGACTCAAAGTTGACACACATATCATACTATAAAAAATTAGGTCTACCATATCGAAATTCACCCTTAGTAAATAATAAAAAAGTCCACCATCTTGACACGGAACATACAAACAAACACTTTCACATTTATAATATTAGTAGGATTTCCAAACAGATGGAAGCCGTGTGCGATAACCTATTAACATTTTTTTTTACCGTGCGCCGGTCGACCATTTTATTAGCGTTATCAACGTGGCACGACATTACAAATAAAATTATTTATGTACTCTACAATAACAAAACAGATTTATTTACCTTACTTCTGTGCGTGGAAGCAGATGAAACCGCAGATCTTTATTTATGTAAGATGAAGACTTGCAATCACTCACAGCACACTTTGCATGCACCATTTTAAATAAAAAATAAACACTTGTCGGCCCTGAATGACGTATCCCGAACTACTGACATCGTTTTGTTCGCAGTTCGGGATCGGCTTACCCGCCCCTCACACCCCGCACGATTGCCCTGTCTAGACGTCTTCGTTGGACGACTGTATGACTTTTAGACTGTGATATTAGTCTACTGAAAGATGTTATGAATCGTAGATTAAAATAAAGTCACGCCAAAGACTCGGATCTTTATTTAAATAAAATGATATCGAAATATAATTTGTTTTTTTCATTCACAATCATTGCAGAATTTCCAAGCAGCCAATAAATATTTAATTTTTTGAGTTTGGTAATTTTTGTTTCTGTATTTGGCACCAAGGCATTTAAGAGCATCCATTCTTGATGGAGTCATTACTTTTATTAAGACAGTAGTGAGCTTTTTTTTCGTTTGGTGGACGTGGGAATCTTTGTCCGGTGCGTCATTAGAAAGTGATAAAATATATTTTAAGTACCTGCAAGTGAAACGTTACGTCATTTGGTTATGAGATTTCTAATAAAGTGCTTTCTTTGCATTATGGAAGGAAAAGTCTGTTTTTCTTGGGTGTCGATTTGCATTGCATAGGGCTTAGTGAAAATATGAGCAACAGGTTTGGTTGCGTTGATGTGCTTTTCCTTTTTGTTCTACCGATGCTTTCAATATATTAAAATGTCTGAATTTATAACTATAAGTATTTGCTTAATTTTTTAGGTTGATTTTCTGTGATCGGATACTTAAAACTAACCTCAGCTATTCCAATAGGAATTAGTATTTTTTCTCTAAAGAGACCAGTCAGTATTAATGTCATATTCACATAATTTGTGCAGCAATTCAAATATCATTTTAGTGGAATGACTCAGCAAGTCAGCAACTGGTTTACCGGGGTCGATTCCCTATTTGGGGAAAGTATTTTGTAGCTTTGCAACAATATTAGTAGGTACAGGCTTTCCTGTGTAAATATTTTAAAGGTATTACCTACGTCCTAGGGAGTTCTTGTGAATTAATTGATAGTAACAAATTTATGGAAGTTCTGAGAAGAAGAACGCTAATGAGGATAAAATACACCCTCTTTGGACTTAAATGACTTCAGTCTTGTTTTTTTGACAAGTGTTGTAAATCGTGTACATTGTCAGAATCACCCAAATATTTCTAGTGCTTAAGGTGAAAGCGCCAGGGTATGTTTTTTGCAATTTGCAGGTCAGTATTAGATTGTACCAATGTTTATTTGAAAATTATTCGCGACTATAACAAATCTGTATTTATAGAATTATAATAATTAAAATCATCAATACAATTTTCTAAGTGCATATTACTATATTGAATGACTATTTCATGAAATCTTGACATTTGAGGTCTTTTCTAACTTACTAATTCTAATTATTATAATTCTGTAAATATATGTTTGTTACAGTCGCGCATTATATTTTAATTAACATAAAACCTAATACTGACCTGCAAATTGCAAAAAACATAAGAATATTTGAATTTCGCGGGCTACCTCTTCCCCTTAAAACCACAGAGTATCTACAGCAGTAGCGCAAGACGCGATGAAAATCTGTGTAAAATTATGCAAGAATCATTTTGTTCTCTAGTTTCTTTCTACCGTTATCGCTATAGGCGCCATTTCTATAGTATATTCTTTTTTTGCAATCGACATTTCAATTTTATCGTCATCCGACTATAATCCTGTTCTAAGCCGGACGTTTGGACGCATATATTCTTGATGAACGAAGGATTATCGGTCACTACGCACTATGGCTTATAGAAAGACTATTAATTTAAATATTCATCTTAACATACCTACTCACTGTCTATTTTTGTTAGATAAGAGGCCTAAATTACATACCTACTTTTAAATTACGTTTTCCTTCGATTTTCTAGCCAATGATAGCCGAAAATAAAACTTCTTTAATAACTAGGGAAACCGGTGTTGCAGGATATGATAGCACCTACTAATTTATTTAGATGTACCTACGTTTTAAATTAATTTGTACTGATGTTAATCTCATATCGTATTATCAATTTAAGAAAATCCTTACTTTTTATTGATGTTTTTAGTATGAGGTAATATGATGGGAGTTCAAACTGGTTTAATTTGATTTGGGTTCGACATTGAAGTCCAAGGTTATGAAGGAAAAAACGTTGATAAAACATCAAATTACTGGTTTTGAAGTTTTGAAGCAACAAACAATATAATATACTTAAATGTTATCTATTATGACTCTAATTATCTCTTATTATGTAGGTAAGTTTTATTAGAATTTCAAGATTTGCTAAATTCTATTAAACCTAATCTTCATACAATTTCATTCATAAAAAGCAAATGGTCACTATTGAATCTACCAATCAACACTACTTCGCGAATCTTAAAAATAAACCTACACATCTTCATTCATAAAAACCAAAATGGCCAACCCAATCGACACTACTACGCGAACTATTCGATTTTCAAATTCACAGTCAGTAGGTACAGTAGGTATGCCAAATGAGTCAGTACTTGTGAACTTGAGTTCCGAGACAACTGTGTTCTTGGAAAAAATCTAACATTCTCGACCACCTTACTTATGAATGGGCTGCGTCATCAATCAATGACTCATGGTCTTACTACTTTTACGTTCGGTTTTTTTGGGAGCGTATTTTGAGACTGAAACTTGTTCCTGAGTCGAGAGGTTGGTATAATTTAATTCGGATTAAACTGGCTTTACCATTCCTTTGCAGGTCATAACCCTTTGTTGAAAGAAGATCTGCAGGACCCATGATGTACCCTATTGGCTAGGTTTAAGTCACTTATTATGATTTTTCTGAAGAATATTACTCGATGAAAAATATTTGTTCCTCAATACGAAAGTTCTAAAGGAAAACATAAGGCGAGCTTTAAACTTTTAGCCGTCTTTGCCATTGGCCACTTTGGGCAAGTGCCCAGGGCCCCGCGATCCATGGGGCCGTCTAGTTCCTGCCAGCGTCGTAGTGGTCGTAGTTAGAGGCCATCAAAAGAAAAGCTAACGGGGTGCTAAAAATCGAGCTCGCTCGCTCATAGGTAGTATATGCTACGTTTTCTTAGTTCCCAAACTTTTCGGCATAGGTCGACAAAGTAATTAATATTTCTGTATGAACGGTCAAAAGAAATCCTAACCTATCGTAGCTGGGGTGCTATAAATTTCGAGCTCGCTTCCTACATTCTCCACATCCTAAAATGCCGAGGGCCTCCAATAGATTAAAGACGGCTCTGGGGAATTCCCGAGTAAAAACCATAAAGCAAGAGTAACAAGAATTATACCAATCACCCCACTCCAACCTCCTTCTTAGTTCCCCATTTAATTAACTACAATATCAGGTCTCCGCTATACTCCATATCCAAATTGAATAAGTTCTCATTTAAATGCTAAATTAACCGGATGAGATACAATCTGTCACAATAGCTCAGTCTCATTGAAATCGGTGCCATTGTGTGGCATACTGGCATAAAATTATTGTCGTGGTACTGACATTTTATGACGTTAGTAGGGCAATAGGGATGGGTGGCTATGTCATCATCACGTCATTAGGTTAGCTTTGTTGTCCTCAATCTGCCTGGAAGTAGAATATTCGGCTTTGTGTGATGGTATGCGACCATCCATCAAAAACTATGTCCATTCGACCAAAATTTTATTTAAGCTGTGGCGACTAAGGCGTTGTTAATGGCAGCATAGAGGTCGCTCTTAACACACATAAGAGACAATAGCTAAAACCAAATGTCTAGAAGGATTGCTTTAATTAATACTGCTCCTACAGCAGAGAGTATAGACAAGTGATGAAATCAAACTCTATATAAGGAGCTTAGAAGGACTACACTTTTATTATCATCCAACTGTAACTGGCGCTTAGATGTTCATTACTTTGCCTAGTGATGTTAAAACCGGTGAAGATTTAGCAGCGTTTGAAATTTTGAAGCAGCATCACTTGATATCACATAGAAAAGGAAAAGAGAATCCTCTGGCCAAGCGACTTGAGTTGACGGACTACAGTCGCCGATGCGTAGGCGTAGGTTAATACAGACAATACAAAGAAACATCTAACGGAAGAAATACAAACAATAACAAAATTCTCCGTAGTTTTTTCTCTAATAGATAAATAATGATACTTTGATCACCGGAGGTGTCAATGCCTCAAGCAGGAAGCGTTGCCAATTGGGTTTCAATTCGATTCATATAAGAATGTGAATACATTATACCATTATTGTTCTACGTGTAAACTTTCATTGCTTGAGGCCTATATTTATTTATAATTTTATTGAGACTCCGAAAGTGGTGTTTGTTTTTTAAGCGACTTCAAAAAAAAAGGTAGAGGTTCTCAGTTCGACGGAATCGTTTTTTTTTATGTACTGTTCTCCGGTTACTTGAAGACGGCTGGACCGATTTGGTAAATTCTTTTTTGTTTGAAAGGGTTTACTTTCTAGTTGGTCCTTGATCCTGGAGAAATCGATGGAACTCTTCAAATATTATAGGCACATCTGTAGCGATTTGGGCATTTTTTATAGTAACTCGTGCATTTGCTCTCGGAAAACACCATTTAGTGAAGTGGAACTGATGATGAAGATCACAGATGGCCACCGGAACTACTCAATAATAAGTATTTCACGGGTTTCGATTCGATTAGGTACTTAACAATGATTGCCGATGCTGACTGTGATGTGATGAAGCTGATGGTGTTTTCACCATAAGCTCCAGTTCTCCTAGTACTTACCAGGAGAACTCCTCAACAATTAACGTCTCTGCATCGGGAAAAGCAATATTTTGTAAAAGGTGATGAGCAGTTGACACTAGGCTATTGTAACATAGATAAATTACAAACTGACTCACTAAAAAGTGAAAAATAACTTTAATTTTGGAAGTTAGTGAAAAAAACTAGAGTACAGATCCAAAGACACCGGCTTCCGAAATTAAAGTTATTAATTGCCTGATATCGTACAGATAATGACTCAATAGAATTAGTCTTAATGATCTTTGTTTTTTAAACCGCTGTTCGAACACGTTCGAAGCTTCTAATAGCCCAACAGCGCAACGAGGTGAACGCACTTTAAAACTAAACTTAAACCTGGTTCTTGATTCTTGAAGTCGTAGAATATCTTTGTTAGTTTTATCACATGGCTGCCAAGACACATTGCGTTGCATAATGACGAAAACTTACAGGCTACAAAACAATCTTTTTCCGTTTTCTCTACTTGCCTCGGAACCGAGATTAAGTCAAAATTAATTATGGTGTTTTCTCCAAAATTTCCAGAAGGGTTCTATTAATTATTGCAGAGTAGCAAGCCAAGTCCTCAAAAGAAATTATTCACTCCAACATTCCAAAAACCAAAACAAAAGAAGTACACACTGACACAAAAAACGTTGGCGTTAAATTTTGCATAAGTGAACATAGGTGTTGTGTATAGTTGTCACTTTGTCACGTTGGCAACCTCAATATGTCATGACAATTTCATGCCACCGACTTGGGCTGTCACGACTACATGTCGCATATTATGTGCGTTGCATAATTGAAGAACTTACTGCTAGGTAATGCTAAATAATTTAGAGATGCGCCGAATGTAGGTTCAACCGAATACGAATGTTCGGCCGAATATTCCGTCCAAAATGTACCGAACCGAATATTCGGCCGAATCATTCAGTTCAATTCTGATAGTAGTTATTATATTACATTCTAAAAAAAATATTATCTAAAAAAAATGTTACTAAAAGCAATGTCTTAAAATTGTTAAAATCATAGAAATTTAATTTAGTTTAATTTATCATTTAGTAAAAAAATCAGAAGTTTATTTGATTACAAATTTATTTAAATTGATTGTTAAAGTTAATCTTTTTTATTTTGTGAATAAATAATTGGTACAAAAAGTAGTGTTTCTTTCATTTACAAAATACTATGTACAACTTTCGGAATAAACCACATTTATTTAGTAATAAGTTAACATTACTATTTAATTATTTTTTTTATATATTAACAATAATTTAAATATTCGGTAATTATTCGGCAAGTCAACCGAATATTCGGCCGAGTACGAACAAGAAAAAATATGCCGAATGTACCGAGTACGAATATTCGGTCGAACATTCGGCGCATCTAGCTT
The DNA here is from genome assembly GCA_948252095.1 of Dicycla oo. Classification (NCBI taxonomy): domain Eukaryota; kingdom Metazoa; phylum Arthropoda; class Insecta; order Lepidoptera; family Noctuidae; genus Dicycla; species Dicycla oo. The sequence continues at coordinate 22,483,784 of OX411716.1, forward strand.
TATATTTTATGTTCACCTTAAATAAGGCACGTAGATTTGCCATTAATCTATAATATTTTATGGAAGATTTTTGCATTTTTCTAGGATAAATAGATGGAAAAGGTTTTTTTTTTATTTGAACATTTAATGAATACAGACCGAAATATTCGTTCATTCCAGTATAAATATGATAAGGCAGCTGAGTTTCTTTACATTTTCTGACTCCTAAGGGAGGTAGAAAAAGAAAGTTCTTATGAAAAATTATGAGGGATATTATGGTCACACATTGCAATAAATGACACTTGTGTGTTGGCTTGATAGTTTTCGAGATTTCTTCAAGAGAATGTGACCTATAGGTAGTTTTCCAGATAGCTTATAAGACAGTAATTTAGCTGCCTGCTAAAATAAATTTGTTTGACACTTGAAGACATCTTGAAGTCACTCCAATCGGACGTTTTTCAACTCTACAAGTGTTGCTGTATGTCCTTCGCAATAATTTTGTCCATCACCTTTCCACCAGCATGGCATTACACAGTCTCCTCCTCCTAATACCTGATAACAGATCTTTATTCATTACTCGATTAACGCTCTCAACTCACGCTCGACTCCACCATGTATTGGTTCGCAAAAACTATGTAGGTATCCAAGTTATCCATGAATTTCTCACTTACATAAGTCACGAAATATGCACCCACGGCACGGTATTGTTCGATTGTTTGTAGATATTACATAATAGTACGGTATACATCGATAATTGAACTAATAAAGCTATTCGCTAATCGGCGAGGTAATGTCGGATCACGTAATGGACAGGTCTTTAAGAAATTTAATCACGATAAGGATAATGATCGTGTTTTGTCTTCGTTTGCATATCTAAACCTGATTTGTGTGATTATAATGAGTGTTTGATTTTGTTGTCTACTTGTTTTTAATTGCGACGAGTAAGTAGATAGTGTTTATATTTCTAGGATTCCGTACGAAACAGCCAAAAATGGATCACTCTTCGTTATTCCTAGTCCAATAAAATTGGTATAGGTATTGAAATCGAATAGTTACTATTAGGTTTGTCGTCTAATTTATAGTTGAGGAACGATGTTGAGGAGTGTTCGAACAAAAGGTAACATTTAAACATTTTGGCTCGTTGCTTTTTTCGTAGCTAAGCAATAACAGCCGTACGGGTCGATCCATCAGGTTAAGCTACGCTTGCCGGGGGAGGCTTCCCGGCTGTCATTCGTGGATCTTTGGCTGTCGTTACGGGTCGTCAAAAACCGGAAAGTCTGACAACCAGTCTTAACAAGGGGTATCGTATTACCCAGTAACTGGGTTCTGGAGGTCAGATAGGCAGTCGCTCCATGTAAAATACAGCAAAATTCAGCTGCATCCGGTTAGACTGGAAGCCGACCCCAACATACAAAAGGCTAGGCAGATTGATTGATGTTGAATTTGGCGTATCAAATTGTAACGATTCCCTTAAAAAAATCGAATCCAAATTTCAGTTTTCGAACAAAAAGGAACTCAATCACATTTTAGTGATTTCTGAAAAAAAAAGCAATGGTGGAAATGTTACCTTTCGTTCCACCACTCCTCAGATGTAAGTTGCAGTTTTATGTATTTAAATGGAATGGCCAAGTTCTACATACTTCCAAGTTCCAACGGAGATCTCAAGACCCTACTTTTTGCGACCTCCAAAGTACCCATCAATTTAGCACCGCAAACGCACCCTTGAAATCTAACCACTTACTAGAACCAAACAGACGAACAGTAATCCATAAAGGTACTTCCTCGTATGCTGCACAAGTACTACAAACAATACAAGTTGTACGCAGTACGTAAGGCAGTGGCTATCATCACACTACGGACGTGATTCGACTCCACACTGACTCATTCTTGAATCTAAAATGGCCGACTATCCTTTTCGATTGTGTTTTGTTTTAGAGAAGTACTGTTAGAAGAATAGTTTTGTGCTAATTATAGAGCGCTTTTCAAATAAAAAGGAACAAATCACAATGTTCTTCTTCAAACAGTCTTATGGTGTTCTCGGGTTCAAAGAGATGCTGATGAAGTCGTGACTTTACAACACATGATCTGCAACACGTCATCATCATAGCGATACCTCTAGTAATTAGGAATTTTATTGGTTTTCTTCGCATATTGGGAGAACCTTAACAGATATTGAAAACCCTATACTTATTTCGAACGGGTAATTTTCAGGTAACCCCTTTGCTCAGTTCTTAATGAAGTCACAAAACCTTTTTCGACACGACTGCGTTGAACCACAAAGGCTTTAATCATTCTAGCCAATCGACTAGGGGTCATTCGACTACTATTTTAAGAAGTGACACTATAAACTAATGACAGATCCTTTGTGTTCTTAACAACAAAATAGCGTCACAGATGGTCTGGTGTCACGGCTAGCTTGCTCAGGCCAATCAAACGGCTAATTGACTATACACAGTTCTTGAAGGAATTCAATTTGCGACGATAACTGACTATTAATGATTTTAAACTGAAGATCACGTCTAAACGAGTGGTGTAATGATATGGAAAAAAGATATATGTAAAATTATAGTATTTTCTTAATAACTTAATATGTGAATATTTTAGATTATGTTTACATAGTGTAATTAATTTGTAAAGTTATGTATAATAAATTAATAATGCGTCTAACTTTCCGGCGAGGTCCTATTACTGGCTGGAAGTACGACGCGTTGCGTGACCTCAGCACAGAACACGCAAGCTAACCACTCAATGCCATTGGCATATATCTGCGTCTGAAGTTGTGTGTTCTGGACAAGGGTGATGTATATGTTCCTTTAATTTTGGTGGCTTAGTTAGCACACACAAACATAACACCACGACTAATCCCTAAAAGGTTAGGCAGAGGTGTATCTATAGTACACCCACATTTCGCCAGCTATGTTCAGTCCCATGTAATAGGCGGCGAGCCTCAGTCATACTCATAACGTAAAGTTTTAAAAATTGCGAATAGGTAACTGTAGTTGAATTCGTCTATACTATATCTTCGTCACACATCAGAACCCTAATTGTGTAACACAATATCGATCAGAATCTGAATCATTTTGAAGCAAATTGCTAATCCACTGCTTCATTATGTTCGAAAAATTTGTCTTCTCCACACCGTAAATAATGAACGTTGTTGAACTGTCAAAATGAAACCAATTGCGAGTGATAGTGCGTTACGCAATTAGGGTGCAGCTCTCTATTCTACGTTTATTTATAAGGAAAATTCTTAGCTAAACATGTATACTGTAACAGGCCCGAGTTAAGTTGTAATATTGTGATTTACGCTATTAATATGACTTAAGCTGTGATATATTATTAAATGATTCATTCCTTTGTCACTTGAGCTGCTAGTAGAATATAAACTAATTACGATGATTACATAACATTAATATAATAACGTACCTACTTATCCTGTGACAAACTAACCAAGCTTAGTAATCGCTAAGAAATGTTGGTTGACCATAGGGTAGAAACTCCTTGGATGATTCTAAGTAAACCCGGGTAAACCTAGTTTTACTCAGTCATCTAGCATTACCCGTGACCTATTTATAGAGAATCTAGCTTTTGCCCGCGGCTTCGCTCGCGTTAATTTAGAATATGACAATCAATTCATACTACTAAAAACACGAAACATTAGTAGTGTGAATTCGAAAGGCACGTGGCGCCATCTATTAACATAAGAACGTTATTGTTGTTTCCCTCGGGAACAGTACTTTTTATCGGGATGTAAGGTACCCTATGTCCGTTTCTGTACACCTGACAACGTATATGAAAAATTTCAGGATGATCGGTTCAGTGGTTTGGGTGTGCAAAGGTAACAAACAAACATACTTTCGCATTTATAATATTAGTTAGGAAGTTAGGATACCACTTCATGCATAAAATAGAAATGTTTCAAAAATATTTATACTGGGATCATCACCGAACAGTGAACAGTGTAATCTGAGGTTATGATAACATAATCAAGCAGATAAATTCCATACAAAAAGAAAACTAAGATGATTATTGGCACATTATTTAACCATTAATTTGAAACAATTTGGTAGTCACGAAACGATGAATGGCAAAGTTACGAGTTCTATATTGTATATTATCGTCGAGTGAATCATATCGTTCGGATGGTCCTCATATCCGTTCTGCCGATACCTACGGACACGTCATTATGAACTTTGAAAGGAGTCAAGGGCCAAGAAGAACTCTCAGCACAAATCAGGTCTTCTTGGAACTTGGAGATATCAACAAAGCAATAGGAAATCATAAAGAGAAGATATTATGAAGATATTGAATGACGTGGAGATGACTATGTTCTGTGAGAGCTTGAATCTCACTTGTCAGGGCCGGGGGATACCTATACTACACATGATAGAGGATAAAACTATAAGATAATTATATTTGAACGAATAACGATATAATGCACTGCCTAAGCCTATCGTCACTCGAATGACTTTTCCTTTGAACAAAAGCTACAACTACTTTTATTCAACAGTATTTCGATATTTGCTTGAGCGATAGAATGTCGACCTGTATCATATGAGTGACTGGTAATTAGTGACCGATACTTAAACACATGAATAAAAGGTACTGGCCTGTTACTGAATACTGGACTCCAGCAGCTCCAGATAACTCTTAAAAAAATGAATTTAATTTAAGTCTTCTTATAGCTATTGCACGTCTTAAAAATAAAGAAATCCGCCGAAATACGAAAGGTCTAAATGAATGAGACGAAAGAGATACAGCATTGGCTGAAAATGGGTTCGTTAAATCAAATTCCAGGACTCCAAAATGTAAAGCTACTTTTGCTCTTACTACTAGCATTTAGCATGACAACCAAGGCATCCCAGCGTCAATTCCTAAGATAAATTATCTAGGTTTAAGCCTTAATACAATCCTATTAGTATTCATTCCACGTCGATAGCTAGGCGAGCATTGAGCAGGTGATCTTTACCACACTCCACTTGCCGCATTCCTTGCGATATGAATCGATTTAATTACTATTGTGTTACTTGCTCACTCGGTTTTGCTACTCGATTGCTATTTATGTCATTAATCGATTCTTATAATCGTTATTAGTGCTAGTAAGTCAGTTGAGGAAGTTTCTGAGTTCTGGAAAATTGTTCTTCCATATTCTGGGAATTTTAAAACTTCAATTGACGTAGATTCCTATGAGCTGGATTGGATACCGCATAAGGTAGGGTACCTCCCTCACAAAGTTACGATCAGTTTTCTACTAGCCTGCAAGAGTATTGTTTCACAGTGATACGAGCCAAATCGCTTACTGGGTAGGTAATTTATTGTGACAAAATTATACAATGAAATATTATTTCCTTTGCTTCGCAGCCTTTTTCTCAAAACATTGTCTTGATTGACAAGCAGTGGGAGTAAATTGAGAAAAAAGTTTTCAATGACAAGTCAATAAACATGCAATATGCGTAGTTGATTACAAAATGTCAACCATCTTCAGATAGTGATTGTAATCGCATCTCGCTACGCGCCGCCGATACTTTTAACGATTAGATAAACTGAGATGTTTGTTATCGATACGATGATAAACCGTTTTGTAATACTGTATTTTATTCTTTGTTTATGATTATCATTTAATTTTATCGACTCGCGAATAGAACGATACCAAACTACCAAAAATAAACTGAGGAAAGTGTGAGCCCCACTATGGAGGGCCCAAAGTTTTATGTCTTTTACACGATTTAAATTGTTCTGGAATTTCAAAATCATTGATGGTCTTTGTTTTTTTTTTTTTTATCTAGCCAGTATCAGTATGACATCCAATGCGTTCAATTTATTCAAAAGCTAAAACTACGATAGCCAAGTTTGACTTTAAGCTGTTGGCAACAATGGTTTGTTAAATTCCATAGGTAACGTAAAGACGTGAAGACAAACACAGATGTTACTGGAAAAACATTCTTGTATCATTATGATGGTTACTATCGAATAATTCTTTAGAATTTTCTTGCACTGTGTGTTTGATTTCACGTTCCTTCGTTCGAAATCAATGTTTGTTCGTTTTCGCATACTTAAATACATGCTTCGTGTTTTTATATCTTGTCCTGAGATGATTTTCCGGCACCACTAATCTATATATTTAATATAATAAAAATCAATTGTAGTCTCGCAAAAACTCGGGAATGGCTCGACCGACTTAATTTTTTTTTTTTCGTCTCAAAACTAGGGTGGTTTAGAAAATCGGGAAAAACCCAAAGGAACAGCCAAAAACGAAATTGAAACTTTGATAGGACATTTCAGGACAACGTCTGACGGGTCAGCTAACAGCTATTTTTGGGTTCACATTCCACGCACACACCACGGAACGGAACGCAACTCGCAATCCCAAATGAGAGTCTTAGTGCGGATAAGGGAGTCCACTTACCTACCTTACCTCATCTTACCCTTACTACACATCTATAACCACAACCCTCCAAAGATACGTTATCAGGCCTTACGTCCTTCCTTTAACTTAAATAACACGTAGTCCACCATGAAAGTGTATCAGCCAATCGGTGCAGTATCGTTTAGAAAAGTAGTCAAGCGCCATTTTCTAGTTGTAGAGGAAGTACTAAATGGACCCGAGGACGTCGGTTATGGTAAAGTTGGATACTTAGGGTTCCCGCACACGGGCTACAAACGCCGCCACAACTCCGCCGCCATCGAGCTGCGGAATACACAATACGACACATCCGCTCGGTGGCGGCGTTTGTGGCCCATGTGTGGCAAACCTTATTAATTACAGCCGCACGGGTCGATCAAAGGTTAAGCTTCGCTTGCAGCGGTCGGTTCGTAGATGGGTGACCATCCATTACATATCGAGACCCTTCCGTGCCTCGGAACCCGGTTGTCATTCGTAGATCTTTGACAGTCGTTACGGGTCAGAAGCCTGACAACCAGTCTTGCCAAGGGGTATCGTGTTTCCAGTATGCAGCTGTATTGCGATGCAGACTGGAAGCTGACCCCAGACTCAGTTGGGAAACGGCCAGGCAGATGTAGTTTTTGAAATGTATGCTAAAAGTTTTAAGGCTCCCGCAGACAGGCGCAATGCGACATCGCGACGCAACTTTAGCATGTGACTTTAGTACCTACAACAATAATTTCTATGGAAATCGTTCAATCAGAATCGCGTCGCATCGTCGCGTCGCGCCTGTCTGCGGATGCCTTTAGAAATAACTCATTGCTGTTTTACCGACTGCAAAGAAAGGTTGGGCTACTGTCTGTCTGTATGTTCTCAAAAACTACTGAACCGATTTTATGCGGTTTTCATCAATAGATCAAGTGATTCAAGAGGAAGGTTTACGCGTTTAGTTTTCCGACATCCACACGGCCAAAGCCGCGGGAAAAAGCTAGTAGGTAATATAATAAACACTACTTAGGGTTGATTTAACAAAAGCCAGATAGATATCTTTTATCTGCGGAATAAAATTGACGTCTTTTGTATGGGAAAACTGTCAAAAATTAAAAATTTATTCGTTGAATATGGCTTATACTAGATATAAAAGTTTGGTCGAAATCGCCCTTAGTAACGACTTTATATTGCTTTCCCATTGCGAGCTTCCAACCTTCTAAAAATGAGTTCCTTATTTCCTTTAGAAATGTTTTCTTATTATGGTGTGTTATTGTGAAGAAAACGCACGTGTATTCTGCATTCCAGCTCCATGATTAACTCTCCCAGTTTGGAAGAGAACGGACAAAGAGCATTCCTATGCGGTAAAGGGAGACAGATGTATGGGAATGCGTTGTATGCAGGCTCTATTTGTCTTATCTATGTCGCAGTCAACTAGTTTAATTAGGCATTTAGTTAACAGCCTAGCCCTTGGAAGTAGCGCTCGCCGGCCACTGAAGCGGTTGGCCACGGCTCTTCAACTTTTTTTTTTTTTTTGTTCCGGGTTGAAAAATCTTCATGGATGTCCTCCGCGGACGGACGGGTCTGTCACACTCTTCCTGACTAAAAGCCACTCTGGTGTTCCCTTTCCACACTTGGACCGGGATCATGGGAACTTTTGCGCCTTCCACGATGCCCGGCTGGTGCCAGCTCGCCTTTGCGGGTCACCTTAGGCACACCCACGACGTCCAGTAGGGGCGCGCGTGGAACACTACGCGCCGCCGCCTCGGGTCCTGCTGGATCCTGCCAGGGTTGCTGGTGGTTTGAAAGAGTTACCGTGGCCCTGGTACAGGCAACTGAAGGAACATGGGTGGGTTTTAGTCAGTAGAAGTCTGACAGCGGGAGCTCCGCCCAGAGCGTGAGATGTTATTTGATAATTTCCCACCCACAAAAAAAAAACTAAAAAGGGTCCTGCTGGATGAGGGGCGGCGGGACGTCCCCGAGTCTGCCGTGCCTCTGGACCTCGGGGGCTGGAAGAGGGCGTTGTCCGCCCTCCGCCAACGCCTAGTCCGCCTGCTGCGGGTCGGGAGAGTGGTCTCAATCTCCCTCTCCCTTTCCGCAGCCTCCTTCTGCGTAGCCACAGTTTTAACCTAACCTAATCCATTTGCTCGGAGTGCCCTGGCTTAGTTACTACAACCAATTCGACACGCGCGTGGTTGGTCCCCGTTCCAACCGAACCTATAATTGGATATCATTCAGGCCGCTAGTTGAACGGCGCCGTTTAGTTCTAAGGCTAGGCAGATAAGCTAGTTGTTGCAACATCTACATAATGCCGGCGCCACATATTGGCTTTGGCCATTGGTTCAGGCTTGGCACCAAATCCAATGTTAAGCAAAAATCTGTAAAATCCTGGCCAATATCTGTCCAAGCCACACACACATTGGAGCCAATGCTCCAAGGCTACGTCTTGAGTCAAATTATGTCCAATGTGTGGCCCCGGCATTCAATGTAAGTAATTAGCTGATAGGTAATCGTTTTGTTGTCAATGGGAAAAACAATAAAAAAGGGTTATTTATTTGTACTTTGGTATTTCTTTTTCTTATGACAGCGCCTTTATGTCGTATTCGTATAGCAGTACCGTTAGAGCTATTTTCGTAGTGCATGGTGTGCGGTTGACTATACTTATCTTTCTACGAAAAAAAATGGCATATTTACCGTTCATAGACGATACCTAACCATTTTGAAAATTCTTTTGGAGTGAAGGAGATGGGCGACGAGAAATTCATTGTGAAAATAGTATTGTTTAGTTAGTATCTCTATGATGCCATTATATAGGTTTATTAAAGCTATGATGCATAATAAAATAGGTTTATAGAATATTTATTAACATTGCCATATGAACCATCTGCATCACTTGTTTATGTCAACTCGCCAAGTAACATGCAGCGTCATGCAGCTATCAGCCATTTGTTCCGTTTATGATCTAGCCATAATAAAAATAGTCTTAATTTTTTTTTATTGCAATTTATAACTGCGTTCTAAAATTGAAAAAAATTCAAACGGTTATAATAGCGAGCGTAAGCCTAGCCATACACGGTATAATAACACATCTGCCGCTGAAGTAAAATTGTTAATTGAACTGCTGTAATTCGCAGCTGCCCAGCCGTTAAAGCTAAATGTCAAAGCTACTCGTATAATCAATTCATTGCGAAGAAAAAACGGCAAGGTCGGGCCGTTTAATCCTAATTAATTATGAGTAATAATGACTATTTACTGAAGTGTTTAACTTCATAGATCATCTTGCTACCTACCGATATTGACAATGCCTGACAACTTAAACATTACTCATGTATGCATAAACTTACAAAGTTATGGACATTGCTAATGTTTGTGTCATACTTGTCCATTGCCCTGCTCAATATGAAATTGATAAAACTTTGTTAAGTACCCAAAAATTAATAGATAGCTTAAATACTATTATTCTAATTTTCTTTACTTATAAAAAAAATTGCTGGCCCGACAGACGATGTCCTGTCAAAATTTCAATAATCCATACAAAATTCCCATAGAAAATGCACATTCAGTTTTCCCGGATTTTCCCATCTTTTCAAACATGTTCTTTCATACAAACCTTGTCCTGACAATTACAAATACAACAAAAAAAGAATTATCTAATTTGGTGTAGTCGTTCGGAAGTTATGCGCGTACATACATTTCGGCGATTAATTTTTATATATATAGGTATAGAAGATGTAAACAAAACAAATGGATACACTAATAAAAACTCCACAACCATTTTCATACTCTACTGAGTTAAACAAAAAAAACAAATTAAAAAGAAATTAACCGCTGGCACGTGGCTCTTTTTTTAAAGGCAAACGCACGAAGCGTTATCAGCCATATGCCACCAACGCGTGCCCTATGAACACCTCACGTTAGTTCAACCGACCGTGCCCGCTCGTGCTGATAAACCAACCTTTTTAGTTTTTTTTTTAACCATCGACCATTTTTTTTTTTCAAATTGCAAAACAAGGTAAAGTATGCAGGGAATTCTCGGAGAAAAACGCGCCCGGCGTGAATTTTAATGCATTGGTATAAGATTCGTATGCATTTGAAATATTAAATAGTTTTACGCTTCAACAAACATTTACATGCTAAAATAATTCTAATACTAGGATGTTAGAATGGATTTTCTATTGATTTGCATCGTAAAGGTGAACAACTTTGTCATGTGATTGCCCGGTAAGTACAGTTTAGTGAAACATAACATGAAAACACATGATGACAAAAATTCGCATAGTTATTGTGTTTGTAACATTTCATGTTGTATTGCATAAGTTTGGACGGCTCATTTGTGTTCGGTAAATTTCAGTAATAACAGCCGCACGGGTCGATCCATGCCGGGATTGGTCCGTAGATGGGTGACCATCTTTACATACCTCCTGAGATTCGTAGATTCATCCTACGTGCCTGGGAAAGCACGTAAAGCTGTTGGTCCCGGCTGTCATTCGTGGGTCTTTGACAGCCGTTACGGGTAGTCCGAAGCCCGAAAGTCTGACAACCAGTCTAAGAGATAATCGTATTACCCAGTAACTGGGTTGTGAAGAAGCCGACCCTAATATAGTTGGGAAAAGGCTAGGCAGATTGACGTTCAGCAATCTGTACCGGGTATTTTAATGAGTTTTAAATATGAATAAGTAGAATTAAATAAACTGAGTAGGTACTACCTACCTTGTAAGTCGCTCCAGAATTTGCATGTTGGAAAAAAGGGATATCGGATATTATCAGCTATGTATTTATAGATAGGAACTTACTTATCTAAAAAATATTTATTATTATTATTTATTAACAATTATCCAAAAAAAATATCTGAAAATTGTAAGAAAACCAAGATATGTTTGAATTTTGTAACATTTATCACATAAGAATCCGATACTTTCAGTAGTTTTTTTTTGGAGTCGATTTTCATATAAGGCCCCCGGTATGGAAATTTTATGGGAGTAAAATTAATACAAGCGTTACGTTTTTCTGCGCAACGTACCTTGCGCACCTTTCACTCTGAAATCATGTTTGTATACTTGTCTGATTTTTTCGGCCAGTCTTCATTGTTTTGTTTATTTTCGGCCAGTCTTCATTGTAGCGGTCAATCTATTCATTATATTCAAAGACAATCGTACATAAGGAGTATTAAGGAGTAAACTCCAGTCGTGCGTCGTCGGAGCTGACACACACACTGTTTTGCCTTAGTTCGGGAGCGGAAGTCCCAAGTCTTTACTATATCTATCGAGCACGGGTATCGAGTTAGCGAGCAGATGTCTTTGAACCAGTAAGTAACCGTTTGGGGAACCCCTTAATACGGACCGACCCACTAATCTTATACAGGATGTTTCAGATAAAAATATTTTTAATTTTATGTTGTCTGTTAAAGGTCGAGCTTCGTCCAGATTTATTTTAAGAATGTTAATGTTAGCAACTAAATTAACGTTCATATCTAGTAAAAAAAAATGTACGTTCTAAACAACCTTTGTTCCTTTGCCAAGAATGCCATTTAAGATTTAAGATTTGCCAAAAATATCCTAATAAATGTTACAAATATTATACTAATTAATTAATGACTACTATTGCGCCATCAGTCGTTCACCATTAGTGTCCATTGCGCAAGCGCCGAACAATAGCAACAATCATACGCTGGAAATGAATTATAATGTCATACACCTGTGAAATGGCGATTTGTTATAGTTAACAATATCACAGTGATTTATCACGTAATAGATAACAGACGACTTGTTACGCCTTTCAAATTGGACTGATTTACATTTAAACGTTTGCTAATGGGCAGGCATGTTAGCCGTATTGTTTTAATCTTTCGCTGCAAATCTATTGAGTTACACATTGGTAAATTAATTACGGATTAGATCTTGTCGTGAGATGTACATTTCTCCATTTAATTCTGTCAATGTTGTTTGTTTAATTCATTTGTTTGTGTCCTTGTGATATCGAGTTCCTGGTACCGTCCCACAGATAACCGAGGCCTATGAAACAGTATGGTTTTTTCGACTACTTTGCTTTTATTTTTCTGAGCAGATCGAGGCGCATTACAAGCCATAAGTTTGTTTATTAGATCGAACCGATCGAACTCTTTTGTTCACGACCTACGGATAAGTGCCAGTCCTCGCAGATTATTTCATTCTAATTCATGTTCCATTTTTAAATAGTAAAATACTGCCTGAAATATTTCCCTAAAGCTTTGGTTTCTTAAGAAAATAACGGCTGTCCAAATGTAGAGGATTTCTTGGCACCTACTCGTGAAAATGATAGAATTTCATGACGGCCGTTATAATATCGCTCACCTAGTAATACTCGTATATTGGCATACATGTTCAAAAGTGCCTAGTCTAAATTAATTATGTAGGTATTGACGTTTAAACTAGTAACCAAACCCATAAAATCTGTAAAAAAAAACCTAAAATGAACCCATAAATTAATTTCAAACATTTATAAAATCTTTGATCCTCGTTTCTGTAAAATGTGAAAAACGTAGATGTGCCAATATATTACTAGATGAGCGATATGACGACACCGCTTTCCTATAGGAAACCGTAGCTTTACAGTAAAAAACCCTGACACGATCTTTAATTAAATACACGCTCTATAAAACCACACATTTTCATGTCCAGTACTATCGATGGCCTCTCCTTACTTAATCCGATTCTAATTCTCCAACTACATACTACAGGTTTCTCGATTATATCACCAAGCCTATTATCAACGCAGTATTTGACCCTGAAATTATTTAAGCAAGTATATTGTTACTATTTAATAAAATAAAATATTTAGTAGGTATCAAGATTACAAACGTAATTAATTGTCAATTTTATGAGTCATACTCATATTATCACAATAAACTATTTGATAAAATTAAACTAACGATTGAACGTCAGTTAACTTGTTTACTCAAGTGTTAATTAGAATTTTATAGCTCTTGTGGTTTACATTTTCGCTAAAGTAACTAAGTTATAAACAGGTAATAAAATTTTATTGACAAGGAGCGCAAATTATTTTGTGGAACTAATTAATTTATTGAATTACTGTTTCACTATCGATACGTTGTAAATTAATAAATAGCGACCATATTTTACGGAAAAAAATTAGTTATTTTAAAAGTTTCTTAGTACTTACAGAATAAGAAACACCATGTATATAGATCGGTGTGCATCGCTTCCCGGGGCGGTACGGGCGCCATCACGACCCTTGCGCACACGCATAAAAAGTGCCAACACCTGGCCGTAACGTAACCATAGAGATCAAATCACTACATCGAAACACATAATTATTATCTCTCTTACTGCTATTCTAGACTTTAAGTTTCAACAATAAGGCACATTTTCCATGGTTAGAATGGCAACAATTTATAGGTGAAGTTCAGGCATTATCGATTATTCGTGTGAATTATAACGGTTTTCTTTTGTTGATATTTTGACAGGTGAGCGTCACAAAAACGCCTATCAATCTAGTTTTTAGTGTCATACTGAATACGTTGCATAATAGTATATTTTTCATTCCATTTCGTTTTTATTATGTCAATGCACTTATTGCGTTATTAATCGATCGTGTTTCTAATCGAGACGCATTGTTTTTGTTCAATCGCTGCAATTAACAGGCCATATTGCATTGTAGAAAATAATTTAGAAATAGAAATTGCGTCAACCGAATCACGTTCACGGTGACCAATAATATAACTTCAAATTCCGTTATTGGAGCAAAAAACAGGCGTGTCAAAAGAATTCCCGTTCGATTTTAAATTTGGAGTGCAGGATAGGACTGGGACGCGCATGCGCGTGCCATACTGCCCGGCAGAGCGTGGCGTATGGGAGCAGATGACACGCGACCGTTACACCAGGTGCACGTGCCTGCATATTTTTCACATCGGAATTTATGAGCTGTACACATAACGAGTGGGTGCTAAAGGTAGGCGATGGGTATACGAACTCGTTAGGGAAGTAAAACTATGTACGGTATTCCAATTAACGTGATTTTTTTATTGAATAGTAATTTATCTTTATTCTCAGCGCTCATGTCTTCAAAGCTATTTGCATAGGAGATTTGCATCATAAAATCAAAAGTACGAGTGAAATCGTTGAGATCTCAGCACATAGAGACAAGGTTACGTTACAGATACCTACCTACACAGATCATTTTCTCAAATTGAATAGCGAAGTGTTCGGAATTCTGATGTTTTACATTCACCAAGTTAAAAGGTATGACCTATCCTTGGCTCCGATTTGTAGAAAGGAATTATGCACACGTAGCAGATGATTTGATGCAAATCCGCATTCAGTTACCACTACTTATTTCTGAATACTTATAAAAGAACCTTTACGAGTTTTTCATACTAGCTTAAGACCATAAATTCTTCTATGGCTTGGGGAAGAACTGCAGCATTCTTCTTTGAGCTAAAAAATAGGCAGTCATGGGGACTGCCACAGGTGACTGCCGACAGCGGCGAATTCGTAAGATTTCCTCCAACCAATAATCGCTCAACCTGCCTAAAAAAATTTTCACTTCAATAATAAGAACAACACAATCAGTAATCGTTAGCGTTGCAATATAATTAAAAGACATTTTTAGGTTGATTCGTCGATAAGATTAAAGAATTTACAGCAATCTCGAGAGTTCTGGAATCAGAGCAAAGCCGCTTAAATCCCAAGCTAGTTAGACAATAATTTCTATAATACTTAACATAATATATAAGAGTGATTACGATTTTACGATATATTTTTTATGATTCGTAAAACTTGATCGCGTGTAATGGAGCGCAGTCAATACGCTACAGTATACTCAGTCATGCTTTCCCCTCTCCGTGACCATTTCCACTTATAAATATTATATCAGTCAATTCCTAAAAAAAACTATACGGATATTCCTCACTTTTTGTAACGTTTACGTTATTGTATTTACGGTTAGACCTCCTGTTGAGAAATTCACTTCAACTAAGGCCCGTTCCGTTTTATTTTCATGAAAAACAGTGAAAGCCTCGTTGGTCTGTTGTCGCAAGCGCTACACCTGAGTATGTGGAAAGTGTTATTGGGTTTTTAATTTATTGTGAATGTGAAGACTATGTAGGTCATTGCTTTTTTTTGTTTGTTTTATTTTTTCTCTCAGTTATTTTTAATCATGGTCTGGCAGTTTGAGTAATCTATGCGGCCTACCCCAATGTCCTTTCTTTGGTATTGTTCGTCGAATCGTTGAGCTCCTTAAGTTCTGAGTTGAGCTGCGCGATTACTGACAAATGCGTGCACTGACTGGACAGGTCCTCTCAATCTGTGTGGTTCTTTCCTCAAAAGACCATTTCAAACACCAATCTACATGGTCTTCACATGAAGTGACCAAGATTATGTCTGGACTTTATAAGAGACTGTGACCTCTGAGTTTGTTTCGGCCTTTCTTCTCAGAGTAGTCAGATAGGAAACGCCGACCTCATCTAGTTTAAAAAAAAAATATTGACTTGTAAAAGTGTTAGTACAAACCTACTTACAGAAATAAAAATCATTTATCATTTTTCATCTGGAATTTCTTAGTAGCAGACCGGAGGCGTGATGATTTATTCTTCGTTCCGCCCACTGAGTTCTGTCCTACATAAAAAAAATCCTTGTTCGTCCCAAACAGTATGCTTCATTCCCAAAATATAGTTTAAAATATTTTATTCCTGCTTCGTCCTATTTTATATTCCTTCTTCGGCCCATATTTTTTATGTATATCCCAAACTTACTTTTTGTACAATTGGCAAAAAAGGGTTACGTATTATTAAATTAACACCAATCAACTATTTAAAACAACCGCTCCTGTCTGTCATCTCCGCGAGAAAAAATTTACTCGTGATAAAAATTATAACAATGTTTTGATACTCTCATTTAATTGTTGGTCGGTAATTTTTTTAGTAATTAAAATTATCATGTCTTAAATTTGGTTTAATATAGATCTGACTGCTTTGTATATTTAAACTGTAGTAATGATAAGATGATTATTATACCATTTCTGTGAATTTAATTGTGATACTGGATAATAAAGATGATTCCTACCTAAATGTTTAGGATTGTTTTATTATTGAATTATTCTTTCAACAATTTCAAATAAGTACTTTTTTTGTTGTCTGTACCTTTAAAGTACTTGTAATTTGGGACGAAGCACAACTTCAATAGTGATATGGGACGAACTAAGAATTTTTTGGAATGTGGGACAAAACTTCGGGACGAACGAAGAATAAATCGTCTTAGATTATACAAGGCTATTTTTAAATCATTAGCTAAACTTTCACAGACTGTTCTACCCATGAATATGAACAAGTTTTATTATGGGACCAACTCTGAAATCACAAAAAAATCAGCTGTTTCATACAAAAGTTCAATAACCAAAAAGTATGAAACAGCAATTTTTTTTGTGAAAGTTTAGCTAATGATTTAAAAATAGCCCTGTATGTGCCCTGTTGATGGGTAAAAAGCTCGCTCCCTATATCAACATAACTGGTGAAATGTGCGTGTAGTCGTGTACTATAGGTACACCTCTGCCCAACCCTTCGGAGATTACAGAATTGATGTGAAAAACAGTTATGACAATTTTGCAGCGCATCGAAGTTGAATATTTTATTGACATTAAACAAAGCCTTACTACCAATTGCGGTATAGAAAATTATAAACTGCAGCAGGTATTGATAGGCAGATCCAATGATAGAAAGTTTTTTGCTCAATTTTTGACAAGAATCGTTATTTTCGCGTCTCTAAAAAGCAATTAAATTAATACCATACAAAATACTATGAAATACTCAAAGAAGCAGTTTCAATCAAACAGTAGTTTCGGAAAACTTTATAAAACCTTTACTTAAAACCTAAACCTTTTACACTCAATTAAAATAATTCAAAGACAACACCCATTAAAGGAATCAGCCATTGTCAGCATTGAAGCGTGTCTGTAGAAATGTAGGAAGCTGTCTGAACTATCGTACAACGTGAAGGTTTGATGATAACTTCAAGGTTCCTAATAATGTCACTATTTAGGTCGATTGATAACATTCAGTGTCAAATTATCTAGCTATTGTAGTTATGGTGACTGGAAATTGTAATGAAATAAAAGTGCTACGATTACCTTTTTTTTTACTAGCCTACGCTGTCCCACTCAAAGCACTCCCTCCATCTTTCACGAGCTCGTACGTCCTCCTTCCAGTTTTGACGGAACCTATCCAGCTCGTCCCGCCATCTCCTACATGGTCTGCAGCGACCCCGCCTCACTGTCTCTGGGCACCAGTTCTGTGCTATTTAGGCCCACAGTTTGTCATGCGGCAGACATGTCCTGCCCAGCCCCATTTAAGTTGGCAGCCTTTGTTTTGGAGCGCAGTATGGTGTTTCGCACACGATCCGTTAATTTAACGCCTGGTATACTGCGCTCCATTGCTCGTTGGCAGACCTTGAGCTTGGACTTCAGGATGTTAGTCAAAGACCAAGTCTGTGCACCATACGAGTAGGTTAAGACCGGAAGAATTCACATGTCCATAATCATGCTTTTCAGTGCCGTAGGCCACTCACCCTTGAATAATTCCTTCATGGACCAGTAGCTCTACCAGGCGATTTCCGTTCGTCTTGTGATTTATCTATCTTGCCTCGCCTACTTGGAAAGAGACTACTTGGCCCAAGTAAAAGTTACTCCTGGACTTGTTGTACTGTCTTACTTTTATGTTTCCAGGTGTTTCGTTGCACTATCTTTAGTCTTCGACATATTCATCTTCAGTCCAACCTTACGATTACCTACGACATTGAATTAAAAAAAAAACCACACGAATTGAGAAACAAGTTTAAGTATACATTTTAAATTATGCCGATTATAAAAAATTGCACAATAAAAAAAAATAAGTACTCTCTATAAAACTATAAGTAAACGTTTCCTGTGGAGAGTCCACAGCGCAGCACTGGCCACATTATCCTAACTAATATTATATATGCGAAAGTGAGAAGGAATACTTTTTATCATGGATCACAGACGAAGTCGCGGGCAACAGCTAGAGATTTATATTACTAATGCTATTTGAAAAGCCTAGGCAGATTGACTGATTGATTTTAAATGGATTCCGATCCTATTCGAATCCATTTAAATAATCTCTTCATCGCCTGTAACCATAAGAGTAGACAGGTTCGTTAGAATACCTACTAAAGCTGAGCCCACAAGCTCACAAAATACTTGGTACTACATAAGCAGTTTTCAAGCAATATAGGGGTCTAATACAATAATATCGTTGGTAGTTGGTAGTCGTTATCCCGCATTTTTAAAAGACTCACAGAATATAAATTAATGTGAATCCTTTATATTTCGAAGCATGAAATACTAGACAAAACAAATTAGCATCACGACTTTTAAAACTGTTGTTCCATATTTAAATATTCTGTGTCCCTATGGATAATCTAGGTATGATAATTATTAACAAAGGTCCACTACCCAAGTAACCAAATGCTTTGCATTTGGTTACTTGGGCAAAATTTGTTTGTATGTAGGGGGTAATCTCTGGGACTACCAGTCATATTTGAAAAATTCTTTTTGCATTTGATAGCCCAATTCTCGAGGAAGGTTATCTAATAGGCTATTTATCATCACGCTATGACCCTTAGGAGCCGTGCAAAAAGAAAAAAAAGGTCAACGAAGTAATAGCACAGGTGGGCGATGCAATGCAACGCGGTGGGTCGGGGGAACAAGAAATTTCACGTGGACGACCTCGCAGGCAGAAGCCAATAATTCATAAACCAAAAAAACATCATTCTTGTCTCTCAACTTTTAAACGATTTACAGAAATAGACTGATGTTTTAAAATTCTTTTAGCGCTAAATGCATTTAGTGATGTGTTTTACAAGCGGGCCTTAATCTAGGCCTGGAATTCTGGATGGATACATAATCAAGACTCTTTCTGCGTGCGGTTGGATTGTTTCATTAATTATTTATCTACACCTGCAGTGTAAAGAATTTTGCTGCTTTGTTTGTGAATAGAGCTTGCTGTAATGTAGTCAATGTAGCATTCAAAGAATTCATGTAGTTTTGCTTTTTCTTCATTTAACAACATGTCTGTGACGAAATAATCCCCATTGCACATTACGAATAGGTGATAATTGTCAATCATTAGCGACTTTGTATTAATTATTATAATTAGTTGCAGAATGAGACTATTTCGCCATAGACCTTCAAAATACAGGATTAGAGCTTATATGCTAATTGTAAGAACAAGATACTTATGCCAGTATATGCACACAGATTGTGTCATAATAAATATGAAAGATTTTAAAACCTTTCACAGTCCACGGCTGTAAATAGAACTCTCCTAAGTATGTCATATATATATCACTCTCATATCTTCGCTCCGCACCTAGATTTTTATGTAAGTACCTATGTTGCAAATAACATAAACACTTTACTGTTATTTGCTCAAACCGTAAGGAAAGTAAGTAGGTAAATCTGGCAGCTAAGCTGTTTACATCGAAAACCAATAAGTACCTACATTTTTAGGGTTCCGTACCTCCAAAGGAAAAAACGGAACTCTTTTATGATCACTCGTATGACCGATTAAGTTGAAATTTGGTACATATGAATTTATGTGACCCAAACACGGTCTTGAAATGTAAATGAATGAATTTTTAATATGGCGGTCACTTTTGAGAAGGCAAATAAGAAAACAAAAAAAAAGTTTTGCAAACTGTACCGTGTGACATATCAAATGAAAGGGCTTTCAGTGGGGGTTAAAAATACATTTTTTTTTATAATTTTAAAATAAATTGATTTTAAGTTATTTAAGAAAATATACGAAAATTGACCATTCCCCCCTTATCTCCGAAACTACTGAGCCAAAAATTTTGAAAAAAAATACAGAAAATAGTTCTATGCTTATAGATTACAGGAAAACCTATAAGAAGTCTATGGTCTTAAAATGACAGGGTAAATTTCTCGAATATTTTTGTGCGTATAAACTTGTCTTACATTTGCAGTTGGAAACCGATTCCGAATGATAGTGTGTTACGCAATTGCCCGCGGGTCTATACTCAATGTATGCGCCTCTACTTATTCGGTAACATTGTTCCCGCAAAAAAAAACGTGCAGTACAATGCCGTGTGTACTAGTACAATGCCGTGTGTACCTAGCCTTAATAGTGATCAATATAATAATTGTGTAATACTAGGACCTATAGCCCTAACTTAAGGCGAAAGCGACAGGTAGCCCGCGAAATAAAAATTTTCTTACGTTTTTGCAATTTGCGGGTCTGTATTCGGCTGTATAGGAGAGCAGTAATGGCCCAGTAGTAACTGCCGCGGCTTACGAGTTGTAGGTCTTAGATTCGGACCTAGGCAGGCGCTTTACTTTGTGTATTTCATTACCGCTGCTCTCAAAACGGTGAAGGAAAGGAGGTTATAGAAGAAGAAGAAAAATTATGTATCAGCGATACGTCATACTGATTTGCGATTGAAAAGCAATTATTGCGCAATTGACGAGCAATTTTGCTCTCGCTAGGCTTCTGCAAGATACTTAATAAGCCTGCGGTTCTTTGGTTTTGTATTTTCGTTATTTTTCCACTGACTTCCGAAATCAAAGTTATTTTTCAAACTGTAGTGTTTTTTTTTTTGGGAGCCGGTTTTTTTTTTTGTAAAAACGTTTTTATTTTTCACTGTTTAGTTGTGATACCTACCCCACACAAATTCGAATACCACCACCTGCAAGAGAAATTAGAACATCACCCACATAAACTAGGTGCGAAAATACACTATTATTGAAATTATCTCAAAAACTGCCCAAGCAAAGTTAATACATTTTATATGGTACCAACTTCGAGGTATAAGGGTATACCCGAATAAAACAAGAATCATTCAAATCTGATCACTCTGTAAAAAGTTATGCGTCATACATAAAATATATATCGACCGTCCCTATTAACAATGTCGGATATACATTTTTACCAATATTCACTTTTTTACATAAATCGAATTACAATTTTTAAAAAATTCTTCACTGTCAAAACAAACTTTGAACTGAGGGCAGTTCAAAGTTTGCCGTTTGCCAGTTTCAGTTCTGCGAAAAAGACCACTGTTCAGTAGGAACTAAACAGTAGTCTCTCTGCAGAACCGAAATTGTTAATAGGGACGGTCGATATATACATGTCGATTTGGTAACCTTTTTTTTTTCGTCGGTTAAAATAAATTCAATGATACCATTGATACCTAACACTTCTTTAAGAAAGACAACCTAATCTTGAATTCCTTCGATAAACCAAGTTTATTATCGATCAGTAAACAAAATTATCGACTGACTAACAGCCGGCATGTATATCTAGTAATTTAGTTATATGTATGTTATTATGTATTAAAGTATACCAATGAATCAGATAGTCCGTTGAGTCAGACTATCAGAAAACCGCAAACCGTGGCATACTTAGTTGTCTTTACCTAACCGAGATGTTAGTAAAATGAACATTGTTTTATATGAAACTTACCGCAAATAATAAACGTGTTACTTTATGGTAAGTGACCCAACGAAGTAGATACTACCACATGGATTGTAAAACTGTGCTACTAGGTATTTCAGATGGTAAAAGACGTCCCAGAGAGAGACGTAGGTTTTCGTCTAGTTAAAGTATATTCGCAACCCAGGTGAACCAATCAAGGCAATTCAGGTGAAACAAGTGAACCAATGGCCTCTACGTCATGGTAGCCCCGGCAGCCACAAAAGCCAAGTTAGCAATGCATGGGACAGTAAAAAAAAAGCATAGTCTTGCATTAGCAAACATAGGAATTTATTCACTGAAAAGTTCATTTGCTTCAGGTTTTTACCTTTCTGAAAAAAAAATGTACCTTAGTCTTTAGGAGCATGCTGTTTATATGAAAGTTTTGCATTAAAAATCATTGGACCGTATAAAATCTTAGCAAGCTCCAGCGCAAGTCTCTGTAAGTAGAGTGTTATTATTTGTATACGTACGGCGGCGAACTGAAGGGGAGAAATCACAGCCGATGTGTGAACGCCCTTGCATTCTGTTATTCTGTACACAATAGCCTCTGCAACGGTTTTTAACATCTGCCGACCGGCCCTGTGAAGACTCTCGTGATATGCCACCATTATTATTATTTCAAAAGCACGCGTCATACTCATATCGCCTTGGACTGTGTTTTACTACTTTTTTCTTCAACTGTTGTAAGCAATCAACACAATAGGCGTACCAAATTCCCATGACTATCAAACAAAAACAAAACAAACTTTACATACGAGATAATTTGGCCTCAAAGGCACCGGGTCGTCACGCGTCGCGGGCACGCACCTCTGATAATACTCCTCGTAATGGACCAACGCATTACGTCACTGACACCGATCATTAAACCCACCACCTTAGACACGCTGTTCCCACGACTCATTGATTTTTTTCTTTTTCAGGATGTCAAATTTTCAACGAACGCGCAGCAAGGTATGGTGGGGTGATTCACCGCCGAGCGTAGGAAGTCCGGTGGCACAGCCCGACTGGAACCGAAACAATCGCGCACGAGACGATCCCGAGTGGGAGCCCCAGCTACCTCACTGGATAGCCAATCAGCCCGACGAGCCGCAGAACAATAGCGCCGATGACATCGCGCAACCCATACAGATGAACCAATGGCCTCTGCGTCACGGTAGCCCCGGCAGCCACAAGAGCCAAGATTCCGGATTCTCGGACTCAGATAGCTCTCCGCCACCCTCACAGTATTACCAGTCTCCGGAGAATACAGACAACAATAAATCGACAAGTAGCAGCGATTCAAATAACAATCAAGATATTACTGTGAAACAAGCTGTCGGTTTTAAAAGCACGTCGCAAAGCAATGTTGCCAACAATGCGAGTATGCCTGATAACGTTAGTGTCGGCATTCCGACGCCGAAACCGCGGCTCCGGAGTAGCAGTGTCATACAGACTCCATACGACTTGCAGAAGTATTGTGAAATACATCAAGACGAGGAACACATGGAACTGTTAAAAGATAAAGAAACAGAAAATGTAAATAAAACCGAACAAAAATATCCCACGCCGAAAAATATAAATAACGACAAAGCAAATAAAGAAAACTCGAAAAATATTTTAAATAATAACTTAACCAGTAAACCTAAGTTAAAAATCGAAAAAAAAATAGAAATAAAGGTTACACCTCCGAGTAACGTAAGTAACAAAGAAAATAACATAACAAACAAAAGTGCAATACAAAAAGATACCAAAGAAGTACCAGTTAAAAACATTAATGTAATAAGTCCTTCGAAAAAGTATCCAGCGAAGAAGTCGTTCATATCTAGTACAGATAGCGATAGCACCAAAGTCATTAAAGTAGCTAAAGTAAAGGATTTGGAAACTAGTAAGAACAAATCAGACGACAGTTTAGAATATTTGAAGTTAGAGGATGATAACCAAATAGCAGTAAACAATCAGCCGAGAGTCCGTACGCCGATATCAAATATATCATACATACCGACTGAGAGGTCATCTGCATCAAAAGTCGAGTACAAACGAAGTTTATCAAATGAGAATACTACTCCTACAACTACAACTCCAATGTTCCAAAGAAATAGACTAAACAAATCCCTTAACTTCGAAGCACAGAGATTAGACCAACAAATACTAGATATCCAAGACGGCTATCATTCGTTAGGATATATTGATGAGGAAGCTTTACCAAACAATGAGAATATGTCCTACGATAACGAGCAAATGCATAAACCTGCTAAGGCCATCCTTGGTAAAAATATTATGGACAGTCTTCACTTAAAACCGACCAAAAAACCAGGACCCAAAGCTAAGCAGCGAATGGCCACCAAAGGAGACAGAACGAGGGACATATTCAGAATATTTCCTAAGAAGGAAAAGCCAGGAGTTGTGGACAGTCACGCTGGCGGTCATGTAGCTGGTAGTCGAGTTCCTTGTCTCGGTCTACCACGAGCCAAAGATCAAGACTCGTGGGTAATTGTTGCACATCCCGAAGAAATGCTGATACCGCATTACAACGAAAGGCTAGTGGGTACAGAGGAAGAATTGAACATGAAATCTAAAGACAAATCTGAAGAAGACTACCTCAAAAATGGACGAGTTACTCCACCACCTCAATTCCAAGATAAGCAGAAGACGCCATATGAAACAGATTCTAATTCGAATAAAAATCTCACGCATGATACTAAAAGGGAGAAGTTAAAAGCGGAGATGGACTTTGTCGATGTTCAACTAAACATGGGATGCACATCGACGCCAAAGATGCTGACACCACATGAGTTTATGGACATTCCAAAAAGTGAGAGGAAAAGTACTCGTTCAGTTAACTTATTTGAAAACTTTAACGCTGGGTAAGTGTCTTACTACTGATAACTCCAGACTTTTAAATATCTTTTGCTTCCTGCAAAACGCTTTTTCTATCTTATCCTCATAGTCGATCCAAAAATTATACTGTACAATAAAGAGAACGATTATCTAATTGATTACACCCTTCTCTTATGTGTATATGTATTTCATTGGAAACCTTTTAAGTTCTTACGATTTCCTGATCACTGAATGAAAACCATTACATTTTTAAACATCCTTTGTCTTTACAATAATTGGTCTTATTACAACAATTTCATTTAATTCAATATCCATTATACAGTGTCAACTAATTTTAAAAGGTCAACCAGTCACCACTTGAAATCCTTTGTCTTGAGTAATTGTAAGTGACTAACATCCTCCTTGCGTGGTATATACCCTTTCTATAAAACCCTATTTTCACATTTATGTTTAACTCAATGAAAGTCCTATTACGTGAATCTCTGATGTCATTGCTTTACGAGTATCCGCAAAATATATAAGATATCCCATTCATGCTTTAAAGTGTTTCGAATAGTTTCGATCTTTATTATAACCTACGTCCTATC
Source organism: Dicycla oo (assembly GCA_948252095.1). Taxonomy (NCBI): domain Eukaryota; kingdom Metazoa; phylum Arthropoda; class Insecta; order Lepidoptera; family Noctuidae; genus Dicycla; species Dicycla oo. The sequence goes on from OX411716.1 coordinate 22,509,036, forward strand.
CGATATCCTCGGAGTCTATGGAATATTAAAACATGGGTAATCTCATTTACCTACAAAGCATCACCTGTATTCAGTATAGGCATTTCTGCAAGCAATAAGCAGTGATATGAATGTACGGTGGTGGAGTATTTTTCAACAAAATTCTGCTCTCTCTCTTAACACTTTGATTTTAAATGTTTCCTATAACATACTAACACATCCTTCATAATTGCTCAACAGCGAATACCATTCTAGAATAGTACTGAATAACCAAGACGAGATCCTATACCGCGAGCGATCAATAGACCAGACATGCCTGGAAAGGCTCTGCGAAAGAAAGCCGGAACCCGTCCAATACTGGTTGTGCGACCTGGTCGGGTCGTGTGAGAATGAGTGCATGACGACACTGCAAAGCAAGCCTCTGGGTGCTGAGATGAAGGCACTGGTCTCTGCCAGCTCCGCGACTATCACGGGAAATATTAAGAAGGTGCAGACTCATGGACAGATCATTGTGCACCAGTACAGTGATGTTTTGAGGTAAGAGTCATACATATATCTCTGAACTTTGTAAATAATTTTGTGTCATTGGAAAAGGTACTTAGAACCGAAAGTCACACAATAATATACTAAGATCCGGTCGCCAAAAAGTATACAATAAGATTAATAGAATTAAGTTATCAAGAACCAAAATCTAATCAATATATGCATCGATAATCGAAAGTAGTTTCCTGTTGCAACTTTCACAGTAAAAAAAAAACAAAACAATAATCATTTTCATTTGATTGCTCTACATCCATACCAACTTCGGAAACATACTTTTCACAATTACCAAGTTAGCATATACGCATTCGTGATTATGCAAAACACTTTCACGTTACAGGCAAATTGAATCCGGGAAATCAAGCGAGGAACAAATCTGCTTATTAGTAGCAAATATCAACGAATTCGTACTAGCTCATAGCATAACTCTAAATACAAAGCCACCGGGAGAAACACCAGAGAGATGGGACAAGATAAAGAAGTCCCTACAGCTGTATTTACAGAAGTTGATAGATGTAGGAGAAGATGTTAAGGTGGAGCTGAACGAGAGCAATACAGAATGGAGTCTGGTTCTGAAACATTTGGACACGTTGATCGAGATATTCTTGGAGACTACTAAGGCTGTTCTTGTCCAACAGATGAAGGTAAAGAAAAGCTCTTACTATTATGTTATTATTATTTTAAAGTTATTAATATGTTGCCGTGCCCTAACCGGGTTTCATGTTGGAACTTATTTATATTGTAACAAGTAAATGTACACATGAATGCAATAAAGAGAAATCGAATTGAAAGAACTAAAAAAATGTCTTGTTTTATCTTAATTCATTAAAAGAGAGTGAATATCCATTAGAGTGAATTTGTATGTCTCGATTTATGACAACCGATTTTACCGAAGAATGCTCAGAGTTTCCGATATATACATATTTGATTCTGGCCCACTAATAACAGTCGCCCTCTTTAGAATACTGAGATACAGCTTTCAATCGATAATCTGGTATCACCAGACAACGATACATCATTCAATAGCCCCACTCGTATGACCAACTTTACTCAGGATCTTTTATACATTCAATATCAATAATATCATGTTATATTTCGCATTAAACAAACCAATTTCCATTCCCACAGACTCTAGTATCAATAATCGAAGAACCACCATCGGACATGATCCTCAAAAGCACTCTAACATCCATAGGCCATTTAGCCATGTTAAATGACGCCACCGAAAGTTCCTTACACGAGAAATGTATTAAGATCATGAAGAATATCACGGAGTTGCCGTTTGTGGACTGTGCTGTACCCCGGGCGTTGTTGACGGCGATTATTGAATCGAATAAGAGCTCTATAAAGGCGCTGTCACTGCGTGCGCTTGCGACTGTCTGCGTTAACGGGGATGCGGTGAAACAGTTTGAAGAGGTAAGGATTTCATGAGTTCTTTTTTTTTCAAATATTAGGTAGTATTCTGGTAGTAATCTTATCCAGTTTAATCTACTTATAAGGATCTTGATAAAAGCATTCTTACGCTATCAGCTTCTGAGATCATATATACTTTGACATTCGCATCTAACGTTGGATATTGAAAATGAATATAACAAAAAATGGCAGTCACTAAATAATTTGGTAGATACTCGTAGGATCTATTAAAATCTTTAAAATTGCATTCAGTATTTGCACTCTCCTTTTGGAATCCTGCGCCAAATCACGATCCAACCCAATCCTCAAAATACCTAAATTCTCCAACTCTGAAATAAGAGAGGATTATTTACATATCTTACAAGCTACCTTTTTTTAACCACCACCTTTTTCTTTTCTTCTCTTCAGGGAGGTGGCATCGAGATAATATCAGACATCCTGTCAGACCGGTCAAACCCAGAGCCACAGATGCGAGAGGCGATCACTGTGCTCACTCAGATTACGGCGCCGTGGCTGAGGGGACACTACGATCTAACACAGATGCATCTGTACCTCAACACCATTGTTGATAATATTACCGGTAAGGAGAAGAGAAGAAATAAAAAATAATTATCTAAGGACGCTTAGCGCCATCTAGTTTAAAATAATCGAAGTAACAATACAATTTGTTCGAATGTGTAGTGACCTCTATTGATAGAAGATAGACACTGGCGCCGATTCCCTTGTTCACAAACTTAACTTTTAAGTTCAGTGCATTAATAAAATAGAAAGAAAAAGTTCTTTCTATTTTATTAAGAAAATGACAGACGATAAATATTGGTTTAGTCCTGTTAAATTAGTCAGCGCCTGACGTAAATTGACGAATTTTAGTAGGCAATTTTTTAATCACATCTAAACTTGTCTATGGAGTATGTTAATTTGACAGGACTAAACTAATATTTATCATCTGTCCTTTTCTTAATGAAATAGAAAGAAAACGATGCATTGAACTTAAATTAAGTTTAGTTTGTGAACAAGGGAACTGGTGCTAGTTGGCTCGCTTTACGAAGTTCAGAAAAAGACGTCATTTTAAAGAAAAAAAAATTGTTATCCAATAAGAATCCAACAAAAACTGACAAAACAAATCAATTTTCCACTTCAATAACCACGTGAATAATAAAAACTGAAACATCAACAAAAACATTGTCTAGTGTCATGCTTAGAGCCAGAGAAGTAATTTTATAAGCAGACTCACTACCAACGCCTTTATTATTTCATGACATAACTTATGACTATATTTTACAAAGGGGTAGGCAGTATGTTACATTACTAGGTATTATAACCACATACAAAAATTAGGTTTATCTTGTGACTACTAGCTTATTAATTAGGACACTGAAAAGTAAAACGTCGAGTACCACCCTATTAAACACGCCTAATAAACAGCGGTTCTTATAGAAGAAAAAAAAACATAACAAAAACGTCTAATCCCCAGGAATTCTCTCCCGCACTGACTGCTGCCAACTGCTCCTCTTGTGCACCGCATGTCTCGTCAACTTGGTGCGAGAGTTGGAGCTAGAGAAGAAAGAAGATGACGTCAACACCGGCTCTGATATCGTTGACGTCATCACCAAGCATCGGACCGTCGAAAGGCTGCTAGAGGCTGTTAAAAGACGGGGACCGAATATCTCCGTGTTTTTACAAGTAAGTTGAACTTAGAAGTCGACACTGCCGTCTTGAAAAATGAATCGGCCTATCAGCAGCTCCCAGGGTCTCGCGTTCGTCGTATGCTGCGTACATCAGTAGCCCAACGAACGCCATCGAAGGATATTCGGCGTTGGCTACCTGCGTTGTACGTTTGATGGCCTTAGACAGTAGTTAGTGGTCGAGCAAATGAACAGCCGATTGCTTCTATTCCTTTGATGTTACCGCCACGCCGCGGAAAGCCGGCACACGCCAACGAACGATATTGTTGGCGTTTGCTAAACCGTCCAGACAGGACCTACAAGGCCAGCGAAACTCATTCGTTGACGTTCGTTGGGCGTACGCAGCTTATGAACCGTTCTTATCTGCCAAATATGGGAATGGCATGGAATTGGTAAGAACTTTGCGAATGGATTCAGGACTGACAGTTGTTAATTATATAACTCGGTCGGCTAGAACACAATCATAACTCGTAAAGGTTGAAAATTATGTCGAAGCATTATTTATTTGTAAACACAATCTTATGAATCACCATCACAGACAAGGGAATTGATATTCCGCTTTTGCAAACCTTTACCAAACGCCCTAGTGTGTTTTAAAAAACACCGTTTGAGGTTTCTTTCCCATTCGTGATGCTCCCGTGTTTGTCGCATAAGGTGACAACGAAGATACTTAGTAGGCGAAGAAATATAAATTTTCGTAATATTGCACAGCCACCAACACATCAAGCTACTACGATCTGTCAAATTTCTTTAGTAGATTTTTAACTCTATCGCTACAGCATTAGGTTCAAAGTTGATTGGGAAAATTTGACAGTTTCGGGTAGCTTGATGTGCTGGCGTCTTACTAAACTGTTCTTTCCAGGAACAAACAGCCTCTCTCCTAGCCTCACTATCACGCATCACGCGCTGCATGCTGCTTCTAGCTTCCATCACGTCTTCCAGCGTGGCGCTAGTGTGCTTCGCGCGCACCTCGCCGGGCAGTTGCGCGCGCACTGCCGAGCTACGTGCGCAGGCCAGGCTGCACTGCCATGCCGCTGAGGCTATTGCTAGGTAAGTGTCGATATAACGTCAAAAATGATTGAATTCGGCGCCTGCCTACCTCCTCAGCGCCCCGCCGACGCCTCCCTACGTCCTAAATACAAACTCCTGTCGTCTACACAGTTCTATAATATTATTCGTTAGGTTGTTATTGTTATATTAAATACAGACATTGTAATATTTTGACGTTGACAGACGCCCAATTATAAAAATCGGGCTATACTAGTTTCAAATTCAAATCATTTTCAATCCTACTAATATTATAAATGTGAAAGTTTGTATGTTTGGATGTTTGTTACTCAATCACGCAAAAACGGCTGAACGAATTTGGATGAAATTTGGCATACAGATAGTTTATAACCTGGATTAAGACATAGGATACTTTTCATCCCGGTGGAAGGTTCCCGTGGGATAATTTCCGACATACACGCGGGCGACAGCTAGTCGTTCGATATTAGGCATATACAAACACTTTTGAATATAAACATTTACAAGAAAATAGAATTGATTCCAATTGCTCCTTCCAAAAGTTAGTTCCTTAAGGAGAAGACTGGGCAGGAAGCTCCACAGTTATTCTTTTAAAATATGTTTAACAACCGAACCAACATTAATAAGCAGGTAACACTTTTTGAGCGTCAAGAGCCCCCATTGCGAGCAACCTTCACCACATCCTAGTAACAACAACCCAGCACTCAGTCTTATTCAAATGAAAACGGAATAATCTAATTTCATTTGGCTCGGCTCGGCTCAACCTGTCAGATCCATTTACGAAGAACAAGGAAGCGACTTTGCTAACATTAATTAATATTGATAATACTATCGGAGAAACGAATATCTATACAACGTAAGGACTATACTTGCTTGCAGCGCTCGGCCGCTTTAGAGTAACGCTTGCTAACAGATATGGTCATCGAGTGCAAGGGATTTTTTCACGGTGTTTAGATGTCCGTTTCTCCCAGCCATGGTACCTCAAAAAATTTGCCTCTTTAACTCTAAACTTACTAACCATCTCAATTTATCCACAGGCTCTCAGTGTTGCCCGACGTCTCCCACCAAATCGTGCAACTAGAGGGCGTTCCCCTCCTTACCAATTTGGTAAGGCTGCAGCGAACGCGCCCCCCACTCGACACCAATCCCGACCAGACCCTGATACACTGCCTGAAGGCTTTGAGGACCATCTACAAACACTTCCCGGACGCTTTCGATGATGAACAGGATGTGAATGATATGATCAGACCTCATCTCATGGAATCGCTTATGCTGTTCTCGGCTAAGAAGGAAAGTTATGTCTAAGATGTAATCGATTGTTGAGTAATAGATTTTGTTAATTGATAATAAAATCGTTCCGTTAATGCAAATTTCGATAAAAAAATCGAGTAATTTTGCGAATTTTCGATTTTATCGGACCCTCTCTAATGAATTATGTATAAGTAAGTACTTACTTTTGTCATTCCGATTCTTGTGGCTAGAATATTCTACTTTTTATTCCTTGGTTAAATGTAAATTAACCTAACTCGAATATAGTTCTCCTGAGACTGAATTGTAGAAAATTATTTATGACTTCTTAATTAAGTAGATAACGTAAATTCTTATTATATATCGGATTTAATGAGCTCTTAATCAACTATTTCATTTTTTTTTTCTTTCATTTGACAAATGAAGTATATCACACCTATATTAGACCACATCCAATAAGGATTTCAACCTATTTGGCAAAGTATAAATAAAATTACGGTTTTATACAAGATTGCCATACATTCCACTTGGTATAAAAGTGTTGCTGTATATAAAAAAATTATGCTACAATAAGTACATTATTGGCTTTATAAATAGCGTAATATCTACTTAATTGTTTTACAATTTATCTTAAATAGTTTAGTCCTGAGGCCATACTATCGTGAAATTACTTTTACTAGTCTTTAATCATTCGTGTACACTTAGCTTTATAGTTGTATTTTAACGGCATTATTTTATAAAACATCTTGAATCGTGTAATACAAAACAAAGGATTTTTTATTTAAGGTCTTGAACATTTTTCTGACTGGCAACATTTGGCTGATAGTGTAATCACTACACTCGGGCACCATCATCAGTAACGCACTATGCCTTACAAAAAAATATAGATCTACTTGCATTTTCTTTAAAGAAAAATGTCTTAGTCTAGACTTTAGGTCAAGACAATATTTTTTTTAACATTGCTACAGTCCATTCACAGTTCTTTTACCTTTGACAGTAGCAACCAAATATCAACCTTAACGTAATGAAAATAACGATCACTATGATTTTGACAGAATTGATAATGGTAGCAACCCAACAGCAAACCATATTGCAACGACAATAAAGATCACTGTGAGTTTGACTGTGGTGCCGATTCTGTTATGCAAAAACTAAACATAATTTAGGCTATTGCTACCTTTTTCGCTCTAGTAAAATAAAAAAGAGACGGACGTAAATGAGAGCTGTCAAATTTAGTTGAACTAATATTTCCATACAAAAAACGACACGTAAAAACATGTCGACTAAAAACACGATGAAGCGCAAGGCGTAAACTAATTTGACATCTCTAACAGCATTGCTATAGCCGTCCTTTTCTCGCGCTGCCTGTTAGTAAAAGATGGTGATTATCTAATTTTAGTTTAGTTATTGAACAAGAGAATCGTCACCCGTAGTAAATACTCGGTCGGCACCAATGTTGCATAATAGAGGTAAAGTAGCTGTGGACGGTCTGTAAAAACTTATTGTTTTGTATTTTAATTCATTTTGTATTAACTTCACATCACTCATGACAAAACTCGATAGTATTAGCATTGATACCACCTTATTTTAATATAAACTATAGTGCTATACTATATCTACCTACTTAAACATGTATACGTAAAGTTTGTAAAGAAATTGCGATATGCGGCGCCCGCCATTGTTATCTGTTTATAATAAATATATTATCGATTTTATTTTTTGTTTTATTTGTGAGGAGAAGAATGTTGTAGATACCTACCATGGCCATGGAGTCTCAACTAGAACAAATTATAATTAGTCTCGAAAAATAATCATAGATGGCAGCATAGGTAACAATTATGAAATTAACAACCAGTAATAAGCGTTATACGGCAGATTTTGGCTGAAGTAAGATTAGTAAAAATCAAAACTTCCTTGTTTAATGTTGATTTATCTATTTACACTCATATTTCACGTATTTTCAACAAAAACGATACATTAAGCCTTTTACTTCAATCCGAACCAAATAGTATGTTATAAACAGTTCAAAGTAGCATTCTGTCATGCATTTTGTTTTAGAGCTCTTTGCAATAGATGTCGTTTTAATAAACTTGTCATCACTTTTACCGCCACCGAATAGAAAAAAACCGGCCAAGTGCGTGTCGGACCACACACAGTGAAGGGTTCCGTAGTTTGGATGAATTTATCCCAGGGATGAAAAATATGTTCCCTCATACATTCCAACTTTTGGAATGTATGGAAGACATTCCAACAGCAAATGTAACTTTGTACGCACAATATTGAGAGATTTATCATGATATTTTAAGACCATAGATTCTAATAAGTTTTCCTGTAATCTATAGGAATAATATAACTACTTTCAGTATTTTTAGGGTTCCGTACCTCAAAAGGAAAAAACTGAATTGTTATAGGATCACTCGTGTGTCTATCTGTCTGTCTGTCCGTCTGTCACAGTCAATTTGCTCCGAATCCATTGGACCGATTAAGAGGATTGTGAAATGCCGTTACGCGGCGCGAGTCTTGGAGGCAATTACCTACATTTCATACAATTATTTACATAAATATTGTTTAGGGCGATAACGTTTTCACCCCTCCAAACCTTTACGAAATGAGATAATTTTGGTCTCATTACATTCAGTATACCTTAATTTAAGTCTGTACGTTTTTCTTTTTTAGTAATTCAATTTAATTTAATAAAAAAAAATAAAAAAGACGCTCGAGGTAGTTTTTATGTCAAAAATATAGATATTTAGATGCTAATAACTTATATCGTATGCAATACTTCTTTAAAATAAAAACGTACGGACCTAGTTTTTTATTATACCTACAACTTTTCCAAAAATTTTGAAAATTAGACTATGTTTACGGGGAGAAAAACGTTATCGCTTTTTGTATGAAAATTGACAGCTTCACAATCCTCTTAAGATGAAATTTGGTACACGTATGTATTTCTGTGACCCAAACATGGACGTGTAACGTAAATAAATTAATTTTGAATATGGGATCAATTTTTTATCTTTCGGAGATACGAACGGTCAATTTTCGTCTATTTTTTAATCAACTTTAAAATGATTTATTTTAAAATTATAAAAAAAGTATATTTGAGACCCTCACAGTAATCCATTTCATTTGATCAATATGTCACATGGTACAGTTTGCAAAACTTTATTTTTATTTTCTTACTTGCCCCCCAAAATTGACTCCCCATGTTCGAAATTCATTTATTTATGTTACACGTCCGTGTTTGGGTCACAGAAATTCATACGTGTATACAACGTAATCGTTCCATTGGAATCGGAGCAAATCGGCTGTGATAGACACACGAGTGAGCCTATAAGGGTTCCGTTTTTTTTCCTTTTGAGGTACGGAACCCTAAACGCAAGTGAATGTGCCCACGCAGTTATCCGTCGTTGCTGTTGTGTCTCACACTCACAATTATGCGGAAACAATGTACAATAATAACATCTCTTCGTCAGTTGTAATAAGTCTTAATTTTGTATGAACAACAAATTCAACATCGACGAAACAAGCCCGCTCGTGCTCTACCGGAGTGCTAAAAGGGAATCCCCAGTGTGCGTCAGAATGGCTGGTTATCTGTAGCGTTGGTCTATGAGAGTTGATTCGAAAATTGCTACATAATTGCTTATATTTGCTACGTATAATAAATAATTGCTACATAGGATATATATTTAGAAACAAAATATTTTTTTTGACCAGCAATCCTGACGTTTGGTTGGCTGGTCATCTCCTAGTTTAAAGTCAAGCATGCAGAGTTTCCCGAAATGTATTGCGTCAATAATTGCTACATATTTACTTCATTTATCTAATTTAGTTGTAACTTCAAACATATGTTAAATAAAGGATGTAGCAATTATTTAAATTATCCCAAGGAAAAGTGCCACTTACCTACTCATAACGTAACATGCCATTTAACAATTTAAAACGCCTGCCTCCTAAAGTAGCAATACCGTTGAGTGAAGACACACTGCAACTATTTGCCTTTATTACTTTATCAGGCACTTTTCTTTGGGATAATTTAAATCATTACTACATCCTTTATTTAACATATGTTTGAAGTTACAACTAAATTAGATAAATTAAGTAAATATGTAGCAATTATTGACGCAATACATTCCGTGAAACTCTGCATGATTGACTTTAAACTAGGAGGTAACCAGCCAAACAAACGTCAGGATTGCTGGTCAAAAAAAATATTTTGTTTCTAAATATTATATATATCCTATGTAGCAATTTTTTATTATATGTAGCAAATATAAACAATTATGTAGCAATTTTCGAATCAACTCTCATAGACCAACGCCACAGACTACCAGCCATTCTGACGCACACAATCCCCAACGTAATTCTTTGTTACATTTTTTATGATATTTCTACTGTGGCTGTAAGTAGCAATTTTGCTACTTACAGCCACAGTAGAAATATCATACAGTATTTTATCTTCATACAAACGGTCGGAAGCAGGTATTTTGCTTTTTCCACCGAGTAAAATAACTAGATTAATAAATAAATAAGTGGATAGTGTGAAAGAAGTGACACAGGAGTGACCTACCTGAGCTCGCGTTAAAAAAAAACTAGTAGGTAGTTTCCTAACTAGGCTATCTACTTATAATATGTAGTATGTAGGTACTTACTGAGTTAGACGAAATATCGTTAGAAAAAGATTATGAGAGCAATAAATGGTAGGTAACTACGTAGTAAGATTAACATTATAATTAACTTTTATAAGTAAGATTTTGTAGTAGGTAGTTAGAAGATTTGATTGCTGTAGGTAGCGCACACGCGATGAGATGGTTGATAATAAGTAAGGATTGCAGAGCGGTTCGACATCGGAAGGGTGACGAAAAGAATTATTACTTCGAGTTGCTCCGTACTGACGTAATGAGGACGTTAATAAGCTGAGATGAAAAAAGATATTTAATTTCTCGTCAGCTGTTTCTTGCATTTTGGCTAAGTTGGTAGGTGTTAAAGTTTGTAATAATTGGAGTTTGGTAACCATCGACGACAGCAGATTATTTTTTTAAAGAAAATATATAATATTTACAATCACAAAACTAGAAATAAACTCAAGCAAGTGATGGTGGTATGTAGGATGAAATTAAAATACTGTAGGCGGGCAGCCCTATCGCGTGTTTACGTACCGCGCGGCTGTAGGTAGTTATTTCAAGAACAGGGGTTGAGTCACATACTGTATGATATTTCTACTGTGTGATATTTGCTGGAGACACAATGTTTTCATTTGTCATGTTTTTGTGCTGGTAGGTAATAAAAAAATGTGGCATAAGTAAGTATGTACCTATCTACTGATCACTTTGTAACGTTCTATCAGTATTGTTATGTACTTGATTGAAGTATTAAAATATTTTTATAAAAATATTCCGTTCGTTTTTATTTTATTTATGTAGGTAGGTACTTCATACCACAGCTTGTATTGTACCTACTTGTATTGTCTCTTCCTACTTCCTAACTCATATTACCTATTTACCTATTTAATTTCATTTCCTTGCTGCAGTAACATTATTACCGGTTAAATTACAAGCAATTTTATAGTTTTGATTGATTTGAGTAGATAATAAAATTTAAAAACATGAATACCTACTTATCGTAACATTCGCATAGCGACCACTTAGATTTTAGTAAGTTACCGCGGACATAAGCAGATAATAAAATTAAGCGCGTTTAGGAAAAAACCCATTTACAGCTGCACGAATTATTATGTACCTATATGCCGCATGGCATAAAATATAATTATTTGGCTTCGCAAACACGTCGTTTCCTACTAAAGCTAAAAATGCTAGCTCAATCACACAAACGAAACAATTACGCCAACTCAAGATAATTTTTGTCCTTGAGCGCACGCCACGGTACGATTACGACGACATACTCGGCGAGAATCTATAGGTATCTAGATATAGCCATCTAAGTAGTATCGATGCCACCTAGTGTCTAGGCAGACTCCTAGATGGTGTTGTGAAACTACAGTATCTGGTAATTAGTGAGTCGCTGATGCAGCCATCTGTTATAAATTGATGGAAAAAAAAATAGCCAGCTCAATAGCCAGACTTAGGGAGGTGTCATTTCTTTGTATGGGATTGGGTATCTGTACGTAGTATTGTAATATCTGTGCCATGGCATAAGCATCCACACATAAGTGAAGGCCACGAGTTTGGTTTTATATTGTCTATGGAACAAATTACTGTCCGACTGTGGGAAGTCCCCGTTCACTAACCCTTTAACCGCCGACACCGTAATATCACGGGCTCTGAAGATAGTGCTCGAACGCCACACACGTAATATTACGTTATTTTGTTAAAACAGTTCTTAGTGCGCACAAATTGCATACAAAATTTTTCAATTTTACGATTTAATTTTTCAATTTTACGATTTAGGATGTATCTTTATTGATAAGGACATTTTTTTCTATGTTTCGAATGATAAATGCTGTGAATTTTGAGGTTCAAATGCGGTGTGATCACTGCTTGTCCCTACCTGTATTGCCAATCACGTAATTTTACGGGTACTAGGGATGGGCAAATTCGGAACAATAAACAAGGCACTATTGAAATTACCATTACTATTTCTACTGAAAGTGAGTAATTTCATTAGAAATAACTATAATGTTACTCTAGTACAAGTATTTATTTATTTATTATACAATAAAGTGTATTAATGTTTAAAATGTCGGTATTTTTACGATGAAAAATATAGAAATATCGATAACGCAGAACCTCACTAGTGCAGACAGTCACCGGTCGCCGTCACCGTAATTTTACGAGTGGAACAAATAGATTCAAGTTCAACTCACGCCATATTGTCAGTTGCCCCAGCGCCGTCGCCGTAAAATCACGGGAAAGCTTTATCGAACTGCATAATAGTAGTGTTGTAGGCGCTTATCGGTTTATCATATACTCTAAGTGTAAAAAATGCTGGAAGACGAATAGTTGTTAAAGAATAGAATAATGAATTACCAAGTGACGACAGTTCTACAGATAGTGATGTTGATTTGGTAAGTTTATGTATTTAATTTTTTTGATCAGAGACCGAGTGACCCACGTAATGTATTCTTCGCGTCTTTAATAGCTTTTGAGCTGGAAAGTGTGCGGCCAGAAATTCGCTCAGAAGTTTCCATGAAGATAATGAATTTAGTCAGAAGAAAAACGAAGAACGTGCCCATCTCCTGAGTATTAATATAGTAGATTGATTGAAGACCGATTTAAATATTGTAAAATTAATAAGTAATAATAAAACATTGATTATGATTCAGACTTTTATTTTTGTTAATAAATAAATAATTAATGCATCGATATTAGTTATTCCCAACACTGTTCCAACTTATACCTAAAGTGACGTAGCGCTGGAGGTAAGTCAAAGGTAGCAAATCTTGGCGGTTAAAGGGCTAATGGCGATAATAGAACCACAACTCTACTAACCCGAGCTTCTAAATTATTATAGTGGCTAAGTAACAACAGCCGCACGGGTCGATCGATCAGGTTAAGCTACGCTTGTCGCAGTTAGCCGTGGATGAGTGACCATCTTTACATACCAAGACTCCACAGCAGAAATAATTCCACAGCTCTAATTAATCCTCAACTAAACTCAATGTTTTTATCACCCTGTTTGCCTTTTCAGATAAAGGAAATTATAAGAAATCTTAAAAATACTAGCAGTGTAGAGAATGACGGTATTTCGGCTATAGTAATCAAAGCAGTAAATGAAGATATATTAAGTCATATCATCGAGATATAAGTACTAACGTACTAGAGAAGCTACGTCAAATAACCGAATTGTCCTATTCTTCGTAATTTGAATCTTTAGTTCGCTGCAGCGCTAAAATAATAACAATTCGTCTAAACCGTAACTAATTTACCACAGCGCTAGATTTGCTGCGGAAGTGTATATATTCTCGGCAAAAAGGCCTTAAGCGCCATGTAAATCACGGCACTTACGCGTTTTCTTCGACAAAGTGCAACGACATGTCTTCCCTATAGACTATGACAGGAGTACTACAGAATGGACAACGTAGGTATTTTGCCTACAGGGTTTATTTCATAAATAATAGACAATTTATTTTTTTGATATATTTTATTTAGTTACCCTTAAATAATATGAGTTTAGTCATCTTTTGCCTTTTTGTGGAATAATCAACGCTTTGATCTGTTTTTGCTTCATGTTTTAAACGAATAGTAGTATATTTATTAATAATCGATTGTGAAAAAGCTTTTGGCGTCTAATAGCCATCTCGTCGAATACTAGATTGCATATAAGAGGTTGCTGACTTAAAGTACTTTTCTTTTTTAGAGCTTCAAACGATTCATTTGTAAATCCTGACTCAGCATTAATTGTTCCATACCAGCGACAGAGAGTTCTTGTGTGTGGTAGAAGATTGCCGTACATATCTCTCACATATTTGTATGCACCTGGCAAGTAGTAATGGAGGGTTAATGCAAATTTATGTAATAATGGAGGATATTTTAAAGAGATTTTACTATTCTTTTTACACTTTGACATTCTTTTATAGATTTCGAGTAATTCTGCCTTTGCCAGTAAATTATTCTCAGCTACCTCACCGAGTGGAAATTTTGTTTTTAATGATTTTACAAGAAGCTTCAATGACTCACATTTTTTCTTAAGATTTCTATTTTGGCGTTGAACTTTCTTAAATTTTTCTGATAATTTTTTTTTAGCCGACGTCAAGGTCCGAATTTGACGTCTCAGGATGATTTTTCTTGGGGTATCAAAAACCGATTCCGACTCACTGACAGGTTCTGAAATCGGCTCAATGGCTCCATGACACAAAGTGTCTTGCTAAAACAAACAACACAATGTTAGTGGCGGCTAAATGAAATGTTGTCACCATACTCGGAATTAATACAAACGGAGCATCAAATATTTAAAATTATATTGATACTCACATCATCATAGAGCACAGCAGACCTCTTTAGAAAATGCCTTCCCCCTTTCGTAACATACTTATCATCCTCACGAAAATGCAACGAACATATGTAACTATGATCGGATGGTAGCCAGGTCTCTTCACAGCGATTGTTTTGAACAAATCGGATCCATTTTTCTCTATTTTTATGACTTGGATGTGGAAATCTGGATAAGAATTTAAAATAATTAATTACATCCAAAACTAATTTAACATTAATGTAAAAACTGTCTGGTTAATTATGATATATACTATAGGAAAATTTATTAAATCTTTTTCTACCTAAATATATATA
The DNA here is from genome assembly GCA_948252095.1 of Dicycla oo. Lineage (NCBI taxonomy): Eukaryota > Metazoa > Arthropoda > Insecta > Lepidoptera > Noctuidae > Dicycla > Dicycla oo. The sequence goes on from OX411716.1 coordinate 22,524,172, forward strand.
ATTATTTAGTTTTAACAGGACTTAGCACGAACCTTTCATTTATTTATATTTGCTGACGTTTCGATGTAGTTACACCCACTGTGGTTGCGCAAGACTAGAAAAAAATATATAAATGAAAGGTTCGTGTTAAGTCCCGTTAAGACTAATAATTATCTGTTTAAAGTGCGATAGTTTAAAAAACTAAATATTAATATCAACATTAAAAACACAACATACGATATTTTCACCGTAATGTCAGTCTAATCTACCTACATTGCACTCTGTTTGATTAGTCTATGACAAACAATACAATATGGCGCGTGGTAATTATTTAATTTGTAAAACAAGGAAATTAGTTTACTTACCGATGAAAAGTAATTCCTTTGCACTCTGCCGTGTTCCTTGAATTATTAGTACAATATCTCAACACACACCAAGACATTTTTCGTCGATTTTTTCTATGAATTAATTTGTTATTGTCGGAAGTACTAGGCGCGAAAGAGCTAGAGAGCGACTGAGTGAGGTGCGGCGCGATCGCCGCAGTTGAACGAGACAAAGTAGGAATTTACGGTGTCTTCTCTAGTACGTTAGTACTTATATCTCGATGAGTCATATTCTGAATCTTTGTATACAAAGTGGGACATTTCCGAAAGACCTCAAATTGACAATTATCAAACCTATATACCACTTACCTACAGACCTATAGCACTAATTTCGGTATTAAAAATCTTTGAGAAATATATTTACAGTCAAATCAATACCTACCTAGACTACAATGAAATTCTATGTGATGAGCAAAAAGGCTTCAGGAAATATAAAAACATCAATATGGCGGTCTATGACTTTATAAGTAGTTTCTTCGCAAATTGACAAATCTTTACATGTTTCTTCTATCTATTGTGACATGTCGCAAGCATTTGATTGTGTAGACCACAATATTCTGCTGAATAAACTTGAGGCTTACGGTATAAGAGGAAATGTCCTAGAATTGATTAAATCATATTTATCAGACCGCCAACAAATAACCCAAATATCGAAATTTAATACTAAAACTAAAAGGGAACAGTTCTTTCCTCACAAAAGCGTTACATCAGATATGGTGTTCCCCAGGGAAGTGTAATTGGCCCTCCTTTGTTCCTACTATATATTAATGATCTACCAAAAGCTACTAAGGAATCCATGTCATTGTTCGCTGACGACAGAACTGTAACCATAGCACCTAAAAATATGAATAACTACTATTCTGATTGTAATGGATCATTGAATTCTATAATTACCTGGCTTAATAACAAAGCCGACGGCCCGCCCCTGCGCTGCCGTCTAAATGTGACGCTGGCAGAATAGTCGACATCGCCTCAATTGACAAAAAAAAAAAAGGTCTGTACCTACTACAAAAGTTACAAATGCCATGATACATACCTAATTTTAATAGATTATTAGTGTTTACTTGCAAATTGGTAATATAAAAAACTATAACGGCGCCAATTCCTTTGTTCACAAACTAAACTTAATTTAAGTTCAGTGCATCTTTTTCTATTTCATTAAGAAAAGGACAGTTGATAAATATTAGTTTAGTCCTGTCAAATTAAGATAGGTACTCCATAGACAAGTTTAGATGTGATTGAAAAAATTCCCACTCAAAATACGTCAATTTACGTCAAGCGCTGACTAATTTGACAAGACTAAACTAATATTTATCGTCTGTCCTTTTCTTAATAAATACAAAGCAAAAGATGCACTGAACTTACATTTAGTTTAGTTTGTGAACAAGGGAATCGACGCCAATGCACACTCAAGTTAGTCATTAGAACTTCACAAAAGAAAACATAATCTAAATAATAATGTAACACATACATAGTTCGCGACATATAAGTTTGCCGCTCTGAAGCCTTTGTTCTCATATTATTACATTCGCAAAATATTATATTCGCAAAATATTATATTCTCGAATTATTATATTCTCAAAAAATTAGAAGTACAATCAAACAGTGAAAAATAAAAATGAATTTATTTAAATCAAAATCTCTTTATTCCAATACCTAGGCATCATGGAAACACTTTCGAACGTAATACAATATTAAAATAAAAATGAATTGCAGTATCATACAGTATTGCAAAATTATTTGCATTAATCATTAATAAAATATAATTAATAATAACTGAAACTAAACAAATCCCGAGTGATCAAGTGCATACAAGTTTTCACAAGTGGCATCTGTTTCCAAGCACGACGATTGGTACAGCCGCTCAACAATAAAAATTGCAAAAGTATATAAAAATTTATGGGAGCTTATTCAACGCCGCTAACATGGTTAAGCATTCTATTGATTAAATTTTGTTGGATAATTTTTAATAATTTTTCTATCATTTTCAATGTATTTTAAAGATCTTTTTTATCAGGGCAGTGGAAAGCACTTTTTAGCAATCTTTTATTTTGAATTTGAGCTTCTACTTTTAATGCTACTAATAATTGGAAAATGGTTGGTCGAGATGGAATTCGAGAGTTAATTCTTCTGTGCCATCCTTCCACTGCATTCGTAGTGCGGTTCTTTTCACCATAACAGCTAAAAATATCTTTGGTAATGGTTTGTATCCACTGGTTATTAAAATAGTCTAGAAATTTCTGTGAAACTTCCGTCTCTGGTGCGATTTCATATATAGCAAGATATGCTTCTGGAATTAGATTGGGTGGTAACAGAGCCAAACTTGTGCACAACTGTGTGATTTTGCGACCTAAGTGAGTTTCGTTGAAATTCAATTTTTTACTCATTCTAAACACAGCATTTAAAAAATGGTAATTAAAAAAAATTAATAAATAATTAATTAATTCATTTAATAATTTAATAAATGGTGAATGTATCCTCGGTCTTACGGAGCCAGTGTATGTGAATGAAGACTCTGATGTGGAGCCGCTGGCCAAGCAGAAGAAACTGAATCCCAAGGTCAAGGTCAAGAGGGAGCCGGAGCTGAAAGTCAAGAGCTGTAAAAAGAAAGGCCACACTATCGAGACATGTTGGGGCAAGAAGAAAAACACCAATGAAAAAGACAACGGAAGCAAATACAATTTCAACGTTTGTCTGAGCACCGCAAATTCAGATGCTGATAAAAATATCTGGTGTCTAGATAACGGCTGCTCATCACACATGTGCGGTGACGAATTGATGTTTTCTTCTATGACACCTGAAAATGGCACCTTAAAGTTGGCATCAGATAAATACACTAGTAGAATTCAAGGTAAAGGAAGAGTCACAATCAGTACCGATAAACACGGCTACAATTTCAATGACACCTTGTATGTTCCCGATATATCAGTAAACCTTTTATCCGTCGCCAAAATAACCGACAGAGGAAATAAGGTTATTTTTGAAAAAGAGAAAGCCTACGTTGTAGAAAAAAGCGGAAACAAAATACTGACTGCTCGAAAGAGAGATGGGCTTTACTACTTTGAATCTGGACGAAAAGAAACTGTAAACTACACACCAAAAAATGACAGTGACATTATGGAATGGAATCGCAAACTTGGCCACATAAACGAAAAAGATTTAAAGAAGATGGCTAAAGATAACCTTATGTATGGCTTAAATTTTAATGATGAAGACATGGAAACATGTGAGACCTGCATCAAAGGCAAAATGTCCAGGTTACCGTTCATAAGGCATGATGATCTATACTCAACCGATAACTTGGAAATAATCCATAGCGACATTTGTGGACCTTTTGAATGTGAAACATTAGCAGGATCAAAGTACTATGTTACTTTCACAGATGACTATAGTCGCTATTGTCACGTCTATTTTATTAAAAGAAAGAGTGATGTATTCAACGTCTTCCAAGAATACAAAAATGAAGTTGAGACGTTCCATAACAAGAAAATAAAAAACCTGCAAACCGACAATGGTACAGAATATCGGAACAAGGAATTCGATGACTTTCTCAAATCGCATGGCATCCGAAGAAGGTTGACCACAGTTTACACCCCTCAACAAAATGGGATTAGCGAGAGGAAGAACAGATCCTTGCTAGACAAAGCCAGATGTCTGTTAATCGAGGCCAAGGCACCTAAAAAGCTCTGGGCGGAAGCGGTAGCAACTGCAAACTACCTTATAAATCGTAGCCCTTCCAAAGCGCTGAATGGCGAAACACCTTTCAAGAAATGGCTAGGCCGAACACCATGTGGACATCATCTTCACACGTATGGAAGGAAGACCTTTGTGTTGAAAAAGAACAAACGGGGCAAACTCACCCAGAATGCCAAAGAAGGCGTATTCATGGGGTACTCGATGACTTCAAAAGCTTACAGAGTGTATATACCTGAAGACGATGATGTAGTAATAAGCAGGGACATAAAAGTCATAGATAAGATGTACTTCGAAGAAGAAGAAAGTCAGAACTATGATAAACTTATTAACGAAAAGGAACAATCTCGGAAAACAGAAAAAGAAAACAAAACTAAATACAATGATAAGAAAAATAAAAGGGTACAACCAATAGAAGTTGAAATAACAGAGAATGAAAAAGAAAAAATGTTCGTTACAAAATTCCAACGAGCAAGAAGATGAAGTTTCTTCGGTAGAAGAAATAGAATCTTACGATGATGCATCAGATGTTGTCGAAATACCTAAAAATGGGAGGCCGCAAAGAGAGAGGCGTCCGCCCGCGTGGACTACAGATTTTATACTGGACCAGACTGAAGAAAGTCACCTACTCTCGGAGATCTCTTAAGCCCGGGTGACACGAGGCTAGTATTTTGAAGCTAGGATAGTAAGCTAGTAAGGGGTCACTAGCTTGGTTTCTAGCTTACCTACTAGCCTGGATTGTAACCAAGCTAGTGCTGTCTACACGAAGCTAGGAAATTTCAAGCTAGTCAAGTCAGTAGTGAGTTGTGCTTAACCTGATAACACGTATACGTAAAAATGAACAGTGTGCGTAAGAGAAAAGCAATTCTACTAAGAAAGTTAATTCGGAAGTTGTGTCAACATGCGCTAGATGAAATATTAGCTCTGCTAGAAGAAAAGCGTACTTGGACAAGACCCTGGATCTTAAGAAGACATAGTCATGGAGCATCTGCATTACTTTTAAAAGAACTGCGATCTGAGGATTCCGGCGAATTCAAGAGTATTTTGCGAATGACACCTAATATTTTTGACAATTTACTGAATCTAGTGGGACCACAAATACAAAAATTAAATACTAATATGAGAGAAGCCATACCGGCTAAAATAAAATTGGAAATAACTCTAGATTTTCTATCATCTGGTGTCAATTACAGGAAGTTAAGTCACATGTATCGTGTTTCAAGATCTACTATATCTAGATTTATACCAGAAGTTTGCAGTGAAATTTATAAGGCATTAAAGAAAGATATACAGGTATGTAGAATTTTATTTATTTCAAATTAAAGTAGGTACTTTTACGCTTACATAAATGGCGAGATTAAATTCTAAATTACAAAATGAGAAATCATAAATGACGACAAAATGTACGTTTACGCTACATAAATGGCGAGAAATGTATCAAGCATTTTGAAATGCTTGATAGATGGGATCTTCATCTTGCTCCAACTCTTGCTGTGGTGGCGGATGGATGATGGGTTCATCACGTTGCTCAGTCTGTTGTAGTTGTGATGGTGGATTAGTGTAGAGTGGACTTGCTGCAGAACTATTGTAAGAAAATGTGGTTGACATATTGGAGTCTGAAGAATTGATAGGTGACTGGTACGAAAATGTAGTATTTCCGAAGTTTAAATCATACATCCGACAGCGGGATAGTGTTGCGTTGATCTGATCCCTAGCTAAAATGGCCTGTCCGGGTGAAAGCTTTTTCAACTGACTTGCTACATATTTTGCAAATATCTCATGTTCATCCAGCTCTGGTTCCTGAAATTCTCGTGAACTGTTTAAATCCTCCTTAATCACCTTAATTTCATTTATCAATGAACTCACTTGCGAAACCTTCCGTTTCTTAAATTGCGGAATGTTACTTCCGGGGGAAATAAATTTAGAAGTTTTATCTTGAATAGACGACATTTCGCTTGCAGGTTGAGACATTTCAACTGTCTTTTCTGACAGATTTTCTGCTACGGGTGGTTCTAATGACTGACTGTTGCTTGCACTGTTGTCATCTTTATTATTGTTTGGAGAATCTTGATTGTTCTGAAAATAAAAAATTTGTTAAAAATATTGTTACAGATTCCAACTACAACTGAAGAATGGGCAGCTATAGAAAATGGTTTCAGAGTGAAATGGAACTTTCCAGCGTGTTATGGCGCCGTCGACGGGAAGCATGTTCAAATCATAGCTCCTGGCAACAGTGGAAGTTTGTTTTTTAATTACAAAAAAACATTCAGTATTGTTCTTATGGCTATTGTTGATTACGATTATAATTTCATTTATATTGACGTCGGCGCCTGTGGAATGGCATCTGATGGAAGTGTTTTTAGGAATTGCTCCATATATAATCAGCTAGAAAATAACCTTATACCACAAGGCGGAGTAATTTTGGCGGATGCTGCATTCCCATTAAAATCGTATATTATGAAACCGTACCCAGGTGACAATTTAACACATGAAGAAAAAGTATACAACTACCGGCTAAGTAGAGCCAGAAGAACTGTAGAAAATGCCTTTGGCATATTGGCAAGCCGATTTCGTGTTTATCAAAGACCAATCGCAGTTGACGTAAAAACAGTAGACAAAATTGTACTAGCATCATGTGCTCTGCATAATTGGTTACGAAAAGAGCAAAAAAGCACTTATTGCATTAGTAGTGATGTCGACCAAGAAGACATTGAAGCGGGAAACATTATTCCCGGTTCATGGAGAATGGAAAATTTATGTTTACCCAGTATCAGTCGACAGGGAAGTAACCACTCTTCTCTGTCAGCTATCGAAAAAAGGGAGAAATTTAAGAGATATTTCAACAATGATGGAGCAGTACCATGGCAAGCAAGAATGATTCGTTAATTCAGACAAAACTACAAGAAAAATTAAAAATGCCGACGATTATTAATATTTCAATAAGTACTTTTAAGGTAAATAATTGTAAAGAGTAAATAATATTAAAATAACTTACCGAAGTTTTTCTCTTCATTGGCACCTTTTTTATGAAATTATGCATTTCCTCAAACCAAATAATTTTTGGCTTATAGACTTCTGCAGTTCCTGCTCCAGACCTCTCAGATTTTTCTATCTTTGTTAATTCTTGACAATATGTAGCTCTTAGATTTTTAATTTTATTTTTAATCTCTTTTATCGACATTTCTATTCCATCTTTATTTAGTATGTCGCGTATTTTTTCTAGTGTCGAGTCTCGCATTTGCTTGTCCTTGTAAGATGGAATACTTGCATTCCACAAACATTCCTCTTCTCTGTACAATTGAACGAATTTTAAATTAATTACGTCCGCTAATTTCGGCATTTTAACAAATTGCACGCACTCTCACCACGCTCTCCGACTGCACACTAGCTTAGGTTCGCTAGCTTCGCGGTTGACACGAAGCTAGTAACGAAGCCAGGATAGTAAAACGGGTGGTGGGGGGCGCCTACTAGCTTGAAAAATAGAACCCCAAGCTATTAAAACTATCCTGGCTTGAGGCACTAGCTTGCTAGCTTCCACACTAGCTTACTAGCTTGTAAACGAAGCTAGTTCCGTCTACACGAAGCTAGTGTCACTAGCTTACTAGCTTGGCAGCACTAGCTTGGCTCACTAGCTTGATTTACTAGCCTCGTGTCACCCGGGCTTTATATATCGGATGAAAATGATGATGATGAATACTGGCATGATGCTATAAAAGCCGAGATTAAAGCACATGTTAAGAATGGAACCTGGAAAATAGAAAAGAAGTACAAAGACATGAAAGAAGTGGACTGCAAAATGGTTCTAAGAAACAAAATAGGACCTGACAACAACATCACAGTTTCGTTGAAATTCAATTTTTTACTCATTCTAAACACAGCATTTAAAAAATGGTAATAACAGCATTTTATTTTTATTTCTGGATATACCTCACGTATAGCATTAATTGCAGCAATTTCGTAATCGCATTTGTATGAACTAATATTCATACGAAATTGATTTCTAAGTACAGAAAAGATGCTTTTGTATGTATTTGTGTTCTTATTTGGTAATAAGCCATAGACAATAGGTACAAAACTAATTGTGTTTTGGTCTCGTGCGATATCAATATGTAAGGTGTACAATTGGTAAAAAGGCGACGGTGTCACCTTGAATGTACCATCTCCGTATACAATATCAATTGTCTGGAATAATTCTCGTAGCTTTTGAGCAGGTAACATCGAAAATATTATAATTCTATCATCCGTTTCACCATCATATTCATCAAATAAAAAAAAGTCTTGCACAATGTGGTGTGGCAATCTCACATTACTTGTAGTCTTTGATGTACCGACATTCAAAAAATTATTTCCTTTCCTGTACAGCGTATCCTTTTTGAACGTAAATGATGGGATCAGATACTCTTTATTTTGAAAAACTTGTTTTCCCAAGAAGTGCTTTTCAAATATTTTTGGAATGGGTTCAAAATTTTCGCACACTTCTTTTTTGCACTCCTCCATTGCCATATCAATTATATTTCTTTCAAAATCAACGCTGCAACTATGTTTGGGCTATCTAACGACTTTCTTATCCAAACTTAATTTAATCGAAGTCTTGCACTCCCTTTGGTTGAAACATCTCCAGTTGGTTGTACCATTTTTATTTTTCATGAAGAAGTTTTATTTGTAACCGTTATATAAAAAAACAGACGTAGGAGCTCGTGGCTAAGTAATAACAGCCGCACGGGTCGAACCATCAGGTTAAGCTACGCTTGCCGGGGTTGGTCTGTGGATGGGTGACCATCTTTTCATACCGAGATTCCTCCGTGCCTCGGAAAGCACGTTAAGCCGTTGGTCCCGGCTGTCATTCGTGGATCTTTGACAGTCGTTACGGGTCGTCAGAAGCCCGAAAGTCTGACAACCAGTCTTATCAAGGGGTATCGTATTACCCAGCACACTTAGAAGGGTTAACGACGACGCCATACTCAGATAGCCGCTGGAAAAGAACGCGCAGGTGTTGGGCGTGCTCATCAGCATTTTTGGAGAAAACCAGAACGTCATCTACGTAAGGATAGCAGTAATCGAGTCCTCTCACGACCTCGTCCATAAAGCGCTGAAAGGTCTGCCCAGCGTTACGGAGACCGAAGGTCATGAAAGGAAACTCGAATAACCCGAAGGGTGTAGTAATGGCCGTCTTGCAGATATCCGCTTCAAACACTGGAATTTGTTGGTACGCTTTCACCAAGTCTATGGTGCTGAAGATTGTGGCACCAGCAAGGTTGTGGGAGAAATCAGCTATGTGTCGGACGGGGTAACGGTCTGGCACGGTCCGAGCGTTCAGCGCTCGGTAGTCCCCACAGGGACGCCAACCATCTTCACCTTTGCGAGCCATATGCAGCGGTGAAGCCCAAGGACTGTCTGAAGGTCGCGCAGTTCCACATCGCACCATTTCCTCAAATTCCTTCTTCGCAGCCAGAAGTTTCTGAGGCGCGAGTCTACGAGGACGACAAGAAACAGGTGGTCCGTCGGTATTCACGATGTGATGAACCGTTGAATGCTTCATAGTCCTTGGGAAGCCAGGTGGTCGAGTAATATCCGGGAAATCCAATAAGATTCTGCTGAATGGTGAACCTTCAGCGGCAACAGTCTTCACGCTTGGTTGGTTCACTTGAGCGATGGTAGCAGGTACAGACATTTTAGTGCTGCCATCTATAAGGCGCTGGCCGCGACAGTCGGGCAGCAGGTGGTAGTATGATAAAAAGTCGGCACCAATGATTGGTGTGCTTACATCTGCTATCACGAAATTCCACCTAAACTCTCGGCGGAGACCTAAATTTAAGCGAAGTGCTGTTGTGCCGTAAGTTTTTATTGAGCTACCGTTGGCTGCACGCACGTCAAAGTCAGTAGAGTTGTAACGTCCCTTGAGAAACTGACGTGAGAAACAACAGAGATCGGAGCCAGTGTCAATCAAAAACCGACGTTTTGATTCCGAGTCCAAGACAAATAAACGGCGGCCAGTTAGGGAGCAATCAGTTTCCGCCACTATTGATTGCTCACGGCGTTTCCCTTTTGATTAGAGTCCCAGGTGCAGGGTCTTATACATTTATTTGCTTTTTCCCGGAATCTTTTGTGATACCAGCATAATTGGTCCACAGTTTGAGACGATGACCGGGATTGCGACTGAGCACGCGACATTGACCTTGAGCGTCGAGATTGTCCTGCTGCTTTGTCTCGAGTGAGAGTATCAACTTTCCTCGTCAACTCCTCGATGCTGCGCATGATGTTTCCAATATCAAATGCGGCAGCGGAATGAACTGATGCTGAGGGGGCAGGCGAAGTCTCAACTATACTGTCTGCAATTTCCGCAACCTTTTTAAGTGGAAGGTCCACTTGAGCCATAAGAATTCTCTGTACCTCAGGTGGGAGGCGGCGCATCCACAATTCCCTAAGGATGCCTTCATCTCCCACTGAAGTTCCAGCCAAGGAACGTAGGTGACGGAGAAACGCGCTAGGCTTCCGGTCCCCAAGTAGTTCTTCACTTAAAAGCTGACGTGTGCGCTGTACCTTAGAATCCGATAAGCGTCTGATTAGTTCCTTTTTCAGGTACTCATATCTGCCTTCTGTAGGTGGGTTTGCTATTATGTCTTCTACTTCTTCAGCTACTCGAGCATCCAAAACAGACAGTATGTGTCCATATTTTGTGGCGTCCTGAGTTATGCCAGCAATTTGAAATTGTGCTTCTGCCTGTGCGAACCATATGATAGGCTTTTCAACAAAAAAATTTTGTAGTTTGACGGAGACACCTGCAACACTTGTAGTTGTAGAAGATTGAGGTTGTGATTGCATATGAGCGAGCCTTTGCTCCAGCTCTATGACCTTCTGTTGGAGGAAATTTTCTTCGTTTGACATGGTTAAAGAGAATAATTAAAATGAATAAATGAAGGAACCAAGAATACCAAATCCAATTATTAGAGGTTAATTTAAAACCCAATATTACTTGCCACACTCCACATTTGACATCTGCGGCCATAAACAAAGCATAACTCCCATGCAAGTATTAGTAATAATGACAAGCTATGTTTAAACAAGAACACCGTAACCAAGCAAGTTATGATAAATGAACATATAAGTAAAATCAAAATATCAAAGTATTGTTTCTCAATGCAATATTGAATAATACTATTGTCATAAAAAAAAAAAATAGTAATTAATTACTGGTAGGTATTGTAAAAAAAATATTAATGTTATTTTAGGTATATAAAACCTTACATATGTGCAGAAGTCTTTTACATGTGGACTACAAATTTAATATTACTTAAATAACTACCTTGACAGTATGCTACTTATATAAATTTGTATAAACAATATTATGATTTAATGTATACCAGTACTACTTTTGACTTTAAAGTAAGTACCTACTACTTTTGTTGCAATGTCAACACATAAATTATAATTTTTCAGTAGGTATGTAAGCAACCAAAAGGTTTTGGTAAAGTGGTAAGTATCGCCAGAACATGCAAGTAGAGGTAACAATACACAAACAAAAACAACAAAAACAATAAACAAACAGTAAACAATTTTGAAACTGAGCACAAACAAACAAACAAATGTCAAACTAAGCTTAAAATGTATGTAACAAAAAGGCAGACACACTCAGGCTAAAAATTATTAGTAGCTAAATAAGTATGCACATTGCTTGGTTGATGAAGGATGTATATTAACACTCATGCACTTTTTGTATCTTGATATCACTGCGATGATTAGTATATGGGTAAAAGTTTAAACACCATGCAATACCAGGAATCCCGTTGAAAAGAAAAGATTGTTGTAGTTGTCACACAAAACTTGTGGAAAAATAACAATGAGTGTTTGCTCACCAGATCCGTAGGCTATATTACCATAGAAATATGTCCATGGGCAGTTGTTTTTTTTTTTTTTTTTTTCGTGCTGGACTTAGACTGGGCACTTGCAGCTATGAATACCAGTCTGCAGGCGAGTCGAACTTCTTGCAGTGTAACAGGTTGCATGTAAGTAGGTAGATACACCCCGGTGTGTCGGCTCCAGGCGTCGCAGGCAGTATGCGAGCACGGCCACTAGAAAATTCTCATTGTATTTAAGCAGGGGGCTGCGCATCTGGCACCTCCAGGGCCAGCAGGGTGTTGATGAATATAGTAGCTTGATACAGGGTACCGGTACTCAGCAACCAGTTTTCAGTTTTTAGTGTGTAGTCGGAGTCACCATTGATGGGTCGGAGGTTCTGTATGAAAACACCGACTCGTTCTTCATAAAGTTTATTTCCTTATGTTATAATTATTTACACACACTACTCACAACACGGGAGAACATTTATTTATAGTACAGTAGGTAAGTAAAAGAAAATGTGTGTCTCAAATTCAGGGATGACATAGCCTACTGGCGGGAAAAATCTTCTGTCCTCTTGTCAGTGAACATTCTGTTGGTGTTGCCAACAGAAACCAAATGTGGAGCGTTGCGCTCGCCACACCTTAAAAAAAGGGGTTGTAGGTTTGATTCCCATCCGAGACAAATATACAGCCTTGGCCAAAAGTATTGAGCACCCATGATATCTTTCAGTTTTATGCGGAGTATCAAATAGAAATAAAACAAAACGTTTTATATGGGTTTATTTTACTATTTATTAATAGAAAATTAATATTTTGTGGGTCCACCCTTTGCCTTAATTACGGCAGAAATTCTTTTTGGTAAAGAGTTAACAAGTTTTTTACAGTCGTCAACAGTAATCGAGTTCCATTCTAGGCGCAGGCAGCGTTTTAAATCTTCTTTGTTGTTAATTTTGTGGCGCCTAACCCTGCGCTTTAATAAACCCCATAAATGTTCTATGGGGTTCAGATCTGGAGACTGAGCTGGCCAGTCAAGCAGTTCCGTGTTATTTTCCCGAAACCATCTCATAGTGCGTGCAGATTTGTGGCATGGCGCGTTATCCTGCTGGAATTTGACACCATCCATATTCGTGTCGCCAAAAAGTTTCGTGAATGAAGGCAGTAATGCAGTTTCTAGTACATTTATGTACTTAGTAGAGTCCATGCGACCCTCACACACGAACAATTCGCCAACTCCAGAATCGGTCATGCAACCCCAGACCATTATGCTGCCTCCACCGTGTTTAACGGTGGGGATCACACACTCTGGCTTAAATTCTTCGCCCACACGGCGACGCACAAAGGTCACACCAGGTGTACCAAAAATCTGCAATAAAGAGAAAAATATTGAGTTCCGTAAAACTAAAATAAATTCAATTATGCGTTTGGTTTTTAAAACATTTTATAAAATTGTATCAGGGCATTAAATTGACTTACTCACCTCAAAGTTTGATTCGTCTGACCAAACAACATTTGACCAATCTTCAGCGGTGAAAGTTCGGTGTTTTAAAGCCCATTTCAATCGAGCTTTTTTGTTGTTATCGGAGAGCCATGGCTTCTTCCTAGCTTTACAGCCTTTCAGACCAGCTTCTTGAAGTCTTCTGCGAGTAGCTCGAGCAGAAATTGGCTTCTTAATTTGTTCCGACAACTCAGCAGCGAGCTCTGAAGATGTTTTTTTCCTATTTCTTAACGACTCTCTCAGTAACTGACGATCTTGACGGTCTGTGGTGATGCGTTTGCGCCCGGTTCTTGGTCTATTTTCATGTGATCCGGTAGTAGAGAATCGCTGAATAGCATATTGCACGGATCGGCGCGAACATTTCACAGTTTTAGAAATCTCTACTTGTGATTTCCCTTGCTCATACAGAAGCTGTATCTGCACACGTTTTTCTAAAGAAAGTTCGTTTTGTTTTGGCATATTGCAACGATAACACTTAAAACTTCTGAAATAAAATACAAAAGGCGCACTAGATCACTGGATGTGTTCACAACGAGCGATGGTAGCGAACTGATAAATAAATACAAAAATTGTAAAAAACACATTTTATTGCACCCAGGTGTTTTATTGCTAGCTGTGCGGCGTGGGTCATTGTTTAAACCTTTGTAAATGGCCGACAAAAAAATTCTTCAACAATAGATTTGGTTTACTCCCATACTTTCCGTGAACGAGCGAAATTTGTAAGGTGCTCAATACTTTTGGCCAAGGCTGTATGTGATGAATAACCTATGTGATGATGTCAAATATTTATTATTGTTTCCCTCAAATTAAAAACATTTTTCGCTGTGATTGTTCTTTGTGTAATATTTTGATAATACAGGGTGTTTGGTGCATCGTGTGCCAAATTGAAATGGTCGACTGGGGGGGTCACCTTCTATCCTTTCAGACCCCTAAACACTTCTCATGCCCTGTGGCTTTTTTTTCATCGACTTTTTATTTTTTTATAAAAAAAATACCCAAATTTTGCATTCAATTTCAAAATAAAAAAAAAGTGTAAGTCGTAGACTCTGAATTTTAATTTTATTTAGACGTGTATTGTAAAATTAGTGACATTAGCCATCCAGTTTTTTTTTAATTTACTCGCAAAGTTTCGGACTTCAATTAACACGTTCTGTGCGGCCGACACGTATGTGCGATTTTCGAACGTTCACCAAGTGCTACCGTCGCATATGCGTGTCCATACAATTTATGTACTTCCTTCGAATGCGGCGCGCCGCACCTGTGGGTTTTTTGTAGCAGTGAATGTGTTAAAGCTGTCCATGTTACAGCTATTTACATGGCTATAAAAAAAAAACCAAAAGCGACCGGGATCTTCCAACTCCCTCAAAAACTCTCTAGTCTATCCTCTTGCTAGTGATGTGCCACATGCCATAAAAATCTTTTTACAACTTTGTGAATTCGCTAGAATTGTGAATCGAGTCACAAAATACTAAATTTGAAATTATGATTTAAAAAAATATTTTTACTTAAATTATATCTCAAGAACTCATTTAATCTGTTATCTCACTCTTGTAAGGTAAAATCTGTCTCGTATCTCTCTTTTTTGGGGGGGACGGTTACTAGAAATAAAAAATAATTGCATTTTTAACATTTATTTAATAATTTTTTACATAATTCTGCTCAAATTGTTGGCCGCTATTGCGAATGCAGGCCCGACATCTATTTCGTATTTCCACAGTTGTTGTACGAAGTCGTATTTCCTCCTTAATTTGATTAAACGCCGTTTCAATGCGTTGAAGTAGTACCTCCCTAGTCGGAACCTCCGTGGCGTATACCAGCTCTTTGGCACGTCCCCAGACATAAAAATCTAGCGGAGTTAGGTCTGGGGAACGTGCCGGCCATGCAATAGGGCCATCGCGACCAATCCACGCATTGGGGAACACATCGTCAAGATATTCCCTCACAGTCAAACGCCAATGCGCGGGACAGCCGTCATGCTGGAATACTTTGGGAACATTTTCATTAAATACGGGCACCACGGACACTAATTCGGGCAGGTCATTTTGAAGGAACTCCAAATAGTTATCGCCATTGAGGTTATCGGGCAGGTAATGCGGTCCAACTACCTGATTCCCAATCACTCCTGCCCAAACGTTTACACTAACATGTGGGTTTTCCGTTTTGTTTGTCCAGTGATGCAGATTGTGAAGATTGAGGATCCCTTCTTTGGTAAATTTGGATTCATCCGTCCACAATATTCTTTTTAAGAAATTAGGATCATCCACATCCGTGTGTAACATAAACCGACAGAATGGCCCTCGTCTGTCAAAGTCGCCACCCTCAAGACCAACAAACAAAGAACTCTTTTAAATTCCTGTTGAGCAGTAAATAATTGCACAATGAGATTTTTAATGACCGGCGGCGTTGGACCGTTTGTATGGGCTGGTTCACTACCTGGAAGTAGTGACGTCATACCCATTACCTGCTAAACAAAGGCATCGTCAAACAAAGTGTGTACGGGTTTAAAGTTAGTTCAAAATTACGTACCTTGCACCGGAGTGTAGTGGAATGGATGTTTTTCGTTTTGCTGAAGAACTTTCCACACTTTCCATATTGAAATATCAAGATGTGCTGCCACATTTCTGATGCTTCTTGTAGGGTCTTCCTCAAAAAGTGCCAGTATTCTCTCGTCCACTTCAACATTATGTCGCACAATATGGCCCCTTGGTTCATGAAAAGTGACACTGCCAGTCTCGCGTATGCGTCGGTATGTGTCTTGGAAGACTCTGCGGCCAGGTAGTCGTCTACCAGGAAAACGTTCCTGGTAAATTCGTTGCGCTGCACGAGCGACACCATTGGCGGCTCCATAAGCCATCATGATGTCAGCATATTCCTCGTTAGAGAACGTCGCCATTGCAACAACAAAAAATCAACAAAGTTTAACAATAACACCAAAAGTTAAAACGTAACAAAAACCAACAAAACTCAACAAAACAAAGTAACAAAATGAAAAAATCGCGGAGTACGGTGAACTAACACACACGTCAGGTAGCAGAGGCAGTGATGTCTCGACTGACTGACGAATGACGGATTGACGGCGTCGCCGCGTCGGTGGCAGTTCGTCGTTTGTTCAAACTAGTTTAGGTACGCTATGCAAGAAAGATAGAGATAGAAGATAGATTTTACTTCGCGAGAGTGAGAAAACAAATTTTACCTGTTACTTAAGTAACAATTACGCAAAAAGACTTTTTTCTTTTGAATTTGGAATTTAATATTTTGTGACTCGATTCACAATTATTCTAGCTAATTTACAAAGTTGTAAAAAGATTTTTATGACATGTGGCACATCACTAGCAAGAAGATAGACTAGAGAATTTTTGAGAGAGTTGGAAGATCCCGGTCGCTTTTGGTTTTTTTTTTTATAGCCATGTAAATAGCTGTAACATGGACAGCTTTAATTGAAATCCGAAACTTTGCGAGTAAATTAAAAAAAAACTAGATGGCTAATGTCACTAATTTTTAATTTAAAAGTACTGTAATACAATACACATCTAAATAAAATTAAAATTCAGAGTCTACGACTTACACATTTTTTTTATTTTGTAATTGAATGCAAAATTTGGGTATTTTTTTTTATAAAAAAATAAAAAGTCGATGAAAAAAAAGCCACAGGGCATGAGAAGTGTTTAGGGGTCTGAAAGGATAGAAGGTGACCCCCCCAGTCGACCATTTCAATTTGGCACACGATGCACCAAACACCCTGTATAATAATTCGAGAATATAATATTTTGCGAATATAATATTTTGCGAATGTAATAATATGAGAATAACGGGCAAACTTACATGACGCGACTATAACAAGAGTAAAACACTTATTGACATTTTTAATGATTTAATTGTTCTTTCTCTTATAATAAACATGTGTCAGCAGTACATTAACAATAAAAATATATCATCCATAGGATTGTTTGATATTTTTAGAGTGTACAATGTCAACCGTGGTCTCGTGGCAACTTCTTAGATCCAAGTCATAAATACCTAGACAGAATTTGTTCTCTGGGGGTTTGAAGAAGTCTAGACCTCTGCCTATTTTGATTATCCAGCCAGAACTTAACCTGAAATAGACAAGAGAGAACTATATTTTATTGTGTAAATCATTAAATAAAGACCAATAAAACTCCAAAGTAACAGTTTACATAATACAACAGTTCGCACATAATATACTTTGAGAAAAATAGTTTCAGTATACTTATTATAAAAAACAAAACCGGCCAAGTGCGTGTCGGACTACGCACAATGAAGGGTTCCGTAGTTGGGATGAATCCCAAGAACAAACTTAACATTGTAGTTGAAAAACATGTTCTCCCATACATTCCAACTGCAAATGTAAGTTTTTATGCACAATATTGAGAGATTAACCATGTTTTTTAAGACTTCATATAAGTTTGCTTGTAATCTATAGGTATTGAATCAAATTCTGTATTTTTTTCAAAACTTTAAGCTCAGTACTTTCGGAGATAAGGGGAATGATCAATTTTCGTATATTTTCTTAAATAACTTTATAATTATTTATTTTAAAATTATAAAAAATATATTTGAGACCCTCACAGTAAGCCCTTTCATTTGATGTGCCACACGGTATAGTTTACAAAAGTTTTTTTTTTCTTATTTGCCCCCAAAATTGATCCCCATATTCAAAATTCATTTATCGTTACACGTCCGAGTTTGGGTCACAGAAATATATACGTATATATATAATAATACGTGTACCAAATTTAAACTTAATCGGTCCATTAGATTCGGAGCAAATTGGCTGTGACACACAAGTAATCCTATAAGGGTTCCGTTTTTTCCTTTTGGGGTACGGAACCCTAAAAAGCAAGGATTTGGAAGCTAAAACAAAACATGACAGTGGGGATGTTTAAAAGAAAGGAAGGCATTAATAGAGATACTTTTAAAAAGGTAGTACCTATATATATACCCTGTATAGAATGGATAACCTGGAAATAGCATATATAATAAAACTTATGGCCGTTCTAAACAAAAAAATTAAAAAGAATATGTATCCTGTACATAAGATTTTTCAGAAAAAAATTGTAACTTTTTAACCACGACCACAAATGAATGAATTCCATCGGTTTTGTTGTAATATTACATTGTATGTTGATTATGCCAACAGGAGGCAGTAAATAGTGTGACTAGAAATTGCACAGTATTTTTTTTACTTGACATATACAGGCTGTCCCTGGAAGTATGACAGGTCGTCTTGCTGACCTTGGTTTTGTTTTGTTATTAGTAACTTAACTCGTTGTTTATTTTACTTCGATGGTCCTAGTTTATCATCTGTGACTTCGAGTTACGACTACATCGCTGCTTTGTATGAATACCCGCACAAACCAAAATTTTGAAATGACTGGTTTATAACACAGCCAAATGCATAATAGTCCTTATTTCATGGTCTGTAAGACTCACGTACATAACGGCATAATCGGCGGTTTTGCCGTTATGAATGTGAGTCTTACTTCCGATCCAACGACTAGGGAAAGTTAAGTCTAGATGGTCTCTTACGACTCTTGCGTAATGTGGGGGAGCGCCGTCTTGCTGCAACCAAATTTCTCGACGGGTTTCAAGTGATACTTCCCCAAGTAAACCATTTAGGTCATTCTGTAGAAATCTCAAGTATGAGGGGCCATTGAGTCTAGCAGGTAACTCCTGAGGACCTATTAGCTGTCCTTCTACTATTCCAGCCCACATGTTTACTCCGAACTGATGCTGGAAATGGTCACTTCGTACAATGTGTGGGTTAATGCGCGCATAAAAATGCAGATTATGCATGTTAAATATCACATTCGATGGCCAGCACGTTCCCCTGACCTGAACCCCATAGATTTCTTTCTATGGGGTTCAAAGAGATGGTGTACGAGACAGAGAGCGGAACCGAGGAACAACTGCGTCAGAAAATCACATCTGCAACCTTATACATAAAAAATAATTCCCGTGCATTTAGACGAATAATACCAAATTTCATTCGGCGATGCGTTGTGTTTGAGAGTAAGAGGAAGGAATTTTGAACATCTATTGTAATTTCAATTTAATAATACATTTACATATTAATTTCATTGTTTTATTTTATTTTGCCACGTAGTTAGAAAATTTTAAAAATACGACCTCCTTGTTAATAAAATTCTCTAACTTTTAAACTATTAAGAATATTCCAGTGATTCATACCTCCAAAAAATCTCTATGACTTGGACCACTTTTTGTAATACGTGTGACCACGTATTACAAAAAGTGGTCCAAGTCATTTTCGCTAGTGTAACTTTTTCCCATGAAAATTGCTCGAAAATTGAGTAAAATTTTTGCCAGAACGAAGCCTTTGCTGTAAATGCTTTTTCTTATTGAACGTATGTTTTCTAGCTGCGTAAAAGTATTACCACAGGAAAGGCCCACTTTTCTACAAAGTTCTGAAAAAAAAAGTAATTAATAGCTTTGCTAGTTTTTTTTATGATATTTTTCATTGAGCACTATGCGAAGTGATTGAAAAAAAACAAAAATTGGTCATAACTTTTGAACCGTAAAAAATTGCACCAACATTCTCAGGGTTAAAAAGTTTGGAAATGACCTTGCCCATGCCCCTATTCGAATTGATCCATACTTCCAGGGACACCCCTGTATACAATATACAGGGTGGGGTTTTGTATTTTTTTAGAATGCCCATAAGGTCTATTATATGTTATTTCAAGGTTTTCAATTCTTTACCGGACACCCTTTCTTTTTTTTTGGGTGGGAAATTATCAAATAACTTCTCCCGCTCTGGGCGTAGCGGGAGGGCGTGTCAGACTTCTACCGACTAAAACCCACCCGTGTTCCTTCAGTTGCCTGTGCCAGGGCCACGGTAACTCTTACAAACAACCCGCAACCCTGGCAGGTATCGGCAATAGCGGACCCCATCAGTTAGTGCTACCATCTCTTTGAGGCGCGCGTGGAACACAACGCGCCGTCGACCCGGTCCTGGTCCTTACAGGACGACGAGCTACCCATTGCTCGCCGTCCGCGCGTACGGTGGCCGGGAATCGGCTCTCGATTCCCGACGCCCAGGGCGTCTCCTACGGTGCAAAGATTGCCTCTCCCTCATGCGTTCCGCCTCCTTCTTCGCGAGCATTATTGCTTCGCAGGAGAAAAAAAAGGAGGTGACGGCTTCCCATGCACTCTCGCTCTTCTTTGAAATCTTGATTGCTAGATACTTACGTAATCTGCCTATCATGTAAGGTCTCAGAGAATTTTATCACCAGTTGGATCCTATATTTAGACAAGTCATTGCTCAAGTCTGAGAACCACTTCCGTTGATCTCCATCTGTTCGGCCATCCTTGGACGTGATCAACTCGATCAGTTGGAGGTTTGGACATGAGCGGACTAAGAGTTCACATAGTCTAAGGAAATTCTGACACTGAAAAAGAAAGATGTTACTTGGGTTTGTACATAACTATTATTAAACAAAGCATTGATAACATAATTCTTTTATACATAATGGCAACTAGTTTGTGATTACTTCTTAATATTTATTTTTGTTTTCATTATAATAATAATAATTTATTCGCAAAAACATGTGTATACATACACACACACACACACACACACATAGGTGCATAAGTATATGTAGGATGACAAAATAGAGACAAAGTAGACGTGCTTAATACATGTTTGCCAAACGTCATGGCATGCAAATCTTTTGAAAAAAATAATTTTACATTAATTAATTTTCAAGAATAATATCTTTATATAAATTTAAACTATATGTAAGTAGAATAAATATGTCACAGTCATAATAGTAATAAAAGATCATAATAACATGTCACAATTATAAAAAAGAAGTACAAATAATAGTCACCAAATCAAATAGCAAGTACGATTATAATTAATAAATTACAAGTGGTAATGGATAGCCTACTAGTGCCTAACCTTTTGTAATGCAAAACTCTCTAGAATATAAAAAAAAAACACCTCAAAATCACCTCTAACCTAACCTACCCAGTATAAAATATCTGCTGTTCAGTACATTTTGACGAATTATGTGAACATAAATGTACTGAACAGCAGATTTTTTTTCGTGATTTCAGGTTTGGTCCCATAGTAAAAGTTGTTCATAATGATGAGTACAATGACCCCTTAAGAGGTTCCTGGTGTTTTACAAATAACCCTGTATATCGAGGGTTCACGGGCTATTTCTATTAAGCAACATCCGGACCGATATTGAGTTATTATCATATCTACCTGCATTAAAAAGTGAAAAAAAAATTTACAAAAAAGAGGAAGCTGACGACGCTACAATTGCCTACATCACCACAAAAGCCAGCATAGCCCTGTGGCTTGGCAGGAACTGGGGTATTAACCCTAAGGTCACTTACTGGCTATACACCACAGTTATCAGACCAATCATCATTTATGGCTCACTAGTCTGGTGGCCCAGGACAGACCTGAGCACAACCCGGAAAGATCTCGCAAAACTACAGCGATTCGCCTGTGTAGCAATCACTGGCTGCATGAGAACCGCACCTACGGCCGCTTTACAGGCAATGCTAGGACTGCCTCCACTGCACCTCATTGTGAGGGAGGAGGCAGCCTTGGCCGCCTTTAGGCTCAATATAACCGGAACCCTGAGCAAAGACTCCAGGGTTAAGCACATACGCATTAGGGAGGATGCGATCAAAAGACAGCCAATGATGGCATCAGCCTGCGACAGAGCCCCGAAACAACATTACTTTCAAAAGCATTACAACATAATACTTACGGAAGAGCAGTATGACTACTCGGGCCCGAAAGAGCTGAGAGTTTACACTGACGGGTCAAAGACCGACTCCAGAACCGGTGCCGGAGTTTTCTCGCACGACCCTACATACATATCCAGCCCGCTGGGAATGTTCAACACTGTCTACCAGGCAGAATGTGTGGGCATTATTCAAGCGGCGTATGCCATAGAGGCCAGGAGAGTTACAGATACCCATATATGTATACTCTCCGACAGTGCCTCATTACTCCAAGCCTTAGAGAAAAAATATATTACTTCAAGATTAATACTAGAATGTCACAATGCATTAGAACGAGTAACGGTATCTAACCGCAATACAGTGACACTGCAATGGATAAAAGGACACAGTGGGTCTTTGGGTAACGATGCAGCGGACGAGTTTGCTAGGAGGGCATCCAGTGCGTCAGTCTGTGGACCCAAACCAATCGTACTCATCCCTTTCAACCAATTACACAGGTGGCTGCAAGAGTTCACCCAAACACAAGCAGGCGGAGTGGCGGTCCTCGACAACAGGGTGCAGGCAGTCCAAGGAGGCTATGCCAAATCTAGATGGCAAGCTAACCAGGCGACTTTTACGCCTGGACAGGAATGGCCTGTGCCTGATGACAGGAACCATCACAGGACACTGCTTGCTGAACAAACACTTTTACACAATGGGCATAACGGACAGCCCTCTGTGCAGAGCTGGCATGGAGGTTGAGGAAACCGTTCCGCATGTGCTCTTCGAGTGCACAGGCATTGCCCAGATTAGAATAGAAACGCTTGGGTCAAATCATCTTTCACAGACCAGAAGCCGTGACTAACTTCTGGAGGGAGGTGGGCTGGTTGGAATAAACACCGACGGCCGTCATGGCTCACGTACAATGGTCCACTTGAAAGATTAAGTGCGGAAACCAAACCCAATAACATAGAACATAGAAAGTGAAAAACGTAAAAAACGGAGATAGACACTATTGATTATAAACCGTTGATAGGCCACTTTTTCATAAATATATTGATACTTTTTTACAATGTTCTTTTTTCCGAATAATGAAACTTTGAAATGCTCTCCTGTAAAGTTCCAAACATGTCGCTTAATACAAATAGCCCGTGATCCCTTGATATATATTTACATGACGAATTGATAACCTCCTCCTTTTTTTGAAAGTCGGTTAAAACATACCACAAGAAATGTAAGGAGAAATTCATAAGAAGTATACAGTTTTGGCTTATAACTATGTCAAGACCAAGTTTCAACAACAGTTTTCACTCACCTGATGAAAGCTTCTAATATATGGGTCTTCAACAGAAACATATTGTACTTCATCATCTAAAAACCTTCCAAATAGAGCTTTATAACTGTGCCCCGTAGAATTATTCTCAATATGTACCTGTTCATGAAATTGACCAGCCTCCTTTTGATGTAAAACTAACTTTTTAATTGTCTCTGCCCTATTCATGTACTCCTCAACTTTTTTCCTAAGATAAGCTTTGTTAGAATCACCAACTTCCCCTGTGGAAAGAATATATTCTTTTAAATTTCATTTTAAGTAAACAAAGGTGATTATTACTGATGCTTACCTTTTATTTTGTCTACTAATATCTGTAGGCCTTCTTGATAACATACTAGCGCTTCTGTGTACCTTTTCTTTGTGTCTAATTCCACACCACGTTTTAGGATATTTACAGCAGCACTTTCTATATTCATTTTGTATATAATTAAGAAAATACCATTGACAGTGAAACTGTCAATTTTTATTTATTATTTTATTATCATTTTCATTTACACATTTCTTGTTTTTCTGCATTTCAGTCGTCTGACATATAAATGTACTCTGTGCGTCTGACTAAAACTCGTTTGCAAAGAGTGATACGACCTAATCCAATATTTGGTAAAGTAGTTTTTTTTTTTTTGAGACTTGTAAGAATTGTTCCAAAACAGAAATGATCGAAACTGTAGTTTGTAACTACTTCGTTCAGTTAAAAGCTAGCGTTTCAGTTTATATTCCTAAAGTCCTAAGGAGCTCGTGGCTAAGTAATAACAGCCGCACGGGTCGATCCATCAGGTTAAGCTACGCTTGCCGGGGTTGGTGTCCATAGATGGGGTCACCCATCTTTACATACCGAGACTCCTCCGTGCCTCGGAAAGCACGTTAAGCCGTTGATCCCGGCTGTCATTCGTGGATCTTTGGCAGTCGTTACGGGTCGTCAGAATCCCGAAAGTCTGACAACCAGACTTACCAAGGGGTAACGTATTACCCAATAACTTGGTTGTGGACGTCAGATAGGCAGTCGCTCTATGTAAAATACTGGTATTCAGCTGCATCTGGTTAGACTGGAAGCTGACCCCAACATAGTTGGGAAAAGGCTAGGCAGATTGATTCTTACAGTCCTAAAGTGCACAACTCAAAAATAGGAGAGAAACTTGCGAAAGTGTCGGTCGCACCATTTGTCAAAGTTTCGAAAATGCTAACTTATGAAAATTGTTGCTTCAAAATAGGCAACCTATAGTGGCCACTATTTTCCGTTTTAAATATAATATTTTCCGTTTTACAATAAAACTTGATAATTTACAACTACTGTTTGTAATAATAACATCATATAGTCTTGTGGAGCACAACTTAACGTCCTATTTTGCTGCATTTTCATTCTAAAATAAAGGAAATAACCAAACAAACGATGAGGGCGCCACTGCGCGCTCGGTACCCTCTTAACAGACTAGGTGCGTCACCAGATGCCATGACGAAACTGCGACATAAAAAAGATGCATAGTTCGAACGCATTGATCTTTTTGTTGTCTCGATAAATCAATCGTAAGTCAATTTTCGTATTTAATCATAGTCACTTTTTTAGATACGTATTATAATATAAAAATCAAAATCAAATCTATCTACTCATTCCGAATTCCGATACTACAATTTTCGTGAGTTAGGTAGCATTTTTTAAACTTTAACAAATGGCTAGAACGATACTTTCGGAAGAAATTTCTCCCTTATTTTTGAGTTGTGTAGCTTAGGACTTTTGTAATATACGACACTAGGAAGTCACTTTCAATACGCAGAGCTGCGGTCAAATCGGTGACCCGAAGGGTGTAAGGTCTCCTTGTAAGTACAACGTAGGAAAACATAATTATTCTCGGTCTACTGTTTTTCGATCTTCGTAAACGAACATCATAGAATGAACATTTTGGTTTATATTTTGGTATTCACCGATTATGTTTCAAGTAGGTTTTTTTATGCCTATTTAATTTTATCAGCGTGAATAAAAACAAATTACATAAGAAAAAATTTGATGTAAAGTTAAGGTAATTTAACATAATCATTTTTCTGGTGCCTTTTAAAGTCAACATCAACAATGGAAAAATCTACTTACCATACCACTAACCACACCACTAACTTGGAACGGAACGTTAATAATTTGACATGAAGAAGTTGAAGTTTTGTAAACACAACACAACATAACCTCTTCAAGTTTTCTTTTTATAAAATATATAAGATTTATTAGCTAATAAGATGATTTAAAATAAATATCTTGATTTGTATGTTACGATAAGCGTCATAAAGATAATTTCATATAGATTAGAGCTTTATTTTAGCAGAAAATGTCTCATCAGCTGGGACGTGTAGTGTCGGCAATTTTGCACCGATATTTTGGTGAAATCGTGCAGAAAGTGGGTGACGACTTATTCACTTTTGGCAGTAAGCCTATTGGCATGATAGTGAAAACGACCAGCCTCACTCGAACCCAGGTAATTAGCGACGAACAATTGTAGTAATATAGGTTATGTTATCTAGTAACGAACGGCCTATGTGCTAATAAATCCATCAAGCTGGTCTATAATTCTGTTCTACTGGGTCAGAGTATTATATAAGCAGATACCTAACAGTTGAGTCTATCCAGCTGCACTATAACAGCAAATTTGTCACTAAACATTTTATTTTATTAGAATATATTAAAAATGTATTCTAATACCGCTACTTACTCCGTCCAACCATCTGGCTGACTACTTGATAAATGATAAATAATAACAATTCATTTCAGGTGATAGAAAGTCTCCGCACACTACTCAAGTTTGACTTGGCCACATTTGAACCATCTGCCAATGAAGTGATAGCTGATTATAAGTTGGTTCCTGATAATGTGCTACTACTCATCAGATATCCTAGGTAATTATAAAACATACCATAACATAATATCACACCTACACTTCCCAAGGGGTAAGTAGGGGAGTATGTACAGATGTACACCCCCATTTCACCATTTCCAAGTTAAAGTCCATGTAATAGGGATGAGCCTATTTGCTAGAAATCAAGACCATCACTTGCTACTGAGTAATACCAAATATAATTACTAGGTAATAAAAATTGTTGTTTGTTATGTAGGTGTAACTGAATTCCTAGTAGTAATAAATACTTAAGGGGAAGTGCCAAGGTAGACTGCGAAATTCAAATTTTCTTAAGTTTTTTTTTCCAATTTGCAAGTCAGTATTAGGTTGTATGTTGATTAAAGTATGATTTGCGACTGTGACAAATATGAATTTACAGATTTATAATCATTAGAACCAGTAATAAAACATCATTACAGTTGTCAATCCATCTTAAAATATTTGTACCTACAGCATTATGCTCTATTTTTAAATAAACAACTTTTGTAAAGATTGTGAGACAAATCAACAGTGAAGCTGAAGACAATAAAAATGTTGCTGGTTTCTCCTGGCTCATTCATGGCTATCAACATATTTCAGGTATCTACTGCAGATAAAGAGTAAGTATGGCAGCGAGGCAGAGCTGTTGGTTGAAGAGTTATTGCAGCAAGCCACCTGCACTGCTACCGTGCTGCTGTTCACCATTGCCATGAAATATAAGGATGATAAGGTAGGTTGTAATGTCTGCCAAATTAGAATAGTAATGCTAGAGTGAAACTAGGCAAAGGCAGCATCAACCGGATGAATTTCATGTGTCTATCTCCAGTGGTTTAGGCCGTGTGTTGCCTATATTCATACATAAATACCATCCAAATTAAGGACTTTTCTAATGTTCTTCCAAAAAAAAAAATCTGTCATACAAACCTTGTCCTGACAATTACAAACACAACAAAAAAGAATTAGCCAAATAGACGCACTTTCCTGAAGAGATGCGCTTGCATACATTCGGCATGATTTTTATATGTATACAGGGCTATTTTCCAATTATTAGGACCAACTCTGAAATCACAAAAAAAAATCTGCTGTTTCATACTTTTTGGTAGAGTACATATTGAACTTTTGTATGAAACAGCTGATTTTTTTTTGTGATTTCTGAGTTGGTCCCATAGTGAAAGTTGTTCATATTCATGGGTAGAACACCCTGTGAAAGTTTAGCTAATGATTTAAAAATAGCCTTGTATATAGATTATTATTTTATTTACACACTTTAAAGCGGTTTTAGCCACACAACGGAAATCTCACAGGGTTTAGAAGGTGAAAGTGTGCTGGTTAGCTGTTCATTTAAATCTTAAAATAATTATGGTTACTGAGTACAATGTTAGGTAGGTAAATAGGTGAAACAGGCTGGTATCCGCAACTCCACGTCAATGCGCGTATTTCGCATAAGGGTAGAAAAATCGATTATTCGATCGTAAGTCTGTACTTAGGATCGAATAATCGATTTTTCTTCGGTGTCTGTACGCCAGCACGTCAAGCTACTACAATCTGTCAAATTTCTTTAATAGATTTTCAACTTTATCGCTAAAGTATTAGGTTCAAGGTTGATTGCGAAAATTTGACAGTTTCGGGTAGCTTGACCTGCTGGCGTACAATACAATACAATAGTATCATCATCATCTTCCTGCCCTTATCCCATGTTACTTGGGGTCGACGCAACACGTTTTCTTCTTCCATTCTCCCCTGTCAATCGTCACGCTATAATACATAAAGAAAACCGGCCAAGTGCGTGTCGGACTACGCACAATAAAGGGTTCGAAGGTTGGTATGAATTCATCCTAAGAACAAACTTAACATTGTAGTTGAAATTTTTTTTTCCCATACATTCCAACTGTAAATGTTAGTTTGTACGCACAATATTGAGGGTACATACATGTTATTTTAATACCATAGACTTCTTATAAGTTTTCCTGTAACCTATAACCTAGCTAAAAATTTTGAAAAAAATAAAGAAAATAGTTCTATACCAGAACTATTTTCTTTATTTTTTTTTTTAGATAAGTGGTCAATTTTCGTCTATTTGCTTAAATAACTATTTTTTTTTAGCCTATTTTGTGTCACACTGCTGGGCAAAGGCTTCCTTTTTTCCCTTCCATACCTTTCTGTCTTGTGCGATCTCTGATCATATTGGCCCTGCAAACATGATCAGATCGTCACACTTAAATAACGTGAAAAACAATTTATTTTTAAATTATAAAAAGTATATTTGAGACTCTCAGAGTAAGCCCTTTCTATTGATATATTACATGGTACAGTTTGAAAAACTTTTTTTTAAATTTTCATATTTGCCCCCAAATTGACCCCCATATTCAAAATTCATTTATTTACGTTATACGTTCATGTTTAGGTCACAGAAATTCATACGTATGCCAAATCTCAACTTATTAGTCCATTAGATTCGGAGCAAATTGGGTGTGACAGACGGACAGACAGACAGACACACGAGTGATTCTATAAGGGTTCCGTGTTTTCCTGTTGAGGTACGGAACCCTAATAATATAGCAGTAGTATAACTACAATTTAAAAATGCTGCCTTCTGCTTAAGACTTATGACACCCTTGGAGCATGCGTAGTTCATACAAACGAAATACCAAAATAATTTGTAAATCAAACATATTCTAAAGGTAGTGTGTATTTATTCCGGTTGAATTGCAGAATATCTAGGTTCCCAAACATATATTAAATAATAACATTGATTTAAACAGGAAATTTGAGAAAAATAAGTTTTCTATATGATAGAAATTTTAAATTCCTCATATCTCGTCTTCAAATCAGTGTCCTTTCAAAATATATATATTTGGGAACCTAGATATTCTGTAATCCAATCGGAATAAATACACACTACCTTAAGAATATGTTTATTTTACAAATTATTTTGGTATTTCGTTTGTATGAACTATGCATGCTTCGTGGGGCTCTTAATGTAGAAAACATTTGTTTCTCTTCTCATCATGACATATGTATATGAGCCCCAGAGTTAAAGTTATAGTTATATATAGATAATGTACAAACATACTTTTAATGAATACTTACCGTGATGAGGAATTTACCATGATCACAATATAAAATTCCAAAAAGAATTTCAGTTCTGGAACAGACTGCCAGCAGACAAAACTGAATGACAATTTGTAGCTTTGAATTGTGTAATAACTAGCGACCCGCCCCGGCTCTGCACGGGTAGCCCAATCGCAAAAAAAACTTCACAGGGACACCCGCTGGGATAATCTGAAGATTACCTGAAAATTTTATCAAAATCGCTCCAGCCGTTTTGGAGTCCATACATACATACACATATCGGTTTTTATAGATATAGATAGATACCATTTCTGTTGGACCTTATCAAAAATACTTCACCGCTGGACTCTCGCTACCTCCTAATAAATTCTAGTTTCCTTTCTAGGTGAAAAACATAACAATTGTGACCCTAAAGGACATGTTCATAAGTCTGGTGACGGCCGGATACATCCAACAGGCTCCCGTGGCGGAACTCAAGGAGGGCAGTGAGATACCCACACTGGTGCCTGTGGCTACCATAGTGCCCGATATGCTGGTGTCCAGAACTGGCACGATGGCACTGGTGCAAGCTATGAGTTCTGGCAGTATTAGTGATATTAATGATAGTTAGTATTTTTTTTTTTTTCAATCTGAATCAAAATATTCAAGATGTACTATCGACAGACGAAGCCTTTCCTATTTCGAAACAATTTTGTTTGCAAGCTGCAATTGTAGGACAAACAAACGACCATAATGAAACAGTGTATACAAAAAGCAACTGTAAGGTGTAAAGCCGTCCGATTTGTCGATAGTACGTACGTAGTACCTAGTTTCAATCAAATGGTAATGTCAAAAATTGCGTAAATTACATTTGTAGGTATTTGTGTAAACTTTACATGAATAATTTTATATTTAGTTAGACATTGTAAGTGATTGATGGCTCTTTGCTTATAATTTGGTTTTCAAATAGTAGAGTATTATAACCACAGACATATAAAGAATAGCAGACGAAACATTCGCTAAAAATTGCGTAGCCATTACGCACACATTACTAAATTTAACACAACTAAACTAAATTTAAGTTCAGTGCATCTTTTTCCTTCTATTTAATTAAGAAAAAAGGATAGACGATAAATATTAGTTTAGTCCTGTCAAATTAAGATACTCCTTATACAAGTTTAAACGTGATTAAAAAAATGGCTACTAAAAATACGTCAATTTACGTCAGGCGCTGACTAATTTTACAGGACTAAACTAATATTTATCTTCTGTCCTTTTCTTAATGAAATAGAAAGAAAAAGATGTACTGAACTTAAATTTAGTTTAGTTTGTGAACGAGGGAATCGGTGCCGATATCTAACGATATTGAAACAACCGATATACTTACCGAAAATCCGCGAAAATCGATATTCTCGGGTTATATGAAGTGTAGATTAGGTACTTATCAATAAAGTCTTAACGAATAGAACCATCTATTCCCGTGGTTATTGTAAAAGGCGACTAAGGGAGTATTTTGACAGGACGATGGGCAGCAGTCCACTCTCCCCCTTTTGACGACCGGCTTGTATTTTACATACAATAGGTAAAAATTTCGTCTTTGTTGCCAAATGCGTCGCTGACTATTTAATCTTGCTTATCAATATGGCGGCGCGGGATAAACATGCCACGCGTCAAATATTGTCTCTGTATGAGTCAGTGTTACAACAGGTGACAGAACGAGATGCCATTTACGACTTGTTGCTTAGCAAAAAAAGGATAAAGAATCATGTCCATCTATATAAATATAACTATGGATTAATGTTTGGTCTGCTACTCTTTACATGTCTGTGATTATAACTAAGTATACATGCATGACGCTAGATTGCTAACACTCAAGTCACGCAGTGCGATAGAATGCTAACACTCAGTAATGCATGGCGCTGGAGTGCTAACACTCAGTATTGCATAGCGCTGGAGTGCTAACACTCAGTATTGCATGGCGCTGGAGTGCTAACACTCAGTATTGCATAGCGCTGGAGTGCTAACACTCAGTATTGCATGGCACTGGAGTGCTAACACTCAGTCATGCAGTGTGATAGAGTGCTAACACCTGAGTGTTAGCACTCTATCACACTGCATGACTGAGTGACTGAGTGTTAGCACTCTATCGCACTACATTACTGATCATGTAGTGCGATAGAGTGCTAACACTCAGTCATGCATGGCGCTGGAGTGCTAACACTTAGTATTGCATGGCGCTGGAGTGCTAACACTCAGTATTGCATGGCGCTGGAGTGCTAACACTCAGTATTGCATGGCGCTGGAGTGCTAACACTCAGTATTGCATGGCGCTGGAGTGCTAACACTCAGTCATGAAGTGTGATAGAGTGCTAACACTCAGTCATGTAGTGCGATAGAGTGCTAACACTCAGTCATGCATGGCGCTAGAGTGCTAACACTTAGTATTGCATGGCGCTGGAGTGGTAACACTCGGTATTGCATGGCGCTGGAGTGCTAACACTCAGTCCTGTAGTGCGATAGAGTGTTAACACTCAGTAATGCATGGCGCTATTTTTGCATAACATAATTTTGATTGAATAACTCAAAAAAAAAAAATATGTTCTCTATTCTTGCAGATATTTACTGGAGAGTAAACTATGACAGGTTCCACCTGGACTTTAGAGATGAAATCATGATTAAAGCTATCACACGACGAATCGATGAAAATGGTAAGTAACTGTACTTTGTAGCGATCACTTTTGTCTCTCCCTGTAAATCGTATAGAAGACGAATAAAACACTTGTCTGCGGCCCTATTATAATCATTTTCAGGACATGCGATGTGCAGGGAGAGCAGAGGTGGACCTGTGGTATCGGCCGCAACTTACGAGTTTACTTGTGTAAATTATTTCACCACCACTGTTCTCAAAACGGTGAAGGAAAATATCGTGAAAAAACCGGCATGTCCTAGAACTAAAAAATCGAAGACATGTGACATCCACCAAACCGCGCTGGGCCCGCGTGGTGGATTACGACCCACACGCTCTCACAGAGAGGAGACCTGTGTCTCAGCAGAGCACACTGGGAACATTATACGCTGACTATGATGTGCGGGCAGATCAAAGTGACAGATATTAACCTATTAGTTGAGTTGAGGCGCAATTAGTACAACATCGCTTTAGACTTCACTTTACTATCTAATATTGACCTGCTGTAAACCCCCTGATTCTTGTAACAATATTTTGATTTGAAAGAGTGTCCGTGGAGTTTTTTGTCGCTTTGGAATGGGCAACTAGCTTCTTCTTTGAGTTTGAGTTTGGAATTCGTGTAAGTAACATTATATTTTTTTTAATTTTCCAGCTGGGGAACTAATGCGCTTCCTCCTAGAGAAAATGTACTTAACCTCAGCGGCGTGGGCCCCTGAGTCAAGTCCGTTGTGCGCGATAGAACTAAGAGAGCGATGTCGAGGCGCTGCCAC
Source organism: Dicycla oo (assembly GCA_948252095.1). Lineage (NCBI taxonomy): Eukaryota > Metazoa > Arthropoda > Insecta > Lepidoptera > Noctuidae > Dicycla > Dicycla oo. The sequence continues at coordinate 22,556,976 of OX411716.1, forward strand.
CGACAGACCAATGCTGCATCAATTTGTGGATCAGTATCTGAAAGTGCTAGGTATGTAAAAATAATGTGAACACCTTCACATTTAACCTTCGGATAAACTTCTATGGAAACGTGCTACTGTTGTTTATTTAGAGAAGTACAACATGCCATACTTATCATGTATATTCTAGTGTTAAAAATAAAATGTTGTGATCATTGCTATAGTAAATATTATAAAAGATTATTTAGTCCAGATTAGGTGTTTTCGTTTTGGAAACGGGTACCGGAAGGCGCAGCGTGATTAGGCCCCCCACAAGTGAATCGATGACTGGTCTATTTCCAGCAGTGGACGTCTTTTTAAACGACTTTAAAAAGGAAGTTATATCATGTTTATTTTTAATTTCGGAAGTCGGTGGCAAGAAAGTGAAATACAGATCCAAAGACGCCAACTTCTGAAATGAGTTATATTTCACTTTGTAGTGCTTTTATCGTTTTTTTTTTTTGTGAAAAGTTTTTTGACTAATTAGGTAATGATGATGACGTCTTCTTACCTCACACATGTCACACAGCTTCGAATTATATGCATAGTGGAAACAAACATCGTAACAAAAACATTTTCCAAGGATTCGGTACGATGAATCCAGAAAACCAGTTTCGAGTTTTTCGTCGGTTTAAAAAAAGGCATGCATTTAATCACGACCCCAAATAATTGTTTTTGTGAGCCTCAAATAATTCCTTAAAATATTAAATAGCAAAGTAACTACGACCAACTTGGATGTTGGTTGGTTGGTCAAAGTTTGAACGTAACCTGCTGGGAATCGAACCCAACACCTTCATGCATCATGGTCTGATTGAGCCGGCGGCGTGATCAACGCGTCATTGGCAAGCTGAGGCGCAGCAGCGACACGGCTCAGTCGTGTAGCCGCTACATGGCCCATAGACCTTACAAACTAACATTTATAATATTACTAGCATTTGCCAGCGGCTTCGCCCGCGTGGATATTGAAAATAATCCCACGAGAACCGTACATTCTTCCGGGGATCCTATTTGCTATTCTAGACTATAATCTATCTCTGTGCCAAATTTCATCTAGATTTGTTCAGCCGTTCTGGCGTGATTGAGTAACAGACATCCATCACTCCATCCATGTATTCAAACTTTCGCATTTATAGGGCCGGCACACACTTGGAGAGGCGCATTGTCACTGCCAAACAAATATCGACCTTGCATTGGTTGAAATAAAGTTGAGAATAAATAAACTTTCATTAGCTTGAGACCGCATCTAAGCGGAAAGAAGCGCGCATCTCATGTTATTTATTCTCGACTTTATTTTAAGGCAAGCAATGTTGATATTTGTTTGGCAGTGATAACCGCGCTGCGTTGCGCCTCGCCAAGTGTGCGCCGGCCCATAATATTAGTAGGATAGTAGGATAAAACAAAACTTGCGTTAATAAATATAGCTCCACCACGTCCTGCGGCTAAAAGACTCCTATGACGAGGGGCAGATAACAGTTCTGTACTCGCACGACGAACGCCTTGAAGCTGTCGTTGCGGCGCGACTCAAGTAACTGCACCCTCGGCGTGTAACCTCGTCTTCAGGCGAACGTTGTCCACGATGTCCTCCGACTTAGTAGCGTAGTGTAGGCGGGAGATGTACATCGGTATGTTCGACTGTGCGGCACGCAAGGTCACTTCGGGCGCCGTATATTGTTCCCCGCGCTAACATAGTCTAACCCGTTGTCTATTTTTTTTTTTTACCTAGAGGAGAACGGCGGAGGCTTCGTTCGTCGCGTGGGCGATGCGGGCAGCGGGCAGTACTGCGTGCGCGCCAGATATGCGTCGCAGCAGCTGGTACTATGCGCACTAGAGCACACGGTCACTGAACGACTGGGCTCTAAAGCCGCTAGGATATTTAGGTAAGAGACAGCATCGAATCAATCTGCCTAGCCTTCTTTCCCAATTGTTTAATTCGACCGTCCCTATTAACAATGTCGGTTCTGCAGGGAGACTACTGTTTAGTCCCTACTGAACAGTGGTCTTTTCGCAGACCTGACATTGTTAATATCATAAAGATTATTTTTTATCGTTAGGGCAAACTTTGAACTGCCCTCAGTTCAAAGTTTGTTTTGACAGTGAAGAATTTTTTTTAAATTGTAATTCGATTTATGTAAAAAAGTGAATATTGGTAAAAATGTATATCCGACATTGTTAATAGGGACGGTCGAATTGTTTGTTTTTTTCTCTAAGTTAGTCTTTAATCATGGTCTGGCAGTTTGAGTTATTTATGCGGCCTACCCAAATGTCCATTCTTTGGTAGTGTTCGTTGAACTCCCTAAGTTCTGAGTTGAGTTGACACGATTATTGACAAATGCGTGCACTGACTGGACAGGTCCACTCAATCTGTGTGGTTCTTTCCTCAAAAGACCATTTCAGTCACCAATCAACATGGTCTTCACATGATCTGACCAAGATTATGTCTGGACTTTAAAAGAGACTGGCCTCTGAGTTTGTTTCGGCCTTTCTTGTCAGAGTAGTCAGATAGGAAACGCCGATCTTATCTAGTTTTCAAAATATGATTGACGTGTAAAAGTGTTTCTACAAACCTACTTACAGAAGTAGAATCATTTATCATTTTACCGGATTTAACTGAATACCAATATTTTAAATGAAACGGCTGCCTATCTGACCTCCACAACCCAGTAAATGGGTAATACGATATCCCTTGGTAAGACTGGTTGTCAGACTTTCGGGCTTCTGGGGACCCGTAACGATTGTCAAAGATCCATGAATGATAGCATATCATGAGGAAAGCCGTTTATAGAGTCAAAGGTGTCCGTTTCCCCAGGTTGATTTAGAACTATAGTTTGTAAGATAATAATAAAGGTATAATGGGAAAGTTCTTCCCGCCACTAAGTATTCCGTATCAACAGGGTTTTTTTGGTGTGATGTTAGTCAGTGCAAGGCCGGGCTCGTGGCTAACATAAGTAATAACAGCCGCACGGGTCGATCCATCAGGTTAAGTTACGCTTGCCGCGGTTGGTCCGTAGATGCGTGGATGGGTGATCATCTTTACATAGCGAGACCCATCCGTGCCTCGAAAAGCACGTTGAGCCATTGATTCCGTCTGTCATTCGTGGATCTTTGATAATCTACAAATTCCACTTCCAAATGTGCAAATTCCTCTTCCCATACATACCTACGCAGACTTTTAGGTTCTTGTTTGAGTGCTATAATATTTTCAACCATTTATTTTACTTTAGCGTCTATGAAGTATGTATTGCATTTTTTCGTCTATGTTTGCCTGTGAATAAATAATGGACTTCGAAGGCCGCCTATTACTTATGTCATAAGTAAAATAAATGGTTAGAAAGGGTAAAATGATGAATAATAAGTTAGTCACAATAAAAACGTTGACTTTTTCAGGCTAGTTCGATCTAGAAAGTACATAGAAGAGGATGACATACAAAAGAATGCGATGTTAGTGAACAAAGAATGCAAGCAGCTGACGTACAAGCTGCTAGAAGAACATTTTATTAGTGTACAGGTAACATAATACTTTTATGAACTTGCCACCATTGTACTTCTCCTTTTCGTGTAGATAGTACTATTCTTTGATGTTGTTATATCTGTATATAAGAACATCAAAGAAGAGTACTATCTACTTACACACTTACACCCTGTGGTGTAAGTGTAAACAGTGGCAACCTTTTAAGGGGTCATTGTACTCATAATTATGAACGACTGTTACTATGGGACCAAACCTGAAATCGCGAAAAAAAAATCAACTGTTCAGTACATTTATGTAATAATAATAGGAGGCGCTCTTTAGGCGCTTCAACCAGCCATCAACGTCTCGGCCCAACGGCTGTCGGATCAGGCGCGGGTTATCCAACGGAATCACAGATTGGACGACGCTGCGCTTGATAGGCTGCGCTTAGAGGTACTGAGCAACCGTATCGTCCCTGTCCCGTCACAGACCGCGGTGCAACCTCCAGTAAGTGGTATAATCCAACTGCGGTCTTATATTAATGATGTGGAGGGGGGCGATGAGGTTGTTACGGTAAGTAACCAGTGTAACGACCGATTGAGGAGCGCGCTGGAGGATGCGATTCGGGAGTTTAGAACTGCCCCCGTCCAACTTAGACCTCGTTTACCTCGCTTGCCTATGCACAAAACGAATAGGTCGTTGGTGTGTGCCTTGGATTCGCTGCTTGGTTCTTCGCATTGACTTCCTGAAGCAGAAGGTCTGTGCATGGGCAAGCCGTATCCGTAGGTATAAGCGACGGGTTGAACGGTATACCCAGAATAGCATATTCCAGCGTGATCAAAGGTGGGTGTATAGAGCATGGGAGCGACCTGAGCAAAATATGGCAGACGTATGCCGCCCGGATGATGATGCCACTAGCACATTCTGGCGCAACATCTGGTCGGTGCCCGTCTGCCATAATGAGGCTGAATGGATGCGCGATGTTGAGCGCGTGTGTGACGCCATACCGCAGATGGAGGAAGTAATAATTACTTCCTCCGATGTAGCCAGTGCAGCCCGTCCGATACCGAACTGGAAATCGCCGGGACCGGACGGACTGCACAATTTTTGGCTTAAATGGCTGCAAAGTTCACACGCGTGCTTAGCATCGCAATTCCAGTCGGCCTTAGAGTCTGGGTCGCTGCCACAGCTCTTTACAACGGGAGTTACCCACTTGCTCCATAAGTCAGGTGATGCCACGGAACCCAAAAATTATAGGCCGATCACTTGTTTGCCGACGGTCTATAAACTTCTTACATCCATTTTGAGAGTGAAAATTAATTCTCATTTAGAAAAGAATTCTATCATGTCTGCCTCTCAAAATGGATGTAGGAATGGGTCCCGCGGCACCAAGGAGCTACTCCTCATTGACATGGCCATAAGCCAACAGGTCCGTCGATCCCGAAAGGATTTGTCGACATGTTGGATAGACTATAAGAAGGCCTTTGATTCGGTGCCCCATACATGGCTCTTGAGGGTGTTAGAGTTGTACAAAATTGATACAACTCTGAGCACCTTCCTAACGACATGTATGGGGCAGTGGAGGACGGTCCTTCGCTATCCAGGATGTCGACAAATTCGGGGGAGCGACGAACCTATTAGGATTAAGCGGGGAATATTCCAGGGCGACAGTCTGAGTCCACTGTGGTTTTGTTTAGCCTTGAACCCTCTTAGCACTCTGCTGGAGGGTACAGGGCTGGGCTGTTCTTTGCGGAGAGGGGGTCAGGTAATATCCCACCTGCTTTATATGGATGATTTGAAACTGTTTGCCACCAACAAATTGCAACTGCTGGAGTCACTAAAAGTAACTAAAACTTTTAGTGATTCCATCAGGATGGAATTTGGTGTTGATAAATGTGCAGTCATGCATGTAAGGCGGGGCGGGATTGTGGAATCTGAGGAACTACAACTCTCAGATTCTATAAACCTGAGATCACTCTCCGCAACTGATACCTACAAATACCTGGGTATGTCAGAGGGGTTAGGCATTAACGGGGCTGACATGAAACAATCGTTGCAGGAGCGCTTCTTCGGTCGCCTGAAAAAGGTACTTAATAGTTCTTTGTCAGGCGGCAACAAGGTGCGCGCCTTTAACGGTTGGGTCATGCCGGTCCTGATGTACTCCTTTGGCATACTAAAGTGGACCCAGACGGAACTAGATGCCCTGGATAGGAGAGTCCGGTCACTGCTGACTGCAAACCGGATGCATCACCCACGTTCGTCTGTCATGAGGCTGTACATCCCGCGGAAGTGTGGGGGTCGAGGCTTTTTAAATGCTAAGACCCTCCACAACCGCGAGGTGTGCAGTCTCAGAGAATACTTTCTCAAGGCTAACGTGGGTATGCACCGAGATGTGGTTGCAGTAGACAAGGGACTCACCCCGTTATCCTTGGCTAAAGAGAACTGGCGCAAACCTGTGGTGCTTAGTACCAACGACCGCAAGGAAGTATGGCAAAGCAAGGAGCTTCACGGACGCTTTTTCCGGGTCCTTCATGGGCCCGACGTAGATTTCTTAGCGTCCGTGGCCTGGCTACGCTTCGGTGACCTCTTTGGGGAAACCGAAGGTTCAGTCTGTGCGATTATGGATGAAGTTATGCTAACGAATAACTACCGGAAGTATATAATGAAAGACGGGACGATCGACATATGTCGGGCATGCCATTGTCCCGGTGAGTCTATCAGACATATTACTTCTGGGTGTTCTCGTTTAGCTAACGGCGAGTATTTGCACAGACATAACCAAGTGGCCAGGATTATCCATCAGCAACTTGCTCTGAAATACGGCCTTGTGGACTCTGAGGTACCGTATTACAGGTATGTGCCCGACCCAGTTCTCGAGAATGACCATGTCACGTTATACTGGGATCGATCTATTATCACTGACAGGACTATTGTAGCCAATAAGCCTGATATAGTGGTAATAGATCGATCAGTGCGCCGCACAATGATAATCGATAACTTTTATAACTTTTACTCTTCTGAAGAAACTAAACAGAATCTTCTTAAAGTTTAACAAAAAATTAGCTTAGTTTAATTTCTGCCGCGTATTTTTGCCTTAAACCCGGACTACAAAATGAAACCCCACCTGGACGGACACCCTTTAAACTAAGATAAATCCAGGGAAACCGGACGGATGGCAACCCGACTTTAAGGTGGTTTAAGATCACAATTTGCGACTTCAGTTTGACACTCCAACACGATTGGTTAGTGGCACGTGCCTGGATAACATAGCTCACAACGTCAAAGGCTGCAAAGGCGAATTGGTTGAGTTAGCCTTATCAGATCATGTGGCCCAAATTCTTAAATGCCCCGTAAAAAAGAGTTGCTCCATTAAGTACTGGTACGTCCAACGGCGAGACTATTCAAATGAAAACAGAGATAAATTTATAGAATGTCTTAGTAGCCTAAGTTTTAGTGAAGTTTATGAAACAGATGACCCTAATAATGCCTTCTATCAGTTTCATAATACGTTCACATTGTTTTATAATTTGTGTTTTCCTTATATTAAAGTTAAAGTTATGGTAGACAAAAGGCCAAAATGGATCTCAAAAGGCATTAGTTTGTGCAGCAAACGTAGACGAGAACTCTTATGGAAGTATAGAAAATCCCCAACTAGCAAAAACAAAAGTAATTTTAAATCTTACTCAAAAAGATATAAATCTGTTCTCAATCTTACCCAAAAATCACAAAATAGCCATTATATTAAAACTTCTATTAACAAAAGTAAAGCTACATGGCAAGTTATAAACAAAAATAAAAATAATGTACTCAAGGAGAACATAAATAAAATGAAAAATGATAATGGTAATACTATTTCAAATCCGAAAGAGATAGCTCAATTATTTAACGATTTCTTTTTAAACGTAGCTAACTGTGAACGAGCAAACACAATACCACATTTAACGGTTAAGAGTCAACCTAACTCTATTTTTATGAAACCTGTAACTCCTAATGATATCTTTAAAATAATTAATTCTTTAAAAAATGTATGCAGCACAGGTTACGATGAGGTTACAGTTAGAGTTGTGAAAGATGTAGCTCATATAATTTCTACTGTTTTAGGCTATACTATTAACCTGAGTATAGAACACGGAGTTTTCCCAGATAAACTTAAGTATACCATTATAAAACCAATATTTAAGAAGGGTGATGTTGAAGATCTCAATTGTTACAGACCTATAGCGTTAATACCCATCTTCTCGAAAATTTATGAAAAAGTTATATATACATCGTTGTACACTTTTCTTGAAACCAATAACGTTCTTGCCAGCGAACAATACGGCTTTCGTAAAAGTCAATCAATAAATAATGCGATTTATAATTTCATATATACAGTAATGACCAATTTAGATAATAGAAAACCAGCTGTAGCCATGTACTTAGACATGTCAAAAGCTTTCGACCACGTTCGTCATGACATTTTGCTCCAAAAATTAAATGACTATGGTATTAGGGGTAATGTTAATAATCTAATAAAATCCTATTTAAGCGATAGACACCAAGCGACTCAAATAAATAGAGTATGCCCAATATCGAAAGAAGAAAAAGTTTATGAATCTCAGTTCACTAATGTCCGTTTTGGGGTACCACAAGGTAGCGTATTAGGCCCACTACTCTTTATTGTATATATTAATGATTTACCATCCATAACACACCATCAAATGACGCTTTTTGCTGACGACAGCACAGTTTTGTTTGGTAGTGACAATTTGCATTCTAGCATTAATGTGGAGATTGATATGTTTTTAACTAATGCAATTGAATGGCTATCATCTAATAATTTAAACTTAAATCTGTCAAAAACAAAAATTATGAAATTTAGACAAAATTTTCTAGCATCCCCAAATTTAAATATAACATTCAAAGATACAAATATTGAAGAAATAGATGAAATTAAGTTTTTGGGGCTACGTATTGACAGAAGACTTAACTGGAAAAATCACATAGATTATGTCTGTAAACGCTTGAATCAACAGTCATATGCCCTTTACAAATTAAGTAAAATAGCAGACAAATCTGCTGTTCTTAGTGCGTATCATGGTTATGTCTCTTCCATTTTAAGGTACGGTCTTATGTTCTGGGGCAATTCAACCAACAAAAACCTAGCTTTTAAGGCGCAAAAGCGGTGTATCCGATCAATCATAAACATTGATTCAACGGACTCCTGTGTTCCACATTTTAAGAAACTAAAAATACTACCACTTCCCTGTATGTTTATTTACGAATGTGCCATTTTCGCAAAATTAAATATGCATCGTTTCAAATTTAGTAATAGAGCCAGACATAAAGACAAAATGACACCTGAACCCCACAAAACTGCTCTTTTCCACAAAAGTGTTTTTTTATCTAATACCTGACATATATAATAAATTGCCAAAGACAATTAGAGATTTAGATTTGCATAATTATAAAAAGAAATTATTTCAATTGCTGTTAGACAAATGTTACTATACTTTAAAAGATTATCTCGACGATGTTATTTAATTTTAATTGTTCCCCTGATAAGTAAAATGTGTATATTTCTTAATTTGTATTATTTAATTCTAACTGAATTTATAATTTATGTCTCGTTATTTTAATTGTTGCCTTGACATGTAAAAATATTCGTTAATTCTAAAGTGCTGCATATTTAAATTGTTATTATTTTAATTTTCTATTTAATTATGCTGTTAAAATGTTACCTAGTTTAAAATTATTGTATGCCATTATGGCGGGTCATAGCTGTGTACAATTTCGGAAACATGTAACAACTTATTGCTTACCTATGTACCACAATAAAGAATATTTGAATTTGAATTTGAATTCGATGTCACTATCCCACATGACGAGAACCTCGTGAAGGCTGAGAAGGAGAAACAATTGAAGTATCTCGACTTAGCCCACGAGGTTGTCGCTATGTGGAATGTGGACTCGGCAATCATTGTGCCGATAGTCGTTACGGTCAATGGCCTTATCGCTAAGAGCCTCGACCAACATCTCAAGAGGCTCTCGTTGGGTGGCTGGGTGAAGGGCCTGATTCAGAAGGCAGTCCTCCTTGATACGGCGCGTATTGTGAGGAGGTTCCTGTCTCTGGGGCCCTAACCACCGGTAGCTTGGACCCTGCACCCGCTACCGGCGGATCACTATTTTTTATATTTTTAAATGTTTTTTTTAATGTTTTTATAAAAATATTTAAAAATGTAATAAAATAAGTTTAAAAAATAAATAAAGGAAATAATAATAATAATATCCTAGGACATTGTTCCACACGGTCAGCTGATCCCAAACTAAGCAGAGCTTGTACTATGCAAACCAGATAACTGATATACTACATATACTACTTTTTTTTTTTTTGTAAGTACATACTTTTATAGATAATTACACCCAGACTCAGGACAAACAGACATGTTCATGCACACAAATGTTTGTCCTGGATGGGAATCGAACCCACGGCCGGCGGCATGGCAGGTAGTATCTTAACCAACCACGCCAACTGGCCTGCCATCATTATGTTCGCATAATTCGTCAAAGTGTAAGGAACAGCTGATTTTTTTTCGCGATTTCAGGTTTGGTCTCATAGTTAAAGTTGTTAATAATGATGAGTACAATGACCCCTTAAAATGTTGACACTGTTTACACTTACACTCTGTATATTGAGCCCAGTAGCTGGCTACATTGATCGCGGCATCAGTGGCATTCTTTAAGTCATCCGAGGAGCAGGGGGACGGGCACTTAGGACACTCCAGCAAGTGTTCTGATCAGAAGCACCGCACTCGCACTGAGTGTTGGGTGGGCTCGTAATCTCCCACTTCGTCCTTTGACAAATTATGTCTGCAGCGGCCTATTTGGGTACGCAATAGATTGAGAGCTCTCCATAAAGGTCCATTTGTACTGAGATGTGTTTTTTGAGAAATATAAAATATCAATTAGCTATAGGAATTAATTACTAATTGGTGGTGTAGCTGGTTTTGCTGCTGTCTGTTGTTACATGGAAAACTTACATTTTCAGCCAATGAGAAAAGCAGCTTCGGCGGGCGGTTTGGCGAAAGCTGTCTATTTGTATCACATCAAGTTACATGACGTAAGTGATCATTATTTTTATCATCTCTAGCTAGGCTGATACAGTACGACAACGTTCAAAGGTACCATTGTTTATTTTCGGAAAAAACGAACTTTTCCGAATTAAATGTGACTGGTACCAATAAGGGAGTGACGGAATTAGTGCGTCAATCTATAATTATTTAGGTGGGAATATAAAACAATTTGTTTTGGTCGATAGTCGTAGATAGTATTTTATTCGGTATATTTCGGTTTTTCCGAAGTTAAACGATGGAACCTGTGAACGTTGTCGTAGTGTAGTCTTATCTTTATATTATAGGAAACAGCATTTTATTCTGCAACAGTCTCTGGCGGACGCGTAGGATACCGGTAGCAAAGTGTGCGAATCACCATAAAAATGTATGTGAGATACTCCTCGACGACTCATGTTCGAGACTCACTACTACTCGAGGATACTAGTCGTCTGTACTACGTGACCAAAATTAGGGAACACCGGAACGGTGATTGATATTGTACGTATTATCATCACTGCCGAAAGCAAGTATATGACTGCGCGTCACTGCGCACGGAAGCGCAGGGTGCGGGGTGCGGGCGCCGAAACCGAATTCCTGTTATGCGCCTAATTGTTTTGGTCAATTAGTAAGTAACGTCATGTGAGAATGGCCTTACACTGGTACATTAATATGTAATGAACCAATATTATTTTACTTATGTAAGAGTAACCAATCAAACCTCGCCTTCATCATCGTCTTCCTGTCCTTGTCCCATGTTACGTGGGTTCGGCGCACGCATTACGTTCTCTTTCAAACGTCAAACGTCCACGCTATTATTCAGAACTGCCTTCGCTTTCATATCATTCCTCACACCATCCATTTATCTTTTCTTGGGTCTTCCTCCCTCTCCATTCAACAACATTTATATCGATTGTTCGTGGCTCTGTTGGGAGTCAGATCATCTCGAAAGTTATACTTACGTGAAGTCAGGCAAATGACACTTCAATTTGTCAGTATGAAATCAAAACTGTCATTTGACAGTTTTGATTTGAATGTCTAAACACACAGTAAATGTCTAAACACGGTAATTTGACGTAGGGTGTCATTTGCTTAACACGTTCTGTGCGGCCAACGCGCATGCGCGATTTTCGAACGTTCACCATGTGCTGGCGGCGCTTATGCGCGTCCATACAATTTATATAACTTCCTTCGAATGCGGCGCGCCGCACCTGTGGGTTTTTTTGTGCATCTCTATTGTTCTTGACGTAATTGTTTTATGACTCATAAAACTGGAAAATTTTCAAACACACATAAGTCTCGCCGCACTTGGGACAAGTTTGTAACGCCGCACATATGCGCCCAGCCGCACTGGGTAGAGTTTCTTCAACCGCGCATGCGCGCTCATAGCACCACACGGAGTATTTTTTGGGCGCGCATGAGCGTTTGCCGCACAGGGTTTAGTGTATCATAAAGCAGCACTTGGAGCAAATTCGCCAAACAATTCAGCAGTTAATGTGTTAAGAATTAATTTCCAGGAACTCGCCCAAAGCATTTATTTCGATTAAAACAATAATTAATTACTTTTGAATTGTCAAAGAGTCAGTCAGTTAAGTCAGAAAGTTGAAGCTAGTTGCTCATTCCAAAACGTAGATCTCATGGAGAAGAACGGGCAAAGAACTCCAAGGACACTCTTTTATATCAAGATATTATAAAATCCTGGATACATTATTCTTGTTGATTTTGTAGAGAACAATGTAAAAAAAAGTAAAATATAAAATTAAAAATAAGCCCTGGCAGTTAAGAGATGACCAGTCTCAACTGACGGCGCCCGTTCACGAACATAACGCGTGGATCAGCACTATCCAGCTCAACCATTTTGTAGGGAACCGAATGATCCAACACACGCCCCACCATCAGCGATACATTTAAGTGAGCATGAGACGGACTGCACAATATACTTACGAATCATATCTTCACTCCATTCCCAGGTGGCTCACGCAGCGCAAGAGATGTGCTACCGCTCGCTCCACAACGTGTTGCGTCGCCATGCATACGAGCGCTCAGCGCACTCGCGTTTAGTGGACAAGCAGAGACGCGTGCGCACCATCGTGCACGGCATGCGACTGAGGGGGGAGCCGCAGCAGAACATAGATGATGTGAGTATACTAACAGTCCTTTGACAGATATGATACCTATGTTTTTGCATTACTGTCAAAATCACAGTGATCTTTATTGCCGTTGGAATAAGGTTGCTGTCGGGCAGTGGCGTGCACAGAGTTTTTAGACATGGTAGACAGAAAATTTTAAAAGCCAAAATACTTACTGCATATTGGTTTTGGTTCGTCGTCTTGTCGATTAAATAATGACGTAGGTAATAGCCACCTCAAATATCCATACATTGACTGATTTTATAGACATATCAATCCTTTAGTTTGTACTAATTGCAAATCCGGTGTACAACGACCTTTTACAATCACTTGTTTTTTATCATCGAATGATAGTTTTGAAAACGCATCATTTTTTATTTTCTCTATACACACACCACCTGAACAACTTTCACAGTGAATATTATCCATTTTTCACACTATTACCGACGTTAAACTCTTTAAATACCAATTATTATGGCTCACAACACAAATTAAAACGAATCAAAGAAACAATATGGCCACGAAACCAGTCACAAACTCGGAGATAGAGCAAAAAATAATACGACAAAAAATAAATAGTGTAAGCTAGGATGCAATATAAATGAAACAATGCCACTTTTTAAAATAGTTGTATAGCTAATTTCGGTTCGGAAAACATCGGATAATTTCGTAATTTGTCGTGTTGTGAAAAAGACACTGTCTATTCTGTACGGTTGTGTGCGTTATTGTGACATTGTGTGCTACGTATTTATAGGAACGCACACCCATTCAATCCGCATGACCACGAGAGCACACATATAAACATTTAGACCCGAAAAGTTTGTGTCTTTCCCGAGGCACTCCTGGTACTCAGGTCGTCGCGGCGCTAGTGCCGCGCGAAATGCCACAATACAATACTGAACGAGCTTGCTTGGAGCGACTGTTTTTAATTTTTTTGTTTATTGTTAGTAAGTAGGTACTCGTCGGACTCGTAGATAAAATAATAATAGATATCAGAACAAGATTATACTGAATTAGGTAGGGTAGGCAGTGTCTTTCTGTCTTTATGAAACGCACGCCACTGCTGTCGGGTTGCTGCTGTCAGAGGTAAAATAACGCGCCGATGGCAAAAATAACTCGAAATAGGGTTATTTGTAAAACACCAACAACCTCTTAAGGGGTCATTGTACTCATCATTATGAACAACTTTTACTATGGTACCAAACCTGAAATCACGAAAAAAATCAGCTGTTCAGTACATTTGTGTTCGCATAATTCGTCAAAATGTACTGAACAGCTGATTTTTTTTCGCGATTTCAGGTTTAGTCCCATAGTAAAAGTTGTTCATAATGATGAGTACAATGACCCCTTAAGCAGTGGCGTGCACAGAGATTTCAGACAGGGTATGCACAGCTAAAAAAAAACTTACCAGTTTCAGCTTGTTGCTGTCGGTGGCCCAACGACTAGGACTACCTACCCTACCTGAATTTTACCACAGGAGCCTTTGGCTTCGCATGATGCGACCACTATGAATATCTAAATAAGTGACACTTATATGATATGCAAAGTGGCATTTAAAAAGGCCGTAGGATGTTTATTTTGTTTTCTTTGCGCAAATGAATTTAAATTCAAAATAATTTACTACTTTAATGTTAACTGATTACTTTCTACAAGTTAATGTTTATAAATCAAATCGAAGCGCCTATCTTTTTTCAGATAGTTTTGCAAAACGTCGTCGTAAAAACTGCTACATCGTTTTACTAAAAGTTCTTTTCCAATTGCAATCATAGACAGATCTGTGAGTCTGTTTTGGCCCTGTGTGTTTCGTAAATATGTATGAATTCGTTATAGACTAGAAAATGATCGTTCGGTCGAAGCGCTACTGAATTTTGATTTAATTACCGACGCAACACTAGAAATTAAATCATTTTGGGTCCTATTCGATAACCCCGTGAATGAGCTACCCGATGTTGATTGTAAGTGGGTTTCCAAATTTCCATCATATAGATAATAAATCTACAATTTCTAGAAAATTGCCTTTATTAAAAGACAAGCTGGATTCATCATGATCACGGAATGCTAATTCTTGTTTACCAAGAAAACTTACTACATTACACTACATTAGTTTACCGTTTGAAAATATTTCTATTTCTCTCAACTTTCACGTTGTGCCTTTCAATATCTAACTTAACCTGGCTATTCAAACTAGTCTCTATTCTACCTTTACCAAAAGTTTGGAACTTCAAGCAGGATTCCAGATGGTTTTCTGAAGAATCGTGTTTAGCAGCCAGCCGCTTTGTGAAAATTATTTAGATCTGAATATCCGTTATAGGTTCAAACATTCTTTTTATCTTAGTGTGTAAACAAAATGCAAGGGAAACAGTACAATATGTTTGTGAGTACATACACAACCTGTTATAATTATCATAAAAGAACAGCCAGTGATAATTATCATAAAACTTTCAATTAAAGTAACGAATAGCTGCATTACCTTTTTTTTTTAGTTAAATTCAATCCGGGTACACACCTTCCCTTTGCAATCAATTTAAATTTTTCCTCGAAAGATAACGTCGAAAACGCGGCAGATTTTAATTTATTTAAACACACTTCGCCAGCACAGGACTCACAGGTATAATTTTCATTTTTTACAATAAACTTACTAAATAATTAGGTACTTAGACAATCAATCACTCGCGCTGAGAATAACAAACAAACAATATGGCGACAAACTTTGCAATTACGTTCCGAACTAATACGAACGAATGAATTAGTCGGTCATTTGGCCAATCCGACTAAAAAAAGTCGACCCTCTGCAATCGACAATTAGGCGGTCCTTTTACGGCTTCTCAATTTGAACGGTTTGCAATATAAGCAGTGCTTCTAAAACTCGAACACACGCACACGTTTTCACGCACACGGACACACTTTTGCTGTGTACTACACGACTCGCAAAATCATGCGTTGTATGAAAAATAAGCACGGTGTAGTAATGCTTTTGCCCGCTGGAATAGCTGGCGCTTAGATCGCGCTGTAAAAACGGGAAGCGAATGTCTGTTCGTGTGAATGGCGAATAAGTTAGATTAATATTTTTTTTTGAACTATAGTTATTTATCATTTAAAATTAGAGGGGCATGTATGTATGGCACTACAGGGTATGCAGTGCTTATTTGCATGTATGGAGTGCACGCCACTGCCCTTAAGAGGTTGTTGGTGTTTTACCAATAACCCTGTATATATAGTTATTTAAATTACTTTGGCCCAAAATTCAGCAGCGCGAATACCGCTCGCTGAGCTCACGTGTGCATCAGAGACGTCGCATACACACCGGAGTTCTGAGCCGTCCATAGACCCCCACTTGTGGACGTTGTCCTTGCTGCGACTTGGGTACGAAGTCTATTTAAGGTTTTCCATGTAGGCCACGTTAACTTGTGCCCGAATGGGAGGCTGTCTGTTGGTCCAGTAAAGAAATTAGGAAGTTTCAAGCAAAGATCACATCTTTCTGTGGAGGGGTTGACATTGGCTGGACTCACGCACCCAAGAATTTTTTTTGCTGCTTTTAAGCCTCTGTGCCACTGGTTTAAAGTTGTGCATTGGGAGTGTCATCCTGTAGCATCGTCCCCTCAATTTGGCTGGCTATACTATAGTCCTGCGAATTTCTGGAGGCGCGATGCTAGTCAGTGGATACAGAATTCGCAACGGGGTCGGTTTTAAGCAAGCAGTATTAAGGTGAATGCGCAGTCCGCGAAATTCAAAATTTTCTTGCGTTTTTTGCAATTGGCAGGTTGTATCTTGATCAAAATATGATTCGCGACAATAACAAATATGTATTTACATAATTATATTATTGTAGTTATAATTATGTTAATACATAATAAACCCGACGGTTGAATATTCATCGCGAGCTGGCAACGTCGCATTTCTACAGGTTTTTCGTGATTATTTTAATACATTTAAATCAAATTACTATTTTTCTTAAAACACTTCTTAACTCCTTAACTTTTTCTCTAATAAAACAAGAAAGACACGAACGTAAATTAGAGCTGTTTTTAGTTGAATTAATATTTCCATACAGATACGTAAAAACATGCAAGGAGTAAACTAGTTTGACATCTCTAACTTAGTTCATAGCTATAGCCGTCCTTTTCTCGCGCTGTCTGTTAGTAAAAGATAGCGATACTTTAATTTTAATTTTAGTTTAGTTATTGAACAAGAGAATCGGCAGCAGTGCCATTTTATAACCGACATCAGTTTTTAAACCGATATCAACTTATCAACCCATTTCATTATCGTGGTGCGTTGCTTTCACCCTGTTCCTAGAACGAAAATTAACGACGCGCGACGTGTCAAAATTAAACGCATGTCAAGTGATCCGACTGGTTGTTTTTTTTTTTTTTAATTTTTTTATTTCATGAAATTATAATACAGAGGTGTTACTTAAATCTAAACTCGCCAAACTTTCACGTTTGATGGCGAGAGGCGCTCTTTTACAACAATAAACCAACTTACGTACATACCTACTACTTTTACATAAATTACATTGTTATATATGGTTTAATCTTATACAATATATTTATTTCTGCTAACTGTCCTGTATAATACTTTTCAATTTGGTCTTAAGTGATCCTTTACTAATTTTTACTTTTTCTCTTAATAAATCTATTTTATTAAATACTTTAGGTACCAAATACTTAGATGTTCTCTTACCATAATAATTTGTTATCTGTAGTTGTACCAATTTGTTCTCTCTAACCCTACGTGTGTTGTACTTGTTTTTAACATTAGCTTTAAATTCATCATTGTAATAATATTCCAGACCTACCAAATAATCAACTTTTTGTCTATGGGTAAAATTTTACAGATGGGAAATAACTTATCATACTCTTTGTTACATTTATCTTTAACATTTTTACTAACTAGAAACTTTATTAGTCTTACTTGTATGTCTTTAATATCTCTTAGATATGTAGTAAAGTTTATAATTCAATCACAGCAGTCGACACGCGCTTGAAAAGTCGTTAGTTAATTTTTGTGTTGTATCCAGAAACCTAGCGTTTGAGTAGTGATGCAAACCTCGGGTACCATATAATGTTCTTGCTTGCCAATAAAACGCCACGTCCCCTCTGCGGGTCGCCACGCCCTGCCGAAGTCCCTGGAAGGGACCACGGCGAATATAGTCCCGAAAATATGACTCGCGACAATAACAAATATGTGTTTACATAATTATAACCATAACAATCATCAATATATCTCTCAAAGTTATTTTTGCCGTCGTTTGGTCCGATTTCGGAAATCAGACCAAACCACGGCAAATCTACTTATGCATTTGTTACTGTCGCGAATCAAATTTTCGAGGCCACCATTTTAATTCGGCAGCATTTTATTTAACGACTAAAACTACTTATAGAAAAACAAAGATATTTCAACTTTCTCTCTAAAGTTAACCCTGTCATAATTAATATTTCAGGTGGAAGAAACCCTAACCCCGCCCGAGCTGGCAGTACTACAGGGCGTTGAGAAAAGACTGAAGCAGCTGAGCACAGCAGAAATGGAGCTCGATAGAAACCTGTTCATCTTTAAGTGGTACTTTATGTTCACGGAAACCAAGTGAGGATGGTAACTATCCGGTTACTTGGTGTTAAGTATGCAAGGTATGACAGCATGTTTTATTGCTGATTCTGTGGCTAATTTAACCCGTCAAATTTCGACACACAAATAAAATATATCTATTGTTCTTGACCCAATGTCGTGTCGTTTGGTTGGTATGTGTAATAGAAACGACCGGTCACAGCAAAATTGTCGAATTGTCGTCACATAACACACGGACACATAGACGTATACGTGCGGCAATCTCAATCAAATGCCAGTCGCGAGCTGTCACCTCACAATTTTTTTTTAATACATTTTCTGCTTTATTAAAACAGCAGCTCTCGTAAAAATGTGTCAATTATCATTTTTCGACAAATATGTTGCATTGTTAGTTATATTAAATAGCATCTAATATAAGCGTGAATATTGTTATTATCGAGTTAAAACTCGAATCCTGTAAATTAAGGTAGGATAAGGAAAATGAATAAAATTCTCAAAATACGTTCTTAAAATTTTATTTGACCCCATTGATACTCAATAGTTGCTCAAACATGTACAACCTATTCCGTCGATCGATTATTATTACAAAACATATTATAATCCGAAATCTACCCAGGCAGCCGTCACACGTAATCAAAACAAAATGGCGTATAATTTGAAGCGAATTCACAACTACCCTCAGAATCATTGCGAAAAATGAAGACTTTGTAAATACCTAATACTGGTTAGTTCACCGAGGAATAATCTGAAACTCGTGAGTTTTTTTTTTTTTGTAATAAAACAGGAAAACAAAGATTTTAGGATAATTCAAGCTTCTCCGTGCGAACGTGAGTATATTATCAGTGAGATGCAAGGGGACACTGTTGTTAATCTGTATAGCATTAACATTTAATTGAATATATGTAATAATTACTATAAAATGTTCGTTGTGACTTGTTTATTTAAACGCCCAGCCTTTACCTCGACTTATTAATTAATTATTAAACATTTTATTAGAATGTAGGAGTGCGTATAAATTATACAATGAAATAAATATTATTGTTTCTTATATAATAATGTAATCAGTTAATTTTCTAATATTGCACAAACAACTGCATCGTCTCGGTGAACTCAACCATAGAACACTTCGAAAGGAAATGATAATTAATCAACATTGTTATAATTATTAATTAATATTAACAAGTATATAGATTATGTACGTACGTAGTTAAACACCTGTTAAACAGTGACATCTAATATTTTTATTATTTTTATTTATTACAAATGTAGACGATGTGTGTACTGGCAAAGATTGTTGAGAATAGCTTTTTATTAGCAATTTCTGTTTTTCGAAAACTTATGTAGAAATTAACGAATAGTCGTGATCACAACATTGTCTACGAGCCACTGTATATTTATATTTTTTACCCAAATAATTTCACAACGGACCTTTTTTTTATACGTTTTTGTAAGTATATTAAAATTATGTCTATTATCAAACAATTATCATTGCCAACACACACTCGGAGCTTTGTAAGATATCCACTTCAAGCTAAATTAGATTTAGGTACACTAGATTCGTCTAAATTAAAAAGTCGTCGAATATTTACACGCGCCTGCCTGCCTCAGCTTGATGTCTCGCACAAAACTCAATAAAACTAATAAATGAATTTTTCACTACAACATGCTTTATGTAAACACTATCAAAATGACACATAATTGTCCATAGTTAAACGAAAGAGATCCAACCCTCATTAAATGAAATGTGGGTTGGATCCTTTTCGTTTAACTATGGACAATTATTCAATTATTTGACAAACTATCGAACGAAAAAAATAAACGGAATTAGGTGTATACGGAAATAAATAAAAAAATGTTGAACACATTATTCAGTCATTTAAAATTGATGTTTACATCATGTAAGTTTGCCGCTCTGAAGTAGGCTGAACTGCGCAGTAGTATATCTGTACTAAAACAGCAGCGTGCCATGCCATGCGCATCGGACAGCCTGGTTTCAGAGCGGCAAACTTATGTGACGCGATTCTGATGTTACTATTGCTATTCGTACACTTGGATTTATCTGCCTAGATGTTTGGTTCTTGTTGTTCGCAAGGGACGCAGATAAACCAAGTGAAAATGCATTATATAAAATTTGTGCGCATTTAATTTTGTATGAACCAGAAATCAAATCTATGTATAAATTTGAACTTAAAATCACGAGAGACATCAAAGCCGGGCCACGAAAACACCCATTATTTTTAGTCAGATTATTTTATGAACTATTCTATGGAAATATTAAAAATA
This sequence comes from Dicycla oo, assembly GCA_948252095.1. Classification (NCBI taxonomy): domain Eukaryota; kingdom Metazoa; phylum Arthropoda; class Insecta; order Lepidoptera; family Noctuidae; genus Dicycla; species Dicycla oo. Next base: position 22,577,507 of record OX411716.1, read on the forward strand.
CAGTGAAGACATCGACTATCTGGCCTAAGATATCACCTTAACGCGAACGAATCGACCTACATTATCCGACTATACATACTTGAGATGTTTACAAAAGCAGTTATTTTTTATTTAATATTAATGTTATGAATACTGTGTGTAACTCGCAAACTCAAAAATGGAATAAAAATAATAATCCATAAAAGACGGAAAATGCTTGATTAACATCGTTACTCTATGGGCAGTAGTGTCGATCGAAGCACTTTCATTAAATTCAGCTTTTTCAAAATAATCTAAACAGCGACATCTATATACAAAGGTGAGGAAACAAAGCGAAATAAAAAGAAACATGCAAATTAAAATTGTATTTATTTTATTTATAAACTAGGTATTTTATACAACTTAACAAAATACATACATACAAAAACTAAACAGAGCAACCAAAATATAATCATTCATACTGGCATTGAATCTTTATTAAAACATAACTCATATTGCTACATTCATTCCTGGGGACATTTGGTCAACACATCATCGTCTCGAATGTTTTCGATTGGCAAGAACCATCTCAGTCAAACTTGGTAAAGTTGTGGTATCGAAATGAATGAAGCAACACGTTAGTTAATCACAACGCAGTGTTGTCAATGTATTTAAGTTTCTCTAATACTGTTAAGTTTAATGTTATCACTGAGTACTTAGATTCCTTCAAATGTATGTCTGAACGTGTAAATAATTTTATTTGTACTATCACAAAACACTTCGCATTTTATTATGGGAAGGAAAATCCGAATGAACACAAGTTTTAAATAAATCAAGATGTTTTTTTAGCTTATAATAAAAATTAGGGCTAAGCCGAACAATATTTAATGACAACTCAATCCTTAAAAGCCAATTTACTAAATGAAATATTTTTATAATTACATTAAAAGGCCGAATAAAGAATAAGTGATAGGTTTGTGATGTAAAATAAAAATATAAGTAATAAAAAGCTCTAATCGATATTTACAAAAGTAATCAGACTGTGGTAACGCTAAGGCTTGAGGACCAAACTATAGTTAGAGATGATAACAAACCAAAGGCGAGCTCGAGCCGCCGACGAGCGGGTGATGCGGTGCTTGCTATATTATAATGTAGGCATGTACAGACTTCATAAGCGAGACATATTATTTTAAATTTTCCAAATTTACTCTAGTGCTTTATTACTATAATTTACCACTCTTGAGTGAACCAGTCGCCGTGTCGTGAACACATACATATTGTTTCACCGAGTAAACATTATGTATGGCGCGAGTGGCGCCACCTGCCGCCTCGCTCCGGCACTACGCTCCGATACAAGCTACATCTAGCGCAGTAAATAGCATAATTTAGAATAAAAACATAAAATAAAAAAGTCCAAATATATTGCAAGAACTTATAACAAAAAGTAATAAAAATTTCTTCTAATTCAAATACTATTTACAAGCAAAACAGGGTAATTTACACACATCGTTTGTTTCACTAAATAATTTGTCATTTTTAGATAAATATCTCCATAATGTAATATAAATTTATGTATGATGGCCTAAATAATAATACTAACATTTGTAAATTAACGTGGCTAGCCGGGATAAAGTAAAATATTGATGTGAAGCCAAATACCAAATACCTATTCCGTCCAGGAACTATGAAATCATAGGCTTACTTATACCGACGAACCTTATCCCATATATCTACTAACTTTAACGTATTTGGGCAGCATGATATCTATAAAACGAGCTATAACTTACGCGGTGAGATATACAGTATCGTTTTATAAAGCTATCCAATATGTTGTCGAAACGCAACAGCGCTCACGACCGCAACTTGCGACATTTTCAAACGAAGCGTCCATCGATGTGCGTTACATCTTTTATAGTCTCGTACATTGTGCATTATTGTTTTATTAAATTAATACTACGAAAATTGACAATAAAAGATATCAGTGAGCTACGCAAACTTTTTAATTTGTAGTTACTTCATTTAAAAACATCACAAGGATTGTTCTGGGCGACATGGTATCCTGGCTTCTACACTGAACACATAGGAGTCCGTCTCCCGGCAACGCTGTCGGTCTCTCTCGCGCCCACTGCCGCTCGTGTAAGTGCGTCTCCCTCACACAGGAAGCTATTACAATATGCAGCAAGAGGCTGAACAACAACTGCTAGAACCGCCTTTACTTTTTTGCCGTTGATCTGGAAATAACCAGAAGGACTAGTATAAGTTTATTTCTATAACAACACTGAAATACTCTCTAAAGCTAATTTTATTACTATCAGATCAGATACAGCGTGAAAAGACACTGAGATGGCAACTATACAGGGGATCGAAGCCCTTGAGCTGTATCGCTGCATGGAAACAATTCAGCTCCAAGAAATATACCAAAACTATGCACAGAACCAAAGCTTTCAAAAATAATAGTAATGCTGGTTTTTATTCTTAAATTCTTGCAGCGATGCCAGCACGGAATAAATAAAATAATTTTAATCTGTTCCTCGGATGGTGCCAAAATTATGAATATTGAAATTACGAAATGTGGGCAGTACATTCTTTTGACATAAAGACGAAACTACTTTGAAACTAAGGCCCCTATTCTAGGAAAATGCTCAAATATGAGTCTTGACTTGATTCATAGATGGGCATTGTTTTAGAATAAGGGCCTTCTTGTGAGGAGCACTGTAAGTAGTACGAGTTATAATAACGACTTACTAAAAGGAAGAGGGAAGTAGGGAACGGGAAAGGTATCGTTAGGACCACCGGACTTCTGTAAAACAAGCCTTAGTTTTAGTCACAACGTTAGCTTGCGCTATTTTTCTGTATTGCAGGAAAAATAGCCTGGCCACTAATTACTGCACTTTTAAAACGTTCACCAAAGTTATAAATAGCCAAATTATTGTAATGGACTATAATGGTGTACCAAACTACATATGGTCTTCAAAAAAGCACTGTTCTACATTTTTTTATAAATGTATTTTTTATATACATACAGTTATAGAAGACAGGATTGTGGATATCAATACCAATATAAGGCCCATGTTCAGAATTGAACATCATTCATTGCGTTGATCTAGTCGTTGGCACCAATTTTTTACATAAAGTGGAATACACATTTAGCTCATTCGTAAAGACTCCTTTTGATGGTAAATACAGGGTGGCAGGGACATCGCCCCGCAAACTGTAACCATGAATTCAGCACATGATTAGAGTAAAAAAATTCGCCAGTTATAAAAAAAATCTGCTGTGTTATAGAAAAATGCAATACCTATGCGGTCAAGATGTATGGAACAGCTATTTTTTTTTTAATGTCAGCCTGCATTGTCCCACTGCTGAGCAAAGGCTTCCCCCAAATCCTTTCAAGCATCCTTTTCCAGAGCCACCTCGATCCATCATTTGCGCGTACGCGTCGAGGACGTCTCGCCTCTTCTTTTTTTTTTTAACCTGACGAAAAATTTCAACGCTGGGGCGTTCAGAATTATGTAGATATACTGAATCCGTCGTAACTGGTTGCGCGACGATGTTCCTGCCACCCAGTATTAGAGCACTGTTTCCAGTATTCGGTAGGGACTTTTTTATTGTTGGATGGCAGTTGTTTCTAATATAAGGGTTTCCTGGAATTTATGATATTGGACGACACGGAAGTGGTCACCGCCGTCCTAAAGCTGAAATATCTCAAGTGCCTGATGGTTCATCATCATCTGCTTAGCCTTTTCCCAACTATGTTGGGGTCGGCTTCCAGTCTAACCGGTTGCAGCCGAATACCAGTATTTGACATGGAGCGACTGCCTATCTGACCTCCACAACCCAGTTACTGGGATGATACTCAAGCGCCTGATAGATAAAGTAAGTGTTGTCGTACCGTGTGAGTTAGGCTCGGGCAAGTGCTCGCGCGGCACGAGGTGCATGACGGTGGTGCGGCCCAGCGGGAGGCCTAGGGCTCCCAACGTTACCGAACTGTGCAGGAACCGGCCCTGGTAGATCAGCCGCAGGATCTCTGCGCGCGACACGCACTCCGTCGCCCAGTCCGCTGGAAAATGCAAGGTGGAATATTAGAATAGGTTTAAGGCTAAAGCAGGTTGGAACGCAACCCATTGCAAAAATCCGCCTTCATCACTTCCGTACATTTTCTATGAACCAACGCGCAACGTACACTACGGGCGGTCCGCACCGCACTTTTTTTGTTTGAAAATGCGTTGCGCTACGGCCCGTTGCGAATGTAATGTGCGCTTGGCTTTACAGTAGAAAATATAGAAAAAATAAACCTAATTAATATTATAAATGCGAAAGTGAGTTTCTTTATTAATTTGTTTGTTTGTTACACTTTCACGCTAAAACGGCTTAACGAATTTGGATGAAATTTGGCACATGGGCAGACCAACCAGCCTCCTCCGGTCTATTCTGTAAAAATGTCACTGTGAAAACTTAGGTGAAGTAAGCTGTCATTCCACCTGATGCTACGGAATGACACTATTGATAGCTCACTTCACCTAAGTTTTGATGAGACGGTGAGATTTTCATAGAATAGCACCGCTGAATTAGAACATATAATACTTTTTATCCCGATAGTACATACATTCCCGTGGGATAATTTCCAACCAATAAAAGCTAGTAAATAATAAATTCGGAATCGGATCGGGGAAATTCATGGTTAAGCAAATTGAAACCCTACGCCAATTTGCCGTGTTATAGCCATTTTGTACTCCTGTACAAAATGGCAAAATGGCTTCCTATAACAGTTGTGATTTGGATAAGCTGGATAACAAGTAATTTGCCTGATTTTACTAGGTGTACACGGCTACATATCAAACTATAAAATTCCAGTAAAAGCTGACCTCTCATTCATTGTATAGGATTTCCGTACAATGAGAGGTCAGCTTATACTGGAAATTTACAGATTCATAATTATGTAGCCGTGTTACGGGATTATTCCGATCTGTCACCCTGCTTTGACCCCTCAGGTGGACAGACCGGAAAAAAAGTTTGAGCTGTCTCCCTGTTAGCAACTTTATTTACTCCTATCTGACCCAGATAAGAGTGAATAAAGTTCGAACTGTCCTCTCGTTGCAAACAGAGGGACAGATCATTTTTTTCCGATCTGTCCCTCTAAGGCACTCATTCCCAAAGAGCAAAGATAACGCCCCCTAGTGGGCGCTGGATCCTTTCGTGTGGCACGATTACAGAGAGAGACAGAGATAATTAATTTTTAATTTGTGATTATTAATAGATAATAGACAGTCATATAAAATTGGTATAATTCACTATTATGTAAAGGGGCGTTGGATTTTTTTTTTGTTGTAATGGGGGCGGTAGACCATAAAAGTTTGGGAAATTAAGCTCTAAGGGGACAAAGCAGGTGACAGATCGGAATAATCCGTGTCATGGGCAGTCACGGCTTCATATCAAGCTATAAAAGTATAAGTTGATCTCGCATTGTATAGGATTTCCGTACAATGAGAGGTCAGCTTGTACTGGAATTGTAGAACTTGATAAGTGTGTACAACCCAGATCGTAATGAAAAGAATATAAAGAGCAAGGCCATAGCATCCGTTTACAAAAATTGGTAACTATAGAAATATTTCTCAGTAGTTGATGATTAATTTGTGTGATAATAATATTCATGAACAATGTTCTATGTTGTGTGTGATGCCGATAAAATAATATTTTCCAAAAAGTAAAAAATATATATAAATGAAAAATAACTTCAGAAAATACTGCAAACATTACTATTACACACAAAAACGAAGAAAAGACGTACAAAAATAATACAAAAAGTTATTTTAAAACCTGCCCCCAGAGAGATTTGAACTCTCGACCCCTGGTTTACAAGACCAGTGCTCTAACCCCTGAGCTATGGAGGCTGACAGTTAAAGCGCCGTAAATGTTGATGCCTATTGACGGCGCGACGGCTACACACACAACAGTGAATCATACAAACACAAATGTAACGTTTATATGACTATAAGTAGTTTCGTTACAACAACTAGATGGCGCTGATATAAATCATTCCAAATTCAGAAATATTATTTCTGCTGTGTTTAACCTTGTTTATCAAATGGATGTCGCTTAATTGTTTTTAGTCAAGTATGTATATAAATAATGTCTGCAGAATGTGTTTGGCAGTAACTTAGCTTGTGTAGGTAACATGTAGGTGAGTTGTAAGGCATGGCAATCGGTAGCTGTAAATCGCGTGATTCCTAGCACTAAGAATAAGGGTGGTAAGCGTGCCCAAACCATGTAGTTGCAGTCCGTAATTTTATATTTTTTTGTACGTTTTGCTGCTTATACAGGATGTTAGGAAGCTAGGTGCAAAGTTTTAAGGGCGTGATGGTTGATCCTATTTAGAGCATTTTAAGCTATACATTCTTCACAGTCCTAGACGAAGTAGGTTTTTTTTTATTTTTGACTACTACTTTTTTTTAATAATCTAATTTCTGACAGTTAATTGTCAACAGTGCCCTAGTTAAAGTTGGTATGCTAAATCTAGATAGTATATAGTTAGTCGCAAAAACTTTAAATTTGAATAAAATTGAAAAAAAAAACAGAAATTGGGTTATTAAAAAAAACTAAGTTTGCAGTTAAAAATAATTTTAAAAAATCGTCTAAGATGCTCCACTCCACTGATACCATGTCTTAAAATGCTCTAAATGGTGTCAACTAACGCCCAGCTTCCAAACATCCAGTACCTATAATTTTCGTAAAAAAAAAGAAAAATGTTTTTCCAGAAATAGAATATTTTTTTGAAACATTTATATTAAATTAAATCTAAGTAGCACATTCAACAACACCAATTTTATTCCAATTTATTCAGTTGCTTGCTTCATCATGAAATTCAACTTAGTACCATTATTAATCAGGAACATGAAAGATAATGAAGAAGCAGAAAACTAAAGTTTTTTTTTTAATGTTTTATATCATAATTATTAATTAATTTATAATTAAATTAATTAGTCTAATAGCCATGCATAGCCCTAACTTGCATGTCTTCCCTGAAAACCCTAACTAACTCCTAACATACCACTAGCCAAACTAACAAGCAAGCTCCATATATCACGCGCCACCAGGAGGCGCCACTATCGCTGGCCACAGGGACAATAATTTGTGAACCAAACACGAAGCACATTGTTTACCCGCCGATAAATATCTTGGTATCTACGTATTTACGTGCTAGATAAACTAACACATTTTATTGAGACTTCCTTCAGTCGAAATCTTTTGTAGTTTTCTACAAGTTACTTCTACCTCCTTGGTGGTTAGTGGCTTAATTTTCGTTGTGCATGCGATACCGTTGTCTGATTTTGTGGTTGAAGGAATTTAGGGTTTCTTTGGTATGTTACGTTATTTTAAAAGCACTTTTTTACTATGGAAGAATTCATTTCGGACATGACTTGCTACAATTCAATTGGATTTATAAAGAGGCCTTGCTAGATAGGGCCAGACAATGGGAGAATTTTCTTACTTTCCCATTCCTATAACGTGGAGGCGATTAGCACTAGCTGACTAGCCCCAATGGGGATGTGGTCTAATGAATGATGAGTAAATTATGATTGATGATTTTAACATGACGTATGCACTTTATACTTAGCAATACTTCTCAATGAATCGATAAGAAGCAGAATCAAAATCAACAAAAAGGAACCACAACTTGGTAAGCTTGTACCTATCTGCCAAAAAACTTAAATAACATGTTTGTTTTCCATGCTGTAATTATCAAGTTAATATTTTACAAGATCAGATAGCCCGAAGCCAAATAATAAAATTTATGGCACGGTAAGTAATTACAACAATTATTATCGTTTAAAGGCATGTTCACACATATCCGAGCGCGGTAACTGACCTCAGGCACCTTGCGAACAACGAGCTCACATTTGCACTTGTCTTTTTTATAAATATGTGTGTGTCTGTGTTGTCGGACGCAGTATATTGTGTTTTGGATCGGACGGAATGAATATAAAAAATAAACCTTAATGACTTAGGTATATGTATGTAGGCTCTTCCGTAGAATACTAATTGTGTATGTTACTGTGAGTTTGTGCCAAATTCTAAACAAAATATGAGTTGTGTTTCTTCTTAGAAAACATCCAAAAGATGGCGCTGATTTAGGTACTATTTTAGGTAAATTTTATAAACTATGTTTTTATTTAAAATACAATTTTTGTTGTGATCCTACAAGGTTGTGGTCTGTTAATATGCGTCAAATATTTGTTTAATAAATTAATATTATTTTCCTTAAGGCCGTACTTAACGCACAAAAACAGGAAAACCAGATGGAAAATCCTTATTATTTCGGTAACATAATAGGTATAATAATCAAATAGAATATGACAAGGTATCATAATACAAAAAACGGCACAGAAACGTGTTTGAAGCTCATAGCATTGCGAAGGACCATTGATCCGATTTAATATTTCATAAATAAAGCTTAACATACTGTTACGTACAAAATAGGTGCCTACTTCTCTCCTTTATGAAACGAACGATAAAAAGGAACCGACAAAAACATAATAAAATTACCATAACATAAAATCCGTGGAATTCTAAGAATTACACGAGCTGTGTGAAAAGTATCAGGGAACATTTTTAATATCGTTTCTTTTTAGCTTTTCAAGACACGTAAAGGCGCAATGCTAGAACCTTGTATAAACGGGAGTTAAGTCTCGTTTGAAAACGTTTTCCGACGTTTTTCAAGTTATTTAGTATCTAATATTATGTGTGGATGTTTGATACAAGTATTTTCAGGCAACCAATTCGGAATGCGCCTCAAATATGACGTTTTTTTAAAGAAAGAAACAAACAAAAAATGTTTATTCTGCACAAACAAAACGCACATTACAAAAAAAAAAAACAAGACGTAAAGTATACACATGCAACTTGCAAAGCAGGCAAAAGCTTCGTATTCAAGCTGTCTATACGTTGTCAATTTTGTCCATTGCTCGATGTGAGGGCCAGGGACCAAAGACAATTTCCATTACCTCTGTGTTGCGCCACTGGCAAATGAAAAACAAAAAGCCGAATTGCAGAGTCGAGAAATAACTTTTGCTAGAGGACGTTCGTCTTAATGAAAGCACTCTTTTAGGCTCCTACGACATTCAGACAAGGAACCTCGTCGGAGAAGTACCTACGTCATAAAATGACTGGTCAGTGCGTCATCCTCCAATAATATTATAGTGAAGTCAATGCAATCCAACGCCACAAAATACGTATAATGTGAATTAATCAAAGCCAGATTGCTCAGTCTTCGCTTATTACATTTTGTTTGCAAACGAATATTAATGTATTATGAAAGGCAATCATTAGAAATTGTATGTTTTTGCAAGGACAATTATTTGGGACAAGATCGCTAATTAGCAACCGCATACTAGCTTCTGACCGCTACTTCGTCTGCGTAGACCATTTACCGGGATAAAAAGTATCCTATGTTATACCCAGGTTATAAAGTAACAGTGTGCCAAATTTCATCCAAATACGTTCAGCACTTTTGTGTGATTGAGTACCAACAACCAACCTTTCACAGTTATTATATTTTAATAGTAGGATTGATTAATGTTCTACGTTACATTTTCTAATCCTGCAATGCTCAACATAACTATCGTCAAAGTTCTAAGGCGGTGTTGACGAGAACAATTAGCAGCCAATTAGCATACACGCGCGCTGGTATGAAGATCTATCCGAGCTGGGTATATGTATATACCTACTCCACTTATTGTGTGTACAAACTTATAGATTTGCATCCGTAACTTGGACTTACTCTCATGTGGTGTGGATTGTCATGACAAGTTTTGATAAGCGATGCTGTTTGAGCTATGCATCAATACGATGCGTCAATACAACGAAGGTACAATAAGGAAAAATTTAAATAGATTAAAATTGAAAGTGGCGATTCACTTATTATTCCGTGATTCACCCGATTCTGGCGATCAATTTAAGGCTCACACAGGGCTCATACAGATAGAATACACCGCAAAATCATTTAAATAAAAAGCGACTCTTGCTACGACACAATAAAGTGCTATTCAGATCGCACAACGCTTATTATCTACAGTTATATTCACCTACAAGTTGCCTCTCTTTCTAACGCGTAACTCTTATACCTTCTGACCGCGGCAGAACTACTGAATTGGCCCAGTGAGATAGGTACGCCGCGTTCTTGTAGCTTCATACATAAACTGCGGAGTGTCCCATCTGTATCAATCTGTGCTCCTGCAAACAGGCGCGACCCGCGACGCGGCACAAATGCACCACGTGTCCAGCGACGAGCGATGCGTTTTATTACCGCTCGTCGCGCGACACGATATAAAAGTTTTATATCGTGTCGTGCGACGAGCGGTGCGTTTTATAAGTCGCGCGACACGATATAAAAGTTTTATATCGTGTCGAGCGACGAGCGGTGCGTTTTGTGTCGCGCGCGATTCACCTCGCATGTCGCGCCTGTTTGAAGGAGCCTTTATGTGAAAAACTACTACTAAGCCATAATAACGTGTCCCTAACTCATCCCGTTTATTCGGCAAAGAATAAGAACAGAATGATAACGTTGATATTATTGCAGGTTTTATCTCTTCACAACTCATTGCCAAAACTGTTATCTGCAGTTTAAACATTGCACAGATTATTACAAACATATTAAAGTCATATGACTACAATTATTTGTTTGTAAGAACAGAAAAACAAAGTCTTAGCTCTGCTTTTGTAGTATTAACAAAGATTTATGGAAATTAAATTTTTCATACCAACATTTGCATGTCTAACATGGCCTTAACACACTGACTGAATTTAGTAGACAATGATTAAATATCGGGCATCAAACACGTAGGCAGACTCGGAACAGACTCGGAACCTATATGTAGCAAGAAGGAATTCTCGCAGAAGAGAATGAGACAAAACCAGATAAAAGGCGGGAAACTAACTACATTCAAAAGAACTCTCGTAACCTTGTAGGAGTTACAGACTACATTTATACATATGTATACTACTAGGTGGACCCGCGACTTCGTTCGCGTGCATGTCGGGAAACAATAATGTGCCGCTTAGAGAAGATGTTATAGGTTGGTACCTATTCGCCTCCATTGAAAAGGAAGAATCTTCCGATCTTGCCTGGTGGGAATCGCTACCTGGGGTTCTCTACCACAGCCCTTTCGAATGCAGTCACTGCGACTTCATGGTTTATAATGACAATGCGAAGAACTGTAATTTTGATTTTACTTCCCAATTTGAATCGGATTTCGTTCAAATTTCATGGGTTTTTTTTTTGCGCGGATACCTAAATGTTTTTCTCCCAAGTTACTCCTTATAACATCAGCTGTCTGCCAGTGAAAGTCCCGTCAAAATCGGTCCAGCCGTTTCGGAGATTAGCCGGAAAAAACAGAGAGACAAAAAAAATTGTTTTTTGTTACATTTTTATATGCGCTTAGACATTATTGTTATTATTATTTGACATAATAAACAGATCCTTAAAGTTTATTTATTTGTATGTATAGATAAGGTCCATCAAACCAAAGCCTTATTGCAAACCGCTACATCACAAAGCAAACTGATTTCCATATCAGCAGGGCACTTTAACCAACCACCCATACTCTGTACACACCAGCAGACCAGCTATTTATAGACCTTTGCCAAACGCAGTAAATACCATTAGTTGGGAGTTTGGGACTGTTCAAAGCTAAGTGAATTACGGCCAAAACAGACACAAATTGATTTAATTCAAAAGTAATTTCACAGTTGGGCTGTGATATGAATGTCCAAAATTCCGCAGCTGTGGGTTAACAAAGAACAATAGTGAACTACATAACAATGTATTCCCGTAAAAATTCAATGGAAGCTGAACTGTAGGCCTAGGCATTCGCTTCGGAGCGATTCTATTTCTACTATCGCTATCGACGCATCTCTATGGAAGAAGTCATCATTGGACGCTGTCAATTCGTTGACCTATGGTCACGTGACATTTCAATAACTTATGTCAACCCCATACATTTTTGGATTTTCTACTAGCGTCATCGCTAATCGAATGTTACTTTGTCTAAGCCCGCCGATTATTCTGTATCTTATAGCATAAGAATAATCAGCCTATAATGTTCCCAATGCTAAGACACAGACCTCCTTCCTGCGAGAGGGAGTGGGCCGTAATCCACCACGCGGGCCCAGTGCGGGTTAGAACATGTCTTCGAATTTTATAGATACATGGTTATTTTGTAGATGCAAGGCCCTAACACTGTTCCCTGTGGCAGTCTCGAAGAAAATTTAAAAGGTTTCTTGGTGATCATGGCGATACTGGTGAAAATGAATTCAGGGCGTTTGAAAAAACGACGTAGGTCTTTTGAGCCTAATGGTAAATTGTATCTGAGATATTTTCGAGTGCAGATAACGAGGCTTGGCTGTAGGGAAAGCCTGTAGTATCTACTTGAAAAACGATAAGTGGATTTTCTGAATTTGTAACATATCAAGTTTTATGTCAGGGTTTAGCATAATGCCTTCGTGAAAACCATTTATTTACACATAATATTCTTCACACAACAGTTTAGATAGAAGAGCTCTGTTAAAACATTATTTTCACTTTTGGTAGTTCTTTTACGCGGCATGCGTTAGTAGTAAACTGGCAGAAATAATCACGTAACAAAAATGCGTTATGCCGTCAGTTTCAAGTGTCAAATGTTTTTGCTTTTGTATAAAAAAAAAGTACTTTCGACACTTGAAACTTGAGACCATACTAGATGTATTATTTATTACAGAATATACAGCGAACATAATTTCGTTTCAACCGGATGTCACACGACGACACATCCCGATATTTTTTTATTTGAATTTTTGTTTCCAAATAAACGTTTTTCTTTCTTTTCCGTAGACTGACACCTGACACAACCATAGAGAGGCCTACGCCCATCAATGGATGAAGTTAGGCTTTATATGGTAGTGATGATGAGTCTTGTATGGAATCAAATTCAAGTGTATATTACCTTCAGGCCAGTTATCGTAGACATGTATCGCGATATCGCCCGCTGAGTCGACAGGACTGAACACAAACTCCTTCGTTTTGCCAGACACCAGAATTAACCGAAGATTTATCTGTGGAAGATGAGAAAACCAACATTACTTTCTGTTTTATTCAATGAAGAAAAAAAAATTTGGGACACGCACAGGAAATACAAACAGTAAAAAAGGAGCATAGAAAACAAACAAAATTAACATTAAAATACACAAGAAATACAAAATTTAAAAAAGACCTGTGTGAGGCCAAAAAGGCTCATATCTAAGCATAAAGCTGCGATATTTAAATAAATACCGCAGCGCTGGTATTCTGATAGGATTTCAATGGAGCTTGCTGAATCAATATTTTTCAAGGAAAATATCGAAGAAACGTTTACATGATTTATTTTCCGCAGTATTATAAAACGAAATCTTTTCGAAGTTATCTATTGCTAGTAAGGCAGTCAGATTGCAATTGGAGAACAAAACAGTAAATTATTCAGAAAGATGTTCAAATTAAGCCTTTTTGAACCGCAGATTACTAAAGTTAATTACTATATTAGTAAACAAATCTTTGTGCTTAAACCACGGCTAAAACGATCACAATTGGTTAATTAATAAAGAATTCAGCAGAGAATGTGTTAAACAACGGACAATGTTAAAGATGGAATAATAGATTGGTATAGATGACGATTTTGCACTGTGATTGGTTAATCACAGTGCAAAATCGTCATCTATACCAATCTATTATTCCATCTTTAACATTGTCCGTTGTTTAAACTGCACCGGAAAACCGTTATTCATGACCACACGGAACACAGGAACTAACAGGAATAAACTTCATATAAATTTCTAAATCTATTATTAACCAGTATACGCCGAAGCACAAAGAGCTGTTGAAATAAACAGTTCCCGTACCTGCTTTTTCGTGTGAGCAATGTTTCCGATCACGCTAAGCTGTAGTTACATTTATATTTTGCTGCATAGCGAAAAATTACCTTTGATACTACAGAATTCAAGGCCTTGACCCAAAAATGAGCACAAATAACCTTAATATATTATGTTTGTAGGAAGCCAGAAAGCTATTTGGGTCAAGGATAAAGAATATCGATTCTCGTGTAAAAGTGTAAGAAGCAATTATTCGCTAACAGCGACTTATTAAAGTGTTACGGTTAATTCAAAGAAAACTAGAATGGATCATGTCTATAAATACTCTGCTTAAGGCGAAAGCTCCAGGTAGCCCGCGAAATTCAAATTTTCTTACTTTTCTGCAATTTTCAGGTCAGTGTTAGGTTGTATGTTGATCTGAATGTGATTAGCGACGGTAACAAATCTTTATTTATAGAATTATAATCATTAAAATCATCAATACAACTCTCTTAGTTCATATAATCCTAATGAATGACTATTGCATGAAGTCTTGATATTTAGGATTATACTAACTTAACGAATTGTATTACCGATTCTAATGATTATAATTTTGTAAATACATATATGTTACGGTCGCGCATCATACTTTAATCAACATACAACCTAATAATGATTTGCAATTGCAAAAAACGTAAGAAAATTTTAATTTCGCGGGCTACCTGGAGCTTCCCCTTATACTAGGCTATTTGAGTTGACCTGCGCCTCAAAAAAACGTAAAGGGTAGGCCTTTACGTTTTATGTGTCTTTGTCTACCATAAATTAAGTTTTATTTTTCTTTTCGCCATCGACATTGATAATCGACTAAGCAATTCGACTCGAAAACCATCACTAATTGCTCGATTTTTTAAATTAGGCCAGTTGTCTCGCTCTCCGCGAATTAATATGATAAAGCGGCAAAACACGGTTTATTTCAGCAGCTCATCTTTGCCACATTAATATGTATGGAAATCCGTGAAGCGTAGAATGTTGTGGCGTTTCGTCACTCGTCAGTGCGGTGTGTCGTTTTATTGACAATTTATAAATCTGCACTAATTTATTTCTGATCAAGCAGTTTTTATTCTTGGCCGCAAGGTGACGCTGGTTGTACTTTCGACTAAATGAAGATTCAAATAAATAATAAGTGTCATCTCAACTATACCTATCTATCGACTTGTATTTTATTTAAACTGATTATATCATCAATAATGAGATTCTGAAATAAAGGGGAATATAAAATGTATTATTATCTCTATTCGTATCTCATTAATAAAACGACATCTAAATTAGGTTTGACTGTAACTTAAAAAAAAAAAAACTTGAAAAAAAATGGACAAAAAAGGGATTTCGCGACCCTGCCAGGATTCGAACCTGGAATCTTCTGATCCGTAGTCAGACGCGTTATCCATTGCGCCACAGGGCCTGTGAGAATTGAGACGAAAATAGCATTGATAAGACGTTTACTATCGTATCTAGAAAGACAATGCCAGCTTGTTTTTTTTTTTTCAATATTATTGGAAATACCTTACGATATCGTAGGTTTTCTCTGTGAGTAGAGGTTTTTCTTGGAAATACATTTTCTATTCACAGGTATCTGACATTCACAAACAAGGTCATATTTTACACCTACGCAATGAACTAAAATAAAATTAATGGGTGTGCGGCGAGTGCGACCCTCCTCTAGGTATATTTATTATATGTAGACGTACAGGGCACACTTTGTTCGTAGCGGCCGGCTCAGGGGACGTAGGGTCTTGCGGCACCCATATTTCATTTTTCCCGCCATCCGGGGAGTCATTCGCCATTTTCATTCTTGCATCAAAACCTACGCGAAGTTTTTATATTTTCCTTTGTGTTTTGTGTGTGTCTGCGATATATCAAGGAAATCTGGCGTGGCGCAATTTCATGTATATGTATGTTTACAGACAGACGGCGGCTAGATATTTGTATAATATTAATATTAATCTCCTTTTTATTATTCATTTATAGTTTCCAAATAGTGAAGGTTAAGCAAGCAGTCTGCTTTCAAATATTTCTTTTGTTCCTGGTTTTCATTCCGTCACAAAGGACTAATCCGTTTTATTTCATCACAATAAAGTTATGTGGATGCCTAGCTTAGTTAAAGCTCTTTGTTAAGGCGAGTATAGTCGTGAAATGGTCATTTTTGACAGCCTAATGTTTTTAAATGAGCCTACAGAAAATTCTAGAAAAAATATATATGAAACTTTGATATAATTATATACCTAATTCAATCTGAACATTTGAAAATTTTGAGCAACATTGCCATGCAAAAAAGTATTGAAATGAGCTTGTTTTCAAATTTAAATTCGCTACTGCTTTTAAACTACAAGTGATATTTTAACGGCTTAGCGACGATACTATTGGTAAATCACTTATCTTACAACGGTGCATTTTTATTTTAAAATAATAATTATTTTTTACAAAACGCATAACTCAGCGGAAATTTAGAAATATTCGCTAGCGGGTCTGTGCGATGACTGTATGGGACTGCGGGTCGACGATAAAATGACTAGCGCCATCCATTTCTTCGTACCCACGCACCTCCAACACCGAACTGTATTTCACGAATATCGTGCTAAGTGTACCGTAGCCGGTCCCACAGTTAGTTTCATCGAGGTCATTGTCGAAAAAGCTTTATAACATAGTAAAAATTTATGTTACGTTCATATTGGGGTCAAACGGTTTTGAAAAACGGACTTTCTTGCCCGAAATTCTTCAATGATGAAGATTCTTTGCAAACATTTCTTGTAGGGGAATGTTATGAGGGTTCCTGGTGTTTTCCTATGGGGTCCGTGTTATTTATCGTTTGTATTCTGCAAACAGACGTTTTTTGGGGAGACGCGTTGTACTTTTCTTGTTTTTGCTCCTGTGGGAGGAGCAAAAACATTTATTTTATGATGTGTAAATAAAGGGAGCCGTGTGTATGAATTTATGAATTACTCATTGATTTTATTACGCGTGAATGATGAAGTAGATAGAGTAATATGAACTTTCATTGTATGTTAACTCAATATCGTCAGCATATTAGATGCTTTGAATATAAATGTTAGAACAATTGAACAATACGTATTTAAGGAAACGACATCATAAAAGGCGAGAAAGACGTTACTTTTGAGCATATATGACATGTGACGTCACGGCCGTTAGCGGCCGTAATGTCGCAATTTACGCCATAGACAATAAGCTGCAAGTTTTATGGTTCCATCCGCAATGCGGGGCGACGCCAGTGTACGGAACCGACCACTAGGCCGCTTCCGCTGCATACAACGGCATGTAACCAACATAATTGATTACCCTGCCATTATAATAACAGTCTCAATAACTGAAAAAGTACCGCCGAAGTAGCATGTTTTTGCTTTTAAATGATCTCTTGGTCTGCACTATTACATGCCTATATTGAGATTTACTGCATACGTGAGCTGTTCAAAAAATTGTCAGTGAAATGAAAAATAAATATGAAAAAAGTTTATTTAAAGCTTTTCAAAATACTGCCATCCAACCCCAATGTACTTATGAATTCGGGTGAACCAGCTTTCGAAACATGTAAAAAATGTATTTTGCGGGAGGTCGCAAAATCATAGCACGAAAAGATTCCCGAGAGTAGTCCATTGTTGCAAACAAGAGTGACAGATAATCTTTAAAAATATAAAAAAAAAGAACTAGGTACATATAGGTAGCCAATGATTTCCACCAAGGAGATTTGTATTGAAATTAGCCGTTAATTCAAAATAGTTTCAAGAATAAAGAGTTTGTATTTATTCTTCAGCTAACAATTTTCGGAACAACCTAGTAGTTCTAATATACTAGTTCTTCCGTAAGCATAGTCGGCTGATTAACATCTTATATAAAGAAAGCCCGTATGTTCATAGACCATAAACTAAACACATTCCGTCATCCATAATTCATAGCATTAAAAAGTTCTAGGCCTTTCTAAAAGCCGTCTGGAAAATGAATACTCAAAGGCCTTGACATTTAAAACCTTGGTGGCATAAATATCAGTTCTGAAAAACTAACATGTGTTCGAAGCAGAATATCAAAAAGTTTGATATGGGTCGAGATTTATTATTACTGGCAGACGAACCACGCCAGATATTGAATAAAAATATTGATTAATCTTTATGGATCACGTGCTTACTGAAATGGATGACTTGTATTGTAAGACCATTCCGGGAGCTCATTCATGAACTCCAATCACCAGAATACAATGAGGAAGTAAAGTTGACGTCGTACTTTATTTTCTTTTATCTTATTGGGCGGTAGTACAAAAAAACAGGAGGGCATTCTGATGAGTAGTAGTCACTGCCATCTTTGGATACCTGCAATTCTGGAACTATCGCAGGTGCATAACCATCTCTGAGAAAAAGCTTAATTGTCTTATTAGTGACCAGAATAAAAGCGCTACTTGGCTGGAGATATAGGCGTTATTGTTAGTTCTACCTGGGCGAGCTTCTTCACAAAGAACTAACTTTTAATTGAGTAGTCAACTTCTTACTCTTAAGACGCAGATATATAACAATGGCCTTGAGTGGCTACCTTGCATGTTCTGTGCTGAGGTCACGCAACGCGTCATATATCCAACCAGTAATAGGACTCGCTCATCAAGGAGAGCCAAATTAGACGCATTATTAATTTATTATACATAAAACAAAAGGTATTTTAATAAAACAGAGTAAAAGATAATTAATAAAATTATCTTTTAATGAATGAATGCTTTATTTGCCAGAATATAGGTTCATTATTTATGGTAGGGTAAAAGTGACAAGGTTTCACTATATTCGACTTTCTAGTCGTGTAAATTTTTTAAGTGACATTGTAACAATAATCGAAGCATATTAATAAAATTACACAACAGCCATCTTACATTATTAAAAGACAAATATTACATTATCAATGTACCTAAGCGAGGAGCAACATGGCTTCGTGAAGTCTAGATCCACAACTACTAACCTGATACTTTTTCACTGAACTATTAACGAAGGCAATAGACTCAGGTTAACAAGCCAATGTCATATATACCGATTTTAGTAAAGCTTTCGATAAGGTTTCACATGGAATATTGATTAGCAAATTACGAGCATATGGCATCACCGGATCGTTGCTCTCATGGTTGAGTTGATGAGATGATGATTGAGTTTTGGATAGATCTTTCTATGTGGTCATCAACGGTTTCCAATCTGCCTTACATCTCGTCTGGCGTGCCACAGGGATCTCATTTGGGGCCCATTTTATTTAATTTCTTCATTAACGATATTCCCAACTGTTTTCATTATTCATTAATATAATTAATAATTTTATGTATGCAGACGACTTAAAATTTGTTAAAATCGTTAAATCTAAAGATGATACCACTGCTCTACAAAGCGACCTAGAAAGGCTTGTGCAATGGTGTCAAACCAACAATGTTAATTTTACACGGAAACATTATCTAATAGACCAAGACTACTATATCGAAGGAGTAAAAATTGCTGAACGGGACACAATAAGAGACCTTGGTGTTTGATCGGAAGTTAACTTTTATTCCACAGATAGACAATATAATAAAATAAATCCTCAAAAATGCTGGGGTTTGTTATAAGAAATTGTAAATAGTTTAGGTGTTGTAAAACCAAAATTAAGCTTTATAACTCCTTAATTCGAAGCATATTAGAATATTGTAGCGTGATCTGGCGTCCACACTATGCCACACATTCGTTGCGTCTAGAACGCGTTCAAAAGCGTTTTCAATGGCACCTGGCGTTTTCTAGCGGAATAACTAAAAAAAGTACGTTCGTACAGTAATAGACTGAAATACTTTAATATGGTTTCACTAGACAATCGCCGACGCATTTATGACGCAATGTTTGTGTGTAAAGTAATGCACCACAAAATAGACTGCCCACAAATATTGCACACCTTTAATTTCCGTGCCCCCTCAAGAATTCCTCGCAGTGCAATAACACCACTATGCCCACCACAGAGAAGAACTCTTCTAAATCTCCCTATGCAAGGTTATGTAAGGTTGTAAATGGCTGCGGTGATCCAATTGATATGCGCTTTGATAGCTAGGGCAAATTGAAAGCCAATTTTCTTACGTATCTTCCAGTTGCTAAACAATAATATAAATCTTTAATTATCTCGCTTGAAATAAATGTTTTTACATATAATAAGTATATTGC
Organism: Dicycla oo; assembly: GCA_948252095.1. Classification (NCBI taxonomy): domain Eukaryota; kingdom Metazoa; phylum Arthropoda; class Insecta; order Lepidoptera; family Noctuidae; genus Dicycla; species Dicycla oo. The sequence goes on from OX411716.1 coordinate 22,597,534, forward strand.
TACGTTAATTATTTAGACTTTGTAATTTTAAAACTAGATTAATTAATTATTATTAAATTTCTGTACAACTTCTTTATGCATGCGGAGTTTACCTGCAAGTGATTGTTACACTGTTGCATATACATTATTGTATGTTACCTATAAGCATGAAATCAGTGTAAACAATTGTTGGTGAACCAATTAATAAAAATAAAATCAATAATTAGTAGTCAAACTACGATTATACTGATAAACATAACTATGTATGTTTATACAATATACGCAAGAGACGCTCAGAAAATTAAAAATTAAATTAAAAGAAAAAAAAAGCAATTATAATCATTAAGTCAAATACATCACATTTATAATGTCAAAAGAATTTCAAATTTATAAAGTCATCAATCGAATAAAAACATCTGTCACATTTCACACTTTAAAATGGTGAAAGTTTCATAAAAATACGTTTGATAGTTTTTTGCGTCATTCTCAATTTTTTATCCGCGTTAGACATAACTTTACAAATTACTCTATGTAATATAAACATAATCTAAAATATTCACAGATTAAGTTATTAAAAAAATGCTCTAATTTAACATATATTTTTTCCAAATCATTAACTGCACTACTCGTTTAGACGTGATCTTCAGTACCTCAATCTGCTTCAATCTGCCTAGCCTTTTCCCAACTTTGTTGGGGTCGGCTTCCAATCTAACCGCATGCAGCTGAATACCAGTATTTTACATGGAGCGACTGCCTATCTGACCTCCACAACCCAGTTACTGGGTAATACGATACCCCTTGGTAAGACTGGTTGTCAGACTTTCGGGCTTCTGACAACCCGTAACGACTGTCAAAGACCCATAAAAGACAGCCGGGACCAACGGCTTAACGTGCTTTCCGAGGCACGGAGGAGTCTCGGTATGAAAAGATGGTCACCCATCCACAGACCAACCGCGGCAAGCGTAGCTTAACCTGATGGATCGACCCGTGCGGCTGTTATTACTTAGGTACCTATAATTAAAAAATCATTAAAAGTCGGCTAGGTATCGTCGCCTTAAGTAGTCAGTCTACACTTCAACAGTGACAATTGGCAAGTCTGTACAGTTTCACATAAATTGTTGCTGTTTTACTTAAGACTGTACTTAGCATCCAGTTCCTGGAACGCCACAAAAAACTTGCTTAGCACTTAGCACCTGTTATTTTCCTTGTGGTATTTACTTTAATGCTAGGTACAATTTCCAACACGAAGAAGTTATTATATCTTTACAAAGATGTTTTTATTTTCACTCCCAGATTCCGAAAGACTGTCAATTCGGCATGAAATGAATGCCGAATTGAAAAAATGTATTCATTTAATTAAAGTAATGGCAGCCTGTGGACTGTAAAAAGAAACGAAGTCCGTGTTTTTGTTATAGGTACTTCCGCGACTGAACACCAATGAACCGGTTTTCCTCGACTTGCAATTTTATTAGAACAACCGAAGAAACTTCGGCGGATCGTTCTCAAAAATAAACTTTTGCCCCAAGTTTCTTTTCGATTTGACTTACTGATCACGGAAGGTCTGACCCTCACAAATATTCAAGAAAATGATATCGATACACCCTTTAGGCGAATTATCAAAACAAACATCTTCAGGACCTTTCCGTTCTGGGAACCTGGCTACACTAGTGGCACAATTTATGTAGGACACCGGACTTGACCGAAGCTAACACCAACAATTTAGGGTTTCCATGTGACTTGAGTTTGCCCGTAATTTGTGAATGATGGCTCCGTTCAATATATCGGTCCGCTTGAACGGTTCTCTTCTTGATTCAGTGGAGAATATTCAATAGACAAAGAAACCGATTTCAATACAGTGAAATGAAAGTTCAAAGTCGTGATTGTCGCGTGAATTGTTCTTGTTTAGTATTATTTCTGTATAATATCAATTTATGCAGAAACATTACTGCGGCGGCTTTTTATGGCTCCAAGGGTTTTAATGGAAAACAAAAATTCCTGAAGTCATTTCATTATACATACTGTTTTCGTTTTTTTTTTTCCTTGAAATTTGAACCCAATTGTTTAGCAGAGCGAGATTAGCTATCAAAACAGTAGACTTCATTATTAGTCCAGAAAAATAATAATTTGAATTCGCGTTATCGTTTACTTGAACGAGGAAATATTGTATAAGCTGATTACAAAATATACAAAAAATACAAAACATATAAAACATTTTCCTCTGTATACTGCACGTGTTGCCGATAACTTGAATTCGTTAAAACCGTACAGAAAGGCTGCAAAAGACAGATAACAAGCTAAACCCAAATGCTCGCTTTTTCAATTTGGCCGTCGTAGTAGAAAGAGTAAAAAAAAACAAAGGTATTTACTTAATCAGTGTATTATGCCGAGCTACCGGAGTAACCGGCAACATGCATGCGAACTACCCTGGCGCAGTGCCAACTAATGCATGAACATGTTTATACTTTCCCGTGTTCGGGAGAAATTCCTGCCGCTGCTGGCTGGTCGGCTTCGACCACAGGCAAAGGCCGTGTTATCAGCATTCTATCTGTTTTATTAATGCAACGTGCACTTATGAAACGTCCGGCTTTTGGGTCTCTCTCCAAAAATTTTGGCCATTTCCCTTGTTTGAGGACGAAAGAGGATACGAAATGGTTCAGTCAGTTGATTAATTTCGTCCCCATTTCGGTTTTGAGCTTCAATCGGAATAATGGATTCACTAAATTCACCGGCATGTTCCACTTTTACACAAACCAAATAGTAGGGAATTTAAAATTGTCCTTCACATTTCAGTGACGTATTGCTAACTCCTCGAATTACATTGTGATGATGAATTTGTCATGCCGTTAATTCTAAGAAGTAGTTAAGTGAAAGGAATCTAATTGCAATACGCAGCTGCACCTTTTCGCTTGATGTAATATTTTTTCCCATATTAATGATGCCAGCTTCTGCGAATTCAAGATTACGATTGAACATGAAGACGTTGTAATGTTTACACACTGCAAAAACTAGCATAGATTCCAAGTATTAATATTAAAACTAGGCTAGAAGAGAAAACGATCGTGCGATAAACATAACAAAGTGCTCAACAAAAACGTCTTAAGGCTTCAATTCAAGGCTTCTATCACAAATCACAAAAAAAGAATAGAATTCGATTCCATTCTTCATAGTCTTGACATTTCAATTTGTTAATCCATTGTTGTGTACCATTTACTTATTTTGACGTTATTATTGCTGGGACCTATTCGAGATAACAATGGCTGATGGAGCGGTGGCTCAGTGGGGCTCACTCCCGACCAGATAATCACGTTTAACGGCAAATAGAGTTTGTGCTCTCCAGAGGAACACTCTCGGCTGTATGGGCCATTGCTGGCATAATAGAATAATAGATTAGTGCAGGAAGCTGTAATGATCATGTTGGTTCGTCATTCACCTACTTTTGATGGTTAGGTGGCGATTCACTCTATAGAGGAGTCCGATTCTGTTTGTTGAAAGTAACTCATCTGCCTAGCCTTTTCTCAACTATGTTGGGGTCGGCCTCCAGTCTTACCGGATGCAGCTGAATACCAGTATTTTACATGGAGCGACTGCCTATCTGACCTCCACAACCAAGTTACTGGCTAATGATACCCCATGGTAAGGCTGGTTGACAAGACTTTCGGGCTTCTGACTACCCGTAGCGACTCAAAATGACAGCCGGGACTAATGGCTTATCGTAATTTCCGAGGCACGGAGGGGTCTTGGTATGTATAGATGGTCACCCATCCACGGACCAACCGCGGAAAGCGTAGCTTAACCTGATCAATCGACCCGTGCGGCTGTTATAAGTTAGCCACGAGCCCCTCAATTGCCCCTCGTTTGTTGAAAGTCACTGCGAAACTATGTTTTAGAACTTGGATCGACACTGGATAGGAACTTTCCTTGGTGGGGTTACACCTCTTCTCGTAGAAGTGCTTTTTGGACTTCCAAATTATAAATCCTTTAGAAAAGTGATGCTTCTATGTTGTAATCTCAATTCTCGTTTAAAGCAATGTTTGTACAGGTGAGTGTCCCGATACAATACAATTTCTAGGCCCAACCGGTACTGCTACAATGGCACCGTTAGCTTTAATTAGTTTCAGCTTATATGGTCTAGACTTTAGCTTATACAATGTTTCTAATAACTGTATATGTGTATAGTATAGTTAAACGCTTTTCCTTTATTAGTCAAATGCAATCGTTTGTAAAGAATCCAGCTAGAAATGCTAGCATGCATCATGCATCTTCAGGAAATAAGCCTATTTATTGTATTACTTTCCTTCTTCTTTTCGCGACGACGGCTTTGGTTGATTATTATTATTCTATTTGAGCGCAGTAGCTACTTTCTTTTAAAAATGATATTAAAAAGTAATTTCTCAAACCTGGGAATGGGACTTCGCATTAATTTGGTAATCATGCTAACAATTCCCCGCTCACAGAGAGGAGGCCTGCATCCTATCCCAGCGATGGGGATATTATAGACTGATTCTTATATCAATTAAGTAGGTACTTATAGTAGATGAATTTTTTGGAGGGTTTGTCGCATAAATTAGAGTGAGATTATTTTTACGCATGCGCGTTCGACCCTCTAAGTGGATTCTCCGAAATGAAATCATAAATCAACCAATTACTGTTTCGAGAATATTTCCAATTTCTTCTATCAATCAGGAGCGTCCCCTTGGGGCTTAAAATTATAGATGGAAAAAAATATTGCTGGAAATCCAAAAATATTTCCATAATATTATGTTTAGAAGATCTGAAATAGAACATAAACGTTGACGTCGCCTAAGATTCAAATTAGAGTTCCGCATTTATAAGTTCAATTTTTCACGAAACCTGAAAAAGAGGAAAATCTTCATCGTCATGAAATTAACAAGGAAAGGTGCGACATGAGGGTTTAAAAATGTCAAGATTAAGAGTTAATTAAAGGGGCTAAATATTCGTTTTTTTAAGGTGGATTCGCAGTACAGAAAATTTGAATTTAGCGGGCTTTCACTGCGTATGGATACATCGATAATTTTGTGTTTTTAAAATTCCTATAAAACCAAATGTATGGTTAAATCATTTGGATTTTCCATGTGTGTTATTTGACTATATTGTCTACTGCTGTACTAAACTCGAAACATGATTACTTGAAACTTTTTCGATAGAAAAAAATTCCAAAGCATCCTCTATTTTCTGTTTTATACGATTATCCGTAAGCTAATTTTACTGCACAATATGGAACTCACATTGTGCAGTAAAATTTGAAAAAAAAATGTTAAGAAGTTAGCTAAAAATTGATTTAAGTATAGCATTTTGCTATAAATCTACATTTAAACGAAGCGCGTTTAGTTCCGGTGCGGAAGGTCTTCTATCTCGCGCGTCAATCTAGACAGCCATAACGCCATCTCAACGCTGCGATTGTATCCTCTTAAAACATATAAAACTAGAAAAAAAACTGACAAAAATAAATTTAGTTGACCGACTGCAGTTTTTTTGTCCAGAAGCTCCATAGCACGTTGAACATTACAAATAGTCGAAGTAAGCGTACAATTTCCGTGAAAAAAATCCACTTCCTAAACTTTTTGTGCGCCCGGTGTTTCTCGGTCTTCTGGGAACATTACGTAGGCAAATTAGGCTGGTTGTAGTCAATATTCAGCTCGTTCCCATAACGTCTATAATAGTAAGATTTTAGTGGCCGATATAAAGCAATGTGCATAGTGTTTACTAGGAAAAACGGAAAGTATTGTCAAATCCTTGAGTATAAAAATGTGCTGTACTAAACAAGAATACCCATTATTGGCTTTACTGTTGTAGTACTGCATTAGAACATCTTACAAAATATTGTATTTCCAAAAAATTATAGAATAAAAAAAGTACCTCGAATGTTTTTTGAGGTAGGTATTAAAAGTTTTCCGAACCTCCAACATGATCTTCAATGAACTAAACTTTCTGCAGCTGTCATTTATTTTAGGGTTCGTTACCCAACTTTACCCCAATGTACGGAAACATTATAAAAATCCATTCTTCCGTAAAAGAATTTCATCTGACCCCCATTTCTTGATATTTAATATCACAATAATATGAGTGTACCCTTTGATCCATAGTTACATCTTTGTTAAAATATCGATAGTCCTTTGACATCCAATAACTTTTGCCTACAGAAGCGAGTGGGCCGGGGTAACTATTTCGGTAACAATCGACTACGGACGGGGGAATTTAATATTCCACTTTAGTGGTCCAGTGTAAGGGGAAGGGGGATTTGGTTAAAAGGTATCTTTGGAGATAATAATGTGGTATTTATATGTTAGGTTAGTTTAAGTTCATTCGTGTGGACAAAACTGCTGCAGATAGAAATGATGACATCAAACGTGACAATCGTTTTGACGATATGAAATCCTAGTTTGATTAATACTATCTATTATTAGTAAAATCTTTAGTGTTTTGTTGTGAGATGTAGAGTTATAAGTATAATAAACCAGCAAAGAATTCTTTATAACAATTTTAAGGGAAAAATTCGTAGATAAGCATGTTATACCGAGAAAAAACAAAACAAATTAAAACATAAATTAAGATTCGCAGGAAAAGCCCCTACATCATTCGCCAAAAGAAATACATAGAAAATTAATGTCTTATTCCTTAAATTTATCATTCGGAATAACGGAAGCATAAGAAAAGCCCACGCAAACAATTTAACGCGAATCCAGAGGCAATTACGTGCAAATCCAGTATAATTTCCATGAAAACGAGACCCTTATGGAAATTAAGAAAATAAATACCTTAGAAAATTGCGATTTTTTTATTATTAAATAATCAAAGAGCCATTACAAACACGTGTCTCTGGCCGACCTTGTTGTTAATTACCTTTGCTATGGTAATGTAAACTTTATATCGAGGGAATAAGGTCCGCGATAATTGAGCATGTTTCCATTAACATTTTGACCGATTTTTGCGATAACGTGTCACGAAGAAAAGTTGTAATTTGTTTTTTTTTTCACATGGCGAGGTGACGAGCTGTCCAGCCAGTCCAGTTGTCGCAAACCTTTTTATACGTCCACTTCCATGTTACTAAAGTAAAAAGTTTCGTTGCTGGCAGTTGACAAATTAATTAATTCTTGCAGTAGGTAAATTATATAATGCGGTGTTCTTTTTTAGGGTTCCGTACCTCAAAAGGAAAAATTGGAACCCTTGTAAGATCACTCGTGTGTCTGTCTGTCTGTTTGTCCGTCGGTCACAGCCTATTTGCTCCCCATCTAATGGACCCATTACATTGAAATTTGGTACACGTATGTATTTCTGTGACCCAAACACGGACGTGTAAAATAAATAAATAAATTTTGAATATGGGGGTCAATTTTGGGGGAAAAATAAGAAAATTTAAAAAAAAAAGTTTGCAGATTGTACCGTGTGACATATCAAATGAAAGGGTTTACTGTGAAGGTCTCAAAAATATATATTTTTTTAAAATTTTAAAATAAATCATTTTAAAGTTATTTAAGAAAATAGACGAAAATTGACCATTTACCCCCCCTTATCTTCGAAACTACTGAGCCTACAATTTTGAAAAAAAATTCAGAAAATAGTTCAATAGGTACCTATAGATTACAGGAAAACTTACAAGAACTCGATAGTCTTAAAACCACATGCTAAATCTTTCTATATTGTGCGTACAAACTTACATTTGCAGTTGGAATGTATGGGAGAAAATGTTTTTCAACTACAATGTTAAGTTTGTTCTTGTGATTCATCCGAACTACGGAACCCATCATTGTGCGTAGTCCGACACGCACTTGGCCGTTTTTTTAAGTGTGTACTCGTATAATCCGCATTGCTACAAAATGTAATATGTACTCGCAAATAACTACTGCAATATAAGCTGTCACAACATAACACATTTGATTTATATACATCGCTCGTGCTGTGAAAAAGTTGTACTTATTAGTTAAGCTGCTAAGGTGGAGCGGTGTAGAAATTCTAGAAAGTAGAAAATAAGGTTTAATTAACACTTCTTTTTTTCTTGCACTCGTCGTAAGTTGATGATTTTCTACAAATTCCAGCCTCATCAAGATCTCACCCTAATCGATTTCACTGTATACCTCTTGCTTAGTACAAAATGAAAACTTTACACCCCAATTTATCTCAAATATCAATCTTCAGGATTAAAACTGCGATCAATATCACGGTTCACATAAATAACTTTCTCACAAAAATGTTGAGACGCCAGCTCTGAAGTTTGAACTCGGTGTGAACTTCGAAGTCTACGACCGCAGTCACCTTTGTATCCTTGAACCCGGTCCAAGTAATCGACGTTGGAAAATCTTAATACATTCTGTGAACATGTTTTTTCCAAGAGTGGACTCACACGAAAAGGTTTGACTGAAACTTAAAGGTATCGATGTCAAAGGAGGTTAACGCGGCACTGTAGGTAAGTGAACTCTGCCTTTGGCGTCTCATTACGCAGAATGAAGAGGTTTGTAATTAATTTACATCAGAATTTAAGATCTTTATACATAGGTATCATTAACCTCTAGATTCTCAAAGTCTGATCAAACTCTCAAGCGCAAATCTGCTTAACCTCTGGATTCTGAAAGCTGCGTTACCAAATCTCTGTTCAGTAAGTCTGACGACAAATCTAATGTGATGTGGGGCGCTGTAAGGAAAAAGGACGTATCTACAAAAATATTTAAATGGAGAAAAATAAATATTTTGTCCTGTTTAAAATACAAGATACAAAGGCAGATGCGTCTTTTAATAGTAAGAATTATTAGGTTTTCGTTAAGTTTACGCCAATATAAAGATACTGGCAGATGCGTCTTTTTTGCTGATTCCGAATATGTAAATATAACTCTATTTCGAAAAATGTCCGATACGTCTTTTTAGGATTCCATACCAAAATGGTAAAAAGGATACCCTTATGGTGCTACTCAGTCTGTCATATCTGAAGAACTACGAATCCTATCAACTTGAATTTTGGAATAGTTTTAGATTATGTTTGCCCAACTATAGTGCAAATAAGAAAGAAATAAAATATATATACTTATATATTTTTGTAACAGGGACTGAAAGGGGGTCTTAAAAATTCAAAGTGGGGCTACTAGGGCATGTGGGGTATCACATGAAAGAGCGCTGTTTGCACAAACATTTTTAATTATTTTTTTTTAGCCCGCAGTTTTCGACTTTTGATGAAAAACGTAAAAAAAAATACCGTTCCCCCTTATCTCCGAAGTTTGCATGTAGAAAAATCTGAAATTACTGTATGTGATAGAAGTTTATGTAAAGATTAAAGGAAAAATAAAACGATGTCTCTAAATAGCACACTGTTTTTTAAATATTATGATGGTACGGAATCCTCGGTGCGCGAGTCCGACTCGCTCTTGACCGGTGTTTTTCCTTATGACGGCATTATTGCAATTGCTATTGCTTAAATGTTGAGGTATTAAACTTTAAGAGACGGTGGTCAGACATTTTGCTGAAATGTAAATTCAAACTTCTTTAAAAACCTGGACCGTAGGAACCGTGTTCGATTTCTATGATATTCGGTCTTAGAAAGCATCGGCTGCAGGTGCTCTACAATATTGAATTTAATATGAGAGTGCACTCCGCTAAATTTGGTGACGCTGTTTACGTAACCGTCAATATGGCATACTTTTACGGCGAAAATGTAACGCTTTCTGCAGCACATTGAATAGTGTGTCAAGATAACGCAAATATGAATGAGGGAAACGTTTTAAAAGTGGACACGGCGTTTCTTGTAGGTACGTACAGACAACCGCACATTAATAGTAACAATTTATTTGATACTAGCTTTTATCCGTGGCTTCGAATTTCGGCAAACACCCCACGGGAACGTATAAGGTAGGTACTACCGGGGCATAGTGTGTGCCAAATTTCATACAAGTCCGTTCAGCAGGTTTTACGTCAATCTGGAACATACAGTATCCAGACAAACAGACAAACGAAGAAAAATTCTAAAAACTATACTTTCGGCATTAGACACGTACCCACACTTCGTAGCAAGACAGTAACATTATTTATTTTCAGGACTATTTAATCCACCTTCATTAACACATTATCTGCTTAATTCTTAGCGAAATGTATGCAAACGCTTCTTTATGCTACACTAATCCTGTGTGGCAAACGCTCGGGTGCGTGCAAAAAATATCTTGAGTGTAGACATCCTTACCGACCCTAATTTTACGATGTTTTCGAAACAATAGAGATGCACAACGAACGCACAGGTGCGGCGCGCCGCACTCGAAGAAAGTTATGTAAATTGTATGGACGCGCATACGCGCCGTCAAGTACCTGGTGAACGTCCGAAAACGCGCATGTGCGTCTGCCGCGCCTAATGTATTAATGGGATTTATAATCCAGGAAGCAATAAATGCATGGAAAGCTGACAAATTTTCACCATTGGCCTATATTCATTCAGTGTACTGAAACTGGTTGGCTTGGCGATCAATAAATACGTGTCAAGTGCACACGAGGAACTTTCACTGCTTCCATGAAACTATTATTGTATATTATGTTGTTAGCAATAACTTGAAGTGATGTGCCCTAGACGGTAGAATAATTATTTTTTCTATTGAAAGAAAGCAACCATTACTCTAAAACAACTAGTTTAAATAACGCTTAAGGGGACTATAGGACCTAAACGTAATTAGACGCAAGTTTTATAATGCCTAAAAGAATAAATTATGATCTACTACAGTAAACAAAGTCTGTAAAATATATGATTTTCTTCAGGATATATGCTAGTTAGATAGTGTGTTGAAAACATAATACAAGTAATTTGGTACGATAAATAAATAAATCACGAAGATACCTCTAAAAGTTTCTTTTAACGAATAAAAACTGTATTAATGCATGCATTTTGATTTTTTGTCAGATTATCCTATAAGCAACATATTAAAGTAATAGTTTTAATTTTTTAGATCAATCAATAGATTTTTTGTAAATAGATAATTGCTTCATTTTCAAAACTAGTGTTGCCAGTATAAGAAATACAATGTCTCATTATTCGAGAGACAATTTAACGATTTATTAATATTATTTCAAAACCTAATACTAACATCGCTATACTCCGAGATTTTCATTATTGTCACATCACAACTGTTGTTAATACCCGAATAATACACTCACAATTCGCCAACAAAATAGTTCCATTAAGCCAATAGCAATAACCAAGTGATAGGAAATATGTATTTTACGATCCATTGGACAAAATTCCAATTTCCAACATCGAATCCCACGTTATCGTAAGATATTGTTAGAACATAAAAATCCTATGACACTTGGCTCTAATTGAGGCTTGAATCTAAAACCTTACGAATAACAAACACGATCATATTATTTCACAATAAACTACAATTTCCGAAGCGGAATCCGCTGAAGGTGAGAAGCATAACCGGTCAATGTGGCGACGCTTGGGCGAGCCATGATTCCCAGCAGTGGACGTCTTTAGACTGAACAGATGATGATGAAACTATAATTATTCTGTCCTTGATTGAGTGACCATCAACCATGAAGCTTATCCTAGAAAAGCTTCCTCCGAAACATTGACAATCAATAAACTCGCTTCGCTTTACAACCGTAACTTTCACTGTTTCCATGAAGCTATTACAGTAGCAATATTTAATTGACACGTCACCTGCCTGGACAGGGGTTACTCAGCAGGACTTTTCCCTAGCGTGTCATAACTCTACGACTTGGCGATCAATAAACATATGTCAAGTTCACACAACGTAGGGAAAGTTTCTACGAATCTTTGTGTTATGATTGGTAGCTAATTGACTTGTCGTCGACTTGACGTCTTAGAACCTTTCTGTAGTTAGGGCCTTTGCAGACGGGCTACTTATAGCAACGGCATTCAGCGATTCACTGTTCAGAAACTCTATACAGCGACTGACAAAAACCGGCCGATAGCAAACGAGTACCTTATGTTGATGACGTGCTCAAAGGCAGCCAGTAGTAGCCTCGAAACACTGAATCCTGCGATTTTGCTATATCCCGACCGAAAACGAGAGTCGTCAAAACGCCATTCAGCATTGATGAAGTCTCAAAATTGCCGATGCTAAAAGTAGCATGTCTGCTGATGCCCTTAGAACTTATAACTTGGCGATTAATAAAAGCAATATGTCAAGTTCACAACATGACTCGAGGTAAGAATATTAGTTTAGCTGCGATATTATTTCATTATGGTTGATATCTAATTAGCTCCATATTATATTTTCCTGGTAGACTTGTGCTACCACAAAATCAATTTAACATTTGAATTGAATGAATTGTTGCGCATCCTTAAAGTGGGAGTTTTTGGTAGCATAATAACATAAGGTAAATTATTTGGCTAGCATCCGACATGATCTCAAAGTAACGTTGCTCTATTTCGATCACAATTCGAATTTACAACGTTCGTTTGAAACAGCGACTGATTTGACAGACAGAAACTAAATTTTTGGCTAAACTCTGCTAGCAACAGATATCAGCCGCCGCCATGACAGCAACTAGGTTAACTGAGCGATCAATATAAACACAAATGTCAAGTTCACATGGCGGTAACTCTAACTGTATCCATAAAACGATATACTCGTAGTTACAAATGGTTAATGGACGTATAATCTCTGTTCAAGACTTGCGAGACCTTGAGTGACCCTAAGTATGGTGTATATGGCACTTAGGAGAATAGTGCGCCAATTGACGGTAGTTTGTTACTAGAGAGCCTCTTGCGGGTTGTGAAGCATAGTTTTGGACTATTGTAGAGGAATTTATCTTAACAATACGACAGCAACGTTTAGTCATAATAGTAAAAGTTTTGTAATGGGATATTATTAATTGCACATCAAATAAATAATCACCTATCAATTTATTTCCATCATTTATATACTTTTTTACATCAAACATACTGACTGTAAAGCAAATTAACCAGAGCGTACATACATAATACTCACCACACTCATAGCAAAATGACTCGGCGACTAATATTAACCCCGAGGTTAGGTTTGGTTAGGTTACTTTAAACCCTTTACACAGAAATAGGAGCCCCGCTAAGCGGGGCTCCGTCGACATAGGATGCAAGAGCGAGCACAGGGCACGAAGGGTTTAATGTGCGCTAGTCATTATCAGCTATGCATTAATAAAATAGCGGTGCGCCACGAATATAAATTGTTGCTTATTTAGTTATATTTTGAGTATTTTGCTGTGCAATCAATCAGTCAGTTTGATTAGAATTCGGATTATTACTGAATACAAAAAGATTTTTATTTTTTTATTTGCGTTTAAATAGTACCCTACCCTTTTGTAATACTTACTCAAATTCAGTAAAAAAGTACCTAAACAATTGCTACCCAAACAACATAGAATGATAGCTTAGTAATAGTCACATCCTCTCACCAAAGTTCATTGTTAGCAACTATGTAGATAAAGCATCCCGTCATCATTCTTCTAGAAAAATCGATAAGTTTTAACTTTGTCTCGCTGCGACCCACTTCTTACCCTGGACAGTGAGCCCCTCCCCCTGAAATTATAATGAACCGAGCCCGTCACCGCGGTTTAAATATACTGTTTCATGAAACCGCCCCGGCTTGATAGGCGAAACTTTTCGGATGGGTTTTTTACGAGTTTCGTGCAAATTGTGAATTATGAAAACCAGCAACTATATTACTTTTTTACGAATTTGGCGAAAAAATATAAACAACAAACAAAGTGGATATAAATTATTTTGAATTTTCTTTACACAACCATACATTGTAACGTTTTTTTTTATTTGACTTGGGACATAGAATGATCGCACAAATTTGCACCAGTTGGCCCCGAGATTAACTTTGTCTTTATTAATATTATTTCGGTCCTAACACCCAATGTAAAAAAAAACTTTTTATTTTCCGGCTTCAAAGCCCCATAGTGTGTGCGTGGCATATTTGTTTTTTGTTTTTTTAATATCTCTAAATAATAGGTAATTTCGTTATTTGATTAGTCTATTAAATATCTAGAAGAATTGTGTCAGTGTCAGGACGAAATTAATGAACCATTAACAAAGCCATGCCTGCAAACTTTAATAGGATAAAATGAAAAGGGGTCCTTTAAAAACGTTAGGACCAGGACAAGGAATACGAAAAATTTAAGAAAAAATAGGTACTCTATGCTATTAAACCATAAATTATTCCAATGGTAAAAGTGAAATGCTGTAGCGATCCTCGGGGGAGGACCATCGCTAGCATCCGAATTGCGTAACACACTTTTGCTGATCAATTGCTTCATATATTTGAAAAATTTGTTTGCTCGACAATAATAATGCTGTCGAATGATCAAAATGAACAGCCATTGCCATTGTAAGTCAATCTCAATCTGCCTAGCCTTTTCCCAACATGTTGGGGTCGGCTTCCAGTCTAACCGGATGCAGCTGAATACCAATATTTTATATGGAGCGACTGCTTATCTGACCGCCACAACCAAGTTACAGGGTAACATGATACCCCTTGGTAAGACTGATTGTCAGACTTTTGGGTTTCTAACTACCCGTAACGACTCAGATCAACGAATGATAGCCAGGACCAACGGCTTAACGTGCTTTCCGGGGCACGAAGGGGTCTCGATGTGTAATGGATGGTCACATCTACGAACCGACCGTGGCAAGAGTTCGATCGCCACGTGCGGCTTTTATCATTTACCTAGCCACGATTGTAAATATGTTACACAATTACCCCGCTCGCTGTCTAGGACAATAGTGGATATTGGTTATAAACATCCAATACTGTCTTAATAAAGCCGTCAGTAATAAAGCTCTGTAATTAAAGCTAAGAGTCGTGTAGGTACCTATTATTAATCCCGATAGTGCTTGCAAGCAATCTAACAAATTGCTTTCGTCCTTGTTTGCACTACAATCCCGGCTCGGTGTTAACTTTTCATACAATCACCCGGTTTGATTGACGAGACTTTTTCATTATAAAAATAAAACTGCGTCGATATGAAAACTAAATAAAATTGAATAAAAACAACTGACATGTATTCAAGGAATTGGTTAAAATGAAACTGTTGAATTTTTTTTTATGGCCAGTCAATACAATTGGCCGTTAATATTCCTCAGGAAAAGAGGGTAAACGGGTTGGAAAACCGTCAGCTATTTTCGTAGAGCAAGAAAGTAAAAATAATTTTAAAGCAGAAGGCCAACTAGTACTTCAAAAATGTTAAAATTCAATTTGAAATCTCAACTCGGCGACAATCATTATTAAAAACATGACAAAAATTTTAATAAATAAATTGATTGTAGTTTTAAAGGGGAAGCTCCAGGTAGCCCGCGAAATTCAATTTTTTTTAACGTTTTTTGCAATTTGCAAGTCAGTATTAGGTTGTATGTTGATTAAAGTATGATTCGCGACCGTAACATAAAAATATGTATTTACAAAATTATACTCATTAGAATCAGTAATACGACTCCTTAAGTTCGTGTAATCCTAAATGTCAATATTTCATGAAATAGTCATTCATTAGGATTATATGAACTTAGAGAGTTGCTTTGAAAATTTTAATGATTATAATTCTACATACATATAATATTTGTTACGGTCGCGAATCAAATTCAAATTAACATAAGTACAACATACTGATTAATGACGCAATGTTTGTGTGTAAAATAATGCACCACAAAATTGACTGCCCACAAATATTGCGCGCCTTTAATTCCGTGCGCCCTCTAGAATTCCTCGCAGTGCAATAACAACACTATGCCCACCACAGAGAAGAACAGTTCTAGGCGCCAATTCCACCTATGCAAGGTTGTAAATAGCTGCAGTGATCAAATCGACTTGCACTAATTTGAAAGCTTGGGCAAATTGAAAGCCAATTTTCTTAAGTATCTTCCAGTTCCTAAACAATCAACCTTTAATTATCTCGCTTGAAATAAATGTTTTTACATATAAAAAGTACATTGTTAGGGTTCCATACCAAAATGGTAAAAAGGAACCCTTATGGTGGGACTCAGTCTGTCTGTCTGTCGCAGCTGGATATCTCAAGAACTACTAATGGTATCAACTTGAATTTTGGAATTTTATTAGATGACGTTTGCCCAACTATTTTGCAAATAAGAAAGAAATATATATTTTTTTGCAATAAGCCCTGAAAAGGGTTCTTAAAAATTCGAAGTGAGGCTACTACATGTGGGGTATCATATGAAAGAGTGCTGTTTGCACATTCTCAAACATTTTTTTTTAGACCGCATTGTTTTCGACTTTTGATGAAAAATGTAAAATAAAACACCATTCCCCCCTTATCTCCGAAGTTTGCATGTATAAAAATCTGAAATTAGTGTATGTGATAGAAGTTTATGTAAAGATTACAGGAAATAAAACGATGTCTCTAAATAGCACACTTGTTTTTAATATATAATGGTACGGAACCCTCGGTGCGCGAGTCCGTCTCGCTATTGACCGTTTTTATATTAATTATTTAGACTTCGTAATTTAAAACTGCGTTAAAATAGAAAAAGATGTAAAAAAAAAACTATTAAGGCGCAAACATGAACATACTTAACCTCACTTTTACAAAAAAAATATTTTTAAATAAAGCTCATAATATTCCATATCAAACCATGTAACTTTTATTTCTGTAACCACTAAAAAAAGTTTAATGCAAGCGTTCTATAGACTTCTCCATTCTTCTTTCTGTACAACTTCTTCATGCATGCGGAGTTTACCTGTAAGTGATTATTGTTGTTGCATATACATTTTTGCATGTTACCTATAAGCATGAAATCAGTGTAAACAATTGTTGGTGAACCAATAAATAAAATACTGACCTGCATTGCTATTCTGTAAAAATCTCACCGTGAAAACTTTGGTGAAGTGAGCGTGGAGTGAGCTGTCAATAGAGTCAACACCTAGCACGAGGTGGAATGACAGCTCACTTCACCTATGATTTCACGGTGAGATTTTGACAGAATAGACCGGCCGCAAATTGCAAAAAATCGAAAGAAAATTTGAATTTCGCGGGCTACCTGGAGATTGAGACTGAGACTGAGAATTGCCCCACAGGTCCCTTGTTTTCAAATTGTTTTCAAAGCATCGAACTATCAATGTAGGTACGAAAAGGTCCAGCAATAAATGCCTGTACACTATTCACTAATTAGTTTATAATATGAATTGCAATCAAGTATTTATCAACACCGTAGCACGCACTTAGGACAATAAATAACTAACTCGTAAAACAGGTATTTCGATAAAATGTATTTAAATGTCAACAAGGATAATAATAGCTGTTGTTGTAATAATTAATAGTCATTCTACAGCTGTGCTAGTAAATTATTAATAATTACTTTGAAACGTGATACATAATTTAAGTCTGTACAGTTGTGATGATATCTTCTGATTTATAGGCAATAATGTTTTAGAGAGAGTAAGATACTATAAAGTGTATTTGTCTCAATAAGAGAGGAGTTTGTGGCTAAGTAATAACAGCCGCACGGGTCGATCGGTAAGGTAAAGCTGCGCTAGCCGCGATTGGTCCGTGGATGGGTGACCATCTTTACATACCAAGACCCCTCCGTGCTTCGGAAAGCACGTTAAGCCGTTGGTCCCAGCTGTCATTCTTGGATCTTTAACAGTCGTTACGGGTCGTCAGAAGTCCGAAAGTCTGGGGTATCATATTACCAGTTACTGGGTTTTGGAGGTCAGATAGGCAGTCGCTCCGTGTAAAATACTAGTATTCAGCTGCATCCGGTTAGTCTGGAAGCCGATCCCAACACAGTTGGGAAAAGGCTAGGCAGATTATGATTTGTCGCAATAAGATTATTTTAGATCGCAAGTACCAATGGTTTAGGTCCTGGAGGTCTACTCGTTAAGCACAAAATCCGTGGTTTCGGCTAAATATAGTCAGCGTCAATAATATCGGGACGAACAGACTGTTCAAAATTGTCTAAACCACTATGAACACTAAACTTTTACCCAATGATACAAGGAATGTTTTAGAATGAACACAATATCCAATTGAGGTAAAGTTTAATTTTTTAGGGTTCCGTACCAAAATGGTAAAAATTAAAAAAAAAAAATGATGGTGCGACTCAGTCTGTCTGTCTGTCCGTCTGTCACAGCTGTATATCTCAAGAACTACTAATGGTATCAACTTGAATTTTGGAATAGTTTTAGATGACGTTTGCCCAACTATTATGCGAATAAGAAATATACAGTATGTTAACCAACAGAGGGCGTTCCCGTTAACCCGCAATAGTACAGCATCCATACATGCTAAAAAAAAATATTACCATTCGAAAACAAAATGGTTTTTATTTTTTTTAATATTAAAATATTCACTAAAAATGTTAAATTGATACGTAAAAGAAACACTCTGTACACGCGTACTTGAAGGACGGAAACATCGCAATTTAGTTTTTATTTTTAGTGAATATTTTTATATTTTTTTGAATATTTTAGTGAATATTTTAATATTAAAAAAAAATAAAAACCATTTTGTTTTCGAATGGTAATATTTTTTTAGCATGTATGGATGCTATACTATTGCGGGTTAACGGGAACGCCCTCTGTTGGTTAACATACTGTATATATTTTTTTACAATAGGGACTGAAAGGGGTTTTAAAAGTTAGAAGTGGGGCTACTAGGGCATGTAGGGGTATCATATGAAAGAGCGCTGTTTGCACATTTAAAAAAAAAATTAGGCCGTTTTCGACTTTTCATGAAAAATGTAAAAAAAATACCGTCCGAAGTTTGCATAGAGAAAAATCTGAAATTATTCTATATGATAGAAGTTTAGGTAAAGATTACAGGAAAAATAAAACGATGTCTTTAAATAGAACACTTTTTTTAATGGTACGGAACCCTCAGTGCGCGAGTCCGACTCGCTCTTGGCCGGTTTTTAGGTGTTGAGAGTATTGTGAACAGTCTGTTCGTCCCAAAATTTTAGACGCTGACTGTATAATGTACATAATTATTACGCATCGGACGAATTGAGAATGAATTCAAATACACCATAAAAAAATTAAGAAAACTGACCAGATGCACAAGCTGACGTACTAGTGAATGTGACTTATTAGGGATCTGAGATAGCTTATTTACTAACTATAGCTTTGCTCGTAGCTCTAAGGATGTGAAGATCACCTTGTTTCGAGCCTACTGCACATCTTTCTATACGACTAGTCTGTGGATGTCATATTTGTAGAAATCCTACAGCGCTCTCCGCGTTCAATATAATAACGCGTTGAGGGCACTGCTGCGGCTGCCTCGCTTCTGCAGCGCATCGGGCATGTTCGCGAGCGTCAACATAGACTGTTTTTATGCCAGCATGCGCAAGAGGGCAACCTCGATAGCGAGTAGAGTGCGGGGCAGCGGCAACAGTCTTCTTACCGTTGCACAGTGTGTTTTTCACCCTAAAAATCGGACATGCCCTTTTTATTCCAATAATAGATGCTCTAACATGTTTGGAATGCGAGAGTAGAACACCCAGAGTTCAATTATATTTAAAACCAAAGTTAAAGTCGTTTTTATTATTTTTCTATGGAAACCAGAAAAACCACAAAAATATTAATATAAAAAAAACTATTGAATAATTCTAATATATTTATGTACAGTATTATAAAACACCATTTCGTCTTTATTTTAAGATAATACTTGTAATTTTAACTGCATTCAAATGGGTGTTATGGATTTTTTAGCTTCATTTCGTAATTTATTTTTATTTTTTTTATCTTAGCGAATATGGATTTTATTTCCTAATGTTGTTATTAATTATATCTTTATCCATTTAAATTCAAAATATCTAATCCATATCTAGTAGGATCTCGAAGATATCGGATTTTGAAAATGACGACCTAGGGTTGACACAAATCCAAAATGACAAAATATTTTCTAAAAAAATACCTAATTGTGAAGAGATGATCGTCATACGTAATAATAACGTTTTGCGCTTTTAGTGTAAGTTAATTAAAATAGAAGTAATTTTTCAAAATATTGTTTTTTTTTTTGAGGTAGTAGTAACCAATACCAAATAACCTATTCTTGTAATAGGTAGGTACTACGTGCAATATGGGTGGGATTAACTTGAACTTTTTCTCTGCATCATCCAAAGTTTGACTAGTAGAAAATTACTTTTATGCCTATAAAATTAAGTCCACCTTAAGCAATTCATTTACATTAACCGCTCAGGTACCGCGCGCGTGTTAATCATTATGCGCGCGGGGCCTGACCGATTAAAGTTTTAAATAAATGAATAAGAAAGACTTAGAAATTCAACAATACCATGAACGTTCTTTTTATTTTGCAATAATTGTAAGTATTTAAGCATAGGTTCCTTCTTCTTAATATATCGGAATATAAATATTGACATTAAAAGTGATTTTAATCTGATGAAGGAGATTATTTGGTAAAGGGAAGGGGTCCGCCCTCGTTAGGTTTCAACTAAAACCCTTTACTGTTAAATAATCTCTGGAGGAACGGGGGTGAGGCACCATGGAGCCGTTAAAGACCCATGGTACCACTTCGCCTCAACAGGAGTTGACCCAACCTGTTGAGGGATGTCTGTCCGGGCTCCGACCGGCTGACTTAATGCAAGGAGAGCAAGAGGGCGCCAACCCTCTTGTTGGTCAGCGAGTGGCAAATGAAGCTGTGGATACCGCCACAGCCGGTGCTCTTCAGTCTCCGAGAGTATCCGCAAATGCGCAAGGAGAACCTTTAACAACTAATTTTACCAAATTAAAAGCGTACCAAATACTTGTCGGCGCTGCTAAAAAACTTGGAAAAAATGTCCGACCCACTGATTTAGATATAAGCGATCGCATTTCAATTATTTTAGAAGCTCTGTCATTACCCTTAACTTACCAAACCAATAAAGACTTGCATAATTTAATCATTAAATTTACATCTAAATGTGAAACATTATACAAAAAATGTAATTATAATTATAATATTTTTATAAGAAAACACAAAAAGTGGCTAAACGAAGATTTTTGTAAACAGTGGTCTTGTGTGATAGCCGAACCTCTTCTTAGTAATTCTATTCTTGAACCTAGTCCCAGTTCTGTCCCAGATTACATTCCAAGCTTTGATTTATGTCCTGATTCTGAACCTGGTCCCAGTCACGTCCTTGATTCATATCCTGTCTCCGCTTCCATCCCCTCTACTGATTCATCTTTGATTCCCGGTTCTGTACCGATGAGTAGATATGATGATCCTATTCTTGAACCTAGTCCCAGTTCTATCCCAGATTACATTTCAAGCATTGATTTATGTCCTGTTTCTGAACCTAGTCCCTTCCATGTCCTTGACTTAGACCTTCCATCTCAATCAATTCCCAATTCGAACTATCCTATCCCTGAACCTGGTCCCAGTCACGTCCTTGATTCATATCCTGTCTCCGTTTCCATCCCCTCTACTGATTCATCATTGATTCCTGGTTCTGTACCGATGAGTAGATATGATGATCTTTCCTTAAGACAGAAACACAGAGCTCGAAAACGCTTGCAGGATTATTTAGAAAATGAGTCCCCTAATAAAGTAATATCAGTCTTTGCGAGCACTGTTGAAGTAGGAGGTAGAAAATTAAAAAAGAGCGTTTCCAAAGACCTAGAATTTATTTTTGATTCATGTGTACAGACTCCAACAAGACCGACAAAAATTGCTTCAAAAATTAGAACGCAACCGACACCTTATTCAGCAGATGAAACACTAGCTATTTATATTGACAGACAGTTTTCAGTAGAGACATACAAATTTTTACAACAAGATTTAAAAGCTCGTGGATTTAACGCCTTCCCTCTATACAGCCAAGTGCTCCAAGCCAAAAAACAATGCTACCCGTTACATCCAGTCCATGTATCTGATACAGAAGCTATTATACCAGTTTCCAGCCTAGTTTCTCATTCTTTCGAAAGACTAGTTCAATCGTATGACGCAACTTTCACTGACTACTGTAATCGAAAAGATACCAATAAATTAAATTGTATTTTTGAAGCATCTTGGGGGTTTGACGGTAGTACAGGCCAATCACTATATAAACAGAACTTTTCCCAAAATGAACATGACGAAAGTTGCCTTTTTGCAACTACTTTTATACCGTTGCAGATCAAAACAACTTGTGGACAAGTTCTGTGGCGTAACCCTACTCCACAATCGTATAGATATTGTCGCCCAATTCACATTCAATATAAAAAAGAAACGACTGATTTAATAATGGCTGAAAAACTATTAATACAAAATCAAATTGACCAATTAGACAGATTTGATACTAAAACTTTAAGTGGTCAAACTATATCTACAGAGTTTAAACTATATTTGACAATAATAGATGGTAAAGTCTTAAATATTATTACTAATACAATGTCTCAACTTCGGTGCCCTTTTTGTAAAGCGACTTCTAAAGAATTTAATAATTTAGAGTCTGTGTATTTAAAACCTGTCGATCAAAACCTTTTAAGATATGGCATAAGTCCGTTGCACGCCTGGATTCGTGTTTTGGAATTTTTATTACATTTAGGTTATAAAATTATTGTAAAGAAATGGAGAGTACCTAAAAGTTCCCCGGAAGGTGTTCTTGTCAATGAGAATAAAAAAAAAATTCAGGACGAAATCCGCAGTAAATTAGGGCTGCTCGTAGATGTGGTTAAGCCTAATACGGGTACGACTAATGACGGAAATACTGCAAGGATGGCCCTGTCTAATAAGTGTCGTACAGTATTTGCTGAAATTTTAGGACTACAACAATGGCTTTTGGATGACTTACATGTCATACTAGTAGTTTTATCAAGTGGATTACCTGTTAATGCAGATAAATTTGATGAATTTTGTAAATTATTGGCCAAAAAATACGTAGAAGAGTATTCGTGGTATCCAATGACCGTAACTCTACATAAAATACTTGTGCACGGCAAAGCTATCATAAAAAACTCTGCACTACCCATAGGATTGTTATCTGAGCAAGCTGGGGAAGCACGTAATAAATTTTGGAGGCACGACCGCGAGCACCACACAAGAAAATCAGATAGAGAAAAAACAATTTTAGACCTTTTCCATCGAGCACTTGAATCCTCTGACCCCTTTATATCGAATATAAGGCTTAATAAAAGATTAAATAAGCTTAAGCGTCAACCTCTTCCACCCCAAGCCCTCATATTGTTAGAGCCTTTTGAAGTTCCAACGGACTAAGAAGAAGCTGATCCTGAGGAAAATACAACCACTATGGAGAATGACCTCCCAGAAAATTTTGAAATGTTATCTGAAGATGTGGATTTTGATGATTCGTAGTCTTCTGGGTTGTCCGATACTGTACAAGAATCAGATATTTGCACTTATTTTTTTACACCTTTCTGTATCTCAGACAATATCTATTGCATTGATCTAGAAATATAATTCTTAAAATACAAATAATAATTATTTACTTTTAACAAAAAGTAAAACCGCCTTCAAAACCCATAAAATAAACTTATAATAGATACGGTTTAGGAAGTCGGTGGCAGTTTTTCCTCAATTAAACTATAATAGTTTATTTTATGGGTTTTTGAAGACGGTTTTACTTTTTTGATAAAAGTTTTATTATTTCTTAATTTTTAGTACCGAAAAAAAAGTAATCTTCGATTTACAACAATCATAATAATTGATTTACACTCACAACTAAAATTAAATAAAATGCAGATGTAACAATAATACAGCACCTACACCCTTTACTGTATTATTGTTACATCTGCTTAAACATTTACAGTGTACAGGCGTTATGTTATTTTATGGAAGGGTGTAAACAAGGCATAGTCGTACGATTAAAGGAATCGCGGGCAATTTGCTGTAAGTTATTGAAGAGTTCCGTTGTCTGTCTCCGAAACTCTTCATCAGATCTTTACTAAATTTGTGTGGTACCATTTCAAAGTGAACTTCTTTCAAACAAAAAAAGAATTTTGCAAATCCGTTTACAAATGACGGAGTTATGCCCGAACATAAAAACATAATGTAAACATCCGAATTCAAAACCTCCTCCTTTTTTGAAGTCGGTAAATAATAAATAGGTAGCATAGCAAAAAGCGTAACAATCAATAAATTAGGGTAATCGCTACCTATGCAATCCGAATTTCTCAAAATATTTCTACAAAGTTTATTTTCCAAGAGAGGCAACCCTAAAATCATAGAAATTCTATGAGAACTTTAGAAGCATGTTTCTCCGAGATCCTACTGGATATGGACACGATTATTTTTTTGGGGTTTAATTGTATCTTAGTCAATGTAATGAGTTTAAAATAAAATCCATATTCGTTTGGATTTATCATAAAAAAAATAAAATCTTAAATTAAAAAAAAAGCTGATACTGGGTTTCCTTGCGGAGTTAAAGTCTTGTAAGTATAGTCAAAAAATGCCTAAAATATACCGTTAGTTGTGTATTGTAACAGAAATAAGAGAAACTTTTCCTGAGACGAGATATTTTCAAATTTATCAAAATACCTAAAAATATCAAAATGGCTCTAACTTTGGTTCTAAGTATATTTGACCTCCGGGTGTTCTACTCTCGCATTTCAAACAGTTTTCAGCATCTATTAATGAAATAAAAAGGGCATGTCCGATTTTTAGGGCAAAAAACACACTGTGCGTTGTTGCCAACAGGTTGGACGGGCCTTTCATGCAGCACTGGCAGGCCTTACATGCACCCGTATATCGGGCTTGGGGCAGATAGAATTGTTAACCAGTTACTATTACTATGAATTTGAAATTTTTATATTTTTTGACATTTTTAATTATTATTATTTTTCTTATTATTATTACTTATTTGGATTTTATTTAGTCACAATTTTATTTTCGAGTTTTATCTGTTTTTAGTTTGATTTATATGAGTGAGTATGTATATGAGTGTATAACTATGGACTAGTACTAAGTCTGAAACAAATAAAATTATTAATTATTATTATTATTATTTGACGAATGGTCATCAGATCCGAAGTTACAGGCGTTTCCTACGGACAGAATATTAGTTTGGGGGCCGTACTAAGAATGAATGAATAACACGATTTGACAGATGTCTTTAATCGCGATGTGTTAGTGCTCGTCCGAAAACGTAAATAATCGGGAGTACGGTTCACTCCGAAGCTCGAAGTATCGAACTACTTTCGGACGGGCCCGTCGTATCTTCGTTGACGGAATTGGAGAGAAGGCCCCCTGAATCATTGGTCCTTAGATTCGCAAAATACAAAATATTATCTGATTTAAGAATTTAAATGACTATCAAAAAATGTCTCAATACGTCCCAATTTTTTTATCCTACAAATGTGTGGTTTAAAAAACTTTTGCTTATAGGTATTTGGAGGACAAACATGATGATTTTATGATAGCTCCTGATACTCGCTAGAGTCTTTAGAGGACAGAAAACCCATTGCTATTCAGAACAGGTTTGCGCACAACTTTGAGACTGATTGGCAATTAATCAGGAAAGTTCTGAAGGAGAGCTAAGAAAAATAGGTCGGCCAAAAAGTGTGTCAAACCATATTTTAACTTATAACTTCGTGGTGGGTTTCTTTTATGGTCTCAACTTGCAAAAAAGGTACATTTTTAGGCTACTTGTATCCTTGATGGAACATAATAATAATAATAACCTGGGACATTATTCACACACGGTCATCTGATCCCAAACTAAGCAGAGCTTGTACTATGGAAACCAGATAACTGATATACTACATACACTACTACTTTCTTTTTTGTAAATACTTACATAAATAGATAATTACACCCAGACTCAGAACAAACAGACATGTTCATGCACACAAATGATTGTCCTGGATGGGAATCGAACCCACGACCTGCGGCATGATAGGTGGTATCTTAACCAACCACGCCAACTGGCCTGTCCTGAACATGGACCGCTAGGGCTCATACGAAAGTAAATAGTGGTAGGAGTAGAAAGTAATGGTGTTTGAAGTTTTGAATCCAATAACTCGTCCATATTTTAACACTTCAATAATAGCTTAATTATGTAATGTAAATTTATGATTTTGTCTGATTATTTGTGTACCTACTTTATCTATAGTCCTTATGCCCGTTTTCACCAACATTAAGTGGCACTTAAAAAATCCCTAAATAAAAGTGCACTGTTGGTTTTCAACGCTAGGCGCAGCACCGAGAGTTGATAATTCAACAGTGCAATAATATTTAGAGATTTATTTAAGTGTCACTTAGGCTTGGTGAAAACGGGCATTAGTTACCTGACAATAAAGCTATTATTAGGGCCTTAGCACATCTCCACCGTGAAACCGCGAAACCGCATGATGTTCCGCTGATGTTCCACTACTCGCTACTCGAGTAGCGGAACATCATGCGAGTCAGTTGAAGCCACTGCGGTTTCGCTGCTATAGTTTCGCGGAGGAGGTGTGCTAAGGGCCTTATTACTTGTTTTATTACGTATAAATCACACCAGCTACACTTAGAACGTGAACGCCGAATGCTACACACATTTAAGTCGAACGTTAGAGATGCGTCGAATGTAGGTTCAACCGAAGACGAATATTCGGTCCAAAATGTACCGAACCGAATATTCGGCCGAATCATTTGGTTCAATTGTGCGCGGTAAACAAAAACTTAAAAAAAAAAAATATTTTGATTATATGTATACTTGTGTTGGTTCCTAAAGATAGTACTTAGTTATTTTATTACATTCTAAAAAAAAAATCTGAAAAAACGTGTTACTCAAAGCAGTGTTCTTAAAATTGTTAATTTCATAGAAATTTAATATAGTTTAATTTATCATTGGTTAAAAAAAATCTGAAGTTTATTTGATTAAAATTTTATTTAAATTGATTGTTAAAGTTAATTTTTTTTATTTTGTCAATAAATAATCGATACAAAAAGTAGTGTTTCTTGCATTTACAAAAAACTATGTACAACTTTCGGAATAAACCACACTTATTTAGTAACTGACCTTAACCTTACTGTTTAATAAAATGTTCTTTTTTTAAATATTAACAATAATTTAAATATTCGGTAATTGTTCGGCAAATCAACCGAATATTCGGCCGAATACGAACATAAAAAAATATGCCGAATGTACCGAATACGAATATTCGGCCGAACCTTCGGCGTATCTCTAGTTGAAGTACAGTGCTTGTTGAGGGGCGGTGACCGTTGACACGTCCAGTATCTAACGGCCGTACCCTGGGACAGTCTCCCACGTTTTTGACGTATGTTCCCTACTTACTCCGCTGGTGACACACGTCACCACGCTCCCCTGAAAGCGTACGTAGTGGTGGGTACAACCCACTAGGCGGACCTCGGAGGGATGATCAGCGAAGAGGCGGTGAAATAAAATGCAGGATTTTCTTGATTCTTGCTTGTAGATTTCGGCTTGTTCTTGTTGTTGTTGCCTCTTCGACGGCTGAGCTGTGACTGAATTTTGCGACCAAATGTCGCTTAATTTATACCCGGTGAGGCCGGCCTTCGTTACCTTAAAGAGAACCGCGTATTTTAGATCTCTTTTGCTTGTATTTTTCACTAAGCCGAAATCTTTAAGCCTTTATTTTATAAACCTTTCATGATAAAATTTTACAGTTTGTTATTGTTTATCCTTCCTTATATAGTCCTTATGCTAATTAGACATTAATTTACAACTTAACTATAAACAATAAAAAAATCCTAGAACATTAACTTGTAAAAATTGCGACTTTACGTATTTTCATTATACAAAATCCCTTATAATTTCTAAACTAACTGTCCGATTTTCATAATTCAAACGGTATACATAGTTTTATGACTAAACCTATCTTTTAAAACAAAAATTATCAAAATCTATCCATAAACAAAAAAGTGAGTTTTCAAGTTACGTAATTTTACTTGAACTAATTTATTCTTATAAGAATCCTTTCAAAAACAGTCTTATTGGTTTATAGTACAAAAACTAATAACAAATCTAACTTAAATAACTAACTAGAAACATAGAAAACACAAAATAAATCACTTTAAAGGTTTCTAAGTTATTAACAATATTCTCACATCATTTTTGTGTAGCGGTCCCGGCGCTACTTGCGCCCATGTGCCTAGATAGGGTCTCGTCGCCGACATTCTCCCCCTCGTGCGCAGCACCATCCTCCTGGCTCGGCGAAACTCCCGGCACCAACAGCACCACTCTTGAACTGGGTCTTCGCAGCACTCCTCCTCGCGTCTC
This sequence comes from Dicycla oo, assembly GCA_948252095.1. NCBI lineage: Eukaryota > Metazoa > Arthropoda > Insecta > Lepidoptera > Noctuidae > Dicycla > Dicycla oo. The sequence continues at coordinate 22,625,630 of OX411716.1, forward strand.
GACGTCGACGATTCTGGTTCGCCCGTCTGGTCCCGGATACACCTGCTGGATTCTGCCGCGTGGCCAGGTGCATCTTGGCAGGCTGTGGTCGACGATCAGAACGATGTCTCCGATGCGTAGGTCTGTGGCGCTGCTTCTTCCCGTCGTCTTCCTCGGCAGTAGAGTGGGCAGGTATTCTCGCAGCCAGCGTTGCCAAAAGTGGTCGGCAAGTCGCTGCGTCGTCTTCCAGGTGTGCCTGCCCACGAGCTCGTCGTCTTTGAAGCTGCCGATTCTCGCTGCGCCGCAGGATCGCCCGAGGAGGAAGTGGTTAGGAGTGAGTGCTTCCTCTTCAAGGCTCTCGGAGAGATGGGTGAGAGGCCGAGAATTGACTATGTGCTCGGCCTCAAGTAGGAGGGTGTGGAGTACCTCCTCTCGTGGATGTCTTTCGTTGAGTGTGGCGTTCAGTGCGGTTTTTATTGATCGCACCAAACGCTCCCATGCGCCGCCCATGTTAGGTGCACCAGGAGGGATGAATGCCCACTGCACGCCGATCTTGTCTGCTTCTGAGATGAGGTCTTCTTTCTTCATGTCATCTAAAGCTTCTTTCAGTTCTTTATTTGCGCCGACGAAGTTGGTTCCGTTGTCGGAGTAGATGATCTTCGGCATTCCTCTTCTCGCGGCGAATCGTCGCAGCGCCATGATCATACTGTCGGTGGAGAGTGAAGGAGTGAGCTCAATGTGCACAGCTCTTGTGGTTAAGCATGTGAATAGAGCACCCCATCTCTTCTCTTGACGTCTTCCCACGGTGATCGTCATTGGGCCGAAGTAATCCACTCCGGTGCACGTAAAGGGAGGGTTGCTGTGCATCAGTCTCTCCTTGGGTAAGTTGCCCGTCGGTAGTTCTTGTGGTTTTGCCTTCTTCGTTTTGCACCACTGACATTGATGCTGAACTGCCTTGATTGCTGACCTCAACCCTAGTACCCAGTAGCGTTGTCGCACTTCGTTCATCACTGTTGCGTGGTTTCCGTGGTTGAAACGGCAGTGGAACTCTTCAATGATGAGTCGTGTTATTCTTTCCTTGCTGTCGAGCACGATGGGTCGCTTGTAGTCTCTGGTTACGCCCTGTATCGCGTCGATTCTTCCTTTTAAACGCAGGAGACCTTCTTCCATCACTATGTCGAGCTTCTTTAACTTGCTGTTGCCTTCTAGCTGTTTCCCTTGCTCTAGTCGCTTGATGTCTTCTCTGAAACTTCTCTGTTGACTTCCCTTTAGCAGCAGGGTTTCAGCTTGTTCCAGCAGCTCTGTGGTTAGTGGTATGTAGTTTCTTTCTGGCCTCTTTGGAGACGAATGTTGTTTCTCGACTGTTTTCGTCTTCTTTCCTTTCGTCCTTTTCCAGGTGGGATCTTCTTTACTGACGTTGACCTTCTCTTTTGTTCTGCAGAGTTGTATGAACTGCAGTACCCTTGCGGTGGCTCGCCAAAGTCTCGTCCAAGACGAAAACCTCTCAGGATCTGGTGATGGATGAGTTGTGATTGCTGTTGCTGCGACGTCCGTTATCTTTTCTTCGCCGGTGGTTTCCTTTTTGAATGTTCTTGCTTCAGGCCAGTGAGTTTCTTCCTTCCTTAAGAATTCTGGGCCGTTGTACCATCGGTGATCGTAATTAAAGTTCTCTGGCACGTCGCGCGTTGAGTCATCTGCAGGGTTCTGTGTCGTAGGCACCCATCTCCAATCTTGAGGCTTGGTGAGATCTTCTATTTCGGCCAAGCGATGAGCCACGAACGTTTTGAAGGTTCTCGGGTCCGTCTTGATCCAGGAGAGCACAATACTGGAGTCTGTCCAGAATGTTTTCCTTACTGCCTTCAGATCCATTTCTTCTTCTACTGAATGGGCTAGTCTGCTTCCAAGGAGGGCCGCATGTAGCTCCAGTCTTGGGATCGATACCGGCTTCAACGGAGTGACTCGTACTTTCGCTGCCACTAAGCTGACGTGGTATGTTCCGTTCGCATCTTCTGTTCTCCAGTAGACTGTAGCTGCATACGCCGTTTCGCTCGCATCTGTGAACGTGTGCAGCTCCCCCTCGGTGCGATGTGGCGCCAGGCATCTTGGAATCTGAAGATCTTGTAACAGCTTCATGTTCTCGAGATATACTTTCCATGCTTCGTATTCCCCTTTTTCTATTTCTTCGTCCCAACCGACGCCGCTCCGCCATATGTTCTGAAGCAGCTTCTTGCCTTGGATGAGGACTGGTGACGCTAATCCCAATGGGTCGAAGGTAGACATAACGGCACTGGTGACTTCCCTCTTCGTAGGCACCTTGAATCCCTTAGCTATTTCTTCCGGAGTGTTCCGGAGGTTTGCCCTGAAGCCGATGGAGTCCCTTTCTGTGAACCAGCGTAGTCCTAGTGTCTTTTCTTCTTTTTCACCAAGGTTTACTTCCGTTTTTTCGATTGTTTCAGTCTTTATGTCTTGCAGCAGCTCAGGTCTGTTTGATGCCCATGCCCTGAGTTCGAAACCTGCCTTCTTGTGTATGAAGTCCACCTGCGCTGTTATCCTTCTGAAGTCTTCTTCTGAATGGAAGCTGTGCAAGTAGTCGTCCATGTAATGATTCAGCTCGACTGCCCTTGTCGCCTCTGGATACTGTTCCTTGTAGTCCGCTGCGTTTCGGTTTTTTACGTAGATGGCCATGCTTGGAGATGATGTTGCGCCGAAAATAACTGATGTCATTCTGTACTTCTTAGGCGGCACGTCGCGATGATCTCCGCGCCACAAGAACCTTAGGCTGTCTCTATCTTCTGGTCTGATGCGAACTTGTAGAAACATCTCCTTGATGTCGGCCGCTACTGCTAAAGGTCCTTGTCGAAACCTCACTAGTACACCGAAGAGCGATTGTAGTAGATCTGGTCCAGGCAGTAGAGCGTCGTTGAGGCTTTTCCCTTTCGACTTGGCTGCTGCGTCGAAGACGATCCTTATCTTCTTCTTTAATGGATGAACTACGGAGAAATGAGGGAGGAACCATAACTTCTTGGAATCTTCTGGTTCGTCAGGTGCTTCTTCTGCATATTTGTTGTCGATTAGATGCTGGATCTGCTTGCCATATTCCGTCTTCAAATGAGGATCCTTGTCTATCTTCTTTTCGATGTTGATTAATCGGTTCTTGGCAGACGTGTAGCTTTCTGGCATTCGTTCTTCTTCATTCTTCCATAGAAGTCCAGCTTCGAATCGACCATCTTCAAGTCTTCTGCAGGTTTTCTCTAGGATGGTGAGTGCTCTTCCTTCTGAATCTGTAGTGGGTCTTCTTGGTTGCACACCAAGTGCCTCGATCGCGAAGTGATCCTTGATGGCTTGATGCATCTCTTCTTCTGGCGTGCTGACATGTAGACATGTGTTCAGGAAGTGTACTGGTCTTGCACCTCCGCTGTCTGACCCGTGGAGCACCCATCCAAGTCCTGTTCTTGAAGCAACTGGTTCCCCTGGTTTCCCTCTTCTTACTTCTTGAGTCACAATTAGCTCCCAATTGTCTTGACCAATGAGCAATTGTGGTGACTCCCCTTCGTAATATAGAGAGTCGGCGATCTTCTTTAAGTGCTGATAATCTTGAATCTTCTTTTTGTCTAGGAACTGTGGAGTGAGCTTCAAATCGTTGATTGTGCGGACTCTCTTCAGTGTCTTCTTGTTCTCCTGATGAACCCCTTTTACCATAAGGTCCAGCATCTGAGAATCCTTATTCCTTATCAACCTTCCTCCCACTGTTTCAATTACCAGTTCTTCCTTGCTTCCTTGTGCGCCGACTTCTTGTGCCACCTTCTCATCCAGAAGTGACACGGTTGACCCTTCATCCAGAAGGGCTAATATTTTCTTTGATCCTTTTGTCCCGAAGACTTCTACTGGAACTATCTTCAGGTATGCTTTCGTATTGTTGACTGCGTTCACTGATGTCGTGACGCTCACCGCCTCTTGTGGTCTCTCGCTCTTCTTTTCCTCCGAGGTCCTTTCTTCTGACTCGACGTGCAGCAGATGATGATGCCACCTCTTGCATTCTTTGCACGGTGGTTTTCTGCAGCTCTCCTTCCTGTGTTTCCCTTGAAGACATTTGAAGCAGACGCGACTCTTCTTTACTGTTGCCCACCGATCTTGCACCGACATCTTCTGGAACTTCTGACATTCGACGAGAAAATGTTCACCCTCACATATAGGGCAAGTCTTCTCTTGTTGTCTTGAATCCTTTTCTTTGAAGTTCTTTTCTTTCGTTGAATGTGCTGCTTGTCGATTGGTCTTCTTGAACCCGCTTCTTTCTTCTGAAGTCGCGAAGGCTCCACATTTGTCCGCTTCTATGTTCAGGAACTTGGATACTAGCGTCAGGTCGGAGAAGTCGCCTTCTTCTGATGCTGCAGTGAAGTCATACCATCGGAACTTGAGAACCGTCGGCATCTTGTCCACGATTTGTTTCACCATTTCAGGTGAATGCAGGTACTGTGATTTCTTCAGTCCTTTTATTGCTGCTACGCTGTTGTTGATTTGGCTCGCGAAGACGCAAATGTCCCTTGGATTTTCTGAAATCTTCGGTAGCGCCTTGACCTTATCCAATTCTGCCAAAACCAGCGCATCAGGTCTTCCATATCTTCTTCTGAGGGCTTGCATTACTTCTGACGGAGAGGCTTCGGAGTACAACAGGCTCTTGATAGCTTCTCTTGCGTTGCCCTTCAGCGCTCTTCTTAAGCGCGCCATATTCTGGACTTCGTTGAACATTGGTGCTGTATCTTCATAAACAACCTTGAAGGCCAACCACTCGCTGCTGTTGCCGTCGAAGTAGGGTAGCTCGTGGATGTAGCTTGGCTGTGCTGCTGGTCCTCCTCTTGTGGAAAAGGCTTCTTTCAAGGCAGTCGCCAACGCTTGAATCTCGATCGTAGCTCCTTTCGTTGAAGAGTTCTCTTCAGGCTTCACCTTCTGTGGCTCTTCTGCAGTGTGTTGACCTCGCTGCTCTGGTTGTTTCTTGTTGCCATCTTCTAATACTGATGACTCGATCCAGTTCCGCACCTGGGCTGTTCTGTCTTCCTGGTCTTCATCATCCACGGAGTCCTCATCTTCACATTGTGTCATCTCCAGTCTGACTCGGGCTAGCTTCGCCGCAGCCTGTGCTTGTTTCAGTTCCAGGCGTGCTAATTCTTCTCTGGCTTCCAGCTCGCGTCTTCTGGCCAAGGAGCTCGTGGTCCTGGTAGACCTGGCACGACGACTGACCCCCTTCGGCTTTAGGGTCGTGGTTGAACCATGGACACCCTCTTCCGGGACATCTTCTGGGGTTTTCTTAGTCGTCTCCTTTCGTGTGGCATCTTCCTTCTTCTGTTCACTCTTGGATGACGCCGTGGTCACAGTTTCAGCCGTGGTTCCTTCCGTAGTCGTTGTACCCGAAGAAGTGTTGGTGCCTGATGATCCTGTAGTTTCTGATGATGCTGACGCTGACGCAGACGTGACCCCTTCTGACCCTGACGCTTCTACTGTCGCGTCCACATTGGTAGGACGGGACGGGGGGCGTGAGGGGGCATCCTTCTGCGACCTGGTTACTGGCATCTTGCAGTCTTCTTAATCTTCTGGCTTCTTCTTGCAGGGATCCGTTTCTCGAAGGACCAATTGTTGAGGGGCGGTGACCGTTGACACGTCCAGTATCTAACGGCCGTACCCTGGGACAGTCTCCCACGTTTTTGACGTATGTTCCCTACTTACTCCGCTGGTGACACACGTCACCACGCTCCCCTGAAAGCGTACGTAGTGGTGGGTACAACCCACTAGGCGGACCTCGGAGGGATGATCAGCGAAGAGGCGGTGAAATAAAATGCAGGATTTTCTTGATTCTTGCTTGTAGATTTCGGCTTGTTCTTGTTGTTGTTGCCTCTTCGACGGCTGAGCTGTGACTGAATTTTGCGACCAAATGTCGCTTAATTTATACCCGGTGAGGCCGGCCTTCGTTACCTTAAAGAGAACCGCGTATTTTAGATCTCTTTTGCTTGTATTTTTCACTAAGCCGAAATCTTTAAGCCTTTATTTTATAAACCTTTCATGATAAAATTTTACAGTTTGTTATTGTTTATCCTTCCTTATATAGTCCTTATGCTAATTAGACATTAATTTACAACTTAACTATAAACAATAAAAAAATCCTAGAACATTAACTTGTAAAAATTGCGACTTTACGTATTTTCATTATACAAAATCCCTTATAATTTCTAAACTAACTGTCCGATTTTCATAATTCAAACGGTATACATAGTTTTATGACTAAACCTATCTTTTAAAACAAAAATTATCAAAATCTATCCATAAACAAAAAAGTGAGTTTTCAAGTTACGTAATTTTACTTGAACTAATTTATTCTTATAAGAATCCTTTCAAAAACAGTCTTATTGGTTTATAGTACAAAAACTAATAACAAATCTAACTTAAATAACTAACTAGAAACATAGAAAACACAAAATAAATCACTTTAAAGGTTTCTAAGTTATTAACAATATTCTCACATCATTTTTGTGTAGCGGTCCCGGCGCTACTTGCGCCCATGTGCCTAGATAGGGTCTCGTCGCCGACAGTGCTGCTGAATTATCTCGGCATTGGCAAGTCCGAACTTCGCGCAAAAAGCTGCGCAGTATGATTTTTTGGACGTGAGGCGAGTGTGAGTGAGAGAACATGCGCGAAACGTCTTAGTGCCTATGTTCGGACCTGCCAAGATAAGTCGGCCGTACTGTATGAGTTTACGTAGGGAAGATTGAGCTCAGTTCTCCTCACGAACTGACGTAGTTCGCCCGTGCCCATATTTGATTAGCTCCACTCGGACGGAATTTGCTGGTATGATCCAGCATGATACTAGCTATCATCCTCCAACATTGTAAACTTTAATGCTTTTTGCTCTAAGGTTCCATCCATAAATTTCATGATTTTGTGGACCCCCCGTCCTTGTCACAGATGGCTGTATTGTGTCACATACCACGTCACATATTTTGCAATTTTAAATTAAACCTTATTGTAATATTGTTGGAGTTGGTAATATTTTGAGGTTTTAAAGTTTGACACTCGTATACGGTTCCGCGTTTTCGTTATAAAAAGATATTTTAATTTCATTAAACTTTATTTTTACAATTTTCTAAAATAGCATCTTGGAGCAACCTGTAACGCAGAGATAAAATTAATACGAACGAGAAAAAAAAGGCCACGGCACTCGAGTTCTCTTTTTTCCATGACCCTACTTACCAGCTGGGTCAGAACAATATACAAATGAACAAAAAAAAAAGATATTGTTCAACGACCTTTTACCAGCTGACATAGAACAATAGTTTTATGAATGAGTCTTTTGTCATAGTGATCCTAATTTTGGTTATTATTTAGTTTGTTTTTTAACCGACTTCCAAAAGGAGGAGGTTCTCAATTCGTCTGTATTTTTTTTTTGTTTTTTTTTTTTTTTGTATGTTTGTTACGCGATTACTCAAAGACGGATCGACCGATTTGGAAAATTCTTTTTTTGTTTGAAAGGGTATATCTCTGAGGTGGTCCCATATAAATTTTATTAACTTTGCTTGGGGAGTTTTTGAGTTAGCTTCAATAATGCGTATATTTCCCACTTATTTTATATGGATGATGTGATGATGTTTTAATAACTTCATATCACTGTTATTTACATGGCTATATCTACAATTATTGTGCTCAATTATGTATTCGAATTTGTGTGGGGTAGGTTCCACAACTAAAAAGTGAAAAATAAAAACTTTTTAGCAAAAAATAAAACCGACTTCTAAAACAAAACACTACAAAGTGAAAAATAACTTTAATTTCGGAAGTCGGTGGCAAAAAACGAAAATACAAAACGAAAGACACCGACTTCCGAAATTAAAGTTATTTTTCACTTTGTAGTGTTTTGTTTTAGAAGTCGGTTTTATTTTTTGCTAAAAAGTTTTTTTTTTTCAACTTACGTATTATTATATCTTATTATAATTTTTATGATTACTGGCCCTACCCGCGTGTTGAATTAATGTCGCCTTTGTGGCGGTACGTTGTATACAAGTGACGCCAAGAAGATTATGACGCCTTCTTGTCAAACGATATCACTCTTTGGTAACCCCCTCCCTCATCCTTAACGTGTGACGTAATATATGGATGACCCTAACCAACTCTAACGAACTTTCTACATAATATGTTGAACTCAATAGTCCATAATGTTGTTACCAATAATCCGTGGATAAGTGACCTAAGGGCGGACCTTACGTGCTTACCCCAAGACCCCAAGACCCCAAGAATAAGATAAATAATACCACTAGTACCTAATGGTACAACTATTTAATATGTTATCGTCACCATCATCATTCTCCTAACCTTGTCGCAATTTATTTGGGGTCGCCGCAACATGTCTTTTTCTTCCATACTTCTCTATAAGTTGTCATCTCGGTAGTCACTTCCTTTCTAGCCATATCATCTTTCACACAGTCCATCCATCGTTTCTTTGGTCTTCTCGTACTCATAATAGCCATCCACATTCATACTCAAAACATTCCTCACGACATTTTCCTCATTCCTCCGCATCACATGCCCATACCATGACAACAGATTTCCACACAACTTTTCATGTTAATTAATCCTATATCCTATCCTATCCTATACCCCAGACATAATTACGTATGTACGAGTATATGAATTAACTTCACGCCTTTTATACCTGAGAGATGTTTAGGGGTGAGGTATTGATGAGTACCCTTGGTTCGTTATTTTCGGTATAAGGAATCATGTGATTGGAACTAAGGAGTATCTAATAGCTATTTATGCAACTGTTGTACAGTCACGAACCGGGATTGTCGAGCCACTAGCTTATCATCTTATCTTGGTTGTGTTACACGAATGCCGCGTGTGAAAGACAAGTGACATTTCAATAACGAAAACCAAGTTAAGATGATAAGCTAGTGGCTCAACAATCAAAGTTTGTGACTGTACAATAAGGGGTATTAAAACACGAATGTGGGTGGTTATAGTATCACATGAATGCTTTAATACCTAATTATGTACAGTTGCATACAAGACTTTATCTACACCCATGATATGAATCCTCTATAAAAGGTTCTGAAAGCATAGGGTGTTTACAGTAGTGTAAGAACTCTATGTAAATTCATGGAAAGTATCTAATACACAAAAACGACGTATAGGTAATAAAATAATTATTTATTATAATAATTATTTACATTTTGCAATACTAATATCAAACAAAAATGGTGGGATACGTCGTGAATTCGAATAACCTATTAAGTTTTTTTTTTTTAAATTACGGCACTGTGTTAGTGAAACGCGCGTGCATGACAATGTTCTTTTTTTGAAATTCATAAAGATACCACGAATTGAGTAGTGAATGTAGTGAGAATGTGGCTGTTTGATGATTAAGGAAGGAATCGAAAAAGCAAAGGAGTTGCATAATGAAATTTAGTATACAATATTATAACACTCGTTTGGTTGATATTATGGTTACTATGACACTCGTTGTTTTAATGTTGGCAATAAGCTGTTTCAGAAACTTTTATAGAGGATTTATAGCATGGGTGTAGATAAAGTTCTTTTCAGACTGCTTCTGGATTTCCTTTACAGAATATTGTAAATGTTTTGAGAGATTTAGAATTTTGGATCCTTCAGAAACTGTAGTTTCTTCTGCTGGCTCTATTACAGAGATGGCTTTGGCAACACCAAAGTTTATTTTGCTGGCGCCTCCTCCATACAGTAAGAGTGTTACCTGAAACAAATAAAAACAATTATAAATATATAGCATGAAATTATATGAAAAATATTGTGTATAAAAGCTTGCATTAGCATGCAACTCAATTTATTGTTTACAAAGCAATTAAAATTCTATAGCGCAGCTGTAAACACGAAAGTTCTAAGTAAGTAATAATAATTGGAAAAGTTTTAAATGCATTAATAATGTCAATTTCAAATTAAAAACTTATTAGAAAACAAATATTGGTTAAAGAAAGATGCATCTTTCTTTACAAAAGTTCAATTTAATTTCAAAATTGAATGACAAAAAAATTGGTAATCATGGGGACTGCCGACCGAAGTGAAAACTTAAAACTTTTGAATAACTGTTTGTTTTTTTTTTTAATATTTAGGATTCCATACCTGAAAAGAAAAAAACGGAACCCTTATAGGATCACTCATGTGTCTGTATGGCTGTCCGTCTGTCACAGCCAATTTGCTCCAAATCCAATAGACCGATTAAGTTTAAATTTAGTACACGTATGAATTTCTGTGACCCAGAGACGAACGTGTAATGTAAATAAATGAATTTTGAACATCGGGGTCAATTTTGGTGGGCAAATAAGAAAACAAAAAGTTTTGCAAAGGTACCGTGTGAGGGTCTGGAATATATATTTTTTTAAATTTTAAAATAATTTGTTTTATGTTTTATTAATGTAGTTATTTAAGAAAATAAACGAAATTATGAAAAAAAATACAGAAAATAGCTATAGATTACAGGAAAACTTATAATAATAAGTCTATGGTCTTAAAATAACATGGTAAATCTCTTAATATTGTGCGTACAAAAATTACATTTGCAGTTGGAATGTATGGGAGAACAGGTTTTTCTACTAAAATGTTAAGTTTGTTCTTGGGATAAATTCATTCCAACCACGGAAGCCTTCATTGTGCGTGGTCCGACACGCATTTGGCCTATTTTTAATTTAATATATTAAACATCATCTGCCTAGCCTTTTCTCAAATATGTTGGGGTCGGCTTCCAGTCTAACCGACTGCAGCTAAACCAGTATTATACATGGAGCGACTGCCTATCTGATCTCCACAACCCAGTTACTGGGTAATACGATGCCCCTCGGTATGACTGGTTGTCAGACTTCGGGCGGGTTTTGTCGAGGCAAAGATTATGATTTTCGTGAACAGAGCGGACATTGCGAAGGTAGGTAAGAAATGAAATACGATAAAATAGAAGTAATAGCAATAAACACCTTCGAAAACATTTTCTGTCTTTTTGAGAGTTTTCTTATTTCGGGCTTATTTTTATGAGCAGAATGAAGACTAACTATGGTTATTTATCAATTATGGCTTTAATTAAATTTACACGATTATTAAAAGCGGGTGCTTGCTGCTTCGAATGTTCAAAGATGAGTCAAATATGTTGGTATTAAAAAAATAAACATGTTAAAATTCGATATTTTATTATATTGATTACTAGCTTCTGCCCGTGAGTTCGTCTACGTGAAATTTCCTATTCGCCCGACCCACCCCGCCCGTCTCATCCATCGCGTCGCAGCCCGCGCTTTTACTTCGTTTTTCCTTAGCGTTCTTTCTGTTTTTTTTTTTCTCCTCGTTGTAGATGACAATCTACAATGAGGAGCCTAAGAGTCGCAGCGTTAAATAGCTTAAAGTCTTCCTCAAGAATTGAGCTATCAAATGCTAAAAGAATTTTTCAAATCTGTCAGGTAGTTCCAAAGATTAACATATAAACAAACAGAAAATACTGTTCAGCATTATTATTATTATTAGTACTAGCTTCTGCCCGCGACTTCGTCCGCGTGTAATTTCTTGTTCCCCGACCTACCCCATCACATCGCATATGCCACTGCCCGCGCTATTACTTGCTTAGGGTCAAGCCTCATCTGTCAGCACGGAATCGCATTTTTTTATGCTCTATCCTTTTCTATCGCTCAGGATCGTCATTTGATAGAGCGAGAAAAATAAGTGCGCGCGGCGGAATGCGAACGCATCGCCGATTCCGCCGCGCACACTCGATCTTTTTCACTTTAGCAAATGACGATCCTGAGCGATAGAAAAGGATAGAGTATGAAAATATGCGATTCCGTGCTGACAGATGTAGCTTGATCCTTAGCGTTCTTTCTGACTTTTTTCTTTTTGCTCGGCTCCTAAGGGTCCTAGCGTGATGTTAAATAGCACATACCAAAAATTGCTAACGCGCCTTGCATAGCATGCGCGTTGTCGCGGTAACGCGGTGAAGCGAACCCGTAAGATTTCCCCTACCGAAAATCGCTCAAAGCTGTACCGATAGTTACACCCACATTTCGCCAGTTAATGTTTAAGTCCCATGTAATAGGGGGCGAGCCTCTTGATATCATCCGTTCACAAATCCATGGACTCCAGGGGCCGCAGTCTCGACATAACTAGCGATCGCTTTACCTACCGAATTCGGTCGCAAAGTCCTAGTGGGGTCACTAGACGGACAAAATTGCATGACAAAAACGAGAAATCACATAAATACTTGTCAAGCAATTTTGACCGTCTAGGTACCCCACTATGACTGCGACAGAATTCGGTAGGGAAGCGATCGCTATCTATGTCGAGACGCCCTAGTTGCTACTGAGAAATTCCTGATGGAAAACCCCATAAAACCTAAAAACCTAGCTACTAATAATAATAAAATTACTACAATAAAATCATGACTTCAATAACCACAATTTGACAGTCAGTCAGAAGATTAGCGCGAAAGAACACTCGAAGTAGCAGTACGAAGAAACAATGCAAAATTACAAAGATCGTGAATTTAGTAATAAAGCTATTTATAGACCTAGGATATAGTAAAGTGCAATAACTAACGACCCTGGCGTAGAGCCAATGCCAGTTTAATTGCACACAGAGACAATAAATCGCAAGTACACTACAACACACAATACGATTAATTTATCAACTAACATTCTGTTAGGAAATAGGAGCTAACAAAAATTAAGGGATAAGGCCCGTTGCACACGGCACGGGGTCTTTACAGTACGGTTTCTTTACAGTACAGCGGGCTAGCCGCACTGCAGAATAATCCCAACTCTAGCACCGCGCGCGCTCATTGGTCAAATCAAATAGCGCCCGCTTCCCCGGCTTCCTGTTCCACACGTCCGTCCCTTTTCACGAAATCACTCCCACAGGTTGCAAAACAGCGAGAGGAAAGATGTTACACATCAAAAAACGAGCGAGCCTTACAGTAGTCGCATATGATGTGTAACATCTGACATCTGTTTGGGTTGGTACCATCTGACGGCCAACGCTAGCACCGCGCGCGCTCATTCGTCAAATCTAATAGCGCGCATCATCATTGTGAACAACTTTTACTATGGGACCAACCTGAAATCGCAAAAAAAAATCTGATGTACCTACCCTACATTTATGTTCGCATAACTCATCAAAATGTAGGGAAAGGTAGATTTTGTTTTCGCTGAGTACAGTGACCAGAGGTTGTGCGTTATTTAAGTTACACCTTGTATATTTGTAAAGTTAGACGGCAGTAAATCATTCCACTCTTTTATTACAATCCGTTATACGAGCTGATTAATAATAATAAAGTTTATTCATTAAAAAATAACAATACATACAATGTCATATTTTCGGTGAGCCACAAACTAAACGTCGCTTGTATCTTGTGGCTCGAAATTATATTTGATACTTTCATACCCAATTATTAAAAAAAAAAAATAAGCGTAAAAACGTTAGAATCTTTTATTCCACCATGAATTTCCTTTACGCCTCTTAAGGGGAAGTTCTTAGCAGGCGGATGAAGTGCCATGCATTTAAATTAACATATTTCGCGAATTTAGTCGGGGAAGTTAAATATTTTTACAGACATTTTACGTGAAATAGACTATTACAGTTGCTTTTTATCTTGAAAGGTTTGTTTTTTTAATAAGTGATGGTGGCCTATAATTAGTTCACACATAAGAAAAGTTTAAAAAATATTATCATCACACAAGTATAAATCGCGAGGAAAAACCAAGAGGGTAATTTTTGGGTCTGGTGCTCTAATTAAAGGTAGAGTAAATGGGCTATTTGGGTATTTTAATAATGACCAAAACAAGGTTCTGTATAATCTCACTAGAAATGCAAGGTCGTAAAAAGTTTTTAAAATGGCTGGCCTACACCTAAACGTACATTGTAACATTACAACATGCAATTCAGTCAGGGGTCGTTTTGACAGAAACTCGTTATAGCCAGTTTTCGTAGATACTCCAGAATGGTTAGCGATTCATTAATTCCATGAGCACAACTTTGAAAATACCTTATGAACATGTGACAAAGAGAGCGGCGGTGGTGGCCCAGTGGTAAGCGACGAGTTGTAGATCATAGGTTCGAACCCAGACAAGCGCTTTACTTTGTGTAAATTATTTCATCACTACTGTGGCCGTATTATGAACTATTAACGCCATCATGATTCCGTTGCGGAAAAGGGATGGTGCTATAGGTCATGTATAGCTCCGTCTCTCTCTAGCATTGGAAAAATGATGGCGTTAATAGTACGCTATCATGATTCCGTTGCGAAAAAGGCATGGTGCTATAGGTCATGTATAGCTCCATCTCTCTCTCTAGCACTGGAAAAATGCCTACTACTAAACTATTAACGTCAGTTAATAGTTCATTATACGGCCCCGGCTCCCAAAACGGTGAAGGAAAACATCGTGAGGAAACTGGCATGTCCTAGAACCGAAAATTCGAAGACATGTGACATCTATCTACCAACTCGCACCTTGCCCGCGTGGTGGATTATGGCACGCTTTTTCTCACCGAGAGGAGGCCTGTATCCCGGCAGTGGGAACATTATAGGCTGATTATCAGAGGTCGGAATTAGGTAGAGTTATTTATGTACTTACACTGATTTCTTACAGCGAAAGAATAAAGTGGATATGCCTCAAATTCCGAGATTAATTTTAAAGAGCAGAAAAATCCCGTGATTTATTAAATAAAAAAGTTATTTACTTTTACACAATTTAAATCAATGCACGCGCGACGTTGCCAAATTTACATCAAAGACATCGGATGCCCGAAGTATAAGTATGAGAATTTGCTTAAGTCTATTAATAATTTGTATTGTGAATTAAATACTAATAAAAACGGTATGTTAATTATCTTTGTTTTATTTGTCTTATCTATCTCTGAGGTTTTTATTATTATTTATTTGTAATATTGTTGGCCACACGGGATTGCCTATTAGAAATCCCGGGAAGTTCCATATTAATTCGATTTCGATGCAAGTACATAAATAACTCTACCTAATTCCGACTTCTGCTGATTATGCTACGTGACAAATAAGACAATTGCACTAACGTCACACACGCATGGGCAGTAGCATCCTGCAGTCCTGCTGTATAAGAATGACAAAAATTCTGCCATCACCAATTGTGCCGTCATAAGGAAAAAAGCTTTTATCGATACTTTAGTTTGTCTGTATCTCTTCTTACGAAATAATGTTTCACTTATGCTGCCGTCATAAACAAAAAAGACGTATCTGACATTTTTTTCCAAAGCGAGTTATTTACATATTCGGAATCAGCAAAAAAAGACGCATCTACAGGTATTAATAATTCTTAGTGTACGGCCCGAGTGAAAAGGCGTCCAGCGGGGCGATCAACGTTGCGTGCAAGCGGCGAAGAGCGTTCACCGAGCGCCGCTCGGCCGTCACTCAGGACACTCTCGAGTGTTTGCATGTGTTTAACACATTATCTGCTTAATTCTTTATGCAAACGCTTCTTTATGCTACACCCTTACCGACCCTTATTTTACGATGTTTTGGAAACAATAGAGATGCACAACGAACGCACAGGTGCGGCGCGCCGCACTCGAAGAAAGTTATGTAAATTGTATGGACGCGCATACGCGCCGTCAAGCACCTGGTGAACGTCCGAAAACGCGCATGTGCGTCTGCCGCGCCTAATGTATTAATACGAACATCGCACGCCCCGCTCCGCCGGACGCTCGAGTCGAGCGTGCACTCAGGCCGTACACTAAGTATTAAAAGACGCATCTGCCTTTGTATCCTTTACTTTAAACAGAACAAAATATATTTTTTCTCAATTGCAATATTTCTGTAGATACGTCCTTTTTCCTTACGGCGGCAGAATAAGTCTGTCTATCGTGGTGTTTAAGACAACTTTGAGTAGTCACTAGAGCACCTAATCATTTGAAGAAAGTTCGACAATGAACATGAACATGCAAATTCTTTTCCTACTTCTTTTTCTTCTATTGATGAGACTAACTCATGCCGTTCTATCTATATCAAATTCTTAATAAAGCTATGCAGCATCTTCAGCCAGCCAGACTGGCAGACTGACCTAATTTGTGCATATTTCCAGAGGTGATTAAATATAGCTCAGTCGCAATGCTGACTAGACGGCGATTTGTTTGTGTGTACTACTAATTGATTTGCCACTAAATGAGGAATGAGGAAGTGTGTACTGCTATGTTAGTGTAATTTGTTTCTATTTGTACGTACATATTTAGTAGTTTATCATTTGAGGATGGGAGACTGAAAGTATTGTCGCAGTAATGATATAGTATTGTCGTATTCTCTTCTCTGTGACTATTTTGAGAGAAATACTTTGACAAAGCAATAAGGAAACAGAGGCATTGTATGTGTAGTACACTGCCGCCGTAAGGAAAAAGGACGTATCTACAAAAATATTGAAATTGAGAAAAAAATTATTTGTTCTGTTTAAAATACACGATACAAAGGCAGATGATTCTTTTAATAGTAAGAATTATTAGGTTTTCGTTAAGTTTATGCCAATATAAAAATACTGGTAGATGCGTCTTTTTTTGCTGATTCCGATTATGTAAATAACACTATTTCGAAAAAAATGACAGATACGTCTTTTTTCCTTATGACGGCAGTACAGACGTAAATAGATCCACTTGTTCTTAATAGATTACATCTTCTGGTAGTATTAGAGTTACTAATTTAACAGCAATGTAATCACACCCAATAGTGGAAAACTACATGGAAAACCGTTCGCGACCAAATCCAAATATTGAATCACCTTTGCAGCTACCTACCTTAGCAAAAGCGCACCCACTTACGGTCCTACGCATACTTCTATTCCGCCAAGAAACAAAATTTCCTTTCCGTTCCGTCCACCCCCCTCCCCCTACCCCATTAGGTCGAGAAGTCACGCCCGCGGCAAGTGGGCCAAGGATCCCTCTAATTATTATCAGTGTAGACGCAATTACATGGCTTCCGTGAATCAACACGTTTTTGGGCAAAAAGCTTGCGAATATGTATCCAAAGGTTAGAAATGTGGGCGAAGTTTTGTGTTTTTGGGTAAAAGAAAATTATGGAGGGAGAGCTAACATAGAAATGTTCCCTGAACTTGTTACTTACTACTGTTGGACTGTTGCCTTGCAACTACAGGTCTTTTTCATTCATTCTCCATTCATTTAGAGCTGTATAAAAGGGGGGAAAGCGCTGGCGCAAAGCCTGATGCGAATACCAAAGGGGGTTTCATTAGTTGCTCATCAGCAAACATTTTAAAGACAACCATTGTAACCAATAAAATATGAGAGAAAAGTCTGGCACCAATAAATACGCGTTGAATGGGCAAGAAAACTGTCAATTAGTTCCGCGTAGATGGCGCTGAGTTACTGGTGTTTATTACAAATGAACTGTCAAACTCACAAAAACTAACGAACCAATTTTGATGATTGTTTCACTAACGTGATCTATACTTTCAGGAAGGTTTTAGTATATAATAAATTAGGTAATTATTCTTATGTACGAAGATATATGCATAAATGTACTGTATTACTGGCATTTCTAGCTGGATTTTGATGATTCTTCGTTTCGTTCGTCTAGAGCTTATGTAATTGTATAGGCATTCAACTAAAAATGAAAAAATAAATTTACTTTAAAAAACACGCAAATAAATGCACACGTCTTTATCAAAAACTTTGACAGCTGTATGTTTGTGTAACCAACATACAGCGCCACATTGCGGCGAAACTTCCGGGAAACAACTTGAGAACCTTCGCGATCGGAATTTTCGGAAGTCTGCTAAATGGGAGGATATCCAATTAGCCACTGAATTGGGGTGTTGTTAGCGTGCCTAAAACACTTCCTTCTAAAGAAAATAACCTTGTGACGTTTGTCGGTAACGAATAGGCATTAAATGCTGTCGGTCGGAATTACTATTCTATTTACGACTGCTCGTAATAATATTACAACTTAACCTAATTCTTTTCACGCATCTACGTGATGAATGAAAGGAACCTATTATTTTAACGGTCTGCACTTTAATATTGCATTAAGGCGAGTGTAGTCGTGAAATGGTCGTTTTTGAGAGCCTAATACTTTTAAATGAGCCTACAGAAAATTCCAGAAAAAATATATGATTATGAATATTCTTTTATATTCCCATGATATTGAGACTTATGCGGGTGAAACCGCGCGGTGCAGCTAGTCTTTAATATTTACTTATTGAAAGTTATAGCAGACATTTAGAGTTTTTGTAACTCTGCGTCTATGAGTCATTCATATACATATGTAGCTATAGGATGTAAAAGCTCAAAGTTATAAAAAACAACCATGACAGCTATTTTACACGGATTACTCACACATAATTAGTTACATGACGTTGTTTTATGTAAATGTCTTGAATTGATTTACATTAAATTACACTTTCTTTTATATAAGCGTATAAATTATAACACGCAAATTGCTAGTCACGGTTATATGTTGGAGTTGTTTGAAAAGTCTACTAATCAATAGTGTTCGAGGTGAGTGTCAGTGTTAGACTTGGATTGAAGATTGGGTCTTGGTTTTGACCCAAAATCGAGCTTCGGCTTAATTTGGGTATCGTTATCGTTAAATGCAGCGCAGAGTTAAGCGTACACGTGACTATTCTATTCAAATTTTTGTACAAAAATGTAGGTAGTTCAGATTTCATAGACCAACTTTATGAAAATAGCGAAAAGTTCCGGTTTCAACTGAAACTAGGACGGAACCCAAAATTTGGCGCCGGTTTCGGATGAACAACTTGTTTCGCTCGAACACTACTAATCAAGCCTAGCATTGTGAAAGTGAGAAACAAAAATTTAGCTGCTGACTATTTTTGGAAAGTTTTTTTTTCCATTACTTTCACTGCAAACATTCAGAAATGAATAGTATTTATTTAAATGTGTCGAATCAATGTACGATGTCTTTTTACGATGCAAGAAGAATAACCACAAATCAGTCTGTCTAGCCTTTTCCCAACTATGTTGTGGTCGGAATCCATCTTACCGGATGCAGCTGAATAGCAGTATTTTACATGGACCGACTGTCTGTCTGACCTCCACAACCCAGTTACTGGGTAACACGATATCACTTGATACCCCTAGTTGTCAGACTTTTAGGCTTCCGACTACCCATAAAGTGTCAAATCAAAGATCTACGAATGACAGCCGGGGTCAACGGCACAGGATAAATCGGACCTATTTTGCAAACAAGAACCAACCCACAGCACTTATACTGTGGGTTGGTTCTTGTTTGCAAAAATGGGTCCAATCATAGTACTAACGTAACGTTAACGTGCTATTCGAGGCACGGAGATAATAAGAATTAGTTACTTCAATCTGCCTAGCCTTTTCCCAACTATGTTGGAGTCGGCTTCCAGTCTAACCGGATGCAGCTGAATACCAGTATTTTATATGGAGCGACTGCCTAACTGACCTCCACAACCCAGTTACTGGGTAATACGATAACCCTTGGTAAGACTGGTTGTCAGACTTTCGGGCTTCTGACGATCCGTAGCGACTGTCAAAGATCCACTAATGACAGCCGGGACCAACAGCTTAACGTGCTTTCCGAGGCACGGAGAAGTGTCGGTATGTAAAGATGGTGACCGATCTACAGACCAACCCCGGCAAGCGTAGCTTAACCTGATGGATTGCCCCCTGCGGCTGTTATTTTATTTATTATTTGTTATTTAGCCCCGAGCTCCTCAAGAGTTAGCTACTTACTTGCTTCTATTATTTCTTTATTCGTTTGTAAAAAGCAGTGCAGTGGTAGTGCTGTTTGGTTGGCTGTCGTTATTGGTTGGCATGTTGAGACCCCAACATGTAATGGATGGTCACCCATCCACGATCCGACCGCGGCAAGTGTAGCTTGTAGCTTAACCTTCGATCGACCCGAGCGGCTGTTATCATTTAGCCACGAACCAATAACAACAGTAAACAGATTACTGTTTACTAGAGATGGGCTGACTATAGTAGGTATTTGCCGACTAGCCGACTAATCGGTTTTCAAACTGCCGACTAGTCGGCAATATCGGTATTAAAACAAGCAAGTAGCTAATAACTTGTTATTCAAGAACTGCAATTGATTATCGGCCCTGTATCGTCATTGCCATTATATTTTCTAGCTACCCTCAGATCTTTCAAAGCCAATCATATTATCAAGAGGATTACGTGAAAAGTTGTCAGTATCCAATCGCCCGGCCTTGGAAGGCAACGTGTTCAAGAGGCTGCAGTGAAGCCAACACTGTTAGCCTTCACACAGGCGCCGCATTTTTATATCCGTGTCCAAGGATACAAGAAACAGCGGTTTTGTCGATCAGTTATAACCTGACATTTTCTTCAATTATACGGTTTTCAACAAAGGGTCAGCCGCCCTTGTCTCTATTTCTGTAGGTGAAAGCTAAAGGACCTTAAGTCCATTTTTTGTCATTTTTGTATTTTCAATGATTCTTATTCAGTATACCCGTATTGATCAAATGGTAAATGACATTAAGTCGTACAGCCACTAATTATTTATTATACACTATTTACTTTTTATACACGGTCGATTTTAATATCTAATTTCGGGTACCTATAGACGTCTTTAATGAGCTCTACTGAATAATTTATAAAATGTCACTTAAGGTCCTTTGGCTTCACCTACAGCTTTATACCTGTCGGTGACACAAAAAGTGACAATGAATTTATGGACTATGAATCCTAGCATCCTTATCCAAAAACTTATTTTGGGAAGCCCGGTTCATTCGTGGAATTGCCCGATTTCAGATGTGGAAGGAAGATCAGATACAAATACAATTTTGTGTACTAAAGACAATTTTGTTTACAAAAGACAGACATGTGAATTGTTTTACGTTTTATTTTTTGCACTATGAAAATGCCCAGAGTCTTACAACTTAAAAAGTTGTTTCCAGCCAACTATGAAATTACGGCCAAAATAAAATCCGCTATTTCAGCCTTACGAACAAAAAATTACAGACCCGCCAGTTTAAAGAACCATAAAACAGCATCCATCAAATGTTTACAGCTGCACCCGCTGTCCCTTCATGACTTGGCACACAAGCATTATACTGACGGAGCTCCTAGTTTTATTGGTGCACCTAGTTTGAAATATGGTAAGAAATGGCCGGGAAACGTGACCGGAGTTCGCATTTCCAGCATAATGGCGTTGGAACCAACTCCCTTTGCACACTCCACTATTCTTTAATCTTATTTGCACGCCATTTTCACACTGTATGTGGATTTAAGAGGAATAGTTTTTGGGTGATAGATGTTATCTTGAATGGTAATGTTAAAAGCTTTTCAGTTAACAACCTAGCCTTTTAACTAAACGGCGGCCAACTAGCGGCCTGAATGATACTCAATATAGGTTAGGTTGGAACTGTGAGCAACCACACACGAGTCGCATTGGTCGCAGTACTCGCAGTAACTAAGCTGGGGCACCCTGACCTAATGGGTGAGGTTAGGTTAGAACTGTGACCAACCGTACGTGAGCCGAGCGAGCGAAGCGAGCGGTGCCGCGGCAGCAGCCGGCGAGCGCTACTTCCAAAGGCTAGGCTTTTAAAGCTAAACGGCTAATTAAGTTGTGACATTTGTTTTATATATATAACATAACTTACGTGACATATACTTATGTTTATAATTTTTGTTGGTATTAGTCACTACAAAGCACAATGAGCTCATGAATAAGGACTTACTTCTAGGCAAATACCATATCATGTAAATAAAAACACGCAAGTTATATCAAACAAATCATTCAATACACAATAATAAACCAATAATGTTTATACCTATCATAGTGATAAATATTGGTTTTTGCGGTTAAAAAATATCATATATTTACATATTTCAGTGACAATTTACACTATCATGCTAATTGGCACTTCCGTGCACGACACGTTTTTGTTCTTTATTTGTTTTGTGAAACTAAAGAATTGTGTCAGTACTATCACGGTTTTAGCACTATTGACATTATCAATTTGTGTCAATAGAGCACAAATTGTCAATAGTGTTGGTAGAATGAGAGTACTCTGACTCATTCTCTTTTATAAATATTTTATTAAAGTGATATAGACACTTGTCAAATTATAAAAAGATAAATAAACATTATGAGAGAAACAGACTGGCGTTCCAATACTCACATTTATCGCGATATATTTAGATGCCCCGAGGCCAGTTTTAACGGGTTTTCTAAAATAAAGCGCCTCTTCTTCCACACCTCTTTTGCATACGTTCATAACAAATGAGACAAAAACGAGCTCCGAGACGCCTCCACCAATTTAGAACAGCCCCATCAGTCATGCATAAACCTTCCTATAGCCCGTAACCGTCTAACCCGTAAAAAATCACAAACGACCCACAAAAAGCCAAGTGAGCCAACAGTCACGAAGTGTGAATTTCGAATGCGCACGAAAAGGTTAAGTTCCGTGGGAAAGAAAAAAAACTATTTCCGTTCGGTCGGGTCTCGGAAACAAGATATCCGGGGATGGGAGGCCAAGGAACTAGTCGATCGCGGCCTAATGAGGAGAGGAGGATGATAGAGGTCCTTCAGAGAGTCTCGTATGAAACTTTTACGAAAGAATCCGCTCAAGCTTTGATTTACTTTCCGCTGACAGTAATTATTTTGTTTAGAAGTTACTGAGTCAAGGCTAAGGTTTTCTGTTTATGACTACGTTAGAAAAATACAGACTGTTGAATCAAGAGCCTGTTTAAGTCCGTATGTAGCAGAGATCTGCGTGCTTCTTCGTCCTTTTGCTGTCTTATAATATGAGAACTTTCATGCTAAATAAATAATCCATGGCAAAGGTGAGAGATATGAGAGCTAAGTCTATGATTGTATCCGCACAGCTATTATATGCACAAACCTATGCATATTATGTATTTTTCTGTGTGTACATAAATGATAAAATAAATAAATATACCTCACTCCTACAGCCCCTCAACCCGACCCTGATAACCCAATTGTTTCGTGCTATGGAAACGGGTATCTATTGGGAATCCTAATCACGATCAAAGTTATGAAAGTAACTTTTAGGTATGCCTTACCAAACTTAGGTCTAACGACCATAGGTACTGAACAAAAGTGAACTTGAAAGTTTCGTTATTGTGAATATTTAATTGTCCATTTCAGGAGGCCTGGAGGCCTGGCCTGCATGATTGATACTTCGCTCGCTCGGTGATATATTTATTGAATGTATCTGAAACTAGACGTTGCCAGTGTTACCTGCGACAGAGTGAGGGTTAACTTTAGGGTTGCCTGAAATGTTACGTAACGCTCTGTTTGTAGACTTTGCGCGGAGTACGGTACGACAACGTTCAAAGGTTCCATCGTTTATCTTGGAAAAACCGAAATATAGCGAATAAAATGTGGCTATCGACTAACAGAATTTCATATTTTATATTCCCAGTTCCCACCTAAATTATTATAGATTGACGCACTAATTCCGTCACTCAATTATTGGAGCAGTCACATTTAATTCAGTTTTTACGAAGAGAAACGTACTTACATACCAATGAACGTTATAGTACCTTATTGAGAAAATTCAGCAGCTTGATGAGAAACGTTACGATTCCAATCATTCAAAATCGGCGTTACTCGTAATACAGCGTTTTAATTGCAATGAATGACAGATGATTCCTACATTAACTAACATCTGCAAAATAATGCGAGTAAATAACAATTTAATTTGTAAATACTTAAATCTAATTCCATTCGTTTTACTTAATCATTTAAATAAACAAGAAATACGGGAAATAACCATAAAATAAAAAAAATAAAAACTTTAAATGAAAAATTGAATGACTCAACCACAAAATGTACACACAATGGTCAAAACGACCACACCGCTAACTTATTCTTATTGGCACTTCCATTTGTGCCCCGACAAACCACACGGTACTATTATGCCCACTTTTAACAGCATTACAGCGTTATGGCGGTTTAAAAGCCCCGGTGGTACCATAATGGTGGTACTTACTGCTGTGATATCAATGTGTGCGTGATATTCGAATCAGGGTCTAATGATCATTCTCTACCTACGGTTAGGGAAATTTGAATTTATTTGTTGCGATAAAAATCAGCCCAGGCATTCTCATGCACGACCTTTTTTCTTTTGTACAGGATGAAATTGAATGCATGTTCATCCTTTTAAGGGGTCATTGTACTCATCATTGTGAACAACTTTTACAATGGACCCACCCCGAAAACATGGAATCGCGAAAAAAAAAATCAGCTGTTCCCTACATTTTGATGAGTTATGCGGACATTAATGTAGGGAAAAGCAGATTTTTTTCGCGATTTCTGGTTTGGTCCGATTATCCGATAGTACAAGTTGTTCATAATGATGAATACAATGACCCCTTAAAAGGATGCCCATCAATTCAATTTCACCCTATCCATCAATTTAATTTAAGGTGTGCTTGTGTACTACTATGAATGAAATGTAATAATATCAAGTACCTTTTGTTGTGTACGTTTTTTTTTTTTGATAAACCAAAAGACATAATCAGTATGAAACTACACCATTACTCAACATTCAACAACAACTCATAACTTTGCAACACATACATATTCTATACCCAGTCCACGCTTCTACTGTATAAATTACACTAAAGCTTAAGTAATACCATCTTAAGACGGGCAACCCTGCATTGTTATAACAGATGACGTGGCGGATAGCCGTCCGATGATGGATAGGCCCGCGAAACGTATCTCGGGGTAATTTGTGCCACCAGACGTCTCGACGTCGACGCCTTCCGGTCCGTCGCGTTCGACGGGTTAAGGAATGCGGGAATTTATTTAAATTAATTCGCAAGGACCTTGAGTAGTGAAAGGGTTACGAATGAGGATGCATTTCGAAGGTTTTGCGTATTATTAGCGGTAGGGTTTTAAGTTTTAAAAAGCTGAATTGAATGCTGAATACTCGAAACATTACTTAGTACTTTGGACAACCTAAGCATCGTCACACCGATCATCCAGCGGATTGCCGATACATCACATAGTTTGCCCCACATAAAAATCATCCCTACATATTATGCAATACATAAACAGTTCAACTCAGCCGAACAACACGTGGGGTTAGCGTATCCATCCATATTATAACCCGTTCAATGCTGAGCTCCAGTGGCCTAGTTGGCGCGCGTTGTAGCCCCGCGAGGTGGCCCCTCGAGGAGTGACGTCACCGCCCCCGTGCACTTGCACTAATGGCCCAGCCGGGCCCCGGGGCCCCGCTACATATGTCGGGCTCTGAAGTGTTAGTCTTACAACTAAAGCATTTTTAGATGAGAATTGGTCGAGTGGTTTCTTGAGGTTTTGGGATTTGTAAGCTTGTGTGGGTTTCTGTTTTAGAAAGTTGATTTCTAATTGTGGTATTTCTTTAATTTTCGATGTTCTTACGTTGAGTTGAGACTTCAAACCATGTCTTCTATTTATGATTTATTCTCTTTATCTATTTCAGGTACAGCCCTATTCAGCAAACTTAGCATTGAATATATATTTTCATTGTGCATTAGAAGTTTACATTTCAATTTCGACGAAGCAATACTCGGTCAGCTTATTTTCTGTGTATAACAAACAGCGGTTCCTACCCAATGTAATAAATGTCTACTAAATTCAGCAATTTGTTAGGTTTATCTCCTGAATGTGGCCGGAAGTATTTACTTTTCTCATCCTTATATTCTCGCTTTCTGATCTATTTGTTTGCTGTTCCAAGCAATCTGCTTTACCACATAAAAGTGGAATGATGTTCAATGGAGTTTTTAGAAAAGAAGTTACGTGAACTTTCATCAGTATTTTCTTTTATCTGTATCTCTTCTTACCGAAATAATCTTTCACTTATGCTGCCGTCATAAGAAAAAAGATGTATGTGACATTTTTTTCGAAATAGAGTTATTTACAAAGTCGGAATCACACAAAAAAGGCGCTTCTTTCAGTATTTATATATTGGCGTAAACTTAACGAAAACCTAATAATCCTTACTATTAAAAGACGCATCTGCCTTTGTATTTTGTATTTTAAACAGAAAAATTTTTTTTTTTCTACATTTCAACATTTTTGTAGATACGTCCTTTTTCCTTACGGCGCGGCGGCAGTATTGTGGCACTCGTTTTACTGTCGCTTCATATACACAACCCCTTTTGTAGGTGATTATGATAATAATAATAACATAATATATCCTGGGTCATTATTATTCATTATTAATCGAAGATTCTACGTCAAACGCTGCTTAAGGCGACAGCGCCAGGGCACAGGCCAGGGTAGTACGTGAAATTAAAATTTTCTTAAGTTTTTTGCAATTTGCAAGTCAATCGTATTGAATGACTATTTTAAGAAATCTTGACATTTGAGGATTATACTAACATTTTTCTACATTAGTGGTAATCATTTAGTTCTAAATAGGTTTTAATAGCCAAACTATGTTACTGGCACTTAATAAAGAATCAGGGTATGAAAAAAGTTAATTCCAAATTCGAAACTTTTGGTTTTAAAAATAATAATCCCTTTTTCAGTTTGTGACTTTTTATTTACTTTTCGCGGGTTTGCGGTTAAAAGGTTATGAGGCATAATTATAATATAGAATAATTTATGTTTGTCGCATAATCCTGCCTTATTGTGACTTAAAACTGGCAGAAAAAGAAATAAGAGCTGGTAAAATTATAGCGCTGCTGGTGGGGTGCAGCCAATGTCACGTCTCACAGCGGTTAAACGTGAGTCGTTCACCCGTCCAAAGAACCGGGACTCGATACCAAGAGCCAGGTTCTGTTCAGAGAATGCAAAGTTCTGGGAGAAAACTTTGCACACAACTACGAGACAACCGCTTTTTAGTGACTTAGGCGCTGAGGAACCGCAAATACAGTTACATACCTCAAAAGAAATCTTGAAGAGGTACGAGGGGCACAAGTTAGCCTATGGACAGTGAGGAGGCTGTCAGCGGCTGATATAAGCAGTCGACGACCAGCGCTCACGAACATAAATGTAGGGAACAGCTGATTTTTTTCGCGATTTCAGGTTTGGTCCCATAGTAAAAGTTGTTTGTTATCATGAGTACAATCACGTGTTTAAGTATCGGTAATTACCAGTCACCCTATAAGTATAGGCAACTCAATTGCTTTTTCGATCCCTTCCTTACTCATCAAACAGCAACATTCTCACTACTCAATTCGTGGTATCTATATGAATTTCAAAAAAAAAATTTTTCATGCACGCTCGTTTCACTACCACAGCGTTATTGTTATTAGATACTCGGCAATTAAGTAATAGCAGCGCCACGGGTTGATCCATCAGATTAAGCTACGCTTGCCGGGGTTGGTCCGTAGATGGGTGACCATCTTTACATACCGAGAGTCCTCCGTGCCTCGGAAAGCACGTTAAGCCGTTGATCCCGGCTGTCATTAGTGGATCTTTGGCAGTCGTTACGGGTCGTCAGAAGCCCAAGTCTGACAACCAGTCTTACCAAGGGGGTATCGTATTACCCAATAACTGGGTTGTGAAGGTCAGATAGGCAGTCGCTCTATGTAAAATACTGGTATTCAGCTGCATCCGGTTAGACTGGAAGCCGACCCCAACATAGTGGGGAAAAGGCTAGGTAGATTGATTCGGAAATTAAACTTTCCATGAATTTACATAGAGTTCTTACAACACTGTACAACAGCCTATGGTTTCAGAGCCTTTTATAGAGGATTCATACCATGGGTACAGATAAACTCTTGTATGCAACTGTACATAATTAGGTATTAAAATACTCATGTGATACTATTATCACGCTCGCCCTTGTTATACTACAGTTGCATAAATAACTAATTTGTTACGGTCGCGAATCATGCTTTAATCAACATACTCGTACAACCTAATACTGACTTGCAAATTGGAAAAACCTAAGAAAATTTGAATTTCGCGGGCTACCCTGGCGCTTCCCCCTTAACGTTACATGGGCAATATAACGACTTTCTTCCTTGAAGAAAGGAAAACATGATGATGGAGAGACCCGAGTCCTGTCATACTGCCGGATTTTTAGGATTCGTACCTCAAAAGGAAAAAACGGAACCCTTATAGGATCACTCGTGTGTCTGTCTGTCACAGCCAATTTGCTCCGAATCTAATGGACCGATTAAGATGAAATTTGGTACACATATATTATGTATTTATGTGACCCAATCACGGGTGTAACGTAAATAAATAAATTATGAATGTGGGGGTCAACTTTGGGAGGCAAATAAGAAAATTAAAAAAAAAAAGTTTTGTAAACTGTACCGTGTGACATATCAAAGGCTTACTGTGAGAGTCTCAAATATATTTTTTTATAATTTTAAAATAAACCATTTTAAAGTTATTTAAGAAGATAGAAGAAAATTGACCATTCCCCCCTTATCTCCGAAAGTACTGAGCCTAAAATTTTGAAAACAATATAGAAAATAGGTCAATACCTATAGATTACAGGAAAACCTATAAAAGAAGTCGATGGTCTTAAAACAACATGGTAAATGTCTCAATATTGTGCGTACAAACTTACATATGTTCATAGTTAAACAAAAAGGATCCATCCCCACATTAGGTGTAATGTGGGTTGGATCTTTTTCGTTTAACTATGGACATTTGCAGTTGGAATATATGGGAGAACATGTTTTTCAACTACAATGTTAAGTGTGTTCTTGGGATAAATTGATCCCAACTACGGAACCCTTCATTGTGCGTGGTCCGACACACTCTTGACCGGATTTTTTACTAAGTATTACTTGTGCTGCTCCGTACTTTATTAGCATATACTTAGCACCAATTACAATTACTAACACCTAAGGCGAATTTAAAAAAATAAAACAAATTTCCATTCAATTCGAAGCAAATTGGCTGTGACAGACGGACAGACAGACAGACAGACACACGAGTGATCCTAGAAGGGTTCCGTTTTTTCCTTTTGAGGTACGGAACCCTAAAAACCCTCAAAACATTAAAGAATCTAGATTGAGAACCTTCTATCAAAACGAAACACACATTTTATCAAAACGACCCATATTCTCGTGATTATAATAAAAAGCTCACACAAAGGCACAAGGAAAAAAGTCATAACTTGATTGAAAGAACTCAGAGAGTAGCATCCGGCCGTTCCGCGTCGTGTACATAAGCACTTCATGTGTGAAGTCCCGGTTCTTGGCCAATCAGCTATTAGAGAATCTAATTAATTTAATTACTGGGAGACCGGTGAACGTGGAAGCTGCCTCTTTAATAGTATGATCAGGCTTCGGGGAAGGGTGCAAGTTTTCATAAGGGAAGCCCCGGTTTAAAAATGTGTGTTCCATCGATATAAGGGAACATGTGCGTGTTTTCACACTAGAGCAGTGGTGGTCCAGTGGTAATGGCCGCGTCTTATGGTCGTGGGTTCGAACCCAAGCAGGCACTTTACTTCGTGTGAATTATTTCATCGCCACTGCTCTCAAAACGCTGAAGAAAAACATCGTTAGAAAACCGGCATGTCCTACAACCAAAAAATCGAAGAGATGTGACATCCACCACTCCACCCTGGGCTCGCGTGGTAGACTATGGCCCAATCCCTCTCACAGAGACGAGGCCTTTGTTCTAGCAGTGAGAACATTAGGTATAGGCTGATTATGCACGCGAGTTTGCGCTTTTATTATTTTATTATTTCGCTTCACACGATCAGTCATCACACGTCTTATGTTAGTGTGGGACTGCTTGGCTGCTAATTGCGTTATTTGTCTCTAGGAGAACCTCATGTCTGTTAGCTCTAACGGTGGTCATATTTTTGATCATGACTTGATGAAACATGAAACAAATTCCACACATTCCATGCTGATTATAGACTAGCAAAATTAAACTCCGTTTTTGTTACTCTTTGTACCTATGTATGACTCAAAACTTCTGGATGCATAAAATTATTGAGACTTTCCTTTGCAGAACAATAACTCCGGAAGCCAAGCGAGCAGAAGCAAATATGAATGCTTTGTAAACAGAGAATGCAAATGTTAAAAGATGTCGATGACCAATCATCGGCATCTTTTAAAATATGGGATCATATCAATTCGGAGAAACTACGCCATTTCTAATCTTGCAAAGAATTAATTCTTCATTGCAACAATACTTGAATTTCACGCACCCAATAATTTCACAGTCGACGGAATCCTTACAAAGTAACTAGAAGGACGCAAGATTAGCTTCGGTCCTACTCGGTCAATTTCGGGGACCTTCGACTATCTAATTAAGGTCTCACCAACCATGGTTTATTTTGCGTAAAAATCGCATTGTCTGTAACGACCTCATTCCATGGACACTTGTAATTGCGAACGGTAGTTAAAATTACTTTTTCGTACGCTTGTTATCTAACGAATGCTGTGTTATGGCGCGAATTGGGGTTTAGTGTTATAAAGCGGAAGTTAAAAAAGGTTATTTTTGGTGCCCATGATTTTAAAGCGTAAAATAATGATAACATTCTCTACAAAACGGGAAAACATTTACAAGACTCACCAAAGATTGAAAAACCCATCAGAGTTTCTCCATTAGGAACTAAGCTTTTAGTCTTTCCTTAGAACGCACATAAGGCATGCACATACCTCACAATCAGACTAAATAAAAAACCATGACATAGCGCTGCGGCTGCGAACAATACAGTGAAGCATGCGCAAAACTACACCTCGCTCTGTGCATACACCCTCAACCGCACACATTTACACCAAACTACAACTAAACTGCACCTCACTAAGTGCACACATGTTTACAAAACCGGCCTCACGTCACTGTTGACAGCGCTATATCTTGGTATTTTATTTGGTGAGGCTGTTGCAAGCTTGGAATCCGTACTTTGACTGGTTTGACCTTTAAAATTCCATCACCTCAGACTTTGTCTAGGCAAAATTCCACTTTACTCATAGTCAGTAGTGTTCGGTAAGACTGAAACTCGACATAACATAGAAAGGCAGTATATCTACGTGAAAAAGGACACAGCAGGAAGTCAGCTGCCAAAAAGTGTTGAGCCAAGTCAATATTTTATATAGTACAAAGCCACAAAACTAAGTTACTTGTACTGGCATAGTTTTTGTGCGTGAACTGTGAAGCTAGCTTCCTCCTCTCATTTATTTTGTGGAACAAATTCCATTGTTTTTTTTGTACAACACTGAATTGTGAGCGTTTATCTCAGTTTGTCCTCGACTTTTTTTCTTACATTACGTTTATTTAGATAAATAGTGGTACGTACAGACGCCAGCAGGTCAAGCTACCCGAAACTGTCAAATTTTCCCAATCAACCTTGAATCTAACGCTTTAGCGATAAAGTAGAAAATCTATTAAAGAAAATTGACAGATTGTAGTAGCTTGATGTGCTGGCGTCTGTACATTACATAGTAACCTTTTTGGTGCGGTGCTATGGGTGCTTAAGTTTGTTCTAACCACAGTTTCAGCCACATTGCACACTTCAATTCATGGATATTAATTTACGACACTAACCACCTATAATTATCGTGTCTAATAGCGGTTTAATAATAAACCCATGTTCATTAAGTCCGTCAATTGGCATTCCTTATATAAGTATTTAAAAAATCAGAGCTACTAGCAGACTGAAGGTTTTATTATTTTTGCAACTATTGCATGTAATCAAAAATAAGCAAAGAAAAGACTCGCACCCACCTTTAATGCTTACGTAATACTTGAACGGCTCCAAAACTATATTCAACAACTCAAGAACCCGCAATTTAACATAAAAATAATTATACTCATGCTAAAAAGAACCACTACATATTAAGAAACAAAGTCTCCCGCCGCGTCTGTCTGTCTGTATGGTCGCGATGATCTCAAAAACTACTGAACGGATTTTAATGCGGTTTTCATCAATAGATAGTGATTCGAGAGGAAGGTTTATACGTATAGTTTCCGACATCCACGCGGGCGAAGCCGCGGGAAAAAGCTAGTAAAATATAAGATCAACTTTCGTTTCAACCACTACACTTTTAATTGCAGCCAGTGCCAATCAAGCGAAATTAACAGTGAATACATGAATAGCTTGACACA
This sequence comes from Dicycla oo, assembly GCA_948252095.1. Lineage (NCBI taxonomy): Eukaryota > Metazoa > Arthropoda > Insecta > Lepidoptera > Noctuidae > Dicycla > Dicycla oo. The sequence goes on from OX411716.1 coordinate 22,657,626, forward strand.
AAGAGCTCAAAAGATGGATGTCTAGACAGCTAATTAAGCCTATGTTATTAATAGCTCAAACAGCACGCTATATTTAGCGTAGTCTGTATTTATTAGCATTTCGCTGCAGTTACACGCTTTGATGTGCATTAACACTTCATTTCTTTGTACGAGTATGTTACATGAGTGCTTGCTTGGTTTGTTAATGGGCCAGAAAATATTTGTTTTAATTACGCAGACGATTGCGTTTTTTACTAAATGGCTTTCTTACTGTAATTTACTGTAGGTAAATGTTACAGATGTTAATCACTTTTTTGATTTAATTACCTGCCTCGTTTTAACATTACGGTTTCCGTACCAAAATGTTAAAAAGGAAACCTTATGGCGCGACTCAGTCTGTCAGTCTGACTGTCTGTCCGTCTGTCACAGCTGGATATCTCAAGAACTACTAATGCTATCAACTTGAATTTTGGAACAGTTTTAGATGACGTATGCCCAACTATTTTGCAAATAAGAAAGAAATAATGTTTTTTTTTTATTTCTTTTAATTTAATTTAATTTTAATTTAATTCGAAGTGTGGTTACTAGGGCATGTGGGGTATCAAAATCATGTGAAAGAGCGCTGTTTGCACATTATCAAACATTTTATTTAGGCCGTACAGTTTTCGACTTTTGATGAAAAATGTAAAAAAAATACCGTTCCCCCCCCCCCCTTATCTTCGAAGTTTGCATAGAGATAAATCTGTAATTATTCTGTGTGATAGAAGTTTATGTAAAGATTATAGGAAAAATAAAACGATGTCTCTAAATAGCACAGTTTTTATATATAATAGTACGGAACCATCGGTGTGCGAGACCGACTCGCCCTTGACCGGTTTTTTTTTTTTTAAATATCGTCCAAAATTAATGAAATATGAAAATTGATTGACTGAATTGACCAAAGAGTTTATATTATAAACTCTTTGGAATTGACTGAACAGACAGCTGTGCTGCTGGGGGTTTGTTGCGCCACTTCTTCTCAGGTAATGCGCTAGGAAGTGGTGAAGGGCGGGCGTTTTGGGGGACTGTCTTATGTAAATTTGACGTTCGAAAAGTGCTGACTCACAACCTAGTTTGAATAAATGACTTTTGATTCCGATGACAGACAACGCAAATATTTGCTCTACTCAACTTTTAGTTTTACAAAGGCAACAAAAGGCTGTCATGATCAGAGCTATCAATCATTGCTGCCATAGTTCTTAATTAATCAATTATTTACTAATAGAATTATCACAGAGCCTGATAAAACAGTACAATAATTAACGCGGAACCGGCACAGTCTACGATTAGCACAACGTAGCTAAACCTAGCAATAGAACGCGCATTAAATTAGCATGATCGACTAATTAGAGCTGCAAGGATTTGCGCCAGCTGTTGATTCTAAATGGAAGCATACCCTGGTTGGTGGTAGTGTTACCTGGAACAAGAATAATGTTAGGTTAGAAATTAGAATAACACAAAAATATTACCTAATGACAATTTCATATTTTCAATCATTAGGCAGATAAAAAGTAGTGGTGTCCTTATAACTAACTAAAAGTTTTTAAGAAGTTAAAAACTTACTATAGATGGCTCTGTACTAAAAAAAAAAAACTGGCCAAGTGCGTGTCGGACCATGCACAATGAAGGGTTCCGTAGTTGGGATGAATTTATTCCAAGAACAAACTTATCATTGTAGTTGAAAAACATGTTCTCCCACTATCCCACATACATTCCAACTGACTATTATCACTTATAAGTTTTCCTGTAATCTATAGGTCTGTATTTTTATGGGGAGGGGGGGGGGGGGGGGGGGAATGGTCAGTTTTCGTGTATTCGTTTCTTAAATAACTTTAAAACATTTTATTTTAAAATTATAAGAAAAATATATTTGAGACCCTCACAGTAAGCCCTTTTATTTGATATTTCACACGGTACAGTTTGCAAAACTTTTCTTTTTCATTTTCTTGGTTTGCCCCCCAAAATGGACCCTGAATATTTGCAAACTGTACCGTGTTATTTACGTTACACGTCCGTGTTTGGGTCACATAAATTCATATGTATACCTTTTAACCTAACGGTGGAATTCGGAGTAAATCGGCTATGGCAGACGGACAGACGGACAGACAGACACACGAGAGATCCTATAAGGGTTCCGTTTGTCCTTTTGAGGAACGGAACCTTAAAAACAAGTTTCAAGTGTCAAAAGTTTTCAGGCAATCTCAAAAGAGAAATGCCAGGTACGCAAGAGATATTATAGTGCACAAGTGTTAGCGCAAACGCAGGTGCACTTTCTGTTTCGTTACTCTCATAGTCCGATGGGACGGCAATCTGACACGACCGGGGAGAGATTAGGCTTTACGTGCTTTCTGAGGCACGAGGGTATCACATCACCAACTTCCAAACACCGGGCTGCAATCACACTTTGCCCGACCTCCCAGGTCGAACCCAGGATCCCACGCTCATCAGTCGCGCTTGCGAGTACGAGAAAAAAGGGGCAGTTAAATAATAGGCTGTAAGTAATAGGCAAATAGTCCACTGCTGGATATAGGTCACTCCGATGTTACGCTAGGATATCCAGTTATGGAGGCCAACAGACAACGGGTGCGGGGGCACCCTTGCCTGTATTGCACAGGCCTCCACCAGTGTCGGACGGGAATGGCCAGGTGTTCCCGGCCATTCCCGTAGCCCCCCAGCCTGAGGGGCATGCGGGGCCCGCCAGCTAGGCGGGCATGCGCCGGGAGGGTTGTGGAAGTAAAGGCTGAGCCGGTTTCCCATGGCCCTCCCATCACGGCGATGCGGGAACACCGCTGAGTTTTAGTGGGTATACTGCCACTCTGGCAGGGAGTCCCACATACTCCGTATCGTCCCCCGACGAGCGGAGATGCGTAATGTCATTTCTCAGCGGCAAAAAAAAATAGGATATCCAGTTATAAAACTTTTGATACGGCAGTTTCTAAATAGCTTCCGACTGACGATCAAGCATCGTGATTCCGGAGCCATTAGATTGTCCTATTGTGGTGAAACCGCTCGTACCACAAACATTATATCGTCGGTTAAATAGAAAAGTGGCGTTATTAAAATTTGCATTTTTAGCAAGAAATGTCATTTTTCCATTTAATCGACGATATATCTGAGTGGCGCGGGTTGTCAGTAATATTAATAACACATGTTTAATGAATATTGTTGCCATGCCTCCTAACTTTGTCCTATTTTCAACATCGTCTATAATTCATTGGATTTTGGATTTTTAGTAGAGGTCGGATAATCGAATGCATATTTACTTAAAGTTGAGGTGTTGGCTAATACGGAATCGGCTCTTTTATCACAAAAATCCCAGAATTCCGGGATCGACCAATTTAGAGTTCTGATTATAGAATCGAATGTATATTTATACGTACTTACGTTCAGGTGTTGGCTAATATGGATTGCACATTTGTATCGTAAAAATCCCGGGATTCCGGGATCGACAAATTTAGGGTTCTGAATAAAGAAGCAAACGTAATTATTTACTTACGTTCAGGCATTGGCTAATATGAAATACACTTTAGTATCGATCGTAAAAAACTCGCGATTCCGGAATTGATAAATTTAACACTTTTTTACTATAGAATCGAATGCTGGATAATGTTTTAAAGTAGGTTGCCAAACTGGCATAGTAAACGTCAGAATACGAAGTACCTAATGTTAAAAATGAATTTCGAGTAAACAAGCATATGAATAGTTATGTGATCCCGGTTTCCCGGTATTTCTTAAATAAATAAATATTTAAGAATTCGTTTCCATACCGATCCGATTAGGTATTTGTGCATTCCCGGATTTTCTGGAATGATGACAAAAGAAAACCGGCTTCCATAATTTCTTAGCCAAAAATTAACTTTAGGTAAATATGCATCCGATTATCCGATCTCTATTTATAAGATAACTATTGCGACCCGCCACTGCTCCACAAGGTTTTTACGACCTTTAAGGCGACGGCGACGATATAAGAAGTGGTGGTTGGCTCCATCGCAAAGGCATACACGAAAAACGACTAAAATTTATAATATGTAAAGATGGTAACAGACGCCAGCACATCAAGCTACTACAATCTGTCACATTTATTTAATAGAATTTCGACTTTATAGCTAGGGCATTAGGTTCAAGGTTGATTGGGAAAATCTGACAGTTTCGGGTAGGTTGACCTGCTGGTGTCTGTACATTATAGAGCTGTGTGGCAAGATACGTCGTATCGCGCAATGCAGCACTAGTGTAGGTGGAATTCCACTAGTTTTAATATCCGGCTAGCACAGTTTCATACCACAGCGGATATACGTACGTCAATAAATACTATAACAATTACAACAACTTGTACAGAGCTGTTGATGAAACTGACCATAAAACAGCTCGTTCAATTTCTTTCAAAGAGAGATATACAAAAGCATGAATTTTCTGCCAATAAAATAAAGCTGTTCATTTTGATGAGTGTGTTCACCCGCTTTCCCGTGATGGTCCACTATTCCAACGTGTTTATGACTTTGCTGGAGGTCTGGAGTCCGATAAACTAAAGATTCATAGATATCAATAAAGTTTTATCTAGAGGTTATAGTTGTTCCTACAAGTCTATTGCATGATGAATGAGGGTGTGGTAACATAGTTCTGACGCATCGAATAACCTAGATTTGATACCGAGACTGGGAATATTGACGATGACTAATTTTAAAAAGAATCGGTAGTGGCGCTGTTTTTTATTTACTTAATCCTCTTTTTGTTACGATCTCGTATTTGCAGAAGGTATTTTTGCTTTCAATGTACTTCTTAGCTTATCCTTACGATCAATTTTCGATTTAACCAAATGTTTTCTACACTAAACTCGACTATCGTTTTACTTACAAAACAGTATGTTCTACAATCTCTCTAGGGCCCTAGCACACATAAAGCGAAGATTTTTAGAAACATATACCTATTCGAAAAGCGTTTTATCGACGAATCTTTTAAAATAAGAAATTCTAAATTCAATTCTCGCGCTCAATATTTGTTATGTCGTCGTAGAGCGCTCTGCAAGCGATTGCTGGCCGATATGAAACGGAGACGTGAACGAAATACCGTTAAGGACGCCCGTCCATCGGTTTACATGGCGAGAAGAAATTCGATTTTACTGGAAGGTTTATGTTCATATTATGTTATGCAGTGTCACGCTTTTCCCTCGAGAGGTGACAACATCTGATACTAGAATCACTGAAGTAAATATCTACCGTAATTTAAATAAATAAAAAAAAAAAAAAAGATTGTTTTTCTTGAAAAGCGATGCAACAATTTTACACTATTCTTTGATAAACAAATTCAGGTTTCGGTGCGATTTCCCATATGAATTTACTCTTTATTCTAGCTACGTGAAAGCCAGTTTGTCGCATTAGATCAGAGGATAAGATCTTTGTTCTCTTACCATTATTTTCGTACATTGCAACGTTCAAGTTTCCGACAACAGCAGGTAATGGTGGGCAACAAACCTTATTTACACACGACAGCAGTAATCGGGTGAACGAACGAATGGACTGATTTTATTACCAGATCTAGAATTAGATACAGACTATTTGAAACTCTGATAAGTTTGTAAGAATATATGTTTCTATTTCAAACAAGTCAAAGTTTGTCTTTATGTAGAGAAGCGTTTTGAATGTTAAAATGTAGAAACTTATGTCGTAGCTTTGAGTAAATAAGATTAAAACAAGTTTATATTACAAGGGTACGTTTTATTGTCTCGATTTCTAGACAATAATAGGCAGTTCTCAAACTGAAACTTTGGCTATTTTCAGTCACAATTCCCACAAAGTTACAGGGATAATAATTCTTAACACGAACCGCAGTATTCCAGCTTAAAACAACTCCTACAACTACAAATTACAATTTATATAAAAATGCTGCGAATTCCAACTGCAGAATTTCATTTCATTCATTGAAATTCCGTCCAGCTACCGTCCAAAGTATACAAACACAAAGTTTTATTTATGCGTGTTACTGTGCAGCGCATTCCCGCAGCGTGACGGCAGCGTGGCAGCGGCGTTGCGGCCGCGTGACCGTGGCGGCGCATACTAAACCTACCGCAGATAAATGACGCGGACCATCGTGCATGCATGGCCTTTGTTTTGCCTTTTTATTTCATAACTTGTCCACAAAATATGGCGGGAATCTGTGCGCTGTGGAGCGAGCAATACCGTTGTTAGGTTGTCTGTGGATGGGGTAGGTGAACTGGTGATAGTTATCAATTTAAACCTTTTTGCATTATATCACTGATTTCTCTTTAATTGTAACCGACGACGGTTGACGAGCCCAACAAAATCCGAAAGCAGATTTTTCCTACTATGAACTGAACTCGACTACGGTGAGCAATTAGACTGAAAAGTTTTTAGCCTAGGGATGCCCATCCCGCGGATGACTGAGACATGATGATGTTTACGGATTAATTACTAAAAGCGTAATGATGCTAATGTCATGATGCTAATGTCAATATCTGTATTTAAAGTAAAGAGGGTATTCGCAAATTAGTAATATGCAGCGCGAGACAATAATGACACATGAAGGTACTTAGGCTCAACACTTTTCAGCCCCCTGGTATAGGACACAATCAAAGAAGCCTGTTCGGATAAAATCCAAGCTTCATCTCCGCATTATCATACATAGGTAAGTAAGGTTTAAAACAATTGGCGGACAAATCGGGAGCTTGGCTCGGATGAGCTTGGATTCAATCGTGCGTCGTGCACTATTCTATTAGACTGCAAGCTATCGGCTTCGGGTAACGGTGGTCGGACCAGAATCCCGTTAGGATAATATGGCGCAAGAGAGGAACTTGCAGCGGGATTTAGAGAAATTTCTTTAAAATCGATGCGAGGATGACAATGATTTTGATACTGTACCGGCTTCTAATTGTCCCACTGAAGAGCTAGAGGCTGTTCTCGAACAAAGAAGGAAGAAAGGAGTTCTAGACTAATGAGAGAGTTCTTTGAATTTTTCAAAACATTCTAAATATACGTGTAATATACGGTATCAAATGAGTTGAGGCACTTAAGCTGTATTAGTTTGTAGTTTTCAAGTTTCCGATATCGAGATTACGGCTTCGTTAGATCGCTCTACAGAACTAAAATTTGAAACAAAGATATCTCCTAAACTTGTGCTAGCTTCGGGAGTATTACGTTAAGGTGAAAGCTCCAGGTAGCCCACGAAATTTAAATTTTCTTACGTTTTTTGCAATTTGCAAGTCAGTATCAGGTTGTATGTTGATCTAAATATGATTCGCGACCGTAACAAATCTGTATTTATAGAATTATAATAATTAAAATCATTAATACAACTTTTTAAGTCAATAATAGGTCTTTCCCTATGAAATTGCCGATTTTTGATACCTACTAGTGTGAAAGAAATTAAGAGCAATATCTTTCATTCTATTAAGGCTCATTTTCACCACACATCACTAAACGCGTTTAACGCTAAACGAGTTTAAAACATCATTCTGTCTCTGTCATCTTCAAACGATTGAAAGAAACGGAGCGATGTTTTAAACTCGTTTAACGTTAAACGCGTTTAGTGATGTGAAGTGAAAATGAGCCTTAGAATTCCAAATTCAAATTAATTTTATATTATAGCATGACATTTAAAAAAAGAAATTAGGTGTTCATTCATTTTCCTCTGCCGTTCGATTTTCCTTTGATATCGATCTTTCTGTAACCATGAAAAAATTAAAATTGCGCACTTTTTTCGAATACGAGATCCGTCGTCGTGGCAACAACGCAACACAGACAGCACGCAAAATTAAAGACGTGTATGGACAAGGTACTGCAAGTGAACGCATGGTGCGTTTTTGGTTTGATTGTTTCCGTTCTGGAAATTTTGATCTCAACAATGAGCCCCGGGGAAAAATTTCAAATCCAACGAGGCGATGAAAAAGCCTTTAAATAATTTATCGATTCCCGTTCCCAGGATATCTATAGCAGAGGCATCAACGCACTTTCATTAAAATGGCATAAGTGCATGGACAATATTTCTTTAAAAAAATTTTTTGACGTTTTCTATGTAAATCGGCAATTTCATAGGTACCTAATAATTATAATCCTAATTAATGACTATTTCATGAAATCTTGATATTTAGGAATATACTAACTTAAGAGTTCTAGACTATAATTTTGTAAATACATATTTGTTATGGCCGCGAATCATATTTTATTTAACCAAAAAACGTACGAAAATTTGATTTCGCGGGCTACCTGGAGCGTCCCCCTTAATCTGATTTATTGGTATATGTTTTTGGAAATCGTCGATGCTTTTCTATGTTTTCCCATCTCTACATTCTCTGTTGATAATGAAAGTAGCGCAAAAGCTGAATCGCTAAATATTTTTTTCGCTCACCAAAAAATATTAACGTCCCTTATCACCTTGGCAAGATAGCTGATTTTATACGACAATCATTAAATTGACGACACTTCTCACGAGCACTTTTTGTCGCATCACCTTTTTACTTGGGCACGACAAGCGGTTTTAGATATAACCGTAACGGCTCGGATCCGAGTCAGCATTAACTTTAACGATTCGATCGTTGCCGACTAAGATAACTGGTCGACAATGCCTTACTTACGTCTTCGTATTTAGATCTTCGTGCTAAAGTAAAAGCATTTTTTTTAGTCGCATTCAAAGAACTGTTAGTTATTACCGTTGTTGGTTATTACAAGTCGGTTACCGTGTTTTGCTGATGATTTCTTCAATGGACCACACACAGTTTTCTTTAGTTTGCTTTTCGTTTGTTTTTATTTCTTATGGTGAAATACATGTATAAACTTTGAAGCGATACCCGCCAATGCTTTCTTTGAGTAAACAGTTATTAAACACACAAGAAAACAAAATCTGATGTTCATAGATTCTTTAAAATATATTTTCTTATCTGAGATACAAACAAGACTCAAGGTTCAACAAATAATTTGTAAGTAATGGCTGGTTTACACTGTGCGAGCTGCTGACTAGACAGTTGACAACTGCTCGCGTTGTGAACTCGTATATCAGTAGCTCAGCTTGCCTTGGCTGTTTTCATTATGAGAGAAGCTGCCTAGACCCTTGCGAGTTGTGTGGTTGGAAATATTATACAGGATCCTTTTGCGACTGACTTGCGAGCTACTGCCGAAAGCGTCTGAACGATTCGAGTGATGTGTGAACTGCTGCCATGCTAGTGATGGTCCCCCATCACTCGCATGGCGAGCAAGCCAAGCAGACGAGTGAAAACAATGTTAAAGTTACTCGGCTGCAAGCTACTGTCCAACTCGCAAGAGCGACTAACACGTATGATACGTCCACACAGTGCGAGTTGCTGCACTGTAGCTACGTTGGAAATATTATACAGGATCCTCTTGCGACTGACTTGCGAGCTACTGCCGAAAGCGTCTGAACGATTCGAGTGATGTGTGAACTGCTGCCATGCTAGTGATGGTCCCCCATCACTCGCATGGCGAGCAAGTCAAGCAGACGAGTGAAAACAATGTCGAAGTTACTCGGCTGCGAGCTACTGTCCAACTCGCAAGAGCGACTAACACGTATGATACGTCCACACAGTGCGAGTTGCTGCACTGTAGCTACGTTGGAAATATTATACAGGATCCTCTTGCGACTGACTTGCGAGCTACTGCCGAAAGCGTCTGAACGATTCGAGTGATGTGTGAACTGCTGCCATGCTAGTGATGGTCCCCCATCACTCGCATGGCGAGCAAGTCAAGCAGACGAGTGAAAACAATGTTAAAGTTACTCGGCTGCGAGCTACTGTCCAACTCGCAAGAGCGACTAACACGTATGATACGTCCACACAGTGCGAGTTGCTGCACTGTAGCTACGTTGGAAATATTATACAGGATCCTCTTGCGACTGACTTGCGAGCTACTGCCGAAAGCGTCTGAACGATTCGAGTGATGTGTGAACTGCTGCCATGCTAGTGATGGTCCCCCATCACTCGCATGGCGAGCAAGTCAAGCAGACGAGTGAAAACAATGTCGAAGTTACTCGGCTGCGAGCTACTGTCCAACTCGCAAGAGCGACTAACACGTATGATACGTCCACACAGTGCGAGTTGCTGCACTGTAGCTACGTTGGAAATATTATACAGGATCCTCTTGCGACTGACTTGCGAGCTACTGCCGAAAGCGTCTGAACGATTCGAGTGATGTGTGAACTGCTGCCATGCTAGTGATGGTCCCCCATCACTCGCATGGCGAGCAAGTCAAGCAGACGAGTGAAAACAATGTTAAAGTTACTCGGCTGCGAGCTACTGTCCAACTCGCAAGAGCGACTAACACGTATGATACGTCCACACAGTGCGAGTTGCTGCACTGTAGCTACGTTGGAAATATTATACAGGATCCTCTTGCGACTGACTTGCGAGCTACTGCCGAAAGCGTCTGAACGATTCGAGTGATGTGTGAACTGCTGCCATGCTAGTGATGGTCCCCCATCACTCGCATGGCGAGCAAGTCAAGCAGACGAGTGAAAACAATGTTAAAGTTACTCGGCTGCGAGCTACTGTCCAACTCGCAAGAGCGACTAACACGTATGATACGTCCACACAGTGCGAGTTGCTGCACTGTAGCTACGTTGGAAATATTATACAGGATCCTCTTGCGACTGACTTGCGAGCTACTGCCGAAAGCGTCTGAACGATTCGAGTGATGTGTGAACTGCTGCCATGCTAGTGATGGTCCCCCATCACTCGCATGGCGAGCAAGTCAAGCAGACGAGGGAAAACAATGTCGAAGTTACTCGGCTGCGAGCTACTATCCAACTCGCAAGAGCGACTAACACGTATGATACGTCCACACAGTGCGAGTTGCTGCACTGTAGCTACTCAGTAGGCCGACTCGCACGCTGTGTAAACTAGCCGTAAGTATATGTTACCTAGCATAATCAAAATCGGTTCTGTATTTTTAATCCCACCCACAATGTATCTTAAATTAATCCACAAAGCTTGCCAGGATAATTAATAAACTAGCTGATACATAAACTAGCGTCTTATATTACTTTTTTTTCAGAGTGGTCGCATCTATTTTACTCTGGGGACGCGTCGGGCACAGTTGATTAAAGAAATTAATTGTTTATCGTCGACGGAGACGTGCTGCGAATATATTTAAAACTGAAAGACACTGGAAATTTACCCAGTGTAAGGTTGGCAAGTTCTCTTTACGGTAGGAGGAACGGAGAAAAACATCGCTATATCTACTACAAGTACAGGTGTTTTACAGCAAAGCAATTTTCGTCATAATAAGCTCCAAAAAGTATAATTTCCTCTTAAGCACAATGTGTTACATTTGCGAGACATGTCCTTTGAACATATTTTAGCACAAAGCTGAGCAGTGCGCTGCACAAAGAGGGCACTTGTCATAATATACATTACAACAAAAATATGAGACAGCACCTGTTACCCGGACATTTATATTTACGTTCCAAACATGGCTTGCGGGAATGTTGCAAATTTAGAAGTTCACAACCCTAAACCCCGGGAAAGAATATTAATCATACCGTCCAGTGGCGGATAATGGGAGAAAACAGATTGTTTGTTGTCCTGTTTCTGGGATATCGTCTGATAACAGGGCTATCAGTATTAATCAGGAAAAGGACCAACAGATTTTGAGGCCTTGAGAGACATCACTTATCAGTCTCGAAGATCCTAAGATGTATGAGTAGCCCCATTACACAGACCGAAACAACCGATCCGAAAGGTAAATTGCTATACTTACCAACGCTTTTGGTGATCGCAGTATAGCGTGCAGTAGGAGCTTGCCAAAAACTACAAAGCAAACAGTACAGAATATAGAGCATAGTAAAGTTGATAAAAATGGCAGCCCTAACAAAGTCCCGGGTAGTATATTCGTGGAAAGTTTCGATGTCGCCCGGACGTGACACGTATTTGAAAGAAAGTAGGTAATATGGTTATGTACGAAATTTTACCTGCGAGACGACCACCTCGGAATACAAGATAAAGATATTGATTTAATCAGTGACGCGGTTTGCCTTAAAACCAGGCCAATCGCCACGTCAACGGGACGTCAACGAGAACGAGATGACGGCGCCGAAGTATCGATACATATCTACTATGGCCGAGTGTCCATCGCACGCAGTCACCGGGACGTCCCTCACATTCGGTTCGAATAACATAATCTCGTTTCTCGTTGACGTGCCATTGACGTTGAGAGGTGGACAAATATTGTAAGTGTGAATGAATTGTCAATAGTTAAACGAAAACGATCCAACCCACGTTACACCTAATGTGGGTTGGATCTTTTTCGTTTAACTATGGACGATTCAGTTTAGAGGATGAGTATTTGGGACACCAACGGCAGTTTCCTTCGCAAAGATTGGTGATTTCAATGCCCGGTTGCACCACAAATCACGCAACATATCATTTTAGAACGAGTGATAAACTTGCAGAACAATATTTTAAATTTATTTAGCGCTATAGCGTATTCAGTGATTTGTTATGCAAGCGGGCCAAAGTATTATAAAATTGTATGACAGTTATTGGTAGTGGTTCATTAGGAGATCCGATTTCAGCAGTAGATAGATGTTTATATGAGCAAGTGTGAATTAGGTCTAAGGGCTATAACCTTTTAAATGAAGATGATACATACAGTCTGGGGCTACACAATACCTATATATAGTTGCCGGCACTAGTCGTGAGCACAAATTCCAAATGAAATGTTTGTTGTTGCCAACGTCAACGGGCTCTTGTATTCTGTTTTCTACCTGTACATAAATAAGCTTTATCTTATATTAACCTCATTGCCCCTGCCCGTGTACGAATCGCCGTAATAGGAAAAAAGATTTGTAAGTTTTAAAAGTTCAATTTTGCTCACGACTCGTGCCGGCAACTATACTGGATGACTTTTTTACCGTCTTCAAAAAAATAGGCTATAATAGGTGAACGGAATCGAAACCTATGACATAACTTTTTTTTAGAAAAAAAAAAAAAATCTAATCATATTGAATTCATTCATTTGAATTTCGATATTTTTTAACGATCTATAAAGTATTCCAAAATTTCTGTTTTTATTGTTCTAGTTTATTTCAAATGTGTTTATTGTTTATTGATAGAGCAATTTCTGTCTAAGCTATTGAAAAAACAAAAAAGAAAATAGGTATGCCATAGGCTTCTCTACTCCGTTCACCTATTGTTTTATCAAGACGGTAAAAAGCTAGGTATACTAGGCCCACTTGCGCGTTCATGGGTTATCTTAGATAACTCGGAGTAAACAGCTAATTCAGGGTTAATCGTTATTCATCTTGCGCCACCTAGAGTTACAGGTCAACTTCTAAATATTTAACTCACCGATGTGGGAGAGTTAGCGTAAGTAATGTCAAAACAAATTGACGTTGTTAGGTACCGCTGATAACCTATTTTAACGACTTCTTGTATATTATTTTGTTCGGCATACGTGAAAATTCGGTACTATATCATCAGGCAATATATTCATGAACTCATCTAGAAATAAATACAAATTATAAAAACCTTAAACATCTTTTTCCATCTGTCGTTTTCATCAATCAATAAACTAAATCTCCAGGGAAACCACATACGTATTGTATGTGGTTTCCATGGAGATTTAGTACAAAACGGTTAAAATGATATCGTAATGTAGAATAAAAGAGATGATGGATAGGTATACAATTTCCGTTCATTAATTTTTGATCGGATTGCATATCAGGGCATAGACATTACATTTCTCTTTTGTGTTTCGTCTATTGAACAGCAATGTTCCCAACTCAAAAAACACTAATGGAAGATTAACTAACCCGGTGTTACTTTTTAGTGGCGCAACGCGTAATAAGAGTTAAAATGTAATACATAACTCCGAGTTTATAAACTATACATTTATGAATTTAACCCGATTAAACGTGCAAGTGGGTCTTATTATAAGGATAAGGCTGTGGTACTTCATATTTGGAATAATATAAACTAGCTTTTGCCAGCGGTTTTGCCCGCGTGGATGTTAGAAATTATCCCACGGGAACCGTACATTTTCCGGGATAAAAAGTATCCTATGTCCTATTCCAGACTATCTGTGCTAAATTTCATCCAGATCCATTCAGCCGTTCTGCCGTGATTGAGTAACAAACATATTCACAAACTTTCACATTTATAATATTAGTAGGATTAGCTATCAAAAATATCAGAGATAAAAGTGATAGAGGTAACCGAATGCCAAAAACAATTTCTATCAAGTTATTGAATGCAATAGATCTGAAATTGAAAACGAAGATATTATTCTATTGATGGCTAGATATTCAGAACTGCGTTCAATTTATTAGCTGTTTCTGACAGTTCGTTAAGCTAATAAAAGGAGAAAATTGTGGATCGAATGTCTTTAGATCTTTTCGAGATCATAAATATTTGAAGCCTTTTCAATTTCTTCAAGTTCGTGAACTTTGGTGTCGTATCTCTTGATACAATAAATTATTAATCCTATTAAAAATATAAATGCGAAAGTTTGTATGGATGGATATTGGCAGAGATAGGATAAATAGGCTACATTTTGTTTATCCCGGTAGTTCCCGTGGGATAAGTTCCGACATCCACGAGGGAGAAGCCGCTGGCAAGAGCTAGTTCGAAATATTTAAAGTTTTAGAGCTTCGTTCGAGTGGGCGTAATCATTTTGCTATTGTTCATCCATCTTTTTTGCACTTAACTCGATTGCTTTTATTAAGTTCATAAAAGGGCCACTGTAAGTTAAAAATTAAAAAGCTTATTTCACCTGGGAATACATTAGATTGAGCTTAGTGAAGCACTATGAAGATTGGATGACTTGGCAAGGTATAGAAATGAACCTGCATCAAAGGATGATTAACTATCTGTTAATTGAAAGCTCATTTAACACATGTTTCACCGCATTATCTTTTAGCCGAACATTTTCTAACCTCGCCACAGCGACACAAAAAAATTGCGACAAAAAACATCACCAAATAATTTCAGAATTAAGTAACTCGGATTATTTTCGGAAAAAAATCCCAGCGGCTTTATTTTCGAAGACTCGCGGTACATATTTACATGGCGGGGGACTTAATAACAAGCGTTGCCGCTTCCCCGCATTGTCTAGAGAGGAGAGACTGTCGCTCCCTTCATTTTTAT
This sequence comes from Dicycla oo, assembly GCA_948252095.1. Lineage (NCBI taxonomy): Eukaryota > Metazoa > Arthropoda > Insecta > Lepidoptera > Noctuidae > Dicycla > Dicycla oo. The sequence goes on from OX411716.1 coordinate 22,672,747, forward strand.
GTGCTCATAATTCCCCTGCCTTTTAGTAACACAGCAGACATCCTTTATTCACGTAGGTATTTGACTCATCCCTTATTGTTCTTTTTTCATATCTACGCTATTACAACGTTTGTTCATATTTATTGTAGCATGTGCTTTTGCTGTGTTTCAGGGGGATTGACGAACTGTGACGTTATGAAACAATGATATCAGATTCGGGCTGAAAGTTTTGTGTAAACAAAAGGAATTTTATTAATTTCGTAATAATTTAATATAGAAAATATTAAGTAATTGAGTTTCAGTCTGTTTATAATTACGAATTTGTATACAAAAAGTTGTATATTATAATAAAGTTCGCGTTAATATTTTTAATTATATTTACGAAAATCCGCCCAACATTTTTATTATTTAATTTGTATTAAAATAATACACATACATCACACCTTCTTCATATGGGGGTGAGCAGAAAGCACAGAACGCCACCTGCTTCGTAGCAGGTGGCGCGACGCGCCTTAGGATCGTTCCTAAGGCGCGTCGCTCACTGGTAAGTCGAGGCGAGGTAGCGGAGGCGTCGCGGCACGGTCGAGGCGTGGTCTTTATGTAGAGTCGAGGCGCGGGCGGCTATGCTTTCTTCTCAAATTCCAATTAATTTTTTCCGAATCAAAATGACAAAATGGCGGTGGAGTTGCGTCGCGGTCGGGCACAGCGCCCCCTCCGCGCCCCCACTTCGATCCCGCGCCGCCGCCAACTCGCCCGTGCCGCGACTCTAGTATACGAGTGCACTGCCATTTATTCCTAAAGAAAACGTAAATGCGGCGTGCTCGCTCCCCTCATTTTCACGCTGTTCACCAGCGATATCCCGAAAAGTAAAAAGGCGCAGTTAGCTCTGTTCGCAGACGACACGGCCATTTACTATTCGGGCAGGGACCAACACCCGATATCTCGCACTCTCCAAACCGCAGTCGATAATCTCGGCGCCTGGTTTAGGAAGTGGAGAATCGAGGTCAATCCCGACAAGAGTCAAGCGGTTCTCTTTCTGAGACCGCGTCGCACTCGACTCCCCCCCCGACCGATCACCATGTTCGGCAAGCCGATCCCTTGGGAGACGCGAGCCAAATACCTCGGTGTGACCCTCGACCACCACCTCTCCTTCGCTGAGCACATAAAGCAGGTGCGTTCGCGCGCCGCTTTCGCTCTCGGTAGACTCCACTCCGTTCTGAATGCACGTAGCAAATTGTCACTTAGGTGCAAATTGCGCATTTATACAGCGTGCATTCGCCCCATCATGACCTATGCGGGTTCAGTGTTTGCGCACGCAAAACCTCACCTCATTCATAGGATGCAGGCCCTCCAAAACCGTTTCCTCCGAAAGGCAACGGGAGCCCCTTGGTTCGTTCGGAACGAAATCCTCCATGTCGATCTCGACATTCCCACCATCTCCCAGTTCTTGAAACGCAATTCCAAGCGTTTCTTCGACTCAGCCACCAACCATCGCAACCCTCTGGTTGTCGAGGCGGCTAGCTATGTCCCCTCTCTTATTAGTAAGGTCCGCCGCCCCAGGCTTGTCCTCTCAGATCCCGACGACCCCATAACTCTTCTCCAGGAGAGCAGTAGGGACCGTAGGAACAAAAACAAATCGACATTCCGACCTCGCCGCCGAGGTCCCTCGCGACGACCCCGTAATAATGGTCCTCCCCCCCGTCCCTTGCTCGGGTATGATGTGCCAGCTGGTGGCGTAGCTGAGCCTGTAGCTTTAAACTCCCCTGATAATAATAATTCAAATCTGATCCAGCCTGTCCCATCTTGCTGTCCTCCCCCCAGCGACGCCCTAAGCCGAGGCCCGTTCCCCACAGGGGGAGCCCTTAGCGTGTAGTCGCTTAGTCTGTAAGTTTTTTGCCCCTGGCTGGAGGCTTTGAGTTTTTCTTAAGGCAGCCACAGGATAGTCCGGTTAAGTAGTCTCGACCTCTCTAGGTCAACTACGAGATGCCATTCATAAAAAAAAAAAAAAAAAAAAACGTAAATGCGGCGCGCCGCTTGTGCGCTCACGCCCTGACGCCGCCTCGACTGTAGCTCAGCTCGTGTAAGCGGTGCGGGGGTAGACTTTCCACGCCTCGACTTACCAGTGAGCGACGCGCCTTACATACTTACTTCTTTTGCCTCAAGCGCAATGTGTATTGTATTTAGTACAGATTTTTCAACTGCTAAATCTCGTTAGATTAAATGTATGTAGACGTCAGAATTATTCCTTTGTTAGTTATCAAACACAATCGCGACTAAATAACATATCACTGTACAAACATTTAAAACAATATGTTTTAGAGAATGTCCTAAATCCAATTTAGCGGTAAAATCCGAGGTAAGTTCTCTCGTCTATTTTGTTTCTCATACATTATTCAAAATTATTCCGAGTGAATTACATGTTGCATGTGTGCGCGTGTACGAGTTTGTGCGACTTCTTGTGTATATTGTGACGTGTGTTTTATGGCAAGTTTGTTCGCATAATAAATGTGGGCGCTGCCGAAGGGTTAACTGAGTAAAGCTAGGTCTTTGCTGTAACTGTAACGTGGACTTAGGTTGGGGATATTTTGTTTATAGTGTAGATTTTTCCCTATTCTAATTTTATTTAAATAATAATGAGTTCATGTTAGCTATCAGGCAGATTAGTTCCGACTAATCCACAACTTCAGTGTGAACTAGAATCCACCTTTTGTACTAATCAGAGGATCATTCATAATATCTAATCAGACACCAAAAAATATAGAACAGTGCCCCTTATTCTGGACGGTCATCCGAGTACTGTGGCAATCCCCAGTACCTGCTTCAATGATCTTGTAGCTGTGCAGCTGTGTGCAAATCAATACATGATTGTATCAACATCTGGGAAACGACCCTTAGCTTTTTATTTCTAAGAAATAAATGTAAAATATAATATAAATAATATAATATAATGTATGTAAAATATATATATCTGCATATTATGAGATGTAGCAGTAGATACCTACGATATCGCAATTTTCGCAATCGCAAACTGTTGCGTATTCGATATTTATAAATTGCGAGTGTCGTTCTTGAATAGATTTCCTCTTTCTTGAATTCTGTTGCAACAAGTTAAATACATACCATAATATTTATAAAGTAGGACCTACATATGCACTCAGTAATTTATATTGGACGACGCTTCAGACCAAATAAAAAAACCAAGATATAGCGCTGCGAACCACCAGTGAAGCATGCGCAAAACTACACCTCGCTCTGTTCATACAAGCTCACACGCACATATTTACACACCAAACTACAACTAAACTACACCTCACTAAGCGCACACATGTTTACGAAACCGGCCTCACGTCACTGTTGACAGCGCTTGGTTTTTTATGGGTCTTAGCACATCGCCGCGAAACCATAGCAGCGAAACCGCAGTAGTTCAGTTCAACTGACTCGCATGATGTTCCGCTACTCGAGTAGCGGAATATCATGCGGTTTCGCGGTTTTGCTGTTTCGCGGCGGAGATGTGCTAAGGCCCTATTGGGTCTGAGGGACGATGCACCATTTTTTAGACAGTCATCAATCGAAACAGGACATAACTAAACCTTTTTCATTTCAGTAATTTTACTTAGTTCTTGTCATGTCCAACATAATGTACAGACGCCAGCAGGTCAAGCTACCCGAAACTGTCAAATCCCAATCAACCTTGAACCTAATGCTGTAGCGATAGTTGAAAATCTATTAAAGAAATTTGACAGATTGTAGTAGCTTGATGTGCTGGCGTCTGTACAAGTAGCTATATATTGCAACAGACATAATAAATGCCAAACCCCGTTATCGAAACAAACTGTACCACAACCTATGTCTACTAAATAAATTATTTCATCGCCCAAACTGCGGTAAGCACAATGTACATACCAAACAAACTTTACCAACCCTATTCCCGCTACAGTATTGGTATTTCGTAACAATACAGCAACAAACACGCGATTCCGACAAGCCATCACCCGTGGGGTATTTTAGACCGCGTAGGTATGTGATGTTTTCGACCTCACGACCAACAGATGCATATACATAATTATAATCGAGAACGAGGATATCAGGTTCACAGCAGCTTCCTATAATCACGAAATAGGGGAAACAGAAAACCCAATACGAGTATAGGCAAACTGAAACATATAACATAACAATCACAATGCTTGAATGCACCAGAGCTTTCAAAACGCTAACTTTGTCTGATCAAATTCAAACTCAAAACAGTGCATTGTGTTTGTATCCGGTGAGATAGTACTGAATACTGATTCTAGATAAGAGCTCCAACTTGCTAAGCTTTATGAATAGTATATATTTGAACCGGTGTGGCTATGCTTGCACTGCCTCTGCAGAAGACCAAGCGGTTTCGCGCATTGCTAATAGGTATTTTTGCCGAAAACTCGTTTGCACTAGTCTTCATCAGTGATATGCAGCTTGTAGACCTATTTTCAACATTAGGCCCATACGCAGTACGTCAAGGAACGCCATGTGAAACGCAAAATGCGCTTAGAATGATTATCATATCCTAATTAATATTATAAATGCGAAATTGAGTTTGTTTGTTTGCTTGTTTCTGATCGGATTTGGATGAAAATTGGAACATGGGTAGACCATGACCTGGAGAAGGACATAGTCAACATTTCATCCTGGATTACAGACGATGTCGCGGACAACAGGTAGTTCTATGGTAAGGGAATGTCAGTTTTCGCAAGACAAACATCTTTGAGACGTAGCTCAGTTTTGTCTGATCGTGAGATTAACAGATTACCGATGCACGGTGGCCTTACGTTCAGCAAAGTATTGTATACGATACGAGTAGGTTTTCTGCAAGTATTCTGTACTGCAGATCTGTAGAAGAAACATGTAGGTCAATATAATTAATAGGTACCGACAGATGCCGTTTGACACCGATATTTATTTCAATTTGAGCACTGATACCGGTGCGAATGGAAACGATATGTCAGCTTATTTTCACAGTAAATTTATGAGCGGACTAATGGGTGATATAAGTTCTTACTGATAGGTTGTTGAGTAACGTTTACTCCCAAATTTTGTTTATTCTCATTAATTAAGCGCCATTTTTAACACCAACAGTGGATTTGACACGTCGATTTTTCAGGAATGCCCTGTGAAATGAAATAAATCAAGCGGGATTATAGCAGATTGCTTGCAGAGTCATCTTAGAGCTGTCAAAAATAGAGGCGAATGAAAATCGTATTCCCATTATATTGACAGTAAAACTTTAGTTTAATCAAGACCGCTGTACCGCGCCTTAGGAATGCGCGGCGAGGCGGGGTGCAGCGCTGGCGAATGAGCGGTGGGACGCCGTGATCGTTGACTAATGAGCGGCATGCACTGCCCCCCGTCTCGCCGCGCACATACCTACGGCGCGGAATAGCGGTCTTGGTCAAACTATATCAATCAATTTTATGACTGGTATTATTACCAGTTTTTGCATAAACGTGCAATCCTGTTTGGGATTAATAATACCGCATCAATGCCTACGTTGATGCACATACCAAGAACATTGAGCCACAGGTAGGTCAGTTCTGTCGGGCTTATAAGCGTGACAGATATGACACATACTCACATGTAACAGTGTGTGTTCTTGCCATGTTATAACATAATGCTACAAAGTATACCTACTATACGGGTAGGTATACAACTGAATTGCGCCGCGTGATTGCAGACTCGACATGTCTTTGCTGAATACTGATTAATTGCCTAAAGCGAGAGCTTCCGACAGTACAAATGCTTGGTGTAAATTATTACAATCCTGTGTCAGCGTATATTGTAATTGTATATTCGCTTTTAAGTAATGTATGAAAGCTGCAATAACTTCTACAAAATTACCTTCCCAAAAATACCTTACTGCAAGATTAGAACCCAAGGAAAAGGCATCCCCTGCCCGTCCTATTAATAACCCTACGACAAATTTCAGTCACGGCGCATCCCCTGGTCCCTACGGCCCGGGTCGGCGATTAATTCTTTAATTAACCCTACAGCGGCGCGGGTCATTGGCGCCGCGAATTAGAAGAAATGGCGCCGAGATAACTCTGCGAACGCACTCGCCATTAGTCTCCATTCAAGATGGCACCCAGTTAAATAGAATAAAAGGAATCCTGGGCTGTAGGAATATTATTAACTCGCTGTGTAAACTGGCCGCCTCAGTTATGGGCATTGCGGAGATAGTTGAGGTTCAAGAGTATTTGTAGTGCATTCTGAAGTTAGATGTTGTTAGCATTATTATATACTACGGTATCTTAGTTGTGTATTTGGTCTAAGCTTCACTTTCCCGTGCTAACATTATTACGGGGCAGGTGGTCTCAAGAAACTTGTCGATAGTGAGATTCTAGAGTCGAAGCTTAAATGAGTTTTCAAAATGAAGTTTCCTTAATTAAGGTTTTCACTTCACCTGTGGTATGAGTTCTTCTTCTTCTGCCTTGGTAATTAATTAATAAATATAATAAATACTTTATTTCAGACCATGGTGTCCATTTTGCTAGTAACAATGTTCTTATAGACTGGTGTTAGTAATACTTAAAACTACCCACAATAAAATCTATAAAAAGAAGGTAAACTCAACAATCACTACTGCGCCATTCCATGACACATGGCGCAGCAATGACAGATGTAACTACAGTCCAGCCGACTAGCGATCATCCTAAGAATGCTGTTGGCGCTGGCGCGAACTCTACGCACCAGGGCTGCGCACCTTTTACCTACGCATCGTAGCATAAAAGCAGTCTACACAATGTTCAGCAAACATCCCTGATGCTGCATTACAGAATCGCCGCAGCTCCATCAGCACCTAAATGAATGCCTGCTTGTGGTGACTGGTCGTCTTGCTGACCTTGGTTTTGTGATTGTTATTAGTAATTAATTAACTCTTATTTAATTTATTTTACTTCGATGGTCCTAGTTTATTATTTGTGCCTTCGAGTTACTGCTACATATATGGCTATATGTAAGTGGGCACGCTCTTTATGCCTAGAGGCTTTTATTTAGTTATAAAGTTCTGTTTACCTTTTTAGTTTTGTATTTTTATTTCTGCTTGAGTATAGTTTTCGATTTTTTTTTTCTTTTTTTGGTATATTGGCGTGTGCTAGCTGACTTATGACAATGAATTTAATTTAATCTCATGTTTTGCTGCGTAATTCTTAAATTATTTTGCGCAGTGCTGTATACAATCATTTTTTTTTTAAACGAACAGACAGCTGTGTTGCTGGGGTGTTTGTTGCGCTACTTCTTCTCCCCAGCTAAATCACTAGGAAGTGGTGAAGGGGGGGCATTTTGAGGGACTGTCTTATGTAATTTTGACGTTCGAAAAGTGCTGATTCTCAGCCTAGTTTGAATAAATGACTTTTGATTTGATTTGAATTGAATTGGACTCGGAGGACACTGTAAGACTTTACTGACTTTTTGTAATTAGTATCGTAAGTCAGATAGGTCACATTGGGTGTTGCGGTGTGAAAACGACTGAACCGTACAACACGTAACCGCAGCTTTTACCTTTCCGAGCCGTTATTTCTAACTCCATTTTTCCTATACCCAAAACTATCCAAGTAATAAATCTACAGTATATATACGATTACATGCTAGTATGTACTAGGTAGGTAGGTTAGAAATTCCTCAGGGCCCGACACGGCAAGCAGCTACCGTGTCGGACTGATATTCTAGTATGCGGAAGTTGTAGCGTAATCATTTCAAACTTAAGATAGATTTATTACTTTGGATAATATTGAGAAATAATTATGTCAGGTGCTTTAATATATCATATCGTGTTACCGATTGAACGATAACCGCTGCAATAGGAATTTATTGTTAGGAATCGCGACGATTTATACAAACAGAGATCAGCAGGCTCGACTCTTGCATATATCATATATCCAAAAATATTTGAGTGGCCTAAAGATCTTTCATATCTGCGGGGTAATTGAGTAACACACATTGAAATGACTGCAATTTATCGCAATGGGTTTCCTTTTTACAGTTCACCCACGTTGAATGCATTATTTACGTTGTTGAGCAGACGAATTTTTCAAACATATGAAGCAATGGATTAGCAATATCCTTAAGAACTCTCGGACGCAATTAGGATGCTGGTTGAGTTAGCAGTGAGGGATTGATTTACTGTGTAAAATACACCCATGCTAACCTGCGGGGGGATTACGCCACACGCTAACAATTGCCTTTCATTTTGACAATTCGACAACATTCATTGGGTTATTTCTATCTGCCTAGCTTTTTCCCAACTATGTTGGGGTCGGCTTTCAGTTTAACCGGCCGCAGCTGAATACCAGTATTTTACATGGAGCGACTGCCTATCTGTCCTCCACAATTCAGTTACTGGGTAATACGACACCCCTTGGTAAGACTGTTTGTCAGACTTTCGGGCTTCTGACGACCCGTGACGACTGTCACAAGATCCACGAATGACAATCGGGGCCAAAAGCTTAACGTGCTTTCCGAGGCACGGAGGAGTCGCGGTATGTAAAGATGGTCACCCATCCACAGACCAACCCCAACAAGTGTAGTGTTAACCTGATGGATCGACCGCTGCGGCTTTTATTACTTAGCCTCGAGCTCCTCTTTTCTTCTTCATTCATTGCACTATTTACGTTGTCGAATAGACGAATTTATTAAACATATTGAAGCAATGGATTAGGAATTTCTTTCAAATCCTTCAGATTGTGAATGAAGGTGTGTTACGCAAATGGCGTGGCGGCGTGCTGGTTTAGAATTCAAGAGTGTAAAAAGGGACCAAATGATTCCCTTGTCTGGAATTCAGCATTTCAATAAATCCGAGCAAAGCGTGAAGGTTCCGCGCCAAAGGCAAGCAACCCTCTCTCCCGGGGGAGTCGCAAATACTTCGCTAAGTAGCGCTAATTAACGTTTAGTCTACGTCACAAGCGTACGACACTTGAGCCGCAATGTGTTTCGCGCTGTTAACTTTGAAAGAAACTATATTGATGTCTGTAGAACTTATGCATTTATATGATGCTGTAAGACTCTCAGACAATATATCCCCCTTATTTACACACGTAGCTTAAAGTATACATTTTTTTTAATCGTCTCTTAACTTTATGCAACGTTTATATACGTAAATAAGGGGACTTATGTATAGTTATTTTCTACGTGAAATGAGATGATGTCGAAATACAAAATAAATAAATTGAATTTATGACTTCTTTCTGTTACAAACAATAATAATATTAACAAGCCAATATAAATGACTTATTTTACTAACGTAGTCTAACGATCCTTACGTTTTACATAATTATAATTAGTACGGGATAACGGGACCCGTCGCCACGGAGGGTTATGAAGGGTGTGTAATAGGACAACGAGTTCCATGTTTAAAGGCATAAACGGTAATAAATTCAAATATAGAATGTGGATATATATATATTTTTGAAATACAGAGTGTGATTTTTGTATAAATGAAAATGAATTAAGTATTGAAACAAGAGATGAAAGCGTGATATTGTAATGCTGTTTTATCTACACTACATCGTCAATTTCTGATTATGAATTCAAAAATAGTACCATAATAATAATAGACTTTATACATGTACCTACAACTCAAACAAAAATAAAAAGTTTTATTATGATACAGATTTCTAACAACATAATGCTATACAATAACTTTTTTCTATTAAAGTACACTTCGGATCGACCAAGGAGTTTTAAATTCGATTTTTATCATTGTATATGGGGACCGCGCTAGGGCGTAACCACAGTGACGTAATCATAAAACCATAGTGGTTTCCAAGCCATTATTGTGTTTGTTTACTATTTGCTAACTTTGTTTTTTTTATTTAAATAGGTAACTACCTATTGCATGAGTGTAGATAGTGTATGAAACTGCACATAACTAAGTATTATAACACTCATGTGATAATATTAAAAACCCCTCATTATGCAACAGTTTCATAAACTACTATTATTGCATGAGATAATATGTATTATGTAGTTTTACATTTCATTGTAGCAGCGCTTGTCAATCGTTTGTGACTTTCTTGTTTTGTTTTTTTTTTTAAACATACATACCTACCAACAACACTGATATAAGTATTTGGATTGTCAGTTCTGTACCACTCCATTAACCAAAACACAATTCACACCACAGCTAAAACTTACTTACCCCTTACCACCAGCAGCAAAAATCTTTCGAACAATCTTTCCCTATTCCCACCTGTCCTCATTCTTTCACTCTCGCACCAAATCTCTAAACAACAGCAATAGAACAATTAAAGAGCAATAACAAGCCAGCAGCCGCAGCTCCCGAGCAATAAATTGCACGAGCTAAGCTGCACGCGAAAGTTGGCAAGATGTATACGAGCCAGATTATACTGCTATGCAAATTCTGTAGATGTGAACTTCCTAACTTCGGATATTAACATAGCTCGCGGTGGTTGGAACGTTTTCGTCGGCACGTGTGTGGTATTTGTTTTTGAGGTATGAAACATTGTGTTGTGTTTATTAGCGGAGAATTCCTTGCCTGAACTGTGAGACCTGCTAATGATACGGGGGAATAAAGCTAATAAATGACATGTTTTTTCCGTCGCAGAAGGTATTTTGTAAGGTACTTATAGATTATCAGTTTGGCTGTAACAAATATGTCAAAAGAACAATGGCAGAATTTGGTCTGGACTATTTTTTTGGCATTCATAGATTTCATATATGTGAATCAAATTTAATTAATTTTCTACGATTTTTCAATTATTCACTCCTTAGGATTTGTTCCTATAATATAATAATGTTAGTGTGTCAAATTAAATATTTTAATTTCTCAATTGATGAATCCTCGCGCCAATATTCGTTATCGCAGCGCCCATGAATCGGAACTTTCTTTAGTTTTCTCGCAAAATGACCGATAGATGGCGTCAGCCCGTGTGTTCTTCCCGCCGGCCGCAAAGAGACATGGCGAGTGCTAATCGCCCCGCCTTTTGAATATTCCTTTTTTGATGAAACCTTGACGATACTCGTAAAATAAATGGACCTGCATCTGTGCTTCATTGAGGACTTACAGTGCAGTGTTGATTTTTGGAGTTTCAACCATTCCACCGGTGGATTTAAGAAGATTTGCTCGCCGGCCGGCAACTACAGACCTACAAGCCATCACGCACGCATGAACGAGATATCTTCCCATCTCCCTGGGTCTGAGTGGGATCTCTGGATTGTAAAGGTACGTGGGCATGTTTAGCTGCTATTAATTCTATGGTATTGGTTCCTCGAGGATTCATCAATGGGGAAATTATTTTATTTTTGAAGTCCGCCATTACGTCTTTGAGTTAAGTGTTTTCTCACATCACTCTAATAAAGGTGCAGGCTATTTACACGCCTCACCGAAATGTTACCATTAAAATAGTAATGCAATTTATTTTTATCAATATTAAACGAATGTTCGATATAATCGACGTATCGATCGACGCATGTAGCTGGTTTTGATTTTAACATAATTATTGAAATACTCTATTCTTTCGTCTTTAATCAACTGACATCTTCGTCTTCACTGTAGGCTGCTGCGCACACACTATGACTTTAGTGTTGTATCTAGGATGGGCCAGACGTCAAGGACATATCTCAGCACCAGCAGATTTTCTTGATGAGATAATAATACGAGAGGAGGAATAAAATAAATATGATTAACAAAATGTGATTTTTATTTGACCTAACATTAGGTATACACCCTCAGTTTTAGTGTTTACGGGGCAAGTGCATTTTTTTTTAAATACGCGCCCTGCTTTCATAAACATATTACAATTGAGTACTACTCTATACCGAAGGTTAGAATTTATTTGGGTTTTTCTCATTTTATCCGTAAATACTCTTATCCTCAGTTAGACCACACCATATTATCAATTTCTTTATGATTTAATTTCAGTCTGCGATGATTTATAGATAAATTGTTGTTTGACGTTCATTCATAACCTACAAATTCAAACACTGAAATCTTTTTGTTCCGGCTTTCCCAAATGAAAGTAGTCTCATTTATAGATTCTGGAGCTGACGCCAAATCTTTTAACATATTTTTCATTACGGACGCTTCAATTTGATCCCAGACAATTCTTTGTATGGAGACATGCCATTGTTCTTTGCATAAGTAGGATTTTATACAGGGTTATTGGTAAAACAACAACAACCTCTTAAGGGGTCATTGTACTCATCATTATGAACAACTTTTACTATGGGACCAAACCTGAAATCGAGAAAAAAAATCAGCTGTTCATTACCTACATTTTGACGAATATATGCTAAATATGCTAACATAAATGTACTGAACAGCTGATTTTTTTTTTAAGAAAAACCCATAAATAGTCAGTTATGGGGACTGCCGACAGAAGTGAAATTTTGTCACCGCAACATGCCACATTTTTCCACTACCAAAAAATCGCTCAACGCGCCAAATTTTTCACTTCAATAATAAAGAATTCAATAAATGCCAGCTATCTTTTTCCCAACCCTCATTGCTATAATAAGTCTGTCATGCTTCCCATCTATAGATCCTACCATTATCAGATCTGCAATGCTCCCCACGTGCCTGACTCCTGAGTGATACGGCAACAGTTGCGCGCGACATAAACTACGCTCACATCTCGCATTCCTAATACCATCCATGACGTTAGATTCGACCGTGTCTCATATGGAAACACTTCCGCATTCGCAGGGTTAATATCAGTTAAAACTTTTGGGTTATAGCCGTTATTTTGTAATGTCATTTAAAGTCATTTTAACTTAAAGTTGTATCCTCCGGAGTTGGGGTCCGCTTTTATGATTTTGGTTTTCCATTACGGTTTTGTGTATTCCGTTTCTCGTCTGCTACGTCATTGTACCGAGCAAACATATAATAATCACACAGTAATATTAATCATCCCTGGCAGTTTCAAAATATAACACCTAGTTAAAGAACCAATCAAGTAATACGTCGTTGTCGTTTCAAGTGTTTATTTGCGTCATGTTTACTGCATATAAACGTATTTTCTTTATTTTATTCTTTCTTTCTTTCCTTTCTTTATTACCTATCTAAATCCTAATAAAAGAGATAATTACGACTGGCTAAAGAGAACTATTTTCTAGCAACTAATTACTTCTCCGATAGATTCCTAATCAAATTCCTGTCTTCAATCAATCAAGGAGCTTCAATACAAATTATACCTAGGCTTCATAATAACGCGCGAATTAGTAAAACTCCTAACTTAATAATATGGTTATTAATTTCCTGTCAAATGTCATTTTTAGTTTAACTTACCCAGACTTCGTCCGCGTGAAATTTCTTGGTCCTCCGACCCACCCCGTCGCATATTTTTTCTTTTGCTCGGCTCCTAAGGGTTTTAGCGCGATGGTAAGTAGCCTACCTCAAGAATTAGGCTATCAAATGCAAAAAGTTTTTTTTAAAAATCCGACTGGGATTTCCAGAGATTACCGCGATCAAACAAAGAAACTCTTCAGCTTTATTATTATAGTATACTATATACTAACTTCTGACCGCGTTATTTTTGTCTTTTTAGGGTTCCGTACCATAAAAAGGAAAAAACGGAACCCTTATAGGATCACTCGTGTCGTCTGTCTGTCCGTCTGTCACAGCCAATTTGCTCCGAATCTAATGGACCGATTAAGTTGAAATTTGGTACACATTATATGAATTTCTGTAACCCAAACACGGACGTGTAACGTAAATAAATGAATTTTGAATATGGGGGTCAATTTTGGGGCAAATAAGAAAAAAAAAAAAAAAGTTTTTCAAACTGTACCGTGTGACATATCAAATGAAATGGCACGGTGAGTGTCAAAATAAATTGTTTTAAAGTTATTTAAGAAAATAGACGAAAATTGACCATTCCCCTTATCTCTGATACTACTGAGACTAAAATAGTTCTGTACCTATCTATAGATTACAGAAAAATCTATAAGAAGTCTATGGTCCTAAAATAACATGGTAAATCTCTCAATATTGTGCGTACAAACTTACATTTGCAGTTGGAATGTATGCCATGGGAGAACATGTTTTTCAACTACAATGTTAAGTTTGTTCTTGGGATAAATTCATCCCAACTACGGAACCCTTCATTGTGCGTGGTCCGACACGCACTTGACTGGTTTTTTAAATTGACAACTTGCTTTAGTACATTTACAAAATTATTTGCATTATATGCAGATGTATTTCACAGTTAAAAACAAAATTTTAAAAATAATGTCATTTATAGAAAATACACGCAAATAGTAAAATCCATTCAAATCAAATCATTTATTTACTCGGACAACAAAGATCCATTATGTTAGTAATACCTTATAGCTAGTATTAGTAATTAATATTACTATTAGAGGTAATGTACATATATGTATGAGAAGCATTCCGCACAGAAGATGACCAAGTCAGGTACAAGTTATAACTCATTTGGCCATCCTCTCCACAAGATGCCTCAAAATGGGAAATTAAAACTCTCTGACACTGTTTTCAGAATGCTGTTGCTACTGGTCCGGCTTCTAGTTATTTATGATGCGATTTTTTTTGGATGACCGAATGAAATCCGTCAGTTCGATTCTGTGCAAACATTTCTGACGCACTACAGAAACGGGACAGTCTCAATAGTATTCTGAAAATATTGTCATAGTAGCTGTTGACCGCGACTTCGTCTGCGATCCAGGATAAATAGTAGCTTATGTCCTTCTCCAGGTGATGGTCTACCCATGTGCCAAATTTCATCTACATCCGTTCAGCCGTTTTAGCGTGAAAGCGTAATCAAGAAACAAACAAAAACACTTTCGCATTTATGATGGGATGGGATGAAAAACCGGTCTATCGAAACTAGACTCACAAAATGTGTTAGTTACTTAAATAAATAAAAAAGCTCTTAATACACTACTAAGGTTTCTATAATAATATAATTAAATCATGATTCGAAAAAACGTGGCGCCATCTATTATCATACGAACGTTATTGTTTTCCTCGGGAACAGTACTTTTTTTCGGGGTGAAGAGTACCCTATGTTCGTTTCTGTACACCTGACAACGTAAATGCAAATTTCAGGATGATCAGTTTTTTTTTTTCGTGGAGAAATGCTCATTCATATTGCACTACCACGGGGAGATAGTACAGTTATGTGGGACTCCAACCCACGTGGCGGGAACACGGGCACGCGTTAGCACACACCGCGAACCCGCGTCGGCTGTCCGTCACCGGACCCTCCTCTGGGGAGTACCCACTAGCCTACTACTTTTCGGCCGCATAGGATAGAGAGAGCGGCCAACGAAATCCCCAGCGCGCCCTACCGCGTCCGCCATCAGACGGCGGCGACCCCGTGAAGGCCGCGGAAGGTAGGGAGAGCGGCGGACAGCAACACCGGCACTCCTCTCCCGCCGCGGCCTCCAACCCTCAGCCGCGATGCCTCCCATACATCGCGGCCCGCCTCAGTTGTGATGTCGCCCAAGTGGCACCGCAACCTACTTGTTGACAGCTACGTCGTCGGCTTCCTGGAAAAAGCCCTGACGAGCGGCCCCTCCTCGGGTTTCTCTTCGCTTCACCGTGGGTGACCAAGCCACGGCTACTAAGCCCCCCGACTCGAAAATGCCCTACGCTCCCTTTCAATATCTATATTATCTTTAAGGCCGTCGGTAAGTACATGCCCAGATATTTAAATGTGTTCACTCTTTTTTATGTTCAAGCCATTTAGGGTAAGATAAGGTGCATAGTCTGTGCATTTACCGGCGGCCTTAAAGACCATGTATTCACATTTTTTAACGTTCTACTCGAGCCCATGTGCAGCAGCATAGTCCTCGCATACTTTTAACATCTCTGCAATAGATCCTGCAGTCGGGCCCAGCAGCACCATGTCGTCCGCATAGCTGATGCCGTTAATATTAACACCACCAACCCGACAACCAACACGCAAGCTACTGAGCTCGACTATGAGGTCATTATTAATATAAAGGTTGAAGAGCCCGGGAGATGTCAACCCCCCTGTCTCACACCGCACACCAGCCCATAGGCTTCTGAGAGTATGTTTACATTGTTTACTTTACATTATTAGTAAAGCTAGGTGTAAATTTTTCAAATAATAATATCAAATTATTTTATTCTGAGACTGGAAAAAAATGGTTTATTGTGGTATGTTATAGCTGAATATACGGTATATCGACCCCTTAACTTTGGACCACTATTTACACATTTTAATTTACACATTCTGTATATAGATATAGATTTCTTATACGAGTATCAAAGCTTACACAGTAAACTCGTTTTCATTAACTTGAAAGGATGAAACTTTAATGGATATTAAGTCCTTACAAATTCTCGGTTCAATACTTGGTGCCAATGAAAAACGACCAATGCTTAATAGTTGGAAGTTGGAACCCTTCCCAGTGGGAATAAATTCAAATCCGATAAGTAATTAAAAGATGATGGCGAATCTTTTTAACTTGAGGAAATTAATTTAAGTGTGAATGGCGGTGCGATTAGCAGAAGGCCGAGTTGGGCATATGAAATAATCCGGCAGATCATTTGGAATGGTATGAAACGACAAGATTTCATAAACACGAGATACTTGGCTTCAACTACTTATTTTGGATCACAGGGTTGAAGAAACCGGGCCTATATGGATCTGACTAATATTATAAATGCGAAGGTAAGTTTGTTTGGATGTTTGTTACCTTTTCACGCCAAAACCACTGAACCGATCATCCTGAAATTTTGCATATACGTTCTCACGTGTACAGAAATGGGCATAGGGTACCTTTCATCCCGGAAAAAGGACTGTTCCCGAGGAAAACAACAATAACATTTTTATGATAATAGATGGCGCCACGTGTCTTTCGAATCATGTTTGAATTATATTATTATAGAAACTTTACTACGTTCTACCCATGTAGGCTATGGCCTGGATTAGGACATAGGATACTTATTATCCCGATAGTGCGTTCCGGTGGGATAATTTCCGACAACCCTGCGGGCGAAGCCGCGGACAAAATCTAGTTAAGAATAAACCAGGTATCATTTTCTTTTAAGCCAAAAAACACTGTTAGATAGTTACTAAACCTTTTAAACTTCAAGGGGGGTACAATCAATATCAATCTGGTGAAGAGTGGCAGGGCTTGTTAGGTACAAATTGATATTGACTCGATTGACGGCCCGGGGTCAATCACCAATTAGAGCGAGTTTTTAGCTGATAGTGTCGCAACGTTAATTCGTAAGCGATCGATTGTTGGCAACGTGACAACTTTACTAAATGTTTATTGATTGAGTTGAGGTGAATCTTGCGCAGTTTTGAGGGAACATTTTTAATTAAACAGAAAAACAACCATTCGGTTTGAAACAAGTATGATGAAATAAAAAGACAATGATTGCTACGGAGGCTTAAGTAACAAGTGATGAACTATTGACTGATGATGAAACACTGCGAAGGCTTATAAACGCAAAACGTCGATCGGTTCTAAACCACAAGGTTTGTGCACCATCTAGATACATCCATCGCTACTGACGAGATAGAAGGGAGAAATAAACCGTATCATGACTCTGACCAGCGACATATAACTGCTGATAAGAAACTGAAAAGAGCCACGAAGGTTTTATGGACAACGTAAAAAGACAATCCTACAGCCAATAGTGCATGGCAGAGATAACGGAATACGATGGTGTTTTTCAATGGTTGAATTTGTTGTTTTATAGTTTTGGGTAGGCCCATAAATGTCAGTTGTGGGTTTTATAATGTTTTGAGAAACTGCGGTTTATATTGTACACTTATTATGACAACATAATTTTTTTAGAAGTTCTGCTTTTTGAACATCCAAGTTTGTCCTCAGTTTGATTTATTTGTTGGACAAAAGAAAATACTTATAAGAAGCTGTTTCAAACCCTTAATTGGTGATAACAATACTATTATAGCTCAATATAGCTACGAGACACTACCTAACCTTTCAGAAATCACAAATTATGTTATATCACTAACGATCATGACCTCTCACCTTTCACCGCTTCATCGAATATATAAATCAATCACCTATTTCAACTATTAGATAACCGATACCAAAGTACTAATCAATGGGTATCGCTCGGATTACAGATAGACAAGTGATATTTTCACAAAGGGAAACACACGTAGTATCGGTTTATCAAATGTTATCACATCGCGATTCACTGGCACCAGTAGATTATACGAAAGATGTAGAAGGTTCATTAAAAATTTTAATGAAGAACGTAAAACTGAATATCGATTGAAATTAGATCCAGGTCAACTACTGATCTTTTTATCACGCTATCAACTTTTATTAATATTAAAGTATAGTTCCCAAAAAGAAGAAAATAGTTAATAATTGCTTAGTCAAACCGGGCCAAGGATTGCAAACGAATAGATTCCACTGATTCCTATCCTATCCTATCTGTAGTATTTGTACAGCACTCGTTTACGTCACGGCTTTTTTTTCCATCATGCGTCAGGCTAAGACTTCTGTCCCTATCTGTTCTGTGGTCACAGTCCCTGTGAAGTGAACCGAATTAGGTAATTGATGGGTGCTGCAGCACGACCATAGTACCAATTACATTGTTAGTTAGCGAACACTTTATGTGCCAATCGTATAGTGATCGCGGATGGAAAATATGGCACTGCTCAATTTTGGGTGAACTGATAGCAGCTGATTTCATGATAATAATAATAATGAACCACTTTTAGGTGGTATGGGAGTAAAGTAACCAAAAATATCAGAACTTGGAAAGATACCCAAAGTGAATGAGAGAATTTGGGTGTTGATGTTTATAGAACAAAGAAAGAAAAAAATGCGTTTATTTGCGGTAAACATGACGCAAAAAAATAACACAACAAAATATAAAATAATAAAAGAACAAGTTAGGGGAAAATATGCGTCACATTCACTCGTTGGTTAAGGAGGAAGCGTCAGGGTAGCCCGCGAAATTCAAATTTTCTTACATTTTTTGCAATTTGCAAGTCAGTAAGTTAAGTTGTATGTTAAATAAAGTATGATTTGCGGCCGTAACAAATACGTATTTACAGTATTATATACAATAGAATCAGTAATACAACTCCTTAAGTTAGTATAATCCTAAAATGTCAAGATTTCATGAAATAGTCACTTTTTAGGATTACCTGATCTTAAAGTGTTGTATTGATCACTATAATGATTCTAATTACGTAAATATGTGTAGATACTTGTTACGACCGCAAATTATAATTTGATCAACGTACAATATAATACCGACTTGTAAATTGCAAAAAACGTAAGAAAATTTGAATTTCGCGGGCTACCCTGACGCTTCCCCTTAAGTGATCTTGTAGCTAAATATCCCTACCTTATAAAAGGATTCTTATCATACAACTTCGAAATAACAGCTTACTAGAATCAATTAATACTCTTTGTACGAAGGTCGCGTACAGCACCTGCCAATGACCTACGATATGACGCAGTTAATGTTGTACAATTATAGCTGAAGTTAATGTAACGTCAAAACCCAACACATACTACTAGTATGTACCTAGTACAGTACAATACCTATGTACTGTACTAGGTAGGTACATACTAATTGAACTTCAGGAACACATGCTCTGGATGGATATTGCTCCGAGCTACGCACAATGATGGGAACTGTGTTAGTCTGTATTCGACATTATTAATGGTGAAACGCGTACATACAAGTAGGGGTAACAAGGACTTTCATTTCATACATTACTTTGACATGCCCATGTTTTGACGTAGACGTAACTAACAGTTTGGAATTCGGTTTACCTGTAACAAAGGAAATAAATTGGTAAGAATCTCGTCATATAAAACTTAAGGTTTAACTCCTTGCCAATTAAGAAATCTTCTATATATATTATGTATATATAAAAGATTTCTTAATATATACAGGGTTATTTTTAAAATACCAACAACCTCTTAAGGGGTCATTGTACTCATCATTATGAACAACTTTTACTATGGCACCAAACCTGAAATCGCGAAAAAAAATCAGCTGTTCAGTACATTTTGACGAATTATGCGAACATAAATGTACTGAACAGCTGATTTTTTTTTTCGCAAAACAAAAAATAAAGGACGTGGATAAAAATTGGCCCAGTAGTGCTGGGCGGACAAGAACAGACAAAGAGATAATTAATTACATTAAAAAATAACTGATAATATCTGAAATCCCACCACAGCTTTCGTTACTTGGCAAAACTTTGCAGGAAATATTTCTATTTAAAATATTATTATTTTCAAAGTCAAATCAAATTCAAGTCAAATTCAAGTATTCGGGGAGATATTTATGATGCCAGTTTAGGAAATAAATGATGGTAATTGGGACATGCTTGTTTTAAGAATTGATAATAGTTTCACGAGTATTTTTAGAATATAAAATATTAAAACTGTATTTAAAGCATATTGAATAATAACTAGACTTTAATGAACATGATATTTAATAATTGATTAATGTACCAATTTCATTTTTAACCGACTTCAAAACGAAGGAGGTTATCAATTCGACACGTATGTATGTAATATTATTGAAACTGCAATATATTCACATATATCTATTAGGGCTTCCAAACAAATATATAATATAATATAATACAAAAAAATTTAGGTGTATGTATGTATGTGTTTGTATGTATGTTTGTCCACACATTTCTCCGAAACTATTAATCAGATCGTGACCATTTAATTTTTATTGGCTTACATTTACTTCAACTTAGGGAACAGTCCAAGTTTCATCGAAATCAATTCAGTAATTTTCAAGATAATGGACGTGAAGTGTGACGGCCCGGCTTATTGATACGAGCTACGGGTGTGGTGTCAAAGGGAAAACATTTCAAAACCTTGGTCAAATTCTAGTGCAATATTTATAACAAAACTATTAACTACTTATTACAAACAAATATGGCAGTTTTTACTAAAAACTAAAAATTACGAAATAAAAAAAAAATAATTAAAAAAATATTAAATCGACCTAAAAAAGAAATTAACTCAAAATTATGAAATAACTTTAATTTCGGAAGTCGGTGGCAAAAAACTAAAATACAGATCCCAAGACACCGACTTCCGAAATTAAAGTTTTTTCATAATTTTGAGTTAATTTCTTTTTGAAGCCGATTTTTGTTTTAATTTTTTTTTAATCAATAGATTAGTCTAAAAGTGCAGTCTTAAAATTATGCAATGGCAACACCTTGTTTATCTTTCATAATCATTGTCCATGCCCGTCATTGTCATGCATTTGTCATATGTCATTTATGTTTTGCACAGAACTATAATTATAATAGAGGAAGGGATTAAAAAAAAAAATCTGCTATCCCATACATTTATCGCTCATCCAATAGAACAACGACGTAATTACGAATTTAGCTAAAACGTAATTACGTCATTGTTCTATTGGATGTTAGCAAAACTCGTCAAAATGTAGGTAACTGCTGATTTTTTTTCGCGATTCCAGGTTTGGTCCCATAGTAAAGGTTGTTCAAAATGATGGTCTTATTAATACCCTAGAGTTATAGTATATAAAAAAAAACACGTTGTATAATTATGCCATTAGTTATGTTTTGACGTAGACACTTAGACGGTTTCTAAAATATGACTAATGACTAAGTAATTGTTGCACTGTTACATCCCACTTTTGCATGTTACCTTTAGCATAAAATCAGTGCAAACAGTTGTTGGTGAACCAATAAAAATAAATAAATAACCGTGGTGACTCCAGGGTCATTTATGTTGATTTTTGTTAAACGTCACCTTTCAACTATTCGATTAGGAGTTTCCTTCAAAATCCGTGAGATTGTGACAGAAAGTGAAGCGAGTTAAGCTGAGCGGTCACCACAAACCTAACGACACATGTAGGTAAATCATTAAAATGCATCCAGACGTCTGGATGCATTTTAGAGAATAAATAGCATAGGGCATAACTATGTACCATGCAAATACAAGCGCCAAAAACATAACCCGTCTTGTCAGTTGGGTTTGTCTTTGAGCGATTTCTATTTTATTTATATCTCTGTGGTGCTGCGTGTGACAGCATCATGGATGTTTTTGTTGTGTGAATTTATTTTTTGAAGTCGCCAGATTTAGGAAGGTCTTGACCAAGTTTTACGACGAATAATAATATACAGAGCTATGAATCACAATATTATTATAGCTTCATAATATTTTTTGTTTTATTTATGTTCATTTCTGGGCCAAGTTTGTATGGTACCGTTATCCATCTCCTTTATGAAGAAAATTCATTTTCTCATACATGGGACAGGACAACGTCTGTCGGGTCAGCTAGTGATTAATAAAGGCAAAGTACAACCATCATCTTCATTGGTAACGAAATAGACGGTGCTTTTTAAGTTGTTAAGGCATTAATCAGCAGTAGATGATTCCTGGCTGAGATGATGATGGTTGGTGCAGACTAAAGAACATGGGAAACGCTTAGCTTTTTGAATGTCTATATTTATAGTTTATTAAAACGACTTATTTCTTAATTTACCTAACTAGTTACAATAATAAGATAGTGAAACCCTGAAGTTGTAAGCAGAGCGGAAATTGAAAACGTAAACAGTAGCAAAGCGAAATATTTTATGTGCAGTCGTAAACTGGTAACGATTGCGTCTGAAGTTATAATATTATGTGCAAAACGAGTAGTGTTATATGTATAGCACGTGTCGCTCTTTATAGTTTCCTTGTTACTACACCCAGGAGAAAAAGGACTGCTTTTATGTGTATCTGACAGTTTTTCTTACAAATACCTACAGCATATACATTTGCTCCAGTTAGAATCTCAAGCTTACCTACCTATGAGCTTGTTTTACCCTGACAGGTTAAGAGGCCGTATAAGAAGATTTTACAGTTAAAATACTGTATTTCTATAAGTTTTAATGTACAACATGAAGGATCATTTCAATTATGCTCTTGACGCTTTCAAGGACACTGAACGAGTCACAATAGAAGTTTTAGTGTTATGATATCTATGGCCGAGTGTCCTTGAAAGCGATAAGCCAGTTGCAAAGAACTTTACAATGCATGTGCTCGAAAAGTGCGTTTTCCAAGCAGCCAAATTGTGCGGAAAGTGCCAATTTTTCGCACTAGTGCTTTATTCTTGTTTTTTTTTTTTAACTTTGTCGTCAGGCCGACGTAAAGAGTTTTTATTATTTGATCGACGTGGCAGCTTATTTGGACATGCACAGTAGTAGATATGCTGAGCGCGTATGCATTTAAAATAAGCCCGCCATTTTACTAATTTCTTGCTCAGCTCGGAGTCGATCTGTGTAAAAATGTCGAGTTCAAGTGACGAATCAATTAATGTAACCCCGGAAAATGTTATTCAAGAAGCACAAAATGCCAACAACAGCCTCTTTTCGGCTAAATCAAAGAAAATTACTTTTTCAATAATAATAATATCCTAGGACATTGTTCACACACGGTCATCTGATCCCAAACTAAGCAGAGCTTGTACTATGGAAACCAGATAACTGATAAACTACATACACTACTTTTTTTTTTGTAAATACATACTTATATAGATAATTACACCCAGACTCAGGACAAACAGACATGTTCACACATAAGACACGACTATAGTGATACTCGTAATGGCAACGAATCTCTTGTTCAAAATCTAAACTAAATTTAAGTTCAGTGCATCTTTTTCTTTCTATTTTATTTACATATTAGTTTTGTCCTGACAAATTAAGATACTCCGTAGACAAGTTTAGACGTGATTAAAAAATTAGCTAAGTACTAAAAATACGTCAGTTCACGTCAGGCGCTGACTAATTTGACAGGACAAAACTAATATTTATCATCTGTCCTTTTCTTAATGAAATAGAATGAAAAGGATGTAGGGTCATATATGTATTGTACCTATGGACATTTCAGACTATCTCCAAAATGGCCTCACACTGCACACAACACCGATAGCGTCTCGCCACTCACTGGTGTTGCTAGAAAATAAAAATGCCACCATAGTGTCGCAATATTATATTTTTAGTACTGCCAGTTTTTTTTTAATTATTATAATCAATGTCCAAAGGTAAAAGCGTCCATAGGTACAATACAAGACTATACTGAACTTAAATTAAGTTTAATTTGTGAACAAGGGTACCGGCGCCAATATTCTAAATAGTTAATCCAACTGTTCATCCTGACAACATCACTATACGATTGCCGGAATCTGAGTGAAACTTGAAGAATGAGACACTATCGTCAAAGTTCAACCATAATTTCTCAACAATGCGCCTTTGATAGTATATCGCTGTAGCTGTTTCAAATATCAGTATTGACTTAGCCTACAGGCTATAACGTAATATCCTTTCAGTCTGCCTCTCGTATTTGCTTTGCTAGGGTACTACTTTATAGACTCGTATGACGTAACTACCTAAGGAGGTGTCCTTAGGTAGTTACGTCATACGTGTCTATAAAGTCACTAGCTAAATGTCTGAGAGCCGTGGTGCTATCGGGTGTATTATGTTACCTAACTAATCTGGAATTAAAGGAAAACAGAGTATGTATTCGTTACACTTTGCGTCAAGGAGAGATCCTTGCGAAGTTTGGATAACTTGGCGCTGCGCGGTACGGTAATACAATATGATATGACGTCACGGTTCGATGACGGAGAAGCGGGGTCTTTTGTGTACCCATTGTTCTATGTAGGCAGGTATTACATTTTATTATAAGAGGAGCCGAGTTTGGATCCCGTTATATCAATAAAATCAGTCTTTCGCAGTTAACACATTCTCTGCGCGAAATTTATGCAAACGCTTCCTTATGCTACACTAATCCTGTGTGGCAAACGCTCGGGTGCGTGCAAAAAATATCTTGGGTGTAGACACCCTTACCGACCCTTATTTTACGATGTTTGCGAAACAATAGAGATGCACAACGAACGCACAGTTGCGGCGCGCCGCACTCGAAGAAAGTTATGTAAATTGTATGGACGCGCATACGCGCCGTCAAGCACTCGGTGAACGTCCGAAAACGCGCATGCGCGTCGGCTGAATTAACTGTTGGAGATTAGCTTGTACATATTGTACCATAAACTTTAACTCTTGAAGGAAAAAATCAATCTGCCTAGCCTTTTCCCAATTATGTTGGGGTCGGCTTCCAGTCTAACCGGATGCAGCTGAATACCAGTATTTTACATGGGGCCACTGCCTATCTGACCTCCACAACCCAGTTACTGAGTAATACGATACTCCTTGGTAAGACTGGTTGTCAGACTTTCGGGCTTCTGACGGGTCGTCAACGACGTAACGACTGTCAAAGATCCATGAATGACAGCCGGGACCAATGGCTTAACATGCTTTCTGAGGCACGGAAGAGTCTCGGTATGTAAAGATGGTCACCCGTCCACGGGCCAACCCCGGCAAGCATAGCTTAACCTGATGGGTCGACCCGTGCGGCTTTTATTACTTAGCCACGAGCTCCTCAAAATTAATACATAATTAAAGTATTTTTCTAACAGAAATTGAAAATCAAACAGCCGAAAATGTGATATTGCAAAGCTTCATGGTCATTAAAGTACCAGGGCACCAGAAGTTGCGGCGGGTTCGCGGTGAGTGCTAACGCGTGCCCGTGTTCCCGCCACAAGCGGCAGAGGAGGACACCGTGGAGTATTAGTGGACCGGAAGTTACAGCGATTCTTACCGATACGCAAAAATAGCCCAATTATTATTGATAGTTTATGTTCCAACAAGATCTACTTGAGTTTTACCGTGAACAATTCACTTAATTAAAGACAAATTGCTAAACGCCCGTCCATTGTCTTCAAACATAGTGACGGCACTTTTAGTCCACTACTGTACGAATGAATTGGGTGTCTTCCAGCGGCTTTTAAGAGGCAATCGAGGGAAATAGGTCAGGGGTGTCGAGCTTGCCTATTTTAGGGATATAAGTCTGCGAAGTGCTGATTCAGCGTGATGACATGGAAATTGTGTTGATAAAAGGAGTGCATGTTTAATTACATTAAAAATATGGGGTTTGGATAATTAATTATGATTTCGGCTTCGGAGTTATGTGTTCCAAAGAAAGCGTTTCAAAATCAACCTTCATTATGTTTTCATTCATGGTTTAGTAGACTACTGAATACTGATGTTTAAGCCGAAGATAGCAAAGAAGTAAGAAACTAGCACTCAATCAATCTGCCTAGTCTTTTGCCAACTATGTTGGGGTTGGCTTCTAGTCTAACCGGATGCAGCTGAATACCAGTATTTTACATGGAGCGACTGCATATCTCATCTCCACAACCCAGTTACTGGGTAATACGTTACCCCTTGCTAAGACTGGTTGTCAGATTTTCGGGCTTCTGACGACCCGTAACGACTAGAAAGAAAGAATGAAAGAAAAGAAAGAAAAATATTTTATTTGGAACACGCACAGGAAATACAAACAGTACCTAAAAAAGAACATAGTAAACTAACAAAATTTACATTAAAAAAAATACAAAATATAACACTTAAAAATACCTGTGCGAGGCCAAAAAGGCTCCTATCTCAGCATAAAGCTGCAATATTTAAATAAATACTGCAGCAAAAATCCACGAATGACAGCCGGGACCAACGGTTTAACGTGCTCTCTGAGGCACGGAGGGGTCTTGGTATGTAAAGATGGTCACTCTCCACGGAACAACCGCGGCAAGCGTAGCTTAACCTGATCGATGGACCCGTGCGGCTGTTATAACTTAGCCACAAACCACTCTCAAGTAAGAAACTGGCTCTAATGAATACAATGTACCTAAAACTAGCTCTGACTTTTGACAAAATCATTGCATGAACCTACGGTCGAATGGACCGCAACCCTTCATACAGACTTATACGTTCGGCAATCAGATACGCATGTGTGCACAAAGAACTTGAAAACTATACTTAGAAAACCATGACATAGGTAAAAGCTAATTCTAATAAAAAAGCCTCTTCACCGATAACAATATTTAATTATCATTAGCCCGTCGCGCGTCGTAGCGACGTATGCGCCGAGGGAGCGTACGTCGTTTGTAATCAAGCCTGACCTGGATACTTCTTTGTTCGTCGTTGAATGAGAGCCGACGAGCGCAGGGTTAATTGCGTGGCTGGTACACCCGCCTTTGGAGGGTTACAACTAATGCACTTAGTGCGTATGTAGGTATTGTCAGGCAGTGGTTTGTTTGTTTTTTTTTTTTTCAGCGTAAACTGGTCTAATATGATAAAGACAAGAGGAATATGAGAATTTACCGGCTTCTACGAAGTTAACTAAGCAACCAGTCGTCACGCAATGATTTATTTTTGCTGCTTTCCTATCCTCATTGGCAGTATTGTTCCACCCACTGCTGAGATTCCCTCCTCCCTTTTGTGCCATGCTTCACTAGTCTGTGCGAGTCTCATTCAGTCTTTCTGCAGCTTTACTTAGTATTAATTGGCCTTAAACGTAAGCTTTCACCCAGTAGTCACTAGATTTAGGTAACAAATATCTTTGTGACCTTTGAACAAATAGTATTTTATTTTCCTATTACACATAATTATTATAAAATTGATCAGTCAATTTACTAATGAGAATGAGACACCCACGCACCTAACATCCAGAAATAGAACGAATTACAAAAGAACGAAGCCAGTTAACATTAATGAGAGAAAGAAAATCAAATGACTCGAGTTTGTTTACTTTTTAAAGGTTTACCTTACGACTGGGTCCAGAGGAAACCTTACCCTTATGGTCAGTACACACAGAGACGTGACGCGACGCGATGCGGCGCGCAGTGACATAAAATCGAACAAATTTTCTACAAGAAAGGGTATCATTTCAGTGCGTGCGAACGCGTGTCAAAGTACGCTGAGATGCGCAGTATTGCGCGGCGCGTATACTTTATTGTAAGTTCGATATTGTATCGCAATCTTGAAAGTGCGCACAGCTTCGCGTCGCATCACGTCACGTCGGTGTGAATTGACCCTTATGCAACACGACCTTACTTTAATGTAATGACCTTTCACCTATCTTCCTTTTCATCACACATTCAGTAACAGACTGTAGGTACATACAAGCACACATAAGCACAAATAAATGAGTCTTCCATACAAAAGAAATAGGTATTCTATTTCTAGATCTCTCTCTGCCGTTAATCAGACAATTTAGAAGCGGATTACCGACTAGTTTGTACGAAACTAATAATAAGACACAAGACTGCTGCTGCTTTTATTGCGAGAGACACGACATTGTTTTTTCACATTATGTAACATTATGTATTTAACGTGATAATTATAATAAGCTATGTTTTAATATAATATGTTTTTATATATGTTTTAATACACTCATATCGTAAAGTTCTGATTATGTATTAAAAAATAGTACCATAATGACAGATTTTATGCATGTACAACTCGAAAAAGTTTTATTATAATACAGATTTGTTAACAACATAATGTTATAATTTTTTTTTTTTTTAATATTAATGTACAGTTCGGATCGACCAAGGAGTTTTCAATTAGATTTTTATCATTGTATATGGGACCGCGCTAGGGGGCATGCGCGGTTGACCGATGATAGCTCCAACACCACAGTAACGTAATTTGGGTTTGTTTACTTTTTGCTAACTTTTTTTTTTATTTATTTATATAGGTATATACCTATTGCATGAGTAAAGTAATGTATGCAACTGGACATAATTAGGTATTAAAAAATGGAAAAATAAATTTACTTTAAAAAAAAAACCGACGTCAAAAACCTAAAACAAATAAAATAACTTTCATAAAAAACTTAATAACTTCTGAAGTCGGTGCCAAGCTATTAGTGCATTGAAGAATTGAAGATACCGACTACACCGACTGAAACACTAGGGACTAAGAAGCTTAGTTTATCAGATAACTGCAATCAAAATATGTCTTCCCAATCCCAAAGATAGATAACCTAGCAAGCATCAATATTCTATAGCGAAGCGTGTTCAGTGTTCAAACTAGTAATGCACTCGGCTCTATTCCCTCTGGATGGTCTATTGAAGGAAGGTTTCCATCTGACTGGCGATCAAAGGATAAACTAAACATGGACGATCTAGACTGCTTGTTACCATCGTCTAAATATGTTTAGTTCCCCATTTGACTGACTGACTTGAACCGTTTGATTGGCTACGGAATATTGCGAGGAATATTTCCGAATTCGTTGAATTTGTAATTAGTTGTTCTCATTTCTCTTGGGGTACGAGTATCGGAATTGGTAATTTATTTTTGATATTGCTGTTGGGGCATGTGGGAATTTTGTGTATTTCAGAAGCTAATAATGTCCTTTACAGAAAATTATGATTTATGTAGGTAGCTCCTCGATATCATCTGGCCACAAAAAATACATGATTAGTCATCATCTACCTAGCCTTTGCCCAACTATGTCGGGATCGGCTTCCAGTCTAACCAGGATTTTACAAGGAGTGACTGCCTATCTGACCTCCACAACCCAGTAACTGGGTAATACGATACCCCATGGCAAGACTGGTTGTCAGACTGTCGGGCGTCTGACGACCCGTAACGACTGTCAAAGATACATGATTAGTACCTTTTCATCCAATCACAAGAATGGGCTTTATTTAATTGAGTCATAATTAATTAAATATCGTCCCTTAGCCAACAACACCGCATAAGTAATTTTTACCAACTTTACAGGAGACGAAAAAAGCTGTCTATTTTAAAAAATTGGTGGAATTTAAATTAATTAATTAATTTTAATTTGTAATTACGGCTTCTGATTGGCTGAAATCTATATCATGTGACCAATGGTTAGACGCGCAATGAACAGCTCCATCTAAAGGCATTAAAATGTGAAAACCGCCAATTTTCGACTTGAGCGGTGTTGTAAGCTAAGGGACGATATAGCTTATATTGCGTTGAGTCGCATTTTTTAGCCGCGTAATTAAGCTACTAGCTTTGTTACTAATCATGTGAAATATGAGCTCTCGATACAGTACCATACGTAGGTACCTTATATTTGGACTAGCTTCTGCCCGCGACTTCGTCCGCGTGAAATTTCTTGCTCCCCGACCCATCCCGACGTATCGCATCGCCTGCCCGTGCTGATACTTCGTTTTTACTTAGCGTTCTTTCTGACTTTTTTCGTTTTGTTCGGGTCCTAATGGTCCGAGCGTGATATTAAATAGCCTATAGCCTTCCTTAAGAACTGGGCTATCAAATACAGAAAGACTTTTTCAAATCCGACTGGTAGTTCCAGAGATTAGCGCGTTCAAACAAATTTGATTACTATTAAAAAGGTTATAGTGAGCCAACCTTAAAAGACAGACATATGCGGACTTTTTTTTAGAACTATTTAAGAGGAACAATTCCGTCATACATGACTGTTGCGTAACTTTAACCGTTAATGCAGCGCACGCAACGTAAGCTCTCTAAAGGAATAAATTTCCCAGTTTTTGCAACATTTTTCATTGATGCTCCACTCCTATTGGTCGTAGCGTGATGTTATGTAGCCTTCCTCGATAAATGGGCTATCCCACATTAAAATATTTTTTCAATTCGAACCAGTAGTTCCTGAGATTAGCGCGTTCAACCAAACAAACAAACAAACTTTTCAGCTTTATAATATTAGCGTAGAAGCGTATTATAAAAAATAGTCCAAAAAGTAATGAGAACATTATGAAAATGCCTGTAAAAAATAAATGTACTAATTATAATTAAAGATAACATGTTAAAGCTTGTTATTTTCCCAGGGCAACTTTTAATAGTCAACTGGATGCTACGTAATTTCCGCTCGAGGGAGACAGGGAATCGGATTAAGGACATTTAGGTACTACCTACTAAGTTAATTAAAAAATAATTTCTAGCTAGCAAGAGCTTCTGACATGTTCAGTTTTAGATTTTTAATATTTACACTCTTTGTTACTAAACTCGTTATTGTTTTCAAAAAAAGGTCAAAGGTCTCCCTACTTTCCTTCCACTTCTCTCTGTCTCAGTCCTTATCGAAAGAGTCCAGCTCATCCTGCTATCTCCGTCTGGGCCTGCCGTGATGTCGTTTGCCATTTAAGGGTGTCGTCGTGAGTTTGGCCCTCGATACCTATAGGCAAGTGGTATTTTATGTTAAGGCAATATGTTAACATGTTCAGACGAAAGAAACATCCACTACTGTATGATCAGTAGTCAGTAGTCTGCGAAGAAAGCTTTGAAAGATTTTAGGCAATAGCCTAATTAACCACGCTTCGATCAATGTCGATCTTTACCACTAAATTTTCTGACTATCCTAAAAGAGACCAGCATCATAATTGCGTAACACACTATCAATCGGAATCTGAATCATTTTGAACCAAATTGCTAATAATCCATTGCTTCATATGTTCGAAAATTTGTCTGCTCGACAACGTAAACAACGCTCACTGTCACTGTCAAAATGAAACTGATTGCGATTGACAGTGTGTTACGCAATTGCCCCGCAGAGTATAGGTGCACCCATACAAAACACAAAAAGAAACAGAACGGCGAAATGAAGCACGACGAGTTTCCAAACAGTAGTACCCCGACAACGTAAGCACGGCTGCCCGCCACACCAATTTACAAAGGAACAGTGCAAAACCTGAGGTTAACAAATTAAATTTTCCGGACAGTTTAGAGCCTACTTCTGAACTGGGGCGTGAAATGTAAAATATAATTAGGGGCTGGCGGTGAGAATCGTGGGCAGATTGTATTTGTTTTAACCTCTAACGTGTCACAGCCAAATTAACAGCGGGCTTTGTAAAAATATACAAGTGGAAGTCAAAGTTGGTTTGGCTTTTCATTTTAGTGTTATTCTATATTCTGGTTTTTGGGGTCTGTTTGGATGGCAGGTAAAAGTTTTGGCGTTGACGTAGGACCTAACTTTTGTGGGACTGAAATAATCGGAATTTTTTTTCCTTTTCATCATGTCAGGCGTCGATATACCCTTGTTTGCAGTCCATAAATAATACAGCACACTAATTGCGTAACACATTATCAATCGAAATTTGAATCTTTGAAGCAAATTGCTAATCCATTGCTTCATACGTTTGAAAAATTTGTCTGCTCGACAACGTAAATAACGCAATGAATGTTGTTGAACTGTCAACATGAAACCGATTCCGATTGATAGTGCGTTACGCAATTGCCCCGCTGGCTTATCTGAGGTCCTACTATACATTGCTTTACACCTTTTCCTTTACCTTTTACATTTCTGAACCGAATTTCTTTATTCTCTTTTCTGACAGCACTTCCGTCAGTTTAAGCTCTACTTCTACGTACCTACCTAAAACTTTTGTTAAGACGCTTGACCTCCAAAACTTTGTAATGTGAAAGTCTGGTTCTATTTACCTTAATCTCAACGGACCTAAGAATGACGATAAAACTTTCAGAAAACCCAGGGCCTACTAAAACTTATTTACTTCTTGCTTTGTTAAAAAAGTGGACTAGCTCACCTTTGGGAGGAAACGTTTTTCTTTGTTCTTATATACCGCTACGTGCGTAGGTGAAACTAGTGAAACGTTAAGATCACACATTAGAACCGATCTAAACACCACCACCCACCACCATGAACAGCCGCACGGGTCAACCGATCAGGTTAAGCTACGCTTGCCGCGGGTGGTCCGTGGATGGGTGACCATCTTTACATACCAAGACACCCCCGTGCCTCGGAAAGCACGTTAAGTCGGAGGTCCCGGCTGTCATTCGTTGATCTATGACAGTCGTTACGGGTCGTCAGGAGCCCGAAAGTCTGACAACCAGTCTTACCAAGGGGTATCGCATTACTCAGTACCTGGGTTGTGGAGGTCATATAGGCAGTCGCTCCATGTAAAATACTGGTATTCAGCTGCATACGGTTAAGACTGGAAGCCGACCCCAACGTAATTGGGAAAAGGCTAGGCAGATGAGACAATGATGTTAGTTTTAATTTTGTTCAAGTGTTCCTTGGTACTGTGCCTAAAAAACGACTTTTCTCTCTTTTCTTTTCTTTCTTTAACCAACCACTGACATTTTATTGCTTTTTATTCTGAAAAGAATCGTCACCATTCCCAAAGGTGTAAACAAAACTTCGCATCCCTTGAAACTCACACCTTTAAGCATAGAAACAATATGACGTAAGTGGGTTTATTTGGAGCGAGTTAAGTCTTCCGACCTATTTCTATTTACAAGTTGCACTGATACTGCCATCACAGACAACATTGCTACAGATGCTTCACTTCCTACATCCGTGACCTAGCCCACACACAGATAAGCAACTCTTATTAATTAAGAAGTCAAAGGAGAAATAAGGGGAATTCGAATGCGGTAAAAAGTTGGTTGTTGAATAATAGTAGAATATGAAACTATTGCATAATGAGGGGTATAATAGTATCACACGAGTGATTTAATATCTAGTTATGTGCAGTTTCATACACTACTTTATCTACTCTCATACATTGGGATTGAACTCATTGAACCTAAATAAAATTTTTCCCACGAAATTCAGTACAACAAAACGTATGAGTGGCGCCAAAATAAAGTACACCAACGCGCATGTGCTAAAGCGGGCGCTGCCATAGACACTTAGTAAAAATTGGAATCAAACTTTTTAGATATACTTTAAAAAAGTAAAAACCGACTTCAAAAACCAAAAACGAATAAAATAACTTTCATAAAAAACTTAACAGCTTGTGAAGTCTGTGTTAAGTTTTTTATGAAAGTTATTTTATCCGTTTTTGGTTTTGAAGTCGGTTTTTACTTTTTTAAATAAATTTATTTTACATTTTTAGTTGAATATACAATTACATAATCCCCAAAAAGAAGAATCATCAAAAGCTGTTTAGAAATGCCGGAGATACAGTACATTTATGCATATAACTTCGTACATAACAATAATTACCTAATGTATTATATACTAAAACCTTCCTGAAATTATGTAGATCACGTTAGTGAAAGATAATCAAAATTGGTTCATTAGTTTTTGAGAAACTCATGGACACACAAACACATACATATGGGTCCAATAGAGAACCTCCTTTTTTGAAGTCGGTTAAAAAGGGTGCGCGCCGCATATACATTAAAAAAAATGTTGGAAACTCTCGTAATGGTAAAAAAAAAATGTTTTATAACATAATTTTGAGAAAAAGTATTACAATATTATTATATTTTTAAAATTTGGTATAGTGTTTATAAAGTATAGTAGCCGGCACGAGTCGTGAGCACAAATTCCAAATGAAATGTTGTTGCCATCGTCAACGGGCTCTTGTATTCTGTTTTCTACCTGTACATAAATAAGCTTCATCTTATATTAACCTCATTGCCCCTGCCCGTGTACGAATTGCCGTAATAGGAAAAAATATTTGTAAGGTATTAAAGTTGAATTTGTGCTCACGACTCGTGCCGGCTACTATACGAGTATGTCAATATGAACTCGTTTTGAAAGTTTACGATATGAGAGTAGACAAAATCTCACTTTACTATTTTGTTATTATATGTACTAGTGACCCGCCTCTTCTTCGCGTAGCTTTTACGACTTGACAAAACATACGATTTTTGTTATGACGTAAGCTTAATATTAATGAATTATATTCATTAATAAACCTTCCGACTTTAATTTATAATATGTGTATATAGATAGTCTGTGGTCCGACCTATTTTCGCTCAACAATCTATCCTGTGCTGGTCTCAGCAGAACCTTTTTTGTTCGTATCTTCAGATTGCAATTAGGGATTCAACTTATCTCCTTACTATTTACGTTTCATTTATTCTTGGTCACCACAAGAAACCAGGTGTTTTGATTAATATGCCAATACGATGTAAGTTGATCTTGTTTCATTGATTGATAGAAGAAAATTGAGGCTGCTTGGAAAAGGTCAATTCTATTTCGGTGTGCGAAAGTAATTATTTTGGGGCTTCGATATTTTTGGTTTGGGATTCCCATGCCTATTTGAAGAATACCATGGTTTATTTTAGGCACAGTCATGTTTATGATCGATGAGGGTTTTATTCGCGTGTATATTTCGGGAATGCCTGACTAGATTGTGACTCGTACGGAATTTTCCTGAGGGGCTGATCGAGTGGTAATTCTAATGCCTACTTGTGTATGACTCATAAAATCAATGAAGATAGGTATTCAATAAATTTATATTTAAAAAAGTAAAAACCGACTTCAAAAACCTAAAGCGAATAAAATAACTTTCATAAAAACTTAACAGCTTCGGAAGTCGGTGCCAAGCTATTAGTGCATTGAAGAACTGAAGACAACGACTTCAGAAGCTGTTAATTTTAGGTTTATGACTTCGATTTTATTTTTTTTTTTCCATTTTTAGTTGAATATACAAAATACCATATGCTCAAGACGAACGAAAACAAAATACATCAAAATCCGCTTAGAAATGCCGGAAATACTGTACATTTATGCATATAACTTCGTACATTAGACTAATTACCTAATGTATTATATACTAAAACCTTCAGAGGTTGAAACCCTAAAATCATCAAGATTGGTTCATTAGTTTATGAGAAAATCGTGGACATACATACAAGCAAACATACATACATACATAAATACGGGTCGAATAGAGAACCCCCTTTTCTGAAATCGGTTCAAAATAAATTATTTTTAGGGTTCCGTACCTCAAAAGGAAAAATCGGAATCCTTATAGAATAACTTCGTTGTCCGTCTGTCTGTCAAGCAAAGAACGCATGCAGATATCAAGTTGAAATTACACTGGGCCGCAAAGAAAGCGGGTCGGTAACAAAACCTCAATAACTTCCAAAATATTGGAGTTAGCTTTATGAAATAAAAACAGTATTAAGTATAGACAATTTTATAGTGTTTAAATCAATATCATAAAAGTTCAAGATTATGAGGTTAATTTTGAATAATGGTAAGTTCGAAAATGTGCTACGGTATCAAATATGCAATTTACTTTTGTTTCTGTTTATAAATATTGCATTTCTTGTGCAGAAATTCATTATTCTGATCAAATGACCCGCTTTCTTTACCAATATCAAATACGTAAGTCTACGGTCCCTTGGAGCTCTAAAAAAGTCAAGCTTCCAAATCAACGCAAGGAGAAAATACGGCTATTTATACGACATATTTTGATACTCGCAAATAAATCAAAACCTATAAGATACTTCCGGTTGACCTAGAATCACGAAATTTGGCAAGAAGCAAGGTCACTCTCACACCACAAGTTAAGGAGTCCTAAAATCGATAGGTAATTTATAGTTTTATCATATTTTTTTTTTTGCGATTACAAACACACTTATAGTAGGAGAATCGACCGTGACGTATATTGATGTAAGGCCGAACATTTTTTCAACTACGATTGGGATAAATTCATTCCAACTACGGAATCCTTGACTGTGCGTGGTCCGACACGCACTTGGCCGGTTTTTTTTAGTACACTACACAGCTCGGTCCTCAAAGTTACTGGAACATAAAACGGCCTTCTAAATTGGATTCATAAGGCTTACGAGGATACCCGTCTCTAATTTACATAGGAAGGCTTTTGTTGAAGTTCTTTATAACCCCTTGTATATTCAATTGTAAGTTTTTTTTTTCTCTTTGTAAAAGATGGACAGGAAAAGCCGCCTGCTACGTGAAAACAAGCTTCTACATAAAATGTAATACATTACCATGGGTTTTGCTGAAAAATAATTACGTGGCCTGACAATTCGGAAAACGTATAGAGTGCTTTCCGATAGATATTCCAAAACAAATCGATGTCAATCAAAATGCAAAGAAATAATTTTATGAGGTGAACAGTACAATCAATCTGCCTATGCCTTTATGCCAACTATGTTGGGGTCGGCTTCCAGTCTAACCGGATGTAGCTGAATACCAGTATTTTACATGCAGCGACTGGCTATCTGACCTCTACAATCCGGTTACTGGGTAACAGGTTACCCCTTAGCAAGACTGGTTGTCAGACTTCGAGCTTCTCGAGCTTCTGAATGTCAGCCGGGACCAACTGCTTAACGTGCTTTTCGAGGCACGGAGGTGCTTCGGTACCTATGCCATGAATGGTCACCCATCCACGAACCAACCTCGGCAAGTGTTGCTTAACCTTGAAGATCGACCAGTGCGGCTGTTATTATTTAGGCATGAGCCCGTCTGAGGTAAACAGCATACTATGAACAATAATCCACGTTCCATGCGTGGTGAATAATTTATTGCTCGGTTGGCTATTCTAGGGGTCATTGGGAGGCGTCCATGGAAGACCACGCGTTGATATGATAATATTCATATTAGAACTGAATTCAAAAAACACCACAGTTATAACCCCATAACAAACCCCAAAAATCACACAGCCAGATCAAGAACGACTCAGAGAACATGCCAATGAGGCCACCATTGTGAATTAAATTTAGTGCAACTGTCGCCATTTGTTACCTTTATCTCAAACTACCCTCCTTTATTGGTGTATCGTTCACAACGAACCCTTATCGTTGTTACACTTTTGTTTCAGAAGGAAAATATTCCCAACTTGGGAATGTTAAAGCTGTTTTAGTACGTTTTTGTATCGATTCGAGAGGCCTTCGAAATTCAACATCCCCTAATCGTTATACTCGCATAAATGAGTATAAAGATTAGGGGATGTTGAATTTAGATATAATGGTTTGTTTTGGTTGTAGAGGATCTCGTGGCCAAGTAATAACAGCGGCACGGGTCAATCCATCAGGTTATGCTACGCTTGCTGGGTTTGGTCTGTGGATGGGTGAACATCTTTTCATACCGAGACCCCCATGCCTCGGAAAGCACGTTAAGCCGTTGATCCCAGCTGCCATTCGTGGATCTTTGACAGTAGTTACGGGTCGTCAGGAGCCCGAAAGTCTGACAACCAGTCTTACCAAGGGGGTGTCGTATTACCCAGTAACTGGGTTGTGGAGGTCAGATAAAAAAATCATGTAAAATACTGGTATTCAGCTGCATCCAGTTAGACTGGAAGCCGACCCCAACATAGTTGGGAAAAGGCTAGGCAGATTGATTGGTTTGTTTTGGTTGTCAGTCTGGTAAGATAAAACTGGAATAATACGAGCCTTATGATGTGGTAAAGGTTATGTAGGCAGTTCAGCTTTGTACAAAAAAGCAATAACAGCGGAAGGGTAGAACAGAACTTTGTGTAGTGTTGTCCATTGTCTTGAAGAAACTTTATTCGAAACAGCTAAACCTTGAGCTTTCTGTGGGTACTGTTTGCTGGCATTTGATAATTCTTATGTATATTTCCAACCCGGGCATAAATACTAAACTTTATTAACAACCCACCAACTTCATTTCCATTTATATTTATCTTAGCAGGTAAATACGAAAGTCACCAACTTTAGTACGATCATATAAAAACTTATTTATTCCTTTGTTCCGAGTATTACGTTACTCTAAGGTATTTTCAATTTTATCCTAAGACATTCGCGAACTGTCGACGGTCCCCGTTGATTCATTAAGCGTTATTTATTAGATAGCCTCGTCGAAACTTCGCTCGTTTATATTAAAATTCGTAACAAGTTGGTGAGTGTAACATTTTTGTTTGACAACTTGTTCATATCGATTCTGTCTGCGAGGTGACGTCATTTTTGTTGTGTACGTCCTCGAACCGCTTGTATAGCCGATATTTTTATGTTTTATTTATTGGGAAACTGGAATAGACTACCCTACCCTGTATCTCTTAGGTGACGTAAGAGCAAACTTACTGATTCAGGTAATTTTACAGAAGCCGCGTACAACCTACAATATGACGTCACACTGACATCATCAGACTACGTTAAAAGGGTGATCCCCTAAGGTTTATTTGATGTGATTTCGTAACTATAGTTATACCTATGTTTAGCAGTGAAGGTCCATTACCTATATCAGGCTTTTGACGATACCTACGCCAAGGAATATAGATGCCTTCATTGTCGTGAGAAAACACAGGGCTATAAATTATCCTACTGTTATTTGAATCCTCATCTCTTGTACTAATTATTTCTGGTCTGCACCTTGGTCAGTTTTGCAATCACTTCCAAATCAGCATCACCTTTAAACTAATAACATTTAAAGTATGATTGACTATGTCTGAAAGTGCCACCGGTGACTGAAAAGTTGTGAGGAAAACGGTTGTCATGGTATGGGCATGTGAATGCGGAAGAATGAGGAAAATGACGTCAGGATAGTTTTGAGTATGAATGTGGATGGCTATTAGAGTAGGGGAAGATGAAAGAAACGTGTGTGACATGGCTAGAAAGGGAGTCACTACCGAAATGACGACTAATAGAGAACTATAGAAGAAAAAGTGATGTTGAGTTATGTGATGCCAGGCGAATGATGATGATTTATAGTTATCTCAGAAATAATGAGTTAACGACACAGATCAGCTTCATTAGCTGTAGGGCGTAACTAGCCACAATTGTTGCCAGTGATTGATTATCAAATTTATTGTATCTTAATTAGAATCTGTTAGAGCAATATCGTGTACTACATCATATCAAGGGCGAAGCTAATCCGGGCTTTGTAATTACTGTAATTATATTCTATGTGCGCAGGTTATTATTATTACGGTCTAACCAAACGGGCCACGGAACAATTCCGCTTTCCCTAGTATGGTAGCATTGATTAAAATTATAATTGTTATACTTACCTAGTGCTTTTAGCTGAAAATGCCATGGGTCACTTCATGGTAGTGGGACTCTATTATGAAAACGACATGAATACCATTGAACATGGACTTTCAAATTAATTTCTTAATCATACTACTCGTATTAAGTTAAATAGTGGAGAAAGTTAAGTTTAAGAAGGCCAACCCCACCACCATCCGCCCGTTTAAATGCAAATACTTTAGCCACAATAGGCATTTTCCAGTTTCGTGAGTGATTATCCTAACTAATATTATAAATGCGAAAGTAAGTTTGTTCGTTTGTTACCTTTTCACGCCAAAACCACTGCACCAATCATCCTAAAATTTTGCATATACGTTGTCATGTGTACAGAAATAAACATAGGCTACCTTTCATCCCAAATAAAAGTACTGTTCCCGAGGAAAACATCATTAACGTTCTTATGATAATAAATGGCGCCACGTGTCTTTCGAATTATGATTGAATTATATTATTATAGAAACTTTAGTAGTGTTAAGTTTTTTTTTTTTTTGTTTAAGTACCTCATACATTTTGAGAGTCTAGCTAGAGTGTCGATAGACCGGTTTTTCATAATACTATAATTCCGAAAGTAAGTTTGTTTGTTTGTTACGCTTTCACGCTAAAACCGCTGAATGGATTTGGATAAAAGGCACATGGGTAGACTATAACTTAGATTAGGACATAGGATACTTTTTATTCCGGTAGTGCGTTCCCGTGTGATAATTTCCGACAACCACGCGGGCGAAGCCGCGGGCAAAAGCTAGTCAAACTTAGATCTTAACATGACCAGAAAGAGCTTAGAAATATAAAATTTCTTTAGGGCGAAACTCGAACCACGTAAGCTCAGAAAACAATCACTAAACGAAGCAGCGTTGCTCGCAGGACACAACTCTACCAACATTTTATTTACTTAATATTTAACTCACAATTCAGCGTGCCAATGCCAATACTGTCAATACCGCAATGGCACAAAACCTGCCGCCCGTAATACATTGCTATCTGATTCGACTGAACCCAACGACTTAACCCGTCAATATTTCTCTATAGGCCTACTTCGGCAAGCCTCGGCAAGCTTCGGCAGGCTTCGGTATACATCTGTATTGTAGGGTCATGTATTGAACCTATGGACATTTCAGACTATCTCCAAAATGGCTTCACACTGCACACAACACCGATAGCGTCACGCCACTCACTGGTGTCGCTAGAAAATAAAAATGCCACCACAGTGTTTCAATATTATATTTTTAGTACTGCCAGTTTTTGTTATTATAATCAATGTCCAAAGGTAAAAGCGTCCATAGGTACAATACATGACTATACCCTCGTTCACTTGTCAATTATTTGGGAAAAATATACCGGCTTCAGGTGACGTGGGTTGGTTGAGCGTAATGTATACGTGAACGTAATAAAATTGATGTGAGAAACTAATTATTGTGTCAGATTGCTTGTTCGTGAGACTTGCATCTAGAGGTTATTAATTTAAAATGTGTAATCTTATAAACAACAAAGAGGGAGAGTCCATGAAAAATAATGTATTAATTGGAGAGTACAACAAGAAATGGCAGGATGAGCTGAACACCTTTTTAAAGGATTCGCTCGCAATCGCAGTAGACCGGGAAAAGTGGATGGAGTGACGACTTATCTTGCATGGGACTGCATGGGCTTATAATAATAACAGTGTAGTATGATAGCACCTGATCTGACATAATCGATACGGAACAGCCAATACATACAGGGTGTCCGGTAAAGAATAGATAAGCTTATGGCCACAGAGTACATTGAATGTCCATTCTAAAACAAAAATACAAACAATATATATACATATATATCCCAGGAAGTATATCAGTTTTTAGAAAAAAAGAATGTAAGTTTTACATTCTTCTTCACCATGACCACAAACGAATTAATTCCATCGGTTATTTGTTGTTATAACATTGTACAGACGCCAGCACATCAAGCTACTACAATCTGTCAGATTTCTTTAATAGATTTTTGACTTTATTGCTTTTAGCATTAGGTTCAAGGTTGATTGGGAAAATCTGACAGTTTCGGTTAGGTTGACCTGCTGGCGTCTGTACATACGTTGACTATGCCGACAGAGAGGCAGTAAATAGTGTGACTAAAAAGTGCACAGTATTTTTTTTTAAATCGTAGCTTAGGTATTTTTATTTGTATTTTTTTAGAACGGCCATAAAGTCTATTGTATACTATTTCAAGGTTATCCATTCTTTACCAGACCACCTGTATATCTAACACTTTAATAATAAACAAACGCATTTGTGTTACTTGCATTCGTTTCTAAAACCGTGCTTCAATCAATATCCAAACTTTAATCCATTACTGGTGGATATGGACGGAACATTCCAGAATGTAGTTGTGAATTTCAAATATTTTCTAGCTACACATTTTAGCGTTGAGCGTGGAAATGCAAAAACGCTGGAACACTTTGTTATTGGTGTCCGACATGTCCCGGGTTTCTAGGGTTACCGGATCAACGCGAATGGTGGCAGAACTGTGAAATATCCAGGTGAAACGTTTGGAACAACTGTGGAATAGAAAATAGGCGATCTTTTTTTTTTTTGAGCGTGAATTGCACAGCACGAAGGCATAAAATTGCGAAGTATAGTGGGAAAACAGGAGAGTTTGGGGGTTTTCCGCATAGCTGTCTGTCTGCCTAAAAAAATATTCATAAAAAGAAAGGTTAAGTCAAATAATAATAATAATAATAATATCCTAGGACATTGTTCACACACGGTCATCTAGTCCCAAACTAAGCAGAGCTTGTACTATGGAAACCAGATAACTGATATACTACATACACTACTTTTTTTTTTTTTTGTAAATACATACTTATATAGATAATTACACCCAGACTCAGGACAAACAGACATGTTCATGCACACAAATGTTTGTCCTGGATGGGAATCGAACCCACGACCAGCGGCATGGCAGGTGGTATCTTAACCAACCGCGCCATCTGGCCTGTCAAAGAGCCTTTGGTCTACCTTCTCTAATGCTTTTGTTTATCCTCGACCTCGCATTTCAATATTTCTTTTAGTTCTGAGGCAGTCTATGACTGTAAGCAAGGCTGCACACCTGAGCAGCAAGCAGCAAGCATACAACAAATGCTTTGGGGAACAATAAATTAATGCGCCCATACATTCAACTATGTAGTACATATAATACGCAGCGAGAAGTAATTGCTACACGTTCATTATTTGCGTCGCGAAATTGAGAAGTTTACTTTAAAAAAAAGTAGAAACCGACTTCAAAAACCTAAAACGAATAAAAACAACTTTCATAGTAAAACTTATCAGCTTCTGAAATCGGTGCCAAGCTAAGGTGAACTGAAGAATTGAAGACACCGACTTCAGAAGCTGTTAAGTTTTACTATGAAAGTTATTTTATTCGTTTTAGGTTAAGATAGGCGCCTATCATGTCGCAGGTCGTGGGTTCGATTCCCATCCAGAACAAACATTTGTGTGCATGAACATGTCTGTTTGTCCTGAGTCTGGGTGTAATTATCTATATAAGTATGTATTTACAAACAAAAATGTAAAAGTATGCCACATCAAATTGCGTTATAGGTGTGCGTATTTACAGGCCAAATCCTTCAAAGTGTCAAAATGTTGAGATGCAAATCGTGTAGTGTTTGCTGTACGCTTGCTGCTCAGGTGTTCGGCCTGGTTAAGTTAGGTAATACCTACTTCAATTCAGTTTACGTCTTGAAGATTGACCTTAAAGTATTAAGAAGTGATAAAGTTGATTTTGATTAGAATATAAATTACAACATAGTTTTACGCATAGTAGTTATAAAGTTGCGACTATCAACCACGCTGCTCATCGTTGTCCCGATTTATTTGGGTTCACCGCACCACATCTTCAAACTTCACTAATCTAGTAAAACAATACTGTACAACCATATCATAAGTTAGGAAAGATCTATCGAACAGCAACGATTCCCGTCAGGATCAGCCCTAGCAATCGCATTGTATTGAAACGCGCCGCGCGTTGTAACAATCATTGCACTAGCGCTCGTTCAACAAACGCTGCTTGTTTATTTGTTGCACCATGTATACATGAATGTGTCTTGATTTTATTACTGTAATGCATTTATGTAAGATACTATTACTTGACTCTTCGTGTCTTCTGCTAACCAGACATTTCTTTCCCTCATCCATCATAGACACTTTTACCATTAACGTATTTGACTTGTTTCTACCTTTCCTTTGGCTGCTGCCTCACTCTCACCGTTGTACGAGTATACATACCCTGTTTCTGATTAAAATCATAGCAAGAGAAACAAACGATGTCGGACCAAGTGACTGCAAAGGTTAGACGAATCTCTTTCCATGTGAATGTCACTGAACCACATGGAAACTTTGTTGGGTATTTATAGATTCACTCGGATTGGCTTTTACTGCTAACCAAAGTCAGCATCTGCCTAGCCTGTTCCGAACTATGTTGAGGTCAGCTTGCAGTCTAACCGGATGCAGCTGAATACCAGTATTTTACATGGAGCGACTGCCTATATTCTGACCTCCACAACCCAGTAACTGGTAATACGATACT
This sequence comes from Dicycla oo, assembly GCA_948252095.1. NCBI lineage: Eukaryota > Metazoa > Arthropoda > Insecta > Lepidoptera > Noctuidae > Dicycla > Dicycla oo. The sequence continues at coordinate 22,716,804 of OX411716.1, forward strand.
CCTTGATAAGGCTGGTTGTCAGAATTTCGGGCTTCCGACGACCCGTAACACTGTCAAAGATCCACGAATGACAGCCGGGACCAACGGCTTAAAGTGCTTTCCGAGGCACGAAGGGGTTTTGGTATGTAAAGATGGACCCATCCACGGACAAACCGCGGCTAGCGCAGCTTTACCTGATCGATCGACCCGTGCGGCTGTTGTTACTTAGCCACAGGAAAACTAATCCTTTTGAGCCCATCGTCTGTTACAAAGAAGTTCTCGACTAGAACATGGAGATAAAAACTTTACTCGCCAGAAAGTGACTGTCGCAAGATGGTCAGAAAACTACATATAACAGGTTTGGTTAACGAGGAAAATGTCAATACATTTTCCTCGTAAATACAGGAAAATTTCCAATAAAATGTCCCTAAGATTTTAGACATTTTATTAGTTAAACAAATTATTCCGGAAAACGAGAAACATAAATGCTGAATGAGAACTCCTACGAATGTACTATGCTAATTTAAATGGTCAACGTTGTATTTATAATTTTCTCTTGTTTCTAACGACTCACTTTATATAAGAGGACATTTAATAAATTTTCTTTATCTACACTCTTAGCGTACAGTTCTGATTATGAATTTAAAAATAGAACCATAATGACAGACTTTATAGATACAAATTTCTTAACAACCTAATGCTACGAGTATAAATTATGTTTTTTAATGTTCCGTACCTCAAAAGGAAATACAGAACCCTTATAATATCACTCGTGTGTATGTCTGTATGTCCGTCTGTCAGAGCCAATTTGCTCCGCATCTAATGGACCGATTAAGTTGAAATTTGGTAAACGTATGAATTTCTGTGACCCAAACATGGAAGTGTAAAGAAATGAATTTTGAATATTGGGGGTCAATATTGGAGGGCAAATAAGAAAATTAAAAAAAAAAAGTTTTGGAAAAGGTACCGTGTGACATATTAAATGAAAGGGCTTACTGTGAGGGTCTGGAATATGTTTTTTTTTTTTTTGTTATAATTTTAAAATCGTTTTAAAGTTATTTAAGAAAATAGACGAAAATTGACGGTTCCCCCCTTATCTCCGAAACTGCTAACCTTAAAATTTTGAAAAAATACAGATAATAGTTCTATACCTATAGATAACAGAAAAACTTATAAGAAGTATATGGTATTAAAATATCATAGTAAATCTCTCAAAATTGTGCGTACCAACTTACATTTGCAGTTGGAATGTATAGGAGAACATGTTTTTCAACTACAATGTAAAGTTTGTTCTTGGGATAAATTCATCCCAACTATGGAACCCTTCATTGTGCGTGGTCCGACACGCACTTAGCCGATTTTATGTCTATTAAAGTACATTTCGGATCGACCAAGGAGTTTTCTATTATATTTTTGTCATTGTACTGGGTGTTTTTTTAGAGGCGGAGAACTTTAAATTGAAAAAAACTTTTTAGCAAAAAATAAAACCGATTTCCAAAATAAGACACTTCAAAGTGAAAAATAACTTTAATTTCGGTAGTCGGTGTCTTTGGTTTTGTATTTTCGTTTTTTGCCACCGACTTCCGAAATTAAAGTTATTTTTCACTTTGTCTTGTTTTGAAAGTCGGTTTTATTTTTAGTAACGTAATCCACGTTATTATGGTTTCGGAGCCATTATTGTGTTTATTTACTTTTTGCTCACTTTTTTTTTTTGAATGGCATCTCATAGTTGGCCTAGAGAGGCCGTGACTACTTAACCGGACTATCCTGTGGCTGCCTTAAGCGAACTCAAAGCCTCCAGCCAGGGGCATAAAACTTACAGACTAAGCGACTACACGCTAAGGGCTCCCCCTGTGGGGAACGGACCTCGGCTTAGGGCGTCGCTGGGGGGAGGACAGCAAGATGGGACAGGCTGGATCAAATTGGAGTGATTATTATTGTCAGGGGAGTTTAAAGCTACAGGCTCAGCTACGCCACCAGCTGGCACTTCATACCCGAGCAAGGGACGGGGGGGAGGACGATTACTACAGGGTCGTTGCGAGGGACCTCGGCGGCGAGGTCGGAATGTCGATTTGTGTTTGTTCCTATGGTCCCTACTGCTCTCCTGGAGAAGAGTTATGGGGTCGTCGGGGTCTGAGAGGACAAGCCTCGGGCGGCGGACCTTACTGATACGGGAGGGGACTCACTTTGGTTTTTTTTATTTAAATAGCACGAGTATAGATAAAGTAGTGTATGAAACTAGGTATTAAAACACTCGTGTGATATTATTAAAACACTCCTGTTTTAATACCCCTCCCGTTATGCAAGTTTCATAAACTACTATTATTACACAGAGTGGTGTTACTAATAAAACTGTAACTACGTTTTCTAGAACGAGGCACTGGAAGCAGTGCTATGAATATGACACGTTAGACGTTTGTTTTAATGAAACTGTTTCATAAAAACAAAACAATATACATAACAGTACAGTCGTCCATAACATAAAACATAAATTAAATAGTCTCAAAATTCTGAAATTCAATACCACCGCTACGTCACACGAAACACAGCAATAGGCAATTTTGCACATACACTGCCTACCTACAACTACGCAATGATTGTGTGAGAGTAGGCTTCCGCGTATGAGTATCAAATAATCCGTAGGGATTCATCAAGCCGTCCATTCTCGCTTTGACGGTCGTTTAATTAAATTCAGGCCTCGGTTTAGCGAAACAACACTACAAATTCGACCTCCGCACAGTACGCACCTCGTTTGTTTCTTCAATTATTATAATTTCATGCGAAACCTCGTCATGAAAACTTGAGTCTGTTCGGAATAGACTTGGAAACCAGTGGACTGATTCCTGTCAAAGTTTTACGAATATTAATGAATATTATTCAGAACTGTTTTAATTATAAGATGATGTTTGGAAATGGGAATAACACAGAGTTTCGTACTGAAACGAAGTTATTACAAAGTATCTTTCTGTTCTTTCGAAACAAAAATAACATGGAACAATGCTTAGTTGTTAGTTTAGCCAGCGAAGCGACAAGTGGGTTCAATAAAAGAATGCCCAGTGAAAAACGATAGGGCGTTTTACCAACAGTACCGGTTTAAAAAGCTGCACCAAATGCTGCGCGAGAGCACATGACGTGTGGCCGCGCTCTTGCGCTATGGCTCCAGTACACCACGCCCGCAGGCACATGAGTCAGACAGAGCGCGTTGACCCGCAGCGCGGAGCGGACGCCTCTGACACATTAGATACCGCTTTAATAACACATTGCGATAATTTTACAACCGGTTCCACGTACATGGGACTGCATTATAATGATAATTGAAATGACTACTATACGGTTACTAGAGTGTAAACAAGATAACGGTAACGTGGCTTGCGACTATGTATATATATAATAAGCAAATATTTATATTAAATATTTGAACGACAGTCCATGATGTTTATCGTGTCTCGAATGTAATAAACAGTTTTACTCTGTTAAAGAATTTTCAATTGACGTCACGCACTAACGAAAATAGATGACGGATGACGAGTCCATTGTATCGAAATTTGACTTTCCCTTTTGCCCTCGTCATTTTCTAACCGGTAAGAAGTTTCTAAGGAAAAAAATTAATGGCGAGCCGGGTAAAAAATTAAAGATAAAGTGCTGGGTTTGCTCATGACTCCAATCTAGGTCAGAGGTGACAGAGACAAAGTCGACGATGGAGTGAGCTTACCCAGAAGAAGCCTGTTCACTCTCACTTTGAAGAGATTAGGGTTGTATGCATTCGGAAACACAGACGCAGGTAGTGAGTTCCACTCCTTTGCTGTGCGCATTATAAAAGACTTTTGGAAGAGCTTAGTGCGAATTGGTGGAACAGCAACCAGGTAGGGATGGTAGGTAACTGGCAGTCGGTTAAATGTCCGATGGTAGAAGGGGGCCGGTGAAATGAGGTCTTGGAGTTCTCGGGCACACTCTCCGAAGTACAATCTGTAGAAGACCGACAAGCAGGCAACCTTGCGGCGATAAGCCAAGCTATGAAGCTTGGCATCCACCAGTTTTACGTCACCAATGAGCCTCTTAGCATTTATTGAAAAAAATGCTTATATATACTTAAAGTCTTTTGAAGTCTTTCAAAATCAAATCATATGATGCAAGCAGAGAAAGTTGAAGAAAGCCAATACGTGAGGACACTGAATGACGTAGAAAGCGACACGGTAATTTGGCTCAGACCTGAATCAGGATTTTGTTTCATTGATTTAAGCAAGGGGTTCCTGTAAACCCTGGATGTCATCGTAGTTCTCATATTAGCGACATCTCGCGATCTTGTTACATCAGTGATATGAAAAGAAGAAGACGAAAAGGAGCCGAAATAATTTTCCGCGAAAATATTTTCTGGTGGAATGAAAGCGAATATTTTTATAACGAAAAGCCGTTTTATGCGAGATGAGAAATTTCATTTAGAAGGCAGTAATTTAGTTTTCTAGATAACTGGAGAAACTGCGTCTCTAAAAATACAAAACCGGCCAAGTGCGTGTCGAACCACGCACAATGATGGGTTCCGTAGTTGGGATGAATTTATCCCAAGAACAAACTTAACGTTGTAGTTGAAAAACATGTTCGCCCATACATTCCAAATGCAAATGTAAGTTTGTACGCACAATATTGAGAGATTTACCATGTTATTTTAGGACTATATACTTCTTATAGGTTTTCCTGTAATCTATAGGTATAGAACTATTTTTTGAAATATTTTTTTTTTTTGAAATTTTAGGCTCAGTAGTTTCGGAGATAATGGGGGCAATAGTCAATTTTCGTCTATTTACTTAAATAACTTTAAAACCATTTATTTTAAAATTGTAACAAAATATATATTTGAGACCATCGCAGTAAGCCCTTTCATTTGATTGTAACATGATACAGTTTGAAAACTTTTTATTTTTTATTTTCTTATTAGCCCCCCAAAGTGACCCCCATGTTCAAAATTAATTTATTTAAGTTACACGTTCGTGTTTGGTTCATAGAAATTCATATGTATACCAAATTTCAACTTAATCGGTCCATTAGATACGGAGCAAATCGGCTGTGACAGACGGACAGACAGACAGACACACGAGTGATCCTATAAGGGTTTCGTTGTTTTCTTTTTAAGGTACGGAACTCTAAAAACAGGCATATTATTTAACACGACATATAAAAAAAAAATACTTCAGTTTATTATTATATGCGTTTCTTGTATGGCGAACCCCTTTAATTTTAACTTTATTTTATTTTTATGAAAATACTAAACAAAGAATTTTATTTTTAATCTTCGCAAAGATAACATTGTATTTCATAACGATACTGTGAATTACAAAGTTATTTTTTGCAGCTGCAGAAAATCGCACACATTTAAACAAAATACCTTATCAATCTTTGTTGATTAAATACAGTATGGTACTCGTACATGATATACAGAAGTTTCAAATTCCTAACTTGTTTAGTTGTTGCGTTGTAGCTCATACAAAAATGGTCTAAAACTGGCAAAAATATATTTGAATGAATTTTTAACTACCTATAATTTTTAACTTTATTTTTATTATTTGTTGTTATAGCGGCAATAGAAATGTACAATCTGTGAAAATTTCTACTGTCTACCTATTATGGTCTATGAGATACAGCCCTCCGACAGACAGACGGGCGGACAGCGGAGGCTCAGTAATAGGGTTCCGTGTGGCATCCTTCGGGTACGGAACCCTAAAAGTGAAGTGTACCAAAATTAGTCTTTCTTACAAAAAAACCTCATTCAGTTCCAAGTGAAAATTGTTACTTTATACAACGCAACAATACGGTCACAATAAAGAGATCTAGAAACGGTGACGTCCAAGTTTCTCAGTAAGCGGCGTTCTTATTTCACCTGAACTTTTTTACGATACAAGTTCGGAGAGTGCCTGTAGAAACTATTTTAAAACGACTTTTATATCACTATTAAAACTTTCCAAGGGTGTGTAGTAAACGGACGCCGGAAGACCGTGAGATTTTATGTTCCCAAGGATATTGTTTGGTATGTAATTTTATTGCGGGTATTTGAACATATGTCTTGGTAAGAAGCGGAATGCGGGGTGTTGGCGACCAGTTTTTGTATTCAACAAATGTTCAGATAAAATAAGCAAGGAATTCAAGGAATCTAGAAGTATTTAAAGTTCTCCGCATACTCTGTTGGATCTAAATGGGCTTACATACAAACGGGTGTTGTTATAGTATTATAGTAAACAGTAAAATTCCGAGGACTCGCTCGGTATCTAAAAGGACCTGAGGAAACAAGAAGCCTGTATTGACATCTCGTAATTAATTAATTAAGATGTCATCTGATTCCTATTCCGTTCACCACAAACAATCCTCAAATTGTTTTCTGTTATCTTTTAACTAACGCTTTTGAATATTTTCCAAAGCGTTAATAGTCAAATCAAAACATAGTCAGTCACACGCTAATGTTACAAATGTTGATCTACATTAACCCTTTAGTTGGCATGTAGGTCATCATTTGCAACCATTAAGTACTTGAAAACACATTATGATTGGTCGTCATTATTGTCTGGCCCGGATTAGACACTTGTCTCACCGCCACCGATGAGCGAGAAGCGAGTAGAGCTTACTGACTAAAACCCACCCGTGTTCGTTCAGAGCTAGAACCTACAAACGAGTTGGCGAGCAACGAGCAGCAAGTGAACGACGGCGACAAGCGATTACTCGCTGGTATGCGTATGTTACCAAGCGTGAGTCTCTCAGCGAGTGCTCCGCCCACCACACGAGCGTCGCTGAGTCTTTGATAGCTCTTGTCGCTGCGACAAACCAGTACCTACTCGCAGGCAATGTGAACAGTCAGCGATCAACTATTAATATATGCATCTCTTTTGTTTACACGGAATGTATTGTACATTTCTTGAGCAAGAAAATAGCCAATAGTTCGGCAGTCTCGCGGCAGTTTTAAAATCCTTTCCTTCAATTTAGAAATCGTAGATGTGCTTTGTGACCAACAAAATTCTGCATTTTCAATTAGCTGATGAATATAGAATATGATTTGGTAGAATTCTAAATCATAACGTTATCATCAAACCCTGAACTAGGTACAACAAAACCTTCTCTGAATACACTATCTCTTCCTCACTTGATGATGAGGCTATAAAGGATTCCTACATTTATAGCTATATTACGCACTGGGTCATAGAACTGCCGGGATTCCAATCGCGACCTTTATTGACCCTAATAGCTGGCGTCGATTGAATCATAATAGTGCTCCATCGGTAAAGATCCTTTATTGAACACATATACTTTTATAGCGCCTGTAATAGATTTTAATTGGAATACTTCCGTTGTGTTCATTTTTATTACTTTTTGTAGCATTAATGTTAAAGTAACAGGTCATAAATTCATCTGCAATCTTTTGCATGTGATTTCTTCACTATAGAGCTGTCCTTTCTTTGATCCGTCACTTCTCTTCTAGCCGATATTCACTTTAGCCAATCAAAATTATTTGTAGCCATAATAAGAAAAGTAATTTAGTCATTTTATCCGAATAAAACGCTCTTTTCATTCACAGGATGGAAAGACGTTCATTTTAAAAGCATAATTTATATCGGCATAAAATTCAGGAATGTTTATTATCGAACTCAATTACGCTTTAAAAATTATAGAGCACATATTTCCGTTTAAAGTTTATTTGTGAAATGTTACGATTCGGCGTAAATAATCCGATCTACATATTTACCATGCGCCGTTGATCGGGCAATTTTTATAGTTTATTGGGAAATTTATGCCGGAATTGAGCCGGGTAAGATCCATTGCGCTGCTAACATTATATACCTATATATTTTTTTTAATTTTATCTTCAGTTCTTGAACATCGTTATGATAGCATGCTATGAAAATCGCATTATTTAAAACTAATACCTATTTTAGCATATTTTTCAGTTCATACAAACGATGCATCTATCGGTCAAAATTAGTACCTGAAACAAGAAAAAGTATTTATTAGTACTTACAAAAACATTCTTGGAATACATCTGCTTTTATTACGAGTGCTAAAATTTCAAACTAACAAAAACAAAAGCAAACGTTTTATGTTATACGCAATGCAGTTACACGTCAGAAACAAGTTCTGCCTCTATGGCCTGAATTCTGAAAGAACGAACATTTATTGAATAGTCACAGAAACTGCGTCGGGGATTCCATTCATCCGCGCTGCAGTACGGAGGAACGCGGAGCGAACGTACGCTTTCCTTCGGTACAAGTCATAAACTGACGAGAATACTGACGACATCGTCCCGAAATAAAATGCTATGACGGTAGTTTGTAGTTTCCGACTTTAGGTAATTGACTTTTAAAGCTTTTAAATAAAGAGGTATTGGAGTAGGTACTACCTACCTAAAGTATGCGAAGTTAGTGTTATGGTTTTTCGATCTTCTGAATATATGGTTTGCTTAAAAAAGGCGAATAGCTTTAAAGGAGATTGATATTTAATCAAACTACTGTACCTATTTTGTTTTCCAAGTAAAAACAAACAAACAAAATATTATTTGCAAATTGGAATTACATTTAAAAGTAGAAGACCATTCAATGGAAACTAGACGTTCTTGAATTCCGTTTCCTCCCATCAAAATAATCTGCACACAGTGTACCTACCTGTACAAGTGTACAGTCAACTTCTTATAACATGCACCTGTCCTCACTTACATTGAAGTGTAACAGACAGCGTTGACAACTTGACCACAAAAGAAGTCCGTAGACTCAGTAGAGGCGGACAATGAATCACCAGTGCCACGCTATTATGTCATTTTACACAACCCAGCATCTGAAATACTATCAGTAAACATTTCATATTGGTGAATTCTGCAATATTGATTTTACATGGCGTTGGCCGTACATTTGCTCTGACACGGGGCCCTGTCCGTAAGTGTTTTGACAGCTCATTTGTCAAAATCTGTCAGCTCATTTATCAGAAGCGGTCCAGTCATAATTATGTACACATAGAGGGTGGAAATATGTCAAGGATACTGGATATCAATACAGGAAAGTGGGTACACAACACAAATACCATTTTCCTTGTAGATCTTCTACAATAACCAGTAACAACCATTTGATACAGTTTTTCAGTCTTTCGCTTATAACGTGCACCTGCCTAAGTGTCACTTTGGAAGTTGACAACTTTATCTCGGTGCGGACTGTACTCAGTGAGCGGTCGCGGACAATGAACCACGCGTAAATGTCATTTTTACGCCTAGCTATCATTCGCCTCGCTTCGACTCGCTGAAGCATTGAAAGGCTTTCTCGTTGGACTAACACTTTGGAGGCAATGCCAAAGATACTATTTATAAAATGAAAAGTAATGTTATTATTTGTAGTGAAAGAAGATTGTGTTCTGTTATTTTTGTTTGATTGTCATTACATAACTAGAGATCAGATAATCGGATGCATATTTACCTAAAGTTAATTTTTGCTAAGAAACTATGGAAGCAGCTTCTTAATAGTTTTTTTTTACTTACTATAAACCCCGGGATTCTAGAACATCGGGGAATGCACCATTAATCGGATACATGGTATGGAAAACACTTTTTAAATATGAGGTATTATTTATTTAAAAAATACCGAGACATCGGGTTCACATCACTATTTGTATGATTGTTTACTTGAAATTCATTTTTCAACATTACTTATCCTGATGTTTGCTATGCCAGTTTGGCAACCTACTTTACAACATTAGCTAGCATTCGATTCCATAGTCAAAAAGTACAAAATTCATCAATTCCGGAATCGCGAGATTTTTACGATCGATACAAAAGTGCATTCCATATTAGCCAACACTTGAAAGTACGTGTATGTACATTTGATTCTATAATCGGAACTCTAAATTTGTCGATCCCGGAATCCCAGGATTTTTTCGATACAAAAGCCCATTCCATATTAGCATCCGATTATCCGATCTAACACAACATACACGAGTGGACAGTAATAAATGAAGATTCATTTTAATTGCTTGATTTGACTACACATAAATCTACAATAAACCGCACACGTAGCAATTTATCCCGCGGGATATTATTGTGAGATAGGGACACTGTGAATTGCGTACTCTCCTCAAATGTCACTTGTATACTTCACTCACATTTTCAGGAGTTCTATAGTTCTACACTAGTGTACAACATTTACATTTTTTAGCTGTGTGTGTGTGCTTCGTGTCTTTTGTACAAAATCAGAATTCTTGAGTCAAATCACAACACACAATAGATTCGGCCGTAAATATTGCACGTAGATTGAAAAAAGCGCATGAAACAAGTACCTGATATGACACATCGAGCAGAAAAAGTCTGTCACACACAATTACTAGTGACGAAGACGACTCTCTGTAAAGCCCAACATTTTCTAAAAATCCCATGTGCAATATTTACGGCCAGTTACTGTACAAGGTTGCTTAGGGCGTTTGTGCACTACACGGAATTTTACTGTCCGGCAGTCCGATTTTTTACAGTCCGATGTGGCATGAAAAAACGGATGATTGGCTTGTGCACTTGTCCGTCTTTACTCGGATCGGTGCGGCGCAGTTGAATTAGTTAGTATCTCTCTTTGAAACTACACGCCAAGCCCGCGTAATTATGCTAGGAACGATGAGTACGGCCCGGAATGGGGAAAGGTAAAAAGTCGGACGGTAAAATTACGTATAGTGCACAAACTAGTATATACATTTATGGCGTGCCTATCGGACCGTAAAAAATCAAACTGCCGGGCAGTAAAATTCCTTGTAGTGCACAAACACCCTTAGGGTGCTTCTAAGGATTCTACCGGCTTTATTTAATTCTTTAGAAGAACTCTCTTTTGAATTAGTTTTATCACCTTATCACCCTACAACCTTTTTTCGCTAGCACACTTATCCCACTACCCAAAACGCAGTACACCAGCCAAGTGGCGTTAATAAAGGTAAGCATATAGTAAGTATGTACAGTCAAGCACATGTAAAGCTATCGACCGTGCACAGGACATAGATTAGGTCGGCGCCGACCGGGCTTATCTAACCAGCCTGGTGATATATTCGCGCATATGATGCATACAGCACAGTTAGCCTACTGACTCATAAACTATAGTGATATTATTTGCATACTCGATTTAGGGTGCCGAGGAAGCTAGGAGATAAGGATATTTCAGTTATTATATAAACAGTGTTTTACTGCGGAAACAATAATATGAATCATCTGTAAGTAGCAGACATGAAGTACGAACAGTTCCAGAGTTCCTGACTGAGTTCATTGCTTTCCTGTGCCAGACATACTCATTTATCTGTCATTGTTTCATTTTAAAACAGTTTCTTGCCCATTGTTCTCCATTCGTAACTAGCTTTTAAAGGGGCAACTAGAATCATATCTATTTTCTTGTAATTTTGACGTTCAAAAGTGGCTGTGGCTTATTTCTGCCTATTTGAATTTAAAAAATTGGCTTTGACTTAGACCACAATGACCATGTCTTTGTAAAACCCACCTCTTAAGTTTGAAGACGGTGTCTTTGGATATGTATTTTAGTTTTTTCCGCCGATTGCCGAAATTAAAGTTATTATTCACTTTCAAAGAAAGAAGAAAGAAAGAAAATACGTTTATTTGCGATAAACATGAAGAAATATAAAAACAAAATAAAATAATAAAAGAACAAGTTTGGGGAAAATATAAAGTTGAAGTGTTATTTTGGAAGTCGGTTGTGTTTTTTGGAAAAAGTTTATTATTTTTTACTTTTTAGTGGGTCAGTTTGTAACTTATCTAAGTTACAATATTCTAATTTCAACTGCTCATCACCTTTTACAAAATATGTATTGCTTTTCCCGATACAGGGACGTTAATTGTTGAGGAGTTCTCCTGGTAAGTAGGTACCAGGAGAGCTCCACATCACCATAAGCATTGTGACGAGCATAAATTACTGAGCAACCATTAATGAAGTACCTAATCGAATCGCAACCCGTGAAATACTTATTATTGAGTAGTTCCGGTGGCCATCTGTGATCTTCATCATCAGTTCCACTTCACCAAATGGTGCTTTCCAAGAACAAATGCACGAGATACTTTAAAAAATACCCAAATCGCTATAGGTGTGCCTATAATATTTGAAGAGTTCCGTCGGTTTCTCCAGGATCCCATCATCAGATCCTGACCTGATGACAATGGGACCAACTAGAAAGTATACCCTTTCAAACAAAAAAGAATTTTCCAAATCAGTTCAGCCGTCTTCGAGTAATCGGGGAACATATATTACATAAAAAAAAGAAAACGATTCCGACGAAATGAGAACCTCCTCCTTTTTTTGAAGTCGGTTAAAAACCCACTTCCTAAGTTTCACATTGTGGAATGCAATCAATATGTTGAGTACTAAATGTTGCCCGCGGCTTCACTCGCGTTTGGAATTTCCAAAAATCCTTCCTTAGCTTACAACACAAAAGGCATCATCTACCAAAATTTCAAGTTTGTGTAGCCCTGCGATTTAGGCTCTGCGTTGATGAATCAGTCAGTCAGTCAAGATAAGTAATTATTAGATTGACTACATTTGCACCAAAATCTTTACCTTCGTTGTTTAGCAAATTATGAAGAGTAGACTAAAGACATCCAAAGAATGAAAGTGACAAACATGTAAATTAGCATTTAATTATTGTGTAAAAAGAAAAACCGTTTCTCAGTCTGAGACAAGCGCATGCAAATAACTAATCTAGGACAAAGGAAATCCTTGTGTGCTACTCGCCACAAAGCAGAGCGTAAAAATTATTTTTTTGAAAACTAGAATATCTCGAATACTTTCTTGGCCAAAACATATGGTAGAGTGTTTCGAATTCAATAGAAAATTACAGACTATGGAAGCCATATTTGAACCTATCTAGGAGAAAAGTACCCGTACGTACCGGAACCCACTAACTAGATTAAGAAACTTTATGCTTGTGCTTTATACCGGGTTATTGGTAAAACACCAACAACCTCTTAAGGGGTCATTGTACTCATCATTATAAACAACTTTTACTATGTGACCAAACCTGAAATCGCAAAAAAAAATCAGCTACATCAATCAGTACATTTATGTTCGCATAATTCGTCAAAATGAACAGTTGATTTTTTTTTCGCGATTTCAGGTTTGGTCCCATAGTAAAAGTTGTTCATAATGATGAGTACAATGACCCCTTAAGAGGTTGTTGGTGTTTTACCAATAACCCTGTATATACCGAGACTCCTCAGTGCCTCGGAAAACACGTTAAGCCATTGATCCCAGCGTCATCCGTGAATCTTTGGATCTTTGACAGTCGTTACGGGTCGTCAGAAGCCCGAAAGTCTGACAACCAATCTTACCAAGGGGTATCGTATTACCCAGTAACTGGGTTGTGGAGGTCAGATAGGCAGTCGCTCCATGTAAAATTCTGGTATTCAGCTGGATCCAGTTAGACTGGAAGCCAACCCCAACGTTGGAAAAAGGCTAGGGGCTAAGAAGATTGATTGATTGAAGTGGACAAAAGAGAGTTTTTGTAATCGAAAACTGTTGACATGAAAATTGTTTCGACATTATGTGCAACTATTACATGACTACTGAGCAAAGCTCTGGTTCTCCGTTCAACAGCTGAGAAATGCGAATAAAGAGATCAGTCTCAGTAGGTTTTCAATTCTATACCAACCAAAATCCATCAACTCCGCTCACATACACGTCCTACAGACTCTGGATCTACAACTTCTACAACACACATTGTAAGCGTTTCGAACAAGTATAGATAAAACGGGCAAAACTTTCCAACTGCACCATCAGTGGCAGCATGCGGGGACATTGTTTTCGGTTCACTTCCCGGCTCGTACATTTGTACACTCGTATATGCTCGTAGGGAATACTGTTATGTCCGTTGAACTGGCAGACGGTAACATGGTGTTGTCTATGTGTGTGTGTGAATGTAGTACGTTGATGGTCATGGTACGTGTTTCGGAGTTTATAGATCGAATCAGTGTGAGAATCAAAGAACGCTGACTACACTGTGGAGGCTAAATAACAGAGGGGCTGAAAAGTTTTGAGCCTAAGTACTATGGAGAAAACTTAAAGTTGATTTTTGTGTACACTGATTCATTGAAAAAACCCTGCCCCTAAGGTCTTTTGTTTTACTTTGTCATAAGTACAGTTGCAGCTTGCAAGCAACATCGTTTCAAAATTGGAAAGGCGTAGCTTTTGTCGATCGTACCTTCTAATGTAATGTAATGCTATGCCAATGACATGAAACTCTGTATTTATACTAAAGAGGGTATTCGCAAATTAGTAATATGCAGCGCGAAACAATAATGACACTTGAAGGTACCTACTTAGGCTCAAACTTTTCAGTCCCCATGGTCAACCTCCGTTAGGCTTTGGAACGTAATTATAGCTTCTCAACAAATATAGCCTTTGCAATGATTTTGGGATGGCATAAATTGATTTGATTTTTTTTTTTGTTTTTTTTTTTTTTTTTATTCGTTTTATTATTGCATTATTTTGATGTGACATGATTTGATTTTATTTAATTGTATTTTATTTACCTATTTATAATTTTATTTCATTTTAATTTATGTGTGGCAATGCGTGTTATTTACCTGAAAATAAATGAAATTTATTTATTTATTTATAAATCAAACATGTAAAACAGACTTCAAAAAGCGGGAGCAATTAGCCTGTTTTTTTAAAAAGGATATAGGTACCTACAATAAGATTTTCACACAAAGGGTCTCCATTGTTAAAGTACTTTCTCCCATAGACTCTTAAGAACATGTCTTCTCATAAAGGTCTACAAAGAAAATGCACAAACATCTACACCCATTAAGTTCTCCTTTCAATAGTCTCGTAGGCACAGTTTCACGTGCGCATTGTGACTAGTTGCACATAGTAAAGGACAGTCACCGGCGACGTGTTCCGGAGTACTGAGCTCACTGAACATGGCGGCGATAACGCAGCGACGTTACTGTGGCCACGTCTGGACACCACTTTATGCGAACACGGTGGAGTTGAGCGAACTTTCGTGATGTGATTTGAGAGAGAAGATAAGGACTTGCTGAATCTGGTTCCCACGCTGGGATTTCTCCTGTATCTGTGTGTACGTGTAGTTTACAGACACGAAACTTGCATAATTATGAATATGCACATACATCCAACATAACTTCAACAAAGTTTTAAAGAGTTTCACTGATATGTATTATTGAAAGCTTTCCCCAAAATAAAAAAAAAAGTACATCAATAAAAAAAGTAATATCAGTACCAACGTACGAAAAATCTAATAAAACGCTGAAATATTTCAATACCGAAGTAAAATGCAATTTTGTACATAAAACTCTACACAGTTCGCTATCCATTAGCAAAATTGCATGTATGTACCTTAAAAATAATATGGTATATTGACATACCTAGCATAACAGAATTGAAAATCGATTTTCTAATGCGTTTATTTCTAACAAGGGTATTGGAAGCGTGTGTAAAGCGTCATATATGGACGAGACGAGATTGAAAGGGTGGCGGAACACGAGTATAGACTGCACAGTCTACTGGACACTGGCGACGAGACGTGGCGACGATAACGCGACAATAACATTTCAGTGGCGACGTCTGAGCACGAAGTAATTCGATCAAGGTTCAAAGGAGTGTGACAACGTGTGCTGGAAGACTGAAAAGCATTGAAAGCTTTTAAATTTTTGTTTTAGGAGTCGAATCTTATCAACCAGACGAACTGCTATACTATAAGTACAATATACGTATATAAAACTGTTAAATTTATCATAAAGTACGTACGTGAGTGACTGCTTGTACCGTAAAATGCAATCAAGTAAAAACTTAGTATTGACTTGTTAAGGTTCCATACCTCAAAAGGAAAAAAACGGAACCCTTATAGGAACACTCATGTGTCTGTCTGTCTGTCACAGCCAATTTGCTCCGAATCTAATAGACCGATTAAGTTGAAATTTGGTACACGTATGTATTTCTGTGACCCAAACACGGACGTGCAATGTAAATTCATGAAAATATGGGGTGAAATAAGAAAATTAAAAAAATATATTTGCAAACTGTACCATGCGATATATCGCATGGTACAGTTTGCAAATATATATGCGATAGATAAATGAAAGGGCTTACTATGAGGGTCTCAAATAGATTTTTTTTTTTATAATTTTAAAATAAACTGTTTTAAAGTTATTTAAGAAAATAGACGAGAATTGACCCGAAACTACTGAGCTTAAAATTTTGAAAAAAATTCAGAAAATAGTTCTATAGCTATAGATTACAGGAAAACTTATTAGAAGTCTATGGTCTTAAAAAAAACATGGTAAATCTCTCAATATTGAGAGATTTACCATGTTTTTTTTAAGACCATGCGTGCCAACTTACATTTGCAGTTGGAATGTATGGTAGAACATGTTTTTCAACTACAATGTTAAGTTTGTTCTCGGGATAAATTCATCCCAACTACGGAACCCTTCATTGTGCGTGGTCCGACATGCACTTGACCGGTTTTTTTTTTATATAAGTATATATTCTACTAATATTATAAATGCGAAAATTTGTGAGGATGGACTATAACAGTCAGAAGTCGACTAGCAATCTCACATAACTATGGCATAGCAATATTAGTTGTAGACAATACTACACATTGGCAACTTTGGCTGCCCGTATAGAGCAGGCGGTAATGGTCATTGCGGTGTAAGTGGACTTCTAGACGTTGACTGGACATATGGATGTTTTTTTTATTATTATTCTCCAACATGCTTTTTTTTGTTTTTACAATTTTACTCGCCAAACTTTCCAGTTTGATGGAGAACTACTAAACGGATTTAGATTAAATTTAACACACAGTATATAACTTGGATTAACACATATAATACTTTTTATCCCTATATTCCTACGGGTTCGAGACTTACGCGGATGAAACCGCGGGGAGCTGCTAGTCATAACATAAATCTTAACAAAACACTATTTAACCGAACGACGGCCACTTTTGAAACTACGTAGCTATTCACCCCTAAAACAGAAAATATCGCAATATCCAATATTCGACAACATCCATTGCTGACACGATACAAAACGTCAATATTAATTAGTGTCATCATCGTCACCCAGGCACACTCAGCTCCAAGCTTTTATCACGGTGATGTCCACGACGGACGAATTTCAGAGACCAAAATTCAATTAACGACTTTTTGGTCGCAAAATTCTGGTACGGATAGTGTCGACAGGGGTACTGAATAAATACTAGGATTTTAGTATGCTATTTATTACCTTTAGACCTGGAACACTATAGACTGTCGTCATAATTGGGCACCGCTTATTTGCAATTTCATTAACTTTATATAAACGAAAACTAAGATTATCAAAGATCTTTTAACTTTTAATCCGAACCAACGCTGTCTAAAAGTTCATTAAAACTTTAACTAACTTCTAACTTACTGCACCTGACTTAATCCAAAGACACCTCTAGATTTCAAACCAATCTTAAAACCATTTAATTAATTGTATCTTGCACCAGACACCATCATCATTATTATTCTCCTTCTTCTCGTCTTTATCCACATTTGATTGGGGTCGGCGCAGCATGAGTTCTTCTTGTTCCATACATCTTTATCAGCTGTGATCACAGTATTCACACTGTTTCTGGAAATGTTATCCTTTGCACTATACTACAGCTGTCGTTTCTTTGGCCTTTTTCGTATATTCTTATAGCCAGCCTCCTCGGTTCTCAAAACTATGACATGATCCTTACGTCACCCTCCCAATCCAAAACATTTCGTCAGCCATCTCCAATGTGAATTAAATTACGAAGCGAACGGTCCTTAAGGGGGAAGCGTCAGGCTAGCCCGCGAAATTCAAATTTTCTAACGTTTTTTTGCAATTTACAAATCGGTATTAGATCGTCCGTTGATCAAAATATAATTTGCGGCCGTAACAAGAATCTATTTACATAATTAGAATCATTAAAGCGATCAATACAACTCTGTAAGACCAGGTAATCCTAATCAATGACTATTTCATGAAATCTTGACATTTGAGGATTATACTAACTTAAGGAGTTGTATTACTGATTCTGATGATTATAATTCTGTAAATACATATTTGTTACGGCCGCAAATCATACTTTATTTAACATACAACTTAATACTAACGTGTAAATTGCAAAAAAACGTAAGAAAAATTGAATTTCGTGGGCTACCCTGACGCTTCCTCCTTAAATAAACTCTTGAGTGTACTGCAAGTATAAATCGTGTTTCATATGTCAGAAACTATCCCCAAAAGTCTAAATGCCGCATCACCCCTCGATCCTGGACATTTCGTCGTCGTCCCCAGTAGTTGAATTTAATTACAGTGTAGCGAACGATAAATCGCCCCGGGGAAGCGACGCGCCAAACGGACTATGTGCTGTTTCATTATAATATTGAGCTCTGGGGTGTTTGTAGGGTCGAAACGTGGAACATAAATTAGTAGACAAGCCGTCATATTTCTTTAGAGATTTTCGTCGTGTTTGAAATTTTTTTGGTTCAAGTTTTTTTTAAATGTCTTGGAATTCAGATTTCTTTACGCAGAGGCCAGTCTACAGTATATTTAGGTTAAAATAAATCTTGATGAGTAATTTTAACCTATACTGTAGCCTTTTTAGGGTTCCGTACATAAAAAGCAAAAAAAAAAACGGAACGTCATAGCCAGTTTGCTCCAAATCTAATGGATCAATTAAGTTGAAATTTGGTACACATATGAATTTTGTGACCCTAATAACACTGACGTGTAAAGTAAATAAATGAATTTTGAATATGAGGGTCAATTTTGAAGGGCAAATAAGAAACTGAAAAAACGTTTTGCAAACTGTACCGTATGACTTATCAAATGCTTGGCTTACTATGAGGGTCTCAAATAGATTTTTTTAATAATTATTTGTTTATTTAAGAAAATAGACGAAAAATTACCATTCCATTACCATACCATTACCTCCAAAAGTAGCCTAAAATTTTGAAAAAAAAAAAATAGAGATAGATCCATAGTTATAGATTACAGGAAAATTTATGGTCTTAAAATAGTATAGTAAATCTCTTCATATGGTGCGTACAAATTTACATTTGCAGTTGGAATGTATGAGAAAACATACACAGTTTTTCAACTACAATGTTAAGTTTGTTCTGGGGATAATTCTTCATTCCAACTACGGAACTACTTCATACTTGGCCGGTTTTTCGATGAAAGTCTTCCAAACACCCTGCCGTCAAAGCTCACGATCAAACTCATTTCAGTTATCAATGTCACTGTCAAAGCTATGTTTCTGGTCACGTTCATGGTTTCAAAACTGTGCATATTTTTGAGGATAGCTCTTGCATGTCTCACTTTGTCAACACAAACCCTGGCACCAATACGTCATAAATGCACTTATTTACATTTGAAAACCATTAATTAATTTAAAGGTTAGGCAAACTATTAAATGAATATGTATCAATTCGTGATGCAATCCGGAATCAATATAATTGAATTAGCGTAATGGGTGAATATTGCTTAATTGTATTATTTTAAATAATGAACAAGGATAGTTAATTAATGTTTTCAATTGTCAATTTCATTTGGCAGACTGTGCCGGCACGGTAATGACATTACCGTGCCGGGCTAATGGTCTGAAGTAGGGTTGCCACCGTTGCATTGCCAGATTTCATTTATGAAATCCCGTAAATATACACTGTTAGGTAATCCGCAGCAAGTTGGTTGAGCTACGGAATACTACAGATAGTTTTGTGGTGAAATAAAAATATTTGAAAATGGGTTTTCTAGCTCAGCCATTGAGGTAAGCCAGCAGGTTAGAAGATTTATCGAAACAAACTCGGAACTACAATAACTTGTGGTTGTTTTACTTAGCAATTCCAGGATGAATGGGCCCTTTTTTAATATCTCTTAAACCTAGTAAATATTTCACCTTGACGGTAATACATACTCTGCTTACCCCTCCGACCAGTATAGTGTGTTGGTTTTGTTATAATAATTATTCATAAATCGAATGTAATTCAATCTGCAATATAGTAAGTGGTCAACCCTAATGAGGATTGGTAATAATGGTATGATTTTGATGCTCGATGCAGATTTCTGTGCCGCATGGATTTATGCTCTTTGTGCTTTGGTAGTGCGCAGAGTATAATAATGTTGTGCAACTGTACCTTAATCCCTGGTACCTGTATCGCTGAAATAGGATCAACGATTTAGGTCGTGGTCGAGTTAGGAGGTCTATTGATATTCTCGTACAAACCGAATAATGAAATTAGAGTCATTCTGAAAATTACTCTACAATCTAAAATAGACTATGTAATAGGTACATACAAAGTCTATAATGGTCCCATCCGATTCAATTCACCCGATTAACTTGAGCAGCTCGTTAAAGACGAGAAGTTGAGTCACTTAACTACTACTTTTCTTGACCAGCACTACCCTTGTGGAACAACGAACTTAAATTAGAAATGTTGGACGCCCACTCTGTTTCTTTGCTTTCGAGTATAGGATCTATTAAAGTATGGAGGATTGTGGGTGCATGTACGGAGGAGGTAATGAGAATGGAGTACTCACTGATGACGTGTGAAAAACGCAATAGGATTGAAAAGTTTATCATTACTTAGTAAAACTGATGACGCGTAATAAACGCAATAGGATTGAAAAGTTTATCATTACTTAGTAAAGTATGGAGGATTGTGGGTGCATGCACGGAAGAGGTAATGAGAATGGAGTACTCACTGATGACGCGTGAAAAACGCAATAGGATTGAAAAGTTTATCATTACTTAGTAAAACTGATGACGCGTAAGAAACGCAATAGGATTGAAAAGTTTATCATTACTTAGTAAAGTATGGAGGATTGTGGGTGCATGCACGGAAGAGGTAATGAGAATGGAGTACTCACTGATGACGCGTGAAAAACGCAATAGGATTGAAAAGTTTATCATTACTTAGTAAAACTGATGACGCGTAAGAAACGCAATAAGATTGAAAAGTTTATCATTACTTAGTAAAACTGATGACGCGTAAGAAACACAATAGGATTGAAAAGTTTATCATTACTTAGTAAAGTATGGAGGATTGTGGGTGCATGCACGGAAGAGGCAATGAAAAAGGAGTACTCACTGATGACGTGTGAGAAACGCAATAGGATTGAAATATTTATCATTAGTTAGATAATCGGCATCGCGTCATGATTACATAGGGTATTGGGTACAGTCTCTAGACATGAGACACGATGCAAGATATCATGCAAGGCAACCCTATCAACATAACGGCGGTTTATTACAAATCTAAATTGCCGTTTTGTGTTTAGCAGGATGTGTGACAAGGCTTGAGTCACGCACAACTCGCAGCCAAATACTCGTCGATATCGACAGAATGGCAAGAGTTACAGTTTCGCCAGAAGTGTCTCTGCTCGCACAATAATCCATGCTGTGCTTGTCTGTAAGACGTCTCGCGCACAGTAGCTCTCCATTCCATCATGCGCCGTGACCGTACAACACCAAACGCGAAATAACGGGACAAATTGACACATAGATCAAGATCAAACCAGAGTTGGAGAACTTTCACTACGTATGAAGAAACTTGAAAAGTGCGTGAATAGATACAGAATAGACCAATCAATATTCGATTTCTTAATCTATGAATTGAGAGATAAAGACAAATAAGAATTGAATGCAATAACTCAAAAGCCAGATATGGCTTTCGACCAATTTATCGGGATTGCTCACTTAGGAAGTAAGAATCGAAAAGAAATAGGGCTCCGAAAAGCCAATGTAATTTTCAATTATATTATTAACGTTTCACTACTTTTAGGTTCGAAGATTTTGAAGATTTATAACTGCAATCTCTAAGGAAGTTAAGATAACCTACGATACGATGCAGTTAAAATAGCTGTCATAAATAAGTTCACAGTTTAAAATGCAATTATTTTACTAACTCCAGTTTGTTAATAACTTCAACACACAACTATACTACTTAGTTCATAATTACTTGTGTTAATTAAACTAAATGAGAGTGACGTAACTCCGTTTTAGAACGTCGTGATTACGAAACTGATTGGCAAAGCAAAATTAAATAAAAGAAGAGGCTTTCAAGTGACTTTCTTTGCTCAAAACGAGTCTTTGTTGAATACAACCTTTATTTTCTGGTAGGGCGAACTGTTTTTCTTGGAAAGCAAGGAGGTGAAGCGTTTAGTTGATCGGTAATTTGCGAAGGTGGTATTAAAAAGTGGAAGAAAGCATCGTGCATGCAACTTAAGGGTATCTGCTAAGAAACTCTTAACTGTTTTGTTTAAAAAACCTTTTATACGTACAATCAATATGTTATATTGAAAGTTTATTTTCATATTCCAAATTCTGGCTGAAATAAACTGAATGAAGTCTAAAAATCTTTTTGATATATTTTTCAACACAAAGGCCCCAAGCACCAAATGCAGGCAAAAAATGTTATCGGCTTCAAATTGAAATTCCAGAATAAAAGAGTTATTTTTTAGATTCAAAACAAAAATAATAAAAAAAAAGTATGTAGCAGGTGAACTAGATATTTCAGTCAGAACAATATTTTTTAGATATAAAAGTTATATTGCATGAAATCTCGGTTAGATTGTTTATTTTTTGGCTCAATGTCACGTAAAATATTGAAGTACTTTGTGGAGACAGATCAGGCAGGCCCAGGTGCTATTGACCTTTCGACTCTAAAGGAATGTTTAATATCAATTTCGGGGGCTGGCTGAGGAATGTTATGAATAGGCAGACGAGGTTACCTTTAAAAATAGGACGGATTCGTAAAACAGCATTCGAACAAAGGTTGAGGATCGTAGATAATCAATCAAAGATTTTCTTAGATTCAATAAAATGTAACTAAAGACATCAAAACGAAAATTCCGATCCAGAAATATCCTCCAAAAAATTCCAACACAGCTGCTTGACCTATTACTTAAAATAATTAATTTACGAGTGGTCACAGAGGGGACGGCTAACGAATTCATTGAAGTGGACAAATTCCACGTTGGGGATCGGGAAGCAATCTAAATACTTAACACAGTACTAGCGCAAACTAAATAAGTTCAGCCAGAAGGTCGGCTCCATACAACGAGCGCAAACGCACGCACACTAAAGGCGGAGACTGAGTTGTAACGTTTGTTTGTAATGTATCAAGTTTTTGTAACACGTTACAGTAGTCAGTGCAGCGAGCCGAGCCGCACGATGCGAGCGCCGGATCCTCCCACTCGACTGTCAGCTGTTTCTTAAATTCCTTTGAAACGTGTTACAAGTCAGTCTAGTCATTGCAATTATCTAGAAATGGAGCGCGCTTGAGCCATGTGCTCGATGCGAGCGTTCGCCGCGTGTTGTGTATCGCCGTTTTGTAACTAGCTCGCCCCGAATGTAACATTCCAAACAAACGATACAAGTCAATCTCCGCCTTTAGACACGCGTCTACGTACGCACCCGCGACTGGCATTTGTTTGACATAGTTTGAGATCACCGTACGTAAGCGTACATGTGTACCTGCGCTGTGCATGGAGCCAGCCTTCTGTGCAGCTATCTCCTCCGTGGTTGTACTGGAGAGATAGATTATCACACCATGATGTGGAAGCACATTTGTTGTCCCAGGATTTCCTTGATTACAGTTTGTGTTGTCTGAATTCATTACCGTTTTTGTGGGTAGATTTAATGTTAGACGGGAGTTTATTTGATGAAAAGTGGGGTAGTTTATAGTCAAGAGATTTAGTGGATTGCTGCATGCAGTTAATGTTTGTTTTAATTACCTCAGACCCTTAATCCTCGCACGGCAAAGATATGCGATTTCTTAATATTAACATCTGTTTTGTTTACATTGTATTTAATTAATGAACAGTAAAGTCCTGAAAGTTGACCTAGAGAAATAGTTCCTATTGAACTAGATTTAGAATACAAACGATGTGCTGGCTAACTGCCACTAAACTACTAACTAGTGCTCCGTTATCAATATTTAACCCTCGGTGTTTATGCCAAATTGTTTCAAGTACAGCTTTGGCAACAATAGCAGCTAACAGATACTAAACACTTTATTAATCATAATAACCCTGGTATTGTGGAGGTAGGTACTCATGTTTTACTATCAAACAAATATAAGTAGATTTCCATACAAAATACAGAATCTGAAATTCTTGGTGATTGCAGGCGATGCCATTTTCTTCACAATTAATCTGCCTGCCCAGCCTATTCCCAACTATGTTGGGGTCGGCTTCCAATCTAACCGGATGCAGCTGAATACCAGTACTTTACATGGAGCGACTGCTTATCTCACCTCCACAACCCGGTTACTGGGTAAAAGTCTGACAACCAAGTCATACCAAGGGGTATCGCCCCTTGGTATGGCTGATTGTCAGACTTTCCGGATTCTGACGACCCGTAACGACTTTCAAGGATCCACATCCATAGCCGTGACCAACAGCTTAACGTGCTTTCCGAGACACGTAGGAGCCTCGGTATGAAAAGATGGTCCGTGGATGATGGATCAACCCGTGCGGCTGTTATTATTTTATTTTCATCACACGCTAAGAATTTCAAATTCTCGACACAACACCACAGCAAAAACATATTATTAAGGCGAAAGCTCCAGGTAGCCCGCGAAATTCAATTATTTTTCGTTTCTTGCAATTTGCAAGTCAGTATCAGGTTGTATGTTGATCTGAATATGATTCGTGACCGTAACAAATCTGTATTTATAGAAATATATCATTAAAATCACCAATACAACTCTAAGTTCATATAATCCTAATGAATAACGATTTCATGAAATCTTGATATTTAGGATTATACTAACTTATTACTGACCCCAAATTTATAATTTTGTAAATACATATGTTACGGTCGTGAATCATACTTTAATCAACATACTATAAATTTAATAAGTCAGTATTATTTGCAAATTGTAAAAAACGTAAGAAAATTTGGATTTCGCGGGCTACCTAGAGCTTCCCCCTTACCTACATTAAATGGGGAGGAAAACGAATATTTTATCACGATAGATGGCGCAAAATCGACTGTACCTTGTTCTGATGAATTAGCTGTCAAATCGTATGGATTTTTGCAATCTACTAAGTTTAGCTTTCCTATTTTCCGTAATTTTGTCCAACATGCCTCAGTGTAGTGCATTAACTTGTAAAAACAGAGGAGTACGTTTGTTTCCTAAAGAAAGTAAGGGCAGAAAACAATGGCGTTCCGTATTAAAAACTTTAAGGCAAGTAACTGCACGATTGTCTGCTGCGCATTTCACACATGAGGATTAGATTAGTAAAGAAGCTATCCTTTAGACTGGGTTCTATATCTATAAAACAAAAGAATCAAGATTATTATGTAATAAAATAAAACTATTGTCTTCAAAATAAATGAGTCATAAAATATACTATATTAATTAATCTATGTAGTAAAGACGTCTCCTAAAGATTTAATCAATCAATATATGTACTTAGTTTTCAAAATATTCCGGTATTGCCTGTCTGTTAATCATTGGTAAAGGAGTATCTGCATTTATGTCTCTGAATGTATCAGAAGGTGGACATAGGTATGCGGTGTCGTCTTGGATGTCGCAGTCAGCACCAAAGTTTTGGTTTCGATCATACGATTGTAATCTATAAAAATACAAAACCGGTCAAGTGCGTGTCGGACCACGCACAATGAAGGGTTAAAAAGAAGAAGAAGGGTAATAAATGAAGGGTTCCGTAGTTGGGGTGAATTTATCTCAAGAACAAACTTAACATTGTAGTTGAAAAACATGTTCTCCTATACATTCCAACTGCAAATGTAACTTGGTACGCACAATATTGAGAGATTTACTATGATATTTTAAGACCATATACTTCTTATAAGTTTTTCTGTAATCTGTAGGTATAGAACTATTATCTGTATTTTTTCAAAATTTTAAGGTTATACTCCTCGTGTGGGTTGGATTCTTTTCGCTTAACTATGGACAATGTAAGTTTGTACGCACAATATTGAGAGATTTACCATGTTATTTTAAGACCATAGACTTCTTATAAGTTTTCCTGTAATCCATATATATAGAATTATTTTCTGTATTTTTTTTTTTAATTTTAAGCTTCGGAGATAAAGGTGGTCAATTTTCGTCTATTTTCTTAAATAACTTTAAAACCGTTTATTTCAAAAGTATAAAAAAATATATATATTTAAGATCCTCACAGTAAGCCCTTTCATTTGATATATCGGATGGTACAGTTTGCAAATATATATTTTTTAATCTTTTTGTATGCCCCGCAAAATGAATTTGGAATATGGGGGTTGACCCCCCATATTCCAAATTCGTTAATTTACATTACACGTCCGTGTTTGGGTCACAGAAATACATACGTGTACCAAATTTCAACTTTATTATTATTATTAGCGTATAAGGGTTCCGTTTTTTCCTTTTGAGGTACGGAACCCTAAAAATAGAAATGTTAGTCCGTGGCTTATAGAACACAAACAATCATAACGTCAAATATTTTAAGTGTTTTCCTTTCAATCAAATCTGCCTTTTTTCGGCAGTTGCTGCGTTCCTTTTACAGACCTTTTAGTTGAGGCACAGTCATACACGCGTACATATTATACTCGAATTACACTTTAAAATCTCATAAATAGTACAAAAGGTCACAATTGGTAAACAAGGTACAGTCGACTACAGCGACATCTATACACAGCTTTGAGTGTGGCTCCTCATTCCAAAATCATTTCGCACGTCCGAATCTCCCTTAAAATAAGCGTTTATCCTAATCGTTTGTTCAAACATCTTTAAACGGGTTTATTACTGAATTCAATTTTCGAACGCAAAAGTTCAAGGAGGGTGAATTTTGAAATTCGAGATTTTTCATTAGTAAACGAGGGAGCGTTGCTCGCACTAGACGTCTGTGTTTACCACCCCAAGATCTAATCTAGCTATTTGCTTGAAGCAGACTGTCGCTGCATTAACAAATAAATATTTTAGTAGATACTTTAAAGTTCCGTCTAGTGTTATAGACGTTGCAGTACGCTAGGAATACTGATTGCCTTTTTAGTGGCCATGTGAAAGTTACCGAGTCTTTCCTATACAACTTCATCAAGAAGTTTTTTAACTAACTTCAGAAGAATGTAAAGTCTAAAAATTCAAAAAGAATTTGAAAATTTTTCGAACTGAAAATAAATGAGGAAAAATTTTAATTCCAGAAAGTTGGGAGTTGTCCCATCTTTTGCTGGAAGCGAATTGGCGCGAGAAAACCTCTGGGTAAAATATTTTTTGGTGTTGAACTCTTTATTGGTGAGAACTGCGGAGTAGCGAGTTATGTGATGTACTTAGTATCGTTACGGGTTGCCAGTGCGTATAAGTTAAATAATAAATAACTAGGTATAAATGACGTGTTTTGCGACGTCATGAGGTAACTGTGTTGTTGACACGTGAAAAATGCGATTGTTTTTAAATACGATTTACTAAATGTTTGTTTACGTAGCTGGTATTACGTATTTACCTTTCAAAATTTATATTCTTGTAGTGTAAAAGTTTAAAATCATAAGAGAAAAGAATATGGTGTCTAGTCTACCTCTTGAGTCTTCAAGAGGTAATTAAATACTACGAGAACTCCACGACCTTATTCTACCGGCCCCCTTCTACCATCGGACATCAAGACGCACTGCCAGTTACCATCCCTACCTGGTTGCTGTTCCACTAATTCGCACTAAGCGCTTCCAAATGTCTTTTATAATGCGCACAGCAAAAGAGTGGAACTCACTACCTGCGTCTGTGTTCCCGACCGTATACAACCCTAATCTCTTCAAAGTGAGCGTGAACAGGCTTCTTCTGGGTAAGCTCACTCCATCGTCGACTTGTGTCTCTGTCACCTCTGACCTAGACTAGAGTCAAGAGCAAACTTATCACATATAAAAAAATTTGCACCAAAAACTCAATAGAGACAATTTTGAACTCGACATGTACAGCAAGCTTTCACATACATCTAGTATGTGCAACTGCCATAGACAACAATTTACGCGTACTAACAAGCAATCACCTCATTCCCTCTTCTACGAACAGTATGGAAATCTATTTCGAACAAAACACACACTAAAACCGTTCCGAATACGTCGAGCAGGTAATCATCGAAAACTTTCACGAGTCAACAACGCAGTAACCATGGCAACAATAAGAGAAAGGTAAGCCACAAATCATGCGCCTGCGCCTCTGGGCAGACGTGACGTAAATGGAGACAGTCTAGAAATTGATGTTAGCATCTGGTCTTTCTAGTCAGATATAGATTTACATTGAGTACTTATAAGAAAATAAGTGTTAACTTTTGTGAATAGACAAATCAATGGAGACGTGTTTCATATCATTTTAGCCCTTCTCCTACATGTTTTATTACCCCTTGTCTAATAATCAGATCAGTCATGAACTCATGAATAAATTGCTATTACTTTAAATAGTTACGTCAACTTTTTAAATACCTACTAAGTATTGTTTAATCACCCCGAATGCCATTACACAAATAGAACACACTGCAGGTCCATACAAAACTAGAAACTGTATCCAAACCCATGCAGTAATTTCCGAGATTACCACAAACAAACAGAACAGTAACATTTGACATTGAGTGACGTTTACTGTCACAGTCATAGATAGACGATTCTACGCAAATAGAACAAACAGTGAATAGACTGCAGCCATCATAATGATAATAATCAAATCATTATCTTTCTTACCAAAGATTTCATTCACTTGACTTATGGTTATTATGACTATTGACTCACGGATAGGGTTACCATCCGTCCGGTTTTTACAGACATGTCCCGTTTTTGCCGCCCTCCTCGTCCGAACTTGTCATTTGTCCGACTTTTTGAAATAAGGGGCTTTTTTCCTACATAAAAATTGTTAAATGGAAGAACTAATAATTAAAAATTTATTTATTTTTTTTAGTTTCACAGTTGGCGATACTTTATTCACATTACAATCTTGCTTATGAGCTAATAAGTAAGTAAGTAATTCAAAATATAAGTAACCAAAAAAGTAAAAGTCCGGCTAATAGTGAGAACTTTTAAAATTTCGAAATGGTATCCCTACTCGCGGAAGGATGACTAGTTTCTGTTACTAATCAAAATTTAATGCGATGCTGACGTCGCCGTCGGAATGACGCAGCACGAAGTGCCTTCTGTACTTTGTCGCCTATTCCCATCATTAGGGCAAATATTTGTATGGTCTCTCAGCTGATATTAGTTCCGTGTCTGTACACTCGGCCTCAAAAAAATATATAATAGGTTGGGGAAAAAGTTTCTTCGCATTTTTTAAGAAAATTCAAAACATTTTTTAATATAGTTTATTTACATTTAACTAAAGTATGTAGGTACCATTTTGTTCGATAACTTTTTGCCATCTTGTAGGTAGGGACATGATCCCATTGCTATAGAAATTTTGGGACTTCTGGTCAAAATACCGCGACTAGTGGTTTTGGCAGTCCTCTCGTGATGTTAACCTGACACTGCCTAAAGAATTCTGAAGAGACCGAAACAGGTGGAAATCTGAAGGTGCAAGGTCAGGACTATACGGCGGATGCATTAACACCTCCCAGCCAAACTCTCTTAATTTTTGCTGAGTGGCTAAAGATGTGTGAGGTCTAGCGTTATCATGATGAAAAACCACACCCCTTCTGTTGATTAATTCCGGCCGCTTTCTCTCAACTTCTTGCTTTAATCTCATCAGTTGTTCGCAGTAGAGTTCAGAATCGATGGTCCTGCCTGGTGGTAACAGCTCATAATGCATAATGCCCTTCCAATCCCACCACACACACAGCATCACCTTGTTGCGAGTTAACCCGGGTTTCGCCACAATCTGTAAAGCCTGACCGGCCTTTGACCACGACCTTTTTCGCACGTTCTTGTCATACGTGAACCACTTTTCATCACCAGTTATTAGCTTCTTCAAAAATGGTTCGGTTTCATTACGTCGTAATAAAGAATCACAAATGAGTACACGGTTCATTTGGTTTCTTTCAGTGAACTCGTGAGGTACCCAAATGTCGAGCTTTTTTATGTACCCAGTTTTTTTCAAATGCGCCAAAACTGTTTTGTGGTCAATTTCCAGTTCTTCAGCTACGTCGTAACTACTGATATGCCGATATTGCTCCACTTTTTCAAAAATGGCATCCATTTTATCCGTAATAGGGCGACCAGAGCGACGTGCATCTTTGACATCAAAATTTCCGGATTGAAAACGCTTAAACCAAATTTGTGCTACTCTCACAGACACTACACTAGGTCCATAAACATCGCAAATTTTTTTCGCGGCTTTCGTTGCATTTTTACCTTTTTTGTAGTAAAATTTTAAAATGTATCGTTTTTCTTCATTAGATTCACTCATCTTGACGGTACGAAAAACAAATGAAAATCACACATTTTCCTAATTTGAATTTGGAATTATGTTCTTTAAAATTTAAACTTTCAATGATACCAAAACCAGCCAGATACAAATAGTACAGCCAAAGAGATTTTATTACAAGTTCATACATACTATAATGCGAAAAGACTTTTTCCCCAACCTAATATATGTATATGTGTATATTACAAGAATTCATTGAATTGTCTACAATCTTTGACCCTTATTACTGTATCAAAGTGTAGTCACAATAAAATTTTTATCGTAGCTACACATTGATAAAAAAAAAAACATTATCATCATCTTCCTGCCCGTGTCCCATGTTCAGTACTTGGGGCGGGTGCAAATATCCTATCCTAACTAATCTATACTCATTCTCCTGCCCTTGTCCCAATTTGTTTGGGGTCGGCGCAACATGTCTTTTTCTTCCATACTTCTCTATTAGTCGTCATCTCGGTAGTCACTCCCTTTCTGGCCATATCATCTTTCACACAGTCCATCCATCGTTTCTTTGGCCTTCCCTTACTCGTATAGCCCTCCACATTCATACACAAAACTTTCCTGACGACATTTTCCTCATTCCTCCGCATCACATGCCCATACCATGACAACCGATTTCCACACAACATTTCGGTCACCGGTCTCACTTTCAGGCTTTCAGGCAGGCACATACTCATTTCTTATTCTATCCATTCGCGTAACACACCCTCCCACACATCCCTGTTAGCATTCTCATCTCGGCTGCATGCAATTGCCTTTCATTCATTCTTTTTGTGGCCCAACATTCTGATCCATACAAGACAGCAGGTCTATCCATTGTTTTATAAATCTTCCCCTTGAGCTTAAGGGGAATGCGATACTAATACTATAAATTCGAAAGTAACTCTGTATGTCTGTCTGTATGTTACCTTTTCACGCCTAAACCACAGGACGGTTTTCGATAACATTTGGCAAGGAAGGTATCCGGGGGAAGGAGATAGGTACATTCCCGACGGATAATTTCCGACATCCGCGTGGGCGAAGCCGCGAGCAGAAGTTAGTACAAAATAAGGAAGACAACTTGTAGCAATCAAAAGTATACCTGTCGGTCTGGTACTGTATGTGCATGTTATTATTTTATGTTAGTATCGATACTACAAGTTTTTTCTAATTAAGAGTTATCGAGTCCAAAAAGGGTAGGTATTATTAGTCAGTCAAAGACGCCAATTCTCAGCCTTTACAAGGCTAATTAATACCTATTGGATCCTACTAATATTCGAAATGTGAAAGTTTGTATGTTTGGATGTTTGTTACTCAATCACGCAAAAACGGCTGAAAGGATTTGGATGAAATTTGATATACAGATAGTTTATAACCTGGATTAAGACATAGGATACTTATCATCCCGGTAGAAGGTTCCCGTGGGATAATTTCCGACATACACGCGGGCGAAGCCGCTTGCAAAAGCTAGTAGGAACGTAGTGAACGTTTATTTACCTACTTTTTATTCGTTTATCATAAATGACTCACCGACACAATACACTACAGGTCAAAATTACACAAAATAGCGGACAACACGCGACAACAATGACTCTTTTATCCAATTAACTTATAAACGGAATTCAATCATCTGTTCATGTTATAGGTACAGACGCCAGCACATCAAGCTACTACAATCTGTCACAATTCTTTAATAGATTTTCAACTTTATCGCTAAAGCATTAGGTTCAAGGTTGATTGGGAAAATTTGACAGTTTCGGATAGCTTGACCTGCTGGCGTCTGTACAATAGCATTTCATGCCACTGTTAATTTAAACTCTATTTTCAAAGGCTTGAAACCAAACACGGTAATGAGAACGAAAGTTTTGATGCGTTGTACGTTTTTGCAATGTTCAGTTAACAATGTTTCGTTTCCGATATTTCATTAAGCATATGCTGCATCTAATTATGAGTAGTAATAGTCAGCGAATTGCCACTGTGTGCGTGAAGGGATTTAATTATATGGATAATGTTTACTGTTTTAGGTACAGTCACGAACCGGGATTGTTGAGCCACTAGCTTATCGTCTTAACTTGGTTGTGTTACACGAATGCCGCCCGTTTTTCGTTATTGAAATGTCACATGTCAAATTTCACGGGCGGCATTCGTGTAACACAACCAAGTTAAGATGATAAGCTAGTGGCTCAACAATCCCGGTTCGTGACTGTACATACCTGTTCTTCTTTATCGTAAAAAAAGAAATCGGAGTCTTGGGATCTGTATTCTACTTTTTGCCACCGACTTCCGAAATTAAAGCTATTTCATAATTTTGAGTTATTTTCTTTTTGAAGTCGATTTAATTTTTTTTTTTATTTATTTCATTGGTTTTTAGTAAAAACTGGAATGTTTGTTTGTAATTAGTAGTTAATAGTTTTGTTATGAATATTGCACCAGAATTTGACCAAGGTTTTGAGATGTTTTCCCTTTGACACCACACCACGCTCGTATCAATAAGCCAGGCCGTCACACTTACACGTATTAGTCCATTATCTTGAAAACTACTGAACCGATTTGCACTGAGTTGAAGTAAATGTAAGCCAATAAAAATAAAATGGTCCCGATTCAAATAATAGTTTCGGAGAAATACGTGGACAAACATACATACATCTATAAAAAATTGTATATTTGTTTGGAAGCCCTTATAGATCATCATAAGTGAAGTATATATTGCAGTTCCAAAAAATATATTACATACATACGTGTCGAATAGATAACCTCCTTTTTTTGAAGTCGGTTAAAAAGGGATGCAAGGGCGAAAGGGAACAAAATAGTTGAAGCACCCCTGCATCCCTAATGTTCCCTCATTTTACAGTGTGAATTAAATTCTGTAATCCGAAAGCAGTCTCGACTGTTTGTCAAACACACATAGCGAAACAGTTAACTGTAGACAAACTGACAAACAACTAGAATTAATGCACTAAGCAAGTAACTTTCATTTAAAATGTTGTGTGCCCAATTTACTGTTCATGAACTAAAAATGCTCAGAACAGCGTTAGCAAAAACCGGTACTTAATTCCCTATTCAAAACCAGATGTAGTTTATGAAACTTTAACTCTTTTGCCCATCTAAATCTGATTCATTTAGCAATGCAAATAACAAATAATATCACAGACACTGGCAAATACTCATCTATCCTCCGTTCGCAATTTACTTTCCAAACATGTAAACAAAAATGTTTTTTTTTTTTTTTAAATAACTTTATTATACACATAAAGTTTAGTTTGTGCTACAACTTAATATTATTTACAACTTTTTCAAGAGTTCTAGTCATTCTGAAATCAACTTAATTCACACTAAAGTAAAGTTGATATTTGTTTAAGGGAAATAACATCAATTGGATTTGAATAAGGAATATATTCAGACAAGCGGGCCTAGACAAAGTAACCTTCGATTAGCGATGACGCTAGTAGAAAAGCCAAAAATGTATGGGGTTGACATATACGTAAGCTATAGAAATGTCACGTGACCATAGGTCAACGAATTGACAGCGTCCAACGATGACTTCCGCGGACGCGGACACTATAATAACGAATGTCATTATTTTGTCTAGAAGCCTACAGACACATTTGAATAGACTCGAGTTAATCTCAAAGTATTCGGATATAAGAGCTCAGCATAATGAAGTTGTAACCTACATCATCTTCATAATCATACAATAAACTGGATCTAACTTAACACATATTAGTAACAGTTGTCACTTAAACACGTCCTACCAAAAATATCTCCCGGTAATTTCGTGCTCATCCCCATTTGACAAGCCCGTGATGCCAATTAGCTCGGCACCTCACGTGTAAAGTATTCCGTATATTTTTGTGCTCGACACAACAAAAAAAAAAGAACAGAAGGTAGATTTAATGTTCACATGGCGCTCGAGCTGTTAGATTTTCTATACTAAAGTAAATTTATTGAGACTGTATATCTATCGATTCTACATGTCCGTTTGTTCGTTTGGAGGATACAGATGAGTGTGTGATGTGTTCACTTACAACTTAATTTGTGTATCTTAATATATTTCATATAACCCTACATGGGCACTAATGAAACGTCAGAAGGTAGATGCACGGTTCCAATTGGTCGTTTTCTATGGGGAAGAGCTGGCAAGAAAGCCCATGGTTCTCTTTTAAAAAATTGACTTTTATAACGTTTTCAAATTACACTGCAATATGGGATGACAGTGTAGGCCTGTCAACAAGTACTAGATTTCGTATTAAAAAAAGGATTGCAGAATCACTTTGACTTTCATCAGTCTGATAAATAGGCATTTGACGGGAGTAGCGGTCTTTTTGTACGAATTTCTTTGTTTTGACACACACCTATCTCCGATCTCGTCACCTTTCAGTTTTCGTGTCACGTAGGAACTCTGGAGCGTGACGAATGACGATATGAACGACGGCTATACCCATTCTTATATCTCATGTCAAAGGGCAAACAAATTTTAATTGACTTTAAATTAATTTGTATTTACTTTTGAGGTTAATCACCGGTAATTTGGGTTGATTGATGTTTGGTACGTAATTTAATTAATTTAAGGGGGTAGCCCGGAAAATCAAATTCTCTTCCGGTTTTTGCAAGTTGCAAGTCAGTATTAATTTGTATGTTGATTAAAGTATGATTCGAGAACGTAAAATGTATTTACAGAATTATAAAATACTGATTCTTAAGGCGGTGCTATATGTAAATTAGGCTGGAACTGAAGAAGTTTAAAACCTTTTTTCTCCATAACCCGTACCATAATGATCGTTAAAAAAAAATATGTTAAACTACACAATAAAACACATGTCCCCTTCACTTCGAAAAAAATAAAAAAATAATTTTAAATATCATTAACATACATGAAAAGTAACCCCTGTTTTAGAAATATAAAACCTTTTTTCTTCGAAACTATTAATCGCTAGGTTTTTTTATAGTCATCATGATATTACACAATACAATACCTAGGGAATCCTCGGCTTATTTTTTTAAATAACTTTTCTAATTACTTATAGTCATTATTTTTTACATAAATCGACACTCAATTGCGTGAGCAACCCCTCTGTCGCCTATTAATTTAGTGCGGGACGAGACGCAGTGCTGAACGGACCTGTACCACTTTTTCCCGCATTTTTTCGTTGGTGACAATACCATTAGAAAGTATTGTAAACAAATACCTACCTACTTATTTTGTTGATTTTAATAGTTTTTGTGTGTGTAAATATTAGAGTAGTTTTTAGTATATAGTTAGTAATACTACATAGGAAATATTTGTGTTAATATAAGTTTATTTATAAAATCAATATGGGTGACAAAAAAAGACGCACTAAGCGTAATTTGAAAATAAAATACAAGAGGAGAATAAAAAGAATGAAACGGTAAGTAATTTGAGTACCTATCTAACATTTTACTAGTCAAGCGTTTTGATAAAAAGATATAAAATCAAATCAAATCAAATCAGTTTATTGCAAACATATTGTACAGAGGTTGAGATAGGATAAAAAAGTATCAAACATGCACCCTGTAAGGGCACTGCAAAACAAAATAAAATTAATACATAAAACATATCATGTGACATTTTTACAAAAATCAAATCAATAAAAAGGAATACACTACTTATTATTATTATTGTTCATTGTTGCTGTTGTTATCAAATTATATTATTATTGTATTATATTAAAAGTATAGGTAGGTAGATACGTATAAGTAATATGCGTACCTAAGCAGGTACCTACCTATCAGCTGCTTATACTTACCTAGGTACCTTTCGTCGCCAGAACGAGAAACTGTTTTCGTTTCGAATTTGCCAACGGAAATTCGTACGTGTTTAATGGCAACAAGGTATAGATTCCTAACGACCGGGCAGCATTACGACACGGCGGCACAGTAACGACATAACGAGCTATAGATTCGCATGCAGTGAATCTATAGCTTGTTACTATTAGACACGTACGAATTTACGTTGGCCGGAGTTTCGCTAGCTAATTTAATTTGACCCTGAATATGTGTCGCAGCTAACTAGTTTATCGTGTTTAGATATCTATACCCATCACGTCTGCGGAGTTTCGCTAGCTAATTTAATTTTACCCTGTATATGTGTCGCAGCTAACTAGTTTATCATATTTAGATATCGATACCCATCACGTCTGCGGAGTTTCGCTAGCTAATTTAATTTGAACCTGTATATGTGTCGCAGCTAACTAGTTCATCATGTTTAGATATCGATACCCATCACGTCTGTGGAGTTTCACTAGCTAATTTAATTTGACCCTGTATTATTACTCATCGCAATCAGATTGCTAATACAGGGTAATAATTAGGCCAGCCACATACAGTCGGAATTCCGTCGAAATATCGTTTCGGAATTTCGGAAGCAGCAAACCCATACAAAGGCACGCACAGACTACCATGCGTAATTTTGAATCGGAGAAAATTTCGAACGGAGGACTACTTGTACGTGTGTGATAGATCCTTGATCTTGCATGGATTTGCTGCATTCGAAAATTCCGAATCGATGTTTCTAAATGGAATTCCGACAGTATGTGGACTTTTTTTGTCCATCCTCTTTGGACCCCATGGATGTAACCTGCAGATTGCGACTCTCGGACTACAAGGGGTCGAAAAGTAACGAGGTTGGCGAGTTTCATAGGACCCTAAAGTTATAAGCAAATCAAATGACATATTTTAAAATTGGATTAACGTAACCCTTTTATAAGTAAACGTGGATGAACGTATACAATATAAGCTACAATATTTTTTAAAGCCATCACTATTTCAACTGAATTTTATATTTTACTTTGTTTTAGGGGAACTGAAGAATTATCGATTGGTAGACGTATTGTAAACACCAGTCATTTTTTTAAATCACTCCAAGAAATATCAAGCCACGGACCATTGGACTGCGGTTTAAAGTCAATAGAAATCGTATCTGAACGTTTGACAGGTTTAATGAATAAATTAAAACTGAAATGTCTTTTATGTAACATGAGTTTTATAATAGAGGGAGACAACACCCCAGAAGAAATGAATTTAAACACATGTGCCGTAGCTGGGGCAATAGCAGCAGGATGTGGACATACGCAACTTCTGGAAATTACGTCAACTCTAGGACTTCCTGAGATCTCACAAAAATGATTCACCTTTCATATGGATATAGTAAACAAAACGTGGGAATCTGAAGCGTTAAGATCTTTGAACGAAGCTGCTGAAGAGGAAAGATGTGCTGCCGTTGAAGAGGGTAAAGTAAATGCAAAGGGAATACCGATAATTGATGTCATTGCTGACGGATGTTGGGGAAAAAGATCATACAAGAAAAACTACTCCTCACTGTCAGGAGCAGCAGCCATACTTGGTAAACGTAGCAATGAAATATTGTTCATGGCTGTCAAAAATAAGTTCTGCTACATTTGCGCTAGAGCAGAAAATAAAGGAATCTCGACAAACAAATCATATTTGTTATAAAAAC
Organism: Dicycla oo; assembly: GCA_948252095.1. NCBI lineage: Eukaryota > Metazoa > Arthropoda > Insecta > Lepidoptera > Noctuidae > Dicycla > Dicycla oo. The sequence goes on from OX411716.1 coordinate 22,754,585, forward strand.
TATACAGGTAAATATTTTATGTGTTTTACATAAAAATCCTAGTAATATTATAAGTGGAAACGTATTGCTGTTTGTTTGTTTTATAAATTAACTAAACGTAAATGGTTCGCCTTATTATTTTGAAATCTAACTAAATATCTATTATATAAAAATGGTAGAGGTAACCCATTAGAGAACTAAAGCCGTAATATAGGTTTTGTATACTGAAAGCTACATTATTATACTTTTTGTCTTCATTTACAGGACCATCTACCGGCATGGAGTCACAATTTGATATATGGCAGAATTATATCAGATTGTGACGCCAACACATATTCAAAGCTTTTGCAAGAAAGGCCGTACGAAAATTTAACAATAGAAAAAATTGAATGCCGAAACCACTTGCTGAGGATTTTTTGCAACAAACTGCAGAGTTTTACAACAGACACGAAATTTCTAATACGGTTCATAAAACTCCTAACAAAGAAAAGAATATTAACCATGCGAAAAGTAGTTATAACTGCAATTGCAAAATACAAGCATACTGATAATGCAATGCAACTCCATGCTGATATAATGCTTGCTGCAGAACATGCTTTTAGCCAACATACCAAGTGCAAAGGATACTTTTGTGGCAAACTAGGCCAAATAGAAGATATTGACAAAGACTTTCATACAAACACTCTGTGCCAAAAAATAAAATTAATATTATCACAGCTAGCGGCACACTCACGCATTTTTTGCACGATGTCGACAGCAACTCTGTAGAGAGATATCATAGCGTTGTTGCTAAATTCATAGGTGGCAAAAGGATAAACTTTGCTCAAAAATATCAATATCAGATGAGATGTAATACTGCGGCTCTATCATTTAACACAAGAAAACCTTTGAGCATCTTGCATAAATGTATTGTAGGTAGAAGTCCAAAAGGACAAATACATAAATTTGAAATGAACAGAATAAAGCGACAGATAAGACCTAAAAAATATACAAAGAAGAAAAGAAGAACATTGGAAAATCAAAACGCCTCTTCCATCAATTATGGACAGGATTGCGCGAAACCCGATATGTCAAAGGAAATGCTAGAGGAATCGAAAAGAATATTTTTGAAAAATTTAGAGAAGAATGAAGATGAAAGAATAAGAATTGAAACAGGTACAATACTTCAAAGTGAGTCAAGTGAATGGCTCGAACTAAGAAGAAATTAACTGACGGCTTCAAATTTCGGTAACGTAATTAAAAAACGCAATGACATCAGTTGTGCTAATATGGTGAAGAATTTAATTTATAAAAACCTAATAGATCACGTCAAATCAGTCAAACATGGGGTAGAAAATATGAAAGTATTGCTAAAACTCAATTAGAAAAAGAATGAATAATTGATTAGGCCTGCCACATACAGTCGTAATTCCGTTTCGAAATATCATTTCGGAATTTCGAAAGCAGCAAAGCCATACTAAATAAACGAAGAACTACTGTACGTGTGTGATACATCCTTGATTTTGTATGGATTTACTGCCTTCGAAAATTCCGAATCGATATTTCGGAACGGAATTCCGAAACGGAATTCAGTCTGTGTATGTGGCAGGCCTTATTGAACTAATAAGTTCCGGGCCCACGACCGCTTGTGACTTATAATAAATTGAACTGAGGTCACGGGTCGTATGGGGCCCACAAACCATATGGGACGCATTGTGGTTCATGGACCCCATGAACCTAATATGGCATTTGAGCTTCGTGCAAGCATATGGCCGGCAGATTTGTGTATTGCTCAGATTTTTCACTTGATTTATTTTGCGTTTTTTTTTTTTAATATTTGAAGTACTTAAAACAACTACTAGTAGTACTTTTAGGTACAAACTTATTCACTTTTATTTATGAGCGAAGTCGCGGGGAAAGCTAATATTAATAACTGTCTATATTCTGCTGCCCATTTTCTGTTTTCGTAATATTACAATGAGTTCTTAGTCATTAAAAATATATATTTTCTAAAAATATAATAATTTACACAAGTGTTGTATTTGTTTTTCTACAACATACAAGTTTTTACCTAAAAATGTTCTGCACCACTGCTCTGAAATATGCAACAGGCTACCTATGCGTGCGTCGCGCGTCATGGCTCTGTGGCAGTCAGCGGTGCAAAATAGAATATTAGTGATCGCTTCGCGCGTAATTATAATGAGGGGGTGCGCGGGGCATTCTCGGCGGTAACGCCCATTTGAGCGAGGTCAACGGCGTAATGCCAAGCCTTAAGTTAGTATAATCCACAAATGTGAAGATTTCATGAAATAGTCATTCAATAGGATTACCTGGTCTTAAAGAGATGTATTGATGACTTAATGATTATAATGATCTGTAAATACATATTTGTTAAGGTCGCGAATCATATTTTGGTCAAGTTGTATAACTAGCAAATTGCAAAAAAAAAACGTAAGTAAATTTCGCGGGCTGTACCCTGGCGCTTTCGCCTTAAGCCATAATAGTTTCGCTCACTGTGAAAAGTCAGCTTTAAGTATAACAAGAGAAAAGCAGCCGCTCGGCCGTCACTCAGGACACTCGCGAGTGTTTGCATGTGTTTAACACGAACGTCGCACGCCCCGCCCCACCAGACGCTCGGGTCGAGCGTGCACTCAGGCCGTACGCTAAGAAATTTTTAATTTCACCGGCTAGTCTGGCGCTTTCGCCTTAACGATTCAGCTGTAAATGCTCATTAGAAAAGGATTTCCTAAACCCGTGAAATAATGCCTTGTTTGTTAGCTTGATTGTGCAATCTAGTCTTTCTATCTGTGCGGTACGTTTTCACAGCTAACTACTGAATCGGTTTCGATTAAAATGGTGGAATGGTAGCTTGTTATTTTGAGACAGATAGCCGATACTGTTTTAAACTACACGCAGGCGGAGCCGCGAGGCAGTATTTAACATAAATCATTCCTCGAAAGAGGCTTTTAAAGAACGCTTAAAACTTTGTTATTGTGTTGTAAGAAGTCCGTAATCGCTTTTACGAAGAGAAGTGCCCTATAATTTTCTTTTTGGTAAGTATTAAATTCTTCTTTTCCTCTGCTAACGTCACTTGAACCTGCTGAAGTGGCCTCTTCCTCATTTGATCAGTCTGCCGCAAGCAATCTTACTGCCCATGTGTCATTTGTGAGTGAAGAACGTTTGCGACTGAAACAAATCTTTGATTAGGGCAGTGAAATAAATATCAACTTTGCCTGTTATTGGAAGGAAGTTTTTTAATTATCGCGGCTTGCGGTAGGAGTTAACTGGTAGTAATCGTCACCTCACGAATAAGCGTTATGCCCGAAAAAGTCAGTTTCAAGGGTCAAAAGTTTTTGTATAATGTTTTTTAATACAAATCCATTAGTATACGTTTTTAGCTTCTTAAAACGTATACTAGATGGCTCTGTATAAATACACAATTTAAAACGAAAGGATCTTCGTTCCAAGCGGATGTCCCACGACACCTTTTTTTTACACGACAATTAGGCGTTTTTAGCTTCTTAAAACGTATACTAGATGGCTCTGTATTAATACACAATTTAAAGCGAAAGGAACTTCGTTCCAAGCGGATGTCCCACGAGACCCGACTTTTTTTTTACACCACAATTAGTTACAACCGCGGACATTTCCGGTGAATCACATTTCGAGCTTATTTTTAAGTTAATAAAGTTAAAAACAAGTTGAAAAGTGGTTCACCGCAAATGTCCGCGATGATACATTAAGTACTACTGACTGTGTGAAGGCCTAAGTAGTAACTATCTTGTCACACCTTTACTCTATGAAAACAAGTATAGGGAATCAAACACACATAGTTTGGTGTGTGTGTCACCGATAGACATTTAATAACTGCTTTGTCTAGGTACAGGCACAGCCTTAAATGTAGTGTTTTCAGCTTTTATTATGTACGCGTTGAAAGTCAATTATTACTAAAGTATGAAAAACACATTAATAACATGGATGTAAACTGTCACTGTCAACTACAAAACGAGGGGGAATTAGCCGATCGATTTTTTTCTAGCTTCGAGTTGTAGGTAAACTAACACAACCTTGGTAAGTTGGTATAAAACATTATAATAATTATTTCACAGCACTCACGTTATCAAACAAAACAAATTAATTCAACAGACAATGGTGCCGATTCTCTTGTTCAATAACTAAACTAAAATTAGAGAATCGCTATCTTTTACTGACAGGGAGCGCGAGAAAAGGACAGCTGTGTCAAACTAGTTTACGCCTTGCACTTCACCGTGTTTTTAGTCGACATGTTTCTATGTGTCGTCTGAATTTGTATGGAAATATTAGTTCCAAATAATTTGACAACTCTAATTTACGTCCGTCTCTTTCTTAGATCTTTTATTAGAGAGAAAAATTTAGCAATAGCCTAAATTAAGTTTAATTTGTGTACAACAGAATCGGCACCATTGAATCGTTTATAATTGTGTCCAAAGGAATAAACAAGTATAATAGTGAACAGAATTGTTTTTATATTAATAATAAAAAGGTAGTAAGACCCTGAACTCGAGTGGGTCGGGTCATGCAAATAAAATCCGGTACAGATTGGCTGCTATTGGTTTAAATTGGCGTCGCTGACATCTGTGGGACCTTGCAGCACCAATGGACCAATGAACCGTGGTTACTAAGTGCTTTCAACGAATAGTAGTACACGATCAATCGATTTTCCGAAGGTTTCCTTAGATTTCCTTGTATCTACAGTTACTTTCTGTAATCGTTGATGCATGAAAACGCACAACGGATAACATTGTTACATTCGAAAGGCATATCCATTGTTCCTCGCTCTCTATGTGATACATACCAGGAATTTATTTTTCATGCTTTTGACTTGGAAACCACTCCAACATCACTCCATGCATCAAAGCGCAGATAATTGCGTCAGTAGTTTTCACCATGTTTGTTAAAAATCTGTTAAGAATGTCGGAACCTGCTAGTCATAATTACTTCCACTAAGACCAGCAGCTGTAATTCAATGACTTCTATAAAAAAAAACCGGCCAAGAGCGAGTCGGACTCGCGCACCGAGGATTCCGTACCATCATATATTTAAAAAAGTGTGCTACTTAGAGATGTCGTTTTATTTTTCCTTAGTATGTAAACAAAAAAGTTGTTCATAATGATGAGTACAATGACCCCTTAAGAGGTTGCTGGTGTTTTACCAATAACCCTGTATATATTTATTTCTTTCTTATTTGCAAAATAGTTGCGAAATGTCATCTAAAACTTCCAAAATTCAAGTTGATAGCATTAGTAGTTCTTGAGATATCCAGCTGTGACAGAAGAACAGACAGACAGACTGAGTCGCACCATAAGGGTTCCTTTTTACTAATTTTGGTACAGAACCCTAAAAACTAAGCTAGAAAGAGCACCATAAGATGAAGAAGAAAATCTTTACAACGACAAAACAGATGACGGCGCCGAAGTAGCGACAGTACATTTTGTAAGGCGAGATCTCGAGGAGATATTGAAACACCGAGAGCTGAATCAATACTGTCTTTATTTTTAATGATTAAACAATTTAATGTATTACATTCATATGAAATAAGGCTGGTTACATACATATGAAGGTTACATCATATAAGTTGATTACACACTACAATTTAATATGGCCGAATTATCTCGTTTCTCGTTGTCGCCCCGTTCCCGGTGCGGTGGACAAACACTCTTACATAATGATATAGTACAGCTCATAACTCAAAGGTAGTATATTTCACACCTTACACATTTTCCGGCCTGCACGTTCATATTATGTCGTCGTGGAAGGTATCACGAGAATTTCTCTAACAGACGGACGGATGGACGTGAGGGAATTATACGAATTCCTAATGGGCACTGGACCCTAAAAAGGTTCACATCTTTTCGTAGTTTTATTTTTCAAGTTACACGGAATGTTTTCGTTCTATTTACAGTTCTAGTTCGCAGTTGTAAGTTTGCCGCTCTGGAACCAGGCTTTCCGATGCGCATGGCATCGCGCGCTATTGTTTTAGTAGACTACTGCGCAGTCATTTGTAGCCTACTTCAGAACGGCAAACTTAAATGACGTGACGCGAACTATGTGTAGATTATGTATCTGCCGACCAGTTGTCAGGGGGTCGCCAGTTCGCCACCGAGATATCTTGTATACTGGCTGTAATTTTAATCACCGTTATCCTTATAAAGGGGTCATTGTACTCGTCATTATGAACAACATTTACTATGCGACCAAACCTGAAATCGCGAAAAAAAATCTGCTGTTCCTTACATTTTGATGAATCATGTGAACATAAATGTACTCAACAGCTGATTTTTATTCGCGATTTCAGGTTTGATCCCATAGTAAAAGTTGTTCATAATGGTGAGTACAATGTCCCCCTTTAGGCGATAACGATGATTAAAATTACACCTAGTATTAGTCCTAGATCTGTTTTTAAAGATAACGAAATATATACGTAGATGTAGAGCAATCAATACCTACCCTTTCTGTCTATTTCTCCTAGAAATACATACATACGAGCTGTGAAACTAGTTCATATAATATTCTCGTCACGTTAACGTGGTTATGTATGCAAATGCTCATAATCTTGTTACAAAGATATACAATTGCTAGAGCCTGCATGAAATATCTTCGTAGCGGGCACACTGACTAATGTTTGCTTGGCAATTTGTAAGTCATTAACGGTATGCAAATAAATAAACAAAGTTAATAGTGCTGTATCGTGAAAAGACATGTGATAATGTGGAAAGACATGTGCGATAATGGTCATTGATCAATGACCATTATCGTTTATTGACTTAATTTCAGTTGAGCTTTGAACCAGTTTAATAAATAGTCCAAGATCCCACAGCCGCCAGAGCTTACTTGATTAAAATGTATGGAATAGAGTAGTGTACTTTGAACGTACACATACCTGCTAGCTTGGACCGACGGCCAATTTTCAGGTATTAGCTACTAAAGTTACGTAAAAATATTACTCACTTTTCTTAAAGTCTGACTGCTGATGTTTATGTATATTTTACAGAATATTGTTAATAATTAATAATCGATACTGCCAGACACTTCTCTTAGCTCTTCTCTCGGCTCGTGGCTAAATAATAACAGCCGCAAGGGTCGATCCATCAGGTTGGTTCGTAGGTGAGCCTCGGAAAAGCACGTTAAGCCGTTGGTCCCGGCTGTCATTCGTGGATCTTTGGCAGTCGTTACAGGTCGTCAGAAGCCCGAAAGTCTGACAACCAGTCTTACCAAGGGGTATCGTATTACTCAATAATTGGGTTGTGGAGGTCAGATAGGCAGTCGCTCCATGTAAAATACTGGTATTCAGCTGCATCAGGTTAGACTGGAAGCCGACCCCAACATAGTTGGGAAAAGGCTAGGCAGATTGAATACTGCCAGACACTTCTTTTTTCCCGCCAGACGCTTTAAAGCTCGCAACAAATGACTCGTCGTTTTATACATATGATACTCATGGAACTATTTCATTACTACTTGTAAGCAGTCAGACCAATCGACCATTTGGAATAAGACGGTTCCATCTGGCTTATAACAGGAGACGTTTCATGAGGCAATGGGTGTTTTTTTTTAACCTTTTGAATAGTTCATTTTACAGATAAAACTTTTTTATGCAGCTAATTCATAAAAGGTCCGGTAGATAGCGTTCAAAGATTTGGAGAACGAAGTTATGATCACATGAAACCTTTTTACGTCAAAACATCAAATTAAAAAAAAAAATGTTACTTGGATCCCTTTTATTTCAAACGGTCGAAACGAATTTATAATAATTCCTACTGCCGCTAACAATTTCGATTCAAATACAATTTGTTAACACCATTTTCCAACCGAGCAATCAAAGAAAACTAAATAGATCGATATACCAAATAGATTTCAAATTAAAGCCCACAAAGACACGTCCGACGGTCCAACTAAAAGATTAATATTGTACAAAAGTAAAAACTTGTTTACAGCAAATACAATATTGGTCGTAGAAGCCTCAAGCCGCAATCTCGGCGGTAATTAAAAACTCGCCCCAAAGGAACAAACTATGAGAAAGTAGCACACAACAAGCGACAGAAAGGCTATAAAAGACTACAACTATAAACTTGTCTTGAGAACTCGTGAAATCTTAGATCTGGGTCTCATCTCGACTAACAGCGTGTCTCTTGGCACTGTCTGTGTTATATTAAGACTGTTAAGAGGCCGCCGAAGCATGCGTAGTTCATACAAACGAAATACCAAAGTAAATCAAACATATTCTTAAGGTAGTGTGTATTTATTCCGATTGGATTACAGAATATCTAGGTTCCCAAATATACAGGGTTATTGGTAAAACACCAGCAACCTCTTAAGGGGTCATTGTACTGATCATTATGAACAACTTTTACTATGGGACCAAATCTGAAATCGCAAAAAAAAAATCAGCAATTACAACAGCTGATTTTTTTTTCGCGAATTCATGTTTGGTCCCATAGTAAAAGTTGATCATAATGATGAGTACAATGACCCCTAAAGAGGTTGTTGGTGTTTTACCAATAAAATAAAATAAAAATAAAATAAAAATGTTTATTGCGATTACATACAATTATAACACACAATGAGTTGGAGATCACCTTTTAAGCAAGAAGATGCTTGTGTTAGGTGAACTCCGCTCTTCCACTATCATAAATAACAGGTATGCAATTGATGAACTGATCCAAGAATAAGAAAAATAAAATAAAAATAATCTAATTTAAATAAAACAGAAAATAAAGCAAAAAGGAAATAAAAATATGAAGGAAGGAGCGCACTTGTGTGATGTATGAGAGTAGGCTATGTTGTGCGCGCTTGTGTGTGTGTGTGTGCGTGAGTAGTGGCGTGAGTGAGTTGTGTAAAAGGACTGCTGTAGTGTAGGTTGATTTTTTTTTTTTAATTGCGTTTACTTTAGTTGTGTATATTAGTTTTAGGTGTTAGTTTAGTTTTAGGTTCAGGTTTGAGTTTAGTTTTAGTTTTGGGTTTAGGTTTGGGTTAGCCCTGCGACAATGTCTTGGGATCGGAAGAAGCCAGGCACAGCTTCACCTCCACTAACAATTTCACTGCCACGGTGTTTTCAATTATTGGACAGGTTATGGAAGCGAAGATAGTAAAGCCTCAATCTCGTCGTAGGTTTTTTTCTTAAGCCATTCAGTGATAGCTAGTTTACAGTCACGGAGTTTCAAAGGATAAATGCGTAACTCTTTATTCAGAAGGTTGTATAAGCGGGAAGATTGCCTTTCATACTGCCTCTCAGCAAAAACAGATCTGACAGGGACAGTTGGAGCGACTAAGTAGTTTCTCCTGCTACTAATACTCGTCTTTGTGGGATCATACGGAAGGGATTTGTGCTTTCTTAGGACAAGATGGAGTAGGTAAAGTTTTCTAACAGATAGGAGGTCAGAGGTTAGGTACAGGCTTTGGGTTGGGAATCTGTAGGGTTTAAAGAGCATAACCTTGAGGAGAGAACGCTGCGCCCTCTCAAGTTCCAGAAATTTCATTTTTGTTGCCCCACCCCAGCATGGCAAACAGTACGTGAGAACCGATTGGGCTAGTGATACGTAGACTTTCTGCAGAAGATTCTTTGAGGCAACATGTCGCACTGTTTTAAAAGTCCAGATTAGTTTCCTAACCCTTTTCATGATCAGTTCAGTATGCATGTGCCAGGATAGGCGCTGGTCAATCATGACGCCCAGGTATTTTGTATAATGTAACCTATCAATCAGTGTACAAGAGCAGTCGGGAATTGGGGGGTTGGCACAGCAGTGGATCTTAATTTGGAAATCGGATGGAGGTTGAGTGTGTGCATACTTGGTGAAGCAAATGTAGTTGGACTTGGAGGCATTTAGCGTGAGGAGGTTACGATTGAGCCAATTTGCAATCTTTGAAAGGCCTGTTTCGGCTGACCTTCTAACTTTTGACCATGTCTTATCAGCAAATACTATGGCGGTATCATCCGCATATGAGAAAATGCGACCCCCGTCAATACTCATATTGCACAGGTAATTAATATAAATAAGGAACAATGTTGGACCGAGTACACTCCCTTGTCCGACGCCGTACGAAATTGTTTCCACTGAGCTAGTAAGCTCCCCTAATTTCACTGTTTGTTTGCGGTTATTCAGGTAGGATTTGAGTAGCTCGAGAGGGGGCCCCCTTATGCCGATGTTTTCGAGCCTGTACAGGAGTATGGGGACAGATACAGTGTCGAAAGCTTTTTTGAGGTCAAGAAAAACCACCAGACATTTGCTTCCTTTATCCACGTTGTCAGCTATGGTAGATGTCAGTGACAGTACTGCATCCTCAGTAGATCTACCCTGTCGAAAACCGAACTGAGACGGAGATATAAAGTTATGCTTAGAGAGGTATTTAATTAAGCGTGAGTTTATGAGTCTTTCTAGGATTTTAGAGATAGATGGCAGTACTGAAATTGGCCTATAGTTTGATGGATCTGACCTGTCTCCACACTTATACACAGGCGTTATTACGGCTATTTTCAAGGCATCCCGGAAAAGTCCCTGCTCAAAGCATAGATTTGTCAAGTGGCTTAGGATTGGGACTAGTTGTTCATGTGCAGCTTTTAGAAATTTAACTGGGATGTTGTCCCAACCAGGGGCGCTGTCTAGTTTTAAGCCCATTAGTGTAGCATGAACTTCGCCAGGGTCTGTGTCGATTAGTGCAAACGAAGAGGCCGGTGCATAGTCAGCTAGGGATGGATTTGGGTCGCTATTATAGGGTGTGGCAGATGGAAGTGTGTGACCAATAACCCTTTATATTATTTTAACCTTATTTATACTAATCGTATTGATCACGCTTACAAAGAATACAATTGAAGGGTTGAAAATCTAAAGGGTCTATGTGCCAAAAAATCGCAAATCAATATTTTTACGAAAAAACAGTCTAAGTGCCCAGCCTAACAATATCCAAATGGGTCCAAGTCCTTATTTCTATAAACATGTTACACACACAGGATTAAAGTAGGTATGCGGTCTAAGTGCCAGTGTATTTGCGCTTCGAAGCGGCCAGTGCGTGTGTGCGTGCGAGGTGCAGGCGCGGGTGCGGTGGGGTGGTATGTTGCTCACTGCACACCGCAAACATTAAGTGTTTAGTTAGTCGACCGATTGAACGTTTTTAAGATGGACGCTACGACGTCATCCGATCAAAGCAGCGGTAGAAAACTTAAGAAAGAGAACAAAAAGGTTGAACGGAAAAAACGTCGGTTACATGGGGAAGAATACACAACATACAAAAATCTAACCGTCGCAAAGAAAACTTTAAAAGAGGTAAGTCTGTTGCAATATTATTATTTACCTATTTTTACACTATAACTATATCTTTCGACCCTTCAGTGTGAGTTTATTATTGTGTTATTTTTAGTTAGTCAAGTCGATTTTAAAATGGAATGCCGAAACGGTAACGTTAAAATGATAGTGAACAACATATAATAGGTACCTGTTCTTTTTATTATTGCCATCCGAAGCCAAGCCATTTAGCTGTCCGTTTGTCGTGTATATTTGTCGGTTCCATAGTCTGATCAGAAGGAAGTTTTTACAAGTTCTTCAGAGTGTCCGTTATTATTTCTTCTTTCTAATATTAATCGGTATGTTTCAGGTGGATTGCAAGTGTTAGTTTCAATGTAAGCTACTCTCACGGGATAGAAAAGAAGAAATTCATAAGGAATATTATAGTAGATATAGGAGAAGCTATAAAACAGGGCATGTATTTACTAGCCCTTATTCAAGTAACACCTGTAGTACGAAGACGTCATGGTAAATATTCTGACCCCTCGGAAAGTCGCAGGCAGACATCGGTCGCTTACACGCTGCCCGATGGTACCGGTAATCATGTTCAGGTATGCAGAAAAATATTCGAAGCAGTGTTTGGTATATCCCATAAAAAAGTTCAGACTTTAGTATACAAAAAGAAAACTGGTGAAAATATTTTTAAAGACAAACGTGGATCAGGAAACAAGCCGAGAAAATTTACTGCTGATATAGAAAACCTTGTTATTGAACATATAAAATCCTTCCTGTATCAGGAAAATCATTACAGTCGACATGATACCCAAAAGACTTATTTAAGCCCCGACTTAAATATTAACCGTTTATACATGGCATTTAAGGAAAAATATCCAAATTCTTTTGTTAACTAGAGATATTACTTTACTACTTTCAAAAAACACTTTCCTGGTTTGAAGTTTGGACGTCCACGAACTGATACCTGCCCAAAGTGTGATTTGCTGCAAGCAAAAGTAAAAAGCTCTGAAGGAAGAGATAAAACAAAATTTGCCACAGAACTTGAAATACATCATCGTAAAGCTGAAAGTGCACAAAACGCTATGAAATCTGATTCAATAGAATCTCAGTCTCCGGCTAGTAATACATTAGTTATGGCTATGCAACAAGTCATTTTCATACTTACTCTGACACATAGTCAAATGTTCTACAGCAGGCAACTCTCGTGCTACAACCTATGTGTTCATATTGCTGACAATCAACAAGCTTTTATGTGCCTCTGGAATGAATCATATGCAGGAAGAGGAGGTAATGAGGTTGGTTCTTCCATATTAAAGATATTAAGCATGATGTCTTCTAAAACTTTGAAAAGGAAGGCAGTTATTTGGAGCGATAACTGCATTGGGCAGAACAAGAATAGAGTGGTTCTTTTTGCCTTGATTTATTTAGTGGCTAATGGCATTTATGAAACTATTGATCACAAATATTTGATAAGTGGTCACTCTTTCATGTCCTGTGATCGTGATTTCGCTCAGATAGAAAAAAGAAAGAAAGTAGTTAAATGCTTTGAACCTAAAGACGTTGAAAAAATGATACGAGATTCATGTCACAAAAATCCGTTTGACGTAGTCAATATGGAGCAAAATGACTTTAAAGACCTCAATCAGGCTTCCACGGACTTTCTAATCACAACAAAGTTGAAAATATCCACAGTTTCTTGGATCCGCATCGAAAACAATAAGTTAACCCTAGAAGCCCAATCATATTTAACTAGCTATAAAGCCCAATCATACGTAAAAATGACGTGTAAAAATAAAACTTCAGAGTTTTCCTATTTTTTTCTGTTAATGAACTATATTTTTGCATGAGTTATCATAATTGAAGTTTTAATTAATAAATAAAATACATTTTAAGTTAAAAATACTCTTTATTAATACAATTATGGCAAAAAGTTGAAAACAGAGCAATGGATCAACAATATTGCGACACATTCGCGTTGGTCCCCTATTTGTGCGTATAATATTGATAGCAGAAGTCCTTCCCGTCGTACGTCCCTTTGTAGTTGACCATACATGGTTGTTTTTTCCACGTATTGACCGCTGAGACAAACTAATTATTCTGTGTGAAGTCAATGAAGTTACCTCAAGATTAGGCGATTCCCGAGAAGCAATATTGTTATCGGGGTCCTCTTGCCTGCTTGTATCTTCAACGAAGTCGACCATCGCGTCCTCGTTATCACTCCAGACATCATCCTCAACTACACGATCTTCTTCCTCGGAGTCCGAATCCAGCGGAGAATAATCGTCATCATTTTCTAAAATTGTAGCTATTTCGTCCTGGTTTAGCCGTTGACGGGACTCCATTTTGTATTCAACCTGAAAATATTAATATTATATGAAAAATGTAGCGAAACAATACGATTAACTCAAATAAATCACAAAAATAAAAAATTAGAAACAATTTCAAAAGTTACACAAAGCCCAATTATACGTCAAAATGACGTGCAACCTCTCTATTACAACAAAATGGCGGCACTTACCGAGATGACGCAACTGCGTCCTGCGAAGTCTCAATGGCTACTGAGTTGGTTCAGAAGTTAGCGGCGATCCGACGGTAAACGTGAAAGAGACAGAGATATTTCGCCGCGGTATACGTCAAATTTACGTAGATTGGGCTTCTAGGGTTAAGTTACCATGGGACAGTGTGAATATTTTTAAAAAAGGTAAAACACCCAACCAATTGAAAGATGACATTCTGCCAACTTTACCAGCTAAAAATAATATAACAAAGGAGAAACTAAAAGATTTAAAGGATATGTTACTATACATATCTACCCATCGAAAACAAACCATTCTATGAACAGTTGATTAATCAGACAGAACCCTGATTGAGAACTTTTTGATTATCCATTATAATGGCACTTGGCCCCTTTCAAACATTTCTCCTTATGGTAGTTACGACATTCTAAGTTTTTGAGAACATAACTAACTTTATCTTCATTGATGATTATGCTACAAATTGTTTGACGGTTTCCTTTAGTTATAAGACGTTTATTTTATTGTTTTAACTTTGAATAAATAATTATTTTATGACATTACTTGTTTTACTAAGTTTTTTGTTATACCCGCCAATAATACATTAATTTGGAACTTAGACCCTTTAGATTTTCAACCCTTCAATTCTCTATACAAAAATACAGGTTCTTACATATATTTCGTCAGTTTTCAATTTACTCAAAAATAGGAAATTGTAAGCAAACGGTTTTTATTTCGGCCCATTGTGATAAAATTCACATTCATCTTGAGGATTGCTATTTTAAGAAGTGCACATTTTTGCTAAGCGCACAATTTGCGAAGTGCACATTTTGCGTCAAGTGCACATTTTGCGAAGTACACATTCTGCGTCAAACCCGTTGTGAATCTATGGGGTTCGGCTGACATTCGAGCACACATTAACGTGAATATATGGGGTCATACATAAATGTATGGGGTTTTTTCGACAGTCAAAGGATTAAATTGTGACAAAAGAAAGTAGTTCGACAATTTCTTTGTAACCTTTTTTTTTCACCTGCCATTTAATAATTTAATTAATATTAATCAATTTTTCTATAACTTATTTTGGATTTTAAATCCTGTAAAATTAATAAGTTCTGAGATTATACACTTTTAAAGCGAAAAGGCGATATGTCCTTCTAGGGCGGCTGCCTGGTAAATTTGAGATAATTGCCAGTATTTTGAAATAATTTTGGATATTTTCGTTGATTTCCTGTCCGTTCCTGTATGACGTGGCTGAAACTACAAACTGAATCCAGCTCAGACTAGACTTTGGCTCGAACGCTGCGGATGTAACAGTTTTGGCAGATGATTGCACACTTTATGTATGTCTTCTTGCAGACAATTTGGAGATTTTATCATCATTAAATGAGGTAATATGAATCTAGTAGATTCTTAGATATTGGTTTGGTTCAATGCTGCGATTCCCAGATTTAGGTGTAGATAGCTTATTTGGGCTTACATTATTATATTATTCTGAGGTTAAGTCTTGATATTGTGTTTTTATTACGGTGGTCGTATTTTGTTCAGTCACCAGAAAAACACAGATTGAAAATATACATACGAAAGGAATCTATAAACTCTACCTTTGGTTCATTAATCGGTCAAAAGGATTACCTACTAAGGTCACCTTTCAATCGTAAAATAAACATAATTATTATTTGTAAACAATTTTCTTTACATAATATTTTCTAACGTTATAAGAAAATGCTAGGTAAAAGAAGCCATAGTTCTCAGTTAACAACTCGCCTTGCCTTCAAGCGCACGTTGTAAGGCAGGTTCCACCACGTGGTTCTACCTGCTAAACTTCACTGATATTAAACTCAGGTTAAGCATTAGCTTCGTCAAACGCTAACAACATGTTTCGAACACGAGCACGCAATAATCCGTAGTTGAACGGTAATTGGTGCACTCCACCGCTCTCAGACTTGAAGCGTGAAACCTAAAATTGGGTGCCTGCCTTGTTAGAATTTACGAAACATTTCACGTGTAATGTGTGTATTAGGTATTGATTTCTGCATAGCAGTTGTAATGACAATTTAAACTAATTATTAGTCGTGTATCGTAGGATCAAAATTTTTGAGTTACAAACGCGGACTTGAGGACCAACAACGACGCCAAAACAAGTTGGATTCCTCTCCGCTTGTGTAGTTCGATTTAGGACTCTTTTAGAATAATAATAATAACTCGCGGTGTCCAAATCATAAATCCTGTCGAACTGTTGTTTTTCAAAACCTTTACCAATCAACGTTTTCCGTTCAAAAACATCACCTCAATTCCCTTTCCTTCGGTCTTTGAACCGATTAAAACTCAATACAGATTCCGATACTCTACGTCATTTCCGCTTCCTTCCTTACCTGCAACAAAACAAAACTCACGTTAATACAAACAGATCGAAGGAAAACAAGTTAAGACGGGCGTCCAGCCAAACAAGGTCTCAGGTAAACAGTGGTAGCTTTAGAATTATGATCTGAGAAAACAATGGGTATAGGACTGCCTGGGTTTGCCTGGGAACGTTCGACTTTAACACCAGTGTTGGGCCTTCCCTTGGTCAGCCTATAATGTCCCCACTGCTGGGAACAAGCGTCCTCTCTGTGAGAGGGAGTGGGCCGTAATTCACCACGCGGGCCCAGTGCGGGTTGGTGGATGTCAAATATTTTCAACAGTTTACTCGCGATGTTTGCCTTCACCGTTTTGGAGTGACGATATAATACACAAAGTAAAGTGCCTGTCTGGGTTCGAACGTACAACTTAGCGGCCGTTTCCACTAGTGCACCACTGCTCAATTAAATAAACTTGGGGATAAATGAGACAGCACTCAATGAGTGGTGGCCACTGGTGGCCACATTGAGATTGCCTTTTCACAGTGGACAAAACCAGCAGGTAGGAACAACGACTCAATTCATGTTTTAATACCTTATCTTAAAACCGAATTTTCAATAGCTTTCCTATTCAAATGAAAAAGCATTCATAGATTTTTAATCAAGGATGAGACTGCCACCAAAACAACACTCCATACTTGGTTTTTTGAGGGAGCAACCCTAACCAGAGGTCTAAATAAATTGGTGGATTCGTCTGGCGTAAGTCAAATGAAGCGTTCTTTAATTCTTTGGGTAAACACGGCCCCTGTTTTTGTGACCCCACTATAATTAAGATAAGTTTTCGATTTATGAGTTAGTATGTGGGATTTCGTACAATACAGTTATTTTACTTAATCATTAAACTAACTAGTTATTTGTACGGATTTACCAGTACCCTAATTGTGTAACGCACTATCAAAATATCAATCGGAATCTGAATCATTTTGAAGCAAATTGCTAATCCATTGCTTCATATGTTCGAAAAATTTGTCTGCTCAACAACGTAAATAACGCAATGAATGTTGTTGAACTGTCAGAATGAAACCGATTCCGATCGATAGTGTGTTACGCAATTAGGGTGCAGTTATAGGTTGTGATATTAGAAAGGAAATATCCGTCTGCCTATTAGCAACGTTTTCACAGATGAAAAAACATGAGGTTTAGTTTCATCAGATTACTTCGTCGAGATTTTTTGCGTAGTCTTTTTATATTTATTTGTAAGTTGAGAATTTTTAACGAGTCAGGTCCGCTGGGATCTGCAGTTAGTAAAACTAAAAAGGATACAATAATTTTAACGACATATCGAATTTTATCTTCAAATATAATAGTTTTATTTTAGCTACTTTTTCACATCATTCTTTTCCCAACAGAACTAACAGAGCTATAAAATAACTATAATAATAATCAAGTCATCCAAGTAGACAAATCGATACATTATCAATTACCATAGCACCAAAATAGCCATTCGCGCTGACCCAATAACCTAGATACGGCACTGTCCGCCATTACCTAAATGGTATAATCGCATTAATAGTTAAATGTTTCTACCTTTTGTGCTATAACTTATGTTATTAACATTTTATATAATTTTGGCCATATTTAGCCATCTTTACATACCGAGGCTCATCCGTGCCTCGGAACAGGTCCCGGCTGTCATTCGTGGCAGTCGTTACGGGTCGACAGAAGCCCGAGTCTGACAACCAGTCTTACCCAGTAACTGGGTTGTGGAGGTCAGATAAGCAGTGGCTGGCTGGTATTGAGCAGTATCTTGTTAGACTGAAAGGCGACCCCAACATAGTTGG
Source organism: Dicycla oo (assembly GCA_948252095.1). NCBI lineage: Eukaryota > Metazoa > Arthropoda > Insecta > Lepidoptera > Noctuidae > Dicycla > Dicycla oo. The sequence goes on from OX411716.1 coordinate 22,772,503, forward strand.
GAAAAGGCTAGACAGATTGATTCATAATTTTGGCTATAATATTTCAGTAGCGAATATGTTAACAGATATTAACGGTAGCTAAGCGCAATGCCAAGGAAAGGTAGCTTAAATTGCAAAACAGAGTATCTACGTTGAACTATAAAAATACACAGCGAAAAACAAAGTCGGTAAAAAGTGGACTTAATAAAGTAAGCGTCTCATAAAATTGTATTACAATCGATATAGACAAGTAAAGAAACAAATGTTTAAGTATTTCATTTAGATATGAGTATAATGGGTGGACTGTTCGGTAGGGTTGCACGATACATCAAAAGATGGAATTAAGAATGGTATATAGAAGACAAAAAAGGAAGCAAGAAACTCTTACATTTCAAAAAACTTTCAGAATGAGTTACAAATCCTCGTTTGATATAACAGAAAATATGAAACAACGTCGACATCAAAGCAAAGAGAAAGAGCACAACTTGGAGCAAACGAACAAAATAACTTCATGTTCAGTCTCAAGTCCCGAGAGACATCAAGTATTTTTTCTAAAATAAAAAAAAAACAAAACAAATACAAACGGAGTTTGTAAAAAATAAAGAAAGACAACCATTACTGGAAAAGCAATCAAAACTATCGAGTGATCCAATTCCAAAATCGCGTTGTTTTTCGGTACGAAATCGCCGCGGGCGCCAATAGGAAGCCCCCTGTAATTTTCGCGCACTAACAACTATTGAGCGCGCCATTGTTTCCAATCTTTTTCACGATTTAGCAGTTTCGCAACACGCTTCGCCGGATCCCAACACTTGAGTGTTCTTTTACGCTCTGAAATTCCTAAAAACACTGCATTTAATCAACATTAAAAGAGGCATCCCTGGAGAAAAAAGTGTTTACGAAAAGCTAACCTTGCATACGATGTTCGTTTTCTCTTTGCAGCTTTGCTGTAAAAAGCAGCATAATGAAGATAATTAAAATTAAAGTGAAGTGTAGTTTTGCATCCCTACGGCCAAAAAAAGAAACAAATACATGCTGCGGAAATGAATTCATTTAGTTCGGTTTCAGTTATATAAGTCTTCCTGCTCATTAGTTAGACCAAGAGGAAGTTCCAGCAATAACACGTCGAGGAGAAAACAAATGTAGCCATTACAATAAAAAAATCGTATGCGACATAAATTGTACTTTTATTAGAGACGAGCCACGTGGAAGACATAACGAGACATAAAAATGGTCATACGATCGACTGGCTAATCTACAGATCCCGGCCGAGATAATCGGAACGACAAGGGTACCGGCCTGATCGTGACAGCGATCTTCGGAGAAATTTATTGCTCAAGAGAAACAGTTTATTTTTCCCCGACATAAAAACTTTGTGTATTTTTTTTTGCAAGATCACGTTTCACAGTAGTTATTCACATCGCACGTGCCTTCTAAAACCATTGGCCTCTAAACCTTCACAGGAAAGGGGACACTTAAAGGAGCAGGGACCGCTGAAAGGGGTTCGGTAATGAGTCTAGAAGCACTTCAGTTGAGGTACGTTACTCGGCTTAGGAAGTTGTGGCGAACGGGCCACGACTATAAAATGTTGAAAACTTGAACTTGGTATAAGCAAAGTTCATTTAATCGGCTAAAGTTTGATGGACACGGTGATTAAACAAAATAATTAAGGATAGATACCACAAATCTTGAGACCGCAAACTCTGTAGATCTTGTACCAATAAACTAGTTACATAAGCAACTCAATTAATTCAGAAAGTCGAGATAAAATTACAACTGGTAAAAGCGGGTGTCACGAAAATAAATAAATCAGTCGATCAAAAACACGACACTGCGACATCTCCCAATCGTTTCCAATTGAATTTATCTGCATTAAAGTACAAATTTTCAAGCACTCAAGTAATTTGTAAACCGTGCCATGAGATTTTGGTAAATCCCGTTCAACTGTGTAGAATAAGAGGTAGACTCATCGCTAGATCGATCGGCCGGGACGGCCCTGTATAGATGGCACTGTGACCCATTTCCTAAAGGAGGCATCAGTGTCGACGCATTCTATTTTTGCTATGTATCAACTAAGTACGATTTTTCGAAACTGGTACTCTTATCGAGGGTTCACCAGGTCTTTGACGTAAGTTTATTTTTAGTGTAGATTTCATTCAGAGTCAGTGGTCTGTACGTATAAGAGTCTGAAAGCATCTAATTTCAGGATAAACTCGAATGTTGAATTTACGCATTTTATTTTTGCTAAATGGTTTTTACCAGGAATTCCACCGAGTTCGTTATCGCACGGTTCTATTGTTGGGCATCGCATAAATTGAATTATCTATAGATAACACAAAGTACCGGTCAGTTATCAGGAAAACTTTAGGTCCTTTGTTCGAAAAACCAAACGTACAAAAATGAGCTTTTCTTTTTATCATACGGTAAAGCCCTTCTTAACTATGACCCAAAAGAATATTTCCATTCCAAACTACTTAACTTCAGAAAAAAAAGAGACAATATATCATACCGAGATTTTGACACGAGCAAATCATGGTCGGCTTCCCCGAATATAAAGCGGCCTACAAGCTACACGTGCGATCAACTAAACTACGGCCAAATAACATACTCGCATAAGCCGGGACCATGAACAATAGAGCGAACACAGACAGGAAATGAAACACTAGGAATAGATGAAACCTTTAGTTAGCAATTTAATGAAATTGAAATTCCATATAGGACGATCCAGTCACCTGGATCCGTTGCAAATGTTCAGTAAAATATGTGAGATGACATTTCGAGAAAGCTTTAAATAGAAGTGTCACACGCACGCATGATGAGTTTTCGCTGATATTTCATAAGCTAATGAAATGTTTTCGTCCTAATGTGGTCTTATAATACATTAGGTAGTTAATGTACTGTATCTCCGGCATTACTAAGCGGATTTTCATGATTCTTCTTTTCGTTCGAAAAATTGACACCTTGCTTACTAATTTGACTGTATTTTCTATAAATTACTTTTTTTTATCACTGAAATGCATGCGCTATCACATGCAAATGTAATGTGTTGAATGTACTAAAGCAAGTTGTCAATTTAAACATAAAAGTTTATTCTGAGACATAGGAAAAAAATGGTTCATAATAATATGTGGTAGCTGAATATACGGTGTATCGACCCCTTAACGTTGGACCACTATTTACGACACGTTCTGTAAACTGATAAAGCTCAAAATAATAATAACGCTGTTCACATGAAGCATTAGTCAGAAAGATCATGTCTTTGTTCTCATCGTTTTAATTCTTGGAAGTTGTAATGCCAAGCTTGAATAATAATAACAAAGAATAATAATAATAAGAATAAAACGTGGAAAGTATTGCATTAAATCGGACGATTACCCTATGAGCTCTCCCATCTAAATTTAATTAATCACAAACACATAAACATAACCTCACGCGTTGTTTCCCTGAAGGTTAGTCAGAGGTGAACCTATACAATTCGCTAGTTATGTTTATGTAAAAGGGGGGCGAGCCTATTGCCATCAACCGGGCACAAATCCAGACTCCGGGCTGCCACTGAAAAATTCCAGATAGACCACAACAATAACATTCTGCCCCAACATAACATCGAACCCAGGACCTCATGCTCAGCAGTAAACCTTGCTACTAACTAGACCAACGAGGCAGTTTCTTTTTCAGGCTTGGGCGGAGCGCCGCCGCGTCCTCGCGGAGGCGATCGGCGGCGGCGATCTCTCGCGTCCGGCTTTAGTCCAGGCCATGGTACGTAGCAAGAGTGCATGGGAAGCCGTCACCTCCTTCTGCTATGCAGTAATGCTCGCGAAGGAGGAGGCGGAACGCGTGAGGGAGAGGCGATGTTTGTGCCCTCACGCCCCTAGTCGCCGCAGGAGACGCCCTGAGCGTCAGGAATCGAGAGCCGATTCCCGGCGAGTAATGGGTAGCTCGCCGTCCGGTAGGGACTAGGCCCGGGTCGACGGTGCGTTGTGTTCGACGCGCGCCTCAAAGAGATGTCAGCACTAACTGATGGGGTCCGCTAGGGCCGATGCCTGCCAGGGTTGCGGGTTATTTGAAAGAGTTACCGTGGTCCTGGCACGGGGAACTGAAGGAACACGGGTGGGTTTTAGTCAGTGGACGTCTGACACGCCCTTTCGCTCCGCCCAGAGCGGGAGAAGTTATTTGATAATTTCCCACCCAAAAAAAAAAGGACCTCATGCTCAGCAGTAGTTCTTGCGACCACTATACCAACGAGGCAGTCAGTTTTAATTAATCATTGTGGCTTTTAGATACAACTTGCCGTTTACATAATTCTGATTGATTATATGAGTTCGCTTCCCGATATGGGACAGAAACTTTACAGTTGGAATTAACAGAAGCGACACCAGTGTCTTAAATTTTTAAACAACGACAGTACCTATTTAATCGACTTTAACTTTATCTTCAGTTGGAGTTTCTCAATGAAGGAAACAAAGAAGACTCATGCTTTTACTTGGAGCTAGCTTTATAAACTATATACTGTATTATATACCATTTTATAGTGCTTAAACCAATGTTATAAAAGTTCAAGATTATGAAGTTTATTTTGAATAAAAGTAAGTTAGTGGAAATGAAATTTTTTAGCAAACGGTACGGTATCAATTTTAACACATATTAAATATGGTATTTCTTGTGCAGAAATTCATCATTCTGACAGTGCTTGAAAACAGTCGCAGTCAGCGTTAAACAGCGAGAACTGTTGGTGTGTCGCTATCAACCGTTCAAATAGTGCTCCAGCGATTTGAAGAGACTGGATCCAACATTCGCAGACCAGGAACAAGTCAAACAAGGTGCACGACAGCGCAGTAGGATCTATATAATATGGTGTCAAAAATGCTGAGAAATCGTTTTCTAACGGCTGTTGAAGTCAAAAATCCACGTGCTTGAGGAAGCCATCCGAGCACGTGTACAGTTAGGCGGCGTCTTGCTGAAGCAAAGTTGAAGCCTTTTAGACCTGCAAATGGTCCAAAACTTGAGAGGCAGCATCAAGGCTGAGTTACGCTAGAGAACACATGAATTGGAGTTTGGATGACTGGTCAAGAGTAATGTTTTCGGACGAGCCAAGGTTCATGCTATATACGCACGATGGGAGGCAGAGTCTACAGAAGACCAGGAGAGCGCTATAACCAAGCTTGCATTGATGAGAAAGTGGGCGGAGGCTCCATACACGTGTGGGCTGGAATTTCTTCCGAAAGCCACACCGTGCTAACTAGGTCATAGAAAATGGCACTTTAGCTGCAAAAAGATACGTGAATGAAATTTAAATGAGTATGTTGGCCTATTTTTAGTAAACATGGGCGAGAACGCCATCTTTATGCAAAATAATGCTCGCTCGTCCCCCATACAGCTCGGATAGTGTTTGACTACCTTGATAGTAGTTAGTCTACCTAGATGTCGCTATCACACGCATGGCACACAGCCCAGACTTAAAACCCATTGAGCATGTCTGGGACGAACTGGGACGACGTGTACACCAGTGAAATTCCCCTCCAATCACGTTTCGTGCAGTAAAAGAAGCACTAATAGAGGAATGGGAGAATATTCCTCAGCATCGGCTCAGAAATCTGGTGGAAAGCATGCCAAATCATATAACAGCAGTATTAACAGCTCGTGGTGGCAAAACAAAATAGTAAAATGTGTAAAACTTGCATATTTGATACTGTAGCACATTTTTCGAAATCAGGTGAAAATGGTAATTTTCTTTTAACTACTTTTATTCAAAATAAACTTCATAATCTTGAACTTTTATAACATTGATTTTAAGCTCTATAAAATTGTTTATAATACAGTCTTTATTTCATAAAGCTAGCTCCAATATTTTGGAAGTTATTGAGGTTTCTGTTACCGACCCGTTTTTTTAGCGGCGGCGGCGCCAGTGTAGTTCTAACACAACAATTCCATTAAAATGACTGATTCATATTAGCTCACATTATACGAGGGTAATGTGTAAACAAATTGTAATCAGGATCGAATTACGAGAGTTTTGTAGTGACAATTGATTCGATGAAATCAATTGTCTCTACAAAAAACTCGTAATTATTGATTCGATCAAGTCAATTGTGATTGTTACGTAGTGTGGCGAAATGTGCTGTGCGTTCCCAACGTATACAACGAGCGTTTGCGTAAAATCAATAATTAATGATACGTTTCATTTATTATTGATTTATAATCATGGAGGATATTCAGTTCCAGTTTGTTCCATGACTATACGTATTGATACAATCAGAATATATAGGAGTACCTACGTACTCCATTCAGTTCGTACGTCATCTCTGTAGAGAGCAGAACGAGAGAAGTCTCTCTCGTCATGTCCTGTAGAAAGCTCTTTAAGAAAAAGATGTAGGCTGCTATCACTTAGATAACATCTTAATGTATTCCAAGCATATATGACAGTAACGCCCCAAAACCGCTCGAAGCAATCTATGGGAAACGGCCCAGTAGGGAATGCCTTTATGCATGTTACGTAAACCATAAACCCAATTTCTCGCGACATAAAAAATGTCCAACATGTAATGGATTTTCTCTGGGATGAAATAAATTAAAAAGATGGATGTCTAGTTTAATGCTAGCAGAGCTAGGCCAGCCAGTTGTGTAGGGTGGGGACATTGTGCGACCTTGTGCCCAACCGCGGCCAATCGATACTGCGACACTGGCACAACACTACACGATACTAATCGACTTACTGTGCAGGTTCTTCCGCCTAGGATTTTATCGATAGGATAGGTGTGCATTTCTAGGTGGGAGTAAAGAAAGTAAAAAAATGTGGGAATAAATATGTTTGAATCGATACCCTGTTGGACTTTTTCCGGATTCGTTTAAATTTTCATTATACTCTTAAGATAAACGACACAAAAGTAGATATGTATTATACAATGTACTCCGGAAGAGCAATCATATAATTTCGGGTCACAAAGCACTTTTAAATAGGTAGAATAATTATTTGAAATCTTACTAAGTTGTCTTTGTTCTACAAAATAATAGGTTGGGGAAAAAGTTTCTTCGCATTTTTTAAGAAAATTCAAAACATTTTTTAATATACTTTATTTACATTTAACGAAAGTATGTAGGTACCATTTTGTTCGATAACTTTTTGCCATCTTGTAGGTAGGGACATGATCCCATTGCTATAGAAATTTTGGGACTTCTGGTCAAAATACCGCGACAAGTGGTTTTGGCAGTTCTCTCGTGATGTTAACCTGACACTGCCTAAAGAATTCTGAAGAGACCGAAACAGGTGGAAATCTGAAGGTGCAAGGTCAGGACTATACGGCGGATGCATTAACACCTCCCAGCCAAACTCTCTTCATTTTTGCTGAGTGGCTAAAGATGTGTGAGGTCTAGCGTTATCATGATGAAAAACCACACCCCTTCTGTTGATTAATTCCGGCCGCTTTCTCTCAACTTCTTGCTTTAATCTCATCAATTGTTCGCAGTAGAGTTCAGAATCGATGGTCCTGCCTGGTGGTAACAGCTCATAATGAATAATGCCCTTCCAATCCCACCACACACACAGCATCACCTTGTTGCGAGTTAACCCGGGTTTCGCCACAGTCTGTGAAGCCTGACCGGCCTTTGACCACGACCTTTTTCGCACGTTCTTGTCATACGTGATCCACTTGTCATCACCAGTTATCAGCTTCTTCAAAAATGGTTCGGTTTCATTACGTCGTAATAAAGAATCACAAATGAGTACACCGTTCATTAGGTTTCTTTCAGTGAGCTCGTGAGGTACCCAAATGTCGAGCTTTTTTGTGTACCCAGTTTTTTTCAAATGCGCCAAAACTGTTTTGTGGTCAATTTCCAGTTCTTCAGCTACGTCGTAACTACCGATCTTGCTCCACTTTTTCAAAAATGGCATCCATTTTATCCGTAATTGGGCGACCAGAGCGACGTGCATCTTTGACATCAAAATTTCCGGATTGAAAACGCTTAAACCAAATTCGTGCTACTCTCACAGACACTACACTAGGTCCATAAACATCGCAAATTTTTTTCGCGGCTTGCGTTGCATTTTTACCTTTTTTGTAGTAAAATTTTAAAATGTATCGAATTTCTTCATTAGATTCACTCATCTTGACGGTACGAAAAACAAATGAAAATCACACATTTTCCTAATTTCAATTTGGAATTATGTTCTTTAAAATTTAAACTTTCAATGATACCAAAACCAGCCAGATACAAATAGTATAGCCAAAGAGATTTTATTACAAGTTCATACATACTATAATGCGAAAAGACTTTTTCCCCAACCTAATATATTATGTATACTTCATTCGAAATACATAAATTGTGAAGCTACAAAACTGTGTACAAAGCAGGTTAAAATATGATTTATATAAGAGAAGAGAGCACTCAGTCATTAGAAAACATTTCTCATTGGTTAATTTTGGTTTATTACCTAGGCGCTGTATTCTCGGTAAACCAAATCACTTCAATGTTTTTGAAGCTACTTGTTATCTTATAAGGGTTCCGTACCTTAAAAGGAAAAACGGAACCCTTATAGGATCACTCATTTGTCTGTCTGTCTGTATGTCCGTCTGTCACAGCCAATTTGCTCCGAATCTAATAGACAGATTAAGTTGAAATTTGGTACACGTATGTATTTCTGTGACCCAAACACGGACGGGTAATGTAAATGAATGAATTTTGAATATGGAGATCAATTTTGGGGGCAAATAAGAAAATTAAAAAAAAAATATTTGCAAACTGTACCGTGTTATACACAGTCTGGCCATAAATACTGTTACAATTAAAAATAAGAAAGATATTACATTTGAATTTGGAATCTGTCATTTTTATACGATTGTTCATTGAGTTTTCTAATTTTAGCGCCAATACATTGTACAATATTTTGCAATATTAAAATGGAGTGGGGTGATAAAGAGAACCGAATCGCTGTGATTGCATTACACAAAGTTGGTATGGAGCCAAATGCATTTTTAAAACTCTCCATACGCTTGATATTAGTCAAATGTTTGTGTACCGGGCTATTAATAGGTACAATGAGACCTCCTCTGTTTGTGACAGAAAAAGATCTGGCCGTCCACGTAGTGTTCGTACGAAAAAGGTGGTCAAAGCAGTAAGGGAAAGAATTCGATGAAATCCTGTCCGAAAGCAAAAGATTTTGTCTCGGGAGATGAAGATAGCACCCAGAACCATGTCGCGTATTTTAAAAGATGACTTAGGACTTGCAGCCTATAAGAGACGCACTGGTCATTTTTTTACTGATAATTTTAAAAATAATAGGGTGGTAAAATCGAAACAACTACTGAAGCGGTACGCAAAGGGAGGTCACAGAAAAATTTTGTTTACGGATGAGAAAATCATTACAATTGAGCAACATTTTAACAAGCAAAATGACCGTATTTATGCTCAAAGCTCTAAGGAAGCTTCCCAATTAGTCGACAGAGTGCAACGTGGGCATTATCCGACTTCAGTGATGGTTTGGTGGGGTGTTAGCTATGAAGGAGTGACTGAGCCATATTTTTGTGAAAAAGGTATCAAAACATCGGCACAAGTGTATCAAGATACCATTCTTGAGAAGGTAGTTAAGCCCCTTAACAACACCATGTTCAATAACCAAGTATGGTCCTTCCAACAAGACTCGGCGCCGGGTCCACGCAGTCTTGGTTGGAAGTGAACGTTTCGGAATTCATCAGAGCTGAAGACTGGCCGTCGTCTAGTCCCGATCTTAATCCGCTGGATTATGATTTATGGTCAGTTTTAGAGAGTACGGCTTGCTCTAAACGCCATGATAATTTGGAGTCCCTAAAACAATCCATACGATTGGCAGTGAAGAATTTTCCCATGGAAAGAGTGCGTGCTTCTATTGATAACTGGCCTCAACGTTTAAAGGACTGCATTGCAGCCAATGGAGACCACGTCGAATAAGCTTTTTATATTTTAAATTGCTTTATATTTATGTATTAAACTAACACACTGTAAAAGTAATACATATTATTTGCAATAAATTTTTCTTCGTGACAATATTTATGGCAAGACTAGGTATATCAAATGAAAGGGTTTACTGTGAGGGTGTCAAATATATTTTATGATAATTTTAAAATAAAGTGTTTTAAAGTTATTTAAGAAAATAGACGAAAATTTACCATTCCCCCCGCCTTTATCTCCGAAACTACACTACACTAGCTTAAAATTTTGAAAAAATACAGAAAATAATTCTTTAGCTATAGATTACAGGAAAACCTAGAAGTCTATGGTCTTAAAATAACATGGTAAATCTCTCAATATTGTGCATACAAACTTACATTGTCCATAGTTAAACGAAAAGAATCCAACCCACATTAGGTGTAATGTGGGTTGGATCCTTTTTTTTTTAACTATAGACATTTTTAGTTGGAATGTGTGGGAGAACATGTTTTTCATCTACAATTTCATTTTGTTACACCAATTACACTTAAATTGTGCAAATAAATTACTTACTCAAATTGTGGTCCTCTGATACACCAATTAAAAGACGCTTCAAGTATATCTAAAGCAAAAATAGGCACATGTACATATATCGAGTTTTCATGTTTAAGGGGGACGCGCTCCAGGTATCCCGCGAAATTAAAATTTTTCAATTTGCATGTCAGTATTAGATTAGGTTATATGTTGATCAAAATATGATTCGCCACCGTAACAAGTATATGTATTTACAGAATTATAATCTTTGAAGTCATCAATACAATTCTTTAAGGCCAGGTAATCCTATTCAATGACTATTTCATGAAATCTTGACATTTTAGGATTATACAAAGTATCTATTTTTCTGATTATATCAACTATTATACCAACAGGACATACCAAGGAGTTGTATTACTGATTCTATGATTATAATTCTGTAAATACAATATGTTACAATCGCGAATCATACTTTAATCAACATACAACCTAATACTGACTTGCAAAACTCAAAAAAAAAAAAAAACGTAAAAGAATTTGAATTTCGCGGGCTACCCTCTTAAATTAATAAAATTAACTACGTACCAGACATCAATCAACCCAAATGACCGGTGATTAACCTCAAAAAATAAATACAAATTAATTTAAAGTCAATTAAAATCTGTTCGCCCTTTGACATGAGATATAAGAATGAGTATAGCCGTCGTCATCGTCATTCGTCACGCTCCCGAGTTCCTATAAAAAAATGTGGGGTGATTTCAGCGGCTTTCTTTAACAATTCTTTTTTTAAATAACTCATGTCCATGAGTGACCCTTTGCTTTTTAGCCAGTCTATTATTTGTTGTTTGTTCCAAGCGGTCGTTGGTATTTTCTCATTGTGAACTTGACTTTGTAATTTGAAAAGATTTGATTCGTTAGGGGGCGGGGCTAGGCCGACGGACAATGATGACTCACTGCATTCTTAACGCGAATGTACTATACGTGACACGAAAACTGAAAGGTGACGAGATAGGGGTGTCAAAACAAAGAAATTCGTACCCTGTTGGCTACCCTGGTGCTTTCCCTGTGGTATCTATAATTTACAAAAATAAAGACATTCAGAATAAAAAATAAATAAGAAGCAAAAACAATGGAGGTGTTTTTGGATGAGGCAGCGCCGTATCTACCAACAGTACCCTGAACCTTACCCCCAGGGTTTTTGGTTAACATTGAAGTCAAATTAATCGCAGGTGCCTGGTCACGTTTGACGGATAGAATTCGGACAAATCGACGTTAATTGAGGTTGGCATACCAGCGTTAAGATCGATGTCCACGAGCAGGTACGAGTATAATTACGCAAGTTGACGTATTCAATCGACTTGCACGGTGATAACATTCACAGCAAGTTGATTTGCTTTGAAATTATAGTAAGTAGTCACCAACTAAAACTGACAAAAACTCAATTTGCGCCTAATAATTTAAGATGAAGAACTATAAATTCTTGCTACGAAGGACAGACCATTTCTTCCTTTTCATAAGTCGGAGGTAAACAAAAAGGCGTAGAGTCGTAACTTTAAAAAAGCTACAATCACTACTTAAGTCTCTCATAAACAAAGAAATACCAGTACGAATGTTAGCTAAATTCCGTAACAAAATGTTCTTAATACCCGTAATAATTCTACCTCTGAGTGCGTGTGATGTTCAATCAGTTTCGTCTTAATTTTGTATTGTGTCTAATTCTTCAATTAGACAATCTTTAAATTATGTTGCTTCTCAAACGACAAGAAATATCATTTCGGATAACGAACTGCACAATTCATGGACTACTTTAGATTTTACTCCTATAAACTTAACTGTTTTTCTGCTGAATCGAAGAAGGTTACATTCCTAATTTTAATGCGTTCAAACATCAAACTTTACCGAGTACCCTCACTTAAACCCTGAGCTATAAAGTATGCTGTGATCGTCGAAGTGGGTCGGGGACACGTCTTTCGCCCCAATTTTAGCTCAAAGGGCTACGCAGGCCAAGTAACATGCTAAGCCCACTTTGATTCAATCCATACAGATTTAAGGGTCACGATTTATATGGTATCTTTCAAAGCATATTTATTGTCATTCATATGTTGAGCGTCAAGTTTCCTTTTCATCTCAAGCTTGACACACTTCGCTAAACTAATACAAGGCCTATAATACTTGACACAGATTCTATATTTATGAGGAGTACTCATATAATTTTATTGGTAATTAAAATTATCATGAAACAATGATAATGTTACAGTAATTATGAAAATTATTCTATTCTATATTCTGTTTAATAATAACATCATCATAGAAGCAAAGTGTAGCTGGTAATTACGACATTTCAAAGTGGATCTAGAGCGAGGGTTTCATCAGGTTCACTTGTAGATAGTTCAGTATGTCGGAGGATAAACTCAGCAGTGGTCATGCTGCGGGTGATGTGAATGTATAGAGATGGCAATCTTATTAGCTTGGTTTACGTTATTAGACTTAATATACTTCTACAAACTGCAATTTCCACAAACATTTAACCAGCCATGTATGCCAAAACTGTTTCAAGTAGTGTTTTGGCACGAATTCTAACAATTCCTAAGCCATTAGTGATAATAAGTGTGATGTTATGTATGTATGTTAAATTATGGCACACATATGGCGCACAATCAAATGCTTTTACGTTGTTTCGGGAATAAAACAACAACAAAGTTTTCGTTGCTTTATTTCCTTGTATGGTACTGTATAGGGCAATAAATGGGAATAGGTTACATAACATGTTTGTATTGCTTCAAGTTTCCTAACTAATGGTTTGAATGACCTAGTAGAAAGAAAAAGTAGGAGCTTACTTCCATTTCTAACGAATTTTCGATTCGACAAATAATTTGGAGCAATTAAAGAAAACATCATTGAAGTCGGCGAGAAAAACGCTAGAAGGGAAATTAATATTTCAGAACACACAAAAATTGCTTTTTAGGGTTCCGTACATCAAAAGAAAAAAACGGAACCCGTATAGGATTACTCGTGTGTCTGTCCGTCTGTCACAGACGATGTGCTCTGAATCTAATGGACCGATTAAGTTGAAATTTTGTACACTTACGTATTTATGTGACCCAAACACGGACGTGGAACGTAAATAAATGAATTTTGAATATGGAGGGTAAATAAGAAAATTAAAAAAAAAGTTTTGCAAACTGTACCGTGTGACATATCAAATGAAAGGGTTTACTGTGAGGGTCTCAAATATTTTTTTTTTAAATAATTTTAAAATAAATCATTTTAAAGTTATTTAAGAAAATAGACGAAAACAGACCATCTCCGAAAGTACTGAACCTAAAGTTTAGAAAAAATACAGAAAATAGTTCAATACCTATAGATTACAGGAAAACCTACAAGAAGTTTATGGTCTTAAAATAACATGGTAAATCTCTCAATATTGTGCATACTAACTTACATTGACAGTTGGAATGTATGGGAAACCATGTTTTTCAACTACAATGTTTGTTCTTGGGATTCATCCCAACTACGGAACCCTTCATTGTGCGTAGTCCGACGCGCACTTGGCCGGTTTTTGTACTTGGCTTGACCATAATGTCCATAATTACCAGGTTTGAGCTATCCCTACTCATAGGTAGAAGGAAGATCTGACATATTTTATGGCACAAACCCCATAAACCTTATTCAAAATCTCTGTAAAGCATCAAATTATGATAACATTCACGTAAATAGAAAATTAATACCAAACATGGAACTTACGCAATATTCTTCGTCAGTAATATTTGATGTGCAAATAAACAGGGATAAGTATGCTAAGTTTATTGCTTCACTCGTACGAGAACCTTATACGAGCGAAGTATAAAGACACCATTAAGAGAGATTAAACGGATACAGGAGAAGATCGGCAAGTGAATGTAATGAATTCAAACTACTACAATGTAATCCATGTGGATATTAAGGAGTATTTACAAAATAATGAATGACTGATTGCTTAGAATGGAAGAGGAGTACGTTTCAAAATTAATGAGCAGGGGACATTCAAGACAACCGAAGAATCATTTTCTAAATATGTGGGTCATAAATGATACATTATGTTCACTACAAAAAAGAAAGGCTCAAACACCTGATGTTCCAGATAAAAATATGATGAGAAAGTAGAAAAAACCATAAACATCACCTATCCAATAACCTACACAATACTACATGATCTGCTATATTTCACACTTCACCAGTATCGATTCTTACACTTCCGCAATGCACAATCGTACGGGTAAACAAAACACGTAGAGTGCAGAGTCTACAGTGAGTGCCGAGAGGGTAAACAACCACCTTTGGTGCGCGCCAAGGATGCAGCGTTGTTTGAGAATCTTCCACCTTTGCGCTGCGCTGTTTGCAGCTTCGATGGATCTTTGGATGGAAGCTTTTCTTAAAGAAATGTTTGGTTTGAATTTGTAATGGATAATGTGTTTTATACTGGAGCAACGTTTGCTTCAGCTGTGCACTTTACTCCTGTTAATTTTAAAACTTTGTAACGCCACAAAGCAACACTGCCTTAAATTGTCGTTGAATTCATGAATTCATTTTGTATACTTATCATAATTTTCAAATTCAAACTTTTAAACAGCAACTGTATTGCAAAAGAGATTTAGGAGTTTTGATAAATTGGCAAATAATGGTTTTGGTTATTATAATCTACTTTGTGGAGCCCTAGGGGACTGCAATGCTGAGGATTAAATTTGAATTTGCACTAAATTAATGGCAGATGTTCTGCTACTAAATTACAGTAACTTATCAAGCCAGCCGGGGTGAAAGGTGCTTTGGATGTGTATTAGAAATATTTTTTATGCAAACATTAATTGCAATATAAAACAATTAAACAACTTACTTTGTAGCAAAAAAGTAAACACGCAATATAAAACCATACGAATCTAATTTGAACTTCCAGATGAGTTTTTGTTTTGCCCGTGTTTACAGATTCGGCCACGTAGCAATTCCCGGTCGTAATTAATGCATTTCTCGATCCCAAGTGTCTCGGTGTCCCGGCCTGTTCAGTATTCATGAGAGGGCCTACCGCTAGCACATTACACCCAGATCTGCTTGCAAGTAGTTTCGGATTAGGCTGCCCCACTCACGATTGCGTTTCACTTAGAATTAAGTAGTTTCAAGTCCTCGTGAGCAATTTGTAAGCGTTGCTTCAAGGAAGTTAGGTAAGTTTGAGTTAGTGAGTTCCTTTGGTTAGGTTAGTTTGAACAGTTCATGTATTAATTTTACTACGTTTCCTATCGGTATTGCAAAAACTGTGTTCGTTTTTTATTTTATCATTCTTATACCCTTGGTTGTCGTCATTTAGGCTGTGGTTGGTTACCACATACATAATTATTAGAACCGGTCTAATGTGATGAGCCTTTAAGCTGCAATAGAATATATTAAACCTGGGAGGTAACTTGTTTTCTATATTGATAAACCCATAAGTGTAGACAAAACTTGTTAGCAGTTGTTTCTAAAAAATAATACCAGCACATACAAATTATTTGCGAATCTAAAAGCCACGTGTATCAGTCCTACTTATCAAGGGTAAAATGTTGCGCCATTGAAATATTCAGGCATAGAACAGAATATCAGAAATGCCAATTGAAACAATGTTCGTTAAAATAACTCGTAATTCAGTAATGCGTTTGACTTTATAGGCCAACTAACAGTTCCCGCGCGAATTCATCCGCGTAGATTTCGTACTTTCCCCTACATTTTATAAAACCCAATCCACCCCGTTTTAAAGGGTAGTTTTCAAAAATTAATTAGTACGATCTTCATTATTTATTTAGATACGCAATATGGACCAAGTTTCAAGTTTTCAGATCAAAGAAATAAGATTTCTCATATAAACTGTATCCCCTCTTTGAAAAGAGGGGATACAGTTTATATGAAAAATCTCGAAGTTATCAACAAAAGACAACAAAAGACTTCAAAAATTATAAATTATATATTATAATAATTTATTGAAGTCATATGTGACTTTTCCATTATTTGACTTATAGGTTATTTATACCAATCACATAAGTAGTAGAATAAAATACTTCCCAGTAAAATTGACTACGCCTTTTAACCCCATTAGGGGTAGATTTTAGAAAACCCTGATACACGTTATTCTTTATTTTCGATCTTAAGTATAAATACTGAGTTTCGAATTAATCAGACCACGCGTTAAAATTCTTCCAAACAAACTTTGACACCCCAATACCCCTTTAGGGGAAGTTGAGAAAAACAAAAAAATGCAAATTTTATAACTTACTTAGATAAATATTCGTGGCCAGTTTCAAGTATATTATCTAAAGGAATAAGGTTTTTCATACTAACAAAATCTTTTCACCCCCTTAAAGGTCGGATTTCCAAGAATCCGCCGTTTAGTGCTCTCCAACATTATAAAAGGAAGCCGTGTACAAAATTTTAAGTTCTTAGTTCCTGGGGTTTAGGCTCTGCGTTGATAAATCAGTCAGTCAGTAACTAGATTTAGTCTAAGTCCACGAAGTATGGAAGAATGATGATGAGTCTAAGACCTTTATCAAAACTCTTCAATGCAACGGCTTTTGTTGCTTCAGTCTGCATTGTACAGACGTCAGCACATCAAGCTATCCGAAACTGTCAAATACTCCCAATCAAACTTGAACCTAATGCTTTAGCATTAAATTTGAAAATGTGTAAAGAAATTTGACTGATTGTAAGAGCTTGATGTGCTGGCGTCTGTACCTTGAGATCTATCTATGCGCCTTTTTGTGAAAGCTTTTCATTTCAGTTTTTTTTTTCTAAGCCTAGGCACTGGATTGCGTTACTCAATTACAGTTTTTTTCTACTTTCGCGTGTTATGGAACCAGATTTAGCGTGACCAGTATTTTTTATACTTTTTACTTCGCGGTTTACAATTCTCCTGTGAATTTTAACTAGCAATGAAAACAGGATTTCCGGATTTCCATTTGTGTTTGTTTGCGTTCCTTATTATTTAAGTTCTGAGACTTCTAACGCAAAATCTGCTACTTATGTTACGTCACACCTATTAACGTAACTAGTGATTTATGAGTACCTACCTATAGATATTCTTTTTTGGAATTGGGTATTTTTATGCAAATATTGTTGAGAACACTGCCCGCTCTGTTTAATCCCGGTCTTTATTACGAGGGGTCCCAATCAGCCCCCTAGATCCGATGCTGGATTACGTGATACCCGCGAAAGTCCTATCAATATTCATGAGCAAACGATCGACGATGAATAGTCGATTAGTGTTGGACGTGTCGATGTCGTGTCGATATGTCGATCCGCTTTCCATGTTGGACATCACTAGTTTTCATAGTTTAAAAATATAGGTTCCGAATTTAAATTTCTTCTAAATTGCATTCCGTTCGGACAGATTAAAAATAGAAATGAGAAGACGGTGTCTGTCCTTTCCAAAAAACATTTAAAATGTTTGTTAGTTATATTTAGGCAGCACGTTTTATTTGACATTATAAAATGACCGTTCATTTTAATGCAGAGTTGGACGACCAAACTCCGACAGGCAAAATCAACGTCAAAAAAACAGGTTTTCATTACGAGAGTTCCCTCTGAACCTCCGTCACATTAGTATGCAAATTTTTCATATCACCCCGCGACGAATGGCCAGACTATCAATCTAAAGCGTCCAGGTGTTGGCCCGTTGTTATGGTAACGATCTCTTTTGTTCCGCCGCTACTAACGATGTAACTTGATTTTATTAGGGACGTTCAAGTTTTTATCCAAGTAACGAATGCGATTTATAACCTTTTTGCAGACGAACAATTGTGTTGTAACTAGCCCTATAGAAAGGATAATAAACATGCACTGACATAAATTATAATCATAACCATTCTGTGATGTTACGTCAAAGTGACGAATGAAACGTGTTGACTTTTGAACACAAATATAACATGTTTAAATCCCACTGCGAATAATTCATAAAACGACCAACAGATTTTTCTACGACTGACTTTCAAAGGACAGACGTCCAATGTGACAGACAAGCTCTTTTTCAAAAAAAGTGACAAATTCGCACATATGCCAGCCAGAGCCGGCAGCAATTATTATAAAAACGAAGTGTCCGTTTGGCCATCCGTCCACTAATACCCCTCAAAGCCGCTGGAAATCCAGCCTCGAAATAGACATCCAGGTCAAACGGAGTCGTGCAAATTTTAAAACAAATTGACCTAGATTTAGTGTCTCATAAATATTAAATTTTTTGCCCCGTTTACCCGATAAGCTTTTGTGCCAAAGTTACTCGTATTCCAGTTCCATATGCAAAATTGGATCGGCATACGAGATTGTTTATACAAGAGTGACGTGCTGCTATAATTATTATTATTAAACTGACTGGCAATGCCTGCGTCACTTCATATGTTGTAATATTGTTTCCATACCTTGAATTTTATTATGAGACTGGTGTGTATGCGGTAATTAAAGCATATCTGTCTATCCCATGTATGTAAGCTAAAATGCTAAAGTAAGTACGGATAAAATTACCTCAACCATAATCTTCGTCTAGATCTAGAGTTTATGAAATAAGAAGCTCATTTACGAATACTGAAATAGATAACTTCTGATAGTGATCCTACACAAAGCCATAAAAGAACTTCTTCCAAAGAACTTACGTACGATATTTATTAAGTTGGCCACGGATACTACGAGTGAATTCCATTGTGTTATGTCATAGTAAAGAGTATCAAATTTACCACAGGCGAACGTTGATGAAACGAAACTAAGCCATTAAGTCGTTTTAAAAATTAATAGCCCATTCGAAACTAAGCTCGCTGGTCGTTATTCACGGTTCGTTTAGGATACGCGTGGAAATCGTCAGTTTCACGTCGGGTGACAATTTTTTACGCCATTTTCAAATCAACTTTCTAACGTTTAACTGATTATTACATTTTCTACATTACGGTAGATCGGGTTAACAACATGAATTTTAATATTTTTTATTTCCGTTCCGCTTGTCTAAACGCGTTTTTATACGCAACACTTTTGGAACGCAACAACTCTGAAATAACTATAAATAAAGAAACTCGATAAAAACGGACACCTATAACACAAACCTTGCTTGTTGTGCCATTGATGTCAATGACAAGGCCCCTTAAAATCTAACAATGTTTTTACTCTAAAAATCACGAGCCTCTGGATTATTCTCTTTGAGCTTTCATTGAATCCACCAATATTCGCTATCAGACTATCCGGCTCTATTTAATTTGAATATTCGAGCACAAACTACGCGGGCCCGTATCGCCGAATCGCTTACACACAGCGATGCATCGCTTTAAATCATCACACTGTAAATGGCAGAAAACATTGTTCGAGGTTTGCGTTGTTCGTAAATTTCACTGAAAGCACGTTTCAGCGGCGTTGCATTATATGCCATGGTTCATTCGGCTACGGCCGCTTTGAAGCGGTAAGGCTTGATTTACATTACTTATAGTTAACGGCCCGATGAAATATTAATCACTTATGCATTTCCATTTTCAAGTTGCGCTTGGAAACTGCAGTAATTTAAATTTTGGTAAAATAAGAATGATGTCATTCAGATTTGTGACGAGGGAACTTTGCATTTTTTTCAACCATCGCATCACCGAATATATTAAATATTTAATAAAAATGTTTTGCTTTAGATTAAAGAGCTAACAGTAAATTAACAGTCTGTGTGTGTTTTTAAATTGTGATTTGAAAACACACACACACACACTCACCGTTATGCAATATTATGATAATATAGTTACTCAAATATTTAATTCAACATATGTCTACTCAAACACTATTAGGTCCAGTGCCACATAGTACTTATAGCTAACGAACAACCTAATACTTTTACAAGACTATGGCACTCCCTCACCGGGAGCATTCGCCTGTACCTAATGTAACCTTTACCCGCGACCTAGGCGTGTAATTTCTACGTTTTTAATTAACCTATCCTGCTGCCCTACCCTACCTAGCAGTTGATGGCCTTCGCAGTTTACTTGCAAAGCCCTAGCCATAACAGTGGAATATTGAAATAGGGATGATGCCTGAGTAAAAAAAAAAGAAATTCTATTTAGTCCGTCAGTCAGATAATAAAAAAATATTAGACACGTATTTTTTGCTTTATCATATTAATAAAAAATGACTTAGATAACACGCATTAAAGTTCGGGAGTGAGGGCTTGCTACGTCACTTCTACGTATAAAATCTACAAAGACGTGACGTCATGCCACATTTTAACTCAATGTATCGCCGTAATCTTTTGATTACGGAGAAAAAGAAAAAATACGTGTCCAATATATTTTAATAATCTACATGACGGACAAAAAACATTTTTTAGTCATCATCCCTAACGAATGCTGCCGGTTAGGGAGCGCGTGTGGTGCATATACCTTTGTAATGGAAATCCCACCTATCTAATACAAACTAGACCACGTGCATCAGTCAGTGCGTTGTTTATAAAGCGGGCCACTCACACGGCTATGTTTACGCGACTCAACAATCGCAGCCGCTGCGTGTTTGTGATACGCGTAGTAACGTTGCTTCATGTTATTGGCGTGTTTACCTAATTTTGTGACGTGATTACTAGGTTTTTAGTAAGGGAAAAAGAACAGTAGGGTAAATATGCTAAACGTCAGCCCCCTTACGGATTTTCTAACTTTGGAGCGCTCTGGCTCTATTAGTTTGCAACAAAAGGATAGCTTGTGATGCGGTTTTAGACAGGTTGATAAATCTATTTTATGTTTATAGGCATAAGGTTGACTTTTCTACTAAAAGAAAAACGTATTAAAATGAGGCGGGGGAGGTATGAATTTATGATAAACAAATAATAGATTGAGAATTAACAATATTATTGTGCAATTTACTACTGTTCATTTTTGAACTGCACTTAGTAGAGACAATGCCAGGATAAGACATTCGAGTCTTGATGCGAGGTGATAATAGTTTTGATGCGCCCAGAGCATTACTTACATAAATTAAATAAATGGATTCATTTTACGTCTTTACTTGACATAATATGCCACTTAAGGCTAGAGAGTATCCTGTCTGTCCGAGTATAAATTCGAGTCGGCGAAAATCGACTGAAATGAAATCCAAATTGTCACCACGCCCTAATGCAAACCACGCTTTGGTGACGCTTCGCTTCTACAAGATGGAAGGGACACGAATCTGCCAATCTATTCTGTAAAAATCTCACCGTGAAAACTTAGGTGAACTGAGCTGTCAATAGTATCAATCTCTAGCATTAGCCGATCTATTCTGTAAAAATCTCACCGTGAATACCTAGGTGAAGTGAGCTGTCAATAGTGTCAATGTCTAGCATTGGCCGATCTATTCTGTAAAAATCTTACCATGAAAACTTAGCTGAAGTGAGCTGTCAATAGTTTCAATCTCTAGCATTAGCCGATCTATTCAGTAAAAATCTCACCGTCAATACTTAGGTGAAGTGAGCTGTCTTAGTGTCAATCTCTGGCATTAGCCGATCTATTCTGCAAAAATCTCACCGTGAAAACTTAGGTGAACTGAGCTGTCAATAGTGTCAATTTCTAGCATTAGCCGATCTATTCTGTAAAAATCTCACCGTAAAAACGTAGGTGAAGTGAGCTGTCAATATTGTCAATCCTTAGCGTCAAGTGGAATGCCAGTTCACTTCAAGCTCACTTCACCTAAGTTTTCACAGTGAGATTTTTACTGAATCGACTGGTTGTTAAAATGACGGCTCACTTCAAGATCACTTCACCTAAGTTTTTACGGTAATATTTTTACTGAATCAACCGGCTGTTCTCCCTTATCTAGAATGCGTTTCAGATTACTCAATACGCTCAGAAGAAGAAAAAATAATTAAACGAACCGTTCGCTAAGTTAAAATTTAAAAAGGAATATAAATTGTATTAAAATAATAAACACCACAATCGATGAAAATTAATGAGGTGAATGATTTATGAATGACTAGCTGTTGTCCGCAACTTCGTCTGCGATCCAGGATAAAAAGTAGTCTATGTCCTTCTCCAGGTCATGGTCTACCCTTGTGCCAAATTTCATCCAAATCCGTTCAGCCATTTTAGCGTGAAAGCGTAACAAACAAACTCACTTTCGCATTTATAATATTAGTTAGGAAGTTATGATAGCTTGCGGAATAACATCTAATGTGGAAATCCATATTCTTCAGTATCCCGATCCTGACCACACACAATAAAGTGAGTTTTCCGCTAGAGCCAATAAAAACCAGTAGAACTGAAACCATAATCTGGATTAGATAGGCGAACACACGACGAAGCTACATACATGGCAGGGGTCTATAATGGAAATCAATAATCGATTCACCTCACAAGCATGTTGAAAATCGTGACAAGACTGCGATGGCAATTTTTCATCGATAATCGCTTGGAAGTTAATCGTGTGGAAAATGCAAGAACATCGAGCCGCATCACTATCTGTCCGCGACTCGATACCTATATATCGATAAGTCGAGTGGTCGACTCGTATTTTTGCGTCATAACGTTACCGGTTATTTCCGTTTAAATCTGGTTGATGTAAGCGGATATTGACGTTTTTGTGATTCTGATTTCGAACGGGTGATAACGGTAAATAAACATAGTGCAATGCGTGATATCTTTTTACTATTGCATGGCTGCCGGCTAGTGATTTAAAAGCTTGTTTTGACGTATTTGATGATGTTGAAGTAGCTAATCACTGTAATTATAATTACTTACAGAAAAACCATTGGTCAGGCAGTATAGGTGGGTAGCAGCGGCGAATTGTGAATTTTTGTAAAAGAGAAGCCCAAGCGAAGCCGGTTTTAACTTACTACTTATCAATAAAGTAAAAATTAAATTATTAATTTAAAAATAAGTCTTTTCTTTACTGAATTGAACACCATCTATTATCAAATAGCAGAACCAAAATGACGCTATCACTACCCAAACAAAATTTTCAATGTTTTACAGATATTTAATAAACTCAACTAAATTAGGTAGGTACTATCATTCTCAATTATTGCAGGAATTTATAGGATCGAATACAATAAACAATTATTAGAACTAACGGGATATTTATCATATATATTAAATCACCACCACACATCCATAACACTCATGTACACTCAACAACACATGCACACTCATGCACACCCACATACACGTTCACATAATTATATTTTGTTTTACTACACCCATGTACTGTTTTTATTGTGTTTTAAGTAAGCTACTGTTGTGAAGGAGCGGAGTCTTTTAATACAGGCATTATTTG
This sequence comes from Dicycla oo, assembly GCA_948252095.1. Classification (NCBI taxonomy): domain Eukaryota; kingdom Metazoa; phylum Arthropoda; class Insecta; order Lepidoptera; family Noctuidae; genus Dicycla; species Dicycla oo. The sequence goes on from OX411716.1 coordinate 22,796,149, forward strand.
CTTAAATGAAGACTCCAAACCCAAAATTGTTTGTGTATAACTTTTGGACACAATAAACGTTATTATTATTAATATGTCATTTATTTATTTTCTAAACGTATCTATTGTATTACATTTTTAAATATTTATAAAAAACCCTAAAAAAAATCATTTAAAAATATATATAAATAATAAAAAATAGTGACCCGACGGTAGCGGTAGCAGAGTCCAAGCTACCGGTGGTTAGGGCTTCAGTGACAGGAACCTCCTCACAATACGCGCCGTATCAAGGAGGACTGCCTTCTGGATATTATTAATAATTTCGAGTTTCCGATATGTCGGCACTGTTGCAAGTGTCATGATTACGGATAGACTCGGCAACTCGAAATGATTAATATACATGGTAAATATCCCGTTAGTTCTAATAATAGTGTTAGTGACCATGCCAGTTTAAAAACTTAATACATTATAGTGTGCAATATTCCTCCATCTCGTTCTTGCTGGTCGCATATTTTCGTAACCCGTTGTGAAGCGGCTTGCTCTTGTCTTGTCCAATTATCAAGCGATGCCACGTGACGTAAAGTGACGTCATGACGGGATCACTATTGTATGAATTTTTAGTTCCCGATTATGACGTTTTGGCGCCAGGTTACTTTAATTTTTTTTTTGTTTTTGTAATTCAAAGAATATGCGTTTTTGTTCTTGGAATGTTATGGTGAATTAAATACCCGTAGTGTATATATATTTTTTTGCATTAGCAGACACTACTGGCTGTGCCATTTATCAATACCAGCTAGTTGCCGATCCGAACCTCCGAATGGAAGCCGGTATAGTGTTATATGGTGCTTTCGCCACTGTAGGTAGGTACACACGACCTGACGCATATCACATATGTAATGTTTAATTCAAATACATGGTTTACTTATCACGTGTTTCTATTTTATCACACTGCCCATTATTCTACACATTTAATTATCCACAATTCTCAACACAATTGAAAAGGTTTTAGTTAAATACACATAAGGTTGAATGTTAATTTTCGATAAACTTTAAAAAAAAGAAAGCACATTTAGAAAAGTTATCTACAGTTGTTACTTAAAAAAGTCGAATATCGTTAAAGCAATCAACTAATGGAAAACAGTCACCCCATATTTTTTCTCGCTCCATTTCCAAACACTATTGTAATACAAAAACGTGATTTCATTTCAAATTAAATCTTATCGTAAGGTGAAAGAACTTGTTATTGTATGTCACCACAAAAGCTTGCCATATAAAATGGAATTTTCACATGCAGTGTTTGGCGTTCGAAGTCACAAAATCAATTTGTAAACGTTTTATGATGAAGAAAGTGTGCTTTATTTAAAGGAGAATTGAGTTTATATTTGGACATTGATGACAACGTAGTGATGTGAATGAAATGCTGCTGTTAATTCGGATACAATTCTGAAAGAGAGTAGCCAGAAAATCGAGTGAGAAGATTTACTGGTAAACGAAAGCCGTTGACCAGTAGGTACGTGTTGCCAGTCACTTATGGCACTGAAACGTGGTCGCTCACAATGGGCCACATTGGAAGGCTGAAAGTCACCCAAAGGGAGGAGAGGCCTATGCTTGGGAGTTTCTATACGTGATCGAATTAGAAATGAAGAGATCCCTAGGAGAACCAAAGTAACTGACATAGCCCGAAGAATTGCTAATGAGCAGGGCAAATTGCTTGCAGAACAGATGGCCGATGGGGCCGAAAGCCACCGCGTACTGGAAGATGTACTGTTGGCCTCCCACAGGGTGGACCGATGGCCTTATGAAGGGCACAGGAATCCGCTGGATGAATTGATGATTGAATAAAATCAATGTTAATTGGTCCCCTCGGTAATTTGAAGTTGACGGAATAGTATCTTACCCGTCAACATGCAATTATTTGATGTCCGGTCTTCTCTACTCTCTATAATTTGAAGCGTTTATCATGCACCTATCGTTTGTTTATATACATAGACAGACCTGTCGATTGTTTACAATGTAAACAGCAGGTCTGTATCGACTGGAACTGTAAACTCACTCATATCTTATTTATGTAAACTTTACATAAGTAAGGTATGAGTGAGTTTACAGCTCGCATTCCAGTCTACCTTTGAACGTTAAAGTGAGTCAGCTTGTTAACTTGATTTTTCTCTCTCTCCCTCTATCGTATATTAAAACTCGGTTATTTTGACTCTTGATAATTTGAAATTTTTCTCTGGTTGAATGAATTTCAAATTATCGAGAGTCGACTGTACCTGTACCCTTGAAACGATAGTCTGCAAACAAAAACAAAAAGAAAATAGAATTCAGGTCAATGCCTTCCTAAGGTGATGGTCGTCTTCAATGTTCTCATCTCATTCAAAAAGCGACCTATTTCTATTAAGTGCCCTACATTAAAAAGAAACAATTTATCTAATCTATAAAAACCTTTTAGCCATTAGCCACATATCCACAAAAAAAAAAGTAGCAAAACAATTACACAAAATATAACAATTTCGTGATTCACTGCCATATTAACATAATTACTGCGCAACAAGGGAATGTTTACTTGACTATTCTGAAAATGTAATAATGATTAGCATAAACAGTGTATAAACATTAATTAAAACATTTTATTACGCAATGATTTATGTACCGTGAATGGGTCGCTTTAGGATGTGTCTTTTACAATCTTTGTTACAAGACACAACGGTATGTACTGCTGATTAGTAAAAATAACTTCGTCAAGGCCTTCATTTTGTCAATTAGCTTGATTATTTTCGTGTAAACGACTTACTAATTAATTATTCAAGCAGCAACAACAACCATAAATTAAAACAATGATAAAACAAAGGTTAAATAAATAAAAGTTAAGTAGTTATTCTTGTATTTAACGTGTAGTGTTGTGCCATTGGCCTGTATATTCACGAAATTCAATAACGAAAAGAATTTAAATGTCAGAGGCAGGCAAGAAATTCAGAAATGAAAATAAATTATTCCCTCTGTACAAAACACACGAAATAATATAAATTCTAATAAATTACCCATATTCCGCTTGCTGAAGTGACTTTATCATCAAGCCGGAGCCCGCCTCAAATCTAATTTCCTTTTAATAATATGTCGAGCTCCTTGCAAGCGCGTTAACTAAATCTGTTATCCCTGCGAGAATGAACGTAGAATACTAATACGCGAAGTACCGATCATTTTGGGCGCGTATCCGAATAGCACTGAGTTAAACTTATATTCTCATTATGGGCACCGAATACCAAGTTTCTGGTGATAGGTTCCGACTAGCGAGTTTATGAATAACTTGGTTATAAGAGATGAACATTACTTCACTACATCTTACGCTTTTAAAATAGTTTCAGCTGTTCCAGCCAAACGTTGCATTGTACCTGTAAAGAAAAAAACGGGTGATTAATAAAACATTACCACGACTTCAGAACTGCGACGTAACTACGAGTTTTGTGACATTTTAAAACGAAGCCAATATTAAAGAGGACAAAGAATCACGAATTCACGACCCTCCCTTTTAAAATTTCTTAGTCAAAGTTTTATTTATTACTGTTCGTTTGTTTGTGAACCACTATTTCTTTCTTTTGTTGATTACAAATGGGAAAATTATACATATCATGCGATGTAGGTATCTAAGAACAAACATTTCTTTAATATATAATGCGATGGCTTACATGCGTACGAGTGATTCATTGCATGATTCTTGCCCTTATACATTTAGTTCTTGTTTATTTAAATAAATTTCATGTCATTTATTCAATTTAAAATGTTTGTATACTTGTGGTAAGTACATAGATAACGTCATGTTTCCAGACACCGCAATTTTCCGCATTATCATTCATCAAAGCAGAATACCGAGTAATTGTCGTAGATTTTCTCACACGTAAAATACAACACCCTCACACGTAAAATACAACACACTCACACCACTCAAGATCATGCATGCACTAAACTGAATTCCCTTCGTTTTATGATATGATAATTTTTAATCGACTTTAAGAACCTCCCCCGGTTCTCAATTCGACTGTAGGTTTTTTTTTTGTATGTTTGTTACGCGATTACTCAAAGACGGATGAACCGATTTGGAAAATTCTTTTTTGTTTGAAAAACTTCCTAGATGGGCCCATATAAATTTTATTAACTTTGCTTGGGTAGTTTTTGAGTGAGCCTCAATAATGCGTATTTTTTCCACTTAGTATATATACTTAGTGTATATATTTTTTTAAATGTATATATACTTAGTGTATATATTTTTTTTAATAACTTCCTATCACTGGTATTCACATAGCTGGTGGTATTCGAATTTGTGTAACACAACTAAAAAGTGAAAAATAAAAACTTCTTAGCAAAAAATAAAACCGACTTCCAAAACAAAACACTAAAAAGTGAAAAATAACATTAATTCGGAAGTCAGTGGCAAAAAACGAAAATACAAAACCAAAGACTCTGACTACCGAAATTAAAGCTATTTTTCACTTTGTAGTGATTTGTTTTGGAAGCCGGTTTTATTTTTTGCTAAGAAGTTTTTATATTGCATAAATTATTAATGTTCCAAAATCGGGTGAAGACACTGACTCCTGTAACAGAGGTACCACCTAGCTCAGGAGTTACGGCTTCAATTGAAAATATTACACCTTTTTTATGTCAATAATACATTTTTATTTTTTTATTATTTTTAAAATAAGATGTTCCAGGAAAGGAAGCTTCGCAGAATACTATATTTAGCAGAAGAAAGAAAATCAGATACCTCCTACGAACTTTCGTTTGGCAATCCTAGATACACCTATAACTTTCTAAATAGACACGGTACCGTTTCGATTATAAAAAAAAAAACTAGTTGCGCAACGCGACTTCACCTGCATAAGGCAGTTGCCCCACCGCCGGCGATAAACGAGTAGCGAGTAGAACTAGCAACTGAAAACGAGTTGGCGAGCAGCGAGTGTGTAGTTCCGATAGTTTTGTCGCTGGGCTATCAGCGAGTGTCCGAGTGCGATGGGCGATTACTCGCATCACTCGCTCGGGGCGGTTAGTCCCACAAGGGTTTCAGTCGACTAAAGCATGTAAATATTCAAACTCATCTCTACTAAAACAATGATAGTATAGTTCTAGTAATTATTCTGAATTCATAATATGTGCACTCAGATCCGCACTCTAGGTAGAAATGACTGCAGTGATTTAGGATCATGACATTTTAGAACAAATCTAACTTAAGAGTTTACTGATAATTGTTATGGTTATAATTATGTAAATACATGTATTATGGTCGCGAATCATATTTTGATCAACATACAACCTGACATTGAACCGCAAATTGCATAAAACCGTAAGAAAATTTAAATTTGGTGGGCTACATTTGCGCATTCACCTTTTAAACATCTACTTATAAAAAAAATCAGAAGATAGCAAAAGCCTCTTGACTCAGCCTACCTTTAACCCTACGACCTTTTAAAACTTAATTGGTGCACGGCAGTGAGTTAATAATGGAAATACAAATTATCCGAGTAGGTACTTTAATGAAAGACGACTAACGAGTCACATCCGCATCGTTTAATTAGCTTTACGCGGTGTGACGTCATATTATGTCCTTCCAGTGTACTATTAAGGCGAAAGCGTCAAGGTAGTCCGCAAAATTCAAATTTTCTTATGTTTTTTTGCAATTTACAAGTCGGTATTAGATTGTACGTTGATCAAAATATAATTTGCGGTCGTAACAAATATCTACTTACATAATTAGAATCATTAAAGTGATCAATACGACTCTTTAAGACCAGGTAATCCTAATGAATGACTATTTCATGAAATCTAGACATTTCATGATTATACTAACTTAAGGAGTTGTATTACTGATTCTAATGATTATAATTCTGTAATACATATTTGTTACGGCCGCAAATCATACTTTATTTAACATACAACTTAATACTGACTTGCAAATTGCAAAAAACGTAAGAAAATTTCAATTTCGGGGGTACCCTGACGCTTTCCCCTTAAGGACGAGTATGTTGATGTTCATGAATGTCCATTTTTGCTTTCAGTCAAAAAGACAATAGTAATAAGGATACAATTTAATTATAGATGAGTGTTTATTGCTAATTTAAGTTTAAGGGTGTGTATTCAGCTACATCCGGTTACTACTGGAAGCGGACCCCAACAAAGTTGGGAAAAGGCTAGGCAGATTTGCATAAAGACCAGATCGGTGCGGGTGAAATTGCACCGTGATAATTTATGCGCTCACATCATCTGCCTAGCCTTTTCCCAACACTATGTTGGCGTCGGCTTCCAGTCTAACCGGATGCAGCTGAATACCAGTATTTTACATGGAGCACTTGCCTATCTGATCTCCACAACCCAGTAACTGGTAATACGATACCCCTTGGTAAGACTGGTTTTCAGACTTTCGGGCTTCGGACCCGTAACGACTGTTAAAGATCCACGAATGACAGCCTGGACCAACGGCGTAACGTGCTTTCCGAGGCACGAAGGGGTCTTGGTACATACCAAGACCCCTTCGTGGATGGGTGACCATCTTTATGTAAAGATGGTCATCCATCCAGGGACCAACCACGGCTAGCGCAGCTTTACCTGATCGAGAGACCCGTGCGGCTGTTATAACTTAACCACAGGCCCCCTTAATTTATGCGCTCACACATAAAAAAATACGTTAAACATTTTAAAAATTTCTTTCCGTAGTTCTAACTCACCAGGGCACCTGACTTGGTTTTCTGTCCAATCCAAACCTACGCTATTTTTTTAACTTAAATGGAAGTGCGCGTTCATTGACTTTTATCGTTCAAATCATTCAAATTAATTGAGGAATCATGGCCAATAACCGCCTGACCTCTGCAAGTGTAGACTGTAGACCAGCCTGCGTTTACTTAGCCTTTTGTCCTTCTCTGTTACGGTGCTTCAAACACAATGTCGTCTTTCAACTAAAGCCTTACAACAAACGCAAGGTGTTACGCTAGTAGAAAAACAACAACATCACGTTCAAAGCCAAGTACCTATACTTACCTACAATTACACGTTAGGTTAAAAGATCACTGAACAAATTACAACATAGTACCTTTAGCTCATTAATACTGTATTATCTTTACTTGTAACAATAGTAATAAAATAAGCAAGGACAGGAGCAGGGTCACGGAAGTCCACCTGTACAGTCAATCGCATTGTATGACAACAATTTGACGTTGACAGCTCCTTTATTTCGCAGAAGAGAGTGCGATTCTCGTCGTTCAAAAGTAGTACTAACGTGCGGTTGAGCGTACATCTGCTGTTCATACTTGTGTAATGCGGTATACCCGACATCTCTATTGTAATTCTAATAACTTTGATGTCATCTTTATTGTGATCGTGAATGTTAATGGCATCGATGTCCTATAGATACAAACGATTTGCTAGCATTGTCGCTAGCGCAAAAATTTTACATTGATATATGGTTATAAGATTGCTTATTATGAAATTAAAATACAATGTAATACAAAAAACCCGACTGCAAAAACGCATACCAACTGAATAAGAGATCTGCCGGTCTATTCTGTACAAAACTTAGGTGAAGTGAGCTTGAAGAGAGCTGTCATTCCACCTGATGCTAGGGATTAACACTATTGACAGCTCACTCCACGCTCACTTCACCTAAGTTTTCACGGTGAGATTTGTACAAAATAGCATTGCAGCTTTATTTCCAGCTTATTAGTTTTTATTTGTGTTTTCAGACGCAATCTAAGTCTATTTCACTCCTACAATTAAGACGAATCTAACTAATCCGTCACGCCGTTTCGGCTACAGAGCGTGCCATACTCTCGAAAAACATTACCCTCCTTCCAGAAAGAGGGTAACGCCCCAGGGCAGTCAGGTAAAAAGAAGCTAAAGTTTGTTTGTGTGGAGCAATGGAAACAATACGACATGTAGCTAATCTAGATGATGATCATCAAGGTCCTGGTGCTATTTTTTCTATTTACAAACTATTAAGGGTAATTCCATGTTTATTTATTGTATCTTGCGCCATTTAACTCTCAGAACACGTTTATTCTCTTAAATCTAACCTCGAGCCCATCCGACACAGTTCTCGGCTGTTAAAAAACAAAAAAGTATATTTTAAAACTATCTTTTTGCCGTAACAAAATCCAGACAAACTTGTTTGAGGAACTCGTTTTAAACAGGTAGGTTTAGTCCTTGGCTGTTTGGTCCCGAAAATAGCTATATTTTTGGATAATTATTGCCTGCAATTTTCTTATGTAAATTAAGACGTGCAATGCACATTAGCATGTTTTAACCATCAGTTTTGGGATTATCGGCAACATTTAAAGCATATTTTTAAGATTTAATGATTATCCAAGTACACAATTTAAAAGCCACAGATTTTTTTTTGCTATCACTACACAAAGTATTTTTATAACTGTCAAATCGGACTTCTCAGATTGTGTTGATTACAAACTTTATAAATAAAAAGTAGTCGCAAGTAATGTTTAATGGTGCATGTGCGGTAATGTGAACAGAATATCTGCTGAAATGGAAGCAGAATTTCTAATCACGACTAATTTTTCTGTTTCCAAAAGATGAAGTTTCCAGAATTGGAATACCAATTTCAGTTTCTGAACGCTTTTTATTAGCTATTATTTATTCTATTACCCGATGCGCGACGTGCGTATTTCTATGTAGGAATTCATATTATTTATCATTATTTTATTATTTGGCCTAAAACACAAGTTTGAGTGATCCTAGATCGCGGGTGGGTCGCAACCTAACATTCTAATTTCGAACCATCATTACTTGCTTCTGTAATAAAATAAAAATATTTTTAAGCATTAGTTTATGAGGCTCTATAATTATTGTATTGGAAATTTACTTCTGTCTGGCTAAATGTACACTTTTTGAAAACATTTTTATTATTATTTTTTACATATCTCGGGACCTTAGGGTCCCGGACTTTAAAAGGCGTACGAAGGGCCCAAAACCAACTCAAAAATAAACTGATGAGGAGGAGGCACCAACCGACGATTATCCCTTTATGCACTATGCAAGTGCACCCAAGGACAACCCCCTTATTATTATTATTATTTAATTAAATAAGTGCATTGGGCACATGTTTGCTCATAAATCAAGCAAAATAACCGCGTTCCATTTTAACTAGCAACACTTTCACAGCCAACAATAGTGAGATAGTATCGTAGTGTGGCAACAACTGTATCATCAATGGACGTGCGACTAAACATCGGCTACGTAACTGGTTACTTTAACCGCGGTTTATGATGAGTTACATAAGTGGACTCATTACGCGGCCTGTTTCAAAGTTAATTGACTTGATCTTCTTCAAATAGTTTGGCCGATTATTGAACCACAAGTTAAGACAATCGCGGCATTGTTTGGGCAATTAATGAGTAGATACCGCAGTAAGTTGTAAGGATTGTCACTTGAAAGTAGCACTTTCACGGTCAAATTTGAATGACGTAAACCACTACTTAAGACGCAGATGTATGCCAATGACTGAGTGGTTAGCTTGCGTGATCTGTGCTGAGCTCACGCAACGTCGTACGTCCAGCCAGTAGTAGGACTCGCTTATCAAAGAGCGCTGTCCCAAATTAGACGTATTATTAATTAATTAAAAGTATCTTTAAAATGGTGAAGGTTTCATAAAAATACGCTTGACAGTTTTTGCGCGATTCTCAGTATTTTATCCACGTTAGAAATAACTTTACAAATTAATTACACTTTGTAATATAAATATATAATACATTTTTTCCAAATCATTAACACTAACTACTCGTTTAGACGTGATCTTCAGTTTAAAATTCGGTTATCGTCGCCTAAAGTCGTTGCAATCTAACTCTTCTCTCATTGTAATAAAGGATTTATTGGGTTGGCTAATAAGTAATGAGCGACATACAACTATTTTATTTGTATTTATTTATTAAATGAATACATAATTGTTAATCATTAATAATATAGTCACTGTCGTTTTCTACTACCATTCGCCATCGATCTGGCCAAAAGTGAATGGCGTCCGCATAGAACTTTGTTGGTTTTGAATTGAAGAAGTCATCTATGTATTGTTTCATCGTCAAAGCTTTTTTCCCGTAAATTATTACTAAGTGATCGGAACAAGCTGAAATCAGTTGGTGCTAAGTCCGGCGAATATGGAGGGTGGGGTATTATTTCCCAATTAAGCTCCAATAGTTTTAGCCTGGTACTCTTAGCAATATGCGGCAGGGCATTGTCGTGCAGGAAAAATATTTTGTCGTGTTGTGGACGTTTGCGATGGATGTCAAGCTTCAGTTTTTCGAGTTGATCACAATTTATTTATTTATTTATTTATTTAACATAAAACGGCCAAGGCCAATTACATTAGTTAAGACATTAAAACATTATTTAAGTACAATAATAAAAGTATACAACTACTTGACAGTCATACGCTCTTCTCACAATACTCCAGACATACTGACAAGATCTTCTTCCATTCATCCGCGAACACATCACATTCAGGCTTAGCATCCAAGAGAGCGTTGAGCGCAGTGAGTGTGCGAGGGACAGGAGACTGGGTTCGAGCGACAGTTCGACTCCGAGGCACGGTGAACAATCTGTGCCTCCTGTTACGGCTATAATTTATTGGAGCAAAAATATGGGACAGTTCGTGGTGCAGTTCAGGTGCATCTGTTTTTCCGTGAAGGATCTTACACATATTAATAATTTGGTCATTTTTTCTTCTGACCTCGAGAGAATTGTACCCTAAACAGCCTAACAGAAAGTTCGAAGGGTACATAAACGGATAATATCCATTCAAACGTTTATATACATACCTAAGATAAGCTTTTTGTACCTTTTCTAAGAGTAAAGTGTACTCAGTATACTGTTGCTGTAATCGTAGTATTAGTAGGAAGGAATTCCCAGCTTATTACTCCATGTATATCCCACCAGACAGAAAGCATTACCTTGCGAGGATGAAGATCACATTTTGACGTTGGTTTTCCCTGTTCTTTACATCCCAGCCACTGGCGCTTGCGTGTGTGATTAACATAGAGAACCCACTTTTCATCTCCAGTGACAAGATGATCTAACCAATTAAATGTGCGGCGGAAAGATAAAAGTTGTACACAAATCTCAGCTCGGTAGGTCAGCTGATCTTTACTTAATTGATGGGGTACCCAAACACTATATTTGTAAGTCTTTCCCAAACCATGTAAGTAAATGATTTTCTATGGTGCCATGAGAGCACTCGAGCTGAACAGCCAAATCGCGTGTAGTTCTTCGAAGATCTTCTTCGATTAATAGTTTTAATTTATCGATATCTATTTCCACGGGGCGCCCAGACCTTGGTTAATCGGTTAAGGAGAAATCGTTATTGCGGAACCGTAGGAACCAGCGCTTTGCTGTTGCTTCGGAGACTGCATCGTGAGCTATCCTTTGACATATATTACGTGTAGCTTCTGCAGCAGAATGCCCAGATTGAAACTCATATAATAATCAATGTCGTACGTGGGTTTTAATATCACTCATTTCTTTGTGAACTTTAACGCACTAACAGCCAAACTATCAATAACGTGCATGAGCGCGACTCGCTCTTTATATACCCTCTGCTACAGAACGTTCTCGAACCTTTCCGAAAATTCTAGAAATTATAAACTAAAACGCTCATTACTTATTAGCCAACCCGATAGAATGTAATTTATACCGAACGTAATTTATACCTTACTTTATAGATATGAGTTACATTACAATGACTTACTATGGTTTTACGTTGATCGTGACTGTCCTACCGAAGCCTGATGTGGAAACTGTTTCCAAGAGAAACAACGTGCGTTCAATAACCGTGATTATTAATTTTAGGTTGTAAGAAAACGATAAAATCAATTTAGCACCTACTTAAAGTAGCGATATAAAAAAAAAACAGGTTATCCGGTGTCCAAGATCACCGATATTATCTGCCAGATGGGATGAAAGCTTTGAGCAATACAACCAGTATTAAAATGAGAGGAAATTGCTCAATGCTGTACTGCATATAGCTATAATCGACTAAAGCTAGTCAAGATTCTTAGTGCGAATTTCACCAATAAAACTGAACGCGTTCAGCACATCTAAACCGCGTTCAAGAGCTGTCAGTGTCAAAATTGTTATGGAATATGGACACTGACAGCTGTTGAACTCGGTTTATAAGTACTGATCGCGTTCAGTTTCATAGGTGAAATCAGCACTAGCAATAAGACTTATTTTCACCACACATCACTAAACGCTTTTAACAGTAAACGAGTTTAAAACATCATTCTATCTCTGTCATCTTCAAACGATTGAATGAGTCTTATTAAGACTGTGACTGTGGTGAAAATGAGCCTAAGTCTAGTACTCTTTGAGTACTTATAAATACTGTAAAAATGACACTTTGTATGAAAAGTTTTTATTGTAACCACTAAAAATGCAGTTTGCTTACAAGTTTATTCCGGTGTATTGTACAATAAAAGTATGCTGGTAAGAAATACAACAATATTACGTCATTTTAAATGTTTTCGTTAGTGAACAAATATGAAATTGTTTTAAACATTGAACTAATAAATTTGCTTTTTGTATTACCTACCTAATTTACATTTTATATACTATTTATTTTATTATACGCATTTATTCTATGCGACTAATCATGAAAAATAATTAATGCCGAAACCGCGAAACCGCTGAAGCTCCTACTCGAGTAGCGGAACTCGGTTGAATCGACTACTGCCGTTTCGCTGCTATGGTTTCGCGGCGTAGGTGTGCTAAGGCCTTCAATAGCTGATATATTTTTGTGATAGCTAATGATTAATCAAAGTTATCTTAAAACAGTTCTTCCGTGTGTTTAACGCAGTGTATCAAGTTCCCGAACCAATTGCATTTTCAGTACATAAATTCTAGTAAAAAATACCTCAAAAACTAGACCTAAATCACACTAATTTGCGAGTGCGGTTATGAAATATAAAAGAAGTAGATACATCGACCCAATGACCTGGGCGCGCGACCTTTCAGACAAAGAGTTCACAGCCGCTGCGACGCAAGTTCGCTTTCAATGTGGCCAATTCAATGAAAATCCTTTGTTTTGTAACCGTACTGATGATATCTTTTTCTCACAACGTGTGAGGGAACAGTAATTAAGTTTGTATGTAGAGCCTTTTACCATAATCCGGCAACGCTAGCTTTGGTAATGTGTTTTGTTTTTTGACTAAGATATGCTTCGCTTGTTCACTGAAATACTAAAAATGGTTTTAATTTTAGCTTTTTGTTTTGCTTCATTGTAGATTTTATGAGAAAGAAACCGCTGTGAGTTATTCCTTAGCTTTTATGTTCTGTATTATTTTTCACCTAGGACCTATTTTTGGCCTAAGGTGGGTACCTTTTATGGTGCGACTCAGTCTCTCTGTCACTGCTGGATATCTCAAGAACTACTAATGCTATCAACTTGAATTTTGGAATCGTTTTAGATGACGTTTGCCCAACTAATTTGTAAATAAGATTTTTTTTTTTGCAACAGGGACTGAAAGTAAAAATTCGAAGTAGCCCATGTGGGGTATCATAAATGAAAGACTGTTTGTAAATTCCCAAACATTTTTCTTTTTTTTTAGGCAGCAAAGTTTGCGACTTTTGATAAAAATGTAAAAAAAGTTGCATAGAGAAAATTCTATGTGATAGAATTGTATGTAAAGATTACAGGAAAAATAAAACGATGTCTCCAAATAGCGCACTTTTTTATATATGATGGTACGGAACCCTCAGTGCACGAGGCCGACTCGCTCTTGACCGGTTTTTGATTTACAAGTCCACCACTTATCACGCGTTAGGTACATAGCAACATTTGGTAAGCAATATTTATCTCGTCACCCCTCATTTCCAAGTCTCTGCGCTTCGCGTTGGTATCAATTAATGCACACAATCTAGGGCACACCAAAAATACCATGATTACATGTCAACACGTGTGATCGTCTATTCAAATGCACTTATTACTATGCATGTTGCAGCATCCATTGGGGAAGCCACCGGCATCGCAATGACAGGCAGCTGTCTATTCTTATCACGGTACTTTATGCTTTATTAAAAGCGGAATAGAAGTTGCAATGGCACATGAGATGTAATGTAATGTCGTTGAAAACAGATTTAAACGACACTTGTAACAGATCTTGCTGGCTTCAAGACGTGGGTGATACTCGAAGAAAATAATTCTATGAGAAAGTTTCAAATCGATGATATGTCTCATCTCACGCAGCTACTAGACCATTAGTAGCTATAGTATATTGATTCAAAAGAATACAGAACCCTTTTTGTAAGGCCAAAACAAAATAACAAAATTGTATCAGAAAAAAAAAACATTTAGTCGAGTCAAACCATGAAAGCATCACAAAATACCTGAGAGAAACATGATACGATACACAGATTGTATCAGAATTGCTTATTTATCAAGTTTGTTTTTTATAAACAAACAATGCAAAATACTCAATGAATTTCGACAACAGACAACCTAATTGGACAATACGCGTTTTACAGCATTTATTCAGTAGTAATTCATTGCAATCGGAACGCGCGTTGATAAGACGGCGTAATAACATCAAATGTATGACTTTTACAGTATTTCTGCTTCTACAAGGGTTGAAGACTGTTATGGACGGTTTATTATAGCCAATTGAGCAGCTGGTTGACGTCATAGTTTCTTGTCCTCGGCCTAGGGAATCACTTTACATGCTCGTTGTAGAGAATAACGCATATTATATTAACCAAGAGCAATTATGGATCGAATTATTTCGTTGCGTATTAGAACAGCATCTGTGTTTCTAGGTTAATTAGGTAGATTTTGTCTTTTTCCGCTACATAAATTAAATTGCTAGCTTATTTTTTTTTACACACAGGGTCAGCTGTTATCATTAGTGCAATGATAAAAGCTGACTGGGTGTAAAAAAAATCATGTCATCAATATAGGTCTACAGTTTAACGGAAGATAACTGACTTTTTTATATGTTTTGAAATATTTCAAGTAGATATCTGAATAAATGTTTTTTTTTTAATCTAGCGGGTGGTGCATTATCTTAAGAACGTTAATCATCTGCGGCTGGATGTAAGCTTTTTCCTGGATCTTTTCTCCTTTTCTATCGTAACATAGGTAATGTACACTTTTCGACTGAATTAGCTCTAAAGCTACGTAATCTTACACAATTCATTCTCCCAATCAGCAAGATTAATATCTCCCTTCCACTTTTTGTATCGCAAAGTTTTACAAAATAGTCTCTCGGATCTAAAAACCCCAAGGTTGATTGCAACAACCGGTGGACGATAAGATTTCGCGTTTATAATCTTACGGAACGATCCAAGGGTATTTAACGAGTTCAGTTTATGCTCTATGAACAGAAAATATTACTCTACAGGCGAGTACCTAGTAAAGAAGACAAACACTATTATTATTTCTTTAGTAGATCTGACAGATATCATTGCGCCACCAATATCAGTAGAAAATCAGATTGGAATTTAATTTAAGAAAATAATAGTTTCATCTCAAGCAAAGGATAATACATTACACTGTGTTCTAATTCAATAATAAATAACCTAAAGACCAAGACTTTCTTTCGATTGACGTTTTACATTTAAAACATTTCCTATGTACCTACCTATTCATGCTAAAAATGTATTGTTCGACCTACCGCTGCCTGAACGGTGGCAATTCATTAACCGACCAACTCCAACAGATAAGGAGTTTAGACTAAGCGCCAGATAGTCATAATAACATTGCTGGTGAAGCGTCTATGTGAAAACAAACTTATCGATTCAAGTACGCTCAGCAGTGATCCGTCATGTATTGACACTAACCTCTATGATAAATCGTTTCGGGGAAAACGATAAAACCCCGCCAACATGGCGACCAGCTGTCTGTGGTCCTCTGTTTGTTCAGATAATAACTTAATCTATTTACCTAAAATGTTATGTGAAATTCGGTTGTTTTGTGTGCTTTCTTCTAAGTGGGACATCGCGTGTCGATGAACCTCTTAAATTTTTTCTCGGATTTTTGTTTCATCATCTGCGTAGCCTTATCCAAACTGTGTTGGGATCGGCTTCCAGTCTAACAAGATGCAGCTGACTACCAGTATTTAACATGGAGGGACTGCCTACCATATGACGTCCACAACCCAGTTACGTTACTGGGTAATAATGATACCCCTTGGTAATACTGGTTGTCAGCGACTGTCGAAGATCCACGAATGACAGCCGGGACCCACGGCTTAACGTGCTTTCCGAGGCACGGATGGGTCTCGGTATACAGTAAACATGGTCTCCCATCCACGGACCAACCGCAGCAAGCGTAGCTTAACCTAATCGATCGACCCGTGCGGCTAATATTACTTAGCCACGAGCCCCTCACTTTGCCCGGATTTTTGTTTGTCTTATCGAATTTAAGAGAAAGACAAACTGGTCACTGGAAATAGGAAGACTAAGTTAAACATGACACTAGACTGGAATAGATCAATGAAATGAATATTTTGGACATTTTGGCCCGGAAACAAACGACTTTTTAATGTCTTATTCAAACTATTTATTTATTCTTGCTTATCGCATTGGATAAACACATAACCATCAAAAATATAATAACACGCCCGAATCACTAACGAATGTAACGTGTCATTTCCAATAATGAACAACACATGTCGCCTGCCGTAACTTAAAGCGAGGGTAGAAATAACGAGGAAGAAACAAGTTAACGGCGTCATATTTGAACAGGATAATGTTAAAGCACAAAATAATGAAGTGCTTGCAGAAGGTTTACTTCTTAAACATGGACTTGGTATAAAATTACAGGAAGAGGTCATTTGATAATTTAACAAAGGTGTAGGATTAGTGGTAATCATACCAAAAAGGCTGATCTTGACTGCACTTCATTGTAACCTGTAAATAACCGGTGAAGCTTTCACATTTAATACTCGAATTGCTATCGGTAAAAGCGATACCTAATGCGAGAAGACTTTGAGATGACCAAATCACCTAACAGCTATGTCGTCAAGGTAGCAGTGGACTAGCAGTGGACAATACCTACTGCAGATATTAGGAGAAGCCTTAAAAGAGAAGAGAGAGAGAGAGAGAGAGAGAGAGAGAGAGAGAGAGAGGCCACATAGGCTACAACTAGGTCGATGTAAGTCGAACTTTGGCATACAATGTATAAGGTGACATACATCATAGTATGTCGTCGATCGAGCGCGGTCTGGTTGCACCTAAAGACAGGCTTGTTTAGTGAAAGTGGACCTTCTGCATTTTGAATGTGACTATTTTAAGAAAGTGTTTAAGCATGACTTTCAATTAGTGTTCTGCGCTAATGTAAATATTATCTTCAAATAACGCGTTAAGAGCTCGTTAAGATTACGATCGAAACGATCCAACATCTTTAACGTTGAAAAGCTTTTTTTAATTAAGCATTATTATTGTACCAAGTGTTGTAAATGGATGTAAATATAAGTATACTTACTCTTTCTTTCATTTTATATCTCTATTTTTCATTTTATAGTTTAAAGCAATTAAATAGAAGACATTTTAATGACCCCCAAATTAGCATTTGTTTTGTCCTTGCCTATTATGACAAAGTTGTGTCCTTTCATCATCCGATAATCACTGAGCAAATTAATGATAAATAACTACTATTAATACACGTCAGTCACTAAATAATAATAATAACTAAATATATTAAGAATACAATTTAATACTTCGACCAAGTTTAAAAAAGCATAATAATTTTAATAAAGACTTCATTAAATTCGTAAAACTAAGGTAACTTAGTTTAACTTCTGTCGAATAATGCAAAAGCTTACTTAATATTCTCGAAACTAAAATATAAAGGAGGTTTACATATTTAACGTTCAAGTCACGCCTTACTTGCTTGGAGAATAAGTTTTTACTGTTTTAATAACACAATTACATATTCTCGACTTGTTCATTACTGTTTAAAATAATGTTAGGGCTAAAACTCCACTGTGAAATAAATTATGAATCACATTCATGATCAAACATATTTTTTCTTGAATCAACTTAGTTGGTACTTCAATATCATTAGGCTCCGACTTATCCATTGTAATGAAATATAAAAATAACTAACGTAATTTCTAATTCAAACGGGATTGTAAGTTAGAAAGTTATTCTGAATTATTTAAATTTTCATCCGAAAATGTGGGTAGTTTCTAGTAAAGCGATATAGCATGTGGGTAGGTGGTAGTTAAGCGGTATAAAACAACGCAGCTCACCGGTGCCACCCACACGTGTGGTTTTCTTATTTAATACTATCAACACATGTTCCCCTTTATAAAAAACAACATAAATAGACCGTCCCTAGATGTTTTATCGACCATAAACAGGCGTGCGGACTCTTTCGCCGATAGATCACGTTCACACGGGGGAATACACTTTTTTTTCCTAAACACAACACATTTTCTTCCTTAAGGTATGGAGAAAGGAAACTGCGCTATGTTCACCCTATAGACTCTCGTTTTTTTTTTTTTTTTTAATTCTGTTCAGGTTGGAATAGTTGTGTAGAGTAGAAGCAAATACAATTAAGCTTTAGATGCCTCTATTGAAAGAAAAATGTTGTAGTACTTTGCACTTAGAAACAAAAGCTCGGCAAGTTCTTAACGTCGCCGTCTGCGATACTTTATTTAGAAGAACGTCAAAATGGCATCTAATAAATTACCAAAAGATTGCGATAAAACCAGTAGGTAACTAGTACCTAATGTGTTAAAGACACAAAAAGGAAAAATCAAAATAAATAGTTTCGTAATAACGGCATCAAGTCCAAACATTAAATCTAAAAGCCATGCCAACTGTCATTGTGTAGAATCAGTAAATGACTTATAAACCGGTAAGTAGGTCCTAAGAAGGCGTGTCGAAAAGATTTATTAACAACCGCTGGTTCCGTGTGGGAGCTATCACGAAGATTTGTAACTCTACACCCTGAGGCGAGGGATACGCACTAAAAAGCTGTTTTAGAAACCGCCTCTATTCCCGGAATGGAAGGAACTATGAGTCTTCTAAGGATATTTTGTTCTAAACAGGGTTTGTTTCGTTTGCGTTCGACTATTTTTGGGCTACGATTATAATGTAAATATCTTGCTTGGGTTTATAGGACACCCTTTTCGGAAGTCTCTCTTTGTTCTCAAAATAAATATTGGAGCTCAATAAAGGAAGTTGAGTAACAAAGGATGGAGTTTCAATTTGTAATTTCTTAAACATTGGTTCACTCACTTGTTATACTGGTCTCCTTTTGTGTGTAGATTTTGCGCAAAGTGTTTTGCTCGGACTGATTTTCTTCTAGTTGTTCACTTTCATCTTTCATCAAAAGCAACGATTCTTTTCTGGAAAATTTGCTTCACAGCGTTGTCAAACATATCTCCAACAAATAATTGTCAGTGTTCCTTTTCCACATTTATTTTTTAGGACAATTGGTTCTATTTAGAATACCATATATTTCAACGTGAATCCACTTAATTTTAAGTGTGTTTCTATGTTTTGACAACTTATTTTTAGTTTCCAGTATCATTATAAAAGTATTTCCCTTTATCTTTCTAATTCTCTGGAATATAAATCAGGACTTATCGTGGAGTAAATCTCCCTCTTTCTCAATGGTCACAGCACGTGTTTCAAAGTCATCATTATCATAATCCTATTTTGCAAAAATGGATGTAGCCCCCTCATCTTATTCACCTCATTTGAATTATTGCTCTTTACTCCTTGGGGAGACATTAGGCCCCCAAGATTTTATATATGCGATGCAAAAAGTTTCGTAATTTAATATTTAGTTAGTATGAAGGAACATGCTAGATTTGCAGTTGTTTTTTTTTTGTGAACATCAAACAAGTTATTATTTACATAATACTTGTTGGTTGATACAATAAACAAGTCTAGGTACAATAAATTATAAAATGAACTACATTATATTCCGGTGTACCACAAATCCTCGTGTGAAGACATGCATAATTACATGTGAACCATTTATCAAAAAATATACCTGATATTTCGTAGAAGAGAAGTATGTCATATTTCTACAGAACAGACCTAAAAACGCGACCTGTATTCAACTTTAAAGAAGCAAAGACTCCCAAGTACTTCAACAACTTGAGTTTTCTAAACAACATTACGTCGTTTCTTCTTCATTCCCCTAGGGCCTAGACGCTGCATTTCATAACTTCAGCAAAACAAAATTCAATTTACGAGCCTTACCAATCAGTTGACGATATCGATATTCCCTTTGTTCTTAGTAATTTGCCTTTACGAGAAAAAGCCCAAGGGACGATCCGGTGAATATTTTATTTTGCCTAAAATTTATTTTCTAACGAAAACGTCCTCGCCAATTAAATTCAGGGCCGAGTCTTGAATGAAATGTAATGTAATTCTGTTTTGTTTGTCAACTACTTAGTTACGTCTAGTTGTCCAATTAGGTTGAGACTTGATACTATTATGGAGTTATTTTCATTGAATACTGCATGAAATTCGGAATTATTTTAGATTCTTTATTATTTTCAATGTTGTTCATTGTCCTATTGTTTTCTGAATCCTATACTATTAAATGAGCAATATTTGTGTATATATATATTGCTCATTTAATACTAGCTTTTGCCAGCGGCTTCGCCCGCGTGGATGTTGGAAATTACCCCACGGGTACCGTTTATTTTTCCGGGATAAAAAGTATCATTTATTATGTGCTATTCCAGACAGACTATAATCTATCTCTGTGCCAAATTTCATCCTGATCTGTTTAGCCGTTCTGGCGTGATTGAGTAACAAACATCCATCCATCCATCCAAACTTTCGCATTTATAATATTAGTAGGAAGTAGAATTTGTAATCACGTTCTCGAAAACGGCTCTAACGATATCGATGAAAGTTGCGGGTTTACGGGGGTGAAAAATCGATCTAGCTAGGTCTCATATCTGGGAAAATTCGTTTTCTCTATTTTCACCCGCGCGGAGCTCGGTCGATCAGGTACTATGTATAATATGAAATTAAAAACCGTAAATATTCTATACT
The DNA here is from genome assembly GCA_948252095.1 of Dicycla oo. Classification (NCBI taxonomy): domain Eukaryota; kingdom Metazoa; phylum Arthropoda; class Insecta; order Lepidoptera; family Noctuidae; genus Dicycla; species Dicycla oo. Next base: position 22,817,131 of record OX411716.1, read on the forward strand.
GCTTATGGTGTTCCCCAAAGACCACAACATCGATTCCAGGAATATTAGTAGGTAATCGCATTATGGTGTTACTCTTTCCATCATCTTTATTTCACAATCATTTAGTTTCTTGGAATGCTAGTGCTTGGTCGTAAATAGCAGATACCAGCACACGGCAATTTGATAGAGAATCGATTGAGTGCGTTTACAACGAAGCTCGGAGCAATGGGCAATGCATTAGCTGCACGTACAGTAGTTGTTTACTGTTATACGTAATCAACTGAGTTAATACATTGTTTCTGTACGTGGCTAAGAGCAGCGTCCACGTCTTAGAGATGTAGGTACTTACATGAGTTATTCTTGAAAATCCTACTCGACGTTTCATCAGGTGCTTCATGCTTGCAAAGAAAAATTGTGGGAACCAGCTGCAGTTGTTTTGTATTTTAGAACAACGTTCGCCAGACAAATAATTGTTCATTTATGTTCATTTAAATCTAGGTTCATTACGGCCGGCTTTGGTTTTCCTCAACAATATCCGTATTACCACAATTTGCACACAGTGCATATGCATATAAAACTTTCTTTTCGCTCGTATTTTAAAACTCAAACGGAGAAAATGGATTACCACCGGTGGTGGCGATAGCGCTGCTTACGTTGTTAAAGATACAATCTTGCCCATACATCGCTATAGTTTACTTCGAAACGGATCTACGGGCGGTTCGGAACAAAGCAAGATAAAGGGGCATGACTAACACAATACCTTGAACTTTGGAATTTTATTGCTCTTACCAAGCTAGAATGTATTTGACACTGTCACCGAACGCGTAGATTTGCACAAAGTTACTGTAACATCCATTTTGCCATACAACCAAAAAGCTTTGTACCAAATGTGCTCTATAAAATCGAATTACCCGAAGCATTGCAATTTGTGTTAGTGATACGAATGTGGTTAAGAATTTCGCGATTTTACCGCACGATTTATAACCACGAGTGTGCTTTACAATAACTGTTCGAAAAGTGGAATATATCATCGGCGAGGTAAGAAGTTAAACGTTAACTCGGCACGGTAAGTTACGTTTCCCAGTGGTTCGCGATGCGGATCATCGGCGGAAAGTTTAATGACTTCATACCTAGTTAGTTCCTAACTGTACCGCACTTATTGCCGATTGGAAGTTCTGCCGAGCGTCACCACTTACCAGTCATGCGATACCGACATTTATAAAACGCGACTTTTTACAATTATCTATCCGGCTGTCCCATTAGAGTTTCATGAAACACAAAGTGAAATGTAGATGGTGTTTTCGGCGTATGAATGAATTAAATGTACCGACCCCATCGTGGTTTGCCCAGACTCGATTACTCGAATGAACCCGAAGATTCACACTAGCCCTAGGAGCCTCATGTTTCATGGTGCTACAGAGACCATTGCATATCAAGGAGTAGATGGGGGGTGCGATAAAGGTATGTAAGACGTGCCCTAGGATGTGGAAGGACTATTTGCCGTAGTTGTTTTCACAGTACAATTACTGCGAAAACAGCTACCTAATAATCGGTCCACTGATAATATAGCTCTTATCAGGGGATATGTCATCGTAAGCTTTACCTGCATTAAAGATGAATATTTTCTCGCAAAATAAACATCCATAACAAGATCCCTATTATCCTTGCACAAGGTTAAAGAACCGGTTCGTGCTCCAAAGATTACTCAGTCGCGAAAATATTCAAGTATGTAATTTAGTTGCATTTTGAAACATCGCCAATAGCACTGAACTCCATCAACAAACGTAAGAAGTGGCCACTTTAAACATCGCTCCCTCGGGGCTGGCTTGGAACGTCAAGCTTAAAGCCTTTAAGAATGAAAGGCGCCTGATTTAAGGCCCCCTGTCGGCGATAACGAGGAAACAGGCTGCGCCAGTGGCCGCTCAATAAAACTTCCAACTAGCCAGGTTTTATCGGCGCTCACCATCTACCCGCCAGTACCCGCATCTCCGCAGTCTAAGCGTGTCAGTGTAGAACACTCCACGCGAATTATGTAGCCATTATGCTTGATGTACGACTCCTTCGCCAGATGTTACAATAAATCAGACGGTTTATGTCTTTAGTGACCTGAGCGTAATTCTCGTTCGAATGCAACTTTCAATTTGGTCTAACGATAAGATTACGCTGAACCGCCAGGTTCAATGTTTCGCCTTTCTCTTTTGTGTAACGATGCCCACTCTGCATTTGCTCGTTAAATCAAGATGTTTGAATACGCTTAAGATCCTCTCTGTCTTTATAAGACAAACTCAAGAAGTAAATATTGGGAATGTTCGAAATTCTCGGATGGGGGAAAATTGGCTTTACTTTTATATTAGACAAGACAGTAAAGCGTACCAATACAGCTCATATTACATAGGCATGCGAGACGCGAATCCCGAGCGACTTGCGACGGGGGCGAAATAAAATTACACAACGTCCCCTAAGGACTGCGACACGCGACAGTTACGATAAAGAGGATTATTGCCTGCACTTGAGAATGCACCCTCGATGATACGCCATAACGACACATATTGGACTAAAAGGCGACAACCCTAAAAGGCATTAGTACGGATTATCGTTATATCTTTACAAAGCATTAGTCGATAAGTCACCTTAATCTTGACTATCTTTGTCAAGATTATCGATCCTATTGTTCACATTTTTGTCATTTGATTAGATAAGGCAAGACAATTGGGATATAAATGAATCGTTTGTTGTTGCCGTTTGTGACGCCTACAGTTAAAAGTCAAAACACTACAATTTTATCCTTTTTGTTGAATAAACTCTTCCGATATACACAATAACGTGATCCTTACACAATTCACGAAATGTGATCACGAAAGCTTCATTATATCGAGGGACACATTTGGCTATTTAGTCACGGTCATCTGGTAGCCTCATAAATTATGTAGGTAGACGGACAACACCCTCGACTTTCCGATGAGTCACTGGACCCGACGACAAATGAGCTAGCATGACCACTACGAGGGTTCACGTCAATTAGTTCAACAGCAGGTCTCATACTTAGACGACACTACGATTTGTTAAAATCCCCTCGCATGTTCTATTTATTCAATTTGGATTCCGGTGGGGAAGAAAATGTTTTCAATTTAGACGCTTTTAGTCCGAATGGCTCCAGCTTTATACGTAGCTTACAATGAAACAAGAGTACAGTGCAAACTTTACGAAGCTGAAAATAAAACAATGTGTACGGTTTCTCCGATAAAGTTTTTGCTGAGAGGGCTGGTCTTCATATAGAAATTGCAATGGTCGGTAAATGAAAATGGGTTACGGTGGTCAAACACCGAAACGTTGTGGTGGCGCACCCAACCGGAATAGATACTGTATATTGAATTTTAGTGTGTTAAATCTCACACAGTACGTTATTTCAAAAGCATTTTCTATTCTCAATTCTTTATCTAACAAGTACCTAGTTACCCAATACAGTTAAATCTATAATCGGATAGTAGTCACAGGTCTCAATAACTCGTTCTAAGATAGAATAATCGGATTACATCGCCACAAAGAAATGTTGAGCGGCTTTAGAAAACCACTTGGGCTTAAACGAGCCGACTACCCCCTTCCAAGAAACCAAGATATGTTTTATTGAAACCCAACGACAATCAGATTGGATTTCAAGGATTGACGATTCTGGTTATAGTAGAAATATGTAGGGTTTTATTTTATCAAGGTTGGGTGTGGGCTACAAATTCATGTGATGTTTTTTCAGGTTCTACAAACTTTGGTTATTAAGAGCTGGGATTGAAATCTGTGTTTTCATATGTCTTGAAGAATATTGGTGATTGGAATTACTTAAATAAAATTTCCTAGCAGGCGCGCAGCGTTTTACTTAATTCTATTAATGATGTGAACACTATCATTTATAGAAAAAGTCTTAAGGTTTTCAACCTAATTAAAACACCTTTCTTTAAATGAATAGAGACTGTAATAAATTTACCTCGATTTAGTTCAGGGCTAGACACACATAAACATAAGAAATGTGCTACAATGTCACACAGTCGAGTTGTTGATTGAAGAATTATGCTAAGTGTGTCGCTCGTCATATCCTATAGAAAATAAAATATTCAGCAGCTTCTTTATCCAAGAGAATCGCGTGAATTCCGCGGGCTCTTCTCGACCCATTTGCGACGTAATGGCCCGTCGGAGTCTGCCTTCAGGATTCTAATGGAAAAACGTCTGAGTCCGATCACAGCCTTTCAACTCTTATTTCACTTTAGCGTATAAGCACAAACGCTTTGGCGGAGGTAATACGTTGAGAACTGTTAAAAAAAGTAAGAAAACGTTTCAAGTTTTATATTGACGACCTTTTTTGCGTGTCTATATCGTTGAAATTTTCGCAGTCTGGGTAAAGAAAACTCCATAATGCAATTTACCATGACATTTCTTTTTTTATTATTGTAAATAGGAATTGCCAGTTTCCCCACACTATTTTCTTTGTGAAGCGTGATGTAAACCTATTTATACGCATGTGTTCGATTTAGAGGGGTGGGTGTTAAACTAACAAGGGTGCAACTCTTATTAACGGCCTGTCAAAAGTGTTATACCTAAATCCCGGCTGAATCATATCCCTTCAGCTGCAGTCGTATTGATGCAATGAGTCAGCATACAAAATGCTTTGTTTATGCAACGTTATTTCAATTTTTTCTTCAAGGTGCTTTCGCACGAGGAAAACTGTATTTTTGATAAAAGTTAAGGGTGTTGTTCTAAAAATCTAGTGTTACGATGTTAATCGTTTTAAATTAGAGACTGTAGTAGCAAATTGTCTTAGAAATTTTGAAAAGAAGAAGAACAGTTAGGTTTTAGAGCTCTAAAACATGATGATTTGAAGTTATCATGTAAAGCCTACTAACTCACGGTTACTACCCCAAACTGTCTGATTTGCAAAATGAGGGAGGACACCTACCAAGCTTTGGTGGAGTGTGCTCGTGTTGGGACCGAACGGTTAGTTTTGGAATCAGAAGCGGGACTAAGGATGTTGACATAATGTAATTTGATCTTGTCTAAACCTACATCCAAATTAGCTATTAAGTTATATTACTTGATTGTTAAATTAATTAAGATCTTAGTTATACCATATACTTTTTATTTATTTTGTAAAACTACGAGGCTGACATAATCGCTTCGCAATCAAAGCCTTTTTTCCAAACAAAGATATAATAAAGTCAACCTCTCGTTTTTTCTAACAAATAAAATTACAATTCAGTTACTCTGACAGACCAGTTGGCGTGGTTGGTTAAGATACCACCTGTCACGCTGCAGGTTGTGGGTTCGATTCCCATCCAAGACAAACATTTGTGTGCATGAACATGTCTGTTTGTCCTGAGTCTGGGTGTAATTATCTATATGTATGTATTTACAAAAAAAAAGTAGTATAATTATGTAGTATATGTGGTTTCCATAGTACAAGCTCTGCTTAGTTTGGAATCGGATGACCGTGTGTGAAATGTCCCAGGATATTATTATTATTATTCTTTTTCCAGTAGTCAACCACAAGAGGCTCTCAAACCGACTACATATCGAAACTGTCTCACACAAACCCTATTCTGTTACAGACAGTAGATAACTTATAGCGGAATAAACAAACAGGTAAGCGGTGTTGATAATGATTCCATTCAGTGGAACCCGAGTGGATGTCAACATGGTGTTTATATCGAGTATTTGAATGTTAACGGAGTTTTTCAACTGAAAAAATCACTTTGAGTAGCTCTCACCAGTCGGTTTTAGAACAAAAACGGGTATAATATCCTAAGAAACATATTGAATGAAGACTTTATCACTTTTCTCATACCATATAAGGTTTTAAGGCGAAAACCATCTACGTTATAGTTCTTTCCAAAGCCGTCATGAGGTCTTAAAACACTGACTTCGACGAAGCAAACAGTAGGGTCAGTAACAAAAGCACTAAAATTAGCTCGTATTGTCTAAAACATAAATACAGTTAGTAGTTGCAAAAATTTCAATCACCTTTTAGAGAAGCAACTCGAGTTACTACAATGATTTTATGTGAACGAATTACGAACCTTCAGACGCGGCCGAAACAAAGCATCGGCCTATTTATTTATTGTTCTACTTGTGAGAGGTGAAAACAGGGTGGTGAAGGGGCACCCCCAATAGGGGTGGGTCTGGTAGGCCTTCCATTCCATCCCCCGGGACATTGGGCCGGCAAACACTTTAATACGGCACGAAGCAATTCGTCTAACATCAAGTAACATTGAGGAAATTAAGATGAACCGCATTACGAACGGGAGAAACATTATTGACTGGTAATTCAATTTAGTTTTTACTAAAGTACCTGTTGTATTGAAAATTCTTATTATGATTCCCTCAAACACAATAATGGAAGGCAAACATTAGAACAATAATCACTAAATTGTATTGTAGAACAATACTTGCTTACACAATAGTAATAGCACAATAATTTGGACTACAATTGAAGCACAATGATTAATATCTAATGGTGTTTCTGACATTTCAATCAAAGTCCCGACCTAACAGAGTTTACAGAGTTAATCAGCTTCATGTAGTTTTTCCCCCTGTATAACAAAAGAATACGTGACGTAGTTACTGGGCAATCTCGGCAAGCCACGGCGGTAATTAAAAATGTTTTCGATGCTCTGCCGAGGAAGTTTACCTCGCCAGGCCAGTGGTCGGTTTTCTAACGACTAGCAAAGTTTTTTTTCTACCGCACCAAACTCTACGTAACAACTTTCTATATCGGTACCTGATAATAATCTATTGCGCAACTACCCACTTTTAAAGTTTTACTTAGGTGGAAAAATCCTGGAGTTAGGAGCTAAATTGATATTGCGAATTTGCGACCAGTTATTGTTGTGTCAAAAATAATTTAATCTTCCTTTCTCGACACTTTGAAGACCATTTAAATATTAGGTTTTCCTCCCAAATAGCTTTGACAGGAAAACATTAAAATTAGCTCTTTTGTATTCATATCGGGAACTTCTGCATTCAAATTACTAATAATAAAATGCTTGAGAGAACGCAATAAAGGCAGATTTACAACTTGATTAATCGAAACAAAGTCGTTTCTTTGTCCAGGTGCAATTAAGAGTTTTCACAACGGCTGATATCGTACATTGTGAATGAGTGAATGATAGAACAACAATAGGAGCAGGTTACAAAATCTTTAAGATGTGAACGTCCCTCATCAAGAGTTTCGAGATAATATGAGTCGAGTCTTTGTTAGATCGCCCACGTACGGTTTCTTACCTCTGTGGTACTGAGATCCATCACTTTGATGGAGTTAAGTAAGACGTTTTCATAACGGTAGTCTCGATAGTTGTACTGATGTATGTGTTCCATAACTGTTTTCTGAGATTATTATCGCGATATCATCGGTCATTTGGGAGCAATAAATCTTGAAACTCTGATCAGATCCAGTATCATAATTCACATTACTGCATAATTTAATCCCACTTTAAATCACGACGTTGGTACTATCGACCAAACGGACGCCTTTACACCTTAAAGTTGATTTTTGTGTACACTGATTCATTGAAAAAACCCTGCCCCTATGGTATTTGGTTTTACTTTGTCATAAGTACAGTTGCAGCTTGCAAGCAACATTGTTTCAAAATTGGAAAGGCGTAGCTTTTGTCGATCGTACCTAATTCCATAGAAAACCTTGCACAAAGCATCGTTCCAAAATGTGAGTAAAGCTAAAGTTGAATAAACTATGGAGCAATACGCAGATAAACAGTAATCTCCGGATTATCACGTAGAGATCAGAGCAATAACCACTTGGTACCGTTAGAATCATGTCACGCCCATCGCGAGTACTACGAAGCGCACGTCAGCAGTTACATTTGATCGACGAAAAACGCCTTACTGCTATGCAAAAATGACGCAGTCAAAGTCAAATTGTTAACATGGACGGAAAGTTGACTGTACTGAAGCAACAGTAATGTACCGAGATATTCGGGAAATGTTCTTTTAAATGTACCATGACTATGAGATAGTTTCAACAGTGCATAGTGCTTAAATCAGCGTTATTTAATGCTGGGATTATTGTACAGACGCCAGCACATCAAGCTACTACAATCTGTCAGATTTCTTTAATAGATTTTCGACTTTATTGCTAAAGCATTAGATTCAAAGTTGATTGGGAAAATCTGACAGTTTCGGGTAGGTTGACCTGCTGGCGTCTGTACCTAACGGATGTAGGCCGTAGGTAGTGCCTTGATATTATCATATTACATTACACATAGGTACTACATTACAAGTATTTACTCTACATCTTTTATTTTTAAATAAAAATAAAAGATGAAGAGTAAATACTTATACAGTGGGATAGTAAATAAAATTTCTTTACTATCCCACTGCTGGGCCAAGGCCTCGCTCTCTCTTTCCACCTCTCTGTCCAGAGCTGGCAAGGACCAATCTTTATTAAAGGAGTCCAGCTCATCCCACCATCTCCACGGTCCACAAGTTTGATATTCAGACTACTCCGTTGCATAGCTCTCTGGCAAACCCCGAGCGTGGACCTCTGCTGAATTGTCAAAGAATTCTATATCTACAGCAAGTTTAGGTACCATATGTTGAGTAACTGACACTTGATCCCAGCTAATAATATGATGACTAGATTAATTATTTTTATCTACACCCATGCTATAAATCCTTTAGAAAGGTTTCTGAAACAGTTTGCTTATTGCCAACATTAAAACAACCCGTGTCATAGTAACCATAATATCATCCAAACGAGTGTGTTAATGTTGTTCAATCCCTTCCTTACTCATCTAACAGCCATACTCTCACTACTCAATTCGTGGTATCTTTATAAATTTCAAAAAAAGAACATTTTCATGCACGCGCGTTTCACTACCACAGCGCCGTAATTAAAAAAATAAATATTCCGAGTACATCAGGATCTGCCAACATTCAGCAAGGTGCAAATATTCAAGTGCATTTCAATAATTGTAAGATCCAAAATGTAAATAATTATTACAATAAATAATACTATTATTACCTATACATAGTTTGTTTGTATTAGATACTCAGCAATTAACTTTCCATAAATGTACATAGAGTTCTTACAACACTATACAATAATACAACACCTTATGATTTCAGAACCTTTATAGAGGATTCATATCATGAGTGTAGATAAAGTCTTGTATGCAACTGTACATTATTAGGTATTTTAACACTCATGTGATAGTATTGACACACTCGGCGTATTTTAATACTCCTTATTATAAACAGTTGCATAAATAACTATAATAATGCAATGCAAGTAAGTACTCGGCCATTTTTTCGCAGCGGTTGCAATCATTCTACACTTTACGACGTTGCACATTCAAGCTCTACTTTCTTTAAATTATTGTTTTAAAACGCTAGCATTACAATCACCGCCCACAAGATAATTTTGAACATCAATGCAATGAATTAGGAGATGCTACAATGGAGGTCTTGTCTTTAAGCCCCGATAAAGACAACTCGCTAACGTCAAACAAACGTGCACGAATAAAGACCATCCTATTCTATACAACGTTATAAAGTAACCCGCTTGATTTGTAGCCGTATAATAATAATTGCTTGTTACTATATACTAATTGCTAGTAGGATTCTGGAACGAGAACAGCTGCCCGACCCGGAACTTCTAACCAGGGGTTGAAAGCGGTAAAGGTATAAGGGTATGGTACCGGTATAGAATTACGATACAGCTTCGATTTAAAGGTAGAACCAAAACGGTTGAGAATTACGGTTGTGGTACCGTTAAAAAAAGAATTATACCTATATTTTTTTACGGTATCGTTATACCTATATATTACTAATACCTTTACCGAAATAATTTCGGTACCGAAAAAAATGATGCGACGAAGAGCGAGCGCGACGCCACAGTAAAAAATATCTACATACCTACCAGTATTGTAACTCGGCCCCTGGCCTTGAAATAATTACCTACAGCCGCGCGGTACGTAAAGACGCGATATGGCTGCCCGCCTATAGTATTTTAATTTTATCAACCTACTTGAGTTTCTTTCTAGTTTTGTGATTGTAAATATGACTTTTTTTATTCAAAAAAAAATTAAATTCGTTGCGAATGAAATACGAAGTGTTCAATAAAATACATGTTGTATTTTTTTATTAATAGATTTAATAAAATAAAAAAAAACTTCGTTACTTTGAGATTGAAAAATATTTGCACTCGACTGAGACGTACGAAACGCTTTATTATTAAATTTAATTGTATAAAAAATCAAAATGGGGGGTCAATTTTGGGGGGCAAATAAGATACTTTTTAAAAAAGTTTTGCAAACTGCACCGTGTCACATATCAAATAAAAGGGCTTACTGTAAGGTTCTTACACATATTTTTTATAATTTTACAATACATTGTTTTAAGTTATTTAAGAAAATAAACTAAAATTAACCATTCCCCCTTATCTGCGAAACTACCAAGCCAAAAATTTTGAAAAAAATAAAGAAACTAGTTCTATACCTAGAGATAACAGAAAAACTTATAAGAAGTCTATGGTCTTAAAATAACATGGTAAATCTCTCAATATTGTGGGTACAAACTATAGTTGCAAAACTTCCGAGAAATTCTGAATAATTCCGGAATACTTCTGGGAAAGTTTCTTTAAATCAGAATTATTCAAAATGAGTTTAATTAAGATTTTTATTTTTTTTGCTGAAATATCGTATTCATCGATCCGCGGCGATCGACGATCGATTGCATCGATCGTCGATCGCCGCCGCCGCTGCCCCTCTGTGCGCCGGCTGCTGCCGCCGCGCCGCGCACGCCCGACTGCCACGAGTCGTGCGTGCAGGCGATGGCGGTGCGGGGTGCGGTAAGAGGGGAGATGCTCCCTGGAGAAGTTTTCCCCCCGCGAGAAACATTCGTACCCCGCAATCGAATGTTTCCGCCGAATATTTCGCCCGAATAATTCAACGGGAATAAACGTTGAAATATTCCCAAAGTTTCGGAATATTTCGGAATACTTCCGAAGTATTCGACGGGAATGATTCGGAATTTTTCCCGCCAGCATCTATAGTACAAACTTACAATTTGCAGTTGGAATGTATGGGAGAACATGTTTTTCAACTACAATGTCAGTTTGTTGTTGGGATAAATTGATCCCAACTACGGAACCCTTCAATGGTGCCGATTCTCTTGTCACAAATGCGTCTAAAGTAGACAATAATCACTAAAATTTAGTTTATTCCTGTCAAACGACGATTTCCCATTCTGAAATTGACTAAAGTGACACAACTATATTATAGTTTGACAGCACTAAATTGCATTATGATATTTAGTTTAGTAAAAATGGCAATTTTGCTATTCTGAATTTGACGTTTTTCACCTAAAATGTTGATAAATTACATTGTCACACTAAAGAGTAGCGATTAAAAATGGAGTTTTTTTTTCTTTTCTTTTGCTTACCTATATCTCGAAAACGGTGTGTCCTACCGCAAACATAATGAAAATTTCGACCCCCTTTATGAAGCCCCTAAAACCTACACGTAGGTAATAATTTTTCATATTTTCCATACAAAAGTGAAAAATACAAAACACATTGAGAATCGCATCGTCTCCATCGCTACGGGCTCGTCTCCGCAGCGTCGGCCGCTACGGCCGATTCAATAATTTAGGCAAGTAGATAAGTACATAAGTAATTAGATAGCTTAGCCTAAGAAACTACCTACTTACTAGTTTTTTAACGCGAGCGTAGGTAGGTCTTCACTTCACTTTTTTTTACCCTATATGTTTCTTTATCCTGGTATTTTACTCAGTGGAAAAAGCGAAATACCTACGTATTAAAATAAGAAACAATTAACGTACGTACTAGTAGGTATATATAAAAAATTAGAAGTTATAAAAAAAGTATATAAAAAAAATTAGAAGTCCAGGTAATTTAAAAAATGATAGGCTTGGGTGCGTTATTGTCGAAGTCATGCAACCAAAACAGCACAATATTCTTCTATAATTGCTCTTTGCCATATTAAGTATGCCCTTATTTCAATGAATATTTGTCACAAATCGCACGCTTACTGCTTACAAAACCATCACACCGTGCGTCCGTTCATCACTGCGGCGCATTCGTGACTGTTTATTAAAAAATTTTTGGTACTATACGCGTCTACAACTAAATGAGAATATAATTATCATTTTGGCAAAAAAAGGCTTTGTTAGAGCCTCAATTATATTTATTAGCTAAGGCGGTGTTCGCAGTGCCAGCCACGCAAGTAAGTGTGGAGCGCCTTATTTCGTCATTAAAATTTGAACTCAATAACCTTCGTTACAATTTAAATGAAAATATATTTGATGATATTTTAGTAATAAGAAATAATCAATAATTACCGTGTGAATTATTTCTCAGCCCAAGATCCTGACTTGAAACATTTTAGAATATAAATTTAAATTATACTTTTACTAATAGTCACCAATTGAGGGCATTTTGTTTAAGCTAGGTAGATCATTTCATTTCTCACCTCACCTCACCTCATTTCTCCACAATTCTTACCTTTTTTATTTATTTTTGGTATTAAATAGTTCGAAAAATCAGATGACAACCACTTGGATATGATTTTCCTCGTATACCTAGTCTTGCCATAAATATTGTCACGAAGAAGAAAAAAAAATTTTTTATTGCAATGAATATTTATTACTTTTACAGTGTGTTATTTTAATACATAAATATAAAACAATTTAAAATATAAAAATCTTATTCGAAGGGGTCTCTATTGGCTGCAATATAGTCCTTTAAACGTTGAGGCCAGTTATCAATAGAAGCACGCACTCTTTCCATGGGAAAATTCTTCACTGCCAATCGTATGGATTGTTTTAGGGACTCCAAATTATCATGGCGTTTAGAGCTAGCCGTACTTTCTAAAACTGACCATAAATCATAATCCAGCGGATTAAGATCGGGACTAGACGACGGCCAGTCTTCAGCTCTGACGAAGTCCGAAACTTTCACTTCCAACCAAGACTGCGTGGACCGAGCTTTATGACCCGGCGCCGAGTCTTGTTGGAAGGACCATACTTGGTTATTGAACATGGTGTTGTTAAGGGGCTTAACTACCTTCTGAAGAATGGTATCTTGATACACTTGTGGCGATGTTTTTAACCTTTTTCACAAAAATATGGCTCAGCCACTCCTTCATAGCTAACACCCTACCAAACCATCACTGAAGTCGGATAATGCCCACGTTGCACTCTGTCGACTAATTGGGAAGCTTCCTAACTAATTATAAAGATTGTCTCATCCGTAAACAAAATTTTTCTGTGACCTCCCTTTGCGTACCGCTTCAGTAGTTGTTTCCATTTTACCACCCTATTCTTTTTTAAATTATCAGTTAAAAAATGACCAGTGCGTCTCTTATAGGCTGCAAGTCCTAAGTCATCTTTTAAAATACGCGACATGGTTCTGGGTGCTATCTTCATCTCCCGAGATAAAATCTTTTGCTTTCGGACAGGATTTCTTCGAATTCTTTCCCTTACTGCTTTGACCACCTTTTTCGTACGAACACTACGTGGACGGCCAGATCTTTTTCTGTCACAAACAGAGGAGGTCTCATTGTACCTATTAATAGCCCGGTACACAAACATTTGACTAATACCAAGCGTATGAAGAGTTTTAAAAATTGCATTTGGCTCCACACCAACTTTGTGTAATGCAATCACAGCGATTCGGTTCTGTTTATCACCCCACTCCATTTTAATATCGCAAAATATTGTACAATGTATTGGCGCCAAAATTAGAAAACTCAATGGACAATCGTATAAAAATGACAGATTCCAAATTCAAATGTAATATCTTTCTTATTTTTAATTGTAACAGTATTTATGGCCAGACTAAGTATTTTGTATGTCTGTTTTTATATTTTGGGTTGTATTTTGTTTTGTTTGTTATGTACTTACATTAAATCACATAATATATACTCGTATTACAGTCATTTTCAGTAATCGATTTAGGTTAAAGGTTGCTCTTTACCGGTTTATGCGGAAAACCGGTTTTTCATGAATTTTGGTTTTGATAGTGAAAGTTAACGGGTTAAAACCAAGTTTGATAGGGTCCCGCTCGCACGGTCTGGACGTTGCGATGTCATTTAGTTACAAAATTGTAGTCGCATCAAGTCGCATGCAAGTTCGCAACGTCGCACGGTGGGCTGAAAATCGGCTTTCATAGACTTGGGGATTTTAATTTGCAAGTACCGGATTTTTTGCCGGATATCACTTTTATTAGTTGTTTTTATATACAAAAATGATACCCGAGTTAATTCTGCTCAAAAACGGAGGAATTATATTTTTTTATGAAAATTTTGTATGAAGCTAGTATGAAAAATCGAAATATCTCTTAAACGGAAAGGAAAACCGTAATATCCTTACAGATGGTTATTACTAATTATTTATGATTTTTTGTCGCTAATTTGCCGAAACAATCTAGGGGTCTAAGCTAGATGCCAGGAGAAAACAGAGCTATTTTGCTGAAACTCTCGACTTAATTCTGTTTAAGGAAACTGAGTTCGAGTTTTTAGATGTATCCAATCTGGATTATGACTAATTGGAGTCCGACAAATGAGAGTGATAAGGAAAATCAGTAATAATAATAATAATAATTCGTTTATTTTCAGACAAAGTCCAAAAGTAATTAAATTGATATAAAATTTACACATAAACATACAATAACCGTCAACATTCAAATCAAATAACATTAAAATACATACATATGGCAGTTCAAACAAATAAAATATCAAATAAATAACATGTCAACCAAAATGTAAAAAAAATTAAATTATAATAATATTATATAATACGAGGGGAAGCGCTTCTATGAAGCTGCATCCACCTCTGCAAAAGGCCTCTGCAATAATTAATGATTTTCTTTTTCAAGTTTTTTTTTTGTTATTTATGTTAGTTTATTGTACCAATACATTTTTTTTTTTCATAAATTAGTCTTTAAAATATTTCTATAATTATATTTATTGTACTTAAATAATATTTTTGTAACATCTGTTTTATTTAAATTATGAATAAAAAAGAATAAACAGCTATTTTTTGTTTAATTTCTTGTGTTATATATATTCTTAATATTTGGGTCAATAACATACCGATGTTCTTAACTTAGACACTAAAAGAAACCGTTCATAATGTAAAAATAAATAAAAATATTTTGACGATTTAAAATAAAAACGGCTTAACATTTTTCGGCGAATCGGCGACAAAAAATCATAAATAATTAGTACTATAAACATCAGTAAGGATATTACGGTTTTCCTTTCCGTTTAAGAGATTTTTGTAAAAAATATTGTAATTCCTTCGTTTTTGAGCAGAATTAACTTGGGTGTAATTTTTGTATATACTAATTACCAATAGAAGTGATATCCGGCAAAAAAATCCGGCGGCACTTGCAAATTAAAATCCCTAAGTCTATGAAAGCCGATTTTCAGCCCACCGTGCGTCGCCGCCACAAGATACAAGGACTGTAAATACTAATAGGCAACGTACGTAAACATGGAATAGATTCTATTCACTTTTTTTCTCCCCATGATAAATACTGATCTATCACATTCACCACAAGAATAAAATAATTACATCTCCGCTGTGAGTTTACGAAATGTCCAAAATCCAAACGCAACGAACGAGGAGTGGGTGACGACTGGCGTAGGTTTTCTCGACGTTTGCGGGCGCGCAACTAAGCAAGTCGAAACATGAATCTATCCGCACCATTTAAGTTCTCCGGTTGTATTTGACGTCCTCAGATCTACCATTTTGTTTCATAATACTTTCTGGGGTAATGTCACTATAACTTGTTGGAAGTGTTAAAAAATAGACGAAAACAATTTAGGTACGAATTACGTGATTAACCGGTTAATTTGGGTGTTAAAACCGTTTGTGCTTATGTAACCGGTAACCTTTATCATTTGGGTTACATGAAAACAGTTCACTTGTTTAACCGGTAAATAAAGGAACGATATATTAACCGGTATTTAATCGAAATTAACCGCTCTTTTTAAAAACCGGTTCCGAGCCCTGGTTCCGAATCCACTAAAACATCTGGCGAATGATGGCGCTTATTCTGACCCATGATGGCTGGTTCTGAAATAAATCATAAAACCAAAAAATGATAAAGTACAGTTTTCCTCTCGCTACTCGCTCGTGTTTATTTGTCTTTAGGTATCGGGTATCGTGTTTAGGACGAACCAAACGGACGAAATATTTTGAGTTGTTAGTCCGTAATGTGTCCCTGTGCATTCGGTTGCATACAAAAGTTCTGTTTATGCCACACGGAGCGCGGCGACGTAAAAGAGTTGACTGCTGACTAGGATTTCTGTATGAAACCGAATGCAGCGACTTTACGATCTCACAACTCGAAAAATTACATTCCTTCGGCCTCACTCTAAATAAATTATAGTTAAAAAAAAAAACACGCTTTAATACCATTAAACTGAGCTAAAAAGTAAAAAAAATAATGTCACTGTAAAAAAAAGCGTGGGGTACTTTGTACGACATTGTTACACTAAATAAAAATACAACAATTAATATCGAGCACCCCACGCTTTTTTTCACGCCCGCGCGCCCCCAAACAAAGTTAGAGGTATAATATCATTAAAACATGCTTAAATGGTTTGTACCTACATTTATCCATGGCGACATTCTAGTTGTAAAGTTTCAACAAAGTATACTTGTGATTAAGTTGACAAAGTAGACGCGGAAACATGAATAGCGGCAAAATGGCAAAACAATGCTTTGTCTGGCTGCCGAGGCACGAATATCAGTAAATTTTCGATCAAGTACCTACTCTTCTTACCATTGCGGCCGACACGACGCGTGACGACTCGGCGGCGCGGGCGGCAGGGTACAAAGAAAACCTTTATTTTATAATTTAGATACTTGAAAAAGTAATGATACCGTAATATTACAATATCGAAATTATACAGGTACAGTTACTTTAAGGTATAGTAATTTAAAGGTACCTTTATTTTAAGGTATCGAAATTTAAAGGTATGACGTCATACCGCTAACCTTTTATACCATAATTTTTCGGTTATTCAATCCCTGCTTCTAACTAAACAACTACCAAGCTTTACATTTTATGGCAAAACAACCTAACAACAGCTGAATGAAAATCTAGTTACATCTTGAGATTCGCTTGTTTACTCGAATCTAATGAGTACAAAACGTGGGTAGATACAATTTGTATTTATGTAGATTCAAATTCAAATTGTGACACAAATTCCGAATGACGTAATTTGATCAAATAGAGAGAGAGTATTTGGAGATTTCGTGTAATCAGTTTGCGTATGCGCAAGTCAGTTAGAGAACTACATTTTAATTTAATGTTATTTATTATACATGTTAGTGTAAGCCGCTTTGCCCTCTAATTATGCAGCTATTAATAGTGTTTAATACGAGTGATACAAGGAAAACATAACGTGACATTAAGTTGGATTGCAATTAAAATGTCCCGTATTACATGAACGATCCACGTGTACGCCTCATATGGTGATCAGATGATGCATCGGTATTAAATATTCATGAGACTGCTAATTATTGTAAATGAATCATACATAACATTCAAAGACTGCACTAAGTAAACTTTTTAAATGCACCGAGAATACCCAGACTTGCAAACACAGTTGTGCTCATATTTTGTACCATTGTTAAAGACACAATGCGAAAAAAATACGTTTGTATTAAATTGTAGGGAATTACTTGAAATAATTGGATGAAATATTGAGGTCAACAATATAGGTGGTACTGTAGTCAATGCCGTCAAAATACAGCAAAAAGTTTCAAAAGCAGTAAATTACACATTTCGCAGTCGTTTGTAAAACGTAACGCATTGCGTTAACGGTTCCAAGATAATTACGTAACGGCATACGAAACTCCGACGTTTTCGATGAGTCATCCCTCTAATTTAACAGAACTGTCCATTTCAAGTATTGTAAAAAACAAAAAACAAAGAAAAAACCTACTTAACATGCTGAAAACGTTTTAGATCATAGAGGCTTTCGATTTCCATGTGGACGAACTTCTGAATAGGAAACCTAGTTATTCACGTACAAACAAAATATTCAATCTATTCTATCTTTTCCCACGCTGGATTTTTTCACGGAAAATCGACTGTAAATTTTCACCAAAGGATGTGTTAAAGAACACAAACATGAATCCTAATCATAATCACATAACATAATCTTGTTGTGTTTTCTACAAAAATATTTTTTCTTTCTCCCCCACCCAAAGTTGAAAGCACTCAGAAGTCAGATGGTTCGTGATTGCGCGACGTTAATCAAAAATAAACGTTACATTGTGAAACACCGAAACCAATCCGATAATTGTGGCAGAACATTAACCCAGTGGCTATCGACCACCAGACCACCATCATGTTACGGAATAAAGTGGATCAAGGGATTTTAGTAACGGCCGTCGTGACGAAAGACTAGAGAACAGTTAAGCGAGGTATTGTTCGGACTCGGGGAGCGAGACAACTCATCTAGACGTCATAATTGCAGATCGTTAACCCTTCGATTTTGAGGTCGCCAAAGTTGACATGGTGACCGAACACAACAGTTCAGCAAATTGTGGATACCGAGTATACGTACACTTCGAGTTTAGGGACTTCTGAAAGCTTTACAAATGTCGGTGATTTATTCGCTTCGGGGTTTGGTTGTTTGACTAAGTAGTTGCCGGATTTAGCTACTATTGTTTTCTCTAGAGTATTTTGTTAGGTCATTTCGGTAAACAACGTAGGAATCCTATGTTTTTTTTTTTACCAGATTTAGGGATCGCTTCACTTGTCGGTGGGGCTCTCATAGAAAATATCGATTCAATTCAACATAAGGCAGGTTACTAGTTTCACCCAGCTCTAAAACAAGTTTTCGCAGTATGATGTTATCAGTGTTAATGTACACAAGGCCGATGTAATGACTAACTTAACATGACTAGGTGAAAACATGCGAACAGTGTGATTCAAAGAAAACCGTTAAGTCCGGTGCGGTGCGACTAAGGCCGGCCACATACAGTCGGAATTCCGTTTCAAAATATCGATTCGGAATTTTCGAAGGAAGCAAATCCATACAAAATCAAGGATCTACACACGTAATTACTTCTCCGTTCGAAATTTCTGCCTTCGAACTTATTTTGTATGGATTTGCGGCCTTCGAAATTCCGAATAGATATTCCGAAACGGAATTATGACTGTATGAGAACGGCCTAAAGAATCCTGCTTGAAATAATCGAGTTCAAATAGTGTTGTGAATATGGTGAAGTTATGAAATTTTATAGCGGTGTTTATATGTAGGTAATTAGGTGCAATAAATTACGTTATAATATCTTAGCAACACTTAATTGCAGGACATTGAAAGGAGTGGAAAGCTTCCAAAGTCCTTAATTGCGAAAAAGCTAGTTAAAACAATTAAGTACCTAAGCCAATTTATGATTTCCTTTAGCTAAGTTAAGATTGATCACTTTGAAATTGAAAAGCCAGTTTTTAAATTTTAGTAGATTACTTTTTTAATTACTTACTTACTCATCTCTTTAATTTATGCTTACTTGGACAAGTTTTAAGGTGAGTACAGACGTACCGAGGCAGGCGCCGCGAATGCATTTTTTTATATGTCATATGCCTCAGCCTACAATTTTAAATAATAATAATATTTATTTATTGCAGTTAAATACACACAGAAAAACACAAGCATTACACAGAAGACTATTTAGATGCTAGTTTTGTTGAACTCTAATTAAGATTTAATACCAGGGCCCTCCCAGTTATTAATCTATTACAATTTTACATAGCTACTGAGCGGAACGTCTTCACGTGATTGATGTTGTACCTATATAATTATAATTATCTATTTGTATTGTGAAAAGAGAAGAAAAAAAATAAAACACAAAATGTTAAGTATTTCATTAAAAAGATAAGTGTATGTATGTGGGAGTGTGTAATTAATCGTATGGGTGTTGTGTGTGTGTGTGTGTGTGTGTGTGTGTGCGTGTGTGTAATAATGTGAGTGGACTATGCGTGTACGTGATTGAGGTGTAAGGTAATGTAGGGTATAGGTTCCCATTACAGTGTTGATAAATTAAGGAGGTTTTCAGTTTCATCATATGGTTTATTCTGAAGCCAGTTTGATACCTTTTACATTCGTATCTGGTGAGTGGATAGATATTGCAATATTTATTTATTTTATTATATTAGTGTCATCCTATCACATTGTGGTGCCGTGCAGCTAACGAGCTACGATAACGTTGGGCTTGACATACTATGTACGAGAGGCGCTTTTTGTTATAGCTTTGTCGTATTCTAGAGTGCTATGCTGCCTCAAAACTGTTCCCAGGACAAATATTTGCCTCACAGATAAAGATTGACAGTCATCCATAAGCTGAACTGTCGGATACCTGAAGGGTTTAAAAGACATGACTTTAAGCACAGCCCTCTGTGCACGTTCTAGAGGCAGTTAATACAATTAAGTTGTGCTCCACAATAATAATGTGTAAGTAATTCGAAATTAGTTTCAACATTTTAGCATAAAGAATCGCTTGTTCCACCATCGGCATCGTTCTAATTTAAATTGGACTCATCTAAAGATCTTATCTTCAAAATAGATCAACATTAAACGAAGTAGTCACATGTATTAGTTTTTAGACCATAAAGTCTAAACGGATCCATTTCAGAATTGAAGAATGGTAGACAAAAGGCATTGTTTCAGTTGAAGCCATAGCTATACAAGTAGTATCAGAAAAAGGGGTACAAACATAAGTCTCCCCTAAAACAAAACCTGCCGACTGGTCTGCCGTTGTTTTGACATTATACTGAATTGTGGGGTTCAAAGAAATTACTGTACTCGTATACACAGTCTGTATAGTTGCCGGCATGAGTCGTGAGCACAAATTCCAAATGAAATGTTGTTGCCGTCGTCAACGGGCTCTCGTATTCTGTTTTCTACCTGTATATAAATAAGCTTGATCTTATATTAACCTCATTGCCCCTGCCCGTGTACGAATCGCCGTAATAGGAAAAAGATTTGTAAGGTTTAAAAGTTCAATTTGTGCTCACGACTCGTGCCGGCTACTATATTTGCTCTTGAATATTTATGTATAGGGGAGTATTTAACGTAGTCTTTTGTTTTTTAGGGAGGTAATCATCGGGAAAAGCCTTTCGGGATATTTAGAAGAGTTGCTTCTGTCAAGAATTTTACAGTTTGATGACTTCGATAGCTCTCATGTTGGTTCTAAGTTTGTGACTAAGAAAAGTTTCAACGTTTTGTAAGTATTCTCTAATATAATTTAAATGCTTTCAGAACTGTATACCATTTTTAACAACGCAAAAATTTTATTCTAACATTTATAGATGCTCGCTCGCCTTATTTAATACTATTTCGTTGAAATTCGAAATTTTCTGTGTAATAAAAGTAGTGCAAAAACGTAAATTATTCTGACAATATGCTGCGTTGGCTGTTGGCTCACGCAAACCCCATTGTATCTCTCATTTTCTTCTTTTTCCGTACTCTTTTGTTTCGGTAATGAAAAGTATTCCCATTCAGATTAATGAACGTTTTGAAATCGAGACTATTTTGCTATTGTAACACAAATTAAGTAAGTATTTAAAAATCAAACAATAACGTAATTAAAAACCTTTAAAGTAAGAGTTGTCTAACAATAGGTATTACCTTTCTACGTAGACTTATAAAGTTTCGCTACATATTTACGAATTTGGAAATTCTGATAATAATTTTGATTCAGCTCCTTTGAGTGTTTGGCATTATAAATAAATTCAAATGTCTATTTCGAGCCCTTATGTAAAGATAAAGAAGCTAAGCAGCGTAAAAGCTATACAACAAAAAGGTAATGCGCCAAAATCGTTCGCAAATTCCAAGATGGCGGTTATGGTTACGAGTGTGAAATCTACGTGGATCAGAGCAAAATCACCATAAATTAGACTACTATTACCTTGTAATTCGCACTTTAAATTCATACTCAATTGCACAACGATAGTGAATTTCATATTATTGATTCATTAAAAACACTCGCTTGCATAATTCATAGGAGGGAAAGTAGTTCCGTTAGTACCGCGTGTTTTGTTAATGACCGCATGTTTTCTAATAAACATTTGCATTTATGTGTTCATTCAATCACAATACTCGTATTAACTACCTATAGAAGTCACGTTTCATTGTATTGCGAAGACAAAGGGTCAGGTGTTCAGCCCATAGGGATGATGCCTGGGTAAAAAAAAAGAAATTCTATTTACTCCGTCAGTCAGGATGCATTTTGCACCAAAGGTATTCTCTAAAGGGTGCAAAATGCATAGGTGCTCTAAAAATAGGTGCTCAAATGGGAATACTCCGTCAGTCAGATAACAAAAAAATATTAGACACGTATTTTTTGCTTTATCATATTAATAAAAAAATGACTTGGATAACGCGCATTAAAGTTTGGGAGTGGGGGGGGGGGGGTCGCTACGTCAGTTCTACGTATAAAATCTACCAAGGCGTGACGTCATGCCCCCATCATGACCTATGCGAGTTCAGTGTTTGCGCACGCAAAACCTCACCTCATTCATAGGATGCAGGCCCTCCAAAACCGTTTCCTCCGAAAGGCAACGGGAGCCCTTTGGTTCGTTCGGAACGAAATCCTCCACGTAGATCTCGACATTCCCACCATCATCTCCCAGTTCTTAAAACGCAATTCCAAGCGTTTCTTCGACTCATCCACCAACCATCGCAACCCTCTGGTTGTCGAGGCGGCTAGCTATGTCCCCTCCCGTATTAGTAAGGTCCGCCGCCCAAGGCTTGTCCTCTCAGATCCCGACGACCCCATAACTTTTCTCCAGGAGAGCAGGGACCGTAGGAACAAAAACAAATCGACATTCCTACCTCGCCGCCGAGGTCCCTCGCGGCGACCCCGAAGTAATCGTCCTCCCCCCCATCCCTTGCTCGGGTATGAAGTGCCAGCTGGTGGCGTAGCTGAGCCAGTAGCTTTAAACTCCACAGATAATAATAATCACTCTAATTTCGCGACGCCCTAAGCCGAGGTTCGTTCCCCACAGGAGCTCCCCCTTAGCGTGTAGTCGCTTAGTCTGTAAGTTTTATGCCCCTGGCTGGAGGCTTTGAGTTCACTTGTGAAGTGCCGATACGCGGCGCGATTTTTGGAGGCAATTACCTACATTTCATACAATTATCTACGTAAATATTGTTTCGGGCGATAACGTTTACACTGCCCTAAACCTTTACGAAATGAGACAATTTTGGTCTCATTACATTCAGTACACTTCAATCTAGGTCTGTATGTTTTTCGTTTTTAGTAATTCAATTTAATTAAAAAAAATAAAAATGCTCGAGGATATTTTTATGTCAAAAATATAGATATTTAGATGCTAATAACTTATATCGTATACAATATTTCTTTATAATAAAAACGTACGGACCTAGTTTTTCATTATACCTACAACATTTCCAAAAAATATGAAAATTAGACTATGTTTACGGGGAGAAAAACGTTATCTCTTTTTGTATGAAAATTTACAGCTTCACAATGCTCTTAAGGCAGCCACAGGATTGATCGGTTAAGTAGTCACGGCCTCTAAGCCAACTACCAAATGCCATTAAAAAAAAAGACGTCATACCACATTCTAACTCGAAAGTATCGCCGTAATCTTTTGATTACGTAGAAAAAGAAAAAATACGTGTCCAATATATTTTAACGACAAAAAAAAATTAGTCATCATCCCTATTACATTGAGTTAGGTTCATCGATCATCGAGTCAAATATAAATTTAATACAATAAAGAGACCATTGATGGCTGTAGTCTAATTCCGTGTTCCCACGGCCCGTCGAAGCCCGTCGCGACCCGAGTCTGTCGAGGCCTGTCTCGGCCCGTACCGAGCATTCCACGGATCATCCCATACATTCGATTGGACTGGCGACGACAGGCCACCACAGGCCGACTGTTCCCACGGCCTCTCGGCCTGGCCTGTGAGAAAGCGGGCAGGGGGGCTGCGGCATAACACTGTTAATGACGTAATATAGTTTTTTTACTAATAATATATTATGTATTACCTACTCAAATCTTGTTACAAATACGTCGACAAGCAACTGTCACAATATTATCATATGCACACAACAAAAGGTACCTACTCATTGCTCATCATATTAAATCAAGAAACATCTTCGTACAAATAAAAGTTTACAAACCGACGCGATCCCTCGAACAAAGGCTTGATTAAAGACATCGAAAGCGTGATGCTTCGTTGCATCCTATTTAGATGCTACTCTCGTAGATAAACTAAGTATCTCTCTGTATCTTTAATGAATTGATCCCTTGTATTTATAAATCAAAGGTTAATAATGGTTAATACCAAGTGCGGGAAAACTAGAGGTTTCAGAGTGGGCCCGCCGCATTTCTCAATCCCATTTCCAAAGGATTCATCTATTGTTTAGTACGCTAACGTCGTCAGGTCGACATAAAAAAATTACGCTTTCATTTTGAATTTAGAACGCGCCACAAATATTCCCCGACTGATTCTATTTATTCGTGTGGAAACGCGTAGACATAGACATTTGCAAAAAGCTTGTTTACTCGGAAATCGGTTGAAACACGTGACATTTTCGAGTGCATCGGTGAAATTGGGATCTACAAATGATTTAAAAAATGTCATGTTAGCGATTTTCTGCTGTTAGGTACTAAAAGAATAGGCCTCTGGGAACAACTTTGCCTTAGTCAGCTTCGTAGGTACTGGTCGACAGAAAGTTTACCCTGTTTACCTTGTATCAGTAGATTACTCGAATCTAATCGACCAGCAAATACAAAATCGACTAAAAAAATGTATGTTGAGCTAGTAAGGCTAATTCAACGGTACACTAACTTCGTTTTGTAGCTAGTTTAATAGCAAATATTTGAACAAGAATGTGGAGTAGGCGAGTGGTATCATGTTCCGCGATAATTGGGATTGCGAAGTTAAATAGCTATTTTCATAGTTTATGATTATGGAACAGGGCTTTGTTAAGAGCGCTAAAATCTGATGCTGATGACTATTTGATTATCAACCTGCCTTGCAAGCTTAAGAGTTGGGTGTGTATGAAGCAGAGAAGTTAAGTAACCTAAAAGAAAGAAAGAAAATAAAGATTAAATGTTTATTCCGCACAAACAAAACGCACGTTCCAAAAAAAAATCAGGCCAATTACACACATGCAATGCATTCAAAAGACCTTAGAATAGCTAAAACAAAAAGACTCGTATTCAAGCAGTCTATACATAATTGTCTATTGCTTGATGTCAGGGCCAGCCAGGGACCAAAGACAAACTACATTTCCTCAGTGTGAATTAACCTTATTAACAGCAGAACAGAGAAGCTATAGTGATTAGTGTGATTTGATTACCCAAACAAAGCGAAGCAAAAATACCGCGCGCAGTGACCGTATATAAAATTGCGCACAGATTGTCAGGGTACCAAATTGCATAATGTTCGGATGGCCATCAGTAAAGCCAGTCACAGAGTAGATAGAGTTGTGCTGCAACAAAAGAAACAAAAGCAACTCTCGCCAAATGTTGGTGGATTTAGAAATTTATGTTAGTATAATCTGTAGTTACGTTTCACTTCGCTTTCATACCCACAAATGTGGGCCCATTGGCTTATTGTATAAAAGGACCTCCGCATTTTGGGTCCTTTAAGTACTGATTTACTGGGACACCGACTTTTGTCGAGTTGACCTACTTTTTGAACAGATATCGCAAAGGCTTTGACCGCCTGTGTTCAACGCTTGAAGTGATCAATCGGGGATTCGCAGTCATGTTTGAAATTTTGGTACAGACGCCAGCAGGTCAAGCTACCCGAAACTGTCACATTTTCCCAATCAACCTTGCACCTAATGCTTCAGTGATAAAGTTGAAATCTATTAAAGAAATTTGACAGATTGTAGTAGCTTGATGTGCTGGCGTCTGTACATAAAAGGTAATATGGTTTTGTAATAATGGCATAATTCTGCAGATCAATAAGTCGTCAATAAATTGCGATCTTTATCTTGTAATCGATAAGATTTAAAATGTAATGTTTGTTGTTAGAATGTTATATTTTAAGGTCTCATGGTGGTGGTTGCGTTTCGTAGGCGGGGGGGATGTTCAGCGGTGCGTTCAAACGGAAGACTCGTCGGTGTCACTTTAGTTTATTATTGTTCGTACTGCCTGTTCAGGTTCTATACACATCTATTGTTTCTGTCAGCTTTCTAAGCTCCAGTGAGACTAACAACTTAATATCATATGCGTGGGCGGAGGCTGGGCTTTTGTCGAAATGGAAGATCTGTCTGATAAAGTCAAGAAAGAAAATAAAAGAAATGGGCTGTATAAGTGTATATTGTTTTACAAAGAGCTTTTGAGAGAAAACTTCTAGGACAGCTTTGTAATACGAGGTATTAAATTTGTTGTACTTTCTAAAGGATATGAAAATTGAGAAGTTACATACTATTTTTTTCAAATTGCAGAGACAGCATAGAGTACACTATAATCTCAAATTTATTACCACTTAAAATAAAATCGGTCAAGAGCGATTAGGACTCGCACATCGAGGACTAGGACTCGCACATCGTCTTATTGTTTGCTTTTATTTTCTACAATATTTGTACGCCTTCACGGCAAAACATAGCGCCCATATAATAACCTAAGACCTTTATGTAAATACCTATGTTTCACAAATAAATATTCTGATTCTGAGGGTTCCGTACCATCACATATATTAAAAAAAAACTGCTATTTAGAGACATCGTTTTATTTTTCCTGTAATGTTTACATAAACTTCTATCACAGAATAATTTCAGATTTTTCTCTATGCAAACTTCGGAGATAAGGGGAGGGGAACGGTATTTTTTTTACATTTTTCATCAAAAGTCAAAATGTTTGAGAATGTGCAAACAGCGCTCATTCATATGATACACCACATGCCCTAGTAGCCCCACTTCGAATTTTTAAGACCCCTTTCAGTACGTTGTAAAAAAAAAAAAAAATTTTATTGCTTTCTTATTTGCAAAATAGTTCGGCAAACGTCATCTAAAACTATTCCAAATTTCAAGTTGATAGCATTAGCGGTTCTTGAGATATCCAGCTGTGACAGACAGACAGACTGAGTCGCACCATAAGGGTTCCTTTTTACCATTTTGGTACGGAACCCTAATAGAGTAAGTTAACAACATAAGCAAGAATGTTTAGTTCACCAATAACCCCATGCCTACGCATACTTAAAGTCTATTTTCAATGGGAAGTTGCAGAGTTGTTCAGCAAGTTGTTCACAACTGATGGAAAGCGATGGATAAGGTCTATGATGAAACGAACGGGCCCAGAATATGCCATTGTGTTATATTTAAGATTATATTTATTTTGTTATTTTAATAGATACCTATACTGGGTGATTTTTTTTATCGTCTTGAAAATAATAGGGCATAATAGGTGAACGGAGTAGAAGCCTATGGCATACCTAGTTTTTTTTTCTTCTAATTTTAATTTTTTATTTCTAATCAGTAGTGCGTATGATTTGAATTTCGATATTTTATAACGATCTATAAAGTTTTTTTCAAAATTTCTGGTTTTATTGTTCTAGTTTACTTCAAATGTGGTGTTTATTGATAGGGCAATTTAGGTCTAAGCAAAAAAAAAAAAAACTAGGTATGCCATAGGCTTCTACTCCGTTCTCCTATTGTACCCATTTTTTTTCAAGATGGTAAAAAAAATCATCCAGTATTTATATTATTTGTCAGTAGACTGATACCATTGGTTCATCATCTGCCTAACCTTTTCCCAACTATGTTAGGATCAGCTTCCAGTCTAACCGGATGCAGCTGAATACCAGTATTTTACATAAAGCGACTGCCTATCTGACCTCCACAACCTAGTACCTGGGTAAAATGACACCCCGTTGGTAAGACTGGTTGTCAGAATTTCGTCGGGCTTCTGATGACCAAAGATCTGCAAATGACAGCCGGGACCAATGGCTTAACAAGCTTTGCGAGGCACGGAGGGGTCTTGGTATGTATAGATCCACAGACCAACCGCGGCAAGCATAGCTTAACCTGATTGATCAACCAGTGTGGCTGTTTTACTTAGCCACAGGCTACTGTATACTGCTGGTCAAAGGGAATAATTAATGCAAACCATTTGAAAGAGATGATGGTCAAGCTATCAGCTACAAATTTTCTCTGCAATTTAATAAAATAGATATTATTAAATTGAAAAATTAATTGCTGGTGATTGTATAACTATGTGAAAATACATTGCTATTACCTAATTTATCTAGGTTCTTGTCCATAAATACTTGTTAAAATTGGGAGATGCAAATGCAAGTTCTTCAGACGAATAAAAATCAAATTGGAAGCCTACAGCGAGAATTAACTACGGTTATATTACAAGATCTGGTCCTGCTAAAATGCTTTATTGAAAGATAATATGTATTTTGAGCAGAAGAGCAGTGGTGGCCCAGTGGTAATGGACGCAACTTACGATTTGTAGGTCGTAGGTTCGAATCCAGACAGGCGCTTTACTTTGCATACACTATTTCATCACCACTGCTCTCAAAATGGTAAAGGAAAACATCGAGAGGAAACCGGCATGTCCTAGAACCAAAAATTTAAAGACATGTAACATCTACCAACCCACACTAGACCCACATGGTGGTTTAGGGTCTACTCCCTCTCACAGAGGAGGCATGTGCCCCAGCAGTGGGGACATGATAGGCTGATTATGTTCATGTTATGCAAACACTTAGTAATGTATTTTGTAAATATTTGGACAATTATATGGCCTTTCATTTCCACTGTTTGTAGTAAAGGCAGGTACTTAATACATATTTTAATCAAGTAATTTTCACTGTCTATTAAAATAGTCTTGATGGTAGATGTTACTAAAATTATTGTTGTTGTTGATTAAAACTATTGGTAATTTGGTACAAACAAGGAGAGCTCTATGCCCAGTAGTGAATGAAATCTGAATGTGGATGATTAAAAGTATGTTATGTATATGAATTAACTAATAAACAAGGTTTCTAACAATAAACAGCTTTCAGCCTATTGAATGACAAAAATAAAGTTTTGTTAATTTAATCCATTTATTGCAATGGATATGAAGGTAGGACTTACAAATTGGGTCAAACCAATTGATGTGAATGAAAGCACTGATTGGAAAACATAAATGACAACTAAATAGTGCCAAAAATGTTACAAAATTACAAACGCGTATGTCTAGCACATAGTGTAAACTGTTCATGTAATCAGCGTGAACGCTGGTCACAAAGACGAGAGAAAGGAGCGGTTTAGAAACAAAAAAAATGACCTTTACGGCCGAAAATGCTCTGCTACGTCGCCAACTCACAACATACCTTATCTCCTGGTAGGTTTTTCGACGACATGGTGTGTCACCTTTCTGTTCTGTGTTCTGACGTCGTCTTGGGGACGATTTATCCAGAGAAAGGATCTCACTGTAGCCGTGAGAGCCCAGCATACGACACAAAACTCCACTTTACCAATCACTTGGCCATTATCACTGATCGAAAGATGCATCAAAGCCACAAACACAATAATCGACCCATCGTTTGGAGTCGTAATCAGCACGATTTCCCATTGAGATTCATCGACACAGATAATTTTTCACAACACTATACACAAACACAGCGACTGACAGAAGCTAACTTGATTGAGCTTGACGGAAAATGGCGAGGGATGTATGACGTCCCTCCCGCCTCTCACCCCGCGCATGCCATCTATGTCACTATTAGTTCTCACAATGTTTCTAGAGGGCAGCTCCATACAATAACAAACAATGTCCTTGAAAAACATTTTTAGTTTTATCAACAGAATGCGCTTTTATCAATAACTGTTGAGCTTCAGTTGTAAGCATAGTTTTAGTTATTGTTATCGTGTTCTAAATTATTAGAAATAGAAAGAACAATTTTTTTCCTTCAAATCTGTTATACGGATAGAGCATCAAGTTAAAAAAAAAATAGAAACTTGTAGTGCCATCTATATTCCTAAAAGTAAACACTTTATCGTTTAACGTCTCATAGTGAGATATTACTAAATCGACTAATGCAGAGATTAGTATATAAAAACATTTGTATTTTCTATGTAGTATTGAATCTATCTAAAATACTACATATAAAATACAAATGTACATACCTATTACTCTAAATAATAGTTTACTAAGGTTGATTTCTTTAAGGAGGATGCTCCGATAGGTCGTCTATACATTTTTCGTACCGATTATACGCTAAACAAAGAAACTCTTTGTTTAAAACGAATCATTTTATCACTTTTCTACAAAGAAATGTGACCGCGATTGGCCTTTTTAGGAAATACCGTAAGGTATTTCCTAAAAATCATTTGTACTGAGAAAAACGATCGTGAAATCCAAGCAAAGTTTGACACTTGTGTCGAAGTGTGTAAAGAAGATTAGATTTTAAAATCTTATTTTAAGAAAATTGAACGCGGTAAACATCGAGAATAGAACGCGATAAACAATAGGCATGTACCATCAACAAAAGCCAGGCCTTTCCAGTTTTGAAACAATTTTGCTTGTAAATGTTTTGTGCCTTTCCGACTTTCTATTGCTTTACGAGAATAAAAGGACCATAGGCGCAGGGTTTCTTCAATGAATCAGTGTATTCAAAAATCAACTTTAAGGTGTAAAGTCGTCAGTTTTGTCGAGAGTACATACATAGTAGACAATATAGACAATAATCGCCTAAGAGAATATTATTTTATGGACCGGATATGAATATGTCACGGTGATTGACATACAACGCTAACAACACCAGCTTCCGCCCAGGCAGGCCCAATCGGCTAAGGGTATTAGTTTTCTGTGGGCTCAATCGCCCAACCCAACCTCAGCGCGGCCGGCGCCCCTAGCGGTTTTTACTTGTTTTTAGAAATAGGTTTCGCAAAATGGCGGATGGAGGCGTGGATATAGATTTGTACGCGGATGATATTGAATCCGATTTTAATCGCCAGGTAAGCAAAACGTTACGCAATTTTTATTTGAACATCAATAGTGCTGTGGAAATAAATTCCGGCACGTTTCTGACTTGCTACCGTTGGTTAATTCAATTTGTTTGGGGGGTTCCTTCAGGACGAGTTCGGCGGTGAAAATGTGGATTTGTACGACGACGTGATCGCCGCACCTGCAGTTAAACCGGATGATGGCGATGGACCCCCTAATTCGGCATCCCAGCACCAGCATCCACCGGAGGAGACCAACGGCAGCATCCCATATCACAACAACTCATCAAACCACGGCCATCATGGCCGCCGTTTTCAGCTATACATCGGCAACCTAACTTGGGTTTGTACATGATTTTGTCTCATTTAGATTATAATGTAAATATAGGAGAGTTTTTATTGTTTTGGATGTCTGTTTTTCTCTTGGTAACGAGAAAAATTGATGTCTAGGACTGCCGTTCGCCACTCAGGTTTTGTTACTGAGCCGTTTAGGTATTAATTCATTGTTTTACATAGGCTAATATAATTATGTCATTAGAAGCTGAAAGTCCCTAGTTCAGGGATGAGTTTGAACTAAGTAAGTTATTTAGCTTATTTCAAGAAACACTTGCTACATGTAGTACTTAGATCAAACTCCCAAGACTTTGTATAGAGCAGGATTATAATAAAATTATTTACCTACAAGCGTCCAATTATTGTTGGGAATGTTTACGACACATATTTTGATATTGTATGTCAATAGAATAAAACATTAATTGTTTCTTTTTGTATGTGAAATAATATATTATTAAATCTGGATGTCTTTAAATTTTAAAGTCAAAAAATATTGTCATTCTTAGTGTTACTAATACAAAAACATTATTTGTAATTTGACGAGTCAATAACTTACTTATGCACCACAACATTCAACGTTATTATTGTACAGTCCGTTTTGGGTATAACAAAAAACTTGTGATAAGTTATTTTTAAATTACTTAATTTATTGGTAAAGGTACCAAAATCTGAGTAAAGATGGCAGTTCTTTTGGTGACCAGATGAAAAAATTACTAGCTGAAGTTGGACTTTACAACGTTATGGTTAAGGATAAATTTGTTCAAGATTGAAGTAGAACACAAATATTTACTTGCTACACATCTACAAATCTTTTTCATTTAGTCACCATTTCTTACAAGTCAATGTGCATCTGTGCATAAAAAGTATATATAGCACAGCCGCACATGTCGGTCACAGGCCTTATTTTTAACAAAACATGCAACTTGAAATTCTACTTTTTGTTTTTAAAATAAGGCCTCATGAATTATTTGTTTGGCTAAATATCTTACTAAAATTAAATCACTAAGTATAGCAAAATCTTGAATTGAAAAATGTTTAACATTCAAGAATATAAAATTATTATGGTTTCAATGACAGTAAATAGATTTTGTGGGTTTAAAATAGTGTTCAGAATTTTCAGTGATTTTGCTATTCTAAATACTAAGCAAAAACAAGGAAGTGTAACCTTAAACCTTTGACAATATAATTTAAGTAAAAATTGTCAGCCATAAATTATTATTTAGAGGCTGGATTAGGTATATAAAAATAAATATTCAGTATTAGGTTCTTCAGTGTGCATCTTGGGCATCAATTCTTTTCACATTTAATTATTTAGCTGAATTCCTGTTTAGCAAAAATGTTTTAAGGTTTATGACTTTGATCAACATTAATAATGTTAATTTATCTTGTTATTTTGAAACTGCATTAGGTTACATGTTACATGCATGTCAAATGTTTTTCAAATGCAATGTGTCTGTCATAAATCTGAAATTATTTGTCAATGCTATAAATTTGGTGAATCCTTAAATCCGCTAGTGTATCATCAGTTGGGCGTTTGTGCTGTACATAATCCAGTCCTCCAGTTATCTACTTTCAATTAATGTCACCTGTTTAAAAATGTCATAACTTACATAATTTATTAATAACTAAATGTAGCATTTCTGTCAAGTGACTTGTTCAATTGTTTTAGTTTAGATCATTCTCTTTAGTTTGTGAATAGGAATTTATAATCGAAAAATATATTTAAAAACCTTCATTCATAGTAATTATAAAGGATAATTATGTAAATTAATTGAAACTGTTACTGAATATTTTACACTCAACTTGTTTTTGCTTCATTTTATAAAAATTAAATTACTTATTATCAATATTTTAGAAGCAGTAAATTATTTACACAGATGATACTTCCACAAAAAAAAAAAAAAAAACTATTTCAATGGCATCCATTATTCTCTGTGAATTAATTTACAATAATTTACTATATGAACTTTTTAGTTTAGTACTGCACCAGTCAAGGAAACGATCTTGATAAAAAAGATTTGTTTCTGAGAATTTTCTGCGTATTGCAGAATGTCCAACCTGTGATATTTTTAATAATTTGTGCTATTGTTTTCATATTTTTATTTCATTGGATTTCATATTTATAGTCGAATTATACAAAGAGATATTTGCATTTAAAAATATATGTGTTATGGTATGTACATTCAGCACCATAGTCACCTTCACATTTATAAAATTAGAAATGGCAACGGTGTTCATTAGTATGTTGGCATATTTGTTTTTGTGGTGGGCTGGATATAGATTAATTGTGTTATGATATGCATTGTAAATAGTTTCATGTTTTCATTTCTTGAGTATACTCGTCATTTATAATATCCCAGTAGCATCCCAGTATCATTTGTCAGAAAAAAATCAAATTATATATTGAGAGGGCTACTTTTAAAACATGTTAGTTATTTATTTTAGCTGACATGTAATAGGCATGTCGGGGTGCAATAAGTACAAGCCATATTTAAATATGTAAATATCTCTTTGATGTATTGCATTGTTGGTTTTGTGGCAGTAATTGATACTGTCTTTGTAATTAAGGTTAATATTTGGCATGTTGGTATCAGTATAACTGGGTGAAGTACCACAAAAGTATCTAGAGCAAATCAAGTTTCATGTTTTTCTATTTAAGGTCTTTGATATCTTTGATTTTAGTAAACCAACTCAAAATGTAATAAGTGAAACTGAGAATCAAATTTCAAATTTAGTTGTTAATAATCAGGTTGTACAAGAACATATTGGACGGTGACCAATCTGTCCTTGTATAATCTGATTATTAATCAAAATACTTTTGTTGTGCATCTTCTGATCTTTGAATTCTGAGTGTTGAAGAATGAATGATTTCTATGTATTTATATATTAGTTCATGTAACATATTTATTATACATAGATGCCCCTCCCAGTGATTACATGTTAACTACACATCTTGAATATTATGCTTCATAAATTAAACACTGTCTTTGCACATATTTTGAACAAAAAACGAGTCTTCTGTACGACATCATTTTAATAATGACTTAACAATATTGTCGCAATAGTTTTCTGTTATAGTTACTATACATTGCTTTAGTCAATAACATAGAGAATTTATGTCACACAATGTGTGTAGACTATGAACTAGTTCTTCGGGCATAGTGTGGGCAAATCGTTTTACAATAATTATCAGTAGTGACTTATATAGCGTTATTCGCCTGTTTCAACATGCTTGTCACTTGATAATTGGAATCTTGAGGCGGGAATTACATGAACATTTAAGAAATTAATAACTGTCTGTTTCGCCCAAAATTCTGGTTTCGTTGACCTATGTATTTTACTTAACTAATGTTTTTTCTTTATCAGGTTTTCAGAGGTAAGATGTTTGAGCTTGTTCCGCGTAATGATGTAGCTATTTGTGTCTTAATTTGATTATATTTTATTGTTTTCTTTTTGTTCCTTTAATCTTGGCAAATGTGGTTCACATTTTGTCTGTATTGCGGTTGGAACTTGTCCAATTTTTTGTTGTTGTGTAAACATTTATTATGTACTATTTTTAAACTGACGTTAAATTGTTCAAATGTTTATCTCTACAGAAAATTAGAAATCTGTCTGTATCATACTTATCTAAAATTTTGTTTATATCCGGGCGGAAATACAATACTGATAAACCGAAAGTAGTCTCACTATTTCATTATTATAGTGGTAGTATTTAAATTCAGTTATGTACAAAATGGGTAAAATTTATGCTTCGCGTCGTCTTACATAATTTACATTTTTCTGTCACGACTTTGTAATCACGTTTTCTATAGATTTACAAAGATTGTAAGTAAAAACTATCCATATTGTTATATCCCCTGTAACATTATTATTGGCAGATGGTTAATAGCAGAAATACATAAACTGTAATAATGCTAAAATAATTATTACTTACAATGTAATAAATAACTCCCTGCTTAAAATATTTTTGTACGTTAGAAAATATCTATTAAAACCTTGTCTAGTTTAGCAAAGTACTTATCTTCTAACTTCATTAGATTGGTTTCCGATAAATTAAGTCCTGATACGATTTTAAAGTGTAATACTATGTAATGACCAAAGATGTTAAATCCTTGTACTAAGTGAGTTAATTATCCTTCCTTACTGTTATGAAGGATCACGTGTCCCGTTTGAGAATGATGGAGTCTGCAGTTTTGCGAACTGCTCTATTTATTTATCTTGATACTGCCAATATCTGTGATAAATTTATGAATGACAATAAAAACATGGTAACACTAAAAACTGTTTCCTTTCTCCCGAAGTCTCCTGTTACGAAATGAGAGAACGACAACTTTATAAAATTACAAAATCAAATAATATTTAAGTAGTGCTTCGTATTACAATTCGTGCAAATAGATTTAGATTGGTGTAGGTTTCAGAAACACTTTTTTTTTTGAGTGACACAATTTTGCTTGCTTATTCACTCGACACAACTTGACAGAGGTTAGGGGCGTCATAGTTACCGAAAATTCGTGTTAAAATTTCGGCGGTTTTTTTATTCGCGCTATAAGGTATGTTCTTGGATGAGGTTTCATACGTCCGAGTCGTGGCTGGCTTCATCACGTATGTATACAACTAATAGCTAAGTTGCCCAGCTTGTATCGTGGTTTAGTTTTTGGTAAAACCTTTTGCAGTGGGCGACGGATCAAGACATTGCTAACAACATCGCAGACATTGGCGTTACTGACTTCCAAGACGTGAAGTTCTTCGAGAATAGGGCGAATGGACAGTCGAAGGGGTTCTGCGTCATATCCCTGGGCTCTGACCAGTCCATTAGGATGGTAACGGAACGTCTGCCCAAGAAAGAGATTCACGGACAGCATCCAGTCGTGACGTTACCCACTAAACAGGTAAGTAGCGTGACCTTCAATGGGTCTCGCTTATATATATATTTTTCCATTGATAAAAGTTCTTTGAGGGTGTAATATAAGGGACAGCTTAGGTATAACGCTTTTAGGCACTAGATAAATGCCGCTATGTTTAGCTATCGATGCAAGTTTGTGATAAATAAAAAGTTAAATAGAAAACATACACCCACGAGTTGAGCTATAATTTACTGAGATTATGAGAGATTGAGCTAAAGCGGGGCCCCTTAGTGTACGGCCCGGGTGCACGCTCGACTCGAGCGTCCGGCGGGGCGGGGCGTGTAACGTTCGTGTTAAACACATGCAAGTACTCGCGAGTGTCCTGAGTGACGGCCGAGCGGCGCTCGGTGAACGCTCTTCGCCGCTTGCACGCAACGCTGGACGCCCCGCTGGACGCTTCTTCACTCGGGCCGTACACTTAGGAGACTGGAGAACCCTATTAAAATGAAAAGGTACTGCCGTCAAATTATTATCATACCGAAAGGCTTTACTGCTGACCTTACTTTCTGTAAAAAAAATAATTCCAGATAGCTAACAACAGAAATAATAAAGAAAACAAATTCCTTTATTTCATACAGTTTCTAATCCATCTATCGATTTGAATTTGCATATTTATGATATCAAAACTTCTGAACAAGTAGGTCAGTGCGTTACCTACTGAGCACGGGTCGTCAATTATTTGTAGCCCGCGCTTTACATCGACATTTTTGTACATTTTGTAATATGGTGAAGTGCAAAATATGTATTGTCATTTTCTAATACCCGTGCCAGATCGCGACTTTGTAGGATTTGCGCACACAATCATGCTAAAATACATGTGCCACTCTTTGCGTAGGTATTTGAAGTTATGTCTGGCGCTTGCCCGGGTTAATAATATCAAAACTAAAGAAGGGAAAAAGTCTGCAAAAATATCGAAGTAGTATCGACTGGTAGAAAATGCCTTAGGCATTAAGTCCGCCTTTGTACGGTATTTGTTTTTTTTACTTGTGCATAAAGTTTTAATAAATAATTCCCTGACATTTTTTTATGAAAGATTGCCAGTAGCGTACAATGAGCGTATATTTCACAGGCCTTGAACCAGTTTGAGAGTCAGTCTAAGACTAGATCTACGCCGCCTGGACCTAACCCGGGCATGAGAGGACCACACCCGGGTGGCCCGCCTGGGCCACATCCTGGAGGTAAACCTTTGTTTTTGTTGTATTTATAATCCTCGATGGCAAGTGCTTGATATTGCTTAGCCTTATTGTTTAGCTCACTCTAAAGAGTAAAGGGTTGTAAAAAATAAAGAGTTTAGTCATGATAACACTGACCCTTAGGCTGCCATCAGACGGACTGCACAGCAGCAACCGCGCATAGTAGATAAATTCAACTGCATGCAGTTGTACGTTTGACTTCGTACAGTCGTGACTTCAACTTCACGCGGTTGATCGCTAACACTATACAGTTAGTGTGCAGTTCACGCGGTCGGCTGCAGTCGTGTGGAGTCGATATAACTGCATACAGTCGTGACTTCAACTTCACGCGGTCGGCTGCAGTCGGACACACGCTGTCTATCCCTAACCGCATACAGTTATCTGTTCGTTGACTAACTGTATACGGTTAGCGATCAACCGCGTGAAGTTGAAGTCACGACTGTACGAAGTCAAACGTAAAACTGCATGTAGTTGAATATATCGACTGCGTGCGGTTGTTGCGCTGCAGTCCTTCTGATGTCAGCCTAAAAGGGTTTTACCGCCCAAAATAGCAACAGCAGGCTTAGCACGAGAACCGTAGAGAAGCGTTTTGTCGACGGAAGAGTAGACAAAAATAACGTACCGTGTAGACAGTACGACGGCAACAAAGTAGAAAGAGTCGGCTGCACTTTTACGAAATTAACTTTTTTGCATAATTCGACCCAGAATGCTTTGTTTTTCACAGGATTATTTTTTGTTTAATTCTTAATTTTTATAAATCACGCATATAAATCCAACTGCGAAGTTTGCCCGTAGCGCCGGAGAAGATGCGATTCTCAACGTGTTTTGTATGGAATCTTTCACTTGTATGGAAAATATAAAAGATGATTACCTACATGTAGAGTTTTAGGGGGTTATGAGTTTTATAAAGGGGGTATAATTTTCAGTATTTTTGAGATAAGGCACACCGTTTTCGAGATATAAGCAAAAGAAGAGAAAAAAATGGTTTGTATAGGCACCTGAAGTCTCCAATTCAGTTAATTTATGTAAACAAAGAAACGTCAAGAAATGTCATTGTCATAATTACCGGACAGGGGTTTTAAACAATTTATCATAAAATTTTTACTAAGTCTATAAAATTAAAGTTAAATATTAATTAAAGTGAAAAAGTAAGAACCATGCAAACAAAATACCGTAGCCAAGCAATGTTTTGTGTAGTGTATCGGAGATAGAGGTGGTCGTTGAATCAATAAACCGAATTTTTAACGACTTTTCATTTGTTAACGAGGTAACTGTTAATCATCAATGAAAAAACAGGTTGAAAATATTAGCTGTTAATTTACGTCAACGCACAAGACGCATTACTTCAATAGTCATTATTTTACTCAGTTCCAAAAAAACCAGTTGAAAATATAAACTGTTAATTTACGTCAACGGCTCAACGAATTATTTCACTATAATTTTATTCATTTCTGAGAATCAACTAGTATGATTGAATATTCAAAACCTGTTAATAATTTAACAGCTTTTTTAAGCTGTTTACCATGATTAACAGTTAAATTACATTAACCAAAAAACCGTCAATGACCCATTCGTAATCGGAGACGCAGCTTATGATCATCATAATCAGCCCTTTTAAGTCCACTGCTAGACATAGGTCTTCCAAAACAGTTTACAGCCGTTTTCATCGAACATGTGGCAAGACATGTTACTTACAATATGAATCTATTAGTGAGAGTTGTAATTGTGTTGATGAAGATGTAAGTAGCTAAATAAAACATACAAAAAGACATTATTGCATTTATTAAACCACACATAGATCAGTCATTTAATATTATTTGAATCTGATTTCAAATCGGTGGCTACAAGAAATATTTTGTCCTGAATCTGAATAACTATCGGTTTCGAAATCGGATTTATTCAGACTTATGATGACAAACAGTAACGTCATCAATTATGTTGTCGAGTTGGTATAGATAAACCATTCTAAAAATGAACGCCATCCACAGCGATTACGCTCACATGCAAAGAAGGTGTATCGACGCAATACACAAAATTGGTCTTTGGGCGTTTGTGCACTACAAGAAATTTTACTGCCCGGCAGTCCGATTTTCTAAGGTCCGATATGGCACGCCATAAATGTATATACTAGTTTGTGCACTATACGTAATTTTACCGTCCAACATTTTACTTTCTCCATTCCGGGCCGTACTCATCGTTCCGTAATTACGCGTGCGTGGCGTGTAGTGTAGTTTCAAAGAGAGCTACTAACTAATTCAACTGCGCCGCACCGATCCGAGTAAAGACGGACAAGTGCACAAGCCAATCATCCGTTTTTTTCAGGCCACATGCCAGTAAAATTCCTTGTAGTGCACAAAAGCCCTTTCAGTTTGTCATTGGTTGCTCAGTCACCAGCGAGATATGAAAGTGTGACCACGCGTCGATTTCGCCGCAAAAGTACGGTCAACATGTCAACGCAAAAAACTACAAACAATGTTGATAGAATGACTATTGTTTTCGTTTAAATTGCTATTAATTTGTTGTTATAATATATGATTTTTATATTATGTTTTCATGGAATTTTACATTATTATTATTTTTAATTTAATTAAGTAATATTTTCTAATATAAATTTAATTGCATGTATTCCTTTATTATATTTGTACATCTAATACTCAAGTCTCATGTTGGATATATTCGAACGCAATGTAAATTGTTACTGAATAAATTGAATTGAAACTTAACATCTATAATGGCTCTGATAAAGGAACGAATTGTAATGATTGATAAATTGGACTATGTGGGAAAATACATGTAGACATGGTAATGATCTCGAAAAACAATATTATGAAAAATTTTGACATGGATTTTGAATTCTGATGAATTTGATTAGGTATGATAAATGAATAATTGGTTAATTAATACTGTATTTCATAACGTTTGTTTGTATGCATGATGTTTTATTATTACGCATTGCATCATAATATTAGTAATAAAATAAGACAAGTCAATAAATGCTTGAAATAATTTAATTTCATATTTATTTTAAGGCAAGAATTCACATAATATATGCAGTAGGTATACAGTGAATGAAATGACCCATATTAAATAAATACCTTACAAACATAGGTACATAAAAATATAAACAATAACACTGTTTTTTTATGCAAACGGTACCTACCGACTGACCAAACACCGAACAGCCGGATTTGTTGGCAACTAGTGTATACATAAAACGCATGTACAACAGAACGAATGTGTCGTGCCATACAAAGCGCACGCTCCACGTCGTACAATGATTTTGTCGATAGTAGTAGACTATCGACAAAATCAACTTTAAGGTGTAAAGGCGACCGCCTGCGCCTTTACACCTTAAAGTTGGTTTTTGTGTACATTGGTTCATTGAAAAAACCCTGCCCCTATGGTATTTTGTTTTACTTTGTCATAAGTACAGTTGCAAGCACCATTGTTTCAAAATTGGAAAGGCGTAGCTATTGTCGATCGGACGTGGACTGATCGCACGATTAGTTGACCTCTAAGTGCGGCGACGAGTCCCATTTTTACAGTAAAATCGTCGCACGCACTCAAGTGTTGGAATAAATATTTCCTTTCACACATTGAAATAATCAAGTTTTGTGGAGGGGCGTTCATTTTTAGAATGGTTTATCTTTACATTAATTCGTCCTTCACTTTTACAGTATGAAAATGAAAATGTTGTAGAACTCCTGCAGTGTTACCAGTATCATAAAAATTCTAAAATCGGTACTCAAAACAAAATCCATCTTATTTTATCGCCATTTTTTGTGAAGATATTTTTTGATCTGGTATCCCCTTTGTTTACATACATTATCTGAATTAGACTTGTTATAGATAACCGAAAACTTTCTACTCGACGGCCGCAAAGTAAGTCCATACTTTGCGGCCGTCGAGTAGAAAGTTTTCTACTGTCTTTAGCATGGCGATTACAAAATCAAATTGTCTTCACTACCTTAAACAATTAACAGTTGTGTCATTTTGACAGGATAGAAAACTTTTTTCCGAAATAGTCTTCTTATAAAAGGACCTAGACAAGGATCCTTAGAAACGAAAGACAAAATGATAAATTGTAGAAGGATTTCTGCGGTGCGATGTCAAAAATGGAGAAACGAAATGTCACTTTGAGAAAGAGATGTGTCTTAGTCTTCTTAGAGATAGAAGTGGCCATTCTAAGCCTGCTGCTCGAGCAGTGGAGTATTATTGCACGACAATAACACGTCTATTATTTCTGCGAACTCAAGGTTATAAGGCAAAGTTCACTAGGTATTCAATGGTTGTATGTATTGGTTAAAAATACTGGTCCAATAATACAAAAGAACGCTGAGAATTTTATTTATCTACTAACAGCGATAATGAGAAAAGTACCTATGTAAATAAACTAAAAATGGTTTATTGACACAAAAATTTCAACATTGGTATTTAAGTATGCAGTCTTAGGACGTTTATTACAATATATTTTA
Source organism: Dicycla oo (assembly GCA_948252095.1). Classification (NCBI taxonomy): domain Eukaryota; kingdom Metazoa; phylum Arthropoda; class Insecta; order Lepidoptera; family Noctuidae; genus Dicycla; species Dicycla oo. The sequence continues at coordinate 22,858,987 of OX411716.1, forward strand.
TGTACTGATACTGATACTGATTCCCAAACTAGGCCAGGAGCCTGTATCTTGGGAGACAGTGTTCAGTCGCACAAAAGGTACACAATAATGTTCGTACATAAGGACGCTGTTTATTAAGTTAACGCTATTAATTTTAGATTTGTCTGTGTTGTGTGTGTGTATGAGGAAGTGTATGTGTGTGTGTGTGTGAGTAAATTTAAATTAGTGGGATTTAGATAATTCCGTTTCCGTTGTTTGATAATCAAGTTGTTGAAGCCATTCAGTAACTTCCACTTTAAGTTTGTGTCTACTTAATGAAACGGTATTAAGTTTCATCTTATTTAAATCGTATAGTTCAGTGCTTGTGCTACGCGTTTGCCTTTTTGCGAAAGAGGTTCTACAAGCCACATGATACAGATGATTAGCTGCGTTTATTTGAGTTTGGGTTGGGCACATCTTGATGTTTTCTGAAGACAGCTTTCAATATGAACAGCTGACGAACTGAGAAGAGGATCTTACAGTTTGAATATAGGCTCACAGTCGGGTATCTGTAAGGTTTCCTGGTTCGCAGCACGGCTCGTTGTGCCCTCTCCAATTTAATAAGGTGCGTTTTAGCAGCTCCATCCCAGACCGTGATGCAATATCCTTTCGGGTGTCGACCTCTGTCGACATTCACATTACGTAAATGTCAACGCTTTTACGAGTAAGGTAATAACTTTAGGTAGGCCTTCAGAAAAAGGAAGATTATACTAAATCGATAATAACAAATTATAAATGATACCTTCCCGTAATCCTCATTAGTTTTCCTATCTAATAAAATAGCTACGTAGTGAAATAAAACTGACCTGACATTGCAGTGACGTGATATGTTTATGTCTTATGTCGAACTGTGTAACATAAGACATTCGAGAGGATATTGTATTACAGACTGGCATAAAGACATAGACTAGTATTAGTTTGTCATGTGGTAGGGCATCTGATAGAGATTTAAGGACACACATCAATCGCCTTACTCTTGTTGTGACTAATTCTATCTGTTTGTTCCATTTCAGTCTGTGGTCAATCTGTACGCTCAAGTATTTTAACTCTTCGACCCCGCGCAAGTTCATGGCAGTCGCATTCGTTGCAATTTGCACACGTGTGAGCTTTAATATAGAAGTTTTCTGCAGGGTCTGTAATTTTGCTGAGGAAAATTGCAATGTAGTTGGTCTTTGTTCAATTTAGTGTTAGGAGGTTATTTGTTAGCCAGTTTATTACTCTGGATAATGAGTATTCGGCACGCTCCTTTACAGTTTGCCAGTTTGGACCCCAAACAAGGATAGCAGTACCATCTGCGTAGGTGAAGATGTTAGTCTTAGGTAATTGGAGTGTACAGAGATCGTTAATATATAGAAGGAATAGTGTGGGGCCCAAAACACTACCCTAGGGCACACCGTAACTCACTGTTTCTTCATCACTAAGATAGCTTTCAATTTTAACTCATCTCTTGTTTGTGAGGTAGTCTTTAAAAGTGTTATGGGATAAACCTCTTACTCCTAGCTTCTGTAGTTTCTCCAGTAAATAGGGACATATCGTGTCGAATGCCTTTGATAGGTCTAGAAAGATGCATAATCATCAATTTTTTGCATCTATGTTGTCTAGAACGGTATTAGTCAAATCTGTTACAGCGTCTTCTGTGGATAGACTGAGCAAAAGTACGTATAGTATAGCCGTACGTATAGTCGTATAGGGTGATTGCGCCGGTTAGCGACCAGTTAGCTGGGTTGCCCACTTAGGATGAGGAAAAAAAAATGTTGTTTACACGCAAAATAGTATATGTTAATGTGAATTTGTCCCAAATATAATGTAGTTTGGATAAAAAAATATAAAATAAAATACATTCATACAAAAATATTTATAAAATGCTGAAAAAGTGAAAATATAGCGAAAACGTCGGTTTACGACCATTTTTATCAGTTTATGACCACCAGTGAGCTGGTTTACGACCGCTATTATAATATGAAAAATATGCCAATAAAACAATTATAATCGCTTTAAAAATATTTTAATTTTTGCCTTTTAATAAAAACAAAAATGGTAATCATTTGGTGTAATGTTTTCTTAATAAAAAATAACAATCTTACATTTTATAGAGACTTAGTCATAGTTGTAATAGAATCAACAATCATTGGTCAAACAATATCCTTAATATACAGTCTACATGTTTCTCTTATTCCCTTCCCTTGTTTTCGGATATCATCGAGAGCTTTTTTCAGTGTTTCTTCTGTGTACTTGACAGTCTTTTTCTTTTTTTTTTGTTGACTCCATATTATTTGGGAGCTCCATCTACAAAAAAAAAAATTATCAGTAGTTTGCTTTTTATGACAAATTTTTGTTTTAAACTGAAAAATAGTAATATTTAGTTTTCGACAAATTAGGTACCTACAACAAATAATTATGAAACGGACATTTCAATAACCAACGAAATTCAAAAAATCAGACGTGCTCGCATACTCAATGAACTTTCATACTTACTTCTGTTAGCGGCCGTTATTTCTCTCATACTAAATTATGGTGGCCGGAAACCAATGTCTTTATTTCGCTTACTTTGGTTTACGACCACCTGTTTAGCGCCCAATTTTGTAGGTAAATTAAACAAACTTCTTACAAAGAAACTGGTGGTCGCTTACCAAAGAACTACAAAGAAAAACTTTTACAATACTACATTCAAAATTGTAACAGTCCTGTATGAAGCATTAGGATGATATTAATCAAAACAAAATAATGCTGATCTCGTCGGTTTGCGACCATGTGGTCGCAATCTAACGTTTTCGATAAATAAGCATTTCGGTTACCGACCACTTGATTTTATCTTAATAATAAGTTTAAAAAAAGCAAAATACAACTAAATTATAACCCATACTTATCGATTGTACAATTTAACATGTAACTGGTGTGTAAAACATGAAATAAGTATTAAAACTTACCTTTGAGCGCCGCGCGCCGTGTTAGTTTTTTTTCAATTCGCGGTACGTCCACTCACCACGGAATCAAGACGCGCACTGAGCAATATTTTTTCGGCTCTGGGTTAACCCATTTGTTTCAAACTTTGCAAATTCTTATTTCATAATTATTCATAAAGCACGTTAGATTTATTTTTTATGTATGTTACCTCTACAAATACTATTTTCTTGATTTAAAGAAACTCAGTCCGTCAAATGGTCGCCTACTGAAGGTGGTCGCGAAACCGGCGAAACAACCCTACACAGAGCTCGATAATTTGCGTTATATCGGCAGTACCTATGCTGCCGATTGCGATAAGACCCGCAGACTTATTACGTATCTTGCAGAAGCCTAGCGATAGCAAAATTGCTTGTCAATTGCGCAATAATTGCTTTTCAATCGCAAATTGGTATTATGTATCAGTTGACAAGCAATTTTGCTATAGCTAGGCTTCTGCAAGATACGTAATAAGCCTGCGGGCCATAATGTAGTACGTTTCTTTTTCTATTGTATAATTCATTTCGTGTAAACTCCTGTTACCTCATGTTAGTAGTAACACCTAAACTTCGACCGACCTTACTGCTACGGAATAAAGGCTTGTTGTTTGATTAATTGTTACCTTGGACCTGTGGCTGACTGAACAATAACTGTGCATAGACTTCTTCGGCGGCGGTCCTAACGGGCCGGGCCCCAACGGGCCGCGTATGATGATGGCGGGCGGCGCGCCGCACCACCAGATGCGTGGGCCGGCGGGTGGGCAGCACGGCCCGCATGGGCCGCACGGACCGCACGGGCCTCCTCATGGACCACCGCATCATCTCCCGCAGCACCAGGGCCCACCACCGCATCATATGCAGCATCAAGGACCCCCGCCGCATCAGGGCCCTCCGCCGAGAGGTCCACCAATGCAGGCAAGATAAAACTTTCAAAATAGTGTTGTTTGGTCAGGAGTTCAGGACTTACGGAAGCTTTTTGCAACTCCGGATTCTATGCGTATTCGTTATCGAGGATTCGGCTGAAATAGTCGAAAATGCTTGGAACAGGCTAGTTGACTGCTTTTGAGAAACGATTAATAAGGCGACTGCCTCGTGGTCTAGTGGTCGCAAGCGCTACTGCTGCGGAGTCTGGACTTATGCCCGGTTGATGGCAATAGGCTTGCCTCCTATTACGTGGGACTTACACATAACTGACGAAATGTGGGTGTACCGTAGGTACCTCTGACTAACCCCTCGGGGATTACAGGCGTCATGTTCACAGGCCAGTTGGCGTGGTTGGTTAAGATACCACCTATCATGTCGCAGGTCGTGGGTTCGATTCCCATCCAGAACAAACATTTGTGTGCATGAACATGTCTGTTTGTCCTGAGGCTGGGTGTAATTATCTATATAAGTATGTATTTACAAAAAAAAGTAGTATATCAGTTATCTGGTTTCCATAGTACAAGCTCTGCTTAGTTTGGGATCAGATGAACGTGTGTGAATAATGTCCCAGGTTATTATAATAATAATAATAATTATCTCAAAAATATGAATTAACCTAAAATAATTACATAAGTCGATTTTTTAGCTTGCATACAAAATTCACCACATATTTTTGTTATTGTCTGTATATTACTGTAGAGTACCTACGTTATATAGTCTCAGTCAAGCAGTAAGTACTAATTAATGTTTTGTTATCTTGCTACTTTATCTTATAATAATAGTATAATCTAAATGGTTTTAGGAGTTTGATGACCGAAACCTCTTTTGTTATTAGTTCCAAGGTCCGCCACAACTACAGCGCGGTCCCGGTGGCCCCGGTGGGCCAGGCGGCCCGGGTGGACCTGGTGGGCGGCCGGACTGGGGACCCCGCGGGCCCCCGCAGCAACTGCCCCCGCACCCCGCGCCGCAGTACGGCCCCCCGCAGCACCAGCTGCCGCACCAAATGCCGCCGCCGCACCCGGTTAGTACCTGCGTATTATATGCAATTGTGCAAAATCAATTTAAATCAGTTAGCGAAACTCCACAGATCTGATCAGAGATATCTAAACATAATATAACTAAAATAAAACGATTTTACGTTCTTTTTTGGGGTCAACGACCGCAGCTTAGTTACTTGAAGTACGAGTTTAGAAAATCGGGTATTTTGTTTTGTCGTGTTTAGATATCGATACCAAACATGTCTGAAGTTTACATAACGCGACTGCCTGCGGTTTTTAACCCCAAAACAAATCATTAACTCATTTTTTTTCGTTTTAATCACGTATAAAAGCTTCGCTAGCTAATTTAATTTGACCCTGTGTTTTTAGTCAATATTTGGAACTGGTGATCCTCTTTAGCGAGTTCAGTGTATTATCTCCTGTACAAACTAGATTTAGTGCCTTTACACTCGCCGAATGTTTTCAACGTACACATTGACGTTTATTAAAATGCATACGCTGCTCTCGCTTAGCCGTGATTGTCTGAGTAAAATGTCGCGTTGGCACAACGTGAGCAACGTGAGTTTGTGCAGCATCTACGTTGGACCAACGCCAAATACAAAGGCACATCTACATTCAACTAGCTGACCGACGACAGACGTTGTCCTGTCCAAATTTCAATAATACATACCAAAAACCCCATAAAAAAGCATTTTTCAATGCACACATGAACTTTTCGGAATAAATTCTCTAAATATGGTGAAAACGGCAGAAAAAACTAAAAGTCGATTTTCGTGTCTGTCTGTGCGACCGCGTTGTTCTTCTGAACTAAAACAATGGACCTTTCAGCGGTTTTCAGCATCATTTAGACTTGAAACATTTATTCCGGAAGGTTTAGTTGTATGATACGCTAGCTTCTGCCCGCGACTTCGTCCGAGTGATATTTCGGCCCCGTACCGTCGCGTCGCATCGCATCGCCCGCCTGCGCTATTACTTCATTTTCATTCTGCTCGGCTATTAAGGAAGGGTCTTAGCGTGATGCCTTCTTCAAGAATTGGGCTATTAAATGCAAAAATAAATCCGACTGGGGTTAGGGTAGTTCCAGAGATTAACGTGTTCAAACAAACGAACTCTTCAGCTTTATTATATTTATAGTATAGTATAGATTAATATTAAACTTATCTATCTATACTAATAATAAAGCTGGAGAGTTTGTTTGTCTGAAACTACCAGTCGGGTTTGATTTTTTTTTTTTTTGCATTTGATAGCCTAATTGTTAAGGACGGCTATTTAACATCACGCTAGGACCATTAGGAGCCTAGCAAAAAGAAAAAAAGTCTAAAAGAATGCTAAGCGAAAACATAGCGCGGTCAGGCAATGCCATGCGACGGGGTGGGTCCGGAAGACAAGAAATTTCACGCGGACGAAGTCGCGGGCAGAAGCTAGTAATAAATAAAACTGTTTTTTGCCAAGTCGTAAAAACCGTGCGAAGCAGGGGCGGGTCACTAGTTAATTTATGATCCCCTTTATTTTTTAACTTTGCTTAACCTTTTCTATGTCAGCCAGACTTTTAATTGTTTCTGTAATTACGGCATACAAAAGGTTAAAGTTAACACATTCACTGCTGAATTATTTGGCGAACTTGCTCCAAGTGCTGCTTTATGATACACTAAACCCTGTGCGGCAAACACTCATGCGCGCCCAAAAAATACTTCGTGTGGTGCTATGAGCGCGCAGGCGCGATTGAAGAAACTACCCAGTGCGGCTGGGCACATATGTGCGCCGTTACAAACTTATCCTAAGTGCGGCGAGACGCCTAGGTGTGTTTGAAAATTTTCCCATTTTTTATGAGTCATAAAACAATTACGCCAAGAACAATAGAGATGCACAAAAAACCCACAGGTGCGGCGCGCCGCATTCGAAGGAAGTACATAAATTGTATGGACACGCATATGCGCCGGTAGCACATGGTGAACGTTCGAAAATCGCACATGCGTTTCGGCCGCACAGAACGTGTTAAGAGATGTTTAAGGGGGAAGCGGCACGGTAGCCCGCGAAATTCAAATTTTCATAAGTTTTTTGCAATTTACAGGTCAGTATTAGGTTGTATGTTGATCTAAATATGATTCGCGACCGTAACAAATCTGTATTCATAGAATTATAATAATTAATCATCATTCATCAATACAATTCTCTAAGTTCGTATTACTCCTTTGAATGACTATTTCATGAAATCTTGGCATTTAAGGTCTTTTCTAACTTATGAAGTTGTATAATTGATTCTAATTATTATAATTCTGTAAATATGTTTGTTACGGTCGCGAATAATTATATTTGAATTAACATACAATCTAATACTGACCTGCAAATTGCAAAAAACGTAAGAATATTTGAATTTCGCGGGTTACTTTAGCGCTTCCCCCTTAAACGTCAAAAATGTATGGTTAAACAGTCGTTTATCACACTTTTAAACAACTTTTATAAATAAAGCCCAATATGTATATGCTAACGTCCTGCTATTGTTTACCAGCGCGATGTTCGCTTGCAGGGCGGCGCGGGCATGCCGATGGCGGGAGTGCCGCGCGGCCCCGCGCCGCTGCCGCATCACCCAGGTATGCCCCCCTACCCAGGTACGCACACACACCTTTATTATTTTATTATTTCTTACTAACCTACTAACGCGAAATGTTACGGGACCTCGAAACTCCCGAAAGTTTGACAACCAGGGTTGTGGATGGTCGGATATTAGAGTCCGACCGAAAATTGTAAAAGTAAAAAAATGAGCTTATCTTTTAATCATGGTTTATCGAACAGTTTACATCCCAAAAAAAAGTAATAATAAATAATCTGATGTTATATGCGAGAAAAGGCAATTTTTTCTTCATTATGACTGTAAGTTATTGTAACTATCGATTTTCTCAGAATAAATGAATTCAAAGTATTGATTTGCTGGCACTTTATTTTTTTCGGCCATGACTGAAAATAAACTTTGTATCTGTCTCTGTCGCCTCAGACCTAGACTAGAATCAAGAGCAAACAAATAAAAAAGAAAACTTTTTCGCCCCAAGACGAAAATTGCCAAAAATGGATATTTCGGCTGAATATTGCCGCAAACCGAAAACGAAAATCAAAATTCGGTCGAACTCTTATCAGCTAGACAATCGCTCTATGTAAAAAATTTACTGGTATACAGTTGTATCCACTTAGTCTGGAAGCCGATCCCAACATAGTTGGGAAAAGGCTAGGCAGATGATGATTATACTAACGCAAATCAGTCACTCTTCATACCTATTTGTGCTGCCCCCAATCTTTTTGGCTGGGCCGAGCTGAGCGCGACTGCTAAGATGTGCAAGAACGCTTGGTACAGTCCTTACGCGCACGCGCCTACAAGTCGGCCGAAAATATTGGGTACTACTATAGCTGTGTTCCGGTTTGATGAGTATGGGTGCCGCTGTAATTACAGGCACAAGAGACATTTCAGCATAGTCTCTAAGTGCACCAGAAATGTTCACAGCTAGCTGTGACCATTTAGCAAGTGGGCCACCTCTTTCGCAACCATTTGAAGTGCACATTTCACCAATAACACTGAACACTATCAGCACATTATATACTGCGTTCAAGAGCTGTCAGTGTCAATATCCATAACATTGATGGCAATTACAGCTCTTAAACGCGGTTTAGATGTGCTGATCGTGTTTAAGAGCTGTCAGTGTCATTATTTTCTTTACAATATTAACACTGACAGCTCTTGAACTCGGTTTAGATGTGCTGATTGCGTTGAGTTTCATTGGTGAAATCCGCACTAAATGATTACGTGCGGATTTCACCAATGATATTGAACGCGATCAGCGCTGCTAAACCGGGTTCAAAAGCTCTGTGTCAATATTCCACAACAATTTTGACACTGACAGCTCTTGAACGCGGTGTTTTAGATGTGCTGAACGCGTTCAGTTTCATTGGTGAAATCCGCACTAAAGAGTGACTTCCTTTTTACCCTACTGCGCGACAGCACAAAGACGGTTATGTTTTCTTTTGTTGAATTGTTATTAACATACTAACTATTTTTAATAAGCTATACTTCTCAAGAAATTCATTTTTGCTGTTCTCATATTTTAAGTGTTCGCAATTTTTTTTATATTCCTTAATTATACCGTGACTTGTGTGCCAATCCTAATCACAATATACTAATCGCAGTATGATTTATTATCTAGTACTTAACACATAATCTTCGACAAACACATTGCAGTGAAAACTATAAAATACGAATACGTAGGCAAGCCGCTTACTTAGAAAAGGGTTGGTTGTCTGGCATGTAGTGGATAAAACACTGTTCCATTTCCCATGGGGATTAATTTATGGCTATTGCACCATCAATTTATTTATTTTCTCACACAAGTTGTAAGTTAATCATAAGTTAAGATGGGAGACAGGAGCCCACACTAAGTAAAACCTGTCGTACAGGTCTCCTGGTCTTCTATCTCGAATACATTATTTTAAACTTTGCTAAGGATCAGAATGACAGTCTGCTACTGTAATTCTGGTTCTTAGCGAAGTGGGATCGCTTATATCTAATGATTATATCTTTCAAGTAAAAAATAATAGTAACAAAAGTATAATAATTTTGTGATTGTTTGTGCAATGTTCCTATTTCCCCCTCGCTGCTTAGTATCAGTGGTCTCGTATAAAGCCGTGTGTCCGTTGTCCCCAGGCGTGGGTGGCGGCGCGCCGGCCCCGCACGTGAACCCCGCGTTCTTCGCACAGCAGCCGCCCGTGCAGCCGCAGCCGGCCGTACAGCCGCCGCCGCAGCCCGGCCCGCCCGGTATGTACACGTCCATAAATATATTACTATGGACAGCTCGCAGCTGAGGGGCTTGTGGCTAAGTAATAACAGCCCCTCGGGTCGATCGATCAGGTTAAGTTACGCTTGCCGCAGTTGGGCTGTAGATGGTTGACTCTCTTTACAAACCAAGACCCCTCCGTGCCTCGGAAAGCACGTTAAGCTCTTGGACCCGGCTGACATTCGTGGGTCTTTGACATTCGTTCTGGGTCGTCAGAAGCCCGTAAGTTTAAAATATTGGTATACAGCTGCATCTGGTTAGACAGGAAGCCGACCCCAACATAGGTGGGAAAAGGCTAGGCAGCTGATGGACAGCTCGCAGCTTAATATATTATGTAGTTCGACCTTGATCAAACTACATATTAGTTTGATCAAGGTCTGCTGCAAATCGGGGTATAAAGGAAAAGAAATAAATAGGAGTTCACTGAATAAAATCGAAAGCTATCATCTTCTGCTTAACTAAATATACTGGGACGCACTTAAAACCATTACTACTGTATAAAATAGCTTCCACGAGTTTTAATCTTGAGATGCACTTACGTTCGGCGTCATAGTTTTATAACCTATATTTTACTTTGTACACAGTATATTGCCTACTAAGATATACTTAAGATAAATCGTAGATAAAAGACGACTGACGACCACCACCGTATTGGTGTTTTTTTTTTTTTTTTGAATGGCATCTCGTAGTTGGCCTAGAGAGTCCGTGACTACTTAATCGGACTATCCTGTGGCTGCCTTAAACGAACTCAAAGCCTCCAGCCAGGGGCATAAAACTTACAGACTAAGCGACTACACGCTAAGGGCTCCCCCTGTGGAGAACGAACCTCGGCTTAGGGCGTCGCTGGGGGGAAGACAGCAAGATGGGGCAGGCTGGATCAAATTGGAGTGATTATTATTATCAGGGGAGTTTAAAGCTACGGCAAACCGTATTGGTGTGGAAGAACTCTTATATTTAACAGTTTCGCTGCCACCTCTGCGAATTAGCGGGGTGCGGGGTGAGCGCGGGGTGCTGGCTCCGCTAATATGCGTAGTGCCGCTTGGTTTCTATGAATTAGTACGCGCCCGGCACTGCGCTTGGCAACACGTTTGTAGCAGTGAACCTGTTAATCGGATATCGTGCGTGGTTTTTAGGGTTCCGTACCCAAAGGGTAAAACGGGACCGTATTACTAAGACTCCGCTGTCCATCTGTCACCAGGCTGTATCTCATGAACCGTGATAGTTAGACAGTTGAAATTTTCACAGATGACGTATTCCTGTTGCTGCTATTACAACAAATACTAAAAAACAGAATAACAAACGTGCTCCCATACAACAAACGTGTTTTATTTTGCCTTTTTTATAGATAATATAAATAGTAATAGTACGGAACCGTTCGTGCGCGAGTCCGAGTCGCACTTGGCCGATTTTTTAGAGTATTTAGAGACATCAATTTGAAACTGAGTTTGACAACCGTGCTTCAGCAGTGGACTGAATACAGTCAGTTTAAATGTTAGTTTCACACTCTTGTTCTAAATTTACTTTATTGCATGTGTGTGCAGGACCAGGAGCGCCATACGGCCACCCTGCGCACGGCGCGCCGCCGCCCGCGCAAGGTCCGCCGCCCGCGCAGAGACAGCCTTACGGAAGACCGCCACAGGTGACTTATTTTTAGCCAAGTAAAAATATTTGTTGCCAAGTATGAATATTTGTTGCCAAGAATAAATATTTGTTGCCAGCTTTAAATACAAGAAATTGAGAAATAGATTAAAATCCGTTGAGTGATCATCCAAAATTAGCATGTTCTTTATGCACTGGAATTGATGATGGAACACATGGTAATTTGTACATGGCTTATTACGCTGCGCACTTTTACTCAAGAAGCGGATTATGGAGGAAGAGCCAGGCTTAACTGGGAGTGGGTTGGCCAAGTCACATGAATGCACTTGAAAAGATGGGCAATGATCGTTACTTACGCCCTTAAGCCGTCTCTGTCGAGGTTGACTGCGGCACAGGATTTGTATAGGTTTGCAGGACAGACATAGTCGAAAATTACAAAAGATAAATGACTATTTAACTAGGAAGGAGAAAGGCAGCCTTTGCCCAGGTCATAGACACAGACTACTATTTAAAAAAAGCTACATATTTAGTGATAGTGTTTCTTTCACATACAGTATGTGGCAGATAAGTTCTATGTTGACTGTTGTCTCTGTCGCTCATACAAGTGTAGTCAAATTTAAGGGTGTGGTACAGACCATCAAACTGAACTTCCTCCATGGGACCAACATCGTAATCGAGAAAAAATATTAGCTCTCAAAATATTAACAAAAAATAACAACTAACAAAATAACTAATAAAATATTAACTTAATACCTATTCGACCCAAACATTTTTTTCTCGATTATGATGTTGGTCTTGTGGAGAAAGTTGTTTAGTTTGATGGTCTGTACCACTCCCTTACATATGACCACACCTTTCTGATACACCCTGTATAATCTGTGTGGAGTCTCGTATAGGTCGATGTGTCTATTAAACGCACGGATAACGTACCTAATACGTACAGTCCGTGAGGCCTAAGCTGCGCTTTGCATTTGTGTGAGTGATTACTAGTACAAGAGGTGAAGTGTGGAAGGTGTACGGCGAAGTTGAGTCGCGCGAGGGACGCACTGCGCCTCAGGCCGATTGCCAAAAATCAGTATAAACCGGTTTAAACCGTTTTATACTGATTAGGACGCTACGTGCTCTAGGCAGACGTCACACCTACACTCACTATCTATGTGCACTCGCACAAATGCAAAGCTCAGCTTGGGCCTCGCGGACGGTAATGTACGTTTGATTTTCATCGTCGTGCCCTGTATTCAAGGTATGCTTCTTCTTCAGAACTATCCGCCAGCCGCAGAAGCAGGTCGCGGCGGGCACCACGGGCCCGGCATGGGTGGCGCGCACGCCCCGCACCCCGCACACGCGCCGCACGCGCCGCACCCCGCGCACCCCGCGCACGCGCCGCACGCCGGCATCAGCGAGGCGGAGTTCGAAGAGGTCATGTCTCGCAACCGCACCGTGTCGTCCAGTGCTATCGCGAGGGCTGTTAGTGACGCCGCCGCCGGAGAGTACGCGTCGGCTATTGAGACGCTCGTTACGGCTATATCGCTTATTAAGCAGAGCAAAGTGGGTTTTTACTGACTTGATTTACTATAGGATGAACTCTAATACTGCCAATGGTCGACAAAATTATCGCAAAGTCTAGCTTGTCATACTGTTTAAGATACACAAGGTAGCCCGCGAAATTAAAATGTTCTTTTGCAGTTTTCTGGTCAGTGTCAGGTTGTATAATAATGAAAATATGATTTGCGACCGTAACACATAATATATGTACTTACGGAATTTGAATTTCGCGGACTACCCTGGCGTTTTCGCCTTAACAAGCACAATCATAGTCTTTTTAGAAATGAAAACGTGCATTAGGGTTGCCTAAAAACGCCACTGATGGCCGCCTCAGTGGCGTTTTTTTAGATCCTCGAAAGTGCAGGTCCGTATCATGAATTACAAAGATTAATTATGTGATCGTGATTAAACTGTCAGGCATATTAATTTATTCCTTTTAATACTAAAACATTTCAATGTCTCCAGGTTGCCCAGGACGACCGCTGCAAGATCCTGATCTCCTCCCTACAAGATACACTCCACGGTGTAGAGACCAAGTCGTATGGTTCAGGTGAACGTCGCCGCTCCAGATCGCGCGACCGTGACGCACGCGCTCACCACCGCGCGCCGAGGCGACGCGAGCGTTCTGCGAGCCGATACCGCGACCGCAGCCGGGATAGGGAGGATAGAGATAGGTGAGTTGATAGGGTTTATGTTTTGTGCTTTGCTTTTTATGCTTCGTGCTGTATGTGTGTGTGACTAGATTGCTCAATATTGACAGTCTGAAAATATCGTATAAAGGGCCCTGTTTTAATTAACTGGCGAAACTTCATAGACATGATGGAAGAACTAAAAAATAAAATACAAATAAACATTAAAAGTCTCTATTAGCAATTTAAATTTTACATGACTGTTGTTTAGAAACATTGAAACCCAGTGAAAAGTCAAGTCAAAAAATCTAAAATCATAATTCCCAGGAACTACTGCAGCTGATGTTGGGATACAAAAAAGAGGACTTCCAGTGATGCAAAAAAAAAAAAGTTTTATAAAACGTGCTTTTTGTTGATGGGATGCTCACTAAACAAACACTTCCATGCAATAGGCATAACATACAGTCCTCTGTCCAGGGCTTGCATGAAGGCTGAGGAAACCATTGTGCATCATGTACTTTTTGACTATACAGGCGTCACCCAGATTAGAGTAGAAACCCTCGGGGCACCCAGATCTTTCACATGTTCTGAACAGGCCAGGAGACGGGAGGAAGGTGGGGGCAGGTTGGAATAACCACCAACGGCCGCCATGGCCCACGCACAATGGTCCACCAAAAGGACTTACTTTGGAAACCAAATCTAACATGTTTTTTGTTTATTTTATTACTATTACTGCAGATACCCATCATGACTGAAGTTTCGCTAATTCATAAATAAAGTACCCCTGTATGATTGATCAAGCGCAGTCAAGTCTTCCCCTATCACATATCATTCACTCACTAACATTGAAATGGAGTAAGTTTTTCTAAGCTTAAGTTTATAAGCTGCAGAAAGTATGAATCTATGCCACCGCGTTACACACTATAGATGTGTTCGTTAAAACAGCTTCAGAATTACAGAAACTGCCAAAATTGCGCAATCTGCACGCGTACGTCAGATTTGACAAAATTTAACATCGAGCACACATTCACACACCTACATTTATTTAAGGTGTATTGCGCGTTCTACGAACTCAAAAACAGTCATATTAGTACTAGTAATCTGGGTATAGGTTGGTATACCTTCGTGCATTTTAGTAAGTAGAATTACAAATACACAGTAGGAGAAACATTATAATGACAAGAACACAACCAAAAATGCAGCAAACTCGACCTTACGACCTGACTGATGAGAATGATAGAATAACCACCAAAAACAACCAATCAAAATGAGAGTGAATATAATAGCGTCATCAATCCAAGAGCGCGAACTAGGTAATACGATCTTTAGGAGAGTTCTGTATCCTGCTGGGAATTGTACAACGACGGACGGGTGACGTAGCATTATTCCTTTAAAGTATTACTGACGCTATGCCCTTGCTTGCAGGTACAGAGAACGCTCGAGGGAACGTGATCGCGATGCGTAAGTGTCGCGCATTTCTACACGTTCGCTATAATCACGCACGTTTACCTTATGGCGTGAACAGTATTCTAGGTTTATTTATGTCTGGCTGACACATTCGATGTTTTCTGCTTTGGTTTATAATTTTCCAGTTCCTTAGACCTTGACTCTCCCGGTATCTAGCGATGGTAGAAGATCCACTGTTTATTGTACCTATATTGACAAAGTTGCGTCGTGTATATGCTTGTCGAGCTTTGGTATGAAACTATTTGGTCTGATTTTTTTTTGGCCCCTTGACTTACATTGAACACTATGAAAATGTATGTTATTAATGGTGTTAATGTCTTTGTTTCAGGTATTACAGGGATTACCGTGAGCGTGAACGCGACCGCTCTCGCTCCAGAGAAAGGGAACGTGCTGACCATTATAATAGGGGCCACAGTCGTGAAGAGAGGTAAGCACCAAAGCACTTTTCATGTTTGTTGCCAGTACATGTAGTTTTTGGATTTTAATCATGCAGGGGCCTATTTCTAAGCTCGGGCTTGGCGAATTTTATAAAATAAGTGAATTAAGAGTCAGTGTGAGAGTGAGTGAATGAAGGCTTTAAGTTTGGATTTGGTGTCTCTATCACTCATACTTGTGTGAAAGCACAGTGGCGTGTTTCCAAAGCATCAGTAGGTACTGTACATGGTTTCACCAGTTGGCTTTAGACTGAATGCCACTGGATGGGCAGAAACATTAATAACATTAATAATATATCTAGGTACTTGTTTTTCTTTTTTATTATTAACGTAAATACCCGAAGGTGTAACTAATAATAGCTTGAGGATAACATGTAACTTACTTATCATCAGCTCTACCACCAGGCCGCGCAAGTCGCCCGTGGAGCCCGCGGTCGAGTCCGGCGGCGGCGACGCGACCGGCACCAAGAGCCGAACCGCCGCCGCGCCCTACTACGAGGAGCGATACCGCGAGCGACGCGACCGCGACCCGCCACCCGCAGACCGCGACCGTGACCGCGACCACCGCCGCGATGCGCGCCATTAGCAGCACATCCATTACAGTGACAAGATCCTAACTCTTCGCACACCGTTTTATCAAATCGAGTCTCTCCAGACAGATGCAAGACTACGATCAACAGCTCGTGATACAATAGAGAAGCTACATGAACAAACGAAAATAAAAAAAAATAGACATGTGCATTTTGCAGGAGTAGATCTATATACTTATTAGCTAAATAAATCTGATTTTAAAATATTCAGTTCATTATTGCGCTCGAGCTCTAGCGTTGTGACAGCCATAAATGCTAAGGTCAATGTTGTGGAAACATCTGTAATCTCAACTTGGAGCTAAATGACTTTTAGTGTATAGAGTGGTATGATGTAGTCTGTGTAGATCATACGAATCTTCTGGAGCAATAAGATTACCTACATTCTAAAGCTTCTGGTATTATGTTAAATAAGAGGAGACTGGGATTAAGAGAACTGGGAAATACCAGTTTGGTATATAAAATATTGTACAACAGAATTAGTTTTTTATTATTTTGTATTGGATTGGAAATGGCTTGGACCTAGATATTAAATCTGCTATATGTATAAGACAAGTTTGTGTCTAAATGCCTTACATTTTAAAAGCAATTTGTACTGAAATAAGTTGACGACGTTGTATATTTTTTCTTATTTGCTTGCGTCCAAAATAGTTGGAGCAACTACTACCAAAGGATTTAATATTGAAATCCGCTTTTTAAATAAAATATAATAGATATTATATTATTGCCCCTTAATGAATTCTTTGCCGAACAACTATTTTGTTAGTAAAACTACTTTAACTAAAATTATCCCATAATTCACAGACGTTAATTTGACATTCCAAAATACACTTGCATCCTTGACGCGTAAAAACCACATCTGTGAATTTTTTTTTTTTTGTATTTTCACAGATTAATACAGATGGGACACTCCGTAGTTTAGATATGAAGCTACAAGTACGCGGCGAGCCTATCTCACCGGGCCATTTCAGTAGGACTGCCGCGGTCAGAAGGTATAAGAGTTACGCTTGAGAAAGAAATGCAACTTGTTGAATTTAACTAGGTAACGTTAATTAGCGTTGTGCGACCTGAATTGCACTTTATTGTGTCGTAGCAAGAGTCGCTTTTTATTTAAATGATTTTGCGGAGTGTCCTATCCGTATTAATCTGTGGTCTATTCGGATTTAATTTTCAACCATGTGTATCCTGCATTAGCCAATGTATTTTATTATTTTCTCATATGAATTTAATTTAATTGTTTCTTATGAGGTCGCCTTGGTTTTAATTTAAATCATAGTCATCGTAGTTATATCGTATACTGTATTATCCTTTGGGTTCAATCCTTATGTTTTCAATAGGGAAATCTATCAGTAATACTGAAAGGTTAGTCACGTAAGTTTTAAAATATTCTTATTTATGGATTGCTCCATATAACTAGATTATGATGTTAATTTAGCAGTTAATTTAAATAAATTGATGTAATACATAATGCAATCGTTGTTTTGAACTTGTAATGCGCCCCTTTTTTAGCTTTTTTACAGCTTGTTATGGTTTCCCTTTGTACTAGAGTGCACATACCATAGATCTATCATAGAAATGAAAGCAACTACGCATCTTATAAACCCACTGTATAAACCTCGCTTATGACACTGAACCGTGCAAGCCTGTTCTATGTTATTGGGTTTGGTTTCCGCACTTAATCCTTCAAGTGGACCATTGTGCGTGAGCCATAGCGGCCGTCGGGGTTTATTCCAACCAGCCCACCTCCCTCCAGAAGTTGGTCACGGCTTCTGGTCTGTTCAGAACATCTGTTAAAGATTTGGGTGTCCCGAGGGTTTCTGTTCTAATCTGGGCAACGCCTGTGCACTCGAAGAGCACATGCGGAACGGTTTCCTCGGCCTCCATGCAAGCTCTGCACAGAGGACTGTCCGTTATGCCCATTGTGTAAAAGTGTTTGTTCAGCGAGCAGTGTCCTGTGATGGTCCCCGTCATCAGGCGCAGGCCATTCCTATCCAGGCGTAAGAGTCGCCTGGCTAGTTTGCCATCCAGGCTTGGCATAGCCTCCCTGGACTGCCTGCACCCTGGTGCCGAGGACCACCACTCCTCTGCTTTTGTTTGGGTGATCTCTTGCAGCCATCTGCGTAATTGGTTGAAGGGAATGGGTATGATTGGTTCGGACCCATAGACTGACGCACTGGATGCCCTCCTAGCAAGTTCGTCCGCTGCGTCGTTACCCAAAGACCCACTGTGTCCTTTTATCCATTGCAGTGTCACTGTGTTGCGGTTAGATACCGTTGCTCGTTCTAACGCATTGTGACATTCTAGTATTAACCTTTTCACCGCCAAGCACTTCTATAGAAGTTCGGGATTTTCGTGCCACCAGCGCCACAACTTCTATAGAAGTTTTTCATTTTAATTATCTTATTAAAATAAATTTACTGTGATTAAAAGCTTTGTTTCATTTTATTATTTAAGATAGCACTGTCTACTACCCTGTTTTTTATTTTTCTACACAAAATAAGCCCTAGTTTGTCCTAAAATCGGCTAAAACAGAAACTCCGAATTTTGTTACTTTCCTCAGAACGCCAATCACTTCTTATCAAGTTGGCCAGTGATGTGCCGTGAAAGGTTGATTTCACCATTGAAATATTTATAAATACAGAAAGTTACGAATATCGAAAACATTTTGAGGTCAATAAAATATGAACTTAGTTATCTACTTCATTACAAAGGATAGTAGATGAATTTCGACCTTCAGGTAGATGCCGATACGTAATTATAAAGTTGTTACTAATTCTTGTCGATAGTTATTTTCCCATCTCTACAAAACAATTGGTCGTCTTTGCCCCTGTGCGCCACCGAGTGCCACGAACTTCTATAGAAGTTGGTCAGTGACGTCATAGGCGTGCGGCTGTCAAGGTCACTTTGGCATAGTGCAGCACAAAATCGGATTCGCGCGCACGCATCTTTCTTTCTTTCACTTGCAAATAGAAAAATGAGTGAAGAACTTGATTCGGACGAACTTCTGAAAATTTTGCAAGGTGTGGAATCGGACTCGGAGTATTTTGTGGAGAATATTGAACCAGAAGATAAGATAATTTAAAAAAAAAACAATTCAAAATTCTGCCACTTAGATACCTACGGTAAAAACGTTGACTGAAGTTATTAAAAAAAACACAGGAATAAACAAAAATAGAAGAAAGAAAGACCATAGACCCCATCCCTGATCAGAATCGAATTCAACGTGCCCTCAGTGCCAATAACTTGATATGAAGTTAAAGAATGAGATCATGAAACAAATAGAGATGTACCCCATTCCTTATAGTTCTAATTGAGTTATGTATTAGTTTCTTTGATACTCATAAATTATACTGTTTTTTCTTATTAAGGATACTGTGAAATAAAACAAATCTGGAAATATTTAATCAGTTTTTGTTTATATTCGTAAAATCAACTTTAAATCTTAACTTTACGCGTACAAATCTTATTCATCGATATGACGATATCCCCATCACTACTGTTTACTGTATATTTAGTTATACATTTATAGCTTGGCGCTCGGCGAGGCATTGCGTTTTGTGTACGTTGGCGGCGAAAAGGTTAATCTTGAAGTAATATATTTTTTCTCTAAGGTTTGGAGTACTGAGGCACTGTCGGAGAGTATACGTATATGGGTATCCGTAACTCTCCTGGCCTCTATGGCATACGCCGCTTGAATAATGCCCACACATTCCGCCTGGTAGACAGTGTTGAACATTCCCAGCGGGCTGGATATGTTTATGTTGAGGTCGTGCGAGAAAACTCTGGCACCGGTTCCGGAGTCGGTCTTTGACCCGTCAGTGTAAACCCTCAGCTCGTTCGGGCCCGAGTGGTCACGCTGTTCTTCCGTGAGTATTATGTTGTAATGTTTTTTAAAATAATGTTGTTTCGGGGCTCTGTCGCAGGCTGATGCCATCATTGGCCGTTTTTTGATCGCATCCTCCCTAATGCGTATGTGTTTAACCCTGGAGTCTTTGCTCAGGTTTCCGGTTATATTGAGCGTAAAGGCGGCCAAGGCTGCCTCCTCCCTCACAATCAGATGTAGTGGAGGCAGTCCAAGCATTGCCTGTAGTGCGGCCGTAGGTGCGGTTCTCATGCAGCCAGTGATTGCCACACAGGCTAATCGCTGTAGTTTTTCGAGATCTTTCCGGGTTGTGCTCAGGTCTGTCCTGGGCCACCAGACTAGTGAGCCATAAGTAATGATCGGTCTGATAACTGCGGTGTATAGCCAGTAAGTGACCTTGGGGTTAATCCCCCAGTTCCTGCCAAGCAGTCTCTTACACTGCCACAGGGCTATGCTGGCTTTTGTGGTGATGTAATTCGTATGTCTAGCCCAGTTCAACTGTTTGTCCAAAAAGATGCCCAGGTATTTGGTTTCAGTCGATAGGCTTAGGGTAGTTCCAAAGAATCGTGGTAGTTGTAGTGTTGTCAGCTTCCTCTTTTTTGTAAAAATAATCAGCTCGGTTTTGGTAGGGTTCACTGATAGTGTATGTTTATTGCACCAGTCCTCTACTATCTTCAAGGCCTGACGCATGAGATTACATAGAGTGTTTTCGTGGGTGCCGTTTATTATTATGGCTATGTCATCAGCGTAGCCAACAGTAAAATATCCTTTATCATTGAGTGTCATAATAAGGCTGTCTACCAGGTTCCATAGCATCGGAGAAAGGACGCCCCCTTGCGGGCAGCCCTTTGCTACAATGGCCCTTGTAGTGTCGTTCACTGTCACTTGTACAGCTCTCAGTTTGAGCATGTTTGTGATCCAGCCACTCAGGTTTGAGTCTATGCCGTGTCTATCTAGGGCCATGCCAATACTGTTGAACATGGTCTTGTCGAAGGCACCCTCAATGTCAATGAAGGCGGCCAGTGCTGAGCATTTGTGGTCCACTGCGCACTCAATCTTGGAAACCACAGTGTGTAGTGCAGATTCCGTTGATCTGCCAGTGGAGTACGCATGCTGTTGTTTATGTAGTGGTTTTATCCTAAGAGGTCCATCTCGGATGTATCTATCACATAGTCTCTCGAGGGTTTTCAGTAAGAAGGATGTGAGGCTTATAGGCCTGTAAGACTTGGGTTGTGTATAGTCAGTCTTTCCAGGTTTGGGTATGAAAATGACCTTCACTTCGCGCCATGCGAGGGGTATATATCTAAATGCTAAGCAGGCGCGGTAGATTTCCACCACCCATGGCATCAGATGATCTACCCCCCACTGCAGTAAGGCTGGGAAGATGCCATCCAGTCCTGCGGACTTGTATGGCTGGAAGGTATTTATGGCCCACTTTATTCGGTCTTTTGTTACTATATTGTGGGCTCTAGTCCAATCATGATCCGTTGGGGTCCATTCTGGTTCAGCCCCCCACGTCCTGTCCTCCAAGAGTTTACAGTTTGGGAAGTGAGTCTCCAGAAGGACCTTACTGGTTTCTTGGTCGATTAATGTATATGAATTATCGGGTTTTTTCAGCGTGCCAAGGGTTCGGTCCTGATCGGTTGATAGGATCTTCCTTACCCTCGCAGCTTCGTTGTTCGTCTCAATGGATTCGCAGAATTTACGCCACGCAGTTCTCCTGGCGGTTCTGATCTGCTTTTTGTATGTGTATTGGGTTTCTTTATATATTTCCCAGTCATCCGGGAGTCTAGTGTTTTTAGCTCTGTTGAATTGCTTACGTAGTGCATTTCTGAGTTTGCTAAGTTCAGCGTTCCACCAAGGGTTTCTCTCGCCCTTGAGTTGTGGCGCTCTTAGCTTGCAGCATGCATAGTAAGCTTCGGTTAGATATTCTGATAATTTTGTCACGGTATATTCTAATTGTGCTTGGTCTTTTATGGTTATTTGTGATAGGTGCCTAGCTAGTAGTGAGGCTAGTAGGCGTTTATACCCTGGAACATTGGTGCGCCGTGGGTTGCGTCTCGGTTCTGGTTTCCTTGTGTTGGCTGTTAGTGTAAATCGGATCCTTCTATGGTCTGAGCAAGAGGGCTCGTCTGATACGTGCCAATTTGTGATAAGGTTTGTCGCGTTTTCTGTAGCAAGTGTCAGGTCTATGATTGTTTGACCTCGAACTGTGACCCAAGTGGGTTCTGAGCCGCGGTTAACAATGTTAAGGTTAGTAGAGAATAAATATGTGGATAATACCTCTCCTCTGGGGTTCGGTGCGTCGCTGCCCCAGAGCGGGTGATGGGCGTTCGAGTCAGTGCAGATGATTAGGTCAAGTTTGGCGTGCTCGCAGTGCTGCACCAGGTCGGCCATCTCTTTCGGAGGGCAGTCTGCGTCCTCCCCCGGCATGTATACCGAGGCCAGTACTATGTCTGGGATGTCACCTGCAGTCTGGAGCCTGACAGCTGTCAAGTCTCTGGAACAGAATTGGGTGAGTGGTGTGCTGGGAATATGTTTGGGTATGTATGCGCATGTTCTTGGTTTGTCTGAGCTGTGTGTGTTGAGGATTAGCTTACCTCCGATGTTACCGAGGCCACATATTCTGTTGTTCCTGATCCATGGCTCCTGGATCAGTGCAATGGTTTGGGGCTTTACCTCCAGTGCCCTGCGTAAGCTAGCTGTGGCAGTTTGGCTGTGCTGGAGGTTGGTTTGGATAATATTGAGGGGTGATGACGGCGGTGGGGTAGAGTTAGTCGGAGCTGGATCCATCGAACGATTTTCCCTCTAACTCTACCCTGTTCTGGTCTTCATGTGGGTCACCCGGCGACGAGGCTAAGAGCTGCTCGCTCCAGTCGGGTGATGCAGTCGGTGTGGGGTCTATGTCGGCCATTGCCGCTCTGGCCATGTCCTCCTCAAGTTGGGCAATGGCCGCGTCATTCGTCTGTGTCGTCGGTTGTGGCGTCTGTGTGTCCGTGCTGTCAGTCTGGATGTCAGAGGGTTGGGTCGTGGGCCAGAAGCGTACGTATATCGACCCGAGTAGGTACGATATTCGTCGCTCCCGGGCCAAAACCCTTTCAACCTCCTCCGGTGGCACACCCAGGGTCAAAAATGTCCCATAGTTGTCACCACCGACGGCTGTTGCCCTGTAGAGTGACCATCTGGCGATGTCGTACCAAGTATTCTGGCGAACCAGAATATTCTGGAGTCGAGCTACGTCACCTCGGTATCGAGGGACGAAAAGCGAGGCTCGGGCACGAGTGGGTACGTCAGACTGTTTCAGTACTGTCAGTGTAAGGTCAGTGTCAGGTAGTCTAATCTTGGGTACGTTCTGGGTCAACCATGCTAGGGCATTGTCGTCCTCGCACCACATCTGCACCGTGCCCTCCGCTACCCGTGGGTATCCGCGAAAGGCCGGGAGTGGTGTGGTCGCGTCAGTGTCCATCAGCATGTTCTCGAGGTTAGTCTTTATGTAATCGGCTTCCTCTTTTGTCAGGTCTTTGGAGGGGGGAGGAAAGCAGATTGCTACGGCCAGCCTCGCAGGGATATCCTTCGTGGCCCGCGCGTAGGTTCTCCGCTCTCCCTGAGCAGAGTGGACCCTCACACGTTTTGCGTCCCCTTGGATCGTGCTCGGAGAAGCCGTGTCGTCGGGGCGCTCCCTCTTTACCGGCCCCGGACCGCTTCGTCCTGGCTGCGGCTTTGAGGTGCTTGGCAAGGTGTTGGCTGCCAAAAAAACTCCTATGTGAGGCTCCAGCCCGCCTTTTCCTCCTATGTCTGGGTCGAGTTCGGTCTTGGGTTCTATCAGGGTCTTGAGGTCGGCTGGCTACCCCGGCATGCTCTGTCATCGGGGACTTTTCGCGCCGGGTATTCCCTACACGGACTTGTCCCCGCCCACGTGTTTCCGCGTCCGGCCGCTTTTCGCGCTGGGTGTCCCCTTCGCGTACTTGCAAATTGGTGCCGCGCTCTTCAGCGCGGCCGGCTGCTGAACAAGCGCCAACAACCCAGGCTGCTGAACAAGCGCCAATAACCCAGACCACGGCTGCGACTACCGCGCCAATAGACCCTACTCCGGCTGCGACTCACGCGCCGTCCACGAGCCTCTGGCAACAGAGTATCGTGAGGAAGAGTGTTACATATAACCCTGACAATGACCAAGACCAAGCACCCATTACGAGCCTGGACAGCGAGCTTCGCACGTTGGCATCCCAACGTGAGAGGATCGAGGCCATCATAGGTACTGTCTACTTGCTTGTACCAATGTATGGAGAAATTGAAATTGAAGAGAAATTGCGACTAATTAGCGACTAAATTTGGGAGAAAACAGATTTTCGCTAGGTGCCCTAGTTTTTGAGATATAAATGTGGGCAAGCTGCGGAGATTCTCCCCAGGTCAGTCACCTAGAAACGCTTATAAACTTTTGAACCAGTGACCGACTGATTCCGACTAATTAGCGACTAAATTTGTGATAAAACAGATCTTCTCTAGGTGCCCTAGTTTTTGAGATTAAATGTGGCCAAACCGGGGAGGCTCTTTCCAGCTTGGCCACCTAGAAATGCTTATAACTTTTGAACCAGTGACCGATAAATTCTGATCTTTGGCGACAAATTTCGACTAAATAGCGACTAATTTGTTGTGTTATCAAAATTAAAATCCCTGATGGTGGCCATGCCAGTGTCAGCCACACTGTACTGAGGTAAAGATAAACCATTCGACCACAATACTATTGTGTGAGAGGAACAATTTATTCCAAAATTTGCGTGCGACGATTTTACTGTAAACTGGACTCGTCGCCCCACTTAGAGGTCCACTAATCGTGCGATCAGGGGGCCGTGTCACTGACTCTGGCAGGGCCACCATCAGGGATTTTAATTTTGAAAACGTAAAAAATTAGTCGTTAATTAGTCGAAATTAGTCGCCAAATATCAGAATTAGTCGGTCACTGGTTCAAAAGATATAAGGGTTTATACACTTATTATTATTAGCCTCCTCTACGTGGTGGAGAAAATTAATCGTTAACGAAGAACAAATAGATCAGCGTATTCGATTACATCTTCGTAAATTGTTTTCATTGATACAAGATAGAAAGAATGTAATTGGTTATTGATTTTGGATACCTAAATAAAATCAACCTAGAGGGCGATCCACTTTATATATTTTTAGAAAGACCTAATAACAAACATATTTCCCCGAAGGGTTAGGCAGGGCTGTACCAAATAATGTGGGCGTACTTACACCCACATTATTTAGTAATGCAAAAGCGAGTTTAGGCGAGCGTTGTGACCATCATTGATACTAGGATGGGTTTTCTGCTGCTGCCATTTCAGTCAATTCCAGTGTTGACGTAAATACAATCTGTGCGGGTTAAACAACGGCTGTTCACCAAAGGATAAATCATAAAGATTATAAAAAAATCATTTTATTACGTGGTAGAGGCACATAATAAAATTATTTTCCTCTCGGAAAGGCGTCCTGTACAGCCTTTCCTAAAAGGGTCAGTTTAGTCTAATGTAAGGTGGGATCCTTCAGGGTACTATGATTTAGGCACATTGGTTTTACACTTAGGTTTTACATGTCAACGTTTTTATTCCGGTTCCGTCGCCGGTTTATTTGTTCTCTAACTAGGTAGTCATTTAGATTCGAGAATTAGGAGAACGTGATTTTCTATTGACGTGAAAACGTCTTTTCACTCGGTGTACTGGTGGTAAGTTCAATATTTCTGACCGACAAAAACATGTAAGATTTCAACCGCTATTATCTACGAGACTTTAAATTCTAGAGTAATGGTTGAGCGTTCAAAAGATACCTAGATCATATTTGTAAGAATTTTGACACGTGATATAATTTGCCTATGACGTCACAACGCCAGTGCACGAGCATGCGCGCGATCCTCTAATTTTCACTATATGTTGAAATTCCAATTCATATAGCGCAAAACGTGTTTATCTAGAACGATGATTCTGGTGTCGTTGACACAAGAGTTGTCAAAGCACTATCAGCCGATCTATTATATAAAAGAGAGCTTCAAATGAGCTGCCCTGGTCCAGTCTATGGTACAGAGCGAGAGTGCAGCTCCTTCTGCGAAGCAGTAATGCTCGAGAAGGAGGAGACTGAACGCGTGAGGTAGAGGCAATCTTTGCGCCCTCACGCCCCTAGTCGCCGCAGGAGACGCCTTGGGCGTCAGGAATTGAGAGCCGATTCCCGGCCACCATAAGCGCAGGCTTGCGGATGGCGAGCAATGGGTAGTTCGCCGTCCCGTAAGGACCAGGCCCGGGTCGACGGTGCGTTGTGTTTCACGCGCGCCTCAAAGAGACGTCAGCAATAACTGATGGGGTCCGCTAGGACCGATGCCTGCCAGGGTCGCGGGTTGTTTGAAAGAGTTACCGTGGCCCTGGCACAGGCAACTGAAGGAACACGGGTGGGTTTTAGTCAGTAAAAGTCTGACACGCCCTCCCGCTCCGCCCAGAGCGGGAGAAGTTCCAAAAAACAAAGCATAAAAAAGGACCTACAAAGAAATAACAGAAATATTGGCCACCGTAGGGTTAAATAAAACCGGGCAAGAGCGAGTCGGACTCGCGCACCGAGGGTTCCGTACTAACCTACTTCCCACTTAATATTATAAATGGCAAACTTTATGAGGATGGATGGATGGATGTGTATTACTCTTTCACGCAAAAACTACGGAGCGCGTATTCATGAAATTTGGCACACAGATAGTTTATAACCTGGATTAACACATAGGATACTTTTTATCCCGGTATTCCTACGGGTTCAAGACTTACGCGAGTGAAACCGCGAGGCGCTTTTATATATATATAATATAAAAAAGTGTGCTATTTACAGACATCGTTTTATTTTTCCTGTAATCTTTACATAAACTTCTATCACACAGAATAATTTCAGATTTTTCATGAAAACTTCGGAGATAAGAGGAAGAACGGTATTTTTATTTACATTTTGCATCAAAACTCGAAAACTAAAAAAAGAGAAAAAATGTTCGAGAATGTGCAAACAGCGTTCTTTCTTAGGTTACCCCATATGCCTTTTTTTTTGTCGTGGAGAAATGCTCTCATGCATACTGCACTACCACGGGGAGATAGTGCAGTTATATGGAACTCCAACCCACTAAAACTCCACGGTGTCCTCCTCTGCTGCTTGTGCTGGGAACACGGGCACGCGTTAGCACTCACCGCGAACCCGCCGCGGCTGTTTGTCACCGGACCCTCCATCACCGGCGCTCAAGAACACGTTGCACGCCGTGACCATCCCATGGACCAAACCAGCACGTGGGCGTTAGACGACCCCGTGTCTAAGCACCCTTGATCCCCCTGCGACCAGTCAGGTCAGTGGCGCGGCCGCCTACCACTTCGGCCGCAGAGGGAGAGCGGCCAACGAAATAACGACACTCCTCCTCCCCTGCGGCCCCACCACGTCCGCCATCAGACGGTGGCGACCCCGTCATGGCCACGGAAGATCCTCGTCGGGTTCCTCTTCGATTCACCATGGGCCACGACTACTGAGCCCCGCCTCGACAATGCGGGAACCCACCTGGTAAGACCCCACATGCCCTAGTAGCCCCACTTCGAATTTTTAAGCTCCTTTTCGGTCCCTGTTGCAAAAAAAAAATGTTTCTTTCTTATTTGCAAGATAGTTGGGCAAACGTCATCTAAAACTATTCCAAAATTCAAATTGATAGCATTAGTAGTTCTTAAGATATCTAGCTGTGACAGACAGACAGACAGACATACTGAGTCGCACCAAAAGGGTTCCTTTTTACCATTTTGGTATGGAACCCTACAAATCATAATTATGAAGCTGACAATAGCAAAATAATTTCAGATGTCGTCGCATAAATCGTCCGTAAATCTACTCAGAAACGAAACAAATCCTAGCCGAAGAAAGCATGCATCATTAGGAATGCAAGGATCCTAAAAAATCTAGTGCCAAGCAGTGCTAAGTAATTACAATAGCTACGGCAGTGTCAGAAACCGTAAGAAAACAGCTGGGACCAAACGTTTTCACGAAAACAAACGGTGAGGACTTGAACGGCGCCTTCTTATTTTTTTCAATTGCGAGGTGAGTGACCAAAGTACGTAGGTAATTAAGCGTAACCGAAACGATCAACTGCAATCAATTATAATTTTAGTAATATTGTCAATCGCTTCAATTGCATTTGGTAGACGATCAATTTGCTCATCAATGTGTATCAATCACGTAAGCATTGTCAGTTTCAATTGATCGTTTCGGGGACCCCTTAGAAATCTTTCTGACGAAGTGTTTTAGTTTTTATGGTTATTGAGTAGAGTCTAGATTTTTTTAAAACAAAAATTGACATTAAGCCAATTTTCTGAAAAAAAAAAAAAACTTTCCGTTCAAAGGATTAGTATTGCATTAAAGGAGATGTTCCAAAATGTATGGACCTTGGGCCAGGTACGTGTACACTATACCATAAAAATAGGGAAATATATTTAAAACAGTTCTCAACTGTCCAAATTAATTTAAAATGGCTATGTTTGCTGATAAACCACAATTGAAATTGCAACACACAACAAAAACCCGTCATGGGGGTAAGCTGTCATTTTGATTGATTAATGACGTTTGACATCTAGAAGATAACTGAAGTGACACTGTTGTGACAGCTGACAGTCCTTTTTCTATGATCAATGGTCGATCTATGATTTACAGTCATTGTTTTTATGCACAGAGTAACTAAATCTGTGAGACGCCATGTTGAAAGTAGATAAAAATAATTGATAAATATCAATTCCCTACCAGAACAGTATACATTTAAATGAATTATCTGTATTTTTTCCGAATTCTACGGATTGTTCTCGTTTTTTTGAGGTAGTGTACACAGACCTGGCCCATTTTGAAACATCTCCGTTCTATTCTGCTTGACACGTTTCCCGGCTATTTCAGGAACATAAAACAGTTAGGTACAAAACTTTTAGGTTTCGTGACAAATTGTGCTACTGCAGCCTACACGGATACTCGTACCAAACTGTTACTTTTTAAAGTTAGAATCACACGATCGCACATAACCAGAATAAAGCGTCACACACGAAAAACTCGCTTCCAATCGGTCCACCGACAGGAGTCCGTAACTAGGTACCCACTTGTAGTGAGGATAAACAGCGGGGTAATTGCGTATCACACTGACAATTTCAAAAGCAATGCCTTTTATATTGACAATGTAAGTTCTACATACATTGAGTTATTTACGTATACGTTGTCGTGTAGACGAATTTTTCAGAATATGAAGGTTTGGATTCGGAATTCCCATCAAAATCCTATAAATTGTGATAAACAGTTCTACGAACGAATATAGCACGTTTCAGCTTGTGTATCCCTGGGTTGAAACGCCTTATATTATTTTGTACTGACGTCAGTTCGTTTCTCAAAACTAAGGAAGGGATAGGGAGGTCGCCTCAGGGATATACCTAGTTATTTGTTACTGTTTCTATAAATATGCCAAAATCTCTAATGGATATCTCCTGGGGCTGTTTTTATTGGAAAAAAGATGTATCGATGGGTAAAGGGAAGAATAAGTAGGAACACCTACTGATCAAGTCTGACTACCAGTCTTACCAACGGGTATCGTCTTACCCAGTAACTGGGTTGTGGAGGTCTGATAGGCAGTCGCTCCTGTTCTGTTGGGCACGCCCCATATGCCTGGAGGCTTTTATTTAGGTATAAAGTTATGTTTACATTTTTAGTTTTGGATTTTAATTAGTAGTATAGTTTTCGATTTTTTTTTGTTGGTAGGTATATTGGCGTGGCTCGTGGCTAAATAATAACAGCCGCAAGGATCGATCCATCAGGTACGCTTGCCGGGGTTGGTTCGTAGATGGGTCTTCATCTTTACATACCGAAACTCCTCCGTGCCTCGGATAGCACGTTAAGTCGTTGGTCCCGGCTGTCATTCGTGGATCTTTGGCAGTCGTTACGGGTCGTCAGAAGCCCGAAAGTCTGACAACCAGTCTTACTAAGGGGTATCGTATTACCCAATAACTGGGTTGTGGAGGTCAGATAGGCAGTCGCTAAAATACTAGTATTCAACTGCACCCGGTTAGACTAGAAGCCGACCCCAACATAGTTCCCAAGTTGGGAAAAGGCTAGGCGGATTGATTGATTGATATTGGCGTGTGCTAGCTGACTTATGGTAAATAATTTAATTTAATGTTTTGTGTTGCGTAATGTACTTAAATTAATTTGCGTACTATTGTAAATATAAAATCATTTTTTTTTAACTGAAGAGTCAGCTGTGCTGCTGGGAGTTTGTTGCGTCACTTCTTCTCCCCAGCTAAAGCACTAGGAAGTGGGGAAGGGCGGGCGTTTTGGGGGACTGTCTTATGTAATTTTGACGTTAGAAAATTGCTGATTGTCAGCCTAGTTTGAATAAATGTCTTTTGTATTTGAATTCATTTGCTCCATGTAAAATACTGTTATTCAGCTACATTAGGTTAGACTGGAAGCCGACCCCAACATAGTTGGGAAAAGGCTAGGCAGATGATGACAGCTACTGTTAACTTCAGTAACAGCACAGATTTTTTATTTGTGATGGGTTGCTCTTGAGTTTTGTCTAGGTCAGAGATTAATACAGATGGGACACTCCGCAATTGAGGTATGTAGCTACAAGTACGCGGCGGGCTCGACTTGTCGGGCCAATTCAATTTTCCAATTCAAATTCAATGCGGGCTGCCGCGCACCGGCCGGCTCGCACGGTCAGTTCGATACTCATTCACACGCCGAGTCGTAAAAGAAGACAACCCTAATGAATCAGAAGGTAAAGGAGTTACGCGATAGAAGAGAGGCAACTTGTAGGTGAATATAACTGTAGGTAATAAGCGTTGTACGACCTGAATTGCACATGTCGCTTTTTATTTAAATGATTTTGCGGAGTGTCCTATCTGTATTATTCTGTGGTAATAGTAGTAGTAGTAGGTGGGACTTGATCAGCCCACTGATCGCCACGTGTCAAAAGGCTTTTGAGATACGGGAAATTGGATAGTGAGATGGCTGTTATTTTAAATTCACTTCATCTGCCTAGCCTTTTCCCAACTATGTTGGGATCGGCTTTCAGTCAAACCAGATGTAGCTAAATAACAGTTTACACGTTCAGATTTACAGATAGAGCAGATTTTACATGGTTGTCAGACTTTCCGGCTTCTAATGACCTGTAACGACTGTCAAAGATCCACGAATGACAGTCGGGACCAACGGCTTAATTTTTAAATTATCTCATTTTTTATATAATTTGTCAGTTTAAACGAGGGATGTATTCAAACCCACAATAGTTCATGCTTACATGATACTAATAATAATATGAACAAAATAAAAATACTGATAAACAACAGACAAAACCCTACCAAAAATTTCGCAAAATGTGTCGCAACGTGTATGCACCCTTGCGCTAGCGATTGGGAAACATCTCTCGGTACAAATTAATGGCTCCTCGCACACTATCATTAGATAACGTGTAGGCACGAACCATTCCAATATTCTTCATTGGAATATTGATAAAACGTCATTTTTATTTATTCAAATGACACATTTATCGCGAAGTAAGCGGGGTTGCTTAAAGGGATACGCGGAAGCGCAATTAGTCATGTGGACATAACGGCGCACTCGCATAGACTGCGGTCAGCGCGGGAGGGGAGTGTGTCCTGTCGGTGCATCGGAGACAACACAAAGGGAAGGGGCGGAGTTTGCGCACGGGCTTTTGTTTTCGGCAGGATCGGCACGTGTTTTGCCGCGTGGTTACTTTACTGTTTACAAGTACACTTATTGCATGCTCAGTGTTCATGAATAATGTATTTTATTGGACAATTACGTCACAAATTAAGCTTATAGGTTTTTTACATATTTGAGGCAAATACCCTCCCTCAAAAAGTCCCTCGTTTAACCGAACATACTGTATAGGTTCTTTCATGTGTTTCGAGGTGCACTAGAATATAAATATTAATGAAACGACCCCTAAAGAATTTAAAGTTAGGACTTTGTCCAGGCGCGGTTACTTGGAGGAGCAACTGGTGCAGCTGGGTTTCGAACAACCTTTATTTTCTCCACCACATACATATAAATTAGACAAACATAGTTTTATAACCTGTATTTTTACTTTGTACACAGTATATTACAAAGATATATGTAAAAGGGGACAAGGGCAAGACAGGACAGTGATGATCCTCGAAAAGGGGACACATTGTTGAGATTACGGATTACGGCAAAAAAGGTATCGAAGGTTTTTTTAAATGGCCTTTCACGGCTTGGGCCATCAACCCTCCCCCTCGTCTCCCAGAGAGAAACATTTACCCCCCCTTGAGCCCTAAAGATTATCACCTAGATCCGCGCCTGACTGTCAACAAAGTCGCGGTGAATTGAAAGTTAATTTAAAATAGGTTCCTTTTTTCAATTATGCCGATAGGTAATTAGCAGTGATCGGATAATCGGACGCTTATATACTTAACCTTCTTCCCATGAAAGAATAATATGGGCATTCCTTTCTGAATAAATAATTAATCCCGGGTTCCCGGGATTGAACAATTTTGTAAAAACAACTATAACAAACTTAATGAAATTATAGCAGTGGTCATTTGTATTTAGTATCTTTATTTTATTCAAAACAAATGGATTATCAATAAAAAATGATAATGTGTTCAATGTGGTCAAGTAGTGGAAATTGATTTATCTATCTAATAGATTAGTGATCGAATCGACTAATTTATTTTATGTTATAAATACAGAAGGGATTTTGAAAGGCATGCCCGTATTATTCTTTCGTGGGAATAAAAGTGAAGTATAGATATACAGTGTGAGTCTTTATAATGTGCACATATTAGGTTGGGGAAAAAGTCTTTTCGCATTATAGTATGTATGAACTTGTAATAAAATCTCTTTGGCTATACTATTTGTATCTGGCTGGTTTTGGTATCATTGAAAGTTTAAATTTTAAAGAACATAATTCCAAATTCAAATTAGGAAAATGTGTGATTTTCATTTGTTTTTCGTACCGTCAAGATGAGTGAATCTAATGAAGAAATTCGATACATTTTAAAATTTTACTACAAAAAATCTTTTTAGCAAAAAATAAAACCGACTTCTAAAACAAAACACTACAAAGTGAAAAATAACTTTAATTTCGGAAGTCGGTGTCTTTGGTTTTGTATTTTCGTTTTTTGCCACCGACTTCCGAAGTTAAAGTTATTTTTCACTTTGTAGTGTTTTGTTTTAGAAGTCAGTTTTATTTTTTGCTAAAAAAATTTTATTTTTCACTTTTTAGTTGTGGAACCTACCCCACACAAATTCGAATACATAATTGAGCACAATAATTGTAGATATAGCCATGTAAATAACAGTGATAGGAAGTTATTAAAACACCATCACAACATCCATATAAAATAAGTGGGAAATATACGCATTATTGAAGCTAACTCAAAAACTCCTCGAGCAAAGTTAATAAAATTTATATGGGACCACCTCGGAAGTATACCCTTTCAAACAAAAAAAGAATTTTCCAAATCGGTCCATCCGTCTTTGAGTAATCGCGTAACAAACATACAAAAAAAAAAAAAAACATACAGACGAATTGATAACCTCCTCCTTTTGGAAGTCGGTTAAAAAAGGTAAAACTGCAACGCAAGCCGCGAAAAAAAATTGCGATGTTTATGGACCTAGTGTAGTGTCTGTGAGAGTAGCACAAATTTGGTTTAAGCGTTTTCAATCCGGAAATTTTGATGTCAAAGATGCACTTCGCTCTGGTCGCCCTATTACGGATAAAATGGATGCCATTTTTGAAAAAGTGGAGCAAGATCGGCATATCAGTAGTTACGACGTAGCTGAAGAACTGGAAATTGACCACAAAACAGTTTTGGCGCATTTGAAAAAAACTGGGTACACAAAAAAGCTCGACATTTGGGTACCTCACGAGCTCACTGAAAGAAACCTAATGAACCGTGTACTCAATTGTGATTCTTTATTACGACGTAATGAAACCGAACAATTTTTGAAGAAGCTGATAACTGGTGATGAAAAGTGGATCACGTATGACAAGAACGTGCGAAAAAGGTCGTGGTCAAAGACCGGTCAGGCTTCACGGACTGTGGCGAAACCCGGGTTAACTCGCAACAAGGTGATGCTGTGTGTGTGGTGGGATTGGAAGGGCATTATTCATTATGAGCTGTTACCACCAGGCAGGACCATCGATTCTGAACTCTACTGCGAACGACTGATGAGATTAAAGCAAGAAGTTGAGAGAAAGCGGCCGGAATTAATCAACAGAAGGGGTGTGGTTTTTCATCATGATAACGCTAGACCTCACACATCTTTAGCCACTCAGCAAAAATTAAGAGAGTTTGGCTGGGAGGTGTTAATGCATCCGCCGTATAGTCCTGACCTTGCACCTTCAGATTTCCACCTGTTTCGGTCTCTTCGGAATTCTTTAGGCAGTGTCAGGTTAACATCATGAGAGGACTGCCAAAACCACTTGTCGCGGTATTTTGACCAGAAGTCCCAAAATTTCTATAGCAATGGGATCATGTACCTACCTACAAGATGGCAAAAAGTTGTCGAACAAAATGGTACCTACATACTTTAGTTAAATGTAAATAAACTATATTAAAAAATGTTTTGAATTTTCTTAAAAAATGCGAAGAAACTTTTTCCCCAACCTATTATATAATAAAAAGGTAGGTAATGGGGGCGTATTATTGAGAAATTTTACGGTTATTGTAAAAATTGATTTAAAAAAAAAAGCTTTTTTGCTAAAAAAAACATGTTTATTTTCAATTAAGGGTAGTTTTGTTTCACTATTTTCATTTTATGAGGACGCCTAATTGCTTCCAATCATTATGGAGTTTGTTTCATCGCGATAGATGATTCAGTTTAATAGTTACACCGTTTTGTTTACACTGGGGTCACAGTAGCGGACAATTTTTTTAAAAATTCCATGAATAATATAAAAAAATATTTAGATTTTTTTATATATTTTTTCCGTCGAATTAAGCATAGATTCCCTCATTTCGATATGTGCACATTATAAATACACACTGTATTAGCGCCCGATTATCCGATCACTGGTAATTCAATCTATTTGTGCGGCGTGGACTTCTAATCGAAATCGAGGGAACTCTTCAAATATTATAGGCACACCTATAGCGATTTGGATATTTTTTATAGTAACTCGTGCATTTGCTCTCAGAAAGCACCATTTAGCGAAGTAGAACTTATGATGAAGACCACAGATGGCCACCGGAATTACTCAACTATACCTAAGTATTTCACGGGTTGCGATTCGAGTACTTTAATATGGTTTCTAAGTAATTTATGCTCGTCATTAGAAACTAATCCACTAAAAAGTGAAAAATGACTAATTTCAGAAGTCGGTTACAAAAAACTAAAATACAGATCCAAAGACACTGACTTCCGAAATTAAAGTTATTTATCACTTTGTAGTGTTTTTATTTGGAACTCGGTTTTTTTTTTGTAAAAAGTTTTTTTACACACTGTATAGAATCTACGTGTGGCAGTAACAAGCAGTCGCGCAACCAACATGACTGACTAATCTCTTTCCCAAACCATATATTTTTTTGGAAGACGGTTGTTGTTCTTTTGTAAAATGTTTTTTTTTTATTTCACTATTTATGAATTTTGTATTTTAAGATAAATATTTACTTATGATTTAGCACCAACGAAGAAAGAAAAAGAAAAGGACCATATTTTTATTATATTTTTGTAGCCCTGAAGTAGGTGCTGTAAAGAGCCGGATGGGATCTTTACTTATTTCTGGATCTAGGCTGATTAAATAATAAACTGTTCACGTTATACTGTGATATATATTTAAAAGATTTTTCTATCTTACTATTTAAAAGTAGCTATTTATCCCTGGCGGCTGAGCTCTGATGTCTCCTAGAACAAAACTCAAAACGCCTTCTTTAAAAAGTGACCGTTCGAATGTCAAAGATACACAGGGGCTTGAATGAAACCTCTACAGTACCTACTGTACTACACGTGACCAAAACAATTAGGCGCATGACAGCTATGAAGTTATTGGAACTAGGGAGGGAACACGGGAACGGTGATTGATATTGTAAGTATTACTGCCGATAGCGAGTATACGACTGCACGTCACTACGGGAAGCGCGGGGAGAGTATCGGGGTGCGGGTGCCGAAACCGAATTCCTGTCATGCGCCTAATTGTTTTGGTCAAGTAGTTACTACTACTTCAGTACTACAGTACTCTGTAGGTACCTATTTCTTTTCGTATTTTCTCTTTCTGTAAGTACACAAGGAACTACACCGTACTTCATACCAGTTTATGTAGGTACCAGTGTACCTACTAAATAAAGAGTAGTCTCGAAGTCACGTCTTCCTTTATTGACAAAAACGTGTCTCGTTTGAAGATCCCAAACGGGGAGTACTGCGGACCGATCGCTTGGCAAGCAAACTTACGGGTAAGAATCTGAATAAGCAAATTATATTCTGATCGTCGTATTTCTTCTAACTTTATAATCTTAATGTTTACATACAAGTGTGATTTTATGTCCTAACATAAGTTTTCGTTTGTAAACATCAATCTGCCTGCCTAACATTTTCCCAACTAAGTTAGGATCGGCTTCCAGTCTATCCAGATGCTGAATACCAAAGAGCGACTGCCTATCTGACCTCCACAACCCACTTACTGGGTAATACGATACCCCTTGCTAAGACTGGTTGTCAGACTTTCGGGCTTTTGACGACCCGTAACGACTGTCAAAGATCAACGAATGACAGCCGGGACCACCGGCTTAACATGCTTTCCGAGGTACAGAAGAGTCTCGGTATGTAAAGATGGTCACCCATCCACGGACCAACCCCGGTAAGCGTAGCTTAACCTGATGGATCGACCCGTGCGGCTTTTGCTTACTTAGCCACGAGCTCCTCATTTATAAACACAGTTTTGAAATAGGCAATTGGCACAATTTTTTATCTTTTTTAATTTTTTATTTGAGATGGGTTTGCTTTCCAGGTCAGAGGTGACAGAGACAAAGTCGATGATGGAGTGAGCTTGCCCAGAAGAAAGCTGTTCACTCTCACTTTGACAAATCTACATTATTTGTTGAACTTCTTCAACATCAAAAACTCAAACACAAAGCATTTATTTCAAAGAAACCAATTACAGACACTTATGTATCGTCAAAGGGTCGGTCAGACAGACAGATGAAGCTGCCTATTCCAAAGCATAGTAGGTTCTTATGGAGAAGAACGCATAAGAAACTCCACCAACTCTAAATAATTAATAATTTGCCCTTTCACGATCATTTTGCGGCCAAATTGACGGCACCGCATTCCAGGAAACGAAACTTTAAGCCATAAAGAAAAGAGGCCCAGAGAGACATTGCGTTTTCTTATAAATATAGGATGAGAAAATACACGTGCCCATCTTTATATCCTCCATGTATTGTTTCATCATACCAATAAAAGAAAATAAAAAGAGACTTTATCAAATAACATCTGTTTTACTACTTCTAGGGTTTTATTTTTATTTTATTCAGAGACATTTCGTAGCGGTCAAAAGGAAAATATATACACTTTCCTGGTGAAATAGCATATTTTCCGGAGTGTTAGTTCTATAAATGGGATGTAACACTGGGAGAGTACCTCGAGGTAGGCGGATAAACAATTGTTTTAAAATATATTTTATCTACACTCATCATATCGTTTTTCTGATTATGAATTCAAAAATAGAGCCATAATGACAGACTTTATGCATGTACTATCGAGGAAACCTACATCTATACGCCGTAAGGAGTATTCTGGCTTGCAGCGCTCGGCCGCTATAGTAACGTTTGCTAACAGATATGGTACTTGTGTATGCGGAATTTTGTTTTCTAATTCCACAGATCTAAGTTTCCTCGATAGTACAACTCAACAAAATTAAAAAGTTTTATTATTATACAGATTTCTTAACAACATAATGCTATATAATAACTTACACTTCGGATCAAACAAGGAGTTTTTAATTCGATTTTTATCATTGTATATGGGGACCGCACGTATTGGTTTTCGGCAGCCACAAGGTTACGAAATCAAAAAAAATCAAAATCAAAAGTCATTTATTCAACCTAGGCTGAGCATCAGCACTTTTTGAACGTAAAAATTACATAAGACAGTCCCTCAAAACGCCCGCCCTTCACCACTTCCTAGTGCTTTAGCTGGGAAGAAGAAGTGGTTCAGTTAAAAAAAAATGAATCTATATAACACTGCGCATAATAATTTAGGTACATTACGCAACACAAAACATTAAATTAAATTATTTGCTATAAGTACGTAAAAAGTCAAGGTTGGTATTCTTAGGTCAAAAGTCACTTATTTGCAAGCTTATTAGAGATTTCAGAAACTGGCACAAAACCAAGTCAAATTAGATGAACAAGCGGAGGTATCTACAATATGCGGCTTGTCATAGCTAGGGATTTTAGATGCATAATCAAAATGAGTAATCGTTATAAGTAAAAAGAACC
Organism: Dicycla oo; assembly: GCA_948252095.1. Classification (NCBI taxonomy): domain Eukaryota; kingdom Metazoa; phylum Arthropoda; class Insecta; order Lepidoptera; family Noctuidae; genus Dicycla; species Dicycla oo. Next base: position 22,897,318 of record OX411716.1, read on the forward strand.
AAAGTATTAACGGCTAGTTTAATATATCTAATTATCTATAAACCTGCAAGCTATACTACCTACAAGCTTTGGCAATGTTACAAGGTTCGATCAAGTGGATTCACTTTGACTGAAAGGTGGAGAAATGAAGGATTTTTTGTTTACATGATTCCGACCGACAAACTGTGCCCGATTGATGGCAATAGCCTCGCCTCCTATTACATGGAACTTAAGACGCAGATGTCAGTGACCTTGAGTGCTTTTATGTGCTGGGCTCACGCAACGCGTCGTACGTCCACCTAGTAATAAATAGGACTCGCCCATCAAAGACCACTGTCCCAAATTAGATGCATTATTAATTTATTATACATAAAATAAAAGGTATTTTAATAAAAAGCGTATACTAAAAGGTAAATAATGAAATTATATTTAAAATGGTGAAGGTTTAAAAAAAATACGCTTAATAGTTTTTGCATGATTCTCAGTTTTTTTTTTCCTACTAGTCCTATCCTACTTCCTACTAATAATATTATAAACGCGAAACTTTGTGAGGATGGTTGGATGTTTGTTACTCTTTCACGCCAAAACTACTATGGATTTTGATGAAATTTGGCACACAGATAGTTTATAACCTGGATACTTTTTATCCCGATATTCTTAGGGGTTCGAGATTTACGCGGGTGAAACCGCGGGGCGCTGCTAGTATAAACATGATCTAAAATATTTACGGGTTAAGTTATTAAGAAAATGCTCTCTTGTTACACGACTGCCCAAAAAATGAGTGTTATGTTTTCAGGGTTCATTCAGGTATGTTTGCAAGTTTATTTATTCCAACGTAACTTCTAAACGGCTTAACCGATATTAATTTATGTAGTATCGTTAGCGTTAGGAACGGTTCCTTGGAACACTTCTTTACAGGTCAAATATTGGATTTCAGTTTTCCACTTTTGGTCACAATGGCGGTTTACTTGCACAGTCATCATCTTACTGCCCTTATCCCATGTAACTTGGGGTCGGCGCAACACGTTTTCTTCTTCCATTCTCCCCTGTCAACCGTCACGCTAGCATTCACTCCCTTCTCTTTCATATCATTCCTCACACAATCCATCCGTCTTTTCTTCGGCCTTCCTCTCCCTCTCCATCCATCAACATGTACATTCATCACTCTTTTAGTCACATGTGCGTTTCGTCCCTTCTCATCACATGCCCATACCAAGCCAAACGATTTCCTTTCAACTTTTCTGTCACTAACGCCACTTTCAAACTTCCTCTTATATACTCATTTCTTACTTTATCCATTCTCGTCACTCCACACATCCATCTCAACATTCTCATCTCCGCTGTATGCAATCTTTTTTCATCCGTCTTCTTCACGGCCCAGCATTCAGACCCATCAAGTACGACAGGCCTTATCACGTTATAATTTTTCCCCTTTAACTTGAGGGGCATCCGTGGGTCGCAAGTTGTGACCTGTAGCTATTTCATCCATCCTGAGTTGATCCGGTGCGTTACGTCTCGGTCTACTTCGCCATCTCCTTGGACAAGCGACCTGAGGTACCGAAAGTCGGAGCAGATCGATAAGGGCGTTCCGGCGAGAGATATGGGCACAGGACTGGAGAGACCGCCAAAATCACAAAACAGATACTCAGTTTTGGTCCGACTTACTCTCAGGGCAACGCTCTTGAGTCTTTCCCACCACACCTCCAATCTGCTCTGGACCTTTAAGCCGTTCTCGGCAACCGGCACAATGTCATCAGCGAACAGCATACACCAGGGAGCCGCTTCCTGGATATCCGATGTAAGAGCAGCCATTATCAGCACGAAGAGGTAAGGGCTGAGTGCTGACCCCTGGTGCAAGCCGACAGCCACATTGAAGCTGGCAGTAGTGCCCACTGTAGACCGGACTTGGGTACTGCATCGGCTGTACATCGCTCTAATCAACTGCACATACTTCCCTGGCACACCTTTCTCCTTCAGCGTCCACCACAAAACTTCACGAGGCACTCGGTCGTATGCCTTTTCGACGTCAACAAATACCATGTGCAAGTTTTTATGCACACCTCTGTATTTCTCGCACAGCTGGCGGATAGCAAAGATGGCATCTGTTGTTCCTCGACCAGGCATAAAACCGAATTGGTTTTGTGAAATTTCACTCTCTTCTCTCAGTCGCCTTTCAATAACTTTCTCCCAAGCCTTCATACTATGTGACATTAGCTTTATTCCTCTATAGTTGTTGCACTCCAGCACATTACCTTTGTTTTTAAAGATAGGCACCAGCGAACTGTTACACCATTCGTCAGATATGGCTTCTTCCAGCCACAACTTATTGAAGAATAAAGCTAACCACGTCCATCCATCTACTCGTAATAACTTCCATACTTCAACTGGTATTTCATCCGGACCTATTGCTTTACTATTCTTCATCCCATTTACTGCCAGTCTCACTTCATCCATACTAATCATTCTCACTAACCCCTCATTTACTGGTTTATTCCCAAGCACACTACTCCAGTCATTCTCCTCATTCATCAGTCTTTCAAAATAGCTCTTCCACCTACCCTTAATTTTCTCATCATCCGAAAGAACTATTCCAGTTTCATCCTTTATACACTTTATCTTACAAATATCCTTCGTCTTTCTCTCTCTAGCTCTAGCAAGCCGGTAAAGATGTTTTTGGCCTGCTGGATTATCCAGTGTGTCACAAAGCTTGTCCTGGGCTTTTGCTCCTGGTAGCCACAGCTTTCTTGGCTTTTTTCTTTAGAGCATCATACTCACTCTTTTTTTCTGCTTTCAAACTAACATTCTCATCTTCAACACTCTGCCATTCCTTGAACTTTCTCTTCTTATCCTGCAACATATTCTGTATTTCTGTCGACCACCACCATGTATCCCTATCTATCGTACCCTTTCCTTTCGTCACTCCCAAAATATGTTTTGCTGCACTCCTAATGTACCCTGCCATTTCATTCCAACATTGATTTACACTTTGACCATTCATGTCCCCCATATCTATAATTCTATCCACTACTCGCTCTTTAAATTTCTTCGCATAGTCATTCTTCTCCAGGATATTCCATTTTATTTTGGGAGGTGGTCGTAACCATTTCCATAATTAGGGGTCTGTGCTGTGAGACTAGATCTTCTCCCGGTAGTTGCACAGTACACGTTATAATTTATTTAGTACTTACCTTGTGCCTATTCAACATTAAAATCATTTAGCTTGTTTATAATTTTTTAGTTCAATTTTTGAATAGAGTTTTTAACAAGGCAGGCGTGTTTTTTAATTTTTTAAATATTTTTTTTGACATATTTTTTCCAAAACATTAACACTACTCGTTTAGACGTGACCTTCAGTTTAATGTCATTAAAAGTCGGTTATCGTCGCCTTTATCATAACTGGCGAAATCTGGGTGTTACTAACCGAGTGCTCCTCTGCCCAACCCTTCAAGGAGAACAGTCGTAATATCATGTATGCGATGTGTGTTTACATGATTAATGCCTGGTTTCTGAGGTTTTTAAACAGAGTTTATCCATTCGATAATGATTATTGGTTCGATATCGTGTTTCTAAACCCTTCGCTAAGGGAGAATTTAGTTTAAAAGTCGAGTGAATTACTATCCAGGGTATCTGAGGAAGGAAGTAATTTGATAGATAATTTTGTCGAATCTATAGCTATTGAGAGTTTAAACTCCGTTTAAGAATTCTTCAGGAACCGGGCTTTAGTGTGGTTTCTTTTTCCAAATCGATAGGCAAAAGTGAACCGTAATAACTGTATAGTTTTGAACTTTTATATTCCAGTAATATTTTGTATTTTCTTATACCGACAAGTTAAATGACATTGACCTAAGCAACAACAAGACGCGGCCAACGACCTCTATACATTACATACAGTTTCAAAACGTGATTTAACGTTTTCAGGCGAAAACGGAAATTAAACCATTAGGTATATAAGTATTGTTTTGCGTTCTAATTTATAGGGCTGTCACGAGTATAATGTGTTTTCCTGTTATTTATGGAAATTCTGTTAGTTAATGGGTCGTTTTGTAAGTTAAGTGTAAGTATAGGTAGACCCAGGAATTCTACACATCGTCTCTTCTTACAAGTTAGAGGAGCTCGTGGCTAAGCAATAACAGCCGCACGGGTCGATCCATCAGGTTAAGCTACGCTTGCCGGGGTTGGTCTGTGGATGGGAGATCTTTTCATACCGAGACTCCTCCGTGCCTCGGAAAGCACGTTAAGCCGTTGGTCCCGGCTGTCATTCGAGGATTTTTGACAGTCGTTACGGGTCGTCAGAAGCCCGAAAGTCTGACAACCAGTCTTACCAAGGGGTATCGTGTTACCCAATTGTAGTTGTAGGAGGTTGTGGAGGTCAGATAGGCAGTCGCTCCATGTAAAATACTGGTATTCAGCTGCATCCGGTTAGGCTGGAAGCCGACCCCAACATATGTAGTTGGGAAAAGGCTAGGCAGACTGTCTCTACTTACAAGTGTACAATCTCAAAAAAAAATTACGAAATTGAGTTAAATATACAGAAATGTTTAGTATCGCAATTATTTTCTCTTAAATTTTTCACCTGCTATTTAATAACATTAATATATTGTGTAACTTATATTGGAAGATAGATAACGTAACTATTTAAAAATAAAGAAAACATGTTTTTAATTTCATCGGGAAAAAGTTTATTAATCGTTAAACCTTTGAAACTAAATCTAACTTTAATCCTGTAAAATTAGTAAGTTCTGAGATTATACACTTTTAATGCGAGAAGACGACATGACATACATATCATTACGCCTTGTTTCCCAACGGGTTGGGCAGAGCGAAGAGGTGTACAAAATATTACACCCACATTTCGCCAGTTATGTTTAAGACCCATGTAGTAGGAGGCGAGTCTATTGCCATCATACAGACATACATCCAGACTCCGGGCTTCTACTGAGAAATTTCTGATGGAAAAACCCAATAACGCGAAATGTAATTCAATGAAATGTTTATTTCTGTAAGTAGACCTTTTGAAAAACACATAACACGAAATGAAATGAAATGAAATGTTTATAATAATAGTATCTCTACGTTGACGTCGTGGTAGGGCTTGCGCGCTCCGTACTTTAGGTCTGTGCCGGTAGAATTTACTTTGCCGGAACGGATCTAGGATGAGGAGCCAGACCAAGAGAGTTACAGAAACCCGCAGGGCAGCATGTGGCGAGCTGTTGGGCAGTAGCGACCCCACGGACCCTATTTCCCGGGAGAAATCTTGTCCTCATCTCTGGCTTGCCTTAATTGGCCGGCTGGAGTGAACACTGACGAGGAACAGAGCTCCCACCTCATTCTTGCCTTTATTGGCGATTCGCAAGAGCAAACGTGCTCGGAGGAAGGAAGTATTCCAGTAAGGTGCTGGTAGGGATCTTGACCGTACTTCCGGGATTGTCCTGATAGCCGTGGAATACCTCTCCACTCCTCAAACACCTCAGGAAGTGTTGCCCCCTTGTCGCTACGTCACTATGTGCTAGCGGCCGTTTCCGGGGGCCCATTATTGAGTGTGCAAGTCACCTCCTGTCATTATATCCGTGTATAATTGTATAACATTGGTCAGGCAGGGGACATAGTTATTCCATAGTTTAAGTAACCCAATGCACTTTAGCAACCCAAACCCATAGCCCAATGTTTTGTTTTCACGTACAGCAATAGTCCTGCATCAACCGGGGGTTGTCATTGGGTGCATTTGCATAGCGCATATAGGGATAATCGTCTGTTGGTGCCTCCTCATCATTTAAAATTTTGTAAGGGGCCTCTGCGAGTTGGCTTCAGCTCCTCGTACGCCTTCCAAAGGTCCGGGACCCCAGGGTCCCGAGAAATATGGGAAATAATAATAATAATAATTTATTCTTAGCAAAAAGAAGAAATACAATGCATGTTACATTATTATGTCTGTAAGTAGACCTTTTGGAAAACCCAATAATACGGAATTAAATTAAATTAAATTAAATGTTTATTTCTGTAAGTAGATCTTTTAAGACACTTTTACATGTCAATAGTCAATATTTAAAACTAAATTATGGCCATATTTCCTAGCAGACAATCCCTGAGAAGAAATGCGGAAACAAACTCAGAGGCCATTGTCTCTTAAAGTCTAAACATTATATTATTAGGATTTTATGTGAGTCTAACAATGCAGGGCCATGTCTGGTAGGGCGTTTTGAAGAAAGAGCCATTGTAGCTTTGAGTTGACACTATCCGACCCGGGAATTGAACCCTAGACCTCATGCTCAGCAGTAACCAGTGAGGCAGTCGAGACTAACACGAGTAGTGGTTCAATCGAGCTATAAAATCTCAATCTTTCAAAATCTTTAATATGAAATGAAGAGGTCATTTTCAACTTTTCCTTACAATATAATAACTATAAATGGCCACTATATAAAAATAAGATTAACGATATCTCGATAATCTTTATTTGTTCAAGTTAGGTATGAAAATTATTGTCAGTTCTTATAAACATTGCCTTTCTTCACCAAACAATAGAACAATAGCATGATATATATCGTCCTTTTCTGTTGATAAAACTTCACATTCTTCATTGATTATACCAAAAGTTCTTCATAAGCACCGCAAGTTAGTAAAGGAACTCTTAATTAAGCATCGATTTGTTTAGCTTGTTTAGCTGAACACCCTATAATTATTATAGATACTTAGGTACCTATTGGTCACGTTGATCGAAACAAAAACGATTATTGTAACTTTGCTTAATCTGAAAAAGAATTCTGATACCATACGTAGAACAGCCGCAGTTCCAATCATGAAATCAAAAAAACCGGCTAAGTGCGTGTCGGAACACGCACAATTAAGGGTTCCGTAGTTGGCCTGAATTTATCCCAAGAACAAACTTACATTTTAATTGAAAAACATGGTTTCTCATCTCATACATTCCAATTGCAAATGTAAGTTGGCCGAGTATTACTCGTCAACTTGTAAAGCCTACTTAGCTGCTATAGATTTCCTTGTAACTTCGTTTTATATAGGGTAATTAGTGACGGATACTTAAACACATGATTGTACTCATGATAACAAACAATTTTTACTATGGGACCAATCCAGAAATCGCGAAAAAAATATCAACTGCTCCCTACATTTTGACGAGTTATGCGAACATAAATGTAGGGAAAAGCTGATTATTTTTCGTACAGTCATGTGTTTAAGTATCGGTCACTAATTACCAGTCACCTTATACACAATAATACTGCCATGATTTTTTTCACATATCCAAAAACAACCATTTAGCTGGCAGGGGGCTTTAAAGTGCTAATTTTTATTAGAGCCAAGTGTCCCCCACACTTTAAAAATTAACACTTTAAAGCTATAGGTATATATTTCGCAAACGGATCCCGCAATATTTTTGAACGGCCTATCCAACAAAAAATTAGACGCAGACATCACGCTTGATGTCTGCGTTGAATTTTATACTTAAAGTCAATATTGATACAGTTACTTTTTACATTCAGTGAAATTTAAAAAGTGCTCGAGCATCCGCCAGCATTGTTCCGTTTGGTGGAAACTGATCCTAACGGGCCTTTGCAAGATGGCTTCGGCTCCTCGTACGCATTCCAAAGATTTGGTCCTGAGAAATGTCAGAGACTTATAATATTATTAAATACCGACGTATCTCTACGTTGACATCGTGGTGGGGCTTGCACGCTACTCTAGGTATGTGCCGGTTGAGTTTACTTTGCTTTGAAACAGGTCTAGGGTGAGGGGCCAGACCAAGAGAGATACAGAAACCCGCAGGGCAGCATGTGGCGAGCTGTTGGACAGTAGCAACCCCGCGGACCCTATCTCCCGGGAGAAGTCTTATTCCTCATCTCTGGCTTGGGTTTATTGACCGGTCAATGTAAACACTGAAGTAAGATGCTGTCAAGGATCTGGACCGTACACTTGCAAAGTGCGAACAGGGATAATCGTCGGTTGGTGCCTCATTCCATTAAAAATGTGTAATGCGTAATCCCAGGGTCCCGAGTTATGTCAAATTAAAAAAAATATTTGCTCTGACTACCGGTATCTTGGACCCTGTTCCCGATACTGGTTGTTGAGAGCTGTAGGTTTCAATCGATCGGTGGCGGGGGCTGTAGTGTTGGCGTGATTACTGTTCAACGATACTCTAGCACCCTGATGGCGTAACATACTATCAATCAAAATCAGAATCAGGTTGAAGCTAATTGCTAATCCATTGCTTCATATATGTTTGGAAAATTTGTTTGCTCGACAACGTAAATAACGCAATGAATGTTGTTGAACTGTCAAAATGAAACCGATTCCAATCGATAGTGTGTAACGCAATTAGGGTACTGCACGACACTTGTCGAAGGACATCTCCAAATTAAATACATAATTATAGTAAATTAGGCATGGTAATGATATAATTAAACTTGTTACTTAGAACAAGGACTATACAGAAGTAGTAGTATTTTCACACATAAAAAGTGACAGCAGAGAGAACTGACTTATAAACTGTCAATAGGACTGTAAACACGGTGTTACAATATGAAAATATTAACTTAAAATGTGAGCTTGCAACACCGGTGGGCTACTATTTTTAAATATTTAAATGTTTTTTCTAAAAATATTTAAACTAATTATAGTTTAAATATTTTTATTATAAATTAAGTAAGAAAATAATAATTTATTTAATAAAACGATTAAAAAAAGTGTACATCTTCGAGAAACTGTAGAAGGAGCGTTGGCAGACCAATGGCCAGGCGGGTGGACGGTATACAGAAGACCTAGATGAGACTCACACGGACCAGGGAAGCATGGCACAAAAGGGAGGAGGCCTAGCCTTAGGAGTGGATGGAACAAGGCTGGCAATGATGGTAGTGATGATTAAGATTAATATACTATAATATAATATAATTAATACCAATACAAAACAGTGCCTAAAAATAAACTAAAAGTGAAATATTTTTATTACAGGTACAAGTAATGATGGTTCGGAATTTATGTTTCTAACATTTATGTTTGGTAGAACCATCCGATCTAGGTTTATCAAACCTATGTTTCAGTTTCAGGCCATCAACAAGTTGGGCACACCACAATTGCGGCGATAAGTCCCCTCTTTAATAGTGGTTGAAGAGGCGCCATGGTGTCCTCACCTTCCGCCTGACGCAGGTCCTCACCGGACGCGATTGCTTCGGGAAGTTCCTATTCCGGATAAGACGGGTGGAAACGCCCGGGTATTATTATTACCATTGTGTGGATCGCCCGGAGGACACGGTGGAGCATACGGTGGATGTCTGCCCGGCTTGGGCAGAGCACCGCCGCGTCCTCGCGGAGGCGATCGGCGGCAGCGATCTTTGGCCCTAGTCTAGGCCATGGTACGAAGCGAGAGTGCATGAAATGCCGACACCTCCTTCTGCGCAGCAGTAATGCTCGCGAAGGAGAAGACGGAACGTGTGAGGGAGAGGCAATTTTTGCGACCTCACGCTCCTAGTCGCCGCAGGCGACGTCGCAGCACTAACTGATGGGGACCGCTAGGCCAATGCCTGCCAGGGTCGCGGGTTGTTTGAAAGAGTTACCGTGGCCCTGGCACAGGCAACGAACACGGGTGGATTTTAGTCAGTAAAAGTCTGACACGCCCTCCCGCTCCGCCCAGAGCGGCAGAAGTTATTTGATGATTTCCCACCCAAAAAAAAGGCCATCAACAAATAAACCTAAACACAAAACATAGTACACAAACACATCATCACTGATCCCTTTCTGTCGATATAATGAGAGAGACCTTGAAGCTTGGTAAATAATGGAGTAAATATAACGTGGCGGGATAACGAGGGGTAGCGGAAAAATATGTTGTTACTGTGTACAACATCAAGGTTGGCTAACAGGGAAGTTAAACTGAGTAGGTAGTGAAGGGGGATTAGTAAGTTTAAGTTGGCGTATAATGTCACCCTGAAATGGACCCACTGCGGGTAAAAGGTCTCTTCCTATACAGACAGGGCATTAGCAATCTTATTTCACGGTGGTTAAGAACTTGTTCGGATTCCTACCACTTAAAAAATTTTAGTTTTCAAGTTTACAGGGTATCGATAAAATAACATACACAGATAGATGTTTCAAATAAGTTATCAATAATATTAAGAGATAGGTACTCTCAAAGAATACGTAGGTGTTATTTCAACATTCAACATTGTTGTATGTAAAGTATCGTTAGTTATCTTCGGTTTACAGAACGTTACACAATAACTTCGATTGTATTAAGAGAACCTTCCCTTACGATGTTCTTCGAGCTAAAGATAGATTGATTCACCAACGATGTGTTACCTAATAATAAAAGTTCAATGTCCTTTTAATGTATTTTAAATATAGGTAGCAGCGGCGAGGTGTGAATTTTTGTTAGAGAAAAGCCGGTTTCAACTTACTTACCAATAAAGTAAAAATTAATTTATTATTTAAATTTATCTTATTATTTATTTTTATTTATTATTTTTTGTCTCTGGGGCCCTAACCACCGGTAGCTTGTACCCTGTTCCCCATGCCGGTGGATTTCTATTTTTTATATTTTTAAATGTTTTTATTTTTGTATTCTAATAATAGGTTGGGGTAAATTTTCTTCGCATTTTTTAAGAAAATTCAAAACATTTTTTAATATAGTTTATTTACATTTAACTAAAGTATGTAGGTACCATTTTGTTCGATAACTTTTTGCCATCTTGTAGGTAGGGACATGATCCCATTGCTATAGAAATTTTGGGACTTCTGGTCAAAATACCGCGACAAGTGGTTTTGGCAGTCCTCTCGTGATGTTAACCTGACACTGCCTAAAGAATTCTGAAGAGACCGAAACAGGTGGAAATCTGAAGGTGCAAGGTCAGGACTATACGGCGGATGCATTAACACCTCCCAGCCAAACTCTCTTAATTTTTGCTGAGTGGCTAAAGATGTGTGAGGTCTAGCGTCATCATGATGAAAAACCAAACCCCTTCTGTTGATTAATTCCGGCCGCTTTCTCTCAACTTCTTGCTTTAATCTCATCAGTTGTTCGCAGTAGAGTTCAGAATCGATGGTCCTGCCTGGTGGTAACAGCTCATAATGAATAATGCCCTTCCAATCCCACCACACACACAGCATCACCTTGTTGCGAGTTAACCCGGGTTTCGCCACAGTCTGTGAAGCCTGACCGGCCTTTGACCACGACCTTTTTCGCACGTTCTTGTCATACGTGATCCACTTTTCATCACCAGTTATCAGCTTCTTCATAAATGGTTCGGTTTCATTACGTCGTAATAAAGAATCACAAATGAGTACACGGTTCATTAGGTTTCTTTCAGTGAGCTCGTGAGGTACCCAAATGTCGAGCTTTTTTGTGTACCCAGGTTTTTTCAAATGCGCCAAAACTGTTTTGTGGTCAATTTCCAGTTCTTCAGCTACGTCGTAACTACTGATATGCCGATCTTGCTCCACTTTTTCAAAAATGGCATCCATTTTATCCGTAATAGGGCGACCAGAGCGACGTGCATTTTTGACATCAAAATTTCCGGATTGAAAACGCTTAAACCAAATTTGTGCTACTCTCACAGACACTACACTAGGTCCATAAACATCGCAAATTTTTTCGCGGCTTGCGTTGCATTTTTACCTTTTTTGTAGTAAAATTTTAAAATGTATCGAAATTCTTCATTAGATTCACTCATCTTGACGGTACGAAAAACAAATGAAAATCACACATTTTCCTAATTTGAATTTGGAATTATGTTCTTCAAAATGTAAACTTTCAATGATACCAAAACCAGCCAGATACAAATAGTATAGCCAAAGAGATTTTATTACAAGTTCATACATACTATAATGCGAAAAGACTTTTTCCCCAACCTAATATTTAAAAATATAATTTATATGTAAAGAATTGAAATAAAGGTAATAATAAGAATAAACCATTTATTTTTAGGTTACAAAGACCCATAGATAAATACCTTAACCTAAGTATACATATAATAACAATTGTGTTAGTAAATAAAACTTAACACTAGTTAGTATCACTTAGTTGCACTAAGTCTTTGTGCGTTCCACGAAAGCGGCGGAATGCCACATCCTGAAGCCAAAAGCTTTTTCCATTACCTGATGCAGGTAGCATGTTGTTGTGCGCACCACAAACGCCTTAAAGTTGACGTTGCGACTCCAGCAGCTGCAATCTCGGCGCGTATCAATCTTAAGCCTTTGGCGCACGTACTTCACGATGTCTTCCGCGTCAGTGGTGTAGTGGAGACGGGAAATATACACAGGGGTATTCGGCTTTGCAGCACGCAGTTTTTCGTTGGGCTCCGTAGGAGCCTTGTCGCAGCGGTTTTTATAATTCCAGATTATGACGTTTTGGCGCCGAGTTATATTCGATTTTTCTTTTGTTGTTGTTGTAATTCAAAGCTAATAATAGGCATTTTTGTTGTTTGAATGTTATGGTGAATTAAATATCGATAGTGTAACTATATTTTTTGGCAATAGTAGATACTATTGACTGTGCCATTTTTCAATAGCGGTAAAGTAGCGAACCTCCGAAGGGAAGCCGGTAGGAATAGTAGTAGTAGTAGTTATATGGTGCTTTCGCCACTGATAGGTAGGTATTTGGCCCTAGTATAGGAGGCTTAATACTTTTATGTCATCATGCTTTTTTGCACCAATTAATTTGAGATCGGCGCAACATGTCTTTTTCATCCATACTTCTCTATTATTACTTGTCATCTCAGTAGTCACCCCCTTTCTAGCCATATTATTTATCACACAGTCCATCAATCGTTTCTTTGGTTTTTCTCTACTTTTATAGCCATCCACATTTGTATACTTAAAACTTTCTTCACGACATTTTCCGTCATGTATTGTACAGACGCCAGCACATCAAGCTACCCGAAACTGTCAAATTTTCACAATTCTCCTTGATCCTAATGCTTTAGCGATAAAGTTAAAAATCTATTAAAGAAATTTGACAGATTGTAGTAGCTTGATGTGCTGTACGTAAATCAGTCCCGGTATTTACGAGTACATCCTGGTTTTCAGAAAGTTGGTTTGAAGAAGGCAGGTCCTCCAAATGTCATCCACATATCGTTTTTCGAATGAGATTGGGTTTAAGTTCCAGTAATCCAGTCAAACCAGATGCGGCTGTGTAGCAATATTTTACATGCAGCGATTTTAATTTCATGAAATGATTTGGCGACTCTAATATTCTAAGTTCCTCAGACTTTCAGACCAGATAACTTCCGCATATTTGTATGAAGACCAAGGTCATAATATAGGCATGGAGTGGTCGCAATGTGTCAAGAATATATTACCCAAAAACGCAGCGAGCTCTACAGTTTTCATTTAAGTCAAGTTCATTTAAGTTTCTCTACAGTTTTCAGTTTTAATTTAAGCCCTCTGAAACTCCAGGCTAGTTTTCTACTGATTTTAGAGCCGCTTTAAGTAAGTTCACAATTGTTTAGTTATTAAAAGTTCTAGGTTGATTTTGTAACAAAAAAAAAGTTTAGTAGGCGTAGTTGAGTCCGCGCCATTTATTTTCGTAATTGATATTTTACTATGGTTTCCAATACCTTCTGCTGTAGCCATTGTATTTGCTCGATACTAGACTTAGTAGGCTCATTGAATTTCTTATAAAGTAAGCTTTCACCGTTTATAATAATTTTAATTTCTGAGCAGATTTACGGCGGATATGAGACGACATCTGACATTATTTTGCTATTGTCAACTTCATATTCATTTTTAACCATATTTGGGCCAATATTTCTATTGTTTCTCTTTAGATCCTGGTAGTGCTTTATCAACTCTTGACAAATACACCAGAGTACCTAACTGATCTGAGTAGCTAAACACGTTTTTGCGCTATACGAATTGATATTTCGACACATAGTGAAAAGTATAGGGTCGCGCGCATGCGCGTGCACCTGCAGTGTGACGTCGTGTGCGAATTATATCCGGCCTTGAAATTGTTAAAAATATGACCTATCTTTTGAATGCTCAACCATTACTAGCATTTAAAGTCTTGTAGTTATTAGCGATTGAAATCTTACATGTTTTTGCCGGTAAGAAATATTGAACTTACCACCCGTAGTACACCGAGCGAAAAGACGTTTTCACGTCAATATTATGTAAACAGGCAAATCAACAAACTGTTGTCAAAGTGTTACAAAAACTGTCTCTGCGAAGTTATTTATGATTTATCTCAGCCTCAACTTCCGTCGTTAGTATTAATTTGTAAATAAAAGTTTTAATTAAAAACTCGAACTTTGTCCGAGTTGCTTTGATCTTGTTTTAACACAATATTCACTGCTTCAAGTTATTTAAATATTGTGTAATATTTATGTTGAATCTTTATGTTATTCTTGTTCGTTTTATGACAATTCTACAGAGTGTATCTGAAAGCTGTAGTACAGACCATCAAACTGAGAACTTTCTCCATGGAACTAACATCGCAATCGAGAAAAATATCAGCTGTCCAGTACAAAACTTCAATACCTACTCGACCCAAATGTATGGAGCTGATAATTTTTTCTCGATTACGATGTTGGTGCCATGGAGAAAGTTGTTTTGTTTGATGGACTGTACCACACCCTTAAGTTGGACCACACCTTTTTGAAACACTCTGTATACTCTGTTTTTTAATTTGCTAGACTAAAATGTCATAATGACAAAAAAGATCGACCGCATCTGTCATTTTGATCTAGTAAATAAAAAATCAGAGTTTAGAACATTTTCTTGAAGATTTAAATTGTAAAATTCTATTGATTCCCTGATTACCAACTAGCAATGAAGGACACCATAATTTGCCGTAAATCTTTCACAGAAAAATGTTATTTTGGAACCAGCCAATGCAATCATAGTTATCAATGCTTGTTTTAAAAGGCCACTAATGGATTATAAAAACGAAGTTTCTGTTACGTTAACAAAAGTGTCAAGACGCTCAAAATGTTACAAAATTTTCGATCTCATTCACCAAGTATGCAGAGTGCAATAGGGAACGTGCGATAGGAACTTCGTTCCAATACACTGACGAACTGCAGACACCAATCCGTTTTCCAAAATGGGAGTTTAAACGGATATTTAGCGTTACAAACGTTTGTTATACCAAGTGACTTATCTTAATAGACTAAGTTCGATTAGGGATTACCAGCTGATATGATAATAATCAGTGCCAATTGTGCCACTACCGGCGCCCTGGGTGAGATTTCTGCGGCGCCCCTACAATACCTACTCTTGGGCTAAAGTATTTGGTCTTTGTTCCTGTGCATTGATATAGTTTAATTAGAGATCTTTGTCAACTTATGCAGAAAAGGGTGAATGCAGGATGCAAAGCCGAGCAAAGCGAGCTCGAAAAGTTTTGGATCCCTCCTCTTATGTGTAAATTTTTTCTCTTGAACGCTAGAGCGAGCTCGAAAATTTAACACCCCGTCATGGAAAGCTTATATTTTCTCTTGACTATTGACTTATTCAGAAAAGTTTGAAAACGCAGAGATCGTAGGATGCCAGAGCGAGCGAAGCGAGCTCATAAATTGTTGGCATCCTGCCTCGCCTAGGTTCTATTTGGGGCATTTATATAGAAATAGGAGTAACTTTTTCGACTTATGCACAAAAGTTAGAGAAATAAGATAATTGTGGGTGCGAGAGCGAGCGAAGCGAGCTCGAAAATTTTTGTTCCCTACGTTTATATTTTGCTTGGATATTCTAATGGTTTTAAGAGTTAGTTCAAAACTCAATCAAATCAAATCAAATCATTTATTAAGTGTGTTTTTTGGTGAGGTTACATGGTCTTATAAAATACAACATTGTGCTCAAAAAACTACCCATTAGGCTTACACTTTTTTATGAAAATTCGTTCATTACTACTTAAATATATTATATTATTATGCAAAGTACATGAAGCTATATAATGTCACATAAATAAATAATCAAATTGTCAATTAATATTTTTGTCAGAAAGAAATTCAGTAATTGAATAATAGCATTTTTGGATTAATCAATTATATAGTTTTCGTTTAAACTGCAATAAATTATAATCTTTAATAGAATTAGGCAATTTGTTATAAATTTTAGGTGCCATGCACAGTATGCTATTGTGCATGAGAGCGGTTTTAGAAGACCTTAAGTACAATTCATGACGATAAACTTGTCTTATAGATTTAGGATGATGTTCTGCTTTTTTGCGAAATAGTTCAATATTTTTCTTTACAAAAATTGCGGTTTCATATATATAGAGACATGGTAATGTTAATATTTTGAGCTCAATAAAATATGGCTTACAACTATCTATCGATTTCAAACTGCATATGGACCTTAAACAACGTTTTTGTGCCTTGAAAACAGAGGTTTTTCACAGGAGTTGCCCCAAAAAATTATACCATAGCGAAGTATGGAATCAACATAACCAAAATAGGCGGCAACGACTGCTGATCTATTGGCTACTTTGCTAAGTTTATATAGAACAAATGAATATTTACTAAGTCGTGCTATTAGTAGAGCTGTATGTTCTTTCCAACTCAATTTGTAGTCAATTGTTAGGCCTAGAAATTTAGTGCTTGAAACTGCTTCAATTTTTTCCTTATTAAAAATTATATCAGACGCAGTAGAAGCAGTTCTTTGTCGGAAATTTATAATTTTAGTTTTACTTAAATTTAAGATAAGATTATTTTGGTAAAGCCATTCAGTCGATTGTTTCAATGCATTTTTTATTTCTGTCTCGCGGTTATTCTCATCTAGTTGTCTTACTACTAATGTACTGTCATAAATCAAAAAGAATCATTGGATGATTCACGTGCCTAGGAAAGTTATTTATATACACAAGGAAAAGCGGAGGGCCTAACACGCTGCCTTGTGGCACGCCATAAGAATTTGTATATATTGCAGATATATATTTAATTTCTTTCTTGGTCTTTTTACAAATTCGTCTGATTTCTGTAAATTGTTTCCTATTACTAAGGTAGGATTTTATTAACGAGAGTACATTTCCTCTTATTCCATACATATTGAGCTTATTTATTAATATATCGTGGTTTACTAGGTCGAATTCTTTCGTCATATCCATAAATATTACACTGGTTCCGGTTCTTTTGTCCATATCTGGCACTACAATATTAAGAAAATCATAAATTGCTACATTCACTGTCATGTTTTGTCTGAATCCTTTCTGTTCCTTTGCTAAAATTTTATTTTTAGTTAGGTAGGACTGTAAGGATCGGTAGATTACTTTTTCAAATATCTTTGATATAACAGGTATGAGCGCAATAGGTCTATAATTTTGCATGTGAGATTTATTTCCTTTTTTGAATAGCGGTTTTATAATAGTCAGTTTTAATCTTTCAGGAAATATTCCAGACGAAATACATAAGTTTATTATATGGCTAATATGACCTGATATTATTTGTGACACGAATTTTAAAACTTTTGTAGAAATGTCGTCAAACCCGACGCTAGTTTTATTTTTTAAGTCTAGAATAATACGATGTACTTCGTATGGGGTGGTAGGGGCTAAAAACATGGACTGACTAAACAAGGGATGGTCCACGTGTGGGTACTTGTTATGTTGAGACTTTGTGGTGCTTGAAAGTATTCGTGGTTGATTTACAAAATACTCGTTGAATGCATTTGCAATTTTACTGGGATTTGTTAATGTAATACCATTTTCCTTTATTTCAGTAATGCTTTCAGTGGGTGAGCGATATTTATTGTCCTTTATGATTTTCCACGTGTCCTTTGATTTATTTGTGGATGTTAAAATTGTATGGTTATTTTTAGCTTTACGAGTTAAATTTATAATTTTTTTAAGTTTTCGTGAATAATTTCTATATTTATTTAAGTTATCGTTATTAGGATTTCTTCTTAATTGCCATAAACAAAGGCGTTTGACTTTACTGCAACGTTTTATGCCAGGCGTTATCCAATCAGGAACAATCTTTGATTTAATTTTTATATTTTTTATGGGGAAACATAAATCATAAAACAGTTTAAACAAATCAATAAAGTCATTGTATGCCATATTGGGGTCACTTGTATGATAAATATCCTCAAATGATAATGCAGCTATACAAGATTTAAATTTTAAAAGGTTATCATAGCTGTAGTCACGTAATTTAATAGTCCAACTGTCTAATGTACAAGTATTTCTTACGGGAATTTTTAAAGTTTGAGCTGTATGATCTGAAATGTTAAGATCTATTACTTGATGGACACACTTTCGTTGTAAATTATGAGCAAAGTTGTCAATACATGTGTTACTTTTTACTCTGGTTGGTTAGTGAATTTGCAATTTTAGGTTGTAGCTTAATAAATAATTTGTAAATTCAAGAGAATTCCTATCATTTTTCAATGTATTGATATTAAAGTCACCACATATAATGACACTCCTGCGCGTTTTATAACCAATCTTTGATAGAATAACATTTAATTTTAAGTAAAATGTATCAAGATTACTAGATTTAGGTACTCTATAGATACACACAATGATGATACTATGCTGCGTTAGCTCGATTGCGCAACATTCAAATACACCTTGGACTGATAATTTCTTGATATCTTCTAGCTCTTTATATTCATGGTTGTGTTTTACTAATATGCATGTTCCTCCTCTTTTTGTGTCTCTGGAGTAGCAAGCTGCTAACTTATAATTAGGAACATATAAGATATCTTCATGTCCAGCTTCTATGAAATGTTCAGTAACACAAATTACATCCATGGTATCGGTTAATTCATGTACATGCAGTAACAATTGGTCACATTTATTTATTAGTCCGGCGATATTCTGATGCATTATTGAAATATAATTATAGAAAAAACTGATCAGATTGTATTAAGTGATTTTCCGGACATTTTAAAACGTTAGGTTTTACGTTTTCGTTGTATAAGTCTAGGTCAACCAATATGTTACTCTTGATTCTGTCGTATATTTTTCTTACTCCGTATTTATTGATCTTGCCATTTTTGTATGAAAACATTTCATGAGATAATTCACTATTGCTGTCCAGGAAGTATGCATACTTGTGGTTCTGTAGGTATATAGAAGGTTGTTGAATATTTCCACTTTAAAGTTATATATCGGAGCACCAGCTATATACGTAGGTAAACAGAGAACTACATTGGTATGGGTAAGACTTTGTAATGATTGTCTTATATAGTTTATTATATTTAAATAGTTACCATGTTCCCCGATATCGCTTCCTCCAATAAAAATAATGCAGTAGTCATTTAGGTTAAAATCTTTCAGTTTGTTCAATGCAGTTGATACAGACATGACGGGAAACCAGATATTTGGCGCCCCTCCATGCCTGGCGCCCTATGGCGGTTGCCCACCGCGCCATACCATAACGCCGCTACTGATAATAATGATAACGTATACTTAGTAGTAATATAATAATATATTTATTTACCATTTAACATTTTGACATTCAATTTTGCGGCAGACTGGCGCCTAAATTAAGCTCTAGGCCTGTATTTCAGGACACCAAGTCCCGCCCTTTTACCAAAAACATACATTTTATTTTTATATGTACTTGTACACTGACAACTTAAATGATAAAAAAATAAATAAAATGATCATTATACAAAGATTGGTGGCTCGAGTGGAAATTTTTGCTATAAACTTTTGTTAATTATTTTATTTGTGTGTGGAAGTATGTGTGTGGAAGTGTGTGTGTATGTGTGGAGTGGTGTTGGTCCGTGCGAGCGACTCGTGGGTGCGTGTATGTGTGTAGCTGCGATATTACACCACAGAGGTAAGTTTTTGGTATCCTCATAATGAGGAGCCACACTCAAAGCTGTGTACAGATGTCGCTGTAGTTGACTGTACCTTGTTTACCTTTCGTGACAGTACTGTGAATGCTATTTATGAGATTTTAAAGTGTAATTTGACTATAATATTGTACGCGTTTATGACTGTGCCTCAACTAAAAGTTGACCTCCGTAAAAGGAACGCAGCAACTGCCGAAAAAAAGGTAGATTTGATTAAAAGGAAAACACTTAAAATATTTGAGGTTATGGTTGTTTGTGAGCCTGTTTCTATAAGCCACGGACTAACATTCCTATTTCTTTGTTTATAGATTACATTCGTATGATCGAAACCAAAACTTTGGTGCTGACTGCGACATCCAAGACGACACCGCGTACCTATGGCCACCTTCTGATACATTCAGAGACATAAATACAGATACTCCTTTACCAATGATTAACAGACAGGCAATACAGGAATATTTTGAAAACTAAGTACCTATATTGATTGATTTAATATTTAGGGGACTTCTTTACTATATAAATTAGTTAATATAGTATATTTTATGACACATTTATTTTCATGACAATAATTTTATTTTATTAGATAATAATCTTGATTCTTTTGTTTTATAGATATAGTACCCAGCCTAAAGGATAGCTTATTTACTAATCTAATCCTCTTCTGTGAAATGCGAAATCGTGCAGTACTACCTACTTGCCTTAGTCATTAATACGTAACGCCAATTCTTTAGAAAACAAATGTACTCCTCGGTTTTTACAAGTTAACCATTAACATTGAGGCATTTTGGACAAAATTACGGAAAATTGGCAAGCTAAACTAACTAGATTGCAAAAATCCATACGATTTGATAGCTAATATATCAAAACAAGGTACAGTCGATTGTGCGCCATCTATCGTGATAAAAAGTTAGTTTTCCTCCCCATTTAGTTGTTGTAATAAGGCAGTAACTTTCTTTTTGCACATAGTTTTAGTGAGGTTAACTATAGGTGACATTCTGTTTATTCTGTTATATAGAATATCACCTAGGTGGCAAAAGAACCGCTTTGAAAATTGGGTAGTGTAGGTTTTTTGCGATGTGGGGCCGTGGGATGATAAGTAAGTAATGAGTGCTGTTTTAATTTGATGTTTAGGATAAAAAGTTGACGCACTGTCAAAACTTTAGTCTCCTTGTATAGGAGCTCTATGGGAGGCAGGCATAAGGCATATATAAGGCAGAACACTAAGAATAAGAACACTTTTAAGATAGCTCTCTGGGCTCTCTCCAATTCAATAATTGTAGTTTTCGGAGCACTTCCCCAGACAGAGATACAGTAGGATAACAGTGACTGAGCAAGGGCGAAGTAAACTGATTTCTTTACCTTGTCACCAGCTACTTGTCTCAAGGTTTTGAAAATATATATTAGCTTGCGTAACCTGGTTTTAAGTGTATCAATGTGTTCCTGGAATCTAAGGGTACTATCGATTATAACTCCCAGATACTTAACGTGTTTAGTGCTGCGAAGGTGAGTGTAGGTGTATGTATCGTGTGGTTCTGGACAATTGTGTGTTTTTATTGTGTAGGTCTCTGAGGAGTTTGGGACGTTACCATTTGCTCTAAGAGAGAAGGTCATATAATTAGTTTTCTCCGCGTTGAGTGTTACAATATTACTGCGTAACCAATCTGACACGACTGAAAAGACTTCTTCCCATGTACCAGCGCTAAAGAAGAGCACCGTGTCATCTGCAAATGATATGATCCTACCCCTGGGGAGTGTAATCATACCCAGGTCATTAATGTACATAAGGAACAGAGTGGGACCTAACACGCTTCCTTGAGGGACGCCATATGAGACTGTTTGTTCGTCACTAATGTGTTCACCTATTTTAACGCACTGGGTACTGGTAACGCTCACTCAAGTAGTTCTCAAAAAGTTCAGTTTGAACCCCTCTTATTCCCAAGTTCTCCATTTTTCGAGAGAGAATGGGCACAGAAACCGTGTCAAATGCCTTGGCAAGGTTTAAAAAATATGCCCAGCACTTTTTTCCTCTTGTCTAGGTTAGTCACAACATAGTTTGTCAAATCGTGTACTGCACCGGACGTAGATTTGCCAGACCGAAAGCCGTATTGTGTTGGAGATAGAAGATTCTGTTTTTCAAGGTAATCAACAAGTCTGTTGTTCATTATCCTCTCTAGAACTTTTGATAGGGCAGGTAAAACCGCTATCGCCTCCTTCTGCGAACACGTCATGTCCCAGAAGGAGGCGCGCGGAAGGAAGACCCTCTCGCGGCGCCACTCCGAAGGCGGAGGAGGGGTCGAAGAAGACGTCAGTATGACAGTCATCTCCGACTCCTCCCAGGTGGAGGCCAGCAGGCAACGGGTGCG
The DNA here is from genome assembly GCA_948252095.1 of Dicycla oo. NCBI lineage: Eukaryota > Metazoa > Arthropoda > Insecta > Lepidoptera > Noctuidae > Dicycla > Dicycla oo. Next base: position 22,919,403 of record OX411716.1, read on the forward strand.
GGGGCACCCTTGCCTGTATTGCACAGGCCTCCACCAGTGTCGGACGGGAATGGCCAGGTGTTCCCGGCCATTCCCGTAGCCCCCCAGCCTGGGGGGCATGCGGGGCCCGCCAGCTAGGTGGGCATACGCCGGGAGGGTTGTGAAAGTAAAGGCTAAGCCGGTTTCCCATGGCCCTCCCGTCACGGCGATGTGGGAACACCGCTGAGTTTTAGTGGGTATACTGCCACTCTGGCAGAGAGTCCCACATACTCCGTGTCGTCCCCCGATGAGCGGAGATGCGTAATGTCATTTGTCAGCGCCAAAAAAAAAAAAAAAAGGTAAAACCGCTATGAGCCTATAATTGCTGACTCGGCTTCTGTCTCCACTCTTGTAGATCGGGTGTATGATTGATCTTTTAAAGACTTTAGGGAATTTCCCTGTTGACAGAGCTAGATTACAAATGTATGTAAGTGGGGGCACAATAGAGGCTTTATGTTTCTTAAGAAGGCTACTCGATATTCTATCCCATCCCAGTGCACAATAACTACGAAGGAACATTAATAATTTTTCAAGCTCATCTTCGTCCGTCGGTAGCAAAACCATTGCATTCAAGATATTGTTATCGATTAATTTGATAGGTTGTGGTGGGTTTATTATTTTGTCCGCGAGCTGATTGCCATTGACCAAAGAAATCGTTAACAGAATTAACCGATGTTTTTGGAGTGGATGACAGTGTTAAGAGATGAAATGGAGTTTCTTTCTTTTTAGTCCTGTTTGTTAAACTATTTATTGCCGTCTATAGTTGCTTGGGGTTTATTCCAGCTTTGCTTATTTGATTTTTTTCATATTCTGTTTTTATTTTCTTTAATAATTTGTTACAGAAGTTTCTGTATTTGATAAAAGTTATTTTTAGATCACCATTATCTTGCGCTTTTTTTTAATTTTTATGCAAATTGTCTCTGTGTCGAACACAGCGAAGAAGCCCTGGGGTTTCATAATTTTTTTACGGTTTAGCACTTTGACAGTTTGTGAATTGGTCTAGAGACCAATTCACAAACTGGTTATAGATAACCTGCCTTATTTTATTAACCATAGTTTCTGCTGCTATATGATGATCTCGATTGTTATAGACGTCACTGAAGTCTAGTTGCTCAATATCTATATTTAACTGGTCGTTAGTAGTAGTAGTATGAATATCTTGTTTTCCAGTTGATTTATTATCTTAGGAAATAAGAAAGCGTCCTTTACCTAAGGAGATAGATCACTGAAGCATATTCAATTATGACGTACTTATCCCAAAAGTTACAACTACGATGTTTTTCATGAAATTGAAGTTTCTTAGAAGTTTATTTACTTATTATATGTATTCTTTCACTTTGAGTTTTAGTGAATTACATAACTGAGTAGTCAAGTCTCCTGTATTTGATCTGTTCCTAATATTATTTGAGAAACATGTTCTTCAAATATTTTCTTTTTTATCCACTGTACTTTAAAAATGAAAAAAGACTTGCTTACTGGACAAAGTGAATTTAGTCTTACGTTGAGCTATCACGTAGCTATCATTGACATGTTTTTACAAGCTGTTGGTGATAAACCCGATGTAAAGAAACTGTGACAAATTGAATAAATTGTTAAATTCTTAAACTACACTATCTTTTTCGCTACGCTTGCCTCTTGACTCAATGTGGACAAAAAAAAAAACAAAGTCAGGTTCAAGAATTCTCCACCAAACAGTCTTTCGAAAAAATTTGACAAACAGCCTATGGATCAAAAAAGCCTTAGTCAAAAACTTTGTAGCCACAACTAAAGGTCTCAATACATCAAAGCATATCCATTCATCTGTACTTTCTTTCATATATGTCCTGTCCATTTGTCCTGAAATCCGTATGTATACATGACGAGGGTTCTTATATAAATTCATGTTTCGGCTCCATTTACGTCCATCGTTCACACATTGGGCTATTTTTATCACGTCTATAGGACACCCTGGTGTAATGTTTCTACCTTTCTCAGAAGCAGAAATGGAAGGTTATGCCCATGATTACAAAACGCAAGTAAATTTACGAGTTATGTATAAAATGATCTTAAAATGTACTCAATGTGGTGACTGGATGGATCATTCCATTAATTAAAAACCGGCCAAGTGCGTGTCGGTCCACGCACAGTAACTATGGTTAACTTTGTCATTCATCCCAACTACGGAACCCTTGTTCCGTAGTTGGGATGAATGACAAAGTTAACATTGTAATTGAAAAACATGTTCTCCTACTCCTTACTCGTGCAAGGGAGCTACACTCAGTCCCAAAAGGACGTATACATGGATTACATGGACAACGAATGAAATAGTGAGACAATGAAATAGTGTCTACAACCATTGTTTCATAACATTGTATCCACCGTCCAGGTACAAAACATAATATACAATTTATTTTAACAAAACTAATTAAAAATTTGGCCCCATAACAAATATACACTCTATGACCAAAACAATTTAATCATTCAATAACGAGGTAAACAAATCTAAAGTTCTTTCAATTTCGAGAGGTGTTAGTAATAAGTATTTAGTTGAAAATGCGATGTAAAAAAGACATTTACTCCAACGCGTCAGACTTATTATTATTGTCATGACAACGATCACATTCATCATATCACAAGCCCGCTGCTAGCTTTTTGAACGCCCGCTTACAATACCGGCAACTCAAATGTTTTTTGAGTAGTGTTGCAATATGTGGTTAGCTAGTGACCTCGACAATTCATCATATTATTCTTGCCTGATCAACCAGCAGCAAGTTCATCATGCTCCATTAGATGTCACTGCTTGCGGTGGCGTCTGACTGACTGTTGGGGAGGACTTTGCGTTTTTTTGAGCGAACTCAAATACGGCGAGCGGGGTAATGGCTGATCTTTGCGTTATGCTCGTGCTCGTGAACGGGTGCTACTTGTGGTGACTGGTCATCTTGCTGACCTTGGTTTTGATATTGTTATTAGTAATTAACTCTTTATTTATTTTACTTCGTTGGTCCTAGTTTATCATTTGTGACTTCGAGTTACGGGTACATATACGGCTATTTATGTAAGTTGGTACACCCTTTATGCCTGGAGGCTTTTATTTTGGGATAAAGTTCTGTTTACGTTTATAGTTTTATATTTTTATTTCTGCTTGAGTAGTTTTCAATTTTTTTTTGGTATATTGGAGTGTGCTAGCTGATTTATGGCAAATAATTTAAATTAATGAATTGTGTTGCATGTATGTATGTACCTAAATTATTTTGCACACTGTTGTTTAGAATCAAATTTTTTAACTGAACAGACAGTTTTGCTACTGGGGAGTTTGTCGCGCCACTTCTTCCCAGCTAAAGCACTAGGAAGTGAAGGGCGGGTGTTTTGGCGGACCGTCTAATGTAATTTTGACATTTGGAAAGTGCTGATACTCAGCCTAGTTTGAATAAATGACTTTTGATTTTGTTCAATCAAAAACATGTAAATTACGGGAATGTTTCGTTTTCGTTTCGATATCTGTTTTTGCCGCCCCCTTTTAAATGGCGCCCGCGTCCGGTGCACGCCCTGCACGCCCGCACTCGGCGGGCTTGGGTAGTCACTCACCGGGAGCATTTACGTGTAAAGTAACACTTCAGATTCGAGTATTTCAACAGTGAATGCGTCCAGGCGAGCATTACAGTGCGTACATGTAATTATACAATTCGTAACATTGCAGCAATGAGTGTGGGAAACTGAGTATTACCTATACCTGAATCGATGTTACATGTACGAATATTCGAATACTCATAGTTCAAGCGGTTACAAAAGCTAATGCTCATTAGGCCTCGTTTAGCAATATGAGAAAACAAATGAAAGAAGTTGTTGAGACTATTAGAGCATGCCACGCGTCGGACGGAAACCGGTGACGCGTGTGCTTGACGCTTGAGGCGCCGTCCTTTTGCCATCGCTCGTACGATGATCACGTCCAACGGAAATGATCGTGCGACCGTGCGTTCAAACATACTGATATCTACTCAACAATCATGTGATGCGACCAAATTGTCTAGTTTTCGTCGCGCGACCAAACTTTTTAAAACGGTTTAATAAACTTACCTTAATGTTAACACCAATCTTTGTTCCACACTAAAACAAATGAATGTAATCAAATGTTTCTGTTGACATAATTATATTAGATAAATATTCGTAAAATTCTTCTTTTTTCGTACGTCAAAATACTAATTGTGTAATTCACCGCGCTGATATCTGTTTTTATAGAGTATATTATGTGGTCCACGTTTTCTTTTTTAATGCTATTTACGATTAAAGAAATATTTGTCCGACAGAAAAAACTATGCATCTCTGTTAAGAGCCATTTTGAGTGTGACCGCATCGCTCCAAAACAGGGCACACGATTTCCTATCGCGCGAGCGGTTTCATCGTACGATGAAATCGCATCGCATCATCGCGCGAGCGATGACAATAGGACGGCGCCTGACACAAGTCGCATCGCCCGAGTCGTGAACTCGTGAACGGAGGCCCTGCAGGCAAATGGGCGTAGTGTGTCAATTTGATAAACAATTAATTTCCTGACTATATATGGTACTTTAGACTTTATATTATCAGGAGCAGAGGAATTCTTGAATGGAGACCGTGAAGAGTGATTATGCGTCTTGTATAACTAAGATCTTGCAACAGGTATTAACCAACTATTTGCTAAGTTACAGGCATGAAATTGATGATTTTGATTACTTTTCAAAATACCTGCGAAAATAGTTAGGTTGAGTAACCTCCGGGTTCTAACTAGAACATTCTAGAGCCTTGTTGTTTCAAAGATAGAGTATCCCAAGAAAATCGTTCTAACAAGAAATTAGTCGTGTTCAAGACACTTGAATGTAGTCTACTAAATTAGAGCATTTTATTAATAACTTAATATGTGAATATTTTAGATTATGTTTAAATTCCATAGTGTAATTAATTTGTAAAGTTATGTCTAACGCGGATAAAAAACAGGGAATCACACAAAAAATATCAAGCGTATTTTAATGAAACCTTCACCATTTTAAAGATATTTTAATTATTTATCTTTTAGTATACGTGTTTTAATATAATATTTTTTGTTTTATGTATGATAAATTAATAATGCGTCTAATTTGGGTCAACGCTCCTTGATGGGCGAGTCCTATTACAGGCTGGACGTACGATGCAATGCGTGAGCTCAGCACAGAACACGCAGGTCACTGGCATATACGTATATCTGCGTGTAATCGATACCTAAAGAACTTTGTTGACTCGAAAATTTCAGCATCGGGTTCACGTTGCAATGAAGCTTTTGAACGTTGCGCGTTGTCCTGTTTTGATAAGGTCGCTTGGTACTAAAAATAACCGGTCAAGAGCGAGTTGGACTCGCGCACCGAGGGTTCCGTACCATCATATATTAAAAAAAGAGTGTGCTATTTAGAGACATCGTTTTATATTTGTAATCTTTACATAAACTTCTATTACATAGAATAATTTCAGATTTTTCTATATGCAAAGGACATTGACAAAAATGGCCTATGAACCAACACGCATGAAACATTTACTATAATTACTAGTTCTTTTAATAATATACATTACAAATATTTCAATAAAAACGGACACTTTTTAATTTCGAAAACATTTTAAAAAGTATTCACTTCCGTCATAATCCTCGGTGTTATTATTTTTTGGTTCAATTTGAGGTTTTTAATAGGCAAAGGTATTATAGATCATACAGCCAAGTCTTTGTAACAGCACTCTTAATAAGAGTTTGACACAGACAAGCCTCAGTATTCTCAACACTTGATATACGATAATGATTTTTAGTTACAAACAGTCCGCTATGATGTCGCGGAACCATAATACGGCTTATCAAAAAACTCGATTGAAAGCGCTGTTTGAAACGAGCAATAATATCGACACTGACAGTTGATGAATTGACAGATGACAACATTTGACATTTGGTAGTAATGTCACTTGGCGCGCGCATTCTTCATTGTGCTCGACCTGCGTTTGCGTTGGTTGCGTACTGAATTCGTTTACATTTTGTTACTTTCCGATTTTATCTAACAACTTGGCGTGAACAAAGGACTGTGGTTTTCTCTTGAAATATCGACCTCTGGCTGACTTTTACTGATACGGACCTACTTAGAACAACGGCCTGGCTTATAATTGGCTTTTTATTGACGTAATTATAAGCTCAAAATCCGAAAGTGATTTGATTTTTTCCAAATTCTCAAAAGTGTCCGTTGTTTTAATTTAGGTTCAATCGAATATATACATTATCTAAAACCCAAAAAGTAAATACACCTCCCTGTTGGATCTTAGGCGAGCTATGTATGGACGACGAGCAATGTCCTTTGGAGATAAGGGGGGAACGGTATTTTTTTTACGTTTTTCATCAAAAGTCAAAAACTATGCGGCCTAATAAAAAGAAAAAATGTTTGAGAATGTGCAAACAGCGCTCTTTCATATGATACCCCACATGCCCTAGTAGCTCCACTTCGAATTTTTAAGACCCTCTTTCAGTCCCTGTTCCAAAGAAATATATATATTTTTATTCCTTTCTTATTTGCAAAATAGTTGGGCAAACGTTATCTAAAACTATTCCAAAATTCAAGTTGATAGCACCAGCTGTGACAGACGGACAAACAGACAGACAGACTGAGTCGCACTATTAAGGGTTCCTTTTTGTTATAGGTATCCGTAGTAAGGCCTACTCTCATTAAAAGGGATGTGACTAATAATATTATGTTGGTATATTGGCGTGTACTAGCTGTCATATGACAAATAATTTAATTTATTGTTTTGTGTTTCGTAATGCTGATTACTTTACATAAAATAGTATAGAATCAAGTTCCTATAACTGAACAGACAGCTATGCTGCTGGGGAGTTTTTTTGCGCCACTTCCTCTTCCCAGCTAAAGCACTAGGAAGTGGAGAAGGGCGGGGGTTTTAGGATTGGCTTATGTAATTTTGACGTTCGAAAATTGCTGATTCTCAGTAAATGAATTTCGATTTTGATTTTTAATAAATATTTGCTAAAGTACAGTAGAATCACTTGAATGTAGGCGTACCTAAGTCTGGCGTTCCAGTCTAGAGTACTTTCTAGAGGCAGTCAGCCTGACTACCACCTTGAGATTGACTAATATTAATTAATAATAATAATCAGCCTATCGTGTCTATAATGTTCACCCTGCTCGGACATACACAGGCCTCCTCTCTGTGCGCCTGGCGCCAGGTGTATTGGTGGTCGCCGGAGCTGACGGCTCTGCGCGAGGCGTGCGTTGCTGCGCGGTACCGGTACACCAGGCACCGCAGGCTCCGTATCCGCCCTCCGGATACGGAAGCTATTCAGGCGGAGCTGTACGAGGGGTACAGAGCGGCGAAGGTACCGCCCTCCGAGCGGAGATCTTGCGGGCCAGGGATCTGGCTCGCGAGGAGTCGCTGGAGACTCTAAACAGGGACCCATGGGGACGCCCTTATAAAATGGTGCGGGATAAACTCCGTCCATGGGCGCCCCCGCTGACGCAGAGTCTCCGGCCCCAGCTCGTGGAGGACGTGGTGAGCGCTCTGTTCCCTTCGCGAGGGGAACATACTCCCCCGCCCATGGCTCCGCTTCCTGCGGTGCCCGTTGCGGACCACGTCACCGACGACGACGACGATGCTCCGGAAGTGACCGAGGTAGAGTTGAGAGCGGCGGTACGTAGGCTGAGTGCCAAAAATGCCGCCCCAGGACCCGACGGCTTACCTGGAAGAGCCTGGGTTCTGGCCTTTGGGGCTCTCGGGCCTCGACTAGGGGGGCTCCTAAGCGCATGCTTGGAGAGGGGCCAGTTCCCACTTCGTTGGAAGACGGGGAAACTGGTCCTCATTAAGAAGCCGGGGCGCCCTGCGGACTCTCCGTCCGCTTACCGACCCATCGTGCTGCTCGACGAGGTGGGCAAGCTCTTTGAAAGAGTTATTGCAGACCGCCTCGTCGGGTGGCTGGTGCAGGAGGGGCCGGATCCTATAGTGCTGCTAGACGAGGTGGGTAAGCTTTTTGAGCGGATAATTGCAGCCCGCCTCGTCGGCCACTTGTGCAGAGAGGGGCCGGATCTGGACGACAGTCAGTTCGGTTTTCGGCATGGGCGCTCCACTATCGACGCGATAATGCGGGTGAGAGTCCTGGCGGAGGAAGCGGTGTCCCGGGGCGGGGTGATGCTGGCGGTGTCCTTGGACATTTCCAATGCGTTCAATACCCTGCCCTGGAGTTGTATTCGGGAGGCACTGCGTTACCATAGGGTGCCTCCCTACCTCCGCCACATCGTTGGGGCTTACTTGGCGGAAAGGTGTGTCACCTATAGGGGACGCGACGGCGGGGGCCGACGCGATATGTCGTGCGGTGTTCCACAGGGTTCGGTTGTAGGTCCTCTCCTGTGGAACATCGGATACGACTGGGTGCTGAGGGGCGAGCTCCAACCCGGAGTGGACCTGACGTGTTACGCGGACGACACGCTGGTCACGGCCCGGGGGAGTTCGTACAGGGAGGCAGCGTTGCTGGCTACGGCTGCGGTCTCGCAGGTCGTGAGTCGCATCCGACGCCTGGGCCTGGAGGTGGCCCTCAACAAGTCGGAGGCCATCGCATTCCATGGCCCCCGACGGGCGCCGCCGCCGGGATCACACATTGTGGTCGGAGGGGCTCGAATTGCTGTCGAGTCAACCATGAAGTACTTAGGACTGGTGCTCGACAGCCGGTGGGACTTCGGCCCCCACTTTCGGCGGCTGACGCCCAAGTTGATGGGCGCGGCGGGCGCGCTCGCAACGTTGCTTCCCAACCTGGGGGGCCCGAGCACCGCCTGTAGGCGGTTGTACTTGGGGATCGTGCGATCCATGGCCCTGTACGGGGCCCCGGTGTGGGCTTCTGACCTGACGGCTGGCTGCATCGCAATACTGCGTAAACCACAGAGGGCGATGGCCGTCAGGGCTATCAGGGGGTATCGCACGATCTCCTATGAGGCGGCTTGTGCACTGGCCGGATCCCCGCCCTGGGACCTAGAGGCGAGAGCCCTCGCGTCTCTTTACCGATGGCGCGAGGAAGTGCGAACGCGGGGCGGTGAACCGATGCAGCGAGAGTTTGAGCATCGTCGGTCACAGCTCCGCGAGGCTTTGGTGACGGAATGGCGGAACAGGCTTCTGCGCCCTACTGCCGGCCTCGCTACCGTGGAGGCGATCCGACCAGTGCTCGGCGAATGGCTCGGGAGGAGGCACGGCTCTCTGTCGTTTCGGGCGACGCAGGTGCTTTCGGGGCATGGCTGCTTCGGGAAGTTCCTGTGTCGCATAGGCAGGGAGCCGGACGCTCAGTGCCATCACTGCGTCCACTGTCGGGAGGACACGGCGTGGCACACACTGGCAGAGTGTGTCGCATGGGAGGAGCCGCGCCGTGCCCTCGTATCAGTAGTCGGAGCCGACTTATCGCTACCGGCCGTCGCTCGTTCTATGGCCGGGGGCGCCGAGTCGTGGGATGCGGTGATCTCCTTCTGTGAAACGGTGATTTCGCAGAAGGAGGCTGCGGAAAGGGAGAGGGAGATTGAAACCACTCTCCCGATCCGCAGCAGGCGAACTAGGCGTCGGCGGAGGGCGGACAACGCCCTCTTCCAGCCCCCGTAAATAGGTCCGGAGGGACGGCGGACTCGGGGACGTCCGCCGCCCCTCATCCAGCAGGACCCGAGGCGGCGGCGCGTAGTGTTTCACGCGCGCCCCTAATAGACGTCGCGGGGGGAGTTTTCACACCTCACTCCCCCCGCGGGCCTGAGGTGGCCCGCAATGGCGGGCCGGCACTAGCCGAGGATCGTGGAAGGCGCACAAGTTCCCATGATCCCCGGTCCAAGTGTGGGAAGGGAACACCGGGGTGGTTTTTAGTCAGTAAGAGTCTGACAGACCCCTCCGCCCGCCCCAGGGCGGAGGACATCCATGAGGATTTTCCACCCCGGAACAAAAAAAAAACAAAAAAAAAAAAAAAAAGGAGGGGCCGGATTTGGCGGAGAGCCAGTTTGGTTTCCGCAGGGGGCGCTCTACGGTGGACGCCATCATGCGCGTGCGAGCCCTCACGACGGGGGATGCTGTGGCCCGGGGTGGGGTCGTCTTGGCGGTGTCTCTAGATATCGCCAACGCCTTCAATACCCTGCCCTGGAGTTGCATCAGGGAGGCACTTCGGTATCACCGGATGCCGACCTACCTCTGTCAAGTGGTTGAGGCCTATTTGACGGATAGGGCCGTCATCTACCCCGGTCATCAGGGAGAGTGGAACCGGCGAGAGATGTCGTGCGGTATCCCACAGGGATCGGTCCTGGGGCCGCATTTGTGGGACATCGGGTACGACTGGGTGCTGCGCGCCGACCTCCCTAGCGGCGTCAGCGTGGTATGTTACGCTGACGACACGCTGGTCCTGGCGCAGGGGAGGTCGCACCAGGCGGCGGCTGAATTAGCGACACGCGGGGTTGCGATAGTCGTTGCGAGGATCCGGCAGTTGGGACTCGAGGTGGCCCTGCACAAGTCCGAGGCCATGTGTTTTCATGGTCCTCGGAATGCGCCACCGTCGGGTTCCCAAATAACGGTAGGAGGGGTTCGCATTGGAGTCGAGTCGACGATGAAGTACCTAGGACTCGTCCTCGACAGCCGGTGGAACTTCGTGGAGCATTTCCGACGTTTGGCTCCCAGACTGGAGCGGGCTGGGGCTGCTTTGAAGCGGCTCCTGCCCAATCTAGGTGGTCCAAACGCCTCCTGCCGGAGGCTTTACGCGGGGGTCGTGCGGTCCATGGCCCTTTACGGGGCACCGGTGTGGGCGCGTTCCCTGAGGCTGCGGCCAGTCCGCCGGTTGAACGCGTCCCAGAGGGTCATGGCCATTCGGCTAGTCCGGGGTTACCGCACGGTCTCCGGTGAGGTGGCGAGCCTCCTTGCCGGATTGCCGCCGTGGGATCTGAAGGCGAAAGTCCTCGCGCACGTGTGGGAGTGGCGCGAGGAGGCGAAACGCCGGGGCGTAACTCCGCTGCCGCGAGAAATCACGGTACAGCGGACAGAGCTCCGGCGTGACCTCATGGCGACATGGAGAGTGCGACTGTCGCAGCCCAGCGCTGGGCACGCCACAATTGCGGCGATAAGTCCCCTCTTTGAGGAGTGGTTAGAGAGGCGCCACGGCGTCCTCACCTTCCGCCTGACGCAGGTCCTCACCGGACACGGTTGTTTCGGGAGGTTCCTGTTTCGCATAAGGCGGGAGGAAACGCCCGGGTGTCACCATTGTGTGGATCGCCCAGAGGACACGGTGGAGCATACAGTGGAGGTCTGCCCGGCTTGGGCAGAGCACCGCCGTGTTCTCACGGAGGCGATCGGCGGCGGCGATCTCTCGCGTCCGAGCCTGGTCCAGGCCATGGTGCGGAGCGAGAGTGCATGGGAGGCCGTCACCTCCTTCTGCGAAGCGGTAATGCTCGCGAAGGAGGAGCAGCCTCACGCCCTCAGTCGCCGCAAGAGACGCCCTGGGCGGCGGGAATCGATAGCCGATTCCCGGCCACCGTAGGCGCGGGCTTGCGGGCGGTGAGTAGTGGGTAGCTCGCCGTCCGGTGAGGACCAGGCCGGGGTCGACGGCGCGTTGTGTTCCACGCGCGCCTCAAAGAGATGTCAGCAAAAGATGGGGTCCAATAGGGCCGATGCCTCTGGGGTCGCGGGTTGTTTGAAAAAGATACCGTGGCCCTGGCATAGGCAACTGAAGGAACACGGGTGGGTTTTTAGTCAGTAAAAGTCTGACACGCCCTTCCGCTCCACCCAGAGCGGGAGAAGTTATTTGATGATTTCCCATCCACAAAAAAAAAAAGGCCTCCTCTCTGTGAGAGGGAGTGAACCGTAAGCCACCACGCGAGCTCTGTTCGGATTGATCGATGTCACATGTCTTAGAATTTTTGTTTTTAGGACATGTCGGTTTCCTCACGATGTTTTCCTTCACCGTTTTGAAAGCAATGGTGATTAAATAATTTACTCAAAGTAAAGCACCTGACTGGGTTCGAACCTACGACCTACATACAACTCGTAAGTCACAGTCGTTAAAACTGGGCCACTGCTCTAATATTAATTACCATCAGTTATTATATCCGTTCGTGCAAATACGAGTAATTTATAAAATGAGTAGTAGTAGGTTTGTTTATTCAATGAGCACGCATGTAAAAGAGGACAGGTCATCAACCCGTTTTTAAATGAGTACTATCAGAACGTATCTATTTCACTTCTAAAATCTCTGTATTCTATATTCCTGGGTGGCGCGACTCTACATAGCAGAACAATTTCTATGAAAACTGTTCTACCAGAATCGTGTCGCACCGTCGTGTTGCGCCTGCCTTTAATCTCTAGTTTCTTATCTTCATGGTGAGTGGTTTAGTTTTAGGTCACAAGTTAATCTTATCCTGCAGGTGTGTAACAACTTTGATGAGATGTTATCGCGATATAGACAGCTGTAATCGATGCTTCCTCTAATTTGTTCCTGTTCTTATTTCTGTGTCTGTTTATTATTGTTTAGTGCTAAAACTTTATTCAAACAAAGAATGCAATGTAGAACAGCGTGTAATTCCCAAAAAAAGTAAAAAAAAAAAGAATTTTAAACCATCATAAAATTGAAGAAAAGAATACCATAAATCCATGGAGGCAAAGAAACCATTTGTATCAAACAACATTCAATTCTGCTCACAGACCTTTCCAATCCTATTACACAGAATTTCGTTCTATAAACTAGAACATTAATAACAAGAAATTAACGTTGTCAAAACAGATCAAACACAATTAACTATACTACACAAAGTTTGATGGCCGCATCAATAATAATCGATGTTAGGCACAATCGAGACAAAGGCTCGACGGTTCGATTCACAGTCGAGTCAGTTTTCAATGTTATCGACGAAAATTATTGAGATAGTTGGCTGTAAAAGCCGGCCGAGTGCAAAGAGTTATTCGATACTGTGTGCATTACAAGTGTTTATTTTGAACGTAGCTACTGCGTTCAATGGGTGTTCGTTAAAATTGTGATCGAATTTTTCGTTTGCAGAATAGTAATTTAATTGAGTTTGTATATTTTAATCTTTCTTTTACTAATGCATTATAAAAAAAATGTTTATTTTAATTACATACAGTTTTAACATACGCGATTTTGGAGATCACCTTTTAAGCAAGAAAATGCTTGTGTTAGGTGACTCCGCTCTTCCACTACTCATAATACAGAGTATGCAATTGAAAACAGAATAATAATAAAATAAAAGAAGAGAAAATACAAAATAAAAAAGGAGCGCACTTGTGTGATTTATGAGAGTGGGGATAGAGTGTGTGTGTGTGCGCATGCGTGTGTGTGTATGGTATTGTGTGCGTTGTACTTATGGACACAATCAGGACAACAGTAATCCTATCAGAACTAACAACCACGTAGATGAAAAATATATAACAAGATTCAACTTTTAGTTACACGAGTTCTTGAGAATTTTATATTAAATCACACATCTTTTGTCAATCGCTCTCTCACTGCTGAGAATCGTGTCTCCCTTTCAAATAGGGAATATGCATGGTATTCTTTTTTCTCTTAATTAATAAAGCTAAGTGTAGCAGCAGCGGTGAGGTTTGGTGAAAACTTAGACGTTCCTTTTAGATTGTGTAGAGGATTTAAATAAAAAACGATGCGTTACTTTTACGAGCAAATTATGTATTCGCCATCTTACATTATTCAAGTAGAGGGGTGTAGGAACAATATTTTAAATAGAACCAATCACGGTTGAAACATGGTATGACGTAGTTTTGGTTTCATTCCTTGCCCCAAGATGTCGCTATCAGTAGAAGTTCTCAACATGCCCCCGGCCTTGGAAGCAGTGGCTTTCAATGGTCTTCAGTCGCTGCATCCGTGTCGATCACGTCCTGTATTAGAGGACAAATCTTGGTAAGTGCGCGCCTCACCACTCCCGAAGACGTCTGTATATCCGCCACCAGAGATATACCATCCTTTCCTGGGATAGTGCAAATTACACGTCCCAAATGCCACTTCAAAGGTGGGAGGTTATTATCCTTAATGACAACTAAGGAATTTGGTTTAAGTTCATCCTTATTCGCCGTCCATTTTGTCCGCACCTGCAGCTCGGAGATGTATTCCTTCGCCCACCGGTTCCAGAAGTGTTGGCGAAGTTGTTCTACCCTCCGATATCGCTGGAGACGACTAGCAGGAACATCGCGTAGGTCGTCGCCGGCTGGCGCAGTTCGCCGGCTGGTCGGCCAATAAGGAAGTGGCCAGGAGTGAGCGGGTAAAAGTCATGAGGATCGGGGGAAAGAGGAGACAGAGGTCGGGAATTTAGTACGGCTTCTATTTGAGCCAATACTGTGCTGTACTCTTCGAACGTGAGGTGCGCGTTGCCTATCACACGACGAAGATGGTATTTACTCGACTTTACTCCTGCCTCCCACAGACCACCAAAATGCGGAGAATAAGGGGGAATAAAATGGAATTTAATATTTTGACTAGATGCGAATTCTAAAATATGATTACCACAATTAGTTAAAAATTTTGAAAAATCGTTCATTACACCCGCGAAATTACGACCATTATCGGAGTAGATATCTGCAGGCTTACCACGGCGTGCAATAAATCTTTTTAAAGTACATAAATACGCTTCACTGGAGAGGTTACTGACTAACTCCAGGTGTATAGCACGTGTTACGAAACAAACAAATAGGCAAATGTAGCCTTTGATAAGCCTAGCACCCCTACCTTTGCGGTTCAGAATGAGCACTGGCCCAGCGTAATCTACCCCACACCGAACGAATGGAAGACTAGGTGTAACTCGCTCCCTAGGCAAGTTACCCATCATAGGACTAAGCGTCTTACCTCTAATGCGAGTACAGGTAACACAACTATGCACTATGTGGCGAGCCAAATTCCTACCTCCGACAGGCCACCATGATTCGCGTAAATGGAAAAGTAATGCCTGTGGAGCAGCGTGGAGAAGCTGAATGTGCTCATGACGAAATAATAAAGTGGTAAAATAATGTTTACTATGAATAACCATTGGATGTTTTTTACCGTAAATAAATTCATCTGAATTAACTAAACGACCACCTACGCGCATTACTTTGTGATCATCTAAAAACAAATTTAATTTAGACAAACAACTTTTACTTTTAATAATCTCATTATTAGATAATGCCTTATATTCATCAGTATAAGACTCCATTTGACAAAGTCGAGCTAATGTTTTATCTGCATAGTCTAACTCATCTACACTAAGGCTGCCGGTACGCTTATTATTTTTACATCGACTGTTATTAATAAAACGTAACATAAAGGCAGTCGCACGTCTCATACGTTTAAATTGAGAGAACCGATGGAAGGGAAACAAAGATAACTCGCAACAATCCTGAGCTACCACGGCGGTGACGCATGACTTGACCTCAGGTAAATCGTGATGTTTGAACGAGTCCGAACTTTTGTGATCGTCTATAGAAAAACTAGGATCACGAAGAAATTTAGGTCCCTCCCACCATAAGGTAGACGAAGAAAGTTCTTCCAATCGAGCACCGCGTGACGCTAGATCAGCGGGATTATCTCCACTGCTTACGTGACGCCACGGGACGTCTTGTGTAAGTTCATGAATTTCTGCGATCCTATTTTGAACGAATGTCTTAAGTTGGTTCGGCCTCATGTGTAGCCAGCCTAAGACAATCGAGGAATCTGTCCAAAATACTATGCTATTAAATTGACAACGTAATGAGTTGCGGACCTTGTCATACAGACGAGCACCCAATAAAGCCCCACAAAGTTCGAGACGTGGGACACTAATAGGTTTCAAAGGCGCGACCTTTGTTTTAGAAAACAATAATCTAACTGATACTGTTAAATCGTTGTTAACTGTGCGAACATAAATACACGCGCCGTACGCCGTCTGAGATGCGTCACTAAAAATGTGTAACTCAATATACATAGGCTGTGTACCTATAACGTGGCGTGGTATACGAATAGTGTTTAGCGCTTGCAATGAAATAACAAACCGGGACCACACGCGCGCCGTGTCATTAGGAACGTTATCATCCCAACCTATTTTCAATAGCCATAATTGTTGTAAAAGAACTTTGACAACTATTATGACAGGACTTAACAAGCCGAGAGGGTCAAAAATTTGCGAAACGTTTGATAAAATATACCTCTTTGTAATAGGTTTGGTATTTTCAATTTTAACGTGAGAATTAAAATAAAAGTTGTCGCTTGCGTTATGCCAGCCTATTCCTAAGGTTTTAGAACTAACATTTTCATCTAAACTTAAAGGTTTAAACTTACTACACGACTGACGGTCATCATCGTGTTTAAAATTAAATATCCACTTCCTAAGTGGAAAGCAGCCAGACTGCAGCGTCTTCCGAGTTTTGTCGCATAGTTCTAATAATTTACTTTTGTTATCTAAACCCGTAATGTAATCGTCGACATAAAAATCTTCTTTTATAGCTCGAGCGACATCAGGATCAGGAGATTCAGAGGCTAATTGTTTCAGGCACCTAACACTTAAAAAAGGCGCGGAGGCGGTTCCATACGTCACGGTGTTTAATTTAAATATACCTAACGGCTTTGAGGGATGGTCACGCCACAGAATCATTTGCAAGCTGCGCTGACCCTCATCTACCAGGCACTGCCGATACATCTTCTCCACGTCAGCGCACACGACGTACTTGTGCTGCCGAAAGCGGAGAAGAATGGCAATGAGATCACCCTGTATAGGAGGGCCGACTAGTTGCAAATCATTCAGTGACTTACCAGAGCTCGATGGTGCGCTTGCGTCAAACACCACGCGCAACTTGGTGGTGGTGCTGAGCTCGCGGAACACGCCATGATGCGGCATGAAATAACACGGGGATTCATAGGAATCTACCTGTGTCATATGGCCTAAACTAAGATACTCCTGTAAAAAGTTGGAATAAATAATTTTATATTCAGGCGAACGCTGCAGACGTTTTTCTAGCGCTAGAAATCGACGTTCTGCTTGTGTATAAGAATCCCCCAAGGTATCAGGTGACTGATGGAGTGGAATGTGCACGCAGAATCTCCCCTCGCTATTGCGAGTAGTAGTGCGAACAAAGTGATCTTCACATGCACGTTCTTCCTCAGTCTGTGCGTCTCTGACCTTGGACGGTTCCTCAATCTCCCAGAACAATCGAAGTTGCGTATCTAAAGAATTAATAATATTGCAATGAATTGGCGCATTTTTGCGCGTATAATAATAATAATAATATTAATTTTACTTTGCCGGAATGGGTCTAGGATGAGGAGCCAGACCAAGAGAGATACAGAAACCCGCAGGGCAGCATGTGGCGAGCTGTTGGGCAGTAGCGACCCCACGGACCCCCTATCTCCCGAGAGAAATCTTGTCCTCATCTCTAGCTTGCCTTTATTGGCCGGCTGGAGTGAACACTGACGAGGAACAGAGCTCCCACCTCTTTCTTGCCTTTATTGGCCGGATTGAGTGGAGATTCGCAAGAGCAAACGTGCTCGGAGGAAGGAAGTATTCCAGTAAGGTGCTGGTAGGGATCTTGACCGTACTTCCGGGATTGTCCTGATAGCCGTGGAATACCTCTCCACTCCTCAAGCATCTCAGGAAGTGTTGCCCCCTTGTCGCTATGTGCTAGCGGCCGTTTCCGGGGGCCCATTATTGAGTGTGCAAGTCACCCCCTGCCATTTTATCCGTGTATAATATATAACATTGGTCAGGCAGGGGACATAGTTCTTCCATAGTTCAAGTTACCCGATCCACTTTAGCTACCCAGACCCATAGCCCAATATATTTTGTTTCCACACACAACAATAGTCCTGCACCAACCGGGGGTTGTCCTTGGGTGCACTTGCATAGTGCATACAGGGATAATCGTCGGTTGGTGCCTCCTTATCATTTAAAATTATTTAAGGGGCCTCTGCGAGTTGGCTTCGGCTCCTTGTACGCCTTCCAAAGGTTCGGGACCCCAGGGTCCCGAGAAATGTAAAAAAAATTAATAATAATTTATTCAAGTAAAAAGTTAGTACAATTGTGATTTACATGAATTACAATTGAGAATGTTTTTAGTTCTAACTGTAATGTAGACCTGCCTGATCTAGGTTAATAAAAAAAAAAAAAAAACCTGTGTTTCAGGCCAAAATATATAATAATAAGTATAATTAACTATAGGTCCGGAAATAATCCAGCCTAGTTTGGTGTTCTGTAGAAACGGACCACAAGACAAACGAATCTTACCGTCTTCTAACAGATCCCAAAACCTATCTGCGCCAATCAAAATATCAATATTTTTGTAGTCTAGAAACTCAGGATCGGCTAACCGTATGTTGTCTGGAATACAGACTTGCGCGCTTAATTTACATACGGCAGGCATCGAAGTCGTAATCCTAGACAGCACATAACAATTAATGCGCGTAGTAAATGAATTATTGACGCAGGATTTGATAACGATACTACAAGCTTGCGAACAATGTACTACCGAATCACCTACGCCTCGAACTTCGTTTGTGGACTGTATTAATGGTGCGTTTAAAAGTTGACATAGTGACTTAGAAACAAAACAGCGCTGGCTTCCATTATCAAGGAGTGCCCGCACTTTATGGTATCTTCCGTGTACATCTGCTACTTCAACGATAGCTGTTGACAATAACACGGACTGCACACCTATAGACTTAATTGATTGCGTTTGCATGTGTGCCTTGTTTACTTGAATAGGGACTGCGGAGTCCGGGGCGGCTGGTGCGGCCGCGGGGAGGTGCACCTGCGCACGCGCTTCCCTCGCATTGGCACGCGACGCCTCAGTGTTCGTTGTGGAATGCAAAGCAACAGAACTATTAGCGTTATCATTGTGCAATAATGAGTTATGTTTTTGATTGCAGTGTCTACAAGGCCCAAACCTACAATCATTTATTGAGTGTCTCGAATGTAAACAATTCTCACATAAGTTGTGCTCGCGTACAAGTTTAAGCTTTGTGTCTAAGTCGCATTCGATAAAACTGTTTACATGTATACAGTGGATGATTCGCGTTGCATTTTGCGCATGTTAACTTACCGCGTTGTTTATTTGATTTACTTAGCCCGCTGGAAACATTGCAGTGTGACATATTATGACGTTTTGAGTGTTGTTTTTTACTGTCAGTGCTTTGAGCTTCTTTGCTATGTGAACGCTGCAAAGCGTCCAGCATGTCTGCTTTGTTGCGCAAAAAGTTAATTAAAACATCCACCGATAAACGTTTAGAATTGTTCTCGTTTGGGTTCGGGAACAATGTGCACTTATGAGACCCCCATTCTCTTTCAGTAATTTTATCTAATTTCGACACCATGATATTAATAATCAAACTATCCCAGTAGTTTGTAGGTTCACCTAGAACCTTAAGAGCGCGTAAATTTTTCAAAATAGTGTCTATTAATGTTCTAATTGAAGAAGGCGACTCTTTAGTTAATGCAGTTATATTTAACAAAGCTTTGATATGGTGATCAATTAAAAGTCCGCAATTATTATATCGGTTGAGCAACAAGTCCCATGCAACCTGATAATTATCAGAAGAAAATTCTATGGAATGTATAACTAGTTCTGCGTTGTCTTTTAAGGACGATTTGAGATAGTGAAACTTTTGGATGTTGGAAATATCTTTAGAATTATGAACGAGTGAGGTAAACGTGTCCCTGAATTCCAGCCAGAGCTCATAGGAACCGTCAAATGTAGGCATGGAGATAGTGGGTAACTTCACGGAATGTATTTGATCGTTTTTATGACTATGACATGACCTGGAGCAGTCAGAAACCTCATCAGTGTTCAGCATAAACTCAGCAAGTGATATTAAATTGTAGTAACTATCTTCAAAATGTTCTCTTTGATTTAATTGTTCATCTAATTCACTATCAGAAACTTTTTCTTCTATTTTAGTTTGAATGGCGTTAAATTCAGAAAATAAAGTAGTACATCCTTGAATCCTTAACTTTAAATCAATGCGTTTTTGAGGAAAATCATGATCACAATCTTTTAAAGACTCTAAATAATTATTAAATTTGGTAAGCCTGCCCTTAATTATACCACGCTTCCTAACTAAATCGCGAACTAACTCACTACTTTCTGCACTTAGCAAATTAGGAGATTTGTCACAAGATTTAGCAGAATCAATAGGCATTTTGGTGGTCAGTGAAAAGAGGAGTACTCACGGTTTTCTAGAATCGTCAACTCAATCACACACGGCACTGATGCTAGCAACGTCACCAGGCTAGTAATTGACTGGAAATCCGATATTCCGAGAATACAATGCGGCAACTTTACTGAAATAAGAGCACAGACACAATATAGCACCAAATAGAACTCAGGAGATGATGGAAAGGAATAAGGATTGGCCCCACCGATTGCGTATTATTTTCGATGAAACCTTTTGCGTTTTCTTCTCAATCCGCCACGTGCAAGGGGTCCCCATCCAAAGGTCGCTCGACGATCTTATCTTTATCCCAATGTTCGGTTCGAAGGTTCAAAATGTAGCAGCAGCGGTGAGGTTTGGTGAAAACTTAGACGTTCCTTTTAGATTGTGTAGAGGATTTAAATAAAAAACGATGCGTTACTTTTACGAGCAAATTATGTATTCGCCATCTTACATTATTCAAGTAGAGGGGTGTAGGAACAATATTTTAAATAGAACCAATCACGGTTGAAACATGGTATGACGTAGTTTTGGTTTCATTCCTTGCCCCAAGATGTCGCCATCAGTAGAAGTTCTCAACACTAAGTAATATAAATCTAAGAAAAGTATTAAAGGTCAAAATGATTAAACTCCAACAATGTTCTACTACAGTTCAAACATCAGTTATTGTCCCGCCCATAATGTGACGTCATAATTCATGATACTGCTTTATTTACATCTCTTTTTAGCCTCAAATCATATTATCAATTAAATTATTTTTTGCACTTTATTCAAGCAGAAATCGCACCTACTAACTTACCTTAGTGAGAATTCAAACAGTTTGCTAAGAAAAGGTTCTTTAAAGATTTATTCACGTAGCCTTTGAGGTCACTTTCAGAATTTTCGAAAACCATGCGTTTCGAGTTTGCGTTCTGTTGCACCAAAAAAACGTAATATAAAATAATGAATTGTAAAATAAGTAACGCATTAAAAATATATAAAAAAAAAATGCAAATTTGCACTTGTCTCCGATACAATGGATATTTAAATAATGAAAGAGTTTTGAGTTACATGCATATTCCCTATTGTCAATGGTCTTTCTCCACCTGTTACGATCGGTGGTTTAATGGGTGCGGCGCTGATAGGTACAGTCGCCAGCACATCAAGTTACCACAAGCTGTGTTTCTCAATCGATTTTGAACTTAACAATCAACGTTTTAAGGTTTAAAATCATTTGGAGAAATTTGACAGTTTGGTATAACTTGGTGACCGTACCCTCAGTTGCTCAGATATTTGATCCGTCCACCGTTTTGGGCTTCGGCCTCTAGGTCTTTTGCCCTCTATCTTTCCTGTCACCATTAGACGTTCCATGTTGCTGGTACCTAGATGACAGATTTTAATTTATTGAATTCTATAATCGTTATTATTTCCAGTTTTTTATTATATTTATGTTTTTTTTTAGTTGAAAAGCTGTTAGTAATCACTATATTAAATATGATTAAATTATTGTCCATTGTTTTAAATATTAACAAATTATTGACTACTATATCAATCACTATTAAATTATTGATTATTATTATTTATTATTAAAGACTGTGTGTAGTAATTAATACTAAATTATTGACTACTACTATAATGTTGCAAAAATCTTTAAATTATTGTATGCCTAAAGGCGGGTCTTAGATGTACTTCACTTTATAAACTGTAACACCATATTTTTACCTGTGTACCACAATAAACAATTTGCATTTGAATTTGGCAATGAAAACAATCCTATAATTTATTTATTTATTTATTAAAGAACACCAACAGCATATACATTCAACATTAGTTTAGCGTATTTAGGAGAGGTATTACTGCTAATGTATACACAAATTATAGGTGTACATAACATTTAAAGAAAAAAAAAAGACATTGGACAGAGGCTGCAAAAATAGTATAGAATTATTCATTATACAAAGTCGTTTCGGTGATTTTTACATTAAATACTTCTTAACTAAACCTCATTAGGAATTGCATAGTATTTCTTCCTAATTTTTCAAAAAACTTTGAAATCGGAGTAGAAAATTTTGGCTCGGCTTGACGTTAACGTTTTTGTGTCATTCGCCTCGGATTTTGCTTGATTCAATGTGTCTTTTATGAGATGAAAACTAAAATAATCGTAATATACGCAGTGGATTGTCTAATGTGGACATAATTTCAAAGGCTGTGCGGGTGTGTTCCGGTGTTTTTCGGTATGTGTAACTATTATGCATGAATTATATTTTTTTCCTTTCCTTTTCGCATTATCGTCGCTATAATCGATATGGTCTTGTTCTTCCCTATATAGAATGCGGATTTGAACCCGAAGGGTTGGGGGCGCTCCACCGTTGGGAACGTCTTGACAGCCGCTACACGTAAGTTTTAGATCTTTTATGTTAACTACTTCATATAAATGAATCCTGGCTTATATTCCCTGCCTATAACTGTTTGTTTTCCGTGTAGGGGATTGTTTAAGCCAGTATTCTGGCTTTCCCGGCAAGGGGAGCACGGTTGCAATCTGCCTGCTTGGTTCCTGAAAGCAGTTACAGCGGCGGGCTGTTTCCACCAGCTCGAGTACCTCACCTACGCCGACTTCGCGTCGAGTGATCCAGCGGTCGTCCTATACAGCTATTCTTTTATATTACCAAGTTCCTTAGCCGCGTAGTTTTTAGTATATTTTTATAATACAAAAAGCATTTCCATATAAGCCTATATGGAAATGCTATCGGGTAGATTATGCTTCAGTATTCTTTACTGAACTAAGTCGCAAAACGGTTTAGGCGTACTCAGTCTGATGAATTCGAATTCAATAGAGTAGGAAGCTTAGATCTCTGTGACTTTCTCCGTATTAAAGCATAACCTTATCCGGCCATCTTATTGTTAATTAGAACGGCTAATTAAAATCCGGGATAGTCCTTTTCTTTATCTAATTTGTGAGCAAACACGATAAAATGTATTATTTCAAAGTAAATCCGGAGCTGTCCTTTTTTATATAAATTTGTGAGCCTTTTTTATACTTTTGTTTGTTCCTTTTTTTCCGTGTATCGTTTTATAAAATCAGAGAAATTATATGGTGAAATTGGATCTTCTTTTTATCAACACTACAATAGATACAAACACAACGTCTTTTAACACCGAGATTGTCATTGACTGTTTTAACATCACGTATTTTAGAGTTAGATCCACAAATGTAAAACCGGGCAATTATTTAGTGTTTAGAAAATAAGAATTGACATTTTAAAATTAAAATAAAATACTTTTCGATAGTGGTAATGCATCTTTAAGTTCAGAAATGTGAGAAATCTTTGAACTTTAAAATTATGCTGGTTTTTAGGGTTCCGTTGACAACAAGGAACCTTTATAGTTTCGCCATGTCCGTCTGTCTGTCTGTCCGCGGCTTAGCTTTGAGACTCTCTAGTACTAGACAGCCGTAATTTGGCATGGATATACATATTAATCACGCTGACAAAGTGGTAAAATAAAATTTTGAAATAAAATCTTTCCCTTGCACATAAAGTGGGGATGGTATTTTTTCTCGTCTATCCTATAGTGTGGCATATCGTTGGATAGGCCGTTCAAAATTATTGTGGGTGTCTGAAAACTATTTTTCAATTCAGGGATCCGTTTGCGTAATATTAAGTACTAATTTTTGTAGTTACAATATAATGAAGTCAAAAGGAAAAGTATCACAGATAAGTAGACTGCACAAGTTAAGGAGTAATAGTCGACCAACTTACATTTGCGGTTGGAATGTATGGGAGAATGTACATGTTGTACAACTACAATATTAAATTTGTTCTTGGGATAAATTCATGCCAGTTACGTAACCCTTCATTGTGCGTAGTCCGACACGCACTTGCCGGTTTTTAGGGTTCCGTATCTCAAAAGGAAAAAACGGAACCCTTATGCCTGTCCGTCTGTCACAGCCAATTTGCTCCCAATCTAATGGCCCGATTAAGTTGAAATTTGGTACACGTATGTATTTCTGTGTCCTAAACATGGACGTGGTATAAAAATAATAAATTTTGATTATGGGGGTCAATTTTGGGAGGCAAAAAGGAAAAAAAAATGCAAAGTGGTCTTGCGATATAACAAATGAAAGGGCTTACTGTGAGGGTCTAAAATATATATTTTTTTATAATTTTAAAATAAACTGTTTTAAAGTTATTTAAGAATAGACGAAAGTTGACTATTCCCCCTCCCTTTGACTTTAGATAAAGAGATGCTTAAAACTGTAGACTCGGCAGTTTTTCTGGGTATAACAGTAGATGCCAAACTTCAGTGGGGCCCACATATATCAAGCCTAGCGGGAAGGCTCAGTTCAGCCGCCTACGCCGTCAGGAAAGTAAGACAATACACTGACGTTGATACAGCTCGGTTAGTCTATTTTAGTTATTTTCATAGCGTTATGTCATACGGTATTCTGCTCTGGGGCAAAGCCGCCGACATTCAAAATATATTTGTTCTTCAGAAACGAGTTGTTCGAGCAATTTACCAGCTCGGTGCCAGAGTTTCTTTGAGAGATTTTTTTAAACAGATTGGTATTCTCACGGTAGCATCACAATTCATCCTCGCCAACATCTTATATATTAGACAAAATATACATTTATACACTAAAAACAGTGATATTCACAATGTTAACACCAGAAATAAGGACAAATTACGTGCTCCATTTCACCGGCTTCATAAGGTTCATAACTCATTTGTTGGGCTTGGTATATCTTTTTATAACAAGCTACCCTCTTCTTTGCTAGATTTGCCCTTTACTGCGTTCAAAGCTAAAGTAAAATCTAACCTTTGTTCAAAGGCATACTATTCTATCAACGATTACTTAAACAATAAGAATAGTTGGTCGCTGTGTTTAACTTAAGACAATGTTTATGTTCTTTCTCCAGAATTAGCATACCTACTGACAGGTTATATGAGTTCATATAATTATTTAGTTTCTTTGACTCTCAAGGTCAATTTATTTTAATTTTATTTTTATTTATTATTGACATAATCTACTCATTTCAATGTTTATTTTTTTATGAGTGGTATTGCAATATGTGGTTAGCTAGTGACCTCGACAATTGATCATAGTTTTTCTTGCCCGTGCAACCGGCAGCAAGTTCGTCATGCTCACTTAGATGTCACTGCTTGCGGTAGCGTCGGGGGTCGGGTTGTCTCCTTCCCTCAAATATGGCGAGGGGGGTAATGGCTGATCTTTGCGTTATACTCGTGAACGGGTGCTGCTTGTGGTGACAGGTCGTCTTGCTGACCTTGGTTTTGTTTTGTTATTAGTAACTTAACTCGTTGTTGATTTTACTTCGATGGTCCTAGTTTATCATCTGTGACTTTGAGTTACGACTACGGCTATATGTACGTGGGCACGCCCTTTATTACTGGAGACTTTTATTTAGGTATAAAGTTCTGCTTACGTTTTTAGTTTTGTATTTTGTTTCTGCTTGAGTATAGTTTTCGTTTTTTTTTTTGTGTATATTGGCGTGTGCTAGCTTACTTATAGCAAATAATTTAATTTAATGTTTTGTGTTGCGTAATGTACCTAAATTATTATGCGCAGTGTTATATAGAATCATTTTTTTAACTGAACAGACAGCTGTGCTGCTGGGGAGTTTGTTGCGCCACTTCTTCTCCCCAGCTAAAGCACTAGGAAGTGGTGAAGGGCGGGCGTTTTGGGGGACTGTCTTATGTAATTTTGACGTTCAAAAAGTGCTGATTCTCAGCCTAGTTTGAATAAATGACTTTTGATTTTGATTTTTTGATTTCCCTTTATCTCCGAAACTACTGAGCTTAAAATTAAAAAAAAAAAAATTACAGATAATTCTGTAGCTATAGATTACAGGAAAACCTATAAGAACTTAATGGTCTTAAAGTAACATGGTAAATCTCTCAATATTGTGCGTAACAAACTTACATTTGTCCATAGTTAAACGAAAAGAATCCAACCCACGTTACACCTAATGTGGGTTGGATCCTTTTCGTTTAACTATGGACATTTGTAGTTAGAATGTATGGGAGAACATGTTTTTCAACTACAATGTTAAGTTTGTTCTTGGGATGAATTCTTCCCAACTACGGAACCCTTCATTGTTCGTGGTCCGACATGCACTTGACCGGTTTTTATTTTGTTTTACTTAGCCTACTGAATATGTGATAAAAAATGATAGATAGAAAATGATAAAACATAAATAGATACAATAATTGCAACAAACAACTTGCAACGAACTTAACTAAATTACCGATTGACTAAAATTATATGCTTACCACACGGACCTTGATTTTCTTTTGATATAATATTTTATTTTTATTTGACGTTATATTTTATTCCAATTTTTGACATTGTACTTTAAATCAATTTGACATTATCTTTTAGGTACATGATTTTTTGTTGAAGATATATCACCTGCATGTACTAATACTGGCTAGAAAACTGTCTAGGTAAAAGGTTGACATATAGTTTTGTACTATAGTTTGACCAAGACCGCTATACCGCGCCGTAGGTATGTGCGCGGCGAGACGGGGGCAGTGCAGGCCGCTCATTCGTCAACGCTCATGGCGTCCCACCGCTCATTCGGCAGCGCTGCACCCCACCTCGCCGCGCATTCCTAAGACGCGGTACAGCGGTCTTGGTCAAACTATAGATTCCATTCCACATTGTTCTTTGATAAATCTTTCTACACTTATGATACTCTTAATGCCTTCCTAATAAATGCTTTGCATTATTTCGTGTGGTTTTTCGCTCAGCAGACCTCCCCAACAATTTTGTTTAAGGATATTAATAAATTGTTTTTGCATGCAATAATTATAATATGTAATGTTCAACACATTATATGAAATGAAATGAAATTTGCAGAAACATTACTGAAAAAATAATAAAGGTTGGAATGGCTTTATAATGGCCAAGACAAAAGTCTATGGTTAAACCAATAACATGGATGACAATGCGAGTAACCGGAAACACATGCGAAGCAAGTTAATATAAACTTTGTAGAAAGGTACGCGCTAAACAAGAATTTTACCGAAGCGCGTACCTTATATAAATATTCTCAAATATAAGGTATGCGCTTCGGTAATCTATTTGTTTCTGAATTAGCAAGAACGTCGTGCTACAGAAGCAAAGCTTCTAAGTTTTGTACTGCCGCGCTTTGGAGTAGGTATATTGCACCTATCATTCCGAGTTTGTATGAAAATTTCTCTCCGTCGGGTTACCTACTCAGCGGGCCTAGACAAAGTAACATTCGATTAGCGATGACGCTAGTAGAAAAATCGAAAACCAATGTATGGGGTTGACATAAGCTATCGAAATTTCACGTGATCGTAGGTCAACAAATTAACAGCGTCCAACGATGACTTCCATAGAGATGCGTCGATAACAATTGTAGAAATAGAATCGCTCTGATGGGAATGCCATTTGTCTAGGCCTATTGGTCGCAGATCGTCATCTGTCACTGAAAAGTTTTTTGGAATTGCATAGAGTTGCTAATCTATTATTTTGTAATGATGGTTATACCAAATGCTACCAAGGTTGTGGGTTGTTTGAAAGAGTTACTGTGGCCTTGGCACAGGCAACGGATGGATTTTAGTCTGTAGAAGTCTGACACGCCCTCCCGCTTCGCCCAAAGCGGAAAAAAATAGTTAATAATTTTCCACCAAAAAAAAAGGTAATACCAAATAGGAAAGTATTTCCATGGTTATAACAGCGCTATATTATATCTGATCATCGCGCATTTCTGAAGATAGACGATGATTCGCGAAGCGCCTATTTTTCTCTGAATATCTGTAGGTACTGACGCCAGCACATCAAGCTACTACAATCTGTCAAATTTCTTTAATAGATTTTCAACTTTATCACTAAAGCATTAGGTTCAAGGTTGATTGGGAAAATTTGACATCTTCGGGTAGCTTGACCTGCTGGTGTCTGTACATAAACTCTCGTTGCTTTCCCATGACCATTGGCAGCAACTAAAAAATGCATCGGTAGTACGTACTGCACGTGCGCCAATCACGAGTTTAATGGGACCTTATTTTAATAACCAACCAACCAAGCAACTTTACCAATAAGGTATGTCTATATGTCAGCAGTGGTGGCCCAGTGGTACGGCCCAACTTACGGTCGTGGGTTCGACCTCAGGCAGGCGCTTTACTTTGTGTAAATAATTTCATCACCACTGCTCTGAAAACGGTGAAGGAACACATCGTGAGGAAACCGGTATGTCCTAGAACCAAAAATATGAAGACATGTTAATTCCACCAACCCGTAGCTGACCCGCGTGGTGGATTACGGCCCACTCCTCTAACCGAGAGGAGCCTGTGAATGTTCGAGCAGGGTGAACATTATAGAGTGATTATGCAGTGTATTCCTTCTGAAAATCGTCCCGGCATTACCATATAGGTATAACAAGCCACTGCAATCAAATTAATAGCCCATTCTTTTAAATAAAATGTAACTAACATGAAACAATTATGAAAACTAAACGACTATAAGAGCTAGGTATTTAATTAGTAGATAGGTATAGACGACTCTTTTGTATAAAGATAATAGTTGTCGGAGCTCTCTCGTTGTTTTTTTTTGCAGAGAGCGCCAACGGAATGAGAGAAATGAACAGATGGCCAGTGAGGTGAGAATGGAATAAGGAATGGAATGGAGAAGCATTTGTTTTTACAAAAATAATGTGGCAGATAATTTTTGTCTTGATTTTATGTTGTACTGTGAGGGTGAATAAGGTCATTTAAGTTTAAGTATACGATATAAAACGTATGTACAAGTAAATAAAGGGAAGAGCTCATGGTGGCAACAAAAAATTCGTCCGCATCACTGTCAGTGGTAAAAGTGCCTAAAAGGTTGGCAGCGTTGCTACGTTGGATGGCAATGCTGATTCTTTGACCTAAAAATTGTCCAGCCCTCTGGTCATGTGAAGAGTCGACCAACCGCTTGGCCATGTCCCGAAATGCTCGATGAGCACTCGGACAACACGGACCTAGTGTCTCAACCAAAACTGCTCAAACATATAGGGTGACTGGTAATTAGTGACCGAAACTTACACATTATTGTACTCATGATAAAAAACAACTTTTACTATGGGGCCAAACTTGAAATCGCGAAAAAAAAAAATCAGCTGTTCCCTACATTTTGATAAGTTATGCGAATATGAATGTATGGGTCTGTTGATTCTTTTTCGCGAATTCTGGTTTGGTTCTATAGTAAAAGTTGTTTCTTATCATGAGTAAAATAATATTTTGTAACGTTGCACCTTGCAAGTTAAAATTTAAAATTTAAAAGTGTTTTTTTTTATTCTAGAAATAAAAAAAAAACACTTTAATAATAACAATCCTACACTAAGCTTACTATTTACACAAAACTCTTAAAAATATAGCCTATTATAGTATTTATAAGTAAACCTAACACTTAAATACAGCATTCAAATTAAATAATATTATACGGAACCTTCGAGCATTTAATAAACTTAAAGGATCTTCATTCTATGCGCCCGCGCATCTCTAAAACGATCACTGCCGAGCATAGCGGAGTGTCGATTCAGTTGGGCTCGGGAAAGACGATGACTAGTCAAATTGTGAGCGCTTGAGGTGATGGCTGTGTCACATTCTCCTGACCACACCTAAATAATTTGCTAAATACTCGTACGTCGCAAAATCCCTCTAGGGTAAGTTTCCATGTATTTTATTAGAAGTGCTATCTGTAAGGTGTTTCTAGAACTTCATAAAACTAGCTTTCTGCTGTATTCGTCCTATCTGGGACATTGTGATCTTTGGACCTTCGAAACGTGGTTCCGACAGCTTGCTTTCGCTTCCGTTTCTGTCTGGATTTCCAGGATTCTAGTCTACCTTACGACCTTTCGCCACGTCGTGGTTCTAACGTCGAAGAGGACGTTTGGTGAAGATGCTCTGCTGCGGAGTGATTCACGCCTACCCTACTCTGAAATTGCTAACACTGAATCTGGAACTGGAGCCGACAGTTGCGGGCAGTCGGAGACGGGACCATCGTCGCTTTGGAGACGGTTCAGGCCAGTGTTCCCTACCCTTTGCTATCCTCTGCGATCAAGATTTGATACGGCCACGGAAGTTAGGCAATAAATAATAAGTGTAAATTATCTTGGAGCTCTTGTTATTTATAAACCCCCTACATACCTACCTGCCGAGAACCCCCAAAGGGCCAGTGTCGCAATTTTTAAAGTACTCGTATCGGTCACTAATTACCAGTCACCTTATATATGTAGTTCCCAATAAGGCTGTTATAATTGCGATGCCTGATGTTTTCTGCATCTTTAGCAGCCGCCCCAGTACAGCCCGTTGTGCTAAGAAGATGGGATGGCGCGAGGGTGTCGACACACAAAAGGCCTCATCCAAGGCATTATGATCATTCCTTCTGGCCACTTCCCATCGTCGCGTGCCAAGCCATTTCAAGCCAAGCGCGTTTTCTTGAATGCACTACTCATTACTTCTTACTAATTCGACACATTCAATTTCATTTTAACCAATCAGTACTTATGCAAAATTTTTGATTTATTTCTAGAGACAATTTTCCAAAATCTATCAAGACTTTTACATAAACGGAGTATCTTACTAGCTATAATAGTTTCCAACATGTGTCGATGTTTCTGACGAACACTTCCAGTTACGGCAGAGTCTATCTCAAAGAAATGCATCCTTGAGAAAGTGCATTTACCAAATTTTGTAGGTACCACAGTACCTGAAAAAAAAAAAATTACGTATGTTTCGTAGACCGTGCTACGCCTGAGCCTACGCAGTCTAAGAGGCTACATAGCAACTAAAGTCGCAAAAGGACGCAAAAAAAATACCTTTTATATTTTCAAAATAGACAGTTGAATCTTTAATTTAAGATATGTGAGAGTATTCGACTATGGTTGAAATTAGTTAAGTTTATGTGAAGTCAACAATAAGTTAAATATTTGGTAGAAATCCTGTGTGGCGTAGCACGTAAAAACACGTCATAATAATAATAATAATAACCCCACCGCTGTATCTCTACGTTGACGTCGTGTTGGGGCTTGCGCCAACAAATAAGCCAAAAAATAAGTGATAATTAGGTAAAATGGGTGACATATTTATATTTTTGGATAGCTTGTTTTATGACCTAAGCATTTATGACCTAAGGCGGTACCACCGAGCATTGGGTTCTAAAATAGCTGACACTCAAGAAGAAGACACAAGAGCCCGACGAATGATGTAATTAATGCTTGCGTGCCGTGCCAACCGACCAGCGCTCTTGCTGTAGGTGTGTTTGGGAAGGCCATGGTGACCGAGGCGTTCCACTGCTTAACCGCACTGTGGAGCCCCACAAGAAGGGCCCTGATGCAGACTTGTAGTGAGCTGGAAAGTGGTGTCACCCAAAAAAGTGCCTATCTTGGTTGACGGTAGCGCCTGAAGTCAGAGTTGCTCCCACAGCTAGCAGGTGCGCACGCGCAGCGGTATTAGTGGACATAATTATGAATGAAGTCATTCTGTACTAACCTGCAGAGCGGCTCATCCCACTGTCTCTGGAAAGACTGGTTTTCGGGTTGCACCGTATCCGGACAAGCCACCTTCCAGGCGTTCATCGCATCGGTCCAACACGGCACTTCAGAGTCGGCCTTAGAAAGGGCTAAGATTTTTGTGGTTAACATTTCGGTGCTGTGGACCGAGGATAGGAACGCTGGTAAGCTTACACAAGAAATTTTGCGAAAGTTAAATAAAGTACAGTTAAGTTAGTTACAGTTTAGGTACCTACTTATCGCTGAAGCTAAATCAGCGGGCCTAGACAAAGAAACATTCGATTAGCGATGACGCTGGTAGAAATCCCAAAAATGTATGGAGTTGACATGAGCTATCGAAATGTCACGTGACCATAGGTCAACGAATTGACAGCGTCCAACGATGACTTCCATACCTAGAGATGCGTCGATAGCGATTGTAGAAATATAATCGTACCGTAGCGAATGCCATTTGTCTAGGCCTACAGATTCTTCATCTTAATTCAACACAAAGTATAAAGAATCAATGATTTACTGATGTAGGAACAATAAGTCTTTTATTAATTTGGTAAATGCTAGATCCAATTTCGAGTCTTTTTCGAGTCTTGGAATGAAAACAAAATCTGTAAGGAATCAAGGATTGATTGCTAGTCGACCTCAACACTCACTGCTCTTGTCATAAATACTTTCCAAAGACAAACTTTAACCTCTTTTCAGTAATATAATGAAACAATAATGTAATCATGCGTGCATTTTTAAAGTTTGATGATTCACTTATATATACTGTATCGAATCTGAATACATACTAATTTTCTAACGTCGTTGATTGAGTTAAATTACGTATTTACATAATTTAATTCTTTGTTTGAGC
Source organism: Dicycla oo (assembly GCA_948252095.1). NCBI lineage: Eukaryota > Metazoa > Arthropoda > Insecta > Lepidoptera > Noctuidae > Dicycla > Dicycla oo. The sequence continues at coordinate 22,951,924 of OX411716.1, forward strand.
CTTGAGAATTGAGAATTGAATTTATTTAAGATTATACATGATTTGTTACTTTAATAATGTTTACTATGTTTTGTTAAAAGTTTTAAAGTTATTTTTATACGAAATATTTTACCATATTTTTAAGAAACGAAAATTTTGTACCAGTGGCAAATAATAACACATGCATTTGTTTTTACGTCTGTGAGGCAGGTTATTCTCTCCATTCATTTCCCTGTCCATTGTCAATAGTCGATATTGGAAAACATTAAAACGAGGGTATTCTGCCTTCCAGATGACAACACAATGGCCGCCACGAAGTCACTAGACTAGCAATATGATTCGAACGAGTCACTGGCAACCAATCAGGCAACGTTGACTATTTCTGTCTCCAGCGTTAAATAGACTTCGCACTTCGTGATTCAATATTTCTGTTAAATTAGACTTCGAATGCGAATTCAGACCATTAGGCACAGTTCCCCGTAAGGGGTGCTACACACATACGCAGGTTGGTACATTCAGACCATTGGGCACAGTTCCCCGTAAGGGGTGCTACACACATAATAATATGCAGGTTGGTACATTCAGACCATTGGGAACAATTCCCCGTAAGGGATGCTACACACATATGCAGATTGGTACATTCAGACCATTGGGCACAATTCCCCGTAAGGGGTGCTACACACATATGCAGGTTGGTACATTCAGACTATTGAAAACAATTGTAAGTATTATATTATTTTACTTTATTGTGAATGTGAAGACTATGTAGGTCATTGCTTTTTTTGTTTGTTTTATTTTTTCTCTCAGTTATTTTTAATCATGGTCTGGCAGTTTGAGTAATCTATGCGGCCTACCCCAATGTCCTTTCTTTGGTATTGTTCGTCGAATCGTTGAGCTCCTTAAGTTCTGAGTTGAGCTGCGCGATTACTGACAAATGCGTGCACTGACTGGACAGGTCCTCTCAATCTGTGTGGTTCTTTCCTCAAAAGACCATTTCAGACACCAATCTACATGGTCTTCACATGAAGTGACCAAGATTATGTCTGGACTTTATAAGAGACTGTGACCTCTGAGTTTGTTTCGGCCTTTCTTCTCAGAGTAGTCAGATAGGAAACGCCGACCTCATCTAGTTTAAAAAAAAAATATTGACTTGTAAAAGTGTTTGTACAAACCTACTTACAGAAATAAAAATCATTTATCATTTATCATTTATTCCCCGTAAGGGGTGCTACACACATATGCAGGTTGGTACATTCAGACCATTGGGAACAATTCCCCGTAAGGGGTGCTACACACATATGCAGGTTGGTACATTCAGACTATTGAGAACAATTCCCCGTAAGGGGTGCTACACACATATGCAGGTTGGTACATTCAGACCATTGGGAACAATTCCCCGTAAGGGGTGCTACACACATATGCAGGTTGGTACATTCAGACTATTGAGAACAATTCCCCGTAAGGGGTGCTACACACATATGCAGGTTGGTACATTCAGACCATTGGGAACAATTCCCCGTAAGGGGTGCTACACACATATGTAGGTTGGTACATTCAGACTATTGAGAACAATTCCCCGTAAGGGGTGCTACACACATATGCAGGTTGGTACATTCAGACCATTGGGAACAATTCCCCGTAAGGGGTGCTACACACATATGCGGGTTGGTACATTCAGACCATTGGGCACAGTTCTCCGTGAGGGGTGCTACACACATATGCAGGTTGGTACATTTAGACCATTGGGCGCAGTTCCCCGTAAGGGGGGCTACACACATACGCAGGTTGGTACATTCAGACCATTGGGCACAGTTTCCCGTAAGCGGTGCTACACACATAAGCAGGCTGGTACTTGCGCTTCGGTAGAAAGCCGACCCCAAGCAATTACTGTCTACTACTACTTACTGCTTTCATTTGGCTCGTGCTGATCGGAAAACTTCGTTCGGCATCTACCCTCGCATAATCCTTTTTCCCGAATACATGTGTAAGGTCTATTCCCACAAGAAATCCCTCCCATTGTACTCATAATTATGAACAACTTTTACTATGGAACCTAACCTGAAACCACGAAAAAAAATCAGCTGTTCCTTACATTTTTACGAGTTATGCGAACACAGGGAACAGCTGTTTTTTTCGCGTGTTCAGGCTTGGTCCCATAGTAAAAGCTGTTTATAATGATGAATACAATAACCCCTTAAGAGATTTCGTGTATGAATGGGTAGACCATATTTAAACGATCTATTTCGCCTGGCTATGCTAAGTTATGCCGAGTCAAAATTGTGTGGGTGACACATGTTTGACTCGGCATAACTTGGCTAAGCTGTATTTTTACAGTTTTGCTAAATTAATATGCTATTAATTCGACCTTATGAGGTGTGACAATACTGAGTGAGCTTAACCTGGTCTATTGACTCGTGCGACTGTTATTACTTAACCACAAACCAAGTAAAGGTAGAAATCAACATATTAATTAGAGGGCGTCCATTAATTACGTGAGGCGTTTAGGGGGGCTGAGGGGGTCGAGCCGAATCTCACCCAAACTTACGTGGTTCTCGGCAAATATCACGTAATTTTTTTTCCGCCCGAAACTAAAATTGCTAGAAAACTATTTAAACAAATCCAATGCAATCAAGCACACATTAACGTATTTACACTCCAAATACTCATTTTGAAAAATCTCACGTGAAATTAGAGGGGAGTGGGTCTAGCCAAATCTCACGACTGACTGAACTTAGTAACCTCATTTTTATTTCAAGTAATCATAGACGTAATTATATTAAACTCTGGGACATTAACTGAGAATATTTAGTTTTATTTCTCAGCACATGTAAAGGCCAGTAATAAAGCTAGCTAGACCATGCAAGTTACAACGATTGTCAACTAAATTTTCGCTTACTTCATAAAACCAATCCCATCTTAAACTTACAGCTATTTCATTTTGTCATACATTGGGGTATATTGCTATATCATTACTAAACTACGAATTTAAATTCAAGAAAAGGTTTCCATTCCACTTTATATATTCGTGTCTGTGAGAAATATTCTTTCTTAAGATAAACTTGTAAGATGAAATTAAATTTCATCTTTAAAATTATGTAGCATGTAATCACGTGCCGCGAGCGTGCGACACAATGATTTTTTCTTGATTTTTACTACTTACCTAGAGTCTAGGTAAATAGTAAAAATCACTAGGTTTTACAAATAAAGTAATTTGTTTTCGTAGTCCAAAATCGTTCAAGAAATCTATAGGTTCATTAAAAAGTAATTGCTCTTATCTAACAGTGTCTGAATATATCAAAAGAAATAGAAAAAAACCAGTCAAATGCGTGTCGGACTACGCACAATGAAGGGTTCCATAGTTGGGATGAATCCCAAGAACATACTTAACATTGTAGTTGAAAAACACGTTCTCCCATACATTCCGACTGCAAACGTAAGTTACTACGCACATGTTGTTTTAAGACCATAGACTTCATGTAGGTTTTCCTGTAATCTATGTATAGGTATTGAACTATTTTATGTATTTTTTTTTCAAAATTTTAGGCTCAGTACTTTTGGAGATAAGGTGGGGAATTGTCAATTTTCGTCTATTTTCTTAAATAACTTTAAAATGATTTATTATAAAAATATATATTTGGGATCCTCACAGTAAGCCCTTTCATTTGATATATCACACGGTACAGTTTGCAAATTTTTATTATTTTATTTTCTTATTTACCCCCATATTCAAAATTCATTTATTTACGTTACACGTCCGTGTTTGGGCCACAGAAATACATATGTGTACCAAATTTAGACTTAATCGATCCATTACATTCAGAGCAAATCGGCTGTGACAGACGGACAGACAGACAGACAGACACACGAGTGATCCTATAAGGATTCCGTTTTTTCCTTTTGAGGTACGGAACCCCTAAAAAGTAAAAAATGTTTGACAATGTGCAAACAGCGTTCTTTCTTTCTTTCAACTATACCCCAAATGCCCTAGAAGCCCCACTTCAAATTTTTAAGACCCCCTTTAAGTCCCTGTTGCAAAAAAATATATACATTTAAATTTCTTTCTTATTTGCAAAATAGTTGAGCAAACGTCATCTAAAAGGTACGGAACCCTAAAAAAGTAAGATTTATCTGCCAGACATGTTAGCTGGAAGTTATTTTACAATTTATTTCACAATATGTATTATATAATACCAAGTGGTACCTAAATGTAAAAAAAAAATGTAAAACTGGAAATAAAGATTACTATTATTATTATTACTATCCTGAGGATTATACCACTACCTCAGAGGTAGTGATATAATCCTCAGGATAGTACCTATATGATAATTAAAACGAGTTTGGCTTAAAACCATTCTACTACCTACGAAAACGTCGAGTGTAATACTCCATACTCAATAGTCAAATCTTTATTAGCATTCCATATGTTACATAACAGGTGGTACAAATTACATAAAGTATAGACACAATATGGACCCGAAGGGCACAGCTTAAAGAGGTTCGGAGAGAAACTTAAGAACTATGTAGTCATTACAAAAATTTTAATAATTATATTTAACATTTGGCAACATTTTTGTGTGCGTGTGTGTACGTCTCAGTGTGTGTGTGGGTGAGTGCGCGCGTTTGGGTGTGTGTGTGTGTGTTTTTATGAGTGTATGTGCGTGCGTGTATGTATGTGTTGTATGTGTGTGCTTGTCATGCAATTTTTATTTCCTTAGCTATATTTGTATATTTTGTTTTATTTCTTAAACGATTTGTCTTCCATGTATTCTCTTACTGTGTAATAACATTTAGTATAGAGGAATTGTTTTAATTTTTTAACAAATATTGTAGTTTTAGGTTCATCTTTTATGTTCTTTGGAAGATTGTTATAAACTTTGATGGAGCTTACTAAAGGACCGGAAGAATGTAATTTAAGTGTTGATATTGGTAAATTTAATCTATTTTTATGTCTTAAGTTATATTTATTTTGAATTTCTTCGCGGGTGTTATAAAAATCTGGGTATTTTCGGACAAATTTACAAATTTCTAGAATATATAAACAAGGAAGTGTTAGTATTTTGTGCTTTTGGAATTGTGGTTTGCAGCTGTCTAATTGATCTATATTTGTAAGTATTCTGATTAGTTTCTTTTGTAGGGTAAATATGGTATGTGAATCAGTACTGTTCCCCCAAAGTATGATCCCATAACTGAGCCACGCTTGGGCGTATGCATGGTGGCGAGTGCCGTTTGGAAGTTGGTGGTTTTCTTTATTTCGCGTAAGGCGTAGGTAAATTTCGAAAGTTTTGCTCTAATCTTTTGAATGTGGGATTTCCAGTTTATGTGTTCATCTATTGACAATCCTAGGAGAGTGAAATTTTTAACCTGTTCTAGTTTGGTATTATTATAAGTGTAGTCAATTTTTATAGGGTCTCTTTGATGTGGGTGGAAGGTAATTAGTTTGGTTTTGGTGAAATTTATTTCTAGGTTGTGGTTATTCATCCAATTTATAGCTGTTGAAAGGAGGGTACTTAGTTTGTAGTTTAAATTTTCGTTTATTTGATAAGAGGTGAGTATAGATACGTCATCTGCAAACAATACGCACGGACCATTTATTGTTTTAGGAAGATCGTTTATGTAGATGAGGAATAAGAGACACCCTATGACACTCCCTTGAGGGATTGATGCATTTATGGCTTTTACATTGGATTTTATTTGTAATATTTCTTTGGTTTTATTGTTGAAATATTCTATCTCGACAACTTGCTCTCTATCTTTCAGATAATATGCAAACCATTTATAGGCATTTCCACGGATTCCGATTCCATGTAACTTATTTAGGAGTATTTCGAATTGCACCTTATCATATGCCTTGGTCATATCTAATAGTAGACTTATAGCGTACTTTTTATTATTTATTATATTTAAGGCTTCTTGTATAAGTTTGTAGACTGCCAAAGTTGTGGATCTGTTTTTACGAAAACCATTTTGACAGTCGTCTAATATTTTATATTTTTCGCAGTATGAGTATACTCGTTTACACATTGCCTTTTCAAATATTTTAGATGCTGTGGGAAGTAGGGCAATAGGGCGATAATTGTTGGGGTCTGTTCTTTGGTTCTTTTTATGGATATATTAATTAATATAGGGATACTTCTGCCTAACCCTTCGGGGTTTACAGGCGTGTTTTGTATATTTTGTTAAGTCAACAGACTAGCTTAATTTGTGCCTGTACACGTAATCTTATCTCTATTTCTGTGCCTATATACAGTATGTTAACCAACAGAGGGCGTTCCCGTTAACCCGCAATAGTATAGCATCCATACATGCTAAAAAAAATATTACCATTCGAAAACAAAATGGTTTTTATTTTTTTTTAATATTAAAATATTCACTAAAAATGCTAAAAATATTCACTAAAATATTCAAAAAAATATAAAAATATTCACTAAAAATAAAAACTAAATTGCGATGTTTCCGTCCTTCAAGTACGCGTGTACAGAGTGTTTCTTTTACGTATCAATTTAACATTTTTAGTGAAAAAAATAAATAAAAACCATTTTGTTTTCGAATGGTAATATTTTTTTAAGCATGTATGGATGCTATACTATTGCGGGTTAACGGGAACGCCCTCTGTTGGTTAACATACTGTATAATATCAGAATAAGACCGCGCGCACTTTGAACGCGTTTTCGTACGAATTTTACTCGTGCAAACACTCAGGAACGATCCCGACCTTCCAAGTACTAAGGGAGCGCGCAAATTGACTGCGAGTTAGCGAGGTCCGACGTCCGAAAACGATAGGTATTGAACTATTTTCTGTATTTTTTTCAAAATTTTGGGCTCAGTACTTTCGGAGATAAGGGGGCCCCAACCCCCCCAACTTAATCGGTCCATTAGATTCGGAGCAAATTGGCTGTGACAGACGGACAGACAGACACACGTGTGATCCTATAAGGGATCCGTTTTTTCATTTTGAGGTACGGAACCCTAAAAAAGAAAAAATGTTTGACAATGTGCAAACAGCGTTCTTTCATATGATACCCCACATGCCCTAGAAGCCCCACTTCAAATTTTTAAGACCCCCTTTAAGTCCCTGTTGCAAAAAAATATATATATTTAAATTTCTTTCTTATTTGTAAAATAGTTGGGCAAACGTCATCTAAAACTATTCCAAAAATCAAGTTGATAGCATTAGTTGTTCTTGAGATATCTAGCTGTGACAGACAGACAGACAGTGTCGCACCATAAGGGTTCCTTTTTACCATTTTGGTACGGAACGCTAAAAACGTATTCAGTGTGTGCACTCAATTCGTACGGCCACGATCATACGTTTCCGTACGATACAACTTCGCGTTCAAAGTGCGCGCGGCCTTACTATTACGCCAGCATGATATTAACCTTCTTTCGCTCACTACTTATTACCTCTATAAAATAATCATAAGCAGTTAATCTAACCGGGTTTAGGAACATCGTAAAGTGGTGTCAAGGACTGGGGGATTGTGGGCATTTTAATAGTGTGCCTTTTACGTGCAAGCATATACTTACAGAGATTAAAATATCGTAGGGTAGGGACACCAAAACTCGTGAAGTCTTTATTCTGGTCCTATTGAAACCAGTCAGTGTGACACTCTGGTTATATATATATATATATATAATGGTAAACTGACTGACTGACACTTAAATGGCTACATATATAGGTATTTACAATAAAATAACACACACACACACACACATGCACAATTATTGCATTCCAAAAGAGCTTGCGTGCATCTTTCATTTTTTCTTTTATTTTACCATGTTTTTTATTTTTATTATTAATTTATTTTATGAAATGTAACACAAACGGGTGAAGACACTGGCTCATGTAACACAGGTTGCTACCTAGCTCAGGACCCAGGGCTTCAAATAAGTATGTTACACCTGTATTTTGTGTCAATAAACAATAATTTATTATTATTTTTTTACATCTCGGGACCCTGGGGTCCATACCTTTGGAAGGCGTACGAGGGGCCAACTCGCAGAGGCCCCTTAGACAATTTGAAATGATGAGGAGGCAACAATTATTATTATTATTACTGACTGACTGATTGGGTGATATATACGCGCACAGCCCAAACCGCTGGACCTAGAAACTTGAAATTTTGTACATAGATACCTTATACAGTGTAGGTATCCAATAAGGAAGGATTTTCGGAAATTCCACTCCTGACGGGGTAAAATAGGGGATGTAAGTTTGTATGAAAGTCCGTCAGTTTCGAAGTAACGATCTTCAAATTTTGTGTTTAGGCTGACAATTGCAAATTATTTTTTACGTGTGAAAGAAAATGTTTGAAAAGTTGCCGGGTTAATTGGAAAATAACGGGTTGGAAAATAACGGGTTGGAAAATAACGGGTTAATTGGAAATTAACGGGAAAACTGAAACTGCATTTTCTATGAGAATTTTGTATGAATTATTGAAATTTTGACAGGACAACGTTTTCGGGTCAGCTAGTTTATTATATTATACTTACCACTTCTTATCTGCCAAATATGCTTATGTCAACCCTATACTTCAATAATCATGGGCGTAGATTAAGCAAAGGTTTTTGTTATTTACCAGTTACCTACAAAGGTTTTTTTATTAATATTTAATTACTTATTTTATTTATTGACTTTACGAAGGGATATCGTGTTACCCAGTAACTGGGTTGTGGAGTTCAGATAGATATGTCAGTATAGTTGGAGCTGCTGAAGATTGTAAAAACTATCTTTGCATTGTATAAATTCAAACTTTTAGTATTGTATAATTGCACAGCACATGTGCGAGCACTATGTAGCTACTATAGAGCTACCGGTTACTGGGTACGTCTTTCATTGACATGAATGTGCCCTGACGGCTGAGAGTATGTCATACTCAGTCAAATGTCTCGCTGGTGGTGGCGTGTGTGTTGGATCATTAAGTTCCCTTCAAAATTTTTGAGCTAAATGGTGCTGATCCATGCATCCTGTTCGTGAACGGGCGCCCTCAGTAGGGACTGGTCATCTCTTAGCTGCCACGGCTTATTTTAATTTTAATTTAGTGTTTTTGGTTTTTATCTTTTTATTAGGGACGCTTTTAACGTGCAAGTCTTTCTACATTGTCCTCATATGTATCTATATTTTCAACATGAATGAGGTAACAATTTTTTTGTAACAATATTTTGATTTATAAGACTGTCCGTGGAGTTTCTTGCCCATTCTTTTCCATAGGAACATAATACGCTTTGGAATGGGTAGCTAGCTTTATTTTTCTGGCTGACGAACCCCTTGACAATTCAGAAGTGCCTATAATTGGTTTATCAGAAATAAATGTTTGAATTTGAGTCGCTCCATGTAAAATACTGGTATTCAGCTGCATCCGATTAGACTGTAAGCTGATCCCGATATACGTAGTTGGGAAAAGGCTAGGCAGATGATGAATTTTAATGACTCTGGGTGGATGGGAATGGTACTCACAGGGTTATAGCACGCGTCCCTTCGATAGTTCAGCAGGCTGAAAGGCATGATTTCGCATCTCGTGTAGTACACAGCAAAAGTGTGTCTGTGTGCGTGAAAACGTATGCGCATGTTCGAGTTTTGGAAGCACAGCTTATGTTGCAAACCACCCAAATTGAGAAGCCGTAAAAGAACCGCCTAATTGTTGATTGCAGAGGGTTGACATTTGTTATAGCACGCGTCCCTTCGATAATTCAGCAGGCTGGTTCAGGTTTTGTGACTTCCCACACCAAGTCAATTTATTGTAGGCACAGCACAACACCGCTATCCACATATTTACAATTTTTTTGCATGCGCAGGACGTGTCACAAATACGTTAGGATGCGGTGAGAGCGAGTGAAGGAATTAATGGATTGAGGGAATAGGAAGGAACGTCCTTCGTCCGAGAGCAGTCTATGCTGAGTGTGGCAATGTGTGAAACTGTGTTTATTGTTATAGACGAAAATGCGTAATTAATTAAATAGAATAAATGGCGCAGACACTGGTTATCAAACTAACAATCATTTGTTTACAACCCGCCTTTAAAAGCCGCTGAAAAAGTAACGTGATTTAATTTTAATATCCTTTTTATATTAATGCTGCTTTACAAATGTATGGGAAAGATTATGGAGGTAGCGTCGCTGAAACAATGTGAAGGTGAGCCTGAATATAAATGTGTTGTCGTTTAGACGAGATAAATGATTCGCATTTGTCGCGCCATGCCGGGATTTTCTGTCGAGGTTGCCATGACAACAAATAAAGTAACACATTTATATTCAAGCTCGCTCCTTGCAATTTTATTCCATTTTATTTGATCGAAAAGCTTGAGGGTAGTCTAACTTATTTTGTTCTTTGAAAGACAAAAGTTATAAACGTGGCAACATTTTGAAAATCGTTATGTCCCTATATTATGGTATTTGTGGTACCATACAAAGATGAAGCATTGTGTGGAAGAACATATTGTACCAATAATTTTTATGAATCCATAAGCTCATCGACTTAATAACATTCTTAAAATCACTGACAGACAACGCACATCCTAAACCGCTGAGTCTTAATGCGTAAAATTATGCGCAAGAGAAGGGCAACTGCTATAGAATTGGCCACGCTATAGTAACTGGTCACTCATAAAAAAGAGGTTGAAACACGGTAATGCAAGCAAGCTCATGAATGAACAACAAATATATTGTTTGTGCTTTTCATTGATGAGCTTGCTTCTACTAATAAAAAAAAAACGGCCAAGCGCGTGTCGGAGTACGCACAATGAAGGGTCCAGTAGTTGGGATGAATTTATCCCAAGAACACACTTAACATTGTAATTGAAAAATATGTTCTCCCACACATTCCAACTGCAAATGTAAGTTTGTACGCACAATATTGAGAAATTTACCATGTTATTTTAAGACCATAATAAGTTTTCCTGTAATTTATAGGTATAGAAATATTTTCTGTATTTGTTTCAAAATTTTAGTCTCAGTAGTTTCGGAGATAAGGGGGAATGGTAAGTTTTTGTCTATTTTCTTAAATAACTTTAAAACAATTTATTTTAAAATTATAAAAAAAATATATTTAAGACCCTCACAGTAAGCTTTTTCATTTGATATATCACACGGTACAGTTTGCAAAACTTTTTTTTAAATTTTCTAATTTGCCCCCAAAATTTCAAATTTCATATTCAAAATTCATTTATTTACGTTACACGTCCGTGTTTGGGTCACAGAAATTCATACGTGTACCAAATTTCAACTTAATTGATCAATTAGATTCGGAGCTAATTGGCAGTGACAAACGGACAGACAGATACATGAGTGATACTAGAAGGGTTCCGTTTTTCCTTTTCAGGTACGGAACCCTAAAAAGAGGTACAAACAAGTTAATGGAAGCAAGCTCATGAATGAAAAGCACGAAAAATATATTCCTTGAACTATTAATTGGTCAGCTTGCTTCTTCTCATAAAAATAGAAGTAGAAGCAAGGTAATGCAAGCAAGCTCACGAATGAAAAGCACAACAAATATATTGCTTGAATTTTTAATTGATGAGCTTGCTTCTCTCATAAAAATAGAAGTAGAAGCAAGGTAATGCAAGCAAGCTCACGAATGAAAAGCACAACAAATATATTGCTTGAATTTTTAATTGATGAGCTTGCTTCTCTCATAAAAATAGAAGTAGAAGCAAGGTAATGCAAGCAAGCTCACGAATGAAAAGCACAACAAATATATTGCTTGAATTTTTAATTGATGAGCTTGCTTCTCTCATAAAAATAGAAGTAGAAGCAAGGTAATGCAAGCAAGCTCACGAATGAAAAGCACAACAAATATATTGCTTGAATTTTTAATTGATGAGCTTGCTTCTCTCATAAAAATAGAAGTAGAAGCAAGGTAATGCAAGCAAGCTCACGAATGAAAAGCACAACAAATATATTGTTTGAATTTTTAATTGATGAGCTTGCTTCTCTCATAAAAATAGAAGTAGAAGCAAGGTAATGCAAGCAAGCTCACGAATGAAAAGCACAACAAATATATTGCTTGAATTTTTAATTGATGAGCTTGCTTTTCTCATAAAAATAGAAGTAGAAGCAAGGTAATGCAAGCAAGCTCACGAATGAAAAGCACAACAAATATATTGCTTGAATTTTTAATTGATGAGCTTGCTTCTTCTCCTTGTTGATACCTCTTTTTTATGAGTGGCCAATCACTATAGCAGTTACCCTACCTACCTTTTATAACGAAAGTGAGCACTAAGGAAGGATTTGTAAGAATACATTCCCTAAGGTATTAAATAGGGGATCGAAGTTTGTATAATAAGTAAGTTCGCTTGTTTGTTTGTGTGTGTGTGTTTGTTGTTGCCGATGGGAAATTAATCATGTACACGGCTTGTTATAATTATAATAATGTCTATAGGAACCTATACTACCTACTCCTGAAACACATGTCCGTTTGTTTTTTGTAACGAAGTGGAACTTCCACAACCAAACTTACAGCCTGCCTGATGACAAGTGTGGTTACCTCCGCCACCCCCACGCCTGTAATTCCCGAAGAGTTGGGCAGAGTTGGGAAGAGTTGAGAGAGTACCTACAGATACACCCACCTTTCACCAGTTATGTTTAAGTCCCATGTAATAGGAGGTGAGCCTATTGCCATTAACCAGGCACCAATCCAGACTCCAGGCTGCTACTGAGAAATTCCAGATGAAAAAACCCAATAACACTTTGCCCTACCTGGGAATCGAACCCAGGCTCAACAGTAACGCTAGCGTCCACTTGACCATCGAGGCAGTCTAAGATATTATCCCACAAGTCCCAAAAAAAAACAAAAATAAATCCAGTAATAAGCGGCTGGGTAATAAAAGTAACACTATGAAAACCAAGTCCTCATTATTGGCTAATAATTGAGTTATTCCAACAATCTGAGGTTTACTAACCGCTGGAGGTCGATCAATGGCGTCTTTATCGAGTGATATTGATTTTATAATAATGTTCTACGTTATTAGGTATTTAACTCTTCAGATTAATGATGCCTATTATTGTTGAATGAAACTGAAGTGGAAATAGAGAAGGTGAGAGATAAGATGTTAAAAAATTAACTCTACAAACTTTAAGGAGTGCTTAGACCATTGAACTGAATAACTTTTACTATTGGGCCAACTTTGAAATCGCGAATAAAAACAGCTGTCCCATACAGTGTCCTATAGTGAAATTATTCAGTTTATCTCAATAAAAGCGCATTATATAAATTTCGTGTATTTTTTTTCGTGCAAGTGGCAACTCTGAAGTTTCACAGCTGTCACCTATGATTGTTCCGATGATTAAAAATGGAGAGGTAGGTACACAAAAGAAGAACGCGTTATCATTATGAAAACCCATTTCAAAATGTTTACTTTACAAAGTAGATAGTTCCGATTAAGTATGGATATGTTCCGATTAAGTATGGAATAAAATGGCCCCGTTTTTGATGACTTTTTGATGTAACCGATGACGCGTTGGATATCAGCCTTGAGCTCAGAATTGTTTCTGGATTATTCGGATAAGCTCGAGATTTCGGCGTTTATAATGTTCTGATCTAAAAGGGAATCGTTTTAAAAGATGGGAAGATGAAATCAATTGAGACATAGGTACTTCAGGAAATACATGAACGAGAACAGCAATAATATTTATAGAAAATAATGTAAGTATCTAGAAATTGATGAAACTTTCACCAATGTTTTGATTGGAAAACGTTATTTATAGTACCGAGTCATAAAGTGACATAAGGGTGGTAGTTGCTAGTGAGTTTCTGATCGAAACAATACCTATTATTATAAAAAAGGTTGAAAGAGAAGAAAAAATATGATAACCAATACTTTTTCTAGCCCTCTTCTTTTAAATTCAAGAATTTCTTTTACAAAGTTGACCCACCAGTCAACACCCTTAGCTTTAAGACTGCATTCGTACATTAATAGATCTCAAGTGTTTGAACCCTGCAGAGGTGGTCAAGTGAACCAGCCTGTGTTAAATGTACAAGCCAAGTTAGTGTGGAGAAGGCACTTTTAGCACAGAAAATATAATAGTACTGCCTATAACGTTTGGGCTGTGCACAGACTAAGTCAAGAATGTCTGGTAGACTATCGAGACTGCCGATATTAAACATATTTTCGGTGCCTACATACTTATCGTACCTATACTATGAATACAATGATGGCAGGAATCACGCAACAAAACTGTTTCAAAGTTGAAGTGGTCAAAATGTACAGTATATAGGCTGACTGGTAATTAGTGACCGATACATAAACACCTGATTGTACTCATGATAACTAACAACTTTTATTATGGGATCAAACCAAAAATCTCGAAAAAAAAAAACAGCTGCTCCCTACATTTTGACGAGTTATGCGAACATGAGACAGCAGATTTTTGTTCGTAAATTCAGGTTTGGTCCCATAGTAAAAGCTGTTTGTTGTCATGAGTATAATTATGTGTTTAAGTATCGGTCACTAATTACCAGTCACCCTATATATTGACAAGTTTGAAAACCTGTTTTTTTACAGAAGTTAAAACTGTAAACGCGAAGCGACATGCGTTTTATATGTGGTGTACAAACACGGTGTGAATGTGTGTGTAAGCGCAGCTCTCGGTACCGTCCCAGACAATGGCGAAGTCGGAAGAGTGTGAGTGTGTGTTATGTGCTGACGCTACTCGTTTTCACGCACACATTCAGAAAAACTCCATTTTGGCAGCACATAAGGTTCAAAATTTATTTGCAAAGAAGGTAAGAAATTTTGAATTTCGCGGGCTATATTGAAGGAATCAAAATGCTAACTAATAAGTTTAGTTTGACAAATTCTCAACTTTAAATTCATCTTCGTGGTAGAGTGTAGGCGTTAACTTAGTTGAACAAGCTTGAAATTATCTTAAAAGTGGGTGTAGAACAGATGAAACTTTTTGAAGGTTAGGTCTGGTCATGACCGATTGATGTCAAAAGCTACTTTGTCTTGCCAAAGGAGATGTTCCAAAATATATGGACCTTGTGCCAGGTACGTGTACACTATACATAAATATAGGGAAATATATTTAAAACAGTTCTCAACTGTCCATTTACTTCAAAATATCTTTGTTTGCTGGTAAACCACAATTAATTACACTTGAAATTGTAACACACAACAACAACCCGTCATAGGGGTAAGCTGTCAGTTTGATTGACATCTTTGATACTCAAGAAAGAGGACTGAAGTGACACAGTTATGACAGCTGACAGTCCTCTTTCTATGATCAGTTCTTACTGTCATTGTTTTTATGCATAGAGTAACTAAATCGGTAAGACGCCATGTTGAAAGTAGATAAAAATAATTGATAAATATCAATTCCCAACCACAACAGTATTCATTTAAATGAATTATCTGTATTTTTCCCGAATGCTACGGATTTTTCTCGTTTTTTTGAGGTACACAGACTTGGCCCATTTTGAAACATCTCCTTTAATGAAAATAAAAAAAATAATTAAAAAAAAAAAAATAAATCGACTACAAACAGAAATTAAGTCAAAATTACAAAATAACTTTAATTTCGGAAATCGGTGTCTTGAGATCTGTATTTTAGATTTTTGCCACCGACTTCCGAAATTAAAGTTTTTTAATTAAAATTTTTAGTTTTCAGTAAAAACTGGAATATTTGTTTGTAATAAGTAGTTAATAGTTTTGTTATAAATATTGCACTAGAATTTGACGAAGGTTGTGAAAAGTTTTTCACTTTGAAACCACACCCGTAGCTCGTATCAATAAGCCAGACCGTCACACTTACACGTATTAGTCCATTATCTTGACTACTGAACCGATTTTGATAAAACTTGCAGTTTCCTAAGTTGAAGGAAATGTAAGCCAATAAAAACTAAATGGTCACGATCTGATTATTAGTTTCGGAGAAATGCGTAGACAAACATACATACATACAAACATACTTCTAAGCTGAGCTGTTAAGCATGAAGTCGTGTTATTGGGTTTTTCCATCAGGAGTTTATCATTAGCGCCCGGAGTCTCGATTTGGTTTTTTTTTTTTTTTTTTTTTTTTAACTGAACAGACAGCTGTGCTGCTGGGGAGTTTGTTGCGCCACTTCTTCTCCCCAGCTAAAGCACTAGGAAGTGGTGAAGGGCGGGCGTTTTGGGGGACTGTCTTATGTAATTTTGACGTTCAAAAAGTGCTGATTCTCAGCCTAGTTTGAATAAATGACTTTTGATTTGATTTGTGCACGGTTGATAGAAATAGGCTTGCCCTCTATTACATGGGACTTAGGCGAAATGTGGGTGTACTATTAGGTACACCTCTGTCTTACCCTTCGGGGAAAACCAGCATGATGTTATGTATGCAACACTGGCTATACAAATCCTATGAATAAAAAAAAAAAAAACACGTAAACCGGGCAAGTAGTTTCCCAGTTACAAGCACGCTTAATACGGATAGACAGACACAAATAAGTTATGTTTTACATGTAATAAGCAAGGATAGACTATTTTCTGTAGAGAAAACGTTTAGTAATGTAGCATTCCTGTCTATCCATTTGAAAGAAAGAAGCGTTAACGTGCGAACAAAATGATAAAGAGTGGGTATTACTGGTCCATTACCGCGAGACATTATTTATAGGAAAGTATCTCTAGGTGTTTAAGGCGCTTCACCGACCAAACAACCTTGAGCGTTCTTTTCTGCTCCGTTCCCCGCGCACGCCCCTTTATTTATTATTATTCTTGATTGTTACTATTTTTAAGTTTTGTTTTTCTCATCATCTGTACTTTCAAGATCAATAAACAATTTATTTATTTATTTATTATTTATTTATTTACGCCATTTTTTAAATTATTTTAATAAAAAATAATAGCGATTTTTTTAAATAAAATAAAACGTGAATTATTTAGATTTTTAAATTGTCTATCCATTAGTATAATCTTCAAATTATTAGAGGCAAAAGTTGCATGCAATCAATAATTTTAGTCCCTTTTATTACAAGGAGATTTTAAATATATTTATAATACATAAAAACCGGCTAAGTGCGTGTTGGACCACGCATAATGAAAGGTTCCGTAGTTGGGATGAATTTATCCCAAGAAGTAACTTAACAACATGTTCTCCCATACATTCCAACTGCAAATGTCAGTTTGTACGCACAATATTATTATTTTAAGACCATAAACTTCTTATAGGTTTTCCTGTAATGTATAGGTATAGCACTATTTTCTGTATTTTTCTCTGTAGTTTTGGAGATAGGGAAGAATGGCCAATTTTCATCTGTTTTCTTAAATGACTTTAAAACAATTTATTTTAAAATTATAAAAAAAATATATTTGAGACTCTTACAGTAAGTGCTTTCATTTGATATGTCACACGGTACAGTTTCCTAAACTTTTTGTTTTAAATTTTCTTATTTGCTCCCAAAATTGCCTCTCATATTTAAAATTAATTTATTTACGTTACACGTCCGTGTTTGAGTCACAGAAATTCATTCGTGTACCAAATTTCAACTTAATCGTTCCATTAGATGCGGAGCAAATTGGCTGTGACAGACGGACAGACAGACACTACTACTAGATCCTAGAAGGGTTCAATTTTTTTCCTTTTGATGTACGGAACCCTAAAACCAAATAAGAACGTGCAATATGATGATGTGATATCGAACATTAATAATGTGATTTTAGATGTAGTTTGTTACTCTTAATTAATGAGTTAATAGCCCCTGAATAAGGCACTATCGGAACGTTTTGCTCGGGGTAGCGCCTTAACACTAAATAAATCATTTGGTGAGGTTTTCTGTCTGTTTTTGAAGAAAGTTGTTAAAGATCTTTAAGACTCATTCATGTTTAACGTATAAAACCTATTAAATTGGTTTTAAGTTCAAGAAATCTGTCACCGCATGGAAAACGAAGGAAAACCTTTGCTTCTATCTTCAGAACATGAATTTTTAAAGGTTATATTTATTCATTAAAATCCGCGATGATTTTCACGAATGTTCGAATAATGTTTTAAATTTGATAGCAATACTTTTTGGGTGGCAATAAATGCCCAGCCGCAGTCGGCTGGATTGCCAATCTTTGTGTCATGTTCTCAATCATCAGGTTGTTCTATATTCGAAATTATCACCAACTACTATCGGTCGTCTATATACGCCAAAAGTTCATTGCCAAGGTAATAGTGAATGACAAAAAAATTGATAAAAAGTTTGTTGACTAGCTAAGTCCAACCTGCAGGCTCCGAGTAATTTAATTTTTTAATATACGAGCCGTTGACCGAAGATTTTGATGAGTCCTTTACTTTGTGCAAACTTGTTTGAACGTGCTTTAGAGCAGTAATTATTAGACTTATTAGTTTTTCGTGTAAGCATGTGTGAAATCGGTACGGTCATTTGATATTAATCGCAATTGCTGGAGTAAATA
Organism: Dicycla oo; assembly: GCA_948252095.1. Lineage (NCBI taxonomy): Eukaryota > Metazoa > Arthropoda > Insecta > Lepidoptera > Noctuidae > Dicycla > Dicycla oo. The sequence continues at coordinate 22,970,265 of OX411716.1, forward strand.
ATAACATTTTTGGATATTTAACACCCTCAGCGCCAAGCCCCTGGTGACGGGGATAGTCACAAGGGACACATTCATTTTAGGAAAAAAAATAATTCCTAACGACTTTTTACAATGGTCTAATGTATAAAAAGCGTGTTCATGAGCGATACACAAAGTCGAAACTAACTAGAGGGCTGTGTATCTAAAATGATACACAAGTGTGTACAAAATTATACACACAGTGTGTGCAATAATGATACACAGGGCGCTGTGGGTGTTAATTAAACACCGCGATAGAACAGCAAGTTAATATTTTTGATAAAGATCAAATTGTTGCTCTCATTGTGACATAATTATATTTTGTGCATTGGTTTTGTTCCGTGATATAAAAAATACACCGACTGAAACTTGTAGCTAATAGGGTAGGTCTATTTGCCATTAGACACGGACCAATCCAGATTCCAGTCTGCTATAAAGAACTTACTGATGAACAAACCTACTAGCGCTTTATGCCTGTTTTCAAAAACTCTACGCTACACCTAAATGTAATGCCTACTAAAAGCGCACTGTGAGATTGTCGCTTAGCCGAGCGTTGAACATCCTCCAGTGCGCTTTTGTTAGACAATACAGGAAAAGTTTTTAAGCATTGCGCAATTTTTCAAAAGGTCTTCTACTCATGCATATGTACAACTGTCGCTATGAGAACAACTCAGAAATCAGGAAAAAAAATCTGCTGTTTCATACAAAAGTTCAATAGAACTTAGGAATAGAAATAGGAATCGGTTTCATTTTGACAGTTCAACAACAGTCATTGCGTTATTTACGTTGCAGTGCAGACAAATATTTCGAACATATGAAGCAATGCACAGGAATTGGCTTCAAAATGATTCAGATTCCGATTGATAGTGTGTTACGAAGTTAGGATGCTGTATTTGGACGGCGAGCAATGGGTAGCTCGCCGTCCGGTTATGACCAGGCCCGGGTCGACGGCGCGTTGTGTTCCACGCGCGCCTCAAAGAGATGACAGCACTAACTGATGGGGTCCGGTAGGGCCGATACCTGCCAGGGTCAAGGGTTTTTTGAAAGAGTTACCGTGGCCCTGGCACAGTCATCAAAAATCTGACAGGCCCATCTTCGCCCAGAGCGGGAGAAGTTATTGGATGATTTCCCACCCAAAAAAAGGGTGCGCTGTATTTAGATGTCAAGTAGTGTTAGTAAAAACAAGCATTAGACTTAATGCATCATAATTATCACAATTTATAAATCCCACAATTTATGATAAATTAAAACAGCTGTCTGCATACATTACAGCCCTGCGTGGGATGTCGCTTAGTCAAGCGGAGCGCATCACTTGCGTCGCAGGTTCATTCATTCATTATGTCGTAAAAACCGTGAAATCTCCTCGAACGCGGTGTCCTATCGATTCGATATCATACTATAGATTTTAGTATGGGTATTTTTTTACCTTCTATTAAGCAATAATACTCGTGCGGACATTATTAGATATTTGAACGTGATTCAATATCAGAAGTGTTGCAGTAATAGATAGCACTGTTGTAGGTAGATAAAATTAAGTTCGAGTTGAGCTACGTGATCACTGACAAATGCGTTCTCTTACTGAACAGTGGACACTAAAAGGATGCTGGGCAAAAATTTATGGGAGCTGATCCCACTACCGCCACAATTAAAACTACTGTATTTTTGAAGACATTACTTACAAGACTCTCTCCTTACTCAGGCCAAGGCACATCAAAATATGTCCCAGGGTTATTCTGTTCTGATATGTATGTTAGGTTAGGTTAGTACATGTTGGATTTTACGGTTTTGACACGTATAAAACAGTTTAGTTTAGATTAGGTATCAGTTTACGTTACGTTAGCAATTAGATATATAAAAATAAAACTGAATTAATGAATAAGAATACTTATTCCCATGAGACAAAAAAAAATATCATTTTGATTTATTCAAGCTTCAGAAACAGAAACAGTGCCGGTCGAAAAACAAGAACTGAAACACTTAACATAAGCGAGCGCACAGTACTCTACCATAATCCTCTAAAAATACTTTAGATACACGTAGATCGGTTCCTCTCGGATATATTTAGATGGAGACACATTAAAAAAGATTCAGTATTATTTACTCTTTTAAATAATTCTCACTAGTGGCTGGCGGTACTGGGACCATTATCACCCACCATCCTTTGTGTGGTTCATTCCTCTAAAGACCATTTCAGACAATCTGCATGGTCCTCATATGTATTATTATGGCCGCACCAAGATCATGTCAAGAGACTGTGACCTGTGAGTTTGTTTCGGCCTTTCTTCTCAGAGTAGTCGGATAGGAAACACCGAACTCATCTAGCTTTAAAACAGGTAGGTACACTAGATATGTTATTATTGACGTGTAAAAATGTTTTTTTTTTTAATCAATTTATTACAGAAATAAATATAATGTACCATCATATTACAATCAAATGACGAAAATGAGAATTTTATTTATTTTGCATAAAGCCAGGTGCTTTTAGAAACTAAGAATATTCAAAATCTAGTATTTCATTTCATAAACGTGTTATGAAAACTTAATTTAATAATTTAAACAAAACGTTTTATTTAAATGTCACCTTTTACAACATGCCTTTTACTGCTTGAAACCTTTACAATTGAGTTTCGATACGTTTTGAATACAATTTTAACTGAAATCTTATTTAAGTTCTTTATACTATAAATAATGATTTAAGTAGATATATATATTGTTGCTTTTGTATGATATATCAGGTTGGCACAAAAGTAATGATACTCTACAAAACTCTATACATTTCCTTTTTCAAGTTAATTGTTTTTGATAATATTCTAGAATGTTGCAGAACATTCTTGTACTTGTGATGTGGGGATATATAAAGCCGCCCTCGCGATCGGTTTAGTCAATTTGAAGAAAAATGGACGAGCGACAAGTTCGAGCACTATACTTATACGAGTACTTGTTAAGCCCCAGTGCGCGGGCTGCGGCTGACAATATCAACACTGCATTGGGCACTGGAAGTACATACAAGTCATGCGACGGTGTCCCGATGGTTTGACCGTTTTAAATCAGGAGACAGGAGCCTTGAAAGTCAGCCACGCTCTGGACGACCACCCGCAGTAAATGATGACGATTTACGCCGTGAACTCCAGTCGAATCCGGAGGCTACCACTCGTGAATTAGCGGAAGCACTTAACTGCAGTCACCACGCCGTGGAAAACCATCTGCATGAGCTTGGGTATCGAAAAGTTTTGGCTCGGTGGGTACCGCACATCCTTACAGACGCCAGTCGTGCAGTCCGTGTCGCTATCTGTCAATCACTTTTGCTGCGACCCCGACGTAAAGAGTTTTTGTCTGATCTAGTTACTGGAGATGAATCATGGATTCATTACGAGAACGGTACACGTCGTGCTTTTTGGCTGCCTCCAGAAGAAACGCCACCAACTCAACTGAAGCTGAGTCAAAAAAACCGCTTAAAAGTTCTACTTTGCTGTTTCTGGGACGCGCAAGACATGCTGTTTTATGAACTATTACACAATGAAACTATAAACGCTGACAAATATTCAACCCAGCTCACCAAACTATCAAGATAAAACGACGAAGACGAGTCCATGTAGTTTTACTACACGATAACGCTCGACCTCATGTGGCATCTGCCGTTCGCCAACAGTTGAAGAACTTGGGCTGAGAGACGATACCCCACCGACCTTATTCTCCAGACCTCGATCAATCACACACACACACACACACACACACACACACACACATCAGACACATCAGACTATCATTTGTTTTAGAGCATACATTGTGAAATAAACGGCGACAAATTCGAACCAAAAATTAATGACGTCATTGCATATGTCCTTACTGGATCGTCTGGTGAATCTCTCCACAAGAAGCGTAGTGCGTTTTGGTATTCACTTTGAATTTTAATTCTCAGGAACATATCGCGGATGTCACCGGTCACAGCCACTCTGCTTTCGCGAAATCTCAACATGATTCCGTATAATGATACAAGTAAGTCAGGTCCGGTTAGTAGATAATCGTTCAACGAGAAGTTATGACTCTTCGCCGCGGCGTCAAAGACTAATCGCAGTTTCTTTTTATTGGGGTTGTCCACGCCAAAGTGAGGAAGATACCAGGTCCTTGGCGTGGTTTTGACATCGGTTAATTCTCGTGCGTAGTCATTGTGTAGTAGATGGTATATTCTCTCTTTGTATCTCTCCGCGTAACTCTCACATTTCTTTAGTTTTCTTTCAACTCCTTTTAATTTGTTCAAGGCAGTGGTATACGACTCTGGCATCTTGCAATTTTCATCTTTCCACGGTAGGCCAATGTACCAGCTACCGTCCTTCAGGATAGAAGTTCTTTCTAGGTGGGCTATTGCTCGTTCATCCTCTGAGTTTAAGACGAGGCTTACCTGATATGCCCATAGCTTCTATTGAAAATGAGCGGCGGACTTCCTCATGTAAGTCTTCCATTATGCGTTTAGTTTCCATTTGCGATTCATCAGCTTCAGATAAAAACAAAGTTGAATGCTTGCTTCGACTGTTCACGTTCAAGGACGTGCGGCCATGTAAACACCAACCCAGCGGAGTACGAGTTATATACGGGTCGGTAAGATTGCCTCGAATAACTTCCAGAGGCAATAATAAATGGTAGTTGTCTTGCCCTATTAGTATATCTGGTTTGCATTGTCCGTAACATAATTTGTGTTTTATATTATTAATTGCATCACTGCAGTTTAGTTTGTCGAGCGATATAAATTGCATAGGTAAGCTAAGTCCTCTGGCAGTACGTGATTGCAATGTAAACATCGTACCGTCACTGTTCGACACGCTTAAGTCCACTATTTCACTATCACATATAAGTTCGCTACCGTCCCATGCGCTACGCACTTTTAATGTTTGTTTACGTCCGCGTATACCTAACTTGACCATCAGTTCGTCACTAACTATCGTCACAGTGGAACCATCGTCCAGTAAGGCCACCGTGCTTAATGTTCCGTAAGGTCCGTGTATATTTATAGGCACTGTCTTTAACAACACTTGACTATAACTGTCATCCTTAATGTGGGCGACAGCCTCGCTAGGCACCACCGAGGCCGAGGCCGACGACGGCGCCGCGGGAGTTGCTGCAACGGACGGTTGACACTGCTCATTACCGCGCCCATCGGGGAAATGCAGAAGTCGATGGTGCGATTGTCCACAATTGTCCTTATCACACACGGGTGCTGAGCAAGCGTCACGGTTATGACGCGACACCAGACACTTATAACATAAACCGTTACGTTTTATAAACTGCCATCTGTCCTTACGCAACGCTTTTTTAAACTTTTTACAGTCTATTATTTTGTGTTTATTTATTTTACAAAAACGGCACTTATCGTCACTAATGTTATTGTCCGAAGAGTTTTGCACTGGCACCGTATGAGTTCTGTTTACGTTATCACTTTGTTTACGTTTGTAGTCAGTGGGATTGTATAATAGATTCACTGATGTTTTCGATATTTTTATAGTTTCTTGGTTCAAAAACTCGGATAATATCACAAGTTTAGGCTTATCCCCGCTGCTGATGATTGGATAACTGTAGTCTGCCCATTTCGAGATTAACACTGTAGGTAATTTAGACAGGATAATTGATATAACGTTTGTTCCTTTCAGGTACTCATCTTGACCAATGTAAAAAACTATGGCGACATAGTTTTATACTTTCACAGAAAACGTTACTATTTCTTTGTGATATTCGTGGGCCATCGGTTGAAGCTTGTTGATCTCGTACACAATTTTAGCTATGATAATATCTGGATTTCCAAATTGTAGCTCCAGGGTAGACATCACAACATCCGGTGACGTAGCACTAATTAACAGCGCTGTTACAGCATTTTTGGCTGCTCCATGTAAACATTTCCGTAGTCTCCATAAGTTTTCCTGATTGCTGAAGTTACACACTTTTGTTGAATCTTCGTATGCTTGCTTGAATACCAGCCAATCCAACGGGTCACCTCCAAAACCAGGTAAGTCTTTAGGTGTACTCAATCGGCTTAGCATTTGAGCATGCGAACATTAGCATTTGAGCTGTGGTAGCAGCGACCAGATCTTTAAGAGCGCTTGCCAACGTGTGAACTGTTCCATCAGTGCCACCTCGGGCAGCTGTTTGCTGCGGCGGTAGCGGAAGGTCAAGGTCGCCCAGTTTTGTATCCTACGGCTGGGCAGCCTCTGCCTCCAGTTCGCGATGACTTCGTTCTAGCCACTTCTCCACTTCAACTTTAGTATGATCTCCTTCTTCTCTTCCTTCCGACTGTGAACTGTATTCTTCGTTTTCTAGCTCGGCCAACTCGGCCGCCAACCTTTTATCGATTATTTCCATTTGTATTTTGGCCTTAGCTTCTGCTGCTTCAAATTCCAGTCTTTTCTTTCTAGCTAACACTGATGACGATGTGGACTTTGATCGAGATTTCGACTTTGATATTTTTTCTGACTTTGAGGGTAGACCTATACTGGAACTCAGTTTTTCTTTTCTAATTTGTTCGGCTAGAAATATAGGTTTTTCTTCGTCGCGGTCACTTTTAGTGTTTGGTTGCCTGGAATCATCTTGAACAGCAGTTTCCAAGCCTTCAGCGCCCTTAGACATTTCGCCATGAAGTTCTTTATTTTTCTTCGCTGTGCTCCGTGTATTCACCATAGCTCGCAATTTCGGTAGAGTATAAAACATCCAGATTCGGCTCGAAGACCAGATTGTAGGGGAGGCAATGAAGAAACCAAGAGAAAGATAGATTTTTGAAATGTCGCGGACGAGGATGTACACCCTGTACGTGCGTGCTGCTTTGATAACATGGACAACTTACTACTCTCGGATCGGCTCGCGTCGCGCGCCCGCGCTCCCCTGCCCCGCGCCCACCTGCTCCAGCCCCCGCATCCTTGCAAGCTCCTCGAACGTACATTATAAAGTTTATTATTACGGTTAACAATGTCGTTGTTGTCACAGTCAGTGCGTAACCTTCGAGTCTGTGCCCTTGTCATGACCGATACTACATGCTTGTTCATATCCTTTAAGCTGTCGGATGTAATAGGTATCCGGCTCAATGCATCTGCAGCTGCGTTGTGCCGTCCTGGGACATAGCTGATTTCAAAATCATATTCCTCAAGGTATAATCTAAACTTTGTCAACCGGCTTGAAGGATCGGTCATATTAAATAAATAAATCAACGGCTTATGGTCTGTTTTTATGTTAAACTTTTTCCCATATAAATAAGGTCTGAAATGTCGAACTGCCCAAACAATAGCAAGTAATTCTAACTCAATCACAGGGTATCGCGTTTCGGCTGGTTTCAAGTTACGGCTGGCGTACGCGACTACCTTGCTATTGCTGTTAGACAGCACGGCGCCTAATGCTAGTTTTGATGCGTCAGTTTGTAACGTAAAAGTATTATTGTCACTAAAGTCTGGATAGTCAAGTATAGTTGGACTAATAAGGATCTGTTTTAACTTGTAAAATGCTTGCTCGCATTCATCACTCCACACGAACGCTACATCTTTCTTACATAAGGCATTCAAAGGATAGGCTATTTCAGCAAACTTTGGAATAAAACGCCTATAGTAATTAGCAAATGCAACAAATCTCTAGACTTCGTCTACATTCTGTGGTACTGGGTATTTTTGCAGGCATTCTACCTTTGATGGATCAGGGAATATTCCGTCTGAAGTGATTTTATGTCCTAAATAAACAATTTCTTTACGTAAAAATTCACACTTCAGCGGTTTTAGCTTTAAATTCACTCTTCTTAGGGATTCTAAAATGTTTATAAGATTCTTGTTATGCATTTCAAGACAATTTCCTACGACAATACAATCATCTTGATATAAAAAGCATGATTTATAATTTAACCCAGACTTTTTATTTTATTGTCATGAGACGAGCAAAAGCATTAGGCGATGTCTTAAGTCCCATTGGACATCGTTTCATTTGATACTGCTTGTCTGTTGTAAATGCAGTAAACTTCCTAGACTTTTCTTCTAAAGACAGTTGATAGTAACCTTGACAAAGATCTAATTTTGAAAAATAGATGTTGTTAGATAACGAATCTTTAATCTCAGTGATGTTAGGTAACGGAAATTTATCATCCTGTATCCTATTATTGAGTTGGCGATAGTCCACTACAAGTCTCCATTTCCTTTCTCCTGATCTGTCTTTTTAGGTACTAATAGAACTGGCCTTGACCATTCTGAACAGTCTCTTCAATGATATTGTTCTTAACCATTTCATCAATTTGTCTTTGTACCTCGCCTTTCAATGCTTTAGGTAATCGATAAGGCTTCACGTACACTGGTGACGTATTTTCCTTTAGTTTAATTGAATGTTCTATTAAATAAGTTGTAGTAAGCGTATCTCCTGGCAAATGGAAAACATTTGGCACATACGTTTTCAATGCCCATTTGTTCCTCTTTATTTAAATAGGTATGTAGTTGTAAAGTGGCGGCGCGATTGCTGTGACTGCGGCGCCCGGCGGCGTGGCCGCTGGCGCCGCGCGAACGAAACCAACTGAAACCACCGCTGTTGCGCGAGATCGCAATGTCGCCCCCGACGCACGCGCCCGCGAAGACTTGAACATTTCGACGCTTCTGCGCGCCACCAGTCCGACCGTCGCCTCGCAGCGACTGCCAATAACAACAAGCAACCGCTTCTCCTCGCTCTCCACCGAAGAGGAGCACAAAGACGAATCGGAAAGGGAAAAAGACTACGCTCACGCGACTTTTACCTCACCCAAACCCAAGAAGAGAAAGAGAGGTGCCGTCACTCCTAACTCGACAGCGACTCAGCGACCACCGAGAGTGATCACATCATCCACTCACATCCCCGACATAATCATAACAGACGTCAAGAAAATCAACGATGTGGAATATTTTAACAAAATTAGAAAAATAACCACAGACCATGGAGCAAGATACGCCATGGCTAGTAACAAAAGAACCATCACGATCCGCATATACACCGCGGACATGAGGAAAATAATTATAGAAGAGCTGAGGAAACTTGACGACGGGCTCAGCTTCGTGGCACGCGTCCCTAAAGCCCAGCAGATCCATCAGACGAAGGTTGTGCTCATCACGAACATCTACGATGAGACGAATGAGGCATGCCTTGAGGAAATGGAGAGGTGCATAGGTGTGAGACCGATCAAAATGAGAACAATTAAAGGTAACCTACAATTATTTATCTTTGATGGTGCCCACTCATACGATGAAATCGCCACGCTTATGAAGACAACAAAGCATGCGTACTTCGGGGCCTTCAGCATGAAGCCTCAGGAATACAAAGATGACCCCAAGAGAGTAGTACAATGTAAGAAATGTTTCCTCTTCACGCATGCGACATCGGCGTGTCACGGTGAGAAGAAACACCCCACCTCCACAATTCAAAACGAAGAAGGCGTAGATATCGAAATATGCACAGCATGCAAAAAACCGGGCCATGGGGCCAATCAAGCCAAATGCGAGAAGTTCAAGAAGGCAGTGGACCGTCAATTGGCACAATACGAAGAAAAAGAAAGGAAAAAAAAGAAGCAGCTGAACGCAGAAACGCAGCACTGAGATACCGTCGGGAAAACGTCTCGTACGTAAACATAACCTCCCCTTCACAATTTCCACTGTTGCCCAAACAGGCGCCCCAATCGCAATCACAACCACAGCACCAGCCACCAATGCCACTAAATGAACAGACAACAAACAAAGAAAACAGGATGGAGCCTCTAGGGCAAGAGCTACAAACAACTATGAAACAAATATTACACCAGCTACAGCTACAACACGAAATCCTCATAAAAATTCTCAACAAATAACCCGAGAAATCGATATCATAAGCTGCGCATACTGCACCTCAATGCGCAAGGGTTGAAAGGTAAATTCCTCGAGTTAAAATCATTAGCCGACCGTTATAAACCACATATAATCGTAGTCAACGAGTGCCGAGTGGACTTTTCCAAAATCCGCATGAATCTCCTGAACTACGACAAGATCACGCACTCAATCGCGTCGCATCTAACTACAGCCATGTATGTGATGCGAGGAATACGCTGGAGTCAGACCGACGTAACCCCAGGTACCGAAGAAAGAGACCGCCTCATTGAAGGCGTCGCTATCAACCTCACTTATGATCATCTGACCGGTGATTCCCTAAAAATTAAGGGGATATACATACCGCACAGATCAGAACACTTCGATGCCACAGCGCTTAATGACGAGCTAGAAGACATCATAACCGAAGCTCCAAACATCACCATCGGGGACCTCAACCTTAAAATGACCGCACTCAACCAGGCGAGAGACGAAGGGGCAGGAATACTGGTCCGCGACCTCTGTAACTCCGACGTCTGCACCATACACCACACGGGCCAACCCTCACGACCTAACAGTGCGGGCTATGGCATCCTCGATGCAGCCATCTTCTCGCACGATGCACAAGCTTTCGATACCATAACATGCCGACAAGCAACATCGGTTGGCTCTGATCATATGCCCTGGCTACTGGACCTAAGCATAGAGGTGGACAGAGAGAAAACACTGGTAAGGAATACCCGCGTTATTGCAAACAACGTAGAAATCAGACAACGATTCCAACAAACCCTATGGGACAAAACCACGCACCTACCAAAGGAAATCACAACCGGCGCAGAATGCGAGGCATATATACTACAACTAGAAAAAGCCATCACAGAAACCTTGGATGAGTATGCACCACTACATGAAAACAACAGAAGAGATAAACTTCCAGAAGAGATTAACGAATTGATCGACAAAAGAAACCAAGCAAAAAGTAAGGCGTGGCGACTACGCCTCAACCAGGAAAGAATAACGGAACAAAGAAGAAATTACAATCGTCTGAAACGCCAGGTCCAGCAAGCACTCGTGGAATATAGCAGCGAAAAATGGACCCAGATAATAAACAACTCACAGAACAACAGAGCCCACATGTGGCGAATCCAACGCAACCTGAAGGCTCCAGTACAGAGACTCCCCCACATTGAGGGTTGCAACAGTGAGAAAGAAACTATCGACACCCTGGTCGACGCAGCGATAGTCACAGAAGCCGAGATTAACAACGAAGATAAGAACACAGAGAAGACCACACCGTTCCAGCCTCTCGACCCCACATCTATAGAGGAAATTAGATTCGCGCTGAGACGCTTTAAAAATAAGAAGGCGCCTGGCCCGGACAAAATCAAAGCAGATGCCCTTAAACTCGGAGGCGACTCCTTTCTCATCAGGTACAAAGTGATAGCTGACTACCTGTTACTGACAGGTTATTATCCTAACAGATGGAAAATCGGGGAGTGCATCTTCCTACATAAAGCAGGCAAGAATCACCGGGACGCCAAATCGTACCGACCCATCACTCTCCTAAACATCATGGGTAAACTGCACGAACGCCTGCTCTTGTCACGCCTGCGGCAGACGGCAGACAGACTCCAACCGCCGTTCCAACATGGCTTTACCAAGTATAGAGGAACAGGAACACAGATTCTTCGCACCGGCAAGTTCATCACAGACGCGCTGGAAGAGAGGGAAAGTGTGGCCATGGTCCTGACGGATCTTTCGAAGGCCTTCGATTCTATAAACCATGAAGGTCTGACGAAGAAGCTTCAAACAGCTGACGTCCCGAACAACATCATCAAAGTAATAGAAAATTACCTGAGCGGTCGCAAAACCTACGGACGCTTCAGAACCACCAACGGCGATGAAAAACCGGTGCCACACGGGGTCCCCCAGGGCTCTATCTTGGGTCCGATTATTTTCAATCTATACGTACACGACGTTTGGGACCAACGGGACCGTATCCGCGGACTCAAGCTCTCCCAATACGCCGATGACCTGTGCATCCTTAACAGGTCTCCCAACCCGAACTGCGCGACACACCGCGCGGGTTGGGCCGCCGACACCGTCATCGACTACTACCGTCGCTGGGGGCTAAAATGCAACGTAGACAAAACGGAGTGTGCTATGTTCACTCACAAGAGAAACTACCACAGAACCATTCGCATCAAAGACGAGATACTCGAATATAAAAATAGCATAAAATATCTGGGCGTACACTTAGACAAGACCATGACTATGGCCAAACAGACGGATTACGTCGTGCAGAAGGCGCGACGAGCACGCGGTGCGCTAGCCCCTATCATAGGCTGGCACGCCAAGACGGAGATGACTGTGAAACTTGCTGTCGTTCAGGCCTGCCTACTTCCTATATTGGACTATGGCGTGGTACAACTACTCTCACGTTACAGTAAGAGCAACTTACTTAAAATTGAACGCCAATATCGAATGGCTCTCAAAACCAGCGGACAATTCCCAAGACGCCTAGAAACCTCACTACTCTGGGATATGCTCGATTGGGATCCATGGCACCTTCGTGCACAAGACTTAAACGAGGACATGCTGCGCCGACTCCGCGAAATGCACATCGAGGACCTAGATACCCCTGGTGACGCCTACCTCGGATACGGACAGCACAACCCCCTCCTAACTAATACTAGACTAGGTGAAATCGACTATGTACCAAAAAAAGACAGGAGTCGGCTGCTTAGCAAGCGAACGACCGCTCCACGTCCCCATAAACTGTAATTAACTGTAAATAGGATAGGGCAACATAGAACTACATTATAAATTTATATAAACTTATTCTGTACATACTAACAAGCTCACAGCACACACTACACGACACTTATATAGATCTCTTTCAGACAAACATAGGTAGACCGTTAGTAGCTGACACACCCACAGGCCGAATACACCACCGACCTGTGGACATAATGTAACATATGAACCAGGGAAATAAACATCTTTCTATTCTATTCTATTGTAAAGTAGTAAGCAAAGTTCTGAGTCTATCCACAGATATACTATCGTCATCAAATTCGCATACATAATAATTATTTAGGCAACTAATAATTAAATCTGAAACACTTACATTAACCGAGCTATCAGTTGTATTTAATATCCTAACAGGAACAAGTCCATTATGTGGCTTTGATATTACACCCACTGTGAACACACCTTTATAAATTTCCTTTGACAAAATGACGCAATCACTGTTGTGGGACGTCGGGATTTGTTTAATTACTTCGCAACGGGGCGGAATTGTAAATAAATTCATATTAACATGAACACTAACAGACTGGTCTCGGGTTTCTAAACTCAGAGTACCATTTTTATAATTTAATACAGCGTTATATCACTCAAAAAAATCCTGCCCAAGTATTCCTTCTGCGGCGCAATTTAATTGTTCAAAAATATAAAACTTTTGTTGAAAGTCACATTATTAATTATAATATCTAAATAAATATATCCCAGAGACTCTAAATTACCACTAATTCCTTTAATAACTATTCTATCGTGTTTTACTAAATTCAATAATTTCCTATGTCGCGACAACCATTCATACTGTACGGGACAACTATAAATGATAAGAAGTGATAGAGTTTATGATGAAAAGTTTATTGATAAAGTGCTATAGCTAATTGATACAGTGATCACTTATGATGAATGATATTATAATAGTGAGTACACGCGGCGGAGACCGAACGCGAACTGAAGTAAATTGCGCACGCAGTACAAAACTGCTTATTTAACGTAAAAAGATATGAATTATACGGGTGGACCGTACATGCTCCCAGGCACGAGAGTCTAAGATAAAAATGAAAAGTACAAATATAAAAGTTAAAATCAAAACATAAAAAAATTGTAAGTACTTAAAGAAAGCAATGATAATTGAAGGCACAATCTAGGTAGATACGCGCAAACTTAATAAGTCTCTAAAATTGTTATTAATTTTCACTGAAAATAGATTCACGGAACACAGGCGACGTAGCCTTGTTTTGTTTACGCGCACTGATTACACCCGAAATTGTATTGAGCTCAATTTCACTAGGTCCCGATTGCTCATTTACACTGATTACACTAGCACTCTGAAGCTGCTGATGAGGCGAGCGCGCGGGCAGAGCCACGCTGCGCACACGCCGAAGGCGCCGCCACACGTGCACGGCTCCTGCCGCGCACAGGGCGAACACCAGTAGATATATCACCGTGTAGTGTGCAAGTCGTGATATGAGAACCCGTCGTCATAATCTTCATCATCAATGCTTGTTACATCTTTCCACTGACTCAACTTATCATGGACTTCTTTTACTAGACCTTGAGTGTCGATGTGAGTATGGTCAGACTGTTCATCGATTGCACCAATAGGTATCGATAAGTTGATTATTTGGTTGATGGGCGGGATATCAATCCTCAGAACGTCTGCCGTAGTCTTCAGAGTGTTGGACAGCTTTTTATGCGAATAAACTGTGTAAGTATCGCCTTTGATGACGCATCCATCGCCGAGCATGATAACGCCGGCCTTGGTTAATTGTTCAGCCGTAACTTGATACTCGCATATGATTCGTATGGAGCACGGTCCGCAACAAAAATATAAGTATGTGTTTAATTTATTAAGTTCTGTCCAACGGTTTGTGCAGATAGTAGCTGCTGTTCTGCAACGATTGGAGTGTTGATCTCTGATGCAGAGGTTTTCATCCGATCTCATATGATGAATCGGACCCTTCAAAGAGCAGATGTATATTTCTGTGTCGTAAAACATACAGGTTTGGACATCGTTTTCCGTCATTGGAATATAAGCGTCCTTTTGTAAATTCATTGCGAGAAGATCTGCGATGGGGATTATGCTGATCATATTACTTCCAACCTGCTGCGGAACTGTTATGATTCTGTAAATTTCGTAGCTATCTCTGCTCACTAATGGTATTTTAACTTCAAAGATAAGAAACTGCTGCATAATTCTGGCCTTAGTCTTCAGTAAATGATACAATTTCGATAAATCCGATTGAATATTATCTATTGGAAGAGTCAATTCTTTTGCTAACTGTCCTATTATGACATTAAGTTCATCCGTCAGCTGTTTAGGTGTTAAAATGTGAATATTGAACCCTGTATGCTGTAGGTTCATAATAGTACCCATGATGGTTTCTTGGATGGTTTTCAAGTTCATCAGGACACTGTTGGCAATAATAGATGATACACTAAAGCTGTTAGACATTAGTGATTCCTGCACTCCTTTCAGAATTGTTTGAAATCCCTTCTCTAAACTGATCAGGTGCTGATTAAACACCTTGTGATGTCTATCCATCGCATTTTCGACTCTTTTGATGATGTTGTTCTCTGCTTCAACAATAGATGTGTTATTTTTCCATAAAGAAGCTAAATGCTGTTGGGTACGTCTGATTTGATGGATATCTCTGGCATATTGCTGAGCAAACTCGTCGTCTAAAACACCAAACAAGCTTCGTGCTATGCTTCCTATAGGATTGATAAGACCGCGCTTATGTCGGACGTTCCCCGCGAACTGCTGACCAAGCAACATGCTATTGTAATGGTCAAGTTCATTGCTACTGTGACGTAATTGCATGAGGATTGCGTCACATTGTGATATCTTTGTTGTATTAGAACATATGTTGTCCAGATGATCGACGTATTTCCTGAGCAGATCTAATCCTTGCCAATAGGGCTTCATATCATAATATACAATCAACTTCCACTCGTCTCGTTCGAGATGCATGTTGGAGATCTTGTCGAAATAAATGCTCTGATTGCTATTTAAAGGTGCTGTTTTGTGATCACAACTAGATGGTGTTATGATTAACATCAAAAACATGAGAGCGATGTAAATAAAATTGCCGATTTTTCCCCTCTGACGTCTTGATCTATTTTTCGATGGCTCATTTTCATTGGACCCAGAAGGTTGATTGGTCTGCTCTGTTGTAATGTTATTTTGATCTGCATTGGTTTCAGGTTGTTGATCTTCGTGGACTGGCAACAAGGAAAGTTTTGTGATTGGCCTCTTGATTACCCCATTTTTTGTTTTTACTGATACCACACGAACATAGCCGTCCTTGCCGGGGTGTAGCTCTATGATTCTGCCAATGGCCCACTTCCCAGGTGGTAAGTTAGCGTCTTGGATAATAACTATGTCGTCGATCTTTAGATTCGATCGCTGCTGCCGCCACTTGCTACGTGCTGATAACTGACACAGGTACTCGGTTTTCCATCGTTTCCAGATGTCATCAAAAATCTTCTGGGTAAGCTGCCATCGTGTTCTTGCGTCTCTTTCAGTCTCAATTATGGTAAGTGTGGGTCCACTCGATAAAAAGTGCGACGGAGTAAGGTAATCCATGTCCTCCGGATCTTCGCTGATGGCGCAAAGAGGTCTCGTATTAAGGCAGGCTTCCAACTGTGCTAGTAATGTGGAATACTCCTCATACGTCAGTTTCTGCTCGCCCACAACTCTCTTGATGTGGTATTTGAGACTTTTGACAGCCGCTTCCCAGAGCCCCCCCGCACTCAGCCAGGAAGGCGCGTTAAAATGCCATTGTATTTGCATATCTGTGATTGCTCTGTAGAACTCGTCGTCAAGAGTGTTTCGTAAGTTGATGTACTCTTCACGCAACGCCTTGTTGGCTCCGACAAAATTTGTTCCATTATCACTATAGATATGCGTTGGAGCTCCTCTGCGGGCTGCCATCCTCCTTAATGCTGCTAGGAAGGCAGCTGAGCTCATGTCGGAAACGAGTTCTAGGTGCACGGCCTTGGTCACCATGCACACAAATACCGCTATGTAGCCCTTGGTCGTCTTGATGCCACGACCTTTATTTGCCTTGATGTCCACATAGCCGGTGAAGTCGACTCCAGTATGATTGAAAGGTCTCGACGGATTACTTCGTGACTCAGGTAAGTCTCCCATTATCTGTGTATTTTTTACAGGATTATGCCTTCTGCATGTGACGCAGTTATGTATGCGTTTTTTGACCGCACGATTACCGCCAATAATCCAGAACTCCTGTCTTAACCACGCCAGTTTTAGGCAAGCTCCACCGTGGAAGGTCATATGATGGCCTTGATCAATCAGTCGATCGGTAAGTAGTCCGCTGTGAGGAATGATAATAGGATGTTGCATGTTTTTGCTTATCCTTGCATTGCTTATCCTGCCACCAACCCGCAGCAATCCGTTTTCATCTAGATACGGATTTAGGTTAAGTAGCTTGCTTTTAGAGTCTACATTGCAATGCCTTTGAAGGCTTTTGATCTCCTCCATAAACTCATGTTGCTGTACATGCTTGATTAAAATGTGCTTCGCTCTTCTTAGCTCAGTGATTGTAAGAAAAGACGGCCTTGGTTGCGATTTTGATGATATAGTACGTAACATCCACGCAAGTATACGAGTCGATTTCACAAAGCTGCTATACTTGCTCAGTATTGTGTCGATGACGTCATATGAATGTGTTTGCGAGGAGGAGACTTGTTGTGCTATCTCTCTAATTTCTTCGCATGTGTTGTAGACAGGGTTTTCTTTTTGTTGATTTTCATCGAATGAAGGTAACCATGAGGGTCCATGCCACCATAGAGTATGGTGTTTAAGTAGTTCTACAGACATGCCTCTACTGGCGCAATCAGCTGGGTTATCTGCGGACTTAACATAACGCCAGCAGTTTGATGGTATGATATCGGTCACTTGCTTGACCCTGTTGGCCACGAAACGCTTCCAGCGACTTGGGTCACCTTGAAGCCATCCCAGTACGGCTGTTGAGTCCGACCATGCGAAGATTTTGATATCGTGTCCAATCAGACATTGTGTAACTGTGTGCATTAATTTTGATAGTAGTACGGCTGCACTCAATTCTAATCTAGGTAATGTGATACTTTTGTTTGTAGGAACAAGCCGCGCCTTTCCAGTTACTAATGATACTGACGAGATTTCATTGTCATCTTCATTTTCGTATATCGACGCCTTAGAGTGAAAACCTCGTAAGTGAAAAAGAGATAACTTTTCAGGAGGAAGAAAAAACTGCGTAATGTAAAATTTTTGTACGGCGTCTTTTATGTTTTTTAACTATTTAATATCGAAATTCAACCCGCTTTTATATCCAGAACGGTTCGGTACTATAAGATTGTCCCAAATGCATAAAATGCTACTTACGAGGTATTCGTACAAAATACTCGACCTAAAGCATGCAAATACTAGGTTTTCACAGATAGGATGAGAATTAAAATCGTTTATTTCATTAAATTATTTTATTTTTAGGTTACATTTGTGTTATAAAAAGGCAAGTTTTGGTCGTAAACGTTTTTAAAAGACGTACAACGTTGATCACGATTACTGAGCGCTATGTTTTTATGTCTAATTAACAGTGTATGAACAATAATAGATAAATCCAGAAATTACAAATAATACGTTCCCTGAACTAAATGTGACACAAATCACAGCATAAAATCTTACCCGAGTCACTAATTAATAAAATATTCAAGATAACTTTGGAAGGCAGGTAGATACACTAATGTTCTTGGTAGATAAACATCGATAAATCTTATATTACTACTCAACCCTTACTTCTTGTTTGTAGATAGATTGAAAAATATAACATTTTTTTTAGAGACAATCAGTACAAAACTTAAAAATGCACATTGGCTAACAAAATACATATAACTTTCATAACAAATATAACTTTTATTATAAGTAATTTCAGTCTTAATTGATCAAGTTTTTATTTGGCTATCTAAGCACTTAGATTTTTAATGATACTCTTGATTGTTAACTTATAAAGGCAGTGACAACACCGACGACCGACGCGAAATAAACATAAGACGTCAGAAAAACTATACGTTTAAGCTAAATAAAAGAAAAAAAAGGTAAATGGTGTTGAGTCGCGATACGTAATATAGTGAGCGACAATAATTTGTGATCAGTTCAAACCGACTCCGCGACGGTAAGTATGATCATTCCTTAATCTCCTAAGTAAAAAATTCAACAGCTAATGCCTTATCAACGCTACAGAAGTACTTATGAATTAAAGTGTCAATGAATTTTTATGTAAACGTCTAATTTTAACCCTGCACAACAGTAACAATTACTCTGTAAGTACTGCTCTTCGGCAGGTACAGGTATTATTCCTTCGTTGATCACTGCATTGGTGAGGCAGTTGGTCGTAGAATGAGTGTACATCAGCAGGCAACACAGCCTTCAATTCTTGTAAATGAATGTACTTGCTTCGTGGGATTGAGAGTCTACTTTCATATAACAGCGGCATAGAATCGGAGAGATCTGGCATTTTAATCCTTCTTGTTAACTGTACAAATTCTTCGTCATGTACTTTTTTATAAAAAATTGACGCATCACTGCGGTACTCGATACAGCGCAAATCAAATACAGTTGCCTCTCCAGCGTTCTTTCCAGGTCTAATGGAGTTGAGGTATGGCATGGAGCTAAACTTGTGGAAGAAAGTATGCTGTAAGTAGTCGACGTTGTACGGTTTTGTCAGTCTAGCAGTTTTACAAATTTCGACGTACTGTGCTGGTGAATAAATCTCACGATTTTTAAGCTTCCGTTCAATTGTGGCATGCATGGAGTCACACTCCATTTGAGTGTGACCTTTTTCAAGATACTTATGCGTAATAGTTAAGGATCTTTGCTTTGCAGCAAGAAGTAAGGCGTTTGCCAGTATTGCATTGCGATTTTGATTAGTGCAGCCATCGCTCCAGAATATGACGTGCTTCACAGTGTCATCAACATTATTATTCAAAAAATGATAGAGAATACTAGCAAATTCGTCGGCTGTCACGTCTCCTTCACACTCATTCCAGATGAAGCAGTACCCGTCAGAAGTTTTCAGGTCAAAAATCGTAAAATTATGAACCTTCAATTTAGTTTTGTAGTATAGAGCGGAAGCATTTAATGCCGGCGACAGTAAAACTGCCTGCAGATCAAATGTGAAAACTTTTACAGATGGATCAGATATATTTTTGTCTGAAGACTTTTCTTGTCTTGCCTTATCCTTGCGTAAAATATGTATGTTGTAATCTGCTTCACTTAGATTACCGACCCTTCTGGCGCAACAGACATCACATTCGTCTTTCTTGGGAGAAAATAATGAAAGGTTCATCGCCTCAAATTCTTCCCAAAATATGAAATTTGATACTTTACAGTCATGTTTCCCTTTTTCTCTGAGATAATTCAGATATTCTCGGTAAAGGCTTTGTTTGCTGCTCCAACTTCGTTCTAAATAAAGTTTAGTCTTAGATTTTCGGCAATAATGTGATTCCAGTTTTGGAAGCATATTCAAATATTCTCTTAAATGCTTTCTTCCTTCTTCTTCTTGTTCTTTAACTGTACTGTTCCTATTTTTCGTATGCACTTTATGAGGCACGCTGCGTGACCAGTTATGGACAGTCCATTCTCCGATGTCAAAAGTATGTAGATACATTTTTTTGCAAACTATATACTGCCCTTCAGGCGTGTTTAAAGTGTATTTATAAGTATTATCTCTTCGTGCATTTATAGTGTCACATTTACGTCTTGCCACACTTTGACATCGGACTGTCTTTTTAATCCACACTTTCTTCGCCTCCCAAGTTAAATTCCAGTATTGATTAAAATTCAAATGCCTGCTTTCTTCAGTCACTTTATGACACTGAAAATATTTACTGTTTTCCGTATGAGAACATCTTAGTTTCACAGAACGTTTCCTTCTGGGAACATCGAAAACCACTTTCCCTTCTTCAGTTTTTCTTCTTCCTGCATAAGTGTCTCCTTTCATACGTTTGTTCTTATTCGCTTCACTAATCCAACATTCTTTATTTGCCCTTCCTCTTTTGGCTCGGCGTTGTTTTCCTTCAGTCACATTATTGTCTTCTGATTCAGAGGATGATTGCCTCAATAATTCGTTGGGTCGATAGTCAGAGTCTCCTTCATCAGGCGAGTAGTCACCGATACCAGAACAAGGCGAAATAAAACCCAGCATCGGATCTTCGGAACATGTCGGAATAGTATCTAAAGGTTCATAAAGATTTTGAGGAGAATCAATTACGGGAAGCAAATCAAAATTTAAAGCACTTGTTGGCGACATAGATGGCCATTGTTGTATATCCTGGCGCATCAGAGTGTTAAGTGAAGGCTCTTTTGAAGAATCTTTCAGCAGTACTACTTCTTCTGCTATATAACAACCCATCTCTTCATCAAAATTATTTACTGTAGGTGAATTAACGACAGCTGGTGAGTTGCTATTTGTTTGAAAGGTTGCATCTTCTTTTGTAGCTTTAAGTGTACATTTTTTTAAAAGACTTACTACTTTTATAGAATTTATAGTGCGGAGACACGATTCAACGAGTGAAATCGGCTTGATATGATCATCTTTCAGACTCTTTGACAGCATGGGAGCAATTTCACTTATTACGGGAATGTTGACTGCTGCAAGAGGTTCTTCATTTTTGGAAAGTAGGTTCTCCGTACTATTTATCTCATGCCGATGTAACTCAGCGAGTGAGTCGGGACTATGTATCTGTAAACAACTATCAATCGGATCATTGACTCTTATTGGAGATGACGGTGTGATACTTTGATCACAAGATTGGATGGGGTGTTCGCTTGTGGAAATATCTTCCTCTCTCGCCTTAAGTTCTTGTGATGGATTAATTACAACCTTTACATTTTCACGTAATTTACGTAACTTTTTTCCGCTACGCAATGAATAATAGTTTTTTACAATCTCCGGAGAGTATCTACCGTCGCCAGGATTCGACGCCATGATGAACTAAAACAAAAGTAATTCATTATTCATTATTAAAACTGATTAGACATTAACGATTAAACACTGAAAACCTAGTGATGGCTAGTGAACATAAAATGAAAGACTCGTGTGTACGTTTACGAGGTATTCGTACAAAAAAATAAAAATGAAAACCTCGTAAGTGCACAATGAACTAGATAAATTACTTAAAAAAGGTTGAATGAACGGGATTTTAGGGTTTAATACATTGCATAGTAACATAAATACATTATATATGATTTGTAAAATAGTTTACCGATCTATTTATTTGTACGAAGACCTCGTTATCATACTTACGTACTTTTCCTTCTCGACGTAATACATATTTACAAATGAATACCTTGTAAAAGTACAGACGTGGTATTCTGTTCCAATTTAAGTTACAGAAAAACCTCTTATTTGACTTTACGAGCTTTAAAAACTTAATTATGTGTCTTTACGAGATTACTAAACAGAAAACTAGCCACAACTTTTAAATATTTAGTTATATCTATATAAAAATACGTTTCAAACATGAACAGTACTTACCTTCTTCCGTAAAACACTAAATTATACAGCTACAGCAGGATAAACTCAAGTAATCAATTTTCGAATGAGAAACGACACGTTCGTTGCAAGGTATTCACGCCAAACTGACAGATGCGAGTATTTACGAGGTTCTCATTTACTGTCATAGATGGCGCTATGAGTATCGAATGAACAAATGAGTAGGATCAGGATGTGCGTTGCGAGGTTTTCTTCCTAGAAATGCAATAAAATAAATTTGAGCAAAAATGCATTCCCGAGGTTTTCACTCTAAGGCGACGATATGCAATAAATCACACAAGCGAATGCTTTTGTTGATGCGTCACAGAATCCGTGCAGCTTAATAGTTCCGTTCTTGTGACACTGCAGCCATCTTGGTAGCATAAATTCATTGATATGTTGTAAATCTTGTGTCATTAGTGACCATTGCTTAACAATCTCTTCAGGAACTTGATCATCCCAATGGAGTTGTAACTGCCAGACTGCTTGGAATAACAGCTTGAGTTTGGTGGTAATTGGAGACAGCCACCCCAAGGGATCGAAGATTTTTGAAATGTCTGATAGGAGAGATCTTTTCGTAACAGTTTTTGATGATGACACGTTGATCTTGCTTTGGAATGTGAATTGATCTTCAGTGGGGTGCCAGCGCAACCCGAGAGTCTTGGTCGACTCTTGGTGACGAAAATCAAATACCTCATCAGTTTTGCTGACGCCATCGAGTAACTCTACCTTATTCGATGACCATTTGCGGAGGTTGAAACCTCCTGATTTCAGAAGATCTATTAAATCTTTTTGCAACTGCTTTGCTTCTTGCAGGGTATGATGACCACTCAAGAGATCGTCCATATAGAAGTCTTCTTCTAAGACCTTTGCTGCTGTTGGGTACTTGTGGCGTTCATCATTTGCTAACTGCTTAAGTGTCATTATTGCTAAAAATGGCGCCGCTTTGGTACCGTATGTGACGGTCATGAGTTCGTATTCACGAAGAACTTGATCTGGAGAATTACGCCATACAATTTTTTGATACTTCAAATCATCCTTATGGCAAAAAATCTGCCTAAACATTTTCTCCAGGTCGGCAGTGTATGCGAATTCGTATTGCCTCCATTTTAAAATCAATGAAAACAAATCTTTTTGTAAATTAGGCCCACTGTACATTAAATCGTTTAAGCTCAGCCCCGACGATGTTTTCGCCGAAGCGTTGAAAACGACCCGCAACGCAGTTGTCGTGGAATCCGATTTCATTACACAATGATGTGGTAAATAGCAACTGACTTGATTTTTGTCGTGTGTACTTTCCTGCATGTGGCCTAATTCGATGTATTCATGTATGAATGATCTATAGGATGTTTGAATATTGATGTCATTTGAAAACTTCTTCTCTAGTTGATAAAACTGTCCAGTGGCCTTGTGTTTGGACTCCCCTAATTTTTCCTCAATGTTTGCCTTAAGAGGTAATCTGACGACGTAACGACCATCTTCTGTTCTTGATGTTTCTGCCTTGTAACGCTGTACGCAGTGATGATCTTCTTCTGATAACTTGTTCTGGTCGTCGTCAGCAACATCTTCGATTGCCCAGAACCTATGAATATCATCTATGTTGTTTAGGACAACACTACATTGATATTTTTTTTTTTTTTTTTTTATGAATGGCATCTCGTAGTTGACCTAGAGAGGTCGAGACTACTTAACCGGACTATCCTGTGGCTGCCTTAAGAAAAACTCAAAGCCTCCAGCCAGGGGCAAAAACTTACAGACTAAGCGACTACACGCTAAGGGCTCCCCCTGTGGGGAACGGGCCTCGGCTTAGGGCGTCGCTGGGGGGAGGACAGCAAGATGGGACAGGCTGGATCAGATTTGAATTATTATTATCAGGGGAGTTTAAAGCTACAGGCTCAGCTACGCCACCAGCTGGCACATCATACCCGAGCAAGGGACGGGGGGAGGACCATTATTACGGGGTCGTCGCGAAGGACCTCGGCGGCGAGGTCGGAATGTCGATTTGTTTTTGTTCCTACGGTCCCTACTGCTCTCCTGGAGAAGAGTTATGGGGTCGTCGGGGTCTGAGAGGACAAGCCTGGGGCGGCGGACCTTACTAATAAGAGAGGGGACATAGCTAGCCGCCTCGACAACCAGAGGGTTGCGATGGTTGGTGGCTGAGTCGAAGAAACGCTTGGAATTGCGTTTCAAGAACTGGGAGATGGTGGGAATGTCGAGATCGACATGGAGAATTTCGTTCCGAACGAACCAAGGGGCTCCCGTTGCCTTTCGGAGGAAACGGTTTTGGAGGGCCTGCATCCTATGAATGAGGTGAGGTTTTGCGTGCGCAAACACTGAACCCGCATAGGTCATGATGGGGCGAATGCACGCTGTATAAATGCGCAATTTGCACCTAAGTGACAATTTGCTACGTGCATTCAGAACGGAGTGGAGCCTACCGAGAGCGAAAGCGGCGCGCGAACGCACCTGCTTTATGTGCTCAGCGAAGGAGAGGTGGTGGTCGAGGGTCACACCGAGGTATTTGGCTCGCGTCTCCCAAGGGATCGGCTTGCCGAACATGGTGATCGGTCGGGACTACATTGATATGATATTATGTTCCCACTTATAATCCAGCCAAGGCGTGTTTGTTGCGCCACTACCTGTGAATCGCCCTCCTTGATGAGGCCATTCATGATGATCGATGAATAAACATCAGCTCCAAGTAGTATGTCGACTGGACGACTAAGGTTATATTCTGGATCCGCTAAATTCACATGCTCTAGACAAGCCCATGAAGGCTTTTGGAATGAACGATTGGGCAGATTGTAAAGCAAAGTTTTCATGATAAGTACCTTGGTGGAAAAAGTGAAGGCTGTATAAACTGCTGATGCTTCAATTTGTATAACACCCTTGCAGTTACTTTCCTTGGCACCAACTCCCATTACAACTCCCTTGCATGCTCGTCGAGGAAGTCCCAATCTCTGAGCAGCGTCTTCATTGATTAGTGATATTTGGGATCCCTGATCTATTAAGGCACGCATAGGGTAATATACCATTAACCCCCATTACCTTGATTTGAGCTGTTGCCAACAAGGTTTCAGATATTTCTGGATTCGACACGTGTGTGACGTTTTTGCGTTCCTTTGAAGTCGAAGCGCTAGCGTCAGACTTCAAGTTACTAGAACCCGAGAGGGTATCATGTAACAATGTGTTATGATCGCCATTACATTCACGACATCTTTTATCGGAAAAACATGCTTTACCTTTGTGATCATAAAGACAGTTTCTGCATAAATTCAGTTTATTGATTGTCTTGCGTTTTGAATCCGATGTTGATTCTAAGAAAGTTTTGCAACTGAATAATCGATGATTTTCGCCGCAAACCGGACATTTCCATTGCTTTTTAGTCGCAGAATTGTTAGAAAATGATCTATTGTATTTATGGAAATGCTTCTTGCTGTTGGGCTCTTGCTGAGACTTGTTATCTGATTTTAGCCCATCTTGCTTGCACCGTGATGCTTCCAATGATGTAAACTTGTTCTCTAGAAATCCCAAGAATTCACTCAATATTGGCAAATCTCGTGGGTTCTTCAAAAAATCCGTATAGTCAGAGTGGGTCTGCTGATCCAGTTTCAATGCTAGTATATGAACTATAAATGGATCCCACGTTACTATGTCAATTCCCAGGTTTTTGACCGCATTCAGACACTCGTTAGTTGTGTCATACAATTTCTTAATTTGTGAAGCTGACTGTTGTTGCATAGTGGGTAATGATAAAAGAATATTTAGATGAGAACTGAATATTAACTTAGTGTTATTGTATCTGTGGTTTAATATGTCCCAACAGACTTTATAATTTTCGGTGCTAATATGCAAATGCTGGATAAGTCTCTCCGGTTCCCCCCTAAGCTTTGCTTTTAAAAACTGCATTTTTTGTGCGCTGGAGATAGAACGATTGCTGTGTATCGATTCCGTGAATAAGTCTTTAAATGCTACCCATTGATGATAGTTCCCGTTAAACGTTGGAATGTCCATCGTTGGGGTACTCTTCTCACGGTGAGAGACAGACCACATCTTACGGTTGATTGATTTCTTGATGTCAATATAAAGTTGTTCGTATTTGCTGAACGACTCTTCGTATTCTTCATCTGCTTCAAACATCTCGCTATCAATCTCCCAATGTAATGAGTCTATTGTTGACCATCTTGATTGAACAGTCTGCAAGATATCTTCGAACTCCCATTTCTCAGATATTTTATCTAAATCTATGATAGCAATGGTACGCGAGAATGCCTTGAAATTGCTTTTCTGTTTACGAAGCATCTCTTCCAGCTTACTGCTGTTACCTTGCAAAGTGTATAAAATCGGAGACTTGGCTCTCACCTTGCTGGTTGATTGCTGTTGATTGTCTCCTGCATCTTGATCTGTTGATCCACTTCCGTGCCCTTGATTCTTCTCCGCTTCAGCTGCTTGCAATGGTAGCTGTGGAGTAGTCGGTGCTTCGATAATATTGGGATCGGTCATGGTGACCTTGTACTACTGAATAAATGCACGCGCCTCGTTGTAAAACTTCCTAGTTTTCTGATAATAATTTTCGGAAAAATAGCTGTAGCCATGTTCTTTAGATTCTGATAGCTGAATATGATTAGACTGGAACTCTTCCCAATATTTATCGAGAATCTCTAAACGTTTCTTGACGTAAATAGAGGTTTTTCTCTCTGCTCCATCCTTTTTAAAGTTGCGCAAAAGCTGCTCCATGCCCTGCATAATCTGATTCTGATTTTCGAGTAGGTCCTCCATCTCGGAGATGCTGATGTTGCTTCAGTGTCAAGAAGCTTGATAAAATGATATAAGATTTCTGTGATATTTCTTTGAATTCTACTCGATTGTGTATTCCTTGCTTCGTCGACTAAGCTTGGAAAGTTATATAGGTACCTATTGGTTATAAAATGATAAATTGATTTTATGCAAGACTTGCTCGGGAATAGACACCCTTTTCATAAAACGCTCGATGATAGCTGATAGTAGTCTATTTGATTTGCTGATGATGCTGTATGCTGGTGTGGTCGTATGATGCAACAACCACGTGACACGTGCTGCTAACCTCGCGGGCGAGTCCACTCGTAGAAATTAGACCAGCCGCTTCGCTGTTGCGATGATAATGACTGCTCACTCACCGGTATCTGCTGCTTTGTTACCTGGTGGTTGCTACTGATAGTGATAGGTATATCCACACACTGGCTCGATGGAATGTTCACACGCACTTCGTAAAACACGCGGTAGGTCCCGCCAATACGGCGGCTCGAAGGACCATAAAGTTGTACGGGACAACTATAAATGATAAGAAGTGATAGAGTTTATGATGAAAAGTTTATTGATAAAGTGCTATAGCTAATTGATACAGTGATCACTTATGATGAATGATATTATAATAGTGAGTACACGCGGCGGAGACCGAACGCGAACTGAAGTAAATTGCGCACGCAGTACAAAACTGCTTATTTAACGTAAAAAGATATGAATTGTACGGGTGGACCGTACACATACTTCAGCACACATAAGCTAGCTCCGCTATCAATCAGTAAATTAAGATCTACATTATTATTTTTTAATTGACAATTAATTATACAAAAATTACAAAAACTAAGAATAGAATGAGCGTACGGTTTAGGTACGAAAAAAATCTAGGCCTTCATGATTGTTTGCGCGCTCATTTCGCAAGCTGTCTTGTACATTGGACTGTTGCGCGTTATGCTGAACACGCTGACCACGCACCGGTCGTCCGCGAAAATTTTGACGCTGACCACCTGAGTGTTTACCTCGATTTACACTATTTGAAGTTCCTTGACCTATGCTACTTTCATGATTTTTATTATAATTATGATTATTCGTTTTATTGTTGTTATAGAACTGTCTATTTCCTCGGCCTCGAGAACCTCTAAATCTTCCACGTTTATAGTTTTGGTTAGCCCTAAATTGCATAACCTGGTCTTGTGGCTGGACAGATATGGATTGCTCATCTACCGCAGCCGTAATAGCTTCAGACAATGACGCAAACTGTCGTGAGGCAATGATGGTGCCGAGCCGCTTGTCGGCCAAATCATCGCTGAACCTTTTAATTGCAGTCTTCTCATTGAGTGGACGCAAAACCTCATAAGCATCACGCTTATCGTTAGCCTGAGCAATCGTGAGATTCACAAACAACTCCTCGAGCCTCCTAAGGCCTTGAGCAGCCTTAAACAACTGCGTTTGTAAAGCTACGGACGATTTTTTCGGTAACAAATAAATGCGAATATCTTCTACCAAACTGTCTACATCCGCGTAATTTGGTTTAAGCCGTAATTTTGCACTAGGTGAGAGACGTGTTTTCAACACAAACTGTATTAGTTGGTTTTCACTAGCATCATTGATAAGCGGACTATATAGCAAGATACCATCAATAAGCTGATTCGTCACCTGGCAATTCATCACCGGCAACAGGGAAATTGCAGTTTTAATATCGAATGCGTCAGCCATTTTTGTGACACAATCACAACATTCCATAAAATCCTTAGAACTAGTTTGACTACTACTATCTACTAAAGATAATAACCCCTTTATTTTCTGAAAGATCGTATCTCATGAATTAATGTTTGGAAAACCTCACAAGTTTCTTTGTCTACCTTGCGATCTTTAACTTTTTGGTTCAGCTGAGTCAAAATACATTCCAGTTTACTGTATTATTTTTCTGCTTCTAGTAGAAGCAGAAAAATAATACAGTTAGTAAAAATAGTACAGTTTCTTAAAAGCTAAATCTTGTCTGCGCCTATCTGGACCTAGTTTCACTAAATATTCTCTTAATATTTCAGTTTAGCGTGTAAATCTTGCAATTGTTGGGACATTCCTAATCCCCAAAACAAAATATAAAATACTACAACATGGTCTAATTACAACATGAAATATTATACAATAAAAAAAATAAAAAATGTTAGCAGTGCAAGCTTACATTGCAGTAGGTACGTATTTTACTGACAACGTATATGTAGGTCACGACGTCTCACGTGGCGTGGCGTGGATGAATGACTTCTCAGCATTGGACTTGAACTGACTCCCAGCTGCTCCTGCATGTCCTCTCGTCATAAGGCTTGAGCATTCTCCCGGCACCCGGCAGCAACTTTCCTTTTCTGTCTTCTTATTTAATGTTTTTCACCTCTTCAATAGTGTTCCTTTTCTGTCTTCTTATTTAATGTTTTCATCTCTTCAATAAGGATTCAGATTCTGATTCTTCTGTAATTTTTTAAATCTTCTTCGCTTTCTTTCTTCTAATTTTCCGTCTTCACAAACTTCGATCATTTAATATTTTCATGGTTTCTTCAACTACAGACACTTCGCTTTTCACGTAAGTTGCAAAATTTTAAGTGCTGCATAAGGGTCGCCATGTATTAGAGTGATGTAGGTAAAAATAAAAGAGAACTGTTCAGTTCAGCGATTCGTGTAATAGTGCCCATAATTGGTGTGTGCAGTTACAATATATAAGTTTAGGCGAGCTGCATACAAATATTTGTTAAGTTCAGGAACCAAACCCGCGATTATAAGGCAGCAGTCACTACGCCATCAGAACCATGTTTAAGTATCATTAATCATTGGGAAGTTTTAGGGTTTCGTACCAAAATGGTAAAAAGTAAAACTTATGGTGCGACTCAGTCTATCTGTCTGTCACAGCTAGATATCTCAAGAACTACTAATGCTATCAACTTTAATTTTGGAATAGTTTTAGATGACGTTTGCCCAACTATTTTGCAAATATGAAAGTAATAAAAATATATATCTTTTTTTTGCAACAGCGACTGAAACGGGGTCTTAAAAATTCGAAGTGGGGCTACAAGGGCATGTGGGCTATCATATGAAAGAGCACTGTTTGCACATTCCCAAACATTTTTTTTAGGCCGCATAGTTCGATAACTATATATTTACTACTAAAAAACTTCGATACATTTGATGAAAAATGTAAATAAAAATACCGTTCCTCCCCTTATCTCCGAAGTTTGCATAGAGAAAAATCTGAAATTATTCTGTGTGATAGAAGTTTATGTATACAGGATACAATATGATTACAGGAAAAATAAAACGATGTCTGTAAATAGCACACTTTTTTTATATATGACTAGCAGTGCCCCGCGGTTTCACCCGCGTAAGTCTCGAACCCGTTAGAATATCGGGATAAAAAGTATTCTTTGTGTTAATCCAGTTTATAAACTATCTGATGCCAAATTTCATGAATATCCGTTCAGTAGTTTTGCGTGAAAGAGTAACAAATATCCATCGGATGGATGGATGTCTGTTACTCTTTCGCATTCTTAATACTAGCTTGTGCCAGCGGCTTCGGCCGCGTGGATGTTGGATTTTATCTACATTTTTCCGGGAAAAAAAGTATCCTATGTGCTATTCCAGACTATAATCTATCTCTCTGCCGAACTTCATTCAGATCCGTTCAGCCGTTCTGGCGTGATTGAGTAACAAACATCCATACATTCATCCAAACATTCGCATTTATAATATTATATATACACATATAGTAGGATTACTAAGAGTAGGAAGTAGGATAGTACGGAACCCTCGGTGCGCGAGTCCGACTCGCTCTTGACCGGTTTTTTATTTAATAATAACAATAATAAACCCACCGCTGTATCTTTATGTTGACGTTGTGGTGAGGCTTGCGCGCTCCGAACTTTAGGTCTGTGCCGGTAGAGTTTACTTTACCGGAGCAAATCTAGGATGAAGAGCCAAGAGAGATACAGAAACCCGCAGGGCAGCATGTGGCGAGCTGTTGGCCAGTAGCGACCCCACAGACCCTATCCCCCGGGAGAAGTCTTGTTCCTCACCTCTGGCTCGCCTTTGTTGACAGGAACAGAGCTCCCACCTAATTCTTGCCTGGCTTGAGTGGAGATTCGCAAGAGCAAACGTGTTCAGAGGAAGGAAGTATTCCAGTAAGTACTGGTGGGGAGCTTGACCATCTTCCGGGCTCTGGGGTGGTCCTGATAGTCGTTGAATACCTCTCCATTCCCTAAGCACCTCAGGATATGTTGCCCCCTTGTCGCTATGTCTCTAAGTGCTAGTGACAGTTTTCGGGAGCCTATTGTTGAGTGTGCAAGTCACCCTCTGCCATTTTTTCCGTGTCTATTAAAACATTGATCAGGCAGGGGCCATAGGCCTTTCGTAGTTCTAAGTAATCAGTCCACTTTAGCCATCCAAACACACATTCCAATATAGTTGTTTCCATATCTTGCAATAGGCCTACAACAATCCCGATCAATTGTGTTTATTTAAAAAACTTGGTTTGTTACCTCTACCCTCAATTTACACATATGAAACATGTATCTTCGTATCAAACAACAAAGGTTTATTTAGAACTGCGAATGATGTGAATCCAAGAAATCGTAGAGATCCATTCAGACTCGTACTAAATGACATTCCTAGATCTACATAATACAAAAAGAACTATTTAACAATGTGTGTACGTATTTATAATATACAAATAAATTTAAAAACATTGACTTCTAGAGCATTTAAGCGTGTTACGCGCCAGCCCTATATCTATATCGCTGACGGTGCATCGACGGTGGAAGTTTACCTTCGCGACACAAATACATAGAATTGTGCAAGCTGACGGAAACGCTGACGA
Organism: Dicycla oo; assembly: GCA_948252095.1. Taxonomy (NCBI): domain Eukaryota; kingdom Metazoa; phylum Arthropoda; class Insecta; order Lepidoptera; family Noctuidae; genus Dicycla; species Dicycla oo. The sequence goes on from OX411716.1 coordinate 23,002,070, forward strand.
TGCGGCACGTGTAAGCGACGCGCGGCGCGGTGGCCTACGTGACGTTGGAACTCGTTCATTCCGATTCCCACTTCGAATCTGTATACTAGGTTTATTATAATTATAAGAAAGTTCTGTAATACTTTTATTAATTAAATAATTATAAGAAATTTCGGTTTTTTTTTGAGTCCTCCGACAGCGTTCGACATAATTGGCGCAGTCGGTAGGATACTCGCGGGCCGGTTCGCGAGATAAATTTCGGATTATAGAAATTAGGTGAGCCGCCCGGGTGGCCTTAGGCACCTCTGACGAGTATCCCGAACCGTCGAAGAGCTGCGGAGATCCAGACATTGATACTGCTCAGGAGAAGCCGGAATGTACAAGTAAGTGCACAAGAATCTTTCTGGTGTCGCTTTCCTTACCCTTAACCCTTAATATATTTCAAGATTTTTCACCCTAGGAGTTTAGGGACCCGTGAGGCTGTTTCTTATAGACAGTTGAGACGGGAAGATTTAGTAGATAGTAATAGAGATATAGACAGCACTATGGCACATGACCCCGATGCTATTTGGAAGGCCCTCCGCCTGGTCCCAGAATTTGATGGGAACCCCCATATCTTAACTAGATTTATTAGGATTTGCGATAAGTTAGTGAATGCATATGTACGCGAGGGTCCCGAACATGAGTTAAATAATTTGTCCTTGATTAGTGGTATACTAAATAGAATAACGGGCCCCGCTGCGCGAACTGTCAATTCCAACGGTATCCCCGAGAACTGGAATGGCATCAGAAGTGTGTTAATAAATAATTTCGCGGATCGTAGGGATGAAACCACCCTCTATAATGACCTCTCGTTGCAGACACAGGGAAATGATACGCCCCAAGAACTTTATGATAGATGCCAAACCTTATTTAGCACCATCATGACATATATTACACTTCATGAAACAGTGGCTACAACTATTAATGCTAAACGCGATTTGTATAAGAAGCTGACAATGCAGGCTTTTGTGCGCGGGCTCAAAGAACCCTTAGGTTCACGCATACGATGCATGCGGCCAGATTCTATTGAAACAGCATTACAATTCGTACAAGAGGAGCTAAACGTGCTGTATCTGCAACAGAGAAATGATAGTTTGCCTAAACTCACTAACACTCATCCCAAGTCTGTGACGCAGCCTAACCCATCACCCATGCATGCAGGCTTCCCCGCTTTACGCAATACTAATGCTATGCCCTTACCTAAACCGGTCACGCCCGCTTATGCACAACCACGTATGATGCAGTTGCCGCAACCAACTCAATTTAGATTTAACGCCGGTTTTAATGCCCCCTATAATCAACCCCGTATGCCTTCGCATACGCAACGAACATTTGGCGCTCCACCCCCAAACTACAATCCGCACAATAACGCATTTAGAATGGCTCCAAGACCCCCACCACAAAATCTAGGGCCCAAGCCCATGAGTGGTGTGAGCAACTTTGTTGCTAAGCCACTACCTCCCACTCGTAATAATTGGGATTGGTCTAGGCAAGGCAATCCACCACCCATGAACTACTTCAAAACGCGCGATGTAAATGTTAACGAATGTCTAAGTTACGAAGATTTCTATTATCCCGAATATTACGTGTACGAGCAGGAGCCTAATTACTATGAAAACAATTATCCTATGGACTACTACGGCAATTATCCTTGTGCGTACGATAGCGTCCCGCAGACGCAGACTGAAGTGACGACTGACATGACAAATGACGGCAACGCTCAGGTAGATGAACAGCCCCAGCCTTCCACCAGCAAGGAGGATTTTCAGGGAGTCACGAAATCAAAAAAATCAAAATAGAATTGAACCTTCAAACACAGCGACAACTGCCATACGTTCATATTACTAACCCTAATTTAAATTTATTAATAGACACCGGCGCTAACCAGTCCTTCATAAGCCCGGATGCTGTGGAGAAATACTTTTCACATTTACCATTGAATTATGATCCATTCGAGGTTACCAACGTACATGCGACGAGTAGGCATAACCACTCCATAAATATACCATGTTTCCCCGAATTCAACGATTTAGAGCCTATAAAACTATTCGTATATAAATTCCATAATCACTTTGATGGTCTTATAGGATTCGACCTACTTGCAAAGTGGCATGCGAAATTGGACCTTAAAGATTTGACGTTGACCACGAAATTCGCGGTAAATCATATTAACATATACAACTCCAGCAATTTAAATTTGTATGAAAATATCATCCCGGCTCAAAGCAGTAAATTACTTAGATTACCAATTAACGCACAGGACGGAGAAGTTCTAGTTAACGAACAGATTATCTGTAACTGTACTATTCATGAATGCTTAACAACCGTTGTAAGTAACCGTGGCATAGTAGAAGTCGAGAACCCAACCCCTAACGATATAATATTCTCGTTAGACCATCCAGCGCAAGCATCATTGTTTAACATCGAGTGTACACATACGGAGCAATCGTCACCCCGCGTAAAAGAAATTATATCAAAATTGCGTACCAGTCACTTAAATTTGGAGGAGAAGGCAAATTTAGAATCATTGTGCGCTAAATATGCTGACATCTTTTATATCGAAGGAGAACCGCTAACTTTCACCAATAAAATAAAGCACTGCATTAGAACTACCGATGAAAACCCTGTATATACCAAAAGTTACAGGTATCCATTTATTCATAGGGAAGAAGTCACTAGCCAAATATCAAAAATGTTAGAGCAGGGTATAATTAGGCCATCGGAGTCAGCATGGAGCTCACCAATTTGGGTAGTACCAAAGAAGGTTGATGCTTCAGGAAAGCAAAAGTGGCGCGTCGTCATCGACTTTCGGAAACTGAACGAAAAGACGATCGACGACAAGTACCCAATACCAAATATCAATGATGTACTTGATAAATTAGGGAAATGCCAATATTTTACAACCCTTGACTTAACATCCGGATTTTACCAGGTTGAAATGCACCCCAGCGACATCCCCAAGACCGCCTTCAATGTAGAACATGGACATTTTGAATTTTTACGAATGCCCATGGGACTTAAGAATGCGCCCTCAACGTTCCAACGCGTAATGGACAATGTCCTCAGAGGGCTCCAGAATGTTATCTGTCTCGTCTATTTAGACGATATTATAGTATTCAGTACATCTTTACAGGAGCATATGGTCAACTTAGAAAAAGTCTTTCAGAGGTTAAGTGAATCTAATTTCAAAATACAGTTAGACAAATCGGAATTTTTAAAATTGGAAACCGCCTATCTCGGTCATGTAATAAGCAATGAAGGCATCAAACCTAACCCCGACAAGATAGCAGCCGTAAAGAAGTATCCCTTACCAAAAACCCCTAAACAGATAAAACAATTTCTAGGACTTTTAGGATATTACAGGAAGTTCATTCCAGACTTCGCCCGGATTACTAAACCCCTAACACAGTGCCTAAAGAAAGGAAAGAAAATTACATTTGACCCCGACTACATTAACAGTTTTGAAAAATGCAAGACATTACTGACTAATGACCCTATCCTAAGATACCCTGACTTCACGAAAGAATTCATACTTACCACTGACGCCTCTAACTATGCAATAGGCGCAGTGCTATCACAAGGACCCATAGGATCAGACAGACCCGTATCGTACGCTTCACGTACACTCAACGAGAGTGAAATTAATTATAGCACGATAGAGAAGGAATTGTTGGCTATTGTCTGGGCCACCAAGTACTTCCGACCATACCTTTTCGGACGCAAATTTAAAATCGTAACGGATCATAAACCACTCCAGTGGGTTATGAACATTAAAGAGCCGAACTCGAGGTTAACTCGATGGCGGCTAAAGTTAAGTGAATACGACTTTACAGTCATTTACAAAAAAGGCAAAAATAACACCAACGCCGATGCCTTATCCCGTATCGAGTTAAACAACGAAGAGACAAGCTCAATGATTGCCAATCCGACAGATAAACCTCCAACCTTAAGTAACTCAAACACTCTCACTGCCCACACTGACAATGAACACCCTATACTTGAGATACCTATCGTTGACGATCCGCTTAACAAATTCCATCGACAATTATGTTTGACCATAGTAGGAGATATAAAAAGAAGACCGACAGTGACAAAACCCTTCGACACACATACCCGAACATCGGTGCAACTATCTGAGTCTAACTTAGAGGAGGATCTAGTCAATGCAATAAAGGAGTATGTAAACCCTAAAATTAAAACAGCTCTCTTTATAAACCCGCCTTTAGCCATGTACAAAATTGTCCCCATTTTGCAAGAGAAATTCAAGAGTTCAGCCATGAACCTGGTAATAGCTAAGACAGAAATTGAAAATGTCAAGGAATATCTTAGGCAGCAGGATATTATCCGTCACTATCACGATGGTAAAACGAATCATCGCGGTATTAACGAATGTTACCTGACCTTATCACGTAGGTACTTTTGGCCAAAAATGAAGGAGCATATCTCCCAATTTATCAATAATTGTACTATATGTGGCCAGGCCAAATATGACAGGAACCCTGTCAAGCCTAGGTTCAATATAGTTCCACCAGCCACAAAACCGTTCGAAATCGTTCATATGGATTTATTTACAGCACAAAATGAAAAATATGTTACTCTTATAGATGTATTTTCTAAGTATGGGCAGGCGTATAACCTGAGAGATGGTACTGCACTTAGCGTTATACAGGCTTTACTAACATTTAGCACTCATCATGGCTTGCCACTCACCATCATTACTGATCGGGGTACAGAATTTTCAAACCAGATGTTTTCAGAGTTCTGTAAGACACATAAAATAACTCATCATACAACATTAGCTCATGCACCGAACGACAACGGCAACATCGAAAGATTTCATCTGACCTTGTTAGAACATTTGCGCATCCTAAAACTACAGCATCGAGACGAGTCTGTCATTAATCTAATGCCATATGCTTTAATAGGGTATAATAGCTCAGTCCATAGTTTCACGAAGTGTAGGCCATACGATATCATTTTAGGACACACAGATCCAAGAGATCCACTAGATATGGACCTAACAGAACATCTGCTACAACAATACACACATTCACATAGGGAACAAATGAAAAAGGTCTATGAATTAATCAATGAATCATCTCTCTCTAATAGAACTGCAATAATAGATAATAGGAACAAAAGTCGTGAATCAGAAGTAGATTATCAGCCACAGCAGCAAATATTCATCAAAAACCCAAGTGCTAGCCGTCAAAAGCTCGCACCGAGATATACTCAGGATACGGTTTTAGCAGATCTTCCAATTCACATATATACTTCCAAGAAACGTGGTCCAATAGCAAAATCGAGACTCAAACGAATCCCTAAAAGTGCCACATTGTTACAGGATTCCACTACTGATGTTGGTCCTCCACCTGATACAGGCGGAAGAGATAAAACTTGAAGGACTCAACGATGGACCGGGAATCTTACCTTTTAAATTAGGACCCATGAGACTTACGACCCACTATCATACATTTCTACAATACATTGAACTTAAAGATATAAATGATAAAATTAGCTCCGTACGAATACAACTAGTTGAAATCAAAGAAATTCTAGATAACTATACTTACGCCTTATATGAGTTACAGATTGATCATTTAACAAGCAAATTAGATAAAGCTTCACTTCAACTATACAGCTTAGGGCCTAGTCGTCCCAAAAGAGGTCTTATAGACGGTTTAGGTTCCGTAGTAAAAAGTATAACCGGAAATCTCGACTATACTGATGCTATGAGATACAATGATGCTATTAAAATTCTCAAGGATAATCAGGATAAAATAGTTTCTGAACAAAACCACCATATCAGTCTTAGCAAAGATTGGATGGGCCATCATACCGAGATTATAACCAAAATTGTTGAAAATCAGTCGCAAATTAACAATACACTACATGATTTACTAGATAAACAAAAGTATGCGCAGCACAGTCTCTTAAAATTCGCGAAGTTCGCGCAAATCTTAGGTATAGTTAGCGATAACGTAGATAAGTTACTAGATGAGTTACATAGAATTGAAGATGCAATAGCCTTCAGCCGTGCCGCAAGCACGCACCATTCTATGATAACGTTAGAGATAATGACTAGTATGTTAGGAAAACTTAGTAGTATCTATGATAAGGATCAGCTGTTAGATATAGAGATTAGGGAATATTATGACGTCATAAAACCAGGATCATTCTATAATGGTCAACACATCGTACTAGTATTCCAATTTCCCATCCTATCCCCTCTCAAATATACTCTGTATAGATTAGCTATAGTACCGAACGAAAGTAAGCAGGTAGTAATTCCCCCTTACCCATTCATAGCTATCACTAGAAATTTTCACGTGTACATAGAGGCTGAATGCCCGAAGTTAACCGAGCAGTATCTCTGCGAAGAAAAACTCAATCATCAGTTAAGATCGCAACCAGATTGCATACAACGTATAATAGACGGCAAAACGACGGACGATTCCTGTACGAAGACAACCGTTTCCCTTTCAAGAGAAGCCATGGAGAAGCTGGATGACCGCCACTACGTAGTCGTCTTCCCACAACCAACGAAACTGCAACTCACCTGCGAACGAGATGAATACAACACTTTGACCGGCAGCTTCCTGGTTACCATCCCGCATAACTGCCTGCTGAGAACACATGAATTCACCATAGTTAACATCAATGATCGAGTGAACGGCCAGCCAACGAAGATCACTGAAATTACTACAAAAATGCATGAAGATCATGAACCTCAACCTCCGCTTAAGATAAACTCTATCAACTTAAGAAATCTGCATAACCTACAAGATGAGATCAATCTTCAAACACCTGTTCAACTGGAGAGTCTGGAGTCATCATCACTCTACCATACAACCATACCTTTCTACGTAATGTTATCCGGTGCACTTGTACTAACCATCATAGTACTGTGTTACCGTTACAACGCCTGGAAACTCAAGCCACCTACAGAGCAATCACCCAATACTGCTGCTGCAAATCGAGATCATCCTTATGAAGAACCAGAAACATCGCGACGCCAGAGAGAAACTCAGATGCCAGCAACATTTTCACTAAACGTCCTAAAATAGTTGCTGAGCTACGGGGGGAGGTGTTACGCGCCAGCCCTATATCTATATCGCTGACGGTGCATCGACGGTGGAAGTTTACCTTCGCGACACAAATACATAGAATTGTGCAAGCTGACGGAAACGCTGACGATGCGGCACGTGTAAGCGACGCGCGGCGCGGTGGCCTACGTGACGTTGGAACTCGTTCATTCCGATTCCCACTTCGAATCTGTATACTAGGTTTATTATAATTATAAGAAAGTTCTGTAATACTTTTATTAATTAAATAATTATAAGAAATTTCGGTTTTTTTTTGAGTCCTCCGACAGCGTTCGACATAATTAGCGCAAATTATATAATTGGCTAAATACACAAAATTTTTATTTTATTAAAGAATTTATAGAGAATTATGCTCCAACAATAATTTAATATCATGTGATGTAACGGAGGTATAAGTTTGTATGCTATGTATCTTTAGCAAAACATGTACGCACTAATTTTAATGTAACACCTGTAATACCATGTTTTAACGCAAATAAATGAATTGAATTGAAAAACCGAGAGTTGTCCTTGGGTGCACTTGCATAGCGCCTACATTGGTAATCGTCAGTTAGTGCCTCATTTCATAAAAAAAGCATCTAACGGGCCTCTGCGAGTTGGCTTCGGCCCCTCTTACGCCTACCAAAGGTCCGGGACCCCAAGGTCCCGAGATATGTAAAAAAATAATATATGTATCATTTATTTCGGGTAACAAAGACCCATAACATACAGGGTGTAAAAGGACACATCACAAAGCCGTCAACTATAACCTGGGACAATAACCTGGGACATTATTCACACAGGGTCATCTGATCCCAAACTAAGCAGAGCTTGTACTATGGAAACCAGATAACTGATATACTACATATACTACTTTTTTTTTTGTAAATACATACTTATATACGTAGGATCGTCAGGATCTAGACCCCGGCCATCAGACATCATGTGGGCAGAAATAAGGGATCGTGCAATGAGAACACACTATAATTTAGTCCGCAGTTTTTATATGTAGCACAGAACCGAATTATAATTAACAATTACGCAGGTACTAGGTACAAAACTAGGCACTACGCGAAACGGGGGGCAGTTCCGTGACAACGTTCTTGCTGCTCGACGACTCGATCCAAAGTGAGCTGTGTCGGAGCCGCGAGTGTCCATACTAATGACCGTCTACGTCATATAGATAATTACACCCAGACTCAGAACAAACAGACATGTTCATGCACACAAATGTTTGTCCTGGATGGGAATCGAACCCACGACCTGCGGCGTGATAGGTGGTATCTTAACCAACCACGCCAACTGGCCTGTCAACTGGTCTGTCTATGTGTAGATACTGTACATCTAAGTAGCTTTGCGCAAAAATTATTACTGGGACACGACTTTTATTTTTAGGTATAAAAAAACAGCTATTTTTTATGTAACATGAACCCAGGCAAACAGCCGGCCCTTCTTACGTGTACGGTCATGAACAATAATATGTATACAATAAACAACATTTAAATGTGATTTTCTTCTACTGTGTTGATTGTAATTTTATGTTGTTATGAACATAGTATTTTTAACCGATTCAAAAAAACGAGGAGGTTATCAATTCGGTTGTTTTTTTTTTAATGTTTGTTACCTCAGTACTCCGACATTTATAAACCGCTTTGGAAAATTATTTTTTAATTTGAAAGGATATACTTCTAGATTGGTCCCATTTTTATCAAAATCCAGTTCTGATGATGGGATCTATGAGAATTTGAGGGAACTCCTCAAATATTATAGGCATACATACCGTTGCTTTGCATGAATACCCGCACAAAACAAAATTTTGAAAATACTTATGGTTAGGTTTATAACACAGCCAAATGCAAAATAGTACTTATTTCATGGTCAGTAAGACTCACATTCGGCATCGGCAAACCGCCGGTTTTGCCGTTATGAATGTGAGTCTTACTAACCATGAAATAAGGACTATTTTGCATTTGGCTGTGTTATAAACCAGTATTTTCAAAATTTTGTTTTGTGCGGGTATTCATGCAAAGCAGCGATATAGGTAGCGATTTTGGTATTTTCATCAACAAGTCAAGCATTTGAATTTTGAAAGTATCATTTGGTGAAGTGGAACTGATGAAGAAGACCACAGACGGCCACGGGAACTCCTCAATGGTAATAAGTATTTCACGGCTGGCGATAAGTTATCTTGATTAAAATAGTTAAGTGACTACGACGAAGCCAATTTAAATTTGGTTCTGATGGAAATGGTACCAGCGAACCGATCTGATGATGAAGCCGAAAGCTAGGCACCGGAACTTCGTAATAAAACAATGTATCCTAGCCGTGTTTGGGCTTATTGGAATTGTCATGATATGCATTCTGGCTTTAAATGATTTTAATGGTAATATGAAATTGCGTTACTTGAGTCAATGTTAAGTGTGGCTTTGGTTGTCACGAGACAGATTTCGTAGCTTCGTTATTTCCGTCAATGATCCATCGTATCAATCAATCAATCATTTATTGCGTTCCACAGTGTATATGCTTACATTTACTTAGGTAACATTTATTTAGGTAACATTTGTTGTAACAATCATGGACCCTGTTGGGCACAGCAATAGAAAATTTAACGGAAGAGGACTCATTTATACATGCAAACCAACGAATAACAAGTTATTATAAGTATAATTTATGGTAACGTTTTATTAATTATTAATTTAATCTAAGACTTTTTTGTCAATTTATATTATTAAGTCAGTTCTATAGATTCGTCAGTCAAATATTCATTTAAGACTAGAGTCAAGAGCAAACCCATCACAAATAAAAAAAATAAAATAATAACATTTGCGTAGTAATATTTTTTTAAATTTATTTATTTATGTAAAAACAGAAATATTTTCCTCGTTTCTGAGTACGTCAGGTAGTTTATTATACATTTTTACCGACAAAACCAGTGGACTAGAAGAGTGTATTATTAAACGGGATGTCGGTAGGTTTAATCGTGTTTTGTGTCGGAGTGTGTATTTTGCTTGTATGTCTTCTCGTTTATTGTAAAAGTCTTGGTGTGTGTGTGCGAACTTACAGATTTCCAATATGTATATAGAAGGAAGAGAATGTTTAGTTTTATGAAATGGGGTTTACAGCTATCCGTTTGTTTTATATTAACTAAAATCCGAAGTAACTTTTTTTGAGTTGTGAACAGCGCCGGTGCGTCTGTGCTAATACTCAACACACAACCATCGACTACACCCCACACCATCTTCACACTACACTGACACACACACACACACACACACACACACACACACACACACACACACACACACACCACAAAATGTTTGTTATTTTTAGTTTTTTTTTTTTGTAATTTACATCGAATCTTTATTTCCCCACATTATTACGCCGTAGCTAAGCCATCCATGAGCATAGGCATAGTAAGTAGATGGCCATAGCAGTTTGCATATTGTATATAGTGTGAGCACGCTTTAATAATTTGTTGGCGTCCAAATCTGACAAAACTATGCCTTCCAACCTTCTGAGACGACTTAGCGCGATGTATATTTGCCCTTCTGCAAAGTTTTTTTTTTTTTAAAAAAAAGGTCGATCACAGCTTTTTCGAGGGTGGTAAAATAAGGACTGTGGCCACCCAGCTTAATGTTTTTGAGTTAACTTTAATAATACGTATTATTTACACATAGTGTGACATGAAAGTAACCCTATTTACTTATTATTCAAATGCTCACAGATACACTCACTCTCACACACTCATACACTCTCACACGCTCATACACTCTCACAAGCACACGCACTCATTCGACTCACCACGCCAACACTCCTCATTCTAACTTGTTTTATTTAATTTTAAGATTTTTAGTTTTTTTTTTTTCTATTATTTCTTGCAAAAGCATAAAACGTGATGTGATACTTGATATGTAAATGGTGTGATACTCAAATTGGGAGTCGAAACTGCCTCTCCTAAATACAGATTACTCAGTGATCTAGCTAAGAGAGCAGTGATTCACCCAACAATTTCTTGTACCTACACCATGTTGGGAACCCATAGTAATATGAAATAGGTCTTATCTCAATGTTGCAGTCGTTATTACTCGAGAAAATCGCTTTTAACTTTTTACGCGTAGGTACTTGTGGTAGTGGGCGTTTGATATTCATTGCCTTATTGTAACTTCAAATGCGTAATTTGTTAAGAAAAATCAAAAATTTAGGTAATGTTTGTTTGGAAAAAAGTTTAGTAATAACACGTAGAATTCGTTTTCGTAAAAAAAGTACAAAAAATGCGACTTTGGCCTTCAATATCTCCAGAACCAGTGAATTCCCAGGATGGTCTAGTGGAAAAAAATGATCCTAATAATGGGTAGAATATATTATGTGGCTTTCGGCTTCGAAAAAAGCCTTTTTACACCCGAGACCTTACAGACTATCCACTCATGTTTATAAAAACCACAAAAGTGCTTACAAACTATTGAAGTGACGGCGACGTATTGCGCTGTGTGGTGTCTTCGGCCAAAATTCTTCCTTGACTCAGTATATTGAGACCGTCCGGTCTCAATATATTGAGTCGGAACTCGCACCACGAACGACTTGAAACTCGTCTAGTGGCGCGACGCCAACTTCTCGACACTTTTAATACACTCATTTTAATTTCACTAATAACAACAAACTACCCCGTTGGTCTAGTGGTCGCAAGCGCTACTGCTGAGTATGAGGTTCGATTTCCAGGTCGGGCAAAGTGTTATTGGGTATTTCCTTCAGGAATACCTCAGTAGCTGCCCGGAGTCTGGTTTTATGCCCGGTTTATGGCAATAGGCTCGCCCCCTCTTACATGGGACTTAAACATAACTGACGAAATATGTGTGTACTTTATGTAAACGTATGTACACTTCTCCTTCGAGGATTACCAGCGTGAAACATCACGCTGCTATATAAATAACAATTTTATGTGATAACAACAATCTGCAAACACCATTATTGGTGATTTTGAGAGTATTCCAGACTACCATTTATCACTCACGAGTTGAAGAATAAAACTGATTCGTATTGAACATAAAAGGCACTTATGTGTGGTGAAATCGATTAAACATGTCATTATGAACCCTCGTCAAACGTCACATTAATTTAATGTATTATGTATGTACTGGTGTTGTGTATGCGAGGAACATAACTAGGTACATACATGTAAATTGCAATTTATTTTTGAATGCGAGACGAATTTTTAAGAAGGTATCTATAGTCAATTTGAGTAATTCTATATATTAATGTTTTTTCAGTTACTGATTTTCAAACAAGCTGGCGTGATAAAAAGTGATTACCGCTGCCTGAGGAGAGCTGCAGCATCTACGGTCCGGCCGTCGAGAGAATTTGTTTCTGACATCTCCACAAAATTCGTTAGTATGAAACTGAAAGGTGTCAAGTACGCATTCTCTCGACAGACGGATTGTAAGGATAAGGCCTGTGAAGGTACTGTCAGCCAGACAAAGCAATGGTCAGTTCCCGCCTATTTTTAAGAGCGTTCGCCTTCTAATCTGGACCTCTAAAACCTCAAATTTCGCTACATTTTTGACATTGATTGTTTCAGGCACCTTGGTGCATGCTATTTGCCGACAACACGTTCTTGTCGGTGAAGGTGGACCTGAGATCCAGAGAAGATTGGAGAAATGGCAACGGAAGCCGGAGAATGTCGGCTTGCAAATCAGCAGAACCAAAACCGAGTATATGTTCTGCGATTTTGGCGGTCTCTCCAATTCTGGGGCCATAGCGCTTGATGGCGTGCTTCTCCCGGTCTACTCCGACATCCGGTATCTCGGTTCATTTCTGCAAAGCGATGGCGAAGTAGATTGGACTATTAAGAACAAAATTAACACAGGATGGATCAAATGGCGGCAGATGACGGGAACAATCTGCGACTCCCGGATTCTCCTTAAACTTAAGGGGAAGATTTATAAAACAATGGTTAGACCTGGCCACAAAAATAATGAATGAAAGGCAATTACACGCAACTGAAATGAGAATGCTAGGAGGGATGTGTGGTATTACGCGAATGGATAGAATAAGAAATGAGTATGTAAGAGGAAGTCTGAAAGTGACACCGGTGACTGAAAAGTTGTGTGGAAATCGATTGTCACGGTATGGGCACGTGATGCGGAGGAATGAAGAAAATGTCGCCAGGAAAGTTTTGAGTATGAATGTGAATGGCTATACGAGTAGGGGAAGACCAAAGAAACGAACCATGACTCTGCGTGAAAAATGATTTGACTAGAAAGTGAGTGACTACCGAGATAACGACTAATAGAGAAGTATGGAAGAAAAAGACTTGTTGAGTCGATCCCAAATAAATTGAGACAAGGGCAGAATGATGTCGCTGAGATGAGATTGCGACAATCAAATTCTTCTGAAATGTACTTTATACTATGTCTGCAACTAGCTTAGCATGTCAGTTTCTATCTCTACTCTAGAAATCTCTTCTTCCCGAGCACGAGGTCAGACCTAGACTCGGGTTTCTTCGTAGACAGTGACGTTTCGTTCGTTTCGTTTTTTTATGTAAATCTACTTATGTTAATTTCAGCCTATTAAATTAAAGCAATAAAGCACCGGCAAATACTCGCTTTAACGAAGAAACAAGTAACGATCTTTGTGTAGGTCCTTTTCTATGTAGACTATTTCGGTAGAAAGTTTTCTATCCCAAACTGTCAAAATCGGAGAAAATTTGTACGTCACGCATGACGTTGTAGACAATTTGTCTAGAGTAGTAAAGACAATTTGATTTTTAGGGTTCCATACCAAAATGGTAAAAAGGTACCCTTAATATGGTGTGATTCAGTCTGTCTGTCTGTCACAGCTGGATATCTCAAGAACTACTAATGCTATCAACTTGAATTTTAGAATAGTTTTAGATGACGTTTGCCCAAGTATTTTGCAAATAAGAAAGAAATAAAAATATATTTATATTTTTTGCAACAAGAACTGAAAGGGGGTCTTAAAAATTCGAAGTGAAGTTACTAGGGCATGTGGGATATCACATGAGAGAGCGCTGTTCGTATACTAGAAAAAAAAAAAAATTTAGGCCGAACAGTTTTCGACTTTTGATGACAAATGAAAAACAAATACCGTTTCCCACTTTATCTCCGAAGTTTGCATAGAGAAAAATCTGAAATTATTCTATATTATATGATAGAAGTTTATGTAAAAATTACTGGAATAAAAACTTTTTCCAAAAAACACAACCGATTTCCAAAATAAGAGTTCAAAGTTAATACTAACTTTAATTTCGGAACTCGGTGTCTTTGGATATTTTAGTTTTTTTGCCTCCGACTTCCGAAATTAAAGTTATTATTCACTTTGAAGTGTTATTTTGGAATTCGGTTGTGTTTTTTGGAAAAGTTTTTTTATTTATCACTTTTTAGTGGGTCAGTTTGTAATTAATCTACGGTCTGTTTTTAATCTCGGAGGCTAATTTAACAGGTGCAAATGTCAAAGTATGAAATGAAAAATATATACACATGGAACATTTGAAATGTCAATTTAGTCTTAGAGTTAAAAAAACAGACCATAAGTTACAATCTTAGATTATAGAATGTCCAGATTCCGTGTTCAATACAAAACGCAACATTTATCGTGAAGCCACTTTTTATACTTGTGTGGGTGAGCGCCACGCTCGCGAGTGTATTACATACGCAAATGCGTCAGTGCATAGAGATTACCCTAAAAATGTGGGAAATTTTAAACATAAAAGGAAGATTTAAAAGAAAATTGTAAAGGATAATTTTCATCATTACTGTTGATGATTTGTTGTTATTTGTTTAATTTTGTATGTTATCAGCTTGAAGTGGTGTGAAAATAAAAGACAAAGAAAAAGTGTGAATTTGGTCAAAATGAAAATCCAAGATGGCGGCTGCGAAAAATTTTAAACTTTCATCATGAGTGTCGTTTTCATGGTTTTCGAGGGTGCTGAAGTCGATAGTAGGGTCACAATATAAATCCAATGTGGCAGCTGCGAAAATTTTGTTTTTGTTATAAATCATAGGTAAGTATGAAGGAACTTCGTTCCTGGCGGGGGTTTCGCGACCGCAAACGTTTTTACTACATAGTGCAGGAGTGATAAATTAATATTTGCATGCTGAATTTAGTAGGCGGAATATGAAGAACTATTGAGTATATAAAATCTGTAATACACCATATTTCAGTCAAATAAATGAATCTATCTATTGTTGTTTTGTGTTCGCTACGACCGCATCTTGGTGAAATTTCAAAAAAATATCATGCATATATTTTTTTAATTGCACTGCGAAAGTGTTCTTAATTCTTGGCTCTCACTTCGCTCGCGCTTAAAAAAAACGCGTCTTATTACACCATGGTTGCTTGTATACGCTTATGGAATGTGTTGCAATCAATTTTCTTATTTACACTAAAAAAAAACTTAAATATTTTAGCACTCGCTTTTACAAGTAATATATTTCCTTATTTCAAATGGGTATGGTAATGAATATTACGTATTATTGGACCTATGTTTGTATATTACTTTATGATCTGGGAATTTCCTTGTCGTTTATAATATTTTGAATAATATTTGTCATATTTTAAATCGTATCTACATGATTGTGTGATATTTGTGAAAAGTAAAAATGTAAAGACACACGATTGGCACGAAACTTCGACATTGAATATCAAAAAACTTCATTACCACTACTTATTTACCTTGAAAAATGGGTGAATTCGTCAAATTATTAAATAATGTATTATTCACTGCCCCTGTGGTGGAGTTTAGATGTCCGAAATCCCCAATTCTTATGTTTTTTAGCCTCGACCTGACATCAAAATGGCGACATTGCAATGGCATTTACAGACTTGGATTGTATAAAGGTAAATTATTATACTTGCGTGTGAAAGATTTGATGGCGTTAACATATGAGTTTTTTTATCCAACTCTCTTAATTAACGCACACTCATAAGATTTGATGGATAGCATAATAAATATTTACATAATCAATTTAGGGTGTTGTATGTCGTCATTCTGATAACGAGCCGACGGAGGTTATGTGTTCGGGTCCAATCGAGGGCGTATCCAAACTATACGGTTAAAGAAACCAACTAAAACTCACAAGAACAATCATCGTACATGTTAATAAAACTCCTTTGTCATCCCTCGTTTTATTCGTAACGTGTTAAAAATATGGGTACACTGATTTCATGCCCTAGGCAATACGTTTTTAAATTTAACTAAGAAATATGCTGTGAAAGTGAATACTTACTTATGGAATGAGATATTAATTAGTACACTTTTTTTTGTAGTGTAATTTTTACACGATTTCACAGCATAAACTGTCATTTTTAGGGTTCCGTACCTCAAAAGGCAAAAACGGAACCCTTATAGGATCACTCATGTGTCTGTCTGTCTGTCCGTCTGTCACAGCTAATTTGCTCCGAATCTAATGAACCAATTAAGTTGAAATTTGGTACACGTATGTATTTCTGTGATCCAAACACGGACGTGTAGTGTAAATTAATGAATTTTGAATATGGGGGTCAATTTTGGGAGGCAAATAAGAAAATAAAATAATATATATATTTGCAAACTGTACCGTGCCATATATCAAATGAAAGGGCTTGTGAGGGTCTCAAATATTTTTTTTTTTATATTAAATTGTTTTAAAGTTATTTAAGAAAATAGACGAAAATTGACCATTCCGTCCCTTTATCTCCGAAACTACTGAGCTTAAAATTTTGGAAAAAATACAGAAAATAATTATATAGCTATAGATTAAAGGAAAACTTATCAGAAGTCTATGGTCTTAAAATAACATGGTAAATCTCTCAATATTGTACGTACAAACTAACATTGTCCATAGTTAAACGAAAAAGATCCAACCCACATTAGGTGTAATGTGGGTTGGATCTTTTTCGTTTAGCTATGGACATTTGTAGTTGGAATGTATGGGAGAACATGTTTTTCAACTACAATGTTAAGTTTGTTTTTGGGATAAATTCATCCCAATTATGGAACCCTGCATTGTGCGTGGTCCGACACGCACTTGAACGGTTTTTAGAAATTAAAACACCCGGCTCGTGACATTTACGCGGCGAACGTTCCATGACGTGTGGCGCGGGGATCGAACCACTTAGCTAGTACTGGCCACTTAAATTTGGAATCAATTTACGGTGGCCTACTAGGAATCTGGACATTCTATAATCGAAGTTTACAATATTCTAATGTCAACTGCTAATCACCTTTTACAAAATATGTATTACTTTTCCCAATGCAAGTACCTTAATTGTTGAGGAGTTCTCCTGGTAAGTAGGTACCAGGAGAACTCTACATCACCATAAGCATGTGACGAGTACAAATTACTGAGCAACCATTAATAAAGTACCTAATCGAATCGCAACCCGTGAAATACTTATTATTGAGTAGTTCCGGTGGCCATCTGTGACCTTCATCATCAGTTCCACTTGACCAAATGGTGCTTTCCAAGAACAAATGCATGAATAAAATACCCAAAATCGCTATAGGTGTGCCTATAATATTTGAAGAGTTCCGTCGATTTCTCCAGGATTCCATCATCAGATCCTGACCTGATGACAGTGAGAGCAACTAGAAAGTATACCCTTTCAAACAAAAAAGAATTTTCAAAATCAGTTCAGCCGTCTTCGAGTAATCGGGGAACATACATGAAAAAAAAAAAAGAAAAGATTCCGACGAACTGAGAAACTCCTCCTTTTTTTGAAGTCGGTTAACAATAAAACGGTGTCTCTAAATAGCACACTGTTTTTGATGGTACGGAACCCTCGGCGCGCGAGTCTGACTCGCTCTTGGCCGTTTTTTTTTGTAATCACCATGCTAAAGACAGTAGAAAACTTTCTACTCGACGGCCGCAAAGTATATACGTTTACCTACAAAATCATGATTTTACAGAAGAGCGTTTTGAACGCAAAACATACCTACATAATAATAAGCGGCTAAGGGTCCCCGCCCACTGCGGCGTAACGTGTGGGACCCTACGGCGAACGGATTATGCTAAATTCGAAGTGTTTGTTTATATTGGCATTTCGTATTTCAATTTTCACGCTCTTTATCCTTGACACGTCATAACTTTTGTCTGCTATAAATACTCGTATATATTGAGTTTGAGCGGTGGAAAAAGCCGGTTAAAGTTCAATGGAAATAAACTGGGATTTTGTAAGCGATATGTGCATAAAATGATAAATGATTTTATTTCTGTACACGTCAATCATGTATTTTTTTTTAACTAGATGAGGTCGGCGTTTCCTATCTGAGTACTCTGAGAAGAAAGGCCGTAACAAACTCAGAGGTCACAGTCTCTTATAAAGGCCAGACATAATCTTGGTCAGTTCATGTGAAGACCATGTAGATTGGTGTCTCTTGGTCTTTTGAGGAAGGAACCACTCAGATTGAGAGGACCTGTCCAGTCAGTGCACGAATTTTTCAGTAATCGCGCAGCAAATAGTGTTTTCTTTTAACAAAATACAGTTTTGAATGATTTAAAGGTTTTATAGTGATTTGAATGAACATACCTAGCTACAGACGCTGCACTGACTACTGCAACGCGCGTTACAAACAAACGTTACAAGCCAGTCTCCGCCTTTATATTTGACTCTGAATATTTTTACATACAACAATCACAACAACAGTTCGAGCAATGAACTAACAAGGCTAGTTCTTTGTAAGAAACAGAAAGGCATTTTATTCTTCTAAAAGTGCAAACAAGTGCTTAGAAGTTTGAGTTAATAATAATGTAAATAACACCTCATTAATGTCAATGAAGCAAGTCCCTTCGCCTCAATCTGTGCCTATCCTTATCTACAAGGCCAAACAGTGGGCGCTACCGCTTAATTATATTTTAATTATGTATTTCAACACAAATGTTGGTTTTTGGTGTGGATTTAGCAACACAGGAACGTGCTTGGCGCTCGCACAAAATGGCGACTTTTATTTAATTAGTCTATAAACATAGTACCGCACTACCTTTACTTCTTAGGAAGATGTTTAAATATGTGTTTCCTAGTAGTCGGTCTCATTCCTGTTATATTATAATAAACATGGACTGAGGTATAACTTGAAGAAGAGCGTAGTGCTCGTTTTCAAGAGAGGAAAGCACCACGCTTTCCTCTCTTCCAGTGCATGTTCCGCCTATTGTGATTAATGGTGCGGCCCTGCGGGTGGTGAGCAGCTTCAAGTATCTGGGGCACATTGTGACAGAAGAGTTGCAAGATGACGCAGACATAGAGAGGGAGCGCAGAGCATTGGCAGTCAGGGAGAATATAGTTGCACGCAGGTTTGCTCGCTGCTCGTGGGCAGTGAAAATTACTCTTTTCAAGGCGTACTGTTAATCGTTATACTCGAGCAGTCTGTGGGTGACCTGTACTCGCCTAACTGCTAGTGCTCTGCGTGTCTAATACAACAACGTCTTCAGGATGATGATGCGGCTGCCTCGCTATTGTAGTGCGTCCGGAACGTTTGCGGAGGCGCGAACTCGCTTTCGTGCGGTTATGCGGAAGAAAGTTGCCTCCTTCTTGCAGCGCGTGCGAGGCAGTAGTAACAGTATCCAGCAGATGGCTGCATCTCGTGCGGATTGCCCTATCCAGAACAAATGGATGCATATTATGATGGGAATTGACTAACGTAGTGCATAAGATTTTACTAACACTTACCTATATTAATTTCTCTATATTTTTGCTCTGTATTTTGATATTTTGTAATTGTATGGATTGATTTTTGATGACATGGCTGCAGACGAGACTAACCTTAATAATATCTGAATTAAATTGATTAATAATAATATTTGATTAGGGTAAGTGGTGGCTATTTTCAGAAGATTTGTGACGTAATTAACCCTTTTAATTTTTGGACTATTGGAATAAAAGCAGTAATCGTTTAGAAAGCATTTAGTAAAACATATTGGGCCGTGGGTTTGGTTAGCTAAAGTGGATTGGGTAACTTGAACTATGGAAGAACTATGTCCCCTGCCTGACTGATGTTAATTAATACACGGATAAAATGGCAGGGGGTGACTTGCACACTCAATAATGAGCCCCCGGAAACGGTCGCTAGCACATAGTGCAAAACTTCCTGAGATGCTTGAGGAGTGGAGAGGTATTTCACGGCTATCAGGACTATCTCGGAAGTACGGTCAAGATCCCTACCAGCACCTTACTGGAATACTTCCTTCTTGCGAATTTCAAGCCGGCCAATAAAGGCAAGAAAGAGGTGGGAGCTCTGTTCCTCGTCAGTGTTCATCAAGCCGGCCAATAAAGGCAAACCAGGGGTGAAGAACAAAACTTCTCTCGGGAGATAGGGTCCGTGGGGTCGCTACTGCCCAACAGACTGCCCTGCGGGTTTATGCATCTCTCTTCGTCTGACTCCTCATCCTACACCTGTTCCGGCAAAGTAAAATCTACCGGCACAGACCTATAGTTCAGGAGCGCGCAAGCCCCACCACGACGTCAAGGTAGAGATACGACGGTAGGGTTATTATTATTATTTCATTCGAGGAAGCTAACATGGCCGATGCCCGTTGAGGTAGAACTTTAATAAGATTCGTGGAACCGTTTATTTAAAACCATCGCATATAAGACTTTATGTTATTTGGTAATTAACTCCATGCATGTCGTATGGACCCCATAGGTTCAGACAATGCCTTTTTAATTGTTTCTCTAATTGTGACATGCGACGGGTTAAAATAACGTATGTATTTCACTTCAATTAGGTAACAATACAAATAAATACAGTTCATGAAACAATGTTCATGAAATATTCCTGAATAATGAGCTAATTTAAATGTTATAAAATACCCGTTGCAATACTTGTGTTGAACAATTAATAAAATAAATATTCGAAAGCTTTTTAATTAACACGAGTTTGAATGTTTCAGAAATGAAAGACCTTGAAGCCAAGCAAACTGGCATTCGTGTTCGTACGGTTGATGGACAGAGAAAAATATAAAGTCAAGGAAAGGATAAGCTAAGAAAATTTATCCCAATTTGACAAAAAATGAAACTATATATATATATATATTTTTTTTTTAACCGTCTTCAAAAAAAAAAGGCGTAGGTTTTCAGTCTCGTCGGAATCTTTTTATTATTTTTTTATGTATGTTCCCCGATTACTCGAAGACTGCTGAACTGATTTGGCAAATTCTTTTTTTGCTTAAAAGGGTATCTTTTCTAGTTAATCCCATTGTCATCAGGTCAGGATCTGATGATGGGATCTTGGAGAAATCGACGGAACTCTTCAAATATTATAGGCACATCTATAGCGATTTGGGTATTTTTTATAGTAACTCGTGCATTTGTTCTTAGAAAGCACCATTTAGTCAAGTGGAACTGATGATGAAGGTCACAGATGGCCACCGGAACTACTCAATAATAAGTATTTCACGGGTTGCGATTCGATTAGGTACTTTGTTAATGGTTGCTAAGTAATTTATGCTTTTCACAATGCTTATGGCGATGTGGAGTTCTCCTGGACACACTCCTCAACAGGAGAACTCCTCAACAATTAACCTGCCTGCATCGGGAAAAGCAATACATATTTTATAAAAGGTGATGAGCAGTTGACATTAGAATATTGTAACTTAGATAAATTACAAACTGACCTACTAAAAAATGAAAAATAAAAAACTTTTACCAAAAAACACAACCGACTTCAAAATAACACTTCAAAGTGAATAATAACTTTAATTTCGGAAGTCGGTGGCAAAAAACTAAAAAAACAGATCCAAAGACACCGACTTCCGAAATTAAAGTTATTATTCACTTTGAAGTGTTATTTTGGAAGTCGGTTGTGTTTTTTGGATTTTTTTTTATTTCTCATTATTATAGTAAAACACCGGACACTAATTTTGTATTTTTGTTTGTTAATAGATTATCTTATGTGAATATCTTGCAGTTCCAATAAAATACATACATACGTGTCGAATTGATAACTCCTTTTTTTGAAGTCGTTAAAAAAGGTACAATTTTGCAAAAAAAGCCATTTTGACTCTCAATCTACTGTCAATATTGACTTTGACAATGTTATCACTAATTTTGTGAAAAATAATTTCAATGAAGAAGTTACGAAAAGGAATTTTTGTGGGAGCGAATGTATAAGCAAGAAATAAATTGCTCGATGTTAATTTTGAGGAGTCGACATTTTTATCAAAGAACATTTTAATAAATTATCAACATGTTGATCAATACAACACAAAACATCACGCCTGTAATACTCGAATTGTTAGGCAGATGTGTAATTATAAGTATGAAAGATATAAGAACGCCCATATTTCGGCAGTTATGTTTAACAGGGCTGTTTCATTTTGTCACCACTCTCGCTCACACGGGACCAAATTCTTAGGATTATTAAATGAAAGGATACCTTTTTGAAAAATGTAATCAATTAGCCAACTAGTAAATAATATTAATTTAATAGGCAATTATTAAAAACACATTTCTATTATGTTATCTAATGAAATCAAATAAAAAAAATATTATAATCTGTTTTTGATGTTTTTTTAAAATAAATAATAATAATAATATAATATCCTAGGACATTGTTCACACACGGTCATCTGATCCCAAACTAAGCAGAGCTTGTACTATGGGAACCAGATAACTGATATACTACATACACTACTTTTATTTTGTAAATACATACTT
Source organism: Dicycla oo (assembly GCA_948252095.1). Lineage (NCBI taxonomy): Eukaryota > Metazoa > Arthropoda > Insecta > Lepidoptera > Noctuidae > Dicycla > Dicycla oo. The sequence continues at coordinate 23,024,821 of OX411716.1, forward strand.
ATATAGATAATTACACCCAGACTCAGGACACAATAAAAATGTGTTTTTAATAATTACCTATTAAAATTATATTATTTACTAGTTTGCTAATTGATTACATTTTTAAAAAAGCATCTTTTCATTTAACATTCTTAAAAAATTGGTCACGTGTGAGCGAGAGAGGTGAAAAAACTTTTTAGCAAAAAATAAAACCGACTTCCAAAACAAAACACTACAAAGTCAAAATTAACTTTAATTTCGATAGTCAGTGTCTTTGGTTTTGTATTTTCGCTTTATGCCACCGACTTCCAAAATTAAAGTTATTTTCAACCGACTTCAAAAAGGAGGAGATTCTCAATTCATCTGTATGTTTTTTTTTTTTTTGTATGTTTGTTACGGGATTACTCAAAGACCGATTTAGAAAATTATTTTTTTGTTTGAAAGGGTATACTTCCAAGGTCCCATATAAATTTTATTAACTTTGCTTAGGTAGTTTTTGAGTTAGCTTCAATAATGCGTATTTTTTCCACTTAGTATAACTGGATGATAAACTAATTTCATACAAAAAGTTTTAATGACTTCCTATCACTGTTATTTACATAGCAGGTAGTGGTATTCGAATTTATGTGGGGTAGGTAGTACCTACCCCACACAAATTCGAATAAAACAAAATTCGAAAAAATTCGTGTTTTTCAATTTTTAGTTGTGGTATCTACTAGGTACCACAACTAAAAAGTGAAAAATAAATACTTTTTACCAAAAAATAAAACCAACTTCCAAAACAAAACACTACAAAGTGAAAAATAACTTTAATTTCGGAAGTCAGTAGCATAACACGAAAATACAAAGCCAGAGACACCGACTTAAAGTTATTTTTCACTTTGTAGTGTTTTGTTTTGGAAGTCGGTTTTATTTTTTGGTAAAAAGTTTTTTGATTTTGTAGTGTTTTGTTTTGGAAGTCGGTTTTATTGTTTGCTAAAAAGTTTTTATTTTTAACTTTTTAGTTGTGGTACATTACCCCACATAAATTCGAATACCACTACCTGCTACGTAAATAACAGTGATTGGAAGTTATTAAAACATCATCCATATAAACTAAGTGGGAAAAATACGCATTATTGAAGCTAAAACGAATATAAGTAAAAGAATATAAATGTTGAAATATATAAATGTTAATATATAAATATATAAATGTTGCTAGGTTATCCTAACTATTTCCATTACTGAGGAACAATAAGCACTTACCTGGTCATCATCAGACCTTCAGAAAGTATCATGTAGTAGCACCCGTGCTCAATTAGATAAATGTTGAAAGCTAGGTCATCCTAACTATTTCCGTTACTGAGAACCTTCTTTTGAGATGTTTTCTCTTTGACACCACACCCGTAGCTCGTATCAATAAGCCAAGCCGTCACACTTAGGTACTAGTATTAGTCCATTATCTTGAAAACTACAGAACCGATTTTGATGAAACTTTCACTGTGAAGTAAATGTAAGCCAACAAAAAAAGAATGGTCACGATTCGATTAAAAGTTTCGGAGAAATGCGTGGACAAACATACATACATACAAACGTACATCTATGAAATTTTGTATATTTGTTAGGAAGCTCTAATAGATTATCATATGTGAATATTTTGCTGTTCCAATAAAATACATACATACGTGTCGAATTGATAACTCCTTTTTTTGAAGTCGTTAAAAAAGGTACAATTTTGCAAAAAAAGCCATTTTGACCACAGTTCGTCGATTTTTCTTGTGAAAATACGTGGTATTTTTAACGAAAAAAAAAGGAGTTGTCAATTCGATTCGATGTATGTTTGTCCACGCATTTCTCCGAAACTATTAATCGAATCGTGACCATTCTTTTTTTGTTGGCTTACATTTACTTCAACTTAGGGCACAGTGAAAGTTTCATCAAAATCGGTTCTGTAGTTTTCAAGATAATGGACTAATACTAGTACCTAAGTGTGACGGCTTGGCTTATTGATACGAGCTACGGGTGTGGTGTCAAAGAGAAAACATCTCAAAAGAAGGTTCTCAGTAACGGAAATAGTTAGGATGACCTAGCTTTCAACATTTATCTAATTGAGCACGGGTGCTACTACATGATACTTTCTGAAGGTCTGATGATGACCAGGTAAGTGCTTATTGTTCCTCAGTAATGGAAATAGTTAGGATAACCTAGCAACATTTATATATTTATATATTAACATTTATATATTTCAACATTTATATTCTTTTACTTATATTCGTTTTAGCTTCAATAATGCGTATTTTTCCCACTTAGTTTATATGGATGATGTTTTAATAACTTCCAATCACTGTTATTTACGTAGCAGGTAGTGGTATTCGAATTTATGTGGGGTAATGTACCACAACTAAAAAGTTAAAAATAAAAACTTTTTAGCAAACAATAAAACCGACTTCCAAAATAAAACACTACAAAATCAAAAACTTTTTACCAAAAAATAAAACCGACTTCCAAAACAAAACACTACAAAGTGAAAAATAACTTTAAGTCGGTGTCTCTGGCTTTGTATTTTCGTGTTATGCCACCGACTTCCGAAATTAAAGTTATTTTGCACTTTGTAGTGTTTTGTTTTGGAAGTTGGTTTTAGTTTTTGGTAAAAAGTATTTATTTTTCACTTTTTAGTTGTGGTACCTAGTAGGTACCACAACTAAAAATTGAAAAACACGAATTTTTTCGAATTTTGTTTTATTCGAATTTGTGTGGGGTAGGTACTACCTACCCCACATAAATTCGAATACCACTACCTGCTATGTAAATAGCAGTGATAGGAAGTCATTAAAACTTTTTGTATGAAATTAGTTTATCATCCAGTTATACTAAGTGGAAAAAATACGCATTATTGAAGCTAACTCAAAAACTACCTAAGCTAAGTTAATAAAATTTATATGGGACCTTGGAAGTATACCCTTTCAAACAAAAAAATAATTTTCTAAATCGGTCTTTGAGTAATCGCGTAACAAACATACAAAAAAAAAAAAAAACATACAGATGAATTGAGAATCTCCTCCTTTTTGAAGTCGGTTGAAAATAACTTTAATTTTGGAAGTCGGTGGCATAAAGCGAAAATACAAAACCAAAGACACTGACTATCGAAATTAAAGTTAATTTTGACTTTGTAGTGTTTGGTTTTGGAAGTCGGTTTTATTTTTTGCTAAAAAGTTTTTTCACCTCTCTCGCTCACACGTGACCAAATTTTTAAGAATGTTAAATGAAAAGATGCTTTTTTAAAAATGTAATCAATTAGCAAACTAGTAAATAATATAATTTTAATAGGTAATTATTAAAAACACATTTTTATTGTGTCCTGAGTCTGGGTGTAATTATCTATATAAGTATGTATTTACAAAATAAAAGTAGTGTATGTAGTATATCAGTTATCTGGTTCCCATAGTACAAGCTCTGCTTAGTTTGGGATCAGATGACCGTGTGTGAACAATGTCCTAGGATATTATATTATTATTATTATTTATTTTAAAAAAACATCAAAAACAGATTATAATATTTTTTTTATTTGATTTCATTAGATAACATAATAGAAATGTGTTTTTAATAATTGCCTATTAAATTAATATTATTTACTAGTTGGCTAATTGATTACATTTTTCAAAAAGGTATCCTTTCATTTAATAATCCTAAGAATTTGGTCCCGTGTGAGCGAGAGTGGTGACAAAATGAAACAGCCCTGTTAAACATAACTGCCGAAATATGGGCGTTCTTATATCTTTCATACTTATAATTACACATCTGCCTAACAATTCGAGTATTACAGGCGTGATGTTTTGTGTTGTATTGATCAACATGTTGATAATTTATTAAAATGTTCTTTGATAAAAATGTCGACTCCTCAAAATTAACATCGAGCAATTTATTTCTTGCTTATACATTCGCTCCCACAAAAATTCCTTTTCGTAACTTCTTCATTGAAATTATTTTTCACAAAATTAGTGATAACATTGTCAAAGTCAATATTGACAGTAGGCTCACAAATTAAGTGTTTTCTGATTGGTTACTTAATTAAAAATGTAACTAAGTGGAATCGGTATCTCTTGGGAGTTGTTTCCAATGGTGCCGGCCGGTAAAAGCTAATCATAGATGGCGCTGCCATAGGTAGGTCCCTTGGCTTTGACCGTACGTATGCTTGCAACAGTGTTTTTATTTTTACGTTTTGCTAATTAAAATATATGAAAATAGTGCCTTTAATGATGTATCACACATGGCGACTCAGTGAGTTAAAAGAAGATTTGAAGAAACTCTTTACGAGGAAGGAAAACTGATTAGATCGAAAGGTAAGGTGCAACTTTAGGATTCGCTTCTTTAACATAGTATTTACTAATGATATAAATATAATATATCAAAATTTACTGATTCATTGTCAGTTTACTACAGCTAGTATTAAATATTTTAAGATTGTTCAATCTTAAAATATTGATACTTGCTTTTGCTAGCGGCTTCGCCCGCGTGGATGTTGGAAATTATCACACGGGAACCATATCTTTTTGCGGGATAAGAAGTATTGTATGTGCTATTCCAGACTCTATCTCTGTGCTAAATTTCATCCAGATCCGTTCAGCCGTTTTTGCGTGATTGAGTAACAAACATCCAAACATACAAACTTTCACATTTATATTATTAGTAGGATAGTAGGATTGGTGTTGTTCACGATATGTTTTTGTTATCAATGAATCAACTGATGTGGATTCTAAATCTTGTCACACATGAATTTCTACATTTGCAGAGACTTTAGCAACATTACATTCCTCATGGTGACCCTGCAGTGGTACAACATCACCTAGTCTTTGTAACTTTGAAGGCTTTTCTTGAAACAAACTTTTTCTGCAACTGCGAGCTCTAAGACGTTCTTCTCTGGATAAAGCCTGTTTTGAAACAGGCTTTTCATTCCATGGGAACATAGAAGGAATAGCATTAAAAAAAATGTGTAGATGTACCCCTGTAAAATAAATAAAACAAATACATTTAAGACATCGGACCTTAAGAGAATAAAATGAAATGTTTTCTACGTAACCTCGATTGGCTTTTAGGTCCGAAATCAACAAGTCTTATTGGTTTCAGTCACAGTTTTTTGACTTTAGAGTCCTTTGAAAAATGGTGAGGTCCCGTCTCTGAACAATTGGGTACGCTACACCGCGTCATTTCAATAAAATAAACAAAAAATATATATTAATAGTATAAAAACACCACTGTTTTGGGACCGATCTACGCTAGTGCCGTTTTGACAGTTGCCAGCCCCATTGGTCCACGTCAACTACGAGTATACTTTTGAAATGACTTACAATCAATTTGATGCCATTAATAATTTTGTGGATTGGGGATTCATTGACGTTCGAAAAGTGCTGATTCTCAGTCTAGTTTGAATGAATGACTTTTGATTGATTGATATAGGTATTGTAGGAATCGCAGGCTGTTTGTAGTAAACGTGTTTTTTTTATATACCATAACTCTAGGGTATTAATGAGACCATCATTTTGAACAACTTTTACTATCGAAAAATCAGCTGTCCCATACATTTATGTTCACAAAACTCGTCAAAATGTAGGGAACTTCTGACTTATTTTTCTCGATTTCAGCTTATGTCCCATAGTAAAAGTTATTCAAAATAATACCCTAGAGTTATGGTATATAAAAAAAAAACACATAACTTTAAGAATAAAAGGAAAATTACACATTTAGATTTTGGAATGCCCGTTCTAAAGCTAGAACTTTTCGGCGGAGCTGCGTTTACATGGCTCTCCTAATTTACAATGCTTTGCCTAGGTCAATTACTCAAGTACCCTTCAATAAGTTTTGTGTTGCGTTGCGGAATAAATGAATTGAATTGAATTTCTTTTAAATTTGTTTATTTATTCTTGGGTACATTACCAGTCGGGAGCGATGCGAAGGAATTTTTCGACGCCATATTTTAGTTTGTTAATAATTTTAGTTAAGTTAGGATAGGAAATTATATTTTAATATTTGTTAATTAATTAGGTTTAAATTAACAGTTCATTTTAATTCTGAATAAATGCCCTAGTTGCTTGTGCTTCTTTATTACAGTGTTTTTGCATTTTATTTTATTTGGTTGCTTTTTCTTTGATTGATATCGAAAGGCGTAGTATTTCATCATGAGCCTGGTTTGGCAATGAAGACCCAATCAATTGGTGATCGTAAATAGATATACAAGGTTATTGGTAAAACACCAAAAACCTCTTAAGGGGTCATTGTACTTATGAACAACTTTTACTATGGGACCAAACCTGAAATCGCGAAAAAAAAATCTGCTGTTCAGTACTGTTCATGTTAGCATAATTCATCAAAATGTACTGAACAGCTGATTTTTTTTCAGGATTTCAGGATGGTGACGGGTGTAAAAAGACACTTTCCGAAGCTACATATTCTACCCATTATATGGATCATTTTTTTCCATTAGACCATACCTGGGAATCCACTGGTTCTGGAGATGTTGAAAGTCAAAGCAGCAATTTTTTTTTTACTTTTTTACGAAATGAATTCCAAGTGTTATTACTAACGCATTTGAAGTTACAAAAAGACAATGAATATCAAACGCACACTACTACAAGTACCTACGCGTACGCTTACGTGGGGCCGTTTGCCTTCTTTCGCGTTACATTGCGCGCAATAAAAAATAGCAATTTTTAATACTTGAAAATAAAAGTCGTTTCCCAGCAATCATTTTTGTGCATAGCTACTTAGTTAGATGTACAGTATGTATAGTTGACGGCTTTGTGAGGTGTCTTTTTAACCGACTTCCAAAAGGAGGAGGTTCTCAATTCGTCTGTATTTTTTTTTTTGTATGTCTGTTACGCGATTACTCAAAGACGGATGGACCGATTTGGAAAATTCTTTTTTGTTTGATGGGGTATACTTCCGAGGTGGTCCCATATAAATTTTATTAACTTAGCTTAGGGAGTTTTTGAGTTAGCTTCAATAATGCGTATATTTCCCACTTATTTTATGTGGATGATGTGATGGTGTTTTAATAACTTCCTATCACTATTATTTACATGGCTATATCTACAATTATTGTGCTCAATTATGTATTCGAATTTGTGTGGGGTAGGTTCCACAACTAAAAACTGAAAAATAAAAACTTTTTAGCAAAAAATAAAACCGACTTCCAAAACAAAACACTACAAAGTGAAAAATAACTTTAATTTCGGAAGTCGGTGGCAAAAAACGAAAATAAAAAACCCAAGACACCGACTACCGAAATTAAAGTTATTTTTCACTTTGTAGTGTTTTGTTTTGGAAGTCGGTTTTATTTTTTGCTAAAAAGTTTTTTACACCCTGTAGATAGAATACTCTTTATTATGCACAATAAACATTACAGATATACATTATAAATGTTGAAATTTTATATAGAGTGACACCATAGATACAAACGTATATATTTGGTTGATACAACAGGCGGTCTTATCACTAAAAGCGAACTTATTACGGGGAGGAGAGACAATGCTGTAGGTAGTCAGTGGTGTACCACATACATATACGATTAATACATACATAAATATAAATAGAGTTACCTATATATACTTGAAAAATTATACGGAGGGTGTTCTGAAAATCTTGAGATTTAACTTTATTTTTCACAGTTTTTCAAAATAATTGCCACCACTATTAATACACGTCTGCATCCTTATAAACCAATCACTAAAAATGTCTTTCCATTTCTGTTGAGGAATTTCCGCACATATATTGTCCCTGGCCGAAAGTAAAGCTTCTTCGTCCTGAAATCTTTGCCCTTTCAATTTACTTTTTACGAAAGGAAACAGTCCAAAGTCTCATGGCGCCAAGGCTGGGCTGTAAGGCGGATGTTCAAGAAGTTTCAATCTGGCAAAAATTGTCATGTAACGTCAGCACGATGTGCCGGAGCATTATCATGATGAAGATACCAGGTGCAGAGTTGTGACTTTGGACGAAGCTTCTTGAATTCCTGAATAAGTTGAGGAAGGCAGACAGTGGTGTACCAAGCAGCGTTTACAGTCTTCTGCTCACGGAGAACTACTTGTTCAATAATTCCCCGAATACCGAAAAAAACCACGATCATTTTCTTTTTTATCGACTTAGATTTTTTTTACTTTAGTCGGAGTTTCTTTGCCTTCCATCACCCATATTTTATTTTTCTGCTTTGGGGGCGCGTCCTAATAATAAAGCCACGTTTCATTGCCCGTGACGATTGAAATGATTTCTTTAGATTTTCCGTTTTCAAACTTTGCAATCATTTTTAGGGTTCCGTACCTCAAAAGGAAAAACGGAACCCTTATAGGATCACTCGTGTGTCTATCTGTCACAGCCAATTTGCTCCGAATCTAATGGACCGATAAAGTGGAAATTTGGTACACGTATGTATTTCTGTGACCCAAACACAGACGTGTAACCTAAATAAATAAATTTTGAATCAATATATTAATCTGCCTAGCCTTTTCCCAACTATGTTGGGGTCGGCTTCCAGTCTAACCGGATGCAGCTGAATACCAGTATGTTACATGGAGCGACTGCCAATCTGACCTCCACAACCCAGTTATTGGGTAATACGATACCCCTTGGTAAGACTGGTTGTCAGACTTTCGGGCTTCTGATGACCCGTAACGACTGTCAAAGATCCACGAATGACAGCCATGACCAACGGCTTACCGTGCTATCCGAGACACGGAGGAGTCTCGGTATGTACAGATGGTCACCCATCTACGGACCAACCCCAGCAAGCGTAGCTTAACCTGATGGATCGACCCTTGCGGCTGTTATTATTTAGCCATAAGCTCCTCCTTTGAATATAGAGGTCAAATTTGGGGTTGCCCCCCAAATTTAACCCCTATATTCAAAGGAGGAATAAGAAAATTAAAAAAAAGTTTTGCAAACTGTACCGTGTGATATATCAAATGAACGGGCTTACTGTGTGAGTCTCAAATGTATTTTTTATAATTTTAAAATAAACCATTTTAAAGTTATTTAAGTAAATAGACGAAAATTTACCATTCCCCCTTATCTCCGAAAGTACTGTCTAAAATTTTGAAAAAAATATAGAAAATAATTCAATACCTATAGATTACAGGAAAACATATAAGAAGTTACTACTGACCTTAAAATTTTGAAAAAAAATACAGAAAATAATTCTATAGCATATAGATTACAGGAAAACCTATAAGAAGTCTATGGTCTTACAACAACATGGTAAATCTCTCAATATTGTGCGTACAAACTTACATTTGTCCATAGTTAAACAAAAAGGATCCAACCGACATTAGGTGTAATGTGGGTTGGAACCTTTTCGTTTAACTATGGCACTTTGTAGTTGACATGTATGGGAGAACATATTTTTCAACTACAATGTTAAGTTTGTTCTTGGGATAAATTCATCCCAACTACGGACCCCTTCATTGTGCGTGGTCCGACACGCTCTTGACCGGTTTTTTTACACCATTTAACTCGCTGTTCCTTTTGTTCACCGCTAAGTTTATGTGGAATCCAAAGAGTACAAACTCTTCTAGATGATGGTGAATAATTGAATGTAACGCTGCTGAGCCAATCTGCAGTAAGGACTCTATTTGCCGGTAGGTTATTCGCCGGTCAGTTTTCATTAAATTTTTTCACTTGCGGTATCTTGTCCATACACGTCGTTAATATTGCGTGCTGCCTGTGTTGTATTGGTGCCATGACGGAACTCGTATTCGAAAACAGCGCGCAATTTAGATTTTTCCATGGTTACAGAAACATCAATATCAAAGAAAAATCGAAAGGCGGGAACACAAATGAACAAGTGTTTTTTTTTAATGTCATGCTATACTAAAAACATAATAGGTTGGGGAAAAAGTTTCTTCGCATTTTTTAAGAAAATTCAAATAATTTTTTTATATAGTTTATTTACATTTAACTAAAGTATGTAGGTACCATTTTGTTCGATAACTTTTTGCCATCTTGTAGGTAGGGACATGATCCCATTGCTATAGAAATTTTGGGGCTTCTGGTCAAAATACCGCGACAAGTGGTTTTGGCAGTCCTCTCGTGATGTTAACCTGACACTGCCTAAGGAATTCTGAAGAGACCGAAACAGGTGGAAATCTGAAGGTGCAAGGTCAGGACTATACGGCGGATGCATTAACACCTCCCAGCCAAACTCTCTTAATTTTTGCTGAGTGGCTAAAGATGTGTGAGGTCTAGCGTTATCATGATGAAAAACCACACCCCTTCTGTTGATTAATTCCGGCCGCTTTCTCTCAACTTCTTGCTTTAATCTCATCAGTTGTTCGCAGTAGAGTTCAGAATCGATGGTCCTGTCTGGTGGTAACAGCTCATAATGAATAATGCCCTTCCAATCCCACCACACACACAGCATCACCTTGTTGCGAGTTAACCCGGGTTTCGCCACAGTCTGTGAAGCCTGACCGGCCTTTGACCACGACCTTTTTCGCACGGTCTTGTCATACGTGATCCACTTTTCATCACCAGTTATCAGCTTCTTCAAAAATGGTTCGGTTTCATTACGTCGTAATAAAGAATCACAAATAAGTACACGGTTCATTAGGTTTCTTTCAGTGAGCTCGTGAGGTACCCAAATGTCGAGCTTTTTTGTGTACTTACCCAGTTTTTTTCAAATGCGCCATAACTGTTTTGTGGTCAATTTCCAGTTCTTCAGCTACGTCGTAACTACTGATATTCCGATCTTGCTCCACTTTTTCAAAAATGGCATCCATTTTATCCGTAATAGGGCGACCAATGCGACGTGCATCTTTGACATCAAAATTTCCGGATTGAAAACGCTTAAACCAAATTTGTGCTACTCTCACAGACACTACACTAGGTCCATAAACATCGCAAATTTTTTTCGCGGCTTGCATTGCATTTTTACCTTTTTTGTAGTAAAATTTTAAAATGTATCGAATTTCTTCATTAGATTCACTCATCTTGACGGTACGAAAAACAAGTGAAAATCACACATTTTCTTAATTTGAATTTGGAATTATGTTCTTTAAAATTTAAACTTCCAATGATACCAAAACCAGCCAGATACAAATAGTATAGCCAAAGAGATTTTATTACAAGTTCATACATACTATAATGCGAAAAGACTTTTTCCCCAACCTAATAATTTGAATTTGGAATACTAAATAGAATGAATGCTATTGATATTCATAATAGTCTGTATCAAAAATCGGCAATTTCATAGGTAAAGATCTATATACTCGTTTAATAAATTAAATTGACTTAAAACGCAGAACCACTTTCTTTGAAACATCCCTGCCTATACAAACATAACTTTTTAAATAAAAATAACCTCAAATAACCCCTGATTATTGACATTACTGCCCACATAATTTTGTGGAACTTTGAATTTAAAATTGTTTACTTGACTTTAATTTAAATTTCTTAAGTTTATGGTGAATTAATGTGAATTTCATTTTGATAAAAGAGGTCATAGACCTCAAAACGTCACTTATGTTTCAAAACCAAATGCTTAAGATACCAACGCTTTTGTTAAGTTACAGTTCCAACTAAAAGCGTCTAAAGTTGTCTTACAATTTAATAATTCTTAATTAGTTTTCTGTTATTTAGTCACGGGTTCAAAGACATATCGCATACCTAGATAAAGCACAACTCAAAATAATCCGAAATCGAGTTATGTTATTGCGATTATCGGACTTTACGTCGAAAACTACATTGACTGAATGACTCCAAAGACACCTGGGTACGAATCTCCATTTATTACAACATCATATAACAATATTTTAAATCGATCAAATAGAAAACGAGTTAAATGTTGTTTGCTGTTCCTGAAAAAAGAGGTACCTATTTTGAGTTGTGCTACCCTTGATCTAGGTGTGCGATATATGATAACTTATTTGATGTTTTATGTTATTTTGGGTCTATTTTATAAAAAAACCTTACCGTGAAAACTTAGGTGAAGCTTGAAGCGAGCTGTCATTCTACTTGATGCTAGGGATTGACACTATTGACAGCTCACTTCAAGCTCACTTTAACCACTGAAAAGCTGACAATCCTGTGACGTCTTAATAGAAGAGGGGAGAGACAGGAGAAATTGAAAAGTTTTGCTTTTGAATCGCACAACTACAACTAAATCCAGATGGGTTTTACGCACTTTTGTACCATTTAGTGAATATCTGCTAACCTACTAAAATAAATTAAGCAACTTAATACAGATGTAAAATGTTAAAAAAACCTTACCGTGAAAATTTATGTGAAGCTTGAAGCGAGCTGTCATTTCACCTAGGGATTGACAGTATTGACAGCTCACTTGCAGCTCACTTCAAGCGCCAATTTTGTAACAAATTAAATGTTATCAAAACTTGCTGCAACCAACCGCTGCGACCAACTAAAAACTTAAAAAAATGTCTCGAAACGTCTTCGTTTGGAGAGTACAGGAGCTAGACCAGCACCTCATAAAGCAGTATTATTTTGATCTTATTTGAGTGTGGGAAAGTGATGGAGCTAGACGTCCTGTATAGCTCCATCTCGTTCTCACACTGAAGTAATATTGGTGGTTGGCCCCCTGAACACAAAATTAGTGTATTAACCAAGCAGGTGAAAGTGGGTAATGCTATCCATTCTTCGCGGTAAGCATGTTATTGTGTTGTTGCTAATCGTTTAGCAAGCAATGCTATGTGTTTTTAAAACACGAAAACATGGCGCAGCATTTACGCACTGGTCTATCCATCAGGTTAAACTACGCTTGCCTGGGTTGCTTCGGAAAGCACGTTAAACCGTTGGTCTCGGCTGTCATTCGTGGATCTTTGACAGTCGTTACGGATTGTCAGAAGCCTGATAGTCTGATAACTGGGTTGTGGGGGTCAGATTGCAGTCACTCTGTGTAAAATACTGGTATACAGCTGCATCCGGTTAGACTGGAAGCCGAACACAACATAGTTGGGAAAAGGCTGGGCAGATTGATTTTTGGTGGTATTTTTAAGGAATAGTTCGGCATTTCTAGCATTATCAAGACGCAGGAGCCAGCGTGGCGATCAATGCACGTCACTTCTTTGTATATAAAAGAGATATTTGCTTTGCAGTGGGGCACTAAAATATTATAATTTAAACTAGCTTCTGCCCGCGACTTCGTCCGCATGATATTTCGTGTTCCCCCGACCCACCCCAACGCATCGCATCGCCTGCTCACGCTATTACTCCGTTATCGCTTAGCGTTCCTTTATACTTTTTTTTTTGCTTAGCTCCTAAGTGTTCTAGCGTGATATTAAAAAGCTTATAGCCTTTTTCAAGAATAGTCTATTTAATGGAAAAAGAATTGTTGATATCCGACTGGTAGTTCCAGAGGTTAGAGCGTTTAAACAAAAAAAAAAAAAACACAAACTTCCACTTTATTGTCAGTGTATAGATATTTACATTTTAACCACAGAAAATCAGACAACCTTGTGACGTCCTAATAGAAGAGTAACAAAAATGGAAGAGGTTTGTTTTTGAATCGCACAACTTCAACTAAGTCCAGATGGGTTTTACGCACTTTTGTACCATTTAGGGAATATCTGTTAATCCACAAAAATAAAGTAAGCGTCTTAATACAGATGTAAAATGTAATTAGAAACAATGAATATAGGGCTCTTTTATTTGTTCTAACTGGACTCAAACCCATTTGTTACAAATACAACCTTTTCTGTACCAGCCGACCTTTATTTATCTGTACTTAGTAACAATATTAAAGAACCGGAGAGTGCTTTTCTTTATGAATGGACTAGCTTTTTCCCAGGGCTTCGCCGCATGGAGGTCGGAAATCATACAGGTCATGGTCTACCCATGTGCCAAATTTCATTCAAATCCATTCAGCCGTTTTAGCGTGAAAGCGTAACAAAGAAACAAACACACTTTCGCATTTGTAATATTAGTTAGGATCCACAAGGTATCGTTTTTTAAGGATACATAGAAAAAGAGTGCCAACGGGACCCTATTACTACACCGTGATCTCTCTGACTGCGTAACTTTTTTCCTATAATAGGTAGAAAGTTGAAACTATAGCCTTTATGTAAAGGTGGGTAAGCAATCTTGAGTACGCGAGTACAATTCGCATATGGCCAGTTTTTCTTACCATACATAACTAAAATTTTGAAGGCTTATCGTACAGTCAACCGCAATAGTAACAATTTGACATTGACAGCGCCTTTATGGCGTATCAGTTAGGAAAATTTTCGTAGTGCAAGTGTTATCACTGATGTTCGTAAGACTGTACTGGAGCTGTCAGTGCAGTGAAGCAAAAAAAAGTTAGCATAACTACAGTCCGCGTGCAAGCTCCGAGGAATCGGGGGCTCAGGAAGCGGGCGGTTTTAAAGCACATACTACCTACCCTCAAATTAATTAATTAGTTAAATTCACAAAAGGCTTAGTATCGATAACGTAATATCGACTAAAACACAACTCTAGCTCATTACGTATTTTTTTTTATTTTTTCTCGGAGCTCGTGCGCGGACTGTAACTAGCAACGATCGGGTGGTCATTTGTCTATAACTAGCGACTCGTCCCTGCTTCTTTTTCTTTTATTTTATCCTTTAAAAGCTGAAGAGTTTTTTTTTTGTTTATTTGATCGCACTAATCTCTGGAACCACCAGTTGGATTTGAAAAATTATATTTAATTAATTTATTATAAGTTGACAAGATGATAAGAAACTTAGGCATATACTAAGCCCCACAAAACCGTAGTAATGGTTTGACTGTGGGGTCTGGTGAGTCTTTATAAGTACTTCATACTTAAGACTTTGGCAGCACTTTAACACATTTAAAAAAATATCTTTTTAATTTATTTTTAAATCTATTTCTATAGGAATTCTTTTTGTATTAGATAGCCCAATTCATGAAAAAGGCTATAGGCTGTTTAACATTACGCTATTACCCTTAAGGTAATAAGGTAATATCGTAATGTTAAACAGCCTCCTTGGCTCGGCTCCTTAAGAGCCAAGCAAAAAAAGTCAGAAAGAACGCTAAGCGAAATCGAAGTAACAAAATTCACGCGGACAAAGTCGCGGACAGAAGCAAAATTTTATTTAAATTTGTCCAAAAGGTGGTGAAAACCGCATCAAAATCCGTTGCGTAGTTTAGAATAACAACAACTCGGTCTCTTTGACACAGCCACGACTGGACTTCAACTTTAATCTATACATATATTAAAAGTGTAACTGACCGCTGTCTGTACATGGAAGATATTTGAGAAAGTCTATTATTGGGGTATAACGCAATACAACGCAAAACAATATTACGAATTTTTATCTGTTTGTCTGTGCGTTTGACCGCGCTAATCTCAAAAACGGCTTAACCAATTTGGGTGCGGTTTTCACTAATGTATTGCGGTAAGCTTCACAACATTTGTTGCTTGTTTTATTTCAATCAGTTTATAAAAAGCTATGTTAGTTTGGAAAAATGGAAAAAATGCTAGAAAATACCTAGCAAGTCGGAAAGAAACCGTGACAAAAAGTACTAGGCTTGCATGAATTCAAGATAGTATATCAATTCAAGACACGAAACGTTGTGCACAATTCTGAGCAGTAAACCTAACAAAAACTACTAGGCTTGCACGAATTAACGATAATTTGAATCACTAGTATGCTTCTAATAGGATTTGGATGAAATTGCACACAGATAGTTTTTAACATGGATTAACACATAGGATACTTTTTATTTCGGTAGTACGTTTCCGTGGGTTCATTTCCGACTTCCACGCGTGCAAAGCCGCTGGCAAAAGCTAGTTTATAATATGTACCTACGTATATAGCATGTATTACAAAAGTATAGTCAAATTTAAGCGATTACTATGTTGGTCCCATGGAGAATGATGTCAGTTTGATGGTCTGTACCACAGATACACTTATCTGATTTATGCTGTAGATATAGATGTATATATCGTTTATTTATAATCCTAACTAATATTAATATTATAAATGCGAAAGTAAGTTTGTTTATTTGTTTGTTACCTTTTCACGGTTTAACCACTGAACCGATCATCTTGAAATTTTGCATATACGTTGTCAGGTGTACAGAAACGGACATAGGGTAGCTTCCATCCCGAAAAAAAGTGCTATTCTCGAGGAAAAGAACAATAACGTTATTATGATAATAGACGGCGCCACGAGTCTTTCGAATCATGATTGAATTATATTATCTAAAATGTCAAATAGAATTAATTCGTGGTGATATAACAACCGGTAATTTTTTAGATAAAATAAGATAACATTTTAAGTTACTAACACACTACTAAAGTTTCGTGTGGTTAGTGAGAATTGATTGTCAAAATCGAAAATAACGCGAGCGAAGCCGACGGCAAAAGCTAGTACCTATCTTATATTTATAAAAAAAAATGGTGCAGATTTACAATAACACAGCACGCAGATTTATAATAACATAACTTAAAAATTATAGAGGGCACAGTTGCTCATTTACCTGAACTAGGTAGAACCTGTGTTTCAGGCTAGAAAGGTGCTTTAAATTTTAAAATATAAAATTAACAACGGAGAAGACTAAACTAGAAACTAATATTAACTTAAAAGACCATGTTTTATTTACAGACAACAAGTAAATCCTCTGTCTCACTGTATGATATGCTAAGTAAAAATAGCAGAATGATCTTTTTACAGTCGTAATTATTTAATTTATAGATACTTAATTTCCTATTTAATTTATTGTACAGAAATGGGCCTAAAAATGTATAAAATCTGTTTACAAAGACATATTTAGAGGATGCATTTGACTCACATACTCATACAATATCATTCTGTATGAGCGAAGTAAGTAATAACAATAAGAAAAGCCCACCTGTACTCATGTAAACACCCACACAATCTTCTTAATCACTTCTACCTATACACAGGACGAGGCTATTAAGAAATTATGTGAACAAGATGGATAGTAAAGTAAACACGTGTGGAAGGAACCTAATCCGTTTGAATTCGTGAAATGAAATTAAAACCTCATTTGCACTTTGAAAAATATACTGTATTTATTAATTCATAATTAAAATTATATGTACTATTACAGTCAGTAGTCGACTAGCAATCTCACAAAACTATGGCATAGCAATATTAGTTGTACTTATGGCCTTCTTCTATAAGAACGTTTGACAATACTACACATTGGCAACTTTGGCAGCCCGTATAGCGCAGGCGATAATGGTCATTGCGGTGTAAGTGGACTTCTAGACGTTGTCTGTAGATAAACAACAAATTATACCTAATTAATTAATGAAAATAACAATCCATCCGGTTAAGCTACGCTTGCCGCGGTTGGTCCGTGGATGGGTGACCATCTTTACATACCAATACCCCTCCGTGCCTCAAAAAGCACGTTAAGCCGTTGGTCCCAGCTGTCATTCGTGGATCTTTGACAGTCGTTACAGGTCGTCAGAAGCCCGAAAGTCTGACAACCAGTCTTACCAGTGGTATCGTATTACCCAGCTACTGGCTTGTGGAGGTCAGATAGGCAGTCACTCCATGTAAAATACTGGTGTTCAGGTGCATCCAGTTAGACTGGAAGCCGATACTTGGGAAGAGGCTAGGCAGATGACGATCCTAAGTTAACTAAAACTTTAACAAACTAAAATATGGCGTAAAATAAGTCGACAGCGATGCGGATGAATTTTTACCTTGACTTGTAAATGTACTTTGACAAAGGGGCGTGAAACACGTTGATTCTTTTCATCACATTAGAATTGTGTAATGAGATTCTTTTTCTGGTTGATCTAGACCCACGACAAAAAAATCCGCAGCAATAATGCTTATGCAAAATATTCAGCAGTAGTGCAGCATGAGGTCCTGGAGTCGATTCCCAGGTCGGATAAACTGTTATTGGGTTCTTCCGTCGGGAATTTGTCAGTAACAAGCATGGAGTCTGGTTTAGTGTCCAGTTGATGGCAATAAACTCGTCCTCTATTACATGGGACTTAATTATAACTGGCGAAATGTGGATGTACAGACGCCAGCGCAGCAGGTCAAACTACCCGAAAGTGTCAAATTTTCCCAATCAACCTTGAACCTAATGCTTTAGCGATAAAGTTGAAAATCTATTGAAGGAATTTGACAGATTTGGCATAGTACAGACGCCAGCACACCAAGCTACTACAGCTGGATGTGCTGGCGTCTGTACTATGCCTAAAACTTTAAGGATTACAGGCGTGAGGTTGTGTTATTTCTTTTGCAAGGTTTACCTACATACTTACTCTAATTGACGAGCTTTGAAAAACGACTCCGTTAATCACTTATTTAAAAAAAAAAACCGGCCAAGTTCCTGTTGGACCACGCACAATGAAGGGTTCCGAAGTTGGGATGAATTTATCCCAGGAAAAACAATCAAAATCAAAAGTCATTTATTCAAACTAAGCTGAGAATCAGCACTTTTCGAAAGACAATAAAAAAAAATTACATAAGACTCCCCCAAAACGCCCGCCCTTCACCACTTCCTAGTGCTTTAGCTGAGGAGAAGAAGTGGCGCAACAAACTCCCCAGCAGCACAGCTGTCTGTTCAGTTCAAAAAAAAAATTCTATACAACACTACGCAAAATAATATAAGTACATTACGCAACACAAACATTAAATTAAATTATTTGCTATAAGTCAGCTAGCACACTAATACACCAATATCATTATACAAAAAAAAAAAAGAAAAAAATCGAAAACTATACTCAAGCAGAAATAAAAATACAAAACAAAAAACGTAAGCAGAACTTTATACCTAAATAAAAGCCTCCAGTAATAAAGGGCGTGCCCACTTACATATTATAGCCGTACATGTAGTCGTAACTCAACGAGAACAAACTTAACATTGTAGTTGAAAAACATGTTCTCTTATACATTCCAAATGCAAATGTAAGTTTGTACGGACAATGTTGAGAGATTTACCATGTTATTTTAAGATCGTAGACTTCTTATTGATTTTCCTGTAATCTGTAGGTATAGAAATATTTTCTGTATATTTTTTTTTAAATTTTAGGCTCACAAGGAGACCTTCACCGATTTGGCCGCAACTCTACGTATTGAAAGAGACTTCCTAGTGTCGTGTATTCGTAAAGTTCTAAGGTGTACAACTAAAAAAAAAACCGGTCAAGAGCGAGTCGGACTCGCGCACCGAGGGTTCCATGCCATCATATACTTAAAAAAAAAGTGTGCTATTTAGAGACATCGTTTTATTTTTCCTGTAATCTTTACATAAACTTCTATCACAATAATTCAATATAATTTATCAAAATAATTTCAGATTTTTCTCTTTGCAAACTTCGGGGATAAGGGGGCACGGTAATTTTTTTTACGTTATTCATCAAAAGTCAAAAACTATGCGGCCTAAAAAAAAAAAAGAAAAAATGTTTGAGAATGTGCAAACAGCGGTCTTTCATATGATACCCCACATGCCCTAGTAGCCCCACTTCGAATTTTAAGACCGCTGTCAGCACATATTGCAAAAAAAAAATCTTTCTTATTTTCAAAATAATTGGGCAAATGTCATCTAAAACTATTCCAAAATTCAAGTTGATAGCAACAGACGGACAGACAGACAGACCGACAGACCGACTGAGTCGCACCATAAGGTTTCCTTTTTATCATTTTGGTACGGAATCCTAATAAGGCAGAAATTGATTGCGAAACTTACGAAAATTGTTGTCAAAATAAGCAGCTTGTAAGTTTTTAGTGAGGTGATTTTACAAAAGAAATTATATGTCAATATAATTTAATTGTAAGTGGGTAATGAAATTATAGAATTGCTGTTGTTTTCTTAATGGAAGTGGTTAAACGTACGGCAGAATGAGCTATATACGGGCGTAGATACAGTTCATATTATCACACCCCGGTGTGAGAAAAGTTTTGGTTTAGTTTTAGAGATTAGGTATACTAGAACGTGTCGAGACATGTTCGTAAAAGTTAACCGACTAGATGCGTCACCAGATGCCGTGACAAAACTGCAACATAAAAACGATGCATAATTCGAACGTATTGATCTTTTTGTTCTCTCGATAAATACAATACGTAAGTAAATTTTACAACTTTTCGAAAATCTTTCGTATTGAATCATAGTGACTTTTATATAAGTATTATATAAAAATCGAAATCGTCATCAATATTATTAATATAAAAAAAACGGTCAAGAGCGTGTCGGACCACGCACAAGGTTCCGTAGTTGGGATGAATTTATCCCAAAAACAAACTTAACATTGCAGTTGAAAAATATGTTCTCCCATACGTGCCACCTACAAATGTCCATAGTTAAACGAAAAGGATCCAACCCACATTACACCGAATGTGTGTTGGATTCTTTTTGTTATGGAGAAATGTGTTTGTACGCACAATATTGAGATTTAGCATGTTGTTTTAAGACCATCGTCATAAACTTCTCATAGATTTCCTGTAATCTATAGGTATTTAACTATTTTCTCTACTTTTTTCAAAATTTTCTCAGGCTCAGTACTTTCGGAGATAAAGGGGGGGAATGGTCAATTTTCGTCTATTTTCTTAAATAACTTTAAAATGGTTTATTTTTAAATTATAAAAAAAAAAATTATTTGAGACTCTTACAGTAAGCCCTTTCATTTGATATGTCACACGATACAGTTTGCAAAACTTTTTTTTAAAATTATCTTATTTGCCCCCCAAAGTTGACCCCCATATTCAAAATTTATTTATTTACGTTACACGTCCGTGTTTGGGTCACAGAAATCCATACGTGTACCAAATTTCAACTTAATCGGCACATTAGATTCGGAGCAAATTGGCTGTGACAGACGGACAGACAGACAGACAGACACACGAGTGATCCTATAAGGGTTCCGTTTTTCCTTTTGAGGTAAGGAACCTTAAAAATATGAATATAGAAGCCTACAAGCCCACACATTTCGAAAGCACAATTATCGTGAGTTAGTATTATTGAAACTTGGACAAATGGTAGCTGACTTTTTAGAGAAGAATTTCTCTCTTATTTTTCAGTTGTGCACCTTAAGACTTTAGGAATATGCAACAGTAGGAAATCCCTTTCAATACGTAGACTTGCGGCCAAATCGGTGACCCGAAGGGTGTAAGGTCTCCTTGTCAGTAGTTTCGGAGATAATGGGGTGATGGTCCATTTCCATGCATTTTCTTAAATAACTTTAAAACGATTTATTTTAAAATTATAAAAAAATATATTTGAGACCCTCACCACCTTCATTACTCCGTGTTAGGGTCACAGAAATTTATACGTGTACCAAATTTCAACTTAATCGGTTCATTAGACTCGGATCAAATCGGCTGTGACAGACGGACAGACACACGAATGAGTTTTTCCTTTTAAGGTACGAAACTCTAATTAAGTAATCAGAGCTTTTATCGTCCCACTGTGGGGCAAAGGCTTTGCTGGTCTCTTTCACGTCTCGCTATCTTAAACTACAAAAAATCTGGAGTCCAGCTCATCCCGCCATCTGCATCTTAGTCTTCCGTGCTCTTGCTTGCCACAACGGACCGATTATTAACATACGCTGAATCAATAATCACAAGTTGCGTTTACTATATTCTCAGGTCATCCAAGACTAACTGCCAAAGGTAAGAATACAGTTGTGGGAAAACATCACCCGCCACGACCCAACTTCGTTCAGCCCCAGGAGTACCTGCCACTCGGCCGTGACCTGCACTGGCCAATATGAAAAGCAATCAATCGACTGCGGACCCAAGCAGGCCACTGCGAGCACAATCTAGCGAAATGGGGGGTTATTGATCGAACCGACAACCCCAGTGCAAATGCGGTGCTCCTGAGCAAACCATGTCCCATAAGTTGGAGTGTCCAAATTGCCCCTACACCTGCACTTCTGAGGATCTAAAAACGACACTGATGCCACGATTGGCGTCACCACCTACTGGGCCCAACTCATCTAACATACAATATTTTTGCGTTTGCTAAATAATCAATCTACCTAGCCTTTTCCCAACTATGTTGGGGTCGCCTTCCAGCCTAACCGGATGCAGCTGAATTCTAGTATTTTACATGGAGCGACTGCCTATCTATCTGGGTAATAACCATTTGGTAAGATTGATTGTCAGACTTTCGGGCTTCTGTCGACCCTTAACGACTGTCAAAGCTCCACGAATGACAGCCAGGACCAACGACTTACCATGCTTTCCGAGACAAGGAGGAGTTTCGGTATGTGAAGATGGTCACCCATCCACGGAACAACCCCTGCAAGATTAGCTTAATCTGATGGATCGACCCGTGCGGCTATTACTTAGCTCCGAGCTCTTATTACTTAATATTTGCCATCGACTCGAAACGAAAAATAAGTTTACTATATCAATATACGTATAATCGACCGCACGTCGGTAACACTCAAAGTGTTACCGACGTGCTTGAGATGGCTTAGCATAGTACGGAGTTTCAATAGGAATAAGAGGTCAGCTTATACTGGTTTTATTTCCTCTCACGTGCGACCTGATGTACAGTAAAGTAAAACAATTCAAACCAATAACTGATTAGTCGTTCGACTAACACGAATACGAAACCCTGAGGAAATCGTTAATACGAGATTGCATGCCATCGACAAACATGGTAATATTTGTGTGTCTCGGCAATCAATCAGTTTGCAATTTGTAGGCTTAAAACCAACACTAACATCACTATTGGAAATACAATGTAATTCCACACACGAGCCGTGTAAATGGGGACTTTATAGCACAATCGTATAACGGGATAAGTATCATTTTAACTAAAGATTCGCCGAGTATCTGTTTCCATCCATGTAACTTTTGTATAGAAAATACATATTATTATAAAAATCAAGAAACTGGACTGCGTAAAAAACCAGCTGAAAAGAAGGAACATGCTGAACAGGAAAAATAAATCTCCTTTGTCAGTTTTAATTAAAATATGCAGTCGGAGGCACCCATAATGTAATGAACGCAGATGAATCCCTTTGAAGTCGATCTAGCCATCGACCCTAGTCATTCTTTGCAGTCGAGTATAAAAAACTGTTTCTAAAAAAAAGGCAATCGACTTCCAAAAAAATCACTACAAAGTGGAAAATAACATTAATTTTGGAAGTCGGTATCTGGATCTGTATTTTAGTTTTTTGCCACCAACTTCAAAAATTAAAGTTATTTCTTACCACTTAGTGTTATATTTGGAAGGCGGTTGTTTATTTTTCACTTTATTACTCTACGGAATAGATTTATCTATTCCGTAGGTGACTCAATGACGCAATTCTTGGCAATTAATTGTGGTTAAGTATAAGGTCTTGGCAACACCAAGCAATTTATAGAACTTCCCAGATTGTATTAAAATAGCCAAGAATAGGGCAATTTACTATCTGCTTGTAACCGTGTTTACTTTATCTGTTTACAAAGGCGAGTAGGTTGAGTAAATTATTCTATGTAACCTGAAGTTTATTTTTTCCCAGACTAATTGTGGTAAATGTCTAGTCTTAACAAAAGCTGAATAGGAGTATCTTCTGTGAATCGAAGACTTCGACGAAACTTTCAAGCTATTATCGTATCAACTATCACAGGTCGGGTGTCAGATGATAACAGAGCCAACTGTTATAAAGAAGTCCTTAAATATTACAATTATTATTCGAAGTGTTCTTAGAAGTAGCCACGGCATAGCCTGATTATATTGTTGTCCTATTAACAACAATTAATTGTAATAATAATATCCTGGGACATTGTTCACACACGGCCATCTGATCCCAAACTAAAATAACAAAGAGGGGCAAGGGAGGTCAACTTATATTTGCGGATTTTTGACCCTGTTATCGGAAAACCGTGACCATCGATTGACCCTTACGGTAATGGTCTTCGAATAATAAAAGATATTCAGGGTCATGATATTTACAAAAATGTATTAACCAGGTAGAGAATGCCTTGATGATCACAATGATTTGGCGATGGTAAGGCGAATTTAGAAAAAGCTGTGGTGGCCCAGTGGTAACGGCCGCGACTTTCGAATGAGGGTCGTGGGTTCGAACCCAAGCAGGCACTTTACTTTGTGTAAATTATTTCATTACCATTGCTCTAAAAACGGTAAAGGAAAACATCGAGGAAACCGGCATGTCCTAGAACCAAAAATCAGATCACAGAGAGGAGGCCTGTGTGCCAGCTGTGGGAACGTTATAGGCTGATTATGCATGCTTATGCTTTCCTTCACTGTTTTGTGACCAGCAGTGCTATTCTGTTCAAATCTCACTGTGAAAACTTAGGTGAGGTGAGCTGTCAATAGTGTCAATCCCTAGCATCTGGTGGAATGACAGCTCACTTCACCTAAGTTTTCACGGTGATATTTTTACAGAATAGACCGGTTGTGCTGATAAAATAAATTGCCCACCCACGACCAGTAAGTCGCGTAGAAAACGTAATTCGAGGGTGTTACCATTGGGCCTGCAATGCTCCAAAACTGAAAGATTACATATTATACATATAAATGAATATCAGATTTGTGTATGTGTAGTATGGACTTAAGTTTCAAGGCGCAATAGAACAAAAGCATCAAAACATTCCTTTTAGATTTTATTGCTATAAGTTCGGAGAATTCCAAGTATGACTTCATTATATTAGGTTGGGGAAAAAGTCTTTTCGCATTATAGTATGTATGAACTTGTAATAAAATCTCTTTGGCTATACTATTTGTATCTGGCTGGTTTTGGTATCATTGAAAGTTTAAATTTTAAAGAACATAATTCCAAATTGAAATTAGGAAAATGTGTGATTTTCATTTGTTTTTCGTACCGTCAAGATGAGTGAATCTAATGAAGAAATTCGATACATTTTAAAATTTTACTACAAAAAAGGTAAAAATGCAATGCAAGCCGCGAAAAAAATTTGCGATGTTTATGGACCTAGTGTAGTGTCTGTGAGAGTAGCACAAATTTGGTTTAAGCGTTTTCAATCCGGAAATTTTGATGTCAAAGATGCACGTCGCTCTGGTCGCCCTATTACGGATAAAATGGATGCCATTTTTGAAAAAGTGGAGCAAGATCGGCATATCAGTAGTTACGACGTAGCTGAAGAACTCTAAATTGACCACAAAACAGTTTTGGCGCATTTGAAAAAAACTGGGTACACAATAAAGCTCGACATTTGGGTACCTCACGAGCTCACTGAAAGAAACCTAATGAACCGTGTACTCATTTGTGATTCTTTATTACGACGTAATGAAACCGAACCATTTTTGAAAAAGCTGATAACTGGTGATGAAAAGCGGATCACGTATGACAAGAACGTGCGAAAAAGGTCGTGGTCAAAGGCCGGTCAGGCTTCACAGACTGTGGCGAAACCCGGGTTAACTCGCAACAAGGTGATGCTGTGTGTGTGGTGGGATTGGAAGGGCATTATTCATTATAAGCTGTTACCACCAGGCAGGACCATCGATTCTGAACTCTACTGCGAACAACTGATGAGATTAAAGCAAGAAGTTGAGAGAAAGCGGCCGGAATTAATCAACAGAAGGGGTGTGGTTTTTCATCATGATAACGCTAGACCTCACACATCTTTAGCCACTCAGCAAAAATTAAGAGAGTTTGGCTGGGAGGTGTTAATGCATCCGCCGTATAGTCCTGACCTTGCACCTTCAGATTTCCACCTGTTTCGGTCTCTTCAGAATTCTTTAGGCAGTGTCAGGTTAACATCACTAGAGGACTGCCAAAACCACTTGTCGCGGTATTTTGACCAGAAGTACCAAAATTTCTATAGCAATGGGATCATGTCCCTACCTACAAGATGGCAAAAAGTTATCGAACAAAATGGTACCTACATACTTTAGTTAAATGTAAATAAACTATATTAAAAAATGTTTTGAATTTTCTTAAAAAATGCGAAGAAACTTTTTCCCCAACCTATTATTTTAGTAACGTCGACTTACGGAGTCTTGACATGAAATTAAATTCGAGTTACAGAGTCTCCATAATTCGAGATATCGCGTAAATGGCAAAATTTTTCGTCTTACAGAGGAACGTTCGAATTTTTGGCATTCCATTGAAGTATGAACGTTTTTTCGTTATTCAAGATTTCTTCCATTACTAATACCACAAGCCGCGATTAAGAACTTCATTCCAAAATAAATGTATTCCAACTTATCAAGCTTACTGCTTTACTAATTTGAAAAGGGATTGTTTGCAAGCAAGTGCATAAGTCTTATGTTCCACAGGAAACCATCGAGACGGGGCTTAACTCCGAACTCGCTTCACTAAAATGTACCTTATGTGGTCGTCATAAGGGTTCGCTGTAAAGCTAATTTCTTGAGGTTTATTCGTGTGTGAGTGAAAAGCATCAGGCCAATTCATGCTAATGAATATTCTAAGCGCAAGCATGGCGGGTATTTTCTGCTTGTTGCTTTGAGTTAAATTGTGTACGTATTGACGATTGCATTAGGAATGGCAATGATATTTTATAAATATGCAGGCGTAGAGGGAAAATGTTTTTTACTTTTATGTATAAAATACAAACCTATGTTCCCACTTCTGAGATTCAGGTCTCCTCTCTGTGCGAGAGAGTGGGCCGTTATTCACCACGCGGTCCTGGTGCATGTCACGTGGTTTATTTTTTAAATTATTGGACATTTTTCCCCACGATATTTTTCTTCACCGTTTTGTAATTTATGTACGTATGGTGACGTCACTCTTCTCGTCGTCTATCTCAACGACTCACTCGTCTGTCTATCACCTTTTCACGCTGAAAGCACTGAACCAATCGATATCAAATTTGAAAGATAGCCTGGGACCTGGAGAAAAACATAGGTTACTTTCATCCTGGATATTTGATAATTAAAAATGAATGAATACAAAATAGAAGCAGACGAAGTCGCGCCAAAAGCTAGTAAATTGCATAAATTAAAATGCTTGCCTGTTTTTTGTCTTTGTTTTTATTACTAGTCTTTTAACCAAAATTGTCCGAAACAATGGTCACTATCACCTGCGACCACAGACAAGGTTCAATGTTTATTAATACTATTAAACTGATATTCCATTCTCCGTCTATGGAATATCAAGTTTAATAATATTAATTCCGTTCAAGATTGTACTGAATAAATTGCAAGACAGTCTTTGTGTTTAGAAATGAAAATTAAATTCCACAATGTCTTTGTAAGTTTGTAGTGTTTTAGTATGATACCTATATATTAGTTTTGATGATGGTACGGTTGGCGCAGGGGCTGAAATTAAATCATTTCGTCCAGTGCTCTATTCTGTCAAGTTATTATATATTATTATTATACCCTCATACTCACACCAATTTGAAAGCAAACTCATTACCATAACCTGGTCCTATTTTGTTCCTAGGGTGGTAAAAATGCTCCACTTCCTAAAAAATAATATACGAGTACCTGATTTTACGTACTGATACTTTAACAAAACTTTTTTGATCTAGCAATAACAGAGTTGACTTATTACTTACTTTATTCGCTCCTATCTGTCCCAGATAGGAGTGAATAAAGTTTCTTCAGAACTGTCTTCTCGTTGCTAACACACACAGATCAAATTTTTTTCCCGATCTGTTCCTCTAAGGTTACAAAGCAGGGTGACAGATCGGAATAATCCGAAACAAAGAGGACACATAATATATTACGCATGGTAGTGTGTGTATTTTTTTTATTAATTTAATTTATTTCTAATACACATTATATAAAAATAATAGCTTTCTGCACTCCTTCTCCATTATAAACTTTAACTGTGCCAAATTTCATACTTCTCCGACCGCGTAATTTTCGTAAAAAGGTGCACAAGGTTTTTGCTTCACGCATTCATGATAATACATCACAGAACTAATTTACGTAAAATTTAAAAGATAGTGGAATACATAAAATAGTTGAAGCAAATTTTGGTGCAAAGTAGTAACAGGTTACGGTAGATTTAAAAGTAAATGCGGATGTGATGATCATTACAGATTTTACCTCGACATTGTCCGAATTTTGAAAAATGTTGAAGGTAAATTCATGAAATTATTTCTGTAAGCACCATTTATCGTAAGCCATGAGTTATAATTGCAAGTATAAATATTTTTGCATTGAAAAAAAAAACAAACAATATACTAGGTTTATCCAAATGCTGAGACAAAATAATAAAAGTTTTAAAATAAAATATTAAAATAATTTAAAATCTTTGTATTCATTAACTTTATCTAATTTCTAACATCTCAATATTGACTACGTTAAAATATGTACATTTATTAGTCGCCTCAATTGGTTTTATCATTTTAATTTCAGACGAATTTTGGCCAACCAAAACATTACACCATTTTGATTTTAGTTAAAAACTAGCTAACCTGACAGACGTTGTCCTGTCCAAAATGTAATAATTCATACACAAAAAACGTGCAGTTATTCCCAATTTTACCAATTTTTCGCGAAACTTTTACTATTTTTCTTTCCACAAACCTAATTCGAACTATTACAAATATTTTATATATGAGATTCATTTATATATATCATATATAGATAAGATATTTTTAGATATACGATTATGAACCAACAAATAACCCATAACATTTTTTTGTCACTTATGTTTGTTTTCACCAGTACCTATTCAATACTTTTTAAGCGCCAGCCTCGGCATTAAACACACAAAAATAAAACCTCCTTTCGTGGAACAAAGCAAGGTCGAAATTAAAAGCAAAGCACTAATGATTACCCAATCTGTTTACCCTTAAATGTAAATGATGGCATCATAGCATCAATTTACATGCGTAAACAGCACAGCCTTCTCGTAAAACTAACTATCTTGTTAAACAAGCCGACCGTCTCAAAGAGCTATAGCGTAGCGCTACGAGACTACGGCGTAGCGCTACGGGCTACGAAATACGTAGACGATGTTGATTTGTAAGTTGACTTCAAAAAGAAAGTTGTCAATCCAATTGAACGTTTTTTGTTTATTTATAAATTATTCTTTGTTACGCATTATTTCACACTTCCGTCAACAGGTATTTTTGATTGTTCTTTTTTATCAAAAAACAAGCCATGTGCCCGATGGGATTTCCTACCGGTGGAACTTCCATACAAACTTTCATCTACACATAAACACATACATTTACCCCTTTAGGGGATGAATTTTCAAAAATCCTTTCTTAGTGCGCATTATATTTATACTGGGTGTAATTTTAATCACCGTTATCCTCTTAAGGGGTCATAATTATGAACAACTTTTACTATGGGATCAATATCGAAAGCAAATCGCGGAAAAATAAATCAGCTGTTCTCTATATTTATGTTCCCATAAATCGTCAAAATGTAGGGAACTTCAGATTTTTTTCGCGGTTTGTTTCCATAGTAAAAGTTGTTCATAGTGATGAGTATAATGACCCCTTAAGAGGATAACGGTGATTAAAATTACACCCAGTATGAGAAAATCTTGTGCTAATCACGCTTTAAGACCAAGCGGCTTAGGCTGTGCGTTGTCTGTTGAAAATATTGTTATATTTAAAAAAAAAATGTTATGTTTAAAAAAAAAATGAAAATAAAATATTCAAATAGCCTACTATTTATTATTTTATTTACAATCGTAGTGTTTTGGTAGATTAACACTTACCTTTGTTTATGACATAAATGTTGCTTACCCATGCATGTAAAACGTTTTGCAAATTCTTTGGCAGAAACGATATTGTATATTTCAAATAAACCCACATTGTGCTTGAAAATTAAAAACTTTCAAAGATTTAATTAGATTAAACAGCAACCTCTCAGCTTTCAATATACGATATTAAAATGTAAATCAAGCTAAGTAATATACTCAAGTTAGAGCTAAGTAACTAAGTAAACCAGTCGCTTAAGTTTTATAACATTGTGTTTGAGCTTAAGTAGCGCGGAAGTGCGCTTGCGGCTGTTAGGGCAAGTCGACACTGACGAGTGACGTGTGTCATAAAAGTGTTTTTTTTTATTTTTATTTGTGATGGGTTTGCTCTTGACTCTAGTCTAGGTCAGAGGTGACAGAGACAAAGTCGACGATGGAGTGAGCTTACCCAGAAGAAGCCTGTTCACTCTCACTTTGAAGAGATTAGGGTTGTATACGTTCGGAAACACAGACGCAGGTAGTGAGTTCCACTCTTTTGCTGTGCGCATTATAAAAGACATTTGGAAGCGCTTAGTGCGAATTGGTGGAATAGCAACCAGGTAGAGATGGTAACTGGCAGTGCGTCTAGATGTCCGGTGGTAGAAGGGGGCCGGTGGAATGAGGTCGTGGAGTTCTCGGGCACACTCTCCGAAGTACAATCTGTAGAAGACCGACAAGCAGGCAACCTTGCGGCGATGAGCCAAGCAATGAAGCTTGGCATCCACCAGTTTTACGTCGCCAATGAGCCTCTTAGCTCTGCGTTCCACCGAGTCAAGCGCGGCTAGTTGGTACTTAGCTGATCCATCCCAAAGGTGACTGCAATACTCCATGCAGGATCGGACTTGCGCTTTGTAAAGGGTTAAAAGCTGTCCAGGCGTAAAGTATCGCTTCACCCTATTTAGGATGCCCAGTTTCTTGGCCGCAGTTTGGGCCTTGTACTCGATGGTGGCGCCGAAGTTGAGACCAGATGTCAACTCCATGCCTAGGAGCTCAAGTCGATCAGTTACAGGAACAGATGTACCTCGAAAAGTAGGAGTTAGGGCGAAACGACTCTTTTTAGCGGTAAAAAGACATGCCTGCGTTTTGGTGGCGTTAAAAGAGACCAGATTATCATCATAGGAGGTAAAGTGGGACGACAGAAATTCGTTTCAACCGCTTTAGACAGGGACCAGAACTGTTTACTACCCGGAGGGTGCGAAGCCAGCCTGGCCCCGATATGTCCGACATGGTCAAAACGTGCCCTACGCAAAACCCGCTTGCAGAACTTGGCGGCAGAATTAAAGGCTCTCTTCTTCGCGCGAACCCTGCGCGCTCTAACTTTGCGGTCGCGGGCCTTGACCCAGGCTTGGTAGGCAGTCTCTTTTCGGGCCTCAGCGTGGGCACATTCTGCATTATACCAAGGCCGGGATTTGTGACCGAGCGGGATGTCGGAGAATGGAATAAAATATTCCATCCCCTGCCGAATCACGTCCGCAACCGCGTCAGCACAGCGCGAGGGGTCACCCGAGGAAAAGCACACTTGCCGCCATGGATAAGACGCAAAAAAGTGCCGCATCTCATCCCAGTCTGCTGACCCGTATCGCCATACTCGCCTCGTGCCTCTAGGGCTCTCCTCTCATCTGGAGGAGAGCAGGTTGATATGGATTTCACCAGACAGTGGTCAGACGTTCCCAGCGGGGCTGAGACCGATACTGAATGACTGTCCGGATCAGATGCCAGCAGAAGGTCCAAGCAATTGGGTGTATGGCCGTCAACATCCGGTACCCGCGTTGCCACATTCACCATCTGGGTTAGATCTAGCGTTAAAGCAAAATTGCGCGCCTCCAACCCAGCATGGTCAGTTTTCTGGTATGGGAACAACCATTCTTTATGATGGGCGTTGAAGTCCCCCAGAAAAATGAGCTTCGCCGTTGGGTACCGTTGCTGGGCTACGTCAGTCGACTCCACGAGGAAATTAAAGAGCGCTGTTGTCTCCTGGTCACCGCTATGCGATCGGTAGATGCCGATGTAGAGAGATTTCTCCACGCCAGTATCCACAAGTAGCCATATGGCAGAGAAACCCGATTTCTCAAAGCAACGGAGACGACGACAACAAATGTCATCGCGGACGTACACACAGACCCCAGCTTGCTTCTTGAACTTGTGTTCAAGAGAGTACCCCGGGTAGTTGAGGTACGCCACGTCCGACGGGGTTGTTATCTTCGTCTCCGTTAGGAAAAACAGGTGCGGCTTCTCGGTCTCAAGGTGGTGATGGACCGAATCGAGATTGGAGTGCAACCCCCTGATATTAGTGAGGTGCACTTTTAGTGGGAGGAAGTGCAGCCGTTGTTTTACCCTATTTTTCTTCGCTTTGTGTGTCATATGAGTGGAGTTGTTGGGGGAAAAAGTCGACTTGTCGAGGCGCCGCTCAGTGATCCAAGTGGAACACTAGAGCCAACCAAACCTACGGGGAACTCATCTGGAGACTGCGGGGACGCCCGAACCCCCCCGGATATGGCCACCGGGTCCTCCCATCCAGTCGCCGGCTGGCACGGTGGAGCATACCGGGATTTTTCGCGAGTTGGCGGGGCAGCCTTTGGCACGTGGCTGGCGTGCTACTTGGGCCCCCTACTGACTGCGGTCGGCCAACGGCTGGCGCCGTGCTTCGGATCCCGCTACCCTCCAAAATGAGTTACCCGGCTAGCTGACTCAGAGACCACAACCGGTGCCAAACAGCGCAACTGACAATCTCCTTCTCCCCCAAAGGCACTGGCACTCCCACACACCGACGGAACACAGCAAGCTGCTTGGCGCCAGACTCCGGTGGGATGGTGGTCGCGAGCCAGGCGGCCCCTTGCGGAGCCTACCACCGCTAAGTGGGATCGTTCAGCCGTACCACAGGCAAGCCTGTGGTGCCGTTGCCCGGGGTGGACCACTAGGAGGTAGATCCCAAAACCACCCCAAAAGTGTTATGTTTATATGTTGCAATAAGATGCTTGTAGCCGTGATATAGTTATATCTCTAGGGATATAGCTATATTTCGTAATATAGTTAAATGTAAACTGTCGGACTGCCCTCATTTTGTTACTGTACCCAATTTCGACGTAATTGGTCACACATATAATATTACCTGTTTGGTCGGAGTGCCCTTTTTTTTTAAATAATTTCTCCCACCCTGGGCGGAGCGTAAGGGCGTGTCAGACTTCTACTGACTAAAACCCACCCGTGTTCCTTAAGTTGCCTGTGGTAGGGCCACGGTAACTCTTTCGAACAACCCGCAACCCTGGCGGGCATCAGTCCTAGCGGACCCCATCAGTTAGTGCTGACATCTCGTTGAGGCGCGCGTGGAACACAACGCGCCGTCGACCCGGGCCTGGTCCTTACCGGACGGCGAGCTACGCATTGCTCGCCGTCCGCAAGCCCGCGCCCGCGCCTACGGTGGCCGGGAATCGGCTATCGATTCCATACTTCTCTATTAGTCGTCATCTCGGTAGTCACACCTTTTCTGTTCATATCATCTTGCACACAGTCCATCCATCGTTTCTTTGGTCTTCCCTTACTCGTATAGCCCTCCACGGCGACTAGGGGCGTGAGTGCGCAAAGATTGCCTCTCCCTCACGCGTTCTCCCTCCTCCTTCGCGAGCATTACTGCTTTGCAGAAGGTGGTGACGGGTTCCCATGTAATCTCGCCCCGTATCATGGCCTGGACCAGGGCCGGACACGAGAGATCGTCGCCACCGATCGCCTCCGGGTTGGAGTGCTCTAATACTTGTCGTGGATTCTGAACGGAACGCCACGCTGTACCGACTTGGGCGTGTTTGGAAGTGGAGGTTGGCAACACTGTGCGAGCTGTCAATGTCATTTTGAGTTTGCGCAGGGAACATAACGGTGACAGATGACGGCTGTCATTCAAGATTTTTTAACCAAAATTTTGTCACTTTTCCTTACAATTTTTCAAAGATTTTCTTTCATCTAAGGTCTAGATGAAAAAAAATCTTTGAAAAATTGTACGGACAAGTGACAAAATTTTGGTTAAAAAATCTTGAATGAGAGCCGTCATCTGTCACCGTTATGTTCCCCGCGCAAACTCAAAATGACATTGACAGCTCGCACAGTGTTGTCCTGACAATTACAAACAATAAAAAATTAGTTGAATAGGTGCAACCGTTATGGAGTGATGCGCTTACATACATTCGGCAATTGATTTTTATTTATATAGATTATTATCTTCTCTCAATCAGAGCACCTGCCATCTATAATGTCTTCACCACCCTTGGTAGAGAATGCCTAAGGCATTAAGTCCGCCTTTGTACCTTATTGTGCGCGAGAAATTTAAATAAATACGTTAATGAAATGGAATTTCCATCTGGAATTTCTCAGTGGCAGCATGGAGTCTGGCTTTGTGCACGGTTGATGGCAAAAGACTGGCCCCCTATTACAAGGGACTTAAACATAACTGGGAAATGTGGGTGTACTATACTACTCCGCCGTACCCTTCAAGAAATACAGGCTTGATGTTATGTTGTATGAAATATAGTAAACACCCATTATGAGTCTTGCACAAACAATCATACGTAACATTAGGAGCGTATGTCGGTTCTTTGTCCACGTCTGTATGTTTGCGGTGACCTTGGAAACAACTAAATCGATAGCGATAAAGTTCGGCTTGTTAGAGCTATTGTTTCTAGGAAGAGTTTTGCAATTTGAGATATCTTAATATTCAGGGTATATCTTAATATTAATATTAAACTGTATGGGAAGTTCTAGAAATATTATTATAGTAAAGAATAATGGCGAAATCTTATTTGAAATAAATTTTAACGTCTAAAAGTACTTATACGAAAGAAATTCAATTAATTATCTACGTTTATAAAAAAAAAAAAATCATATTGTTGCCGATTCTCTTGTTCAATAACTAAACTAAAATTAGAGAATCGCTATCTTTTACTAACAGGTAGCGTGAGAAAAGGATGGCTATAGCTATGAACTAAGTTCGAGATGTCAAACTAGTTTACGCCTTGCGCTTCACCGTGTTTTTAGTCGACGTGTCGTCTGAATTTGTATGGAAATATTAGTTCCAACTAAATTTTACAGCTCTAACTTACGGACGTAAGTTAGTGTCTCTTTCTTGTTTTATTAGAGAAAAAAAGTTAGCAATAGCCTAAATTTAGTTTAGTTTGTACACAACAGAATCGGCTCCAGTATCTAATTAAGGCCGAGTAAAAATATCATGTTTAATGAAAAGTTATTTTACCACTTCGCTCTAAAAGATGATGAAATTGTTGGTTGGATTGGTTTAGTATTGCCATTTTATATTTATTTTCCTAAATAGTAGGTACAGCATAATAATTGTCTTGGTGTTGTTATCATTATTAGTTTGTAATTATATTTACGTGGAGTAAATGAATAAGTCACACATTTATTTTGTTGTATATCTAAGTTTATTCTGTGTTCTTAATTAGATAAAAATACTTTAGTAAAGTAGGAAAATATCAAATGTTATAGAATTTCTGAATTAAAAAGAATAGTACTCAATCTTAAAAAAATATTGCATGGTTATTGATATTGACAACCATTGACAGTTTACTCGTACCACTGTTAACCAAAAGCTTGTGCTCTATCCTATGTAGTTCAAAAGATCAACACAATATCTATTAATCTGCGCCTTATCTAACAAAAAATCTTGTACAAACTAGCTCAAAAATGACGCTGAGTTAAATAAGGTATTATTCTTAAATAAGATTTCAAGAATTATTATTAGAATTTAATTTAAAATAATGTATGGAAAGCTACCATTCTGTAGGTGAAAGCTAAAGGACCTTAAGTCCATTTTTATTTTTACAGCCTTAAGGAACAATATTTGTCAAAAAAATATCGCAATATAATAGCTTAATAAACCTTCATAATCATATTTTTTTTCTATAACGATACACTATTTACTTTTTATACACGGTCGATTTTAATATCTGATTTCGGGTACCTATAGATATCTTTAAAGGGCTCTACTGAATAATTTATAAAATGTGACTTAAGGTCCTTTAGCTTTCACCTACAGCATTGTTCTTTTGGAGTTTAACTAAGTAAGTCCTTTTTGACAGTCGTGGCCCAGTGGTAACGGCCCGGACTTCTGTGTTCGAACCCAGGCAGGCACATACGGGGTGCGTGGACAGGAAACCTCCCCGAGTGCCCGGGGGCTGGAGTTCCCTTACGGATACGTCCGGGGGGAAGGCCAGTCTCCGGGACGGTGCACCCTGGGGTGCGGGCAATGGTTCCCCTTAGGCACGTGTGCCTAAGGGGTTTTGTTGCCGGTATGCCAATATCCTGTCGGAGGTACGCTCCAACGTGTGTCCCTCTGTTCTAAGCAGAGACGCACAGCGGCGGAGTAAGAGCGGGCTCGGTGTGCACTAACCCTGCCGCCGGGCAGGCAGGAGGAAGTCATTTCCTTCTGCCACCGTTAGTATCGTAGCCCCGAAGATTGTTCAAGGTCATGTCTCTGACTTTTGACGGGGGTCGAGGGTCTTGGCTTAACCGCCCGGACCGCGAGGAAGAAAACCTCTATAAAAAAATTACCCCAAACCTTCAAGCGGCGGCGCACCGTGAGGGAGGTTGGTAGCTTGATTAATGGGTAGCTAAATTAATCGCTAGTGCGAACCACAGTTTTGAGCCAGTTATAAAGTTTTTTACTCGTGGGAACAAATATGGGACCAAAAATAACTAGACGAGAAGAGGAGAGGGAGAGGAGTGATGCGGGGTCGGAGTCCGACGCCGCATCGGGAGTGAAGGGCGCGAAGGGCACTTTTAAGAGCCCGGAGTGCGTAGTGGTGGGGGCCGCTGAAAGGAAAAATGCTTTCCTGAAGCGGAACCTAAATCCGGGAGATGCCCAGGAGTCTTCCTCGGACGGCGGACTTAAATCGGCTCCGAAATATGCTCGCCGGGGCCTAGCCCGGAAGAGCAAGAGCCGGGTAAACGCCGCACAGGAGGACGGCTCAGCCGGGTCGGCCGAGGGGAGCGCCGTGGAGGCGTCTGGCGATGAGTCGGACGCCGCTGGTGGCTCCAATTCGGAGCGGGCCAGGTTTGAGGAGGTCGTGGCCGCTGCATTCAAGGGTGTGGCCCTGAAGAAGAAGCAGTCTTCTAAAGACAAGGCCATACCCGCAGCCAAGGCCTCCATTATGGCGGCAGCGGAGGCTCTACTTCAAGGGCCTCCGTCGGACGGAATGTCCGAAATGCGGGCGGAGGTCGCCCGCTTGACAGCCGCCATGGAGCTTCTCCGAAAGGAGAATGAGGAGCTCCGAGCAGACCTGGCCAGGCTCCGCGGAGCCGGCGCTCAGGAGGGGGTGCAGGAGGGGGTGCAGCAGGGGCAAGGCGGCCTCGGGCCTGCAGAGGACCGAGTTCTGGCCTTGGTGCGGAAGGAGTTGGCTTCCCTTAGCAACCGGTTCTCGGTCCTTGAGGGAATCGTCCTGCGGCCCCCGCTAGGCCGAGCGGCGGCCTCGGGCCAGCCAAAGGCGGCTTCGTATGCCGCCATGGCTGCCACGGCCAAACCAGGGTCGGCAGGGCAGGCTAAGGGCGGGGCCGAGGCTGCGAAGGCGCCTGCGAAGGCGCCCACGAAGGCGGCCGCGAAGGCGCCTGAGAGGGCCCCAGCTGTGGCGGTGACGAAGCGGCTGCCCCCGCCTCCCAAATCTCCTCCGGCTGACGCCGAATGGCAGGTAGCTGGGGAGAAGAGGAAGGAGGGCAAGGCGGCAAGGTCGGCCAAGCGGAGGGAGAGGCGGCAGCGGCGCAAAGAGCGAAGCGTCGCGGCGAGGTTACGTGCCCCAAAGTCCGCAGCTGTAGTGATCACACTACAGCCGGAAGCGGAGAAGAAGGGCGTGTCCTACCGCGACGTGCTCGCCAAGGCGAGGGCGGCGGTGAACCTGGAGGAGATCGGTATTACCGAGGGCATGCGGGTAAGGGTCACTGCGACTGGGGCTCGGATGCTCGAGATCCCCGGTGCGGCCAGTGGCCCGACCGCTGACGCTCTGGCCGAAAGGCTCAGGGCGTCCTTAAATGCGGACGAGGCCCGAGTGTCCAGACCCGCCAAGTGCGTTGACTTGCGCATCCTGGGTCTGGACGACTCCGTGACGGAGCGAGAGGTGGTGGCCGCCGTGGTCAAGACTGGGGGGTGTGCCTTCGAACAGGTGAAGGTAGGCACCATCCGTCCTGACCTCACGGGGATGCGAGCCGTTACGGTGAGCTGCCCCGTATCGGCGGCCCACAAAATAGTTGGGGAGGGCCGAAGGTTCCAGGTGGGCTGGGATTCCACGCGGGTGAAACTGCTGGAACCCAGACCTCTGAGGTGCTTCCGTTGCCAAGTGGGCAACCACGTGGGGGCAAAATGCACCTCGGAGGTGGATCGCAGCAGTCACTGCTTCCGTTGTGGTCAGCCCGGTCACAAGGCCGGCTCGTGCAATGCCACGCCGCACTGCTATCTATGTGCGGCAGCTGGCAAGCCGGCCGATCACCGGGCTGGAAGCAAGGGCTGTAGTCCACCCACCAAAGCCCGGGGCAGGGGCAAGCCCTCCGCCTCCGCTACCGCCGTCACGGCCGCAGCCGCCGCCACGGCCGCCGTCGCTGCCGCCTCCACTGCCGTCGCCGCCGTACTCACTGCGGCAGAGCCCTCACAGGAGGCTCAGGGGGGGGCTAATATGGAGTGCCAGTAATGGCCCCATTACGCCTCCTCCAGGCGAACATCAACCACTGCGTCGCCGCTCAGGATCTGTAGCTCCAGAGCATGGCGCAGTGGTCGATTAACATCGCCGTGGTCGCTGAGCCGTACTTTGTCCCGCCCAGTGATTACTGGGTGGAGGACCTGAGCGGCTCAGTGACCCTCATTTCGTCGGCCGCCGCCGGTACCCTGTCCCTCGAAGCCGTCAAGAGGGGACAGGGTTGCGTTGCAGCACGGTTCGGGGGGATTATCGTGGTAGGGGTATACTTCTCCCCGAACCGAACTCTCGCCGAGTTCCACAACTCCCTTGCGGAGTTGAAAAACGTCGTCGTCGGGTTTCGTTCCCTTCCCGTGCTCGTCCTCGGGGACTTCAACGCCAAGAATGTGGCTTGGGGTTCCCGGTATACGGACACACGGGGCAGGATGGTGGAGGACTGGGCTCTGGAGACAGGCCTGGTCATCCTAAACCGGGGTTCTGTCCCCACGTGTGTGCGGATGCGGGGCGAATCAGTGGTGGACATTTCGTTTGCCAGCCCCGCTCTGTTGCCACATGTTGTTGACTGGCGCGTCATAGAGGGGGTGGAGACCTACTCCGACCACCGGTACATCCGGTTTGATGTCTCCGCCCAGACCTCGAGCGCGCCGGTCCGACAGGCCCCGAGTGGTCCGCGGTGGGCGCTGAAGAAGCTGGACCGGGAGCTCCTCCTGGAAGCCTCGATCGTGCAGGCCTGGGTGTCACCACCGGACAGGCCTGCCGACATCAACGACGAGGCGGAGTGGTTCCGGGAGGCCATGTCCGAAATATGTGACGTGGCAATGCCCCGGGTCCAGCCCGGTCGCGCCTGGCGCCAGGTGTATTGGTGGTCGCCGGAGCTGGCGGCTCTGCGCGAGGCGTGCGTTGCTGCGCGGCACCGGTACACCAGGCACCGCAGGCTCCGTATCCGCCCTCCGGATACGGAAGCCATTCAGGCGGAGCTGTACGAGGGGTACAGAGCGGCGAAGACCGCCCTCCGAGCGGAGATCTTGCGGGCCAGGGATCTGGCTCGCGAGGAGTCGCTGGAGACTCTAAACAGGGACCCATGGGGACGCCCTTATAAAATGGTGCGGAATAAACTCCGCCCATGGGCGCCCCCGCTGACGCAGAGTCTCCGGCCCCAGCTCGTGGAGGACGTGGTGAGCGCTCTGTTCCCTTCGCGAGGGGAACATACTCCCCCGCCCATGGCTCCGCTTCCTGCGGTGCCTATTGCGGACCACATCACCGACGACGACGACGATGCTCCGGAAGTGACCGAGGTAGAGTTGAGAGCGGCGGTACGTAGGCTGAGTGCCAAAAATGCCGCCCCAGGACCCGACGGCTTACCTGGAAGAGCGTGGGTTCTGGCCTTTGGGGCTCTCGGGCCTCGACTAGGGGGGCTCCTAAGCGCATGCTTGGAGAGGGGCCAGTTCCCACTTCGTTGGAAGACGGGGAAACTGGTCCTCATTAAGAAGCCGGGGCGCCCTGCGGACTCTCCGTCCGCTTACCGACCCATCGTGCTGCTCGACGAGGTGGGCAAGCTCTTTGAAAGAGTTATTGCAGACCGCCTCGTCGGGTGGCTGGTGCAGGAGGGGCCGGATTTGGCGGAGAGCCAGTTTGGTTTCCGCAGGGGGCGCTCTACGGTGGACGCCATCATGCGCGTGCGAGCCCTCACGACGGGGGATGCTGTGGCCCGGGGTGGGGTCGTCTTGGCGGTGTCTCTAGACATCGCCAACGCCTTCAATACCCTGCCCTGGAGTTGCATCAGGGAGGCACTCCGGTATCACCGGATGCCGACCTACCTCTGTCGAGTGGTTGAGGCCTATTTGACGGATAGGGCCGTCATCTACCCCGGTCATCAGGGAGAGTGGAACCGGCGAGAGATGTCGTGCGGTGTCCCACAGGGATCGGTCCTGGGGCCGCATTTGTGGGACATCGGGTACGACTGGGTGCTGCGCGCCGACCTCCCTAGCGGCGTCAGCGTAATATGTTACGCTGACGACACGCTGGTCCTGGCGCAGGGGAGGTCGCACCAGGCGGCGGCTGAATTAGCGACACGCGGGGTTGCGATAGTCGTTGAGAGGATCCGGCAGTTGGGACTCGAGGTGGCCCTGCACAAGTCCGAGGCCATGTGTTTTCATGGTCCTCGGAATGCGCCACCGTCGGGTTCCCAAATAACGGTAGGAGGGGTTCGCATCGGAGTCGAGTCGACGATGAAGTACCTGGGACTCGTCCTCGACAGCCGGTGGAACTTCGTGGAGCATTTCCGACGTTTGGCTCCCAGACTGGAGCGGGCTGGGGCTGCCTTGAAGCGGCTCCTGCCCAATCTAGGTGGTCCAAACGCCTCCTGCCGGAGGCTTTACGCGGGGGTCGTGCGGTCCATGGCCCTTTACGGGGCACCGGTGTGGGCGCGTTCCCTGAGGCTGCGGCCAGTCCGCCGGTTGAACGCGTCCCAGAGGGTCATGGCCATTCGGCTAGTCCGGGGTTACCGCACGGTCTCCGGTGAGGCGGCGAGCCTCCTTGCCGGATTGCCGCCGTGGGATCTGGAGGCGAAAGTCCTCGCGCACGTGTGGGAGTGGCGCGAGGAGGCAAAACGCCGGGGCGTAACTCCGCTGCCGCGAGAAATCACGGTACAGCGGACAGAACTCCGGCGGGATCTCATGGCGACATGGAGAGTGCGACTGTCGCAGCCCAGCGCTGGGCACGCCACAATTGCGGCGATAAGTCCCCTCTTTGAGGAGTGGTTAGAGAGGCGCCACGGCGTCCTCACCTTCCGCCTGACGCAGGTCCTCACCGGACACGGTTGTTTCGGGAGGTTCCTGTTTCGCATAAGGCGGGAGGAAACGCCCGGGTGTCACCATTGTGTGGATCGCCCAGAGGACACGGTGGAGCATACAGTGGAGGTCTGCCCGGCTTGGGCAGAGCACCGCCGTGTTCTCACGGAGGCGATCGGCGGCGGCGATCTCTCGCGTCCGAGCCTGGTCCAGGCCATGGTGCGGAGCGAGAGTGCATGGGAGGCCGTCACCTCCTTCTGCGAAGCGGTAATGCTCGCGAAGGAGGAGGCGGAACGCGTGAGGGAGAGGCAGCCTCACGCCCTCAGTCGCCGCAGGAGACGCCCTGGGCGGCGGGAATTGATAGCCGATTCCCGGCCACCGTAGGCGCGGGCTTGCGGACGGTGAGTAGTGGGTAGCTCGCCGTCCGGTGAGGACCAGGCCCGGGTCGACGGCGCGTTGTGTTCCACGCGCGCCTCAAAGAGATGTCAGCAAAAGATGGGGTCCAATAGGGCCAATGCCGCTGGGGTCGCGGGTTGTTTGAAAAAGATACCGTGGCCCTGGCATAGGCAACTGAAGGAACACGGGTGGGTTTTAGTCAGTAAAAGTCTGACACGCCCTTCCGCTCCACCCAGAGCGGGAGAAGTTATTTGATGATTTCCCATCCACAAAAAAAAAAAAAAAAAAAAAAAAAAAAAAGGCAGGCACATACTCTGTGTAATTTATTTCATCACCACAACTCTCAAAATGGTGAATGAAAACATCGTGAGGAAACCAGCTTGTCCTAGAACCTAGAACCAAATATTTGAAGACATGTAAATTCCCCAACGCGCAATTAAAAAAATATAGTTAGGAGGATGAAAAACCGGTCTATCGACACTACGACTCACAAAATGTATTAGGTACTTAAATAAAAAACTCTTAACACACTACTAAAGGTACTATAATAATATAATACAATCATGATTCGAAAGACACGTGGCGCCATCTATTATCATAAGAAAGTTATTGTTGTTTTCCTCGGAACCAGTACTTTTTTTCGGGATGAAAGGTATCCTATGTCCGTTTCTGTACACCTGACAATGTTTATGAAAATTTCAGGATGGTTGGTTTAGTAGTTTAGGCGTGAAAAGGTAACAAACACACATACCTTCGCATTTATAATATTAGTTAGAATTAGGATGTAAATATTTAAATATTTTCTTTTAATATATTTTTTTTTAATATTTTTCCTCCTAAATATTTTTTTTAAGATTTGGCTAAATCAATCAATGCGGAATCAGCAGTAAAAGATTTTGAAATGATGTGGCCTTTGTGGATAAATGGATAACAGCTTTAAAATATTTTATTAAGTTAACTATTTGTGTTATCATTCAATATAACGTAACGGGTAACGGGTTTTTACAAGTATTTTTATTATATATATTTTAAATGAATAATAATACGAAATAAACATAATTTAAAATATGTATCGCAAAAATTGTCTGTCTTCGAAATAAATGTATTATAATTTAGTAAAATTTAATTTAAGAGCATAACTTAAGAAAGGCTAGACTGCTTTGGCTATTTAATATATTATTTTAAAATGTTCGTAATAGTCCGAATTAGATTCTTATGGAAAGAAAAATTGGGAAAGGTTTCCCGAAAATTTTTCGAATTCGAAAAATTTTCGGTTAGAACGTCCTTCTTTTTAAGGGACTTTTGTATGAATCATTGAAATCTTGACAGGGCAACGTCTGTCGGGTCAGCTAGTACAAAATATTACACACACAAATTACATGCCTTGACAGAGACAAAAAACTTTTTAGCAAAAAATAAAACTAACTTCTAAAACAAAACACTACAAAGTGAAAAATAATTATAATTTCCGAAGTCGCTGGCAAAAAACGAAAATACAAAACCAAAGACACAGACTACCGAAACTAAAGTTATTTTTCACTTTTTAGTTTTGGTACCTACCCCACAAAAATTCGAATACCACTACCTGCTATGTAAATAACAGTGACATCATCCACATATTATACTTAATGGGAAAATACGCATTATTGAAGCTAACTCAAAAACTACCCAAGCAAAGTTAATTAAATTTATATGGAACCATCTAGGAAGTATAATATACCCATTAAAAAAAAAGAAAAAAAGAATTTTCCAAATCGGTCCATCATCCGTCTTGGAGTAGGTAATCACGTAACAAACATACAAAAAAAAATACAGTCGAATCGAGAACCTCCTCCTTTTTGAAGTCTGTTAAAAATAAACATTATATTTCAATTTTATGTTTATGTAATCCTTTGCACATTATACACCAGCCTTTAACAAGTTTCAAGGTGCAATCTAAATATTCCAAGATACATTATGGCTTAATTAAACTTACCATGCACTCGCATCAAGGATGGGTTTAAAAGGTCGTATTTTGATATAGATCTTTTAACTCGTGTCGGGTCTATGTCTACACAGGCTTGTGGTCTTTGAGTCGTCTGTCTTTGAGCGCTGCTCATGCATTTAATTATGGCATTAGGTAGTTAGAAGCGTATGTGGTGCGTCGGATATAGACGTGAGAATAGCCATGCATGTTTTTTTGCTTACAGTCTGAGGCTAAAGAACCGAGAATATTTGAGAAAATCTAAGGAGGTACAGCACAACTATTTTCTTAATGTCCATCGGCAATCATCGCATTTCCGAATACAAACGAATGCTAATTTCCATGTCTTTGAGCGGCGATATCTAGTGAACCGGCCGATGAATATCGTTACTTTTTATACTGTTCACACAGGTACTACTCATATCAAATGCAGTACTAGTATCAGCCTTCCTAATTATTGTTCATTTTCTGTAACCATAACTCGTCTTTGAGCGGCGATACGCAGTCATTTGGCCAGCCGCATGCGGGCAGACCGTCACCATTCTCAGCAGAAGAGGGCTTTAGGCTGAATCAGCCTTCCTGGCGATAGTTACCAAAAGTGCGGCTATCTCTTGTAATATGAGTTTAAGTTATTAACAATAGTGTTTTAAGTGCAGACCTGTTGGCACTTAAAACACTGTTGTTATTATTAAAAGTTTTATTTTACAAAAACACTAATATTTTCCAATCAAGGTTGTTGATTCTTCGCATAATTATGAAGCGTCGAGTTCAAGTCAGGTTTATTATGCCTATTTAATAATTAAAGAAGAAAGGAGCGTCATATTACTCAAGCCTCTTGTCTAAACTAAAGTACCTCGTAAATATTTAATGGACCTTTGTATTGCATTAAGCCTTTTTCTTTTTAATTGCATAGTAGTTAGTACAAAGTAATGGCTGACTTTAGAATTGTATCAATGTTTAAAAAATATAATTATTTATTTGTAAATTAAAAACGAATTGTAGGGTCGTAGAAAACGTAATTACTGTACATCAAAAGCTGATTTAAAGAAAATAAAAACCAGCCAAGTCCGTGTCGGACCACGCACAATGAAGGGTTCCGTTGGGATGAATTTATGCCAAGAACAAACTTAACATTGTAGTTAAAAAAACTTGTTGTGCCATACATTCCAACTGCAAATGTAAGTTGGTACGCATTGTGTGTACATTGAGAGATTTACCATGTTATTTTAACCATAGACTTCTTGTAGGTTTTCCTGTAATCTACAGATATAGAACTATTTTCTGTATTTTTTTTTTTCAAAATTTTAGGCTCAGTAGTTTCGGAGATAAGGAGGCAGAGTCCATTTTCGTCTATTTTCTTAAATAACTTTAAAACAATTTATTTTAAAATTATAAAAAAAACCTATTTGAGATCTTCGTAGTAAGTCCTTTCATTTGATATGTCACACGGTACAGTTTGATAAACTTATTTTT
The DNA here is from genome assembly GCA_948252095.1 of Dicycla oo. NCBI lineage: Eukaryota > Metazoa > Arthropoda > Insecta > Lepidoptera > Noctuidae > Dicycla > Dicycla oo. The sequence goes on from OX411716.1 coordinate 23,069,623, forward strand.
TTTTCTTATTTGTCCCCAAAATTGACCCCCATATTCAAAATTCATTTACTTACGTTACTCGTCCGTGCGGTCCATTAGATTCGGGACAAATTGGCTGTGACTGACGGACAGACAGACAGACACGAGTGATCCTATAAGGGTTGCGCTTTTTCCTTTTGATGTACGGAACCCTAAAAAAGGTGGCTGGGACTGACTGGATGCGGAAGGCGGAGGACAGGGTGTTGTGGCGCAGTCTGGGAGAGCCCTGTGTCCACCAGCGGACTGCGATAGACTGAGAACTGATTTGGCTTGTGAAATGAGGGATTTCTGCCTACCTCTTCTGAGAATACGGCGTAGGCGTGATGTTGTGTCGAAAGTGAATTTCATAAACCCGTTATCTATATCTATTGTCTGTTTGAACGCGCCAATCTCTGGAACTACCAGTCGGATTTAAAAAAAATATTTTTCATTTCATAGCCCAATTCTTAAAAAATCTATTTAACATCACTACGACCCTTAGGAGCCGAGCAAAAAAGAAAATAGATCAGGAAGAACGCTAAGCGAAAACGAAGTATTAGTGCGGGCGGGCGATGTGATGCGATGCGTTGGATCGTTGTTCGAAATTTCACGCGGAAGAAGTCGTGGGCAGGAGCTAGTAATTACATATTAACCCCCTAAATAAAAAGCTTTCATAAGCCTTCATAAAAAGGCTCGTGGCTAAGTAATAACAGCTGCACGGGTCGATCCATCAAGTTAAGCTACGCTTGCCGCGGTTGGTTTGTGGATGGGTGACCATCTTTACATACCGAGACTCCTCCGTGCCTCGGAAAGCACGTTAAGCCGTTGGTCCCGGCTGTCATTCGTGGATCTTTGACAGTCGTTACGGGTCGTCAGAAGCCCGAAAGTCTGACAACCAGTCTTACCAAGGGGTATCGTATTACCCAGTAACTGGATTGTGGAGGTCAGATAAGCAGTCGCTCCATGTAAAATACTGGTATTCAGCTGCATCTGGTTAGACTGGAAGCCGACCCCAACATAGTTGGGAAAAGGCTAGGCAAATTGATTGATTCATAAAAAACTAAAACGCTCTATAAACCAATTTTAGTTAAGGAAGTGTTTTGTCTTCTTCATTCAAACACAAATCATAATTCGAAAGAAATTGTCAAAACATATAACTAAAATAGGTTTATAGAGTGTTTTAGTTTTATATAAGTAAAAAAAGGTAAAGAAAAAATAATATTACTAGTTCAATTACAGGTTTTACAGTACTATGAAAAATAGGAAAGGTAACAAAATACTGAAGACTACGAAAAATCAGTCTGTAGGCGTAAAAAGGGCGTAATATTCGCTCTACGCGTGTAAAACCCTGGATACAGTTACAGTCACTGAAATGGTCTTTGACCTTGAAATTATACTGTAGTTTCTCCATTTTACGTCTTATCTATAATTTGTATTATATCTCGAAAACATTTACATATGTCTAAAGATAAGTAAGAGAAATATGCAAAGTCACAGTTTAAGGTGCATCGTCATCTGTCAGGCCTTTTCCTAACTATGTTGGAGTAGGCTTCCAGTCTAACCAGATGCAGCTGAACACCGTATTTTACATCGAGCGACTGCCTATTTTACCTTCACAACCCAGTTACCGGGTGATACGATACCCCTTGGTAAGACTGGTTGTCAGACTTTCGGGCTTCTGACGACTCGTAACGACTGTCAAAGACCCACAAATGACAGCCGGGACCGGAACGGGATAATATGTAAGGATGGTCATCCATTCATGGATCAACCGCGGCAATCGTAGCTTAACGTGATCGATCGACCCAAGCAGCTGTTATTACTTAGCCATGAGCCCCTCGCAAAGTCACACGTTGAGGTGCATTGTATTAAAATAATCCCCACAAGTAAACAGTTATATAGAATCATTTTTTTAACTGAACAGACAGCTGTGCTGCTGGGGAGTTTGTTGCGCCACTTCTTCTCCCCAGCTAAAGCACTAGGAAGTGGTGAAGGGCGGGCGTTTTTGGGGGACTGTCTTATGTAATTTTGACGTTCAAAAAGTGCTGATTCTCAGCCTAGTTTGAATAAATGACTTTTGATTTTTTTTTTTTTTTTTTGTTAATTTACGTACGACCAATCGTAAGTAAGAACGTATTCTAATCTCAGTCTCAATCTGTCAAATATAGGTACCTCAAATTTTCCAACATTTAAGACAAGTTTTTGACACTGGTTGTCGCTGAGATGCAATTTCGATTAGGTCTTGCGAATCTTAACTCAAGATTGGTCGGTTTGAGCAAAAATTTGAGTTAAAGGTAAGAATGAGGTGGGAACTCTATTCCTCGTCAGTATTCACTCCAGCCGGTCCATAAAGGCAAGTCAGAGATGAGAAACAAGACTTTTCCCGGGAGATAGGGTCCGTGGGGTCACTACTACCTAACAGCTTGCCACATTCTGCCCTGCAGGTTTACCGGCACAGACCTAAAGTTCGAAGCGCGCAAGCACCACCACGACGTCAACGTAGAGATACAGCGGTGGTCTCGGAATTAACGCAAAGTACCAAACGTCCCAATTAAAATATTTTGTTATAATCATTATATATAAACTGAATTTTTACCATGATGTATAAACATAATCAGCCTATAACATTCCCACTGCTGAGACACAGGCCTTCTCTCTGTGAGAGGGAGTGGGACGTAATCCACCACGCGGGCCCAAAGTGGGTTGGTAGATATCACATGTCTTCGAGTTTTTGGTTCTAGGACATGCCGGTTTCCTCACGATGTTTTCCTTCACCATTTTGGGAGCAGTGGTGATGAAATAATTTACTAAAGTAAAGCGCCTGCCTGGCTTCGAACCCATGACCGTAAATTGGGGCCGGTACCACTGCTATCGTTATGTATAAAACATTGTTTATTTATTAATTTTCTCCATAATCAGTATTGATTATGGAGAAAATTGTGGTCCTACTACAAATCTACGCACGCACACAGTGGCACACGTGGGTCTAGCTTGTATCCGTAGGCGCGGGCTTGCGGACGGCGAGTAATGGGTAGCTCGCCGTCCAGTAAGGACCAGGCCCGGGTCGACGGCGCGTTGTGTTCCACGCATGCCTCAAAGAGTTGTCAGCACTAACTGATGGGGTCCGCTAAGGCCGATGCCTGCCAGGGTTGCGGGTTTTTTGAAAGAGTTATCGTGGCCCTGGCATAAGCAACTGAAGGAACGGGTGGGTTTTAGTCAGTAGAAGTCTGACACGCCCTCCCGCTTTGCTCAGAGCGGGAGAAGTTATTTGATAATTTCGCAACCAAAAACCAAAAAAAATAAAATATAAAAAGGGTCTAGCGTAGTAGTAGGTACTTCATCCATTTAGGTTTCTTTCAGTTATACAGCGGAATTGTGACTGTATTTTATATAGTTAAATACATTCATTAAATAGTCATTGTGTCTGAACCTATGGGGTTCATACGACACGCAGACTTAAAAATGACAGAAATCGATTCAGAAAACGATTCTGAACAAACTACTTTCATAATATACATGAATTCATTACACATTGTATATATATGTACATTTTATTCATTCCGATACGAGAGTAGCAAATCGTCAACCCGACCTCACACATATCTGTCAAGTACAATCGAACCGAACTTACAAAGCGCAACCCTCAACTGCAGCTCACAGGCTCACACCTGCGTATAGGTGCCCCCCGATTGTTTCCGAGCCACATTCGCGCTCTGACCGTCGAACGCGATGGGCGTTCCCCAAGTCGGTACGACCGTTTCACCCGCCGAGCCGGGGCTCGAGCGACCGCGCCGTCCACACCTGTTGATCGTCGACGATTCCAGGGAAGCGAGAGCGGCTGAAGGTTAGTTTCTTTTTTGAATTTAATTTTTTTTTGATCGAGAAATATTGGTGTGGTGATTTTTCGGGATGTTTTTTAAAATATTTTTTTGTGATAGGGTTTTTTTATTTGTAATTTTTCGAGAAAATTGTCGTGCTATTTTTCGGGGAATAGACTTTTTTACGGTGTAAAAATGAGTGAATTTGATATAAATTAAATTAAAAAGGAGTGTTACGATTTTTTCCACGATTAAGAAAAATATATCGCACCACCAGTGGCTATCTTCAGTAATATTTTCAGCTACACAATTCTTATTTAAATAAATTAAATAATATTAAAACGCTTTTGTTGTTATGTACCAAAAAAACTACGGATAAATGTGGGTGTGACAGTGAAAATATATTTATTATTTAATATATTATGTTGCTGAAACAAATTAATATATTGATATAGAAACGAATAAAACATGTTAAAATCTACGACATGGACATGAATCTAAACATATTTTTAGATAAGTATTAAAATTAAAATAAAACTAAACGCGAATAGATAACAAAAAAATATTGCAATATTTTATCACCGGATTCCACTATCATACTAATATTGTGTAGGTTTATCCGTATGACACTGTTGAGAACATCACTGGCAGTTGCTTGATAAAAACCGATGAGTAAGTCTGGCAGTGAAATATTTATAACCATTCGTAGTATCGACAGTAAACGTGTTACGGCTTGTAAAGAAAGTTTTGTGACACTCTTTGCTCTGTTGGACATTATTTTTTATGAATAAAAAGGTCAGTCTCTCTTTTCATATTTCTTTTTTTTTTCAACTAAAACTATCGTGTTTGTTTTTACTTTTATGAACTTTAACTAAGAAAGTGTTATTTATTTGAACGCGAGACATCACAATTTTTTACCCCCAAGATCATAAATGCTAAGTTATAGTTTATAAAAATATATATATACTATTTCGTTTGTCGCTATAAAAATAATATTTTACAAGGCATGTTGCCTTGAACATTTCAATAATAAAACACAAGTTATTAAACTAAAATATTATTGTGAGAACCCAAAACCAAAACAAGTAACAAAAATTAATATTCGCATTGAACTAAAATAACAAAAGTAAAAGTAATTAGAATGGTGACTTTAATATCCGCTTTCCGGACCTCTGGGGCTTTTCTGCTCAACTGAACATGCTCATAATAAAAGTCTTTGGATCGCCATTCATTTTCTAAGTGTGTTATTTTGAGCAAAAAGTGTGAACTATATTATGAAAAGGTTTCAAAATGACTTTTCTGTATGATCGTGATGGTTTTGAGTATGACGCAGTTATTATTGTTTTTTAAAACATGTTCTTGTTTAGTGTGCACTATGATTTGTTAGAGAGTAATTAACTGGGACAATATTCAAGGGCTACTAATGTAAAAAATAAAACAATACACCATCACCGAGCCTCAAGATGATTTAGTTAATATTTTTTTTAAATATTTTATATATAAAAAAATATTTGTAGGAAAATTTATACGTACTTCTCAAAAAATATGTGGGCACTATTTTAGTGTGTGTTAGTATGGTGTACATAATAAAGTGTATTCTATTTATTTATTTATTTACTTCCTACAAAAAATAACCTTATTTTACCTACAAAGGCGGACTTTATGCCTTACGCATTCTACCAGTCAACTAAGGGTGGTGAAGAGATAATATGGCAGGTGCCTGGTCTTTGATTGAGAAGAAATAAAAATTAAAAAAAAATATATACATTAAAGAGATGATGAATTATATATAAAATAGGTAAACAAGTACATAAAAGGTATAATATTATATTTTATGAAAATCTACGTATTTTCTATTAAACCTGCAACTGGTGGCATAGATGCTAAACTTTTGTGAAATGTTTCATAAGGAATTTGCCAGAAACGAGGCTGTGGGCTATGACGTATGTTTTGTCTCGTCGTCCGTACAATGCCTGTTGCGCTAGGTACAAGGTCAGCAATCCTCACGGGATGAGAAACGGTTAACGTAGCTACAAAATATACAATATTTTTACCTTAATTATACAATGTTTATACAGAATCTTTTCAGGACTTATTCAGAAAACAAAAATCCACGCGTTTATTAACAAAAATATAAAAGTTTTTAAATTTTCTTCGTAGTTAATTTTATTTCAGGTTTGAAAAAATATTTTACAAGTGAAGTTATGATGAAACTTTTTAAGATAATATTAGAGTTTGGATTGAAGAATATAATGTAATATTGTGAGCGTAAAGACATTAAGCCATACTTCATCGTTGATATAGTACGGGTACAAAAGTTACATAAAAATGGTGATGGATTAGGGACATACCGCAGTTTATAGGTATATGAAACTGTGTTGTTGTTTTTTGTAAAACTGAAACTGAAGCTTAGCTTTAATTTTTTCGAACCCATTATTAGAAAAGCTTTTTTATTGAAGTGCGCAGGTAATTTCAGGCTGTCTTCAAAAATAATAAGCGATAGTCAGGTAACTGTGTTGAGAGGACTTGAGGGGCCTGTGGCTAAGTAATAACAGCCGAACGGCTCGATCGATCAGGTTAAGCTACGCTTGCCGCGGTTGGTCCGTGGATGGGTGACCATCTTTACATACCAAGACGCCACCGTGCCTCGGAAAGCAGTCGACTCGGACAGTCGTTACGGGTCGTCAGAAGCCCGAAAGTCTGACAACCAGTCCTACCAAAGGGTATCGTATACAATTATTATCGTGTTTTGTAACTGGATTGTGGAGGTCAGATATTGCAGTCGCTCCATATATAATACTGGTATTCTGCCGCATCCAGTTAGACTGGAAGCCGACCTCAACATAGTTGGGAAAAGGCTAGGCAGATGATGAGTCTTGTAACTGTCTTTATGAATCGAGCCCCCAAAAATTGTGGGAATGGTAGGGCAAGTAAAATTCAGTACAATATAACTTGATAAAAGTATATTATTTAAAATACATAAAAGTGAAGTAAAAAAAAAACCATCTTGGCTCATCTTCGTTTTGCCAAAAAAAAAAAAAAAACCAATGAGAAATTCTCCAACTATTCCGAAATCAAATTAATAAAGCATCCCACTCGCTACCGTTTGGATACACAACAGACAAAAATAAAGCTTCCTACTCATTTCCTTCTCTGCTTAACCCTTTGGGGAATAGAGGCGTGGTGTTGTGGTGTCGCTAAAATTAATTAATGATACTGAGAACCTCGTGATTGGTTTATCAGTAAAATAAAACAGGAATGTAATTCTTCTTCTCTGACTTTCGAGCTATACGAGATAATCTAAAGCCCTGGTAAAAAGATTAGCCTCTTAGCCGTCAGCAGGGCTGCCAGCGAGGCTGAATGTACAGTGTACGCTTCCGCCCGCCGGAGATTTTATGTATCGTAACTGGTTGGGGCTCTTTTATTAATGTGTTATTTAAACGGCTACAGTCTCGTTGGTTTAGAGATCGCAACCACGATAGTTAAGTAAGCGGTCTTAGGTTTGATTCCCGGGTCAAGCATTGTTGATAGAATTTTACGTTATGAAATCGCGCATTAGTGAGAATACGCGTAATAAGCCTGGCCAGATATTGGCAATAGGCTTGCCCAAAGTTTCATGGGACTTAAACATAGGTAAAGTGGTGTATCTTTGCTTATCCCTTCCAGATATACAAACGTGATGTTGTTTATTCAATAGCATCACTTGCCTAGTCTATTGCCACCTATGTTGCGGTCGGCTCCCAGTCTAGCCGGTTGCAGCTAAATACCAATATTTTACGATAAGCGACTGCCTATCTGACCTCCACAACTCAGTTACTGGGTAATACGATACCCCTTGGTAAGACTGGTTGTTACACTTTCGGGCTTCTGACGATCCCGTAACGACTGTCAACGATCCACGAATGACACCAACGGCTTAACGTGCTTTCCGAGGCACGGATGGGTCTTGGTACGTAAAGATGGTCACTCATCCACGGAACAACCGCAGCAAGCGTTACTTAACCTGATCGATCGATCCATGCTGGTGTAATTAATTACTTAGCCACAAGCCACGCATTTATTTTATTTGTATATACCTTCCTTTTTCATAAAAAACTAAAACGCTCTACAAACCTATGTATTTTAGTTAAAATTGTGTTTGGTCTTCTTATTTCAAATTCAAATCATAATTCGAAAGAAATTGACAAAACACTATTTTAACTTAAATAGGTTTGTTAAAAAGGTTTTAGTTTTTTTATGAATAAGAGTGTTATAACGCGAAGTAACACATAAGATACTTTTTCTCCCGGTAGCATCTTCCCGTGGGATAATGAGTGTTGTTGTCATCATTGTTAGAAGCTGTGATACCAAACTAATTACGCTTGATTACGTTAATAGTAATTATGATTAGCTAGCTAATGCACTGATTAGGTTTAGTAATTGAATCATTTAAGCCTGTGTTCACCTACGTTCAAGCCACCGGTTAGGTACTTAAACAGTTGGTTTATGTCAAATTTCCTAAGGAAAGAACTGATCAAATATCTAAACAGCCATTTAAAAAGTCGGTAAACTTCGCCCTTAGGCGGGTATCACCTCTCCGCCGCGAAACCATAGCAATGAAGCCGCAGTAGTTCATTTCAACTGACTCGCATGATGTTAGTAGCGGAACAACATGCGAGTCTAAGTTAGTTATTAGTTTAAGAGGTTAGTATGTGTTGTGCTATAAGAGATTGCATACAGCCATTTATTATTTTTTGATTATTAGGTACCTTTTTTTTAATGTAGTGATTGATTTGAACGTTGGTCTAGTGGTCCTAAGCACTACTGCTGAGCATGAGGTCCTGGGTTTGAATCCCGGGACGGGCAAAGTGTTGTTAGGGTTTTTCATCTGGAATTTCTCAGTAACAGCCCATATTTTGGATTTGTGTCCGGTTGATGGCAATAGGCTCGCCCCATGCATTACATGGGACTTAAACATAACTGGCGAAATGTGGGTGTGTACTAATCTTTATTCTATATAATTCTTCTGTGCGTGTTTATGTGACTGAACTCTTCCTAAACGGCTGGACCTATTTTGATGTACTTAATTTTTTGTGTGTTCTCAAGTGGATTCGAGAATGACAATGCGGTCACAATTCGGTCGGTTTTTTTAATGTATGAGTAAGGTTTTTTTTGTTTTCCTGTGGCGCTCACACGCACCGGAAAGAAATACCTCTGTGACCTTACAAGAAGTACTAGGATTGCATGAATTCAAGATAGTATATCAATTCAAGACACGACACGTTGTGCACAATTTTTGAGCAGTAAACCGAGCAAAAAGTACTAGGCTTGCATGAATTAACGATAATATTTGAAACATTCGTATTATACTTTTAATAGGATTTAGATGAAATTAGGCACACATATAGTTAATTAACATGAATTAAAACAGAACACTTTTTGTCCCGGTAATAGCCGCTGGCAAAAGCTAGTAATAGGTAAACCTCTGCCTCAGCCTTCAAGGATTACAGGCGTAATATTATTATTATGTTATGTTATTGATATAGTGATTGCAAGCGCAGTTTTAAAAGTCACGTATTTCATTCCAGGGGTGGGGTTGTGATTCCGAATTATTGTCTAAACTAAATTAAGGTTTTTAGGGTTTAAAGGGTAACGTTTTTTCTTTTTTTTTAGGCCGCATATGTTTCAACTTTTGATGAAAAATGTAATAAAAATACCGTACCCCCTTATCTCCGAAGTTTGCTTAGAGAAAAATCTGAAATTATTCTAAGTGATAGAAGTTTATGTAAAGATTACAGGAAAAATAAAACAATGTCTCTAAATAGGACAGTTTTTTTCCCTCGGTGCGCGAGTCCGACTCGCTTTTGACCGGTTTTATTTATTTTTATTATATACTTGTACATAATATATATATATATATATATATATATATATATATATATATATATATATTATGTACAAGTATGTAATAAAAAAAAACCTTATACGAACCCTCAAGCATCTGAAAAACCCCATACATTATGTCAAGGTCATGTCGAATGTCAACCGAACCCGGTTCACAACTACGGTAAGCCCGCGGTCGCCACAGGATGTTTTTTTTTACGTTTATATATTTAAGTTATACGTTTATATAATATATCTGTTACGTTAAAATTTCAAAAAAAGTGCTGGCGCTCACTTGGTGTGCGTCAGACGTTTGAAAACAAAATGAATACCTGGATTAAAATAAGGTCATTCGGGGCTAATATGTCAACATGGCTATTGTGTCTATTGTCAAGAATCACCATAGCCACGTAGACACATTAGCTCCGGGTGATAGCAGTTAAATTAGGGTGATCAAGTTCTCAAAGAAGTAAGAGAAATTACAATAAAGATATTTTTTTATTAGAACAATTTTATCTGTTGGGGCCCCGGAGAAATTATGATTGCTATTAATTTATATACTTACTAACTCGGGGCTCGTGGATAAGTAATAACAGTCGCACGGGTCGACCTTGCCGCGGTCTGTCTGTGGATGGGGAACTATCTTTACATACCGAGACACTTCAGTGCCTCAGAAAGCACGTTAAGCAGTTGGTCCCAGCCGTCATTCGTGGATCTTGAACAGTCGTCACGGCTCGTCAGAAACTCGAAATTCTGACAACCAGTCTTATCAATGGGTATCGTATTACTCAGTTACTGGGTTGTTGAGGTCAGATAGGCAGTCGCTCCATGTAAAAATACTGGTATTTAGCTGCATCCTGTTAGACTGGAAGCCGATCCCAATATATCATAGTTGGGAAAAGGATAGCCACTGAACAAGGAGACCGACGACTTAAACCAAAGATGTACTAATAAGTTTTAGTTTAAATTAACAAAATCAACCGATGTTGCAGAGCATATTACGAATATTTTTATTTTATTTTATATATAATAATATTATAAAGAGGAAAGATTTTTTTGTATGTTTGTACCGAATAAGCTCCAAAACTACTGGACAGATTTTAACCATTTTTTCACCAATAAAAAGCTAAATTATCCTTCTATGAGTAAGATCCCGCGCGGCTCAGACGCGTCGGAAAGAAATACCTCTGTAACCTTACAAAAAGTACCAGGATTGCATGAATTCAAGATCAATTCAGGACACGACACAATTTCTGAGCAGTAAACCTAACAAAAAGTACTAGGCTTGCATGAATTAACGTTAATATTTGAATCATTAGTATTATGCTTCTAATAGGATTTAGATGAAATTCGGCACACAGATAGTTTATTACATGGATTAACACATAGAATATATTTTATCTCGGTAGTACGTTTTCATGGGCTGATTATCGACTTCTACGCGGGTGAAGCCGCTGGCAAAAGAGTTGCTATATATGACTTCATGTAATTATTATTTATTTGTGTGCTTATTAAATTTTGCGCCATCTGCGTCAATCTTGACAATATTACTGGCTTGATTTCTAGTCCGGGTTGCACTGAAATTCTGACTACATTCGGTCAAAGAGCCACGAGTCGTACTGCTGATGAAAGACTAGTAGGTAATGCTTTTTTGTTTTCATATAAGCTGACAGATTAGCTTTGGCACGTGCAGGTAATAGGTTTTTTTTTTTTGAGATCCGTACGTCCGAATGAAAAAATGGAACCCATATAGGTTTACTCCTTTGTCTGTCTGTTCGTCTTTCACAGCCAATTTAGTTCTAATTTAATTGACCGATTTAGTTGAAATTTGGTACACATATTGATTTCTGTGACCCAAACACGGACGTGTAACGTAAATAAATACATTTTGAACATGGGGCCACTTTTGGCAAACTGTATCGTGTAACAAATCAAATGAAGGGGTTTAACTGTGAGGGTCTTAATTTTTTTTTAAATAATTTAAAAATAAAAGGTATTTCAAGGTATTTCAAACGTATTTCAAAAAATAGATGAAAAATAACCATACCTCTTATCTCTGAAATTACTGAGCCTGAAATGTAGAAAACAAACTACAAACATTACGTTTGCAATTGGGATGTATGGGAGAACATGTTTTTCAACAACAACTTGGGATAAATTCATCCCAACTACGGAATCCTTCATTGTGCGTGCGCAAGTGGTTTAAACTTTTTGTGGTAGTTACTACGCAGCTGTTCCAGTTATTAGCTACTGTCCTGGTGACCTGAGAGTTACCGGGCCCGTTCCACATGCGAGCTCGTACTGGTAATTACAAATATGACTTTATCATAACCATTTGTTATTTTATGTTTATGTTCGATACTGTTGACGAATAGTGTAAGCTTTAGTGCAGGATAGCTTGAAAAATGAACGTTTTTAGGATAGAAACAATTAGTATGCCTAGGAAAAGTGAAATCAAGATGATGGATATAGTAATCAGCAAATTTTTTACTGCACTGATGATTATGGTTGTCGGCGTATCACATACGCGCGTGATTGACCGTAGGGACGGCGCGGGGAGGCGGGGTACTGAACCCGGTACGCGACGGCCGCGGCCGTTGCGCGCCCTCCACGCCACTTAGCTCACAGACGTTAAATTGTTGTTGAATTTAATTGTTCTATTGATTCTATTGATTGGATGATGATAATCTGGTCTCTTTTAACGCCACCAAAACACAGGCGTGTCTTTTTACCGCTAAAAAGAGTCGTTTTGCCCAAACTCCTACTTTTCGGGGTACATCTGTTCCTGTAACTGTTCGACTTGAGCTCCTAAGCATGGAGTTGACATCTGGTGTCAACTTCGGCGCCATCATCGAGTACAATGCCCAAACAGCGGCCAAGAAACTGGGCATATTAAATAGGGTGAAGCGATACTTTACGCCTGGACAGCTTTTAACCCTTTACAAAGCGCAAGTCCGATCCTGCATGGAGTATTGCAGTCACCTTTGGGATGGATCAACTAAGTACCAACTAGCCGCGCTATATATATTTGAGACCCTCACACTAAGCCCTTTCATTTGATATATCGCACGGTACAGTTTGGATTTTTTTTTTTTTTAGTTTTGTTATTTGCCCTCAAAATTGACCCCCATATTCAAAATTCATTAATTTATATTACACGTCCGTGTTTGGGTCACAGAAATACATACGTGTACCAAATTTCAACTTAATGGGTCCATTAGATTCGGAGCAAATTGGCTATGACAGACGGACAGACAGATAGACAGACAGACACATGAGTGATCCTATAAGGGTTCCGTTTTTTTCCTTTTGAGGTACGGAACCCTAAAATTGGAGTAGGAAGGAACTACACTGTAATAAAAACTACGTTTTCCTCCAGTAATAACAGGGATTGTTAATTATTATACGCAGAGCAAAACTGCTTAGCAAAATATTAATGAAACACAGTTATGATTCTCGGAAAATGAAAATAATTTTTCAATACTTCAGCGTTCTTGTATTTTTAACGAAGTTTTAAGTGTTTATAATTGTTTTAAGATCCTTGACATGGAGATACAGCCATTCTGTGTTTTAGATCTGCTGAAGATAAACTTTTGATAGCAAATTGAGGTCTAAGGGAGTCAATGGTTGGCTAGATTAATTAGCTAGGCTTAGTTTCGGTTTCATGTAAAATTGTAAGCATTTGCGAACTACAGGATTTGGTTACTGGTTTCTATAAATTATGCGCAATTTACTGTTGATTAATACGATAATGAATCTTCTAGAATTGATTAAACATCTATGTTAAAATTTGCGGCTTACTGGAATAATACGGATCACTTTAGGGTTTATTTATTTACTTAAGGTTCGCCCACAGCACATACATATATATATATATATATACTAAATAATACGATAGTTGAAGGTTTTCAGGGTTTGAATTAACTCAAACTGAATATTTTGGTAACAGAGGTTATGGAGTTGAATTTTCGAAGTAGTCAAAACCCAGTTTTTATTTAAATAATAATACCTACATTGTTAACGTGCCAATGCAAAGAAATCTCATCATAAAAATAATACAAATAAATCCTAATTGTCTGTTTAAAACGGCTTAACGAAATATTTATAAAAGCAAAATTCATGTTTGAAAAAACAAATCGCTTAAAATGTGGCTCAAGTTTTCATAAATGGAATACGTTTAAAGAGATTCATGGATGACTTAATTATAAAAAAGGAACATTAAAAAAATTACGTTTTCGTAAAAAGTTTCTGCTTGATTTAAGTAGAAGCTCTTAATTAATTAGTAAGATCGTTGAAACCTCTTAGGGAGATGAGGTTGAGTTCATCCCCTTAACTGAGTCTTTACTAGAAGAGTTACTCTTTGTAAATGTCTTTGCTTTGCCGACAGTGAATCTTACTTTAATCTTTTTCTTTTATTTGTCCCTCATCTTTTACCTTTGAACCCATGGTAAAAGATATATACATCCAAGTCGTATTTTACTCAACTTCAGTTTATCAAGATTATCTTCTGAGTTTTTCACGAGTTTCATTTTAATTTCTTTGCAAAGTAATTTGACCTTGAAAGCTGTTAAAAGACATCTGTTTTCGAAAAATATTATTATATTTTTTCTTACTGTCCTTTACGCTCTATATGTAGCTTTAAAAGGTTTTTAAGCATGGACATGAAGCAAAAAGATGGAACTCGCGGCTAAGTAATAATAGTCGCACGGGTCGATTCATCAGGTTAAGTTACACTTGCCGGGGCTGGTCCGTGGATAGGTGACCATCTTTACATACCGAGACTCCTCCGTGGCACGGAAAGCACGTTAAGCCGTTGGTCCTGACTGTGATTCGTGGATCATTGATAGTCATTATGGGTCGTCAGAAGCCCGAAAGTCTGACAACCAGTCTTACCAAAGGGTACTTTTTCTCTTTGTCCGATGACAGGCTTTGTCTCTGTCACCTGTGACCTAGACTAGAGTTAAGAGCAAACCCATCTCAAATAAAAAAAAAAAAAACTGGGTTGTGGTGGTCAGATAGGCAGTCGCTCCATTTAAAATGGTACTGGTATTCAAATGCATCTGGTTAGACTGGAAGCCGACCTCAACATAGTTGGGAAAAGGCTAGGCAGATTGATTGATCACTTCACATCCATACTAATATACGAATAATATTATTCATATATTAATCCTAGTCCTAACTATGATTTACATGAGAAAGTGAATTTGTTTGTTTGTTACGCTTTCACGCTAAAGTAGCTGAACGCATTTGGATGAAATTTGGGACAGGGGTAGACCATGAATTGGGTTAGAAAATAGAATTCCCGATATTCTTACGGGATCGAAACTTATGCAGGTGAAACCGCGGGGCGCAGATAGTAATATTATAAATTCGAAAGTACTAACTCTGTCTGTCTGAGTTACTTTTCACGCTTAGACCACTGAACGGATTTCGTCTCAAAAATAATTCTACAGGAGGTAAGGGATGAAAGTTTGTAGTCTGTCTGTATGTCTGTCACAGCTAGATATCTCAAGAACTACTAATGCTATCAACTTGAATTTTGGAATAGTTTACTCAATATGACGTTTGCTCAAGTATTTCGCAAATAAGAAAGAAATAAAAATGTATATATTTTTTTTGCAACAGGGACAGAAAGGGGGTCTTAAAAATTCGACCGTTTTCGACCTTTGATGAAAAATGTAAATAAACATACCGTCCCCCCCCCCCCCCTTATCACCAAAGTTTGCATAGAGAACAATCTGAAATTATTCTGTGTGATGGAAGTTTATGTAAAGATTACAGGAAAATAAAACGATGTCTGTAAATAGCACACTTTGTTTTATATACGACTAACAGCGCTCCGCGGTTTCACCCGCGTAAGTTTCGAACCCGTAAGAATATGAGGATAAAAAGTATCTATGTCTTAATCCAGTTTATGTTAAATTTGGCAAACGGATTGCCGTTTGCCAAATTTCATGAATATCCATTTACTAGTTTTTGCGTGAAGCAGTAACAAACATCCATCCATCCTCACAAACTTTCGCATTTATAATATTACTTATCCTACTTCCTATCCTACTATCCTACTTCCAGTAGAATAGTAGGATAAGAAGTAGGATAAGTAGGAAGTAGGATGGTACGGAACCCTCGGTGCGCGAGTCCGACTCGCTCTTGACCGTTTTTTTATTTAAGTTAGGAATATGAAAATTGAAATGTATGTGAAAACTTTATGTATGTTTTTAGTAAGAAATAAAGAATTACGTCTTTCACCGTTTTTGTAAAATCATCACCAAGGGTATAAAATAGAGGATGATTTTAAGGGGACTACATGACCTAAAGCGCGGTCACTGTCGGACTGCATAGAAAAGAAAGAGAAGCGCGAGGACACAACGCTGGTAATTTATTGCAAAATATGAGCAGTTATCTATTTACAAAAAATCTAGTGATTAGACTAAAAAAATAAAACACTATCACGTTAATATGTTGCTTGTAGAATAATCTGACAAAAAATCTGAATGATTGCATGTATATTAGTATGGTATTTAATCGTTAAAATAAATTTTTAGAGGTATCTTCGTGATTTTTTCCTATCGTATCAAATTAGTTGTATTATGTTTTCAGCACACTATCTAACTAGCATATATCCTGAAGAATATTATATATTTTTTCTAATTTTGCTTACTGCAGTAGATCATATACTTTTAGGCATTATAAAACGCGTTATTTGCGTTTAGGTCCTGTAATCCTCTTAAAATTCACATTTAATATTGTATTTTTTTGTACCACTTGCAAATAACGCAATTTTCTGAATAACGGTGTTAAGGTTTCGTGGGATAATTCCCGACCTCCACCACCGACCTAGTGTACTATATTAGAGCAATAAAAAGCTGCTCTCAGATTTTATCCTCAATCTTAGTAATGGTAGTATAAGGACGTGGGTTAGTTTACTGTTGATAGCTAGGCGAAGTGAGACCACAAAATAAATAGGTACAGAATATCAACTCTGTAGAGTGTATCAGAAAGGTGTGGTCAAATTTAAGGGTGTGGTACAGATCATCAAACTGAAAAACTTTCTCCATGGGAACAACATCGTAATCGAGAAAAAAATATCAGCTGTCCCGTACAAAGCTTCAATCCTACTCGAGTCTCGACCCAAATGTATGGGACGGCTGATAATTTTTTCTCGATAACGATGTTGGTCCCATGGAGAAAGTTGTTCAGTTTGATGGTCTGTACTACACTTTTCTGATACACTCTGTATACAGCGAGCGAAAACAGGCGCACGCGCACATATGTAGATGCGTAACCTGCTACAAAGGTGTTTTAGCGCTCGAATGACATTGACACTGGGGGCGCTGTTTGTATACATTTGTGCAATTGTTATGTGAAATGTATTGAATGCGGTGTTCGTTCCGACTTTGGCCACGAACCAAAAGAACCAAAAGGGCGGTGGGACGGCGACGCGATCTGAAACAAATGCTAGCCGTGAGTGCTCTTGCACTCTCTGTACGTGAAGGATGTCTATAAGTGCGTGAGTTATGGAGCCTGCCTTCTGTACCTTTCTATTTTGTGGCAAGACTATCAACAGAGCCCTTAGTTATTGAACTGAATCGCTAAGTAATGTACAAGCGGTTCAAAATAAACGTGTCGATTTTCTTACACCCCTTCGTGTATGTTCTCTATTAAATGCTTCTAGTTAGCTAGATATTATGTTACTGCACTCTAGTGGGAACATAATATACTGATTGTGTGTGATTTATGTTACCAATAACTATTGTCTGCGGTTTTCTGGCATCCTAGGCCCCTAGGGGACCAAGTTCACGTACATTTGAATCCAGATTAGAAGCTTATGTTTGTTTATGAAATAGTCTATGATTGCAATGCCTTTCATCCAAATTGATGCATTCATTTTTAAGTAAAAAGCATCTTAACTAATTTGAAAATTTATTGTACTTTTTTGTTAGGATTAGCGCAGCGTTTAAAAGTGAGTTTCGCCCGCATGGAGGTCGGAAAGTATCCCAAGGGAACGTACTATCGGGATATTAATAATTGTATGTCCTAATCCAGGTCATGGTCTACCCATGTACCAAATTTCATCCAAATCCGTATAGAACGCTATAGCGAGAAAGCGTAACAAACAAACAAACAAACTCACTTTCGCATTTATAATATTAATTAGGACATAAGTTTGAAATCGCCAACCCTTATTGAACTAGCGAGGTGATCAATGCTCGTGCTTTCTCTTCCTCCTTTGCCAGGGTAAAGGATTTTAATTTTTAATAATATTAATTTATTTATTAATTAATTTTAGATTTTTTAAAATTTAAAATTTTTAATAGTTAATTATTTAATTAATATATTATTTAATTTTACTTTTTATTTTAATTTTAGAAGTTTGCGATTTTATTTTATCTTATATTATGACGTAAAATTTTTCCATAGATATTAATCTGAAATAAATTATTTGATTTGAAATGCGTACAGAGAAGGCACGTGCAGGCAATGGGTCAATAACAGGTTGGTATTGTATAGTTGCCTGTTATAAAATAGCTTCAATATCCGCACATATAGTTCTAGTCATGCTAAAATCAACTTAATTTACACTACTACAACGTAGATATTTGCTAAAGTAGAAACAACATCTCATCATTCTGCCTAGCCTTTTCCCAACTATGTTGGGGTCGGCTTCCAGTCTAACCGGATGCAGCTGAATACCAGTATTTTACATGGAGCGACTGCCTATCTGACCTCCACAACCCAGTTACTGGGTAATACGATACCCCTTGGTAAGACTGGTTGTCAGACTTTCGGGCTTCTGACGACCCGTAACGACTGTTAAAGATCCTCGAATGACAGCCGGGACCAACGGCTTAACGTGCTTTCCGAGGCACGGAGGAGTCTCGGTATGTAAAGATGGTCACCCATCCACAGACCAACCCCGGCAAGCGTAGCTTAACCTGATGGATCGACCCGTGCGGCTGTTATTACTTAGCCACGAGCTCCTACGAGCTCCTAAAGAGTAGAAACAACATCTATTGGAAACAATTATTTGAGTAGGTATGCTCAAATTGTATTCTTCTTATATGCCGTTGTAGTAGCAGATAATTGCATGTTTTGGTATGAATAATATTCATATTTTGGCCAAAACAACGTGCACATTTTTATAAATACACGCATATGTACTATTTCCACCTGTAAACGCTTTTATACGTGTCTTGATTATAATGCATCGTAGACCTTCACAAATATCCTCATTATAAAAATATCAAGTTATTGTATAATTATAGAATATTAAGGTAAAACTGCTTAAAGCTACCTACTCATGCGATATAACCACCGGAATAGAGAGGAAAGTTTATTTTTAGCCTTATTTTAGGGACTACACGGTTTGGAAAACTCCGAATAAGTTTGCGAAACGGTTTTTGTCACAAATAGGTTATAATTGAACTTATTTGCTAATATTTGATTGATTTATTTGTACCTATATCTCTCCTCCTTTATAATATTATATATATTATAAGGGAGGAGTATATTCATACATACTGGGTGAATTTTTTTTACCGTCTTGAAAAAAAATAGGGCATAATAGGTGAACGGAGTAGAAGCCTACGGCTTGCTTAGTTTTTTTTTTTGTGTGATTTGAATTTCGATACTTTTTGACGATCTATAAAGATTTTTCAAAATTTCTGGTTTTATTGTTCTAGTTTACTTCAAATGTAGTGTTTATTGATAGAGCAATTTGGGTCTAAGCTATTGCAAAAACAACAAAAAAAAAAAAACTAGGTATGCCATAGGCTTCTACTCCATTCTCCTATTGTACCCAATTTTTTTCAAGACGGTAAATAGAATTCAGTATAAATGAGTGAGAAGGAACTCGTAGCTAAGTAATAACAGCCGCACGAGTCGATACATCAGGTTAAGCTACGCTTGCCGAGGTTGTTCCGTGGATGGGTGACCATCTTTACATACCGAGACTCCTCCGTGCCTCGGAAAGCACGTTAAGCTGTTGGTCCCGACTGTCATTCGTAGATCTTTGTCAGTCGGTCGTCAAAAGCCCGAAAGTCTGACAACCAGTCTTTCCAAGGGGTCTGGACTGGGTAATAACCCAGTTACTGGGTTGTAGAGGTCAGATAGGCAGTCGCTCCTTGTAAAATACTGGTATTCAGCTGCATCCAGTTAGACTGGAAGCCAACCCCAATATAGTTGGGAAAAGGCTAGGCGGATTGAGATATAAATGAGTGTCTATCTTCTATCCAGACCTAGTTCTTGTAACTCCTACAAGTTACAGTTATAAAGTAATTTCGTAACTGTCTGTATGCCAGATCGACACAGCCTAAACAACTCAAACTTAATACATGTTTAGGGTTCCGTACCTCAAAAGGAAAAACGGAACCCTTATAGGATCACTCGTGTGTCTGTCTGTCCGTCTGTCACAGCCAAATTGCTCCGAATCTAATGAACAGATTAAGTAGAAATTTGGTACACTTATGTACGTATTTCTGTGACCCAAACACGGACGTGTTACGGAAATAAATGAATTTTGGGGCAAATATGAAAATTAAAAAAAAAAAAGTTTTGCAAACTGTACCGTATGATATATCAAATGAAAGGGCTTACTGTAAGAATCTCAAATGTATATTTTTTATAATTTTAAAATAAACCATTTTAAAATTATTTAAGAAAATAGACGAAAATTTACCATACCACTCTCCTTTATCTCCGAAAGTACTGAGCCTAAAATATTAAAAAAAAAGTCTAACAAAAAGGATCCAACCCACATTAGGTGTAATGTGGGTTGAATCCTTTTCGTTTAACTATGGACATTTGTACTTGGAATGTATGGGAGAACATGTTTTTCAACTACAATGTTAAGTTTTTCTTGGGTTAAATTCATCCCAACTACGGAACCGTTCATTGTGCGTGGTCCGACACGCTCTTGACCGGTTTTTTTTTAAATTAAACATATTACAGGCACTGTTGAATTATTAAAAAGCCAGCTGTTTGTCAGAAAGTTGAAGCTAGTGGCCCATTCCAAAACGTAGATTTCTATGGAGAGGAACAGGCAAGAAACTCCAAAAACACTTTTTTAAATCAAGATATTACAAAATCCTGGGTACATTATTCTAGTTGATTCTACATTCTACTGTCATGTAAACATAATTCAAATTCTATTGTTACCGACATTTATGAGGTCAATCGACAGTTGAGAGAATGAGAACAAGGAAATAAAAATATAATTATTAAAAACTATTAAAAATATAAGAGCCTTTTCCCAACTATGTTGAGGTCGGCTAACAACATTCACATATACTCTCAGACTATACAAAGATAGGCAGACTAGTAACAACTTGGTTTCTCTCTGAAACTGAAAACTGCGGTGTGTAATCCTACGCTCGGAGGGGTCCAGACCCGGTTGGCACACATACACATTTTACTTTAGTCCGGTTAAATATAAAACGTGTTGGGTTAGTGTGGGGCACTGTGATGTCTGACGATGGTTTAAATAAGTGTTATGTAAAATACTCATGTGTACCTAAGGAATGAGTAATTATTTTTTGGTGTTTTCAAGCACTTTTGTTGACCAAACTGAGCCTATTTTATATGGAACACTTCACCCCAATTACATTCATATCTATATCATTTTAATGGAACAAATATGATGATATAGCAAATATGATGGTATAGATGATACAGCGTGTTAAAATTCGGTGTGTGTTTTGGTAAATGACAAAACGTGTAATGTTTACGTTTTTTTTAAAAAAAAATTAAAATAAATGTAGCTTACAATAGATATACCTTCTTTTTCATTCGTAAAGCAAACCGTATCTTTAATACATGGTCTACCCAATTTGATTCACTTTGAAAAGTAAATCATTCAAGCGTGAACGTGTAAACTTGGATGATATACTTTTATGTTTAAATGAAACATTGAATCAACCTAATTAAAACGATTGCTTTAATGAATCGTGTATACAATATGTAGCATAAACCCTGTTGTTCCTTTTAATACATGTTTGTACTCATGATAACAAATTATTTTTACTATGGGACCAAACCTGAAATCGCGAAAAAAGTCAGCTGCTCTCGCGAACATGAATGTATGGGAGAGCTGATTTTTTTTCACGAATTCCGGTTTGGTTCCATAGTAAAAGTTGTTTGATATCATGACTACAATCTTGTATTAAAAGTAACAACAGGGTTTTTGTTACATACTGTATATTGCAATTATGTTATGGAATATCATAACTAAAGCCGGATTTACATTACCGAACTAGTTGGGAAAACTTTTTTATTAATTAATAGTTACACGTGTAAATAATTACCTATTTACACGTGCAACTTTCAAAGAATAACTAAGTTTGCGCAACCAGATTGGTTATGTAAATCCAGCTTCATGTGTAGGAGTAAAACTCAATTTTGATAATAAAACAATTGACAACTGCCAATTATAAGTTGAAACTTCGTAAAATTAACTGCAACAGAAAAGGATTCTTTTAAAATAAAATTTCGAGTAAAATTACCGTAGTAGGCGTTTTTTAACGATATTTTTGTCGAAAAGGAATGATTTTATAACGATATCGTTCAGACAGTTTTCCTTTTACGAGTGACACCATTTATTTTTATTAATTGGTCCAATTTTAATCGGATCGTCCTTTGACCTTATGCTTTAGTGACGTAGTTGCTTAGTAGTTATGTTACGGTTTCAAGGGTTTCGGTGCCGGTGTAATGTGCATACGAAATATGTGAGCTTTGTCTGGGACCAGCTGGTCTATTCTGTAAAAAAAAAATCAGCGTGAAAATTTAGGTGATAACGTCGATTCGTAGCATCATCAGGAGGAATGACAGCTCATTTCACCTCAAGTTTTCACAGTGAATTTTTTATAGAATAGACCGGATGCCTCTAGTATACGTATAGACAGCTATAGAGATGGCATTACCCCATAACAACATGTGTGTCCGTCACATAAAAAAGGCCTATCAATTTTCTAAGACGGGTATATAGAACCAAATCAATGAAAATTATATCAAATAAACATTTTTCTTTCTTTCATTATATTAAGGCTGACTACCCTTTAGTTAATTTTCTTAATTCACCAGTGTTTCTTTGAGTCAGCCTTTAAAACCCTGAACATAATATTCGAGTGTTATTTACTTTCTGTTATATTCTCTCTAGGATCTTCTGTAGATTAACAAACGAGTTATGAATACTAACATGAAAAGGTCGCCTCTGAAAATATGGTAGGTACCTCTACTGACATAAATTTTCAGTTACATTTTAATCTACTTCGTCTTTCAATTAATTAAAGCATTTCGCATTCCCACAGCTGGGAATAGGCGTTTTAATTTATTTATACCACGATCTGCGATTTATATTGATGAAACTAGAATGTTCTAGATACAAAAAATCGAAGACATGTGGCATCCATCAATCCGCTTTGGACCCGCGTGGTGAATTACGGTCCACTCCCTCTTACGGAGAGAAGGGCTGTGTCTTGTGTCCCAGCAGTGAGAACAAAATTGACTTTAAAAAGTAAATTTTAAATATAACTTTCATAAAAAACTTCTGCTAAAAAGCTTTTGAAGTCGGTGCCAAGCTAAGGTTCATTGAACAATAGAAGACAACGACTTCAGAAGCTGTTAAGTTTTTTATGAAAGGTATTTTATTCGTTTTAAGTTTCTGAAGTCGGTTGATACTTTTTTTTTAAAGTAAATGTATGTACAAATACGCCCAAGACGAACGAAAAGAAGAATCATTAAAATCGGCGTAGAAATGGTGGAGATACAGTACATTTATGCATATAACTTCGTACATAAGTTTATATACCTAATGTATTACTAACAACTTTCTGTAAGTACGTTGATCACGTTAGTGAAAGAATCATCAAAATTGGTTCATTAGTTTTTGAGAAAATCGTGGACATACAAACAAACATACATATATACATACGGGTCGAATAGAGAACATCCTTTTTTGAAGTCGGTTAATAAAAGGCTGATTATGCTGTTATGCTCTGCCACCACGTTAAAAGTTTTCTCAAAATATAGTTGATCTGTTGTTGTACAGTTGCAATGCAAAATATTTATTATTCTATTTGCCATCGATCGGAGTTTCAACGGATATACGAGTAGCCATCTCAATTCCACTTCAGCTTTTTGATTTTGCAAACATTGTTACGAAACTGTTTATGAAGCTTTTATTGTGAATATGGCTCCTTTCGACTGTGCTGGATGACTTTTTGACAGTCTTGAAAAAAATTGGGTATAATAGGTGAACGGAGTAGAAGCCTGTAGTATACCTAGATTTCTTTCTTTCTTTGAAAAAAAAAATCTAAATATCTGCGTTGTGCGTATCATTTGAATTTAGATACTTATTAACGATCTATAAAGTTTTTTTTTCAAAATTTCTGTTTTTATTGTTCTAATTGACTTCAAATGTGTCGTGTTTATTGATAGAGCAATTTCTGAGTATCATCTAGTATAATTATAAATTAATGTAAATAATTAAACTATCATTAACACCCTTCATTACATGGCTAAACATGCATGCATGTATAGGCGAGTCAGTTAAATAATCCGTTACCCTGATAAGTGGTCAGGATTTTGGTAAAAGGTAAAACAATTCGGTCTGGACATAAATGAGCGAATTTCAATCTCTGTAATAAAAATAAAATATGGGTATTCCCAAAAAACATTAGACACTCGCTAAAAGCGAGTCTAACGTTCAACTCTATACATAAATATTGTTTTAATTGTTATATAAAAAAACCGGTTAAGTGCGTGTCCACTACGCACAATGAAGTGTTCCGTAGTTGGGATTAATTTTTCCCAGTAATAAACTTAACATTGTAGTTGAAAAGCATGTTCTCCCATATATTCCAACTGCAAATGTAAGTTGGTACGCACAATATTGAGAGGTTGAACATGTTATTTTAAGACCATAGACTTCTTATAAGTTTCCCTGTAATCTATAGGTATAGAACTATTTTCTGTATTTTTTTCAAAATTTTAGGCTCAGCAGTTTCGGAGATAAGGGGGGAATGGTAAATTTTCATCTATTTTCTTGAATAACTTTAAAATGGTTTATTTTAAAATTATAAAAAAAAATATTGAGACTTACAGTAAGCTTTTTCATTTGATATGTCACACGGTACACTTTGCAAAACTTTTTTTTAAATTTTCTTATGTGCCCCCAAAGTTGACCCTCATATCCAAAATTCATTTATTTACGGTACACGCCTGTGTTTGGGTCACAGTTATTCATACGTGTACCAAATTTCAACTTAATCGGTCTATTAGATTCGGAGCAAATTGGCTGTGACAGATGGATAGACAGGCACACGAGTGATCCTGTAAGGGTTCCGTCTTTTCCTTTTGAGGTCCGAAACCCTAAAAAAAATAAAATTAAAAAGTTAATCAGTAACATCCAGGACTTTACCTTAAGTATCTCGCGCCAGTATAAACAATCCTCAACAGGGTAAAACACCAATTCATGTCATATAACAAATCCTTACACGTTAAATATTTATTTAAAAAAAGCTCCTAATCCCGTGTCCTCGGCAACAAGGAAGTTTCCCGATATCCGGGTGAACTTGGTCCGGTTATCCGGCCTCAAGGGCGGATAGCAGGTGATTTTTGGCGCATTATGCTCGTTATGATGGATGGGTTCTCGGGTACTGAATAAATTATTGGATGATACTTGCCTGGGCATTCGATTATAGTGCCATATTGTAGACGATGGGCTTTTGTTTATTTGTTTTGATATTGTTTATGTTTGTTTCTAGAGTAATTAACAACGATGTTAATATTGATATAAATTTTTGCTGTCTTAGCAGTTAATTCTGTGTCTTCCATAAAGTTTACTATGTAATGTGATTCCTAAACACATACATAAAAAAACCGGTCAAGAGCGAGTCAGACTCGCGCACTGAGGGTCCCGTACCATCATATTATATATATATAAAAAAGTGTGCTATTTAGAGACATAGTTTTATATTTCCTGTAATCTTTACATAAACTTCTATCACATATAATAATTTCAGATTTTTCTCTAAGCAAACTTCGGAAATAAGGAACTTCGGAGAACTGTATTTTTTTTTGTATTTTTCATCAATAGTCGAAAACTATGCAGCCTAAAAAAAAGAAAAATGTTAGAGAATGTGCAAATAGCGCTCTTTCATATGATACCCCACATGCCCTAGTAGCCCCACTTCGAATTTTTAAGACCCTTTATCAGTCCTTGTTGCAAAAAAAAGATAAATATATTTTATTTCTTTCTTATTTGTAAAATAGGTGGCCAAACGTCATTTAAATTATTCAAAAATTCAAGTTAATAGCATTAGTAGTCCTTGAGAAATTCAGCTGTGACAGACGGACAGACCGATAGACACACTGAGTCGCAACATAAGGGTTCCTTTTCACCACTTTAGTACGGAACCCTAAAAATGCAATACTCCATGGTCGCTGCTTTTCTTTACATTTTTCTTTAAAATAAAATATCAATGTGTTAAATCGATTAAAAGTTCTTTATAAATAAAGTCGATTGTTATAAGAAATCGAATGGGTAACGCATTTGGACATCACTAATTGATTAGTACTCGAGCTGTCAAAAGTAAAATAAATGGTTGGTTAGATTAGAGTAAGGAAAATTCATTTTAATTCTTACAACAAAAGTCTTCCGTAAGAGGGGCCTGTGGCTAAGTAATAACAGCCGGCAATAATAGAGCCCCGGTAATAATAGAGCGGGTCGACCGATCAGGTTAAGCTACGCTTGCAGCGGTTGGTCTTTACACACCAAGACCACCCCGTGCCTCGGAAAGCACGTTAAGCCGTTGGTTCCGGCTGTCATTCGTGGACCTTTGACAGTCGTTACGGGTCGTCAGAAGCCCGAAAGTCTGACAGCCAGTCTTACCAAGGGGTATCGTTTTACCCAGTAACTGGGTTGTGGAGGTCAGTAAGGCAGTCGCTCCATGTAAAATAGTGGTATTCAGTTGCATCCGGTTAGACTGGAAGCCGACTCCAACATAGTTGGGAAAAGGCTAGGCAAATGATGATGAAAGTCTTCCGTCAACATGAACAGCATACAACACGCTCACAGCTAATTAAAACGGTAGTACTTAGCTTTCCTTTCTTCATCGTGGCCTTTATTCGAGCCTTTCTCATCCTATCCGAGCCCTATTGAGTCGAACGGCGTCCAATAAATGCATAATGAACTACATCTATTGGCGTCTTTAACGGTAATTGCTATGAACGGGAGGTATTCTGTAGAATAAATAGTGCAGTATTTATTTAAAAAAAAATGTCGATAGGCATTTATAGAGGGAAAAGATATTTTCTTTTCCCTCTATCGACATTTCTAAATCGACATTTTTCCCTAAAATAGGAATAAGGCTTTCAAATATTACATACACTAAATAAATAATTATGTACTTTCATTTGAGTTTTAACACAATAGTCTACTTACTTACACAAATGTTTTAAGACAACTTTTCATGTATACTAGCGTCTACGTGCTGAGCTACGCCGTAGCGAATTCTGTGCTACGGCGTAGCGCGGGCAGTTACGACCGCGGTGTCTTCACGTTTCGGCAATTTTCTTTGTACAGGATGTAATTTTAATCACCGTTATTCTCTTAAGAGGATTGTGAAGTGCCGATACGCGGCTCGAGCCTTGGAGGCAATTACCTACATTTCAAACATTATTTACATAAATATTGTTTCGGGCAACGTTTTCACCCCCCTAAACCTTTACGAAATGAGACAATGTTGGTCTCATTACATTTACTACACATTACTCTAGGTCTGACCCTTTTTCTTTTTTAGTAATTCAATCGAATTTAATAAAAAAAAAAGTAAAAACGCTCGAGGAAGTTTTTATGTCAAAAATATAGATATTTAGATGCGAATAACTTATAAATATATCGTATGCAATATTTCTTTATAATAAAAACGTACGGACCTAGTTTTTCATTATACCTACAACATTTCCAAACATTATGAAAATTGGACTATGTTTACGGGGAGAAAATCGTTATCGCTTTTTGTATGAGAATTTACAGCTTCACAAACCTCTTAATCATTGTGCTCATCATTATGAACAACTTTTACTATGGGACCAAACCTGAAATCGCGGAAATAAATCAGCTGTTCATCTACATTTATGTTCGCATAACTCGTCAAAATATACGGAACAGCTGATTTTTTTTCGAGATTTCACGCTTGATCCCATAGTAAAAGTTGTTCATAATGATGAGTACAATGACCCCTTAAGAGGCTGGCGGTGAGCTTCTAAACGGGTCTTGTTTACCTCCTCTTTCTTCATTGCTAAATTGGCTGCAAAAGACTTCCAATGTCAGCAAGAATAAGAAAGCCATACTAACAAAGATTCATTTATAGATATTTTTGTATGCACGTTTTTCTGTGACAAATAAACACATTTTTCTTTCTTTCTTTCTTTCATTTAACTCAATAATTCAAGTGTTAATAATTTAAGCTCAACTCAGTTCGGTGTGCTTACAATATTAATTGCTTGTTTTCATAAAAGGGAACGTTCCTTTGGAAATTCTCGACCGAAGCGAAAATGTATCGATTTTGAAATATGTTTGGCATCTGTGTAATAACACATTCCTGTCTGTTCATTATGAAATTCGGACAGTATGACTACAGAGTCTATTGTATGCTAGGAATGTATCGTATGGCCGACCCATAAGTTCCATATTAGTATTTAGATTTTTTTTTTGTTTTATTTGTGATGTGTTTGCTCTTGACTCTAGTCTAGGTCAGAGGTGACAGAGACAAAGTCGACGATGGAGTGAGCTTACCCTGAAGAAGCCTGTTCACTCTCACTTTGAAGAGATTAGGGTTGTATGCGCTCGGAAACAACAAACAGAATAATACTATAGTGGTTTTTCAGCAAGTTTTTAATATTTAGTACAGTGCGGGTTTTAATTAAAAATGTATCTAATTGATTTGTAATTTTCTATAATAAGACTTAATTATGTCATGGTGAGATCATGGCCCAACGCGAGCCCATCTATAACAATAAAAAAAATGGTAAAACAATTTGCTCATAAAGACTACAGTTGTACGAGATGACACATTTTGCACTGAAATAAAGTCGTAAGTTTTTATCTAACCACTACTGACCTCAATAAATTTTACTAAGTCTACTAGAACACATGCACACATATTGCACGCACACACATAAACATAGACAGGTTTCAACACACAGATACACATGTAAAGACGAATTCCCCGAACCGTAGGTGTGGCTGCCTCGACAGCACAGTCGTCGACACAATGTTTATCTTCACCCACGTATATGAAGATACTATTAATAGTACTAATATTTTACTACGTCTACTAGAACATAAGCACACATCGATATACACACAATATTGCACGCACACACATAAACATAGACAGGTATCAACATACCTACACACATGTAAAGACGACTTCCCCGAACCGTAGGCGTGGCTGTCTCGACAGTACAGTCGTCGACACAATGTTTATCTTAATATTAATATTAATTTTTAATTAATTAATAAAAATACTAATATTTTCTTCTGTACTTCTTTTTTGTCTTTTTGACATGTATTCTATAGTAGTTAATTAATTATTTATGCTACAAGTGCGGAAATTAGGTGAAATTATCTTACGCACGTAATACCATACTCGTATAACCTTTTACTATGCATTGTGCGAGCAAATAAAAAAATATATATTGAAAAAGTATTTTTCTTTTGATTTAGCCGGTAAGAGGCTGTTGTTGGCATTTTGTGCTTCTTGAATAACATTTATCTGGTTAAATTAATTGATTCGTCACTTGATCTAGACATTTTTAGCAGATTTACACAGATCGACTCCGAACTGATGTACTGAACATGCGCGCTCAGCATATCTACTACTGTGCATGTGCAAATAGCTGCCACATCATATCGCAAAAGGCATGAGCATACGTACAGCCAAACATATTTAATGAATATTGAAAATTAATTTATTGATCAATATCAAAATCTAGAGTCGTTTTATGAAGTATTAGATTAAGTTGTACTTGAGTAATTTGTAAAACTTTTCTCAAATTAGGTACTTATGAAAATTCTTTGCGACGGCTTGACAACGGAGTTAAAAAAAAAACTGAAAAGTAAAAAGCACTAGTGCGAAAAAGTGGCACTTTCCGCGCAATTTGGCTGCTTGGAAAACACTCTTTTCGAGCACATGCATTGTACAATATTGTTACCATGTAGTTAACATAATAGTTAGTCTTTAGATTGTTGCGTTGGTCTAGTGATCACTAGCGTGAAAGCCTGTTGGCAGAGCCTGGGTTCGGTCAAGTAAAGTGTAATTATTGGGAGTTTTTCCGTAAGGAACTTCTAGTAGCAGCTGGTCTGTTTTGTGCCCGGTTAGTGAAAATATTAGCCATATGCAGCTGAACACCAGTATTTTACATAGACTCACCTGCTATTTAATGTTTCTTTATATGTAAAAAGTTTACAAGAGTTTTTTACTGGTAACTATAACCTCAAAACCGCTCTCACGTTTTGTTTGGACAGACTTTACAAAAAACTTTTTGGATGTGATTTAGTTTATGCCACTGACTTCCGAAATTAAAGTTATTTTTCACTTTGTAGTGTTTAATTTTTCATTTTATTTAGTTATGGTACCTACCACTACTTGCTATGTAAACAACAGTGACAGGAACTATAAGAATATCATCAATATAAAGTAGATTAAATACGTATTATCGAACCTAACTCAAAAACTACCCAAGCAAAGTTAATAAAATTTATATAGGATTACCGCTCAAGCGTCTTCTACCAAATAAAAAAAGAATTTTCTAAATTGGTCTATAATTGTTCTGTATTATGCAGAAAGCAGCCATGTCGAGAGAAGTACAAACAGAGTTATAAGCATTTTTTTGTTGATGGTTGCATTATGGATGCAACCATCAACATTTGGGGTGGTGTTGGGATCTACCTCCTAGTGGTCCACCCCGGGCAACGGCACCACAGGCTCGCCTGTGGTACGGCTGAACGATCCCACTTAGCGGTGGTAGGCTCCGCAAGGGGCCGCCTGGCTCGCGACCACCATCCCACGGGAGTCCGGCGCCAAGCAGCTTGCTGTGTTCCGTCGGTGTGTGGGAGTGCCAGTGCCTTTGGGGGAGAAGGAGATTGTCAGTTGCGCTGTTTGGAACCGGTTGTGGTCTCTGAGTCAGCTAGCCGGGTAACTCATTTTGGAGGGTAGCGGGATCCGAAGCACGGTGCCAGCCGTTGGCCGACCGCAGTCAGTAGGGGGCCCAAGTAGCACGCCAGCCACGTGCCAAAGGCTGCCCCGCCAACTCGCGAAAAATCCCGGTATGCTCCACCGTGCCAGCCGGCGACTGGATGGGAGGACCCGGTGGCCATATCCGGGGGGGTTCGGGCGTCCCCGCAGTCTCCAGATGAGTTCCCCGTAGGTGTGGTTGGCTCTATTGTTCCACTTGGATCACTGAGCGGCGCCTCGACAAGTCGACTTTTTCCCCAACAACTCCACTCAATGACACACAAAGCGAAGAAAAATAGGTTAAAACAACGGCTGCACTTCCTCCCACTAAAAGTGCACCTCACTAACATCAGGGGGTTGCACTCCAATCTCGATTCGGTCCATCACCACCTTGAGACCGAGAAGCCGCACCTGTTTTTCCTAACGGAGACGAAGATAACAACCCCGTCGGACGTGGCGTACCTCAACTACCCGGGGTACTCTCTTGAACACAAGTTCAAGAGGCAAGCTGGGGTCTGTGTGTACGTCCGCGATGACATTTGTTGTCGTCGTCTCCGTTGCTTTGAGAAATCGGGTTTCTCCGCCATATGGCTACTTGTGGATACTGGCGTGGAGAAATCTCTCTACATCGGCATCTACCGATCGCATAGCGGTGACCAGGAGACAACAGCGCTCTTTAATTTCCTCGTGGAGTCGACTGACGTAGCCCAGCAACGGTACCCAACGGCGAAGCTCATTTTTCTGGGGGACTTCAACGCCCATCATAAAGAATGGTTGTTCCCATACCAGAAAACTGACCATGCTGGGTTGGAGGCGCGCAATTTTGCTTTAACGCTAGATCTGACCCAGATGGTGAATGTGGCAACGCGGGTACCGGATGTTGACGGCCATACACCGAATTGCTTGGACCTTCTGCTGGCATCTGATCCGGACAGTCATTCAGTATCGGTCTCAGCCCCGCTGGGAACGTCTGACCACTGTCTGGTGAAATCCATATCAACCTGCTCTCCTCCAGATGAGAGCCCTAGAGGCACGAGGCGAGTATGGCGATACGGGTCAGCAGACTGGGATGAGATGCGGCACTTTTTTGCGTCTTATCCATGGCGGCAAGTGTGCTTTTCCTCGGGTGACCCCTCGCGCTGTGCTGACGCGGTTGCGGACGTGATTCGGCAGGGGATGGAATATTTTATTCCATTCTCCGACATCCCGCTCGGTCACAAATCCCGGCCTTGGTATAATGCAGAATGTGCCCACGCTGAGGCCCGAAAAGAAACTGCCTACCAAGCCTGGGTCAAGGCCCGCGACCGCAAAGTTAGAGCGCGCAGGGTTCGCGCGAAGAAGAGAGCCTTTAATTCTGCCGCCAAGTTCTGCAAGCGGGTTTTGCGTAGGGCACGTTTTGACCATGTCGGACATATCGGGGCCAGGCTGGCTTCGCACCCTCCGGGTAGTAAACAGTTCTGGTCCCTGTCTAAAGCGGTTGAAACGAATTTCTGTCGTCCCACTTTACCTCCTATGATGAAACCTGATGGGTCGCTGGCTCACTCTGCAACTGAGAAGGCAAATTTATTTGCATCTCTCTTCGCAAGCAATTCACGTCTGGACGCTGGCTCAAAGCAACCACCTACTGTACCTCATTGTGACTCCTCGATGCCGGAGATCGCAGTACACATTAAAGAGGTCCGAAGAGTATTGTGCAGTCTAGACGTGAACAAGGCCAGCGGGCCTGACGGCATTCCAGCGAGAGTGTTGAGGCAGTGTGCGCCTGAACTGTCTCCTGTATTGACACGTTTGTTCCGCCTCTCTCTTGAAAAAAGAACGGTGCCGAAATCCTGGAAGCTTGCAAATGTACAACCAGTGCCCAAAAAAGGCGACCGTGCAGACCCTGCCCATTACCGTCCGATCGCCATTACCTCCATTCTGTGCAAAGTTTTGGAAAGGGTACTGAACAATAAGTTGCTGAACTACCTTGAAGACAATGATCTCCTCAGTGACCGTCAATATGGCTTTCGCCGGGGACGGTCAACTGGCGATCTTCTTGTGTATGTCACGCACTGCTGTGGCGAAGCCATCGAGAAACACGGCGAAGCACTGGCTGTATCGCTTGACATCTCGAAGGTCTTTGACAGGGTCTGGCACGCTGCTCTGCTCAGCAAGCTTCCTGTTTATGGCATCCCAGCTGATTTTTGTAGCTGGATATCAGATTTCCTTAGTGAACGGTCGATCAGAGTAGTTGTTGACGGCTGCTCTTCTGACCTTATGGCTATTGATGCCGGAGTTCCTCAGGGGTCTGTTCTCTCTGCGACTCTTTTCCTGCTGCACATCAATGACCTGCTTCGGCCTGGTATTGTTGGGTACGCAGATGACAGTACAGTTTCAGAGAGATACTTGTCCAGCGCAAAAACCAGCGGGGCCGAAGTTCGTTCTTTGAGAGAGGCCATGGTAGAGCGGACAGATTTGACCTTAAGCTTTGTCTCCCAATGGGGTGATGATAATCTGGTCTCTTTTAACGCCACCAAAACGCAGGCGTGTCTTTTTACCGCTAAAAAGAGTCGTTTCGCCCAAACTCCTACTTTTCGGGGTACATCTGTTCCTGTAACTGATCGACTTCAGCTCCTAGGCATGGAGTTGACATCTGGTCTCAACTTCGGCGCCACCATCGAGTACAAGGCCCAAACTGCGGCCAAGAAGCTGGGCATCCTAAATAGGGTGAAGCGATACTTTACGCCTGGACAGCTTTTAACCCTTTACAAAGCGCAAGTCCGATCCTGCATGGAGTATTGCAGTCACCTTTGGGATGGATCAGCTAAGTACCAACTAGCCGCGCTTGACTCGGTGGAACGCAGAGCTAAGAGGCTCATTGGCGACGTAAAACTGGTGGATGCCAAGCTTCATAGCTTGGCTCATCGCCGCAAGGTTGCCTGCTTGTCGGTCTTCTACAGATTGTACTTCGGAGAGTGTGCCCGAGAACTCCACGACCTCATTCCACCGGCCCCCTTCTACCACCGGACATCTAGACGCACTGCCAGTTACCATCCCTACCTGGTTGCTATTCCACCAATTCGCACTAAGCGCTTCCAAATGTCTTTTATAATGCGCACAGCAAAAGAGTGGAACTCACTACCTGCGTCTGTGTTTCCGAACGTATACAACCCTAATCTCTTCAAAGTGAGAGTGAACAGGCTTCTTCTGGGTAAGCTAACTCCATCGCCGACTTTGTCTCTGTCACCTCTGACCTAGACTAGAGTCAAGAGCAAACCCATCACAAATAAAAAAAAAAAAAAAAAACTTTTTTTTAAAGTAAATGTATTTTTCCATTTATGTACAAATACGCCCAAGACGAACGAAAAGAAGAATCATCAAAATCGGCGTAGAAATGGCGGGGATACAGTACATTTATGCATATAACTTCGTACATAAGTTTATATACCTAATGTATTACTAACAACTTTCTGAAAGTATGTTGATCACGTTAGTGAAAGAATCATCAAAATTGGTTCATTAGTTTTTGAGAAAATCGACATACAAACAAACATACATATACATACGGGTCAAATAGAGGACCTCCTTTTTTGAAGTCGGTTAATAAAAAGCTGATTATGCTGTTATGCTCTGCCACCACGTTAAAAGTTTTCTCAAACTATAGTTTATCTGTTGTTGTACAGTTGCCATGCAAAATAATAATTATTCTATTTGCCATCGATCGGAGTTTCAACGGACATAGCCATCTCAATTCCACTTCAGCTTGTTGATTTTGCAAACATTGTTACGAAACTGTTTATGAAGCTTTTATTGGGAATATGGAGCCATATTCCCAATAAAAGCTTCATAAACAGTTTCGACTGTGTTGGATGACTTTTTGACCGTCTTGAAAAAATGGGGTATAATAGGTGAACGGAGTAGAAGCCTGTAGCATACATAGTTTTCTTTTTTTGTTTTTGAAAAAACAAATTAATATCTATTAAATAACTGCGTTGTGCGTATCATTTGAATTTTGATACTTATTAACGATCTATAAAGTTTTTTTTTTCAAAATTTCTGATTTTATTGTTCTAGTTTACTTCAAATGTGTCGTGTTTATTGATAGAGCAATTTCTGTCTCAGCTATTGAAAAAAAAAAAAAACTAGGTTTGCCATAGGCTTCTACTCCGTTCACCTATTGTACCCTATTTTTTTCAAGACGGTAAAAGTATCATCCAGTATAAATAAATGTAAATAATTAAACTGTCATTAACACCCTTCATTACTCGTACATGGCTAAACATGCATGCATGTATAGGCGAGTCAGTTAAATAATCCGTTACACTGTTAACTGGTCCGGATTTTGGTAAAAGGTAAAACAATTCGGTCTGGATATAAACGAGCAAAGAATTTCAATTTCTGTAATAAAAATAAAATATAGGTATTCCTAAAAAACATTACACACTCGCTAAAAGCGAGTCTAACGTTCAACTCTATACATAAATATCGTTTTAATTGTTATATAAAAAAACCGGTTAAGTGCGTGTCCACTACGCACAATGAAGGGTTCCGTAGTTGGGATGAATTTTTCCCCGTAACAAACTTAACATTGTAGTTGAAAAGCATGTTCTCCCGTATAATCCAACTGCAAATGTAAGTTGGTACGCACAATATTGAGAGGTTGAACATGTTATTTTAAGACCATAGACTTCTTATAAGGTTCCCTGTAATCTATAGGTATAGAACTATTTTCTGTATTTTTTTCAAAATTTTAGGCTCAGAAGTTTCGGAGATAAGGGGGGAATGGTAAATTTTCATCTATTTTCTTGAATAACTTTAAAATGGTTTATTTTAAAATTATAAAAAAAATTGAGACTTACAGTAAGCTTTTTCATATGATATAATATATCACACGGTACAGTTTGCAAAACTTTTTTTAAATTTTTTTATGTGCCCCCAAAGTTGACCCCCATATCCAAAATTCATTTATTTACGGTACACGCCTGTGTTTGAGTCACAGTTATTCATACGTGTACCAATTTTCAACTTAATCTGTCTATTAGATTCGGAGCAAATTGGCTGTGACAGATAGACAGACAAACACACGAGTGATCCTGTAAGGGTTCCGTCTTTTCCTTTTGAGGCCCGAAACCCTAAAAAAAATAAAATTAAAAAGTTAATCAGTAACATCCAGGACTTTCCCTTAAGTATCTCGCGCCAGTATAAACAATCCTCAACAGGGTAAAACACCAATTCATGTCATATAACAAATCCTTACAAGTTAAATATTTATTTAAAAAAAGCTCCTAATCCTGTGTCCTCGGCAACAAGGAAGTTCCCCGATATCCGGGTGAACTTGGTCCGGTTATCCGGCCTCAAGGGCGGATAGCAGGTGATTTTTGGCGCATTATGCTCGTTATGATGGATGGGTTCTCGGGTACTGAATAAATTATTGGGTGATATTTGCCCGGGTATTCGATTATAGTGCCATATTGTAGACGATGGGCTTTTGTTTATTTGTTTTGATATTGTTTATGTTTGTTTCTAGAGTAATTAACAACGATGTTTTTATTTATATAGATTTTTGCTCTCTTAGCAGTTAATAAAGTTTACTATGTAATGTGATTCCTAAACACATACATAAAAAAACCGGTCAAGAGCGAGTCAGACTCGCGCACCGAGGGTCCCGTACCATTATACTATATATAAAAAAGTGTGCTATTTAGAGACATCGTTTTATTTTTCCTGTAATCTTTACGTAAACTTCTATCACATATAATAATTTCAGATTTATCTCTATGCAAACTTCGGAAATAAGGAACTTCGGAGAACTGTATTTTTTTTTGTATTTTTCATCAATAGTCGGAAACTATGCAGCCTAAAAAAAGAAAAATGTTAGAGAATGTGCAAATAGCCCTCTTTCATATAGCCCCACTTCGAATTTTTAAGACCCTTTATCAGTCCTTGTTGCAAAAAAAAAGATAAATATATTTTATTTCTTTCTTATTTGCAAAATAGTTGGCGTCATTTAAAAGTATTCAAAAATTCAAGTTGATAGCATTAGTAGTCCTTGAGAAATTCAGCTGTGACAGACGGACAGACAGATAGACAGACTGAGTCGCATAGTTGCATTTTTTAGGGTTCCGTACTAAAGGAACATAAGGGTTCCTTTAGTACGGAACCCTAAAAATGCAATACTCCATGGTCGCTGCTTTTCTTTACATTTTTCTTTAAAATAAAATATCAATGTGTTAAATCGATTAAAAGTTCTTTATAAATAAAGTCAATTGTTATAAGAAATCGAATGGGTAACGCATTTGGACATCACTAATTGATTAGTACTCGAGCTGTCAAAAGTAAAATAAATGGTTGGTTAGATTAGAGTTGAAGGAAAGTTCATTTTAATTCTTACAACAAAAGTCTTCCGTAAGAGGGGCCTGTGGCTAAGTAATAACAGCTGTACGGGTCGACCAATCAGGTTAAGCTACGCTTGCAGCGGTTGGTCTTTACATACCAAGACCACCCCGTGCCTCGGAAAGCACGTTAAGCCGTTGGTCCCGGCTGTCATTCGTGGACCTTTGACAGTCGTTACGGGTCGTCAGAAGCCCGAAAGTCTGACAGCCAGTCTTACCAAGGGGTATCGTTTTACCCAGTAACTCGGTTGTGGAGGTCAGTAAGGCAGTCGCTCCATGTAAAATAGTGGTATTCAGTTGCATCCGGTTAGACTGGAAGCCGACTCCAACATAGTTGGGAAAAGGCTAGGCAGATGATGATGAAAGTCTTCCGTAACATGAACAGCATACAACACGCTCACAGCTAATTAAAACGGTAGTACTTAGTTTTCCTTTCTTCATCGTGGCCTTTATCGAGCCTTTCTCATCCTATCCGAGCCCTATTGAGTCGAACGGCGTCCAATAAATGCATAATGAACTATATCTGTTGGCCTCTTCAACGGTGATTGCTATGAACGGGAGGTATTCTGTAGAATAAATAGTGCAGTATTTATTCAAAAAAAATGTCGATAGGCATTTATAGAGGGAAAAGAAAATACCCTAAAATAGGAATAAGGCTTTCAAATATTACATACACTAAGTAAATAATGATGTACTTTCATTTGAGTTTTAACACAATAGTCTACTTACTTACACAAATGTTTTAAGATAACTTTTCCGAGTGTATACTAGCGTCTACGTTCTGAGCTACGCCGTAGCGCATTCTGTGCTACGGCGTATCGCGGGCAGCTACGACCGCGGTGGCTTCACGTTTCGGCAACTTTCTTTATACAGGATGTAATTTTAATCACCGTTATTCTCTTAAGAGGATTGTGAAGTGCCGATACGCGGCTCGAGTCTTGGAGGCAATTACCTACATTTCAAACAATTATTTACATAAATATTGTTTCGGGCAATAACGTTTTCACCCCCCTAAACCTTTACGAAATGAGACAATGTTGGTCTCATTACATTTACTACACATTAATCTAGGTCTGACCCTTTTTCTTTTTTAGTAATTCAATCGAATTTAATAAAAAAAAAAGTAAAAACGCTCGAGGAAGTTTTTATGTCAAAAATATAGATATTTAGATGCGAATAACTTATAAATATATCGTATGCAATATTTCTTTATAATAAAAACGTACGGACCTAGTTTTTCATTATACCTACAACATTTCCAAACATTATGAAAATTGGACTATGTTTACGGGGAGAAAATCGTTATCGCTTTTTGTATGAAAATTTACAGCTTTACAATCCTCTTAATCATTGTGCTCATAATTATGAACAACTTTTACTATGGGACCAAACCTGAAATCGCGGAAATAAATCAGCTGTTCATCTACATTTATGTTCGCATAACTCGTCAAAATATACGGAACAGCCGATTTTTTTCGAGATTTCACGCTTGATCCCATAGTAAAAGTTGTTCATAATGATGAGTACAATGACCCCTTAAGAGGCTGGCGGTGAGCTTCTAAACGGGTCTTGTTTACCTCCTCTTTCTTCA
Organism: Dicycla oo; assembly: GCA_948252095.1. Lineage (NCBI taxonomy): Eukaryota > Metazoa > Arthropoda > Insecta > Lepidoptera > Noctuidae > Dicycla > Dicycla oo. The sequence continues at coordinate 23,108,501 of OX411716.1, forward strand.
TTGCTAAATTGGCTGCAAAAGACTTCCAATGTCAGCAAGAATAAGAAAGCCATACTAACAAAGATTCATTTATAGATATTTTTGTATGCACGTTTTTCTGTGACAAATAAACACATTTTTCTTTCTTTCATTTAACTCAATAATTCAAGTGTTAATAATCTAAGCTCAACTCAGTTCGGTGTGCTTACAATATTAATTGCTTGTTTTCATAAAAGGGAACGTTCCTTTGGAAATTCTCGACCGAAGCGAAAATGTATCGATTTTGAAATATGTTTGGCATCTGTGTAATAACACATTCCTGTCTGTTCATTATGAAATTCGGACAGTATGACTACAGAGTCTATTGTATGCTAGGAATGTATCGTATGGCCGACCCATAAGTTCCATGTTAGTATTTAGATTTTTTTTTGTTTTATTTGTGATGTGTTTGCTCTTGACTCTAGTCTAGGTCAGCGGTGACAGAGACAAAGTCGACGATGGAGTGAGCTTACCCAGAAGAAGCCTGTTCACTCTCACTTTGAAGAGATTAGGGTTGTATGCGCTCGGAAACAACAAACAGAATAATACTATAGTGGTTTTTCAGCAAGTTTTTAATATTTAGTACAGTGCGGGTTTTAATTAAAGATGTATCTAATTGATTTGTATCTTTCTATAATAAGACTTAATTCTGTCATGGTGAGATCATGGTCTAACGCGAGCTCATCTATGATAATAAGAAAAAAAAATGGTAAAACAATTTGAAGACTTATAGACTACAGTTGTACGAGATGACACATTTTGCACCGCAATAAAGTCGTAAGTTTTTATCTAACCACTACTGACCTCAATAAATTTTACTAAGTCTACTAGAACACATGCACACATGGATATACACACGCACACATATAAACATAGACAGGTTTCAACACACAGATACACATGTAAAGACGAATTCCCCGAACCGTAGGCGTGGCTGCCTTGACAGTACAGTCGTCGACACAATGTTTATCTTCACCCACGTATATGAAGATACTATTATTAGTACTAATATTTTACTACGTCTACTAGAACATAAGCACACATCGATATACACACAATATTGCACGCACACACATAAACATAGACAGGTATCAACATACCCACACACATGTAAAGACGACTTCCCCGAACCGTAGGCGTGGCTGTCTCGACAGTACAGTCGTCGACACAATGTTTATCTTCACCCACGTATATGAATATACTATTAATTTTTAATCAATATTTAATTAATTAATAAAAGTACTAATATTTTCTTCTGTACTTCTTTTTTGTGTCTTTTTGACATGTATTCTATAGTAGTTATTTAGTTATTTATGCTACAAGTGCGGAAATTAGGTGAAATTATCTTACGCACGTAATATCATATAACGTTTTACTATGCATTGTGCGAGCAAATAAAAAAATATATATTGAAAAAGTATTTTTCTTTTGATTTAGCCGGTAAGAGGCTGTTGTTGGCATTTTGTGCTTCTTGAATAACATTTATGGGGTTAAATTAATTGATTCGTCACTTGATCTAGACATTTTTAGCAGATTTACACAGATCGACTCCGAACTGATGTACTGAACATGCGCGCTCAGCATATCTACTACTGTGCATGTGCAAATAGCTGCCACGTCATATCGCAAAAGGCATGAGCATACGTACAGCCAGACATATTTAATGAATATTGAAAATTAATTTATTGATCAATATCTAAATCTAGAGTCGTTTTATGAAGTATTAGATTAAGTTGTACTTGAGTAATTTGTAAAACTTTTCTCAAATTACTTATAAAAATTCTTTGTGACGGGTTGACAACGGAGTTAAAAAAAAAACTGAAAAGTAAAAAGCACTAGTGCGAAAAAGTGACACTTTCCGCACAATTTGGCTGCTTGGAAAACACTCTTTTCGAGCACATGCATTGTACAATATTGTTACCATGTAGTTAACATAATAGTTAGTCTTTAGATTGTTGCGTTGGTCTAGTGATCACTAGCGTGAAAGCCTGTTGGCAGAGCCTGCGTTCGGTCAAGTAAAGTGTAATTATTGGGAGTTAGAATTTCCGTTAGGAACTTCTAGTAGCAGCTGGTCTGTTTTGTGGCCGGTTAGTGAAAATATTAGCCAGATGCAGCTGAACACGAGTATTTTACATAGACTCACCTGTTAATGATGTGTTGTTAATGATGTTAACAGACTTTACAAAAAACTTTTTGATGTGATTTAGTTTATGCCACTGACTTCCGAAATTAAAGTTATTTTTCACTTTGTAGTGTTTAATTTTTCATTTTTTTTTAGTTATGTTACCTACCACTACTTGCTATGTAAACAACAGTGACAGGAACTATAAGAATATCATCAACATAAAGCAGATTACATACGTATTATTGAAGCTAACTCAAAACTACCCAAGCAAAGTTAATAAAATTTATGTAGGATTACCGCTCAAGCGTCCTCTACCAAATAAAAAAAATAATTTTCTAAATTGGTCTATAATTGTTCTGTGTTATGCAGAAATCAGCCATGTCGAGAGAAGTACAAACAGCATAGTTATAAGCATTTTTGCATTATGGATGTATGGACAAGGCTGCATTTGACGGTATTTTGAAATTAGTATGACTTTTATAACTCATATTTAGCTGCAGTGGAAACGTAGACCCACGTTATCAAACAAATGAATCCACGCAACTAAAATGCGCCGCGTGCCCTTGCACAGCATGCGCCGTGGTGGGTATGCGCCTTAAGTTTCATAATAGGACTAAAGTTTCGACTTTTATCATATTCCTTGCGATGTTTAAACTAACCGTATATTTCTTTTAACTTTTAAAATAAAATTATGGAGTAAATGCTGTTGCTAACTTACGTATCCACCGTTACAGCAGTGTTTTTATACACAAAGAACCGGAATTTGCTCCCGAGGGTTGGAACTGGAGAGATACAACACATTAACTAATTAAAAAGAAAAAAAAAGATTGCAACATAAGTTTTCTTTACTCCATTTTATTCATTTAGTGCAGCAAGGAGAGTTTGTGTTTGATGTTGAGGTTTCAAAGTCATAGTCAAAACGTTTATTGTGAAATAAGTGTACATTGTTGGTGTTATGTTATGCTATTATTTATAACTAAGCAGCCTTTTACAGGCATTGCAATTAGCATTTGCCTATGCTTATCATCCTAAATTAGCATGCATTAAACAATATTATTACTTAATTATTCGCCTGGCTATTTTAATTTTAAGTCGTGGATAACAGGTTCACGGAAGTTTTTTTTTTATTATGACAGCTATAGCCGTACAGTGTCCCTGAAAGTGTTAAGAGGTAAATTGAAAGTCATGTTTGCATTAGGAATGTTTGTTTTTGGAATTATCTCTGTTTTTAGTTGATGTTCAAGGACATACATCATTGTCTTGTATTATAGTCTAGAATTAATCTAGAGCTGTTTATTTTTGAAATACCTTAAAGAAAAAATCAAATCAAGTCATTTATTCAAACTAGATTGACAATCAGTACTTTTCGATCGTCAAAATTATATAAGACAGTCCCCCAAAACGCCCGCCCTTCACTACTTCCTAGTGCTTTAGCTGGGGAGAAAAAGTGGCGCAACAAACTCCCCAGCAGTACAGTTGTCCGTTCAGTTAGAAAAAAAAAAAAAATTTTATAAAATAGTACGCAAAATAATTTCAATTATCCAATTAACAATAATCAGCTTGCCAATCACATGGTTGTATACATCGCTGTCTGTCTTCAACCAGGGAATCTAAACATCATTTTTAGTTCTATATAATAAGAAAGCGGAAGAATATGTTCTTTTTTGTCTGTTGGTTTCAACGCGCCGATCTCTGGAACTACCAGTCGGATTTGATTATTTTTGCTTCTGATAGCCTAATTTTTGAGGAAGGATATATATAATATTATATATATATATATATATATATATATATATAGGCTATTTACCATTTCAAAAGTGTAACAATGGAATTTCTTGCCCATTTTCTCCGTACAAAATTATTATATCATTTCTATTTTCTTGTATATAATTTTTGTAGAAGTGCCTTGAAATAAATTATTTGGTTTGGTTTAGACTTTAACACACCTTCCATCTTGTGCACTAGACGATCTTATGACTGCGCTACGCGTCAGTGAACGGAGTTCGCATGGCAGAATTTTGGGCTAAACATAATATTTGATTTTTCATGACCTTATTTGCTATTAAATCAAAATCTCCCCAGCAGCACAGCTGTCTGTTCAGTTAAAAAAAAATATTCTATACAACATTACGCAACACAAACATTAAATTAAATTAAATTATTTGCTATAAGTCAGTTACCAAATACAAAAAAAAGAAAAAAATCGAAAAAACTATACTCACGCAGAAATAAAAATACAAAACTAATAACGTAAGCAGAACTTTATACCTACATAAAAGCTTCCAGTAATAAAGAGCGTGCCCACTTACATATAGCCGTGTATCGAAGTAAAATAAAATATATAAAGAGTTAATTACTAACAGCAAAACAAAACCAAGGTCAGCAAGACGACCAGTCCCCTCCCATATTTGAGGGAAGGAGGCAACCCGACCCCCGACGCTACCGCAAGCAGTGACATCTAAGGGAACATGACGAACTTGCTGCCGGTTGCTCAGGCAAAATAATTATGATCAATTGTCGAGGTCACTAGCTAACCACGTATTGCAATACCACTCATAAAAAAAGAAAAACATTGAAATGAGTAGATTATGTCAATGATAAAGAAAAATAAATTAAAAATAAATTGACCTTTACAGTCGAAGAAAATAAATCATTATATAACTCATATAACCTCGATACTCTAATCAAAGAAGATGAAGGTCACTGATGCTTAACCCGTGATAATATACAGTTTGCGTGATAGATAATAATTCTACCTGTCACTTCTGAAGACCCTATTTGCCTATTTAATTGTCTGTCTATTCCCAACAAAAATACAATGGCCTCTTAATAAACTCATCATAACAAAGAGTATTCGAGCATTATAGCGATTTGTACAAACTTTCCGTTAGCGGGGTTTCACGAGGGTCAATGTTATTATTATATTAAGCCCTCTGTGGTCGAGTGTACTTGCCAACTGCGTAACAACCATTTTGATTTTCAGTATTTAATTGTGTCGTTAAGTGGTTTGTTTTTGTTAATAGTGCTTTTGTTAAAAGGGGTCGATTTGTGTGTAGGTTTTTAGAAGAGACTCATTCATTGTTTTCTCACGGGGTGCTTAAAATTTTTACGCTTCAGAACATGAAAAAGTAACCTTACGGCAACTAGTTCTTTCAGTTGCAAATTTTTGGTCAAAATGTTGCTCTAAAAATGTCACATGCAAGAGCATCTTAATGAGCTAATTACTATTCGAACGAAACTATACTATACGAACCCAGCATTTAATTCGTTGATTTTTCTGGGCAAAAGTTAAAGTCAACGTTGTTTACAGTAACTTGTTTTTTTTTTTTTTTACCTTCAGAAAGTTAACAAGAAAGTGACAGGTACCTTATTCGTGTCCATTGTTGTATTTAAAAGTAACTTTATCTTCCGGGTTCCTCATTAAATCCCGGAGGATAGCAATTTGGCTTACTGCTGTCAAAACTCTCTTAAAATCTGGGGTTTATTTATCGCGTTCGTAAATCTTGAAGGACCATACACAGTGTTGTTTTGAATCTGTTTTAGAATTTCGTTAGACTAAAACACTATAAGTAAGAAGCCGGCACCCTAATTGCGTAACACATTATCAATCGGAATCTGAATCATTTTGAAGCAAATTTCTAATCCATTGCTTCATATGCTCCAAAAATAATCTGTTCGACAACGTAAATAACGCAATTCATGTTGTTGAACTGTCAAAATGAAACAGATTCCGATTGATAATGTGTTACGCAATTGCCCCACAGGTCTACAACTAACAAGCGAGTTTCATTTTTTTTGCAAGCGATAATTTATGAACTTGTTGCTCTGTCTTGTATGGGGTCGCGGCATTATGCTGAGCGACGGCCGTTTTGCGTGAATGTGACGCATATTTTCCCCAAACTTGTTCTTTAATTATTTTATTTTGTTATTTTATTTCTTTGCGCCATGTTTATCGCAAATAAACGTATTTTCTTTCTTTCCTTTCTAACTTTACTACTTTACCTATATTTACTTCATTTAAAAGCTGTCTTAAAATAATAATATGTAAAAGTATATAAAAAAAAAGGAGAAATAATCATAGGGTATCAAAAAAGTCCGCATCGCTGTCAATAGGAAAAGTGCCCAAAAGCCTGGCAGAATATTGCCACGTTGTATGGCAATGCTTATTCTTTAACCAAAAATTAGCGAGTTTCTCTAAAATTGACAGGCCAGATGGTATGGTTGGTTAAAATACCGCCTATCATGTTGCATGTCGTGGGTTCGATACCCATCCAGGACAAACATTTGTGTGCATGAACATGTCTGTTTGTCCTGAGTCTGGGTGTAATTATCTATATAAGTATGTATTTACAAACAAAAAAAGTAGTGTATGTATCAGTTATCTGGTTTCCATAGTACAAGCTCTGTTTAGTTTGGGATCAGATGACCGTGTGTGAATAATGCCCCAAGATATTATTATTATTAATTATACACGCTACACTACACCTACAGGGCGTGCTTTAATACGCCAACTAGATCTCGCCGCATGGCTGCAGCTGTTAATTCTAGCCCAAACCCCCCGAGAGGTAAAATTAACAACTGACTTTTTTGAGTTTTTTTTTTATCTAAGATATAATTTCTTTTATATTTGATTTATGTTAGCAACAATTAAAACTAAACCTTAATTAAAATTAAACCTTAATAATTAAAGCATCGTGTAACATAAAAGTCAAGTCTAGATGTCGAAGAAATTCGAAGCAACGACTAAAAATTAAATTTTTGTTAATTGTGGCCTCCGGCCTCCCCTACTCGAAAAAATATCCCCAAGGATCAAGTCGCTAGATTGGTAACTGTGTGAATTGATATCAAAACGCCTCGTATTCGAAGTCGAGTCAGAGCTGTGGCGAAACATAGTTTCGAACATCAAATGTTTCTGGAACAATTTTGATTAAAGCGCCTGGTAAAATACCCGGTTTAAACTGAATGGGCACTATAAATAAAATCATTTTATTTCGAACAACTAAAAAGATCCATAAACAGAAACTGTTAGTAACAGGTTTGCACATAAAACACTATTGTTAGTAAATTGAAGTAAAGACGAATTAATGAGAAAACCACCCATCAACTAGACACAAAGAGAAATGGATACTAGGTCTGGTTGTTCTTCTCACTAATTGCTTTATTATGGCGGAGGAAGTGTCAGCCGCGACCGCCTTCAAGTCACTACACAGACGTGAATGGTATTGAATAATATCTAAACATGACAAATAAAAAAATAAAAACGGCCAAGTGCGAGTCGGACTCGCGCACGAAGGGTTCCGTACCATTATCTATAAATTGGCAAAAAAAATCACGTTTGTTGTATGGGAGCCCCCTTAAATATTTATTTTATTCTGTTTTTTTAGTATTTGTGTTTCCGCTATAACAGGAAACAGAAATACGTCATCTGTGAAAATTTCAACTGTCTAACTATCACGGTTTATGAGATACAGCCTGGTGACGACGGACAGCGGAGTCTTAGTAATAGCGTCCCGTTTTACCCTTTGGGTACGGAACCCTAAAAATAAATTCATTTGATGATGTTTTTTTTGGAGTCATCAAATATGAGTTTAAAAATCAGTTTTTTTTTCGTATAAACTTCACAGACATGATTGGTATCTCAACACGTTACAACAGATTTTATCAACTCAAACTTCAAGTAACAAAACTACCAGCGATCATTGACCCCAAAAAAATCACAAATCTTTTTTTATTAGATATTGATACCCATAACATCTACGGAATGTCGCTAGCTAATTTAATTTGACCCTGGTGATAAACAATATTTAATTTCTGTAAGGGCAAATTTTACAATCGTCAGATAACTTTATTTATGGAATAAATATGGCGGTTTGACAGCTTTTGTATAGAAAATATGTCAAACTGGCATATTTATTCTTCAGATAAAAGTTATATGACTATTGAAAAAGCAGCCCTAAGTTGGTTGTAAAACACTTTTACACGTCAAAAGTAATAATAATATTTTAAACTAAATGAGGTTTAGAAGACTCAATCGAAGCCAGAGTATGACCATGAGGTTTACTTTTACAAAAACAGTGCTTGTATAAATGAATGAACGCTAGCTAAGTGCTGTTCATTCATCACTCACTCTGTCGTAGTGATCTGAAATTCTGAAGTTTTGTACTATGTGAATTTTCAGGATTCCACGTGTAACGAGTAATGAGTGATAAATCACGTGTAATAAGTGATAAATCGCTTTGTATAGTTTTGTTATGAAAATGAGTATTTTCACATTTCATGAATATATCAGGCCAGTTATTATGCCCATGATGGGCCAGAGAGAGCGGGTCGATATCCATATCTACACATATTATAAATTAGAAGGGCTTGTATCTAAGTAATAACAGCCGCACGGGTCGTACGATCAGGTTAAGCTACGCTTGCCGCGGTTGGTCCATGGATGGGGGACCATCTTTACATACCAAGACCCCTCCGTGCCTCGGAAATCACGTTAAGCCGTTGGTCCCGGCTGTCATTCGTCGATCTTTGACAGTCGTTACGGGTCGTTAGAAGCCCGGAAGTCTGACAACCAGTCTTACCAAGGGGTATCGTATTACCCAGTAACATAAGCAGTCGCTCCATTTAAAATACTGGTATTCAGCTGCATCCGATTAGACTGGAAGCCGACCCCAACATAGTTGGGAAAAGGCTAGGCAGATGATGATGACATATTATAAATTTAAGTCGCTTTTTGATGCGGTTTTTAACATCATTTAGATTTCTAATACATTGATCTTTAACTTAGATATTGAGCAGTGATAGCCCAGTGGTAACAGCTACGAATTACGAGTTGTAGGTCGTGGGTTCGAAACCAGACAGGCGCTTTACTTTGTGTAAATTATTTCATCACCACTGCTCTCAAAACGGTGAACGAAAACATCGTGAAGAAACCGGCATGTCCTAGAACCAAAAATTCGAAGACATGTGACATCTACCAACCCGCACTGGGCCCGCGTGGTAGATTACGGCTCACTCCCTCTCACAGCGAGGAGGCCTGTGTCCCAGCAATATCGATGTTTCGTCATGTCACCATTGCACCATTTGCACCGGTGCGAAGCATGGCGGGTTACAAGTTCATACGTAATTTCATGTTTATTTATTCAGACGAAATATTGAACATGATTTGAAGAGTACCAATTTTTTCGAACACCATTTGTTGGGAAGCAAAAATACCGCATTATTATGGAACGATGCTTCTGCAAAAGCTAACCTATTCCAAAAGGCCATCGTTCTAGTATACAGACATGAGACAGTTTTGCGAATTAATTTTGTAACACCAAATTACCTATTTCTTGTCTAGCTAAATCATCGTCTGCCTAGTCTTTTCCCAACCATGGAGCGACTGCCTATCTGACCTCCACAACCCAGTTACTCGGTGACACGATACCTCTTGTCACTGTTGACTCAGACTTTCGGGCTTCTGACGACCCGTAGCGACTGTCGAAGATCCACGAATGATAGCCGGGACCAACGGCTTAGTGTGCTTTCCGAGGCACGAAGGGATCTCGATATATAAAGATGGTCATCCATGCACGGACCTACCGTGTCAATTTCAATTAATTTATTTATGTCTAGGTAAATAAATTATGAAAATGGTCTCATTAAAAGTCATTAGATGATTAAAATAGTATTTTTTAAATACATAAGTAGATTTAATTTCATGCTATAAATAAATAAACACGTTAAATTATAGCAACAAACAGGAAACCTGACAATCAATAAAAAGACTTACTAACCGCAATATCCTATCTCTTCTTTATATATAGAATCCCCGGTCCACAAATAAATTTTCAAGGTTCGATGAAATATACGCGGTATCGATGTACCAGGAAACGGAAGCAAGGTCGGAGCCTGCGCGGGACACGATCATGACCTAGTCCCGGGTCAAGATCACACGGGATGAGTGGAAGGGGAAGGGGGCTGGCGGAAGTGCGCGCGCCATGTTGGCGCATAGTGAATGAATTTCAAAGTGACTCCTTTCCGCTGTTAGGATGTTATTTCCTGAATAGTTTGTTGCAGTTTTATGTGTGTATGTAGGTCGAAAATTATAAACGTATGGTTGAAGTACATTAAATATTTATAACAATCTACGAAATATAAATCTCGCCTTGAACGAGAAGCATTAGTTTACCAAAACCACATTTTTTTCTAACATCTGGTAAAATTAGTCAATAACAATTAATTATGTATAAATATTTGCATTGATACTGCGATTAGCTCAAGCCAACGCGAGGCTCCATTGAGACCTGGTCCCGGGTCAAGATCAATTGGAAGGGGTCGGATTTGACTGTAAAAGGCGTGGGCGAGTCGCTTTGAATGAATTTCAAAGTGGTTAATTTAGGCCGTTTGGATGTTATTTCCCGATTTTTATGTTGTTGTTCTATGTGCGTGTCTGCTGGTGAGGAAATATATTTTGTGACATTTACAATTATCGTTTTATTAGAGCCGTTCTAAAAAAAAACATAAAAAAATCTTGCGTTGACTAGAAGAATTAAATAAAACCACCATTTCTTCTAACACCTGGTAAAATAAATCAATCATAATTAACTATGCATCAATATTTGTATTAATACTGCGAATATCTCGAGCCCGAGCGGGACTCGATTGCGACTTAGTCCCTGGTTAAGATCAAACGGAAGGCATCGGATGTGAACATAAATGGCGTGCGCACGCCGCGTAGAGAATGAATTTCAAAGTGATTTGTTTCCGTTGTTTAGATGTTATTTCCTGTATTGCAGTTCTATACATGTGTACGTTGGTAGGAAACCATTTATTTATGTTTAGAAAATGTATTTATCAGTCATTCTCGCCTTGATGAGGCAGCGAGGACATAGTAGGTAATCAATCATCAATTAATTATGAATTGAAATTATGTATTGTAAAAGCTTTGAAATCCTTATTTGATGGACCTGTTAAATATATTGGAATTACACGAAACACTGACTGGTTTCAGAAACCTCGGTAAAATTGACACTTACAGACAATCATAAAATAATGATATTTGAAAGAACTTGGAAACAAAACATATTTGGCTATGGGTTTGGGTGGCTAAAGTGGATTGGGTACCTTCACTATGGAAGAACTATATCCCATGCCTGACCAATGTTATATAAAGATATTTCAAAATAACGCAGAAAGAAAATTTCTCCGGTACTTTACAAAGTCGACGTCGTAGAGAAACATAACAACCTTTGAAACATTAACATAGTCTTACCAATTATCGATAGCAACAGAAAATCCCCAAGCATATGACGTAACTAATATCCCTGTCCGACTTCGTTACATAAGAAGCTGTACAGAGTAAAATGGAAATATCCAAGCTTTACTTCCCCACAAGGGGATTACCTGGTATGCTAATGAGACAGTCCAATATTTAATGACTGCCAATATACCGAAGTATTACCGGTTGGGTATTATGACATGTTGAAGGTAAAATCTTCTTTGTTCTGGTTTGAGCTTGGCTTTATCATTCCTAAAATCAAAGTTAAGGAGGAAGCGTCAGGATAGCCCGCAAAATTCAAATTTTCCTCCGTTTTTTTTTTGCAATTTGCAAGTCAGTATTAAGTTGTATGTTAAATAAATTATGAATTGCGGCCGTAACAAATATGTTTTAACAGAATTATATACAATAGAATCAGTAATACAACTCCTTAAGTTAGTATAATCTTAAAATGTCAAGATTTCATGAAATAGTCATTTTTTGGGATTACCTGGTCTTAAAGAGTTGTATTAATCACTTTAATGATTCTAATTATGTAAATAGATACTTGTTACGACCGCAAATTATAATTTGATCAACGTACAATATAATACCGACTTGTAAATTGCAAGAAACCTAAGAAAATTTGAATTTCGCGGGCTACCCTGACGCTTCCCCTTAAAGCTTTTATTTTATTTTGATTCTTAAATTGGTATTTCAAGTAACGACAGACACTACGGCAGTTGTCCCCAAAAAAAAAGCCAACCAAATATTTTTTTTTATTTTCTTATCATATTTAGACAACGATAGCTGAGGAGCTCGTGGCTAAATAATAACAGCCGCTCGGGTCGATCCATCAGGTTAAGCTACGCTTGCCGGAGTTGGTCTATGGATGGGTGACCATCTTTTCATACCGAGACTTCTCCGTGCCTCGGAAAGCACGTTAAGCCGTTGGTCCCGGCTTTCGTTCGTGGATCTTTGATAGTCGTTACGGGTCGTCAGAAGCCCAAAAGTCTGACAACCAGTCTTACCAAGGGGTATCGTATTACCCAGTAACTGGGTTGTGGAGATCAGATAGGCAGTCGCTCCATGAAAAATACTAGGATTCAGCTGCATCCGGTTAGACTGGAAGCCGACCCCAACATAGTTGGGAAAAGGCTAGGCAGATTGATTGATTGATTTAGACAACGATACCCGTATCGTCGGAAAAAATTCGCTAGCTAATTTAATTTGACCCTGTATATAGTAGAACAGTGCAGAAAAGCAATGTTTATTTCTATCGCATCCCCACTAAGTTTCAATTCAGTCAATAAAAAAAAAATGGAAAGCAAAAAAATGGATTGGATGGAAGTGGTACCTCCATTGTAAAAACTCACAAATAAAATATTACGTAGTGTAGAAAAACAAATGAAGGTAAGAAATTAATATTGGTTCGGCAATTGTTTTGTTTTTGCTCTGTGTTTGGAGTAAAGGGGTGAATGCTCCAGTTATGTTCTCCAGTTTTATGAAATATGTTAATGCGAAGTTCTTGTAAACACAGGTGGGCAATATCGGAAAGCTCAGAAGTGGTGGCACTTTTTACTTTATTGTGACTTGTGGGACTATTAACTTCGGTAAAAAATTGTTTTTCTTTTGAGGGAAATAAAGTATCTAAATATTGTTTTTGTTAAGGGTAATAAAAAATAAATTTTAGGTAATAGAAAAATCAAATGTTTAATTTAGTCAAATATTTAATTTCATAAGGAGCTCGTGGCTAAGTAAAAACAGCCACACGGGTCGATCCATCAGGTTAAGCTACGCTTGCCGAGGTTGGTCTGTGGATGGGTGATCATCTTTACATACCGAGACTCCTCCGTGCCTCGGAAAGCACGTTAAGCTGTTGGTCTCGGCTGTCATTCGTGGATCTTTGACAGTCGTTACGGGTCGTCAGAAGCCTGAAAGTCTGACAACCAGTCTTACCAAGGGGTATCGTGTTACCCAGTAACTGGGTTGTGGAGGTCAGATAGGCAGTCGCTCCATGTAAAATACTCGTATTCAGCTGCATCCAGTTAGACTGGAAGTCGACCCCAACATAGTTGGGAAAAGGCTAGGCACATTGATTGATTTAATTTCATAAGGTTTTGTATTTCATTATAATCTATGGAATTGATTTGCCATAAAAAAATAAAAATACGAGTGAATTAATTTCCAGACATTATAACGAAAAATATGTATATATATCTGAGAAACACGACTCAATTTCGACCACAGGGTTAATAAAGAAATTAAAGTCTAATAAAAAATAAACGTTCCAATTTACTTTTCCAGTAAGTCGATTTTTACGATATTTACTTGAAGCAATAAACGGCAAAAAATATTTGAAGCCTAGAATAATTTTCATAAAAAAACTGTTTAATTTTGTTAGCTTTCAACCTCTTTCAATATGATAACCAAAGATTATTCACCTTAAGTCATGGAACGTAAAAAAAGACATCAATTTTTAAAACAAAACACCATATTGTTTGGTAGTCCTGAAACTCTATAAAAAGATTGAAAATTTTATGAAAATTGGTCATCAGTCCAATGTTTCACGTCACTGGGAACACTGGAGCTATAAGAAATTGGATTTTTTGGGTTGTCTCAGCGTACTATCGCTCTACAACTTCATCTGAGCCAGTCTTGTACGTCGAAGGTATAAAATAAGTTCAGGGAGACTGGAAACTTAGCCCGGAGACCAGGATCTGGACGACAGCGATGTACTTCGGTGAGAGATGACTGATTTATTGTCACCTCTTCTCTCCGAAATCGGCAAGTGATTTCAGTTTATTGCTCGCGAGTGTATAATAGGAGTATAGAAGATAAAACCATGAGTCATGTTCATGTCATCATTTCTATAGGTAATTATATTTTCTAGTACTCCTTTGTATTGGATGACTGACGTTGATTAATAATTTTAGAAGTAATGCACCGACAATTATGTTCGTATTTTATTTGAGTACTTGAAGAGTCTCAATAGGTTTATAAATCGAATGATTGACGACGCCATTCAATACTTTTGTTTAGGCATTGTAATTTTAATGTAATTAATCATTTTGCAAATCAAACAACTCTTTCGTGAAAATGTGTTAGGCATTTTTGATAATTTAATAATTGTAAAATTTTCTTTAAAGAGAGTCTACTAAGCTATAATATTTTAAGTTTTAAAACTGGCATGACTTAAACAAATAGTTTTTAATACTTTTTGGTTTAAACATTATAATGACAATATGAACTATAAAAAGTACGTATACCCATAGCTTTCTATCTCTCAGAAATACGTTCTTCTTTTGTCTGTATAATATATAATGTTGCCACTGTTGGGACACAGGACTCCTCTCTGTGAGAGGGATCGGTCCGTAATCCACCACGAGGGCCTAATGCGAGTTAGTAGATGTCACATATCTTCGATGTTTTGGTTCTAGGACATGCCGGTTTCCTCGCGATATTTTCCTTCACCTTTTTGAGAGCAGTGGTGACGAAATTAAATACACAAAGAAAGGTGCCTGTCTGGGTTCGAACTCACGACCTACAAGTTCGTAAGTCGGGGCCGATACCACTGGGCCACCACTGCTCCTTCAGACAGTGAGGAGCGTCAGAACAAAAACCGATAAATCGCATTTTGACATTTTTTTTTTATGATGCCAATTGGTTGTTCTCGTACATATCTTGCTCTATGGTTAATGTAACCTGGTCGAAAACCGATAAATCCTCTCTAAATCCGTCCGCGAAATAACCGATAATTACATCAATCGTACTAAACAACGATGGCGATCGGATCAGATACCGATATATCCCTAACATTATCCAGTTGGTTTGGTCAATAACCGATATATCCATTTTCTTTTTTTTTATAACTCAACAGGTACCACAGTCGCGAAGGCAGAATTTAGGTTTCCAAACAGTGATGCTAACACAAATAAATTGATAGATTTCGTTTAACTCTAAATTAGAAAACCATGAACTTGGCCATATTTTTACATTTTTCCACAAAAAACACAAATGTTATTTATCGGTTTTTGTTCTGACGCTCCTCTTCTGATTTTGCCTGTGATTGAAGTAAATAAACAATTGCGTTAGTTCTGAAACTCTTTTGTATGTTATGTATTACAAAACCCTGACCGCACTGAAGTGAATCGCGCGCAGGACGCGGGACGCGACTGCGCGCTTCGATTGTTTTAAGGCGACGATAATCGACTTTTAATGATTTTAAACTGAAGATCACGTCTAAACGAGTAGTGTTAATGATTTCGAAAAAATATATGTTAAATTAGAGCATTTTATTAATAACTTAATATGTGAATATTTTAGATTATGTTTATATTACATAGTGTAATTAATTTGTAAATTTATGTCTGATAAAAAACTGAGAATCACGCAAAAACTATCAAGCGTATTTTTATGAAACCTTCACCATTTTGAAGATAATTTAATTATTTATCTTTAAGTTTACGTTTTTTTTTTATTAATGTATCTTTTGTTTTATGTACATAATAAATTAATAATGCGTATGCGGGACAGCGCTCCTTGATGGGCTAGTCCTATTACTGACTGGACGTAAGACGCGTTGCGAGAGCTCAACACAGAACACGCAAGCGAACCACTCAAGGCCATTAGCATATATCAGCGTCTTAATTATATAGTTAGACACGCGACTATTCGCGCCAGTTTGTACAATTCGGTGCAAGCGGATTTCGTCCCGCATCCCGCCCGGGATGCACTTCGGTTTGGCCAGAGCTACCCACACGCACAGATATTAACTCCAGGGTTGCATTCTGAAAAAGTCTTAATAATTGACCGAGCGAGCGAAGCGTCTCTGCTTCAAGTCTGGCAAAATTTGCTTTCGTCTGTCAGTTTGTTGCTACTCCTCCAAAGGTCGGATTTTACCACCGATCTGGACGAAACTTGGTATACAGGTTTTACGAATTTTGTTGTCGTCGGAGATTTTTGATTGGAGGGGTACTTTCTCTAAAAAGGGGTAAAAAGAGGGCTAATGGATATCTCCGCCTTATGAGATACAATTTCGAAGGTTCTTTTTTATTTGAAAGGTATTTTAATTTGCTCTCATAAAAAATGGTGAAGATCTGAAGAAAAAAAAAAAAAAAAAACATGATAAATATCCCGTTTTAAATAACTTTAGTGGTTTAGTAATTGTTGCAAAAAAGTTTGTGCTCGCGAGGTCTATAGTTCGCAGAACTGCTAAATGATAAATGATAAATGATAAATGATTTTTATTTCTGTAAGTAGGTTTGTACAAACACTTTTACAAGTCAATATTTTTTTTAAACTAGATGAGGTCGGCGTTTCCTATCTGACTACTCTGAGAAGAAAGGCCGAAACAAACTCAGAGGTCACAGTCTCTTATAAAGTCCAGACATAATCTTGGTCACTTCATGTGAAGACCATGTAGATTGGTGTCTGAAATGGTCTTTTGAGGAAAGAACCACACAGATTGAGAGGACCTGTCCAGTCAGTGCACGCATTTGTCAGTAATCGCGCAGCTCAACTAGCTCAACGATTCGACGAACAATACCAAAGAAAGGACATTGGGGTAGGCCGCATAGATTACTCAAACTGCCAGACCATGATTAAAAATAACTGAGAGAAAAAATAAAACAAACAAAAAAAAAAAAGCAATGACCTACATAGTCTTCACATTCACAATAAAGTAAAATAATATAATACTTACAAGTTGCTAGTTGCAGCTAGTTTGTATTCAACCTCTAATCTTAAGAATATATCTTCCAAACTTATTTTATTATTTTTATCTTAAGAAGATGAGCGTAGTCTGTTAGTCCCGGAACTGTTTTGTATGAGTGGGAAACATAATTTCTTCGAACCCCGTTAAACTGAACAACAAGTGATATTAGATAACAATATAAAACTTAAACTGTTTAAAACAGTTTAAGTATAGAGTAGGTATTAGGCAGTTATCCTGGCGAGGAAGCGACTAACGATCGGCTATTTTCTCGCTCAAGAAACGTACAATACATTCCGTGTAAACAAAAGAGATGCATATATTAATAGTTGATCGCTGACTGTTAACACTGCCGGCGAGGAATCGCTCCACTGGTTAGTCACTGAGCGACAAGAGCTATCAAAGATAATACTCGCTCAGCGATGCTCGCTTGGCGGTCAGAGCTCACGCTGAGAGACCAACCAGCGGCCATTTCTGCCTAAAGTGCGGATCTGAGTGCACATAATTATGAATTCAGAACAATTACTAGAGCTATCATTGTTTTAGTAGAGATGAGTTTGAATATTTACATGCTTTTGTCGCCCCCTGTGGGACTAACTGCCCCGAGCGAGTGGTGCGAGTAATCGCCCGTCGCAATCGGACACTCGCTGATAGCCCAGCGACAAAGCTATCGGAACTATACACTTGCTGCTCCCCAACTCGTTTTCAGTTGCTAGTTCTACTCGCTACTCGTTCATCGCCGGCGGTGGGAAAACTGCCTTAATGCCGCGCGTACACCCGACTGTGATTAATGATGTGTACCTAGCCTATATCTCGGAAGGTTCGTTAATGAATATTCCGCTTCATACAACGCGATCTTGGCGTTTTTATTAATTAATTCATTTCTTTTGGATAGCATAATACATGTAGATAAACGTGATCAGAAGTAGTTAAGGTTAAATAGTAATTAAAGTTTGGACTTAGATCGTAGTGACTGATGTGTTCGTTTGTTTGTCGAAGGATGTACTGACTCGCACAACGATCGCAGAATTTAATCAAAATATTTGGTATATATTATGTGTCAGAATGATATGACCCATAGACTATCAAACTGAATAACTTTCTCCATGGAACCAACATCGTAATCGTGACAAAATTTGGGTCGAGTACGTATTGAAGTTTTGTATGGGACACTTGATATTTTTTTCGCGATTACGACCTCACCTATCTGATACCTGCTGTATAGAGAGATTTAAAAGAAAAACATAAAAAATTCAGTCAGAAAGTAAAGAAGAGTACCTGCACTTTGGTCTTAGTAGATCAACGCCATATGCACATATGTACACTCACTCATAAGTGGCCGTTCACACAGAAAGTACATTTTTATCGCGTTTAAAAAAGAATTATGGGTAATTGAAATAAAGTTGATTATTTATTTATAAAGGTACACCAACAGCTTCTGTATACAAAATATCAATTAACAGTAGGTATTATGACAGTATTGGGCTTATACCGTTGCCAATAACAGGTGAACCAACATTCTCAAATACAGCGATAACCTAAGTTAAAAAAGAAATGTATAAAAATTAAGTGGTATATTATTGTTTAACACTGAGCGCGTTAGATCAGCTCTTAGGCATTCTCATTTAAAAAACCGACCAAGTGCGTGTCCGACCACGCACAATGAAGGCTTCCGTAGTTGGGATGAATTTATCACAAGAAAAAACTTAACATTGCAGTTGAAAAACATGTTCTTCCATACATTCCAACTGCAAATGTAAGTTGGTACGCACAATATTGAGAGATTTACCATGTTGTTTTGAGACCATAGACTTCTTATAGGTTTTACTGTAATCTATAGGTTTATAAGTATTTTCTGTTTTTAGATATGGGGGGGGGGGGGATGGTCAATTTTCGTTTATTTTCTTAAATAACTTTAAAACAGGTTATTTTAAAATTATAATATATATATATATATATATATATATATATATTGAGACTCTCACAGTAAACTCTTTCATTTGATACATCGCACGGTACAGTTTGCAAAACATTTTTTTATTTTCTTATATGCCCCTCAAAATTTACCTCCATATTCAAAATTTGTTAATGTATACTATACGTACATTACACGTCCGTGTTTGGATTACAGAACTACATACGTGTACCAAATTTCAACTTAATCGGTCCATTATATTCGGAGCAAAATTGCTGTGATAGACGGACAGACAGACATACACATGAGTGATCCTATAAGGGTTCCGTTTTTTCCTTTGAGGTACGGCACCCTAAAAAGAAGTGAAATGAAAATTAACCTTATTCCAATGACCTGACTCTTTTTTAAACCTGATAAAAATGTACTCTCCGCTCCTAGCTGGTCTGTGTGAAGAGACACAGTATTTCAGGTTGTGCCAAATGCCAACATAAAATAAATCAAAGTCAAAAGTCGTTTATTCAAACTAGGCTGAGAATCAGCACTTTTTGAACGTCAAAATTACATAAGACAGTCCCCCAAAACGCCCGCCCTTCACCACTTCCTAGTGCTTTAGCTGGGGAGAAGAAGTGGCGCAACAAACTCCCCAGCAGCACAGCTGTCTGTTCAGTTCAAAAAATAGAATCTATATAGCACTGCGCATAATAATTTAGGTACATTACGCAACACAAAACATTAAATTAAATTATTTGCTATAAGTAAGCTAGCACACGCCAATATACCAAAAAAATAAAATTGAAAACTCAAGCAGAAATAAAAATACAAAACTAAAAACGTAAGCAGAACTTTATACCTAAATAAAGGCCGCCAGTAATAAAGGATGTGCCCACTTACATATATGAAGATTGTATATGAAACTAGGACCATCGAAGTAAAATAAACAAAGTTAATTACTAATAACAAAACAAAACTAAGGACAGCAAGACGACCAGTCACCACAAGCAGCACTCGTTCACGAGCATAACGCAGAGTTCAGCCATCACCCCCCTCGCCATATTTGAGGGAAGGAGGCAACCCGACCCCCGACGCTACCGCAAGCAATGACATCTAAGGGAGCATGACGAACTTGCTGCCGGATGCTCAGGCAAGAATAATATGATCAATTGTCGAAGTCACTAGCTAACCACATATTGCAATACCACTCATAAAAAAACATTGTAATGAGTAGATTTTGTCAATGATAAATACAAATAAAATGAAAATAAATTGACTTTTACAGTCAAAGAAAATAAATAATTATATGAACTCATATAACCTGTCAGAAGATAAGCTAATTCTGGAGAAAGAACATAAACATTGTCTTGAGTTAATCACAGCGACCAACTATTCTTATCGTTTAAGTAGTCGTTGATAGAATAGTATGCCTTCGAACAAAGGTTAGATTTTACTTTAGCTTTAAACGCATTGAAGGGCAAATCTAGCAAGGAAGAGGTGAACTTTTAAAAAAAATGATATACCAAGCCCAACAAATGAGTTATGAACCTTATGAAGCCGGTGAGATACTGCTTATAATTAAGTAGTCATCAATAATGGTTCAAGCAAAGTTTGTTATAATTTGTTAATCGTCTCTTAATCCCTAAAATAATAGCTAAAGAAAATTGCAGATTAAACTTGATTATTGAAAATTAATCGTCACCTAATCCTCTAATAAATTTCTATGGACACGCTATAATTTGTGGATCAGAATCATTTCAAAACATTTATTAACATGAACTTTCAAATTATTAATTTTATTCACATTACACATCGTGGTAAGCCAAGTAAAAAGTTTAATTTGTAAACATTTTGTAAATAAAATTTTCAACGAGTCTGTAATTTTTCGAATGCATTTGAACGTTTAAAAAGTTTTACCAAAAGTCAATATGAAAATGAAATTTGTTTCATTCCATTTAAATTGTTTTCTTTTTTAAAGAACTTTTTACATTGCTACCTATTGCTTTTTGGAACAAAGTACATTAACGCGGATTGTGGTAGGAATAAACTGGCAGAAAATGTGACGTAACGAAAAAGTTTTATGCGGCTGTTGACCCCCATGTTTTTAGGGTTCCGTACCTCAAAAGGAAAAAACGGAACCATTATAGGATCACTTGTGTGTCTGCCTATCTGTCTGTTTGTCAGTCCATCTGTCACACCCAATTTGCTCCGAATCTAATGGACTGATTAATTTCTATGACCCAGACACGGACATGTGTCATAAATAATTGAATTTTGAATAGGAAGTTCACTTTTAAGGGCGAATAAGAAAATTTAAAAAATAGTTTTGCAAACTGTACCGTGTGACATATCAAATGAAAAGGTTTACTGTAAGGCTCTCAAATAGATTTTTTATAATTTTAAAATAAATTGTTATAAAGTCATTTAAGAAAATAGTCGAAAATTTACCGTTCCCCCCTTATTTCCGAAACTGCTGAGCCTAACATTAAAAAAAAAATACGGAAAATAGTTCCATACATATTTAGGTATGGAACTATTTTCTGTATTTTTTTTTTAAACCTATAAGAAGTCTTAGGTCTTAAAAAAACATGACAAATCTCTTAATATTGTGCGTACAAACTTACATTTGCAGATGATTTTCAACTACAATCTTAAGATTGTTCTTGAGATAAATTGATCCCAACTACGGAACTCATCATTGTGCGTGGTCCGAAACGCACTTAGCCGGATTTTTTTTTTAATACAAAAACAAAACCTTTTGACACTTGCAACTTGGGACCATACTAGATGGCTCTGTATTAATACATAATATAGAGCGAAAGGAACTTCGCTAACCAGGTGTCCCATGACGCCTCCCGATTTATTTTCTTTTTCGTATTGAATTATTTCAGCGTCATGTAAGTTCAAGTTCTACGGGGTAATTGCGTAATACACATAATTATGTACAATTACAGTGCTTTCATATTGACCCATCAACAACATTCATTTCACCATTTACGTTGTTGAGCAGACGAATTTCTCAAAGATATGAAGCAATGGATTAGCAATTTCCTTCACAATCCTTCGGATGGTGATTGAAAGTGTGTTACGTAACTGGGGTGCTGGTATTTTATTGACTCTTGTAAGGCGTGGGTATGATTATCGTAGTTATGGGCGCATCATGTCCGAAGCATCATGGATGCCCCGCTCAATTTTGCTGACTGGCTTATTTATTAGCTATGGATGAGTTTTTTCTTATACACTCGCGAGCAATAAACTGGAATCGCGTCGTCGCGCGTTGCTCAAAACAAATTTATAGAATTTTAGTGGAATTAACTATAGATTGTGGTATATCATTTGAAAGGTAATTTTATAAGCTTTCAAATAATGTCAAAAAGATTTAAAATTAATTTAATTTTCTACCTAAATTTAGAGAAATATTGCAATAGATCGAAGTTGGACGTTTAAATGAATAGGAAGTAATATATTCACAATTTATGTTATTTACCCCTCAATATTTTGTGTTATCCCCCCTGGCCCTAATGACTGAATGTAAACGGTTTTTCATTGTCCGAATGAGTTTTCTGATGGAATCCTGTGGGATTTACTGCCACTCTTCGACTAAAGCAGTTTTCAGGTCTTTTATCGACGCCTGAACTGGACATCTTCCTCATACCCGCCTTTTCAGCTCGGTCCCACATGTTCAATCGGATCCATACCACAATCAGCATACCACAATCAGTTCATTGCACAGACATTGTAAAGAATTGTTTTGAGCAACGCGCGATGAAGTGACTCCAGTTTATTGCTCGCGAGTGTAGTTCGCACTGACACTTAAAATAACTATTTTGATGTCAGTTTATGTGAATTCAAATTGTGTTTCACAATATTAAAATCGTTCTGAGGTCAATGTTGTCTACTCGTCTAAGTCTTATTGGAATTAGATTTATTAGAACAAGCTTCTGCCTGCGACTTTGTCCGCGTGAAATATCTTGTTTCTCCGACCTACCCCGTCGCATCGTATCACCGTCCTGTCCGCGCTATTACTTCGTTATTGCTTAGCGTTCTGTCTGACTTCTTTTTCTTTTTGCTCGATTCCTAAGTGTCCTAGCGTGATGTTAATAAAATTGGACTATCAAAATACAAAAATATTTTTTCAAATCCGACTGGTAGTTCCAGAGAAAGAAAGAGAAAAAAAAAACTACAGCTTTCTTATTATTATAGATTTGAAAAAGCGAAGACGTTCTTTTTCCGCCTGTTTTATCCTTGGAGCGTTGTAATATATTTTAATTTTTCATCTGTAACAATTAAAATATATTACGTCGTCTCATTTTGAATGTAGGTTCTTACCTACATCGTTTTATGATCGATTTTACTATGAAAGAAGGTAATTACGTCCTGTCAAAATGATTAATAATTTTTCTTCGCATTTTTTAAGAAAATTGAAAACATTTTTTTAATATAGTTTATTTACATTTAACTAAAGTATGTAGGTACCATTTTGTTCGATAACTTTTTGCCATCTTGTAGGTAGGGACATGATCCCATTGCTATAAAAATTTTGGGACTTCTGGTCAAAATACCGCGACAAGTGGTTTTGGCAGTCCTCTCGTGATGTTAACCTGACACTGCCTAAAGAATTCTGAAGAGACCGAAACAGGTGGAAATCTGAAGGTGCAAGGTCAGGACTATACGGCGGATGCATTAACACCTCCCAGCCAAACTCTCTTAATTTTTGCTGAGTGGCTAAAGATGTGTGAGGTCTAGCGTTATCATGATGAAAAACCACACCCCTTCTGTTGATTAATTCCGGCCGCTTTCTCTCAACTTCTTGCTTTAATCTCATCAGTCGTTCGCAGTAGAGTTCAGAATCGATGGTTCTGCCTGGTGGTAACAGCTCATAATGAATAATGCCCTTCCAATCCCACCACACACACAGCATCACCTTGTTGCGAGTTAACCCGGGTTTCGCCACAGTCTGTGAAGCCTGACCGGCCTTTGACCAAGACCTTTTTCGCACGTTCTTGTCATACGTGATCCACTTTTCATCACCAGTTATCAGCTTCTTCAAAAATGGTTCGGTTTCATTACGTCGTAATAAAGAATCACAAATTAGTACACGGTTCATTAGGTTTCTTTCAGTGAGCTCGTGAGGTACCCAAATGTCGAGCTTTTTTGTTTACCCAGTTTTTTTCAAATGCGACAAAACTGTTTTGTGGTCAATTTCCAGTTCTTCAGCTACGTCGTAACTACTGATATGCCGATCTTGCTCCACTTTTTCAAAAATGGCATCCATTTTATCCGTAATAGGGCGACCAGAGCGACGTGCATCTTTGACATCAAAATTTCCGGATTGAAAACGCTTAAACCAAATTTGTGCTACTCTCACAGACTAGGTCACTAGGTCCATAAACATCGCAAATTTTTTTCGAGGCTTGCGTTGCATTTTTACCTTTTTTGTAGTAAAATTTTAAAATGTATCGAATTTCATCATTAGATTTACTCATTTTGACGCTACGAAAAACAAATGAAAATCACACATTTTCCTAATTTGAATTTGGAATTATGTTCTTTAAAATTTAAACTTTCAATGATACTAAAACCAGCCAGATACAAATAATATAGCCAAAGAGATTTTATTACAAGTTCATACATACTATAATGCGAAAAGACTTTTTCCCCAACCTCATATTTCACCTATCGCTTGTTACTTTGTAATGATACAAGATATCATATTTTCTGCAAAACATCCTCATAAAATTACCTCCATCATCATAATGTTTTATTCAAAGAAGATTCTCGATAAAAACGTTATTGATCTCGGTTCTCATACAAAAGCGAGGTTCTGTTCAAACATCCTTCAGCGTACCGAATAATGCCATTGAAAAGGAGTAGGTCAAGATCGTGCCCGCATCCGCACCCGGGCGGGCAAGCGACCCGTTTTCGGTCATGACCAACATCATGAAACACGCCCACTTTTTATGACGGGCATTTATAATTCCCGGACATGGAAACCTTTTTTATCACCCCCTGTTCAATCGTGACAGCTTAATTTTATGTTGCCATAAAAACGTTTTGTGTTTTTTTTAGGGTTCCGTACCTCAAAAGGAAAAACGAAACTCTTATAGGATCAGTCGTGTGTCTGTCTGTCTGTCCGTCTGTGACAGCCAATTAGCTCCGCATCTAATGGACCGATTAAAAATACGATTGAATTTATTACATTTGGTACTCATATGAGTTTCTGTGACTCAAACACGGATGTATAAAGGAATTTTGAATATGGGTTTACTTTTGGGGGGCAAATAAGGAAATAAAAATAAAAGTTTTGCAAACTGTAGGTACCGTGTCAACTGAAAGGGCTAACTGTGAGGGTCTCAAATAGATTTTTCTTTTTATAATTTTAAAATATTTTTTTAAAGTTATTTAAGAAAAAACTTTTTAGCAAAAAATAAAACCGACTTCTAAAACAAAACACTACAAAGTGAAAAATAACTTTAATTTCGGAAGTCGGTGTCTTTGGTTTTGTATTTTCGTTTTTTGCCACCGACTTCCGAATTAAAGTTATTTTTCACTTTGTAGTGTTTTGTTTTAGAAGTCGGTTTTATTTTTTGCTAAAAAGTTTTTATTTTTCACTTTTTAGTTGTGGTACCTACCCCACACAAATTCGAATACATAATTGAGCACAATAATTGTAGATATAGCCATGTAAATAACAGTGATAGGAAGTTATTAAAACACCATCACAACATCCATATAAAATAAGTGGGAAATATACGCATTATTGAAGCTAACTCAAAAACTCCTCGAGCAAAGTTAATAAAATTTATATGGGACCACCTCGGAAGTATAACCTTTCAAACAAAAAAAGAATTTTCCAAATCGGTCCATCCGTATTTGAGTAATCGCGTAACAAACATACAAAAAAAAAAAAAAAAAATACAGACGAATTGATAACCTCCTCCTTTTGGAAGTCGGTTAAAAATAGACAGAAATTGATCATTCCTCCCCTTATCTCACTCCTGAGCCTAAAATTAAAAAAAAAAAAAAACAATATAGAAAATAGTTCTATACCTGTAGATTACAGGAAAACCTATAAGATGTCTATGGTCTTAAACAACAAACTTACATTAGCTGTTGGAATGTATAGGCGAACATGTTATTCAAGTGCAATGTTAAATTTGCTCTTGGGATAAATTCATACCAACTACGGAACCCTTTATTATGCGTGGTCCGACACGCACTTGGCCAGTTTTTTTCGGTGTTTTTGAAAGTGGTTTCAAGTGTTATTCGAAGTACCTTGCTTAAAATAAAACATTTCAGGTTTTCTATTAATTGTTATTAAAACATGTTCTCCCATACATTCCAACTGCAAATGTAAGTTTGTATGCACAATATTGAGAGATTTACCATGTTGTTTTAAGACCATAGACTTCTTAAAAGTTTTCCTGTAATCGATACATAAAGAACTATTTTCTGATTTTTTTTTTCAAAATTTTAGGCTCAGTATTTTCGGAGATTAGGGGGGAATAGTCAACTTTCGTATATTTTCTTTAATAACTTTAAAAAAAATATATAAAATATGTATTTGAGGCCCTTACAGTAAGCCCTTTCATTTGACATGTCACGGTACAGTTTCCATTTTTTTTAAATTAATTTTCTTATTTGCCTCCCAAAACTGATCCCCATATTAAAATTAATTTATTTACGTTACACTTCCGTGTTTGGGTCACAGATAGGTGTACCAAATTTCAACTTAATCGGTCTATTAGATTCGGAGCAAATTGGCTGTGTGTGACAGAGAGACGGACACACGAGTGATCCTATAAGGGTTCCGTTTTTTCCTTTAGAGGTACGAAACCCTAAAAATGATTTAATTTTATTAGCATTGCTGCACCACACCTTCAAAATGCCTAAACAAGTCATATTGTGCAGTAACCTTGACTTTTCCCAGTAGTTTTCACGACCAGCTAATATCCAATACCTGTTGCCATTGACAATGCCCGGACTAGGTCACGATCACGCTCCAGCCAGGTGACCCGGTTATCGGTCATGATCAACTTTGCACTGGAGACTGAAGCGTTTGGTTCAGCTATTGATATGCTAGTGAAAGTGATATGGATTGAGTATTGCTCGTAGCAAAGGCTGTTTGGAGCTGTCTGCACGCCTTTTCATTTGTGATGTGTAGCATCTTTCCTCTCGCTTGCCTGCAATCTGTGGGAGTGATTTAGTGAAAAGGGACGGAAGTGTGTAACAGGAAACCGGGGAGGCGCGCGCTATTTGATTTGACCAATGAGCGCACGCGTTGCAAGAGTTGGCCGTCAGATGGTACCAACCCAAACAGATGTCAAATGTTACACATCACGACCTATGCGACTACTGTAAGGCTCGCTAGTTTTTTTTTTATATTGAAAATAAATGTTTCTTTTTTACGTGGGTTTGTGGAAAATACAGATTATTACTTTTATTTTTAACTTTGAAATCATATTTATAGGATTTATGACACACATATTACAGATATGAATGTAGTAATTTTACTTAGAGTAGGTTAGGGGGGATTTATATTCGGTTTTTATTTTTCATTTCAGGATTTTACAGGCAGACTATAAAAACTCAGACACTAGTAAGAGATTTAAAAAGTCTGTTAGTAATTTTTATAATAGGTATAATTTATTTCACTTCTTATCCTATCATTTTTCCTTGTCAGAGGAAAGGCTTTAGTAAAAAATATTGTTACAGAACGTAATTTGCTAAGGCTGGGTAGCACCATTTTGAACATATTTTCCTTCTCATACAAATGTTTATTTAATTCCAAAATACATTTTTTTGTGCTTACTTTTATGAAAAGTATATTTTTCGTGATTATATTATGATAAAATAATATTATGTAAGTAATATGTCCGATGTTCGATGAGTGACCATCTTTACATACCGAGACTCCTCCGTGCTTCTGAAAGCACGTTAAGCCGTTGGTCTCGGCTGTCCTTCGTGAATCTTTGACAGTCAATACGAGTCGTCAGAAGCTCGGAAGTCTGACAACCAGTCTTACCAAGGGGATCGTATTACCCAGTAACTGGGTTGTGGAAGTCAGATAGGCAGTCATCAGGCATTCAGCTGCATCCGGTTAGACTGGAAGTCGACCCCAACATAGTTGGGCAAAGGCTAGGCAGATTGATTGATTAAATAAGGAAAATGAATACTTACCTTTAAAAAAATACAAAATAATAGTAATAATATTGTCTTAACAATAAAAATTAAATAAGCTTAGCAATTACGAAGACCCGCGTAGAAGCAGATATATGCCAGTTGACTCATTTAGTTTACTTTTTTCTACAACGTAGATATAGACTTCTACAGTGTTTTGGTGAAATATATATTACGTATTAGAGTAGTTGGCCTTAATTTGTAATGCCCTATTAACTCAATGTTGTAGAATAGAAGAAGATAGCTTTGTTCTTCTATTAATTATTATAGATTTGCTTTCAAAGCGCTTTCCTCTAAAACCAAAATTTTATAGATAACCTTATAAACTTTGCGGCCGTGTGACACATGTCATCGATACGTGAGGTGTCGTACCAGGTCGGTCAAGATCACGCCCGGGAAACTGCTGACCTGATTTTCGGTCACGTTCAACCAGCAATATTTCCCCGTACCAAGTAACTCTGCGTAGACCGGGGAAGTATTGCACGTTCATGCTTTTGTAATATTCATGTTCATGACTCCGTGCTTTTTCTCTCATCTCATTTTATATACACGTAAATTTTTGTCCCATTTGCAATCAATAAATAATTATGTAACCAACATTGTGAGTAACCTTTTAAATTTTACTTTAAAAAATAAAAACTTTTTACAAAAAAAAAAACAACCTACTTCCAAATAAATAGTACAAAGTGAAAAAATAACTTTAATTTCGGAAGTCGGTGTCTTTGGATTGTTTTGCCACCGGCTTCCGAAATTAATGTTATTTTTCACTTTGTAGTGTTTTTTTTTTTTAGGAAATCGGTTGTTTTTTTTTAAGTTTTTATGTTTCACTTTTTAGTGGGTCAGTTTTCAATTTATCTAAGTTACAATAGACGCTAGACCCCCGTTTCCCCGATGCACGGACGTTAATTGTTGAGGAGCTCTCCTAGTAACAAGGAGAACTGGAGCTGATTCACTATCACCTTATGCATTGTGACGAGCATAAATTGCTTAGCAACCATATCCAAATAATCGAATCGTAACCCTTACCGTGCCCGTGACCCTTAGGTAAGTATAATTGAGTAGTTCCGGTCATCTGTGGTCTTCATCATCAGTTTCACTTCACCAAATGGTGCTTTCCGGAGCAAATGCACGAGTTACTATAAAAAATACCCAAATCACTATAGGCGTGCCTATAAAATTTGAGGGTTTCCCTCGATTTCCACGGGATCCCCTCATAAGATTCTAACATGGCGGCAATGGGACCACTTTGAGAGCATACTCTTTGAAAAAAAAAATTGCAAATCCGTTTATATATGACGGAGTTATGCCCGAAGATACTTAAAAAAATGAATAAATAAACATCCGAATTGAGAAACTCCTTCTTTTTGGAAGTCGGTTCACCGCAAATATCATCCTTATAAACTTCTTTACGCTAAATGTTTAAGACCGAATTTCCTACATACGTTCCAGAAAATATCTTGCCAAAGTCTTTTACGTGAAAGAATTACTAAAGAGGGTATAATCGGTACATTGCTTATCAAACCACGTCTTTTTGATTAAGACAACGCCCGAGGTCTGGGTTTGTTTTATTTTGTTTTGGTTTTTGTTAGTGAGGCATAGAACGGAAGTTTGTGGCTAAATAATATCAGCCGAACGGGTCGATCGAAGGTTAAGCTATGCTTGCCGAGGTCAATCTGTGGATGGGTCGATCCATTACACATCGAGACCCCTCCGTTCCTCGGAAAGCACGTTTAGCCGTTGATCTCAGCTGTCATTCGTAGAACTTTGACAGTCGTTACAGGTAGTCAGAAGCCCATAAGTAAGTAAGTAACTGGGTTGTGAACGTCAGATAGGTAGTCGCTCCATGTAAAATACTGGTATTCAGCTGCATGCGGTTAGACTGGAAGCCGACCCAAACATAGTGGGGATAAGGCTAGGCAGATTGAGAAAGAAAGTAATACTTGGGATTATTAAGAGTTGAGGTTTGCATTGTTATATGATTGACAGTGAGTTAAATATAGCTATGGAATGGTTGTGTTCCGGAGATATTTCCCGGAAGCTGTATAAGCAAAAGCTGAATGGATGTAACAAACACTTAGCGCCATCTACGCGGAACTAACTTGATAGTTTTCTTCCCCATTGTCGCGCGAAAACATGACTGTCGAGCTCTATTATATGAATATTACGTACCTACTCACATAATTATACGTCATAAATCATATAAACGAACGGGTAATAGTGTATTCGCGCAACAATCGATTTTGGTTACAACGACGTGGCCCTTAAAAGAACATTAAAAATATTTAACATGCAATGCATTTAAGACACTATATGCCAACGGCATTGAGTGGTTCGCTTGCGTGTTCTGTGCTGAGCTCACGCCACGCGTCGTACGTCCAGCCAGTAATAGGACTCGGCCATAAAGGAGCGCCGTCCCAAATCAGACGCATTATTAATTTATTACATAAAAATGGTATTATATTAAAACAAAAGTAAAAGATAAATAATTAAATTATCTTTAAGATGGCGAAGGTTTCATAAAAATACGCTTGATATTTTTTGCGTGATTCTCAGTTTTTTGTCCGCGTTAGACATAACTTTATAAATTTATTACACTATTTAATTTAAACATAATCTAAAATATTCACATATTGAGTTATTAAGAAAATAATCTAATTTAACATATATTTTTTCATCATCAACACTACTCGTTTAGACGTGATCTTCAGTTTAAAATCATTAATAGTCGGTTATCGTCGCCTTAAAAGCTACAAGTTGTGTATTCTATTTTCCATTATATTTTTTTAAATTTCAAGTTTTATTTATCACGGTTAGCAACTCTTATTATTAATTAACATGTTTTTAATTTATCCACACTAATCCGTAACATTAATTATCCTACAAACACGCATGCATACCTTAGCAACCCTCATTAAAAAAAAAAACAAAAGAAAAACAGTTCTAAATTCGAAACCTGTTGAAAATGTTACGCTACCAATAGGTTATGTTTGAAATGTGTCGCGTGACCGCTACGTAAAAGATTATAATAAACTTCATTTTACAGCCGACGCCTTCACAAGGTCACAGCCGTTGTACAACCTTTGCAGTGACAGAGCTAATATGAAAGCTATTTTTAGAATTAGAATTTTTATGGGAATGGAGAAATGTCATGGTTTTAACAACTTTTTTGTGAAGTCTGTGTTTATTAGTGCTTTTAGACGTAAAAGGGTGAAAAAATATTTTCAATTCGTGCTGTACTCCGTAACAAACGTTCCTTTGTGCTAACAAACTTCAATAACTTTGGTCAAAACGTCAGCCAGGAGTAAGCATACGAAACAATCTAGCGATTCCTTTTAGTGCAACCACAGTGTAAGTGAATCGTTTAATTATTCACTTCAAAGATACATATTTTTGGTTCAAATTGATGAAACCCATGTTAAAATTATTCGTGCTAGGGCTATTGTTTGAAGTGACGTCAAAATAATTAACATCACTCTCCCTAAAAACAAAAATGGCCGTGTTAACCTACCTACTTATATTTTGTCGCATCTACAAGGTCACGCCCACCGTCACTACGACTGTCATGGCGACGAAAGCGTGCGATCAAGTGGAATATGAAATTGGTAATAAAGCTTTTACAGCGATCTCAAGGGCTGGTCTCGTATAGTTATAGGATATTGATACTTCATCTTCATGGTAATTTTCTGTGCGTTACTGACTTTGGAAACTATTATTATCTTTTCTCATACATAACATCACATCTTTTCTCCTCGAAGGGTTAAGCAGAGGTGTCCCTAGTTTGGTACAGTCACGAGCACGAATATGTATACCCTTAGAGAAATTCAGAAGCGATTTTCTCATGGAATAACGATAGTGATGCCTACCTATTTCATAATTCTATGAGTTCCAAAACGCTACGTTCGTAACAACAAAAAAATATTTTTTTGTCAATCAATACAGTAGAATAAAATCAGTTTTAAAAGTGACTAGGTGCATACATATTCTTGCTCGTGACTGTACACCCATTTCACCAGTTTGTGTAAGATCCAACAAATAGGGGGTAAGTCTACCTATACAGGGTGATTTTTAAAACATGCGACAAAATTTAAGGGGGTGTTCTACCCATCAATATGAACAACTTTTACTATGGGACCAACTCGGAATTCGCAAAAAAATTTCGACCTTTTTATACAAAATGGTCCAATCGGGTATGTGCTTTTACATGGGAAGGTAATTTTTTTTTTCTTAGTTGGTCCCATAGTAAAAGTTGTTGATATTGATGGGTAGAACACCCCCTTAAATTTTGTCGCATGTTTTATAAATCACCCTGTATAATATAAGACCTATATAGCCTATTGCCGTTAACTGTGCATGACACCCGAATCCGGGCTGCTACTGAGAAATTCCTGATGGAAAAACCCAATAACACTTTGCCGGACCTGGGAATCGAACGCACGACCTCATACTCAGAGGTCGCGCTAGCGACAAAGAGATCAACGAGGCAGTCGCCCCACATAACGAATAATTTAATTACCTATCCTTTACGTTTGAATATGTGCCACAATTGGTTAAAAAGTTGGTCGTGAAATGGACCCCCTTACACACTTCCTTAGTGTACAATCGATCAGAGTAGTCGGTGCAGGCTGCTCCTCTGAGCTTATGGCTATTGATGCCGGAATTCCTCAGGGGGTCTGTTCTCTCTGCAACTCTTTTCCTGTTGCACATCAATGACTTACTTCAGCCTGGTATTGTTGGGTACGCAGATGATAGTACTATTTGAGAGAGATACTTATCCAGCGCAAAAACCAGCAGGGCCGTAGTTCGTTCCTTGAGAGAGGCCATGGTAGCGGACAGATTTGTCTCCCAATAGGGTAATGACAATCTGGTCTCTTTTAACGCCACCAAAACACAGGCGTGTCTTTTCACTGCTAAAAGGAGTCGTTTTGCGAACTAATCGCTCGAGCACCTAGACATAGAGTTGACATTCAGTCTTTTCGGCGCTACCATCAAGCACAAAGCTCAAATTGCGGCCAAAAAACTGGGTATCCTAAATAGAGTGAAGCGGTACTTTACTCCTAGACAGCTTTTGACCCTTTTTAAAGTGCAAGTCTGGTCCTGCACGGAGTATTGCAGCCACCTTTGGGATGGCTCAGCTAAATACTAACTTGCAGCGCTTGACTCAGTGGAACGCAGAGCTAAGAGGCTCACTGACGACGTAAAACTGGTGGATGCCAAGCTTCACAGCTTGGCTCGTCGCCGCATGATTGCCTGCTTGTCGGTTTTCTATAGGCTGTACTTCAGTGACTGTGCTCTGGAACTCCACAACCTCATTCCACCGGCCCCCTTCTACCATCGAACATCTAGACGCACTGCAAGTTACCATCCATACCTAGTTGAAATCCACCAATTCGCACTAAGTGCTTCCACAAAATCCTTCATAATACGCACGGCAAAAGAGTGGAACTCACTACCTGCGTCGGTGTTCCATAACGCATACAACCCGAATCTCTTCAAAGTTAGAGTGAACAGGCTTCCTCTGGGTAAGCTCACTCCATCGTAGACTTCGTTTCTGTCGTCTCTGACCTAGACTATAGTCAAGAGCCAACCCATCTAAAAAAAAAAAGACATCGACAACTGACCGGGTCACCTTTTTACGCTATGATAAATTCTTGTTTTGAGTTGGTTGGGTTTTTCCATTAGGAATTGCTTAGTTACACCCCGGAGTTTGGAAGTTGGCGGTGTGATACCCCCGTGGCTCGGGAAGCACGTTAAGACGTTAGTCCTGCGCCTGATCTCTCTGGTCGTGTCTGATTACCGTCCCATCGGACTATGAGAGTGAGCGAAGAGAGAGTGCACCTGTGTCTGCACACACACTTGTGCACTATAACATCTCCCGCGCCGAAGGCTGGTCTCCATCGAGATTAGTCGTCATGGCCGTAATTCGTTCTTGAGGACTGTTCTTATTATAACGATACGACAAAAACAGAATAAAAAAAGCAAACATTTTCAATCTATTAATTTCCTTCCAGACCAAATATTCTATATACCATTCTTCCCCAAATAATAACCCCTAAGAGGGTACAATAATAGAACCTTCTTGAACAGGTTTCCGCATTTCCCATTAGACCCCATAAAAGATTCCCTACCTATACAAAACCTTTGGATAACGTTTGACATTGACGAATACCTTGGCGTTTTCCATGCAATTGGGTTTCGAATAACGACCAATGGCGATTGAGTATTCTGTTTTGTATTGACGGTGTTTGTAAAGTGGTTTTTGATTAAAATGTTTATTTGTTCGGCAGTTACTAATTTGGTTTTTGTGGGTCGTTAACGGTTACATTACATTTAACGACCCAAAAATAATTGTTCAAATGATAACATTTATTATTATCCTAAAAAAAGCATCGATCATCCATCAGTGTGGAATTGGAAAAATCCTGTTGAGCAAAACAAAAATCTCCTTCAGGATATTTGTAACTCTATTGAAATCACGGCCGATTAATTTTGATATTTGCAATCTTTTCCCATAAACACATAATTTATGACCAACGTATTTAGGTCAAACATTGTATCTTTCGAGAAAACTGCCTTTGTTGCATTTAACAGATCATTAACTTTGACTAATCTTCCGTTAAGCTTGTGTTATCGGATCGCTTTTCTCAGAATATCACGTTTCAGTGGCGTATTGTCAATAAATTTTGGTTTTTAAACAAAATTATTAGGTATATTAGCTTGTGAATGGCTGCTTTATAACAGAGATGTCCATATAATACGAACTAGAAAAGAGTTGTAAGTAATGTGTATAGTTTGACCAAGACCGCTGTACCGCGCCTTAGGAATGCGCGGCGAGGCGGGGTGCAGCGCTGGCGAATGAGCGGTGGGACGCCGTGAGCGGCCTGCACTGCCCCCCGTTTCGCCGGGCACACACCTACGGCGCGGTACAGCGGTTATGGTCAAACTATAGCAATGTAAAATTAATCACCATTGGAATGGATATCAAGTTACAAATCTTAAAAATAAAATATAAAAAATTCTTGCAGGACACGTAAGACAGGCATAATATTTTTAGTTGTTAGTGGCCAATGAACTCGATACGCACAACCATCAAGTCAAGGACGATTTTAAGAAATGAATGGGGTGTGGGGCTTTTTTGATTTGTGAACTCAACTAGCAGTATCACTTTGAGAGGGGAAGACGCGGCAGCGAAGTGACGAACGAAAAACAAATGAACATCTTTGGTTCCATTATCTTTCCTCTCTAGAGACGTCGCGGGTCATTGCCCTATATGTGTGTAGAAATTCTACAGCCGTTTTTAGTACTACAACTTTATGACATACGCTGCTTAAAAGTAAATAATATTAATACGTTTGTTATTTACTTAGGTACCCGAGATAATTCTAGTATGAATCAATCTAATCGAGGGTTATAGCCCTAAAGCCTTTGAAGAGAGAAAAATGAGTACACAATAATGCGTAAACGTAATAAAATGAGCGTAAAAAGTTTATATTTATTTCTATAAGATCAGACAATAGACCTTATCGGCTGATGAGATACGTGGTCGTAAAATTCAATTTTGGGAGAATGAAAGAATTTTATAGATTATATACGGGGTCAAATTAAATTAGCTAGCGAAACTCTGCAGATCAATATCTAAACAACATAAAATAATAATTAAAAAAAAAAAAATGTTGTTTTTTAGGGGTTAACGTTGCTTGAAGAACGAGTGGAGAAAACCTGTTTTCTTAATTTTCGTCCTGTTCCCCATCACGTCTTTGAAGATTCCACACAAAAAAATAAATCATAAACTGTTATTTCTAGTGACTACATTAACTGCGATCAATGACCCCACAAAAAAATCATTAAATTAATTTCATTTTTGCTTTATCGCGTTTTGATATCGATACCCATCACGTCTGCAGAGTTTCGCTACGTAATTTAATTTGACCCTATAGATTACCTATATATTTAGTATGCAGTTAGTGAGAAACCAAACTTACAACATTTAATAAAAATCAGTTTGATGACGTAAGATAAATAAGCAGAAAATCGAGTTCACTATAACAATAATAACGTCATTAAATAATATGACTCTGCTTCTCTGCGAGCGAATATGCGTGCCTAGTATGCATCGTTGGAAGACGCCAAGGAAGTATATGTTGCTCTAAACGAAACGTGCCGAATTATTACAGGATGCCTGTAACCGACCCGGTCAGCGCACTATATCCCACAGCTGGTATAACACCAGCACAAGTCCGATAAGAAGTTCCAAGCGCAGTGGAGAAACACAAACAGGAATCTGAACTATACACCCACTATCTGGGGTAAAACTACCAACGTAACGGCTAAAAAGCAGGCACAGCTTCCTAAAATCGACAGCGTCTCTACCAGGAAACCCGGCCTACGCCCATTGTTTCCTGGTAGAGACGCTGTTGGGGTCGGTTACAGGCATCCTGTAATAATTCGGCACGTTTCGTTTAGAGCAACATATACTTCCTTGGCGTCTTCCAACGATGCATACTGGGCACGCATATTCGCTCGCAGAGAAGCAGAGTCATATTATTTATTGACGTTATTATTGGGCCTACGCCCATTGCAAACTGTGACAGGATAATCTTCCGCCAAAGGAGCACCTCCCAGCAGGGTGTGATCTTTCGTGGTCCTCTTGGAAGTCCCTGAACCATCTCCGGACACAAGTGGGAAGATGTAACTCCAACCTGGTAAAGTAGGGCTACCTCGACGGAACGGCTGCAGGGTGAGGATGTGCAGCTATAGCGCAAACTATGCTTCAGCTCCTATCCTGCCCTCTGTATCTCAAAACATGCAGCCAAAGTGATCTCTGCACTGCCACTGACGACGCCGTTGAAGTGGCAGTTTTGGACCAACAAGGTCTAACAGTCGTGCTAGCGACACGAAGAAGAAGAAGAAGAATAAGATTCACACTTGACTTAAAATTCTGGTTGGTATTATTATTGATTTTTTACATTTCTCGAGACCTCAGACTAAGTATCCTGTAGACGGAGCTATAACTTGTTGCCGCTCTTGTATCCGTGTGTCAAACAAAGTATTGTTATCTCTGTCTATTTCACAGAGTTCACGAACGAGTAAAGGGTACAGCACATGTAAGTTTGGCAACGTCGCACTGTCTGTGTAAATCGTGTCAACAAGTGACCGACTTAGTCGGTCAAAACATTGCGGCTTGGTGTAGTTTAAATGCGAAATATTAAATAATATCAGTGGTTTGGCCAGGACAAAATTAGTAAAGTGAAAATATGCCGTGTGCGGCTGTATATTATTCATCAAGAATAACGAAAGAAGGCGTAATAGACCCAGAATTATCATTTCACACGTAAGTCTATGACAACAATTTTATCGTTAATTACAGAGGTTAACTGTTAGAAAATAGATAAACATTGAAGATTTACATATTAAGACTAAGATTGTCTTATATCATATTGATAAAAAAACAACTTTTATAGTCTAAATTAATGTTTAAACTAGGCATTGTTTTAGGCGTGAACTGCAGGGATGTGTACAATATTATCGATAAAATCTATCGACGTTTGTTGTTGATATGGTATAATAATTTTTGCTTACTGTTGTAGGTTTTCATAATATTGTGAATTAATAAGAAGTGAGTGGATTAAAGCTGTTAGACGTCAGAACTAGGAACATGAAATATTCAAGGCTCTGCTCCAAAGAAAGCCACAGCTATCCTGCTTCATAACGGGTTTATCTATAAAAAAAACTAAAGTCTGTTTCGGTGCCAACAGTATTCGAAGGATATCCAGAATATTGCCAACATCCAATTTGCAAAATAAAAAATTTCGTTTCATTTCATTGTAATCCAATATAATGTAAATATTACAATAAATAAATACGCCTGATTATTTATTTAAGTTGTACCCTTAATTGGTAATAAATTGTTACATTAATTTTACAATACCATATTTATGTGCCCATAATTTTTATTTAACAAAACACACATTTTATTATAGTAGGTAGGTATTAGCTTATAGCTTCTATCCGCAGTTTCACTCCTGTACATTTTTCGTCAAGCAAAAAATCGATGTACTACAGATTCCATAGTATGCTTTGAAGCATCGACCCTTCCCTAGTCACGCACACTAATAGTACTCTAGAGCCGCACACTAACAAGAAAAGGACACGCGTCTCTCTTAAAGGCTCCGTCTACAGGATATTTAGTCTAAGCTCGAGACCCTGGGGTCCCGGACCTTTGGAAGGCGTACGAGGGGCCGAAGCCAATTCGCAGAGGCCCCTTAGACAATTTTAAATAATGAGGAGGCACCAACCGACGATTGCAAGTGCACCCAAGGGCAACCCCCGGTTGGTGCTGGACTATTGCAGGACATAGAAACTAAACATATTGGGCTATGGGTTTGGGTGGTTATAGTGGACTAGTTACCCAGAACTATGGAAGGACTATTGGGTTGGTAAGAAAATAATGAAACACTTTCAGGTGCTCTTGAATTTATTAATTATTTATTTAATGTATG
Source organism: Dicycla oo (assembly GCA_948252095.1). Lineage (NCBI taxonomy): Eukaryota > Metazoa > Arthropoda > Insecta > Lepidoptera > Noctuidae > Dicycla > Dicycla oo. Next base: position 23,147,177 of record OX411716.1, read on the forward strand.
TAACATTAATCAACAATATAATCACCCTTCGTATCTACTAACTTTGCCCATCTTTGTGGTAGTGACTCAATAGCTTTTGCCCAGAAGTGTGGAGACTGAGATTGAAAGAATTTCTCTATGTCACTTTTGAGATTGTCATATGATTTGAATTTTTTTCCACGTAAATACTGTTTCAATGACCGAAATAAATGGTAGTCAGACGGAGCAAGGTCAGGTGAGTACGGAGGATGCGGCACTGTTTCCCAGCCAAGTTCCTTTAATTGATGACGAGCAACGGAAGTGACGTGCGGTCGCGCATTATCATGGAGAAGGTGAACCTCGACTCGTCTTCGGCGTTTTTCCCGGATCGCAGCAGCGAGCTGGCGTAGCTGAGAGGCGTAAACATCCCCGGTGATAGTGTCATTGTTATGCAACATGTCCCACCAAAGGATTCCACGAGAATCAAAAATCAACACAGCAGAGACTTCCGACAATAGGGATTGCGTTGTGGCTGGACTGGCGGTTCTTGTCCTCCGGACTTCTCTTGTAGCATTGGTCAATACGTGGGGGATCCACCGCGACAGAACTTTTCTGTAGTTGAGTGCGTGAAGACGGTTCTCAATCGTAACGTGAGAGCAGCCGATTTCTTCCGCCAATTCACGAGTGGATTTGGAGGGCATTTGGGTTTATCTGCAATTTCTCTAGTAGTACGTCGTCATTAAAAGCGGATGGCCGACCGGTGTGCTCCTTGTCCTCAAAACTTGTATCTACAGAGGCAAAGCGCTTAAACCAACGACTCACGGTTACATGACTAGTAGTCCCCGGGCCCAACGCATGGTTAATGTTATCCGCTGCTTCTCGCGTCGAATGACCTTGTTTAAACTCGTAGAAGTAGAGTGCTCGAAGATACTTGTTGTCCATCTCGAATAATATTGCGCAACAATTTTGCGTGCCGCACTTATTTACTCTTCTGCGTATTTCTTCGAGAGTATTCTACAAAGTGCTAGAAGTACTTACTATAGAAAAAATATTTTAAACGGAATAGATAAATAATTAAAAAAGTGTTTCATTATTTTCTTACAAACCCAATATATCTCGTGCCTGATCAATGGTATATGTATACATGGATAAAATGGCAGGAGGTGACTTGCACACTCAATAATCGGCCCCGAAAACGGTCGCTAGCACATAGTGACGTAGCAACAAGGGGCAACACTTTATTGATATTATTAGCTACCCAAACCTGCTTCCCACACTGTTTACGACTTGGCAAAACATCGAGATTTCTACATTATACAAAAAAAGCACATAAACCTCCTGGAATTAAGATTTCTACTTTTTCCAAAATTTGGACAACTCCTTGGCAGGGAAAAAATTAAATACCCGAGAGGCAGTACAAAATGCCCTTGAAGAGTTTGTTGGCTCCCGGACACCTGACTTCTTCAAGAAGGGCAATAAAAAATTGCCACTGCGCTGGCAGAGATGCATCGATATCATGGTGCATATTTTGATTGATAGAAATAAAAAATATTTATATAAAAATGACTTTAACTTTCTATATACTAAACGGCAATTTCATAGGTAAAGACCTAATATGTCGAATAAATGGGCGTATTTTTTTATTGCGTTGATTTAGAAGCTTGATTTCTATACAGCTCCAAGGGATCGTAGACACACGTATTTGATATTAATTTCAACTCGATACCGCCACGCGTTCCTGAGAAAAAGCTTAGACAAACTGACAGACGGACAACGAAGTGATCCTATAAGGTTTCCGTTGTTTACTTATGAGGTACGAAGCCCTAAAAAACACAGCGACAGACCCGTCAGAGCAGGCTGTAATACGTTAAAGCATCTTATATTTTTTGTGTCAAAATATGAAACAGTTCTCGTTGAGAAATATTAATTTCCACATGGACGAAGTAACCGAAAGAATCTTCACAAAATAAATGAAAAAAAAAAAACAAAACATCCGCTCGAAAGAAATGTTCCTTTAAAAATATTAGTATCTTACCATATCTTTCCATGTGCGTAAAAGCGAGTATTATTTTTTGTACAAAAATGTACTGAAAGCATTAAAATGTTGCTGAAGAGTTCCTTAATTCGGCTTTTAATGTGAAAGTAGAATATAAGAGTACTTGCTTTCAAAGTTAATGGAACGAGGCGGTCTGTCATAAGTATGGTAACTTGTGAAATTTTATCATGTTTTCAGGGTTTCGTACTTCAAAAGGAAAAAGTGGAACCCTTATAGGATCACTTCGTTGTCCGTCTATCACAGCCAATTTGCTCCGAATTTAATGATAATGATAAATGATAAATGATAAATGATTTTTATTTCTGTAAGTAGGTTTGTACAAACACTTTTACAAGTCAATATTTTTTTTTTAAACTAGATGAGGTCGGCGTTTCCTATCTGACTACTCTGAGAAGAAAGGCCGAAACAAACTCAGAGGTCACAGTCTCTTATAAAGTCCAGACATAATCTTACATCACATAATCTTGGTCACTTCATGTGAAGACCATGTAGATTGGTGTCTGAAATGGTCTTTTGAGGAAAGAACCACACAGATTGAGAGGACCTGTCCAGTCAGTGCACGCATTTGTCAGTAATCGCGCAGCTCAACTCAGAACTTAAGGAGCTCAACGATTCGACGAACAATACCGAATGGACCGATTACATTGAAATTTGGTATGCATATGAATTATCTGTGACCCAAACACGGACCTGTAACATAAATAAAGGAATTTTGAATATGGGGGTCACTTTTGGGGGCAAATAAGAAAACTAAAAAAAAACATACGTGTGACCTACCAATTAAATGGCTTACTGTGAGGGTCTCAATGTAATGTAAAACTATCAATATGATTTCGGTTTTTCTATTTTACAAATTGTTAAGTGTGTGGTGCTTTAGTAGTTCACTTTTTAGTGAGTCAGTTTGTAATTTATCTAAGTTACAAGAGCCTAATTTCAACTGCCCATCACTTTTTACTAAATATTGCTTTTCCCGATCCAGGGGCGTTAATTGTTGCGGAGTTCTCCTAGTAAGGACCAGAAGAACTGGACTTGATGGTGAAGTCACCATCAGCTCCACTTCACCATAATTATGCATAACGACGAGCATAATTGCTTAGCAAACATATTAAAGTAATCCAATCGCAACCCGTGAAATACGTATTATTGAGAAGTTCCGATGGCCATCTGTCGTCTTCATCGTCAGTTGCTCTTCACTAAATGATACTTGCCGAGAGCAAATGCACGAGTAACTATAGAAAGTACCAAATTCTCTATTGGTGTGCCAATAGAATTTGAGGGTTTCCCTTAAATTCTTATGGAATCCTCTCATCAGAATCTGGCTTGGTGACAATGGGACCATCTCGAAAACATACCATTTGAAATAAAAAAAGAATTTTCAAAATCAGTCCACATTTGACGGAGAAATCGCTGTACTGTAATCGGCTGTGTGTATATACGCATATGCGACAAATTGAGAACCTCCTTCTTTCTGGAAGTCGGTTAAAAATAAGTTGAGTGAGAGCAGTGGTGGCCAGTGATAACGACCGCGATTTACGAGTTTCTTCGGTCGTAGGTTCGAACTAGGGATGTTACAAATATTTGCATCCGCGTTCGCTTATGCGAATGATTCGCTCATTTTAAACATTCGCATGGAAATTCACAATCGCATCAAGCAATGCGAATGTTTTGCGAATGCCAATGTGTGCTGGTCGTGTCGTTTCTCTCCCGGTCGGCCGCGCGGCTCGTCAATCCACGCACGAGTAGAGCGCGCAGGCATCACGTGTTTAATTCGACCAATAAAAACAACAACTAACAAAGCAATCGCAACAATCAGCAAGAAATAACCTTCTTGCTGATTGCTGTGACTGCTTTGTTAGTTTGGCTTGATTTGTTTTAGATATTTGATTTGAAAAGTGACAATATGGAGATTTTTTACGCCTATAGGTCGAGACAACGCGAAATGCAATGTTTGTCAGAAAAGTTATTCCACAGTTGGGCGCAGTACCTCGGCGTTGTGAACACGTTTGAAAACCGTTGTTTCCAAAGAATACGAATGCTATTCGCGACAATTCGCATTCGCGAATGTGACTCGTAACATCCCTAGTTTGAACACTGACAGGGTCATTACTTTGTGTAAATTATTTCATCACCAGAGAGCGATGAGAACAGTCTCTCAAAACGGTGAAGGAAAACATTGTGAGGAAACCGGCATGTCCTAGAACTAAAAATTCGAAGACATGTGACATCTACCAACCCGCACTGGCCCCGCGTGGTGGATTACAGCACTCCCTCTCACAGCGAGGATGCCTGTGTCTCAGCAGTGAGAACATTATACGCCGATTATGCTATCCTTAGGCAACAAATAAGTTCACAAAGCTTCACTTAGCAACAAACAACAATAGGTAGTAATACCTTTCTAATAACCGACTTAGAAGCCACCGCAAAGTCCCGAATCCCGCCCAAAAGCGTCAATTTGAATACCCATTAAAATATCCCATTAGTTCCGCTCTGGCCGGGACAAATTAATACCAATGAATAAATGGTACGGTTAGAAACAAAAGTTACACGTTTACATAATCATATAAATTGATATAAATAGATTCGACGTAGCTTTTCATTATTGCATATAATAGCTAAGAGTTCTTTAGCTCTAACTGTTAAGATTTTTTTTTATAAATATTTTTCTCCATAATCTCTATACATCTATATCTATTATAGTTATAGTTGACAGGCCCGTTGGCGTGGTTGGTTAAGATACCACCTATCATGCCGCTGGTCGTGGGTTCGATTCCCATCCAGGACAAACATTTGTGTGCATGAACATGTCTGTTTGTTCTGAGTCTGGGTGTAATTATCTATATAAGTATGTATTTACAAAATAAAATAGTGTATGTAGTATATCAGTTATCTGGTTTCCATAGTACAAGCTTTGCTTAGTTTGGGATCAGATGACCGTGTGTGAAATGTCCCAGGTTTATCTTCTTCTTCTTCTTTTATATAAAAATATATTGCTGTTCGTCAGTCTCGCTAAAACTCAAAAAAGGCTTTATCGATTTGATTTCTTTTTTGTTTTGTTTGCTCTAATAGAGAGCAAAAAAAAAACACATTGAAATTTTGACAGAACTGATGAATCAGCTAGATAAAAAAAAAATGGTGTTAGTCGAGTTTTGTTGCCATCTGTACAGACAGCCCTAATGGTTGTTACGACAATGACGTGGGACCAATCAAGCAATTCCTTTCTGAACGGTTGTTGGTAGGTAATAGTTAAACCATTGTTAGTTATTAAGGGGAACTGCTGTTGATCTGCTTTGAAATGGGTTTACATAATGGAGGCAGATTTTTGATGAAATTATATGGTACTGGATTTTGCTAGCGGTTTCACCCGCGTGGATGTCAGAAATTATCCCACGGGCAAGTACTACCTGGATAAAAGTATCCTAACTAAGTCATAACCTAGGTCTACCTGTGTGCCAAATTCCATCGAAATTTGTTCAGTCGTTAAGGCGTGAAAGCTTTCGAATTTATAATATTAGTAAAAAATGATGAAATGATTAATTTTTTGACAGCCTCTAAATAATCCATACTATCCAAGAAAACCACAGATAAAATACAGAAACAATCTTATATTCAGCTCTTTTAAGTAACTATGACAAAGAAATACGGCTACAGATTAATGCTCCAAGAATTGTGACGCAATTCGTAGCGTTTTGGCTACGTGCTACGAGATCGTAGCACCCGTAGCCTACGATCTCTATGTCGTAGAGGTTGTATTTCTTCAACAAAGAAACAGATAACTTGCCTTTTATTTATTTATTGTATTAGCTACTTGCCCTGTGTCTCACGGTTTTTATGACTTGACAAAACATCGAGTTTTCTATACACATAAACAATCCGGAAATAAATTATCTAAATTGTGGAGAAATCTGCATAAAAATCCATTGCGTAGTTTAGAAAAATAACGCGGTCACAGCCGCTTTTCGTGTCTATCACACGAAAAGCGGCTTAAATGTATATATATATGTATGAATAAAACCATAAAAAACCAGCCAAATGCGTGTCGAACCACGCTCAATGAAGGGTTCCGTAGGTGGGATGAATTTATCCCAAGAACAAACATAACATTGTAGTTGAAAAATGTTCTCCTCTAAATTCCAACTGCAAATGTAAGTTTGTACGCACAATATTGAGAGATTTACCATGTTATTTTAAGACCATAGACTTCTTATAAGTTTTCCTGTAATCGATAGATAAAAAATTTATTTTCAGTATTTTTTTTTCAAAATTTTAGGCTCAGTATTTTCCGAGATAAGGGGGGAATGGTCAATTTTCGTATAACTTTTTTTATTATAAAATATATATTTGAGACCGTCACAGTAAGCCCTTTCATTTGACATGTCACACGGTACAGTTTACAAAACTTTTTTATTTTTATTTTCTTATTTGGTCCCCAAAATTGACCCTCATATTAACATATTCATTTATTTACGTTACACGTCCGTGTTTGGGTCACAGAAATTCATACGTGTACCAAATTTCAACTTAATCGGTCCATTAGATTCGGAGCAAATTGGCTGTGACAGACGGACAGACAGGCAGACAGACAGACACACGAGTGATCCTATAAGGGGTTATTTTCCGTTTGAGGTTCGAAACCCTAATTACAAGCCTATATTGTGTAACACTGCCAGCAGTGTTACACAATATAGGCTTGCTACAGAAACGGACAGTTATTTTTCGATCAGATTAATCTAAATACACATTGTCCCAAAACTGATATTCAGCTGCATCTGGTTAGATTGGAAGCCGACTCCAACATAACTGGGAAACGGCTGTGCAGATGATGAAACGTCCCAATACAACAAAAATCCCTAATCTGCTAAACGCTTAGCCTTTTCTGCCTGCAACATTGATGAAGGGATAAACAAATTAATGATTGCCTTAATAGCGCCAAAATCCTATAAATATACATATTAACATTGTGGCCGCACATTCGTCTTTTTCTAACTGACCCTAAGCACAAAATAAATAGGTACAGAAGGTTGGGTCCATACAACAAGCGAAAACGCACGCACACACCGACACGCTTCACGTTGCACTCGCGACTGTCATTTAATTGAAATCGCCGTGCGTACGCGCCTATGTGTGCGTGCACCTGTTTGGAGCTGACCTTCTATATTTATCTGTCTTCTTGGTGTCCTAAATGTAGGTCCTTTGTTATTTAATTATACTAAATGGTGGGTTGCTAGGACGCTTAGTAACCTTAAATTAGTGAATAGGAAAATGCCGGGTTGAAGAAAGTTTGGGCAATTTAGTTACTTGTTTATTCACTGGAATATATGTTTTGGTTTCAGTTTTTGTTTGGCAGTTGGTTTCTGTTCGGGAAATAGGAAATCGAGATATTATTGTGATGGTGACTTATTAAAATAAAATATGAGGAGCTCGTGGCTAAGTAATAAAACCCGCATGGGTCGATCCATCAGGTTAAGCTATGCTTGACGGAGTTGGTCCGTGGATCTTTGGCAGTCGTTATGGGTCGTCAGAAGCCCGAGTTTGACAGCCAGTCTTACCATAGGGCATCGTATTACCCAGTAACTGGGCTGTGGAGATCAGATAGTCAGTCGCTCCATGTAAAATACTGGTATTCAGCTGCATCCGGTTAGACTGGAAACCGACCCCAACATAGTTGGGAAAAGGCTAGGCAGATTGATTGATTGGTGACTTATATTAAAATATAAGAATCATTTAGCGAGTGTTTTAAAGGTTAGAGTGTTAAAGGTTAGGATATTACCTAATTATCAATCTTAATTGCATACCTACTTAAAGTTTTGCCTTACGTATATACACAAAATATAAAAATGTAGGATCTACATTTTTTTTTTTTTTCACATTCCGTTATAGTCTTCGAACAAAAACGGAACTATCGTCTTTAAAAAAAAAAAAAATTTTAAGTCATTTGATTGGCAAATTAAATGACAAGCGTTGCTTAGTATTTATGTACAACTAGCTAACCCGACCGACGTTGTCCTGTCTAAAAAAAAAAATCATTCATACAAAAATCCTATAGAAAAAAGGACGTTCAGTTATTCCCGCACTTATTAGATATTTTTCCAATTTTTTCTTCCCATAAAAACTTTAATCGGACTATTACGAACATTTTAAAACAATAAATGATGCACTTACTAGCTTCATTACAAGCTTTTATTTATAAAACACTAGCTTATCCCACGGGAACCGTACATTTTTCCTGGATAAAAGGTATCCCATGTGCTATTCCAGACTATAATCTATATCTGTGCTAAATTTCATTCAGATCCGTTCAGCTGTTCTGGCGTGATTGAGTAACAAACATCCAAACATCTTCACAAACTTTCACATTTATACGTAATATTAGTAGGATAACAAACAAGACTATAGTTAGCTCAAACCACAACCCTCTACATAAAAAAAAACTTCTTAAAACTAACACCATCTACAAAATATCACAAACTAAGTCCTTGATATAAAAAACTTAAAAAACATTTCATAACAATTTCTGTGTGAAGTTTGAATGTGACAATAAAACTATAAAAGCATGAAATTGTAACGTTTATCGACAGCAGTGAATGTTTAATGGGGCACGAAACGTAAAGTTTTGTCTGTTTCGTGTTAACATACACTATTTGTAATGTCAAGGGCAGTATTACATGAAGTAATTGTGTTTGTGGGTTATGTAATGATAAACAAGATTGTTTTCATGTTTTGATGTAAATTAAATCTTGTTTTTGCTGTTGTCATTTTATTGTGGGGGTACTCCGATGAGCCACAGCACGACTGTCGAGCCACATCACAAACGATGCCTCACCTCTTGTCGTGCTCTCTGTGCAACGACACCTGCACTATGCGGGACCAACGTTAACGCTGTCCATGTGGTCGAATTCTGGTCGAAGCTTATACATATAAAATTGAGTCATCGATTCTACGAAGAAGGTTTAAACAAAATGCGGTTCTATTCATAGCTGCTGAGTAGCGCCCAAAAGACTCTTACTTCGTCAACATATCTGTCTTACGAGGGGACGGTCCGAGAGGTGAATCGAATTATAGGCTCCCACTTGGCGTGCTTATAGTGTGCGTATGAACCAAACCCCAAAATTGTAGGTGCCAATATGGCTTCGTTTTCGAGAAATCGCCAGTCAAAGATGGGAGGACGCTTATGTACCGAAAAGTTTGTGCGTCAACGCGATGAAACTAGTAGCGGCATGAAAATCAGACTTCCGTCCAGACGGCTCTGGTTCTAGTCCCGTCGAAGCTGGGTTTGTGTATGTGTGTGCTTTTTTTCTGATCGTTTCTTTTTGTTTGTTTGTATTTGACGCGTTGACGCACAACCTTTTCGGTACATAAGCATCCTCCCATCTTTGACTGGTGATTTCTCGAAAACGAAGCTGAGTTGGCACCTACAATTTTGGAGTTTGGTTCGTACCTACCCACACTATAAGCACGCGAAGTGGGAGCCCATAACTCGATGCACCTCTCGAACCGTCTCCTCGTTAGAGGGCCTTAGCACACATGTGCCGCAGAACCGCATGCTTTTTCGCTGATGTTCCGCTAGTCGAGTAGCGGAACATCATAAGAGTCAGTTGAATTGAACGACTGCGGTTTCGCTACTATGAGTTCGCGCGGAGGTGTGCTAAGGCCCAGAAGGTTAGATAGTACTAACCGCATAGGCTGAAATTATTTCTTCACGACGGTATTTCAAATCTTGTTGGCCCAAAACTTCGTCACTTCCACGGCGTCGTCAGTGGCAGTGCAGAGATCAGTTTGGTTGCATGTTTTGGGACACAGAGGGCAGGATTGGAGGTGGAGCATAGTTTGCGACAGAGCTCCATATCCACACCTTGCTGTTGTTCTGTTAAGGTAGCCCTACTTTACCAGGTTGGAGAAATTATTGACCGAGCGAGCGAAGCGTCTCTGCTTCAAGTCTGGCAAAATTTGCTTTCCTCTGTCAGTTTGTTGGTACTCCTCTACAGGTCGTATTCTACAACCGATCTGAATGAAACTTGGTATACAGGTTTTACGACTTTAGAGATTTTTTTTGTCGTCGGAGATTTTTAATTGAAAGGGTACTTCCTCCAAAGAGGGGCAAAAAGGGGGCTACTGGATATCTCGGTCTTGTGAGATCCGATTTAGATTGTTCTTTTTTTATTTGAAAGGTAGTGACTTTAAGTTGGTCTCATAAAAATTTGGTGAAGCTCTTCGGCGTGATGAGCAGAATAGCTCCTCAAAATGCAGTGAATTGCTCACTTTTAAATTTCTACGCGTCCTTTAGTAGTATTAATTGCTGAAAAAAAGTTTGTGCTCGCGAGGTCTACTGTTCGCAGAACTACCTAATAGTCCTAAACAGCAGTGCTATTCTTTACAAATCTCACCGTGACACATAGGCGAGGTGAACGTGGAGTGAGCTGTCAATAGTGTGCATCACGTGGAATGACAGCTCTATTCAAGCTCACTTTACCTAAGTTTTCACGGTGAGATTTTTACAGAATAGACAGGCTGGTTGACGTCAACCTTAAAATGCTTATGGATAAGTTAAAAATTGGACCTTTGAAAATGTTGCCTTTGGTCCTTAATCACGTTCGGTAACTGGAATACAGACACTTTTTTAAAACTTTTAAGCAATTTTCATGTATTATAAAACACATCTCCTCCTATGTCATCTTTAAATGAGATCTAGTCGTATCACACACATTGACATAATAACGTGTTCTCCGTAATATCGTATGATTTACAATCTTCATACGCAATAAGGATCGGCGTATCGTACGGCGTGGCGTATTGCAAGCATCATAATACGCAGCACGTCAAGCCATGTTGTACCTCTAGGCATCGTTTATGGCAGGAATTTAATATTACTCTGAAGCTCCTTTTATTGCTCTTTTGAAACCGTTGCAGCGTAAAAAAATTAAAAACGTGTGAATATTTATTGAAAAATACCTTCATAGCTAACATAACTTATCACAGCAGTTTTAACCTAAGGGTTAGGCAGATATGTATAATAACTGTACATAGTACACCCATAAATTTTGTTGTAGTAGTGTTTTAGTTCCATTAGGGAGTAAACCTATTGCCATGAATAGGGCATAAACCGAGAGTCCAGGCTGTTACTGAAAAAAAAGTCCTGATTCATCATCTGCCTAGCCAGGCTAGTTGGCAGGCCTGTTGGCATGGTTAGTTAAGATACCACCTATCACGCCGCAGGTCGTGGGTTCGATTCCCGTACAGGACAAACATTTGTATGCATGAACATGTTCTGAGTCTGGGTGTAATTATCTATATAAGTATGAATTTACAAAAAAAAAGTACAGATATAGTACTACATATATAGTATATCAGTTATCTGGTTTCCATAGTAGTGCTTAGTTTGGGATCAGATGACCGTGTGTGAATAAATAAATAAATAAATAATAAATAAATTCTTTATTTTCACCAAAAGCCATCACAATTACAGGAACTTAAAACTAAGAGCATATAAGGCTTATAACTAGGTCACAATCATTTTAATTCCCTGACTCCTAAACTAGGTGTATGTGCCTGTGTCTTAGGAGTCAGTGATTCTCCGCAAAAAATAAGTCAAAAGCCATAGCAATAAAACGGGACGTTACAAACAATAGGCAAATGGCGTAAAAGAAAACAGGATAAAATCTATGCAAAGAAAACACAACATGAAAAACGTTTAACTGTGTGGTGAGGTGAATAAATGTAGGGTCCAAAAGTGTGTGTGTGTGTGTGTGTGTGCGTGTGTGTATGTGTGTGTAGTGAGTAGGTGTAGAATGTGTGTGAGTGCGTATGTGGTGTGTAGGTGTAGGGTGTATGTAGTCAACAAAAAAGGGGCGTAATCAGTACACATCCGTCTAAGGTTAGATTTAGACTTATCTTTATATGTAGGTATAGTACCTTATAATGTCCCAGGTTATTATAGCCTTGTTATGTTATGGGGGGTTAGGGTTCCGCTTCAATTAGTTATTCCAACCTGGGCTGGTTGGAATAACTCCCTCCAGAAGGTGATCACGTCTCCTGGTCTGTTGAGAATATCTGAAAAAGATCTGGGTTTCTGTTCTAATCTGGGTGACGCCTGTGCATTCAACAGCAAATGCGCAACGGTTTCCTTAGCCTCCATGCACGCTCTGCACAGAGGACTGTCCGTTATGACTATTGTGTGGATGTGGATTTAGCGAGTAGTGTCCCGTGATGGTTCCCGTCATTAGGCGCCAGACCTTTCTTGTCCAGGCGTAGTAAGCGTCTAGTTAGCCGTCCATTTAAAGATGGCATGACTTCCTTGGAGTGCCTGCAGCCTGGTGTCGAGATCCACCAGCTATCCGCTTGTGTGTGGGTAAACTCCTGTAGCCATTTGCGTAGTTGATTGAAGGAAATGAGCACGATTGGTTTGGACCCTTGGATTCACGTACTGGATGCTCTCCTTGCTAGTTCATCAAAAAAAGTCCTGATTCATCATCTGCCTAGCCTTTTCCCAACTGTCTTGGAGTTGGCTTCCAGTCTAACCGGATGCAGTTGAATACTCGTACCAGTATTTTACATGAAGCGACTGCCTATCTGACCTCTACAACCCAGTTACTGGGTAATACGATACCTCTTGGTAAAACTTTCGGGATTCTGACGTCCTGTAACGACTGATAAAGATCCACGAATGACAACCGGGACCAACGGCTTGGCGTGCTTTCCGAGGCATAGAGGGGTCTTGGTGTGTAAAGATTCACAGATCATTCCCATTCACAGATTAACCGTAACAAGCGCAGCTTAACCTGATCGATCAACGTGCGGCTGGTATTACTTGCCATAAGCCCCACTAAAAATTCCTGATTGCAAAGCCAAATGTAACATTTTGCCCGACCTGGGCATCGAACCTAGCACCTTATGTAAGTAATAAGTAGATTTCTTTTCATAAATCCGTACCTCATAAAATAATATGATTAATTAATCTAAAAGCATCTTACCGCACCAATAAAAATATAGGAACAAATGCCATATTGAAAACCATATTGAAAACCATATTGAAAACACCATAGTTAACGCTAAAAAAATGTCAGACATTTTTATTTACCCACATGCTCCACATTTTACCTTTTCTCGTCGTTTATAAGAATGAAGTGAATGGAAATGGAAATATGATTTGTTCCTAAATGTACTTTCTTTTTTATTTGCTTTATGCCATCTTTGAATGTGATGTGAAGACTTGGGTTTGAAAAAGGGTCTGAAGTGTTGAAAATGTGTCTGTTTAACGTGACAAGTGGTGTAAAGTGGTTTTCAACCGACTTCAAAAAGGAGGAGGTTCTTTTGGACCGATTTGGAAAATTCTTTTTTTGTTTGAAAGGGTGGTTAATTGAGGTGGTCCCATATAAATTTTATTAACTTTGCTTGGGGAGTTTTTGAGTTAGCTTCAATAATGCGTATATTTCCCACTTATTTTATGTGAATGATGTGATGATGTTTTAATAACTTCCTATCACTGTTATTTACATGGCTATATCTACAATTATTGTGGTCAATTATGTATTTGAATTTGTGTGGGGTAGGTTCCACAACTAAAAAGTGCCAAAATAAAAACTTTTTAGCAAAAAATAAAACCGACTTCTTCTTCTTGCTAAAAAGTTTTATTATAAAAAGAAACTGATGAATACAATTAATTCAAATGTATATGCGTAGAAAAAAATCAAACAGCGTTTGGAACAAAAGCGTTTGTTAGACCTACCAGAGAGAGTTGATATGATATTTTAGTTTTTATCCACATCCACAAGGACTCGTATATTGGGTGACTGGTAATTAGTGACCGATACTTAAACACATGATTGTACTCATAGTAACAATCAACTTTTACTATGGGACCAAACCTGAATTCGCGAAAAAAAATTTTGCTGCTACCTACATTTTGAAGAGTTATGCGAACATACTCGTAAATGTAGGCAGCAGCTGGTTTTTGTTTTTAGCTAGGTGCCAGAGTTTCTCTGAAAGATTTTTTTAAATATGTGGCATCACAATTCATCTTCGCCAACATCTTATATATTAGACAAAATATACATTTATACACTAAAAACAGATATCCAAAATGTTAACACCAGAAATAAGGACAAATTACGTGCTCCGTTTCACCGGCTTCATAAGGTTCATAACTCATTTGTTGGGCTTGGTATATCCGTTTATAACAAGTTACCCTCTTCTTTGCTAGATTTGCCCTTCAATGCGTTTAAAGCTAAAGTAAAATCTAACCTTTGTTCAAACGCATACTATTCTACCATCTATTTATTTATTATTATTTATTTATTCTATCTATCAACGACTACTTAAACGATAAGAATAGTTGGTCGCTGTGATTAAGTCACGACAATGTTTATGTTCTTTCTCTTGAATTAGCTTCTCTTCTGACAGGTTATATGAGTTCATATAATTATTTATTTTCTTTGACTATAAAAGTCAATATATTTTAATTTTATTTTTATTTATCATTGGCATAATCTACTCATTACAATGTTTTTTTTTTTTTATAAGGGGTATTGCAAAATGTGGTTAGCTAGTGACCTCCACAATTGATCATATTTTCTTGCCTGAATTCGTCATACTCCCTTAGATGTCACTGCTTGCGGTAGCGTCGGGGGTCGGGTTGCCTCCTTCCCTCAAATATGGCGAGAGGGGTAACGGCTGATCTTTGCGTTATGCTCGTCAACGGGTGCTGCTTGTGGTCTTGCTGTCCTTGGTTTTGTTTTGTTATTAGTATTTCTTTGTTTATTTTACTTCAATGGTCCTAGTTTATCATTTGTGACTTCGAGTTTTGGATTTATATACGGATATATGTAAGTGGGCACATCCTTTATTACTGGAGGCCTTTATTTAGGTATAAAGTTCTGCTTACGTTTTTAGTTTTGTATTTTTATTTCTGCTTGAGTATAGCTTTCGATTTTTTTTTGGTATATTGGCGTGTGCTATAGCTTACTTATAGCAAAAAATATTGTTATAGTAAAAATACAGAAAATAGTCTATAATATTACGTACCTATTGAATACAGGAAAACCTATAAGAAGTCTATAATTGGAATGTAAGGGAGAACATGTCAACTACAGTGTTAAGTTTGTTCTTGAGATAAATTCATCCCAACTACGGAACCCTTCATTGTGCATGGTCCGACACGCACTTGGCCGGTTTCTTATCATCCAAAGAAGCCGTTCACTTGATATGTGTATAGTCTTTGCGTAGACTTACCATTGTTTACCCAGGGTACCTATGAAATTGCCATTTTACATAAAAAAAAAGAAATATGCACTTTTGCCATTTTCATGAAAGTTCGTTGATGCCTCTGCTATAAATCCTGCGGGCAGGAGTCGATGAATTATTTAAAGACGGCTTTCACCGCCTCGTTGGATTTGAATTTTTCCCCGGGGCTCATTGTTGAGATCAATATTTCCAGAACGGAAGCGATCAAAGCAAAAATGCACCGTGAGTTTACTTGCGGTACTTTGTCCATAAACATTGTTAATATTGCGTGCCGTTTGTGCTTGGCAGAAATCGTATTCGACAATAGTGCGTAATTTCGATTTCTCCATGGTTACAGAAACAACGATATCTAATAAACATCGAACGGCGGGAAAACAAATGAACAACAGATTTTTTGTAATGTCAATTCAAATTAATTTAAATTTAGAATTTTAAATAGAATTAAACATCTTCACCCTAGCCGGTATCAAAAATCACTGTTATGGAATCCCATGTCATAGGTAGTTAAGTTTGTTCCCGACATCCAATTAAGACTACCACAAACTACACACCCAAAGTTACTAGATCCATATTTCATCATAAATAGAATCAAGCCATTAAAAGCCGCCAAAGAACAATACAGCACCGTTTAACATTGAAATAACCTTTATAATAATAAACAAATATTTAGATACCAGACAAGTTTTTCCATTACTTTTATGACATCGGAACGAGCATAAGTAATGTACTCATCCCTAGTATATGTATACATTTAAGTACTAAGCTATATGTTGGATAGTAAGTCTCGGAATTTTATGAGCCTCCGATAGAGGTCAAGGTTGGCAATGGGCGGTGTGTTGGGCCAATGATTGAGCCATGTTTGGGCGCGGCGATGTTGGCCGTAGTGACCTCTCTATAAGCAATGGATGTTGGACACAGTTTCTGAACTATTAATTAAGGATATACATATAGTGAAATAAATCCCTAAATAATTGTTTAGACTTTAACTTGCATTACACGGAGAGTCATTTTCTCGCCAGAATTTCGTGGAAGACAAAGGCTTGTCTGAAACAAATCTTTTTGAGTAACGTAGGGTTTCTATAAACACAATAAAATGAACAAGAAACTACACCAGTAACCAATGAGAACGCAATCAAACTTTATTCTATCTTTATTTTATCTCAAAAGTAGTTCACTGGTTTAATGTTAATAATTTACTCCTTAATGGAAAAAAAACCAAATGCATTAAATTTACGCTACCTCACGTTAGGCAGGTGAAAACTAACGTGTTGATAAAGGGCGAAGAATTGAATCCTGAAGATAGCACAGTATTTTTGGGCTTAACTTATGATGCTAAGCTTCAGTGGGGCCCACATATAGATAAATTGTCAAAAAAGCTAAGCTCCGCAGCATACGCTGTTAGGAAAATTCGTAATTTAACTAACATAGAGACAGCCCGTTTAGTGTAGCTATTTTCATAGTGTAATGTCGTACGGTATTCTGTTGTGGGGAATTGCAGCCGACATTCAGACTATCTTTGTTTTGCAGAAAAGAGCTGTTCGATGCATTTATAAATTAAGTCCGAGACAATCTCTCAGAGAGAAATTTAAGGAGATTAATATAATGACTTTGCCTTCTCAGTACATTTTTGAAAATCTTTTATATGGCCATAAAAACATTAAATTGTTTAAAAAATACAGTGATATCCACAATATAAATACTAGGAACAAACACAAATTTGTTGTACCTCCAACAAGGCTCAAGAAAATAGGTCGCTCATTCAGGTGTCAATGTATACGCTTTTATAATAAACTTCCAAGCCACGTTCAAGATCTGAGCCTTAATAAATTCTAATCATTCATTAAACGCAAGTTGTGTCAGAAAGCTTATTATACCGTTAAAGATTTTATTGAGGACAAAAAGGCTTGGGATTGAACTGATCCAAATTTTATTTTATTTTATTCTTTTATTTTTGCATACTGAATGTTGACATGACTATTTACTTTGTACAGTATTATATTATTTTAATTTATTGTGAATGTGAAGATTATGTAAGTCATTCTTTTTTTTTGTTTGTTTTATTTTTTTCTCTCAGTTATTTTTAATCATCGTCTGGCAGTTTGAGTAATTTATGCGGCCTACCCCAATGTCCTTTCTTTGGTATTGTTCGTCGAATCGTTGAGCTCCTTAAGTTCTGAGTTGAGCTGCGCGATTACTGACAAATGCGTGCACTGACTGGACAGGTCCTCTCAATCTGTGTGGTTCTTTCCTCAAAAGACCATTTCAGACACCAATCTACATGGTCTTCACATAAAGTGACCAAGATTATGTCTGGACTTTATAAGAGACTGTGACCTCTGAGTTTGTTTCGGTCTTCTCAGAGTAGTCAGATAGGAAATGCCGACCTCATCTAGTTTAAAAAAAAACATGATTGACTTGTAAAAGTGTTTTTATAAACCTACTTACAGAAATAAAAATCATTTATCATTCTTTTCATTTACAAAAAAACAGCACATAAAGCAAGAGATAATCTCAACTTGTTCAAAACGTCTTTATCTTTACATAATATCTGTTGCTTGGATACTGCGATATAAACCTGTTGATATACTCTTTATAGAACGATCTAAATGTACATGTACAAGATCCTTTTATATCTCTTGATTAAAATAAATGATATACCACTGAACGGAGAAAGATTAATTTAAATACCTAGACTGTAAGAAAGATGAAAGTAAAATAGGTTTATTTGTTACAAAAACACGTGCATAGAAAAATATAAGATAGGTAACTTGAACAATAAAGAAAACAAAAAAAAAAATATCAAAACAGATCAATAAGCATCACGAGTATTTGAACAGAGATTCGGCTGTTACGTTTAATTAGTGGCAAAGTCATTTAAATAAAAAGCGACTCTTGCTACGACACAATAAAGTGCAATTCAGGTCGCACAACGCTTATTACCTACAGTTATATTCACCTACAAGTTGCCTCTCTTTCTATCGCGTAACACTTATACCTTCTGACTTGTTAGGGTTGTCTTCTTTTACGACGCGGCGTGTGAGTGAGTATCGAACTGACCGTGCGAGCCGGCCGGTGCGCGGCAGCCCGCACTGAATTGGCCCGACAAGTCGAGCCCGCCGCGTACTTGTAGCTTCATACCTAAACGGCGGAGTGTCCGATCTGTATTAATCTGTGTTAGCGGTCACAAGCGTTAGTGCTGAGCATAGTAACTTTAATTTCGGAAGTCTGTGAAATTAAAGTTTTTTTTTTTCACTTTGTAATGTTTATTGAGGAAGTCGGTTGTTTTCTTTTTGTAAAAATGTTTTTATTATTCACCTTTTAGTTGCGGTACCTAGCCCACACTAATTCAAATTCCTGCAAAAGAAATTAGAACATCATCCACATAAAAAGTGAGAAAATAATGTATTATTGTAGCTAAGTCAAAAACTACCCAAGCAAAGTTAATATATTTATTTTATATGGGACCAACTTCGAGGTATACCCTCCGAATAAGATATGAATCTTTCAAATCGGACTCTGTAAAAATATATGCGTGGTCATAAATTATATGTTACACATCCTAACTAATATTATAAATGCGAAAGTAAGTTTATTTGTTTGTTTGTTACCTTTTCACGCCTAAACCACTGAACTGATCATCCTGTAATTGAGCATATACATTGTCAGGTGTACAAGAACGGACATAGGGTACCTTTCATCCCGAAAAAAAGTACTGTTCCCGAGGAAAACAACAATAACGTCCTTATGATAATAGATGACGCCACGTCTCCTTTGAATCATGATTGAATTATAAGAATTTTTAGTAGTGTGTTGAGTGTGAGTTTTTTTTTTTTTTAAGTAACTAATACATTTTGTGAGTAGACTAGAGTGTCGTTAGACCGGTTATTCATCCTATGTCACAAGTACAAGTACGGTTTTTCATCCTATGTCAATGTGACAAGTAGAGTACAGACGCCAGCAGGTCAACCTACCCGAAACTGTCAGATTTTCCCAATCAACCTTAAACCTAATGCTTTAGCAATAAAGTCGAAAATCTATTAAAGAAATCTGACAGATTGTAGTAGCTTGATGTGCTGGCGTCTGTACAACCCGAATTGATTGTTAAATTCTAAATTAAAGCAAACAAAGCCGCGGGCAAAAGCTAGTATATAATATGTAACGCATTCTCCGGACTGTAGTTGAGATTTAAATTTAATATTTTATAGATTGGTAATCAATTGTATTATCCGACCAATCATACATAATCAGAGCATACATAATATTGATGTTTTATCCAAATCAATATTTACCTAATCTATAACCAAATAATTTAATTTAATGTTTTGTGTTGCGGAATGTACCTAAATTATTATGCGCAGTGTTGTATAGATTATTAGGCTTCATCTCGGTAGTCACCCCCTTTCTAGCCATATCATCTTTCACACAATCCATCCATCGTTTCTTTGGTCTTTCCCTGCTCTTATAGCCATCGACGTTCATACTCAAAATTTTCCTCCAGATATTTTTACTATTGTGTAGATTTTGTTTAACTGAACAAACAGCTGTGCTGCTGGGGGGTTTGTTGCGCCACTTCTTCTCCCCAGCTAAAGCACTAGGAAGTGGTGAAGGGCGGGCATTTTGAGGGACTGTCTTATGTAATTTTGACGTTCGAAAAGTGCTGTTTCTCAGCCTAGTTTGAATAAATGACTTTTGATTTTGATTTTATCTACATTATTTATAATAAATAAATAATACTTTTCAATTGCAATTTATTTTCCAATTATGTTACATTCAAAATATATGGATGCGATACAAAGATATGAAAGGATGCTAGACATTGTTTAGTGAATGTAAAACTATTTGAACAAAAAAGACACGTGATGAATTGCAAATTAAAATAACTTGATCGACAAAAAAAATCAAACGAAGTGAATACCAACCACATTATCTAAGGTAACTTTGCCATACCTTCAAAATAGAAAGGGTAACAACATATTCTGTAAGCATAATCAAAACATGAACTTTCTATAACTATAGTAAAAAACTACAAGCAAAATAGTCGGTCCACGTGAAGTCAATAATTTAAGAGTCATCATTAAGTGTCATCAAACGCATAAGAATAGAGTCAGAATACAAACGCATAAATTACAAAACAAACACCAGCTCAGAAGCACCGAACATTTCAATTCATTTTCATGAAAATACTCGTGTAACATTTTATTTTCCCTCTATCAAGAATACTACCTACAAGCATCCGATATTTTTTATCTTACCATCCAAGGCTATACTCATCCGTAAAGCCATCGTTTTCATCCACTCCATATATTTCTACTCAGTACTTACAGTAGGCTTATTTGTGGCTGACGAGGGGCTTGTGGCTAAGTAACAACAGCCGCACGGGTCGATCGATCAGGTTGAGCTACGCTTGCAGCGGTTGGTCCGTGGATGGGTTGGTTGGTCTTTACATACCAAGGTCCCTCCGTGCCTGGGAAAGCACGTTAACGTCCGCTTGTCATTCGTGGATCTTTGACAGTCATTACGGGTCGCTAGAAGTGTGAGCGTCTGACAACCAGTCTTACCAAGAGGTATTGTAGTATCGGGGGGTTTGTGAAGGTCTGATAGGCAGTCGCTCCATGTAAAATACTGGTATTCAGCTACATCCAGTTAGACTAGAAGTCAACCACAACATAGTTGGGAAAAGGCTAGACAGATGATGACTACCCTAGGCTATCACAAGGTCGAACTGTTACCGACAACCTGCGGTCGACGATACCTTTTTTTTTTTTTTGTGCATGGGAAATCATCAAATAACTTCTCCCGCTCTGGGTGGAGCGGGAGGGCGTGTCAGACTTCTACTGACTAAAACCCACCCGTGTTCCTTCAGTTGCCTGTGCCAGGGCCACGGTAACTCTTTCGAACAACCCGCAACCCTAGCGGGCATCGGCCCTAGCGGACCCCTTCAGCTAGTGCTGACATCTCTTTGAGGCGCGCGTGGAACACAACGCGCCGTCGACCCGGGCCTGGTCCGGGGTTGCTCGCCATCCGCAAGCCCGCGCCTACGGTGGTCGGGAATCGGCTATCGATTCCCGACGCCCAGGGCGTCTCCTGCGGCGACTAGGGGCGTGAGGGCGCAAAGATTGCCTCTCCCTCACGCGTTCAGCCTCCTCCTTCGCGAGCATTACTGCTTCGCAGAAGGAGGTGACAGCTTCCCATGCACTCTCGCTCCGTACCATGGCCTGTACCAGGGCCGGACGCGAGAGATCGCCGCCGCCGATCGCCTCCGCAAGGACGCGGCGGTGCTCTGCCCAGGCCGGGCAGACCTCCACCGTATGCTCCACCGTGTCCTCCGGGCGATCCACACAATGGTAACACCCGGGCGTTTCCTCCCGCCTTATCCGGAACAGGAACCTCCCGAAGTAACCGTGTCCGGTGAGGATCTGCGTCAGGCGGAAGGTGAGGATGCCGTGAGGCCTCTCCAACCACTCCTCAAAGAGGGGACTTAGCGCCGCAATTGTGGCGTGCCCAGCGGTCGACGATACCTACTACGATATATCATGCAATAATATTCCAGCATAAGCTAATCTCTCGTTGTACGGAAAGCCTATATTTTACGAGCTCAGCTTGTACTGGATATGTGTAGCTTGATATTTCGTCAAAGAGAAATATAAGGAAAGTTTGAAAGTTCGAAATATAAAAAAAAACGTCAGCATATATAACCTAAGCAAATGTGACGTCACCATATAATATATTATAATATTTATAGTGACGTTGTGCTGCAAACCTTTCTTGTTTCTACCGAAACAAACCACAAAGAAAGTTATATTCTTGTGTGTCTGTACGAGTAACACATCTGTGCTTCTTCAAGACGCTCTGTAAAAATTTTGTCTACTTAAATGTTTTTCAAGACTTGTAAGGGATTGGTTTAGCAGTAATGACGCGACTTTATCCTTAGCTTGTGTTAGTATCTAAGCACTTCTTTATATTTTGTTTCGTTGATATCTATGGAGGTTACTATCAATCTGGATTATAAATTTCTTTGTATATTTTTTTAAGGAAGATCAATAATGATGTTCCTATAACTACCTATTAATCAAATCGGCATTGTCCATGGAAAAATATAATTTAATCAATGGTGCAAGAAATAAAATGTTATTTCTCGCACCATTGATTAACGTATAAAAGCTTTAAAGGCAAGCGTAGTAAAGTCTAGAAATCACAATTAATGCTTTCGCGCGCGCTGAACGAGACACCTTAGAAGTTTTATTGATATGACGTCTATAGAGGTCGTGTGTGCGCTAAAGTGTGAAATGAAGTCCTCCTAAAATATGATTATCATTTAAATGCTGTAAATGCGCAAAAAATGTGAATGTAATCCTCATGAATAAATACAAAAACCCTGGAATAAATCTTTCATAATGGAGCAGTTGATTGATTCCAGCCCCATTATTTCAATCGCAAAACATTTATTTGGTCCAGTCATTATCATCAATCTTCTGCACCATGCCTTATATGGTTAGTGGAGGATTCTGTGGAGTAACCATGCACTCAATCTTTGACAGCAAGCGATTTTGAACCATGTGTGTTGCAACATTTAGTGCAAATTAGCCTGCTTTGCAATTAAACTGCCCTGCAAATAATTATGGTACGGGCCTAGGTCGTCTACCCAGTCTGGTTACATTTTCTTCATTACAAAATACCGAACAGATATTCCATTGTGGCATTCAATTAAGAAATACAACTATCTACGTATTCACAAAACGTTATTATTGTACATTCTTGCATTTTCCTCTCAAAGTTGTTGTTGGAATATAATGGAAACAGATAATAATGTATTCACCAGTTTAAAATTGAAATTGCACATTCGCTAAGTATTGACATTCAAAATGTGCATTTGTTTGTCTGAATTTTTATTTACATTACCCTTTTATAGCTGGTGGATGCGCCAACAAAGTTTCGTATTCCAAAAAGTTTCTAGTCTGTAGCCGAGTCAAATATTAGGGGCCAGACTAATGCAGCTGTTTGACTGAAAATCAACTTCCATGTAGCGTATATCAGTGTGTAGTTTTATGTTTCGCCAGCATTAATTTGACAGTTCCAAATTCAATTTTAAGGATTACGTAAAGACAAATAGTGGTACCTACTATGTCTTTTGAGCGTTTGATTTTGTAATGAATCGTGTTTGAACATGAGTGTTCTTACACACGAGCAACACGCGTTAATGGCAGAGGCAACTGCGCGCGTCGACGGTAGACACCGACCTAAAGCGACGCTTGCAGATATGGCGTGTCGCGTCCGCCATTTTGTCACTCCTGAACTATTTGCAGTCCATTGACAAAATGGCGGACGTGACACGCTACACCTGCAAGCGTGACTTTAGTGGCTGTAGCCGAAATGACGTCGGCACGTCAACGGCTGCCGTTGACGCGTGTCGTTCTTGTTTGCCAACACTTAGATTCATGGATATGTAGGTTACTGTTAATCGAAGATCATTGATCATGTCTCTAATTAAAAGTATTTTGGGTGGCAGATTAAGTAATAACTGGCGCACTGTAACGTTAGACTTACGTTCTGTATAATAGTAAACAGTTCAGCCTCCAGCTCCTACCGTTACAACTCATGCGAAAACCAAACAGCAAAAGCGGAATCACAAAGCAAAGTAACCTACTTTGTGATTCCGCTTTTGCGTGTTTGGTTTTCACCTTGATATGGCACAATTGGATCATTATAAATTCATACGAAAGAGAGGAATTAATTACCCGCATAAAATTTCACCTAGCTTTTTGTACCTAGCCTAT
The DNA here is from genome assembly GCA_948252095.1 of Dicycla oo. Lineage (NCBI taxonomy): Eukaryota > Metazoa > Arthropoda > Insecta > Lepidoptera > Noctuidae > Dicycla > Dicycla oo. The sequence goes on from OX411716.1 coordinate 23,171,198, forward strand.
AACCGCATTTTTAAGATTTTTCAAGGGAGTATCACTTCTCATACCTATTCTATACTTCATACCTGTGACAAAATAAGAAAAGTTGATGAAACTTTTGTAATTTTTCACATAATTTGAGAGCCTTTTTTGTGAAGGCGGGGTTTGACAAATGAGAAAGGTTTGCTTTATGACTTTACAGGGCCGGCGCGGCTGGTACCTAGCTTCGGACTGATTTTATTGCGCAATATTTTGTAGAATGTTTTAAATTTCGATCTGGGCATCCTTTGAAGTCGTAAAATGGTGTCTGTGTTATGTATGTAACATACTCGTATGTAGATATATTAGTTTTTGATGTTTTAGTACGACGGATGATAAGTAGGTACTGAACAAGATAATTTTCATGTTTTGTTTTTCTATATATTTTTACTGAGATCGGTTTAAGTAGTTAGCAACCATTAACACTTGCATATTCAGCCTATAATGTTCCCACTGGAGGGAGACAGGCATTCTCTCTATGACAGAGAGTGGATATACACTACGAGTACCCAATGCGGGTTGGTACCATAAACTGTAAAAGTAACATATTAATTAATGAAATATGTGATAAAAAAAAAATAAAAAAAAAACTCTTGCACTGTTGTAAAACTTATAAAAGAAGAACGCGTTTTATTATGTAGAAAGCAAGTTAACTATTTTTATTAATTTTAAAAAAAGAATAATAAATATTTCAGTAACAAACTATAGCTACATCTAGGTGGAACCATTGACCACGTGAAAACATCTTTTCGCTCGGAATACTGGTGGTAAGTTCAAACTGACCGACAAAAACATGTAAGATTTCAACCGCTACGAGACTTTTAACGCTTGAGTAATGGTTGAGCATTCAAAAGATACGTCATATTTATAACAATTTTAAGGCTGGATATGATTTGTGTATGACGTCACAATGCGCGCTACCCTCTACTTTTAACGATGAGTCGAAATATCCATTCGTATAGCGCAAAACGTGTTTAGCTAGATCAGTTAGTCTGGTGCCTTTGTCAAGAGTTGAGAAAGAAATACTCCTGGTATTGCTTTGTCTAAAGAGAAACAACAGAAATATTGATCAAAAAAAAGAAAGGGAAGAAAGAAATAAAGAAAGAAAAATAAATAAAAAATAATAAATAAAAATAAATAAATAAAAATAATAATAAATAAAAAAAATACTTGACATAGAAAGGGAACGTAGGGCATTGGCGGTCAGAAGCAATATGCTGGCCCGCAGGTTTGCTCGTTGTAGTGATCAAGTTAAGGTCACACTATTTAGAGCCTACTGTCAGACTTTCTACACGTGCAGCCTGTGGTTCAAGTATACGCAGAGGCCGCTCAGTGCCCTACGTGTCCAATATAACAATGGATTTAGGATGTTGTTAGGGTTGCCACGGTTTTGCAGTGCGTCTGGTATGTTTGCGGAGGCCGGGGTAGACGGCTTTCATGCCATCATGCGTAAGCGGCTCGCTTCCCTGTTAAGTAGAGTTCGGGGTAGCACTAACAGCATCCTACAGGTCATTGCAGATAAACAGGACTCAAATATCCTGAAATCATTTATACGTGCACAAATTTTATAACCTTTCTCTTTTTATGGACATGGTCTGAAATAAAGATTTTATTATTATTATTAAAAAAGGGTTAAAAATTAATAAGAACTTGACAATAGCAAAATAATATCAGATATCGTCTTATATCGGCCGTAAATCTGCTCAGAAATATAAAAAAACCGTGATCGAAGAAAACTTGCATCAAAAGGAATACAATGAGCCTAAGAAATCTAGTGCCGAGCAAATACAATAGCTTCGGCAGTTTCAAAAACCGTAAGAAAATCTGTTGCAAATAGAAAAAAGTTTAAGATGTCGTCTCATATCGGCCCTTAATCTGCTCAGAACTGAAAAATATCATAATTAGTGAAAGTTTCCATTATAAGGAATGCCATGAGCTTACTAAGTCTAGTGTCGAGCAAATACAAAGGCTACGGCAGTATCGGACGGTAACCGTAGTAAAATTTCAATCTGTTTTCACGAAATCAAACTGCGCGGACTCGAACTGCGCCTACTATTTTTTTTTATGCCCTGTAGAATCTCAATCTGGCCCTGTAAGCTACAATAGTCATAAGTCATAAATTTTAATATTACCATTATGACTAGCAGTTTTTACGACCACATATATTTTTACTGCAATCACTTTCAAACTATAAAAGTTAATACAAAGTTATTACATGATATGTTGGCCAATAAAATTTGATGTCAAATGATCTAGGTTTTTAATAAAACATAGAGTAATTTCAAATAGGCATACCTGTGAAATTACTGATTCTCAGCCTAATTTGGCTAAATGATTTTTGATTTTGTCAGATTTTTGTCATTTTCTATCAATTGTTTTATTTTTATTGGCAGCCATTACCTCCATAGTCTTCTTTTAAAAATATGATGTAAAATCACTCCTCAAGCTGGGTTCAAATTCAAATTCAGAAATAGTTCATGCTTTTTGGAACACATTTAATTTTCATCTTCAATTACATTCTGACAAATTAACAAGTAGATCCATTAATCTAGGTCTTGACCTAGACCCGCGTCTAAAGTCTAGACTATCGGACTAATCATCAATAAAAGAAGAAAAGTCTACACTGGACCGCAAAGAAAGCGGGTCAGTAACAAAGACCTAGACTTTATGAAATAAAGAATGTATTATAGATAATTTTATAGAGCTTTAATCAATGTCATAAAAGTTCAAAATCGTAAAGTTTATTTTGAAACAGTAAGTTAAGTAAAAATGAGCATTTTCACTAAAGTTCGAAAAATGTGCTACGGTATCAAATATGCAAGTTTTACACATTTTACTATTTTGTATTGCCACCACGAGCTGTTAATACAGCTGTTATATGGTTTGGCATGCTTTCCACCAGATTGCTGAGCCGATGCTGAGGAATATTTTACCATTCCTCTATCAGTGCTTCTTTCAGTTCACAAAGCGTAATTGGAGAGAAATTTTGCTGGCGTACACGTCGTCCCAGTTCGTCCCAGGCTTGCTCGATAGGGTTCAAGTCTGGGCTGCGTGCTGGCCACTCCGTGCGTGTGATATTGACATCTTCAAGGTAGTCAAACACAATCCGAACTGTATGAGGTCGAGCGTTATCTTGCATAAAGATAGCGTTCTCACCCATGTTTACTAAAAATGGGCCAACATACTCATTTATGATTTCGTTCACGTATCACTCTGCAGTCAAAGTGCCATTTTCGAAATGGCTTCAAGTTTGCTTCAGCAAGACGCCGCCTCACTGTACTCGTACACAGGCTCGGATTGCTCCCTCCAGCACGTAGAAGGTGCTTTTTGACTTCAACAGCCGTTTGAAATCGATTTCTCAACATTATTGACACCATATAACGATCCTCCCACGCTGTCGTGCACCTTGTTCGGCCTGTTCCTGGTCTGCGAATATTGGATCCAGTCTTTTCAAATCGATGGAGCACTCTTTATAACGCTTACTGAGCCCATCTTCAAGCATTGTCAGAATTCTGGTACACTCTTTCGGGGGTTTGGTATGTTTTTAATTGAATTTGATCAGAATTATTCTGATCAATCTTTCTGCACAAGAATTGCCATATTTATAAATAGAAACAAAAGTAAAACAAAGTGTTTGAAAATAAATAAAAAGGTTTTACTTCTTACTATACTTGCGATGAAATAAACTTTAATGTCGATTTTATTTTAAAAGGATTGCTCAAATATTTTAAAAGTTATCGCATTTTTAGGGTTCCTTACCTCAAAAGGAAAAAAAAACGGAACCCTTATAGGATCACTCGTGTGTCTGTCTATCCGTCTGTCACAGCCAATTTGCTTTGAATCTAATGGAACGATTAAGTTGAAATTTGGCGCACGTATGTATTTCTGTGACCCAAACACGGACGTGTAATGTTAATGAGTGAATTTTGAATATGGGGTCAATTTTGGAGGGCAAATAAGAAAATTAAAAAATAAAAAGTATTTGCAAACTGTACTGTGAGACATATCAAATGAAAATCATATCAATACTGTGAGAATCTAAAATATATATATCTTTTTATAATTTTAAAATAAACTGTTTTAAAGTTATTGAAGAAAATAGACGAATATTGATCATTCCCTCCCTTTATCTCCGAAACTACTCAGCTTATAATTTTGAAAAAAAAAATGCAGAAAATAATTATATAGCTATAGATTACAGGAAAACCTATAAGAAGTCTATGGTCTTAAAATAACATGGTAAATCTCTCTATATTGTGCTTAGAAACTTACATTTGTCAATATAATATGTGAATATTTTAGATTATCTTTATATTACATAGTGTAATTAATTTGTAAAGTTATGTCTAACGCTTATAAAAAAAACTGAGGGACACAAAACTATCAAACGTATTTTTATGAACCCTTCACCATTACACAAACGTTAAAGATAATTTAATTATGTATTTATCTTTTAGTATACGTGTACCTATTATTATAATACCTTTCGTTTAATGTATAATAAATTAACAATGAGTCTAATTTGGGACAGCGCTCCTTGTTGGGCGAGTCCTATTACTGGCTGGACGTAAGACGCGTTGCATGAGCTCAATACAGAACATGCAAGCTAATCACTCAAGGCCATTCGAATTTATTTGCGCCTTAAAGAAATATGGAACATTTTGTAAAAGAAATATTAATAGTTTCCTAAAGTATCAAAATCAAAGAGACTACGTGTATAAACGAACGTCAGTAAATTTTTGTAACAATTTATTAACACTAGTTAACCCTTTAAAATCCAACAAGACATTAACACATCACCTATCACTAGTGCTCAAACTTAAAGGATTTAGGCGATACATTAAAACCGCAGGATTCTAAGTAAAAATAATCCTTTTACACACTAACTATGAGTACAAACTTATGAATATTCAACAGACTACTCTAGCTCTGGGGATGAATTTACACGTTTTGCGGCGAAATTCATCCCTCTATACCCCTTTATCTAGGGTTGAAGGAACGATTAACGGGAGTGAAGTATTTCTTGAATATAGCTGTAAAGTTTTACGCGGGAGCCGCGCTCATTGGGTTTAATTTACGCTAAATTTCCTTCGGGATTCTTGTAAGTAAATGTTAGACTGATTAATTGTGAATTGGTTTAGATTTGCGCGAAGTATTTGATTGGGTTTTAAGGGTTTTGCTCATTTAACGAATCTGTTTAGTTTTATGTGATGATTTTCTTTTTGAATTTATCTTGTTTTGCATCGGCTGTACTAGCTGGAAATAGATCCCAATTGGCGGGCCCCGTTACTGGTTCTTGTTATAATATAGTCTGCCTTTTACGACACCCTTATGTAAGTACGCGAAGAAAACTATACGAAACTTTCTACTAATGAGCTAAGTACAAATAATAAAAGATCGAATCACCTAACTTGCTCTTTTGCCGCATTGTGAAACAAAGTTGTAGCGATATACAATGTAATAAATAATATATTGCTACATTAGTAATATATCCAACTAGCCAGCGAACTGCAATCAGTAAAACTATCTAGCCAAAAGAAAGATATATATATATATATATATACAAGGTGTAACTTTAATAACGCACAACCTCATGAGGGGTCATTGTACTGAACGTTATGAACAACTTTTACCATGGGACCAAACCGGAAATCGCGAAAAAATCAGCTGTTCAGTACATTTATGTTCGCATAATTCGTCAAAATATACTGAACAAATGATATTTTTTCGCGACACAATTATAAAAAAAAAACAAAGAAAACGTTATCTAGAAGGTCTTCTCTTTTCAATGGAGGAACATTCCATTTTAGATCTTCCACAAAAAAAAAAAAAAACCAAAGTCAGTCATGGGGACTGCCACATATTAGCGTAACGTCTGACGCGTGACGCGAACTCATAAGATTTTCCCCTACCAAAAATCGCTCAACGCACCTAAAGAAGTTATCACTTCAAAAAACCGGCCAAGTGCGTGTCGAACCACGCACAATGAAGGATTCCGTAGTTGGGATGAATTTATCCCAAGAACAAACTTAACACTGTCGTTGAAATACTAGTTCTCCTGTACATTCCAACTACAAATGTAATTTTGTACGCCCATTATGTAGAAATTTACCATGTTATTTTAAGACCATGGATGAATTCTTATAGATTTTCCTGTACTGTATAGGTATAACTATTTTCTGTATTTTTTTCAAAATTTTAAACTCGGTAGTTTCGGAGATAAAGGCGGGGGAATAGTCAGTTTTCGTCTATTTTCATAAATAACTTTAAAACAATGCATTTCAAAATTATAAAAAATATATTTATTTGAGACCCTCCCAGTAAGCCCTTTCTTTTGATGTGTCACACGGCACAGTTTGTAAAACTTAAAATTATTTACTTTACACGTCCGTATTTGGGTCACAGAAATTAATATGTGTACTAAATTTCAGATTCGGAGCAAAATTGCTGTGACAGACAGACATACAGACACACGAGTGATCCTAAATGGGTTCTTTTTTTCCTTTCGAGGTACGGAACCCTAAAAATGACACACCTATTTGTAACAAGACCGTTGATCGAATTTGAGGGTTGAAACAAATATAATAAAACGTCCGAATGAAACCACAAACACAAGTGGTCATTGCGGTCATAATTTGGGTTATCGAATGGTCGGGACTGTATTTTATTTGATTTTCTTTTGTTCTTATTGAGTCATGTTGGGGTAGACTTCCAGTCTAACCTATTGCAGCTGAGTAACAGTATTTGATTGAAATAACACAAAAGACTGGTGAAGATAATTTCCGGGGATTAGCTCTTAAAAGTGCTGTTTGAGATGCAGCCTCTGCGCTCCCACAGACGATGGCGTAGTAATGGAGATGTTTTGGGCCAACAAAATTTAACAGTGTCGTGCCATCAACTCGACGAAGAAGAACAGCAGTTTGCATGGTGTGACTGCGTGTTTGTCCTCTACAACCCAGTTTTTTTTTTTGTTCTTATTACAACTTATAAATAAAATAAACTTAGTATGTTTTGTATTATGAAATGAGTAGCTGCCAGGAAAATGAATTACTTGTTTTGTTAAACTAAATTGATTTCAGATTGGTAGATTTTAAAAAGAGAATTAGATGTAAGAAAACCCTTTCGGGTAGAATTATTAATGTGCAGGTACTTCTATTAAAAAAAAGAAAATTATAATTAGTAAAATTTATTAATTAATTATTAGTGAAAATATTGAATTAATAGTTAAAATCCTAATGAAAGTGAGTTTGTTTGTTTGACTGTTTGTTACGCTTTCACGTTAAAACGGCTGAACGGATTTGAATGAAATTTTTCACATGAGTAGACCATGACCTGGATTAGGACATATGATACTTTTATCCCGGTAGTACGTTCCCGTGGGTTAATTTCTAAAAAAAGCTAGTAAATTATAAAAGCTAGTAAATTATAAAAGTAACTTATTTTTATAAGTTGAGGAGCTTGTGGCTAAGTAATAACCGCCGCACGAGTCGATCCATCAGGTTAAGCTACACTTGCCGGGGTTGATCTGTGGATGGGTGACCATCTTTTCATAACCGAGACTCCTCCGTGCTTCGGAAAGCACGTTAAGCCGTTGGTCCTGTCTGTCATTCGTAGATCTTCGACAGTCGTTACGGGTCGTCAGAAGCCCGTAAGTCTGACAACCAGTCTTACCAAGGGGTATCGTATTACCCAGTAACTGGGTTGTGGAGGTCAGATAGGCAGTCGTTCCATGTAAAATACTGGTATCCAGCTGCATCCGGTTAGACTGGAAGCCGACCCCAACATAGTTGGGAAAAGGCTAGGCAGATTGATTGACTTATTTTTATAAGTTATTGTTGACAAGCGGTTAAGGAACGGAGACGAGAGGTGGGTCTAATGTCCATTAGCGCGTCATTAATAGTTCTATCAACGTCCTTGATAAAGCAAAATCAATCTGCCAAACCTATTCCCAACTATGTTGGGGTTGGCTTCCAGTCAAACCAAATGCAGATGGATACAAGTATTTTACATGGAGAGACTGCCAATCTGACCTCCACAACCTAGTTACTGGGTAATACCCCTTGGTAAGACTGGTTGTCAGGCTTTCAGGCTTCTGACGACCCGTAACGACTTTCAAAGATCCACGAATGACAGCCGGGACCAAGATGCTTTCCGAGACACGGAGGAGTCCCGGTATGTAAAGATGGGCACCCATCTACAGACCAACCTCGGCAAGCGTAGCTTAACCTGATGGATCGACCCGTGCAGCTGGTATTAATTAGCCACGAGCTCCTCAACGTACTTGATAAAGCGTTAGCAAAATATTATGTACCGTCAGTTTACCAAAAGTATACCGTTTAATACCATAAATAATTTAAAATCAAATTATACCGAACGCCGAATATTAATGTTTCTGGAAACTTCTTGCTTTGTAATGACAGAAGTTTCGCAAATTAATAATAATAATAATAATAATAATCTTTTATTTCTCTCGTAATCACAAACACAGTACAAAGTCAAGGTAACACTTAATAGAGACTGGTGTCTGTTGTAGGTAAAACCTGTATTACAGATCACCAGGCTTACCGCCATCGGACAACTCATGAATGACCTATGACTGTATTAACCTAACATACAGGTTGTACATAATAAAACACTATTACAAATTAATAACAAAAGTGAAGTGTAACTATATGGGAAATTAAAAACTAAAGTAAAAATGGCTTAACGTTTGATTTGGGAATGAGTGAGTGTGTGTGTGTGTGTGTGTGTGTGTGTGTGTGTGTGTGTGTGTGTGGGTGTGTGTGTATGGGAGATGGTGTGATGGGTAAGTGTGTGTTAATTGTATATCGTTCCATGCTGGCAAACGTTACCTTAATGGTTTTAATAAACGTTCTGTTGCACTGTAATCAATGCCTTGAAGCCACGAGCAAACTTTTTTCTTGCACTCTGACCTAGAAAGAGGATAAATTAACAGCTGCTTGTTCATTTTATTATATAAATATGGACCCAGGAAACCGTAAAAATTATGTGCGAGACTGAACCCATATCTATTTGTAGTGCAGACATCGGTGGTTCTTCTCTTACCAGATATTGTTTCGGGGTCGTAAGAAAGTTCTGAGTGCTTTTTAGTAACTGTCAGTAGAATAAAAAGTTGTCTAACAGTCAGCACCTTATAGCGCTGATAAAGATCAAACGTAGGTTAATTATTTGGTACTTGCAGATATTTTAAATAATTTTCGTTGAATTAATGAAAACATTGTTTGGACGAAGATATTTGAGATAAAAGTTTATTTTGTGATCTGTACCTTCTTAACTCCTTGACTATCGGGCGCACACCACCGAGGTCTGCCCGGCTTGGGCAGAGCACCGCCGCGTCCTCGCGGGGGCGATCGGTGGCGGCGATCTCTCGCGTGCGGCCCTGGTACAGGCCATGGTACGGAGCGAGAGTGCATGGGAAGCCGTCACCTCCTTCTGCGAAGCAGTGATGCTCGCGAAGGAGGAGGCTGAACGCATGAGGGAGAGGCAATCTTTGCGCCCTCACACCCCTAGTCGCCGCAGGAGACGCCCTGAGCGTCAGGAATCGAGAGCCGATTCCCGGCCACCGTAGGCGCGGGCTTGCGGACGGCGAGTAATGGGTAGCTCGCCGTCCGGTAAGGACTAGGCCCGGGTCGGCCGTTGTGTTCCACGCGCGCCTCAAAGAGATGTCAGCACTAGCTGAAGGGGTCCGCTAGGACCGATGCCCGCCAGGGTTGCGGGTTGTTCGAAAGAGTTACCGTGGCCCTGGTACAGGCAACTGAAGGAACACGGGTGGGTTTTAGTCAGTAGAAGTCTGACATGCCCTCCCGCTACACCCAGAGCGGGAGAAGTTATTTGATGATTTCCCATCCAAAAAAAAAAAGTGTGCAAAAGAAAAAAAATTGAAATCTTGACATAATAGGTATATAATAATAATAACCTGGGACATTATTCACACACGATCATCTGATCCCAAACTAAGCAGAGCTTGTACTATGGAAACCAGATAACTGATATACTACATATACTACTTTTTTTTGTGCTGGAAATGTTTGTCCTGGATGGGAATCGAACCCACGACCTGCGGCATGATAGGGTACCCCCTATCATACCGCGATTTTGAGAGGACAGCTGTTGGCGTGGTTGGTTAAGATACCTTAACCAACCACGCCCACTGTCCTCTCAAAATAAACGTATATCTTAAATATATAAACGTAAAAACATCATCCTGGGACGGCCGGCGGGATTAAAGTAGTTGTGAACCTATATGGGGTTCGGCTGACATTCGACATGACCTTGATATAATGTATGGGGATTTTCAGACGCTTGAGGGGTTAATGATGCACAGTTAACCTTTAATGGTACAATCGGTCACCATCTGTTTTCAATAATTAAGGTAAAAAAAAATGGTTTTTGATGCCAATCATTCTCGTCAATAAAATAAAGATATATATTATTAGTTACCTCAGGTGCGCCTGATCTCTCTCCGGTGGCATCGGATTACCGTCCCATCATACAATAAGAATAAGGGAAGTGAGAGTGCACCTAGGTCTGCGTACACACATGTGCACTACAGGATGAAAATTATTTCATGGGCATCCTTTCTGCATTTAAAAAAAATCTGCTGTTCCCTACATTTTGACGAGTTATGCGAACGTTGGAATGATGAGTACATTGACCCCTTAAAAGGATATCCGCGCAGCGGCTAGTCTCCGCTGAGATTGGCCGCCGTGGCAAAATTCGGTCCGTAGGACTATTGCTAGGTAAGTACCTATATAGAAAACATCGATTATCATTCTCTCTGATTGAAAAAGCGACCCGAACCTGGTCTTCTTGCAACACTGCCGATGTCGGTCTCTTGGTAGCGATTCCAAACATTATGGACAGAGCTTCTCGAAAAACTCAGTTGCAAACCCACAGACCGCTGCGAAATTCTTTCTTGGATCATTGGAACGGCTCTGGTTGCAGAAATGGTGTCCATATGTCTTCGTATTTGTGGTATATAACGCAAGATGTGGTTTAAACAAGATAACTAAACAAAATTATGATTTCAGAATTGGTTGTTCTAAATTATTAAGTCCTATTAGATTCCATGCTCCATCTCTACGAAGGACTGCACTTGGCACAAACTCACCTATACCTAGATTATGTAAAATGTTCAATAGATGCAGTGATTTAGTGGATATACACCAGGACAGTATTAATAAAATTATTAAAGTAATTGTAAATAATTCACTCACAAAAACTTGAATCATCACGGTACCTAACAATTTTCAAATTTAATTTGATTCAATATTTTATTATACCACAACAGATAAATTAATTTACCAATTAATTTAATCAGTGTGCCTACTTTAATTGTATATTCCTTTATTTACTTAAATGTAATGATATTAATTGATGTTTCTTTCCTTTAAATAATTAATTTATTAATTTATTTTTGCATTTGCATTTCTGTGTTAATATATTTTATTTTTATTTTATTCAAATGTTATAACTAACCTTATCTTAAGAACAAAACTAACATAAATCTTTGTTAAAATAATTGATTTTGTAATTTAAGCCGTATACTGTACATGCGCTGTTAGCAAGTGATTGTTATTGTAAATGTACATCTGTCAATTGCAATGGATTTTTTTATGTGTAAACAATGTCGGCTAGCTTAATAAATAAATAAATTCGTAAATATTGGTATTCTAATCCGCCGGCTAATGGAAACAAAATTTAAAGAAAAATCGAAACAAGATTACAAGCAAATTTAAAATTCAATATTTTTAGGGTTCCGTACCCAAAGGGTAAAACGGGACCCTATTACTAAGACTCCAGTGTCCGTCTGTCTGTCACCAGGCTAAATCTCATGAACTGTGATAGTAGACAGTTGAAATTTTCACAGATGATGTATTTCTGTTGCCGCAATAACAAAAAAGAAGATGAGAGTGTGCCCGAGAACTCCACGACCTCATTCCACCGGCCCTCTTCTACCATCGGACATCTAGACGCACTGTCAGTTACCATCCCTACCTGGTTGCTATTCCACCAATTCGCACTAAGCGCTTCCAAATGTCTTTTATATCTGCAAAGGAGTGGAACTCACTACCTGCGTCTGTGTATCCGAGCGCATACAACCCTAATCTCTTCAAAGTGAGAGTGAACAGGCTTCTTCTGGGTAAACTCACTCCATCGTCGACTTTGTCTCTGTCACCTATGACCTAGACTAGAGTCAAGAGCAAACCCATCACAAATAAAAAAAATACTAAAAAACAGAATAAAATAAATATTTAAGGGGGCTCCAATACAACAAACGGGCCTGGACCCGTGCTTGACTTAGATTCTCCACCTGGGTGAAACACGGGGACCATAAGGATCCGTGCTCCAACTGATGATGCTATTGTACACTGATGCAGTAAATTGTTTTCCCTATATGATTCAAAATATCTAAACAACTATTTAAAAGGAGTGAATTTATATGTACAGCAACACACATCAAGCTACTACAATCTGTCAAATTAATTTAATAGATTTCAACTTTATCGCTGAAGCATTAGGTTCAAGGTTGATTGGGAAAATTTTACAGTTATGAGTAGCTTGACCTGCTGGCGTCTGTACAACTAGCTATTGCCCGCGGCTTTGCTCGCGTAGATGTGAAAATATCCTACGGGAACGTACTACCGGGATTAAAAGTACCTACTCAATGCGTTAATCCAGGTAAACAATGTCATCACGCACTGCTTATATAGTATCCAAGGAGCGGCGCGCGGATTGTTACATGATTGCTGGAGGATAAAAAATCCTAAAACCTAAAAATAGTGACGAAATATATAACGGAACGGAAAATTACCAATTTGCATGCCAAAAAAGGCAACTTTTACGTCCTTAGCTGCGCCCCGTAGTTCCACCCGCGTAAGTTTCAATTCCGTGGGAATAGGAATATCGGGATAAAAAGTAACCTAGTTCTTTGATTAAAACTCTTGTGCCATTACACAGGCTTAGAGGGTTAAAATTTCTTAATATCATTAGGGGGATTCCAACCTTCTATGTTCCTTTCTTGCTTTTGACAGCTGCTTCGCCCGCTTGGAAGTCGGAAATTAACCCACGGAAACGTACTACGGGAATAAAAGTATTCTGTGTGTTAATCCATGTTATAAACTATCTGTGTGCCAAATTTCATCTAAATCCTATTAGAAGCAAAATACTAATGATTCAAATATTATAGTTAAATCATGCAAGCCTAGTACTTTTTTTAGGTTTACTGCTCAGAAATTGTGCACAACTTGTCGTCTCTTGAATTGATATACCTACTATCTTGAATTCATACAATCCTAGTACTTTTTGTACGGTTACAGAGGTATTTCTTTCCGACGCGATTTTTTCCATAGAAACTTTCACCCCCTCTTTCACCCCCTTAAAGATCGAATTTCCAAAAATCCCTTCTTAGCGAATGTCTACGTCATAACAATTATCTGTGTGCCATATTTCAGCCCAATCCATTTAGTGGTTTGAGCTGTGTGTTGATAGATCAGTCAGTCAGTCAGTCCATCACTCTTTCCTTTTATACAATATAGATTATGTATTTTTCTTAATTACGTGACTGTACTGGTCATCAGCTGGAGCACGGGACCTTATGGTTCTTATGCTTCACCCAGGTGGAGACCCTTGGTGAAGCACGGGATTGCACCCCAACAAACATGATGTTTTTGCCGTTTTTATAGATAATGATACGGAACCCTTCGTGCGCGAGTCCGACTCGCACTTGGCCGGTTTTTTTATTTTTTTTATTTATGGCCAGCATTTGATCTCAAGCATAACATCAAAGAAGTTAGATATCGAAGAGTTCGTAACATCAATATTTTGCCACTTAGCAATTTAGCAATTAGTTAATGTTTTTTAAATTACACTGAAATGTAAAAATAGTAACAAGTGGCCCTTATTTTGTTTCGACTAGTATATATTTAACTTTTTTTACATTCGAAATCTAAGTACCTACGCATTTATCAGAAAGTGCATACAAACCAATAAAAACTCTCAGTAGATAAAATAACTAAAAACAACTGTCATTTGCAGTAAAAAAAACTTTATTTTTAACTTTTTCACGGTACGTAGGAGATAAATACCGTAACAATGCAGCTTTTAAACAAGTAACGAGCATCGGGAAACAATGCATTAAACCACTGTTCTGGCGAGCTCTAAACTGAAAGGTGCATAAATAATAGTTGGGGCAATTTTTTTTCCGATTTTTGAAAAGCAGAAGATGCTACTTGTCCGGTGTTTGTATGTTCTATGAATTTAGAGCAGCTCATGGCTAAGTAATGTCCGTGGATGTCCATCTTTACACACCGAAACTCCTCCATGCCTCTGAAAGCACTTTAAGCCGATGGTCCCGGCTGTCATTCGTGGATCTTTGACAGTCGTTACGGGTCGTCAGAAGCCCGAAAGTCTGACAACCAGTCTTACCAAGGGGTATCATATAACCCAATAACTGGGTTGTGGAGGTCAGATAGGCAGTTGCTACATGTAAAATACTGGTATTCAGCTGCATCCGGTTAGACTGGAAGCCGACCCCAACATAGTTGGGAAAAGGCTAGGCAGATTGAACCTAGTTAAGGTTGTGGAGGTCAGATAGGCAGTTGCTCCATGTAAAATACTGGTATTCAGCTGCATCCGGTTAGACTGGAAGCCGACCCCAACATAGTTGGGAAAAGGCTAGGCAGATTGAACCTAGTTAAGGTTGTGGAGGTCAGATAGGCAGTCGCTACATGTAAAATACTGGTATTTAGCTGCATCCGGTTAGACTGGAAGCCGACCCCAACATAGTTGGGAAAAGGCTAGGCAGATTGAACCTAGTTAAGGTTGTGGAGGTCAGATAGGCAGTGGCTCCATGTAAAATACTAGATTTGTGTGTTTTGTTTGTATTATTATTAAATTATTATTAAAAGCCTGTGATGTTCCACTGCAAGGCAATGGTCTCCCTACTCTCTTTCCACTTCTCTCTGTCTAGCTACTAAGGACCAGTTCTTGTTGACCTGGTCCGTTTGTTTGTATGTGGTTTGTTTGTATTATCATAGTATATTTCTCTATTGTTGGAGTCGGTATTCGATGTGTAATTTGAATCCGGTTTTGAGGACTTTTTGCGAGCCAACAAGCATATCTCAATATCTTTCTACTGGCGTAAACACGAGATTATGCAGATATTATCATAAGCGGGCTCAAAAATTCAACGCATAAGCTGAACTAGGAGTGTGGAAGTTTGTATACACAAAATCACTAGCGATCAACAAGTTCCTATTTTAAAAGATTTTATTTAACCTTGCAATGTTCGTATATAACTAAATGTTCTTTTAAAAATTTGCATTTGACCCACTTCCCGGTATTTGATTGAGCTGAAATTTGGCATACGTATGTAAAATATTTACAAAATATTGATTTTTGTATCATCGAGCTGATCTGATGATGGACCCGGAAGGTGGCCACAGGAACTCAGTAAATAACGACGCAACCCTATCGAGTTTGAGCTCGTTTGATTCGTCTTGTCAAGGACTCTGGTCCTAGATGATATCCATAATAAAATAATACACTTGATATCAAATATTTTTTTTTTCAATGTTAGAAAGATTAAGAGTGTTTTGCACTATTTTCTGTATAATATGCCTTTTAATTATACAACGGCAGTCCGATTCTTATTTACCTTTCAAACAACAAACAATATGTCGCTGAAGGGTAAAATGTTTTACATAAACAGTTGGTCCAAGCTGTAAATTCTCCTCATTGTAAATGTCTAGACATCTAGTTTATTTATAAACGGGATTTGTTTACATATTTTTTGTGAAAGCTTTCTTAGAAAAATGTTAGGATGGAGGTGTAATGGGTGCATTTAATTTGTTTGACGAAGTTTCGATGTGTAGCTTAAGATTTGGTTGGCAGACAGAAACAAAGATTATGTTTTCATATTGTTCAATACTTTAGCAAGCTATCAATTTCTGATTTTTCATTAGTCGGATAACTTTTATCAAACTAAAAGCATTTATTTATATTAACCCATTTAAACCACTTTTGAATTGTCATTATCTATAAAAATAATTGAAAAATAAATATGACAGTTTGACATATTTATATATTTTCTTTACGAAAGCTAAAAGGATATCTTTTAGCTTTCGTACGCGTTTCGACGTGGCATTCGGCCCGTCTACCTAGTTGACTGGCTAATCTTTTCACTATGACAAGAGCTATTAATAGCTTTCGAAAATTGAGAGAAAGGAGAAATATAACCAAGCATTTAATCAAGCTGTATATTTTATTGCAAGTCAATTAATTTAAATACAAGATCGATCGCAAAAAAGCTTTTCATTATTTTATTTTAGAAAAATCTGAACGGAAAAAGTCTACCATTATGGTAGACTTTTTCCGTTTAGTGTGTCTCCGCCTTTACACCATAAATGTCTTTGCAAACAGTATTATATCTAATTCACACTTTGAAAGTATAATAATATTGTTTACACAAGTCTCACTTTATTCGATAACTTTATCGAAGATTTCGAATTCTAATTTTTATCATGCTTTTTGCGAACATTTGATCTTCACACTAAAAGCTGTTTAAACACACTCAGATCTACTTAATGGAGATTAAAAATATTCAAAGTCGTTTAGTGTCACTAGGTATTTATTTAGCGGAATAAATTATCTATAGGTACAGTCAAGTAAAGGACTTTTTCCTAAATGTAGGCAGCCTGGGCCAGTTCCTTTTGTATTGAGCAGAGTTCGTGCTAGCAGCAATGGCATTCTGGCGGTTATTGCGGATAAATTTGTCTGCCCAAATCTAAGCCATCACATTAGGGTACTGACTAAAATGAATAAACAATAAAATTGATGTAATTATTATTTGAGCAATGAATGTTTTAATATACATACCTATATTTTCTTACCACTAACATAGTTCTTAAGTACTTATTCACTAACCCATATGGACCCACTTGTTTAAAATAAATAATTATTTGATTTGATTTGTACAGTTCTCAACTGTCCAATTACTTCAAAATGGCTTTGTTTGCTTGTAAACCATAAGAAATTACACTTGAAATTGCAACACACAACAAAAACCTGTCATGGCGGTAAGCTGTCATTTTAATTGATTAATGACGTTTGACATATTCAAAGCGGTTCAAAGTGACTGTGGTGACACCGTTGTGACACCTGACATTTCTCTTTCTTTGATATTGATCAAAGAAAGTGAACTGTCAGTTGTCACAAATGTGTAACAATGACAGTAAACAATATAGTTTACAACAATTTAGTTGTCAATGTTTTTAAGCACATAGTAACTAAATCGGTAAGACACCATTTATAAAGTCGATATAAATAATTGATAAATATCAACAGTATACATTTAAATGAATTATCTGTTCCCCCGAATTCTACGGATTTTTCTTTTTTTTCTGATGAAGTGTACGTAGACATGGCCCATTTTGAAGCATCTCCTTTTTAAGCAAATTGATACCCTACGTCACGTTGCCGTGTTGCCATTTCATACACCCGTCAATGAATGACAGTTTTGATTTTAATATACGGAATCTGCAATAAGTTGGTAGTCAATTTACTAAGCAAATACATTCCCTGACTTAATTTAATCCAGTCAGTCTCATTGTCTGACATCGAGTCACCTTCGTGGTGAATCTTAAGAACTTTGACGTAGCTCATACAACATGTCTCGGATTTACCGCACACCACCAAACATAGAATGTTACGTTATCAAAATCAAAAGTAATTTTTTCGAACGTCAAAATTACATAAGACAGTCCCGCAAAACGCCCGCCCTTCACCACTTCCTAGTGCTTTAGCTGGGAAGAAGTGGCGCAACAAACTCCCCAGCAGCACAGCTGTCTTTTCAGTTAAAAAAAAATCTTCACAATAGTAAAAATGTCGTGAGGAAAACTTTGAGTATGAATGTCGATGGCTATAAGAGCAGGGAAAGACCAAAGAAACGATGGATGGATTGTGTAAACGATGATATGGCTAGAAAGGGGGTGACTACCGAGATGACGCCTAATACAGAACTATGGAAAAAGGGACATGTTGCGCCGACCCCAAAATAGATTGAAATAAGGGCAGAAGAATAATGGCAATAGTACGCAAAATAATTTACATTACGCAACATAAAACATTAAATTAAATTAAATTATTTGCTATAGATCAGCTAGCACACGCCAATATACCAACAAAAAAAAACATCGAAACTATACTCAAGCAGAAATAAAAATTAAAAACGTAAACAGAACTTTATCATTTCATCATTCTCCTGCCCTTGTCCCAATTTATTTGGGGTCGGCGCAACATGTCTTTTTCTTCCATACTTCTCTATTAGTCGTCATCTCGGTAGTCACTCCCTTTCTGGCCATATCATCTTTCACACAGTCCATCCATCGTTTCTTTGGTCTTCCCTTACTCGTATAGCCCTCCACGTTCATACTCAACACTTTCCTGACGACATTTTCCTCATTCCTCCGCATCACATGCCCATACCATGACAACCGTTTTCCACACAACTTTTCAGTCTACGGTGTCACTTTCAGACTTCCTCTTACATACTCATTTCTTATTCTATCTATTCGCGTAATACCACACATCCCTCTTAGCATTCTCATCTAAACATAACTTTATATCTAAATAAAATATTCCAGGCATAAATAGCGTGCTCACTTATATACAGCTATAACTCCTGTAACTATAAGTCACAAATGATGAACTATTACCATCGAGGTAAAATAAATAAACAGTTAATTACTAATAACAATAATAAAACCATGGTCAGCAAGACAGTCACCACAAGCAGCACCCGTTCACGAGCGTAACGCAAAGATCAGCCATTAACCCCGTCGCCACATTTGTTTTGTATGTATCAGTGTATGTATTATGATTATAATTGGCTATCATGTATAAAACATTGTTTATTTATTGTGATCACTTTACAAATCTAAGTACGCACAGTCGCACACGTTTTTGTGTCTAGCGTAGTAGGTACTTCGACTATTTTGGTTTGTTTTGACTATACAGACTGTAATTAATGTAGTTCTGATTTTTTTTGAAAAAAAAATTACCTGTATTGAAAAATAACAGAAATCGATTCAGTAAACGATTATGAACAAACTACTTTCATAATATGTATTAATTCATTGTATAACTTTGCTGTAAACTATTTCAATAACTGCAAAGTAATAATGACATAGGTTCTGTGCTCATCTATCCGTGTAATATGACTAGTAATTTCAATCTAACTTGTGACCGTTAATTGTTGTGGTCATTGTGAGGGCATTGTGGATGTTTAGTTGTAAATTTATAACCGCAATTCTACCAACTTTATAACTACTATTCTACTAACTTATTACTACTATTCTACCTTCTTTATTTCTACTAATCTACCAACTTTATAAAGATAAATATATATTTATTGCATAACTGATGTACATTAAGTTCTTAAACATTTTTAGTTTCAACAGTCTACCTAATTCGGTTATGTATATTTTTTTTATCAAAAACTCATGCAGATTATAAAATACATTATCAAATAACATTTTTTTCAATTTATTCTTAAACATATTTCCATTCAACTGTTAACTGTAATGTCTGGCGGTAACTGATTGTACACACGAACAGCAGTAACATAGGTACTTTTATCATATTGTTAATAACCGGTAAATTAATGTCATATTTATATTGTTTCCGAATGTTTCTTTTAGAATTTGCTTTGAAATTAAAATATTCCATATTGTTGACCATTTCAGACACCAATCTACATGGTCTTCACATGAAGTGACCAAGATTATGTCTGGACTTTATAAGAGACTGTGACCTCTGAGTTTGTTTCGGCCTTTCTTCTCAGAGTAGTCAGATAGGAAACGCCGACCTCATCTAGTTTAAAAAAAAAAAATTGACTTGTAAAAGTGTTTGTACAAACCTACTTACAGAAATAAAAATCATGTATCATTTGTTTTTAACAAATAAACATAATTCGAGTATATAAATACCAGTCAGTGACAAGAAACCCTCTGTTCTAAAGAGATCTCTTAATGCTTCAGTATTGTACATGTTTTAGACATTTCTTCTGGAGAATGAATGTGGATTGTACATTTGTCGAGTTCCCCCAATATATGATACCATAAGTTAACAGTGGGTACACATTTCCAAAATAAGCATTTCTAGTAACACTTGGATTTGTAGTTTCTGCCAGAACTGACAATGCGTAGCAAGCGCTGGATATTTTTTTTATTAAATACTATTCTACTAAACTTATTACTACTATTCTACTAAATATTAGTACTTTCTACTACGAATCGGTTTCTGTACTTAAGAATATGCTATTGAAATTGAAGTTTTTAACTCATTACTATAGCTCGTTTTTTTTTCCAAATTCAGAAACTTATAGGTAACTAACATTAATAAATTACGCCTGCACTCACTGAACGGGTAGGCAAAGATGCACAGATAATTATTTGATTATACACCCACATATTTACGCCACTGACGAATGTTATAAGGAGAATCATCCTAACGTAATGTCGCGTGGGGAATTATGTGTATTCATTGAAAGAAAGAAAGAAAGAAAGAAAGAACGAAAGAATAACATTTATTTGACACAGTTCGTGAAACACAAAATACAAATAAGAAATAAAAAAAAATGTTTAATCACCAGTGTGTGCCTCACGGCTGCGTCAAAAAGGTTCACTTCAGCATTAATGCCAGACAGATGCTGTCTGACGCTGGTTTTCTAATGAACCTTTAGGGACAACTGTGTGTACTCCACACACAGTTTCAGCATACTTAATACATAATATTTTTAATACGCTAGATTCGCATTGACGTGTTTGCGGATACCAGCCCGTATTACCTATTACCTACATAATATTTATATTTATACTTAAATAAATAAATAAATAAACTAAGTGGGGAGTAAACATTGGGGAGTGGGCCCTATCAGAATACCAGCGCTGCGGTATTTATTTAAATATCGCAGCTTTATGCTGAGATAGGAGCCTTTTTGGCCTCGCACAGGTATTTTTCTGTATTTTGTATTTATTTTGTTTTTTTTAATGTTAATTTTGTTAATTTCCTATGCTCTTTTTTACTGTTTGTATTTCCTGTGCGTGTCCCAAATAAAATATTTTCTTTCTTTCTTTCTTTCTTTCATTGGGAAACATTGGTGGCCCAGTAAGTTCAGTAGCTACCCTTTATGTAATTTATTTCATCACCACTGCTCTCAAAACGGTGAAAGAAAATATCGTGAGTAAACCGGGATGACCTAGAACCAGAAATTCGAAGACATGTGTCATCTACTAACTCGCAATGGGCCCGCGTATTAGATTACGGCGCATTCCCGCTCAAAAAAGAGAGGAGGCCATTTCCCAACAGTGCGAATATTATAGGCTGATTATGTTATTGGGAAACTAAATGGTGTACGTTCCAGCAACCAGTTTTTTGTGTTATGTAAAACATGATCATCATCATCTGCCTAGGTTTTTCCCAACTATGTTGTGGTCGGCTTCCAGTCTAACCAGATGCAGCTGAAGACCAGTATTTTACATGGGACGACTGCCTATCTGACCTCCACAATTCAATAACTGGGTTATACAATAACCCTTGGTAAGACTGGTTGTCAGACTTTCGGGCTTCTTACGACCCGTAACGACTGTGAAAGATCCACGAATGACACTAAGCACCACGGTTTAACGTGCATTCCGAGGCACTGAGATGTCTCGATAATTTATAATGTAATGGATAGTCACCCATCTACGGATCGACCTAAGCAAGCGTAGCTTAGGCGTGCGGCTGTTATTATTTAGCCACAAGTTTCGAGCTTTACAATGAATACCTAATCTACCAAAACCATTGACAATCATCAAAATATGCAGCATGATTAATTCCGCGGTGAGATGCGAGGTACACCGCAGACGTGTTTACCGCATCGGTAGACAACACTATCTAATCAATGTTTACTATCAGCCAGACAGATACACAGACACCTACGTAGTAATAATAGTAAAGCTGACTAACTGTTACTCGATTACTGTGTTTTGATTGTACGACAGTTACCTTGTGTAAGGTCAGATTTGATTTTTACATTTGACTAGGTGATTTTTTTAATGCAGTAGCGTCAAAGACGCATCGTTCGTCCAGGTGTTAGCAGAATTGGTCAAGTCTGCGAAAGCACGTGAACTTAAGCCTGGTCTCCCAGTGGGAAGATGATAATCTGGTCTCTTTTAACGCCACCAAAACCCAGGCGTGTATTTTTACCGCTAAAAGGAGGTCGTTTCGCTCAAACTCCTACTTTTCGGGGTACATCTGTTCCTGTAACTGATCGGCTTGAGCTCCTAGAAGACCGACAAGCAGGCAACCTTGCGGCGATGACCCAAGCTGTGAAGCTTGGCATCCACCAGTTTTACCTCGCCAATGAGCCAAGCTCTGCGTTCCACTGAGTCAAGCGAAGCTAGTTGGTATTTAGCTGAGTCATATCAAAGGTGGCTGAAATACTTCATGCAGGACTGGACTTGCGCTTTATCTGTGTAGGTTTATAACATTGTGTTTTCAACCCAAGAAACAGAAGCAAAACCATCGCACTTCAGTATCGCTACATACGAGTATCACAATTCAAAGTTCTTGTATCCGGCACTCGAGAGTTAGTAATAGTTCCCACTGACCACTTGTTACGCGAAGTAATAAAGTTCGGACCATCGCGTTGCGGTTTACCGTCCAATTAGAATACTAGTAGTTCCGGATACCTATGAAGTTAAAGTCATTGTGGTTGATAAGAAGATTGTGTTTTATTTCTTTATAATAAAGCTCTATTTACATGTTGCCAGTTTCTGGAACGTTCAAGAGCAATAATCGCACGCCATAAAGTACGTTCAATTATTGCCATTCAAGAACTGCATGCAAGTAAACACACGCATGCGATTTCCATAACATGGCTTACATAAGTTTTGGCTCGTCTAAACACAAAGTTGCACGTCCTCGTACAATTGATTCAAGTATTGCCCGAATTTGCGCTGCCAAATATTTAATTCAATTTTATTGAAAGTTAATACACCTTCAACATATAAATAATTTAGTTAAAATATAATATCCTAACCTAACTAAAACTATTAAAAAACTAAAATATGGCGTCGAAAAATTCCTCCGCTTTGCCCGTTGTATGGAAATGCTTAGCCTCTGGCCAAGGTAAAAGCCAGCCCTTGGGGTCACGGGAAGTGTCAACCAGCCGTTTGGAGATTTTGTTGAACAAACCATGAGCACTCGGACCCCACGGCCCGAGGGTTTCAATCCCAAACGGTTCGAAAATATGGTTACGGATAAGGTTAAGGTTAAGGATACTTCCACCGCTTGAGGTTTTCCGCAGCCGCAGCAGCAGCGCCAGCACAGCACGCTGTGCCAGGAAGATGGGATGGCGCAAGAGTATTTTATGGAACGTCGTCTCAAGATTTATTTTAACTTGTTTCGTTCGCTCATGTTTGAATGATAGAACATTTTCATGCCAGAATTGAATGCAATTTTATTGTATGTGCTGTTTACACCTATAACAGTTTTGAAGGGCCACTAACTTGCCCGTATCATACAACAATTGTACGCGTTGTTTAGACGGTGACAGTAAAATTTTTGCTTCAATTTTATGGTATGCCACAGGCAATAAACTTGCACTGACGCACTATTGACAGTCACCAACTTTATGAATGATTCGTGTTTTGACCACAGAATGAGATTCCCGTGTGGTTTGTTGCGGAAAGAAAGCAGAAAAAGGTAGCAAAGCTTTCAATGTAAAATTCGTCGATTCGATCGTTATATTACATATCATCACGCCTGTGATTCTCGAAGGGTTAGGCAGAGGTGTACCTATAGCACACCCACATTTCACCAGTTATGTTTAAGTACCATGTAATAGGGAGCGAGCCTATTGCCATATCCAATGGACATTCATTCAGACTTCGGGCTGCTACTAAAAAATTCCAGATGGAAAACCTAATAACCCTTTGCTCGACCCGGGATTTGAACCAAGGACCTCATGCTCACAGCTCAACAGTAGCGCTTGCGACCAACAGATCAAAAAAGGCCGTCAATTGTTTTTGTCGTACGATAAAGGCTGTGTTTTGGCCATCAATCATCAACAGTCTTCTTACAAACCTCAGTAATATGATATGATCAATTTTCAATAAATATCAAGGTTCAAATCGAGACAGACATAGATATCACTTGTTGATTTATCCGATCGACAAAAATACCATAGTCGATCCTCTGTTGCTTGTACATTATTTTACTTGATTTTGTTCGATCGTCAAAAATCGAGTAAATCTTTAGGCACCTTTACGCGAATCTACGTAAATAGTAAACATAAACCATTTATGAAAGTTTAAAACATTTTACGGTCGCAAAATTTCTGAAAAAGACAAGTTCACGCATTTTCCCAAAAACAAATCTCGATTTACGTATTTAAGCGAATTTGTGGTACTTATCCTCTGTTAGACCACAAAATTCATGCGTTTTAAGTTTCACCAGCGTGTAGTTGATAAAACCGTATCAAGCATTATTTAAATATTAGTCTTTGTTGTATGCATAAAATTTTGATTTTACTGGTAGTTTCGCGAATTTATAGCCCTTTGCGCAACATTACATTTTTAATAAAACATCAAAAATATTTTTTGTTACATGTTTTAATTACACTAACCTTAAAATCACCCCTTCGGGTAAAGGCCTTTTCTCTCACAGGGAAGGAATAGATTGATGGCCATTCTTGGTCACTGCATAATCTGCTTGTAGCAATCTGGCTGCGACACAGGCCTCATCTCTGTGCGAGGGAGTGCGCCCAGTGCGGGTTGGTGGATTACTTCACACATGTCTTTGAATATTTGGTTCTAGGACATGCCGGTTTCCTTACGACTTTTTCCTTCGCCGTTTTGAGAGAATCAGTGATGAAATAAATTACACAAAGCAAAGTTCCTGTCTGGGCTAGAACCCACGGCCTACTACTCGTAAGTCGGGGCCACCACTTAGGCACCGCTGCACTCATTCGGGGGACCGATACCAAAGGGCTTGCACTCCCTTGGTCATTGCTTGGTGATTTAAGAACATTTTTGTACAGGTTTCCACACGATATTTTCTAATATATGGACTGAAATGAACTCGCAGAATGATGCTAGAAACATTGTTCTATTCGCTGCGTAATACTGTAATGAGAAACAAGACGTTGCGTGCTGGCCCAAAACGTACTGTGTTATTAGTTTGGACGTGTTACTTTGCAGGTTTTGCGTTGATCATTGACCTTTTAATATACCTATCTTAAAAGTTCAAACGCAGTAGCATATATGGAGTAGTGGTGGTCCAGTGGTACGGCCGCAACTTTCGAATTGTAGGTCGTAGGTTCGAACCCTGAGAGCCGCTTTACTTTGTGTAAATTATTTCATGAGCACTCCTCTCAAAACGGTGAATGAAAACATTGTGAGGAAACCGGCATGTCCGAGAACTAAAAATTCGAAGACATGTGACATCTCTCAACCCGATCTGGGCCCGCGTGGTGGATTACGGCCCATTCCCTCTCACCGAGAGGAGGCCTGTATCCCAGCATTGGGAACATTATAGGCTAATTATAGTAGATAAAGACTGTGTCATTTTTAACTGAGTTCAAAAAAGGAGGTTCGACCCGTATGTATGTATATTTGTATGTCCACGATTTTCTCAAAAACGAATGAACCAATTTGATGATGATTCTTTCAATTACGTAATCTAAATACTTTCAGGAAGGTTTAAGTATAAAGTAATATACTTTAGGTAATTATTCTTATGTATGAAGATATATGCATAAATGTACTGTATCTCCGGCATTTATAGGCGGATTTTGATGATTCGTTGTTTTCGTTCGTCTTGGGCTTATGTAACTGTATATTCAACTAAAAATGGTAAAATAAATTTACTTTAAAAAAGTAAAAATGTCTTCAATTCTTTAATGTCAAAGCACCTTAGCTTGGCTCCGACTTCAAAAGCTGTTTAGTTTTTTATGAAAGTTATTTTATTCGTTTTAGGTTTTTGAAGTCGGTTCTTACTTTTTTAAAGAAAATTTATAATAGTAAATGAAATTGCAAGTGCTGATCTTGAGTTTGATATTGACGCCTGTTTCGGGCAGAGAGATGCATACATATTGGGGTTTTGCCATTAAAATTCTCAATAGCTGAAGAATACGGAGTCTGGATACGGTTAATGTAACTAGCGAAAATGTTGTCCAAATGAGAGCAGATAGAAATAGCATTGTAAATTGAAATTCATTATGGAAAACTACTCTCTCGTTCAACTATTAAAATAAGAAACACAAACTAAACAGTCGTACTTTTCTAATGTAATTGTTATCTTTCAATTTATTTCCCCACTCTGGGGGGTCGATCGATCAGGTTAACCTACGCTTGCCGCGGTTGGTCCGTGGATGGGTGACCGTCTTTACATCCTCGGAAAGCACGTTAAGCCGTTGGTACTGGCTGTCATTCGTGGATCTGTCAACCAATCTTACCAAGCGGGTATCGTATTACCCAGTAACTGGGTTGTGGAGGTCCGATAGGCAGTCGCTCCTTGTAAATGATATTCAGCTGCATCTGGTTTGTCTGAAGCCAATCCCAACATTGTTGAGAAAAGGCTAGGCAGATGAATAAAATTTATTTCCCCACTTTAAACAAAAACGAAATTCATGAATACACGGTATCTATCTATATACCATCAACTTTATCGTCTTTTTACTGACAATGACCCAAGGGGAATGTTTCGTGGAAATATATCGTTTCTATAAAATATGTATTTCCACAAAACATTCCCCTTGGTGTGGTGGTGTCCCTGATCTAGAAACCGGTTTTACGGCCTTGAGCCTGTCTCCACATAACTTTTCACACGTAAAGGTATCATTGCCCTGACAGACGATATAATATTTGGTAACCTTATCATTCACACCTTGTAAAGGCTCTGGGCAAAAAATCATAATGCTCATTTTCCTGTCATAATAATACCGTGAGTGACATTTATGGGATCGGTTCTATGAGAGCGAGGTAAAAATTTATATAAAAGTATTTTAAGCGCGGATTTCACCAATGAAACTGAACGCGATCAGCACACCACATCTAAACTGCGTTAACGCGCTGTCAATGTCACAATTCCATAACAATTTTGACACTGACAGTTCTTGAACGCTATTAAATGTGCTGATCGCATTCAATTTCATTGGTGAAATTGGCACTAAGGCTTTTTTGTTTAGAATGTTTTGAGGAATTGTGGCGTTTTCGTTGCGTCAAGTTTTCATCTTATTTTTGAAGTGAAAACTTCTTTGCGCGTTGAGCAATTTGTGGTAGGGGAAATCTTACGGGTTCGCGTCACCGAGTCACCACGACATCTCGACACCGCGACCAATGCATAGTTTTACGTTTAAGTTTTCACTTCTGTCGGCAGTCTCAGAACTGCCATTTTTTTTCGAATACATCATCATCATCATTCTCCTGCCCTTGTCCCAATTTATTTGGGGTCGGCGCAACATATCTTTTGCTTCCATACTTCTCTATTAGTCGTCATCTCGGTAGTCACTCCCTTTCTGGCCATATCATCTTTCACACAGTCCATCCATCGTTTCTTTGGTCTTCCCTTACTCGTATAGCCATCCACATTCATACTCAACACTTTCCTGACGACATTTTCCTCATTCCTCCGCATCACATGCCCATACCATGACAACCGATTTCCACACAACTTTTCAGTCACCGGTGTCACTTTCAGACTTCCTCTTACATACTCATTTCTTATTCTATCCATTCGCGTAATTCGACACATCCCTCTTAGCATTCTAATCTCGGCTGCATGCAATTAATTTCGAATAAAATTCGAATAATTCGAATTCGAATTTAATTCGAATAAAATTTCGAATTAAATTCGAATACGTGACAAATAAATTAATAAATTCATAAATAAATAAGATGGCCTACCCACCGAAATCATTAGTCAAATGTAAGTAGGAATGCGTCCTGTGGTACTAAGGAGCTACTCCTCATCGACATGGCCATAAGCTAACAGGTTCGTCGATCCTGCAAGGATTTTTCGACATGCTGGATAGCTTATCAGAACACATACATGGCTCATGAGGGTGCTGGAGTAGTACAACATTGTCAAAACACTCTACGCACCTTCCTTAAGTCGTGAAGGGGGCAATGGAGGACAGTCTTTCACTATCCCGGGTGTCGACAGATGCAGGAGAGCCTGTATGGATTAAACGGGGAATATTTCAGGGCGACAGTTTGAGTCCACTTTGGTTCTTGCTTAGCCTTGAATTCCTCCAAGCACACTGCTGGAGGATTTAGCTTTAGGCTATCGGCTGAAGAGAGATGGTTGTTGGATTGGAATTTGTATACGGGTTCCTAAACGCAACCTAAAACGACAACGTGTGACATGACATGTGTCATTCGAGTTTGATACCTCCTGTCTAGAGGTTTAGCAGTGTCTAATGGGTGTTCTTTGGTTCTTAATAGCCATCTTGAAATTGTAATCGTTGTCACGAATAAATCCCATCAAATCTCCGTTTAAATGTTTTTATTTCAGCCGAAATATCCAACAATGGTTAGGTCATATCTCACCTCCTCTACATGGATGACTTGAAACTCTTTGCCGCCAACAAATTGCGACTGATGGTGCTACTGAAGCTTTTGTTCGAAGACGTGACCTACCTAAGTCATCAGTCAAATATAAGTAGGTAGGTACATGAAAATATCATATTTTCTCTCATAGCTATTATTATGTTCTCTTATGAAAGGTATACAGATTTCAACATATTGCGGTAAAGTAATGACACAAAGAAGATTGATGAATCAAAGACTCTTAAGAACAAAATGAAACAACAATAATAAAAACAAATGAGTGTGATGTAGCTATGTCTATGTCTTTTGTTTTAAAACAGCTACTTACATTTTTTTTACTTCTACATTCGTGAATTTGAAATTTGGTAATGTAATGACTTTAGCGTTTTCCCAACCATGTTGTGGTAGGCTGCCATAAGTAAGTAATTTTAGAATATAGATAGATTGTCTGGTGATTGATCAGGTCATCACTGCATTCGCCCTTTTTTATTCAAAAGCATTGCCATAGAACGTGGCAATGCTGCCAGCTTTTTGAGCACTTTTCCTGATTTTTTCCCCTCTTTTTTATATACTTCTACTTATGATTACTTATAATACATACGTAGTTACAAATAAATAAATGATACATAGCGATATAGATATGTTGGTGCGATATTTCTTAAATGAAGTTTGTAGAAGGTTTTCCTTCTACAAACTTCATTTAAGAAATGTATCGGAGAAGTGTATCGGAAAGGCTATACACATATCAAGTGCACGGCTTCTTTGGATGATAAGAAACCGGCCAAGTGCGTGTCGGACCACGCACAATTAAGAGCTCCGTAGTTGGGATGAATTTATCCCGAGAACAAACTTAACATTGTAGTTGAAAAACATGTTCTCCCATACATTCCAACTGCAAATGTAAGTTTGTAAACACAATTTATTTTAAGACCATAGACTTCTTATAGGTATTCCTGTAATCTATAAGTATAGAACTATTTTCTGTATTTTTTTTTTTTTTTTGAAAGTTTTAGGCTTAGTAGTATCGGAGATAAGGGGGAATGGTCAATTTTCGTCTATTTTCTTATACGTATAACTTTAAAGCAATTTATTTTAAAATTATAAAAATAATATTTTAAAACCCTCACAGTAAGCCCTTTCATTTGATATGTCACATGGTACAGTTTGCAAAACTTTTTATTTTAATTTTCTTATTTGCCTCCCAAAAGTGACCCCCATACCTATTCAAAATTCATTTATTTACGTTACACGTCCGAGTTCGGGTCGCAGAAATTCATACGTGTAACAAATATCAACTTAATCGGTCCCTTAGATTCGGAGTAAATTGGCTGTGACAGACGGACAGACAGACAGACAGACAGACACACGAGTGATCCCGGGTTACGTTTTTCCTACGGTACGAGGTACGGAACCCTAAAAATTGGGTCAAATCAATAAAATAGGTGAAATGATATTTATTTTCCTTGTAAATAAAAATGTTACTGATAACGAATCTTGTTTGTGTTTGTTGTTACTTTTTATTTTAATTAAGAAAGTTTACTCAACTTTATAATTATTACAAGGTTCTGCCCGTGACTTCGTTCGCGTAAAGTCGTAAGACATCACAATATAAATACTAAAGTAAATACGCACATTTGTCGCCCGCGCTATTTTCTTTTTTTACTTCGTTTTCGCTTAGTGTTCTTTCTGACTTTTTTGTAAGGGTCGCAACGTGATGTTAGTTAGCCTATAAGGGCGCGTTCCTACTATGTCGTGACGATTAATGTATCGTTGGACGACTGTCGTCTCTAGCTGTTCCCATTATCGAAAGTTAAACGTCACTGTGTCGTCACTACAAAAAATAGTCGTGGACGATAGTTAATCGTGTCGTATTATATGTGAACACCTCCATTTAAATACACAAGCCACGACACTTTACACGACACGATAATCTGTCGTCACGACATAGTGGGAAAGAAAGGGTTAAAACAGTATTTATATTTAAACAACTAAAATTTCGCCCAAAAAAAAAGTGTATGTAAACAAGAACTTCATCAGTAGCTCTAATTTGCGTGTTTTTCTTTGTGAAATCTAAGAGTAACCTAGTTTTAAAGAAAAACAACACGTTTTTTTAGGCTTTGACCTTTTTTCTTTATTTCGAATATTTTAATTAGAACCTGGTTGCTTTTTTAATATTCAGTTTTTAGGGCATTGTTTTATGCTATTTGCAGTGTTCATGGTTTTATTAATTGTTTTCTATTTAGAGTCGTTGGGTACCTAATAAAGGGTGTCCCAAAATTAACGCAAGATTCGAATTTGTCGCTATTTGTCCAGTAAAGTGTGGGCAACCCTAATAAAACACAATTCGACAGCTGACAGTTTAGGGTTAGTAAAAATGGAGCGTTACACGACAGAACAACATGTCTTCTTTATTGAACAATATTTCAAAAATAATGAAAGCGTGGCGGACGCAGTTCGATACAAAATATGGTCGGTACAGTATTTTAACTTCGTCAACTGTGAAGAGATTAATTAAAAAATTCAGGGAGACTGGATCCGTTGGAGACGCCGGACACACTGGTCGTCCAAAAACAAGCCGTTCAAATGTCATTATCGAACCTCAATTTTCGACAAAGGAGTACGTAAGTGCATGCAAAGCCGTGGAGGCCATTTGCCCGATGTGTTATTCCATAAAAAACCCTATCCTATGTACTTTATGATTCAATAAAAAAATAACAATCAAAAGACTAAAAACTATTTAATTCAAATCTTGCGTTAATTTTGGGACATCCTTTACATAACCATAGCATCACGGCTGTATTTCCCAAAGCGTTGGGCAGAGGTATACCTTTTAGTACACCGACATT
This sequence comes from Dicycla oo, assembly GCA_948252095.1. NCBI lineage: Eukaryota > Metazoa > Arthropoda > Insecta > Lepidoptera > Noctuidae > Dicycla > Dicycla oo. The sequence continues at coordinate 23,202,678 of OX411716.1, forward strand.
TCGCCATTTATGTTTAAGTCTCATGTTATAGGGGGTGAGCCTATTGCCATACACCGGGCAAAAATCCAGACTCCGGGATACTACTGAGAAATTCCTAAATAATTAAAAGATCCAATAACACTTTGCCCGATCTTGGTGGATCAAATTACTTCTCTAAAACTTCTCTAAGACTTTTACTAACTAAAACCCACCTGTGTTCCTTCAGTTGTCTGTACCAAGGCCACGGTAACGTTTTCAAACAACCCGCAACCCTGGCAGGCATCGGCCCTAACGGACTCAATCATTTAGACATGCTGACTTCAACCTGACCATCGAACCCAGGACCTCATACTTAGCAGCAGCGTTTGCGACCACATGACCAACGAGACAGGCCTAATATTTCCTACATACTAGTAATTCTGCGAATAGTAGACTTTTTTGCAACAATTAATATACCTACCACTAAAGTTATTTAAAACGGGATATATACCATGTATTTTTTTTTCATCAGATCTCGCCTAATTTTTAAGAAAGAAACTTAAAGTTACTAACCTTCAAATAAAAAAAAGAACCATCGAAATCGAATCACATAAGACGGAGATATCCAGTAGGCCCCGTTTGCCCCGTTTTGCAGGGTGTATCCCTTCAATCAAAAAATCTCGACGACAAAAAAATTCTATAAAGTCGTAAAACCTGTACACCAAGTTTTTTCCAGATCGACTGTAATATACGACCTGTAGAGTCTCCTCTAAACAACACAATATAAATACTAAAATAAACGGCACATTTGTCGCTGGGGTGGGCTCCCAGTTAACCTGATGTAGCTGAATACTATTACTTTACATGGAGCGACTGCCTATATGACCTTCACAACACACTGTAAAAAAAAAAAAACAATTTAATTTGAAATCGGTTTTTGGCCAACACGAAACCAATCTGTTTTTGGTACACACAATATAATTACAATATTTTCACTTCATTGAACTTTTAGAATTAAGTTTAATTCAGTCTGTAAGAGTTAATTTCCACTTCAATTCGTCCTTTGTTGTAAGCCTCCTTCAGCCATCAGCCTATGAATATTGATAAAGTTATAGTATTTTATGAAACTGTTACATAATGAGGGGTATTAAAAACGAGTATGACACGAGTGTTGTGCAGTTTTGTACACTACTTCATCTACACTCATGCAATAGGTGTACCTATTTAACTAAAACCTGTGTCTGTACCTATTTAAATTAAAAAAAAACCAAAGTTAGCAAAAAGTAAACAAACATAATAATGGCTCCGAAACCATAGTAACGTAATCGATGACGGAGCTGTCATCGGTCAACCGCGCATGCGCCCTAGCGTGGTGCCCATATACAATGATAAAAATCCTAAGAATACTTTAATAGAAAAGAAGTTAGTTTATAGAATTATGTTGTTAAGAAATCTGTATCACAATAAAACGTTTTAATTTTATTTGAGTTGTACATTCATAAAGTCTGTCATTATGGTACTATTTTTGAATTTCTAATCCGAACTTTATGATATGAGTGTTAAAAACATATTTTGGGCACCCATCGCATGTAGCGTAAGCTTTTTTCGGCCGTATACGCTGCATTTTCGCGACGATAATACTCCGAACGTTGCATTACTTTTGAATCTTCATGTCTACGCTATATTAACGCACCGACTATGCGTCGTAATCGCAGAGTCTACGTGGCGTTTATGGGACGAAAAGTAACTGCCAGATGCAATGGCACCCTTGTACTAAGTAACAAAAGACATTTGGTCCTGTATACTCGTATTTAATTGGGTCCAAGAAAGAATAAATAGGCTTTAGTTAATCTATGGAAGCGACATCTTGATCCTCGGGAAAGGAATCATAGCCCGGGATACGAGCTGAATGAAAGAACTCGCTATTATTTAATAATTTGATCTGTAATAATTTTGATAACCGATTGTTTTATGTATTATTTGGCTTACAGAATAGTGGTTTTTGCCTTAAAGTTTTTTGGTACTAAACATGAAATAAAAAGTTGACTATATAGTAAAATGTGATAAGGTTAGCCCTGAATCTTATCCACAGCAGACGTGATGGGTATCGATTCCTAACCATAACAAAAAAAAAAAAAAGATTTGATGATTATGTTTTTTGGGTCAACAAGCGCTGGTAGTGTTGTTACTTGAAGCATGATTTAAGAAAAACTGTTTTTTTTTCGATTTATCGTGTGTCATATCCATCACGTATGTGAAGTTTACACAAAAAACTGTATTTTTTTTTTAATCTGGTAGTTGAAGTTAACTGCGGTTAATGACCCAAAAAAATATCTCATCAAATTTTCTTCTTTTTTGTTTTATCATGTTTAGATATCGATACTCATCCCGTCTGTAGAATTTCGCTAGCTAATTTAATTTGATCCTGTATATCGTACGTATTACGGCTCAGTTTTGTAATACACTCAAAAGGTCGTAAGTACGAGTATCGTTAAAGCTACGGCTTACCTATACGACCTTTAGCGTCAACTCATAATTTTGTTTTGTCTGGGATGTTGCGTCATATTTCACGAATAACGAGGTCTTTACAAGTGCCCACATTCCGTATGATATCTTTAAGACAAAGTGGTCCTTGTGGTCCAATTAGAACCCAATTTTGTATATTGTATTATTTATGTGGGGTGTAAAAGGAATTGTCTGTAAGACTTTCTTGGAAACGAGGAAAATGGGGGTAGGAAGTGAGTTTCGTGGCATTGTTTGAGCTAGTCCTGCAAGCTAATCAAATATGATAATGAAATTGCTGTCTGAAATCTTGATTTTGTTTAGTTACCCGATTAAATTACAAGTGTCAACAATGGACGAACAAAAAAAAAACTTTTTTTGTTCGTCCATGGTTTCAACTAAACTTACTTAGAGCCCTTTGTATGGCCGGAACGTAGATCTACGCGAGACACAATGGCTTTTTAATTGTTTCTGTATTTATATGAAAGGTTAAGACCAGTTTGGCTACTCGTTGGTGAATTGAGTTTGCAACACATTAATTTAGAGTAGGGTCGTGGACGATGGGCCTAACACTACGCGCTCAGACGTGGAGTTGCGGAAATACACCAGCCCCGTATCCGGGTATAGAATACAACACCATTATTAGCTTGGTATAACTCAACTAACAATTAATAATATGAAGACTAAAATGCCAGGCTGAAATACGAACAGACTAGCGATGCCCTTCGAATGCACCCTGATACGTGGAAAAAGATTCACTTTGATTGGATGTCTGAGGGACAATATCGCAGTCGAGGTCCATACGTCCAGGTCGTGACAATATGCACGTTCCTATTTCAAAAATCGTTAGGAATAGCACAATATAGAGAAGTATGGAAGGAGAAAGGGCAGGGTTTTGCCCAGCATTGGGACAAAGATAGATAGCTAAATATTTATATATGTGTATATAGAAAAAATAATAATATGCTTTAAATTAACACAATTCCGTATACTGCCACCGTTCTTTAATATTTTTTTTTACATAATTCCATAAGTTGTATGGAAAGCAGTAGAGGAAATAATATTTTGCTCTGTTGGTGTAATTGCTTTACATAAGGTGTTCCAGTGGGAGGAAAATTAAATAAATATATAAAATTACTTAACAGAAACTACAAAAAAAAAATCGTTGCGTCACAACTTCTACCGGTAGGTACCTAAAGCAAGCAATAATATTGAACCTCACACCAAATATAAAACCAAGACATACCTAGTGTTGTCAACAGTGACGTGAGGACGGTTTCGTAAACATGTGTGCACTTAGTGAAATGTAGTTTTGTTGTAGTGTAACCTCACTCTGTGCATACACGCTCACACGCTGTGTGCGTGTATGCACAGAGGTGTAGCTTTTCGCATGCTTCACTGTATTGTTCGCCGCGCTATGCCTTGGTTTTTTATTTGGTCTGAGCATTGAACTTGCCTGAACACGATATTTGCGCGTCGTTGATTAAAAACGCGCCTACTATCATACACATATTATCGCAACAATTTTTTCATCCTGAGGATCAAAACGATTAAATATTAGGTTGGGGAAAAAGTCTTTTCGCATTATAGTATTATACTATTTATAAATACATCAATAATAGCGAAAATCTGCGACGATTTTTGAATTTTTATAAAACGAAGGATCCTTTTTGTCTCGTCAAAATATATTTTTGTAGGTAATAGAAATATGTGAAATAATGTAATAGTTATCGACAATATGTACATGTTATATCGGATGACTATAATATTAGCGTCTGGAAAAAAGGGTATAATAGAATAGCGGAGAAAAAGCCTTTTAGTAGAAATTTTGCAATTTTCTTTTCATAAAAATATCAATTTTACATTTATGAACTGGTCTATCAATAAAACTAATAATTTGAAGTAAACTTTTCACAAGAAAATAATAAAAACACGGAAAATATCGAAATTTATTCAAATTATTCAATCTATTATAAAGCGCGGAAATTAGTTATAACATCGATAGCACCAGAACTTAAAATTCATACTTTCGCATCACTAAACCGTAGACAATTTCGAGCGGAAACCGTAGACAATTTTTTGGAAAAATTTGTGACTACACGATTTGGTGATCGCACTATTTTGTTTTGTTAAATGAAACAAATGACAATTCCACGCGCCCTGTTAATACAATATTCAATAAAAAAATTAACACAAAATTATTATTTTCCAATAATAAAATGCGCTGCAATTTCCGTTACGTACCGAGAAAAACACAATTTTCATGGAAAATATAACATCGATTCTCGTTAATTGAATATAAACAAAGCCTTGAACCGTAAACTGTAATCAATATTCGAATATCGAATGTCACGGTGTCATTGTAAATTATTAGAGCTAGCCTGAATGTTTCAGGGTTTCAGGTGCAACATTTCCCACGTAAGTTCTCAAGTGCTAATGAAACACGTAGTTGTTGAGGCAGGTCAGTGATTGAAGATGGGTTGTCAAAATTTAAATTCTGTTGTGCTTACTGCAGTCATAAGGAAAAAAGACGTATCTGATTTTTTTTCGAAATAGAGTTATTTACATATTCGGAATCAGCAAAAAAAAAAACTCATCTACCAGTATTGTTACATTGGCATAAACTTAACGAAAACCTAATAATTCTTACTATTAAAAAACGCATCTGCTTTTGTATTTTTTATTTTAAACAGGACAAAATATTTTTTTCTCCATTTCAATATTTCTGTAGATATGTAATTTTTCCTTACAGCAGCAGTATACGTTGGGCACGCCACAATTGCGGCGATAAGTCCCCTCTTTGAGGAGTGGTTAGAGAGGCGCCACGGCGTCCTCACCTTCCGCCTGACGCAGGTCCTCACCGGACACGGTTGTTTCGGGAGGTTCCTGTTTCGCATAAGGCGGGAGGAAACGCCCGGGTGTCACCATTGTGTGGATCGCCCAGAGGACACGGTGGAGCATACAGTGGAGGTCTGCCCGGCTTGGGCAGAGCACCGCCGTGTTCTCACGGAGGCGATCGGCGGCGGCGATCTCTCGCGTCCGAGCCTGGTCCAGGCCATGGTGCGGAGCGAGAGTGCATGGGAGGCCGTCACCTCCTTCTGCGAAGCGGTAATGCTCGCGAAGGAGGAGGCGGAACGCGTGAGGGAGAGGCAGCCTCACGCCCTCAGTCGCCGCAGGAGACGCCCTGGGCGGCGGGAATTGATAGCCGATTCCCGGCCACCGTAGGCGCGGGCTTGCGGACGGTGAGTAGTGGGTAGCTCGCCGTCCGGTGAGGACCAGGCCCGGGTCGACGGCGCGTTGTGTTCCACGCGCGCCTCAAAGAGATGTCAGCAAGAGATGGGGTCCAATAGGGCCGATGCCGCTGGGGTCGCGGGTTGTTTGAAAAAGATACCGTGGCCCTGGCATAGGCAACTGAAGGAACACGGGTGGGTTTTAGTCAGTAAAAGTCTGACACGCCCTTCCGCTCCACCCAGAGCGGGAGAAGTTATTTGATGATTTCCCATCCATAAAAAAAAAAAAAAAAAGCAGTATACGTTGTTTGTGTTTTTTTTTTTGTAACTTCTTGACTAGTGCAATATTTGATAAGTGTAAAATGCATAACAAAATCTTAATTTTTAGGGTTCCGTAGTCAACTAGGAACCCTTATAGTTTCGCCGTGTCTGTCTGTCCGTCCGTCTGTCCGTCCTCGCTTAATCTCTGTGACCGTTAGCACTAGAAAGCTGAAATTTGGTACCAATATGTATATCAATCACGCCGACAAAGTGGTAAAATAAAAATTGGAAAAAAATTTCAACCCTAACGTGTGATATATTGTTGGAAAGGTTTTAAAAATGAATATGGGTTTACTAAAATCATTTTTTGATCATTTCAATAATGGCAAAAGTAAAAAAGAATGTGTCTCCCCCCCCCCCCCTCCCCTCTAACTTTTGAACCATAAGTTTAGAAAATATGAAAAAATCTGAAAAGTAGAACTTTATAAGGACTTTCTAGGAAAATAATTTTGAACTTGATGGAAACAACAGTTTTTGTACAAAAAAGACAAAAAGTTGTACAAAATAATTTGTACAACTTTTTGTCTTTAAAGTTTGTAGTATAATCGTATATGCAAGCATTTGTTTAACTTCGTTTACATATTTTATTATATTTTTACGGACGGGAAACTACGGAACCCTACACTGAGCGTGGCCCGACACGTTCTTAACCGGTTTTTAATACTTATAAAGTAGTACAAATGCTTGGAACACCAAGCAGGCTGTGAATATGTGTGATGAATGCTGTGCTTGAGCTGTAAATTGAAACAGCTCAAACACAGAATTCAAATGGCAATTAGCGCGCCCTCATCAAGTATGAAGGAGTAACATTTATATAGTACTAGCTTTTGCCCGCGGATTCGCCCGCGTGGTTGTCGGAAATTATCCCACGGGAACGCACTACCGGGATCAAAAGAATCCTATGTCATATCCCAGGTCATAGTCTACCGATGTGGCAAATTTCATCCAAATCCGTTCTGCGGTTTTAGCGTGAAAGCGTAACAAACAAACAAACTCATTTTCGCATTTATAGTATTATATGTAAAACCGGTCTATCGATACTCTAGAAGTCTAGACTCTTAGAAAATAAAACTCTTAACACACTACTAAAGTTTCTATAATAAATAATAATATAATTCAATCATGATTCGAAAGACACGTGGTGCCATCTATTATCATAAGAACGTTATTGTTGTTTTCCTCGGGAACAGTACTTTTTTCGGGATGAATGGTACCCTATGTCCGTTTCTACCCACGTGGTTGTCAGAAATTGTCTCACGGGAATGCACTACCGGGATCAAAAGTATCCTATGTCCTAATCCAGGTCATAGTCTACCGATGTGGCAAATTTCATCCAAATCCGTTCTGCGGTTTTAGCGTGAAAGCGTAACAAACAAACAAACTCATTTTCGCATTTATAGTATTATATGTAAAACCGGTCTATCGATACTCTAGAAGTCTAGACTCTTAGAAAATAAAACTCTTAACACACTACTAAAGTTTCTATAATAAATAATAATATAATTCAATCATGATTCGAAAGACACGTGGTGCCATCTATTATCATAAGAACGTTATTGTTGTTTTCCTCGGGAACAGTACTTTTTTCGGGATGAATGGTACCCTATGTCCGTTTCTACCCACGTGGTTGTCAGAAATTGTCTCACGGGAATGCACTACCGGGATCAAAAGTATCCTATGTCCTAATCCAGGTCATAGTCTACCGATGTGGCAAATTTCATCCAAATCCGTTCTGCGGTTTTAGCGTGAAAGCGTAACAAACAAACAAACTCATTTTCGCATTTATAGTATTATATGTAAAACCGGTCTATCGATACTCTAGAAGTCTAGACTCTTAGAAAATAAAACTCTTAACACACTACTAAAGTTTCTATAATAAATAATAATATAATTCAATCATGATTCGAAAGACACGTGGTGCCATCTATTATCATAAGAACGTTATTGTTGTTTTCCTCGGGAACAGTACTTTTTTCGGGATGAATGGTACCCTATATCCGTTTCTACCCACGTGGTTGTCAGAAATTGTCTCACGGGAATGCACTACCGGGATCAAAAGTATCCTATGTCCTAATCCAGGTCATAGTCTACCGATGTGGCAAATTTCATTCAAATTCGTTCTGCGGTTTTAGCGTGAAAGCGTAACAAACAAACAAACTCATTTTCGCGTTTATAGTATTATATGTAAAACCGGTCTATCGATACTCTAGAAGTCTAGACTCTTAGAAAATAAAACTCTTAACACACTACTAAAGTTTCTATAATAAATAATAATATAATTCAATAATGATTCGAAAGACACGTGGCGCCATCTATTATCATAAGAACGTTATTGTTGTTTTCCTCGGGAACAGTACTTTTTTCGGGATGAATGGTACCCTATGTCCGTTTCTGTACGCGTGACAACGTATATGCAATATTTCAGGATGATAAGTCCAGTGGTTTATGCGTGAAAAACTAACAAACAAACTTACTTTCGCATTTATAATATTAGTTAGGATTGTTCGTATACAAACGTGGTCCTCTGCCTAACTAACACACTCCTGGAAATTCCTGAAGGATTAAATGTCGAATCAGTTAATCGTTATGTGAATAGGCTGTACCTATTAGTTTCATTGCCTTAAATACGTCATAGATTTAAAATAAATACTGTCCAATACTTATTTCTTTTAGTTCTATGACGTCCCACACAATTCTTCTATACCACTTCATCACTGACACATGATCATACAATATACAAACTTGAAATATGACAGGACGACGGTTTGGATGATTGTATGGAAAGAAGTCGCAGGAACAGCTAGTCTCAAACGTTCTTCTATTGTTCCCAGGAGTGTGGCCTGCCGAAAGCTTGGAAGGCCCGGCGACGGTGCGCGGCAGCTCCGTGGACTACGTAGCAGCTCTGCTACTGGCTGCGATGGCCGCTATACTGTTGGCTGCGGTTGGCTACCAATGTGCTGCTACATGGAGGTGGATTGTTGGAAGGTAAGTTGCACCAGTGTTAACGGTATTAGGAAAGTAGGAGAAAGGATGCAGCAGAGATCTATATTGGCAGAGATAGGACTACTTTGGGCTGCAATGAAGAGTGGAAGGAGTAAGGTGGGTAGAAGTAAGTGAAGATTCTGTTGTGAGTGACAGCAGCAAAGGCCACTGTACTATTGATATAGTTGGTTACTTGTGTGCTACGCAGCAGAGATACATATTGGTAGAGGTAGCAGTAATTCGGGCAATGAAATATAGGTGAAGGGGGAAGGTGGTTAGAAATAGGAGAAGACTCTCTTTGCTTGTGACGTCAGTAATGACTGCTGTACTGTTGATGGTGTTTGCTACTGGTGTATTACGCAGTAGAGAACTATATTGGCAGAGATAGGAGTACTTTAGGCTGCAAGAAGTGGAAGGAGGAAGGTGGGTAGAAGTAGGTGCTGATTCTGTTGAGCGTGACGTCAGTAATGGCCGCTGTACTATTGATTCTGTTGGTTACTCGTGTGCTGCGCACCATATTGGTAGAGATAGCTGTAATTCGGGCTGCAATAAAGGTGAAGAAGGAAAGTGGTTACAAATAGGGGAAGACTCTCTTTGCTTGTGACGTCAGTAATGACGTTGATGCTGTTGGTTACTAATGTACTACAGTAGAGATCCATATTGGCAGAGATAGGAGTACTTTGGGCTGCAATGAAGTGGAACGAGGAAGGTGGGTAGAAGCAGGTGCAAACTCTGTTGTACGTGACGTCAGCAATGGCCGCTGTCAGCAATGGTTGCGGTTGGCTACCATTGTACTGCAACGTGGAGGTGGATTGTGGGAGGGTAGGTGAATCATTAGTTTTTTTTCCTTTTAAAGGCGAAAGACGATACCACCTGATGTTAAGTGGTAACAGGAGCCTATGCACCTGTAACAGCATTTTTCAATCGGAGAGGTAAGGATGAAATGTCTAATGTGCCAGTAATAGGGATGATGCCTGAGTAAAAAAAAAAAGAAATTCTATTTAGTCCGTCAGTCAGATAATAAAAAATATAATATTAGACATGTATTTTTTTCTTTATCATATTAATAAAACAATACTTAGGTAAACGCATTAAAGTTGGGGAGTGGGGGCACGCTACGTCACAATTCAGTATAAAATCTAGCAAGGCGTGACGTCATGCCACATTATAACACAATGTATCGCCGTAATCTTTTGATGACGTAAAAAAAAAGACGTGTACAATATTTTTTAATAATCTACAAGACGGTCAAAAAAATAAATTTTTAGTCATCATCCCAGTATTATACCGGCTACCACAACCTTCAGGCCAAAACATAGAACCGCTGCTTAGGGGCAGAGTTTGACTATGGAGCAATACAAATGCATGGCTATGTAGGGGAAAACGAGGTGGATACTGGATATTGCATGTAATGAGCTTAGTTCTTTGACTAAGGGCTGTTTTAACAAAACTCAGATATCTTTTACCGTACGGGACTCGAATAAAATTGACCTCCGCCGATTTTGTATGGGAAAACTGTAAAAAATTAAAAATTTATTCGCTGTACGGTTATACTAGGTATACAGTTTGGTAGAATTCGCCCTAATAGTTCTTTTAGTACTGTTACTGCCGAGGCACGCTTAACGCAGTTTATACATCTCGCCGTGAAAAATTAGGTGAAGTGAGCTTGAAGTGAGCTGACAATTGTGTCAGTCTCTAGCATCAAGTGGAATGACAGCTCATTTCAGGCAAATTTTACGTAAGTTTTCACGACGTTAAAGGTTTTACAGAGTAGATCTTTAAATTCTCCTGCTTAATAATACCTGGGCTTGCACTCTCGACAAAGATAGCGATTGCTCTACGACTGAATTCGGTCGCAAAGTCCTAGACGGTCAAAATTCCTTGACAAGCTTGTGGTTTTTTCGTGTTTGTCATGCAATTTTGACCGTCTAGGTACCCCACTAGGAGTTTGCGCCCGAATTCGGTCGTAGAGCGATCGCTATCTATGCCGAGACTGCAGCCCCTGGGCAGATAAATAAGTCCTTGTAAAGAGAGAACCTTACAAAGAATCTTCCATTTGCAAAATCTGCTACGAGTATACGCCAGGGACAGCCAATATCCATATTTTGAAAGGCTTTCTACATGTTCAAATTTCCTGACAACCATTTCCGTTTAGCACTTTCCTACAAGCTTGAATATTTAGAACAGACTTCAGGCGTCGGAAGTCAGATGTTAACGTCGAATGCGTGCATAGCAGACATTTTGCAGTCTCCAATGAAATTGCATTTTAAACATTTGCAATGTGAATTTCCTAAGAAGTGCTTTTCATTTTAGTGTCTTTGCCAATTTATGACGGGACTTGTTTAGTATTTAGTTTATAAGACGCTCATATTAAGCTCTCAAGGTGCTTTTCATATTGACACAATGTTTTGTGAGAAAACAAAATTTACCTTTTTTATCTTTTCACTGTAGGTATTTATTTAATCAATATTTTACAACTTTTTAGACAGTAGTTCGTAAAGCAAGTATCTATCTACTTAGTGCGGATTTCACCAATGAAACTGAACGCGATCAGCACATCTAAACCGTGTTCAAGAGCTGTGAGTGTTCGCCAAAGAAAATAATGACACTGCCAGCTCTTAAGCGTGGTTTATATGCTGATCGCTTTCTCATGTAATATTTTGTCTTACTTTAAGCTCAGTATAATCCTGCACAGTTTTTATTGTCTTGAACTCGAATTTAGTTCTAGTGGGTCAAATTAATTCAGCTGACAAAATTTCACAGACATGATAAGTGTCGGTATCTAAACAGCATAAAACAAAAAAAAAAAAACGCTATCTGTGGTCATTGACCCCGTAGTTAATTGAAGTATATTTTTTTTCTTTTGTCGTGTTTAGATACTGCTTGTGCTTACGTGTGCTTGGGAGAGGCTATATCCGTTAGTGGACTGCGAAAGGCTCAGTTGATTGATTGTGTTTAGATACCCATCACGTCTATGAAGTTTTGCCAGCTAATTTAATTTGTACCTGTATAGCTTCAATTTGATAAGCACTATTCTCTTCTCAACGTATTGTTAGTCTTTATCAGATCTCCTATATTTTCTAGAAGTCACTTTCTCTGTTTATCTAAACCAAACCACTATTTTTCTTGATCAACCACTATCATCATATTCACCTTCCTTAACAGATCCCTTTGGTGCAGGGCACGGAGGGACTCTGAGGAAAGCAACTGCGACTCCCTCTCCCGCCAAGCTGCTATCCGCATCAGTCACTCTCTGCCTGATCTGCAGACCGAACCTCTGAAGCAGGAGTATGTGCAGGAGCATAAAGATCCTGCTAAGAAGGTAAGAATTCAGGTAAAAAATTGTTTTGTTCTTAAAATATGGTAAGTTTGTTAAGAAAATTTGCAGTCAATAAAACAGACACATATCCAGGCCGAATATTAAACCCCATTTAGACGGTGCCAGTTTATAGCCTGTGGTATACCATAAAACTGAAGTATCAATAGACTGGCATCGTCTAAATAACTCGTGCAGGGAAGTTAGTTGACGTTCAAAACTGGTATAGATATAAACAGCACGTACAATAAAATCGCACGTAGATTAAAATCGCATTCAATTCTGGAATTAAAGTTTTCGAACATTCAAAGTTAAAAATGAATCTTGAGAATAAATCCAATAAAATTTAATCAAATATTTGGCAGCTCAAATACGGACGATACTTGAATCGATTGAACCAGGATGTGCTAATCTGTTTTTAGACTAGGTAAAACTTGCATTTACCTTGGTGTAAACAGTCAAAATCGCATGCAATTATTGAATGGCAAAATTTGCATTCAATTATTGTATGCCATTTTATGGAAATCAGACGAGTGTATACACTTGTCATGAAATTCTTGAATGTCAATAATTGAACGCTTTATTTGCTTTATGGCATGCGATTTTTGCTCTTGAATGTTCCAGAAACTTGCACGGTGTAAATAGGGCTTTACTGATTAACCCTTGTTGTACAGACGACTGCATTTTTGCATTTTTTGTGGGGCTTTAAATAGTTTGCGTACTTCATTAATGCAAGTCTGTGCTGTGAAGTCAAGAGTCGGTCTTAACAGTTACTGCAAAGTGCAATGATGTTAATTTGTTGCTTGTATTATTTTGTTGACTGTTCCTAATTTACTTAATATTGTAAGCTTACCGTCGGTCTTGCTAGCTTGGACCGTCGGTCCAAGCTAGCAAGCTTGGACCGACGGTCAATTTTCAGGTATTAAGTACTAAAGTTGCGTAAAAATATTACTCACTTTTCTTAGTCTGATTGCTGATTTATATATATATTTTACAAAATATTCTTAATAGTTAATAATCAATACTGCCAGACACTTCCCGTCGACGGTTTTTTCCGCCAGATGCTTTAAATCTCGCAAAAAATTATGTGGTTTACTTATAGTTTGAGTCTTATTTTTTATATAATGTTGATATTCGGGGAACTAATTCAATACTATTTGTCAGACAAATCGTAGCGGTCAAACATCCCCCAGACACAAATTATCTAATTATCATCAGATTAAATTAAAAGGCCGCTGTTAGTATGAGCGCGATCATACTAACAGCGGCCTTTTAATTTAATTTTAATAAAATAACATAACCCTCCTGTTGTTTTCCGAAAGAGCAAAGGTGTCTCGTGGTATAAGGGCTGAGACTATTGATCCCTGTACCTGCTTAGCAGTAGCAGTCACTCCGTGATTTGTGTTTCCATTAAAATCTGGTCGTGCCTAGAAAATAAAATAGCAATTCCTAAAAATATAATTGTAAGTAAGAAATTAATCATTTATGTATTTACCAAAAAGCTTAGCCTAGGTAACATCAGTTTTGTTTTAATAAAGGATGAGTATGACTATTACAATTATGTAAGACCCCTGCCCTTCAAACTAGGAAAATCCTGTACCTTGAAGGACAGTGTTTTTTGGTGGGATTGACACGTTTTACAAAATAATTATAATACCGTAATAATTATAATGTTAACATTATTAATTGATTTTATGCAGTGGGTTTAATGGTTAATTGTGAGGAGTGTTTGTGTGAGTGTGTTGCTGTGGGATTGAACTGGTCTGTTGCGGTATGTGTGCGAGTGTGGTATACTTACCAAACAACAATCTGTCAAGGAAGGGAAATATTGGGTATTTTAGTCGTTAATTCGTAGAATATATGAGTTCCTCTGTATCGCAATAGTTTAGATTTAAGAGCAAAAACAATTTTCTTTTTATTTTGAAATGTTTTAGATTATTTATTGTTAATTTATTTGGAAGCTTGTCATATATACTAGAACTTGGGATGAAATCCTACTAATATTATAAATGTGAAAGTTTGTGTTATAAATGTGAAAGATGTTTGGATATTTGTTACTCAATCACGCCAGAATGGCTGAACGGATCTGGATGAAATTTAACACACACACGTTTTGTTTCATTCCAATCTGAGCCATGCACAATAACCGCTGTGTCATCTGCATAAGTAATAAAAATCTGACAATTTGTAAGTGTTAGTGTCCATAACTGGTTTGGTTCTAGAAAGGGTGTCGGTCCTAGGATACTTCCCTGTTGCACTCCATAATTACTTAAAGTGCTCATTGCTTATGCAATTATTTGTAATCACACTTTGCATTCTCTCTGTGAGATTGCTTTTAAAAAGATTTAGTGGAGTTCCTCTTAGTTTTCTTTAAGTAGAAGTTTAGGGACAGAAACTATGTCGAAAGCCTTAGATAGGTCAAAAAAGACGCCAGGATATTTCTTACCTTGATCCAGGTTGCGGGACAGGATACCGCTTAAGCCAGTGACGGCAACCTCCGTAGACCTACCCGATACTTGAATAATAAGTCTAACTATCATTAAAAAGCATGCTTCTAGTAATGCGGGTAAGTGAGCTCTGGGCCTACCACCACCAGACGGACCTATACAGGACGTATAGCTCCATCTATTTCTCACAATGAAGTTAGATTAAAATAATAAAGTTATAAGAACAGCCGTCCCCAAGGCATTTATACAGCAATCATAATCACATTGAAAAGCGATGGCGAAGTAGATTGGACGGTTAACATAATTATATGCTTATAACGCTTAAGGGGCACTAACTAAGGAACACCGAAAAATCTATCTGTAACTGGGGCTTCTCCCACTTACAAAATCACGTACACACTCTCCCAGACTTCTTTCAAATCAAAACAATACATTTAGCATAATATAACATGACGCCTGTTTTCCCCAAAGCGTTATGCAGAAGAGTACACCCACATTTTTCCAGTTATGTTAAGTCCCATGTAAAAAGGGGCGAGCATATGGCCATCAACTGGGCACAATTCCAGACTCCGGGCTTGCTACCGAGAAGTTCCTAATGGAAGAACCCAATAACACTTTGCCCGACCTGGGAATCGAAACCACAGGCCAGGTCGGGTCTAGTAGT
This sequence comes from Dicycla oo, assembly GCA_948252095.1. Classification (NCBI taxonomy): domain Eukaryota; kingdom Metazoa; phylum Arthropoda; class Insecta; order Lepidoptera; family Noctuidae; genus Dicycla; species Dicycla oo. The sequence continues at coordinate 23,218,098 of OX411716.1, forward strand.
CGCACAACAAAATAACAATACATTTCTCACTTTAAAAAGGCGGCGACAAAACAAACAACCAGCCCTCGTGAGATACTCGTATATCACTCCGACCGCGAAAACCTTTCAATAGGATGCTCGGTAAACATGTGAAGAGATCGTACTGGGTAAATAATAGGCAACTTTCTTTAATATTGTAGGTATTTCAATGATTCTGGAGAAAATTGAGAAGTTTTCTATTGACAGATGATTTTGGGATCAATTGTAAGCTGAGTAAAGATAAATGTTCCAAAGCAATTTTGCGTATGGAATTTAACCGGATGTAGCTGAATATCAGTATTTTACATGGAGCGACTGCCTATCTGACCTCCACAATCCAGTTACTGGGTAATACGATACCCGCTTGGTAAGACTGGTTGTCAGATTTCGACGGCCCGTAAAAACTGGCAAAGATCCACAAAAGACAGCCGGGACCAATGGCTTAACGTGCTTTCCGAGGCACGGAGGGGTCTTGGTATGTAAAAATGGTCACCCATCCATGGACGAACAGCGGAATGCGTAGCTTAACCTGATAGATCGACCCGTGCGGTTACTTAACAAGCCCCACTGCCTGGTCTGCTACAAAATTATCTGATGAAAATCTAAACAAATCAGAAAACATAGCTACGGTTGCCAATTGGGAGTGTAGTGTCACTTACAAATATAGTGTTTTGATTTGATTCACCTACAATTAAACACGAAATTTTAATTGTAAATCACCTTAAATATGTTTTTCAATTGACGATTGAGGTTAATTTTATAAGCTCAATTTTCGTCAATAATTTTTCAGTTACAATTTAATAATGTTTTTAAAAAAATAGTTGTTGGAAAATGTTTCGAGATATAAAGTACGACCTTACTGTAATTAAGACCTAAATACAGGTGAATATGATACTTATTCCCTTTTGTGAGTGATTCCATAAGAATTTAACCTTAAGGTTGCACTAGTCGATATTTTTTCCTTACAAATTTCGGGAGGGTATTACTCCACTGTTTGACATTGCCAAAGTTAAACATGATATTGCACGTTTCTATCCAAAATTTTGCCAAATCGACTTTTTAGTGCCATCAAATCAAATTAAATATTTTTTATTCTCAAATTTGAGATACTACCTTTACCCATTATTTCTTTAACAAAGAATAACTAAATTGTGCATGGATTCTTACGTATACACACGTATACATATTCGTACAGGAAAAAGCGTTTTTAGCGACTGCTATATCGTTTGGTCTCATTATTAATTTTGTCTGAGCGTAAACATAATAGTAAAATAAAAAGACATTAAAAAGTTATGAGCCAACTAAGTTTCGTTTTCTTGCTAATTGTAAAGCAACTTTGGTACGTAAATGGAGATTTTACACTTCTTTTATTATTTATTTAGATAATTTAGATAAGAATATAGATTATGGATTTTGTCGGTGCCGACTTTGTTTTGGAGATTTTACACTTCTTTTATTACTTAAAACAAAGTCGGCACCGACAAAGCCCAATTATCGAAAAGCTCAATTAACTCTATTTATAATTGATTTATGCAGTGGATCTTACATAAAACTCGATTTTCCAAAGGGCTTTTCGTAATTTTGTACGCGCTCGTTTTACTAGTACAATCGACTATATATTATTTTACTAGAGTCTAACTGCTCATCACTGATACTATCTCTATCGGACGCGATTCCAGGTGAGAAAGCGTGCCACGCAACGCACGTGAGTTCGAGCCCGCGACTAGTTCAACCTTTACACTACAACAAATATAACAGACTTTACGATTTTATTAAAGATTTTTAGATCTTTAAATTGTTTGTAGGTAGCTGTTTAAGTTAGTTTATGCAAAAAAAACTAATCGACAATTATTAATTTCCTAAATCTACTATCTTCCTTTGTACCACTATTACATTGTAGGGTGAACAGGGGTTGTAGTATCATTTTGTGTTTTTTGTACAGACCTAACACGATCTAGAACCTTCACATGCTTTCTTTATAAATTGAACAGAATTTTTCGAAGTCGGTAACTACGGAATATGAGTAAGTAATCCCTCTAGCGCTCTTTTCATAAATATGTAGTTTGATAAAGAAATAAGGCTCATTTTACATTAGATCTTGTTATCCAATTCGATGGAAATTTACCTATAGTACTTAGAATTGAAATATGATTCCCCGAAGTGAATACTCATCTCCCTCTCACATAGTTCTGTAGAAATTGTTGAAAGTGGAGTCAATTTACCATTTTATGTAAGAGATGTTTTAATTAGATATTGCTTTTCAAAGTTTGAGTTTCTTTTTATATGAATGTTACATAAAAAATCGTATAAATTGGAAGTATATGGTACACGTACGTGCTGCTTACTAAGCAATATATAGTGAATTTCAAACCTACAGTGATACTGTATAAGGTTGAATGTCACTTGAACGTCATAAAACGACAATATAATTTATATTTGTTTATGTGACAGATATATTGAAACTTAGTGAAGTTTGAACTGAGAGGGAATTGTTGTTAAAAGTGATAAATAAAATAACGAGGTCGACTCTGCCAACATGACGGATTAAATAAATTTTTAAATTCGCTAGTAATGTAGTCCACGTTCCACGATAAAAATTAATGACGGCTCTTCGTTAACATTGAGAATACGAAATGACATTTATACTGCAATATATGGTTAAAAACACAAAAAAAATCTCTTTGTATTTAAATATCTACTTATCGCACAGAAAAAGCTATTAGTATTTACTTTTACCAATCGGGTAGAAATGACACCGATTCTAATTTATTTTCTTTGTTGTTTTTTTCTTTTTGAACCCAATATAAGTCATCTAATAAATTAATCATCAGTGGCTATTGTATATTGTATAGTGACAGCCAATGTTTGTATCTTGGTGTCCATGTATCCGAACTTTACTGTTTCTTTTAGCAATTTTTTTAACTAAAATCTCTTTTGAGACGGTAAAATACCGAGACCCTTCATCATAATTAAAAAGTGTTGCTTTTAAAAACTTTTACTGTGTTTACTTCTAGACATTTTGGAAGGCAATGACCTTATAAAATTGAGATTAATAAGTTTGGCTAGGTACTTTAGTTATACTCTGTTATTCTAAACTGCAGTTTTTAGGGTTCCGTACCTAAATGGTAAAAAGGAACCCTTGTGGTGCGACTCAGTCTGTCTGTCTGTCGGTCTGTCACAGCTGGATTTCTCAAGAACTACTTGAATTTTGGGATAATTTTAGATGACGTTTGCCCAACTATTTTGCAAATAAGAAAGATTTTTTTTTTTTGCAACAGGGACTGAAAGGCGGTCTTAAATATTCGATGTGGGGCTACTAGGGCATGTGGGGTATCTTACGAAAGAGCGCTGTTTTCACATTTTTAAATATTTTTGTTTTTATTAGGCCGTATTCGGCCTAAAAACTTTTCGACTTTTGATGAAAAATGTAAAAAAATATAGTTCCCCCCTTATATCCGAAGTTTGCATAGAGAAAAATCTGAAATTATTCTATGTGATAGAAGTTTAGGTAAAGATTAAAGGGAAATTAAATCGATGTCTCTAAATAGCACACTTTTTTGATGGTACGAAACCCTCGGTGCGCGAGTCCGACTCACTCTAGGCTCACTCTAGGTTTGTAATGCTATACACTCCGAATCTCATCACAATTTATTTATTTAGGAAAGACATGCACAACACAACCGCTTTTGACCCTTTATAAAGTGCAAGTCCGATCCTGCAAGGAGTATTGCAGCCACCTTTGGGATGACTCAGCTAAATATCAACTTGCTGCGCTTGACTCAGTGGAACGCAAAGCTAAGAGGCTCACTGACGACGTAAAACTGGTGGATGCCAAGCTTCACAGCTTGGCTCATCGCCGCAAGATTGCCTGTTTGTCGGTTTTCTATAGGCTGTAATTTAGTGAGTGTGCTCTGGAACTCCACAACCTCATTCCACCGGCCCCCTTCTACCATTGAACATCTAGACCTACTGCATATTACCATCTATACCTAGTTGTCATTCTATTAATTCGCACTAAGCCCTTCCAAACATCCTTCATAATGCGCATGGCAAAAGAGTGGAACTCACTACCTGCGTCTGTGTTCCCGAACGCATACAACCCGAATCTCTTCAAAGTTAGAGTGAACAGGATTCTTCTGGCTAAGCTCATTCCATCGTAGATATTGTCTCTATCACCTAGACTATAGTTAAGAGCAAACCCATTTCAAATAAAAATAAAAACAAAAATAAATCCAAATTGCACAGTAAAATTTAAAATTTCAATAAAAACAGACTTATTTACAATAAGAAATAATACACAAAATTAACAAATAAGACAAGTAAATTAAAAATATGACAATCAAATTATATGGGATGTATCAGAAAGGATTTAATGGTACAGACCCTCAAACTGAACAACTTTCTCCATGGGACCACCATCCAAAAACCGAAAAAATAACCAGCCGTCCCATATATTTGGGTCGAGTAGGCGAGCTTTGCATGGGACAGTTGATAATTTTTTCGCAGTTTCGATTTTTGGCCCATTGGAGAAAGTTGTTCAGTTTAGTGGTCTGTACCACACTCTTAAATTTGACCTGTATATACATTTTATGTACATGGGGTGATACATACAATAATAGATAGTATATTAAAGCTATAATAATAGTTTTGTTTGCTCTCTCAATAGTCTATCGATGATCCAATTTCCTAATTATGAAAGCAACCTCAATGGTACTATGAACGTCAGTTTATCGAAACAGGTAATCAAATTGCTAGTACAGCTGTACAAGCATTCTTTTTCAAAATCGGACATAACGCCACCATCCTGTGGTTTCAATACAATTTCACGAAACCATTTTACAAATCTTTATATGTCAATTGTCATCCAAGCCCAAAAAGATCCCTGCAGCATTGAATGGGTTTTAATGGGGCCGAAATTCTTGAACCCTACCGTTTTTGCGATGTAAAAGGAATACGTGAGATGATCCACACAAAGGCATTTTTTCAAATTCATGTAGGTTTATGTCGTAGTTCCACGTCGTGCTCAAACTTCATTATTTATGACATAGGAACATCATATTCCGGATCAGTTCTCGTCCGGTAGACAGGAAATTCTACGTTCCCTGAATTTCAACGCGTAAATATGGTATTCATCGAATGTCCTGTTTCACACATTTCATTCCAAGGGATCAATGACCCCCTTTCCTCTGAGTTATGTGTATGGAAATGATGGAAAACTCTTTCTTAGCATTTTTATGGCGTTCTCTCCTTTGTTATTCGCATGCCATTATAATTTTTTGGCATGTTTTTCTCTTAGTATACAAGACTAGGGGCCCAATATTTTTTAATTTTTGCATACCAGAGAGAGATGTTAGATAGTATGAAACTTGCTTGGTCATTCTTTATGTATGACAGAATAAAATAGTTGGTCGGTCTGATATTAGAAAATCAGCTGTAAAGTGAAAATGCTACCTATTTAGCTGATAACCCTTAAAGTATAGGTACTTTCATATTCTAGTGTATATGTACTTTTATATTCTAGTGTTTATGCATTACATTTCGAGACCCCGACGGTGGTCCCGGCTGTCATTTATAGATCTTTGACAGTCGTTATGAGTATTCAGAAGTCCAAAGTCTGACAACCGTAGTATTACCAAGGGGTATTTTGTGATCCAGTAACTGGGTTGTATTTAGCTGCATCCGGTTAGACTGAAAGCCGAGTCTAACATAGTCGGGAAAAGGCTCGGCAGATGGTGAAGAAGTCCGCTTAAAGTAAAAAATATTAACAAAATTTTCTATTATACTCGTATAGGTATGCTCTCCTTAATCGAGCCACCGGGCATTTATATGTTTATAGGCCTAAAACATCAAAATAATGATAAGTCAGAGAATAAGTTTTTATGCAGTTTAAAGCTGACATGCCACGCCATTTCGGTATCACCATTGTTTCAAATTTGAATTCACGAATTTGAAAAAGAGAAGCAATATTTCGCATATTTGTGAAAAGGCTTAGCAGGTTTTTAGGGTTCCTTACCCGAAGGGTTCAAATGGAGCCCTATTACTGTCACTGACGTGCCCGTCCGTCCGTCGTCTATTACACAGGTTTTACTGCCAAACGGTTAGAGCTACAGTTTTCAAATTTTCACAGTATCAGCATCTTGTTGACCCAAAGTTATACAAATTGTTGTTTTAAGGGGGGCTCCCATACAGCGGGGAAAAAGGGGGCGCGAAAAAGAAACTTTGACCTACCCCATGGGTATAGTTGTTTAGAGCTCGTTGAGTAGATAAATAAAAAATCTTTTGTTTTAAAAAATATTGGAAAACAAAATTTTTTTACAAATTTTTGTCCCGAATTTTTTAAGTTCTCATTGACCAATTGAACTTGTTTGGTGAAATTTTTTATTATTACGTATCTTTTACTAACAAATACCAGTATATTGGTAAATCTGATTTTTTCTTTGAAATTCCCTCATTTTTCTTATTACAACCAACTTTATTTTGCGATTATTCTACATTTGGTACGGAACCCTAAATTTGCGAACTCCGACACGCACTTGGCCGGTTTTTTTGTACTCCTCAATAAAAAAAGAAAAAACGAAGGGTATGGTGTTTATTACAGCCAAATACGACATTTCAGCTCTAGGATGGCACGCGTCTGCGATGTCTCTGGTATTTCAGATGTCCGTAGGCAACAGTCAATAGATTATACGGGCTGGTGTCTACAATTCCACATCAATGCGTCGTCTGCCTAAACTATTGTGTAATAGCGATTGGCGTTGAGTTTGGTGATGAGGTTATTAATCACCAGACTCCATAAATGGGGCATCAGCACTCCTACCGGCAGCCTCTGGCTATCATGGCCAACTGCTGCTCATCCTTAAGGCGAACCACTCGTTTGATTAACACGTTTGAATTCCAGTCCGTAGTACCTGTTCTATTCCATGTCTGGAGAGGGCTTGGTTGAAAACGCGCTAGGTGCATTTCTGGTGAATCGCTTCCACTGGCTGACCACTATATGAAGAGCGGATTCGGTCGACTTACGTGAGCTGTATGCGTGTTGGTTAGCGTGTAGCGGTATGGTTTTCAGAGCGCCGTCTCTCAGCTCCCGATCACAAAGCCTTTCCAGAGTCTTTAGTGGAAAGGAGGTCAGGCTGATTGATCAGTGGAATTAGGTGGCAGTAACTCTTAACTGATGTTAGGCGAGTCGTCGGCTTCTGTCTTTTAATAACATAGATATACAATCTGCCTGTAAACTTCATACGTTGAGGATGTAAGAGATCCAATATGTCTAAACCCATATTACGTATCAGAAACTACAAAAAATCGTTCGACAAACTTACGAAATAATGATGTACGTCTTAACTTTCTTCACATGGTAACAAAGGGTTTTCTGGAAACTACTAGGAAACTTACGTTTTATTATCAAAGGTTAGGACGGTTACACAAGAAGGATTGATCGATTTCTAGGTACATACACAAGGCACCTGTCGCACCGCCGACGATTTGCGAAAAACGAATAGAGCTAGCAACTAGAAACGAGTTGGCGGGTAACGAGCAGTGACTGCGTAAAGTTGCGCGTCTACCTGGCCGGAATCGGAGCGTATGCACAGTACGAAGCGTCGGCATTTACAAAATACCGATAGGGTGCGTCTATTGCATTCGGATTTTGCATCGGCAATACTAACCAGTGTTTCCAATTTTAGGAATTTCTCCCTTTTTTTAGGGTAAAATGACCAACACTACGCATGGCTAAGGTTTATTTTATTTTGACAGGGATTTATATCGAGTGTTCACGGACTATTTGTATTAAGCGACATGTTGGGAACTGTAAAGTTCCTGGAGAGCATTTCAAAGTTTCATTATTCGGAAAAAAGAAAATTGTAAAAAAGTAACAATATTTTTTAAGAAAAACTGGCTTATCGACGGTTAATAAGCAATAGCTCCGTTTTTTACGTTTTTCACTTTTTTATGCAGGTAGATATGATAATAACGCAATATCGGCCAGGATGTCGCCCGTGAACCCTGGATATGTATCTAGAGTTGTCTACATTGCGACAGGTCGCAAAACAATAACGATACAATATTTTTAAGTGTTCTATTAGTTATTCGTTTGAAAGTAATTTTAATTCAAAAGGTTTTTATTTATTATCACACTTATCAACTTTGTTAAGTTTTGTTATTGACTGTTACGTTTTAAAAATGAGTAGTTGTTATAAAATTGCTTGATTTCTTGAATTGAAGTAGCATTTAACAGTAGCATACCGACATTTAACAACGACTAATCTTTAAAACGTAACACACGCACGGCAATTGATCAATTTCCATCAATTTCTATTGTAGTAATATAGGCAATCGCTTTAATTACACAATGTGCGTCAATCACGTAAAAATTGACAATTATTGCAATTGATCATTTCGAGGACCCTTTACGGCGCCCGCGCCCCCGCGCGTTCACTGCGGATGACGTGTTCGGCAGAAATACCGGTCTCTGGCGCAGATTTTCCGATCCAGTGCAAGCAGTACCATAGAAACCAATACAAAGCAACACATTCGTACGTTGCGGACGCTCCGATTCCAACTCAGTGGACGCGTAACTTAATTCGGATAGTTTTGTCGCTTGAGCGCCGTTTGATTGAGTTTTTTTTTCTTTGATAGCTCTAGCCGATGTGACAAACTAGTGAAGAGAGAGTAATCTCGCCGGTAGTGTAAGCAGTCAGCGATCAACTATTAAAATATTGTTTTTTTTTTTTGTTTTTTTTTTTATTAGCATTGCAATCCACTGTGTATTATTTTTGTGTGCCTTTTAGTCTGTGCTAAATAAATGTATTTTCTTTCTTTCTTTCTTTTAAAATAATTATGTATCTCTTTGAAATGGAGCGCAGCATTCTGGGCGTAAAAAGAACTGACAGAATACGAAACATCTCAACACTCTGCGCTCCAAAACATGGATCCTAGACGTAGACAAAAAGGCTGCCAAGCTAAAATGGGATTGGGTGAGTCATGTCAATCTCCACCCGGTGGGTGCCAGAGGATGGACGGCGCCGCTGAGGCCGGCCAGGAAAAGGTGGTGAGATGACCTAGATGCGTACCGCAAGGATTGGATCGAGGTGGCCCTGGAAATGGATGCTTGGATGGATTTGGGGCAGGCCTTTGTTCAACAGTGGGACAATGTAGGCTAACATAAAAAAAAAACTTATTTTACTGATACAGGACTTAGTACTAGTAATCGATAGCTAGTCACTTCCTTGTGGCGGTGGGATAGGTGACTTAAACAGAAAGTAAGGTTTCGGAGTGATACTCGTAAATGTATTATTCTCATATTATTTTTCACTAATAGGGCTTCTGCAAAGAGGGAATGATAGTTTTGGCTCCTTAGTAACAACTTTTGGTGATTGTGAAATTAAAAAAAGTTCTGGCTGTCGCGTATCTAGTGGGATGCTAGCTTTGTAGACATACGACAGGCGACTTTTGTGTCGACTATCCTCTGCTTAGTATGCAAGCAATCTCGCTTCACAGATTATATAAACACTCGTCCGGGGGCAAAGATTCTTCGCCCAATTCATTTTATCTGAACCAGGTTCAAAAACTATCGACTGCGGCGCCTCCACCGATATGTAAGCATCGGGGCGATGCATACAGTACCGGGAATAAATCAAATAGGTACCATTTGACTTGTAACTTGGATTATATTTATAATCTTTAAGCTCACATGTATTTTTTTATCTTGTGACACCTGCTTGTCAGCGAAACTGTTTTTTCACAAACAAATCAATGTATGCCTCGTAATTTTTACTCATTTAAGGCAAGTTTATGTTAGCAAAGGATAAATTAAATGTGGTAGGGTTACCCTAACTGGTTTGGAGTGAAGAAGGTATGCTCCACTTAGAATGACATCCAGCTTCTGGAAACCCGTTCAAAAATCTATTCTGTAAACCTGCTACTACAACAACTCGCGTAGATGGCATTTACCAATAGAATCACAATAAAAAGTGTGTCTCAGCTTCGACTGGAGTAAATTCCTTGTGTACGATTGTCTTTGAATATAATGGATAGACAGGCCGCTACAATGAAGACTGGTCGAAAATAAACAAAATACAAAAACGTCACAACCCTTCGCTTGTATTTCACTCCTCATATTTTTTCCATATCGGAGGCCTTATATGAAAATCGATTCTTAAGGAATAAACTCCAAAAATACAGCCCTATTAATTACATAAGCGTTCGGCTTTATTACTTAGGTTAAAATATAAGTTTAATAATGAAGATAATACTTTGAAATAATATATTTTTAAAGCCTCACACAACACACATGATAAAATCGTAAGATAATATTATTATGGTAACACATTGCATCGTATGTTATCTCCAATGTACAACTATTTCGCTAACACGTTCATAGTAATAAAAAACCAGACATAAAGCTGCATAATTAGGTATTGTTCTTAGTTTACATCGTGTCTAGTTGTCAGCTTGTTTCTTCAAATCTGATTGACGTGACGGAGAAGGCGTGTGTACTAGTTTCCTGTTCTAGGATATTTAATAAGATAGTTTGACTGGGTGATATAGTGCTCGCAAGCGCAACTGGTAATCATGAGGTCTTGGGTTAAGTTGTTAAGTTTTATTGTAATCATTCAAACGGGAAATGGTGACCACTTTTTTCCGTTTTAATGATTATAATAAAACTTAACAATATAAAACTACTGCTTATAATAATAATAACGTATAGTCTTGTGGAGTACAACTTAACGTGCTTATTTTCTGCATTTTCTTTTTAAATTAAAAGAAATAACAAAACAAACGATGAGGGCGCCACTGTGCGCTGGGTAGTCTCTTAATATTTCCTTTACGTTAATAAAATACATTGAATTAAGAAACTGAATGGATGGTGTTTTTTTTGTTTTTATCAGCGGTCATCTTCTACAGCGCTCCATTCCTCTTTCTGTCATAGATCACATCCCCACACACTTACAATACATCCGTTATTTTTTATTTAACAACAAAATAATCACTAGAAATAATTTATATGGCAGAACAACGTGGGTCAGCTAGTCATATATAATAATCTAGTATTATTGTTCCACTGTAGGGTAAAGGTCTCTTCTCATACAGAGAAGGCACGAGCATTGTTCACCACGCTTGCTCAAGACAGGTTGGCGATTTCAGACTTATATATAAGTCTTTGTTTGCTCACGATGTATTCCTTCACCGATGTCAGTAATGTCTTTGATAAACTCAGAAAGTACATATGAAATGAAAAAGTCACATTGGTACTGGTCCGGATTAGAACCCACAACCTCGTGTATGAGAAGCGAGGCCTTAACCACTGGGCCATCACGAAAATAGTGAACAAAATTATTCGAATAGTAAATTATGGTTAGTTCGGCTTGTTTAGTTAACAAGGAGCAAGGGCTAATAAAACAGATGTTTAATTTAGTTTGGTTGCCAAGGGTTTCTGGTTGCTAGTTGGACTTGAATTAGTTGTCTGTTAAGTTTCGGCCTAACAACGCTAGCAGTAGCAAGCTCGTGTTTAGAGCAGTTTGTATTAATACAGACATCTCAGTTATTTTACTAAATTGTTTAGGAAACTTCCTATGATATTAATTATTGCATTTCATAATCAATATTTTTGTGCATTAAAGAACAGAGTGTTATTACTTAGCCACGAGCGTCTCTTAAGAATGTAAATAACGAGAACCAAGTAATTCAAAATACATTAACCCACAATACCCGGCTATCCCTCGATTCAATTCAAAAAAAATAAATAAACGTACAATTTTTCTCAAGCTTCCTATTGGATTAATGCAAACAACCCTATGAACTTTCCTTGATAGTTCGTTGCCCCTGTCCATGGGGTTAAGGTTTTGACCCCTGAACAAATAAGAGCTGAAATGCTTCGCGATGGAAATCGACCTTCAAGATGGTTGAGATGTTTTGTAATTGATTAGTTTCTGATGGAATTTTAAATTGTTTGGCGTTTTGGGAAAAACGTCAAATGTTTTTACTATAATAAATACTTTTATTTGCACAAGAGTGAGAGCTACTAGATAGAGTAGATTGAGTATTGAGTTTAGGCGTAAGCGAATTACGCTGGGTACATTTTACTTTCTGATAAAAATTGAAAAGAAATTTACAAAAAAGAAGGAGATAAGCAAGCACGAACTAAAGTTTATGCTTGCTTACCTGCTTCTTTTTTTTAAACGAGAGAATCTTACGGTCTTACTACAAAATATTTAAATACACTTGTTCAACCGCGTGTATTACGATACACTCCATAATACTATATAAAATACGTAAGACAAATATTGAACATATTATGTTCAAGTCTTTTGTAGTGAGACGGTTATTGTTTTCTTTGTCTCAGATTTCAAAATGAGTCAAGAAACAAATCTAATTTCCCACGGAAATGTACTACAGGGATTAAAGTATGCTATGTCCTAACCCAAATCATGATCTACCCGTGTGCCGACAGACAAACAGATTTACTTTCCAGGTATGGATTATTTTATCAGTATCTCAGCTAAATAATTTAATTTAATAACATCCAGTATTATCTTGAGCCTATTTTCACGCATCGCTTGCTGTCTATGACAAAGACTTAAGGGGGAAGCGTCATGGTAGCCCGCGAAATTCAAATTTTCTTACGTTTTATTGCAATTTACAAGTCGGTATTAGATTGTATGTTGATCAAATATAATTTGCGGCCGTAAAAAGTATCTATTTACATAATTTGAATCATAAAAGTGATTAATACAACTCTTTAAGACCAGGTAATCCTAATAAATGACTATTTCATGAAATCTTGACATTTCAGGATTATACTAACTTAAGGAGTTGTTTTACTGATTTCAATGATTATAATTATGTAAATACATATTAATTTGTTACGGTCGCAAATCATACTTTATTTAACATACAACTTAATACTGACTTGCAAATTGCAAAAAACGTAAGAAAATTTGAATTTCGCGGGCTTCACGGACGCTTCCTCCTTAAGAGGCTATCGAGCGCACAGTGGGTTATTTCTTTTAATTTAAAAAGAAAATGCAGAAAATAAGCACGTTAAGTTGTACTCCACAAGACTATACGTTATTATTATTATAAACAGTAGTTTTATATTGTTAAGTTTTATTGTAATCATTAAAACGGAAAAAGTGGCCACCATTTCCCGTGAAAAACAAAAAAAAAAACTTTCTCCTATTCAATTTTTTTCAAGACGGTAAAAAAAATCACCCAGTATATTGTATAACAATAAGGTCAATGAACTCATTCCATTCGTTTTTATAGAGGTCTCTTACAAGACACAGACCTACATTAAATACGTTAATATCTAAGTTTATTACGGTCAACCATAAGAAAGGCTACTTAAAGTACTTCCAGAAATACGGAGAACCCATATGGACTAAGTAATAGAAATGTACTACAGTTTAAGCCGATTGGGTGGAGTACTTGCTGAGGGACTTGTGGCTAAGTAATAACAGCCACACGTGTCGATCGATCTGGTTAAGTTACGCTTGCTGCGGTTGTTCTGTGGATGGGTGACCATCTTTACATACCAAGCCGTTGGTCCCGGCTGTCATTCGTGGATCTTTGACAGTCGTTACGGGTCGTCAGAAGCTCGTATGCTGACCACCAGTCTTACCAAGAGGTATCATCGTATTACCCAGTAACTGGGTTGTGGAGGTCAGATTGGCAGTCGCTCAATGTAAAATACTGGTATTCAGCTGCATTCTGTTGGACTGGAAGCCGACCTCAACATACTTGGGAAAGGGCTAGGCGGTTGATGATGATGATGGGTGGAGTACTTGCACAACTTAAGCCAGGAATATAATAGGTTGGGGAAAAAGTTTCTTCGCATTTTTTAAGAAAATTCAAAACATTTTTTAATATAATTTATTTACATTTAACTAAAGTATGTAGGTACCATTTTGTTCGATAACTTTTTGCCATCTTGTAAGTAGGGACATGATCCCATTGCTATAGAAATTTTGGGACTTCTGGTCAAAATACCGCGACAAGTGGTTTTGGCAGTCCTCTCGTGATGTTAACCTGACACTGCCTAAAGAATTCTGAAGAGACCGAAACAGGTGGAAATCTGAAGGTGCAAGGTCAGGACTATACGGCGGATGCATTAACACCTCCCAGCCAAACTCTCTTAATTTTTGCTGAGTGGCTAAAGATGTGTGAGGTCTAGCGTTATCATGATGAAAAACCACACCCCTTCTGTTAATTAATTCCGGCCGCTTTCTCTCAACTTCTTGCTTTAATCTCATCAGTTGTTCGCAGTAGAGTTTAGAATCGATGGTCCTGCCTGGTGCTAACAGCTCATAATGAATAATGCCCTTCCAATCTCACCACATACACAGCATAACCTTGTTGCGAGTTAACCCGGGTTTCGCCACAGTCTGTGAAGCCTGACCGGCCTTTGACCACGACCTTTTTCGCACGTTCTTGTCATACGTGATCCACTTTTCATCACCAGTTATCAGCTTCTTCAAAAATGGTTCGGTTTCATTACGTCGTAATAAAGAATCACAAATGAGTACACGGTTCATTAGGTTTCTTTCAGTGAGGTCGTGAGGTACCCAAATGTCGAGCTTTTTTGTGTACCCAGTTTTTTTCAAATGCGCCAAAACTGTTTTGTGGTCAATTTCCAGTTCTTCAGCTACGTCGTAACTACTGATATGCCGATCTTGCTCCACTTTTTCAAAAATGGCATCCATTTTATCCGTAATAGGGCGACCAGAGCGACGTGCATCTTTGACATCAAAATTTCCGGATTGAAAACGCTTAAACCAAATTTGTGCTACTCTCACAGACACTACACTAGGTCCATAAACATCGCAAATTTTTTTCGCGGCTTGCGTTGCATTTTTACCTTTTTTGTAGTAAAAATTTAAAATGTATCGAATTTCTTCATTAGATTCACTCATCTTGACGGTACGAAAAACAAATGAAAATCACACATTTTCCTAATTTGAATTTGGAATTATGTTCTTTAAAATTTAAACTTTCAATGATACCAAAACCAGCCAGATACAAATAGTATAGCCAAAGAGATTTTATTACAAGTTCATACATACTATAATGCGAAAAGACTTTTTCCCCAACCTAATACTATAGTATGTTCCAAAAGTGTGTGATAAAAATGTAAACAAAAGGATCAGAAAACGCACCTCTGGAAGCCAATTTGTAGTTCCACATACGAATTGAATGCTTTGATTTGATTTTAATTGAATACTAGACTTAAACTTATGATACTTAAACCAGAATTCTTAATTTAAAATCAACTTAAATATGTTTTTCATTTCACAGTAGAGTTCAATTTTAATTAATAATGTTATGCAAACAATAATTGTTGAAAAAAGTGGCAAGTTCTATAGGTGAAACTATCTCAATACAGATGAATGTGTTACTAATCCCTTAAGAGCCTGTACTATCTCAAATGGCTAAGCATGATCCTCCGTTGTGTCGAAAATACTGTAGCAGTAATTTTGAAATAAATATATGTTAAAGTTGAGGACTAATGTTAAGTACTATATTTGACGAAAACACGATTCCATAAAATTTTCTCGATAGAAAAAGATCCAAAATTACCTCTAAACCGAACAATAAACCGGTGGTATTAAAAAATACTTTAAATTATATCATGAAACTTTGCATACTTACTGAACTAACTATAAAGCAGGTCTTATGCTTTTTTTATTTTTTTTTATTACCATTATTTTCACCGTAAAAAGAAATTGTCTAAACTATCGCCGTCTTGAAGTTTGTTCCCTGCCACCCGACACCCCCGCTCAGTCTCGCTTCGGCTTTCGAACTGGAGAGCTGTGTCGCCTGCGCTCAGAACACACTAATAAAGAGTGAGGTGGCGCGGGGAAGTGGGGACGAAATTAGAATTTGAGCCGAGGTTGTATAGTTAAGTAAAAGTAGTGTTAGGGAGGAGTTTACAGTTTCAAAATAAAGGTACTGTTTGCGCCGATTGCCCTTCGTTTAAGTGAGCGAATGATATTGCGCTTTGCCTCTAGCCAAGACCGAACATTTACGGGAAGCTACGAGGCCACGCCAACTCAAAATTAAAATTAAAATACGCCGCGTAACTATAGCCATCAATCTCTGTATAACCTCTATCAAGATTCAACAAGACCTGTGCTTCAAGAATTTAGGTCACGGTAGGTGTCTATCATCTCGGTTTATTTGAAAAATAAAAATGAAGAAACACTAAGACTTGAGGAATTTAACGTCTAATCGAAAAACATAAATGTAGGTGTCTAGCGTGGACATTGTAAGCTTAGCTGCCAAGTGATATTAGGTGTTGGTACGATTTATATGTAAGACACATTGGTTTAGGTATTTCCTAAGGGAATTCTCAATGAGAACCAGTCGTAGAATTCATACTATTTATCATTCTTATCAGATTTTTGACGTCCTCTGCTAAGTGCTAAATATGTGCTCCCCAATGAGCATCAAAGCGAAAATTGCCAAGCAAGTCTTTTTTTCGAGAAAAGTCTATCAGCATTCGACGTGGTGATCGTGTTTTGTTTTTAGTACACATTGAGGTCGCTGCCATGATAGCTTTCTATCCTCTTGGCAAAGTATTTTAGTTGCTTTTTACCCCTCCAAGTGTGATATTGAAATAAATCTGCTTGTTTGTCTGATGCTTCGTAAGCTAAGCTTTTTCAAAAATGTTGGTGAAGCCATTCAGTGTCCCCAATCGTGGGTCTCCACCTGCGGTTCATTGCTGAGAAAGACACGGTCAGGACAACACACATAAATGAACCGTACATAATTATTTTTCTTTGGACATGTTTATAAATCTGATCATACACAATAATGTTTGCACGTAGAAATATTTAGATCCTGCGTAACCCAATGTGAAAAAGGCGTTTCTATTGATCATGTGCGTAATGCCGGCTCTTCACGTTGGCCAACATTGTGGCGAATGTTGTGGTCAATACCTATGGCCATCATGTCGAGCGAGTGTTTGTCCTTACCTTGGTTTGTATTGGAATGATGGCCCACAAGTTGGCACGAGATCCGTGTGGTGTCGGTTTTTAACAAAAAATCAAAGAATTGTGGCAGAGTTATGGCTGCCACGTTCACACGTTAGGCGCGTATTAAAAAAATACAGTAAGGCACTATAAGTGTATATACAAATATTACCCAAACAGCAAGCCTAGAATGTCAGTATTTTTACTGGTTATTTACTATGAAAGTACTATGAACATGTTGTGTAGGGAAAGGTTTTCATGAACAAAAGCACAGAAAAACCAGACTTGGCATTTATTATTTCAATTAGACTTGTCAGTAGTTAATCAGAAAGGTAGTCGTCCGTTCGCAAAACAAGGTCTCTTCATGGAGAAGAGTGGACAGAAACTCAATGGTAACAGTATTAAAGTATTACATCAACACATTATATCTCAAAACAGATCATTTTATCTCTGGGACGGTTCACTGGGATGGTTCAAGATAACCCAGAATAATAGCAACATTATAACAATAGCTAGGAAAATGAATATTCCATTATACAGTTTGACACATTAGCAATATTATCAATAATATAACTACAAGAACAATATAGTCATAATAAGCAATAATTGAGATATAATATCAAATTCCTTAACTTACGTGACACCTGGTCAATTTATTTCACACCACAACAGCACCAAAATTAACCACTTGAATATCCACCAAGCAACTACCATCGCCATAACGTTATTACCAATCTTATTATGTCCTATTACTTACTATAACTTCTATTACCGGTAATAATAAACAAATCTTATGTAATAAAACAGTTTTAAAACATTTAAAGGCAATTAAGCCTTTTAATAAGATCTTATTGGTAATTCTGAGATATAATTCAATAAAATATCAACATCCATCGACAGTATTGTACCAATCGTTAGAAACAACATATTAAGTATATTAAAATAGCAATGTAAATTCTAAGACATAGGTACTAAAAGTATATTTAAATATTATGTAATCATTTATAGTAATAACATCTAAGTATATGATTTTTACAAGTTAAGATTGGTATTTTTTTTATAAACACTAGTCAAATTAAGCTTCGTAAGTGTGACAGATCTCATTATCCAACAAACAGTATTATAATAATTATTATAAACAATTGAAGTATCTCGACTTAGCCCACGAGGTTGTCGCTATGTGGAATGTGGACTCGGCAATCATTGTGCCGATAGTCGTTACGGTTAATGGCCTTATCGCTAAGAGCTTCGACCAACATCTCAAGAGCCTCTCGTTGGGTGGCTGGGTGAAGGGCCTGATTTAAAAGGCAGTCCTCCTTGATACGGCGCGTATTGTGAGGAGGTTCCTGTCTCTGGGACCCTAACCACCGGTAGCTTGGACCCAGTTCCCCATGCCGGTGGATTTCTATTTTTTATATTTTTAAATGTTTTTTTTAATTCTATATTAAATAAAGAAAATAATAATATCAAAATAAATTATCAATCACGCGCGTTTAGTTTGCTGCGAGCTCCCAGAGTGAAATTCATCCGCACATTGGCCTGAACCGGTGAATGATCTTCCAAGGTAAGGACGCCATCACGAACTCTTGGCTAATCTTTACCACAACGTTCGTCACAATGTTGGCCAACGTGAAGAGAATAATACAAACTATAACCATCTGTTTGTTCAATTATAGTACTTCGAATGCCTACCTCAACGAAATAACAGAAACAAACACCGACTCTAATTTAAACAACCCTAACTTGTAAATATTGCCAATACATAAAGGGTACGCCCACCTAATTCCAAGTCTAAACTTACGTTACAAAACAAACGTAGTACGACGTAAAAATTTAACATAGCAACAGTATAATATACAGGATTTTGTATCTGTATAATATATGATACGAGTATGTTGAACAACATTCGCCCCTCATTTATTAAAATGCTCGGAGCGATCCTAAGATAAACATTATCATAATTATGTAGCATGCCTGTTTTTTGCCCACAATTCTCGGAATAAGGCTGGTCTCTCATGTAACGTGGCAGGAATTATTTGTACTCGATCTAATTTCATAGAGACTTTACCAAGGTCCTACCAATGATTAATCATTTCAGCCAGCAATCGAGGTCAGATAGAGATCTGACTTGTCAGCTGCAGGCTGAAAAAGAAAGTAGAAATAACAGAACATAACGCCTGTATTCTTCCAAGGGTTAGACACAGAGCAGCTATACTTAAAGTAAGTACACGTGTGTTTCGCCAGATATGTTCAAGTCCCAAGTAATAGGGGGTGCGCCTAAAACTAAAATGAAAAAGTAAAAGAAAAATGATACAAGTAAAGTAGGAATATATTTAGTAATAGAAAAATTTACGAAATGCATTCAATAATTTTAGCATCGGTCCTGATAATATAACAAAAACATAATGAAAGGATGGCGTTACATTCATAACCAGAAATTCGTCATCATCTGGCTAGCCTTTCCCAACTATGTTGGGGTCGGCTTCAAGTCTAACCGGATGCAGCTGAATACCAGTATTTTACATGGAGCGACTGCCTATCTGACCTCCACAACCCAGTTACTGGGTAGACACCCTTGGTAACACTGTTTGTCCCACTTTTGGTCTTCTGACGTCCCGTAACGACTGCCAAAGATCCACGAATGACGGCCGGCACCAAAAGCTTAAGGGGGAAACGTCAGGGTAGCCCGCGAAATTCAAATTTTCTTACGTTTTTTGCAATTTGCAAGTCAGTCTTATGTTGTATTTTAAATAAAGTATGATTCGCGGCCGTAACAAATATGTATTTACAGAATTATAATCACTAGAATCAGTAATGTTAGTGTAATCCTCAAATGTCAAGATTTCATGATACTATTTCATGAAATCTTGACATTTGAGGATTACACTAACATTATTATATTTAATTCATTGGGATTACCTAGTCTTAAAGAGAGAGAGAGAGAGATTGATCACTTTAATGATTGTAATTATGTAAGTACATACTTGTTACGGCCGTGAATTATATTTTGATCAACGTACAACCTAATACTGACTTGTGTATTGCAAAAAACGTAAGAAAATTTGAACTTCGCGGGCTACCCTGACGCTTTCGCCTGAACTTGCTTTCCGAGGCACGGAGGGGTCTTCCCCATCCACGGATCAACCGCGGCAATCGTAGCTTAACCTGATCAATCGGCCCGTGTGGCTGTTATTACTTAGCCACAAGCTCCTCTCAGAACTTCAGATGTGAAATTAGCGACTAAGTAATACTAATAAGAACAATTTCAGTATGGTTCCTATCGATGTTTTGTTAAAAATTAATTTTGCACAAGAAAACTGATAAAATTTCAAATCGACCAATGAGGAAGCAGCCTAAGCACTACCTATATCAAATTTCTCAGAACCAGGCGTTGTGTTTAAATTAGTATTATTCCTACTTTATTACGAGTAGAATAATTTCCCTTTGATATTCGAAACTAACGTCTACTCGCCGTCGGCTATTTGGTGCCGAAACGCGTTTTCTCTTTAATTTACAAAATTAAATACACATCAAAGTTTCTTAACCCCTGATAATTCATAGGATAACGTAGAGATTTGTGGCTAGATTTTGAAGCAGCTTTAATTTATTCTTACGATACATTAATTAAATGTTGTTTCGGTTCCGAGTTGTAGCTTTGTCTTTCATTTAATTACTGGTTAAATTAAATAATATCTTTAAATTAAAGTGTAAACAAGATTATTCGCCAATAATAAAATCCTCAAGAAGGTGATCCGGATGTTTTAAGGGCTTTATTCTTTCTTTTAAATGGGGGAAAATATGTTTCGATGCAAATGTCTCGTTTGAAATGCTTTTTATTTGCTATTTAAGGTGGAGGTGAAGTAAATTTGATATTATTTACTAGTGTACCAATCCTACGTTTTGTACACAATAATTCAAGTTGAATAATATATTTAAAGCTGTAAAGTCTATTTTATTTTTATTATTATTAAAAGCCTGTGATGTCCCACTGCTGGGCAAACGCCTACCTACTCTTTCCACTTCTCTCTGTCTAGAGCTGCTAAGGACCAGTTCTTGTTGAAGGAGTCTAGCTCGTCCCGCCATCTCCGTCTGGGCCTGCCCCGATGTCGCTTGCCATTAAGAGGGACCCGTTGGGTCATAAGTTTGGCCCTTTGGTCGTCTGACATGCGGCAGATGTGTCCAGCCCAATTCAACTTTAGCGTGGCAGCTTTCCAAGTGACATCAGTTATCTTTGTAATGGAACGGATGGTCGTTGTTAAAGCAAGCAAAGCAAGCAAAACTCCACAGTTTGACACAGAATAGCAACTGCACTCTAGCTTAGATGCTGACTTTGTGTCGGTAGATTTCATCAATCTACTTCATAAAACACAGACAGAGAAAGCACAGCCTAATCCGCTAGGTCTAGAAGTATTAATATTCACAAGGTGGATCTTTTGATTCAGATTTCTTCTCTTTTAATCAGATTTCCGAAATCAGATCAAAAGAGAACAAATCTAACTTAGAGATATGTATTGATGATTTTTGTGGTTATTTTATGTAAATAAATATTTGTTGTAGTCGCGAATTTTTTTATATTTTTTATTAAGATACAACCTGCAAATTGCTAAAAATGCAATAAAATTTGAATTACGCGGGCTACCACAGCGGATCTATCTTAAATAATGAAAGTGAGCACTAAGGAAGGATTTTAGAATATCCTCCCTCTAAAAGGGACACACTCATATACACAGAGGATATAAGGGATTCTACATAGGTGATGAAAATTTGAGTGAAGTTCCTTATTTTAGTGAATGGGAAATCCTATCGCCTATACGGCTTGTACTGGAACGAATTACTTTACAGGGGTAACAGACTAAATCTCGTTCACTATCAAGGTTTGTAATAAAGTCAAGCGCTAAGTACCCCACATAATCTATATTATTTACTCTACTCTCTCCCTACTATTCTCATTATAAACTACTCGTCATATTTGTTTATAACCTCATAATACGACCATGCGTTGTACTTATATTGAGATAATAACTAGTAGTTCCGCGAACAGTAGACCTCACAAGCACAAACTTTTTTGCAACAATTAATATATCACTGAAACTATTTAAAACGGGATATTTACCAACTTTTTTTTCATCAGATCTTCACCAAATTTTTATGAGACCAACTTAAAGGCCTTTTGAATAAAAAAATAACCATCGAAATCGTATCTCATAAGGCTGAGACATCCAGTAGCCCCCTTTTTGGCCCTTTTTCGAGGATGTACCCCTCCAATCAGAAATCCCCGACGACAAAAAAATCTATAAAATCGTAAAACAAAGTTTCGTCCAGACCGGTTATAAAATACGACCTGTAGAGGAGTAGCATCAAACTGACAGACGAAAACAAATTTTGCCAGACTTGAAGCAGAGACGCTTTGCTCGCTTCGCTCGCTCGGTCAATAAAGTCAAAGTAAAAGTCAAATTATTAATTTCAATTAGGCACATAAAAAGCACTTTTGAACGTTAAAATTTACAAAAATAATAATAATAATAATTTATTCCACTTCCAAAAGGTAGTTTCATATGGAGAAAAAGGGGCATAAACTTCCACCGTTACTCTTTTAAAATGTTTTATAACATGCATTATATCATTCTATGTGAAGACGATGCACCTAGAATAAAATTACTATACCACAATAGGCAAAAATACTAGTACTACCTCGCCTTAATACCGAATTAAGGCAGAGATTGAGTTCTAACGTTTCTTTGTAATGTGTCGAGTTTTTGTAACACGTTACAGTAGTCGCTGCGGCAAGCCGAGCCGCTCGATGTTGACACATGTTTACTAACAAGTCAGTGCAGGTTGAGTCAAGTGCTCGAAGCGAGCGTTCGCCACGTTTAGTGTATCGCCGTTTTGTAACAAGAAATGGAGCGCACTTGAGCCATGTGCTCGAAGCGAGCGTTCCCCGCGTTTTGTGTTTATCGCTGTTTTACAACCAAGCTCGCCTCGAATGAAGTTAATAAGGAAAGCGACTAGTAGCGTCTTGGTTAACCACAGATACACTAGATGTGGCACGGTTTATGACTATATTCTCATTTTAAACAGATCTTATTCTCTCATCGGCTTTTGATTCAACGAACAGTCAAAACTGTGTTACCTGGTGGTGGATGTCACATGTTTCCACTGCTGGGACCCAGGCCTCTTCTCTGTGAGAGGGAGTGGGCCGTAATCCACCACGCGGGCCCAGTGCAGGGTGGTGGATGTCACATGTTCCTACAGCTGGGACCCAGGCCTCTTCTCTGTGAGAGGGAGTGGGCCGTAATCCACCACGCGGGCCCAGTGCAGGGTGGTGGATGTCACATGTTCCTACAGCTGGGACCCAGGCCTCTTCTCTGTGAGAGGGAGTGGGCCGTAATCCACCACGCGGGCCCAGTGCAGGGTGGTGGATGTCACATGTTCCTACAGCTGGGACCCAGGCCTCTTCTCTGTGAGAGGGAGTGGGCCGTAATCCACCACGCGGGCCCAGTGCGGGGTGGTGGATGTCACATGTCCCCACTGCTGGGACAGGGGCCTCTTCTCTGTGAGAGGGAGTGGGCCGTATCCACCACGCGGACCCAGTGCGGGGTGGTGGATGTCACATGTCCCCACTGCTGGGACAGGGGCCTCTTCTCTCTGAGAGGGAGTGGGCCGTATCCACCACGCGGGCCCAGTGCGGGGTGGTGGATGTCACATGTCCCCACTGCTGGGACAGGGGCCTCTTCTCTGTGAGAGGGAGTGGGCCGTATCCACCACGCGGGCCCAGTGCGGGGTGGTGGATGTCACATGTCCCCACTGCTGGGACAGGGGCCTCTTCTCTGTGAGAGGGAGTGGGCCGTATCCACCACGCGGGCCCAGTGCGGGGTGGTGGATGTCACATGTCCCCACTGCTGGGACAGGGGCCTCTTCTCTGTGAGAGGGAGTGGGCCGTATCCACCACGCGGGCCCAGTGCGGGGTGGTGGATGTCACATGTTCCCACTGCTGGGACAGGGGCCTCTTCTCTGTGAGAGGAAGTGGGCCGTATCCACCACGCGGGCCCAGTGCGGGGTGGTGGATGTCACATGTCCCCACTGCTGGGACAGGGGCCTCTTCTCTGTGAGAGGGAGTGGGCCGTATCCACCACGCGGGCCCAGTGCGGGGTGGTGGATGTCACATGTCCCCACTGCTGGGACAGGGGCCTCTTCTCTGTGAGAGGGAGTGGGCCGTATCCACCACGCGGGCCCAGTGCGGGGTGGTGGATGTCACATGTCCCCACTGCTGGGACAGGGGCCTCTTCTCTGTGAGAGGGAGTGGGCCGTATCCACCACGCGGGCCCAGTGCGGGGTGGTGGATGTCACATGTTCCCACTGCTGGGACAGGGGCCTCTTCTCTGTGAGAGGAAGTGGGCCGTATCCACCACGCGGGCCCAGTGCGGGGTGGTGGATGTCACATGTTCCCACTGCTGGGACAGGGGCCTCTTCTCTGTGAGAGGGAGTGGGCCGTATCCACCACGCGGGCCCAGTGCGGGGTGGTGGATGTCACATGTTCCCACTGCTGGGACAGGGGCCTCTTCTCTGTGAGAGGGAGTGGGCCGTATCCACCACGCGGGCCCAGTGCGGGGTGGTGGATGTCACATGATCCCACTGCTGGGACAGGGGCCTCTTCTCTGTGAGAGGGAGTGGGCCGTATCCACCACGCGGGCCCAGTGCGGGGTGGTGGATGTCACATGTTGCCACTGCTGGGACACAGGCCTCTTCTCTGTGAGAGGGGGTGGGCCGTAACCCACCACGCGGGCCCAGTGCGGGGTGGTGGATGTCACATGTCCCTACAGCTGGGACCCAAGCCTCTTCTCTGTGAAAGGGAGTGGGCCGTATCCACCACGCGGGCCCAGTGCGGGGTGGTGGATGTCACATGATCCCACTGCTGGGACAGGGGCCTCTTCTCTGTGAGAGGGAGTGGGCCGTATCCACCACGCGGGCCCAGTGCGGGGTGGTGGATGTCACATGTTGCCACTGCTGGGACACAGGCCTCTTCTCTGTGAGAGGGGGTGGGCCGTAACCCACCACGCGGGCCCAGTGCGGGGTGGTGGATGTCACATGTCCCTACAGCTGGGACCCAAGCCTCTTCTCTGTGAGAGGGAGTGGGCCGTATCCACCACGCAGGCCCAGTGCAGGGTGGTGGATGTCACATGTTGCCACTGCTGGGACACAGGGCTCTTCTCTGTGAGAGGGAGTGGGCCGTAATCCACCACGCGGGCCCAGTGCGGTGTGGTGAATGTCACATGTTCCCACTGCTGGGACAAGGGCCTCTTCTCTGTGAGAGGGAGTGGGCCGTATCCACCACGCGGGCCCAGTGCAGGTTGGTGGATGTCACATGTTGCCACTGCTGGGACCCAGGCCTCTTCTCTGTGAGAGGGAGTGGGCCGTAACCAACCACGCGGGCCCAGTGCGGGGTGGTGGATGTCACATGTTCCTACAGCTGGGACCCAAGCCTCTTCTGTGTGAGAGGGAGTGGGCCGTAATCCACCACGCGGGCCCAGTGCGGTGTGGTGGATGTCACATGTTGCCACTGCTGGGACACAGGGCTCTTCTCTGTGAGAGGGAGTGGGCCGTAACCCACCACGCGGGCCCAGTGCGGTGTGGTGGATGTCACATGTTGCCACTGCTGGGACACAGGGCTCTTCTCTGTGAGAGGGAGTGGGCCGTAACCCACCACGCGGGCCCAGTGCGGTGTGGTGGATGTCACATGTTGCCACTGCTGGGAACCAGGCCTCTTCTCTGTGAGAGGGAGTGGGCCATAACCCACCACGCGGGCCCAGTGCGGGGTGGTGGATGTCACATGTTACCACTGCTGGGACCCAGGCCTCTTCTCTGTGAGAGGGAGTGGGCCGTAACCCACCACGCGGGCCCAGTGCGGGGTGGTGGATGTCACATGTTGCCACTGCTGGGACACAGGGCTCTTCTCTGTGAGAGGGAGTGGGCCGTAACCCACCACGCGGGCCCAGTGCGGGGTGGTGGATGTCACATGTCCCTACAGCTGGGACCCAGGCCTCTTCTCTGTGAGAGGGAGTGGGCCGTAATCCACCACGCGGGCCCAGTGCGGTGTGGTGGATGTCACATGTTGCCACTGCTGGGACCCAGGCCTCTTCTCTGTGAGAGGGAGTGGGCCATAACCCACCACGCGGGCCCAGTGCGGGGTGGTGGATGTCACATGTTACCACTGCTGGGACCCAGGCCTCTTCTCTGTGAGAGGGAGTGGGCCGTAACCCACCACGCGGGCCCAGTGCGGGGTGGTGGATGTCACATGTTGCCACTGCTGGGACACAGGGCTCTTCTCTGTGAGAGGGAGTGGGCCGTAACCCACCACGCGGGCCCAGTGCGGGGTGGTGGATGTCACATGTCCCTACAGCTGGGACCCAGGCCTCTTCTCTGTGAGAGGGAGTGGGCCGTATCCACCACGCGGGCCCAGTGCAGGGTGGTGGATGTCACATGTTCCTACAGCTGGGACACAGGCTTCTTCTGTGTGAGAGGGAGTGGGCCGTAATCCACCACGCGGGCCCAGTGCGGTGTGGTGGATGTCACATGTTGCCACTGCTGGGACACAGGGCTCTTCTCTGTGAGAGGGAGTGGGCCGTAACCCACCACGCGGGCCCAGTGCGGTGTGGTGGATGTCACATGTTACCACTGCTGGGACCCAGGCCTCTTCTCTGTGAGAGGGAGTGGGCCGTAACCCACCACGCGGGCCCAGTGCGGGGTGGTGGATGTCACATGTACCTACAGCTGGGACCCAAGCCTCTTCTCTGTGAGAGGGAGTGGGCCGTAACCCACCACGCGGGCCCAGTGCGGGGTGGTGGTTGTCACATGTTGCCACTGCTGGGACACAGGGCTCTTCTCTGTGAGAGGGAGTGGGCCGTAACCCACCACGCGGGCCCAGTGCGGGGTGGTGGATGTCACATGTCCCTACAGCTGGGACCCAGGCCTCTTCTCTGTGAGAGGGAGTGGGCCGTAATCCACCACGCGGGTTCAGTGCGGGGTGGTGGATGTCACATGTTCCTACAGCTGGGACACAGGCCTCTTCTCTGTGAGAGGGAGTGGGCCGTAATCCACCACGCGGGCCCAGTGCAGGGTGGTGGATGTCACATGTTCCTACAGCTGGGACCCAGGCCTCTTCTCTGTGAGAGGGAGTGGGCCGTAATCCACCACGCGGGCCCAGGGCGGGTTGGTGAATGGTATATAGGTATGCATAGATGCATAATTTTTTTCTTACTTTCCCAAGCCTTTATCTAATTCAGATAAATCAGCAAAAATATTTCCAATTGAAAAAACATATATATATAATTTATACCACATTAATTTTGAACTGTACCACTACAAAACTATAATCCATAAACTCAAATACACATTCATAAAAAAAAATTAAGTACGGACGCATTCAGCAAAACTTTACCTCTATGTTGTTTGCGTTGCAAAACATTTAATCGTCGGTTAGCACTCCGTTTTAAGTGTTATTTACAGTTTAACTAAAACCTAGGGCTTGCAGTAAGTAAACACTCATTTACTTAGCTCTTGCTTTTTAGCTTATTTTTTAGCTTTGAGCTATTCAGTGCTTATAATTGCGTGGCCCAATTTTCTTTTAGGAACTGTATATTTATTTGGAAGTAGATGGATACTTTCTTTAAATTTTTGTAGTGTATTCCTAGATTTTTGTGGAGTAAGGCCCGTTGTACACAGCACGGTTTCTTTTCGGTACGGCACGTTAGCCGCACCGTAGAGTAATCACGTGAGCTTGTATATGACAGGCAATCCACTGAATGGTGCATACGGCTTCAGCCCCGTGCCTATCAACAAGCTTCCATAGTGATCCATACAACACTGACGAGCGTGCCTCCACACGGTGAATCAACCGTAGTTTTTCAGGGCAAAAAAAAAGTGTGTGTACAAAGATGCTCCAAAGCTAGTGCACATGAATTTTAAGTTGTTTATAAGGAGTTTTCTTTCAAATTAATTTAATATTATCATCATAGCTTATATCAGCCCAGTGCTTGACAAAGGCATTTCCTTAAAGTTCTTCAACGCATTTAGTTACCTATCTTATCATTTGGGGCACCAGCTGAAATCTCTG
Source organism: Dicycla oo (assembly GCA_948252095.1). Classification (NCBI taxonomy): domain Eukaryota; kingdom Metazoa; phylum Arthropoda; class Insecta; order Lepidoptera; family Noctuidae; genus Dicycla; species Dicycla oo. The sequence continues at coordinate 23,246,193 of OX411716.1, forward strand.
CATCAATACGTATCGTTCCTCTAGACGTCACTGATTCCACCTTACAGTTTGAAATGGATCTATGATGAAGATAGATCAACATGGACCTGTAAAGTAGAATTGATGATGTTTAGAGTAACGTCGACCTTACAGGTCAAAATGGACCTATGATGGAGATAGGTCCATTTAGACCTGTAAGGTGGAATCGATGATGTCTAGAGGAACGTTACCTTTTATGAGCCTTTTATGAGCTACATACTTGGTATCTGCTACTCGCTTTAACTTTAACTACCTCGTTGGTCTCGTGGTCGCAAGTCCTGGGTTCGATTCCCAGATCGGACAAACTGTTATGGGTTTTTTTATTAGGAATTTCTCAGTAGCAGCCCGGATTTAGGAAGTTGGTGATGTGATACCCTCGTGCCTCGGAAAGCACGAAAAACCGTTGGTCCTGGGCCTAATCTCTCCCCGGTCGTGCCAGATCGCCGTCCCATCGGACTATGAGAGTAACGGAACAGAGAGTGCACCTGCGTTTGCGCACACACTGGTACACTATAATATCTCCTGTGTACCTAGTTAACTAAGTTCCTAGGTTAGGAGGTTCTCCGTTGAAATTGATCACCGTGGCTGAAATCTGTCGGAAGGATTATTATTATTACGAGTATCTGCTACTCGCCAGCGTTCGTTTGACTGACGTCTCGAATCCCCTTCAGGACCTATTCAGATTATCGAATCTAATGAACATAAATTCAATGAACTATCACATAATTTACTACCTCATTAAGTTTTCTTCGTGATTGGATTTAAATTTAAGTACTAACTTAAATCAGCGTAATCGTAAAACTGTACTGAACTTGATTAAATTACCGTATCGACCTGTCAGGTCTACTGGGAATGTGTCGAAGCCAAACATTAATACAGTTCAAATTGAAGGTCATCTGAAATGTTATCTTGAAGTTTTTTTTTTCTATTTATTTAAGGAATTTTTATACATAAATTACATGTCAATTCCATCGTAACCTAGTTTAAACTAAAATATATCTACTTACTAATTATGGTTTAGTTGTAGCTGTGGATGTGTAGGGTATTGCAATAACTGATAATTAGCAAGCGTAGCTTAACCTGATGGACCGCACGGGTCGATCCATCAGGTTAAGCTACGCTTGCCGGGGTTGGTCTGTGGATGGGTGACCATATTTTCATACTGAGACTCCTCCGAGCCTCGGAAAGCACGGTAAGCCGTTGGTCCCGGCTGTCATTTGAGGATCTTTGACACTCGTTACGGGTCGTCAGAAGCTCGAAAGTCTTACAACCAGTCTTACCAAGGAGTATCGTATTACCCAGTAACTGGGTTGTGGAGGTCAGATAGGCAGTCGTTCCATGTAAAATACTGGTAGTCAGCTGCATCCGGTTAGACTGGAAGCCGACCCCAATATAGTTGGGAAAAGGCAAGGGAGACTGATTGATAATTAGTAGTTTATGAAACTGTTGCATAATGAGGGGTATTACAACACGTGTGTGTTTAAAAACCTAGCCTACGGCTCGGTTTTGTCTATCTACCTAGCCTACGGCTCGGTTTTGTTTATCTATCACACGAGTGTTTTATACAGAGTTATGTGCAGCTTCATATGTTTACATTATTTATAGTGTATTATTCGCGTATTCGTGCGACAGTCTCGGTACCCTAATTAATTAATTAATTTCCACTAATAACGATATTTTTCTTGTCCACAGGTCCTGCGCCAGACTACCCTCCCGATAGTCCCGACTCGCCACCAGACGTTCCAGCGGCAATTATCGCACCGACTCGATCTGCCTTCCATCCAGTTCAGCATCTGCAGTCTGGAACGAGCTGACTCTTCTATTGGACTTATTAAGGTAAAAAGAAAGAGACGGAAAATATTTGCACTATGCATGACGCAAAGAAAAAAAAAAAAAAACAAGTTGGGGAAAATATGAGTTATTACTACCTAATACTATCTGTGTGCGAGACAGCCATAGCGCTAGTTTTCAGCAACGACCATTAATAAAGTTTATGTTCTTTATACATTTAAAGCAGCAGTGTAGAGGCTAGGAAACGCATAATCTAAACCACTAAAATTGTCCATAGTTAAACGAAAAAGATCCAACCCACATTAGGTGTAATGTAGGTGGGATCCTTTTCGTTTAACTATGGACAATTAAAAGATTTTCTTAAGGAACTAATATATCGCACCTTGATAACAAAAGTGGCATTATCAAAACTATGTTTTCTAAATAACTCCATAATTTACTGGCATATTTTCAGTATATACAAAACTTGAAGTAAGAAAGTCAAATTGCAGTCTTTTATTTCAGTTATTTGCTAAGATATTGACCAAAATGCTGCGTCAAAAAAGCTTTAAATGGACATCTGAAAAATTTTAATTTTTGTATAACGCCACTTTTGTTTTCAAGGTGCGATATGTCTACTACCTCATCATCATTCTACTACCCTTGTCCCAATTTATTTGGGTTCGGCGCAATATATATTTTTCTTCCATATTCATATACTTCTCTATTAGTCGTCATCTCGGTAGTCACTTTCTTTCTAGCCATATCATCTTTCCCACAATCCATTCATCGTTTCTTTGGTATTCCCGTACTCCTATAGCCATCCACATTCTTACTCACAACTTTCCTAGCGACATTTTCATACTACCTAAGGGGATACTAAACTATCTGTCGGCAGATATTCGCCTGTCATTTATCACAACAGGCCGCGGGCTCAGATCTTTAGATGACCAGTTATGGTGTATGATTGTGGCATATTTCAATTCTAGTTGTTAAATTACCTAAAATTAATAATTGGTGAAGTTAGCGGCATATGCACTAGGTAGACTGGGTAGGCTCTAATCCTTATCCATATCCTAAGGTCCCGTCTTCCGCGCCCCCGGTCTTTTCCTTGATATGCAATGGTCTCTGTTGCACCAAGTAATGAGGCAACAGGGGCTAGTGTGAATCTTTGTGTTCATTCGAGTAATCGAGTCTGGGCAAACCACTTTGGGGTCAATGCATTTCATTCATTCATTCAAGCTAGCGGCATGTAAAATGTAAAAGATTTTTCGGAACTTTTTCCGGGACCCGGTACAAAAATAGGTGAAAAACCAAGGTCTTTCATGCTGCTCATAAGGGCAAAGAGGGGCTTGTGGCAAAGTAATAACAGCCGCACGGATCGATCGTCCAGGTTAAGCTATGCTTGCTGCGGTTGTTCCGTGGATGGGTGACCGTCTTTACATATACCAAGACGAGGGGTCTTGGTCATGCCTCGGAAAGCAAGTCTCGGCTGTCGTTCGTGGATCTTTGACAGTCGTTACGGTCTGTCAGAAATCCGAAAGTCTGACCACCAGTCTTATCGAGGGGTATCGTATTACCCAGTAACTGGGTCGTGGAGGTCAGATAAGCAGTCGCTTCATTATTTGGTACTCAGCTGCAACCGGTAAGACTGGAAATCGACCCCAAAAATAGATGGGAAAAGGCTGGGCAGATGATGAGATAATGGCAAAAGGGGTTCTGATGACGTGACGCATCCTTGCGTTAAGCAACCTGATGATAGTTCCAAAAATACATAAGGTAAACTGGAGTTACTTTGATACTACAGAGTCACTTTGATAAGTTTTTCATAAGTCGAAAGTTGCGACTTATGAAAAACTTATTTTTAATCTATATGGCGTTGTAGATATTATAAAAAGAAGTTTTTCATAAGTCGAAAGTTGTTATCAAAGTAACCCCGTAGTATCAAAGTAACCCCAGTTTACAGTATTTTTACGGTAGACTGTCGAGTGATCGATAGTCTTGAGTGAGTTTCCATCAGCGTCTGTAGAATACAAGATATTTCCATTACATTATTGACGAGGGACTAAAGAATAGGATTGATTACGTAAAAATGTGCTTGCAAAACCAACTTGATAGATGAACCCGGTATCTGGTGCGACAGCCATACATCGAGGGCCACCGCCCGCTAGAATAAATTAAAATTTACTACCTCTAAACAAGAACGATGGAATTATAGGCTATGCATATGTAATCACTATGCATATTGCTAACGTAAACATGAAGTATGTATGATGTTCATTTTTTTTGTCACTGGAGTAACAGATTCGGTTACACTCGTCGATAGAGTAATGTATGAGAATAAGGCCATTCTAACACGAAGGGTGACCAAAATAAAACCAGTTTTCATCGCCGATGCAACCAGTCTCGTTAGCACATACACTTCTACGTCTGTTCTCACACGACGCAACTTGCCGAGAACTAGATGTCAACGGCGACTCAACCTGTCACGCGTGACTGGCAGTGCAGGTCGCTAGGTTGTTGCCAAAGCAATTTTTCATAAAATTGGCGCGTTATCGTCTGATGAGATGACTAAAACTGATACAAGTTGAGTTGCGCTTTGTGAGAGTACCAATTGCATCGCAGTTGGCAACGACTGTTGCCAACCAGTTTAGTTTGAGTTGCCGTTATCCCGTGTGAGAATGGGCTAAATAGGAGTGGGTTTAAAATAATCTCCGGTAATTGGCTTTATGGGAACTATGGGAAGCCGTAATATCGACTAGCCTTTGTATTTAAATCAATAATCAGATATTCATTTATTTGATTAAATATTCGTATGTTGTATTCGAGTTAGCGCGGGTAAAGTGGAAGGACTTGGGGGAGGCCTTTGCTCACCAGAGGACCAGTATGGACAAAAGAAAAAATGTTTAATCGGTCATCCTTGTTCCAATTTTTTTTGGACCGATTATTTTCAACGTCTGCGCCTATGTATTCAATGAATGTTTATTAACCGACTTATTATCATACTCCTATGTCACCTCGTGGACAATAGTGTGGGTTATACGTTTTTTCGACTGCAATATAACTACATTTTGTAAATGCTGTACTGTATAACTGTTCTTTGTCCCAAATAAATAAAAAAAAAAGTCTTCAAACTTCAAAAAAGGAGGTTCTCTATTCGACCCGTATGTATGTATGTTTGTTTGTATGTCCACGATTGTCTCAAAAACTAATGAACCAATTTTGATGATTCTTTCACTAACGTGATCTAAATACTTTCAGGAAGGTTCTAGTATATAATACATTAGGTAATTATTCTCATGTACGAGGTTATATTCATAAATGTACTGTATTTCCGGCATTTCTAAGCGGATACGAGCTGGATAGAAATATTTAGTATAGTTTATAGAAAAAAAAAATAAAAAAAATGTAGGTACCCAATTAAGCACTTGTCAGCACTCCCGGCACTTTTAAGTGTTTATTACTACCCTTTTTAGGGTTTCGTACCTAAAAAGGAAAAACGGAACCCTAATAGAATCACTCGTGTGTCTGTCTGTCTGTCACAGCCGATTTACTCAGAATCTAATGAACCGATTAAGCTGTAAATTGGTACACTTATGTGTTCCTGTGACCCAAACACGGACGTGTAACGTAAATAAATGAATTTTGAATATGGAGTCAATTTTGGGCGGCAAATAAGAAGATTTTATAAAAGTTATGCAAACTGTACCGTGTGACATATCAAATATAAGAGATTACTGTTTGAGTCTCAAATATATATTTTTTTATAATTTTAAAATAAACTCTTTCAAACAACCCGCAATCCTGGCAGGGTTTATTACTACCCTAGTTATAAAATAAAAATAAAAAACGACCCTAGTTATAAAATAAAAAACCAACACCAGTTTTAAGTTATGGCATTGCGTATTTAAGATAACAACTTTGTAAACGCAAATAATAAGGTGGCTCTATTATTTTGACGGCCAGTGTATTTGCAAATAATATTTTTTAGCCTTTGAAATAAAAATAATTGTCATCATTCCTATTAGTGCTAACAAAATCTGCTCACGATTTTGTCATCTCCGGTATATTTTTTTTTTTGAGTTCATCGAGCAATAAGTTGAAGAGGTTGTTAAAACTTTTAACGGTCGATGTACTTGCTTTGACAAACAGCTTAAGGTCGTTTACCTCCAGAAATGACAAAAGAAAAACAAACTTTTGATCTTATATAAATATACAGCTTGTACCTACTTAAAAGTAAGTATATTTATTTACACAGCTGTGTGTTTTTTCTAAATTCGATAAAAAGGAGCTCGTGGCTAAATAATAACAGCCGCAAGGGTTCATCCATCAGGTTAAGCTACGCTTGCTGGGGTTGGTCCATAGATGGGTGACCACCTGTACATACCGAGACTCCTCCGTGCCTCGGAAAGCCGTTGGTCTCGGCTGTCATTCGTGGATCTTTGGCAGTCGTTACGGGTCGACTGAAGCCCGAAAGTCTGACAACCAGTCTTACCAAGAGGTATCGTATTACCCAATAACTGGGTCGTGGAGGTCAGATAGGCAGTCGCTCCATGTAAAATACTGGTATCCAGCTGCATCCGGTTAGACTGGAAGCCGACCCCAACATAGTTGGGAAAAGGCTAGGCAGATTGATTGATGTTTTTTTTTCTAAATGCACGGTGATAACTTAGTATTCTAGTTCATTATCTTTGTTGTCTCAACTATCTATATTTATTTAGACATCAAATCCACCAAGTAGAGGGCGCTCGTGGCTAAGTAATAACAGCCACACGGGTCGATCTTCAAGGTGAAGCATCGCTTTCCAAGGTCGGTCCGTGGATCCATTACCTACTGAGACCTCACCGTGCCTCGATAAGCACGTTAAGCTATTGCTCCCGGCTGTCATTCGTAGATCTTTGACAGTGGTTACACAGTCAGAAGCCCGAAAGTCTGACAATCGGTCTTAACAACAACAGCTCACAGTAGCCTGCAAGACTCTCAGAGGACGCATTGACAGTCCTAAACTCCACGATGTTTTCTGTCGGCTATTTGTTCCCGACAAATACATCGGACATCGCCAAAGCCGTCGACACAATCTGTTTGCGCCGCCGTCATCTAGAACTGTCGCCAGAGCGGAGTCCCCTGTATGTCGTACTTTAAGGATGCTTAACGCCCTCCTAACCACCAATCCTGAATGTGATCTGTTTGCTGATGAATGGAGTAGAATTATGCGTGTATGTCTGATGTTTTGTGAGAGTAAGTATGCTAGGGTGTCCTCTATATGTTAATATTTGAAATATTTTAATTTACTCTACTTGTTTCAATCTTATGTTAATTAATGTAATTGGTGCTACCGTTTTAATTAACAATAAAAAAAAAATAAAAAAAATAAATAAATAAACAATGGGGAAGAAAACTGTCAATTAATTCCGCGTAGATAGCGCTAAGTGTTTATCACAAATAAACAGTCAAACTCCATAGAAATTAAATATTTTTGTGACTTTTAGCAGTATAATGGGTCGTTGTGTGCGCTGTTGGATGCAAAGAAATAGGCGTTGGCCAATTCCCAAGTAATTTTCGCATGAAGAGAAAGTGGGAAAAGGCACTGAAATAAAAAAAAAAAAAACTTCAAATCATGTGATTTTTCGAGGTTATGTGGGAAACATTTCAAGGAAACGGACTACGAGACTACTTCTAAGACTACACGTTGGTACCATACCTATTATTATTAATTATGTTTTTTTTTTATTATATTAATAATAGTAAAAAAGCTGCCTGTGAAAAAAAAATGATTTCCTTTCAAGTAACCATACATTTTATTTACTATTAGTTGATAAAAACACAAAAAAGCGTGGTAAAAGCAGTGATTATGAAGAATTATTCCTAGAGTGTAAGATGTTGCCGATCCATCAAAAGGTGGTGTTATTATTGGCTTTAGAACATTATTGCAAGGATGAAGGGTCTTTATTTAAAATCAAGACGGTACGCATAAGACCTCAAAGGAATAAACGTATTGGGAGATTTGTAGTGCCCATTTCTATTAACTTTTATGGACAAAGATGTAGAAAATACTTAGTCCCAACAATTTTTAATGACATTCCACTCGAGTTAGAAAGTGGCTGTACCACAAAAATGTCTTTTAAAAATAAAATGGGGAAGTTTCTTTTTAACACCTTCTGTCAAAATCTTATAAATGGAGATGCATAAAATGTCATACTAGCTAATGTTGGCGGCTTCGCCGGCGTGAATTACAATGCTGTTACACAATTTAAAATGATTTTAGCATTACGTAATAGTCAGCCTGTGTGCTGCTGTAAGATGTGTGTGTTTATTTATGGGTAATGTTTAGCGGTAAATGTATCCTTGCTATTATGGAAAAGTACCTAGGTACAACATAAAATATAAAATTGTATATGGGAGCTTCATCTGCCAACGTAAGTTTGTTTGTAATATTGATTGCACCACCAATAAACGCTTTTTCATTTTCATTTTTCACATCTTGTTTATCATTAGTATCATTAAAAAGAAAAAGGTAATGAGTTAAGTTTATTTTATAACTTATAAAACCATAATATTGTCCAGAATACGGCTAAAAGTCGACAACATGTTAAATATAATGTACATGTTTTTTTCAACTTATCCTTCAACTGGGCGATACGCCAAAAAGAATACATTATGAAGCAACACAAATAGATGAAAAAACACGTCTTTATCAAAAACTTTGACAGCTGTATGTTTGTTACACAAACATATTATCATAAGAAAGTTATTGTTGTTTTCGGGATGAAAGGTGCATTTCTGTACACCTGGCAACGTATATGAAAAATTTTAGGATGATCGTTTCAGTGGTTTAGACGTGAAAAGGTAACAAACAAACAAACAAACTTTCTTTCGCATTTATAAAAATCAATCAATCAATCTGTCTAGCCTTTTCCCAACTATGTTGGGGTCGGCTTCCAGTCTAACCAGATGCAGCTGAATACCAGTATTTCAACATGGAGCGACTGCCTATCTGACCTCCACAACCCAGTTACTGGGTAATACGATACCCTTTGGTAAGACTGATTGTCTGACTTTCGGGCTTCTGACGTCTAACGACTGTCAAAGATCCTCGAATGACAGCCGGGACCAACGGCTTAACGTGCTTTCCGAGGCACGGAGGAGTCTCGGTATGAAAAGATGGTGACCCATCCACAGACCAACCCCGGCAAGCGTAGCTTAACCTGATGGATCGACCCGTGCGGCTGTTATTACTTAGCCACGAGCTCCTCTACTTTCGCATTTATAATTTTATAAAAAAATAATAGTTCGGATACATTTCTTTTAACAGGTAATACGCAAGCTAACAAAAGTAGTCATGAATTGCTAATTGTCCAGTCCCAAGTAGCGGGTCTGGGTAGAAGCACAAGTTACACAGCGGACAATATACTAAGTGACACCCTCTGGAATTCCGCCAAAGAGCAAGAAAATACGTATGTCGTATGTCCAATTGCCGAGATACACTATTAAAATAATATTCTTACTGCACGAATCACCGGTGCAAACTTTAATAAGATTGTATGGGTTGCCGGAACTTTAAAAGTTCCTCCCTCGGTCCCAACCGTAACCTCCTCTGGAACGAGCGTTCCCAACGATTCCAATATTTGTAGATTATTCATTATCCCAGATTCAGAGGAGCTTGTGGCTAAGTAATAACAGCCGCATGGGTCGATCCATAGGTTAAGTTACGCTTGCCGGGGTTGCTCAATACATGGGTGACCATCTTTACATACCGAAACTCCTCCATGCCTCGGAAAGCACGTTAAGCCGTTGGTCCCGGCTGTCATTCGTGGATCTTTGACAGTCGTTACGGGTAGTAGAAGCCCGAAAGTCTGACAACCAGTCTTACCAAGGGGTATCGTATTACACCCAGTAACGTAATAGTCAGCCTGTGTGCTGCTGTAAGATGTGTGTGTGTTTATTTATGGGTAATGTTTAGCGGTAAATATATCCTTGCTATTATGGAAAAGTACCTACAACATAAAATATAAAATTGTATATACACCCAGTAACTGGGTTGTGGTCTATCAACGATTACTTAAACGATAAGAATAGTTGGTCGCTGTGTTTAACTTAAGACAATGTTTATGTTCTTTCTCCAGAATTAGCATACTTACTGACAGGTTATATGAGTTCATATAATTATTTATTTTCTTTGACTCTCAAGGTCAATTTATTTTAATTTTATTTTTATTTATTATTGGCATAATCTACTCATTTCAATGTTTATTTTTTTATGAGGTGTATTGCAATATGTGGTTAGCTAGTGACCTCGACAATTGATCATAGTTTTTCTTGCCCGAGCAACCGGCAGCAAGTTCGTCATGCTCACTTAGATGTCACTGCTTGCGGTAGCGTCAGGGGTCGGGTTGTCTCCTTCCCTCAAATATGGCGAGGGGGGTAATGGCTGATCTTTGCGTTATACTCGTGAACGAGTGCTGCTTGTGGTGACAGGTCGTCTTGCTGACCTTGGTTTTGTTTTGTTATTTGTAACTTAACTCGTTGTTGATTTTACTTCGATGGTCCTAGTTTGTCATCTGTGACTTTGAGTTACGACTACATGTACGGCTATATGTAAGTGGGCACGCCCTTTATTACTGGAGGCTTTTATTTAGGTATAAAGTTCTGCTTACGTTTTTAGTTTTGTATTTTGTTTCTGCTTGAGTATAGTTTTCGTTTTTTTTTTTTTTTGGTATATTGGCGTGTGCTAGCTTACTTATAGCAAATAATTTAATTTAATGTTTTGTGTTGCGTAATGTACCTAAATTATTATGCGCAGTGTTATATAGAATCATTTTTTTAACTGAACAGACAGCTGTGCTATTGGGGAGTTTGTTGCGCCACTTCTTCTCCCCAGCTAAACCACTAGGAAGTGGTGAAGGGTGGGCGTTTTGGGGGACTGTCTTATGTACTTTTGACGTTCAAAAAGTGCTGATTCTCAGCCTAGTTTGAATAAATGACTTTTGATTTTGATTTTGATTTTGTGGAGGTCAGATAGGCAGTCGCTCCATGTAAAATACTGGTATTCAGCTGCATCCGGTTAGACTGGAAGCCGACCCCAACATAGTTGGGAAAGGGCTAGACAGATTGATTTTTTTCTTCGTATCCCACGAAAAACCAAAAATGTATGTATATTATATACCTACATGTAGTTACAATAAAAATAAACATCACAAGAACTTAATCGAAATTCTTTTTCCCTCTTCATTGTGACTTTAAAAGTCCACTGTCATTACAATCTCTTTGATAAATGAGACTATACTTATATAAAGGCTTGGGCACATGATTCTGGTTTCTCAATTAGCACTCCTTTTGTCTTTGTGAACTATTACGTGCTCTTTTGTCTTATATTTTTTGCTTGTAATTATAGTACTGGCGGCTACTTTTTGTGTAACAAAACTCTTTGGTAGAACACAATCGCGACAGGTTTGTGTGTTCCAAAGGTTTCAAGCCTATAATTAAAACGAAACATTTTGTAAGGTTTTTCGAGAAAAACTAAATAGGGTATGTTAGCCATTATTATTATTTTGTTTTGTTATAATAAGTAATGCTCTAAATATTTTATTTTTTATTTTTACAATTAGTTATTTGTAGTTTTAGTACTTCATTTCGTAAAGTTATAACCATGTGCCCAAGTGACTATTCGTATTTCCGGTTGGCGGCCACTAGCTGTCAAACTGTAGCCAGCGTGGATAAACTCACTTGAGAACATGACAGTCGAGTTTGAACACTCGTGAAGTGTAGACGTATTTGGTGTATTCTTGTTATTTCCAACGTAGTGGATTACAGGTATCTGCTAGAATTAAGGTCAGCTCACAAAGTGTTTATTGTTTTTTAGATAACATACTTTTCTAGCGCGTTTTCCTCGAAACTTAATTTCTTGTAAAGCAGCTTTCTTCAAACTTCCCCGCGTATTAGAGCTTAATGACTTAGTCTTTTGACGTCTTTGATAGATTAAACTCCAAGCTTTTTGTTCTATTCTTGTGTTGCGGACTAGGAGAGCCATGAACAACGCTAGCTAACTAGAATGCCAAGTAAACAAGGCTGTAGGTTGGTCAAGAATTTATATTAACCTTATTGTAGGTAATTTTTGTCGGTTATGCCCGGGTTTCACGAGGCTAGTTTTTAGCTGTTTACACGATGCTAGTACATTTAAGGGGGAAGCTCCAGGTAGCCTGAGAAATTAAAATTTTCTTATGTTTTTTGCAATTTACAAGTCAGTATTAGGTTGCATGTTGATTAAAGTATGATTCGCGACCGTAATATATATGTATTTACAAAATTATAATAATTAACATTAGTAATATAACTCCGTAAGTTAGTGTAATCCTAAATGTTAAAATTTTATGAACAAGTCATTCATTAGGATTATATGAACTGAAAGAATTGTTTGATAACTTTAATAATTATAATTCTGTAAATACATATTTGTTACGGTCGCGAATCGTATTTAGATCAACATACAACCTGATGCTGACCTGCAAATTGCTAAAAACATAAGAAAATTTGAATTTAGCGGACTACCTGGAGCGTTCGCCTTAACCTAATAGCATTGCGGTGACTTAAGCTAGTCCAAGAGCTAAACTAAGTTAGCTCGTATAGTTCATTTAAGCTAAACTAATTAATTTAGCTCTCGACCGCAACCAGTTTTTGTCCGTGGATTAAAAGGATCTGATTGGGTAAGTACTAACTTCGCCGGTCACACCTGGCTAGTAGATACACAAACGAGGACAGTAAAATCAGTAGCGTCCCCCTACTAGCTCGACAACAGAAGCACACCTTATGAAACTATCACACTAGCTCATTACCATTCTCACGAGCTTCCTAACCTTTTTTTCCGTGGGGAAATCCTCATGGATACCCTCTGAATGGGGAGAACGAAGGGTCATGTCGGACTCCTACCGACTATAACCCCTCTGTTCCATCTACTGTCTACGGCCGAAATATCTTGGCAAGTCTGAACATAGGCACTACGAACTTTCGCGCATTTTCTCTCAATCACACTCGCCTCATTTGATATCTAAAAATGTTACTGCGCAGCCTTCTGCGCGAAGTTCGGACTTGCCAACGGCCGTACTGTACAATGAGTCAGGGCAAGGCCCGGGAGATACTTGCACATTTGCCGCTTATTAGCCTAAAAATGAGGATAGTTCACACGAGGCTAGTGTGACTTGCTTGCTAGCTTACTAACACTGTTTTACTATACTAGATTTTAAAACTGGCTTCGTGTAACTCGGGCATTAAAGGCCCTGTTAAGACATGCAAAGGCATTCCTAAAGAAAAAAGTTAAAATGGCTCACATGCCTGTATGTAACATCAAAAAATCCAATGTGTATTTATGTAATGGGTGGCATGCAATAAAGAATTTAAACACAACCGTATAAAGTCAGTATTACAAAAACTGGAATATTTTGCCTGGAATTATGTTATGATATATGAAATGAATCGGTTTTCATAACTCATATTTACGCTTTGATGTCGAATGACAAAAGTTATGTTTATATTTAAGCAAAATACAAGCCATAACGTTTATGTATTTTATACATAATGGTAATACGTAACATACTATTGTAGATACGATAACATAACCGTCTTATTACTATGGGTATTATATAATGATTGACCTGAAATTAATCCTTATTTACGGCTAATTAGGTAACTCATTTAAGGGAGAAGCGTCAGGGTAGCCCGCAAAATTCAAATTTTCTTACGTGTTTCGCAATTTACAAGTCGGTATTATATTGTACGTTGATCAAATTATAATTTGGTGTCGTAACAAGTATCTATTTACATAATTAGAATCATTAAAGTGATCAATACAACTCTTTAAGACCAGGTAATCCTAAAAAAAATACTATTTCATGAAATCTTGACATTATATACTAACTTAATGACATCATCCGACGTGCCCTTGTCACCGTCGGCGTTCCAGCTGTATTAGAACCCAATAGCTTGGCACGCGACGATGGCAAGAGACCGGACGGCATGTCTTTATTTCCATGGATGGTGGGTAGGCCTTTAGTGTGGGACGCCACGTGTGTCGATACTCTTGCGCCTTCCCGTCTTCCTGGTACAGCGTGCTGTGCTGGCGCTGCTGCTGCGGCTGCGGAAAACCTCAAGCGGCGGAAGTATAATAACCTTATCGGTAACTATATTTTCGAGCCGTTTGGGGTTGAAACCCTCGGGCCGTGGGGTCCGTGTGCTCACGGTTTGTTCAAGGAAATCTCCAAACGGCTGGTTGACACTTCCCGTGGCCCAAGGCAGGCTTTTACCTTGGCCAGAGGCTAAGCATTGCCATACAACGTGGCAATGCCGCCAGTCCCTTGGGTAAATTACCAGACGACAGCGATGCGGATGAATTTTTCGACGCCATATATTTTTTTTTTTTTTAATAGTTTTAGTTGGTTAGGAGTTATTTTTGTAACTTAATTTTAGTGTTAGATTGTTTGTTAGAGTGTAATTAATTTGTAAAGTTATCTTATAATGTCAGAGTAAATAGTGAATAATAGAATCAGTAATACCACTCCAGTATTACTGATTCTATTGTATATAATTCTGTAAAAACATATTTGTTACGGCCGCAAATCATACTTTATTTAACATACAACTTAATACTGACTTGCAAATTGCAAAAAACGTAAGAAAATTTGAATTTCACGGGCTACCCTGACGCTTCCTCCTTAACGATAAAGTTTGTCAATGATTGTCATATCAATTTAATTCGTAACAGAGAGTTTTGTAAACTTAAAGACAAAGCAAACTGTGTAACGGAATTACTTATACAGGGTGACTGGTAATTAGTGACCGATACTTAAACACATGATGGTACTCATGATAACAAACAACTTTTACTATGGGACCAAACCCGAAATCGCGAAAAAAAATCAGCTGCTCCCTACATTTTGACGAGTTATGCGAACATGAATGTATGGGACAGCTGATTTTTTTTTTTAGCGAATTCAGGTTTGGTCCCGTAGTAAAAGTTATTTGTTATCATGAGTACAATCATGTGTTTAAGTATCAGTCACTAATTACTAGTCACCCTATATATAATTATATCTACATGGTCTTCACATGAGTTGACCAAGATTATGAGAGACTCTAACCTTTGAGTTTGTTTCGGCCTTTCTTCTCTGAGTAGTCAGATAGGAAACGTCATCATCATCTAGTTTTTAAAAAACATGATTGACGTGTAAAAGTGTGTGTATAAACCTACTTACAGAAATAAATTCATTTATCATATATATATACAGTATGTTAACCAACAGAGGGCGTTCCCGTTAACCCGCAATAGTATAGCATCCATACATGCTAAAAAAAATATTACCATTCGAAAACAAAATGGTTTTTATTTTTTTTAATATTAAAATATTCACTAAAAATGTTAAATTGATACGTAAAAGAAACACTCTGTACACGCGTACTTGAAGGACGGAAACATCGCAATTTAGTTTTTATTTTTAGTGAATATTTTTATATTTTTTTGAATATTTTTAGCATTTTTAGTGAATATTTTAATATTAAAAAAAATAAAAACCATTTTGTTTTCGAATGGTAATATTTTTTTTAGCATGTATGGATGCTATACTATTGCGGGTTAACGGGAACGCCCTCTGTTGGTTAACATACTGTATATATATAATATATATAAATACTTTTTGTTCATATCAGAAATATTAAAGACCCTAGATATAAAGGTAACCATAGAAATGTAAGTTGTTTTGTCAGACAGTCGAAGAAAATATAAAAACAATGGAATTCTAAAAATATCACAGAATTTTTATTGAATACAAATTTAAACACAACCCTACTAAAAGCTTTATGGAAAATACTAAAGAAGTATTAAAACAGTTCCAAAAATAACATTGCCTACATAATACTGACATTGCCCTTGCTCCAGGGCTGTCGAAAACCCATTCCACACAACATAATACCATACGTCATACTCAATGGTTTAGACATAGACCGGTACTAAATTAACTCCATTGTTCCTACGTTGATTGTCAGCGACATGCCAGTACCAGACATGTTATTTCCACATGATTTCCGCAACGAAGGGCTACTGACGTAACGGAAGAGGAAACAGAGCTCACTCGGAGTATATTTGCGTGTAACAATAGAAAATCTATATTTGAGCATTACATTGCAATAACGAGCCAGCTTTTGTTTTTGCTTGCGCTTCGGAATACTTCGGATATCACGTTTGGGTCCCGACTGGCATTCGAAAATCTCAAGAGGTATCGTGTTACTTAGTAACTGAGTTATGGAAGTCTAGATAGGCAGTCGCACTGGAAGCTGACCCTAACAGTTAGGAAAGGAAGACGATGAAACATTATTTTGCGTTTGTAACCGCTCCATGTTGAGCATTCCGTTATAAATTGGGAATTTTCGAAGGGCACTTTATGTGGACTTGAATGATATTGTGTCGTGCATGTTCATGCACATAAGTGCATGAACTGTTTGTCCTGAGTCTGGGTGTAATTATCTATATAAGTATGTATTTCCAAAAAAAAGTAGTGTATATAGTATATCAGTTATCTGGTTTCCATAGTACAAACTCTGCTTAGTTTGGGATCTGATAACTGTGTGTGAATAATGTCCCAGGATATATAATATTATTATTATTTTGACATTTCTCGGGACCCTGGGGTCCCGGACCTTTGGAAAGCGTACGAGGAGCCGAAGCCAACTCGAAGAGGCCCCTTAGATAATTTTAAATGATGAGGAGGCTCTAACCGACGATTATCCCTGAATGTACTATGCAAGTGCACCCAAGGACAACCCCTGGTTGGTGCAGGACCATTGCTGTACGTGGAAACAAAACATATTGGGCTATGGGTCTGGGTGGCTAAAGTGGATTGGGTAACTTGAACTATGGAAGAACTATGTCCCCTGCCTGACCAATGTTATATAATATATTATACACGGATAAAATGGCAGGGGGTGACTTGCACACTCAATAATGGGCCCCCGGAAACGGCCGCTAGCACATAGTGACGTAGCGACAAGGGGGCAACACTTCCTGAGGTGCTTGAGGAGTGGAGTGGTATTCCACGGCTATCAGGATAATCTTGGAAGTACGGTCAAGATCCCTACCAGCATCTTACACTTCCTTCCTCCGAGCACGTTTGCTCTTGCGATTCTCCACTCAAGCCGGCCAATAAAGGCAAGAAAGAGGTGGGAGCTCTGTTCCTCGTCAGTGTTCACTCCAGCCGGCCAATAAAGGCAAGCCAGAGATGAGGACAAGATTTCTCTCGGGAGATAGGGTCCGCGGGGTCGCTACTGCCCAACAGCTTGCCAGATGCTGCCCTGCGGGTTTCTGTATCTCTCTTGGTCTGGCTCCTCATACTAGATCCGTTCCGGCAAAGTAAACTCTACGGGCACAGACCAAGAGTTCGGAGCGCGCAAGCCTCACCACGACGTCAACATAGAGATACAGCGGTCGGGTTATTATTATTATTGTTATAAGTGATGCGTACTCCCATGATCGACTTAATGTACTACTGCAATGTTGGGAGTTATAATTATAACATCCAAGACCCGTAACACTAACTTGCCTCAACGTATTAACTATTACATTAGTAATGCTTAAAACTTGACTTTTATATTACACTAGCTTCTGCCTGCGACTCTGTCCGCATCAAATTTCTTGTTTCCCTGACTCACTGCGTCGCATCGCATCGCACGCCCACGACTTTATTTTCGCTTTTTCAGCATTTTTTCTGACTCTTCTTCTTTTTGTTCGGCTCCTAAATATCACAGCGTAATGTTAAATAGCCCTTAAACTTCCCAAGAATTGGGCTATCAAAATGCATAAGAATTTTCTAAATCCGACTTGAAGTTTTAGAGATTCGCGCGTTAAGACAAACAAACTCTTCAGCTTTATTATTAGTATACATAGAAGATGATACGAAAACTCCTGGTGAGTACTCTCCTTAATGTACTGATCTAACAAATGTTATTGCGTAGCAGCTCTAGAAAATCTGCCGTCAGGAAAAGTAGGACTCCAAGTAATAATGAAGTCTTCCGTCGTATATTTGTTTCCTGAAATTGTTTAAGTTTTTTTTTTGTTGACGTGGAAAGTTCTTCGAAAAAGTAGTATTTTTTATTAAATGGCTTTTATAACATAAATTGGAAGCGAAGGAACTAATTATATTCACAATAGTGACTTGTTTGCTTATTTATATTTTCGACAACATAGTGGTATCAAGGTCGCAGGAATCCACTGATTGCGAGAAAGCTCAGTACCGGTCCTATTGATGTCTGCTTGGATGAATCATTGGTCAGAAATCAATGTCCTTCGGCTGAAATGATGATGAGGATCTACTCCCTTAGCTCAAAGTCTCGGCCGAAGTTACGGGTGTTTTCTGCTCCGTATCACTTACATTCGATTACTTCGGAGCCTAAACTAAGAATGTGAATGACTACACGATTTGACAGTGTTGTCCCTACTCCTGATGTATTGCTCTTCCTAAAAATTTAATTTGACACATATTTTCACGGATTAACTACCTTCGGACAGGGACAGTATTTTCGTTGACGGACTTAGAAAATTGACCCCCTGATCTGAGGGCACGCTATCCTAAGGGTTGTCTTTTAATTAACGACTTTCAGAAACCGCTCAATTATTTATGCCTATTTTGAATCAACGATATTTGATTTTGATTTTAGTTAGGTGTATCGAGATTCATTTTCAATCCATAAATATGCACTTCGTAGTGCGCAATCAATTACAGACTCACTACTGGTAAGCAAAGTGATTACTCCATAACCCACGCAGGCACATGCGTTGTCTGGCTACCCCATTGAAATGGAACTCATTACAGCCCCTCCCTTTCAATCTGAGGCCGCATTATTGAATAGTGTTCACGTTCGAAGCGCCATCGATAATGAGGGCGATGGAAATTGAGTTGTCACGTAGAAGGGGTTGATAGTCTTGTTTCATTTTAATGAAGGAAATCGATGGCAGGTTCTGAAAGGTTGTATTTTATAAGCTCTTCTCTTAGCGAGGTAATGGTGTATCGATCGACTTTTGTTTTCACTTTCAGCCAACTTTGTGGCGTTGTAGTTAAAACTCTTTCGTTGCTAGGTAGTTTGTTGTGATTTTGGGAAGCTTCCTGGTTCCTTCCTGGTAACTTTGTTGAATTGCTGAGCGATTAGTTGCGAAGTTTTGTCTCTTTAAGCCGAATCCTCAAAAGTTAAAAGTGTGGGTAGGATATCGCCTCGTTCTGTGAAAGTCTTTTATTTTTCATCCCATTTAGATAAAGTGACATTTAGTTTCAAAAATATTGTTCAACTTGTACCTATCGGTATATACAGGGTGTCTCAAACGTAGTAGTCCAAAGGCAAATGGGGTAAAGCGTAGGGGGCCAATCAATTAATCAATTCTGCAAAATATAGTTTCTATAGTATAACCAAACAATTCTTTATATGTACTCAACTGAAATGTTTGGCCTACAAATTAATGGCAGTTTTGTTGCATAACCACACAGTTTAGTTTATAGTTGGTTCCAACTTGCTAGTTGTGTATGCGGTATTAGTTTGTATCAATATTTGGTATGATTTATACCTGGGTTTTCATCTGGAATTTCTCAGCCCGTTGTCTGGATTTGTTCCCAATTCATGGCAATAGGCTCGTCCCCTATTATATACAATATTTAACAAAAACCCTGATGTTCCTTCTACCTACGTTTTAAGAATCGGTACACATACGTAATAAAGCAAGTCATTTATAAAAATAAATATTTAATTATTAATATTTTTTTAAATTATAATTTCATCAATGTTGTGCATGTAGGTAAATCCGTCCCTAAAAAAAAAGGGTTTTGGTTACATATTGTACATAACTGACGAAATGTGGGTGTAGTATTGGTACACCTCTGTTTAACTTTGTTATGTTACAAATTACCTAAAGAAAACACATGGTTATTCATCGTCATCACCTGCTTAGCCTTTTCCCAACTGTGTTGGGATCGCCTTCCAGTCTAACCGGATGCAAATAAATACCACTATTTTACATGGAGCGACTGCCTATCTGACCTCCTCAACCTAGTCACTGGATAATATACCCCCTGGTAATACTGGTTGTCAGACTTGCGGGCTTTTGACGGCCCGTAACGACTGTCAAAGACCTATGAATGACAGCCGGGACCAACGGCTTAACGTGTTTTCCGCTGCACGGAGGAGTCTTGGTATGTCTTATAAATATAATAAATACTTGTAAAAAACGGTTGTGAATTGTTGGTGCCCTAAGTTGATAATTAGAACTTATATACTTCATTATAATTCTCTTTTCATGATAAACATTTTACGTAGAGTACAATAAGTAAGTAATTATAAAATTGAAGCATTTGTGCCATATTTTCAGAAAGCAAATTAAATTGGAAACGTATTTTAATTTCAGTTCTAATTTATTTCATGACTGCCAGTTTAATTACTAACGATATTTCAATTAATTTACTATTATTTGATTTCATTATCAAAAA
Organism: Dicycla oo; assembly: GCA_948252095.1. NCBI lineage: Eukaryota > Metazoa > Arthropoda > Insecta > Lepidoptera > Noctuidae > Dicycla > Dicycla oo. The sequence continues at coordinate 23,266,487 of OX411716.1, forward strand.
AAAAAAAACTTTTATGACTACCTACCTAAATTAAACGAAGAAAAAGTCTCGAGCAACTTACTTTTTTTATTTTTCCTTAACCGTCAAGAGATTTTCGTAATCAGCTCATTTTGAAAACAATTTCGCTAAATAAGCTCAAAGACTTGTAAACAAGTTTAAAAGATTAAGAAAAATATACTTACAACCTGTATAAGGCCTGTGTTCACTAACATTCAAACCACCGGTTAGCGATTTAAACAGTTGGTTTATGTTGTCAAACTTCCTAAGGAAAGAACTGATTAAATATCTAAACAGCCATTTTAAAAGTCGGTGAATTTTGCCCAAGTCTATTTACATTAGTTTTTCGTAAAAGACGAGGTGAAGTAGCCTGAAATTATGTAAATGAGTAAATTATTTACTTTACGGATACAGTTATCTGTGAAAATGTTAGGCAATGAGTAGGTAACCTATAGATGTTCTACTCGTAATTTATCATTTGAGTTGATGTGCTAATTCGTTATCAATATAATAAAATAGGTAGAAAAGGACGTATTTAGTGGTATTGTGTTGTCGTAGTGGTTGTTCCCCGCGACTTTGTTCGTTGGCATAGGTAAACTTCAATGTCCTAAAAACAGATTTAGGGGTAATTTGAAAAACTTTATTGCAATTATCAATTTCTGTATAAACTACATACACAAACTCACGTCTACTTCCCAAGGGGGTAGGCAGAAACTACAGAGCGCCACCTGCTATAATATTTAATATATTTATTAAAAAATTGGACCCATTTTTGCAAACAAGAACCAACCCACAGCACTTATACTGTGGGTTGGTTCTTGTTTGCAAAAATGGGTCCAATTACAAGGCATAAAATTATACAGTTTTGCTTAAATGTTAATTATAATCCTAAGACTTACGTGCCTGAACTAGGTAATCCTGTGTTTCAGGCGAAAAGAGCTCATAAAGTATTATAAAATTAATAAATAATCAAAGACGAAGAATGTTGACAAAAGACAAATAAATTATATGTTGAGTAGTTTATCTCTTAGTTTCTAAATTTGATAAATACTTATCGTAGATGAGTATATATCTATTTACTTTAAAACAGTTAATAAATTCTCTGTATCTTCGTAAGACATACCTTGGAGGACCTCCTTAACAATTCTTTTACAATTTGTGTAGTTCAGGGAGTAAATGTTTGCTTTCGAGTTTAGTCTATTATAGAGTAGAGGACTGAGGTACAGGTAAAATTTGGATATAAAAACATGTTTTATTGTATTTAGCGGGAAGACTAAATCTTTACGTCTTTTATTAGTATATTCAGTGCTGTAGGGTAGGGTTCACAAGATTTGTATAGGAGGTTAGTGGGAAAAAGGAAAGGGCGGAAAGTAGACATTTTGAGAATCACTCTCTGAGCTCTCTCCATGGTTAGTAACACAGTTTTACCCACTCCACCCCACGTGGTAACACAGTAAGTTAATATCGATTGACATAGAGCAAAATAAACTTGTCTAACTATTTTTGGATCAGCAATATAGCGTAACTTTTTAAAAACAAACATCAACTTGCGAATTCTATTATTTAATATTTTCTATTATTTAATTTGTCTCTTATAACACCTAGGTATTTTGTTGTATTAGCCATTTTAATGTTGGGACAAACACATTGGCTACCTGTGAGAATTGTACAATAGCGAGCATATATAATGTCGAAGTTCTACTTGATATTTGCTTGCGCAATGAAATTTAATGTATTTGTCTTATCTGCATTTAATGTTTGTGAATTATGTTGAAGCCATTTATTAACAACATTGCAACCATGTTGCGTTTTGGCCGTGATTTAGATTTTTTTTTAATTTTTTTTTTTTAGAATTCCAACGTCAAATTTTTGAAATATAATTTATGATCCTTATATCATAAATTATATTTCATAATTTTATGTATTGGCTAGAAAAGGCGACAAACAGGGAAGAGTGGATGGCTTTGAGAGAGACCATAGCCCAGGGGGTAGTACAGGTTGAAAAAATAAAAAATTATCAGTATCTTCAGTGGTTATATAAACATGGTATTAATAGCCCAAAAACAATGTGTCTGTGCTCTTTGTGCCACTGACTTCATGTAAACCTCTTTCTAAAGGCCTATTCTCAGCAGTGGCTGGAATAAGGCTGTCGAAGATGATGAAACCTCTTATGTGCGTTGGTGCCACGACGGAACTCGTATTTGAAAATAGCGCGCAATTTCGATTTTTCCATTGTTACAGAAACATCGATATCATAGAAAAATCGAACGGCGAGAAATCAAATTAACAACTGTTTTTTTTTTAATGTCATGCTATATTAAAAAAATAATTTGAATTTGGAACTCTAAATATAATGAAAGATATTGATCTTCACACTAGCCGGTATCAAAACTCGGCAATTTCATAGGTAAATACCTATTATTAACTGTTCCCGGTATGTACATATTTGAATGCTGTTTTGTTAAAATGCACTCTGAATTATTTCAACGTCTTCGAGACGCTGGTACACAAGATATATCTTGTGTACCTGGAGGAATCTATCAGGATATATCCTGATAGATTCCTCCAGTGAAAAGCCACTTACCTATATCACATAAGTTGCTTTCCAATGACTGTGAGTAGGTATATATATCAAATTACCAAAATCATATAGTGAACTGCCAATCAATCGTTTTCAAATTATTTAAATGGAATAATGAAAAATCATTCTATTCTGTGAATGAGTACCAAAACTTTAAAGATTCACACTGACATTTTACTATTATATTTGGAAAATGATTGACATTGTTATTCTTCATATAATAACTATGATGTAAGTTCCAATTTTATTAGCTTCATTTATTGAATTAATGTTATCAAGTATTTTTCACGCTAGTTTTAACGAATTGTTTTAGAAACTGTCATAAAACCCAACCATTTGTAATGTATTACAATTCTTGCAATTTCATTTCATTTCATTTCCGTGTGTTGTCTGTCGGTCAGTAAATCACTGAAGTATTTAAATATAGGAAAATATGTTCGCCTTCTACTCTTCCAGACCTTCACCGCATCGTTACACTTATTACCAAATTTATTTACCCACCGTTTATTGTAGGACCATATTTTTAAAAGCCACCCATAAAATTACCTTTACCGTGTAACACCACGCTCTATTGAATATTTTTTTATTGGCCACGTTAAATTTAAACGCCCAAGTTTGAACCGTAAATTAAATTTTGTTTAGATCGAGGCCAGATTGGCAGTAAAGTGGCTTTTTATTGTTTTTGATCGGCCAGGAGGGAGCGTTATTAACATTGTTGGCTTTACTTGTATTTGGAAGTGATAAACGGAGGTAATTAAAAGGATTGTTTGTGCTTTTCAATTATTGTTAGGACTTGAATAGGTGCGACTAATAATTGTTCAGGTTTTATTGGTTAATAGGCGTCATAACAGTTTTATGCCCTTTACTTTGATTGTAAGATAGGCTTTTTAGGGAAAACAGAAGCATATCGATTTTTTTTTTTTTGAGTTTTTAATAACCGTGCACTGTCGTGCAATGGTCATTTGGAGGCATACTCGTATGTTCAACAATAGAAGTTTATAAGTGAATATAAATAATAATATAATATAATATCCTGGGACATTATTCACACACGGTCATCTGATCCCAAACTAAACAGAGCTTGTACTATGGAAACCAGATAACTGATATACTCTGTTAAGCACAGCACACGAAACATATATCAAACAACCTGCATGCTGTGCTTTAGGCGTAAGTGGTTAGACTCTGATAGGCGGGGGTTATCGTCGTCTTTATGCAAATTAAACCAGTACAAGTATTCACAAATATAATAAAAGGGCACGTAAACACAATTCAGAAACAAAATACACATAAAACACAATCATAATACTTACGGCAATAATCTTACCTTCGAAAACACTTAATTATTGCAATAATACAAACATTATACAGATACTACAGACACGCGACTACACAGGGCTCTATTGAGCATGTCACTTGATGGTAAGGTACTTTTACTAACTTGCTGGATACAATTTATGAACTATTTATGGACTATTTATGGACTAACTTTCAATCCTAGGGGACGCATATATATTAGTTTTTCACTATGGCTAACGTAGCGGGTACATCTCACCCGAGTAAAACTATGACACCAATATATGTGGTTTAAACAGTAACCACGCCCCTATTTTCTCGTGCAAGTCACGACCTGTCGACTTTTCTGAGCCAGGGATAAACCCGTACGCAGTTTTGAGTTGATTCTCTGCGTTCAAGTCGCAACGTGTTTATTTCCGACGGACAAGCATAGTCTCGTGGAATATTTATTAGTTAGATGATGTTAAGTACTGTGTTATGCTACTAGTACATTCTTATAGCTACTTATAACTAATAGCAAACGGAGCTAGGAGTATGGTGCTTCTCCTACATTCCACCCCCTGTAAGAGGGTTCAACCGCTTTACATCCATTTCTGTGGGAAGCACAATAATCTTTGCTACTGGTCGACGCAAGACCCCGTTTGCTGTCTTAACATCTACAACACGGACGATTCCGTCATTACTTTGGTACACAGATTGTATCACACCTTTTGTCCATGCACTTCGTTCTCTATTGTTGTCAACGATCACTACCACATCACTAACGCGCACATTGGGTCCACTACTTGTCCACTTCTCACGACGTTGTAGAGTCGGGAGATACTCCCGCAGCCAGCGGCGCCAGAACATGTCGGCGAGCGCATTCACCCGCCGCCACTGCCGGCGGGAATCGACGTCCTCGTAGCTGCTCGGCGCAAACGGTGTACTCCCGGACGCCGTGCCCAGGAGCAGATGGTTCGGCGTCAGGACCTCAGGCTGCTCGTGATCGTCGTACACATAGCTCAGCGGGCGGCTGTTTACTATCAGCTCTGCTTCGGTGAGGAGGGTGTAAAGGACCTCCTCACGAGGGGCCCGCTCATTGAGCGTGCTTTTCAGTGCATTCTTCACAGTACCTGACCAGGCGTTGGCACAACCTCATCAGGTGGAGGTGCGCCTCTTCTAAGTCGTGGACGCAGCTCCGACGTCGCTCTTCATTTGCGACATCGCTCGACGAAAATCAGCGCGCGCGCCATAACGCGCTGCACGCGCTTCCAGGCTGAGTAGCGCTTGTACTCCAGAAGGGGCCCTGCAGGGGCCATCGTAGTGTGGACTCGTTGGATGCGCTCGAGGTCTGCCTCTGCCGCCTCAGGTTCGCGACATGCTGGCCACCGCTCCTGTGAACACAAAAACGAGGGGCCCGACAACCACACTGCATGGTCATCAGGCCAAGGCAATCTGGCAGCCTTATCAGCTGGGTTATCCGACGTGGGGACCCAGCGCCAGTTGCCTCTGGCTGATAACCTGTCTATTTTTAGTTTTTCACTTAACTCTGTCGAGTTGGTTACCCACCCCCGTATGATAAAACCCCCGGAGGCGTGTATTCTGGCAACCTGCTCGATCAGGCTGTTGGCCTGCTCTACGGACCACGTGCTATCTAAATAGTCGTCCATATAGTGCTTATCTCTTATGGCCTCAACAGCTTCGGGGTGAACGTTAACCCACTCATTGGCGTTTTTATTGAGTATATATATCGCCGTCGTTGGTGAAGAGGCGGCGCCAAATATCATTGATGTCATGGCGTAGGTATCAGGTTCCCTACCATCGTTCGCGCCTCTCCACAAAAACAGCTGTGCGCCCTGATCTTGTGCCCTAATCTTGACTCGCAAAAACATATCAGCTATATCGCCTGCGAACGCTATGGGACCTACTCTAAATTTAATTAAAATACCTAGTAATGAATTTAATAGATCAGGTCCGGTCAGTAGGTTATCATTTAAACACGTACCTTGGGACGTAGCAGCCGCGTCGAAGACTAGGCGAAGCTTCCCTGGTTTGTTCGGGTTTACAACACCGAAATGTGGTAGGTACCAAACCGGTGAGCTATCTACCTCGCCTTCCACCTTCCGTGCATACCCTTCAGCTACTAGACGCTCTATCTGGTTCGCGTACGTCTCAGCGAAACGAGCGTCCTTACGCATCCTCCTCTCGATACCATATAACCTCTGCCGGGCCTGTCTGTAACTATCAGGCAACAGAATGTTGTCCTGTTTCCATAAAAGACCTACTTCCCATTGCGTCTTATCAGGGGTGCGTTGACTCGTACTGTCTAACACCTGTACAGCCCGTTCTACATCCTTATGTTTGCGGGTTACTTGAGAAATGCCTATCGATTCTAATTCAAACTGTGACTTTACTAAATCATGCAAATCTGGGAGGGAAACTGTTGTGCAGTTCACTGCTTCGGTACTACTGTCGTTATTAAATGGTCCATGTATGACCCAACCTAACTTAGTTAGTGAGGCAACTGGCTTACCGGATCGTCCACGGCGGGTGTCCCCGCCAACGAGCAGCTCCCAATTGTCCTGCCCGATCAGCAGCAGCGGCTTGGCTCCCCTCATCTCTGCGCAACCCAAGTCGCGCAGGTGCGCGTTATCGTTGATCACTGAAGAGGTCACTGTTTGTGTAGGCAAGTTCAAGTTCGCTAATGTCCGGCACTTGATATTATGGCACTGTCCATTGGGGCCCTTCACACATACTTGTACCACTCGCGAGGTAAGGTCCGACACAGCATGACCGCCCGCGGTCTTTAATGTTAGTGGCACACGTGGACCCGATAGGTTAGTAGCGAGCGAACTGTCTATTAGCGATACTGTTGCCCCGTCGTCCAACAACGCATAACACTGGTCGTTGTTGCTATCTTCGTTACACACCGACACTGGCACTATCTTCAATAACGCTGTGGCTCGCCACTCTCCTATGTTTGTTACACATTCTGGTTTTGACCTGTCTTCGTGTAACAACACATGATGTTTGTAGTCGCACTTTTTGCACTTGTTTGCGCGACAAAACTGCTTAGTGTGTTTTGCTTTTAAGCAATTAAAGCACACTTTTTTCTTCTTGATCAGTTCCCAGCGATCTTGGATATTCAGCTTCTTGAACTGGTCGCAATCTTCTATGACATGCTTGCCGTGGCACATCACGCATTCCTTCTGTGTGATACTCGTAGCTTCGTCGCTCTGTGTATTCACACGATGTGTCATCTGCTGCTTGTTGGTGACTGGGCGTGCCGCGTTTCCAGGTCTAGTCCGTCCGCTGGTCTGCTGCAGCTTCACAGGGAGTTTAGCCCGTTCTGGTTCATACACAGTCGGTTGTAGGTAGTATGAAGTGGAACGCGTCACGTGTATGAGGAACTGTGACAGCATTTCCAAGCTGGGTGAGATCCTCAAGTCCACCCCCTGTGAGTTATCCAGGCCCATCGCGAAGTCACCATACTGTGCTCGTTGAACTGGTGTCAGCTTGCTTAGCAGCTCGCTCACTAGTTGAGGGTTATTCAGGTACCCATCTGCTCTAACATTCTTTAGTAGCGACACACAGTTCCTTACCGTCGATGAGAATTTCCTTAATTCCTGGCCACTTTCAGACACTTTAGGTAAATTTCTCACCTTCTTTAGAGCATATTGAAGTATGACGGTTGGATGTCCGTACTCTTCTTCTAATGCACGCAATATTTCAGTGGGGTCTCTCGCTGACCGTAACAGGTCCTCCACTGCTATCTTCGCCTCCCCATGTAGAGACGACTTCAGACGCGCTATATTCTCATGCGGTCTAAAGTTATATAATTCAGTAGTGTCCCAGTACATATTCCTATATGATATCCAATCAGCTGGGTCACCACTAAAATGTGGCAATTCGTAAGCCTGTCTGGGTACCGGGTGCGGGCGTGCCATGTTAGTGATCGCCTCCGCCAGCTAATCGATTTTCCTATCTCTATCGCTCGATGATAGTCGCTGCCTTTCTACAGCCCCCACTCCGCTATTTCCCTGTCGCTGTGTGACCGACTCGAGTGTCGATACTCGAGGTCCACTTGCGACCGGAGTGGTGAAGGCGGGATAATCGTCGGGCAAACGGAATCTAACCGCTTCAGTATGGGCTGGCGTCTACATAGGCCCCGCATTGCTCACGGGGTTCCTATACGGATGCGACACATTACTTTCACTTAACATAGCCGGCACACGGTACATATTAGATTCAAGATTCACTCTACTTACATTTTGGTCTTGAATCGTAGGTGGTTCATACGGCGCGGTGCCCTCAAGCGGTACGTGCGACGTAGACGGCGCGCGAGACGCAGCCGCCGTAAACATCGCCGTTTCTGGTTGCATCGCTTGGGGCGTTGTTTTCACCCATTCTTCAACTCGGTGCGTCGTATCCACCTCTGAGTTTGAGTCCTCACTTTCAGCATTCGCCTCGATCTCTGCTATTGCCACCTCCATCCTTTTCTTCACCAGATTCTCCCTGATGAGCACCAAATCACGCTCAGCTTCGTATTCGGCCTTTTTCCTCAAGAATTCGACGCCCTTGCGACTACTCTTGGACGAAACTCTGCTGCTCCTCGGCGACCGTGCGACTGTCTGCCGTGATACGCCCTCTGCCGGCTTTTCACTATAGTCGATTACTCGACCCCCGGTCAGTGGAATAATGGAGGCAGCCGCTGATCTTACCGTTGGCGCTATTGATGGTGAACCTGGTGGCACTTCCGACAGCAAGCCTGAGTCCGAGGCGATGGCGGCTTCCCTGCGCCGCGTGTCTGCTTCTTCCGTCATTTTGCGTAGTTTGCTTCGCGTGGTTACGGCACTTTTCTCACTCATTGTACCTGGTTAATTCGCCTATAAGCGTAATCCGATTCCGAACGCTAGTTTGTAAGACTACGCCCGGACAATCGGTTATCCGACTCGCAAGGACCAAATGTTAAGCACAGCACACGAAACATTATATCAAACAACCTGCATGCTGTGCTTTAGGCGTGAGTGGTTAGACTCTGATAGGCGGGGGTTATCGTCGTCTTTATGCAAATTAAACCAGTACAAGTATTCACAAATATAATAAAAGGGCACGTAAACACAATTCAGAAACAAAATACACATAAAACACAATCATAATACTTACGGCAATAATCTTACCTTCGAAAACACTTAATTATTGCAATAATACAAACATTATACAGATACTACAGACACGCGACTACACAGGGCTCTATTGAGCATGTCACTTGATGGTTAGGTACTTTTACTAACTTGCTGGATACAATTTATGAACTATTTATGGACTATTTATGGACTAACTTTCAATCCTAGGGGACGCATATATATTAGTTTTTCACTATGGCTAACGTAGCGGGTACATCTCACCCGAGTAAAACTATGACACCAATATATGTGGTTTAAACAGTAACCACGCCCCTATTTTCTCGTGCAAGTCACGACCTGTCGACTTTTCTGAGCCAGGGATAAACCCGTACGCAGTTTTGAGTTGATTCTCTGCGTTCAAGTCGCAACGTGTTTATTTCCGACGGACAAGCATAGTCTCGTGGAATATTTATTAGTTAGATGATGTTAAGTACTGTGTTATGCTACTAGTACATTCTTATAGCTACTTATAACTAATAGCAAACGGAGCTAGGAGTATGGTGCTTCTCCTACATACTCCATACACTATTTTTTTATTTGTAAATACATAATTATACTATACAGGGTTATTGGTAAAATATCAACAACCTCTTAAGGGGTCATTGTACTCATCATTATGAACAACTTTTACTATGGGACCAAACCTGAAATCGCGAAAAAAAAATCAGCTTTTCCCTACATTTATGTTCGCATAAGTCGTCAAAATGTACGGGACAGCTGATTTTTTTTTCGCGATTTCAGGTTTGGTCCCATAGTAGAAGTTGTTCATAATGATGTGTACCATGACCCCTTAAGAGGTTGTATGGTGTTTTACCAGTAACCCTGTATAGGTATGTATTAGTTAAGTTCATCTGAAAATGACTGCCTAGTAATGATTACTTTTTATTGTGTTCTTTTTCTCGTTTAAAGACTACAAGTGACTACTATACTAACTTCCAGCTTTCTTTCCAGCCGGAGCTATACAAGAATGAACTAGTCCGCCAGTCATCCACCGACAGTGCCGAGCTCGAGTTCTGTGGCAAGCTGCACTTCGCGCTCAAGTACGATCAGGAAGTTGAGGCTCTTGTTGTCAAGGTAAGTCATACCTTCGTCACAGAATAAGCTGATCCGCCTGTCATCCACCGACAGTGATGAGCTCGAGTTCTGTGGCAAGCTGCACTTCGCGCTCAACTACGACCAGGAAGTTGAGACTCTTGTTGTCAAGGTAAGTCATACCTTCGTCACAGAATAAGCTGATCCGCCTGTCATCCACCGACAGTGATGAGCTCGAGTTCTGTGGCAAGCTGCACTTCGCGCTCAACTACGACCAGGAAGTTGAGACTCTTGTTGTCAAGGTAAGTCATACCTTCATCACAGAATAAGCTGATCCGCCTGTCATCCACCGACAGTGATGAGCTCGAGTTCTGTGGCAAGCTGCACTTCGCGCTCAACTACGACCAGGAAGTTGAGACTCTTGTTGTCAAGGTAAGTCATACCTTCGTCACAGAATAAGCTGATCCGCCTGTCATCCACCGACAGTGATGAGCTCGAGTTCTGTGGCAAGCTGCACTTCGCGCTCAACTACGATCAGGAAGTTGAGACTCTTGTTGTCAAGGTAAGTCATACCTTCGTCACAGAATAAGCTGATCCGCCTGTCATCCACCGACAGTGATGAGCTCGAGTTCTGTGGCAAGCTGCACTTCGCGCTCAACTACGACCAGGAAGTTGAGACTCTTGTTGTCAAGGTAAGTCATACCTTCGTCACTGAATAAGCTGATCCGCCTGTCATCCACCGACAGTGCAGAGCTCGAGTTCTGTGGCAAGCTGCACTTCGCGCTCAACTACGACCAGGAAGTTGAGACTCTTGTTGTCAAGGTAAGTCATACCTTCGTCACTGAATAAGCTGATCCGCCTGTCATCCACCGACAGTGCAGAGCTCGAGTTCTGTGGCAAGCTGCACTTCGCGCTCAACTACGACCAGGAAGTTGAGACTCTTGTTGTCAAGGTAAGTCATACCTTCGTCACAGAATAAGCTGATCCCCCTGTCATCCACCGACAATGCAGAGCTCGAGTTCTGTGGCAAGCTGCACTTCGCGCTCAACTACGATCATTATGTTGAGACTCTTGTTGTCAAGGTAAGTCATACCTTCGTCACAGAATAAGCTGATCCCCCTGTCATCCACCGACAATGCAGAGCTCGAGTTCTGTGGCAAGCTGCACTTCGCGCTCAACTACGATCAGGAAGTTGAGGCTCTTGTTGTCAAGGTAAGTCATACCTTCGTCACAGAATAAGCTGATCCCCCTGTCATCCACCGACAATGCAGAGCTCGAGTTCTGTGGCAAGCTGCACTTCGCGCTCAACTACGATCAGGAAGTTGAGGCTCTTGTTGTCAAGGTAAGTCATACCTTCGTCACAGAATAAGCTGATCCGCCTGTCATCCACCGACAATGCAGAGCTCGAGTTCTGTGGCAAGCTGCACTTCGCGCTCAACTACGACCAGGAAGTTGAGACTCTTGTTGTCAAGGTAAGTTATAGCTACCTCTGCCATAGAACGAGCTTAACCGCCTGTCATCCACTGATAGTCCAGAGCTTGAGTTCTGTGGCAAGCTGCACTTCACGCTCAAGTACGACCAGGAAGTTGAGGCTCTTGTTGTCAAGGTAAGTCATAGCTACCTCTAGAACGAGCTGGACCACCAGTAATCCACCAACAATGCAGAGCTCGAGTTCTGTGGCAAGCTGCACTTCGCGCTCAACTACGACCAGCAAGTTGAGGCTCTTGTTGTCAAGGTAAGTCATATCTATCTCTGCCATAGAACAAGTTGATCCGCCTGTCATCCACTGACAGTCCAGTCCTTGAGTTCTGTGGCAAGCTGCACTTCGCGCTCAAAAGTACGACTAGATGCTTGAGCTTCTTGCTGTCAAGGTAAATCAAATGAATATTGCACAGAGCACGGAGACGCCTTGGCAGCCGCTGCTTGAGGCGACATTGTCAACACTTTAAATATAAAGAGTGTCACCGTTTATAGCGCTACAGGGTTATTGAAAGAAAGACAAATATTTTATTCGGGACACGAACAGGAAATACAAACAGTGAAATTGGAGCATATAAAACTAACAAGATTAACATTAAAAAGCAAAAAAATAAAACATTAAAAAAAGAACAAGTCTGTTAAAAAAAGACCGGTGCAAGACCAAAAAGGCTCCTATCTCAACATAAAGCTGCGATATTAAAAAAACAATACCGCAGCGCTGGTATTCTGATGGGGCCCAATATTATGCAATATAGGTACATAGGTACAAAGGTGGGTGGAGAGATAACATGGCAGGTGCATTCATCATAGGAGATAAAAATAATTTCACAGGAGAATGCACGTCATTGTTTCTAATTTATAAACATTTACCTGAAACCTACACATTATGATTTTAATGAATAATAAAAGACGTAAACGATGTTACCGAAGCTTTAATAAGCCAATTAAAACTAATTAACTATGTACCTACGTACTACAACAATAATGATCATCATAAAGGGATCATCTACTTTCTACTCAACTTACGCTAATAACAAATACTAACTACAAAATTAAATGGTAATAATGGAAACTGGAGCTTTAAAGTTATAGGTACCTACTTAAATTACTGTTATGAAGTGTCTTTAAGAAAATTTACGAGGTATTCCACCGCTTTGAACTGCACTTAATCGAAAGGCAACTAAGCTATTCCACTTATGGCACCGAAACATACATACAATGGTTTAATGGAAAAATGAAAACAAAAAGTAACAAAAATAAATCATACAAAATCTACCACACAGATTATCTTTAAAAAAAAAATTTTGTAAAATTCTACGCAAAGACCCTTGACATCGAGAACACGGATAACAAATCGTCACCTGCAGCTTATCTCGTGGCACGTTCCTCCAGATAGTTTGTCTGTGCACTGAACTTTGGCCATAGATCATTGGAAAATAATAGAATAGAAAATACGGAGGTGAATGTAAGAAGCGACACTCCCGTTCCGAAGACATTCGAATACCTATACGTAGTATAATGTCGATATTTTAATTTTATTTGTGCATACATCTTAATACAAGTTCATTTTTGTATTGTACCATTAAACCAGAAATGTTTTGTATTGGTTCTGGTACTCACATTAAAACGTACAATACAATCAAGTGTCACTTGTGGCGTAAATCTGGGTAACTATTATGTTGCAATTGCAACTGCTTTGTCGAGGTGGCGGTTTCTATGCGCTAACAGAGTGAATACCCAACTCGATCATCGCAAAATTGCTTGGCTTGTTCATAACGGTTTATACCAGGGTGGCAGGGAGCGGTAGGAGATTATTAAGCGGCTAAGCATCGACGCACGCATAGAGGAAATTAGTTGCGTACAGCTAAGGAGTGGAGCTCCCTACCGAAGACTGCAATCTAGAACTAAATCCTGAGATATTTCAAGATTTCTGAATAAGTAGGTTACTTCTAGGCAACCTTGCACTATCGTCTACCTCATCATCACTTTCTATCAGGTGAGACAGTGGTCTAACGCAAGAATAGGGACATATGTATAGCTTCTATACACATTTCTTATTCTATGGCAGGGCTTAGTACAATCGATTGCGTTCATGGGACTTAGTATCTTCCTTTGCATTGGAAGTGCTAGGCTTAGGAGCATCTGGACGTGTTTATAATTGAGACGGAGATAGCATTTAAAATAAGAAGGAAGTCACTTGTTTTTTATTGTAATGGTGCCATTATTAATGTGATAAGTATTTACAAGTTAACGCAGGCTAACGCAGATTTTTGATTATAATATATTTGATTTTTTCACCACATTGCATGAATCCTCCAACGTCTCTTTCGTATATTTAGTATGAACCGTAGCACATCACAGGCGCGCATCGTATATTTTTGGAACGAAGTTTGCGATAGGAGTTGACTGGTAGAAATCGTGACGTAAGAAAAAGTGTTATGCCCCTTCATGCGACTTTCTCTCTCTCTCTGTGTCTCTTTACGAGTGTGACACAAACTCAATACTGAACGCATGGAAATTCCGTTAAAACTTTTTTGTTTTTTAACTTCGTTTCCGACGGGGCTCCCCCGACCGTAAAGGTTTTCTTTTAAATTAAAATGCGATGCGCTGCGTTCCAATGCGGCTATAATGTGCGCTTAGCTTGAAGCACCCGTTTAGAGTATTATATTTTTATGGACTTTATAAAAAGGATCAAGTAACTTAGTTGTGTACTTTTTGTATAATTTATCTGAAGTTCAATCACTGATTGCTCTAATTAAATATATTTTATTGAAAATGATTGTACTGGAAAAAGGGCTTTGACCTATCCAACTAAAAAATCTAAATTAAAGAAATATTTATCCACCTTCTTTTACTCTGCGAAAAAAATTGTGGAAGGTTACAAAAGAAACTTTTTCCTTCCGATAACCAGTCACTTGTAAAAGAGGGCAAGCCTATTATCATCATTTGGCCACTATTCCTTGATATATTAAAGAGATTTTTTTAAATAAATATAATATTGATCGACCTAGCAACCACGTTCACGACCTTAATTTTGACAGCACTATTTACAATTACTTACTAGATTCATACGGATAAAATAATCAGTCATTTAATCTTTTTTTTAAATTTTTATTTTCAGCAATTATTTTACACAATATAAGTAGTTTTTTTTTTCACAACGATATAAGTACGCGTCACATAAGTTTGCTGCTCTGAAACCAGGCTTTTCGATGCGCATGGCATGGCGCGCTGTTGTTTTAGTACCTATAGATATAATATTGACTACTGCGCAGGCATATGTAGCCTAGGCCTACCGTGTATATTAGGTACCTACACAAGCCAACGAGAGTATACGAGTAACAGTTTACGAGTAATATTATTATCAAACTTGTTACAGGCCAGTATCGATACCATAACGAGGCCATTCACCCCAAACGGGGCCTAAGGTTGAAAACCGCGGAATTGGCGGAACGGCTGTTATAGTAAATAAATCATTTTTGGGTCTGGTCCTTTACAATATTGGTTTACTTATTAAAGTAGCTACTTGTGTTCAATGAAATTCTACGTACAATTTAACTGGAAAATGGGCTTATTGTCTTTTCACATTTTTTTTTTAGAAAACTGTAGTGAGGATGTTTCTAGAGTTGTTTTTTTTTTTCATACATTCTTCAGCGTTAGAATAACGGTAGTTTTAAAAGGATTATCTCATACTCGTGATCATAATTAAGCTAAAATAAACAAAACAATGATCACCAATCCATCCGCCAAGGATAGCGCTGACGTCAAAAAAAACACAAATACTTTTAATGTCAAAAAAGTGATAGATAGTTCTCCCAGAGACGGTAAATAAAAGGACCAAAATTAAATCATTTATCTCAACTATGTCATCGGCGGCCTCATTTTTGTCCAATCAAATTTTTTGGGTCAGCAAGATGTAGCTTGCCGAATGGACGCAATTTTTTCCAAATCAATCGCTTCTGTACCTACGTACCTACTCTTGAAACGAGGCCAAGGGACATTAAGCCAAGATTTGTGAAAATGTAATGGCTCATTTATAGGAAGGTAGTTTCTCGCCTCAAATAGGCGGTACGTACAGTAGGCCGCACGTATGCAGTACACTTTGACCTTGATCTGGCCTAGTGTAGTACGGAGTTTCAATAAAATATAGGTTATTACCTCTATTATTAAGGTCAGCTTATACTGGTTTTGTTATCAGTCACGTGTGGCCTATACGTAATGAATGACACTTGATGTCGAGAATCGAGAATTGAAATCGTTTTTAAAAGTTGGAACCGTCACAGACGCTTCCAATTTTAAACAGGGCATTTTTACAGGGCTCTGTTGGGGTTGCCACGAGATAGTAGCACATCATGAATGTTTGCAGAGGCATGGATAGATGACTTTTATGCAATCATGCGAAAACGTGTAGCCTCCCTGATGCGGCGGGTACGGGACAGCGCCAACAGCCTCTTAGTCACTGTGGCCGATAGGGCGGAAGGTCTAATGCTCAGGCACTGGACCAAGACACAAGTATTGCCTTCAAACCGTGCCATGAAATAATGTGGTTGATTATTATTATTACTTTTATTAATGAACCCTGACATTCGTATTAATTGCCAAGTTTATGTACTAAAACTAGGTTTTAAGTTGTTTATGTAATTACTAACTATTGGATGTATTTTCTGTCAAATAAATGATTATTATTATTATTAAACAATAACGTCGAGAGGTGTCCTAAGATGACACCTGCTTGGAACGAAGTTCCTTTCGCTGTAATAAAATGTATTATACAGAGCCATCTAGTATGGTCTCAAGACTCTAGCCGCAATAGAACAAAAGCAACCAAACATTCCTTTTAGATTTTATTGGAGTTCGGGGAATTCCAAGCAAGATGTCATTATATTTTTACTAACTTCGACTTATGGATTTAGCTTATTGTAGTCGTGTGTGTCGTGTGCAGTTTGTGTGATTTATTCAAGTTACAAAGTCTAAATAATTCTAGATACCGCGTATTACGCCATTTTTTCGTCTTACTGAGGTTTCTTAAAAAAAGGAGATGTTTCAAAATGGGCCAGGTCTGTGTACACTACCCAAAAAAAAAGAGAAAATTCCGTACAATTCGGAAAAAAATACAGATAATTCATTTAAATTTATACTGTTATGGTAGGGAATTGATATTTATCAATTATTACTACTTTCAACACGGCGTCTCACCGATTTAGTTACTCAGTGCATAAAAACAATGACAGTAAACCATAGATCGACCATTGATCATAGAAAAAGGACTGTCAGCTGTCACAACAGTGTCACTTCAGATATCTTCTAGATGTCAAACGTCATTAATCAATCAAAATGACAGCTTACCCCCATGACGGGTTTTTGTTGTGTGTTGCAATTTCAATTGTGGTTTATCAGCAAACATAGCCATTTTAAAGTAATTGGACAGTTGAGAACTGTTTTATATGTGTTTCCCTATTTTTATGTATAGTGTACACGTACCTGACCCAAGGTCCATATACTTTGGAACATCTCCTTTAACGAGGCTCGAGTTATCGAGATTTTACTGAAGAATGAACGCGCGTGATGATTTCTTCCAGTTAACTCCTACCGCAAGCCGCGTTAAAGCACTTCGTTCTAAAAACACATTTCGAGTAACAGGTTGATAAAATCTCCTTACTAATCTTGTAATGTCATAATATTGAGATTTTGCTGTGTGAAAACACACAAAGGAGACAATCGCTTGGTGAATCTCGCCACGAGCTTCCTTTAGACATCCTCGCTTCACAACGCGATGATCGAAAATCTTTGCTCGTGTAAACAAGCTTTAGGATTGAATGTCAAAGTTTTTTATAGAAAATTCAGGATCCTAATTAATATTTCTCGCGTGTGGATCACGACCTTTATAGGTCCTCCACCTTTATGTCGTAACCTAGGTAGGTTATTGAACTCTATCGAACTTGAATGGGTGAAGTTGATGGTATTTACATATGCTTTTACGGGAGTGTTTGGACAGTAGGTACGTGTTCGGTGATTTTTGTGAAGCATGTGTGAAAACGATTACTTACCTACGTTTTGCAAAATGTTTCCATTTTATTAAAAAAAAAATATATATGATACAGGGATGATATAGAACGCAATGATTATATAAAAAAATTGGTGTTCTTGAAGAACATCAAAGCTGCGCAAGATACTTTACCTTAAAGGATAATGCTACTAAATGTATGAACTCTGGTACCAGTTCCAATAGTAATAAATTATATATCAACCAGTGTTTGCCCGCGGCTTCGCCCACGTGGAGGTCGCAAATTATCTCACGTTAACGTACAACCGTGATAAAAGTAGATATTTTATGTCCTAATCCAGGTCATGGTCTACCCATGTGCCAAATTTTATCCAAATCCGTTCAGCAGTTTTAGCGTGAAAGCGTAACAAACAAACAAAGAAATTCACTCATTTATAACATTAGGATAGAAAGGTGTATTTTCTTTTACATTTGAAATTGCTTTTACAATTTTTTTTTTATGACAACTGATGATGATTGACAACTGTCAATACCATAAATACCTCATCTTTTAAGGAAGATACTCCAAATTTACAAAATTTTCTAAATATATTCCGACACGTGCGAGTATATTTAGGGTTTTAGGGAGGCACTCTAAATTAATTGGTTGATGAAAGATTTTTACCATCCATTTGTATGAGGAACAGGATTATTAAATTAATTGAATCGGTGACAAGCATGTGTAGAAGATGTCAGAGGGATTATTGTCTAAATTGATTGAGTGTTTTATGATTTTTCCGTTCAAGTTCACATAAAATCATGGTCGGCCAAAAAATAAAAAAATAAAAGCCTCTTTCTTTTGTTTGTGATATTTGTACGCTTAATTGAGTAGGAATATGAGAAAATAAGTATTTACTTATGAAATTGCCGTTTTACATAGAAAAAAGTAAAGTAATTTTTTTTATAGAAATATTGTCGATGCACTTTTGCCATTTTAATGAAAGTTCCTAGATGCCTCTGCTATAGATATCCCGGGAACGGGAAAAGATAAATTCATTAAAGGCGTTTTTCACCGCCTCGTTGGTGTTGAAATTTTTCCCAGAGGCTTATTGTTGAGATCTAAATTTTCAGGACAAAAGCGAAAACCAAAAACACACCGTGCGTTCACTTGCGGTACCTTGTCCATACAAGTCGTTAATAATTGCGTGATATGTTGTGTTGGTGCCACGACGGAACTCGTATTCGAAAATAGCGCGCAATTTCGATTTTTCCATGGTTACAGAAACATCGATATCAAAGAAAAATCGAATGGTGGGAAAACAAATGAAATTAATACATATATTAATACATAAAATGAAATTAATTTATATTTGGAATTCTAAATAGAATGAAAGATTTTCACACTAGCTGGTATCAAAAATCGGCAAAGGTAAAGACATATATTATTAATAGTGTGATAGCGAGTATAGGTTGGAGTTGCATGTTGCATCATAATAACCGCATTTTCTGCATGCCCATATTTTTGTGGGTCCTGCTACATTCTGCATCCAAGCCTGGATCTAGTTATTGCGAAATTAAAACTCAATATTTTTACATAACATTTAAATGCTCATACAGACTAGAGGCACGTTGCAGTCGACGCGTCGGCGGCTGCCGTTGACGCTTCGAGGACTACCGCCGACGAGTCGACGGCTGCAATTGCTTCTGCCGTTAGCAACGTGCCGCTCGTGTATATAAGCACTTACTGTCATGGCGTTCCACAAAGTAACACCAGCTGATTCCATCACTAATTTATAAAAATAAAAAACATAAAATAATTTTCCGCCTTGTGTATTCTAAGGACCAAATCTTGTTATAGATTTTATATCCACTTCCCGTAATCCGATGGAGTTGACATTGAATTTACACACATATGATCTAATGTAAACAAAATATTATGGTGCCATTTTCCTGATCGAAGCGGAAAGATAATGTGATATCTTTTTACAAGCTTTTATTTAACTTGCAATGTTCGTATTTATCATTATGTTCGTATGTAAGTAATTGGTCCTTTCAAAATTTGCAAGTTAAATTTGACCCACTTCCTAATGTTAGATTGAGCTAAAATTTGGCATACGTATGTAAAATCGGTGACAATGCAAAATTTTGGTACCATCGAGCTGATCTGATGAAGGTGGCCACATGAACACAGTACTAAAACGACGCAACCCTATCGAGTTTGGGCTCGTTTGATTCGTCTTGACAAAGACTCTGGTCCTAAATAATATCCAGACTAACAAAAGCTTGTTAAAAAAAAATAGTACACTTGTGAGTAGCCTCCACGCGTGCCGTTACTTATACGGACAATAGTTTGCGCGTAATTCTTGGCAATAATTTTGGTTGAATATGACGTCTCAGCAACAACGAGCAAATTTACGACCAAACCAAGATTTTAAAGAAATTGCCAAAAATTGTGTAATTAATTGGTCATGTAAGCTTAGCTTAAGATGCACCTCGTTACCTAACATAATATTTTCACCACGGATTGAGTTACTCTGCTTGCACCAAGCAGAGTAACTCAATCCGTATTATTATTATTTATTTTTGCCTGTGTTGTCCACTGCAGGGAAAAATCCTCCCTTTCTCCTTTCCACTCCTCTTTGTCTTGAGCTAGTGTGGACCAAAATACGCGTTGTAGGCGTTAAGCTCGTCTCGCCATCTTCTCTTGGGCCTCGATGTCGACGGGCGTTTTCTGGGATACACAAATGGTGGTAGATTTGGCCCATGACTCGTTTGTCATACGGCAACGTGTCCGGCCCGGTTCCACTTAAGCTTGGCTGCTTTTTGGGATTTCTGTTTTTGGAGCGCAGCACTGTGTTCCTAACACAGTCCGTTAAACAAGAGAATAAGAATAACATGATATACCTGTCTATAAATGGAATGGTTTTTGAAAATTCACCCCCTAAATTGGTGATTCAATTTTTTTGGGAAATCCGTCATTTTTGAGGATGGAAAATCCCATCGGGCACATGGCTTGTATAGACAGGTGTATCATGTTATTCTTATTCTCTTGTTCGTTAAACAAATGGTGAATTTTCAAAAACCGTTCTTTAGTGCTCACCTTCGATAAATAAGGAACTCTTGAGGAATTTTAAGCTTCTAGACCCAGTGGTTTTATGGATTTTACTAAACAAATGTGTTTTCTTATGTCCAGATATTTGAAGCCCGCGACCTACCTATCAAGGATGTAACCGGCAGCAGTGACCCTTACATCAAGGTGTTCCTGCTCCCTGATCGCAAGAAGAAGTTCCAGACCAAGGTCCATCGCAAGAACCTGAACCCTGTCTTCAATGAGACCTTCTTGTTCAGGTTAGTAAGAAAATGCTGCTAAATTATAATAGTAGATTATACACCTAGGGGATAAAACAGTGCCTTATATCACGGGTGCAATATTGAATCAAACACGCCCAAGACGATGACACATTTATCCACTGGGTAAATAATCTACTACCTATTTTAATTTACCACCTTCTGCAAGTAATAAAAAGCAATTTGATTTTTTAATATGTAACTATACGTTTTTGTAAAAGTATTCATACGAATTTTTTGTTGAGGTTCCAAATTCAAATCACATTATTAACCAGCGGGTTATAATGAAATCAGAACAATATGAGGTATTGCCCATCTAGACCATGATAGTAGGTCATGATGACTTACTTTAGGTTAGGTTTACAGGACATAATTTGACTTTATCGAGGAGGTGGTGTGAAAAGAGATTATAGACCAGTAAGCTGTGATGACAAGGCGTTCTGATTATTTCTATAGATTGTTTCTAAGGGTTTATCTTGAGGTGTTTTAGTTGGCTGAAATCCTAACGATTCAGCGTTGCTGCTTGGAATACCTAAGTATATTGCTGAGTTAGGGCTAAAAGTAGGTTAGGTATACCTACTGTAGAAATGGGCTGAAAGTGGCAAAATAGGTTTAGCTACTTTTAGCCCATTTTTAATCCTAGTGATTTACCTAAAAATCAATGACCTCATAATCATAATGGTCACGTCAATTATAAAAGGTTTCAATAGGATGTCAATTATTACACGAATGCCCCAAAATGATGTTATGTTTGCAAGTAATGTTTTCAGGGTTCATGTATGTATTTGAGTTTCTTTATTCCACCATAACTTTTAAATGCTTGAACAGATTTGTATGTATGGGGTATCGTTAGAATCCTTACATCATTCCGAGTGACACAGGCTATATATATTTTTTAATTTGATATGGCGGCAGTATGGCTCCACTTTAAAAATGTAAAAATAAAATAATCTTCAATTACTACAATACGGGTAACAAATTGAAGGGCTTGATGAGCATATTCCAAAAAAAAAAAACTTCTCACTAAAATGCACAAAATAATAATAAATATTTAAAACAAATACTTATTGAAATTCTCTGAAATAAAAAAAATATTAAAAACACGACTGCCCTGCCAAAAAAATTAAATAAAAAGTAAAGAACAAGTTGTATTAGTTAGTCTGTATATTATATACAAAGCGAAAGGTCACTCATTTACCAGACTAAACTATAAATAAAATGGTTATTGCAGTCAAGGGAGCACTTAGATTAAAAGATTATTTACAACCAGTTACCATCCCTACCTGGTTGCAATTCCACCAATTCGCACTAAGCGCTTCCAAATGTCTTTTATAATGCACACAGCAAAGGAGTGGAACTCACTACCTGCGTCTGTGTTTCCGAATGCATACAACCCTAATCTCTTCAAAGTGAGAGTGAACAGGCTTCTTCTGGGTAAGCTCACTCCATCGTCGACTTTGTCTCTATCACCTCTGACCTAGACTAGAGTCAAGAGCAAACCCATCACAAATAAAATAAAAAAAAAGATGTTTCACAGAACGCTGCTCCGAAAGCAATGACAATTTTATTTATCTATTTAGTCAGGGACACAGATTAACTAATACAACTTGTTTTTTACATTTTATTTCATTTTTGGCATGTTTTTTATTTTTTTTTTATTTAAGTCAATTTCAATAAGTATTTAAAAGCTGAAGAAATTGACCATTGCATAAGCACTGCAGACTGCAGAGCAACTCACCAACAATTTCGCTTTCATAAAAACGTACCTAATATCAATTTCGTCAAGTTTTCGAGATCCAAAACTCCTTTAAATTCAATTTCTACGAGTACTTTAATCCATCTTCGATCCCTCTCCCGGGACTTGGCGACAGAAACTTGGCGATATTTCGTCAAAATATTAGTTTTGTTGAGTGCCACCTGACTTGCTAAGTTACCGGTAAATTGAGTTTACTCCTAGTTATCATCTTGACGTTAATTGTTCAGTATTCCTGGAATATTAGCTAACTTGTTATTTCATTGTGGTGTATATTAAAACTAAATATTTGGCATTCTCTAAGTTTTATTATTGTTTGATCGAGACTTTCATGTATATAAAAAAAGAAAATGAAATGCTGTTCGTTGGTAAGCTCAACACTTGAGAACGGCTGGACCGATCTGGCTATTGTTTGTTTTAAAATGAAAGAAAAAGATTTTTGTATGAATTATTGTTTGGCCAGGTCAACGTCTGTCGGGTCAGCTAGTTTTTTTTAAGTATTAATTTTGTTGCCCCCAGCGATTCATCTATTTAGCCTGTATTATCTTATCGCACTGCAAGGTGATAGTCCTCTTTGCCTTTACCACATACCTACTTCTGTTCGCTAATTTAGGCCAAAGAATCCATACATTACAACAATTACTTCAGAGTTTACTTAAGGCCTTTTTCTAACTAAATAAATTATGTGGCCAAAAAATCTTTAAAAGGTACCGTTAAATCACTTTCCAGTTCCGCAATAAAACTCTTAAGGGCTTCTAAAAACTTCTGACAACTTTTCATTATTACATCCGACCCTTAGCCAATGTTAACGACCTCCACGGATATCGTAAGCGATAAAAATGCTTAATTTGTATGCAAAACAAATAAATTGACAAACTTTTGGATACTTTTTTTATTGAAAGTTCAGAGACCTTATCTGAGAAAAGTGAATTTCGGGAAGTAATTCATAAGTTGCTGATTGGGCGAAACGAGTTAGGGGAAGAACACATCGTGTATGGGTTGGCATGTTTTGTTACAACCGGGAGGGAAATTCGAATATAATGTATCTACATGTATAACAATGTACAGGAAAATGCCGCACCGCTTAGCTCGAATTATACCGAGCAGACTCGACCGAAAGGAATTTGCCGATAAACATCATCATCACCGTTTCAGTCGAAAGACCTCCACTGCTGGACATATGCTTCCCCCAAGCACGGCCACTTCGACGGGTTCTGTGCTTCTCGCATCCAACGGATTCCTACGGCCTTCATCAAGTCATCGGTCCACCTTGTGGGAGTCACCACTCCAGAACCTTTCGGCCCCATCAGCCATCTGTTCTACGAGCAATGTCTTATGCCGATCAGCATAAGCTGAATAAAATCCGAATTTTAGTAGTACATGAATTGCTTCGGGTCGGCTTTGTTGATCAACAAATACTGCCAAATCGAATGTGTGAAACCCGAACAATTGTGTACCGCCCCTAAGATTTCTGCAGTCAACATTTTGGGTACATGCCAAACATATACCAAGTTAGAATTTTTACATAAGGCTTCACAAATGTCAGAGTTGAACCCCTTCAATGTTGTTGGGTCTTATTAGCATTTATAAGAAATACGTTTTATCTGTAGAAATAAAACTTTTAGATCACAGATGATAAAGCCTTTGTATGCAAATCTATCAATAATAATGTTTGTATTGTGATATTTTTTAGGGTTCCATGCCCAAAGAGTGCCAACGGGACCCATCCCTCTATCCATCCGTCTGTCACAGGGCTATATATTTTGAACCGTAATAGGTAGACACTTGACATTTTCACAGTATGTACTACTATGACTGGTATAGCAACAAATAATAAAAATAAAGTTAAAAATTAAGACGCCCCCGTAGCATGCGTAGTTCATACAAACGAAACACCAAAATAATTTGTAAATCAAACATATTCCTAAGGTAGTGTGTATTTATTCCGATTGGATTACAGAATATCTAGGTTCCCAAATAAATATTAAATAGGAACATTGATTTAAACATGAAATATGAGAAAAATAAGTTTTCTATAGAAATTTTAAATTCCTGATATCTCGTCTTCAAATCAGTGTCCTTTCAAAATATCATATATGTCTGGGTACCTAGATATTCCGTAATCCAATCAGAATAAATACACATTGCCTTAAGAATATGTTTGATTTACAAATTATTTTGGTATTTCGTTTGTATGAACTACGCATGCTCCGGGGGCGTCTTAATTCATAACTTTATTTTTATAATTTGTTGTTATACCAGTCATAGTAGTACACACTGTGAAAATGACACATAGTAGTACACACTGTGAACATGCCTTAAATACTGTACTCTGGTATTTCAGGCAGTATTTAATTTATATTGATTTAATTTTACCCTTACTGTTTTTAGAATGATGGGTAAAACTTGGCCGCTTTTTTAGTATTATTTAGATTTACATAAAGTTCACTAACTTGGACCATTTGTTAGAATGTTTCAAAGTTAAAAGACAGTGTATCAATCAGAAGATTGCGATCAATCTTTATTTGCGGTAACATTAATCTCGCCATGTTTCTTTACTTTCGACTGTTCTGTATTATTTGTAATAAATCACGTCAAGGTTTTAAAAGTTTTATTTTCTCCTTCAGTGCAATTCTGAGTATTGTTGGAACTTGATATTGCCCCTTTATTTATTGTAGATACTCGTATCAAAAACACATGAAAGACTTAAAAGATAAACTCAAGTGACACTCAAATGATTGAAGACGAATCTTAGGTTATAAACGATACATTTTAAATGGTTCATTCAGTATGCTCTAAAGACCATTTTTGAACCACTCCGATTTGATTGTTCCCTTTCAAGGCGAAATGGGTCCCAAAGAAGAAATTTTGACGCATGGCGGCTGCACGCAAAATCAATTTTTGTCGTCAAAAACTACAAATTTGCCTTATTCTTTTTCATGATTCTAAAACTTAAAGATTTTCTTTAGTAAATATGAGGGCCAAAATACTATTAACACAATTTGGCTTGATACAAAAAATCGCACCTCAAAATTAACATTTTTTTATGAGAAAATCTGTTTTATATGATTGTAATTTTAATTAGTTTAAAAATTTCGTCTACACGTTCACCATTAAAGACATAAGGGGATAATATGTTTCTTTTAGTGTATTAAAATATAAAATATTAAAATATTTTTAAATTCTATATGCTCCGTTTGGTCATAATATGGCTCCAAACCCCGTTACGATACCATTTCATCTTAAGTATTTATTTGAGACTTCAAATAAATACTTAAGACGAGGTGTTGTTTTAAAAAATAACGCCATTTTACATAAAAAAAAAACCAACCGCTTAAGTATAAACGAATAACTTGTATGTACTTAGTTTATTTTATTGGTTTCAGTTTTATACAATGTTGGTATGGTTAAATCTTGACTGGTCTTTTCCGTCGCTATTTTGAGTAGATTTAGCTTTCCAAAACCAGGCCGTAAATCACGTGGAGTTTTCGAAACAATTTGGCTTTGTAGAGCGTCGCTTTTGTCACTTATACCTATCTTCTTCAAAGCGTATCGAACATTATCATTACAGCATTTTGCAGCGATAAGTGATAGTCCAGGAATGTGGGGCCTGCTTTTGGTAGCCGATGGGTCTCTGGAACACATAAGATGTCACAATGTGTCTTGCGAGATGATTCGGAAAGAATTTCTGCTTTATTCTTCGATATTGATCAAGATTACACACAAGGCTGGTTTTGTCAGTACTGTTTGGCCCTGAGGTGAATGGACAGAAGTCGAATGCCCAGGGTACGCCAGACGTAACAGAAGGTCGAAGGATACGTCACTCGGTGAGGCTCCTTTCATATACCTATCATCCTATATTATACAGGATGGGCATCCACTTAAGGGGTCGTTCAGAAAGAAATTTAATTCAAGGACATCCCCTGGAATTAAATTTCATCCAGCATATACCTAGAGTCTCTTTCTAAATCTAGATGTGTCATCTACGCTCGGGTACTGATATGGTTGACTAATTCCCTTGTTCTTTTTTCAGCGTCCCATATGAAGAGCTTCGCCAACGCTACATCCAGTTCTCCGTATATGACTTCGACCGCTTCAGCCGCCACGACCTTATCGGCCATGTGGTGCTCAAGGGTCTGCTGGAGTCCGCTGATCTTCACCAGGAGATCGAGTATACCATGAACATACTGGCTGCGCCTCAGGTAAGAGAAACAATCGACGACATCAGTTAGTCATTATGTTATATAATACCAAGATACTGCAGGAAAGTTAGTAGTTCAGCTAAACAATTGGATGAGATAAATATTTACTCTACGTTAAAGGTAAGTTATGCCTAGGAAAAGGATAAGTTTAACGTTGCATTTTTTATATCAACACGTGGGGAAAGAAATTTAGTATTTGATGACCATTTTCAGTCGACTATAAGAAAACATTCAAGGAAAGAGTTATGATAACAAATCATAGTAAGATCCTTAAAAGAGAGGACATTGCCGTTAGAAGCCATTTTATTGCTATTGGAAAGGATTTGTCAGCTTTGCCTTTGATTCATTGTGTCCAAAATGTTCCACCCAATATCTTTATTTAAATTTTTTTTTTACTTGAAATTCGAATATAGTTTAACACCGATCGTCATCGTACGGGTCAGTCTCCGCCAAGCGGAGAAATGCTAGCAGATGCTCGAGTACTTTTTAAAACTGAATAAGTAACTGTATCCATATTGATTGTATTGTATACATTTCAACGCAGACATCAAGCGTTTATCAAGTATTTATCAAGCGATACGTCTGCGTTTGACGTGATCAGAGGGTTGGCCTATTTTGTGGCCAAAGAATGTGCATTGCCATACAACGTGGCAATGCTGCCAGCGTTTGAGGCACTTTTCCTGTTGACAGCGATGGCCTATCTCTATCTTCTAATGGCCTATGTATAATTATTTCCCCTCCTTTTTTATATACTTACCTTTATTAAATTATTCGGCTCACTATTGGCAGTTTCGTGAACCTATTTACATATTGGATACCTCTACTAAAATGTTTTTGATGTTCATAAAAGAGATTATTTTTCATGCCTAATGGTTTTATAAACTTTATGTACTTGATTTTGCTTATATTTCGTCATAAGGGTGTGTTTGTACGCTGTCTGGTATGTATATTGCGACATTAAGTAAATGTGAATATTATTCGATTTTTTTTTTCTTCATACATACAAACTTACTTAAAGCTGAGTATCATCTTCCCTTTTCGAAATTGTATCAGTAAAGTAGCCTCAATATTTTATTTTTATTTGCTTCAGTTTAGTATCAAGGTGTGGATATCAATAACCATACCTAAATAAATTATATAATCAATCTGCTTAGACTTTTCCCAACGATGTTAGGGTCGGCTTCCAGTTTAATCGGATACAGCTAGATACCAGTATTTTACATGGAGCGACTGCCTATCTGACCTCCGCAACTCAGTAACTTTCAAAATCAAAATCAAAAGTCATTTATTCAAACTAGGCTGAGAATCAGCACTTTTCGAAAGTCAAAATTAACTAAGACAGTCCCCCAATAACGCCCGTCCTTCACCATATCCTAGTGCTTTAGTTGAGGAGAAGAAGTGGCGCAACAAACTCCCCAGCAGCACAGCTTTCTGTTAAGTTAAAAAAAAATGAATCTATACAACACTGCACATAATAATTTAGGTACATTACGCAACACAAAACATTAAATTAAATTATTTGCTATAAGTAAGCTAGCACACGCCAATATACCAAAAA
Source organism: Dicycla oo (assembly GCA_948252095.1). Taxonomy (NCBI): domain Eukaryota; kingdom Metazoa; phylum Arthropoda; class Insecta; order Lepidoptera; family Noctuidae; genus Dicycla; species Dicycla oo. The sequence continues at coordinate 23,294,881 of OX411716.1, forward strand.
AATCGAAAACTATACTCAAGCAGAAATAAAAATACTAAACTAAAAACGTAAGCAGAACTTTTTACCTAATTAAAGGCCTCCAGTAATAAAGGATGTGCCCACTTAGATACATGAAGATTGTATATGAAGCCGAAACTCGAAGTCACAATGATAAACCATTAAAGTAAAATAAACAAAGTTAATTACTAATAACAAAACAAAACAAAACCAAGGACAGCAAGATGACCAGTCACCACATGCAGCACCCGTTCACGAGCATAACGCAGAGTTCTTTGTTGTTGATACCCCTTGGTAAGACTGGTTTTCAGACTTTTGGGCTTCTGACGACCTGTAATAAACTGTCAAAGATCTTACGTTACTTTGACTTTAGGCCAAAATCGAAACAAATGTTTAGTGTCATTAAATCCTCAAAACAGTTCTACAAATACGCGTACTAATAGATGGCGCTATATCGCCATCTATTAGTTACCGACGGAATTAGGACATTCGGTTGTGTGCTCGCGACACGGCAGACAGTTTAAATATTTGTCTAGATTTGGGCCAATGTTATGCCCTAGAGTCAAAGTAACCCGCCAGGACTATACAATGTTCCAAATCTGTTAAATGACAAGAAAATATTTTCATTGATTATCATCATCGATCAACTAAAAAATTGCAAAAACACGAATCTCTACTACGCAAAATTCAATCAAACATCTTAGATTTGACATTTCAATACCCCACAATATTAATCACAAACATAATTATGTTGAAGGAAAATTGCAGGTAAATCAAATTTGATTTGTGAGTTGTAAGAAAACTCGGCTTAACAATCCGATTTAGCCTTAGGCAAGGCCCAAAACCCATTAATCAAACAGCGCCGTCTTACGTTGGTTTCTCGTGTCCTTCTCCCTTTGGTCCTTCGAGTCTGTTTCGAAGGACAAGGAACCTTTTATCTTGCACCTTACCTTGAGGTCTGTGGTGTCGTGAATATAAAACGGTTGACCTAATTTTAGGGGGTTATTTAATTTGATGGGATGTTAAGATATATATGTGCTCTATTAGTTTTGGTGGTATTTGTTTACTTTTTCTGCAGCATATTCTTTGGTATTTTTCCAAAGAAACGATGGATGGACTGTGAGAAAGGTGATGTGGCTAGAAAGGGGATGACTACCGAGAGGAAGTCAAATAGAGAAGTATGGAAGAAAAAGACATGTTGCGCCGACCCCAAATAAATTGGGATAAGGGCAGGAGAATAATGACGATGTTGATGATTCTTTGATCTTTTTGAGGTTATTTTTTTCTACATTATAGAATAATGGTTCTACGTTCACTAAGGATACAGCCTGTTTTCCAAGCAATTGGACATAATTATCATGATGTGTGGGATTAGGTCTCCAATCATAGTGCCTAGTATAGACGCCAGCACATCAAGCTACTACAATCAGTCAAGTTTCTTTAATAGATTTTTAACTTTATCGCTCTTAAAAATCTAAATCTAATCGTTAGGTTCAAGGTTGATTGGGAAAATTTGACAGTTTCGGGTAGATTGAACTGCTGGCGTCTGTACATTCAGTTTTAAATGGACTTTTAAGTACAGAATGAACACTGGATGGATAAAATGAAGGTAAATCACGGGAACAATTTCCGACTCCCGCATTCCCCTTAAACTTAAGGCGAAAGCGCCAGGATCGCCCGCAAAATTAAAATTTTCTTATGTTTTTTGCAATTTTCAAGTCAGTATTAGGTTGTACGTTGATCAAAATGTAATTCGCGGTCGTAACAAGTATGCATTTACATAATTATAATAATAAAAGTGATCAATATAAGTTCTTTAAGACCAGGTAATCCTAATGAATGACTTTTTCGTGAAATCTTGACATTTGTGAATTATACTAACTTAAGGAGTTGTATTACTGATTTTAATGACTATAATTCTGTAAATACATATTTGTTACGGCCGCAAATTATACTTTATTTAACATACAACTTAATACTGACTTGCAAATTGCAAAAAATGTAAGAAAATTTGATTTTCGCGGGCTATTCTGACGCTTTCCCCTTAAGGGAAGATTTATAACACAATGGTTAGACCTGCTGGCTTGTATGGATCAGAACGTTGGGCCACAAAAGGATAATGAAAGGCAATAGCGTGTAGCTGAAATGAGTATGCTAAGAGTAATAATAACTATCCGCACAACCATACATAACCCCACCGCTGTATCTCTACGTTGACGTCGTCGTGGGGCTTGCGCGCTCTGAACTTTAGGTCTGTGCCGGTAGATTTTACTTTGCCGGAACGGGTCTAGCATGAGGAGTCAGACCAAGAAAGATACAGAAATCCGCAGGGCAGCTTGTGGCGAGCTGTTGGGCAGTAGCGACCCCACGGACCCTATCTCCCGAGAGAAATCTTGTCCTCATAGAGAGGCTTGCCTTTGTTAGCCGGCTGGAGTGATCACTAACGAGGAACAGAGCTCCCCCCTCTTTCTTGCCTTTACTGACCGGCTTGAGGGGAAATTCGCAAGAGCAAACGTGCTCGGAGGAAGGAAGTATTCCAGTAAGGTGCTGGTAGGGATCTTGACCGTACTTCCGGGATTGTCCTGATAGCCGTGGAATACCTCGTCACTCCTCAAGCACTTCAGGAAGTGTTGCTCCCTTGTTGCTACGTCACTACGTGCTAGCGGCCGTTTCCGAGAGCCCATTATTGAGTGTGCAAGTCACCCCCTGCCATTTTATCCGTCTATAATATACTAGCTTTTGCCCGCGGCTTTGCCCTCATGGTTGTCGGAAAAACTCTACTAAACACACACACACACACAATACTAAACACACAATACACTACTAAAGTTTATAGAATAATATAAGTCAATCATGATTCGAAAGACACGTGGCGCCATCTATTATCATAAGAACGTTATTGTTGTTTTCCTCGGGAACAGTACCTTTTTCGGGATGATAGATAACCTATGTCCGTTTCTGTACACGTGACTACGTATATGCAAAATTTCGGGATGATCATTTCAGAGGTTTAGACGTGAAAAGGTAATAAACAAACAAACAAACTTACTTTCGCATTTATAATATTCGTTAGGGTAACATTGGTCATACAGGGGACATAGTACTTCCATAGTTCAAGTTACGCAATCCACTTTAGCCACCCAAACCCATAGCCCAATATGTTTTGTTTCCACGTACAACAATAGTCCTGCACCAACCGGGGGTTGTCCTTGAATGCATTTGCAAAGTGCATATAGGGATAGTCGTCGGTTGGTGCCTCCTCATCATTTAAAATTATCTAAGGGGCCTCTACGAGTTGGCTTTGGCCCCTCGTGTGTTTTCCAAAGGTCCGGGACCCCAGGGTCCCGAGATATGTAAAAAATAATAATAATATACGTAATAATAACCTCCTTGATTCGGCGCGTATTGTGAGGAGGTTCCTGTCTCTGGGGCCCTAACCACCGGTAGCTTGGACCCTCTTCTCCATGCCGGTGGATTTCTATTTTTTATATTTTTAAATGTTTTAATTGTTTATTCTAATATTTAAAAATATAATTTATTTATATGTAAAGAAATTGAATAAAGTAGATAATAATAGCTTTTATTCACAGTAGAAACATTTATGAACTTATAAGTAAATCTTTGTAAGAAGGATATGTGGTGTTACGCTAATGGGTAGATTAACACATTCACTGCTGAATTATTTGGCGAACTTGCTCCAAGTGCTGCTTTATGATACACTAAACCCTGTGCGGCAAACACTCATGCGCGCCCAAAAAATACTTCGTGTGGTGCTATGAGCGCGCAGGCGCGATTGAAGAAACTCTACCCAGTGCGGCTGGGCACATATGTGCGCCGTTACAAACTTATCCCAAGTGCGGCGAGACGCCTAGGTGTGTTTGAAAAATTTCCCATTTTTTATGAGTCATAAAACAATTACGCCAAGAACAATAGAGATGCACAAAAAACCCACAGGTGCGGCGCGCCGCATTCGAAGGAAGTACATAAATTGTATGGACACGCATATGCGCCGGTAGCACATGGTGAACGTTCGAAAATCGCACATGCGTGTCTGCCGCACAGAACGTGTTAAGAAATGAGTATATACGTCTAACATAAGTCTGAAAGTGACACCGGTAACTGAAAAGTGGTGTGGAAATCCGTTGGCAAGTGATGAAGAGGAATGACAAAAAGTGTCGTCAGGAAAGTTTTGAGTATGAATATGAATGGCTATAGAAGTAGGGAAAGACCAAAGAAACGATGGATGGTCTGTGTGGATGATATGGAGTGAAAGATAGTGACTATCGAGATGACGACTAATAGAGAAGAATGGAAGAAAAGACATGTTGCGTCGATAAGGGCAGAAGAATGATACAATTCGGTTTTATACCATTTTCCTGATAAATTTTGGTATATTGACACGTGCTAGCTGGCAAATAATTTAATTTAATGTTTTGTGTTTCGTAATGTTAATTACTTTGCTTTGTTATATAGAATCAAGTTCTTGTAACTGAACAGACAGCTGTGTTGCTGGGGAGTTTATTGCGCCACTTCTTCTTCCTAGCTAAAGTAATAGGAAGTAGTGAAGGTTGGGTGTTTTGAGGGACTGTCTTATGTAATTTTGACGATCAAAAAGTGCTGACTCTCAGTCTAGTTTGAATAAATGACTTTTGATTTTGATTAGCTATAGTAGGGCATTTATTCTGACATTTTATAATCTCTTCAATCAAGCTATGCTTTAAGCATGGTTGTACTGGTTAAATTAATTCCGACCCACCATTTGGCGACTTTCCGCGCCGCGTATCGGCACTTCACAATCCTCTTAAGAGGATTGTGAAGTGCCGATACGCGGCGCGATTTTTGGTGGCAATTACCTACATTTCATACAATTATTTACATAAATATTGTTTCGGGCGATAACGTTTTTACTCCCTTAAACCTTTACAAAATGAGACAATTTTGATCTCATTACATTCAGTATACTTTAATCTAGGTCTGTACGTTTTTCGTTTTTAGTAGTTCAATTTAATTTAATTAAAAAAAAATAAAAATGCTCGAGGATGTTTTTATGTCAAAAATATAGATATTTAAATGCTAATAACTTGTATTTTATACAATATTTCTTTAAAATTAAAACGTATGGACCTAGTTTTTCATTATACCTACAACATTTCCAAAAATTATGAAAATTAGATTATGTTTATGGGGAGAAAAACTTTATGTCCTTTTGTATGAAAATGTACAGCTTCACAATCCTCTTAAGGAAGAGTTTTGGCCTAATTTGTGCTGTTGTCGACGTTTCTGCGGCCGGCTACGCCACACCTCGCAGCGTAACACGACGCCGTCACTACGAGTGCAGTAGTTTTTAAGTTTGTTTATAAAATATGTATTAGTTTATAGTTACTGATTTTATACTTATATATGTATTGTGTTTTATAAGCCATAGTTGCCTGAAATAAAGAAAATAAATAAATTTGCACAAAATCTGCAGCTTAGGGCCATTTTCTCGAACGAAAATTTTCCCAAAATTTATGTGATAAATTGACAAGCGCGCATAAACTGTTGCGATTGGCTGCTGATAAATCATTCAACCAATGAAACCCGCACACGCGCTTGACAATTTCTCACATTATTTTTCTGTTCGAGAAACTGAAAATGTCGTCGTCTACTTGACGTAATCATAACTACATAGACCCATGGACCTTACTTTGAAAGTCAATACAGTCTGACCACGCTAACTCTGCACTGGAATAAATGGGCAACCCCAAAAAGTTTTACATATGGTAGGTATACTAAAAGTGGACGTATAAGTAGATCTAAAGATTTTGATATATTGCCTTTTGCATTTTAGATTATTTATCTAAGAAATTTTTTTCGAATACTCGTATGCTTGTTCATGTTTTTAAGAAACTTCAAAAAAGCAGGTTCTCCGTATGTATGTATGTTTGTATGTCCACGATTTTCTCAAAAACGAATTAACCAATTTTGATGATTCTTTCACTAACGTGTTCTACATACTTTCAGCAAGATTTTATTCTATAATAAATTAGGTATTTAAACTTATCTACGAAATTATATGCATATGTACTGTATCTCCGGCATTTCTAAATGGATTTTGATTATTCTTCTTTTTCGTTCGTCCGACTTCAAAAACCAAAAAGGAATAAAATATCTTTCATAAAAAACTTAACAGCTGCTTTTGAAGTCGATGTCATCAATTCTTCAATGTTAAAGCACCTTAACTTGACACGGAATTCAGAAGCTGTTAAGTTTTTATGAATGTTATTTTATTAGTTTTTGAAGTCGGTTTTTCCTTTTTTAAAGTAATTTACAAGAAGATCATGTCTAATTTCAATATAATGAAGCAAAACAACAAACCTTGTGGCTATGCGGTTATCACTCACTATGAAACTACTATTGACAGTAAATTTATAACAAGTACTTATTATTTGTCAATTCCAGGTAGAATAAGTGATTAAAACCTAATATTCAAACTGAAAATAAACAAAATAACCTATAAAAAAAAAAAAACCAACTGGTATCAAATTCTTTTTCCCTAGTGCAGACAGTGTTGCCGTCTATAGATTTTCAAATTCCACCATTTTCACTTATGCAGAGTTAGCGTTGCCAGACTAACAACGGAGGCTCTCCAAATATCTCTAATCCCAATACCAATATTCAATTTAATCTAACAATTCTATCAATGTAACTAATCACGTTTCAAACATCAAAGCTGTCAGCCATTTTATTGGCGCGTAATTTTAGTCGCATTTACGTGCAACTACTACATTCCTTATTCAATTGCCATCCCAATAAAAAAAAAAATGTTATTAGAATAAGTATTGGAAGTCTTTATTCAAATTAATATTGTCAAGAAGATATAATATTTTAGGTCTTGATTTTGTTTTTAGAATGTGATTCGAATCTCGTAGATTTTTATATTAAAGTTTTAGGTAGATTTTAACTTGAAATTTTCAGGGGCAGTGTTCGTTAGTTTAATAGGACTCAAAAAAAATCGTGGCATATTTTTTATTTCTGATATTAAGCTGACTTTATTAAAATTATGATAATGTTATGTGTTATCCACATAGAAATGATCGTATTGAGTTGATTTATATCAGGATTACCAATTCTATTGACCATTATTTTTTACAATAAAAAAAAAAAACAATAATCACATCTTTAAGATTTTACGACTACAAGAGAGTACTTCTTTTATTATTTTTCTTTTGTGTCAAGTTAAAGGTCTAGAAACGGATTTTTAGGTCAGGGTACTTTGAAAGTTTAAATAGAAAATGTACGGGATTCTAATATTGTAGGTAGTGATTGTTTTAAAAACTTTGACGTAGTCTGTATGTACCTGTATGTTTACAATATTATGAAATTTAAATCTTCAAAACAATTCACATTTTCGTTCTCTTTTTATTGGCCACCTTTATCCAAGTCCTAGATAATGGCATTGTTCCTTTCTTCTCTGACTCTGCGTTTCTTCTTGCCAATTATGAGGAATACATCTTAAATCTCACTGGGAGCATTCGCCTGTAATGTTCTGATTCTAGCATGACATCAATGTGTGAGGAAAACCAAGTATTACAGTGCGCAACTTGTATTGATACAATTTGTAACATACATTCACCGGGACCATTTAACCCCAATGTAACAGTGGTGAGTGACGAATCTTTAGAATAGTTATCGAATCTTCGATTGTTACATTACAGGCGAATGCTCGTGAGTCAGGGAGGTAGTACTGTAAAGTAATACCTACATAAAATATAATAATATAATAATAATAATAATAATATTCCACAACTATCACACAACGCCGTCTATATAGCCTCAAGCTAAGCAGAGCTTGTGTTATGAGTACTAGACAACTGATAAACATACTTATATATTTCTAAATACATACATATATAGATAAATTACACCCAGACACAGAACAAATGATCATGCTCATCACACAAACATTTGTCCTGGGTGGGAATCGAACCCACAACCTCCGGCATAGCAGTCAGGGCCACTAACCACTAGACCAACAGGCCAGGCCAGGCCATATAATCTTGGGTTGTTACATTACATGCAAATGCTCCGGTGAGGGAGCGCCTTTAAGCTTTTCTATAGCTTGGTATTTTTGTTTTAATGTTGAACATAACTTAGCATAGGTATCTCATGAATTTTATCTTACCACTGATTTTTTTTTGTTCCATTTCCATTTAAAATTAGTAGCGAACCGCCACTCGAGATTTCTTCATTATACGAAAGTTTAATATTAATTTATTATACACTTGAACCTTCGGGAATTAATTCTCTAAATGATTTTGAAAACCGCAACAAAATCCATTGCGTAGTTTAGAAGAACAACGCGGTCACACAAACAAGACATGAAAAGCGACTTTAATTTATAATATGTCTAGCTTAACCGAGTAGCTCGTGGCTAAGTAATAACAGCCGCACAGCTACGCTTGCCGGAGTTGGTCTGCGGATGGGTGACCATCTTTACATACCGAGACTCCTCCGTGTCTCGGAAGGCACGTTAGCCTTTGATCCCGGCTGTCATTTGTGTATGTTTGACAGTCGTTACGGGTCGTCAGAAGCCTGAAAGTGTGTGTGCCTTACCAAGGGGTATCGTATTACCTAGTATCTGGGTTGTGGAGGTCAGATAGGCAGTCGTTCCATGTAAAATACTAGTATTCAGCTGCATCTGGTTAGACTGGAAGTCGACCCCAAGATAGTTGGGAAAAGGCTAGGCAGATTGATTGATAGCTTAATCGAAAAAATAATATACCATCTAAACAAAGCCAGGAGGTAATATATCTTTTTCTTAATAACACATACGACCATATATCATGTAGTGGCAGGTTAATTATTATATTGCCTGCGAGTAGCAGCTGTAATGAGGCTCACACATAGAATTTGACGGCAAAAGATACAAATGGCTTTATATTGCATGATGTGAAAGAGAAGGGTCTTTTACCAAGGCGACTTGTAAGACGACGTGTATTTTCAGTTAGCTTGACGTTTCATATCTGTATTCATATCTGTGCGTAGGTATGCGAACCAAACTGCTCTGGTTTCTAAATCAGAACAGTTTGATAAGATTTTTTAATACATTTTTGGTTACTACTGTCAATTAAATATCGACAAATGATTCATATGGCTAGAAAGGAGGTGACTACCGAGTTGCCGACTAATAGAGAAGTATGGAAAAAACCGGCCAAGTGCGTGTCGGATCACGCGTAATGCACACCACGCAAAATGAAAGGTTGGGATGAATTTATCCCAAGCACAAACTTAACATTGTAGTTGAATAAGCAATTATTTAATGGAATTTGTACAAACTTTTTACTTATCCAAGTAGATTTAATGTTAATTTAATAGTAAATTTTCATCTGTTTTCTTAAAAAACTTTAAAACAATTTATATCAAAATTATTAAAATGTATATATATATATATATATATATATATATATATATTTGAGACCCTCACAGTAAGCCCTTTCATTTCATATGTCACACGGTACAGTTTGCAAAACTTAAAAAAGAAAAACTATTTACGTTACACGGAGATCCACTACAATTCTGAGCAAATTGGCTGTGACAGACGGACAAACTGACAGACAGACCGACACACGAGTGACCCTATAAGGGTTCCATTTTTTCTTTGTAAACCCAAATAGATTGGGATAAGGGCAGAAGAATGGTAAAGATGCTGATTCATACATCCATCATTACTCTGACTCATATTATAGCTAGGTCACTATCAGGGTCATATTGACCATTTGACATTCAAACGGCCCGCGATTGTTTAATCGGGAAGCGTATGGCTTCCCGATTAAATATGACGTATAAAACTGCTGACATAGGCAACTGAGTCTGAATGTCGCGCAAAACGCGGCCGCGTGTAAACGCCGTTATATTTCCTCTTCTACTGATTAAATTACTACGGAGTTTTTTCTTCATAATATTTTTCCTTACCTACGAGCTTTTCTTAATAATTACATTTTGACTATAATCCACCACGCGGGCCCAGTAAGGGTTGGTAGATGTCACATATCTTCGAATTTTTGGTTATAGGACATGTCCGTTTCCTCACGATGTTTTCCGGCCGGGAAAGTCGGGGCCGTTCCTTCTGGGCCACCAGTGTTTCCCTGAGAGCAGAGTACACCTGCGAAGTAGGTACAATAGGCCGCACGTCATTCTGGTCGTCAATCTGGTCTCTTATTCTATTGAAACTCCGTACTACGCTAGGCAAACTCAAGGTTAAAGTGTTACAGTGTGAGAGTCAGTGTACAACACTCCCACATTTCGCTAGTTATTTTCAGTTTAATATTATATCGTGCCTTTTATCTTTTTACGGTTCCGTACCCGAAGAGGGCCAAACGGAACCTTATTACTAAGTCTGCGCTGTCCGTCTGTTTGTGAGCGGGCTGTATCTTTTGACCCGTAATAGGTAGACAGTTGAAATTTTCATGGATTGTGTATTTCTATAGTCGCTACAATAGAAAATAATAAAAATAAAATAAAGTAAAAACTAAAACTAAATAAACACGTTTATTGTATGGGGTCCCTCCATACAATAAACGTGTTTATTTAAACTGAAGTATTTTTTTAAATTTGTAGTGTAGTTTTTTTTTTTCTTAATAATAGGGCTCGAATGAATCATATTCCGATCTGCTACTGAGAATTTCCATATGAAAAACCCAAAAACACCGATCGAACTGGGGATCGAAACCAGGACCTCATGCTTAGCAGTCGCGATTGCAACCACTAGACCAACGATACAATATTCCTTATTTTCTTTCTTTTTTATGTATTTATTTTTTCCTTTCTTAGTTTCTTAATTGTATTCTTTTTGTTAACAGGAGAAGAAGGATCTCGGTGAACTGATGTTATCGCTGTGCTACCTTCCCACTGCGGGCCGGCTTACTGTTACCGTCATCAAAGCTAGGAACCTGAAGGCAATGGACATCAATGGATCTTCAGGTAAGTGACAAAGATCAGACTAAAAACAGAGTTGAAATGCGCATTTATTCCTTTATCACCCTAAGGTTGAAGGTCACTTGCACATCATTGTCCGCATCACTACTGCCACAGAATAATAAAGTTACAGTAGTACCTTGAACTAATTACCTACGGCTGTTCGGTAGATAATTCCGCGTCCGTCCGTGCGTAACTGCCGCTCACTCGATTTCGGCCGGTTTCCGGTCAAAATTACGACATTAGTCTCCCAAAACGCTCGCCCGTCACTACTTTATAGGTATGGGGGCGGTCATTATTTACGTGAGGTGATTTTGGGAGTTTTTCGACCCCCTCGCCGCTTCATGAGATGTGAGATTTGGCTCGTAACCTTTTCCCCTAAATCTCACGTCCCCCCTCTAAGTACGTTAATCTGTGCTTGACTGCGTTGGATTTATTTAAATAAACATAATTTGCTTAATAAATTTTATAATACTTATTTTTTATTATAATTACCCAGTTTTACTCACAATTTTTGTTTTTTGCGAAAATAAAAAATTACGTGAGATTCAACTAGACCTCCCCCCTTCCTTAAACGCCTCACGGAATTAATAAACGCCGCCTTTAATATGATTTTATAAATTATATTGCGTTATTGTTGTTGTCCCTATTTTGTGTGACTCAATTATACTAACATGGTTTAAGTAATACCACAGATTTATACAGATGGGACACTCCGCAAAATCATTTAAATAAAAAGGGACTCTTGCTACGACATAATAAAGTGCAATTCAGGTCGCACTATGCTTATTACCTACAGTTGTATCCACGTACAAGTTGTCTCTCTTTCTAACGTGGAACTCTTATACCTTCTGACCGCGGCAGTTCTACTGAATTGACCCAGTGAGATAGGCCCGCCGCGTACTTGTAGCTTCATACCTATACTGCGGAGAGTTCCATCTGTATTAATCTGTAGTAATACTAACAAAATTATGGGTGAAAATGTGCCTGAATTAAAGATGAATAAATAAACAATTATTATTATCATATAACCAAAATGACATAAAGCCAGTTATTACACTGATGAGATGCGTAATAAGTATAACGAGTCAGCTGCACTTTTTACGAAATTCACTTTTTTACATAGGATATTTTTTCTGTTCAATTCTCAATAAAGACTAACTACACCTATTTTTCACAAAGTGATGAAGTTGAAATGGACATAATATCATTAGTCCGTGTATACTTTGGAAAATCGGCACATTCTAATAATAGTACATATTTACAAAAAAAAAAAAGTAGTGTATGTAGTATATCAGTTATCTGGTTTCCATAGTACAAGCTCTGCTTAGTTTGGGACCAGATGACCGTGTGTATAACTCGTTAAAATGTAGGGTACAGCTGAATTTTTCTTCGCGATTTCAGGTTTGGTCCCATAGAAAAAGTTTTTCATAATGATTAGTACAATGACCTTTTTAGAGATTTCGTATATAAATAGATACACCTTATATATGTATATTTTAATTATAGAAATTAATGGATGGCACGATGAGGTTTGCTCATTGAAATGGCGCTATAATGTCGCGGCGGGGTACCTCTAAGTTTAAAGGAATAATTAAATAGCTAAAATAGGGAGATTGCAAACTCATAACGCTCCCAGACTTAACAATTGAACACCCAACGCAACTAGATTTGCAACAATTTGGTCGTACCGAAGCAAATTGGTCGGAAATGCTAGTAAATTAATAAAGGGTCTGATTTAAACGGTACCCCGCCGCGAACTTATAGCACCATTTCAATGAGCAAACCTCATCGTGCCATCCATCAATTTCTATAATTAAAATATACATACTCGTATATAGGTATTACTCGATCGAATTTGATGGCCGGCCAGTAGTGACAGCATTCTAAAAACAGTGACAGAGAGTTTTAATTCTCTCTTTTTGAGGCATCTTGTGGAGAGGACAGCCAAGTGAGTGAACTTGGACTTAGTAATCTTCTGTGCGAAATGTTTCTTATACAGGGTGATTTTTAAAACATGCGACAAAATTTAAGGGGGTGTTCTACCCATCAATATGAACAACTTTTACTATGGGACCAACTCGGAATTCGCAAAAAAATTTCGACCTTTTTATACAAAATGGTCCAATCGGGTATGTGCTTTTACATGGGAAGGTAATTTTTTTTTTTGCGAATTCTTAGTTGGTCCCATAGTAAAAGTTGTTCATATTGTTGGGTAGAACATCCCCTTAAATTTTGTCGCATGTTTTAAAAATCACCCTGTATATGTAGGTTACCTCTAATAATAATATTAATTACTAACACTAGCTATGGTATTACTAACATCATGGATTTTTGTTGTCCGAGTAAGTCAATGATTCGATTTGATTTGATTGTAGCTAGCATCATCACCAGGCCTTTTAATCCCAATAGTACGTACGTTCCCGTGGGATATTTTACGATATCCACGCGGGCGAAGCTGCGGGCAATTTGATGGCTCACCGTTAGGTATTATTTTTTACTTTTTAAATGTTTTTTACGTTGGGGATTTTTTTAATTTGATATTTTAATTTTATTCTTCATTTTATTCTATTCTATTTTTAAACTTAGTTACAAAAGAAGTTGTGATAAGTACATTTTTTTTTTCTAAATCATCTTTGATCTTAGTTGCAATAGTTACTTACCAGCCTTACCTGTATTCTGGTGCGCTTTCAGCGAGCTCGAGTCCTGTTTGCCAGTCGTAATTTCTGTTTTTTTTTCACATACTTTTCAGTCGAAAAACACGTTTTTTATGTATGTTCCCCGATTACTCGAAGATGGCTGGACCGATTTGATTTTTTTTTCTTTTGTTTAAAAGGGTATACTTTCCAGGTTCTTTGACTTGATGATCATGGGACCGATCATCAAGTCAGGATCTGATGATGGGATCCTGGAGAAATCGAGGGAACTCTTCAAATTTTATAGGCACACTTGAAGCGATTTGGGTAGTTTTGGGAAGAGTTCGTTCTCGAAGTGGTCCCATTTCAATTTGGTCAAGATCTGATGAAGAACTTCGGAGATAGGTAACGTAACTACTCAATAAATGATAGCAAATGGCCCGGGATTGCTGAAATCTCATGTCTGTCTATTGTTTCCACCAGTTCGTAACATAACATCACGTCGGTACGCTATGAAGGGGTAAGCACAAGTGAACCACTAAAAAGTGAAAAATAAAAACTTTTTAACAAAAAATAAAACCGACTTCCAAATCAAAACACTACAAAGTGAAAAATAACTTTAATTTCGGAAGTCGGTGGCAAAAAACGAAAATACAAAACCAAAGACACCGACTACCGAGATTAAAGTTATTTTTCACTTTGTAGTGTTTTGATTTGGAAGTCGGTTTTATTGTTTGTTAAAAAGGTTTTTTTAACCATTGTACAAGGATGTGCAACCCTGTATTTAGACGAGGCCAAACTTGCATGCAATAATCGCATTGCAATTTTATTGTCTTGGTGTAAGTCGCATGCAATTTTATTGCAAAACTTGCATTCAATTATTGTATGCCATTTTATGGAATCGCATTCGTGTAAACACTTGCATGCAATTCTTGGCAATGGTAATAAAATTGAATGTGCTTTATGGCATGCGATTATTGCTCTTGAACGTTCAAGAATCTTGCAGCGTGTGAACGGAGCTTAATACTGACGAAAACAGATGACGGCGCCGAAGTAATGTCGCTAACAGTACATTTCCTATGGCCGAATAATCTCGTTTCTCGTTGACGTCCCGTTCCTGGTACGAAGGACAAACAGTGTTAGACTATAAGAAAGATGACGTCTTTTTTTTGCGACCTTTAAAGCATCTAGCCGAAATTACCGAAGATGGGAAGTGTCTGGCAGTATTGATTATTAATTATTAACAATATTCTGTAAAACATACATACAAATCAGCCGTCAGACTTTAAGAAAAATTTGTAATATTTTCACGTAACTTTAGTAGGTACCTACCTTATACCTGTAAATTCGCGTCGGTCCAAGCTAGCAGGTATGCGTACGTTCAAAATAGATACTAACACTACTCTATCCCATACATTTTGAAAAAAAAGTAAGGTTCGAGGGCCCTGGGGTTTTGGACCATTATACAAGGTGTAACTTACCTAAATAACACACAACCTCTTAAGGGGTCATTGTACTCATCATTATGAACCACGAAAAAAGATCAGCAAAAAAAATCGCTAAAAAAAATCAGCTGTACAGTACATTTATGTTCGCATAATTCGTCAAAATGTACTGAACAGCAGATTTTTTGTGATTTCAGGTTTGGTCCCACAGTAAAAGTTGTTCATAATGGTGAGTACAATGACCCCTTAAGAGGTTGTGCGTTATTTAAGTTACGTCTTGTATATAAGTATAGATAATTATAATAATTTCATGTCCTTTCTCACGTCCATCACCATCAAGTCATGTCTTTCACATGGCCTTTATACACAAAGACTTAGTTACGACTTCCAAACTACTAATCTGATTGCGACACGCCCAAGTATTTGCTAATAATTAGGTTTCCCCTAAAATGGATTAACTGAAACAATACCTAAGTGGACTAGGTCTAATTCCGTTAGCGAAAATAATATCATTGTACCGCATTGTCGTTTCTACACTGATCGTCCTTGGGAACGGAAAGTACCTACAAGCAATTAGGGCCCATCCACACGCACCACACCACGCCACATCGTAACGACAAAATGTGGGCAAGCAATGGTCATGTGTGAACAGAGTCGCTGCAACGTTTTGCAATTGCATTGTCGCTAGTAGTTGTGATGTGGTTACGTTGTGGCTAGTGTTTGTAGATAGATCGATTCCGGCTGTGATAGTGTCGTCGCGTTGGGGTTGCGTTGTGGCTGCGACGTCGTTGCCTTAATGTGCATGGTCAGTATCGCCCACACGGTTGATTTTGACGGCCAAATGTGGTCCGTGTGAATAGATTAGTCGTTTTCATACAAATTAGCGCCCGTCCATGTGGTGTCGTCGTGTTGCGGTTGTGGTACGTGTGATCGGGCCCTTACTTAAGGTGAGTATAGTCGTCGACCCGCAGTGCTATTCTGTACAAATCTCACCGTGAAGACTTAGGTGAGGTGAGCGTGGAGTGAGCTGTCAATAGTGTCAATCGCTAGCATCAGGTGGAATGACAACTCTCTTCAAGCTCACTTCACCTACGTTTTCACGGTGAGATTTGTACAGAATAGACCGGCAGTAGTCCCATACAGTCGTCGCACGGACCCGCTAGCGAATATTTCTAAATTGCCGCTGTTAAAGGTGGTTTTGTAAAAATTAATGATTATTAAAAAAAAAATGCGCAGTTGTGAGATAAGTGATTTACTAATATCGCTAAGCCGTGAAAATATCACTTGTACTTTAGAAGCAGTAGCGAATTTAAAGTTGACAACAACCTATTTTCATTCAATATTTTTTTAGCATAGTATTTAATGTTGCTTTTAAATGCAATTTTTAAATGCTCAGATTGAAGTATACATAACAAAGTTTCATATATATTTTTTTTGGAATTTTCTATAGGCTCTTATTTTAAAAGCATTAGGCTCCAAAAACGAACGTTTCACGACTACACTAGCCTTAATATGAGAGCCTTAGCACACCTCCGATGCGAAACCGCGAAACCGGATAGCGAAACTTCATGCAAGTAAGTTGAATTGAACAACTGTGGTTTCGCTGCGGAGGTTTGCTAAGTCCCTAAATATCATAGTTTCATATTTAGTAGTTTATGTCATAGTTTTTTTGTCAAAGTACGAACTCGTTCTGAATAACGCCTCGTTCTCAGGGATTAGGCAGTTAGGAAATTCTGGCCTCATCTAATTATAAAATATTGACCAAAAAAATTACGCAGAAAAAAAAAACAATTATTATTATTATTATTATTATTTATTTACTTCGAACACATGATTCATATTGTTGTTAGTACCACTTATAAAACTACGTTAGTAACATTCTAAACAAAACAAAACTAAAATGAAATATAAAAACATTAATTCATATACCTATAACTATAACTATGCCCCCTTCCCGCTGCACCCGACCCGCAGCTGTGCACACGGGTCCAGTACCCCAGGAACGGGCAATCTGGCTTATTCGATATCACCTTCAGTATGCTGTTGGTGCTCGCTCGAATCCTGCGCATCAGGGATGCGGTTCTTTTTCGCATAATAGCATGAAAGCCATCTGCCTCTGCTTCCGCAAACATCCCCGATGCGCTACAGAACCGCGGGAGCCCCAACAGCACCCTAAAGGCGTTATTGTACTGAACGCGAAGAACGTTGTAGGCCCTCAGCGTATGTCTAACCCACAGGCTGCACGTGTAGAAAGACTGGCAAAACGCCTTGAACAGAGTAAGTTTCACTTCTCTCGTACATCGTGCAAACCTACGGGCCAGCATATTACATCGGACCGACAACGCTCTTCGCTCCCTTTCAATATCACTGTCATCATTCAGGTCCTCATTTACTATGTGGCCAAGGTACTTAAAATGCGACACTCTATTTAGCGGTACACCATACAGAAATACCGGAGGAACTGTATTAGGCTTCTTAGTACCAACCCTAAACACCACAAGCTCACTCTTCCGTACATTGTACAACAAACCATGAGACGTGGCGTATTTCTCACATATCTCCAGCATCCGTCTGAGTCCATCAATCGAGGGACTCAGCAGCACCATATCATCTGCATAACTTATACTATTAATAACCTTACCATCAATAGAGCATCCGATACCAGTGCTGCTGAGCTCCTCGATCAAGTTATTGACGTATAGATTAAAGAGCGCCGGGGAAGTCAAACCACCCTGTCTCACCCCACACTCCAATCCATACGCCCCAGAAAAAGAACCCGCCCATCTGACCTGGTTGACTTGGTGATCATACCAGTAGTCTAAGAGCTTAATAAGCTCATTAGGAAGACCTTGCTCACGCAATTTCGACCATAGGATATTATAGTCAACCAGGTCAAACGCCTTGGAGAGATCCAAGAAAGCAGCATACACAGGTGTGTTTCTATCAGTATAGTACCTGACCGTGTGCTTGAGCGCCAGTATAGCACTTTCCGTGGACAGTCCAGCTCTAAAACCGAATTAATAAATAATATTGTTCCATTATCCAAAATATTATTGTTCCATTTTGGTGAATCTTAAGGTTTCTGTGTCTTTGTAAACACTGTGTTTGACACCAGCGTTGGATGTGTTCTTCGTGGTCCTGTTTCTCTTTATTTAGGCTGTGATGGCAAAGTCACTAGAGGTCAAAGAATTTTGTCTCTTGCGACTACAAATTTTTGACAAAACAGTCTAAAACAAAAAATAATAATGTAAATTCTTCCACTACAATCGATGACAGGACTACCAATGCCTATCCAAAATTCACATTTCTCCCACATATATAAACATATTTGCCCCTCATCCACACATATAACAATAAAATAAATAATAAAAACAGGAGCACCTCCACCACGTACCGAGAGATGGCAATTTAAAAAGTTGTATCGGAAAACGACGGTACCAGAATACTAATACTACCTCAGGCTATCGGTATCGGTATCGGCATTTGGGACGAACGGTCCACTGATGAACTTTCCAATAAAGTGAAGGAATTAGAAAAAAGTACGAGGAATTTTATTTTCCGAGCGCGAGGTGAAATGGAATTTTATAAAGTGAAATGCACCGGGCGATTATCTGTTATAGATTAATATGGCATTAGGAGTATTGACGTCAATGACGATTTAATCTTTTTCGTATTTTATTTCTTCGTCGTTCCTTAACCGACTTCAAAAAGGAGGAGGGCTCAGTTCGTAGGAATGTTTTTTTTTTAGGGTTCCTTACCTCAAAAGGAATAAAACGGGACCCTCATAGGATCACTCGTGTGTCTGTCTATCAGTCTGTCTGTCCGTCTGTCACAGACAACTTGTTCCGAATCTAATGGACCTATTAAGTTAAAATTTGGTACCTACACGTATGAATTTCTATGACCCAAACACGGGCGTGTAACGTAAATAAATGAATTTTGAAAAATACACAGAAAATTCAATTAAATTCAATTCAATTTATTTGTGAACATAGGTTACAATAGATATTACAGTCATATTATATTATCTCTATGTCCTACCACTTGATGGTGTACGAATAATAATAAAATAATAATAATAATATCAATAATTAATCTGATTACAATTAAAATAGCAGGAAATGTCAGATAAAAGCATTACATTACATAATAAGAGTATTAGTCAACATATATTTATATAGTCCCATTATTGTATCTTAATCACAACCATACTAAAACTAAAATATTAAATTCGGTCATTAATAGAGTAATATGTCTTCTCAATCAGAAATAGAAATAACCTCTTTTTAAATTCATTAAAATTATCTGCTAATTTTATACACTTTGGTAGTCTGCCTTTGGAGCCATTGTGAATATGCTTTTCTGAAACAATGCAATTTTGTGACGAACCAAATGTAGCATATCGGCTCTGCGCAGACTACTTACTTGTGTAAACTTAGACAGGTTGCGTCTGACAAAAAGGGTAGTTTTTTAAGTGTACATGGACGGTAAAGTTAATATTGTTAAGTTTTTAAAATGAGGTTTACAACTGTCGGTCTTTTGTAGATTACAGATGGCTCGGATACACCGTTTTTGTGCGATAAATGCAGTTTCTTTTCCAGTTGCATTACCCCAAAAAATTATACCATACAATTAACTAGCCCATGATACGCGGTTAGTAATGATGATTCACCTACAGTTCTCCTTAACATGTTAAAATAGTACTATAGATTACAGTAAAACTTATAAGAAGTATATAGTCTTAAAATAACATGGCAAATCTCTCAGCTTTGTGCGTACAAACTTGCAGTTGCAGTTGGAATTTATGAGAGAACACGTTTTTCAAATATAATCTTAAGTTTGTTCTTGGGATATATTCATCCCAACTACGGAAACCTTCATTGTGCGTGCTTCGACACGCACTTGGTCGGTTTTTTTATATTCTCCTATTACTCGAAGATGGCTGGACCAAGACACGGAATTCCGAAATCAAAGTTATTTTTCACTGTGTAGTGTTTTTTTGGAAGTCGGTTTTTGTTTTTTGGCTCAAAATCTTTCAAAAAGCAAGTAAACGTTTCTTAGATTCAGCTACTACTCAGACTCAGCAGCTACTCGATACACACCATTACGCATATCTCGCACACGACGCCCTAAACACGCTCAGTTAGACAAAGACGAAGACATGCTCTCTTCCAAGAGAGCATGAAGTTAGTTCGTAAGACAATAAACACTAAACACGACAGATGTCCTAATTTCCATACTCGCCGCGACTTAGAGTAGTACGTCAATCCCTCCGTCCCTTGATCCCGCCCGCCCGCGCGGAGCAAGTAGCTATAAACGTCCCTAATAATAATAACATATCGATTCAACAAGTCTCCACTTGCTCAGTAGTCAGTAGCGCCCTAAGCCTAGGTTCAAGTCCCACTATGAGACGCTCTTAGCGGTGCTACTAATTTTATTTTTTAACCCGGCAAGGGCCACCCTTCAGACACTGCCAACGCTCGATTAAGCAGTAAAGGATCCCGGAGCCAACTGCAATAGCTCAGTATTAAAAAAATCTTGTAAAGTCAGGGTTTGTTCCTTACGACATTTGAAATTTCCACCGTCTGTCGATATGGAAACAAAAATAATTATTGGACTATGTGTTTGGGTGACTACGATGGATTGATTACCTAGAACTATGGAAGGACTGCCTGACCAATGTTTTATATAATTATATACGTATACAATACACGGATGAAATGGCAGCGGGTGACTTGCACACTCAATAATGGGCATCCGGAATCGGTCGCTAGCACTTAGTGACGTAGCGATAAAGGGGCAACATATCCTGAGGTGCCTGACGAGTGGAGAGGTATTCCACGAGTATTAGAAAAATCCCAGAGGCCGGAAGTAGGCCAAGATTTTAAACTTCTGCATTTTTTTTGTTTGCTCTTGCGAATCTCTACTCAAGCCGGCCAATAAAGGCAAGAATGAGGTGGGAGCTCTGTTCCTCGTCAGTGTTCAATCCAGCCGGTCAATAAAGGCAAGCCAGAGATGCGGAACAAGACTTCTCCCTGGAGATAGAATCCGTGGGGTCACTACTGCCTAACAGCTCGCCACATGTTGCCCTGTTTCGGCAAAGTAAACTCTACCGGTGCAAACCTAGAGTTTAGGAGCGCGTGAGCCCCACCACGACGACGTCAACTTAGAGATACGACGGTAAAAATAACTAATGATTCGTATACCTTTAGTTTCTTTACATACTTAACACGAGGCACTTCATTATTCATCAAACGAAAAGGTTGATTAACTGAAAACTAATTAGGTACCTACTCAATTAAGAACTTATATTAATGATATAATGAATAAGACGAAAGGACTAATTTGTCATTTGTTCCATGTCCTCCACACGCGGTAGTACCGACGATCTGTCAAACTTGAGAATGGAAAGTGGATAATTAGTGAGAAAAACTTTCTGGCGCCAACTGGGACTTTGTTCGTCTGCTATTTAGTTTGAAATGTAGGTCTTTGTGATGTTCTTCAGCAACTTTTGGTCCTATTGTATTATTTTAGAACGAGAAATGAAACCTATTTAAGACAAGACCTTTTAAGGACGGTTTATATTACTCAAAAAAAAAGTCCATATTAATATATTAATTCTAACTAAATGCGAAAGAGAGTTTGTTCATTTGTTACGCTTTCACGCTAAAACAGTTGATCGGATTTGGATGAAATTGGCCATATAGGTTGACAGGGATTCAACCGTTAAGGTCATGTGGATTTTCTATGAAGTATGGTACACAGGTAAACCGTGACCTTAGTAAGGACATAGCCCGTGATAAAATGTCCGACCAATACGCGGGCGAAGCCGCGGGCAAAATATAGTAAAATAAAATTGCACTTCAAGCTTAAATACATATTAACCCTTTCCCTGTCCCATGATCCATGTAGATTCAAGTTAATTATTTAACTATTATGTCTACTTTGTAGGAGAACAGTGGTGGCCCAGTGGTAACGGCCGCGACTTACGAGTTTTAGGTCGTAGGTTCGAACTCAGACAGGTGCTTTACTTTGTGTAAATAATTTCATCACCACTGCTCTCAAAACGGTGAAGGAAAACATCCTGAGATGATAATATCCTGGAACATTTCACTCACTTTCATCTGATCTCAAACTAAGCAGAGCTTGTACTATGGAAACCAAATAACTGATAAACTACATACACTACTTTTTTTTGTAAATACAAACTTATATAGGTAGATAATTACACCCAGACTCAGAACAAACAGACATGTTCATGCACACAAATGTTTGCCCTGGATGGGAATCGAACTCACGACCTGCCACATGATAGGCGGTATCTTAACCAACCACGCCAACGAGCCTGTCAATGTCAAAATGATGATGCTATGGTATGTCTCTTTGTGGACAGTGAAAGTGTTAACATAGTGCGATATCGACAATAACATTTTTCGTAAAAAAATACATTATTCTTTTGTTGACCTAGAATCTAAACCCACAAAGCTGCTCGGTATACTGATTACCATTTCATGTAAATACTGAAAGCCAATTACAGGAAATGTGATAAAATACTTGCAAGTAAAGGAAATTTTTTTAAATTTTTTAAACAAATTTTTCTATTACCAGCTCTTGGAGACTATCGATATTTCTAACATTTTTGTTTGGTTTCAGCAAGACTTTAATGTTTTAAAATCTCATTTCGAAAGATGGTTGACAAGACAGTGCGCTCAACAGAATCAAAACAGCATTTCTGTCAGTTGTAACCAGAACAGTTTTGTCTTTCCAAAAAATTAAGGGTTTTTTGGGGTTATTCCACATATTCCCATTGACAATCCCCATCAATGGGAATTTGTGGAATAACCCGTTTTTTTGCGACTGTATGCACCGTAATTGTTTTTATAATGCAAAAGTCTGTCTAAAGACAGTCTTGACTCAACTAAGAAAACCTACTTGTCACTATCACACACCTTAAGTACAATGATATTTCATCTCATACATACCCAAGGATAATGCCGCCACTTAAGGCGATGATTAGACTTTAAGACTTTTAATTATTTTAAACTGAAAATCACGTATAAACGAGCAGAGTTAATGATTTGAAAAAAATATATGTTAAATTAGAGCATTTTATTAATAACTTAAGGGGACTACATGGCCTAAAGCGCGGTCACTGTCGGACTGCATAGAAAAGAAAGAGAAGCGCGATGACACAACGCTGGTAATTTATTGCAAAATATGAAGCCATTGTCGATTTACAAAAAATCTAGTGATTAGACTAAAAAATTAAAACACTGTCACGTTAATATGTTGCTTGTAGAATAATCTGAAAATAAAATCTGGATGATTATATGATCTTCGTGATTTTTTTCTATCGTGTCAAATTAATTGTATTATGTTTTCAACACACTATCTAACTAGCATATATCCTGAAGAATATCATATATTTTTCTAATTTGGTTTACTGCAGTAGATCATATACTTTTAGGCATTATAAAACTTGCGTTATTTGCGTTTAGGTCCTGTAGTCTCCTTAATCTATAAATATTTTAAATTATATGACAATTTGAACAACACGGATCCTCACATGACGTCATAAAATCAAACAATCGGCAACCATTTCCGGAAGTGGTTAAGGACCAACGTGACTAGATTACCAAAGATTCCCGATTTTTGCTGAATCTTTCCGAAATGGGCTGAATCCGCCTACTAAAGAAAACGAAGGACAAAGTAATAATCAACTGACTTTTTGCCTATAAAATCTGGTCTATTAAGAAAAGTTGGTGTATAAATGTGATTACATATTGGATTCTATTTCTGGCTTGATGAGTGGGATTTTCTAATTAGAAGGTTATGTAAGTCTTGTCTTGATTTGGTCCCAGATTTTCCGTGCAGGTTAGTAAAGGGTTAGCGGAACAGAGTTATTTTTGTGTGGGTGGCCAATCGACCTTAATTTGACATTTTATATGTGGTTAATTTGGCGTCTTGGTTTCTGCTTATTTAACCAAAAGGTAGATTCCGGCTGTCTTTTTAAGGTTCCGTACCAAAATGGTAAAAAAGAACCCTTAGGGTGCGACTCAGTCTGTCTGTCTTTCTGTCTGTCACAGATGGATATCTCAAGAACTACCAATACTATCAACTTGAATTTTGGAATAGTTTTAGATGACGTTTGTCCAACTATGTTGCAAATAAGAAAGAAATAAAAAAAAATTGCAACAGGGACTGAAACGGGGTCTTAAAAATTCGAAGTGGGTCTACTAGGGCACGTGAGGTATCATATGAAAGGACGCTGTTTGCACATTCTCAAACATTTTTTTCTTTTTTTGGCCCGCATAGTTTTCGACTTTTGAAAAATGTAAAAAAAATACCGTTCCCCCCGATCTCCGAAGTTTGCCTAGAGAACAATCTTAAATTATTCTGTGTGATATAAGCTTATGTAAAGATTACAGAAAAAATAAAACGATGTCTCTGAATAGCACACTTTTTTATATATGATGGTACGGAACCCTCGGTGCGCGAGTCCGACTCGTTTAAATTGAAACGTAATTTAGTTAAGCTGCTTTTAATGTTGGTCAAAATGATGCTGCTTTATATGTATTTATGTAGGGAGGTAGGATATTTATTAAAAACCGAATTACATTCATCTTCTTAGCACATCGATGCCTAAAAGTTGAAACATGTTTGGCTCAAAATTCAGTTGTGCGCACTCCGCTCACTGACGCAGTCATTAAATCATTAATTTCACACATTCAATTCTAGTAACTTATGTATTTTTCATTAATGAAATCATTTCTGCCAAATGAATACAAAAGGAGATTGCCCCCTACATACACAATCGAACAAATTTTACCTCTTGTGGTGGGACAGTTAAAATATCCATAGAACAATGCGACTATCGTTTATTTTATAAGAGTTTTACACATTAACACATAACAAGCATTCAGTTCTAAGTAATAACTGTGGCAGGTAACGATTTTAAACACAAAGTGACCGTATGCGACAGCGGTGCGGGCCGGACTACTGATGTACTGTAGAGATGCGCGCGCGGTTCGGCGGCGTGGCGCGGGAAAAACGTTCCGTTATTACGCTCGCCTTAGAAAGCGCGCCAACCTAGTCTATGCCTTCCTACACTCTTTTAATATTAGAATAGATGTCCCATGTAAACAATTTCTTGAATACACTGGAGCACCATCCATTTACTTAAGTGCAAAAGTATGTTACAATGTTTTATTTAATGTTCTTGATTGCGACACACGTCAGTGAAAAAGTTTGAATGTTTTCAATTAAGAGGATTGTGAAACGCCAATACGCGACGCGATTTTTGGAGGCAATTACCTACATTTCATACAATTATTTACATAAATATTGTTTCGGGCGATAACGTTTTTACTTCTCTATTTACCTTTACAAAATGAGATAACTTTGATCTCATTACATTCAGTATACTTTAATCTAGGTCTGTACGTTTTTCGTTTTTAGTAATTCAATTTAATTTAATTAAAAAAAATAAAAATGCTCGAGGATGTTTTTATGTCAAAAATATAGATATTTAGATGCTAATAACTTATATTGTATACAATATTTCTTTATAACGTACGGACCTAGTTTTTCATTATACCTACAACATTTCCAAAAATTATGAGAATTAGATTATGTTTACGGGGAGAAAAACGTTATCTCTTTTTGTATGAAAATTTACAGCTTCACAATCCTCTTAAGTTACCTTCTGCATTATGTAAATTCTAACTCTGACTTTCTGGAATCCACTTAAACATTTCAACTGAAGTGACCAAATTGTAACCGAATACGTATTCAAATAAATAGCCAAAAAAAGAAATGAGTGACCAAATTGTTTTCACATACATATAGGTAGAAGCAACAAGATTAATTTTATTATTATTTTATTTATTTATTTAGTTTATTTACAAAGGCACCAGGTCCCAAAAAACAAAGCACAAAGACATAACAAAACATAAAAATCTTCGCTACATAACATAATGTACCAAGGATTTTGTAATATCTTGATTTAAAAGAGGGTCCATGGAGTTTCTTGTCCGTTCTTTTCCATTATACAGAGTGTAAGTGTAAACAGTGTCAACCTTTTAAGAGGTCATTGTACACATCATTATTAACAACTTTTACTATGGGACCATTACTACTATACTATGGGTTTATTACATTTTGAGGAAATTTGCGAACTTAAAGGTAACTGAACAGCTGACTTTTTCGCGATTTCAGGTTTGGTTCCATAGTAAAAGTTGTTCATAATGATGAGTACAATGACCCCTTAAAAGTTTGCCACTGTTTACACTCACACCCTGTAGAGATCTGCGTTTTGGAATGGGCAACTAACTGACCGACTCCTTGAACTCCTCCTCATAAAAGTGCCTTCAAATGGTTTAATTGACAAAAATGCTTCCAATTTTCTTTATATTCTGAAATTGCCTACGTAATCCTTCGCCATTTCTTCTCAGGGGTAGTGAGATAGAAAATGTCGACTCTATCTAGCTTTTTTTTTACTTAATCAATCTGCCTAGCCTTTTCCCAACTATGTTGGGGTCGGCTTCCAGTCTAACCGGATACCAGTATTTTACATGGAGCGACTACCTATATGACCTCCACAACCCAGTTACTGGGTAATATGATACCCATTAGTAAGACTGGTTGTCAGACTTTCGGGCTTCTGACGACCCGTAACGACTGCCAAAGATCCACGAAGGACAGCCGGGACGGAACGGCTTTACGTGCTTTCCGAGGCACGGAGGAGTCTCGGTATGAAAAGATGGTCACCCATCCATGGACCAACCCCAGCAAGCATAGCTTAACTTGATGGATCGACACATGCGGCTGCTATTACATAGCCACGAGCTCCTTTTTTCTTAATATGACGTGTAAAAGGGATTCTTATATCCTATTTAGGAACTGGTGCCGATTCTGTTGTCGATTCTGTTGTGCACAAACTAAACTTAATTTAGGCTATTGCTAACTTTTTCTTTCTAATAAAACAAGAAAGAGACGGACATAAATAAGAGCTGTCAAATTTAGTTTGCACTAATATTTCCATACAAATTCAGACGACACGTCGACTAAAAACACGGTGAAGCGCAAGGCGTAAACTAGTTTGACGTCTCTAACTTAGTTCATAGCTATAGCCGTCCTTTTCTCACGCTGCCTGTTAGTAAAAGATAGCGATTCTCTAATTTTAGTTTAGTTATTGAACAAGGGAATCAGTACCACTATCTCATTTCATTTAATTTCATTTCAATCGAATTCACCCACACTCGATTCGATAAAATATAACACACAAACCAACAGACATATTAGTTTGTATCAAAAGACAGGTTGTGTTCATATTATACAGGTATCCAGAGGGTTCTCTTTAAATTCAAACCCGTAGGCGTTAAACGGATGTTAAAGAATTGTATTGGAAGACATTTGTTTGACTTTTATGTAACAGCAGATATTGTAGACTGATGAAGGATTTTTCAATTTTCTTTAGAATTTAACTTTTGCTGTGTCATGATTTGAAAAGAAATAAGGGATGAATGTTTGTTAGGAAATGTTTAGTTATTTTCTTGACAATGTCTAATGGTATATTATACTTTAACAACAATGAATACTTTAGCTTTTTCTTCTATCCAAATATATAAAATGAAGTGTAATGTCCAAATAACAGTTTTTTTTAATAAACGCCTTGCAAGGCAGCACATAGTGACACAATATATATATTTTTTTTTAATTTAATAACTTCATTATACCTATATGTCACAAATAAATAAATTTGAATTTGAAACTACGTACGTATATAGACGGTACTAATACAAAAAAAAAAAACAATTTTTAAAATTTTTGTTTGTCTGTCTGTTTGTTTGTTCCTGCTCATCTGCGAAACGGCAGGACTGATTTTGACGGAAATTTCAATGGCAGATAGCTGATGTTATATCGAGTAACTTAGACTACTTTTATTTTAGAAAAAAAAAATAGGGTTCTGCGCAAAAAAAATTAAACCCATGAAATTGTGAACAAAATCCGATTCAATTCAATTTATTTGTGAACATAGGTTACAATAGTTGTTACAGTCAAGTATTTTATGTTCTCTATGTCCTACATAGGCAACAGCTAGTGCTACTTGAATACGAATAAATCTGTCCGAGGGAATTACTACCGCCATTCCTATTTCTGTTGCCAAGCAGCGATGTTGTGTTCGGGTATGAATGCAGAGATCGGAATACGTAGAGCATAAATACTTAAACTTCGAGGAAAGAAGTACCAAGAGTGGATATAAAATCCCAAAATCATATACATGACATACATGACGATTAAATCTTGGGATTTAAGGAATTCCGAATTATTTATTATTTACTATAAATATTTAATTTGTTACGAATATATTCAAAGTCAAATAAATAATTCCCATTTTTTTTTTGGGATTTAGAAATTGCGAATTATTTATTATTTTATTATAAATATTTAATTTGTTACAAATGTATTCAAAGTACAATAAATAATTCACAATTTCTTAAATCCCGACATTTAATCGTCATGTTTATCAATCCGGGAAATTATAGGAGGTATTATCCACTCTTGTTACTTCTTTCCTCGAAGTATAGGTATTTATGCTCTACCTATTCCGAACTCTGGCAAGTACAGACTTGTGTAAAGTGAGCCTCCTGGGCTTTGGTACTCAATGACATAAAACCGGCTAAGTGCGAGTCGCAGTCGCACGTTCCGTACAACATAATTATTTACAAAAACACTTTAGTTTAAAAAAAAAAACACGTTTCTTATATTGTATTTTTTGGAACGTTGAGTTTTTTAACGCGGCTTGCAGTAGGAGTAAACTGGTAGAAATCGTCACGTAGCGAAAGAGCGTTGTACCCGAAAAAGTCAGTTTTAAGTGAGAAAAGTTATAATATTATTAAAAAACAAAAAAGTTTTGACACTTGAAACTTGAGACCACACTATATGGCTCTGTATACATAATATACAGCGAAAAGAACTTCGTTCCAAGCGGGTGCCCATGACCTCTCTCGACTTTTTTATTATTTGTTGTTGTAGCGGCAATAGAAATACACAATCTGTGAACATTTATAAAGAAAGAAAGAAAGAAAAAATGTTTATTCTGCACAAACAAAACGCACATTACAAAAAAAAAAATACAAGACATAAATAATAAAAAAGTAATACACACATGCAAAGCAGGCAAAAGCCTCGTATTCAAGCAGTCTATAAGTTGACATTTTTTGGCATTACTTGATGTCATGGCCAGGGACCAAAGACAATTTACATTGCGTCTGTGTTGCACCACAGGCGAATGACAACAAACATTTCAACTGTCTACCTATTACGGTTCATGTGATACAGCCCGCTGACAGACAGGCCGACGCACTGCGGAGGAATATGGTTCCGTTTCCCTTCGGATACGGAAATGACTAGTTATGGGCACTGTATACTTATCTATTCGCACTTCTTGTATATAAGGACGGCAAAGCACTTATTTTACGATTAATTATTTTTCTGTTTTACAATATCATAAGAACATTCCATCTTTCGCCTAGCCTTTTCCCAACTATTTTGAGGTCAGCTTCCTGTCTAACTGGATGCAGCTAAATATTATTTTTTAGATAGATTAGATTAAGTTTTACATGGAGCAACTGCCTATCTGACCTCTACAACCCAGTTACTGGATAATACGATACCCATTGGTAAGACTGGTTGCCAGACTTTCGGGTTTCTGACGACCTGTAATAACCCTCAAAGATCTAAAAATGACAGCTAGGACCAACGGCTTAGCGTGCTTTCCGAGGCACGGAAGTCACGGAATGTAAAGATGGTCACCCATCCACGGACCGACCGCAGCAAGCGTAGCTTAACCTGATCGACCAACCCGTGCGGTTGTTATTACTTAGCCGCGACCTAAAGATATATTTAATGCTGAAACTGGTCTAAATTTGTATGGCTGTCGGCACTCGGCTTGAAAATGTGTGGGCTAAAGTAATTTACATACAATTTGAGTCAAGGCCTTGGATTTGTGCCCAAGAATGGGTTATTTTTGATGTCCCAATTTTATCCTCGTGTAGACTTTCATTGGATGTAAAAGAATTATAGGATTATATGAGATGTAACAGCTGTTTATAGGATTTTCCGAAATGGTTGGTCCTATTTTTAGTATTCTTAGAATTACTTGGAGGGAAGTGGAATAATTACGAGTATATTGATGTTTAATTACTGGATCAGGCTGATGATATAACTCCATTGGCAGATTTTTTTTTAGCATAAAATAAAACTGTCATCCAAATCAAAACACTACAAAGTGAAAAATAACTTTAATTTCGGCAGTCGGTGTCTTTGGTTTTGTATTTTCGTTTTTTGCCACAGATTACCGAAATTAAAGTTATTTTTCACTTTGTAGTGTTTTGATTTTGAAGTCGGTTTTATTTTTTGCTAAACAGTTTTTATTTTTCACTTTTTAGTTGTGGTACCTACCCCACACAAATTCGAATACCACTACCTGCTATGTATATAACAGTGATAGGAAAATATTAAAATATCATCCACATAAACTAAGTGGGAAAAATACCAAGCTAACTCAAAAACTACCCAAGCAAAGTTAATAAAATTTATATTGGACCACCTAGAAAGTATGCCCTTTCAAACAAAAAAAAAAAAGAATTTCCTAAATCGGTCCATCCGTCTTTGAATAATCGCGTAACAAACATACAAAAAAACATAGAGACGAATGGAGAACCTCCTCGTTTTGAAGTCAGTTAAAAAAAAAACATTAATT
This sequence comes from Dicycla oo, assembly GCA_948252095.1. NCBI lineage: Eukaryota > Metazoa > Arthropoda > Insecta > Lepidoptera > Noctuidae > Dicycla > Dicycla oo. The sequence continues at coordinate 23,325,681 of OX411716.1, forward strand.
TGCTTAAACTAGAAATAGTTTTCCGCTCTAGTTATAAGTAGAATTATTTAAAAAAAAAAAAACTTAACAAGACTACAAGTGCGCAAATAATGACAGTAAAAAAAGTAAAACTAAATAGGACTTGAACCGTAAAAAACGAAAAGATCCCAATATCCTTGCCTTTTTATCCCTTTTAGTATTCCATAGAAATTCGAAACATACATTAGGCAAAGGCACGCTTAGCTTGTCTTTTGTATTCAAGACCGGTCTTGCAATAGGAAAGATGTGTTTTCCTAGGATTTTCCTCATAAGGATAGGGAAAATGGAGCAGATGGTTAACAGTTGCCTTCTATTATGATCTTTAAGAACTTTAATCATTCTGGATCAAAGTCTTAAACTAGTATATTACTACCACGGCCTGGAAAAGGGGCATTGATGGACGAACTTGAAAATATGTGGCGAGACAAAGCCGAGGCACACATACGTTCGTCCATCAATGCCTGGTTCGGACAAGGCTTGAATAGTACTTTTCTCAAATAATTTATTTTATTTTATTTTATTTTATTGTAATCGGAAAACAAACAGTATTCACAACTAACAAATTAACATCAAATTAATCAATTAATAACCAATTACATGTTTTCGCATTTAATTTACTATGAAGAGCAAACTTGTTACAGAGAAAAAAAAAGAGAAAAAAATGAATTAAAATCGTGGTATATACTTTAAACAATAACACACAATCATAACAATACCTCGTCATGAAGAGCAATAAAAACTGATATTGAACCAATTCGAACCAATTTTTAGTAAGTATTCGAATGAATACATGCGGCTTAGTAGTGAATAAGTCAAATTCAGAAAAGTCAAACAATTTGTTGTAGGACTTAGCGCATCTTATAAAGAACGAATTCTGTCTATAATTTGTGCAGCAGTGGGGGACGTTAAGAAAAAGAAAGGGTATTCTAGCAGATCTGGTAGGGGCGCGTAAATTACCCTTAGAGAGAAGTTGCGGAGCGTCGATGAAAGATTGCGCTAATTTAACGAGGAAGAAAGAAAAAGAAGAAAAGAAAGAAAAAATGTTAATTCTGCACAAACAAAACGCACATTACAAAAAACAGTCCTTAATAAGTAATGCACACACATGCAAAGCAATCAAAAATACCTTAGAACCTTAGAAGGAGATATCTGATACTCTCCTCTCTGACTCCTTCTCTCCCTCAGTGGAAGTAGATGGTACCTTTTGTATCTCGACTCGTAATTATGATCGCGGGTGTTATACTTATACTGCAGGTATCTTGTAAAGTTTCGCTAGACAGATTCCAATCTTGAGATAGGTATAAACAGCATACATGGGATTCCAAACTTGCGAACAATATTCAAGTGAGCTACGGACGAAGGAACAGTACAATATTTTAAGAGGATTGTGAAGTGCCGATACGCGGCGCGAGTCTTGGAGGCAATTACCTACATTTCATGCAATTATTTACATAAATATTGTTTCGGGCGATAACGTTTTCACCCCCCTAAATCTTTATGAAATGAAACAATTTTGGTCTCATTACATTTAGTATACTATAATCTAGATCTGATTTTTTAAGTAATTTAGTAAGTTTTTATGTAAAAAATATGGATATTTAGATGCTAATAACTTATATCTTATGCAATATTTCTTTATAATAAAAACGTACGGACCTAGTTTTTCATTATACCTACAACATTTCTAAAAATTATAAAAATTAGATTATTTTTACGGGGAGAAAAACGTTATCGCTTTTTGTATGAAAAACTGCTTCACAATCCTCTTAATTATTTTGACATCCGTGAACTGGAAGCAAGATCTTTTTAAGAACCCTATGGCTTTGTTAGCTTTCTTAACTATGTGATCTACGTGCTTCTCGTAGGTAAGTTTGAAGTCGTGTATCACGCCTAAATCTCGTATGAAATCTACTCGTTTTAGATGGCCATTCTTTAAAGTGTATGTATGGGATATGCTGTTGGCCTTGCGAGTAAACGTAATTGTGTAACATTTAGATACATTGAGTTCCAGATTATTCAGCTGACAATAGTTTTCTAGTCTTTCGAGATCTTGTTACAACGAGACGCAATCTTCAACATTGTTTATATATTTGAAGATTTTCATGTTGCATAAAGTAAAAATAATGAATTTTAGAAGCTTGTGTGAATGTCATTTATGAAAATATTAAATAATAAGGGCCCAAGAAGCGATCCCTGGGGAACTCCTGAAGGGACTACTGTGCGGAAATTCAAACCAAGTAAATCCTACTATCCTACTAATATTATAAATGTGAAAGTTTGTGAAGATATTTGTTACACAATCACGCCAGAACGGCTGAACGGATATATATCGGAGATAGATATTCTGTAGTCTGGAATAGCACATAGGACTCTTTTTATCCCAGGAAATGTACGGTTCCCATGGGATAACTCCCAACATCCACGCGGGGGAAGCCGCTGGCAAAAGCTAGTTAATTATAAATTCCAGAATCAATGACGAACAACGATAATTTTTCACGCGCCAATGTATTCATTTGTTTCTTTTTTTTTACTTTAAACAGCTCTAATTGCAAGCTAAACAAAAATTTAAATAAAATCTTTGTTATGTTATCTCCATGGTTGCTACGAGTATGTGTCGAAGTAAAAAATTTGTTCCATTTTAAAATTACATGGCAGAAATGAGTCACGTGAGTTTTCATAGTAATTTATTCGGCCGCTAAACACGACAGATATAGATTTTCATACTAAAGGCCGGTTTTTTGACCCGTAGTTAACTCAACCAATGGTTAAACATAGTAACTAATGGTTGAATTTCGGCTAAATGTGAAAGGCTAAACATGAATGAGTCATGCCATTAGTTATTAGTTAGATGAAAATTGACCATTCGCCTGCCCCTCTTTTCTCTGAAACTACTGAGCCTAACATTTTCAAAAAAATCCAAAATAGTTCTATACCTATAGATTACACGAAAACCTATAAGAAGTATTTGGTCTTAAAATAGCATCGTAAATCATTGAATATTGTGCGTACAAACTTACATTTGCAGTTGAAATGTATGGGCGAACATGTTTTTCAACTACAATGTTAAGTTTGTTCTTGGGATAAATTCTTCATTGTGCGTGGTCCGATACGCACTTTTTTTGCAAAAGTCTTATCACCTAGCTACAATGTTAGAACATAAGGACTCTTACCTACAAGTATGGATAGGTGTTATTTTTCTTTTATCTTACAACAATGGGCCCTTATTGTTAAGGTTCGATGAAATGTTTGAAAAGAAAATTTCAATGATATCCCTTAGTAAAACGAACAAAGTAAGTCTTTATATTGTTTAAACGGCATTGTGTACGGGACCTGTATTGTTAGGTTTTAAGTGGAGGATATGACGAAATATAAAGCACACTTTATCGAAAGGAACTCCACCCACATATAAATAAAATAAATGTTCTTTTAATTTTGCGGATATTTAAAACTTTTCAACACTTTTTAAGGCTTTTAGTTACTCCAGAATGGGATTTGTCACAGTCAGGTTTTAAATTTTCAATCCTAACTAATATTATAAATGCGAAAGTAAGTTTGTTTGTTACCTTTTCGCGTGCATAAACCACTGAACCGATCATACTGTAATTTTGCATATACGTTGTCAGGTGTACAGAAACGGACATAGGGTACCTTTAATCCCGAAAAAAAAGCACTGTTACCGAGGAAAACAACATTAACGTTCTTATGATAATAGATGGCGCCACGTGTCTTTCGAATCATGATTAAATTATATTATCATAGAAACTTTAGAAGTGTTTTAAGAGATTTTGATTTTTTTATTTAAGTACCTAATACATTTTGTGAATCGTAGAGAGTTGATAGACCGGTTTTTTGTCCTCCCGACTATAATATTATTATAGATGCGAAAGTAAGTTTGTTTGCTTGATACCTTTTCACGCCCTAAACTGCTCTTCTCAAAAACCCGAGCGAAGCCGCGGGCAAAAGCTAGTTACTCAATAAACCTTCGGACTGGCGAATTAGGTTTAAGGTTGAGTTCGAAGGTTTAGCTTCACACTGCTTGCAACATTGAAGTTAAATCTTTGCTATCATAATATGCATTATTTTTTGCATAGTTACACGCAGCTAAAAGTTTTTAACCAAATACTGAAACAAATATTACTAAATTGTATGAAATGGAATAAAATTGGTTGAAATGGTTCTTCTTCTCATGTTCAATATTCATTGATCTTCTCTTGTTCAACATTAACAAGAAAGTTCAGCTTTAAGTCCACCCAAAACTTCAAAAGCCAGACCTAACCACCCACCTCTTTTCATCCCAACAGATCCCTACGTGAAGATTTGCCTCTTCTGTCAGGGGAAGCGCATTAAGAAGAAGAAGACTACGGTCAAGAAGAACACCCTGTCACCGGTCTACAATGAAGCTCTGGTGTTTGACCTGCCCGCAGAGAACGTGTATGACATAACGCTGCTGATCAAAGTTATTGATTATGACAGGTAAGGTGTGATTTTTTTTGCATCATAGTTATTAAAGACGGAAGTAAAAAAGACCGATCTGTAAATTCAAAATACGAGCCGATGCGAGCGCTGGATCCTCCACTCGACTGTCGGCTTTTAAGTGATTTTTTTGAAACTCGTTACAATAGTCAGTGCAGCGAGCCAAGCCGCTCGATGCGAGCATTGCTAGCGATGTTTCTTTGTGATAATCCGCAACGCACTAGCTCTTAGTGCTCTTAGGATTTGTTACCTAGTCCAACATTTGGCATGTAAAACCAGTACATACGATATACATCCACAGAATGTAAGGATTTCGACTAGGCTTAATATTGGAGCTTTCGATGCTTTTATTGTCCGTTCAAGTTGATTATTTCACCAAATTTCGTACACCCCAATCACACTATCGAAGGCTTTTTAAGAATTTAAATTCGATCTGCTTTTCTGACTGTAATCCTAATAAGAAATGTACGAGTATTTTCGAATTACAAGCTGATTTTAGCTAAAATCTCGAGATAGGAATTTACGTTGAAGTTCAGGATTAATAAAGTTGGAATGTTTATACTTGGCAAGTTTGAACTAAAGTGATTTGTCAGGTATCGTTTATTGAAATAATTTAATCAGGAACTTGGGCTACTTGACATTTGTATAAATGTTATGTCGTTTAGGGAAGATGAATTCTCGAGTGTATTTGTATCTCCAATAAACCACAAAAATATAAAAAAATACAGCTATTATTTCGTCAAGAGCCGCATTGTCACTTAGTTTTATAACCAAATAAAAATTACTGCTCCACGCGCAGTAATTCGTGAACGGTACTGAGCATTTTGCTCATAAAACTGTCCGTTCAGAAGTGAAGCCTCGCCTTAACTCCTTAACGCCTTAACTTCAGAAGGGAAGCCTCGCCCCGCATTTACACGATGCAAGTTACATGCCTGTGGCATACAATAAACTTGAAGCAAAAAATGACTTGCATTTGTTTAAACACTATTGATGGTGCAACTTTCATTGTTGCTTCAACTTATCGTATGCCACAGGCATAGTATCAGGCTTTATTTCAAATAGTTCTAAACATAAAAACATTGTCATCAGGATTGGTCCAAACGAGCTGATTGGCTGCTCAGCAATCGGATCCACCCTGATTGGCATCGGACGCGACCATTGGCTGCAAATGTTGGACAACCCTCGCAAGCCGGTAGCGCAATGGTACCCCCTGAACAAGAGCCCACCGGCCAATATCACCATACCCAACAATGATGCGCAGAACTCTGGACTTAGCTGCTTGAATGGAAGGTGAGTAAAATGGCATCTAAATTTGTCTGTTTTATACTCTCCGAATATGCAGAGTCCACCAGAGAAATGAGTGATTACGACGGTCTTTTCGTGAAAATATCTGTATGATAAGTTAACTGGAACTTATCTGGGAGGGGTGAAACAGGCCTTATTTTTTAGGTTTAAGAACAACTTTGTTTCTCATAAGAATTACATACATAATTCACTTACTGAGAAACAATATCTAAAACTATGATTAATAATTAGAGCGCACAGATGTACGTTTATAAAATACTAAAACAAAATATCAAAGAAAAAAAAAAGATTTTTTCTTTTTTTTTTTCTTTGATATTTTGTTTTAGTATTTTATTTTGTTTTAGTATTTTATATACGTACATCTGTGCGCTCTAATTATTAATCATGGTTTTAGATATTGTTTCTCAGTAAGTGAATTATGTATGTAATTCTTATGAGAAACAAAGTGGGTAAACAGATAACATAAACTCAAGAATGTGGGTAAACAGATAACATAAACTCGATCATTGTCATTACGCAAATATATTATGGAGCATTATTTTTGATTTGTGTATCTGTATCGTGGTGAATTTTAAGCCCTGATAAATAAATAAAAGTCTCCTCTAACACACAATAGTGACAAATTACGTTTTTTGTAGGACCGAAAATCAATAACAGTCGTCAATAACTAACCAAAAAAGACACATTTTTTAATGAAATTACCAATTATTACTTTCACCGACCTTAAAAAATTGGCCATTGATCATCCATAGCACCTATGTAACATAAGCTTGTCCTAGGAAATACATAAATAGCCACATAAACTCAAACATTCAAACTGCGAACAAACATCTGTATACAATACAAATATTTGTGCTATCCCCTGCTGCGTCGATCGGCAGGCTTAATACGTATCTTGCAGAAGCTTAGCGATAGCAAAATAGCTTGTCAATTGCGCAATAATTGCTTTTCAATCGCTGGTCAATTTGCGATTGAAAAGCAATTCTTGCGCAATTAAGCTTCTGCAAGATACTTAATAAGCCTGCGGGTTGTTTATCTTATATTGTTCAATGTAATATTTATATATCGTAGGATCTCGTAGCGCAAAATGATAACGCTACGAAAATACTGCGAAGCTTTATGTGTAGAGCTACGTTTGAATTGTGTTCTTTTCTATGTTTTTTTGGGTAACCAGAAACAATGAATACAAATCGCACCTTGATAACAAAAGTGGCATTATCAAAACTATGTTTTCTAAATAACTCCATAATTTACTGGCATATTTTCAGTATATATAAAACTTAGAGTAAGAAAGTCAAATTGCAGTCTTTTATTTCAGTTATTTGCTAAGATATTGACCAAAATGCTGCGTCAAAAAAGCTTTAAATGGACATAGAGAAAAACTTTAATTTTTGTATAACGCCACTTTTGTTTTCAAGGTGCGAAATATTACGAGTTTCCTTCTCAATCACCCTTTGAGGTTAGGTTAGCACAATAAATTGATGTTTATAATACTGTTTTGGTAAAGCAACTTGAACACAATTTACGCCAATCGTTACGATACTTCATTATTATTAAAACTTTATTATCATTTACAAGATAGGTACGAGCTAGACAGACTGACATGCAACAAAAGGATCCACTTTTAGTGCCATTTTACTATTAAACTCAAAATATACTTCTACTTCTACTTCTAATCAGAGATCGGAACAGGTAGAGTATAAATACCTAAACTTCAAGGAAAGAAGTAACAAGAGTGGATAAATACCTCCTACAAAATCCCGGAATGATAAGCATGACGATTAAATCTCGGGATTTAAGAGATTGCGATTTATTTATTATTTACTATAAATGTTTAATTTAGACAGGCCAGATGGCGTTTTTGGTTAAGATACCACCCGCCATGCCGCTGGTCGTGGGTTCGATTCCCATCCAGGACAAATATTTGTGTGCATGAACATATCTGTTTGTCCTGAGTCTGGGTGTAATTATCTATATAAGTATGTATTTACAAAAAAAGTAGTGTATGTAGTTTATCAGTTATCTGGTTTCCATAGTACAAGCTCTGCTTAGTTTGGGATCAGATGACCGTGTGTGAACAGTGTGTCCTAGGATATTAATTTGTTACGAATGTATTTAAAGTACAATAAAAAGTTTGCAATTTCCGGGGAAATTCCCGGGATTTAGAAATTGCGAATTATTTATTATTTTATTATAAGTATTTAATTTGTTACGTATGTATTCAAAGTACAATAAATAATTCACATTCAATTTCTTAAATCCCGAGATTGAATCGTCATGTTTATCATTCCGGGATTTTTATTCACTCTTGTTACTTCTTTCCTCGAAGTTTAGGTATTTATACTCTAACTCCTGTACCTATTCTGATCTCTGATTCACGCTTTAATTCAATGTCTATCAAAGTGTTGAGCTTGCTATTGGGATTTTCATCTATAGTTCGCTAGTTGCACCAACTTGATAGTCATGTTAGTAAAAACACCATGTGTTTCATCATTTTCGATTGTAGCTCTGAACATTACAATTGTACTACATTTTTTTTTTTTTTTTTTTTTTTGTAAAAAGACCTTTTAAAAAACTGGAGTTGCATAAACAGCATATCAGAAAAGTGTGATCATATTTTAAGGTTTTATACAAATCATCAAACTGAACATCTTTCCTTATGGTACCAACACCGTTATTGAGAAAAATTAATCAGCCGTCACATACATTTGGGTCGAGTAAGTATTGAAGATATATTTATTTATTTATTCTTCAGAAAGCTTACAGTCTAATATATATAAATGTAAGTTATGCACAGTAATTATAGCGTTTACAATTGCTATTTACAAGCTTCCACAAATTAAGGTTACGCTAGTCGGTAATTTTTCTATACAAACGTAGTATGGTGATTACTCGTCTCTTTGACGGTGTACTTTCAATACTAAAAATGATATCAATTTGTCTTGTTAATATCTAGTCCTGTATGGAAGCAGAATCGGAAAAAAGATATTGGTTTGGAAGTTATGAGCGTCGAAACTTATTACAACCCTAATTGTAATAACCCATATTTCAACACTAATTTTAACGCATATTTAGTTGTGAATAAATAGCTCCCAATTTATACTAGAATTCAAATAACTTTATTTTGAAGAAATACATCAAGTAGCTTTTTCATAATAACTTTATGCCCTAAAGTCTGTTTAAGAAATTTTACGCGCTTGTTTTAGTTATAAATCATTGTCTATTTCACTAAATAAATAAAAACTACCTGTTTTAATAAATACTAATTAAATAAAACTAAATAAATAGATAACTAAACTAAATAGCATACATATTCCTTAATGAATAAAATAAAATATTAGCCACGCCACCAAGAGTTCGAGCCGCCGACTAGTGCAACCTTAAAAACTCTAAACTAAAATATAATAAAAAACATACAAAAATTAAAATTAAAATCTCCTTATAACTTATCAAATTATTGTTCAAACAAAATAAAATAAATTGTTATTGTGACCATACATTTCAGATACAGATCAGCTTAAATACATTTTGTTTATTAGACGTGCACACCGGACGTGATGCACGGGTAGATATCGAACGGAGCCAAATACATGTAATAATTGATTCGCATCGGCTTTGCTGTTCCACAAATACTGCCGAATCGAATGAGCCAACACGTTTAAGTGTGTAGCATAACCTAAGCTATGCTTTGTCATCAGCAAATAAACCTTATTATAATTTTGAGACAAAGAAAAAAAACAACTTATTTTCACAAAGAAAAACATGTTGGTTAAAATGAGAATGTTAACAGCACAAATTTCTTAAGTGTAGTAAATGTACAAAATATTTTACTATGAAGAAATATTATGAAAATATGAACCCTAAGGCAATACTAGAAAATATACGAAGCTCCGTTGTATGCATTTCTTTTTAGTTCTAAAGAAACATGTTCATTATTATAGTCAATGTAAAGGGGATGTCTTGTTTACAAAACAAACGGGAATAATAAAAGATAGGAGGGAGTTGATATTCAAAAGACATATTTTGCAAATTTGATAAAACATTTTTATCATATTATTACTTATTTAGATCAAGTTACATGACTCATTAGTGTTAATAGAATAAACAATTTAATTATAGTGTTATAGGTGTCGCGTTTTAGTATGGCAATAGCGGTCATTGCCCTTTTCCTAATATCTCCATAGGAACCCAAAAAACACATAAACAATGTAAGTATAGTTTTTCGTTATTAGAACATGTTGAAGATCATGATAGATATCGATTCAGGACGCTAACGGACTTTATTACAATTTTTAAAATTAAAAATGCTAGAAAATGTAGGTGGGGCAATGACCGCTTTTACCATGTAAAACGCGACAACTATAGTAAGAAAACTCACCTTGGGTGATCATGTAGCCATATTCAAGCAATCAAATGATTTGATTAGATTTTTAAACAAAATAATGTTGCTAGCAATAAAATGATGAGCGCGAGGTATAATAATAATATCTCATACTCCTGAACCAACCGGGAGATGTCCTTGGGTGCACTTGCATAGTGCATATAGGAATAATCGATGGTGCCTTCTCATCATTTAAAATTGTGTTTGTAAAACGTTATCGCATTTTAAAAGGACATTTTATGTTAGAATCTGAATGTTGTCTTTTGTTAATCGCAACATAAAGCAGTTTAGGTCTCTGCCCGCATTAAAGTCCCTCTATTTTGCATTAGTACGTAGCCACATTGAATACTGCCTACCTACCAAAACAATATTCAACACAACACAAAAGAGGTTTGTTAGGAGGCTCTCGACAATAGCTGGTGTTCAACGCACAATTAAGTACCACTTCAAAATGAAATCGTTACAAGCAATGGCGTAGATACTTCTTAGGTTTAACTTTCTTATTTAAAGTTGTAAATCAAGGCGTGGATTGCCCAGATTTGGTGAGTCAGTTGAGCATGAATTTATCTAGACCGTCCACCAGTTTTCCAAATTATAGATATTTCGCGATCAAATCCATTCGAAACAAATACAGATACAATGCACCTCTTTCCTATATCTCCAGAAGGTGGAATGACTTGCTCCAGAGTTGCGATCTGGATGTTTTCAGTGGTAAATTATGTATATTATATACAGGACAAGTATTTTTAGTAAAATGTAAATCGTTAAGTAGTATAGAAAAAAACCATATTTGTAAGCTATAGGTAACGTAGTATTTAAATTCTTTTTTGTTTTAGTGTTTAATATTTTATTTTTTGTTAGAAGCTCTTGTACGCTTTATGATAGTGCTGTGCTTTCCTATAATTTAGATACATGCGAGATCTAATTATGTCAAAGACTCTGGGTTATTGCTGTGTATGTGTTTATTTAGTAAGCCTTTATGAATAAATAAATAAACTTAGAAAGGTTTGTTACCACATTTGATGTTCGGTAAATTAACACGTAAAAATATAGCAAAAAAAAAATATATCCTTAAACCTCATGACGAGCTCTTAAAACATCTTGAGCGCTTTTAATTACGACTTAATTCACTCTGTTCACTACACAATCAATGTTTATATCCAATGCAGCCATTTATAACGATTTCAACTAATCTTAAAAGTCCCAGTCATTGACATACAGGTCATTGCGTTCAACTTCACAAGCAAACTCATTGTTCTCATATTTTCACTTAACATTTCATAAATTTCGCAAAGTAAATTTTCAAGGCCATTTAAAATATTTTAAACAATTTTTAAAAATTTTATAATCCGACTTTTGTGCTAATTATCATATCTTTTACAGATGAAGAGATGGAGGAAAAGGACTGAAGATATTACCATCAACTAGAATGGCGTCGGCTATCACGATGCAGACAGGTATTCTCGCGATGCCAAAACGTTTATAGTAAGTAAATGTGATTATAATAAACGGTTGTATGTCCATTTACCGTAGAGAAATGAATCAAAATCAATGTTAAGTGATATTGAAACGTAGAGAAAGAATTAGAATAGATATCTGTTGATGTAGAAGAAAATGAATTTAACCCATAGAAGTTCTAATTGTTTATAGATGGAGTATAATTTGTAGCAAGTAGTTTGGATAATCCAATGTACTCTCATATCATTGCAATACATTTCCTACGTCTATATACTATACTGACCCTGTATTTTGTCAAGGGTATATACAATGTTACTTCTATTTACACCTTGGAATACGCACACTTCAAATTCAAGACTTAATCACGTCATGTACATATTATAATATACTTATTAATGTTGTATAGTAATTGTTGTCTTTTACGATAAGCGTATTTAAACCTGTCGTCGTATCTAAACAATTTGATATGTTAATGTGGATTCTAATACATTTACTGCAAAGAGTCACGATTTGTTGAAAACGGACGAATGTTACAAACATTCTTTTGTCGGACAATAATGTAGATGGAAAAATAATATATATGTATGTATGCGAAATATTAAAAAAATGTAATTTCATAGAAGGCACAAGATCCATAATATTCTATAATATATAATTTGTTATTATATGTTACATGAAATTGTAAGATGAAAATGAAGCTTTAAATCGTGTTAAAATTAAAATATATCTAAAATATATCAATGTATTTAAAGTATATATTATATTAATAAGTTTAAAATAACATATTATAAAATGATAAATGGAGATTGATAAATAGAGCTGTCAGATGCATTTAACACGCAGCGCATAATATCGTTTCCAAAGCGGCCGTGCCGTATAGGGATTATTTTAAAATTGACATACATATTTACTGCTGTGCACGCTTTGTCCGCCGCGAGCGTTTTAAATTGAAAAAAGATTATTGTAAAAGTTATTTATTTCAATTCGGATAATCTTTTACCTTTTTCAATCGATTATAGCTTATATGAACTTTGATATTATTCAATTAAATTGCTATTTTATGAAAATTATATGTTCTGGAAAACATTATTGGATGTATACCCAATATATCTAATTGTAAGTTTAATATTAGGTTAGATACCCTCTCTACGCCTCTAATTTTCTACTGTTATTGTATTGTGTCACTCAAAGTACCAGATTTCCTAAATGATATTTTTCACACAAGTTTTCATGATAAATCTAGCCTGAGACTGGATGACGTGCGAATTCAGAATGAAATTATTAAGTAAGGACGTGATATTAATATGCGGTTACGAATTCTCATGTCGTGGATCTAAGTATGTATTCTAAAGATTTAATTTAGATAGAAACATATCTATGTAATGTAAAGTGTATACTGATTGGATAGAAAAAATCCTTAGAAAAAAAATGTATTTAAATGCGAGGTTTTTCTCGAAATTTAATTATCTTTATATGAATTTGATCGTACGTGCAGACAGGTATCCCCAGAGGCACGTCCACTTCCGTGTTTTGGCACAATTGTTGCCGGGGCGTTTTCTCCAAACCTCCCTTTGTGAACTTTAAGGGGCTTTTTATTCACACCAAAGTTTGCATGTTTTTAGTGATTTTTTTTTTTAACATTCATGTACAAGGTTTATCCTCTTAAGCTTGACGTTATTTTTTCTTGGCTACTACTTTAAGTTTTATAGATAAACTTATCCAAAACCGATAACACGATTTCCTGGCTGGAAAACGAAGGGTTGTAATATCCTTTGTAGTCCAAGCTAGATGCATTTCTTCGGCTTCAGTGCACACAAGAAAGTGTCTTACGTCTGGGAATCTGTGTTTACGATCAACAATAATAAGTTCATTGAACTTTCAACATAAAATACTCTAAGAGAAAAATCTGTATGATATTAAATATTTTTCTTTCAAAAATTAAATTACAAAGATAATGGAAATGACAGTACAAGAGACGGTTGGTTGAATGAGAGGTAATATTTTTGTATGCGAATAGGATACTTATCGTTAACGTTGCTAAGTCTTTATACTGTAAAACTGTTTAGATATAAGTGAATGTAAGTACTTATACTGATTTATGAAATAAAATGTTGACATTTTCAGTATTGATTTTTCATTTGCCAATCTGGTTTTAAGCGAACGACAATACGCGATGAAGGATTCCTCACAACACGAAAGTCATATTTCCTGCGGCAAATACAATAGCATTTCTTTGTTTCTAGCTCCTGGAATGAATAGCTCTTTCGTTATTTTTAGGATTCCGTACGTCCAAATGGAAAAACGGAACCCTTACAGGATCACTCGTATGGCTTTCTGACTGTCCGTCTGTCACAGCCAATTTGCTTCGAATCTACTGGATCAATTTAGTTGAAATTTGGTAGGTACATATATGAATTTCTGTAACCCAAACACGCATGTGTAGCGTAAATAAATGAATTTTGGATATGGGATTCCTTTCTGGGTAAAAATAGTAATAAAAAAAAAATTGCAAACTGTACCGTGTCCATATACCGTGTGCATGTGTACCATCAAATGAAAGAGCTTGTTTTTAAATATATATATATATATATATATATATATTTTAAGATAATTGAATTGAAGAAAGTTGACACTAGGGTAGTGTCAATTACAACCTAAATAACTGCTGAACCAAAAAAATTCAGGAAATAGTTCTATACTTATAGATTAGGTACTGGAAAAGCTGTAAGAAGTCTATCGTCTTAAATAACGTGGTAAATCACTCAACATTGTGCGTACAAACTTACATTTGTACTTGGATTGTTTTTTTTTTTATTTGAGATGGGTTTGCTCTCGACTATAGTTCAGGTCAGAGGTGACAGAAACAAAGTCTACGTTGTAGTGAGCTTACACAGAAGAAGCCTGATTACTCTAATCCTGAAGAGATAATGTATGGGGGAACCTGTTTTTCAACTACAATGTTAAATATGTGCTTGGGATAAATTCATCCAACTACGGAACCCTTAATTGGGCGTGGTCCGACACGCAATTGGCCGGTTTTTATTTTTATTTTGAGTAGTACCCTAATTGCGTAACACACTCAATCTGCCTAGCCTTTTCCCAACTATGTTGGGGTCGGCTTCTAGTCTTAACTGGATGCAGCTGAATACCGTAGTAGTATTTTACATGGAGCGACTGCCTAGCTGACCTCTACAACCCAGTAACTGGGTAATCCGATACCCCTTGGTGAGACTAGTTGTCAGACTTTCGGGCTTCTGAAGACCCGTAACGACTGTCCAAAATCCACGTAACGCAATATTAACCGGAATCGGTTTCATTTTGTCAGCTGAACAACATTCGTTGCGTAAATAACGCAACGAATGTTGTTCAGCTTATCACGTTACGTTCACGTTATCGAGCAGACACATTTTTCGAACATATGAAGCAATCGATTAGCAATATGCTTCCAAATTATTGAGATTCCGATTGATAGTGTGTTACGCAATTAGAGTGCTGGTAAACTATGATAGTATAAAGGGATTACTTAAAATATAATATTTGAAATCTTTTATCAAAGGTAAAGGCAGTTGCATTAATTGGTTTGTGGCGGCATCTACATTGCCACATGCGAACTATACACTGACGTCACGAAAAATCCTGCATCGCGCAATCAGAGTTTACCGCGCGACTTGCATGTGTATACAACGTCCCGACATCAATCGTCTGGCAGTAGCCCACCAGACACAACACCCGTCTGGTCGGAGGATCCTCCCTAGTGAACTTTACACCTCATACCTCTATAGGTTCATAATTATTTCATCATCATCTTCTTCGTAAACTCTTGTCAGAGCGGTCGTGGTCTTCATGTAGTTTCTTATACAGGGGCCGATGTGATTCACCTCACGATTTCTCGCCATCTACTCTGATTTTTGGTAGTTTTAGTGCACTCGTATAAGGGATCACGCACTGCGGATTTAATTTGGTCAATCCATCTCATGGGTGAGCGTCCGCGTGGTCTAGTGCCCTCCACTCTACCCTCCGCGACATAGCGCTCTATAGAGTTACCCTCACGCCTCGAGACTTGTCCGAAGTATTTGAGGATGCGGTTTGGACCAGAACAGATAGACGCTTTTTGATACCTCAAACATTCTTCTCCAGTACCACATTTCCAGAACGTCTATCTTCTTCTACTTGATGTCACGCAGCTTCTACGTCTCCGCAACGTATAGGAACATAGGGAAAAAAATTGTTTGGACAAGCCGGATGTTGGTAGCTTTTGTAATATACGTGTTCCTACAGACTTTTTTCAGCTTGTCCATCGATGATTTAGTTATCGCCATACGTCTCTTATTTCATCTATGCATCCACTGTTGTTAGCGTGGTCCACGATCATCACCTTAGTTTTTTTGCGGTTAATCTTCAGTCCGAATGAGGTGCTCGTGGCTAAGTAAAAACAGCCGCACGGGTCGATCCATCCCGGCAAGCGTAGCTTACGCTTGCCGGGGTTGGTCCGTAGATGGGTGACCATCTTTACATACCGAGACTCCTCCGTGCCTCAGAAAGCACGTTAAGCCGTTGGTCCCGGCTGTCATTCGTGGATCTTTGGCAGTCGTTACGGGTCGTCAGAAGCCCCAAAGTCTGTCAATCAGTCTTACCAAGGGGTATCGTATTACTCAATAACTGGGTTGTGGAGGTCAGATAGGCAGTCGCTCCTTATAAAATACTGGTATTCAGCTTCATCCGGTTAGACTGGAAGCTGACCCTGACATAGTTGGGAAAGTCTAGGCAGATTGACCGATTGACAATCTTCAGTCCGAATTCGAGGCTCACGCTCTCCATCTTGCAAAGTAATTCTCTAGTCTAGATGACTTGCGTATATATAATTATTTAGGCTTTTCAAAATAAGTGGTTAATGAGTCACAGATAAAATATTTTAGACGTCGTTCATACCTGGATGAATCTGAGAAGGAGGTAAGTACATATACTTTCAGTATCAACCCAGCAACAACTCTTATAAATCTAGCTCCAAGTCGGTGAAGCAATACCTGTCACATTGACAAACGACAGCTCACGACGGATCCTGCAAACATATTGAACAAATTGTAATTCTGGAGGTGATACCATTGCTATACGATATTACCTGGCTACTACTATTACTGATCTAAGTTACTAAATTAATGCATTGTAAACCCATTTTCTCT
Source organism: Dicycla oo (assembly GCA_948252095.1). Classification (NCBI taxonomy): domain Eukaryota; kingdom Metazoa; phylum Arthropoda; class Insecta; order Lepidoptera; family Noctuidae; genus Dicycla; species Dicycla oo. The sequence continues at coordinate 23,342,496 of OX411716.1, forward strand.
CCTTGTGTTATGAAATAAATTATTATTATTACCTGAAGACTCTGTTCAGCAAATATGATAAACACATATGTAATATACCTTTATTACAAGTAATTAAGGGAAGAACATCAAAAAACACATGCTCGTACATATCAATGGCGCAAATGCGATTATTATTATCGCTAAAAGCGATTTTTTGTAGACTACTATTGAATTGAAAAATCTAATGGAAAGTTAAAGTTACCCTGCGGTAAGGTACTACTTGTAATAAATTATTGACAGTATTTTTTTTTTTTAATTGAAATAATCATTATTCCAATAATTAACTTCCGGTTTATGTTAGGTAATACTCACACCGACCATGGCAAAAAATATAATGTAATAAATTACCAAATAACAATAAATAATCAGCCTGTAATAATGTTCCTACTTTGCCGTCATAAGGAAAAAAGACGTATCTGACATTTTTTTCGAAATAGAGTTATTTACATGTTCGGAATCAGCAAAAAAGACGCATCTACCAGTATTTTTATATTGGCGTAAACTTAACAAAAACCTAATAATTCTTACTATTCAAAGACGCATCTGCCTTTGTATTTTGTATTTTAAACAGGACAAAATATGTTTTTCTCCATTTCGATATTTTTGTAGATACGTCCTTTTTCCTTACGCGCGGCGGCAGTACTGCTGGGACACAGGCCTCCTCTCTTCGAGGAATGAGGAGGAGGGAGGGAGTAGGCTGTAATTTACCACGCGGGTCTAGTGCGGGTTGGTAGATGTCACATGTCTTCGAATTTTTGGTTCTAGGACATGCCGCTCTGTTTCCTCACGATGTTTTGTTTCACAATTTTGAGAGCAGTGGCCTGTACTGTCCCACTGAAGGCAAAGGCCTCCTTCTCCCTTTTCCACACATTCCCGTATTAAAGAAAGACAGAATTACAGAGCGCCGCGCCCGCGTACCCCGCAGCCCCGCAGCCATCTCCGTAGCTCCTCCACGCAGCGCCACCCGAGCCCTAAGCCCCATCCCACTGGACGTTACCCAAAAAGCTGATAAGCTCAAGTGGGACTGGGCCAGACATGTCTACCGCATATCAGATGACTAACGGGCTAAGAGAACCACTGATTGGGTCCCACTAAACACACGAAGACATCGCGGCAGACCGAGACGAAGATGGCGGGACGAGCTAGGACTGGCTGACACTAGCAACAATAAATAATTACATGAAATTGAATGCTTATGTAGGTATGATATTTTAGATATTAATTTTAAAAAAAAATGTAGGAATAAAAGGAACTGAAGGCTCTTTGCTGAAATAAAATAAATAAATCTCTGACGAGTATTTAGTTATCTGTGGCGCACCTCACCGCAATATTGCCGGTAGACCATAGACATAGATAATGGACTGAGCTTTCCGTATTTAGAGCGTGTGCAGTGAATACAGATCGAGAAGTACGAGAGCGAGTTGTCTCTTTCTAGTCACTTTTGTCAGGCTAACACTCAGTCTATTCTCTATTAGAGCAAGAGCGCGCGACGATCAGACCTTCATTACTTTATAAAAGTTGAAAGTTTTTCTGTGTGTATCCCCAATACAGGTAAGAACGAGCCCTGACTATGAAAGCTTTTTATACCGTTAAAGATTATATTGAGGACAAAAAGGCTTGGGATTGAACTGCTCAAAATTTTCTTTTTTCTCTTTTTATTAATGAATGTCGACATGAATATTTACTTATTTATTTAAGGAAAAACAAACAGTAGCACAATAAGAAATAATCATATTATCTTAATTATTATTTTTTTTTTTAAATTATGCTACCCACTACGTTCTCCACAGATTACAAATTAAAGTATTATAAACTAGCTAGGAACACAGATACGATACCTATATAATAGTCATTGTCCTAGAACTCATATTCCGATTATTAAGTTTATACAAAAATAATAATAATAATAAAGTAAATTTGTGTGCGTGCATTATTAGACATTACGTTATTATAAATGTATTGCTTGCTGCTCCTTTAGGGTTGCTTGGATTTGCTTCTTAAATGTATTTTTACTGAGAAAAAGAATGTCGGTTGAATTAAACTCGTTGTTATATGTCTCAACCAAACGATGAAGTGGTAGAACGCGAGCCAGCGTACATGAACTGTTCGAGGAACCAGGTAACACAGACTCCTAACTAAGTCTGGACAATCAAAAAGCGGCACACATTGTACAGAGTCATAACTTCCAGAAGTTTCCACTTTGTAAAGTATTTCTACTTAGTAAAGTATTATATTATTTTAATTGTTGTGAATGTGAAGACTATGTAGGTCTTTTTTTGTGTGTTTTATTTTTTCGCTCAGTTATTTTTAAGCATGGTCTGGCAGTTTGAGTAATTTATGCGGCCTACCCAAATGTCCTTTCTTTGGTATTGTTCGTCGAATCGTTGAGCTCCTTAAGTTCTGAGTTGCGCGATTACTGACAAATGCATGCCAGTGCATGCTGGACAGATCCTCTCAATCCGTGTGGTTCTTTCCTCAAAAGACCGTTTCAGACACACATGGTCTTCACATGAAGTGACCAAGATTATGTCTGGACTTTATAAGAGACTGTGACCTCTGAGTTTATTTCGGCCTTTCTTCTCAGAGTAGTCAGGAAACGCCGACCTCATCTAGTTTAAAAAAAAACTCGTATGACTTGTACTAAAAAACCTACTACTTGAAATAAAATGATTTATCATTAAACAATTGAAATATCTCGACTTGGCTCACGAGGTTGTCGCCATGTGGAATGTGGACTCAGCAATCATTGTGCCGATAGTCGTTACGGTCAATGGCCTTAGCGCCAAGAGCCTCGACCAACATTTTGAGAGGCTCTCGTTGGGCGGAGGGGTGAAGGGCCTGATTCAGAAGGAAGCCCTCCTTGATTCGGCGCGTATTGTGAGGAAGTTCCTGTCTCGGGGCCCTAACCACCGGTAGCTTGGACCCTGTTCCCATGCCGGTGGATTTCTATTTTTTTATATTTTTAAGTGTTTTTATTTTTGTATTCTAATATTTAAAAATATAATTTATATGTAAAGAATTGAAATGAAGGAAATAATAATAACAAGCCATTTATTTTCAGGTTACAAAGACCCATAGAAAAATACCTTAACCTAAGTATACATATAATAACAATTGTGTTAGTAAATAAAACTTAACACTATGTTAGTATCACTTAGTTGCATTTGTGCGTCCCGATGGCGGTTCCGCACTATTTCACTCGCACCCGCTTGCATATATATCGCACACGCGCCTGCGGCAGACTGAATGTGTCTGACAAAATGTAAGAACTATCGAAACTGTCACTATTGAGGAAATAACTTTCGATAGTACCCCAAGTAATATATGTATATTCAATTCAGATTTCATACTATAACGCAAGTATAAATACAATTTATTATAGTTTAAGGGGAAGCGTCCAGGAAGCCCGCGAAATTCAAATTTTCTTACGTTTTTTGCAATTTGCTAGTCAATGTTAGGTTGTATGTTGAATAAAGTATGTTTTGCGACCGTAACAAACATGTATTTACAGAATTCTAATAATTAAAATACAACTCCTTAAGTTAGCGTAATCCTCAAATGTCAATATTTCATGACATTTTATTTTATTTATCTGGGAAACAATAATGTGTGTTACAATAAAATATGGTATGACTATGGGTAAATGTACAATCCACAACAAAATACACACACAATAGTCATTCATTAGGATTACGTGGTCTTAAATCATTATAATGATGACTTTAATTATTATACTTCTGAAAATACTTACTTGTTACGGTCGCGAATCACATTTTGATTAACGTACAACCTAATACTGACTTGTAAATTGCAAAAAACGTAAGAAAATTTCGCGGGCTTCCTGGACGCTTCCCCTTAAACTATAATAAATTGTATTTATACTTGCGTTATAGTATGAAATCTGAATTGAATATACATATTACTTGGGGTACTATCGAAAGTTATTTCTTCAATAGTGACAGTTTCGATAGTTCTTACATTTTGTCAGACACATTCAGTCTCTTTCGCCTTAAGGGTGTCTGACAGTGGTTTGCAACCGTATGAAGTGTCTGACAATGGAGGACGTGATTTCTAATATTATTCCAAATAAAATATATAAAAACTGAGCTTTATACTTTAATAAATTTGAGGTGCAATTTTATACACCTTTACTACCTGTTAGCTGCCAAAGCCACCATGATCCAAGCTTCATAGATGGGCAAAGTTCTTACCCTTCTTTCTTGTATCTACGAGTATGTACTCTTACCTGTATTAGGGATAAACACAGATAAACTTTCAGGTTTTTTAAAATAACGAACGTCGCGGGCTTTTGTGCTATATGTCCATGGAGTAGACAAAGTAAAAAGAACGCGCGTTAAATATCCTTCATTGTAAATCTAAAAGCGGTACATTAAGAGCTACTTTACGAGCAAGTGTATTGAAAATAAAATTAAACCATTGTTTATCGTGAACATAACCTAACATTTAAAGGTAGTGATGTTTTTTGAAGCGACCCTAAAACTACACAAGACAAAGGCAAATAAATTAGAGAAGAAGAAACTATTCGAAGCCATCGTATTTAACGAGAGGGATAAGGTACGCAACTTGTCTAATGTGTTTTTCTAAGGACAAGTCAAGGTTATTTCTTCAGTTACAGTAATCTATTAGATCTCACTTTTACTTCTCCAAAGATCCCGATATTTTTTTGTACAAACCGTATAATTCCACTATGTTTTTTTTCTTGATAATAAGTAATAAACATACCAGGAAACATAATACTTAATTAAATGTCACTTGAAACTGAAAAACACAGATTCCAAGAAACTAAAGCCCGGTTCACAGTAGATCGGACTGAAAGTTTTACCGCTGGTCGGCTGTCGGGTCTTGCTGTTCACAGTATAAGCTGCTGGTCCGACCTAATGTGAACACCACGGAATAATAAAACAAGAACCGTAGAGAAGCGTCTTGTCAACGAAAGAGTAGACAAAAATGACGTTACCGTGTAGACAGTACGACGGCAACAAAGTAGAAAGAGTTAACTGCACTTTCTTTGAAATTCACTTTTTTACATGATTCTATTCAGAATAGGATAAACGTTTTTCATAGGATGTTTTTTTGTTAAATTCTCAATTTTTACAAATCACGCATATAAATAAATACAACTGCGCAGGTGAGCCGGTAGCGCCGGAGAAGATGCAATTCTCAACGTGTTTTATATGGAATTTTCCATACAAAAAGTACCTATAACTTCCTAAAACTCTACAGAGTTTAAGGGGGTTATAGGGGCATAATTTTCATTATTTTTGCACCGTTGGACATTGGACGTTTTTTGACACCGTTTTGACCAAAAAAAAAATAATGATTTTGTAGATAACCGTATACACCTTGCGGCCGTCGAGTAGAAAGTTTTCTACTGCCTTTAGCATGGCTATTACAAAATCAAATTATCTTCACTACTCTCGACAATTATCAGTTGTCAGTGTTTTTTCTGTTCTGTGGTGAATACCACTGACGTTAGTGTCGATTTACCGCGGCCCGTGTACAATGGATGATGACGACGTGACCGCCAGAAGTCATGTGGTATTCTGGTTGTCCTCACTCAAGATAATAATAATTACTTATTAACTTCACAGTAACTTTCAAAGGAGAACAGAGCAAATATAATGACGTCACTCTTAGTATGAAGTGAAGACAAAAAAAAAATTACAAAATATTACAAAATCTTTATTACTAAACCAAAAAGTTTTACATTAGTTGGTGATTGGAGCCTCCTTTTAAGCAAGTAATGCCTGTGTTAGGAGACTCCGCTCTTCCATAGCAATATACAATTTAATCAGTACCTTAGATACATTACGAGTGTGTGTGTGTGCGTGTGTGTGTGTGTGTGTGTGTGTGTGTGTGTGTGTGTGTGCATGTGTATGTGTGTGTGTACGTGTGTGTGAGTGTATTTCATTTTGTGCGTTGCTATAGTGCCTCAGTATCTGCGTAACTTAGTGTCTTTATCCAATTTGTTAGATTTTTTTTACACTCGTGTAATTGTTTATTGTGTATATATATCCTTTTATTTATCCTATTAAATACCTATTTACCTATATAGACATTAGACATTATATACCTATATAGGCAGTAAAGTTTGTTTTAGTTTGTGGAACCTGTGCTATGAGATCTTTCCGTCTTCTTATTATTGCATTTTGATCATATGGTAGATTCTTGTTTCTTTAGAACGGTATATACAATGTATAATTTTCTAACAGAAAGCAGGCCACTATCCTGATAGAGACTTTCAGTAGGGTATGTAATTCTTTTGAAATACATTATTTTATTACAGCACATTGTCCTCGTTCAACATGAATAATCTTTGATTTTGCTGCGCCGCCCCATATTGTGATACAGTATGATATAATAGAAATGAAGACATTAACATTATGTCTTCATTTTATACTGAGAGTGTAAGTAGTTGCAAGTAGGTCATGGTTACTTCCTGTTCGTTCCAGAGTTTAAGGTTAAGTTAGGTGCGGTTTCCTGCAAAAGTTGTAATAACCATATTATATGGTAGAAGGGGCAAGGCTTAATGGTTTCTTCTTCAGCAGTTCGATGTAGGTACAGTGTAAAAAGTGTCATCTACCTAAGTATGAGAACTTTACTTTTAGATATTTTCGGGTTTTTTTTGTCGTCTTTTCGCTCGGTGTACTGGTGGTAAGTTCGATATTTCTGACCGACAAAAACATGTACGATTTCAACCGCTAATAACTACAAGAATTTTAATGTAAGAGTAATGGTTGAGCATACAAAAGATAATATTCGTAACAATTTACGTTTTACCAAAACATGGTAAACATTTTGTCCCAAAGCATTTTGATCCATTGGGACATTTATGGGAATTTTAATAGATTTTGCTTAACAATATTATTAACTCTTATTACTGGTGGGGTTCGAACTGAGATTCTCTAACTGATGAAGTCGAGCCTTGCCGCTTATTTTATTTTTCCCTCACTTAACTGTTGAGTTAGGTCAGGTTACTTTTTCGTGTGAAACACCCTTTGCTTCCAACACCGAACAAATAATTCTTTCTGACCTACATTTTGACAACAGTATCAATTTTAAAATAAAATAAAACGAATCTTCTCACCTGACAATATAAGGTTAAGTTTAGAGAGTAGCAAAATAACGAGTTTTTTCTAAACTTTTACCATTCAGGATAAAGAGAAAGCGAGCTGCGAGATCTATTCTCGTAATAATGATGTCTTTTGACATCGGATCTAGGGTTTAACAAGTATCGCGGAGAGGCGATAAGTATATTTTTTGGTTGTAATTTTATATTTGTTCTTAGATTTGTTTTTAACCGACTTAAAAAAAGGAGGAGGTTTCTCAATTCGACCGTATATATATATATAGAAATAGAAAGGCAAAATAGAAGTCATGAACTAAATTAGACCTGTTTCTTTTAGCTCAAAATACTCTATAATAGTGTATGCTAGTATGTTAAAAATTTGTTATTCTATCAATTTAAATGCTTTTTTTGTTCTTTTTTTCATTTTTTCAAGTATCTGTAAATTTAGACCTTATACAATAAATTCACTTTCAGTTTCTAGTTGTGTCAGGCAATTGTAATCCGAAACAAATAAAAATTTATCAATTGTATTAAAAGTTTAAAATTTGTTCCCTTGTATTATTATAGCTCCCCTAATCCCCATTTCTATTAAATGTTACCTTGAAAACGTGTCCTTGGGCGAGTCTTAGAGCTGTCCCTCAGAGCTGTCCTTTTGATTCCTTTTATCTGACAAATAATCTTGCTTCTCTATAAATAATGGGAGTTGGATGTTTGTTCATATTGGTTAAAAAGAAGGTATGCAGGTGGAAGGTAAGGTAGGGTGTTTGACGGATAAATTCTTTTAAATTCATGATCGACGCGGAATCTACAGAACCGGTAACCAATTTTGTCTTAGTCAGAAGTTTAATGGAGTTATCAAAATTTTGTTTTCATTTTTAGGGTTCCTTACCTCAAAAGGAAAAACGGAAGCCTTCGTTTCAAAGTTATTTAAGCCCCTTATCTCCGCCTACAGAGCCTACAATTTTGAAAAAAATAAAGATACTTACAGAAAAAAGATCAAAACTTATAGATTACAGGAAAATTCCATAAAATCTTAAAATAGCATGGTAAATCACTCAATATTGTGTCCACAAACTTACATTTGCAGTTGGAATGTATGGTAAAACATGTTTTTCAACTACAATGTTAAGTTTATGCTTGGGATAAATTCATCCCAACTACGGAACCCTTCATTGTGCGTGGTCCGACACGCACTTAGCCGGTTTTTAGAGGTTTTTTAAGTCAAAACTCAACTTTTTTATAAAACCTTATTAATAATTTGGTTCTTCCAGTGAAAAAAGTTGAAGTTACGTATAACATTTTGTAAGAATGTAGAAAATTAAGTAAGTACTAAAGTAAGATGTCTCTGCGCATCTAATAAAATTTTACATACCCTTATTAATTTAGCTAAGTCCTTATAAAATGATACAAGTAAACTTAGAAGTTAAGTTTCTAGTTCCCTTATCTTAGTCACAGCATCCACAAACCCAGTTTCTACCAGAATAATAAATTAGAGACAATCTTAAAAATATAGCCTCTATTTTTCCGAAAGCAACATAGTAAAAAATAAACTTATTAAAACAGCGAGACTATTTTTATCGTATTCTGTAATCTAACAAATTGTATCGAATAAATCAAGTCTTTTTAGTTTTCAACGAAGCTTTTAGCACTCAATATTTTTTTGCAAAAAATATCAAAATAATTACATGATTGGCATTTTTATTATTAATAATATATTATAAATTTATTTGTTTCTACAAAATTACATATTAACATTTATTCAAACTATTATGTACAAGCTACCACTTAGATATAATGATGTTATCGATTATACAGGGCTATTTTTAAATCATTAACTAAACTTTCACAGGGTGTTCTACCCATGAATATGAACAACTTTTACTATGGGACCAAACCTGAAATCGCAAAAAAAAAAATCAGCTGTTCAGTACATTTATGTTCGCTTATTTGGTCAAAATGTACTGAACAGCTGATTTTTTTTTTTTGCGATTTCAGGTTTGGTCCCATAGTAAAAGTTGTTCATATTCATGGGTAGAACACCCTGTGAAAGTTTAGTTAATGATTTAAAAATAGCCCTGTATGTTTTTGACAAAATAATATAAAGCTCAGCTTAATGCAGGGGATTTTATATCGTATCTTTTAAGGTTAACGAACTGTAGTTGTCTTATTTAATAGGTAATATAAAAACCAACCAAGTGGGTGTCGGACCACGCGCAATGGAGGGTTCCGTAATTGGGATGAAGAAATCAGTGAAAGAATTAACATACTAACTTAACATTGTAGTTGGAAAACATGTTTTCCCATAGATTCCAACTGCAAATGTAAGTTTGTACGCACAATATTGAGAGATTGACCATGTTATTTTAAAACCATAGACTTCGTATTAATTTTTCTGTAATCTATAAGTATTGGTCTATTTTCTGTACTTGTTTTTTTCTCAAAATTTTGAACTCAGTAGTTTCGGAGATAAGAGGGGTTAAATAACTTGAAAACTATTTATTTTAAAATTATAAAAACATCTATTTGAGACCCTTTCATTTGACACAGTACAGTTTGCAAAACTTTTTTTTTTAATTTTCTTATTTGCCCTCTAAAAGTGACCATCATATTCAAAATTCATCACCTCCATATTTGGGTCACAGAAATTCATATAAGTAGGTACCAAATTTCAACTTATTCGATCAATTAAAAAAAAAAAAAAAATAATAAAAATGATTTAATTCACACCTTAAAGTCCATAGATTGTTAGTAATGAGTTAGTAACAATTTGTGCTTATTGGCTAAGTTAGTACAATTACATTCGGAGCGAATTGGCTGTGACAGACGGACAGACAGACGGGCAGACATAAGGTTCCGTTTTTTCCTTTTGAGGTACGGAACCCTAACAGTGCAAGAATAAATAACTTGACAGGCTTTCCGAAAAACCAGAGCCTGGGCTATAACTGGTAGACCACACGAAAATATTTGTTAAAATATAGGCTAGGCTAAATATCTTGATTTTTGTATTTGTAAAATTTTATTTGTGTAGGGTGAGATGTCCAAGAGTGAACCAGTGGTACACATTGAGCCACCCTTCCTACTTTGTAAACGCGACGTTGCCAAACCGTGTCGTAGACACGAAAGTACTCAGTTGTAACCGCGCCGCCCGGTCCCCAGTCGCGAGCGAGCTAGCGCCAAAGACGCCCGTGTGGCGGACCGCATTATACTTTACGGCGACAAAACAAAATAAAACGTAAGTACTATCTTTTCTTATTACTTCTGTTATGTATAGTTTTTCTGTGTGACATTTATTATACTTATTATGGTGTTTATTGGGGTATCATATAAAACTGAAATAACTACGGGAACTCTTTTTGTTTGTTTTTAACATAACCTTAAATATTGAATGGTGGGTGTAGTACGCAGTGAACCACGAACGTAGATTGAACAGTGAACCAGTTCACTGTGTACCACCTCTATATTGCTACTTTATGTGGGTAGGTTTTGAATTTTATACGTAATTTATATTGAGTTGAAACATTACATTGTATTATAATGTTATTGTTTCAGCATGGGGCGAATTAAAACAGCGCAAAGGAAAATTGGAGGTCATACAAAAGAAGAAATGTTGCAGAAGTTATTATGAAGTTATTTTATCTGAAGACTTTCCACCGCTGCGTAGAAAACCCAAAGCGGATAATTTTGTAATTATTTTGATTGAATCAGAGAAAAAAAAGATAAAATGCTATTATGTTGCGAAGATTCTTGTTGATTCTCCTGAAGCTGAATATGACTACTCCGTTTCGTATTTAAAATTAAAAAACAAATTTTATCACACATTGGTTACAAAAAATTATATAAAATATATATTACCGAACCCCAAGGTAGACGGCAGCAGTCGCCGAACAGCAACGTTCAAATTTCCAATTAATCTATCTCTTTTGAACTTCCCTTTTTGATTATTAGATGCTTTTTCTTTTGAATTTTTGTTTTTTTTGTGTTTTGATATAAGTTTTTCTATCGTAAGAATAATAATTGTAATTATTAAGACTGATTAGTACAAAGTTGACTGAGCAATTGATCTCTGTGAGCCTAAGATTTTTGTTAATTTTTTTATAACATTAAATATTTTAAACACATTGTTAAAAATATTTAGATTTAATAAAGTTGATTATTTGGTAACATATAAAAAAGACGTTTTATTGCTTTACCTTTAGTTTTGTAGCATAAATAGTCATAATTTACTGTAAAATAAATAGGATGGTTCACTGTGTACGTGTTGGTTCACTGTTGACCTAGCCAGTGGTTCACAGTGTCCCACGAGGTGGACTCAGTGAGCCATTTCCCGTCTTTAAAAAAAACTTAAATATATCCTATCCTGTTACGTTTGGGTCTAAAATTAATATGCTAAATTGAAGTCAGATACATGAGAAGTACTTTAGTAAAAAAAAATCTTTATTATGTTTAGAAACACTTCAGCTTTGAATGTGCAACTTTTTCATGGTTCACTGTTGAACACCTCCCCCTACCTACCTGATATTTGCGCGCCCCACGTGGCAGAATGTGATGAAACCATTTATTAATTTAAGACCATGTAATGTACCATGTTTGGACAAATAAATTAATTTGAATTTGAATTTAGAGGCTGACAGTTATTCAAGTAATCATCAGACAAAAGAAAGTTAGAAATGGATTTCTAAAAACGTGGTCTATACCACACCTTTCTGATGTACAAGTAAAAGGCAAAACTTAACCCTACGTCACAGACATTTCCAGTTTCCATAAGAACCTCCACCGTTATTGGCAAAAAAGGATTATAACAACTCCCCTGTGTGTATTTTGCATGACAAAAGTAAAGGATTATCTACTCACTTTCGTAAAGCCTTCTTCGTCTTTATGAAATATGAAAATTAAAACATTTAAATTTCATGCTATTGCGTCTTAATTTTTAGCGCCGATAAGTTTCGTACAAAAGACAAATGAATAGGTATAATAATACGAGTATAATCACAGATTAATACAGATGGGACACTTCGCAAAATCATTTAAATAAAAAGCACTCTTGACTTTTCAATCTGCCTAGCCTTTTCCCAACTATGTTGGGGTCGGCTTCCAGTCTTACCGGATGCAGCTGAATACCAGTATTTTACATGGAGCGACTGCCTATCGGACCTCCACAACCCAATTATTGGGTAATACGATAACCCTTCGTAAGACTAGTTGTCAGACTTTCGGGCTTCTGACGACCCGTAACGACTGCGAAAGATCCACGAATGACAGCCGGGACCAACGGCTTAACGTGCTTTCCGAGGCACGGACTTTTATGACACAATAAAGTGCAATTCAGGTCGCACAACGCTTATTACCTACAGTTATATTCACCTACAAGTTGCCTCTCTTTTTATCGCGTAGCTCTTATACCTTTGACCACGTTAGGATTGTAATCTTTTAAAGAATTATTAATTTATATATTTAACTAGCTGACCCTACAAACGTTGTCCTGTCAAAATTTCAGTAATTCATACTTACAAAATTCCTATAGAAAATTAACTTTCAGTTTTCCCGAATTTCCTAATTTTCCTGGCAAGTTTTAAAACTGTTCCTTTCATACAAACCTTGTCATAACAATTACAAACACAACAAAAAAAGAATTAGCCAAATAGGTGCAACCTTTCTGAAGTGACGCGCGTACATACATTCGGCAATTAATTTTTATTTATATAGATTACCGATTAGTGCATATTACTCTACTTTTGTGAAGAAATGACGTTTCAATTAAACCTAGGCTCGCTACTTACTTAGTAGTAGGTATGTAAATCGAAAAACTATTTTTTTTTTATGAATGTGTGCATATATGTACTTTAACCTAAGAAAATAGTGATAGGTATAGTAGGTATATGCGTATCATATCTTGAAGGAAATAACACGCGAACAAGATAGTCCAGGACCCAACATCCAAAAATGATAATGTTGGTTCTCAACTAGCGCAGACTATATATGTATATAATACCTATAGTTGATATTTCCCTGAATGATTATGGTATTATAGTCTAGGAGCTGGCCAGATGATTTGTAAGTAACCTAAACACAGTAATCTGTGCCCGGATTTTATCGGATCGGAAGGGGGCCAACCCCTTCCGATCCAATATTTACCCATAAAAATAACTGTAAAAAAATTGCATAAGTACCTACATACTTATAAATACCAACGATTCATTGACTGTATTAAGAAAATTAGTAATTTGATTTAAATGTATTTAAGTAATCACAAAAAACTTGTAGAAATGCGACGTTGCCAGCCCGCGCGTAATATACGCTCTTAACGCAGTGTCAGCAAGAGTAGCACGAAGTTAGTTCAACCGTTTTCAGTCCCGGATTTTTGATGTCCAAAAAGCAGCTCGCTCTGGTCGCCTCTGGTCGCCCTGTTACGGATAAAGTCGAAGCCATTTGTGAAAAAGTGTATTAATCTTGCTCAGATTAATAAGATATTCGTAGTCACGACATAGCTGAAGAGTTAGGGGTTGACCACAAAACAGTTTTAACCTATTTTGCAAAAGACACATAGATATTATAATCAAACGTAAATAAACTGTGAAAAAAATGTCTGGAATTTATATATTAAACCTGGGGGTGACCTTGGACTCCTACTTATCGTGGACTGTCCATGTTGCTCAAGTCACACGTTCCATTCCTGGAAATGCCTCCAGAGCGTCTTTCCCTTGAACACCAAAATCTCCCTTGCTCAAACTCTCATTCAGCCCATTATTGATTGCTTTTGAATAAACTTGAGCGTTTGCAAAATATTCGTTTTGTTTTTAACCTTAAAAAGTATGATCACGTTTCTAACTCACGCAAAATACTGAAGTAGCTTCCTGTTCGACTCCGCAGGAACTGTCGGATATTGTGTCTGCTATTTAATATCCTTCATAACCCTACAACACCTTCCTATTTGCGGGAACGCTTTTCTTACGCCCGTCATTTTGATGTGCCTTGCAGGTCGCATTTTAGAAACCTCCTTAATCTCCTTCCCATTCCACAGACTTCTACTACTCCTACTCCTTCACTGTGCACGCGGTTCGGTTGTGGAATTCACTTCCACCTGACATTAAGGACTGCCAAACTGTTGCAGTATTTAAAAGAAGAGTGATAGAACATTATCTTCCCATTTTATCGTAGTTGTTAGTTAATTTAGTGATATTTATTTTATACTAGCTTTGTACCGCGGCTTCGCCCGCGTTGATGTCGGACAACTATACGTTTATACGTATAGTTTATACGTACCTTCCTCTTGAATTAATCTATCTATTGATGTAAACCGCATTAAAATCCGTTCAATAGTTTTTGAGATCATCGCGAACATACAGACATGCAGACAGACGCGGCGGAGGACTTTGTTTTTTAATATGTATGTAAGGAAGTATGTATGTATTTAAGTATTTATTATATAATATGTTTTATTTGCTAAGTGAATTGTTTTATTTTTAGATTGTGTATTTTATTTACTCTCCTATTCTTAGACACGTTGTCTACATCTCTTTGTATCCTCTGTCTTATCGCAGGTATGCTGGAAGATTTCTTTAGAAATATTATAAGCATCATCTTTTTACGTATTTTTCTGTTTCTTTCTTCTTGTCTGTTTATTTGTGCGTACATAAATGATTACATAAATAAATAAAATCCGGTCAAGAGCGAGTTGGATTCGCGCACCGAGGGTTCCGTACCATAATATATTTAAAACAAAATGTGCTATTTAGAGACATCGTTTTATTTTTCCTGTAATTTTTATATAAACTTCTATCACACAGAATAACTTCATTTTTCTCTATGCAAACTTCGGAGAAAAGGGGGAAGAACGGTATTTTTTTTTACAATTTTCATCAAAAGTCATAAACTATGCGGCCTAAAAAAATAAATAAAAAATGTTTGAGAATGTGCAAACAACGCTCTTTCATATGATATCCCACATGCCCTAGTAGCCCTACTTCAAATTTTTAAGACCTCCTTTCAGTCCCTGTTACAAAAAAAATATATAAATATTTCTTTCTTATTTGCAAAATAATGGGGCAAACGTCATCCGAAACAATTCCAAAATTCAAGTTGATAGCATAAGTAGTTCTTGAGATATTCAGGTGTGACAGACGGGCAGACAGACAGACTGAGTCTCACCATAAGGGTTACCAAAGGTTACCAAAATGGTAAAAAGGAATCCTAAAAATAAATAAAATAAACTAGGACTAAATTTTTCCCCCTACCTAATATTTTCATCATCCTTTCAGCCAAAAGTCGGCCACGGCAGGTCATATAAACTATTTCGAACGCAAAAGCTAGACTGGTCCCGGACCTGCAACCTTCACCTAGTGCCTGTTGTTTTTATTTGAATTTTTGAGAAACTAAGTCATCATTATCATTGGCAGGCTTCTTCCACCCGCTGCAGGCCTCCTTCTTTTTGTGCCATGCTTCCCTGGTCTGTGCGATCCTCTGTAGGTCGTCCACCCACTTGGCCATTGGTCTGCCAATGCTTCTTCTACTGTTTCTCGGAAACCATTTCGTTAGGGCTCTGCTCCACCTGCCATCATCACGTCTAGAGGGCTCTGCTCCACCTGCCATCATCACGTCTAGCCGTCTCCTACTCACCTCCATTTCAGAGCTGCCACCCGTAGTCCAACGTCTTGAACCTTAGTTCTACGTTGGATCTCCGAGTTACGGACTCGGTCGTTGTGCACTACGTGGCTAACACAACAACAAAAACAGCAACGTGCTACTTGGGCTTTGTACACAGTCTCTTTAGTGAGCGTCCATGGTTTAGCCCCATAGTAGGCAAGATATATTCGCACCTTCGGTAAGACAAGGCCATAAATGTCAAAATTTCATACAGTCGGTTAAATATGCCAAACTGCTTTAAAAATACCCTTTTATCTGAAATCACAAAAGTATAGGGCTTATTTCATGCAAAGATCAACCATTTCAAGGTGGAAAGATGGTATGAGCAGAATAATACGGTATTTAATGTAACAAAAAATCTTAAAGTAGCTCTCCTGTAAAATCATAAAAGTGCAGTAGTGCCCTTGTCTTACCGAAGGTGCGCAATGTTCATACAAAAAACTAAGTGAAATAGAGCAAAGTGGTCATAGGAAAATGAATAATGATCTAGATTTTATACAAAACGGTAGCTGCATAGTGCCTTCATCGGCAGTGGAATCCACATGCTCTAATAACGAAGTTTCCAACCAATATTCGTAGCGTCGACGTCGGTCTGTTAGTACGTCAGAAAATCTCTTTTATTTTGAAATCCATTTGAGGAGTAGAGTTGAAAAATGTTCGATTGATTTTTCGCGACAGTTTGAAGTGTAGGTTTAATTAAAAACCGAATGTTAGTACAAGGTCAGTTTTGATTTAGATAAGTAGTACTGCCCATGTAATTGCCCTTGTTTGTTACATAACAAATTCATTATAAATTCATTACAATGAAAGCTTTTATAGCTCACTGGTATTTTTTACCCGCTTGCGACAAAGCCGTGCCGGAATTCATCGAGTTGCCAGTAAACCTATATAACACATAACATAAATGGTTTTATGTTTAGTATATCTGTCAATTCAACATGCTTCTTGGCAAAAGCCTCCTCTAGCTGTTTCCATTGAATTCTATCACGAGCCACTCTCCTCCAGTTCAGGCCCGCTGTAAGTTTTATCTCGTCCTCCCATCTCCTTTGTTAATTTCCTCTTTTCCGTTTACTATTTCTGGGATACCAATCAGTTTACACCATTTTTCCTGTTTTGTTCTCATCGCTGTCCAGTAAGGCAGAGGTGACCTGTAATAATAAATTTTAATGACTCTTTATTTCAGACAGTATAACGATCTAGTTTACAATAAGCAATTAACTTAATAACATTTGGTATAACACTAATTAACAGTTGTAACAACATTATGTATTATAAACAAATACGAGCGGCGCACGGATCGTAGTGCGTTCTCACTCGCACAGTAACTACCTGTCTCGCTCGAGCCATCACTACCGCGCCTGCACAATATCGGCCACGGCCTATAAAAGGACGGCGCATCGAGTCAAGCAGCCAACATGGATCAGCTCGTGGCCGTCCACACAAGATCTTTTGTAAGTTCGTGTGTGGGTACTTTTGTTTCGCGCGGACCGCCTATTTTATTTGTTTTTCCTCTGTGTTTACACTAGTACCAGCCGGCGCTTGTGTAAGCACAGAGGGAGCCACCGGGCTGCTCGGTGAGCTTGCTCACCGCCGCGGTCGCGGAAAAGCTACGCCTACCACGATGCCGAAACCCGGCACGCGCGGCTCGTTGGGCCGCGATGCCGGGTCCCCGGAGGCCCAGCCGGCGTTGGACCGGGCGATGTCGCTGCCGAACATCGGCGACGCGTCGACCGTTCCACCGACAGCTGGGACATCGCGACGAAGACAAGAAGAGGAGGGACGAAGAGGGGGGGGAACGGGGGTTGCAGTAGCTGCCGATCCGCTGGCGACGTCGACGCAAGTGCGCGTTTCGCCGACGCCGCCGTCGAGCCGACAGCGGGAGGTGCCCGTGCGCCCCGCTAGCTTCCGCCCGGTACCAATACAGGCCCCGGGGCCTGTCGCGTCGACCAGCCGCGCACCACCACCCACGCGCGCGACCGCACCCGCCCGCACCTCTGCACCCGCGACGTCCACCGCGCGTACCGCCGTGCAGTCCGCCGCGCGCGCCGCCGCGCCGCCTACCTCGCGCGCCGCCGCGCCGCCTACCACGCGCGCCGCCGCGCCACCCGTCATGCGCGCCGCCGCATCGCAAGCCGCGCGCACCGCTGCGCCGCCCGCGAGTGCTCCCGCCCCGGCTGCGCGCCCACGCGCGTCTACCATGCGCTCCGCCGCGCCACTACCGCGCTTCGCGACGCCGCCCGCGCCTGCCGCGCCCGGTCCCCGCTTCTCGCTGGCGGGCGCTTCTACGTCGCAGGCGCCAGCGTCGCCGGCGCCCCCCCGCACCTCCGCCTACGATTCGCCCGCCATGCTGTCGGCATGCTCATCGCGTGCGGGATCGAGCATGTCGCTCGCATCGGCGGGCTCGGCCGGGTCCGGTCGCGACGACGTGTCCTCGGACACGACACCGCGAGCCGATGCCCGGCCCACCGTGGGAGGAGCCGACACCCCGCTTGGGTTTGGCTTCGAGTTTGCGCTCGCCGAACCCAGGCCCCCAAGGAAACATCGCAGGAGGAGCTCCGGCGAAACGAACATGGAGGCGAAGCGGCTGGACCTGGGCGAACCAGCGTCGCCCACCTTCGCCGACGCAGTGCGCTCGCCTCCGCCGACTCCGACACCGACACCGGAAATGACGACCGCAGGGGTAAGTCCTTCAAATTTACCCCCTGCCCCCTCTGTTTCTGTGTTACCCCCCGCTATCGCCCCCGGCGCCACGACGACACCGACGACGACGGCGACGACGACGACGACGAAGAAGCCGGGGAAGAAGCCACGCTACCCACCGCTGGTAGTGGAGAGGCTCCCCAACTGGGCCGCTCACTTCAGGGCCATCAGCGCCAAGCTGGGCCGGCCTCCTAATGCTCGTCCGTACGGGACGGGGGTCCGTTTCACCCCCGACTCGGAGGAAGAGTACAGGCTGGTCCAGAGGTACCTGACTGGCCTGGAAAAGGACAGCGGCGTCTCTTGGTTTGCCTATTCGCTGCCAGCGGACAAAAACCTAAAGGTAGCCATAAGGGGGCTACCAGCGGACACCAATCCCCAGGAGATAGAGGAGGAGCTCCGAGCGATGGGATACCAGCCGGAGTACGTGCGCCATATTAAAGGTGCACAGGGACGACCCGGCTGTGTATTCCACGCCATTTTAAAGAAGACCCCTGATGTCCGGGCCATCTATGACACCACCGTGTTCATGTACATGCGTGGTGTCAAGATCGAGGCCTGGAGAGGCAAACGTGGGCCCGCTCAGTGCCACAGGTGCCAACGTTTCAGGCACAGTTCGCACCAGTGCCACCGACCGCTCGCTTGTGTGCGATGCGGAGGCGAGCACGCGGCACGTGACTGCCCGCGCCCGCGGGACGAGCCGGCCACCTGCGTCAACTGCGGTGGCCCGCACCCCGCGTGCAACATCAAGTGCCCCGTGTTCCAGGCGGAGATCCGGAACAAGCGAGCGGGGACTGCCGCCATCACGGCCACCACACGCCGGGCCCAAGAGGCCACAGAGAGGCCTACAGAGATGAGGCCAGAAGAGGCCCAAGGCATGACGCTGATGGCGGCAGCCAACGGGCCCACGGACAGGACAAAAGCCACCTCCTCTAGGCGGAGGAAGAAGGGACGCGGGGGAAAAGGAAAGGGTAAGAAACCCAAGCCCCAAGCGACCCTGGAAGAGATCCCAGAGGCCGGCCCTGCCTCAGATGGGGCGCAGGCCACACAACAAGAAAATAGTGGGGAACAACACCGTACAGCTAGCGCCGGCATAGCGCAGCGGACACCGGGGGAACCACCCAAAACCGCCGCCGGCGTTGTCGACGCCAGCGCCAGCACGTCGCGGCGGCAACAGGTGGAACCTAGAAAGTTCCCCAAGAATCAGAGTGGTGGCGCTGCCGGCGCTCACAAAAAAGAGTTTACGGCCTGCGCCATACAATTATTGATGGACCTCATAAAGGCCATCAGGCAGGGTCAAGATATCGAGACGGTCATCCTTGACGGTCTGGCCACACTTCTCACCCTGTACCATGGCTAGGCCGTTAAGGGTGTTACATTGGAACGCTCGCGGCCTAAGGGATAAGGTCGCCCCCCTCCGCCACCTCCTGAGGGACCAAGACATCGACGTGGCGCTCATAAGCGAGACGCTCCTGGGACCCGAGGACAGGGTCAGGTTCCCGGGATACCTCGCTTATAGGAAGGATGAACGGTCGGCTCATAACATCAGATACCGTGGCCTGGCGGTACTTGTGAGGCGAAGAGTCGTCCATCAGGAACTCCCCTTGCCGTCGCTCAGCACTTTTTACGCGCTGGGTGTTCAGCTGCACGTGGCCGGCGAGGACATCAACATCTACGCATGCTACAAGCCGCCCGCGGCCCGCTTGGACCACACCGAGCTGCGGGCCTTGTTGCATGCGTCACAGCACGCCACCCTCCTCGCCGGGGACTTCAACTGTAAGCACCCAGCGTGGAACTCGTCACTAACGAATACCGAGGGGAGACGGCTCTTCGCGGACGCGGAAGCCTTCGGCTATACGGTGTCCGGCCCAGAGACGCCAACCCACTACCCGGACGCCACCACCCACACACCGGATGTGCTGGACATCGTAGTCCACCGAGGGCTACACTGTCAGGCCACACAACAAGTGATAGACGACGAGCTACAGTCAGACCACCAGCCCGTGCTCGTCGTCTTATCGGGTATGCCGACCCGACTGAAGCCCACAGCGCCACGTCGATTAACGGACTGGACAGTGTTTGAAGAGAAGTTAGAGACCACCACGCCGACTCGGCCTATTACTACCGCCGCGGACGTGGACCAGACGGCGGAGGATGTCACTGCTTGCATCCAAAGCGCCTTAGAAGCGGCGACGACGACGCAGCCGCAGGGGAGAGTGCTGTTGCCGCCCCTGCCGGCGCACATTAAGTCTATGATTGCCGCGAAGAGGCGCCTTCGCAAGCAGTGGCAACAACTGAGATGCCCCACGTTGAAAACGCAATTGAACCGTCTCGCGGAAAAGGTAAAGGCCGAGCTCCAGGCACACACCGCCGCGAGCTGGGAGGAACGTATTGACGCCACGACAGGCAGCTGGCCGTCAGTACATAGATTATGCCGCCAACTGACGAACACCCCAGCTCCGGTGCGACCGCTGCTAAACAGCGACGGGGCGCTTAAGTATGTAGCGGAGGACCGGGCGGAGGTCTTCGCCGAGCACCTGGAGCGTCAGTTCTGCCCGAACCCGACCAGCGACACCGAGCATGTCGCAGCGGTCGAGAAACACCTTGGGGACTACTTCGCTACGCCGATAGCTCCCGAGGAGGCCCCCATCTTTTTCTCGCCTGGGGCAGTCAGACGCGCCATCCTAAGGACGAAGCCCAGGAAGGCCCCCGGTGCTGACGGTATCACCAACACAGTGCTGCGCCACCTGCCGTTCCGCACGGTAGCGGCGCTGGCGCGCCTGTTTACGGGGATACTGCGCACGGGGACGTTTCCCGCTTCGTGGAAGGAGGGGCGCGTCATTATGCTGCCTAAGGCGGGGAAAAATACGCTGAAGCCGGAGAGCTATCGGCCAATCACTCTGCTGCCGACGGTCTCCAAGGTGTTCGAAGCACTCCTGCTGCGGCATCTTGAACCACATATATCGCCAAGGCCGGAACAGTTCGGGTTTCGGGCGGAGCACAGCACGACGCTTCAGCTGTCGAGGGTACTGCACCACCTCTCGGCGGCGATGAATAAAAAGGAATACGCGGTTGCAGTATTCCTCGACATGGAGAAGGCCTTCGACCGTGTGTGGCACGACGGCCTCGTGTACAAGCTGGCCACCTCGGACGCGCCCCGTCGCGTTGTTATGGTGGTCTCTAACTTTCTCTCCAACAGAACTTTCAGGGTGGTGGTCGACGGGGCGCTGTCAAGCGCCCGCCCGGTGCTCGCCGGTGTGCCGCAGGGCAGCTGCGTATCGCCTGCGTGTTACTCACGTTACACCGACGACATCCCCACCACTCCGGACGCGATGCTCGCGCTGTACGCCGACGACGCCGCGTACATTACCACCTCGCTTAATGCGAAGTACGCGGCGGTCAAGATGCAGCGCGCGCTCAACTTGCTTCCCGAGTGGCTGTCCAAATGGCGGCTGTCGGTCAACGTGGGTAAGACGCAGGCGATGGTGACCGGGTCCGCGCCTCTCCCACCACCCTTGAAGCTGCAGGGAGCTGACGTCGAGTGGTCGCCCCGGGTCAAGTACCTGGGCGTCACCATCGACCGTCGGCTCACTATGGGGTCACACGTCCGCAATGTTGTCGCACAAGGTAGGGTCGCCCGCAACCTCCTTCGACCAGTGCTCTCGTCCCGCATCCCGGCGCGCGTCAAGTTGGGCGTGTACAAGTTGTACGTGCGCCCAATACTGACGTACGCCGCCCCTGCATGGTTCGCCCTCACGAGCGAGACGAACCGCAAGCTCCTCCGCACGCAACAACACCTTGCGTTGCGGACCATAGTGGACGCCCCTCGCTTCGTGAGGAACGACATCATCCAGAGGGACCTCCGGATTGAGAGCCTGGATGAGTTTGTGCGGCGCCTCGCGAAGGGGATGTTCGCGCGTGCCGACGCATCCGCTTGGCCTCATGTCAAGCAGATAGCGCCCTGGCATACGCGCCCCCCAGACGCGAGGAGGCCCTTGCCCCGCGACCTAGTTGCGGACGACTGACCCCATCACCGGACTGGACTTCCGAGTGAGTCGCTCTCAGTCTACACGCGGCTCACTTGTGACACTGACTCCATACAAATACATGCATCTGTTGCGTGGCGCGTGCTAGGTTAATATAGGCGTGTCACGTAGCAAACAACAGACATTCACCTCTATACAGGCACCCAACTCACACGCGAAGTCGCGGCTCTTTTTATGCGGGCGGGCGACTCGCGTATACACCGGGCGGTGTTACACAGTACAATACCGCCCACACACTCAGAACACGGTCCCTTCTCATCACCCGGGCTCGGCTAGACCTGAAAACGGGGAGGTGAGGGGGGCCATACACCCCTTCTGTAGGAACGTCGAGTCCGTAAATCTGTCGCTGGATGCCATCTGCTGGGCTTCCCCCATGTAGGTGGGGGTCTCACCCGGTAGTGGTTGTCCGCCGATTTAACGGTGAAGCAAGCGGCGTTGGGCATCAACGTCGTGGCGTGCCTACAGACACAAATTTTCAGACACCTCTCCACATGGGCGTGTATGCCGCACGCCCAAACATCCTTCCGCCAGCGGCGATCAAAATGAGGGGCCCGTGGTTACGGGCCACCGTATTGCTTTCGCGGTCGGGGGGCCATGCCCCGACGCCGCACGCCGCGCCCCCTTACGGGGGCGTAGCGACATCCCGCAAGCAGCCAACGGGCCCACCGATAGGACCAAGGCCACCTCCTCAAGGCGGAGGAAGAAGGGACGAGGGGGAAAAGGTAAGGGCAAGAAGCCCAAGCCCCCTGCGACCCGGGAAGAGATCCCAGAGGCCGGCCCTGCCTCAGATGGGGCGCAGGTCGTAAACAAATCAAGAACTGAGGAACCTACCGCTAGCGCCGGCATAGCGCAGCGGACACTAGAGGAACCACCCACAACCGCCGCCGGCGCTACCGACACTGGCGCCGGCCTACCGCGGCGGCAACGGGTGGAACCACAAAAGTTCCTCAAACAAAAGAGTGGTGGCGCTGCCGGCGCACATAAAAAAGAATTTACGGCCTGCGCCATACAATTATTAATGGACCTTATTAAGGCCATTAGGCAGGGCCAAGACGTAGAGACTGTCATCCTTGACGGTCTGGCCACGTTACTAACCCTGTACCATGGCTAGACCGTTAAGGGTGTTACACTGGAATGCCCGCGGCCTAAGGGATAAGGTCGCCCCCCTCCGCCATCTCCTGAGGGAACAAGATATCGACGTGGCGCTCATAAGCGAGACGCTCCTGGGGCCCGAGGACAGGGTCAGGTTCCCGGGATACCTCGCTTACAGGAAGGACGAACGGTCGGCTAATAACACTAGATACCGTGGCCTGGCGGTACTTGTGAGGCGAAGAGTCGTCCACCAGGAACTCCCCTTGCCGTCGCTCAGCACATTCTACGCGCTGGGTGTTCAGCTGCACGTGGCCGGCGAGGACATCAACATCTACGCATGCTACAAGCCGCCCGCGGCCCGCTTGGACCATACCGAGCTGCGGGCCCTGTTGCATGCGTCACAGCACGCCACCCTCCTCGCCGGGGACCTCAATTGTAAGCACCCAGCGTGGAACTCGTCGCTCGTGAATACCGAGGGGAGACGGCTCTTTGCGGACGCGGAAGCCTTCGGCTATACGGTGTCCGGCCCAGAGACGCCGACTCACTACCCGGACGTTGCCAACCACCTACCGGATGTGCTGGACATCGTAGTCCACCGAGGGCTACACTGTCAGGCCACACAGCAAGTGATAGACGACGAGCTACAGTCAGACCACCAGCCCGTGCTCGTCGTCTTATCGGGTATGCCGACCCGACTGAAGCCCATAGCGCCACGTCGATTAACGGACTGGACTGTGTTTGAAGAGAAATTAGAGACCACCACGCCGACTCGGCCTATTACTACCGCCGCGGACGTGGACCAGACGGCGGAGGATGTCACTGCTTGCATCCAAAGCGCCTTAGAAGCGGCGACGACGACGCAACCGCAGGGGAGAGTGCTGTTGCCGCCCCTGCCGGCGCATATTAGGTCAATGATCGCCGTGAAGAGGCGCCTTCGCAAGCAGTGGCAACAACTGAGATGCCCCACCATCAAAAGGCAGCTAAACCGTCTCGCGGAAAAGGTAAAGGCCGAGCTTCAGGCTCACACCGCCGCGGGCTGGGAGGAACGCATTGACGCCGCGACAGGCAGCTGGCCGTCAGTGCATCGACTTTGCCGCCAGCTGACGAGCACCCCAGCCCCGGTGCGACCGCTGCTAAACAGCGACGGGGCGCTAAAGTATGTAGCGGAGGACCGGGCGGAGGTCTTCGCCGAGCACCTGGAGCGTCAGTTCTGCCCGAACCCGACCAGCGACACCGAGCATGTCGCAGCGGTCGAGAAACACCTTGGGGACTACTTCGCCACGCCGATAGCTCCCGAGGAGGACGCCATCTTTTTCTCGCCTGGGGCAGTCAGACGCGCCATCCTAAGGACGAAGCCGAAGAAGGCCCCCGGTGCCGACGGTATCACCAACACAGTGCTGCGCCACCTGCCGTTCCGTACGGTAGCGGCGCTGGCGCGCCTGTTCACGGGGATACTGCGCACGGGGACCTTTCCTGCTTCGTGGAAGGAGGGGCGCGTCATTATGCTGCCCAAGGCGGGGAAAAACATCCTGAAGCCGGAGAGCTATCGGCCAATCACGCTGCTGCCGACTATCTCCAAGGTGTTCGAAGCACTCCTGCTGCGACATCTCGAGCCACATATCTCGCCACGGCCGGAACAGTTCGGGTTTCGGGCGGAACATAGCACGACGCTTCAGCTGTCGAGGGTAATGCACCACCTCTCGGCGGCCATGAACAAAAAGGAGTACGCGGTTGCAGTATTCCTCGATATGGAGAAGGCCTTCGACCGTGTGTGGCACGATGGCCTCATTTATAAGCTGGCCACCTCAGACGCGCCCCGCCGCGTTGTTATGGTGGTCTCTAATTTTCTCTCCAACAGGACCTTCAGGGTGGTGGTCGACGGAGCGCTGTCAAGCGCCCGCCCGGTGCTCGCCGGTGTGCCGCAGGGCAGCTGCGTGTCGCCGGCGTGTTACTCACGTTACACCGACGACATCCCCACCACTCCGGACGCGATGCTCGCGCTGTACGCCGACGACGCCGCGTACATTACCACCTCGCTTAATGCGAAGTACGCGGCGGTCAAGATGCAGCGCGCGCTCAACCTGCTTCCCGAGTGGCTGTCCAAGTGGCGGCTGTCGGTCAACGTGGGTAAGACGCAGGCGATGGTGACCGGGTCCGCGCCTCTCCCACCACCCTTGAAGCTGCAGGGAGCTGACGTCGAGTGGTCGCCCCGGGTCAAGTACCTGGGCGTCACCATCGACCGTCGGCTCACAATGGGGTCACACGTCCGCAATGTTGTCGCACAAGGTAGGGTCGCCCGCAACCTCCTTCGACCAGTGCTCTCGTCCCGCATCCCGGCGCGCGTCAAGTTGGGCGTGTACAAGCTGTACGTGCGCCCAATACTGACGTACGCCGCCCCTGCATGGTTCGCCCTCACGAGCGAGACGAACCGCAAGCTCCTCCGCACGCAGCAACACCTGGCGTTGCGGACCATAGTGGACGCTCCTCGCTTCGTGAGGAACGATATCATTCAGAGGGACCTCCGGATTGAGAGCCTGGATGAGTTTGTGCGGCGCCTCGCGAAGGGGATGTTCGCGCGTGCCGACGCATCTGCTTGGCCCCATGTCAAGCAGATAGCGCCCTGGCATACGCGCCCCCCAGACGCGAGGAGACCCTTGCCCCGCGACCTAGTTGCGGACGACTGACCCCATCACCGGACTGGACTTCCGAGTGAGTCGCCCTCAGTCTACACGCGGCTCACTTGTGACACTGACTCCAAACAAATACATGCATCTGTTGCGTGGCGCGTGCTAGGTTAATATAGGCGTGTCACGTAGCAAACAACAGACATTCACCTCTATACAGGCACCCAACTCACACGCGATGTCGCGGCTCTTTTTATGCGGGCGGGCGACTCGCGTATACACCGGGCGGTGTTACACAGTACAATACCGCCCACACACTCAGAACACGGTCCCTTCTCGCCACCCGGGCTCGGCTCGACCTGAAAACGGGGAGGTGAGGGGGGCCATACACCCCTTCTGTAGGAACGTCGAGTCCGTAAATCTGTCGCTGGATGGCCATCTGCTGGGCTTCCCCCATGTAGGTGGGGGTCTCACTCGGTAGTGGTTGTCCGCCGATTTAACGGTGAAGCAAGCGGCGTTGGGCATCAACGTCGTGGCGTGCCTACAGACACAAATTTTCAGACACCTCTCTACATGGGCGTGTATGCCGCACGCCCAAACATCCTTTCGCCAGCGGCGATCACAATGAGGGGCCCGTGGTTACGGGCCACCGTATGGCTTTCGCGGTCGGGGGGCCATGCCCCGACGCCGCACGCCGCGCCCCCTTACGGGGGCGTAGCGACATCCCGCAAGTTTCCAAGTTTCAAGCAGCATTAGCTAGCGGTCAGTGCTATAGCGAACGTGTTCCCGCAGTCCTATAGAACTAGCCAAGGTGAAAGAGTGCGAAAGCCACCCAGCAGTCCACTCCAACACCTATAGTTGAGGTTTAAGAGTTAGATAGCCTACCTGCCGTCGGCTCTGATACCTCCAGCTAGGACAGATTGTTGAAGTGATTGCTGTAAATTGTCGTGTACCTACTTGTAACAATATACCAGTGTTACTACTCATTGGCGTTTCACTTCTACAAGTTCTACCTCCTACATAGTTTATAATTCGCAATATGTATATATTACATAAGAGACTAGATTAACATTTCAATGATATCAAGTTGTACGCTTAAAATTAATAAATAAAATAAAATAACAAAAATCGATTCGGTAAGTATGGTACTAAAATACAAATCGATAATAAACCGAATACTGTTACCGAAGTGGATATAATTTTTAAAATATAACAGCGCCATCCTACCACCATCTTTTAAAACAGTATTATTTTAAGGTTACTTCAGTGTGAGAAAGAGATAAAGCTATACAGGACGTCTAGCTCCATCTCTTTCGCACACTCCAGTAAGATTAAAATAATACTGCTTTAAGAGGTAGTGGTCTAGCGGCTGCCGCCTTTACCAGAAGTGGTTGTCGTATTAGGTAGTGGTTATCAGGATTATGCCGGAATAAAGCAGTTTGTCTTACAAGGAGACCTCACACCCTTCGGGTCACCGATTTGGCCGCAACTCTACGTATTGCAAGAGACTTCCTAGTGTCGTATATTTCTAAAGTCTTAAGGTGCACAACTCAAAAAAAAAACCGGCCAAGAGCGAGTTGGACTCGCACACCGAGGGTTCCGTGCCATCATTATATTAAAAAAAGTGTGCTATTTAGAGACATCGTTTTATTTTTCCTGTAATCTTTAAATAAACTATCGCACATAATAATTTCAGATTTTCCTCTATGCCAACTTCGGAGATAAGGAAGGGAAAGGTATTTTTTTTTTTACATTATTCATCAAAGTCGAAAACTATGGCATAGTTTATATAGTATAGTTCATACCTAAAAAAAAAATGTTTGAGAATGTGCAAACAGCGCTCTTTCATATGATATCCCACATGCTTTACGAGTAAGTAAGTTTTATCTCGTCCTCCCATCTCTTTTGTTAGTTTCCTCTTTTCCGTTTACTATTTCTGGGATACCAATCAGTTTACACCATTTTTCCTGTTTTGTTCTCATCGCTGTCCAGTAAGGCAGAGGTGACCTGTAATAATAAATTTTAATGACTCTTTATTTCAGACAGTATAACGATCTAGTTTACAATAAGCAATTAACTTAATAACATTTGGTATAACACTAATTAACAGTTGTAACAACATTATGTATTATAAACAAATAGTAGCCTCACTTCGAATTTTATAACTCTTCGAAAAATTTTCGTATTAAATCATAGTGACTTTTATATATTATATAAAAATCGATATCATTATCAATATTATTAATATATAAAAAATACGTATAAAGAAGCCTACAAGCTACACATTTCAACACTACAATTTTCGTGAGTTAGTATTATTTAAACTTGCACAAATAGTGAGACTGACTCTTTAGAGAAGAATTTCTCCCTTAGTTTTCAGTTGTGCACCTTAAAACTTTAGGAATATGCAACACTAGGAAATCCCTTTCAATACGTAGAGCTGCAGCCAAATCGGTGACCCGAAGGGTGTGGGGTCACCTTGTTAGACGTGGTACGACAACGGCTCCCACATCGACGCGAACTCCGCTGGGGCACAGATATTACAATACTACGTACAGATATTATTTATTCCCTTAAATTCAGCTATTTTATTTCCTTCAATTTATAACAGATGGCTGCATCAGCGACTCACTAATTACCAGATACTGTAGTTTTACAACACCATCTAGGAGTCGGCCTAGATACTAGGTCTCATCGATGCTAGGTGGCATCGATACTACTTAGATGGCTATATCTAGATACCTATAGATTCTCCATCTCACATCAAGTATGTCGTCGTAATCGTACCGTGCGCTCAAGGACAAAAATTATCTTGAGTTGGCGTAATTGTTTCGTTTGTGTGATTGATGATTGAGCTAGCATTTTTAGCTTTAGTAGGAGACGACGTGTTTACGAAGCCAAATAATTATATTTTATTTTTACGCCATGCGGCATATAGGTACATTCGTGCAGCTGTAAATGGGTTTTTTCCTAAACGCGCTTAATTTTATTATCTGCTTATGTCCGCGGTAACTTACTAAAATCTAAATGGTCGCTATGCGAATGTTACGATAAGTAGGTATTCATGTTTTAAAATTTTATTATCTACTCAAATCAATCAAAATTATAAAATTGCTTGTAATTTAACCGGTAATAATGTGACTGCAGCAAGGAAATTAAATTAAATAGGTAAATATGTATTATGAGTAGGCAGAAACAATACAAGTAGGTACAAGCTGTGGTATGAAGTACCTACCTACATAAATAAAATAAAAACGAACGGAATATTTTTATAAAAATATTTTAATACTTCAATCATGTAGGTACATAATAATACTGATAGAACGTTGCAAAGTGATCAGTAGATAAGTACATACTTACTTATGCCACATTTTTTTATTACCTACCAGCACAAAAACATGACAAATGAAAACATGACGTGTCTCCAGCAAATATCACACAGTAGAAATATCATACAGTATGTGACTCAACCCCTGTTCTTGAAATAACTACCTACAGCCACGCGGTACGTAAACAGCGATAGGGCTGCCCGCCTACAGTATTTTAATTTCATCCTACCTACCACCATCACCTACTTGAGTTTATTTCTAGTTTTGTGATTGTAAATATTATATCTTTTATTTAAAAAAATAATCTGCTGTCGTCGAACTCCAATCATTACAAACTTCAACACCTACCAACTTAGCCAAAATGCAAGAAACAGCTGACGAATAATTAACCCTTAGTTAGGCGCATTAAGAAAATCCCGCAGCTAGGCGCATGGGGTCACTACTGACCCCAAAAATAAAAGCAAAAATCGAATAGAAAAAATAAATAAAACGAAGTACGTATTACCAAAAATATTAAAATACTTTATTAATAATAGACTCATACAAAAATAACATAACTTTGGCTTCAAAAGAACTAAAAATATGACATAGCTTCTTTTCAGTCTTAAATTTAAAAAAATTGCTTATAGCTGAAGTCAAATGAAAAAAAAAAATTATAGAGACTCATTACCAGATTCATCTGGTTCGCAACTAACACAGAAAACTTTGGAATGCTGCTGACAAATAAATTTACCACATTTATGGCATTTATTAGGCACTTTTTTGTCACCCTTCCTAGGGCATGATGAACAGCGCCCGCGTTTAGCAGCCGATTGATGCGCAGCTTCATCTATATCATGCACCTCACGAATACGGTTTTTTGTCGCAGAAGGAGTAGCTCTATGTTGAAGGCGACGTTTTTGGTGGTCCATTACCAAGGCCGATGCTAATTTTTTTTTTTTAAATACGCCGTATGTGCGTATTATTTCTAGAAGTATCATTATTCGCCTTGTGTATAACAAAAGCATTGATACCAGATGTATTTAGTAGGTGATAAAATATCGACAAAGGCCATCTTTTTGTTCGTCTTGCAACGTTATAATTACTACATAGCTGATCATTACAGTCCACCCCACCTTTGGTATTATTATAATAGGTAATTATTTCTGGTTTTTGAGCGTTACCTGTTGTTTCATCAATAGAATTGTCGTTATGCATACTGGAAAGTAAAATGACAGCTTTCTTTGGCTTAGGGACATAGGATACAAGAATCATGTTCACTTTGTATAGGTGAATTGTCCGCATGCTCAGATGAAGAACCCGCAACATCTTGCTCATCTTCAGAGCCCACTGCAAGCCACAGCTGTATTTGACTTTCTTGATCCATATTGACAACTAAAAAAGTAAATAATCATAATAAGGTTTTGATAAAACTAAACATGGGTATATATAAATCAAACACAAACAAAATGCAAAAATAAATCATTAGAAAACCATAAAATCAATAAAATAGAAACATACCTTCCGACAAGAAAAATCACGTAAGTGGGCGCATGGGGTCAGCGCTCTAGAGAGCAGCGACGCGTGCGCTTGCGTTGGCTGTCCGGCCGCGACTGATTTAGGTACCCCGTGGAGGAGAGAAGAAGCTAGCAATAGCGTTGTCACATTCCCAAAACTGTAACCCATATTTTTTTCAATTTGAAAGTCTCGTGACCCCATGCGCCTAATTAAGGGTTAAATATCTTTTCATCTCAGCTTATTAACGTCCTCATTACCTACAGTGCGGAACTCGAAATAATAATTCTT
Source organism: Dicycla oo (assembly GCA_948252095.1). Classification (NCBI taxonomy): domain Eukaryota; kingdom Metazoa; phylum Arthropoda; class Insecta; order Lepidoptera; family Noctuidae; genus Dicycla; species Dicycla oo. Next base: position 23,373,820 of record OX411716.1, read on the forward strand.
TTCGTCACCCATCCGATGTCGAACCGCTCTGCAATCCTTACTTATTATCAACCATCTCATCGCGTGTGCGCTACCTGTAGGTAGCGCTCACGCTGTAGCAATCAAATCTTCTAACTACCTACTACAAAATCTTACTTATAAAAGTAAATTATAATGTTAATCTTACTACGTAGTTACCTACCATTTATTACTCTCATAATATTTTCCTAATCGTCTAACTCAGTAAGTACCTAAGTACATATTATAAGTAAGTAGATAGCCTAGCTTAGGAAACTACCTACTAGTTTTTTTTTAACGCGAGCTCAGGTAGGTCACTCGTGTGTCACTTTTTTCAACCTATCCACTTATTTATTTATTAATCTAGTTATTTTACTTGGTGGAAAAAGCAAAATACCTCCTTCCAACCGTTTGTATGAAGATAAAATACTGTATGATATTACTACTGTGGCTGTAAGTAGCAATTTTGCTACTTACAGCCACAGTAGAAATATCATAAAAAAATGTAACAAAGAATTACGTTGGGGATTCCCTTTTAGCACTCCAGTAGAGCACGAGCGGGGTTGTTTCGTCGAAGTTGAATTTGTTGTTCATACAAAATTAAGACTTATTACAACTGACGAAGAGATGTTATTATTGTACATTGTTTCCGCATAATTTTGAGACACAACAGCAACGACGGATAACTGCGTGGGCACATTCACTTGTGTTTAGGGTTCCGTGCCTCAAAAAAAAAAAAAACGGAACCCTTATAGTGAGCCTATAAGGGTTCCGTATTTTTTTTTTTTTCTTTTCGTGTGTCTATCACAGCCGATTTGCTCTGAATCCAATGGAACGATTAAGTTGTATACACGTATGAATTTCTGTGACCCAAACACGGACGTGTAACATAAATAAATGAATTTTGAACATGGGGGGTCAATTTTGGGGGCAAATAAGAAAATTATTAAAAAAAGTTTTGCAAACTGTACCGTGTGATATATCAAATTAAAGGTCTTATTGTGAGGGTCTCAAATCTATATTTTTTTTTATAATTTTAAAATAAATTGTTTTAAAGTTATTTAAGAAAATAGACGAAAATTGACCATTTCGCCCTATCTCCGATACAACAGAGCATATTTTGAAATAAAAAACCGGCCAAGTGCGTGTCGGACTACGCACAATGAATCCTAAGAACAAACTTAACATTGTAGTTGAAAAATATGTTCTTCCATATATTATACATACTATATATAGGTAGTGAACTATTTTCTGTATTTTTTTTTTCAAAATTTTAGTCTCAGTACTTTCGGAGATAGGGGGGAACGGTCAATTTTCGTCTATTTTTTAAATAACTTTAAAATTATTTATTTTAAAATTATAAAAAAAGTATATTTGAGACCCTCACAGTAATCCATTTCATTTGATATGTCACATGGTACAGTTTGCAAAACTTTATTTTTATTTTCTTACTTGTCCCCCAAAATTGACCCCATATTCAAAATTAATTTATTTACGTTACACGTCCATGTTTGGGTCACAGAAATACATACGTGTACCAAATTTATTATTAATCGGTCCAATGAATTCGGAGCAAATTGGCTGTGACAGACGGATAGACAAACAGATAGACACACGAGTGATCCTATAACAATTCAGTTTTTTCCTTTTGAGGTACGTAACCCTAAAAATACTGAAAGTAGTTATATTATACCTATAGATTACAGGAAAACTTATTAGAATCTATGGTCTTAAAATATCATGATAAATCTCTCAATATTGTGCGTACAATGTTACATTTGCTGTTGCAATGTCTTCCATACATTCCAAAAGTTGGAATGTATGAGGGAACATATTTTTGATTTTTTTTTTATATGAAATAAAACATACTAAATGAACACGATCCATCGATAAATATAAGCAAGAAATGTTTGATGGCCTTCTAAAAAACATCAATTTTATAAAAAAAAGTACAGTATTTTCATTTTTCCTTAAAATTATAATAAAACTTAATAATATCACGGCCTCGTCCGAACCACTTTGACGAACGGCCGAAATGGAGCAAAAAATGCGCACTGCTGTGTCGCTATCTGCGCCACAGGATTAGAAAATACAGAGTTGTGACATCTTACCCACATTGGCATATTACACCGACTCACCCAACTACATACAATGTTTTAGTAGTCTGTCTGCAAAAGTGCCCACGTGTTTTATTTTGTTTTTATGGATTTTAAATCTTTTGCAACAATGCATCTTTATTGAATAGCACGAAACATTGTAGCCTTATTTTCACCTCGGAAATATAAATATTCAGTTCTTACAATTTTCAGGGCTTAGTATTACCAAGTATTTCTAAGCCCCGAAATTAAGGATATGTCCTATACTTAGCAGTAGATACTTATCTATCATTATATTTTCCAAAAAGTTTTTATGTTATTGGCATAAAGTTTATAAGTGTTCTGAAATCGTCTATGTACTGGACTGGATTGAACAAAAATATAATTATACTATAAAAAAGTCAATACCGTTTATCAGATTTATGTGGATTCTGATCTGCGTCTGTAGAATCATCTTTATGTCATCAGTTAGGTCCGTTCGTCGGAAAGTAACAACGCTATTGGTCCAAAAAACTTCAGGAAAAATAAATGTCTTTAACCTTACATCATCATCATCTTCCTACCCTGTTCTCAACTATGTTGGAGTCGGCTTCCAGTCAAACCGGATGCAGCTGAATACCAATATTTTACATGGAGCGATTCCCTATCTGACCTCCACAACCCAGTAATTGGGTAATACGATACCCCTTGGTAAGACTGGTTGTCAGACTTTCGGGCTTCTGGCGACCCGTAACGACTGTCAAAGATCTAGAATGACAGACGGGACCAATGGTATAACGTGCTTTCTGAGGCACGGAAAGAAATGTCATGTATGTAACCTAACAAGGAAACTTTAATATTTTTCTTCCGCATCCCGGTGATCCTTCTCTAAAGCTACGTTCAACTGTTTCTATAAATAGTATGCTAAGGCCAGGGGCCCTTCACGACTTTTGTTCTGTAGTAAGTAGGTCAAACTGTTGACTGCCTTGCATACCGATAACTTGCTCAGAATATTGAACTTTGTGTAACCTGTCAAAGATATTACGAAGGAGGAAGAACCTTCGGAAGTGTTGTTTTGATTAGTTTTTGGTTGTGTTGTGTTGCTAATTGAAATTACATATTTTTTTATTAAATAAGACTAGCTAATATCGTGGTAAAATATTACGAGGGGCACGTGGCTAAATAATAACAGCACGGGTCGATCAAAGGTTAAGTTACGATGGCTGAGGTCAGTTCGTGGATGGGAGACCTTCCATTAGATATCGAGACCCCTCCGTGCCCTGGATAGCACTTTAAGCCTTTCTTTTTGTTAGCGTAATAAGGTTGTGAAAATTCAAATATTATGTTTAGCCCAAAATTCTGGCACACGAACTCCGTTCACTGATGCAGTCATAAGATTCTGAAGTGCACAAGTGACAGGACATGCGGCGCAAGATGGAAGGTGGAACATTGTCTGTGGAGAGATGGTGCATATACACTTGAGTCGAGTCATTCATAAACCCCCATCTGTGGAGATTCTCTTTGCTATGACCGACTTGGGTTCGTAGTCTATTTAGAGATTTTCAAGTCGGCCATGGTAACGCGTGCCCAGGTGGATGGCTCTCAAATGGCTCGATAAAACTGTCTGGTTCAACAGCTCTCACCAGAGATCACGTCTTGCTATAGTGCCGTTGGCTCCGGCTATCATTCGTAGATCTTTGACAGTCTTTACGAGTAGTCATAAGCCCGAAATTCTTACCAAGGGGTATCGGGTTGCAGCCTGGTGTCGAAATCCACCAGCTATTGACTTGTGTGTGGGTAAACTCCTGTAGCCATCTGCGTAGTTCATTGAGGGAAATGGGCACGATACGTTTGGGACCATAGACTGACGCGCCGAATGTTCTCCTGAAAAAAGTACTAATTCATCATCTGCCTAGCCCTTTCCCAACTGTGTTGGAGTTGGCTGCCGGACTGCCTATCTGACCTCTACAACCCAGTTACTGGTTAATACGATATCCTTTGGTAAGACTGGTTGTCAGACTTGTAGTTGTAGGGGTCGGAAGGTCTAACTCTGCATACCTTTTCGTAGGATAACCATTTGTCTTCCAACAATAAAGTGCACACATGAAGGTGACAGTCACCTAGCCTTTTCCCACCTATGTTGAGTTCGGCTTCCAGTGTAACCGGATGCAGCTGAATACCAGTATTTTACACGGAGCGACTGCCTATCTGATCTCCACAACCCTAACTGGGTTGTGGAGGTCATATAGATAGTCGCTACTATCTATATGACCTCCACAACCCAGTTCAGTTAAGAGACTGTTCAGTCGCTCCATGTAAAATACATTTTTTTTTTTTAGATGAGAAGCCGTTTATTTAGTTATTATAAAAAATAATAATTAAGTTAACAACCTCCAAACGGCTGGTTGACGCTTCCCATGACCCAAGGGCTGGCTTTTACCTTGGCCGGAGGCTAAGCATTGCCATACTGGTGGAAATGCCGCCAGTCTCTTAGGTACATTACAAGTCGACAGCGATGCGGAGTAATTTTTACTGAACTGGGTTGTGGAGGTCATATAGATAGTCGCTACTATCTATATGACCTCCACAACCCAGTTCAGTTAAGAGACTGTTCAGTCGCTCCATGTAAAATACATTTTTTTTTTTAGATGAGAAGCCGTTTATTTAGTTATTATAAAAAATAATAATTAAGTTAACAACCTCCAAACGGCTGGTTGACGCTTCCCATGACCCAAGGGCTGGCTTTTACCTTGGCCGGAGGCTAAGCATTGCCATACTGGTGGAAATGCCGCCAGTCTCTTAGGTACATTACAAGTCGACAGCGATGCGGAGTAATTTTTCGACGCCATATTTTAGTTTTTTAATAGTTTTAGTTAGGTTAGGATATTATATTCTTAACTTAATTATTATTTTTTATAAACTACTGGTTAGATTGGAAGCCGTCCCCAACATAGTTGGGATATGGCTAAGTAGATTTAAAACGCGGTAAAATATTAATGTAAAATGTAAATGTGGAGTATGGAACAAATTACCGAGAGTGCGGTGATCGTAAATTATAGACAACGAGCTTTTGCCCGCGGCTTCACCCGCGTGGAGGTCGGAAATTATACCACGGGAACCACCGGAATAAAAGTATCTTATATCCTAATCCAGGTCATGATCTACCCTTGTGCCAAATTTCATCAAAATGCGATCAGCCATTTTAGCGTGAAAGCGTAACAAACAAAGTCACTTTTGTATTCATATTAGTTAGGATTAGGATTTTAATCCACTATAATTATCAGTCTATATAAATATTATTTAAAAGTGTAAAATAATCGCTTTCCAACGAAATTTTTTAAATGACCTTCTGACTTTTGGTCATTGCATGATTTAATATATGCCACGTTTCCTGTGAACGTGACTTTCGGCATTGCCGTTGTAATGGGCAGATGTCACCGCTTCATATCAGGAGCGCAGACGACCGACGAGTCTTCATCAGTGCCGATAGTTGTGAAACCACCGCCTATGGTGAGAAGACCACCACCCGACTTCGATTAGCCTCTATCTACCACCTGGATGTGACCTGGCCTATATGGAAAGCAATCAATCGACTGCGGACCCAAGTAGGCCGCTGCAAGCACAATCTAGCAAGATGGGGGATTATAGATTCCACCGACACCCAGTGCGAATGCGGTGCTCCTGACCAAACTATGTCTCATATATCTATACCATATAACTATTCAGAACGTACTTTCACAGTTTCTGTACGTGCCAGCTCTGTACTGAGTATACAAAGAAGTCTTGGGATGGCTTACGTGTTCAGTACAATAACATCTACAGACAATGGGGTTGAAACACTACTGTAGCGCCTCTGGAATGTTCGCGGAAGCGAGGCTGAACGCGTTCAATGCCATTCAGAGAAACAGAACTAGAGATACACTAGAGATTCGCAGAGTACAGACGTGTCCGTTAGCAATATTTAATTATTTCTTTAATAATAGTGACCTCCTTTAGTGCATTACTAACGTAATGCAACTGTAATTTTGCTTAGTGTGTAGTTTCAGTAAATAATGGACTCGAAATAGTGAACTCGTCAAAATACAAAATGGATAACAGCCCCTTTAATCCAAGGGAGACAGTGCACCCCTCCGCCTCGCCGTCAAAGACGATAACGCAAATCCCAGCCCTGGAATCGGTCACAACACCCGAAATTCAAAAATGGATGTCAGCCATCGAAGAGCACTTAAATGAAGTTTGCTCTATTGCGGCGGAAGGTAAACTCAACTCGGAGCAGAAAATGAAAATTTCTACCCTATGCCGTAAAGTAGGATCTGGAACATCACAAATGGCAGTCCTTTATCAGTCCCTCAAGCAGAAAGCAACTCGCGCGTATAACATGGTTGATGCCCTTCAAGAAAAGCGCGACCTGACGGAACATATTTCGGAGCTCAAGCAGACGATTAAGGACTCTGGTTCTGCGGGAAATGTTTCGTTTTCCGATATGGTGAAGAAGGGAGCAAATGATTTCATTCGACCGCAAAATTTAAGCTCTGTAGCTATTTATCCCAACGATAAATTAAAGTCGAGTGACGAAACAAAAGACCTCATGAAAAAAATCATTCGCCCGGATCAAATGAAGCTGCAAGTACGTGGTGTCCGCAAGACCAAAAATGGAGGCGTTATTATTAGTACCGAGACGAAACATGACGCTGATAAACTGAAGCACGCAGTCCAGCTCTCTACATCCGGACTTACCGCCGATGAACCCAACAAGCGCAAACCTCGGATCGTGGTTGTAGGTGTGCCGACTACTTTGGCTGAAACTGAAGTCTTCAGGTGCATTTACGAACAAAATGTAGCCGACAAGTTTCCAGAAATGCCTATGGAGTCCTTTTTGAGCTTAATTAAATTAAGCCACAAATCGGGAAAAAGAGATGCATCGACCTGTAACTACGTCATTGAAGTTACAGACAATATACGTAAAGCCCTATTATCCCAATCGAGACTTTTTATAAATTGGACGTCCTGCCCTGTCAGGGACTTTACCCTGGTTACCAGATGCTACAAATGCCAACAATATGGTCATGCAGCAAAAACATGCAGAGAGCTGAAATCTACGTGTGGTCACTGCGGTGAAGAAGGACACTCGATGTCAGAGTGCGCGAAGAAAGCTGATACACCGAAATGTGCAACTTGCTCGCGCTTTAAGAAGCCCAATAACCACAAAACGGGAGATGCCGAGTGCCCTGCTAGGAAAATAGCGGAATACAGGTATATCAACTCTATCGACTACGAGGGCGCCTAGAGCGTCATAAGGCCAGACTTCCGTGTTGAATGCCTGCTGCCGACTCAACAAAACACTGCACTGGCCTACAAACCCTCGATTTTGTTGATGTCTAAACACATTAGTCACCCGCTACATAAATCGATTAATTTTGTGCAACATGGACTTTACTCCACTTACTAATTCTGCTGACGCAGTGTCATAATTATGTAATGTGTTTAACAAGGTTATAAAGTGCAAGAAACTATTTTAAGAAATTACGTAACTTTTGTTATTTTTATCTTTAAGGTAAATAGTATATAAGTAAACTAGGTATAAAATTATGAATTAATTCAATTTTGTCATTATTTCAAGACTAATAATACTGTTTAATATTGTTAAGAATTTTATATTCCTCTAATTACCATAAAAATATATGCTCATGCCGCCTGTGATACAGGTTTATCCTAGTACAGGCACCTAACATTATATTACCTTTGTAAATTATTTCTAAGATTTTATGATAACATTTTACCAATTTTTTAAAACTGAATAAATATTTATTATTATTATTATTCATGTCCAGGATTGGTACATGTAGTAAAAGTACGTATAGTTAGGGACCTTGTTGATAGGATGTATGCAACCAAGACCAAGCAGTGGTTAGAAATAGCAGCGTAGTTTTTTTTTTTTGTAATTTTGTGTGCAAGAGAAGAAAGGCGTGAGTTTATGCTTGTGCGCCTTTTAATTGTATTTTCGTATATGGATCATGGGGTCTGCAATAAAGATTATTATTTTTTAATATTACATATTGGAGTGTCCAAAGGAGCTAAAAACGCCACTGGTGCCGCGAAAAGGAGAAGTTGTGAACAGTCGTTAAAACCAAACTTGCTGTTGGACAATTTTTTCTATCTCGTTGTGAGATATTCGCTCGTGCTAAAAAGAAGAACCATTTAGGACGTCTGCCGATCCCGTCACTTGTTCGTAAAAGTGGCGAAGTTTTGGGCCACCTAAATTTAATTCATTGTCGTGCCATCAACAAGACGTAAAAGTAAAGCATACGCTATACTGGCATAATTCTGTAGATGATCATATCCTAGTCTCAAGGACAAACACAGGAGTATTTAACCTCTAAACGTCTACAGACAAATTACTACCCGAAATTAAACTGTCATAACTGTATGATTAATTTTATAATTTCATATCTACCAGCCTTTGTTAAGCTACGCACACACTATGTTTGCAAACCAGCAATACGCGATTTCATACAACGAAAAATCAAGTGCGAAACGTCAGCGATTTTGTTAAGGGCTCGGCAATATCTCCTTGTAGGTAGGTATATAAATATATTGTAAATTAAGGTAGAACACAATATCTACATCTATCTCATTCCGGATGTCCGGAAAATAGGTATCGCATTACACAGTAACTGGCTTGTGGAGGTCAGATAGGCAGTCGCTCCATGTAAAATAATGGTATTCAGCTGCTCCGGTCAGACTGGAAGCCGACCCCAATGTACATAGATTGATTGATTTCATTCCCGAAATGAAACCAATAGTCGATCTAATCATAACACATTGGCGTTACATTGTAGGTAATTGAGTTGATAAAATCAAAAGTCAAATTAGTCAAACTAGGCTGAAAATCAGTACTTTTCGAACGTCAAAATTACATAAGACAGTCCCCCAAAACGCCCGCCCTTCACTACTTCCTAGTGCCATAGCTGGGAAGAAGTACCGCAACAAACTCCCCATATAAGATCATGGTAGATGCGTTGTGCAAACTGCCTATATTACATTGCATTCTAACTACCTACTGAAAGAAGAAGCCAACATATGTAGTTGAGCTTCTCAAAGAGGTGAGAGCATTAGGTGTCAGAGCGAATGACCTCAGAAAAGACTGTGGCACACTGGTCACGTACTACTGTGCACAGCGAGGCTCAGGGGAATCTCTTTACAGGCTCCTCAGGGATATGTCCTAACAGGCGTTGTACTGAGGGCCCCGATTCTGGCCTTTTAAGAAGATCAGAGCCCCTACATACTTTTTAGGTAGTAGCACCTTCCGTGTCTCGTTCTCCGTCTATTTCCTGAAAATCGAATCGAGATTACCACTAGACTATTAGTGGGCCGTTGTAGGATTTTTGCCAAAATGAAGTTTAATAGAATTCGTCTCTTCTATTAAAAGCAAAGGTTCACAAAAGCTGATTGCTCGCAACCTCAGTGGGAACAGAGTTTAAGGTTAAACACATTCAGTCGTGTGGAGTTCGCCGGATGTTAATTTGCATTAATTTGCGTGTGTGTCTTCATTTTCGTGTGTTTTCGGGGTCTAGCTACGAGTATATAGCAGTTAGTTTGTACGTAATTAAATGTACTTGTTACAGATGTGCGTGGTCGTGGTTGACTTGATAGTGTTTGAATGGGATAGTTAGTGTTTACCGTTGTTCAAAAAATCAGTATTAAATTTGTATTGAAGTAGGTCAACCACGTGTTTTATATCGGATACGTACTTAGGATTTGCAGGAGAACCAATGTAACTAACACAGCCCGAAGAATTTCCAAAGAAGTGGCACTGGACAGCATATTGCTCGCAGAACTGATGGCCGATGGGGCCGAAAGGTTATACAAGGTGGACTAATGACCTTGTGAAGGCCACAGGATGCGGGAAGCACAGAACCGCTCGAAGTAGCGATGCTTGGCGGAGGCCATGTCCAGCAACGTGGATCTTTCGGATGAAATGATGAAGACTTAGGATTTAAAATGTCATCATCTACTTATTCAGCCTAAAGACAGTCAACTATTAGACATATTATCGTATTACCTAGTATCTAGGTTGTGGCTGTCAGGTTTCAGCTGCATCCGGTTAGACTGGAAGCCAACCCCAACCTAGTTGGGAAAGATGTTCTGGCAGATGACGATATTGGAGATACCCCTTTTGAACTGCACTCCGCTGAACTCGATGTCCAGCCACTCTTATCCATCCTTAAGAAGATTAGCGCTAAATTTAGATCGGTAAATGTTTTCGATGCGAAAAAACTACTGTTTAGAACAATCTAAACATAGGCAATAGATACTAAGGATATTGCTCGTGTGAATGTAATTTAATAGTTTTTTTTTAAAATGTATAATCTTGCAACACTAGAAGGAAATTTGAATTTTTAGTGTTGTGTCTATGCTGCGGCCCTTCCTGTTAAATAGATTGTGACGTGGCTGTGTACTCTGACTGTAAAATTAAATTCCAAAGTTTTCTTAGGTTTCTACGCATTTTGAAGGTTCCGTATCTCAAAAGGAAAAAACGGAACCCTTATAGGATCACTCATGTGTCTGTCTGTCTGTCCGTCTGTCACAGTCAAATTTCTCAATATTGTGCATACAAACTTACATTTGCAGTTGCGAATGTATGGGAGAACATGTTTTTCAACTGCAATGTTAAATTTGTTCTTGAGATTCATCCCAACTACGGAACCCTTCATTGTGCGTAATATGCTGGTCCCGGTCCACTTGGAAGACGATTACTAGCAACTGCGATTAAAAATATCAATTACCTAAGACACGAAACGAAAAAGTAACCTAAATATTTTTTTTTATTAAGGAATTAACAAATATTATGTATTTGACCAAAAAAAAAAATGTTATTAATATTTTAGTAAAAAAAAAAAATCTTTGAACTATCTGTATGAAGACAAAGCGCGGGCTAACTAAATTAAATTACTCATTTTTTTTTATTAAGTTTCAGTTATAAATACTGTTTATTTAGGTCCTTGCTAAATATTGTAGATCGGCGGTCCATCATTTGGTGACTCTTGCACCTCCCTCCTCTTCTTTGGTGCTCCTGTCCTTAGTCGAATTTACCAGCTGAAATTCAATTTCTTCATCGCTTTTCCTTTAACATTTCAGCAAACAAAGCAATCAGTAAATAACCCTTGACCTTACTTCTAAAAAGTAATAACGTGACAACAGGCGACGCCACGGGACGTACACTAGTACACAGTAAATACATTTACACAGTCGTTGTAGCCACTCTCGATACACAGAGGAAATCAGGGCGCGAATCATGGGAAAATAATTGTGCGCCTAGACCTCATAATATAGAGAACAAGTGGCCGGAAGAAAATTATCAGATGGAAAATGACAATGAAGAATTATTTGTTACAGTTAAACGTGTTTTTAGTTAGAACTCGTTTTCACTACTTAATACTAGTTTTTACTGAATGCTTTTGTTACTAGAATTGACTACTGATCTAAGATAAACATCAGTTAAAACTAGTTCTAACTCGATTAAACGCGATCAAAATGATTCCGTTAAAACCGTTTTGGCCGAGGTCAAAGTGCGTTGCCCGCCTACGAATACCTGCGCAGTAAGCACGTATAGATTGAGTCGTAAGCTTTTGTGCACTTACCGACAGGGTTCACAATCTGTCCGATTTTATCACTCGTAAAATTTTGAACCGTCCCTGATTGGTAATTACCAATCTTGGCGGTAGCCGAATTGGTCGCAATACCTAAGCCCCCCGACCAAATGGGTTAGGTTAGGATAGAATCGTTACCAACCGCGCGGGACAGCGGCCGCGAGCGCTTCTTACATTTTATTGGTTCAATTTTATTTAATCACTAGCTTTTGCGAAGCCGCGGGGCTTCGCCCGCGTGGAGGTCGGAAATTATACCACGGGAATACCATATCCACGGGCTACCAGGATAGAAAGTATCCTATGTCTAAATCCACGTCATAGTCTACTCATGTGCCAAATTTCATCCAAATCCGTTCAGCCGTTTTAGCGTTAAAGCGTAACGAACAAACAAACAAACAAACTCACTTTCGCATTTATATCTAATATTATAGATAGGATACGAAAGTAAGTTTGTTTTATTATTTTATCCCTGGCGGACGGTACTTTTTTTCTGGATGAAATGTAGGTATTTTATTTTTGTATCCCTGACAACGTATATGCAAAATGTCATGATTATCGATTCAGCGGTTTTTAGCGTGAAAAGGTGTCAAGAAAACTTTATTTTCACATCTGTAATGTTAAAGAAAGGAGGAAGAAAAACCGGTCTATCTAAACTCTAGACTCACAAAATTTATTACGTATTTTAAGTTTTCTTAAAGGTACCCTATGTCCGTTTCTGTACGCCTGATAACGTATATACAAAATTTCAAGAGGATCGGTTCAGTGGTTTGGGCGTGAAAAGGTAACAAACAAACAAACTTACTTTCGCATTTATAATATTAAAAGATTAAGATTACATTATTAATTATTTAATAATTATTATATTATATTATATATTATATAGTTAGGATTACCCCCAAACAAGTTTCACTACCTAAACTAGTTCTGTCTAGTGTTCTATGTTAAAACTAGCTTTAACTAAATTTAAAATATGAATATCAGTAAATTCAAATTACACTAAGAAATTCTAGTGTTAACAAAGGCATCTCCATGTCAACCTAGGTAGTTGTCGGTTACTTAACCGGGCTATCCTGGGGATGCCTTAGGCCTGTATTCACCAACATTCAAACCACCGGTTAGCTATTTAAACAGTTGGTTTATGTCAAATTTCTTAAGGAAAGAACTGATTAAATATCTAAACAGCCGTTTTGAAAGTCGGTGAACTTCACCCTTAAGAGCCTATACTACCTCAAATGGCTTAGCATGATCCTCCGTTGCGTTGTGTCGAAAATACTGCAGCATTAATTATGAAATAAATATATGGTAAAGTTGAGGATTAATGTCAAGTACTATGTTTCACGAAAACATGATTCCATTAAATTTTCTCGATAGTAAAAAATTCCAAAGTTACCTCCAAACCGAACAATAAACCGCTGGTATTCAAAATATACTTCAAATTAGATCATGAAACTTTGCATACTAACTGAACTAACTATAAAGCAGGTCTTATGTTTTTTTTATTATTTTTTTTTATTACCAATATTTTTACCGTAAAAAGCGTCTTGAAGTTTGTTCCCTGCCGCCCAACACCCCCGCTTTCGAATGGGAGAGCTGTGTCGCTTGCGCTCAGAATACACTAATATGAACACACTGATAAAGAGTGAGGTGGCGCGGGGAAGTGGGGGTGAAATTAGAATTTGAGTTGAGGTTATATAGGCTCTTAATAAGTGCTACTAGGAGCATTTGGGTCCTGAATGACATTAACAGGGTGCGTTGTTTGTAAACATTTTGAGAAATTGTCACAGAAATTGTATAGGTAATGACAAAACAAGATGGCGGTGTTAGTTTCAATTTTGGCCATGCACCAGAAGAACCTTGTACAGTCCGCCGTCGAGAGAATGCGTTCTGTCAGTTTCATACTGAAAAATATGTGTCTTGCGAGTTTAATCCTTATTACTACTAGAAGTTATCCAACTAACAGGAACGCATTCTCTCGACGGCCTTGTAATGAACTAGCTGCTGTTACTAATGACATCTGTCAGTCGCCGTGAATGGAGAAGTGACGCTGCACGGGAAGCTTGGTGTGACAGCGAGCCAGTGTAGTGGAGTAATCAACTTAAGGCGACGATAAACGACTTTTAATGATTTTAAACTGATACTAATGACATCTGTCAGTCGCCGTGAATGGCGGGAAAAGGTTGAAGCAGAAGTGGCGCTGCACGGGAAGCTTTATGTGACAGCGAGACAATGTGGTGAAGTAATCAAATTGAGGCGACGATAAAGGACTTTTAATGATTTTAAACTGAAGATCACGTCTAAAGGAGTAGTTTTAATACTTTTGAAAAAGATATTATGTTCATTTAGATTTTTTTTTAATAAGTTAATCTGTGAATATTTTAGATTATATTTATATTACATAGTGTATTTATATGTAAATTTATGTCTAACGCGGATAAAAACTGGAAGTCACGCAAAAGCTATCAAGCGTATTTTTAAGAAAACTTTACCATTTAAAAAAAATAATTATTTATCTTTAATCAATTATTTATCTTTTACTTATACGTGTTTTATTAAAACACCTTCTGTGTTATGTATCATAAATTAATAATGCGTCTTATTTGGGACAGTGATTATTGATGGACGAGTCCTATTATTGGCTGGACATACGACGCTAACCAATCAAGGCCATTAATTAGCCTGCGCCTTAAATACAGATTCTACAATTGGCATTAACTTGCTGCGTTCCAATGGCACACAGATGATATAACTGAGTTGTGAACTTGTGGCATGTTTGTGATGCATTGATATGTCAAGTTATGGGCTATAATAACCTGAGTTGGCTTACCAACTTGGTTGGTTTACCGTGAGATATCAGCTTTGTAGCATGATACGAGTAGCCGCATCCAAACTAAACGTCATCTAACAGATGACTTACCAAACTACCGGCCAAACACGATTATCGGATAAACTAGTTTGTTCCAGGCCAGATTCGTTCAGCAAAGAGAGACCGGATCGATTAATTTAGCTTAGGCCTAAACTGCATTGTATTGTACATGTAAAAGTGACTTCCATTTCGTCACAGTTATTTTAGTGATATTTATTCTATAAGTATGTATGTATTTAAGTATTTATTATATGTTTTATTTGCTTAGTGATTTTTTTTTTAGATTTTATGTATTTTTATTTTCTCTTTTATTCTTACACATGGTGTCTACATCTTTTTATCCTCTGTCCTATCGCAGGTATGCTGGAAGAGATTTCTTTAGAAATAAGCATCACCTTTGTACGTAATTTTCAGTTCCTTTATTCTTGTCTGTTCATGGGTGTGTACATAAACGGTTAAATAAATAAATAAATACACTTGAAATTTAAAATTGTTCGGCCCACTTGCACCGCGCTTGATCTGATCACTATCTGATCACTTCATCTTGATCACCTACATTTAGCGCTAAACGAATTGAAAACATCGTTCAGTTTCTGTCAATCGTTCGACGATGACAGAAACAGAATGATGCATTAAGTATACATATATACACTCAAGCCTTCTTCCCACGGGGGCAGGCAGAAACTACAGATTGAACTGCTACGATCCTTACTTACTTCTTTAGCCTCGTTTACGTTCATACATCTGAAAGAAAGACAAAGAAAATATGTTTATTCGGCACAAACGAAACGCACATTACAAAAAAAAAAAAAAAAAACAAAGTACACACATGCAAAGCGGGCAAAAGTCTCGTATTTAAGCAGTGTATAAGTAAAAAATTTTGTCCATTGCTTGATGTCAGGGCCAGGGACCAAAGCCAATTTAAATTGCCTCTTTGTTGCGACACTGGCAAATGAAAACAATCAATCAAAACAAAAACAAAAAGCCGATTTGCAGAATGAATAATTAAGTAAGGTAACAAACAAACAACAATAACAAGAACAAATTAATTTACATCTGGTCATTCGCGCGCGCTGGTGCGAGTAGGTACTATGCACCTGACCTAATAATTATGTTTAGCGCTAAAAGCATTTAGTGATTTGCGATGCAAACAGGCCTTAGTACAAAGAAATTTTGGTTTGTTTTAAATAACCCTGGCTCAATACTTGTACACACACACATAGACAGAAGTGTATAAGTACACTATAGGCGAGCCTGCAACTCCTCTTGCGTTACAATATACTGAAACCTCCCCGGATAAACTAATGTAAATGGATGAATGTAAAAAATCACTTTGATTCATTCATTTTAGCCGAAAAACTTCCACCGCTGGACGTAATCAGGCTTCCTCCTAGAGTCGAGTCGTGTACTTCCCGCACCCAGGATTCCTGCGGCCTTCCCTAGGCCTACTTTGAATTAATCAATGGGGCTGGCAACTGTCAAAATGGCGCTAGCGTAGATCGCTCCCAAAACAGTGGTGTGTTTGTACTGTTAATATATATTTTTTATTTATTTTATTGAAATGACGCGGTGTAGCGTACCCAATTGTTCGGAGACGGGAAACCACCATTTTTCAAAGGACTCTAAAATCAAAAAACTGTGGCTGAAACCAATAAGACGTGTTGATTTTACACCTAAAAGCCAATCAAGGTTACGTAGAAAACATTTCAAGGAGAGTGACTACAAAAAAATCAGTAAATAATATTCTCTTAAGGTCCGATGTCTGAATAATGTTTTAATAATCTTGCTACTTAAGTGTTTCGCCTCAAAAGTATTTGTTTTATTTATTTTGAATGAAAGAATGTACTGTCGCTAAAGTCCCTGCAAGTATAGAAATTCATGTGTGACAAGATTTAGAATCCATATCAGTTGATTCATGGATAACTAAAACATATCGTGAGTAACACAAATCCTACTAATATTATAAATGTGAAAGCCTGTGAAGATGTTTGGATGTTACTCAATAACGCCAGAAAGGCTGAACAGATCTGGATGAAATTTAGCACAGAGATAGATTATAGTCTGGAATAGCACATAGGCTACTTTTTATTCAGGAAAAATATACGGTTCCCGTGGGATAAATTCCAACATCCACGCGGGCGAAGCCGCTGGCAAAAGATAGTATCACATATTTTAAGATTGTTCTCTACAGAGCTGTTGTTAACTGACAATGAATTAGTAAATTTGTATATATTATATTTATATAATTAGTAAAAACTATGTTAAAGAAGCGAATCCAAAAGGTGGACCTTAGCTTTCGATGTAATCAGTTTTCCTTCCTCGTAAAGAGGAACTTTTTTTGCAACTTTTCTCTAATAAACTCACTGACTCGCTATGTGTAATACATCATTAAAGGCACTATTTTCTTATGTTTTAATTCATAAAACGTAAAAATAAAAACACTGTTGCAAGCATAAATACGGTCAAAGTCTATGACAAGGGCACTACCTATGGCAGCGCCATCTATGATTAGCTTTTACCGGCCGGCCCCATTGATCACTGAAATCAGGTAAGGGCCGGTTTTCTGATCCATAGTTAACTCAACCAATGGTTAATCATAGTAACTAATGGTTGAATTTTCGCTCAATGCGTTTACCAAAATGCCATTAGTTACTCATTCATGTTTAGCCTTTTACATTTAGCCAAAATTCAATCATTAGTTAATACTATGTTTAACCATTGGTTGAATTAACTACGGAGCAAAAACTGGTCCTTAGTGGTTCTCTAATTGAGCCAATAACGGAAAATTTATAGCATGTTTAAAGGAAAGGAAGGAAGGAAGGTACTTGTCTATACTTCTTACATTTAAGTTACAACAACACAGCAATTATATAAGTAGTTTCCTCAGACGACGTCTGCGCGATCCCTTGAGAGAGAAGCTCATACTCTAACTCGTTAGTTTGATTGGTTTCAATATTGTTGTTAATAAACAAATCTTCAAAGGTCACGCCTGTCTGTGAACCAAGTTCACTATCCAAGTAAATAATTCTCACTTTGGTGAAGTTTTTATTTCGTTGTTTCTTTCATTAATTAAAAAATCATGAAGAATAAAATGATATTTCTGTAAAATCTTAAACAAATTTCTTAAAGATTTTATTCGTTAGCTCTTATTGCCAATCTTAAACAGCCCAGCATATTATACGTAAATTAGATTTCTTCAACACGTCTTGCTACAAGATGTCCTACATTCTCTTCTAAATTATCTTGGCTGTCATTAAGAAGACACTGGTCGATTCTCTTGCTCAATAACTGAACTAAAATTAGAGAATCGCTATATTTTACTAACAGGAAGCGCGAGAAAAGGACGGATATAGCTATGCACTAAATTAGAGATGTCAAACTAGTTTACGCCTAGCGCTTCATCGTGTTTTTAGTCGACATGTTTTTACGCGTCGTTTAAATTTGTATGGAAATATTAGTTCAACTAAATTTAACAGCTCTAATTTACGTCCGTCTCCCTCTCCTTATTAGAGAGAAAAAGTAAGCAATACCTAGCCTAAATTAAGTTTAGTTTGTGGACAACAGAATGGGCACCACTGATTAGTTAATGTAAAAGGAACCGCAATTTACATGGTACGTACACCTTACTTGGCACTCTACTATTCACTAAAGTATCAAATCTTTCGGTGAAAAGCGACACACAGCTATTAATGAGAAGCGCTAAATACGCAAAGAAAGACACACACACGTATATATACAACACTGAGGCATAATATGATAGAGCAAAAAATACGTGTCTAATATTTTTTTATTATCTGACTGACGGACTAAATAGAATTTCTTTTTTTTTTACTCAGGCAGCATCCCTATTGCGTAACACACTATCAATCGGAATCTGAATCATTTTTAAGGAATTTGATAATCGCAATGAATGTTGTTGAACTGTCAAAATGAAACTGATTCCGATTGATAGTGTGTAACGGAATTAGGGAGCAGGTGTTCAAAACTAAATTCGTTCTTGCGAGCCATTAAGGACACACGCATGGAAGTGATTTCGACGGGTCGCCGTTATTAAAATCGATAAGAATGTATTACACATACAAGAATAGTTTTAACCTGGGTGGAAAAGTGTCATTATAAAAATTATGTTAATATGTACAAAAACAAAGGAGTTGCGTCTGCCAACAAACTTCTTTGCAATTTGGCAGAGGTGCCTTGTACAAAAATAAAAAAGTTCGTGAATAAACACTTTATAGTATTTTGTTTTTCATTAATTTATAAAAATGCCTGTTTACACGATGCGACAACACCGCTTTGTGCCTCTAATAAGTACCTTCAGTCAATAGACTTACCAAGAATCCGACTATAATACAGTACCAAAGCAATTTGCGTACGCTCCGAGTTTACACAGGTTCTAAGCTACGGTAACTCCATTGAAGCATCAAACGGGCCCAAGCATGAAGTTGTAAGTACACCGGCAAACATTATATTACTTTGATTGCTTTTAAATATTATTTATGATTACGTAATAGATAATGTAATAGAAGCTCGGGTTTAGTGTAAACATCGACAATAATTACATGGAAATACGATCAAAGACACACCTTTTCCGCTTTCTACACAGCGATGTGTAAAAAGCGGAAAAGGTGATTTTGGTGACGGTCATATCAATAATCATTTAACAATCATGTATATTGTCATTGTGAGGAACTCGTGGCTAAGTAATAACAGCCACACGGGTCGATCCATCAGGTTAAGCTACGCTTGTCGGGTTGGTCCGTGGATGGGTGATCACCTTTTCAAACGAGACTTCTCCGCGCTTCGGAAAGCACCTTAAGCCATTAGTCTCGTCGTCTGAAGCCCGAAAGTCAGACAACCAGTCTTACCAAGGGGTATCGTGTTACCCAGTTACTGGGATGTGGAAGTCAGATAAGCAGTCGCGCCATGTAAAATATTGGTATTCAGCTGCATCCGGTTAGACTGGAAGCCGACCCTAACATATTTAGGAAAAGGCTAGACAGATTTGACTGACTGTACGTATATATTGGCATTGTTAATAAATTCTTCTTTATTTTTCTTACTGCTGCTATTTTAGTTGTATGTGCTCAACAGATTCCTTGAAAATTTAACTCAATTAAGGTCAGGAATACAATACTAAAAGGGTTAAAAGAAAAGGTAAATTATTTTACTTTTCTCATGACCTGAGGGCAAACTCTGAAATAACCAAACAAAAGGAAAGGACAAGCAATAGAGACTTTATTTGCCCAGCGGTGGACGGCTAGGTTTCAAAGTTTTGTGCTAACATTTATTTGCTTTGTGATTTAGATAGCGAATTAATTACTAATTTATATTGTGAAATACGATGGAGAGGTCAAGGTACGAATGTAATAATTAATAGTATCCAGTGTCACTGTCAGATTCTTGTTTTTAATTAAATTAATGAATTGCTAAACTGAAATAACCTCTACCGAAAAACACTATTGCAACCTGTAAACAGAATAATGTCAATATGTTCGTTGATTTACGAACCATACAAATACACAATTTGAAAGTGAACATTTTGTATTAAAAGTAAATCAGCCTAGAATATTCTCACTGCAGTTACTCAGGCCTCCTATTAGTGAAATCCTCGCCGACCCAATGCGTTTAGTAGCCAAAACATGTTTCGAAATTTTTAGTTCAAGGACATGCTAGTTTCCTCACGATTTTATTGTTTCGATGTTTTTCTTTCAACCTGCCTAGCCTTTTCCCAACTACGTTGGGATCAGCTTCCGGTCTCAAAAATCACAATCAAAAGTCATTTATTCAAACTAGGCTGAGAATCAGCACTTTTTGAACGTCAAAATTACATCAGACAGCCCCCTAAAACGCCCGCCCTTCACCACTTCCTATTGCTTTAGCTGGGAAGAAGAAGTGGCGCAACAAACTCCCCAGCAGCACAGCTGTCTGTTCAGGTACAAAATTTGAGTATGTACAAGAGTGAGCATAATAATTTAGGTACATTACGCATCACAAAACATTGAATTAAATTATTTACCATAAGTCAGTACACGCCAATCATCATTCTCTTGCCCTTGTCCCAATTTATTTGGGGTCGGCGCAACATGTCTTTTTCTTTCATCCTTCTCTATTAGTCGTGATCTCGGTAGTCACTCCCTTTCTGGCCCTATCATCTTTCACACAGTCCATCCATCGTTTCTTTGGTCTTCCTTTACTCGTATAGCCATCCACATTCATACGCAAAACTTTACTCACGACATTTTTTTCCTCCTTCTTCCGCATCACATGCCCATAACATGGCAACCGATTTCCGCACAAGTTGTCAGTCACCGGTGTCACTTTCAGTCTTCTTCTTACATACTCATTTCTTATTCTATCCATTCGCGTAACACCACACATTCCTCTTAGCATTCTCATCTCGGCTACATGCAATTGCCTTTCATTCATTCTTTTTGGCGCCCAACATTCTGATCCATACAGGACAGCAGGTCTAACCATTGTTTTATAAATCTTCCCCTTGAGTTTAAGGGGAATGCGGGAGTCGCAGATTGTTCCCGTAACCTGCCGCCATTTCATCCCTCCAGTGTTAATTCTGTACTTAACAGTCCGATCTACTTCGCCATCGCTTTGCACAAGTGATCTAAGATACCAGAAGTCGAAGCAGACCGGGAGAAGCGCGCCATTAAGCGCTATGGTTCCAGAACTGGAGAGACCGCCGAAATCACAAAACATCCCGAGGTAACATATCATATGCTTTCTCTAGATCACCATTCAGAACACCATGTGCAAGTTCTTGTGTGCACGTCTGTACTTTTTTTTGTCGCACAATTGGCGGAGTGCAAAAGTGGTGTCCACCGTCCCTCGACCTGGCATAAACCCAAACTGGTTTGCGGTAATCTCACTCTCCTCTCAGAATCTTTTGTCTATTATTTTCGCCCATACCTTCATTCTGTCGGACATAAGCTTTATCCCTCAATAGTTGTTGCAGCTAGCACACGCCAATATACCAAAACAATAAATAAATCGAACACTCTACTCAAGCAGAAATAAAAATACAAAACTAAAACGTAAACACAACTTTAGTCTGACCGGAAACAGCTGAATACTAGTATTTTGAATGGAGTGACTGCCTATCTGACATCCACAATCCAATTACTGGGTAACACGGTACCCCTTGGAAAGAATTTCGGGCTTCTGACTCCCCGTAACGATTGTCAAATGACATCCGGGACCAACGGCTTAACGTGCTTTCCAAGGCACGGAGGGTCTCGATATGTAATGTATGGTCAACCATCCACGAACTGACCGCGAAAACCGTAGCTTAACCATCGATCGACCCGTGTGGCTATTATTATTTAGCCACGAGCCCCTCGATGTTTTCCTTGACCGGTATAAATACATATGCTCCCATTCTCTCCTCTTTTCCACAACAATATTTACCACAAAGCTAAGCTAAATAGTTCAGACAATTACAGGCTCACAATATAAGTTTAGCTTCAGGTAAACCCTTGAAAGTTGGTCAACTGCGCACCGACCAGTATAGCGTTTCATTAAACAACTTTGTTTTCCTACACACGGTGGAGGTAAATGTAGCAGTTACAGGTATTTAATGAGAACGAGGTGAAAGGTTTGTTTGTTAAATGTGAACATAATGTGTGAACATAGTATAACAACATACGTATTCCGGAGGTGAGACCATTATCGAGCACAATTTGTCGATTATTGAGCCCGACATCCTTTCCTGAGTCTGGTTACACAGTGTTCTTGGTATTTTGGGTTTTACTTGACTCCTTGAAGCAATTAAGATTATGAGCTTTAAGAGGGAAGCTCCAGCCAGCCCGCGAAATTCAAATTTTCGTACGTTTTTGCAATTTGCTGGTCAGTATCAGGTTGTATGTTGATCTGAATATGATTCGCGACCGCAACAAATCTGTGTTTATAGAATTATAATCATTAAAATCATTAATACAACTCTCTAAGTTCATATTATCCTATTGAATGACAATTTCATGAAATCTTGACATTTAATACTAACACTAGCTTTTTCCCGCGGCTTCGCCCGCGTGGTGGTCGAAAACTACCCTTCAGGAGCGTGCTACTGGGATAAAAAAGTATCCTATATGCTAACCTAGGTCCTGGCCTATTCATATGCCTTTTATCCAAATTTGATGGATGAAAGGCATACGCAATTATAGTTTTATCCAAGTTAAGTCAGACGATTACTTACGATTCCTTGTGTTTTTGCTTTCTTCGCACTTCGTAAGCGTCCCTGTCTTGGAGCTCTTGCTGAGTAACGAATGCGGTCATAGTTATAATTATGTAATAGTAGGTACCTAACATGAGAGGAGTGCATCTGCAAGCCCAAAGAACAATAAAACCATACCTCCAATTTTTATGAACATCAAAACACTTATTTCCTAGTCATTTAATGGAGTGAGCGAATACTTACAAAGTAAACACACTTCTAATACGTGCAATATTTGTGAGGTATATAAGGTTAATGGAAATTAGTAGGCGAAACTATAACAGTCAACGATACTGCACATTCTTACTTTTTCCAATTTCCAGGTCAGTGTCAGGTATTTAACACACACACATACACACATTTATTTCGGTTATTGTCGCGAATCATATTTTGATCCACATACAACTTAATATTGACGTGCGAATTGCAAAAAACGTAAGAAAATTTGATTTTCGCGGGCTAATCTTTAATTACTTCAAGGATTCAGGTAACGTATTATATATTTTGGGTGCTATTCCTAGCAAGCTTTTGCACATTGGCAGGCCAGATGGCGTGGTTGGTTAAGATACTCGTACCACCTGTCATGCCACTGGTCGTGGGTGCGATTCCCATCCAGGACAAACAGTTGTGTGCATGAACATCTCTGTTTGTCCTGACTCTGGGTGTAATTATCTATATAAGAATGTATTTACAAAAAAAAAGTAGTGTCTGTAGTGTGTGTGTATCAGTTATCTGGTTTCCATAGTACAAGCTCTGCTTAGTTTGGGATCAGATGACCATGTGTGAATAATGTCCCAGGATATATTATTATTATATATGACGGAGGAAGAACCTCCATAGTATTTTCAAAAAGTGTGACGTCAGCTATGCTGACGTCACTGATATCGTCTTCGTGGTGATCACTCATCTCCGATTTCCAAAACAAAACTTCACGACTTGTTTCAAGGCTTCGTTTATTCAACTGACAACGTGACGACGTCCCAGAGAGGTCCGCACTGTACGGCGGCTCGAACAAGAATGATTTTTATGAATGGCATCTCGTAGTTGACCTAGAGAGGTCGAGACTACTTAACCGGACTATCCTGTGGCTGCCTTAAGATTACTCAAAGCCTCCAGCCAGGGGCATAAAACTTACAGACTAAGCGACTACACGCTAAGGGCTCCCCCTGTGGGGAACAGGCTTCGGCTTAGGGCGTCGCTGGGGGGAGGACAGCAAGATGGGACAGGCTGGATCAGATTAGAATTATTATTGTCAGGGGAGTTTAATCTTAGCGCTTACAGTGCGGCCGTATTTATAGGGATCGTCGCACGTGCACATTTTTAGGTTAAGTATTGAACTATGTAAATTACAATTATTCTGTTGTAGTAATGTTAATTTTACATCGTAATAATCAATCATTATTTTGTGAACTAATTTCAACCAATCAAATTATCATTTTAATTATGAGTACGATGCACGATGAGTAGTTGCGCCGATATATATTATTATAGCTGTCTTATATTTCCCAGCACATAAAACGTCTTTATATTGATTAGGTATGACCTCTACGTATTTGAGATAGTTTTTTAAACATCATTATATATTTTTTTTGACAAATATTGTAACTTCTAGAATATTATAATGATGGGAAAGTTAAACATAAATATTTTGAAAGACTTAAACATGTGGTACACAGCTATCTCTTGTTCTTAAATCGCACATAGCTCGAATGCACCGTTTTTGTGCTCTAAGTTCTCTTAGTTGAGATTACCGAGAATATGATTTCATATTGCACAATCATAACGGTGTGTAAAAAACTGGCAAGTTAGCTCTCAACTTAATATGTCTAGTATTGTAATTTGTGGAGATGAATATACATAACTTTATTTACTGTATTTTTTTTTACATTTCTCGGGACCCTGGGGTCCCGGACCATTGGAAGGCGTACGAGGAGAAGAAGCCAACTCGTAGAGGCCTCCTAAATAATTTTAAATGATAAGGAGGCACCAACTGAAGATTATCCGTGTAGGTATGCACTATGCAAGTGCACCCAAGGGCAACCCCCGGTGGACTATTGTTGTGCGTGGAAACAAACATATTGGGCTATGGGTCTGGGTGGCTAAAGTGGATTGGGTTACTTGAACTATGGAAGAACTATGTCCACTGCCTGACCAATGTTATACAATTATACACGGATAAAATGGCAGGGGTGACTTGCACACTCAAATATGGGTCCCGGAAACGGCCACTAGCACATAGTGACGTAACGACAAGGGGGCAACACTTCCTGAGGTACTTGAGGAGTGGAGAGGTATTCCACGGCTATCAGGATAATCCCTACCAGCACCTTACTGGAATACTTCCTTCCTCCGAGCACGTTTGCTCTTGCGAATCTCCACTCAAGCCGGCCAATAAAGGCAAGAAAGAGGTGGGAGCTCTGTTCCTCGTCAGTGTTCACTCCAGCCAGCCAATAAAGGCAAGCCAGAGATGAGGACAAGATTTCTCTCGGGAGCTGTTGGGCAGTAGCGACCCCACGGGCCTTCCGTGGGGTCGCTACTGCCCAACAGCTCTCGCCACATGCTGCCCTGCGGGTTTCTATATCTCTCTTGGTCTGGCTCCTCATCCTAGACCCGTTCCAGCAAAGTAAACTCTACCGGCACAGACCTAAAGTTCGGAGCGCGCAAGCCCCACCACGACGTCAACGTATAGATACAGTGGAGGTTATTGTTATTATTATTACATCTGCCTATATTCTTATCTCTTTGTTTGACTGTAAGCCTACGCCAGACACCTCTGCAAAACCTTTTGGAAAATACAAGTATCAGCCTGCAACGGTTTCACTGGATACAGGCCTCCCCTCTGTGAGAGGGAGTGGACCGTAATCCACCACGCGGGCCCCCAGTGCGGATTGGTGAATGTCACATCGCTTCCCGGCAAAAAAAGTGTCAGAATACAAAAATAGCTGTTTCTGAGAAAATGGTAACTTTAATAGTTTTTTGTTCATCTCGACGTCAATAATTTAAAAACTATAATAGTCAGATTGCTGAAATATGCTATTACTAAATTATTGACGTCTAGATGAACAAAAAACTATTAAAGTTACCATTTTCTCGAAACAGCTATTTTTGTATTCTGACACTTTTTTGCCGGGAAGCGACATGTGTTTGAAGTTTTGGTTCTAGAACATGCCGGTTTCCTCACGATGTTTTCCTTCGCCGTTTTGAGAGCAGTGCTGATGAAATAAACAATACAAAGTCTGGGTTCGAACTTACGACCTACAACTCGTAAGTTGGGGATGTTATTTCTGGATGACCTCTGCTCCAACTGCGCCTACGCCTCTGCCAGTTCTTTCAGAAAATACAAACGTGATGACATTTAATGTTTATTCAAGGATAACTTTGAAACTAAATGCCGTTTAACTCAATAAACTAAAGACATGTATTTATTACTTAACACAACTGCATTCAAGCGGCATAGTTGACAGACAATGAGAACAGAACCCTTTGTAGTCAAGTTGTTTAAACCTCCATTCAGTTGCCTACAATTGAAAGTTTTGTTCAGAAACTTGTCAGACGCTACAATAGCGTGGAAAATACTTCGAACATTAATGTAAATAGGTGTACGAGTATAGATTGGTGTATTCATGTATGTGATGTTTTCTCTTGTAATAGAACTAAAACTTTAGACAAACTTTGGGGTTGTAGAAAACGTTGATCATACTAACTTATGGAGGAAGCTCCAGGTAGTATTACGTTGCATTTTGATTAAAGTATGATTGGCGACCGTAACATACATTTATTTACAAAATTTTAATCGTTAGAATCAGTCATACGACTCCTTAAGTTAGTCAATCAATCTAGCCTTTTCTCAACTATGTTGGGGTCGGCTTCCAGTCTAACTGGATGCAGCTGAGTATCAGTATTTTACATGGAGCGACTGCCTATCTGACCTCCACAACCCAGTTACTGGGTATTACGATACCCCTTGGTAAGACCGGTTGTCAGACTTTCGGGCTTCTGACGACCCGTAACGACTGTCAAAGATCCTCAAATGACAGCTGGGACCAACGGCTTAACGTGCTTTCCGAGGCACGGAGAAGTCTCGGTATGAAAAGATCCTCAGACCAACCCCGGCAAACGTAGCTTAACCTGATGGATCGATCCGTGCGGCTGTTATTACTTAGCCACGAGCTCCTCGACTCCTTAAGTTAGTATAATTCTAAATGTCAAGATTTCAAGAAATAGTCATTCATTAGCTTTATATGAACTTAGAGAGTCATATTTGTGATTATAATTATTATAATAATATACATACAGTTTTGTTACGGTCGCGAATCATATTCATATCAACATACAACCTGCTGCTGACTTGCAAAATGTAAAAAACGTAAGGAAATTTGAATTTCGCGAGCTACCTGGAGCTTTTGCCTTATAGATTAATCCGTGTTTAAACAAAAGTGAAAATATTCCACTAGTAGATAAATATTGGCATGTTTTGACCGGGCCAGGGACAAGGCTTGTCCATAGGACAATCTAGAGTCTGGACAGAATCAAACTGGTTGGTAATTACAAGGTTTTATTTAGTTTCACCTGCCCCGGTGTCTTTCTGTTTGTCTCTCTGTAATCGAAACTTGCAAGTTAAACCTGACCCACCTTCCCGGTTTCTGATTGAGCTGAAATTTTACATGCATATGTAAATCGGATGACAATGCAATATTATTATGACATGGAGCTGATCTGATGATGGAGCCGGAAGGTGGTCATGGGAACTCAGTACCTAATAAAACGATGCAGCTCAATAATAAAACGCTGCAACCCTATCGAGTTTGGGCTCGTTTGTTTTTTATTGACGAGGATTCTGTCCTAGATGATATCCAGATGAATAAAAGCGAGTTTAAGAAACAAAAAAATAATTAATACACTTGTTTAGTTGTGTAATTTAGTATTTTTATGACATTGATTGTATACTCCGTGATTACTTTAACTCACACACTGATTTATTACTTGTTAAAATTTTTGGAAAACGGTATATTTTTGCAATGTTTGTAAATATGTGAGCACCATGTGAGTATCATATAATTAATTTATCTATCATTGCTTCATTTTTAAGGTTCCGTAGTCAACAAAAACCCTTATAAATTCTCCATGTCCCTCTGCCTGTCTGCCCGCAGCTTAGCTCAGAGACTCTTAGTACTAGAAAGCTATAATTTGGCATAGATATAAATATTATTAACGCCGACAAAGTGGTAAAATAAAATCATGAAAGAAAAAACATTGTAGGGTACCTCCCTTGCTCGTAATGTGATGATGATATTT
This sequence comes from Dicycla oo, assembly GCA_948252095.1. Taxonomy (NCBI): domain Eukaryota; kingdom Metazoa; phylum Arthropoda; class Insecta; order Lepidoptera; family Noctuidae; genus Dicycla; species Dicycla oo. The sequence continues at coordinate 23,401,924 of OX411716.1, forward strand.
TTTTCTCGTCTATTTTTTTACTCGTCTACCTTTTGGAAGAGGCAACTAGAATCAATTCTATTTTCTTGGAAATTTTGACGTTCAAAAGTGCCTTTTATGTCTATTTAAAATAAATGAGCCTTTGACTTTGACCAAAATCTGATTTATAAAAACATCGATCGTTAGAAACCTTATAGGGAAAAATTACCAACACGTATTTGAGCAAGTGTAGTAATCAATGCTTGTCGTGTTGCATTACATGATACAAGCTGTAATTAATATTCTTTCTCCAACATTTTATACTACCTCAAAAATAAGCGACCGATCAAGACCAATTAAGTGATTCTCCTAAAACATAATTATTTTCAAAGTACCCTTAGGTATTTATTAAAAAAACAAAAAAAATTCGAGTCCTTGAAAAATAAAAGCATGTCGACAAAACAATTTGCACTTTTCCAAATCCAAACCGAGTCTCGAAATTTTTTGAGCGTGTTCTTTTTTTATAATATTTGCATAATGGCCTGAAGAGGCTCTCGTTAAGGTAAAACCTTGGATCGTGACCTTCCTCGAGCACTCTCAGTCTTCGGCCTACGACGACCTTAGTGATGCATTCTTTGCATACTAAACGTTACCTATTTATTTTTTAGATTTTGTTTTTCTTTGGGATGACCGGCAGACTTATTAAGTATCTTGAAGAACCTAGAGCTAGCAAAATTTGCGCAGTAATTGCTTTCAATCGCAAGTCGGTATGTATCAGCGATACGTCATACTGATTTGCGATTGAAAAGCGCAAATTTTGCTATCACTAGGCTTTTGCAAGATACGTAATAAGCCTGCGGATGATCTATTCCATAGGTTGGTTGATTCGATTGGTAGTAAGGTTTACGATTGCAATTTTTTGTGAGTGAGTGATTTATATTCATTCAGGGACCTGAAGGTTCTTATTTTATTACTAGCGACACGCCCCGTTTCGTACGGTTTTAGGACTTGAAAAATCATCGAAACTTCTTAATTATATTTAAGTTTATTATGAATGTAGAATGTACCTATAAATATATAACTTATTGTGAAAACCGTATAAAAATCTATTTATAATTTAGAAAAACTAAGCGGTCATACATATGGATACGAAAATAGTAGTTTATGAAACTGTTGCATAATGTGGGGTAATACCTAGTTATGTGAAGTGTCATACTTACACTACTTTATCTAATTTATTATAGGATTAAACTCATTCAAACTAAATAAATAATTTGCCACATAATTCAGTACAACAAAACGTATGCATGGTGCCAAAACCCAGCACATCGGGCACATCTAAAGCGGGCGTTGCCACAGACAAGTAAAAATTGGAATCGAAACTTTTTTATTAATGCTTTGAAAAAGGCGCGCCCCTTATACATATGTGTTCCATTAGAAAAAAATAATTTATGGAAATTCCTTGGTGCCCTGTATCTTAATTGTAAAACAAATGTTTTATAACATTATTTTGCTAGAAAAAAAGTGTAGTAATATTATTGTATTTTTACATTTCGGTATTGTGTTTATAAAGTATGTTTGCTAAACTAGTTTTTAAGTTTATAATTCTAATTTTACAATATGAGAGTACATAAACTACTTTATTTTATACTATTTATAGATAAAAACGACGGTGGGGGCTCGTGGCTAAGTAATAACAGCCGCACGGGTCGATCATTCAGGTTAAACTTCGCTTGCCGCGGTTGGTCCGAAGCTGGGTGACCATTTTACATACCAAAAGATCGCTGTGCCTCGTAAAGCACGTTAAGCCGTTGGTCCCGGCTGTCATTCGTGGATCTTTGACAGTCGTTACGGGTCGTCAGAAGTCCGAAAGTCTGACAACCAGTCTTACCAAGGGGTATCGTATAACCCAGCAACTGGGTTGTGGAGGTTAGATAGGCAGTCGCTCCATGTACAATACTGGTGTTTGCCTACCCTCACATAGTTGTGAAAAGGCTAGGTAGATGGTGAGATATCGGGAAAGGAAAATGTGGTTACTACAAAAAATTATGATTAACCTCACTGCAAGGGATAAATAAACTAGTAAAGCACTAAGGAGGGAAAAGCTTATTTTCAATGTAACATCTGAGTAGTCCATACATACGAAAGGTAGATTTTCAAAGTTATTAACACAGCTTTCAACTTAAAAAAATTACAGTGAAAAAAACAGACATCTCTTTGAAAGTGTAGGTTTTTAATTGTACCAATAGACTGAAATGTCAGGACAGGGGCTCGTGACTGAGTAATAACACCCGCACGGGTCGATCGATCAGATTAAGCTATGGTTGTCTCGGTCGGGCCGTGGATGTGTGACCATATTTACATACCGAGACTCCTCCGTGCCTCGGAAAGCACGTTAAGCCTTTGGTCCCGACTGTCATTCCTGGAACGTTGACAGTCGTTACGGGTCTTCAGAAGCCCGAAAGTCTGACAACCGGATAGGTAGTCGCTCCATGGAAAATACTGGTAATCAGCTGCATTCAGTTAGACTGGAGGCCAACTCCAATATATTTGGGATAGACTGTCTGGGGAGAAGAAAGCGATTAGAAAGAGTTGAATTACTACAGCCATGAATATTAAAAGCGCCACACTGGCAACAATGAATAATTGACGTAGCTGTAATTGACGTTAACATTTGACCTCCTTTGTGGAAAATTGTTCTAAGAAATTGTTATAGGTTTTTTTGGTCGTCATTACTCGTTAGTTGATCAAAGATTTTGTGTGAAAAGTTTCGGGTTAGTATGAATTTGGGAACAATATTACTTTTAGTGGGTGTATTTATGTAAAAGACAGTGCTCAATACAGAGTAGCAGAGCAAAGCAGGCAGAGCTAGTGATCGTGTAATTTAAAACTGTACTCCCGTCCACATAAAATTCTATACAAACATATTTTGTAGTGTGATGTAGAATTTTGGTCTCGTGCTCATATTTGAAGACAGGCAGGTCCTGGAACTGAAAATTCGTTTATTTTATGTGACATCCACTAACCCATGTAACGTATTACGGCCCGCTTCGTCTTCTCCAGAGAGGACGCCGGTGTCCCAGAAGGCTTACTATGCTGCAATATTCTATAGAAAACCAGCACGAAAAGATCACAATGTGATTAGTTTTAGTCATTCAAGGAAGCCTGTAACTATCCTGATTTTAGATCACGAGATTTCTTCGTGCAGTTCAATTCAGTGCCTCAACAATAACGCAATTACTCTAAAAAAGTCAGTAAAAGAAGAAATAATACGGCCTAAAACATCCTCACGTTCACAATCCAATCAAAGGTAATTAATAAATATTATTTATTAACAAGTGAACAATAATTATCCGTGCACCGCTCGACAATGCAACGCTTCGTAAAAATAATAATAAATAAAAATAAAAACCTTTTATTTCAGACTTAACCGAATCCATAGAATGTTAGTACAGATAAACTTATGAAACTAGTGTTAGTAGTAGATGAAAAACATTATATTTATATTTTACCTCCTAATGTGGGTATTGACCCAGTGTTGGACGTAACGCGTGTCCAGCCTATCCGCAATAACAGCCAGGATGCTGTTGGAGCTGGCGCGCAACCTGCCGAGCGCCGCGGCACATCGCTTGCGAAGCACGGCGTGGAAGCCGTCAACGTGTGCATCCGCAAACATGCCCGACGCAAAGGTTTGTGTGTTTTTAATACGTTTAGCATTTTTATCTCAAGTGACGCAACGCGCGCTTTACTTGTGGTAGCCAAGTGTAGAAAACGTTGTGAATGTGTGCGTGAAGAGGAGTAGCGTCAGCACACACACATAACACACGCACACTGCCGACTTCTCCATTGAATCAGACGGAACCGAAAGCTCCTGCGCTCACACACAAATTCACCACGTATTTATACACTTGGTAACCACAAGAAAAACGCGCGTCGCTTCGTGAGATCAAAATACTATAATACAAATCACAGTCGTATTCTATAGAAAATAAAATCGACTTTCAGTTGTTATAAAATTACTCGTTTCAACGCCACTCCATCGACCTGCACTGACCCTTAAACTTACTTGAGTTTAGGTAAGTGGTTGATTCCTATCTACTAAGTAACTTTAGCCAATTAGCCTGCCGGATAGTTCCAAGAAATTAAAGTACTGTTCGATTTGTTTACCGTAGGTATTTAGATATGTATTATTTGTTTGCAAATATGGTTAACTACTTATGGGATTTGTAGGTCGTTGACGTTACGTTGATTGAAATTATATTGAAAGAGCACCTTCGAATAATTTTCATTTCTTGAATTCAATTTCAACTAAAAAAAACAGTAATACCAGCTTTTTACTGCCCCATTACAGAGCAAAGGCCTCTTCTCATACACAGAAGGCACGAGCATTGATCACCACGCTAACTCAAGACGGGTTGGCGATTTCAGACTTTATAGTACCTAACAGTAAGTCCAGGTTTCCTCAGGATGTTTATAATATTACAGAATAGACATTTATTTGTTTAGAAAGAAACACCAGAATTTAACAAAACCCAAAAATAAGCTTCCTCACAAAGATAAAACGAGGTAACTGGCCAAATATTATAAACGCGAAAGTTAGTTTGTTTGTTACGCTTTCAAGCTAAAATGGCTAAATGGATTTGGATGAAATTTGACACATGGGTGCACCATGACCTGGGTTAGGACATAGGCTACTTTTCATCCTGGACCACAGACAAAGTCACAAGCAGCAACTAATAAATCATAATTGTAATTTCACTTTCAGAAACCTTTTCTCAAAATCAAATTAGGTACAAGTTACAAAAGTGATTCTGCTGTTCCAAACTATTTATAATTCCTAGAAGGTATTTATTTATAAATGATTTCGGTAATACAGTTTCCCTGTGAACTCAGCCACCTGTGCGACACAACCCGTGATATAATCTTCTCACTTCGATTAAATACGGTAATAGTTGTAAGGTATTTTGTTTAACTAAGATTAAATATAAATAATATCGTTGTAAATCTGCTTTAGCGTTGCTTTATGAGCAAGTGCTGTTGATAAGATCAGGAAGTGCAGTCTCAGGTTAAATTTCCAGTTTTGTATGTTTCCCTTCTTTTAATTTTATTACTCTCAAGCCTCGGTATGCCTCCTTGGTCTAGTGATCGCAGACGCTACTGCTGAGCATGAGATACTAGGTTCAATTCTCAGGTCGGGCAAATTGTTATAGGGTTTTTCTATCAGGAATTTCTCAGTAGTAGTCAGGAGTCTGGATTTGGGTCCCTACTACTTAGGACTTAAACATAACTGGCTTAAGGTGGTTGTACTATAGGTACACATCTGCCTAACGCTTTGGGGATTACACCTTTTAAGCCCGGTAATATACTCAATTATTTTTTAAAGCAGAGATTTTTTGTACTCCCTTAATTATTATTTGAAGCACTAAAGAATTGTACAAAAACATTACTTCTCTAACAAAACGAACGTTGCATAAATATATAAAAATCACCATCCGAACTGAGTGTGCCTTCAAAATCACCTCATCTTTATTACTGCTTTAGACGAAAATGATCTTTGACGCAAACGCAATAACTTTCAAGCTATATAACCAAATATATTCGTAAAACTGAAATGAACGAATGCAAATTTTCAAAATCTAAGTTGTGTCGTACTGTCGTATATATATATATAATATTTTGTTTCTACAGTGAAAATAATATAAGGGTGAGCTTCTTCAAATTTTCTTCTTTGGCTTAATTACAAAATTATTAGCGCTCTTAGCAACAGCGGGTACAGAAATTCCTGAAATTAATTAACATTGTTGAATGAATAATTAAATGATTATGGTTATATATTTCTTTCATATTGTCTGTTTTGCCTACAGGATGTCCAGGAAATCTTTTGATGATTATCGTCAGCCACACTCACAACAACACATACACACAGAACCACAACACGCACACACACATTACTGCAGCTGGGACACAGGGCTCCTCTGTGAGAGGGAGTAGTCCAGTGCCGTTTATTATACCACATGTCCTGTTTTGTTTTGAATTTAGAACATACCGAATTCCTCAATATATTTTACTTTGGTGATTAAGGTCTAGAATATTTTTAATTGTAGGAAACTTAACTGATTGTGAAAAATAATAAAGAACACGCCACATGGAATTAATTGCAAGAATCCTAACTTATCCTAACTTATTTAATATTATAAATGCGAAAGTAAGTTTGTTTGTTTGTTTATTACCTTTTCACGCCTAAACCACTGAACCGATCATCCTGAAATTTTGCATATACGTTGTTAGGTGTACAGACACGGACATGAGGTACCTTTCATCCCGAGATAAACTACTGTTCCCGAAGGAAACAACAATAACATTCTTATAATAATAGATGGCGCCACATGTCTTTCGAAACATGATTGAATTATATTATTTTAGAAACTTTTTAATTTAAGTACCTAATACATTTTGCGAGTCTATAGTGTCGATAGACCGGTTTTTCACCCTCCTAACTATCCAAACTAATATAATAAATGCGAAAGTGTGTTTGTTTGTATGTTGATTACCCTTTCACGCTAAAACACCAGAACGGATTTAGATGAAATTTGGCACATTCATAGGCGACTATTCATCCTGGATAGCAAACGAAGTCACGGGCAACAGCTAGTATTCAATAATGTACAGAGCTACGTGAACGTGATACAAAAAGAAAAAAGGTAAATGTCAGCGACACAAATTGACAGATGATAAGTGACAGGTGTGACAGCTTATTGGTTGCGTTCCATTTCAACAATAATATTATAAATGTTATTCTTTGGTACATTTTTTCCGATTTAAAAAAAGGGATTTTTTGTAACGTTTCCTTTCAGTTTCAGGCTCAAACCGGCTCAAACGAAGCCTCTTAACATGATCCGTTCAAGTAGTGAGGTCGTTAGTCGAACTTGAACTTATGGGCAACGCGTGTGAGTGAAATCGTAACCAAAAATATATAAATATGTGCTTAGTTCGTAAATGCTATTAAATCTGACTTTATTCATAAAAACTATTTTTTACGTATGTTTCTATCTAGGTACAATGTTTTGTAAACGATTGCCTTTCAAATACATATTGTAGATTTAAATTCAATAGGTACGTGGAAGTAGCGTAGGTAGTGAAAACAAGTGACGTATGAGAAAATGGTATTTTCATTGGCCGTAACAAAAAAATCTGCCTAGCCTTTTCCCAACTATGTCGGGGTCGGCTTCCAGTCTAACCGGATGCAGCTGAATAAACCAGTATTTTACATGGAGCGACTGCCTATCTGACCTCCACAACCCAGTTACTGGGTAATACGATCGTAACAGTTTCTGCCTATTACGTTCTTAGTACGTAGGTACGTGGGTGGTGGGTAGGTAAAGTAAACAGTTTTCTACAGGATTACTGGTAATTCGACGTATTCCTTGCAGGAGATCATAGTAGGGTTAAAAGCAATAAATTAAGTCACCAAATGTTCTAAAGAAATTCAGTAGTTTTTGAGTAAGTGTTCCACTGCAGGGCAAAAGCCTCCCTTCCCACCTTATACTCCTCCCCTCATCTTCCTCGTCCTCCTCCTCGTCCTCCTCCTCCTCCTCTCCTCTCTCTTCCACTTCCTCTTCCTACTTATTCCTATATGCTGCTGAATGTGGCAAATCTTTTAGAAAAAACAGGACAACTGCGTGTCGAACCACACACAATGAAGAGTTCTGTAGTTGGGATGATTTTACCCCAAGAACAAACTTAACATTGTAGTTGAAAAATATGTTCTCCCATACATTCCAACTGCAAATGTAAGTTTGTACATACAATATTGAGAGATTTACCATGTTAGTTTTAGTCCATAGACTTTTTATAGGGTTTCCTGTAATCTATAGGTATAGAACTATTTTCCGTATTTTTTATTTCAATATTTTAGACTCTGTCGTCTATTTTCTTGAAGAATTTTAAAACAGTTTATTTTATAATTATACAAAAATTATATTGGAGGTGAGGGTATCACAGTAAGCCCTTTCATTTGATGTGTCAGACAGTACAGTCTCCAAACTTTTTCTTAAATTTTCTTACTCGTCCCCAAAATTGACCCAATTATATTCAACATTCAAAATTCATTTGTTTACGTTACACGTCCGTGTTTGAGTCACCAGAATTCAGACGTGTACCAAATTTCAACTTAATTGGTCCATTACATTCGGAGCAAATTGGCTGTGATCGACGGACAGACAGACATAGACAGACACACGAGTTTTTTCCTTTTGAGGTATGAAACCCTAAAAAATCGAGTTCGTCCCGCCATTTCCTCCTAAGCCTGCCCCATTACCGTTTCAGACCTACTGTGTGGTTATTTTAGCCCATAGCTCCTCCGGCATGCGAAAGATGTTGCTAGCCCAGTTCCATTTAAGCCTGGCAGCTACGTGACCTACATCAGTTATTTGAGTTTTGTATCGCAATATCAAGTTTCATAAGCGAATTACATAAAGAATTGATTTTTCATTTTCTCAAATTATAGGTCAAATACCGTGGAAAAAGTGGTTAAGGCGAAAGCTCCAGGTGGCCCGTGAAATTAAAATTTTCTTACGTTTTTTGTATTTCAGCCAGTTTTGGTCTATGCGAAAACGTTTGTTTGTTTGTTGATTACGCTTTCACGCTAAAACGGCTCAACGGATCTGGATGAAATTTGGCAGTTGGGTAGACCATGACCTGGAGAAGGACATAGGCTACTATTCATCCTGGATCGCAGACGAAGTCGCGGGCAACTGCTAGTACTTTATATTGCATCACAATTAATCTTCGCCAACATCTTATATATTAGACAAAATATACATTTATAGACTAAAAACAGTGATATTCACAATGTTAACACCAGAAATAAGGACAAATTACGTGCTCCATTTCACCGGCTTCATAAGGTTCATAACTCATTTGTTGGGCTTCGTATAACTTTTTATAACAAGCTACCCTCTTCTTTGCTAGATTTGCCCTTTAATGCGTTCAAAGCTAAAGTAAAATCTAACCTTTGTTCAAAGGCATACTATTCTATCAACGATTACTTAAACGATAAGAATAGTTGGTCGCTGTGTTTAGCTTAAGACAATGTTTATGTTCTTTCTCCAGAATTAGCATAGCTACTGACAGGTTATATGAGTTCATATAATTATTTATTTTCTTTGACTCTCAAGGTCAATTTATTTTAATTTTATTTTTATTTATTATTGACATAATCTACTCATTTCAACGTTTATTTATTTTTTATGAGTGGTATCGCAATATGTGGTTAGCTAGTGACCTCGACAATTGATCATAGTTTTTCTTGCCCGAGCAACCGGCAGCAAGTTCGTCATGCTCCCTTAGATGTCACTGCTTGCGGTAGCGTCGGGGGTCGGGTTGTCTCCTTCCCTCAAATATGGCGAGGGGGGTAATGGCTGATCTTTGCGTTATACTCGTGAACGGGTGCTGCTTGTGGTGACAGTTCGTCTTGCTGACCTTGGTTTTGTTTTGTTATTAGTAATTTAACTCGTTGTTGATTTTACTTCGATGGTCCTAGTCTATCCCTATCTGTGACTTGTGAGTTACGACTACATGTACTGCTATATGTAAGTGGGCACGCCCTTTATTACTGGAGGCTTTTATTTAGGTATAAAGTTCTGCTTACGTTTTTAGTTTTGTATTTTGTTTCTGCTTGAGTATTGTTTTCGTTTTTTTTTTTTTGGTATATTGGCGTGTGCTAGCTTACTTATAGCAAATAATTTAATTTAATGTTTTGTGTTGCGTAATGTACCTAAATTATTATGCGCAGTATTATATAGAATCATTTTTTTAACTGAACAGACAGCTGTGCTGCTGGGGAGTTTGTTGCGCCACTTCTTCTCCCCAGCTAAAGCACTAGGAAGTGGTGAAGGGCGGGCGTTTTTGGGGGACTGTCTTATGTAATTTTGACGTTCAAAAAGTGCTGATTCTCAGCCTAGTTTGAATAAATGACTTTTGATTTTGATTTTATTTTGTAACCTGTGGAGAACGTATTGAGTAGCATAATTTTTTTTTTAATGTAATATTTAGGATAATATGACTATTTCTTATTGTGCGACTTCGTCTGCGATCCAAGATGAATAGTAGCCTATGTCCTTCTCCAGGACATGGTCCACCCATGTGCCAAATTTCATCCAAATTCGTTCAGCCGTTTTAGCGTGAAAGCGTAATCAACAAACGAACAATCACTTTGGCATTTATAATTTTAGTTAGGATAGTTAGGAAGATGAAAAACCGGTCTGTCGACACTCTAGACTCACAAAATGTATTAGGTACTTAAATAAAAAATAATAAAAAAATACTCTTAACACACTACTAAAGTTTCAATATTAATATGATTCAATCATGATTCGAAAGATACGTGGCGCTATCTACATAGTATCTACAGCACTTTCTAATTAGTTGAAACACAGCGACGCTCCACCGAACACGTCTTGCTTGAGCGCGATGCAAACGGATTCTGTCCCGTCTCACGGCCGCGTGCAAAAGAGCTCGGAGTTGCGTCAGAGTGAAGAAACGTCAACCCGCGCTTGTCAAAATGTCCGCTGTCCTTCTTGACGTTTCTTGACACTCTCGAGACGTCGAAGTGCCGTCATATACAATACCTATACAACAGTCATTGTCCTAGAACTCGTGTCCGGATTTTTAAATTTACAAAAGAAAAAGTAAATTTGTGTGCGTACTTACATTATTAAACATGGATTCATGACTGTAAAATGGGCTGTATTTTATCGACTTCTACGTGAACGAAGTCCTGGGCAGAAGCTAACGGTTTATAAAGCGGTAATTAAAGATGAAACTCATGAAATTCATAATATTGTATAATAAGTTACCCACCAAAATATTAAATACAATATGTACCAAAACCCTGTTATTCCTTTTAACACATCATGATAACAAACAACTTTTATTATGGGACCAAACCCAAAATCGCGAAAAAAATCAGCTGCTCCCTACATTTCGACGAGTTATGCGAACGTGAATGTATGGGACAGCTGTTTTTTTTTTCGCAAATTCCGGTTTGGTCCCATAGTAAAAGTTGTTTGCTATCATGAGTACAATCATGTGTTAAAAGAAACAACATGGTTTTTGTTACATCCTTATATACAGGGTTATTGGTAAAACACCAGCAACCTCTTAAGGGGTCATTGTACTATGGGACCAAACCTGATATCGCAAAAAAAAATCAGCTGTTCAGTACATTTATGTTCGCATAATTCGTCAAAATGTACTGAACAGCTGATTTTTTTTTAGTACAATGACCTCTTAAGAGGTTGCTGGTGTTTTACCTATAATCCTGTATATAATTCTTCTGTACGTGTGTTTGTCACCTAACTACTAAACGGCTGGACCGATTTGAATGAAATTTTGTGTGTGTATTTCAATGGGTTCCTGGATAGTTTGAAACAAAATTGGACCCAGTAGGTGGCGCTGCTAAGGCGGTACGTAATTCGCCGTGTCAGCTAGTTTGTATATTTATTTTTATTATACATTTTTTTATAGTATTTGGCTGAAAGAAATGTTATTAATTATTTTGGTAATATTATTCTGTCCATTGTTTATTTAGTTCGTAATTACAACGTTGGGGCCGGTGAAACTGAATTTACTCATATTTATTCAAGGGTATATTTCAATCACTAATTAATATTTGTGAAGTGAGTTAATTTGTAGCTAATAATTTATTTTACAAATGTACCGACACAATTTCAATGACTAGCTTTTCATTTGTTTAATAAATTCAAGGCATTTATTTCAAATAAATCACAGGCACGTTTGTATTGCCAAGGGGTCCGTCAGTCAGAAAGATGAAGCTAGGTGTCCATTCCAAAGCGTAGTAGGTTCCTATGGTGAAGAACGGCCAAGAAACTCCACGGTTACTCTCTTGAATCAAAAACTTTTTAGCAGAAAATAAAACTGACTTCCAAAATAAAACACTACCAAGTGAAAAATAACTATAATTTCGGTAGTCAGTGCTTTTGATTGTATATTTTCATTTTTGCCACCGACTTCCGAAATTAAAATTATTTTTCACTTTGTAGTATTTTGTTTTGGAAGTCGGTTTTATTTTTTGCACTTTTTAGTTGTGGTACCTACCCCACATAAATTCGAATAACACTACCTGCTATGTAAATAACAGTGATAGGAAGTTATTAAAACATCATTCACAGATAAACTAAGTGGGAAAAATACGCATTATTGAAGCTAACTTAAAAACTACCCAAAGCAAAGTTAATAAAATTTATAAGTGACACCCTTTCAAACAAAAAAAGTTAAAAAAAAACCAAATCGTTAATCCGTCTTTGAGTAATCGCGTAACAAACATACAAAAAAAAACATACAGACGAATTGAGAACCTCCTCCTTTTTGAAGTCGGTTAAAAATATGGTTATGTAGCCACAATTCATCACACCACATTACCACGTTTTGACATCTCATAAAGAAACACGGAAGCAAACAGCACTGAGAAGAACTGATGTCACGTTTTGACAAGTCGTTAAACAAACAGGAGTATCAGGACTGCAGATGCCACACGCGCCGTCATCGTGTTCTCCAGGAACATCAGGGATGTCCAGCACCGGTTCACGGCGTCTTCTATCTTCTATCTGCACGCCCGACAAGTTCACTACACAGATTTTCACACGACGGTGACCGCCTCGAAATGGAATGAAAGCGCGGATTACTAGGCACCATAGATAATTAAACGACGTTTATAATAATTGCTAGTCACTCATATTATTATGCCTTCGGCGCGCACGCCGCGCCGCGCTGACGAACACACAGAACGCCATGCGGAATTCATTTGACAACAGTGTGCTATGATGTGATTGGTTAAAATGCGTTATTCTAATTTGTTATATTGTAGTAAATGTTTTATTAAATTAAATGTATATGTTTTCATTGGTTTTAGATCATATATTGTAAATAGAAGGTGTATAAGTCTCGTTATTTTATTTTAAAATACAGAATTCATATTCATATACCAACGAGTATTTTCTTCAACCTTCTGATATCTCTTTCGATCAACAATATCAACTAGACATCGGGTCGGCGCAAAAAATACGTCTCAATAAATAACAGCACACGTAAGACGCGAACTCTTGTTTAGTTCGCTTGAAACAGCCAACGTAAACGAGGCATCATTTGGGTTACGTTTAACATAAATAAAAATACTATGAAATTGCCGTTTTTATATAAGACAACTCAAAAAAAAAATATTTTCAAGAAAAATTGTCGTTGCATTTTTGCCATTTTTATGGAAGTTCGTTGATGCCTCTGCTATAGAAATCCTGGGGATAGAAATCAATGAACTATTTAAAGGCGTTTTTCACCGCCTCGTTTTTGAAATTTTCGGATTTGAAATTTTCCCCCGGGGCTCATTGTTGAGATCAAAATTTTCAGAACGGAAGCGATCAAACCAATAACGCACCATGCGTTCACTTGCGGTACCTTGCCCATACATGACGTTAATATTGCATGTTGTGTGTGACGGAACTCGTATTCGAAAATAGCGCGCAATTTCGATTTTTCCATGGTTACAAAAACATCGATGCCAAAATAAAATTCGAACGGCGGGAAAACAAACGAATAACTGATTATTTTATAATGTCATGCTGTATTATAAAATTAATTTGAATTTGGAATTCTAATTAGAATAAAGCACGTAGATATCCGTGATAAAGCCGTATAGAACACTAGCCGGTATTAAAAATCGGCAATTTCATAGGTAAAGACTTATTATGACATTTACCAAGGATTTTTTTTTGTATGAAGGTTGAATAGGTATGGTTGAATAGGTTGCTTACGACATTAAATAGGACTGAAATTTCAAAGGTGATGTGAGAATCAAAGAGGCTTAATGTGTCTAGGGCTCAATGATGTCCTTATTGTTTGCAAATGGTGCGTGGGAGCTTTATTGTAATTCGATAAGTTTGCTTCACATATTTCATTAGCCCACGTGGCGTGGTGGGTTTCGATATCCAGCGTCCTTACTATGAACTATTAACGCGATCATGATTCTGTTGTGAAAACGGGATGGTGCTATAGGTCATGTATAGCTCCGTCTGTCTCTGACACTGGAAAAATGATGGCATTATTTGTTCATAGTACGGCCCCAGGTAGTGCAAAGTGGTATTGGGTTTTCCCATCAGGAATATCTCAGTAGCAGCCCGGAGTCTGGATTTGTGGCCGGTCGAGGGCAGTAGGCCTATTACACGGGACTTAAACATAACTGGCGAAATGTGTGTGTCCTAAAAAAAGAGACTGTTTTATTAACACTATAAAATAAAAAAAATAAAATTCGTTTATTTCAGACTATTTAAATGTCCATATTTTGTTAGTATAACATTATCTTAACACTATGTATGTATGTAGATATAGATTTAAACTTCACGTTCAGTAGTGGTACAGCCAGGGAAAATAATTGCTAAACAAATTGATACCCTACGTGAACTTGCCGTGTTATAGCCATTTGACACAAATGTCAAAGAAAGAAAAGAAAAGAAAGAAAGAAAAAGAAGAAGGAAGAAAGTTGGGATTTTAATCATAATTCTTCTACCCTTAACACATTAACTGCTGAATTATTTGCGAATTTGTTCCAAATGCTGCTTTATGATACAAACTTGTCCCAAGTGCGGCGAGACGCTTATGTGTGTTTGAAAATTTTCGAGTTTTATGAGTCATAAAACAATTACGCCAAAAACAATAGAGATGCACAAAAAACCCACAGGTGCGGCGCGCCGCACTCGAAGGAAATTGTATGGACGCGCATAAGCGCTCCAGCACATGGTGAACGTTTGAAAATCGCGCATGCGCATTGGCCGCACTTAACGTGTTAACCCAATTTATTTGGGTTAGTACGTATTCCCCCGTTTTTGTTTCCCCAATGTGCATCTGGATTGAGGGCTCAATTTCTCAATGTCTTTGTAATAAAGTGAAACATTTAGGAAAATTAGTAAATAATAATAAAAAACCTAAAATAAAGTTTTAAAAATTTCTAAAACTTAAAATAAATGTGTTATCGCCCTATGAAGAGTGCTCTCAATTCAGACGCTAAAACAAAACATGATATTTTAAATCTCAAAACGTATAACCTTTGTCACAACTGATTTTATCTCAAAAATTAATAAACAATTTCTCAAATCATTTAGAAAAATTTCAGCTCCTTAGACTGAGAATTTACAGATTTATAGCAGTTTAACTAGAGCCCTCAGTTCAGTACTTGTCTGAACTGAGGGCTCAACCAAAACTAAGTCTGGCTGAAAGAAATCGTAAAACAACCTAGTGTATATTATAATATATGCTAAAATACAATTCCTAAAATATAAATAATGGTTCTAAACTAATCGGTCGCAAAGTACATTCAATTAAATTTATAGTGAAGCGTCTGAACTGAGAGCTCAATATTTTCGTTTTTATTTTAAATACTCAAATACATAAATCGAAACAAATTAGTTCATATGTTTTAAGAATAATTTTATTAAAATTTGGTAAAAGCTTAATTATACTACATGCTGTAATTCGGGACATAAAAATATTTCACATATTTCATACAGAGATAAAAGTAGGGTGACTATGATGTTGTTTCCAGTGTTCTAGTAATGTAAGTACCGACCTAAAATGTAAATGTTGTAAGTACAATTAAAACTAATATTCATACAAGTAAGAAGTTTATTCAATGCAGAGCTAAGAGGCTCATTGGCGACGTAAAACTGGTGGATGCCAAGCTTCCCAGCTTGGCTCATTGTTGCCTGTTTGTCGGTCTTCTATAGACTGTACTTCGGTGAGTATGCTCAGGAACTCCACAACCTCATTCCACCGGCCCCCTTGTACCATCGAAGACGCACCCTAGACGCACTGCAAAATACCATGCATACCTAGTTGCCATTCCACCAATTCGCACTAAGCGCTTCCAAACATCCTTCATAATGCACACGGCAAAAGAGTGGAACTCACTACCTGCGTCTGTGTTCCCGAACGCATACAGCCCGAATCTCTTCAAAGTTAGAGTGAACTGGCTTCCTCTGGGTAAGCTCAGTGCATCGTAGACTTTGTCTCTGTCATCTCTGACCTAGACTAAAGTCGAGAGCAAACCCATCACAAATAAAAAAAAGAAGAAGAAAATATGCTACAGAGTTACAAAGAAAGAATATTAAGTGCAATGACCCCATCTTTATCCTCATTTGCGATGAATTGTGTGGTAAAATGACGCCAGCAGCCTTATACATGTCATTCAAAACACATTTTAAGAATTCGTCTTCCGGCAATGGCAGTTCTGAAGAGATACAGCATAAAATGTACTAAATTCGTAATTTTACTTTTTTAGTACAAATACTTTACAATCCTGTTTTATCAGACGAAATCGAGGTTGTACAGTTTAAGAAAAAAGTACTAAGTGATTATTAATACTTAAGTATGTTTGTTTAAGGCAATATTATTCTACATTCATACATACATATCACAAATAAAATCACGGCTTTCGTCATTTTACAATAACTTTTTTATAATTACAAAAAATCACTGATTTCTTGAATAGTAATATAAAAAAAAAACATTTCTTATAAAAACTAATTATTTACTTAAACCTACATTTTTTTTTACTTTAAAGGTATAAAACACGTTAAAGAATAATTCTAAACTATATAAATCAAAATCAACAGGTGTAAATGTAAACATAATATTTCGGTGGTTTCTTGCACTTTCTCGCTTATCTGTACTTAATATTTTAAATTTCGGGGGGAATCGAAAATGTAATTAAACGTTATTATTATTATAAAAACGGGGAAATCAGTAGTAACCCATTTATCTGTAGTCGGCGCAACATGTCTTTTTCCATACTTCTATATTAGTCTTCATCTCTGTGGTCACCTTTCTAGCCATATCATCTTTCAATCAATTTAAATTGTCAACACAAAAGTTGTAACTGATGTAGTTGTTTGTTGGAGTTGTTGCTATTGTTATTGTAGTTGTGTTGTAAGTTGTTTTGTATTGTTATAAGGACAATCTAAATTGGTTTTCAATTTGTTTAACAATTACTTCCCCTGACTATATTTACATAAAAGACCAATACTTCTTTCTGGTAGCTCATACGAACACTTTTATACTTATTAAAAGTAGTTCCCACTTTCCAAGCTGCCTTTATAATCCACTGGAAGTGTTTTCCGCCGCCCACGGATACTTAGCCAATATTTTTCCGTTACAGCTTACCTGAGTACGCTCTGAATTGCAGGATTTTTAAACGGGACGTATTCATATCTCCGATAAGTTCATGTCTGATGGTTATGTTGCGGTTATGGTGTAAAGATTTTGTCAAACATCGATAGGATTAAACCCGGTTTACTTACATAACTAAGATCTGAAAGTACAAAACTGTTATACAAGTTGAATTTTTCAAGTGGGTGTGGATGGCCAAATTCGAAATTATGGGGAATAGCGAAAAGTACACAAAGGAGTCTTTTTATTTCGTCGCCTTGGAGGGTAATGGAGCTATTCCACAGAACTACATTTCTGAGTTATGGATGTTTAAAAAATAAAGGATGGTAAAAACAATTATTTTGATATAAACCAGTGTCATATTGTAGTAGAGGATTCAAATTTTTACCCTCGACTATTAAAACGTGTAACTATTGAATGCTATAATTTAAAATTACCAAAATATCATGGTTTTTAAGTTATGTCATTATGTGGCTTAGGCCTCCAAGGCGACGATTTTATTTAAGATGGGTTTGCTCTTGACTCGCCTCCGACCTAGACTAGAGTCAAGAACTCTAGTCTAGGTCGGAGGCGACAGAGACAGAGTCGACGATGGAGTGAGCTAACCCAAAAGAAGCCTGTTCACTCTCACTTTGAAGAGATTAGGGTTGTATGTGCTCGGAAATACAGACGCAGGTAGTGAGTGCTCTTTTGCTGTGCGCATTATAAAAGACGTTTGGAAACGCTTAGTGCGAATTGGTGGAATAGTAACTAGGTAGGGATGGTAAATGGCAGTTCGTCTAGATGTCCGATGGTAAAAGGGGCCGGAGGCCGGAATGAGGTCGTGGAGTTTTTGAGCACACTCACCGAAGTACAATCTGTAGAAGACCGACAAGCAGGCAACCTTGCGGCGATGAGCCAAGCTATGAAGCATGGCATCCACCAGTTTTACGTCGCCAATGAGTCGTCAAGCGCAGCGAGATAGTCTCGGGCACGATTTTGATTAAAACTAAAACATCGTCATTGAATTTTTGAAATATTAATATTTCTAGCCAGGAATCGAACGCGTTGATTTTGAAAATAAAAAACACCCACACTGTATTATTACACCATTCGATAGTGTCGCTAATAAGGATGGAATTTTGGGAAGTAATGACATACGGCCAACTAAAGGATAAAGTAGCTCATTTTTAACAAAATACTTTTTTTTATTTTTCTTATGTTACCTACCTATTAAACCTTGATATTATTCAAAAATCCATTGATGCAGTTTTAGTTTTCATCAAAATCGAGCCCGAGACTCCATTGAGTACTTTTCGCTATTCCTCATAGTTTCGGATTTGGCCATCAACGCCCACTTGAAAAATTCATTCTGTATATAGAGTGACTGGTAATTAGTGACCGATATTTAAACACATGATTGTATTCATCATTATGAACAACTTTTAATATGGGATCAAAAAATCGCGAAAAAAATTCAGCTGCTCCCTACATTTTGACGAATTATGCGAACATGAATGTATGGGACAGCAGATTTTTTTTTTCGAGAATTTAGGTTTGGTCCCATACTAAAATTTGTTTGTTATAATTAGTAGGGTCAATCAGGGTAATTGTAAACGTTTTTGAAAAATACCTTTTGAACTAATAAACTTTCGGCTTTGTAAAACAAAATATTGACAGTTAGAAAAGAGGAGTTAATTACTTTGATTGTATAGCAATTTATCTAAAAACTGCAACATCAGCCATTGAAATTGTGTCATAAAGCGGTATTAAAAATTAAGTGTTTACATTTAACCTTGACTTTAAAACAAAAAATGATATTTTGGGGTAAATGTGAACACCTAAGGTAAGTCTACGTGATAAGCATTGTAATTCCGCTAACTCGTTTTCACTATTTAGAGTCTCATAAATACATAAGATTTTGATCTAAGCGTCTACCAATATACAGGGGTAAATGTAAACAAATCATCTAGCTTCGATATTTTGGGTTGACTAAATTACGGGGTGATTGGAAACATGTAATTGTTTTAGAGGAAATTGTAAACTAATTAGGAAAACCTATACATTTTCAAAGGGGGTAAAAGAAAACAAAATATATAGAAGTGTTTTTAAATTGTTTTATTATTATTTGTTTTTAAATCAACTATAACCATCTTATACATAATGACCTACTAATCAAAATAAAGATAGTCTTCATCATCCAGGAATATAAAATCAGTTTCCTTCTCATTCAACCTAAGCAAATTTATGTTTTTCACAATCATAGCAGCTGGTATAGTGTCGATATCTTTGGTTGTGGCAAGAAATCTCATATTATCATTTCTACCTACTTTTTTAAAAAACGAGACAGTGTACAGAGGATGTACACTGTTGTGCTCGTGATAGTCTGCCTGTTCCTTTTCCCATTTGTTGGACTCCATGTTCGACTAATTTCTTCTCCCAAGCCTTTTTGACTGGTCCAAACACGCATTTGTCAAGGGGTTGAATCCTATCTGTCATATGGCTTGGGAACTTCATCAGTACAATTTTAGCCTTATCAGCTTCTTCGATAATTCGAACACTTATATGGCTTGCATGTCCGTCGTACAGCAATAAAGCTGTTTGGTGTAGTCCATTTCGTTCTTCACGTAATCTGGTTATATATGGTATAAAAGATTTCATCAACCAGTTAAAAAAAACTGGTTCTTCCATCCATCCATTTTTGGAAGCTGCATACAATGTACCAGGATAGGATTTTTTTGATGTCCACCGTGCTTGCACAGCAGCCCCTTTAAATACAATAACGGGTGGCAAAACCCTTCCATCGGCAGATACACATGCAAGTACTGTCGTTGATTCTCTTCCAGATCCTCCAGACACTCGTAACACATAAAGAGCTTTACCTTTGTGACCGATGGCCCGTAATTTACTGGGGTCGCTCTGAAAGCCACTCTCGTCGCAGTTATAAATGTACATGGGTTTTTCTTCCAAATTCTTTTCTTTTACAACGGCCATTAGCATTTCATAAAAATCATACACAATAAACGGTTTCCTGGCATCCATTCGCAGTTTTTGCAGATGTTCAGGCTTTTTTAGTGTCAGTTCTGGGTGGCGTTTCATGAAACTTACATACCAATCATTACCAGGTTTATTGTCTTTAAAATTATTTACAATGCTATTACTATCAACATACTCCTTCACAAGATTTTTTAGTTCCTCTTTTATTACTGGAAGGCCCATTTGTGCTCGAGTTTTAAGGCAAGAAGCTATGTGTTCTTCCACGCGAGCTGGCAATACTTTTGAAACACCAGCGCCCATTCTGTTAATGTCCACCTTTCTGCCTTTTATTCGGTGATAAATAACTGAGATAGGGACGTTATAGGCTTCCTCAGCTTGTCTATAAGTCTTCTTATTTTCCTCTACATCCTTAACAGCTTTTTGTAAGTCCGTTAAGGTATATTTTGTCTCTCTTTTTCGGATGTAAACGCGTGGCATTTTGAAAATTTACCTGAAAAGAAATGTTTACCATTACCCATCACCATGGCATTACCAGAAATTATAAAAGTTCACAATTACCCCATTGTTTACAATCACCCCCAAACCCGTTTACAATTACCTCTATCCAGTATATCATATGGGAAAATGTAAACACCACTTCGCTGCTTGATAGCTTGACTTTATTGATGGAAAGTTAGAAAAATGCAAAGCTAATGCCATTAAATCACAGTAAAAAAAACAATAAACAACTTACCTATCAACTTTTCTTATAATATATTTTACTATCAACTTCGTCCAAAAACTTGAAAACAAAGTTTTTGCAGACAACTTTTCGTCACACCGAAGGTGCGGTTACTTTTCTGACAGGTGAAAAAAATGACATTTGTAGTCATAGACAACAGATTAAAATAACGTTTCGTTTCACGTCCGTCAACATAAATACATTATTATAAGTTTATTGGGAGTCGTTTCCAATCACCCCAGTTTACAATTACCCTGATTGACCCTACCTACAATGATGTGTTTAAGTATCGGTCACTAATTACCAGTCATCCTATATCATCTACACATCAATGCTTTTGACAACTATCGATAACCAAATAAACAAACGAACCTATTTGGCGCAGTCTTGAGGCACACACTATTGTTGTTTAAAACATTATATCCACTTTTATTTGGTTATTTGTATTTTGTGTTCACAGCACGTTAAGCCGTTGATCCCGACTGTCATTCCTGGGTAGTTGACAGTCGTTACGGGTCGTCAGAAACCCGAAAGTCTGACAACTAGTCTTACCAAGGGATATCGTATTACCCAGTAACTTTGTTTTAGAGGTTAGATAGGCAGTCGCTCGAAAATACTGGTATTCAGCTGCATCCGGTTAGAGTGGAAGCCGACCCCAACATAGTTGGGAAAAGGCTGTGTCAAATAAACGTTATTATTTCTTTCTTTTTTTATCAAATAAAAGTTAAAGCTGAAAAATAAGTTAGATACATACAGACGACCATTTTAGGAACGAAGATTAAATTAAATAAAATACTACTGTATGTAGCATCTACATATAAGCCGTGCACACGATGAGATCATCCATCGCCAATAATGACGAACTTCCGTACAAACTCCCCAAGTATACAGAATTACTTGTATTCGTTCCAGGACGTGATAGTGTGACCCAATTGCACCATTTAGCCAACCCATTTGTTTGTTTGAATTCAAGGGATTCGAGAAAATTCAATTTTTATGTATTTTTCAAAACTTCCCAGTTTTCGTCACTAAATATGTTTTTTTTTATATACTTTCACATTGAATCGCAGTCACTGCTATTCCATTGGGTACCTACCTTATACTTTAACGAACCTTTCGAAGTAAAAAAAATTTCTAAAACATCAAACAGTTAAAAGTTAAAGGGAGAAGTTTATTAACCATTTTCCAAAATTATTTACGTGCATGAAGTTTGATACTAGTTATATCAAAACTTTAATATGGCATTAAGCGTACAAAGTACGGTTTCCGTTATCTAATGAGGTACAAAATTAAAAAAAAAAATGTTTAGTGATGCCGATGAAACAGTCGATAATGCTGGCAAAGATCGAATTTGCAAATGGTTGAAATATTAAAAAAATTTGTATGATAACCGAAATAATTAATTGTTTTTTTTTGCCATCCCACTATTTTCTAACCTCCCAGCAATCCATCACACGTTAGACCCAGCGCATCGGGGCAATTGCGTAACACACTATCAATCAGAATCATTTTGACAGTTCAACAATATTCATTGCGTAACAATATGTGGTTGAACAGACAAACTTTTCGAACATATGAAGCAATGGATTAGCAATTTGCTTCAAAATGATTCAAATTCCGATTGAGAGTGTATTAGCGGGCTGGTTGTCATGAGTCGCGGAGGGCATTTAGTTTTGTAACATGATCATGGTCTACTCGCTGGGTACGGTTCACTTGTCGCTTAGTTTTTCAAGGTCGCCTGACCTTACTCCTCTTGATTTTTATGTTTGGGGCCATATCAAAAGCCTTGTATATTCGAAGACACTGGATCTTCAGTAGAAGTACTTATACTTGCAGCAGTACACATAAGAACTAATTTAACTTTAGAATTAACCAAGACAGAATTTCGAAAGAATAATTCTTGCAGCAGTACACATAAAAACTAATTTATCTTTAGAATTAACTAAGACAGAATTTAGAAATCAAATCAAAGAAGTTTATTTGTTAGGATATGTAGATTTAGCCTAAATTCAACCATTAGTTATTATGTTTAACCTTTGATTGAGTTAACTACGGATCAAAAAACCGGCCCTAAGAAAATTTTGTTTCATCAAAAGGTCCGTTAAAGTATTAGGTAGCCAACGGAATAGGAATGAAGGCCACTCAATTTGAGAGTTTAGAGAAAATTGATATTTAGTGACGAAAACTAGGAAATTAAAAAAAAAAATACATAAACATTGGGCTTTCTCGAATCCCATGAATTTTCGCCTAGTCTGTATGGGGCGGTTAGTTGTTAGAAATTAATCACAATATCACGTCCTGGAAAGAATACGTCAAATTACATGTCACCCTGTATAACCCCTTTATAGAGTGTTTTTAATCATTCCAGTAAGTAATGGTGGCACCTTCGTTATAATTTATGAAAATTTTGTGTAAAACTTCATGCTTTTATACCCAGCGATATATCAGTGAATTTAAGATTTTTTTAAGTAAGATCTTACAGATGTCAAAAATTTGTTCAAAGAAATTTCACACTAACGCAATCTAAGTGATGATATCCAACCTAATCGCTCACCGACAAATGGTCAACAAAATCGGAACTATGTAGCCAGCCTAAGTTAAATTCACTGGCCTACGCAACAAAAGTTTAAATGCCGCGGATTACACTGAGTTTTCTCGTTCTAACTAAGGAACTGAATCAGACCAAGCGGAAAAATCCTCGCGGAATTTACTGGCTCTATTGAAAATAGGACCGTATTACCATAGCTTAAAAAATAAAATTGTATGAATCCAACACAGTCGACACGGCGCGAGCCGACTGACAATTTTATACTTTAGGCTATGGTAATACAGTCCTATTTTCAATGGAGCCAGTAAATTCTCCGAGGATTTTTCATTTGGTCTGAACTGACCAAGACGGACTGGTGTATTCATGTAGAATAATTTTTGAAATATATATACAAATAATATATATAAATATATATATACCATACTTTTCATAATGTTTGCCAAATCAGCGCGAACCGACGCCGACTAATCAGATAGGACATCTCGGCGCTCATCGGCGGCGTCGGTTCGCTCTGATTTGGCAAAAAGTATGAAAACTGCCTGCGCCGCGCATATTGGCGTTGACAACCAGCGCTTGTCAGCATCAAAAAGCGCTGATATATCGGCACCGTTTACCAGTGTTCTACATGAATACACCCTTAGTATACCTAACACTTTTATAGTTTTGTATGTATTTCATTAATTAGACTTTATTCTCATTGGAAGTAATTAGTAAGATAAATGGGCGGAAAATGCGAATCACTATGAATATGCAAGGGTTGAGATAAATTAGTTTTGTTAGACGCTGTAGTAGAATAAATGATGAGTAAAGACAGAATTTATGCCAATAAATAAAATATCTCGACTTGCACACGAGGTTCAAAATCAAAAGTCATTTATTAAAACTAGGCTGAGAATCAGCACTATTCGAACGTCAAAATTACATAAGACAGTTGTTGACCGATTGACGTAACAGCACCCTAATTGCGTAACACAGTATCAATCGGAATCTGTTTCATTTTGATAGTTCAACGACATTCGACTTTGTTGAGGAAACTTTTTGAACATATGAAGCAATGGATTAGCAATTTGCTTCAAAATTATTCAAATTCCGAATAATAGTGTGTTACGCAATTAGGGTGCTGATAACCGAAAGCCTCGACCAACATCTCTCGAGGCTCTCGTTAGGCGGTTGAATTCAGAAGCCAGTACTCCTCGATACGGCTCGCATTGTGAGGAGGTTCCTGTCTGCAGCCCTAACCACCGGTAGCTTGGATATAAAACACTGCTTACCAACCTAAATGGTCCCTCCCTATATCCAAATCCCAACTGTCATTCTTTGGGTATGGTTGGAAATGGGTACAACACGGCAAATTGACGCAGCATGTCAATAAAAAAAAAACATTAATTTCCCTTAGGAGTAGTAACAGGTGGTGTTCTGTAGTTTTTGCCTAACCCCAGGGGAAGAATGGGTGAGTTTATGTATGTATGTATATATGTAATTTCCCTCACTTTACTTACCTGATATATATATTTTTTTATTTGTTATGGGTTTGCTCTTGACTTTAGTCTAGGTCAGAGGTGACAGAGACAAAGTCGACGATGGAGTGAGCTTACCCAGAAGAAGCCTGTTCACTCTCACTTTGAAAAGATTAGGGTTGTATGCATTCGGAAACACAGACGCAGGTAGTGAGTTCCACTCCTTTGCTGTGCGCATTATAAAAGACATTTGGAAGCGCTTAGTGCGAATTGGTGGAATAGCAACCAGGTAGGGATGGTAACTGGCAGTGCGTCTAGATGTCCGATGGTAGAAGGGGGCCGGTGGAATGAGGTCGTGGAGTTCTCGGGCACACTCTCCGAAGTACAATCTGTAGAAGACCGACAAGCAGGCAACCTTGCGGCGATAAGCCAAGCTATGAAGCTTGGCATCCACCAGTTTTACGTCCACCAGTGTTACACCAGAATCCTATAAATTATGCCTACTTTACTGTTGTAATAACGTGAACTATAAGCCTATAAATGCGCTGAGTTCACACGAACGCTGCTTTTCAATTGCTCAACAGAATTCAAACTTAATGATAATAATATTTTACGAAACACATGATTGATTATGATTTACATTTTCATTTGTAATTAACTTGCACTTAACTACAGATGATAAATCGGGCCTTTGTTGTCATTAAAACTTGTAAAAGAACTTTAGGTATTTTTAGAAGAAAGCGCCAGGGTGGGATACCCTGGCGCTTTAGCTTAATCACTTGTATCCCGCGCAATTTTAAATTACAAAACTACGTAAGAAGATTTTTAAATTTCGCGGGCTACTTTAGCGCATCCATCTCATTAATGTAGTAAGTAACCCATGTACCCCAGTCATAATCATGGCCATTTTCAATGACTATAAAACACATTTTTTTTACAAAAAATAAAGCAACTTATGTACAGTCGCGACCAAAAGTCGATAAGCAAACTCACAAAGCTATAGCTTGGCGTTTAGTTTGACTTAAGACCTTCTATTTCCAAGAATATAAACATGCATAATTATTGTCGTCAACAACTGATTGTAGTTCATAATTTCAAAGTTATAACATGTGTAAAGATGATCTAGCGGTTAAGCGCGTGCAGATAGATGCGTGAATCAGTGAGCCGTGAGTTCAAATCTCACGCAGTACTTGACTTTTTGTAAGTTTTTACTTGATTGGAAGTAATGGGACAGAAATATAATATTCTTTATCTTGTTCGCTTGGTCACTCATTTCGTAAAGTTAGAAAGGTAGATCATAGAAAACTAAATATGTATTGACAATTATATATGTGTTATTAGAATATCATTTCTTTGTTATGTTATTATGAATTGACTAAGTGGGTATACAACAAAAAATCCTATGAACGGTTAAAAAAAAAGTTCTTTTATCTAGTAGAAATGTAACATCACAATTCTCTTAAGTTTGTTAATTTTATAAATAACTAAATAAAACGAATAAACATTTTTGTTACCATTCAGCACGACTTTTTTATTTAAACCTTCCAACACCGAAAAGATAAATTAAAAATCACAAAAATAGTTAAATAATAATACAATAACTAATATTTAACTTCTTATAAAAATAAATAATAAATGAAAATAAACATCTAACAAGTTTTTGATTAAAATAGGAATGTATTATTATGGTTCCAAAGAAACAAAAAACAGTCCAACATTGTGATTAAGATTCGAACTCAGACTTCATTGATCGTGAAACCATTGCTTAGCCCAAACAGCTACCAGCACATGTTATGTTTATGCGAATTTTAGCAATGTAATGGTAAGATCAAGTCGCCACTATGACGATTATTCTAAATTCAATAGAAATATAATGTTATTTCGCGTAGTACGACGACATGCGACAATTCATTAGTGTGTGTTATCTGCGGAATGTTGGCTCATACACGCACACGTACTGGTTCGTGCTCGCACAGTTCATAGCAATGTAATCCTTAGCATGCTTATGGACTTTTTAGCGTTTACAGTACTTCCACTTTTTAGTTGTAATACCTACCCCACACAAACTCGTAGGTACACTACAATCCGTTCGAGTTAAGGGGGAAGCGTCAGGGTAGCCTGCGAAATGCAAAGTTTCTTACGTTTTTTGCGTAGTGTAAAAAAAGTAGTGTATGTAGTATATCAGTTATCTGGTTTCCATAGTACAAGCTCTGCTTAGTTTGGGATCGTGTGTGAAAATGTCCCAGGATATTATTATTATTATTATAATTTGCAAGTCACTATTAGGTTGTATGTTGAATAAAGTATGATTCCCGAACGTAATAAATATGTATTTACAGAATTATAATAATTAAAATCAGTAATACAACTCCTTATGTTAGTATAGTCCTCAAATGTCAAGATTTCATGAAATATTAAATTTATTAATTAGGATTACCTGGTCTTAAAGAGTTGTATTGATAGCTTTAATGAGTATAATTACGTAAATACATGCTTGTTACGGTCGCGAATCATATTTTGGTCAACGTAAAACCTAATACTGACTTGTAAATTGCAAAAAACCTAAGAAAATTTGAATTTCGCGGGCTACTCAGCTTTCGCCTTAGCTTGTGCACTTTGCTGGAACAAAAATTATTCTTTTTATATTTTGTGTGTTTATCATACATACTTTGCCTATGCATGTTGAAAAGAAAAAATAAGAAAAAAGACATATTTTTACGAAATTAACGTTTTTTGCAAAGACAAGAGTACATACCGTCAGTTTTGATAAAGCGCGAGGTGCACAGTTAAGTCGAACGGGCTATACTTGCTACGTAGGTAAACAACAATGACAGGAAGTTTCATAACGTCATCAACAAACACAAAGTGGATTAAATACGTATTATCAAATCTAAATCAAAAACTACCCGAGCAAAATTAATAATATATTATATAGGGACCACCGTGAAGCTGTCTCTACAAAATAATACAGACTTATTAAAATCGGTTTATTTACGAATTGAGAATCTCCTCCTTTTTCGAAGTTCATTAAAAATAAGCCATACACCCCGGAAATCCTCCATGATGAAGCAAAATCGTCGTAAACAAGAATATAAGCATAAAACAATATTGATGGGGTGACATAAGCACATGTCTATTCCTGTAGCATTGATGATGACGCACGTCGTGGGGTGGACAGCGGCATAATAATCTGAAAATTCATATTTGCTCATTTTGACTGTCTGGCGGTGTAAAGTGTAAACGGGAAGCGGAACGATAAAATCGCATGTCTTCTGCGTTTCAATACAAAAAATACTTCAGTTTATAAAAACAGGTACTATTTAAGAAAATAGACGAAAATTGAACATTCCCCCCTATCTCCGAAAGTACTGAGCCTAAAATGTTGAAAAAAATGTAGAAAATAGGTACCTATAGATTACAGGAAAACCTATAAGAAGTCGATGGTTTAAAAACAACATGGTAAATCTCTCAATATTGTGCGTACGAACTTACATTTCTCCATAGTTAAACAAAAAGGATTAGGATTAGGTGAAATGTGGGTTGGATCTTTTTCGTTTAACTATGCACAATTTGTAGTTGGAATGTATGGGAGAACATGTTTTTCAACTACAATGTTAAGTTTGTTCTTGGGATAAATTCATCCCAACTACGGAACCCTTCATTGTGCGTGGTCCGACAAGCTCTTAACCGGTTTTTCTTATTATTTGTTGATAAAGCGACAATAGAAATACACAATCTGTAAAAATTTTAACTATCTATCTATTACGGTTCATAAGATACAGCCCGCTGACATACAGACGGATAGCGGAGGCTTAGTAATAGGGTTCCGGGTACGGAACCTTAAAAAGTGCGGTGCAAGCCGCCTGTAGTGTGCGATGGTTCATACAAAATGTACGAAAGTGACAGTGAGTTTTAAAGCAAGAATTTTTTTTTTTCCAACAGGGACTGAAAGGGTTTCTTTAAAATCTGAAATGGGGCTACTAGGGCATGTAAAAGAGCGCTATTTGCACATTCTCAAACATTTTTTTAATTTTTCGACTTGATGAAAAATGTAAAAAAAAATACAGGTTTTTTTACATTTTACCTTATCTCCGAAGTTTGCATAAAGAAAAATCTGAAATTATTATGTGTGATAGAAGTTTATGTAAAGATTACGGGAAATCGCGAAAAAAATCTGCTATTCAGTACATTTTGACGAATCATGCGAAAATAAACGTACTGAACAGCAGATTTTTTTTTTTCGCGATTTCAGTTTGGTCTCACGTTTTTCATAATGAGGGGTCATTTCATTTCAAGAAGTTGTGCGTTATTTAAGTTACATCTTGTATACTCATGTGTCAGTAGATGATTTACATATAATTAATCTGAATTTAAGGCCTGTATTCACAGTTATCAAATCACCCTTTCTTCTTCTTTCCCTCTTGACCCAATTTTACTATTACTTGGTATTTTTTCTTTTGGCTAAGTAATAACAGCTGCACGGGTCGATCGATCAAGTTAAGCTACGCTTGCCGCGGTCGATCCGTGGTTGGATATCCATCTTTACTTACCGAGATCCTGCGCCTCGGAAAGCACATTAAGCCGTTGGTCCCGGCAGTCATTCGTGGGTCTTTGACAGTCGTTACGGATAGTCAGAAACCCGAAAACCTGACAACCAGTCTTACCAAGAGGTATCGTATTACCCAGTAACTGGGTTGTGGAGGTCAGATAGGCAGTCGCTCCATTTAAAATACTGGTAGGTATTCAGCTGCGTCCAGTTTAACTGGAAGCCGACTCCATAATTGAAAAAAAAAAGCTAGGCTGGTGAATGGATGGTATTTTTGCCCTATCGGTAACTTTACTTATCCATCATCAGCCGGCATTCATACATCATTTCTGCCGAAAGACCTCCACTGTTGGACATAGGCGTTGCCTCATCGACCGGTACTGCAGTGCTATTCTGTACGGATCTCACCGGGAAAACATAGGTGAAGTGAGCGTAGAGTAAGCAGGCAATAGTGTCAGTCCTTAGCATGAGGTAGAATGACAGCTCACTTCACCTAAGTTTTCACAGTGAGATTTTTACAGAATAGACCGGCTGCGCTTTATGCCACTCATACCTTGCACCACCCAAAATATAATTACATGTATTTTTACACACATTTCGCCCTTAACCAGTTCGTGGTTCGATGGATGGATATCGACGGTTTTTCCCAACAACTGAGATTTACTGATGATGCATATACGACCTAGGTGTGTGCTGAATGAAACAAATATTTATGGAAGCCAAGGTAATCCTCGCGAAGATCATGGATATTATTTTGTTCGATTAAATTCGGTTGTGAATCTATAGTCCTTATTGTAGAAATGCTAATATTTGTTTAAAACTGTTTAATTTCAAGCGAATATCAATGGTTATTATTCTAATTACGAGCCTAAGTGATAAATTAAGTTTCTTGTAAAGCTCCTTGTGATATTAATATTTTAAGTTCGTTTTTTTATTCCCAGATGGTAATTTGACTTTTCAAATGTTCCATGTATAATTTTTTTAATATCATAGTTTAATAATAATAATAATAATAATAATAATTTATTCTTAGCAAAAAGAAGAAATACAATGCATGTTACATTATTATGATATTACATTTGTGCTCAATATTTGTGAATAATGACCCCGATGCTAGGAAAGTCCTGTGTTATAGGGGCCATCCATTCGTCCGTTAAGTTATTGTACAAAATTCGAGAAGCTGAAACGTGTAACAGCTGCAATAGTGTGCGAGCAAGCGCGTGTGCTATGGTGTAATGGGGGAGTTTGACATTTGCATCTGTCAAATTACTCTCTGAGATTAAAAACGAACCATAAATGTGCAACAGCCGATTTTTTTGGTGATTTCAAGTTTGGTCCAATAGTATATTTCGAGTTTGGTCCATAATGATGAGTACAATGACCCCTTGAGAGGTTGTGCGTTACTTAAGTTACACCTTGTATAAGTATGGTGAAAACCTTTATTATTCATATTTAGAATCATCATAGGGCATATCACCATAGTTTTCTGCCACCAAGCAGCATAATAATAGTTTTAAGAACTTTGGTGCCGATGAAATTAGTCTAACATGAGCCTGAGTGACAGGAGCAAGCATATGCAGTGACAGATTGGGCAACCTCGAGATTTACGAGTACCTACGTTCTAAAATGCAAACGCAAAGTACCAGCGAGGTCATTGTATAACACACTTATGCCCGTTTTCACCAACCCAAAGTGACACTTAATTGAATCCCAAAATAAAAGTGCACTGTTAGATTTTCAACGCTAGGCTTCAGCGCCGAGAGTTGAAAATCCAACAGTGCAATAATATATAAGGATTAATTTAATTCGCCCCCAAAGATTTAAATCGCTAGATTTGCTCCCACCGTACTTAGTCACATGTGTCCATACTGAGAAGAGTGAGCTTACACATTATTAAACAGTGTTTAAGGGATAATCAAGTGAAGTCACTGCGTCATTGCCTGTCAGAGGTGTCAAAACGATACAGAAATGCGACCATCTTTTGACACGATAGGGCGAATCTCACGATTTAAATCTTTGCCGCTGTCATCATTTTCATGACAGCCGTCACTGCGGCCGTTAAGTGCGGCTACCGCTCTTCTAGGAAACCGTAGCTTTACAGGAGCAATGGCTTCATTGCGTTATTTACTTTGTTCAGCCGACAAATTCTGGTAACATAAATGAAGCAATGGATTAACAAAATCTTTCAAAATCATTCACATTGTGATTTATAGAGTGTTACGCAAGTAGGGTGCTGCGGGGCAATTGCGTAACACATTAACAATCGGAATCTGTTTCATTTTGACAGTTCATTGCGTTATTTACATTGTCGGTTAGACAAATTTCGAAGATATGAATCAATGGATTAGCAACTTTCTTCAAAATTATTCAGATTCCGATTGATAGTGTGTTACGTAATTGAGGTTCTTGGCCCTGTATCACGAAACTTTACAAGTCTACAATTCTACAAAATTGTTAAATTGTAAAAAGATTGCGGTAACAGAAATTACTAATATATGAGTTAAAATATTGTAGAATTGCCACAACAATTTGTAGGGTTTTTTTCCGTTACAATTATATAATTATGAAGCTTACAGTTTTGTGATACCCGCACTTGTAAGATTTACTTTGTAAATTGTAGTTGTAAAGTTTTCTTGTATAGGGCCCAGATGTACTATGGACAAAACGGACGCCTTTATACCATAAAGTTGCTTTTTGTTTACACTGATTCACCCTGCCCCTATCTGTGGTCCTTTGTTTGTCCTACTATTGCAGCTTGCAAGCAAAATTCTTTCGAAATTGGGAAGGCCTGGCGCTTGTCGTTCCGTGTTTATTGAAACAACAAAAACCACAGCCCACCGTCCTTCCCTGCCTTTTTCTTTACGTTTAGATTGACATCTTCCATTTTTCTATTGACTAGAATGTACCAGTTTTATCTAGGCCCTTAGATAGGGCCTAGACAAAATAACACATTACATCGGCGATACCGATAACGGAAAAGGAAAAAAATGTGTGGGAATGTATGGGTTATGTCAATGCTGATTAAAGTCGTGTAGAAATAGGAAATGCTATGAAAACTATTGCCACCTGAAGGAACTGCCATTCGCCTCGTTAAAATTGTGGTAGGTGCAAACGGTTGTACATATACGTAATGTGCAGGAATGACAGTTCCTACTTACCCTCTAACCTTTACAATACCGGTAGGTAAGTAGGTACATAGTGTAGGATCCAAAGAGCGTATATGAGCAGTTAGCTCATACACGCGTGCCGCTCGTGTGTACGAGCACTTAGATCGACCTTCACCCGTCTGTTTACCGGATGAAAATTATTTTTGATCAAATATGATGCTTACATATTCAGGGTTATTGGTAAAACATCAACAACCTCTTAATTTTCTTAAATTGAATTCTCGCGATTTCAGGTGTGGTCTTATAGTAAAAGTTGTTCATAATGATGAGTACAATGACCCCTTAAAATGTACTATTTTGACGAATTATGCGAACATAAATGTACTAAACAGCGGTTTTTTTTTCGCGACTCAGGTTTGGTCCCATAGTAAAAGTTGTTCATAATCATGAGTACAATGACCCCTTAACAGGTTGTTGGCGTTTTACCAATAAGCCTATATATTAGGTCTTTACCTATGAAATTGCCGTTTAGTATGCAGAAAGTTAAAGTCATTTTTAACCGAATTTGAAAAAAAAAGGAGGAGGTTATCATCAATTCGTCGCGTAAATATATATACGTATATATGTTTTTTATGTATGTACACCGATTTGTCAGTCATTTGCGGACCGACTTCGAAAATATTTTTTTGTTTGAAAGGATATGCTCTCGAGGTGGTCCCATTGTTACCAAGTCAGAATCTGATATGAAGATCCCATGGAAATCGAGGGCAATCCTCAAATTTTATAGGCACACTCTCGGAAAGCACCATTTGGTGAAGCGGAACTGATGATCGGAACTACTCAACAATAAGTATTTCATGGGTTGCGATTCGATTAAGTACCTACTTTGATAGGAGCTGCTGGTGACTTCACCATCAGCTCCAGTTCTCCTGGTTCTTACTAGGAGACCTACTCAACAATTAACGTCCCTACATCGGGAAAAGCAATATTTTGCAAAAGGTGATGAGCTGTTGACATTAGGCTATCATAACTTAGATAAATTACAAACAGACCCACTAAAAAGCGAAAAAAAAACTTTTTTACAAAAAAAAAAAAACCACCGACTTCCAAAAACACACTACAAATTGAAAAATAACATTAATCTCAGAAGTCGGTAGCAAAAACTAAAATGCAGCTCCAAAGACACCGACTTCTGAAATTAAAGTTATTTTTCAATTTGTAGTGTTGTTTTTGGAAGTGGGTGGTTTGTTTTTTTTTGTAAAAAAGATTTTTATATTAATATTTTTTATTTCTATCGATCAAAATATGCACCTCTGCATCTCTGCCAGTGCAGTGGTAATTTTTCAATGCCCTTCTTGAAGAAGTCGGGTGTCCGGGAGCCAACAAACTCTTCAAAGGCATTTTGTACGGCCTCTCGGATATTGAATTTTTTTCCTACCAAGGAGTTGTCCAAATTTTGGAAAAAGTAGAAGTCTGTCGGCGCAATGTCTGGTGAGAACGGTGGATGATGCAAAACTTCCAACCCTAGATCTTGGAGCTTAGATACCGTCTGTCGTGCCATATGAGGTCGAGCGTTGTCGTGTAGGAGTAGCGGGGACGATCGATTAACCAAGGCTGGCTTGAGATTTGCGAGCTTCTGCATCATTGTGTCCAATTCCTCACAGTACACATCCGCAGTAATGCCATTTGGTAAGGAGCTGTAATGAATTATACCAGCACTAGACCACCAAACAGTGACCATGACTTTTTAGGGGTAAGTTTTCGTTTGGGGCATTGCCTAGGCGCTGAACTAGGGTCTAACTAACATGATGACCGCTTACGATTATCAAAAAGAATCCATTTTTGGTCGCAAGTGACAATGCGGTTCAAAATCCCTTCGTTTCTGTGTCTGTTAAGCAAAGCAGAGATACCTCAACGCGTTCATCGCGTTGGCGATCGTTCAGTTCGTGCGGCACCCACTTATCAAGTTTTTGTACCTTGCCAGTTTGACGCAAATAGACCAATATTGTTTTGATAATAACGTTAAAAGCTGCTGCTAACTCAGCAGTTGATTGAGTATCATCAGCTTCCACTATTGCCTTTAATTCGTCGTTGCTGACTTCAGTTTTCGGGTGACCACGGGGTTCATTTTTTAGATCAAAATTTCCATGTCGGAAGCAATCAAATGGATAACGATTCGTGCGTTCGTTTGTAATGTTCACTCGGTACACGTAATTAATGTTAGGAGCCGTTTCTGCGGCATTGCTACCGCCACGGGACTCGTATTCCATAATTACTCGTATTTTTATCGTGTCCATAATGATGAAAAAGATACAAATGTAGTGAAAACAATACACTAATCAATAAACAAATGACTGAATTCGAAAATAGAATTCCATATTTTTTAAACAAAATTCATTTGAATTTAGAATTTATTGCCAGGTAGGTATACATAAATTACGTTTCAAATGGCCTATATTATAAAAGGGCAATTTCATAGGTCAAGACCTATTATTTCAAATGGGTTGCCTAATATAATAATTATGTTCATGGCTTTTATTAATTAAAAATACTGTAAGTAATTAATGTAAACGAATTCGAATTCGAAAATTATTCCAATTGAAAGTCTAAGCATTCAGCAGATGCAACAGTTAGGTTACTTACCTCCTTCGGGTCCCTATTACACCTCCTGTTTATACCTGGCAACCAGCACCCTAATTACGTAACACAATCAATCAAAATCTGAAGATTTTACAGCATTACGCTAATCCATTGCTTCATATGTTCAGAAAATTTGTCTGCTCAACAACGTAGACAACGCAATGAATGTTGTTGAACTGTCAAAATAAAAACCCATTCCTATTGTGTGTTACGCAATAACCCCGCCGGTAATAAGGACCAGAAAAAGGTACTTCAGAACTTAGACTAATTCCCGTAACCTTTAAAGTCACTGTAGTGCTATTCTGTAAAAAATCTCATCGTAAAAAACCAGACATTGGTGAAGTGAGCTGTCATTAGTGTCAATCCGTAGCATCAAGTGGAATGACAGTTCACGTCAAACTCACTTCACCTACGATTTCACGGTGATATTTTTACAGAATAGATCGGCTGTAGGTACAGAAGGCAGCACATCAAGCTACCGGAAACTGTTTAATTTTCCCAATCAACCATGAACCTAATGCTTTAGCAATAAAGTTGAAAATCTATTGAAGGAATTTGACAAGCAATACGCAAGCACCACGTGACACTCCAGAGTTGACACTCACTTTCTTGCGGTTGACAATGACATTGTCGTCATTCAATGGCTGGAGGGAATACAAAGATGTAGAGAAATGTGTTGGATAGCAATATAAAGTCGGAATTGAAACTTCTTCCTCGTTTAGGCGTATTTCGTTAAATGAGGCAGAGGAAAGTATAACTGTCCCCGTCTCTCACACTAAATCTCTCATATTCTGCACGCACATTGTTTTTTAAATAGGCAGTTGCTTTATACTTTAAAAAATTCCAAGAAAAAGAAAAACTAACTACATCTGAATCACCTTCTCAAAATAGCAAATACGAAGTGATTTTCATTTTGTTTTCAGTCTGCTATTGTGCGTGATTATTGCATGCTTTAGTGTTAGTATGCCGTCGAATAGCCGAGTGTCGTGATTATTTGATTTAATAAAAAAAAATAATTATATACCAAATTATAATAGTGGCCACACTATCAAAGTAACAAATTATTAATATTGTATCAAAATTTGACTATGGCAATGGAATGTATTATCTTACTTTGGCAACACTTAAAAATAACGGTTATGATATTTATTGTTATTTCTGGGTGGGGCTTCAATGCAGTGCAGAGTCAGTCTTCGTTTGATTGTGAAATAGTACAGTAATTTATTGTGCGGAATAAAACTGTTAGAAAGAAAAGAGTGTTTCGTTTTACTTAAACCCCAACTTTTGCTTCATAATTGTGATTGGACGGTGTAACAGAATATTTAGTAGGTACAGACGCCAGCAGGTCAAGCTACCCGAAACTGTCAAACTTTCCCAATCAACCTTGAAACTAATGCTTTAGCGATAAAGTTGAAAATCTATTAAAGATATTTGACAGATTGTAGTAGCTTGATGTGCTGGCGTCTGTACATGACAGAACAGAACAGAGAAGTATCAATGTATGTATGATTGTATGTCCACGATTTTCTCAAAAACTAATGAACCAATTTGATGATTCTTTTTTTAGCGTGATCTATATACTTTCATGTTATAATTAGTTAGTTTATCTATATACTTTCGTGATACTTTCACGAAGGTTTTAATAAGTATATAATACTTTAGGTAATTTAACTTATGTAGGAAGTTATATACATATACATATATATAAATGTACTATATCTCCGGCATTTCTAAGCGGATTTAGATGATTCTTCTTTTCGTTCGTCTTGGGCTTATGAAATTGGATAATTAACTAAAAAATGGAAACAATTAATTTACTTTAAAAAAAGTAAAAATCGACTTCAAAAACCAAAGACGAATAAAATAACTTTCATAAAAAACTCAACAGCTTCTGAAGTCGGTGTTCAATTCTTCAATGAACCTTAGCTTGGCACCGACCTCAGAAGCTGTTAAGTTTTTTTTTATGACAGTTATTTTATTCATTTTTGGTTTTTGAAGTCGGTTTTTACTTTTTTTTAAGTTTTATCTTCATATTTATTTATTGGTTTTATTCCATCAATTTCGATGTTTCTCATTTGAAGGGCGTCAAGTGACGGCCAATTTTTTTTATCTACCGTTGTCTTTTCCAGCATTTTATGTTTATCACGTTGATTGTTAGGATATCACGTGTACAATTTGACCTTTTGTAGTCATTTTGCATTTATTAGGCTTCCGTACCTCAAAAGGAAAAAACGGGACCCTTAAGGATCACTCGTGTGTCTGTCTGTCAGTCTGTCCATCTGTCATAGCCGATTTGCTCTGAATCTAATGAACCGATTAGGTTGAAATTTGGTACACATATGAACTTTTGTGACCCAAACACGGACGTGTAATGTAAATAAACGAATTTGGAATATGGAGGTCAATTTTGAGGGGCAAACAAGAAAATAATAAAAAAAAATGTTTAGCAAACTGTACCATGTGACATATCAAATGAAATGGCTTATTTGGAAGGTCTCAAATATATTATTTGTTTAATTTTGAAATAAACTGTTTTAAAGTTATTCAAGAAAATATTACAAAATTGTACATTCCCGCTTATCTTCGAAATCACTGAGCCAAAAATTCTGAAAACTATACAGATACTAGTTCTATACCTATATATTACAGTAAAACTTATAAGATGTCTATGGTCTTAAAATAATATGGTAAATCTCTCAATATTGTGCGTACAAACTCACATTTGCTGTTGGAATGTATGGGAGAACCTGTTTTTCAACTACAATGTAACGTTTGTTCTTAGGATAAATTCATCCTAACGTAACCCTGCATTGTGCGTGGTCCGACACATTAATTAGTCATTCATTATCGGATTTTGCTTATCTTTGTTGCGGTATGGCGAGAGTTAAAATTACATATATTTTTATATAACTTATTATCTACGTAACGATTAAAAGGTGATTTTAACTAATTCGTTCAAAAATGCTCATAACATAATCTCAGAAGGGATAATAGTGTACCTATTCAGCACACAATCACTTTGCCACTTATGGTCGTAGGTTCGATCTCTGAGAGGCGCTTTACTTTGTTGTGTTTTTTTGTTTGTAAGGAAAACATCGTGAGGAAACCGGCATGTCCAGAACAAAAAAATCGAAGACAAGTGACATAGCTACCAACCTCCACTGGGTCCACGTGCCATTCACAGAATACAGACTTCAAACTACTAAGAATTTTCTAATAGCAAACCCAAAAACACCGACCCGACCGACTTGTCCGACCCGGGGATTAAATTCTGGAACACTCAGCAGACGCCTTTTCAACCACTTACTTCGAGATCAATTAACATTAGGTATTCAGGCCGTGATTAGTGGAAGACGTAGCGTTGGAAGGCTTCCGTCAAAGTGGGCCGTGTGCCTTGGAATCCGCTGGATGCGGGAAGCACAGAACCGGTCGAAGTGGCACTTCGACGTCTTTCGGCTGTGTTTCATGTTCCCGTATCTTGCGGCTGTAGTTTGACAAGTATGCGAGCATTGATCACCATGCTTACTTTTAACTGTTGACGATTTCAGACAAAAGTCCAGAGGGCCTAGACCAATGTTTTTATGTATACTAATCTATGTAACAAAATCCCTGTTGTTCCTTCTACCTACGTTTTAAAAATCGGTATACATACCTACGTAATAAAGCAAGTCATTTATAAAAAAAAACCTGTTCGACAAAAATAATTAAAATAAATATTTAAGGGGGAAGCGTCAGGCTAGCCCGCGAAATTCAAATTTTCTTACGTTTTTTGCAATTTACAAGTCGGTATTATACTGTACGTTGATCAAATTATAATTTGCGGTCGTAACAAGTATCTATTTACATAATTAGAATCATTAAAATGATCAATACAACTCTTTAAGACCAGGTAATCCTAAAAAAATACTATTTCATGAAATCTTGACATTTTAGTTTTATACTAACTTAAGGAGTTGTATTGATCTTGTGTTGTTCTATTGTATTGGGTAGTTGCATTCATTCCCGCTGTTCACATATAGATGTGGGTAGCATTTTTTACACCGAACTATAATTACTGTGACTTATACATTTTTGAAGCTTGAAGGTGTGTTAATAAAATCCAGTTGACAGTTGGCATTTTTATATTCAATAAGTGATATTTAACGTACAGTGAAAAATGGATCGCGATAAGTTGTTTTTCCGATGTGTACTTCTGCATTAATTCGATTTGAAAAAAGTGCGGCTGAAGCTCACCGATTACTCGCGGAAACTTATGGGGAATCTGCTCCATCCGAAACAGTGTGCAAAGATTGGTTTAGAAGGTTTAAAAGCGGTGATTGTGATGTTTATGATAAAGAACGGCCAGGCCAACCGAAAAAATTTGAAGATGAAGAATTAAAATCGTTATTGGACGATAATCCCGCCCAATCGCTTAGAGAATTAGCTCAACAACTTGGAGTCGATAAATCAACTGTATCGCGACGTTTGTATGCCATTGGGAAGATACAAAAAGAAGGAAAATGGCTGCCACATCGATTGACTGACAGTGCTATTGCGAATCGGCTAAACATCTGCATTTCATTACTTGCAAATCAAAGACAGAAGAGTTTCTTATGGCGTATTGTGATCGGAGATGAAAAATGGATCTATTTTGATAATCCAAAACGAAAAAAATCATGGGTTCATTCTGGCCAACCAACAACATCGACTCCAAAGCGGAACATCTACGCTAATAAGACAATGATCTGTATTTGGTGGGATATGGAAGGAGTTGTCTATTACGAGTTGTTAAAGCCGAATGAAACAATCACCGCTGAGCGTTATGAAAAACAGTTGGAGAATTTGTACAAAAATTTGATGAAAAATAGACCATCAATAACATCGAATCGACGAAAAGTGATTTTTCTTCATGATAACGCTCGGCCTGATGTTGCTTTGAAACAAAAACTGATGGAGTTTGAATGGGAAATCCTCCCCCACCCAGCGTATACCTATATATATAGACCTGGCTCCATCAGACTATCATCTGTTTCGGTCGATGCAGCATAATTTAGAAGACAGCCATTTTAAAAATTATGAAGAAGTCCAAAAATGGATTGCTGACTGGATAGCCTCAAAGGATAGAGCTTTCTTCCGCCGCGGAATTCAATTGTTGCCAGAAAAGTGGGAGAAGGTTGTAGCTGCCGAAGGCGCATATTTTGATTAAAATCATTACAATTTTCATCATAGAAATAAACGTTTAAAAACATAAAAAACAGCGACTTTTAATGCAACCACCCAATATACATATAATTCTGTAAACACATATTTGGTACGGCCGCAAATCATACTTTCTTTAACATACAACTTAATACTGACTTGCAAATTGCAAAAAAACGTAAGAAAATTTGAATTTCGCGGGCTACCCTGACGCTTCCTCATTAATTATTAATATTTGTAATGTTTAACTCTTGTTTAACTGATTTTTTACCTCTAGAATTCTGCGTGAAGCGATGCCGATGACGCGAAACCAGAATGACATAGAACGTTTCCGCCACTCCCTTTGATCTGTGCCGCTGTGTTTTCCTACACAAGTTGGTGACCTTGTCAGCTGTAGTTTATCACTTTAGCGAATGAATCTTTGAAAATGTTGGTTTACATTACACGGTATTTTTATGCACAATTGATATTTGATTTTGACCTCTCGACTAGCCAATACTTTTTAGGGTTCCGTATCTCAAAAGGAACCCTTATAGGATAACTTTGTTGTCTGTCTGTCTGTCTGTCAAGACCCTTTTTCTCAAGAACGCGTAGAGGTACCAAGTTAAAATTTATATCAAATATTCGGGTTTACGATCTCTTTCAGATGTGAAAAAATCAAACTTGCAAGCCAACGTGATCAAAAGATGACCGTTTATGGCGCATATTTTGTGATTTCACAAGGGAATCCAAATCTATAGGGTACTTCCCGTTGACTTAGAATCATGAAATTTGGTAAGAAGCAAGGTCTCACAGCACATGTAAAGGAAAAAGTCCGCAAATTGTTAATTTGTTGTTTTATCACCAAAACAATGTGATCTCAAATTTAATTTTGCAGTTGGAGAATTGACCGTTACGTATATTATATCGATGTATGAGCGAACATGTTTTTCAACTACATTGTTAAGTTTGTTCTTGGGATACATTCATCCCAACTACGGAACCCTTCATTGTGCGTAGTCCAACACGCACTTGGCCGGTTTTTTTTTAAATTATAATTTCATCAATGTGCTTACAGGTAAATGTAATACGTCCCGAAAAAGGAACAACAGCATTCGCTTCGGAGCGATTCTATTTCTAAAATCGCAATAGCTTCAAAGTGACATTGACATGATCCACGTGATCATGTCAATGTCACTTTGAAGCTATTCGATAGCTTATGTCAACCGAAAATCGAATGTTACTTTCCTCACGATGTTTTTTCCTCGCCAATGTCAGTAAACTCAGAAAGTAAATAATGAATTGAAGAAGTCATATCCTAGCCTAAGCAGATTTGTAGACCATTTTCTATTTTATTAAATACCTGGTACCTGTTGATAGGCCTCCCATACCTTATTATTAATACACATACCTTAAATTGAAAACATTGTAAAAGCCAATTATTTTAAAAGAGTAACCTTGGTGTTGCTTTCCGGCTCTTCTCCATAGGGATCAACCAGTTGGAACCGTGCACCTAGCTTCTGACGTTTCATGAGTGACCATGTAGGTTTATGTGAAATAAAATATTTTGATTTTGAAAGTACTTAGGTAGGACAAAAATTTAATGCGGTCGAAAATACGCGTTCGCAAAATAATTCCATTCTGTTATCGAGTTTCATCAGAATGTCAACACAATTGTCATCGAGTCAGTAGGCGTATGATAAATGGAATGCTACATTTAAATATTATAATGAACATTGATTTTTACATAAATTAAAATAAACGTGTTTGTACTGTATAAACAAGGTGCGTTGGAATAGCATTTACAATTGATTAAAGTAATAATGATACTTATAGCCAGATTCACAGACTGCACTTTGACTAAGTTCATATTCGTATAAGACGCTTACCTACTTTACAAGGCAAATTTTGATTTAAGGCTAAGTAAAGTCAAAGCTTAGTTCTGCAGCCACTCCATACTAGGGCGGTCAGCCCGTTAGAGACTTTGCTGTCAATCAATTTGCCTAGCCTTTTCCCAACTATGTTGGGGTCGGCTTCCAGTCTAACTGGATGCAGCTGAATACCAGTATTTTACATGGAGCGGCTGCCCATCTGACCACCACAACCCAGTTACTGGGTAATACGATACCCCTCGGTAAGACTGGTTATCAGACTTTAGGGCTTCTGACGACCCGGAACGACTGTCAAAGATCCTCGAATGACAGCCGGGACCAACGGCTTATCGTGCTTTCCGAGGCACGGAGAAGTCTCGGTATGAAAAGATGGTCACCCATCCACAGACCAACCCCGGCAAGCGTAGTTTAACCTGATGGATCGACCCGTGCGGCTGCCATTACATAGCCACGAGCTCCTCCTTTGCTGTCCTGTCTAGCAAATCTTTTTGTCGTAGCTGACACGAGAATAAATACTATCAATATGTTCACACTTCAAATTAAAATCTTTTGGCTTCGTGCCAATACTATATCTCTATCAATACTTTTATCTCACGAAGCCACGTCATGCGCTATGCTTGTGGGTACCTAGTGTACAAAAAAGCTGTGAATGTGTGTGTAAGCGCAGGAGCTCTCGATACCATCCGAGACAATAGCGAAGTCGGAAGCCTGAGCGTGCGTGTATGTTATGTGCTGACGCTACTCGTCTTTTATCACACGTAAAGCGCACGTCGCTTAGTGAGATAATAATATTATAAGAGAAAAGATGTTTGCTGAAGCACCCAAACGTAATTTTTTAAAGGCGACAAAGTCAAAGAATGTTGGTTTTTTCCGTCAAAAGGAAAACTGGTAACATGACTAGAACGCAGACGGACAGAATGTTTTCAAATTGGCTGAAAACAAAAACATTTTTTTTTTATTAGGCCTTCGCTACATGAGAGAATTTTGCAATCGATTTTCCATCTTTGGTTTACAGCGATAAGGTGCAAAACTTATTGGTGTGCGTAGATCTATTTCAGGTTTTATAACCATTGAGGTGTGAAAAATAATATGGTAGGGGTATTACCAACCTGTAGGTCACTTTTTAACCGACACCAAAGAAGGAGGAAGTTCTATGATGGTCTGCATGTACTTTTTTTAATTTGTATGTATGTTAATCGGTATTTTCTTCATTTGTGAACCAATTTAGAAAATTCTTTTTTTACTTCGTTTCGTTCTTCATTCGGCAAATAGAGGCAAAGTGAGCAACTAATTTAATATTTTGTAATTTTTATTATAAGACATGAGTTTTGTTAAAAGGAATAAAAAAATATTTCGCCCGTGCTATCTGAATTATTTCTGTATGATCTGCGGTGTGGTTGAATTTCACGAATATTTAGAAAATATCATCACCTAAGTTCAATTTTTCAGCATTTTTGTCAAAAAATAAATTATTTGTTGTTAAACAATTTGTTTTCTTTGTTTTATTAATTTGCAGTAAAATGACATAATAATTAATAAAATTTAAATCTAAAAAGTTTTGGCAGCGGTGGGATTCGAACCCACGCCTCCGAAGAGACTGGTGCCTTAAACCAGCGCCTTAGACCGCTCGGCCACGCTACCACATAGCTTCCGTGTCGAAATTATTAGGCAATCCCTACGGTGCTAACGGAATGTTGACGTCATAAATGACCACTGGGATTTTCTTATCTGTTCTAATTTTATAACAGCAAGCACGATAAATGTGATGTTTCTCGTCGAATTTGTACGAATGTGATGATAATAACGCCGATATAATATTTAAAATATTGACCAAAAAATGGTAGCCCGCGAAATTCAAATTTTCTTTCGATTTTTGCAATTTGCAGCTCAGTGTCTGGGTGTACGAGTATGTTGAATAAAGTATGATTCGCGACCGTAACAAATATGTAGGTATTTACAGAATTATAATCATCTAAATCAGTTATACAACTCCTGAG
The DNA here is from genome assembly GCA_948252095.1 of Dicycla oo. Lineage (NCBI taxonomy): Eukaryota > Metazoa > Arthropoda > Insecta > Lepidoptera > Noctuidae > Dicycla > Dicycla oo. Next base: position 23,446,155 of record OX411716.1, read on the forward strand.
TTTAGTATAATCCTCAAATGTCAAGATTTCTTGAAATAGCCATTAATTCATTAGGATCATAGGTATGAACTTACATAGATGTATTGATGATTTTAATATCTATTTTTCTATAAACACAAATTTGTTACGGTCGCGAATCATTTTCAAATAATAATAATAATATTTATTTACCAACAATAATACATAGATACAAGAAAAGAAAAGAAAACCAAAAACATAACTGAGGAGCTTAACTCTAGAGGACATAAATCTATGTGCAGACAATGTAAACCCTGCGTCTTACACTACGAAGACCTGTATTGTAAGAGACAGTGATTCGGCCATTAATATGTTTTTTATTTTAAGATTTAAGCGACAAGTGAGGCGTGGCGAATGCATCAGGGGCCAAGTCTATTATTTTATGAAGAAAGAATATGTGTGTTTATATGTGTGTGTTGAGGTGTGTGTGTGTGTTCATGTGTGTGGATATGTGTGCACGATTTACACGATGTTAGTAAAGACTCAGTATTTGAGTAGTCCTGTTGTAGAAGCCAGTTAGTGAGTTTAGATTTAAGCTGGTGCCGGTTTAAATCTAATATGTTGAGAGTTTTGTGGATTGCTTTGTAGATGTGTGAACTTAAGATATAGTACTGGTGCCTGGCGAAAACGATCTTGTGTTGGACACTTGGGGGGAAGTTAGTGCGTTTATTTGGGTCAGATTTGGGCAATATAGCATGCTTTCTGAGATTGGTTTGGAGCACATAGATCTGACGGACCGTGAGCACCTTGCTGCTATCAGCATAAAGTTGGGTTGTTGGGTATCTAAATCAACATACTGACCTGTAAATTGCAAAAAACGTAAGAAAATTTGAATTTCACGGGCTACCCTGGCATATTCGCCTTAAAAGTTTTACAGACTGACAGCTGAAATAAACATAAAAATTTGTTATTAAGATTCTCATAGAAATTAATAAAATTAAGTTATAATTGCTAGTTACATACAGATACATTGCTAGTAAAAACGTTTGTGCTTGATCGATCCATAATCATCCATTCACTTAACATCTTTCACATAAATTATAATCACTCTTATTGATCTCATGAGTCAATCAAAGCGTAAAGTCATCATCAAGAGGTTTCAGGTGTTTCACGAAGCTATATCTTTTCTGATATCCTTATTTTTAACAATTAACCATAATAACTGAGAGGCAATAAATTACAGAAAACTAAATCTCTTTCTTATTTGCGATTCCAAATCCAATCACACTTTTAATCTGTGTCCTCCTGAAAACAATTTTTCCCGCCGAAGCACCAATTACCGTTTATAATTGCAAATGGCTGCCGTATCGACAGACAGTAGGTAAATATCGATCGATACGCAGCACGTGGCAGGTCCGGACACAGGGCCAGACTTGGAGCCATCAATGGAAGTCGATAATGTTATGTTTGCAGTTCTGTGTAGAGTTGGGTAAAAATGGGTAGGTAAAAATGGGAAAGAAAGGGCAGAAATGGAAAGTAAATGCAAACCGTGTTATTTTATTTCCATGTTGTAATTTAGAAGTTATCGTGTTCAATATGATTAATTGTTCTGATTTAGAAAAATAAAATTAAGAATTATACTTACAGAAGCCAAACAGATCACATGTTATAATTTTGTTTCCAATTTAAGCTGACTATATATTTATCAAGAGGAGCTCGTAGCTAAGTAATAACAGCCGCACGGGTCGATCCATCAGATTAAGCTACGCTTGCCGGGGTTGGTCTGTGGATGGGTGACCATCTTTTCATACCGAGACTCCTCCATGCCTAGGAAAGCACGTTAAGCCGTTGGTCCCGGCTGACATTCGTGGATCTTTGACAGTCGTTACGGATCTTCAGAAGCCCGAAAGTCTGACAACCAGTCTCACCAAGGGGTACCGTATTACCAAGTAACTGGGTTGTGGAGTTCAGATAGGCAGTCGCTCCATGTTAAATACTGGTATTCAGCTGCATCCGGTTCGACTGGAAGCCGACCCCAACATAGTTGGGAAAAGGCTAGGCAGATTGATATATATTTACCAATTCTAAATATGTATATGTAGTTACAAATTAACACAAGAACACGTCAAACAACTACTTAAATAACCCGCCCCAAACTGTCCCCGGCGCAAAGGTGCCAATAACACTGGCTGCATTGCTACGTTGGATGGCAATGGCTAACCTTTGCACCAAGAAAGACCCGGAGCGGGAGTCCCGTTTAGTGTCGGAGCCTGTTTTTATTTATACAATATATTTTTAATAAAACTGTATTTTATTGTAAGATAATCCAAAATATTTGTGTAAATGGCAACCCTGCAGACAGGCGTGAAAAATATAATGTAATTTGGTTAATTTATTTTTTAATTTTTACCCGGTATAAATTAAAATTGGCAAGGTAGAAATGGGTATTAATGGGTAATTGCCCAAAGTTCGGGTTTTTACCGGATAGAGACCCATCTCTAGTTTGTGAGAAGACAGAGATTAACATATTAAAGTATTAATGGCTAATTTAGTGAACTAAATGTATAATAATAAATAAATGGGAATCACAGATTACAAGAAGGTGCATTTTAGGGCCCTTGTGAATGTGAAGAATGGAATGATGTGTTATTTAAATGGAATTTACTTTTGCATTACAAATTATATTTTACGTGGATGTGAAACTGAAAAGGAATGCAGCTCTCATGATTACACAAGTGTTTTATTGGTTTAATTTTAAAACATACTACGAATATTCCGGATAAGTCTTCCAACTAAGCCGAAATTACTCGTATATAATTCGACCGTCCCTATTATCAATGTCGGATATACATGTTTACCAATATTCACTTTTTTACATAAATCGAATTACGTTTTTTTAAAAATTCTCCACTGTCAAAACAAACTTTGAACCGAGGGCAGTTCAAAGTTTGCCCTAACGATAAAAAAGAATCTTTATGATATTAACAATGTCAGTTCTGCGAAAAAGACCACTGTTCAGTAGGAACTAAACAGTAGTCTCCCTGCAGAACCGATATTGTTAATAGGGACGGTCGAATTATGCTTATGTGTGATAGTAGTCAGTTAACATAGTTCATTTATGAACCCAATGATATAATAAAATGAAGCCCTGCAGTCCTGGTTCGAATACAAAGTTTCTTTATTTCACACAAACATTTTAGTTTCAGTAATCTTCCTGGAGATATTCATTTTTATTTGCACCCCATGCACCTCGCTCCGTCCCCGTAAACAGCTACTCTGCAAGTTGGAACGTGCGTCTATTGAGCTGTAATGGACCGATTTCGCCACCATACCTATTGAAATGCCAGCAATTCTAAATGAGAAAATAACACAATGCTAGTTTTTTACCCGACTAACCCAGAAGGAGGGTGCAATGTTTTTCGCGCGCATGTATGTATGTTATGTATGTGCCAAAATACCTAAAATTTTCAATCTGCCTAGCCTTTTCCCAACTATGTTGGGGTCGGCTTCCAGTCTAACCGGATGCAGCTGAATACCAGTATTTTACATGGAGCGACTGCCTATCTGACCTCTACACCCCAGTTATTGGGTAATACAATACCCTTTGGTAAGACTGGTAGTCAGACTTTCGGGCTTCTGACGACCCGTAACGACTGCCAAAGATCCGCGAATGACAGCCGGGACCAACGGCTTAACGTGCTTTCCGAGACACGGAGGAGTCTCGGTATGTAAAGATGGTCACCTATCTACGGACCAACCTCGGCAAGCGTTGCTTAACCTGATGGATCGACCCGTGCGGTCGTTATTACTTAGCCACGAGCTCGTCAAAATACTTATTTACAATATAAAGCATATATTGCTATATGCTTGTTTGTCTCTTTTCAGTTATGTATTCTTGCAGACGGGTTTTTGGTTTTTATTTTAAATAATTTGTTTTATTCTAAGCTTTTTAGATTATTCAAGCCAGGATAGTAAGCTAGCAAGCTAGTAAGTCTGGCTGCGTGTAAACAGAACTAACGTCATTTCTAGGCTAGTAAGTTTACTACATAAATACTTGCTGCAAAATAAAACTTACTTGCTTCTAAATATGTACTTGCTTGTCACTAGCTAGTGAGAAGGCTTGAGACCCGCCCGGTACACCAGGGGCGGCAGTCTCGACTTTCGTAACGATAGCTTTACGACTGAATTCGCTCGCTAAGTCTTAATGGGGTACCTAGACGGGCAAAATGGTAATAGTTAGGTTTTTTCAAAGACAATTTTTGGCCACTTCAAATTAACCTTGAATAACGAGGAAAATTGGAGAACATGATTAAGAGGATTGTGAAGCTGTAAATTTTCATACAAAAAGAGATAACGTTTTTCTCCCCGTAGACATAGTTTAATTTTCATATTTTTTGGAAATGTTGTTAGTATAATGAAAAACTAGGTCCGTTTGTTTTTATTATAAAGAAATATTGTATACAATATAAGTTATTAGCATCTAAATATCTATATTTTTGACATAAAAACATACTCGAGTATTTTGTTTTTTTTTTTTAAATTAAATTAAATTGAATTACTAAAAACTAAAAACGTACAGACCTAGATTAAAGTGTACTAAATGTAATGAAATTAAAATTGTCTCATTTCGTAAAGGTTTAGGGGAGTAAAAACGTTATCGCCTGAAACAATATTTATGTAAATAATTGTATGAAATGTAGGCAATTGCCTCTAAAAATCGCGCCGCGTATCGGCACTTCACAATCCTCTTAAATAAAAAAACGGTTCTCGCCGCAACTGGTTTGAAAGCGTAAATGGTTTTTTCGTGCATGTCAAGCAATTTTGCCCGTCTTAGTACTCCATTAGGACTTAGCGAGCGACTTCATTCGTAAAGCTATCATTACAAATGTCGAGACTGCCGGCCCTGATGTAACACTCTTAAGGACGCTATTTGTTGCTCAAATTTGCTATAGTACTTAAAAAACTTAGCGTACCGGGGGGTTGAGCAGTTTTGAGCTAAGGCATGGGCCGCGGATGACTAAGATATGATGATGTTTACGGATTAATTACTAAAACAGTAATGATGCTAATGACATGAAACTTTGTATTAATACTAAAGAGGGTACTCGAAAATTAGTAATAAGCAGCGCGAGACAATAATGACACTTGAAGGTACTTAGCTCAAAAAGCTACCAGGGGTTTTGGATTGAAAATGAAATGAAATCTTTTTATTTCCAGTTATAAAAATCCACATATAAATATAATAGGTTGGGGAAAACGTTTCTTCGCATTTTTTAAGAAAATTCAAAACATTTTTTAATATAGTTTATTTACATTTAACTAAAGTATGTAGGTACCATTTTGTTCGATAACTTTTTGCCATCTTGTAGGTAGGGACATGATCCCATTGCTATAGAAATTTTGACTTCTGGTCAAAATACCGCGACAAGTGGTTTTGGCAGTCCTCTCGTGATGTTAACCTGGCAGTGCCTAAAGAATTCTGAAGAGACCGAAACAGGTGGAAATCTGAAGGTGCAAGGTCAGGACTATACGGCGGATGCATTAACACCTCCCAGCCAAACCCTCTTAATTTTTGCTGAGTGGCTAAAGATGTGTGAGGTCTAGCGTTATCATGATGAAAAACCACACCCCTTCTGTTGATTAATTCCGGCCGCTTTCTCTCAACTTCTTGCTTTAATCTCATCAGTTGTTCGCAGTAGAGTTCAGAATCGATGGTCCTGCCTGGTGGTAACAGCTCATAATGAATAATGCCCTTCCAATCCCACCACACACACAGCATCACCTTGTTGCGAGTTAACCCGGGTTTCGCCACAGTCTGTGAAGCCTGACCGGCCTTTGATCACGACCTTTTTCGCACGTTCTTGTCATACGTGATCCACTTTTCATCACCAGTTATCAGCTTCTTCAATTTCCAGTTCTTCAGCTACGTCGTAACTACTGATATGCCGATCATGCTCCACTTTTTCAAAAATGGCATCCATTTTATCCGTAATAGGGCGACCAGAGCGACGTGCATCTTTGACATCAAAATTTCCGGATTCAAAACGCTTAAACCAAATTTGTACTACTCTCACAGACACTACACTAGGTCCATAAACATCGCAAATTTTTTTCGCGGCTTGCGTTGCATTTTTACCTTTTTTGTAGTAACATTTTAAAATGTATCGAATTTCTTCATTAGATTCACTCATCTTGACGGTACGAAAAACAAATGAAAATCATACATTTTCCTAATTTGAATTTGGAATTATGTTCTTTAAAATTTAAACTTTCAATGATACCAAAACCAGCCAGATACAAATAGTATAGCCAAAGAGATTTTATTACAAGTTCATACATACTATAATGCGAAAAGACTTTTTCCTCAACCTAATATAAACAAATCGATATCTAAACATGATCGAATGAAAAAGAAGTTAATTTAATAGTTTTTGGGGTCATCAACCGAAGGTAGAGTAGTCACTTGAAATATCAGATTTTTTTTTTTCTTTCGTAAACTTATCAAACATGATGGGTATCGATATCTAAACACTATAAAACAAAAAAAACTGATATTATTAACTAACAAAAGTAACAAAATTAACAGTGCTTGTTCACCCAAAAAAAAAATATTAAATCTTTTTTATTTTGACGTGTATTAGCACCTTTGTGGAGTTTCGCTAGCTAATTTAATTTGACCCTGACAGGAGTCAGGAACATTAATGTAGTCATTTCGTTGCCCATAAGTCAATTTATTTGGGGGTCAGCGCAACATGTCTTTTTTTCCATATTTCTCTATGACTCAGGAAATTTGGTAATTTTCACACTAACACTAGCAATCAATAACATAGGACTGAAACACAACTGGCAAAATGTGGGTATACTATAAGTACACCGCTGTTAACCCTGTTAATACTAGCAGGTATTTACGCAACCCTTTTCAACAACCAGTCCCGAATCGACTATTTCGAGAACAAGCCACCAATCACAGTTACATCACTATCATTCGATGTCACAATCATGTGCATGGGACGACATTGTGCATTCATGTTGGCTCATCTCTCATTATCCGGGATTCCTAGTGATCCAGTATGGGCTGTGTTCACCAACATTAAAACCGCCGGTTAAGCATTTAAACATTGGCTTATGATCAACTTGTATGTATTAAGGGCGGTGTTCACCGACTAAAACAACGGCCGTAAATATTTAATTAGTTCTTTCCTTAGGAAGTTTGACATAAACCAACTGTTTAAATACCTAACCGGCGGTTTGAATGTTGGTGAACACAGCCCAGTCGTTTTAAAAGTTGATGAGCTCCGCCCTTAGAGGTATATTCTCGGCATTGTGGTAATAGGCTTTATTGTTTGGTCAAGAGGCTTAGTCCTGTGTTCACCAACATTCAAATCACCGGTTAGGCATTTAAACACTTGTTTTATGTCAAATTTCCATCCAAATTTGACATAAAACAACTGTTTTAATATCTAACCGGTGGTTTAAAAGTTGGTGAACACAGGCCTTAGAAGTAAGGTTTGAGTCCGAAAGATAATTTATTTCTGTTGATTTTCAAATCCAAAGGAGGGTTATGATTTTAACAAGCTATATATGTATGAGAAATTCAACACACACCACTAACACTTTCAAATGAGCTGAAATGCTTGTGACAGTATCAATAAGTATCAGTAGTACATCAGATGGGGTTCAATCTCACGACCAGTTCGTGTTCGAGTTATTATCGGGCTTTTTAACCACTTCATTTTGTTTACTATATAACCAGACCTCGTTATCTTCGGGGCATAAATAACTCATAGACTAATTAAACCGAAGTGTCAATCAAACAAAAACAGACTTTCAGATATGTACTAGTTTTTACCTACATTATCATTGCCTACATAATGAAAATAATGAAACAATGAACCAATTCCCATGTTGTTTTATTAATAAGTACATAAGTGTACCTACTTATAATAACTAGTCGGACTTGTCTTTTGTGGTCTTCTGACTATATGATAGTGTACATATGACATTTCGTAGTGTTCCAATTCAAAACAGGCGACTGTCACATGTTTCTGACTATGTCAAAAATGTGAATAAAGTTTTTATTTCTTATGTTCATAAAGCACGTCTCTGGGAGTGTATAATTTGATAGGCATTAAACTTGAAAATAGCTGTATGTGTCACGTACCTACTCTTTGTTTTGCCCCGATGATAACGAGGTCTGACTATAACCCATCACGGCGTCAATAAATACGCAATATTAACGTACCGACGAACCCTAATACTTTGCAAAATATTGACACTTTTTGGACACAAACAAAACAATACTTCTAAAAGTTATTATAGTTTGCAACTTTACAAACAGTTTCTTTAAATGTCCTCGAACCTTATGCCTTTGTTTTTAAAGGTTATGTTTGTATGTTTTGTAAATTTTTAAGGGTATACAAGTACTGATACAGACTGCAGACACATTAGTGTGGTAGACGTAGCAGGTGCAAGGGAGGGCTCGTAAAGTAACAGTTTTTACGGAACTTACTCTATTATCAATACTTAGTCTAGTACCTACCACTCTAGACTTTCTGATGTTAGGGTGCGTTTCCACTGACGCCAAGCTGGGCGGAGCGGAGCAAAGAAGAGCAGTGAAAAGTGGCAAGTGTTTCCACTGATGCGGAGCGGAGCGGAGTGGAGATTTCGAGCACTGTGGTTGGTCTGACCGCCCTGCTCGCCTCCGTTCTGTCCGGCTTGGGGCCGCGTGTTCATATAATAATAATAATAATAGGTTGTCGCTATGTGGGATGTGGACTCGGACTCGAATCATTGTGCCGATAGTCGTTACGGTCAATGGCCTTATCGCTAAGAGCCTCAACCAACATCTCAAGAGGCTCTCGTTGGGTGGCTGGGTGAAGGCCCTGATTCAGAAGACAGTCCTCCTTGATACGGCGCGTATTGTGAGGAGGTTCCTGTCTCTGGGACCCTAACCACCGGTAGCTTGGACCCTGTTCCCCATGCCGGTGGATTTCTATTTTTTATATTTTTAAATGTTTTTTTTTTAATTCTAATATTTAAAAATATAACTTATATGTAAAAAAAAATGAATAAAGGAGATAATAATAATAATAATCGTCGGTTGGTGCCTCCTTATCATTTAAAATTATTTAAGGGGCTTCTGCGAGTTGGCTTTGGCTCCTTGTACGCTTTCCAAAGGTCCGGGACCCCAGGGTCCCGAGAAATGTAAAAAAAATAAAATATTTATTGACATAAATTTTACATTCAATTATGAATCCCCTGGCCCCTAAACTAGTGTTAACTGTATCATAGAGACCAGTGTCTTATATATTTTATTTGAAAGTGCACTCCGCTCCACTTACACTGTCTCCACTGACGCGGAGTGGAGATTTCGAGCACTGTGATTGGTCTGACCGCACTGCTCGCCTCCGTTCTGTCCGTCTCTGAGCCGCGTGTTCATATATTCTATTTGAATGTCTGACGCGGAGTGGAGATTTCGAACATTGTGGTCAATTCACGGTCCGCTCCTCTCCATTCCGCCCAGCAGCGCGTCAGTGGAAACGTACCCTTAGAGCTGTTAGGACCTCGTCTCGGTCGGGAACTATGTAACGGATAAATGGAAAAGTTCGGATTGATATTCTTTTGTCTTTAGAAATGGTAACTTGAATCCAAAGTTGGTATAACAGGTGAGGTTTTGAACAGAGATCAATGTGTACTTTTATAAATTCTAACGTGTCGGTTTTATCGTGGACGTCCACGTCCACGTCTGAACATCACGATAGCACGGGGAAGTAAATTGTATGGAAATATATGAAGATGCTTTTATATTTCCGTCTACGAAAACATTATAATGTGCATGTATTTCCATACGTTTTATGGACGTGGACGTCCACGATAATATCGTCACGTTAGAAAATTATAAAAGTACACAATGGCAGCCGTTACAAATATTTTAATGTTAGCAGGTAGGTACCTAATACATCTAGATATTTTGATTTTAATAGATTTATTGGAAATAGTAATTTTAGTAAAATGTTCTTCAGGGTGTAATCAATAAAAAGTTAAGGCGCAGATGTATGCCAACAGCCTTGAGACCAAAGCTTGCGTGTTCTGTGCTGAGCTCACGCAACACGTCGTAGGTACTTACGTCAACCCTGTAATAGGACTCGCCCATCAAGGAGCGCTGTCCAAAATTAGATGCATTATTAATTTATTATACATAAAACAAATATTAAAAAAAAATGTACACTAAAAGATAAATAATCAAATTATCTTTAAAATGGTGAAGGTTTCATAAAAATACGCTAGATAGTTTTAGCGAGATTCTCAGATTTTTATCCGAATTAGACATTTTACAAATTATTTACACAATGTAATATAAACATAATCTAAAATATTCACATATTAAAATATTGAAAATATGCTCTAATTTAACATTATTATATTTTTTTCCAAATCATTAACACTATTCGTTTAAACGTGATCTTCAGTTTATAATCATTAAAAGTCGTCTATCATCGCCTTAAACACCAAAAACTAGACAGAATTTTGCTCAAAGAATTTAAAAGGATTTCATAAGAATCCACCCACAAACAAAAAAAGTTATTTTGAATTAAAGGTAACATTTTGTATTTATTTCATTTAAAAAAAAACATATTTAACCAACAGTGACATTTGGGACAAAGGGTGTAGGGGTAGAACCTAGCTAATGACCTCCCAAATCCCTGGAAAAATTGTGTCGGTCCATGCGCCAAACACCCTGTATAAACCATTCATATATTCATTCGAGCACACATTGACTCCTAATATGTAAAATACAATAAAATCAAAATCAAAAGTCATTTATTCAAACTAGGCTGAGAATCAGCACTTTTTGAACGTCAAAATTACATAAGACAGTCCCCCAAAACGCCCGCCCTTCACCACTTCCTAATGCTTTAGCTGGGGAGAAGAAGTGGCGCAACAAACTCCCCAGCAGCACAGCTGTCTGTTCAGTTAAAAAAATTGAATCTATACAACATTGCGCATAATAATTTGGATACATTACGCAACACAAAACATTTAATTAAATTATTTGCTATAAGTAAGCTAGCACACGCCAATATACCAAAAACAAAATAATCGAAAACTATACTCAAGCAGAAATAAAAATACAAAACTTAAAACGTAAGCAGAAGTTTATACCGAAATAAAGGCCTCCAGTAATAAAGGATGTGCCCACTTACATATATGAAGATTGTATATGAAGCCGAAACTCGAAGTCACAAATGATAAACTAGGACCATCGAAGTAAAATAAACAAAGTTAATTACTAATAACAATCACAAAACCAAGGACAGCAAGACGACCAGTCACAACAAGCAGCACCCGTTCACGAGCATAACGCAGAGTTCAGCCATCATGAGTACAAGTTTTGTGCTTTGTTTATTTTCGGCCAGTCTTCATTGTAGCGGTCAATCTATCCATTATATTTGAAGACAATTGTACATAAGAAGTAAACTCCAGTCATGCGCCGGAGCCGATACACACATTTTTTTTTTAAATAACCGATGATAAAGAACATCCTAACTACACAAGAAAATAAAGAGAAATACCCACAACCCTATTTTTATCCAAGATTGATGCTAACGTTTCCTTTGTTTCCGCATCAAGCAAATCTATCCATTACTCGTCTACTAAATTCTCTCCACGGTCTTGTCTGTCAAATGGAAAATGTCTCTCTTACCACACTCGGGCAAATGATTTTGTACCTTAACTGAAGGGTGTAAGAGTAATGGTGGTAGAGCAGTTGTGATGTATCTTGTGAAGTTGGTCGGGCTGTCACCAAAATAAAATTATGAGACAGCTTGCTTTTCTGTGGTAAATGTGTGACTGAACCCGTGTTGTTGTTTGGTTTGTATAATTATGTTGATAGCGAATCTCTCTAGCTAGATATACATATAATTTAATTAAACGTAGGGAACTGATTACGACTAGCCTGTTGGTGTAGTGGTTAGTGGCCCTGACTGCTATGCCGGAGGTTGTGGGTTCGATTCCCACCCAGGACAAATGTTTGTGTGATGAGCATGATCATTTGTTCTGTGTCTGGGTGTAATTTATCTATATATGTATGTATTTAGAAATATATAAGTATGTTTATCAGTTGTCTAGTACTCATAACACAAGCTCTGCTTAGCTTGAGGCTAGACGGCGTTGTGTGATAGTTGTGGAATATTATATTATATATTATATTATGACACTAATATGGCTCTTGAGAATATTTGCATTTTTGCATCATGAGAATAGATCAATCTACCTAGTCTTTTTCCAACTACATTGGGGTCGGCTTCCAGTCTAACTAGATGCAGCTGAATACCAGTATTAAGGCGCAGATAAATGCCAGTGGCCTTGATTGGTTAGCTGGCGTGTTCTGTGCTGAGCTCACGCAACGCGTCGTACGTCCAGCCAGTAATAGGACTCACCCAAAAAGGAGCGCTGTCTTAAATTAGACTCATTATTAATTTATTATACATAAAACAGAAGGTATTATATTAAAACACGTATAGTAAAAATAAATAATTAAATTATCTTTAAAATGGTGAAAGTTACTTAAAAATACGCTTGAAAGTTTTTGCGTGATTCTTAGTTTTTTATCCGCATTAGACATCATTTTCCAAATTAATTACAAAATATTGTAAAATATGCTCTAAAAGTCACGTAAAATGTAATTTTGATAGAAAATACCAAAGTTGTAATTTCATTCGTTATGTAAGGAACTCTTGCGCAAAATTTCATGCTTCTAGACCCAGTGGTGTAGGCTGTGCGTTGCCTGACAGTGAATTTAAGAATTGTATCTAGTAGTATTTTCCATCGATAAAAATTGCGAATTTCCAACAAACTTTCATTCCTTATGTAACCAATTTAGTGGCTGAATTAAAAATATATATACATTGTATTAAGTAGAATGGGCTAAAAATGGTCTTACTGTTATGCTTATACTGTAAACATATTCTTTTGTTTTTAATGGTGGCCACCGCCCACGAAGATCAGTAAATATCGACAACTACATATGAAGGAACAATTGTTGTACTTTATTGTCAAGGGACGTACCTACTGCTACAGCTATAATTTATCGAATCTATTAGTTTAAGACATCAAAATTAATTTATTATATTTTTAAGCGTCCTCGGTCATGTCGAATTACCATCCCATCGGACTATTTACCTAAACAAAAGTGCAAGTATCAATATGTTAAAAGTTATAAACCAACAAAGATACGATACGTCATCGACGAACTTGCTTTGAAACATGGGCTCCGGCATGTTCACACGGCGCTATATTTCAAGTACCCTACATAAGATACGATATTTTACAGTATGCAGTAGTGACATTGACTTGGACTTTTAGTATTCAAAACTAAAAGTGGTTCAGACAGAAACGATACGATAAAATCATAGATTCGAGAAAAAAAATTGTGTTGCTAGGTCCGCTATTCGAGAAAACATCATTACGATTTTATCGTGTTCCATACTTGGTCGTGTTGAAACTTCAATAGAAACTTGTTTGAAACAGCAATTTTTTTTTTAATTTTCATTGTTGTTGCCAGAGTGAAAGTTTTTTATATTAGTATACAACCGTCAACCGGACACATTGTATATTATGTGTAATTAATGTAGGATATGATAGTAGCGAAGACAGTGCAATGGAGAGTGATTAAAGTAACATATAGATGAATCTGATTAGAAAATCTTAGAAAAATGTGTTTTATTAAAACTTCTTCATAAACGACGATAATAAAATTATGTTCGACTCACACTTGACGATAATTTCATCGATTAGTTCATAATGTGTCTAACACTATTTTAAGATGACAGTGAAATGTCATCATATCGCATAGAAATAATCACATTTTCGAAATCAATATTATGAATTAAAACTATAATATAATTAAGAGATCATTTCTGTGAGCTGTCGCAATTTCATATGTAATGAATTTTACTTTTATTTGATTTCTTTTCGAACAACGGCATGGAGAGCAAATTTTAAATTGACACAGGCCCACCCTCGATGACGTTCCGCAGGACTCTGAGCGCGAGCTGATTTAGCCCGATTACTAATTTTGAGTTTATTTAAAAATAAATAATCACTTATATAAAAATCCTCATTACCCAGCGCTAGAAAATATTAAAACCTATCTTTTGATAGGTATATTCCTTACATGGTATCGTAATAGAATTCTTCACTATAAAACACTTTCGAATTGTCGATTTAGTGTCATATTTGCGATATTATTTTATCGAGCCAAGTATTAGTAATCACGTTTCCGTCTTTAGGCAACGCTTGACCGTATGTTCAACTTTCTAAAAATGTTTTTTTTATTTTGCGCAATGTTTACGTCAGTTAGATATAAATAGGTTCAAAAAACTTAAAAACTACTACAACCTCCCCTTAATGTTTCCAAACATGCATCGTTAACAATAATTAGCTACCGAAACAATCATGGCGAGATCCTTACATTAATTTGTACAAAAAAAGAGTTCATTTGGAGGGTTCAAAATATTTTCCAATTATCAGGAGTAGATTGATATACTTCTTAGCATATTTATAAAACCCCGCATAATAAAAATGTTTCAAAATGAAAATATTTGTTTTTTGTTTCATCTTGTTGCCCATTTTGTATTTATAAAAAAAAAAAAACTGGCTAAGTGCGTGTCGGACCACGCACAATGAAAGCATCCGTAGATGGGATGAATTTATCCCAAGATCAAACTTAACATTGTAATTGAAAAACATGTTCTCCCATACATTCCAACTACAAATGTCCATAGTTAAACGAAAAGGATCCAACCCATATTAGGTTAATGTGGGTTGGATCCTTTTCGTTTAATTATGGACAAATGTAAGTTTGTACACACAATATTGCGAGATTCACCATGTTATTAAGATCATAGACTTCTTATATGTATTTTTTCAAAATTTTAAGGTCAGTAGTTTCGGAGATAAAGAGGGGAATGGTCAATTTTCATCTATTTTCTTAAATAACTTTAAAATAGTTTATATCAAGATTATAAAATATATATATTTAAGACCCTCACAGTGAGCCCTTTCATTTGATATATCGCACAGTACAGTTTGCAAATATTTTTTTTAATTTTCTTATTTGCCCCCCAAAATTGACCCCATATTCAAAATTCATTAATATACATTACACGTCCGTGTTTAGGTCACAGAAATACATACGTGTACCAAATTTCTACTTAATTGGTCCATTAGATTCGGAACAAATTGGCTGTGACAGACGGAGAGACAGACAGATAGACAGACACATGACTGATCCTATAAGGGTTCCGTTTTTCCTTTTGAGGTACGGAACCCTAAAAACGAAGTGACACGTGACAATAACGGATCTAGCAAACTGACAGACAAGTGACGTGAATCCTTGTTTATAGAGAGTGGCGATAAAAGTTGGAAAAGTACATTGATTGATTAATATTATTTGTGACATTTTCCATAGAGCAATGGATTGCGTGACAGAATATGCGTGATATGAGTGGAAATGGTGTGACTACTGTGATGAAGGCGGCGGATCGCATCCAAGAGTCAAGACATACAAATTGGGCAGACTATTTCATTTTTTATATTTTAAATTGGGCGATCTGGGATAAGGGCGAGAGGATGACACCCACATCACATCCGCATTGCTCCGGCCGTAGCAGCGCAGCAGTACCTACGCAAAGCAGTACGACACCAACCGTCTACATTGAGAGCACATTTATTGATGTATAGATTATGTCTACCGGTAAAGACGTCAAATTATTATCAAGCTGGTGTAAATATTGATGGGCGAACCGTAATCTGTTGAAAGTTCATTAAGAAATGTTATAAATAAAATCAGGTTAGGTATAATAATAAAAAAAACAACATCTTGATTAATGTCTTTATTCCTCTTCTACAAAAATATGTTTTAAATGCTGAGCTGGTAGTAAAATGTTATCCTGGGGCCGTATTATGAACAGTTATCGCCATCATGATTCCGTTGCGAAAAAAGGATGGTGCTATAGGTCATGTATAGCTCCGTCTCTCTCTAGCACTGGCAAAATGATGGCGTTAATAGTTCATAACACGGCCCCTGATACCTTGTCCATTCCACATACCAAACAACTGTCATTACGCCAACCAAGCGTTCGGCGACCAGCTATGCAATTACAGCAATAATCTAGGATGCCACTTCGCACAGATAAATTAGTTTTAGTCAGAATATAAATACAATACGTTTTTCTTCCCACATGCCATGCCATGACTGAGGGACAATTAAAGTTAAAAACAAATAACCTACCTATAATACCTTAAAATAAAAAAATAAACATCGAAATGTGAAAAAATCACCACATGTTGAAATTAACCCTAATAGAGAAGCAAGGAAGAAAAAGACAAGTTGCGCCAAGCCCAAATAAATTGGGATAAGGGCAGGACAATCATAATGAAGCTAAGCCATGCCAAAACAAGACAAGAAGTCCATGCTGTTCTCATTTAAATGTAAATATTCCTACAGCGGCCAACCCCCAGTGTATAATCATCTACATGTCTGATTGTGCAAATTACATTAATTTGCCGCTTCATCTGTCCAGCTTGTTCAACAGTTTAACCTATGTTCTGCAGCCCTGACCTAGAATCTAATCAAGGCAACCACGCAATGCCTAAGTCTCTCTGGGAATGGAGCCAGGAAGTTCGCAGAACTTTTCTTATTATAGGACCAAGGTTTTTTTTTTTGAAGTGAATGGTTTAGTTTTAAGGCAAATCATTTAAAATCGGTTATCATCTTAGGCGATTTGGAATGATTTTAAACTGAATATCACATCTGAACGAGTAGTGTTACTGATATGGAAAAAATATATGGTAAATAAAAGCATATTCTTAATAAGTTAGTATGTGATTATTTTGGATTATGTTTAAAAAAGTCTTTTCGCATTATAGTATGTATGAACTTGTAATAAAATCTCTTTGGCTATACTATTTGTATCTGGCTGGTTTTGGTATCATTGAAAGTTTAAATTTTAAAGAACATAATTCCAAATTCAAATTAGGAAAACGTGTGATTTTCATTTGTTTTTCGTACCGTCAAGATGAGTGAATCTAATGAAGAAATTCGATACATTTTAAAATTTTACTACAAAAAAGGTAAAACAGCAACGCAAGCCGCGAAAAAAATTTGCGATGTTTATGGACCTAGTGTAGTGTCTGTGAGAGTAGCACAAATTTGGTTTTTTTGATGTCAAAGATGCACGTCGATCTGGTCGCCCTATTACGGATAAAATGGATGCCATTTTTGAAAAAGTGGAGCAAGATAGGCATATCAGTAGTTACGACGTAGCTGAAGAACTGGAAATTGACCACAAAACAGTTTTGACGCATTTGAAAAAAACTGGGTACACAAAAGAGCTCGACATTTGGGTACCTCACGAGCTCACTGAAAGTAACCTAATGAACCGTGTATTCATTTGTGATTCTTTATTACGACGTAATGAAACCGAACCATTTTTGAAGAAGCTGATAACTGGTGATGAAAAGTGGATCACGTATGACAAGAACGTGCGAAAAAGGTCGTGGTCAAAGGCCGGTCAGGCTTCACAGACTGTGGCGAAACCCGAGTTAACTCGCAACAAGGTGATGCTGTGTGTGTGGTGGGATTGGAAGGGCATTATTCATTATGAGCTGTTACCACCAGGTAGGACCATCGATTCTGAACTCTACTGCGAACAACTGATGAGATTAAAGCAAGAAGTTGAGAGAAAGCGGCCGGAATTAAGGTTTTTACCGGTGCCAACGACCTTGCGTGTGTGGGCGGAGCTTTGTACTACTCCCCGCACCACCCGAACCTAAACATCGCGCGCGATGCTTCGCTAGGGTGTACACGATTACTACCGCGCGCGACATAGAGTAATTAATAAATAACAGCCGTCTTATTACAAAAGATTTAAACACATGTTCAACGCGTATTTTATGTTTTTTTATGTATGGAGTTTGACGTTAGACATGCGTTGAACATGTTTTTAAACCTTTTGTAGTAAGACCGCAGATGTTTTTATAAATACCTACACATAAGGTATTAAAAAATTAACTTTACAATCTTTAAGGAGTGGCAACACATAAAACATCTTGTTTAGATGTTTCTTTATTAGTCACATCAATCACATTCTGAAATAAAAGTACAGACGCCAGCAGGTCGGCGCCGGATACTAAATGTTACAAAGACAAAAAATCAATGGGCAACATAGTCCTAGTGTCAAAATGTACAAAAGTCTTAATGTATATGAATGTGCAAATGACAAAAAATATCTGTGATATAATGTGTAAAGATCTAATTGTTAGATTGTCAAAATGTGCAAAAGATAAAACATAATTTTGCCAAAATGTATCGTGGTCCAATTGTCACACAGTCAGGATTCTAACCCGCAACCCTGGGCTTCGAAGGTAGGATCACTAACGACTGAGTCTATATACACCTATCTGCTACTTACTTAATATCAACATACTTCTCTGCACTGGATATCTAATTAAAATCTCTTCTCTATCTAATCTCTTTGAGTATAAATACTCCTTGAAAGTCCGATATCGTTGAAAAAGATGATTGAAATGTCATTTCATTTATTTTGTTCTGTGTCAATCATTGTCCAAACCCATTTTGTTACAATGGAGCAGAATAGTTTAATTTTCTCCAAAAATCAAAAAGGAAACGACTGCGTGTTAGTTGGTTCTTATAGACTGAATTTCACCAACGTAAATAAAAGTGGCTCAACACTATGGAGGTGCGTTAATCGTGAAACTTGTTCAGCGTCTCTTACAATCTCCAAAGATAAAACACAGATTTTACGACAAAGTCAGCACACGTGTTCACCATCTATAACGAACAACAGAAATCATCTAAATTTCGAAAAATGTAAACAAAAAGTGTGCGAAAGTTTTGATTCAGTAAAAGAGATATTTGAAGAATGTTTCGAAAATGAAGAGATTGAAGACTCTGATGATTCGTATAGTTCCCCTATGTTTGTGTCTAAAAAACGAACATTATATAGGACAAGAAAAAGCTTTTTAGAAGTAAAGTCAACAAAATTTGAAACACTGGAAGAAGTAAAGTTGCCTTCGATATTGAAGGAAAATTTCTTGCTCTGGGAGAATGGAATGGAAATGGAAAAAAAAACATTTCGGAAAAGACTTCAGCAATCGAAAAGTTTGAAAAATATTTCAATAGGCAATGGTTATCTAAATCATTGCTCGCGGAAGTCAGTACGTGTAATCAGCGCCACCGTACTAACAATTTCATGGAGGATTGGCATGCTCGTTTAAAAAAGAGAATATTAACAAAACGCAACTTATTTTCTTTTATAAACTTTTTACGAAAGGAATCTAAATATCAAGATGCCCTGATAATGAAGTCTCTCTTTGAAAATAAGAAAAGAAAGAAGTGCGATATATTATTTGATGAAAAATACAAAAAGTTACTGATGCAGTTACAAAATAATGAAATACCCGTTATGCATTTCTTGAAATCCATTGTACGCTTGCGAGCACAATGTAACCGGGGCACAATTTTCTCAATGTGTTAAAGTTGTTCCGGAGGATGGACTCTTAAATTAAATATGTTACATACCTAGGAGGAATTTAAGTACACTTAATATTAGGTAGAAGTTTTGTTTAACGTTAAAATAAAAATAGAAGATTTTTTTTTAAATTTTGTTTCAATTATTCAAACAACAACTAAGAGCAGATAGCTCAGTCTGATAAATACACTATGGAACCCTGTCATATTAAACAAATTTACCTCCAGCCAGTATAATTTTGAATGAAATCTTACTAACTTATTAACAAGGTCCCAAGGTGCAGGCGGGATGTGCATATATATATTTATGCACGTGACTGTACATATGACATTTTTACCTTATATCAATTGTACATTACAGCTTTAATGTATTCTATCATAGCGGCATTTGGGCAAAATGACATTTTGGCACTAGGCAATTTGTACATTTTGACACTAGGACTATGTTGCCCATTGATTTTTTGTCTTTGTAACATTTAGTATCCGGCGTCGCAGGTCGGCGCCGGATACTAAATGTTACAAAGACAAAAAATCAATGGGCAACATAGTCCTAGTGTCAAAATGTACAAAAGTCTTAATGTATATGAATGTGCAAATGACAAAAAATATCTGTGATATAATGTGTAAAGATCTAATTGTTAGATTGTCAAAATGTGCAAAAGATAAAACATAATTTTGCCAAAATGTATCGTGGTCCAATTGTCACACAGTCAGGATTCTAACCCGCAACCCTGGGCTTCGAAGGTAGGATCACTAACGACTGAGTCTATATACACCTATCTGCTACTTACTTAATATCAACATACTTCTCTGCACTGGATATCTAATTAAAATCTCTTCTCTATCTAATCTCTTTGAGTATAAATACTCCTTGAAAGTCCGATATCGTTGAAAAAGATGATTGAAATGTCATTTCATTTATTTTGTTCTGTGTCAATCATTGTCCAAACCCATTTTGTTACAATGGAGCAGAATAGTTTAATTTTCTCCAAAAATCAAAAAGGAAACGACTGCGTGTTAGTTGGTTCTTATAGACTGAATTTCACCAACGTAAATAAAAGTGGCTCAACACTATGGAGGTGCGTTAATCGTGAAACTTGTTCAGCGTCTCTTACAATCTCCAAAGATAAAACACAGATTTTACGACAAAGTCAGCACACGTGTTCACCATCTATAACGAACAACAGAAATCATCTAAATTTCGAAAAATGTAAACAAAAAGTGTGCGAAAGTTTTGATTCAGTAAAAGAGATATTTGAAGAATGTTTCGAAAATGAAGAGATTGAAGACTCTGATGATTCGTATAGTTCCCCTATGTTTGTGTCTAAAAAACGAACATTATATAGGACAAGAAAAAGCTTTTTAGAAGTAAAGTCAACAAAATTTGAAACACTGGAAGAAGTAAAGTTGCCTTCGATATTGAAGGAAAATTTCTTGCTCTGGGAGAATGGAATGGAAATGGAAAAAAAAACATTTCGGAAAAGACTTCAGCAATCGAAAAGTTTGAAAAATATTTCAATAGGCAATGGTTATCTAAATCATTGCTCGCGGAAGTCAGTACGTGTAATCAGCGCCACCGTACTAACAATTTCATGGAGGATTGGCATGCTCGTTTAAAAAAGAGAATATTAACAAAACGCAACTTATTTTCTTTTATAAACTTTTTACGAAAGGAATCTAAATATCAAGATGCCCTGATAATGAAGTCTCTCTTTGAAAATAAGAAAAGAAAGAAGTGCGATATATTATTTGATGAAAAATACAAAAAGTTACTGATGCAGTTACAAAATAATGAAATACCCGTTATGCATTTCTTGAAATCCATTGTACGCTTGCGAGCACAATGTAACCGGGGCACAATTTTCTCAATGTGTTAAAGTTGTTCCGGAGGATGGACTCTTAAATTAAATATGTTACATACCTAGGAGGAATTTAAGTACACTTAATATTAGGTAGAAGTTTTGTTTAACGTTAAAATAAAAATAGAAGATTTTTTTTTAAATTTTGTTTCAATTATTCAAACAACAACTAAGAGCAGATAGCTCAGTCTGATAAATACACTATGGAACCCTGTCATATTAAACAAATTTACCTCCAGCCAGTATAATTTTGAATGAAATCTTACTAACTTATTAACAAGGTCCCAAGGTGCAGGCGGGATGTGCATATATATATTTATGCACGTGACTGTACATATGACATTTTTACCTTATATCAATTGTACATTACAGCTTTAATGTATTCTATCATAGCGGCATTTGGGCAAAATGACATTTTGGCACTAGGCAATTTGTACATTTTGACACTAGGACTATGTTGCCCATTGATTTTTTGTCTTTGTAACATTTAGTATCCGGCGTCGCAGGTCGGCGCCGGATACTAAATGTTACAAAGACAAAAAATCAATGGGCAACATAGTCCTAGTGTCAAAATGTACAAAAGTCTTAATGTATATGAATGTGCAAATGACAAAAAATATCTGTGATATAATGTGTAAAGATCTAATTGTTAGATTGTCAAAATGTGCAAAAGATAAAACATAATTTTGCCAAAATGTATCGTGGTCCAATTGTCACACAGTCAGGATTCTAACCCGCAACCCTGGGCTTCGAAGGTAGGATCACTAACGACTGAGTCTATATACACCTATCTGCTACTTACTTAATATCAACATACTTCTCTGCACTGGATATCTAATTAAAATCTCTTCTCTATCTAATCTCTTTGAGTATAAATACTCCTTGAAAGTCCGATATCGTTGAAAAAGATGATTGAAATGTCATTTCATTTATTTTGTTCTGTGTCAATCATTGTCCAAACCCATTTTGTTACAATGGAGCAGAATAGTTTAATTTTCTCCAAAAATCAAAAAGGAAACGACTGCGTGTTAGTTGGTTCTTATAGACTGAATTTCACCAACGTAAATAAAAGTGGCTCAACACTATGGAGGTGCGTTAATCGTGAAACTTGTTCAGCGTCTCTTACAATCTCCAAAGATAAAACACAGATTTTACGACAAAGTCAGCACACGTGTTCACCATCTATAACGAACAACAGAAATCATCTAAATTTCGAAAAATGTAAACAAAAAGTGTGCGAAAGTTTTGATTCAGTAAAAGAGATATTTGAAGAATGTTTCGAAAATGAAGAGATTGAAGACTCTGATGATTCGTATAGTTCCCCTATGTTTGTGTCTAAAAAACGAACATTATATAGGACAAGAAAAAGCTTTTTAGAAGTAAAGTCAACAAAATTTGAAACACTGGAAGAAGTAAAGTTGCCTTCGATATTGAAGGAAAATTTCTTGCTCTGGGAGAATGGAATGGAAATGGAAAAAAAAACATTTCGGAAAAGACTTCAGCAATCGAAAAGTTTGAAAAATATTTCAATAGGCAATGGTTATCTAAATCATTGCTCGCGGAAGTCAGTACGTGTAATCAGCGCCACCGTACTAACAATTTCATGGAGGATTGGCATGCTCGTTTAAAAAAGAGAATATTAACAAAACGCAACTTATTTTCTTTTATAAACTTTTTACGAAAGGAATCTAAATATCAAGATGCCCTGATAATGAAGTCTCTCTTTGAAAATAAGAAAAGAAAGAAGTGCGATATATTATTTGATGAAAAATACAAAAAGTTACTGATGCAGTTACAAAATAATGAAATACCCGTTATGCATTTCTTGAAATCCATTGTACGCTTGCGAGCACAATGTAACCGGGGCACAATTTTCTCAATGTGTTAAAGTTGTTCCGGAGGATGGACTCTTAAATTAAATATGTTACATACCTAGGAGGAATTTAAGTACACTTAATATTAGGTAGAAGTTTTGTTTAACGTTAAAATAAAAATAGAAGATTTTTTTTTAAATTTTGTTTCAATTATTCAAACAACAACTAAGAGCAGATAGCTCAGTCTGATAAATACACTATGGAACCCTGTCATATTAAACAAATTTACCTCCAGCCAGTATAATTTTGAATGAAATCTTACTAACTTATTAACAAGGTCCCAAGGTGCAGGCGGGATGTGCATATATATATTTATGCACGTGACTGTACATATGACATTTTTACCTTATATCAATTGTACATTACAGCTTTAATGTATTCTATCATAGCGGCATTTGGGCAAAATGACATTTTGGCACTAGGCAATTTGTACATTTTGACACTAGGACTATGTTGCCCATTGATTTTTTGTCTTTGTAACATTTAGTATCCGGCGTCACAGATTGTAGTAGCTTGATGTGCTGGCGTCTGTACATTTCTACAAGTTAACAATTATACAACGTGGCGCTGCAATGGCGACATGAAATCAACACACGTATATGGTTCCACAATCTCGTTTTATAAGGATATTTTAATTTCATTAAACATTATTATTTATTGATTTATTTATAATTTTCTAAAATAGCATCTTAGAGCAACCTGTATAGCGCAGAGATGAATTTAAAAAGCGAACGAAAAAAGGGTAAGCGATTTTGAACACTATATGATATTAAATTCATGTTATGTAGGACCTGATACTCGTATGGAACCCTAGAGGTACATCTAGACGATAGCGAAAGAGCCTACTCCTCAAATAAAAATGTAGGTACTATAAGACAAGATAGTAGTGTGTGTCCAAGGAAATATTAGTAGCTAAAACTTTTTTTTTTTTTTTTTTTTTTTTTTTTTTTTTTTTTTTTTTTTTTTTTTTTGGCATCTCGTAGTTGACCTAGAGAGGTCGAGACTACTTAACCGGACTATCCTGTGGCTGCCTTAAGAAAAACTCAAAGCCTCCAGCCAGGGGCAAAAACTTACAGACTAAGCGACTACACGCTAAGGGCTCCCCCTGTGGGGAACGGGCCTCGGCTTAGGGCGTCGCTGGGGGGAGGACAGCAAGATGGGACAGGCTGGATCAGATTTGAATTATTATTATCAGGGGAGTTTAAAGCTACAGGCTCAGCTACGCCACCAGCTGGCACATCATACCCGAGCAAGGGACGGGGGGGAGGACCATTATTACGGGGTCGTCGCGAGGGACCTCGGCGGCGAGGTCGGAATGTCGATTTGTTTTTGTTCCTACGGTCCCTACTGCTCTCCTGGAGAAGAGTTATGGGGTCGTCGGGATCTGAGAGGACAAGCCTGGGGCGGCGGACCTTACTAATTCGAGAGGGGACATAGCTAGCCGCCTCGACAACCAGAGGGTTGCGATGGTTGGTGGCTGAGTCGAAGAAACGCTTGGAATTGCGTTTCAAGAACTGGGAGATGGTGGGAATGTCGAGATCGACATGGAGGATTTCGTTCCGAACGAACCAAGGGGCTCCCGTTGCCTTTCGGAGGAAACGGTTTTGGAGGGCCTGCATCCTATGAATGAGGTGAGGTTTTGCGTGCGCAAACACTGAACCCGCATAGGTCATGATGGGGCGAATGCACGCTGTATAAATGCGCAATTTGCACCTAAGTGACAATTTGCTACGTGCATTCAGAACGGAGTGGAGCCTACCGAGAGCGAAAGCGGCGCGCGAACGCACCTGCTTTATGTGCTCAGCGAAGGAGAGGTGGTGGTCGAGGGTCACACCGAGGTATTTGGCTCGCGTCTCCCAAGGGATCGGCTTGCCGAACATGGTGATCGGTCGGGGGGGGAGTCGAGTGCGACGCGGTCTCAGAAAGAGAACCGCTTGACTCTTGTCGGGATTGACCTCGATTCTCCACTTCCTAAACCAGGCGCCAAGATTATCGACTGCGGTTTGGAGAGTGCGAGATATCGGGTGTTGGTCCCTGCCCGAGTAGTAAATGGCCGTGTCGTCTGCGAACAGAGCTAACTGCGCCTTTTTACTTTTCGGGATATCGCTGGTGAACAGCGTGAAAATGAGGGGAGCGAGCACAGAGCCCTGAGGGACTCCTGCACGGATGGGATGGGGGGAGGATAGCGCTCCCTCTATGCGATAGCGAAAGGTGCGATTCGACAAAAAGTCTCGTAAGATGAGTACGAGACGATCCGGCACGCCAAGTTGGTAGAGCTTATATAATAAGCCGTTGTGCCAGACTTTGTCGAACGCTTTCGCTATATCAAAGAAGACAGCGCCCGTCATCAAACCACGTTGGAAGCCAACGCTTATGTGTTCGATGATGCGGTGGACCTGATGAACGCAGGAATGCTGCGTTCGGAAACCAAACTGCTCGTTAGGGATGAGACCCTTTGTCTCGGCATAGTCTCTGAGTCGCTTATAAATAAGCCTCTCATAGATTTTGCCGAGCAC
This sequence comes from Dicycla oo, assembly GCA_948252095.1. Lineage (NCBI taxonomy): Eukaryota > Metazoa > Arthropoda > Insecta > Lepidoptera > Noctuidae > Dicycla > Dicycla oo. The sequence goes on from OX411716.1 coordinate 23,471,917, forward strand.
ATTGAGCAGACTGATGGGGCGGTAGCTAGAGGGCTCAGCCTTGGGCTTACCGGGCTTGGAGTAGCTAAAACAATCGGTATCGGCATTTATTTCAATGCTTGCACGTACGAAGTTGCGGGCATTGCTAGTATCATAACTTTTTTGTTGATATGCATGTCTTTCAAAAAGAAAACCAATATTGGCAGCATAAGCTTGTTTATTGACAGATTACTCAAAATTCATTAAAATTTAATTGTCTTTCGGTCAATGTTTTTCTTCTTTTTATTTGAACTTCTTCATCATCGCTTATATTACCGAATTCTTGAATTGAAGCATTCGGAAAGTCAGTAGAGTAAAAAAAAGTATTTTCTTTCTCTTCTTCATTTACTTGAATCTTGCTTTGGGTCTGGTATTTGGTTTCTGGTTTTCTACCTCTTCATTTTCCTTCGTTTTTTTATCATTAATGAGGAGTATGTTGAGGGGATCGTGATGTTTCTTTGTCCCATTTTCTTCCCTGTTTCCATCTTCTTTTTGAGATTTCGTTTTTTTTTTGTCTTTATTTACTTCCCATCTTGAACACACCTTGCTTTAGAAAACGATTGTTTAGATACATTTTTTTTTTACTATAATATTAGGTTGGGGAAAAAGTCTTTTCGCATTATAGTATGAATGAACTTGTAATAAAATCTCTTTGGCTATACTATTTGTATCTGGCTGGTTTTGGTATCATTGAAAGTTTAAATTTTAAAGAACATAATTCCAAATTCAAATTAGGAAAATGTGTGATTTTCATTTGTTTTTCGTACCGTCAAGATGAGTGAATCTAATGAAGAAATTCGATACATTTTAAAATTTTACTACAAAAAAGGTAAAAATGCAACGCAAGCCGCGAAAAAAAAATTGCGATGTTTATGGACCTAGTGTAGTGTCTGTGAGAGTAGCACAAATTTGGTTTAAGCGTTTTCAATCCGGAAATTTCGGTGTCAAAGATGCACGTCGCTCTGGTCGCCCTATTACGGATAAAATGGATGCCATTTTTGAAAAAGTGGAGCAAGATCGGCATATCAGTAGTTACGACGTAGCTGAAGAACTGGAAATTGACCACAAAACAGTTTTGGCGCATTTGAAAAAAACTGGGTACACAAAAAAGCTCGACATTTGGGTACCTCACGAGCTCACTGAAAGAAACCTAATGAACCGTGTACTCATTTGTGATTCTTTAATACGACGTAATGAAACCGAACCATTTTTGAAGAAGCTGATAACTGGTGATGAAAAGTGGATCACGTATGACAAGAACGTGCGAAAAAGGTCGTGGTCAAAGGCCGGTTAGGCTTCACAGACTGTGGCGAAACCCGGGTTAACTCGCAACAAGGTGCAGCTGTGTGTGTGGTGGGATTGGAAGGGCATTATTCATTATGAGCTGTTACCACCAGGCACGACCATCGATTCTGAACTCTACTGCGAACAACTGATGAGATTAAAGCAAGAAGTTGAGAGAAAGCGGCCGGAATTAATCAACAGAAGGGGTGTGGTTTTTCATCATGATAACGCTAGACCTCACACATCTTTAGCCACTCAGCAAAAATTAAGATAGTTTGGCTGGGAGGTGTTAATGCATCCGCCGTGTAGTCTTGACCTTGCACCTTCAGATTTCCACCTGTTTCGGTCTCTTCAGAATTCTTTAGGCAGTGTCAGGTTAACATCACGAGAGGACTGCCAAAACCTCTTGTCGCGGTATTTTGACCAGAAGTCCCAAAATTTCTATAGCAATGGGATCATGTCCCTACCTACAAGATGGCAAAAAGTTATCGAACAAAATGGTACCTACATACTTTAGTTAAATGTAAATAAACTATATTAAAAAATGTTTTGAATTTTCTTAAAAAATGCGAAGAAACTTTTTCGCCAACCTATTATAACAAAACACACTGAATACACTAACTAATATTAATAAAGTAAAAGTATTCACACAAAAAAATATAGTCACGTAACTAGGTAGATAAGATACCAAAAATTAAATGAAACTGTCCGTGTGGCTACACTATTCACAAAAAAACAATGTTTATCGAAGCGAGGAGGTCGTCACACAAAGCAGCACAGGTCCGTCCAGCAACACGTCTCGCCCCGCACTGAGATTTTGGGCGAGAGCGGGGCGCAGCGTAAATTTGCCGCTAAGGATTTGCTTTGTAAATTAATTTAAAATAAAATAAAAATAATTTTAAAAACGTAATAACATGAAATCATTTTTTATTATTTTGTAGAGAACTGTATAAATTTATGAACAATTTTAATGAAAATTGTAGGAGTAATATGGTAAAAACTAGAAAAAACAGACCTGTGTTTAGCTTTTTTTTTCTTTAGTTATATAAACTAAAACAGATTTCTGGACACATGAAATCACTTCTTATGTACTGTAGATTATTGCATTTTTTTTCTATCAAAAATCTGCTATAGTTACTGTAAAAAATGGACACAAAGTTACTTAGTTTCGCCGTATTTTAGGGAGGACGGGCCTTAATCAACAGAAGGGGTGTGGTTTTTCATCATGATAACGCTAGACCTCACACATATTTAGCCACTCAGCAAAAATTAAGAGAGTTTGGCTGGGAGGTGTTGCATCCGCCGTATAGTCCTGATCTTGCAATTTCAGATTTCCACCTGTTTCGGTCTCTTCAGAATTCTTTAGGCAGTGTCAGGTTAACATCACGAGAGGACTGCCAAAACCACTTGTCGCGGTATTTTGACCAGAAGTCCAAAAATTTCTATAGCAATGGGATCATGTCCCTACCTACAAGATGGCAAAAAGTTATCGAACAAAATGGTACCTACATACTTTAGTTAAATGTAAATAAACTAAATTAAAAAATGTTTTGAATTTTCTTAAAAAATGCGACGAAACTTTTTCCCCAACCTATTATTACATAGTGTAATTAATATGTAGTGTCTAAAATAGATAAAAAACCGAGGTTCACGCAAAAACTATCTAGCGTATTTTCATACAGCCTTCACCATTTTAAAGATAATTTAATTATTTATCTTTCAGTAAGTATACGTGTTTATGTTATGTATAATAAATTAATATTGCGATTAATTTGGGACACCGCTCCTTGATGGGCGAGTTCTATTACTGGGTGGACGTGAGATGCGTTGCGTGAGCCAAGTACAGAAAACGCCAGCTAACCACTCAAGGCCGTTTATCTATTAAAAGATTACCAACGAGGTATATTACTATTATCTTCTACAATAATATAACTTGTATAATAAATACGTTATCCTGTAATGCACACTCAATTACAGGTTACACATTATCGAGTAATTACACATGGTCTTAATACATAATTATTAATAATTAAATTAAAAATACATAAAACAAAAAAGACAATATATATTCTATTATTAAGACTTAAATGCTAATAAAAAAATAATAAAATTGTATTCATATATTACAATAAACCAATATTATGTTCGAATGAATTATAGAAATACAAAATAATAGTAAGAAATTGTATTATAGATTAAATTAAATTAAAAAAATATGATAAATGAATAAATTATGAAATTATTGGAATGATAACTCAAATGTCCTCTAACCGAAAGTACTTATATAATTTATTTTTAAAAGTGTTAAGACTGTCATGATTGATATAAATTTCAGCCTTGCGGCATATAGCATTATAGTGTACAATTTGGTAGCCCTCGTAAGGGAAGAGTTGTCACCTAAGTTGGTTTTGTGCAAAGGTTGTCTGAACAGATTGTAGGTAGGTATGTGACCGTGGTAACCTGCTAGGAACATTAATACATTTTTTGGATAGTAGGTCAGTAAACTAAATAGTGATGTCACTAATTTGTGAAGGAAACAAAGATTTTTCTATGATTGGTGAGGCTTTGGAGTCTAAAGTAATGAACACGGTCTATATAAGATTTTAATTGTTTCGCGATTTTGTTTTTTAAGGATAGATGATACAAGAACCTCCTTTGGACTCGCTAAATACGTAGCTTATGAACGTTATAACGGGGTGACCATAAATGATAAATGATAATGATAAATGATTTTTATTTCTGTAAGTAGGTTTGTACAAACACTTTTACAAGTCAATCATGTTTTTTTTTTAAACTAGATGAGGTCGGCGTTTCCTATCTGACTACTATGAGAAGAAAGGCCGAAACAAACTCAGAGGTCACAGTCTCTTATAAAGTTCAGACATAATCTTGGTCACTTCATGTGAAGACCATGTAGATTGGTGTCTGAAATGGTATTTTGAGGAAGGAACCACACAGATTGAGAGGATAACTGGGAACAGTATTCCAGATTACTGTATACCCATAACTGTACTGGTGAAAAATAGTAACGCTTGCATAGTGATATGATATCGAGGGTCCACAGGCTATTTGTATTAAGCGACATCCTGGCCGATATTGAGTTATAGTCATATTGAGTTGCATTAAAAAGTGAAAAACTTAAAAAACTGAGATAGACACTATTGATTTTTAATCTTTCTTAGGCCACTTTTTCGTAAAAAATATTGATACTTTTCTTACAATGTTCTTTTTTCCGAATAATGAAACTTTGAAATGCTCTCCTCCTGTAAGGTTCCAAAAATGTCGCTTATTACAAATAGCCCGTGAACCCTCGATATGATGATACAAACAAAAGAATGGGTATATATGATAATATGACAGATGTTCGAGCGGCTGAGACACAACGTGTTGCTTATGCTCCATCATCTGTTCGTCCTCCTTCATGGGTATCGTGTAGGTGTTTGAAAAATAGTCTCAAAATAACGCACTTAATTTACTCACAAACATAGCAACAAAACTTGACCATGAAGATAATGATTACAAGGATTATCACTGATTAAGTCAAATCACAATAATTGTTAAACTTGCATTTAGAGCCAATGGATTTGTGTATGTGCAACGCGTGACAATCGCATCAAAAGTAATCGCCACTGACGCCATGACACTCACAACCCCATTCGGTGATACCCGCCGTAAATTAAAAATACCACTAAAGAAATAAATTCTACACCACAGAGTAAAAATAATCGATTACAACTTTTAAAAAGTGTTACAAGAATTTGACTAAATCAACCTACGCCGTCACGGCCGTCCTACATCTTCATACATTTCAAACAACCAGTAACACACATTTCAAAACACGGTCATTCTGACCATACCACAATGAACATTATTATTACAGAATTTATCAAAACTTGACGCCTATTAGTTAGCTTAATCGTCACTAAGATCGAACACGATACTAAAACCGAATGGGTACTAAAAACGTGCTACACAAATGAATGCGCGCCATAGCTATTCACATGAACAATTGCCACACAGGCCATAGTGCCACACAAGCGTCCCATGTAATAGGGGGTGAGCCGCCATCAACCGGGCACAAATCTAGACTCCTGGCTGCTACTGAGAAATTACTGATGGAAAAACCCAATATAATGTTTGAAATTATTGTTTATTTCAAAAAGAATTTATTAATTAATTTACCTATATAAAGCGTCGCTTAACATCCTGAGTAAAATTACACCAGATATAAACTTCGGTTTAAAGCTAAGCCCATACTGCAAAAACTTACCGCGTGATTTATTCATGCGTTTGATATTCAGAGTACGGAATTTTATAACACGCATTGCGAATAATCAGATAACTCGTATGTTTGTTACGATATTTTGATCCCATTTAACTATAGTCAGTAGTCAGTCGTGGTTTTATCCTTTAGAAGGAACCAAACAGGCTTAAAATATCTGAGAGTGAGTGCTGTAAAAGGTTTTTCCAGGAAACCAGTTAGTTCAGTAAAATACTGGTAGAACTTATACTAAATGTTGGGCTCATTATTATGATTCTACAAAACTCTTGTAGTTTCCTTCTAACTTCTATTCTCTCATTGTTCAGGTTGATAATAATATTATTATGGAATTTTAAAGAAACTGCGATCTTAGAGTTTTTTCGGCGTATTCTAGTTCAGCTGAGAAGACGCCAGCGCCATCTAGTTTGAACAATCGAAACCAAGGACTTGTATGGAAAAGTCTTTCAACGATAACAAGTTTTTCTAAGGCAATTTTATGCGTGCTGTAAGCTTACGTTAGATAAAACTATTTTACAAAAAAACAAATGAAAATTGTGGGGACTGCCGACTGTTGGAATATTACAAAAATCCTAGTGTTATCAGATTAAAATAATTATTCCATTCAATCACTCGGTTCGATTATTCACTCATTCGATCATTCGTTGATGTCGGTTACTAAAATGTTTTCTGTTAATATAAATCGGACCGTCGAACTGTGCACACGTCTTTTCTGTCCTCCTGCGACCCATTTTCCCACAGGTTATGGGCTCAGGCTACGTAGTAACACAGTGTTAAGATTTTATTAGTGCTCTAAAATAATTATCTGTTTGTTCGTTAAAATTAATTTTAATATGAAGTCGCGAAGTAAAAGAAATATTGTACAATTTAACGGTGAACGTTATAGCGCGTATAAATTTCGCGTTAGATCACTTTTAGGAGAATTGTAAGTGTTGAGTGTGATTGATGAACTACCGCCATCAAACCCAGATGAAGAGTGGAAAAAGAAAAATATGCTGGCAAAAGGTTCGATAGTGGAATATTTAGGCGATGCATTTTTGAATTTTGCAAAAGGTTATGCTACGGCAAAATCCGTGATGGATGATTTGGATAAAATTTACGAAAGGAGGAGCTTAGCTACACAAATGGCACTGCGAAATCAATTACTAAATTTACAATTGCAACCGGATGTGACATTATTCCAGCACTTCATTAATTTCGACAATATAATATTACGGAACTTATATCATTTGGTGCAAGCTTAGATGAGATGGACAAAATATCACATTTATTGTTAACCTTACCTACTTCCTAGACGGCGTTATAACGGCATTAGAAACATTAGGAGAAGAACAATTCAATCTAGCGTTTGTTAAAACACGTTTGTTAGATCACGAAGTGAAATTAAAACCTGATACTACTACCGAACTGAAAGTATTACATGCATCTGCAAAGAAATTTCCTACATCCAGATCTGGATTTGACAAGAAAAAGGTCCGTGATAGTACTCGATATAAGAAGAAACGACACCCTGGAAACTCAATGCATAAGATTTCAAAGTTATAGTCGTATTGTGGTCACTGCGCTCGACGAAGGATTGCCATTTCTACAAGAAAATTCAGCAAGATAGCAGCAGTAGTAACCAGACACCAACTGCAAATACAATGCAGATTTCCGGAACTGATGAGGAACAGTTTCGCTTTTATGTTTACAACATGTAAGTTATTTTCTTCGCATCCCAATTCTACTAATGATACGATTACTTTTATGTTAGATTCGGGTGCAACTCACCACATTGTGCAAACAAAGGAATTTTTCTCTTCATACTTGGAGTTACCCACTCCGCTAAAAATGGGGGTAGCTAAGAACAGCACTAACAATCCCGCATTTGGTAAAGGACAAATAAACGTTACTAATAATCTAGATTTTCAAGGATCAATCGATAACATTCTATATTCACCAGAAGTGCCATATAATTTACTATCGGTAAATCGTATTCAAGAAGCGGGTATGACGGTTATTTTTAACAATAACAAAGTTCATATTTACAAAAACGACAAATGCTTAGTGTCTGGTGTAAGTAGTAATAACCTTTTTTAGTTACATTTTAAAGTACTGCGATCTCAATATAATTTAAATTTATCTGATACATCTAAACCTTATGATTTATGGCACAAACGCCTCGGTCATTTGAATAAGCAAAAATTTAATATTTTAAAAAACCTAATTCAGGATAATCATATTATTATCAATGATGTATTTCCTAGTGAAGAGTTATGTGAGTCTTGTATACTTGGTAAACAATCACTACTACCCTTTGCTAAGTCAAAAGAGAAATCTAATACCACTTTTTACTGTTCATTCTGATGTTTGCGGTCCTATAACACTACCCACATTTGATGATAAAAATTATTTTACTACTTTCGTTGATGATTTTACTTATTATACAGTCACGTATTTAATGTATTCGAAATCAGAGGTATTTAAATGTTTTAAGGATTTTGTGACAAAGAGTGAGAACTTATTTAATTCTAAGGTTGTTAACCTATACTGTGATAATGGCAGAGAATATCTTTCTAACGACTTTAAAGAATTTCGTGTTGAAAAGGGGATAATGTATCATTTAACGGTACCTTACTCTCCACAGCAAAATGGTGTTGCAAAGAGGATGAATCGAACGTTAACCGAAATGTCTCGAACATTGGTTACAAGTGCGAAATTAGATCAAATATTTTGGGGTGAAGCTGTTTTAACAGCTACTTATTTGACTAATATTTTACCCACTAAAGCACTGATAAATAAAACACCATACGAAATGTGGCATGGTAAAAAACCGAAAATAAATAGTTTAAATATATTTGGCTCTACTGCATACGTTCATAATAAAACTAGAAAAACTAAATTTGATCAAAAATCTCTTAAGTCAATATTAGTTATAGATTAAATGTTGAAAATAATCAAGTGTTCATAGCTCGTGATGTCATATTCGATGAGTTAAATTTTACTCAATCGCGTCCAATACGTGGCAGTAGTGACCACATTGTGGTACCCTCAAAAATTAGTAAGCCCGACAATGATTCGGCAAAACTAATAGAAAGTCAACCTCAAGATTCTTTGAACGAAAATTAGTCATTAGGTAGTCAACCTAATAATTTAAGACGAAGTGAAAGAATTCTCAATTTACCCCCGAAAAATTATCAACAGATGCATGATCCTGATTTATTTTTATCGTTAATTGCTGTGCAGTCATTGCCATCGTCATTTAAGAATATATTTGATAGAAATGATACAGTAGTACAGTCGGTATAAAATTGATTTATCATAAGCAATTAATAACTGGCTATGCAGATTCTGATTGGGAAAGTGATGAAAACGACAGAAAAAGTACAACCGGCTATTTATTCAAAGCTTTTGATAATTGTACAATTTCGTGGAACACACGAATACAAAATACTGTCGCCGTCTCTTCAACAGAAGCTGAGTTCATGGCTTTATTTGAGGCTGTAAGAGAAGCAGTCTGGATTAAATCACTACTAAATAGCATTTCAGTTCAAATAAAAGAGCCTATTGTAATATATGAAGACAACAATAGTTGCATTTGCATAGCAAATAATCCTTCCTACACATCATAAAAAAATCGAAACATATAGACATTACGAGTAAATACCATTTCATTAGGGAACAAATCGCTAACAAAATAATAAAGCTAGAACTTATTTCCACAGGAAATCAACTGGCTGACTTGTTTGACGAAAGCGATTGCTCCCAAAAGGTTTCTAGATTTAAGACAACTTAAATTTGTATTAAATTTTAATCAGTAAGATTTATTTTATCTGATTTTGAAGTGGTTATTAAAATAAGATTAATTATTAACTTTAATCAAACATTTTGATTGTTATTAAAGGTATATGTATATTAATTAGTCTAATAGGTACACAAAAAGTAAAGTAATTTTTGTTATGTGATTGAAATTAATTTTATTGCATTTTTGAGGGGACTGTTGGAATATTACAAAAATCCTAGTGTTATCAGATTAAAATAATTATTCCATTCAATCACTTGATTCGATTATTCACTCATTCGATCATTCGTTGATGTCGGTTACTAAAATATTTTTGTTAATATAAATCGGACCGTCGAACAGTGCACACGTCTTTTCTTTCCTCCTAAGTAAGACGCAGATATATTCGAACATCTGTCATATATGTCTATATACCCATTCTTTTATTTTTATCATCATATCATATCACTATAGAAGCGTTACTATTTTTCACCAGTACAGTTATGGGTTATCAGTTATGTTCTACAGCTAGATTTTAGTCATTATAGCTCTCTTTAGTATTCTTTTGGCATTAGGTACATGTCAGTGGAGAGGTGAGTGTGAAGTCACAGTATATTTGGGAGAAATGAATCCACTGACGGTCGTTTTAAGGGTTCCTTAGCCAAATGGGAAAGCCAGGTGTATTGGTGGTCGCCGGAGCTGACGGCTCTGCGCGAGGCGTGCGTTGCTGCGCGGCACCGGTACACCAGGCACCGCAGGCTCCGTATCCGCCCTCCGGATACGGAAGCCATTCAGGCGGAGCTGTACGAGGGGTACAGAGCGGCGAAGACCGCCCTCCGAGCGGAGATCTTGCGGGCCAGGGATCTGGCTCGCGAGGAGTCGCTGGAGACTCTAAACAGGGACCCATGGGGACGCCCTTATAAAATGGTGCGGGATAAACTCCGTCCATGGGCGCCCCCGCTGACGCAGAGTCTCCGGCCCCAGCTCGTGGAGGACGTGGTGAGCGCTCTGTTCCCTTCGCGAGGGGAACATACTCCCCCGCCCATGGCTCCGCTTCCTGCGGTGCCCGTTGCGGACCACATCACCTGCGACGACGACGATGCTCCGGAAGTGACCGAGGTAGAGTTGAGGCGGTACGTAGGCTGAGTGCCAAAAATGCCGCCCCAGGACCCAATGGCTTACCTGGAAGAGCCTGGGTTCTGGCCTTTGGGGCTCTCGGGCCTCGACTAGGGGGGCTCCTAAGCGCATGCTTGGAGAGGGGCCAGTTCCCACTTCGTTGGAAGACGGGGAAACTGGTCCTCATTAAGAAGCCGGGGCGCCCTGCGGACTCTCCGTCCGCTTACCGACCCATCGTGCTGCTCGACGAGGTGGGCAAGCTCTTTGAAAGAGTTATTGCAGACCGCCTCGTCGGGTGGCTGGTGCAGGAGGGGCCGGATTTGGCGGAGAGCCAGTTTGGTTTCCGCAGGGGGCGCTCTACGGTGGACGCCATCATGCGCGTGCGAGCCCTCACGACGGGGGATGCTGTGGTCCGGGGTGGGGTCGCGTGACATGGAGTGGATGTCTCTAGACATCGCCAACGCCTTCAATACCCTGCCCTGGAGTTGCATCAGGGAGGTACTCCGGTATCACCGGATGCCGACCTACCTCTGTCGAGTGGTTGAGGCCTATTTGACGGATAGGGCCGTCATCTACCCCGGTCATCAGGGAGAGTGGAACCGGCGAGAGATGTCGTGCGGTGTCCCACAGGGATCGGTCCTGGGGCCGCATTTGTGTGGTATTTGTGCACACCCCTTTTGGGTGGTGTACGTCAGTGTGAGCTGCTGACTAGACAGTAGACTGCTGCTCGTATGCCAGTACCTCGCCTTGCCTTTGCTGTTTTCATTATGAGAGTAGATGTTTAGTTAAAAAAAAAAATGCACTCGCCAACCTACAGGATCCTCTTTTGACTGACTGGCGAGCTACTGCCGAAAGCGTCCGAACGATGCGAGTGATGGCGAGCAAGGCGAGCAGGCGAATGAAAACAAAAAATGTTGAAGTTACTCAGCTGCGAGCTACAGTCCAACTCGCAAGAGCGAGTAACTTGTATGATACGTCCACACAGCTGCTGCTACTCGGTAGGCCGACTCGAACATTTGCTCGCACTGTGTAAACTAGTTTATAGTAATAGTTTAAGTGCCCACCGATTATGGCAAAGGCAACAGAAAAGGAAAAATATTGCATGATGTTAACAATGTTAGAAGTACCAATCTAGTATCTAATGAAAAAATATTGCATGATGTTAACAATGTTAGAAGTACCAATCTAGTATCTAATGAAAAAATATTGCATGATGTTAACAATGTTAGAAGTACCAATCTAGTATCTAATGAAAAAATATTGCATGATGTTAACAATGTTAGAAGTACCAATCTAGTATCTAATGGCTAGTACTTCTAACATTGTTTACATCATGCAATATTTTGCCTTTTACGTTCCCTTTGATATAATCGATGGGCACTTAAAACATAATAACTTTGCGAGGTCTACATAGCATATCTACCTACTGCAGTTTTCAGAATTTACTCAATCACACTCACATCGTCTTCGACAGTTTTCGGAAAATACCTACTTACAAATAATAAAAACTGCACAGGTCAATCCTCCGCGCCTCGGAAAGCACGTTAAGCCGTTGAACCCGGCTGTCATTCGTGGATCTTTGACAGTTGTTACGGGTCGTCAGAAGCCCGAAAGTCTGACAACCTTATCTCCGAAACTACTGAGCATAAAATTTTGAAAAAATTCTGAAAATATACCTGTAGATTACAGGAAAACTTATAAAAAGTCTATGGTCTTAAAATAACATGGTAAATCTCTCAGTATTGTGCGTCCAAACTTACATTAGCGGTTGGAATGTATGGGAGAACATGTTTTTCAACTAAAATGTTAAGTTTGTTCTTGGGATAAATTCATCCCAACTACGGAACCCTTCATTGTGCGTGGTCCGACACGCACTGGGCCGGTTTTTTTTTTGTTATAAGTATATACTTTCTTATGGATTTAGTAAAAATCTGTTATTTGAAATTACAAACGGACACTTCAAATTTTATTTCAATTAAATTCAAAAATTTTTATTGCAATCCATAATATATAAACGTGGTGAGTAGGTACTATTTTAGAAACAATTATGGACCCTGTCGGGCACAGCAAATTTTAACTAAGTAGGAGAGAGAAAGAGCGCTTCTATGGTTTTACTTAATACTACAGATTTAAAATATTTAAACAGACACATTTTACTACAGATTTCAATTATTTGTATTAGATAGAACTCTCCCCTTGAATTTAGCAAGGTTGAATATGGGAGTCAAAATACCGGCCACACCTCCAGAAATGCTTACATTTCAATTGAAAAGCAAAAAAAAAAACAAAACAAGACTTACAGTTCCGGGAAGGACAAATGTCCCGGGACCAGTGGAAAAATTAATCAAAAGAATAATTTTGGAAGACGAAAAATAATACTGCTTCAGTCAGTAACCTAAATACAAGTAAAATAATAAAGTTGAACTACAAATTTTCTGTACTACCTTTGTTGTTTAGGTAGGTATAAATAAAGCCTAACTAAAACGTCAACATTAACTAAACAAGACAGTTTAATGCCCCCAACTTTGTAACTAATACTAAGCCACAATCTACCCTGGGACCTTTATTACGCATATTAACGTCGTCAAGTAAGCGATATTACGCTAATAAAACCCCTGTATATTTGTCCAAGACGCGAACAATGTAGTTCGCCTGTTGCTTTCATGGGAGACGAGAAATCAATGTCAAAACACACACACATACCCGCCTGTTGCACGGAACCCTGTAAATACAGGGGACAATACAAAAACATGGATACGACACGCACACAAATGAAAACTCGAGGAAATCGAACGCACACATACATTTTCAGGGTCTGGTTCACACACACATAGTAACAAAATACAGGGGAAGCTGCAGCTAGGTCGCGAATGACGTCAGCGCCCGCAAGGTCAATATCACTATTTTGTGCTCTTCTATCGCGTTGGAAGTTGTTTGTTTTATCTCTCTCGCACAGTGGGCTCGCCATCCCGTCTGGGCCGCGGGCTGCACGCGCTCGGGGGTCGCTTGTGTGCGAAAAGCCTTTTAGTTGGAGGCGCCCCTTTATACTTTTACGCTTCTGAAAAGGCATAGTAATTTACTGACTTCCTACCAGTTTTGCTTTAGTTAAAGCGAGCTTTCGAGTTAATTTTCGATGCTTTGTTTGATATAATGTTACCTGAATTATGTTCGTGCCTCTGCCTTGTTCTGAAAAATTGGCACACAGGCCACGTAACCGTAGTATACCTACTCACGTTTGAATGGCGTTCGTGGGTAATGGTTTTATCGATTTATGAGACCTGTAAATATTGTTTTAACGAACAGTACGGTAGAGCTTCGTTTTTTACACTTGGAAGATATAATACACATATGTCACTCAGCTATATTTTGAAGTATCTACCACTACATCATCAATTTTATTGAACCTGATTAAAATAAACACAACAAAAGAGACAATACAAATAAGTGTCTTTCAACTCCAATTTGAGAGTTTTCTTTTTCCAATTTGAATTTGAATGCATTCTACATATTACAACAGTTTATTTAGCATTCTAAATTTAAAATTTTTGAAACGAAAGTAATTCGAAAATAAATAGTTGCCAGCACTATTAAGGTACATTCAATAACAAAATATAATTTAGGTACATTTACATCGCATACAACATCATATCGATTTACAAAACGTGCAGTCTTTGCCTGTACAGTCGTGTACAGTCGTTTAAATATGAATCGAGCTAACGACACTGATTTAAATGTCCATAAAAAGTCCGCATAAATGCTTGGACATGTAATTTTGTAGAGGATTCCGGGTTGCATTCAAGACTTGATACTTGACTTGATAGGATCGGATTGCATTAGGATAGGGCTGTCACACTGCTCTTGCCTCTTGACCATTAACTTTAATCGTTGTTTTGTCTCTTAGTGGCCTTTTACAACCCACAAGGAAAGGTGGCCAAGTTGCCTAACTTGACTTACACCATTAGTGGATTTTTACGACATCCACGGATGGATGTGGTTCTCTAGGCTCACTAGCATGTATGCTGATGTTTGCGATGACACAGTTTAACCCCGTGTTTATAACCAAATTTATAAAATATGTATTTTACATGTTGCGTCAATTAGTTACGTTTATCGTTTACACCTAAAACAAGTTATAAAGACTAGTTGTATACAAAACTTGTCAAGAATGGAACAAAATAGTTAACAACACATGTCTGAAACAACGTCAATACATATCTGATATATCCTAACTAATATTATAAATGCGTAAGTGAGTTTGTTTGTTTGTTACCTTTTCACGCCTAAACCACTGAACCGATCATCCTGAAATATTGCATATACTTTGTCACGTGTACGGAAACGGACATAGGGTACATTACATTCCGAAGAAAAGTACTCTTCCCGAGAAAAACAACAATAAGGTTCTTATGATAATAGATGGCGCCACGTGTCTTTCGAATCTTGATTGAATTATATTATATAGAACTATGACCTGGATTAGGACATAGGATACTTTTGATCTCGGTAGTGCGTTCCCGTAGGATAATTTCCGACAACAACGCGGGCGAAGCAGCGGGCAAAAGCTAGTATTTTATACACGACATGTTCATGACAATATTAAAGATGTTTAAGAACAATTATCACAACTTGTACATATATGGTGACTGATAATTAGTGACCGATACTTAAACACATGATTGTACCTAAATCAAAACGTAAATGTAAAAAAACAACTTTTACTATGGAACCAAACTGAATTCGCGAAAAAAAAATCAGCTGTCCCTTATATTCATGTTCGCATAAATCGTCCAAATGTAGGGAGCAGCAAATTTTTATCGCGATTTCAGGTTTGATCGAGGAGCTTGTGGCTATGTAATAACAGCCGCTCGGGTCGATCCATCAGGTTAAGCTACGCTTGCCGGGGTTGGTCTGTGGATGGGTGACCATCTTTTCATACCGAGACTCCTCCGTGCCTCGGAAAGCACGGTAAGCCGTTGGTCCCGGCTGTCATTTGAGGATCTTTGACAGTCGTTACGGGTCGTCAGAAGCCCGAAAGTCTGACAATCAGTCTTACCAAGGGGTATCGTATTACCCAGTAACTGGGTTGTGGAGGTTAGATAGGTAGTCGCTCCATGTAAAATACTGGTATTCAGCTGCATCCGGTTAGACTGGAAGCCGACCCCAACATGGTTGGCAAAAGGCTAGGCAGATTGATTGATTCAGGTTTGATCCCGAAATAAAAGTTGTTTGTTATCATGAGTAAAATCATGTGTTTAAGTATCGGTCACTAATTACCAGTCACCCTATATGTATATGTATGGGTGTAAACGCGGGGTGGGATGGTGCACACAAACCTATATGGCATATTATTTTGTTTATAATTACTCCAGAAAAACAAAATAACTTCAACAAAATTGATGGAATACCGCCTAAGGGTCCGTAGACACGCACTACAACCACACCACATCACCGTGACAAAATGTGGGCAAGCAGTGAGTACGCGTGAAAAGTTTCGCGGCAATTTCTTGCAGTCGGGATGTGGTTGCGTTGTCGCTAGTAGTTGCGATTTGGTTACGTTATGGCTAGTGTTTGCACAGACAGACATATCGTTGTATATGTAAGTTGCGTTGTGGCAGCGACGTGGCAGTGATGTGGTCGATACGGGTGATTTTGAAGGTCAAATGTGGTCCGTGTGAATAAACTGTTAATTTTCATACAAAATAGCGCCGTGCGCGTTTTGTCGTTGTGGTGTGATCAGGCCCATTTACGAATAATCAATAAGCGGAATATTTCAAATAACTGAACAAAATCTCTGTAATTTTCGTTATAGGTCCAATCATTGCGAATATTTTTATTTTGTTTGCGGTGTGAAATCCCAATCTAAACTGGATGAGTTTTTATTTTGATGATAGTATAATTACTAGAGATTCTCGTTAAAACAAGTTTATGCTAACCAATAACTATATCGGCAACAAAGATGTAATTATTTTAATTTCTACAATAAAGTGTACCTAATTTCTTTTTGTTTATGTTTAAGAGGGCTGTCGCATTTTGTTATCTCTCTCGCTCACACGGGAACTCAAGAATGTTAAATGCAAAGATGCTTTTTATGAAAAATGTAATCAATGTCGGCGAACTATTAAATCATATTAATATAAAAGGTAATTATTAAAAAATATGTGTTATCTAATAAAATCAGCTTAATAAGTATTATGATTTATTTTGGAGATGAGTTAAAGAAATGCCACAATAAAAAATTGTTTTTAATAATTACCTATTAAATTAATATTATTTATTAGTTCCCACATTGATTACATTTTTCAAAAAAACTTATTTTCATTTAACATTCTTAAAAAGCTAATAATAAATAACACAACATATCTACTTTCTGACAAATTTGGTCAAGGGTTTTGTAGTTTATTTAATCAGTGTTCACAACAATATGTAATTAATAATTGTTTACCCAGTTGATTGCTTTGTCAATTTAATTTTACTAATTAATTGGCTAATACTGGCAGTATTAGCCTGTAAAATTAAATTGACAAAAATTAACCCCAGTTCCACTATTATATTTAACTATACGTATAAGAAAAAAGGACATAATTGAATGTGTCCATTTGATGTTACATCTCAATGAGACCAATAATAATTGTACATTTATTTTCTGTGCCTTACCTTATTCGCAATTTTATTTTATTTTATTTTTATTTTATTTATTTGGAAGAACCAACGATTACACATTATGTATTACAAATAAATAGAAACATAAGGAGTTATACAAATGTGCAACCAACAACGTTCTCCACAGATACACTAAAAGACAAAAGACAATATTGATAAAGAAAATTTAGGTGCAAGACATAAAATACATATAAATTAATATCTGTCTAATGAGCAAAATAGGCACATTTATAATTTAAATATGTTAATTTATAATAGGACTTGTCATCACAGTGATGCTATTTTATGTTTCGATTGTAATTAATTTATTACTGATTACAAACTGACAAATAACACAATGTATTTGCCACCTAGTTCTAGGAGACTAGCTTCCCTATACATAAAAAGCCGCTTAAAATAGAATGTAGGCCCTATACAGCTAGTCGTTGCAACAAGTTTAAAAATAATATAGCTCAAAGAATTAGACCATCTATAGCAGAACACAATAATCCTTATGAAATCTATGGAGCCCTTTTTGATGTTGTGCAAAAAGATTACCAATCTACTTTCAAGAACAAAACCATTAACATTATTGGCACCTCCGCTGGCTTTAACCAATGGGCTACTCCAGGTATTTATAAAAGAAGAGCGAGACTATACGAGTTATATGGTTTGAAAAAGTACAGGTTTGATACTCCTTTCCTAGATACGTCAAAAATTATTTAAAAAATATTCGTGTTTTTGCTAAATCAAAATTTTTAAGCGATACAATTAAAAAATCCAATAATATAGTAAAAATCACTTGGAAAATTATTAACAATGAGACGGGCAAGTCGGTTAAACAAGAAAAAACAACTTGAAGTTATGGTCGACAACAAATTAGTTAATAAGGCAACTGACGTAGCTGAGGCATTTAATGAGTTTTTTTCCAACATACCTATAACTACGACTCGCGCCTTAAATTCATCCCCGTCTAAAGCTGAAAATTTTTGCGTAGTAGTGTACCCAAATGTGGTAGTTTATTCAGCTTCGAACATGTAACACCTCGTGATGTAGTTAACATTTTTAACACACTGAAGTCTAAAAACACCGGTGATCACTGGGGCATCTCCATTAAACTATTAAGTAATATAATAGACATCGTAGCCCCCTGTTACTATTAATAAATGTGTTGATGTAGGAACTTTTCCTGACCTCATGAAAAGTAGTAAAGTCATACCATTATTTAAATAAGGTAATGAAAATGACGTTGGCAATTTTAGACCTATTTCTATCTTACCTGCATTTAGTTAAATATTTAAAAAGTTAATACTCAAGCAGTTGTTAAGACATTTTAATTTAATTGGCCTCCTTAATTATGAACAATATAGCTTTACTAAAGGTCGTTCGACTACAGATGCGGGTGTTGCTCTGCTGAAACACATTTAACGCATGGGAGAATTCTAAAATGCTATTGGAGTTTTCTGTGATCCCTCCAAAGCCTTTGATTGCGTGCACAATGGCATGCTTTTGCGTGAACTACATCATTACTGTGTCGAAAATGAAGCTCTTAAATTAATAAATTCATATTTATATAATAGGTTTCAATGTGTAGACGTTAATGGTGTGAAATCTTCCGGGTTACCAGTTCAGTTAGGTATACCTCAAGGCTCAAGACTGGGCTCTATCTTAATCTTAATGTATATTAATGACTTACCATTCTATTTAAAGGGTAGCTGTAACGCTGTACCACAGTAAATATACAGTAAAACATCTTCATACAAACGTGCCGCTCTCGGTTTGAATGTGTGCGTGCGCGCCGCGCGCCATGTCGGCACGCGATTTCACGCACACGCTAGCATAATATATGGGGGAATAAGGTGGCGGCAGTGCGGGCTGTGCAGCGCGACTGTGAGCACGCGCGTACGCTACATGACCGCTTGCGTTCGTCAACTCTCGCCGGCGCGGGCGGCGGACACTTGTCGTAAATTACGAGTATCATGACTTCAAAAAGGGGAAAAAAATATTGTAGTGTTTTCGGGTGCCTCAATAATGATTTCGCAAACCCGGACTTATCATTCTTCATACTTCCTACTCAACCAGAAATGTAAGTACCTACTTATACTTAAATATTATTAGAAAATATGGTATTGTATTGTTTATTTCACAGTTTATTTGCTTTATTAAGAGCGTAGCCGAGTCGCATTTTTCTGAATACTATGTTTAGAGCTAAAGTTTATTTTAAGAAGTCTAGTTTTACTATAAAATAGAGGATTGAGTACGAAACATCGTTTTGGTAAACATATTTTTCGCGTAGGTATAGTTGTAATAAGGACAATTTCACAATAATTAATATTGCAAATTAATTACTTTTGAAATTATTATTTTTTCTATTGTCTGATGTGTCCAAATATGGTTCCGGTAGTCTGACGATCGACTTATATACTTGTGTGTACATCGCATTTTTTTGGCCGGCGTTCGGGTCGGCCACTTGACACTTGTTTTTGTTTCGCTTATCGTATGAAAAAAATGTGTTAAGAGGTCTGTTCTTTTTGTTTATTATTGTAAGGTGATGTGTATTATACTAAATGCAACAGTTATTTTTATATGGTTTCATTTTGTAAATATAACGACTTTTGTATACAAAACTGGGAAACCTCGGAAATAGTCCATCACGCTACCTTCAAGTTCAAAGGAGAATGAGCAACTTACTATGGCACTTGGTTGCGCAACTTTACATAAGAAGGAGAATTTACTTTACATTAACAAATAATAATAAAGCGTTCCGGACGTGCAGAAACAGGAGAAAAATTTTCTCGGTATCAAATTTGTAACTTAGTATAATAAATGTTATGTGAATAAAAGCTTTTTATTTTTACTAAATTTATAAATTGGTAAAATATTCAATCATAATATGCTTTTTATTTTATAAATTTAGATCAAGTGCTGCTTGTTCGAAAATATTAACTAAAAGTAAAAGTGACAACCCTGGGTATCAACGCAAGAGTAGGCTAATAACTCGGCGGGCGGCCTTAGATAACCTACTGTATATTTATCTACTGTGGCTGTACTGTTTCAGATGACATCTCTCTTATTTTTAAAGTAGACAGGAATAGACAAAATTTTGACGACGTAAACAGTGCACTCTCTATGGGTACGGATTGGTTTACGACAAAGAGACGCCGGTTAGAACGGACGTGCCACGCACGCACTAAGTGATTGATTTATGTGTTTTATTCTAAACCATCTGTGTCCAAACATGGGACATAACAGTAATCTCTTTGATTTTGCATGTTCCTAAATGCATAGAAAATGTAATCAATGTACGAGTAGCTACCAAAATTGATTATAAGACTGATTGAGTTATAAGAATAAAAAATAAATAGTTCTAGTACCAGAGGTGTACATTTTTACTACCCTACATCAGTAAATCTATAAATTACCTAAAACTACAAATTATAATGCTCGACACGTTATAAATTATCAATTAATTGAAGATCAAACGAACTTACCAAGTAAAGTGCGAGCAGCTTCATTCGACGCGATTTACGATGGTGAAGTAGCGCCATCTACCTTAGGCCTTCCACGATGGTTTAAAGTCTGTGTTTTTTTTTTCTGTCATTTCACCCTACTACTACGCACTGCAGGCTATCGGAGCGCATAAACCTCATTTTGTTTAAAGGTTTAATATTTGTTATTTAGAATCGTTAGAACCATATCGGGACCCCATCCCGATATGGTTCTAACGATTCTAAAATATTTTTACTGAGCAAACGACAGATGCGTTGGCGACGAAACTGCTGACGTGGAATTTAACGACGATATATAGATGGCGGGCTCCGTGACACATGTTTATGTTAGATGCATCGGCTGATGTTCTAGTTACCGCCACACTGTTACGCAACTCGCTTATTTCTTTGCGTGATTCGGCGACCAAGTTTTGGGATGCATTTAATTTCGCTAGAACATCCAAAAAAATCGTAAAATCTCTGTGTACATTTGGTCATAGAAATAAAAAAGATCATGAAATCTTACATTTATTTTATTTTATCATCAATTCTAATATGAAACATGAAAGAAAATTATTACCTAGCAAGACATAGATACAAACAATAAATACAACCAAACAAAACGACAATAAATTTTGAGGCGGCGCCAAACAAACTATTAACGAAGATCTATCAAGCTATTACACCATTTTATACTATTTATTTGATTTGATTGTTTTGCGCCGACTCAAAATTTGTAACTTAAATTAATTTGGGAGTTTAGTTAGACTAAAAGGTTTTTTTTTTATTTTTCACTTTTCAGTTTTTTTGTCGGTTTGTTTTTGTAAAAAAGTTTTTTATTTTTCGCTTTTCAGTTACCTTTTTGAAAGTTTTTAGGTGGTGGTACCAAACACCACACAAATTCGAATACCACTACCTGCAAAGTACATAGATTAGAAAGAACATCATCCACATAACATATACTAAGTGGGAAAAATACGTATTATTGAAGCTAACTCAAAAACTACCCAAGCAAAGTTAATATCAGGTTGGCGGAAAAATATGCACAAGAAACTACAAGAAATTGTAAATTACTAGAATTTTCCGGAATATTCAGTATTGATCTGGGTTACGTAAGAATATTATGGAAGGCTCTCGAATCTATCACATCAAGGGTATATAAAGGCGCGCTAGTGAGGATTTGGTTAGTTTGTGAAAATGATTAGTGAACATCAACTTCGAACGATCATCTTTTACAAGAGGCGTCAGGGACACAAAGTGAGTGTGGCTACCGCTAACATCAGCAAAGCGTTCGGTGAAGGTCGTATCGCGATGGAAGATAAGGCGCTGAATTGCTCGCTTTGCATCGGCAGATATAACTCTTGAAGATCACGAGCGATCTGGGCGACCATCCACCTTTGACGATGAGGAATTACTCCGCTGTTTAAAGGCTGATCCAGAAATAAATACGCGTGATTAGGCAGAGACTCTTGGCATTCGACCGTCGAGGCTCATTTACACAAACTCGGCTATTGAAAGAAAAGAATCACTTCTTTTTCAGCCACATCGGAAAGAGTTTCTTGAAGATCTGGTAACCGGGATGAGAGCTGGATTCTCTATAATAACAACACACGGCACGCCATCTGGCTTCCTTACGACGCAGAGCCACCAACGCAGCCAAAGCCAAACCGTCACTCACGCAGGCATCTTCTCTCCGTTTGGTGGGATGCGAAGGGCCCACTCTATTAAGAGCTTCTCCCTGCGAGAAGGACGATTACTACTTCCATTTATACTGAAGAGCTTCAAAAAATTGACTGACGCAATAAGAGAATAACGAGCGAGACGTGTAAATGTTCACTTACTCCATGATAATGCGCGACCTCATGTCGCCTCGGAGACTCGACAAAAAATCGTAGAGCTTGGATGGAACCTGGTTGCCCACCCACCGTACTCACCGGATCTCGCACCATCCGACTATCACTTGTTCCGACCACTAAAGCTTTATTTGCGTGAGAAAATTTTTCAAAACTACGAAGACCTCAAAATGGCAGTGGACAATTTCTTTTCTGCACAGTTATTTGGGGATTACATTACTGATTAATTATTGTAAATAACAAAGTTTTCCAGCTTTCTGATACTAAGAGTCTCTGAGCTAAGTCACGGACAGACTGACAGACAGACAGACGCACATGGCGTAACTATAAGGGTTTGGAACTGCGGAACCCTAAAAATTTAATGTTTCTTTTGAGTAAAACTTGGTGGCATCAATAGGGTACTTCGCGTCCAGGGCCCGCTACAACTTTCCACCGATAAGCGGTGGTAATGTAAGTGTCGGCCAACTAAGATTTGCATTATCCCTAAACAAGAAAGGCTCAGGCCCTCAGGTGTTTCAGCAACGACAGGATCACAGATCGCCAAAGAATAGGGCGAGGAGTCATCGTAAGTTGCATCCGAATTCAAGAGTGATTGTTGGTATCAGATATCCCAATTTCAGATTTTGGGTCATACTCAAAAACGGGACGTCCTAGGAAAAAAAATCCGTAACCCCCTTGTGTAACACTACTATGGGTGCAAGGAGATGTGTGCAAGGAGCACGATCTACGGATGACCTTGGATTGACCCTAAATTAACCTTGACCGTGACTGACAAAATTTTAGCCCTATAAATTGCATGAGGCTGTGTTAACATACGCTTCTGAATGTTCAGACGGTGACTGGCTTTTGCAAGATGCTATTTTCTCGGATATACGATACCTATACAGTGTGAAATTTGAAGCGGGCCCTGGGGAACAATATTTAGGGTCCTTCCAATATTTAGGCTACCTTAAATATTGTTTTTGCAACGTTGAGGGAATCGAATCAACACAACTGCGAAAAAAAAAAAACCTGTATTTTATGGCACCAATCGATCAGGGTCAATTAGAGAGATTTGAACCTAAAGGTTGACCCTTTCGAGTGTTGTCATAAAAAAAATATAGAATATTTGATTTTTGCATTTGAGTTGGAACTTTAAATCAGTGAATGTAGTTTTACTTACTTTAAAAAAATCGAACGTTTCCGTTGTGTGTGACCAGGACCCGTTTCAACCTTTCACCCAGTCTTATTAATAGCTGGTATAATCGCCACACTCGCAGACGTCGATTATTAATTGACATTTACTGTTATTTACGGTTGGTGTCGCATCGTGGCAAGCGTCGAGAAACCAAAAATTTTAGATACTAAAATCTTAATCATTGTAATAGCTTATAGTTGTGATCAGTACAGTCGACCGGCGTGTTCTAGAACAAAACGTCGAAGACATGTGATATACACCACCAACCTGCACCCGGCTCCCGTGGTAGATTAGAGCCCACTACCTCTTGCAGAGAGGAGGCCTGTGTCCCAGCAGTATAAACATTATAGGCTGATTTTGCTTATACAGTCGACCGCACGTCAGGTAACACGTTGACGTTGGGCTGGCCTAGCGTAGTACGGTTTCTTGGCCAGCTTATACTCATTTTGTTACCACTGACGCGCGGCCTACTATACATATATAAAGGTATGACGAACAAGGTGTAAAGTTGACTCATCCTCCATAGAAAAGACTGAACCAGACTGGTGTTGTGTCTGGTGGGCTTCTGTCCGACGATTGATGTCGGGAAGATGTATATAATTATGCTATTTGCGCGGGAAACTTTGCTTGCGCGATGCAGGATTTTGTGTGACGTCAGTGTGATGAGTAGTTCACACGTGGCGATGTAGATGCCGCACATACATGATAACAACTAAGAGCTGTGCAAAATATCCCTGGATCTCTATTTGTTAGAACGAATAAAAATAAAAGTCATGTGTCGCCTATTTGCAGGCTTCCAAATATTTCAATTTATTAGAAACAAAGAATAGTGCACATTTATTTTATCAATAAATTAATCGTACAAGACAAAATATTTGCATAAATATTAAACGATGAAATTATATAAACTGCTGCACAGCATTCACACGCTCTTTAGAAAGGTGAAGAAAGACATCGAAGTTTTCAAGATCTGTAAAAAAATAAATGCAATGAAATAAATAACTTATTAGTTTTATAGCGGACCCATTTGTAATACCATTTGGCGTCAATAGATGTCGATATGTGTATGTATATTACGTAATGAAAAATTCTTCTTGAAAACTTAAATTCAAATATCTTTTGATAGATTGAAGCGAGTGCGATGAGACAAAAACTGAATATAACTCCTTACACACAATTTTTGAGTATAACAGTTAACCATATTTATTTCATACTTTTTACGTGATACTTGATCAATTTAATCGTCACATTTAAAATGACAAACAGACGAATATCCAAAAATGTTATAAATGACAAACAGACAAAAATCCAAAAATGGTAGAAATGGCATCTGTTCATTTTTTAACAACCCAACAATTTTTTTGAAAACATT
The DNA here is from genome assembly GCA_948252095.1 of Dicycla oo. Lineage (NCBI taxonomy): Eukaryota > Metazoa > Arthropoda > Insecta > Lepidoptera > Noctuidae > Dicycla > Dicycla oo. The sequence continues at coordinate 23,496,903 of OX411716.1, forward strand.
TTCAATGTACAGAAACTACTCGTCTACAGATATATTATATTCACATATTAGGTTGGGGAAAAAGGGGTGCGTGGACAGGAAACCTCCCCGAGTGCCCGGGGGCTGGAGTTCCTTTACGGATACGTCCGGGGGGAAGGCCAGTCTCCGGGACGGTGCACCCTGGGGTGCGGGCAATGGTTCCCCTTAGGCACGTGTGCCTAAGGGGTTTTGTTGCCGGTATGCCAATATCCTGTCGGAGGTACGCTCCAACGTGTGTCCCTCTGTTCTAAGCAGAGACGCACAGCGGCGGAGTAAGAGCGGGCTCGGTGTGCACTAACCCTGCCGCCGGGCAGGCAGGAGGAAGTCATTTCCTTCTGCCACCGTTAGTATCGTAGCCCCGAAGATTGTTCAAGGTCATGTCTCTGACTTTTGACGGGAGTCGAGGGTCTTGGCTTAACCGCCCGGACCGCGAGGAAGAAAACCTCTATAAAAAATTACCCCAAACCTTCAAGCGGCGGCGCACCGTGAGGGAGGTTGGTAGCTTGATTAATGGGTAGCTAAATTAATCACTAGTGCGAACCACAGTTTTGAGCCAGTTATAAAGTTTTTTACTCGTGGGAACAAATATGGGACCAAAAATAACTAGACGAGAAGAGGAGAGGGAGAGGAGTGATGCGGGGTCGGAGTCCGACGCCGCATCGGGAGTGAAGGGCACGAAGGGCACTTTTAAGAGCCCGGAGTGCGTAGTGGTGGGGGCCGCTGAAAGGAAAAATGCTTTCCTGAAGCGGAACCTAAATCCGGGAGATGCCCAGGAGTCTTCCTCGGACGGCGGACTTAAATCGGCTCCGAAATATGCTCGCCGGGGCCTAGCCCGGAAGAGCAAGAGCCGGGTAAACGCCGCACAGGAGGACGGCTCAGCCGGGTCGGCCGAGGGGAGCGCCGTGGAGGCGTCTGACGATGAGTCGGACGCCGCTGGTGGCTCCAATTCGGAGCGGGCCAGGTTTGAGGAGGTCGTGGCCGCTGCATTCAAGGGTGTGGCCCTGAAGAAGAAGCAGTCTTCTAAAGACAAGGCCTTACCCGCAGCCAAGGCCTCCATTATGGCGGCAGCGGAGGCTCTACTTCAAGGGCCTCCGTCGGACGGAATGTCCGAAATGCGGGCGGAGGTCGCCCGCTTGACAGCCGCCATGGAGCTTCTCCGAAAGGAGAATGAGGAGCTCCGAGCAGACCTGGCCAGGCTCCGCGGAGCCGGCGCTCAGGAGGGGGTGCAGGAGGGGGTGCAGCAGGGGCAAGGCGGCCTCGGGCCTGCAGAGGACCGAGTTCTGGCCTTGGTGCGGAAGGAGCTGGCAGCCCTTAATAACCGGTTCTCGGTCCTTGAGGGAATCGTCCTGCGGCCCCCGCTAGGCCGACCGGCGGCCTCGGGCCAGCCAAAGGCGGCTTCGTATGCCGCCATGGCTGCCACGGCCAAACCAGGGTCGGCAGGGCAGGCGAAGGGCGGGGCCGTGGCTGCGAAGGCGCCTGCGAAGGCGCCCACGAAGGCGGCCGCGAAGGCGCCTGAGAGGGCCCCAGCTGTGGCGGTGACGACGCGGCTGCCCCCACCTCCCAAATCTCCTCCGGCTGACGCCGAATGGCAGGTAGCTGGGGAGAAGAGGAAGGAGGGCAAGGCGGCAAGGTCGGCCAAGCGGAGGGAGAGGCGGCGGCGGCGCAAAGAGCGAAGCGTCGCGGCGAGGTTACGTGCCCCAAAGTCCGCAGCTGTAGTGATCACACTACAGCCGGAAGCGGAGAAGAAGGGCGTGTCCTACCGCGACGTGCTCGCCAAGGCGAGGGCGGCGGTGAACCTGGAGGAGATCGGTGTGACCAATGGCATGCGGGTAAGGGTCACTGCGACTGGGGCTCGGATGCTCGAGATCCCCGGTGCGGCCAGTGGCCCGACCGCTGACGCTCTGGCCGAAAGGCTCAGGGCGTCCTTAAATGCGGACGAGGCCCGAGTGTCCAGACCCGCCAAGTGCGCTGACTTGCGCATCCTGGGTCTGGACGACTCCGTGACGGAGCGAGAGGTGGTGGCCGCCGTGGTCAAGACTGGGGGGTGTGCCTTCGAACAGGTGAAGGTAGGCACCATCCGTCCTGACTTCACGGGGATGCGAGCCGTTACGGTGAGCTGCCCCGTATCGGCGGCCCACAAAATAGTTGGGGAGGGCCGAAGGTTCCAGGTGGGCTGGGATTCCACGCGGGTGAAACTGCTGGAACCCAGACCTCTGAGGTGCTTCCGTTGCCAAGTGGGCAACCACGTGGGAGCAAAATGCATCTCGGATGTGGATCGCAGCAGTCATTGCTTCCGTTGTGGTCAGCCCGGTCACAAGGCCGGCTCGTGCAATGCCACGCCGCACTGCTATCTATGTGCGGCAGCTGGCAAGCCGGCCGATCACCGGGCTGGAAGCAAGGGCTGTGGTCCACCCACCAAAGCCCGGGGCAGGGGCAAGCCCTCCGCCTCCGCTACCGCCGTCACGACCGCAGCCGCCGCCACAGCCGCCGTCGCTGCCGCCTCCACTGCCGTCGCCGCCGTACTCACTGCGGCAGGGCCCTCACAGGAGGCTCAAGGGGGGGCTAATATGGAGTGCCAGTAATGGCCCCATTACGCCTCCTCCAGGCGAACATCAACCACTGCGCCGCCGCTCAGGATCTGTTGCTCCAGAGCATGGCGCAGTGGTCGATTAACATCGCCGTGGTCGCTGAGCCGTACTTTGTCCCGCCCAGTGATCACTGGGTGGAGGACCTGAGCGGCTCAGTGACCCTTATTTCGTCGGCCGCCGCCGGTACCCTGTCCCTCGAAGCCGTCAAGAGGGGACAGGGTTGCGTTGCAGCACGGTTCGGGGGGATTGTCGTGGTAGGGGTATACTTCTCCCCGAACCGAACTCTCGCCGAGTTCCACAACTCCCTTGCGGAATTGAAAAACGTCGTCGTCGGGTTTCGTTCCCTTCCCGTGCTCGTCCTCGGGGACTTCAACGCCAAGAATGTGGCTTGGGGTTCCCGGTATACGGACACACGGGGCAGGATGGTGGAGGACTGGGCTCTGGAGACAGGCCTGGTCATCCTAAACCGGGGTTCTGTCCCCACGTGTGCGGATGCGGGGCGAATCAGTGGTGGACATTTCGTTCGCCAGCCCCGCTCTATTGCCACATGTTGTTGACTGGCGCGTCATAGAGGGGGTGGAGACCTATTCCGACCACCGGTACATCCGGTTTGATGTCTCCGCCCAGACCTCGAGCGCGCCGGTCCGACAGGCCCCGAGTGGTCCGCGGTGGGCGCTGAAGAAGCTGGACCGGGAGCTCCTCCTGGAAGCCTCGATCGTGCAGGCCTGGGTGTCACCACCGGACAGGCCTGCCGACATCAACGACGAGGCGGAGTGGTTCCGGGAGGCCATGTCCGAAATATGTGACGTGGCAATGCCCCGGGTCCAGCCCGGTCGCGCCTGGCGCCAGGTGTATTGGTGGTCGCCGGAGCTAACGGCTCTGCGCGAGGCGTGCGTTGCTGCGCGGCACCGGTACACCAGGCACCGCAGGCTCCGTATCCGCCCTCCGGATACGGAAGCCATTCAGGCGGAGCTGTACGAGGGGTACAGAGAAGCGAAGACCGCCCTCCGAGCGGCGATCTTGCGGGCCAGGGATCTGGCTCGCGAGGAGTCGCTGGAGACTCTAAACAGGGACCCATGGGGACGCCCTTATAAAATGGTACGGAATAAACTCCGTCCATGGGCGCCCCCGCTGACGCAGAGTCTCCGGCCCCAGCTTGTGGAGGACGTGGTGAGCGCTCTGTTCCCTTCGCGAGGGGAACATACTCCCCCGCCCATGGCTCCGCTTCCTGCGGTGCCCGTTGCGGACCACATCACCGACGACGACGACGATGCTCCGGAAGTGACCGAGGTAGAGTTGAGAGCGGCGGTACGTAGGCTGAGTGCCAAAAATGCCGCCCCAGGACCCGACGGCTTACCTGGAAGAGCCTGGGTTCAGGCCTTTGGGGCTCTCGGGCCTCGACTAGGGGGGTTCCTAAGCGCATGCTTGGAGAGGGGCCAGTTCCCACTTCGTTGGAAGACGGGGAAACTGGTCCTCATTAAGAAGCCGGGGCGCCCTGCGGACTCTCCGTCCGCTTACCGACCCATCGTGCTGCTCGACGAGGTGGGCAAGCTCTTTGAAAGAGTTATTGCAGACCGCCTCGTCGGGTGGCTGGTGCAGGAGGGGCCGGATTTGGCGGAGAGCCAGTTTGGTTTCCGCAGGGGGCGCTCTACGGTGGACGCCATCATGCGCGTGCGAGCCCTCACGACGGGGGATGCTGTTGCCCGGGGTGGGGTCGTCTTGGCGGTGTCTCTAGACATCGCCAACGCCTTCAATACCCTGCCATGGAGTTGCATCAGGGAGGCACTCCGGTATCACCGGATGCCGACCTACCTCTGTCGAGTGGTTGAGGCCTATTTGACGGATAGGGCCGTCATCTACCCCGGTCATCAGGGAGAGTGGAACCGGCGAGAGATGTCGTGCGGTGTCCCACAGGGATCGGTCCTGGGGCCGCATTTGTGGGACATCGGGTACGACTGGGTGCTGCGCGCCGACCTCCCTAGCGGCGTCAGCGTGGTATGTTACGCTGACGACACGCTGGTCCTGGCGCAGGGGAGGTCGCACCAGGCGGCGGCTGAATTAGCGACACGCGGGGTTGCGATAGTCGTTGAGAGGATCCGGCAGTTGGGACTCGTGGTGGCCCTGCACAAGTCCGAGGCCATGTGTTTTCATGGTCCTCGGAATGCGCCACCGTCGGGTTCCCAAATAACGGTAGGAGGGGTTCGCATCGGAGTCGAGTCGACGATGAAGTACCTGGGACTCGTCCTCGACAGCCGGTGGAACTTCGTGGAGCATTTCCGACGTTTGGCTCCCAGACTGGAGCGGGCTGGGGCTGCCTTGAAGCGGCTCCTGCCCAATCTAGGTGGTCCAAACGCCTCCTGCCGGAGGCTTTACGCGGGGGTCGTGCGGTCCATGGCCCTTTACGGGGCACCGGTGTGGGCGCGTTCCCTGAGGCTGCGGCCAGTCCGCCGGTTGAACGCGTCCCAGAGGGTCATGGCCATTCGGCTAGTCCGGGGTTACCGCACGGTCTCCGGTAAGGCGGCGAGCCTCCTTGCCGGATTGCCGCCGTGGGATCTGGAGGCGAAAGTCCTCGCGCACGTGTGGGAGTGGCGCGAGGAGGCGAAACGCCGGGGCGTAACTCCGCTGCCGCGAGAAATCACGGTACAGCGGACAGAGCTACGGCGGGATCTCATGGCGACATGGAGAGTGCGACTGTCGCAGCCCAGCGCTGGGCACGCCACAATTGCGGCGATAAGTCCCCTCTTTGAGGAGTGGTTAGAGAGGCGCCACGGCGTCCTCACCTTCCGCCTGACGCAGGTCCTCACCGGACACGGTTGTTTCGGGAGGTTCCTGTTTCGCATAAGGCGGGAGGAAACGCCCGGGTGTCACCATTGTGTGGATCGCCCAGAGGACACGGTGGAGCATACAGTGGAGGTCTGCCCGGCTTGGGCAGAGCACCGCCGTGTTCTCACGGAGGCGATCGGCGGCGGCGATCTCTCGCGTCCGAGCTTGGTCCAGGCCATGGTGCGGAGCGAGAGTGCATGGGAGGCCGTCACCTCCTTCTGCGAAGCGGTAATGCTCGCAAAGGAGGAGGCGGAACGCGTGAGGGAGAGGCAACCTCACGCCCTCAGTCGCCGCAGGAGACGCCCTGGGCGGCGGGAATCGATAGCCGATTCCCGGCCACCGTAGGCGCGGGCTTGCGGACGGTGAGTAGTGGGTAGCTCGCCGTCCGGTGAGGACCAGGCCCGGGTCGACGGCGCGTTGTGTTCCACGCGCGCCTCAAAGAGATGTCAGCAAGAGATGGGGTCCAATAGGGCCGATGCCGCTGGGGTCGCGGGTTGTTTGAAAAAGATACCGTGGCCCTGGCATAGGCAACTGAAGGAACACGGGTGGGTTTTAGTCAGTAAAAGTCTGACACGCCCTTCCGCTCCACCCAGAGCGGGAGAAGTTATTTGATGATTTCCCATCCACAAAAAAAAAAAAAAAAAAAGGTTGGGGAAAAAGTCTTTTCGCATTATAGTATGTATGAACTTGTAATAAAATCTCTTTGGCTATACTATTTGTATCTGGCTGGTTTTGGTATCATTGAAAGTTTAAATTTAAAGAACATAATTCCAAATTCAAATTAGGAAAATGTGTGATTTTCATTTGTTTTTCGTACCGTCAAGATGAGTGAAATTCGATACATTTTAAAATTTTACTACAAAAACGGTAAAAATGCAACGCAAGCCGCGAAAAATTTTGCGATGTTTATGGACCTAGTGTAGTGTCTGTGAGAGTAGCACAAATTTGGTTTAAGCGTTTTCAATCCGGAAATTTTGATGTCAAAGATGCACGTCGCTCTGGTCGCCCTATTACGGATAAAATGGATGCCATTTTTGAAAAAGTGGAGCAACATATCAGTAGTTACGACGTAGCTGAAGAGCTGGAAATTGACCACAAAACAGTTTTGGCGCATTTGAAAAAAACTGGGTACACAAAAAAGCTCGACATTTGGGTACCTCACGAGCTCACTGAAAGAAACCTAATGAACCGTGTACTCATTTGTGATTCTTATTTGTGAAGCTGATAACTGGTTATGAAAAGTGGATCACGTATGACAAGAACGTGCGAAAAAGGTCGTGGTCAAAGGCCGGTCAGGCTTCACAGACTGTGGTTAACTCGCAACAAGGTGATGCTGTATGTGTGGTGGGATTGGAAGGGCATTATTCATTATGAGCTTTTACCACCAGGCAGGACCATCGATTCTGAACTCTACTGCGAACAACTGATGAGATTAAAGCAAGAAGTTGAGAGAAAGCGGCCGGAATTAATCAACAGAAGGGGTGTGGTTTTTCATCATGATAACGCTAGACCTCACACATCTTTAGCCACTCAGCAAAAATTAAGAGAGTTTGGCTGGGAGGTGTTAATGCATCCGCCGTATAGTCCTGAACTTGCACCTTCAGATTTCCACCTGTTTCGGTCTCTTCAGAATTCTTTAGGCAGTGTCAGGTTAACATCACGAGAGGACTGCCAAAACCACTTGTCGCGGTATTATGACCAGAAGTCCCAAAATTTCTATAGCAATGGGATCATGTCCCTACCTACAAGATGGCATAAAGTTATCGAACAAAATGGTATCTACATACTTTAGTTAAATGTTAATAAACTATATTAAAAAATGTTTTGAATTTTCTTAAAAAATGCGAAGAAACTTTTTCCCCAACAAAAAAAAATGTATGACGGCGGCATCGTCGTGCGTCATTTCTCTAAGCTGTAAACAACACGTGCACCGAACACGCCATCGACAAGTACGTCACTCGACCACTCCTACCACCCCACTACTTGACTTGTTTTGATACAAGTATAAAGGAGCGCGCAGCGGGGAAGCAAATGAGCAAGCCCGGTAAGCCCAAGGCTGAGCCCACTAGTTACCGCCCCATCAGTCTGCTCAATGTGCTCGGCAAAATCTACGAGAGGCTTAATTATAAGCGACTCAGAGACTATGCCGAGACAAAGGGTCTCATCCCTAACGAGCAGTTTGGTTTCCGAACGCAGCATTCCTGCGTTCATCAGGTCCACCGCATCATCGAACACATAAGCGTTGGCTTCCAACGTGGTTTGATGACGGGTGCTGTCTTCTTTGATATAGCGAAAGCGTTCGACAAAGTCTGGCACAACGGCTTATTATATAAGCTCTACCAACTTGGCGTGCCGGATCGTCTCGTACTCAACTTACGAGACTTTTTGTCGAATCGCACCTTTCGCTATCGCATAGAAGGAGCGCTATCCTCCCCCCATCCCATCCGTGCAGGAGTCCCACAGGGCTCTGTGCTCGCTCCCCTCATCTTCACGCTGTTCACCAGCGATATCCTGAAAAGTAAAAAGGCGCAGTTAGCTCTGTTCGCAGACGACACGGCCATTTAATAGTCGGGCAGGGACCAACACCCGATATCTCGCACTCTCCAAACCGCAGTCGATAACCTCGGCGTCTGGTTTAGGAAGTGGAGAATCGAGGTCAATCCCGACAAGAGTCAAGCGGTCCTCTTTCTGAAACCGCGTCGCACTCGACTCCCCCCCGACCGATCACCATGCTCGGCAAGCCGATCCCTTGGGAGACGCGAGCCAAATACCTCGGTGTGACCCTCGACCACCACCTCTCCTTCGCTGAGCACATAAAGCAGGTACGTTCGCGCGCCGCTTTCGCTCTCGGTAGACTCCACTCCGTTCTGAATGCACGTAGCAAATTGTCACTTAGGTGCAAATTGCGCATTTATACAGCGTGTATTCACCCCATCATGACCTATGCGGGTTCAGTGTTTGCGCACGCAAAACCTCACCTCATTCATAGGATGCAGGCCCTCCAAAACCGTTTCCTCCGAAAGGCAACGGGAGCCCCTTGGTTCGTTCGGAACGAAATCCTCCACGTTGATCTCGACATTCCCACCATCTCCCAGTTCTTGAAACGCAATTCCAAGCGTTTCTTCGACTCAGCCACCAACCATCGCAACCCTCTGGTTGTCGAGGTGGCTAGCTATGTCCCCTCTCGTATTAGTAAGGTCCGCCGCCCTAGGCTTGTCCTCTCGGATGCCGACGACCCCATAACTCTTCTCCAGGAGAGCAGTAGGGACCGTAGGAACAAACACAAATCGACATTCCGACCTCGCCGCCGAGGTCCCTCGCGACGACCCCGTAATAATCGTCCTCCCCCCCGTCCCTTGCTCGGGTATGAAGTGCCAGCTGGTGGCGTAGCTGAGCCAGTAGCTTTAAACTCCCCTGACAATAATAATCATTCAAATTTGATCCAGCCTGTCCCATCTTGCTGTCCTCCCCCCAGCGACGCCCTAAGCCGAGGCCCGTTCCCCACAGGTGGAGCCCTTAGCGTGTAGTCGCTTAGGCTGTAAGTTTTATGCCCCTGGCTGGAGGTTTTGAGTTCTCTTAAGGCAGCCACAGGATAGTCCGGTTAAGTAGTCACGGTCTCTCTAGGCCAACTACGAAATGCCATACGTAAAAAAAAGAAACAAATGAGTCGCCCACCAGACACAGCACTCGTCTGGTCGGAGGATCCTCCCTTTTATAGTCTGGTTAAGTAGTCACGGCTTCTCTAGGCCAACTACGAGATGCCATACATAAAAAAAAAGAAATAAATGAGTCTTGGCACTGGCGTGGGACGGTGCACAAGTTGTACTTAGCTGATCCTTGACTCTAGATAATTAATTTGAGGATTCGCATTAATTATCATTTCAATTATCAAATTGTCATCGTATGATTTATGATCAATTAATGATGATTATTTGTAATTACAAAATAAGATAGTGCAATTGGTAATTGCCACAATTAGTGACTTAGTTATAAAAATTGTAACTATTATAATAATAAAAGGAATAGTTCGATCTATCTTCAGCCTATCATTAAGTTGAATCTGACCCCTTCTGCCTACATGTATATAACATGATATAGATTGACATTTTTGAAAAATCCAGAATTGGGAATTTCTGTAGACTCGAGATTTGAAACACCCACGTACAGTTTTGTACGTCGGTGTAGCTGACCTAGCGTAGCATGGACTTTCAATAGAATAAGTGGCCAGCTTATGTTGGTTTTATTACCACTGACGTCCAGCCTACTGTATCTAAAGACCTAATATGATAACTGCTAAATTTGTATTACCGTAGCCATAGAAGTTACACCAACATCTGCTAGACCTAGTGCCTTCAAATGTACAGGTTCCTGTACATTCATGAGGAAAAAGGCCACTGTTCGCCTGTTCTTCGTGTCCATGCACTCCCATGGTAAGCCGTAGACAGCTCCTTTCAATCTCTCACTCTGTAAAGAACACCAGAAACAACGGTAATTCAATCAGTACAGTTATCTAATTAATGGCAAAAAACCGGCCGAGTGCGTGTTGGACCACGCTCAATGAAGGGTTCCGTAGTTGGGATGAATTTATTCCAACAAAAAACTTAATAGTGTAGTTGAAAAACATGTCCTCCCACACATTCCAACTGCAAATGTAAGTTTATTTATATACTTATTTGTTTTCCTGTAATCTATAGGTCTAGAACTGACTTTACTGTATTTTTTTTTCAAAATTTTAGACTGGTTAGTTTCGGGGATAAGGGGGGATTGGTCAACTTTCATCTATTTTACTTAAATAACTTTAAAACAATTTATTTAAAACTAGCTTTGCCCGCGGATTCGCCCGCGTTGAGATCGGAAGTTATCTCAAGGGAACGTACTACCGGGATAAAAAGTATGTCCTAATTACGGTCATTGTCTACCTATGTGAAAAATTTCATTCAAATCCGTTCAGCCGTTTTAGTTCGAAATCGTAACAAACAAACAAACTCGCTTTCATTAAGATTTTAACTGGACTAATAATACAAGTACCTCCACATTGATAATTCTACCCGAAAGAGTTTTGTACATCAAATTCTCTTTTTAAAGTCTACCAATCTGAAATCAATTTAGTTTAACACTAGCTGTGCCCGCGACTTCGTTCGCGTGGCTGTCGGAAAACAGTAATGTGCCACTTAGAGAAGATCCATAAGGTTGTGAGAGGGTGTCCATTTAAAAAGGGAGAATCTTTCGCAAAGGCCTGGTGATTTTTCCTAGTAAGAAGCTGCCAAAAAACTTGTGTTATTTAGGAAAATGCTTTTCCACATGCAATGTTAGCGGTGGAACCAACAGGAGCGTAGGTACACTAAAATGTTGCTAGGGTTGCTCACACGCGAAAGGCTACATAAAGTAGCCGTGGGAAAAGCAACCAATACTAAGATTCACGCCCACAATGTCTGGCCCTGAGCTTTGGTCAAGGCGTAACATAGCTGATGGGGAATTGCACACGTTTAAAAATTAACGGGAAATTATTAGGAATGAGGGGAATTCTGTGAATAAAAACCACATCACAGGCGTCGCAACCTGTTAAGATTTCGGCTTCGATGACGTTGTGTTGGAGATTGGTGAATATTTAGAGACTGTATATAATTTACCTATGATGTCACACTGCGAGTGCACGCACATATGCGCGACCCTCTTCTTTTCACTATGTGTCGAAATATAAATTCGTATAGCGCAAAAACGTGTTTAGCTTGGTCAGTTATTCTGGTGTCTTTATCAAGACTTGACAAAGCACAACCAGAACCTAAACAGAAACAACAGAAATATTGGCCAAATTAAGGTTAAAATAAATGTGAATTTAATAATAGCAAAATAATGTCAGATTTCGTCTCATATCAGCCATAAATTTGCTCAGAAATGAAAATGCCCAATTAAAGAAAGCTTGTATCAAAAGGAATGCAATGAGCCTAAAAAGTCTAGTGCCGAGCAAATACAATAGCTACGGCAGTGTCAGAAACCGTAAGAATATCTGCAGCAACTAGCAAAAAAGTTTAAGATGTCGTCTCATATTGGCCGTAAATCTGTTAAAAACTGAAAAATATCATAATCGGTGAAAGCTTACTATATAAGGATTGCAATGAGCTTACTAAGTCCAGTGTTTAGCATATACAATAGCTATGGCAGTATCGTGAAATTTCAGTCTGTTTTCACAAAAATGAACGACGCGGGCTCGAACTGCGCCTACAATTTTTTATTTTTTTATTTCATACATATTGCTACTGAGGGTACTGACTCCAGTAGGAAAAAATAGGGTACTGACCTCGAGACGAGTTGCTTCTCACACGAACATCTATACGTCGCTTGCTCCCGCGTCACTAGTCCTAACCCTATGTATAACATAACATCACGCTTTGTTTCCCCGAAGGGTAGGGCAGAGATTTACCTGTAGTACACCTACATTTCGCCAGTTATGTTTCAGTCCAATGTGATAGGGAGCGAGCATATTGCCATCAATCGGGCACAAATCCAGAATTTGCATAAGCACCAATACAAGTTTTGTAAAAAAGTAACTTATTTTAGTATATGGTGGTGTTTTACGACTTCCACGTGAACGCAGAAGCTATTAATATAAGTTTAGAAAAAATATTTCCTTACAATACTGCCAATTAGTTCGAAGATGACAGAAAGCTGAATAAGTTGTTGAAACAGGATAATTGTAAGAGGTAGATAGCGAATCAGAGCTGCAGCTGTCTGAAATAAAAACAAATAATATCAGTTTCATTAAAATTTTCAAATAAACTATAGATAAATTATTTGAAGATGAAAGGCAATTGCGTGCAGCTGAGATGGGAATGCTAAGAGAGATGTGTGGTATTAGGCGAATGGATAGAATAAGAAATGAGTACTTAAGAAGAAGTTAGAAAGTGGCACCGGTGACTCAAAAGTTGTGGGGAAATTTGTTGTCATGGTATGTGCATGTGATGAGGAGAAATAGGAAAATGTCATGATGAAAGTTTTTAAAATGAATCTAGATGGCTGAAAGAGTAGGGGGAAGACCAAAGAAACGATGGACTGTGTGAAAGATGTTATGGCTAGAAAGGGGGACTACCAAGACGACGACTAATACAGAAGTATGGAAAGAAGGGACATGTTGCGCCGTCCCCAAATAGATTGGGATAAGGGAGGATGAATGATTATATAATGAAGAAATGTTTTTTTTTTTAAGAAATACCTACTAATTTAATTTTACTTATTTGTTCGAATATTGATTACACATTTTGCATAAAAGCATTATTATTTCATTTTTAACATTCTTAAAAATTAGGGCCCGTGTGAGCATAGACGTGACAAAAAGAGACAGCCCTCTTAATCACAAGGTCTACAAGAAATATTTTTTTGTGACTTTTTATATATAGTTTCCCAAGTCACCTCATATGAATAACTAGCGTCCGCCTGCGGCTTCGCCCACGTGGTTTGTGGATAAAAAGTAACCTATGTCCTTCCTCAGGCTTCAAAATATCCATATCAAATTTCGTCACACGTGTGTCTTGTGAATGTTTGACGTCGCTATACTGCTTTTTCAGCAACAGCTCGTCTGCGAGATTCACCACTTCAAAGGTTTCTGTGGCTCTTAGAGGCGCCATATAAGTCACCTTGGGCTAACGTCGAACTTGTGATTGTTCTGATGTCTCAGCAGCCCGTTGAGACACCAGATACTCAGCGTGCTGTTGACGCCGATTTTGGGACTGTTCTATTAACTCAGCAGCCCGTTGAGACACCAGATACTCAGCATATTGTTGTCGTCGAGCTTGGGACTCCTCTGGTGTCTCAGCAGCCTGTTCAGACGCCAGATACTCAGCGTGCTGTTGACGCCGATTTTGTGACTGTTCTGGTGTCTCAGCAGCCAATTGAGACACCAGATACCCAACATGCTGTTGAAGCCGATTTTGGGACTGTTCTATTAACTCAGCAGCCCGTTGAGACACCACATACTCAGCATATTGTTGTCGTCGAGCTTGGGACTCCTCTGGTGTCTCAGCAGCCTGTTCAGACGCCAGATACTCAGCGTGCTGTTGACGCCGATTTTGTGACTGTTCTGGTGTCTCAGCAGCCAATTGAGTCACCAGATACCCAACATGCTGTTGACGCCGATTTTGGAACTCTTCTATTAACTCAGCAGCCCGTTGAGACACCAGATACTCAGAATACTGTTGTCGTTGTGCTTGGGACTCTTCTGGTGTCTCAGCAGCCTGTTGAGACGCCAGATACTCAGCGTGTTGTTGACGCCGATCTTGGGACTATTCTGGTGTCTTTGAAGACCATTGAAACGCTAAATACTCAACATGCTGTTGACGCCACTCTTAGTACTACTTTGGAGTCTCAACAGCACGTTGGGACGCCAGATACTCAGCATGCAGTTAACGTTGAGTTTGGGACTGTTCTGGTGTCTTTGCAGACCCTTGAAATGCTAGATACTCAGCGTGCTATTGACGCAAATCTTGTTACTGTTCTGGAGTCTCAGCAGCTCGTTGAGGTACCAGATACTCAGCGTGTTATTGACGCCAGTCTTATGAATGTTCTGGTGTCTCTGCAGTTCGTTGAGATGCTAGATATTCAGCATACTAATGACGCCGATCTTGGTACTGTTCTGGAGTCTCAACAGCTCGTTCGCATGCCAGATACTCAGCGTGTTGTTGACGCCGATCTTGGGAATGTTCTGGTGTCTCTGCAGTCCGTTGAGACGCTAGATATTCAGCATACTATTGACGCCGATCTTGGTACTGTTCTGGAGTCTCAACAGCTCGTTCAGATGTCAGATACTCAGCGTGTTATTGACGCCGATCTTGGGACAGTTCTGGTCACTCAGTACCTCTGCGTGCTGCCTCACGCACAACCTACTCAAACATTGGCAGCTCGACTTGTTGAGTCGTCTAGTTACTGCTAGCTGTTTGCAGATCTCGAGGTAGGAAAAATCCCAAAATCGGTACCTAGTAATATTCAAACTAACAACCAAAACTATATATCTTCTTACAACACAAACTATACCTAAAACTAACCGTCATTCTTATACTAACGAAAAAAAAAGCAATTGTAATAATCTAATGAAAATAAAACGAAACTGTCTACTTTATACTTACAAATACAACCTATAAAAAAAAGACCGACCAAGTGCTTGTCGGACCACGCAAAATGATGGGTTCCGTAGTTGGGATGAATTTATCGCAAGAACGAACTTAACATTGTATTTTATGTATTTTGTTTTCTCTTCTATTTTTTTATCCTCAGTCCTATCGCAGGTATACTGGAAGAGATTTCTTTAAAAATAAGCATCACCTTTGTACGTATTTTTCTGTTACTTTATTCTTGTCTGTTTATTTGTGTGTACATAAATAGTTAAATAAAAATAAATAAAAAATAATGTTTTTTTTTATTTGAGATGGGTTTGCTCTTGACTCTAGTCTAGGTCAGAGGTGACAGAGACAAAGTCAGCGATGTAGTGAGCTTACCCAGAAGAAGCCTGTTCACTCTCACTTTTAAGAGATTAGGGTTGTATGCGCTCGGAAACACAGACGCAGGACGCAGGAGTTAAATGAATAATTAAAAATGAATACCAAAAATAATAAATAAAATCAAAGTCGAAGTGAGTGTGAGAAAACACATTTATATTTTACTTTTTTCAAATATTAGGTTGGGGAAAAAGTCTTTTCGCATTATAGTATGTATGGACTTGTAATAAAATCTCTTTGGCTATACTATTTGTATCTGGGTGGTTTTGGTATCATTGAAAGTTTAAAATTTAAAGAACATAATTCCAAATTCAAATTAGGAAAATGTGTGATTTTCATTTGTTTTTCGTACCGTCAAGATGAGTGAATCTAATGAAGAAATTCGATACATTTTAAAATTTTACTACAAAAAAGGTAAAAATGTAAGCCGCAAAAAAAAATTGCGATGTTTATGGACCTAGTGTAGTGTCTGTGAGAGTAGCACAAATTTGGTTTAAGCGTTTTCAATCCGGAAATTTTGATGTCAAAGATGCACGTCGCTCTGGTCGCCCTATTACGGATAAAATGGATTTTTGAAAAAGTGGAGCAAGATCGGCATATCAGTAGTTACGACGTAGCTGAAGAACTGGAAATTGACAACAAAACAGTTTTGGCGTATTTGAAAAAAACTGGGTACACAAAAAAGCTCGACATTTGGGTACCTCACGAGCTCACTGAAAGAAACCTAATGAACCGTGTACTCATTTGTGATTCTTTATTACGACGTAATGAAACCTAACCATTTTTGAAGAAGCTGATAACTGGTGATGAAAAGTGGATCACGTATGACAAGAACGTGCGAAAAAAGTCGTGGTCAAAGGCCGGTCAGGCTTCACAGACTGTGGCGAAACCCGGGTTAACTCGCAACAAGGGGATGCTGTGTGTGTGGTGGGATTGGAAGGGCATTATTCATTATGAGCTGTTACCACCAGGCAGGACCATCGATTCTGAACTCTACTGCGAACAACTGATGAGATTAAAGCAAGAAGTTGAGAGAAAGCGGCCGGAATTAATAAACAGAAGGGGTATGGTTTTTCATCATGATAACGCTAGACCTCACACATGTTTAGCCACTCAGCAAAAATTAAGAGAGTTTGGCTGGGAGGTGTTAATGCATCCGCCGTATAGTCCTGACTTTGCACCTTCAGATTTCCACCTGTTTCGGTCTCTTCAAAATTCTTTAGGCAGTGTCAGGTTAACATCACTGGAGGACTGCCAAAACCACTTGTCGCGGTATTTTGACCAGAAGTCCCAAAATTTCTATAGCAATGGGATCATGTCCCTACCTACAAGATGGCAAAAAGTTATCGAACAAAATGGTTTTTACATACTTTAGTTAAATGTAAATAAACTATATTAAAAAATGTTTTGAATTTTTTTAAAAAATGCGAAGAAACTTTTTCCCCAACCTATTAGTAATATAATATAGACCTCTTCCTCTATCCTGCCTTGCTGTGCCCGACAGGGTCCACAATGATCTAAATTTATGTATATTTTATACATAATTTTAGACCACCTAAGTTAACATTGTGGAATGCAAATAAATATATTTAGTATTGAGTAAGTCTAAAAAGAGTTATCGTTGTATAGACAACAAACTGCACAAACTGGTGGTGGGCCAAAACCACCGTCTCCTGGTCCAGAGACTTTACAAATATTAGAACTCATAAGAAACGAGTTTACAAAGCAAAACTATACAACCGATAGAAAATTACTGTATATGTAGGTGAAAGCTCTTCTTACCTGATTACGTCCGCAGTACCTCAAAGCAATAATTATTTTCAGAGCAGAAGATAATCCACCTCCGCGCGTGTTCATTTGGACAGATCTACCAAATAATTGGTCTAAAAACCTTACACCACCTTTAGAAAATCGATATTTTAACCGAAACTGGTCATCGTTATATAAATCAAAAGGATTTTGTCTGTAAATATATTAACTTTTCTTTGAGTCTGCATTAGATTTATCGAGTTATTTACTTACTCTACTTCTTCTATTGCGTTTAATTCCATAATCAAAAATAACGTAACCTACTGAAATACACGTAAATAAAATCAAACCGTGCATTTTTAAGGTTATACGAGTACTAGATTTATACAAGGGTGATGGCCCGATTAAATTCGGAATAACAGTTGTACGGATAGAAATGTCAACGTTATACTTGGTATAAACTTGGCACAGAGATATCTATCTCTGTGCCAAATATAGTCTAGAATATCACATAGGATACTTTTATCCCGGAAAAATACACGGTTCCCGTGGGATAATTTCCAACATCCAATTGGGCGAAGCCGCTGGCAAAAGCTAGTTTAAATATATTTATGGCTCACTATTTTGACTATAGGAACTTCTACTCGTACATAAAAGATAGATATATGCTGTCGCGAACTTTTATTTATTACTGTTTAAGGCAAATAATCCCACCATACGTTATCTTCGTATAACTCTAACGGTTTAAACAGCGCACGCCAAGATAACTTTCAGAGGGCAAGAATTTTTCCGACTTACTTGATACTTATCGTTATATTATGGCCAAATCACACAAATTCTTAATAAATTGTAGCCTATTTGCTATTCCAAACTATATTCTATCTTTGTGCTAAATTTCATCCACATTCGGTCACTCATTCTGGCGTGATTGAGTAACAAACATCCAACCAACCAACTCAACTTTCGCATACCGTTAAAGAAGTTATAGTGAGCCAACCTTAAAAGATACACATAGCAATCGCGGAAGTTTTTTAGAACTTTTTAAGAGAAAATTCCTTCATACATAATTGTTGCGTAACTTTAGTCGCTTACGCGCCACACGCAACGGTAGCTCTCAAAAGGAATAAATTGTCGCTGTTTTTGCAACATCTTTCATTGATGCTTTGCTCCTATTGGGCGTAGCGTAATGATATATAGCCTATAGCCTTCCTAGATAAATGGGTTATCCAACACTAAAATAAATTTTCAATTCAAACTTGTAGTTCCTAATATTAGCGCGTTCAACCAACCAAACAAAGAAACTTCTTAGCTTTATAATATTATTAGTGTAGATGAAGTCAAAAACACTGTATTTCTTCTTTTTAGAGTTCCGTACAAAGGTAAAAAGGAACCCTTATGGTGCGACTCACTCTGACTGTCTCTCTGTCTGTCATATCCATCTGTAATAGATTACAGCTGGATGGATATCTCAAGAACTACTAATGCTATCAACTTGAATTTTGGAAATGTTTTAGATGACATTTGCCCAACTATTTTGCAAATAAGAAAGAAATATATATATGTATATATATATATAAACAGGAACTGACAGTGGGTCTTAAAAATCCAAAGTGGGGCTACTAGGGCATGTGAGGTATAAATATGAAAGTTGCAAATTCTCTAATATTTTTTTTTAGGCCGCATAGTTTTCGACTTTTGATGAAAAATGTTAAAAAAAAAAATACAGTTCTCCCCCCTTATCTCCGAAGTTTGCATAGAGAAAAATCTGAAATTATTCTGTGTGATAGAAGTTTATGTAAAAATTACAGGAAAAATTAAACGATGTCTCTAAATAGCACACTTTTTTTATATATAGATATAGATATGTACCATCGTACGGAACCCTTGGTGTGCGAGTTTGAGTCGCTCTTGACCGGTTTTTTCTTGTCGATTAACTACATACTCGTTTTTGATCTTTGCCACAGACGGGTGAATAGCGACAAACTACTAGGCACTGACCATTTGTGAGCACTCCAGGAGTAGTAAGCATCCACTTGCTTGATGGAACGCGTAATAAGCAAACAACATTGGCCCAAACACATCGGACATTTTATCTGTAAAACTAAATTCAAAGATAACACATGTTAGTTTACGGGACGAAAATAGGGTTATTTATGAAATAGTTTGTCTAAGTAAATTCCACCATTGGACGTACTTCTGCACCTGTAGACAGTAAAACGGCCAACGGAGGGTCCGTTGGCCGTTTTACAATCAAAAACTACGCTCAAAAACTTTTCTAACCAATGGTCATCAATTCTACGGATAATATTACCAGCTTGTGTATGTCTTGTGTAGTCCGGCCGTCGAGAGAATGCGTTCTTGACACCTCGACCATTTAGAATAAGATGGTTCCAGCTGGCTTATAACAGGAGAGGATGTTTCATGAGGCAAATAGTGTTTTTTTTTTTAACCTTTTGAATATTTTATTTTACAGATAACATTTTTTTAGGCAGCTAGTTCATAAAAGGGCCGGTAGATGGCGTTCAAAGGTTTGGAGAACGAAGTTATGGCTTTCATGTAACCTTTTTACGTTAAAACATCTAACTAAAAAGAAATGTTAGTTGGAATCCTTTTATTCCAAACGGTCGACCTGTCAGTTTAGCACCAACGAACATGTGTTTGGCGAATATCCTTATTACAACTAGAAATTGTCCAAGTGACAGGTATCAGGGACACATTCTCTCGACTTACTTATTCTGCGGGCTATGTCAACTACTGGGGTATACAGTGACATCATGTTTTACATAAGAAGTGGACACTTGAGTTTAACATGTTATATTATGCCTCGATGATCTAATGGATTCCCAGGGGCGGAACTCTCGACATAGATAGCGATCGCTTTACTACCGAATTCGGTCGCAAAGTCCTAGTGGGATCCCTAGACGGTCAAAATTGAATAACAAACCCGAAAAATCACATACATACTTGTCATACAATTTTGGCCGTCCAGGAACCCCACTATGACTTTGCGACAGAATTCGGTAGTAAAGCGATCGCTATCTATGTCGAGACTGCAGGCCCAGGTTGGGCAGTGTTATTTGGGTTTGCCATCGGGAATTTCTAAGTAGCATCCCGGAGCACATAGGATTTAAACATAACTGGCGAAGTGGGTGTACTATAGGTCCATATCTGCCTATCCCTTCGGATTACATGTGTGATGTTATGCATTTATGTAAAAAACTTAAACTTACTTGACAACATTTCTATGATATTCAATCAGTTCACTTAATTGAACACTAACATTTTTCAGCTCGTTGCGAGAATACATTTCATAGGTTAGAGTTGCATTGCTGTCTTCTAACATGAAGCTTGTCTTAGACGAGGGCCTCGGGAAATTGTCGAGATTGTAAAGTAAAATCTTGAAATGACCCCAAAGATGAAACACCATGAGAGACAAATACAAATCCAGCATGCAGAACCAAGTCGAACACCAGTATGAGATGTTCCTGTAATAAAACAATCGACGATATCAAGACTCGCCGCAACATGTCAAACACAAGCTAAAAGATAAATTTAAAATTAAAAAAAAAACCCCGACACAAAGAAGAATGGCTGTTCTGGTGTCGCTTAATTTCAGAAGCGTTCATGAATGAAAGTAGGTACATTATGTGAAACAGTAACAGGGCTTTTATTTTTATGCATCAGCTTTTTTTATTAAGCTGCAGAAAGAAAATGGAATAAACAAATATTTATTAAATCTGACTACCAAAACGCAATTATTTGCAATATTTTAACGCAGAACATGATCAGAAATGCTTAAGCTACCTCCGGAGTTACCATACACAACAGAATATGGTATTCCTATTAGGAGCTATAATGCCACAGACAGATACATAGATACATACGTTAAATTTATAACGCCCCTCTGTTTCCATAGGGGTTAAAAATAGAACAGTTCAGTGGGGCCCACATATATCAAGCCTAGCAGGAAGGCTCAGTTCAGCTGCCTACGCTGTCAGGAAAGTAAGACGTTGATACAGCTCGGTTAGTCTATTTTACCCTAGGGGTTAAAAATAGAACAGAAAATACTAATTAGAAAAAAACAAAAGCGCCGCTGGTATCCTATTGACTGGAACAATCTCATGTATTATTTTCCCTACCCAAAACTTCTTATTCAGTAAAACTAGTGTAAGCCCGGTGATTGTATTTACAGATATTTGTAGATAAACCTAAGATGTTATCGGTTTGTTATGTAAGACTACTCCTAACCGTGACTAAGTAAATTTATTAGGTATACGCTGTAGAGAAGAAATCATTTGAACAAGTACCTTCTGATACATTACAAAGTTTATTAAAGTAAAAATAAAACTATTACACAAACTCTTCCCTTATTTAAAGGTAGGTATTGGCTCTAACATACTCCATCTTCGTAACGGGATATGCCAGAATAAATACTAGCGATATTGAGTTTCCTTTGTCATAGTCTCATACTATGACAAAGGAAACTCAATATCGCTTCTGAGGGTCCGGCAGGTAAACTCTTAATTACTTTCAGCTCAATCAAATGTTTTCTTAAAACCTTAGGTTTCGCTCATAAAATAAATTTAAATATTAAGAAAGTTAACTGGAGATGCTACCATTCACATGAATATTATAATAACTGGTACGATTACCTAATCATGGTTAATAATTAATTTTAATTTTCATTTCATGGTTAATAGTTAATAATTAATGTTAATCCCTGTCATGACTTATCAAAATATTCAGTATAAAAAGTTATTACAAATTAATCTCTCTCTCACCCGAGATGTATCCAAAACATTAATGATGAAGTGACTCTAAGGGCTCATAAACAGGCAACACTCAGATAGAATAAACTCTCAATAGACCCCCAATCAACAGAGTCAAAATAAAACTCCCAATTATCAGGGTCAAAATGAAACTCTCAATTAGCACATCATAAACCAAGGTGGATGCGCAATATGAAACTGGGATTCCTACGTTGCTAGCGTGGCCTACGGGTTAGGAGTCGACTGGTCGAATGGTTCATTAGTTGTTTATTTTTCATTTGATTTAATTTAATATTAACATTAGGCTAAGTTATAATAATAATAAGACATTTATTTCAGACGTAGTCCATATAATGTTATTAACATTAAAAAAAAACTTTACAAAGCTATTGTTAGTACATACAAAAACGAAACCACAGAAAGAGATAAAAATAAAAATCACAAAGTGGCACTGCCAAGGAGTGCGAGTTTAAGCCAAGCCATGGACGCGACCACCCGAAGTGTGTAGTCGCGTCCAGTGCCGCCACATCAGCGAGTCCCAGTGGCCCACAAACACGCTCAGAAGGCTGTTCGAGCTGGCCCGCATACACTTCATAAGAGACGCACTACGCTTCCGCATAATAGCCTGAAAACCATTTACGCTTTTCACCGCAAACATAGTGGCGCGGCGGCCCGAACAGCACTCTGAACGCGTCATTATACTGTACTCGCAGAGCTGGCACTGTATGTACGCTGCGTGTACTTAGTCCACAGGCTGCAGGTGTAAAAAGATTGACAGAAGGCATTAAATAATGTCACTTTGACTTCCTCGGTACACCGTGCAAACCTGCCGGCCAGCATGTTACAGCGCACAGACAGCGCCCTGTGCTCCCTCTCCAAATCAATGTTGTCACATATATCCTCTGAGACCCAGTGTCCCAGATACTTGAAATTAGACACTCTGTTCAAGGTCGCACCACAAAGATACAAGGGACGCACATTAGCGAATGAGTTATTACCAGCCTTAAACACCATGACTTCACTCTTGTTCACATTATATCTGAGTCCATGGGATCCTGCATACTTTTCACAAACATCTAGCAGTTTGCGCATGGCACTGATCGACGGGCTCAGCAGCACCATATCGTCCGCATAGCTGATATTATTGACGCACTGTCCATATATATGGCAAGCTATGCCTATTCTGCTTAGCTCGCCGATCAGCTCGTCCATGTATAAGTTAAAGAGACGAGGAGAGGTACCCCTCCTGCCTCACCCCGCACTCCAACCCATACACGTCCGAGTGCGAGCCTGTCCACCGCACAACATTCCTTTGGCTCGAGTACCAATACTTCAACATTGCAACATTATCACGTGGCACATCTGTTTCATTTTTCATCTTTTGCCACAGCACACCATAAGATACTAAATCGAATGCCCTGGACAAGTCCAGGTACAAACACACATACACACACAGGACAGGCATAGACTGGCGTTTTCCTGGCTGTATAATACTGCACAGTCTGCTTGAGGCACAGGATTTTTTTTTTTCCGTGGAGAAATGCTCATGCATACTGCACTACCACGGGGAGATAGTGCTGTTATGTGGGACTCCAACCCACTAAAACTCCACGGTGTCCTCCTCTGCCGCTTGTGGCGGGAACACGGGCACGCGTTAGCACTCACCGCGAACCCGCCGCGGCTGTTCGTCACCAGATCCTCCTCTGGGGAGCACCCCCCATCACCGGCGCACAAGAACACATTGTGCACCGTAACCACCCCATGGACCAAACCAGCACATGGGCGCCAGACGACCCTGTGTCTAGTCACCCTTGGTCCCCCTGCGACCGGTCAGGTCAGTGGCCCGGCCGCCTACCACTTTTCGGCCGCAGAGGATATGGAGTGCGGCCAACGAAATACCGACACTCCTCCTCCCGTGTGGCCCCACCGCGGCCGCCATCAGACGGTGGCGACCCCGTCAAGGCCGCGGAAGGTAGGGAGAGCGGCGCACCGCAATACCGGCACTCGTCTCCCGCCGCGGCCTCCAACCCTCAGCCGCGATGCCTCCCATATCGCGGCCCGCCTCAGTTGCGATGTCGCCCAAGCGGCACCGCAACCTACCTGTTGGCCGCTACGTCGTCGACTTCCTGGAAAAAGCCCTGACGAGCGGCCCCTCCTCGGGTTCCTCTTCGCTTCACCGTGGGTGACCAAGCTACGGCTACTGAGCCCCCCCGCCTCGACAATGCGGGAACCCCGCGGGGGGATGAGGCACAGGATGGCACTCTGAGTCGAAAGGCCAGGTCTAAATCCAAATTGAGCATCGTGCAGTTCTATGTGCCTATCCAGGTGTTTGTCGAGCAGACTGTCCAATACTTTGGCTATCACAGTAGCCAGCGAGATGGGTCTGTAGTTTGCCAGGCCCAGGACATCACCGGTCTTGTTTTTTATAACCGGAACAACCACGGTATGTGTAACTTCATCCGGTAGGTTACAATGACTTACGCATAAGCTGAAAAACATAGCAAGCTCTCGAGACAAATAGAAACCAGCATATTTCAAATGCTCAATGCTGAGACCATCGTGACCAGGGGACTTACCTCGCACCATTTTATGAATTACGGAGGCAACGTCCTTGGCACAAAATCTAACAGTAACGTCCCCTGCCGTCATCTCAGCACCGTGCGTCAGGTCATTCGAACCTACAGGAGGAGATTCCACCCTAAAATGACGCTGAAACATGTTGGCTATATCACGAGGCTCATGCACGCCCGCAACACTCACAGGTAGACTCGATTTTGGGGTCAATTTATTTGTCTTTTTCCAGAAATTACCAAATTGTTTATTAGAACGGTGCTGTGCAATTATATCTAACTTGATTTGTGTTTCATTATCTTGACAAAATTATACCCGAGTTTTAAAAAGTCGCCTCGTTTGGCACATGCTATCGTAAATAGGTCCACTTTTTTGTTTCCCACTTAATAACCAGTTTTGATAACATACTCGAGCCACTCTATGAGCACCGCTTACGTGTTAGTTCCACCCTGGCATATATTTATGTTTCCTGGACACAGGACCAACATAGCTATCGGCCGCCGCCTCACTAAGTATTAGCACAATATCGCTATACATTTGTTTTAAAATGCGCTTGTGATCCTCATTATAACAACAGTGATCGGCGCAGTGTGTAAATTCTATAGGAAAATTAATATTTCTCAGTTGCGAGTGACAACTTTAAAAAAAAAACATACGTTATACTACCACTACTAACACTATATCGAATTTGGTCCGAAATAAAATATTTGAATTTGAATTTGAATAGCCGTAATGGAACTAATGTCACTGATCGATGTTATGAGCCTCCCCAAAATCCAAACAGATGTCGCTGGTAGCAATACATATTCTGCAACATCACACTAGACATACGATATTAGTGGAATTTGCTGTTTTATATTATAGCCCTACAACCTCCTAAAAATCTCAAGCTGTTATGTCAACCCTTTTCAAAAATTTATTATTTCAATCTGGATTAATCACTCAGCATATCGTGGGCCACTGCTGGACAAAGATCTCTCTCAAATTGCACCACACACTAGGTCTTCCTTTCGCGTCAAATCTGCCGTGATGAGTGTGGCAAAGTCCATAGGCATGGTAGATTGACGACCTCTTCGTAACTTAAAACAACTAGGCAAACTATGGAACCTACTAGCCGGCCGGTAGGAGCATTTGAAAAGGGGGTTAGGTTTTGTCTTGTAGTATTTTTTAATTTACTTACCAATGCAGTATGTTAGCTAAAATATACCATTTCAAATCTGTCGAGACAGGGAAAGGATAAGAGTAATATAGAGCATGTTCATATGTGGCGTTTCCCTTCAATCCGCCCCTAGCGTAGTTCCCGGCGAAATAATTATTGAACATGGGAGCAAAGTTGAAAAGAGAGAGACCAGCCAGCATTTGACCAACGAGGTATAATGTGAATAAGTGAGAGATCCGATGAACTTGCTTGTGGGTCTGGAACAAAAAGAAGGACAGTAATCAAATGACAATGGATTTAAAAACCAACTTAAAGACTTGCTATGTAATAAATGTTATTATAAAAGTGTGAGTTGTTGTCAAATGGTAAAAAGGGAAAAAATTAGTTTTGGTTTTGTAAAATATAAAAATCACTATTTTTTTCAAGTTTTTTGTGTTATTATTTTCCACAAAAACCATGGTCCTTCGATTCGGATTGGTTGGGAGTGAAAATGAGATAGTTATCGGTGTTAGCTGTGACTATCACCCTTTGTTTTAAAACTGGGCAGTATATCCCTGTCCCTTCATCGGGTACCAGGTTTGCGGTACCCAGGACGTGGAGGTGGAACCGGGTGGAGAGAAGCAGCTAGTGGGAGCGTGGTGCAGCCAAGCTGATTGAAAATTTCCGGCGCAAGAACGGTGCAAAGTTGAGTCAGCAGAGGGCGCCACTTGTATGCTGCATGCAGTATGACACGACGCGACGTAATCGGTATCAGTGTCAGTGAGTGAGCTGGTGAAAAAGCGTAAGTAGGTCTTGTACATTTTCATAAAATAAACTACCTACAGCATAATGATAAAGGAGTCGTTTGGCATAATTAATTGGTATCATAATACGTACAGTGTGGGAAAAATATTTGTGCTCTGAAAAATATTTGTGGTCATTAAGATTTTGTGTAGTTAGTGTTTATGTTTCTTATTAATTCTTCAAATAAGTGCTTGTAAAAAAAAATGGAATCACTTAATAATATCCAGGAAAACATCAAATCCAAAATAGTAAAAGCTAACTTTAAAAATGTCCAAAATACCGTTTTACAGTGTCATATATTGAACCGCGTCTTGAAAGTTTAGAACAGCAATGGCAGCTAGTTCATAAAATTCATATTAAAATATTATAAGTGACATTAAAACGGCAGACTTACATAACTCTTCTTACCATAAAGACAGTGTTTACGATGAGATGAAAGAGTTTTACTTACAATATGATAAGCATGCGGATATTGCGGAGAGCGAAGCCCTAATTTGTGGAATGTGAAAAGAAGTTACGGATAGCTGATATGATAGCACACTGACGTTTATTTTTCAAGTCGAGATAACAGTTTAGTGGTCCTCAGCCTAGTTTAAATAAATGACTTTTGATATTTTTGATTATTTTTAAAACGATATTTTATGTAGAATGCAAACTGAAGGAGGTTGTGGTGGTAGGATCGGCTTCCACGGTAAAACTGAACTGACCATGTATGGGCACTATAGATGTTCATCCAGCTCACCCTGTGGGCCTAACGTACTCTGAGTACATACCACACGTGAGCAACATACTTGGAGTAAAAGTAAACAACGTAAATTGGAACGAGTTTAAAAATATCCAACTGAAAATAATCCTGAGTATAATTTTATAACTGCAAAAGTGACTTTGTGTGTTTGTTATGCTTTCACGCTAAAACGGCTGAACGGATTTGGATTAAATGGGTAGACCATGACCTGGGTTAGGACATAGGCTTCTTTACATCCTGGATCGCAAACGAAGTCGCAGGCAGCATAAATGACTTAGTTTTAAGACTATTTATATATATGGATGATATAACAATTTTAACCAAAATGCTATAGGATAGCTGTATTATCGATGCAAAAATTGTTTGAATTTACTTTTACGTTGCGCGTTAATACTGAGGACTCTGGGCCACTACGCTACCACCCTGCTAACTGGCTAATCTTTTTTACTCCGGCATGTGAACACAGAACAGGGTGTTGTGGAGCAGCCTGGGTGAGGCCTATGTCCAGCAGTTGACTGCGATAGGCTGTGTTGTTTGATTGATTGATTGATATACCTATACACGGCTACATATCAAGCTATACATATCCAGTATAAGGTAAGCTCTCATTGTACGGAAATCCTATACAATGGGAGATCAGCTTATACTGAAATGTTTAGCTTGATATGTAGCCGTGTGTACTAATATACCTACTCTTATATTATTTATGCCAGTATCTGCAGCCCTGGCCAAACCCTTATGAAAAGACTTCGCTAGCGTCCTGGCGAGTGCCCCAGGCGCTCCAAGTATGAAGCCTATGCCAGAAAAGGCGCCGAATAGGGCTGATGAGGAGGGTTTCGTGACAGTGCAAAGGAGGAAGCGCCGGTCGCGAACCAACAAGAACTGCTGCGGCAAAGCTTCTACGAAGCCAGAAGTGAGCTTGCGTTCCGTTAAACCGAATACACCAGTGTACATCTCCCACCTGCACTACAGTACTAAGGCGGAGGACATCGTGGAGTACGTGCGCTAGAAGACAAGGTACATGCCGACGGTGCAGTTACTGGAGTCGCGCCGCAACGTCAATTTCAAGGCGTTCGTGGTGCGAGTACCAAATTGTTACCTGCCCATCGTCATGGAAAAAGAGTTCTGGCCGCAGGACGTGGTGTTCCGTCGCTTATATTTATTAACACAAGATATTTTATATATGTTAGTTGGTAAGGTATGTATCTATGGGCCATTGTAGCCTGATAATAAATGTTTTATTATTATTTCCTTTATTCAATTGTAATACATATATAAATTATATTTTTAAATATTAGAATAAAAAAAACATTTAACATTATTATTATTATTATAGCTCATGCAAAATAAAATAACCTTAGTGTGATATTTATTCATGGGTTACTTGTCGTGTATCTACAAATTGATCATAAATAATTATCTTACCTTCATAGAGAATTCAGAACGGTCTTTGTGGAAGAACAGATGGATTTTGTCCAAAAACTCCCTGGCAACGACCACGTACTCATCAGAAAAACATAGTGTAGTCATTCTAGACTGCAAAACAATAATTTTATGACAAGTTGGCTAAATACAGTACAAAGAACATTGATTTTTGAGGACTCTTGCGTCGGGTTTTTTGGCCATAAACCGCAGAGGTCCATATCAATGTGTGCTCGAAAGACCGAAGCCACAACTACTGTCAGCCCGTGGTCGCCATTGGATGATGGTGTTTTTACGTTTATTTAAACTGGATGATTTTTTTACCGTCTTGAAAAAAATAGGGTACAGTAGGTGAACGGATTAGAAGCCTATGGCATACATAGTTTTTTTTTTTTTTGTTTTTTTTCAATAGCTTAGACAGAAATTGCTCTATACATAAACGCTACACATTTGAAGTAAACTAGAACAATAAAAACAGAAATTAAAAAAAACTTTATAGATTGATAGATCAACGATATGGTTCACATTTTCAACGGCACAATACTTAGCTTATACGATCGTCATGCTCCAATCCGTCGAGTCAAAGTCAAGTATGTTCCGGCTCCCTGGCTTACTCCTGCCATTAAGGATGTGATGGCGAGTAGGGACAAATCCAAAAAGAGGTTCAATCGCTGTCCTTCCGAGCATAATCTGATTGCGTAC
Organism: Dicycla oo; assembly: GCA_948252095.1. Classification (NCBI taxonomy): domain Eukaryota; kingdom Metazoa; phylum Arthropoda; class Insecta; order Lepidoptera; family Noctuidae; genus Dicycla; species Dicycla oo. The sequence goes on from OX411716.1 coordinate 23,525,717, forward strand.
AAGGTGTTGCGTAATCGCTACAGTCGTATGTATAGAGATGCAAAGAGGAGCTACTTCCATAATTCTCTCGACAATCGTAACTCTTCAGAAGTCTGGAAGTTTCTGAAAACTGTCGGCATTGGTAAGTCTCCAGTTATTTCCAGTAATGACACTGACGTGTGTGCCCTTAACAAACATTTATCTCATCTCCCAGTTACTTTAGATCCGCACGTCAAATCAGCTTCTTTAAATAAACTTTCCTGTTTGCCAGCGCCACAGTGTTCTTCTTTCCAATTTAGTCCTGCGAGTGAAAATGAGGTCAAACAATCTATTTTTGCTATTTCCTCCTCTGCAGTTGGTAATGATAATCTTTGCTCAAGAATGATTTCTCCTATCCTCCCCACATTACTTCCCATCTTGACCCACACTTTCAATTTCTCCTTGTTTTCTTCTACAGTTCCTGAGGCCTGGAAACAAGCCCATATCATCCCCTTACCCAAAATTTATAGCCCGGACTCATCGTCCGATTTCCGACCCATTTCTATCCTCCCTTATCTCTCTAAAGTTCTTGAGCATATTGTTCATCAGCAACTTTCTGCCTTTCTAGCTGCGAATGACCTTCTTTGTACTCTTCAATCTGGTTTTCGACCCGGTCATAGCACGGTCACTGCTCTTTTGAAGGTTACTGATGACATCCGCTGGGTTATGGACCACAAATCTCTTACCTTACTTGTACTTCTTGACTTTAGCAGTGCCTTTAACTCTGTTGATTTTGACATCCTTCTTGGGATCCTTAAATCTTTCAATTTCTCTTCTAGTACTATCAGTTGGTTCGACTCCTATCTCAAAGGCCGGTCGCAGCAGGTTTGTCTCGACGGTTTTTTTTCTGATTGGTGCTCTCTTACTGCAGGGGTGCCTCAGGGTGGCGTCCTCTCTCCTCTTCTCTTTTCCATTTTCATCAACTCTGTCACCAATGTCATCTGTTCCTACTTCCATCTCTATGCCGACGATCTGCAGCTGTACAGCCATTTCTTAAGGGAAGATGCGGAAGCCACTGTGTGTGCAATGAACAGAGACCAGGATTTGATTAGCGAATGGTCGCGGTCCTTCGGACTGCAAATCAACCATAGTAAATCCCAGGCTATAATTATTGGCGGCAGATATATGCGGAATAGGCTCGATGTTGCATCGCTGTCTCCACTCAGTCTAAATGGAGTTCAGATTAAATACGCAAATACGGTTAAAAACCTGGGGGTGATCTTGGACTCCTATTTATCGTAGACTGACCATGTTGCTCAAGTCAGTCGTAAAGTGCACTACACTTTTCGTTCTTTGAAAAGCCTCCAATGCTTCTTGCCCCTGAAGACCAAAATTTATCTTGTTTAAACTCTCATTCAGCCCATTATTGACTACGCAGATGTCTGTTATTTGGATGCCACCGAGGAGCTTTTGAATAAACTTGAGCGTTTACAAAATATCTGTATTCGTTTTGTTTTTAACCTTAAAAAGTATGATCACGTTTCTAACTTTCGCAAGCCACTCAAGTGGCTCCCTATTCGACTACGCAGGAACTCTCGCATATTGTGTCTGCTATTCAACATCCTTCACAATCCTAAAACACCTTCCTATTTGCGGGAACGCTTTTCTTATGCCCGTCCTTTTGATGTGCTTTGCAGGTCGCATCTTAGAAACCTCCTAAAATTTCCTTCCCATTCCACTGACTTCTACTTCTACTCCTTCACTGTGCACGCGGTTCGGTTGTGGAATTCACATCCACCTGACATTAGGGACTGCCAAACTGTTGGGGTATTTAAAAGAAGAGTGAAAGAACACTATCTTTCCATTTCGTCATAGTTATTTTAGTGATATTTATTCTATAAGTATGTATGTATTTAAGTATTTATTATATGTTTTATTCGCTTAATTGATTTTTCTTTGATTTTATGTATTTTTATTTTCTCTTTTATTCTTACACACGGTGTCTACATCTCTTTTTATCCTCTGTCCTATCGCAGGTATGCTGGAAGCGATTTCTTTAGAAATAAGCATCACCTTTGTACGTAATTTTCAGTTCCTTTATTCTTGTCTGTTCATTTGTGTGTTACGGTTAAATAAAAAAAATAAAATAAAAAAATATCGAGATTCAAATCATACGCACTATGCACCCTGCGTAGTGCGTATGATTTGAATTTTGATATTAAATTTAAAAAAAAACTAGGTATACCATAGGCTATATATATATATATATACCATAGATACACGCATATACTACCGTCTTGAAGTAAATATGTATATATATCTATACATATCTGTACATGTATTATATATTACTTATACATATTGTTAGCAAAAATCTTGTGACGATTTCAAATCTGGTAATAAAAATGGAGCGCGCAGCCGTTACTTTCTCTTTTTTCTTCGGATGTCACTCGTGCCGGCAACATCGCTCAAAGAGCTGTTGAGACTTATATTTTCTATTGTTCCTATATTCAATTTACAAAACTATTTAATGAGATATTAGTTCCATTTGTTGATATCAGTGGTGATTTATATGTGTTTTAGTGATTATAATTTGGTTCCTTGTGTAAAAAAATTACCGTTGTAATAATTTAAAAACGTGTGTATAAAATACATTGGCTATACTGTGTTGTTTTTTTTTTTTAAACATCTCCGCTTCTGATTGCAAAAAATATTATTTAACCAACATCATCGCGGTCATTGTACGATTTCATCGTGCAGTAATTTGTATGTAACGATCGTGTCTGCGTGCTCCATGTCACTCTGCCACCATCTGTGACCTAGTAGTAGTAGATCCACGCAGTAGTGCCCTGAACGATTGTCACAGCACGATGCCGAGAACCAGCTTCCAATATTCTCACGGCTCCGATCATTTTTTCTCGGCTCGAATGACGTCTTGTCTCCATGATAACGTTCTTTTGTATTGATTCAACTCAAAAATTACTGAAACTGATTTGGCCTCAAACACGTTGCAGGATTATATAGAAATAAGACTTGACAGAAGATTTTCATCTTTTGACGGAAATTAAAAAACTATCCCTCTTCAAATGACGAAATTTACTAAAAAATATCCATAGGAGTTACAAAAGATATAATTAAAAACCTTATTTTAAGTAACTAGCAAAAAGGTGCTTGATCCCAAGACACTTTTGTTGTGTGTAGATAACCTCTCAAAATCATAGCCCTCCTTCGGCTGTGCCGTAGTCGGGTAAAAAGTAGCAGTGTTAGTCGACTTTTGTCGCTGACCGACGGTACTTATAATTTTATAATACCTATACTTACAACAACAACAGTGGTCATAAGCAGAGAAATATACAAATGTCCAAGCTCGAAGAAAGTCATCGATTTCTTGTGTAACAGTACATACATGACAAGGCCAACAGTGGTCATCAAACACAGAAAGATGTGAAAAGTCCTCTGGATGGTCACCCAGATCTTTCTTCTCTGTAAAGCTCCAGTGTCAAGCGGGTCGAGCTTATCGAGTGGCCAACAGCTAATTACTGATAACAAGTGACGTAACAATATCAGGTAAGGATAGTCGGATGGTGACGTGATTTCACTGAAAAATAAATTATGTGATTAATATTAAGCCCACCTTTTTTGTCATTATGTTGAAAGATATCTAACTATAAAGCTTATTAGACGCTCCATTTTTTTTTATTTTTAGGGTTCTGTACCTCAAAAGTAAAAAACGGAACCCTTATAGGATCACTCCTGTGTCTGTCTGTCCGTCTGTTACAGCCACTTTGCTCCGAATCTAATGGACCGATTAAGTTGAAATTTGGTACAATTTTTTGTACACGTATGAATTTCTGTGACAGAAACACGGAAGTGTCACGTTAGTAAATTAAATTTGATTAGGGGGTCCAAATAAAAGAAAAATCTTGCAAACTGTACCATGTGTTAATATGTATTAAATGAAAGAATTTATTCCCCAGCCTTACCTATCTCCGAAACTTCTGGGCTTAAAATTAAAAAAAATACAGAAAATAGTTCTATATCTATAGATTACAGAAAAATGTATAAGAAGTCTATGGTCTTAAAATAACATGGCGAATCTCTCAATATTGAGCGTACAAACAAAAATAACGTTTTTTTCAACTACAATGTTAAGTTTGTTTCTGGGATAAATTCATCCCAACCACGGAACCCTTCATTGTGCGTAGTCCGACACGCACTTGGCCGGTATTTTTTTTTTTAATAATATGCTTTAGGTATTTCAATTTTTTTTGTTTTTTTTTTTTGTATTTGTAGGTGCAATATATAAATATTCTATAGCCTATGTCACAATTAATTGTTAGACGAATCTAACGACAGTTTGCTTAAGTTAAAATCCATCAAGCCGTTTAGGCTACAGAGCGTGACAAAATATACACATAGATACATACTCTCGAAAAACAATGGGGGCAGTCGGGTAAAAATAAATAACGACTTACTCTTGAGGCTCATAGTTAAAGAAAAAATCTCGTAAACTTGTAGACATTTTCGCCACCAAAACTTTGTTTTTGCTTATGGGCCTTCTTGACCTCGATCTCGCCTGATGGAAAGCGATGGATGAGGTCTGCGTTGGAACGAGTACCCAAACTGTCTGCAACTTTATAAAAAAGAATTGAACAAACTTTCAGCTTATATATTTACACTGAAGTCCGATAATCCACACTTCCATACTAAAGTGACTCTGTCTGTCTGTCTGTCTGTTTATTTTTCACGTCTTAACCGCTGAACGGATTTGGATGAACCTTGGCACAAGGACAAACCATGTCCTGTGTTAGGACATAAGATTGATATGCCTATGTACTGTTTGTCCCAGTAGTGCGCGGTTCCCGGATAATTTCAGATCCTCACGCGGGTGAAGCCTCGGGGAGAAGCTCGTAATTTCATAAGGCTCGAGCCACACTTATGATAAAGATTTTCAAGCAGCACTTGCAATAAAGTAGCACCACACTTGAACGAATGGTGGTTGCATCTATTTTTGTTTAACATAACATATACTCATGCCCGTGTTCCCCGAAGGGTTGGACAGAGGTGCACCTACAGTACACACACATTTCGCTAGTTATTTAAGTCCCACGATTACATGGGTCGAGCCTATTGCCATCAACCGGGCACAAATCCAGACTCCGGGCTGCTACTGAGAAATTCCAGATGGAAAAACTTCAATAACATTCTGCCCGATCTAGGAATCGAACTCAGGACCTCATGCTCAGCAGTAAACCTTGCAACGACTAGGCCAACGAGGCAGTTCTTTTTTGGTTCATTAACTTAAAAATCCTGCTTCATAATTAATTGTGATTAAGAGGGTACGTTCTAGAAGTTGGTAACGTCGCAAATAGCCGGCAAATATTTGAATATTTTTGTTAATCACGAATTACTCTCAATCTATTTAAATTATTCTCAATCAAACAAAAACGGCTGAACGAATTTGAATGACATTTGACACACAAAGAGTTTATAACTTGGATTATTAACATATGATACTTTTAATCCTGGTAGAACGTTCCCGTGGGATATTTTCCGACATAAACGCAGACGAAACCGCAGGAAAAAGCTAGTATTAAATTTAGTAATATTACCAAGTTTATAAAAATACCGATATTTTTACTGCTGTTTGCGTCGTTGCCAACATTCAGAATGTACCTCTTAACCCTTAGTCACCTAATTTGGAAACACTATAGATACTTATACTCTATGGCTACCTTGTTTTGTGGTTTTCAATACATGATAATTTTTCTAACCTCTGGGTTCAGATCTTCTAGAAAAGCTGTGAAGTCTGATTTGGGTATTTTTGACCAAAATGACATCAAGAGGTTTGACAACAGATTTTGCAGGAACTAACAATAAAACCCTAAATAAGAAGCAGCTAATATGGCTCTACCCTAACAGTATACATAGGTACTCATTATAAAAACACACTGCAGTTCTCATGACTGAACTTTCTTGATCCTGTGATCAATCATTAAATTAATAACACTGCGTTTGTCAAGATTTTTGACAGCTATTTATTATCATATTATGTACGTATGCCTTGATACAATCTTTGGATTGCTTAAGGCTATGTCTATTAATTTGTAAAAAAAACGGAATTGTCTTTTCTTTCGGAATATCAAAAACAAAAAACAACGTAAAATGATTCCGTTTTCATTGCATTACTGACCCCAACATAGTTGGGAAAAGGCTAGGCAGATTGATTTTGGCTCCTGGAGCGGAACGGAGATTTATGCAATCCTATTGGTTAATATTTCTCCGTTTCTCCGCTCCGCAGCGTCGCTCCGCTTCTGTGGACAGGATCGCAACGTATTCTATTAATTCTCTCGACGGGCAGTCTGTACAACATTGTGCATAAGTTGCTGCTGGATTGCTGTCACTGACAAGTTGTTGAAATCACAGTGACTTTATTTTCGTAACAATAAGGTTGCTGTTGGGTTGCTATGCTCTCCGAGGTAAAATAACAGTAAAAGGATTGTAGATGCATATTTTTTCATGTCACTTCTGTGTCAATTGTCCATGGTGAAGATGCAAAGGTAGCTCGCAAAATTCCAATTTTCTTACGTTTTTAGTAATTTGCAGGTCAGTGTCAGGTTTCATGTTGATCAAAATATGATTCGCGACCTTAACAAATATGTATTTACATAATTATAACCTTGTGTCAATACTACTAAGTTAGACATTTTGTTCTTAAATGTCATGATTTCAAATAATGAGATCTTAGAACTAAAATAAATATTTCTTATCCTCGTGAATCATATTTGGATCAAGATATAACCTGACACTGACGTGCAAATTGCAAAAAACTCGAGAAAATTTTTATATCGTGGGCTACCTTTGCGCATCCACCTTAAATAAAATCCACCTACCTATTAATCAAATAACAGTTCAAAGAGAATTCAGAACTTGTTAGTTTTATGATCTTTGATCACTGATAATATTCTGTCATTAGTTTAGTAATCTTTGATAAGGAAAAAATAAAAGAAGCATTCAATCATATTCATGGGAAAAAGCAGTGTGCTTATAAAATTTTCAATAGCAGCCGTGAAGGGAAGCCGGAAGACACTATATAATATAATATTATCCTGGGACATTATTTTACACACGGTCATCTGATCCCAAACTAAGCATAGCTTGTACTATGGAAACCAGATAACTAAATGATACACTACATACACTGCTTTTTCTTTGTAAATACATACTTATATAGATAATTACACCCAGACTCAGGACAAACAGACATGTTCTTGTACACAAATGTTTGTCCTAGATGGGAATGGAACCAACGACCTACGGCGTGATACGTGGTATCTTAACCTACCACGGCTTTTGGCCTGTCTGTCAATATTGTTTTAAATCGTGAAAGCATACCCGTTTACACTTATACTAGGTGATACGTAAATTAATGTCTAGTGTGAGTGAAACAGACGCGTCCGTGGGACTTTGTTTAGTTAAAATTCATTATGCTGGTCACACTCTAATAAAAATTAAAAAAAAAAGTTTGACCAGTGTCCATTCGCTCAATAGTTATTTGATGAAATAATTTCATCGTTAAAACGTCAATTTAATAAATACTAAATGTTGCCTCAACATACGAACTATAACTACATTTCTAATCCCTTAAATCTCTTAAAAATCAATCAATCAATCAATTTTATTTCGGAAATCATCCATATTGTATTAGTACTAGAACTTACAAGCTATGTTAGTGTTAAAATCAAAATCAACATTAGAATTACAAATAAAATTAAAATTTGAATCAGAACCACAGTAAAAATTCAATCAAATTTAAATTAAAAATTAAAATCTAATCAAAATTAAATCAAAATCAAATAAATTAAAACAAAATTAAATTAAAATTAAAAACAAAAATCAGTCAAAATTAAAATCAAAATTAAAATCAATATCACAATCAAAATTAAATTTAAATCAAATCAGAATTAAATCAAAATTAAATCAATGAAAACAAAATCAAAAACTAAATCAGATCAAAATTAAATTAAAATTAAACTAAAAACATGACCAAAAATCAATTTAAATATCTTTCCTCAGCACAGGGCCCACAGCTATGTCTACGGGACCAGTGCATCAGAAAAGGGCAGTCTGGCCTCTCCACAATAATCTTCAGGATGCTATTTGAGCTTCCACGTATCTTACGCATTAGGGATGCCGTTCTTTTGCGCATGATAGCCTCAAAACTATCTATGCCTGCCTCGGCAAACATGCCCGACGCACTACAGAACCGCGGAAGCCCCAGCAACACCCGAAAAGCATTATTATACTGCACACGGAGAGCGTTGTAGGCTCTCTGCGTATACCTGAAAAAGAGATACACAAAATTTTTAATATTGTCTGTGAATTTTAAAATCTACCCCTATTTTAAGCCCTCAGGGGATGATGTTTCAAAAACTCTGTACCACAAATTTCTTTATTTCTTACCAAAAGCGTAAATGTGAATTTTCATATTCCTAACTTAAGAATAGCAGGGTTTCCCATACAAACTTGCAGCCCCTCCATCACGCTGTAGGATTATTTTTTAAGACAAAAAGTTGCCTACGTCCTTGCTAAGGATGCTATCTATAGCCTTGCCAAATTTTATCGAAACCTGTGCAGATTTGTGAATTTCAAAAAAAATCAACTCCTTTTTTACACCTTAGAGGCGCAGATTTTTCAAAAACCACAAATTTCTTTATTTCCTACCAAAAGCATAAACATGAATTTCATAATTCTCACTAACTTAAGAAATGCTGGATTTCGCACACAAACTTTCGTCCCCTATATTACCCGCTGTAGGATTATTTTATAAGACAAATAGTAGCCTATTCCTTCCCCAAGATGCTATCTATAGCCTTGCCTAATGTTATCGAAACCCGTTCAGTTTTGTGAACTTTAAAACCAACCCCTATTTTATTCCCTTAGGGGATGATTTTTCAAAAACGCTGAACCACATGTTTCTTTATTTTTTAACAAAGGCATAAATTTCAATTTTCATATACCTAATGAAATGCCGGGTTTCTCATACAATCTTTCATCCCCTATATCACCCCCTGTAGGATTATTTTTGAGACAAATAGTAGCCTATGTCCTTTCCCATGATATCATCTATAGCCTTGCCAAATTTTATTTTATTATCTGTAGTATATCAGTTACCTGGTTTCCATGGTACAAGCTCTGCTTAGTTTGGGATCAGATGACCGTGTGTGAATAATATCCCAGGTTATTATTATTATTATGTCCTTTATTTATTTTCAAAACTTATTGAATACATTTTTAAACATTTTTATTAAAAAAAAAAACATTAAAGAAAACATATAAAAATATAACAAATAGTGATCCGCCAGTAGCGAGAGCAAGGTCCAAGCTACCAGTGGTTAGGGCTGCAGAGACAGGAACCTCCTCACAATGCGAGCCGTATCGAGAAGTACTGCCTTCTGAATCTGGCCCTTGATCCAACCGCCTAACGAGAGCTTCGAGAGATGTCGATTGAGGCTTTCGTCTATCAGGCCATTGGCCGTCACTACATTTTAGTTTTACTGAACTCCCAACAAGACTTATTGATTCAAGACATCGAGTATCTATCGCGCTACTGTTTTCTAAAATTAATACGACAAATCAGACGAATTGTTTATTTGTGTGAGTTTGGCGACAACGATTCCTATAGTAATTTTGTTGCTAAGCACTTCCACTGATTTTTATGTTCCGTGGTAGTGACATAGTTTGAAGTGAAAGCTGTCATTGTCTGCTGTCATGGTAACGCTGGTAATGTCCGCACCACACACTATTGTTATAAAAAAGCAATATTTTAACTATAGTTAAGATAGTGCTTTTTTTTGTTGTCCTAAGTTACGTTACTTAAATTTTGTTATAACATTTTGGTTGAAAAATTACATAATACCTATCCCGTACTGAAAGGAGTAGGAAATAGTTTTTCGCTAGGTGTAATGTAGTGTAAGAGTATATTACTTACAATTGTATTAGTTTTCTAAGCAATATAAAACAATAATGCAGACACACTTGGTGTCTGCATTATATTCGGGCTAAATTATATATGTTTGTTTATTCTGTTATTTATTTGCATAATGTACACTTAATTAAAATAGGATTGTAACTGAGTTAAATACTTACAGCCTTACTAATAAAGATTTACACATGACTTATACCGGAGTTATAACGCTCTTTAAAAGGGCCAAATTGTTATAACTCCGATATAACTCGGGTGTAAATCTTTATTAGTAAAGCTGAATAATAATTAATAATCTCCACCGCTGTATCTCTACGTTGACTTCGTGGTGGGGCTTGCGCGTTCCGAACTTTAGGTCTGTGCCGGTAGAGTTTACTTTGCCGGAACGGGTCTAGGATGAGGAGCCAGACCAAGAGAGATACGGAAACCCGCAGGGCAGCATGTGGCAAGCTGTTGGGCAGTAGCGACCCCACGGACCCTATCTCCCGGGAGAAATCACTCTCATCTCTGGCTTGCCTTTATTGACCGGCTGGAGTGAACACTGACGAGGAACAGAGCTTCCACCTCATTCTTGCCTTTATTGGCCGGACCGGAGATTCGCAAGAGCGAACGTGCTCGGAGGAAGGAAGTATTCCAGTAAGGTGCTGGTAGGGATCTTGACCGAACTTCTGGGATTGTCCTGATAGCCGTGGAACACCTTTTCACTCCTGAAGCATCTCAGGAAGTGTTGCCCCCTTGTCGCTACGTCGCTATGTGCTAGCGGCCTTTTCCGGGGTCCCATTAGTGAGTGTGCAAGTCACCCCCTGCCATTTTATCCGTGTATAATATATACCATTGGTCAGGCAAGGGACATAGTTCTTCCATAGTTCAAGTTACCCAATCCATTTTAGCCACCCAAACCCATACCCCAATATGTTTTGTTTCCACGTAAAACAATAGTGACATTACGCATCTCCGCTCGTCGGGGGACGACACGGAGTATGTGGGACTCCCTGCCAGAGTGGCAGTATACCCACTAAAACTCAGCGGTGTTCCCGCATCGCCGTGATGGGAATCGGGCTCAGCCTTTGCGTCCACAATCCCCCCGGCGCATTGCAGGCGAGAGATGTACACCCGTGTGTTCGGCTTAGCGGCACGCAGGCTCACTTCTCGCTTCGTCGGAGCTTTGTCGCAGCGGCTCTTGTTGCTTCGCGATCGGTGCTTCCTCCTTTGCACTGTCACGAAACCTTCATCATCAGCCCTATTCGGCGCCTTCTTTGGCATAGGCTTCATACTTGGAGTGCCTGGGGCACTCGCAGTGACGCTAGCGAAGTCCCTTCTTAAGGATTTCGCCAGGGCTGCAGACAATGGCAGCGGGACGGCGTGGTGGACGCAGTGCAGACGGTAGACGGCGCGGGGCTGTGGGGCACGCTGGCGGGGCGCTCTGCAAGCTGAGTAAACGACAGATGTGCTGGCGACGAAACTGCTGACGCGGAATTTGACGACGATATACCGAGGCCGGCTCCGTGAAACATGTTTATGTTAGATGAATCGGCTGATGACCTAGTTATCGCCACACTGTTACGCAACTCGCTTAATTCTTTGCGTAATTCGGCGACGGAGTTTTGGGATGCGTCTAATTTCGCTAGAACATCAAAAAAAAAAAAAACTGAAAATCTCTGTAATAATAATAATAATAATAATAATAATAATCTTTTATTTCTCTCGTAATCACAAACACAGTACAAAGTCAAGGTAACACTTAATAGAGACTGGTGTCTGTTGTAGGTAAAACCTGTATTACAGATCACCAGGCTTACCGCCATCGGACAACTCATGAATGACCTATGACTGTATTAACCTAACATACAGGTTGTACATAATAAAACACTATTACAAATTAATAACAAAAGTGAAGTGTAACTATATGGGAAATTAAAAACTAAAGTAAAAATGGCTTAACGTTTGATTTGGGAATGAGTGAGTGTGTGTGTGTGTGTGTGTGTGTGTGTGTGTGTGTGTGTGTGGGTGTGTGTGTATGGGAGATGGTGTGATGGGTAAGTGTGTGTTAATTGTATATCGTTCCATGCTGGCAAACGTTACCTTAATGGTTTTAATAAACGTTCTGTTGCACTGTAATCAATGCCTTGAAGCCACGAGCAAACTTTTTTCTTGCACTCTGACCTAGAAAGAGGATAAATTAACAGCTGCTTGTTCATTTTATTATATAAATATGGACCCAGGAAACCGTAAAAATTATGTGCGAGACTGAACCCATATCTATTTGTAGTGCAGACATCGGTGGTTCTTCTCTTACCAGATATTGTTTCGGGGTCGTAAGAAAGTTCTGAGTGCTTTTTAGTAACTGTCAGTAGAATAAAAAGTTGTCTAACAGTCAGCACCTTATAGCGCTGATAAAGATCAAACGTAGGGTGTCGTATTGGAAGGAAAGAACTTACTTTTAATACGGCTCTTTGGGCTCTCTCAAGTTTTAGTAGGTGAGTTTTAGCGGCTCCACCCCAAGAAGTTATACAATAAGACAATAGAGATTGACACAATGCGAGATAAACCGTTTTAATTAAGAAAGAGTCAGCAACATGACGAAGAGATTTAAATATATAAATAAGTTTTCGAATTCTAGGAACCAAGGCATCGATGTGGTGTTGGAAATTTAGTTGGTTATCTATTACTATACCTAAATACTTGATGGTGTTAGTTTTTGACAAATGCGGACAATTACATGAATTGTTGGATGGAAATTTGCAATTGTGTGAGATGATGGGAAGGTTAGGTAGGTCTTGATTTCTGAGTGTATAGGTCATAAATTTAGTTTTGTCTACATTTAAGGTGAGGATGTTTTCTTCAAGCCACTTAGACACTTGGTTGAACCCATTTTGGGCGTATTTATACACTTCTTCCCACGTATCACCATAAAAAAGTAAAGCAGTATCATCGGCGAATGTAATTATTTTCCCATTGGTCAATTCTGTGTTACATAGGTTGTTTATATAAACTAAAAACAAGGTCGGGCCGAGGATACTGCCTTGTGGGACGCCATATTCAATAGGTAGTTCATCACTGACCCAACCATCCACTCTAACAACCTGTGTTCTACCCATAAGGTAATTTGCAAATAAATCTAGTGGTAAACCTCTAATTCCCAAGTGTTCAAGTTTGTTGATTAAGATGGGGACAGACACTGTGTCAAATGCTTTGGCTAAATCGGGATAGATGGCCAAGGTCTTTTTTTTATTATCTAGCTTTGACACTATAAATTCTGTTAATTGATGAACAGCATCTGACGTGGATTTATGTGCGCGGAAACCAAATTGAGATGGAGACAATAGTTGATTTGTTTCCAGAAACCTAACTAGTCTGATGTTCATTAGGCGTTCCAATATTTTAGATAGTGCTGGAAGGATAGAAATAGGTCTATAATTGTTGACGCAGCATCTATCCCCACTTTTAAAAATGGGAACTATTTGGGATTGTTTAAAAGCAGAAGGGAATACACCCGTATTAAATGATAAATTACATATAAATGTTAGAGGAGGAACAATGACGTCTGAGAATTGTTTTAAGAAGTTTCCTGAGATTTTATCTACTCCTACAGCACAATCATTCCTGAGGTTATATATTAATGATTTTACTTCGAATTCGTCTGTAGGTAATAGTACTATTGAATTAACGAAAGCATTCTTTGATTGAGATGAACTAGTGTTGTATGGCGTATTAGTTTTATTAGTCGTAATTTTTTCTGCCAATGATTTACCAACACCTGCGAAAAATGAGTTTATATCATTGACCGAAACTGACGGATTGTTGGGGCAAATTAATTGTATTGGTTTGTCCTTTTTCTTTGAGGTGTATGTAATGTTTTTAATGGTTTCCCACAACTTCTTCTTATTATTTCCGGCTTTCCTAATCAAATCTTTTTCATAGTCAATCTTAGCTTTCTTTAAAATATTATTACAAAAATTCCTGTATCTCCGGTATGTGCATTGAATAATTTCATTTCCAGGTTTTTTCTTTGATTTTACATAAAGTTTGTCACGGTTTCGCATACATTTTAAAAGTCCCTTCGTTATCCAGGGCTTAAGAATTCTTTTGCGTCCGGTACTTGTTATGCTGTGCGTGTTATTATCTATGGCTTTAGAGAGCGATCGTGTGAAAAAATCTGTTGCTAAGTTAACATCAGTCATGTTATATATAGAACCAAAATCAATATATAACATGACTGATGTTAACTTAGCAACAGATTTTTTAATAAATGTAATAAACATATAGAAATAAAAAGATCATGAAATCAAACATTAATTGTATTTTATCATCATTTCTTACACATAAACATGAAAGAAAATTATTACCTAAATTATTACCTAGCAAGATATTGATACAAACAATAAATACAGCAAACAATAAGACAATAAATTATGAAGCGGCGCCAAACAAACTTTTAAGGTGATATGTTGAAAAAAATGTGGTTTTTCTATTTCGTGTAACTTGTTAAATATGTGGAATAGGGATTTAACATTTTAGTATATGTTTTCTGACTCTTTAGTCTAGTATCATGTAAAAGGAATACACGATTCGATGAATTTTTCTCGATACAAAAAAATTGCAAAGTTATATCTATTTTTTTACTTTTTTCGACATCACGGCGTAACGCTTAAGAGTTATTAAATGAAATTTACTTTAAAACATAGATAATTATAATATTAAAGTTTACTCAAAGTAGTTTTAAATTTAATTAATTTATTTTGTTAAAAAAGGAGTAAATTCGTTTTGGCACATACGTCGTTTAATTTCGAGCGCACGCACATTATAGCCTTCTCTTCTTTTGCGTTTCAAAAGTAATTGCATCACTTTCGCTCACTTACTGGATCAGTCGCCCGGTGCGCTTCATCGACAACGAGTCTATGCCATTTTTTGACAGATCGGCGCTATCGGATTTTCGTGATTTTAATAAATGTTTATATAGTAAATTGTTAGTTAATTAGTGTAGAAGTGATATATAAAGACTTCTTGTGATTGAACAGTACATATAAAGTATCGTGTTTCTATTTGTGACGAGTTTTTAATGATTTATAAATAAAAATGGGAAGAAATAGGAAACCAAAACTAAATAAAGTACAACGTTAAGAGTACCTGAGGATGAGGGCTCAAAAAATGAGAGAGAGCAAAAGTAAGTATATAGTTATGTACAATAGTTTGTACTTTATCAGTTATGGGCACGTTCTTGACTGCAATCACTGCCCGATGGAAGACACAAGATGACATCGGATATATACGTAAATAATGAGTTGCGCTCGCGAGTTACTTCTTTTATGATTTTTTTGTTGTTAGATCCTAAATTCCTAACCACTTGACCGGTTTTTATCAATGGACTCATTTTACAGGAAATCAGTATCAATAAATAGCTGATAATAACAAATAATCGAAGTCGCCACCTTCGCTCATAAATTTGGATAATCAGCTACAACCTATCCTCGCCTCGCAAAGTAATAATGGGTAAGCATTCTATTTGCTAGAACAAAATATCTGATTCAATTTTTGTAAGTTACCTATAATCGTGTATCTAATGAAAAAGGCTAAAATGTAATTATAATTAATTTTAGGTTAGAAATATGTCAACAATACATCGGTCATACGTCAAGTACTATTACTGCGTGTGACAGACTAAGAGCACAAAAAGCAACGGAGTCGCATTTGAATTGCGAAAAAAGGTGAGTTTAGTCCAAATTATTTTTTGATCTTTATTGAAGTATGGATTAATGTGTGTGATTTAATATAATAGTTTATTTTAGTTTTCTTTCCAACAAGTGTTGATTTTTTTTTGTGATTTATTAGTCGTGGAACAAAAGTTATCAAAAAAAAAAAATCTGCATGAATTTGATTATACTAGCTCCACTTGAATGTTGATGAACGTTTTTATTGCAGAAATAAAAGGAAGCAACAACCACTGCCATACGAAATCAAACTTGAAGAAAATGTGAGTTCTCTTATTTTATTTACTATGCTATGAACTTTATACTATAGAGCTTGGCATAAATATCATTTTTCCATGTTGACTTATACTTTTTCTTTCAGGAGTCCAAAACTGCCGACATCAGTGGCCACAGAGTTGTTGATGTAAATTACTTTTTTAATGAATTAGTTAAAATATCGAGTCACGAATCAATGTTCCAATGTGGCCTTACCACCATCAAATTAGAATCCGAAAAAGTTTCTGGCCTTAAATCTGAGTTTATATTTTCTTGTACATTATGTAAAATAAAGTTTAAAATACAGAACTGAACACACAGGTTGAATAAAATGGCGGTGGCCGGGATAATGTCAGCTGGTTATGTTAACGCTCAACTGAAACAGTTTTCGGCAGCTGTCGATTTACCATCCTTGTCGGAATATAGGTACAAAATCGTACAAGATGAAGTATGTGACGAATGGGAAGTGACGGCATGAGAAGAGACGAGGAAAGCGGGGGAGCGGGAGAAAGAAGCGGCAGTGAAAGAAGGAAAGCTTACTAAAGATGGCATACCAATAATAGATGTAATTTTAGATGGTTGTTGGGCTAAACGTTCATACAGACCTAATTATGCTGCACTATCTGGCACTGCGACAATTTATAGGTAGACGATTTCGTCAAGTTCTTTTCATGGCAGTCAAAAACAAATATTGTTGTATTTGTGCTAGAGCGGAAAAACAAAATGAGATAGTAAAACAGCATGAGTGTTTTAAAAAATATAGTGGATCTTCCACAGCTATGGAATCCACTATTATCGCCGAAGGATTTAAACAGTCCATAGAAATGCATGGCATTATCTATGGAAGATACATAGCTGATGGAGACAGTAGCACTTAGGCAAAAATACTTGACACTCGATCATATCCCTCAATCACGGTCGAAAAGATTGATTGCAAAAATCACATATTAAGAAATTTTTGTAACAAATTGATAAATTTAAAAACGGATACAAAATATGCTGTAACAGAAAAGAACATAATAATTACAAATAAGATTTTAAAGATACGAAAGTACATATATGTAACGCCAAAAAATATCATGGCTTACAAAATCTACAGTAATCAGACAAATAAAAAATCTGCACCAAGATATTATGAATGCCATTTATCATGCATTTGAGCACCATGATTCTTGTGATAAAAAAAATTGTAGTGAAAATACAAATGAAGAATCAAAAAATATTTGTAACACACGTCTCTGGCATCAGATGAAATATATTTTAATCTACAATGTTGCATCACACTCAAGGATCTAATTGAAAATGTAGACAGCAACATTGTAGAGAATTTTAATGGAGTAGTTGCCAAATTAGTTGGCGACAAAAGCGACTCTTAAACGGTCTTATCAGGCAACATGCGCAGGGGTAGTAGTATCATTAAAAAAAAATATATATATATATATACATATATATATATATATATATATATATATATATATATATATATATATATATATATATATATATATATATATATATATATAACTTATTTTGCAGTTTCATTATAACTGCAAATTTGATCATTTTATTTAAAGAATATATATTAAAAAATAAAAATACGAGTAATGTTATAGAAAATTGCCCTGATTAAATACGGCGAACACTAACAAAATTAAAATAATATAAATTTGTAAAATTATTTAACCGATTTTTTTAAAAAAGGTGTTACTAAGAAGTATAAAATAACAAAAATTGTCTACCTATTGTGATTCTGAAGTAATAGAAATCTATAAACTGTTATGACTTTCAGTTAATACTTTTTAGTTCAAAACTTCTTTTGAAGACGGTTCAAATTCGGCTATTTTATTTTAAATGTTTTAGTATTCGCCTATTTTAGTCAAGGCAATTTTCCATAAAATTACTTACTCATATTTTTATTTTTTATTTAATTTGTTGTGTGGAGCTCTATCATATTTATGTCTATAACTTTTTTAATAAGATTGGCTTAATATTTTGTAGGTAAACTAAAACCATACTTGGGGTACCTAGATTATACCAGTGAAAGAATTATCAAAATCGGTTCAGTAGTTTACTAGAAAATTGCGAACATATATGTATATACATAAAACACGAGTTTTTTAAAGTAGGTTAATTTTTGTAAAATTAAAATAATCCATTAATCCTACTAATATTATAAATGTGAAAGTTTGTATGTTTGGATGTTTAGATGATTTTTACTCAATCATGCAAAAACGGCTGAACGGATTTGGATGAAATTTGGTATACAGATAGTTTATAACCGAGATTAAGAGATAGGGTACTTTTCATCCCGGTAGAAGGTTTCCGTGGGATAATTTCCGACATTCACGCGGGCTAAGCCGCGGGCAACAGCTAGATATTTAAATAAAAAATATTCTTAATCCATGTACCACGTTTTTATTATAAGAACACAATTAGACTAAAAGAAATAAGCATTTGTTATATGCCTTCATTACCAAATTATTTTTTATTACATGGTTTACTAAATAAAATAAAAATGGTTGAAAATTAAGTATTTGTATTATTTGTATACTCCATAATCTCCTATGTGCTAATATTTCAAAAAATCCAAGAAGTGCGTACTCGCTTTTCCCGATGCGACCGCGTACTTTGCATTCGCCGCTCCCCGCGCGGGGGGACTAAGTCACGCCCACCGAGCTACGATTTATTTTCGAGATAGCCCCTTAACGAAGATCTAATCATCAAATCAAATGAATATACCATTTTATACGATTTACGTACTTAATTGATTGCCTCTTTGTTTGTTTGGCGCCGACTCAAAATTTGTAAATTAAATTAATTTAGGAGTTTAGTTAAACTAAAAGGTTTATTTTTTTTATTTTTTACTTTTCAGTTTTTTTCATCGGTTTAATTTTCTGTAAAAAAGTTTTTTATTTTTCGCTTTTTAGTTACCTTTTTGGAAGTCGGTTGTTTTTTTTTTTTTGTAAAAGTTTTTATTTTCACTTTTTATGTGGTGGTACCTAACCTCATACAAATTCGAATACCACTATATGCAAAATACATAGATTAGAACATCATCCACAACCTAATATATAATAATAATAATAATAATAATAATATGTATACTAAGTGGGAAAAAAATCCGAATTATTGAAGCTAACTCAAAAACTACCCAAGAAAAGTTAATAATGTTATTAGGGGACCAATTTCGGGGTATACCCTCCCAAATAAAATAAAATTCTTTCAAATCGGACTACTCTATAAAAAGTTATGCGTGGTACATAAAAAAAAATAAGTGTCGAAATGAGGACATCCTACTTTTTTTTACTTCTTCGGTTAAAAGTGGCTTTCAAACACCCGCAATATTTTAAAACGGCCTATCTAACGATACCCCACATCATTTGATTGACGAGAAATAAAGTTATCCGCACAGTAGGTGTATGGAAGGTACCCAAAAAAAAAATGTTTTTACGATATTATTTTATCACTTGGTCGGCGTGATTAATATGTATAACCGTGCCCAATTCCAGCTTTCTGATACAAAGTCTCTGAGCTAAGTCTCGGACAGACTGACAGACAGACAGATGCACATGGTCAAATTATAAGGGTTCGGAACTACAGAACCCTAAAAATTGAATGTTTCGTTTGAGTAAAACTTGGTAGTATCAATAGGGTACTTCGCGTCCAGGGCCCGCTACAACTTTCCACCGATAAAGGGTGGTAATGAAAGTGTCGGCCAACTAAGATTTGCAATATCCCTAAACAAGAAATGGCTCAGACCCTCAGGTGTTTCAGCAACGACAGGATCACAGATCACCAAAGGAGTCATCGTCAGTTGCATCCGAATTCAAGAGTGATTGTAAAGGTTGACCCTTTCGGGTGTTGTCATAAAAATATAGAATATTCGATTTTTGCATTTGAGTTGGAACTTTAAATGAGTGAATGTGGTTTTACTTACTGAAAAAAATCGAACGTTTCCTTTGTGTGTGACCAGGACCCGTTTGAACTTTCCACCTAGTCTTATTAATAGCAGGTCTAGTCGCCACACTCTGTGGTATTTCGTTTCTTAAAACCACATGTTTTTGTTGTCTAACGAGCTGAGGTAGTTCTTACTTTCACTATACTTACATTGTACATAATAAACACCAATCCTAATAGGAATCACTCCATTTCATTGATAATTATTACATTATTTTCTAATTTTTATATTTTAATTGTCAAAACTCAAATGTCAATTGTCAGATTTGATTCTTTTTTAAAGCCAAGTCTCCTCTATATTCTATGTGTTAAGGGTGAGTTCTCATGTTAATTATCACTGGCTATGTTTCTTATTCATCTAATCTGACATACTCGTATCTTTAAAATATTTAGTATTTGTATTTCTAGAACGATATGGGCTCCTATAAAGGGACTCGTCATTGCTTCTAAAAACCAGTCTATTGAATCCACCATATCGTCAGCATGCTACGCACTGAGGAGTCTTAAGGATTAATTGAACATAGAACAGTTAAAGGCATGGATGCATTGGTCGAATCTAGGATAAGGTATAGCATCGTGCTATGGGAAAATAGTTACAGTTATAACTGGCAGAGAGCGTTCATCTTATAGAAACGAGCCATAAGGACAATAGTCAGAATTGCACAACGTGTTTTATGCAAAGATTACTTTAGAAAATTGGGAATATTAACAGTACCTAGCCTATATATATTGGTCCTCTTAAGTCATTTTGCTAAGTATCTACATGAGCCTCTTGCAGTGCCCGATGCGGACCACACCGCTGACGACGATGACGATGCTTCGGAGGTGACCGAGGTAGAGCTGAGAATGGCGGTACGTAGGCTGAATGCCAAAAATACCGCCCCAGGTCCCGACGGCTTACTTTATGGAAAAGCCTGGGTTCTAGCCTTGGAGGCTCTCGAGCCTCGACTAAGGGGGCTCCTAAGCGCATGTTTTAAGGGAGAGGCCAGTTCCCACTTCGGTGGAAGACGGGGAAACAGGTTCTCATTAAAAAGCCGGGGCGCCCTGCGGACTCTCCGTCCGCTTACCGGCCCATCGTGCTGCTCGATGAGGTAGGCAAGCTCTTTGAAAGAGTCATTGCAGACCACCTCGTCGGGCGGCTGGTGCGAGTGGGGCCGGATTTGGCGGAGAGCCAGTTTGGTTTCCGCAGGGGGCGCTCTACGGTGAACGCCATCATGTGCGTGCAAGCCCTCACAACGGGGGATGCTGTGGCTCGGGGTGGGGTCGTCTTGGCGGTGTCTTTAGATATCGCCAATTCCTTTAATACCCTGCCCTGGAGTTGCATTAGGGAGGCACTCCGGTATCACCGGATGCCGACCTACCTCTGTCGCGTGGTCGAGGCCTATTTGACGGACAGGGCCGTCATCTACCCCGGTCATCAGGGAGAGTGGAACCGGCGAGAGATGTCGTGCGGTGTCCCACAGGGATCGGTCTTAGGGCCACATCGGTGGGATATCGGATACGACTGGGTGCTGCGCGCTGACCTCCCTAGTGGCGTCAGCGTGGTATGCTACGCTGACGACACGCTGGTCCTGGCGCAGGCAAGGTCACACCAGGCGGCGGCCGAGCTAGCGATACACAGGGTTGCGATAATCGTCGAGAGGATCCGGCGATTGGGACTCGCGGTGGCCCTGCACAAGTCCGAGGTCATGTGTTTTCATGGTCCTCGGAACGCACCACCGTCGGGTTCCCAAATAACGGTAGGAGGGGTTCACATCGGCGTCGAGCTGACGATGAAGTACCTGGGACTCGTCCTCGACAGCCGGTTGAACTTCGTGGAGCATTTGCGACGTTTGGCTCCCAGACTGGAGCGGGCCGGGGCTGCCTTGAAGCGGCTCTTGCCCAATCTAGGGGGTCCAAACGCCTCCTGCCGGAGGCTCTACGCGGGGGTCATGCGATTCATGGCCCTTTACGGGGCACCAGTGTGGGCGCGTTCCTTGGGGCGGTGACCAGCCCGCCGGTTGAACGCGTCCCTAAGGGTCATGGCGATCCGGCTAGTTTGGGGATACCGCACGGTCTCCGGTGAGGCGGCGAGCCTCCTTGCCGGATTGCCGCCGTGGGATCTGGAAGCAAAAGTCCTCACATGCACATGGGAGTGGTGCGAGGAGGCAAAACGCCGGGGCGTAACTCCGCTGCCGCGAGAAATCATGGCACAGCGGACAGAGCTCCGGCGGGATCTAATGGTGGCATAGAGAGTGCGACTGTCGCAACCCAGTGCTGGGCACCCCACAATTGCAGCGATAAGTCCCCTCTTTGATGAGTGGTTGGAAAGGCATCACGGCGTCCTCACCTTCCGCCTGACGCAGGTCCTCACCGGACACGGTTGCTTCGGGAGGTTCCTGTTCCGGATAAGGCGGTTGGAATCGCCCGTGTGTTACCATTGTGTGGATCGCCTGGAGGACACGGTGGAACATACGGTGGAGGTCTACCCGGCTTGGGCAGAGCACCGAAGCGTCCTCGCGGAGGCGATCGGCGGCGGCAATCTCTCGCGTCCGGCCCTGGTATAGGCCATGGTACGGAGCGAGAGTGCATGGGAAGCCGTCACCTCCTTCTGCGAAGCAGTAATGCTCGCGAAGGAGGAGACTGAGCGCGTGAGGGAGAGGCAATCTTTGCGCCCACACGCCACTAGTCGCCGCAGGAGACGCCCTGGGCGTCGGGAATCGATAGCCGATTCCCGGCCACCGTAGGCGGGTAGCTCGCCGTCCGGTAAGGACCAAGCCCGGGTCGACGGCGCGTTGTGTTCCACGCGCGCCTCAAAGAGATGTCAGCACTAGCTGAAGGGGTCCGCTAGGACCGATGCCCACCAGGGTTGCGGGTTGTTCGAAAGAGTTACCGTGGCCCTGGCACGGGCAACTGAAGGAACACGGGTGGGTTTTAGTCAGTAGAAGTCTGACACGCCCTCCCGCTCCACCCGGAGCGGGAGAAGTTATTTGATGATTTCCCATCCACAAAAAAAAAAAAAAATAGAGTCACTTGAGTTTGAATCACAAGAGGAACGTGAGATTAGAGAAAGCACGCGAAGAAAAATTTAATAGCACCTAAACTTAATATAGTAGACCATTGCCCGAAGTACCAAGCTATAGATATATTTAATAAGTTGCCTTCTGAGCTAAAGATCCTGATTTGTGACACCCACTTGTTTAAAACAAAATTAAAAGCCTTTTTATTAGAAAAATGTCTGTATAATATTTCGGAACTAATGTCACACAACAATAAATGATTTACATTCAAAATCTGTTTGACATTATACGAGTATTTTAAACCTGTTTTGACATTATACTTTTAAACCTGGGCGACATTATATTTTAAACCTGTTTGACATAATATTTTAAATCTGTGTTGACATTTTTTTTTAAACCTGTTTGACATTATTCTTCAAACTGTGACATTCTGTTATAACTATTTAGCACTATACTTAAATATCACTTAAAATGTCAATTAATAATCCATAGTTCATTATATCGGGTTGGCTAATAATTAAAGAGCGTTTTAGTTTATAATTTCTAAAATTTTCGGAAAGGTTCGAGAACGTTCTGTAGCAGAGGGTATATAAAGAGCGAGTCGCGCTCATGCGCGTTATTGATAGTTTGGCTGTTAGTGCGTTAAAGTTCACAAAGAAATGACTGATATTAAAACCCACGTACGACATTGTTTTATTATATGATTTTCAATCTGGGCATTCTGCTGCAGAAGCTACTCGTAATATATGTCAGGATAGCTCACGATGCAGTCTCCGAAGGAACAGCAAAGCGCTGGTTCCGCAATAACGAATTTTCCTTAACCGATCAACCAAGGTCTGGGCGCCCCATGGAAATAGATATCGATAAATTAAAACTATTAATCGAAGAAGATCCTCGAAGAACTACACGCGATTTGGCTGTTCAGCTCGAGTGCTCTCATGGCACCATAGAAAATCATTTACATGGTTTGGGAAAGACTTACGAATATAGTGTTTGGGTACCCCATCAATTAAGCAAAGATCAGCTGACCTACCGAGCTGAGGTTTGTGTACAACTTTTATCTTTCCGCCGCACATTTAATTGGTTAGATCATCTTGTCACTGGAGATGAAAAGTGGGTTCTCTATGTTAATCACACACGCAAGCGCCAGTGGCTGGGATGTAAAGAACAGGGAAAACATACGTCAAAAGGTGATCTTCATCCTCGCAAGGTAATGCTTTCTGTCTAGTGGGATATACATGGAGTAATAAGCTGGGAATTCTTTCCTACTAATACTACGATTACAGCCACAGTATATTGTGATCAACTTGAAAAACTGAGGCTTGACATCCACCGCAAACGTCCACACCACGACAAACTATTTTTCCTGCACGACAATGCGAGGCCGCATATTGCTAAGAGTACCAGGCTAAAACTATTGGAGCTTAATTGGGAAATAATACCCCACCCTCCATATTCGCCGGACTTAGCACCAACTGATTTCAGCTTGTTCCAATAACTTAGTAATAATTTACGGGAAAAAAGCTTTGACGATGAACCACACTTGAAACAAAACATAGATGACTTCTTCAATTCAAAACCAACGAAGTTCTATGCGGACGCCATTCACTCTTTGCCAGATCGATGGCGAATGGTAGTAGAAAACGACGGTGAATATATTATTAATGATTAACAATTATTCATTTAATACATAAATACAAATAAAATAGTTGTATGTCGCTCATTACTTATTAGCCAACCCAATATGTATGAGTAAGTTGCATGTATTATTCAACACAATGTAAATTGTTTTATGAATAAATGAAAATCATAGAAAAATATCGATGAAATTCAGTTACCTATAATATCTGCTCTCTACACAGGTGAAATATGATCAGAATTAGAATATTAACTAACTAAATTTAGTGAAATTCAATACAACTCGAATCTAGACTAGGAGAACACAAGTAAAACTTCAAGATTTTTATTAACATAGATTTTATTGGCCAGTAAAATGCAAATATTTATTTAAAACTAGCCGCTTAGACAGTTTAGGTGTTTCGATTTTAGTTAAATAGTGTAATCATACGTTTATATACTTTTATAGGCTTATAGGCTTTATTCATTGGCAATTGATTGTATTGGTGAAAATTTATGTTTTCAAAAAGATTCATACCTATAAAATGCGATGAGGATTTTGATATGAGCTCCTGTCTAATTGTTGCTTAATGAAATTTTAATAAAATAAATAATAAACAATTTTATTATTACTTCCATCCGTTTACATATGGTTATTACGTCATTGAATGGAAATAAGAGATTTCTAAAATTCCTAGTTAGCTACATTCCCATTAGCTATTGATTCAATAAAAGATAAGTCGAGTAATGAAGAAATAGTAACAAGTTGTATTTTTCAATAATTAATTGTATCATACATATAACCATTGGTACTAAGTAGAATCGTATAAAATATCGACTACCACAAACCTCACATCACATCTCTAACTGACAAAAGCCGGCAGCGGCCGCTTCACGAAACTATCGTGTGAGTAAGAGTATCATTAAAACACTTATCCATTGCGCTATTAGACCAGCCGATTCATTGATCGATTTATACTAAGCACTTCTTTTTGATACTTCATCGTGTTTCTAGTATCACGAAGTAATGTTTTAATGAATTTAATAAGAACTATAATATTTTAGTACTAACGTGTGAAATGAGATGCCATCTTTCATGTAATTCACAATACAGCTGATATTTTTACAAACAATCACTGAACAACGCGGCATTTTGTCAAAAACCATAAGCAGCACAGCCGTCGCAAGTTGACATTCGGCTAATGACTGAAACTGGCATCAAGCCGCTTTGCGGCCAGACGCGTTCGCAAGCGCTACGCCTCCTTGCTATATCTCCTGTGTTTTTAAGATCTGTGTTGTGATCAGTACAGTCGATCGGCCTGTTCTAGAACCAGAACGTCAAAGAGATGTGATATATACCACCAACCTGCACTGGGACCTCGTAGATTACAGCCCACTTCCTCTCACAGAGAGGAGGCCTGTGTCCCAGCAGTGGAAAAATTATAGGCTGATTTTGCTTATACAGTCGACCGCACGTCAGGTGACACGTTGACGTGTGGCTAGCCCAGCGTACGCAGTACGGTTTATGGAATTATAATACCATA
Source organism: Dicycla oo (assembly GCA_948252095.1). Classification (NCBI taxonomy): domain Eukaryota; kingdom Metazoa; phylum Arthropoda; class Insecta; order Lepidoptera; family Noctuidae; genus Dicycla; species Dicycla oo. Next base: position 23,551,740 of record OX411716.1, read on the forward strand.
TAAGCCAGCATATACTCATTTTGTTACCACTGACGCGCGGCCTACTATACATATATAGAGGTATGACGAACAGGGTGTAAAGTTTACTCATCCTCCATAGAAAAGACTGAACCGACTGGTGTTGTGTCTGGTGGGCTTCTGTCCGACGATTGATGTCGGGAAGTTGTATATAATTATGCTAGTCGCGCGGGAAACTTTGCTTTCGCGATGCAGGATTTTGTGTGACGTCAGTGTGATGCCTAGTTCACACGTGGCGATGTAGATGATAACAACTAAGAGCGGTGCTAAATATCCCTGGATCTCTATTTGTTAGGACGAATAAAAATAAAAGACATATATTGTTTATTTGCAGGCTTCCAAATATTACAATTTATTTAAAACAAAGAATAGTGCACATTTATTTTATCGATAAATTAATCGTATAAGACAAAATATTTGCATAAATATTTAACGATCAAAATATATAACCTGCTGCACAGTATTCACATGCTCTTTAGAAAGGTGAAGTAAGACATCGAAGTTTTCAAGATCTGTAAAAAAATAAATGCAATGAAATAAATAACTTATTCGATTTATAGCGGTCTCATTTGTTTTAGCGTCAATAGATATCGTTACGTGTATTAACATACGTAATTAAAAATTCTTCTTGAACACATAAATTCAATTTATCTTTTCATAGATTGAATTTGAAGCGACTATATGAGACAAACACTGAATATAACTCTTCACACACAATTCTTTAGTATACCATCCTGATTTCGTACATTTTACGTGATACTTGAACAACTTAATCCCTCATATTAAACAGACAAAAATCCAAAAATGGTAGAAATGGCTTCTATTAATTCTTGAACACCCCAACTATAATATTTTTTGGAAATATTTTCAATGTACAGAAACGCCTCGTCTACAGGATCTAGATAACGGGGTTGGGCATTTTCGAAAAATCCAGAATTAGTAATTTCTGTTCACTCAAGATTTAAAACATCCACGTAAAGTCAATCGTACGTTCGGTGGAGCTGGCCTATGATAACTGCTAAATTTATCATATTTTATACGTATTACCGTAGTCATCGAAGTAACACCAACATCAGCTAGACCTAGTGCTTTGACATGTACAGGTTCCTGTACATTCATGAGGAAAAAGGCCACTGTTCGCCTGTTCTTCGTGTCCATGCACTCCCATGGTAAGCCGTAGACAGCTCCTTTTAATCTGTCACTCTGTAAAAAATACCAGAAACTACGGTATTTCAATTAGTACAGTTATAAAGATAAATAGCAAGCACCTTAACCATAAGAATAGAAAAAGCCGGCCGTGCATATCGGACCACGTACAATGAAGGGTTCCGTAGTTGGGATGAATTTCTCCCAAGAACAAACTTAATATTTTAATTGGGAAACATGTTCTCTCATACATTCCAACTGCAAATGTCAGTTTGTACGCACAATATTGAGAAATTTACCATGTTATTTTAAGGCCAAATACTTATTGGTTTTCCTGTAATCTATAGGTATAGAACCGACTATTTTGTATTTTTTATTTTTTTCTTATTTTTCCCCCGACTGATTCGGGAGACGTCGAGGCGAACGGTCGTGCACACTCCGTCACGGTTTGTTTTCTTTTTTTGCTAAGCGTCTATGTGGCGGGTGCGCCACATGGGCCAGAATATTTTGTCCCTACAAGTTTAATTAGTTATAATTATGTGCTAACTAGTGTATATAATAATAATAATAATATATCTTTATTTCAGTCCATACATTTTTACCAAAAGAAAAGTTAGTAAGGTTGTTAGTAGAACACATAAAAATACAAAAAATACAAATAACAGGGTGTTAGTAATTGGTTAGTACAGAATCGAGATCAGTATATTACATTATATTGCAGTCTATTAAGGACTTTGGAACCCTGAGTCACGCGAACATTCGACATTTATAATAATAGGGCAGAATAAACAAAAATTCTAATTTCTTTTGACAATAATAACATCTAGTTAGCTAATTTATTCCTGACATGTTAAACAAAAATAAACGATTTTAATATTTTTATTATTTATACAAAAAAAAAAAATGCAAATACGCTAAGCTGCTTTTCAGTTTCATCGTAGGTTAGGGATAATTCCGCCGAGTATTCACATTTTGCTTGCACTCTTTTTGTGTCATGGAGAAAATTTGCAAATGTTTGTTTTTTTTTTTTAAACAGTTGGGCAAAAAATGTTCTACAGGATACAGATTTTAATAGATCGAAATGTCTTCTCCTTGAAATTTCTTTCTCAATCAGGGCAGTGGCTTGACACAGGAATGCTGTCTCATAATTAAGGCTAGTACAACAGTTAGCTCCTCACATTCCCTGTACAGCTCAGTGGTAGAAAAATACCCGGGCATAAAGTAAGGCTCTTTGAGAACTATCAGCAAATAAACTATGTGTTTAAAGTTGCGCGTCCACCGGGTCGGAATCAGAGCGTCCGCACTGTACGGTTTTGTTGCTTTGGTACTTCGTGCACTAGATCAGCAAATTTGCGATAGAGATCAGTACTTCTGCCTATGACGTCATCCGTAGTGACCGCGCCTAGTGTTACCAGGTACACGGTTTTGCCCGAAACGATCAACTGCAATATTGTCAACTTTCCCCGAAACGATCAATTGCAATTGTCAATTTTTACGTGATTGATGCGCAAATTGACCATTTACAAAATGTTTACTACAATAGAAATCAATGGCAATTGATCAATTGTCGTGCGTTTGTTACGTTTTAAAGATTAATAGTTGTTTTAAAAGTATGCACATACGGCTACATATCAAGCTATACATTTACAGTATAAGCTAACGTCTCATTGTACGTAAATCCTCTACGATGCGTTAATGCAGATATGTACTATATGTAGACATGTATGGTCGGCAAATGTATGCAGTAAGCTCCAACTAAAAAGTTAAATAAATAGTACTTCAATTCAAGAAATCAAAAGCCTAAGAATGATAGATAATAGAACACTTAAAAATATTCTATACGTAGTACATACAAATCTCTGTAAGATAGCCTTGGTCACTTTACCCTAAAAAAGGGAGAAATCCCTAAAAGCGGAAACACTGGTTGATATTGCCGATGCAAAATCCGAATGCAGTGAACGCACCATGTCGCCGTTTTGTAAATGCCGACGCTCCGTACGGTGCGTTCGCTTCGATTCCGACCCAGGGGACGCGTAACTTTGTTGACAACGCCCCAACGAGCAATACAATAGGTAGGTACAATAGGTAGGGTAGGACACAAGGAATAATAAATAATTTTCATAATATTAGCATTGGCGGAGTTTCTTATTTGTTTGAATGCATATATAAGTTTTCTTAGTCTATATGATAGAGTAATTAAACGATTTTGAAAATTAAGATTTTTGTCAAATATAAGTCCTAATTATTTAATATATTCAACGGCAGATAGGGAGCGACAAGAGCAATTCATAGAAGATTAATTATGGCAGTAGTCACAGGTTAAACGATGTGTTGAATGTGTTTTGTTCACCAGTGTTTTGAATAGAGAATGTGATGTCAGGGTGTTATCATCTGCATACGAAATTATTTTGGAGTTTTCAATATTAAGTAGTGTAAGATCATTAATATAAACTAGGAACAACTTTGAACCTAGGATACTACCCTGTGGCACTCCAGACAAGTAAGCCATCACTTTTATAATTGCTAATTTTCACCCTTTGTGTTCTTCAAGATAAATAATTAGACAGTAATTTAGAGTTGTTTTCTACGGTTACCGAGCTTGTTAACTAAAGCGGGAATAGAAACTGTGTCAAAAGCCTTTGCCAGATCGAGAAATATAGTAAGGCATTTCTTTTTGCTATCTCGTTTGACAATGTGTTCAGTCACTTAATGCATTCATTTAAGAAATCCCGTGTGCTTACAATATATCTAATCCATCTAGCCATTCTTCCGCAATAATCTTAAAGAATTCATCAGTCACTGTAGCAGTGTTGTGCCATGAGGTAGTACTATATAAGAGCACAGGCGTATATTTATGCACTAAAAACCAAAAACTTCGTAAGCAATGCAGCACAGCGTTATGCTGAGTGGAAGCCTTCTTGTCACAGTCATGACGTGCCAGCAGCTGTCGACTTTTTCTCTTTTGTGCTCCTAGTTACAAGTTTTTAGTCTAATTTTTTATTATTTTTCTGTTACTGTATTACTCGAGTCGATCTTTTTGAATGCACGTGTTTCTGTGACAAATAAACTTATTTTTTACGTGAAAACGTCATTTCTTTCGGTGCTTTTTGTGCTGGTGTTAAGTTCAATATTTCTGACCGACAAAAACATGTAAGATTTCAACTGCTAATAACTACGAAACTTTTAGCGCTAGAGTGATGGTTGCAAAAGATAGGCCATATTTATAGACAGAGACAGGATATTTAGAGACAGTATATAATTTACCTATAACGTCACACTGCGAGTGCACGCGAAGGTTCCCCGAAGGGTTATGCAGAGATATACATATGTAAGTAAACCTACATTGTAATAGGGAGCGAGCTTATTGCCATCAATCGGGTACTAATCCAGACATACATAGACAGAATAATCCATACAGGGAAGTTTTATAAAAACGTGACTTATTATTTCGTATATAGTGTATTACGAAAGAATATTTCCTTACAATACTGCCAATAAGTTCGAAGATGATTGAAAGCTGAATAAGTTGTTGAAACATAATAACTGTAAGTGGTAGATAGCGAATCAGAGCTGCAGCTGTCTGAAATAAAAACAAATAATATCAGTTTCATTACAAGTTTCAAATAAACTATATATATATTTATACAAGATAGAATACTTTTTATTATGTAGACCATACAAATTACATAGGTATTTATAATGTAAAATGTCTTTTATGGATCAGAATGTTGGGCCAAAATCGAGGAAGTTTGAAAGTGGCACCGTTGATTGAAATGTTGTGCGGAAATCGGTTTTCATGGTATGCATGCGGCTGACTTGACCCGCCCAATCCCATTTTAGCTTGGCAGCTTTTTTGCCTACGTCTATTATCCCTATTTTGAAACGCAGGGTGGCGTTTCGTATTCTGTTAGTTCGTCTTACGCCCAGAATGCTGCGCTCCATTATTTTTGGCAAACCCCAAAGCGGAACTTTTGCGACTTGGTGAGCGAACAGGTCTGCGCACCGTAGTTTAGGGCGTGTTGAGAGTGCATATTGCCTTTAATTTATAGTCATGAAACCAATCTTAATAAATGTGCACTTTATTAGGGTTCAGTACCCGAAGGTCAAACAATGTGATGCGAAGGAATGAGAAAAATGTTTGAGGAAAGTTATGAGTTTGAATGTCGACGGCTGAAAGAGTAAGGGGAAGATCAAAGAAACGAAGGACTGTGTGAAAGATGTTAAGGCTACAAAGGGGGTTACTACCGAGATGACAACTAATAAAGAAGTATGGAAAAAAGTTGCATTGCATGTTGCGCCCACCCCAAACAGATTGGAATAAGGGTCGGAGAAAGATGATATAATGAAGAAATATGATTTAAAAATTACTAATAAAATTAATATGATATTACTTATTAGTTCGAAAATTCATTACAGTTTTCAAAAAAGCATCTTTTGTTTTAACATTCTTAAAAATTTGGTCCCGTGTGATCATATACGTGACAGAATAGGAAAGAAAGATATTTTTTGTGACTTTTTATATGTAGTTTCCTAAATCATCTCTTATGAATAATGAAGTTATGTAATGAATTTCAAAAATCACAAACTAAAAACAGTGTATTTTTTATTTTATCGTGTAAATTAACAACCTACTCGTTTTTGATATTGGGTAAACAGCTACAAACTACTAGGCACTGACCATTTGTGAGCACTCCAGGAGTAGTAAACATCCACTTGCTTGATGGAACGCGTAATAAGCAAACAACATTGGCCCAAACACATCGGATATTTTATCTGTAAAACTAAATTCAAAGAAAAAGGCATGTTAGTTTACGGGACGGAAATAGGGTTCCTTATGGAGTAGTACGATTGTACGTATTTCTGCACCTGTAAACTGTATCAAAAATCAAATCTAAAGTTAAGTCAAACTAGGTTGAGAATCAGCACTTTTCGGTCGTCAAAATTACATAAGACAGTCCACTAGAAACGCCCGCCCTTCTCCACTTCATAGTGCTTCAGCTGTAAAACGGACAATGGAGGGTCTGTTGGCCGTTTCACAGTAAAAAACTACAATCAAAAACTTCTCTAACCAAAAGTTATCATTTCTACGGATAATAAATAATACCAGCGTATTGCTACTTACTGTCCGCGAGTCAAGAGAATGCGTTCTTGAAACCTGTCAGTTTAATACTAATGAATATGTGTTTTTCGAAGATCCTTATTAAAACTAGAAATTGTCCAACTGACAGGTATCAGGAACGCATTCCCTCGACGGCCGGACTATAAGCTTGCTTATTCTGCAGTCTATGTCAACTACCGGGGCATAGAATGACATATTTTTTTTCCATCAGGAATTTCTAAATAGCAGCTCGGAGTCTGGATTTCTGCCCAGTTGATGGTAATAGTATCGCTCGATATTGCATGGGACTTAAACATAACTGGTGTACTATATGTCCATTTCTGGATCACAGGTGTGATGTTATGTATTTATGTAAAAAATCTCAACTTACTTGACAACCTGTCGATGATATTCAATCAGTTCACTTAATTTAATACTAACACCTTTCAGCTCATTGGGAGAATACATTTCATAAGTTAGAGTTGCATTGCTGTCTTCTAACATGACGCTTGTCTTAGACGAGGGCCTCGGGAAATTGTCGAGATTGTAAAGTAAAATCTTGAAATGACCCCAAAGATGAAACACCATGAGAGATAAAAACAAATCGTGCACGCAGAACCAAGTCGTACACAAGTATGAGATGATCCTGCAATAAAACAAATGACAATATCAAGACTTGCCGCAACGTGTCAGACACAAGTTAAAAGTTAAATTTAAAATTTAATAAACCCCCGACACAAAGAAGAATGGCAGTTCTGGTGTCGCTTAATTTCAGAAGCGTTCACGAATGAAAGTATGTATACGTACAGTCGCGACCAAAAGTCGATAAGCAAACTCACAAAGCAATAGTTTGGCGTTTAGTTTGACTTAAGACCTTCTATTTCCAAGAACATAAACATGCATAATTATTGTCGACAACAACTGATTGTAGTTCATAATTTCAAAGTTATAACATGTGTAAAGATGACCTAGCGGTTAAGCGCGTGCAGATAGATGCGTGAATCAGTGAGCCGTGAGTTCAAATCTCACGCAGTATTTGACTTTTTGTAAGTTTTTACTTAATTGGAAGTAATGGGACAGAAATCATTATAATATTCTTTATCTTGTTCGCTTGGTCACTCATTTCGTAAAGTTAGAAAGGTAGATCATAGAAAACTAAATAGGTATTGACAATTATATATGTGTTATTAGAATATCCTTTCTTTGTTATGTTATTATGAATTGACTAAGTGGGTATACAACAAAAAATCCTATGAACGGTTACAAAAAAACTTCTTTTATCTAGTAGGAATGTAACGTCACAATTCTCTTAAGTTTGTTAATTTTATAAATAAGTTAATAAAACTAATAAACATTTTTGTTACCATTCAGCACGACTTTTTTTTTAAACCTTCCAACACCGAAAAGATAAATTAAAAATCACAAAAATAGTTAAATAATAATACAATAACTAATGTTTAACTTCTTATAAAAATAAATAATAAATGAACATAAACATCTAACAAATTTTTGCTTAAAATAGAAATATATTATTATGGTTCCAAAGAAACAAAAAACAATCCAACATTGTGATTAAGATTCGAACTCGGACTTCATTGATCGTGAAACCATTGCTTAGCCCAAACAGCTACCAGCACATGTTATGTTTATGCGAATTTTAGCATGCAATGGTAAGAACCGGTCGCCACTATGACGAGTATTCTAAATTCAACATAAATATAATGTTATTTCGCGTAGTACGACGACATGCGACAATTCATTAGTGTGTGTTATCTGCGGAATGTTGGCTCATACACGCACACGTACTGGTTCGTGCTCGCACAGTTCATAGCAATGTAATCCTTAGCATGCTTATGGACTTTTGAGCGTTTACTGTACATTATATTCATGAAACAGTTACAGGGCTTTTCTTTTTATGCATCAGCTTTTTTTTATTAAGCTGCACAAAGAAAAAAGGAATACACAAATATTTACAGGTAGCTAACTAGTGACAGACCAGATAGCGTGGCTGGTTAAGATACCACCTAACGCAGAACCTGGGACGGTAGCTTCATAGTTACCATACTAACCGGAATATGGTATTTCTATTTCTTTACATATGCTTATTAGCAGGATATTTGTGATAGTGTTTACATAGTTTAAACTATTAAGAGACTTTTATAAGTTATTTTTCTAGAGGAGTATTAAAAGACAAGTTTTAAATATTACTGTGATAACTTAGTTCTGCCCCATCAAATCTAAAACATTTAGGAGAAGCAGATTCCGGCCTCTTGAAACACAAGAGCAACATATTTGCAACATGTTTATATGTTAATAAATAAGTATTACGTAGATTGTTGTTAATGACAGATTGAATACACAATTTATAAGTTTTTTTTTTAAGCATATAACTTTCTTGGCAACATTAAAATCTATTGATGTTCTCCTTCAAATCAGAAATGTCAAAATGGGGAAGAAAACTGTCAAATTATTTCCGCGTAGATAACGCTAAGTGTTGGTTACAAACGAACTTTCAAACTCCAAAGAAATTAAACAATATTTTATGTTTTGTGTCCTATATCAATACTAGCTGTTGCCAGCGACTTGTCTGCGACCCAGATGAATTGTTTTTGTCAAGGTCATGGCCTTTGTCCTTCTCCAGGTCATGATTTACCCATGTGCCTAATTTCATCCAAATCCGTTCAGCCGTTTCAGCGTGAATGCGTAATTAACAAACAAATAAACACACTTTTGTATTTATAATAATTAGTTAGGATAGAGGAGTTCATGTTGCATGAACATATTACAAATATTATACTATATATGTTGTAATTTGAGAGCGAAATAAATTATTCTTATATATCCCGGGACCCTGGGGTCCCTGACCTTTAAGGCATACCAGGGCCCGAGCCAACTCGCAGAGGCCCCTTAGATAATTTTAAATGATGAGGTGGCACCAACCGACGATTATACCTATATGCACTATGCAAGTGCACCCAAGGACAACCCCCGGTTGGTGCAGGACTATTGTTGTACGTGGAAACAAAACATATTGGGCTATGGGTTTGGGTGGCTAAAGTGGATTGGGTAACTTGAACTATGAACTAACTAACTAGCCTGACCAATGTTATATATTATACACAGATAAAATGGCAGGGGGTGACTTGCACACTCAATAATGGGCCTCCGGAACCGGTCGCAAGCACATAGTGACGTAGCCGCAAGGGAGCAACACTTCCTGAGGTGCTTGAGGAGTGGAGAGGTATTATTATTATTATAACAGACATCGCGCGCGCGCACTATTGAGCGGTCGCCGATTTTTGCACTAAAAATGTCGGTTGACTGTGTAAATACGGTCAAGTGTACGAGTTGTAATATTGTTATCTCGGAGGTTCTTGCTTTCATACGAAATAGGCATGATGTAGTGGACAACGAAAGTTTAATAAAAATATGTACATCGGTTTTTTCCGAGGAAGATATTGATGAAGCAAAGAAGTTATTGTTTGTTTCTACGAAGACAACTCAAAAACTCGTGTCGAAGCGTAAAAACAAAAAGCAGAAAGACCTGGAGGACATGATCCCTGTATTTAAAACAATGGATCCCGAACAAATCCCTGTTTTTGTAGCATATGACATTCACAAATTACCGCCAGTGTGTTTTGATCACGTAGACGTGACGAAATTGTTGAAGGATTTAGTGGTTCTACGATCAGATGTTAACGCAATCAAAAGTGATTATGTGAGTAAAGATCAGCTGGAGAAGATGAATTCGAATACAAGCAATTCGACTTCGGTGCCATTACCGAGTTTGAACGTGAATACCAAAACAGGAGGGTATATTGAAAACTCAGAAATAACGAATATATCTCATAATACAATCTGTGCACCGTCACGGAGTCAACCGAGCCCCAGTTGTATGAGTCATGAACGTTCGAGTGCTGTGCCAGTTGCTAGCACCGCAAGTGAGAATCATATTATACCTGTCCTGTCCGCCACACAGCGCCCGACCGGTTTTATGATTGCAGAGAAACAGCTGACAATGGCAGAGGTTGTAAGCAACAGTTTGTGTAAAGAAAATAAAAGTGAAGATGGTTGGACATTGGTGCAGAAATCAAAATCGAGAAATCGTTTCACTATGTAGCATATCAATGTACTATATCAGTCAGAAGTCGACTAGCAATCTCACAAAACTATAACATAGCAATATTAGTTGTACTTATGACCTTCTTCTATAAGAACGTTTGACAATACTACACATTGGCAACTTGTTGCCCGCATATGATTGCTATTACAAATTTGAATAAGTTTCGTAAGCGTTACTGTGGCCAAAGTGGTTAGCACTGTGCCTCGCATGGCGAGCGTTCGGGTTCGAGTCTCACATCAAACATAAAAAAATTTTTTAAGTATTACATGTGAAATAAGAATGCCGAGTTGCTAACAAATATGTTAAATAGTCCACAACTAAACGAAGATTCTTTCGTTTTACAATTATTTTCAATCTTAGCGTCGTTATTTAAATATGAGGGTAGATTGAAACAAAGTTCACTTTGTTTCAAATCTACCTTCATATTTTAACTACTTTACTAGTTCACATAAATTATTCCACTATTCGCTGTTGTTGGTTGGTTGTTACGAGCCTTTGTGTTATCTTGTTGTTGCTATTTTAGTATTCTTCTGAATTCAATATGCAGGCTAATATTAGTATTGAAGCCAAGGCAAATATTGTAGCCCTATATTTGAATGGCCTTAATATATCTCAAATATCGAATGAAACCGGCTTATGCGTAAGTTTTTTTTTTTAAATTTTATGTGATGATACCTACAAAATATAATGGTAGATTAATCGCTTGTTGCAAGTGTGTAATATAGATTTTTTTTAGAGAGAGACTGTTAGGCGTTAGGTGAAGAGATTTGAGGAAGAAGGTAGCCTGAAGAGTCGTGAGAGGAGCGGAAGACCACCTCTTATTAGCCAGCCTCAGCGACGTTATATGGTAGCTAATTATGAGACGAATGGTTTCATCCCAACAAGGCGTTTTGCCGATGAGTTCGGCACATCAGTACGCACCGTTCGCCGCATAATCCATGCCGAAGGTCTTCATCACCGAACGCCAGCTAAAAAACCGTTTTTAACGCAACGGCATAAAGAGGAGAGGTTAAGTTTTGCCCGGGAATATTTGGACTTTGATTGGGAGACGACAATATTCACCGACGAAAAATCTTTTAAATCGAGCCAAAAAGGAAGGCTGCATTTGTGGCGTAAAAATAACACGCGTTGGTCTGAAGGAAATGTCAGACCAAATACGGAGTCAGGCAGAATCAGTGTGAATATGTGGGGGTGGATAAGTGCTCAGGGGCCCGGTGAATTAAGTTTTATATCGACGCGAGCCAACAGTGTCAACTATGTGGAAGTGTTGAACGATGTAATGTTGCCTACGGTGCGTAATATCTACCCCGCAGAAGACTTAAACGAGATAAGTTTAGTGCAAGACAATTGTCCTATCCACCGTGCTAGCATTGTTCGCGAATGGTTTAGCAATCATCCGGAAATTAAAGTTATTCCTTAGGCAGCTCGGTCCCCTGACTTAAACCCCATTGAAAATATATGGGGTTTAATGGTGCAAAGATGGGAAGCTCGAGACGACAGATGCCCTGAGCTACTCAAATCCCATTGCATGCAGTTATGGGATAGTTTGCGCGGCACAAATATCTGTGCAAATATTGTAGCGTCTATGCGTCGACGTCTCATTAGCTGTATCGAGGCTAACGGAGGTCACACGAAATATTAAAAATCCTAAACAGGTAGGGTAATTTTGAGTCAGGGGCATAGTGGCCGTAACTTTAACAAATTAGTATTTATATTATTGTAATATTGAGGTTAAGTTTCAATCCTCTTTTCATTGAGAAAATGAATAATTAAGCTATAACCTCTTAAATGATATCAGAATTTTCATAATATCTATAAGTAACCTAAAATGTGTTTTTTAACATTTAATACTATAATAATAACATAAGTAAGTGTAAAGGATTTCTTTTATATAAAAAATATTACAATGTTACCATGTCAAAATTTGTTTCATTTATTATCATATTATAATAATAAATTAACTTTATAATATATTTATTGTAATATCTATTTGTTCAAAGTAATTTACAAAAATAATTATATAACATATAAAAAAAAACTGGCCCAACTCGGATTCGAACTCACGTCTATCCCGATCACATTAACGAGTGCAGCCTCGTTACCGATCTAGCTAATGTTAACTTCTATTCACTTGTCGAAATTACTATGAAAAAAATAATCTGACGGCGATAAAAAACAAGTAACTGATATTGTCATCCTTGTCTAGCATTGACCACATCTACAACTACTCGTAGCGATGCTATACGACATGTTAATGTGTTAGCGTTGGAACATCACTCACGCCGCAGTCCGTATAGCGCAGGCGATAATGGTTATTTCGGTGTAAGTGGACTTCTAGACGTTGACTGTACACTAAATTATTCAAATAAAGCTAGATATTAATTATCTGTAGGATTTTTATATTTAATCTGTAAGATTACTACTTTCACCTCCCTATAGTACTTGCTAGAAACTCAGAGGCTATAATAAGACTGGACGGGGGGACTCACTCCTTTTCCGCCATAAACACTGAAGCCTGTATAGCTCCCCGAAATTGGGTAAGTACTCATAGTGTCCTTAGGAGAATCTGTATATTACTGTAACTGTGTTTTATCTTGTGTTCATTCTAAATAATGATTTTGTAAACCACTGTGATGTTGATTTTCCTCTCCAATGACCCATTTCCTTGTCTTGGGGCTACGGACTCGTCTGGTTAAGAAACTACGCACATCACAGAGGCTTACCGGATCTTCCTCTGAGCTCACGGACGCACCCTTGCGTGTTTCCAGGGTTCACAGCTTCGGATACTTCGCTACTACGGATAGAATCACCGCTTCGGGTTCCGTCACCGCTCCGGCTAGACCACCTTTGGCTAGACTACCGGCCATAACCTCTACGGCAGCCTACGCGCCAGAAGTGGCCGTCTACCCGGCACCTTACGCGCTAGACGCGGCTCTATACCCGGCAACTACGCACCAGTCACGGTCCTCTAACCGGCGACTAAGGCCGAACACGCCGAGCCACCTCAGCGCCAGCCAGACGGTCCACCCAGGGCAGTACCCTTCCACTTTTTATAACACCACAGCAAACAACCCTACAACTAGAATCTACGACCCTCTTCTGTAACTTGTGGCTTAACCTAAAATTAAACTCTGTTTTAAGTGACACTTGAGTCTCATTCTCTACACAGAAAACCCCTATGCCACAACTAGTTTAACGGGGAAGGCTGTGTCAAATGTACCAATGAAGTTTCGTGCTGCAGATATGAAAGTACCATTATTTATATCGTATGTAAATAAAGAAACTACAGAGGAGGATATATAAATAAATACCCCAATGTCCTTTCTTTGGTATTGTTCTTCAAATCGTTGAGCTCCTTAAGTTCTGAGTTGAGCTGCGCGATTACTGACAAATGCGTGCACTGACTGGACAGGTCCTCTCAATCTGTGTGGTTCTTTCCTCAAAAGACCATTTCAGACACCAATCTACATGGTCTTCACATGAAGTGACCAAGGTTATGTCTCGACTTTATAAGAGAATGTGACCTCTGAGTTTGTTTCGGCCTTTCTTCTCAGAGTAGTCAGATAGGAAACGCCGACCTCATCTACTTTAAAATAAATAACATGATTGACTTGTAAAAGTGTTTGTACAAACCTACTTACAGAAATAAAAATCATTTATCATTTTTCATTTATGTGACTACATACAAAGTAAAGTTAATGAGTAAAGTTAATGAAGTAGTGACTTTGGAAAAAAATAATATGAAGACTGATAAACAATATAATGCTTTCAAGTTGTTTGTTCCTAAACACAAAATAAAAACGTTTCTAGATGATAACTTGTGGCCAGAGGGTATTAAGGGTATTATAAGGGTATTATTATTAGGGTAGGGTAAGCGCTAGCGAGCGAACGTACTATCGCGTCGGTGATTCATCGCAGAAAGATGACGTATAATAATATTGTAAAATGCAATCAGTGCCATTTAGTAGTTAGTGAGTTATTAGCCTTTATTCAAAATAAAGTAGACATTATGAACGAAGAAAGTTTGGTGAATCTGTGCGTGTCGAGCTTTTCTTCGGAGGAGATTGAAAGTGCAAAGAGCTTGCTATTCGAATCAGTGCCTACTTCAAAGAAAAAGATGAATAGAAGGAAGGATGGACGAGCGAAGAGAGATTTATTTGACGTTGTCAGCCTTTTTAAAGAGACAGATCCGGATTTAATTCCAGTTTTTGTTGCAAGGGACCTACAGAAGTCACCTCCTGTTCATTTTGACCATGTTGATCCGACAAAACTCTTGAAGGATATGTTGGTCATCCAATGAATTAAGAACGATTAAGGAGTCGTATGTTACTGAAGAAAAGTTTAAAGAAGTCAAAAATTAACTTGCTAATTTGAAAAACGCATCATTGTTGAACAACAATTTTGACTGTTATGTTAGTAAAACGAGAGGTGGAGGTAATAATATATCAGATAGTTATTTTTTGGATAGCGGACCGACCGGCCTACCCCCCGTTTTGGACGCGGAATTAAATACAATGCAAAGTCAAGCTGAGCGAAGTGAGTCAGTGCCGAGAGCTCCTTGTGTCACTGCAGTACGAGTAGCGGTATCGGGATCCCCTGCGCCCACGCCGACGCGCCCCCCTGCGACGCCCAGTCCGCACGTTCCAGCGCAAGTGAAGGAGTGCGCGCGTACCGTGACTTCGAACATGAATGTGGCGATGCCGCCGCTGTCTTCGCCTGAGTCATCAGCGCCAATGTATAGGTTGGATTGTTGTACGAGTGAGAATACGTGTTTACATAATTCTTTTGCGCAAGTGATAAATACAGAAAAGCAATGGAAGGCTGAGAAACCGAATGAGCAGTGGGTTTTAGTACAACGAAAGAGATTAAAAGATCGTTTTAATACACTGGAAGGCAAAGCACGAAATACTGGTAGAGAAAAGTTCAAAGCAGCTGATATACATGTACCTTTGTTCATCAATAATGTTGACAGAAGCACATCAGAGACGGACATTGTTGACTACATATTAGAAAAAACCCGAGTTCATGTCACTCTGCAGAAGATAAATGGGAAGGTGCAGAGGAAGTACAGTTCGTATAAAATGCAGGTGCCTAGTGCGAAGCTCTCACTGTTTCTAAATGAAACTTTATGGCCTGAAGGCATAACTGTTAGAAAGTTTATTGAATTTAAATATAAGAATAATGGATCACAATACAGACAAGAGAATAAACAGAACTAAGTTCGTGAGTTTTAACTGCTATTTTGTTAAGAACTCAATTGAATACGTCAGGACATTGTGTCATACGGCGGACTTTTTAGCGTTACAAGAGACATGGCTACTGCCGGACGACATTCCATACCTAGGAGAAATTGATCAAGATTTTGCTTACACCGGGAAATCTTCAGTAGACACTTCTTCGGGCATGTTGAAGGGCAGGCCATTTGGCGGAGTGGCACTTCTATGGCGTAAAAATATGTTTCAATCGGTTTCGGTCGTCGACTGTGTGAGTGAGCGTATTGTGGCCGTTAAGGTAGTGTTTAGTGATCGTGAGTTACTGGTAATGTGGGTATATATGCCAACGGATAGTCTTGACAATTTTGAAACTTTTGTGAGTTGCCTCGGCGAGATTAGTGCTATTATAGAGACTAGTGGTACGGACTCAGTGTATATACTGGGGGATTTCAATGCTAATCCAGGCGCCTTATTTGGCAATGAGCTTTTGAAATTCTGTGCGGAGCAACAGTGGACGTGTGCAGACATAGAATGCTTGGGACTGATCTCAGGTACATATACATTCCTTAGTAATGCTTACGGGACTACGTCATG
This sequence comes from Dicycla oo, assembly GCA_948252095.1. Lineage (NCBI taxonomy): Eukaryota > Metazoa > Arthropoda > Insecta > Lepidoptera > Noctuidae > Dicycla > Dicycla oo. Next base: position 23,567,932 of record OX411716.1, read on the forward strand.
GTTGGACCATGTCATCATTACTGAAGTCGCAAAAGAAACTGTTCTGGGCACAAGTGTACGGTATGAGATGTCATGTTCCGATCATTTCGCTGTCGAACTGTTATGTGAACTTAATATTTTGGTACCAAAAGTACAGGTGAGAGGCTCATTGCCGGATAAGGCTATATGGGGTGAAAGAGATAAAGAGCAGCTGAATAAATATTTGTACATTTGCTCAACTAAGCTGCGTGATATCAACTTTCCTTGTGAATTACATAACTGCGCAGATGTAATGTGTAATAATATAGATCACAGACAAATAATAGATAAATTGTATCATAATGTAGTGAATGTGCTTAGGGACGCTGCGGTGGCGTGCTCTAAAAGTAAAACAATTAAAAATAAAAAGAAAAGGTATGTGACAGGCTGGAACAAGTACTGCAAGAAGGCGTATGAGGAGGTTAGGCTTCGGTTTCATTAGTGGGTCGCCCAGGGCAAGAATACGTCCGGTCAGACTTATGATCAAATGCGAAATTCTCGAAGTTGGTTTAAACAACAGCTCAAGTGGTGTAAGGACAATAAAAATCAGATAAAGATGGACAATCTTGCATCACAGCATGCCACAAAAAACTTTAGTAAGTTTTGGAAGGAGACCAACAAATTGAATCCGAGGCAGAGTATTCCAGTTAGTGTAGAGGGGGTTAGTGACACCGACCAAATTGCCCACTTATTCAGGGAGCATTTTAGGGTACTTTCTCCACTGGTACCCGCGACAACCACTACAGAGGCGGCAGGTACTAGTCTGGCGAAACCGCTTGTTCGGGTCACTGCGAAACAAGTTGCCAAGGTGATCAGAGACACGAAGCGAGGAAATTCCCCGGGCCATGACTCGCTCGGCATAGAACACTTGCAGCATGCGGGTGTTCATCTGCCGAGGGTGCTCGCTATGTTGTTTACATTCTGTGTAAGGCATTCATACCTTCCGGAGGCAATGATGAGGACTATAGTTGTCCTCATAATAAAGAGCAACACAGGAGACGCCTCTAAATTAAGTAACTACAGGCCTATATCACTCGCGACAGCCTTTGCTAAAGTATTGGACGGTGTTATTGATATTCAGTTAAGACAACACCTACAGTTTCATGATGCATAGTTTGGCTTTCGCCCTGGTTTGTCAACAGAAATGGCTATACTGAGTCTCAAGCATACCGTCCGATACTACACTGACAGAAGCACGCCTGTCTATGCCTGCTTCTTAGATCTATCTAAAGCATTTGATTTTGTGGCATACGACAGGTTGTGGGAAAAGTTGTCGGATGATACGGATCTACCTACTGAGTACATAAGTCTCCTAAAGTATTGGTATGGCAACCAGAGCAATTTTGTGCGGTGGTCGGGGTCACTTTCGGTTGAGTACAGGTTGGAATGTGGTGTAAGGCAAGGTGGGCTAACATCGCCGACTCTCTTCAACTTGTATATTGACCGTCTGATTCGTGAACTCAGTAGCGCCGGTGTGGGATGTTCGATTGATGGTGTTCTTAGCAACAACATCAGTTATGCGGACGACATGGTGCTGCTGAGTCCATCGATCAGTGCTCTTCGAAAACTGATTTCGATCTGTGAGCGGTATGCGGGGGCCCACGGGCTCAGATATAACGCCATTAAAAGCGAACTCATGGTGTTTAAGGCGGGCTCTAAAACTTATAACACTGTCCCGCAGGTCATGCTGAATGGCAGTGTCCTTAAAAGAGTCTCGCAGTTCAAGTATCTGGGCCACTGGGTCACCGAGACGCTTGTAGATGATATTGACATAGATAGGGAACGCAGGGCTTTATCTGTTAGAGCTAATATGCTGGCTCGTAGGTTCGCGCGCTGTACTGCGGAAGTAAAAGCTACGTTGTTTAGGGCATTTTGCCAATCGTTCTACACGTGCAGCCTATGGGTCAAGCATACGAAAAAATCGTACAAATCCCTGCGTGTTCTCTATAATAATGCCTTCAGGGCGCTGATGAAGCTGCCTCGTTACTGTAGCGCATCAGGTATGTTTGCTGACGCAAATATAGATGGGTTTGCTGCGATTATTCGCAAGAGAGTTGTGTCCCTGATGCGCCGCATACGAGGCAGTTCCAACAGCTACCTACAGCTGTTCGCGTGGAGGATGGATCTGGATCTGGATTGCCCAATAATGCGATACTGGACCAGGCTTCATGTTGAGCACTCCGGATCCAAACCAAAATTTAGACTAAGATGAAATATGTTTATTGTGTATCTTTTGCTATCGTAAAATTGTAATTTATAATGTTTATTTTTATTATTATTCTTATTTATTTATTATTATTATTATTTTTTTGTTTTGACATTTCTCGGTTATTATTATTTTATTGATGACTTGTAATGTGTAATTGTAATATTTAACTAATTAATTCCTTATGTATCAAATATTTTTTAATTAACCATGTATGCATATGGACTGGTACCGAAATAAATGAAAATTATTATTTTTATTATATTATTGCGTTCAGACGATTCATACATTTTAAGAAAAGGACAGGCAACAGGACTTTGAATGAAAATACATCTGAGAATAATGGATACGAAAATAAAGAACACACACCTAGCAACGTTTAATTGCAAAAATATCACTCGATCAGATGATTGTGTGAGGGGATTATGCGGAATGACTGACGTCGTCGCGCTGCAGGAAACCTAGCTGTTACCTCGTGATTTGACCTACTTAGGTACATTACACGATGACTTCGCGTATACGGGAAAATCTGCTGTCGATACGTCTGCTGGAGTACTCAAAGGCAGACCCTACGGAGGAGTAGCTCTATTGTGGAGAAAATCGGCATTCTCTAAGGTGTCAGTATTGTCGTGTAATAGCGATCGTATAGTTGCTATTAAGATTGATCACGCGGATCGTTCTATATTAATTTTCTCAGTTTATATGCCTACTGACTCGAGTGATAATATAATAGAATTTACTACTTGTTTGAGTGAAATTATTGTGATTACAGTGACACGGAAACGGTGTGCATATTAGGAGACTTTAACGCTCACCCAGGTGAACATTTTGCAAGTGAACTATCAACCGTGTGTATGGAGCCGTGGTCGTGGGTGGATATGGAATTGTTACCGAATGATACTTTTACTTTTAGGGGCACAGCTATCGGCGCGCTGCGCTGGTTAGATTATTGTGTGGTAAGTAGTGCTACGAGACAATTAGTGATGCAGGCGGCTGTTTTGTATGATGTTTACTCGTCGGACCACATTCCTTTGGTTATTGAGTGCAACATAAATTTAATAATACCTAAGTTAGTGAACAATACCCAATCTTGTAACACGGTCATTTGGGGTGAAAGAAATGTTAAACAAATTGAGGAATATATAAACTTTTGTCATTAAAAATTAAGATTAATAGATTTTCCTACGGAATTTCGTTATTTTTCGCATGGAATGTGCTCTAATACTAGCCACCACAGACTGTTAGATTAGATGTACGACGCAGTTATAAGTATATTGAAAGAAGGCGCAGGTAGTACGTATGTATGTGCTGATAACTTGCGCTGTAGAAGAAAATATGTAATTGGTTGGAATGTGCACGTACGTGACGCTCACAGGGAGGCTCGCCTGCATTATCAGACGTGGTTGATTTATAACAAACCCACGTCGGGGTACATTTACACAAATATGTGTAAATCCAGAAAGGTTTTTAAAGACAAGCTAAAAGTATTGCCAAGACAATGAGCAACAAATAAAAATGGATATCATAGCTAAAAATCAGTCAGACAAACAATTTGGTGCATTTTGGAAGGCAACATATAAGTTAAATCCGCGGTCGACTAAAGTGGATTGGGTAACTTGAACTATGGAAGAACTATGTTCCCTGCCTGACCAATCTTATATATTATACACGGATAAAATGGCAGGGGATGACTTGCACACTCAAAAATGGGCCTCCGGAAACGGCCGCTAGCACATAGTGACGTAGCGACAAGGGGGCAACACTTTCCCCCAGGAGGTTCTTGAGGAGTGGAGAGGTATTCCAGGGCTATCAGGACAATCCCGGAAGTACGGTCAAGATCCCTACCAGCACCTTACTGGAATACTTCCTTCCTCCGAGCACGTTTGCTCTTGCGAATTTCCACTCAAGCCGGCCAATAAAGGCAAGAAAGAGGGGGGAGCTCTGTTCCTCGTCAGTGTTCACTCCAGCCGGCCCATTCATGCAAGCCAGAGAGGAGGACAAGATTTCTCCCGGGAGATAGGGTCCGTGGGGTTCCTACTACCCAACAGCTCAACAGCTCGCCACATGCTGCCCTGCGGGTTGCTGTATCTCTCTTGGCCAGACCAAGACCCGTTTCGGCAAAGTAAATTCTACCGGCATAGACCTATAGTTTGGAGCGCTCAAGCCCCACCACGACGTCAACGTAGAGATACAGCGGTGGGGATTATTATTATTATACTATCCCCGTGTTGCATTTTTGGTTTTTTTCATCTATGTAGAATAGTTTTGTTTTCTGTGATTTGCCCATCTTTATATATAACGTATATAACATCAGTAGTAATAACACAATACATTTTGACAATCATCAAGAAATTATGACGGTTATGGCTGCTTGCTTTGCACAGAAGTGCATGGAACACTATAGGACATGGCGCTCTTCTAGGTGTCCAATTTGTAGAGTGTGATACGCAAAGTCAGCTTCTAGTGCAACATTTCTCTTCAGTAGCCATTATCGGAACTATTAATTTCCGCCATCTGTGAATGTCATATATTGCTTATTGCATAACATACTCTCGTCATAGTCGTAGAACAAAGACGGTTCTACAAACCAGTAACTTTACAGTACGCCACATCAAAGTTTTCCAATGGAATTTAAGGGCATATCTTGGAAACCGCGGATCCGATTAGCTTGAAATTTGGATATGTTGTTTTATTTCTGAACTTTTATAATATGACCAATAAGATCAATTCCTAAAACGGCTCGATTTTATAAAATATCAAATGCGTCATTGTTCTATGAAAACTTATGTGTCGTATGTTATCTTACGTCGTTGTTGTGCGGATTTTTCTCGTGGTTAACATGACGCAAAGTAGTTTCCGTCGATGTTTTAGGAAATCTTCACAAAAAATATTGTCGGATTTCAAATTGATGGATTAGTAAATGAAAAATATCTATTAATTAGCATGCATGTATTTTAATAGACACATTAAATTGTTTTATTGGCTTTAAAAAGTTAGTACAAAAAATATTCTTTAATAGTAGAATTAGTATAACATAACAAATTTTAATTATTACAATCATTATCAGTCTCAAACATTTGGTTGGTATTAATTATTAACTAACTATTACCAAATAGACTAAAAATCACTTAAATAATTTCTATGGCACTAAAAGTAAGAGATCAAAAATTCTAAATCACAGGTTCTGGACGTATCAAAAGAAAAACAAACAAAATGAAAAAAAGATAACAACGAAAATTATTGCTTCTTACTAACAATAACAATCAGTCTCAAACGTTACTCTTAAAATATTAAAGTTTAATAATCAAAATTCTTTTTATTATGACGATTTAATCAGAATCATCATCAGTTTCAAGTATGGTAGTGCGGCCATGTGTTAGAGTTTTAAAATAATCGTGGTACTTGGCGGGTATAATCCCTGTCTCGCACAGATTCATCAAATCTCTAAATTTGTCTTTAGAAATAGCGATCGGTTCAAAATATGCTTTTTTAAGATTAAATGTATTGTTTCTTGTCTCCTTACGTGTTATCAAAATCATAGATTCATCATCCAAACTATACTTATATTGTATTTTATTGGGGTGAGTTGCCTGAATATATACCTCTTTAATTTTTGCCCATGCGATTTTTTCGTTTACGGTATTTTTTGTCCAATTTCTATTCTTTAGTAGTTCTTTAAAATCATAAACCATATCCTGAGTCACATCTCGCACTTCGTATGGTTTTTCTGATTTTGCCCATCTAATCAAAATCTTCCACTCTTCGGGTGTATAAATAAGTTTGTGTTCGCCAGCCCTTTCTATAACTGAGTGCACAGAGTCTCCCTCGTTTTGGGTATGGCCTTTCTCCAAAAATCGGTGAGTTATAGTGACACCAAACACCCTTGCTGCATGTGTGTATAATGAAAATATAATACGGTTTTTATTTTGGCCACCACAATTTTCTGACCAAAATCTAAAATCTTTAATACCCTTTCCTGCAAAATCTTTGATAAAATCGTAAAGGCAACTAGCAACCTCATTAGCACCACGTTTTGCCACGTTTTCATCCCACACGTAACAAAAGCCCTCTTTAGTAGCCATGTTATAAATGGTAAAATTATAACAAGATAGCTTGCGTTTATAATAGAGTATGCTCATTTGACCGTGTGGGCAAGTTAATACTTTTTGGAAATCGAACGTCGCGCATAAGATCGTTCCATTGGACTCTACAGCTTCTGTCTTATCATTATTCTTTAGCTGTCTGGCAATATTCTTGTTCATTTGATGTTTTTTGTAATCAGTTTTCTGTTCTTCAGATGGGTTTTCAATTTGCTTAAATATATGGCATTGGTCACAAGTGTCTTTTTTTGGGATGTGAAAAGTTAGATTAAATTGACTGTTTACAATATCACGGTACTGTCGAAGAGTTGTAGCTTTGTTTGAATATTTATCCAGGTCAGGCCACTCCTGATACATGTTGAACATGCGAGCAATACTCAGACTACCATCTAAGTACAGTCTTTTTGACGATTTCCGACAGTAGTGCGACTCAATCGGCACAAAAGAATTAACATGAGCGCACACAGACAGTAACATTTCGTCATTAATGAGTTTTCTGTGATTCGCATGACGTCCTCTCATATCTTGTTCTACAGTCGTGCTACCGTCGTACTTGATCCATGCGGTTCTTGTCAAACGCTCACTGATGCCTAAGGTGTTTAAAAACATTGTTTTGCAAACATTGATTTTATTATAACTGACATCGTCAGTGCTTTTCTTTGGCAAGAAATATTTATAGGTATATTCACGTTGGTGTTTTAATTCTCGCCGGAATGTCCTAGTTTTCTGTTGTTTTGTTGTGTAATTAGCAACGTACAGCCATTGCTGCTCTCTTACGCCTAATTCCCAAAATTTTGTAAAAATCTCAATTCGCTCCTTTTCTGCAAGTTTTGTGGCACATTTAAATCTACATTGACATGGCTGGCCCATTGTTTTTGCATCAACAGTACGCCCTTTCTTTGAGCAATAAGTTTTGCCTTGATTTTTCAGTTTTTTTCTCTTGATGTCCCCCCAATTGTCATGGTTTCGAGGACGTTTTTTTCCCCTATTCTTTAGCAAGGTAGCAGGTTTTGGAGACGGACAATTAGAATCTGTACCCATAGTATCTACTGATGGACAGGCATACTCATCAGGATCGTGTTGGTAGCAAAAAGGATCATCACATTTTGCATGTCTATTAACTGGGGACGGGACTGGTGTATCTTGTAAATCAGATTGCTGCTCAGGCTCTTCAGTATTATTCGCAGTGGCTGTAGAAGGTGTAGGTTGATCTAGCAAACTACTGAAAATGGGAGTCAATGGCATCGGAGATTCTTTGATTAGGTTGAGATTGTAATGATTGCGGGCAATCGGTGACATTTACGGGAGTCATTGGGTCTGTAGGCATATATGCATCTTCGGAGATAACGTCGTGTACCTGTACGGCAGTTGCTGCAGGTGATTTATCTTCGAGATCTGTAACTGTGACCAATTCTTCCTGGTAATAATTGTTTAAAAATACATCACCCCACACGCCTTGCATTTCTTCTGACGATAGCATTGCATCCGCACCCGGTGGTAGTGGCGAAAAGCGCTGTTCTTCAACTGTAAAATAAAATTTCCAAATATTAATTAGTTATGTTTCAAAAGCATCAAAAACATAAATAAAATTGAATAGTAAAAAAGTTATTTAAATTGTAAAATATAACAAAACAACGACGTATGATAAAATATATCCAAAGAATAACGACGGATATGCACATCCATCCTGCACTTATCCGTAAAAAAATGTCGGTTTGTACCATACGTTCATTCTAAGTACGTAGAACATTGTAGGATTTCAATATTCGTCACCGAAAAATGAATTGAGTTTGTTTATAATTTAAAATGTAGTATAAACTAATAGTAGTTTAAAAAATAATATTGGCGTAATAACTAAAAGACAAAAAACTAACTGCTTCTGATTACCACGAACAACGACGGATTTGACTAACCGTCGATGTACGACGAACATATAATCAAAAACTAATGCCAACTAAAACAACACCTAAAAATAGAAATAAAATATTAAAATAGGCAATATTAACTTACCTGCCGTGTGGAAAATCGGTTCTTCAGTCTCATTTCTTGAAAAATCATCAATTTGTTGATCATTCACATTTTTATTCGTTGTTTTTAATAAGGCTAATATCTGCAGGGACCTTTTCGACGACATTATTAATTTGAGTTTTAGGAATAAATACTATTTTGGAAATTTAATATAGCATAATATTGAAATTAAAATAAGGTAGCGTAATATTTAGTGCCAAGCGATGACCACGCGCGACCTTCCTTAGAACATGGGCGGTACGAACAATGCGCCGCGCGTGAGCGGGGCGCGGGGGGCAGAGTTCAGCGCAGTACACTGGCGAACTGATTATTACGTCATTTTACTGCGTTTAGAAATCAAATCCGTCAGTATAACTAGTCAGTATCTGGCTTGTTTTAAATAATATTTGTAAAAGACAATTATTGGCACATAAAGCACGACTTATAAACTCATTTGACGCAAAAAAATAAAAATTGAAAATTATCAAAACCGTCTTTGTTCTACGACTATGACGCTCTTTGGTTTATCGTCATGGGGGTACAAACGGAGTCAGCACTGCTCTTTAAACAAAGCTTTTTTGGCGGAACTCAGTATTTATAAAATATGCTGTGATTACCTTTTAATTTGTCCAAGATCTATCTTTTAAGCGTAATTTTACGAATGTACGTGAAGTCTAAATGCGACACCCAGATGACATGAAGTCCTGACATTCTTCTTTACCCTCATTTTGTTTTGCTATTCCATGATCAAACTCTGATTGAGACCATTTAAATCAGCTCAAACATAGATACCGCTGCATTAAGTTGGTGAGGAAGTTGAGTTTTCTGCAAATTCCAGGTAATGTTGCAGCATCAGTTCAAGGTTACCATGAACAGAATACCATTTTAATATCAATACCAATTTGATTCGATCAGACCTGTGAAAGATGCTCACATCCATTCATCTACTAGAAAAGAGCTGATAATTTTCAAACGGCTGAATAGATTTTCTTGAATCATAGCTACACTCTCGATCGAGCCACCTTACCAAACAAAACAAAATAATCTAAATCGGTTTAGTCATTTGGGAGCTACGATGCCATAGACAGATACACAGATACACACGTTAAACTTATAACACCACTCTGTTTCCGGCGGGGGTTAAAAATGAAACAGAGAAGACCAAATAGGAAAAAACAAAAGACAGTGACACGCGGCTGGTATCCTATTTACTGGAACTATCTCAAGTGTTAATTCCCCTACCCATAACTTCTTACCCAGTAAAGCTAGACATATGATATTAATGGAATTTGCTGTTTTATATAGTTTTACGTGCTGTTTTATATAGTCTGATGACTTCCTGAAAATTTGACGTTGATAAGTTAACTCTTTTCAAAGATTTATTTTTTCAGTATAGATTAATCAATCAACTCAAAATATCGTGGGCCACTGCTGGACAAAAATCTCTCTCAAACTGCACCACACACGTCCTCTTTTCACATCAAGTCTGCCGCGATGAGTGTACCAAGTCCATAGGCATGGCAGATCGATGATCTCCATGCCTTCGTAACTTGCTAAATTATCAAACCTACAGCCGGCCGGTCGAAGCATTTCGTTAGCCTTCGTCTTGTCAGGTTGGCGGAAAAATATTACACAAGAAATTATAAATTACTTGAATTTTCCGGAATATTTAGTATTGATCTGGGATACGTAAGAATATTGTAGAAGGTTCTCGAAGCTATCACATCAAGGGTATATAAAGGCGAGCCAGTGAGGATTTGGTTAGTTTGTGAAAATTATTAGTGAACATCAACTTCGAACGATCATTGCATCGGGAGATATAACTTTTGAAGATTACGAGCGATCTGGGCGACCATCCACCTTCGACGATGAGGAATTACTCCGCTGTTAAAAGGCTAATCCAGAAATAAATACGCGTGATTTGGCAGAGACTCTTGGCTGTCATCATTCGACCGTCGAGGCTCAATTACACAAACTTGACTATCGTAAAGTAATGGCACGATGGATTCCACATCAACTAACTGACAGTCATCGTCAAGTCAGAGTTAGTATTTGTGAATCGCTTCTTATTCAGCCACATCGGAAAGAGTTTCTTGAAGATCTGGTTACCGGCGATGAGAGCTGGATTCTCTATGATAACAACACACGGCACGCCGTCTGGCTTCCTTACGACGCAAAGCCACCAACGCAGCCAAAGCCGAACCGTCACTCACGCAAGCTTCTTCTCTCCGTTTGGTGGGATGCGAAGGGCCCACTCTATTACGAGCTTCTCCCTGCGAGAAGGACGATTACGCCTTCCATGTATACTGAACAGCTTCAGAAACTGGCTGACGCAATAAGAGAAAAACGACCGAGACGTGTAAATGTTCACTTACTTCATGATAATGCGCGAACTCATGTCGCTTCGGAGACTCGACAAACAATCGTAGAGCTTGGATGGCACCCGGTTGCCCACCCACCGTACTCACCGGATCGCGCGCCATCCGGCTATCACTTGTTCCGCCACTACAGCTTTATTTGCGTGAGAAAAAATTTCAAAACTACGAAGACCTCAAAATGAGAGTAGACAATTTCTTTTCTGCACAGGCTCCGGAATTCTGGGCGCAAGGCATCAACAATCTACCAACTAGATGGGCCAGAGTAATATAGTTATTTGGGGATTACATTACTGATTAATTATTGTAACAAAGTTATCAATAAATTCATTAAGTCTCATATCTTGGTGCAAGACTTTTCCGCCAACCTGATATTTTTCAATTTACTTACCAATGAACAATGTTAATAATAATATACCATTTCAAATCTGTCGAGACAGGGAACGGGTAAGAGAAATATAGAGAATGTTCATATGTGGCGTTTCCCTTCAATCCGCCCCTGGCGTAGTTACCGGCGGAATAATTGTTGTACATGGGAACAACGTTGAAAAGAGAGAGACCAGCCAGCATTTGACAAATGATGTATAATGTGAATAAGTGAGAGATCCGATGAACTTGCTTGTGGGTCTGGAACAAAAAGACGGACAATGATTTTAAAAATAAACTTAAAGACTTGCTATGTAATTAAAGTTATTATATTTTAAACTACTATTTGCATGATACTTTGACATTCTAATTGTTAAGGTTTAAATCTCCTAGGTTCTCTAACCTCTTTTTTGATATTTACTTTTCTTTTATTTTTATTTGTGACAGTAGTTGTCAAATGGTAAAAAAAGGAAAAATATAGTTTGGTTTTGTAAAATATGTCGTAGTGGCAGATGGCTTGAGCTGTTTTCTACATTGAGGTAATATGTACTAACGTATAGTACATATTACCTCAATGGTTTTCTACGGGTTTTCATTATCAGGGATAAGGTGGTTAGGTAAAACACTTGTGGAGGAGAAAGTGACACGCATCAGTAAGATGGAAGATTGTAATTAACAGGCTTAAAATCTTACATGAATTCACACACTACGTTTTAGTTACGTCTAAATGTGACAAGGCGTTAACGAGTTCACGTAGCTCGGAACATCGGGAAACATACATATGAGCTAATAGTTCATCTCGCGAGATCGTATAGTACACGTGCCAATAATGGAATGCCTCGATTACAATCCTTTTAGCCCTGGGCCATATTTTCCGCCCCTCACCCCGTGACCACGTTCAGCCCAAAACATGTGTACTCTTCTCTCAAATCATTGAATTGAGAGAACGGTATTGAATGCGGGTAACACATCAGTGTTACTCGCATTTGTAAAGCAAAGAAAAATTGCGGAAGTCGGAGAAACTAGTGTCATCGGGCATTACCGTTGAAGAACCAACAAAGCGCCGTCCTAGGGTTGCAATTATTGGTGTCTCCGTAGCCTTAGCTGAACAGGAGGTATTTGATTGTATTTTCGAGCAAAACCTCTCTATAAAGCTGCCGAACACAACCCGTGAGTCCCTCTTAGCTACAATGAAATTAAGAATGAAATTAAGCCATAAATCGTGTAAGAAAAATCTGAACACCTGTAATTATGTTATAGAATTACCAGCTAATATCAGGAGAATTCTTATTGACCAAGGGCGAATTTTCATCAATGGGACGTCCTACCCCGTGAGAGATTTCACGATAGTCACCAGGTGCTCCAATTTTCAGCAATTCGGACATGCAGCTAAGTATTGTCGAGAAACTAGCACAACTTGTAAGCACTGCCAAGAGACTGGTCACTCCTTTAAGGATTGCATTAATAAAATCGCTGCCCCCAAATGTGCGACGTGCAATCGCTTCAAGCGCAAATGTGACCATAAAACTGGTGATGCTAGTTGCCCGGCACGCAAGTTCGCAGAGGAAAACTATATAAATTCTATAGACTATGAAGACTCTAGAGATTTCATAAGAGCGCTACAGATTTCATAACTTTTTAAGCACACTAACAGGAGGTTGATTTTATTTTTTATATTATTTTAAAATTGTAACTATAATTATGATCGACAATTTGCTTTGTGACCTAGATAGTTTTCTGTCTCCGAAACTAAAATCTTTAATGTTGAAGACTGTAAACATTTTATTCCCGCTGTGGATAAAACGTTAACATTGCTCACCCAAAATATTGGCAGCACATGAACACAAAAACATGAAGTGTTTTTACAGAAACTTGGCATAAGCTGTGATATAATTGTCCTGACAGAATGTTGGTTGTCCAATCAGACATTCAATTTACCACCCTTGGATGATTATTCTTCCCACAAAACCAATCGACAAATCAATCAAAATGATGGGTTAGTAGTTTATATCAAGAATAATCTGTTAGCAACAGTAGAGGAACCGATATTTCAGGATAGCAATTGCTTGATCATTAAAATTAGCCCCGATATAGCGGTAATGGCGGTTTACAGACCTCCTTCTCAGGATATTGACCGATTTTTAGACTCTCTTGACACAATTCTAAAAAAGTTGTGTAATATCAAAAACATTATACTAATAGGTGACATAAATATTAATATTGTTTCCGGGAAAATCGATAATCATGCATATAATTACCTAAACATTTGCTCATATCACGGACTATTGCCAGCTTATGACTACCCCACGCATCAAAGAGGGTCATGCTTAGATCATATTATTTTGAAAACGAAAAAACAACCAAAACATTCATTACTAATTCTTCGCTAACTGATCATAATGCAGTTTTACTGACATTACAAACATATATATACCTAGGAAAAACTGCATGCGCAGCTGTACCAAAGTCAATATGGCAAAACTTGAAACTACGCAGCATAAATTTTGACCCAGTTTACAACTCATGTGATGCAAATACTTCCCTACACTACTTTACAGTCTCACTGCAACATGAAATAAATAAAAACACATTCACTACAAAAATGCCTAGAAAATATAGTAATGTAAAACCCTGGATTACACCCGGTCTTGTCCGTTGTATAAGACATAGAGACAAATTGCACCTAAAATCTAAACTTGCACCTGACAACGAGGTTCTCAGCATAACGTACAAAAGGTATAGGAACTTCTGTAACAACCTTCTGAAGAAAATAAAAATCCAGCATGATAAATATGAGCTGCAATCAGCAGGAAAAAATAGTAAACTAGTCTGGAAATTTATAAGCACAAATACTTGTAGTGCAAAAACCTCCACTTGATTTACTATCAACAGATATTAATTATCCCATATTCTTTGTCAACGCTGATAAAAATTTGGCTGACAAAACACCTGGAACTAGAATTCTCTCTTACCAAAACCAGACTATTGTAACTGCAAATCCAGGTAATTCATTTGTTTTATTAGATACCGATGTCGATGAAGTTTTAAGAATAATTTCCGGGTTAAAAGATGACTGTGCTATCGGGTGGGATGATATACCAAATATGATCCTTAAGAAATTTAAATACCTACTTGTTCAAACTCTAACACATATCTTTCAGCTATGTCTGTCTAATGGAGTTTTTCCTAGCCTACTTAAAAAAGCATTGGTCATCCTTGTATTCAAATCTGGAGACAAGTACTGCGTTAATAACTACAGACCCATTTTAGTCTTAACAAGTCTCTCATAAATTTTGAAAATAATTATAAATAATAGGTTAATAAAATACCTTGAGGACAACAAGTTACTTTCACATAGTCAATTTGGTTTTAGAGCAAAAATATCGACCTGCCAAGCAGTAAAAAATTGACAAAATATATTACTACAAATCTGGATAAGGGCTTGCGTTGCATGGGAATTTTCCTGGATGGAAGGAAGGGAAGGCGGATGGAAGGCGTTTGACACTATTTCTTGCTCTAAACTATTGCACAAGCTTGAAATCTTGGGATAAGAGGAACACAACTCCAACTTTTTTCTGATTATCTTAACAATCACTACCAGTGTGTAAAACTTGGTCAGTATAAAAGTTCAGAACTTAAAAACAGCGGCTACGGCATTCCACAAGGAAGCATTTTGGGACCAACGTTTTGTTTTTAATTTACATAAATGAACTGTGCAACCGGAAATTACCAGGTGGTATCATAATGACATACGCAGATGACACTGCCCTACTGTTCTTGGCTAAGTCACGAGAGGAGATTTATACACATGCTCAGAGTGGCTTTAACATTGTATCAAATTGGCTTCGTACGAATTTACTAACATTAAATGCAGATAAAACCAAATATATTCTATTTAAAATGAGAAACACTAATATACCACTTACTAACCTTACCGTTTATGCTCAAAAATGTACGACAGATGCTGACGCTATTTGTCCGTGTCCTACTCTAGCTAAAGCCGACTATATGAAATATTTAGGTATCACGATTGAGACAAATCTAAATTTCCGCAAACACATTGATTTGCAGTGTACTCGAGTTCGTAAATTAATATATATCTTTAAGAATTTACGTCACATTGCTGACTTTAAATTAATTAAACAGGTATATTTGGCTTTGTGCAAATCTGTTCTTACATACTGCATAACTTCTTGGGGCGGTGCAGCAAAGTCAATTTTACTCCCTCTAGAACGCACTCAAAGAGCAATTTGAGGCCCGCTTTTAGGCCCTTCAGATTTCCTACACACTGCATTGCATGTGAGGTACTAACAGTACGCCAATTATTTATACAGCACGCCATATTACACCAGCACGTGGAACTTGCTTACAAGCCAGTACCTTCTGACAAGAGAAGGAAAGATCTGGTTTGCATAAAGCCCCAAACTAGACATGCTTTTTAAAACCGATTTTATGTATATTTAGGACCCGATTTATACCTATATAATAAGATCAATAAGATACCTAATATTTATAGTGCCACTTACAAACATTTTAGTCTGAAGATATGCGAATATTTGGGTAAACTTGATTACACAAACACAGAGAAGCTTCTAGAATTACTGCAATAATTACGTAGATATTAAATTGGTAATTTTTAAATTTGTAGTTACTAAGATTTTTCAATAACTATTTAAATATAAGTAGGATAGTATTATTTTTAATAATTAATTAAGTATGGTCAAATAATATTATATCAGTTGATCGCTTATTCTGGGGATGGCCTGAAACACAGGTTTTTATTAACATAGCTCAGGCAGATGGCCACAAGTTAAAATTGTCTGTACCAACGCACCTTTCATAGGTAATTAAAATCGAGTGTAAATTAAACTAGTTTGTGTATAGCCAAACTAAGTATTTATAAGTTAGTAAATGTATTACTTTGTAAAAGGACGTAAATAAATTAATATTATTATTTTACATTTCTCGGGACCCTGGGGTCTCGGATCTTTGGAAGGCGTACGAGGAGCCGAAGCCAACTCGCAGAGGTATAATTTTTAATGATAAGGAGGCACTAACCGACGATTATCCCTGTATGCACTATGCAAGTGCACCCAAGGACAACCCCCGGTTGGTGCAGGACTATTGTTGTGCGTGAAAACTAAACAAATTGGGCTATGGGTCTGAGTGGCTAAATTGGATTGGGTTACTTGAACTATGGAAGAACTATGTCCCCTGCCTAATCAATGTTATATATTATATACCGATAAAATGGCAGGGGGTGACTTGCATACTCAATAATGGGCCCCCGGAAACGGCCGCTAGCACATAGTGACGTAGCGACAAGGGGGCAAGACTTCCTGCGGTGCTTGAGGAGTGGAGAGGTATTCCACGGCTATCAGGACAATCCCGGAACTACGGTCTAAATCAAATCAAATCAAATCAAAAATATTTATTTGCTAGGATATGGTACATAAGGTGTTACAGTAATTTAGTTTCAGCATATCCTGCCATAATCTGGCGTGCAAATGTCTTCACAATCAGAGTCAATTCTAAATTACAATTTACAAACAACAGATTCTATAGATTTGTCTTCTAAATAGTCCTTAATTGTATAATATCTTTTAAGCAGCAATAGTTTGAAGAGTATTTTTTTAAACATTGTCAGAGGTAAGTCTTGAAAACTATTTGGTAAATGATTGTAAATAATAATCGACATGCAGTATACATTTTTCTTAAATAATTTTAGTTTTATTGGTGGCAGCCGAAGTCTATCTTTATGCCGTGTTCGGCTATTTGGCCTGGCTGTGCTGGTTTCAAATAAATTATAATGTCTCTTAACAAAAATACATATTTCAAAAATATACAAACATGGCAAAGGTAGAATTTTAAGTTTCTGAAACAGTGGCTTACAGCTGTCTAAAAAGTGAGCTCCACAAATTGCTTGGATACATTTTTTTTGAGCTTTGAAAACCCTGTCAAAATCCACCGAGTTACCCCACACTATAATACCGTATCTAAGTACTGATGATACATAACCATGGTAAGCCAGCATTGCAGTATCATGGTTAACTGTTTGTTTAATTCTTTTTAAGACATATGTAAAACGATCTATTTTTGCCAGAATTTTATCTATATGTGGTTTCCAACTGCAATTTTTTCGACGGTTATACCCAAGAATACACAATTATCGACTGTGGTCAAATGAGAATCTTTATAGTGAATATCTAGTTCATCTATGCTTGCATTGTATGTCTGAAATTGCATTATGTTTGTTTTAGTCATATTTATCTTCAGGTTATTTCTTTCTAGCCAATCCATTGCATTATCCATAGCTTGGACGATTTCATTTTCTAACTTTTTGTTATTGTCACTCTTAACTATTATTGTAGTGTCATCGGCGAATAGTATGCAATCTTTGCCTATCGCCTCTGGAATGTCGTTGATGTAAACTAGAAAGAGTAGTGGGGATACGATACCTCCCTGTGGCGTGCCATAATTATTTTGCTTATAATAATAATAATAATAATAATATCCTGGGACATTTTCACACACAGTCATCTGGTCCCAAACTAAGCAGAGCTTGTACTATGGAAACCAGATAACTGATATACTACATATACTACTTTTTTTTTGTAAATACATACTTATATAGATAATTACACCCAGACTCAGGACAAACAGACATGTTCATGCACACAAATGTTTGTCCTGGATGGGAATCGAACCCACGACCTGCGGCGTGATAGGTGGTATCTTAACCAACCACGCCAACTGGCCTGTCAATTATACTCCGACCTAAACGTTTCTTTTACATTTCGACAAGTTTTCGTTATTTCTACGCATTGCATTCTTTCAGAAAGATAACTTTTGATCCAGTCGTTGGCTTTATCCCTGATTCCATAATGCTCTAGCTTTGAGAGTAGTGTTGTATGACTAACAAAATCCAAGGCTTTCGTCATGTCTAGGAACACACAACTTATATTAGATTTTATATCAATTGGGTGATCAATTGGTGCCATAAAATACAGGTATTTTTTTTTTGCGCAGTTGTGTTGATTCGATTCCCTCAACGTTGCAAAAACAATATTTAAGGTTCAGAAGCGTATGTTAACACAGCCTCATGCAATTTATAGGGCTAAAATTTTGTCAGTCACGGTCAAGGTTAATTTAAGGTCAATCCAAGGTCATCCGTAGATCGTGCTCCTTGCACACATCTCCTTGCACCCATAGTAGTGTTACACAAGGGGGTTACGGATTTTTTTTCCTAGGACGTCCCGTTTTTGAGTATGACCCAAAATCTGAAATTGGGATATCTGATACCAACAATCACTCTTGAATTCGGATGCAACTTACGATGACTCCTGGCCCTATTCTTTGGCGATCTGTGATCCTGTCGTTGCTGAAACACCTGAGGGCCTGAGCCTTTCTTGTTTAGGGATAATGCAAATCTTAGTTGGCCGACACTTACATTACCACCCCTTATCGGTGGAAAGTTGTAGCGGGCCCTGGACGAAATCTCATAGACCCAAAAACATACAAAACATGCTCATAGACTCCCTAATAGAGTAATGAACAATTGGACGCACTGTTCAATGGTTCATTAGTTGTTTATTTTTCATTTAATTTAATTAGGCTAAGTTATACTACTACTAACATTATATGGATTTTGGTCCGAAATAAAATATTTGAATTTGAATTTGAATAGCCGTAATGAAACTAATGTCACTGATCGATGTTATGAGCCTCCCCGAAATCCAAACAGATGTCGCTGGTAGCAATACATATTCTGCAACATCACACTAGACATATGAAATTATTTGCTGTTTTATATCAAGGTCCTACAACCTCTTAAAAATTTCACGCTGTTATATCAACCCTTTTGAAAAATTTATTATTTCAATCTGGATTAATCACTCAGCATATCGTGGGCCACTGCTGGACAAAGATCTCTCTCAAATTTCACCACATACTAGGTCTTCCTTTCGCGTCAAGTCTGCCGTGATGAGTGTGGCAAAGTCCATAGGCATGGTAGATTGACGATCTCTTCGTAACTTAAAACAACTAGCCTAAACTATGGAACCTACTAGCCGGCCGGTAGGAGCATTTGAAAAGGGGGTTAGGTTTTGTTTTGTAGTATTTTTTTATTTACTTACCAATGCAGAATGTTAGCTAAAATATACCATTTCAAATCTGTCGAGACAGGGAAAGGATAAGAGTAATATAGAGCATGTTCATATGTGGCGTTTCCCTTCAATCCGCCCCTAGCGTAGTTCCCGGCGAAATAATTATTGAACATGGGAGCAAAGTTGAAAAGAGAGAGACCAGCCAGCATTTGACCAACGAGGTATAATGTGAATAAGTGAGAGATCCGATGAACTTGCTTGTGGGTCTGGAACAAAAAGAAGGACAGTAATCAAATGACAATGGATTTAAAAACCAACTTAAAGACTTGCTATGTAATAAATGTGTGAGTTGTTGTCAAATGGTAAAAAGGGAAAAAATTAGGTTTGGTTTTGTAAAATATAAAAAGCACTATTTTTTTCAAGTTTTTTGTGTTATTATTTTCCACAAAAACCATGGTCCTTCGATTCGGATTGGTTGGGAGTGAAAATCAAAAAGTTATCGGTGTTAGCTGTGACTTTGTTGTAAAACTGGGCAGTATATTCCTGTCCCTTCATCGGGTACCAGGTTTGTGGTACCCAGGACGTGGAGGTGGAACCGGGTGGAGAGAAGCAGCTAGTGGGAGCGTGGTGCAGCCAAGCTGATTGAAAATTTCCGGAGAGACGGCGCAAGGACGGTGCAAAGTTGAGTCAGCAGAGGGCGCCACTTGTATGCTGCATGCAGTATGACACGACGCGACGTAATCGGTATCAGTGTCAGTGAGTGAGCTGGTGAAAAAGCGTAAGTAGGTCTTGTACATTTTAATAAAATAAACTACAGCATAATGATAAAGGAGTCGTTTGGCATAATCAATTGGTATCATAATACGTACAATGTGGAAAAAATATTTGTGCTCTGCGATTTGGTAAATGCAATTTATTGTTTTAGTGGTCATTAAGTTTTTGTGTAGTTAGTGTTTATGTTTCTTATTAATTCTTCAAATAAGTGCTTATAAAAAAAAATGGAATCACTTAATAATATCCAGGAAAACATCAAATCCAAAATAGTAAAAGCTAAGACTAACTTTAAAAAGTCCAAAATACCGTTTTACAGTGTCATATATTGAACCGCGTCTTGAAAGTTTAGAACAGCAATGGCAGCTAGTTCATAAAATTCATATTAAAATATTATAGTGACATTAAAACGGCAGACTTACATAACTCTTCTTACCATAAAGACAGTGTTTACGATGAGGTGAAAGAGTTTTACTTACAATATGATAAGCATGCGGATATTGCGGGGAGCGAAGCCCTAAGTCGTGGAAGGTGAAAAGAAGTTACGAATAGCTGATATGATAGCACACTGACGTTTATTTTTCAAGACGAGATAACAGATTAGTGATTCTCAGCCTAGTTTGAATAAATGACTTTTGATATTTTTGATTATTTTTAAAACGATATTTTATGTAGAATGCAAGCTGAAGGAGGTTGTGGTGGTAGGATCGGCTTCCACGGTAAAACTGAACTGACCATGTATGGGCACTATAGATGTTCATCCAGCTCACCCTGTGGGCCTAACGTACTCTGGAGTACATACCACACGTGAGCAACATTCTTGGAGTAAAAGTAAACAACGTAAATTGGAACGAGTTTAAAAATATCCAACTGAAAATAATCCTGAGTATAATTTTATAACTGTAAAAGTGACTTTGTTTGTTTGTTATGCTTTCACGCTAAAACGGCTGAACGGATTTGGATTCAATGGGTAGACCATGACCTGGGTTAGGACATAGGCTTCTTATCATCCTGGATCGCAAACGAAGTCGCGGGCAGCATAAATGACTTAGTTTTAAGACTATTTATATATATGGATGATATAACAATTTTAACCAAAATGCTATAGGATAGCTGTATAATCGATGCAAAAATTGTTTGAATTTACTTTTACGTTGCGCGTTAATACTGAGGACTCTGGGCCACTACGCTACCACCCTGCTAACTGGCTAATCTTTTTTACTCCGGCATGTGAACACAGAACAGGGTGTTGTGGAGCAGCCTGAGTGAGGCCTATGTCCAGCAGTTGACTGCGATAGGCTGAGTTGTTTGATTGATTGATTGATATACCTATACACGGCTACATATCAAGCTATACATATCCAGTATAAGGTGAGCTCTCATTGTACGGAAATCCTATACAATGGGAGATCAGCTTATACTGAAATGTATAGCTTGATATGTAGCCGTGTGTACTAATATACTCTTATATTATTTATGCCAGTATCTGCAGCCCTGGCCAAACCCTTATGAAAGGACTTCGCTAGCATCCCCGCGAGTGCCCCAGGCGCTCCAAGTATGAAGCCTATGCCAGAAAAGGCGCCGAATAGGGCTGATGAGGAGGGTTTCCTGACAGTGCAAAGGAGGAAGCGCCGGTCCCGAACCAACAAGAACCGCTGCGGCAAAGCTCCTACGAAGCCAGAAGTGAGCTTGCGTTCCGCTAAACCGAATACACCAGTGTACATCTCCCACCTGCACTACAGTACTAAGGCGGAGGACATCGTGGAGTACGTGCGCTAGAAGACAAGGTACATGCCGACGGTGCAGTTACTGGAGTCGCGCCGCAACGTCAATTTCAAGGCGTTCGTGGTGCGAGTACCGAATTGTTACCTGCCCATCGTCATGGAAAAGGAGTTCTGGCCGCAGGATGTGGTGTTCCGTCGCTTATATTTATTAACACAAGTTATTTTATATATGTTAGTTGGTAAGGTAATGTATCTATGGGCTATTGTAGCCTGATAATAAATGTTTTATTATTATTATTAGTATAGCTCATGCAAAATAAAATAACCTTAGTGTGATATTTATTCATGGGTTACTTGTCGTGTATCTACAAATTGATAATAAATAATTATCTTACCTTCATAGAGAATTCAGAACGGTCTTTGTGGAAGAACAGATGGATTTTGTCCAAAAACTCCCTGGCAACGACCACGTACTCATCAGAAAAACATAGTGTAGTCATTCTAGACTGCAAAACAATAATTTTATGACAAGTTGGCTAAATACAGTACAAAGAATATTGATTTTTGAGGACTCTTGCGTCGGGTTTTTTGGCCATAAACCGCAGAGGTTCATATCAATGTGTGCTCGAAAGTCAACCGAAGCCACAATTACTGTCAGCCCGTGGTCGCGTGGTGTTTTTACGTTTATTTAAACTGGATGATTTTTTTAACGTCTTGAAAAATATAGGGTACAGTAGGTGAACGGATTAGAAGCCTATGGCATACATAATTTTTTTTTGTTTTTTTTTTTCAATAGCTTAGACAGAAATTGCTATATACATAAACGCTACATAATTGAAGTAAACTAGAACAATAAAAACAGAAATAAAAAAAATTTATAGATTGATAGATCAACGATATGGTTCACATTTTCAACGGCACAATACTTAGCTTATACGATCGTCATGCTCCAATCCGTCGAGTCAAAGTCAAGTATGTTCCGGCTCCCTGGCTTACTCCTGCCATTAAGGATGTGATGGCATTAAGGATGATAGGGACAGATCCAAAAAGAGGTTCAATCGCTGTCCTTCCGAGCATAATCTGATTGCGTACAAGGTGTTGCGTAATCGCTACAGTCGTATGTGTAGAGATGCAAAGAGGAGCTACTTCCATAATTCTCTCGACAACCGTAACTCTTCAGAAGTCTGGAAGTTTCTGAAAACTGTCGGCATTGGTAAGTCTCCAGTTATTTCCAGTAATGACACTGACGTGTGTGCCCTTAACAAACATTTATCTCATCTCCCAGTTACTTTAGATCCGCACGTCAAATCAGCTTCTTTAAATAAACTTTCCTGTTTGCCAGTGCCACAGTGTTCTTCTTTCCAATTTAGTCCTGTGAGTGAAAATGAGGTCAAAAAATCAATTTTTGCTATTTCCTCCTCTGCAGTTGGTAATGATAATCTTTGCTCAAGAATGATTTCTCCTATCCTCCCCACATTACTTCCCATCTTGACCCACATTTTCAATTTCTCCTTGTTTTCTTCTACAGTTCCTGAGGCCTGGAAACAAGCCCATATCATCCCCTTACCCAAAATTTATAGCCCGGACTCATCGTCCGATTTCCGACCCATTTCTATCCTCCCTTATCTCTCTAAAGTTCTTGAGCATATTGTTCATCAGCAACTTTCTGCCTTTCTAGCTGCGAATGACCGTCTTTGTACTCTTCAATCTGGTTTTCGACCCGGTCATAGCACGGTCACTGCTCTTTTGAAGGTTACTGATGACATCTGCTGGGTTATGGACCACAAATCTCTTACCTTACTTGTACTTCTTGACTTTAGCAGTGCCTTTAACTCTGTTGATATTGACATCCTTCTTGAGATCCTTAAATCTTTCAATTTCTCTTCTAGTACTATTAGTTGGTTCGACTCCTATCTCAAAGGCCGGTCGCAGCGGGTGTGTCTCGACGGGTTTTTTTCTGATTGGTGCTCTCTTACTGCAGGGGTGCCTCAGGGTGGCGTCCTCTCTCCTCTTCTCTTTTCCATTTTCATCAACTCTGTCACCAATGTCATCTCTTCCTACTTCCATCTCTATGCCGACGATCTGCAGCTGTACAGCCATTTCTTAAGGGAAGATGCGGAAGCCACTATGTGTGCCATGAACAGAGACCTGGATTTGATTAGCGAATGGTGGCGGTCCTTCGGACTGCAAATCAACCATAGTAAATCCCAGGCTATAATTATTGGCGGCAGATATATGCGGAATAGGCTCGATGTTGCATCGCTGTCTCCACTCAGTCTAAATGGAGTTCAGATTAAATACGCAAATACGGTTAAAAACCTGCGGGTCATCTTGGACTCCTATTTATCGTAGACTGACCATGTTGCTCAAGTCAGTCGTAAAGTGCACTACACTTTTCGTTCTTTGAAAAGCCTCCAATGCTTCTTGCCCCTGAAGACCAAAATTTATCTTGTTTAAACTCTCATTCAGCCCATTATTGACTACGCAGATGTCTGTTATTTGGATGCCACCGAGGAGCTTTTGAATAAACTTGAGCGTTTACAAAATATCTGTATTCGTTTTGTTTTTAACCTTAACAAATATGATCACGTTTCTATCTTTCGCAAGACACTCAAGTGGCTCCCTATTCGACTACGCAGGAACTCTCGCATATTGTGTCTGCTATTCAACATCCTTCACAATCCTAAAACACCTTCCTATTTGCGGGAACGCTTTTCTTATGCCCGTCCTTTTGATGTGCTTTGCAGGTCGCATCTTAGAAACCTCCTAAAATTTCCTTCCCATTCCACTGACTTCTACTCCTAATCCTTCACTGTGCACGCGGTTCGGTTGTGGAATTCACATTCACCTGACATTAGGGACTGCCAAACTGTTGGGGTATTTAAAAGAAGAGTGTCTTTCCATTTCGTCATAGTTTTTTTAGTGATATTTATTCTATAAGTATGTATGTATTTAAGTATTTATTATATGTTTTATTTGCTTAGTGAATTGATTTTTCTTAGATTTTATGTATTTTTATTTTCTCTTTGATTTGAAATTGTCACAAGATTTTTGTAGACACACGGTGTCTACAAAAATCTTGTGACGATTTCAAATCTGGTAATAAAAAAGGAGCGCGCAGCCGTTACTTTCTCTTTTTTCTTCGGGTGTCACTCGTGGCGGCAACATCGCTCAAAGGGCTGTAAGACTTATATTTTCTATTGTTCCTATATTCAATTTACACAACTATTTAATGAGATATTAATTCCATTTGTTGATATCAGTGGTGATTTATATGTGTTTTAGTGATTATAATTTGGTTCCTTGTGTAAAAAATTACCGTTGTAATAATTTAAAAACGTGTGTATAGAATACATCGGCTATACTTGTGATATCGCATGCTGTGTTGTTTTTTTTTTAAACATCTCCGCTTCTGATTGCGAAAAATATTATTTAACCAACATCATCGCGGTCATTGTACGATTTCATCGTGCAGTAATTTGTATGTAACGATCGTGTCTGCGTGCTCCATGTCGCTCTGCCACCATCTGTGACCCAGTAGTAGTAGATCCACGAAGTAGTGCCCTGAGCGATTGTCACAGCACGATGCCGAGAACCAGCTTCCAACATACCCACGGCTCCGATCATTTTTTCTCGGCTCGAATGACGTCTTCTCTCCATAATAACGTTCTTTTGTATTGATTCCACTTAAAAATGACTGAAACTGATTTGGTCTCAAACACGTTGCAGGATTATATAGAAATACGACTTGACAGAAGATTTTCATCTTTTGACGGAAATTAAAAAACTATCCCTCTTCAAATGACGAAATTTACTAAAAAATATCCATAGGAGTTACAAAAGATATAATTAGAAACCTTATTTTAAGTAACTAGCAAAAAGGTGCTTGATCCCAAGACACTTTTGTTGTGTGTAGATAACCTCTCAAAATCATAACCCTCCTTCGGCTGTGCCGTAGTCGGGTAAAAAGTAGCAGTGTTAGTCGACTTTTGTCGCTGACCGACGGTACTTATAATTTTATAATACCTATACTTACAACAACAACAGTGGTCATAAGCAGAGAAATATACAAATGTCCAAGCTCGAAGAAAGTCATCGATTTCTTGTGTAACAGTACATACATGACAAGGCCAACAGTGGTCATCAAACACAGAAAGATGTGAAAAGTCCTCTGGATGGTCACCCAGATCTTTCTTCTCTGTAAAGCTCCAGTGTCAAGCGGGTCGAGCTTATCGAGTGGCCAACAGCTAATTACTGATAACAAGTGACGTAACAATATCAGGTAAGGATAGTCGGATGGTGACGTGATTTCACTGAAAAATAAATTATGTGATTAATATTAAGCCCACCTTTTTTGTCATTATGTTGAAAGATATCTAACTATAAAGCTTATTAGACGCTCCATTTTTTTTAATTTTTAGGGTTCTGTACCTCAAAAGTAAAAAACGGAACCCTTATAGGATCACTCCTGTGTCTGTCTGTCCGTCTGTTACAGCCACTTTGCTCCGAATCTAATGGACCGATTAAGTTAAAATTTGGTACAATTTTTTGTACACGTATGAATTTCTGTGACAGAAACACGGAAGTGTCACGTTAGTAAATTAAATTTGAATAGGGGGTCAAAATAAAAGAAAAATCTTGCAAACTGTACCATGTGTTAATATGTATTAAATGAAAGAATTTATTCCCCAGCCTTACCTATCTCCGAAACTTCTGGGCTTAAAATTAAAAAAAATACAGAAAATAGTTCTATATCTATAGATTACAGAAAAATGTATAAGAAGTCTATGGTCTTAAAATAACATGGCGAATCTCTCAATATTGAGCGTACAAACAAAAATAACGTGTTTTTCAACTACAATGTTAAGTTTGTTTCTGGGATAAATTCATCCCAACCACGGAACCCTTCATTGTGGGTAGTCCGAAACGCACTTGGCCGGTTTTTTTTTTTTAATAATATGCTTTAGGTATTACAATTTTTTTAGTTTTTTTTTTTTGTATTTGTAGGTGCAATATATCAATATTCTATGTCACAATTAATTGTTAGACGAATCTAACGACAGTTTGCTTAAGTTAAAATCCATCAAGCCGTTTAGGCTACAGAGCGTGACAAAATATACACATAGATACATACTCTCGAAAAACAATGGGGGCAGTCGGGTAAAAATAAATAACGACTTACTCTTGAGGCTCATAGTTAAAGAAAAAATCTCGTAAACTTGTAGACATTTTCGCTACCAAAACTTTGTTTTTGCTTATGGGCCTTCTTGACCTCGATCTCGTCTGATGGAAAGCGATGGATGAGGTCTGCGTTGGAACGAGTACCCAAACTGTCTGCAACTTCATAAAAAAGAATTGAACAAACTTTCAGCTTATATATTTACACTGAAGTCCGATAATCCACACTTCCATACTAAAGTGACTCTGTCTGTCTGTCTGTTTACTTTTAACGTCTTAACCGCCGAACGGATTTGGATGAACCTTGGCACAAGGACAAACCATGTCCTGTGTTAGGACATAAGATTGATATACCTACGTACTGTTTGTCCCAGTAGTGCGCGGTTCCCGGAAATAATTTCAGATCCTCACGCGGGTGAAGCCTCGGGAAGAAGCTCGTAATTTCATAAGGCTCGAGCCACACTTATGATAAAGATTTTCAAGCAGCACTTGTAATAAAGTAGCACCACACTTGAACGAATGGTGGTTGCATCTATTTTTGTTTCATCATCATTCTCCTGCCCTTGTCCCAATTTATTTGGGGTCGGCGCAACATGTCTTTTTCTTCCATACTTCTCTATTAGTCGTCATCTCGGTAGTCACTCCCTTTTTGGCCATATCATCTTTCACACAGTCCATCCATCGTTTCTTTGGTCTTCCCTTGCTCGTATAGTCCTCCACGTTCATACTCAACACTTTCCTGACGACATTTTCCTCATTCCTCCGCATCACATGCCCATACCATGACAACCGATTTCCACACAACTTTTCAGTCACCGGTGTCACTTTCAGACTTCCTCTTACATACTCATTTCTTATTCTATCCATTCGCGTAATACCACACATCCCTCTTAGCATTCTCATCTCGGCTGCATGCAATTGCCTTTCATTCATTCTTTTTATGGCCCAACATTCTGATCCATACAAGACAGCAGGTCTAACAATTTTTATTTAACATAACATAAATTCATGCCCGTGTTCCCCGAAGGGTTGGACAGAGGTGCACCTACAGTACACACACATTTCGCTAGTTATGTTTAAGTATGATTACATGGGACGAGACTATTGCCATCAACCAGGCATACATCCAGACTCCGGGCTGCTACTGAGAAATTCCAGCTGGAAAAACTTCAATAACACTCTGCCCGATCTAGGAATCGAACCCAGGACCTCATGCTCAGCAGTAAACCTTGCAACGACTAGGCGAACGAGGCAGTTCTTTTTTGGTTTATTAACTTAAAAATCCTGCTTCATAATTAATTGTGATTAAGAGGGTACGTTCTAGAAGTTGGTAACGTCGCAAATAGCCGACAAATATTTGAATATTTTTGTTAATCACGAATTACTCTCAATCTATTTAAATTATTCTCAATCACACAAAAACGGCTGAACGAATTTGAATGACATTTGACACACAAAGAGTTTATAACTTGGATTATTAACATATGATACTTTTAATCCTGGTAGAACGTTCTCGTGGGATATTTTCCGACATAAACGCAGACGAAACCGCAGGAAAAAGCTAGTATTAAATTTAGTAATATTACCAAGTTTATAAAAATACCGATATTTTTACTGCTGTTTGCGTCGTTGCCAACATTCAGAATGTACCTCTTAACCCTGAGTCACCTAATTTGGAAACACTATAGATACTTATACTCTATGGCTACCTTGTTTTGTGGTTTTCAATACATGATAATTTTTCTAACCTCTGGGTTCAGATCTTCTAGAAAAGCTGTGAAGTCTGATTTGGGTATTTTTGACCAAAATGACATCAAGAGGTTTGACAACAGATTTTGCAGGAACTGACAATAAAACCCTAAATAAGAAGCAGCTAATATGGCTCTACCCTAACAGTATACATAGGTACTCATTATAAAAACACACTGCAGTTCTCATGACTGAACTTTCTTGATCCTGTGATCAATCATTAAATTAATAGTCAAGTCAAGATTTTTGACAGCTATTTATTATCATATTATGTACGTATGCCTTGATACAATCTTTGGATTGCTTAAGGCTATGTCTATTAATTTGTAAAAAAAACGGAATTGTCTTTTCTTTCGGAATATCAAAAACAAAAAACAACGTAAAATGATTCCGTTTTCATTGCATTACTGACCCCAACATAGTTGGGAAAAGGCTAGGCAGATTGATTTTGGCTCCTGGAGCGGAACGGAGATTTATGCAATCCTATTGGTTAATATTTCTCCGTTTCTCCGCTCCGCTTCTGTGGACAGGATCGCAACGTATTCTATTAATTCTCTCGACGGGCGGTCTGTACAACATTGTGCATAAGTTGCTGCTGGATTGATGTCACTGACAAGTTGTTGAAATCACAGTGACTTTATTTTCGTAACAATAAGGTTGCTGTTGGGTTGCTATGCTCTACGAGGTAAAATAACTGTAAAAGGATTGTAGATGCATATTTTTTCATGTCACTTCTGTGTCAATTGTCCATGGTGAAGATGCAAAGGTAGCTCGCAAAATTCCAATTTTCTTAACGTACGTTTTTAGCAATTTGCAGGTCAGTGTCAGGTTTCATGTTGATCAAAATATGATTCGCGACCTTAACAAATATGTATTTACATAATTATAACCTTGTGCCAATACATCTCTCTAAGTTAGACATTTTGTTCTTAAATGTCATGATTTCAAATGAGGAGCGTCGGAACAAAAACCGATAAATCACATTGTTGTTTTTTGTGGAAAATTGTAAAAATATGGCCAAGTTCATGGTGGTCTAATTTAGAGTTAAACAAAATCTATCAATTTATTGGTGTTAGCATCACTGTTTGGAAACCTAAATACTGTATTCGTGACTGTGGTACCTGTTGAGTTATCAAAAAAATGAAAATGGATATATCGGTTTTTGACCAAACCAACTGGATATATCGGTTTTTGATAAAACAAAGTAGGATATATCGGTATTTGATAAATGTTATAATGAAAAATGTTAGGGAATTATCGGTAACTGTTCCGATCATCACCGTTGTTTAGAACGATTGATGTATTTATCGGTTTATGTTCAGATCCGTGTATTTTGCAGACGAATTTAGAGTGGATTTATCAGTTTTTGACCGGGTTACATTAACCATAGAGCAAGATATGTACGAGAACAACCAATTGCTATCAAAAAAAAAAAAAAGACAATATGTGATTTATCGGTTTTTGTTCCGACGCTCCTCAAATATTAGAACTAAAATAAATATTTCTTATCCTCGCGAATCATATTTGGATCAAGATACAACCTGACACTGACGTGCAAATTGCAAAAAAACTCGAGAAAATTTTTATATCGTGGGCTACCTTTGCGCATCCACCTTAAATAAAATCCACCTACCTATTAATCAAATAACAGTTCAAAGAGAATTCAGTACTTGTTAGTTTTATGATCTTTGATCACTGATAATATTCTGTCATTAGTTTAGTAATCTTTGATAATGAAAAAATAAAAGAGCATTCAATCATATTCATGGGAAAAAGCAGTGTGCTTATAAAATTTTCAATAGCAGCCGTGAAGGGAAGCCGGAAGACACTATATAATATAATATTATCCTGGGACATTATTTTACACACGGTCATCTGATCCCAAACTAAGCATAGCTTGTACTATGGAAACCATAACTAAATGATATACTACATACACTGCTTTTTCTTTGTAAATACATACTTATATAGATAATTACACCCAGACTCAGGACAAACAGACATGTTCTTGTACACAAATGTTTGTCCTAGATGGGAATGGAACCAACGACCTACGGCGTGATACGTGGTATCTTAACCTACCACGGCTTTTGGCCTGTCTGTCAATATTGTTTTAAATCGTGAAAGCATACCCGTTTACACTTATTACTAGGTGATACGTAAATTAATGTCTAGTGTGAGTGAAACAGACGCGTCCGTGGGACTTTGTTTAGTTAAAATTCATTATGCTGGTCACACTTGTCACAAAGTTTGACCAGTGTTGATTTTTCAAAAACGCTGAACCATATGTTTCTATATTTTTTAACAAAAGCATAAATTTAAATTTTCATATAGCAAATTTAAGAAATGCTGGGTTTCCCATACAATCTTTCATCCCCTATATCACCCCCTGTAGGATTATTTTTGAGACAAAAAGTAGCCTATGTCCTTTCCCATGATATCATCTATAGCCTTGCTAAATTTTATTTTATTATCTGTAGTATATTAATTATCTGGTTTACATGGTACAAGCTCTGCTTAGTTTGGGATCAGATGACCGTGTGTGAATAATGTCCCAGGTTATTATTATTATTATGTCCTTTATTTATTTTCAAAACTTATTGAATACATTTTTAAACATTTTTATTAAAAAACACATTAAAGAAAACATATAAAAATATAACAAATAGTGATCCGCCAGTAGCGGGAGCAAGGTCCAAGCTACCGGTGGTTAGGGCTGCAGAGACAGGAACCTCCTCACAATGCGAGCCGTATCGAGAAGTATTGCCTTCTGAATCTGGCCCTTGATCCAACCGCCTAACGAGAGCTTCGAGAGATCGGCTGTCCCATTTCAAAACCTAGTAAGGACTTAAAACGAAATTTTACAGGAGAGCGCAAAAACGTCACGGTCATGGGCCAGTGAATGGGGCACATACAAGGTTTCGATGCTTATTTATATATCTGCTTATTTGTGTTTTTAACTCTGTGTTTTTGTATTTGGTAGGGACTTACTAGGTCAGCAAGATTATGCAATAAAACTATTTTTGTAAGAAGTGTCCCTTACTAAGTTTTGAAATGGGGCAGCCGAGATGTCGATTGAGGCTTTCGTCCATCAGGCCATTGGCCGTCACTACTTTTTAGTTTTACTGAACTCCCAACAACACTTATTGATTCAATACATCGGGTATCTATAGCGCTACTGTTTTCTAACATTAATACGACAAATCAGACGAATTGTTTATTTGTGCGAGTTTGGCGACAACGGTTCCTATAGTAATTTTGTTGCTCAGCACTTCCACTGATTTTTATGTTCCATGGTAGTGACATAGTTTGAAGTGAAAGCTGTCACTGTCTGCTGTCATGGTAACGCTGGTAATGTCCGTACCACACACTATTGTTATTCTTTAAATATGTCTATGGACATGTTTAAATTAGACAAAAAAAAGCAATATTTCAACTAAATTAGTTATGATAGGTAGTGCTTTTTTGTTGTTGTATGTTACGTTACTTAAATTTTGTTATAACATTTTGGTTGAAAAATTACATAAT
Organism: Dicycla oo; assembly: GCA_948252095.1. NCBI lineage: Eukaryota > Metazoa > Arthropoda > Insecta > Lepidoptera > Noctuidae > Dicycla > Dicycla oo. The sequence goes on from OX411716.1 coordinate 23,600,059, forward strand.
ACCTATCCCGTAGTACGGGAAAAACTACTCCTACTCCTTTCAGTACGGGTCCCGTACTGAAAGGAGTAGGAAATAGTTTTTCGCTAGGTGTAATGTAGTGTAAGAGTATATTACTTACAATTGTATTAGTTTTCTAAGCAATATAAAACCTAAATTATATTATGATTGTTTATTATGTTATTTATTTGCATAATGTACACTTAATTAAAATAGGGTTGTAACTGAGTTAAATACTTACAGCCTTACTAATAAAGATTTACACATGACTTATACCGGAGTTATAACGCTTTTTAAAAGGGCCAAATTGTTATAACTCCGATATAACTCGGGTGTAAATCTTTATTAGTAAAGCTGAATAATAATTAATAATCTCCACGGCTGTATCTCTACGTTGACTTCGTGGTGGGGCTTGCGCTTTCCGAACTTTAGGTCTGTGCCGGTAGAGTTTACTTTGCCGGGACGGGTCTAGGATGAGGAGCCAGACCAAGAGAGATACAGAAACCCGCAGGGCAGCATGTGGCAAGCTGTTGGGCAGTAGCGACCCCACGGACCCTATCTCCCGGGAGAAATCACCCTCATCTCTGGCTTGCCTAAGGGTGAGTTCTCATGTTAATTATCACTGGCTATGTTTCTTATTCATCTAATCTGACATATCTTTAAAATATTTAGTATTTGTATTTCTAGAACGAGACGGGCTCCTATAAAGGGACCCGTCATTGCCTCTAAAACCAGTCTATTGAATCCTCCATATCGTCAGCATGCTACGCACTGAGGAGTCTTAAGGATGAATTGAACATAGAACAGTTAAAGGCTGTATATTATGCATTGGTCGAATCTAGGATAAGGTATAACATCGTGTTCTGGGGAAATCATTACAGTTATAACTGGCAGAGAGCGTTCATCGTACAGAAACGAGTCATAAGGACAATAGTCAGAATTGCACAACGTGTTTCATGCAGAGATTACTTTAGAAAATTGGGAAGATTAACAGTACCTAGCCTATATATATTAGTCCTTTTAAGTCATTTTGCTAAGTATCTACATGAGCCTCTTGCAGTGCCCGATGCGGACCACACCGCTGACGATGATGACGATGCTCCGGAGGTGACCGCTGAGTGAGGCTGAGAGTGGCGGTACGTAGGCTGAATGCCAAAAATACCGCCCCAGGTCCCGAAGGCTTACCTGGAAAAGCCTGGATTCTGGCCTTGGAGGCTCTCGAGCCTCGACTAAGGGGGCTCCTAAGCGCATGTTTTAAGGGAGAGGCCAGTTCCCACTTCGGTGGAAGACGGGGAAACTGGTTCTCATTAAAAAGCCGGGGCGCCCTGCGGACTCTCCGTCCGCTTACCGGCCCATCGTGCTGCTCGATGAGGTGGGCAAGCTCTTTGAAAGAGTCATTGCAGACCGCCTCGTCGGGCGGCTGGTGCGAGTGGGGCCGGATTTGGCGGAGAGCCAGTTTGGTTTCCGCAGGGGGCGCTCTACGGTAGACGCCATCATGTGCGTGCGAGCCCTCACAACGGGGGATGCTGTGGCTCGGGGTGGGGTCGTCTTGGCGGTGGCTCTAGATATCGCCAATGCCTTTAATACCCTGCCCTGGAGTTGCATTAGGGAGGCGCTCCGGTATCACCGGATGCCGACCTACCTCTGTCGCGTGGTCGAGGCCTATTTGACGGACAGGGCCGTCATCTACCCCGGTCATCAGGGAGAGTGGAACCGGCGAGAGATGTCGTGCGGTGTCCCACAGGGATCGGTCTTAGGGCCACATTGGTGGGATATCGGATACGACTGGGTGCTGCGCGCTGACCTCCCTAGTAGCGTCAGCGTGGTATGCTACGCTGACGACACGCTGGTCCTGGCGCAGGCAAGGTCACACCAGGCGGCGGCCGAGCTAGCGATACACAGGGTTGCGATAATCGTCGAGAGGATCCGGCGATTGGGACTCGAGGTGGCCCTGCACAAGTCCGAGGTCATGTGTTTTCATGGTCCTCGGAATGCACCACCGTCGGGTTCCTAAATAACGGTAGGAGGGGTTCACATCGGCATCGAGCTGACGATGAAGTACCTGGGACTCGGCCTCGACAGCCGGTGGAACTTCGTGGAGCATTTTCGACGTATGGCTCCCAGACTGGAGCGGGCCGGGGCTGCCTTGAAGCGGCTCTTGCCCAATCTAGGGGGTCCAAACGCCTCCTGCCGGAGGCTCTACGTGGGGGTCGTGCGATTCATGGCCCTTTACGGGGCACCAGTGTGGGCGCGTTCCTTGGGGCGGTGACCAGCCCGCCGGTTGAACGCGTCCCTAAGGGTCATGACTATCTGGCTAGTTTGGGGATACCACACGGTCTCCGGTGAGGCGGCGAGCCTCCTTGCCGGATTGCCGCCGTGGGATCTGGAAGCAAAAGTCCTCACATGCACATGGGAGTAGTGCGAGGAGGCAAAACGCCGGGGCGTAACTCCGCTGCCGCGAGAAATCATGGCACAGCGGACAGAGCTCCGGCGGGATCTCATGGTGACATAGAGAGTGCGACTGTCGCAACCCAGTGCTGGGCACGCCACAATTGCAGCGATAAGTCCCCTCTTTGAGGAGTGGTTGGAAAAGCGTCACGGCGTCCCTACCTTCCGCCTGACGCAGGTCCTCACCGGACACGGTTGCTTCGGGAGGTTCCTGTTCCGGATAAGGCGGGAGGAATCGCCCGTGTGTTACCATTGTGTGGATCGCCCGGAGGACACGGTGGAACATACGGTGCAGGTCTGCCCGGCTTGGGCAGAGCACCGAAGCGTCCTCGCGGAGGCGATCGGCGGCGGCGATCTCTCGCGTCCGGCCCTGGTATAGGCCATGGTACGGAGCGAGAGTGCATGGGAAGCCGTCACCTCCTTCTGCGAAGCAGTAATGCTCGCAAAGGAGGAGTCTGAGCGCGTGAGGGAGAGGCAATCTTTGCGCCCACACGCCACTAGTCGCCGCAGGAGACGCCCTGGGCGTAGGAGGGTAGCTCGCCGTCCGGTAAGGACCAAGCCCGGGTCGACGGCGCGTTGTGTTCCACGCACGCCTCAAAGAGATGTCAGCACTAGCTGAAGGGGTCCGCTAGGGCCGATGCCCACCAGGGTTGCGGGTTGTTCGAAAGAGTTACCGTGGCCCTGGCACAGGCAACTGAAGGAACACGGGTGGGTTTTAGTCAGTAGAAGTCTGACACGCCCTCCCGCTCCACCCAGAGCGGGAGAAGTTATTTGATGATTTCCCATCCACAAAAAAAAAAAAAAAAAAAAAGAGTCACATGAGTTTGAATCACAAGAGGAACGTGAGATTAGAGAAAGCACGCGAAGAAAATTTTTTAAGCATTTAATAGCACCTTAACTTAATATAGTAGACCATTGCTCGAAGTACCAAGCTATAGAGATATTTAATAAGTTGCCTTCTGAGCTAAAGATCCTGATTTATAACACCCACTTGTTTAAAACAAAATTAAAAGCCTTTTTATTAGAAAAATGTCTGTATAATATTTCGGAACTAATGTCACACAACAATAAATGATTTACATTCAAAATCTGTTTGACATTATAAGAGTATTTTAAACCTGTTTTGACATTATACTTTTAAACCTGGGAGACATTATATTTTAAACCTGTTTGACATAATATTTTAAATCTGTGTTGACATTTTTTTTTAAACCTGTTTGACATTATTCTTCAAACTGTGACATTCTGTTATAACTATTTAGCACTATACTTAAATATCACTTAACATGTCAATTAATAATCCATAGTTCATTATATCGGGTTGGCTAATAAGTAATGAGCGTTTTAGTTTATAATTTCTAAAATTTTCGGAAAGGTTCGAGAACGTTCTGTAGCAGAGGGTATATAAAGAGCGAGTCACGCTCATGCGCGTTATTGATAGTTTGGCTGTTAGTGCGTTAAAGTTCACAAAGAAATGAGTGATATTAAAACCCACGTACGACATTGTTTATTATATGATTTTTAATCGGGGCATTCTGCTGCAGAAGCTACACGTAATATATGTCAGGATAGCTCACGATGCAGTCTCCGAAGCAACAGCAAAGCGCTGGTTCCGCAATAACGAATTTTCCTTAACCGATTAACCAAGGTCTGGGCGCCCCATGGAAATAGATATCGATAAATTTAAACTATTAATCGAAGAAGATCCTCGAAGAACTCGTCGATCCTCGAGTGCTCTCATGGCACCATAGAAAATCATTTACATGGTTTGGGAAAGACTTACAAATATAGTGTTTGGGTACCCCATCAATTAAGCAAAGATCAGCTGACCTACCGAGCTGAGGTTTGTGTACAACTTTTATCTTTCCGCCGCACATTTAATTGGTTAGATCATCTTGTCACTGGAGATGAAAAGTGGGTTCTCTATGTTAATCACACACGCAAGCGCCAGTGGCTGGGATGTAAAGAACAGGGAAAACATACGTCAAAAGTTGATCTTCATCCTCGCAAGGTAATGCTTTCTGTCTAGTGGGATATACATGGAGTAATAAGCTGGGAATTCATTCCTACTAATACTACGATTACAGCAACAGTATATTGTGATCAAATCGAAAAACTGAGGCTTGACATCCACCACAAACGTCCACACCACGACAAACTATTTTTCCTGCACGACAATGCGAGGCCGCATATTGCTAAGAGTACCAGGCTAAAACTATTGGAGCTTAATTGGGAAATAATTCCCCACCCTCCATAGACTTAGCACCAACTGATTTCAGCTTGTTCCAATAACTTAGTAATAATTTACGGGAAAAAAGCTTTAACGATGAACCACACTTGAAACAATACATAGATGACTTCTTCAATTCAAAACCAACGAAGTTCTATGCGGACGCCATTCACTCTTTGCCAGATCGATGGCGAATGGTAGTAGAAAACGACGGTGAATATATTATTAATGATTAACAATTATTCATTTAATAAATAAATACAATTAAAATAGTTGTATGTCGCTCATTACTTATTAGCCAACCCAATATGTATGAGTAAGTTGCATGTATTATTCAACACAATGTAAATTGTTTTATGAATAAATGAAAATCATAGAAAAATATCGATGAAATTCAGTTACCTATAATATCTGCTCACTACAGAGGTGAAATATGAACGGAATTAGAATATTAACTAACTAAAGTTAGTGAAATTCAATACAACTCGAATCTAGACTAGGAGAACACAAGTAAAACTTCAAGATTTTTATTAACATAGATTTTATTGGCCAGTAAAATGCAAATATTTATTTAAAACTAGCCGCTTAGACAGTTTAGGTGTTTCGATTTTAGTTAAATAGTGTAATCATACGTTTATATACTTTTCCATTACGGCTTTATTCATTGGCAATTGATTGTATTGGTGAAAATTTATGTTTTCAAAAATATTCATACCTATAAAATGCGATGAGGATTTTGATATGAGCTCCTGTCTAATTGTTGCTTAATGAAATTTTAATAAAATAAATAATAAACAATTTTATTATTACTTCCATCCGTTTACATATGGTTATTACGTCATTGAATGGAAATAAGAGATTTCTAAAATTCCTAGTTAGCTACATTCCCATTAGCTATTGATTCAATAAATGATAAGTCGAGTAATGAAGAAATAGTAACAAGTTGTATTTTTCAATAATTAATTTTATCATACATATAACCATTGGTACTAAGTAGAATCGTATAAAATATCGACTACCACAAACCTCACATCACATCTCTAACTGACAAAAGCCGGCAGCGGCCGCTTCACGAAACTATCGTGTGAGTAAGAGTATCATTAAAACACTTATCCATTGCGCTATTAGACCAGCCGATTCATTGATCGATTTATACTAAGCAAGCAATGGTTTTTGTTTCTAATGAAAATAATTGTTTTTGATACTTCATCGTGTTTCTAGTATCACGAAGTAATGTTTTAATGAATTTAATAAGAACTATAATATTTTAGTACTAACGTGTGAAATGGGATGTCATCTTTCATATAATTCACAATACAGCTGATATTTTACAAACAATCACTGAACAACGCGGCATTTTGTCAAAAATCATAAGCAGCACAGCCGTCGCAAGTTGACATTCGGCTAATGACTGAAACTGGCATCAAGCCGCTTTGCGGCCAGACGCGTTCGCAAGCGCTACGCCTGCTTGCTATATCTCCTGTGTTTTTATGATCTGTGTTGTGATCAGTACAGTCGATCGGCCTGTTCTAGAACCAGAACGTCAAAGAGATGTGATATATACCACCAACCTGCACTGGGACCTCGTGGTAGATTACAGCCCACTTCCTCTCACAGAGAGGAGGCCTGGGTCCCAGCAGTGGAAAAATTATAGGCTGATTTTGCTTATACAGTCGACCGCACGTCAGGTGACACGTTGACGTGTGGCTAGCCCAGCGTACGCAGTACGGTTTATGGAATTATAATACCATATAAGCCAGCATATACTCATTTTGTTACCACTGACGCGCGGCCTACTATACATATACGAACAGGATGTAAAGTTTACTCATCCTCCATAGAAAAGACTGAACCGACTGGTGTTGTGTCTGGTGGGCTTCTGTCTGACGATTGATGTCGGGAAGTTGTATATAATTATGCTAGTCGCGCGGGAAACTTTGCTTTTGCGATGCAGGATTTTGTGTGACGTCAGTGTGATGCCTAGTTCACACGTGGCGATGTAGATGATAACAACTAAGAGCGGTGCTAAATATCCCTGGATCTCTATTTGTTAGGACGAATAAAAATAAAAGACATATATCGTTTATTTGCAGGCTTCCAAATATTACAATTTATTTAAAACAAAGAATAGTGCACATTTATTTTATCGATAAATTAATCGTATAAGACAAAATATTTGCATAAATATTAAACGATCAAAATATATAACCTGCTGCACAGTATTCACATGCTCTTTAGAAAGGTGAAGTAAGACATCGAAGTTTTCAAGATCTGTAAAAAAATAAATGCAATGAAATAAATAGCTTATTCGATTTATAGCGGTCTCATTTGTTTTAGCGTCAATAGATATCGTTACGTGTATTAACATACGTAATTAAAAATTCTTCTTGAACACATAAATTCAATTTATCTTTTGATAGATTGAATTTGAAGCGACTATATGAGACAAACACTGAATATAACTCTTCACACACAATTCTTTAGTATACAATTGTCCATATTGATTTCGTACATTTTACGTGATACTTGAACAACTTAATCCCTCATATTCAAACAGACAAAAATCCAAAAATGGTAGAAATGGCTTCTGTTAATTCTTGAACACCCCAACTATAATATTTTTTGGAAATATTTTCAATGTACAGAAACGCCTCGTCTACAGGATCTAGATAACGGGGTTGGGCATTTTCGAAAAATCCAGAATTAGTAATTTCTGTTCACTCAAGATTTAAAACATCCACGTACAGTCAATCGTACGTCGGTGGAGCTGGCCTATGATAACTGCTAAATTTATCATATTTTATACGTATTACCGTAGTCATTGAAGTAACACCAACATCAGCTAGACCTAGTGCTTTGACATGTACAGGTTCCTGTACATTCATGAGGAATAAGGCCACTGTTCGCCTGTTCTTCGTGTCCATGCACTCCCATGGTAAGCCGTAGACAGCTCCTTTTAATCTGTCACTCTGTAAAAAATACCAGAAACTACGGTATTTCAATTAGTACAGTTATAAAGATAAATAGCAAGCACCTTAACCATAAGAATAGAAAAAGCCGGCCGTGCATATCGGACCACGTACAATGAAGGGTTCCGTAGTTGGGATGAATTTCTCCCAAGAACAAACTTAATATTTTAATTGGGAAACATGTTCTCTCATACATTCCAACTGCAAATGTCAGTTTGTACGCACAATATTGAGAAATTTACCATGTTATTTTAAGGCCAAATACTTATTGGTTTTCCTGTAATCTATAGGTATAGAACCGACTATTTTGTATTTTTTATTTTTTTCTTATTTTTCCCCCGACTGATTCGGGAGACGTCGAGGCGAACGGTCGTGCACACTCCGTCACAGTTTGTTTTCTTTTTTTTGCTAAGCGTCTATGTGGCGGGTGCGCCACATGGGCCAGAATATTTTGTCCCTACAAGTTTAATTAGTTATAATTATGTGCTAACTAGTGTATATAATAATAATAATAATATATCTTTATTTCAGTCCATACATTTTTACCAAAAGAAAAGTTAGTAAGGTTGTTAGTAGAACACATAAAAATACAAAAAATACAAATAACAGGGTGTTAGTAATTGGTTAGTACAGAATCGAGATCAGTATATTACATTATATTGCAGTCTATTAAGGACTTTGGAACCCTGAGTCACGCGAACATTCGACATTTATAATAATAGGGCAGAATAAACAAAAATTCTAATTTCTTTTGACAATAATAACATCTAGTTAGCTAATTTATTCCTGACATGTTAAACAAAAATAAACGATTTTAATATTTTTATTATTTATACAAAAAAAAAATGCAAATACGCTAAGCTGCTTTTCAGTTTCATCGTAGGTTAGGGATAATTCCGCCGAGTATTCACATTTTGCTTGCACTCTTTTTGTGTCATGGAGAAAATTTGCAAATGTTTGTTTTTTTTTTTTTTTAAACAGTTGGGCAGAAAATGTTCTACAGGATACAGATTTTAATAGATCGAAATGTCTTCTCCTTGAAATTTCTTTCTCAATCAGGGCAGTGGCTTGACACAGGAATGCTGTCTCATAATTAAGGCTAGTACAACAGTTAGATCCTCACATTCCCTGTACAGCTCAGTGGTAGAAAAATACCCGGGCATAAAGTAAGGCTCTTTGAGAACTATCAGCAAATAAACTATGTGTTTAAAGTTGCGCGTCCACCGGGTCGGAATCAGAGCGTCCGCACTGTACGGTTTTGTTGCTTTGGTACTTCGTGCACTAGATCAGCAAATTTGCGATAGAGATCAGTACTTCTGCCTATGACGTCATCCGTAGTGACCGCGCCTAGTGTTACCAGGTACACGGTTTTGCCCGAAACGATCAACTGCAATATTGTCAACTTTCCCCGAAACGATCAATTGCAATTGTCAATTTTTACGTGATTGATGCGCAAATTGACCATTTACAAAATGTTTACTACAATAGAAATCAATGGCAATTGATCAATTGTCGTGCGTTTGTTACGTTTTAAAGATTAATAGTTGTTTTAAAAGTATGCACATACGGCTACATATCAAGCTATACATTTACAGTATAAGCTAACGTCTCATTGTACGTAAATCCTCTACGATGCGTTAATGCAGATATGTACTATATGTAGACATGTATGGTCGGCAAATGTATGCAGTAAGCTCCAACTAAAAAGTTAAATAAATAGTACTTCAATTCAAGAAATCAAAAGCCTAAGAATGATAGATAATAGAACACTTAAAAATATTCTATACGTAGTACATACAAATCTCTGTAAGATAGCCTTGGTCACTTTACCCTAAAAAAGGGAGAAATCCCTAAAAGCGGAAACACTGGTTGATATTGCCGATGCAAAATCCGAATGCAGTGAACGCACCATGTCGCCGTTTTGTAAATGCCGACGCTCCGTACGGTGCGTTCGCTTCGATTCCGACCCAGGGGACGCGTAACTTTGTTGACAACGCCCCAACGAGCAATACAATAGGTAGGTACAATAGGTAGGGTAGGACACAAGGAATAATAAATAATTTTCATAATATTAGCATTGGCGGAGTTTCTTATTTGTTTGAATGCATATATAAGTTTTCTTAGTCTATATGATAGAGTAATTAAACGATTTTGAAAATTAAGATTTTTGTCAAATATAAGTCCTAATTATTTAATATATTCAACGGCAGATAGGGAGCGACAAGAGCAATTCATAGAAGATTAATTATGGCAGTAGTCACAGGTTAAACGATGTGTTGAATGTGTTTTGTTCACCAGTGTTTTGAATAGAGAATGTGATGTCAGGGTGTTATCATCTGCATACGAAATTATTTTGGAGTTTTCAATATTAAGTAGTGTAAGATCATTAATATAAACTAGGAACAACTTTGGACCTAGGATACTACCCTGTGGCACTCCAGACAAGTAAGCCATCACTTTTATAATTGCTAATTTTCACCCTTTGTGTTCTTCAAGATAAATAATTAGACAGTAATTTAGAGTTGTTTTCTACGGTTACCGAGCTTGTTAACTAAAGCGGGAATAGAAACTGTGTCAAAAGCCTTTGCCAGATCGAGAAATATAGTAAGGCATTTCTTTTTGCTATCTCGTTTGACAATGTGTTCAGTCACTTAATGCATTCATTTAAGAAATCCCGTGTGCTTACAATATATCTAATCCATCTAGCCATTCTTCCGCAATAATCTTAAAGAATTCATCAGTCACTGTAGCAGTGTTGTGCCATGAGGTAGTACTATATAGGAGCACAGGCGTATATTTATGCACTAAAAACCAAAAACTTCGCAAGCAATGCAGCACAGCGTTATGCTGAGTGGAAGCCTTCTTGTCACAGTCATGACGTGCCAGCAGCTGTCGACTTTTTCTCTTTTGTGCTCCTAGTTACAAGTTTTTAGTCTAATTTTTTATTATTTTTCTGTTACTGTATTACTCGAGTTAATTATCTTTTTGAATGCACGTGTTTCTGTGACAAATAAACTTATTTTTTACGTGAAAACGTCATTTCTTTCGGTGCTTTTCGTGCTGGTGTTAAGTTCAATATTTCTGACCGACAAAAACATGTAAGATTTCAACTGCTAATAACTACGAAACTTTTAGCGCTAGAGTGATGGTTGCAAAAGATAGGCCATATTTATAGATAGAGACAGGATATTTAGAGACAGTATATAATTTACCTATAACGTCACACTGCGAGTGCACGCGAAGGTTCCCCGAAGGGTTATGCAGAGGTATACATATGTAAGTAAACCTACATTGTAATAGGGAGCGAGCTTATTGCCATCAATCGGGTACTAATCCAGACATACATAGACAGAATAATCCATACAGGGAAGTTTTATAAAAACGTGACTTATTATTTCGTATGTAGTGTATTACGAAAGAATATTTCCTTACAATACTGCCAATAAGTTCGAAGATGATTGAAAGCTGAATAAGTTGTTGAAACATAATAACTGTAAGTGGTAGATAGCGAATCAGAGCTGCAGCTGTCTGAAATAAAAACAAATAATATCAGTTTAATTACAAGTTTCAAATAAACTATATATATATTTATACAAGATAGAATACTTTTTATTATGTAGACCATACAAATTACATAGGTATTTATAATGTAAAATGTCTTTTATGGATCAGAATGTTGGGCCAAAATCGAGGAAGTTTGAAAGTGGCACCGTTGATTGAAATGTTGTGCGGAAATCGGTTTTCATGGTATGCATGCGGCTGACTTGACCCGCCCAATCCCATTTTAGCTTGGCAGCTTTTTTGCCTACGTCTATTATCCCTATTTTGAAACGCAGGGTGGCGTTTCGTATTCTGTTAGTTCGTCTTACGCCCAGAATGCTGCGCTCCATTATTTTTGGCAAACCCCAAAGCGGAACTTTTGCGACTTGGTGAGCGAACAGGTCTGCGCACCGTAGTTTAGGGTGTGTTGAGAGTGCATATTGCCTTTAATTTATAGTCATGAAACCAATCTTAATAAATGTGCACTTTATTAGGGTTCAGTACCCGAAGGTCAAACAATGTGATGCGAAGGAATGAGAAAAATGTTTGAGGAAAGTTATGAGTTTGAATGTCGACGGCTGAAAGAGTAAGGGGAAGATCAAAGAAACGAAGGACTGTGTGAAAGATGTTAAGGCTACAAAGGGGGTTACTACCGAGATGACAACTAATAAAGAAGTATGGAAAAAAGGGGCATGTTGCGCCCACCCCAAACAGATTGGAATAAGGGTCGGAGAAAGATGATATAATGAAGAAATATGATTTAAAAATTACTAATAAAATTAATATGATATTACTTATTAGTTCGAAAATTCATTACAGTTTTCAAAAAAGCATCTTTTGTTTTAACATTCTTAAAAATTTGGTCCCGTGTGATCATATACGTGACAGAATAGGAAAGAAAGATATTTTTTGTGACTTTTTATATGTAGTTTCCTAAATCATCTCTTATGAATAATGAAGTTATGTAATGAATTTCAAAAATCACAAACTAAAAACAGTGTATTTTTTATTTTATCATGTAAATTAACAACCTACTCGTTTTTGATATTGGGTAAACAGCTACAAACTACTAGGCACTGACCATTTGTGAGCACTCCAGGAGTAGTAAACATCCACTTGCTTGATGGAACGCGTAATAAGCAAACAACATTGGCCCAAACACATCGGATATTTTATCTGTAAAACTAAATTCAAAGAAAAAGGCATGTTAGTTTACGGGACGGAAATAGGGTTCCTTATGGAGTAGTACGATTGTACGTATTTCTGCACCTGTAAACTGTATCAAAAATCAAATCTAAAGTCAAGTCAAACTAGGTTGAGAATCAGCACTTTTCGGTCGTCAAAATTACATAAGACAGTCCACTAGAAACGCCCGCCCTTCTCCACTTCATAGTGCTTCAGCTGTAAAACGGACAATGGAGGGTCTGTTGGCCGTTTCACAGTAAAAAACTACAATCAAAAACTTCTCTAACCAAAAGTTATCATTTCTACGGATAATAAATAATACCAGCGTATTGCTACTTACTGTCCGCGAGTCAAGAGAATGCGTTCTTGAAACCTGTCAGTTTAATACTAATGAATATGTGTTTTTCGAAGATCCTTATTAAAACTAGAAATTGTCCAACTGACAGGTATCAGGAACGCATTCCCTCGACGGCCGGACTATAAGCTTGCTTATTCTGCAGTCTATGTCAACTACCGGGGCATAGAATGACATATTTTTTTTCCATCAGGAATTTCTAAATAGCAGCTCGGAGTCTGGATTTCTGCCCAGTTGATGGTAATAGTATCGCTCGATATTGCATGGGACTTAAACATAACTGGTCCATTTCTGGATCACAGGTGTGATGTTATGTATTTATGTAAAAAATCTCAACTTACTTGACAACCTGTCGATGATATTCAATCAGTTCACTTAATTTAATACTAACACCTTTCAGCTCATTGGGAGAATACATTTCATAAGTTAGAGTTGCATTGCTGTCTTCTAACATGACGCTTGTCTTAGACGAGGGCCTCGGAAAATTGTCGAGATTGTAAAGTAAAATCTTGAAATGACCCCAAAGATGAAACACCATGAGAGATAAAAACAAATCGTGCACGCAGAACCAAGTCGTACACAAGTATGAGATGATCCTGCAATAAAACAAATGACAATATCAAGACTTGCCGCAACGTGTCAGACACAAGTTAAAAGTTAAATTTAAAATTTAATAAACCCCCGACACAAAGAAGAATGGCAGTTCTGGTGTCGCTTAATTTCAGAAGCGTTCACGAATGAAAGTATGTATACGTACAGTCGCGACCAAAAGTCGATAAGCAAACTCACAAAGCAATAGTTTGGCGTTTAGTTTGACTTAAGACCTTCTATTTCCAAGAACATAAACATGCATAATTATTGTCGACAACAACTGATTGTAGTTCATAATTTCAAAGTTATAACATGTGTAAAGATGACCTAGCGGTTAAGCGCGTGCAGATAGATGCGTGAATCAGTGAGCCGTGAGTTCAAATCTCACGCAGTATTTGACTTTTTGTAAGTTTTTACTTAATTGGAAGTAATGGGACAGAAATATAATATTCTTTATCTTGTTCGCTTGGTCACTCATTTCGTAAAGTTAGAAAGGTAGATCATAGAAAACTAAATAGGTATTGACAATTATATATGTGTTATTAGAATATCCTTTCTTTGTTATGTTATTATGAATTGACTAAGTGGGTATACAACAAAAAATCCTATGAACGGTTACAAAAAAACTTCTTTTATCTAGTAGGAATGTAACGTCACAATTCTCTTAAGTTTGTTAATTTTATATATAAGTTAATAAAACGAATAAACATTTTTGTTACCATTCAGCACGACTTTTTTTTTAAACCTTCCAACACCGAAAAGATAAATTAAAAATCACAAAAATAGTTAAATAATAATACAATAACTAATGTTTAACTTCTTATAAAAATAAATAATAAATGAACATAAACATCTAACAAATTTTTGCTTAAAATAGAAATATATTATTATGGTTCCAAAGAAACAAAAAACAATCCAACATTGTGATTAAGATTTAAGATTCGAACTCGGACTTCATTGATCGTGAAACCATTGCTTAGCCCAAACAGCTACCAGCACATGTTATGTTTATGCGAATTTTAGCATGCAATGGTAAGAACCGGTCGCCACTATGACGAGTATTCTAAATTCAACATAAATATAATGTTATTTCGCGTAGTACGACGACATGCGACAATTCATTAGTGTGTGTTATCTGCGGAATGTTGGCTCATACACGCACACGTACTGGTTCGTGCTCGCACAGTTCATAGCAATGTAATCCTTAGCATGCTTATGGACTTTTGAGCGTTTACTGTACATTATATTCATGAAACAGTTACAGGGCTTTTCTTTTTATGCATCAGCTTTTTTTTATTAAGCTGCACAAAGAAAAAAGGAATACACAAATATTTACAGGTAGCTAAATAGTGACAGACCAGATAGCGTGGCTGGTTAAGATACCACCTATCATGCCGCTGGTCGTGGGTTCGATTCCCATCCAGGACAAACATTTATGTGCATGAACATGTCTGTTTGTCTTGAGTCTGGGTGTAATTATCTATATAAGTATGTATTTACAAAAAAAGAGTAGTGTATGTAGTATATAAGTTATCTGGTTTCCATAGTACAAGCTCTGCTTAGTTTGGAATCAGATGATCGTGTGTAAAATAATGTTCCAGGATAATATTGTCCCCGGATAATAATATTTTATTAAATCTGACTATCAAAACGCAATTATTTGCAATATCTAAACGCAGAACCTGGGACGGTAGCTTCATAGTTACCATACTAACCGGAATATGGTATTTCTATTTCTTTACATATGCTTATTAGCAGGATATTTGTGATAGTGTTTACATAGTTTAAACTATTAAGAGACTTTTATAAGTTATTTTTCTAGAGGAGTATTAAAAGACAAGTTTTAAATATTACTGTGATAACTCAGTTCTGCCCCATCAAATCTAAAACATTTAGGAGAAGCAGATTCCGGCCTCTTGAAACACAAGAGCAACATATTTGCAACATGTTTTTATGTTAATAAATAAGTATTACGTAGATTGTTGTTAATGACAGATTGAATACACAATTTATAAGTTTTTTTTAAGCATATAACTTTCTTGGCAACATTAAAATCTATTGATGTTCTCCTTCAAATCAGAAATGTCAAAATGGGGAAGAAAACTGTCAAATTATTTCCGCGTAGATAACGCTAAGTGTTGGTTACAAACGAACTTTCAAACTCCAAAGAAATTAAACAATATTTTATGTTTTGTGTCCTATATCAATACTAGCTGTTGCCAGCGACTTGTCTGCGACCCAGATGAATTGTTTTTGTCAAGGTCATGGCCTTTGTCCTTCTCCAGGTCATGATTTACCCATGTGTCTAATTTCATCCAAATCCGTTCAGCCGTTTCAGCGTGAATGCGTAATTAACAAACAAATAAACACACTTTTGTATTTATAATAATTAGTTAGGATAGAGGAGTTCATGTTGCATGAACATATTATAAATATTATACTATATCTGTTGTAATTTGAGAGCGAAATAAATTATTCTTACATATCCCGGGACCCTGGGGTCCCGGACCTTTAAGGCATACCAGGGCCCGAGCCAACTCGCAGAGGCCCCTTAGATAATTTTAAATGATGGCACCAACCGACGATTATACCTATATGCACTATGCAAGTGCACCCAAGGACAACCCCCGGTTGGTGCAGGACTATTGTTGTACGTGGAAACAAAACATATTGGGCTATGGGTTTGGGTGGCTAAAGTGGATTGGGTAACTTGAACTATGAACTAACTAACTAGCCTGACCAATGTTATATATTATACACAGATAAAATGGCAGGGGGTGACTTGCACACTCAATAATGGGCCTCCGGAACCGGTCGCAAGCACATAGTGACGTAGCCGCAAGGGAGCAACACTTCCTGAGGTGCTTGAGGAGTGGAGAGGTATTATTATTATTATTATAACAGACATCGCGCGCGCGCACTATTGAGCGGTCGCCGATTTTTGCACTAAAAATGTCGGTTGACTGTGTAAATACGGTCAAGTGTACGAGTTGTAATATTGTTATCTCGGAGGTTCTTGCTTTCATACGAAATAGGCATGATGTAGTGGACAACGAAAGTTTAATAAAAATATGTACATCGGTTTTTTCCGAGGAAGATATTGATGAAGCAAAGAAGTTATTGTTTGTTTCTACGAAGACAACTCAAAAACTCGTGTCGAAGCGTAAAAACAAAAAGCAGAAAGACCTGGAGGACATGATCCCTGTATTTAAAACAATGGATCCCGAACAAATCCCTGTTTTTGTAGCATATGACATTCACAAATTACCGCCAGTGTGTTTTGATCACGTAGACGTGACGAAATTGTTGAAGGATTTAGTGGTTCTACGATCAGATGTTAACGCAATCAAAAGTGATTATGTGAGTAAAGATCAGCTGGAGAAGATGAATTCGAATACAAGCAATTCGACTTCGGTGCCATTACCGAGTTTGAACGTGAATACCAAAACAGGAGGGTATATTGAAAACTCAGAAATAACGAATATATCTCATAATACAATCTGTGCACCGTCACGGAGTCAACCGAGCCCCAGTTGTATGAGTCATGAACGTTCGAGTGCTGTGCCAGTTGCTAGCACCGCAAGTGAGAATCATATTATACCTGTCCTGTCCGCCACACAGCGCCCGACCGGTTTTATGATTGCAGAGAAACAGCTGACAATGGCAGAGGTTGTAAGCAACAGTTTGTGTAAAGAAAATAAAAGTGAAGATGGTTGGACATTGGTGCAGAAATCAAAATCGAGAAATCGTTTCACTATGTAGCATATCAATGTACTATATCAGTCAGAAGTCGACTAGCAATCTCACAAAACTATAACATAGCAATATTAGTTGTACTTATGACCTTCTTCTATAAGAACGTTTGACAATACTACACATTGGCAACTTGTTGCCCGCATATGATTGCTATTACAAATTTGAATAAGTTTCGTAAGCGTTACTGTGGCCAAAGTGGTTAGCACTGTGCCTCGCATGGCGAGCGTTCGGGTTCGAGTCTCACATCAAACATAAAAAAATTTTTTAAGTATTACATGTGAAATAAGAATGCCGAGTTGCTAACAAATATGTTAAATAGTCCACAACTAAACGAAGATTCTTTCGTTTTACAATTATTTTCAATCTTAGCGTCGTTATTTAAATATGAGGGTAGATTGAAACAAAGTTCACTTTGTTTCAAATCTACCTTCATATTTTAACTACTTTACTAGTTCACATAAATTATTCCACTATTCGCTGTTGTTGGTTGGTTGTTACGAGCCTTTGTGTTATCTTGTTGTTGCTATTTTAGTATTCTTCTGAATTCAATATGCAGGCTAATATTAGTATTGAAGCCAAGGCAAATATTGTAGCCCTATATTTGAATGGCCTTAATATATCTCAAATATCGAATGAAACCGGCTTATGCGTAAGTTTTTTTTTTTAAATTTTATGTGATGATACCTACAAAATATAATGGTAGATTAATCGCTTGTTGCAAGTGTGTAATATAGATTTTTTTTAGAGAGAGACTGTTAGGCGTTAGGTGAAGAGATTTGAGGAAGAAGGTAGCCTGAAGAGTCGTGAGAGGAGCGGAAGACCACCTCTTATTAGCCAGCCTCAGCGACGTTATATGGTAGCTAATTATGAGACGAATGGTTTCATCCCAACAAGGCGTTTTGCCGATGAGTTCGGCACATCAGTACGCACCGTTCGCCGCATAATCCATGCCGAAGGTCTTCATCACCGAACGCCAGCTAAAAAACCGTTTTTAACGCAACGGCATAAAGAGGAGAGGTTAAGTTTTGCCCGGGAATATTTGGACTTTGATTGGGAGACGACAATATTCACCGACGAAAAATCTTTTAAATCGAGCCAAAAAGGAAGGCTGCATTTGTGGCGTAAAAATAACACGCGTTGGTCTGAAGGAAATGTCAGACCAAATACGGAGTCAGGCAGAATCAGTGTGAATATGTGGGGGTGGATAAGTGCTCAGGGGCCCGGTGAATTAAGTTTTATATCGACGCGAGCCAACAGTGTCAACTATGTGGAAGTGTTGAACGATGTAATGTTGCCTACGGTGCGTAATATCTACCCCGCAGAAGACTTAAACGAGATAAGTTTAGTGCAAGACAATTGTCCTATCCACCGTGCTAGCATTGTTCGCGAATGGTTTAGCAATCATCCGGAAATTAAAGTTATTCCTTAGGCAGCTCGGTCCCCTGACTTAAACCCCATTGAAAATATATGGGGTTTAATGGTGCAAAGATGGGAAGCTCGAGACGACAGATGCCCTGAGCTACTCAAATCCCATTGCATGCAGTTATGGGATAGTTTGCGCGGCACAAATATCTGTGCAAATATTGTAGCGTCTATGCGTCGACGTCTCATTAGCTGTATCGAGGCTAACGGAGGTCACACGAAATATTAAAAATCCTAAACAGGTAGGGTAATTTTGAGTCAGGGGCATAGTGGCCGTAACTTTAACAAATTAGTATTTATATTATTGTAATATTGAGGTTAAGTTTCAATCCTCTTTTCATTGAGAAAATGAATAATTAAGCTATAACCTCTTAAATGATATCAGAATTTTCATAATATCTATAAGTAACCTAAAATGTGTTTTTTAACATTTAATACTATAATAATAACATAAGTAAGTGTAAAGGATTTCTTTTATATAAAAAATATTACAATGTTACCATGTCAAAATTTGTTTCATTTATTATCATATTATAATAATAAATTAACTTTATAATATATTTATTGTAATATCTATTTGTTCAAAGTAATTTACAAAAATAATTATATAACATATAAAAAAAAACTGGCCCAACTCGGATTCGAACTCACGTCTATCCCGATCACATTAACGAGTGCAGCCTCGTTACCGATCTAGCTAATGTTAACTTCTATTCACTTGTCGAAATTACTATGAAAAAAATAATCTGACGGCGATAAAAAACAAGTAACTGATATTGTCATCCTTGTCTAGCATTGACCACATCTACAACTACTCGTAGCGATGCTATACGACATGTTAATGTGTTAGCGTTGGAACATCACTCACGCCGCAGTCCGTATAGCGCAGGCGATAATGGTTATTTCGGTGTAAGTGGACTTCTAGACGTTGACTGTACACTAAATTATTCAAATAAAGCTAGATATTAATTATCTGTAGGATTTTTATATTTAATCTGTAAGATTACTACTTTCACCTCCCTATAGTACTTGCTAGAAACTCAGAGGCTATAATAAGACTGGACGGGGGGACTCACTCCTTTTCCGCCATAAACACTGAAGCCTGTATAGCTCCCCGAAATTGGGTAAGTACTCATAGTGTCCTTAGGAGAATCTGTATATTACTGTAACTGTGTTTTATCTTGTGTTCATTCTAAATAATGATTTTGTAAACCACTGTGATGTTGATTTTCCTCTCCAATGACCCATTTCCTTGTCTTGGGGCTACGGACTCGTCTGGTTAAGAAACTACGCACATCACAGAGGCTTACCGGATCTTCCTCTGAGCTCACGGACGCACCCTTGCGTGTTTCCAGGGTTCACAGCTTCGGATACTTCGCTACTACGGATAGAATCACCGCTTCGGGTTCCGTCACCGCTCCGGCTAGACCACCTTTGGCTAGACTACCGGCCATAACCTCTACGGCAGCCTACGCGCCAGAAGTGGCCGTCTACCCGGCACCTTACGCGCTAGACGCGGCTCTATACCCGGCAACTACGCACCAGTCACGGTCCTCTAACCGGCGACTAAGGCCGAACACGCCGAGCCACCTCAGCGCCAGCCAGACGGTCCACCCAGGGCAGTACCCTTCCACTTTTTATAACACCACAGCAAACAACCCTACAACTAGAATCTACGACCCTCTTCTGTAACTTGTGGCTTAACCTAAAATTAAACTCTGTTTTAAGTGACACTTGAGTCTCATTCTCTACACAGAAAACCCCTATGCCACAACTAGTTTAACGGGGAAGGCTGTGTCAAATGTACCAATGAAGTTTCGTGCTGCAGATATGAAAGTACCATTATTTATATCGTATGTAAATAAAGAAACTACAGAGGAGGATATATAAATAAATACCCCAATGTCCTTTCTTTGGTATTGTTCTTCAAATCGTTGAGCTCCTTAAGTTCTGAGTTGAGCTGCGCGATTACTGACAAATGCGTGCACTGACTGGACAGGTCCTCTCAATCTGTGTGGTTCTTTCCTCAAAAGACCATTTCAGACACCAATCTACATGGTCTTCACATGAAGTGACCAAGGTTATGTCTCGACTTTATAAGAGAATGTGACCTCTGAGTTTGTTTCGGCCTTTCTTCTCAGAGTAGTCAGATAGGAAACGCCGACCTCATCTACTTTAAAATAAATAACATGATTGACTTGTAAAAGTGTTTGTACAAACCTACTTACAGAAATAAAAATCATTTATCATTTTTCATTTATGTGACTACATACAAAGTAAAGTTAATGAGTAAAGTTAATGAAGTAGTGACTTTGGAAAAAAATAATATGAAGACTGATAAACAATATAATGCTTTCAAGTTGTTTGTTCCTAAACACAAAATAAAAACGTTTCTAGATGATAACTTGTGGCCAGAGGGTATTAAGGGTATTATAAGGGTATTATTATTAGGGTAGGGTAAGCGCTAGCGAGCGAACGTACTATCGCGTCGGTGATTCATCGCAGAAAGATGACGTATAATAATATTGTAAAATGCAATCAGTGCCATTTAGTAGTTAGTGAGTTATTAGCCTTTATTCAAAATAAAGTAGACATTATGAACGAAGAAAGTTTGGTGAATCTGTGCGTGTCGAGCTTTTCTTCGGAGGAGATTGAAAGTGCAAAGAGCTTGCTATTCGAATCAGTGCCTACTTCAAAGAAAAAGATGAATAGAAGGAAGGATGGACGAGCGAAGAGAGATTTATTTGACGTTGTCAGCCTTTTTAAAGAGACAGATCCGGATTTAATTCCAGTTTTTGTTGCAAGGGACCTACAGAAGTCACCTCCTGTTCATTTTGACCATGTTGATCCGACAAAACTCTTGAAGGATATGTTGGTCATCCAATGAATTAAGAACGATTAAGGAGTCGTATGTTACTGAAGAAAAGTTTAAAGAAGTCAAAAATTAACTTGCTAATTTGAAAAACGCATCATTGTTGAACAACAATTTTGACTGTTATGTTAGTAAAACGAGAGGTGGAGGTAATAATATATCAGATAGTTATTTTTTGGATAGCGGACCGACCGGCCTACCCCCCGTTTTGGACGCGGAATTAAATACAATGCAAAGTCAAGCTGAGCGAAGTGAGTCAGTGCCGAGAGCTCCTTGTGTCACTGCAGTACGAGTAGCGGTATCGGGATCCCCTGCGCCCACGCCGACGCGCCCCCCTGCGACGCCCAGTCCGCACGTTCCAGCGCAAGTGAAGGAGTGCGCGCGTACCGTGACTTCGAACATGAATGTGGCGATGCCGCCGCTGTCTTCGCCTGAGTCATCAGCGCCAATGTATAGGTTGGATTGTTGTACGAGTGAGAATACGTGTTTACATAATTCTTTTGCGCAAGTGATAAATACAGAAAAGCAATGGAAGGCTGAGAAACCGAATGAGCAGTGGGTTTTAGTACAACGAAAGAGATTAAAAGATCGTTTTAATACACTGGAAGGCAAAGCACGAAATACTGGTAGAGAAAAGTTCAAAGCAGCTGATATACATGTACCTTTGTTCATCAATAATGTTGACAGAAGCACATCAGAGACGGACATTGTTGACTACATATTAGAAAAAACCCGAGTTCATGTCACTCTGCAGAAGATAAATGGGAAGGTGCAGAGGAAGTACAGTTCGTATAAAATGCAGGTGCCTAGTGCGAAGCTCTCACTGTTTCTAAATGAAACTTTATGGCCTGAAGGCATAACTGTTAGAAAGTTTATTGAATTTAAATATAAGAATAATGGATCACAATACAGACAAGAGAATAAACAGAACTAAGTTCGTGAGTTTTAACTGCTATTTTGTTAAGAACTCAATTGAATACGTCAGGACATTGTGTCATACGGCGGACTTTTTAGCGTTACAAGAGACATGGCTACTGCCGGACGACATTCCATACCTAGGAGAAATTGATCAAGATTTTGCTTACACCGGGAAATCTTCAGTAGACACTTCTTCGGGCATGTTGAAGGGCAGGCCATTTGGCGGAGTGGCACTTCTATGGCGTAAAAATATGTTTCAATCGGTTTCGGTCGTCGACTGTGTGAGTGAGCGTATTGTGGCCGTTAAGGTAGTGTTTAGTGATCGTGAGTTACTGGTAATGTGGGTATATATGCCAACGGATAGTCTTGACAATTTTGAAACTTTTGTGAGTTGCCTCGGCGAGATTAGTGCTATTATAGAGACTAGTGGTACGGACTCAGTGTATATACTGGGGGATTTCAATGCTAATCCAGGCGCCTTATTTGGCAATGAGCTTTTGAAATTCTGTGCGGAGCAACAGTGGACGTGTGCAGACATAGAATGCTTGGGACTGATCTCAGGTACATATACATTCCTTAGTAATGCTTACGGGACTACGTCATGGTTGGACCATGTCATCATTACTGAAGTCGCAAAAGAAACTGTTCTGGGCACAAGTGTACGGTATGAGATGTCATGTTCCGATCATTTCGCTGTCGAACTGTTATGTGAACTTAATATTTTGGTACCAAAAGTACAGGTGAGAGGCTCATTGCCGGATAAGGCTATATGGGGTGAAAGAGATAAAGAGCAGCTGAATAAATATTTGTACATTTGCTCAACTAAGCTGCGTGATATCAACTTTCCTTGTGAATTACATAACTGCGCAGATGTAATGTGTAATAATATAGATCACAGACAAATAATAGATAAATTGTATCATAATGTAGTGAATGTGCTTAGGGACGCTGCGGTGGCGTGCTCTAAAAGTAAAACAATTAAAAATAAAAAGAAAAGGTATGTGACAGGCTGGAACAAGTACTGCAAGAAGGCGTATGAGGAGGTTAGGCTTCGGTTTCATTAGTGGGTCGCCCAGGGCAAGAATACGTCCGGTCAGACTTATGATCAAATGCGAAATTCTCGAAGTTGGTTTAAACAACAGCTCAAGTGGTGTAAGGACAATAAAAATCAGATAAAGATGGACAATCTTGCATCACAGCATGCCACAAAAAACTTTAGTAAGTTTTGGAAGGAGACCAACAAATTGAATCCGAGGCAGAGTATTCCAGTTAGTGTAGAGGGGGTTAGTGACACCGACCAAATTGCCCACTTATTCAGGGAGCATTTTAGGGTACTTTCTCCACTGGTACCCGCGACAACCACTACAGAGGCGGGAGGTACTAGTCTGGCGAAACCGCTTGTTCGGGTCACTGCGAAACAAGTTGCCAAGGTGATCAGAGACACGAAGCGAGGAAATTCCCCGGGCCATGACTCGCTCGGCATAGAACACTTGCAGCATGCGGGTGTTCATCTGCCGAGGGTGCTCGCTATGTTGTTTACATTCTGTGTAAGGCATTCATACCTTCCGGAGGCAATGATGAGGACTATAGTTGTCCTCATAATAAAGAGCAACACAGGAGACGCCTCTAAATTAAGTAACTACAGGCCTATATCACTCGCGACAGCCTTTGCTAAAGTATTGGACGGTGTTATTGATATTCAGTTAAGACAACACCTACAGTTTCATGATGCATAGTTTGGCTTTCGCCCTGGTTTGTCAACAGAAATGGCTATACTGAGTCTCAAGCATACCGTCCGATACTACACTGACAGAAGCACGCCTGTCTATGCCTGCTTCTTAGATCTATCTAAAGCATTTGATTTTGTGGCATACGACAGGTTGTGGGAAAAGTTGTCGGATGATACGGATCTACCTACTGAGTACATAAGTCTCCTAAAGTATTGGTATGGCAACCAGAGCAATTTTGTGCGGTGGTCGGGGTCACTTTCGGTTGAGTACAGGTTGGAATGTGGTGTAAGGCAAGGTGGGCTAACATCGCCGACTCTCTTCAACTTGTATATTGACCGTCTGATTCGTGAACTCAGTAGCGCCGGTGTGGGATGTTCGATTGATGGTGTTCTTAGCAACAACATCAGTTATGCGGACGACATGGTGCTGCTGAGTCCATCGATCAGTGCTCTTCGAAAACTGATTTCGATCTGTGAGCGGTATGCGGGGGCCCACGGGCTCAGATATAACGCCATTAAAAGCGAACTCATGGTGTTTAAGGCGGGCTCTAAAACTTATAACACTGTCCCGCAGGTCATGCTGAATGGCAGTGTCCTTAAAAGAGTCTCGCAGTTCAAGTATCTGGGCCACTGGGTCACCGAGACGCTTGTAGATGATATTGACATAGATAGGGAACGCAGGGCTTTATCTGTTAGAGCTAATATGCTGGCTCGTAGGTTCGCGCGCTGTACTGCGGAAGTAAAAGCTACGTTGTTTAGGGCATTTTGCCAATCGTTCTACACGTGCAGCCTATGGGTCAAGCATACGAAAAAATCGTACAAATCCCTGCGTGTTCTCTATAATAATGCCTTCAGGGCGCTGATGAAGCTGCCTCGTTACTGTAGCGCATCAGGTATGTTTGCTGACGCAAATATAGATGGGTTTGCTGCGATTATTCGCAAGAGAGTTGTGTCCCTGATGCGCCGCATACGAGGCAGTTCCAACAGCTACCTACAGCTGTTCGCGTGGAGGATGGATCTGGATCTGGATTGCCCAATAATGCGATACTGGACCAGGCTTCATGTTGAGCACTCCGGATCCAAACCAAAATTTAGACTAAGATGAAATATGTTTATTGTGTATCTTTTGCTATCGTAAAATTGTAATTTATAATGTTTATTTTTATTATTATTCTTATTTATTTATTATTATTATTATTTTTTTGTTTTGACATTTCTCGGTTATTATTATTTTATTGATGACTTGTAATGTGTAATTGTAATATTTAACTAATTAATTCCTTATGTATCAAATATTTTTTAATTAACCATGTATGCATATGGACTGGTACCGAAATAAATGAAAATTATTATTTTTATTATATTATTGCGTTCAGACGATTCATACATTTTAAGAAAAGGACAGGCAACAGGACTTTGAATGAAAATACATCTGAGAATAATGGATACGAAAATAAAGAACACACACCTAGCAACGTTTAATTGCAAAAATATCACTCGATCAGATGATTGTGTGAGGGGATTATGCGGAATGACTGACGTCGTCGCGCTGCAGGAAACCTAGCTGTTACCTCGTGATTTGACCTACTTAGGTACATTACACGATGACTTCGCGTATACGGGAAAATCTGCTGTCGATACGTCTGCTGGAGTACTCAAAGGCAGACCCTACGGAGGAGTAGCTCTATTGTGGAGAAAATCGGCATTCTCTAAGGTGTCAGTATTGTCGTGTAATAGCGATCGTATAGTTGCTATTAAGATTGATCACGCGGATCGTTCTATATTAATTTTCTCAGTTTATATGCCTACTGACTCGAGTGATAATATAATAGAATTTACTACTTGTTTGAGTGAAATTATTGTGATTACAGTGACACGGAAACGGTGTGCATATTAGGAGACTTTAACGCTCACCCAGGTGAACATTTTGCAAGTGAACTATCAACCGTGTGTATGGAGCCGTGGTCGTGGGTGGATATGGAATTGTTACCGAATGATACTTTTACTTTTAGGGGCACAGCTATCGGCGCGCTGCGCTGGTTAGATTATTGTGTGGTAAGTAGTGCTACGAGACAATTAGTGATGCAGGCGGCTGTTTTGTATGATGTTTACTCGTCGGACCACATTCCTTTGGTTATTGAGTGCAACATAAATTTAATAATACCTAAGTTAGTGAACAATACCCAATCTTGTAACACGGTCATTTGGGGTGAAAGAAATGTTAAACAAATTGAGGAATATATAAACTTTTGTCATTAAAAATTAAGATTAATAGATTTTCCTACGGAATTTCGTTATTTTTCGCATGGAATGTGCTCTAATACTAGCCACCACAGACTGTTAGATTAGATGTACGACGCAGTTATAAGTATATTGAAAGAAGGCGCAGGTAGTACGTATGTATGTGCTGATAACTTGCGCTGTAGAAGAAAATATGTAATTGGTTGGAATGTGCACGTACGTGACGCTCACAGGGAGGCTCGCCTGCATTATCAGACGTGGTTGATTTATAACAAACCCACGTCGGGGTACATTTACACAAATATGTGTAAATCCAGAAAGGTTTTTAAAGACAAGCTAAAAGTATTGCCAAGACAATGAGCAACAAATAAAAATGGATATCATAGCTAAAAATCAGTCAGACAAACAATTTGGTGCATTTTGGAAGGCAACATATAAGTTAAATCCGCGGTCGACTAAAGTGGATTGGGTAACTTGAACTATGGAAGAACTATGTTCCCTGCCTGACCAATCTTATATATTATACACGGATAAAATGGCAGGGGATGACTTGCACACTCAAAAATGGGCCTCCGGAAACGGCCGCTAGCACATAGTGACGTAGCGACAAGGGGGCAACACTTTCCCCCAGGAGGTTCTTGAGGAGTGGAGAGGTATTCCAGGGCTATCAGGACAATCCCGGAAGTACGGTCAAGATCCCTACCAGCACCTTACTGGAATACTTCCTTCCTCCGAGCACGTTTGCTCTTGCGAATTTCCACTCAAGCCGGCCAATAAAGGCAAGAAAGAGGGGGGAGCTCTGTTCCTCGTCAGTGTTCACTCCAGCCGGCCCATTCATGCAAGCCAGAGAGGAGGACAAGATTTCTCCCGGGAGATAGGGTCCGTGGGGTTCCTACTACCCAACAGCTCAACAGCTCGCCACATGCTGCCCTGCGGGTTGCTGTATCTCTCTTGGCCAGACCAAGACCCGTTTCGGCAAAGTAAATTCTACCGGCATAGACCTATAGTTTGGAGCGCTCAAGCCCCACCACGACGTCAACGTAGAGATACAGCGGTGGGGATTATTATTATTATACTATCCCCGTGTTGCATTTTTGGTTTTTTTCATCTATGTAGAATAGTTTTGTTTTCTGTGATTTGCCCATCTTTATATATAACGTATATAACATCAGTAGTAATAACACAATACATTTTGACAATCATCAAGAAATTATGACGGTTATGGCTGCTTGCTTTGCACAGAAGTGCATGGAACACTATAGGACATGGCGCTCTTCTAGGTGTCCAATTTGTAGAGTGTGATACGCAAAGTCAGCTTCTAGTGCAACATTTCTCTTCAGTAGCCATTATCGGAACTATTAATTTCCGCCATCTGTGAATGTCATATATTGCTTATTGCATAACATACTCTCGTCATAGTCGTAGAACAAAGACGGTTCTACAAACCAGTAACTTTACAGTACGCCACATCAAAGTTTTCCAATGGAATTTAAGGGCATATCTTGGAAACCGCGGATCCGATTAGCTTGAAATTTGGATATGTTGTTTTATTTCTGAACTTTTATAATATGACCAATAAGATCAATTCCTAAAACGGCTCGATTTTATAAAATATCAAATGCGTCATTGTTCTATGAAAACTTATGTGTCGTATGTTATCTTACGTCGTTGTTGTGCGGATTTTTCTCGTGGTTAACATGACGCAAAGTAGTTTCCGTCGATGTTTTAGGAAATCTTCACAAAAAATATTGTCGGATTTCAAATTGATGGATTAGTAAATGAAAAATATCTATTAATTAGCATGCATGTATTTTAATAGACACATTAAATTGTTTTATTGGCTTTAAAAAGTTAGTACAAAAAATATTCTTTAATAGTAGAATTAGTATAACATAACAAATTTTAATTATTACAATCATTATCAGTCTCAAACATTTGGTTGGTATTAATTATTAACTAACTATTACCAAATAGACTAAAAATCACTTAAATAATTTCTATGGCACTAAAAGTAAGAGATCAAAAATTCTAAATCACAGGTTCTGGACGTATCAAAAGAAAAACAAACAAAATGAAAAAAAGATAACAACGAAAATTATTGCTTCTTACTAACAATAACAATCAGTCTCAAACGTTACTCTTAAAATATTAAAG
Source organism: Dicycla oo (assembly GCA_948252095.1). Lineage (NCBI taxonomy): Eukaryota > Metazoa > Arthropoda > Insecta > Lepidoptera > Noctuidae > Dicycla > Dicycla oo. Next base: position 23,628,466 of record OX411716.1, read on the forward strand.
TTTAATAATCAAAATTCTTTTTATTATGACGATTTAATCAGAATCATCATCAGTTTCAAGTATGGTAGTGCGGCCATGTGTTAGAGTTTTAAAATAATCGTGGTACTTGGCGGGTATAATCCCTGTCTCGCACAGATTCATCAAATCTCTAAATTTGTCTTTAGAAATAGCGATCGGTTCAAAATATGCTTTTTTAAGATTAAATGTATTGTTTCTTGTCTCCTTACGTGTTATCAAAATCATAGATTCATCATCCAAACTATACTTATATTGTATTTTATTGGGGTGAGTTGCCTGAATATATACCTCTTTAATTTTTGCCCATGCGATTTTTTCGTTTACGGTATTTTTTGTCCAATTTCTATTCTTTAGTAGTTCTTTAAAATCATAAACCATATCCTGAGTCACATCTCGCACTTCGTATGGTTTTTCTGATTTTGCCCATCTAATCAAAATCTTCCACTCTTCGGGTGTATAAATAAGTTTGTGTTCGCCAGCCCTTTCTATAACTGAGTGCACAGAGTCTCCCTCGTTTTGGGTATGGCCTTTCTCCAAAAATCGGTGAGTTATAGTGACACCAAACACCCTTGCTGCATGTGTGTATAATGAAAATATAATACGGTTTTTATTTTGGCCACCACAATTTTCTGACCAAAATCTAAAATCTTTAATACCCTTTCCTGCAAAATCTTTGATAAAATCGTAAAGGCAACTAGCAACCTCATTAGCACCACGTTTTGCCACGTTTTCATCCCACACGTAACAAAAGCCCTCTTTAGTAGCCATGTTATAAATGGTAAAATTATAACAAGATAGCTTGCGTTTATAATAGAGTATGCTCATTTGACCGTGTGGGCAAGTTAATACTTTTTGGAAATCGAACGTCGCGCATAAGATCGTTCCATTGGACTCTACAGCTTCTGTCTTATCATTATTCTTTAGCTGTCTGGCAATATTCTTGTTCATTTGATGTTTTTTGTAATCAGTTTTCTGTTCTTCAGATGGGTTTTCAATTTGCTTAAATATATGGCATTGGTCACAAGTGTCTTTTTTTGGGATGTGAAAAGTTAGATTAAATTGACTGTTTACAATATCACGGTACTGTCGAAGAGTTGTAGCTTTGTTTGAATATTTATCCAGGTCAGGCCACTCCTGATACATGTTGAACATGCGAGCAATACTCAGACTACCATCTAAGTACAGTCTTTTTGACGATTTCCGACAGTAGTGCGACTCAATCGGCACAAAAGAATTAACATGAGCGCACACAGACAGTAACATTTCGTCATTAATGAGTTTTCTGTGATTCGCATGACGTCCTCTCATATCTTGTTCTACAGTCGTGCTACCGTCGTACTTGATCCATGCGGTTCTTGTCAAACGCTCACTGATGCCTAAGGTGTTTAAAAACATTGTTTTGCAAACATTGATTTTATTATAACTGACATCGTCAGTGCTTTTCTTTGGCAAGAAATATTTATAGGTATATTCACGTTGGTGTTTTAATTCTCGCCGGAATGTCCTAGTTTTCTGTTGTTTTGTTGTGTAATTAGCAACGTACAGCCATTGCTGCTCTCTTACGCCTAATTCCCAAAATTTTGTAAAAATCTCAATTCGCTCCTTTTCTGCAAGTTTTGTGGCACATTTAAATCTACATTGACATGGCTGGCCCATTGTTTTTGCATCAACAGTACGCCCTTTCTTTGAGCAATAAGTTTTGCCTTGATTTTTCAGTTTTTTTCTCTTGATGTCCCCCCAATTGTCATGGTTTCGAGGACGTTTTTTTCCCCTATTCTTTAGCAAGGTAGCAGGTTTTGGAGACGGACAATTAGAATCTGTACCCATAGTATCTACTGATGGACAGGCATACTCATCAGGATCGTGTTGGTAGCAAAAAGGATCATCACATTTTGCATGTCTATTAACTGGGGACGGGACTGGTGTATCTTGTAAATCAGATTGCTGCTCAGGCTCTTCAGTATTATTCGCAGTGGCTGTAGAAGGTGTAGGTTGATCTAGCAAACTACTGAAAATGGGAGTCAATGGCATCGGAGATTCTTTGATTAGGTTGAGATTGTAATGATTGCGGGCAATCGGTGACATTTACGGGAGTCATTGGGTCTGTAGGCATATATGCATCTTCGGAGATAACGTCGTGTACCTGTACGGCAGTTGCTGCAGGTGATTTATCTTCGAGATCTGTAACTGTGACCAATTCTTCCTGGTAATAATTGTTTAAAAATACATCACCCCACACGCCTTGCATTTCTTCTGACGATAGCATTGCATCCGCACCCGGTGGTAGTGGCGAAAAGCGCTGTTCTTCAACTGTAAAATAAAATTTCCAAATATTAATTAGTTATGTTTCAAAAGCATCAAAAACATAAATAAAATTGAATAGTAAAAAAGTTATTTAAATTGTAAAATATAACAAAACAACGACGTATGATAAAATATATCCAAAGAATAACGACGGATATGCACATCCATCCTGCACTTATCCGTAAAAAAATGTCGGTTTGTACCATACGTTCATTCTAAGTACGTAGAACATTGTAGGATTTCAATATTCGTCACCGAAAAATGAATTGAGTTTGTTTATAATTTAAAATGTAGTATAAACTAATAGTAGTTTAAAAAATAATATTGGCGTAATAACTAAAAGACAAAAAACTAACTGCTTCTGATTACCACGAACAACGACGGATTTGACTAACCGTCGATGTACGACGAACATATAATCAAAAACTAATGCCAACTAAAACAACACCTAAAAATAGAAATAAAATATTAAAATAGGCAATATTAACTTACCTGCCGTGTGGAAAATCGGTTCTTCAGTCTCATTTCTTGAAAAATCATCAATTTGTTGATCATTCACATTTTTATTCGTTGTTTTTAATAAGGCTAATATCTGCAGGGACCTTTTCGACGACATTATTAATTTGAGTTTTAGGAATAAATACTATTTTGGAAATTTAATATAGCATAATATTGAAATTAAAATAAGGTAGCGTAATATTTAGTGCCAAGCGATGACCACGCGCGACCTTCCTTAGAACATGGGCGGTACGAACAATGCGCCGCGCGTGAGCGGGGCGCGGGGGGCAGAGTTCAGCGCAGTACACTGGCGAACTGATTATTACGTCATTTTACTGCGTTTAGAAATCAAATCCGTCAGTATAACTAGTCAGTATCTGGCTTGTTTTAAATAATATTTGTAAAAGACAATTATTGGCACATAAAGCACGACTTATAAACTCATTTGACGCAAAAAAATAAAAATTGAAAATTATCAAAACCGTCTTTGTTCTACGACTATGACGCTCTTTGGTTTATCGTCATGGGGGTACAAACGGAGTCAGCACTGCTCTTTAAACAAAGCTTTTTTGGCGGAACTCAGTATTTATAAAATATGCTGTGATTACCTTTTAATTTGTCCAAGATCTATCTTTTAAGCGTAATTTTACGAATGTACGTGAAGTCTAAATGCGACACCCAGATGACATGAAGTCCTGACATTCTTCTTTACCCTCATTTTGTTTTGCTATTCCATGATCAAACTCTGATTGAGACCATTTAAATCAGCTCAAACATAGATACCGCTGCATTAAGTTGGTGAGGAAGTTGAGTTTTCTGCAAATTCCAGGTAATGTTGCAGCATCAGTTCAAGGTTACCATGAACAGAATACCATTTTAATATCAATACCAATTTGATTCGATCAGACCTGTGAAAGATGCTCACATCCATTCATCTACTAGAAAAGAGCTGATAATTTTCAAACGGCTGAATAGATTTTCTTGAATCATAGCTACACTCTCGATCGAGCCACCTTACCAAACAAAACAAAATAATCTAAATCGGTTTAGTCATTTGGGAGCTACGATGCCATAGACAGATACACAGATACACACGTTAAACTTATAACACCACTCTGTTTCCGGCGGGGGTTAAAAATGAAACAGAGAAGACCAAATAGGAAAAAACAAAAGACAGTGACACGCGGCTGGTATCCTATTTACTGGAACTATCTCAAGTGTTAATTCCCCTACCCATAACTTCTTACCCAGTAAAGCTAGACATATGATATTAATGGAATTTGCTGTTTTATATAGTTTTACGTGCTGTTTTATATAGTCTGATGACTTCCTGAAAATTTGACGTTGATAAGTTAACTCTTTTCAAAGATTTATTTTTTCAGTATAGATTAATCAATCAACTCAAAATATCGTGGGCCACTGCTGGACAAAAATCTCTCTCAAACTGCACCACACACGTCCTCTTTTCACATCAAGTCTGCCGCGATGAGTGTACCAAGTCCATAGGCATGGCAGATCGATGATCTCCATGCCTTCGTAACTTGCTAAATTATCAAACCTACAGCCGGCCGGTCGAAGCATTTCGTTAGCCTTCGTCTTGTCAGGTTGGCGGAAAAATATTACACAAGAAATTATAAATTACTTGAATTTTCCGGAATATTTAGTATTGATCTGGGATACGTAAGAATATTGTAGAAGGTTCTCGAAGCTATCACATCAAGGGTATATAAAGGCGAGCCAGTGAGGATTTGGTTAGTTTGTGAAAATTATTAGTGAACATCAACTTCGAACGATCATTGCATCGGGAGATATAACTTTTGAAGATTACGAGCGATCTGGGCGACCATCCACCTTCGACGATGAGGAATTACTCCGCTGTTAAAAGGCTAATCCAGAAATAAATACGCGTGATTTGGCAGAGACTCTTGGCTGTCATCATTCGACCGTCGAGGCTCAATTACACAAACTTGACTATCGTAAAGTAATGGCACGATGGATTCCACATCAACTAACTGACAGTCATCGTCAAGTCAGAGTTAGTATTTGTGAATCGCTTCTTATTCAGCCACATCGGAAAGAGTTTCTTGAAGATCTGGTTACCGGCGATGAGAGCTGGATTCTCTATGATAACAACACACGGCACGCCGTCTGGCTTCCTTACGACGCAAAGCCACCAACGCAGCCAAAGCCGAACCGTCACTCACGCAAGCTTCTTCTCTCCGTTTGGTGGGATGCGAAGGGCCCACTCTATTACGAGCTTCTCCCTGCGAGAAGGACGATTACGCCTTCCATGTATACTGAACAGCTTCAGAAACTGGCTGACGCAATAAGAGAAAAACGACCGAGACGTGTAAATGTTCACTTACTTCATGATAATGCGCGAACTCATGTCGCTTCGGAGACTCGACAAACAATCGTAGAGCTTGGATGGCACCCGGTTGCCCACCCACCGTACTCACCGGATCGCGCGCCATCCGGCTATCACTTGTTCCGCCACTACAGCTTTATTTGCGTGAGAAAAAATTTCAAAACTACGAAGACCTCAAAATGAGAGTAGACAATTTCTTTTCTGCACAGGCTCCGGAATTCTGGGCGCAAGGCATCAACAATCTACCAACTAGATGGGCCAGAGTAATATAGTTATTTGGGGATTACATTACTGATTAATTATTGTAACAAAGTTATCAATAAATTCATTAAGTCTCATATCTTGGTGCAAGACTTTTCCGCCAACCTGATATTTTTCAATTTACTTACCAATGAACAATGTTAATAATAATATACCATTTCAAATCTGTCGAGACAGGGAACGGGTAAGAGAAATATAGAGAATGTTCATATGTGGCGTTTCCCTTCAATCCGCCCCTGGCGTAGTTACCGGCGGAATAATTGTTGTACATGGGAACAACGTTGAAAAGAGAGAGACCAGCCAGCATTTGACAAATGATGTATAATGTGAATAAGTGAGAGATCCGATGAACTTGCTTGTGGGTCTGGAACAAAAAGACGGACAATGATTTTAAAAATAAACTTAAAGACTTGCTATGTAATTAAAGTTATTATATTTTAAACTACTATTTGCATGATACTTTGACATTCTAATTGTTAAGGTTTAAATCTCCTAGGTTCTCTAACCTCTTTTTTGATATTTACTTTTCTTTTATTTTTATTTGTGACAGTAGTTGTCAAATGGTAAAAAAAGGAAAAATATAGTTTGGTTTTGTAAAATATGTCGTAGTGGCAGATGGCTTGAGCTGTTTTCTACATTGAGGTAATATGTACTAACGTATAGTACATATTACCTCAATGGTTTTCTACGGGTTTTCATTATCAGGGATAAGGTGGTTAGGTAAAACACTTGTGGAGGAGAAAGTGACACGCATCAGTAAGATGGAAGATTGTAATTAACAGGCTTAAAATCTTACATGAATTCACACACTACGTTTTAGTTACGTCTAAATGTGACAAGGCGTTAACGAGTTCACGTAGCTCGGAACATCGGGAAACATACATATGAGCTAATAGTTCATCTCGCGAGATCGTATAGTACACGTGCCAATAATGGAATGCCTCGATTACAATCCTTTTAGCCCTGGGCCATATTTTCCGCCCCTCACCCCGTGACCACGTTCAGCCCAAAACATGTGTACTCTTCTCTCAAATCATTGAATTGAGAGAACGGTATTGAATGCGGGTAACACATCAGTGTTACTCGCATTTGTAAAGCAAAGAAAAATTGCGGAAGTCGGAGAAACTAGTGTCATCGGGCATTACCGTTGAAGAACCAACAAAGCGCCGTCCTAGGGTTGCAATTATTGGTGTCTCCGTAGCCTTAGCTGAACAGGAGGTATTTGATTGTATTTTCGAGCAAAACCTCTCTATAAAGCTGCCGAACACAACCCGTGAGTCCCTCTTAGCTACAATGAAATTAAGAATGAAATTAAGCCATAAATCGTGTAAGAAAAATCTGAACACCTGTAATTATGTTATAGAATTACCAGCTAATATCAGGAGAATTCTTATTGACCAAGGGCGAATTTTCATCAATGGGACGTCCTACCCCGTGAGAGATTTCACGATAGTCACCAGGTGCTCCAATTTTCAGCAATTCGGACATGCAGCTAAGTATTGTCGAGAAACTAGCACAACTTGTAAGCACTGCCAAGAGACTGGTCACTCCTTTAAGGATTGCATTAATAAAATCGCTGCCCCCAAATGTGCGACGTGCAATCGCTTCAAGCGCAAATGTGACCATAAAACTGGTGATGCTAGTTGCCCGGCACGCAAGTTCGCAGAGGAAAACTATATAAATTCTATAGACTATGAAGACTCTAGAGATTTCATAAGAGCGCTACAGATTTCATAACTTTTTAAGCACACTAACAGGAGGTTGATTTTATTTTTTATATTATTTTAAAATTGTAACTATAATTATGATCGACAATTTGCTTTGTGACCTAGATAGTTTTCTGTCTCCGAAACTAAAATCTTTAATGTTGAAGACTGTAAACATTTTATTCCCGCTGTGGATAAAACGTTAACATTGCTCACCCAAAATATTGGCAGCACATGAACACAAAAACATGAAGTGTTTTTACAGAAACTTGGCATAAGCTGTGATATAATTGTCCTGACAGAATGTTGGTTGTCCAATCAGACATTCAATTTACCACCCTTGGATGATTATTCTTCCCACAAAACCAATCGACAAATCAATCAAAATGATGGGTTAGTAGTTTATATCAAGAATAATCTGTTAGCAACAGTAGAGGAACCGATATTTCAGGATAGCAATTGCTTGATCATTAAAATTAGCCCCGATATAGCGGTAATGGCGGTTTACAGACCTCCTTCTCAGGATATTGACCGATTTTTAGACTCTCTTGACACAATTCTAAAAAAGTTGTGTAATATCAAAAACATTATACTAATAGGTGACATAAATATTAATATTGTTTCCGGGAAAATCGATAATCATGCATATAATTACCTAAACATTTGCTCATATCACGGACTATTGCCAGCTTATGACTACCCCACGCATCAAAGAGGGTCATGCTTAGATCATATTATTTTGAAAACGAAAAAACAACCAAAACATTCATTACTAATTCTTCGCTAACTGATCATAATGCAGTTTTACTGACATTACAAACATATATATACCTAGGAAAAACTGCATGCGCAGCTGTACCAAAGTCAATATGGCAAAACTTGAAACTACGCAGCATAAATTTTGACCCAGTTTACAACTCATGTGATGCAAATACTTCCCTACACTACTTTACAGTCTCACTGCAACATGAAATAAATAAAAACACATTCACTACAAAAATGCCTAGAAAATATAGTAATGTAAAACCCTGGATTACACCCGGTCTTGTCCGTTGTATAAGACATAGAGACAAATTGCACCTAAAATCTAAACTTGCACCTGACAACGAGGTTCTCAGCATAACGTACAAAAGGTATAGGAACTTCTGTAACAACCTTCTGAAGAAAATAAAAATCCAGCATGATAAATATGAGCTGCAATCAGCAGGAAAAAATAGTAAACTAGTCTGGAAATTTATAAGCACAAATACTTGTAGTGCAAAAACCTCCACTTGATTTACTATCAACAGATATTAATTATCCCATATTCTTTGTCAACGCTGATAAAAATTTGGCTGACAAAACACCTGGAACTAGAATTCTCTCTTACCAAAACCAGACTATTGTAACTGCAAATCCAGGTAATTCATTTGTTTTATTAGATACCGATGTCGATGAAGTTTTAAGAATAATTTCCGGGTTAAAAGATGACTGTGCTATCGGGTGGGATGATATACCAAATATGATCCTTAAGAAATTTAAATACCTACTTGTTCAAACTCTAACACATATCTTTCAGCTATGTCTGTCTAATGGAGTTTTTCCTAGCCTACTTAAAAAAGCATTGGTCATCCTTGTATTCAAATCTGGAGACAAGTACTGCGTTAATAACTACAGACCCATTTTAGTCTTAACAAGTCTCTCATAAATTTTGAAAATAATTATAAATAATAGGTTAATAAAATACCTTGAGGACAACAAGTTACTTTCACATAGTCAATTTGGTTTTAGAGCAAAAATATCGACCTGCCAAGCAGTAAAAAATTGACAAAATATATTACTACAAATCTGGATAAGGGCTTGCGTTGCATGGGAATTTTCCTGGATGGAAGGAAGGGAAGGCGGATGGAAGGCGTTTGACACTATTTCTTGCTCTAAACTATTGCACAAGCTTGAAATCTTGGGATAAGAGGAACACAACTCCAACTTTTTTCTGATTATCTTAACAATCACTACCAGTGTGTAAAACTTGGTCAGTATAAAAGTTCAGAACTTAAAAACAGCGGCTACGGCATTCCACAAGGAAGCATTTTGGGACCAACGTTTTGTTTTTAATTTACATAAATGAACTGTGCAACCGGAAATTACCAGGTGGTATCATAATGACATACGCAGATGACACTGCCCTACTGTTCTTGGCTAAGTCACGAGAGGAGATTTATACACATGCTCAGAGTGGCTTTAACATTGTATCAAATTGGCTTCGTACGAATTTACTAACATTAAATGCAGATAAAACCAAATATATTCTATTTAAAATGAGAAACACTAATATACCACTTACTAACCTTACCGTTTATGCTCAAAAATGTACGACAGATGCTGACGCTATTTGTCCGTGTCCTACTCTAGCTAAAGCCGACTATATGAAATATTTAGGTATCACGATTGAGACAAATCTAAATTTCCGCAAACACATTGATTTGCAGTGTACTCGAGTTCGTAAATTAATATATATCTTTAAGAATTTACGTCACATTGCTGACTTTAAATTAATTAAACAGGTATATTTGGCTTTGTGCAAATCTGTTCTTACATACTGCATAACTTCTTGGGGCGGTGCAGCAAAGTCAATTTTACTCCCTCTAGAACGCACTCAAAGAGCAATTTGAGGCCCGCTTTTAGGCCCTTCAGATTTCCTACACACTGCATTGCATGTGAGGTACTAACAGTACGCCAATTATTTATACAGCACGCCATATTACACCAGCACGTGGAACTTGCTTACAAGCCAGTACCTTCTGACAAGAGAAGGAAAGATCTGGTTTGCATAAAGCCCCAAACTAGACATGCTTTTTAAAACCGATTTTATGTATATTTAGGACCCGATTTATACCTATATAATAAGATCAATAAGATACCTAATATTTATAGTGCCACTTACAAACATTTTAGTCTGAAGATATGCGAATATTTGGGTAAACTTGATTACACAAACACAGAGAAGCTTCTAGAATTACTGCAATAATTACGTAGATATTAAATTGGTAATTTTTAAATTTGTAGTTACTAAGATTTTTCAATAACTATTTAAATATAAGTAGGATAGTATTATTTTTAATAATTAATTAAGTATGGTCAAATAATATTATATCAGTTGATCGCTTATTCTGGGGATGGCCTGAAACACAGGTTTTTATTAACATAGCTCAGGCAGATGGCCACAAGTTAAAATTGTCTGTACCAACGCACCTTTCATAGGTAATTAAAATCGAGTGTAAATTAAACTAGTTTGTGTATAGCCAAACTAAGTATTTATAAGTTAGTAAATGTATTACTTTGTAAAAGGACGTAAATAAATTAATATTATTATTTTACATTTCTCGGGACCCTGGGGTCTCGGATCTTTGGAAGGCGTACGAGGAGCCGAAGCCAACTCGCAGAGGTATAATTTTTAATGATAAGGAGGCACTAACCGACGATTATCCCTGTATGCACTATGCAAGTGCACCCAAGGACAACCCCCGGTTGGTGCAGGACTATTGTTGTGCGTGAAAACTAAACAAATTGGGCTATGGGTCTGAGTGGCTAAATTGGATTGGGTTACTTGAACTATGGAAGAACTATGTCCCCTGCCTAATCAATGTTATATATTATATACCGATAAAATGGCAGGGGGTGACTTGCATACTCAATAATGGGCCCCCGGAAACGGCCGCTAGCACATAGTGACGTAGCGACAAGGGGGCAAGACTTCCTGCGGTGCTTGAGGAGTGGAGAGGTATTCCACGGCTATCAGGACAATCCCGGAACTACGGTCTAAATCAAATCAAATCAAATCAAAAATATTTATTTGCTAGGATATGGTACATAAGGTGTTACAGTAATTTAGTTTCAGCATATCCTGCCATAATCTGGCGTGCAAATGTCTTCACAATCAGAGTCAATTCTAAATTACAATTTACAAACAACAGATTCTATAGATTTGTCTTCTAAATAGTCCTTAATTGTATAATATCTTTTAAGCAGCAATAGTTTGAAGAGTATTTTTTTAAACATTGTCAGAGGTAAGTCTTGAAAACTATTTGGTAAATGATTGTAAATAATAATCGACATGCAGTATACATTTTTCTTAAATAATTTTAGTTTTATTGGTGGCAGCCGAAGTCTATCTTTATGCCGTGTTCGGCTATTTGGCCTGGCTGTGCTGGTTTCAAATAAATTATAATGTCTCTTAACAAAAATACATATTTCAAAAATATACAAACATGGCAAAGGTAGAATTTTAAGTTTCTGAAACAGTGGCTTACAGCTGTCTAAAAAGTGAGCTCCACAAATTGCTTGGATACATTTTTTTTGAGCTTTGAAAACCCTGTCAAAATCCACCGAGTTACCCCACACTATAATACCGTATCTAAGTACTGATGATACATAACCATGGTAAGCCAGCATTGCAGTATCATGGTTAACTGTTTGTTTAATTCTTTTTAAGACATATGTAAAACGATCTATTTTTGCCAGAATTTTATCTATATGTGGTTTCCAACTGCAATTTTTTCGACGGTTATACCCAAGAATACACAATTATCGACTGTGGTCAAATGAGAATCTTTATAGTGAATATCTAGTTCATCTATGCTTGCATTGTATGTCTGAAATTGCATTATGTTTGTTTTAGTCATATTTATCTTCAGGTTATTTCTTTCTAGCCAATCCATTGCATTATCCATAGCTTGGACGATTTCATTTTCTAACTTTTTGTTATTGTCACTCTTAACTATTATTGTAGTGTCATCGGCGAATAGTATGCAATCTTTGCCTATCGCCTCTGGAATGTCGTTGATGTAAACTAGAAAGAGTAGTGGGGATACGATACCTCCCTGTGGCGTGCCATAATTATTTTGCTTATAATAATAATAATAATAATAATATCCTGGGACATTTTCACACACAGTCATCTGGTCCCAAACTAAGCAGAGCTTGTACTATGGAAACCAGATAACTGATATACTACATATACTACTTTTTTTTTGTAAATACATACTTATATAGATAATTACACCCAGACTCAGGACAAACAGACATGTTCATGCACACAAATGTTTGTCCTGGATGGGAATCGAACCCACGACCTGCGGCGTGATAGGTGGTATCTTAACCAACCACGCCAACTGGCCTGTCAATTATACTCCGACCTAAACGTTTCTTTTACATTTCGACAAGTTTTCGTTATTTCTACGCATTGCATTCTTTCAGAAAGATAACTTTTGATCCAGTCGTTGGCTTTATCCCTGATTCCATAATGCTCTAGCTTTGAGAGTAGTGTTGTATGACTAACAAAATCCAAGGCTTTCGTCATGTCTAGGAACACACAACTTATATTAGATTTTATATCAATTGGGTGATCAATTGGTGCCATAAAATACAGGTATTTTTTTTTTGCGCAGTTGTGTTGATTCGATTCCCTCAACGTTGCAAAAACAATATTTAAGGTTCAGAAGCGTATGTTAACACAGCCTCATGCAATTTATAGGGCTAAAATTTTGTCAGTCACGGTCAAGGTTAATTTAAGGTCAATCCAAGGTCATCCGTAGATCGTGCTCCTTGCACACATCTCCTTGCACCCATAGTAGTGTTACACAAGGGGGTTACGGATTTTTTTTCCTAGGACGTCCCGTTTTTGAGTATGACCCAAAATCTGAAATTGGGATATCTGATACCAACAATCACTCTTGAATTCGGATGCAACTTACGATGACTCCTGGCCCTATTCTTTGGCGATCTGTGATCCTGTCGTTGCTGAAACACCTGAGGGCCTGAGCCTTTCTTGTTTAGGGATAATGCAAATCTTAGTTGGCCGACACTTACATTACCACCCCTTATCGGTGGAAAGTTGTAGCGGGCCCTGGACGAAATCTCATAGACCCAAAAACATACAAAACATGCTCATAGACTCCCTAATAGAGTAATGAACAATTGGACGCACTGTTCAATGGTTCATTAGTTGTTTATTTTTCATTTAATTTAATTAGGCTAAGTTATACTACTACTAACATTATATGGATTTTGGTCCGAAATAAAATATTTGAATTTGAATTTGAATAGCCGTAATGAAACTAATGTCACTGATCGATGTTATGAGCCTCCCCGAAATCCAAACAGATGTCGCTGGTAGCAATACATATTCTGCAACATCACACTAGACATATGAAATTATTTGCTGTTTTATATCAAGGTCCTACAACCTCTTAAAAATTTCACGCTGTTATATCAACCCTTTTGAAAAATTTATTATTTCAATCTGGATTAATCACTCAGCATATCGTGGGCCACTGCTGGACAAAGATCTCTCTCAAATTTCACCACATACTAGGTCTTCCTTTCGCGTCAAGTCTGCCGTGATGAGTGTGGCAAAGTCCATAGGCATGGTAGATTGACGATCTCTTCGTAACTTAAAACAACTAGCCTAAACTATGGAACCTACTAGCCGGCCGGTAGGAGCATTTGAAAAGGGGGTTAGGTTTTGTTTTGTAGTATTTTTTTATTTACTTACCAATGCAGAATGTTAGCTAAAATATACCATTTCAAATCTGTCGAGACAGGGAAAGGATAAGAGTAATATAGAGCATGTTCATATGTGGCGTTTCCCTTCAATCCGCCCCTAGCGTAGTTCCCGGCGAAATAATTATTGAACATGGGAGCAAAGTTGAAAAGAGAGAGACCAGCCAGCATTTGACCAACGAGGTATAATGTGAATAAGTGAGAGATCCGATGAACTTGCTTGTGGGTCTGGAACAAAAAGAAGGACAGTAATCAAATGACAATGGATTTAAAAACCAACTTAAAGACTTGCTATGTAATAAATGTGTGAGTTGTTGTCAAATGGTAAAAAGGGAAAAAATTAGGTTTGGTTTTGTAAAATATAAAAAGCACTATTTTTTTCAAGTTTTTTGTGTTATTATTTTCCACAAAAACCATGGTCCTTCGATTCGGATTGGTTGGGAGTGAAAATCAAAAAGTTATCGGTGTTAGCTGTGACTTTGTTGTAAAACTGGGCAGTATATTCCTGTCCCTTCATCGGGTACCAGGTTTGTGGTACCCAGGACGTGGAGGTGGAACCGGGTGGAGAGAAGCAGCTAGTGGGAGCGTGGTGCAGCCAAGCTGATTGAAAATTTCCGGAGAGACGGCGCAAGGACGGTGCAAAGTTGAGTCAGCAGAGGGCGCCACTTGTATGCTGCATGCAGTATGACACGACGCGACGTAATCGGTATCAGTGTCAGTGAGTGAGCTGGTGAAAAAGCGTAAGTAGGTCTTGTACATTTTAATAAAATAAACTACAGCATAATGATAAAGGAGTCGTTTGGCATAATCAATTGGTATCATAATACGTACAATGTGGAAAAAATATTTGTGCTCTGCGATTTGGTAAATGCAATTTATTGTTTTAGTGGTCATTAAGTTTTTGTGTAGTTAGTGTTTATGTTTCTTATTAATTCTTCAAATAAGTGCTTATAAAAAAAAATGGAATCACTTAATAATATCCAGGAAAACATCAAATCCAAAATAGTAAAAGCTAAGACTAACTTTAAAAAGTCCAAAATACCGTTTTACAGTGTCATATATTGAACCGCGTCTTGAAAGTTTAGAACAGCAATGGCAGCTAGTTCATAAAATTCATATTAAAATATTATAGTGACATTAAAACGGCAGACTTACATAACTCTTCTTACCATAAAGACAGTGTTTACGATGAGGTGAAAGAGTTTTACTTACAATATGATAAGCATGCGGATATTGCGGGGAGCGAAGCCCTAAGTCGTGGAAGGTGAAAAGAAGTTACGAATAGCTGATATGATAGCACACTGACGTTTATTTTTCAAGACGAGATAACAGATTAGTGATTCTCAGCCTAGTTTGAATAAATGACTTTTGATATTTTTGATTATTTTTAAAACGATATTTTATGTAGAATGCAAGCTGAAGGAGGTTGTGGTGGTAGGATCGGCTTCCACGGTAAAACTGAACTGACCATGTATGGGCACTATAGATGTTCATCCAGCTCACCCTGTGGGCCTAACGTACTCTGGAGTACATACCACACGTGAGCAACATTCTTGGAGTAAAAGTAAACAACGTAAATTGGAACGAGTTTAAAAATATCCAACTGAAAATAATCCTGAGTATAATTTTATAACTGTAAAAGTGACTTTGTTTGTTTGTTATGCTTTCACGCTAAAACGGCTGAACGGATTTGGATTCAATGGGTAGACCATGACCTGGGTTAGGACATAGGCTTCTTATCATCCTGGATCGCAAACGAAGTCGCGGGCAGCATAAATGACTTAGTTTTAAGACTATTTATATATATGGATGATATAACAATTTTAACCAAAATGCTATAGGATAGCTGTATAATCGATGCAAAAATTGTTTGAATTTACTTTTACGTTGCGCGTTAATACTGAGGACTCTGGGCCACTACGCTACCACCCTGCTAACTGGCTAATCTTTTTTACTCCGGCATGTGAACACAGAACAGGGTGTTGTGGAGCAGCCTGAGTGAGGCCTATGTCCAGCAGTTGACTGCGATAGGCTGAGTTGTTTGATTGATTGATTGATATACCTATACACGGCTACATATCAAGCTATACATATCCAGTATAAGGTGAGCTCTCATTGTACGGAAATCCTATACAATGGGAGATCAGCTTATACTGAAATGTATAGCTTGATATGTAGCCGTGTGTACTAATATACTCTTATATTATTTATGCCAGTATCTGCAGCCCTGGCCAAACCCTTATGAAAGGACTTCGCTAGCATCCCCGCGAGTGCCCCAGGCGCTCCAAGTATGAAGCCTATGCCAGAAAAGGCGCCGAATAGGGCTGATGAGGAGGGTTTCCTGACAGTGCAAAGGAGGAAGCGCCGGTCCCGAACCAACAAGAACCGCTGCGGCAAAGCTCCTACGAAGCCAGAAGTGAGCTTGCGTTCCGCTAAACCGAATACACCAGTGTACATCTCCCACCTGCACTACAGTACTAAGGCGGAGGACATCGTGGAGTACGTGCGCTAGAAGACAAGGTACATGCCGACGGTGCAGTTACTGGAGTCGCGCCGCAACGTCAATTTCAAGGCGTTCGTGGTGCGAGTACCGAATTGTTACCTGCCCATCGTCATGGAAAAGGAGTTCTGGCCGCAGGATGTGGTGTTCCGTCGCTTATATTTATTAACACAAGTTATTTTATATATGTTAGTTGGTAAGGTAATGTATCTATGGGCTATTGTAGCCTGATAATAAATGTTTTATTATTATTATTAGTATAGCTCATGCAAAATAAAATAACCTTAGTGTGATATTTATTCATGGGTTACTTGTCGTGTATCTACAAATTGATAATAAATAATTATCTTACCTTCATAGAGAATTCAGAACGGTCTTTGTGGAAGAACAGATGGATTTTGTCCAAAAACTCCCTGGCAACGACCACGTACTCATCAGAAAAACATAGTGTAGTCATTCTAGACTGCAAAACAATAATTTTATGACAAGTTGGCTAAATACAGTACAAAGAATATTGATTTTTGAGGACTCTTGCGTCGGGTTTTTTGGCCATAAACCGCAGAGGTTCATATCAATGTGTGCTCGAAAGTCAACCGAAGCCACAATTACTGTCAGCCCGTGGTCGCGTGGTGTTTTTACGTTTATTTAAACTGGATGATTTTTTTAACGTCTTGAAAAATATAGGGTACAGTAGGTGAACGGATTAGAAGCCTATGGCATACATAATTTTTTTTTGTTTTTTTTTTTCAATAGCTTAGACAGAAATTGCTATATACATAAACGCTACATAATTGAAGTAAACTAGAACAATAAAAACAGAAATAAAAAAAATTTATAGATTGATAGATCAACGATATGGTTCACATTTTCAACGGCACAATACTTAGCTTATACGATCGTCATGCTCCAATCCGTCGAGTCAAAGTCAAGTATGTTCCGGCTCCCTGGCTTACTCCTGCCATTAAGGATGTGATGGCATTAAGGATGATAGGGACAGATCCAAAAAGAGGTTCAATCGCTGTCCTTCCGAGCATAATCTGATTGCGTACAAGGTGTTGCGTAATCGCTACAGTCGTATGTGTAGAGATGCAAAGAGGAGCTACTTCCATAATTCTCTCGACAACCGTAACTCTTCAGAAGTCTGGAAGTTTCTGAAAACTGTCGGCATTGGTAAGTCTCCAGTTATTTCCAGTAATGACACTGACGTGTGTGCCCTTAACAAACATTTATCTCATCTCCCAGTTACTTTAGATCCGCACGTCAAATCAGCTTCTTTAAATAAACTTTCCTGTTTGCCAGTGCCACAGTGTTCTTCTTTCCAATTTAGTCCTGTGAGTGAAAATGAGGTCAAAAAATCAATTTTTGCTATTTCCTCCTCTGCAGTTGGTAATGATAATCTTTGCTCAAGAATGATTTCTCCTATCCTCCCCACATTACTTCCCATCTTGACCCACATTTTCAATTTCTCCTTGTTTTCTTCTACAGTTCCTGAGGCCTGGAAACAAGCCCATATCATCCCCTTACCCAAAATTTATAGCCCGGACTCATCGTCCGATTTCCGACCCATTTCTATCCTCCCTTATCTCTCTAAAGTTCTTGAGCATATTGTTCATCAGCAACTTTCTGCCTTTCTAGCTGCGAATGACCGTCTTTGTACTCTTCAATCTGGTTTTCGACCCGGTCATAGCACGGTCACTGCTCTTTTGAAGGTTACTGATGACATCTGCTGGGTTATGGACCACAAATCTCTTACCTTACTTGTACTTCTTGACTTTAGCAGTGCCTTTAACTCTGTTGATATTGACATCCTTCTTGAGATCCTTAAATCTTTCAATTTCTCTTCTAGTACTATTAGTTGGTTCGACTCCTATCTCAAAGGCCGGTCGCAGCGGGTGTGTCTCGACGGGTTTTTTTCTGATTGGTGCTCTCTTACTGCAGGGGTGCCTCAGGGTGGCGTCCTCTCTCCTCTTCTCTTTTCCATTTTCATCAACTCTGTCACCAATGTCATCTCTTCCTACTTCCATCTCTATGCCGACGATCTGCAGCTGTACAGCCATTTCTTAAGGGAAGATGCGGAAGCCACTATGTGTGCCATGAACAGAGACCTGGATTTGATTAGCGAATGGTGGCGGTCCTTCGGACTGCAAATCAACCATAGTAAATCCCAGGCTATAATTATTGGCGGCAGATATATGCGGAATAGGCTCGATGTTGCATCGCTGTCTCCACTCAGTCTAAATGGAGTTCAGATTAAATACGCAAATACGGTTAAAAACCTGCGGGTCATCTTGGACTCCTATTTATCGTAGACTGACCATGTTGCTCAAGTCAGTCGTAAAGTGCACTACACTTTTCGTTCTTTGAAAAGCCTCCAATGCTTCTTGCCCCTGAAGACCAAAATTTATCTTGTTTAAACTCTCATTCAGCCCATTATTGACTACGCAGATGTCTGTTATTTGGATGCCACCGAGGAGCTTTTGAATAAACTTGAGCGTTTACAAAATATCTGTATTCGTTTTGTTTTTAACCTTAACAAATATGATCACGTTTCTATCTTTCGCAAGACACTCAAGTGGCTCCCTATTCGACTACGCAGGAACTCTCGCATATTGTGTCTGCTATTCAACATCCTTCACAATCCTAAAACACCTTCCTATTTGCGGGAACGCTTTTCTTATGCCCGTCCTTTTGATGTGCTTTGCAGGTCGCATCTTAGAAACCTCCTAAAATTTCCTTCCCATTCCACTGACTTCTACTCCTAATCCTTCACTGTGCACGCGGTTCGGTTGTGGAATTCACATTCACCTGACATTAGGGACTGCCAAACTGTTGGGGTATTTAAAAGAAGAGTGTCTTTCCATTTCGTCATAGTTTTTTTAGTGATATTTATTCTATAAGTATGTATGTATTTAAGTATTTATTATATGTTTTATTTGCTTAGTGAATTGATTTTTCTTAGATTTTATGTATTTTTATTTTCTCTTTGATTTGAAATTGTCACAAGATTTTTGTAGACACACGGTGTCTACAAAAATCTTGTGACGATTTCAAATCTGGTAATAAAAAAGGAGCGCGCAGCCGTTACTTTCTCTTTTTTCTTCGGGTGTCACTCGTGGCGGCAACATCGCTCAAAGGGCTGTAAGACTTATATTTTCTATTGTTCCTATATTCAATTTACACAACTATTTAATGAGATATTAATTCCATTTGTTGATATCAGTGGTGATTTATATGTGTTTTAGTGATTATAATTTGGTTCCTTGTGTAAAAAATTACCGTTGTAATAATTTAAAAACGTGTGTATAGAATACATCGGCTATACTTGTGATATCGCATGCTGTGTTGTTTTTTTTTTAAACATCTCCGCTTCTGATTGCGAAAAATATTATTTAACCAACATCATCGCGGTCATTGTACGATTTCATCGTGCAGTAATTTGTATGTAACGATCGTGTCTGCGTGCTCCATGTCGCTCTGCCACCATCTGTGACCCAGTAGTAGTAGATCCACGAAGTAGTGCCCTGAGCGATTGTCACAGCACGATGCCGAGAACCAGCTTCCAACATACCCACGGCTCCGATCATTTTTTCTCGGCTCGAATGACGTCTTCTCTCCATAATAACGTTCTTTTGTATTGATTCCACTTAAAAATGACTGAAACTGATTTGGTCTCAAACACGTTGCAGGATTATATAGAAATACGACTTGACAGAAGATTTTCATCTTTTGACGGAAATTAAAAAACTATCCCTCTTCAAATGACGAAATTTACTAAAAAATATCCATAGGAGTTACAAAAGATATAATTAGAAACCTTATTTTAAGTAACTAGCAAAAAGGTGCTTGATCCCAAGACACTTTTGTTGTGTGTAGATAACCTCTCAAAATCATAACCCTCCTTCGGCTGTGCCGTAGTCGGGTAAAAAGTAGCAGTGTTAGTCGACTTTTGTCGCTGACCGACGGTACTTATAATTTTATAATACCTATACTTACAACAACAACAGTGGTCATAAGCAGAGAAATATACAAATGTCCAAGCTCGAAGAAAGTCATCGATTTCTTGTGTAACAGTACATACATGACAAGGCCAACAGTGGTCATCAAACACAGAAAGATGTGAAAAGTCCTCTGGATGGTCACCCAGATCTTTCTTCTCTGTAAAGCTCCAGTGTCAAGCGGGTCGAGCTTATCGAGTGGCCAACAGCTAATTACTGATAACAAGTGACGTAACAATATCAGGTAAGGATAGTCGGATGGTGACGTGATTTCACTGAAAAATAAATTATGTGATTAATATTAAGCCCACCTTTTTTGTCATTATGTTGAAAGATATCTAACTATAAAGCTTATTAGACGCTCCATTTTTTTTAATTTTTAGGGTTCTGTACCTCAAAAGTAAAAAACGGAACCCTTATAGGATCACTCCTGTGTCTGTCTGTCCGTCTGTTACAGCCACTTTGCTCCGAATCTAATGGACCGATTAAGTTAAAATTTGGTACAATTTTTTGTACACGTATGAATTTCTGTGACAGAAACACGGAAGTGTCACGTTAGTAAATTAAATTTGAATAGGGGGTCAAAATAAAAGAAAAATCTTGCAAACTGTACCATGTGTTAATATGTATTAAATGAAAGAATTTATTCCCCAGCCTTACCTATCTCCGAAACTTCTGGGCTTAAAATTAAAAAAAATACAGAAAATAGTTCTATATCTATAGATTACAGAAAAATGTATAAGAAGTCTATGGTCTTAAAATAACATGGCGAATCTCTCAATATTGAGCGTACAAACAAAAATAACGTGTTTTTCAACTACAATGTTAAGTTTGTTTCTGGGATAAATTCATCCCAACCACGGAACCCTTCATTGTGGGTAGTCCGAAACGCACTTGGCCGGTTTTTTTTTTTTAATAATATGCTTTAGGTATTACAATTTTTTTAGTTTTTTTTTTTTGTATTTGTAGGTGCAATATATCAATATTCTATGTCACAATTAATTGTTAGACGAATCTAACGACAGTTTGCTTAAGTTAAAATCCATCAAGCCGTTTAGGCTACAGAGCGTGACAAAATATACACATAGATACATACTCTCGAAAAACAATGGGGGCAGTCGGGTAAAAATAAATAACGACTTACTCTTGAGGCTCATAGTTAAAGAAAAAATCTCGTAAACTTGTAGACATTTTCGCTACCAAAACTTTGTTTTTGCTTATGGGCCTTCTTGACCTCGATCTCGTCTGATGGAAAGCGATGGATGAGGTCTGCGTTGGAACGAGTACCCAAACTGTCTGCAACTTCATAAAAAAGAATTGAACAAACTTTCAGCTTATATATTTACACTGAAGTCCGATAATCCACACTTCCATACTAAAGTGACTCTGTCTGTCTGTCTGTTTACTTTTAACGTCTTAACCGCCGAACGGATTTGGATGAACCTTGGCACAAGGACAAACCATGTCCTGTGTTAGGACATAAGATTGATATACCTACGTACTGTTTGTCCCAGTAGTGCGCGGTTCCCGGAAATAATTTCAGATCCTCACGCGGGTGAAGCCTCGGGAAGAAGCTCGTAATTTCATAAGGCTCGAGCCACACTTATGATAAAGATTTTCAAGCAGCACTTGTAATAAAGTAGCACCACACTTGAACGAATGGTGGTTGCATCTATTTTTGTTTCATCATCATTCTCCTGCCCTTGTCCCAATTTATTTGGGGTCGGCGCAACATGTCTTTTTCTTCCATACTTCTCTATTAGTCGTCATCTCGGTAGTCACTCCCTTTTTGGCCATATCATCTTTCACACAGTCCATCCATCGTTTCTTTGGTCTTCCCTTGCTCGTATAGTCCTCCACGTTCATACTCAACACTTTCCTGACGACATTTTCCTCATTCCTCCGCATCACATGCCCATACCATGACAACCGATTTCCACACAACTTTTCAGTCACCGGTGTCACTTTCAGACTTCCTCTTACATACTCATTTCTTATTCTATCCATTCGCGTAATACCACACATCCCTCTTAGCATTCTCATCTCGGCTGCATGCAATTGCCTTTCATTCATTCTTTTTATGGCCCAACATTCTGATCCATACAAGACAGCAGGTCTAACAATTTTTATTTAACATAACATAAATTCATGCCCGTGTTCCCCGAAGGGTTGGACAGAGGTGCACCTACAGTACACACACATTTCGCTAGTTATGTTTAAGTATGATTACATGGGACGAGACTATTGCCATCAACCAGGCATACATCCAGACTCCGGGCTGCTACTGAGAAATTCCAGCTGGAAAAACTTCAATAACACTCTGCCCGATCTAGGAATCGAACCCAGGACCTCATGCTCAGCAGTAAACCTTGCAACGACTAGGCGAACGAGGCAGTTCTTTTTTGGTTTATTAACTTAAAAATCCTGCTTCATAATTAATTGTGATTAAGAGGGTACGTTCTAGAAGTTGGTAACGTCGCAAATAGCCGACAAATATTTGAATATTTTTGTTAATCACGAATTACTCTCAATCTATTTAAATTATTCTCAATCACACAAAAACGGCTGAACGAATTTGAATGACATTTGACACACAAAGAGTTTATAACTTGGATTATTAACATATGATACTTTTAATCCTGGTAGAACGTTCTCGTGGGATATTTTCCGACATAAACGCAGACGAAACCGCAGGAAAAAGCTAGTATTAAATTTAGTAATATTACCAAGTTTATAAAAATACCGATATTTTTACTGCTGTTTGCGTCGTTGCCAACATTCAGAATGTACCTCTTAACCCTGAGTCACCTAATTTGGAAACACTATAGATACTTATACTCTATGGCTACCTTGTTTTGTGGTTTTCAATACATGATAATTTTTCTAACCTCTGGGTTCAGATCTTCTAGAAAAGCTGTGAAGTCTGATTTGGGTATTTTTGACCAAAATGACATCAAGAGGTTTGACAACAGATTTTGCAGGAACTGACAATAAAACCCTAAATAAGAAGCAGCTAATATGGCTCTACCCTAACAGTATACATAGGTACTCATTATAAAAACACACTGCAGTTCTCATGACTGAACTTTCTTGATCCTGTGATCAATCATTAAATTAATAGTCAAGTCAAGATTTTTGACAGCTATTTATTATCATATTATGTACGTATGCCTTGATACAATCTTTGGATTGCTTAAGGCTATGTCTATTAATTTGTAAAAAAAACGGAATTGTCTTTTCTTTCGGAATATCAAAAACAAAAAACAACGTAAAATGATTCCGTTTTCATTGCATTACTGACCCCAACATAGTTGGGAAAAGGCTAGGCAGATTGATTTTGGCTCCTGGAGCGGAACGGAGATTTATGCAATCCTATTGGTTAATATTTCTCCGTTTCTCCGCTCCGCTTCTGTGGACAGGATCGCAACGTATTCTATTAATTCTCTCGACGGGCGGTCTGTACAACATTGTGCATAAGTTGCTGCTGGATTGATGTCACTGACAAGTTGTTGAAATCACAGTGACTTTATTTTCGTAACAATAAGGTTGCTGTTGGGTTGCTATGCTCTACGAGGTAAAATAACTGTAAAAGGATTGTAGATGCATATTTTTTCATGTCACTTCTGTGTCAATTGTCCATGGTGAAGATGCAAAGGTAGCTCGCAAAATTCCAATTTTCTTAACGTACGTTTTTAGCAATTTGCAGGTCAGTGTCAGGTTTCATGTTGATCAAAATATGATTCGCGACCTTAACAAATATGTATTTACATAATTATAACCTTGTGCCAATACATCTCTCTAAGTTAGACATTTTGTTCTTAAATGTCATGATTTCAAATGAGGAGCGTCGGAACAAAAACCGATAAATCACATTGTTGTTTTTTGTGGAAAATTGTAAAAATATGGCCAAGTTCATGGTGGTCTAATTTAGAGTTAAACAAAATCTATCAATTTATTGGTGTTAGCATCACTGTTTGGAAACCTAAATACTGTATTCGTGACTGTGGTACCTGTTGAGTTATCAAAAAAATGAAAATGGATATATCGGTTTTTGACCAAACCAACTGGATATATCGGTTTTTGATAAAACAAAGTAGGATATATCGGTATTTGATAAATGTTATAATGAAAAATGTTAGGGAATTATCGGTAACTGTTCCGATCATCACCGTTGTTTAGAACGATTGATGTATTTATCGGTTTATGTTCAGATCCGTGTATTTTGCAGACGAATTTAGAGTGGATTTATCAGTTTTTGACCGGGTTACATTAACCATAGAGCAAGATATGTACGAGAACAACCAATTGCTATCAAAAAAAAAAAAAAGACAATATGTGATTTATCGGTTTTTGTTCCGACGCTCCTCAAATATTAGAACTAAAATAAATATTTCTTATCCTCGCGAATCATATTTGGATCAAGATACAACCTGACACTGACGTGCAAATTGCAAAAAAACTCGAGAAAATTTTTATATCGTGGGCTACCTTTGCGCATCCACCTTAAATAAAATCCACCTACCTATTAATCAAATAACAGTTCAAAGAGAATTCAGTACTTGTTAGTTTTATGATCTTTGATCACTGATAATATTCTGTCATTAGTTTAGTAATCTTTGATAATGAAAAAATAAAAGAGCATTCAATCATATTCATGGGAAAAAGCAGTGTGCTTATAAAATTTTCAATAGCAGCCGTGAAGGGAAGCCGGAAGACACTATATAATATAATATTATCCTGGGACATTATTTTACACACGGTCATCTGATCCCAAACTAAGCATAGCTTGTACTATGGAAACCATAACTAAATGATATACTACATACACTGCTTTTTCTTTGTAAATACATACTTATATAGATAATTACACCCAGACTCAGGACAAACAGACATGTTCTTGTACACAAATGTTTGTCCTAGATGGGAATGGAACCAACGACCTACGGCGTGATACGTGGTATCTTAACCTACCACGGCTTTTGGCCTGTCTGTCAATATTGTTTTAAATCGTGAAAGCATACCCGTTTACACTTATTACTAGGTGATACGTAAATTAATGTCTAGTGTGAGTGAAACAGACGCGTCCGTGGGACTTTGTTTAGTTAAAATTCATTATGCTGGTCACACTTGTCACAAAGTTTGACCAGTGTTGATTTTTCAAAAACGCTGAACCATATGTTTCTATATTTTTTAACAAAAGCATAAATTTAAATTTTCATATAGCAAATTTAAGAAATGCTGGGTTTCCCATACAATCTTTCATCCCCTATATCACCCCCTGTAGGATTATTTTTGAGACAAAAAGTAGCCTATGTCCTTTCCCATGATATCATCTATAGCCTTGCTAAATTTTATTTTATTATCTGTAGTATATTAATTATCTGGTTTACATGGTACAAGCTCTGCTTAGTTTGGGATCAGATGACCGTGTGTGAATAATGTCCCAGGTTATTATTATTATTATGTCCTTTATTTATTTTCAAAACTTATTGAATACATTTTTAAACATTTTTATTAAAAAACACATTAAAGAAAACATATAAAAATATAACAAATAGTGATCCGCCAGTAGCGGGAGCAAGGTCCAAGCTACCGGTGGTTAGGGCTGCAGAGACAGGAACCTCCTCACAATGCGAGCCGTATCGAGAAGTATTGCCTTCTGAATCTGGCCCTTGATCCAACCGCCTAACGAGAGCTTCGAGAGATCGGCTGTCCCATTTCAAAACCTAGTAAGGACTTAAAACGAAATTTTACAGGAGAGCGCAAAAACGTCACGGTCATGGGCCAGTGAATGGGGCACATACAAGGTTTCGATGCTTATTTATATATCTGCTTATTTGTGTTTTTAACTCTGTGTTTTTGTATTTGGTAGGGACTTACTAGGTCAGCAAGATTATGCAATAAAACTATTTTTGTAAGAAGTGTCCCTTACTAAGTTTTGAAATGGGGCAGCCGAGATGTCGATTGAGGCTTTCGTCCATCAGGCCATTGGCCGTCACTACTTTTTAGTTTTACTGAACTCCCAACAACACTTATTGATTCAATACATCGGGTATCTATAGCGCTACTGTTTTCTAACATTAATACGACAAATCAGACGAATTGTTTATTTGTGCGAGTTTGGCGACAACGGTTCCTATAGTAATTTTGTTGCTCAGCACTTCCACTGATTTTTATGTTCCATGGTAGTGACATAGTTTGAAGTGAAAGCTGTCACTGTCTGCTGTCATGGTAACGCTGGTAATGTCCGTACCACACACTATTGTTATTCTTTAAATATGTCTATGGACATGTTTAAATTAGACAAAAAAAAGCAATATTTCAACTAAATTAGTTATGATAGGTAGTGCTTTTTTGTTGTTGTATGTTACGTTACTTAAATTTTGTTATAACATTTTGGTTGAAAAATTACATAATACCTATCCCGTAGTACGGGAAAAACTACTCCTACTCCTTTCAGTACGGGTCCCGTACTGAAAGGAGTAGGAAATAGTTTTTCGCTAGGTGTAATGTAGTGTAAGAGTATATTACTTACAATTGTATTAGTTTTCTAAGCAATATAAAACCTAAATTATATTATGATTGTTTATTATGTTATTTATTTGCATAATGTACACTTAATTAAAATAGGGTTGTAACTGAGTTAAATACTTACAGCCTTACTAATAAAGATTTACACATGACTTATACCGGAGTTATAACGCTTTTTAAAAGGGCCAAATTGTTATAACTCCGATATAACTCGGGTGTAAATCTTTATTAGTAAAGCTGAATAATAATTAATAATCTCCACGGCTGTATCTCTACGTTGACTTCGTGGTGGGGCTTGCGCTTTCCGAACTTTAGGTCTGTGCCGGTAGAGTTTACTTTGCCGGGACGGGTCTAGGATGAGGAGCCAGACCAAGAGAGATACAGAAACCCGCAGGGCAGCATGTGGCAAGCTGTTGGGCAGTAGCGACCCCACGGACCCTATCTCCCGGGAGAAATCACCCTCATCTCTGGCTTGCCTAAGGGTGAGTTCTCATGTTAATTATCACTGGCTATGTTTCTTATTCATCTAATCTGACATATCTTTAAAATATTTAGTATTTGTATTTCTAGAACGAGACGGGCTCCTATAAAGGGACCCGTCATTGCCTCTAAAACCAGTCTATTGAATCCTCCATATCGTCAGCATGCTACGCACTGAGGAGTCTTAAGGATGAATTGAACATAGAACAGTTAAAGGCTGTATATTATGCATTGGTCGAATCTAGGATAAGGTATAACATCGTGTTCTGGGGAAATCATTACAGTTATAACTGGCAGAGAGCGTTCATCGTACAGAAACGAGTCATAAGGACAATAGTCAGAATTGCACAACGTGTTTCATGCAGAGATTACTTTAGAAAATTGGGAAGATTAACAGTACCTAGCCTATATATATTAGTCCTTTTAAGTCATTTTGCTAAGTATCTACATGAGCCTCTTGCAGTGCCCGATGCGGACCACACCGCTGACGATGATGACGATGCTCCGGAGGTGACCGCTGAGTGAGGCTGAGAGTGGCGGTACGTAGGCTGAATGCCAAAAATACCGCCCCAGGTCCCGAAGGCTTACCTGGAAAAGCCTGGATTCTGGCCTTGGAGGCTCTCGAGCCTCGACTAAGGGGGCTCCTAAGCGCATGTTTTAAGGGAGAGGCCAGTTCCCACTTCGGTGGAAGACGGGGAAACTGGTTCTCATTAAAAAGCCGGGGCGCCCTGCGGACTCTCCGTCCGCTTACCGGCCCATCGTGCTGCTCGATGAGGTGGGCAAGCTCTTTGAAAGAGTCATTGCAGACCGCCTCGTCGGGCGGCTGGTGCGAGTGGGGCCGGATTTGGCGGAGAGCCAGTTTGGTTTCCGCAGGGGGCGCTCTACGGTAGACGCCATCATGTGCGTGCGAGCCCTCACAACGGGGGATGCTGTGGCTCGGGGTGGGGTCGTCTTGGCGGTGGCTCTAGATATCGCCAATGCCTTTAATACCCTGCCCTGGAGTTGCATTAGGGAGGCGCTCCGGTATCACCGGATGCCGACCTACCTCTGTCGCGTGGTCGAGGCCTATTTGACGGACAGGGCCGTCATCTACCCCGGTCATCAGGGAGAGTGGAACCGGCGAGAGATGTCGTGCGGTGTCCCACAGGGATCGGTCTTAGGGCCACATTGGTGGGATATCGGATACGACTGGGTGCTGCGCGCTGACCTCCCTAGTAGCGTCAGCGTGGTATGCTACGCTGACGACACGCTGGTCCTGGCGCAGGCAAGGTCACACCAGGCGGCGGCCGAGCTAGCGATACACAGGGTTGCGATAATCGTCGAGAGGATCCGGCGATTGGGACTCGAGGTGGCCCTGCACAAGTCCGAGGTCATGTGTTTTCATGGTCCTCGGAATGCACCACCGTCGGGTTCCTAAATAACGGTAGGAGGGGTTCACATCGGCATCGAGCTGACGATGAAGTACCTGGGACTCGGCCTCGACAGCCGGTGGAACTTCGTGGAGCATTTTCGACGTATGGCTCCCAGACTGGAGCGGGCCGGGGCTGCCTTGAAGCGGCTCTTGCCCAATCTAGGGGGTCCAAACGCCTCCTGCCGGAGGCTCTACGTGGGGGTCGTGCGATTCATGGCCCTTTACGGGGCACCAGTGTGGGCGCGTTCCTTGGGGCGGTGACCAGCCCGCCGGTTGAACGCGTCCCTAAGGGTCATGACTATCTGGCTAGTTTGGGGATACCACACGGTCTCCGGTGAGGCGGCGAGCCTCCTTGCCGGATTGCCGCCGTGGGATCTGGAAGCAAAAGTCCTCACATGCACATGGGAGTAGTGCGAGGAGGCAAAACGCCGGGGCGTAACTCCGCTGCCGCGAGAAATCATGGCACAGCGGACAGAGCTCCGGCGGGATCTCATGGTGACATAGAGAGTGCGACTGTCGCAACCCAGTGCTGGGCACGCCACAATTGCAGCGATAAGTCCCCTCTTTGAGGAGTGGTTGGAAAAGCGTCACGGCGTCCCTACCTTCCGCCTGACGCAGGTCCTCACCGGACACGGTTGCTTCGGGAGGTTCCTGTTCCGGATAAGGCGGGAGGAATCGCCCGTGTGTTACCATTGTGTGGATCGCCCGGAGGACACGGTGGAACATACGGTGCAGGTCTGCCCGGCTTGGGCAGAGCACCGAAGCGTCCTCGCGGAGGCGATCGGCGGCGGCGATCTCTCGCGTCCGGCCCTGGTATAGGCCATGGTACGGAGCGAGAGTGCATGGGAAGCCGTCACCTCCTTCTGCGAAGCAGTAATGCTCGCAAAGGAGGAGTCTGAGCGCGTGAGGGAGAGGCAATCTTTGCGCCCACACGCCACTAGTCGCCGCAGGAGACGCCCTGGGCGTAGGAGGGTAGCTCGCCGTCCGGTAAGGACCAAGCCCGGGTCGACGGCGCGTTGTGTTCCACGCACGCCTCAAAGAGATGTCAGCACTAGCTGAAGGGGTCCGCTAGGGCCGATGCCCACCAGGGTTGCGGGTTGTTCGAAAGAGTTACCGTGGCCCTGGCACAGGCAACTGAAGGAACACGGGTGGGTTTTAGTCAGTAGAAGTCTGACACGCCCTCCCGCTCCACCCAGAGCGGGAGAAGTTATTTGATGATTTCCCATCCACAAAAAAAAAAAAAAAAAAAAAGAGTCACATGAGTTTGAATCACAAGAGGAACGTGAGATTAGAGAAAGCACGCGAAGAAAATTTTTTAAGCATTTAATAGCACCTTAACTTAATATAGTAGACCATTGCTCGAAGTACCAAGCTATAGAGATATTTAATAAGTTGCCTTCTGAGCTAAAGATCCTGATTTATAACACCCACTTGTTTAAAACAAAATTAAAAGCCTTTTTATTAGAAAAATGTCTGTATAATATTTCGGAACTAATGTCACACAACAATAAATGATTTACATTCAAAATCTGTTTGACATTATAAGAGTATTTTAAACCTGTTTTGACATTATACTTTTAAACCTGGGAGACATTATATTTTAAACCTGTTTGACATAATATTTTAAATCTGTGTTGACATTTTTTTTTAAACCTGTTTGACATTATTCTTCAAACTGTGACATTCTGTTATAACTATTTAGCACTATACTTAAATATCACTTAACATGTCAATTAATAATCCATAGTTCATTATATCGGGTTGGCTAATAAGTAATGAGCGTTTTAGTTTATAATTTCTAAAATTTTCGGAAAGGTTCGAGAACGTTCTGTAGCAGAGGGTATATAAAGAGCGAGTCACGCTCATGCGCGTTATTGATAGTTTGGCTGTTAGTGCGTTAAAGTTCACAAAGAAATGAGTGATATTAAAACCCACGTACGACATTGTTTATTATATGATTTTTAATCGGGGCATTCTGCTGCAGAAGCTACACGTAATATATGTCAGGATAGCTCACGATGCAGTCTCCGAAGCAACAGCAAAGCGCTGGTTCCGCAATAACGAATTTTCCTTAACCGATTAACCAAGGTCTGGGCGCCCCATGGAAATAGATATCGATAAATTTAAACTATTAATCGAAGAAGATCCTCGAAGAACTCGTCGATCCTCGAGTGCTCTCATGGCACCATAGAAAATCATTTACATGGTTTGGGAAAGACTTACAAATATAGTGTTTGGGTACCCCATCAATTAAGCAAAGATCAGCTGACCTACCGAGCTGAGGTTTGTGTACAACTTTTATCTTTCCGCCGCACATTTAATTGGTTAGATCATCTTGTCACTGGAGATGAAAAGTGGGTTCTCTATGTTAATCACACACGCAAGCGCCAGTGGCTGGGATGTAAAGAACAGGGAAAACATACGTCAAAAGTTGATCTTCATCCTCGCAAGGTAATGCTTTCTGTCTAGTGGGATATACATGGAGTAATAAGCTGGGAATTCATTCCTACTAATACTACGATTACAGCAACAGTATATTGTGATCAAATCGAAAAACTGAGGCTTGACATCCACCACAAACGTCCACACCACGACAAACTATTTTTCCTGCACGACAATGCGAGGCCGCATATTGCTAAGAGTACCAGGCTAAAACTATTGGAGCTTAATTGGGAAATAATTCCCCACCCTCCATAGACTTAGCACCAACTGATTTCAGCTTGTTCCAATAACTTAGTAATAATTTACGGGAAAAAAGCTTTAACGATGAACCACACTTGAAACAATACATAGATGACTTCTTCAATTCAAAACCAACGAAGTTCTATGCGGACGCCATTCACTCTTTGCCAGATCGATGGCGAATGGTAGTAGAAAACGACGGTGAATATATTATTAATGATTAACAATTATTCATTTAATAAATAAATACAATTAAAATAGTTGTATGTCGCTCATTACTTATTAGCCAACCCAATATGTATGAGTAAGTTGCATGTATTATTCAACACAATGTAAATTGTTTTATGAATAAATGAAAATCATAGAAAAATATCGATGAAATTCAGTTACCTATAATATCTGCTCACTACAGAGGTGAAATATGAACGGAATTAGAATATTAACTAACTAAAGTTAGTGAAATTCAATACAACTCGAATCTAGACTAGGAGAACACAAGTAAAACTTCAAGATTTTTATTAACATAGATTTTATTGGCCAGTAAAATGCAAATATTTATTTAAAACTAGCCGCTTAGACAGTTTAGGTGTTTCGATTTTAGTTAAATAGTGTAATCATACGTTTATATACTTTTCCATTACGGCTTTATTCATTGGCAATTGATTGTATTGGTGAAAATTTATGTTTTCAAAAATATTCATACCTATAAAATGCGATGAGGATTTTGATATGAGCTCCTGTCTAATTGTTGCTTAATGAAATTTTAATAAAATAAATAATAAACAATTTTATTATTACTTCCATCCGTTTACATATGGTTATTACGTCATTGAATGGAAATAAGAGATTTCTAAAATTCCTAGTTAGCTACATTCCCATTAGCTATTGATTCAATAAATGATAAGTCGAGTAATGAAGAAATAGTAACAAGTTGTATTTTTCAATAATTAATTTTATCATACATATAACCATTGGTACTAAGTAGAATCGTATAAAATATCGACTACCACAAACCTCACATCACATCTCTAACTGACAAAAGCCGGCAGCGGCCGCTTCACGAAACTATCGTGTGAGTAAGAGTATCATTAAAACACTTATCCATTGCGCTATTAGACCAGCCGATTCATTGATCGATTTATACTAAGCAAGCAATGGTTTTTGTTTCTAATGAAAATAATTGTTTTTGATACTTCATCGTGTTTCTAGTATCACGAAGTAATGTTTTAATGAATTTAATAAGAACTATAATATTTTAGTACTAACGTGTGAAATGGGATGTCATCTTTCATATAATTCACAATACAGCTGATATTTTACAAACAATCACTGAACAACGCGGCATTTTGTCAAAAATCATAAGCAGCACAGCCGTCGCAAGTTGACATTCGGCTAATGACTGAAACTGGCATCAAGCCGCTTTGCGGCCAGACGCGTTCGCAAGCGCTACGCCTGCTTGCTATATCTCCTGTGTTTTTATGATCTGTGTTGTGATCAGTACAGTCGATCGGCCTGTTCTAGAACCAGAACGTCAAAGAGATGTGATATATACCACCAACCTGCACTGGGACCTCGTGGTAGATTACAGCCCACTTCCTCTCACAGAGAGGAGGCCTGGGTCCCAGCAGTGGAAAAATTATAGGCTGATTTTGCTTATACAGTCGACCGCACGTCAGGTGACACGTTGACGTGTGGCTAGCCCAGCGTACGCAGTACGGTTTATGGAATTATAATACCATATAAGCCAGCATATACTCATTTTGTTACCACTGACGCGCGGCCTACTATACATATACGAACAGGATGTAAAGTTTACTCATCCTCCATAGAAAAGACTGAACCGACTGGTGTTGTGTCTGGTGGGCTTCTGTCTGACGATTGATGTCGGGAAGTTGTATATAATTATGCTAGTCGCGCGGGAAACTTTGCTTTTGCGATGCAGGATTTTGTGTGACGTCAGTGTGATGCCTAGTTCACACGTGGCGATGTAGATGATAACAACTAAGAGCGGTGCTAAATATCCCTGGATCTCTATTTGTTAGGACGAATAAAAATAAAAGACATATATCGTTTATTTGCAGGCTTCCAAATATTACAATTTATTTAAAACAAAGAATAGTGCACATTTATTTTATCGATAAATTAATCGTATAAGACAAAATATTTGCATAAATATTAAACGATCAAAATATATAACCTGCTGCACAGTATTCACATGCTCTTTAGAAAGGTGAAGTAAGACATCGAAGTTTTCAAGATCTGTAAAAAAATAAATGCAATGAAATAAATAGCTTATTCGATTTATAGCGGTCTCATTTGTTTTAGCGTCAATAGATATCGTTACGTGTATTAACATACGTAATTAAAAATTCTTCTTGAACACATAAATTCAATTTATCTTTTGATAGATTGAATTTGAAGCGACTATATGAGACAAACACTGAATATAACTCTTCACACACAATTCTTTAGTATACAATTGTCCATATTGATTTCGTACATTTTACGTGATACTTGAACAACTTAATCCCTCATATTCAAACAGACAAAAATCCAAAAATGGTAGAAATGGCTTCTGTTAATTCTTGAACACCCCAACTATAATATTTTTTGGAAATATTTTCAATGTACAGAAACGCCTCGTCTACAGGATCTAGATAACGGGGTTGGGCATTTTCGAAAAATCCAGAATTAGTAATTTCTGTTCACTCAAGATTTAAAACATCCACGTACAGTCAATCGTACGTCGGTGGAGCTGGCCTATGATAACTGCTAAATTTATCATATTTTATACGTATTACCGTAGTCATTGAAGTAACACCAACATCAGCTAGACCTAGTGCTTTGACATGTACAGGTTCCTGTACATTCATGAGGAATAAGGCCACTGTTCGCCTGTTCTTCGTGTCCATGCACTCCCATGGTAAGCCGTAGACAGCTCCTTTTAATCTGTCACTCTGTAAAAAATACCAGAAACTACGGTATTTCAATTAGTACAGTTATAAAGATAAATAGCAAGCACCTTAACCATAAGAATAGAAAAAGCCGGCCGTGCATATCGGACCACGTACAATGAAGGGTTCCGTAGTTGGGATGAATTTCTCCCAAGAACAAACTTAATATTTTAATTGGGAAACATGTTCTCTCATACATTCCAACTGCAAATGTCAGTTTGTACGCACAATATTGAGAAATTTACCATGTTATTTTAAGGCCAAATACTTATTGGTTTTCCTGTAATCTATAGGTATAGAACCGACTATTTTGTATTTTTTATTTTTTTCTTATTTTTCCCCCGACTGATTCGGGAGACGTCGAGGCGAACGGTCGTGCACACTCCGTCACAGTTTGTTTTCTTTTTTTTGCTAAGCGTCTATGTGGCGGGTGCGCCACATGGGCCAGAATATTTTGTCCCTACAAGTTTAATTAGTTATAATTATGTGCTAACTAGTGTATATAATAATAATAATAATATATCTTTATTTCAGTCCATACATTTTTACCAAAAGAAAAGTTAGTAAGGTTGTTAGTAGAACACATAAAAATACAAAAAATACAAATAACAGGGTGTTAGTAATTGGTTAGTACAGAATCGAGATCAGTATATTACATTATATTGCAGTCTATTAAGGACTTTGGAACCCTGAGTCACGCGAACATTCGACATTTATAATAATAGGGCAGAATAAACAAAAATTCTAATTTCTTTTGACAATAATAACATCTAGTTAGCTAATTTATTCCTGACATGTTAAACAAAAATAAACGATTTTAATATTTTTATTATTTATACAAAAAAAAAATGCAAATACGCTAAGCTGCTTTTCAGTTTCATCGTAGGTTAGGGATAATTCCGCCGAGTATTCACATTTTGCTTGCACTCTTTTTGTGTCATGGAGAAAATTTGCAAATGTTTGTTTTTTTTTTTTTTTAAACAGTTGGGCAGAAAATGTTCTACAGGATACAGATTTTAATAGATCGAAATGTCTTCTCCTTGAAATTTCTTTCTCAATCAGGGCAGTGGCTTGACACAGGAATGCTGTCTCATAATTAAGGCTAGTACAACAGTTAGATCCTCACATTCCCTGTACAGCTCAGTGGTAGAAAAATACCCGGGCATAAAGTAAGGCTCTTTGAGAACTATCAGCAAATAAACTATGTGTTTAAAGTTGCGCGTCCACCGGGTCGGAATCAGAGCGTCCGCACTGTACGGTTTTGTTGCTTTGGTACTTCGTGCACTAGATCAGCAAATTTGCGATAGAGATCAGTACTTCTGCCTATGACGTCATCCGTAGTGACCGCGCCTAGTGTTACCAGGTACACGGTTTTGCCCGAAACGATCAACTGCAATATTGTCAACTTTCCCCGAAACGATCAATTGCAATTGTCAATTTTTACGTGATTGATGCGCAAATTGACCATTTACAAAATGTTTACTACAATAGAAATCAATGGCAATTGATCAATTGTCGTGCGTTTGTTACGTTTTAAAGATTAATAGTTGTTTTAAAAGTATGCACATACGGCTACATATCAAGCTATACATTTACAGTATAAGCTAACGTCTCATTGTACGTAAATCCTCTACGATGCGTTAATGCAGATATGTACTATATGTAGACATGTATGGTCGGCAAATGTATGCAGTAAGCTCCAACTAAAAAGTTAAATAAATAGTACTTCAATTCAAGAAATCAAAAGCCTAAGAATGATAGATAATAGAACACTTAAAAATATTCTATACGTAGTACATACAAATCTCTGTAAGATAGCCTTGGTCACTTTACCCTAAAAAAGGGAGAAATCCCTAAAAGCGGAAACACTGGTTGATATTGCCGATGCAAAATCCGAATGCAGTGAACGCACCATGTCGCCGTTTTGTAAATGCCGACGCTCCGTACGGTGCGTTCGCTTCGATTCCGACCCAGGGGACGCGTAACTTTGTTGACAACGCCCCAACGAGCAATACAATAGGTAGGTACAATAGGTAGGGTAGGACACAAGGAATAATAAATAATTTTCATAATATTAGCATTGGCGGAGTTTCTTATTTGTTTGAATGCATATATAAGTTTTCTTAGTCTATATGATAGAGTAATTAAACGATTTTGAAAATTAAGATTTTTGTCAAATATAAGTCCTAATTATTTAATATATTCAACGGCAGATAGGGAGCGACAAGAGCAATTCATAGAAGATTAATTATGGCAGTAGTCACAGGTTAAACGATGTGTTGAATGTGTTTTGTTCACCAGTGTTTTGAATAGAGAATGTGATGTCAGGGTGTTATCATCTGCATACGAAATTATTTTGGAGTTTTCAATATTAAGTAGTGTAAGATCATTAATATAAACTAGGAACAACTTTGGACCTAGGATACTACCCTGTGGCACTCCAGACAAGTAAGCCATCACTTTTATAATTGCTAATTTTCACCCTTTGTGTTCTTCAAGATAAATAATTAGACAGTAATTTAGAGTTGTTTTCTACGGTTACCGAGCTTGTTAACTAAAGCGGGAATAGAAACTGTGTCAAAAGCCTTTGCCAGATCGAGAAATATAGTAAGGCATTTCTTTTTGCTATCTCGTTTGACAATGTGTTCAGTCACTTAATGCATTCATTTAAGAAATCCCGTGTGCTTACAATATATCTAATCCATCTAGCCATTCTTCCGCAATAATCTTAAAGAATTCATCAGTCACTGTAGCAGTGTTGTGCCATGAGGTAGTACTATATAGGAGCACAGGCGTATATTTATGCACTAAAAACCAAAAACTTCGCAAGCAATGCAGCACAGCGTTATGCTGAGTGGAAGCCTTCTTGTCACAGTCATGACGTGCCAGCAGCTGTCGACTTTTTCTCTTTTGTGCTCCTAGTTACAAGTTTTTAGTCTAATTTTTTATTATTTTTCTGTTACTGTATTACTCGAGTTAATTATCTTTTTGAATGCACGTGTTTCTGTGACAAATAAACTTATTTTTTACGTGAAAACGTCATTTCTTTCGGTGCTTTTCGTGCTGGTGTTAAGTTCAATATTTCTGACCGACAAAAACATGTAAGATTTCAACTGCTAATAACTACGAAACTTTTAGCGCTAGAGTGATGGTTGCAAAAGATAGGCCATATTTATAGATAGAGACAGGATATTTAGAGACAGTATATAATTTACCTATAACGTCACACTGCGAGTGCACGCGAAGGTTCCCCGAAGGGTTATGCAGAGGTATACATATGTAAGTAAACCTACATTGTAATAGGGAGCGAGCTTATTGCCATCAATCGGGTACTAATCCAGACATACATAGACAGAATAATCCATACAGGGAAGTTTTATAAAAACGTGACTTATTATTTCGTATGTAGTGTATTACGAAAGAATATTTCCTTACAATACTGCCAATAAGTTCGAAGATGATTGAAAGCTGAATAAGTTGTTGAAACATAATAACTGTAAGTGGTAGATAGCGAATCAGAGCTGCAGCTGTCTGAAATAAAAACAAATAATATCAGTTTAATTACAAGTTTCAAATAAACTATATATATATTTATACAAGATAGAATACTTTTTATTATGTAGACCATACAAATTACATAGGTATTTATAATGTAAAATGTCTTTTATGGATCAGAATGTTGGGCCAAAATCGAGGAAGTTTGAAAGTGGCACCGTTGATTGAAATGTTGTGCGGAAATCGGTTTTCATGGTATGCATGCGGCTGACTTGACCCGCCCAATCCCATTTTAGCTTGGCAGCTTTTTTGCCTACGTCTATTATCCCTATTTTGAAACGCAGGGTGGCGTTTCGTATTCTGTTAGTTCGTCTTACGCCCAGAATGCTGCGCTCCATTATTTTTGGCAAACCCCAAAGCGGAACTTTTGCGACTTGGTGAGCGAACAGGTCTGCGCACCGTAGTTTAGGGTGTGTTGAGAGTGCATATTGCCTTTAATTTATAGTCATGAAACCAATCTTAATAAATGTGCACTTTATTAGGGTTCAGTACCCGAAGGTCAAACAATGTGATGCGAAGGAATGAGAAAAATGTTTGAGGAAAGTTATGAGTTTGAATGTCGACGGCTGAAAGAGTAAGGGGAAGATCAAAGAAACGAAGGACTGTGTGAAAGATGTTAAGGCTACAAAGGGGGTTACTACCGAGATGACAACTAATAAAGAAGTATGGAAAAAAGGGGCATGTTGCGCCCACCCCAAACAGATTGGAATAAGGGTCGGAGAAAGATGATATAATGAAGAAATATGATTTAAAAATTACTAATAAAATTAATATGATATTACTTATTAGTTCGAAAATTCATTACAGTTTTCAAAAAAGCATCTTTTGTTTTAACATTCTTAAAAATTTGGTCCCGTGTGATCATATACGTGACAGAATAGGAAAGAAAGATATTTTTTGTGACTTTTTATATGTAGTTTCCTAAATCATCTCTTATGAATAATGAAGTTATGTAATGAATTTCAAAAATCACAAACTAAAAACAGTGTATTTTTTATTTTATCATGTAAATTAACAACCTACTCGTTTTTGATATTGGGTAAACAGCTACAAACTACTAGGCACTGACCATTTGTGAGCACTCCAGGAGTAGTAAACATCCACTTGCTTGATGGAACGCGTAATAAGCAAACAACATTGGCCCAAACACATCGGATATTTTATCTGTAAAACTAAATTCAAAGAAAAAGGCATGTTAGTTTACGGGACGGAAATAGGGTTCCTTATGGAGTAGTACGATTGTACGTATTTCTGCACCTGTAAACTGTATCAAAAATCAAATCTAAAGTCAAGTCAAACTAGGTTGAGAATCAGCACTTTTCGGTCGTCAAAATTACATAAGACAGTCCACTAGAAACGCCCGCCCTTCTCCACTTCATAGTGCTTCAGCTGTAAAACGGACAATGGAGGGTCTGTTGGCCGTTTCACAGTAAAAAACTACAATCAAAAACTTCTCTAACCAAAAGTTATCATTTCTACGGATAATAAATAATACCAGCGTATTGCTACTTACTGTCCGCGAGTCAAGAGAATGCGTTCTTGAAACCTGTCAGTTTAATACTAATGAATATGTGTTTTTCGAAGATCCTTATTAAAACTAGAAATTGTCCAACTGACAGGTATCAGGAACGCATTCCCTCGACGGCCGGACTATAAGCTTGCTTATTCTGCAGTCTATGTCAACTACCGGGGCATAGAATGACATATTTTTTTTCCATCAGGAATTTCTAAATAGCAGCTCGGAGTCTGGATTTCTGCCCAGTTGATGGTAATAGTATCGCTCGATATTGCATGGGACTTAAACATAACTGGTGTACTATAGGTCCATTTCTGGATCACAGGTGTGATGTTATGTATTTATGTAAAAAATCTCAACTTACTTGACAACCTGTCGATGATATTCAATCAGTTCACTTAATTTAATACTAACACCTTTCAGCTCATTGGGAGAATACATTTCATAAGTTAGAGTTGCATTGCTGTCTTCTAACATGACGCTTGTCTTAGACGAGGGCCTCGGAAAATTGTCGAGATTGTAAAGTAAAATCTTGAAATGACCCCAAAGATGAAACACCATGAGAGATAAAAACAAATCGTGCACGCAGAACCAAGTCGTACACAAGTATGAGATGATCCTGCAATAAAACAAATGACAATATCAAGACTTGCCGCAACGTGTCAGACACAAGTTAAAAGTTAAATTTAAAATTTAATAAACCCCCGACACAAAGAAGAATGGCAGTTCTGGTGTCGCTTAATTTCAGAAGCGTTCACGAATGAAAGTATGTATACGTACAGTCGCGACCAAAAGTCGATAAGCAAACTCACAAAGCAATAGTTTGGCGTTTAGTTTGACTTAAGACCTTCTATTTCCAAGAACATAAACATGCATAATTATTGTCGACAACAACTGATTGTAGTTCATAATTTCAAAGTTATAACATGTGTAAAGATGACCTAGCGGTTAAGCGCGTGCAGATAGATGCGTGAATCAGTGAGCCGTGAGTTCAAATCTCACGCAGTATTTGACTTTTTGTAAGTTTTTACTTAATTGGAAGTAATGGGACAGAAATATAATATTCTTTATCTTGTTCGCTTGGTCACTCATTTCGTAAAGTTAGAAAGGTAGATCATAGAAAACTAAATAGGTATTGACAATTATATATGTGTTATTAGAATATCCTTTCTTTGTTATGTTATTATGAATTGACTAAGTGGGTATACAACAAAAAATCCTATGAACGGTTACAAAAAAACTTCTTTTATCTAGTAGGAATGTAACGTCACAATTCTCTTAAGTTTGTTAATTTTATATATAAGTTAATAAAACGAATAAACATTTTTGTTACCATTCAGCACGACTTTTTTTTTAAACCTTCCAACACCGAAAAGATAAATTAAAAATCACAAAAATAGTTAAATAATAATACAATAACTAATGTTTAACTTCTTATAAAAATAAATAATAAATGAACATAAACATCTAACAAATTTTTGCTTAAAATAGAAATATATTATTATGGTTCCAAAGAAACAAAAAACAATCCAACATTGTGATTAAGATTTAAGATTCGAACTCGGACTTCATTGATCGTGAAACCATTGCTTAGCCCAAACAGCTACCAGCACATGTTATGTTTATGCGAATTTTAGCATGCAATGGTAAGAACCGGTCGCCACTATGACGAGTATTCTAAATTCAACATAAATATAATGTTATTTCGCGTAGTACGACGACATGCGACAATTCATTAGTGTGTGTTATCTGCGGAATGTTGGCTCATACACGCACACGTACTGGTTCGTGCTCGCACAGTTCATAGCAATGTAATCCTTAGCATGCTTATGGACTTTTGAGCGTTTACTGTACATTATATTCATGAAACAGTTACAGGGCTTTTCTTTTTATGCATCAGCTTTTTTTTATTAAGCTGCACAAAGAAAAAAGGAATACACAAATATTTACAGGTAGCTAAATAGTGACAGACCAGATAGCGTGGCTGGTTAAGATACCACCTATCATGCCGCTGGTCGTGGGTTCGATTCCCATCCAGGACAAACATTTATGTGCATGAACATGTCTGTTTGTCTTGAGTCTGGGTGTAATTATCTATATAAGTATGTATTTACAAAAAAAGAGTAGTGTATGTAGTATATAAGTTATCTGGTTTCCATAGTACAAGCTCTGCTTAGTTTGGAATCAGATGATCGTGTGTAAAATAATGTTCCAGGATAATATTGTCCCCGGATAATAATATTTTATTAAATCTGACTATCAAAACGCAATTATTTGCAATATCTAAACGCAGAACCTGGGACGGTAGCTTCATAGTTACCATACTAACCGGAATATGGTATTTCTATTTCTTTACATATGCTTATTAGCAGGATATTTGTGATAGTGTTTACATAGTTTAAACTATTAAGAGACTTTTATAAGTTATTTTTCTAGAGGAGTATTAAAAGACAAGTTTTAAATATTACTGTGATAACTCAGTTCTGCCCCATCAAATCTAAAACATTTAGGAGAAGCAGATTCCGGCCTCTTGAAACACAAGAGCAACATATTTGCAACATGTTTTTATGTTAATAAATAAGTATTACGTAGATTGTTGTTAATGACAGATTGAATACACAATTTATAAGTTTTTTTTAAGCATATAACTTTCTTGGCAACATTAAAATCTATTGATGTTCTCCTTCAAATCAGAAATGTCAAAATGGGGAAGAAAACTGTCAAATTATTTCCGCGTAGATAACGCTAAGTGTTGGTTACAAACGAACTTTCAAACTCCAAAGAAATTAAACAATATTTTATGTTTTGTGTCCTATATCAATACTAGCTGTTGCCAGCGACTTGTCTGCGACCCAGATGAATTGTTTTTGTCAAGGTCATGGCCTTTGTCCTTCTCCAGGTCATGATTTACCCATGTGCCTAATTTCATCCAAATCCGTTCAGCCGTTTCAGCGTGAATGCGTAATTAACAAACAAATAAACACACTTTTGTATTTATAATAATTAGTTAGGATAGAGGAGTTCATGTTGCATGAACATATTATAAATATTATACTATATCTGTTGTAATTTGAGAGCGAAATAAATTATTCTTACATATCCCGGGACCCTGGGGTCCCGGACCTTTAAGGCATACCAGGGCCCGAGCCAACTCGCAGAGGCCCCTTAGATAATTTTAAATGATGGCACCAACCGACGATTATACCTATATGCACTATGCAAGTGCACCCAAGGACAACCCCCGGTTGGTGCAGGACTATTGTTGTACGTGGAAACAAAACATATTGGGCTATGGGTTTGGGTGGCTAAAGTGGATTGGGTAACTTGAACTATGAACTAACTAACTAGCCTGACCAATGTTATATATTATACACAGATAAAATGGCAGGGGGTGACTTGCACACTCAATAATGGGCCTCCGGAACCGGTCGCAAGCACATAGTGACGTAGCCGCAAGGGAGCAACACTTCCTGAGGTGCTTGAGGAGTGGAGAGGTATTATTATTATTATAACAGACAACGCGCGCGCGCACTATTGAGCGGTCGCCGATTTTTGCACTAAAAATGTCGGTTGACTGTGTAAATACGGTCAAGTGTACGAGTTGTAATATTGTTATCTCGGAGGTTCTTGCCTTCATACTGTTAGGGTTTGTGAATTTTGATTTTGTTAGTCGATTATTTTAATTGATATTCGTATTATTAGACCTTTCATTTTAATATTTTATGTTGGCAACTTTACTCCATTATCATATTCGTGGTCGCTCTTTGATTGGTAGTCGCAAAATGGCGGAAACCAATCAGAGCTCGCTTCTTCCCGCTCAAAAATGGGGGGGTTAACGTGGGTCAACGGAACACTTGGCCGGTTGCGGAGCTCTCTGGGGATTTGGACTCGACGCGATAGGTTGTTATCGAACTAATAAGTACCTAGTGTTAAGTATTGGTTTTTGTATGTATGTACAAGTGAAAATATAAAACAGTTACGTATCATCATAATTGTATCTTTATTCGACTACGTCCCGTTCCTGTTGGTGCTTCTGACATTTCAGAAGTGGGATAGCAACGTAAGTACACGCCCATTAATTTGCCAATATATCTTTATTTCTTTGTCAATAGCCACTGCTTGGTAACAAGACTTTATTTGTATAGTTGTAAATAGATCTTAAAGTCAGTCTGTTTAACAACCACATTGCAGAGATAAAGAATTCAAAGGTTTTTATAAGTATTATACATGATTGTGTACCTACCCACACTAACTTTGCGTTGTACCGATCTGTTACCGAGCAAAGGCGTTGATATTCTATGATTGACCACGTTGTGTTACACTGTTTTCTTGCATTAATCTCAGTTTAAGAAGTGTGAATCGTTTTTACGATATACCCTCGAATATTTTGATAAGATTACTTACTAGTTAAATAACATCGTAGTTTTATGGACATTAATGTTTTGATATTTATCACAAATATTTGAATTATAGATCTAAATTCACTAAGATATTCCAGATTTTTAAATATTTTGTTATCCTCTGGAAACGTGGGTGATTTAAGGCAAACTTTATTAAATTTATGATTTGCGCATAGAATGTTCAGACATATTACAAAAGGAAGCAACATGTTACCGTTCCATTTTCGAAATAGGGAAACTACTTAATGGAATGCAGTCATAATTTAATAATAGTTGGGTGTTATGTCAATTGCCAGCTTTGAATTGCATACGCATATAGAGTACATAGTTTCACTGTAGAAATAAATACACTGCAAGAATTTCCTTACGGCAAGAATTTCACAACATACTCGTAGATAATTAAAAAAAAAAAAAAAATCCTTCAACTCGCTTACATCAAAATCTAAGGTTGTTTTTGTTTTCTTCCTTTTGAGCTCTTGCGTCATGGATGGGACATCTAGACGACCAAGCATGGAATCCAGTCATCGACGACTTGAGTCGCCCTACGCGGTGGAGCATCGGAGTAG
Organism: Dicycla oo; assembly: GCA_948252095.1. Classification (NCBI taxonomy): domain Eukaryota; kingdom Metazoa; phylum Arthropoda; class Insecta; order Lepidoptera; family Noctuidae; genus Dicycla; species Dicycla oo. The sequence goes on from OX411716.1 coordinate 23,672,751, forward strand.
GAGCCGGGTGAGAGACCACAGTCATAGTCGGTTGCGAACTCGCAGCTCATGTCGCAACCGGGATCAAGAACTGGGTTTGAGCCATGAACGAGTCAAGCTTCTAGAGAGGCAGCTACTACAAGAACGGGAGCGTCTTCTACATGCCCAGTCCCGCAACCGGAGTCGCAGCCAACGCAGCGCGCGGCGCACATCGTCGCGGCACGCCACCCAGCGTAGCAACCGCAGTCGCAGCCATCGCAGTGGGACACTCGACCATCAACGGCGACGAGCGGAAGCCAATCGGCACGACGGTGACGGCCCACATGCTGAGCATCGTAACGTCGCGGGACACTTTGAAAGGTCACGTAGCCCATCTGTATCAAAAAAATATATTGTTGATGTTTTCAAATGTTTGAAAGATAGTTTGGCATCTCAACCCGCCCGAGACACACGGTCTTTTCAAAAAATTGATCACATGAACATACTGCCTAATTTTGATCCATCTACAAAAAACCAACGAATTGATGTATGGCTCAAGAAAGTCAATGAGTGTGCTAGTGTGTACGGTTGGGATGAGAAAACTATCGTTCACTTTGCTATGCAGAAACTTCAAGGTCTCGCCAAAACATGGTATGAAGGATTACACTCTGTTTTGTTTAACTGGCAAGAATGGCAAGAGAAATTAATAAACGCCTTCCCTTGCGAACAAAATTACGGTCAGTCCTTGGAGGAAATGCTTAAAAGAAGGAGTAGGTATAATGAACCTATCGAGGTTTATTTTTATGAAAAACTGGCTTTACTTAACCAATGTGACATAGTTGAGAAACGTGCGGTAGATTGTATCATTCATGGGATCAGTGATAGGACCCTCAAGTCAGGTGCTCTAGCTTTACGGGCCTCCCACCCCGATCACCTCTTGCAATTTTTAATGAGCAGCAGAGACTCTTACCAGCATTTCGATCGAAACCGTAATAGGAATAAAACCGATCACTCAAGTACCTCTAATGGTCAGCCCAGTCAAAGGTCGGGCGCTAAATCGGGGTCATTCCTTGGATGTTACAATTGTAAAGAAAGGGGTCACAGCTTCTTATATTGTCCTAAACCGATTATAAAATGCACAAAATGCAACAAATTAGGTCATACAACTGATAACTGTAACACGCAGATACAAAATTACGTAAAACCCAGTGGTAATATTCCAAAAGCCATGTGTATTGATGTAGCCAGTCAAGGACGCAATTCGCACCCGAATTCGAAATTTATAAAGGATGTAAAAATTAACGGTACGTTACAGCAAGCCTTTGTAGATTTTGGAAGCGAAGTCACGCTTATAAAGGAGTCTGTAGTTAATGAATTAGGCTTGCCTCATGATCACATACCATCATTATTGAAAGGGTTTGGAAACGGTATAGTAGAGTCACTAGGTGGGTTGTTACTTAATTTAGGGGTAGACGGCGTCAATGCTCAGGTTCCGTGCAAGGTTGTGTGTGATAATTTGTTGGATAAATCCGTGCTTATAGGGCAGTCCTTTACCGAACAACCTCACATCATAGTTTATAAGGATGCAACTAGGCTTCAATTTATCGATATTGGCAATGAAATGCCACATCTAGATCCGGATCTAACAGAGTCTTCTCTTAAGATTAGGGCAACAGGATTGGTAGAGCTCTACGGTGCAGCATCAGTGAAGGCATGGATTGAACCCTCCACATGTGGCAGCATTCTCTTGAAAAATGTTGTTGCTGGGAAACCAAATAAACAGTACTTTGTTTGTGGGGGTCTCTATCGCTCTGAAAATAGTCGTGTCTATATAACCGTGTTCCCATGTTCGAGTTCCTGCTGGATCACAAATAATTTAGTTTTGTGTCGTGCAAGGCGAGTAGAGATTGTCAGTAGGGTAGTTGTTGAACCACCAGAAATCCCTATGGCAATTGAGGGCGACTTCGACGAGAATCTTATTCGTGTCAGTGATAAGGTGCCAGAAGACGTGAAACAAAGGTTATTCGAGTTGCTTAGAAAATATCATCGTTGCTTCGCATCCTCTCTTAGGGACCTAGGTTGTACCAACGCGACCGAAATGAATATAGAGTTAAACAGTGAACGCCCTGTCGTCTATCGCCCATACAGGTTGTCGCATCATGAACGTGAGAAGGTACGAGAAATGGTGAAGGAGATGCTGGACGCAGGGATAGTACGGGAGTCGATCTCAGGGTACGCTAGTCCAATTCTACTCGTACGCAAAAAGGATGGGTCGTTTCGAATGTGTATCGATTACCGTATGCTTAATTCTATCACGGTGAAAGAGCGCTATCCTATGCCCATTATCGAAGACGAGATAGCACGTCTTACTGGCCAGGCTTGTTTTATTTCGCTTGATCTTACATCGGGTTATTACCAGGTGCCGATTTCAGAACAGAGCAGACACCTCACCTCGTTTGTCACGCCAGACGGACAATACGAATTTAATCGCATGCCGTTTGGTTTGGCTAACGCACCGGCCGTTTTCCAACGCATGATGAATTCGATACTAGGGTCAGCTCGGTTCAACAAGGCAACGGCTTATTTAGATGACGTCCTTATTTTCGGTAAGGACTTTAGTGAATGTCTGGTACGGCTTGAGGAGGTATTGCAAGTTTTAGAGAAAGCAAATCTCACTTTGAATCTTTCCAAATGCGACTTCTTACGAGACAAAATCGATTATCTAGGTTACGAAATCAGTGCAGCTGGGGTTAGGCCAGGTGATAAAAAAATCATTAGTGTCATGAATTTTCCACGACCTGAGAATGTCCACAATGTACGCCAGTTTCTTGGTCTGGCTAGCTATTTCCGTAAATTCATCCAAGATTTTGCCCGAATTGCCTTGCCTCTCAGTAAGTTGCTAAAAAAGGACATTTCATGGACATGGGGTGATAGTCAAGAGGAGGCTTTTGAAGTCTTGAAATCTAAGTTAGTTGATAGGCCCATTCTTGCAATATATGATCCAGGAGCAGAGACAGAGCTTCACACCGATGCAAGCAAATTAGGTGTTGGAGGTATATTATTGCAGCGCTCCGAAGGAAATGGTGCCTTCCGGCCAGTAGCTTACTACAGTCGCCAAACCTCTCCCGAGGAGAAAAATTTCCATTCGTACGAACTTGAAACTCTAGCAGTAGTCTGTTCTTTGCGAAAGTTTAGGGTCTATCTGCTAGGGAAATCATTTAGGGTCATTACAGATTGTAGTGCTCTACGATCTACGTTCTCCAAACGAGATCTAATCCCGAGGATAGCACGCTGGTGGCTCTTGCTACAAGAGTTTCAATGTTCTGTTGAGTATAGAGCAGGCGTAAAGATGGCCCATGTAGATGCGCTGTCCCGCAATCCAATCGAGAGCTCGAGAGAAAATCCCATCGACCAATTTTCAGTTATGTCGCTCAGTAGTGAGGATTGGTTACATACGCTTCAGCTTGGAGACGCTGAACTCTGTAGGATTAAAAACATTTTAAATGATTGTCTTAATGAGAAGGAACTTCGATACATAAAAGATAATTTTGTGGTCAAGGATAACAAATTGTTTCGTTGTATAGGTAATGATAAAAATAATGTTCGTTGGGTGGTGCCAAAAGGTGCGAGGTGGCAAGTATGCCGTTTGAACCATGACGATATTGGCCATTTTGGGGTGGAAAAGACTCTCAAAAGGATAAAGAAACACTATTGGTTTAGTAAAATGTCCAAGTTTGTCAAAAAATATGTTAATTCATGCATTGAATGTGCATATGCAAAGAACAAGACTAAAACACACGAGGGTCTGCTCCATCCTATCACCAAAATAGAAGTACCATTTCATACGGTGCATGTTGATCACCTCGGACCTTTTGTCAAGTCAAAGAGAGGCTATACTTACTAACTTGTAGTTGTAGAAGCCTTCACCAAAGTCTGTTTTATGAAACCCGTTAGAAATACTAATAGTTTGAATGCAATTAGAGTTCTTGAAGATATATTTTTTACATTTAGGGTCCCTGATCGCCTTGTAAGCGATCGTGGTACCTGCTTTACATCTCATGCTTTTAATCGATTCTGCCTAGACAAGGGAATTAAGCATATTCTCAATGCAGTGGCCAGTCCTAGGTCAAATGGCCAGGTTGAACGTTACAACCGGACAATTCTCGACTTTGAAAGCGATGACTGTTAAATACGGTGAAAAGGACTGGGATAGTCATTTAGGGAAAATTCAGTGGGGTCTAAACAATACTTTTCAGAAAACCACTGGTAGGACGCCGTCAGAGGTTCTATTTGGAACTAGTATGAGTAGCGAAATAAATCCCATTCTTAACGAAGTTACCAAAGACTCACGCGAAACCTGCGAAACTACCGCTATTCGAGAGGAGGTCAAGAGAAGGATTGATAACGAGCAGGTTAAACAAAAGCAGGTTTATGATAGGAATAGGGTGCCAGCCCGAATCTATGTCGAAGGTGAACTCGTCAAAATAACCAAGACTTGTTTCAATAATGACGGTCAAAGTAAAAAGCTCATGCCCTCGTTTATAGGGCCCTATCGTGTTACCAGAGTCTTAGGTAGGGACAGATATAAGGTAGCCCCGGTCCCGGGTTTGGCCAGCATGCAAAACAAACGGCCAACAACCGTGGCAGCAGACCGTATGATGCCATGGATACATATTGCGGCCCTAGAGGTGAATAATTCGGACACCAGTGACACTGACGACGAGGATCATACTGAACCATAATTTGACCATTTAATGTAATTTTCCCAAGTTCTATAACGTATCCCACTATGTTTTAGAGACACTTAACTACAGATGCGTGTCGTTCATTGTTTCAGATCAGGCACGAGAATCGATCGGATCGTGACTTGATTCATCAAATGTCCTACTGGCTGCCACAAGTAAATCGATCGTCTTGTAGGCATCAGTTAGGCCCTCGAAAAATCGATCGTTCGGATCAAGCACGAGAATCGATCGGATCGTGACTTGATTCAATAAATGTCCTACTGGCTGCCACAAGTAAATCGATCGTCTTGTTGGCATCAGTTAGGCCCCGAAAAATCGATCGTTCGGGTTAGTAGTTCGATGATGGGTAAACCGATTAATCGATCGTTCGGACCCCAAAGCAAAGTTTAGTTGTAAGTGACAGAGAACATAAATTGAGCGTTGTTTTCTTCGTCTTTTTCTTTCTAAGAGAAATGTAATAATATAAATTATACAAGATATTACTGATCCAATGAATGTAATTCAATAACTAGACGTAGAAATTGTTACATAAATCTATTGAGTTGATTTGTACTTTACGTTCCTTGACTTAATTACTTTACTTGTGAATCAATCTTGTGTGTAGTTGAGTTTAATACTGACATCAGATATTTACCTTAACCTAATGAACTGTTAGCTATTGCATTTATACATGCCTTATTGAACTTGTTATTGAATTTAAATTAAATGTATTATTCAGCTTTGTAAATTCGTATGAAAATTATTAATTTGTAAAGTCGTATTACACACTTAGCCACAATATCTGGGGAAATGATTAACGAGTCATACTTTGATCTGTCTTAGGAAAGCAGGTTACCTGCTATTGTGACGTGATACTCAAATAATAAAAATGTAAAAGCTGAGCAACCTTCCAGCGTTCCGATTGTTAGGGTTCCACCTGGTGTCGTGTGCGGGGACGCACACGTTGTCAGGACGGTCGATTGTTAGGGTTTGTGAATTTTGATTTTGTTAGTCGATTATTTTAATTGATATTCGTATTATTAGACCTTTCATTTTAATATTTTATGTTGGCAACTTTACTCCATTATCATATTCGTGGTCGCTCTTTGATTGGTAGTCGCAAAATGGCGGAAACCAATCAGAGCTCGCTTCTTCCCGCTCAAAAATGGGGGGGTTAACGTGGGTCAACGGAACACTTGGCCGGTTGCGGAGCTCTCTGGGGATTTGGACTCGACGCGATAGGTTGTTATCGAACTAATAAGTACCTAGTGTTAAGTATTGGTTTTTGTATGTATGTACAAGTGAAAATATAAAACAGTTACGTATCATCATAATTGTATCTTTATTCGACTACGTCCCGTTCCTGTTGGTGCTTCTGACAATACGAAATAGGCATGATGTAGTGGACAACGAAAGTTTAATAAAAATATGTACATCGGTTTTTTCCGAGGAAGATATTGATGAAGCAAAGAAGTTATTGTTTGTTTCTACGAAGACAACTCAAAAACTCGTGTCGAAGCGTAAAAACAAAAAGCAGAAAGACCTGGAGGACATGATCCCTGTATTTAAAACAATGGATCCCGAACAAATCCCTGTTTTTGTAGCATATGACATTCACAAATTACCGCCAGTGTGTTTTGATCACGTAGGCGTGACGAAATTGTTGAAGGATTTAGTGGTTCTACGATCAGATGTTAACGCAATCAAAAGTGATTATGTGAGTAAAGATCAGCTGGAGAAGATGAATTCGAATACAAGCAATTCGACTTCGGTGCCATTACCGAGTTTGAACGTGAATACCAAAACAGGAGGGTATATTGAAAACTCAGAAATAACGAATATATCTCATAATACAACCTGTGCACCGTCACGGAGTCAACCGAGCCCCAGTTGTATGAGTCATGAACGTTCGAGTGCTGTGCCAGTTGCTAGCACCGCAAGTGAGAATCATATTATACCTGTCCTGTCCGCCACACAGCGCCCGACCGGTTTTATGATTGCAGAGAAACAGCTGACAATGGCAGAGGTTGTAAGCAACAGTTTGTGTAAAGAAAATAAAAGTGAAGATGGTTGGACATTGGTGCAGAAATCAAAATCGAGAAATCGTTTCACTATGTAGCATATCAATGTACTATATCAGTCAGAAGTCGACTAGCAATCTCACAAAACTATAGCATAGCAATATTAGTTGTACTTATGACCTTCTTCTATAAGAACGTTTGACAATACTACACATTGGCAACTTGTTGCCCGCATATGATTGCTATTACAAATTTGAATAAGTTTCGTAAGCGTTACTGTGGCCAAAGTGGTTAGCACTGTGCCTCGCATGGCGAGCGTTCGGGTTCGAGTCTCACATCAAACATAAAAAATATTTTTTAAGTATTACATGTGAAATAAGAATGCCGAGTTGCTAACAAATATGTTAAATAGTCCACAACTAAACGAAGATTCTTTCGTTTTACAATTATTTTCAATCTTAGCGTCGTTATTTAAATATGAGGGTAGATTGAAACAAAGTTCACTTTGTTTCAAATCTACCTTCATATTTTAACTACTTTACTAGTTCACATAAATTATTCCACTATTCGCTGTTGTTGGTTGGTGAACATAGTTACGAGCGTTTGTGTTATCTTGTTGTTGCTATTTTAGTATTCTTCTGAATTCAATATACAGGCTAATATTAGTATTGAAGCCAAGGCAAATATTGTGGCCCTATATTTGAATGGCCTTAATATATCTCAAATATCGAATGAAACCGGCTTATGCGTAAGTTTCTTTTTTTTTTTAATTTTATGTGATGATACCTACAAAATATAATGGTAGATTAATCGCTTGTTGCAAGTGTGTAATATAGATTTTTTTTAGAGAGAGACTGTTAGGCGTTAGATGAAGAGATTTGAGGAAGAAGGTAGCCTGAAGAGTCGTGAGAGGAGCGGAAGACCACCTCTTATTAGCCAGCCTCAGCGACGTTATATGGTAGCTAATTATGAGACGAATGGTTTCATCCCAACAAGGCGTTTTGCCGATGAGTTCGGCACATCAGTACGCACCGTTCGCCGCATACTCCATGCCGAAGGTCTTCATCACCGAACGCCAGCTAAAAAACCGTTTTTAACGCAACGGCATAAAGAGGAGAGGTTAAGTTTTGCCCGGGAATATTTGGACTTTGATTGGGAGACGACAATATTCACCGACGGAAAATCTTTTAAATCGAGCCAAAAAGGAAGGCTGCATTTGTGGCGTAAAAATAACACGCGTTGGTCTGAAGGAAATGTCAGACCAAATACGGAGTCAGGCAGAATCAGTGTGAATATGTGGGGGTGGATAAGTGCTCAGGGGCCCGGTGAATTAAGTTTTATATCGACGCGAGCCAACAGTGTCAACTATGTGGAAGTGTTGAACGATGTAATGTTGCCTACGGTGCGTAATATCTACCCGCAGAAGACTTAAACGAGATAAGTTTAGTGCAAGACAATTGTCCTATCCACCGTGCTAGCATTGTTCGCGAATGGTTTAGCAATCATCCGGAAATTAAAGTTATTCCTTAGGCAGCTCGGTCCCCTGACTTAAACCCCATAGAAAATATATGGGGTTTAATGGTGCAAAGATGGGAAGCTCGAGACGACAGATGCCCTGAGCTACTCAAATCCCATTGCATGCAGTTATGGGATAGTTTGCGCGGCACAAATATCTGTGCAAATATTGTAGCGTCTATGCGTCGACGTCTCATTAGCTGTATCGAGGCTAACGGAGGTCACACGAAATATTAAAAATCCTAAACAGGTAGGGTAATTTTGAGTCAGGGGACATAGTGGCCGTAACTTTAACAAATTAGTATTTATATTATTGTAATATTGAGGTTAAGTTTCAATCCTCTTTTCATTGAGAAAATGAATAATTAAGCTATAACCTCTTAAATGATATCAGAATTTTCATAATATCTATAAGTAACCTAAAATGTGTTTTTTAACATTTAATACTATAATAATAACATAAGTAAGTGTAAAGGATTTCTTTTATATAAAAAATATTACAATGTTACCATGTCAAAATTTGTTTCATTTATTATCATATTATAATAATAAATTAACTTTATAATATATTTATTGTAATATCTATTTGCTCAAAGTAATTTACAAAAATAATTATATAACATATAAAAAAACTGGCCCAACTCGGATTCGAACTCACGTCTATCCCGATCACATTAACGAGTGCAGCCTCGTTACCGATCTAGCTAATGTTAACTTCTATTCACTTGTCGAAATTACTATGAAAAAAATAATCTGACGGCGATAAAAAACAAGTAACTGATATTGTCATCCTTGTCTAGCATTGACCACATCTACAACTACTCGTAGCGATTCTATACGACATGTTAATGTGTTAGCGTTGGAACATCACTCACGCCGCAGTCCGTATAGCGCAGACGATAATGGTCATTTCGGTGTAAGTGGACTTCTAGACGTTGACTGTACACTAAATTATTCAAATAAAGCTAGATATTAATTATCTGTAGGATTTTTATATTTAATCTGTAAGATTACTACTTTCACCTCCCTATAGTACTTGCTAGAAACTGAGAGGCTATAATAAGACTGGACGGGGGGACTCACTCCTTTTCCGCCATAAACACTGAAACCTGTATAGCTCCCCGAAATTGGGTAAGTACTCATAGTGTCCTTAGGAGAATCTGTATATTACTGTAACTGTGTTTTATCTTGTGTTCATTCTAAATAATGATTTTGTAAACCACTGTGATGTTGATTTTCCTCTCCAATGACCCATTTCCTTGTCTTGGGGCTACGGACTCGTCTGGTTAAGAAACTACGCACATCACAGAGGCTTACCGGATCTTCCTCTGAGCTCACGGACGCACCCTTGCGTGTTTCCAGGGTTCACAGCTTCGGATACTTCGCTACTACGGATAGAATCACCGCTTCGGGTTCCGTCACCGCTCCGGCTAGACCACCTTTGGCTAGACTACCGGCCATAACCTCTACGGCAGCCTACGCGCCAGAAGTGGCCGTCTACCCGGCACCTTACGCGCTAGACGCGGCTCTATACCCGGCAACTACGCACCAGTCACGGCCCTCTAACCGGCGACTAAGGCCGAACACGCCGAGCCACCGCAGCGCCAGCCAGACGGTCCACCCAGGGCAGTACCCTTCCACTTTTTATAACACCACAGCAAACAACCCTACAACTAGAATCTACGACCCTCTTCTGTAACTTGTGGCTTAACCTAAAATTAAACTCTGTTTTAAGTGACACTTGAGTCTCATTCTCTACACAGAAAACCCCTATGCCACAACTAGTTTAACGGGGAAGGCTGTGTCAAATGTACCAATGAAGTTTCGTGCTGCAGATATGAAAGTACCATTATTTATATCGTATGTAAATAAAGAAACTACAGAGGAGGATATATAAATAAATACCCCAATGTCCTTTCTTTGGTATTGTTCGTCGAATCGTTGAGCTCCTTAAGTTCTGAGTTGAGCTGCGCGATTACTGACAAATGCGTGCACTGACTGGACAGGTCCTCTCAATCTGTGTGGTTCTTTCCTCAAAAGACCATTTCAGACACCAATCTACATGGTCTTCACATGAAGTGACCAAGGTTATGTCTCGACTTTATAAGAGACTGTGACCTCTGAGTTTGTTTCGGCCTTTCTTCTCAGAGTAGTCAGATAGGAAACGCCGACCTCATCTACTTTAAAATAAATAACATGATTGACTTGTAAAAGTGTTTGTACAAACCTACTTACAGAAATAAAAATCATTTATCATTTTTCATTTATGTGACTACATACAAAGTAAAGTTAATGAAGTAGTGACTTTGGAAAAAAATAATATGAAGACTGATAAACAATATAATGCTTTCAAGTTGTTTGTTCCTAAACACAAAATAAAAATGTTTCTATTACGGTATTAAGGGTATTATTAGGGTATTATTATTAGGGTAGGGTAAGCGCTAGCGAGCGAACGTACTATCGCGTCGGTGATTCATCGCAGAAAGATGACGTATAATAATATTGTAAAATGCAATCAGTGCCATTTAGTAGTTAGTGAGTTATTAGCCTTTATTCAAAATAAAGTAGACATTATGAACGAAGAAAGTTTGGTGAATCTGTGTGTGTCGAGCTTTTCTTCGGAGGAGATTGAAAGAGCAAAGAGCTTGCTATTCGAATCAGTGCCTACTTCAAAGAAAAAGATGAATAGAAGGAAGGATGGACGAGCGAAGAGAGATTTATTTGACGTTGTCAGCCTTTTTAAAGAGACAGATCCGGATTTAATTCCAGTTTTTGTTGCAAGGGACCTACAGAAGTCACCTCCTGTTCATTTTGACCATGTTGATCCGACAAAACTCTTGAAGGATATGTTGGTCATCCAAAATGAATTAAGAACGATTAAGGAGTCGTATGTTACTGAAGAAAAGTTTAAAGAAGTCAAAAATGAACTTGCTAATTTGAAAAACGCATCATTGTTGAACAACAATTTTGACTGTTATGTTAGTAAAACGAGAGGTGGAGGTAATAATATATCAGATAGTTATTTTTTGGATAGCGGACCGACCGGCCTACCCCCCGTTTTGGACGCGGAATTAAATACAATGCAAAGTCAAGCTGAGCGAAGTGAGTCAGTGCCGAGAGCTCATTGTGTCACTGCAGTACGAGTAGCGGTATCGGGATCCCCTGCGCCCACGCCGACGCGCCCCCTTGCGACGCCCAGTCCGCACGTTCCAGCGCAAGTGTAGGAGTGCGCGCGTACCGTGACTTCGAACATGAATGTGGCGATGCCGCCGCTGTCTTCGCCTGAGTCATCAGCGCCAATGTATAGGTTGGATTGTTGTACGAGTGAGAATACGTGTTTACATAATTCTTTTGCGCAAGTGATAAATACAGAAAAGCAATGGAAGGCTGAGAAACCGAATGAGCAGTGGGTTTTAGTACAACGAAAGAGATAACAAGATCGTTTTAATACACTGGAAGGCAAAGAACGAAATACTGGTAGAGAAAAGTTCAAAGCAGCTGATATACATGTACCTTTGTTCATCAATAATGTTGACAGAAGCACATCAGAGACGGACATTGTTGACTACATATTAGAAAAAACCCGAGTTCATGTCACTCTGCAGAAGATAAATGGGAAGGTGCAGAGGAAGTACAGTTCGTATAAAATGCAGGTGCCTAGTGCGAAGCTCTCACTGTTTCTAAATGAAACTTTATGGCCTGAAGGCATAACTGTTAGAAAGTTTATTGAATTTAAATATAAGAATAATGGATCACAATACAGACAAGAGAATAAACAGAACTAAGTTCGTGAGTTTTAACTGCTATTCTGTTAAGAACTCAATTGAATACGTCAGGACATTGTGTCATACGGCGGACTTTTTAGCGTTACAAGAGACATGGCTACTGCCGGACGACATTCCATACCTAGGAGAAATTGATCAAGATTTTGCTTACACCGGGAAATCTTCAGTAGACACTTCTTCGGGCATGTTGAAGGGCAGGCCATTTGGCGGAGTGGCACTTCTATGGCGTAAAAGTATGTTTCAATCGGTTTCGGTCGTCGACTGTGTGAGTGAGCGTGTTGTGGCCGTTAAGGTAGTGTTTAGTGATCGTGAGTTACTGGTAATGTCGGTATATATGCCAACGGATAGTCTTGACAATTTTGAAACTTTTGTGAGTTGCCTCGGCGAGATTAGTGCTATTATAGAGACTAGTGGTACGGACTCAGTGTATATACTGGGGGATTTCAATGCTAATCCAGGCGCCTTATTTGGCAATGAGCTTTTGAAATTCTGTGCGGAGCAACAGTGGACGTATGCAGACATAGAATGCTTGGGACTGATCTCAGGTACATATACATTCCTTAGTAATGCTTACGGGACTACGTCATGGTTGGACCATGTCATCATTACAGAAGTCGCAAAAGAAACTGTTCTGGGCACAAGTGTACGGTATGAGATGTCATGTTCCGATCATTTCGCTGTCGAACTGTTATGTGAACTTAATATTTTGGTACCAAAAGTACAGGTGAGAGGCTCATTGCCGGATAAGGCTATATGGGGTGAAAGAGATAAAGAGCAGCTGAATAAATATTTGTACATTTGCTCAACTAAGCTGCGTGATATCAACTTTCCTTGTGAATTACATAACTGCGCAGATGTAATGTGTAATAATATAGATCACAGACAAATAATAGATAAATTGTATCATAATGTAGTGAATGTGCTTAGGGACGCTGCGGTGGCGTGCTCTAAAAGTAAAACAATTAAAAATAAAAAGAAAAGGTATGTGACAGGCTGGAACAAGTACTGCAAGAAGGCGTATGAGGAGGCTAGGCTTCGGTTTCATTAGTGGGTCGCCCAGGGCAAGAATACGTCCGGTCAGACTTATGATCAAATGCGAAATTCTCGAAGTTGGTTTAAACAACAGCTCAAGTGGTGTAGGGACAATAAAAATCAGATAAAGATGGACAATCTTGCATCACAGCATGCCACAAAAAACTTTAGTAAGTTTTGGAAGGAGACCAACAAATTGAATCCGAGGCAGAGTATTCCAGTTAGTGTAGAGGGGGTTAGTGACACCGACCAAATTGCCCACTTATTCAGGGAGCATTTTAGGGTACTTTCTCCACTGGTACCCGCGACAACCACTACAGAGGCGGGAGGTACTAGTCTGGCGAAACCGCTTGTTCGGGTCACTGCGAAACAAGTTGCCAAGGTGATCAGAGACACGAAGCGAGGAAATTCCCCGGGCCATGACTCGCTCGGCATAGAACACTTGCAGCATGCGGGTGTTCATCTGCCGAGGGTGCTCGCTATGTTGTTTACATTCTGTGTAAGGCATTCATACCTTCCGGAGGCAATGATGAGGGCTATAGTTGTCCCCATAATAAAGAGCAACACAGGAGACGCCTCTAAATTAAGTAACTACAGGCCTATATCACTCGCGACAGCCATTGCTAAAGTATTGGACGGTGTTATTGATATTCAGTTAAGACAACACCTACAGTTTCATGATGCACAGTTTGGCTTTCGCCCTGGTTTGTCAACAGAAATGGCTATACTGAGTCTCAAGCATACCGTCCGATACTACACTGACAGAAGCACGCCTGTCTATGCCTGCTTCTTAGATCTATCTAAAGCATTTGATCTTGTGGCATACGACAGGTTGTGGGATATTTGTCGGATGATACGGATCTACCTACTGAGTACATAAGTCTCCTAAAGTATTGGTATGGCAACCAGAGCAATTTTGTGCGGTGGTCGGGGTCACTTTCGGTTGAGTACAGGTTGGAATGTGGTGTAAGGCAAGGTGGGCTAACATCGCCGACTCTCTTCAACTTGTATATCCTCCTTAGACCCCCGGTATCACCTATGATACCTCAGTAAAATATTTTTTTTGCGCCATCTATGGGATTCTGTAAGAACATTTACCATTTTTAGTTATCTCCTTGAGTGTGCGCTTCCGCTAAATGGCATTACTTTGCCGTGCAAATACATTATTTAGTGTAATGTCACTTTTGAAGTAAACATTTTTTGTTAATCACAACATGGCGACGTCACGTGCAGGTAATTATTGTTTTTATGTAGTAATTTCGAAGTTTTTTGTTTGTTTCGATTTGCATTTAATGTCATCTTTAAATTTCAGTAATAAAACCCTAGAAATTTAATGAATTTCTCGGTTATTTTTTGCGGTTTTTGAACAATATCGTAGGTGATACTTTGGGCGCTCGTGACCTAAGAGTTTGCTTTTTTTAACAGACTTGGGAGAGTCTGCAATTGAAGATTTATTATTGAATTTGGACGTGTCTGAATACGAGGAAGAAGATGAAGAAGATTCAGAAAACCTGGAAGTAGAGCAGGATGGTATTGTTGGAGAATTGGTACCTCGTGACGCAGCTGAAGAGGATTGGGATTCCTCCGATGATGAGCCTCTTGTAGAAGTTGCTCGTTCTTCCAATCGTTTGTCTACCAATCGTCCTCTGAGATGGGATCGTACAAAAGATTTTAATAACTCGAGCATGGATGAAGAGCTCCCTCTGGAATGTGAGTCCGAGCTCCGAGCTCCCCAAGATTACTTTTACAGGTATATAACTCTCACATGGGAGGAATCGACCTTTTGGACAGAGTGATCGGAAAATACGTCATGCGTGGAAGAACTTGCAAGTGGACAGTAAGAGCGATCTTTCACTTCTTCGATTTTGCTGCGGCTGCAGCCTGGATTGGATATCGGAATGTAGGCGTTAAACGTGGGTTGCCAAGAAAAAATATAATGCAGTACCTAAATTTTAAGATGGACCTAGCAAAACATTTGATTTTCGGCGGCGAAACACCGGTAGTGCTGCAATGTTCTAGCCCCAGCACTGATCGTCTTACTCGAAACAGCTTTGTCCAAAGTCCCAGACCTGTACTGCCTGTAACACAAGATGATCCGCCTTCGACATCATCACAAAGAAAACACAGACTTGTGGTGCCTATTCCCCACATTGCCAAGAGGCTAAAAGAAGCGCAACACCTGCCGATGTGATTTAAAAATGATAAAAAAATCGTTCGAAATGCCGGTTGAGTGGCTGCAACAATCTCACGTTCATTAAATGTTCAACATGTGAAATTTTTTTATGTTTGAATGTCAACCGAAACTGATTTTACGATTTTCATACTAATAAAAATTGAAGTAAAGTATAACATGATTTAGTTTCATTAAGACCCGTAGTATCACCTATGATAACCCCCATTTCAGACTTCTGGGGAAGCTAAAATTTTTTTTTCAAATATTTTTGGTAAAAACGCCTATTTTTATGCACCCATACCAAAAACCAAATGGATCTGACAAAATTTGATAGTCTGGGTCTCAGGAGGATATTGACCGT
This sequence comes from Dicycla oo, assembly GCA_948252095.1. Lineage (NCBI taxonomy): Eukaryota > Metazoa > Arthropoda > Insecta > Lepidoptera > Noctuidae > Dicycla > Dicycla oo. The sequence continues at coordinate 23,688,320 of OX411716.1, forward strand.
CTGATTCGTGAACTCAGTAGCGCCGGTGTGGGATGTTCGATTGATGGTGTTCTTAGCAACAACATCAGTTATGCGGACGACATGGTGCTGCCGAGTCCATCGATAAGTGCTCTTCGAAAACTGATTTCGATCTGTGAGCGGTATGCGGGGGCCCACGGGCTCAGATATAACGCCATTAAAAGCGAACTCATGGTGTTTAAGGCGGGCTCTAAAACTTATAACACTGTCCCGCAGGTCATGCTGAATGGCAGTGTCCTTAAAAGAGTCTCGCAGTTCAAGTATCTGGGCCACTGGGTCACCGAGACGCTTGTAGATGATATTGACATAGATAGGGAACGCAGGGCTTTATCTGTTAGAGCTAATATGCTGGCTCGTAGGTTCGCGCGCTGTACTGCGGAAGTAAAAGCTACGTTGTTTAGGGCATTTTGCCAATCGTTCTACACGTGCAGCCTATGGGTCAAGCATACGAAAAAATCGTACAAAGCCCTGCGTGTTCTCTATAATAATGCCTTCAGAGCGCTGGTGAAGCTGCCTCGTTACTGTAGCGCATCAGGTATGTTTGCTGACGCAAATATAGATGGGTTTGCTGCGATTATTCGCAAGAGAGTTGTGTCCCTGATGCGCCGCATACGAGGCAGTTCCAACAGCTACCTACAGCTGTTCGCGTGGAGGATGGATCTGGATCTGGATTGCCCAATAATGCGATACTGGACCAGGCTTCATGTTGAGCACTCCGGATCCAAACCAAAATTTAGACTAAGATGAAATATGTTTATTGTGTATCTTTTGCTATCGTAAAATTGTAATTTATAATGTTTATTTTTATTATTATTCTTATTTATTTTTTATTATTATTTTTTTTTTGTTTTGACATTTCTCGGTTATTATTATTTTATTGATGACTTGTAATGTGTAATTGTAATATTTAACTAATTAATTCCTTATGTATCAAATATTTTTTAATTAACCATGTATGCATATGGACTGGTTCCGAAATAAATGAAAATTATTATTATTATTATATTATTGCGTTCAGACGATTCATACATTTTAAGAAAAGGACAGGCAACAGGACTTTGAATGAAAATACATCTGAGAATAATGGATACGAAAATAAAGAACACACACCTAGCAACGTTTAATTGCAAAAATATCACTCGATCAGCTGATTGTGTGAGGGGATTATGCGGAATGACTGACGTCGTCGCGCTGCAGGAAACCTGGCTGTTACCTCGTGATTTGACCTACTTAGGTACATTACACGATGACTTCGCGTATACGGGAAAATCTGCTGTCGATACGTTTGCTGGAGTACTCAAAGGCAGACCCTACGGAGGAGTAGCCCTATTGTGGAGAAAATCGGCATTCTCTAAGGTGTCAGTATTGTCGTGTAATAGCGATCGTATAGTTGCTATTAAGATTGATCACGCGGATCGTTCTATATTAATTTTCTCAGTTTATATGCCTACTGACTCGAGTGATAATATAATAGAATTTACTACTTGTTTGAGTGAAATTATTGTGATTATTGAAAACAGTGACACGGAAACGGTGTGCATATTAGGAGACTTTAACGCTCACCCGGGTGAACATTTTGCAAGTCGTGAACTATCAACCGTGTGTATGGAGCCGTGGTCGTGGGTGGATATGGAATTGTTACCGAATGATACTTTTACTTTTAGGAGCACAGCTAACGGCGCGCTGCGCTGGTTAGATTATTGTGTGGTAAGTAGTGCTACGAGACAATTAGTGATGCAGGCGGCTGTTTTGTATGATGTTTACTCGTCGGACCACATTCCTTTGGTTATTGAGTGCAACATAAATTTAATAATACCTAAGTTAGTGAACAATACCCAATCTTGTAACACGGTCATTTGGGGTGAAAGAAATGTTAAACAAATTGAGGAATATATAAACTTTTGTCATTAAAAATTAAGATTAATAGATTTTCCTACGGAATTTCGTTATTTTTCGCATGGAATGTGCTCTAATACTAGCCACCAAAGACTGTTAGATGAGATGTACGACGCAGTTATAAGTATATTGAAAGAAGGCGCAGGTAGTACGTATGTATGTGCTGATAACTTGCGCTGTAGAAAGAAAATATGTAATTGGTTGGAATGTGCACGTACGTGACGCTCACAGGGAGGATCGCCTGCATTATCAGACGTGGTTGATTTATAACAAACCCACGTCGGGGTACATTTACACAAATATGTGTAAATCCAGAAAGGTTTTTAAAGACAAGCTAAAAGTATTGCCAAGACAATGAGCAACAAATAAAAATGGATATCATAGCTAAAAATCAGTCAGACAAACAATTTGGTGCATTTTGGAAGGCAACAAATAAGTTAAATCCACGGTCGACTAAAGTGGATTGGGTAACTTGAACTATGAAAGAACTATGTTCCCTGCCTGACCAATCTTATATATTATACACGGATAAAATGGCAGGGGATGACTTGCACACTCAAAAATGGGCCTCCGGAAACGGCCGCTAGCACATAATGACGTAGCGACAAGGGGGCAACACTTTCCCCCAGGAGGTTCTTGAGGAGTGGAGAGGTATTCCAGGGCTATCAGGACAATCCCGGAAGTACGGTCAAGATCCCTACCAGCACCTTACTGGAATACTTCCTTCCTCCGAGCACGTTTGCTCTTGCGAATTTCCACTCAAGCCGGCCAATAAAGGCAAGAAAGAGGGGGGAGCTCTGTTCCTCGTCAGTGTTCACTCCAGCCGGCCCATTCAGGCAAGCCAGAGAGGAGGACAAGATTTCTCCCGGGAGATAGGGTCCGTGGGGTTCCTACTACCCAACAGCTCAACAGCTCGCCACATGCTGCCCTGCGGGTTGCTGTATCTCTCTTGGCCAGACCAAGACCCGTTCCGGCAAAGTAAATTCTACCGGCATAGACCTATAGTTTGGAGCGCTCAAGCCCCACCACGACGTCAACGTAGAGATACAGCGGTGGGGATTATTATTATTATACTATCCCCGTGTTGCATTTTTGGTTTTTTTCATCTATGTAGAATAGTTTTGTTTTCTGTGATTTGCCCATCTTTATATATAACGTATATAACATCAGTAGTAATAACACAATACATTTTGACAATCATCAAGAAATTATGACGGTTATGGCTGCTTGCTTTGCACAGAAGTGCATGGAACACTATAGGACATGGCGCTCTTCTAGGTGTCCAATGTGTAGAGTGTGATACGCAAAGTCAGCTTCTAGTGCAACATTTCTCTTCAGTAGCCATTATCGGAACTATTAATTTCCGCCATCTGTGAATGTCATATATTGCTTATTGCATAACATACTCTTTGGTTTATCGTCATGGGGGTACAAACGGAGTCAGCACTGCTCTTTAAACAAAGCTTTTTTGGCGGAACTCAGTATTTATAAAATATGCTGTGATTACCTTTTAATTTGTCCAAGATCTATCTTTTAAGCGTAATTTTACGAATGTACGTGAAGTCTAAATGCGACACCCAGATGACGTGAAGTCCTGACATTCTTCTTTACCCTCATTTTGTGTTTGTCTGATTGCCATCTGTCTATAACCTATTCATTAAGACCATTTAAATCAGCTCAAACATAGATACCGCTGCATTAAGTTGGTGAGGAAGTTGAGTTTTCTGCAAATTCCAGGTAATGTTGCAGCATCAGTTCAAGGTTACCATGAACAGAATACCATTTTAATATCAATACCAATTTGATTCGATCAGACCTGTGAAAGATGCTCACATCCATTCATCTACTAGAAAAGAGCTGATAATTTTCAAACGGCTGAACAGATTTTCTTGAATCATAGCTACACTCTCGATCGAGCCACCTTACAAACAAAACAAAATAATCTAAATCGGTTTAGTCATTTGGGAGCTACGATGCCATAGACAGATACACAGATACACACGTTAAACTTATAACACCACTCTGTTTCCGGCGGGGGTTAAAAATGAAACAGAGAAGACCAAATAGGAAAAAACAAAAGACAGTGACACGCGGCTGGTATCCTATTTACTGGAACTATCTCAAGTGTTAATTCCCCTACCCATAACTTCTTACCCAGTAAAGCTAGACATATGATATTAATGGAATTTGCTGTTTTATATAGTTTTACGTGCTGTTTTATATAGTCTGATGACTTCCTGAAAATTTGACGTTGATAAGTCAACTCTTTTCAAAGATTTATTTTTTCAGTATAGATTAATCAATCAACTCAAAATATCGTGGGCCACTGCTGGACAAAAATCTCTCTCAAACTGCACCACACACGTCCTCTTTTCACATCAAGTCTGCCGCGATGAGTGTACCAAGTCCATAGGCATGGCAGATCGATGATCTCCATGCCTTCGTAACTTGCTAAATTATCAAACCTACAGCCGGCCGGTCGAAGCATTTCGTTAGCCTTCGTCTTGTCAGGTTGGCGGAAAAATATTACACAAGAAATTGTAAATTACTTGAATTTTCCGGAATATTTAGTATTGATCTGGGATACGTAAGAATATTGTAGAAGGTTCTCGAAGCTATCACATCAAGGGTATATAAAGGCGAGCCAGTGAGGATTTGGTTAGTTTGTGAAAATTATTAGTGAACATCAACTTCGAATGATCATTGCATCGGGAGATAATTATAACTTTTGAAGATCACGAGCGATCTGGGCGACCATCCACCTTCGACGATGAGGAATTACTCCGCTGTTAAAAGGCTAATCCAGAAATAAATACGCGTGATTTGGCAGAGACTCTTGGCTGTCATCATTCGACCGTCGAGGCTCAATTACACAAACTCGACTATCGTAAAGTAATGGCACGATGGATTCCACATCAACTAACTGACAGTCATCGTCAAGTCAGAGTTAGTATTTGTGAATCGCTTCTTATTCAGCCACATCGGAAAGAGTTTCTTGAAGATCTGGTTACCGGCGATGAGAGCTGGATTCTCTATGATAACAACACACGGCACGCCGTCTGGCTTCCTTACGACGCAGAGCCACCAACGCAGCCAAAGCCGAACCGTCACTCACGCAAGCTTCTTCTCTCCGTTTGGTGGGATGCAAAGGGCCCACTCTATTACGAGCTTCTCCCTGCGAGAAGGACGATTACGCCTTCCATGTATACTGAACAGCTTCAGAAACTGGCTGACGCAATAAGAGAAAAACGACCGAGACGTGTAAATGTTCACTTACTTCATGATAATGCGCGAACTCATGTAGCTTCGGAGACTCGACAAACAATCGTAGAGCTTGGATGGCACCCGGTTGCCCACCCACCGTACTCACCGGATCGCGCGCCATCCGGCTATCACTTGTTCCGCCACTACAGCTTTATTGAGAGAGAGAGAATTTCGTGAGAAAAAATTTCAAAACTACGAAGACCTCAAAATGACAGTAGACAATTTCTTTTCTGCACAGGCTCCGGAATTCTGGGCGCAGGGCATTAACAATCTACCAACTAGATGGGCCAGAGTAATATAGTTATTTGGGGATTACATTACTAATTAATTATTGTAACAAAGTTATCAATAAATTCATTAAGTCTCATATCTTGGTGCAAGACTTTTCCGCCAACCTGATATTTTTCAATTTACTTACCAATGAACAATGTTAATAAGAATATACCAATTTAAATCTGTCGAGACAGGGAACGGGTAAGAGAAATATAGAGAATGTTCATATGTGGCGTTTTCCTTCAATCCGCCCCTGGCGTAGTTACCGGCGGAATAATTGTTGTACATGGGAACAACGTTGAAAAGAAAGAGACCAGCCAGCATTTGACAAATGATGTATAATGTGAATAAGTGAGAGATCCGATGAACTTGCTTGTGGGTCTGGAACAAAAAGACGGACAATGATTTTAAAAATAAACTTAAAGACTTGCTATGTAATTAAAGTTATTATATTTTAAACTACTATTTGCATGATACTTTGACATTCTAATTGTTAAGGTTTAAATCTCCTAGGTTCTCTAACCTCTTTTTTGATATTTACTTTTCTTTTATTTTTATTTGTGACAGTAGTTGTCAAATGGTAAAAAAAGGAAAAATATAGTTTGGTTTTGTAAAATATGTCGTAGTGGCAGATGGCTTGAGCTGTTTTCTACATTGAGGTAATATGTACTAACGTATAGTACATATTACCTCAATGGTTTTCTACGGGTTTTCATTATCAGGGATAAGGTGGTTAGGTAAAACACTTGTGGAGGAGAAAGTGACACGCATCAGTAAGATGGAAGATTGTAATTAACAGGCTTAAAATCTTACATGAATTCACACACTACGTTTTAGTTACGTCTAAATGTGACAAGCCGTTAACGAGTTCACGTAGCTCGGAACATCGGGAAACATACATATGAGCTAATAGTTCATCTCGCGAGATCGTATAGTACACGTGTCAATAATGGAATGTCTCGATCACAAGCCTTTTAGCCCTGGGCCATATTTTCCGCCCCTCACCCCGTGACCACGTTCAGCCCAAAACATGTGTACTCTTCTCTCAAATCATTGAATTGAGAGAACGGTATTGAATGCGGGTAACACATCAGTGTTACTCGCATTTGTAAAGCAAAGAAAAATTGCGGAAGTCGGAGAAACTAGTGTCATCGGGCATTACCGTTGAAGAACCAACAAAGCGCCGTCCTAGGGTTGCAATTATTGGTGTCTCCGTAGCCCTAGCTGAACAGGAGGTATGTGATTGTATTTTCGAGCAAAACCTCTCTATAAAGCTGCCGAACACAACCCGTGAGTCCCTCTTAGCTACAATGAAATTAAGCCATAAATCGTGTAAGAAAAATCTGAACACCTGTAATTAAGTTATAGAATTACCAGCTAATATCAGGAGAATTCTTATTGACCAAGGGCGAATTTTCATCAATGGGACGTCCTACCCCGTGAGAGATTTCACGATAGTCACCAGGTGCTTCAATTTTCAGCAATTCGGACATGCAGCTAAGTATTGTCGAGAAACTAGCACAACTTGTAAGCACTGCCAAGAGACTGGTCACTCCTTTAAGGATTGCATTAATAAAATCGCTCCCCCCAAATGTGCGACGTGCAATCGCTTCAAGCGCAAATGTGACCATAAAACTGGTGATGCTAGTTGCCCGGCACGCAAGTTCGCAGAGGAAAACTATATAAATTCTATAGACTATGAAGACTCCTAAGAGCGCTACAGATTTCATAACTTTTTAAGCACACTAACAGGACGTTGATTTTATTTTTTATATTATTTTAAAATTGTAACTATAATTATGATCGACAATTTGCTTTGTGACCTAGATAGTTTTCTGTCTCTGAAACTAAAATCTTTAATGTTGAAGACTGTAAACATTTTATTCCCGCTGTGGATAAAACGTTAACATTGCTCACCCAAAATATTGGCAGCACATGAACACAAAAACATGAAGTGTTTTTACAGAAACTTGGCATAAGCTGTGATATAATTGTCCTGACAGAATGTTGGTTGTCCAATCAGACACTCAATTTACCACCCTTGGATGATTATTCTTCCCACAAAACCAATCGACAAATCAATCAAAATGATGGGTTAGTAGTTTATATCAAGAATAATCTGTTAGCAACAGTAGAGGAACCGATATTTCAGGATAGCAATTGCTTGATCATTAAAATTAGCCCCGATATAGCGGTAATGGTGGTTTACAGACCTCCTTCTCAGGATATTGACCGATTTTTAGACTCTCTTGACACAATTCTAAAAAAGTTGTGTAATATCAAAAACATTATACTAATAGGTGACATAAATATTAATATTGTTTCCGGGAAAATCGATAATCATGCACATAATTACCTAAACATTTGCTCATATCACGGACTATTGCCAGCTTATGACTACCCCACGCATCAAAGAGGGTCATGCTTAGATCATATTATTTTGAAAACGAAAAAACCAACCAAAACATTCATTACTAATTCTTCGCTAACTGATCATAATGCAGTTTTACTGACATTACAAACATATATATACCTAGGAAAAACTGCATGCGCAGCTGTACCAAAGTCAATATGGCAAAACTTGAAACTACGCAGCATAAATTTTGACCCAGTTTACAACTCATGTGATGCAAATACTTCCCTACACTACTTTACAGGCTCACTGCAACATGAAATAAATAAAAACACATTCACTACAAAAATGCCTAGAAAATATAGTAATGTAAAACCCTGGATTACACCCGGTCTCGTCCGTTGTATAAGACATAGAGACAAATTGCACCTAAAATCTAAACTTGCACCTGACAACGAGGTTCTCAGCATAACGTACAAAAGGTATAGGAACTTCTGTAACAACCTTCTGAAGTAAATAAAAATCCAGCATGATAAATATGAGCTGAAATCAGCAGGAAAAAATAGTAAACTAGTCTGGAAATTTATAAGCACAAATACTTGTAGTGCAAAAACCTCCACTTGATTTACTATCAACAGATATTAATTATCCCATATTCTTTGTCATCGCTGATAAAAATTTGGCTGACAAAATACCTGGAACTAGAATTCTCTCTTACCAAAACCAGACTATTGTAACTGCAAATCCAGGTAATTCATTTGTTTTATTAGATACCGATGTCGATGAAGTTTTAAGAATAATTTCCGGGTTAAAAGATGACTGTGCTATCGGGTGGGATGATATACCAAATATGATCCTTAAGAAATTTAAATACCTACTTGTTCAAACTCTAACACATATCTTTCAGCTATGTCTGTCTAATGGAGTTTTTCCTAGCCTACTTAAAAAAGCATTGGTCACCCTTGTATTCAAATCTGGAGACAAGTACTGCGTTAATAACTACAGACCCATTTTAGTCTTAACAGGTCTCTCAAAAATTTTGAAAATAATTATAAATAATAGGTTAATAAAATACCTTGAGGACAACAAGTTACTTTCACATAGTCAATTTGGTTTTAGAGCAAAAATATCGACCTGCCAAGCAGTAAAAAATTGACAAAATATATTACTACAAATCTGGATAAGGGCTTGCGTTGCATGGGAATTTTCCTGGATGGAAGGAAGGGAAGGCGGATGGAAGGCGTTTGACACTATTTCTTGCTCTAAACTATTGCACAAGCTTGAAATCTTGGGATAAGAGGAACACAACTCGCAACTTTTTTCTGATTATCTTAACAATCGCTACCAGTGTGTAAAACTTGGTCAGTATAAAAGTTCAGAACTTAAAAACAGCGGCTACGGCATTCCACAAGGAAGCATTTTGGGACCAACGTTTTGTTTTTAATTTACATAAATGAACTGTGCAACCGGAAATTACCAGGTGGTATCATAATGACATACGCAGATGACACTGCCCTACTGTTCTCGGCTAAGTCACGAGAGGAGATTTATAAACATGCTCAGAGTGGCTTTAACGTTGTATCAAATTGGCTTCGTACGAATTTACTAACATTAAATGCAGATAAAACCAAATATATTCTATTTAAAATGAGAAACACTAATATACCACTTACTAACCTTACCGTTTATGCTCAAAAATGTACGACAGATGCTGACGCTACTTTTCCGTGTCCTACTCTAGCTAAAGCCGACCATATGAAATATTTAGGTATCACGATTGAGACAAATCTAAATTTCCGCAAACACATTGATTTGCAATGTACTCGAGTTCGTAAATTAATATATATCTTTAAGAATTTACGTCACATTGCTGACTTTAAATTAATTAAACAGGTATATTTGGCTTTGTGCAAATCTGTTCTTACATACTGCATAACTTCTTGGGGCGGTGCAGCAAAGTCAATTTTACTCCCTCTAGAACGCGCTCAAAGAGCAATTTGAGGCCCGCTTTTAGGCCCTTCAGATTTCCTACACACTGCATTGCATGTGAGGTACTAACAGTATGCCAATTATTTATACAGCACGCCATATTACACCAGCACGTGGAACTTGCTTACAAGCCAGTACCTTCTGACAAGAGAAGGAAAGATCTGGTTTGCATAAAGCCTCAAACTAGACATGCTTTTTAAAACCGATTTTATGTATATTTAGGACCCGATTTATACCTATATAATAAGATCAATAAGATACTTAATATTTATAGTGCCACTTACAAACATTTTAGTCTGAAGATATGCGAATATTTGGGTAAACTTGATTACACAAACACAGAAAAGCTTCTAGAATTACTGCAATAATTACGTAGATATTAAATTGGTAATTTTTAAATTTGTAGTTACTAAGATTTTTCAATAATTATTTAAATATAAGTAGGATAGTATTATTTTCAATAATTAATTAAGTATGGTCAAATAATATTATATCAGTTGATCGCTTATTCTGGGGATGGCCTGAAACACAGGTTTTTATTAACATAGCTCAGGCAGATGGCCACAAGTTAAAATTGTCTGTACCAACGCAAGTTTCATAGGTAATTAAAATCGAGTGTAAATTAAACTAGTTTGTGTATAAGTAATTAAGCCAAACTAAGTATTTATAAGTTAGTAAATGTATTACTTTGTAAAAGGACCTAAATAAGTTAATATTATTATTATTTTACATTTCTCGGGACCCTGGGGTCTCGGACCTTTGGAAGGCGTACGAGGAGCCGAAGCCAACTCGCAGAGGTATAATTTTTAATGATAAGGAGGCACTAACCGACGATTATCTCTGTATGCACTATGCAAGTGCACCCAAGGACAACCCCCGGTTGGTGCAGGACTATTGTTGTGCGTGAAAACTAAACAAATTGGGCTATGGGTCTGAGTGGCTAAAATGGATTGGGTTACTTGAACTATGGAAGAACTATGTCCCCTGCCTAACCAATGTTATATATTATACACCGATAAAATGGCAGGGGGTGACTTGCATACTCAATAATGGGTCCCCGGAAACGGCCGCTAGCACATAGTGACGTAGCGACAAGGGGGCAAGTCTTCCTGCGGTGCTTGAGGAGTGGAGAGGTATTCCACGGCTATCAGGACAATCCCGGAACTACGGTCTAAATCAAATCAAATCAAATCAAAAATATTTTTTTGCTAGGATATGGTACATAAGGTGTTACAGTAATTTAGTTTCAGCATATCCTGCCATAATCTGGCGTGCAAATGTCTTCACAATCAGAGTCAATTCTAAATTACAATTTACAAATAACAGATTCTATAGATTTGTCTTCTAAATAGTCCTTAATTGTATAATATCTTTTAAGCAGCAATAGTTTGAAGAGTATTTTTTTAAACATTGTCAGAGGTAAGTCTTGAAAACTATTTGGTAAATGATTGTAAATAATAATCGATATGCAGTCTACATTTTTCTTAAATAATTTTAGTTTTATTGGTGGCAGCCGAAGTCTATCTTTATGCCGTGTTCGGCTATTTGGCCTGGCTGTGCTGGTTTCAAATAAATTATAATGTCTCTTAACAAAAATACATATTTCAAAAATATACAAACATGGCAAAGGTAGAATTTTAAGTTTCTGAAACAGTGGCTTACAGCTGTCTAAAAAGTGAGCTCCACAAATTGCTCGGATACATTTTTTTTGAGCTTTGAAAACCCTGTCAAAATCCACCGAGTTACCCCACACTATAATACCGTATCTAAGTACTGATGATACATAACCATGGTAAGCCAGCATTGCAGTATCATGGTTAACTGTTTGTTTAATTCTTTTTAAGACATATGTAAAACGATCTATTTTTGCCAGAATGTTATCTATATGTGGTTTCCAACTGCAATTTTTTCGACGGTTATACCCAAGAATACACAATTATGGACTGTGGTCAAATGAGAATCTTTATAGTGATTATCTAGTTCATCTATTAGCATATCTAGCATTGTATGTCTGAAATTGCATTATGTTTGTTTTAGTCATATTTATCTTCAGGTTATTTCTTTCTAGCCAATCCATTGCATTATCCATAGCTTGGACGATTTCATTTTCTAACTTTTTGTTATTGTCACTCTTAACTATTATTGTAGTGTCATCGGCGAATAGTATGCAATCTTTGCCTATCGCCTCTGGAATGTCGTTGATGTAAACTAGAAAGAGTAGTGGGGTTACGATACCTCCCTGTGGCGTGCCATAATTATTTTGCTTATACTCCGACCTAAACGTTTCTTTTACATTTTGACAAGTTTTCGTTATTTCTACGCATTGCATTCTTTCAGAAAGATAACTTTTGATCCAGTCGTTGGCTTTACCCCTGATTCCATAATGCTCTAGCTTTGCTCTCAAAGACTTGTATGACTAACAAAATCCAAGGCTTTCGTCATGTCTAGGAACACACAACTTATATTAGATTTTATATTTAAACTTTCAGTTATATGTTTTATTAGCGTGAAACATGCTAAAGCAGTGGAACTGCCCTTTCTGAAACTGAACTGCTCTTTTTTAACAATATCACATGCCATTAAAAAGTTTTCTATTTTAATGCACATAACTTTCTCAAAGATTTTGGATAGGATAGGTATCAAAGTTATTGGTCTATAATTGCTCATGTCAGTTTTTACACCTTTCTTACTCGTATAAAGAGGCTTGACAATTGATCTTTTCAGACGTGATGGGAATACTCCTTCTGTTAGAGACAGGTTTATAATGTAGGTTAAGGGAGACACTAAACTCATTGCACATGTTTTTACCACTTTAGTGCTCAGGTCGTCATACCCGGTCGAGTTAGTGTTTCTTAGACTGTGAATTATTTTGTAAACGTCTGATTCATCTACTGGTGTAAGGAAGATGCTTTTAGAATTTTGAGGAGTGGTTATTTTCGTGTCATATTGTATGTTGTTATGAGTTTTATTGGTCGTCTTTGTTTGGGATATATAATAGTCATTAAATAAGTCGCATATTTGGTGTGGGTTGTCATAAAGTTTATTATTAGCATTAATTGTGTCCATTTCAGAGTTACTTCACATATTATCTGTGTTTGTTTTAATCATATTCCAGGCCGCTTCACTTGTATTTTTTGCCTTATTGAGGTAGTCCAAGCTATTAAGCTGCTGAGCCTTGTGTATGCATTTTTTTAGTATTTGAGTGTAGTCGTCATATTTTTTTTTGTTTTGATTTTTGTTATGTTTGTAGAGATGATATTTTAAGTATAATGTTCGTTTTTTAATGCAGCATCTTTTAATACCCTTGGTTAGACCTCTATTTTTCACTTGTTTACAAGTGGTTTTGAATTTATGGGAAAGCATAGATTGTAGAAAAGGATAATTGTATCGTGTAGTCTATCGAAGGCGTCATTAGTTGATTGAGCTTCATAAACATCGGTAAAAGATAAATTTGAGAAGCACTTATTAAATTTAACCATGTTTTCGTCACTGAGCTCTCTTATCCTTTTGAACCAAAAGCTATGAATGTCTTTAACTTGAGAATCAGTTTCTAAGCTAACCGTTATCGATTGTGCTGATTCGTGGTCTGAAAGCGCTAAATAGTGAATTGCAGATTTAAGCGTCGTGTATATTACTTACTATTAATTCCGAACATGCATTTTTTCTCGTTGGCAGTTTTATGTGGTTTATTAAATTATTGTTATTTAGTATAGATTTTAAATCATTGGATGTTTTATTTACTTTCAAAATGTCAATATTCCAATCGCCACAGATAATATTTTTTTTATTCCCTTTTTTACCTAGTTTATTGGTAAGAAGTTCCAGATTATTCAAAAATATTGTGGCATCGCGTGTAGGTGTTCTATATATGCACACTATAATTAAGTTAAATTTAATTATTTCGATAGCACTGCATTCGAATTGAAAGGGAATGGGGAGAGGTTGTGTTTTTATTTCTTTAAATTGTAGGTTATTTTTTAATAAGATACACGAACCCCCCCGTCGTTGGTTAGTTCGTGAGAAGAAGGATACCAGTTTATAGTTATCTAGTCTAAGGTTCGGTTCACAGCCGCTTTTAAGGAAAGTTTCAGTTAAGCATATTATATCAACAGAACCCAGTTCCTTTTGTAAATTTGAAATAGCTACCTCTATTAATTCCTGTTTGTTCAATACCCCAGCAATATTTTGGTGGATTACCGTGATTTTAGAATATTTAGTTTTGTTTACGAATAAACGCAGCTTTCGTGTCTTTACCAACTTATTTTATGTTCTCAAAAAAGGCAGTAATTTTGGTTTGTGTGGTTTTTCGCGGTGTCGTGTGTGTGTTTGTTCTGGTGATAGTGTGCTTATTTTTAAAGTAGTTAAGAAACTCAATCTGGTATTTCTTATAGTCAATTCTAGTGTTCAACTTTAAACATAAATGTGATAGATAGCACTGGTGGTTACTTTTCATAGAACTGGTGTTGATGCTATTTATGTATTCTGAATTGTGTATTTTTAGGTATTTGCGATTTTTATAATTTTTTATTATTAATTCTAGGTTGTAGTTAATTGTATTTTCGTTTAAGTAGGCATTATATTGTACGTTGGTAATATATACAGTATTGTTTCTCAGTTTATAAAGGACGTTACACAACTCAGTTATAAAAGAGTAGGGGTTTTTGTCATTAGATCCTATCACTAAAACTATAATATCGTCAATGGTCAATGACTTTACGAAGTAAAGTCAACAACTTTCAACTTTCAACAACAACAACAAAATATGAACAACTTTCACTATGAGACCAACTCTGAAATCACAAAAAAAAAATCAGCTGTTTCATACAAAAGTTCAATACCTACTCTACCAAAAAGTATGAAACAGCAGATTTTTTTTGTGATTTCAGAGTTGGTCCCATAGTGAAAGTTGTTCATATTCATGGGTAGAACACCCTGTGAAAGTTTAGTTAATGATTTAAAAATAGCCCTGTATGTTGATGTATTTCAGGTTACATGGAGTATATCCGGGATACCCATTACTGTATCCAACCTTATTTATTTTGGGAATGGTTGGATATTATAAATTAGAGATTAACCGGGAGCTACGAGTAGTACTAGCCAGATACTTGTTCCATGTAATGAGAGGTAAAATTTCAAATTTTGCCATACTACAGTCTATTTAGCTGTGCGTACCAGATGAGTATATGAGCAGGCGGCGGCGGGCGCGGCTGTTGGTGGTGCCGACCGCGCGCATCAACCTGCTTCAGCGCGCACCGTAGACGCGCGCGTTATGCACGCTCAACAGGGTAGCTGATGAAATTGACTTGTTTTCTTATTCTCTGAACGATTTTATAATACTTTGGTGACCTCTAGGGTGTTATGTTATTGTTAAGTTAAATTTAGGTTTTATGTTTGTGTAGTTTATTATAAATCTAGTTTACGAGTATAATAGTGTATTTAATGACTAGAAAGTATGGAGATTTACACTGTATGGTAGACTTAACTGTCGCATTAGGGCAACCTGTAATGACAGATTTAAGGTGTTATAATAAATAATAAATTAATTAATATACCTACACACGGCTACCTTGATATGTATCAAGCTATATATTTCCAGTATAAGCTGAGCTCTCATTGTACGGGAATCCTATACAAAGCGAGATCAACTTATACTGAAATGTGTAACTTGATATATAGCCGTGTGTACTAATATTCTCTTAAGAGGCCCACGAAGCATGCGTAGTTCATACAAACGAAATACCAAAATAATTTGTAAATCAAACATATCCTAAAGGTAGTGTGTATCTATTCCATTTGGATTACAGAATATCTAGGTTCCCAAACATATATTTTGAAAGGACACTGATCCGAAGACGAGATATGAGGAATTTAAAATTTCTATAGAAAACTTATTTTTCTCATATTTCCGTTTTAAGTCAAAATTCTTATTTAAAATATTTGGGAATCTAGATATTCTGTAATCCAAACGGAATAGATACACACTACCTTTAGAATATGTTTGATTTACAAATTATTTTGGTATTTCGTTTGTATGAACTACGCATGCTCGGGGGCGTCTTAATGCTCATGCAAAATAAAATAACCTCAATGTGATATTTATTAAAGTAAAACTTGTCGTGTATCTACAGATTGATAAAAAATAATGATCTTACCTTCATACTGAATTCAGAACGGCCTTTGTAGAAGAACAGATGCATTTTTTCCAAAAACTCCCTGGCAACATCTATGTACTTATCAGAAAAACATAGTGTAGTGATTCTAGACTGCAAAACAATAATTTTATGACAAGTTGGCTAAATATAAGACACATTATAAAATAAATATAACATTGATTTTTGAGGACTGTAGCGTCGGGTTTTTGCCATAAACCACATAGGTTCAAGTGAATATGTGCTCGAATGTCAACCGAACCCTTATACTCGTAGGTTCACAGCTGCTATAAGTCCGCGGTCGCCATTGAATGATAGTATTTTATGTTTATATTTCGTTCTATAGCTGATGAAGATAAGTAGGCGTGAGTTTATGTATTATATATATTTGTTGTGTCTGCTTTTTGTGCGTGTATATATCGCAAATGAGTTAAATATGCCAAAGTGCCTTAAAAACTAATTTCTACCTGTAGGAACAAAGACATTCTCTAGATTCAGTTTATTTTCGCCAGAGGGCAGTAGTGCCTTTGTACCATTCGTTCGTTTTTTGAATGATATTGGCGCGACAAAATCTCATTGGTCAGTTGCGGCATCGCCCGCGTGAGTAGCGGTTGCTTTTTTGTTTTATATTTTGGAAAGACATGGTCACATTTTGTGTACTTATGCCTAATTTGAGAGCACATATTTGACAGAACAAAGTCGTTCGGGTAGTTGTGCCTTTGTGAGTCCAATACGTAAACATTGCCTAGTCTTTAAACCGAATCTGACTTTGTCATTCCTACCGCTTTATTTTTTTATGTAAAATTGATAACATTTCCGTCGTTTTCTTTACAATATCTTGTGTATATTTATTGAACTGTAAGATAATTCCGATGCCATTTTTTGCCATTTATTAACCCCCGATGTAAAAAAAGGGTTCTTATAGGTTTGACGTGTACCTATCTATTTTTGTTCTGTTGATTAATAAACTGAACTAAACGACTGATTATTTTCGCTTTTAGGGAATAAAAATGGAATCTCGAGGCAGAAAACTTTTGAGGATGGTTGATGAGCAATTTAATATACCGGCTAGAACTATTGATGAACCTCAGATTAATGAAAATTTAGAAAAATCTAGTTTTGAGGAATATAATAGTTTTAAAAAGACAAATTCTACTCCTAAAATTAATTCTACGTCAATGGTTGAGCAGTGGATAGATAGCAACGACTTTGAAAATCAGGATCCAATACCAATCATACCTGAAACTACAGGAGCGATAAAATTCATCCATGATAACCGTATCTGCTAAGGAGGATCCAATACCAACGATTCCTGAAACTACAGAAGCGATAAATTCATCCTTGACAACCATATCTGCTATGGAGAATAATGTGATAGTTAGCTCACCGATTATAAATACAACCCCGGGTAATAACGATTCCGAGTCTGAAAAAAATGGAGATTTTTTACCATCCGAAGGTTCAGAATACAAGCCAAATGAGAAACAGGCTAGCAACTACACTAAACTCTTCAAATTAAGAAACTTATCCAGTTCTTCTAGTTCTGACAGCAACTCATCCAGTTCCAGCAGCAGCTCATCCAGTTCTAGCAGCAGCTCTTCTAGTTCTCGAAGCAGATTTCTTGAACCTAATACTACGGTGGACTTGAAAAATAATGAAGGCAATAGTGAACCAGAACCAACACCACACGCAACAGTTAATGTAGAGCAGAAATCAAACAAACGGTCTAGAAAACGTCAAAGAAATATGAATGAGTGGAAACAAGTCATATCCAAACGTTTGAAAAACAGTGGCCAAGAGTACACTACAAAAAGAGGAAAAATTGTAGCAGTAAAATCAATTATTCCTCCTTGCCCTGATAAATTCGTGCTCCACTAAAGTTTGTTCTGAAGATAGAAATACGATTTCTCAATCCTACTGGGAGCTGGGAACACACATAAGACAAAGAGACTTTCTCGCATCTTGTGTGAAACTGATTCCGCCTGCATACCGAAGAGTCAAAAATTACCGACAATAATACCTGTATTAAGCCACCAATAAAACCAAATTCGACCTACTATTTTATGATAGGTTCACAAGAAGTTAGGGTCTGTAATAAGTTTCTGCTAAATACATTGGCTATTGGAGAAAAAACTTTACGTAATGTCATTGAAAATATATCTAATAATACTATGAGAATGAGTGCTGTAGATAATCGAGGCAAACACGGTAAAAATTGTAAACTAAGTGCTGAAGTTATCCAATCGGTTCATGATCACATAAAGTCGATTCCACGTACAGAAAGTCATTACTTAAGGGCTAATACTACCAGAGAGTTCATAGATGGTAGCCTGACTATAGCTGAGCTCCATCGCAACTATCAAGCTATCAGAAAAGCAGTTGGAAAACCATCCGTCAATTACGATGCTTACCACCTCATTTTCAACAATGATTTTAATATAGGCTTATTTGTTCCTCGTAAAGACCAATGCGATGAATGTGAGGCATTCAAAAACGCTATTGACAAAGAACCACTGTCAGAAAAGCATAAGTTACACCTTGAAGAAAAGAGTCTTTCCCGTTTAGAACTTGAAAAGGATATAGAAGACAGTAAACAGACAGATTCCAATAACATAGTAGTCATATTCGACCTACAGGCAGTTTTACCGTATCCCATTGGCCGGTCGTCAGCATTCTTTTACAAGTCAAAGCTTAACTGCTATAATTTCACAGTTTCCAATATCAATAGTGACATTGATAATTATTATACAATAGTACATTTTGCTTTTTCTGGCATGAAGGCC
Organism: Dicycla oo; assembly: GCA_948252095.1. Lineage (NCBI taxonomy): Eukaryota > Metazoa > Arthropoda > Insecta > Lepidoptera > Noctuidae > Dicycla > Dicycla oo. The sequence goes on from OX411716.1 coordinate 23,707,045, forward strand.
TTGGAAATCGTGGAGCTAATGAAATAGGAACATGTCTTTACAAGTTTCTGGAAGAATTATCTACTCAACAACCCAATAAAGACATAATATTTTATTCTGATAACTGTTGCGGCCAGCAAAAAAATAAATTCGTTTTCCGGATGTATTACTATGCTGTCAATATGTTGCCCATAAAATCTATCACACACAAATTCCTCATTAGAGGGCATACTCAGAATAGAGCTGACGCGGTTCATTCTGTCATCGAGAAGAGCGTTAAGAGGGCTAAGAAAGCAGAGCCTATATACTGTTAAGCTGAGTATGCATGTCTCATAAGAAATGCAAAAAAACGCGGCAACGGATTCAAAGTCAAAGAAATGAATTTTGATTAATTCTTTTATTTGAAATTGTTATCTGATGATGTTAGTTTAAATCTAAGCAAAGATGTTACTAGAAATAATATCAAAATATCTGAAATTAGAGTCATTAAGTTCACTAAGAGTTCTGGTACATACCAATTCAGATACAGTTACAAAACAAACACATGGGCAGGACGGGTAATAAGAAACGATTGATAGATATTGTATTAAATGTGTTGTATTCTGATACTTTACCAATTCCGGATCGGAAGAAAGAAGATATCCGTCAACTAATTGTCTCAAACAGTTCCCAAATTTTATGAACAATTTTATAATAGTTTATATCAATAACATATTCCAGTGAACATGTAGATATAAGTATCCGCCTTTCTTACATTTTTAATATTTTTATAGTAACTGTTTTGTTTTTATAAAGTTTTATTAGTAGCACTACTGATTTGTGCCTAATTTAGAAGACTAGTTCTGTTAATCACTTAAAAAGATTTTTAAGTATTATGATTATTATTAGGTTTTGAAAGTATATGCAAAAAAGTTATCTATACCTAGGTACTTAGTTGATTGTAAGAAAATGTTCTTATGAATATTGTTTTCAAATTCTATAATAGTTAACTTTGTGATTACATTATAAGAAACAAATTGTGATTTCAACAAATGCTGTGATTACTGACTGATTTTAGATTAACAGTATAAATAAGTCGTACGCATTTACACGTCATTTTATAGATTTAATGTAAACCTTTTAGAAGTGACTTTTATGTTAATTTTTTAATTGTAGTGTTTTTTTGTCAGTGATAAAGATGTTCCTAAGAAGAATAATAAAGAAGTACAAAATAAAGTAGTATTTTCATTTAATAAATCATTTCAATATAGTGGTGTTACTTTGGTAACAATTGCACAATAATTTAAATGTTGGTGGGAAAAGGGCATAATTGTATGCATACATTAATATTTCATTAAATATAGTATAAATAAAAAAATAACACTCTCTTTTAAATTACATATTTATATTCACAAATGTATAAGGTATATTTCTGCTAAAACTAAAATACTAATTTACATTAATATGGGCAGAAAACACAATATAAATCTATAAAAACCTTAAATTGTCTGTCCTGAAAAATTTGAAAATTAGCACTTTGGCCCTTGTCTGGCCGTGCGTATATTTTATATCTGTGGACTTCGAAAGTTTTTTCTTAAGTCCACTCCAATGGTGTTGGTCTGACGTTACAGAGGGTAAGGCCGAAAGTGTACCCCTAATCGTCTCATATCTAACAGCTTATGGCAGCTTATATTTAAGTATCCATTCATGAATTATTTAGTGATTAATAATTTTCTAGAATTTTCGTGAACTTATAAAAAAAGCTTAGAGTAATTAGACTTAGAGTGATAGTTTCATTCAAAATTCCGTTCAAAGTTTAAGCAAATATACAATGAATCTGTGCAAATGCGGCACGTTATTCAGTTCACCGACTCGCACACAAGCAAATGTTGTAAATAAATGATATTTTCCCCAAAAAATGGGGAAAATTTAACGGTTCCAATTTTGCCAGCCTTGCCAATAAAATAAATCATTCTAAACGCAGTTTAAATAATAATTCTATGTCTATCATAGAATTATTATTTAAACTGCGTTTAGAATGATTTATTTTATTTTATTTATTTGTTCGTTGCACAATGTAGGTACACATTTTTTTTTTTTGAGATGGGTGGAATGAGGCCGTGGAGTTCTTGGGCACACTCACCGAAGTACAATCTGTAGAAGACCGACAAGCAGGCAACCTTGCGGCGATGAACCAAGCTGTGAAGCTTGGCATCCACACATAAAATTTGGCTAAAGGTTGATGTTATCATTAACTTAATTTAATACAACGCTTTTAGCTAGTGGCAAACTTTATCGTCTATTTGGCAAATATAAAAATTTGTAAATCGGAACGAATTAGAAAAAAAAATACAGTCATGGGGTATTTATCCTGAACAAATACCAAAACAATGGTAAAAATATATTCATTTAAAAAAAAAAATTAAATCAACAAATTACATCATGTACTACAATATTTTGAAGAATAAATAAATAAATATATTAGTTTTGTACATTTCTCCGGACCCCCGAGCCCGGGAGTCCCGGACCTTTGGAAGGCGTACGAGGTACCGAAGCCAACTCGCAGAGGCTCCTTAGACAATTTTAAATAATGAGGAGGCACCAACCGACGCTTATCCCCGTATACACTATGCAAGTGCACCCAAGGACAACCCCCGGTTGGTGCAGGACTATTGCAGGACATAGAAACAAAACATATTGGGCTATGAGTTTGAGTGGCTATAGTGGATTGGTTACCCAGAACTATGGAAGGACTATGTCCCCTGCCTGATCAATTTTATAAGTAATACATGGATAAAATGGCAAGGGGTGACTTGCACACTCAATAGTTGGCCCCCGAAAACGGTCGGCATTCGACAAGGGGGCAACACTTCAGGAGTGGAGAGGTATTTCATGGCTATAATCCTGGAAGTACGGTCAAGATCCCTACCAGCACCTTACCGGAATACTTCCTTCCTCCGAGCACATTTGTTCTTTCAAATCTCCACTTAAGCCGGCCAATAAAGGCAAGAAAGAGGTAGGAGCTGTTCCTCGTCAGTGTTCACTTCAGCCGGCCAATAAAGGCAAGTTAGGGGTGAGGAACAATACTTCTCCCGGGAGATAGGGGTCCGTGGGGTCGCTACTGCCCAACAGCTCACCACAAGGTGCCCTGCGGGTTTTTGTATCTGTCTTGGTCTAGCTCCTCATCCTAGACCTGTTCCGGCAAAGTAAACACTACCGGCACCGACCGAAAGTTTGGAGCACGCAAGCCCCACCACGAAATCAACGTAGAGATACAGTGGTGGGGTTATTATTACTATTATTACTTTTTTTTCGTTTCGAGTGGGAACCGTAATAATAAAAATGGGGTAAAATATTTTTCTATGCCTAGCAATATTTTCATTAAAATGGCGTCTGTCAAATTTACGAATTATTATTTTGTTTTGATGAATGTTTTATACAAAAATATAAGATGCTAGGCTATATTTACCCGTGAAATGGGATCTCTAAATGTTTTGCATAATCATGTGATGAGTTGTGACACCCTTTCACTGCACAGTACGTTTTTTTTTTGCAAAATTGTGGGAGCTCCTTACAGTAATACTTGGCCTTGAGTACTGACCCGCCGAAAGTCGTACTTAGCCTTAAAGGGCTAACTTGAAATGGCTTCACTTTGCGTGCGACTACTGCGGATCTAAGCTTATGAATTCTATGAAATAAAGTATCTTAATTGCTTTTTACCCGACTGCCAAGGAAGGGTTATGTTTTTCGCGCGTATCTTGTATATTTGTAAGTTTCTTTATTACCTCGTATCTTCCAAAAAAATATATTCATTTAAAAAAAAAAATTAAATCAACAAATTACATCATGTACTACAATATTTTGAAGAATAAATAAATAAATATATTATTCCAATCTTCCAAATGGCTGAATGAATTTAGACAGTTAAGATTGAAGTTTTAATTGTCTTAGAAACCCAAGTGACCTTAGATAAGTGTTTGAAAAAAAAAAACAAAATGGCGGATTTTTGGCTCGAAATTGTAATAAAAAAAAATAAAGGGTTTCGTAGTTGAGATAAATTTATCCCAAGAACAAACTTAACATTGTAGTTGAAAAACATGTTCTCCCATACATTCCAACTGCAAATGTTAGTTTGTACGCACAATATTGAGACATTTACCATGTTATTTTAAAAACCACATTCCTTTTATAGATGTTTATGTAATCTATAGGTATAGAACTATTTTCTGAATTTTTTTCCAAAATTTTAGGCTTTGTGGTTTCGGAGATAAGGGGGAATGGTCAATATTCGTCTATATTCTTAAATAACTTTAAAACAATTTATTTTAAAATTATACAAAAAATATATTTGAGACCCACACAGTAAGTCCTTCCATTTGATATATCACACGGTACAGTTTGCAATTTCTTTTTTCTTATTTGCCCCCAAAATTGAGTCCCATATTCAAAATTCATTTATTTACGTTATTTTTACTTATGTTCCCCTTTGGGTCACAGAAATTCATATGCATACCAAATTTCAACTTAATCGGTTCATTAGATCCGGAGAAAATTGTCTGTGACAGATGGACAGACAGACACACGAGTGATCCTATAAGGGTTCCGTTTTTCCTTTTGAGGTACGGAACCCTAAAAATTAACAAATCCTATCAAGTAGGGTATCAAAATAAAGGAAATTAAAAGGGAATTATAAAAATATATATGTTATATATTATGTTTAAATTTAATTAGGAATAATAAATTGGTTAATTCAATAATTGATAAATATCCGTAGCCCAATCATATTTAAAACGAAACAAATAAATTGTATATGGCTTTTTATTATTTATACATATATTGTATCTGGAAATACAAAATATTAATAAAACTAAAAAGATTGAAATCAAAAAATATACAAAAACAAAAACCCGATTGCACAAACACATAACCGAAAAGAGGAAAACAAGAATTACCTACCTTATAATAAATTGAATTTTGGTATCGCAGGCGGGGACAAACTAATAACCTGAAATATTTATTAACTTTTGTATGTCCCGCCTGCGATACCAAAATTCAATAGATTATAGTTCTTGTTTTTCTCTTTTCAGTTATGTATTTGTGCAGTCAGGTTTTTTTCAATAAATCTGCCTAGCCTTTTCCCAACTATGTTGGGGTCGGCTTCCAGTCTAACCGGATGCAGCTGAATACCAGTATACCATGGAGCGACTGCCTATCTGACCTCCACAACCCAGTTACGATACCCATTGGTAAGACTGGTTGTCAGACTTTCAGGCTTCTGACAACCCGTAACGACTGTCAAAGGTTAACGAATGACAGCCGGGACCAACGGCTTAACGTGCTTTCCGAGGCACGGAGGAGTCTCGGTATGAAAAGATGGTCACCCATCCACAGATTAACCTCAGCAAGCGTAGCTTAACCAGATGGATCGACCCATGCGGCTGTTATTACTTAGCCACGAGCTCCTCCTCAGTTTCTTTTTGTTTTTTTTTTAATATTTTTTTTATCATACTTTGTTTGATATGACAAGGTCAAGGGGAAATAATATAGTACTGCAAGCTAGGGAGCGGTCATATCGCTTTTCCAGAATGTCATATCGAAACTGTACTTATATCGACTTTTGATAACAGGTACCAAAACGATTTATTTACTGAAAATAAGAAGTGGCAATCAGAGTTTTGGCGGGAATCGATGTCGTTCATTCGGTGTCCAGCAGTGCTATTCTGTATAAATCTCACGGTGAAAACTTAGGTGAGGTGAGCGTAAAGTGAGCTATCAATAGTGTCAATCCCCAGCAACAGGTGGAATGACATTTCTCTTTAAGCTCACTTCACCTACGTTATCACGGTAAGATTTTTACAGAATAAACCGGCTGTTTAGTTGCTTGTTATTGTGTTTTAACCCTTTGGCTTTTGATTTGGAAAATGGGGTTGAATTTGAAGTGACAATCTACTCTACTCAATTCCACTTTTTTTTAATCAAAATCAAATAATAAAAAAATATGAAAAAACCCGCCTGCACAAACACATACTTAACTGAAAATAGATTATATACTGGCAGGGACAAACAAAAGTTCACCATATTTCAGGTTATTGGTTTTTCCCCGCCTGCGATACCAAAATTCAATAGATACAAGTAATGCTTGCTTTTCTCTTTTCAGTTAAGTACGTGTTTGTGCAGGTGGGTTTTTGTTTTTTTTTTTTTTTTTTTTATTTCAGGCTTTTTATTTTTATTAATATATACCTATATTAATTACTTATATAATTTAAAAATGATTGGGCTACGGATATTTATCAATTAATGAATTAACCAATTTATTATTCCTAATTGAATTTAAACATAAACCTTATATATATTTTTGTAATCCCCTTGTTTATTTCCTTTATTTTGAGATCCTACTCGATAAGTCTCGTTATTTTTTTTATTGACGTATCACTATTTCACGGCAAAAATCCGCCATTTGTTTTTTTTTTTTTTCAAAAATCTATCTAAGCACACTTGGGTTTTTAAGACAATTATAACGATATCTTACCTGTCAAAATGCATCCAGCCGTTTGGAAGATACGAGGTAATAAATAAATTTACAAATATACAAGATACGCGCGAAAAACATAACCCTTCCTTGGCAGTCGCTAGTCGGGTAAAAATAACCGAAAGCTTCGGAATTTGCTTCTCCGTTTAATGTTATTACCTATTTTGTGTCGAAAAATATTAACTGAATACTGGTCGACAAAAACTTTTACCCTTTCGATTATTTTATCGATTTTGTTACACTTGAAGTTCAATTCTATCTCTATGAAAAAAAAAAAAAAAAATAAATAAATAAATAAACGTCAGTCAGACGTCGTTTGGATTGCTCTGCCGTTTGCTTGTTCGTTGTGCTTTTTTATTTTGGATTTTCATTGACCCTCGCTCGTTTATTGGACTGATTGTGTGTGACCTACCTACTGACCTCTCGCTACTCGACACTGACTTGATTTGCAATCAATTCAACATGCGATGCATATAATGCGGTGTAGCCACGCAAAGACTGCGGCGGCATATCACATCTCCTACTCTACTCACTATTCTAGCACGATGGTTGACAATTGAGGTATCAGGTAAAATAAGCCCGGTCATACTTCGAAGAGAATATTAGAGCAAACGGTGTATATCATATCGAGGTATGCCCGGATCTTAAAAGAGTCATTGTTATTTAGGAGGATCAAGGCCTCAAGTTTTAAGAGGCCGAATAAGATCAACGCATATCAGCCAAAGAATATACTACGTGTACCTATATTTTATATGAAAACCAATCTACAAATGATCCTTTGGACGACATACTGTCATATTACTTCAGCAGTATTGTGGGGAACAGAAATCTGGGCTGTTGCTGTCATATCATGACAGTGATCTGGTATCTGGGGTGGGCGAGACACCAGAACACATTATCAGCTCCGGCTTCATTTTTAGATAAAGTTCTTGTAAGACTCACGCATAACGAATAAATAAATGAATCGCATTTTAGTTGTTTTATTTCAAATTATTTTATGTTCTTGGCTACTCAGTGTATTTGTTACTTTTGTTGTTTTATTTCAATATATTTTATGTCTTTGGTTACTCAGTGCATTCGTTATCTAGTTTAGGCAGGATGTATCAATCAGCACATACTAACTAAATTAAGCTCCCCTAAAGCGTTTGTCTGTCAGTCTGTATGTATGGATGTTTCAACAAACAGATCGTCGGTCGAATCACGAAGGGGCTTATCTGAGTTTTACCAAATTTTTCAGGAGAGCGATTTTTAATAAAATGTACAACTATTAACCGTCGTAACATTTTACGTAATTCTTATATCAGGTTTATAGAATACTCGTTTTGATTAATGGTTAATACAGTTTATATATTTAATTTAGTTTTTTGTGTAAAATAGTTGAACTCAAAATCCGAAATTTTGTTGGTTACGCCCTTTCGTGATTCGACCGACGAGATTATTATGGGGTTGTCACTAGTAGGTAGAATGGTTCAATAAAAAAATACAATTACCAATATCATCGCAGATACATTCATACGCCTAAGTAAAAGTTCATAGCTATGTCATTTGTTTGAAGTTTTTATATACCTATTGACGTAGGAGTTACACGATTTTATTTTCAGGATTCTAAAGATACGAAAAGTTCCTGAAACATTATTTTTTTATACGAAATACTAATATTCAGCTATTCATCATTACATATTGCTAGATACCCATGTTTATCCGTTGCTGGGACAGTCGTCATTACTTCTATTTAGCCATCGCCTTTACTAAAAATTACAGGAACTCAGTATATGAGTAACAATAAATATAATTAAATTTTTTTAGTAATAATCAAAAACGTGCTTGATCCCTAACACTTTTAATTTGTGTACATAGACTGTCAAAATCATAAACCTACTTTGGTTTTGCCATAGTCGGGTAAAAAGTAGCAGTGTTAGTCGACTTTTGTCGCTGACCGACGGTACTTATAATTTTATAATACTTACAAAAATAACAGCTGTCATAAGCAGAGAAATATACAAATGTCCAAGCTCGAAGAAAGTCATCGTTTTCTTGTGTAACAGTACAAACATGACACCGCCAACAGCGGACATTAAACACACAAACATGTGAAAAGACCTCTGGATGGTTACCCAGATCTTTCTTCTCTGTAGAGCTCCAGTATCAAGCGGGTCGAGTATCACGAGGGGCCAAGAGCTAATTACTGATAACAAGTGACGTACCAGTATCAGGTAAGGATAGTCAGATGGTGACGTGATTTCACTGAAAAAATAAATTATGTGATTAATATCAAGACCACCTTTTTGTAATTTATGTTGAAATGAGTTTCTTTAACCAAAGATATTTTACTTTAAAGCTTATGAGACACTCCATTTTTTGTTCACTTTTATCTTTCACTCGAAATAAAACGTTGAACACAAAATATTAATAAATCAAAAGTGAAAACTGAATTCATTAATGAACCATTCCAACGATGTTGACTTTCAGCATTATCATTTCAATTCATCATCTTCCACAAAAATTTAATTAAATGAGCAAATGAACGTTAACTTCTGTATAAGTTTTTAATTGTCGTGTGACATGGAATGAAACAAAAATTAATATTCACTCGAATAAGTCGTCGCGTCTGATATCAGCTGTTTGTTGGCTGACATACATAAACTCACGCCTTCTTCCCATCGCGGCATCGGGGTAGGCAGAAACTAAAGAACGCCACCGGCTTCGATCCTGACATGCTCCTTTTGCCTCGTTTACGTACATACGTCTAGTCATACACACACGCCGGTTGCGAGTACTACGCACCTGACCTTTCTGAAGAACATCACCAATAAGGTCACTATTATGTTCTCATAGGGCGTCCACTTACATGTGCCTTGTAAGTGACCTGACCTTTTGTTAGTCGCCTTTCATTCATACTCTCACACCATGACCAAATATTTTTGTTTTTAAAATAATTTGCTTTAATTAAATTTTTAATTTTGTATTTGCAGGTGCAATATATACATTTTCTATAGCCTGTACCACATTTAAGACGAATCTTTCAACAGCTTACATACATATTATTTAAATCCATCAAGCCATTTAGGCTACAGAACATGCCAAAGAAATAGACATACATACATACACATACACATACAAACTCTCGAAAAACGTTAGTTTACTTCTGGGGCAGTCGGGTAAAAATAAATAACTTACTCTTGAGGCTCATAGTCAAAGAAAAAATCACGTAAGCTTGTAGACATTTTGGCTACCAAAACTTTTTTTTTGCTTATGATCTCGATCTCGCCTGATGGAAAGCGATGGAACGAGTACCCGAACTCCCTGCACCTGTATAAAAACGAATTGAACAAACTTTCACCTTATATACTTAGACTGAAGTACGATAATCCACACTTCCATACTAAAGTGACTCTGTCTGTCTGTCTGTTTACTTTTCAAGTCTTAACCGCCGAACGGATTTGGATGAAATTTGGCACAGGGACAGACCATGTCCTGTGTTAGGATATAAGATACTTTTTATCCCAGTAGTTCCTGGTTCCCGGAATTAAGTTCAGACCCCCTCACGCGGGCGAAGCCTCGGGAAGAAGCTCGTAATTTTATAAGGCTTGAGCCACACTTATGATAAAGTTTTTCAAGCAGCACTTGCAATAAAGTAGCACCACACTTGAAACATTGGTGGTTGCATCTATTTTTGTTTAACATAACATAAATTCATGCCCGTGTTCCCCGAAGGGTTGAACAGAGGTGCACCTACAGTACACACACATTTCGCCAGTTATGTTTAAGTCCCATGATTACATGGGACGAGCCTATTGCCATCAACCGGGCACAAATCCAGACTCCTCGCTGCTACTGAGAAATTCCAGATGGAAAAACTTCAATAACACTCTGCCCGATCTAGGAATCGAACCCAGGACCTCATGCTCAGCAGTAAACCTTGCAACGACTAGGCCAACGAGGCAGTTCTTTTTTGGTTTATTAACTTAAAAATCCTGCTTCATAATTAATTGTGATTAAGAGGGTACGTTCTAGAAGTTGGTAACGTCGCAAATAGCCGACAAATATTTGAATATTTTTGTTAATCACGAATTACTCTCAATCTATTTAAATTATTCTCAATCACACAAAAACGGCTGAACGAATTTGAATGACATTTGACACACAAAGAGTTTATAACTTGGATTATTAACATATGATACTTTTAATCCTGGTACAACGTTCCCGTGGGATATTTTCCGAAATAACACGCAGGCGAAGCCGCAGGAAAAATTGGTATTTAATTTATCAGGTTGGCGGAAAAATATTGCACAAGAAATTGTAAGTTACTAGAATTTTCCGGAATATTTAGTATTGATCTGGGATACGTAAGAATATTGTAGAAGTTTCTCGAAGCTATCACATCAAGGGTATATAAAGGCGCGCTAGTGAGGATTTGGTTAGTTTGTGAAAATGATTAGTGAACATCAACTTCGAACGATCATCTTTTACGAATGGCGTCAGGGACACAACGTGAGTGTGGCTACCGCTAACATCAGAAAAGCGTTCGGTGAAGGTGTTGTATCGCGATGGAAGATAAGCCACTGGTTTGCTCGCTTTGCATCGGGAGGTATAACTCTTGAAAATTACGAGCGATCTGGGCGACCATCCACCTTCGACGATGAGGAATTACTCCGCTGTTTAAAGGCTAATCCAGAAATAAATACGCGTGATTTGGCAGAAACTCTTGGCTGTCATCATGCGACCGTCGAGGCTGATTTACACAAACTCAGCTATCGTCAAGTAATGGCACGATGGATTCCACATGAACTAACTGACAGTCATCGTCAAGTCAGAGTTAGTATTTGTGAATCGCTTCTTTTTCAGTCACATCGGAAAGAGTTTCTTGAAGATCTGGTAACCGGCGATGAGAGCTGGATTCTCTATTATCTTTGCGTGAGAAAAATTTTCAAAACTACGAAGACCTCAAAATGGCAGTGGACAATTTCTTTTCTGCACAGCCTCCGGAATTTTGGGCGCAGGGCATCGACAATCTACCAACTAGATGCGCCAGAGTAATAGTGTTATTTGCGAATTACATTACTGATTAATTATTGTAAATAACAAAGTTATCAATAAATTCATTAAGTCTTATATCTTGGTGCAAGACTTTTCCGCCAACCTGATATTTAGACACAGAGTCATCTAACGTTAAAGTCGGAACTAATCTTAGTATAGAATACATTTCTGTTAAGGCAACACTAATCGGGGTGTGGCTTAAGACGCTATTTTAATATTAGTGTCGTTTGTACTTAAACCGGCAAAGTGCGTGTCGGACTACCCAAAATGAAGGGTTCCGTAGTTGGGATGAATTTATTCCAAAAACAAACTTAGCATTGTAGTTGAAAAACCTGTTCTCCCATACATTCCAACCGTAAATGTGAGCTTGTACGCACAATATTGAGAGATTTACCATGTTATTTTAAGACCATAGAGTTCTTATAATTTTTCCTTTAATCCATAGGTATTGAACTATTTTCTATACCTTTTCCAAAATTTTTGGCTTAGTAGTTTCGGAGATATGGAGGGGAAAGGCAAATTTTGGTCTATTTTCTTAAAAAGCAATTTATTTTAAAATTATAAAAAAAATATATTTGAGACTCTCAGAGTAAGCATTTGATATGTCATTCGATATGTCACACGGTACAGTTTGAAAATTTTATTTTTAATTTTTGCCCCAAAATTGCCCCCATATTCAAAATTCATTTACTTATGTTACACGTTCGTGTTTGGGTCACAGAAATTCATATTGTACCAACTTTCAACTTAATTGGTCCATTAGATTGGGAGCAAATTGGGTGTGACAGACGGACAGACAGATAGACACACGAGTGATCCTATAAGGGTTCCGTTTTTTCCTGTTGAGTTACGGAACCCTAAAAATAAGGTAAGATTACGAATGTTGTGTCCTGAATACAATACTTTTTTAGCGAAATACTTTGTGATTCAGTGATACAAATTTTCGGTTTACGAGATTTCGTAATGGGTGAAGTGCGTCTGTTGTTGATGGGGCAAGTGCGCTACTATGACGCGTTTACCCCAACTCAGAGATTGTCAATCTTATTTGTTCAGTTGTAATTTAAATTAAAGGTCTCCCCAAATAATAATACTATATTATGTATGAGATTGTGTAATAAAATAATTGTATATGTTAAATATGTATCAAAACAAACTACGTCCTTACATCTACATACTACTAGCGCCATCTGAGATCTATTAGTATAACTGTGTGACGTTTTCGAATATTCAAAATAAAAGACAGTCTGTTGAAAGCCACTCTGAAGTTTTATTAGGTTATGGGCCCAGACCCGCAATTCTTTAGTTTTTGATAAGATTTATATAGTGCACAGTTATAAAAATGGCAGGAAATTACTCAGTAAACGTTCCCAAGTTGAAGGGGCGAGAGAATTATAATGATTGGGCGTTTGCTTTAGAAAACTATCTTATCTTGGAAGGCGTCGATTTGAAAAGCGAGCAACTGCTATGAAGCTAACGACAAAAAAACCAAAGCGAAGATTATTATGACTATCGATCCATCTCTTTATGTCCATATGAAAAGTGAAATACAGTGCAAAGTTTATGGAAGAAATTAAAGTCATTGTTTGACGACTCCGGTTACCCAAGCAAGATCAGTTTGCTAAGAAATCTTATTTCTATCCATTTGGAAACGTGTGAGTCCACGAATAGTTACAACACGCAAGTCGTGGACATAGCTCAGAAACTTAAAGGTACCAATTACAAAATAAACGGTGAATGGATCGGCTGGTTACTTTGGCAGGACTTTCGGAAAAGTTCAGCCCAATGATCATGGCCATTGAGCATTCTAACATAGCATTAAGTGCAGATGCTTTTAAAACGGAGCTATTGGATATGAGTACAGATTTTGAGGTGAAATCAGAAGGAGCATTCATCGCTAAAAAAACGAGTTGGAGTTACAAGCAAAACAAATTCAAACTCCAAGCATAGTGACAACGAAACGCATTGTCAGGCGTCAACAAGCAAATCGTCAAAAGTTATTCGTTGCTACAAGTGTAAAGAAATTGGGCATTACAAGAACGAATGTCCTTCAGGAAAGGCAAAGGTGAATGCATTGAGCGCGGTATTCCTAACGAGTGAATTCAGTCAAGACGACTGCAGTGCTATTCTGTACAAATCTTCACCTATGTTGTCACGGTGAGATTTTTACAGAATAGACCGGCTGGTACGTTGATTCGGGTGCGAGTACTTATTTAGTATCAGACAAAAACATGTATCAATCGAAAACTAAAGAAATAATAGTGGCTAATCGAACATGTGTACAAGTAGTATGTTCGAGAGACGTGTAAAATACGACTGCAGTGGGAAACAAGCAGTATGAAATACAAGTCAACAATGTCTTGTGCGTACCTAACCTCACCACATATTTGTTATCAGTGAGTCGTATAATCAAAAGAGGAAACAACGTGACATTCACTCATAAGGGATACTTTATTTACTACTCGCAGAATGATTGCATTGGTGAAGCAAGTTTAGAAAACGATGAATACAAATTTAACATTGTAAAGTCTCAGCAACTACTGGCGGCGGCAGTCAAAGCTCTGAGCACGACATGGCACAGACGACTAGGTCACATAAATCTTATCGACCTATGCAAAATGAAAAATGGAGCAGTTGAAGGCGTAAAATTCTTAGACAAAGGTAGTGAAATTAACAAATCCAGCTGTGTACGGTATGCTGCCAGGGTAAACAGACAAGGTTACCATTCCTTTTAAGTACAAGCAGAAGTCAGAATATGCTGGATTTGGTCCACACGGATCTCTGTGGACCAATGGAAAATAAATGACTTGGAATGGCTTCTTATTTTCTGATATTTGTTGAAGACTACAGTCGAATGAGTTTTGTGTATTTTCTTCAGTCAAAACAGCAAACATTCAAGTACTTTAAAGAGTTCAAAAGGTTAGTCTAGAATCAGCAATCCAGGAAGATAAAATTATTAAGATCTGATAATGGCGGTGAGTTCTGTTCAACCGAATGGAGAACTATTTAAAAAACATTGGTATACATCAGAAAACCGCCGCTTATATTCTTAAATAGAACGAAGTGACTGAGCGGTATACCAGGTCTATTGTTGAGAAGGCACGCTGTCTCCTATTTGATGCTATTTTTGAAAAAAAGTTTTGGGCGGAGTTAGTCGTTTGCGGATCTTTGGCAGCCCAGTGATGGTCCATGTGCCCAAGGATAAGCGTAAAAAGTGGGATAAAAAGGCAAACAAGATGTTCCTAGTTGGTATACTAAGATAATACCAAAGGTTGCCGTCTGTTTGACCCACAGTCACAGAAGATCATTGTTGCCAGAGATGTGGTAGTCGTGGAGGACACCAATGGCACATCGTCAGCAACTGTAATGATAGAGGACCAATAGCAACCAGAGTGTACAGAGAACATTAAGTCAGATAACAAAGATGTGATAGAAGATGATGCGAGTGATGCAACTTATGTTCCTGATGAAACATCATATGAATCAGAAGACAGTTTACATGATTCTCTTACACCATCTGATACAACTGTTGTGACTCAGTCACAGTTTTTGGATCTTCCAACGAAACGTACTAGAAGAAAACCCAATTACTATGGTTATTCCAATATGTGTGTGGAAGATGTGACAAGTCAGCAGATTTCACTAAATGAAGCTGTGAGTGGACCTGAGCAAGTGCAGTGGCAATGTGCAATGAAGGAAGAGTTTAAATCATTTAGAGAGATTTGACGTTAGTGCACTGTCATCTATTGTCAACGTAAGAAGCTTGATGGATTGTCAGTCATAAAAAGTACTGACCAGTAAAAGTATGGCGCACTTTCCCTATTTATTTTAGCCACTTTATATTAGACTACTGATGGCATTACAGTTTTAAATGTATTGCCTTGTTTAGCTCACATACGGCTATTATCAAAATTGTATCTAAACTTAAAACTATCATATTTACAACGGTTTAAGAACGTATGCCGCGCTTGCCCCATTTCGCGGGGAAATGCGACTACAGGTTATAATTTACTTCAAAGAAAGAATTTATTCAACAAAAGCTATCCATTTTTCAAAATCTACAGCTATATATGTTGTCAGTGACATATATATTCATAAAACACATAATTTGATTGCCAAAAGTTAATAAACTCAACTTTGTGAAAAGTAGAATGACGCGCTTGCCCCGACTGACCTTAGATACTTATATTCTACAGCTACATTGTTTTGTGGTACTTATGACACGTGGTACGGACACATGATATTTTTTCTAACCTCTGGGTTCAGAATTTCTAGAAAAGCCGTGAAGTCTGATTTGGGTATTTTTGACCAAAATGACATCAGTAATTTTGACAACAGATTTTGCAGGAACTGACAATAAAAACCCTAAATAAGAAGCAGCTACTCGTAATATGGCTCTACCCTAACAGTATACATAGGTACTCATTATAAAAACACATTGCAGTTCTCATGACTGAACTTTCTTGATCCTGTTATCATTCATTAAATTAATAACACTGCGTTTGTAAATATTGCTGACAGCTTTTCATTATCGTATTAAGTAGGTAAGCCTTAATTCAATCGTTGGATTGCTTAAGGTCACGTCTACTAATTTGTTTAAAAAAAAAACGGAATTGTCTTTTTTTTTTCGGAAAATCATAAGAACAACGTTAATCATTCCGTTTTCATTGCATTACTTACTGAATTTAAAAACCCATCGTTTTTTACAACTAATTACTACAAACTAGAATTATTGTTACATACTAAATACTACAACTACAAATATTACATTGCATTAAAGTCTGGCCGTTGACGTCTCGTTCAAAAGCGTTTCGAATGGATCTTAACTTTAAGCTGTGATGGACGCCATTTCCCATTCGGAACGACTTGTGAGCGTGAGTAGTTTGGTAGTTGTTTTGGCTCTGTAAGCGCCATTTGGAACGCGCTGTTTGTTATTAGAGCTATCGTTGTCGTGCTGACGGTGACTCGGAACACGCTGCATATTGACATAGTTTGAAGTGAAAGCTGTCACTGTCTGTTGTCATGGTGACACTGGTAATGTACGCACCACAAACTATTGTTCTTATTTATATATGTCTATGGTCATGTCTATTTTAGTTATTACGTTACGTTAGTTAAGTTTTATTTTGTAACATTTCGGTTGAAAAATTACTTAATACCTATCCCGTTATTTTATATTGTTACATAGTTACTGAAAGGAGTAGGAAACTGTGTTTTGCTTGTTGTAATGTAGTGTAAGAGTATATTGCTTAAAATTGTATTAGTTTTCTAAGCAATATAAAACAACAAATGCATTATATTCGGGCTAAATGATATATTTTTGTTAATTCTTGCGCGCGCGGTAAAAAACCCTGTTGAGCGATTACGTCATCGGCCGCGCTCGCCCGCGCGCCGCACGCTAGGTGTTTGTAAACAAACCGGGCGGTCGGGGTATGTTCCTTGGAATTGCTGCTCACTTAATTCATTAGGCGCGGCCGACGCACATGCGCGTTTTCGGACGTTCACCATATGCTTGACGGCGCGTATGCGCGTCCATACAATTTACAATACATAACATTATTTGAGTGCGGCGCGCCGCACGCGTTCGTTGTGCATCTCTATGGGTGCGTCCACATCTGGCGAATGTGCCGCGAATGTGCAGCTCCCGAGCCGTTTGCGAGCTGCCCGCGAGCTGCGCGCGTGCATTTTTGTTCGTGCTCCGCTCCTGCGCCGCCCGCGCGCAATTCGCGCGCGACCTAAGCGCCGTACGCGATCAGCGCGCGGGCGGCGCGGTAGCGGCTCGCGGCTTCCTTCCGCAAAACAAACATAACTTACCCGCTCAGTTCGTTTCTGATTACAGGAGGCTAAGTACGTGTTGTCATGGAGTGGACGGAGGAGAATTGTTTACGCTTAATTGAAACATATAAGTATTGAAACATATAAGTCTCACTTGTGCCGCGTTCTAATGCGCACGCGTTTGCATATTCGATATATCGAGTAGCGCGGCGCAAGCTGTCGCTCGTAATTTACTCGCCATGAGTAGTGAACTTGTGGTGAATGAGCTGCTGGCGTTCCTGCAGCAGAAGCTGGATGTGATGGATGAGGTGTCTGCTGTCCAGATCTGCGCAACGAACTTCAGCGAGGATGACATAGCTGCTGCCAAGCTGTTGGTGTTTAGTGTGCTGAACAAGCGCGATCAGATGGTGTCCCGCCGGCGTGACGGGACTAAGAAGAGCCTGCAGGATATCATCACGCTGTTCAAGGAGACCGACCCTGACGACGTGCCGACGTTTGTGGTGAAGGAGCTACACAAGCTTCCTCCCGTCACCTTCGACCACGTCGATGTAACGAGCCTGCTGAAGGACATTGTTTTTCTGAAGGCCTGCCTCGCGGATGTGCTAACGAAATTAGATGCATCCCAGAACACCGTCACTGATTTGCGCAAAGAAGTTAGCGAGTTGCGCAACAGTGTGGCGGTAATTAGGTCACCTGTCGATGCGTCAAACGTAAACACATGTCGCGGAGCCGGCCTCGATATATCGTCGTCGAATTCCGCGTCAGCAGTTTCGTCGCCAGCGCATCCGTCGTTTGCTGAGCTTGCAGAGCGCCCCGCCCGCGCGCCCCGCAGCCCCGCGCTCGTCACCGCGGCTCCTCCACGCAGCGCCGCCCGAGCCCCTCGACCCATCCCGCAGCCAGTACTTGAAGCCCTGCCGAAACCTCTGCAAAGGGATTTCGCTAGCGTCACTGCGAGTGCTCCTGGTGCTCCTAGTATCAAGCCCATGCCAGAAAAGGCGCTGAATAGGGCTGATAAAGATGATGGTTTTTTGACGGTGCAAAGGAGGAAGCGCCGATCGCGACCAAACAAGAACCGCTGCGGCAAAGCTCCTACAGTGCCTGAAATAAGCCTGCGTGCCGCAAAGCCGAATACACCGGTGTACATCTCCCGCCTGCACTACACCACTAAGGCGGAGGACATCGTAGAGTACGTGCGACAAAAGACGAGGTACACGCCGAGGGTGCAGTTACTGGAATCACGCCGGAACGTCAATTTCAAGGCGTTCGTCGTGCGTGTACCGAACTGTTATCTGCCCCTCGTCTTGGAAGAAGACTTTTGGCCGCAGGACGTGGTGTTCCGTCGCTTCCGCGGACAAGTTCCACAGGACAGCACAAAGTCAATCTAGTGCAAAGTGAAGTGCTACTAACATAGTCTTAAGCCTTATTTATTAACACAAGATTTTGTTTATAAAAATATGTATGTTTAGGTTAAGTTATTTTTCTATGGGCCTATGTCGCCTGAAATAAATGGTATTATTATTATTATTATTGTAAGCCAGTAAACGGAACTGTATGTGCGAGAATTGAATGCGCGCGCCGCGTGCACGCCTTTTACGAACCTTGCATGAGTTGCGCTAAAGAGCGAACCAAACCATTGCCGTGACTGCACGCGTGCAGCTCGCGGGCAGCTCGCAAACGGCTCGCAAGCTGCACATTCGCGGCACATTCGCCAGATGTGGACGCACCCTATTGTTTCGAAAACATCGTAAAATAAGGGTCGGTAAGGGTGTCTACACCCAAAATATTTTTTGCACGCACCCGAGCGTTTGCCACACAGAATTAGTGTAGCATAAAGAAGCGTTTGCATAAATTTCGCGCAGATAATGTGTTAAATGTTTTTTCGAATGCTAACGAGCACGGCTTTATTATATTGTGCGTTTCGTTTGAATGTATGATTGTTTTCATTTTTAGAATTGGTTGTAAAAAAGAAGAAAACAATTTTTAGTTAAGTACTTACACTTTCAAAGAAATAACTAGTAAACAAAAAAAAAAACAAGAAAGGACCTATATGTTTTATGGGTTAAATTGCATGGTGTGTTTATTTTTAGCACGAAGCATAAATTAAACCACTTACCAAAATACAATATTCATTAATTACAATCAATCAATCATTTATTCGTTTGCGAATATGGGTACAAAAGAAAACAATAGTCTCTCAAAACAAACAATAGTGTCCATTAGCCATATCCTACCCTAGGGCATGCAAATTTACAAATACACAGGTATCTACTAAACTAGAATTTCAACAATAAAAGACATTATTTAAAATATCGTATGGAGTAACATTATATAAGTTTATCCTGTAAATATTCAGTGACAGAGTAATATGCTTTTTTTAGTAACATTGTTTTTATACTGTTTTTAAATACATTTAAATCACCTATCTCCAGAAGTGAATTTATTAATTGGTTATAGTATATACGTGGAGCCATACATAGTATAATTTTATTTAATAACGCTGTTTTATTGCTTGGTAAACATATTATATTGAATTTGTATCTTTTGCTATTGAACTTATTAAAGCAGTTTGTGTTTTTCCTAACGAACATTATAACCTCTAATATATATATATATATACATGGAACAATATTTAATTTAAAAAATGATGGTTTGCAGCTGTCAGTTACTTTTATACTAGTTATGGCTCATATACATTTCTTTTGGGCTTTAAATACCGCTTCTTTATTAGTAGAATTACCCCAAAAAATAACACAATACTTTAGAATAGGTGCAACATAGCCGATGTATGCTGTAAGGACTGTAGAGGTACTGAGTGTACTGACCGTTTATTTAAGTTTAAACAATGCATAAAAGAAGGTATTCAATTTAGCGCATATATGGATATGTTCTTTAAAATTCAAATTATTATCTATATTTATACCCAGAAATCTTGTAACGTCAACTTCTTGGATCTTATTATTTCGGTAATTTATGTTCATGTTTGCTATTTTACTTACTCTACTTCTGAATGTCATGAAGTTTGTCGAGATTAATGTGTAAATTGTTTGATGCCAACCAGTTTATAGTGCTATCTAAAGTCATATTTATCTCAGGTTCCATGTGTGATTTATTATCTCCTGTGAACAGTACTGTACTATCATCAGCAAATAGGATTGTGTTGTGTTTTGTCGCTTTTTGTTCATTGACATATATTATAAAAAGAAGCGGACCCACTACACTTCCTTGTGGAACGCCTGATGTGATCTGTCTACATGAAAATGAGTAAGTTAACAGTTTTTTCACATAGGGACATGTCCTTGTTATTTGCGTTCTATTACTTCAGTAAGATTTAATCAGGTCATAAATAAATAAAACAAGCATCCCATGTTGAACAAAAACTTGATGTTTACAAAAAGTTTCGCACCTAGATTAAAAATATTTTTTCCATTGACGAATTGAAAAGTCGCGTATAGGATTGTCATACATCAAATCGTTCGGTATTAAATATTCCATCAAACCAATCGCATCGAATTAGAGATCACTGCTTTAATAGTGGTGCAACAGGGTTCAATCTAGGCGTGGACAAAGTGTATCATTTTTGCGATTGGTATCTGGATCACTGAAATGATCCGAATCACTGATATGTTTCATTTGGATCATCGGCTCAAGTTATATAAAATACAGAATGTTACGTATACATTTACGTTACGTAATGCGAAGTGGCAACAATGTTGATTTTTATATATTTTTTTTTTTAACTTTATAAATAAAAAGGAAGAAAGTAAGTCACATATTCAGTATACAAACAAATATTGTAAACAGAAAACATTATAAATGATAAATGATTTTATTTCTGTAAGTAGGTTTGTACAGACGCCAGCAGGTCAAGCTACCCGAAACTGTCAAATTTTCCCAATCAACCTTGAACCTAATGCGTCAGCGATGAAGTTGAAAATTTATTAAAGAAATTTGACAGATTGTAGTAGCTTGATGTGCTGGCGTCTGTACAAACACTTTTACAAGTCAATCATGTTTTTTTTTAAAGCTAGATGAGGTCGTCGTTTCCTATCTGACTACTCTGAGAAGAAAGGCCGAAACAAACTCAGAGGTCACAGTCTCTTATAAAGTCCAGACATAATCTTGGTCACTTCATGTGAAGACCATGTAGAGTGGTGTCAGAAATGGTCTTTTGAGCTCATTACAGATGTTTTCGTCAAATTTAAATTTGCGCGAACGAATATAATCTGCCGCGTGCCGTATCAAACGCTTGTTATTGCAAAAGTTATATGCAAAAAACGATCGAGAAAGACTTTATTTAGTCTTTAATATGTTAGCGCCACAATGGTCATTTTTACGAGCATGGATAAGGACAACGAAAAACTGTGAGTGTTAGTGATACACATCTTATTAGGTATCTCTTTCTGACTTGTATAAATTATATTATGTTACCCACTCACTCGCGACTCGCGAGTCAGTAGTAAAGTAACTCAGTGTCTCAGCCCCACTCTCGCTCTTTCCTCAGTCGCCTCGCAAGCATCGCGTCGTGCGGAAAGAGCACAGAGCAAAGAAAGTAATGATTCAGGTCCAAATGATACGTTGGAAACGTATATACTGAACCAATCTTTTGAATTACTTCAATGATTTGGATCAGTGACTCGGTTCCGTAAAGAGTTACACATCTCTAGTTCAATCTAAAAGCAGATTTGCGTGGGATAGTGTACCCCAAATACAATCTACTATATAAAAAAGTGGGATGATTTTTATCCCAATTTCGCATTACCGATGTACACTTAATTAAATTAGGCTTGTAACTGAGTTAAATACTTAATGTTAACATTATATTGAATAGCTACTGAATTTAAATATCACGGCAATCATTGTCACTGCTAACAAATAAAGTTTTTCTAACGTGTATGTATTTGGTTGGCACAAAAGTAATGAGACACTACAAAACTCTATACATTTCTTATGAGGTATTATGTGTGTGGTACTATATGTGAATGACCTCATAGTCGAGCTCAGCAGTATGCGTGTTGGCTGTCGGGTGGGTGGTGTTAATATTAACAGCATCAGCTATGCAGACAACATGGTGCTGCTGGGCCCGACTGCAGGTTCTATTGGAGAGATGTTAAAAGTTTGCGAGGACTATGCGGCTAGGCATGGGCTCGTGTATAACGTGAAGAAATGTGAGTACATGGTCTTTGGGGTCGCCGGTAAGTGTACAGATGATGCATCTAACTTTACCCTAAATGGCTTGAGCATAAGAAGAGTAAAACAATTCAAATATCTGGGACATATGCTTACCGACGACCTGAAAGACAATGTGGATATTGAGAGGGAGCGCAGGGCTTTGGCGGCACGCGGTAATATGTTGGCTCGTAGATTCGCCCGCTGCTCGGACCAGGTAAAAATAACGCTTTTCAAAGCGTATTGTCAGAGTCTGTACACGGGTGGTCTGTGGATCAACTACACCAAAAGGTCGCTAGATGTCCTGCGCGTCCAGTACAACAGTGTTTTTAGAAAGCTCTTGAGACTGCCCCGGTTCTGTAGTGCGTCACAGATGTTCACGCAGAACCGTATATACTGATGACTTCCACGCAATTGTGCGGAAGCAAATAGCGTCTGTGGCAGCTAGAACCCGGGCCAATGGCAACAGCATTCTAGAAACAGTGACTGAGAATGTGTTTTCCCCTTATATGAGGCATTTTGTGGAGAAGATGACCGGTTGAGAAACTGGTTTCGTCTTCTTTACAAAGTGACTCATGCCCAAAGTGTTATGTTGATTTATGTATATACTAACACTACGGATCTCTGTTATTTGATTATCCTACTAATATTATAAATGTGAAAGTTTGGATGTTTGTTACTCAATGACGCAAAAACGGCTGAACGGATTTGGTTGAAATTTGGTATACAGATAGTTTATAACTTGGATTAGGACATATGATACTTTGAATCCCGGTAGACGGTTCCCGTGGGATAATTTCCGACATACACGCTGGTGAAGCCGCTGGCAAAAGCTAGTTTTGAAATAAATTAAATTATTAGTATTGTGAATTAGTACTAGTGAAGGTTACTAAATATCAAGGATATAATGTACATACATACATACTCGTACCCACGGAATAATAAAAACAGTGGAAGTGCCCCGCAGCTATCACGCGTGTGTCACAATTATGCGGAGCTCCGCAACACTGGCTCAGTCGCGAATAGCTACTTGCTGTGACACGACGTCTCGAAAGTAACGAAAAAATTACAACCATGCCATAGTGTCCAATTTTTACATGCAAAAATGTATCTTACGGAGGTGTATCGTATCACCAGTAAGTATAAAACTTTGATATATTTCAATATAACTGTTTTTATTGGCAAAACTTGATTTATTACTTTGATGCGAACTAAAAACTACCTTATATCCATTGCTCAAAGTCTAAATCAACTTGCTCGCGGTTTTTAAATTTCGACACTACTCGATTAGGGAAGGGACATATCCATGTAAATAGTTGTGTATCGATAAAATAATAAAATGTATATTGGTGCCGATTTTCTTGTCACAAATGTATCTAGACTAAAAAACCAACAAAATTTAATTTATTCCTGTCAAACGACGATTTCCCATTGTGAAATTGACTAAAGTGATACAACTATTTTATAGTTTGACAGCACTAAAGTGGCATTAAGCTATTTATTTTAGTGAAAATGCATTTTTTCTATTCTGAATTTGACGTTTTTTACCAAGTATTTTGATTATCAAACTAAATCAGACTATTTTTAATCGTGATTTTTATTTAGTGATCCTGAACTAAAGAACAATGGCAGCACATTGTTTTATTTGAAATTAAATCACTACGTCTTGAAATGATAAACACCTTATATTTAACTCAGCGTCATTTTCTGAGCTAGTATGTGCAACAATTTTTGTTAGAGAAGGGTCAGATTAAAAGATATTCAGTGTTGAGAACAACATAGGACAGAGCCACAGACTACATAGAGATACAGAGCACAAGCTTCTGATCTTCTGGTTAAGAGTTATAAACTGTCAACGGTTGTCAATGTCAACAACCAATCAATATTTTTTAAGACTTTGAATACCAGTTTTCCTACTTTACTGCAATACTTTTTGTGTAATGAAGAACACAGAATAAACTTAGTAATACAACACAATAAATGTATTATTTATTTGAAGTATTTCGACTTTCATCTAATGTGTTCTCCATGTTCAGGTAGGTGTAGACTTTCGGGTAGGAAGGCAGTATTTCAATAAAATAACAGCTTTCACAATCAGTCCACTTCTAATTCTCAATAACTCAATCAAACACTTCATAAAATAATTATAGATCACTTAGAGTAAGAGGGATGCGATTAAAATATAACGTCCACCGACCACATGATGGATGGGGATGTTTGTTACTCAATCACGCCGGAACGACTGAACGGATCTGGAAGAAATTTAGCACAGATATAGACCACAATCTGGAATAGCACATAGGCTACAATTTATTAGGATTTTGTGTGATTTGCCCATAATAATAGGTTGGGGAAAAAGTTTCTTCGCATTTTTTAAGAAAATTCAAAACATTTTTTAATATAGTTCATTTACATTTAACTAAAGTATGTAGGTACCATTTTGTTCGATAACTTTTTGCCATCTTGTCGGTAGGGACATGATCCCATTGCTATAGAAATTTTGGGACTTCTGGTCAAAATACCGCGACAAGTGGTTTTGGCAGTCCTCTCGTGATGTTAACCTGACACTGCCTAAAGAATTCTGAAGAAACCGAAACAGGTGGAAATCTGAAGGTGCAAGGTCAGGACTATACGGCGGATGCAGTAACACCTCCCAGCCAAACTCTCTTAATTTTTGCTGAGTGGCTAAAGATGTGCGAGGTCTAGCGTTATCATGATGAAAAACCACACCCCGTCTGTTGATTAATTCCGGCCGCTTTCTCTCAACTTCTTGCTTTAATCTCATCAGTTGTTCGCAGTAGAGTTCAGAATCGATGGTCCTGCCTGGTGGTAACAGCTCATAATGAATAATGCCCTTCCAATCCCACCACACACACAACATCACCTTGTTGCGAGTTAACCCGGGTTTCGCCACAGTCTGTGAAGCCTGACTGGCCTTTGACCACGACCTTTTTCGCACGTTCTTGTCATACGTGATCCACTTTTCATCACCAGTTATCAGCTTCTTCAAAAATGGTTCGGTTTCATTACGTCGTAATAAAGAATCACAAATGAGTACACGGTTCATTAGGTTTCTTTCAATGAGCTCGTGAGGTACCCAAATGTCGAGCTTTTTTGTGTACCCAGTTTTTTTCAAATGCGCCAAAACTGTTTTGTGGTCAATTTCCAGTTCTTCAGCTACGTCGTAACTACTGATATGCCGATCTTGCTCCACTTTTTCAAAAATGGCATCCATTTTATCCGTAATAGGGCGACCAGAGCGACGTGCATCTTTGACATCAAAATTTCCGGATTGAAAACGCTTATACCAAATTTGTGCTTCTCTCACAGACACTACACTAGGTCCATAAACATCGCAAATTTTTTTCGCGGCTTGCGTTGCATTTTTACCTTTTTTGTAGTAAAATTTTAAAATGTATCGAATTTTTTCATTAGATTCACTCATCTTGACGGTACGAAAAACAAATGAAAATCACACATTTTCCTAATTTGAATTTGGAATTATGTTCTTTAAAATTTAAACTTTCAATGATACCAAAACCAGCCAGATACAAATAGTATAGCCAAAGAGATTTTATTACAAGTTCATACATACTATAATGCGAAAAGACTTTTTCCCCAACCTAATATAATGATACTCGTAAGTATCAAGTAAGTCGGAAAAATGATTGCCTTCTGAGAGTTATCTTGGCGTGCGCTGCTTAAATCGTTAGAGTTATAAAAGGATGATGTATGGTGGGATTATTTGCCTTAAACAGATCTAAATAAAAGTTCGCGACAGCATATTACTTAGCACCTTTTATGTGGAATTATAGCCAAAGTAACCATAAATACATTTAAATTGGATACTTTTTTTACAATGCACATTTTGGAGTATTTAGTTAATTCTTATCAAAATGTTAACCTTCATCGCCTTTTCAAATAAATGTAAACTTTGTCTTTACTTTAAGTTATTTGGATGAATAGTTTAAAAGTTACCGTGATATTTTCTCGAAAAATCGATCATTTTATTGGAAGTACCCTAACAGCAATTTTAAATGTCGCATTGGACGATCGCGCGTGGCTTCAAGCACACTATTCATTCCCTTTGGTGGGCTCGGCGTCCGCAAAATTTCTAGTCTACTAAGCTTCAACCACACCCCAGGCAATCAATGATCTTTCAACTTACCTATCATAGTCAATATTGTAGGTAGGTGCCCTTTATTTTAAGAATATTTTTATGCAATAATTGGTCATCATTTTGTCGATAACAAAACCTGCTTTCCTTTTTAGTCTGTTAGAATACCAGTTGAAGCGTGTCTTGCGATCTGTATTTTAATTTTTTGTCACCGACTTCCAAAATTAAAATTATTTCATAATTTTGAGTTAATTTCTTTTTGAAGTCGGTTTAATTTTTTAAATTATTTTTTATTTCGTAATTTTTAGTTTTTAGTAAAAACTGGAATATTTATTTGTAATAAGTAGTTAATAGTTTTGTTATAAATATTGCACTAGAATTTGACGAAGGTTATGAGATGTTTTCCCTTTGACACCACACCAATAGCTCGTATCAATAAGCCAGGTCGTCACACTTACACGTTGAAAGCTAGGTCATCCTAACTATTGTCATTACTGAGGACCAATAAGCACTTACCTGGTCATCATCAGACTTCTGAAAGTATCATGTGGTAGCACCCGTGCTCAATTAGATAAATGTTGAAAGCTAGGTCATCCTAACTATTTCCATTACTGAGGACCAATAAGCACTTACCTGGTCAACATCAGACTTCAGAAAGTATCATGTAGTAGCAGCCGTGCTCAATTAGACAAATGTTGAAAGCTAGGTCATCTTAACTATTTCCATTACTGAGGACCAAAAAGCACTTACCTGGTCATCATCAGACCTTCAGAAAGTATCATGTAGTAGTACCCGTGCTCAATTAAATAAATGCTGAAAGCTAGGTCATCCTAACTATTTCCATTACTGAGGACCAATAAGCACTTACCTGGTCAACATCAGACTTCAGAAAGTATCATGTAGTAGCAGCCGTGCTCAATTAGACAAATGTTGAAAGCTAGGTCATCTTAACTATTTCCATTACTGAGGACCAAAAAGCACTTACCTGGTCATCATCAGACCTTCAGAAAGTATCATGTAGTAGTACCCGTGCTCAATTAAATAAATGCTGAAAGCTAGGCCATCCTAACTATTTCCATTACTGAGGACCAATAAGCACTTACCTGGTCATCATCCATTATCTTGAAAACTACTAAACCGATTTTGATGAAACTTTCACTATGCTCTAAGTTGGAGTAAATGTAAGCCAACAAAAAAAGAATGGTCACGATCCGATTAATAGTTTCGGAGATATGCGTGGACAAACATACATACATACAAACATACGTCTATAAAATTTTGTATATTTGCTTGGAAGCTCTAATAGATCATCGTATGTGAATCTCTTGCAGATCCAATAATATTACATACATACGTATCGAATTGATAACTCCTTTTTTTGAAGTCGTTCATAATATTCAATCAGAGCCTCTATAGGTCTTACCGATTTTTAGCTAATTCGTAGAGCAGCACTAATGCTCCATTGAATCCCTGGAATGGCCTTCCAAGACTCTACAGCAACTGGCAGCTCCGCAGTCCCGCCTTCAGAATAGGCAGCACAATGTCATCGTCATGGTGAGAGTTGAGTCAACGACCCGCCGACACCGATGGCTTCCAGCAGAACGTAGATTGCTCCAACATTGATCATGAAAATAGCAAAATAAAATTCATTAGAAATCTGTTAAGACAGAGCACGATCCCACTTCTGATGTTATATTTTTTTGTAAAATGTGATCAGCATGAATCCATTTGGTGTATATTGCACATTGATCTAATACAAAGTTTTTGAGCTCTACAAGCACGCTCTTTTTTTACCCCAGAACTTGAAGCCATAGCGTATGATTGAAGCAACATATCCATGATAGGCAGTTAGTAGTGCAGACTGACTGACAGAGTTCCTCAATCTGTAAAGAGCAAAAGAGCTCTGACTAAGTATTTTGCAACCTTGCTCTATATGTGACTTCCAATTTACTTTGCTATCAATATAAAGACCCAGAAATTTAGTTGCTTTGATTTCTTCTATGCTGGTTTGAAAGTAGCTTATATTTAAATTGGTTTGTAACCTAATTGAGAAGGTTATGAAGTAAAGCATACTAAATCAACACGATCCATCGATAAATATTGGCAAGAAATGTTTGATCGGCCTAGAAGGCCGATCAAACATTTAACATCAATAACATAACATCAATTTTATAAAAAGTACAATTTTATAAGTATTTTCAGTTCTTACCATAAAATTATAATAAAAATGAAAAATATCACGGCCCCGTCCGAACCACGTTGACGAAAGGCAGAATGGAGCAAAAAATGTGTACTGTGTCGCTATCTGCGCCACAGGATTAGAAAATACAGAGTTGTGACATCTTACCGGCACTGGCATATTACACTGTCTTCACCCTAATATTCTCTTATAGCTTATGCAAAATAAAATAACCTCAGTGTGATATTTATCCATGTGTAACTTGTGTATCTACCGACTGTAAATAATTATCTTATCTTTATAGAGAATTCAGAACGGTCATTGTGGAAGAACAGATGGATTTTTTCCAAAAAGTCCCTGGCAACGTTTACGTACTTATCGGAAAAAAAACATAGTGTAGTGATTCTAATCTGCAAAACAATACTTTTATGACAAGTTGCTTAAATACAAGACAAAGCAACATTGATTATTGAAAAGACTCCAGGCGTCAGCGTTTTTTTGCCTTAAACCGCATAGGTTCATATCAATGTGCGCTCTAATGTCAACTACTGTAAGCCCTTTCTTAAGATCCAGTGGTGTTCGTCCGACGTTACAGAGGGTAAAGCCCAAGTGTCCTCCTTCCAAGCTTATATGAACAGCTTATAGGTGTTCCTTTAACACATTCGGTGCGGCAGACACACATGCGCGTTTTCATAACTTTCTTCGAGTGCGGCGCGGCGCACATGTGTGTTCGTTGTGCATCTCTATTGTTTCGAAAGCATCGTAAAAAAAAGGGTCGGTAAGGGTGTAGCATAAAGAAGCGTTTGCATAAAGAATTCAGCAGAGAATGTGTTAAACCCTATTCATATTTATATTACAAAAAACACTCCAGTGTATTCACATGACAAACTACGGGACACTGCTGAGTTGAGCTCGTCCTCTTTTATTAACACCGAGTGGTGTGACGTGAAGGACGAGCTCGCATCACCACACGCAGACAAGATTGATACTCGTACATACAAATTACTGCTCGACAAAATCGTACAATGACCGCGATTATGTTGGTTACGAGGCTTCAAAGCTCTAAATCGCTTGGATGAACGAAATCTCCGTTCACGCAAGTAATTGCTGATGGTTTGATCGCTTATTAACATCTCTAAAGAGCTATGAAGCCTCGTAACCAACTTCATCGCGGTCAGTGTACGATTTCATTGAGCAGTAATTTGCTCATGTTCCATGTCGCTCTGCCACGCTGCCGTGATGTGGTAGCGTATCCAAAGCCGACATTCTGCGTAGTGCCCAGAGCGATTGCCACACCACGATGCCAAGAACCAGCTTCCAACATTCCCATGGCTTTGATCATTTCATCTCGGATCAAATGACGTCTTCTCTCCATAATAAGGTTTTTGTATTGATTCCACTCAAAAGTATGGCACACTTGTTACAGAATCGAGTTGTGAGTATAACAAGTGACAATGGTAGCGGTGTCAATCGCACTAAACGAACAAGAAAGAGGGTAGACCGTTTTGTCTACTCATAAACATCCACCCGCAATAACTTCAGTTTATCCGTGATCATGGCACTTGCAATTGTTTCGAGTTTCCGATATTTCGGCAACAGTGCCGAAACTCGAATCAATTAATATACATGGTAAATATCCCGTTTTAAGTTCTAATGATAGCAAAAACGTGCTTGATCCCTAAACGCTTTTGTTGTGTGTACTTACATGGCCTCTCAAAATCATAACCCTCCTTCGCCTGTGCCGTAGTCGGGTAAAAATTAGCAATGTTAGTCGACTTTTGTCGCTGACCGACGGTACTTATAATTTTATAATACTTACAAAAACAGCAACGGTTGTAAGCACAGAAATATACAAATGGCCAAGCTCGAAGAAAGTCATGGATTTCTTGTACATAGGGGGAGGTGTTCAACAGTGAACCATGAAAAAGTTGCACATTCAAAGCTGAAGTGTTTCTAAACATAATAAAGATTTTTTTTTACTAAAGTACTTCTCATCTATCTGACTTCAATTTAGCATATTAATTTTAGACCCAAACGTAACAGGATAGGATATATTTAGGTTTTTTTTAAAGACGGGAAATGGCTCACTGAGTCCACCTCGTGGGACACTGTGAACCACTGGCTAGGTCAACAGTGAACCAACACGTACACAGTGAACCATCCTATTTATTTTACAGTAAATTATGACTATTTATGCTACAAAACTAAAGGTAAAGCAATAAAACGTCTTTTTTATATGTTACCAAATAATCAACTTTATTAAATCTAAATATTTTTAACAATGTGTTTAAAATATTTAATGTTATAAAAAATTTAACAAATATCTTAGGCTCACAGAGATCAATTGCTCAGTCAACTTTGTACTAATCAGTCTTAATAATTACAATTATTATTCTTACGATAGAAAAACTTATATCAAAACACAAAAAAACAAAAATTCAAAAGAAAAAGCATCTAATAATCAAAAAGGGAAGTTCAAAAGAGATAGATTAATTGGAAATTTGAACGTTGCTGTTCGGCGACTGCTGCCGTCTACCTTGGGGTTCGGTAATATATATTTTATATCATTTTTTGTAACCATTGCAATATCTGGCTCTATAGGCTCACAAAATGTGTGATAAAATTTGCTTTTTAATTTTAAATACGAAACGGAGTAGTCATATTCAGCTTCAGGAGAATCATCAAGAATCTTCGCAACATAATAGCATTTTATCTTTTTTTTCTCTGACTCAATCAAAATAATTACAAAATTATCCGCTTTGGGTTTTCTACGCAGCGGTGGAAAGTCTTCAGATAAAATAACTTCATCGTCTTCACTGTCACTGACGAAATTTTCTCCACCAGATGAAGAACCACTAGCACAGAAAGTGCCTTCGGAATTGGAATCTTCATCAATAATTAGAGTTTCTTTTTTCTTTGTCTTCTTTTCTTTAAATAAATTACTCTTTACTTTCTTGGCTTTCACTTCAACTTTTTTTTTTCGCGATGCTATTATTTCTTTCTCAGGAGTGTCGGTGGCTATCATACTCCGGCCTAAGGGTCTGCTTCTTTTGGTAGTCTTTCTTGGACCGGCTTTCAATGGTAGCCTAAACATTTTTGGAGAAACAAAACTTTCCACTGCACTCGAAGTGGAAGCTTGCTGTTCATTTTCATTGTATTTGGATGCCAGATCATTACAAATTTGTTGTGATGATAAGTCTTGCAAAATTGAAGGAGAGGGGGTGTTAGGAGGTGAACGGTTTTCATTAAATTCACATTCTGTATCTGTTTCATCTCTTCTTGGATCGGGTCTATCCGTCACAGTGCTTGGTAGAAAATCCTCTTCTGTAAAAACTGATTCGTCGTATGGATAAATTCCACATTTCCTAAATGCGTTGGTGATATTAATTGGAGTCATGGCTTTTAAATAGGCCTCGCCTGTGCACTGAGCTACATGGTAGATAGTGAGAGGCTGCCCGGGGTTCCGGAGTAGCCATGAATCGACGGCAGAGTTATAAAAAGTTTTAAATGGACCATTTAATCCCACATCTAATGGTTGTAATCTTGCGGTAGTATGAGGAGGCAGCGTCAACACTGTAACACCAGCAGTTTTAGCAATGTCCAGTGCTTCTAATGACAAATGACTTTCGTGGTTGTCCAGAATCAAAAGAGCTGGATTTTCTTTTGAGGCGGAAGTATGTTGTATGAAGTGTTTCATAACATCTACGAAGATCTCTGCATTCATCCATCCAGATGAAGCAGCCAAGCCAAGAGTCCCAGGAGGAGCGCCATGGAGCATATGAGATTGAAACTTCTTTCTTGGAAAGACCATTGCTGGGGGCAAAGCATGACCGGTGGCGGAAACAATGCAGCAAGTTGTCACTAAAATACCTCTTTCTCCACTCGTAACTTTGGATACGTTACTCCCCTTAAGAGCTAGGACTTTTTGTGGGCGTTGTACTGTCGTGGTTGAGGTTTCATCCAAATTATAGACACGTGTTCCGTTACCGAAGTTAGGAGACCGTTGCATAGCTTCTCTTAAGTTTTTAAAAAATGTTTGAACATTATATTTGTTGAATGCCGAGGCTCGAGCCAAGCTGCACGGTTCAGGTTTCTTGAGACTTAAATCCGTGTGTTTTTTTTTGAATGACCTTAACCACTCCTTTCCAGCAATATGTTTCTCTTCCCATGAAGAAGGAACTTTTATTTTATTAATAAATGCCATTTGGTAAGCTAGTCTTCGTGTATCTTTAGCAGTAAGCCCATAAAATTTTAGCGAACAATCTATAATGTATTCTTTTAATTCTTTTTCCTGGTTATGTGTAAAAACAGCATTTACTTCATAATTGGGTACTAAATTTGTGTTTTCGTCGGACTTAAATTTTTCTACGTATCTCCGTACAGTTGGGTAGGGTAATCCGCATTCTATTGCTGCTTTACGAATTGATTTTCCATTTTTTACAAGCATGATAGCCTGCAACATTTCTTCTTTTGTATGACCTCCAATTTTCCTTTGCGCTGTTTTAATTCGCCCCATGCTGAAACAATAACATTATAATACAATGTAATGTTTCAACTCAATATAAATTACGTATAAAATTCAAAACCTACCCACATAAAGTAGCAATATAGAGGTGGTACACAGTGAACCGGTGGTTCACTGTTCAATCTACGTTCGTGGTTCACTGCGTACTACACCCACCATTCAATATTTAAGGTTATGTTAAAAACAAACAAAAAGAGTTACCGTCGTTATTTCAGTTTTATATGATACCCCAATAAACACCATAATAAGTATAATAAATGTCATACAGAAAAACTATACATAACAGAAGTAATAAGAAAAGATAGTACTTACGTTTTATTTTGTTTTGTCGCCGTAAAGTATAATGCGGTCCGCGACACGGGCGTCTTTGGCGCTAGCTCGCTCGCGACTGGGGAGCGGGCGGCGCGGTTACAACTGAGTACTTTCGTGTCTACGACACGGTTTGGCAACGTCGCGTTTACAAAGTAGGAAGGGTGGCTCAATGTGTACCACTGGTTCACTGTTGGACATCTCACCCGGGAGGTGTTCAACAGTGAACCATGAAAAAGTTGCACATTCAAAGCTGAAGTGTTTCTAAACATAATAAAGATTTTTTTTTACTAAAGTACTTCTCATGTATCTGACTTCAATTTAGCATATTAATTTTAGACCCAAACGTAACAGGATAGGATATATTTAGGTTTTTTTTAAAGACGGGAAATGGCTCACTGAGTCCACCTCGTGGGACACTGTGAACCACTGGCTAGGTCAACAGTGAACCAACACGTACACAGTGAACCATCCTATTTATTTTACAGTAAATTATGACTATTTATGCTACAAAACTAAAGGTAAAGCAATAAAACGTCTTTTTTATATGTTACCAAATAATCAACTTTATTAAATCTAAATATTTTTAACAATGTGTTTAAAATATTTAATGTTATAAAAAATTTAACAAATATCTTAGGCTCACAGAGATCAATTGCTCAGTCAACTTTGTACTAATCAGTCTTAATAATTACAATTATTATTCTTACGATAGAAAAACTTATATCAAAACACAAAAAAACAAAAATTCAAAAGAAAAAGCATCTAATAATCAAAAAGGGAAGTTCAAAAGAGATAGATTAATTGGAAATTTGAACGTTGCTGTTCGGCGACTGCTGCCGTCTACCTTGGGGTTCGGTAATATATATTTTATATCATTTTTTGTAACCATTGCAATATCTGGCTCTATAGGCTCACAAAATGTGTGATAAAATTTGCTTTTTAATTTTAAATACGAAACGGAGTAGTCATATTCAGCTTCAGGAGAATCATCAAGAATCTTCGCAACATAATAGCATTTTATCTTTTTTTTCTCTGACTCAATCAAAATAATTACAAAATTATCCGCTTTGGGTTTTCTACGCAGCGGTGGAAAGTCTTCAGATAAAATAACTTCATCGTCTTCACTGTCACTGACGAAATTTTCTCCACCAGATGAAGAACCACTAGCACAGAAAGTGCCTTCGGAATTGGAATCTTCATCAATAATTAGAGTTTCTTTTTTCTTTGTCTTCTTTTCTTTAAATAAATTACTCTTTACTTTCTTGGCTTTCACTTCAACTTTTTTTTTTCGCGATGCTATTATTTCTTTCTCAGGAGTGTCGGTGGCTATCATACTCCGGCCTAAGGGTCTGCTTCTTTTGGTAGTCTTTCTTGGACCGGCTTTCAATGGTAGCCTAAACATTTTTGGAGAAACAAAACTTTCCACTGCACTCGAAGTGGAAGCTTGCTGTTCATTTTCATTGTATTTGGATGCCAGATCATTACAAATTTGTTGTGATGATAAGTCTTGCAAAATTGAAGGAGAGGGGGTGTTAGGAGGTGAACGGTTTTCATTAAATTCACATTCTGTATCTGTTTCATCTCTTCTTGGATCGGGTCTATCCGTCACAGTGCTTGGTAGAAAATCCTCTTCTGTAAAAACTGATTCGTCGTATGGATAAATTCCACATTTCCTAAATGCGTTGGTGATATTAATTGGAGTCATGGCTTTTAAATAGGCCTCGCCTGTGCACTGAGCTACATGGTAGATAGTGAGAGGCTGCCCGGGGTTCCGGAGTAGCCATGAATCGACGGCAGAGTTATAAAAAGTTTTAAATGGACCATTTAATCCCACATCTAATGGTTGTAATCTTGCGGTAGTATGAGGAGGCAGCGTCAACACTGTAACACCAGCAGTTTTAGCAATGTCCAGTGCTTCTAATGACAAATGACTTTCGTGGTTGTCCAGAATCAAAAGAGCTGGATTTTCTTTTGAGGCGGAAGTATGTTGTATGAAGTGTTTCATAACATCTACGAAGATCTCTGCATTCATCCATCCAGATGAAGCAGCCAAGCCAAGAGTCCCAGGAGGAGCGCCATGGAGCATATGAGATTGAAACTTCTTTCTTGGAAAGACCATTGCTGGGGGCAAAGCATGACCGGTGGCGGAAACAATGCAGCAAGTTGTCACTAAAATACCTCTTTCTCCACTCGTAACTTTGGATACGTTACTCCCCTTAAGAGCTAGGACTTTTTGTGGGCGTTGTACTGTCGTGGTTGAGGTTTCATCCAAATTATAGACACGTGTTCCGTTACCGAAGTTAGGAGACCGTTGCATAGCTTCTCTTAAGTTTTTAAAAAATGTTTGAACATTATATTTGTTGAATGCCGAGGCTCGAGCCAAGCTGCACGGTTCAGGTTTCTTGAGACTTAAATCCGTGTGTTTTTTTTTGAATGACCTTAACCACTCCTTTCCAGCAATATGTTTCTCTTCCCATGAAGAAGGAACTTTTATTTTATTAATAAATGCCATTTGGTAAGCTAGTCTTCGTGTATCTTTAGCAGTAAGCCCATAAAATTTTAGCGAACAATCTATAATGTATTCTTTTAATTCTTTTTCCTGGTTATGTGTAAAAACAGCATTTACTTCATAATTGGGTACTAAATTTGTGTTTTCGTCGGACTTAAATTTTTCTACGTATCTCCGTACAGTTGGGTAGGGTAATCCGCATTCTATTGCTGCTTTACGAATTGATTTTCCATTTTTTACAAGCATGATAGCCTGCAACATTTCTTCTTTTGTATGACCTCCAATTTTCCTTTGCGCTGTTTTAATTCGCCCCATGCTGAAAC
This sequence comes from Dicycla oo, assembly GCA_948252095.1. NCBI lineage: Eukaryota > Metazoa > Arthropoda > Insecta > Lepidoptera > Noctuidae > Dicycla > Dicycla oo. Next base: position 23,743,472 of record OX411716.1, read on the forward strand.
AATAACATTATAATACAATGTAATGTTTCAACTCAATATAAATTACGTATAAAATTCAAAACCTACCCACATAAAGTAGCAATATAGAGGTGGTACACAGTGAACCGGTGGTTCACTGTTCAATCTACGTTCGTGGTTCACTGCGTACTACACCCACCATTCAATATTTAAGGTTATGTTAAAAACAAACAAAAAGAGTTACCGTCGTTATTTCAGTTTTATATGATACCCCAATAAACACCATAATAAGTATAATAAATGTCATACAGAAAAACTATACATAACAGAAGTAATAAGAAAAGATAGTACTTACGTTTTATTTTGTTTTGTCGCCGTAAAGTATAATGCGGTCCGCGACACGGGCGTCTTTGGCGCTAGCTCGCTCGCGACTGGGGAGCGGGCGGCGCGGTTACAACTGAGTACTTTCGTGTCTACGACACGGTTTGGCAACGTCGCGTTTACAAAGTAGGAAGGGTGGCTCAATGTGTACCACTGGTTCACTGTTGGACATCTCACCCTACACTGCCAAAAGTGATCACCAAACACAGAAACATGTGAAAAGACCTCTGGATGGTCACCCAGATCTTTCTTCTCTGTAAAGCTCCAATGTCAAGCGGCTCGAGGGTCACGAGAGCTAATTACTGATAATAAGTGACGTAACAGTATCAGGTAAGGATACGAGTAGTCGGATGGTGACGTGATTTCACTGAAAAAATAAATTATGCGATTAATACTCATTTCAAAATAATTACAAAAAAAGTGGGCTTAACTTTTTTTGTAATTATTTTGAAATGAGTTTCTTTAACCAAAGATTTGAAGAACTTTTAAGCTTATCAGACGCTCCATTTTTTGTTCATTTTTGTCTTTCACTCGAAGTAAAACGTTGAACACAAAATATTAATAAATCAAAAGTGAAAACTGAATTTATTAATTAACCAACCCAACGATGTTGACTTTAAGCATTATCATTTCAATTATTATTATTATTTCATCTTCCACGAAAAATTAAAATGAACGTTAATTTCTGTATAAGTTTAAAATCACGTAAACTTGTAGACATTTTGGCTACCAAAACTTTTTTTTTGCTTATGACCTCGATCTCGCCTGATGGAAAGCGACGGATGAGGTCTGCGATGGAACGAGTGCCCAAACTGCCTGCTCCTGTATAAAAACGAATTAAACAAACTTTCAGCTTATATACTTAGACTGAAGTCCGATAATCCACACTTCCATACTAAAGTGACTCTGTCTGTCTGTCTGTTTACTTTTAACGTCTTAACCGCCGAACGGATTTGGATGAACCTTGGCACGAGGACAGACCATATCCTGTGTTAGGACAGAAGATTGATATACCTATGTACTTTATGTCCTAGTGGTTCGCGGTTCCTGGAAATAATTTCAGACCCTCACGCGGGTGAAGCCTCGGGATGTCGCTCGTAATTTCATAAGGCTCGAGCCACACTCATGATAAAGATCTTCAAACAGCACTTGCAATAAAGTAGCACCACACTTGAAAGATTGGTGGTTGCATCTATTTTTGTTTAACATAACATAAATTCATGCCTGTATTCCCCGAAAGGATGGGCAGAGGTACAGTACACACACATTTCGCCAGTTATGTTTAAGTCCCATGATTACATGGGACGAGCCTATTGCCATCAACCGGGCACAAATCGAGACTCAGGGCTGCTACTGAGAAATTCCGGATGAAAAACACTTTGCAAGAGCTAGTAAATAATAATAATAATAGCAGTAAACCTTGCGACCATCAGACCAAGGAGGCAGTTTTTTTTTGGTTTATTTAGTTAAAAATCCAGCTTCATAACCACTCGCAATTAAGAGGGTACATTTTATAAGTAACATCGCAAATAGCTGACAAATATTTGGATATTTGTTACTCAATCACGCAAAAACGACTAAACGGATTTGGATGACATTTGACACACAAAGAGTTTATAACTTGGATTTTGGATTATTCACATAGCTTACATTTATTCCCTGTAGTATGTTCTCGTAGGATATTTACCGATATACACGCAGGCGAAGCCGCAGGAAAAGCTAATAATAATATTTAATTTAGTAATATTACTAAGTTTATAAAAATACCGATTCTTTACTGCTATTTGCGTCGTTGCCGACATTCGGAATGTACCCTCAAACACTATAGATACTTATACTCTATGGCTACCTTATTTTATGGTTTTCAATACATGATAATTTTCCTAACCTAGAAAATCTGTGATGTCTCATTTGGGTATTTTTTACTAAAATTACATCGAGAGTTTTGACAACAGATTTTTCAAGAACTGACAATAAACCCCTAAATAAAAACAAGCTAATATGGCTCTACCCTAACAGTGTACATAGGTACTCATTATAAAACACACTGCAGTTCTCATGACTGAACTTTCTTGATCCTGTGATCATTCATTAAATTAATAACACTGCATTTGTCATGATTTTTGACAGCTATTTATTATCATACTAGCTTTTGCCCGTGGCTTCTCCCTCGTCGATGTCAGAAAATATCGCACGGGAACGTATATACTTGTAGAGAACATAGGGCCGTCCGATGTAACTGTGCAAACTGAAATCGCTACCATATATCTTTGTCCTGTATTTTTAGATTTTTTTCTGACATTTTCAACAATTATCGTCATATTTTACACAAAATCTTAATTAATCATACACTGAAACCTTTCTCATGAATCACATCGTCCATTGGTGAAAACCGTATGAGAATTCTTTTCGGTAGTTTTCGAGTTTATAGCGTTCAAACAGACAGGATGCCGCGGCCTGGTGACTTTGTTTAGTGACAAATACCGAGTGTCTACTCGTTCAAAGTTATTTGATGAAATAATTACGTCATAAAAACATCGATTTAATAAAGACTAAATGTTACCTCAACATATGAACTACATTTCCAATCCCTTAAAACTCTTAAAAAGAGATACAAAATGTTTTAATATTATCTGTGAATTTTAAAATCAACCCCTTAGGGGAAGATTTTTCAATAACTCTGTACCACAAATTTCTTTATTTCCTACCAAGTGCATAAATTTGATTTTTTTTTATTCCTAACTTAAGAATAGCGGGGTTTCCCATACAAACTTTCGTCCCTTATATCATGCTGTAGGATTACTTTTTAAGACAAAACGTTGCCTACGTCCTTGCCTAGGATGCTATCTAAAGCCTTGCCAAATTTTATCGAAACCCTTGCGGTTTTGTGAATTTTAAAACCAACCCCTTTTTTACCCCTTAGAGGGGAAGATTTTTCAAAAACGTTGTACCACAAATTTATTTATTTCCTACTAAAAGCATAAACTTGAATTTCATAATTTTCACTAACTTAAGAATTGTTTTATTTCTCATACTAACTTTATCCCCTATATCACCCCTGTAGAATTATTTTATAAAAGGCAAAAGCAGAATATGTCCTTCCCCAAGATGGCATCTATAAGCCTTGCCAAATTTTATCGCAATCCGTGCAGTTTTATGAATTTTAAAACCAACCCCTATTTTAACCCCTTTAGGGGCTGATTTTTCAAAAAAGCTGAGCCACATATTTCTTTATTTTTTACTAAAAGCATAAATTTCAGGTTTCACATACAAACTTTATTCTGGAGGTAACTAACTACATTCTGATTCTGGTGCTTTCATCTAGCGGGCACTCGAGTAATCTACTTCAGTCAATCGATGGTTCGTTCAATGAATTCCGGAGCTAATTCGTCTACTAGATGATAGATGGCGCTGTCATCAGTAATTGGTCAGGATGACAAGCAATTTTTTATTTGTTTTGATAGATAATTATGTTAATTTTATAATCGTTATCGTACCTTAATTAGGGTTTAGTCTGACTCGCTGTTTCTGGTGGCCACGAGGATATTTGAGCTCCACTTAATGAGCAGCCTAAAAAATTCGTTTTGAATTTGAATTTTATTCGTTGAAATTTTTGGTACTCTGTATTATTTGAAGAAATTTTCATAGAATTTGTCCAAAACTTGTGTACTTTGACTTTGATCACTGTATGCTCCGAATTGTTGCAACTTTAATCGCCTTTTTAAACTGTATTGTCACTCAAACTTTAAAATACACGGAACAGATGTGTGTTTACGCACAGTAGCGCCCTCTCCCATCACTTATGCAGGCTTTTCAGTTTGTCGATGCCTAATCTAATACATTTAGACCTAATAGATGTTGTATCGTCTTTGAAGTAATAGAGCTCAAATGCACGAAGTAAAAATCCGTAGGGTAAAAATTACTTCATGCAATTTTGAACTTTAATACAACAAGAACGTAGCGATACAAAATAGCTATGACTAAAGAAATAATAATTTTAATCTCAAATATAAAGTTCTAATTAGTAATTTGAAGTATTTTCAAAGTATCGCAAAACAAAATTAATTAAAAAAAATATTTAAATTAACATCATTATAAAATTAAATTAAAATACGTATTTACAAATAAATACAAATATGTTTCACGATCAAACTCTTAATCACTCCCATAACAACTCAGCGACGCGACGCGCATCTAAGGAGCGCGCTCCCCGGAATTACGCCACACAAAGAGCACCCTTCTGCCTAGACCATTAGTGATACAGAGGTCCGGTTCTTTTTAAATGTAGCCCAACTCTATACCGCGAGGGTTTTTTTTTTTTTTCATTTTTTCGATATCGCATTTAGTTTTTGAGATATAGTTGATTTTATCACAAGATACCCTTAAAAATTTATCGATTTTTTCACATTTTTGAGATTTTCAAGAAAAGTTTTTATTTTTTTCAATTTTAGTTTTCACCATATTGTAGTCCTTATTGATACGCGTTTTTTGAGACCTCAACCATTCATGTAGCCCTAAAACTCACGACACCAAGGCGATGTTACACTCTGAGCAAAAATGGGGGCTATACTGTAGCGGTCGAAAAAACATCAGCGTTAAAATAATAGAGCAAATTCCAGGTGAGGTCAGGACCTAAATGTCAATAGACACGGTGATGACAGCTGACGACGCAACTACATACCCTGTAGAGTTATTAAATTCCCTCGACCTGTCAGGGCAGCCTTCCCACAAGTTGCGAGTGCCTGTCATACTGATGCGTAACCTGGACGCACCCAGATTGTGTAACGGCACCAGGTTACGCGTCATAGAGCTGAGACGGTACATCGTGCAGGGACCATCCTCACCGGAGGGGCCAAAGGAGACACGGTATTGATACCCAGAATCCCCATAATACCCACCAACTTGCCATTCCAGTTCCAGCACTTGCAATTTCCTCTGAAGGTGGCTTTCTTCATTACGATAAGTAAAAGTCGGGGACAAACTCTAAAAGTAGCCGGCATTCACCGGGCTCCCCCTGTTTCTCCCACGGGCAACTCTATGTGGGTTGCTCGCGTGTGTCGAGAGCCAGAAATCTTTTTATATACGCAGAAAACAGTAAGTCCCGTAAAGTTGTTTACCGGGATTTACTACAATAAAAATATTTCTGGCTCTCTTCGACCGAGACAAATTAAATAAGTCAGCTTGGCCAGGGGCTGCAGTCTTGACATAGATAGCGATCGCTTTACGACCGAATTCCGTCGCAAAGTCCTGATGGGGTTCTAGACGGTCAAAATTGCTAGACAAGCACGAATAAATCACGTACTTGTAAAGCTATTTTGACCATATATGGACCCCATTAGGACTTTGCGACCGAATTCGGTCCTAAAGCGATCGCTATCTAAGTCGAGACTGCAGGTCCTGCTCTCCAGTTCACAGTCCTCGATAAATTTAGTTTTCGTAAATTGCGAATCATACTGATCTTCCCGATGCTCAAATTTATAATATTTTTTGCGTCTAAAAATGTGATTATTTTATTTGCCGGTTAAATATTACACGTTTTAGTGTAACTGATAAACCGCGGGTAACATCGCGGGGCGCAGCTAGTTGTACTTATAATTATGAACAACTCTTACTAAGGGACAAACCGCGACATCGCGACAAAAAAATAAATTCTCCATACATTATGCTCGCATTACTCGACATTAATGTAGGGAAAAGCTGTTCTTTTTCTCGCGATGTCAGTGTTTGTCCCATAGTATAAATTGTTAAAATCGAACAGTGTATTTTTTTGACGCAATGGGATGCACTTAGTTGGATTCTCAATGCTCGGCTCAATACCGAGAGTTTAAAATCCCGGGCGCGATAAATTATCGTCGTGTTAAAAATCGTCGGTGAGAACCTGTAAGGCAATAAAACAACAAATATAAACATGCAAAAGTTTATTCCCAAAACATTGAGAATCTTAAATCACCTTGACTTATTTAGAAACTATTTTATCCACATTTAAAAATAAATACAATTTAAAATTTCATGCTTCATTTGATAAAATGACGTAATTAAATACACAATGCTATGCTACACTACAATTAACAAAATATCTATAAACATTTGTATAAAAAAGAATAAAATATTGCAGCTAATTTATGGCATATTATTATATCTGTAACTAACATTATATTTCCTGAATTCTTTTTTCAGGTAGAGCTTAAGTACTATTTTTTCACGCTTTGTAGAATTAGGAGTAAGTAGGACATTACTTGAACCTGCAGCTTCACTTTCTCACAAATGTAGCTTTTCAGTATATAATCTTTAGTTTAGCTAAACGTTCACGACTTGAACTAGCTAATTCGATAAATGAAAAAAAACTAGTTTTTATTGTGGTTTTCTTTTTAGTTAAGATTTTTAGTTTTAGAGTTTTATAATAATTAACAAAAACCATTATGTTAATAAAACTTGCTAAAAACTTGAGTTAATGAAATTGCACTGGTGGACAAAAAACAAACCCAGTAAATAATTATAATTTTCTACATGTCAAAATTACATCACAAATTCTTTTAGAGAAAACGTTTCTATTCAACAATTTTTCTTTTCTACCATATTTCATTGGAATTTGTAGAAAGATTCTGCAACGCTTACTTTTTACAAAGGTTAGAGTTCTTTGAATCGAGATACCTTACATGAATCCGTGACGTATTTTGTATGCACGTTACATACAAATTGATTTTTACAGGTTATTTTTCTGGTGTCCAATGGCGTTAGTTACGCAATAAAGTCCACCATACAATAATAGATTTATAAAAAATATATAGTTATAAATAATAAAGTAAAGCCGCTATTTTAAACGTAAAAAGTTATGTAGCAAAACTTTGAATTTGGCCCTAAATTACTCTCGCAGGATTAAATCGTGAAGATATATTTACGAATAAATTCTACTAACAAAGGTTGACCTATCTCGCTATATACAAAAATAAATGAAGTAAAATGTGGTCAACCATTTACAATGTTAGCAAATATTATTTTTCTAGCTTATAAGCTACGGTTAAGAATTAAAAAAAAAATGCCCGTTGGAGGATCGAGCAAGATCATGATGAAACATTGATGAAAAATGTTAAGAAATCACTTTTGTTTGCTCGTCTCCCATATAATGACTTATTATATGCTATTATTGAATATAATAATAAGCAGTGTACTAATTGCATTAAAATATTAACATGATAAGAATTAATCTCCGACAACAACGCTAGATGGCGTGGATGTAAATAATATTTAATCAGAGAAATGTCTAATTATTGTGATTTATTCATTAAACTAAAATTCAAGAGTAATAAAAATGTTGCTTTCTAACGCCATGATTCTTAAAGTATGAACTATTTCACGATTACTTAGAGTTTAGAAGGTCTAGAATTTAATTGACAAAGATAGATTACGATTCGATTTTCATATGAAAAGGTTAAAAATACAGCAATCTATTTTCCATACGTACATCTCAAAAAGTACAAAAGATTGTTTTTATATTCTTGTTAATTTCTTTTGTCCTCATTTGTAACACTTGGATCCTAAAATATCCATTTACATTTTCATATCCATACTATTTTTTGTCTATGTCAACTCTTAGCAGCACGCTTCGCACCTCACGAGGCCCACTTCATCACAATTCATGCACTTAAGGGCCACAAATTCTGCCGTGAAGTGGTTCCTGTGAAGGCTCTTCTTGGATCCTTTGCAGATCCTGCACGGAAGGAGGCGGAACCCACCGCACATTTGACAGGTGTTGCAGGCGTCTGCGCTCTGGAATTGAGAGAATTTAGGAGTTAATAATAATGTCAAATAAATCAATCAATCTGCCTAGCCTTTGCCTGTGTTCGGGTTGGCTTCCAGTTTAACCGGATGTAGTATTTTACAGTATTTTACATGGAGCGACTGCCTGTCTGAACTCCACAATCCAGTTACTTGGAGAGGGTGCCAAATAAATCTTAAAATATGTTTTATATTAACCTCTAGTTTAAGGTCCTAATATTTTAAATATTAATTATAAGTAAAACGACATTTGACAACGGATTGGTCAAGTAGCTTGACCAATCCAGACCAAACCTGAAATCGCAAAAAAAAATCAGCTGTTTAGTACATTTTGACGAATTATGCGAACATAAATGTACTGAACAGCTGATTTTTTTTCCGCGATTTCATGTATGGTCCCATAGTAAAAGTTGTTCATAATGATGAGTACAATGACCCCTTAAGAGGTTGTTGGTGTTTTACCAATAACCCTGTATATGCAAGTCGCGCGGTAAACTCTGACTGCGCGATGCAGGATTTTGTGTGATGCGTAGTTCGCATGTGGCGATGTAGATGCCGCCACACGTTATTCAAACCTGACATCGCAATATGAATAAAAATCATACAATATTTCCTTTCAATAAAATCTTTATGTCACATCTAATATTAACGACAAATATATTCAATGTTACCTCTCATACCAGATCGACCTGTTTGCCTAGACGAAATGATTTCTGAGTATACAAATCATTTCTACTTCTATACAACAATTTGATTATTGGCTGAGACCTCGAAGAGTTTATTTAAGTACAATTCCTCGATAGGTTATTCCTCGTCTAGACAGGTTTTATCCGACCCCTACCGGGTATTTAAATCTAATTTACTTTAGTAGTTAGAATAAATAGCTAGGGAAACCAACGCGGTTAATATTACTATTGTAGGTACTATTCATCAATTGATTAGTCATGGAAGGTTTAACTCCCAATGTCGAGATAGTTGTAAAGAAAATTAACTTCAATGTCTGCCAGAATTTGTCTCTACAGGCGAAAGACCTTTTCATACAAAGAAGGGACGTGTATTGGTAACTACGGTTCCTCATTTCGGTTGGGCGATTACAGACTATTATTTTTCCTTCACCATACCTTCATATATCAGAAGTCTTTAAGATAAAGTTAGGAAGTAAAAAGTCAGGGAATTTAATTGGCTATTTAATTAATTGATTGGTGGCTAGGCCTGTGGTGTGGGACGCAACCTGTGTCGACACCCTTGCGCCATCTCATGTTCAAGAGACACTCAAGCGGCGCAAATATTGTAACCTTATGGATAACTACAGTTTTGAGCCGTTTGGGGTCGAAACGCTCGGGTCATGGGGCCCGAGTGCGCGTCTTCTTTTTAAGGAAATTTCTCGCCGACTGGTCGACACTTCACATGACCAAAGAGCTGGCTCGTTCTTTGGTCAAAGAATTAGCATTGCCATTCAACGTGGCAATGCTGCCAGTCTTCTGGGCATGTTTCCGGATGACAGCGATGCGGCTGAGTACTTCGACGCCTAAAATTCCTAGTTTTTGTATTTATTTGTATAAATATTTTAGTACCTAATATAATTTTGTACATGGTGTAAATAGTTATGAATTAAAAAGATTTATTGGTTTCGGATCCATAATATTAGGAAGAGGGTCCTTACTCTTCAGCTTTCTAGCCAGTATGACGTCATCAGAAAACTTAGGCTGCCAACAGACGGACTGCACAGCAGCAACCGCACGCAGTCGATATGTTCAAGCAGCAGCATGCAGTTGTACGTTCAACTGTATGCAGCAGTCGTGACTTCAACTTCACGATTTGATATCACGACTGTACGAAATCGAACGTACAACTGCATGCAGTTGAATATATCGACTGCGTGCGGTTGTTGCTGTGCAGTCCGTCTGTTGGCAGCCTTAGGACTATATGGAGTCATAAGGCATTAGTCCACCGCAGCCATCACCGGGACATCACCGGGACGTCACCGAGAAACGACATTATTTGAACCAGCGACCGAACTCAGCGGTTCAGGATGTTATGATAGACAAAACAAAACAGTCTGTGGGCAAAATCAAACGTGTTTTGTATTGCCGGCACATCGGCCCGTCACAATCTCCGGCCGAGTTCTAGTCGTCGCACCTAACTACTCGAAACTTCGGCGGCCGGGACGACGGCGCTCGGATGAAGGACGTGCGATGAACATCTATGGCAATAGTAAATGTATGTATCGCTATTTCAACGTCATTTCGTTCTCGGTGACATCCCGGTGACGGCTGCGGTTGACAAGCGCACTTAGGACAAGCGAAAACTTAGTCCGCTATTCTCTCTTCTCTTGTACCAATATCTTCCAATTCAGGTTAACTGCCTGTAACGTCAACATATGTACAGGAAGATGCACGTCCGGGACATATCAAGCGACTTTGTCATCTATGGAACTGACTACAGTGCTACTGACTTGAAGCGCCCTTTTATGCTCGGGAGTATGTCTTGCTTTGAAATAGAGTGCAGTTTCGTGTGCTTTGTTCTATTTGGGATTCGTTCTAATTAGTTACAAAACAGGTATTGTCTGTCTGCTTTCTGCTCAGTATTAAAACTTTTTTAATTCGCTTCGAGAACCAGTTAGTAAGTTACAGAAGTTTTAAGCAAATTATCTGATGCAGATTGGCCTGCAGTGGATTATACAACTTCTACTTTTTAACCTCTATTTTAGAAATCTGGGAAAAACAAATGTACATTCGACCGCACGTCTGCGGTCATACTTGTAGTGCCATTACCAAAGGCGTGCACGTTTAAAACTGATCATTTTTGAGATGATGTGCCTGATAATGTACCAGAACTAGGCAAGATAGTGATCGTTTATACAAAATCATTGAATTTGGTAAAATAAACGTTATACTACAATTTTTTTAAGTTATTCAACATATTTAACGGCAAACGCGTTGGCATCGGAAGCTTTTTACATAAATAGGAATTTTAAAATATTGTGAGAGTTATTTTGAACCAGTTTCTTAGTAAATAAGATGACATAACTGCAGTTAAGGAACTTTTAGTTATGCAATATATTACGCAAACGTTTGTTTTCTTTTAAAATATCTATATATGATTTTAATAACTTTCATTTGTGACGGTTGTAGACATGTGACGTAATAGCATAGTGAAGTATGAGCTATCACTCCTCCGTCCGTGGTCAGACAGGCAGAATAATGGCTTATTTCAGAATAAAAGGCAGCGTCATCCTTTGATGCGCTTTCAGAAGTAAGTGAGCTTTTAGTGTATGGATGAAGGAAGCGCTTCGGATACTGTTACTATGTAGAAAATTACACACAATACATTGGTATCAACTTTGTCTGGAAGATCGTCTTCAGCAAATCCGTTTGTGGCCAATGGCTTATGATGATGGAAAGTCAGCGAAAAAATCCCTTGGTGGTTTTCTATTAAGTCTGCCATCAACCTGTTTAAAATGGACGGACAATCCCATAACAAGACGGGCCATGTTTTAATTGAGTCTTGTATTGTAAGATGAAAGATCATAACAACAATGTCCCCAGAACGGAGAGATCTACAAAGGTCGTATTTATGTTAAGGGTAATGTTAGAAGATTGAGTAAACCTAGGTTTACCCGGGTTTACTTCAGCTCATTTTCATCACACATAAACGCGTTTAACGCTAAACGAGTTTAAAACATCATTCTGTCTCTGTCATCTTCAAACGATTGAAAGAAACGGAGAGATGTTTTAAACTGGTTTAGCGTTAGACGCGTTTAGTGATGTTTAGTGAAAATGAGCCTAAGGGTGGATTTAACCAATGAAACTGAACGCGATCAGCACATCTAAAACGAGTTCAAGAGCTGTCAGTGTCAATATTCCAAAGAAAATAATGACACTGATGGCTTTTAAACGTGGTTTACGTGTTGATCGTGTTCAGTTTCATTGGTGAAATCCGCACTTAGTTTATTACACTAACTTTTTGGGTAAAGTCCGAATAATAATCGAAATAAGTTTTAATTCGGGATTTACCCGTACACACCTAGGTCTACCCAACACTGGCTGGGTAATTACATTCTCTTGTGCCTAAATAGACCCTGGCACTCGCCGTGCGTCACAGTTCTAACCTAACCTACACTTGGTTTTTAATTTTACTAATTAATCTAACATTACCCAGCCAGCATTGGGTAGACCTATCTGAGTATGGGTAAATCCCGAATTAAAATTTATTTTAATTATTATTCGAACATTATCCAAACTCCTTGGGTGATTATAAGTAAACCCGGATAACCTAGCACAAGACATTTCAACAACTTCCATCTTCGTATCCGGCCGTCAGGTAAACCTGTTTCCTTCATTGGAAACCACCTTCAGTTCACCTTTATCAAATTAAACGCCTCACGCAATGTTTATTACGATTACGGTATAAATACAAATATTATTATGTTCAGAATGTTTTAAAACTTGTTTGCGGTATGTGAACGTTCTTGCATAAGTGCGGTGTCCATTTTGATACCCTTTTTTTTGTCGAATTTTGCGTTTTTTGTCAAGTCTCATGTCAGTAAGTTAATTGGTTTAAAAGATAAAAATGATTGATTAATCGATTTGGTGGTATTTTTCCTGATATGGATTTTAATTATTGTTGTCAACTGCTCTTTGGCTGTCAGTAGTTTTATCAATATTATCAGCAGCATATCAAATTTGTTGGATTTCTCTCCGAAATAAGGCAACTTATCAATTGTGTGACCATCTATTAATGATCACACAATTGATAAGTTGCTTCACAATACATCGCATTGCATTGTTCGCATTGCTCGGCTATGGCCTACCAATTTCCTTTTGAAATAGAACATCGAGTGAAGTTGAAGCTATACTTTCTAGAGGATGACCACATGACCTTATAAGAACTGTATTTACTACCTATGCTATACAAATAATAAATGATTATCGATTATTTTGACTGATTATTGACACTTTCTTACAACTTTGAGTCGGCTTTAAAATAGACTATGACTGAATTTAATCCGTACCCGTATTACGTATCTTGCAGAAGCCTAGCGATAGCAAAATTTGCGCAACAATTGCTTTCCAATCGCAAATCAGTATTATATATCAGCGATACGTCATACTGATTTGCGATTGACAAGCGATTGAAAAGCAATTATTGCGCAAATTTTGCTATCGCTAGGCTTCTGCAAGATACGTAATAAGCTTGCGGGTCTTTCTTCTCAGAGTAGTCGGATAGCAAACACCGAGCTCAGTTTAAAAACATAATTTATTTTTGAAACAGACACCTACTTACAGAAATAAAATCATTTATCAAGTAACTGGGCGATAACCAGAGTTGGTCATAAAGTCTCGTGTGTGAATTTCTCTTCATCTAAGTTTTGTTTATAAACAAGCTTAAAAACAGCATAGGTACTGAAGCCATATGACCATTTCACTAACAATGTTAGTCATTTCAGCCAAAAAGTTTACTAGGCCACACAAAGTACCAACTTATATTTGTCACTTCCTATTACACAACGAGCATGCGACACGCAATATTGTCACAAGTAAAGACGCTAACCAAAATAATTGACAGTGAACCAGGAATCGATTTCACTTGTTTGTGCAATTTCTTTTATGTCCTCGCGAGAGTTTCAGAAATGGTCTATGGGCGGAGCATTTATCGGCTCTCTTTAAATGACCACATCACGGAGGAAGAGGTCGTGGGTAGCATTTGTATGAAACAGAGCCAGAGCCGATCTCGGTGAAAATGTTCCTGGAAGTATTCCGGTACTATAGTTTACTGCAATTATATACATTGTATTTATTCATTAGCGTTGCCATATTGTTGGCTGTAAATTCATGAAACTTATAAGTTACCATAAATATGTGCAGTAATAAACAACACTGATTAATGCACTTGTTTATGAGTTGTATAATTTACACACATCATACGACAGCACAAGCACAACACAATGTAACGTGAAATGCGAATCTGAAAGCAAAATATATGGAAATTGTCGCTTTACATGTTACATTGCGTAGCGTTGTTAAACATGTCATATGTGTTCAGTTCATAGAATTGGTATGTACCTACTTTATAGTACAGTTCAGCATTACCTTAATTCTTTTGACTATGGTCGTATAAATTTACAGTGCTAAAAGGATCTTCTGACTCAATGACGTTGCCAGGGCTTGTTGGTAATATGTAAATTTCTCATAGAAATTGTAAATTTTGAAGTTTTTTTAAAATTGTATTGACAAAACAAGATGGCGGCGTTCGATTTGATTTTGGCCACGCGTCAAAAGAATCTTGTAGCGTTGTATGTCCTAGACCTCTCGGTAAGGGTGAAAATACATAAGCTAGTAGCTAGTTTAAACCTATGCAAGTAGCTGGCATGCAGTGTGTCATAACAACTTCTGATTGGTCAATGTCACAATGGCATGACAGTTACTTGCATCGTTTTTATCAGCTACAGGCACGTGTATTTTCGCCCTTAGACCTATTTGAAGTTCTGATAAAGAAGACGTCATATGTAAAAGGGGGCAAGCCTACTGTTATTAACTGGACATAAATCCAGACTATTTTTGACAAATTTCGAACAGTTAATTTCTTAAACATTATATCAGCTGTCAGCCACAGAGCATGTAAATATACTGTCAGACTGTCAGCCGATCACCTGCGCCCGCGTTTCTTCGCTTGTCATATACTATAGACAATATTCTATAGCATAGACAAGCGAGGTTGAAGCGTCTGGCGTCGGGAGTTATTCGACTAATGAATACACTATTTATGGTTATTAGTTTATTTATTTTTTTCTTCTAAATTATAGGTATTCTATTGTGTGTATTTTATTATCTTTTTATTCCCCTATTGGATTTTTAGATGTCCGTAGGTGTGTCCGTGGCATCACATGGGCTCTATCAGAATACCAGCGCTGCGGTATTTATTTAAATATTGCAGCTTTATGCTGAGATAGGTGCCTTTTTGGCCTCGCACAGGTATTTTTAATTGTTATATTTTGTATTTATTTTGTTTTATTTTTTTTAATGTTAATTTTGTTAGTTTACTATGCTCTTTTTTACTGTTTGTATTTCCTGTGCGTGTCCCAAATAAAATATTTTTCTTTCTTTCTTTCTTTCAAAATGCAACGCAAAATCCTCGAAACTCAATTCGAACTAGACTATCTTAGGTCTTATTAACAAAACCTCGAACTATAACCTGATCAACACAAATTACATACCCGAACCTCACACAGGCTTCCCCGCTCGAATCAAGTAACACAAAATAGATCGGTACAGAAGGCCGGCTCTATACAACGAGCGACAACAGGCACGCGCACATAGTGCACATAGCACACATAGCGCGTACGTGCGGCGATCTCGATCGAGTGCCAGTCGCGAGTGCGCTTGCACTCGCTGTACGTGAAACATGTCTATGTGTGCGTGCATTTTTGCTCGTTATGTAGAGCCGACCTTCTGTACAGATCTATTCTGTGGTAACGTTATACGGTGAGTAGGTACAGAGTAAACTTTGTCTTGCGGTCTCATGTGTGCTCAACCTTGTGTAAACGCATTACAGTTGCCATGTGGTTACACTGATGGATTGGATGAACGAAGGAGTATCGTATATGTATCATGATGGTATATGTATTTATTTTTGCGGATGATCCCAAAAAATATATATACTTTTTTGTCATGTCGTATTTTGACCAATGAAAATATTGAAGATGAGAAAAGAGCAGAAATATACTACAAAAAATAAAAGCTATATTAACATTAGGTTATATAATATATCTATCTACTTCAAACAATTTCTGGGTGTGGGTCGCCCCCCATCTAGATGGATGGACTACCTTAAAAAGGTGGCTGGGACAGACTGCAATGGATGCGAAAGGCGGAGGACAGGGTTTTGTGACGCAGACTGGTAGAGGCTATGTCAAGCAGTGGACTACAATAAGCTGAGTTGAAACCATTCCTATAATTCTTATGATTAAGATTAGGTAGGTATCTAAAAAATATAACGACGGGGCAAAATAAATACTATTTGATTTTTTTTATTGTACTCCTTAAGGCGAATACGTCAAGGTTTTTTGCAATTTACAAGACGGTATTAGATTGTACGTTGATCAAAATGTAATTTGCGGCCGTAACAAGTATCTGTTTACATAATTAGAATCATTAAAGTGATCAATACAACTCTTTAAGACCAGGTAATCCTAATGAATGACTATTTCATGAAATCTTGATATTTCAGGATTATACTAACTTAAGGAGTTGTATTACTGATTCTAATGATTATAATTCCGTAAATACATATTTGTTACGGCCGCAAATCATACTTTATTTAACATACTGACTTGCAAATTGCCAAAAACGTAAGAAAATTTGAATTTCGCGGGCTACCTCAGGGTAGCCCGCGAAATCCTTCCGCCTTAATTATTCTTAATTTAAAACGGAGTGACAGATGGAGAGAAAACATTTAATCATATTCATTACAAGATTTAATTGTTACATCGGATTCCTGATTGGATCCGAAAGCATCTAATATCGTAAGTCTATTGTAAGTGCTTCATTTCATTGGATTGTTACACAACTACGTGTTGCTAACAAAGGTATTTTTATTTCCTTTAGTCGTTACCAAACGCTTTAATTTGTTTGATATCAATTCAATTCACTCTCATTTTTTTTCTATTCTCGAGGAATACAAAAAAAACTGTTTTGTATTGTATAATCATGTCAATAAGGTTCATTGGCACATTAAAAACCTTATTTACAACGCTATTATCGTAGCTGAGGGTGGTAAAATTACGGGCAATCCTATTTTCACGCTTGGTGTCGAATATCAGGCAAAAAAGAAACAGCATCATTCAATCAGCCTAGCCTTTTCCCAACTATGTTGGGGTCGGCTTCCAGTCTAACCGGATGCAGCGCAATACCAGTATTTTACATGGAGCGACTGCCTATCTGACCTCCACAACCCAGTTACTGGGTAATACGATACCCCTTGGTAAGACTTTCGGGCTTCTGACGACCCGTAACGACTGTCAAAGATCCTCGTCTGGGACCAACGGCTTAACGTGCTTTCCGAGGCACGGAGGAGTCTCGGTATGAAAAGATGGTCCACGGACAAAACCCCGGCAAGCGTATCTTAACCTGATGAATCAACCCATGCGGCTGTTATTACTTAGCCACGAACAGCATCATTATTGCAATACTGCTGTCATCATTCAGATTATCAAACATTGTTATATTAACTAGAATGGTCTCATTTTATTTTGTACAAACTTATTATTCTATCCATTTGACTTTAGTCGTTTGGAGCCAAGCCAAATGGTGATATAGTCGTCAGACTTTCAGGCTTCTGATGATCCGTAACGACTGACAAAGATCCACGAAACGGAAGGGTTTTGGTATGTATGGTCACCCACGGACCAACCACGGCAAGCGTAGCTTAACATGATCAATCGACCCGTGTGGCTGTCAAATGATAATAGGCAAAAACTGCTCAGCAACAGTTTTATTACGTCAGATCAAAATAGATGTACCTATTTCAGACACCAATCTACATGGTCTTCACATGAACTGACCAAGATTATGTCTGGACTTTATAAAAGACTGTGACCTCTGAGTTTGTTTCGGCCTTTCTTCTCAGAGTAGTCAGATAGCAAAAAGCCGACGTCATCTAGTTTAAAAAAAAAAAACATGATTGACTTGTAGAAGTGTTTGTACAAACCTACTTACAAAAATAAAACCATTTATCATTTATCCTACATATTGGTATCACCCTTAAGATCCTATCTACTCAGCAAAAAAAAAATAAATAAATAAGAACTAAATAAAATAAAACACACATTTACCTTATAAGGTTTCAACATCTTCCTTAGTTCTCCACTCTCGTTAAGTTTCTCCACCGTGTCTGCATCCTGAAACCAAATAACGGCTTTAATTAAAAAAAAATCTAATTAAGCCACCTCGGTGACATTCGCTGGAAATCGCGTAATATCGTTGCGATGGAAATTAAAAATCTAGCGAGTGTTTGAGATGTAGTTTTTTTTTTTGTATTCGTGTTTTCATTTGTTTTGACGTTTTCGTTATTAGATTTAGGTGTACTGCCTTGTGTTATGCTCGTGTTAGCATTTTACTATTGCAAGATATAACTATCAGCTTTTATAACAGTGTTATTTTAATATTACTTCAGTGTGGGACAGAGATAGAGCCTGTCCTGTATAACTCCATTTTTCCCACTGTTAGGTAATATAAAAATAATAATGCTATAAGAGGTGCCTGATTGGCCACCTGTATTAGCTTTTGCTGATAACAACATGACTCAAATGAAATATCATATTTTAAGGCCGACTCGCACCAATTGTTAAACTCGTTTAGCGCGAAACATGTTAAAATTATAATTCTGTCTCTGTCATCTTCTAATGATTGATAGAAACAGAACGATGTTTTATATTTTGATGTTTTATTGGCTTAGCGCTAATCGCACATATTTAGTGATCTGTCGTGCAAGCGGGCGGGCCTAAAACTCTTGGTCGCTAAATCTCTTGTATTGTGACAATCCAATCTTTCTTTTTCTTCCCTGGTGTAGGGACGTAAGCTCTCAAAAACCTTTAATTTTACCTATCATTTATACTAATAATATAATAATTAAATATAATTTTTTTTTGAACGCGCTAAACTCTGAAACTACCCGCCGGATTCCAAAAAAATCTTTTTGCATTTGACAGCCCAATTCTTCAGGAAGATTATCTGGTAACAAATTCCGCTTGGACACAGTCGCGGATAGAAGTAGCTAGTAAGAAATAAAATGCATCAACCATTTCCGAAACACATTTCCATAAAGAGAACGTTACAATCGTTTATAATATTTCAAAACAACATTTTGCAATTCTCGATCTCATTTTAAAAGAAAGAGTTCTCATAAATTTCGCTTAGCTTTTCGTAGCTACTCGATTTCCATGGAAATACAGCGACAGGTAAAAGCTCGTAACGAATGGCGGTGAAACCACACGACAATAGGAAACTCGGAAATACTCGCACGTTGCATTTTCCAAAAGTAGAAGTAATATTATCATAAGTTTCCCGAGTCGATAATCAATGGAGTATTGATAGAGTCTTTGAGAGGCATTCGGATGTTATGATGTAAGTTTTGTAATGGATTTGTTGCTGCCAACTGGTTTAATTAGCCGTTTAGTTAACCTACCGCGGCACCGCTCGCTTTGTTCGCTCGGCTCGCACGCGGTGGGTCACAGGCCTAACCTAACCCAACTGGTCGGGGTGCCCTGGCTTAGTTACTGCGCCAAATTCGACTCGCGCGTGGTTGGTCCCAGTTCCAACCTCGCCTATAATTGAATATCATTAGGCCACTAATTGAACGGCCGCAACGCTGGGCGGCAGCTAACTAAATGGCTAATTGAACCAGTTGGCTGAGACAGATTCATTACATTCTGCAGGTAGGTGTCTCGTTAATTAATTTATTATTATTATTATTATTAACTTTATTTCAGACAACAAAAAACATCCATAATTGTGTTAGTGAGTACTTAAGATCTATGTTAGTATATCACAATTTCAACAATAAAATGAAAACAAAAAATAAAATAAATCAGGATCACACAACAGAGTCAACAGATGTTGACACATCGAGTGCAATCCAGTGCCTATGGAAAGGACCGTCTAGCCGGTCCGCAATTACTTTCAGAATGCTGTTGGAGCTTGCTCGGATACGGTGCAAAATGGAGGCCGCTCTTTTTCTCATGATGGCATGAAAGCCATCAATCTGAGCCTCCATAAACATGCCAGACGCACTACAGCATCTCGGCAGCCCCAACAACATCCTAAAGGCGTTGTTATACTGCACACGAAGGGCATTGAGTGCCCGCTTAGTGCAGCTGATTTAAACCTTACGGCACCGTTTACTGAAAGCTCATGTTCAGCATTGAATTACAGATAAATCAAATCAAGTCATATAATCAAATCAAGCTGAATGAGCACTTTTTGAACTTCAAAATTACATAAAATAGTCGCCCGCCCTTTACGACTTCCTAGTGCTTTAGCTGAGGAGAAGAAGTGGAGCAACGAACTCTCCGGCAGATATCCATAATGATTCTTTCAGATACTCATTTCATTATTTATCAAGCTTGAATACAGCTTTTAAAAGCTGATTTTAAAGGTGATTTCAGCTAGATAAAGAATAATTAAAGTTTAATTGTAAGCTTAGTTTCAAAGTAAAAATACTATTAATCTCATATGGCTAATTGTGTTATAATGTAATGAATATTAACACTAAATATATTACATAAATATAAATGTTAACTTCATTGATTCTGTTAACTGGGGCTAATTTGATACTACGGGATTACTTTGATAACAACTTTTGACTTATGTAAAACTTATTTTTAGAATATCTATTACGCCATAAAAAAAAAAACTACTGATAGTTAGTAACTATTATTAGTTTTATGGCGTTTTAGATATTATAAAATTAAGGTTTCATCAGTCGAAAGTTGTTATCAAAGTAACCCCAGTTTACCGTAATGTCTTTGAACTCCAAACTTGCGCTAAGAAATAAGCTAGAGGTCCGAAAAGTCTATAAATACATAGATTTGGGTTGTATTGTATTTTTTAATTCGTGAATAGACTATAATATTATGTTTTTCTTAACAGCTGTATTAGCCAATAAATAAACTCACTCAAGAATTATACATTTAATGATTTCTTAAACATTTTTTATGTTTTAAGTTTTATTATTTTATGTTTTAAGTTTTCTGATCAGTATTTTATCATCTAATGAGTACTAATTTTAATAATAATAGCCTCAACCAACAGCTAAGGCGGCGCTCGTGGGTCAGCTGGATCAATCAAGGACTTGATTCAGAAAGCGGTACTTCTGAACACGGCTCGCATTGTTAGAAGGTTCCTCTCTCTGGAGCCCTGACCGCCGGTAGCTTGTACCCTGTTCCCGATACCGGTGGGCTGTTATTTTAAATTTTAAAATGTTTTTTAAATATTTTTTATTCTAATATTTAAAAAAAATAATTTATATAATATGTATCAAAAACCTTGTTGTTCATTTTAATACATGATTATACTCATGTTAAAAAATAACTTTTACTATCCGAATTCGCGAAAAAAAAACAGCTGTCCCATAAATTCATATTCGTATAACTCGTCAAAATGATTTTTTTCGCGAATTCAGGTTTTGTCCCATAATAAAAATAGTTTGTTATCATGAGTACAATCATGTGTTAAAAGGAACAACAGGGTTTTTGTTACATATTGTATAAGTATGTATAGAAAGTGGAATAAAGGAGATAATAATAAAACCTTTCCGTAAAAAGCTTCAATATAAATTGAAAATAAAATACAAACACGATACGCCAGGCAAACGCAGGAAACATACCTACTTTACCTAAGCATTATCGTACGGGTACTGCAGTAGGTCGGTAATGCAGTTTCCGATAGGTAGCATTTGTACGGTCTAGGTTTTATCAGCTTTATCCCACTTAAGCTCGGAGGTAAGCGATTATTGTGATTGGATGTGGTGCTTTTGCAGTTAAAAGTTAATAATAATAATAATAAGGGCTTGATCCAGAAAGCGGTACTTCTGGACACGGCACGTATTGTTAGGAGGTTCCTCTCTCAGGAGCCCTGACCACCCCGGTAACTTGGACACTGTTCCCGATACCGGTGGGCTACTATTTTTTATATTTTTAAATGTTTTTATTTATTTTAAGTTTTTATAAAAATATTTAAAAATGTAAATCATATGTATATAATAAAAAATAAAAGAAATAATAATAATATCCTGGGACATTTCACACACGATCATCTGATCCCAAACTAAGCAGAGCTTGTACTATGGAAACCAGATAATTGATATACTACGTACACTACTTTTTTTTTGTAAATACATACTTATATAGATAATTACACCCAGACTCAGGACAAACAGACATGTTCATGCACACAAATGTTTGTCCTGGATGGGAATCGAACCCACGGTTAAATGGTTTCCAACGATTATTGTAATTTGCTAGATCGCTTTTTTAATTGATCTCTTTTTACCCGACTGCCCCGGAAGGAGGGTAATGTTTTTCAAGAGTATGTATGTATGTATGTCTATGTGTAATAAAATAAAAAGATTGAAATAAAAAAATATAATATAAAAAAAAAAAACAAAAACCCGACTGCACAAACACAGACTTAACTGAAAAGAGAAAAACAAGCATTATAAACTATTGTATTTTTAACCGACTTCAAAAAAAGGAGGAGGTTCTCAGTTCATCGGAATCTTTTTTTTTATTTATGTTCCCCGATTACTCGAAGACGGCTGAACTGATTTGGAAAATTCTTTTTTGTTTTAAAGGGTATACTTTCTAGTTGATCCCATTGTCATCAGGTCAGGATCTGATGATGGGATCCTGTAGAAATCGACGGAACTCTTCAAATATTATAGGCACACCTATAGCGGTTTGGGTATTTTTATAGTAACTCGTGCATTTGTTCTTGGCAAGCACTCTTTGGTCAAGTGGAATTGATTATGAAGATCACAGATGGCCACCTGAACTACTCAATAATAAGTATTTCTCGGGTTGCGATTCGATTAGGTACTTTATTAATGGTTGCTCAGTAATTTATGCTCGTCACAATGCTTATTATGGTGAAGTGGAGTTCTCCTGGTACCTACTTACCCGGAGAACTCCTCAACAATTAACGTCCCTGCATCGGGAAAAACAATACATATTTTGTAAAAGGCGATTACAATACAATATTCTAATGTCAACTGCTCATCGCTTAACTTCGCAACTTAGATAAATTACAAACTGTCCCACTAAAAAGTGAAAAATAAAAAAACTTTTTCCAAAAAACACAACCGACTTCCAAAATAACACTTCAAGGTGAATAATAACTTTGATTTCGGAAGTCGGTGGCAAAAAACTAAAATACAGATCCAAAGACACCGACTTCCGAAATCAAAGTTATTATTTACTTTGAAGTGTTATTTTGGAAGTCGGTTGTGTTTTTTGGAAAAAGTTTTTTATGGTATCGCAGGCGGGGACAAACAAAAGTTACACCATATTTTAGGTTATTGGTTCGTCACCAATACCAAAATTCAATAAATTATTATGCTTGTTTTTCTCTTTTCATTTATGTGTTTGTGCAGTCAGTTTTTTTTAAATATTGTAGGATCAATCGTGTGTCTGTCTATCTTTCAGTCTGTCACAGTCAATTTGCTCTGAATCTAATAGACTGATTAAGTTGAAATTTGGTACACATAAAATTTTGTGACCCAAACACGGAGGTGTAACGTCAATAAATGAATTTTGAATATGGAGATCAATTTTCGGGGCAAATAAGAAAATTAAAAAAAAATTACGTGTTGCAAACTGTACCGTGTGACAAATCAAATGAAAGGGCTTACTGTGAGGGTCTCAAATATTTTAATATATTAATATATAATAAATATTTTAATATATATTTTAAATATTTATTTTTTTTTATATTTTTTTATAATTAAAAAAAAATGTTTTAAAGCTTTTTAAGAAAATAGATGAAAATTGCCATTCCCCCCTTATCTCCGAAACTACTGAGCCTTAAATTTTGAAAAAAAAAAATAATACAGAAAATAGTTCTATACCTACAGATTACAAAAAAACCTATAAGAAGTCTATGGTCTTAAAATAACATGGTAAATTTCTCAATATTGTGCGTACAAACTTACATTTGCAGTTGGAATGTATGGGAGAACACGTTTTTCAACTACAATGGTAAGTTTGTTCTTGGGATAATTCATCGCAACTACCGAATCCTTCATTGTGCGTAGTCCGATACGCACTTGGCCGATTTTTTTACTTGTCTCTATCTAAATCTGCTACGAGTAGTACTAGAAAATATGTCGAGGCCAGACGAAGTGACATTGCGTTATATACTATAAAACCGCTTTTAATTTTTCCAACACTGGGTTTGTTAGACAATGCTTCTATCGTATCGTACTATGAAATTATCATGGTTTATTTGCGAGAAAAGAATTATGCTATTCATCTTGTGCAAATCAGTAGTCTTGGTAAGGGCATGTGATGCGGAGGAACGAAGAACAAGTAGTGAAGAAAGTTCAGAGTATGAATGTGGATGGCTATATATATATAGCCATTAGCTATAAGAGCTGGGAAAAACCAAAGAAACACTATGTGAAATATGATATTATTATGGCTAGAAGACGACCTCTACAGAATTGATGATGATATGATATCTGTATATGCATACATGATATCTGTATATCTGTATGAGTGAAGGCTCAGTAATTTTTCAAAGTTTATCCATTTTCTTCTGAACTCCATGTTGTTAGCTCTAGTTTGTATGTTAATGTGGATTGTTACGCTACAGTATTTTTATCTAACGAAGCGACACGCGCTTCACTTGTGTTAACCAAGTGTACACACACGCTGTGAATGTGTTCGTGAAGACGAGTAGCGTCAGCACATAACACACACGCACACACACACACATTGCAGGTTAAGAGTAAACCCATTTCAAATAAAATAAAAAAACTAATGCTGCTAATCTAATACTGCTTTACAACAAAAATGTATCATTAGTATGGACCCTATAATATATAATAAAATACCTAAAACAATTAAAAATGACACTATTCAAAACTATAAAAAGAAGCTGACATCATTATTAATTGAAAAATGCTACTATTCTGTAAATGCCTTTCTAAATGATACTGACTTACCTACTGATTAATTGTAATTTATTTTTGACATAAGTAGGTACTTACTAATCATGACTTTGTTTTTTTTTTATTGAATTTTAATTTTATTCCAATTGTTGTATTGTTGACATTTTAATGTATGTTTTATTATATGATTTCACTATACTGACTATTGTTTAAATGTAGGAAACAATTATATAAATAGGTTATCATTTGCATCTCAATCTAATACTAATTTTATATTCAGTCATAATTTCTACTATAATGTTGCATGCCTAGTATAAGGTGGATTGTACGGGATCATCACCCATATTTTAAATGTCACCTTTTTTACTGTACCTAAAATCTGTGCAAATAAAGACTTACTTAGTTACAGGTTAAAAGGTTTTTGATCTGAAGTAAATAGGTCAAGCTATCTAATGGTTGGTTTTCTCCTGTAAGCATTTTAAATGGAATTGAATTTGTGCAAGTGACTATTTCGATCCATTTAATTTCTGGCAAACTATTCCTCTATCCCGTTAGGGGATCTCAAATTGCCTAAGCATTGAGATTATTATCAAAACATTTTTGTCACCTTCACAGTGATATTGGTTGAGATTTGTTTTATTCTTAGACTGATGAAAGCGTATCTCTTGAGGTAAAGCTAGTCAATAAAACTATTTAATATACAGGCAGCTAACTTGAAGTTATAAATGATGATACTTTGTGAGTGTGCTGATTAGTCAATTCTTTTAAATATGTGCAATAAGCTTAAAGTTATTACGCATACATTTAAATTAGTACATTACGTTTTTTTATTTGAGATGGGTTTGCTCTTGACTCTAGTCTAGGTAGGAGGCGACAGAGAAAAAGTCGACGATGGAGTGAGCTTACCCAGAAGAAGCCTGTTCAATCTCACTTTGAAGAGATTAGGGTTGTATGCGTTCGGAAACACTGACGCAGGTAGAGAGTTCCACTCTTTGCTGTGCGCATTATAAATAACGTTTGGAAACGCCTAGTGCGAATTGCTGGAATAGCAACGAGGTAGGGATGGTAACTTGCAGTGCGTCTAGATGTCCGATGGTAGAAGGGGGCCGGTGGAATGAGGTCGTGGAGTTCTTGGGCACACTCACCGAAGTACAGTCTGTAGAAGACCAACAAAGAGGCAACCTTGCGGCGATGAGCCAAACTGTGAAGTTTGGCATCCACCAGTTTTAAATCGGCAATGAGCCTCTTAGCCTCGTTCCAATGAGTCAAGCGCGGCTAGTTGATTTTTAGCTGAGCCATCCCAACGTTGGCTGCAATACTCCAAGCAGGTGGGTAGTAAAAATAAATATTATTGCTTTTATTTTTCCCTGTTCGACTGCATGTACACTGCATTAACCCTTACCAAGACAAGAAGGGTCTTCGCACAGTATGACGTCACACAAAGATACGATTCACAATCGCATAATTATGCAAATAATAAAAACAATTAGCTATAACTTTTCTATAATTCCTAGTAATTATGGTTATTGACATTGCAATGGCAGTGGATAATAGTGATCGGTGTTATAAAAACTTCGTTTTCTCACATTATACACCCGACTTCTATTGTTAATTATCGTATTAGAAATATGTAAGGCTTAGTTTGCACGACTTGATGAAAATGTAGTAGGAAAATCGTAAGTTATGATTTTAAGAAGTTTTCGGTACATTAGTAACTATAACCACAGATTAATACAGATGGGACACTCCGCAAAATCATTTAAATAAAAAGCGACTCTTGCTATGACACAATAAAGTGCAATTCAGTTCGCACAACGCTTATTACCTACAGTTATATTCACGTACAAGTTGCCTCTCTTTCTAACGCGTAACTGTTATACCTTCTGACCGCGGCAGTTCTACTGAATTGGCCCAGTGAGATAGGCCCGCCCCGCGTACTTGTAGCTTCATATCTAAACTGCGGAGTGTCCCATCTGTATTAATCTGTGCTATAACCCCATACTAAGATCAATAAAAAAACCAATGATTAATTGACTTTCCACTAGAAATAAAGAAGGAATACCCTACCCACAGTACAGTGTTTCCGGTAATAGGCTGGGTACAGACGCCAGCAGGTCAAGCTACCCGAAACTGTCAGATTTTCCCAATCAACTTTGAACCTAATGCTTTAGTACTAAAGTCGAAAATCTATTAAAGAAATCTGACAGATTGTAGTAGCTTGATGTGCTGGCGTCTGTACCTAATTTTCTGCCATCTTCTTCGCTTCGCTCTTGACAGAGCAGTCGTGGTCAGTATGAACTGTATCTAAAGGCAGGTGTAGTCGTTACTCGGCTCAGGACCTCTCTCTATCTGGTACTGTTAGATTACAGTCTGGCGCATTCAAGGGCCTCCAACCGTGGAATTTATTGTATCGGTCATCCTCCCGCGTGGCCTACTCTGTCCTGCATCTCTAGATGGTCTATCATTATTCATTATTCCGCCTGGAGACATGACCAAAGAACTTTAGTTTTCGAGACTGTACTAGTGCTGATAGACGCTGTTTGATGCCGAGTTTTTGGAGTATGGAGACGTTTGTGCGGAATTCTGTACATGATACCCCAAGCATTCTTCTCCAGAACCACATTTCTAGAGCATATTTTCTGCCTTATTTAAGCATAAAATCATAATAAAATAACGTCCTCTCTGCGTTTATTTTATTGTGGTTACTAAAATCAATATTGAAATTACAGTAAAATTACAACAACTAGTAGTTATATCTTCTGGAATGTAGTTCATTTTACCAAAACAAACCTTGAAATCATTATTCACAGACGGACTATAATATTCCGTGATAATTGTTTCAAGTAGTTTCTAGTAACTTAATCAATAGGCAATGTTAACAAAAGTCTATCACTATCTTTCAAATAATTTAGGAGAAGATACATTTATTCTGAGCACGTATCGTATTTTTATCTCACGAAGCGACACACGCTTTACTTGTGTTTACCAAGTGCACATACACGCTGTGAATGTGTGCATGAAGACGAGTAGCGTCAGCACATAAAACACACGCGCACACGCACAGACACATTTCCGACTTTGCCATTCTCTCGGACGGTACCAACAGCTCCTGCGCTTAGGAGGTGGTTCCTAGTTGTCTCAAAATTTAAATAAACATTTTTAATTGAGAGAACTGAAATAAAACTACTAATTTTTATTTATTAATCGTATATTTGGTATTTCAGCCTTCATTAATTGCTCTTAAATCTAATAAAAATAAGTAATTTGTACGAATAATTTGAGAATGAAAAATTAAGTTGAGTGTGACAAATTACCCCCGACATGGGGTAGGTTGTCTCAGGTAAAGGTCCTCGTTGTCACAGATCACTATTGACATCACTATCGTCGTCGGAGGCACAATTTGGGCAACAATAGAATAAATCTTTGTTCCCACCGCATTTTTCATGCACCCACATTTTGCATTTTGTGCACTGAACCCATTCTTCATTGGGCTTGCTGCTTGACCAGGTTTCAAAACATATCAAACATGACGTATCATCCAGATCTTCATCTTCTTCGCTACTCGCTTGCTTTTGTTTCTTATTTTTCTTCTTCGTAGGTACCTTTGCCTTGGTTTTTCTCATTTTTTGTTGCTCTGCTAGCGCATTCTTAACCGGGGTTTCAGTCAAAATTGCGGTAGTCCTTTTTCTTCGATTGGAAGTCGATTTCTTAGCTGGAGCTTTCGGAAATGGTCTTAAAGTTTCAGGTGTAGGTATATGTAATGATAGAGGAGTATCTGCACTGGTTCCAGGAGTTGGGGACGGTGTTCTATAAGAAGCTGGGGTATGTTCCACGTTTGGAGCAACTAAATCTTCACTTTGTATACTCTGATCGATTTCCTGGTCAACTTCAGGTCTGTCGGTTATATAAGATGGTGCAAAGTCTATGTCAGTGAAAATATTACGATTATAGGGCCATATGCCACTCACTGAAAAGCCAGACATTATGTTCTGTGGAGTTATGGCTGGTGGTTAACTAATTTTGATGATAGCAGGAATATCATAAATCGTCATAGTTTTGCCAGGATGATTCTTGATCCAGTCATCACAAGCAACATTGACGTACCTCTTCAAAGGGCCATAAACACTACGATCTAACGGTTGCAGTTTATGTGAACAATGAGGCGGGAATGACAACACCACAACTCCGTGTTCCTTGCAATAATCCAATATTTTAATAGATAAATGAGAATCGTGGTTATCCAACAATAATAGCAGTGGGCGTTCCGAACTGCAGCGAGTGTATCGCACAAATTGTTGAATAAATATGTAAAAACAGTATTCGTTCATCCAGCCGGATGGATTGGCGCTACCAGTCAATCCTGATGGTCCACCGTGGACAAAATGGTCTTTGAAATGTTTTCGAGGAAACACGAAAAAGGGCGGTATGCTATTCCCTGCAGCTGACACTGCAACAGCTAATGTTACTAAAGTACCTCGCTCTGCAGAAGTCAGGGCGCCAATCTGTTTCATGCCTCTTCGAGCAACAATTTTTTGGGGCTTTTGGACAGTAGTAATCCCTGTCTCATCCACATTCCATATGTCTTGCCCTTCAAACTTGTACTTTTCTAAAACCTTTCCTAGGTTATCGAAAAACAAATTCACGTTATGAGAATTAAAGCTAGTTGCTCGGGCAAGGCTAGTTGCCTCAGGTTTTCGAACGCTTAGTTCTTGATGTCGCCGCATGAAGCATTTCAACCATTCTTCGCCAGCCATGGCATTATTTGCCCAAGTTTCAGGAAATTTACGATCTAAAGCGACAGCATATTGGTAGGCTAATTTCCGAACTTCAATCGGAGTCAGTCCAAAATATATATCTGCGGCTCTTTGTAAATATTTTGACAAGTTTTCTTCTTCATCATCTTTGAAAACTTGTCTTACTTTTACATACCCTACAGATAACGGAAGAGAATTCTCATTGTCTTTACATTTTTTATAATATCTTGCGAGTGTCCTATAGTTAATATTAAAGTCTTTGGCAACACTCCTTATAGAATTTCTAGGGCTCACAGCACGTACTGCTTGCATCATGACTTCTGCACTCGTCTGGCACCTATCAGTCAGTCTTTTTCGATTTCGAGGCATGTTTGCTACATGAAACAAAAAATATAATAACTGTTAGAATATTTAAATGTATACTGGGGTTTGTTGTCACAGTGACAACTAGCCCCAAAAATATTGAGACAACGTGTACCACGGATAACAAAAAACATAAACACAATAATAACCTCTAAATGTTTACAAATGAAAACAGTTTTCGTAGTTACATTTAAATTGACTATGTTCTTACTCAAAATATATGATAAACAACAAAATACACAACTAAACATATTCAATAACTAAGTTCAAAGTATAGAGTAAAATTTACTCACCAAACGTATTTTTGTATATTCCACAACACACGTCGTCGCAGGAGACTAGCGGCCATGACACTTTGTAATGTTGGTAGCCCTGAGGTGTGTTCCGTTTTGTCAATATTCGCGTTCCATAAATCCTTATAGTTTATTAAATATTGAACTTGTGACAACTAGTACTTGAGACAACTAGGAACCAGCTCCCCTACATACATTCACAGCGTGTTTGTACACTCGGTAACTTGACTGGCCATATCTAATGACCTATCATGTCGCAAGTCGTGGGTTCGATTCCCATCCAGGACAAACATTTGTGTGCATGAACATGTCTGTTTGTTCTGAGTCTGGGTGTAATTATCTAATAAGTATGTATTTACAAAAAAAAGTAGTGTATGTAGTATATCAGTTATCTGGTTTCCATAGTACAAGCTCTTCTTAGTTTAGGATCAGATGACCATGTGTGAAATGTCCCAGGATATTATATTAAATATATTATATTAACTACATGTTGAGATAAAATTACTGTACAAGATGAAAAAGAAAAAAAATGAAACAAAATAAAAGTATGAGCTTCGGGAATCATCGTCTTTTTAACCGACTTCAAAAAAGGTAGTATGTATATTTGTATGTAAGTTTGTATGTCTACGATTTTCTCAAAAACTAATGAATCAATTTTGAGGATTCTCTAGCGTGATCTACATACTCTCAGGAAGGTTTTAGTATATAACACATTAGGTAATAATTCTTATGTACGAAGTTATATGCATATGTTATTACTGGCATTTCTAAGCGGATTTTGATGATTATTCGTTTCGTTCGTCTTGAGCTTATGGAATTGTATGGGAATTCAACTAAAAATGTAACAATAAATTTACTTAAATAAAAAGTAGTATTTCTGAAGTCGATGTCTTCAATACTTCAATGCACCTTAACTTGGCACCGACTTCAGAAACTGTTAAGTTTTATTATAAAAGTTATTTTATTTGTTTCACGTTATTTAAAATACATATATACATAAAATATCATACAACCATCTATTTCTTCTCAAAAATGTATTCTTTATTTTTCATGCAAGCAAAATTACCAATCACAATCAATTAATCACCAACAGTATGCATCAAGCTTTACAACAAGACGCTATTGTTAGATCCCTCGGGAAAATTTCCAGTAAAAACATTGCATGTTTTCTTAGGACTGTGATAAACGTTCTACTCAGTATCACATACGTTTTTACTAGCTATGGCTACGGAATAATCTGGAAGCATTACTGTCAAGGTAATGAAGCAGCAACTTGATGTAGTCGGTGGGATGACGACCACTGCCGAAGAAACTATAACACCGAATGATTGAAGAGTTTTACAAACATTGATTTTATGTATTGGTATGGCCAATAATCAGTGGTCGGAGTAGGTAGAGCTGTTTGGGGTGAATGACCGCAAACATTGATGTTAACATGGATATGCCTCTGAAATCCTGGGATTTTGAAATTGTCGATTGGTTTAAGTGAGTTAATATGGGTAAGTGGGCAGTTATGAGCAGGTAGTAGGTGAGCACCCAAACAGTATATACTTACTTATATACACACACAGGGATCCTGGAATGTTGTTAGAGGTAGCTTCGTGAAATATGAATTAATTAAGTAAAACTCTACCTACTCCTATAAAAACTACTTAAACAATGGTTTTTTAATTCCGAGAATTCTCGGGATTCCGGGAAATATTTGGCATATCCATGTTATGTCCGCATGTCGCAAGTAGCAAAAACAGCTCTACCTACTCCGACCACTGCCAATGATATTATACACAAGATGTGTTACGTTCATAGTAACCAACGTTTAAAATCTGGACGTGCTTAATGTTCCAAAAAAGAGATTCGTGTTGTATTATTATTACGCCTTCCTCGACGCGGACTAAAGCCCCAATGTGCCCCAATTGGGACGCTTTGAAGTGTTCACAAAACACGCGGTAGTAATATATCTGCCTCATTTTAAGTATAGGTAATATCATTGGGTATGGCTAATCTCTCAAGTCATATTTTTTGTGACTGCTTGCAAAATGTTTGGCGAGATTTGCAATATTCTATCGGAGACCATTATGCTAAAAAAAAATGGCGTAAAGTTCGCCTCGTTTTAACTAAAGTCGCGTCCATAGTATAATGGAGCTATTGAAGTTTTCCTCGATTTTTAATTTTCTATTAAAATAAAGCTCGTCCTTTAACAATATTAAAAACGATTCCCTACACCAGTACGGTAATCAATAGCTGAACTCAATAAAAACTCGTTTAAACCGACTCAAGATTTTAATCTGTTTCACGGTAAGTACAAACTTTTATCTACTTTCTTTACATTGCACATAATGAGACCATTCAAGAAAATCTTCTAGGGAAATTATTATTTAAACCCACTGTAATTTACACCTTAACACTGAGAACTAAGGTTTATTTTAAAATTTGTGAAGTTAATGGCTTCGTTGCCATAAGTTTCATTTCTAGTAGGTCAGGTGTTGGTTTTATTATAAAATGTTCACTCCGTCTTCCGTAGGCCTGTTTCCGGAAAAGTTATTAAGTACGTTTCTTTGAAGCAATGTATTTTAGCGGGATAAAGTTTTTCGGACTAGCCTTTTCATATCACCTGCGGGCAGTGATTAAGCCATCAGTTAAAACAAACGAGACTTCTTTGGCGTTTCTAACGTGAGGACCGAAATTAGGCTTTAAAACCTAGGTATTAAGGAATTGAGTTCCACAACTTTAAATGTACTTTTTCATGCAACAGGTACAGAACGACATCATTCAAAGGTTCCATCATTTTTGCCTGCGGATTATTTAATTAAGTTTAAGTTATTTATTAATAATTATTAATTTATAAGTAATTTTAATTGCATTATAATATTGGTTGGTTGTAACTTTGTAAGTGATTATAATTGCATTAAAATATTCTAAGTACTATTTGTTTTATTCCATTGTGTTATTCATGTATAACTCATTATACCTGACTTGGCTTCCGTGCGTCTTTTTCGGGTGACCACTGAAAATAAGCGCTGTGCTGTGGGTCCCGCATAGCACAGCATCATGCTGAGTGGAAGCCTTCTTGTCACAGTCATGACGTGCCAGTAGCTGCCGACTTTTGTTTTGTGCTCGTGATTTGTATGTAGATCTATTTTGTTTTATTTTTCTTTTTGTAAAACTAAACGTACATTTTGTATGCACGTGTTACTGTGACAAATAAACATATTTTTCTTTCTTAATTTCCCTTTATCTATATTCCCACTAAAATTATTATAGACTGACGCACTAATTCGGCAAAGTTCGGTTTTTACAAAAATAAACGATGGAACGAACGTTGAAACGAACGTTGTGGTACTGTATCTATACTTTGTATTCCATGTTGCAATCACTGTTATTACAAACTACCAGATTTTTATCACACAAGTGACAATTTGGCCTCAATTGTTTCGAGGTCGAAATCCATTCTTGTCATGTTTGTCTCGTTTTTCCTCAATAAAACTAGTTATACTTCGTTTGTTTAGAAACAAACTTTAATAAACTCATGGGCCGAATATCGAAAAATCTTTCAATGCACCTCTACTATAAGGAACACAAAATCTTCCAAATTGCAAGACTCGACCAACCCTGTTCCTGTCTGGCAAGCCTTTTACCGACAACCCATTCTCGTATACCAACCACATGCATGCCAACACGAGCGGTAAAGACAACTTACCGCTTTCCCTCAACCCTAGAAAAATAAAGAAGCATGCTAAGTACCTCTGCTCAAGCTTCATTTACCCTACCAAGTTATCAGGGAAACAAAACAAACACGACACTGGCATAGCACGAGAGGGGTCAAGGCTAAGGCATGCACGTGGATACAGGTTGAATACGCGTGCTGGTCGGTGTGAGCTCAGAGTGAACCAAGAAGTCTAATTTATTATTTTAAGATTAATAAAACTACATTATTTTGAAAGACATCATCTAAAATCTCTGCTAATGATAATTAACCTAATTCTATGCCACTGAAGATAGTACCGTAAGGTAGTATTAACTAGGTGTAGAGAAATTCTAACTCGACGCCGAAAAAGTGGCGAGTAAAATCTTATATTGAGGGAAAACTTGAATAAATAAAACCATAATAACAGCTTTAGAGGGTTCAGGTTTGAATGTCGCTGAGAAAGTATAAGGTTCCTTGATAAGGGCCAAATCAAAACTCAAGCAAATATCAGCTGCAGAAATAGAGCTCAAAAATCAAGAATTTCGGAAAGGGAAAATCGGGCTGGCAACGTTGCATTTCTACAGGTTTTTCGTGAATATTTTAATACATTTAAATTAAATTACAATTTTTAACAAACTATCTAGATCGTTGGTATTTATAAGTACGTATGCTATTTTTTACAGTTATTTTGGTATGTACTCATAAAAATTATTAATACTGTCTGTAATTTACTTTTTATGCGTTATTTTGGTATTTACCAAAATAACTGTATTAAAATAGCATACGTACTTATCCATCAACGATGTACAAAGTCTATTAACAAAAATTGTTATTTGATTTAAATGTATTAAAGTAATCACGAAAAACCTGTAGAAATGCGACGTTGCCAGCCCGCGCGCGACAAGCGCTCTTAAGATAGCACAAAATATAATACTCAAAAGGCAATAACAATGATATAATTTTTGTTTCTCCTTTTAAAACATGACATTTATGAATAAACATGATTAATATTGAAAGTTCGTAGGCCGTAACAGATGTTTGTAACAGTGCCCTCGCTATCACGGAGTGCGCATAAAAATGAGCTGATTTCCTCCAAGTTGGTATAATTTCGACATGGCCATGGTAATTTTTGTCATTGGGTTAGTACCTTTTGGTCAATTGCTGAATGTGATGAGGAAAATGAAGGATCTCTCATGGTCATAGGATAAATAAAATATTTGGAACTTACTTATTAATCTGTCAGATTTGAATATAAATCGTGAAAAAGGGAAATAATAAGAGAAAATCTAGACTAATTAGCCAAAAACACCCAATAGAGGGCGTAGTGATCAAAGTTCTTTTTCGATTCTTCTCTGTGCGAGAAGAACTAAAGGTGCTTTGCACTGAAATTATTACAGGTTGTTATAATTATTACTGGACTTTTCACTACCTAACGTAGAGTTTTCTTTTAATACATTAATAAATAGAAGCGGTAACATAAACATAAGATTTGCAATAGTTTGCTTGCATACACATAAAATAACAAAAAAATTGAGAAAAAACAAGAATTCAAAAATCTAAAACGGTCTACCCTCTCACAGAATCCTCTTCCAGTCTTCAGTAATCCAGCCAAGCAACATAAACCTTACACATACCCCTAAGGCAGTGTTTGATACAATTAACTGTATTTATCTTAAGGTCTGAACGAAGATTGGATCGGCTTTCTATTGATTAAGAAAAAGGACATTTTTGGTAGTTTTTGTGAGGTTTTAAAGGTCTAATTGGACGTAGTTAAACAAAAAGTAAAACTTAAACGCGAATCATGTCGCGTTTGAATTTTACTTGGATTGTTTTAGTGATATTAAAGTTTTAACTACAAAGAGTGTTTTGGTATACACAACTCATTTTCGGCCATTTGTTGGTTGGATCCTTTTCGTTAAGCGACATCCAATTATGTGGTCACGTGTGACATTCTAATCGTTAGGACTATTATTTTAGTGTACATTTACTTAAACATAATTAAACTGTCCGATTTATTTTTCTGAAACCCAGGTACATAATATCTGCTAGCTCTCTTGTGACAAAGGAAGAGATTAGCAATAAGACTCATGTGTCGGCTTTCTCTGTTTGTATGAAAACTGTTTCTTGCCTACAAAATGTGTTGTCATAAGAGCAACAGCTA
Organism: Dicycla oo; assembly: GCA_948252095.1. Taxonomy (NCBI): domain Eukaryota; kingdom Metazoa; phylum Arthropoda; class Insecta; order Lepidoptera; family Noctuidae; genus Dicycla; species Dicycla oo. Next base: position 23,779,508 of record OX411716.1, read on the forward strand.
CACATAGGTTTTTGTTAAGGTAACTAGTTGATGACGTTATGCGTATAGTATGTTATCCAATGATACGACTTAATAATGGTCCAAAAGTTTGATTCGATAATAGAGGACGAAAACGGGCCCCCAAAGGGTGGCGCATCAAAGGGTGGCAATCTAGACATCAATCTAGAGATCAAGTCTTGTTACAAAGAATGTCAAGGTGCTGATAATTAACATAAAACAAAAAAAAAAAATGCATGCGCGTTCTTGTCTTGTGCATTCATTGAAGTGTTCGAAGTGAACTTTGGAGAATTTATTCTGGAAGGTTTATTTGTAAATGCATTAATATCAAACCTGCATACATTTTTAAAATGTTTTGTAGATGTTTAAAGACTGTAAAAGTTACGTATTGTCGTGCATCCATAGGTCACTGGTTCAAATCCGGCTCGAAGGACCATTTAATTTATGTGGCAGTCACTGGTAATAAAACCACACAAATTAGAAGAAATATAGTGGATTGTATTAAAAGAATTATGCACAAGGTGTACCTTGTGCATAATTCTTTCACTATATTTTTATTATTGTAATAATAAAAATAGATAGGTACGTGTTACACTGGCAGTCTGGGGTGACTGAATTAGGTTCGTCATCGTACACTAGAACGGAATGAATGAAATTATTATTTATGCTTTATACAGTAGAGTCGCATAAACCGTGCGAAGCAGGGGCGGCTTGTATTATATCACTGTAATAGATTTTATTGTTAAGATGCTTGTTAATATTACGTCTTATGCCACGTCTTGACATGTAAATCAAGCCTTCCCTTTAAGGCAATTCTCTGATATTGATGGGCGGAAGTATTTATCTGCACTGACATCAATCTTCCTGCGATCACCTGTACGTTACAAGCTCGGAGATAATCGCGTTATTCACACGGGGTAATTTACGAAGATACCTACACGGATATGGATATTATTGTATGAATAGAAGTGGCAAATATCATCCTGAGGGTAATGAGAGCGAACATGATTGAGTTGTTAGATTGCATGTGTGTAACATGGATTAAGAAGTGGTCTAACTTTAAAAGTAGTTAGATACCAATCTAGGGGCCTATTTAATAAAACCGACAGGTGACATGCCTCCGACAATTTGACAAATTTCTTTCATACGTTTTCAATGTGACAATTTTGTCATCTTTTGACAAATATGTCGCATTGTCAGGTATATTAAAAGTTGCCTGTCCACTGGCTCGGAATCGGAGCGTCCGCACCGTACGGATTTGTTGCTTTGTATTGATTTCCATGTAATGGTACTGCGTGCACTGGATCGGCAAATCTGCGGAAGAGGGTATTTCTGCCGATGACGTTATCCGCAGCGAATGGGCCTTTATTACACTGTTTAAGGGTTCCCGGAACGATCAATTGCAATTGTCAATTTTTACGTGATTGATGCACATTGATGCGCAAATTGACAATATTATTACAATAGAAATTGATGGCAATTAATCAATTGCCGTTCGTGTGTTACGTTTTAAAGATTAGTAGTTGTTTTGAAAGTATGTACACACGGCTACATATCAAGCTATACATTGGTGGTATAAGCTACAGCTGTACGGAAATCCTATACAATGCGAGACCAGGTCGGCAAATGTATGCAGTAGGCTCCTACTTAACGGTGGAGGTCTGCCCGGCTTGGGCAAAGCACCGCCGCGTCCTCGCGGAGGCGATCGGCGGCGGCGATCTCTCGCGTCCGGCCCTGGTCCAGGCCATGGTACGGAGCGCGAGAGCATGGATGCCGTCACTTACTTCTGCGAAGCAGTAATGCTCGAGCAGGAGGAGGCGGAGCGCGTGAGGGAGAGGCAATCTTTGCGCCCTCACGCCCCTGGTCGCCGCAGGAGACGCCTTGGACATCGGGAATTGAGAGTCGATTCCCAGCCACCGTAGACACGGGCTTCCGGACGGCGAGCAATGGGTAGCTCGCCGTCCGGTAAGGACCAGGGCGCGGGTCGATTGCCTCAAAGAGATGTCAGAACTAACCCACTAGGGCCGATGCCTGCCAGGGTTGCGGTTTGTTTGAAAGAGTTACCGTGGACCTGGCACAGGCAACTGAAGGAACACAGGTGGTTTTTAGTCAGTAAGAGTCTGCCCTGATGCTCCGCCCAGAGCGGGAGAAGTTATTTGATGGTTTCCCACCCACAAAAAAGGCTCCAACTTAAAAGTTAAATAAATACTACTTCAATTCAAGAAATCGAAAGCCATTATGTATTTTATAACAACTACAATTTAAAAAAAACAGTAATAGCAAAACTTAACAAAGGTGGTAACAAACAAAAACATGATGACAATGATGTATACATATTTATACCTACATTGTTGGCAAATAAATACATCTGAATCTGAATATGACATTTTTAATCAAAATTACTTTCAAACGAATAATTACTAATTAAAAATAATTACATTTTACCCTAAAAAGGGAGAAATCCCTAAAAGTGGAAACACTGCTTGATATTGCCGATGCAAAATCCGAATGCAGTGGACGCACCCTACCGGCATTTTGTAAATACGGACGCTCCGTACATTCCGACCCTTTTTTTTTATAAATGGCATCTCGTAGTTAGCCTAGAGAGGCCGTGACTACTTAACCGGTCAATCCTGTGGCTGCCTTAAGCGAACTCAAAGCAGGGGCATAAAACTTACAGACTAAGCGACTACACGCTAAGGGCTCCCCCTGTGGGGAACGAACCTCGTCTTAGGGCGTCGCTGGGGGGAGGACAGTAAGACTGGACAGGCTGGATCAGATTACAGTAATTATTATTGAACGGGGAGTTTAAAGCTACTAGCTCAGCTACGCCACCAGCTGGCACTACATTGCCGAGCACGTGACGGGGGGAATCCGTGGACTACCCAGTGGACGCGTAACTTAATACTGCCGTAGCCTCGCCGTAGTAGCCGTAGGTAGCGGAGTTGGACATTAGGCAGAACACCAATAAGGCTCCCGCAGACAGGCGCGACGCGACGGTGTGACGCGATTCTGATAGAACAATTTCCATGAAGCGCTGTCACGTCGCGCCTATCTGTGGGAGCCTTAGGGGTTCATTCAGTTAGTTCGCATAACCCTTTGTCTTCTCCGAATATGTTGTCTCGTAAAAGAAGACCAGAAAAAGGTTCGGTAGAAGAAAAAAATTCAGTATTAAAACAATGGCTGCTTCTTTTCAGTTTTATATCGAAAAACACACGTGGGTAGGATCAGTTCACTACATAGTTGAAACTTTTAACGATACACTGGAACAAATTAATATGTGCTCTTCGTTAGTTGGAAACTAATAAAATTTGAAAGGGCCATAGAGGAAGTTATTTCGTTCTATAGTAAACCTTTTGTAGTGGAATTTTGTGGTCCTGGTTTCCATAGAAAAACACATAGGAAAGCTGATGCTTTTTTCAAAGGAAAGTATGTGGAAGATATTGTTACATACATATATAAACTCACGCCTTCTTCCCATGGGGGTAAGCAGAAACTAAAGAACGCCACGGAGAATATTGTTCTCATGCAAATACAACTTCATTTGAAAATTTATTTTTCCCGTAATTAATCAAATATACAAGTCCCGCAATGCCCAATTAATTTGAGAATGCACCAATTGATATGAATTCATTTCTACTGAATATTTCGTCTTGAATTTCATTGTTTTAACCAGGTATAATTTTCTAGGTATTGGTTGTAAAGATAAGTGAATAAAGCCGCATTTACAGGATGCAAGTGTCTTGCCTGTGGCATGCAATAAAATTGAATCATCCAACTACTTGCCTTGTCTAATCACCGGTTACAACTTTTGTTGTTATTTAAACTTATCGAATGCCTTAGGCTATTAAATCGCATCGTGGAATTAATCAAGCTAATAAAAGTAAGAAAGAGATAAATATATGTCTTAGCTTCTTACTTTTATAGGCTCTCTTTTCTAAAATCTATACTAATTAATAATAAAACTGAAGTTTTTTTTTTAATCTCTGGAACTACTAGTCGAATTTGAAAAAAATATTTTTGCTTTTGATAGCCTAGTTCTTGAGGAAGGCAGGCTATAGGCTATTTACATCACGCTAGGATCTTTAGGAGCTGAACAAAAATAAAAATAAAAAACTGGCCAAGTGCGTGCCGGACTACGGCCAATGAAGGGTTACGTAGTTGGGATGAATTTATCCCAAGAACAAACTTAACAGTGTAGTTGAAAAACATGTTCTCCCATACATTCCAACTGCAAATGTAAGTTTGTACGCACAATATAATATAGATAGATTTACCATGTTATTTTAAGACCATAGACTTCTTAAAAGTTTTTCTGTAATCTATAGGTAGTTTCGGAGGTAAGCGAATGGTCAATTTTCGTATATTTTCTTAAATAACTAACAATAACATCTAGAATTTCTATTTTATAACTTCTTCCTTATCGCATTACTCGAGTCCCTAAAAACATCAACTTTGAATTGAATAAAGCATATTTTATACACAATAATATTTGTAGTTTTAGTTTTGTTTGCTCTAGCATGAATGTATGCATGTTGTTCTACAAACAAGACAAGACAGGGTTTTGTCTGCGTGCGCGCTCAACAGGTTGAAACTTAGCTAATTTAGATATGTTATCTGTTCTTTCGTACAAAAGCTAAGCTTTTATTGTAGGTTTAAGAAGGTAGTAATCTTAAAAATCATTGTGTATTATGCAAATAATATTCCTCTGCTCCACGATAACCCATTCTTTTTCACAGCTATGTTGGAGTCGACTTCCAGACTAACCAGATGCAGCTGAATACCAGTAATTTACATGAGGCGTCTGCCTAACTGACCTCCACAACTCAGTTACTGTATAACCACCTTCCCCCTTTGGGAAGACTGGTTGTCAGTCCTACAGGACTTTCGGGCCACGTGCCGTCAAGGTGTCAAGATAAATAATCGCTCTTTTCAGTGCCTATTATACAAATGCATTTGCGACCATCAATTCTTTATCCCAGCATGACGTACGTAACATAACCTTGCCTCTGTCTTCCCCAAAAGGTTACGCAGAGATGTTTAAATCCCACGTAACAGGGGACGAGCCTAATGCCATCAAGCGTACTCCAGGCTACTGCAACTAAACATGACGATTATGGCAATGGACCTCTCAACGTTCACTAACCAATAACTGCGGTGCTTATGGTAGCAGCAATCGTTGATACGCTTAAACCTACTTTTCAGATAGCAGATAATCTTTTTACCCCTACATTTTTAACCTATGTTTTATATTAGCAAACCAGTATATAACAATATGTACGTACAAAGGTAAGTGCGCAAGTCTGGCGGCGCAGACAGTTGCAATAAAGTTGGTAGCTGCGCGCAATGGAAGCCTGAATACCTACCTGCGGTTATAACTTAAGCAAACGTAGGGTTGAACCATAGATTTTTGAGATTTAATTTTTCGTGTTCGTTGAGTGTTTTACCTGTCAAAAAGAAGGTACTGTTCACGTGTACACGACATGACCACACTCCATGCACAGTGCACCACGCGTGGTACACCGCAGACTACTTGCAGGTCTCTCCTTCTCTCTTAATCCATTCAAAGATTGCTTTTAGCTATAAGACCGCCCATTTTGTCACCCTATTTAAAATTTCTACATATAAATATGTAATTTTTATGGTCTATAGGTAATAATAATAAGTATGTACACAACATAAAAAACATACATTAGATTTTGGGAAAAGGCTGCACAATTATTGAAAAAACCCTGCCTTCTTGCTCCTGTGTCATACCGGGGGCCTTTTATGAAAATCGATTCTTAAGGGGTAAACTCCAATAACATCCAATAACACTATTTGGTTATGTGGGGTTTGCAGACCCACATTTTTAAATTAAACATTAATCTACTACTAACCGAGTGCCTCGCACCTATAATCCTAGCCGAAATATAATATTTTTAACCTACGTTTATCTATGGGCCAACCCTAACCTAATGCTAGCTGGGCTTTACGAGCGGTCTCATTGTGGCAGAGTCTTTTTTTATTTATTACATAATAACGTTAATTGTGAGGCAGGGCGTAACATGTTCATCACTGTTACGACTACATATTATAACAAGTTCAGTGCAATACCGTAGGTAGTGCATTAGTTTTGTTTGTATTTTGAGCTTGTCTGTCCTTGAAATGTTGTTTTTGCTATAGTTCGCGTCAGGTAAGTTTGCTGCTCTGAAACCAGGCTTTCCATTGGGCATGGCATGACACGATGCTGTTTTTAACGACTTCAAAAAAAGGAGTTATCAATTCGACACGTATGTATGTAATATTATTGGAACTGCAATATATTCACATATGATAATCTATTAGGGCTTCCATACAAATATACAAAATTTCATAGATGTATGTATGTTTGTATATTTGTATGTATGTATGTTTGTCCACGCATTTATCCGAAACTATTAATCTGATCGTGACCATTCTTTTTGTTGGCTTACATTTACTTCAACTTAAGGCACAGTGAAAGTTTCATCAAAATCGGTTCAGAAGTTTTCAAGATAATGGACGTGTAAGTGTGACGGCCTGGCTTATTGATATGAGCTACGGGTGTGGTGTCAAAGGGAAAATATCTCAAAACCTTGGTAAAATTCTGTTGCAATATTTATAACAAAACGATTAACTACTTATTCCAAACAAATATTCCAATTTTTACTAAAAACTAAAAATTACGAAATAAAAAAAAATAAATCGACTTCAGAAAGAAATTAACTCAAAATTATGAAATAACTTTAATTTCGGAAGTCGGTGGCAAAAATCTAAAATACAGATCCCACAAATACACCAACTTCCAAAATTAAAGTTATTTCATAATTTTCAGTTAATTTCTTTTTGATGTCGATTTAATTTTTTTTTATTATTTTTAGTATAGATATTGACTACTGCGCAGTTATTTGTAGCCTACTTTAGAGCGGCAAACTTACATGACGCGAACTTAAAGTTGATACGGTGGCTTTTTTGCTGTAGAGGTACATTGGTTATGGTTTTTGGTTCTGAGCCTGGATATATTTTGTTATGCGCCAAAAATGATCTGAGGTTTTTTGTTAAATTTATATTTTTTATTTTATTAATCGGTGCATCCTGAATACGATAGGGTTATTAATTGCTCTCGTCCTCTTTTACATTGGACTGTGGTGAAAGCCTTCGGGTGACAAGTGATGGTTATGTGGTTTTACTAAGGGCTGATTTTTCAATAGTCATATTACTTTTATCCGAAGAATAAATATGACTGTTGGACATATTTTCTATACAAAAGCTGTGAAACCGCCATATTTATTCCATAAATAAAAGTTATCTGAAGATTGAAAAATTAGCCCTTAATCACAATAATATTTTAGCTGATGACATACTCGTTGGTCTAGTGGTTGCAAGCGCTACTGCCGACCATGAGATCCGAGTTCATTGTCCGGGTCAGGCAATTTTATTGGGTTTTTATATATGGAATTTTTCAGTAGTAACCTGGAGTCTGGATTTGTGTCCGGTTGATCGTAATAGGCTCGATCCCTATTACATGGGACGTAAACATAACTGATGAAACGTGGGTGTACTATAGGTACTCGTACAACTGCCTAACCCTTCGGGGTTTACATGCGTGATGATAAGTAATGTTATTTAAGTAGGTAATGAAAAAATAAATTATAGTTCAATGAATCTGCCTAGCCTTTTCCCAACTATGTTGGAGTCGGCTTCCAGTCTAACCGGATGCAGCTGAGTACCAGTATTTTACATGGAGCGATTGCCTATCTGACCTCCACAACCCAGTTATAGGGTAATACGGTACCCCTTGGTAAGACTGATTGTCAGACTTTCGGGCTTCTGACGACCCGTAACGACTGTCAAAGATCCACGAATGACAGCCGGGACCAACGGCTTAACGTGCTTTCCGAGGCACAGGAGTCTCGGTATGTAAAGATGGTCACTTATCTACGGACCAATCGGCAAGCATAGTTTAACCTGATGGATCGACCCGTGCGGCTGTTTATTATTACTTAGCCAAAAGCTCCACAAAAAAAAAAATGGTTAAAAAAAAGAAACTGAAAAACACACTTTAATACCATTAAACAACTAAAAAGTAAAAAATAAATTTCAATATACGAGAGAATATACAAAATATACAAATAATGAGACGGGGTAGGTAGTCAAAGGAAAAGTTAACTCATTCTGCCAATCTTGTCAATCGCGCCCTCCTCCGTCTCATCGATCACTTACCTTAGGCCGGTTTTTTGATCCATAGTTAACTAATGGTTAGACATAGTAACTAATGGTTGAATTTTGGCTAAATGTGAAAAGCTAAACATGAATGGGTTATGCCATTAGTTACTACGATATTTTTTAATATGAATGAGCTAACATGAATACATTCATGTTTAGCCAAAATTCAATCATTAGTTACTATGTTTAACCATTGGTTGAGTTAATTACGTATCAAAAAACCGGCCCTTACGCGCACACTATAATGAAACAATTATATTATTCGCTACAGTAAAGTACCTCTAATTACCTATATTATTTCGGTTTAGGCAAGATTAAGGCTTATATTCAGGAGAAGTGACCTCGAAATGTCTCGACGATTCTATTTGGCGCTGTTACTGTAAATTTTGTGAAGGACGATCATAATCTGTGATTGTACTGTAAACATTGGGAGGCCTTGAGCAGGTAATCCTTGAAAGCGGTTATTTTGGTATTAATATTGAAAAGCTGTCAAAATGGGAACCCAATTAAGGAAAAGTTGGTTGTTTGAAACTTTTTCGGTTACTTTTGTCAGCTTGATATTGTTGATAGTAACAGGAGCAATTACTATTATTACCGACTTAATTTACAAGAATTAATATTAGGTTTAACTATCCGGAAAAGAACCGGAGTTAACGACATAGCTTGTAAACTAGGCAAGCTGAATTGACAGGCCTTGTTTGTCGAAGAACCGATGTCCGGTGGAGCTTACGAGTCCAGCTGGTCTATTCTGTAAAAAAAACCGACCACGCACAATGAAGGGTTCCGTAGTTGGGATGAATTTATCCCAAGAACAAACTTAACATTGTAGTTAAAAAACATGTTTTCCCATACATCGATATACCTATATGTCACGGTCAATTCTCCAACTACAATATTAAGATTGTAATCACAAAAAAAATATGTGATAAAGCTACAAATTAACAACTTTCGGACTTTTTCCTTTAATTGTACTGTGAGACAGTGTTTCTTGCCAAATTTCATGATTCTAGGTCAACGGGAAGTACAGTATAGGATTTGATTCCCTTTTGAAATCGCAAAATATGCGAAAACAAGCGACATAACCGGTCATACCTTTTGATTGCGTTGGCTTACAAGTTTGATTTTTTCACAGCTGAAAAAGACCATAGACCCAAGTATTTCATATAAATTTTAACTTGATATCTTTACGCGTTTCTGAGGAAAAGGGTCTTGACATACAAACAGACGGACAGCAAAGTGATCCTATAAGGGTTCCTATTACCTTTTGAGGTACGGAACCCTTAAAACTCATAGTGAAAACTTAGGTGAAGTGACCTGTCATTCCACCTGATGCCTAGGGATTAACACTATTGACAGCTCACTCTAAGCTCACTTCTCTTGTTCTTGTTTTAAAAAGGGTTTATTAACCTTTGCTAAAGTGCTGTTCAAATTCAAATTCGTATTTCATTTTATGGACAAATCAATTCAAAACACGTTTATTATCTTTAACAACAAGACGTTCCGTTTAAACTTTTCGATGTTCTTACTTAAGGAAAGTTTTCGAAGACTGATAATCCCAGTAAACAGCTCCCTAAAATTTCTTCCCCAGACAAAACAGTTCCTAGAAGTTTATTAAATTTTCATAATCTGTAAGTAGCACAGACGTTACAAAATAGGGATTTTGTCCTCCTTTGCAGTATGACCCAAAAACTTAATCAGAATCAACTTGAAAAGCGAGCTAAATTAGGGCTTTGTCTAAAATTATTCATTCATGAATGAATTGGTTGAATGACTTATTTCGGGAAATCTACTTTAATTTTTCTTTAACAAGAACCTGTTGTAATAAAAATAACTGAAAAAGGCACTAAAAACCTGTAGGTAACATTTTTTTTCAGGCAGGAACCTACCTTATTTATTTTATATATGGATACATGATTAATATAATATATTCAGTCAAATTGGAGACTTTTTAAGGTTCGTCCGAATGAAAAAACCGAACCCTTGAGGATCACTCCTGTTTCTGTCTGTTCGTCTGTCACAGCCAATTCTCTAATTATAAGTTGAAATTTGATACACATAATTATAAATTTCTGTGACCCAAACACTGATGGAATAAATTAATTTTGAATATGGAGTCACTTTTGGTGGCAAATTGGAAAATAAAAAAAAAGTTTTGTAAACTGTATCGTGTGACTTATCAAATGAAAATGGTTCTTGTGAGGGTCTCAAATATTTTTTTATTATACTTTTAAAATACTCTAAGAAAATAGATGAAAATTGATCAAAATTGTCAAATTGATGAAGATTGTCTCTGAAACTACTGAGCCTAAAATTTTGAAAAAAATTACAGAGAATGGTTCTTTACTTATATAGTAAATTACAGGAAAAACTATAAGAAGTCTATGGCCTTAATTCTTTAGATAAAAAACATGGTAAGTAGACTAGATATTATATTCATCGTACGAACCCTCACCACGCGAGTTCAACTCGCAACTGTCATTTATTTTTCTTACGCCGAAGAGCTTGAAGACGCGTCATAGGTGTGTAGTTGATATCCTGACAGCAGAGAGAGAACGGCGTAGATGAAGGGAACCGTAACTAAGGAACCGTAACTAAGGAAAACGTACCTAATATAAATGGAAATAAATTCTAGCAACTACATAATAATATTTAATATTGATTCACTCACCCCAATATGCTGTCCATCAACAAACAGTTGCGGGATCAAGATCTGGTCGCTTTTCATCCTGTCCCGGATCTCGTCTTGATACTCGATGCTCATGAAGACATCCCGTTCTTCGTACTTCACCAGTAAGTTCCTCAGGATTTTCTTCACGAGGACGCATCGTTGGTACGTACCCCGAACGATGCCCATCGTCGTCGTGTACACTACCACCTTGCCAGCGTCTTTTTCTTTGTAACTCTGTAAAGGAAGAAAGAAAAATTAAAATTTTGCAAAAAAAAAAAAAATATCATAGTCTGGTCATGCTCACTCTGCCGTGGAATAAATGGGCAACCCCAAAAAGTTTTCCTTATAGTATACTAAAAGTTGACGTATAAGTACATCTGATTTGGATATTTTGATTTTTGCCTAATAGATTATTTACCTAAGAACAATTTTTCGAATACTCATACGCCTGTTCATATTGTTTACAAGAAGATCGTGTCAAATTCCAACATAATGAAGCAAAACGACAAACTTTGTGGTTATGCGGTAATCACTCACTGTGAAACTACTTTAGACAGTAAATTGATAAAAGTATCTACTATTTGTAAATTCCAGGGATTCTGTGAAAGATTAAAACCTAGTCTTCAAGCTGAATATAAACAAAATAACATAGGTACTCATTAAAAACAAAAAAAACAAAAATTGGTATCATATTATTTTTTCCGTAGTACATACAGTATTGCCGTCTATAGATTTTCAAATTCTACTTTATTTTTCTTCTGCAGAGTTAGCGTAGCCCGACTATAAAAGGCAGGAATTAAGTTTATGGTGAAAGTAGAAAGATGGCGCTTCAATGTAATTAGGAATAGCGCCATCTGTTAGATAATGAAAGTTTTAAGTTAAATTGGTAGTGCAACATGTTCTCGATAGATAGCGCTTTTCCTAATTTCTAACAACATTCTATTATATTCTATTCTTTTACTTGATTATAACAACATATTTATATTGGCCTCAATATGTTAGCTAATCATATGATAATCTTACACGGCATCTAATCGTAGAATCAAAGATTCAATAACAGTGTTTTTTTTTTTTAGTTTTCAGACTATACAGTGAACAGTGATAATAAATGCTTCGTGCTTGATTGATTGATAGGAGGTATAGTCTAGACTACACCAGATTAATAGTCTAAAAACCTATTAATTAACATCACAGTGTAATATCACAGCTTGTGCAGCATGTCCATCACAAACATGAACATAGGTGCCACTATATCATCGAAGTGTGAAGTGTCGACCACAAATTCACATGTTTTACGATACAAACGGTCAAACGCTTTGCGTAACTTCCTATTGGCTATTAAACATAGATAGTGTCATAAGTTGTATTGGCGCGGGAACTGGGGGCCTAGACAAAATCCCTTTTCTGTAAGCGTTAACGCCAACGGAAAGGTCACATAATTTGTTTGTTGACAGAGGTGTCACGTGACTGCTGCTAAATTGCTAGACTATGAAGCGCCTATTTCCTGCTGTGTTACCAACCGTACGATTTAAATCGTATTTATACGATATATTATATTAAAAATCATACGCAAAATATACGGTCTTTCCAAATCTTTCAATCTTCATAACCAAGATACAGCCTTGCTTAGTTTGGGGCCAGTGTAAAACCTTTGCATAACAATAATAATAATAATAATACTGCTTCAGGGAGGGCAATACTCGCTACTGCTTCAGGGAGGGCAATACTCGCCCTAGAGTGATGCGCTTTGTGAGGCGGGCGTTCTCGGGGACTGGAATCAGTCCTCAAGAATATATGTCCCGTGTCACAGAGCGCATTGACTTCCTGAAGCAGAAGGTCTGTGCATGGGCAAGCCGTATCCGTAGGTATAAGCGACGGGTTGAGCGGTATACCCAGAATCGCATATTCCAGCGTGATCAAAGGTGGGTGTATAGAGCATGGGAGCGACCTGAGCAAAATGTGGCAGACGTATGCCGCCCGGATGATGATGCCACTGGCATATTCTGGCGTAACATCTGGTCGGTGCCCGTTTGCCATACTGAGGCTGAATGGATGCGGGATGTTGAGCGCGTGTGTGACGCCATACCGGAGATGGAGGAAGTAATAATTACTTCCTCCGATGTAGCCAGTGCAGCCCGCCCGATACCGAACTGGAAATCTCCGGGACCGGACGGACTGCACAATTTTTGGCTTAAATGGCTGCAAAGTTCACACGCGTGCTTAGCATCGCAATTCCAGTCGGCCTTAGAGTCTGGGTCGCTGCCACAGCTCTTTACAACAGGAGTTACCCACCTGCTCCATAAGTCAGGTGATGCCACGGAACCCAAAAATTATAGGCCGATCACTTGTTTGCCGACGGTCTATAAACTTCTTACATCCATTTTGAGAGAGAAAATTAATTCTCATTTAGAAAAGAATTCTATTATGTCTGTCTCTCAAAATGGATGTAGGAATGGGTCCCGCGGCACCAAGGAGCTACTCCTCATTGACATGGCCATAAGCCAACAGGTCCGTCGATCCCGAAAGGATTTGTCGACATGTTGGATAGACTATAAGAAGGCCTTTGATTCGGTGCCGCATACATGGCTCTTGAGGGTGTTAGAGTTGTACAAAATTGATACAACTCTGAGCACCTTCCTAACGACGTGTATGGGGCAGTGGAGGACGGTTCTTCGCTATCCAGGATGCCGACAAATTCAGGGGAGCAACGAACCTATTAGGATTAAGCGGGGAATATTCCAGGGCGACAGTCTGAGTCCACTGTGGTTTTGTTTAGCCTTGAACCCTCTTAGCACTCTGCTGGAGGGTACAGGGCTGGGCTGTCCTTTGCGGAGAGGGGGTCAGGTAATATCCCACCTGCTTTATATGGATGATTTGAAACTGTTTGCCACCAACAAATTGCAACTGCTGGAGTCACTAAAAGTAACTAAAACTTTTAGTGATTCCATCAGGATGGAATTTGGTGTAGATAAATGTGCAGTCATGCATGTAAAGCGGGGAGGGATTGTGGAATCTGAGGGACTACAACTCTCAGATTCTATAAACCTGAGATCACTCTCCGCAACTGATACCTACAAATACCTGGGTATGTCAGAGGGGTTAGGCATTAACGGGCCTGACGTGAAACAATCGTTGCAGGAGCGCTTCTTCGGTCGCCTGAAAAAGGTACTTAATAGTTCTTTGTCAGGTGGCAACAAGGTGCGCGCCTTTAACGGTTGGGTCATGCCGGTCCTAATGTACTCCTTTGGCATACTAAAGTGGACCCAGACGGAACTAGACGCCCTGGATAGGAGAGTCCGGTCACTGTTGACCGCAAACCGGATGCATCACCCACGTTCGTCTGTCATGAGGCTGTACATACCGCGGAAGTGCGGGGGTCGAGGTTTTTTAAATGCTAAGACCCTCCACAACCGCGAGGTGTGCAGTCTCAGAGAATATTTTCTCAAGGCTGACGTGGGTATGCACCGAGATGTGGTTGCAGTGGACAAGGGACTCACCCCGTTGTCCTTGGCTAAAGAGAACTGGCGCAAACCTGTGGTGCTTAGTACCAATGACCGCAAGGAAGTATGGCAAAGCAAGGAGCTTCACGGACGCTTTTTCCGGGCCCTTCATGGGCCCGACGTAGATTTCTTAGCGTCCGTGGCCTGGCTACGCTTCGGTAACCTCTTTGGGGAAACCGAAGGTTCAGTCTGTGCAATTATGGATGAAGTTATGCTAACGAATAACTACCGGAAGTATATAATGAAAGACGGGACGATCGACATATGTCGGGCATGCCATTGTCCCGGTGAGTCTATCAGACATATTACTTCTGGGTGTTCTCGTTTAGCTAACGGCGAGTATTTGCACAGGCATAATCAAGTAGCCAGGATTATCCATCAGCAACTTGCTCTGAAATACGGCCTTGTGGACTCTGAGGTACCGTATTACAGGTATGTGCCCGACCCAGTTCTCGAGAATGACCATGTCACGTTATACTGGGATCGATCTATTATCACTGACAGGACTATTGTAGCCAATAAGCCTGATATAGTGGTAATAGATCGATCAGTGCGCCGCACAATGATAATCGATGTCACTATCCCGCATGACGAGAACCTCGTGAAGGCTGAGAAGGAGAAACAATTGAAGTATCTCGACTTAGCCCACGAGGTTGTCGCTATGTGGGATGTGGACTCGGCAATCATTGTGCCGATAGTCGTTACGGTCAATGGCCTTATCGCTAAGAGCCTCGACCAACATCTCAAGAGGCTCTCGTTGGGTGGCTGGGTGAAGGGCCTGATTCAGAAGGCAGTCCTCCTTGATACGGCGCGTATTGTGAGGAGGTTCCTGTCTCTGGGGCCCTAACCACCGGTAGCTTGGACCCTGCACCCACTACCGGCGGATCACTATTTTTTATATTTTTAAATGTTTTTTTTTTTAATGTTTTTATAAAAATATTTAAAAATGTAATAAAATAAGTTTAAAGAATAAATAAAGGAGATAATAATAATAATACCTAATCTTTTTAGCAATCAATTATTATTATTATTATTTATTCAAGAGAAAAACAATATTACATTCAATTTATTTAGTAGAAATAAAACAGACTTGAACGAGTCATAAACTTCTTCTTTGTATTTATTTACTTAACAGTTTTAAATGTAAACTGACATTTTTGTGAGTTTATTTCAAATTAATCAATATTGACAACTGCTACACACTATTTACACTATTCCATGTCTATGGAATAGTGCAAATATAGTCTTATAGTAGTGTTTCGTGCGACGCCGGTGTTGCCCGCTAACTTTATTTTTTAGGGGATCGTACCAAACGCTAGGACAAATAGTATTTTGATCAGAACTTGCGAAGAAAAACAAAAATTGTACGCATTGAATTTTAAATAAACCTATACTAAATAAATAAATACAAATATTTGTATTTAGCATGAGTTTTGTTTTGTAGTTAGCATGAGGGTCCGAGCTCCCGCTAATGTAGCGTGTTGCGGAACCGCCAAAATAGCATTTACGTTTTTCAAAGTGGCACTCGGCCACGTGACATCTCTAAAGCTAATGTCAACTCCATTCAATTTGATATTTCCGTTGGCGTTAACGCTTACAGAAAAGGGATTTTGTCTAGGCCCCCTGATCCGGCAACAGTGGGGTTGTTTCCCGGAAGCTTCGCCGCAAGAGAGTGTTATGTGTTTGTCACTTGTCAAAGTCATCTTGAAGACAAAGTGACTAATCGGTGATAAGAAAAAACAGCACTCTCGCGGCAAAGTTTTCAGCAAGGATTTCCATTGACAGCTGTATGAAAGTAACAAATAGATATTGTTATGGCTTTTAGCCATAGATTTTTTGAATTATTGATTTCTGTCAGAAATATTTGTTTAAAAACGGCACCCACCGTAGTTGGGATGAATTTATCCATAGAACAAACTTTTCTTAGTAGTTGAAAAACATGTTCTCCCATACGTTCCAACTGCAAATGTAAGTTTGTACGCACAATATTGAGAGATTTACGATGTTATTTTAAGACCATAGACTTCTTATAGGTTTTCCTGTAATCTATAAGTTATAGAACTATTAAGTTTTTTTTTTTCAAAATTTTAGACACTGTAGTTACGGAGATAAGGGAATGGTCAATTTTAATATATTTTCGTACATAACTTTAAAACTATTTTAAAATAAAAAAAAAATAAAATCTTATTTGAGACCCTCACAGCATGCCCTTTCATATGATTCATGTGACAACACAAGGTACAGTTTGCAAATCTTTTTTTTTTTGTAAATTATGGAGGTATTAGTCGTTCTCGTAATGGTTTTACCACTTTTTACAACAATCTCCCGTAAATAAAAACTTAAGTTAGGCTACAGGACAATCAGGACTGTCTCACAGATGATCTTTGAGTTTTAAAATTTCTAATTGTATACAGAACTACCTCTGCGGCTGTGATAACTATTGAAATTTTCCAAAATGAAGTTTTGGGGGCTTCCTTTGTGTATACAAAGTCATAGGTAATATGTCGGCATTCTATGAAGGAGATGTAGGAGAGGTCATTTGTAACTATATGACTCCTACGCAAATGTCAACCATTTTCGTTTTTTTTTTATAAATTTTCAAAGTTGGATACCGCAGATATCTTCAAAAGAACATAAAATCTCAAATTACTCGAAAATGATTGACATTTGCATAGGGGTCATACGGAGTCATTCGGTTGCAAATGACCTCTCCTTCATCACCTTAATGGATTGTCGACATATTCCCAATAACCCTGTATGTATATTGACAGGCCAGCTGGCGGGGTTGGTTATGATACCGCCTATCATGTCGCAGGTCGTGGGTTCGATTCCCATCCAGGACAAACATTTGTGTGCATGAATATGTCTGTTTGTCCTGAGTCTGGGTGTAATTATCTATATAAGTATGTATTTACAAAAAAAAAAGTGTAGTGTATGTAGTTTATCAGTTATCTGTTTTCCATAGTACAAGCTCTGCTTAGTTTGGGATCAGATGACCGTGTGTGAAATGTTCCAGGATATTATTATTATATTATATGTAATATATTCAGAAAAAACTGGTGTGCAAAAATTTCCATGACTGACTGACAAAGTTAAAAAAAGATTTAAAGATTATGCATTAGAGATACCTAATAATTTTGAGAAATAAAGCACTTTCGATTAAGTGTTACCTATATAAAATACACAGCTAGAAGATACCCATAGCCATAATCTGACTATAAACAGTTCTAATACAATGTCTTTTGTAGCACAAATGGTGCGTGAATTTTCAACATCAGGACAAAATAATATTCATAATTATGTCTTATCTTGCTGGCGTACTAAGCACTTCTATTATGTCCACTTATCCACTTGCCGTTTTTGTAACAAATCGGCTTACAAACACAAACAAATAAGCTTACTATAATCCTTGACTATTCCTCACTATAATCCTTAAGATACTCCTTGTTTATATTTAAGGCACAGTCTTTAGATTGTGGTCTACCTGTTTCTTCACCTGCACTTAGTATAAACAGGTCTTTGTTGTCAAGTTGCGTCACATCTGCTCATCCTCATAGTTAGATAAGTGTTTTGACTGATGTTGTTTTTAAGGTTCCGTATCTCAAAAGGAAAAAACGGAACCCTTATAGGATCACTCGTGTGTCTGTCTGTATGTCCGTCTGTCACAGCCAATTTTCTTCGAATCTAATGGACCCATTAAGTTCGAATTTGGTACACGTATGTATTTCTGTGACACAAACACAGACGTGTAAGGTAAATAAATTAATTTTGAATATGGGGGTCATTTTTGGGGGGCAAATCAGAAAATTAAAAAAAACTTTTGCAAACTGTACCGTATGACATGTCAAACGCTTACTATGAGAGCCTCAAATATTCCCCCCCCCCTCCCCCTTTATTTCCAAAAGTACTGAGCGTAAAATTTTGAATAAAATACAGAAAATAGGTCAATACCTATAGATTACAGGAAAACTTATAAGAAGTATATTATCTTAAAACAACATGGTAAATCTCTCAATATTGTGCATACAAACTTACATTTGCAGTTAGAATGTATAGGAGAACATGTTTTTCAACTACAATGTTGTTTGTTCTTGGGATTCATCCCAACTATGGAACCCTTCATTGTGCGTAGTCCGACACGCACTTGGCCGGTATTTTTTTTTTTATTTATCGATTTGGATAAAGACGTTTAATTTCGTTAATTTAATTAAATATTAGATATATAAATTTTTTCTGAAGTACGAGTATGTACGACGTTTTGTGGAAATGTAGTAAATTTTGCTTTTACAGAAACTACCTTTGAGCTTGCTGATCATCTTCTTGATGAAAGGGGGTTTATTTAAGAAACAAGGATCGCCTGGTTTCAATGTGTGTCACATCACAATCCTTAGATACATTACAAAGTTTGACTTTACATGCCTCTACAACCAAACTAAGACAACATCAAACCTATCACTCAAACATGAACGGTCACTAAAATAAATCGAGTATTACCGAAAACTGCCGATTCGGTTATATCACCACATCGAGACCGGCTGACATACAGTCTACACTGACACTTACTTCTTACGTCAGTAGTCACACATATGCAACCTCACCATAACACGGCCTTCTCCGTTCGTGTAACACTTTACTTAAACTAAATAAGGAGGTTATGACCATTTTTGGTGCGGAGAAAATTGGTAAGAAATTATTTTCCGGTATGACAATATATGCGTAATAACTGAATTGTTACTTCTTGCTGGATCATTGGCTTAATTTAATATAAAATTATGTGTGCATTGTATATTACAGCAAATATTGGCTATGACCACCATTTTTCTGCCCACAAGTGATACTTAGATAATATTATGAGAGGGAAAAGAAGGAGATGCTTCGACCACGTCTATTTACACGCTTGACGCGCATCATTTATTCTATACTATTTTTCCTTGTGGTCATGGTGCCGATGTTGACAATTCTGCCAATGTCATATGTGTTAAGAGAAAACGTGCGAAATAATAAAAAACCGGTCAAGTGCGTGTCGGACCACTCAATGAAGGGTTGCGTAGTTGGGATGAATTTATCCCAAGAACAATCCTAACATTTTAGTAGAAAAACATGTTCTCCCATACATTCCAACTACAAATGTCCATAGTTAAACGAAAAGGATCCAACCCGCATTACACCTAATGTCATTTAACTCATTTTCGTTTAACTATGGACAATGTATGTTTGTACGCACAATATTGAGAGATTTACCATGTTATTTTAAGATCATAGACAGTTTATATATATATATATATATATATATATATATATATATATTGTATTTAAGACCCTCACAGTAAGCCCTTTCAGTTAATATATCGCACGGTATAGAATGCATTATTTTTTGTTTTAATTTTCATATTTGCTCCCCAAAATTGACCGCCATATTCAAAATTCATTAATTTACCATACGTGTACCAAATTTCAACTTAATCGGTCCATTAGATTCGGAGAAAATTGGCTGTGACAGACGGACAGACAGACAGACACATGAGTGATCCTATAAGGGTTCCGTTTTTTCCTTTTAAGGCACGGAACCCTAAAAACAATGAATAAAAAAGAGATCCAGTATCAGAGTTGATGGATTACCGAATTTAATTCGCGGGGTAGACAAAGTAATTTTAGTTTTCAGTTGATTCGTGTCTTTCTATTGCAACATTAAAATTCAAAAGTCTAATGGTTAATGGTTAATCTTTATCTCGTAATCTATTGCCAGATGACCACACCGGCCTTCACATTGAAATTAAAAAATATATCATATATTTTAGTTTCAGATATGTCCTAATTTATTGAAAGACTAATATTTTGTTAGGCTCTATTTTCTGAAAGAAACGCGTGACGAGCGACTAATTTCTCGAATGGTAAAATTATTGTTCTAGCGATTTGACGCTATTACAGTATTTTCTCTAGGCATATGTAAAGTCGCAAGTCTACGCCGATAGACCAGAAACAATTGAGCACTTGGATGCCAACATTCGACGCATTTATTGCCGAAATACAGCCTTATTTACAGCGAAGACTGTGTAAAAATTTGTCCTCTAGATCACGCCATGTAAATACCAGCCGCGGCTGCCACATGCCCGAAATCATATTCAAACATTAATGCCATAAGTTACCTGTCAAATAAAGCTTTCTGTGTTTTACTTCAACTTACAATTTCTAGGCCTTAAAAAAAAAATACATTCGATACGAGAAGTCTTAGAACTGTCTTGACTGCCTCGTTGGCCTAGTGGTTGTAAACGCTACAGGTTCAGTTAAAAACCAGCGTAAGGCACTAGTTGCCTAGCATTTTTGTTGAAATGGGCCTCTTTCGCACAGCCTTGAGGCACATTTTTCTGCAATATCACACTTTACACTTTTTTTTCTTTTATCTGCTGTATTGCATTGTATCTGCTATTGTGTGCTTGTTAGTCTGTGCTAAATAAATAAATTTTCTTTCTTTACTACTGAGAGGTCCAGGGTTCGATTCCCAGGTCGGGCAGCGTTATTGTATTAGGAATTTCTCGGTAGCAAGCCCGGAGTTTGGATTTAAGCCCGGTTGATGACAATCGGCTCGCCCCTATTGGGACTTAAACATAGGAGGAACTAGCGAAATGTGGGTGTACTATGAGTACTCTGCCTAACCCCTCGGGGTTAAACGACCGGATAGGTCTTAGCAGTCTAATCTAAAGTTTCAGCTGATTCTTGTAGTATTTAGAATGGAAAACGGAACGTACTAATGACAATAAACTCTAAATTTTATCACCCAAGTTGACTCAACTCATTATCACCGTAAAACTGGTAACAAAGTTTTTTCACTGCTTACGTCACCATTTCTCCAGTCGGTCAAATTACGTCACTTGCCCTAAGACCCCACAGTTTAGTGGTTTTCCAAGCTTGCAACATTTCTTAGGTTACCACATTTACAATTTACCGGTTAACGTGAAGAAAATTACTAGAAAGGTTTTCATATTATCCTGAGTAAGTATTGCAGGAATTATGCAAGTAATGCAGTTGATATTTTGTAACTGTGCCAATGTTTCTGTTGCATGAATTCACAAAAAAAGTAGATTACTCATGCGCTTACGACTGTAACTACTCTCTGTTATAACGATGTATATGAGTTGAGGACATTCTCTTAACTCTTTCGATTAAGAGGATTGTGAAGTGCCGATACGCGGCGCGATTTTTGGAGGCAATTGCCTACATTTCATAGAATTATTTACATAAATATTGTTTCGGGCGATAACATTTTCACCACCCTAAACCTTTACGAAATGAGACAATTTTAGTCTCATGACATTCAGTATATTTTAATCTAGGTCTGTACGTTTTTCGTTTTTAGTAATTCAATTTAATTTAATTAAAAAAAATAAAAATGCTTGAGGATGTTTTTATGTCAAACATATAGATATTTAGATGCTAATAACTTATATCGTATGCAATATTTCTTTATAATAAAAACGTACGGACTTAGTTTTTCATTATACCTACAACATTTATAAAAATTATGAAAATTGGACTATGTTTACGGGGAGAAAAACGTTATCTCTTTTTGTATGAAAATTTACAGCTTCACAATCCTCTTAATTTGTCAGCGATGTGGGTACAGTCAGCATTAAGGTGACGACGATAACTTACATTTAATGATTTTAAAGTTAAGATCACGTCTGAACGAGTAGTGTTAATGATTTGAAAAAAAAAAAGTTAAATTAGAGCATTTTAGAATATGTTAATATTAGGTACATGCCTATTGTAATTAATTTGTAAAGTTATGTCTAATGCGTATAAAAACTGTGAACCACGCAAAAACTATTCAGCGTATTTTTATGAAAGTATTTTAAAGATAATTTAATTATTTATGATGGGCGAGTCCTGTCTCAGTTTCCTAATTCATAATTATTGTGCAAAATATTTAATTAAGATAGGAAATGTAGTGTATAGTGTATAGGCGCTCGTGGCTAAGTAATAACAGCCGCACGGGTCGATCCGTCAGGTTAAGCTACGCTTGCCGCTTCATAAAGAGACTCCTCCGTGCCTCGGAAAGCACGTTAAGCCGTTGGTCCCGGCTGTCATTCGTGGATCTTTGACAGTCGTTACGGGTTGTCAGAAGCCCGAAAGTCTGACAACTAGTCTTACCAAGGGGTATCGTATTACCCAGTAACTGGGTTGTGGAGGTCAGACAGGCAGTCGCTCCATGTAAAATACTGGTATTCAGCTGCATCCGGTTAGACTGGAAGCCGACCCCAACATATTTGGGAAAAGGCTAGGCAGATTGATTGATTGAGGAACTGTAGTGTATCTATTTAATAAATATGTAAATACTATCTCGTGCTCATCAGGTTGAGCTAGCTGTCACTAATATCAACTGTCAGTTCTCCACGAATAACGGGAAACAGTAAAAAGTGAAGCGTGCCTGACGAATGGCTTTGGTGTGGTGATGAGCCAGTGTAGTGACATTCAAATGATAAACTGTGATATTCAACTTAAATACATTATCAACAGGATTCTACAGGAACAGAATTAAAATTTAAAGAATATTAATTCTTAGCTAGTTATTAATGCTGAAATGCAGTTTATCAAATCAATTCGGGTCAATTTATTGGACTTTGTTGCTGACTGTACAAGCGGGTCTGCGGGTCTGCGGGGTGCAGACAGGCGCGACGACGTGACGGTGCGACGCGATTCTGGTAGAACAATTTCCAAGCATAGAAATTGTTCTACTAGAATAGCATCGCGCTGTGGCGTCGTGTCTTTCTGCGGGAGCCTTCAAACATCATCTCAACACTCAAAACAGTCAGTCTTTCGTTACTTTCAGATCAGCTAGACGTAAATGGTTGCAACAATATACAGATGTTGTGCGTGTTATAATGATGTACAATTTTGATGATCGAATTTTTGTTAAGCCGCGATTACTCATGTCCACTTCCCTCTAACACCATTGATATCTACTACCACCTACAGTATATTTCCTTCACCCTCTTCCAAGTTAATTGGCGTTTAACAGTTATTGCCTCAGGCTCCGCTAAACTCGGTTAACGATAACCGTGGACATTCACACATAACGTATAACCGCAACCAATCAATTGACCTCATCTATTAACCTTGCACAGAATTGCAAAATCTTATTCACACGAAATCTTATTTCAAAACAGTAAATGCATCTTAAAAAGTTTTATGTAATTTCGTTGCTTTTATAAAGGTAGGTGTTCACTTATTGGCAGGAGACAATTTAAACGACGAAAACCAGGTGTAGGATATTCTTTTTTTATGTTCGTCTAATCCTTGAACATGCTCCTTCCGATTGATTTAGTTTGAACTGTAGGTATTTTGTTAGACTTTTGTCATATATCCCGTTTAATTTTATTTCATACTGGAAATCTCAAGCGCCGATATAAGTATCGAGAAAATATAAACCAAATAAAAAATCAAGAAATAGCGCTGCAAACAACACAGTGAAGCATGCGCAAAACTATACCTCGCTCTGTGCATACACGCTCACACGCACACATTTACACAAAACTACAACGAAACTACAACTAAGCTACACCTAAACTACACCTCACTAAGTGCACACATATTTACGAAACCAGCCTCACGTCACTGTTGACAGCGCTATGTCTTGGTTTTTTATTTGGTCTGAGTAACAGGTATGTAGCTTCTAGTGCGATTGAATCAAATATGTGACGGTGCCGCAAGTGCCGCGGCCTCGTTTTGTTATGACGTGACGTTACTAGGAACCACCGAAGAGGTCGGATACTAGTGACACTGGCTGATGGCAGTCACTCTAGCAGAGCGTCGCATCGATTGTTGCGTGACGGCTATCTTCTGATGTCAGAGATGATGTCAAGAGAGCCGCTGTCGTGCCACGTTCACGACGAACTGCTATATTCCGGCGCAATCCTGATGAAAATGCAGTTGCTGAACTACTAATGCGATAACCACTTCTAGTAAAGGCTAGTCCCATCCTGGCACCTTCCCATCTCGGCACCCACGAATGTATTTATCATGCCCACAAAAAACTTCCATTTCGTCCTAAATAATTGTTAGGTACACATAATAAAAATGGAAACACAGTACGTATCTAGTGAGTAAATCAACTTGATTATTTATTAAATCAAAATAAATATTTTTCAAAAGTCTGTTTCTAAGGAAAGTTTAAGTAAAGAATTAATTGTTTTGCATTTACTTTAAGATTTGCCAAGACAATAATGGAGTCTCTATTTAGAGCGATTCAAGGCTTGTATATGATAGTCCCATAAACTATATATTTTACTTAGTTTTTGTTTTTTTTTTTTAATATTGTGCCGTGTTTTTTTGTCTGAACTGAATAAAGTTTTTATTTATTTAATTTTATTTAGTTTTTTACTTATTTTAAAATGAAACTTATATTGTAAACAGTAACTTTTGATACTCTAGTTGACTTACTCACAAGGAACTGTTTCCATTTTTTTATGTGTACCTAAAAATGATTTATGACAGGGTGCCGAGATGGAAATTTTTCGTGGGCATGCAAAATAAATACATCAAAACCTAATTTAGGGTCGAACTTTTATACCATGCTACCAACTTTTCTGACCCGGTAGTGGGGTCGCCACTCTATCTATTACCAGAGTCATCGGTTACATAATTTGTTCTATGGTGTAAGTTTCGATATTTTGATCACCGGATACTTGGCAGATACTTCTTATGCAATCGGACCCACAGCTTCGTCGATAGATTTTAACTAAATGAACGACTTCCTTTTTATAGTAATACTCATATTACTGAGGCTCATTGCGTAAATAGATAATTTAGCAGTAGGGAAGCAGTTATACTTATATTGCATATTATAAAATTACTAGCGAAGTCAAAACTGTAAGTACATTGAATATTTTTGAAAAAAGTTATTGCTACGAGATGTGGAAGCGAGTTTTTAGAATTTTTGTCCATTTTTCTGATTGTCTGGATGTAAGTTTTGGATTGGCACAAAAACTTCTAAACGGATTTGGATGGGAACACAGATAGTTTATAACGTGGATTTAACACATAGGGTATCTACTTTTAATCCCGGTAGTACGTTCTCTTGGGATATTTTCCAACATCCACGTGGGCGATTCTGCGGGTTCCCTCGGGTGGTTTCACGCGGGTTCAGTTCACTTATAACATGATTGATCATGATCATCATCAGTATTCTCCTCAACTATTTCGTATCCCTTATATCCGTAATCCGTATCTCTTACCATGATCTATTTATGATATCCGTCTGCAACAGTCCTGTCTTTATTATGTGACCTTTTTTAAAAATTTAAGATGGGTTTGCTCTTGACTCTAGTCTAGATCGGAGGCCACAGAGACAGATTCGACGATGGAGTGAGCTTACCCAGAAGAAGCTTGTTCACTCTCACTTTGAAGAGATTAAGGTTGTATGCCCTCGGAAACATAGACGCAGGTTCCACTCTTTTGCTGTGCGCATTATAAAAGTCATTTGGAAGCGCTTAGTGCGACCTTTGAGGACAGATTGTTAGACCTTTTGACCCACGTCCCAACCTTCTTATTAGACTAATAGTATTAGTACTCAGATCTTGGCGGTCCGATATCACAATCAACCTAAAACCAAAACATGGTATAATTATTATCATATTATTATGTTTAGTAATCAGCAGTGCATATTTGCGGTTAACTTGCACCAGAAAAACAGCTCCAAACCCAAGATAATCTTGTTAGTTTTGATAAACTCAGGAATTCGGTAAGCGACAACCGATACGACAAGTGCGTCTGTCGGATCAATTACAGACAAGTGTGCCCAAACCTTTAGCCTTATTTACGGTAATGATAGTTGGTGCTATTAAGAACGAACCGCTAGCCGTTGCCATAGAATAAGAATTTATAGAATAGAATAAGTTATATAATTTTTACCCCTATAGTTTGTGGGCTCATGGCTAAATGATAACAGCAGCATGGGTCGATCGAAGGTTAAGCTACGCTTACCGCGGTCGGTTCATGGATGGGTGACCATCCAATACATATCGAGACCTCTCCGTGCCTCGGAAAGCACGCTAAACCGTTGGTCCCGACTGTCAGAAGTTAGTCAGAAGCCCAAAAATCTCACAACCAGTTTTACCAAGGGGTATCGTGTTATACGGTAACTGGATTGTGGAGGTCAGATATGCAGTCGCTCCATGTAAAATACTAGTATTCAGCTGCGTCCAGGTAGACTGGAAGCCGACCACAAAAATAGTTAGGAGAAGGCTATTTTCGGAGCGTAAGAACTGTTCAACTTCACTAGACAGGATGGATGACTTGAATAGGAGAATACCATAGAAATGACGGGTGCATTGTGTAAAGAGATGATAAGGCTAGAAAAGACTACAGAAAGAAGACTTCTAATAAAGATGTATAAAAGAAAAAATCATGCAGCACCGACGTCGTTGCTTGTTCATGAGTATCGATTCTATTACTTTAAGTAAGCCTGAATTTTGGTGCTGGCGAATGTTCATGAGTATCGATTCTATTACTTTAAGTAAGCCTGAATTTTGGTGCTGGCGAATGTTCATGTGTATCGATTCTATTACTTTAAGTAAGCCTGAATTTTGGTGCTGGCGAATGTTGATAAGTATTGATTCTATTACTTTAAGTAAGCATTTGCTCCTAAGTCTCTTTCTACTTCTCTCTATGACTAACAAGTCCCATCCTCTCAGTCTTTGTTATAGGAGACTAGCTCATCTCACCATCTCCGTTTGAACCAACCGGGATGTCACTAGCTATATGAGGCTATTTTTTGGACTTCTCTGTGGTTTTCATATTCTATGGCGCTGATTACGTCACTGGCATGCAACCCAAAGTGTACATTGCACACTAAGTGAGATTAAGCATAGGCTTTTAGCGGCTAGTTGAACAAGATTTACGTGTATACTTGCAAAATAGTTGAGACGGAATTCTTCGCAACTGAGAATTTATTTATGGTATTTTGGACGTTGCAAAGCAATGACAACACCCAGCTGCATGAAAAATTATGCTCTCCTTACAAATTTGAATTATTTAGCAAGTAACATAACCAGTTTGTAACGTTCCCACTGCTGCGAAACAGACCTCCTCTATATTAGAGGAGCGGGCCATAATCCACCACGCGGGCCCAGTCCGAGTTAGTGCATGTCACAAGTCTTCGAATTTTTGGTTCTATGATTTTCCGATCGGCAGAACGATGAGTAAATAACATGAAATTTTTTTAAAGTAAAAGCTTATAGAACATTGAATATGAAAATAGATGACCCAATGAAAAGGCAAAGTAAGCCAGTCATACTTGGGATAAAACTACACAACCAATAACTGTACTTGTTCAAAATGATTAGTCTCTAAATAACCAATATCAGTTTCGAGTTCCAATTGAACAATAATATAGGTACTAAAGCATTAGCACCCAATCATTATTATATTATTATTGCGACTAATTCAAGTCTTGCAAAATTTATGATCAAAATCATACCTTCTTTTTTAACCTTTCTGCAACGAACTGTATCATTAATTTGCATGTCGTATTAAGACCACTAATTATTAATTATTATTGAGTAGGAAGTCGACCTCGTCACGGCTATTGAATATGAAATTATTGCCTGTCGATCGTAATAGCCGGGAAATAATAGCGTGGCGTATTGATGGGTGGACAGTTTTGTACTACAATAGGCAACTACGGATATTACATATATCCATACGTTGGTATAAATAGCTGTCAATACTTTTTTTTTACATTCAGGCTTGCCCAGAGATAGTCCCATGATGTTAGGTGATATACGTTCGATGATGGTACATGCTTGCTTAATGTTTGTTTTGGATTTAGAAAGAGGAGAAATAAAATAATTGTAACAAATTATACAGATGTCCAGAAACTCCTTTAGTTTTAATAAAAAACTATGTGTAAAAGTGTTATATTTTTTTAACTAATTTAATTTTTAACCTATTAACAAACAAAAATAATACTATTTCTTAAATGAAATCTAACACAGTATGCGATAAAATAGCCTCCACTAGAGGCGATACTTCAATATTCATAGAGCACATCATAAGCAATACTACTTTACCAACTAGCTATAGCAAATATTTTAACCACATTTAAAGCGTGGACCCAGTGCGGGTTTGTCGATGTCACATGTTCTAAGACATGCAGATTTCCTCACGATGTTTCCTTTACCGCTCTTAGAGCAGTAGTGAAGAAATTATTTTTACAAAGTAAAGCGCCTGCCTGGGTTTGAACGTATGTCGGAGCCGATGCCACTGGCTCAAAATGCTCTCATTTCTCTTTATTCATTTATTTAATTCGATAATATTCACAAAAATATTTATTATCTTCGTTGGGACCACAATTTAGTCGGTATATTTTTTTGACACCGCCATTAGTCACACGTTTATCAAAACCTACAGATAACCTTAACATTTTTCTAACTCCTACTAACGGCATCTCCATTGCTAAGTATGATAATTATGTAACACCTAGAACTAATGCAGACTTGCCTTGCAAAATAATATTAGTTTATTTGAATCAATAAGATATTAAAACAGTATTAAAAGGCAGTTATTGAGAAATGACTTTGACTGTATTGAAATTAACAATGATGTAGATGAATCTTGTGTAGTAATTCTGTAATGAATCGTAACTCACGTGATCTGAACACTCTTTTTAAGTGCTGTAAATTGTAGTCTAAAATAATATTGGTATCTATTCTAGAATTTTCGAAACGAAACGGTGGCAAGCGCTTTCACAAATTGTATAAATAATCTTTCGATTTCATAAAAAGTTTTTTTCATTTTTTTTATTTAAGATGGGTTTGCTGTCGACTCTAGTCTAGGTCGGAGGCGACAGAGACAGAGTCGACGATAGAGTGAGCTTACCCAGAAGAAGCCGGTTGACTCTCACTTTGAAGAGATTAGGGTTGTATGCGCTCGGAAACACAGACGTTTTTTTTAGTGTTTTTTTTTTTGGCGTTTGCCATAAAAAAAACATCCGTAAGTTAAACGATTTGTTTTAGAAACCAGTAAGTTACTATTGTTGCTAGAGTATAACACATCAAAGTTTTAAACCAGTGGCTCCCAATATTATTTCGTCTAGGGATTGTAATAGAAAACACAACATTTCGAATAAAAAATTAAAATTCGATTTGCATCAATGTGATTTTTATACTTGCGAGTTTGAAAAGTTTGAAATTTCAAACTAGCTTTTGCCCGTGGTCACACTGGTTGGGAATCAAATATGTTTTAAGCAAAGACACGTAGATTTTATTCGATCCAATCTTAAAACCACACGTTTTTAAAACGACCCGTAATCCAAGAAACCCATAAACTACCCGCCAGTACAACTAAGAATGCCACCTGACACCTGTAACTTAAATCACCATACTAATACAAGTTGCATACCTCATTATAATGTGTCTAATTGAATTTACCATCAGCTCGAGAACTAACATAAACATCTGACTAAACCTATCTGGTCACGATTTAGTTAACATACCACAGATCATGGAAAACATAGTAGATGTGGCAAAGAAATACGACAACTCCAAAGGCCACAATCTCTGACCAATAAAAACCTTTTTTTTTGTACCACAATATGGTCAAAATTGACATACAGTGTGGTTTGCAACATTACAGTCAGAAATGAGATTTTGGATTAAAATTATTATTGGGCTACTGTAAAAAGACAAATGTTATCTGCAAATACTACTAGGTTGAGCACGCAAGCGCTAGTCACCGCCTGAGGTATTTGAGCGGTCCTGCCAGGGTTACGGGTTGTTTGAAAGAGTTACCGTGACCCTGGCACAGGAAACTGAAGGAACACAAGTGGGTTTTAGTCAGTAGAAGTCTGACACGCCCTCCCGCTCCGCCCAGAGCGGGAAAAGTTATATAATTTCCCAACCAAAAAAAAAAAGTTATTTGAGCGGTAAGACAGGGCACGATTGACAAGATTGGCAAACTTAGTTTGACGCCCTCCCCCGTCTCACCGCTCACGTACCTCAGGCGGTGACTAGCCCTTGCTCACACACTAATGGGACTTTGGCGATTCCGAGATAAACAGAATATGCTTTACTTGTACACCAAATAATAGATGACAGAGATAAAGAACTGTATAATAATTTTCCAAAAATATCGGGAGTTAGGACAGTACCATCACCACACGAAACCAGGTTTTCAGTCACTTACCCCGCTTACTGATCATTAGTAATACAGGGTCAAATTAAATTAGCTAGTGAAACTCCGCAGACGTGATGGGTATATCGAAACATGTTAAAACGAAAAAGAAAATAATTTGATGATGTGTAATCACAAGTTTTTTAGTAAACTTCACAGACGTGATGGGTATCAATAAAACAGATTTTTTAAACTCAGACTTCAAGTAACAATACTACAAGCGGTCATTGATCCAAAAAAAAAATTAATAAATCTTTTTATTTTGTTGTGTTTAAATATCGATACCCATCACATTTGCTGAGTTTCGCTAGCTAATTTAATTTGACCCTGTATCACAATAAAACGGCTGGTATTAGCTTTAAAAAGGAATTTTAAAATTGATAAATAGGCATGTACAAAAATCTTCACGACCAACCTAAAAAACCTGACGCCACTAAAACCACGGCATATCTCTTTCTTCCATGTTCTTAATCCACGACCTTGTGAGGCTAACCAGTCCGGTGCCGGACTGGTACGAACCGGTCCGGGGAAACTAGGGAACCGTGGATTTCATTAATTTGTATGTGAAAGTTTGTATGACTCGGAATGCTCAGGAATGTTGGTGAATTCTATTTATGCTGTTAAAGGGGCCTCGGTTTGGTGATTCAACGGGTTTTGTGAGGCTTAAGTCGTAAAATCATAATAGTTTAACTAGTTATTTTGTGTAGCTTAGATAAAAATAAA
Source organism: Dicycla oo (assembly GCA_948252095.1). Taxonomy (NCBI): domain Eukaryota; kingdom Metazoa; phylum Arthropoda; class Insecta; order Lepidoptera; family Noctuidae; genus Dicycla; species Dicycla oo. Next base: position 23,810,789 of record OX411716.1, read on the forward strand.
AGAAGCAGCCATCTCATCTCCTCTCTCAGCTTTTATAAAGGCTAAGTGGTTTTTGTGATTTTTGATAAAGAATTATGATAATATAAATAAATAAGGATCATAAATATAAGGATCGTAGCAGGTGGAGTTCTTTGGTTTTGCCTACCTCCATGGGAAGATGACGTGAGTTTATCGTATTATGATAACATAATTCTGTATTATCATCATCATTTCAACCGGACAGGTGGACATAGGCCTCCCCAAGCACCACCACTTCGACCAGTACAGGCTTCCCGCATACAACGGGTTCCTGCGGCCTTCACAAGGTCATCAGTCCATCTTGTGGGACGCATTCCAATGTTACGTCTTCCGGTAGGCGGTAATTCTGTATAAAAATCACAAATAGCAAAATAATTTGCAATAATACTGTTGTAAACCTACTAATTTAAACATCATCGTTCCATTAAAAAGAAAAGTGCAACTGTCATTAATAGAATTACTAGATTTCCTGATAAATTACATATCCCATACCAATGCACCAAAATTTATAGTATAAATTCGTACTACATGGCTATTCGAATTTAGCTCCTTGATTTATTACTGAGTAAATGCTATTACTCAACACACGAGTTCCTAACCGATAATAATAATTATATCCTAGGACATTTCACACACGGTCATCTGATCCCAAACTAAGCAAAGCTTGTACTATGGAAACCAGATAACTGATATACTACATACACTACTTTTTTTTAAAGAATTATGAAATATTGTTTTTTAGCTGTAAGAAAATATTTGTACACCAGAAATGGTAGAATGTATGAGACCATGACCATGACCTTATTGTACTATACTCTTACAAATAAACTGTTCTTTCTTTCTTTTCATTTCAAAAATATGAATATTTCGGCAAAAATAAGTTCATTGAAATTCTATCTTGTGAAAGAAGGCCTAAGTTTAGTTTTTGGATATTTAAGGCAGTAAGGATACCCTGACATCAAAAATGATCTTCATCTGATGACGATTTTCAGTCGAAAGACATCCACTGCTGGACATAGGTGAATCTCCCCCAAGCACGGCCACTTCGACCGGTTCTGTGCTTCCTGCATCCAGCGGATTCCTGCGGCCTTCACAAGGTCATCGGTCTACCTTGTGGAAGGCCTTCCAACGCTACGTCCTCCGGTACGCGGTAGCCACTCCAGAACCTTACGGCTTCATCGGCCATCTCTTCTGCAAGCAATGTGTCCTACCCACTGCCTCTTAAGTGTGGCAATTCTTCAGGCTATGTCGGTTACCTTGTTTCTCATACGGATCTTTTCACTTCTGATTCGATCACGAAAGGAAACTCCAAGTATAGCCCACTCCATTGCCCTTTGGATGACTTTCAGGCTTCTAATGAGGCCCATTGTGAGTAACACAATGATGGGATTCAATTTTATTAATATATGTAGACAATATTTTGACACTATCATTTTCTTTTTGGTTATACAGTGTCAGGCACTAACATCATTTTTCCCAGGCTCAATAAATGCAACAGTTTAAATATTATCAATAGGTAAATATTCAGACATACACAAATACTACATAGAACATAATACCACACCACAGTCATTCCTTTTCCGCAATCAGTAGGAACTTTCTTTAGGGAAATGGACAATGACGCTGACATTCTAATGTCAGACTTACATCGACCACTTGTAATAGACGGTTCACGTTGTCGTCACGCGACTACATGAACTTCCGAGGATGCCATTATTGTAGGTAAACTGATATTAGATAATACCTAAGCAATATTTTATTGATAACCCATAGGATGTAATAAACGAACGCTGGTCGTTTAAAGAGATGCATCCTTACTATAAGTCTGTGTTCAAAATAGCTCTAATAGTAGAATTTAAGAGGTCCCCCAAACAATCTAATGCCGACAATATCTTTTGTAGTAATATTAACAATCGCTTTAATTGCATTTGGTAGGACGATCAATTTGCGCATCAATGTGTATCAATCACGTAAAAATTGCAATTAATCGTTTCGGGGAATCCTGCACTCCCCATGAAAGGGCTAGTCCAAGGAAGCAGCTTCACTTTCCTATACGTATATGTGCTTAGTAGCATTGCTGTGTTTGAAAAGGGAGTTACGAGATATTAATTATGATTTTAGGCAAAAAAGTAGCTTTGTTTCTCAAGGTCCCAGTCTTTTAGTCCCGGAAAATTAGAACCACAGGAGTCACGTTATAAAAAAGTGATACTAATGCAACTACTATAAACAGTCGATATAACCTCACATTGTACAAACACTTATTTTATCACGTATACCCCCGTTGCTTACAAACCAACATAAATAACTAAGCATGTATCTAATTACAATATTATAAGGCAAGGGCAACCAATGCAATAAAGTATTATGTTGCCAAACACACATTTGTGAAATGTACACCTTTGCACTCGTAATCCAATATTATTACTTAATGTCTTCTGAGTAATTAATATCAGGTTGTAACGTTTTTAGTAATTTTAAAAGGTTGGTAATCATTAATTGTTATTTTGTTGTTAATTTATTTTTAATTTTGCTGTCATGGTATTGGCATGTGATGCGGAGGAATGAGGAAAACGTCGTGAGGAAAGTTTTGAGTATGCATGTCGACGGCTGTAAGAGTAGGGGAAGACCAATGAAACGATGGATGGACTGTGTGGAAGATGATATGGCTAGAAAGAGAGTGACTACCGAAATGACGACTAATAAAGAAGTATGGTATAAAGAGACACGTTGCGCCGACCCCAAATAAATTTGGATAAGGGCAGAAGAATGATGATGGTAACGATTAATTTTGTGTTGTGAAGATTGACTCTTAATACCTACTAATAAAAAATTAAGGCCATTGTTCTTAAGCCCAGGAATATCATCTTGCATATTGCTCAATTGCCATCAATTTCTATTTTAGTAATATTGTCAATCGCTTCAATTGCACTGGGTAGACGTTCAATTTGCGCATCAATGTGTATCAATAACGTAAAAATTAACAATTTCAATTGATCGTTTTGGGTCAAGTCACAGATCAGGTCAAGTGTTTCATGCAGAAATAGTTCAAATACCTATTACTTATATTTCATAGAAATATAATATTAGTAATCGTTATGAGATTCTTCATTCTAGAGCCCTGTAATGAGCAATGAATTTCATTGCATAAAACACTCGTTTATTATCAATCGATTTCATTTTTATACCACATCAAATTCTGTTGCTCTACATGTGTATGTAAGGCTGACCCCACATTTGGCGTGCGCGATCCTCGGGCGTGCGAGTAGCGCGAGCGCCGCGTGCGCGTTGCGCGCGCGCTGCGCGAGCGTCGGGTGTTACCGCCGTGTGACGTGCATGCAGCGTGCGCGCAACGCGCGCGCGGCGCGCTCGCGACGCTCGAGTCAGTAAGAAGAACCGAAACAGTAGCGGGCGGCGGGGATAGCGGGCGAAGGGGTAAGAACGCGACTCGAGCGTCGCGAGCGCGCCGCGCGCGCGTTGCGCGCACGCTGCATGCACGTCACACGGCGGTAACACCCGACGCTCGCGCAGCGCGCGCGCACCGCGCACGCGGCGCTCGCGCTACTCGCACGCCCGAGGATCGCTCACGCCAAATGTGGGGTCAGCCTAATGGTTTCTTTGACAATTAGATCAACGCAATGCCTACCGTGGATTTATGAATGAAATCGATTAAATTTTCATCAATACAGTTGTGGTTCTCATCATGGATAGCTTGGACCGTTCATAATTATAATAATGTAATAATTGATACGTTTTCAATTACCAAGCACCTCACAAAGCGAATAATATTCTTACACATCTTACATACAAAGCTCTTTACAAATTGATTTCAATAAAACCAAGCAATAGAAATGTTACCAACAATGGCGGCATGTCCTTCCCACGCTTTCAAGTTGACGTTTGGCAAGAATGGCGCATGCGTGATGAACATTCTTGTGTGTGACGACATCATAGTGTTGACCGCTAAATGTTAAGTGGTTCGACGTCCTTGATTAAGATTTTTTGGCTCAAGAGTGTGACTAGATGTGGCTTTGATAAACTGTTAATAGAGATTGTGATTGGCACAGGTGGCTGGCCGTATTGTAGGTTCGACTAGGATACGGAACAAATATTATGTATGGCGTACAGATAGTGTTTATACAGGGTGTATCAGAAAGGTATGGTCAAAGAGTTCCCCCCTTAAATTTGACCATACTTTCTCTTTTTTTTTAAAATTTAATTTTGACCACACTTTTCTAACATCGTAATCGTGAAAAAATAATCATCCGTCCATACATTTGGGTCGAGTAGGTATTGAAGTTTTGTACGGGACAGCTGATATTTTTTTCGCGGCTATGATGTTGGCCCCACGGAGAAAGTTGTTTAGTTTGATGGTTTGTATCACACCCTTAAATATGACCACACCTTTCTGATACTTCTTCGGAGAAATTCTTAGTTATGCAAATTAAGCTACGTTTTTGAAGGAAAATTGATCTTGGACACTTTTAAATTCAGAATTTCGAACTAAAAAATACGCTAGTGAGTTATGTTTTAAAAATGTAAGAAAATTGAAAGGCTATTGTTTTCCCTACCCTTTTTCAATACCTTTGTTATTTCATTCGCTTTGACAAAACCTGGGAAAAAGGGACCAACTCCTATCCTTCCTGTTGGTCCTTTTTGAACTCATGTTACTTTATTTTTTTTTACTTAGCCTATACTGTTCCTGTGCTGGGCAAAGGCCCCAAGTAATCCAGGAACTCTTTTCCCGCACCACCTCGAACCAACCCTCACGGTACGCGTCAGTCTAAAACGGCCTCTCTAAAATAATTAATATTACTGATAATAAAACTGTGGTCAAAACCTTTTCTTAGGCGTAGATTATTGTGAATTTATGAATAGTAAAATATTCAAGACCAACAAGTATTTTCTCGTTAACTTTTAAAAATATAGCCTATAGTAACAGATAAAAAGGCGCTTAGTAAATACAAACCAGTTTAAAAAATAATATTACTATATATTTTTCTGATACAGAGGTATTTATGTCAAATATTACCATAAAAAATCCATACTAATTCAATGTTTATGGTGGGAATTACCAACATTTGTGATATTTATACATCCTATGCTACGTTATTTCCATATATTTTTACCTTAAAAACGGAATTTATGTTATGTTAATCTACATATAACTCTACTCATACAATATTAACTTAATTTGGTGGTCATGTGGAGGCTTTTATTGCAAGTTTATTAAGAAGTTTAAGCCATAAACGTGTGAAATGTAGGATTCTTAATGTCATCACATCACCTACACATTTCACATGTGTGGTGTAATTTAAATAACCTGAAGTTTTTTAAATTGATGGTAGGTTACATAACAGGTAGGTACACCTACATACATATGGCGAAATCTATCTGCGTTGAATAAAAAAAAGATAACAAATATATCAGTGGCGAAAGCACCATAGAACACGATTCCTACCGGCTTCCCTTCGGATGCTCGCATCACCAACTCTACCAATATACCAATAGTGTCTACTGGTGCCAAAAAATATAATTAAGGACACTACGGGTATTTAATTCACCATAACATGAACAAAAAATGCAACAACAATAAAAAAAATAATTGTAAAATAACCCGGCCTCAAAACGTCATAATAGGGAGCTAAAAAAGGTGTTTATAGAGTTATGATAGAGACAGATATAGAAAAAATGCGTCAGCGAGAACGAGATGGAGGGTTATTTGATATTTTATTTAGTTTTCACCTTTTCAACACTATTGTATTGGGTTCTTTTTATTCCTATAATCATTTTAGAATTATAATACCTAATTTAGTTGAGTTTATTTCTCTAAAACATTGAAAGTTTTGTTTGTGTAGTATTAGCGCCTTTTTAGTTCTGCTATTTGACGATAGATGGTGTTACATTCAGTAAGAATAGACTTTTTAGTTTTAAGTTAGTAAGTTCATTATTAATTTATCGGTAGGTAAGTTAAAACCGCCTTGCTCTCTAACAAAAAATCACACTTCGCCGCTAAAATATATATTATTATATGTAGAAACTTTGGAGTAAAATGAATAGACTGACTCTTATGCTCGGTTCCTATAAACACGAATCGTTTTGCTTACCAATGCTAGCTTTTTTATTGCCAAACTGGCCATATAAATAGATTCGTAAGATAATTTTAACAGTGGTAGCTATTTCCATATGGGAGGTTCAACTATGCAAATCTATGAGGTCTGCTTCATTATTGGTAAATATGCAAACTGTCCGTAAATTATAGGAATCGGCGATAAGTCTGCCCTTTAACAGATTTTTTTTTAAGACTCGATAGTTTAGTGGTCGCAACCGCTACTGCTGAGCATAAGGTACTCGGTTCGACTCCCAGGTCGGTTAAAGTATTATTGGGTTTTTCCTTTAGGAATTTCTCAGGTAGCTAATAGTCTGGATTGTGCCCGGTTGATGGCAATAGGCTCGCCCCCTATTACATATATGAGACTTAAACATACCTACTTGGCGAAATATGGGTGTACTGTTTGAGGCCTCTGCCTAACCATTCGGGGAAAATAGGCGTAATATGTGAATTTACCTTACCTGTTAGACAATAAGACAATGGTGCTCAAAATATAAAACCAGTAGGAAAAGCAAGCCGTTTTAATTTAACCCATATATGCCCGGTCGATAACGACCCAAAAGTACCATCCTGAACACGAGCCGTTCTATTTAATTTAATAACAGCGCCATCTTTTAAAAGACTAAAGAACTGCCTTGAATGACAACTCGGTTTAATTATTCCTTAACTATCAACATATATGTAAAAATTACAAAAATCGGTGTCAAAAAAGTTCTGGGCATATATGGGTTAATGAGTTTATTAAACCTATTAGAATAAGAAGTGGTTTTCCGAATTCCAAGTAACGTTCAAAGTATAGCAAAATGACCTTGAAAAGCATTTCCATCTCGTATTAGCCATGCATGCATTAAGGCACTTTTATCGATTCATAAATCGATCACACGTGTCACGATTTTCTAATTGCTAATCGATCACTTTATAAACAATCGAATTGCCTGTTCCAGTGTCAACCTTGGTATAAATAATCGACTTTTTATTGGGTTTGTGAGCATACTAATTTGTCGATTATTATCGATTTAATGATCAATTTTTTATCGAATTACTGTACGTTCACTTCTATAAATTCAGGGCTGTTAGTGGCATACTTGTTGATTTGTTATTAAACACGTTTAGATATTTAATGACAGTCGTAGTTGTTATAAATTACAAGCCACGTGCTCGATGGCATTTCCAGTAGGCAAATTCCGACCTTTCATACAAATTTTCATCTCCAATTTAACCCGTTTTGGGAATGAATGAATTTGCAAAAAAAAAAATTACTTAAAAAAAAGTAAAAACCGATTTCAAAAACCTAAAACGAATAAAATAACTTTCATAAAAAAAACTCAACAGCTTCTGAAGTCGGTGCCAAGCTATTAGTGCAATGAAGAACTGACGACACCGCCTTCAGAAGCTGTTAAGTTTTTTTTATGAAAGTTATTAATAAGACAGTTATAGCAAATTTTTGCCCCCAACCCAAAAGAGTACACAATTTTTTCATATCAAAAAATATTCGGCAATATTATTATGATTGTACCTCGAGACTTAGTCATCGATTCGAACGGGATTCCACATTACAGTATCTACTAACGGTAACCAATGTTAAACATAACATGGACTGTTATCAATCAAGTTATGTACAGACGCCAGCACATCAAGCTACTACAATCTGTCAGATTTCGATTTTCGACTTTATTGCTTTATTAGGTTCAAGGTTGATTGGGAAAATCTGACAGTTTCGGGTAGGTTGACCTGCTGGCGTCTGTACAACATATTGGTGATTCTGATAGTCTTTGTTTAGAATGTTGGAGCAATAGTAGTAAGTATTTTACTGTCTCGTTGGTCTAGTCCTAAGAGGCTTTGGGTTCGATTCTCAGGTCGGGCAAAGTGTTTGGGTTTTTACATCTGGTATTTCTCAGCTGCAGCCGGGAGTCTGGATTTGTGACTGGTTGACGGCAACAGGCTCGCCCCTATTAAGTACTATCGAGGAAGTTACATGGTACACCGTAAGGACTATTCTTGCTTGCGGTGCTCGGTCGCTATAGTACCAGGGGGGCTGAAAAAATTTGAGTGTGAAAAGTGTCATTATTGTCTCGCACTGTATATTACTAATTTGCAAATACCCTCTTTAGTATAAATACATAGTTTCATGTCATTAGCATCATTACCCTTTTAGTAATTAATACGTAAATATCATCATATCTCAGTCATCCGCAGCCCATCCCTAGGCTCAAAAGTTTTCAGCGCCTCGGCATGCTAAGTTTTTTGAGCCTTATATCAAATCTGAGCAACAACAGCGCACTTAAGAGTGTTACATCCGGTGAACAGGGGGGCTGAAAAGTTTTGAGCCTAGGGATGAGCCGCGGATGACTGTGACTTTTCAGTCTTTATGGACGAGATTACAAAATTTTGACAGAAAGAAAGTTTCAACACAAAAAGCAATTGTAGGTAACTAGTTAAAATTAATATGCACATAAGACGCCTCTTCATCATCACATTATTATCTCCTCATCTTCATCAACCAATCACAAATCACCATCAAACGATACACAACACAGCACAACACAAAAGTAATTTGTCACTTGTCAGTGTGAAAAAAAAACCGTTTAGTAATAATTAGTGAGAAATGAATTTCATTCGCGTAGCGTGCAGGTATTCGTGGCACTTGCTGATATTATACCGAGATGAAGCCAGTGTTGCCACGCTGCTGGGCAATCTAGATTCATGATCATTGATAAAATTGTATGAATGTGCAGTGGAATTAGAGATTTCGTTTCGTAGTTTAGTTTTTGAAAATTAATGCTGTTAATTGTAATTTAAGAGTACAAAGTAATAGTAGGTACGGATAGACTGTTGTAGTTGATAAATAAATTGAATCTTGATTTATAATAAATCAAAGAAAGGGACTTCATTCTGAGTATGCATCTATATTTTCTATCGCGCACAGCTATAGAGACACCAACCTACGTCGTCTCAATTTGTACGTCATCTACCTGACATAATAATAAGAACTTCAAATGACCATGTTCATCATAAATTCATAACACAGGATTAGAGAAATGTTTAACTTGCGTGACCAAAAATATGTCAATAAATAAAGACATAAGACTGATCAACGAATGAATGAAATGATTGTAATTTCGATAAGATAACGAATGAAACTGTTAATGAGAGCATTCTATCATTCTCTCACAAGTAGGTTTTATTCCCGAAAACTCTTGTCCCGGAAATTTCCGGGACATCCGTAATTCTCGTTTCCGAGAAATTCAGATCAAAAAAAGTCAAGAAATCATTTGTCTGTAAACATCACAGATTTAATGGGTATCTCGATATCTCAATACGACAAAAATTATTTTATCAACTCAGACTTCAAGTAACAACACCATCAGCGGTTATTGCCCCAAAAAAAATTCATCAAATCTTTTTTATTTGGTCGTGTTTAGATGTCGATACCCATCACGTCTGCGGAGTTTCACTAGCTAATTTAATTTTACCCTGTATAATTAATTATGCCAGTCAATCTTTGTTTTGGGTTATAAGTACTTATAAGATTTGTCACTTTTTATCTCTAGCTGAACAATGCATTCGCTTATCAAAATCACGACATTTTCACAAAAGATTTACCTTACTCACGCGTAAAAATAAAAACACGAAAAATTACTCTTATTTGAACAACCATTTGTCATATCCACGAAAGATATGTTTTTTGCTCTTTTTATTGTCTAATTATTTTCGTGACGTTGACAGAAGTCGCGTGCGCCGGTCAAATCCGATACGTCGTCGGTTTTAAACGTAAATTAGACACGGAATGCATGTAATTAGGTTATTATAGGAAGTTCTTTCTTTTAGTGGTTAAAGTAATTAGAATGTGCGGTTTCACGCTTTTTTGCTTTTATTATATTTTCTGCACTGAGTTTTATACGGGATGCTCAGTTTACTGACGTGAATTTATTGAAAACTCAACACTACTTTCAACCAATCAAATGATTTTAAATTACTTGCCTCTAAAGTTAGGGTCGGTAACACGAGCCTTATTTAGACACCATTTACTGATACGTTTTTAATAATTTGAACTGTGTAACTGTGTCTATATTTTCCATATCTAGTAGTTTGTGAAGAGACCGTTTACACCTTTCTAGTTCAAAAAATTGTAGGTACTAATAAATGTTGATAAAATAAATAGGAGCAGTGGTGGCCTAGTGGTAACGGGCCCGACTTATGAGTTGTAAGGTCTTAGGTTCTAACCCAGACAGACACTAATAATAAATAATAATAATAATATCCTGGGATATTTCACGCACGGACATCCGATTTCAAACTAAGCAGAGCTTGTACTATGAAACCAGATAACTGATATAGGTACTACATAATAATACTACTATTATTTTTATTTTTTTGTAAATACATACTTGTATAGATAATTACACCCAGACTCAGAACAAACAGACATGTTCATGCACACAAATGTTTGTCCTGGACGGGAATCGAACCCACGACCTGCGGCGTGATAGGTGGCATCTTAACCAACCACGCCAACTGGCCTGTCGACCTATCTCGATGGCACTATACTTTGTGTAAATAATTTCATCACGACTGCTCTCAAAATGGTGAAAACATCGTGAGTAAACCAGCATGTCATAGACCAAAAATTCGAAGACATGTGACTGAAGACATATCACCCGCACTGGGTCCACGTGGTAGATTACAGGCCACTCCCTCTCGAAGAGAGGAGGCCTGTCCTAATAGTGGGAATATTATAGGCTGATTAGGCTATACCTACATATTCTGGAACTCTGGACACAGAAATATGTCAGTGTAACAAAAGTTACAAACTAGGTATCGTTAAAAGACTTTTCCTTCGCAGTTGATTCTCCGACTGCAATCAGCTAACAAATCTTGGAATTAATTACAGCCTACGCTGTAATGAACGCGAATTAACAATTATTACTTAATACTGGTCGGTAAGTCATGGTGCCGAGTTATGACAAGAACGCCGCCTGCCTTGGGACGCTTATTGTTAGGGTTGCCGAAGATTTTTTAGGCAGCTGAGCATGCTGATGGACTGAGTCTGACATACATTGTCATATTGAGACAGTAGCGCGAATGGATACGATTAGAACTGAGGTAAACAATATTCGTGGAGAAGAGGGAGATAAAATTCCAGAAACTAAATGATGCACGAGATATCATCAACGATGCAACAATACCTGATAGCATATTCACGAAACATGACCATGATTAGGTACCCTACAAAGAAAAAATCCACAAGGATGATAAATGATTTCTTAGATATTAGAGTTAGTTTACGTTTATCCTCATTTAATACTTAAGTAAGTAATTGTCCATCAATAAGAATAAATCAAGCTCCTTACAAAATAATTTGCCACATAAACCCACACGAAAGTGCATCTGACAGCCCTGGTCACGGCGCGCCCACGCCGATGTGATCTAACATAGAAGAGATAAGAGAGAATGGACATAGTTGAGGAGGCACTTCAGAAAAATTATGCCGATTTTCGAATATGCCATATTTGTGGTCTCTCTGACAGACGATTGTCTATTGTTTTTGTACACAATTGTATTGTTTATGTAGACTAAGAAAAGATTCAGTAAAATCTGTGATTAATGTCACTGATGTCACATAATCAATTTTACAACACAATCCTGTCACAATGTCAGTTTGTTGAGCGTTTCTTATGCCTGAAAAATCCCTACTTAGTATGTAAGTCTTTAAAAACAGTAATTTTTCTGGTTTTATTGGCGGAGTAGGTAGGATAAAGCTATTCCTGGTTGACTGACTGACACAATACACAATGAGTACAGCCTAAACTTCAAATGATAAAAAAGCATACAATTTAGATGATATTACTATTATGTTCCTTAGACTCCAGGATATCCTGCACTGATATAAGAAATGGTCAATCCTTAGCATGCCCAACAGACCCCGAAGTTTTCAAACAAAGTAACATGCTATTATAATGAAAATAAATGATGAGATTGTTTCGTACATCTGATTCGATCTCACATATCTGTCACAGATATTTCCGTTCACATTAATCTCTTCATGTAAGCTAGCCTTAAAATTATGCTAACATAAACCTAAGCGCATTAGCACTGGTCTTACATTTCATTACGACCACTAAGTCATGGTGCTGAGTTATGAATGTCATGATAATATGCGGTCTACCTTGGATCGCCCACGGGTCGCCTTAGGCAGCGATGGGGTCTGAATAAGAGCTGATAAAAGTGATATAACTGAGACATTTGTTTTGGTGATTGCTTTGATATGAGATATAATAATATATAATTAATTGTTTTAGTACTTGACACGTGTCTGCAGGATTTATTGAATGTTCTTGCAGTAGTGCCTAAATATAATATTATGTATCCATTTTCTTTATTATTGAGCAGATAGGCATACTAAGTTAATTTGCGTGATATAAACATTGCAATGACAAATAATGACAGCCCTAAAGCCTTGTATTGCTTTACTAATGCTACGGCTACATTGTCGCGATAATGCGAACTATGTGTACACGTCGCGCGATCTCTGTTTCTCAGCGAGACATCGAGCGGTGTGCGAGAGAGAGCGCGCGAAGTTTAGTTCGCCCTTTAGCGATAATGTAACCGTAGCATTACAAATCTAGTTTTAATGTCATTCAATAAGCTTCATAATTAATTTAAATCTTTTATACTTAGTTCGTAACTTTATTTAGTGACTTGATTACTCTTCCCAATTTTGTAGGTACTGTTGACCAAAATTATTTATTAAAAATAATGCCGTATCCATCCCACATACTCCATGGACCTATCAGAACAGGTGTTTGAGCCATAAAGCGACATTCCTGTGGCAAGTGGCTCACTGGGAGCTCTTGGATACCGTAACCGTGGGATGGGCCTATTTATCAAACTAGCTGTATATTGTTTGAGTAATATAGGTACAGCTTGTCGATAAAGCTCGGAAGTATGGGTCGTTAAGCGGGATAGAAGATAATTATAATGCTGGTAGTTGCATAGGTTCTTGAATAGAAAGACAGAGATGGAAAATGTGTGTCGAAGTGGGTCTTTGTACAGGATATAGGGCTTAGTTTGGGTATAGATAGACTTAAAAGAGGTCGTGGCTAAGTGATAACAGCAGCACGGGTCGATCCATAAGGTTAAGCTACGCTTGCCTGGGTTGTTCCGTGGATGGGTGACCATATTTACATACCGAGACTCCTCCGTGCGTCGGAAAGCACGTTAAGCCGTTGGTCCCGGCTGTCATTCGTGCACCTTTTACCCTTTTGCCCGAAAGTCTGACAACCAGTCTTGCTAAGGGTATCGTATTACCCAGTTACTGGCTTGTGGAAGTCAGATAGGCAGTCGCTCCATGTAAAACACTGGTATTCAGCTGCATCCGATTAGACTGGAAGCCAACCCCAACTTATTTAGGAAAAGTCTACGCAGATCGATAGAGACAGCTTGGTTTGTAGATACGAATATTTGTATTGGGTATGATAGAATATTTTAGAAAATGAGTTCAAAACGTCCACGTAAATTACTTACCTATTACGTTAGGTTTGTGGTTTATTTTTGTGTGTTGCAGTCAGGTATTTTTTTTTTTAGTTGATGTTTATCTAAGGGATGGTTTCTTGATCCGTAGTTAACTCAACCAATGGTAAAACACAGTAACGAATGATTGAATTTTGGCTAATTGTGTTTGCCAAAATGCCATTTGTTACTATTTATTAATTAAATTTTTTATTAATTAAAATTTTTATTAATTAAAATTTATTTATTAAAATGAATGATCTACCATGAACACATTTGTGTAAACTCATTCATGTTTAACCTTTCATATTAAGGGCCGGTTTTTTGATCCGTAGTTAACTCAACCAATGGTTAATCATAGTAACTAATGGTTGAATTTTGGCTAAATGTGAAAGGCTAAACATGAATGTAAATGAAATAGTAACTAATGGCATCACGCCTTGGAGTCCCAAAACGTTACACACACCTACATTAACCTCATTGACGCCATCTATCGAAATAGTTCTGCGAACATCAAATTAGATATTTCTGGTCCAAATTTCAGTATAGAAAAAGGTGTCAAACAAGGCGATCCACTCTCACCTAAGCTGTTCACAAGCGCACTGCAGGAGGTTTTCAACAAGTTGCCTGCTTTGTGGTAGTCACGAGGCGTAAACGTTAGCGGCCACCAGCTAACAAACCTCGGCTTTGCTGATGATATTGTGTTGTTCTCCACATCACCTTCTGAACTTGAACAAATGCTCCAAGACCCAGGTCATGACCAACAGCAAAAAACGTAGGGTCGAGGTAGACGGGCATGTATTGCAATATGTCGATGAGTGTATATACTTGGGCCAGATAGTTTCTTTCAAAAATAGACAAGACAAGGATGTCAAAAGCTAGTCGAAAATGCTTGGAAAACCTACTGGGCCCTTAAAGAGCACATGCAAGGTAGTCTTCCAATAACACTGAAGAGAAAACTCATCGACATGTGCATCTTACCCGTTCTAACATACGGTGCATAAAGTTGGTCCCTTACTGAACAACACAAGTCCTAACTCAACATTTGCCAACGGGCAATGGAGCGCAGCATAATAGATGTAAAGCATACAGATCGCGTTAGAAACACCACCCTGCGCTCCTTAACTCAAGTAGCGGATGTTGGAGAAAAAACAGCCAGGCTGAAGTGGGAGTGGGCTGGCCATGTCGCACGAATGCAGACGGAGAGATGGGCAAAGATCGTCACCCACTGGACGCCTCAGGGAGGACATCGCCGTCGAGGTAGACCGCGGCGAAGGTGGTGTGACAATCTGATCATGTTTGCAAGGCCAACATGGCCAGAGATCGCCCAAGACAAAGGTATGGAAGGGAAAAGGGGAGGCCTTTGCCCAGCAGTGGGAAACAAAGTTACTCCTTGTAACATCAGCTATCTGCTAGTGAAAGTCCCGTCGAAATCGGTCCAGCCGTTTCGAAGATTAGCCAGAACAAAAAGACAGACAGACAAAAATTTTAAAAATTGCATTTTCGTTATTGGTATCGTATATACTTTGACATAATAATATGCATTTATTAAAAAAGCTGTTATTTTGACATAACGAGTACAAATAGACACTTCAATTTTATTTATTTGTAGATGTATTAGATAGATACAATAGATACAATGGTTCTTGTTTCCTACTTCGCAAATTCCAATGGTTATCGTCATTTAGGCGTCTTACAAACAAGTGACAGATTAATAACATCGCCCACAGATTATATGTTACGAAGTAGTTATACCAGACGACTTGAAATGTGTGTGGGATAATAAGCAGAACTAGGCTTTATAATAATAATATGGTTGTCTGATTGACCTAGTAGTAACAGGATAGAAAACAATACTATGGCAACTTATTACTGTGATATAATTAAGTAAAAAGTTTATCTGTGAAATTATAACTTAAGCTGTATCGCACGATAGTTCAATTAATACAGATCATAAATTCATGATCATTATTAATGCATAATGGAAACATCATTCTGTCTGGATGGAACAACGATAATGTTTTGATTGAATCAGTGTATTATTGCAGAAGCCCGCTTTTAAATCCTACTAATATTATAAATGTGAAAGTTTGTGAAGATGTTTGGATGTTTGTTACTCAATCACGCCAGAACGGCTGAACGGATCTGGATGAAATTTAGCACTGAGATATATTATAGTCTGGAATAGCACAAATGATACTTTTATCCCGGAAAAATGTACGGTTCCTGTTGGATAATTCCCAACATCCACGCGGGCGAAGCCGCTGGCAAAAGCTAGTTAGACATATTCTATTCAGATCAATAACGTCGGGATGGAACACGTGGCGTATGTTGACGGAAGTCTTGTGTGAAAAACGAAAGGAAAATTCTACGAACATATTACAGCTCAGCGTAAGGGAGCTTTAAGATTGCAGAAGTAGCGGATAAAGTAAAAGAAACCAGAATGAGAATGTACTTGTATGGTGATGTACTTCGACGAACACATGCCGTGCCATGGCTACAAAGAAGAGGGGAAGACGAAGACCTCAAACCACATGGATGACGAAGGTCCAAAAAGACATGAGGGAGATGGGACTTACGGAAGATGATGCACAAGCCCGAAGTAAATGGCGTCGCATCATTGGGAAAGCCAACCCCGCGTAAGGGGAACAGGCGAGGCCAAAAAGAAGATATTCTTTTCAGATCAACAAATTAATTGAAAAAGCAACAGAATGTAAAGATAGAGCCTGGAATTTTAACGAAAGTTGGGTTATCCCTATATCAATATGTACAGCACTTACCTACAGACTGCAATTCGGATAAGCCCTCTTGCAGATCTAAGAAAGAGCCTTTGTTTGGCTACACTAGATCGCTCAACATCAAACTGATTTTCAGTTCTCATAGCATCAGACTGACTCACTCATTTTGATATATCTGATTGGGATTTTGATTTTAACTCTAACATAGCTTGTAATATATAAATACATATTCATGATTGATAGCCCAAGTTTATTATTTTTAAGCTGTAACAGTCCAAGTTTTAACGTTGTCACAGAGTATTCCTAATGTGTCAAATTTTATTAAGTTAATCCCATTCTAAATAATCTCAAAATAACTAGACCTTATCTCAAACAAGCATGTACTGACCCAGTTCTCATCGGTTGACCGACATCGCTGATAAGTGTGATTATGATTGCACCTGGCACTTTCCTTATCTGGCCTAAGTAGGCGTGTTATGATTATAAAATTGTTGAAATAAGAATAACTACTTAATTGGAGCTGTGAGGAGTTTGAAGCCTTGTAGGTACGATTAGCAGCAAATTTTCCTTTGGTGATGATGACAATTTCCATGACTGGCTGAATGTAATCATTTGTTATGCTGGTTTATTACTGACAAAAGTTCATCGCTCTCCTGCCCTTATCCCAATTTACATGGGAAACATGTCCCTTTCTTCCATACTTCTCTATTAGTCGACATCTCGGTAGTCTTCCCGTTTCTAGTCATATCATCTTTCACACAGTCAATCCATCGTTTCTTTGGTCTTCCCCTACTCTTATTTAGCCTATACATTCATAGGTGCTCAAAACTTTTATCACGGTATTTTCATCATTTCTCCGCATCACATGTCCATACCATGACAACCAATTTCCGCACTTATTACTTTTTAGCACTACATTCATTGTTGTACTTACACTGTTTTGTTAAAAAAACCTCGCAAAAATTCTTTTAAAATTGTGTCAATGGTTAGATAAGCAAGTTTCTCACGCAACATTTGTTTAGATCATTGGTACCTAGGTACTAAAAAAAAAAAGATAAATCATTGGAATCGATTGATAAAATTGAAAGTTCAGTGACCCGAACATTGTATTGGACTTATTATGTGATACATAAAACTGTTTGAAGAAAAAAAACTATTTTCATTAAAAAATAAAACTTTCTATTGTACCTAGATACAATATATAAAAAATAATAACTGAAGAAAAATGCAAAATACAATCTAGCGAGGTGAACGTACAGAAATCTGTTTTGGCAACATAAAACATAATTTGTGCACTTTGTTTGGTAAAAGTAAAAAATTACATTTTATTCGTTTGTTTTGTACTATTAAAACATACGAATGTTGTTAATGATCTCGCATTTATTCAAATTAACAACTTTTTCAAAGTATTCAGTGAAAGTTTACGTTTTATGTGTACTCCTTTCTTTTACATTAATATTTAAACTAATAAAACAAGGAGCTAAGCTATTCGTGGATGGGTGACCATGCATCCATTACCTACATATGAAGCCCCCTCCTTTGCTCGGAGAGCACGTTAAGCTGTTGGTCTCGGCTGTCATTCGTAGATCTTTGACAGTGATTACAGGTAGTCAGAAGCCCAAAAGTCTGACAAGTAGACTGGAAGCTGACCCTAACATAGTTGGGAAAAGGCAAGGCAGATTGATTGACTTTACAGTACCTAACCCATTATTTAAGTCGTATATATATTATACTGATTTTCAATAGGTATTGGGGTAGGCGCAACGTGAAGTTTGATGAACCAATCCACCAATGAATACATAATTATAATCATTTACAAAATTATTTTGTGGTTTATTTCTTTTATGCCGTGCGCCCGATGGAATTGCCAATCGGATTTCCAAAAATGAAGAACTTCTATGCAAACTTTCAATCAATCTACCCAGCGTTAGGGTCGGCTTCCAGACTAACAACCAGTATTTTATATGAAGCGACTGCCTGGCTGACCTCCACAACCCAGTTACTGGGTAGCAGTTACAGTTCCGTTTAGGGAATGAATTTACAAAAATCCTTCCTTCGTTACATTAAAAGGAAATCTTATGCAAAATTCCATGCTTCTAGACTTAGTAGTGAATTAATTTCAGATTTTTAATCAGTAAAGGTTAAATCCTACTTCTTACTAATATTATAAATGTGTAAGTTTGTGAAGATGTTTGTTACTCAATCACACCAGAACGGCTGAACGGATCTGGATGAAATTTAGCACAGGGATAGATTATAGTCTGGAATAGTACACAGGTCACTTTTTATCCCGAAAAAATGTACGGTTCCCGTGGGATAATTCACAACATCCACGCGGGAGAAGCCGCTGGCAAAAGCAATAAGTAAAATCTAAAATTGAATTTACAGCGATAGAAAAATAGTCCAGAACATTTATCTTGAAGCAAACAGAAAAAGAAAATGCCTAAGTTACATAACTTTTACACAATTCTTTTAAACTCTTTTGTTAACACGTTTTATGCAATAACTTAGCATTAAAAGTTTCATCATACGTTTGACCACTTTCTTCAAATTATCACTAGCATCTACAATACGTCTTTGTGGTACTTTATATACAAGTGTTATTTTGACTGTTATGATTAAATCTGAATTATAGGCCAGTGTTTGAACTGACCAGTGCAATTTTTTTGGTAAATAAGTGAGGATCAAGTAGGTCCAATGTATTTCGTTGTCTTGAAATTGTCAAAATAAATAAATCATCATTTATACTGAAGTAATATCGTTTATACAGGAAGGGCTTATGGCTAAGTAATTACAGTCGCACGGGTCTATCGAACAGATTAAGCTACTCTTGCCGCAGTTGGTCCGTGGATGGGTGATCATCTTTACATACCAAGATCCTTGCGTGCCTCGGAAAGCACGTTCAAGCCGTTGGTCCCGACTGTCATTCGTGCATCTTTGTCGTCAGAAGCCCGAAAGTATGACAACCAGTCTTACTTAAGGGGTGTCGTATTACCCAGTAACTGGGTTGTGGAGGTCTGATAAGCAGTCGCTCCGTGTAAAATACTGGTATTCAGCTGCATTCAGTTAAGCCGACACCAAAATCGTTGGGATAAGGCTAGGTAGATGATGATACCGAATTAACATCAATTTTCACAACCGAGTACTTCCAAATGAAATTCTCTAAACACCTGATTGTAATAATTTGTTCAGATTAGAATACATTTGGTACTTTTTAGTACCTATTCAAAGTCATGCGATATACAAATAATACACTTGTATTAAGTATTCGATTTTCTATAACCAATGTATTCACATCAGCTCCATGTCAGAATAATATTGCATTGTCATCCGATTTACATATGCATGTAAAATTTCAGCTCAATCAGAAACCGGGAAGTGGGTCAAATTTAACTTGCAAGATTCGATCACAGACAAACACAAGCACCCTAATTGCGTAACACACAAGCAATCGGTTTCATTTTGATAGTTCAACAACATTCATTGCGTGATTTACGTTGTCGAGCAGACAAATTTTTCGAACATACGAAGCAATTTATTAGCAATTTGTTTCCGATTGATAGTGTGTTACGCAATTAGGATGCGCGATAGGTGAAACTAAGTAAAAGCTTGTAATAAAACCGATTCTTTGTATTAAACCAAACCTTTGGAAGAAAAAATCTGTGGCACACGTAAAAGGAAAATATTAGCCATGTATTTTTGTGGCCATAAGCTTTTACAATAATAAATCAAAAACAACTTATTTGTGTGATTTTCTGTTACTCAACCGCAATAATAGACGAGGTATGATACTACAATCTACTGTTACTTCCAATTTACGTTATTCTGAACCAATGTTTGTACTGTCTATGGTTGCCTTACTTCATGAGAAGAAAACTTTTTCTTCATGAGATTTATATCTTAAGAAGATTGAGAAGCTGTAACTTTTCATACAAAAAGAGATAACGTTTTTCTCCCCATAATCATAGTCTAATTTTCATATTTTTTGGAAATGTTGTAGGTATAATGAAAAACTAGGTTCGTACGTTTTTATTATAAAGAAATATTGCATACGATATAAGTTATTAGCATCTAAATATCTATATTTTTGACATACAAACATCCTCGAGAATTTTTATTTATTTAAATTAAATTAAATTGAATTACCAAAAACGAAAAACGTACAGACCTAGATTAAAGTGTACTGAATGTAATGAGACCAAAATTGTCTCATTTCGTAAAGGTTTAGGGGAGTGAAAACGTTATCGCCCGAAACAATATTTATGTAAATAATTGTATGAAATGTAGGTAATTGCCTCCAAGAATCGCGCCGCGTATCGGCACTTCACAATCCTCTTAACTAGCTTTTGTCCACGGCTTCGCCCGCGTGGTTGTCGGAAATTATCCCGCGGGAACGTACTACCCGGGGTCAAAAGTATCCTTTGTCCTAATCCAGGTCATAGTCTACCTATGTGCCAAATTTCATCCAAATCCGTTCAGCAGTTTTAGCGTGAAAGCGTAATAATTCAATCATGATTCGAAAGACACGTGGCGCCATCTATTATCATAAGAACGTTATTGTTGTTTTCCTCAGGAACAGAACTTTTTTTCGGGATGAAAGGACCCTATGTCCGTTTCTGTACACGTGACAACGTATATGCAAAATTTCAAGATGATCGGTTCTGTGGTTTAGGCGTGAAAAGGTAAAAAACAAACAAACTTACTTTCGCATTTATAATATTTGTAAGGATTGGTATCGTATTACCCAGTCACTGGGTTGTGGAATTCAGTTAGGCAGTCGCTCCATGTAAAATACTGGTATTCAGCTGCATCCGGTTAGACTAGAAGCCGACCCCAACATAGTTGGGAAAAGGCTAGGCAGATTGAGTTTGTTTGGCGGTACCGATTGACGATTGGTGCTCTTCTTTTCTTGATTTATCGTGTATAAGATGTCTTATTATATTACTGTAAAGCTCGCCGTGAAAACCTATAATTGGCTTCATGTTTCTTATTCCATTATATATATTGTATCTGAGTAAAGCTGTTGGTTTTCCACATGATAAATAAATAAACAAAACTAAAAACGTAAGCAGAACTATACCTAAATAAAAGCCTCCAGTAATAAAAGGCGTGTCCACTTACATATAGCCGTAACTCGTAAGTCACAAATAATAAACTAGGATTATCGAAGTATCAAATAAAGAGTTAATTGCTAATAACAAAGCAAAACCAAGGTCAGCAAGATGACCAGTCACCACAAGCAGCACACTCCCAAGTAGGTACCCCAAATTAAATAGTTACCATTCAGGTTTGATTTCGTTTTGTTATGTCCAACAATAACCCAAAAACCAAAAACCTGCCAAGCTGGTAAAATTTACACCTTGAACCTGATGACTTACAATAAAATGAATTACAGTTTTTTTATTTGATCACTGGCAAACAAATTCCGCAACACACCATGTACAAGCGTGCAAGCAATCAATGCTACCTATTGCATTTCCAGTACCAGAAGTGGCATTTGCAATGCAGTGGGATAATAATAATCTGGTATTCTAATCATTACTATTTATGTTGTAGACGCTATACAAGGCTCATTTATGATGAAGGAATTCGATAGTTCAATCATTCCAAATTGAGAGACCTGATTAACCTTTAAAACAGTCTCAACATCAAAACTTTACATACTGTAACCTTATTAAAACTTATATGGATTCAGAATACGCTCTTTATAATTGAATACTTGTTTATTGATATTCAATATCATCTATGTCACAGGTTGTGACAAGTGACACAGAAGCAAGAGGTTCTAAGTTACATTACAGTCGTATTATGTTTCCACGTCGGTTATAGCAGTATAGGCTATAGACGTTAAAGTAAAAAAATGCGTTAAATTTGGAACGTCTTGTCTGTATATAACGTTCCGAATTTGACCGTGGTAAAATTAAATTAGCTAGCGAAACTAAATCGGCCTTAGGCGTGTTCCTTTTGATTTTCAAGTTTCTAGAAAACCCAGGTGTAATTTTCGAGGAATGTGAAACTCACGGAAGTAAACAATTTTTTTTTAATTATAATTTTTTTTATAATATATTTTTGAAAAATATTGAGAAAAAAAGCGTGAATTAATCCATAGAGACCAGCGTTTCACTTGTGTGTGCGTTAGAAGCTGTTACGTATACAAATAAAGCAAAATAAAGCAAAATGATACAGCTCCCATACATTATAAGTCGGCGGCACCTTTAAATATTAGCATTTTTAACCGATTTCAAAAAGGAGGTTTTCTATTCGACCCGTATGTATATATGTATGTTTGTATGTCCACGATTTTGTCAAAAACTAATGAACCAATTTTGATGGTTCTTTCACTAACGTGATCTACATACTTTCAGGAAGATTTAAGTATATAATACATCCGGTATTTATCCTTATGTACGAAGAAACAAAATCCGCTTAGAAATGCCGGAGCATATGTATATAACTAAGCGGATTTTGATAATTCTTCTTTACGTTCGGATTGTGCTCATGTAATTGTTACTATAGCTTGGCACCGACTTCAGAAACTGTTAAGTATTTTATGAAAGTTATTTTATTAGTTTCAGGTTTTTGAAGTCGTTTTTTACTAAGTAAATTATTGTAATAAGATTCTATTTTCCCTATACAAATGTCTGTATACCTTTCTCGACAACCCTAGTTTCCAAGAACCTCTAACCGCAGCAGCCAATAGTTTTTATCATAATACAGTTGAAAACCTGTCCTTTCTACAAACCTACTTTGGAGTCTTCACTAAGAAATAGAAATATTCCACATTATACATTTATTCGGTGAAAGTAAATCATGAATATTGGTTGAATCTCATTTGTCTGATCATCTGAGAAAGTTATCTATCGGCGATAATAATGTTACTGATATGAAAGTTTACATTAAAAGGGTTTTATCCGAAAATAGCTAATATTCAATGCTTATAAAACGTTCAATTTTGATTAACTAAAAGTATCTGGAATTTGAATTAACTTCTTCGTTTAACTTAGATCTCAATTAATTCCAAATGTATGAAAATCCAAAGAAGAAGACTACTAACTCCACGCTTTTGGTTTTCAGTAAGTCGAGTCATTTGGGGTAAAAGGACGCAGTGGTCAAAAGTACGCAGTGCTGTTTTCTCTGAGGGGTTGGAAGGGAGGGGACGCTGGTTCCTCGAGAATTTATGCGCAAGGGCCGCCATAATATTGTGTCATATAGCCACGGGGCGGTTCGTGTCACATTGCTATTATATAAGGTGAAAACAATCTTCCATTAATTAAAACACATACTCCCAACAACACATTACTTACATAACTACAGATCTTCACAAATCATCTATCTAATCGCAATCGATAGATCGATTAGTCGCGACGGCAACCAGTTGCAACCGAGATCACGTTCGGTCGCAACTAGCAGGAAGCGTTCACAACCGTGTAATCAATATTCTTTCTATGCCGTGTGTAAGAACAAGCAAGCGCGCGATGTAATTAGATTATACGCTGCGCAGGCGCCGAGTAAATGTTATACAGTAGTTTAACTTTAATTAAAGTTGGCATTTCTATTTTTTTTTATAAAACGCTGTACTCCATAACGGGGGTCCTAGACGTAGGCAAAAAGGCTGCCAAGCTAAAATGAAATTAGCGGGTCATGTCAGTCGCATGCATAGCAACCGCTGGGCAACAGTCCTCCACACGGTGGGTGCCTGAGGATGGACGGCGCCGCCGAGGCCGGCCCTGGAATAGGTTAGAGAAAAGGATGCTTGGAAGGATTTGGCGAATTTGGGGGGGGGCCTTTGCTCAGCATTGAGACAGTGTGGGCAAACACAAAAAAAAAAACTATTTTGTAGGTTTAAACCTTTTTTGGGTGGGATATCATCAAATAACTGCTTCTGGTAAATCTGTGGGTTTTAACCTGGCTTGCGATTGGCTATGTGAATTTAGGTAACTACTCAGTTTACAGTGCAGACGAGTTTGATTGATCTGAGTTTCTTCTCCTAAAGAGAAGAGGAACGGAAGTGGAACGGGGTGGTCAATATTTCAATGGTGGCCCTGTTTAATATGTTTATTTAACATTATGTGTTTATTTTAAGAGCTTACGAGAAGATTTGTCTTGTAATAGATTTTGAAACATTTCGTATGGAATTCTTGGGCTTGTTAAAGCCGCTCCCAGATCCGGCCAAAATGAAAGTCAATGCCTACAGTAAAATTCTACAAAGAATACAGCGTTTTACATCATCACTGCAATACTTTAATATTTTGTTAAGGATAGGTTTCACCGTAGGCACTTTCATACATATTTTTACATATTGACTCAACACCGTTGTTAAGTAGGCAGACGTCATCTATCACGATCTACGAATTATTACACAACAATAGGTAGGCATATCTGTTCACAAATAGTTAATTATTAAAATTTAAACCTTGTCGCAACGGCATAAAGTCTCATAACGCACACTCGTAATATGCAACTGCTACGCCTGACAGCAAGAGTCGCGACTGTCATTTGTTTAGTAATTGATGTCAAATTCATGTATGATTATATCAAGTGTCAATAATCATTTAATTATGCAATCTACACCGTCTCTATAGAGTTGGTCTTACGAATCATCGTTTGGATGTTCGATTTGATTGTTACAATGTATGAAGTGATTGGTTGCGGCTAATGATTGACTCACGAAAAATAATTGATTGATTGATTGAGGGTATTGTTTATTGTGATTGTGAATAGAAATGAGTGTCTTCGCTGATTACTTTACCTGCGTCTATTAATGCCAACTTGAATGAAATAAATTAATAATAATTTAATTAAACGAACGAGGTCTATTTGAATGCGAGGTTTATATGTAAGGATCGTATCAGGTGGCGTTCTGTAGTTTCTGCCTACCTTCCTGCCATGGGAGAAGGCGTGAGTTTATGTATGTAGGTTGAAACATTATAATTTTTGTAATTAGGTCAAGCTAAAATGTCAGAATGGATTCGAATACCCAATAGAACCTACATAGTATAAATCCGGAATAAGCTATAATCACCTTACCTTACCGGCTCATTTTCACCATACATCATCATAAAACATCGCTCCGTTTCTTTCATTCGTTTGAAGATAACAGAAACAGAATGACGTATTAAACTGGTTTAGCTTTAAACGCGTTTAGTGATATATGGTGAAAAAAGCCTTATTTCAAGAAAAAAAAAACTAATGATTCAATCACCAGCTTCAAATATTGATCTACTGTTTCATAATTCTACAGTGGAAACCAACTTGCTAACATACTTATGGTCAACAACTTTACTCTTGTTAAAAAAACGTGCACTTCTCGTTTATCATAATTCATTTAGGCATGCTGAGCTAAAATGATTAAATTAAAACTATCAATGTTTCTGATATGATCTATTTGTAGAACGATAGTATTGTGTGCCGCTTCAGCGGGTAGACATCACTTTCTTATGCGGACTAAGTATTATTTGTGTGTACCTATGTAATAATTTTATACAGGGTTATTGGTAAAATACCAAGAACCTCTTAAGGGGTCATTGTACTCATCATTATGAACAACTTTTACTATAGAACCAAACCTGAAATCGCGAAGAAAATCAGCTGTTATGTTCAGCATTTATGTTCGCATAATTCGTCAAAATACAGTATGTTAACCAACAGAGGGCGTTCCCGTTAACCCGCAATAGTATAGCATCCATACATGCTAAAAAAAAATATTACCATTCGAAAACAAAATGGTTTTTATTTTTTTTTAATATTAAAATATTCACTAAAAATGCTAAAAATATTCACTAAAATATTCAAAAAAATATAAAAATATTCACTAAAAATAAAAACTAAATTGCGATGTTTCCGTCCTTCAAGTACGCGTGTACAGAGTGTTTCTTTTACGTATCAATTTAACATTTTTAGTGAAAAAAAAAAAAAAAAAAACATTTTGTTTTCGGATGGTAATATTTTTTTTAGCATGTATGGATGCTATACTATTGCGGGTTAACGGGAACGCCCTCTGTTGGTTAACATACTGTATACTGAACAGCTGATTTTTCTTACGATTTCAGGTTTGCTCCCATAGTAAAAGTTGTTCATAATGATGAGTACAATGACCCCTTACGAGGTATTTGGTGTTTTACCAATAACCCTGTATGGCCTGTCATTAGAGTTGGCCGTTTCTTTAAAATTATGTAGTTAGTTGGTACTAGAGCTTTGGGTAAATACCCATTTTTACCTTCCCAGTTTTAATTTATACCGGGTAAAAATTTAAAAAATAAATTAACCAAACATTATACATTATAGTTTTCACGTCTGTCTGCAGGGTTGTCATTTACACAAATATTCTAGACTATCTCACAATATATTGTATATATATAAACAAAATTATAACATGTATAATATAATTCTTAATTTTATTTTACTCAATCAGAACTATTAATCATATTGAACACGGCAACTTCTAAATTACAACATGGAAATAAAATACCCAGAACACGGTTTGCATTTACTTTCCATTTCAACCCTGCTTTCCCATTTTTACCTACCCATTTTTTACCCACCCACCCATCTCTAGTTGGTACGTAAGTCGGTATAGATTTGAGTAAGTTTGTCTTAGTTGCACTCTATCTACTACATTTTCATCTCTTTTCCAATATCTTTGGCATTTTAATTTGTTTTCATTAAAAACAGGAATTGCTAGTCCTATATCCAACAGCTGAGGATTATTGGATGGAATGATCGTGTATTCCTCACTACTGGGGACAAAATGTTGAAATGATCTGATCTGATCTTTTTATTTGTGAAAATGTTGAAACAATTTCCCAAATAAAGAGTATCTCGAAAAAAACCTAGTTTTTTTAATCAGAAGCAAAAGATAATTTTTTAATAATTAAATTTTTTTGATATGTTACTTGTTTCCTCTAGTTTTCCTTTCATCTGTGAGTGAAACGTGAAAAGGGACGGACGGAAGTGTGTAACAGGAAGCCAGCTGGGGAACCCATAAAGAAAAGTATATACACTTGTATATACTTTTCTTATGGGTATACCAAATAAGAAAAGTATATTTTTTAAATGTTTGCTCTTTGGGTTGAAATGTTGCCGTACCTTAAAACGTTTCTTATTTGGAACTAAATACTACTTTTGACATAGAGAAATAACTTTTGAAATAACCATTATATCAGGATATATGTTAATTTTGCTTATTACTAAGGTGAGATGTCATCATATGCAACTACTGTAAGGCTCGCTCGTTTTATATACATACGTAACCCCTCAGACATAGCCACGAAAATAAGTCCCTCGTACTAAAACGATCACCAAAAATGCGGCAGACTGAGCATACAATCCAATACAACACGAGAGAACGTGAAGCAATCTTGCCTACAGAACATGCAAATACAATTAATATGCAATATTTGTTCTCGCTCGAAAGTCTGCACGAAAAGTCAAGGTCGCTGGACAAAGACACTCTCAAGGAATGCAGGTGGATGTCTGCTTAAAGCAGGATGTTTATTTTTATTACTAAACTAGCAACCCGCTCTTGCTTTACATGTTTTGTATGACAAGACAAACATTGAGATCTCTTTATTATACAGGAAGTCTGAGAAAGGGTGTCACCAACTTAAGTGTGTGGTACAGACCATCAAACTGAACAACTTTTTCGCGGAGACCAACATCGTAATTGTGAATAATAAATCAGTCCTCCCTTACATTTGGTCAAGGAGGTATTGAAGTTTTGTATGGGACGACGAATAAATAACGTATAAATAGTACTAATAACAATATTTATATAGGGTACCTAAATATAACACGTCATAATCGCAATACAATCCATCCAGTATTACGGAACCTAGTAAGATGCACACTACGATTGTCACCGATAGTTCGAACGGACACAGATACACTGCGCTCCGATAGTTACCTAATCCAGTAGTGCGCCGAAATTGATAGGGACTTAAGAGACTGAAATATAAAATGACTTTATACTGAGTAGGAGGTAAAGGTAACTTGACTGACCGGTGGCGCTGTAATTGTCTATTAAGGTAAGGAAAATGAAGCCGGGGATTTTGAATGCAATGAACCCAGTGTTTGTCAGAGAAGAATTCATTGAAGAGGGACTGTATGGGTCTGTAAGATAAGGAAAAGTGTAGGTAGTGTAGAAAAGTGTACATCGATCTGCGCCCTAGACGTGGTTGTCTGTAAACACTTCTTTGATACTTCATTAGCAGCAGTTCTGGCAATTAAGCTTCTTAGTATTGTTCTGGCTTTTATGAATTGAAGCAATTATAATAATATTTCGAAACTCACTGAATTACACTGTGGCAGCATGCGAAAGTCAAACCATAGTAAATTGTAAGATGCTAGTAAGTATGCGGAACTATATCACGCGATGTTGAAATCTAGAATCAGATTTCAAAAGAATCAAATCCTTTGCAATACGAACATAAGAAGTGCATTGAATAAAACCGAAGATTCATTTGTCTTGTGGCGCAAATGATAGGTGTCAATAGAGATCTAGGTCGCAGAAGAAAGATGTAGGCGCTAAAGTAACTTGTCACTTTGAACTACACAAGGTGTAATTCAAAACACTAACATCATTATGAGCAACTTTTACTAAGGGGACCAAACCTGAAATCGCGAAAAAAATCTGCTGTTCTCTACATGTTCATGTTTGTTTGGTAGTAAAGTATCTTCGGAATGCATAATTATTTTTGCAGTACATATTTTGAAATCTCATTGCTAGGAAACTTTCGTAGACTAATCATTAATTCTGTAGGTGAAAGCTAAAGGACCTTAAGTCACATTTTATAAATTATTCAGTAGAGCTCATTAAAGATGTCTATAGGTACCCGAAATTAGATATTAAAATCGACTGTGTATAAAAAGTAAATACTGTATCGTTGTAGAAAAAAATTATGATTATGAAGGTTTATTAAGCTATTATATTGTGATATTTTTTGACATATATTGTTTCTTAAGGCTGTAAAAATAAAAATGGACTTAAGGTCCTTTAGCTTTCACCTACAGAATTGATTGTTTATCAACAGTTTTTGAGAGATGTTTCTGCTTGAAAGACTGACATTTTATTTGGAAATTAGTTAATGGAGCATCTATTTTCACGATATTTTTGACACAACACATTATTTTTGGTTTCATTTAAGCACAGTATATATTTTATGAATCACTCAAAATCAGCTTAACCCTAATATAAAAACCTCCATGAGTACGTACAGCCCCAATTATAGCACATTAAGTCAACTTAATCGGCAAGGGCAGAAGCCACATTAGCTCCAACTATTATTACATCTAATCCAATTTTTATTACTCCAAAAGAATCGTGAATACAACCATCACTGAACTTATTACATCTAATTACCGAACGATTTAAAAACAAACAGTTAATAATAACTAGTTTAATGAAGCGAGCAGTGAATGTAAGTAAAGCCAAGGCTAAAAATTGTAGCACACGGAAGGCGGTATGAGGAAGTTTCAACTTTAAACGTGTGTGTATGTTGGTCCAGTATTTTGATTTGGGTAAAGGTCGGATCTAAGCCAAATTTGTTATATGTGATTATTACATTATACACACGTTGATTATATCATTAATAATTTGGTACACATTTTTTTTTTATGAACAGTGGAATCAGTATGTTACTAAATTAATATCTCAATTAAATTGAGACTTAATTCCAATGTCACACTTGAAGAGATCAAATTTTAATCTTTCTGGAACACTTAATAAGACTCTTTAAATACAGTTTTGAATATCATTCTAGAAGCGCTTTTGTGCAATTCGGACGATTAGGTCCACCTAATCGTCCGAATTGCACAAAAGCACACCGGTCAAAAATTTAGGACAGTGTCACTGAATTTGACGAAATTAATGGTTGAATTACGAAGGAAAAGAAAAGTATATTCTATTGTCCAGTTGTCTAGAGTTTTAGATTATAGAGATCAAATCTAGGTCGAATGTGGCACGGATAATTTATATCGTTTTATGAATGAAAGGTTCACAAGTTGCAATTTGTGTCTATGAGTCGGTGCAGGTAAAAGTTAGACTCCAATTATAAGAAGTTCAACCGGCAATAGTCGTTTAAGACCAGTATTTGAATAGAAGGTAGACGTATAATGATATGATTATGATGATGGACAAAATTTTTTTGGAGAAGACCCAGAAGTAATGCAGTCAATAGATCAACAAGAGATGCCTGTTTTTAATAAGAACGAAATTCCAAATAGAACATTTTTATAACCACAGAAAGAGTCGAAAGATAGACGAAACAAAGAATATTTAAATAATATCACTGTTACCGATTGGGAGGATATAAAGCAAGCCAAGATCTATTGCAAAGCTTTGGAATAAGGATGCAACAGGGAGAGAACGTCCACAGGTAATAAAATTGATTAAACTCTTCCATAAATTCTTGCATAAACTATACCGCTTGTGGCTAACCGCTATCAATTGCAGCTTGTTTCGTTATTGCCTTTAAATCAATCAAATGAAATGTAATTTAACCACTGCTGCACCGTTTACCTGGGATGCTATCGTTTATCCGGGACTAAATCCTAATGCTTTTAATTATATTATAGTTTTTACAACTGTTAGTGTTTCTGTCGAAAGTCTAAAAAAAAAACAAACATCATTTTTGTTTTCATTCTATTTTTATTATAAACTGGTCTGATTCGGGATTTTTTTTGTACAGATACCAGAAATAAAACAAGTAACAAACTAGGTGACAAAGCAAGTCGCTCGCCTTTACGGCTGAATAATTTTTGCGATAGTTATCGACAAAACAACCAGAAAGATTATCGAGTGTTTTTATTTGTACGTATATTATTTTTATTTTCACGGTATTATTAATTAGTCTTGCTGGTAAAAGAGCGAAGTGAATGTGGATAAAAAAATATATTGATTTTTAATAATTTGTTTTTTTTTGCACTCATGCCTGAACTA
Organism: Dicycla oo; assembly: GCA_948252095.1. Taxonomy (NCBI): domain Eukaryota; kingdom Metazoa; phylum Arthropoda; class Insecta; order Lepidoptera; family Noctuidae; genus Dicycla; species Dicycla oo. The sequence goes on from OX411716.1 coordinate 23,842,098, forward strand.
ACTGCTATTGTGCAAATTGGTTGTGGTTCTTCTTCAGGTCAGAGGTGACAGAGACAAAGTCGACGTTGGAGACTCAGAAGAAGCCAAGCCTAGTTTTAATAGCATTGATCATGATAATGATCATTAATGTTTTGATTTGCAATTATGAATACCACTCGTACTTCCCTCAATCATGCTTATCTGCATTATCTACATACACATAAGCCAATAACAATTACCCTTTACTAACAATAGCTCCAGTTATCGTCATATACAATTTTTCCTAACTTTCTACCCGTTCAATAGAATCACTTAGAAAACTAGAAGTCACACTTCCGACACACTTAGAGCCAGACGTGAGACCCCAGCTGTAGGAAACGACAATTTTACCTTCATTAAAACTGGTAGAAAAGCGGAAGATGGTCTGGGGCAATTATAGCCGTGGAAATCAGTTGAGATGATAACTGATACAGATTGTAGGAAAAACGTGTTAAAAGGCGTATACTCGTAGTAGGTACGTTTATTAGTAGTAGGTAAGAGGGTTTATTTCTATTGAGTTCTTAGCACCAGTGTTGATTATAGACCTAGGGCCTCAGTCTGTTAATGTAATACATTATTATTACATAATATAAAGTTTAAATTCAAACCTAACCAGTGCTTTCATTAAGTAGGCGTAGAATTAATCTCTACTGTGATATAATATGTTGTTTTGGTATGCTATCTTGAAGTAACTGGTCTATGTAAAAGTAAGTTGCTTTAATAGTACCTAACCTTTAGACCAACTTTTACAACTGGCGAACATTGCTGGCGAAAGTGAAACTAAAGTACGCATACTATAACAAACTTTCTGGATGTGCCCAAATTATTTAGTATCAAACTCATCTTATTTAATGATTAAATATTAATTAAACAGCATGGTTTAATCCAAATTGATAGTTTAGCGGAACTTGTATATCTACATATTCTACATTGTGCATCAAGTAATTTGGCGGTCGAGAAACCATCAACAAATCACTTTGAAGCCCATGAATGAAGACTGTTGAGAAACTTTAACGGTAAATCCAAAAGGAAAAGCTCGATTGTTAACTAATTAGATATGAGCTATCAAAACACGTTTTCCAGCAATTACAACACACGACGTCTGTACAATGACAATTGTTGTCGTTCAAAAGCCTTTATACCAAGACACGGCAACGTCCGTTCATAATTCCCAATGGTAATTAAATCTGCCGATTGTTTATCCATTTTGTTCCTTCACCCTTCCATTGTTCACGACAATCTACCATGAAGGTTCAATATCGAACATTTTCACGAACGCAATTTAAAATAAGAATTTTAATAAACTAGAATACGTGCTTGCGTGTAATACTTTCGAATGCATTTAGTTGTGACCTCTAAAAGCAGTACGTGTATAACGAGGTAACAGTCCACATAAAAATTGAGCGAGCTAAAATTAAAAAAAAGTAAGACAATCACAATAAAATACCTTTGTCGTGTTCTGGATTTGCAAGAACGTCGCTATGCCCGCCCTTACGCGGTTCTTCACGCCCCTTATTGTTCCTTTGGAACTTTTTATCGTCGACGGCATCTCTTCGTTTTTATAATCCTTCACACCGGCGAAGTATTCCACTTCAGACACTTCACACTCACTTTTAGCAGCACCAACACTAACACTTTTCACATCATCAAATTGTTTTTCGTTCAGATGGAAATCGTAAAATTTGTCCGTATCAAAGTAATGACTGCTGTAGAACATTTGTTCTTGTTTCATCTTGTCCTGTTGCTTTCGCTCCTCGTAAGTGCTCTCGCTAATCAGTGGCGTTTTGGAGCACAAGTTCGTGGGTAGCGACTCCGTCGTGTTCTTGCACTCACTATTAAACTGAGAAACTAGACGGAACGACGTGAGTTGTGCGCTTTCTTTTGAAATATTAGCATCCTCATTAATATTCTGGTTCGCTTCCTCGTGTGGCTCGGTCTTCGCCTCGCTTTCAGTTTCGACCGTATTTAATTTCGCTGAACGGTCTCTTATGTCTTGCAGCAGACCAAGCGGTAGAAAGCTACTGTCTTTATTGTTCGCTTTGGCGAACGTCTCCGGCGCGTCGGGTGATTCCGCACTCTGTTTCTTTTCTTTTTTACTATATTCGCTATGACTTTCATCGGCGTGCACACTTACGTTCAGCTCGCTACTATTCAGAGAATCGTATGATATGTTGGATTCGTTGTCTTCAAAATCCAGTTCACTTTGGCTGCTCCCGTTTCTCGAGCTGATTAGCGTTACAGATACGGCTTTCTTTATTGAACTAGTTTTTGAGGTCTTCTTTTTGGGTAGAGGTGGAGGAGTGCCATCAAGGTCGCTGCATGTTCCGGAGTCGAGGGTATCACTAGGGGAGCACTGACCGCTTGACATAACCATGTTTGTCATAGAATTCACGAAGGAATTGCAATAAATGTATGGCGCCTTGTCAGTTTTCAGGTGATCTTCGTTTTCTAAAATTTTCGGCCGGTTTTCATCAACATTGATTCTGACTAAGCTGTTGTTTTTCTTGCAAACGTCGTTGATCTTGAAGGTTTCGAAGTCGACGTCGCTCTTGAGGTGTACACTGGATATTTTTGGTGCTTTCGGTTTGTCTGCGTCGGTGTTTATTCTGATAGTAACCACGTGTGGACCATTGAGAGCGTCCGTGCTAGGCGTACTCGCGGGTCGATCTGACTGGGTCGCCGCTACGAATACCGTTGCAGATGGTGTCTTAGAATTAAGGACGAGTGAGTGCATCGAACTTAGCGAGTCCATCCGGACGTCGGTAGCGGTGAACCCGTTTGTGTTCATAGTGGCTTCGTCACTAGTTATTTGTGTATAAGTTGTCGATCCTCTTTGTTTCACCTTTGGGGGTAAAGGAGGGATGTACTCGACACTGGGGCGTGGCGTTACTTCTTCCATCATTGTGGTGGCTAATAAATTGGCATAATTAACGGTGCTTCCCGTTCGTAATGCTGGTCAGGTCCGTTTAGATAGTGTTGGATGTATAAGGCATAATGGTTCCGGTGACCGTTCGTGACTGGGTCAATAATCCGCTCAGATGGCCTGTTTTTCTTGCGCGTTGTTTATTTACATCTGGAAAGAGAAGAATTTGTATGTTAGTATACTAGAGAAAATAAATAGTCTTCATCACAAGTAATATAATCATAATCAGGCTTAGTGTTGCTGCTTGTTTGTGAAATATTGTATACAGAACGTGATTAACTGAAAAACGTATATACGTAATTTACTACCAAATTGTTTATCAACAATTCGTGGAACTGTGTTTCCACTAATGAAAATATACCAATAACCTACAAATACCCTTGACAAGTCACGTAAGTATACATAACAGACCTACTAAAGTAATATTTACTATCAATAGCTCTGACAATACATTTTTCATAACAAACTAGATGCAACATCTTACATAAGACACACGCAAATGTGGAGTAATTTATACTAACGTGCGATACTTATTCCAATAAAACAACGTGTTTTTCTATAAAATGTCCCCCATCATCATTATACCTTATCATTAAAGTGTTACGGTTGAATTTAGCAAATCATTTGTGGTTATATGTAGCAGATAATTTTGTTTTTGTAACAGGAAATTGAGGCGTAATCAAAATCTCTAATATGTTAGCCCCACGAATGAGACGGAATATATAATATTAACTATTTATACTTTCATAATACATATCAATGTTGAATGATTTTCCGTATAATGAAGGGATTGAGTGTTATGAACATCTTGTTAATCGAGGAAAAATGTTTTATTTTATGCAATTGGAAAGGTTTTTTCTCATGTATTGTAAATAACGAGTTTAAAACTTTTAATATTAGGTGTTTTTTGATTACATTGGATACCTCATTGTACTAAGTAATATCCATCGAGTCATATCTATATCTTTATTTGGCCTACCTATCAAAAGATAATAATTAGGTATAACTATTGTGTTCTTATCAAATAATGAAACATTTAGCACGTTTAGTAATTGACCTACCTACTTACCTATCAAAGATTGTACTAACATTTTTGTTAGTAAAAAGTTTGCTTTCAAATAGTGTAACGAAGCCGGAGTATGTCCAAATAAAATTCTTGAATACTTTTAACACAACCGGTATATTAGTGAACAGAGCCACGTACTTAGCAAAGTATTTTCCAAGACTACTGCATCGATCACTAATAAAGAACATGTAAAATAATGGAATCAATTTTAATGAATTTCATATGAATTCTAAGGTCATACCCGGTGGATGCCTACTTGGTGTTGCCAACAGTCGTAACAACAGATTCAATAAAGAAATGTTTCATCGGAGAGTGAACTTATATGTTTTTTTCTTTACTATTACAACATTGTTCTGTAATTTCAGAACAAAAATAGAGAGTAATCCTCAAACTGACGATGAGCATAAAACATCGATTATTCACAGACGAATCGTCGAAACATTTACAAATATCGTTTTGCAAACAAAGAATAGGGAAAAACGATTCGTCATACTACATTAACCGTGAACGTAATTTTACGTAATCTTTGTTGACATTACGAATAAAAAGTATATCTGCCATCATCTGCCTAGGCTTTTCTCAACTATGTTTGGGCCGGCTTGTAATCTAACCGGATGCAGCTGAATATCATTATTTTACATGGAGCGACTGCCTTTCTGACCGCCACAACTCAGTTACTGGGTAATACGATACCCTTTGGTAAGACGAGTTTTCAGACTTTCGGGCTTTTGAAGACCTGTAACGACTGTCAAAGATACAAGAAAGACTGAATAAAAAGTATATCGTAGCTGTTTAAAGAAAGTAGATATGGTTAGCTGGTTGAAAATCGGAATACAACTCCTTGCCCTAGTCTGGGTTTGTTTACTTGTTTTATAGCTGTCACTTAGGGATCATCAGGCCTCGAGTGAATAGGTTACTTCCAGGACAGCATGCTTCATCGACGACCGTATCATTGCTGACGCTTGCCATCAGGTGACATGGCGGTCAAAGTCGAGCATATCAAATCATAGTCACCCAGCCTAGCCTTTTCCTAACTATGTTGGGGTCTGCATCCAGTCTAACTGCATGCAGCTGAATACCAGTATTTTAAATATAGTGACTGCCTATTTGACCTCCACAACCCAGTTACTGGATGACATTTCTACCCCTTGGTTGTCAGTTTTCGGACTTCTGAGTACCTGTAACAAGTGTCAAAATCTTCGAATGACAGCCAGGACCGGCGGCTTAACGTGCTTGCCAAGGCAATAAGGGGTCTCGGAATGAGGCAAGTATAATATCTAATATTACAAACAAAATATATTTAGAGAAAGTTGAATTAAACTTAATTGGCTCGAGCCAATCATATTGGAAGTACTACTGTCTTCAAGCAACTGGATACAGGCAGCAGCAGTGTTAAGGATTGGTTTACCCTTTGTATATAGAGAGCCTCAGGCCGTAGATGGAACGTGGACGTGATTATTGACCGAGCGAGCGAAGCGTCTCTGTTTTAATTCTGGCAAAATTTGCTTTCGTCTGTCAATTTGTTGCTCCTCCGCTACAGGTCGTATTTCATAACCGATCTGAACGAAACTTGGTATACAGGTTTTACGACTGTATCGATTTTTTTTTTGTCGTCAGGGATTTTTTGTTTGGACGTTTACTTCCTCCAAAAAGAGGTAAAAACAGGACTATTGGATATATCCGCCTTATGAGATCCAATTTCGATGGTTCCTTTTTTATTTGATAGGTTACTTTAAGTTGGTCTCATAAATTTTGGTGAAGATCTTATGAAAAAAACATGGTAAATATCTCTTTTAAATAACTTTAGTGGTATATTATTTGTTGCAAAAAGTTTGTGTTCGCGAGGTTTACTATTCACAGAACTACTAGTTGTATTATCTTTTACTTGAATGAAAGTAAACGAAAAGCGACTTCATTTTATACTATACTAGCTTTAGACCGCGTCTTTGCCCGCGTAGATGTCGGAAAACTATACGTATAAACCTTCCTCTTGAATCACTCTATCTATTGATGAAAAGTTCTTTAAAATCTGTTCAGTAGTTTTTAAGATCATCGCGAACATACCATACGAACATACATAATAACCTAGTAGTTCATGCCCGGCGTCGCCTGGGTGAATTTCATGTCTCTATCTCCAGTGGTTTAGGCTGTGTGTTTTCTGTTTTCATACAAAAATACCGTTCGAATTCCCGACTTCACCGATGAATTTTCCAAAAAAAAAAATCTGTCATACAAACCCTGTCCTGACAATTACAATCACAACAATAAAACCGGCAAGAGCGAGTCGGACTCGCGCACCGGGGGTTCCGTACCATTACTAATATGTGCTATTTACATCGTTTTATTTTCCTGTAAACTATCACATAGAAAAATAAAATGTTTGAAAATGTGCAAACAGCGTTCTTTCATATGACACCACACATGCCCTAGTAGCCCCACTTCGGATTTTTAAGACATCCTTTCAGGCCCTGTTGCAATATATATATATATATATATATATATATATATATATATATATATATATATAATGTTTCTTATTTGCAAAATAGTTGAGCAAACGTCATGTAACACTATTCCAAAATTCAAGTCGATAGCATTAGTGCTGCTGGTGTTTCGGGCTGGGAGTAGGAGTCCCTATCACGTTCCGCCCGTGACACTAGCGGGGCAGGCATTAAATAGCGTTACTCAATTTGTGTACCTAGGTCATATAGTAAATGAGGACCTGACCGATGAAACAGACATAGAGAGAGAACGCTGGGTGCTGACGATTCGTTGCTGGCACGCAGAGACGCCTTCTTATGCGGTAAAGAGGACATTATTTAGGGCATACTGCCAGTCCTTTTATACGTCTAGTTTGTGGACTAGCTACACGCAGCGAACCGTCAGTGCCCTGCGGATCCAATATAACAATACTCTCAGGTTGCTGATGGGATTGCCTCGCTACTGCAGTGCGCCGGCGATGTTTGCTGAAGCTTAAGTCGACGACTTTCACGCCATTATACGTAAGAGAGCAGCATCGCTGATGCGAAGGGTAAGGGGCAGTCCCAACAGTAATTGACCGAGTGTAGTTGCAGACTACATCCATAGTCCTATTTGGCGGCATTTTATTGGGCTGCGCATATTGTCGTCTTTTCTCTTTTTTTCTCTAATTGTTTTTGTGAATTACTAACAAAGCTTTAAGCCATCTTGATGTACTACTAACACTCTATAGACCGAAAAGTCTGAAATAAATATTTTGAATTTAATTAGTAGTTCTTGAGATATCTAGCAGTGACAGATGGATAGACAGACAGACAGACTGAGTCGCACCATAAGGGTTCCTTTTTACCATTTCGGTACAGAACCCTAAAATGAATTAGCCAAATACGTGCAACCATTCTAAAGTGATGTGCTTACATACATTCGGCAATTGATTTTTATTTATATAGATAGATGTCGTGATATGTATAGATACGTATATTATGTTGATTCTCTCTGTCTCAGCACAACCTTCAACATACCTATTGTTAAAGACGTACCAAATGCCTACCTTGACCTTGCGTTTACAAAGTCTAAAGAAAGAAACAAAAGTCAGTGCACTTTAAAAAGCAGTCTGTATACAACTCACGCGCACATGTCTTCACGTAAGTAAATGATACGGTAAATCTAGACAACTGATAACCAGATCAACAGACAGATTTACATGTACAAGTCTAGAATCGATTATGAATCGAGTCAATTGAAATTTATATCGATTTGGATTGTATTTATCCGGGATAAGGAGAAACGAATGAGTCAGCCTTTTGTAGAGTTTTTAATTGAAGAAATTCTTAGGGTGATTGATGTTGATGTAATGTTATTTGTTCCGGAAGTAAAATTTAAATAAACATGGCCCCCTAGGCGACATGCCATTAGATTAATTGCCAGTGCAATTTTTACTGCTATATTTATATGTAAGCAAAACAAAAAAGGCTCACGATATTACCAAATTGATATTTGGATCAATACATTGCTCGTTCCATTTTTTTTATAATGTACAAAGTTATGAAGAAGATGTGTCAATTTATGCAGATGTCAATGAAAAATTATTGATAAGTAAACAAATCGCTACAATTAACATTACGGCTATTGCAAAACAATACGAATCATTCGTCAAAACAACACAAAAAATACTTTCGCTTTGTACAAATATCGGTGCGAATTGGTTCGGATTTTCTAATGAATTCTTTATGCTTTGAACGATTGGTTATGGCTTCTGTTCTGTGTTACAATGGAGACCAGTGGCTATTTTTATTAAATACGTAATGGCTATCGTTTCAGTATTAGGTACACATATTTGTTTGGTTGTATTTTAGTAATATTTTACTCAATTCAAGATCCTATTTGAGCTATTACAATAAGGATGATGACTATTAATATTAGAAATGTTCGAAGAAATAATGTAATTTCAAAGAAGGCATAGGCAAATGAGATAATCGAATAAATCAATGGAATTGATAGAACTTTCGAGGAGTATAAAAGTTTTTGAAAGGGATTATTTCCGTCCTAGTCGTGCGGTATACACATTATATAAAGAGTAGCAGACCAAACATTAATCCATAGTTATATTTATATAAATACATGGGCACGAGGAGCTCGTGGCTAACCAATAACAGCTGCACGGGTCGATCCATCAGGTTAAGCTACGCTTGCCGGGGTTGGTCTGTGGATGAGTGACCATCTTTTCATACCGAGATTCCTCCGTGCCTCGGAAAGCACCTTAAGCCGTTGGTCCCAGCTGTCATTCGTGGATCTTTGACAGTCGTTACGGGTCGTCAGAAGCCCGAAAGTCTGACAACCAGTCTTACCAAGGGGTACTAGAAGCCGACCCCAACATAGTTGGGAAAAGGCTAGACAGATTGATTGACATGGGCATGATTCTTTATCCTCTTTTTGCTAAGCGACAAGTCGTAAATAGCGTCTCGTTTTGTTACCTGCTGTCACACTGACTCATACATAGACAAAATTTGACGCATAGGTAGCTTGTTTATTCTGCACCGCCATATTGATAAGCAAGATTAATTAGTCAACATTGGATTTGGCAACAAAGACGAAAATTTTTGCTCTATGTAAAATTTATACCGTCAAGCTTGTGTCAAAAGGAGGAGAGCGGACTACTGCCCATCGTCCTCTTAAAATACTCCCTTAGTCGCCTTTTACAATAAGCATAGGAATAGATGGGTTGTTCTATTCTTTAAGACTGTATTGATAAGTAATCTACACTTCTTATACCCAGAAAATATCGATTTTCGCGGATTTTCGATCGTTAGATAATACTGGCAACCGGCCCTAGTCCGTCTCTGTATTGACAACACTCTCGATGTGTGCGTAATGGCTACGCAATTTTTAGCGAATGTTTGGTCTGCTATTCTTTATACAGGACAATTTTTAAGCAGTGCGAACATTTTCACAGGGAACAGCTTCACTACGGGACCAACCCTGAAATCACGAAAAAAAAGCAGCTGTTTCATACATTTTGGTCGAGAAGGTAGCGAACTTTTATATGAAACAGCAGATTTTTTTTTCGTGATTTCAGGGTTTGTGCCATAGTGAAAGTTGTTCATATTCATGAGTGGAATACCCTGTGAAAATTAGCGCACTGCTTAAAAAATTGTCCTGTATGTCTGTGGTACCAGGTATGGCGCTGGTAAAGTTACATAGTCGTGACGTCACTTCTGTGATAGGCCGTCTTTGTCTAGAAGTTATTTTAATATGTTTATAACTTGGAATTTTTTTAAGCTTTTACACTTTTTATAATATTGTTTACACTATTCGCAAAATAATATGTTTTAGAGTTAAAAAAAATAAAAAATTATCATAATCCCTATTGTCATTAAAGAACAATGATTTTCTATCATCGTCATTACTTACTAAAGAATCTGCGTTCGTCTGGTTTACAGCAGTGAATACTAAATAATAAACTGTCCAAAGTGTCCAAGCTGATAAATTTGATAACATTGTTAAATTAATAAATAAGTAAAACAAAGAGCAAATATAATTTTCCACTCATTTAGCTCCTAATTTTGAAGTGGTGTTCGCTTGCATTTTATTAATTAATAATAACAGTAACTCGTCTTTGTTTATTAAATTTTCCCTCTCTACAGATCACATATTCCTACGTACTATGTTCTTTTTTTTTACAATGTTACTTTCTATTCCTGAATAGTTTCAAATTTTCTTGCTTTTTTGTGATTTCATGGCAGTATTCCACTACACGCTCAAAATGCTTCAACAAAATCAAGTGACAATCAAAAACTATATCCAATTCAATTCACATCGCAATACCTAATAGAACACTGTTCCGGATAGTGATCACAGTTGATAGCAGTGAAATTGTATTGTTGTGATTTTAACGAACGAAATTATTAAGTAATATGTTACGACGAATGTGTCGTGATGATTTCAAGAGCGAAAAGAATTTCAAGCAATGCTGTTGTTATTTTGTAATGAGTTAATATTAATTTATACCCGACTGCGCCACAATGGCAGAGTTATGTTTTAAGCATACTTTTTAAATTAGATTAAGAACATACTGTGTTCCATTATTATCAGTAAGTGAAGCGGAATTACACAATTATATCCAATAAAGAAATTGCGTTTGAAATTTGGTAAACATAATTTAAGAAAATTAATAAGAGACGTTAACGCTAATAAGATTAAAAATAATACATCCAAATAATAAATTAATAAATTCTGAATCGATTTAGTTCTTAATCGAGATGACATAATCCAATGGTATAATATGAGATTATGACGTGAACATATAATAAATATCGTCTTTGATTATAAAAAGTGAAAGTAATTAATTACTTCCGTTTTTTACATGATTAAACCATAAACAGGTTGTTAGCACCAGTTGTAAAAGGTTAATAAAAAATAACACCTCATTTTGTTATCCTAACTAATATTATAAATGCGAAAGTAAGTTTGTTTGTTTGTTACCTTTTCACGCCTAAACCACTGAACCGATCATCCTGAAATTTTGCATATACGTTGTCAGGTGTAGAGACACGGACATAGGGTACCTTTCATCCCGAAAAAAAAATGCTGTTCCTGAGGAAAACAACAATAACTTTCTTAAGATGATAGATGGCGCCACTTGTCTTTAATATTTTGTTGAAAATCGCTTTAATTTTGGCTTGCGCAAATGGCATTATTATTTTAATTGTAAATGGACTTATCACGTATTACTTATTTGTATATTTTGTTATCTTTTAATTATTTTTGACACGATTTCATATTGAATACATTTTCATTAAGATACGTATATCTCATGATTTATTTTACAAGATTTTTATGAAATATTGTTTATTGCGTTTTGTTTGTACTGAATAAGCAACGTTCCTTACTTCTTCTTTTTTAATAAAATAACTTAAAAAAAAAAAACAGACCTGGTGCTTATTTAACCTGGTTTACTACGAGTGTTTCGGTTCTTAGAACTGTGCTTTTAACTTTCTATAGTAAACGGTATAAGAGGTAAAACGAGTGTGACTGTGTGACGGATGGACGTAAACAAACCAAACGTCATTCTATGTTATTTACATATTTTAGTAATTTCTGTTCAAAAAAATAACAATAAATTTTCAAAAGACGTAAATTCCACTGCACTTTATATCGTTTACGAACAAAAATAACATTTATTCTAATACCGATTGAATTTAATAATAATACCAGCGAATATGCAAAGTCTTCTCAACTCTTCTCGTACAGAATGTATACAGAGAGGGAACGAGCATTGTAAGCCCCATTTACTCAATGTCTTTTCAATTCAAGGTTTCCTTACGTTGTATTCCATCTAGGTTCATCAGTAATATCTACTTAATAAAAATAACAAAGTGCCGTCCAGAACATGTCGAAGACATCTTGTTAGAATCAGATCCCGAAACACAACTTCTTTATTATTATCGTATAAAAACAATCATTAAGTAATAATCCAATACATTTTCTTTCTTCACCTCATTACCAGTTGCCAACAGTACAATCAAATTCTACTGACGTAACTGTAAGCATCGGTTGTTGACAAAATATGGCACTTTATACTTTCACTGTCAGCCAGATGTCCGACATTCGACCGGCGCGGTGGTGGAACTAACCGGCAACAAGTGGAATTTGATATAGAGTTATGTTCCGTACCAACGGTTGATTCTGTTATGAATGCGGTGGAAAAGTGTGGCATTTAAGGCCTCCCGTAAAATTGCGGTCACTGTCGGACTGCATAGAAAAAAACAGAGAACAGCGATGACACAACGCTGGTAATTTATTAATATCTATAAAGCAATTTATTATCTATTTGCATTAACACTAAATAACAAATGATTTTATTTGTGTAAGTAGGTTTGTACAAACACTTTTACACGTCAATCATGTTTTTAAAAACTACTCTGAGAAGAAAGGCCGAAACAAACTCAGAGGTCACAGTCTCATTTAAACTCCAGACATAATCTTGGTCTGTTCATGTGAAGACCATGTAGATTGGTGTTTGAAATGCTCTTTTTAGGAAAGAACTACACAAGTAGAGAGGACCTATCCAGTCAGTGCACGCATTTGTCAGTAATCGCGCAGCTCAACTCACTTTTAATGAACATTGTAGTATTGTGTTGTTATTGCTTTGTTGCTATGTTTTTGTTTGTTTATATGGTAAAAACTAGAAAACTTAGACCTGGATTTTTTTTCTTTAATTCTATAAACAAAAAAACTTTTTAGCAAAAAATAAAACCGACTTCCAAAACAAAACACTACAAATAGAAAAATAACTTTAATTTCGGTAGTCGGTGTCTTTGGTTTTGTATTTTCGCTTTTTGCCACCGACTTCCGACATTAAAGTTATTTTTCAATTTGTAGTGTTTTGTTTTGGAAGTCGGTTTTATTTTTTGCTAAAAAGTTTTTATGTTTCACTTTTTAGTTGTGGAACATACCCCACACAAATTCGAATACCACTACCTGCTACGTAAATAACAGTGACAGGAAGTTATTAAAACATCATCACATCATCCACATAAACTAAGTGGGAAATATACGCATTATTGAAGCTAACTCTAAAACTACCCAATCAAAGTTAATAATATTTACATGGGTGGTCCCCCCTCGCAAGTATACCCTTTCAAATAAAAAAATAATTTTTTAAATCGGTCCATCCGTCTTTGCGTAATCGCGTAACAAACATACAAAAAAAAAAAAAAAACATACAGACGAATTGAGACTCCTTTTTGAAGTCGGTTAGTAATAGATTTCAGGACAAATGAAATTACTTCCTATGTAACTATTGTAGATTACAGTGTATTTTTTACTATCGAAAAGACGCTATAGTTACTGTACAAGATGGACACAATGTTACTTAGTTTCACCGTATTTTACGGAGAATAAGCCTTAAATGAGAACTGTAGATTTTCCGTTACTAGGATTTTCCGAATTTAAATGACTGTGGTAATAAGATTCAACAGCCAGAACTGCTATATAGATGTTTGTGTCATATGTACAAATATTTTCACCGAATGACAATTTATTACAATGGTTGCAGTTTTAGTCATGTTTCAGCGTTTCGTAAAAAAAAATCCTGGAATGGCTCAGCACATGACAAGAATGAATCATTCTGTCTACAGAATTATTATTTTGATTTATTAAATAATAATATCAGCGTCCGGCCCCTGCTTTGCACTTTTTTTTTTACCTTTTAAAAATTCTCTCAATGATGGTGGAAACCGCATCAAAATCCGTTGCATACTTAAAAAAAAACAGCTCGAGGCTATGACAGCCCATGAGTCGATCCATCAGGTAAAGCTACGCTTGCCGGGGTTGGTCGGTGGATAGGTGACCATCTTTACATACCAAGACCCCTCCGTGCCTCGGAAAGCACGTTAAGCCGTTAGTCCCGGCTGTCATTCGTGGATCTTTGACAGTCGTTACGCGTCGTCAGAAGACCGAAAATCTGACAACCAGTCTTACCAAGGGGTATTGTATTACCCAGTTATTGGGTTGTGGGGGTCATATAGGCAGTCGTTCTATGTAAAATACTGGTATTCAGCTGCATTCGGTTAGACTGGAAGCCGACCCCAACATAGTTGGAAAAGGCTAGGCAGATTGACTTAAGAACAACAACGCCGTCACACAGATATACCAGAAAAACGGCTTCGTTTTATACTCTGTAATAGATAGTTAGTCATAGCTGATTTAGCAAGTAAATAGACATCTATACTGAATTTATCCTATTATAGACCTTACGACATACCCAAGCAATAAAAGACATAACATTTTTCGCAATACAGTGAAAATTGCCAGTTGTTTACAATAGCAATTTTTAAGCATTTTCTACCCATACATTACAAGCTAGCTGATGTAGTACCTACTTGCACTTTCTATATGATTGTAGTAAGTTCGTCTCGGTTTCCCTAGTCAAGAAACCATTTTTAGATATACTCGTATTGTACCTAGTGGGTATTTTCTAAAGTCCCTTACATAGCTGTTCAAAGTACCCTGGATTTTTTTTTAGCAACCCGCTCCTGCTTCACAAAATATCACAACATCGAAATTTCTGTTCTGTATCTAATTTGAATATTAATGAAAGTTTTATTTTACAAATAAACCTTCCCGGATCTACCGCATCAAAATCCATTGTGAAGTTTAGTAGATCTCATTTTGTAATGTGTATAGATTTAGATATAGTTGATGATATCCAACTGTGTCCTTTTCTGGGCAACATACGTACCTATATTCCATGCGGGCCAAAATTTTGTAAAATAAATGAAGGAAATAATTGAAGTCCTTCCCAGATGTTTCAAAGATTTGAAAGCATAGTTTGTTTAACACGTTCTGTGCGGCCAACGCGCATGCGCGATTTTCGAACGTTCACCATGTGCTGGCGGCGCTTATGCGCGTCCATACAATTTATATAACTTCCTTCGAATGCGGCGCGCCGCACCTGTGGGTTTTTGTGCATCTCTATTGTTCTTGGCGTAATTGTTTTATGACTCATAAAACTGGAAAATTTTCAAACACACATAAGCGTCTCGCCGCACTTGGGACAAGTTTGTAACGCCGCACATATGCGCCCAGCCGCACTGGGTAGAGTTTCTTCAACCGCGCATGCGCGCTCATAGCACCACACTAAGTATTTTTTGGGCGCGCATGAGCGTTTGCCGCACAGGGTTTAGTGTATCATAAAGCAGCACTTGGAGCAAATTCGCCAAATAATTCAGCAGTTAATGTGTTAATAGTAGTTTATGGAACTGTTGCATAATAAGGGGTATTAAAACAAGAGTTTGTCTCATGAGTGTTTTAATACCTAGTTATGTGCAGTTTCATACATAAAGATTTGTTACGTTTCCTTTGTACCCGTAGTCCGGCGGTGAGATGGGCGGACGACATTGTTGCCATCGCGGACAAAATCTTGATTAGGCTTGCACAGGATTGGCACAAGAAAAGAGAGGCCGAATCGAAAAGGTTCGAAAAGTGCTGATTCTCAGCCTAGTTTGAATAAATGACTTTTGATTTTGATTAAAATTGGTTCAATGGAAATAGACGTAACACACAAACAGACAAAACCATAATTCGCAATTATAATTAAGTATATTAATGTGAATACTACACTTTCTTGACAACACATTAGTGGACACGCTACATCTCATCGGGATCTTATTTTGCATATACATCATGTTTCATTTTGAAATATGTGGCCATTATCCACAATGACCGGTTGTCACGCTACCAGTGTGCGTAAACACTTAATATTTTTCACGTTCCATTGCTTGTGAAGGCAACTGGACGAGAATGTATTAGATATCTCGTGAGTTTGTCGGATGTAAAGTGCAGGCAGTTTTGTAGGATGGTAAAGCTGAAAACGCTTTGTTCTGGTTAAAGTGGAAATGTTTTTATTTTCATGGTTGTTTTTCGGTCATCAATTAGTTATACTTAGAATATTATGTACCTTTATTTAGCAATACATAATAATCATTAAAAAAACATTATCCTCTTGTTTTTCCATCTGAAATTTCATAGTAGCATTAAGGAGTCTGGATTTATTCCCGATTGATGGCGAAATGTGGGTGTAATATAAGTAAACCTCTGCCCAACGCTTCCAGGAATACAGGCCAGGTGTGTACTTATGTATTACCCTCCTTTTAGGCTACGCCGCAGTCGGGTAAAAATGACAAAACTTCGCATTTTTGCATGTAGGTTTAAAAACCAGGGGTATTTATCGTTTAGCCAATGATTACAAAATACAGATTTCCACCTAACGATCATTAAAGCGATATTATCATGACTTGTCTTAAATATTTGAAATAAATCAACTAAAATGACCAATTTACTGTCAAACGGACAGCGCATCCGGCGATTAAGGAATATTTTAGTAATTATTACGTGTGGCTTCTGTAAGTAATCATTAATGTCATTAGAAAAAGAGGTAAATGGAAATAATATGTTAAAACAAATTTAAGCTTGTAAATCACAAAAAAATGTGATAAAACTACAAATTGACGATTTTCGGACTTTTTCCTTTACTTATGCTGTGAGACCTTTTTCTTGCCACATTTCATGATTTTTTTTTTGTTTGAACGCGCTAATCTCTAGAACTAGCCAACAATATTTTTGCATTTGATAGCCCAATTATTGAGGAAGGTAAATTATTGCAGGCTATTTAACATCAAGCTATGACCTCTAGGAGAAGAGCACAAAGAATAAAAGTCAGATAGAAAGTCGCTAAGCGAAAACGAAGTACACGCGCAGGCGGGCGATGCGATGCAACAGGGTGGGTTAGAAGCTGAAATTTTAAGCAGACGAAGTCGCGGGCAGAAGCTAGTATTTTCTATTTATTTGTTTGATCGCGTTAATCTCTGGAACTAAAAGTATGATTTATAAAATTCTTATTGCATTTGATAGCCCAATTCTTGAGGAAGGTTATAGGCTATTTAGTATCACGCTACGACCCCTAGCAGTTGCCCAAAAATAATAAAATTCTGGTGGAATGCTAGCCGAAACCTTGACCTTTACAGTCAAAGAAAATAAATAATTATATCAACTCATATAATCAGAAGTCATCATCGCATGATTTGATTATCTTTGAGTAAAACAGAATTACAATAGTTTCTGACTATTCCAATTGATTGTCACAGGTATTAAATTAGAACTTCCGCTCAATGCCACTTTTCAACCTTATTACTAAGTGCATAAGGGTGAAAAGTAGTCAACCGCCATCGTAGGCGACAACCCGCGGCAACTTATTGGCAACATTGAATAATTCAATATTTCCCACGTCGTTCATTATTATTAAAATCGACTCAAGTTCAATTCCACAGAACAACAATAGTTTATTTCCATGTTTTCCAAGTTTAATGAAAGTTGCTATTGAGAAAAAAAACGATCGCAATTAAGATTTTTGACCTTTTTAAGACACCATCTTCCGCGCTATTTCATATTCCCATTGATTTGTTAAAACAATGGTTATTCGTAGAAATATGTCGCTAGTCTAAGCCATTTCGTTTCTTTTCATAAATTTTCTGATATGTTTGTGCTTCCACGAAGGAAGGGTTCGAGGCGGAATGATAACAGCCGAACGGGTCGATTGAAGGTTAAGCTACGCTTGCCGCGGTCAGTGCGTGGATGAGTTGACCATCCATTACATTTTTCCTCTGTGCCTCAGAAAGCACGTTATGCCGTTGGTCCCGGTTGTCATTCGTAGGTCTTCGACACTAGTTACGGGCAGTCATAAGCCCAAAAGAACTGACAACCAGTCCTTCCGAGGGTATCGTGTTACCCAGTAACTGGGTTGTAGAGGTTAGATAGGCAGTCGCTCTATGTAAAATACTGGTATTCAACTGCTTAGACTGGAAGCAGCATAATTTGGAATAGGCAAGGCAGATTGATGATTTTGTGTGTTTCCACGAAAAGATCACATTTCTATTTTGCGTCATTAGAAGTTCAAAACTTGTAGTGTTGCTTTTTGGATACTGTAATGATAACCCAAACATATTTTTGAAAAATTTAATCGTCACGCAACTAAATATAGGTAAATCACGACAAAGGACAATAGTAATAGTAATTGATTTAATTATAGTTGAAACTTATTTCTAAACAATGCATCAAGCAAAATATTCTCAACAAAAATATAATGATGTGAAGAAGTAAAATTATTTAATTAAGTACCAATATAGTATAGTACAGTAAATTAATAAAGTACTAATATGGTATAGTAATTTAATTTAGTACTTTTTTACATGCTACGAAGGAAAGTAAAATAAGACAGCGACGTTTTCAAAATCTGAAAAAGATTAACAATACATTAGTAGGTAAGTACCTAAACAAGTCTGAGAATGTTATAAAGGGTGAAATATTTTCCGTGGGGCCAGCTCAAAACCTTACCGTGGCCATGGTAGTGACTCCAACATTGACAACACCCATTGCCTTCACATGTATTGGTTCCTGAACGTTGAACAGGAATATGGAAACGATCTTCCTATTCTTTGTGTCCATATACTCCCACGGCACACCGTAAACGGCATCCTTCAGTTTTGCGCTCTGTAAATATTTTTTACTGAACTTCATTATCAATTATTTTTAGAATTGCATTGCATAATATTGATTAAAAAAAATATTTTATTTTTACAAGCTTTTATTTACTTTCACTTGTCCCGATGTCTGTAATCGAATTTTAAGCCCTAATTAGCAGTAAAGTGCTCCATTGGGTTCTTACCGTACTTCCTACCAGCTCAAATACTACTGACATCAGAATTAACTCTTGAAAATTAACGACTGACAATGGTAAGTATCGTATCAAGGCTTTAATTGTCTGAAACAGTAATAATGATATTCAAGTTAGACCACAATAAGTAAAAAAAAAAAATGACAAAAAAAAAATACAACGTGTAAAATAAATTCCCCACACAAATTCGTATAACACTACTTGCTATGTAAATAACAGTGATAGTAAGTTATTGCACGTCACGTCAATCCGGGGCTCTGTCTCGCATAGGGTCGCAGCATTAAATGCTGAGCGATGGCCGTTTTGCGTGGATGTGACGCATATTGTTTACCGCAAATAAACGTATTTTTCTGGTTTTCTAGTATAAGGGGTCGAATCAATTAATTGCCATCAAGTTCAGCAGTAATATTAACAGTCGCCTCAATTGCATTTGGTAGACGATCAATTTGCGCATCAATGTGTATCACGTAAAAGTTGACAGTCGCATTTGATCGTTCCAGGGACCCATAACTCAAAAACTACCCTAGCAAAGTAAAAACATTTAAATATGGGACCACTTCGCAAATTTCCTCTAATAAATGAAAAAAAAAACCGGTCAAGAGCGATTCGGACTCGCGTACCGAGGATTTCGTACCATCATAATATAAAAAGTGTGCTATTAAAAGACATCGTTTTATATTTCCTGTAATTTTTACATAAACTTCTATCACACAGAATAATTTCAGATTTTTCTCTATGCAAACTTCGGAGATAAGTGGAGAGAAGGGTATTTTTTTTTTACAATTTTCATCACAAGTCGAAAACTATGCGGCCTAAATAAAAGAAAAAATATTTGAGAATGTGCAAACAGCGCTCTTTCGTATGATACCCCGCATGCCCTAGTAGCCCCATTTCGAATTTTTAAGAACATATTTCAGTCCATGTCGCAAAAAAAAAAACATTTATTTCTTTCATATTTGCAAAATATTTGGGCGAACGTCATCTAAAACTATTACAAAGGATGATGGGCAAATTTGTGTGGAGCTTGGTCCAAGAAGCTCCACGATTGAAACATGTAAATTTCATTCATTAGTAGTTCTTAAGATATCCAGTTATGATAGACGGACAGACAGACAGACTGAGTCGCACCATAAGGGTTCCTTTTTGCCATTTTGGTACGGAACCCTAAAAAGAATCGCTTAAATCGGCCCAGTAATAACGGAGAAATACGTACATGTAATTAAACGAAAAAAACCTCCTTTTTTGACGACGAAGAGAGGAATTGATAATAAACTTGTTATATTACTGACCATTTGCGAACACTCAAAAAGCAGTAAACACCCGCTCACTTGATGAAACCCGTAATAAATGAGCATCATCGGACCGAAAGCTTCTGACATTTTATCAGTGAAACTGAAAGAAGAAACATTCCTACAGTAAAATATTCTTTTCAAGCAAAAATCTAGTGCTACAACTTGATGTCAGATATGAATTTGTGAAAAATACTCATTTGTAAGTATGCGCCCTACACGAAACTTTACAATTACAATTTACATGTCTGTAACACGCACTTGTAAGGTAAAAGTGCGTCTGTCTACCATAAAACTAATTATAAACTAATTGGTTAAAGTTGCTAACTTATGATGAGTCTGAAAAACTTATTGAAATAGTAAAATAAAACTTAGTCTTGGATTTTTTTTATAATAATTTAACACAAAACATACACATTATTTTGTAAAGACGCTAATTAATTATGTAAAAATTGTTATGTATAAAATAATAGCACAAAATAAGGCGGTGATATAAAACATCTAAAACGGCTGACCACCGACTACCCAAGATACGAGCAAGTCTCAGTTTGGGAGTCGTTTGTCTTAAATTAAAATGACTCTGTACATTCACCTCACTAAAAAAGATGAAAAATATTGATTCTTGTAACGTTTTTGTACATTTTGAAGAATAAATTATTATTATTATTATTATTATTAACTAAAACCTCACAAATATTATGTCAATTGTACAGACAAGTCTTCAATATTGTAACTCATACATATATTCATATAAATAATTTCTATATTACGCTATTGGTTCCACAATTTAACATTTTTGTAAAATTGTAGACTTGTAAAGTTTTGTGGTTTATAAGGCCATCTACGGCTTCGTGTGCCGTTTTGTCGTATTCTATGTTATTTTTTTTTTCAAAATATTTTTTTCTTATTTATGATCGTGGTTATACTTAATATGACTTACTCCTTAATAAGTCGGTGATAATCTATACACTGTTTCAATTTTTTAGAAATTTGTTTCAATTCTTCTACGGAATACATTTCTGCATTTACAGTAGCGGTTCTATCATCCATTGATAAAACAACTTTATTAGCTGGCAATGGAAAAGTTTCTAGATCGTGAAGTAGTATTTTGAAATGTCCCCAGAGATTGAAAACCGACAGCAATAGTAGCAGATCCAACATACAGAAAAACGCCGAACACACGTATATCATTATGCTGAAGAAGAAAAATAAATATTTTGATTGTGACCTCCTTAAGAGAAATATATAGGTACTTGTTGATGACGCAATCACCACTGTCACTGCTTAGCATAACAGCATAATACCTATAATGTTCTGGCCTTCTCTATGATTGAAAGAGTGGGCCGTTATCAAGCACGCGGACCCAATGCTGGTTGTCATATGTCTTCGAATTTTTGGTTCTAAGACTCCTCACGATGTTTTACATCGCAGTTTCGAGAGCAATGGTGATAAAATAACTAACACAATTTGCCTGTCTGGACTTGAACCTACGAGCTCGTAAGTCACGGCTGTTTTGTGAATGAGTCGTGGTAACTATTTAGAAGAAGTTGAGCTCTCCTGAACACAACATTTTTAAAAGGAACTTACCAATAAAAAATAAAACCAACTACATACGCATCGAAGTGCGTATAAATTTTTAGTACTGGCATAGCAAGGTACATGGAATGTTCATACGTTGTGTTATTATAAAGGATTTTATCTTTGTACTTTCCTGAAGTGTAGTTGTTCCACACAGGAATCAAATTAAACAGGATCATGCCAAAACTCATCTGGCTTACCAAGAACAAGGTAAAGCAGTGGGAGATGAAATGAACTTTTCTGTGTGTCTGTAAAAAAATATAAAATCCTCAATACTAGGTACACAGAAGACCTCTGTCTACATTGGTATGTTGAGCTCTTTGTCTACATGGTCCTCAATTTGGTTATGATTTAGTTATGACCAAGATTATGTCTGGACTTTAAAAATAAACTTTGAACCCTGAGTTTCTTTCGCCATTTCTTCTCAGGGGTCAGGTAGGAAATGTCGCGTCCATCTAACTTTTTTTTTTTATATGAAGTGTAAAATTGATTCCAATATCCTGTTTACAGAATAAACGATTTCATTTCATTTCACTGTGATCAAATAATATTGTTTTTGTTAATTACCTTCTCTGCATATTCAGAAACATCTTTAAAGAAAAACAGATGCATTTTAGTCAGAAATATAGAGGTCAGATTTCTGTATTTTGTAGATTGAGGTAGCGTGAGGAGCATTCTCGTCTGTAGACAAAATACAATCTAGGTATGAGTATTCGAATCTTTTGCAAGTACGCAATATTCCTGTGGAAATTTATATAATACCAGTATATTGCCTATCCTGTGTTGGGCAAAGGCCTCTTCTCATACAGAGAAGGCACGAGCATTAATCACCGCGCTAACTCAAGACGGGTTGGCGATTTCAGACTTATATTAACTAGAAGTCCAGGTTTCCTCACGATGTTCTCCTTCACCGATGTCCAAGATAAAATAAGAAAGTACACATGAATTGAAAAAATCACTTTAGTACTTGCCCGGATTTGATCCTACATCCTCATGCATGAGAGAGACCTCGCCTTAACCACTGGGGCATCATCGGATTTTATATTAGGACTGAATTTTTATTCAAAAACGTAATGCTAGAAAAATTATATATGTATTGAGACTGAATAGTAAAAATCATGCACCAACACCCACAGCGTTCGTGATTGTTAAATCTCTGTTAAAAATAATAAAAATACGCACCAACGTCACAGTGCTCATAAGCACGGTTAATATCATATGTCCCATTTCGAAAAAACTCACGTCCGAATTTTGCAAAACATAGAGTGCACCAAAGACGACGCAAAATAGTTTTGCCGAAATTTGTAAAACACTTCGTAAACCCATGTATTTCGAAGGGGCCTCCCCGATTTCCTTCCCAGGCCATGCATTTATGGATATTAACAAAACACGCAGAACTTTCATATATCTGTATTCGAAAAGTTTTTGGATGTTGCCTCTAAAAGAGTAGAAAAAAAAAATTATGCATAAATAGTAGGTAGGTTGATAGTTTTTAATTAACTTACTGCGTTTCATCTTCAAAGAGTAACTTTTTAATTATTTGCATTGTTTTTTTACGCTATTCTTGATGTTATTAAGGCTATCTATCGATAGATAGCCGACTGCACCTATCGATGCAGTTATGTCTGAATTCTATTAATGGTAGTCCTTTTATACTTAGTTTTTTTTTTAATTGCTAGTTATTTAATTTCAACGAATAGGTAAGGTAATTAGTGCAGCTATCGCTTCGACGGAATGATTTGTGGTTGATAATTAGTTTTGTTCAATAAAAATCGGTCAAGTGCGTGTCGGACCACGAACAATGAAGAGTTCCGTAGTTGGGATGAATTTATCCCAAGAACAAGCTTAACATTGTTGTTGAAAAACATGTTCTCCCATACATTCCATGATTCCAACTACAAATGTCCCTAATTAAACGAAAAGAATCCATCCAAGGGATCCAACCCACATTATACCTAATGTGGGTTGGATCCCTTTTGTTTAACTATGGATGTAAGTTTGTACGCACAATATTGAGAGAATTACCATGTTGTTTTAAGACCATGAACTTCTTATAGGTTTTATTTTCTATATTTTTTATATATATATTTTCTATATTTTTTTCAAAATTTTAGGTTCAGTACTTTCGGAGATAAGTGGGGGGAATGTACAACTTTCGTCTATTTTCTTAAATAACTTTAAAATGGTTTTAAAATTATAAGAAAAATATATACAAATTGAGACCCTCACAGTAAGCCCTTTCATTTGATATGTCACACCGTTATGTTCGCAAAACTTTTTTTTTTTCAATTTTCTTATTTGCCCCGCAAAGTTGACCCCCATATTCAAAATTTATTTATTAACGTTACACGTCCGCGTTTATGTCACAGAAATACATATGTGTACCAAATTTCAATTTAATCGGTCTAGTAGATTCGGAGCAAATTGGCTGTAACAGACGGACACAAGAGTGATCCTAAAGGGTTCCGTGCTTTCCTTTTGAGGCACGGAACCCTAAAAAAAAAATTCTAAGCTAATGGCGAAATAAAGTTCTATTGTTTCAATATAATCGTGTCATTGTGTTTTCTATTTTTAACCGACTTTAAAAAGAAGGAGGTTCCCATTTCGACTGTATTTTTTTGTATGTTTGTTACGAATAGGCCGGACGACGGATAGACCGATTTTTTTTTTTGTTTGATAAATGCTCCCCTATAAATTTTATTAATTTTGCTTGGTTTTTTTAAATAGCTTCAATAATGGGTATTTGTCCCACTTAGTTTATGTGGATGATGTAATCTATGCGGATGATGTTTTAATAACTTCCTATCACTTTTATTTACATAGCAGGTAGTGGTATTCGAATTTGTGTGGGGTAGGTACCACAACTAAAAAGTGAAAAATTAAAACTTTTTAGCAAAAAATAAAACCGACTTTTAAATCAAAACATAGTCTTCGAGTCATCCGACTTGTTTATCCAATGTTGACATAATAAACAACACCATTCTTACCTAGGTATAAAATTTCCAACTTAAGCTTGTCCGTATCATGTAAACTTGATCAAATATTTCACTTAACCCTCGTACTCACGAGCAATTTTTTTTTGCGCAGTTTTCGTATTATTATTACTGCCAAATGGGCCAGCTCTTGACCTTGATGTTGCCTGGTGGAAAGCGATGGATGAGGTCTATTGTGGAACGACCAAGCCCAGAAGATGCCTGTTCACTCTTGCTCAGAAGGCTGATGGGTTATCGTGGAAAGGAACACAGACTCTAGCACAAGTTGGCCGTACGCATAATTCATGTGGAGAAGAAGCGCTTAGTAAGACTTGTCGGTATATCGACCAAGGACCAAGCACTGTATTTTCAACGAGCTACTTAGCGCCGAGAGTTGAGTCGAACAGGAAACAGTGTATTTTTTTGGGACGCACTCCGTTGGTTTCTCATTGTGCGGCTAGCGGTAGAGTTAAATACAATGCGCCATAAAATATCGTCGAGTCAAAAAATCGCCAGATTGACCACTTTATTATTATTATTTTATTTTTTACATTTCTCGGGACCCTGGGGTCCCGGACCTTTGGAAGGCATACCAGGGGCTGAAGCCAACTCGCAGAGGCCCCTTAGATAATTTTAAATGATAAGGAGGCACCAACCGACGATTATCCCTATATGCACCACGCAAGTGCACCCAAGGACAATCCCCGGTTGGTGCAGGACTATTGTTGTACGTGAAAACAAAACATACTGGGCTATGGGTCTGGGTGGCTAAAGTGGATTGGGTAACTTGAACTATGGAAGAACTAAAAAAGTAAAGTAAAGTTAAATAACGTTGCTGAAATTTTAAATTTTACTTTTAGTTATAAGCAGGTTCTGTCCAATGTCTTTTTTTTTTCTTTAAATGTACCTACAATTTGTGTATACATTAGCAGTAATACCTCTTCTAAATACGCTAAACTAATGTTGAATGTATATGCTGTTAGTGTTCTTTAATAAATAAATAAATAACTATGTCCCCTGCCTGACCAATGTTATATAATTATTATACACAGATAAAATGGCAGGGGGTTACTTGCACACTCCCCGGAAACGGCCGATAGCACATAGTGACGTAACGACAAGTGGGCAACACTTCCTGAGGTGCTTGAGGACTGGAGAAGTATTCCACGGCTATCAGGACAATCTCGGAAGTACGGTCAAGATCCCTACCAGCACCTTACTGGAATACTTCATTCCTCCGAGCACGTTTGGTCTTGCGAATCTCCCCACAAGCCGGCCAATAAAGACAAGAAAGAAGTGGGAGCTCTGTTCCTCGTCAGTGTTCACTCCAGCCGGCAAATAAAGGCAAGCCAGAGATGAGGACAAGATTTCTCTCGGGAGATAGAGTCCGTGGGGTCGCTACTGCCCAACAGCTCGCCACATGCTGCCCTGCGTGTTTCTGTATCTCTCTTCGTCTGGATCCTCATCCTAGACCCGTTCCGGCAAAGTAAACTCTACCGGCACAGACCTAAAGTTTGAAGTGCGCAAGCCCCACCACGACGTCAACGTAGAGATACAGCGGTGGGGTTATTATTATTATTAACCCGTAGTAGTCACGTAACTGTACAATATACTAATACGTCTGATTGTAGTTTTTTCAAGGTTCTAACACCTATTCTGCGCCGTAAGGAAAAAGGACGTATCTACAGAAATAATAAAATGGAAAAAAGAAAATATTTTGTCCTTTTTCAAACACAAAATAGAATGACAGATGCATCTTTTAATAGTTAGAATTATAAGGTTTTCGTTAAGTTTACGCCAATATAAAAATTCTGGTAATTGCGTATTTTTCAGATACGTCTTTTTCCTTATGACGGGAGTACTTACCTTTCAATGTAATTAAAATAAGAAAAGTAATACATGTTGAAATCCATGAAAATGAGTAATTAATATAAATTGCATTACAGTTTTGTAATGACTTTTATGTGACTGTTAATGATATTTTTATTAGTGTGTGAGCTTTGTATTGTGATTTTTAGACTTTTGCATTTGTTAATATGTTTAACATTTTATAGGCTTTTAAATTAAAGACCTTGTATCAACCTATAGACCTTTTTTAAACATAATCTTTTTTATGATCTATTAAATCAATCTTATTCGCATCAGTTTAGTATCTTGCAGAATAGCGGCATTTTTTATTATTTACAAATAATAGCGAGGCCTGGAGTGCCATGCACTATGGTTTGAATTTCGAGAAGTGTAATGCTGCGTTCCCACGGCTCGTCGAGGCCCGTCGCGGCGCGTGCCTGTTGAGGCCTGTCGCGGCCCATGCCAACTGCCAACCGCAGGCCAACTGTTCATACGGGCCTGTCGGTCGGGCCTGTGAGAAAGCGGGCCGTGGGACCGCGGCATAAGGAACACAATATTGCGCGCCAAAAAAAAAGAACAAAATTCACGGAATGGATATTACATGGAAAGTTGCTAATAATAAATGAGATTAGCCCGGACATGTCTCCCGCAGGTCAGATGAGCTGAGCGGTTACTGATTTTGTTCCATTAAATGCCAGGCAGACCAAGAAAAAGATGATGTGTCGAACTTGACTCCGGACTACTAAAAGGACTGGCCCGCAATGGGAGGACGAACGTATGTAAACATGTACCTAACACACGTCATGTTAAAAAAAAAAAGACTTCCAAAAAAAACACTACAAAGTGAAAAATAACAGAATTGATGTTATCAATTCCGGAAGCCGGTGTCTTTGGATCTATATTTTAGTTTTTTACCACCGACTTCCGAAATTAAAGTTATTTTTCACGTTCTAGTGTTTTTTATTGGAAGTCGGTTGCTTTTATTTTTCACTCTTTAGTGGGTTAGTTTGTAATTTATCTAAGTTACAATAGCCTAAAAACAACTGCTCATCACCTTTTACAAAATATTGCTTTCCCGATGCAGGGATGTTAATTGTTGAGGAGTTCTCCTGGCAAGTACCAGGAGAACTAGAGCTTATGGTGAAATCACCATCAGCTCCACTTCACCATTGATATGCATTGTGACGAGCATAATTTGCTTAGCAACCATTATTAAAGTACCTAATCACCACCCCTTGAAATACTTATTATTGAATAGTTCTGGTGGCCATCGGTAATCTTCATCATCTGTTCCACTTCACTAAATGGTGCTTTCCGAGAGCTGCATGAGTTATTATAAAAATACCTAAATGCCTATAATATTTGAAGAGTTCCATCGATTTCTGCAGGATGCTTATGACAACGGGTCCGAGTCGGAAAAAAATGGGTGTGACAGACAGACAGACAGACACACGAGTGATCCTATAAGGGTTCCGTTTCTTCCTTCTGAGGTACGGAACCCTAAAAATGGGTACGTATTAATGGGTGTTTACCTTAAGTTCGAGTTTTTACCGGGTAGAGACCCATAATTAAGAATTAACTAATTTTAGACCCTCACAGTAAGCCATTTCATTTGATATGTTACACGGTACTGTTTCCAAAACTTTTTTATTTTCTTATTTGCCCCCCATATTCAAAATTCCTTTATTTATGTTACACATCTGTGTTTGGGACACAGAAATTCATAATAATTGTGTAATATATGCATAATTTCAACTGAATCGGTCCAATAGGGATGATGCCTGGGTAAAAAAAAGAAATTCTAGTTAGTCCGTCAGTCAGATAATAAAAAAATATTAGACACGTATTTTTTGCTTTATCATATTAATAAAAAATGACTTAGATAACTCGCATTAAAGTTCGGGAGTGGGGGCTTGCTACGTCACTTCTACGTATAAAATCTACGAAGACGTGACGTCATGCCACATTTTAACTCAATGTGTCGCCGTAATCTTTTGATTACGTAGAAAAAGAAAAAATACGTGTCCAATATATTTTAATAATCTACATGACGGACAAAAAAACATTTTTTAGTCATCATCCCTATTAGATTCGGAGCAAATTGGCTGTGACAGACGGTCAGACTGACAGTTAGAAACACGAGTGATCCGATAAGGGTCCGTTTTTCTTTTGAGGCACGGAACCCTAAAAACACACCCGTACTCAATTACTATAGCATAGTTGTATTTTAATTAGCAAACGGTCAAGGGTATTAGACAGGTGCAAATACTTAAGTTTTTCCTACTAAAGTAATTATTCTAACCCTACGATAACAATTATACATTATACATAGTTAATTTAATGATTATTGATAATATCATGAAATTTCACATAGAAAAATGCATTTTTTAAACATTTAGCTAATGCAAAACTGAATTTATATTTAAAGGAATCATGAGCTATTTAGTTAACCGACGAAAAAAAGGAGGAGGTTCTCAATTCGCACTCGTATATATTTTTTTTTAAGTATGACCACGCATAACTTTTTATTACGTAGAGTAGTCCGATTTTAAAGATTTTTGTTTTATTCGGGAGGGTATATACCTCGAAGTTGGTCTCATAAAAAAATTATTAATTTTGCTTGGGGAGTTTTTGTGTTAGTTTCAATAATACGTATTTTTCCCACATAGTTTATGTGGATGATGTTCTAATCTATTTTGTAAGTAATGGTATTCGAATCTATGTGGGGTTAGGTACAGATGCCAGCAGGTCAACCTACCCGAAACTGTCAGATTTTCCCAATCAACCTTGAACCTAATACCTTAGCCATAAAGTCGATAATCTATTAAAGAAATCTGACAGATTGTAGTAGCTTGATGTGCTGGCGTCTGTACCACCACCTGAAAAGTGAAAGTAAAAACTTTTACAAAAGAAAAAAAAAACAAACAACTGACTTCCAAAAGGTAACTGATAGCGAAAAAAAAAATGTAACTTAAATTAATTTAGGAGTTTAGTTAGACTTAAAAATACATACATACATATTGAAGCTGAATGGTTTGTTTTTTTTTTTTTTTTTTTGGTTTGAACGCGCTAATACCTGGAACTACAATTCGGATTTGAACAATATTTTTGCATTTGATAGCCCAATTCTTGAGGAAGGTTATAGGCTATTTAACATCACGCTATGACCCTTAGGAGAAGAGCACAAAGAATAAAAGTCAGATAGAAAGTCGCTAAGCGAAAACGAAGTACACGCGCAGGCGGGCGATGCGATGCGACAGGGTGGGTTAGAAGCTGAAATTTTAAGCAGAAGAAGTCGCGGGCAGAAGCTAGTATCTTCTATTTATTTGTTTGAACGCGTTAATCTCTGGAACTAACTGTTGGATTTATAAAATTCTTATTGCATTTGATAGCCCAATTCTTGAGAAAGGTTATAGGCTATTTAATATCATGCTACGACCCCTAGTAGTTGCCCAAAAATAATAAAATTCTGATAGAACGCTAAGCGAAACCTTGACCTTTACAGTCAAAGAAAATAAATAATTATATGAACTCATACTCGTATAATTAGAAGTCATCATCGCATGATTTGATTATCTTTGAGTAAAACAGAATTACAATAGTTACTGACTATTCCAATTGATTGTCACAGGTATTAAGTTAGAACTTCCGCTCAATGCAACTTTTCAACCTTATTACTAAGCGCATAAGGGTGAAAAATAGTCAACCGCCATCGTAGGCGACAACCCGCGGCAACCTATTGGCAACATTGAATAATTCAATATTTCCCACGTCGTTCATTATTATTAAAATCGACTCAAGTTCAATTCCACAGAACAACAATAGTTTATTTCCATGTTTTCCAAGTTTAATGAAAGTTGCTATTGAGAAAAAAATGAAGATTTTCGACCTGTTTAAGACACTATCTTCCGCGCTATTTCATATTCCCATTGATTTGTTAAAACAATGGTTATTCGTAGAAATATGTCGCTAGTCTAAGCCATTTCGTTTCTTTTCATAAATTTTCTGATATGTTTATGCTTCCACGAAGGAAGGGTTCGAGGCTGAATAATGACAGCCGCACGGGTCGATTGAAGGTTAAGCTACGCTTGCCGCGGTCAGTCCGTGGATGGGTTGACCATCCATTACATTTTTCCTCTAGTTCTTCGTAGTGTGGAAGAACTACGAATGACAACCGTAACGGGCAGTCATAAGCCCAAAAGAATGTCAACCAGTCCTTCCAAGGGTATCGTGTCACCCAGTAACTGGGTGGTGGAGGTTAGATAGGCAGTCCCTCTGTGTAAAATACTGGTGTTCAACTGCATCTGGTTAGACTGGAAGCCGCCCCCAACATAATTTGGAAAAGGCAAGGCAGATTGATGATTTTGTGTGTTTCCACGAAAAGATCACATTTCTATTTAGCGTCATTAGAAGTTCAAAACTTGTAGTGTTGCTTTTTGGATACTTTAATGATAACCCAAACACATTTTTGCAAAATTTAATCGTCACACAACAAAATATAGGTAAATTACGACAAAGGACAATAGTAAAATTGATTTAAATATAGTTGAAACTTATTTGTAAACAATGCAAGAAGCAAAATATTCTCAACAAAAATATAATGATGTGAAGAAGTAAAATTATTTAATTAAGTACCAATATAGTACAGTAATTTAATTTAGTACTTTTTTACATGCTACGAAGGAAAGTAAAATAAGACAGCGACGTTTTCAAAATCTGAAAAAGATTAACAATACATTAGTAGGTAAGTACCTAAACTAAGTCTGAGAATGTTATAAAGGGTGAAATATTTTCCGTGGGGCCAGCTCAAAACTTTACCGTGGCCATGGTAGTGACTCCAACATTGACAACACCCATTGCCTTCACATGTATTGGTTCCTGAACGTTGAACAGGAATATGGAAACGATCTTCCTATTCTTTGTGTCCATATACTCCCACGGCACACCGTAAACGGCATCCTTCAGTTTTGCGCTCTGTAAATATTTTTTACTGAACTTCATTATCAATTATTTTTAGCATTGCATTGCATATATATTCATTTAAAAAAATGTTTTATTTTTACAAGCTTTTATTTACTTTCACTTGTCCCGATGTTTGTAATCGAATCTTGCAAGTTAAATTTGACCCACTTCCCGGTTTCCCATTGAAGTCAAATTTTACATGCCGATGTAAATCAGATGACAATGCAATATTATTATGACTTGGAGCTGATGATGGAGCCGGAAGGTGGTCATGGGAACTCAGTAATAAAACGATGCAACCCTATCGAGTTTGGGCTCATTTGATTTGTCTTGACAAGGACTTCGGTCCTAGATGATATCCAGTCAAATAAAAGCTTGTATTTAAAAACATTTTTTTAAATAATACATTTTCCATAACTACGCTCATCAATATGGTTTAAATAGCTACATGAAAATTTGTAAGAATCCAATTATTATTTTAGTTGTGTAATTGGTTTTTTCTTATACTTTTTTTGTTTTTTGTTAAATAACATTTTTGTTATCTAGTGCAATGGCCCCCCTAGCGTAGTAAAACTAT
Source organism: Dicycla oo (assembly GCA_948252095.1). NCBI lineage: Eukaryota > Metazoa > Arthropoda > Insecta > Lepidoptera > Noctuidae > Dicycla > Dicycla oo. Next base: position 23,874,041 of record OX411716.1, read on the forward strand.
GCTAGGGGGGCCATTGCTCTACTAGTGCTCCATTGGGTTCTTACCGTACTTCCTACCAACTCAAATACTACTGACATCAGAATTAACTCTTGAAAATGAACGACTGACAATGGTAAGTATCGTATCAAGGCTTTAATTGTCTGAAACAGTAATAATGATATTCAAGTTAGACCACAATAAGTAAAAAAAAAATTGACAAAAAAAAAAATACAACGTGTAAAATAAATTCCCCACACAAATTCGTATAACACTACTTGCTATGTAAATAACAGTGATAGTAAGTTATTGCAGGTCACGTCAATCCGGGGCTCTGTCTCGCATAGGGTCGCAGCATTAAATGCTGAGCGATGGCCGTTTTGCGTGGATGTGACGCATATTGTTTACCGCAAATAAACGTATTTTTCTTGTTTTTTGGTATAAGGGGTCGAATCAATTAATTGCCATCAAGTTCAGCAGTAATATTAACAGTCGCCTCAATTGCATTTGGTAGACGATCAATTTGCGCATCAATGTGTATCAATCACGTAAAAGTTGACAGTCGCATTTGATCGTTCCAGGGACCCATAACACAAAAACTACCCTAGCAAAGTAAAAACATTTAAATATGGGACCACTTCGCAAATTTCCTCTACTAAATGAAAAAAACCGGTCAAGAGCGACTCGGACTCGCGTACCGAGGATTCCGTACCATCATAATATAAAAAGTGTGCTATTTAAAGAAATCGTTTTATATTTCCTGTAATCTTTACATAAACTTCTATCACACAGAATAATTTCAGATTTTTTTCTATGCAAACTTCGGAGATAAGTGGAGAAAAAGTCGAAAACTATGCGGCCTAAATAAAAGAAAAAATGTTTGAGAATGTGCAAACAGCGCTCTTTCATATGATACCCCGCATGCCCTAGGTGCCTGAAAGGTGTTCTTAAAAATTCGAAATGGGGCTACCATTTCGAATTTTTAAGAACACCTTTCAGTCCATGTCGCAAAAAAAAAAACATTTATTTCTTTCATATTTGCAAAATATTTGGGCGAACGTCATCTAAAACTATTACAAATTTCATTTCATTCATTGGTAGTTCTTAAATATCCAGTTATGATAGACGGACAGACAGACAGACTGAGTCGCACCATAAGGGTTCCTTTTTGCCATTTTGGTACGGAACCCTAAAAAGAATCGCTTAAATCGGCCCAGTAATAACGGAGAAATACGTACATGTAATTAAACGAAAAAAAACCTCCTTTTTTGACGACGAAGAGAGAAATTGATAATAAACTTGTTATATTACTGACCATTTGCGAACACTCAAAAAGCAGTATACACCCGCTCACTTGATGAAACCCGTAATAAATGAGCATCATCGGACCAAAAGCTTCTGACATTTTATCAGTGAAACTGAAAGAAGAAACATTCCTAGAGTAAAATATTCTTTTCAAGCAAAAATCTAGTGCTGCAACTTGATGTCAGATATGAATTTGTGAAAAATACTCATTTGTAAGTATGCGCCCTACATTAAACTTTACAATTACAATTTACATGTCTGTAACACGCACTTGTAAGTTAAAAGTGCGTCTGTCTACCATAAAAATAAAACCTCACAAATATTATGTCAATTGTACAGACAAGTCTTCAATATTGTAACTCATACATATATATTCAGATATGTAATTTCTATATTACGCTATTGGTTCCACAATTTAACATTTTTGTAAAATTGTAGACTTGTAAAGTTTTGTGGTTTATAAGGCCATCTACGGCTTCGTGTGCCGTTTTGTCGTATTCTATGTTAAAATATTTTTTTCTTATTTATGATCGTGATTATACTTAATGTGACTTACTCCTTAATAAGTCGGTGATAATCTATACACTGTTTCAATTTTTTTGAAATTTGTTTCAATTCTTCTTCGGAATACATTTCTGCATTTACAGTAGCGGTTCTATCATCCATTGATAAAACAACTTTATTAGCTGGCAATGGAAAAGTTTCTAGATCGTGAAGTAGTATTTTGAAATGTCCCCAGAGATTGAAAACCGTCAGCAATAGTAGCAGATCCAACATACAGAAAAACGCCGAACACACGTATATCATTATGCTGAAGAAGAAAAATAAATATTTTGATTGTGACCTCCTTAAGAGAAATATATAGGTACTTGTTGATGACGCAATCACCACTGTCACTGCTTAGCATAAAATCAAAATCAAAATCAAAATCAAAAGTCATTTATTCAAACTAGGCTGAGAATCAGCACTTTTTGAACGTCAAAATTACATAAGACAGTCCCCCAAAACGCCCGCCCTTCACCACTTCCTAGTGCTTTAGCTGGGGAGAAGAAGTGGCGCAACAAACTCCCCAGCAGCACAGCTGTCTGTTCAGTTAAAAAAAAAATGATTCTATATAACACTGCGCATAATAATTTAGGTACATTACGCAATACAAAACATTAAATTAAATTATTTGCTATAAGTAAGCTAGCACACGCCAATATACCAAAAAAAAAAAAAAAATCGAAAACTATACTCAAGCAGAAACAAAATACAAAACTAAAAACGTAGGCAGAACTTTATACCCAAATAAAAGCCTCCAGTAATAAAGGGCGTGCCCACTTACATATAGCCGTACATGTAGTCGTAACTCAAAGTCACAGATGATAAACTAGGACCATCGAAGTAAAATCAACAACGAGTTAAGTTACTAATAACAAAACAAAACCAAGGTCAGCAAGACGACCTGTCACCACAAGCAGCACCCGTTCACGAGTATAACGCAAAGATCAGCCATTACCCCCCTCGCCATATTTGAGGGAAGGGGACAACCCGACCCCCGACGCTACCGCAAGCAGTGACATCTAAGGGAGCATGACGAACTTGCTGCCGGTTGCTCGGGCAAGAAAAACTATGATCAATTGTCGAGGTCACTAGCTAACCACATATTGCAATACCACTCATAAAAATAAATAAACATTGAAATGAGTAGATTATGTCAATAATAAATAAAAATAAAATTAAAATAAATTGACCTTGAGAGTCAAACAAAATAAATAATTATATGAACTCATATAACCTGTCAGTAGCTATGCTAATTCTGGAGAAAGAACATAAACATTGTCTTAAGCTAAACACAGCGACCAACTATTCTTATCGCTCAAGTAATCGTTGATAGAATAGTATGCCTTTGAACAAAGGTTAGATTTTACTTTAGCTTTGAACGCATTAAAGGGCAAATCTAGCAAAGAAGAGGGTAGCTTGTTATAAAAAGATATACCAAGCCCAACAAATGAGTTATGAACCTTATGAAGCCGGTGAAATGGAGCACGTAATTTGTCCTTATTTCTGGTGTTAACATTGTGAATATCACTGTTTTTAGTGTATAAATGTATGTTTTGTCTAATATATAAGATGTTGGCGAAGATGAATTGTGATGCCACCGTGAGAATACCAATCTGTTTAAAAAAATCTCTCAAAGAAACTCTGGCACCGAGCTGGTAAATTGCTCGAACAGCTCGTTTCTGAAGAACAAATATATTTTGAATATCAGCGGCTTTGCCCCAGAGCAGAATACCGTATGACATAACGCTATGAAAATAACTAAAATAGACTAACCGAGCTGTATCAACGTCAGTGTATTGTCTTATTTTCCTGACGGCGTAGGCGGCTGAACTGAGCCTTCCCGCTAGGCTTGATATATGTGGGCCCCACTGAAGTTTGGCATCTACTGTTATACCCAGAAAAACTGCCGAGTCTACAGTTTTAAGCATCTCTTTATCTAAAACGATGTTGGGTCCTAGATTTCTAACATTCGGTAAGGCAAACTTTATACATTTCGTTTTCTTTATACATTTCGTTTTCTTTGCAGCATAATACCTATAATGTTCTGGCCTTCTCTATGATTGAAAGAGTGGGCCGTTATCAAGCACGCGGGCCCAATGCTGGTTGTCATATGTCTTCGAATTTTTGGTTCTAAGACTCCTCACGATGTTTTACATCGCAGTTTCGAGAGCAATGGTGATAAAATAACTAACACAATTTGCCTGTCTGGACTTGAACCTACGAGCTCGTAAGTCACGGCTGTTTTGAGAATGAGTCGTGGTAACTATTTAGAAGAAGTTGAGCTCTCCTGAACACAACATTTTTAAAAGGAACTTACCAATAAAAAATAAAACCAACTACATACGCATCGAAGTGCGTATAAATTTTTAGTACTGGCATAGCAAGGTACATGGAATGTTCATACGTTGTGTTATTATAAAGGATTTTATCTTTGTACTTTCCTGAAGTGTAGTTGTTCCACACAGGAATCAAATTAAACAGGATCATGCCAAAACACCACTGGCTTACCAAGAACAAGGTAAAGCAGTGGGAGATGAAATGAACTTTTCTGTGTGTCTGTAAAAAAATATAAAATCCTCAATACTAGGTACACAAAAGATCTCTGTCTAAATTGGTACGTTGAGGTCTTTGTCTACATGGTCCTCAATTTGGTTATGATTTAGTTATGACCAAGATTATGTCTGGACTTTAAAAATAAACTTTGAACCCTGAGTTTCTTTCGCCATTTCTTCTCAGGGGTCAGGTAGGAAATGTCGCGTCCATCTAACTTTTTTTTTATATGAAGTGTAAAAGTGATTCCGATATCCTGTTTACAGAATAAACGATTTCATTTCATTTCACTGTGATCAAATAATATTGTTTTGGTTAATTACCTTCTCTGCATATTCGGACACATCTTTAAAGAAAAACAGATGCATTTTAGTCAGAAATATAGAGGTCAGATTTCTGTATTTTGTAGATTGAGGTAGCGTGAGGAGCATTCTCGTCTGTAGACAAAATACAATCTAGGTATGAGTATTCGAATCTTTTGCAAGTACGCAATATTCCTGTGGAAATTTATATAATACCAGTATATTGCCTATCCTGTGTTGGGCAAAGGTCTCTTCTCATACAGAGAAGGCACGAGCATTAATCACCACGCTAACTCAAGACGGGTTAGCGATTTCAGACTTATATTAACTAGAAGTCCAGGTTTCCTCACGATGTTCTCCTTCACCGATGTCAGTGATGTCCAAGATAAAATAAGAAAGTACACATGAATTGAAAAAATCACTTTAGTACTTGCCCGGATTTGATCCTACATCCTCATGCATGAGAGAGACCTCGCCTTAACCACTGGGCCATCATCGGATTTTATATTAGGACTGAATTTTTATTCAAAAACGTAATGCTAGAAAAATTATATATGTATTGAGACTGAATAGTAAAAATCATGCACCAACACCCACAGCGTTCATGATTGGTAAATCTCTGTTAAAAATAATAAAAATACGCACCAACGTCACAGTGCTCATAAGCACGGTTATAATCATATGTCCCATTTCGAAAAAACTCATGTCCGAATTTTGCAAAACATAGAGTGCACCAAAGACGACGCAAAATAGTTTTGTCGAAATTTGTAAAACACTTCGTAGACCCATGTATTTCGAAGGGGCCTCCCCGATTTCCTTCCCAGGCCATGCATTTATGGATATTAACAAAACACGCAGAACTTTCATATATCTGTATTCGAAAAGTTTTTGGATGTTGCCTCTAAAAGAGTAGGAAAAAAAATTATGTATAAAAAGTAGGTAGGTTGATAGTTTTTAATTAACTTACTGCGTTTCATCTTCAAAGAGTAACTTTTTAATTATTTGCATTGTTTTTATATGCTATTCTTGATGTTATTAAGGCTATCTATCGATAGATAGCCGACTGCACCTATCGATGCAGTTATGTCTGAATTCTATTAATGGTAGTCCTTTTATACTTAGTTTTTTTTTTTTTTAATTGCTAGTTATTTAATTTCAACGAATAGGTAAGGTAATTAGTGCAGCTATCGCTTCGACGGAATGATTCGTGGTTGATAATTAGTTTTGTTCAATAAAAATCGGTCAAGTGCGTGTCAGACCACGAACAATGAAGAGTTTCGTAGTTGGGATGAATTTATCCCAAGAACAAGCTTAACATTGAAGTTGAAAAACATGTTCTCCCATACATTCCATGATTCCAACTACAAATGTCCCTAATTAAACGAAAAGAATCCAACCCACATTACACCTAATGTGGGTTCCCCTCCCCTTCGACGTCGACGGGTTCGTTCGTCAGTGACTCCCGGACCCAGGCCTGGATAATAGCAGCTTCCTCGAGAAGTTCCCTGTCGATTCGCTTTTACGACCAGCGTGGACCATCCACTTGCGAGGCAGACGGGCGGCCGCCGCCCGCACTCTGGGTGGAGACGTCGAAACGAATGTACCGATGATCCGACAACGTCTCCACCTCTACGGCAACTCGCCAGTCGCGGACACGGCCCGCAACAGCGGAGCTGGCAAACGAGACGTCCACTATAGACCCACCCCGCTGCCGCACGCACGTGTAGACCGAGCCCCGATTCAGGACGGTCAGGCCGGTCGTGATCGCCCACTCTTCCAACACCTCGCCCTTAGGATAGGTGACCGGGGATCCCCACGCCGTAGACTTGGCGTTTAGATCCCCGAGCAACAGCACCGGGCGCGGGTGGAACTGGCCCACGACGGCACCCAACTCGACAAGGAACCCCTCGAAGTCAGCAAGACTCTTGTTGGGCGAGAAGTACGCACCAATCGTAACGATTCCCCCCGAAAGAGTGGCGACCCAGCCGTGTCCTCGGGAGGGACTGACAAGAGTCCTGCCAATGATAGCCACTAAACCGTCTAGGTCCCCTGCCCAGTTATCACGGGGGGGGGGACAAAATACGGCTCAGCGACCACAGCCACGTGGATCGACCACACCGTCATGCTCTGGAGCAGCAGATCCTGAGCTCTGGCAGAGTGATTGATATTTGCCTGGAGGAAATGAAATTGTGTCATCACTGACATTCCATTTCCTCGGCATCTCTTCTTCCCTGGGTCGGGAGTCAGCTGCTGTGTTTCCAGGTTGTGGGAGGGGTGCAGGTCCTCCGACAGCTTCTGTCCTCCTGCCAACATTTTTGGGCGCCTTGCAGGCTTTCCCGCCAAGTCTGTGCTCCGTAGGCTTTCCTGCAGCTGCGCAAAGACTGCAGTGTGGAGCCGCGGAGCACTTGGCCGACTTGTGGCCGGGTTGACCGCAGCGATAACATAAATCACTGCGATCGATTTGTGCAGTGCATTGTGCCCGGACGTGCCCCTTTTCCAGGCACCTGAAGCACTGCACAGCCCTTGTTGGTAGGAGTTTAGCCCTGACAGACACCCATCCCACCCGCAAACGTCTGCCGTCTGCGACCTTATTTGCAGCCGCTACCGGGCACTGCACCCAAACCGTGCCTAGCCCGGCAGCGATGCAGCGAATTTCACCCGCCTTCACATTTTCGGGAGGGCATCCACCATTTTCGGCAATGGCCGCCACTAGTTTAGCGGCCAGAACGTCCGCCCTCTCCTGCCTTGCAGCACCCGGCACCTCAAACACCTTGGCACCCGTAGCTGCCGTTCTAAAAGTAAAGCCAGCCGGGGTGCCAAATTTGCTGAACTTCAGCTTCTCCTTGACCTCCATCAGGACCGACTTATAGGTCACACCCCTGTTTGCGGCTTCGGGCTGCGATAACTACAGCCTCGGAGCGTGGAGTTATGACCTTGGGCGGCCTCGTGCCCTCTGCTGGAGTCGGGCCGTTGGCGGGTGTCGGCAGTACTGCCTTCTTCTTGCGGCCCCTTTTTACCACCGTCGTCCAGGTCTCTTGGTTGGGTGGCGCAGTCGCCGGGAGCGCGGTTGTGTTGGAAGGGGGCGCGGACACACCCTCCGCGGGTTTCTTGGGCCCCTTCGCGGGCTTTTTGCCCCGCTCCGCAGGTTTCTTAGCCACCTGTGCGGGCTGCGTCCCTGTGGACTCCTCTTTCCTCCGCCTATCTGCCGCAAGCGGCGGCCGGAGGATTTCGGCCGGGGGAAGTCGTGCTTCTATGGCCTCCAGCCGGGCATTCACCATGCCCCACACTGCAGCATGCAAATTCTGGCCACCCTCTCTATATCTCGGTCCGACAGGGCAAGAGCATGCGGTGGAGCAGATGCAGGGGCCGATGAAGATGCGGCAGGAGGGGAGCGGTGGCTTCCGGAGTTGCTTGCCGCGGCCAGCCATTCCTCTGAGCGGCAAACTGCCGCTTGAGGTCCTCCAGCTCGGAGCGGAGACGGCTGTTCTCCTCCCACAGCTTCGCCGTCTCTTCCGAGGTCGTACGATCAAGGAGAATCTTAACCGCCTCCCTGATCCCTTCCGCCGCCTCTTTAAGGGCACGGGTGAAGGAGCCCTTCAGGTTGCCGGACTTGGTAGCAACCTTCAGGACAACATCCACACCGTCCAACACCTGGCGGTTGAGATCCTGTGCCGTTAGGCTCCCCCCTGTAGTGGTCTGGGCAGACCGCCGCTCCCAGGCCTGACGGGCCATTTCGGCGATCTCATCGGCCGCGACCGCTCTAGTTTGAGCACGCTTCGCGGCGTTGGCCTCCGCCTTCGTGCCCACAAGCGAGACGGTGACCCCTCCTGGCTCCTCGGTTGAGGCCTCGGATGAGACACCGAGGTCACTCTCCCCGCCGATTCCCGGCGTATCAGGCCGCTTGAAGCGACCCCGATCGTCGCGCCCTGGTATCGGAGCGGAAGCTCTACCCGCCACCACGCGACCCCGTCCTGTCTTCGCCGAGGTCAATTTAGCGGCCGACAGGTTCTCCTCGCTTGAGGAGAGATCCATCGACCTCGTCCGCGAACGCTTTCCAGAGGACCTGAGTTCAATTCCATAGAACAACAATAGTTTATTTCCATGTTTTCCAAGTTTAATGAAAGTTGCTATTGAGAAAAAAAAAAACGATCGCAATTAAGATTTTCGACCTTTTTATGACACCATCTTCCGCGCTATTTCATATTCCCATTGATTTGTTAAAACAATGGTTATTCGTAGAAATATGTCGCTAGTCTAAGCCATTTCGTCTCTTTTCATAAATTTTCTGAAATATTTGTGTTTCCACGTAGGAAGGGTTCGTGGCTGAATAATAACAGCCGCACGGGTCTATCGAAGGTTAAGCTACGCTTGCCGCGGTCTGTCCGTGGATGGGTTGACCATCCATTACATTTGTAGACCCCTCCGTGCCTCGGAAAGCACGTTAGGCTGTTCGTCCAGGTTGTCATTCATAGATCTTCGACAAAAGTAATGGGCAGTCATAAGCCCAAAAGACTGACAACCAGTCCTTCCAAGGGTATCGTGTTACCCAGTAACTGGGTTGTGTTGGTTAGATAGGCAGACGCTTTATGTAAAATATTGGTATTCAACTGCATCCGGTTAGACTGAAAGACGACCCCAACATAATTTGGAAAAGGCAAGGCAGATTGATGATTTTGTGTGTTTCCACGAAAAGATCACATTTCTATTTTGCGTCATTAGAAGTTCAAAACTTGTAGTGTTGCTTTTTGGATACTTTAATGATAACCCAAACACATTTTTGAAAAATTTAATCGTCACACAACAAAATATAGGTAAATTACGACAAAGGACACCAGTAAAATTGATTTATTTATAGTTGAAACTTATTTGTAAACAATGCAAGAAGCAAAATATTCTCAAGAAAAATATAATGATGTGAAGAAGTAAAATTATTTAATTCAGTACTAATATAGTATAGTACAGTAATTTAATTAAGTACTCGTACTTTTTACATGCTACGAAGGAAAGTAAAATAAGACAGCGACGTTTTCAAAATCTGAAAAAGATTAACAATACATTAGTAAGTACTTAAACTAAGTCTGAGAATGTTACAAAGGGTGAAATATTTTCCGTGGGGCCAGCTCAAAACGTTACCGTGGCCATGGTAGTGACTCCAACATTGACAACACCCATTGCCTTCACATGTATTGGTTCCTGAACGTTGAACAGGAATATGGAAACGATCTTCCTATTCTTTGTGTCCATATACTCCCACGGCACACCGTAAACGGCATCCTTCAGTTTTGCGCTCTGTAAATATTTTTTACTGAACTTCATTATCAATTATTTTTAGCAATTGTTTTTTTTTTCATTATCAATTTTTTTTTATACTATTCATTTAATTATTTATTTTTTATTTTTTCCATAACTACGTTCATCAATATGGTTTAAATAACTACAGGAAAATCTGTAAGAATCCAATTATGATTTTAGTTGTGTAATTGGTTTCTTCTTATACTTTATTTTTTTTTAATAACGTTTTTGTTATCTAGTGCAATGGCCCCCCTAGCGTAATAAAACTACGCTAGGCGGGCCATTGCTCTACTAATTAGCAGTAAAGTGTCCCATTGTGTTCTTACCGTACTTCCTACCAACTCAAATACTACTGACAGCAGAATTAACTCTTGAAAAATAATGACTGACAAAGGTAAGTATCGTATCAAGGCTTCAATTGTCTGAAACAGTAATAATGATATTTAAGTTAGACCACAATAAGTAAAAAACAGTTTAACAAAAAAAAAAAAAAAAAAACTAGAACGTAAAATAACTTCGCCACACAAATTCTTATACCACTACTTGCTATATAAATAACAGTGATAGTAAGTTATTAGCGCGTCTCGTCAATCCCGGCTGTCGCTGAAAATTACCGCTGGGGCTCTGTCTCTCATAGGGTCGCAGCATTTAATGCTGAGCGATGGCCGTTTTGCGTGGATGTGACGTATATTGTTTACCGCAAATAAACGTATTTTTCTTGTTTTCTAGTATAAAGGGTCGAAACGATTCATTGCCATCAAGTTCAGCAGTAACATAAGTGGTCAGAACCCTACTAATTAAGTAATGTTTACTTTTATTCTGTTTATTTTGATATCGTTCATTCTAACAACTAGTACCTAGATCTGTTTAGTAATATGTGGATAACGTTGTGAGTAGTGTATTTGTTACCTCTACTATTAAGCTCTAACCTATGTTTACTTAGTATTACACTGCTGTTTGTTGTCCCTAAATAAATAAATAAATAAATAAATAAATAAATAAACATTATCAGTCGCCTCAACTGACAATCGCATTTGATTGTTTCAGGGACCAGGGAACTCGAAAACTACCCTAGCAAAGTAAAAAAATTTAAATATGGGACCACTTCGCAAGCTTCCTCTACTAACTAAAAACAACCGGTCCAGAGCGAGTCGGACTCGCGTACCGAGGGTTCCGTAACATCATATATAAAAAACTGTGCTATTAAGAGAGACATCGTTTTATATTTCATGTAATCTTGACATAAACTTCTATCACACAGAATAATTTCAGATTTTTCTCTATGCAAACTTCGGAGATAAGTACCGGCTTAAATACTCGTAAAAGAAAAAATATTGAGAATGTGCAAACAGCGCTCTTTCATATTCTTCTTTCATACATGCCCTAGTAGCCCCACTTCGAATTTTTAAGAACCCCTTTCAGTCCCTGTTGCAAAAAAATCTTTCTTATTTGCAAAATAGTTGGGCGAACGTCATCTGAAACTATTACAAAATCCAAGTTGATAGCATTAGTAGTTCTTGAGATATCCAGTTGTGACGACGGACAGACAGACTGAGTTGCACCACACGGGTTCCTTTTTGCCATTTTGGTACGGAATGCTAAAAAGAACCACGTAAATTGGCCCAGTAATCACGAAGAAATCCATGTAAATAAACGAAAAAAAAAGGACTCCTTTTTTGACGTCGAAGAGAGGAATTGAAAATAAATTTGTTATATTACCATTTGCGAACACTCAAAAAGCAGTAAACACCCGCTCACTTGATGAAACGCGTAATAAATGAGCAACATCGGACCGAAAGCTTCTGACATTTTATCAGTGAAACTGAAAGAAGAAACATTCCTACAGTAAAATATTGTTTTGAAGCAAAAAATCTAGTGCTGCAACTTGATGTCAGATATGAATTTGTGAAAAATACTGATTTGTAAGTATGCGCCCTACACTAAACTTTACAATTAAAATTTACAAGTCTGTAACACGCACTTGTAAGGTTAAAGTGCATCTGTCTACCATAAAACTAAAACCTTACAAATATTATGTAAATTGTACAGACAAGTCTTCAAAATTGTAACTCATACATATACGTTGTATTCAGATATGTAATTTCTGTGTTACACAATTAGTTCCACAATTTAACAATTTTGTAAAATTGTAGACTTGTAAAGTTTTGTGGTTTATAAGGCCATCTACGGCTTCGTGTGCCGTTTTGTCGTTTTCTTTGTTTTTATTTTTTTTTTTTTTCAAAGTAATTTATTTTCTTATTTATGCTCGTGACTATACTTAATATGACTTACTCCTTAATAAGTCGGTGATAATCTATACAATGTTTCAATTTTTCAGAAATTTGTTTCAATTCTTCTTCGGAATACATTTCTGCATTTACAGTACCGGTTCTATCATCCATTGATAAAACAACTTTATTAGCTGGCAATGGAAAAGTTTCTAGATCGTGAAGTAGTATTTTGAAATGTCCCCAGAGATTGAAAACCGTCAGCAATAGTAGCAGATCCAACATACAGAAAGACGCCGAACACACGTATATCATTATGCTGAAGAAGAAAAATAAATATTTTGATTGTGCCCTCCTTAAGAGAAATATATAGGTACTTGTTGATGACGTAATCAGTACTGTCACTGCTCAGCATAACAGCATAATGCCTATAATATTCTGGCCTTCTCTATGATCGAAAGAGTGGGCCGTTATCAATCACGCGGGCCCAATGCTGTTTGTCACATGTCTTCGAATTTTTGGTTCTAGGACTCCTCACGATGTTTTACATCGCCGTTTTGAGAGCAGTGTTGATAAAATAATTTACACAATTTACCTGTCTGGGCTTGAACCTATGAGCTCGTAAGTCACGGCTGTTTTGTGAATGAGTCGTGGTAACTATTTAGAAGAAGTTGAGCTCTCCTGAACACAACATTTTTAAAAGGAACTTACCAATAAAAAATAAAACCAACCACATACGCATCGAAGTGCGTATAAATTTTTAGTACTGGCATAGCAAGGTACATGGAATGTTCATACGTTGTGTTATTATAAAGGATTTTATCTTTGTACTTTCCTGAAGCGTAGTTGTTCCACACAGGAATAAAATTAAACAGGAACATGCCACAAATCATCTGGCTTACCAAGAACAAGGTAAAGCGATGGGAGATGAAATGAACTTTTCTGTGTGTCTGTAAAAAAATATGAAATCCTCAAAACTAGGTACACAAAAGACCTCAAAATACAAATTCAGACACTAGTCTACATGGTCCTCAATGATCTGACCAAGATTATGTCTAGACTTTAAAAGAGCCTTTGAACCCTGAGTTTCTTACGCCATTTCTTCTCAGGGGTAGTCAGGTAGGAAATGTCGCGTCCATCTAACTTTTTTATAATATGAAGTGTAAAAGTGATTCCAATAACCTTTACAAAATAAACGATTTTATTTCATTTAACTCCGATCAAATAAAATTGTTTTTGTTAATTACCTTCTCTGCATATTCAGACACATCTTTAAAGAAAAGCAGATGCATTTTAGTCAGAAATGTAGAGGTCAGATTTCTGTATTTTGTAGATTGAGGTAGCGTGAGGAACATTCTCGTCTGTAGACAAAATACAATCTAAATATCCTGTGGAAATTTATATAATACCAGTCTATTGCCTGTCCTGTGCTGGGCAAAGGCCTCTTCTCATACAGAGAAGGCACGAGCATTAATAACTCAAGACGGGTTGGCGATTTCAGATTTATATTAACTAGAAGTCCAGATTTCCTCACGATGTTCTCCGTCACCGATGTCAGTAATGTCCAAGATAAAATAAGAAAGTACACATGAATTGAAAAATCACTTTAGTACTTGCCCGGATTTGATCCTACATCCTCATGCATGAGAGGCTAGGTCTTAACCACTGGGCCATCATCGGATATTATATTAGGACTGAATTTTTATTCAAAAACGTAATACTAGAAAAATTATACATGTATTGAGATTGAATAGTAAAAAACATGCACCAAACACCCACAGCGTTCGTGATTGCTAAATCTCTATTAAAAACAATAAAAATACGCACCAACGTCACAGTGCTCATAAGCACGGTTATAATCATGTGTCCCATTTCGTAAAAACTCACGTCCGAGTTTTGCAAAACATAGAGTGCACCAAGGACGACACAAAATAGTTTTGTCGAAATTTGTAAAACACTTTGTAAACCCATGTATTTCGAAGGGGCCTCCCCGATTTCCTTCCCAGGCCATGCATTTATGGATATTAACAAAACACGCAGAATTTTCATATATCTGTATTCGATAAGTTTTTGGGTGTTGCCTCTAAAAGAGTAGAAAAAATTATGTATAAATAGTAGGTAGGTAGGTAGTTTTTAATTAACTTACCGCGTTTCATCTTCAAAGAGTAACTTTTTAATTATTTGCATTGTTTTTCTACGGTATTCTTATGTTATTAAGGCTATGGTTAGATACAGTTATGTCGGAATTCTATTAATGGTAGTCCTTTTATACTTAGTTTTTTTTTTTAAATTGCTAATTATTTAATTTCAACGAATAGGTAAGGTATATCATTAGGTAATTAGTGCAGCCATCGCTTAGATTCGTGGTTGATAATTATTTTTGTTCAATAAAAATAAAAATTCTATGCAAATAGCAAGATTATGGAAATAGTTCTATTGTTTCAATATAATCGTGTCATTGTGTTTTTTTATTTTTAATCGACTTCAAAAAGAAGGAGGTTCTCATTTCTACTGTACTTTTTTTGTATGTTTGTTACGCGATTGCTCCAAGACTGATAGACCGCTTTGAAAAAATCTTTTTTTTATGTTTGAAATTACAACGCAACGTATGAGCATTCCAGGCCAGTTGGCGTGGTTGGTTAAGATACCACCTATCATGCCGCAGGTCGTGGGTTCGATTTCCACTTAGGACAAACATTTGTGTGCATGAACATGTCTGTTTGTCCTGAGTCTGGTTGTAATTATCTATATGTATTTACAAAAAAAAGTAGTATATGTAGTATATCAGTTATCTGGTTTCCATAGTACAAGCTCTGCTTAGTTTGGGATCAGATGACCGTGTGTGAAATGTCCCAGGATATTATTATATTATTATTATTCCCTGTACCTTTCTATGCAATCACTTAAAATGTATACGCACTTCGATGCGTATGTCTTGCCATTCGATGTGTATGTTCTTGATTTTCTTGGTGTTCTTGATTTTCGATGTGTATGTCTTGGCTTGCCTTTTTAATTGGTAAGTACTAAAAAATGCATTTAAAATACTGTTCTGTTGAGTATACTTCTTTGGAAATAAAGACAGCAGTTTGGATAGGCTCCCCAAAAGCTGGGACCTTAGGGGCTAGACAAAGTGGCATTCTAACAGCGATAAAGATGATGAAAGTCAAAAAATATGTGCAAAACAATAATTGTGTTGTCTTTTTTAAGGTTCATGGTATACTTATGCTCAACATGCTTTTGCATGCTGGATCATCTGCATCATGCTACTATCACTTATGGTTTTCAATGTGTGGGGACATTTCAAAATATTACTTCATGATCTAGAAACTTTTCCCTTGCCGGCTAATATAGCCGTTTTATCAACGGACGACAGAAACTGTTCTATAAATGTAGAAAAATATTCCGAAGAAGAATTAAAACTAATTACTCAAAAGTTGAAACAGTGCATAGATTATCATCGGCTTATTGCGGAGTAAGTTGTAAACTCTGAGCAAAGAATCTGCTTTGTTTTGTCATTATTTTTGTGGTCGTCAGTGTGTTAGTTAATGTGCGGCTGTAAGAGTAGGGGAAGACGAAAGAAAAATGGATGGACTGCCTGAAAGAGGTAAATACTAAGATGACGACTAATAGAGAAGTATGGATGAAGAAGACAAGTTCCGCTGACCCCTAAGAAATTGGTATAAGGATAAGAGCGATGATGGTCGTCAGTGTGATTACATTAAACCAATCGCGTACATTATATGTGTCATCAAATCTGAAAATAACTTGTCTTGCTTCAGAAATACTAAAATATATATTATAATCAAGATTGTTCCTTGTTACAGTTTTACTGATAAAATGTCAGAGGCTTTTGGTCCGATATTGTTCATTTATTACGTGTTTCATCAAGTGAGCTTGAGTTTACTGCTTCTCGAATGTTCGCAAATAGTTTGTTTTGTATGATTTGACGACTACAGCTAATATGATATTTTATTAGTTATTCAAGTCCAACTTAAACATTGTCAATTGTTCCAGACAGCAGAAGCCTTGATACAATACTTGCCTTTGTCATTGATATCGTATCAACAGTTAATTCAGCTGTCATTAATATTTGAGTTGGTAGGAAGTACGGCGAGAAACCAACGTAGTCACTAAAATAAATAACAGAAGCAACTGCTTCTATTATTATATCATGTCCTTTTTCTGTCTTAAAGTGAAAAACTGATGGATGGCATTTACGGTGTGCCGTGGCAATATATGGACACAAATAATAAGAAGATCGTTTCAATATTCCTGTACAACGTTCAGGAACCAAAACATGGAAGGCAATGGGTGTTGTCAATGTTGGAGTCACTACTATGTAAGGTTTTGAGCTGGGTTCACGAAAAATCCATCACCTTGTATAACAGTTCGGTCTTAGTTTATAAATGTTTTCTCAACATTTTTCAGATTTTGAAAACGTCGCTATTTTATTTTACGTTCCTTCGCAGCATGTAAATATAACTGAAGTCATTATAGACTATAGAGAGCACATTCGTCATTAAATAATTGTACTGATTCTCAATTTTTTTTTTCCGGAAAAAACTACTTACACCTAATATCTTGCATTAAAATAATTAAGACAGATATACCGCTATGTTTAAGCTTTAGGTTTATTGCTTTTGTCTTAACAAATTAGTTGTGATAGCGAATATATATTTGGATAATCGGTTTCTCTTTTATTAGATTTCAATTTAATGTCTTTTGTTTTTTCAAAAAATGTTAGTAATAGATAAATATAGAGATTCTTTTTAATTATACTGATCAATTTATTTCATTGTTTATCTATACACAGTAAAATAGATACAGATACGATATTTAAGTACATATATGTAAATTTATATTTATGTAAATCAATCTGATAACAATCATTAATATCAAACGCATCTTCTATACAATTATTCGGATGTCCATTTAATTACAATACATGTAATACGAAACATATTAGTATTATGATATTCTAATGGCTTTGGCCTTTGATATAACCGATCCCGACATTTAGTTGGGTCTCAAAAGTCACGCTGTCAAGGCCGCTTTGATGCTCACTGCGCACGCGACGAGTACAGTCAACCTAACGTATAAGTTAACTATTTGGCTTTAACAGCGTCTTCATTTCATAGCAGCAAGCGGCTCTCATAGTTTAATTGTTACGTATTACGTGCGATTGACCGTACTTAGATAGCTACATGAATGTGCCACATTTTTTTGAATCTCTTGATTAGTGGTAACGGGCAGCCTTGCATGAAAGGTTACAAGAATTAGTGGTTTGCATATGTATAGGAATTTAATTTGCGTGTGAGAAATTTTTCATAGCTTCATTTCGAATGGTGAAGATTTTATGATGATAACATCGTTGTGTAAAAAACTACATACCTTTTGAAGCTAAATAATATGGAGTGGCAAAAAAGAAGAATGAATTTCCGATACATCAAATGTTTTGTATTCATTTCGTGAACTATACAAAATATATATCTAACTCTGTTACACGCTACATTTGCCTGAGCGACGCTTTTTGTAGTGATTATACACTTTGATACAGTCTCTAATCCTGGGGCTCTAAAATAGACGATCAAAACCAGTAAGAGCTATCCATTGATCGATTACTAACACCTTTGACAGCTTTCTTGTTCAGCGGTTTGAGTGTAAGCACCTTGTTAAGTATGAGTAAGAACTCGTAATGGATATCATTAGCTTTGGACATGTTCATCGTTGTTTGAACATGATACAAGACATACTTTACAAGCACCTTTTAGGGGATTTTCAAATGTTTGGGAATCTTCTTTTGTTATTGATTGCTGTCTGCATAAAGTTTTTTCACGTCATCTTTTAAGGATTGCATTGGAAGAAACTCGTTGAATAGGTATTTCTTTTATATATATCTTTTTTTTTCACTGGGCGATGTAGTCGCTAAGCCGCCAAGCCCTTTAAATAAAAAAAAATAAAAATACTTTTTTTAAAGTTAAGTTGTTTTTTTCATTTTTAGGTTGGTTAAGAACTGCGTGTAAGTTCAATAAATTAAATAATAAGTTTAAATTATCTAGTTTTGTCCTAAAATTGAAATCCTTTTTTCATAGTCATCTTGTAATATGACGATTTCAGAGGACCGTACATTAATAATTGCCGAAGCACAACTAAATCAAGTCTAAACATTACTCAAGAATGCCTCAAGGTCAACTTCTATTCATCTTAACCTGACCTAGGAATCCAGGACCTCACTTGACTTGTAACTACTAATTACTCGTATATCTCCAACAATTAAAAAAATCTCAGTATCGTCATCGTCAGTACCAGTCAAACTTTCGAACCGATCTGAACATATTTATAACTGACGAGACTGGTTACCATATTAATTGTTGTACAAGTTTCCATCTTGATTTATACTTGTGTTTTCTATGTACAGACGCCAGCACATCAAGCTACTACAATCTATAATGATTATTTTATAGATTTTCAACTTTATCGCTAAAGTATTAGGTTCAAGATTGATTTGGAAAATTTTACAGTGTCGGGTAGATTGACCTGCTGGCGTCTGTTCGATCGATGCGTTGATCGCTCGATATCACGTAATAGAAAATATATGGTGTCATATTTTATTGGCTGAGAAATATAGTTTTTTGTTGATCATTTTGTATGAGACATTTGTGGTTCAGTTGTTTTGTAAAGTACTTACTGCACGCGTAGCAAGACCACTTCAATACCTACATAGGTATTGAAGTGGTCTTACTAACTAAAGAAATGTAATTTTGACAAAGTACAAAGTGACGTTTTTGACGTTCCAAGAAATACATTTGTAGGTCAAGAAAAAAAAACCTTCTACAGACCATTCGTAGTTATTTTATCTCTGATCTTGCATCACTATCAAAATCACAATAATCTTTATTTTTATTGCAATAAGGTTGGTTTGCAGCCACTGACAAGTCTGTCAAAATCAAATTGCTCCTTATTCTCGTTACAACAAGGTTGCTGTTGGATTGCTGCTGTCAAGAGGTAAATTAACTGTGAACGGTCAAATCTAGTCGCGATCTAATATCAGCAACAGTCAGTGTCAAAAGGCAAAAATGTAGGGAAATTAGTAGTATTTTTGACAGATTGAGACAGTAATAAAATTATAATGCGAACCGAACGTCCTTAAAATACAAGAATAAAATTATCCCTCTGTCATGTTGTTTTTCGTTTCGTTTCTACGATGGTTATGATGCTACGCGTACTGGCAAGAACAAGGGTCGATTGTAGGCATGCTATGACAAGCGGCGCCGTGGCTTAGTTGGTTAAAGCGCCTGTCTAGTAAACAGGAGATCACGAGTTCGAATCTCGTCGGGGCCTATGCAAGTTCATGCATTAATTTTTTTTTTCATTGCTATTTTTATATGACGCTTTAGGAATGAGCCCAAAGATTTCAGTTAGTACAAATGCAAGAAAAATATGAACGTAGCAGTAAAGCCCCTTGTCACCCCTTGTGAAATAAGAAGGACTTAGACACCATCAAGCGTCGCCAAGAAAATTTTTGTTTGTGTGCACATTATATTTTTAAACATGGTTGAGCGTCAAGTAGTCCCCGAAACGATAAATCGCATTAATTAATTGCCATCAATTTCTATTGTTTTAATATTGTCAATCGCTTCAACTGCACTTGGTAGACGATCAATTTGTGCATCAATATGTACCAATCACGTAAAAATTGACGACTGCAATTTATCGTTTTGTGGACCCTTAAGGCGATGCCACACGGGCGTTGACAATGCGATGCGTCGGCACTCTGACGCCTGAGTGGTGACTGGTGACGTGAAGCTCCATAATTCTACATCATAATAAATCTGAGCGTCATCTCGCATGACGCTCAGAGTGCCACAAGAGGGGTTTAAAACGACGTGCGGTGTCGGCGGAACCCGTGCGCATCGGACAAGGGGCCAGGGACACGAAGCGGGGAGAGGTGCTCACACGATGCATTGCGGCAGCGGTGCGGCGCCGGAGCGGTGTCGCTGTGTCGTCTTAAATAGAAATATCTGTGGCATGTCACACGATGCGCTGCGGCGCCGCACCGGATTTGCAACCACCGAGACGAAGCCGGGAGGGGTGAATGAATGCGTTGCGACGTCGTAGTGGCACCGCTCAGTTGTTTATGCGTCACAGACGCTGCTGGGGCGCCGGCGGTGCGATATAACAATGTTGCGGCGCCGCACCGCTCGTGTGCCCACCGATACGGTAAAATCTTTGCTCTGTGGCGCCGCAACGCATCGTGTGGCCCCCCTCTGAGACGATGAAGTGACAACGAAGTGCAGCGCGCAGCGCAGTATTTTTTAGAATATCGAAGGTATCGACGTCGGGATAAGCTGCGTTGCGTTGCGAAATCGCAGCGCTCGTGCTGCAGTGTTCACTGCGCTGCGACGACCCAACGTATTGGCAACGCCCGGCCTGTGTGGCGTCGCTCTTAATGCTATCCAGGATTATCTATGTAGAAGGGGCTCCGCGGAATTGGAGAGGCCAATTCTAGAAACATTTAGTTTCGCACTCATTTCCTTCAGTTAGGACTTTCTTATCTACTTTGCAAAATGTAAAATGAAATCTGTCTTAAATAATTAAAAAAATGCCTATCTTTATAATTATTCAAATAAAAGATAGGCCTATTTTCCTTATGAAATCGCTATATAATTAAGTAGCTATAAAAACCTTAGTAAACGCGTAAAACTTGAATGAGACGAGATATTCTGGTAAATAAAAAACAACAGTAACATAAGTTAGTCACAGTTTTATAAATATTTATATCCTTTACTGGTTTTTTCCATTCGATCTCTCAACGACCTTTGGATTGAGAGTTTTTGTCGTTTCGAAATGTCAATATATTGCGTTGAAAACTGAAGTAGTGGTACGAATTTTGTTTATGTTTTTAAGTCTTTTTGGGACAAGTTGGGTTAAGAACAGCCGAATGGATTTTTAAATCGGTTCTCTCTGATACCTATAGGAAATACTTGTACCCAATTTTACAGAAGCATTAAATTGTTAAAATCTACTTTTCAAAAAATGATTTTCATTGATTGATTGATTGATTTAATTTTGCTCATAATGCAATTTCATTTGAGTAGTTGAATTAACACACCGGGTTAGGAATACGACCATACGTTCCATCACAAAGATAACTGATGTCACTTAGTAAGCTGCCACGCTAAAGTGGAATTGGGCTGAACATATCTGTCGCATGTCAGACGACCGATGGGCCAAACTTACGACCCAATAGGTCCCTCTTAACGGCAAGCGACATCGCGGCAGGCCCAGACGGATGTGGCGGGACGACTAGACTCCTTCAACAAGAACTGGTCCTTAGCAGCTCTAGACAGAGAGAATTGGGCCTTTGCCCTGCAGAGGGACATCACAGGCTTCTAATAAAAATAAAAAATAGTTCAATAGGTAATTGTAACGACGCTAATCTTCACTATGAAGCAGAACTTATGTAGCCTTAAGCTTTCGTTGCTTGTGATTTTAAATTTGATACCAAAATAGTGTTTTTTCCTTAAACTATTGATTGCGTAACCTCTAAAATAATTTAAATTTCCTTTAAAATATAAAACGTGTAGTAGGTAGATACAAAATACGCCGAATAGATGAAAAACACATCAATTAATAACTCAATAAAATCCCAACTCTTAAAAAACTCGTCATAGACCAAACCAGTTCACTTCATATCAAGTTGGTACTGCCACGAAACCGTCCATTGACGGCTCCAAACGTTAACATGCGACTCACGCGCAGGCTTTCATCAACAACACTTTCATACACTGACATATTTTTGTGCGAGTATTTTTAGGCATGTGTGTGTGTGTGAGAGAGAGAGGGGGGAGTAAAGTGTAAGGTGTCAGAACACAGACAGAGCAAAGTGGTTGAAACGTTGGTTCCAATTGTATTTCGATGTTATTAAATCTATTGGATTTAAAATATATTTTAAATCCAATAGATTTAATAATATTGCTCTCATGTGACAATAAATCGATCATATTATCATATTATTTATTTTATATCAGTATTTTTTTGCTCCGTTGGTGTAAGTGCTGTATGGTGTTCCAGTGGGAGGATAAATAAATAAATAAATATTATAATCGACTTAATGTCAAATGTAATCAATCTATCATGTAAATATCAGGTTTGGTCCCATAGTAAAAGTTATTCATAATGGTGAGTACAATGACCCCTTCAGAGGTTGTGCGTTATTTAAGTTACACCTTGTATATTAATCTCTATCAGATAATCTGGCTTTCAAGATCAGGCAGTGGTCTTATTTTGTAAAATGCGAATACCCTTTTGATAACTATTTAAATTATGTATTTTTACATGGGTTCCAAATAACTGATGTCTTGTGATTACGAGTGTGGATCTAACATACTTTAATTGTTCATCAAACGAATTAATAATATCGAATCTTCAGAAGAAAAAACATAGGTGGGTCACCTGCACTCTACAAAATTCAACACTACAATGCCATGTGGAATTGTGGACACGCCCTTATGCAATGAATAATGCTCAAAAGTTTTAGGGAATAAATCAGCGGACGAACTTACAATCCGAGTTGCAATTCAAATGCATTAGTAATGATATTATGAAACTCGAAGTAGTTTGAAACCTAAGTTCCTATATTTAGACTCGCAGAAAAAGGTTTTATAGCATTGATTGGTAGGTCAAAAGATCTCTCGTCTTTATTACTTAGAACTTTAGTGATATCATCGTTCATTCATCTAAGGAATTGGGCTTAGCCACTTTGTAAAAAAAACCCGGACAAGTGCGTGTCGGACTACGCACAATGAAGGGTTCCGTAGTTGGGTTGAATTTATCTCAAGAACAAAATATTGTAGTTAAAAACATGTTCTCCCATAAATTCCAACTGGAAATGTAAGTTTGTACGCACAATATGGAGAGATTTACCATGTTATTTTAAGACCATAATAATATATAATTTTCCTGTAATCTATAAGTACAGAACTTTAAAAAATTTAGGCTCAGTAGTTTCGGAGATATAATTATGGTCAATTTTCGTCTATTTTCTTAAATAATTTTAAAACAATTTATTTTAAAATTATAAAATATATATATATATATATATATATATGTATAATATATTTGAGACCCTCACAGTAAGCCCTTTTATTTAATATATCACACACTACAGTTTGCAAAACTTATTTGTTTTAATTTTCTTATTTTCCCCTCAAAATTAGTCTTATTTGCCATGTGGTTTCCGTTTTCGCTGGACCCTTTTGCGTAGTTCAAATTGCTCTAAAATGACGTGAGATATGATGACTGACAATCTGAAATTCCAATACTTATACGATGACATTAGAATCAAAGGTTGTACAGTCGACTATTTAATGGACACAGAGATCATCATTCTCCCACTCTTATCCCAATTTATATGGGGTCGGCGCAACATGTCCCTTTTTTCTTACTTCTCTATTAGTCGTCATCGCGGTAGTCACCTCTTTCTAGCCATAATATCATCTTTTACACAGTACATGGACACAGCGATAACTTAAAACTTATGTTTGGAGCTCTGAATATTGCGTCACTTTCATTCAAGTATAATAGTGAAGATACTATTGAGTTAAATATGACATCAAGAAACAAGGCAATGAAGTATATATAGACAGCTTTGGTTTTGTTGACACTGACGTGAGCGGGCGTACCTACTGTACAAAAGCCACCTTGTATGTGCATTGAAAAGTTCCGGTCTACCTGTGATCCCGTCGTCGCTCAGGGACAAAAAATATACCGACATTTGTGAGAAACTGAGCAACAAAATACTGGGTATTAAGATATAGACAAAAAGTATGTTTACCATGTTATAAATTCATGGTAACTTCATTGTTTAGCTGTAGCCTAAAAACATGTTTAAGATCTGTGCCACATAATCACACCTCTTCGTTACCCTCCTGGAGTCCTGATCATATCCCAATTTATTTACGGTCACCTCCGCACATTTGCGCCGTCAAACTTGACATCACAAGAAACCGTTAAGAACGTAAATTTTAGCCGTTAGACATTTGAATTTAAAACAATAAAAAAGTCTTGCTAATAAATAAAAGTTAAAGTAAGATCCTTTTACACGTAGTTTTTACTTTCCGACACCGTGTTGTGAGTAATAGACCGGAAATACTGGCTACCTGCGCCTGAGCATAACAACTAACCATTTCTTATTGTTATGACTTAAAAAAAAAATGGAAGACGTTTCGTATTTCCGCGGTAGATGACAGTTGGTAGTCGGGTTTGTGTTGTTGATACTTTTTTTTTTTTTTTTGAGGTTTTATTTTGTAACATAAACTTGTTCATTTCTGTATGTTCTTTGCTACTGAATTGAAATAAATGATAATATTGCGTTAAGAGAAAATTCTGAGAAGAGCTGAGGAAATCTGGTGCGTTCGCGGTCAAAACAAGTGAATATCAACAAAATCTTCCAAGTCCGTCTGAGGTCTAAACTACATTAAATATAACTATAACATTAATAAATATGAATATGTCCCACGAAATTATAGGTACATACAAAAAACTTTAGGGTCTACAAAAATTAAATAAAGGCTCTCCCTAGCCATTAGAAAGTTCTACCCAGTAAATCATTATTTCCTAGAAATGGAACTCATCATAAAAAGTGGTAGAAAAATTCCCATAGTTAAAAAATCTGTAAGGTTACAAACTGTTGTTGAGTTGGATATATTAATAACACCTTTGAGAGTTGCTCAGCTGTAACCAATGGAATTATAATGAAGAACCAATCGACTTTTAATAGTTTTAAAGATGATTTCTTTCCCTTTTGCGATTCAAGATAGTGATATGGTTACGTAGTTATTTTTTAGATTTTTTTTTAACTCATCTAGGTTTCTGAATTTAAACATTTTCGAATTGAGAACTTGTCAAACTCTACTTTAGCATTAGGTATTTATCTCCTTAAATCCTTCGAAATTAAAAATTTCGTTGTAAAATTGAAAGATTTTTTTTTAATTTTGCGGGTTAGTTTAAGGAATCACTTGGCTGTAATTACTTAGCCACACGCTTCGATCGATTAGGTTAAGCTACGCTTGCCGTAGTTGGTCAGTGGATGTGTGACCATCTCCGTGCCTCGGATTGGTCCCGGCTGTTATTCTTGGATCTTTGAGTCGTTACGGGTCGTCAGAAGCCCGAAAGTCTAACTACACACATCAAAAAAGTGTAAGCAATACGCATTATTTACAGAAATTGCATGTGCATCCGTGCTCAATTAGATAAATGTTGTGACTAAGTAATAACAGCCGCACGGGTCGATCCATCAGGTTAAGCTACGCTTGCCGGGGTTGGTCCGTAGATGGGTGACCATCTTTACATACCAAGACTCCTCCGTGCCTCATTCGTGGATCTTTGACAGTCGTTACGGGACGTCAGAAGCCCGAAAGTCTGACAACCAGTCTTACAAAGGGGTATCATATTACCAAATAACTGGGTTGTGGAGGTCAGATAGGCAGTCGCTCCATGTAAAATACTGGTTAGACCGGTTAGACTGGAAGCCGACCCCAACATAGTTGGGAAAAGGCTAGGCTGATTGATTGCATGTTTTATTAATTGATACATTTTTTTTTTATAAAGTAGTTTTCTAACAACCAGTCTTACCAAGGGGTGCCATATTACCAAGTAACTGTGTTGTGAAGGTCAGATAGGCAGTCGTTCCATGTAAAATACTATTTTTAGGGTTCCGTACCTCAAAATGAAAATACGGAACCCTTATAGGATCACTCGTATGTCTGTCTGTCTGTCCGTCTGTCACATCCAATTTACTCCAAATCTAATGGACCGATTAAGTTGAAATTTGGTACACGTATGTATTTCTGTAACGCAAACACGGACGTGTAACGTAAATAAATAAATTTTGAATATGGGGGTCAACTTTGAGCGGCAAATAAGAAAATTAAAAAAAAAGTTTTGCAAACTGTATCGTGTGACATATCAAATAAAAGGGCTTACTGTGAGGGTCTCATATATATTTTTATAATTTAAAAATAAACTATTTTAAAGTCATTTAAGAAAATAGACGAAAATTGACCATTTCCCCCCTTATCTCCGAAAGTACTTAGTCTAAAATTTTGAAAAAAATACAGAAAATAGTTGAATACCTATAGATTACAGGAAAACCTATAAGAAGTCGATGGTCTTAAAACAACATGGTAAATCTCTCAATATTGTGCGTACAAACTTACATTTGCCCATAGTTAAACAAAAAGAATCCAACCCACATTAGGTGTAATGTGGGTTGGATCTTTTTCGTTTAACTATGGACATTTGTAGTTGGGATGTATATTATGTATATATGTGGGATAAATTCATCCCAACTACGGGACCCTTCATTGTGCGTGGTCCGACACGCAACATAGTTCAGAAAAGGCTAGGCTGATTGATCGACATTGAAGGAATCACCTTAAGACGCCCCCGGAGCATGCGTAGTTCATACAAAGGAAATACCAAAATAATTTGTAAATCAAACATATTCTTAAGGTAGTGTGTATTTATTCCGATTGGATTACAGAATATCTAGGTTACCAAATATATATTAAATAATAACATTGATTTAAACAGAAGATATGAGAAAAATAAGTTTTCTATATAAATTTAAAATTTCTCATATCTCGTCTTCACATCAGTGTCCTTTCAAAATATATGTTTGGGAACCTAGATATTCTGTAGTCCGATCGGAATAAATACACACTTCCTTAAGAATATGTTTGATTTACAAATTATTTTGGTATTTCGTTTGTATGAACTACGCATGCTTTGTGGGCCTCTAAGTAGATAATGTTAAATTAATAAGTTCTCAACTTAAAATTTTCAATTCAGAACCAAAGTGTTAGTATTTTAGCGAATAACTTTGAGGTTGTTTTTTTAATTAATTTAGAATGTGAGTAATAAAATATATGAGCGAAATATAATGTCTGCAAAATCCAATTATTCCTATGAATTAGAGCGAGGTCGGTAGAAAGAATAAGAGTAGTTTAAGATTTTGTTTATTTTGTTTACTTACTGAAGTCTGAGTGATTAAATTGTAAGTTATAAAAGCTACATAAAACAATACGCTCACAAATTGGAGCACGTAGACACTAAACTGTCTTGAAATTTTGTTTTGAGCAGCTGTTGTTCAAATAAATATTGGTCGTATAATTCCATAGTCTGATGAATACTGATAATGTTGAAAAGATTAGTCTAATGAAATCCCCAACATTTTCTATTTCCTTCTTCTCTAGTATTGAGACGAACTGTGAAAAGATTATCTCACGTGGCTCTATGTTGTTAGGTCTGGTTTCCGCACTTAGTCCTTCAAGTGGACCATTATACGTGCGATTATCTCACGTGGTAATAGCATGTCTAGTGAAGATGTACCTACTAAAATATATTGCTGCTCGTAAAGGCGATGTCATACTGCATAACTTACTTCCCAATTAAAAACTCAACCTAACCGTTTCCAAACACACGAACCAAATTCAATTAATCTAAATGTCAAGCGACCTACATGTTTTTAAGTTATCCATTGCGTGTTATACCCAAATGATTCGATACGTCTCGCGTAACACCTGTCGGGGACTTTCACCTCAAAAATCAAGTTTGGATACAAGACGAAACAAGAAATCTGTTATACAACTCACTTGGGCGTAAATAAGCTGATTATTAATCCCAACATTCTTTTGAAGTTAGTGTTATGTCGTTATGAAGGTAAAACTAAAGTTATTAAAAGCACCATTAGGAGATGATCTCATATAAAGTGTCAAAGTACAAGTTGAATCTACGTGTTTAGAATTAAAAAATTGCTGATACAGTAAAACCTACTCAAGCTTTTTGAATTTTGATTATGGAACATTCTAGAAATGAAAAATATAAGATACTTAACATCAATGAATCGGAATGATGCCTGGGTAAAAATAAAAAAATTCTATTTAGACCGACAGTCAGATAATAAAAAATTATTAGACATGTATTTTTTGTTTTATTATATTAATAAAAAATGACTTAGATATCACGCATTAAAGTTGGGGAGTGGGGGCTCGCTACGTCACTTATACGTATAAAATCTACCAAAACATGACGTCATGCCACATTTTAACTCAATGTATCGCCATAATCTTTTGATTACGTAAAAAAAGAAAAATATGTGTCCAATATTTTTTACTATTCTACATGACGGACAAATAAATAAAAAAAATAGTCATCATCCTTATTGTTGTTTAAGTACAACATCAAGTTATCGACATCTAACGGTTTTAGTAAAAGTTTTGAATGGTGCTTGTCTACTTTATGTTCAATGTAACATGCATAATAATCATAAATATTCATAAAGTAAACATTGTCAAAATAGTCTAATTTAACCAATAAAAGTTGAACTGCGGAAGAAAATATTGACTTCCATAATATTATCATTCAGTCATTCATAGAAAAGGTTGACGTAATACCAGAAAAGTCATTACAAAACCACAAAAGGGCCTCTCACTCACAGATAAATCTACATTAGAATATCTAGATACAAGAACTGTCCAACTAATAATAAGTCCGTCAGTTTGTCTGATCACCCGTCATTGCAACTCACGAACAAGCAAGGCCAATCATAATCGTGATTGGTTACTTCAAAATATTTTGAATGCAAAAAACGTAATGTTACAAGCATAAGGCACTGGTACAGCAATCAAATATAGAAGCAAACACAAATTGGACAAGTTATTTCAAAATAAATAAATGAGAATCGATAAAAACAATAATGACTAATGAAATGTCTTGAGAAAATTTTCTGTAAGTTGTAATTTTAATGACTGTTAGTTTCTTAATAATTTTGGTGAAAATGCAATCCTAAATCAAACCAAGCTTGTTCTAGGGATGATAAATCTTATTATAAACATTTAAAAAGAAAAGCTTATACAAAAACCCAACCTTAATTAATCTTTAGATATGGACAGCATTATGAAGTCACCAAAAAAAGAAACTTCATATTCCTTCATTATTATTTCCTTAAATCATTATAAAATCACTTGAGTCATTCATAATTCATCAGAATTGCCGTCTAAATTTTCACAAGTAATTCGCAAGAAACCCAATAAAGAAGAAAGCTGACAGTACCATATTCGACATTAAATAACCATTGAGTGAACGACCAGATCAGATTCTGTCAGCGAGGTCATTCACTTTGATTCTGTTAACTTGAAACATCTGTGTTGTTGAATTATGAGAATTGGTATTGCTTGCGAATTTGTTGATATATTTTTATGTCTTTACATGTAGAAAAATGGGTATGGAAATGAGTGCTGCAGGGGTTTAACTATACCAATACATTTTGGATGAAACACTAGAATTTGGTGACCACAGACAGGCCGATTCATGGCTCAACCTAAGCAGCCTCCTAGCCTGAGGATTAATAAGACTGTTATATTAACATTTTCAAATGGATACACATCATTGAATTTTGTAATTAGTTACCTATATGCAGTAAAATTATCTTTGAGACATAAATTTAGCAGTGAATAGAGAATTCCCAAGTTTCGCAAATGATGCACACATGCAAATGCAAAATATGTATTCAAACAGGCAACATTGCAGGCAAGCACATATTTTATTAAAATGTAACCAAAATGAATGAATGAATTATGAATCAACATCAAATGTTGCTGAATCAATGTTTTTGCAATCAAACTTTGTGATTTCGGCGAAATTCTTGAGTCACTTTTATTAGTTTGTAAATTGAGATATTGCTTTCTATTGATATCAATCTAAACATGCATTAATTTCCGTTTTGGCTTCGGGAGGAAACGAAAGGGTATCAAATATACATCTTACGGTGCAGTCTGATGATCATGAGTCATATTTTTATAAGGATAGTTATTTAGTTAGCAAGATACAACATACTCGGATTCAAAACCTACTTTATTTCATTCATTGAAATCTAAAAGTAGATTTTTATAAGGAAGACGGTTTATAGAATTATGCATCTTCTAAGTAAACATGGATTTTGTAGTTTTCGTTTACTACTTTCACAGTGTCTGTAGGTCTTTAATATTCATTCTCAAATTAAGGGTTCCCGAAACGATCAATTGCAATTGTCAATTTTTACGTAATTGATACACATTAATGCGCAAATTGATCGTCTACCAAGAGCAATTGAAGCGATTGATAATATTATTACAATAGAAATTGATGGCAATTGATCAGTTGCGATTGATAGTTTCGGTGACCCCTTAGAACTTTATGAACGTAAAAATCGACACTACACTATAAATAGTTTACAGCCATCAATGTAACTGTCGTCAAATTAGCGTCGATTACGAAAATAGCTCTCGATTATCGGTAATCGAATGTACCCAAACACGGACTCACTTAATACTTGCCACGGTAATTATTTCCTTCCTTAACCAAAATGCCAGTTCACTAACCTTGGATACGGTCAACTTTGCTAAAATTGTGACCAATTTTCACCTTAATACCTTGGCAAAAACTCTTCCGTGGCTAATAAGGAAATTATGGTGACAAAAACTGTGTTTAGTACACAAGGCACGAAACAAATGGGACTGTCGCTGACAACCACTTTCACTAAAGAATGAATAATAAAAAATATTTCGTTTACCGATCCGTAACGCAGGCTTGGTGGTCGGACAACTGACCAATAAAAATGTAAATTAGCGGAAGTTTTTTGTAGTAACATTGACAAGAAATTCTTGGTCTGTCAGCTGTTTGTTGCTCTGCTTGTGGTTTGGTAGCTAGGTTGTTAGCAAGGACGGTTAAAAGCGGTATTGTGTCAGCTTCTACATGTATATTTATTTCCCTGATTGTTTCATCAAATACATTTTGGATATCTTGAGTTTCAAGCTATATTGCATCTGTATGCTGACTCGTGTTTAGTTTTTTCTGTCTCTTATTTTCTACTATGAATTCGTCTAGAATTTTAGATTCCATACCTACATAGGTATATAAACGTGATTAACCGCGTTTATATTGGTGTTGTATGCTTTTAACATTTGAGTTTCTCCTCGTTCCGATTTACTTTCTATGTAAAAGTAATGGATATCTCTTTGAATCTAGTGAAAAAATATTAGGATTTAAAATTTTAAATAGATATTTTTTTGTGTAGGTACATTATTTCGTTTGAAATAATTGTATGCATGGCTTGTTTGTCTTTTCTGTACCTCTACGACGAACTTAGCCATTCAACTCCACAAACTGTACACCGCATTTAAATCAATCTAACCTCCTCCTGAATATAATGTCTGCAGATATAAAGTGTAGATCACAGACAATCCGCTAGTCACGATAGATCGTTAAACGGCATTGAACTTTCAAAGTGTCGAAAATATCCGACTACATGTTCATTGCTAATATCTGAACTCTCCTTTTTATTTTAAATTTTTATAGCCAGCTTTTGTTGGTAATTTTGAAAATCTTTATCTTTTATTGTAAATTGTGAAGTGATTATGAGATTCGTTTTCATTATCGTTGAGGTTAAACTTTTGCTTTAGCTGAAATAAATCTATTCAATTAATCGTACTATTTTCGTTTCTATCTGTCAACATTCTCTTATCCGAAAGACGTCAATTGCTCGACATAGACCTTCCCCACAATTGAGTTGCCAACAACGAGCAGATTTCCGCGACCACCACCGTTCACCAGGATGTCGGCCCACCATGGCCTACACACGCTTTTTTCTATCACTACTGATCTATTTTTCATTAGTATCCTTTTCTATTGTAACAATATCTTGATTTACTTTCATTAATTTATCTACATACACATTAAAGGTCTGACCTTGGCTGAATATATAATTTAGTGAGTGGTCATTGTTAGTAATGGTTAAGTAAAGAAATTGATGACTTAGCATTTCTCTTGCATGTTTTGAAGATGTGGTGCCGTATGGTTTTTATGCCAGTAACTGTATTATGACCGGGTTTTGAGTTCAAGATTTGGAAACACGATTCGTTTGGTGCGTTCGTAAGCTTATTATAATCAGATTTCTTCAATGTTTAATAAGTGAGAAGTTAAGTACGTAAATTCCTATAACATGCATAATAATGTAAAGCAATGCAATCAATCTGTCTAGCCTTTTCCCAACTATTTTGGGGTCAGCTTCCAGTGTAACCGGATGCAGCAGAATACCAGTATTTTACATGGAGCGACTGCCTATCTGACCTCCACAATCCAGTTACTGGGTAATGCGATACCCCGTTGGTAAGACTGGTTGCCGGACTTTCGGGCTCCTGACGACCCGTAACGACTGTCAAATATGCACGAATGACAGCCGGGACCAACGGCTTAACGTGCTTTCCAAGGCATGGAGAAGTCTCGGTGTGTATAAAGATGGTCACAGATCCACGGATTAACCCTGGCAAGCGTAGTTTAACCTGATGGATCGATATGTTTGGCTTGTATTACTTATTGTTAGCCAAGAGCTCCTCCAATGCACATTTTTATATATATAAAAAAAAAACTTAAGAAACCTTGTTGCAGTACAAGCAATTTAAGCAATTGATGCGTACTGTTTATATTGCATTTTTTTTACAAATATTTAATTGTTGAACGCATTTGTATTCATGATTTGTTTCGATTCTGCATTGCAAAGTCAAATTAATAAAATTTATTTTCATGATTCAGAGTTTCAAACAGAAAATAACAAATGACGATCGTTCTTCATAAGTTTCATCACAAATACCAGTAGCCTTTCCATTTATTTTCTATCCCAACCCTTTCAATTCAACTTTCAACCACCGGATCCCACACAAACAATAAGGTTAGCGCCATTGTTATAGCCCATAGCTACTGGCCATGAGACGGCTGCCGGTCGTTCAACCTACAGGACTTATAGTCCTGCCACCGAATCGGTACCGGTTTCGACATCAATAAGTAATTACGGCAAGACGGTGGAAAAGAACTGGATTTTGGACGTATGATGCAGGAGTGTTTTTAATGCTTTTTATTTTATGGGTAATCAGGATTGTTATGGTTGAGATTGTCATTATTTTTGGGATAATGACCAGGCAGTACTGATTGCGGAAAAAGCAAAAGCGAAAGAAAAGATTAAGTGTTTTATCTTCGTTTTCTCCAAATACGTCCAATCAAAAAAGACGTGTCCATTTCCTGCCAAAAAAATAATACTATATATATTTCTAAGCTATTAGATAAGTTTCAGTAAAACTGGGTTAAATAATCGCTCAAGCAAATGGCTTCATTTCAAAATAAATGATTACGCGCAACCATAATGCGTAAACGGTGGTTAGTCCATCAGTTTGACTTATATAATAGAATAATTGCAATTTTCTAACACTGAAATGTTATTAATTTCGTGAGATAATCTAGGCTTTCGACGAATTATGATTTAAGTTAAATCTGTGCTTGTTAAGTAAATTAATGTGTTTTTTAATAATAGGTTTTTTGTTTGAGATTGTATGTAACCAATATTTTTTTCACTTCAACCTCATGACTCTCTTTATTAAGAGATTTTTTTTTTTTAATAGTACTCTAGGAAAATCATGACTCAGGACTTAAATTAAATTATACATAATGTGAAATACGTTGAGTGTAGTAATTTCAATTCCATTGTAGAAATTCCGGAATGGTAGGTTAAGTTCATCCCCCCCCCCGGGGGGTTCCCGCATTGTCGAGGCGGGGGGGCTCAGTAACCGTGGCTTGGTCACCCACGGTGAAGCGAAGAGGAACCCGAGGAGGGGCCGCTCGTCAGGGCTTTTTCCAGGAAGTCGACGACGTAGCGGCCAACAGGTAGGTTGCGGTGCCGCTTGGGCGACATCGCAACTGAGGCGAGCCGCGATGTCGTATGGGAGGCATCGCGGCTGAGGGTTGGAGGCCGCGGCGGGAGAGGAGTGCCGGTATTGCGGTGCGCCGCTCTCCCTACCTTCCGCGGCCTTGACGGGGTCGCCACCGTCTGATGGCGGACGCGGTGGGGCCGCAGGGGAGGAGGAGTGTCGGTATTTCGTTGGCCGCTCTCCCTATCCTCTGCGGCCGAAAAGTAGTAGGCGGCCGGGCCACTGACCCGACCGGTCGCAGGGGGATCAAGGGTGACTAGACACGGGGTCGTCTGGCGCCCATGTGCTGGTTTGGTCCATGGGGTGGTCACGGTGCACAATGTGTTCTTGTGCGCCGGTGATGGGGGGTGCTCCCCAGAGGAGGGTCCGGTGACGGACAGCCGCGGCGGGTTCGCGGTGAGTGCTAACGCGTGCCCGTGTTCCCGCCACAAGCGGCAGAGGAGGACACCGTGGAGTTTTAGTGGGTTGGAGTCCCACATAACTGCACTATCTCCCCGTGGTAGTGCAGTATGCATGAGCATTTCTCCACGAAAAAAAAAAACAAAAAAAAAAAAAAAAAACACGATAAAATAAATTTAGATGAAATGGCGAGAAAGGACAAACATTCTTAGAAGCAATAAACCTAGAAATTAAACAAACAATTTATGCGTTTATAGCTCCAATAACAGGTGTGGCATTTTCTCATCCTATCACTGCCCAACATACAACAAACTTTGGAAAACACGACAAAAGCAAGGGTGTGGCCAAAATTGAAAAATTTGAACAATCGCACAACCCAGTCAACTGTAAACGGTCAGTGAAATTCCGTATAACTGCGCCATTGTTATTTTAAACGTTTTCCGCATTTCATAAGGGGTCTGATTAGAATAAAATGCATGCAAATTAAATATTAAACGTAAAAAGGCCATAGATCAGTTATGGTCAAGACATAATAGTATTGCAAACATGAATTGGTTTACCGGATCTAATGCGAGGAATTTTTGCAACTGCCACATTGTTTGATGATATCAATTAAATTAGGCATAGTTAACTGAGAGTAGTGTGAAACTTGGTTATAAAATAGCTAATTCGTATGATTAGGTCACTTAAAATAACAACTTTTGAGTTGTTTTTTACCCGACTATGGCAAAGACAAAAGGAAGGGTAACGATTTAACAGTCTATGTATGTTTGCTTGTACGTGTATTCCACCGTAGTGCCTAAACTGTTGAACTGATTTTAATAAGTGAGTTATCAATAAATAGATTTGTAATAATAGTCCGGATGACATAGGCTATATAAATTTTACCTAAATTTAATATGGTGGACTTTTTACGTAATTTTCTGACCTTAATAAAAATAAATTCAGTTAATTAACATTTTTTAGGGTAACAATTTAGAAGCCATTGGCAAAATACTCCAAGAAGAGCCTTCATTCATATTCAACATTCAGTAACGAATCACTAATACTGAATGTTGTCTGGAATCGTAGACATTATCTCAACCCCAGCTTAATACATTATTGAGCAAGAACCAGCCTAGAAATCTTCGCAAGTCCAACATAATACAGTGAATGTATAGCTCCACAAAGGCAGGTGATGGCGATTATACCTCAAGGCGACGTACGCAATCAAGAACAATTTATTAAAGTTATCGGACGATCTTACTCTGGAGCTCCTGACTCCGTATAAGGCTTCGTTAGGAATCCGAAAATAAAAGCAAAATTTAAAAGATTCGCCTCACCGCTCTTCGAGGCGGTCGTTCCGGGAACCGAGAATGAAACTGGAAGACTGGACATGGCAGGTGATTTTGAAGAAAAAGATCATAAACTACATTGTTGGGAAAATATTAATGAATAATCGAATTGAACTCACGCACCGAGGGTTACATACTTCAGTTATTTTTTAGTTCAGATAAAATATGATGATGCTAAACGAGGAATATTTTTCATCATACATTTTAACAACCGTAAGATGACTTCATATTTCATAATGATACTGTGAATTACAAAGTTATTTTTTGCAGATGCAGAAAAACGCCCTTATTTAAATAAAATCCCGTATTTGCTGATTAAATACAGTACCTAGATGGTACATGATAAGAAGAAGAAGATTCAAATTTCTAACTCGTTCAGTTGTTGCGATAGAGCTCGTATAAAAAAGGGTCTAAAACTGACAACTTTTACGGGCCCCTATTTCTCAATTTTCGAAAAAAAAATATATATATTTGGTCTACTCGATGAATTCTAGTAGTAAAAAATTATTCCCTTTAATTTTTAACTTTATTTTTTTATTATTTGTTGTTATACAAATAGAAATAGAAATACACAATCTGTGAAAATTTCAACTGTCAAATTTCAACTGTCGGTTAGGTTACTGACGGGACGAACGGACAGCGGAGGCTTAGAAATAGGCTTCGGGTACGGAACCCTAAAAACGATACTAAGAAACAGGTAAAGGGATCGAAATATGGTTGATTATTATAATTATAATAACACCATAATAATATCATTAGCAGGATTAGTTTGAGTTTTACTAGCTCGTTTTAAAATCATATTAACCTTTCGAGCTATATTCGAAACAAAAGCTTTAACTAGAGCATCCATTTCATTTGCATGTTTCTCTTCGAAATCGTTTCACACAACATCTACTTTATTCTGTTTTACAACGTCGATGTCAACGCGCAAATATTTTTTCAATCTACTGACAGTTCTGCAAAATAATTACATTCAATTCTGTCTTGCTTGACTGATTTAAATACTAGTTATGATGCAATAAGTCTTCCAAGTTCCTCTTCCGCATCTATAAAAGGTACCCTTTGCATACTAAGTGATTACCGGCCAATGAGCTCTGTTCTATGAGGATGAAAGAAAGGCATAAAAACTTATGTATGATCATTGGATGGAAATATAACTTCCTATTTTGTCGTAGGCTGCTGAGAAAGATTTCTCTCTTTAAAGCTTTTAGACAATAGTCTAATAACCTTCCTGCCTTCTTTATGCAACGTGACGTTCGCTTTAATCCATTTCTTGTCATTGTCTGTTGCAAATCTTTAAATATATTGCTGTTTTTGACATATACCAGTTTATGACTTAAGCTTCAGAATCCTGTCACGGTTATACATTCAACCCATTAGTCAGGGATCCAATTATCACATTCGCATCTTCGGGCGCAGAATATTTATGCTGCAATGGCGTCAGACTCAAAGTTATTGCTTTTAGGAACCAGTTTGTGGTTGCGCTCACGTTTTGCACTAAAAGGATCGCAAGAAGACAATATCAAGGACAAAGGTTTGTTGAAACCGAGTACTTGTTTGAATTTTCTGTATTATTCCGTGAGAAAGTATGTTTTTGTTGGTGCAGTTGAGAAAATAATTATATTTCATAGTCTTCAATTTTAATGTACGTAGAATTCTACAATTTGTTATGTTTTTCATTTTTGTTAACAATCGAAGAAATATATATCAACGTCAAAACACGCCTTGTTTCCAAGAAAAACGAGAGTCGCATATGATACGCGATGATCGAATCCTGACCTTTAGATTCTGGCTGTAATAGTTTATTTGACAACTTTGACCTCTTGCCACCTGACCAACTCCGTGATTTCCAATGCAAATCATGCAAATTTTACGTGGCAATACTCGTCTACTAGTTTATCCTGATTACTGTTATACTGAAGTATCCTCTGTATCTCCGTCAGTATCTGGATATGCATAGACATATTATATACTAGTCGCTGAAACGAAATTGCGAACGTTTTTTTATGTATCTACGCCTGGCCTTCAAAAATCACATTAATTGTCATGTCAAAAAAAAAAAACAATCTCACTTGTCTAGCTGTCTCTTCTTCTGCAGTATTAGTTCTATTTTTAACTGACATAGTAGTATTTAAATAAGTTTCTAAACAAAATATCTACTATAGTTATTAGCAAGTCTGTCACTGCGGCTAAACGTGTTGATGAACTCAGCCTTTGTTTGTGCGCGCACGCAGCGCTGTATCCGCGATCGTTTTATTTATTTTAAAGCTTTGAATATTAATCAGATTCTGATGTGGTTTGCTTTTGTCAATTACAGTAATGCAAACGTAATAACGTAATTTAAACGAGTTTTGATTATAAGGCTCGGTAATTATGTTTTGTAAATTTCATTGACCTTTGGGATTTCCAAGAGATGTTTTGTAACTGGATACCGCTGCATACGGCTGACTAAACGAAATGACTTTTCGACATGAAGTTACTAAGAAATTACTTTCCATGCGTAGGTGGCATTGGTATGTAATGTATCCTACCCGCCTAGCTTAACTTAAAAGTAGCGCAAATAAGTATGATTCGAAATAATAAAAATGTTATAGGACTTAAAATCCTAGATGACTAGAGGATTATTTTAGTCACATTAGAATCTGATGTAAATTGAGAAATTTTTAATCCAGCTTTTAGTTTACAACTGCATTGCAGATGCAGATCTGAAATGATTTTCTCAACACAAAATGGTATATTGCAGTGCAGAAATATCATTTTAAATCTAGATGAGATCTGATCTCACATTAACCTAGATTTTATCACTGCAAAGTAATGACAAGTGCTTTCTTGTAATCTGCTTCTTGTGTTATACAGTATTAGTCAGCAAAAACTTGTCATTTTCCCTCGTGATTTGAAGTTATTTTATTACAGGCTTTGTAGCTGCTTGAATGTTGGTTCTTCGAATTCCAAGTTGCTTAAACGAGGTTGAGTGAGTTACACTTATATGACACGCCATTCTGTAATATTTAGCAGAATTTTCAGTATCTGTATTCAATACAGTGTACTGTGTATTGTACTGAATACTGATACTGACAATTCTTCTAAATATTACAAAATACAATACAGTGTCTCTTGGTCTTAATCTTGGAAATTAGTATTGAGTATTAGTATTACTGTATATATTCCTCGATATCCATTATCAAGGAATGGACGTACTATTTAACATAAGGAGCTCGTGGCTAAGTAATAACAGCCGCACGGGTCGATCCATCAGGTTAAACTACGTTTGCCGGGGTTTTGTCCGTGGATGGATGACCATCTTTACATACCGAGACTCCTCCGTATCTCGTAAAGTACGTTAAACCGTTGGTCGCGGCTGTCAATCGTGGATCTTTGACAGTCGTTACGGGTCGTCAGAAGCCCGAAAGTCTGACAACCAGTCTTACCAAGGAGTATCGTATTACCCATTTACTGGGTAGTGGATGTCAGATAGGCAGTTGCTCCATGTAAAATACTGGTATTCAGCTGCATCCGGTTAGACTGGAAGCCGACCGCAACATAGTTGCATAGCCCATGTGTGAGTACTATATAGCTACCATTTAATCGGGTAATATGTCTTTCATTGGCTTGAATGTGTCTTGGCGGCTGAGAGTATGTCATGCTCGCTCAAATGTCTCGCTAATGGTGACGTTGTGTTGGATCATTCGACTCCCTTCAAAATTGTTGAGATAAATTGTGCTCATCCATGCTACACGTTCGTGAATATGATTGGACATACTAATTTTAAACAAAAATAATGATACCAAGAACAAAATTCATCAGCTTCAGGCAGAACAAGTCAATACAGTCATCCACAAAATTTTAAAAATAACTCCCAATAAGTTACATCGAGAGGGTAACACAGTACAGAGTTACACAGAGAGAGAGACATAGAAAGAGTTATACACACAGTGCATATATGCTATACATCTTCAGTTTCGCCTCACACTTTGAAAGTAACCGGTGTATGTACTAGCAATACCGTTTCGAAGTAAACTTTTTCATAAGATTATTCAAATTGTGGTCGTTATACTACTTTCGACGCGTGAGAGTCGATTCGACAGGACAGTACTTATGTTGACTAGGTTTTGTGCGTGACTCTGTTTATAAGCAAATTATGTGTTTTATTTAAGTATGGATGCGTGTTTTTATGTATTCTTTTGTGGAAATTGTGTGATCGTAAAATCGATTATCTGACACGGAATAATTTCAAGTGTCTATAGTAAGTTTTCTGTGTGCATACTTAAAAAAAAAATGGCTGTATGCACTTCTCTGTGGCTCGTAAAATTTTTAGGTAAGTAAATTATTATGCAAAATCGAAAAAAAAAGTTAATGGGTCCCCGAAACGATCAATTGTAATTGATGATTTTTATGTGATTGATACACTTTGATGCGCAAATTGATTGTCTAACCAAGTGCAATTGAAGCGATCGACATTATTACTACAATAGAAATTGATGGCAATTGATCAATTGCGATTAATCGTTTTGGGGACCCCTTAGAAATTAAAAATGTTTGGTATTAGACTAGTAGTAATCTAAATAATTATTCCAGTTTTCATGTATTTTCGGAATAATAATAAAGAAAATCCAAAGAATAAATAGCTGTTATTCATATATTCATATCATGATTTTGCTTGTAACTTAGTTTATAACACAGTTGTTATCATAAGTAGTTTTCACTATTTCTTTACCGTCATTCCTAACATTAACACAAGCAATAAACCATCTAGTAAAGATGCCAATTTCGCCTCCTACATCACTTGTCATCGTAACTGCTAACATAGTGATGGTAACTGCCATAACTGCGCAAGAGTATGTGCGCCGACGCATCGTATCGACACATTACAAACTAATCGCTTAAGGTGCCTACAGATTTGCTTGATTTTTGACGATCGTTATGACGATTAAAAATTATTATTTCTCTTAGGAATTACAACAGGTATTCACTTACATAAGAAGCTTATAATTATGTACGTATACGCTCATTAAGTAATAGTTTTACTCATTATAAAGGGTCCCCGAAACGATCAATCGCGATTGATCAGTTGCCCTCAGTTTCTATTGTAGTGATATTGACAATCGCGCTTCAATTGCACTTGGTGCAGATGATCAATTTGCGCTTCAATGTATATTTATCACGTAAAAATTGACAATTGAAATTTATCGTTTTGGGGACCCTTTATGAGTAAAATTACTAATGAGCGTTGGTACCTACAGAACATCACCTTGCCGAATGAAAAGCAATTAGTTAATTTAAATTTTGCAATAGAATGTCCCAGTGGCAAAACGAACAAAACTCTACAAAACTATCGTATAAAAATATTTAAAAAAAGAACTCAGTAAGTAGGACTTGTTAATGAGTACAACAGAATTAGTGGACACTTGACAAGAAGCGCCGTGTTCACGTTAAAGATGAGCGTAGTCAATCTTTTTTATAAAAAAATATTTAAGTAATACATTGTGATGATTGCCACTCGATATGCTATGTATTCATGATCAATAACATCTGTCAGCTTCTTATAGATTAATTTACTGTTACCGTCTCCTGTTAAATAAGTATAATCTGCCTCTCGGTGAAAGAGAGTGGGCCGTAATAAACCACGCGGGCCCAGTGCGGCTTGATAGATGTCACATGTCTTCGAATTTTTGGTTCTAGGATAAGCTCTCCTCATTGTCTCCTGTTAAATATTAAGGTTAAAATCGAACATCAGCATAATCAGCCTATAATTTCCCCACTGCTGGGACAAAGGCCTCCTCTCGGTGATAGGGATCGGGGCGTAATCCACCACGCGGGCCCAGGGCATGTTGGTAAATCGAGCATCGCTCAATCGATAAAAACGCACCACATTTACTCGATTTTGTTTGATCACACGTGTCGATCGTCAAAAATCGTTCAAATCTGTAGGCACCTTTACACACTCGAGAACATTTTCTTGAAGAAACTGACACGGAAATGATTCGAGATTAGTAATAAAAGAAACAAGTGTATTAGATTGCTTTATTGGCTCATTGGCTCGATAGTATCAAAGCAAGCTGGTCTCCTTATTTTTGATTTACACAGAGCATATACCTAAGCGGCATTCTACCGACAAAAGTGTTGAACTAAAATCGCACCTGGCTTGTTATCGAGTTTCTTGATGCAAATTATTCTGATTAGAGTTATTCAGTATGTGCATGAGTCATGGAGATAATGTTAATTTCAATAAGCACACATTTTAAATTTTAATAATAATTTCTATCAGGCGTGATCAAGATCAAGCGCAGACCCAATCAGCAAAAAAAAATCATAATATATATATTTTTTTCTGTAAGTAGGTTTGTACAAACACTTTTAAACATATATTTTTTTAAACTAGATGAGGTCGGCGTTTCTTATCTGAGTACTCTGAGAAGAAAGGCCGAAACCAACTCAGAGGTCATAGTCTCTTTTAAAGTCCAGACATCTTGGTCAGTTCATGTGAAGACGTTGTAGGTTGGTATCTGAAATGGTCTTTTGAGGAAAGAACCACACATGATGAGAGGACCTGTCCAATCAGTGCACACATTTGTCAGTAATCGCGCAGCTCAACTGAAAACTTAAGGAGCTCAACGATTCGACGAAAGAAAAAAAGAAAATAAAGAAAGGACATTTGATAAGAACATAAGTTTGGTCTAGTGTTTCTGTCACCAACGTTTTTTTTTTTTCGACTTATCTATGACGCTCAAAGA
This sequence comes from Dicycla oo, assembly GCA_948252095.1. Lineage (NCBI taxonomy): Eukaryota > Metazoa > Arthropoda > Insecta > Lepidoptera > Noctuidae > Dicycla > Dicycla oo. The sequence continues at coordinate 23,916,501 of OX411716.1, forward strand.
GGCTATCGTAATAATAGAAACTCAGTCATCAAAATAGTATCTAGATGTAAAATATTGCAAGACATAAATTATGACGTTTTGTTTACAATTAGCTCGATAGACAGAAACATAATAATGAATATCCTAATGATACGTAATACATCTAACTACACGCTAACATGCAAGTACGCAAAAAATAAACATGTACAATATACAATACAGTGTGAAAAATTGCGAATATAAGAGAAATAAACAGCCTCATGTTTATACATGAACGAAATTAAATTACAGTCGTGTTGAAATATCATCGGTAAATCATCGGAAAAAATAAGATATTGCGTCATTAGTAAGTATCTTAGATCTCTACCAGTCTCTACTTTCTTAGTTCTTTACTAGGAGGAGCTCGTGGCTAATTTATAGCAGCCGCACGGGTCGATCCATCAGGTTAAGCTACGCTTGCCGGGGTTGATCCGTGGATATCTTTGCCACTTACAATAAAAAGAATAAAAGAAGCAATTAAATTCGAAAATGGAACTCTCTGGGAACATGTTACTTTTTTTAGGGTTCCGTACCTCAAAAGGAAAAAACGGAACGCTAATATGATCACTCGTGTGTCTGTCCGTCCGTCTGTCACAGCCAATTTGCTCCGAATCTAATGGACCGATTAAGTTGAAATTTGGTACACGTATATTATTTCTGTGACCCAAACACGGACGTGTAACGTAAATAAATGAATTTTGTTATATAAGGGGGTAAATTTTAGGGGCAAATAAGAAAATTAAAAAAATGTTTTTCAAATTATACCGGTTGACATATCAAATGAAAGGTCTTACTGTGAGGGTCTCAAATATATAATATTTTGTAATAATTTTATAATAAATCATTTTAAAATTATTTAAGAAAATAGACGAAAATTGACCACTACCCCCTTTATCTCCGAAAGTAATGAGCCTAAAATTTTGAAAAAAATACATAAAATAGTTTAATATCAATAAACTACAGGAAAACCTATAAGAAGTCGATAGTCTTAAAACAACATTGTAAATCTCTCAATATTGTGCGTACAAACTTACATTTGTCCATAGTTAAACAAAAATGATTCACAACCCACATTACACCTAATGTGGGTTGGATCTTTTTCGTTTAACTATGGACATTTGTAGTTCAACTACAATGTTAAGTTTGTTCTTGGGATAAATTCATCCCAACTACGGAACCCTTCACTGTGCGTGGTCTCCGACACGCTCTTGGCCGGTTTTTTTAATTTGCGAGACTGTCATTTGTTTTTTTTTTCATTGTGGCGTCCCTAAGGAAGACTGGTTCAACTGCTGTTTACAATGGTTCCAGCGAATGCAAAAATGTATAAATTGTGAATTGTATATACTTTGAAAAACAATAAAGTCTCATAAGTCTAATATCTAATCTTATTTATCAGAATCCAGAAACTTTCAGTATGGCCTAAGAAACATACATGCCTAGCTTCCCCGAAGGGTTCGGCAGTGGTGTAGTACCTCTAGTACACCATCATTTTGCCAGTGTAATATTATAGGTTCGATTCCCATCCAGGACAAACATTTGTGTGCATGAACATGTCTGTTTGTCCTGAGTCTGGGTGTAATTATCTATATAAGTATGTATTTACAAAAAAAAAGTAGTATAATATATGTAGTATATCAGTTATCTGGTTTCCATAGTACAAGCTCCGCTTAGTTTGGGACCAGATGACCGTGTGTGAAAATGTCCCAGGATATTATTATTATTATTATTATTATAGGGGGTGAGCCTATTGCCATCAGCCGGATACATATCTAGGCTCCGGCTTGCTACTGAAAAATTCCAGATAGAAAAACCCAATAACACTTTACCTGACCTGGGAATCGAACCCGGGACCTCATGCTCAGCAGTAGCGCTTGCGACCAACGAGGTAGTCGAAGAGATTTTAGACGTACCTAACCTTAATTTGTAATTATGTGTTTATAATTTATTCCATTTTAAAATAGTTCGTGCATGAAAACTTGTTCGTCGTCTGTCACTTACTCAAACGACTTCATTGTCTAATCGATCGTGAGTGAAATAACTTATGCTAATTAGAACCAATAAACTATGAGTATGCTGTTATTCGATCAAACAACTGTACCTTACTTTGCTTGCGAATATTATATAGAAAAAAAAAAACCGATCAAGTGCGTGTCGAATCACGCACAATGAAGGGTTCCGTAGTTGGGATGAATTTATCCCCAGAACAAACTTAACATTGTAGTTGAAAAATATGTTCTCCCATACATTCCGACTACAAATGTAAGTTTGTACGCACAATATTGAGAGATTTACCATAGACTTCTTGTAGGTTTTCCTGTAGGTAATCATAGATTACCTACAGGAAAACCTACAAGAAGGTATTGAACTATTTTCTGTATTTTTTTTTTCAAAATTTTAGCCTCGGTACTTTCGGAGATAATGTGTGAATGGTGAATTATCGTCTATTTTATTAAATAACTTTAAAATAATTTATTTTAAAATTATAAAAAAATATATATATTTGGGACCCTCTCAGTAAGCCCTTTCATTTGATATGTCAGACGGTACAGTTTGCAAAACTTTTTATTTTATTTTCTTATTTGCCCCCCCAAAATTGACCCCCGTATTCAAAATTAATTTATTTACGTTACACGTCCGTGTTTGGGTCACAGAAAAATGCATACGTTTACGAAATTTCAACTTAATCTGTTCATTAGATTCGGAGCAAATTATGTGTGACAGATCGGACGGTCAGACAGACAGACACACGAGTGATTTTATAAGGGTTCCGTTTTTTCCTTTTGAGGTACTTACGAAACCCTAAAAAAGGAACAGAGAAGTGGTCGAGAAAAAATCATAATTACTAATAAAAAATTTGGTGGATCTTTAAGGAAAAATTAATTCTAGATATCAGAACCCCAGTTTAAAGTATCCTAAACAATTAGGTATCTCATCAGTGAATCTGCTGAGAAATCTAATATTAACTTATAATGATTGTTTGATCGATATAATAATAGCCATTCAAATAAATTTACTTAATCTACACATAATATAACTGATTAGGCTTCAAGAATTCAAAATTAGAGCTCCATTTACACACGATGCAAAAAATGTATATCAGAAAAAAAAAACATGTTACAGCCATCTCAACTTCCAAAAGATTTGAATCTAGAACGTGCACTCATTTTTTCAACAACACAAAAGAGAAAGAATGTCTACTATGTAACAAAAACAATCGAAAACAAAATACTACCAGCGAAAGAACAAAATTAAAACATTTCTCTGATTCAGCGAAGTGAGCAATTAAAGCACGTTATACAACAAATTAACTCCACATTATATAAACATTGATAATACTACAATTGACTACAGTTAGTCTATTTGTATACAGGATGATTCATTGCGATGGGTTAGAATGGAAAAGTCCGATAAACTGGATCTTAGAGACCATGGTGTTGAAATAAGAGTTCAGAAAAAATACTTGATTTAAATGAAAATTCAATTGTTTCATAAGAAGTACCAAAGTTTCAGATTACTTTAAAATCATAAGATTCAGCATAGTTATTTTCTGTTGACGGCTCAGAGTGAGATTTTTTCCTAACAGCTTATACTAACAATTACTGACAGATCTCAACGAATCAACCTGTCATCTGCCTAGCTTTTTCCCAACTATATTGGGGTAGGCTTCCAGTCTAACCAGATGCAGCTGAATACCAGTATTTTACATGGAGCGACTGCCTATCTGATCTCCATAACCCAGTAACTGGGTAACAGGTATCCTGTTACCCAGTACCCTTGGTGAGACTGGTTTTCAAACATTCGGGCTTCTGACTACCTGTAACGACTATCAAAGATCTATGAATGACAGCCGAGACCAATAGCTTAACGTGCTTTCTGAGGGACGGAGGAGTCTCTGACTCTCTGAGTCTCAATGAATCCGCCTGTATACATAGTAAAGAAAGTATTTGTACAGCTTTCAATGGGACAAGCGACAATAGACCTTTGGTCGAAGACATTACGTCACTACGACAAAAGAAATTTTATGTAACTACTTCTTCTTGTTGGACAAATGGACAATATTTATAATAAAGGGAATTGGCGGGCTGTGGCATTTTATTTTTGATCTTAATTTAGAATTGTCTACTGATACACTAATTCCATGAGTTTGGGAGTCGGTTTTTTAAAGTGTGCATCTAAAATTACTAAACTGATTTTAATAAAGAACATAACGTCTCGAATGTATTCCCTGAAGGGTTAGGTTGAGGTGTATCTATAGTACACCCACAATTCGGCAGGTATGTTTAAGTCCCATGTAACAGAGGGCAAGCCTATTCCCATCAACGGCATCAACCGGACACAAATCCAGACTTCGGGCTGCTGCTGAGAAATTCCAGATGGAAAAATAGAGCAAGAACACTACCCGACCGATAAAGAAAAAGAAAAGAGTATAAGTAAGTTATAGAAATAAAGAAAAGAGTTGGCAATTCGAAGACCTTTAAAATCCTAGTATATTTAATAATAACCTGGGACATTATTCACACACGGTCATCTGATCCCAAACTAAGCAGAGCTTGTACTATGGAAACCAGATAACTGATAAACTACATATACTACTTTTTTTTTGTAAATACATACTTATATAGATAATTACACCCAGACTCAGAACAAACAGACATGTTCATACACACAAATGTTTGTCCTGGATGGGAATTGAACCCACGACCTGCGGCATGCGGCATGATAGGTAGTATCTTAACCAACCACACCAATGGGCCTGTCATTTAAGTCATTTACTTCGTAAGTAGCGGTAGTTTGATTGTAAGTCACAAATAAAGTCTTGGATAGACATTGAGTTGTCGTGACACAATTCAATTCGTAAAACAGACAGCCAAATATGTAACATGAAACAATTCAAGAACAGAGAAAAAATATTAAACAATTATTATGTAAATGTATCCAGTTCTTTCAAAATATCACCTGAATGTACAAAATATATCTTTTGAAATTTACATAAAAACATGGACATATAAGATTGTCACTTTGTCAGTCATTCGTCGCTCTTCATTATACTAATGTCTCTAGATGATCATATTTCACACGAGACATGTTAAATGTAACTAAAAGTAAGAATTTACATACATAATTAATACTTAAAATTAAAATTGAAATGTAATTTTAAATGTCATTTATTTTCAAGTCTACATATACCAAGGCCTTTCAAATGCGAAAGATGTCTCAACTCCTGTTTTGTCAACTTGTGTTAAAAGAGGACGGAATATTAAATAATGGGGTTACACTTGTTAGAATGTCAGCAGAATATTAAAGTCGGTTGTGTAAATGCGACCTTTGTTTTGAAAGCGATACGGTATGTTGATCAGATCAAAGTGATAGGTGTGTACAGGGTCGTTTGTGCTCGAAATTGTCACTTTGTATCTACAGGGCTGCTGAATTAATTATTTAGTAATTATTTATTTTGTATAAAAAAATGAAGTACCTAAGTACAGACGCCAGCAGGTCAACCTACCCGAAACTGTCAGATTTTCCCAATCAACCTTGAACCTAACGCTTTAGTAATAAAGTCGAAAATCTATTAAAGAAATCTGACAGATTGTAGTAGCTTGATGTGCTGGTGTCTGTACATCACCTTTGTGTTTTTGGGGAAAATGGATAGATTTTCCTGTACAACTTTACTGTTGATAAGGTCGACTACTTACGTTTTCTCTTCAAAACAGATTGTTTCTCCAAATATTTGTATGACCTACAGACAATTGATCTGGGTTTGGTTAATTTGTAAATTACTTACACACTGTAGGTACTTACAGGAGAAATTCCAATTACGGACGGGGCTACGTTTGTTATTTAAAAAAAAAAGTGTAATTGTAACAAAAAAAAAATACAAAGTATTACAAACTTTAGAATCTTTTCACATGACTGAAGAGATTCTAAAGTATAAAATTATGATCAACGGTTTGATCAATACAAACAATGCATGCGAAACCAATGCTAATTAATCTTTCCTCATTACCACAATCCTGTTAAACGAACTTGGCTTACACACTAACACCTATACACCTGCTTACCCCCATTCCATCTGGGTCAGTAGTAGCATACCATGTGTACTTACTGGAACATATCCAACATGTGGTGATGGCCTTAAGGATAAGGTGGTAGAAAGATAATTGTTAGTAATTTATAATTATGATAACGTGAATCAGTAACTGTAGTTAACACGTAGTACAGGAGGCGGCACGTGAGTGGTAACAAAACCAGTATAAGCTCGATTCTTATTATATTAAAACTCCGTACTTCGCTAGGCCAGCTCGAGGTCAAAATGTTGCCACCGATGAGTGGCCTACTGTACGTATGAATGAAATGCACCGACCCCAGCGTGGCTTGATAAGACAAGATTACTCGAATGAACCTAATGATTTGCATTAGCCCCCTTTTTTTTTTTTTGGGTGGGAAATCATCAAATAACTTCTCCCGTTCTGGGTGGAGCGGGAGGGCGTGTCAGACTTCTACTGACTAAAACCCACCCATGTTCCTTCAGTTGCCTGTGCCAGGGCCACGGTAACTCTTTCGAACAACCCGCAACCCTGGCGGGCATCGGCCTTAGCGGACCCCTTCAGCTAATGCTGACATCTCTTTGAGGCGCGCGTGGAACACAACGCGCCGCCGACCCGGGCCTGGTCCTTACCGGACGGCGAGCTACCCATTGCTCGCCATCCGCGAGCCCGCGCCTACGGTGGCCGGGAATCGGCTATCGATTCCCGACGCCCAGGGCGTCTCCTGCGGCGACTAGGGGCGTGAGGGCGCAAAGATTGCCTCTCCCTCACGCGTTCAGCCTCCTCCTTCGCGAGCATTACTGCTTCGCAGAAGGAGGTGACGGCTTCCCATGCACTCTCATTGCATTAGCCCCTGGAGCCTCATGTTTCATGGGGCTACAGAGATGATTACATACTGATAAGCATTCTAGAGTAGGCAATAGAATTGTGGAGAAACGGGTGATATTTATCTGTGGGTGGGAATCTTTTAACGACGTCACCGCTAGATTGGTTCAATGTTGTTGAACCCTTCACCTTTGAATATATTTGGCCTGTTATAAAATTATTGTTTGCGGAATTTAATTTTAGATAACATCTTTCTAGGATTCGTCTGTCACAGCCAATTTGCTCCGAATCTAATGGACCGATTAGGTTGAAATTTGGTAACACGAATGAATTTCTGTGACCCAAACACGAACACACAATAAAGGGTTCCGTAGTAGGGATGTATTTATCCCAAGAAAAAACTTAACATTGTAGTTGAAAGACAAGTTCTTCCGTACGAGATTTACGTTCCGTGAGAGATTTACCATGTTATTTAAAGACCAAAGACTTCTTATAGATTTTGCTGTAATCTATAGTTACAGAACTATTTTCTATATTTTTTTAAAATTTTTAGGCTCAGTAGTTTCGGAGATAAGGGGGTATGGTCAATTTTCGTCTATTTTCTTAAATAACTTTGAAACAATTTATTTTAAAATTATAAAAATATATATTTGAGACTCTCACAGTAAGCCATTTTATTTCACACGGTGCAGCTTACAAAACTTTTTTAAATAATTTTCTTATGTACCCCAAAATTGACTTTCATATTCTAAATGCATTTTGTTACGTTACAAGAATTTCAAGTAGATTCGGAGCAAATTGGCTGTGACAGACAGACGCAGAGACAGACAGTCACACGAGTTATCCTATAAGGGTTCCGCTTTTTCCTTTTGAGGTACGGATCCCTAAAAATGTCAATACGCTTTTAACCCGTCGCATGTAATTACAGAAACAATTAAAAAGCCATTGTGCCTGAACCTATGGGGTTCATGCGACACGCAAAGACTACGAGATTGTCAATGCAGTTTCAAAACTGCGTATGACAATAACGGTCGACTATGATTTATAGCGAGATTGCGTGAGACAAGATGTTACTATAGCTGTTTGCCTATTATTGAAGCTGAATGTTATTACAACAAGAGGCAAAAAAAAAAACTACATATCTTCAGAACAAAATAGTTCATTAATAACATCGATGCAGAAAGTGTTTGTAAATTAGATTCATATTTTCTACTCCAACTCATGTTTAGTACAACACGCTGTAACTAACGTAAATATTGTTTAAGTAAGTACATTTACGTTAGTTACACGTTAAACAAAAAGGCAGTGGTCCTATAACGGTTCTAGGTCATGTCATTCATGATTTATTTATTTATTTAATTTAATTAAGACGGTTTAAAACCAATTACAAAAAATAAACACTACAAAGTGAAAAATAACTTTAATTTCGGAAGTCGGTGTCTTTGGTTTTGTATTTTCGTTTTTTGCCACCGACTTCCGAAATTAAAGTTATTTTTCACTTTGTAGTGTTTTGTTTTAGAAGTCGGTTTTATTTTTTGCTAAAAAGTATTTATTTTTCACTTTTTAGTTGTGGAACCTACCCCACACAAATTCTAATACATAATTGAGCACAATAATTGTAGATATAGCCATATAAATAAAAGTGATAGGAAGTTATTAAAACATCATCACATCATCCATATAAAATAAGTGTGAAATATACGCATTATTGAAGCTAACTCAAAAACTCCTCAAGCAAAGTTAATAAAATTTATATGGGACCACCTCTGAAGTATACCCTTTCAAACAAAAAAAGAATTTTCTAAATCGGTCCATCCGTCTTTGAGTAATCGCGTAACAAACATACAAAAAAAAAGCATTTTGGGTAAAGTCCGAATAATAACAAAATAATACAGGTCGACTCGGGTAATGCTAGAATGATTAAATTTAGGTGTAGGCTGAAAGGTAAGTTAGGTTAGGTTAGAACTGTGACCACACAACGCACGAGATTATTCGGACTTTACCCAATTGTTGGGTAAACCTAGGTTTACTCAATCTTCCAGCATTACCCGTAACATTATACACATTCCATAAAAAAGAAAATAAAAAAATCATCTAACAACACTTTTATAAGTTCCTCTCACAGTACTTCTGACATGCCAATAAAATCTTCGCCCATTGGTCTGCAAACAGATCGTTTGTTGGATTAGTCCAAGAGGTCATTAAGTGCAGCCAGAGTACGTGGTACTGGGGACTTAGCACGCGCAACGGTTCGACATGGAGGCACAGCAAACAGCCTGTGCTTTCTGCTGCGGCAGTAATTGTCTGGGACAAAGAAGCGAGCCAGCACAGCATGCAGATCAGGCGCGTCAATAGTACCACGGAGCGTCTTACAGGCTATGGTGAGCTGGTCTTTTGCTCGCCTTACATCTAACGAGTTACATCTGAGGCATCCCTGTAGAAATTTCGGATAGAGATAAGGATAATAGCCATGTTTGCTTATAGAGAAACCTAAGGAACGCTTTTTGTACCTTTTCCAATAAAAACGCGTAGGTACTTTCGTATGGAACGTTACAAGGGTGCAGGTTGAAGTCGACAGTCGGGCAAAATGACGGAAGTATTACAGTATTCAAAACAGTAATGTGATTATAAAGAATATGGTACTTAAATAGTATTTGTAGCCAATAGCCATCATTACTATTAATCGATGGCAATCTAAGTTTGTACCATTTATTGTCAGGTTTATAGTTTAATTCCTAGAGAATGAGAAAACGTTACCTATCATCAACTTTTACTACCTCAGTTGTGCAGTAATAAATAGCGACTTCACTGTACATTAAAAATAAAAATAAATTTCTATAAAGTCTTTCTTTCATCCATAGATCACTGCAGAAATCTCCGAACATACTTTAGACGTCCGTGTAAAGTCTTAACTAATGCAGTAATTTGTTTTTGTTGAAAACACACGTGTGCTTTATTTAATCTGTGCTAGTTGTAAATTCATCATCTTAAATATCCTTTCATTATAAACTAGGTGTTGTCCCCGACTTTATCTGCGATCCAGGATGAAAGTAGCCTATGGTACCGATTCTCTTGTTCAATAATTAAACTAAAATTAGAGAATCGCTATCTTTCACTAACAGGCAGCGCGAGAAAAGGACGGCTATAGCAATGAACTAAGTTAGAGATGTCAAAGTAGTTTACGCCTTGGGCTTTACCCAGCTTTTCCGTGTTTTTAGTCGACATGCTTTTACGTGTCGTCTGAATTTGTATGGAAATATTAGTTACCAACTAAATTTGACAGCTCTAATTTACGTCCGTCTCTTTCTTGTTTCATTAGAAAGAAAAAGTTAGCGATAGCCTAAAGTAAGTTTAATTTGTGTACTACAGAATCGGCACCTCGGTCCAGTGATTGGCGTGAAAGGACAAACAGACAGTTACTTTTGCATTTTTAATTTTATTAGTTTTATTTATAATACTGTTAATTAACCTGGGTAAACACCTTGATCCAAGGATCTCCGTTATTCCACAGTCGGTTAATGTACGCAATTAGTGATGCGCAACACCACAAAGCTTTTTATTTGCCAGTGATGTGAACCTCATGCTGCGTCTCATGAGGTCATTCCAATTGGTAGGTATTTAAATATCACGTTTTACCGCGACTGGTGATCTCAGCAGGAATATATTTAATCAGACATTTATATGTATAAACATAAGTCCGCTAACTAAATATTCATTGTTGGAAATGAAAATAAATAGAAATACCTACAGAAAAATGTGGGTACTTTTGGTTAAAGCTACACTAATTCTGTAGGTGAAGCCAAAGGACCTTAAGTCACATTTTATAAATTATTCAGTAGAGCTCATTAAAGATGTCTATAGGTACCCGAAATTAGATATTAAAATCGACCGTGTATAAAAAGTAAATAGTGTATCGTTGTAGAAAAAAAAATCTGAATATGAAGGTTTATTAAGCGTGATATTTTTTTTGACAAATATTGTTCCTTAAGGCTGTAATAATAAAAATGGACTTAAGGTCCTTTAGCTTTCACCTACAGAATTATTGTAAAGTACACGAGAAAATTGCAACCGTGACAGTGAATTGTCGTAACAATTTCAAAACGAAGGTATCTGGAAATCATAGGTACTCGTAGACACAAACAAGCAACAACCGTGTGAATGCAGATAAGAGTCATCAACGCAAAAAATAGACGAATGATACAATTAACAGCAAATGATATCTTAAATATCTTACCAGAAAACGTGAGAAAACATCCGACCTTCTGGCATAGAACAATCAGCCGTTATTAATATACACTGTCTTCGAATGTCACAAACACAGCTCACAATAACGGAACACAACGTACATGCAAAAAGTGGACGCGAAAAGAAATCAAACGATCGAACGCGATTGGCCGGTCGGTTAGAACGTTCGAATCCGAAATTCAAATTGGCCAATGAAGAGAGATCGCGCATGCGTGCAGCAACAACGAACGTTTGTCGCGGACTGAGGCAGTTTCTCAAATGAGTGGTGGTTGACGAGCCTTCTCCATTCACACTGTCAAGTTAATTTTTTCTGTTGTACACAATTTTCAACTCTATCTTTCTTCCACTGGGTAAAATTTTCCCTGTGTGATTTTGGCGCTTAAGTTCATTTACACCAAAAAGAAACACATTACCACCTCGGTCGCCTTCACATGCGCAGGAGTACACTTTTTTGCAGTCTCGTTTTAATTTTCTTCGTACACTTTAAATTTTTATATAATGTAGAAAAAATTGAAATTGAAATTCTGGCTTACACAATGAATATTTCAAAAATGTTATACAAAAAATGGGTAAAAAATAAAACGTTAGTTTATAAAAATATTATATAAAATACAACTTAGCATATTTAAAATTATGAGTAAAGAATGTTTTAGTATCGAATTCTTCTGTTTATTGAATAAAAACATGTTTAATATTTTATTCTAGTCGTTCGCGTTGATGTCTTTATAATAAACAACTAGCCAGCTAAAACGTCAAGGTAATCGACTTAAGTCACTTTATTTTGCTTTAAACCTTAAGAACCCCGTCTTTGGGTCGCATTTTCAACTGAGGGCTCACTAAATTACAAACAATGGTTACATTTTCTTAATAAGAAATTTTAATAAAATTAAAAGTAATGAATGTGTGAAAGAAGTGCATTTCATAATATTATTTAACTTTTTATATGGGGTAGTAAAACATGCCACGGTTGTGGCTATTATAATATTAATGTTTTTTATTCAAACAATGTGTGCAATAAAATTGTGTAAAAACTATAATTAAAAATATTTTTAACTTTAGTTTTTACACAGCTTAATTAACATTGTACTTTTGCAATGTATGAAAATATACGTAATAATCACAACAATCGTCGTTATGTCAACAATGACTTTTTCTATTTATTATTATAAGATTGTTTTTGTAATGAAGCAGAAAATGAAGAGACGAGCTCTTCATTTTCTGCTTCTACATAAAATGCGGCTACATAAAAGTCGCACGGGTCGATTCATCAGGTTAAGCTACGCTGGCCGGGGCTAGTCCATGGATGGGTGACCATATTTACATACTGAGACTTCTCCGTGAATCGAAAAGCACGTTAAGCCGTTGGTCCCGGCTGTCTTTCGTGGATCTCTGATACTCGTTACGGGTCGTCAGAAGCCCGAAAGTCTGACAACCTGTCTTACCAAGGGGTATCGTATTACTCAGTAACTGGTTTGTGGAGGTCAGATAGGCAGTCGCTACATGTAAAATACTGGTATTCAGCTGCAAGCCGGCGGTTAGACTGGAAGCCTTTGTCATTGTTTGGCACGCTGCTCTGCTCAGCAAGCTATAATAATAATAATTTTATTCTTCAAAAAGTACAAAAACGTTACAAGAAACAATATTTTTCATCTTTTTTAGTGAGGTGAATGTACAGAGTCATTTTAATTTAAGACAAACGACTCCCAAACTGAGACATGCTTGTATCTTGGGTAGTCGGTGGTCAGCCGTTTTAGATGTTGTATATCACCGCCTTATTTTGTGCTATTATTTTACACATAACAATTTTACATAATTAATTAGCGTCTTTACAAAATAATGTGTATGTTTTGTGTTAAACTATTATTAAAAATTCTAAGACTAAGTTTTATTTTACTATTTCAATAAGTTTCTCAGATTCATCATAAGTTAACAATTTTAACCAATTAGTTAATTTATCTTTCAAATTGTGCTTATTTAGTTTGTATAGTGAGATCCTTTTGTTAATTTCATTGTACAGCCTGGAACTCAATGAGTTGTATTGTCGCTGTGCGAAAGCCGTTTTACATTGCACAGAAGAGCATACGAGTGCACCACTTCGTTTACCTAAACCTTCCTTATTTAGGGGAAGTAGTGAATGTCACCGGAGTATCGTGCGGAGAATAAACAGCTGTCGCACCGTCAACACCTTGCACTCCTTGTATAGTCCTGTAGTAGAATAATAGCGTGGCTTACCATGTATGACCTTGAGAATAGACCTCTGTGCCCTCTCCAATTTCAAAAACAAAGTTTTGTAAGTTCCACCCCACGCAGGAACACAATAACTCAATATTGATGGACCTAATGCAAGATAGACTGTATTCAATATCGTACGATCGGCAGAGTGACGAAGATTCTTAAATACGTACAGCAGTTTTCTGACACGTCCGGTGAGGGTCTCCACTTGTGGACGCTAGTCTAGTCGTTCATCAACTATAACACCAAGATACTTTGTACAGGCAACATTCGATAATGGTGAGCATCAGCAAGTTACTGTTGATCTGGCATAATTGTGGGCAGTAAGTGTTATGGTTTCTACTGGTGGCGTTGAGGTGTTGGGGAGATAAAAACGAATATATTTTGATTTATCCACATTCAACGTAAGTAGATTAGAAGGTAGCCACAGCATGACTTTCCTCAGGTTACTCTCGGCCTGTGCCTTAGCCTCCATCCAGTTTTTCCCATACACTAAGAGTGCTGTGTCATCCACATAAGTAAAAATATCACAGTTCTCTAGTTTCATCTTGCACAAGTCTATACAATACTCCCTTGCGGGACTCCATATTTGATTTGTTCATCCTCACTCACCACAGTATCAATTTTGACTGCCTGAGTACGATTTGTAGATAATCTTTAAAAATATTTAATGCCAAACCACGAACTCCAATGTGCTCCAGTTTTGATATAAGGATTGGGTCAGAAACCGTATCAACAGCTTTCGAAATATCCAAAAATATACCTTAGCACTTATAGCTCTTCTCCAGTTTATTGGCTACCATGGCACTGAAATTGGTTGCAGCATCTTCAGTCGACACACCGGACCTAAAACCATACTGGTTTTCTGAGATTATATTAAATTTGATGAGATAATAAGTCAAGCAGTTATTAAGTATTTTTCTAGTATCTTCGATAATGCACTAAGTACAAAAATAGGCCTATAGTTCGTAAGTCGATCTCTGTCCCCATCCTTATACACAGGAGTCACTATAGCTTTTTTCAGGCTGTTTGGAAATACGCCAGTAGCAATGGAGACGTTGCAGATGTGCGTAATAGGTGGTACCAACACTTCCTGTGAGAGCTTAATTACCAAGGCTGGAATATTATCCCAGCCAGTTGCACAGTTATTACGAAGTGAATGCTTGCTGCCAATGATCGCTACCACTTGTTCATGGCTCACCGGCAGTATCCCGAGAGAGTTGTGCTGTGATATATTTTCTTTGGCGTGACGAGGTACTGGGGTATTATCCGGTGGAACCAGCTTTGCAGCCAGGTCCTTCCCAATGTTGACAAAGTATTTGTTGACACAGTTTGTTGACAATTTAGCATCAGCTGATAATTTTAATAGTTCCCTTGCTTCCTGCTTATGACATCCCAGCTAACTTTTGTAGCTGGATATCAGATTTCCTTAGTGAACGGTCGATCAGAGTAGTCGTTGATGGCTGCTCCTCTGACCTTATGGCTATTGATGCCGGAGTTCCTCAGGGGTCTGTTCTCTCTGTAACTCTTTTCCTGCTGCACATAAATGACCTGCTTTAGCCTGGTATTGTTGATTGTAGATGAAAGTACAGTTTCAGAGAGATACTTGCCCAGCGCAAAAACCAGTGGGGTCGAAGTTCGTTCCTTGAGAGAGGCCACGGTAGAGCGGACAGATTTGACTATAAGCCTTGTTGCCCAGTGGGGTGATGATAATATGGTCTCTTTTAACGCCACCAAAACACAGGCGTATTTTTTACCGCTAAAAGAAGTTGTTTCGCCCAAACTCCTACTTTCAGGGTACACCTGTTCCTGTAACTGATCGGCTTGAGCTCCTAGGCATGGAGTTGACGTCTGATCTCAACTTCAGTGCCAACATCGAGTGCAAAGCCCAAACAGTGGCCAAGAAGCTGGGCATCCCAAATAGGGTGAAGCGATACTTTACGCCTGGACAGCTTTTAACCCTTTACAAAGCGCAAGTCCGATGCTGCATGGAGTATTGCAGTCACCTTTGGGATGGATCAGCTAAGTACCAACTAGCCGCACTTGACTCGGTGGAACGCAGAGCTAAGAGGCTCATTAGCAACGTAGAACTGGTGGATGCCAAGCTCCATAGCTTGGGTCATCGCCGCAAGGTTGCCTGCTTGTCGGTCTTCTACAGATTGTACTTTGGAGAGTGTGCCCGAGAACTCCACGACCTCATTCCACCGGCTCTCTTCTACCGTCGGACATCTAGGCGAACTGCCAGTTACCATCCCTACCTGGTTGCTATTCCACTAATTCGCACTAAGCGCTTCCAAATGTATTTTATAATGCGCACAGCAAAAGAGTGGAACTCACTACCTGCGGCTGTGTTTCCGAGCGTTTATAACCCTAATCTCTTCAAAGTGAGAGTGAACAGGCTTCTTATGGGTAAGCTCACTCCATCGTCGACTTTGTCTCTGTCACCTCAGACCTAGACTAGAGTCAAGAGTAAACCCATCTCAAATAAAAAAAAAGCCGACCCCAAGGCTAGGCAAGTTGATTGAGATTGTTTTTCTAACACTAAGCTGATCTGCGTCCTAACTCCTAAGTCAATCATCTGCCTAGCCTTTTCCCAACTATGCTGGGTTCGGCTTCTAATCTGAACAGATGCAGCTAAATACCGGTATTTTACATGGAGCGATAGCCTATCTGACTTCCAAACCCAGTTACTGGGTAATACGATAAGACCCCTTGGTAAGACTGGTTATCAGACGTTCAGGCTTCTGACTACCCGTAACGACTGTCAAAGATCTACAAATGACAGTCGGCACTAACGGCTTAACGTGCTTTCCGAGGCACAGAAGGATGGTGGCATGTTAAGATGGTCACCCATCCACGGACTGACCGTGACAAGCGTAGCTTAACCTGATCGAACGACCGGCCGACTGGTTATTACTTAGCCACGAGCCTCACGAACTCCTCGAAGTGTGCGCGTAATTACAGTTTTTTTTAGTCAATTAATCCATGTTATTGATTACATGGTAGATATGCCGATTATCCCTATTCAGTTACGTCCTCCTTGATATTTTTATTTCTCTCTGGCATATAAAATATGTTCATTTGACAAGATGTTATTAATTTAATAAAGATAACTAACAAAAATATTCGCTTTTATTTTATTTTGTTCGTTTTACTTACCTGCAATATGTGCATATTTTTCTAATTATATTTATATCCACATCATTTTGAAAGCATAGAAACATTCAGTTTTAACAACATTAACTAAAAGAGATATCAATTTAGCAAATATTCTAAAAAAAACAGTAATTAAAAACTAGATACCTCCCATAAAAAGGGCTCTCTGAACGAATATGGTGCATAGCCATTTTCAGCCACAAGCCTGCTGGTTTTGTCAAAGTCAACTACAGATATGGAAAAAATATTTGTGTTACAGGGCTATTTATCTAAGCAATAAAGAAATATAGTCTACTAGCTTTTGACCGCAGTTTTTCTCGCGTGGAGGTCGCAAATTATTCTACGGAAACGTACCACCGGGATCAAAACAGGTCATCATATCCTAATCCAGGTCATGGTCTTCCTGAATGCCAAAAAGCGTGAAAGGTAACATACAGAAATACAGACAGAGTTACTTAAATATTTATAATATTAAGTATGGACTTAGCCCTAACATAGCCATGAACTGTAAAAGGAACTGGTATGTATTGAGCCATGGAGCGCTCCGTGCTTGGCATCAGGCTAATAGACTGAGTTTCAAACGTGGAGATCCGAAGATGTATGAAGGTCTTCGATATCGGAAAGCGTATTATGGAACTCAAACGTAATTGGGCAGGATACCTAGCAAGACGCAGTGATGGCAGATGGAGTAAGGCTGTGACAGAGTGGCGTCAAAGGACTGGAAGACGAGATGTCAGTCGTCCGGCGGCGAGATGGGCGGACGACATTGTTGCCATCGCGGGCAAAACCTGGATGAGGCTGGCACAGGAGCGTGGGGTTTGGTACAAGAAAAGAGACGGCTATCCAGCAGTGAGTGAAGTCAGACTGTGGTTGATGATGATGTATTTAGGTTCAAAAATACGTAATGACTGTTCACTTTGACCAAGTTAAGTCCTTTTGGGTGTGTTTACATTACCTAGTTACAATACATAACTATATGATGCAAAATGTTCATGATGATCTTGAGTTATCGCCGATTCCTATAATTTACGGACTATTATCGGTTAAAATTAAGACTTGTATATTTACCAATAATAACGCATAGCTTTGCATAGTAGACCCCTCCCATATGGAAGTAGCTATCACAGGTAAAATTAACTTACGAATCTATTTATATGCCCAGTTTGGCATTAAAAAAACTACCATTGGTAAGCAAAACTTGCCCGTTTTTGTTTATAGGAACCGAGCATTATTGAATAAGGATTAAGAACTCGTAAAAACGGAGTATAATTATAATGATAGATAGGTACTGCATACAAGATAATAGATTGGCTTGTTCAATCAATCAATCAACTCATTCTATCGCAGTCCATTGCCAGATATAGGCCTCTCCCAGGCTGTGCCACAACACCCTGTCATCTTCCCTCTGCATCCAGTCTGTCCCAGCTACCTTTTTGAGGTCGTCGGTCCATCTAGCTGAGAGGCGTCCCACATTATTCTCCACTACAGAACTCGTCTGCTCCACCTGCCATCGGTCTTTCGGCAAGCATGGCCAAGCCCACTGCCACTTCATCTTTACAAGCAGTCGGTAACTACGATTCTTTTCCGGATAATTGTATCCTGTTTTTAGGGTTCCGTAGTCAACTAGGAACCCTTATAGTTTCGCCATGTCTGTCTGTCCGTCCGTCTGTCCGTCCTCGCTTAATCTCTGTGACCGTTAGCACTAGAAAGCTGAAATTTGATACCAATATGTATATCAATCACGCCGACAAAGTGGTAAAATAAAAATTGGAAAAAAATGTTTTATTAGGTATTGTAATGTGGGAAGTGATTTTTTTTTTAATTTCAACCCTAACGTGTGATATATTGTTGGAAAGGTTAAAAAAATTATTTTCGTAAACCCCTATTCATTTTTAAATAAAAATGAATAGGGGTTTACGAAAATATTTTTTTGATAATGTCAATAATTTCGGAAATAATCGCTCCAAAAGTAAAAAACAATGTGTCCCCCCCCTCTAACTTTTGAACCATAAGTTTAGAAAATATGAAAAAAATCTGAAAAGTAGAGATTTATAAGGACTTTCTAGGAAAATCATTTTGAACTTGATGGAAACAACAGTTTTTGTACAAAAAAGACAAAAAGTTGTACAAAATAATTTCTGGACTAAGTTTGTAGTATAATCGTATATGCAAGCATTTTTTGTTAACTTCGTTTACATATTTTATTATATTTTTACGGACGGGAAACTACGGAACCCTGAGCGTGGCCCGACACGCTCTTGGCCGGTTTTTTTTTTATTGATGTGAAACATCTAATGCAGGTCAGACAGGCTATGAGTGTGGCGACGCATCGCCAAGCGAACAGCGTCGCCACGCGCTCATAGCTCTGCGACTCTCTCGTAGTTAGGTTAGGTTGGCCACATGCCCTTATCCCAATTTATTTGGGGTCGGCGCAACATGTCCCTTTTTTCCATAATTCTCTATTAGTCGTCTTCTCAGTCTCCAAAAACTCGAAAATGGCTCGGCCGATTTAATTTTTTTTTTTTTGTAATGTGGGTATTCATACATATTATTTTGGGTGGTTTAGGAAAAAGAAAATTAGGAAAAACCCAAAGGAGCAGCTGAAAAATCAGATTGTTTGACCACGACAACGTCTGCAGGGCCAGCTAGTTCATTTATTATGATTAACGCACAGCTTGTGTGACTGTATGTTTAATACCTATACTTAGACATAATAATATACATTTTGTTGTTAAAGCTGTGACTCGTTTTATATACAATACTTCAAGGTGTGGAACAATGCGCAGTATTAATCGAGTGTTAGGTGTTGTAATGTTAAATAGTCGTAATAAAAACAGAACGGCACGTGCGTCATTGAGATAAAGCATCAAGCGGATAAACGTGTAGGTAAATCTCAAAAATGTCTACAAAATCTGGTCATTCAAAAATTACGTCACACGAATTTTATGATTTTTCGAGCCCGTCTTTGTCAGGTATACACTAATATGACCAACATATGACGTCACGAATCTTATCCCTTTAAGACCGGGAAAAAAAGTCTTGCGTAGCTTGTTTTCGATCTTATATTCTAAGTACCCATGTCCAAAGTCATCCTAGAAAAATAATAAAAAAAATCCCGCCCCCTCCCCCCCTGAGAAAACGCCATGTCACGATAGTGCGATATCGGCGCGAAAATATTTTTGTAAAGTTGAACGCACGATCGTATAAGAGCGTCGTTAAAGGGTTATGACTCTTCCCCCTTGCCACACGATGTACAACTTTGATGACCCCCTCCCGCCCCCTTAACGTGTGATGTAATTAATGTGTGGCCCCTAACGATAGACAAACAAATAACACCAAAAAAGTAAAACAGAATTTCAATAATTCAAAATACGTGAACTCACGAAAACGACCAAACATGAAACAGGTACTTACCAGTCGACGACCAGTTATTGGCCGAGCTTCTGAAATGTGCGCGCGAGCACAGTTAAACAAATCGACGCATTTTGAGGTCTGCCGGAGTAAAGCTTACGTATGTGAGAATGTTGGAGAAATATATTCTTAAAACAGACTAGAAAATATTGTGGATATATTAATTGATCTACTTTTGCTTTCTTTTTTGCGTATGCATAAATTTTTGGATTTGAGATTTCACATACTTTCCAAAAAAGTTGAAATCTAGTATCTATGCTGATTTTTTGAAGATAATTATGTAAGTCAATCTGTTTTGGGTTTATGGACCAGTCTAGATGTTTTTAGTTAAAGTTCTTAGTTTTAAGGTAGTAGAAGACCTTCTGTTGACTGCCATATTTAATAACTACCTTACAAACACAAACATCTTGATGAAGATGAAGATGAGAACTTTTAGAACAGGAACCGCGAAAACTAAGATAAATTACTTACCATCACAAAGCGACCTTAAAAAGGATCTCTAAAAGTAAGAAGATTACACAAACTTGTTTCGTTGGTCGTCAAGTTCGAACCAGCGGACGGCGGAGGTCGCCGGGCAACATTCCACACCAGTGATTATTTTTAGGCATTTGCTAATATCAAGCGAACAAATTATGTAGCTGTAGTTGCAAAAAAAAACATGGCAGGTTGATGTATTAGCAGAATTAGATAATGCGCAGAAGCAAGATGTAATGGATATTTTAAACGAGGACTATAGTTTTATGAAAAATATAGGTAATTGTTGTTAAAAGTCTGTGAGGTCCCACTGCAAGGCAAGGCCTTCCTACTCTCTTTGCAATTCTCTCTGTCTAGAGCTACTAAGGACAAGTTCTTTTTGAAGGAGTCCAGCTCATGCCGCCATACCCATCTGGGCATAAAAATATAGGTAAAAGCATTTATATTTGAAAGCATTTTCAATGTAATATGCTTTAAAATATAAATGCATTCCAAATATTACTTGGGCATTCTGCTTCCATTTTGTTGTAGGGGAAAAATTGTGAACACACAACACATTCATCGCATTATTTTTCGATAGATTATAATATAATCTATCCATTAATCCATGGCAAACCGATAAAGTGAGAACTGGGCCTCAAGTCTGCTATTACAATAGTGTCATAATGGTCTGTCATTGATTTTATAATTGTTGATTTTGACAAGTTTTGTAATCTACTAATATAATGGCGTCATTATGACTTTCCAATGGTCAACCACTCCATTGAAAGAAATGGCTTAAAATGGTAATCTCTTACATAATGTTAAAACAGTGTTACTAACCATATATGAGTTGGCTCGAAAGTTTATTCTAATCTATTCTATAATGACAAATGAAAGACTAACGTATGCGGTAATCTGCAAAAATTTTGACAGTTCCTTTGATCAGTACCACGATTCTAATACGAGACCTACCAATGATCGACCATTATGAATTTAGCAGATTACGAACTTTTAGCAAAATGACAATGGGATCGTATTGGAATGACGAATTAATAAAAAATAGCTGACTTGGGGCCCTGGTATCAAACTTGCATGCGACGAACGCACCTTGCGCTAATACTACATAGCCAAGTAACTGCGACCAACTTAGAAGAAGCGCACGTAGGCCGCTGCCGCGGCACCGTTCGCTTCGCTCACTCGGCTCGCGTAAGGTTGGTCACAGTTCTAACATAACCCATTTGGTCGGGGTGCCCTGGCTTAGTTACTGCGACTAATTCGACTACCACCAAGATCTACCAATCAGGGACGGTTCACAATTTTACGAGTGCTAAAATCTGCCAGA
This sequence comes from Dicycla oo, assembly GCA_948252095.1. NCBI lineage: Eukaryota > Metazoa > Arthropoda > Insecta > Lepidoptera > Noctuidae > Dicycla > Dicycla oo. The sequence goes on from OX411716.1 coordinate 23,938,230, forward strand.
TTGGTAACGCCGGATTGTCGGTAAGTGCATGTTCGTTCACAGCAGTTCGTTCAGCATTTGACATGGATAGATTATAAACTATCGAAAATTAATACGTTATATTGTAAGCAGTATGGTACTGTTCACCGTTTATCGACAGTTTACAATCTCGCGAGATAGATTATAAACTAACAATAGTCACCATCACACGCTGACATATACATAAAGGATATGTGATTAGGCATATGTACACTCAGCAACATTAATTGTTTACCAAATTAACACACAACGTCAATTAGTCAGTGAGTATAGTCGTCGATCCCTAGTCCCACACAGTCGTCGTACGGACCCGCTAGCGAATATTTCTAAATTTCCGCTGATACAGTTGCGTTTTGTAAACATTTATTATTATCTTAAAATAAAACACGCACAGTTGTAAGATAAATTATTAACCAATAGGTATTATCGTCGCTAAGCCGTGAAAATATCACTTGTAGTTTAGAAGCAGTAGCGAATTTAAAGTTGAAAACAACCTCATTTAATTTTTTTTGCATGGTATTTGATGTTGCTTAAAATTTTCAAATATTAATATTTTTTTCTGGAATTTTCTATAGGCTCATTTAAAAGTATTAGGCTGTCAAAAACGACTATTTCACGACTATACTTGCCTTAAGTTGGTAGTCAAATTGATAAACTATTACTTTCCCTGAATTTACTATGTGCCGTCATGTCGTCGTAGGGAACCCTACTGATGAGGTCATCAGGTGATGAAGGTTGCGGGAATCCGCTGAATGAGGAAGGCACAGGACCGGTCATTGTGTCGACGACGCTTGGGGGTCAATGCTGGCCGCATTGGACGTCTTTCGGCTGAATGGCGATGACGAAAATTTTGACACATCTTGGTGGAATAGAGAATGAGGATAAGCATCATCACAAAAGGTTTGACCTCATGACCTCTAGTCTAAAGCCCCATACGGTGGGACATCGCCAATAATCAACAGTTATATTGTACCACATAATATTAATAATGCCTCAAGCTCACATCGGTCGTTGAACCCAAAATATAATAGTTGCGTGCTGAAAAATACGTAACACGATCAGACATCAGACCGTTACCCTAACTGTGTGCCGCTTATCTTGTGGAATACCATGCCAATGTCGGTTCTATTAAAAAAAGGTTTGGTACATTCAGTGATATTATTATAATAGCTTCTGCCCGCGACTTTTTCCGCGTGAAATTCCTTGTTCCCTGTCCCACCCCGTCGCATCGCATCGCCCGCCCTCGCTGTTCCTTCGTTTCCACTTAGCGTTCTTTCTGACTTTTTTTCTTTTTGTTCGGCTCCAAATGGTCCTAGCGTGTTGTTTAATAGCCCATACCTTCTTCTTGAGGAAGGTATTTGCATTTGGCAAATAGAATTTTTCAAATCCGACTGGTACTTCCAGAGTGCGTTCAAACAAACAAAATAACAAACCCTTCACCTTTATTATTGGTATAGATATACAGGGTTATTAGTAAAACACCAGCAACCTCTTAAGGGGTCATTGTACTCATCATTATGATAAACTTTGATTATGGGACCAAACCTGAAATCGCAAAAAAAAAAAATCAGCTGTCCAGTACATTTTGACGAATTATGCGAACATAAATGTACTAGACCGCTGATTTTTTTTTTGCGATTTCAGATTTGGTCCCATAGTAAAAGTTATTCATAATGATGAGTACAATGACCCCTTAAGAGGTTGCTGGTGTTTTACCAATAATCCTGTATATGTAGGTTATAATCAGCCTTTAACGTTCCCACTGCTGAGACACAGGACTCATATTTGTGAGACGAAGTGTGCTGTTATCCTCCACGCGGGCCCAGTGCGGATTGGGATTGTCACGTATCGAATTTTTGGTTCTAGGACATACCGGTTTTCTCACGGTGTTTTTTTCTCCGTTTTGACAGCAATGGTGATGAAATAAATTACACAAAGTAAAGCGCCTGCTTAGGTTCAAACTTACCACCTACAACTCGTAAGGGCCATCACCACTGGGCCACCAGGACTGTTCTCAAAATAAGTCGGTTACCACTATCAAAATTACCAGAAAAATGAAAATTGCTTGCCAATTTTTACTTACTAGACATAAATTGTTATTTTAACGAACTTTATATTGGCACTCATAGCTGTTAGTGTTAAAACAAGATGTCTGAAAATGAGACAATATTATTTAATATGGGAAACATATTCATCATCATCAGTCTGCAGCAGTCCACTGCTGTTATAGGCCTCTCCAATTGCACGCCATTCAGCTCGATTTTCGGCAACTATCTTCCAGCTGCTACCCGCCACCCTGCGTAGATCGTCGCTCCATCTAGCCTGAGGGCGTCCTACCTTACGTTTGCCGATCCGCAATCTCCAATCAAGAACTCGTCTTCCCCAACGGTCATCAGTTCTACGGCTAATATGGCCGGCCCATTGGCTCAGTTTACTTATTCTGTGACATGACAGGCTATGTCGACAACTTTGGTTCTCTGCCGGCCACTGCCTTCCGGATTCAATCCCTAGGAATATTCCCATCGATAGGAAACTTACTGTGCTAGATGAAAGTTGAGGATAGACATGGAATCAGACAGTTGAATGTGGGCATGGGAACGGAACGTAACACAAAGTAAACCCACAAAGTAAACCAAGAAAGATACAGACCGGACAGGTTTCGTCAAGTTCAATCGACGTCAATGCAAGGCCAATCGAGGATGCAAGGACGTAAGAGTATTTCTTGCTACACTCCACAGCGCAATAACAAGTAGGGTTTCCAAAGAAAGCGGTGTAACTAAGTAGTTACACCGCCACTCAAGTAAGTACTTGAGTAACTACAAAATTACTAAATGCCAAGTCACATCACTAAAGCGCACGTGCGTGCATCACTACACGCATGTGTTACTCTGTCATTTCAGTTGCTACTGGCTATACAAGCAGAGGTTTTTCATGAACCCTCTGGATAACACTTTATGTCCCAAATCTAGAATTTATTAAGTATTATTGTATGTACTGGTGGAAGCCGACCCCAACGTAGTTGGAAAAAGGCTTAGCAGGTTGATTGATTGTATTGTGGTACGTACAGTGTGCTCTGAGCTATTTAGTGTGCCATCTGCAATGATTACTGTTATCCTTTGCATATATGCGTCTCATGTCACATACAAAACCTCATCATAGTGCCTCTGTCATTGTACCACTCTGTTATTGCACCTTTCTAAACCACTGCGATGTGCTGAGCTTCCGCCTATCCTGCTTCCCACGCCGTTCCTTGGTCGCTGAAGGGGCTATAAAAGCTAGCAAATCACATGCGGTTGCTCTGTCTAGCACCTTAACTTACATACCGACCTTGCTGGTACTTCTAGTATTCTACGTCCAACTGAGGGCAGGACGTCTACACATTGCATGCTGCTCCAAACTGCATGCTACTCAGAATTGCACGCGTAGCTGAATCGCTTGCCCCTTGCCCTACGGTCAGCTAGACCACACGGTACCTGCGGCCCTAGGAAGGCCACTTCGACCATCTGCTGAGCCTGTACTGACAGGTCCCCTACGTCGTCACGTGCTGCCAAGGAGGGTACCTTTCTTACCTATCCAAGTGTGTGTGAGTGCTCAAGTCAGAGACCTATCTGTCTAGTCTGTGACTTATGACACACTTGAGCACATATAAGTGTTACCATACTCAACAAAACACATAATAGCTAATAGTTTATTTTTTATTTCTAATAATTTTGACATGGATATTTATCACAATAGTAGAAATAATATTACATATTACAACACCGTTAGTATCTATGAAATAGAATTGATATCACTACAACATTCAATAAATATTAAAGCTTCAACTAAATACAGATTGACTAGATTACAATAAACATTTGAATGACCAACAGAACGTATAAAGCAACAATAGTAAATAATGCAGAATATAGTTTCTATTATCAATAGAACTAAAATAGTATTAGTTTACATTAGGCCTTCCACATTAGACTATGGAAGAAATAAATTACTGAGACTCTTGGACTCCCCTAGGAATGTAACATTTTTCTACACATAAAAATAAGAATCGGAAAAAGTAAGTGCTTCTTTTTAGTAACAAGAAAATACAAATGACAGAATATTTGATTTTGAAAAACAACTAAAGATACATGACAATTTCAGAAGATCACAATTCACAACTACAAAATTATAAAATTACGAACATAAAAACAGAAAACACTCTTTAATCGGAATATAATTCACCAAAGAAGAGACACTATTTACTTGCTAATAAGTACAGAACACAACATCTGACAGAAGTAACACCATCAATTTGACGTCAGTTATGATATTTTCGTATAACCGATCGTTTAATAAATAGACGAGTCGGATTTCCCTCGCTCCTGACACCAAATTGTTTGTTGAACATCAACTTTACGAGTGCTAATAAGATTTGATACTAACATAAAACCGAAACGATTTTACCTACAATTAGATTTATCAAGACTTTTTCGTTTAGGCATTCTAACATTCAATTCTTCGATATATATTTTAGGTCGTAGATACTTCAAGCCAGTGATACATCTACCAGTAACTTGCCTAAAAGTAAGCAAGCTTGCATGCCATATGCCAAACCACTTCTGATTGAAGTAGTTTGGCATATGGCATGCTAGCTTCTTGCATACTTTTGCGCACGTTACTGGCATGTGTATGTGTCGCTTTAGATAGGTCGTTTGATTCATTTAGGTCTTCTTTTTGGTTAGGAACCAGGTCTGCATGGGTTCTGCCTTCCCTTTCATGGACACGTGACCACGGTATGTTAGTTCGAATCGTTCATCGTAGTTATCTTCGCGCATCAGGTAGCTGAAAAGAAAAAAATAAGAATTCAATCATCACAACTTTTAGTAAAGTGTGTGTTATGTTTAGTTTTACCCAATCTTGGATTAACATCGACTATCTTTGTATTATGTATTTCGAGGTTGTTGATCTGGGCCTTCTTTATGCTGCGCCTTCAGGTGCGCAGAAATCTATAGTGCTTCACTAACATTTTATTAATTTAAATACGCCAATAGCTCATTCTTTGACATCACATATTGCACACCTCACAACGCTTCAGCGTGTAAGAGTACTCTACTCTAGATATGTCACCTTGTCAAAATTTGCCAACATAAAATCTTTCTTAGACTCTCAATTATACATGGAATTCATATTATTTGCAGGGGCACTATTATGCAGGGAAGTTTTAAAAACTAGAAAGTTGAAATTAAAAGACTAATCTATTTTGACATAGAACACCTTGACATATAGAATAAAAAAGGTAATTAAAAATTACGTATAGTGCTTTCTGTTGGGATGTGTCTGTTTGTCGTCACGATTTACGTTGTCACACACAATGGATTAATCTAAATCTTCTTCTTTAAGTTTTATTTCATCCTCCGAAAGAACCCTATTGATTTTTGTGATCAAACTCATAAACGGTTATGAGTTTATAACCGTTTAAAATATATTAATAAAAATCTATGAATTTTCTTAGATATTTTCCATAAAATTTATCGTCAACATGATTCTGTTTGTGTGTGAGGCATGCACTTTTGAAGCATAATAAGATCCTCAGCTGAATCAAGTTCAAATATAGTTTTGATCTTCGTTGGTCTATTGGTAGTAAGCGCAAACGCTTTTGAACGTGTGATCCTGGGTGTAGCTCTATGTTTAGGAAATTCTCATATGTTACTATGTTCTAACTTAGAGCATTTCTCAGTAATAACGGAGAATTTCCTAGCTGTTGCTTCGAGTCTGCATTTGTGCATGGTTAGTGACAAATTACTATAACACGAGAGCCATAGTGTGGCTATACATATCAACATCATCTCATCATCTGCTTAGTCTTTTCCCAACGATGCTGGGGGCGGCTTCCAGTCTAACCGGATGCAACTGAACAGCGACTACCTATCTGACCTCCACAAACCAGGTACTGGACAAAAGCCCTTGGTATGACTGGTTGTCAGATTTTCGGACTTCTGACGACCCATAACGACGTTAAAGATCCACGAATGTCAGGCGAAACTAATGGCGTGACGTGCTTTCCGAGGCATGGAGGCTTGGTATGTAAAGATGGTTACTCATCTACGGACTAACCGCGGTAAGCGTAGTTTAACCAGATCGATCGACCCGCGCGGCTGTTATTACTCAGCCACAAGCCCCTCATGTGTGTGGCTATACATATACCTCTACCTATTCTTCTGTGAAGAATAGACACAAGCAAAAAAGTATCGACTTCCTAATGTGCCTCGACTATCGCACCGATAAAATAGGAAACTACTAGTAAGTAAGGCTTCCCTACATAAATGTAAGAGGATTATACTGCACTTGCAAGTTTTCTTAGTAAAACCGAGGGGTTAAAACTGATTTCATGGCTATTGCTTCACTAACGGTGGTGGTAGATAGTCCCTCCTTGAAAGTTATTTAATTGATATTAAAATCGCAATTTTAATGAGTGCATAAAACGACAATATTGTGTGAAGTTTTTACAGTAGAAAACAACATTTTGTTACTGGTTTCAATAAAATAAAAGAAAAATTAAAAGTCAAAATGATATCTCTCAAACTGTAACAAAATATTTTGTATAGTTTGAATTTTTTTAAATATTTTGTTAGGAAAATTGTTGTGATAAATTATGGATACGTTCATGGAGTATTATTTTGAAGGAGTGTTCAGTAATATGGATCGCGACTGTTTGAACGAGAGGTACAAAAGGCGGGAACTCGTTGAATACTTCAATACTGTCATTGCTGGTTGTGCGAGAGGTTATAAGTGATATTTTTTTTATATTTATATTTTGTTTGACCTATTTTTGTTGTGATCTATTATTCTATATTTTATATCCTTCTTTCTAGCTACTAATATCACCAGTGCTGTCATTCCTATTCTTACCGATTTCGTAAGTTTATGACGAGAATGAAATTATTCGAGACGACAATATTGTGGTCTCTCATTCATATTTGCACTTTCCAGATAAGTGAATATTACTAAATAATTGTGTCAACTGTATCTACAAATTCAATCTATGTAGCATTTAAAGAAAAATGAAGAAAAAAAAGAAAATGAAGAGGGGTAACCGCCGCGACTTACGAGTTGTAGGTCGTAGGTTAAAACCCAGGCAGGCGCTTTACTTTGTGTAAATTATTTCATCACCACTGCTCTCAAAACGGTGAACGAAAACATCGTGAGAAACCAGCATGTCCTGGACCCAAAAACTCGAAGACATATGACATCCACCAACCCGAACTGGGCTCTCGTGGTGGTTTACGGCTACTCCCTCTCACGAAGAGGGAACCTGTGTCCCAGTAGTAGGAACGTCAGATATAGGCTAATTATGCTATTCATATACAATCATTCAAAACCACTCCATTTCCGATACTCAATGCAGATGCTGTTCTGAATTATAAATTCCTACATCATCATTATAATATTACCTATGACATATGTACTTACTTATTTTCACCCACGATTTAGAACCCTGTTCGTTAACAAAGACCACACAGCTTTGAAGATTCACAGAGAAACGTTTTCAGTCATAAATAGCATTTCAAGTAAGTTATGACAGTCTGGCAAAACGTAAGTTTATTGCCTATTAACAAAAGCTTTCTCCCCAGTTTCTGTGACTTTAATTATTGCGATTCAATGAAATTTTATGATCATGATGTTTAGAAAATTGTGTAGTAAAGCTTTAACTTCATAGATTGATAATAATGACACACTTAAAAAGGCGATAGTGATTTATTGATCATATTAGATATATATGATATACCATTTAGATAAAACTTCTACTACCTAACGATTATCAAAACTTGTATAACTAAAAATTCATACTGCGATGCAACAAGATCTACTTTAGCCAGTTAGAAAATAACAGAATATAAGCAGCTCTTCTTTACAGATAATAACATAGTATAAGCAGCACCCGAATTGCATTTTGAATAACGCAATCCGAACGATTTTGAAGGGTATCGCTAATCCATTGCTTCATATGTTCGAAAAATTTATCTGCTCAACAACGTAAATAACGCAATAAATGCTGTTGAACTGTCTTAATAAAAGCCTTTGCTACTGTGTGTTACGCAATTACCCCTGAGTGTTATATATTCTATGTTTTTGGGTTTGGTTTCCGCACTTGGTCCTTCAAGTGTACTTAAGCCATGGTTGCCGTCGGTGGTTATTCCAACCAGCCCACCTCCCTCCATGATTATGGCTTCTGGTCTGTTCAGAACATCTGTGAATGTTCTGGGTGCCCCGAGGGTTTCTGTTCTAATCTGGGTAACGCCTGTGAATGCACAGACGTTACCCAGATTAGAACAGAAACCCTCAAAGAGCACATGCGCGATGGTTTCCTCAGCCTCCATGCAAGCTCTGCACAAAGGGCTGTCCGTTATGCCATAACTTCCCGCTGGTCATGATTGAAAATTTACACTCCAAGTCTCTGATAAGTGGTGAGTTTAGTCCTTTGTCAAAATGATTTAAGCTGTTTACCGATCAACTGCAACAGCTAACACGAAAATTTACAGTTTTACTGATCGTGTAGACAAGTCTATGATCAGTGAAGCTGCCAAATCTGAGCATGTTTCTAAAACTAGACATGTTACTCTTTTTTCAGGTCAGAACCATTCAGACAATACATCATGCAAGAACTTCGTGATGTCAGCACTGCGGTACCACAACAACTGCAAGTCGGAGAACGGAGAAGTGTGCCGAATGGGGAAGTACCATAACCTGTTATATGTGGCAATGAAGCTTGCGTTCGATTGGAGCTTGCAGGATAATGAGGTGATGGCCGCCTTGTTAGACGAGATATACGCTTGTGAGAAGACCTTTGAGAGGATATTTCTGGGTATGTTGAACTGGCTCGACTTTGTTTGTATTACGATACACCCATAACTATCTATGAATAATTATTTTGGGCTATATGAATTTGGAAGTCCTCAGCCATTAATTCTTGTTTGTTAGGGTTCCGTAGCTTAAAAGGAAAAACCCTTATAGGATCACTCGTATCTGTCCTTCTGTCACAGCGAATTTGCTCCGAATGTTAAGACAGATTAAGTTGAAATGTGATACCTAAACATATAAATTTCTGTGACCCAAACACGGTCGTGTAATGTAAATAAATGAATTTGGAATATATGGGTCACTTTTGGAGGGCAAATAAGAGAAAAAAAAATGTTTGCTAACTGTACCGTGTAAATGAAAGGGCTTACTGTGATGGTAAATAGTATAATATACTTTTTTTAATAATTAAAAAAATATGTTTTAAAGTTATTTAAGTAAATAGCCTAAAATTGACCATTCCCCCGTTTCTCTGAAACTGCTGAGCCTAAAATATTGAGAAAAATAAAAAAATACTAGTTCCTACAGGAAAATAATAAGAAATTCATGGTCTTAAAACAACATGGTAAATCTCTCAATATTGAGTGTACAAACTTACATTTGCAGTTGGAATGTATGAGAGAACATTTTTTGTTTAACTACAAAACTTAAACTTGGGATAAATTCATCCCAACTACGGAACCCTTCATTGTGCGTGGTCTAACACGCACTTGGCCGGTTTTTTTTAATAACTCGAAATGTAGGTGTGCCTATCTATTCAGCGCTGCCAATTCCATTTGGGAAAACAGGCGTGTTATGTTTTACCATAACTTTTAATATCGTCCAAATAGATAAATAAACAAATCTGTTCAATAATATCCTTCGCTATAATATGTTAAACTGCTAGGTTTTTAGTGTTTAGCTCTTACACGAAACTAATCTAAACCTTTTATAATTTTCCCAGGAGCAATATTTGGCACATCAGCACCATACTTCTTAGCTGGTTGGAAATCAGACTTCATGGATAAAGAAGAAAACGTACACGCTCTTGTCTTCTATCTAGACCATGCAACTAACGCTAACCTTGAGTATAAAGAAAATGGAAAGACTTTTCGCTTCATAGATGTCCCTTTGGAAAGCTGTGGTCATGCATCTCCAGTAAGAGTCGTGATACAGATGGGAGCTTCAGAAATGTTAATGATACTTCTGAGATTTGGTGCAAGAATAATGGCAGATGCAGCTTCTACAAACCCAATAGAATCCATTCTGGATCGACTGAATGAATACAACAGAAAGTATCCATATGAATTAGTATCTTGTCTAAAGTTAGCTATGAGAGCTGTTCCACGCATTTCATTATCGATAAACAAAGCACTATTTAAGGAACTAGAACTGCCTGATGACTATAACTACCAACGGAAACTTATGTTGGAGAAGTATGGAGATATCCTGGCAGATCATTTAGTACCAACTTCTAGATGTGGCTTGATGCCAGTGGAGTTAAAACATCTGTCTAGATGTGCGATCAGGCAAATGCTTTGGCAGAATTTTGAGCTGCCGTTCGGAATACAGAAGTTACCTATTCCGTTAACTTTGCAGAAATATTTAGATCTGTGTGATGATTAAAATGTTCGTGATTTTAACTTACAAAGATTTTTATTTCCCTTCTTGTCACTTAATGTTGTCTATCTCTGGCTTGATTATCGTTATTATTGCAAATATTTCCTATATTGGTTGTCGTTCGCTTTTCTCTGGTTAATCACAGAATATTTGTTTCGCAAAAGGTGGCTTTCTAAGAAATATCTGTAAATCACTTGCATATGCAGCTTTCAGGATGCTCTGAATGAAGTAATATGATTCCTATTCCAACGATTTAGAAGCCATAGTACTTTGTGTTTGTTGTTGTAGTCTACAGTCTATACCACAGCCTCTTGGGATATTTGCAGTTCATTCAATAAACTATTAACCATATGTTTTTAGTATGTTGAGGCTGAACCTTTATCAAACTACAAAAGAAAAAAAAAAAACAATATTATTACCCATAAGTATCCTCGCTGACGTTGATAGTGCCAGGCACACCAGTGGTCTCGCAGCGGCTGGTCAAGTTGACTGTGTTCCCGAAGAGACAGTACCGAGGCATGCGGTGACCAATCACTCCGGTCACCACTTCACCGGTGTGGATGCCGATTGTTATACCCTGGGAAGAAGTGTAAGTAAAATAAAAGGGATAAAACTTTTCTCAATATTAAGGAGGCAAGTAGTAAGACAATTAATAATAATAATAATTCCCCACGTCGACGTCGACGTCGTGGTGGGGCTTGCGTGCTCCGAACATTAGGTCTGTGCCGGTAGAATTTACTTTGCCGGAACGGGTCTGGGATGAGGAGCCAGACCAAGATACAGAAACCCGCAGGGCAGCATGTGGCGAGCTGTTGGGCAGTAGCGACCCCACGGACCCTAGCTCCCGGGAGAAATCTGGTCCTCATCTCTTTCTTGCCTTTATTGGCCGGCTTGAGTGGAAATTCGCAAGAGCAAACGTGCTCGGAGGAAGGAATTATTCCAGTAAGGTGCTGGTAGGGATCTAGACCTAGCCTAGCCGTGGAATACTCCTCAAGCATCTCAGGAAGTGTTGCCCCCTTGTCGCTACGTCACTATGTCCTAGCGGCCGTTTCCGGGGGCCCATTATTGAGTGTGCAAGTCACCCCCTGCCATTTTATCCGTGTATAATATATAACATTGGTCAGGCAGGAAACATAGATCTTCCATAGTTCAAGTTACCCAATATACTTTAGCCACCCAAACCCATAGCCCAATATGTTTTGTTCCCACGTACAACAATAGTCCTGCACCAACCGGGGGTTGTCCTTGGGTGCACTTGCATAGTGCATATAGGAATAATCATCGGTTGGTGCCTCCTCATCATTTCAAATTATCTAAGGGGCCTCTGCGAGTTGGCTTCGGCTCCTCGTACGCCTTCCAAAGGTCCGGGACCCCAGGGTCCCGAGAAATATCAAATAATAATAATATCCTGGGACATTGTTCACACACGGTCATCTGATCCCGAACTAAGCAGAGCTTGTATCTTAACCAACCACCCCATCTGGCCTTTCAATTACAGGACAGCTTCAAAACTATAATATGTAATAGCAAAGCTGGGATATAGACAATGAAGACATTCAATGTGTCATAATTATATACCTATATTGTATGTTTGTAGTAAGACGTAACTGCTTACTTTCAGTTAATTATTTTGAAAAACTAATAGATATATTTTTATTAGCTTAGGTTTGATAATTAACTATCAAGAACAACTTTTATTAGGTACCTTGAGGTAAATAAATAAACTATAGAGTTCAAAATAATCACTTCAATTTCATAAAACAATGTTGTTCAACTATTCAAGAACCCTTGAATATAGAGTATAGAAATAATGAATAATGATACTTATTTTTTTATTTGAGATGGGTTTGCTCTTGACTATACTCTAGATCAAAGGTGACAGAGACAAAGTCTACGATGGAGTGAGCTTACCCAGAAGAAGCCTGCTCACTCTAACTTTGAAGAGATTCGGGTACTTACAACAGGTTCTCCATCAACAGTGACAGTTTGAGACAGGTCCATCATCTCTAGGGCAAGAAGAGAGATGTGCTTGGCGTGGCCCACCTCGTACTCCGGCAGACCAGATACCGCCATGTACTTGTCACCAACTGTCTCCACCTGGAGTTGGGATTTGAATGTTTTGGAAAGTCTAAGTACAAAAGTAAAACATATTATTTCTGTCCTATATTTGTACCTTTACGATATATCTTTTTCAATGGTTGAAAGAGTTACCCAATGGTACACTTAAATCATACACTTAAATCACTTACTTGAACGAAACAGTGGAACCAAATGACAATGACACAATGAACAAACTCAGTTCAGAACTAGAATTTGAAGCTTGTCAGTTGTTTCAAGTATCATCTAATTGTTGTTCCGCATAAGGGTGCACAATGTGGGTCCACACAACTGCAAGCTTGAGAAGTCTGCATGTACAATCATTTTGTGCAAGCGTGCTTGAGTGTCTGTATAATTTATTAAATTAAATAAATTATTATTATAAGTCTATACGTGAGGACTTGCAATTGGCTTTCGGGTGTCTATGGTATCCTTTATGTATTTGTTTTTATTAGCTGTAAGTCCTCCATGTACTAAAATAAATAAAATAAATAAATAAATAATTATTTTGTGCAAGCATCTTGCTTGTGTAAGCGGCATGAAGATAGATAAAATTTTCATTATGCGGCTTGAACAAGCCACGCTTGTGCAAGCATGATTGAACGTGTCTATGCAGGTTAATAGTAATAGGTAAGTAATACTTGCGCAATCATACGCACGCCAGTTGCACACAATTAATGCAACTATAATAATAATAATAATAATAAATTTATTCAAGTAAAAAGTTAGTACAATTGTGATTTACATGAATTACAATTGAGAATGTTTTTAGTCCTAACTGTAATGTAGACCTGCCTGATCTAGGTTAATAAAAAAAACCTGTGTTTCAGGCCATCTATTTAGATCAAACATTTAAATGAAAAACAAAATGAAATGGATGCAAAATAATAAAAGAAAGGAAGACAATATTTTCAATGACTTAAAAGTAACATGTTGAGTAATATTATTTTAAACTAGATTAAGTATGATATTATATTTAAACAAATTTACGAACAATATTGTAACCAATAAAGTGGAGACTTAATAATTAATTAAAGTTAATTACATTAGAAAAGAGGCTTTATTTTACAATTTCTAGAAGTTTTTCCGTGTCTGCATAATTCTGTTTTGCTAAATATTCCTGAACTAGTAAATTACACCTATTATAACTTAGACTATAGATCTTTAGTATTCTGTTAAACTGATTATACAAGTAGGGTCCTAAAAATAAGAAGAATCGCTGAGCATAAGCATGTTTAGTTCGAAAGTTAGTGCATACCAAATCTTTTCTTCTTCTATCTGATGGTAATGGGTTAAAATAAAGGTTAGTATGTTGGAGCAAAATTACCTGCAAAACAAATAGTTGGCGTACTGTTAGGACCTTACATGCCATGTATAGTTGGTCTGTGGGAAATCGAAAGGGGCGAAAAGTAGAAACTTTTAAAACTGCTCTTTGGGCGCGTTCTAAGTGCAGCATGATCGATTTAGCGGCGCCACCCCATGACGTAATACCGTAGGTAATAATAGATTGACACAAAGCCAAATAAACCTGTTTAATTAATTTAAAGTCGGCTATGTTACGTAAGTTTTTAAAGATATATATTAGTTTACGCACTCTGTTGCACAATAAATCGATGTGTTTGCGGAAGTTTAGGTTTGCGTCAATCGTGATACCTAAATATTTTATATGGTCAGTTTTTGCTAAACTAGGACAAGTACATGCGATATCAGCACAATGAAGGTGACAATTGTTATGCGCTTGAATGCTTAGATTAGTAAGCGTTGGATAGGTGTTTCTCATTGTAAATAATAAGTATTTGGTTTTATCTGTATTTAAACTTAAGAGATTATCGTGAAGCCAATTAGAAACAGTATCGAAACCATTTTGTGCTACCTCATAGACCTCGACTTTTGATTTAGCTGTAAAAAGTAGAGCTGTGTCATCAGCATATGAAATAATTAAACCGTTCTCGAGGGCCAAATTGCACAGGTCATTTATATAAATAAGAAACAAGGTAGGACCCAAAATACTACCCTGTGGGATTCCGTAACAGGTATTTTTAAGTTCAGAACTGATGCATTGACCCACTTTTACAGACTGATGGCGATCACTTAGGTAATCAGATAATAATTGCAATTGTGCTCCCCGTATTCCCAGCTTCTCCAGCTTGTTCAAAAGCAAAGTACAAGAAATTGTATCAAAAGCCTTGGCGAGGTCTAAAAAGATCCCTAGGGTGTGCAGACCGTTATCCAGGTTTGTGCTTATATAATTTGTTAGATGGTGAACAGCTTGGCTCGTTGATCTTTTAGGCCTAAAACCAAATTGTTGATCAGAGAGTAATTTATTACTTTCAAGGTATTTTACTAATCTACTATTTATAATTTTTTCCAATATTTTTGACAGGCCAGTTAAAACTGATATTGGCCTGTAATTATTTACACAATTTTTGTCTCCAGATTTAAACACAGGGGTGACTACGGCTTTTTTAAGCAATTTAGGAAATATTCCTCTGGTTAAACATAACTGAAAAATATGAGTTAAAGGAGGGGCAATGACGTATTTAAATCTTTTTAGTATGCTATTAGGTATGTCGTCATATCCTACGGCACAAATTTCTTTTAATCCATTTATAATATCTACTACCTCATCAACATCGGTATCTAATAAGACAAAAGAGTTTTGTTTTGCATATGTTTTAGTTTGGCTATGACTGGAAGAACTAGATCTATTAGAAAATAAGATTTTTTCTGCTAAGTTTTTTCCTACGTTAATGAAAAAGTTGTTAGTTTTGTTTACTGCTTCGGTAGGGCTCCTCCGCTCAGACGATAAAAGATCAAGTGCTGGTTCGGCATTTTTTGACCTAATAGTGTTAGTTTTTATGAATTTCCATATAAGTTTAGTGTTTTTACCTGCTTTTTGTAGTTGAGTCTGATCGTATTGGTTTTTTAGCTTTTTCAAAAGGTTATTACATAAATTCCTATATCGTTTGTAAATAATTGATAGTTGTTTATCACCCGGTGTATTTTTTAATTTTTGGTGGAGTTTATCTCTATGCCTAATGCAGCGGACAAGTCCGGGCGTAATCCATGGTTTAATATTACCATATTTCCTAGGTATTACTTTAGTAAATGTATTTTTCCTTATCGTAGATTGCAACACATCGACGAAGTATTGTAAAGAAATATTTGGATCGCGTGAATTGTAAACGGGGTCAAAATTAATACCGCGTAAGTCAGTTTCAAGACTCGTCATATTGATTTTAGTATAGCTGTGCATGCAGTTATTACGAGGTGAAGTTATTTGCAATGTTAGTAAAACAGCTTGATGATCGGTAAGTGATGAGTTAGTAACTAAGGTTTTGGAAGGACTCCGCAATTTTATAAGGATATGGTCCAGACAAGAGCCGCTCTGGTGGGTTGGGTGATAATGAGCTGGTAATAATCCATGAAAAGAGCAAATGTTTAGATAATTATGAGAATGAGTATCATTTTTTTCGGCGGCAATGTTTATGTTGATATCTCCTACCAGTACGATATTTTTAAACGAGGATAATTTTCTTAAGTTACTGTTAAGCGAGTTCAAAAACCCATCAATACTTAGAGATGGTGGCCTATATATAGCCATTATTACTGTATCGGGAAACATTTTAATTACTAAGCAATTGCAGTCTGGAAAAATAGGTTCCTCTACTAATACTTTTAAATTATTTTTAATATAAACGACGACCCCATCATTCTGGTTGAACGTTCTGTCGCTTTTGTGAAGATTAAATCCATCGAGAGTTGGTAAATTGGCCGTCTGCTTAGATAACCAACACTCTGTCAGAACGATAATGTCGCAGCATATATCAAGATCTTGTAACAATACTTGGAAACCATCAAAATTACGGGTTATACTGCGTATGTTTTGTGTAAGAATGGTCAATGTTTTGTCCCCTTTAAAAACTAAGTTTTTGCACTCCTCGACATTACAGATTTTAGTTTCAGACACGGAAAACCGATCGAGATCACAAATAATCTGATTAGCCATGCAAAGAATATTATATGTAGAAGTTAACCTACTATCTATGTGCTAAATTAACTAGTAAATTGGCGGCGCTCCTAGGCGCCCTCATAGTCAATGGAATTAATATAATTGTCCTCTGCATATTTACGTGCTGGGCAATTTACATCACCTGTTGGATGATCATTTTTCCGCTTAAAGCGTTTGCAGGTCGCACATTGAGGCGGAGAACCTTTATTATTACATTCCTTGAATGAATGTCCTGTTTCACCACAGAGGTTGCAGGTAGCGCTCGATTCTTTACAAAATTTGGCTGCATGTCCGAACTGCTGGCAGTTAAAACACCTGGTCACAATCGTGAAATCTCTCACTGGACACGATGTCCAATTTATGAAGATTCGTCCTTGGTTAATCAAGATTTTCCTAATATTTGCAGGTACTTCCAATATGTAATTGCAGGTAGGTCGTTCTTTCTTACCTGACTTATGGCTCAACTTCAAACTTTCTAAGAAGGACTCACGAGTAACGTTCGGTAATTTATCACTCAAATTTTGGACGTAAATGCAAAAACCTCTTTTTCCGTAAGGGCTACGGGGACACCAATGACCGCAATCCTTGGGCGACGTTTGGACGGTTCTTCAACCTTAAGGCCTGAGGAAACTAGCTTCTGCGAGCTTTTTAATTTATTAATGTCGTCTTGATTATCCGTTCGGATGATAACGCCTCCGTTTCTAATTTTCCTTACACCGCGGACATGGAGCTTCAATTCCTCAGGCGAGATAATTTTTTGAACCAACGACTTGGTATCATCACTGGTTTTAGTCTTATCGCTGGGATAAATAGCGACCGAACTAATATTTTCTGGACGAATAAATTTATCTGTACCTTTCTTCACCATGTTAGCGTAGGAGCTAGTATCTGCTTGATTTCGGCTCATTTTCGTTTCCATGACTTCTTTGAACTGACAAAGGGATTCCGAAACATTCTGCTGCACTTGCAGGTGCTGGATAGTGGTGTGCGCTTGGATTGATTTTTGCTTCAGCGATTGGTACAACACGGCCATCTGAGATGTCCCGTGATTGACTTTTCGACAAAGACCGGTGACACGGAGTTTTTGGTCGGAATTCATTTTTCCCTCTCCCACAATCGTGCAGATTTCATTCAGAATTGTGTCGATGGACCCAAGCCATCTCTGAATCTCCGACGTAGAGACGATTTCATTTGGGAAGTCGTTCTCTGTGGCTGCTGGCGGCACAGGTTCTCTTGTTTGGTTTTGGACAGCCGGCGATGGCGTCGAAGGGGGACTACGTCGTACCAATTGGCTGCGGCCAAAAGGGCTATCTCCTGCGTTAGACATACTTCTAACACTGAAAACGGTGATTTTCTATGCAAGATCTATCTAGTTCATCTTTCACAACGAAGAACAGTATAATTATTAGTCACACTCGGCACTTTCAGAACAAACTTACTCTGCAAAATATTGCAATAACATTATTCGCAATTATTAAAACAATATCATAACAATCAACACAAAAACACGTCTGCTTAGTCTCGCGACCTAGCCGAACGAACTAAAGCAAACGTGTCGTCGTCGTCCATTGCTCAAGCAAAAACTGATGCTGCTCCAGCTTGCTTGTACTATCGAGAAAACTTACATCTATACATCGTAAGGACTATTCTTGCTTGCAGCGCTCGGACGCTATAGTAACGCTTGCTAACAGATGTGGTCATCGTGTGCACGGGATTTTGTTTTCAAATTGGTCACAGGTAAGTTTCCTCGATAGTACATTGTGTAGCCTATATGGAAGTGGTGCACGCTTGCACAAAATGATTGTTTTTGCAGGTTTGTCATGCTTGCAGTTACGTGTGTACCCTCCTTAGGCACTTATATAATTTTTTTTAAGTAAGAGAATCCATCTACCAAGAAATCAACTTTGAACTATGAAAAGGACGCTGCATCAATAAATTGTCCCCTTTAAAAAGTATTTATATTCGTGAAGGTTACCAAATTATTCCAAGCGTCTGTACAACATCGCTGGTATTGTTAATCATACCTTATAAACATTAGGATTCCTCTTCGGGTCAGTCAGCACATCAAACGCCGTGTACAGATCATTGAGCATCCTCACAATTTTCATGGCACCCTTATGGTCGGTATGCCTCGCGCAGTAGTTGGCAAACCCAACAATGCCGCTGAAGAGTAAAGTGACGGTGTCGTACCGACGAGCCGGGACCGGGCGCTGGTGACGGAGCTCGGTGGCGACGCTGATTGGCAGGACTGAGTAGAGGAGCCTGGAAGAAAATCATTGGAGGAAAGCTATATCAAGTCTTATGGCCTATATGATACACTGTGTGTTGCGCAAACCAAATGTGTCTCATTTGCTTTGATTAAAGAGAAAGGTATCCTTGCGAAACAGTTTCAATGCTATCCGTTGGACTCAACGTTTCTGCTATTTAACATCTGGGTCATTGGGTCTCAGAAGACTTGAAAGATAACATTGGTATAGAACAGGAGCGCAAGTCGCTGGCTGTTCGATGTGGGATGTTGGCCCACAGGTTTGCACGTTATATGGCTCAGGTTAAGATAACACTTTTCAGAGCCTACTGACAATCCTTTTACACGTGCAGCCTGTGGGTGAACTTTACACAAAGGGCCTGCGCACCCAATTTAACATATTACACGTTCCGGGTGTTGATTGTAGCGCGTTCGACATGTTTGCCGGCCATCATGCGCAAGCGATGTACATCTCTGCTACGCCGTGTTCGCGCCAGCCCCAACACCAGTCTCGGAACATTGGCTGATAGACGGGACTCTCCGATCTTGGGGCGATGGATACGACTGCATGCAGTTAAGTAGACATTCCTGGGATCGGCTTGCCTCACGCTTACAATAATAATGTGACTAACACTAGTTTATAAGTTTACACTGTTACTAACAAATATGGATTTGATTCTGAAATAAATGTTTAATATTGTTATTATTATTATTAAATCTATTAATTAGTTATTGGCAGGAAAGTATCTTTAGATGGTTTGGATGAATGATAGGCGACTAACTAAACGTATTCACAAGGTAAATGTGAGTGTAAACGCCGACAGGAAGGCCCTAGACGAACTTAATAGTCACCTTACTGGTGATGTTCTTCAGAAAGGTCAGGTGCATGGTACTCGCAACCGGCGTGCGTGTATGATGATGTATGAACGTAAACGAAGCAAAAGAAGTATGTAAGGATCACATCAGGTGGCGTTTTGTAGTTTCTGCCTGCCCCATGGGAATTCCTCCCGTATTTCTATTCCAGAAAAAAAGAAGAAGTCGTGATAATGACAAGAAAGAAATAAGAGGACTTAAAGTTGGTTTGGTATGAGTTGGATGTATCGGCTTTGTTGGAGCTAACTGGTGAAGTCGATCGTCACTGACAAAGACTAGCATTTGCCCGCGGCTTCACCCGCGTGGTTGTCGGAAATTATGAGCTACATATGTTTATTTATAACTTTGGTTCTCTGCCGGATCACCTCGCTCCGGATCCTATCCCACAGAGAGAGAAACTCTACAAAGCCAACTTTTTTTCTACAACTCTACACAATGTTGACGTTGTGATTTATGGTCGGTCACTGTAAAAATTATTTGTCACACAGAGCACGGAATCGCCGTGCAGGCAGAGAGACGCTTTTACGAATATCGACCACTTAATCATACGCCAAAACAATTGAATCTTCACGGTTCATCCGCAATACTAACATACGTAAAAATTACCTGTCAGTCTTTTGTTTCTCAGAATCCAGCTCTCGGAAGGTCTGCTGCAGCTTGTCAGTGAGCACCTCTAGATTCTGTGTGAGCTTGTAGTCTGCTTCAAACTGTTCCGACATGAGGACGAGATCGCGAGTCGCGTCGTGGAGAGGGATGTCAGAGATACAGAGACCACGGCTGAAAGATGGGATGATGATTTTTTAGATACTGTTTTTGAACATAATATTTAAAATTAATTTGTCAATACGGAAAGTTTTCAGAGATTCAAAATAAACTTAGATAATTTTAAAAGTTGTCAGTGAGAGTGTAATACAGGCTGTTTGGCAGAACGTTGAACATAAGAAAATGGTGGATAGGTTGGGTAATTTGCTACTTACTCAGCCCTAATTTATTTGGCCCAAAAAAAAAACAAAATATTGCCTGTTTCATCCATTTTTAATAAAAATTACACTTTAAACTTAAGAAAGTGGTGAAACTAGAAGAAAGCAAAAAAAAGAAAAACATCCAGGGGGCCAGGGCCAAATAAATAAGGGCTGAGTAAGTAGCAGATGACCCCACCTATCCACCATTTTCGTATGTTCAACGTTCTGCCAAACACCCTGTATATGCATTAGTGTACAAGTTGTCTGGATTTTAAATCACCAAAAGCTTTTAAACTTGTTTCGATTGAAAAATGAAAATTTATTGTAATTACCGTGTCAAATCATCCAAGTTAGTCACGCTGGGATAGCATTGGAATACAACCACGTCTGTCTCCGGAATGTACAGCATTTGTCCCTGAAATTATAAAAAATCACTGACCTTACTTCGATAGAGTTAATTAATCGCTGTTTTTTTTCCTTTCTGGGGTTTCAGTAACGACGTATGATTGACAAACTTGTTCATCAAGTTTTGTGGCTCAATTTAGTTTCTATAAACCATGCAATCAACGTTGTTAACTGAAATTATTGCTCTGGTTTCATCCGCTCTTCTTTCTTATTGCTCTGGTTTCATCTGCTTTGCTTTCTTTGTCCAGGCATTCTTTCTTTGGAATGCGTTCCTTCTGAACATCAGGACAGCAACCAATCGGTTGTCTTTTAAAGTGAAGACACGTGAGCATATACTATATTACATATGAAGTTGGCAGAAACATCCCTGCGCTGATTTGCTGGATTCGGTTTCTCCTCTACCGATCGTTATTTCTCCTGACAAAGTTTATTCTGTATATATGTATGTATGTACGTAGATATATCTGTGTATGTTTTTATTCTTGTATTTTATAGTTATTTTCGTCTTATCTATCCCTTATGTTGCAGCTGCCATGTTTTCTCTCGGCATCACCCTAAGGTTGACTGGTAGAAAATGCCTCAGGCATTAAGTCCGCTTTGTACGGTATTTGTTTATACATGTGCGTAAAGTTTTAATAAATAAATAATCATTATAAACCGTTTTATTAAAACCTTCACCTTACCTTCAGACGAAGAGAAGCAATATCCTCATCAGGGGCTGTGACAGTCATCTCTTCTGGTTTGGTCTTCAGCACATACACCGTGTTGATGTGAGCTAGCACATTGGCGAATGTCATCTCCAAGTGAGGTCTCACCTGGAATGTTATTGAGAAAATCACTACAACGAACTTAAACTACTAATGGAACATCTAATGGTAATACTTATATTTTAAGTGCCTACTAAACATAATCTGAGATTTAACCTAACTTTACATTTGACTACAGACCCGCACGACGTTTGGTCCACCACAATTATAAATGATCTGTCATCTTGTTTATTTTCCCAAGTTCACTTCAGCATCTAACTAGCACCTTCAAAACAATTGCAGAATGTTACAATTTAAATATAGTATTTAAATATCCACAATCACACAAACACACACTAACTGGCCACAAGTTACATAAAATACATTATTGTATATAACTTGTGGCCCTGTGACAAGCCTTTTCTACCTTTACCTAAAACATTTTTACTTTAATTTTAAAAGACATACCGTATCCAACACGTCAGTGATCTTGCACCCCTGCCTGGTGACCCTCGGCATCAGACGAGAGACAGTACGTCCTGCCTGCACGATGTTCAGCTCTCGATCGAACATCAGATGGAAAGGGAACACACGGCAGAATGTTGCTGGACTTACTTTGGGCTCTGGAATGTGTTGAAAATTACGTTTAGATGGTGAGGAAATGGGGAGATAAATACAGTTATAACATTGCAAAATGTTTTGTTTTTAAAGACGAAACAGTTTTTTTAGGAGTATTGGGCCTCTGGTACATTCTAGAATAAGCGACGCAGTCGTCTCTGCCGAAATCATTTCGTATTTCTTCTGTGTTAAAAAGGCGATCATAGTAGGTGGGAGAATCGGGTGTCATGGTATGGGCATGTGATGCGGAGGAATGAGGAAAATGTCGTCTGGAAAGTTTTGAGTATAAATATGGATGGCTATACGAGGAAGACCACAGAAACGATGGATAGACTGTGTGAAAGATGGTATGGCTTGAAAGAGAGTGACTACCGAGATTATGACTAATAGAGAAGTATGGAAGAAAAAGACATGTTGGGCCGACCCCAAATAAATTGAGATAATGGCAGGGGAAAGATGATGATAAGTAGGTAGGAGAATTCCAATATTATATGTAGGTACTAAAGACTAGGCAACAACAATTTACCAAAAAAATCTTCAGCTGATGACAGCACAAGTCCGTTTCACAAACGCAACTTTTAAGAGAATTTTCATCGATAAGTCAAAATAGTCAAACGGTTCTAGTTCTAAAATCTTACCGAGAGACAAAGTTTCGATTTCAGCCATCTCTGGGGCGCACACTCGTCCAGAAGTAGATGTTTCAGTGATGAGGAACTGCACGTGGTCGCATTCTTCTTTAGTCTTCAAGATCTCCACTTTCACTTCGGTGTCATGGAGTTTGCTGGCGACCGTCTGAAGCAGAATGAGTTTTAATATGAACATCTAGAATGAAATATGGACAAAGCGAGACATCTTTTTGACTGACTTCAAAGTTATTGAAGTATATTTAAGTTTTATATGTGCTTCGTTTTCTCTGAGATTTCAGGACTGATTTTGGTGATTCTTTTTCAATTCATAGAGTACGTAAGCGAGTTAATGTCACATACTTGTATGTTTTATTTTATTCTTGTTACGTTAGCTTTTCAAGTATAATAATATAATAATAATAATAATATCGTTTATTTATAAAAATGGTGCAGATTTACAATAATATAACTTAAAAATTATAGAGGGCACAGTTGCTCATTTGCCTGAACTAGGTACAACCTGTGTTTCAGGCTAGAAAAGTGCTTAAAATTTTAAAAATATAAAATTAACAACGGAGAAGACTAAAATATAAACTAATATTAACTTAAAAGACTAACATGTTTTATTTACATACAACAAGTAAATCCTCTGTCTCACTGTATGATATGCTAAGTAAAAATTGCAGAATAACCTTTTTGCAATCGTAATTATTTAACTTATACATATAGTATAGCTCATGCAAGAGTGCAAAACTAAGACAAATGGTTCAGTTACTCACTGTGCTGGATGCTCAACCGGTACTTAAAAAGTATTGTCGTACGTACAGGACAAAATAAAATAATGTTCACCATTTCTAACCTTGACAATACCAATGACGATATGCTCCAAGCCAGGTCTGTCAGAATAATAGTGGAGCACCAAAGCTCCGTCTTCAGGCCGTTCAGTGCATCTGAAGGAAGGCGATCGCATACCAGGGTACAAGGTACCCAAGTGGTCGTGCAGACCGTCCAAGTTCTGGGAAAAAATTAAAATTAATGAATTTTACTTGGAACTATTGCAAAATGGACCTATTATTCAGTAAGGTAGTATGAAAAGTCAAGATTGAAAATGAAAAAAAATTGAAAAATTTTTTATGAATTTTTAGAAGATGTTGGCTGTCAAAGCTTTAACGAAATAAGAGACCCACTAGGTAATTGGAACCTGTTATCGTAGAAAAATGCATTAGTAGGTAACAACAACAAAACTGTTGTTCAACAAACTCTTTAACTTCTTCATGAGCTTGAGAGATTCCCTAGTTACTTACAAGTTTTCGTTAATAAACATAAAAGTATTGCTCTGTATTGAATCTTCTGATTATCACAAAACAGCTGAGACTAATAGGCGGCAACAACACAGCACAATACCTAGTAGCGCCTCACGTGGATTTAACTGTAAACTTTTATTGATGAGTGGGCAGTAGGACTACTTTATTCATCTAAGATTAAAAAAAGGTTTTAAAAAGCATTATAGTTTTTAGGGATACCGATAAATGCTAAGATTTTTGATAGTGACATATTGGCGGTATTTCGTTAAACATTTTAGTTCAAAATCTCGCCCACAGGTGGCGCTAATTTCAATTTCTTTGTTGCCATCAAACTGTCAAGCCAGACTAGTATTGATATTTGGCCATTCTAAAAACGTTGTGAGACTGAATATGAACTATACTGTAATGGAAATAAAGTTGTAAATTAAAAAACCTGCAAGAAGTCTCGCGGTGTAGCTCCCAAAACTTGCAAAATCTTATCGTATCCGGAGTCTTGACAAAACTCGAAAAAAGTCTTCCCAAAAAGCTCTAGAATTGCATCAGCTGGGATTTCTGTAATTAAAGACACAATCATGTTGACAGAAAACTTAAACGTGATACTTGAAAAACAAAAACGTGTGCGGTCGGGGGACGCCGTTAGGAACGAAGTTCCTTATGCGATATTCGCACACGAACACAGGACTATGTGTGTGCGTGCGAGTATCGCTTAAAGAACTTCATCTATCGACGCGCCAACAGAACCAGAGAGGAAGTCCCATGGAGGGGGTATAACGCTTTTTCGTTACGTGACTATTTCTACCAGGCAACTCCTACCGCGAGCATTAAGGAACTTCGTTCCAAAAATCTCGTTTATTTTTCTCTTTTTATGGACAGATGTTCCCGAGTAGCGTTTTCGTGCACTGCATTTTACGGTAGCAATCTGTAGCACATACCGAAGAAATCTGAGATATCTAGTCGCTAATAAAATACTTAGTCCAATCAATAAAGTAATAATTAGTCACAGATCAGTTACACACACACAGCTCTCACATACAACTCTTCTACCTTTATGAACATGTTTGCCTGTTGGTACTCGTTATCCCGCGCCCTTTTTAAAAGCGATCTTCGCGCGGAACATGATCGTTCGAAATTTTTGTTCGATGAACCAGAACGCTTGGTTGCGTGGACAGAGAGTGCTTTCCGGTTTTCCGAACAAAAAGTGACATATACAAGTGACCGATCGCGTATTCTTGCGACGAAGGCTTTTAAATAGAATAGTCATCAAAGTTGGTTGTGGAGCAGCTGATAGCCGAATATGCATCGACAGTGCCGGCACACGTCGAAGGGCTTTCAATGTATCCCATGTATCGCTGGCGGGGAGAAACAAACACACCATATTTCAGCGGAACAATTCCATAACACACTATCAATCAGAATCGGTTTCATTTTGACTGTTCAACAACATTCATTGCGTTATTTACGTTGTTGAGCAGACAAACTTTTCGAACATCAATTTGATTCAAAATTATTCAAATTTCGATTGATAGCGTGTTTCGCAAATAGGGTGCAGGTTATTAGTTTGTCCCCGCCTGCAATACAGTATAAAAAACAAAGCTCGACAGATAATAAATCTTGTTTTTCTCTTTTCAGTTATTTAGGCATGTGTTTATGCAGCCTAGTTTTTTTTTTAATAATTTGCTTTATTTCAAACTTTTTATTATTATTTGCAAATGCAATATATAAATATTATATAGCTTATGTCACTCCCACAATTGAGACAAATCTAATGACACCTAACATGTTAAAATCGATCAACCCGTTTAGGCTACAGAGCGTGCCAAAGAAATAGACATGCACACATATCTCTCTAAAAACATTACCCTCCTTCAGAGACAGTCGTGTAATTAGGTATCTACTTACGCAGTACTTCAACGGCAGCGGTGATCAAGTGATAGGTTATCTCGTCTTCGTAGATCTGCCGCACAAGGAAGCTGCCTTCCATGGCCACGTCCGCCTTTTTCCTGCACAAGGAGAATTATTTGATATTGTAACTAATATATCTTGAAAGTACTAGTAAGACCTAAATAATGCTTGATGTCTATTTCAGGAGCATAAAAAGTAGCGATGATGCATCTGTACATGCATTTTTTGTCTATCAAAAACTATTCATAAAGAAAACTTCATGGAAATTGTTCTACCAGAATCGCAATGTACCGTCGCATCGCATTCGTCTGCGAGAGTCATTGTTATTGATACCAGAAGCAGATGAATCAGTAGAAATGGATGAAGATTTAATTTAAAAAAACCGGTCAAGAGCGTGTCAGACCGCGCACAATGAAGGGTTCCGTAGTTGGGATGAATTTATCCCAAGAAAAATTTAACATTGTAGTTGAAAAACATGTTCTCCCATACATTCCAACTACAAATGTCCAAAGTTAAACGAAAAGGATCCAACCCACATTACACCTAATGTGGGTTAGATCCTTTTTGTTTAACTATGGACAAATGTAAGTTTGTACGCACAATATTGAGAGATTTACCATGTTGTTTTAAGACCATCGACTTCTTATAGGTTTTTCTGTAATCTATAGGTATTGAAATATTTTCTATATATTTTTTTTTAATTTTAGGCTCAGTACTTTCGGAGATAAATGGGGGAAACGGTCAATTTTCGTCTATTTTCTTAAATAACTTTAAAATGGTTTATTATAAAATTATAAAAAAAATACATTTGAAACTCTTACAGTAAGCTCTTTTATTTGATATGTAACACGGTACAGTTTGCAAAGCTTTTTTTTAATTTTCTTATTTGACCCCCATATTCAAAATTTATTTATTACGTTACACGTTCGTGTTTGGGTCACAGAAATACATATGTGTACCAAATTTCAATTCAATCGGTCTATTAGATCCGGAGCAAATTGGCTGTGACAGACGGACAGACAGACAGACAGACACACGAGTGATCCTATAAGGGTTTCATTTTTCCTTTTGAACCCTAAAATCGATAAGGGTATATTGAAATCTTATACAAATAGTAAAAATCTCTTTGAAGTAAGGTAGTTGATTAATGTAGGTACCTTTCCAAAAACTGATACTAGATTGCGAATGACAATATGACTTGACTTGATATGCGACGACGAAAAAATTATAGAAGATCATACTGCGCTACTGCCGAGCATGAGGTCCTGGGTTCGATTCCCGGGTCGGCCAGTGTTACTGAGATTTTCAATCTGGAGTATGTCAATAGCAGCTCCCGTTATCTGGATTTGTGCCCGGTTGATGGCCATAGACTCACCCCCTATTACATGGGACTTAAGATAAACTGGCGAAATGTGGGTGTACTGTGTACTGTAGTTAAACATCTACCTAACTCTTCGGGGGTAATAAGCGTTACGTTATATGTTATACAAAGGAAAAAACATTTCCTACTTACTTGATCGTCTCCCATGTTTCTTCGTTAAAAGTTTTGGTGACAAGCAACTCGAGCGCGTAGTTCACAAACCCGTACTGAAAAACGACATCATTATGCAAATTTTTATTTATTGTTTAGATTTAAATTATTCAAAATGTTGTTTTGAAACTTACCATGTTGGAGTCTTATTTATGACTCTGTAACAAAAGTCATAGAATAAATTATTTGGCGTAGTAAAATGTTTCTAAACTTTACTGATTCATTCAACATACAAAAATTACACATACATTGTTATTTTCCAAATGGTTTAGGGTTTAAAATACCTATTTTGTTTGTCTACTACCTCAGTACAAAAAAAAAACACGTTATAAAATTGAAACTTCTTGATCTTGTTTACATTTAAAGAAAGAAAGAAACGCGTTTATTGGCATTCGCACTTTTACTTTTCTTTCTTAAACGTGTTTTCTTATTCATCATCATCATCCGCCTAGCCTTTTCCCAACTGTGAGTACGTTGGGGTTGGCTTCCAGTCTAACCGGATGCAGCGACCAGTATTTAGGTGAATATTATTTTTGTTCTTCTTCCTAGTATCAATCATATCATCGTGATGACAATTTTTCAATCGTCATGAATAACCACAGAAAACGATCCAAAAACGAATAATTATGAAATAATTAAAAATAAAACTGCTGTTCCATAAACAGTGGGACACTTCATATCACGCCCGGCGTGTCCTGTCAGCCGCAGGTTACAGGAACTGATGGACGCTAGTGATGGCGCCAAACACGTAGCCGAATTCTGGGCCAAGCCAAATGGTCTTGGCCCAGAATTCGGCTAACAAAACAAACATTGGCAATCTAAATAGATTGCCAATGTTTAGTTAGAAGGGAAAACTCTCTGTCTGTGTCTATGTGTGTGTGTCTGTGTTTCCGAACGCATACAACCCAAATCTCTTCAAAGTGAGAGTGAACAGGCTTCTTCTAGTGAACTCACTCCATCAACGACTTTGTCTCTGTCATCTCCGACCTAGACTCTAGTCTCTCTAGTCTAGTCTAGTCTCTCTCTAGTCTAGTCTAGTGAATCTAGTCCAGAGCAAACCCATCTCAAATATTTAAAAAAAACTGAACATTGCACACTTCATTGGGTATAAAACTCATTTTCCTCGCGCAATCTCCCGCTTTGAGTACAATAGAGGCGGTTTTTGTTTTAATTTCCACCATAAGCTACGCTCGCTGCTACGAAAACGGAATGAGAGAATTTATTCATTATTATGTATTATATTTTCTTGGCGATTTTGTGAAGAGAGGTACTTTTAAGAAGGGGTAGCCGTAAATGAGTTTTCGTTTAGGTGTAGTCTTGCTTGAATGACGTTCATCATCATTATCATAATATAGCTATAGGTTTCTTAAATGTAATACCTTCTTTTTTTTGCGTGGAGAAATGCTCATGCAAACTGCACTACCACGGGGAGATAGTACAGTTATGTGGGACTCCAACCCTCTAAAACTCTACGGTGTCCTCCTCTGCCGCTTGTGGCGGGAACACGGGCACGCGTTAGCACTCACCGCGAACCCGGCGCGGATGTCCGTCACCGGACCCTCCTCTGGGGAGTATCCCCATCACTGGCGCACCTGAACACATTGCTCGCTGTGACCACCCAAGGAACCAAACTAGCACAATGGGCGCTAGACGACCCCGTGTCTTGGCACCCTTGGCCTCCCTGCGACCGGTCAGGTCAATGGCCTGGCCGCCTACCACTTTTCGGCCGCAGAGGATAGGGAGAGCGGCCAACGAAATACCGACACTCTTCCCCTGCGGCCCCACCGCGTCCGCCACCACGTCAAGTCAAGTCCACGGAAGGTAGGGAGAGCGGCGCACCGCTATACCGGCACTCCCTTCCGCCGCGGCCTCTGACCCTCAGCCGCAATGCCTCCCATACGACATCGCGGCCCGCCTCAGTTACGATGTCGTCCAAGCGGCACAGCAACCTACTTGTTGGCCGCTACGTCGTCGTCGGATTCCTGGAAAAGCCCTGACGAGCGAGTACTGTTTCCAAGGAGAGGTGTTTGTGTCCAAATAATTATAATTATTGACACTTCCATAAAAAGCACTACAAAATATTGATGACGTTTCACTTCAAATGTTTTAAAATAAAACCATAAGCAATCACGATAATTGTTTGAATACCTGTAAATGAATGTCTAATAATCTAATTTTAAAAGTTTAGGAATTATTATTATCTCCCATTCATTTCCTGCTCACTTAAACGACTTAGCTATTTGCTACTAGATGGCGCCACAACCGCACATTTTCTTACTCAAATATTAATATATTTCTCACTAGATGTCGCTGTATTGCGCATGTATTACATGGAATGAAAATATTTGAAAACTAAACAAGTAACGCAAGATCAAGAAATAAATTATTATGCACACAAATAATTAATTAGTTAATTTTAACAAAAGTATGTAGGTATTACAATATACTTAACTGATAAAGCACATAGGAAAACCACTTTAATCAGTATTAAAGTAAGTAATGTAGTTAGAAGTCAATAAAAAAAATAAAAAAACTATAAATCACGATTTAATTGACTGCATAAACTACTACAATTTAAAAAAAAATGTGCTTGAATAAACACAAATATAAAACAAATTCCTTCACTAAAATAATAACTAGGCCAATTAGTTATACTCAAAAAAACTCACCTTTTCAAATCCAAAAGTTAGGAACAATTCACAATGTTCACAAAGTCGATCGTATTGAAGCCATATAAATTAAATACGTGATGTTTGTTTTTCGTTTTAGGCCGACGTAACACCGTCCGACATAACTGAACGCGCCAAGGGTCTGGCGGCAACTGACGTACGCCTGTCATTGGCTGAGTGACTAACGCGTAATTACAAACAAAATTAAGAAAATACCGTTTAAAATTGCATTACTAATGCTTGAAATGTAATTTAGAAATAATTGATAGTATTATTTCATGCTAATGTGATTCTTTTACTTGTTTTAAGTCTTATAAAACTGAATTTACATTTGGTTCTCTAGCGGCATTTTCCAGAACTAATCTAGTTATACTATTCGATAATAGATGGCGCAAGTAGTCTTCACTTATGTGAGGCTCTATTCGCTATATTACGATTTTCCTTGAAAATATAATTGAATGTTATATACTAGTATGACCTCGCAGCTGCTCCCACATGAAAATTAATAATCCACTATCTCAAGGGAATTGTATTAAAGAGAAAATGAAATTGAATGTTTTTGAAATGGTTTTATTGCATATAGATCATTCCTATTGTATTTATTAATAACTGTGAAAGGCGGGAAACGTAGGTGTGGAGCTTGAAATTATTTATTCCCTTTGTTGATTCTAATTTTGTAATAGGATTTTCAATAAATTACGTATGTGTATCCTTGTAGCGTTTTAATTTTTCCTTGATTAATTGATCTTCCAGAAGATCGATTCATGGCCATACGACCTGCCATTTTTTTGAATCGATTCAACAGGATGCGATCTTCACTCAGACCGAATCGTATACGCCAAGATCGTTTGAAAAAATTGTATTGAACTAAAACCTAAACGTCAACCGAAACTTACCTTATGAATTACAACAAAGTAATTTGTACATAAACATTGAATGAGATTAGTTTCGACTGTTTCGAGTTCACTGACATTACAGCTGACTGACATCTTGACACTAGACAGTTGCCGACTGCTTTTGCTTGCTCACTCATTTCGTGTTTTCCGATGCATTTTCCTGATTATTTTTCATTTTCAACGACCACTGCTTTGTTTTTTTTACGTATTCTGATCTTGCCTACCTTGTACAACCCTTATTTTTACACTGGACACCGAAGAATGCTCACACGTTTGACTTGGAATTGGTATTTTGGACTTTACCGCCGCCTTGTGGAGTGGTTTTTGTTGAGACTACGGAGACGTTGAAACATATCTTTCAGTGATTCGGCAATGGCTTGCACCTCAGTCTATAAGTAAATATAACATCATCTAACCAGCTACCTGTATCCTGGCTTTTCAAACATTCTTTACTAAATATAAACTAACGTTACAGAAATCAGTTGTTAGTTATAGATTGTAAATATAACCTTACTTTTAGTAAAAGTCTAATAACTCAGCTCTCAGATTGTCAAAACTTAAACAGAATTTTCAGTGAGGGATTGATAAGTTAAGTTAGTAAGAATAGTAGTAGAAAAGTAAGAAACTTACACCATTTTCATCTCGTTACATTCAGGCCCAAGATTGTATGTAATCGTTTACATCTCCTTTGGTATTCTGATACTTCAATGGCAGAACATATTTCTTACACAACTTCTACCGTCGCGGTGCTTCTAATTAGGCGTCCCCTGACATTATTAAACTTAAAGAGCCAATACTTTATTATTTATACTTTTTAGAGGTTTTTGTTCGTGTCGGGAGTTTTCTTATTTTAAATTTTGAACCAATTTTATTCGGTTCTTCTGGAACCTGTTTTTATTTATCTATACTAACATTTTTACAAAGAGGGAAAAGTTTGAGGGTGAGGGGCTAGTCTTCGGGAATAATGATCCGAAAATTATTTTACTAATGGAATGCTACAAAATTGCCGAGAATCTTAAGATATATTTTATGTTAAATCAAAAAAAAAATCACGCGGACTAAGTCGCGGGCAGAAGCTGGAGAAAAATACGATCTTTTAGTTTGTAGTTAGTTTTAAGTTGTTAGAATATTTTATTTAATGTTGTAAATATTTAAGCTATCTGTTCGTGCTCGGCGTCACCCGGGTGAATTTCATGTCTCTATCTCCAATGGTTTAGGCTGTGTGTTGTCTGTTTTCATACAAAAATAACATCTAAAGGGGTTTGAAGGTTTTGGCCTTAACATCAGCCGCAATTTTGATTTTTTTTTTGAAAATCGCGGTGCACTATAAATGGCATATATTTGAATAGAGGACACTTATATACAAACAAAAACGTTAAATAACCTTTTCTCATGGACAGTCACATATTACCTATACATGATGCAATTATGTTTTCATAGTTCAATATGGTTGATCACCTGGAGGAAAAAAAAATTGTTTCTTCAAGGTTCGTTTCTTCCAATGTCAGATGTGTTATGAGAAAAGGTGCAGAGAAAAAAAAACTAAAAACATAAATTATAGTTTATTAATAATTCAATTTATTGTAAAACTTGTCTAGGAATTGGTACACTGAAACAATCAGATAAAAAAATATTGTTAGTTTTATTAATAAAAATGTACATAAATGACCACAAACCAAACAAAAATCATCACAATTTGATATCATTGACACGGATCTAAAATATCAAAGCCTCAAAGAGCTTTGCGGAAGAATGTGTTAGTAGGGACGGAAAGTTAGTTGGGACAGGGATCTTTAATTTAGGGAGATGACTATACAAGTCGTGGGCTTGGTTATTATTGGAGCAGTTAAAAAAGATGTGCTCCAAAGTACCTTCATCCAACCCACATTCGCAGAGAAATGTGTCTCTGACCCGGATTTTGTGAAGAGAAACTGGAAAACACCAATGGCAAATATGAAGATGGCAAAGAATAGATATCACTTTCTTGGGTATTTTTTTATAAGGGTAAAACCAAGGCTTGGGTGTAACATTAGGCTGAAATGCGTAATAAAAAAGCATCTTTCCGTTTATTTCAATTTTGCCACTGCACCTGCCGTGAGGTTAGCTAGCAATTTTTTGGAAGGCTCAGCAAATCGTAGCCCCGACTTATTTAAGGTCAATTTCAAATTACTTTCAGTAATTAATATTTAAGGTCAATGGCTTAGGATGTAGTAGCGTCTTTAGCAAGAGCATCAACATATTCGTTTCCTCTTATACCACAATGACTTGGAATCCAAACCAAGTGTACGGTATGTGTAATTTTTCACACAAGATGAAAGAGACTATTTGATTTGAAGTAAGTAGGATTTGACTACTTAAACGATAAGAATAGTTGGTCGCTGTGATTATCTCAAGACAATATTTATGTTCTTTCTCCAGAATTAGCTTATCTTCTGACAGGTTATATGAGTTCATATAATTATTTATTTTCTTTGACTGTAAAAGTCAATTTATTTTAATTTAATTTTAATTTATCATGGACATAATCTACTCATTACAATGTTTTTTTTATGAGTGGTATTGCAATATGTGGTTAGCTAGTGACCTCGATAATTGATCATATTATTCTTGCCTGAGAAACCAGCAGCAAGTTCGTCATGCTTCCTTAGATGTCACTGCTTGCGGTAGCGTCGGGGGTCGGGTTGCCTCCTTTCCTCAAATATGGTGAGGGGGTGATGGCTGAACTCTGCGTTATGCTCGTGAACGGGTGCTGCTTGTGGTGACTGGTCGTCTTGCTGTCCTTGGTTTTGTTTTGTTATTAGTAATTAACTTTGTTTATATTACTTCGATGGTCTTAGTTTATCATTTGTGACTTCGAGTTACAGCTTCATGTACAATCTTCGTATATGTATGTGGGCACATCCTTTATTACTGGAGGCCTTTATTTAGGTATAAAGTTCTGCTTACGTTTTTAGTTTTGTACTTTTATTTCTGCTTGAGTATAGTTTTCGATTATTTTTTTTTGGTATATTGGCGTGTGCTAACTTACGTATAGCAAATAATTTAATTTAATGTTTTGTGTTGCGTAAAGTACCTAAATTATTATGCGCAGTGTTGTATACATTCATTTTTTTTTTAACTGAACAGACAGCTGTGCTGCTGGGGAGTTTGTTGCGCCACTTCTTCTCCCCAGCTAAAGCACTAGGAAGTGGTGAAGGGCGGGCGTTTTGGAGGACTGTCTTATGTAATTTTGACGTTCAAAAAGTGCTGATTCTTAACCTAGTTTGAATAAATGACTTTTGATTTTGATTTTGATGGGACTATGTAGTTACTCTTAAAAGGATTCCGCTCCAAAGCTTGCAAGCAACTAAGTGAGTCTGCAAAAATGACACCAAAACTTATGCTATGAGCCTCTATGCTACAACATGCTTCCAATATTGCCACGCACTCACCCGTAAACACTGATGTTTGTAGAGGGCATTTGAATTTTAAAACTATTTTGAAGTTTTGGTGGTATACCGCAGCACCAGTGCAACTTGCATTTGATAATTTAGAGGCGTCCGTGAAAAATCTCTCGAAATTGTACCATCGCTCATCAACCGCCGCATTGAAAATAGAGTAAGCCGAAGGAGACTTTCCCGATATGCCAATATTGTAGAAAACATCTGGTTTAAAACATATAATTTCATATTCAAAACTGAAAATAGGAAGTTTTGGAAACTAAATGATACGGGAATCTAAATTTTGAAAACAAAGGAAGGATTTTAAAAATAGACAGACTTTTCTATGGTTCCAATAATTGGAACTTCGGCATACAAATAATAATAATAAATAATAATAATAAACAAATTGGATCCTAGTTATCTTAAATAAACGTTTATTAATATTATTATCTTCTTTATTTAACTCTTTACATATAATTATATTTTTAAATATTAGAATTAAAAAAAAACATTTAAAAATATAAAAAATAGAAATCCACCGGCATGGGGAACAGAGTCCAAGCTACCGGTGGTTAGGGTCCCAAAGACAGGAACCTCCTCACAATATCAAGGAGGACTGCCTTCTGAATCAGGCCCTTCACCCAGCCACCTAACGAGAGCCTCTTGAGATATTGGTCGAGGCTCTTGGCGATAAGGCCATTGACCGTAACAACAATCGGCACAATGATTGCCGAGTCCACATTCCACATGGCGGCAACCTCGTGAGCTAAGTCGAGATATTTCAATTGTTTCTCTTTCTCAGCCTACACGAGGTTCTCATCGTGCGAGATAGTGACATCGATTATCATTGTGCGGCGCACAGATCGATCTATTACCACTATATCAGGCTTATTGGCTACACTAGTCCTGTCAGTGATAATAGATCGATCCCAGTATAACGTGACATGGTCATTCTCGACAACTGGGTCGGGCACATACCTCAGAGTCCACAAGGCCGTATTTCAGAGCAAGTTACTGATGGATAATCATAATAATAAATATTATCATTATTATTATAAAAATATTACAACCGTGCATGTGAGGCCCCTGACTCCCGTGCTAGGCGAACCTTTATTACAGGAATCAGTACAAAATCCAAGTCGTCCACGTTTTGAACTAGAGGGGGAGGATTTGGTAATGACTCTAGCCCAAAATCTCGATGCTAGTTACTGATGGCCAATGATGGCTCTGCTGCAATGCATTGATTGGTGAGGACTTCATACAACCCGATATGATCCTTATATACTTAGCTTGAATTTTGTCCAACCTTGCCAAGGCGCCCGGTTGCAGGGAGTTAAAAGAAAAATCCATAGAACACTCTGGATTAAGGAAGCTGGTATACAATATACCAGTTTCATGGTATAGGGGTGTGCACCCCACCATACACCGATGAGCACTTTTAATACGGGAATAGTTCTCTCGCATCTATTAATTAAATAATTTAGTTGATGTAATCACTCAATTTGGGATCTTAAAAAACCTAAAAATTTTACTTTTGAAGAAACCGGTACCTATATAAAATAGACACTAAGGTAACAACGAAACAACTCAATAACAAGTCACGATAAATAAAATATCACAGAAAAACAGCCAAAATTCTGAACACACGTGTTACCATAAGCACTTTGTGGCGAATATCAAAAAATTTGAAAATATTCAACAAAATCTGTCACAAAAACCTGGTTCTCTGACCAAACACAATCAAACAAAAAAAATTAGGTGAAACCGTTCCGAAGGGATGCGCTTACGTATTCGGCAATTGATTTTTATTTTTATAAGATTAAATATTTTCTGTGTCTTATTACTTATTCCTATTTTAAAAAGAACTTGGATCTTAATGGGGAAGAAATCTGTCAAATTAGTTCTGCGTAGATTGCGCTAAGTGTATGTTACTTTTATTCAGCTGTCAAAGGAGTTTCTTGCTGAAAACTTTGCCGCGAGATGGTGCTAAGTGATTTTTCTTGTCGCCGATTGGTCGCTTCGTCTTCAAGATGACTTTGATAAAACACATAGCGCTCTCTTGCAACGAAGCTTATGGTACGACTTTTCTTTTAAATACCCTCATTAATTCCGGAACTTAGCACTACAGTAATAATCTATCCACAACTACTTAAAACAATAACAAAGCCTCATACACATAGAACGGTATTAATTCGTAAATAAGGGTGGGTGATATTAATCCATTTGTGTAATTACTAGCCACACCCACGTGTTGTGTCAAATCAGAGGGCAAGGCTCGCGTGTTTTGGCTTTCGGTGCCAACTTTATACTTATTAGTTTATGGTATTAAGCTGCCCCTAATTGACTGCTAATTTTATGCTGATGTGTTGGGAAAAAGGTGAAGTCAATAAGCGGAATTAAAGATGTGTAAAATGAGCTTTTAGCAAATTAAATGTATACGTATACATCAAGTCTTATATAGGAAGGACCTTGTGGCTAAGTAATAATAGCTGCACGGTCGATCAATCAGGTCAAGTTATGCTTGCCGCAGTTGGCCTGTGGATGGGTGGCCATTTTAATAATAATAATAATCATTTTATTATCAGGCTACTGATGCCCATAGAAAAAATACAGAAACAAATATTAACAACAAAAATAAACTAATACATATTAAAAACATTATTAAACTATAACTATACACGTAACGTTGTCGGCGTCGTGTGTCGCTACGCGGTGTCGCGTAACCGTCCTCGGAAACGCCGATATACGACACCTTTCGGCCAAAAGTCTTCCTTCAAGCAGGTTTGTAGATGGTGGGTTGGAACTCGCACCACGAATGACTTAAAGTTAATGTGATGGCGCGATTCCAACCTTTCGACCCTCAGAGTCCAGCTGGTCTTTAGTTTCATGTACTGCACGACCTCCTCAACTGTTGTGGTGTAATGCAGACGCGATACATACAACTGCGTCGTAGGCACAGCAGGGCGCAGCAACATGTTGGGTCCACTCGGTGCAGTACCGCACAGGTTACGAGTACTGGGCTTCCTCCTTTGCCTTTCCACTTTCGTGAAACCCTCCTCATAGACTCGGCTCGTCCTTGGCAAGGAGCCACGGACCCAATGCTGGGCAGGTTGAGCACCCACCTTCAGTTTTTCCTCTTTTCCAGTTTGTCGCTTAGGCTGCGACCCATCTGATTTGCCGCTGGTGACAATGATGGTGAGCGTAGGCACGTTTAGGGGTCGACGTACCCGCGCGTGACGTTTCCGCAGCCGGTGTTGTGGTGCGGGCGACTGAGGAAATTTTTACATACCAATATTTTCCGTACCTACCGCGGAAAGCACGTTAAGGGGGAAGCGCTAGGTTAAATGAAAAACAACCTTATTTCAATGACCCAAAACTTTAATTATGTCTTTCATAACTTTTAATTTTTTTTAGTTAAATTATGAAAGACATATTTAACTTCTTTTTCGCCCTCCATTACATGGCACTTAAACATAACTAACCAAATGTTGGAGTCGGGGATTACAGGCGTGATGTTATGTTACGTTCGCAAGTTTCGGAGACGATCCTAAAGAAGAGGTGATGACGCTCGAGAGGATCCTGCTGCAGACGATCAAGTTCGACCAGCAGGTGGAGCACCGGTACTTACGGCTACCTGTTAAAGTAGTACTAAGTGTCTGAAGGGCAACCAGGCCAAGCTACAGAAGACATTACAAGAAGAGAAGAAGAAATTTGTTAATGATAGGTCAGTAATGAGCAAGTACCGATTAGCTTCTAATATCATCCCAACACAGTACAAAGTTGTACCGTACAAAACTCTGAATTTGGACTATCTAAGGAAGATAACCGTGGTAGAAGTGAACCGCATAATAAAACTAAAGAATCAACAACAATATCAGTGATCAATTTCATAAAAAAATCTTCCAGCTGTTCCTTCCCTTTACTGCCTAAAGGACTCTAGTCGTGTTTACCTACCTAGTGATTTTAAAATATGTGTGTACAAAAAGTACGCTGACTTCACCCAAACCTTAAACACGATGAAAATCTGAAAGCTTTCCCTATTACATTTCGACCGTGATTTTTGCGTTAAATGGCCAAATTGGGCGTTCTTATTCTAAGAAACTGAAATACTTTGACAACATTGCCTTTTTGAGTGGTGGAGATCAGTTATTAGTAAAGATCAAAGCGGCCTCGCTTTTTGCAATTTTTTCTTATCTATTTATACAAAGCCAAAATTCGAAACAAGTTTTTCATGAAATGTGCGACTGCATTTTTGAGCTCGTGGATTGAACTACTTACATGAGAAAATGAAATGAAAAATATATAATAATATCTCTTAACCCGTGAGAAGGCGCGCCTAATTTTCTTACACGAGTAGGCGCGTGCGAGCAAATTGCTCACACTATCATAAATGTTTATATTTTTAGTGTTTCTATATTTATTGGCTTATAATGTATTTAAATAAATAACACAAGGTTTAGTAAGTAAGAAAACAAGTATTTTAATCAAAACTATTAAACATAATAGCAACTTCTAACGCAAATAACAAAACAACCTAGTATTAATTATTTTTTTTGGCACGTTTCATAAAAATCACAATAAAAACTGTTACATAACAAAAACTAAAAAGTGTTATTCATCCATTAAATCTACACTAATGTGCCTCTCGAAACACACTGAACACATGTATTTTACATGTTCGGTGCAAAGTAATTGGATGGGCGCGTGATGAGCAAATTGCCGCACGTTGGTACACGGCCTCCACAAACGCCTTGCTGCGCGGTCGCAACGCCACTGAGCGGATCGAGAATTGCGTCAGGGGAGAGGGGGTGAATATTTAGGAAGGTACTTAAGTGCTTGAATTGGTGTGGCATGGGAAAGACAAAAAATTTTTGAATTAGATTTTTGTGTGAGCAAATTGCTCATAGCGCGCCTTCTCACGGGTTAAATAGTGGATTAGTCCATAACGACCTCAGAATTTTTAAATATGTAAGGAATATCTATAAAATGATCCCATTTAAAACCATAAAACTACTAAAAAAGCTCAGAATTAACTAGAAATTTCTCCTTAATACATTAATATATGATTCCGTAAAATGTATACTATTATACGTTAGTTCATAAGAAATTTGAATTTTATACTTAAAAAAAAAACACTATAAGACTCAAAACGTAATTAGAACTGCCAAATTGCTACATATTGTGATGCGTTGCCGTACTTCACTATACGGATCTGTCAAAACGCAATTTGTAATAGGCCTCTTAAAACAATGCTGAAAACTACGAATAATATTATTTGTAGGCTGAACAGGAAATTTTTGAAACTAGATTTATAATTTCAGTTCGAAATTAGTTTCGCCGTATATTTAATTAAATTAGTTTTTGCCGTCTTCCGTTTCCGCTGGAGGCACTATACAATTTTATTTTTCTTTGTATTTAGGGTTCTGTTCCTCAAAAGGAAAAACGGAACTCTTCAACTTCGTTGTCCGTCTGTCAGTCTGTCGAGTCCCTCTTTCTCAGGAATGCGTGGAGGTAACAAGTTGAAATTAATTTCAAATACGTACGTCTACGGTCTCTTGGAGTTCTAAAAAAATCAAGTTTCTAAGTCAACGCAATAAAAATAATACGGCAATTTATGCGACATATTTTGATACTCAATAAATAAAAAAGTACTTCCCGTTGACTTAGGATCATGAAATTTGGCAAGGGCAAGCGTCTCACAGCACAAGTAAAGGAAAAAGTCCGAAAATTGTTAATTTATAGTTTAAGCGCATATTTTTTTGTGATTAAAAACTTACTTTTTCAGTTGAAGAATTGACCGTGACGTATGCGTATACGTCACGGTCAATTCTCTTGACTCGGTGGAACACAAAGCTAAGAGGCTCATTGGTGACGTAAAACTGGCTGATGCCAAGCTTCACAGCTTGGCTCATCGCCGCAGGGTTGCCTGCTTGTAGTTCTTCTACAGATTGCACTTCGGCGAGTGTGCTCAAGAACTCCACGACCTCATTCCACCGGCCCCCTTCTACCATTGAACATCTAGGCGCACTGCAAGTTACAATCCCTACCTCGTTGCTATTCCACCAATTCGCACTAAGCGCTTTTAAATGTCATTTATAATGCGCAGCGCAAAAGAGTGAGAACTCTCTACCTGCGTCTGTGTTTCCGAACGCATACAACCCTAATTTCTTCAAAGTGAGAGTGAACAGGCTTTTTCTGGGTAAGCACTCCATCGTCTACTTTGTCTCTGTCGCCTCCGACGTAGACTAGAGTCAAGAGCAAACCCATCTCAAAAAAAAAAAAAAACGATGTATGGGAGAAACTATTTTTCAACTACCATGCTAAGTTGGTTTTTGGGATATATTCATCCCAACTACGGAACCCTTCACACACTCCGACACACACTTGGCCGGTTTTTCCAATTTGTGTTGCCCTACTTTTGGCCGTGTCTTCTTTCAATTTGGCCACATTTATATTTCACTTTCCTTTGAGTGTAAGTTTTATCTTTTTTCTTATAGTTTGTGTTAGGTAAATAGAGTTGCCAGTTGCTAAATTCAAAGTGAGGTCTTTTAGTATAGGTAGTAGGTTTTTTAGTAATTGTTAAACATGGGAACTAAATAATATGGCTATATCACCATTAGGTTCAATCAGCACAAGCAACCAAGCAACGCCTCGCTATAATTCGCAAAGGGATCAATTTATTCAAAACATCCATCAGACAATTTAAATTTCGATTTTTCGGCTGTTCCGTTGGGCTTTTCTAATTTTCTTTTTTCCTAAACCACCCTAGAATAAAACAAAAAAAAAAAAAAATCCAAATCGGTCGAGCCATTTTCGAGCTTTTGCGTGATTGATGCACGGCGATTGATTATATATACAGGGCTATTTTTAAATCACAAGCTAAATTTTCAGAGAGTTCTACCCATGAATATAAACAACATTCACTTTGGGACCAACTCTGAAATTACGAAAA
Source organism: Dicycla oo (assembly GCA_948252095.1). NCBI lineage: Eukaryota > Metazoa > Arthropoda > Insecta > Lepidoptera > Noctuidae > Dicycla > Dicycla oo. The sequence goes on from OX411716.1 coordinate 23,979,942, forward strand.
AAAATCAGCTGTTTCATACATTTTGGTAGAGTAGGTATTGAACTTTTGTAAAGTGTGTGAAAATTTAGCCAGTAATTTAAAATTGCCCTGTATATCAACACTAGCTGACCCGAAAGACGTTTTCCTATCAAAATTTCAATATGGTCTTGGTTCATACAAAAATCCCATAGAAAAACACTTTTAGTTTTCCCGAATTTACTCTTTATCCAGGAAACTTTTTTAATGTTTATTTCCATAAAATCCTAATTCGGACTATTACAAACATTTTAAAATAAATAATAAGAAAATCGGTCCAGCCGTTCTTACCGTACTAACAAGGAGACCTTACACCCTTCGGGTCACCGATTTGCCTGCAACTCTATGTATTGAAAGAGACTTCCTAGTGTCGTATATTCCTAGTCCTAAGGTGCACAACTATAAGAGACAAATTTCTTGCGAAATTGTGAGTCTCACCGTTTGTCAAAATTGCATAAATGCTAACTTACGAAAGTTGTTGCGTCAAAATAGGCCGCTTAAAGTGGCCACTATTTTCCGTTTTAAGGATTACAATAAAACTTAACAATATGAAACAACTGTTTGTAATAATAATATTGTATTTATATTGTCTTGTGGAGCACAACTTAACGTCCTTTTTTGCTGCATTTTCATTCTAAAATAAAAGAAATAACCAAACAAATGATGTGGGCGCCACTGCGCGCTCGCTACCGTCTTAATAGACTAGATGCGTCACTAGATGCCGAGACAAAACTGCGACATAAAAAAAGATGCATAGTTCGAACGCAATGATATTTTTGTTCTCTCGATAAATACGTCAATGTTATAACTTCGAAAAATTATCGTTTTGAAACATAGTGACTTTTATAATAATATTATTTAAAAATCGAAATCACTAATAAAAGCTATAAAAGTAACTGACTATACTTCTATACTATTAATTTAAAAAAATATATGATTAGAGAAGCCTATTGGACACTACAATTTTCGTGAGTTAGTATTTTTGAAACTTGAACAAATGGTGAGACTGACTCTTTCGCAAGAAATTTCTCCCTTATTTTTAAGTTATGCACCTTAGGACTTTAGACACTAAGCAGTTTCTTTCAATACGTAGAGCTGCGGCCAAATTGGTGATCCGAAGAGTTTAAGGTCTGGTCTGTAACGTTGTTAGAAGTTAAACTGATAAGAGCTATCGAAAAGGGTAGCTTAACATTTTAAAGTTATAGTTTCAAAGACACCCGCAATATTTAGGTATTCTATCAACCAGCAATAGACACGTAAAGCCGTTGGTCCCGGCTATCATTTGTAGATCTTAAACAATCATTACGGGTACTCAGAAGCCCGAAGGTCTGACAACCAGTCTTACCAAGGCACTGTCCGGTCACTTAGTAACTTGACTGTGGATGTCAGATAGGCAGTCACTCCATGTAATAAACTGGTATTCAGCTGCATCCGGTTAGACCAGAAGCCGACCCCAACATACTGCGATCTGCGAGCTCCACGACCTGATCACCACTTATCCACATCCGCACTTGGTTGATATCCCGACCACTCGTACTCAGCGCTTTTCCTCCACACTTATTATGCACACAGCCAAATTGTGGAACTCTCTGCCAGCGTCTGTGTTCCCTTCTTCAATTAACCCGTCTGCCTTTAAAGCAAGAGTGAACAGGCATCTTCTGGGCAAACTCGTTTCATCATAGACCTTATCCATCGCTTTCCACCAGGCGTGATCGAGGTCTAGAGCAGTCTAGTAAGCAATAAAAAGAAAATAGCAGCATTTTCTTTTTAACCATCTAAGAACTTACCTATATTCTAAAACATTGGCTTCGTGGAACACTTAGCCCGTAACTTCACTGTGGTTAAAAATAACGACCCAATTGATTACCCATACTTATTGTGGTCTGAGACTTCAACAAAACCGTAGCGTGACCACAAAAGAGCTAGTTTTAACAGTTAATTGCTAAAAATGAGTGGCTTTTTTAATTGAAGCCTTCACGTGCTTTTACGTCGTTTCAAATATTTTTAAAGATTAAACTTTAAATAATTGGGTGTGTTAAAATATGAAATACTGTTGGAAATTAGTGGTGTTAGGATGTGTGATTACTAAACCACATTATGTTATTTTTTGTTAGTTTTATAGAACGGACATTTTTTAGTCCAGTTAGTTTAAATTCATGTACAAAATTTTAAGACAGCGGGATTTTTAACTCGGCTCCTAACAGACGTTAATTTTTTTATTTTATTTGAGATGGGTTTGCTTTTGACTCTAGTCTAGGTCAGAGGCAAAGAGATTAAAATTATACTAGCAATTAATGTCTTAATGTCTTTGGTCAGAGGTGACAGAGACAAAGTCGACGATAGAGTGAGCTTATCTAGAAGAAGCCTGTTCACTCTCACTTTGAAGAGATTAGGGTTGTATGCGCTCGGAAACACAGACGCAGGTAGTGAGTTCCACTCTATTGCCGTGCGCATTATAAAAGACATTTGGAAGCGCTTAGTGCGAATTGGTGGAATAGAAACTAGGTAAGGATGGTAACTGGGTTTTGAACTTTTATTTTGAATCTATAGCTTTATAACCGACTAAAGTGAAAGTTTGTATGCTCGGATGTTTGTTACTCAATCACGTAAAAACGGCTGAACGGATTTCTATATAATTTGGCAAACAGATAATTTATAAGCTGGGTTAACACATTATCCGGATAGTATGTTCCCGTGGGATAATTTCCAACCTCCAAGTAGGCGATGCCGCAAACAAAAGCTAATACTTTTATAAAAACGAACCTCGTTTCATAAACAAAAGCTGAATACTAGCACAAAAACACCACCTGTACCCTCCAAACTATTTTTATACAACTTTCCCGGACTAGCATTTCAAGCCAGTCCAAAACAAACGACTACATTGGGTATCAAGTATCAACTAGTTGGTTACCTAGCTAATACCGCTCTTTTACCCGCAACCCGCATCAAAGTTCCCTGTGAAATTCAATGCTGGCCGCAACGAAACACCACAAAGGGGCTTAAAAAATCGGGATTTTAGAGTCTAGAATAACACTGAATGGATTTTAGCTGGATAGGATGAATTTATCGCTTTCCAAATTCAATGTTTTCCCAGTGGAATTAGTGAGATGTACTCAATTACAACTGTTGACATATCATATAAAGCGTTTAAATTGTTTTTTTTTTGTTTGTTAAATTATACAATAATTAATTAATAGTAATTACAGTGTATTTTGCTTGGATTAGTACCTAAGCTTTAAGAAGCGAACAGTAGTTGTGAAATTAGTAAAGAGATAATTGAAAGAGTTTTTAAAATGACAAAAAAGTAAGACGGACGACTTGAAATATTTTTATGGAACAGTTATTGTCCTACTGCAGAGGAAAATCATCTTCTCATATAGAGAAGAATCGAATATTAAAATCTCAATCACGCTCACATTTTGCGTTTTGGCGATTTTCCACCACTTTCAGTTAATGTTTTCTATTAGTATTACCCAATAACTGGGTTATGGGGGTCATATAGGCAGTCGCTCCATGTACTGCATACTGGTATTCAGCTGCATCCGGTTAGACTGGAAGCTGACCCCAAGATAGTTGGAAAAAGTCTAGGCAGATGATGTGATGATGACTTTATAAGCACACTTATCTTTAAATTAAGTTACATGACTCATACATTTATACGTTATTTAAATACGCATACATTACAGACAACACAGACAATACATAACAAAAACTACCGCACTATAAAAAAACACTTATATTAGTGACCGACGACTGTAGGTGACGTGCAAGTCACTGTAGCGCCTAATATATGGACAGTCGAGCCTGTCCGCTATCATCTTTAGCACGCTGTTGGGGCTGCCGCGCACCCTGCGCACCAGAGACGCGCTCCGCTTACGCATCGTAGCATAGAAACAGTCGACTCTAGGTTCGGCAAACATGCCCGAGGCACTACAGTGTCGCGGCAGCCCCATCAGCACTCTGAAGGCATTGTTATACTGGACGCGGAGGGCTTCATATACTTTTTGGGTGTGATTCACCCACAGGCTGCACGCGTACAATGAAGTACAGTAAGCCCTGAAAAAAGTTTGCTTGACCGACTTGGAACAGCATGCAAACCTGCGGGCTATCATATTAGCTCTAATTGACAATGCCTTCCGCTCCCTCTCGATGTCAGTATCGTCCCTGAGACCGGCAGTAACTAAATGACGTAGGTATTTAAAGTGGTCCACTTTTACCAAGGGAACTTCATACAGTTTGATGGGTGGTACCGTTATAGGACATTTAGAGCCGGCGTCAAAAACCATGAACTGACTTTTCGACACATTGTACTTCAGACCGTGACCTTCAGCATATTCCACACAAATCTGCAACAATGTTCTAATGCCACAAACCGATGCGCTCAGCAACACCATGTCGTCCACATAGCTAATATTATTCAGGCAAACTCCATCAATATGACACCCGACATGATGAGTGCTGAGAGCAACAATCAGCGGATTAACATAAGTTAAAAAGTGTGGGGGAGCTCAACCCTCCCTGCCTCACCCCGCACACCAACCCATACGGTTCCGACAGACAACCCGCCCATTTAACGCTATTGATCTGGCCTCCATACCAACATTTAAACAAGTTAACAAGTTCCATGGGAAAATCTATGTCCTCCAACTTCTTCCATAGAATGTCATAGGAAAACAGATCAAAATCCCTGGATAAATCGAGGAAGCACGTACACCGGAGTATGTCTGTCTGTATAGTACCTGACGGCATGCTTAAGACACAGTATAGCACTTTATGTGGACAGTCCCGGCCGAAAACCAAAGTGATTATCGTGCAGATGTAGATATTTATTTAACTGTGTGTCAAGCAAGCCGTCAAGCACTTTCGCAATAACTGTCGCTAATGAAATAGGCCTGTAATTACCTTTATCAGACAGATCCCCCGTTTTATTTTTTACTACTGGCACCACTATTGTCTATTGTGTTGTATTGTTGTAGTTATGTCTGAGTTTATTTCAGTTTCCAAGACAATGGTACCGATTCTGTTGTGCACAAACTAATCTTAATTTAGGCTATTGCTAACTTTTCTCTCTAATAATACAAGAAAGAGACGGACGGAACTTATAGCTGAACTAATATTTTCATACAAATTTAAATGACACTAAAAACATGTCGACTAAAAACACGACGAAGCGCAAGGCGTAAACAAGTTTGAGATATCTCTAACTTAGTTCATAGCTATAGGCCATCCTTATCTCGCGCTGCCTGTTAGTAAAAGTTAGCGATTCTCTATTTAGTTTAGTCATTAAACAAGAGAATCGGCACCAATATTTGCATAATTTAAAAAGCTAACAATCTTAAAATCATAATAATATGTAAAAGTATTTAAATACAGGAGGGAAAATAATCATAGGGCATCAAAAAATTTGTCCGTATTGCTGTCAATAGGAAAAAAATCCCAAAAGACTGGCAGCGCTGCTACTTTGTATGGCAATGCTGATTCTTAAGCCAAAAATAGGCTAACCCTCTGGCCACGTGAAGGGTCGCCCATCATCATCAATATCCTGCCCTTGTCCAAATTTATTTGGGGTCGGCGCAACATGTCCTTTTCTTCCATACGAGAAGTATGGAAGAAAAGGACATGTTGTCGAGTATTAGTCGTCATCTCGATAGTAACTCCCTTTCTGGCCATATCATCTTTCACACAGCCCATCCATCGTTTCTTTGGCCTTCCCTTACTCGTATAGCCCTCCCCGTTCATACTCAACATTTTCCTGACGACATTTCCCTCATTCCTCCGCATCACATGCCCATACCATGACAACCGATTTCCCCACAACTTTTTAGTCACCGGTGTCACTTTCAGACTTCCTCTTACATACTCATTTCTTATTCTATCCATTCGCGTAATACCACACATCCATCTAACCAATGGAATTGAAATAGACACTAGTAATGTTAACCCAAAAAAGAAATCAATGTGAATGATTCCCAACACGTACCAACCCGCACTGGGCCCACGTGGTGAATTAGGTCCCACTCCCTTTGACAAAGAGGAGGCATGTGTCCCAGCAGGGGAACATGATAGGCTGATTATGCTATCCTTATGCATTATTTTATCTCATTTTTAGGGTTTCGTACCTCTAAGGGATAAAACGGAACCCTTATAGGATCACTCCTGTATCTGTCTGTTTGTCCGTCTGTCACAGCCACTTTCCTCCGAATCTAATGGACCGATTAAGTTAAAATTTGTTAAAAAAACCCAAACATGGCCGTGTCACGTAAATAAATTAAATTTCAATATGGGGGTCAATTTTGGAGGCAAATAAGAAAACTAAAAAAAAGTTTTTCAAACTATACCGTGTGACATATCAAATGAAAGGGCTTACTGTAAAGGTGTCAAATATATATATATATATATATATATTTATAATTTTTAAATACTCTGTTTTAAAGTTATTTAAGAAAATAGACGAAATTTGATCATTCCTCCTTATGTCCGAAACTACTGAGCCTAAAATTAAAAAAAAAAATACAGAAAATATGTCTGTATCTATAGATTACAGGAAAACGATTACAGGAAAACTTAGAAGAAGTCTGTGGTCTTAAAATAACATGGCAAATCTCTCAATATTGTGCGTACAAACTTACATTTGCAGTTGGAATGTATGGGAGAACATGTTTTTCAACTACAATGTTAAGTTTGTTCTTGGCATAACATCATCCCAACTACGGAACCCTTCCTTCTGCGTGGTCCGACATGCACTTGCCGGTTTATACACGTAATATTAAGCAAGTTTTACTACCTATGTATTATAAAACTACAAACACAAGGTCATCTCTTAAGTTCCGTTTACACGGTGCAAGTTTCTGGAACATTCAATAGCAATAATCGCAACCATAAAGCACGTTCTTTTTTATTGCCATTCAAGATTTAAATGCAAATTTTATTGAATGGCAACATTCAATAATAATAATAATAATAATAAAACAATTATTATCAGGCTACAATGGCCCATAGATAAATACCTTACAAACTAACATATGTAAAGTATAAAACAAAACTTGTGTTAATAAATATAGCTTAAAACTATGTTAGTAAACTTCACTTCACTAGCTTGTCCTTGAGCTGTCCTGTGGCACTTGTCCGCGGAAGCGACGGAACACCACGTCCTGCGGCCAGAAGTCTTCTTCCATGACGACGGGAAAGTAACAATTCGGTACTCGCACCACGAACGCCTTGAAATTGACGTTGCGGCGCGACTCCAGTAACTGCACCCTCGGCATGCACCTTGTCTTCTGGCGCACGTACTCCACGATGTCCTCCGCCTTAGTGCTGTAGTGCAGGCGGGAGATGTACACCGGTGTATTCGGTTTAGCGGCACGCAGGCTCACTTCTGGCTTCGTAGGAGCTTTGCCGCAGCGGTTCTTGTTGGTTCGCGACCGGCGCTTCCTCCTTTGCACTGTCACGAAACCCTCCTCATCAGCCCTATTCGGCGCCTTTTCTGGCATAGGCTTCATACTTGGAGCGCCTGGGGCACTCGCGGGGACGCTAGCGAAGTCCTTTCTTAAGGGTTTCCCCAGGGCTGCAGATACTGGCAGCGGGACGGGGTGATGAACTTGGGCGGCACTGCGCGGAGGAGCTGCGGTGACGGGCGCAGGGTTGCGGCAGTTCAATAAAATTGCATACGACTTACATATATCAAGGCAATAAAATTGCAAGGCAACTATTGCATGCAAGTTTTGCATAGTCTAAACACAGCTGCACGTCCTTGTAAAATTGATTCAAGTATTACCCGTATTTGCGCTGCCAAATATTTTATTAGATGTTATTGAACGTCTTGTTTCATTTGCTCATGTTTTTATTGTAAGTTCGATTTTATTGTATGCCAGTTTTGAACCGCAACTAACTTGCCCGTATCGTGCAACAATATTGTAGGTACGTGTTGTATAGACGGTGCCACTTAATTACCCTTCAGTTTTATGGTATGCTACAGGCAATAAGCTTGTGCCGCGTAAATGGAGCTTTATAAAACGCATTGACAATTTTATTTCACACAAACAAAAGGCGCGAGGAATCGATATGGTCGTCCATTGTTCACTACGATTATAGAACGCTCCGGTAGTAGAAATGTGAGGGATATGTTTCTACTGGTTCGGACAGGTAATTTATTATTTTTGGATTGAAATTGATTTCTTTCTTGGAAGGAAAATTCAAATACACTGACAAGTTCTATCTAGCTACCTACTTACGTAACTGGAGTCTTAGAAAATTGAGTCGTTTCTGTTTTTAGGGTTCCGTAGTCAACAAGGAACCCTTATAGTTTCGCCATGTCCGTTCAGCTGAGTCGACAAAGTGGTACAATAAAGTCTTGAAAAAAAAAAAAAAACACGTAATGTGGGGATGATATTTATTTCTCGTCTATCCCAAACTGGGGTATGGTTGGGTAGGCCGTCCAAAAATATTATGGGCCTGCAAAACCCATTTTTCGATTCAGAGATCCGTTTGCGTAATATTAAGCTTTAAAGAGCTAATTCTTGTTTGAGTTAAATATGCCCCCTGCCAGCTAAATGGTTGTTTTTGAATACGTAGAAAAATTCACGGGAGTAGTATCTAAGTAGTATAGTAGTATATAAGTTTAAAGGAAAACTATCATAGCTTTACAAGTTAACGAGTAATAGTCGATCCACTTACATTTGCAGTTGGAATGTATGGGAGAACATGTTTTTCAACTACAATGTTAAGTTTGTTCTTGGGATAAATTCATCCCAACTACGGAACTCTTCATTGTGCGTGATCCGTACGCATTTGGCCGGTTCTTTTAATAAGGTCATTTTAAAATATTTAGAAAACCAAAATTTTGAATGCTCGGGTGAGTGCCTTAACCCGTCAGAGGGATTAGTCTTTATTATTGTTGGTATATTTGGTAGTACCTCGAAGCACATGTAAAGTTGTGTAACAGAAACTGCTACAACATGGCGGTGAAAATTTATAATAAACTACCGGAAAAAATAAGAAAACTGACTAACTTAGAATTCAAACAAGAACTTTAAATAATTGGCTTTGTGACAGATGTTTTCATTCAATAGATGATTACTTTAATTTTAAACAGACATGATGTAAAATTATATGAAACGAACACTTATTTACTTATAATTATTGACATGGTTTATAAATCTAATACTTAGTTAAACTGATGAGGAGAGGAGCTCGTGGCTAAGTAATAACAGCCGCACGGGTCGATCCATCAGGTTAAGCTACGCTTCCCGGGGTTGGTCTGTGGATGGGTGACCATCTTTTCATACCGAGACTCCTCCGTGCCTCGGAAAGCACGTTAAGCCGTTGGTCCCGGCTGTCATTCGTGGATTTTTGACAGTCGTTACGGGTTGTCAGAAGCCCGAAAGTCTGACAGCTAGCCTTACCAAGGGGTATCGTATTACCCAATAACTGGGTTGTGGAGGTCAGATAGGCAGTCGCTCCATGTAAAATACTGGTATTCAGCTACATCTGGTTAGGCTGGAAGCCGACCCCAACATAGTTGGGAAAAGGTTAGGCAGTGTGTACTTAGTTAAACTGATGAACTGTCTTGACTGTGAGATACTTATATTCAAATAAACTGATGTAACTTCAAGACATTATTATGCATGTACATATTAGAAATATTTGCACGGCTGATAAGTCGAATATAGTGAAACTAAAATTAACTATTTTACCATATTATTATGTAAGTATATATATATTCTGGCAAATAAATAACTTTCATTTCAAAAAAGTTATGGCGAGCTAACCTTAAAAGATAGACATATGCTATCGCAAACTTTTTTAGAACTTTTTAAGGAGAAAAATTCCGTCATACATGATTGTTGCGTAACTTTAACCGTTAACGCAGCGAACGCAACAGAAGTTCTCAAAAGGAATAAATTTTCCCCGATTTTGCAACATTTTTCATTCATGCTCCGCTACTATTGGTCGTAGCGTGATGTTATCAAAATAACCAACATCATAATAATTTTTCAATTCGAACCCGCAGTTCCTGAGATTAGCGCATTCGACCAAACAAACAAACTTTTCAGCTTAATAATATTAGAATAGATTAAGATTTTAATAATATTAAGTAGTTACAATGGTTAGGATTAGTAAGTTTAGAAATTACGATTTAGAAATCAGCTACAAACATTAACTATAAGAGAACAAAACAACACGACACCATAAACACCATACTTCTTTTACGCGATTTCTTTTGTAAGATCTGAAACAAAATTTCGACGTTTAATAGCATACCATCAATCATTTTATTTGAGCGACGTGTATTGTCCATTAACAGTCTAGAAGGTCAGTTTGGCTATATTTAAAGGACTGACACAAGATAAGTAATGTATAAAGATAAGTAATGTATAGAGAGAGTAACCCATCATAGAGACATCATTGAGGCTCAAACAGTAATGCAACGATTATTTGATGACCTGTGTAAATGGGCACACGATGCAGGCCTGGTTATCAACGCTAGCAAAACAAAGATTATCCATATATACTCTCCTTATATGAAGGTTAGACATGTACCTATTGTAACTGCGCATGACCACCTGTGCCTGCATCGCGGGCCCACTGCACGCATGTGTGCGTGTCCTACCCTAGAGGCTGTTGACCAGCATACCTATCTTGGCGTCATCATAGACAAGCTTTTCAATTGTCCCCAATTTTCCCCCACATTGAAAGTGTAAGTAACAAACTAAGATCTATTAACGCCAAGTTGGATATCCTTAAACATAAACTACCCTTCCACACTCTACGCATGCTGTATCTTGCTCTCGGGGATTCAGTCATAAGCTATGGGCTAACTAGTTACGGACGTTCCTACAAAACTTATGTAGATAAAATATATAGACTACAACTAAGTATACTCAAGACTATTGTGCCAAAGTATATTAAACATAAATATAAAGATGATGAGCACGGATTATTTAAATATTGTAAAATTGTGTCAGTCTATGATAAATTCAGGTCGGCAATTATCTTGGATAAATTTAATAATATTAGCTCCTTAACTTTAAACAGTAGACCAAAACAGTTACGTGATCTTGATTACTTGCCAACATATAAACTACCTACAACTGTAAATATGTATGGCAGGAGAACGTGGGAATATATATTACCTGATGCTCTAAATAAAATTCCTGACTCTGTGCAGTCAAATATTGCCTCTAGTACTTATAAAAAATGTAAATCTACCTTAAAAAAATATTATATTACTGGTGACATCCCATCTCAATTCTTTAAGTAGCCAACATAATTTTTTAGTATTTGTTGTGAGCGTGTTTGCTTCCTCCACTTTGTCGCATAAACCTTTAAAGGTCTCTAGACAAGGTTTTAAGATTGTATATTATGTGACTAAAATGTATTGAAAAATAAACGAAAAAAAAAAAAGAAAAAAAAAATTGTAAATTCAGTATCGTGAAATAGTTTATACCTCGGTACCTAAGTTCCGTGTTGAGCTACACGATCACTATATAGGGTAACTGGTAATTAATGACCGATACTTAAACATATGATTGTATTCATGATAACAAACAACTTTTACTATGAGACCAAACCTGAAATCGCGAAAAAAAATCTGCTGCTCCCTACATGACGAGTTATGCGAACATGAATGTATGGGACATTCATTCATCACCCAATATACAAAGTATAACTTAAAAAACGCAAAACCTCTTAAGGCGTCATTGCACTCATCATTACGAACAACTTTTACTATGGGACCAAACCTGAAATCACGAAAAAAAAATCTGCTGTTATCTACATTTATGTTCGCATAACTCGTCAAAATGTAGGAAACAGATATTTTTTTTTTGTGATTTCAGGTTTTGTCCCCATAGTAAAAGTTGATCACAATGATGAGATCAATGACTCCTTAATAGGTTGTGCGTTATTTAAGTTACACTTTGTGTAACTAGTGATCGTGTAGCTCAACACGGAACTTAGGTACCCACGTATATATAAAGCAACACACACACTCGGCACTCCGGAAGTCGAGGGCGGGCGTTACCACTGGGCCATCACTGAAATAAAAATTGTTTCATTTGTTTGTTACTAATACCTTTTTACGATTAAAATCATTAAGGGGGAAGCGCTAAGGTAGACAGCGAAATTCAAATATTCTTACGTTTTTTGCAATTTGTAGGTCAGTATTAAGTTTATCATTATTAAGTTTATAGTAACAATCATATATTTACAGAATAATAATTATTGGAATCAGTAATACAACTTCATAAGTTAGAAAAGACCTCAAACGTCAAGATTTCATGAAATAGTCATTCAATAGAGTTATATGAACTTAGAACATTAACCATTAAAATCATCAATACAGTTCGTATTCGATTTTAATGGTTATAATTCTATAAATACAGATTTCTTACGGTCGCGAATCATATTTAAATCACCATACAACCTAATATCGACATTTAAATTGCACAAAACGTAAGAAAATTTGAATTTCGCGGGCTACCCTGACGCTTCCGCCTTAAGCTAGATAGTAGACAGTATTTAATTCTGATAACAATCAAACTCCGGCCAATAAAAACTAAAGTTAACACCAAAACTCGGTGTTCTCGATTTATTTAATGGGACAAGATAAATACGTGAACATTTATTAACGAACCTCGCCCTTATCGCCCTGCACGCAACTTAAAATGTGAGCATCGGATTTCCTTGTACATTTTTATAGTAGCGATTTAGGCACCTGTCCCACCGTCGGCGATTAACGAGCGAGTAGAGCTAGCAACCAATACTGTGGTTACTCGCTGGTATGCCAGCACGTCAAGCTACCCGAAACTGTCAAATTTTCCCAATCAACCTTGAACCTAATGCTTTAGCGATAAAGTTGAAAATCTATTAAAGAAATTTGACAGATTGTAGTAGCTTGATGTGCTGGCGACTGTACCAAGCGAGAGTCTCTCAGTGAGTATTATGCCCGCCAAGCGAGCGTCGCTGAGCGAGTAGTCCCTTTGATAGCTCTTGTCGGTGCAACAAACTAGTGGAGAGAGAGATCTCGCCGAAAATGTGAACAGTCAGCAATCAACTGTTGGAACGAAGTTCTTTAACGCGGCTTGTGGTAGGACGTAACAAAAAAGCGTTACGCCCGAAAAAGACAGTTTCAAGTGTCAAAAGTTTTTTGTTTTTTTTTTTTTTTTAATACAGAGCCATCTAGTATAAGTTTTTAGCTTCTTAAAACTTATACTAGATGGCCCTGTATTAATACATAATAAACAGCGAAAGGAACTTCGTTCCAACCGGGTGTCTCACGACACCTCCTGACTTTTTTATATAAGTACCTCTATTACTTAAAATATTTTGTACGTTTCTTGAGCTACAAAATTATTTATTGCTAGTCGCTTCCTCATCGGCGGTGGGACAGGTGCCTAAGATCTTGTCCTGCAGGCTTAGCATGACGCTTTCTATTTCTACTCTACTGGAAAAGAGAAATCGCTTGTCTACCCTTTTCGAAATCTCTTCTTCCCGAGCACGAGGTCACACTTAGACTCGGGCTTAGCAACGGCCGTTGCTATGTAAAATTCACTATTTACGAATAAACCCGTGACTACTAGTAATATGTATTACTAACCTATTTTACCGTATTTTTGCGTTTCGTTTTCAAATAAATCCTGACTAATATTATAAATGCGTAAGCAAGTTACCTTTTCACGCCTAAACCACTGAACCGATCATCCTAAAATTTTGCATATACGTTGGCACGTGTACGGAAACGGACATAGGGTACCTTATATCCAGAAAAAAAGTGCTGTTCTCAAGGAAAACAACAATAACGTTCTTATGATAATAGAAGGTGTCACGTGTCTTTAGAATCATGATTGAATTATTACGCTTTCACGCTAAAACTGCGGAACGGATTTGGATGAAATTTGGCACATGGGTAAACTATGATCTGGATTAGGACATAGGATACTTTTGATCCCGGTGGTTCGTTCCCGCGGGATAATTTCCGACAACCACGCGGGCGAAGCCGTGTGCAAAAGCTAGTATAATATGAAGGAAAGTGTTTTGAACGAGACTTTCTTCAATAAAAAAACGCAAATAGTCTATTTGTTATGTCTATACAGGGTGATTTAGAAAACATGCGACAAAATTTAAGGGGGTGTTCTACCCATCAATATGAACAACTTTTACTATGGGACTAACTAAGAATTCGCAAAAAAAAAAAAATACCTTCCCATGTAAAAGCACATACCCGATTGGACCATTTTGTATAAAAAGGTCGAAATTTTTTTGCGAATTCCGAGTTGGTCCCATAGTAAAAGTTGTTCATATTGATGGGTAGAACACTCCCTTAAATTTTGTCGCATGTTTTAAAAATCACCCTGTATAGATTCAGATCTCTCTCAGGAGCTCGTGGCTAAGTAATGACAGCCGCACGGGTCGATCCATCAGGTTAAGCTACGCTTGCCGGGGTTGTCTGCGGATGGGTGACCATCTTTTCATACCGAGACTCCTCCGTACCTCGGAAAGCACGTTAAGCCGTTGGTCCCGGCTGTCATTCGTAGATCTTTGACAGTCGTTACGGGTCGTCAGAAGCCCGAAAGTCTGACAACCAGTCTTACCAAGGGGTATCGTATTACCCAGTGTCTGGGTTGTGGAGGTCAGATAGGCAGTCGCTCCATGTAAAATACTGGTATTCAGTTGCATCCGGTTAGACAGGAAGCCGACCCCAACATAGTTGGGAAAAGGCTAGGCAGATTTATTGGTCTATGACCATTAAATGATTAGAAAGTCCCATTAAAAACTTTTAATAGAGTCATTTAATATTTTTTTAATATTTCCTCATTGTAAAAGAGTAATTAGATTTCCGTAATTAGGTCACGTCAGTCTGGTCACATAAAAACGGGTGTGACTGTGATAAATCGTTCAGCGGTGACCACAGCAACTGAGACCTATTTATTTAGACTTTGTGAAATACATGACAGCTTTTACTTTATAGTCCGGCCGTCGAGAGAATGCGTTCTTGACATCTGTCAGTTTCATACTAACGAATAAGTTTTTTGCGAATGTGATCCTTATAGATCCTACTAGAAATTTTCCAACTGTCAGGTGTCAGGAACATATTCTCTCGACGGCCGGGATAGTCATGATAAAAAAAACACTGCAAAGTGAAAAATAACTTTAATTTCGGAAGTCGGTGTTTTTGGTTTTGCATTTTCATTTTTTGCCACCGACTTCCGAAATTGAATGTTATTTTTCACTTTGTAGTATTTTTTGGGAGTCGCTTGTTATTTATTTTTTGTAAGAAAGTTTTTATTTTTCACTTTTTAGTTGTGGTACCTACCCCAGACAAATTTGAATACCCTGCAAAAGAAATTAGAAGATCATCCACATAAAAGTGGGAAAAATACGTATTATTGAAGCTAACTCAAAAAGTACCCAAGCCAAAGTTAATAAAGTTTACATGGGACGGACTCTGTAATAAGTTATGCGTGATCATAAATAAAAAAATAAAATAAAAAAAGAATATTTATACAAGGTGTAAATTATATAACGCACAACCTCTTAAGGGGTCATTGTACTCATCATTATGAACAACTTTTACTATGGGACCAAACCTGAAATCCCGAAAATAAATCAGCTGTTCAGTTCATTTAATGTTCGCATGATTCGTCAAATGTACTGAACAGCTGCTTTTTTTTCGCTCTCCAAAGCTGTTCATACTGATGAATACAATGACCCCTCATTGTACTCTTCAGTATGAACAACTTTTACTATGGGACGAAACCTGAAATCGCGAAAAATAAATCAGCGGTTCCCTACATTTATGTTCGCAAAACTCGTCAAAATGAAACAGCAGTTTTTTTCCACGATTTCAGTTAAAATGATCCCTAAGAGGTTGTTGGTATTTTACCAATAACCCTGTGTAAGCTTTAAGTAATGTTATTTTAAGAAGACAGACTTTCTTATAGATTTTTCTGTAATAATTTATACATTTTTTTTTTCAAAATTTTAGGCTCAGTAGTTATTTTTTAGGGATAGTAATTTTTTTATCTCTTTTCTTAAATAATTTAAATATTATACAAAAAAAAAAATATGCGAGATCCCGCAACAAGCACGTTCATTCACGATAAAGTTTGTAAAACTTTTTTTTAAATCTAATTTACTCCCCCAAAAGCTACCCACATATTCAAAATTCATTTACGGAAGTGTAGTATATTTGGGTCACAGAAGTTCATAATGTGTACCAAAATTTCAACCTAATCTGTCCAGTAGATTCGGAGGAAATTGGCTGTGACAGACGGACAGGCAGACAGACACACGAGTGATCCAATAGGGTTTGCATTTTTCATTCGGACGTACGGTACCCTTAAAATCAGCCCGAGTAAAAATAATTAAAAAACATAATTATGATTCCTATCCACTATTATTGCCAACGAAATAATAGAGAGAGGAGCTCGTGGCTAAGTAATAACAACCGTACGGATAGATCCATCAGGTTAAGCTATGCTTTCCGGGGTTGGTCCGTAGATGGGTGACCATATTTACATACCGACACTCTTCCGTGCCTCGGAAAGCATGTAAAACCGTCGGTCCCGGCTGTCATTCATGGATCTTTGACAGTCGTTACTGGTCGGCAGAAGCCCGAAAGTCTGACAACCAGTCTTACCAAGGGATATCGTATTACCCAGTAACTGGGTCGTGGAGGTCAGATAGGCAGTCGCTCCATGTAAAATACTGGTATTCAGCTGCATCCGGTTAGACTGGAAGCCGACCCTAATATAGTTGGGAAAAGGCTAGGCAGATTGATTGAATAGATAGAGTTCTTGAGATATCCAGCTGTGATAGACAAACAGACAGACAGAGTCGCACCATAAGGGTTCCGTTTTACAGTTTAGGTACGGAACCCTAACATCAAGTCTGACAAAAGCTCTTCATCATCATTATTGTCCTGTCTTTATTCTCATCTAGTCCTTTATTTGGGTCAGCACAGCATGTTTACTTCCATACATTCCTATTAGTCGTCACCACCGAAGTGTCCCTTGAACAGAAGATGTTGTCGTGGTAAAAAGATTAACCAGTCAAAAAGGTTGGTAGCATAGCTTGAGTCCTCGCGCTAATTAACCGACTTCAAAAAACCGGTCCAGTGCGTGTCGGACCACGCACAATGAAGGGTATGCAGTTGGGATGAATTTATCCCAAGAACAAACTTAACATTGTAGTTGAAAAACATGTTCTCCCATACATTTCAACTACAAACATACACTATAATTAAATGAAAAGGATCCAACCCAAATTACACCTAATGTGGGTTGGATCTTTTTTGTTTAACGATGGACAAATGTAGGTTTGTACGCACAATATTGAGAGATTTACCATGTTATTTTAAGACCATAGATTTCTTTTAGGTTTTCCTGTGTGCTATAGTATATGTTCTGTATTTTTTTTTTTCAAAATTTTAAACTCAGTAGTTTCGGAGATAAAGGAGGGGGGAATGGTCAGTTTTCGTCTATTTTCTTAAATAACTTTAAAACAGTTTATTTTAAAATTATAAAAAAATATATCGCACGGTACAGTTTGCATTTTTTTTTCTTATTCGCCCCCCAAAATTGACTCCATATTCAAAATTCATTCATTTACATTACACATCCGTATTTGGATCATAGAAGTACATACGTGTACCAAAGAAGAAGTAGCAAAAATGCCCCACTTCCGACTGCAAAGTTATGTATCTCAAAAAATCGCTAAAAATGAGTATAAAAAAATTATATACTTCCGGTGATCATCCTTACTGGCTAGCACATTGAAAAATTGCTCTAAATATTAATTCAGGGGCAGAATACCTGTAATATACTAACTTCTGAATTTAGTTTTAGAATAGGATTAAACAGCAATTAGACACTGTATTGACTCATTTGCGATTGTTTGATAATAGTACTAAATAAAAAAAATGGTTAATAACATTTGGTTAATAATACTTGGTTAATAACATATTTAAAAAGTATTGCTTAAAGTATCGCTTAGTGACTATATAATAATCTATTTTTTTTGTAAAATAATTACAGGTATTACACACGGACGGCTATTTAACAATGGTCCGGCCTCACTCAGGTAGTTAAAAACCGTACATTGGTCCGCGAACCAAACAGGTTACTATTGTTGTTTCGCTCACTCACATGAGAACAAAAGAGATGTGCCTGCGCGCATGCTACTAAATCGCTCCGCTCGAGTAGTCCTGCGCTTGCGTTAGCATTCTTCGGTACTGTGTTTATTACGTGTAATTTTTTTACTGTGACAAAGCTTACTCTTACCGGACTTGATATTGCCCAGCGATTCTATTTTGTTTTCATTGGATACTTTTACGACAATAAGCTTGTGAATACCGGACCTGATTAAGCATTGTGATTTGGAAGTTGTTATGGAAAATAACCGTTGTGTTGTGTGTGAGCAAACGCTCCGAGGACGTCGTAGGCACGTCCTCAATGAACATTTTGTACGAACACGACCGAATTTTCGAGAACATATACCTCAAGAGGTGAGTGCTATTTGTTTAATCTATAATGAACACACTTGATGAGTTATACTACTTCCCACCCACAACGGCAACTCATCAATTGTGTTTGTTATTCTATTAAATGTATTGTTAAGATAAAATCAATAAAATAAATGTAAGTATCGTTTTTATGTTATGGACTATAAAACTAAAAACAACCCTTGCAATCCTACACAAATAGGGGTGAAAAGGAAATAAAAAAGGCAATAAAACTAAATACTTTTGTTTTAGGGCTTGTCACCGTCATTTTTTTACTTACTTATTCAGTATAAACTTGAGATAAGAGACCCTTGAAACGTGGAACAAAACAAACGTGGAGCAGAATTAGACAAAAAATAAATAAATAAATCATTGTCGGTATCCGTTTCAATAGATCTTTTATTTTTTCAGATCCAGTTCAATGGCACTAGATCAATCTGTAATGCTTGTTGGCATTCAATCAATAGGCGTTTAAATCAAGTGCAACCACCTGATGTACCACCTCCTACAGTTGAATTAGCAGCGAAAAATAATTGTGTATCTTGTCTACATTCACTAAGACGGCGCCGAAGACATATTTTAAATATAGTAACGTTGCAAGTACACCGAGACATTGTGGAATATATTCTACGCGATTTTCAACCACCACAAGAGGTAAATAAATGTTTTATAAAAAAAAAAAATAGTTTATGGTACATCTAATTTATATTTTTTATGAACATCACATAAGTAGCCACTTGTTTAATATTTATTCTATTACGATTTATTTGACGACCTACAAAATAGTTAAATACCACATAATAATGAAAATAATTGTACACAAAACTAATTATTACATTTTTTCACAGATCCCGCTTGATGGCTCGAGAGCTGTATGTCATGTATGTTGGTGTAGAATCAGTGCAATAATAAATGCAGCACCTTCACCAGTTGCAGCACCTCGTACCTCCATAATGGTTCCTGGTCTAACTAGAGCAGCCAACACATCTCGTCGATGTATGATTATGCACTGCAATAACCAACAACTCAGGGCTATGTCTAATGCTACAAAGGTGTATCTGCTTAGTTATTTCCGCCTATATGTACCCAAAAGATCTCGCATCTGCCATCATCATTTGCGAACTATATCTCCTGAAGAATTTCCTAGAAATATAGTCCATCAAGAAAACGATATCAACGCAGAGGGCGTACTGGACATTATAAACATTTACACAAGCACTCTAGAGAGAAGAACAAGCCTTAATATCGAGGAAATGACAAATGACGATTTTATATTTTGGTTCGGTGTTAGCCGCGAACAGTTTAATATACTTTTAGATCAAGTCCCAACGCTACACAATCTTTCTAAATCACCTAAACTTGACTTAGCTGTGTTTTTGTGCAAACTCAGAAATGGAGAACCGAACAACAGGATTGGTTCTTTATTTAATTGTTCTAAATATACCATAGGACGAAAAATACGTTTAGCAAGGTCTTGCCTTACTAATGACTTTGTACCTCTTCATATGGGTTTGGACCATATAACCCGAGATGACACAATAGAGCGGAACAGAATATTGCCCAATTATATTTTTGGTAATGAAGATAATCCTAGATCAATTATCATTCTCGATGGAACTTATCTCTTCACTGAAAAAAGTACGAATTTCTTGTTTCAGCGCGTAAGCTATAGTCTTCACAAATACCGTAATCTAATCAAACCTTTTATGATTGTTTGTGGTGACGGATACATATTAGATATAATGGGACCGTATGCTGCAACTACCAACGATGCTGATATACTGAAAATGATTTTAAATAATCATGGTGAGCCCATAGAGGAATGTGCATGGCATTATTTTTTTCATCAAAATGATGTCATGGTCTTAGACAGAGGCTTCCGCGACGCCATTCCAGGCTGGAGAATATGGCTATGAAGTTCATATACCTCCTTCAAACAGACGAGGTCAAAGACAACTTAGCACTGAGGAATCCAACAAGTCAAGACTTGTTACCATATGTAGATGGGTTGTTGAAGCGATTAACGGTCGCATGAAACGTAACTTTAAATTGTTTCGCCACAGGGTATTTAACCGTGACTTACCTCACATATACGATGAATTTAAAATAGCAGGCGCAATAATAAACTGCTTTCATGAGCCTGTCGAGGACAGTGCCTATACTGAAGAGTTTTCTCAAATAATAAGACTAAATATGCATAAACCAAACCTGTTAGCAGATTATGTTGAAGAACATAATCTAAACCAGCAAAGAGTTCCCTTTGTGAGGTTGGAAGCAACTAACTAGTGAAGAAGTTAATGATTTTCCGAGATTGACATATGAGGATTTAATTATGATATCAGTTGGTTCTTATCATCCGAAAATAGCACGGTCATACTGCTCTGAACATATTAATAGAACTGGTGTGTATGAAATTGAATTTTACAGACATCCAGAAGAAATAAATATTAACAACGAAGAAAATAATGCCCTCATTAGATGTAAGATTCAGTCACGACATGTCCGGAGTAAAATATACCGGACGTATATATTATATAATTGCAGAGTTGAAGGGAGATATGCGATAAAAGAATATTGTTGTACATGTATACATGGGCGCAGGACACTGGGAGTCTGCGCCCATGTAATGACTATTTTGTACTATCTTGGTTGGGCGAGATATGAAGATGTTTTTAGCCACCCAGCGCATTTTTTAGATAATATTTTGCTAGATGTAGAACAGGAATAAATAAGTTTTATTTATTTTATTTTTTTCTTTACACCTTCCTTGTAACAAGAAAGCAAATGAATTTAGAATGTCACAGGTGTTCATTTGTTTAATCTTTATGGCATCTTTAGTTCACTTTTTATGGTCGTTAGAGTAGTAGGTTTTGCTTAATTGAAAGTAAAATATTTTTAAGATTAGTAATACCACGGTACAAATATGGACAGTATTTTATCTTCATAGAAACGGTCGGAATGCGAGTCATACTACGCGCCTCGACTAAGGCAGCACTAAGGCGGCAAACAGACACGAATGCGCCGCAGTGACGAACGTACGGTGTGATGGTTTTGTAAGCAGTAAGCGTGCGTTTTTTGACAAATATTCATTGAAATAAGTACAAGTACTTACTTTAATATGGCAGAGAGCGATAATAGACTATATTGTGTTGTTTTTGGTTGCTTGAATTCGTTAATAACGCACCCAGAGATAACATTTTTTATTTTACCTGGAAGCTCCGAAAGGTAAGACTATATACCTACTACGTACGTAATTTGTTTCTTTTGAATAGGTAAGCATTTCGGTTTTTCCAGTGAGCAAAATACCTAGATGAATAAATAAATAAGTTGATAGGGAGAAAAAGTGACACAAGAGAGACCTACCTACGCTCACATTAAAAAAACTACTAGACAGTTTCCTAGGCTAGGCTTATTTACTTAGCTACTTACATATATTATTGAGGACGAAATATCGTTATGAAATGATACGTCGTATCGTTATGTACCTACGTAGTAAGATTTAACTACATTATAATTTACTTTATAAGTAAGATTTTGTAGTACGCGATGAGATGATTGATAATGGCGCTGATTCCCTTGTTCACAAACTAAACTAATTTTAAGTTCAGTACATCTTTTTCTTTCTATTTCATTAAGAAAAGGATAAAAGATAAATAATAGTTTAGTCGTGTCAAATGAGTCAGCGCCTGACGTAAATTAACATATTTTTAGTAGCCAAGTTTTTAATCATGTCTAAACTTGTCTATGGAGTAGCTTAATATGATAGGACTAAACTAATATTTATCGTCTGTCCTTTTCTTAATGAAATAAAAAGAAAAAGATGCACTGAATCTATATTTAGTTTGAATTAAGTAACGTTTGCAAAGCGGTTCGACATCGGATGGGGTACCAAAAAAAATGTTATTTTGAAAAAAAAAAATTATAATTACTTGTCAGCTGTTTCTTGCATTTTGGTTGAGTAGGTAGGTGTTGAAGTTTGTAAGGATTGGAGTTTGGTAACCTTCGACGACAGCAGTTTGTAATACAATCACAAAACTATAAAGAAACTCAAGTACCTAGGTGATGGTGGTAGGTAGGATGAAATTAGAATACTGTAGGCTGGCAACCCTCTCGCGTGTTTACGTACCGCGCCGCTGTAGGTACATATTTCAAGGCCAGGGGCCGAGTTACAATACTGGTAGGTAGATATGTATACTGTGGTAATACTGCGCCTGAAATAATATTTGGAGCAATTTCTAAGTGTGATAGCCAGTCAGGATGACAATCGGAGGTATGCAATTTATTAATACTCATTTTTATCTATTTTTTGAGATATTTTTCTCAGCTGTCGGACGTGGGGTAATTTTCTATGGAAGTTGCAACTTCTCCTTTCAACTTAATCGGTCCATTAGATTCGTAGCAAATTGGCTGTGACAGACGGACGGACAGACAGACACATGAGTGATCCTATAAGGGTTCCGTTTTTTCATTTTGAGCCATGGAACCCTAAAAAGGAGGGAGTTATTTTAACATTATGGTGTACCTAATCAACCTGCTTTCGTCTTCTCTTCATCTTCATCTTACCTTTGACATTTAACTTTCCTGATTTACAAAATAAGAAGATGAAAAATTGAATGCATTGTTTGAATGAATTATTTTGAAATGTCGCATATTCGATAATAAATTAAATAATCTCGTGGAACTACATATAATATTAAAGGCTATAGCGTATCAAACGGAAATCTGGTAAGTGCAAAAGATCGGATCGCGATAAATTGGAATTGTACCCATGAGAGGGTGAGGGAATAGCTATCACAACGTTGTCTACAGAACAGACACCGCTATCGCCATTACACGTCTCTGTCGGGCGATTTATTTTAATATTCACAATCTCATTGGTTGTCAATGTCCAGGTTTCTACAAGATATTTAATTCAAATACGTACTTGTACAACCTTGCGTGTGATGTTATTAATTTGATTGTCTTATCCACTATCTATTCAATCAATCTGCCTAGCCTTTTCCCAACTATGTTGAGGTCGTCTTCCAGTCTAACCGGATGCAGTTGAATACCAGTATTATCTGATCTCCACTACCCAGTTAGTGGGTATTACGATACCCCTTGGTAAGACTGGTTGTCAGACTTTCGGGCTTCTGACGACCCGTAATGACTGTCAAAGATCCACGAATGACAGCCGGGACCAACGGGTTAACGTGCTTTCTGAGGCACGGAAGAGTCTCGGTATGTAAAAATGGTCACCCATCTACAGACCAACCCCGGCAAGCGTAGCTTAACCTGACGAATCGACCCGCTCGGCTGTTATGACTTAGCCACGAGCTCCTCTATCTATCTTTTCGTTGGCAATAATAGTGGATAGGAATCTTAATGAAGTTTTTTCATTATTTTTACTCGGGCTGATTTTAAGGGTACCGTACGTCCGAATGAGAAATGGAAACCCTATAGGATCACTCGTGTGTCGGTCTGCCTATCCGTCTGTCACAGCCAATTTCCTCGGAATCTAATGGATAAATTAGGTTGACATTTTGGTACACATATGAATTTCTATGACCCAAACACACTACACTTCCTATTTAATTTTGAATATCATGTGTGGTGAATTTTTTACTTTTGGGGGGTAAATTAGAAAATTAAAATAAAAAGTTTTGCAAACTGCATCGTGTATGAACGGGCTTGTTGTGGGGATCTCTCTCTTTTTACCGACTTCAAAAAGGAGGAGGTTCTCAATTCGTCTGTATGTTTTTTTTTGTTTTTGTATGTTTGTTACGCGATTTCTTAAAGACGGATGGACCGAATAAAAAAAAAACTTTTTTTGTTTGAAAGGGTATTAATAAAGGGTCTTAAATATGTAACATGGTAAATCTCTCAATATTGTGCGTACAAACTTACATTTGTGGTTAGAATTTATGGGAGTATATGTTTTTCAACTACAATGTTAATACAATGTTTGGTTTGTCGTTCAGTACGGGATTGGAAATTTGTAGGCTGTGTCTGTATCACTTGAGTGATGCCGCGGGCAGACCAGTGGGGCACAGCATTGAGAAGGAACCCTCAAGGCGCGAGTCCTACTCGCAATCGTCCGTTTTTTTTTTTTTCATTAGTATCTGTATCACTTGAGTGAAGCCGCGGGCAGACCAGTGGGGCACAGCATTGAGACGGAACCCTCAAGGCGCGAGTCCTACTCACAATCGTCCGTTTGTTTTTCATTAGTATCTGTATCACTTGAGTGAAGCCGCGGGCAGACGAGTGGGGCACAGTATTGAGACGGAACCCTCAAAGCACGAGTCCTACTCGCAATCGTCCGTTTTTTATTTTTCATTAGTCACACAGTCTTCTTGGAAATCAATATTGCGGTTTGACAGATTTTCTACAGAAAATTTTATTCCAAACTGTCATTTATTTTTCAGTTAAAAGTTATCTGAATATTGAAAATAATAATTAAAAAAAATGAAATCTACTTCATAAAGAATTATGAAATAACTTTAATTTAGGAAGTCGGTGTCTTGGGATCTGTATTTTAGATTTTTGCCACCGACTTCCGAAATTAAAGTTATTTCATAATTTTGAGCTTATTTCTTTTTGAAGTCGATTTATTTTTTTGAATTATTTTTTATTTCGTAATTTTTAGTTTTTAGTAAGATTTGGAATATATGTTTGTAATAAGTAGTTAATAGTTTGTTATAAACATTGCACTAGAATTTGACTAAAGTTTTTAGATGTTTTCCCTTTGACACCACACCCGTACCTAGTAACAATAAGGTCGCTTACAAACCAACGACACTCGATCGACGACGAGCGCTGCGGCGTAGTCGCCTTGCTGACGACCGTGGATGACGATGTCGCCCAGTTGTGTCGTTGCAGTAAGTCCGTGCAGTTGGCAACAAATTGTCTAGAATACGCACGTAAATTACGAGTAAAATGAGTGACGACGAAATTAGTGTAGATTTATTAATATCTTCAATTAAAAAAAAAACCCGAATGTATTTTTGTGTTCCCTGTATGATAGGAAATTGTGCACCCCCACTGATCACTTTTTTCTTTTTTATTGACGACGACGCAGCCAAAGAAAAAGCAACAATTCTTCTTCAAAAAACATATTAATACGCAGTAATGTTTAACAAGAGCAAAAATACGTGTGGTCTCCGAGACTATTTCACAACTACTACACACGCCACAACTAGGCGACTACGTCGCCGCCGCTAGTCGACGACGTCGTCGTCCACGGTCGTCAGCAAGGCGACTACGCCGCAGCGCTCGTCGTCGATCGAGTGTCGTTGGTCTGTAAGCGCCCTAAGCCAGGCCGTCACACTTACACGTATTAGTCCATTATCTTGAAAAATAGTGAACCGATTTTGATAAAACTTACACTGTTCCCTAAGTTGAAGTAATTGTAAGCCAATAAAAATTAAACGGGCACGATCTGATTAATAGTTTCGGAGAAATGCGTGGACAAACATATACATATATACAAACATACATCTATGAGATTTTGTATATTTGTTTGGAAGCCCTAATAGATTATCATATGTGAATATATTGCAGTTCCAATAATATTACATACATACGTGTCGAATTGATAACCTCCGTTTTTTAACCAAATAAAGTTATACAATGACCGCTTTAATTTGTAACTTTATATTTTATTTTTATTATTTGTTGTTATAGCGCTAACAGAAATACACAAACTGTGAAAATTTCAACTGTCTACCTGTTACGGTTCAGAAGATACAGCCCGCTCACAGACAAACGGAAAGCTGAGGCTTGGCACCCTTCAGATGCGGAACCCGAAAAATCAGCCAATGCTAATGAGCAGAGTATAAGAGATGGATACACTGTAGGGGACTCAAGGTGCACGTAAAGCTATCCCTTGGGAAAAGGCAGCTTGTACCGGTCACGTGCTACCGAGCACGGGTAAGCGTGTTGAGGAAAATGACCTTTGGGACGTGTCAAAGGCTGGGACGGGTAGGACACTGCCATCTGTCATTAAAGACCCTATAGTATTATATATTATTATTTATTGGAACGAAGTTCCTTATCGCACATGCTAACAGTACTCTATCCCATACATTTTGTTAATCAGAAAATAAGTAAGGTCTGGCGTCCTTGGGATCTTGGACTGTATTAATATACTCACAAATACAAAACAAGATACTGATACACTCTAAAGAAAGATCTGTTGGCAAAAAAATATAAGTACTTACATAGAATAACGATATTTCATAGCATAATCAGTTTATGATTACGATGTTTTGACCAAGCCTTCTGGGGCGTGGCAAACTGTTTTATTTGCACATTTTATCTTCTAGCAAGGGTTCGTCTATCAAGATCGCATTTTTGTATCGAAAAACGTAATTCCGAACATGTTTGAATGTCTGAGTATTTGCATGAAATAAACGTTATTTTATATATTCTAGATTAACTCCCGTTTTCTGAGAGGTTCAAGAATTTTTTAAATCTAATCTGCGGTCGCGATTTATTTTCCAAACATGTAAACAAATAAAATTCTTAGCAAAAACAACTGTAAATGTATATAAACGGACAATTGAGGGGTTAACCAGTCACGCATCCGTGCGTAGCGTGGCCACGGTCCCGATGGCCGATCCTGCGCATATTTTTAAGTTCACTTGCGTAGCTTATGCTAAGCACACAGACAGCGACTTCAAAATCTCACTCCCACGTCCACACATAGATTTTGACGTCGCTAGCAACAAATTGACAAAAATCTGTGTGGTCGTGAGATGTTGAAATCGCCAGCGACTAGTCTCTGCATGGGTATACTATACTTAGAGGTTTGCCTCTGGTAGTTTTTTTTATAACCAAGCTCGACGAATATTTTATAAGTTGATCGCATGTATAATGAAAACCATTACAGTCGTTACGGGTCGCCAGAAGCCCGAAAGTCTGCCAACCAGTCTTACCAAGGGGTATCGTATTACCCAGTAATTGGGTTGTGGAGGTCAGATTGGCAGTCGCTCCATGTGAAATACTGGTATTCAGCTGCATCCGGTTAGACTGGAAGCCGACCTCAACATAGTTGGGATAAGGCTAGGCAGATTGATTGATTGATCGCATGTATAATGAAAAACATTATATCGTATGTAGTAGATTAGAAAAAAATACTCAGCTTAGAGAGCTGACAGAGTGAGTAATCGTGTAAAATGTTATAGATTGATTTGATTGAAATAATTAAGAGATTAATACTAAATAAGTTTATCATTGAACCCCGTTACAGTAAGTACTATCGACAAAACGAACGCCTTTATTTATAATAATAATAATAATAAATTCCCAGAAACAGAAGGATTTATATTTGCGATACAGGACCAGATTATTAAGACTAAAAACTTATTATTAAAGATCCTTCAGTAACAAATGACAAATGTCGCAAATGCCACATTCAACCAGAAACAATTCAGCACATAACAGGAGCTTTACGCCTGGACAGCTTTTAACCCTTTACAAAGCGCAAGTCCGATCCTGCATGGAGTATTGCAGTCACCTTTGGGATGGATCAGCTAAGTACCAACTAGCCGCGCTTGACTCCGTGGAACGCAGAGCTAAGAGGCTCATTGGCGACGTATAACTGGTGGATGCCAAGCTTCATAGCTTGGCTCATCGCCGCAAGGTTGCCTGCTTGTCGGTCTTCTACAGATTGTACTTCGGAGAGTGTGCCCGAGAACTCCACGACCTCATTCCACCGGCCCCCTTCCACCACCGGACATCTAGACGCACTGCCAGTTACCATCCCTACCTGGTTGCTATTCCACCAATTCGCACTAAGCGCTTCCAAATGTCTTTTATAATGCGCACAGCAAAAGAGTGGAACTCACTACCTGCGTTTGTGTTTCCGAACGTATACAACCCTAATCTCTTCAAAGTGAGAGTGAACAGGCTTCTTCTGGGTAAGCTCACTCCATCGTCGACTTTGTCTCTGTCACCTCTGACCTAGACTAGAGTCAAGAGCAAACCCATCACAAATAAAAATAAAAAAAAAAAGCTTGCACAACTCTCACGCAGATTGACTACACACACAGGCACAATCAGGTGGCAAATGTAATTCATCAAAAATTGGCAGTAAAATACGCACTCACACAAGACACTAACACTCCTTACACTACAATTACACACCACAAACTATCCTAGAAAATGACACATGTAAACTTTATTACGACCGCGCCATTCTCACCGACAGGACAATTCACTACAATCGACCGGATATAACCCTGCAGGATAAACTAAATAAAGTTACTTATCTAATAGATATTACCGTTCCCAACACACATAACATTCAGAAGACAATATCTGAAAAAATAAGTAAATACGCAGAACTCAAAGATGAGATAACTAGAATATGGCGCCAACAAAAAGTTTATGTGGTCTCTATAGTCCTCTCCACAACAGGCGTCATCCCGAATCACCTTCTCCATAGCCTTAACTTATTAAACCTAAAAGAAACCCTCTATATCACCCTACAAAAAGCTGCCATTTTAAATACATGTCGCATTGTCAGAAAGTTCATGCATGTAGATGAAAATGAAATAGGTCCTCATCATAACACATCTTCAACATAAAACAGCACACGCTGCATTTACTTGACCTTGTTCCGTAAATGTTGCAAAAACCAGCCAAAGAGCTGAGAAGAAAAAACACTACAAAAATAATAATAATAATAATTTATTTCAGATTATATCCATATGTGTTAGTATAATTGCGAGCTTATAAACTAGTGTTAGTTATAATTAATACCTTAAAGTTTATTTATACCTTAATGTTGCTATTTTATGTTGTTATTTAGTTCTGTACCTCAAAAGGAAAAAAATCGGAACTCGTGTTTCTTTCTGTCTGTCCGTCTGTCACAGCCAGTTTGCTCCGAATCTAATGGACCGATTAAGTTGAAATTTGGTACACGTATGAAGTTCTGTAACACAACCACGGACGTGTAACGTAAATACGGGGTGTCCCATAGGAATGTGTGAAAACTAATGAGCCACTATTTTTTGAGTAATGAGAAGATTGGAAAAATTTTAATGTTTTTCAATAAAAGAATGTTGTCATTTTCATTTCACGTATATTTTATTATATATAAAAAAGAACTATTTAGTCCAAACCATTAACTTAAAAATATAGTGAAAAATGTGAGGTATTAATGATATACATATCTACCTGTATTTCTTTGAATCTACTGTTACCGGAGAATCATACAAAAAGATGTTAGAGACTAAATTCTTTCCTTATGCGAAGAAGAGAGGTCTAGTTAAATCTTTTTATTTTATGCAAGACGGAGCAGCTCCTCGTCGCACACAAGAAGTATTTGAGTCCATCAATAAAGTTTATGGCGATCGAGTTATTGGCCTAGGGTACCCACGCTTTACTAAAGGAATAGGATTAGAGTGGCCACCTTATTCGCCAGATCTCAATCCCTATGAATCCTTTTTATGGGGCTACATTAAAGATCATTGTTATGAAAATAACCCGAAAACAATAGATGATTTAATTAAAGAAATTAAGAGAATCGTTAATGGCATTTCAGACGAAACATTGGAACATGTTTTTAATAGTTTTAGAAAGCGTTTGGATATTTGTGCCAATTCAAATGGTTCTCATTTCGAAAATGTATATCATTAATACCTCACATTTTTCACTATATTTTTAAGTTAATGGTTTGGACTAAATAGTTCTTTTTTATATATAATAAAATATACGTGAAATGAAAATGATAACATTATTTTATTGAAAAACATTTAAATTTTCCCAATCTTCTCGTTACTCAAAAAATAGTGGCTCATTAGTTTTCACACATTCCTATGGGACACCCTGTAAATGAATTTTTAATATGGGGTCACTTTTGGTAGTTTAAAAAAAAAATTAAAAAGTTTTGCAAACTGTGCCTTGTGACATAAATGAAAGGCTTACTGTTAGGGTCTTATCCCCTTATCTCCGAAACTACTAAGCCTAAAATTTTGAAAAAAAAAAAATACAGAAAATTGTTCTATACCTTTAGAGTACAAGAAAACCTATAAGAAGTCTATGCTATTAAAATAACATGGTAAATTTCTGAATATTGTGCGTTCAAACTTACATTTCGCACCTCCGCTCAAATAGTGTCACAATTCTTTTTTTTTATATTTTCAGGATACCTACTATACCATTTTGTAGAGCTTCTAAAACCATTTTATCTTACTACGAAACTTATTGTGCTAATTTCGTTAGTTTTTGATTTATGACCGGAAAAGTAAAAATTAAAGGTAGAATAAATTTCAAGCGCCTTTTTTCGACGGTTTGCTTTTTTGACTTATGACACTATTTGAGCGGAGGTGCGATTTGCATTTGGAATGTATGAGAGAACATGTTTTTCAACTACAATATTTTGTTATCGGGATAAATTCATCGCAACTACGGAACCCTTCATTGGGATTGGTCCGACACGCACTTGGGCTATTTTTGTATACACTAATTCATTGAAGAAACCCTGCTCCTATGGTTCTTTTTCCTCATAAAATAATAGAAATTCGGAACGGTGGCACGAAACATTTGCAGGCAAAATTGTTTCAAAATTGGAAAGGTCTGGCTTTTGTCGATGGTACCTAGCCTATTTACCGTGGGGTCTGCTGCTGTAAGACGGCGCAGGCGTCTTTATACTGATGTTCACACTACGTCATTATCACCAGCTTCACTGACTCGAGAACCGATCTACTAAGAAATACCTTCACTAGTAGTCCATTAATATCATTAAAATACCTCTTGCATTAAATTTGAATAAAATGGCGTTGGAATATGCAACGCCGACGCACATTGAATTAAAGTGAACAGCTGCCATCGAGTTTTATCGACAGCGCAGTCAGCGGGGTATGGTAATTTTATTATTAAAATGGTTTTAATTGGGGAACGAGTTAAACGTAGTTTGTCGGTGATAAAGTCGGAGTGATGAGCGAAAGGTATTACATTGCGCATAGTCTTTGCTCGATTTATAAAGGAAAGTATTTAAACGCAAATCAAAAATAATACTTTTGTATACAAAAATAATCCGAATTCCAATCAGATTTACTGATTGCACAGCAAAATATTCAACTCAAAATATAACTTAATAAGCAACAATTTATATTCGTGGCGCACCGCTATTTATCTTAAAGTATTTTTTATATTATTAATCCATAGCTAATAATGACATACATACATACATTAAACCTTTTACCATTCTTGAGAAAAGCAAATTATTGTAATTTACCCTTCGTGCCCCTCGCTCGCTCTTGCATTCTATGTCGACGGAGCCCCGCTTTGAGGGGCTCCTATTTCTGTGTAAAGGGCTGGAAGTAATGAAACCAAACCTAACCTCGGAGTTAATATTAGACGCCATGTCATTTTGCTATGAGTGTGCGTTTTATGTATGTACGCTCTGGTTAATTTGCTGTGCTGTCAGTATTTTTGATGTAAAAAAGTATATAAATTATGGTAATAAATTGATAGGTGATTATTTATTTGATGTGCAATTAATAATATCCCATTTAAAAAATACATTTAAATTGTCAGACTAAGTTTTGTGTGTGATTTCCTTTACAATATAAACTTTATTCCCGTTAGATCTGACTGTTCTACTTTAGAGTGCAATTAAACATTCTAAATCGACCAGCTGACGCACCAGTCTACCGACAGATGCGCAAATTCGCGCAAAATGGCTGCGATGGAACATTTCTTCCTATTATTTTGCTTCTAGCCTTTAGAGCACTTTGTCAGTTAGTAATTCACAAAGCTGAATTTTAAA
Source organism: Dicycla oo (assembly GCA_948252095.1). Classification (NCBI taxonomy): domain Eukaryota; kingdom Metazoa; phylum Arthropoda; class Insecta; order Lepidoptera; family Noctuidae; genus Dicycla; species Dicycla oo. The sequence continues at coordinate 24,012,215 of OX411716.1, forward strand.
CATTTGAGAGAAGGTTTTTATGCATTTTTAGGGTTACGTACCCGAAGGGTGCCAAACGGAACTCTTGACGTTACGTTGGTACGGTTCATGTGCGATTCCGACACGCACTTGGCCTGATTTTTGTTCTGTGGTTATCAAATTATTGATTTTTACCCTCATCAATGTGGGTGTGGTAATGTGGCTTCATGCTCTGAAACCAAATACTAAATTATATTTACGTACTAATTACGCAAATAAGCTGTAAAGAATAATATACTTTTCTACGTCGAACAGAATTTAGGAGCGGAGACTGACTTGTATCGTTTGTTTGTAACATTCGAGGCGAGCTTGGTTACAAAACGGCGATACACAACGCGCGGTGAACGCTCGAATCGAGCCCATAGCTCAAGCGCGCCATTTCTAGATATTTGCACTGACTGGACTGACTTGTTACGTTTCAAAGGAATTCAAGAAACAGCCGACAGTCGAACGCTCGGCTCGCTGCACTGACTAGTGTAACGTGTTACAAAAACTTGATACATTGCAAACAAATGTCAAGTAAAGTCAGTCTCCGCCTTAAGATTGCACTAGTCAACGACTCAAACTCGTTGGTAGCGTGACTACTATATGCATGCTATTTAGTTTATTTATCTATTTATTTCGTTTTATTTATTAAGTTTTTTTTATTCAGTCAAATAGACGATGATTTATAAAGAAAACGAGCACGTAAAATATCATGAACAGACCTTTGGGTGTATAGATATTATGAAAAAACTACTGTATGTATTTATTCAAAATAAAGTTATTTGAAACTTTGAATAAATTATTTACCTCTGTATGGTAACAGTTTTGCCATTTTCGTACACCGGGAGCTACTTATTTACGAAGTTTCGACACTCATAACTTCCAAAGCAATATCTTTTCCGATTCTTCTTATAACTTTTTAATTTTATTTGAGTTGTGCATGCATAAACTCTGTCATTATGGTACTACTTTTAAATTCATAATCAACACTTTTCGATATGAGTGTAGATAAAGACAGACAGTTAATCATCATACTACGTTTGTATGGTCGAATGACCAACTACCGTAACCTTAACAGGTTAAGCTAACATAAAGCTGTCACACAATAAACACGAAGATGTACCTACTAATGCATTTCCATAACTGGACCGTGTTATGCAGAAGGCAGCCATGTCGGGAAAAGTACAAACAGAGTTATAAGCATTTTTCTGTCGATGGTTGTAGCATGGATGCACGGAAATGGCTGCATTTGACGGCTCATATATATATTTTTTTAATCAAATCAATTTATCCAGAGTTTTATAATTTGATGATAATTAATAATTTGATAATGATAATAGCTATACAAAATCTTAAACTACAGTTCGTTCGCGTTAAGAATGCAGTGAGTCATCAGTGCAACTGCAAGATAAAGGTGTATTCACAGCGGTGTTAAATTCAAACAAATTATATTTTAAAAGATTAAGTTTAATGAATTTATAAAAATACACTTAAAAGTTTAAAATCAAAATTAAATCATTAATATCATATTTTAATCACTATCACTAGTATCCTCGTTAGTATTTATAACAAAAGTATTTTCTGCAGCGAGTTCCATGACGTCATCTAAATTCCACATGGTATTTTCTTCTTGTAAGACGTGGTCGCAGCATTTCTTCCATCGATCAGCGAATTGCGTCATAAAATATTTTTTTCACGTCAGACATCTTAAAAGTTGTATTGTTAAATCTTAAAAGTTGTGCTGCAAAGCAATGCCTTCAACTGTCATTGTGAACTTGACTTTGTAATTTGAAAAGATTTGATTGGTTAGGGGGCGGGGCTATGCCGACGGACAATGATGACTCACTGCATTCTTAACGCGAATGGTCAATAAATTTTTTGCAAAAAATCTTGTACGAGTATGTCGAATTTAGTATGGCTGTGTTTATAACTCAGTTTTGGAAAAGTGCCATATGTCTGCTTTCTGCATAACTAGGTCCAACTAGGCTTAGTTCCGTGGTTTCAACAAAACCAAATAAAACCCACGTTTTATTACAATCATATAAAGAACATTATATGAAAAGTATTGAAAAAGCGAAGTGCTGTGTTATGTATCGTAAAAAGGTTATGGCCCAAATATGGTACTTTTAGAGACACTTTATTGCAGGAATGTAAATTTTCTGTGAAAAGAGAAGAGCTTAAAACATTGCCTTACAACTTTTAAGGTGGAATCGAGTGTTTCATAGACGAGTGATTTGAAAATCAATGGATAACCTGTAGGTTGATGCCTCTATTGCCTGCTATTTATTTTCTTTTTCGATTTTCTAATCATCATTCTCCTGCCCTTATACCAATTTCTTTAGGGTCGGCGCTACATGTCCCATTGTTTCATATTAGTCGTCATCTATTAGTCGTCATCTCGGTAGTCACTCCTTTTCTTGCCATATCATCTTCCACACAGTCCATCCATCGTTTCTTTGGTCTTCCCCTACTATTGTAGCCATCGACATTCATAGTTAGAACTTTCTTCACGACATTTTCTTCAATCCGCCGCCTGTAATAATACAGTGGAATCCGTTTATTATGACTAAACGCAGTACAAAGTTTGGTTTTGATATAAAATTCTTTATAACAAAATGCGGTTTTAATGCCTTCGCTTATAGTGACAAATGTCGCTTATTATGATCTATTTTAAAGAAATTATGTCCGGTTATAGTGACAAAGTGAACAAAAGCAGATAAAATTATTGATTTCTTATGTAAATAATGAAAAAATTAAGATTGTATGTTTGTTGGTGTCACCTCATGTTTCTTTTTCTTTTTTAACCGACTTCATTAAGGAGGTTCTCTATTCGACCCGTATGTATGTATGTTTGTATGTCCACGATTTTCTCAAAAACTAATGAACCAATTTTGATGATCTTTCGCTAACGTGATCTACATACTCTCAGGAAGGTTTTAGTATATAATACATTAGGTAATTATTCTTATGTACGAAGTTATATGCATAAATGTACTGTATTTCCGGCATTTCTAAGTGGATTTTAAGAGTATATGGTATTTTGTATACTCAACTTAAAATGGAAAAATAAATTTACTTTAAAACGAGTATAAACCGACTTCAAAAACCTAAAACGAATAAAATAAAAACAACAGTTTCTGAAGTCGGTGTTTCCAGTACTTCAATGCACTAATAGCTTGGCTCCGACTTCAGAAGCTGTTAAGTTTTTTTATGAAAGTTATTATATTCCTTTTAGGTTGTTCAAGTCGGTTTTAACTTTTTTTTAAGTATTTTTTTTTTTTTATTAATTGATACAAATATAATAACCAAATATTTACCTAACAAAAATAGTTAATTGTTTATTTTCTAAGACTATGCTTTATATGGTTTCTCGTCGTTTCGCTTGTATAGTCTGAAAACTACTAGTGATAGAATATACATATAGGTAAAGTACCTCCCCTTTATTACAATCCAGAATCTGGTGTATGTGCTGAATTTAATTTTAATCCGTTCAGCCGTGCATTTTTTAATTTTAATTTTTTATTTTATTTAAGAGGGTTTGCTATTGACTCTAGTCTAGGTCGGAGGCGACAGAGACAGAGTCAACGATGGAGTGAGCTTACCCAGAAGAAGCCTGTTCACTCTCACTTTAAAGAGATTAGGGTTGTATGCGCTCGAAAACACAGACGCAGGTAGTGAGTTCCACCCTTTTGCATGCGTAATGGAGTAACAGACATGTTCACAAACTTACACATTTACAAGATAAAGGATAAAATAATTTGTGACATACAAGGTGTAACTTAAATAACGCACAACCTCTTAAGAGGTCATTGTACTCATCATTGTGAACAACTGTTACTATGGGACCAACCCTGAAATCACGAAAAAAAAATCAGCTGTTCAGTAGTACATTTTGACGAATTATGCGAACATAAATGTACTGAACAGCTGATTTTGTTTTCGCGATTTCAGGTTTGGTCCCATAGTAAAAGTTGTTCATAATGATGGGTACAATGACCACTAACGAGGTAGTGTTATTGAAGTTACACCTTGTATACTCGTATGTTCCATATCTAAATAATGTCTCCTAGAACCGACAAAGCAGTAACATCCACAAAAGTCATAAATCCAAGAATATAGCTTTACGAAGTAAACTGGAGTGTGCAATTAAGCGTCATATTGTGAGTTAAACCATTTGCTCGTCGCAGCTCAAAGTGTTTGCAGTTAGTTGAATGTACAGAAGTCCCATTTCTAAATGAAAGGCTGTTAAAAACTTCCACGTATTGAAATTCTGTCTATTTCCCCAATTTTCTTTGCGTTTAACTTTTAAGATTTCGAGGGGAAGATAATTATTTCTATATTTGTGAGTTTTCGTTGAAGGCTTTTAAATTAGTGGTGTTAATAGATCCAGAAAAATAAGAGTGAGTTTTATGCCAGTTTTTTTTTTAAATTGTAAGCCCGTAGTTGGTAGTTACAGATGTTTGTTGGTAAACCTAAGATTTTATTTGGTTTATCTATGTGGGACTACACTCAACCGTGCCTAAGTAAAATTTATCCCAATTATATATTATATTATTATATATAATATTAATATTTTATATATAATATTATAAATGCGAAAGTAAGTTGGTTTGTTTGTTTGTTACCTTTTCATATACTCGTATGTACGTTGTCTGGTGTACAGAGATGGACATAACCTTTCATCCCGAAAACAAGTACTTTTCCTGAGGAAAACAACAATAACGATTAATTAATGATAATAGATGGCGCCACGTGTCTTTCGAATGATTAGAATTATATTATCATAGAAATTTCAGTAGTGCGTTAAGAGTTTTTTTTTAAATTTTTATTTAAGTAAGTACCTAATACATTTTGTGAGTCTAGACTTCCAGAGCGATGACCGGTTTTCCATCCTCTTAACTATCCTAACTAATATTATAAATCGGAATGTGTGTTTGTTTGTTGATTACAATTTCACGCTAAAACGGCTGAACGGATTTGGATGTAATTTGGCACATGGGTAGACCATGACCTGGAGAAGGACATAGGATACTATTCATACTGGATCGCAGACGAAGTCGCGGGCAACAGCTAGTAAGGTATAAACTGTAAGGAAGAAATCAATAAAACAAATACTTCCAGATACAATACAAATTTTATTCTATAAAAACTACAATAGAGGGCGATAATTAACATTTACATGAACTCTTACTTTACATAAAAGATAGGAACATACACTGTCTCCGTAACAGGCTATGTTAAAGCAAATAGTGTCATGAGACTATAATAAAGGATTCTCAAGATCGCTGTTGAGGGTCCGAGAGGTGACAATTGAATAACTTCTAGCTCAGATCAGGTAAAATGACAAACTGTTGATAGCGCACATAAAATGAATTTGAATCTTAAAAAAGTTATCTCGAGACACTACTATGTACATGAATATTATAATAACTGGTTCGATTTCCTAGTTCTGTACACAAGGCCTAAATCCCTATCAGGACCATACTAAATATTCAGTATAAAAAGTTATAATAACCAATCTCTCTCTCTCTCACACCCGAGATGGGTGCAACACCTTAATCCTTAATGATGAAGCTACACTAAGGGCTCATACATAGGCAACACTCAGAATGACTAAACTCTTATTTAAACTGTCAATTAGTCTATCAATTAGTATAATATTCAATTAGAAAATTAGCAATAAATCAATTAGCAGAACAAAAACCCCTGGCATGGAGGCCCAATATGAAACTGGCATTTCCACGTTGCTAGCGCGGCTACGGGCTAGGAATTCGACGAAACAAGATTGCGTGTCATACCTGAAGCTCAATTAGCTTTCTGACTCGGGGACCAACCAGTATAGCCTTCCTCTTCGTGGGAGCGGCTCACGTGTCAGATACAAACTGTATTCTGCTCAATCACAGGTCCATATCGCGGATCCTCGTATGTCCTTGAACCTGAAGCTTGAGGCTAGATATAATCAGCCACCTGTAACGAATAACCACCTATTTGCAACCAAGTCTCAAAGCATCCGCGGGGACAGAAAATATTGTGAAATACTTACAGCTTAATTCGCCATAATCAGTAATATGAATTTCCTTTGGATCAACTGCACACCGCCCAGAATTACACCGGGGCAGTAATATGTCTTACCAGGTCATGTACAAATACATTTTTTGTTATTAAAAGAATATTTTTTCAATAAATCGTTAAGAAAAAAAATCGCACATCCTGTATGCACTCGGGCAGTTTCTGAGAATAGGCTTCGTACACAGCGCGCCAACAATACGTATGGCGAACGGACTACCGGCTATATTGTACCGAGACTTATTTATTAATAAGTTTTGAGGGTAGACTATTGTCTACCCTCAGAAATAATCAAAAGTATTACACATAAAAATATCAAATGTAAACTTAAGCAATATTATTTAAGTATTATTTAGGAATTACTGTAACTATTTAAATACAATATATAATGAATAACATCTTTATGTTATTCATTGTATCGACAATAACGCATACTTATAAAATGCAGTTTAACTAAGTACACACTGTCTAACCTTTTCCCAACTATGTTGGGGTCGGCTTCCAGCCTAACCGGATGCAGCTGAATACCAGTATTTCACATGGAGCGACTGCCTATCTGACCTCCACAACCCAGTTACTGGGTAATACGATACCCTTTGGTAAGACTGGTTGTCAGACTTTCGGGCTTCTGATGACCCGTAACGACAAAATTAATTAAATTACGTTATAAAAATGAAAAAAAGTACTGCTAATGTTAATATTTCGCTGAAATATTCATATTTTGAGGTATTTAAACCATAAGTAAGATTACTAATTGGTTTTCAAAATCCATCTACTAGCCTATTGTGCCAATAGCCACCTGCAACGTGAACTTTTTTTTTTTTAAGGTGCTTGGGGAGGCCGGTCTCCGGCAGTGGACGACTTTCGGCTGAAGTCGTGATGATGAATCAAGAGAACACGATCGAATCGCCACTGTTTATTTGAAACAGATTGCCAATTTGTTGCCGCAATCACTGTATGATTTTGGAGTGGCATAATTAGTTGAACTTGTATATTTTTTGTTTTGTGGCTGAAGTATTCAGCTCATTAGAAGGAGTTGTATTTGTCAGCAAGCAAGTATATGCGGGCTTTTAGAAATTTTCGTTCGTAACAAGTTAGAGGCTTGCGGGGAAAGTGTGAAAATTATGAACTTATTTCATTTTTCTGTTTCAAAAATTCGTAAATAATAATACTATCTCTGTAATTCTAATAATAAGTATTAGCATTTATCCATGCGTTTATGTTAATTATTAAAACATCAACACCTTAAATTCACCTAACAATCAACATTTCACGATCTTTAGAATCCACTACCTAGTTACATTAAAAAAAACTGCTGAAACCCGATAAAATAATCTTGGAAACAATTAAATCAAACTGAAAGCAGTAGAACGTTTTAATTATCCACGGCTAGACGATAATAAAATTACTGGTACACCCGCTCTCTTTAGATTACTCTGTTATACTAACCGCCTTTGTAAAAAAGGCTGGAATAAAGTAGTATTGACTTTTAAACTGGCGGGTTATAATCATGGTAAAATGTCAGTAGTGTTTTCTTGTGGGTGAATCACTAAGTGAGAGGTGTGTAAGCTCTTATAGATATTTTTTTTTTTATAATTAAAAAAAGTTTGAAAGTTATTTAAGAAAATAGATGAAAATTGACCATTTCCCCCTTTTCTCCGAAACTACTGAGCCTAAAAATTTGAAAAAAAAAATGCTGAAAATAGTTATATACTTAAATTACATAAAAACTTATAAGAAGTCTATATTCTTAAAATAACTTTCTAAATCTCTCAATATTGTTCATACAAACTTACATTCGTAGTTGGAATTTATGGAATAACATGTTTTCAACTACAATGTTAAGTTTGTTCTTGGGATAAATTCATCACAAATACGGAACTCTTCATTGTGCGGGGTATGTCACGCACTTGGCTGGTTTTTTTTTCAATACAATTTCACAAATGTTTACCAACAATGCCCCGCCCCGCTGTCAAATGTCCAAGAAAAAATTGACTCAAAAGACAAGGATCAAAAAGACTCTTGTATCACTCACTACACGTAACTTACTACCGCACTCAGAGAAGTCACTTAAAAAATTTACCTACTTACTTTAATTGGGCCAAAAAAATTTGAATAGTCTCGTTCACACGACACCAACATCGCAGCGACAACATGTGGGCAAGCAGTGGTTACATGTGAATAGTATCACTGCAACTTCTTGTAGTTGCGTTGTGTTTGCATTGTCGCTAGTAGTTGCGATGTAGTTGGATACATTGTGACTAGTGTTTGAAGACTGACAAGCCGTTGTTTTTGCGATGTGGCCGGCTACTATAGTGCATGGTCTAGCTGGTGGTTGACTTGGGGCTGCAACGTGGCCTCGATGTGGTCGGTATCGTCCTCACAGTTGAGTTTGACAATCAAACGTAGTCCGTCTGAATAAACTATTCATTTACATACAAATTAGGGCCCATTTACGTGTTGTTGTTTGGTTTTTGTAAGTGTGATCGGGCCCTTATTGTCGAAGAAGAACTAACACTAAGAAGAAGAAGAATTCACAAGTAAACTTGTACCTATAGTAGAATATTGGGACACTGTCAGTCAAATATGTGACAGCTTCAGAAATTTAATTTTTGTGAACATGTTCTAGAGATAGGTATGCTGTTAGTTGAACTTACCACTGTTTGTGTCTGCATCCTCCAAAGGTTGAGTGGTAGAAAATGCCTATGGCATTAAGTCCGGCTACATTTGTGTGCTTAAAGTATTAAATAAATAAATTGAAATTTATTATTTTTAAATGACGTCTCTGAGTGCGGCGTTTACTTGTAAACTTGGATTTCCAAAAGAGAAATGTGATAATCTGTCAAACGATTTGCAAAGAGAACGATTACTAACCTCCAATTAAGGTTTCCGAAGTTTTTTTTTATATATAATAGGTCTTTTTTAACTAGCCTTTTTCTTAGGTATTGTGAATGTCCACCAATATTATATGCGTATCGATTTATAAAAGCAATAACTACGATTATTGTTTACGGGTGAAATGCAATGCTTTTATTCAGAAGAGATAGACAGAGGTGTAAAGAACATCCACATTTCAGTTACGTAAATAGAATGTCGAAATCACTTCAACAAAAAATATATATATGTCGGATCCGGTCATTAGTACGGACACAAAACGAATCACAAGCGCGCCACTGGCGACATCAGATGATCTACCCACACCTACAGCGTGCTTCTACAGAGTCGTGATGTTTAAGCCCACGGTGAGGTGGACATTCTACGAGTAGAGTCTGATCGCAACAGAGTTAAGACGTCGCGGAACTGTACTCGATTCGTTGTGCTCAGTTAGTGTGTTAATTATAATTCGGAGTTATTGTGTTAGATTGTGATTTTAATAAATGTCGTGTATCGCACCCAGTGTATTTTCATTGCACGAAACCCATCTTCTGCCCACATGATGTCCGAATCTAACGGAGTAAATCTTGACGATCCTACATATATTAAAAAATAAGCTTGGCTAAGCGTGAAATTTCTTGTCCCTCCGTCGCATCGCATCGCATCGCCTGCCCGCGCTATTACTAACTTCGTTTTTGCTTAGCGTTCTTTCTACCTTTTTTTTTCTTTTTGCTCGACTCCTAAGGGTTCTATCGTGATACTACATAGCGTTTCTCAAGAATTGGGCTAGCTAATGCTAAAATATTTTTTACTAATAGCATAGCGCGCTTGAGGTTTGGCGGGGTGGGGAAGCGGGCGTTGCAGAGTGGCCGGCGGACGCGCCGCGCTCCAAGTCTTGACAAAATTATATATTATTTTCGATATCGAAATTCCGGTTGTGATCACACAAACGATACCGAAATATATCAGAATTCCGGAATATTGTTAAAACCGGAATTCCGGAGCTCAAGCCCTAATTGATACACATTGATCAAAGTTATAATAATAATAATCTATATTTGGCAAATAAAATACAACAAACAACCTTGCACAATTCAATTATGTTACAAATAAGCAGGTATTTATTTCTTTTTTGTTTGGTATGTTTCGGTCCTTATTATGGTTGTTAACTTGTTACATCGAAACTGATTCACTCTGTTCCCCGTACTAGTATGAACTGTATTACGGTGGAACAGCTTTCCCCGTCCTCTGTAAATGTGCTCCAAGTTCCAGCTACATAAGCCGTTCTAAACCGCCATGCATGTTATCGTTTAGAAGAAAACAAAAAAAAAAAAAAAAACACGTTGTCCATACTCTGCCAAATCTGAAACACGCAATCCGCACATTGAGTGCTGGGCGCTTCCAATTTGGAACCGTCCGCGCGATAATTAAACACATGGCCAGTGCCAAATTGGAACTAGCCAGTAAGCACTTGGATTAGGAAAAGTTTTATTTAAAACACAATCACGATTGCACATAGTGCAGGGTTAAATAAAGTCATGGACAAAACTCATTTGTACAGAATGCACTAAACTAGAGTGCATTCACACGTTGGTCCACAATATGTATGTAGGTGTTGATTATAGAGTGCAGTATTACCTATTCTAATACCGCAAATAAATAATTCCTCTTTCTTCAAAAACTAGTTTAAAATTTTGCACAATTTTTACTGTCAATTGAGATTCAATCTGCCTAGCCTTTTCCCAACTATGTTGGGGTTGGCTTCCAGTCTAACCGGACGCAGCTGAATACCAGTATTTTACATGGAGCGACTGCCTACCTGACCTCCACAACCCAATTACTGGGTAATACGATACCCCTTGGTAAGACTGGTTGTCAGACTTTCGGGCTTCTGACGACCCGTAACGGCTGTCAAAGATCCACGAATGACAGCCGGGACCAACGGCTTAACGTGCTTTCAGAGGCACGGAGGAGTCTCAGTATGAAAAGATGGTCACCCATCCACAGACTAACCCCGGCAAGCGTAGCTTAACCTGACGGATCGTCCCGTGCGGCTATTATTATTTAGCCACGAGCTCCTGTCAATTGAGATTATAGTTAAATATTTGTATTTTAAATTTTGCTGGTGACATTTGACTAGAATGTCAGGATTTTTGCATTAGAGTCGAGTCATTACAGAGGCAATCTGGCTGAGGCTGTAATGACTCGTCACTTAGTTCAGACCGTTATTATATTTGGTTCATTATGATTAACTTTTGATGTTTTCCAAGCCTAAATTCTTTGTACGGTGGTCAGGATAATAATCTGAGTACGTATCTCTCATTTCCGATATCGGTAATTGAATCTGTACCGTTTTACGTTTCACTATTATATTTTTGTCCTTGCCAAAAAAATTATATAAGAATATTCTGTTTAAGTTTTGACTGTTTTCGCCTTCGTGACAGGAATTACTTTCTGCAAGAACTGGTATGCAAATATCCTCATTTTTCATTCCATTTAAAAATCTGGCTGGTGACTTTAAACTTATCCACCATTTTTTTTATTAGGAAAGTTTCTCATAATACCAAGCCAGTTTTTTTTGGCTTCACTGGCGTAGCAGAATACCCTGTCCATAATCGTGTATGAGACGTAGAGGAACGACCTATATCATTTATCCACCTGCTGGTCCTATCCTGTCTGTGCAGCAGCGCATCGGAATTTGTTCCAGATAATTGATTTTTATTGACTACATTCATCATTCATTCGTCATTCCATTCATCATTATTGATTTAAAGTTGTTAGTCTAGTAAAAATTTGATACGCATTTCTAATGCGTATCAATTTTTTTTTAGACTTTTCCTTGTGAATTAAGTTGACTACGTTATAAACTTAGCGTCGTGTTTTTATGGGTTGTATCTATTTTTTTTACATCCATAGGGGGATCGTATTACCCAGTAACTGGGTTGTGGCGGTCAGATAGGCAGTCGCTCCATGTAAAATACTGGTATTCAGCTGCATCCGGTTAGACTGGAAGCCGACCCCAACATAGTTGGGAAAAGGCTAGGCAGATGATGAGGGGGATCGCAATCAAACTATTAGGACGTAAACCTAAACCAGTACCTAAAAACTCACGCGGCTAAAGTTTCCTTTATTAAGTCTTTTTTACAAACAAAAATTAACTAAATAATCTATAATTTAATAAACAAAACATATTTTAAATCACCCAATTCATATCAGTATTTTTAAAATCACGTGATGTTTTAATTTCTACTGACTTTTTACCTTTTTTTTTATATTTTTCGTGTATTTTTCTATCTTATATCAAAATTTTACGTGTTATTAAAGTGGCGTGAATACTTTTTTTATTTATTTACAAGAGTTGTTCAAGAAAAAGTGACTATCAACAGTCGTTACAAAATTGTTAGTGGAAAAAACACGATACAAATCAAAATAATCATCTCTGACAGAAAGCTGTACAATGGTATTTTATCTTATTTTTTTTATTACGTAATAAATTTTTGTTGTACAAACTACAAAACTTCGTGTTTTTTTCGTCAAAATGCTTGAGTAAGCCCTCAACCATATTATTCAGACTACAAATTATATGCTATAGCTAATTTTCTATAACTACATTTTACAAATTGAAGTCGCTTTTCTTGTCTGTCTGTGTGATCGAGTTATTTTTCTACACTACGCAACGAATATTGATGCGGTTTTTACAATCATTTAATCATATTCGAGGGTTCGCGGCCTATTTGTATTAAGCGACATCCTGGCCGATATTGAGTTATTATCATACCTACCTGCATTAAAAAGTGAAAAACGTAAAAAAACGGAGATATACACTATTGATTATTAAACATCGATAGGCCACTTTTTCGTAAAAAATATTGATACTTTTTTACAATGTTCTTTTTTCCGAATAATGAAACTTTGAAATGCTCTCCTGTAAAGTTCCAAACATGTCGCTTAGTACAAATAGCCCGTGAACCCTCAATATAATCAAATAATTATCATATACTAAGTATCATATAATTATAATCATTTAGAGAATATATTCCGGAATGTTTATATGTGTAGCATAATTTTCCTAAATGATGTACTCATACATTAATAATATACATACATAAAATAAAGAAATCTCAATGTTTTGTGCGGGTCGCTAGTAGACACATATTACGGATAACGAATCAATCAATTCAAAACTGTAATACACATCAAATTAAAAACCTATCGATATAACCCAAAGACGTCATAACACGTAGGTGCTCTAGGTACAATCTTCCGATATTGAAAAATTCTCACGTGGTACGGCAAGGTGCTTCGGGGTCTTAATGAAATTCCTTTCAACCTCCGCATCTCTGAAGGATACGGTAATTAAGTTAAGGGTTCCAATGCATAGAGGAATGGGTGTACAGAATATAGATATTGAAAGGACGTGAGATATTTGAGGTTAAATATATATATCTATATTAATTAATCTTTGTAGATGTCGATTTCTATTTAAGGTAGCGTGGGTGAGACAGAGATAAGTGAGTTTCTGAATCAGTTTGAAAGCTCAAGATTGCTTATCTTTTGAAAATAGATAAGTTCACGTTCATTATTTTCTAAATAATGAAATGAATTTGAAAAGTCTGATAAGAAGCCGTTGAAAGTAGTTACGCTTAGCTACTTAAAAATAACGATGTATCTGTACAAATAATAAAGCTGATTTTTGTTTTTATTTTCTGTTTTTTTTTTTTGAGATCGCTAATCTCTGGAACTTCCAGTCGGGTTTGAAAAATTCTTTGTGCATTTGATAGCCCAATTCTTGAAGAAGGCGCCATCACACTAGGACCCTTAGAGCTGAGCAAAATGAAAAAAGTCAGAAAAAACGCTAAGCGATAACGAAATAATAGCGCGCGTCCGGGGAACAAAAAATATCACGCGGATGAAGTCGCGGGCCGACTAATGATAAGAGGCTAAAGAGTTTGTATTTTTGTTTGTATGTTTGAACGCTATAATCTCTGGAACTGCCAGTCAGATATGAAAGAAATATTTTTGCATTTGACAGCCCAATTCTCGAGGAAGCCTATTTAACATCACGCTAGGACCCTTCGGAGACGAGCAAAAAGAAAAAACTGGTCAAGAGCGAGTCGGACTCGCGCACCGAGGGTTCCGTTCCATCATATATACATTTTGGTTGTGAAACGTGAAATGTTTTTAAATTTTCATCGGCGAGGCCTTTATTCGTCTGAGAATTTTAACATTGCGGTGTAGAATATTGCAGTTTTAGGTCAGCGCCATCTTTTGACAGATAGTGGAACTAATGTAACTTTTTCAGTCCCTGTTGCAAAAAAAATAATTTCTTTCTTATTTACAAAACAGTTGGGCAAACGTCATCTAAAACTATTCCAAATTTCAAGTTAATAGTATTAGTAGCTCTTCAGATATCCAGCTGTGACAGACGGACAGACAGACTGAGTCGCATAAGGGTTCCTTTTTACCGTTTTGGTACGGAACCCTAAAAAATCTGAAAGTACCTAAGCAAACAGGAAGTAAAAGCGTGGGGGGGCGATGCGATGCGACGAGGTGGGTCGGGGGACAAGAAATATCATGCGGACGAAGTCGCAGGCAAAAGCTAGTTACAACATAAAAGAGAAACTGATATAGATGGTTTCGTTTTCTTGTAACACTATTAATCTTGATTTATTCGTTAAGATCAGTTTTTTGTTTTATTTTACTCTTAAGTGTTATGAATGTAAAGGTTTTCAATCAAACTTTTCATCATGAGTTAATTATGTCGATGAAATATCGTCGCATATGGCAAAAACCTAAATATTGGTAAACAAATCGATTCAAACGTAATTTCTTCGACTCATTTTCAGTTGCGCAAATACCAGGGGGGCTGAAAAGTTTTGAGCTTAAGTACCTTCAAGTGTCATTATTGTCTCGCGCTGCATATTACTAATTTGCGAATACCCTCTTTTGTATAAATAGAAAGTTTCATGTGATTTAGTAATTATAAAAAATCGTAAACATCATCATGTCTCAGTCATCCACAGCCCATCCCTAGGCTCAAAACTTTTCAGCCCCCCAGTACGCTAAGTTTTCTATAGCAAATCTGAGCAACAATAGCGCTCTTAAAAGTGTTGCATCCGGTGTACCGGCGGGTTAAAAAGTTTTGAGCCTAGGGATGGGCTGCCGATGACTGAGACATGATGATATTTACGGATGAATTACTAAACACGTACTGATACTAATGAAATGAAACTCTGTATTTATACTAAAGAGGGTATTCGCAAATTACTAATATACAGCACGAGACAATAATGACACTTGAAGGTACTTAGGCACAAAACTTTTCAGCCCCCCTGGTAGCGTAGGTATTTCTCTGGCGAACCCTTAATGATATATTTTTAAACTATAGGCAAGTACGTATACAGTGTCATTTTTCATTGTAACTTTGTAAGTAACCAAACTTTTTAATAATAGTAGATAAATAACTAAGCTAAGATTCATTGCTCCTCTTTTATTAAAGTTAAAACCACCTACTTTGTCACTTACTTCAGAAAGTCATATCTCCACAAAGAAATATTAAGGTAATGATATCTTTAATGGTCGTTTGGTGGTACTTTGAAGTTTCAATGAAATTACTGATCCGCTAAGCGTACTTATACGTTTATATGCAAGCACCGGTTTATGTGGTAGAAAATGTAAAAACTTTTTAATGATACCTTTCGAGAGAACATGACTTCTGGTAATAATATTAAAATTTATTGTTAGGGTACTTAGGATTCTTTTTTATTTTTATTTTAGGGCCTTTTTAGCGCAGCCGTGAGGCACACACTATTGTCACAGAATAAATAATAGTACTAACATACAGAAATTGCACTTCTTTGATCTTGAAGAAAGCCGCTTTTATAATTGCCTACAAAATCACGTACTCCCCACGCGCAAGCTAAATTGCACTTAATCGCCGCGCTTTATAGTTTTTATTACTTTGTGTCTTTTCTCGTCGTAAACTACCTACGCCGCTTGACGAGTACTAGGGCTGTCCTTAAAGAAAAATAAAATACGGTACATACCTTTTTATAGAGCAGGCGACAGCTGACACGCAGCACTTATTCGCAAGGTTCGTAAGCTTGTTATCTTAAGACTTATTATCGAGTGGCTGTAGCCTGCCGCCGAGAATAAAAGTATACCTTTATGATTCTCAACATTACTGAATTACACCAATGACGAAGTACACAGAAAAATAAGACTGACAGAGAGTGACAAAAAATAACTTAAGCAGGCGAAAAATGTAGGTTTGTGCGATCGTACGATCGCGCGTACAGTTGCCGGCATTTACCTTTAGCTCAAATCCTTAATTAATTTAAGCAATTTTGGACCTTACACCTAAGACAATACGACGCGCATACAAATCCCAAACCTCCGCCGAGAGTTCAAGTTAAATGCCGGCAACTATAGTATCTAGTTACACGACTCGACATTTTTAATGGATTTTTGTCATTAAAAAGTAATTATATCAGTAATATATGTATATAGTATAGTTATAATGTGAATAATGTACTGTACGAGTACATTTAAAATCTAAGATTTTTTCATGATTGTCATTGTCACATAAATAACGATTAATATTATACCTACTAATTTATTTTGCTCATGTCACACTCACAAACTCCCTGCTCACCTTACCTTACGTACGATTGGTTTTATGCTATATATTGTACTGTTGTACATACAGTACAATATATAGCATAGTACACAAATGGTAAATAATTATGGAATGAAATTAACTTACGTTTCACAATCGTCTGGTAATTTATAAAGATAACTTAAAGTTTTTAGGGTCTCGTACCTCAAAGGGAAAAACGGAACCCTTATAGGATCACTCATCTGTCTGTCTGTCTGTCATAGCCAATTTGGTCCGAATCTAATGGACCGATTAAGTTGATATTTGGTACACGTATGTATTTCTGCGACCCAAACACGGACGTGTAACGTAAATAAATAAATTTTGAATATGGTGGTCAACTTTGGGGCAAATAAGAAAATTAAAAAAAATAAGTTTTGCAAACTGTACCGTGTGACACATCAATTGAAAGGGCTTAATGTGAGGGTCTCAAATATATATTTTTTTATAATTTTACAATAAACTATTTTAAAGTTATGTAAGAAAATAGACGAAAAATGGCCATTCCCTCCTCAATCTCCGAAACTACTGAACTTAAAAAAAAAATAGTTCTGTAACTATAAATTACAGGAAAACCTATACGAAGTATACGGTCTTAAAACAACATGGTAAATCTCTCAATATTGTGCGTACGAACTTACATTTGTCCATAGTTAAACGAAAAGGATCCAACCCACATCAGGAGTAATGTGGATTGTATTCTTTTCGTTTAACTATGGACATTTATAGTTGGAATATATGGGAGAACATGTTTTTCAACTACAATGTTAAGTTTGTTTTTGGGATAAATTCATCCCAACTACGGAACCGTTCATTGTGCGTGGTCCGACACGCTCTTGACCGGTTTTTTCTGTTTATTATAACATCCGTACAAACAACAATTGTTCGTGTTACGCTTTTTATTGCCATAACGAAGAACACAAAATCGAAAATAAAATAAAAACGATGCGTTCGGATGGTGGTGGTGCGGGATCGCGTCGTACGTGTCTCGCTAAGCGCGTATAGACCTTGGCTGACTGACAACACTGTGTTGTCGCGAATTGTAGGCACTTATCTCGAGTGGAATGTACCAGTGCAATGCCAAGTGGCATTGTTGTTTAAAGCATTATTTTGTTTAAAGCATTATTTTAATGATGCATCAACCCTCGGTAAGCGCGTTAAGCCGTTGGTTCCAGCTGTCATTCGTAAATCATTGACAGTCGTTACGGGTAGTTAGAAGCCCAAAAGTCTGACAACCAGTCTTTCCAAGGGGCCCATGTTATCCAGTAACTGGGTTGTGCAGGTCAGATAGGCAGTCGCTCCATGTAAAATACTAGTATTCAGCTGCGTCCAGTTAGACTGGAAGCCGACCTCAACTTAGTTGGGAAAAGGCTAGGCAGATTGATGTACTCTCTGTGTTTATCTTGGACATTACTGACATAGGTGAAGGAAAAACATCGTAAGAAAACTGAAATCGCCAACCCGTCTTGAGCAACTGTGGTGATCAATGCTCGTGTCTTCTTAGTATGAGAAGAGGCCTTTGCGCTGTAGTGGGAGAATTATAGGCTGGTGTTATTATATTGATTAATGATCAATCTGCCTAGCCTTTACCCAACTATGTTGGGGTCGGCTTCCAGTCTAACCGGATGCAGCTGAATACCAGTATTTCACATGGAGTGACTGCCTATCTGACCTCCACAACCCACTTACTGGGTAATACTATACCTCTTGGTAAGACTGGTTGTAAGACTTTCGGGCTTCTGACGACCCGTAACGACTGTCAGAGATCCTCGAATGACAGCCGGGACCAACGGCTTAACGTGCTTTCCGAGGCACAGAGGAGTCTCGGTATCAAAAGATGGTCACCCATCCACAGACCAACCCCGGCAAGCGTAGCTTAACCTGATGGATCGACCCGTGCGGCTGTTATTACTTAGCCACGAGCTCCTCCGAGACTAATGATTTTAGAGTAATAATAAAAAATCTACGGTACGGAGATACACATTTTTCTTTTAGTCCACAAATACAGCTCATCCTTTCAATAAAATATTTAGTCGTAATCTTCAACTGAGTACTGTGAAAGCCTCGAAGTGACCTTTAGTTTTTAGACCGCTAACTAATTAAATAACAGACTATTCACGTAGTACTACGATATATTTTATAAGATTTTATAATCTTTCTAATTAAAATTAACTACTCTGTCTTGGCCGATAGGGCTGCGCCTCTCTCTGACATAACCCTAGAACAAAAGCTAGCAACGCCTTTTATAAAAGTGACCGTTCGAATGTCAAATATTGCCAGCCTGGTCTAAATAGACAAGGGCGTGAGTGAAGCCTCTACAGTACCTACTTCAGTATGTGTTGTGATCTGTAACGGAAACTCCTGGATATGCACTGGCGTAATGATCACTACAAGAGTAATAGCTAAGTGAGCACAGTATTTACCCAGAGTTTACTAACTCTTACTCTGTAACTCTGTTTTTAATAAAAAAGAAAACGCAGAACAGTATAAACTGACCCATTACTTCGGCACATTATTAGGTATAAAACCCATTTGGTTGCTTCTATGGCCGGTACACGGTGATTAATTCGTTTTGTGTCGGCAATAACTAAGTTATTGCAAGCCAGTTCACATGGTCTCCACAGAGTAGTTAACAAATGGAGTCATCAAACTGCTAACGTAGATTGGAAACATGGAATTCTGCAACATCAACTGAACCTGAAGATTTAATTTGTTCAATAACTAAGTCACACATTTAGAAAAGCGGCGAGCATTACTTAGGTAAACATCTGTTGTAGGATGACTTTGAGGGTAGATAGCAGTTCCGCGCTTACTATTACGATTGTAGTTGTAACAAAATTGTATAATTTATTATTTTTATGATGTTGATTTTACTTACTGTGATTACTTTAACTCACACCTTGACTTATTAATTGTTAAAATTTTAGGAACATTTTTACAATGTTTGTAAATATAACTGAGCAACTGTATCTACGCACATAATAAAATGTATCTGTCATTGCTTCACTTTTTTTATTATTTTTACCTATTGTGGTAAAGTAATTTTATTTTAAGTGCATCGTCTTCATCATATTATACGTGTAATTAATGAATGCAAAATATTGTTAAAAATTTTAAAAAGAGTAACGGTGGAGTTTCTTGCCCATTCTTCTCCATACGAAACTGCCCTTTGGAAGGGACGACTAGAATCATTTTAATTTTTTGGTTAATTTTGACCTTCAAAAGTGCCTTTTATATGCCTAATTGAAATAAATGATTTTACTTTGAATAATAAGCTAAATAAATAAATCAGGTCATCAGATGTTTCACATCGTCATCACTACCATATTTCCAATATACGTGTTGATAGTGTGTTTGAGCAGACCTCGTCATTTTTACTAAACACTCCATTAACTCACTTGTCTGTGGCACCTGTAACTAGTTTATACAGCGCAGTAAACCTGCGGTTTCTGTTATAAGCTATTACGAGGCTGCAGTTTTGAATCTAGCGAGCCTATGATACTAAAGTGGAATGACTTTATGCATTTGTTGGGGGCTCGTGGCCAAGAGTAATAATTTTAGAGCCGCACGGGTTGATCGATCAGGTTCAGCTTCGCTTGCCGCGGTCGGTCCGTGGATGGGTGACCATCTTTACGTACTGAGACGCTTGCGTGCCTCGAAAAGCATATTGCACGTTAAGCCGATGGTCCTGTGTCATTCTTAAATCTTTGACAGTCGTTACGGGTTGTAAGAAGCCCAAAAGTCTAACAGCCAGTCTTACCAAGGGTATCATGTTACCTAGTAACTGAGTTGTGGAGGTCAGATAGGCAGTCGCTCCATGTAAAATATTGGTACTGAAAGTTGACCCCAACATGGTTAGGAAAAACTTAAGTAGATTGTTTTTTTGGTTTTCTGCATTTGTGTTATTGTAAACGCTTTTATTTGAATATTATAATGCTGGCTGAATATAAATTAGAATGTAAATAGTAATATTTTTATGCTGTATTTTAAAAATAGTGGGATTCTAGTTAGTAGATAGGCAATACGCTGAGTTAGATTAAATTAGGTAAGAGATAAAAAACACAGTGAATTGATGTCATGGAAAGATTACGGCAGCTGTTAAATTCTTGCTTTTCTAATAGATTATCAGGCAGATCACAATCCTAAGACAAATTGTTAAGAAAAGAAAAAACTTAACCAAATAATTATAACCTTCTTTCATGCAAATAGACCAAACTACATACTACTCCTCGATTGGACTCCTTGATTGAATTGATCGAACTTGACCAATTATGGTCAAAGTTAGCACCTCACGTATGTACGTGTCCAAGTGCATGCATACGAGTACATGCAAACGACGAACGTGACGTCAGCGTGGAAGATTCAAGAAGTCTGAGCAACAGAGGGGCGCGCTCGACAATAGTTTTTCAGAAATGAAGACAAGAAACTGTCACACATTACCTTTCATGAAAACTTTATATTCAAATTAATAATATATTTAAATTATTGGAAAACATTTATTATTTGCAATTATTTAATCAAACCTCTAATATTTCCCATTTTGCGCTCCTTAAAATATTATTGATAAATAATGATTGCTCCTCTTTTTGGAACCTCAAATATTTCCTATTTTGGGGTTCTAAAATACTAAAATAAATACCCAAGTAACTGCGGCACCGCTCGCTTTGCTCGCTCGGCTCGCGCGGCGCGCGCGTGTTTGGTCTCAGTTCTAACCTAACCCATTTGGTCAGGGTTCCCTAGCTTAGTTACTGCGATCAACTATGAAAAGGTCAGATAGTTAAAAAGAGGCTCAATTATTTAAAAAAAGTATGCATAAATAATTTTTTAGAGGTTCATTAATTGATAAAGTGTCCATAATTAGAAGGTCAATAAGTTTGGAGAGATCGGTTAAACATTTCTGTTTATTATTTACTCCATCCACACAACCACAACGGGCATTCATCGTCCAGCGAAGTAATTTTCCGCCAATTCCTAAATAGAACAAAATCGAACACATACCGCGTGTTCACAACACATAAACGTGTGCTAGATAATGTATCAACCGACCCCTGTTAACCGGCCGACCGGTTAGCCTGGATATTAGTCTAACACAATTAATTCGGGCAGGGTTTCGCCCACTTTACGGTACTATATGCGGACCTCTAATTTTCCTTGATTAAGACCTTGATTAGGGCGGTGGATGTTAATTGGAAGTCTTAATTGATTTCGATTTTAGTTTAAGGCTTTTCGAAGTGCTTTACGGTTTTTGTAAGATAAGGTTTAGACTTAGGTAAAGATAAGAAACCCTGGAAAATCTTTTAAATGCGGTTTTTTTAAATAATAAATGTTTTTTAGGTTAAAACTAATAAAACTACAAAAAACTAAAAATAATAGAGAAAATATTGCGAGAGGAGAGTGAGATTACCCCAAACCAGTTTGGGTTTATGTCAGGTCGAGGACGCCACTTTTGTACTCCGCCAAGTGTGCGAGAAGTACAGACGTGCACACAATAACTTGCACATGGTGTTCATTGATCTGGAAAAAGCGTATGATAGGGTATCCCGAAGATTTATAAAACAATGGTTAGACCTGCTGTCTTGTATGGATCAGAATCTTGGGCCATAAAAAGAATGAATGAAAGGCAATTGCATGCAGCCGAGGTGAGAATGCTAAGAGGGATGTATGGTATTACGCGAATGGATAGAATAAGAAATGAGTATGTAAGAGGAAGTCTGAAATTGACACCGGTGACTGAAAAGTTGTGTGGAAATCGGTTGTCATGGTATGGGTATGTGATGCGGAGGTATGAGCAAAATGTCGTCAAGAAAGTGTTGAGTATGAACGTGGAGGGCTATACAAGTAAGGGAAGACCAAAGAAACGATGGATGGACTGTGTGAAAGATGATATGGCCAGAAAGGGAGTGACTACCGAGATGACGACTAATAGAGAAGTATGGAAGAAAAAGACATGTTGCGCCGATCCCAAATAAATTGGGACAAGGGCAGGAGAATGATGATGATTTTAGGTTAAAACAATTAACTTGAACAGATTCAGCGTAAAATCGCGCTATTGCAATGGCTGAAACCTTCGTTCAAAACGGTATTTAATTTATTATTTATATTTTTAAGCTATGGTGAGCTGAGCGATTCCTGAAAGCCTAAGCGTTTCTGTAATACTTTAATTTAAAAAAAATATCAAAACTTAAATTAGACTTCAACTTTAATTTCAACATCCTAACAAATTACAAAAAAAAAACACAGGAGAAAGCTATTAAAGTTACACCTTTTCAAATAGTTACGTACTTTAAAACATTAGTTTAATTTACAAGACTTCTGTTGCTTTAAATCAAAACTTTGAAATGTAAAACAAAACCAAGTCCTTCGTCAAGACTAAGTCGACTTAGAATATTACTTTTCAAACACTTAAGTTGTGTTAGCAACTCAAAATTGAATTGAATCAGTCTGTCATCCTTTCTAACTTGACAATTTTCACAAGGAACTTATACAAATAATATTAATAATAATAATTTTACATAATGACGGTAGTATTTCATCTTATGAGCACAATTTTGACCAAAGTTTTCTTTTTAGACGATTGGAATACTGTTTGGAATGATTGTGTCACGTTAAATAAGATAATAGCGATAATTCGGGTACTGAAACATCATTATCATAATTATAATCATCATCTCAGGCGAAAGGCGTCGACTGCTGAACATAGGCCTCTCCCAAGCACCGCCACTTCGAACGGTTCTGTGTTTCCCGCATCCAGCGGATTCCTGCAAGGTCATCGGTCCGCCATGAGGAGGCCTTCCAACGTTACGTTTTCTCGTACGTGGCCGCCACTCCAGAAACTTTCGGCCCCATCGGCAGTGTGGGGCGTAGTTACTACTATTTGGTAATCTAACTACTAATTACGACTAAAAGTAGTTATGACTACATGTAATCTAACTACAGTAATCAATTTACATAAAGTAATCGTTAGTACTCGTTAGTACTGTAATCGAGTAGTTATAACTACTGATTACTTTAGTTCTAAGAATTTCTTGTATTGGAAGTAAATATGTTTAAAAGTTAATATTTACGAAAAAAAATCATAATTTACATTCAATATGTATTTGTACCAAGTATCAAGTTTATTAACTCAAGGAGTAGGATTTTTCATACAAACAAGACCCCCCCTTTTCACCCCTTCAAGTTCGAATTTTGAAAAACCTCTTCTTAGTGCTCCCCTACATAATAAAAGGAAGCCGTTTGCAAAATTTCACGCTCCTAGACCGAGTAGTTTTCCTAAACGCATGCTTGGAGAGGGGCCAGTTCCCACTTCGTTGGAAGACGAGGAAACTGGTCCTCATTAAGAAGCCGGGGCGCCCTGCGGACTCTCCGTCCGCTTACCGACCCATCGTGCTGCTCGACGAGGTGGGCAAGCTCTTTGAAAGAGTTATTGCAGACCACCTCGTCGGGTGGCTGGTGCAGGAGGGGCCGGATTTGGCGCAGAGCCAGTTTGGTTTCCGCAGGCGGCGCTCTACGGTGGACGCCATCATGCGCGTGCGAGCCCTCACGACGGGGGATGCTGTGGCCCGGGGTGGGGTCGTCTTGGCGGTGTCTCTTGACATCGCCAACGCCTTCAATACCCTGCCATGGAGTTGCATCA
The DNA here is from genome assembly GCA_948252095.1 of Dicycla oo. Taxonomy (NCBI): domain Eukaryota; kingdom Metazoa; phylum Arthropoda; class Insecta; order Lepidoptera; family Noctuidae; genus Dicycla; species Dicycla oo. The sequence goes on from OX411716.1 coordinate 24,036,448, forward strand.
GGGAGGCACTCCGGTATCACCGGATGCCGACCTACCTCTGTCGAGTGGTTGAGGCCTATTTGACGGATAGGGCCGTCATCTACCCCGATCATCAGGGAGAGTGGAACCGGCGAGAGATGTCGTGCGGTGTCCCACAGGGATCGGTCTTGGGGCCGCATTTGTTGGACATCGGGTACGACTGGGTGCTGCGCGCCGACCTCCCTAGCAGCGTCAGCGTGGTATGTTACGCTGACGACACGCTGGCGGCGGCTGAATTAGCGACACGCGGGGTTGCGATAGTCGTTGAGAGGATCCGGCAGTTGGGACTCGAGGTGGCCCTGCACAAGTAAGAGGCCATGTGTTTTCATGGTCCTCGGAATGCGCCACCGCCGGGTTCCCAAATAACGGTAGGAGGGGTTCGCATCGGAGTCGAGTCGACGATGAAGTACCTGGGACTCGTCCTCGACAGCCGGTGGAACTTCGTGGAGCATTTCCGACGTTTGGCTCCCAGACTGGAGCGGGCTGGGGCTGCCTTGAAGCGGCTCCTGCCCAATCTAGGTGGTCCAAACGCCTCCTGCCGGAGGCTTTACGCGGGGGTCGTGCGGTCCATGGCCCTTTACGGGGCACCGGTGTGGGCGCGTTCCCTGAGGCTGCGGCCAGTCCGCCGGTTGAACGCGTCCCAGAGGGTCATGGCCATTCGGCTAGTCCGGGGTTACCGCACGGTCTCCGGTGAGGCGGCGAGTCTCCTTGCCGGATTGCCGCCGTGGGATCTGGAGGCGAAAGTCCTTGCGCACGTGTGGGAGTGGCGCGAGGAGGCGAAACGCCGGGGCGTAACTCCGCTGCCGCGAGAAATCACGGTACAGCGGACAGAGCTCCGGTGGGATCTCATGGCGACATGGAGAGTGCGACTGTTGCAGCCCAGCGCTGGGCACGCCACAATTGCGGCGATAAGTCCCCTCTTTGAGGAGTGGTTAGAGAGGCGCCACGGCGTCCTCACCTTCCGCCTGACGCAGGTCCTCACCGGACACGGTTGTTTCGGGAGGTTCCTGTTTCGCATAAGGCGGGAGGAAACGCCCGGGTGTCACCATTGTGTGGATCGCCCAGAGGACACGGTGGAGCATACAGTGGAGGTCTGCCCGGGTTGGGCAGAGCACCGCCGTGTTCTCACGGAGGCGATCGGCGGCGGCGATCTCTCGCGTCCGAGCCTGGTCCAGGCCATGGTGCGGAGCGAGAGTGCATGGGAGGCCGTCACCTCCTTCTGCGAAGCGGTAATGCTCGCGAAGGAGGAGGCGGAACGCGTGAGGGAGAGGCAGCCTCACGCCCTCAGTCGCCGCGGGAGACGCCCTGGGCGGCGGGAATCGATAGCCGATTCCCGGCCACCGTAGGCGCGGGCTTGCGGACGGTGAGTAGTGGGTAGCTCGCCGTCCGGTGAGGACCAGGCCCGGGTCGACGACGCGTTGTGTTCCACGCGCGCCTCAAAGAGATGTCAGTAAAAGATGGGGTCCAATAGGGCCGATGCCGCTGGGGTCGCGGATTGTTTGAAAAAAATACCGTGGCCCTGGCATAGGCAACTGAAGGAACACGGGTGGGTTTTAGTCAGTAAAAGTCTGACACGCCCTTCCGCTCCACCCAGAGCGGGAGAAGTTATTTGATGATTCCCATCCACAAAAAAAAAAAAAAAAGACCGAGTAGTTTCGGCCGTGCGTTGATAGGTCAGTCAGTCAGTCATTCAACAGTTAGTCAGTCAGTCATTCATTCATTCAGTTAGTAAATATCTTCAATATAAATAAAACCCTTTAATTCATATGTTATTTTACTTCCTGTAGTCAAAATTTTACAGTAAACAATATTTTTCCAAATTTTTATTTTTCTAAAAAATAAGCGGAACAATTTTCGAAAATTACCCATCACTATCCCTGAGTAACATAGGCTATATTTTTTAATTATAGATTTTTTAATTATTCAAAGCGGACATTCTATTCATAAAAAATAACGAATGACGAAATTTTATGTCAATCTAAACAAATTACTAATAGAAAATAAACTATTTTATTTTAAATTTGTTAATAGAAAATAATCATACTATGTTGTAGGTACCTACAATTATTGTTTGCATGTAAAACACAATAAAACGTAGGTAGTTACAAAAAGTAATCACGTAACCGTGTTTGCAACTACAATTTGTAGTTACAATAGTAATAAAAAATTTTAACTACGATTATTTCATGTAATCTATTATTATAATTACTAACTACAAAATGTAGTTAGTAATCAGCATTTTGTCCAAAACAGCCCATCGGCCATCTGTTCCGCGATCAATGCGAAGACAACATAGATAAAACTTATTATCAACTGTTTAAAATATCTTTAATTTGATTAATTACAAACCTTTTTTAATATGCGAGTGTTAATGTTACGAGTATCTACTTTCCAATTTAGTTGAGAGAAAAAAGTGCTTACATATTACCGAACTTACACAGCCATGTTATATTAAAACTATCGATTGCCTTTTAGACTACGCTGACTTGGCTGTTACCGAACTAGGTCACGACCAAAATATTCACACTGTGGCGCATAAATACGTACATTTGGAGGCCGGTGAAGATATTATGTCCATTTGGTTTAGTATTATGACTGCTGTTTTTGGCACATTTTGATGTGCATTTCAGTGGTTAGAACCATAAAAATATTCCGCTAATAAAGCAGTAATATTTTCATGGTTTATTGAACTATAAATAATTTAGTTATTTAAGGCTTCACACCTAAAGTTGCAGCCGTATTGGAACATTCTAGCAAGTGGGACATCATCTGGTCGAAAGATTACGGATCTACTTTTATTAACTCCCCAAACTATATAACAAAGGAAAAAGGATTTTATAAATTAGCCAGAGCAAACAATAAACGAGCCACAATCGCTCAAGAGCTTCAACAGAAAAGATCGTTTAGAACGCATCATAAAAAATTACTAATCCGAAAAAAAAAACTAGAACATTCTGTTTGAGCTTTAACATTTTTTTCCTGGCTTTTGCTGGGAAAAAGTCAGAGGTGCAAGATTTTTCTTTATTGCACGATGTCAAAGGAAAAAATAGCGGTTCATTATGACGTTGTCGAATATCGTCGAGATAAAAATGTTCTTCGTTTTATTTGTGTATAGCCGTCATAAAGATTCAAGAGTGCTCTCCCTGAATATTTTAGCGTTTTCATCTTTAAGTTGAAGGATGATGGCTGTAAGGGTAAATTTGTTGGGTGCTTATAACAATATGGTACGTTTTTAAGGTTTTTACTTTTTATGGCATCTGGCAAAACGCCGACACAAAATCCAAACTCAATTAACGTTAATTTAAACGGCGTGGCCGTTTTTAAACCAGCCAACCATTCTCAATTACCTCTCAAATGTGGCATTAACTAGTTTTAAACTACCCTCAAACGAAGTAAAAAATCGTTACAGCCACATTAAAACAATTAAACGCACTCGCAGTCGTAAGCTTACTTACTGCACATCGTAAAAGAAGCATGAAGTTAAAGGTAGGAACTTATTATCGATGCGAGCTGGTACTCTAGGAGTAGGCAGTGGTGTGTCGTAACACGTATTAGTTATAGAGCCAAAAATTATCTGTAGCTGCTATCAGCGAGGGAGGCACGTTAGGGCTATTGCAGCCAGTGTGTACCTAGCTTGAGGACTAATAACTTTACTATGCTTTATTTAACGTTACATTTTTTATTAGACCTAGATAATGTTTTATTACTATGTAATGTAGTGCCATTATTCAGTAATAATTATTTGAACTTTGTTTCAGTCAAAGATTAAAAAATCGAACAGTACGTATACGGTTACATCTTCTGTTAATTGATGCACCTACTTATTTCATTATTTCATTTCCGGATACACAAAATGAATGATTAATTTCGCCTCGTTAAATGAACACACATTTACCACATCCGCGACAAAAATCCATTCAAAACACTCAACAATCTTTCAAAGGTAACTTTGAAATAAACAGGCAGATGACTTTCTAAAGCAAAATTCAGAGAAAACATTAAATTACTGTCCTTTGTGTTGGTTCAAAAGCTAAACGAATAAACCATACGCTATTTAAAAGTGGGAATAATTAACACCAACGGAGCCTTTTACATAGTCTAAAAGCGAAATTAATATTTTAGTTCACCTTCAAAATTAATAGTGTAAAGAGTAAATGCTGCGGTTAGTGCATATTAAATAAGTTGGGATAAATTTTATTGGGTTTTCCAACTACAACTGTGTCTTTGCTAACTTGGTAATGTCTTGCGACACTGTGTGACACGGTTTTCGTGAATTCTTTTGTTTTGCAATCGTGTGTTGGGTGAGGAAGGTATCACGTTCGGTTCAAGTGTAATTACGAGTTGGCTAACTTGTGTGAACATGGGTGTGAACTGTGAATAGAGCTTTGAACTGGTTCGTTTGTTAGGGTTAGTAAATAAAAGGGGGCAGTGGTTAAATAGTTGGGTATAAATCTTTCAGGGTGCTGGCATATTTTGCGTCTAAAACGGAAATAAGAGAACGAAAAACGGACCTAGTTATGCAGAAAGCAGCCATTTGGCACTTTTTCCAAAAAGAGTTATAAACACAGAAATACTCATTTCGACATATACGATTTTTTGCAAAAACAGCCATGTCGATATTTATCACGGAGATATGAGCCATCAAATACAGCCTTGTCCATGCATGTTGCAACCATCGACAGAAACATGCTTTATAACTCTGTACTTTTCCCGACATGGCTGCCTTCTGCATAACACAGTCCAATTTATGGTATGTACGAAATCACAAGTTTTTGTTGGAATGATGTAGGTTATGTATGTATTTGTCAATGAAGGCAGAAGTATTTTTTGAGAATTCCAATCAGTAATTTTAAGACAGTTTTATTTTCAAATTACTTATCCGCATAATGAAAAGAGATGTCAGATTTTCAATTAGCATATTTACTAACAAAAGCAATCTAACTATTAGAATAAAAACCGCATTAAACTTCGCGAAAATTCAAACACAAGCGCTCAAAATACCTGTCCAACGCAGTGAAGCGTTCTAGCATTGAAAAGCCTTTGTTCAAACACAATTTTTCATTCCTTTCCTAAGAGCATAAATGTTACCAAAGTGCTCTATTGGTAGCTTCTAGAAGTTTGTACAAGGTATTAAATCTGTTGCAGGCAAATCCGGTAGGTTTTTGTCAGTATAATCATGTTTGCGGAGGTGCATCAAAATAGAGGGTAAACCGATTTCCCTGTTAGTTTTAGGTACAGTTGAGTTTAAAGTAAACTGATCTGGGATAGTGACTTGGGTGTTTGGATTAAAGAGTTTTGAAGACGTTGGTTTTAACTGACTACAAAAAAAGGAGGTTACCAATTCAACATATTTACAAATGATAATCTATTAGGGCTTCCAAACAATTTTTATTTTTTATTTTTTTATTGATGTATGTATGTATGTATGTTTGTCCACAAATTTCTCCAAAACTGTGACTCGGAATGTGACCATTTTGAGGGTTCCGTACCCCAAAGCAAAAACTTAATCCTTATAGGACCACTCGTGTGTCTGTCTGTCAGTCTGTCCATCTGTCACAGACAATTTGCTCCAAATGTAATGGATCGATTAGGTTAGAATTTGGTACACGTATGAATTTCTGTGACCCAAACATGGACGTGTAATGTAAATAAATGAATTTTGAATATGGGGGCAATTTTGGGGGGCAAATTAGAAAATTTGAAAAATAGTTTTGCAAACTGTACCGTGTGACGTATATCAAATAAAAGGGCTTACAAGAAGGATCTCAAATATATTTTTTTATAATTTTAAAATAAATAGTTTTAAAGAAAATAGACAAAAATTGACCATTCCTCCCCCCCCCCCACCCGATAGGATAATAATAATAATAATATATTAAATAAGAACATTGATTTAAACAATAATAATATAATTTATCTCCGAAACTACTGAGCCTAAAATTTTGAAAAAAAAAATACAGAAAATAGTTCTATCCCTATAGATTACAGGAAAACTTATAAGAAGTCTATGTTTTAAAATTAACATGGTAAATCTCTCAATATTGTGCGTACAAACTTACATTTGCAGTTGGAATGTATGGGAGAACAAGTTTCTCAACTGTTGGGATAAATTCATCCCTACGGAACCCTTCATTGTCCGTAGTCCAACACGCACTTGGTTGTTTTTTTTTTTGTATTGGCTTACTTTTGCTACAACTTAGGGAACACTGAAAGTTTCATCACAATCGGTTCACGAGTTTTCAAGATATGGACTAATACGTGTAAGTGTGACAGCCTGGCTTATTGATGCGAGCTACGGGTGTGGTGTCAAAGGGAAATCAGCTCTAAACCTTGGTCAAATTCTAGTTCAAAATTTAAAACAAAACTATTAACTGCTTATTTCAAACAAATATTCAAGATTTCACTTAAAACTGCAAATTACGATATAAAAAAGTAGGTAATTAAAAAAAAAAAATTAAAACGACTTCAAAAAAAATATCTAAAATACAGATCTCAAAACTCTGATTTCAGAAGTTAAAGTTATTACACAATTTTGAGTTAATTTCTTTTTAAAATAATTTTAAGTTTTTTAAATTACTTTTTGCATTGATTCTTTGGCATAAACTTGTTTCGGTATGCAAAGAATCTCTTACCCCTTTTATGTGAGTGTCATTATCTTGATTAGTAACAGACTTACGAGGTGGGCTACGTTGGTCTCGTGGTCACAAGGGACTGCTGAGCTGGGGGTGGGTCCTGGGTTCGATTCCCAGGTCGAACAAAGTGTTATTGAGGTTTTCCATTAGAAATTTCTTAGTAACAGCGCGGAGTTTGGAAGTTGTCGGTGTCTGGCGTTGGTCCTGCGCCTGATCTCTCTCTGGTTGTGTCGGATTGCCGTCCCATCGGACTATGAGAATGAGAGAGGAGAGAGTGCACCTGTGTCTGCGCATATACGTGTGCACTATAATATCTCCCGCGCCGAAATCTAATTAGTCTCCGCTGAGATAGGTCGCCACGTCCGAAAAATTTGTCTGCTCGACAACGTAAATAACGCAATGAATGTTGTTGAACTGTCAAAATGAAATCGATTCCGATTAATACTGTGTTATGCAATTGCCTCGCCGTAATGACTGTTCAAAGATCTATACAAACAACAGCCGGACCAACGGCTTAACGTGCTTTCCGAGGCACGGAGGAGTCTCGATCTCGATATGTTATGGATGGTAACCCGCGGCTCATTTAGTCTATATTTATTAATGTTCTGGATTTGCTGTTACTCGTGTTTTCATGAAAATGTTTTTTTTTTATATCACGTGTCACGTTCGTTCGCGACTTTTAGTCGGTTTCTGAATATTTTTTTTTTCCATAGTTTGTTTTGAAAAGTTTGGATGTTTTCATTGAGTTTGCTTATCTACCTACCTACTATACTTTACTTTACTTGCTATATTTTTTATCTGGATTATGATATTCGTGCTGTTCATTTTTCTTATTGTAGTTGTATTTATCTGATAGTGATTCTTGTGAGAGGTACTAAAATATTTTTCTATTCTACTAAAATTATTTTTCTCTTGCTGTATTAAGTAATGCTTTAGGTAACTGTCGTTAAAATTGTCTTTCAGGCAGTAAAATTCTGGGTTTGTCACTCGATTTTAAGAATTATATTATAGTAATTATTTTTCGCAATAATAAGACCTATTATACGATTTTTATGAACTTTATCACAGCTTTTTACAAGTTTTGAAAATTTATGTGAGAATGGTTGATAACCAACTTTGAATCGTTAAATACCCTAAGTAATCATTCAAAATGAAAAATAATTAAAGAAACCTAAAGATGATTTTCAAAGGCCTTTTCAATGATGACCCCTACTTGACATACGAGTAGTTCGTCAATTTTAATTGTTTTTCTGTTTCACTATATGGCGTCTGTTTGTTGCCATATTCAATTTTGATTACTGTCATTTGTCTTTTGTGACACTCACAAGATTAAGACAAATCGATTGACGTAAAAATCATCAAAATCGGCCTACGCGTTTGGTCTCTAGAGCGTCACAAACGAACAAACATACATACATACATTTATGTAGACTGTTAAACCATTACCCTCCTTTGCATCATGCAGTCAAGTAAAAGCAGAGTGATTAAGAGGCCCACAAAGCATGCGTAGTTCATACAAACGAAATACCAAAATAATTTCTAAATCAAACATATTCTTAAGGTAGTGTGTATTTAATCCGATTGGATTATAGAATATCTAGGTCCCCAAACATATATTTTAAAAGGACACTGATATAAAGACGAGATATGAGGAATTTAATGTTTCTATAGAAAACTTATTTTTCTCATATTTCCTGTTGAAATCAATGTTCTTATTTAATATATATTTGGGAACCTAGATATTCTGTAATCCAATCGGAATAAATACACACTACCTTAGGAATATGTTTGATTTACAAATTATTTTGGTATTTCTTTTGTATGAACTACAATCCGGGGGCGTCTTAAACTTTTAACTTGAATGTCATAATATTTATACTAACAAAATTTAGAAGATTTTCTGAAGCAGACTAGTTCTGGAGCGTGTCAGCAAGCGTAGTGTGGGTCGCCCCTCAGCTAGATGGACCGACGACCTTAAAAAGGTGGCTGGGATAGACTGGATGCGGAAGGCGGAGTACAGGGTGTTGTGGCACAGCCTGGGAGCGGCCTGAGTCCAGCAGCGGACTGCGATACACTGAGTTGATTATCTCACTTTGCAATAGTTGTTTCTTTCTCAACTATAAATAAGGCACTGCTAGGCAAATGCTTTCCCCATACCTCTACCACTTCCATTTTCTTCTTGCTTTTTCTGACCTGGTGATTATTAGTACCTATGTCGATAATGCAAACTTTGTACCTTTCCAGGAGCAGTATAATCACCTTCTACATTTTTCCTATTATCTTACAGATCAGTGGAATCTTCTAAAGCTTTATCCCTATCCCGAGATCAACCCGAGGCATGCGTATTGCGTAGGCAATAATTTTCTGAAGTAAAGTAAGCGATAAATTAACTTGACACAGATAGGTGACCCGCGAGGTGTAATAGCACCTTGATGTGGTGTGCACGTCAAATATTGGCTCCAAGTGAATGTTTGTGCTCGGTCTGTATGTATTTTGGGTATTTCACAGGTGGAGGTTTGATTGTCAGGTGTATTTAATTAGAGATCGTTATCAATATAATTATACAGTGTTGACCGGTAACCATAATCACCACGTCATAACTACTGCTACAGGCGCCAATAATTATATAGGGTGACTGGTAATTAGTGACCGATACTTAAACACAAGATTGTACTCATGATAACAAACAACTTTTACTATGGGACCCAAACCTGAAATCGCGAGAAAAAATCAGCTGCTCCCTACATTTTGACGAGTTATGCGAACATAAATATTTATTTATTCATATAACAATTCGCATTATGTCTGAATTATGTAGTACATTAATTGATTTATTACGGCTAAAATTATTTAAATCATGAATTTCAAACAGTATAAACACTAAAAATAATCAATAACTTAAGATAAACATTAAGTCAATAGATTGTAAAATAGTTAATTTAATGTAAATATTATAATATTAATGTGTTGAATATATTTAATGTCTTAAGTACATCAAGGCAAAAACAACTATTTACCTTCATTTTTCACCAATTCAGATAAAGAATATAAATACTTATATAACAGGAATACTTTCAGTTTAGCTTTGAATAAAGTACCTTTGTAAATCAACGATCTAAAGTCAGTATGCAACCTATTAAATAATTCTACTGCTTGGTATGTAGAGCAATGTATTATTAAATATTGCTAAAATATTAAGTTCAGGTGCAATTTTATTTTTTATAACTTTTCTACTCGTAGTGTTCTCTCTAAGTTCACGTTCTTCTTGTGATTCGTATGATGTATGGGACAGCAGATTTTTTTTTCGCCAATTCAGGTTTGGCCCCATAGTAAAAGTTATTTATTTTGTTATCATGAGTACAATCATGTATTTAAGTATCGGTCACTAATTACCCTATATAATAATATTATTCAATTATTGTCCCACTACAGAGATAAGGCCTCTTACGAGTATCATACAGCCTTCAGGATATGAGTTCTAACTGCCACGATTGCTCAATGCAGATTGGCGATTTCAGACAAGCCTCTTTAAGATTGCCATGAGTTTTGCTTTAGTCAATTCTTTTCCTTGTTCCATACTCGTACTAGCTAATACTAGAGCAGAGAAATAAGATGCTTCCTTTGAAACAAAATCAAAGGAAGTCTTAGACATTCAAACAAAGTTCAAACAACCTCCAAAACTTTATTAAAATCATGCTTAGAACGTAGCAGTTCAAGCATAATAATTTCAAAAATGTTACCTCACAAAAACAAAACACAGAAGTTTGTCCAAACAATCAAGAACAGTGGTACCACAAAACAATGGAATTATAAACAATGTTTGGTGGAATTGAAACAGAAAATATTTCCGCTTGGCAGAGCTGACGCCACCGGAATGCCATAACTTTGCCTACGTGACGCCCGTTTAGGTACGAACAGTACTTAGTACTTTTAATTCGGAATTTAATGACTGAATTTTGGCGTTGAGGTCGTGTTGTTTTTGTTAAAGTGTCGTATACGTTTGTACAGTTTTAGGAAGATGTTTTTAAAATTAGCAATGTCAATTGTAATTTGTTTATTTATGAATTTAAACGAGACGTACACCAAGTGGGCATACCAACTCCGGAAGACCGAATAAAGACAGAGCGATTGTTGAGACACACCAAATATGATGAGCACCACATCTTGTCCTGTAGGGATATTCAGTAAAGTTCACTTCCAAAGATTATATAAGTAACCGCACACTATCTCATTGGCCACTGACAGGGCTTTTCCGAGGACCAAGTTCTGTTGCCGTTTGAATGCCATTATGATTCCAGTGCGAAGAAGAGACGCAGCTATACATGATGATAGCACCATCCGTTTTCCGGATTGGAATCATGATGGTTTTAATACTTCATATTCATTTTAATACGACTCTGCTCAGCAAAACTAAAAAAAATCTAAAGATTTAGAAATAATTATGTTGTGTAAGTAAATAATAATGTGACTTTAAAAAGCACAGACAAATTTTATTATGAAAAACATAATTACAAGACACCTCTTCAACACTATACTAAGGGCTGTGTTTACCAACATTCAAACCGCTGGTTAGGTATTTAAACAGTTGGTTTATGTCAAAAGTCTTGAGGAAAACACTGATTAAATATCTAAACAGCCGTTTTAAATGTTGGTGTACACAGCCCTATGTGTACACCAAGCTTTAAAACGACAGCGTATTGATTATTGATTTTGATAAAACACTGGCGCATTGGACCGTAATTAAAAAAAATAGAAAAGACATCTGGCATGCAAGCTAAGTTGATTATGTAAAATACATACTTTTTCTCTTAACATAGTCATTGAATCGGTCTAACATAGAATGAAATTCAGTTTGATAGGTACCTACAAATGTAGGTTTGTATAATTTAATTTTATGAATATAAAGTGGTTCCATTGAATGATAACCGCTGTGCTGAACCGCTGTGCTCACCGTTAAGCGCCCCACCCGCGGTAATCTTGTAAACAAAACCGATTTGCATCGTAGCTTCATGGAATTTTGTGACCGTTGAATTTTTCTTAGAATGCTAGTGAGTACGGCTTTATAGTAATGTAGAATTAGAAAGGACTCCTTAATAGTGGTGGAACAAGGTTCAAACCAAAATCAGATTTGCGTGGGATTTCTTTACTCCCACGAACCACTGCTTAAATTAAAAAATGGGATGAATTTCATCCCATGTGTAATTAGCGGATAAAGTTTAATTATATTATCATCAAGATGAATTCAGATGGATAGACTGTGCAGACAAAACGTGGCTACTTCTTTTGGATAGGAAAAGAGGGACGTGTTGGTTAACTTAATATATAAAGTATTTCGTCCCTCTGGGAAGGACAAACATTATTTTATTTGAATACAGACAATAACTCAATCAAAAGTTTACACTTATTCCAACAAGCAATCACAACTTTATAATAAAAATATTCATTTGAAAAAACATGGCTGATATCCATTTTCGTTACATTGTGCAGTTTGAAAATACGTTTTATACAATTAATTCAATTGTAGTGGATGTTGTTTCACGAAAGTAACGAAGCGTGTGTTTTGTGAGTGTTATTTAGCTATTTTGAAAATTGAAAACACTATTGCACAAGGCCATGTAATTTGATTGAGGTGGGAATATGTTTGTTCAAAATATTATGTTTTTGAATGGATAATTATGATTAGCACTCATAGAGAATTTATTAATTGATATACGCGGTAAATTTTTACGGCCCCGTACCTCAAAAGGAAAAACGGAACGCTAATATGATCACTCGTGTGTCTGTCTGTCCGTCTGTCACAGCCAATTTGCTCCGAATTTGGACCAATTAAGTTAAAATTTGGTACACGTATGAATTTCTGTGACCCAAACACGGACGTCAAACGTAAATATAATTGGGGGCAAATAAGAAAAAAATAAAAGTTTTGCAAACTGTACCGTGTGCCATATCAAATGAAAGGGCTTACTGTGAGGGTCTCAAATATATACAAAGTGTTAGGTTAAACGAGGAATTTACTTTGAGGGGTCATTGCACTCGTGGTTATGAACAACTTTTACTATGGGACCAAACATGAAATAGCGAAAAAAAATCAGTTGTTCAGTACATTTATGTGCGCATAATTCGTCAAAATGTAGGCAGCAGCTGATTTTTTTTTCGCGATTTCAGGTTTGCTCCCTTGGTAAAAGTTGTTCATAATGATGAGTACAATGACTAACACTCTGTATACGTATATTTTTAAAATTATAAAATAAATGGTTTTAAAGTTATTTAAGAAAATAGACGAAAATGGACCATTCCTCCTTAGCTCTCAATATTGTGCGTACAAACTTACATCTGCAGTGGGAATGTATGAGAGAACATGTTTATCAGCTACAATCTTAAGTTTGTTCTTGGGATAAATGCATCCCAACTACGGAACTCTTCATTGTGACACGACACGCACTTGACCGGTTTTTTTAGGTACGTTACAAGTATATCCGAAATAGTAGTATTGCTGCTTTGATCAAGCTTTTTTTTATACAGTACAGTGTTACAGAAAAGTGGTTTGTGATTCGATTTGCTTCTAGGCGGGCTCTAAATGATCAATAATTAACATTGCATGTCACGATCACACGGTTGCACAAACGGGCATTGTTTTTGGCCGTCTAGGAGTGTTTCTCCGTTTTTGCTAAAAACACATCATTAGTGGCATACGATTTTTTGTTTCGCTAAATATTATGATGGGTTGGATGGACTTGAAGATGCATTATTCAATATATGCATATACCTCGCTACATATTTGCAAGCATTAATGCGACTAATGACGTTTTTTTTTTTGTGACAAAGATTTAGGTTAAACAAAAATATTGTTTTTTTTTTTACAAATGTATTTGATTTTTTTTACTTATTCTATTTGAAAAAAAAAAAACAACTAATAACCGCCTTAATTAGTTCAAAAATTATCATTCTAAACTTCACTCAGATGTTCGTTCGTTCGTTCACTTGGGAGTTAGAGAGGTGGCACATGCGAACACGGGCATCCTGGTTTGGTGTCTAGTCGAGGAAGGTGGTATTACTTTAGTGTAGTGTATTATCTATGGAAGGTGGATTTAAAGTGTTAAACAAGAGTGAATAAATGTGCATATACTGGAAACTGCATTCTCATTTCCTGATCTGAAAATAATGAATCGTTTGAGCATAAGGGCTGATTCAATCATAATGCATAACTTATAATATTGCGCAAAGAAGAATGTTTTTTTGACTACGAGCCCTGGTCCAAAAAAAATTCTGCGGTCCCCAGGCATGAACCTATTGTTGATCGACTCATGCATTTGAAGTTAATATGTGTGCAAAGACGCAACAAAATCGAACCTGAAGTTTACGAGTTACATTTTTTTTTATTTATATAAATTAGTGCATGACTGCGAACCTACCTGCCTGATGGTAAGCAGTGATGCAATCGTTGATGGTGAAGCGCACTATATTAAGAAGACACCTAAAGTTATTTTAAAACTCCTACAAGACAGCTGGGCTTATTTTAGTTCTAGTAGTATATAGGTTTGCTAACTAACTACCTGCGATAATATAATGGTGCATATGCTCGAAAAAAACGTAATATTTTTCTAAGGACTAATTTTGCTTATATCTAGATTTCTGCAGGACAGATTTTTGGATTCTATACAAATAAATATTGTATTTGAGATGACCTTTCAAACTAACCATGTGGAAGGCTTGGGGTCAAACTTTTATTTTGTTTTATTATTTTTTGGACCAAAAAAAAAACATTCTCCTTTATTATTGGTTTAGGGGCCGCCTGATTTGTGAGGAATACCTACTAAGTTGGGTCACTCATTTTCCTTTTTAACAAAACATAATGTCACACTCGTTTTTCCCGAACGGTCAGCCAGAGGTATAGAGATCTTTCAGTCTAAAACGGCACGCCCCACTAAAAGGCCTATGCCAATTTTAGTATGGCAGGTGGCGTCTTTATTTTTTCTCACGGCCTTCAATCAAATCTTGTTTTTCTAGTACTTCTGTAATAGAAAAACAAGATTCGACTCCTAGGTGCAAGGTTGGTGTTAAGTTTCCACAAAATAGGTAGCCGTTAAATGTTTTTGGACATTCAAATATTCGGTACACATCTCCCGTGCGTTAGGAGTCAACAATTGCCGCCAGGGTTGCAGGTTGTTCGAAAGAGTTACCGTGGCCCTGGCACAGGCAACTGATGGAACACGGGTGGGTTTTAGTCAGTAGAAGTCTGACACGCCCTCCCGCTCCACCCAGAACGGAAGAAGTTATTTGATGATTACCCATCCAAAAAAAAAAAATCAACAATTGTCTACAAACTTAATAATAAAATACATAACACTGTTAAATCTCATTTCGGACTGAGTTTAGTGATATGCATGTCAAATAAGTTTCGTTTTTACACTATTCTGTACTAGAAAAAACAAGATATGGTTGATGGCCGCAAGAAAAAAAAGACGCCAATTTCAGGTATTGGCTTTTCTATACAAACATTTGAAAAGTGTATGCAACAAGCAGTAGAGAGGCGTGCTGTTTTGGACTGGAAAATCTCTACCTACCTACCTATTAATAATACATCTAAATTTTGCCAGTTACTAGGGGGCGAGCCTCTTGGGGCAACCGGGCACAAATCCAGACTCTTTTTCGACGAAATATTGTTTTGGTGCTTACGTTTTTTTGTCTGCTAAAGCTTCCATTAACATGAGCAATTCTGATCATTGCAAAAGTAATCCGTATAGTATGCGGAATATACATAAAGAGACATGACGTCTGATATTGTTACCGAAAGGGTCACTTTTCCGCTATAACACATAAAAAGTTTACACGCAGTTGGCTACAAGGGCAATCGTGGAACATGTTA
This sequence comes from Dicycla oo, assembly GCA_948252095.1. Taxonomy (NCBI): domain Eukaryota; kingdom Metazoa; phylum Arthropoda; class Insecta; order Lepidoptera; family Noctuidae; genus Dicycla; species Dicycla oo. The sequence continues at coordinate 24,051,964 of OX411716.1, forward strand.
AAAGACAGACAGAAGGTGCAATTAAATTTGTCTATGAGAATATATACTTACAGGGTTATTGGTAATATGTTGGCAATCCATTAAGGGGTTGCAGGAGAGGTCACTTGCAACCAAATGATCACTTATGACTCCTGTGGTCCAAACTTAACTTTTTAGTTCAAAAGCATGTTCCTCCATACATTCCAACTGCAAATATTAGTTTGTACGCCTAATATTGAGAAGATTTCCAGTAAGTAAAGAAACTGTTTCCTGCATTTTTTTTTTTAATTTTAGGCTTTTTAGTTTCGGCGGTAAGGGAACATATATTATCTAATTTAAAAAAATATATGAAAATTGGCCATTCCCCAATGGTCAATTTTCATGTATATTTTTTTAATTTAAAATGATAAAAGACTAGCTATTGCCCGCGGCTTTGCCCGCGTAGAGGTCGGAAATCGTCCCAAGGGAGCGTACTATCGGGATTGACCCCGTATTCAAAATCAATTTAGTAACATTACACGTCCGTGTTTGGGTCACAGAATTTCATATAATTATGTACCAAACGGCTTAATCAGTCCAGTAGATTTGAAGCAAAGTGACTGTGACAGACAGACACAGGGATCCTATAAGGGTTCTAAGGAACTCTAAAAAACCGGCCCAGTCTGTCTCGGACCACGCACAATGAAGGGTTCCGTAGTGGCGTTTTGGGGGACTGTCTTGTGTAATTTTGACGTTCGAAAAGTGCTGATTCTCAGCCTAGTTTGAATAAATGACTTTTGATTTTGATTTTTTGGGATGAATTTTTCCCAAGAAAAAACTTAACATTGTAATGGAAAAACATGTTCTCCCATACATTTCATTTTAAATGCACAATATTGAGAGATTTACCATGTTATTTTAAGACCATAGACTTCTTATAGATTTTTCTGTAATTTATAGGTATAGAACGAAGTATTTTCTGTATTTTCTTCAAAATTTTAGGCTCAGTAGTTTTGGAGATAAGGGGAATGGTCAATTTTCGCTTATTTTCTTAAATAACTTTAAAAAAATATATATTTTAAAATTATAAAAAAATATATTTGAGACACTCACAGTAAGCCGTTTCGTTTGATATGTCACACGGTACAGTTTGCATAACGTTTTTTTAGATTTTCTTATTTGCCCCTTATTCAAAATTAATTTATTTACGTTACACGTCCGTATTTGGGTCACAGTGGGTCCATTAGATTCGGAGCAAATTGGCTCTGACAGACGGATAGACAGACAAACATACAGACAGACAGAAAGACTGACAGACAGACACACGAGTGATCCTGTAATGGATCAGTTTTTTCCTTTTGAGGCCGTACCTCCCTATAAATAAACACACTTCTTGGTTAGCAATTAACATAGTGGACTGTATTCTTTACTTGTCTAAAGTTTCTTTACTTCAATTAACTTTAAGCACATTTATCCAACAACATAATATTCCATGTAACAGCAATAAATAACACAAGATCAAAAGAATTGGTAGCATAAATCCAGCCTACACAATTCAGGCTTTCACAGCAGGACAGAATTCAATTGTTGTCGTTTTCTCATCCAATTTCCCCCGCCTCCATTGACTTACTGGTATTTCCTTTGTCCCGACTAAAGTCCGCAGGCTAGCTCGGCACATATGCCGGTCGTTACCTTTATCTTACTGAAATGTGGTACACAACACTCTTTCTATTATAGATGTCTTATTTTATTATTATTGACCGAGCGACTGAAGCGAGCGAAGCGTCTCTGCTTCAAGTCTGGCATAATTTGCTTTCGTCTGTCATGTTGTTGCTACTCCTCTACGGGTCATATTTTATAACCGATCTGGACGAAACCTGGATGATGAAAGATTTTACCATTTTTTTTTTGTGTAGTTTGGTTTTTGTTTGGAAGGGTATTTCATCCAAAAAGTGGCAAAAAGGGGGCCACTGGACATCTCCACCTTATGAGATTCAATTTCGATGGTTATATTGTTATGTCAAAGGTAGTAACTTAAGTTGGCCTCTTCAAAATTTGGTGAAGATCTGATTAAAAAAAAAAAGTCTGTGTTCGCAGAACTATTATATAAAACCTATCGCTCTCATCGTTCATTCATTAATTCCAACCGAAAGACGTCCACTTCTCAGCACTTAGCTTCCACCAAGCATGGTCACTTTGACTGGTTATGTGCTTTTCGCTTCCTGCGGATTCCTGCGGTCTTCACAAGAATTGCAGTCCACCTTGAGGGAGGGCATCCAACGCTACGTCTTCTGGTACACGGTCACCATTGCAGAACCTTAAAATTTCAAGAAAAGGGTCTAGCATCATGTACTGAATCCATGGTAATAGGATGCGCGTGGCAGAGACATCTCTGCCCCCCTGTATATTACGGGTTACACGAGAGCATCCACCATAATATTTCAACCTGCTTCAATCCAATCATAGCTACCTGCTCCTGCTTTGCACAGATGTAACTTTTAACTTATAGGCTAGTTGAATACGAGACTTTTGTGCCAGTTTTGCATGTCTGATACTCTATGTCTTGTTTTTATGTAATGTGCGTTTTGTTTGTACAGAATAAACATTTTTTCTTTCTTTCTTATTTAATGTGATTATAAGTACTCATCAACCTCCTGGAATAACTACTACATAAATATGATGTTGAAAATCTCATCAGGGTGCATACTCGGTAGGCTCTTTATCCCCTCTATATCCTAAGGGCACGACTTCCCTACAATTATCGTGCCCCCTGGTCTACTCCTTGATATGTAATGGTTTCTGTTGCATAATGTAGCATGAGGCAACAGGGACTGGTGTGAATCTTTGGGTTCATTCGAGTAATCAAGTCTGGTCAAACCACGCTGGAGTCGATGCATTTCATTAATTCCTTCATTCATATGATGTTGACAACCTCTTCAAAATTAATCCTGGTATTTAGCAGATCTAAGCGGTCACACAGACAGACACGAAAAGCGACTTTGTTTTATACTATGTAATTGATAATATTTGGTCATTTCATTCAAACTTGCGCAACTATTTTAATTTTTTAATATAATTGGAATATAGCAATATAATATTAATAACTATAAATACAGTCCATGCTTTTCAATGACAGCAGCCCATCTCTCTTCTAGTTTACATACACCTTGGAATTTGCCTTTTTGCTTAAATTCTTGGATTTCTACCTCCAATGCCCCGTACAGGTCTAACCACTCACCAAAGTGACGGCCGCTAAATGTTCGTTTTAAATAATGAAAACAACTATAATCCGGATGCATCAGATCTGGAGAATAAGGGGGTTGGTTCCATGTCAGTATGTGGTTGGCCAACAAAAACTCCGAAACAATACGAGCCTTGTGGGGTCTGGCATTATCATGGAGTAGTACAATACTCTTTATTTTAATTTCTTCCCTAAACTCCTTTACCACACCTTCCAGGAAACTAATATACCGCTCTGCTGTCACTGTCTCCCCTTCTTCATACAAGTGCCAAAAGCCGATACCATTATAACCCATGGCTACTATCAGCATACGCTTATGTTCAGCTTTTGGTTGACGCGGTACTTGAGGTGGCTCTTCTCCAACCGAAACCCAAAATTGACACTTATCACGTTCAGGGGCTCGGTACAAGTATACCCAACTTTCATCTACCGCCAATCTCCCGCGTAGGTAGTGTGGATGTTGTCTTAGCAGTAGTAGGTTTTGAAAAGCTGCATTACATCGCGCCTCGATAATTTGTTCTGTGGGAACGTGGGGTATCCACTTGCCAAGCACCTTGTGCATATTCAATGTTTTTGTCAATATACGGTATGCGCTCGCTTCTGGAATCTGAAGTTCACGGGAAAGGTCGGCGGCAGTCCAATCTCTCCTTTCGTTCAGTTTGTCTTGCACGGCAGCGAGGCGCTCTTCATATTCAGGAGCCAGATTGTGAGGCTCACCTCGGCCCTCTTCCGTAGAAATTCTCCCACTGTGAAAAGATTTCACCCAAAACTGCACCGTTCGCAGAGAGTACGCAGCACCGCCCATTGCTTTCACAAGATCTTTATGTATATCGGTTGCACATTTTCCCAAAAGAACTTCAAACTTAATGAAATTCCGTTGGTCAATCTCACTAATTGAATTTATTAGGTCGTTTCGATTCATTTTTAAACATATCGAAAAACGTGTTGACGGCTAGATGCATTAGAGAACACTAAATAATAATCAAGCATAAACATGAACCATCCGCTGAACATGTCTCGACAGGAACGAAAAAAGCACGCGCAAGTTTGAATGAAATGACCTAATATTTAATCAAAGTTTTGTGTATGTAGTCAACTTCACCGTTTATATCAAAAACAGTATTTGAAATCTCTGTTCTCCATGCACTGGATTTTATGCTTTTTAAAGTGTCTTCTTACTGAAATTTAAAGAAATAATTAAAGTTGCAACCCTAATAATATCTACAAACTAAACACAAATTCGCAGTACGATCAAAATCATCGTAATCTAAGCATTGTCAACACCCTCCAAGTAATTTCAAAATAACCACGTATTCCCCGAACTCCGACACAAATACCGATTAGGTAATAATGACAATGCCTATTCTACTCACGCTATCTGAAATTATTAACAAAAGCATATATATTAACGATATGTGCGCCACACCACGCATCCAATTAGAATTCATCCCTAAAACAAACAAACATATACCTACGCACCCCTCCATTAATTTATAACCGAACTCTGAAGCTACTACACACGAAGATGTTAAACTGAACCTGCGAACTGTCAGTTTGGCTTCGCCGGATGCATGAAATATTGAGACTGATAAGTCGGATTTACATTAGGAAACTATCTAGTTGCGGAAACTTAGTTATTCACATGTAAATAATTATCTATTTACACTTGAAACTATCAATGAATAACTACGTTTGCGGAACTAGTTTCGAAATTCTAATTCGGCTTTAGGTTTGAGGCCATACTGATCAGGCTAACCAGTGTCTGTTCGGCATGGCCATATGTTTTCACATACGTACGTATGTGCATTGTGAAAACATATGTCAGTTTCAACGATATGCTTCAACTTGTTAGCGGTCGCTCTAGCCACTGTATGCCGTAAGCAAAGTACTAAGCTTGCGGTCGATTGTTGACAATGTGATATTTAAATGATGTTGTGTATTTTGAGGCGCATATATGGACTGATTGGCGTAAATCGACGGTAGCGTAGTCACACCCTTCCACATGTGGCGGCATCTACATCGCCACATGCGAACTACGCATCACACTGACGTCACTCAAAAACCTGCATCGCGCAATCAGAGTTTACGACGCGACTAGCATATATACACCCGACATCAATCGTGGGGCAGTTGACTACCAGACGCAAAACCCATCATCCTTCCTTTTCTATGGAGGATGAGTGAACTTTACACCCAGTTCCTCATACCTCACACGGTACGGATCTTTAAGAAGTATGGCAAAACTGACAGTAAAACTAATCATGCATGGTAACCTTAACAGATTTAGTTCGTTTAAAATCATAGCACCTCCTACGAAGAATAACGAGACATCCCCCATTAGATAGGACAGTCTATTGTGGGCTTGAATTAAGCCCTCCACAATGCTATTCATTCCGACTATTGTCTTGAAAGGGATATAACTGTTACTAAGAATGGAATGGTTGAATATTGAGAGTGAATACTACTGAAATATTAAGGTGATAATAAAGCAAATGTATGTTAAATTATTGTCGGTACTTTACGAATAATTTGGTTGATATTTAGCTGTATATGTTTAAATTGACATCTTAAGGCTAATTTTGCCTGACCTAATAATTATTGGCTCGCCTTGAGACGTGGTCTAAATAAATATTGGAATAGCATGCTCTAAAATTCAAATTGAAAACTGGTCTAATTAATTAACTGTTCTTAATACGGCAGAGGCCTTAGAAATTATAAGCATAACATTTACGACGGCTACATTTCTCAGTAATAAATTCAGAAATCAATGATATGATATACGGTATGGAACTGACATATTATTTACAATAAATAAAACTAGAAGTCCACAGAAGTATAATAAAATTAAATATTAAATAAAAAACCGTAAATTAAAAAAGTTGCAATTCACTTACATGAGAATATTTAGAACTGGACATAATATATCACAAAATAAAAACTACATATTGGACGTAATACAAAAACTAAGCATAGAAAGCAAAGTAATTTTTGACAAACAAAATAAATATGAAAATAAATTCAGTAAAAATTAATCTGTTAAAACAATCGAGCTTGCCTCCTTCGGTGCACCATGGTACTCAACCCATTGTTCGCCAAACAAGGTTTTTTTTTATTGCACACATGTTCAAGGATTGAAGTTCATTGACTCATGGACCCAGTGATCCAATTCTACAGTGTTCTTTGCTCAAAATTGAAACTCTACTTTTTACTCTACTACTGGACCGATTTCGTTGATTTTTTGTATATCTTTAGCAAAGACGATAACAAGTATGTGGTTTAATTTATTGCATATAATTATATGTATTAGGTAGATATAATTCTAGCGCGCGCGTCGTGAGTACTCGAAAACGTCCTAATCGGGACGTTTTGTCTTATGTCGCGCGTCAAAATTAAACGCTGCGTAGACACATGTCACAACCAGATTTTTTAATATTTTTGTTTAATATATTATTATCAAAAATGCATGCTTTGTTCATACATTTCTCTTACTTAGTTAATAATAGTAAGAATATACAAGGACCTCACAACTATAAGTAGAACCAACTTTGTCTTTACACTGCAAAACTTAGGGAGGAACTTCTTAATACATAGTAAAGAAGGAAGTAAAATGACCACAGAGCACGGAAACGTCTCGGTGGGCTTTAGGCGGCATTTTCAACACTTTCCATACAAACCAAGCGTTTAATCGTTTACTCGTACTGCGATAGTACTCAATATCTTTATTGCTTTTCCATAAATTAGATGGTATGTGTTTAAAATTAAGATTATTATGGACCCTATCGTGCATAGCAATAAGGTAGGTAGCGGTAAGCTCTGTTTTAGTCAATTATTAGATTCATATAGGAACTGCTTTATAAGCAGTTCCTATATGAAACTAATAATTGACTAATAATTGAATAATTGACGTAACTTAAAAATTAATCAATTAATTATTTTATTTAATTTGATAACTATAGCTGTTAGAGGTTTTATGTTTAATAATGTGTGTAAAATGTATGTCACTGCCATTCAATTCTATTATTTATACTTGTCGTTTAAATATTCATTTATGAAATAATAACGAGAAATTAACTTTTTTTATATAAATATTTAGCTTTTCTTCTTTCTTTATTATTTCAGATATTTTTATAGACATTACATATTGACCTGTAGAATGCATTTTTAACCTGGAGGTTGGTAGATTTAGCCTATATCGGTGCCTAAGTTCGTAAAGTGATTGGATGTCTGCGCGTTTTGTGTAGAACTCTTGGTGCCTACGAACGTATTTGTATGTTTCCAAGATGTAGATACAGGGGAGGGTTAGGATGTTGTATTTTTTAAAATAAGGTTTGCAGCTATCAGTTTGGTCAACATTTGGCAATTTTTTTTTTTTTGTAGGGTAAAAAGTGTCGGTGCATCTGTGCTATTACCCCAGAGGGTTACACCGTAACTTAGCCATGCATTGGCATACGCATAACAGGTGGTGAAAGCAGTTTGAAAGTTGATGGTCTTTTTAATTTCACGAAGACTATACGCGAATTTTGAAATGTTTGTCATCATTCTCCTGCCCTTGTCCCAATTTATTTGGGGTCGGCGCAACATGTCTTTTTCTTCCATACTTCTCTGTTAGTCGTCATCTCGGTAGTTACTCCCTTTCTGGCCATATCATCTTTCACACAGTCCACCCATCGTTTCTTTGGTCTTCCCTTACTCGTATAGCCCTCCACGTTCATACTCAACACTTTCCTGACGACATTTTCCTCATTCCTCCGCATCACATGCCCATACCATGACAACCGATTTCCACACAACTTTTCAGTCACCGGTGTCACTTTCAGACTTCCTCTTACATACTCATTTCTTATTCTATCCATTCGCGTAATACCACACATCCCTCTTAGCATTCTCATCTCGGCTGCATGCAATTGCCTTTCATTCATTCTTTTTATGGCCCAACATTCTGATCCATACAAGACAGCAGGTCTAACCATTGTTTTATAAATTTTTCCCTTGAGTTTAAGGGGAATGCGGGAGTCGCAGATTGTTCCCGTGACCTGCCGCCATTTCATCCATCCAGTGTTAATTCTGTGCTTAACAGTTTTTTGAAATGTTTGTATTTGTTCGAATTTAGTAACGACGACATAAGAAATTGACGGCTTTGAGGCATTATCACACCTTCGCCGCAAAACCGCAGTAGTTCCGCCATGACTTGGTCATTGTACGACAAGCGAAACGGAAGCGAAACTGTCTGTTCTTTCTAACGCACAGATATGTTTATGATTCTTTTTCCCGCGGGTCTATTTTCTTGGACTTGATGATGAATGACTTGGGAATTGCTATAATTATTTTTCGATTTAATGCTCCATTTATGAAATATTAAACTTTAAAGCACACATATTTGTTCCAGTAGGGCGTCCCCCCCCCCCCCCCCCTCTTCTAAAAGCTAAACTGCGGGCTTGAAAAATCTGGAAAAATTCACGATAATAGTGCATTTCATGAACTTTAAAGGAATATTATAAAGGATAAAGACTTGCATTGACTGGCCAGCTGGCGTGGTTGCTTAAGATACCGCCTATCATGTCGCCGGTCGTGGATTCGATGACCAGGACAAACATTTGTGTGCATGAACATGTCTGTTTGTACTGAGTCTGGGTGTAATTGTCTATATAAGTATGTATTTACAAAAAAAGTAGTGTATGTAGTATATCAGTGATCTGGTTTCCATAGTACAACCTCTGCTTAGTTTTGGATCAGATGACCGTGTGTGAAATGTCCCAGGATATTATTATTATTTGTTTATTAATATTTATTATTGAAAAATACAATATGAAATAAAAAAACATAATAAATTATCATAAGTTTCACAATACTGCCGCTAGATGGCGCTGTACCAACGGGTTACGTTTACATTCGGGTACCTACAGAAGTCACAAGTGAACTATGTTTAATTTTTGAATTTTGTCTTTGGAATTCTGTTTGGACGCAGGCAGTGTATGAAAAATGAGATGCAAATGCAGGTTGAGTGTGGAATGAATATATTTCCAAAAATCGGTCCCTTATATAGAACAGAATAGAAATATCCTATGTGCTGCATTTAACAAGTGAGTAGGTATTAGTAATATATAAGGTAGGTATCAAAAGTAGGTATACTATTCCGCTACAGTACACCCCCTCAAGCAAAGCGTACTACTGGTTTCACTATTCTTCCTGATCACGTTGTTCTCTCATCGTTTACTTGTTCGTTCATAGTGTAGGCAGGCTTCAATCGGTAGATCGAGACGTTGGTTACTCTTCCTGGTAGCTGGAGCTTGTAGTATTTCTCACATCTTTCCAATACGGGATATGGGCCTTCATATGTCGGCTGCAGTGGTTTTTTCGTGCAATCTCTGCGTAGGTAAACGTTTTTGCAGGTACGTAGGTCGGAGTGAATAAATATGTTGTTTTGTGAATTGAAATAATTTGCATCAATCGTACTCTTATTTTCTAGCTTTAGCAGGAAGAAAGTGGTTATTAATAGTTAATGTCTAATCTGTTTGAATAACTATCTTCGAAAATCAACAATTTGTCATTAGTTTACTATCGCTATTCGATAACAGATGGCGTTGAGCCATGACGTCACTTTTGTAGATTGCTGTGTTAAGATTTTCTTGCAAGGTATGACCTCCGTGGTTACGTTATGTGTTAAAGTTTAGTTTTACTCTGGACACCCTTGTCATATATTTTTGTTGTTATTATAACCATTAACTCCTTATATCTTTATCATTACTTATATTCAGAATAAAGAACAACAGAATCGTACTATATTGTGATAACGGGCTACTACGGAACCCTACACTGTGCGTGGCCTGACACGCACTTGACCGGTTTTTTTTTTGTAAAATGGATGCTGATTTGATGAACTAATCCAAGAGGTCCGAGATAACCTATTGTCTACCAAACTTACTAAGTCGAAACCGACGACATTTTGCTCCGATTGCTATAGTTCAACTGACTCGTATGATGTTCTGCTACTCGAATCGCGACATAGTGTAGTATTAATGTTTCTTAGCGGAATTTGTTAAGTGATTTCCCATAATTATTATCACGTCGGTCGTGTGCTAAGGCCCTGAGGCGGGTATCAGACTTCTACCGCGAAACCACATGATGTTCCGCTACTTGAATCACGATTAGAGTAGCGAAACATCATGCTAGTCAGTTGAATTGAAGTACTGTGGTTTCGCTGCTATGTTTTCGCGCAGGAGGTGTGATACCCGCCGAAGGCCGTCTGTGACAGAAGTTTATTTATTTATTTATTTTATTAATTAACACATATATTTGTTGTAACAGGTAATACCCAAGCTAACAAAAGTAGTCATGATTGCTCAGATTGTTCAGTCCCAAGTCCAGTCTCTATGCACTTTTGGCGTCACTAATTTTATTAGTAGGTACTTTCGTCTCTAGTCGCTGCTGGCGGCGCTGCGATTCCGTAGTCTGTGGAAATAACTAAGGATCAAAACTCAGTGCCTCTTAAAGAAAACTTATGAACTCTGGACTTATGTTCAGATGGCAAAGTTCGGATAAATATAGGAAGAGCAAGAATGATGTACAGACCAGCTTCAAGAAAGCTCTTGGAATGAATGTAGTTTAGATGCGCATTTGTTTCTATTTATTCTTCTGTTTTCAGAAATGATTTAAATAAAGAAAAGATAGTATGTATAAGAGATAGCAGTACTTTTGGTAACTATTGTATTTTACAACCGATATGGACGAAATTTGGTATAAAAGTTTTACGTCTTTAAAGAACTTTTTTATCGTCAGGGATTTTTTATGGGAAGGGAAGATTTTTGGCCTTTTTGCCCTTCAAAAAAGGGCTAAGGGAGATTGATTACCAAAAACCGCTCCTGACGGTACAATATCCGACGATAACACTGTTGAAGAAGTGGTAAGCATAGATAAATACTATGGTGGTAACATTTATTAATTCAGTGCAATCTTTTTTTTATAAATGGAGTTCATAAGCAATAATGCTACTTTTATTATTTTTACATCTGTTTCTACTGTCCTAGGTACCGAAGATAGTGAAAAAGAATGAGATCAAGCGTCGTCGCAGTGATTTTGAAAGCGTAAAATTAATTACTATCCTATTCTTATTACACTTGTTTAACTATGCCAAATTTAGTTTACCTGTTTTATGTTCGTGTTTATGTGTAGTATTTAAATAAACTTTTATTATTAATTTTCCTGTTTCAGATTTTATTATTATGACAGGCGATCTATGTTATTTTGAATATTTATACCCACTTTCATTGTTTTTGGTTATTTTGTTCGATGTTAATTTTATATTTGATTTATTTAGAATTACATATTTTGTGTGTTTTAACATTTTAAGCAGATATATTTCCTCGAGGCGCGATGATAGTAAATTATGTCTGCAGACCGCAAATACAGCCCTCATGTGCAATAGTGTTTTCTGCATGGCCCCATTTATTTACAACAAGTTAACTAAATCATGGCAGGCATTAACTTTACCATTATTAAAAAAAAAAACAACTAAGTTCCTTTTTAGTTAATGAAGCCTGCTACAATAAGTACACAATAGATTTTGATGCAGTTTTTCACCATCAATAAGAGAATGTATTCCGAAAAGTTTATCATCATTCTCCTGCCCTTTTACCAATTTATTTGAGGTCGGCGCAACATGTATTTTTCTTCCAAACTTCTCTATTAGTCGTCATCTCGGTAGACACTCCCTTTGTAGCGATATCATCTTTCACAAAGTCCATCCATCGTTTCTTTGGTCTTACCCTACTCGTATAGCCATCCATATTCATACTCAAAACTTTCCTGATCACATTTTCCTCTTGTCTCCGCATCACATGCCCATATCATGACAACCGATTTCCGCACAACTTTTCAGTCAACGGAGTAACTTTCAGACTTCCTCTTACATACTCATTTCTTATTTTAACCATTCGCGTAACACCACACATCCCTCTTAGCATTCTCATCTCAGTTGCATGCCTTTCATTCATTCTTTTTGTGGCCCTACATTCTGATCCATACAAGACAGTGAGGTTTATGTATAAGTTAAAGCACAAAAATGTCGTTATTTTGACATGTCGCCATTGCGCCCAGGCGATGCAGGGGCGGGTCGCTAGTACTTATATATGTTATTTTATTTTATTTCACAAGGGAAAACAAACAGTAGAATATTTATATAAATAAAAATCAATTGCCAAATATATGTACGCGCATCACTTCAGAACGGTTGCACCTATTTGGCTAAATCTTGCCAGGTCAAGGTTTGTATGAAAGAAAATGTTTGAAAAGTTGCCAGATTCGGGAAAACTGAAAGTGCATTTTCTATTGGAATTTTGTATGAATTTATGAAATGTTGACAGGACAACGTTTGTCGGGTCAGTTAGTCAAAAATAAACAGAAATAACATTTAACTTAACAAATATACTCCCCATTTATAATACCCATTTTCCAAAGATGTCTAAGTTGTAAAGATACAAGAAAAGAATACCTACCAATATTTTCAAAATTAAAAGGTAAAAGGGGCGTGGGGATCTTCTTTGCTTATGTTTTCTGCGACACAAATGCAAACACACACGACGACGCCGACCAACCGGCTTAAATATTGAGCCTTGGAAGAAATGTCTTAAGGCTAATTAGCTTTATGCTTTCCTGCACAGGAAAAAAAATACGCAGTATATTTTCTGGAGATTAAAAAAGTCAAAGCTCATGTAGTGGTAGTTTTATAAGGACCTTGAATAAAACAAGCTTCTAAGAAAATGGATTCTGATTAAAATCGACCCTGTCACTCTTTTTGAGTGGCGGACAAGGTGACTGAAGTATTTCACTATAGTTTTATTATTATATGAGTTAAAAACATTACTTTTTGTAATGGAAATTGGATACTTTTGCTTAAAGTGCCAGCGTTTAGCAATCGTCGAATGAAAAAAAAAAATCTTAATATCAGACAAGAGTGGTCAAAAGAAAGCACGCCTAACTGGAATACAATTTAGTGACTTACTCGCGCAAATCTAATACCTAGGTATTAGATTTGCGCGAGTAAGTCACGAGGGCTTGTTGATAAGTAATAACAGTCGCACCGGTCGATCGATCAGGTTAAGCTACGCTTGCCGCAGTTGTTCCGTGGATGGGTGACCATCTTTATATACCAAGACCCCTCCGTGCCTCGGAAAGCACGTTAAGCCGTTAGTCTCGGCTGTCATTCGTGGATCTTTGACAGTCGTTACTGGTCGTCAGAAGACCGAAAATCTGACAACCAGTCTTACCAAGGGGTAATACCCAGTAACTAGTTTGTGGAGATCAGATAGGCAGTCGCTCCATATAAAATACTGGTATTCAGCTGCATCCGATAACACTTGAAGCCGACCCCAACATAGTTGGGAAAAGGCTAGGCAGATAATGACTCGCGAAAATTGATGACAAACAGTCAGACAGACTCACTTTACCCTTTAACATATTAATGTAGATTACACACAGAATAAATTATAGTTACCTCTGTTAAATTCACAGGTGTAGAAACACCAGGGAGACATAAATTCAACAGCGGTGAGATGTATACAGCTCTGCTGGTATTCTGCCACACACACATACCTTTGTGATTTCAACTGGACTCAGTCTGTCTCATAAATAGAGACGGTTGTGTGACGGGGGCCTAACTAATTAGACCTCGCCTGGACTTAGCTACCTTTGGGGTCGGATTGTGGACGTGTTGTGACTGGCTCTTTGTTGTCCAGGTGCCGTTATGTATGATAATTCAAAACTGCAAACATACCTTGTCAACAATACGAAAATAAATCTGAATCGTAGTGGTGTCCGAATGGCGTTTTGTGGAATTACGTGTATGGAGTGAACACTCCAAACGAACACACGTTGGTTTGAATGCTTCCGATATGAATTTTGATTTAAAAAATGAAACCCGTGGTCACCCGAAAACTAAAGTCAACAACGACGAATTAAAGGCTATAGTGGAAGCTGACGATACTCAATCTACGGCTGAGTTAGCAGCTTTCAACGTTAGCATCAAAACAATATTGGTCTATTTGCGTCAAATTGGCAAGGTAAAAAAAAAAAAATAATAATTGCGCGCTCCGAACTTTAGGTCTGTGCCGGTAGAGTTTACTTTGCCGGAACGGGTCTAGGATGAGGAGCCAGACCAAGAGAGATACAGAAACCCGCAGGGCAGCATGTGGCGAGCTGTTGGGCAGTAGCGATCCCACGGACCCTATCTACGGGGAGAAATCTTGTCCTCATCTCTGGCTTGCCTTTATTGGCCGGCTGGAGTGAACACTGATGAGGAATTATAATATTTAACATATAACATTGGTCAGGCAGGAGACATAGTTCTTCCATAGTTCAAGTTACCCAATCTACTTTAGCCACTCAAACCCATATCCCAATATGTTTTGTTTTCAAGTACAACAATAGTCCTGCACCAACCGGGGGTTGTCCTTGGGTGCACTTGCATAGTGCATACAGGGATAATCGTCGGTTGGTGCCTCCTCATCATTTAAAATTATCTAAGGGGCCTCTGCGAGAAGACTGGGGCCCCTCGTATGCCTTCCAAAGGTCCGGGACCACAGGGTCCCGAGATATTTAAAAATGATAATAATAATAATAATATGTAATAAAATAAGTTTAAAAAATAAATAAAGGAGATAATAATATCCTGGGACATTTCACACACGGTCATCTGATCCCAAACTAAGCAGAGCTTGTACTACAAACTAATGATGAAACTGATATACTACATACACTACTTTTTTTTGTAAATACATACTTATATACATAATTACACCCAGACTCAGGACAAACAGACATGTTCATGCACACAAATGTTGGTCCTGGATGGGATCGAACCCACGACCTGCGACATTATAGGCGGTATCTTAACCAACCACGCCAACTGGCCTGTCGAAAAAAACTTGATAAGTGGGTGCCGCACGAACTGAACGATCGCCAACGCGAGGAACGCGTTGAGGTATGCCTTGCGTTGCTTAACAGACACAAAAATGAAGGAGTTTTGAACCGCATTGTCACTTGCGGTGAAAAATGGATTCTTTTTGATAATCGTAAGCGGTCCTCATTTTGGTTAGCCCCTGGTTCAGCGCCTAGGCAATGCCCCAAATGAAAACTTACCCCTAAAAATGTCATGGTCACTGTTTGGTGGTCTAGTGCTGGTATAATTCATCACAGCTTCTTACCTAATGACACCAGAATTACTGCAGAGAAGTACTGTGAGGAACTGGACACAATGATGTAGAAACTCGCAAATCTCCGGCCAGCCTTGGTTAATCGCTCGTCCCCGCTTCTCTTGCACGACAACGCTCAACCTCATGTGGCACAACAGATGGTCTCTAAGCTACCAGACCTTGCGCCGACAGACTTCTACTTTTTACAAAATTTGGACAACTCCTTATTAGCAGAGAAAACATTCAATACCTGAGAGGCAGTACAAAATGCCTTTGAAGAGTTTGTTGGCTCCCGTACACCTGACTTCTTCAAGAAGGGCATTGAAAAATTACCACTCCGCTGGCAGAGATGCATCGATAGCATGGGTGCATATTTTAATTTAGAGAGGTATGAGAAACAGGGTGTAAAGTACACTCATCCTCCATAGAAAAGGGAGGATCCTCCGACCAGACGGGTGTTGTGTCTGGTGGGCTACTGCCCGACGATTGATGTCGCGACGTTGTATATATGCAAGTCACGCGGTAAACTCTGATTGCACGATGCAGGATTTTGTGTGACGTCAGTGTGATGCGTAGTTCGCATGTGGCGATGTAGATGCCGCCACAGATTGAAAGAAATAAAAAATATTTAAGTATATAAAAATTACTTTAATTTTCTGCATACTAAACGGCAATTTCGTAAGTAAAGCCCTAATATAATGATGTAGAAGAATATTTATGAGATGATCCTACAGTTATGGTTTTGAACTATTATTATGGTGTGTTAAGACCAGACGATCATAGAGCAAGAACCTTAATTCCATAAATCTAACTTGGCACTGTGAAATTTGGAAATAAATAGGTATTCATGATACAATGACATAGGCAGTGGTATTATAATTGCTATAAACAGTCCTAGAAATACTAGACAAACTCCATGTCGATCAATTAATGTCTGGTTATATCGAAATGAGACGAAGCAAATAGAGCATATAGACAGAATATAAATTCACTTGATGCTCGCTCGGTCGAAACTGTAAAAATCTTCAGAGCAGGCAAGATCTATTTTACATGTTCTGGGCCCATCTCCCGTATTATTTTTGGTCTAATCACCCCTTTACACGTAATGGGGTCATCGAGTCGAACGTCGTGGGGGGGGGGGGGGGGGTTAAAAATATAGTAATACAAATTTGTGTCCAAGATATTTTACGGAGTCTGTTGATTAATTATTGTTGATGACAGTTTTCTCGACAGATCTCGTAAAAATGACGAACGAAGCTATAAGTGCGAGTGAGACAGCTCCAGCTGCCTCGGGCGATCGAGTCGAAAGCCGTGCTATGCGATTATCGCCTTTAAGGTGATCCACTGTGATCCACATCTATTGCGCTTTTTTTGCAATGAGAAATGATCATGCAGGATAATTTCTACATGACCGAGAGGAACGTGAGGACATAAAGAACCAAATTATTACTGTTTGCTTGAATGTACACATCATAATTAACCAAAATAATATTCATATGAATTGGAAACATATAAGTAGTGCGTATTTTTCATGTTTTTGAAGTTATCATACATCGATCTTTTCCTGCAAATAACTCTGTAACGTGACGTTTTAGGACATAACAACCCTAGTATTTTTTGTTTGTATGAGTGTCCCCAAACGATATAGGATTTATCGTGCTCCGCCATTACGAAAAAAAAAAATGGTGGCCGGCGGTATGCCAGGCTCCGAACAAAAATCTTCGAACCCCTTTCAACTTAATCGGTCCATTAGATTCGGAGCAAATTGGCTGTGACAGATGGACAGACAGACAGACACACGAGTGATCCTATAAGGGTTCCGTTTTTCCTTTTGAGGTACGGAACCCTAATTTTCTGTTTTTTTTTTTTTTGGTTCAAAAATTGAGGATTACTAGTTTCAGAGATAAGGGCGAATGCTCAATTTTCGTTTATTTTCTTAAATAACGTCAAAGCAATTTATTTAAAAATTATAAAAATGTCGATTTGAGACTATCACAGTAAACCCTTTCATTTGATATGTCACACGGTACAGTTTTGCAAATCTTTTTTAATTTTCTTATTTGCCCCCAAAAGTGACCCCCATATTCAAAGTTTATTTATTTACGTGACACGACCGTGGTTGGCTCACAGACATTCATACTGTAACAAATTTCAACTTAATCGGTCCATTAGATTCGGAGCAAATTGACTGTAACAGATGGACAGACAGACAGGCACACGAATGATCCTATAAGTGTTCCGTTTTTTTTCCTTTTGAGGTACGAAACTCTAAAAATGTTCACTATTTGGTTAAAATATTACCTAATTTTCCAATTGCGGCCATTAATTATAGATTTAGGTTACTTATAAAATAAATAATAATCTCTCTCTCTACCTTAATCATAATTAAATACAACTAAATAAGCAATAAACATAGCGATGTTATCAAAGATTCATATCCTTATAAGTAAGTAACAGTTAATACATTACCCTAATTACTTGTACGAGTATCTATTATCTTTGGTGTATCCATTTTGGGATTAAATTTAATGAGTTGCTGAATTTTAATCTACCTAGAGGTATGAGATAGATTAGTTAAGTGATTTGGACTACAAGACTGTTTTGTTTTGAAGTTTTGTGGGTTTTGTGGGTAATTTGGCAATGGGGTGAGGTAACCTTACCCCATAGCTTTAAGGTTGCACTAGTCGACGGCTCGAACTCGTTGGTGGCGTGGCTAATATGCATGCTAATTAGTTTATTTATTTAGTGAAATAAACTATGATTTGTAAGGAAAACGAGCTCATAAAATTTGATGAACAAACCTTTGGGCGTATACGTATAGATAATATGAAAAAAAACTACTGGATGTATTTATTCAAAATAAAGTTATTTTAATTTTTGCATAAATTATCTATCCCTGTACTGTAACAATTTTGCCATTTTTATACTCCGGAAGCTATTTATTTACACCCAAATATGCATTAAAATAAGTGTTAAAATATAGAAAGTACGACGCTCATAACTTCCAAATCAATATCTTTTTAGGGTTCCGTACCAAAATGGTGGACTCAGTCTGTCTGTCTGTCTGTCACAGCTGGATATCTCAAGAACTACTAATGCTATCAACTTGAATTTTGGAATAGTTTTAGGTGACGTTTGCCCAACTATTTTGCAAATAAGTAAATATTTTTTTTTGCAACAGGGACCGAAAGGTGGTCTTAAAAATTCGAAGTGGGGCTAATAGCGCATGTGGGGTATCATATGAAAAACAGAGAGTTTGCACATTTTCAAACATTTTTTCTTTTTTTAGGCCGAACAGTTTTCGACTTTTGATGAAAAATGTAATAAAAAAATACAGTTCCTTCCCCCATTATCTCCGAAGATTGCATAGAGAAAAATCTAAAATTATTCTATGTAATAGAAGATTATATAAAGATTACAGGAAAAATAAAACGATGTCTCTAAATAGTACACTTTTTTTGATGGATTTTTTTTGGAACTCATACAAGGCTGACGATGGCTAACAGGGCTGAAAGATGATGACGAGAAAAATTTATAAAAATTTTAGTTTTGAAAGTATACCGTCAAACAGACGAGTAATCAATTTGTATGGAAGAATGACCGACTAGCGTAACCTTAATAACCACAAGAAACTCCATTACGGGCAAGAACCTACATTTCTTGATTGCTTGTTCTTCTCCGTATGTAACTGCTACGCTTTGTAAAAACTTACTAGCTTCATATTTCTGATTGACCGACTCCTTGAAAAGAGCCTGTAAATGGTTTAAAGAAATAAATGCTTTGAGTTTGGGTTATGTCAAGGTGATGAAAAGCAGCGTACTCAGTGTTATTTTGTTCTATAAAATTGAAGTAAAACCAATACGATATGCTAGGTTAAGCTACGCTTGCCGAGGTCCGTGGATGGGTGACCACCTTACTTATCGAGACTCCTCCGTGCTTCGGAAATCACGTTAATCCGTTGGTCTCGGCTGTCATTTGTGGATCTTTGACAGTCGCTACGGGTCGTCAGAAGACTGAAAGTCTGACAACCAGTCTTACCAAGGGGTATCGTATTACCCAGTAACTGGTTTGCGGAGGTCAGATAGGCAATCGCTCCATGTAAAATACTGGTATTCAGCTGCATTCGGTTAGACTGGAAGCCGACTCCAACATAGTTGAGAAAAGGCTAGGCTGATTGATTAAAATTACAGGCATGAAATCTGAACATTGATATTTGGCTAATCAATTTCTTTTTCAATTGAAGTCGACGGTACTTACCTGCTTAGGGTGCGTTTCCACTGACGCGGAGCTGGGCGGAGTGGAGAGGAGCGGACAGTGAATTGACCAGTCACAGTGCTCGAAATCTCCACTCCGCGTCAGTTGAAAGTGGAGTGGAGCGGACTGTCAAATAAAATATATGAACACGCGGCCCCGAGCCGGATAGAACGGAGACAAGCATGGCGGTCTGACCAATCACAGTGCTCACAATCTTCACTCCGCTCCGCTCCGCTTCAGTGAAAACACTTGCCACTTTTCACTGCTCTTCTCCGCACCGTTCTGCCCAGCTCCACGTCCGTGGAAACGCACTCGGTCTATAAAAAAAAAAAATTAAAGCGAGCATATCCGCCGGCACTATTAGTGTTTAGTAATTTGCCTTGATCTATATGAATCGATGAAATTTAATATCGGGTGTTTTTTTAGAGAGTACAAGCCGTAATCTGGAGGTCAATTTTTCACACACTCTTCGCAGTAATTCAGGCTGTATTTCGGCAATAGTGCATCGAATGTTGGCATGCCGACTGCTCAATAACTACTAGTTTACCGGAGTGGCCATGCGACTTTACATATCCCCAGAGAAAATAAAGTAATGGCTTCAAATCGCACAACTGAAGTGGCCAGATTTCGTAAAACTAGTCGTTTGTCAAATGTTTCCTGTAGCAAATTAAGCCAATAAAAAAAGTTGAGTTTCCAGTAAACTTGGCGTTGGTGTCAGCCGCGGCGACCACATGCCCGAAATCGTATTAAAACATTGATTCTGTAAAATTATCTATCAAATAAAGTCAATTTCATGGACATTACAAACATTTTTATGAGTTTTATTTCAATTTGAAGTTCTCCACTATAAAAAAACACGCTTTCCATACCTATTATGTGACTGTTAAAATACTTCACAGTATTCGAAATTGTGACTAAATTAATTGTTTCAAGTCACTTCCAGTTCCTTTAAATCAAGTTTTAAATATGTCTTAACTAAATATTAAGAGAGATTAACACCAGCATGCTGAGAAAAGACATCTCTGCGGAACTCGCCTTTAGTAATATTTCAGATTACTGTCCGACTAGTTTTAATTAATTTTGTGAGAATTATTACTTAGAAAACTTAGAATTTAAAGTTTATAAAACAGGACCAGTTTTTATTACTTTTAATTATGTGAAAAATGTTTACTGTCTAAAATATAGCCACGTTTAATGCAGATCGAATGCAGCCCTAAATTATTATATCAGCATAAAATGTTAGTATGGCTTTAACCATAAATAATACAGACGCCATTTTAATTCACAGAAATACGTAACGTACGTCCTCTATCTTTTTTTAAGCTTCCGTACATCAAACGGAAAAAACGGAACCCTTATAAAATCACTCGTGTGTCTGTCTGTCTGTCCGTCTGTCACAGCCAATTTGCTCCGAATCTAATGGACCGATTAAACGAAACGAATTTTGAATATGGGGGTCAATTTTGGGGGGCTAATAAGAAAATTTTAAAAAAAGTTTTTCAAACTGTACCGTGTAACATATCAAAGGCCTTACTGTGAGGGTCTCAAATATATTTTTGTATAATTTTACAATAAATTGTTTTTCAAAATTTTAGGCTAAGTAGTTTCGGAGATAAGGAGGGAATGGTCAATTTTCGTATTTTTTTTTTGTAAACTATAGATTACAGGAGAACTTATAAGAAGTCTATGGCTATAAAATAACATGGTAAATCTCTCAATATTGTGTGTACAAACTTACATTTGCAGTTGGAAAGTATGGAGAACATGTTTTTCAACTACAATGTTAAGTTTGTTCGTGGTATAAATTCATCCCAACTACGGAACCCTTCATTATGCGTGGTTCGACACACACTTGACCGGTTTTTTTGTATGCACGTGTTTCTGTGCCAAATAAACCTATTTTAGTTTCTGTCTATCTTTCTGTAATGCAATAAGTATTTCTAGGCTATGCAGGTGCAGGGTGGATGGGCGATGAATTAATAGCACGAAGATGAGTAAAAACAGTAAGTATTATATTCTTGAAGACACAATGATTACAAAAATCAGAATAAATACAATAAATCACAATAATAGAATGGAGCTCGTTCTAGTGAGAAGGATAAGCGAGGGCGTCGGGAATTGAGAGCCGATTCCCGGCTACCGTAGGCGCGGGCTTGCAGATGGCGAACAATATGTAGCTCGCCGTCCAGTAAGGACCTGGCCTGGGTCGATGGCGCGTTGTGTTCCACGCGCTTCTCCGCTCCTCAATGAGATGTCAGCACTAACTGATGGGGTCCGCTAGCGCCGATGCCTGCCAGGGTCGCGAGTTGTTTGAAAGAGTTACCGTGGCTCTGGCACAGGCAACTGAAGAAAAACGGGTGGGTTTTAATCAGTAAAAGTCAGACACGCCCTCCCGCTCCGCCCAGAACGGGAGAAGTTATTTGATGATGTCCCACCCAAAAAAGAAAAAAAAAAGGAAAGCGAAGACTGCTATTAAGACATTTAGGCGGCAATAATGTCAGTACAAACTGTGATTAATAATCACTCTAATTTCATCCAGCCTGTCCCATCTTGCTGTTCTCCCCCCAGCGACGCCCTAAGCCGAGGTTCGTTCCCCACAGGAGGAGCCCTTAGCGTGTAGTCGCTTAGTCTGTAAGTTTATGCCCCTGGCCGGAGGCTTTGAGTTCGCTTAAGGCAGCCACAGGATAGTCCGGTTAAGTAGTCACGGCATCTCTAGGCCAACTAAGAGATGCCATCTATATATAAAAAAAAAAAAAAAACAACTGGTCAGTAGTCAGTCATCACTTAACGATCAAGCAGTTAACTAGTCCTTTTTTTTGTGGATGGGAAATCATCAAATAACTTCTCCCGCTCTGGGTGGACAACTCTTATCTTAGGTAACTCTTTTGAACAACCCGCATGGCGGGCATCGGCCTTAGCGGACCCCTTCAGCTAGTGCTGATATCTCTTTGAGGCGCGCGTGGAACACAACGCGCCGTCGACCCGGGCCTGGTCCTTACCGGACGGTGAGCTACCCGTTGCTCGCCATCCGCAAGCCCGCGCCTACGGTGATCGGGAATCGGCTATCGATTCCCGACGGCCAGGGCGTCTCCTGCGGCGACTAGGGGCATGCCCTCATGCCCCTAGTCGCCGCAGGAGACGCCGTAAATTATTAATTAATAATAAGGAACCATAGTTCCTACCTTATTATTAACGACTAATTTAGATTAGGTTAATCAGTCTGATATCACATGATTGTATTGTATATAACAGATTTTTAAACGTGATTTGGAAATTGCGATTTAAATCAATCAAAATCTTTCAAGCACCGTTTCTCTTCAACACTCAATCGAACAAATTACAATAAATTCAAAAAACGTAAAAGGACCAATTTTACTCCTAATGCTCACAGATTCGGGCCCACAGGCAATAAGAAATATACGTGATATTTTATCGAATAATAACCCCAATATACCTACATACATTCGGCGCCCATTTGTTTGATGTACACGTATTGCCGGAGGGCGTCAGGATATTTTCGATATATCGGAAGTTTACTGAGATTTTCTTGATCTGTATAGTTATTTGCTTGGTTAAAGCTAATTTGTTATTGGCTTAAATGGGCTCGTAACTTTTTTTTTTCATATTTCAATAGAAAAACCGACCCCGTTACGAATGCTGTACCCCTGGCTAGTATCGTGGCTCCAGAAATTCGCAGGAATAAAGCCAGCCGCATCCAGAGGGCGAAGCTACCGGATGACACACGCACACAGAGGCTCAAAAGCTGCAAAACAATTCTTGGGTGCGTGGTACACAGGAGGATGTGATCTTTGGCAAGAACTGCTTAAACCTCTCGATTTCTTTATTAAACCACCAGAGAGCCTCCCATCCAAGCACAAAATACCGTGGCCTACTTGTAAAACCTTAAATAGACCTCGCACCCAAGTAGGCCGCAGCAAAGACCACCTCCACAAGTGTGAGCTCATGGACGGCTCAGATATCCGGTGTGTATGCGGCGTCTCTGCACAGACAATCAATCTGTCTAGCCTTTTCCCAACTGTGTTGGGGTCGGCTTCGCAGCTGAATACCAGTATTTTATATGGAGCGACTACCTATTTGACCTCCACAACCCAGTTACTGGGTAATATGATATCTTGGTAAGACTGGTTGTCGGACTTTCGGGCTTCTGACGACTCGTAACGACTGTCAAAGATCCACGAATGACAGCCGGGACCAACGGTATAACGTACTTTCCGAGGCACGGACAGACAATGGCTCCTAAAAACTATACAGGGTATCGCAGAAATCGACTGACATACGGTAGGTGGTGATAGCTTTGGTCAAACCCTCCAAAAATAACAAAACATATGTTCCGCAAAATTTTATAGTTTTCGAGTTAAACAAGATATTAAAAAAAATCAAAATAACTGCCATGCGACATTCTTTTGACTCTCAAGTCTAATTAAAATCATTTTAATTATATTTTTTTCTATCAAAATAATATTTAATAGTTACTCTATCCGTAATTACCTTTGATTTTCCATAACAATTTACAAATTCAACATAAATTTACTGATATTTGATTTCTTCCGCAAATATTTTTTTGTTAATAAGTTTTTAACCGTGGTGACAAAAAAAAATGTACCATATTTTGTGGAACATAATTATGTTTTGTTATTTTGGGTGGGCTTGACCAAAGCTACACCTACAGTGTGTCAGTCGATTTCTGGGACACCCTGTATACAGGGTATGTCGTAAATAGTGGTCCAGATTAAAGGAGTCGATACACTGTGTTCTTTTGTATCACATACCGAAATTTTAACCATTTTCAGTTAAGGGTCTCCGGAAAAACCGTTGTTTTTTTTTTATTTTTGTTTCTGTACCTTGCTTCGCGAATTTGGCTGTAATTTCTACAAATAGCAATATTTTTATTTCTGTTTTTTTTTATTACTCTTGAATATGTGTACTATCATATCCAAACCCTTTTTTATATTTTAAAGTCAAAGGTTCTTAAAGAAATTAATTTGTTTCCGATTTCAATACTCATCTCCAGCAAATCATATGCCTTTAGGGGCATTTGGTGTAAAAAAAAATGTACTGCACTGTTAGTGCCCATTAATTTGAAAAATACCTCATCAAATGCAGATTACAAAATGGTAAAATATTAAGTGGTAAGACTTCAGAAAAAAAAGTTATTAGCATTCAAAACGAAAGACAGCTAAATTTGCTCAAAACTTTTTTTTTTTTTGTTAAGTTACTAGTATTGCAAACTGTTAAGTGGTTTAACCAATAAGTTTTTTATTGTAAGTTCCTTGATTGGCTTTTTAAAATAAAACATTTTTTTTTAAATTAACCATTTATTAAAATAATCAATACTCAATCGTTTACAACAGTACAGGTAGAGCATTGAACCCAGATAGGGCGCAGCAATTTTAATACTAAAACAATACTACCACTATTTACGACACACCTTGTATATTTTTTCGTGTTATTTTTGCCATTGACACGCTAAGAAGATGATTATAAAAACACTGTCTCAGCTGCTAACCGTACTCAATTTAAACTTGTAGGCCCGTCGTCCGCGCTACTCAAAAGTAATCAGTCAAACTCAAATCACCAATGAGTAGCCAGAATGTCACAGCACTAATAGTAGGTATTTCAATGACGGTCCGTTGTTACCCGACCTGATCACAAACACAACACACCTACAACAGGACCTAAACACAACTAAACGCAAGTTTTATAATGTCTAGTGCAGTAAACCAAATCAGTAAAATATATGATATTCCTCAGGATATATAATAATAATAATAATAACCCCACCGCTGTATCTCTACGTTGACGTCGTCGTGGTGGGGCTTGCGCGCTCCGAACTTTAGGTCTGTGCCGGTAGAATTTACTTTGCCGGAACGAGTCTAAGATGAGGAGCCAGACCAAGAGAGATACAGAAAACAGCAGGGCAGCATGTAGCGAGCTGTTGGGCAGTAGCGACCCCACGGACCCTATCTCCCGGGAGAAATCTTGTCCTCAGCTCTGGCTTGCCTTTATTGGCCGGCTGGAGTGAACACTGACGAGGAACAGAGCTCCCACCTCTTTCTTGCCTTTATTGGCCGGCTTGAGTGGAGATTCGCAAGAGCAAACGTGCTCGGAGGAAGGAAGTATTCCAGTAAGGTGCTGGTAGAGATCGTACTTCCGGGTTTGTCCTGATAGCCGTGGGATACCTCTCCATTCCTCAAGCACCTCAGGAAGTGTTGCCCCCTTGTCGCTTCGTCACTACGTGCTAGCGGCCGTTTCCGGGCGCCCATTATTGAGTGTGCAAGTCACCCCCTGACATTTTATCTGTGTATAATATATAACATTGGTCAGGCAGGGGACATAGTTCTTCCATAGTTCAAGTTACCCAATCCACTTTAGCCACCCAGACCCATAGCCAAAAACGTTTTATTTCCACGTACAACAATAGTTCTGCACCAACTGGGGGTTGTCCTTGGGCTTAAAATTTCACATAGTGCTAACATCGAGTTAAGACTTAGCGTTTTGTCAAAAATGCATAAAACTTTGTGAGAGACTGGTGTCTATACTAGGATACCTTGTGTGACAGATCACCAAGCTCTCACCCCGAATTTAATCTAATAAAACAACGGTCAATTTTAAACTCTACACATATTACTTATTGTTGAAGGAAAAAAAAACATACCTACATATTAAAATTAATGAACCAAGAAAAAAACAGAATAATAATAAAAAAAATGTATAGTGTAATGCGTGAGTTGTATGTAAGTGAAGCGTAAGAAGTGGTAGAATGATGGTGTGAGTCTGAGTGTGTAGGGTGTTTGTTACAGTCATGAATCCGAAATAATTAAATATTACGAAGGAACAATGAGCAGTTGCTCCGTGGCGTCATAGTCCAATTTTTATAACCAGATTGAGAGTACTTTTTTGCAACCAAACAACGGGTTGGGCATAAATTGACAAAATTCCGTTAATTTTGTTATACAAATAGTTTCCAAGAAAACCAAAATGCCGACGGGAGAAAGCAGTATGGAACAACGCTTTTAAACTCGCTTTAAGTTGACAAGACTCTTTAACAAGTTTCCGCTTTTTTTTAGATTACTAACCATGCTAACAAGTTTCCCAAGTCTGCATTGCAGATAATTTCGTGAATAACTTCAAGAAACAGTTTCCACAGTCATATTATGGTAGACGCCAGTGGATATAGATTTACTAAAGCCTTCGTATTTTTGGCAAATGCCTACCTCTTACATAAAATTACTTTGTTACAAACTTCAGGCCTTTTGGCAATCACCATTTTCTGTATACTTTTATGAAGATGTCGGTTTTTATATGAATTGGCGTGATTTTGCCTCTAAAGTGGAGCACAAAGCTGTATTCCTAACTTTAATATTATAAATGAGAAAGTAAGTTTGTTTGTTACCTTTTCACGCCTAAAGCACTGATACGATAATCCTGAAATTTTGCGTATACGTTGTCAAGTATACAGACAAAGACATAGGTTACATTCATCCCGAAAAAAGTACTGTTCCTGAGGAAAACAACAATAACGTTCTTATGGTAATAGATGGCGCCACAAGTCTTTCGAATCATGATTGAATTTATTATATTATTAGATAAACTTTAGTAAGGTGTAAAGTTTTTTTTAATACGTGTTGTGAGTCTAGAGTGTCGATAGACTGGTTATTCATCTTCCTAACTAATATTATAAATGCGAAAGTGTTTGTTTTTTTATTACACTTTCACACTAAAACGGCCGAACGCATTTGCATGAAATTTGGCACTTGGGTAGACCATGACCTGGAGTAGGACATAGGCATTGATCCTGGATCGCAGACGAAGTCGCGGGCTATAGCTAGTATTGGATAAGTAATAGTGCATCTTACCGAATCTTTTATGTAGATATAGGTATTGATCAAATTACTAACAATAACATAAATATTTAATACTGCTGCTACCTAGTGTTAATTTGCCTAGTCTTTTCCCAACTATGTTGGGGTTGGCTTCCTGTCTAACCGGATGCAGCTGAATACCAGTATTTTACATATAGCGACTGCCTATCTGACCTCTACAACCCAGTAACTGGGTAATTCGATACCCCTTGGTAAGACTGGTTGTCAAACTTTCGGGCTTCTGACGACCTGTAACGACTGTCAAAGATCCACGAATGACAGCCGAGAGGGAGTCTTAGTATGTAACGATGGTCACCTATCCACGGAACAACCGCAGCAAGCGTAGCTTAACCTGATCGATCGGCCCGTGTGGCTGTTATTACTTAGCCACGAGCTCCTCGCTACTACCTACTGTATTAATACTAAATTGTGATCTTAAAATAAGAATTTAAGATATCAAATGAATTAAAAACCAAATAATGCGTGAAGCCTATGCACTGTTTAGTTACTTCGAAAATAAATATTAATAATAAAAGTGGTGCAACGTCTGTTTTCTTTGGTTTATCTAGATAATTACATTCTAGAGTCTAGATGTAGAAATAATAAACTAAATAAACAAACTATAGGGTGTTAACAGGGTGCAAATAAAACACTGACGTAACACTTCAAATTTAACTTTATTCCATTAAATCAATCAGCTAATTTATTCGACTGAAAGTATGTCTAATAAAAATAATAGCAATGTCCCTGTCGGAAAGATCAATAAATTCTCGGAAACCAATCATCCCTGTAAACCTGTAAACTGCATTAATCCACTTTTCATTCACTTCCGGAATATTTGGAAATCTAAAATATAAACATTAAGTAATATTACATTTTTAACATTAGGAAACATCTGTAATTATTTTTATCGTCAATATCGACTTTGTTATGATGTCATAACACTACAGCATTACTACAGATAGAAAGGGACAGACGTATTGACAATACCCTAGTGAGAGAAAAGGACTTTTCAAAATGACATCAACGCGGTATACATTTTTGAGCCATTTTACGTATACAACCAGTTTTGCTTGAGCCCTGCTATTCATAATATTATTAAATTATAAATATATTTTACTTACCGATGAAAACTTATGCCTTCTTTTTTATATGTGGATGTTCTAGACGGTTTCCCACACCATTTAATTGAACAATAACTCATAATAGGGATGATGACAACTTTTTTTTTATTTGTCCGTCATGTAGAATAGTAAAAAATATTGCACACGTATTTTTTCTTTTTTAACGCAATCAAAAGATTACGGCGATACATTGAGTTAAAATGTGGCATGACGTCACGTCTTAGTAGATTTTATACGTAGAAGTGACGTAGCAAGCCCCCACTCCCGAACTTTAATGCGTATTATCTCAGTAATTTTTTATTAATATGAAAAAGCAAAAAATACGTATCTAATATTTTTTTATTATCTGAGTGACGGACTAAATAGAATTTCTTTATTTTTACCCAGGCATCATCCCTATTGTATTTATTTATGCAGAAATGTTTTATAAGGTACCTACCAAGAAAACCGCGTGTGCGATCTTTGCGTATCCAATAACTGGTCTAAACTAACATGGCCACTCATATACAGAGTTGTTTTGACAGAAAGGCATTCAATTTGTCTATTTTTCGTGTTTAGTATTAATTCGATACGGTACAAAAATGAAAAGCACCAAAAATTAGATTTTTTTTTTCAAACAAACTAAATAGCTTACAAATCAGAGTAAAACGCAACCACCCTTTATAAATAAATTTAACTGACCTTAGATACCTAGGTAACAAAGCGGCAACGTCGCCAGGCATACAATGACTGCTTGAGCTGTCGACTGCTCTCGCGCAGTTACCTCCGCCCGCACTCTTCATTCCACATCGCGCGCGCTTCCCGCCCGCACGCTTGTCTCTTGAGCAAAATGGACGACGTAGGTTGTGACGCGCTAATCAGTGCAAATAAATCGCAAGAACTTAATTGGAATTATCCATTTTGCTACTGATTTGAATGACGAGCAGTTGGTATCAACTGGCGCAGTTATCAATGGCAGCTTCAAGCTGTTGCCTGTGACTGCAAGAGCGGTCCGTGTATGTGGATCAATAGCTAACTGCTCGAGCAGTCCGTATATGGCGGCCTTTAGGCCTCCACTCGCGCTAGCTCTTATGTTAGGTAAGTAGGTAAGGGTGCGCGTAATACACGCGCACAACATCATTCACAATAAAAACACTAAATTTTTACATTCTCGATGTGTCCTCCAATCCCATTAATGCACAAATTATACCGACGGAGAATGTATTCAGTGTATTCTGATGCCGTGTAAGTTACACGAGGCATTGCTGAACACTTTAATTACACACACACACAACCAAAATTTAATTACGTGTCATATCACAATATAAAAACAGTCAATCACAAAAAAATCACGAACACTAAATAATAATTATCCCAAGTTACGTGTCCTGGCACAATAAAGCGCGCGAGTTAAACAAAACATACGTTCCGAAAGGATAGCATCGGCGCACTGGACAAAATGTTTTTTAGAGGCCCACCGATGGCAGGGATCTAGGATGCAATAGCAACATACTGACCTATTTCCGTTTCTTTTACGCGCGGGATGTTTTGCTATGATCGTCATGAAAGTGCGTTTCACTTTTTAGCGAAAATTGGTTGTACTTCTGACTTGCGTCAGAGCGGCAACAACGCATCGATTTATCGTTTTAAGGTGCTTGACCTATGCTTAAAGACATAATCAGCTGTTAGGAAAGATACATCGTGTTCAAACGGGACAAAAACTTTAAAAATTATTTGCGACTAAACTACTGCTCCTATTTAATTGATTTTTGGTACAGAGCTTGAAAATGGTACCTACTATAGGCAAGTTACAGGAAAGCCTCTATGTTGTATCAAGGCTGTATATAAGTGCAATTTAATTTATGTGCCGTGAACCTGAGTCGGCCCGTATGAGCAGTCAATTAGTATATAGTCATTGGTAGAACAGCCTGTGCAAATTTTCGCACTGCTTAAAAACTTTTTCTGTATAATTAATGTACTTATACAAAAATTATTTTATTTTATAAGATTTTAGGGCAGATTTTTCAATCGTAAGATAATTTTTACTTATGGAATAAATATGGCGGTTTGACAGCTTTTGTATATTGGTTGGGGAAAAAGTCTTTTCGCATTGTAGTATGTATGAACTTGTAATAAAATCTCTTTGGCTATACTATTTGTATCTGGCTGGTTTTGGTATCATTGACAGTTTAAATTTTAAAGAACATAATTCCAAATTCAAATTAGGAAAATGTGTGATTTTCATTTGTTTTTTGTACCGTCAAGATGAGTGTAATTCGATACATTTTAAAATTTTACTACAAAAAAGGTAAAAATGCAACGCAAGCCGCAAAAAAATTTGCGATGTTTATGGACCTAGTGTAGTGTCTGTGAGAGTAGCAAAAATTTGGTTTAAGCGTTTTCAATCCGGAAATTTTGATGTCAAA
The DNA here is from genome assembly GCA_948252095.1 of Dicycla oo. Taxonomy (NCBI): domain Eukaryota; kingdom Metazoa; phylum Arthropoda; class Insecta; order Lepidoptera; family Noctuidae; genus Dicycla; species Dicycla oo. The sequence goes on from OX411716.1 coordinate 24,083,014, forward strand.
GAAGCACGTCGCTCTGGTCGCCCTATTACGGATAAAATGGATGCCATTTTTGAAAAAGTGGAGCAAGATCGGCATATCAGTAGTTACGACGTAGCTGAAGAACTGGAAATTGACCACAAAACAGTTTTGGCGCATTTGAACAAAAACTGGGTACACAAAAAAGCTCGACATTTGGGTACCTCACGAGCTCACTGAAAGAAACCTAATGAACCGTGTACTCATTTGTGATTCTTTATTACGACGTAATGAAACCGAACCATTTTTGAAGAAGCTGATAACTGGTGATGAAAAGTGGATCACGTATGACAAGAACGTGCGAAAAAGGTCGTGGTCAAAGGCCGGTCAGGCTTCACAGACTGTGGCGAAACCCGGGTTAACTCGCAACAAGGTGATGCTGTGTGTGTGGTGGGATTGGAAGGGCATTATTCATTATGAGCTGTTACCACCAGGCAGGACCATCGATTTTGAACTCTACTGCGAACAACTGATGAGATTAAACAAGAAGTTGAGAGAAAGCGGCCGGAATTAATCAACAGAAGGGGTGTGGTTTTTCATCATGATAACGCTAGACCTCACACATATTTAGCCACTCAGCAAAAATTAAGAGAGTTTGGCTGGGAGGTGTTAATGCATCCGCCGTATAGTCCTGACCTTGCACCTTCAGATTTACACCTGTTTCGGTCTCTTCAGAATTCTTTAGGCAGTGTCAGGTTATCATCACGAGAGGACTGCCAAAACCACTTGTCGCGGTATTTTGACCAGAAGTCCCAAAATTTCTATAGCAATGGGATCATTTTCCTACCTACAAGATGGCAAAAAGTTATCGAACAAAATGGTACCTACATACTTTAGTTAAATGTATATAAACTATATTAAAAAATGTTTTGAATTTTCTTAAAAAATGCGAAGAAACTTTTTCCGCAACCTATTAGAAAACACATATGTCAAAGTGTCATATTTATTCATCAGACAAAAGTTATGTGACTATTCAAAAATCAGCCGTTTAAAGAGTAACGGTGGAGTTTCTTACCCATTCTACTCCATATAAAATTACCTTTTGCAAAAGTTCCTTTTATGACTCAATTTGAAATAAACAGGTATGCAAGAGTTGGAGACCAAGCGGAAAAATCCTCGCGGACTTCACTGGCTCCATTCAAAATAGGACCATATTACCATAGTCTAAAGTACAAAACTGAATGAATAATACGGTCCCATTTTCAATGGAGCCTGTAAAGTTCCCGAGGATTTTTCCGCTTGGTCTGAAAGGACCCTAACTAGTTAAAGAAATAGCCAGCTGCTGCGTACTGCTGTCAAAAGTGAATTTAAAGAATAAAGTAGGCGGGGTTTTTTCTACAACGGCACCTTATCATCTTCCTGCCTTTGTCCCACGTTACGTGGGGTCGGCGCACCACGTTTTCTTCTTCCATTCTCACTGTCAACCGCTACGCTATTATTCACTCCCTTCTCTTTCATATCATTCCTCACACAATCCATCCATCTTTTATGGATTTAAACCAAAACTATGTTGGGAAGTATTTTGTTCCGGCGTATAAGGCATTGTTAACGATGTTGGATGCCAATATCATTCAAGATCTTCTTCACAGTTTCATTTTGGAATTCTCCTTCATTATCGCTGAGAAGTCTTTGTCTCGTTTATCATTTCTACAAGTTTATCCTTCAGTTCAGAACTATGCTTGATGAAGTAAACAAGACGATACTTACTGAAATCATCTTTGAATAATACAAAATAACGAAAATTTTTGAATGAATTGGGAAATGGACCACATACATCTATGTGAATGATCTCTCCTGGTGCTTTAGCTCGCTCCCTTATTCCAAATTTATATCTATGTGTTTTACCATAATATACACATTCTGTATATAATTCAGAATCGAGTTTTACTTTTATGCCAAGTTCCTTTTTAACCAACGAAAAATGGAGGAGATTCTCAATTCGACACGTATATACATACGTATATATAATCTTTTATGTATGAACACGCATAATTTTTTATAAAGTAGTCCGATTTGAAAGATTTTTGTTTTATTTGGGAGGGTATTCTTCGAAGTCCCCTGTAAAATTTATTAACTTTGCTTTGGTAGTTTTTAAGTTTGCTTCAATAATACGAATTTTTCCTACTTTTTATGTGGATGATGTTTTAATTTACTTTGCTGGTATTCGAATTTGTGTGGGGTAGGTACAACTAAAAAGGTAAAAATAAAACATTTTATAAAACAACCGACTTCAAAAAAAAAAAATACTACAAAGTGAAAAATAACTCTAATTTTCGTTTCGGTGGCCAAAAATCAAAATACGAAACCAAAGACACAGACTTCCGAAATTAAAGTTATTTTTCACTTTGTAGTGTTTTCGGAAGTCAATTTTTTTTTTGTAAAAAGTTTTTTCAGTCAATTGTTTTACGTGTCTTTTATCCTGGTGAGCAAATCAACTTGTGAAATATTTCTTGTTGACAGTGAAGCTGATTTTTATTTCTTCACCATCATAATTTCAGCCGAAAGTCGCTTACTACTGAGAGTAGGCTATCAAGTATCGCTGTAACTTCCAATCTTTTGCTACCCACATCCATTGGATTCTCGGAAACTTTTTCCATGTAACTACCGTCTTCTACAAATTATCCTTACGTAAACCTTATTAATTAAGGCTTTTTCTACCCGTCAACCTTATGGTGATGCACAGAACAAACATGATGATCATATTAAGGAGGAAGCGTCAGGGTAAATTCAAATACAAATTCAAATTCCTTTATTTGCTAGAATGTAGGTATACAATGTATGATCTTAAAAATAGTGGTCCCTTTACATTCTACCATTATCCTATGGTGTGCAAATATTTAATTTCGTCGCTAGTGTGGAGCACGATGTTGCTATTTTAATTAAATTATAAATAAAAATACAAGTAGACAGCCACACCAAATTAGAACTCATGCATTAGAATTTTACATGTCAAACATACCTAGGTCAGTTCAAGGGATAGTTTAATATAATGTCAGATTAACAATATGTAAATAATAAATGTCAGAGTGCAAATTAATGACAGGCCAGTTGGCGTGGTTGGTTAAGCTACCGCCTATCATGTCGCAGGTCGTGGGTTCGATTCCCATCCAGGACAAACATTTGTGTGCATGAACATGTCTGTTTGTCCTGAGTCTGGGTGTAATTATCTATATAAGTATGTACCTATTTACAAAAAAAAAAAAGTAGTGTATGTAGTATATCAGTTATCTGGTTTCCATAGTACAAGCTCTGCTTAGTTTGGGATCAGGTGACCGTGTGTGAAATGTCCCGGGATATTGTATTATATTATTATATTATATTATATTATATTATTTATTTTAATTAATTAATTATTATAAAGTACATATATTATTATTACAGTGTCATTCTCCGCGATCTGACATTGTATTCACTGAGATCGTAAAAGCATTTTTCTTTTAACCATTGCGTTACCTTTTTTTAAACTTGGTCAAAGGTAGATTTTTAAAGGCGTCCGGTAATTTGTTATACACCTTTACAGCATTTATGTACGAGTTCCTTTTATACAATTCGAGCCTGCATTGCGGTAAGCAGAGCTCATGTTTAAATTTATCCTTATTTCTAGGAGCTACCTTTCGTTTGGTTACATCTTTGTATTTAGTAAAATATTCTGGATGTTGTCGTACAAATAGGCATAATTCTCTAATGTAAATACACGGTAATGGCAGAATATTGTACTTTTTAAACAAGGGCTTACAACTATCCGTATATCAGGCCCCACAAATTGCACGTACACATTTTTTTTTGTACTCTAAACGCTTTTATAATATCCACCGAATTACCCCACAACAAGAGACCATAAGTGAGTACGGACGAAACGTATCCGTGATATGCACAAAGCGCAGCTTCTTTTGATACCGTGACTCTTAATCTTTTTATTGCGTAGACAAATCTGTCGAGTTTATCACACACATAATCGACGTGTGTTTTCCAGTTGCAGTTCTGATCCATATTTATACCCAGAAATTTAGTACTTGCAACTTGTTCGATGATAGTACCATTATAATTAACATTTAGCGTCAATGGCATTCTTTTATGGGAATGGAATTCGATCATTTTGGTTTTCTCCAAATTAATTTGTAAATTGTTAGAATTTAACCAGTGTATTATGTTGTTTATTGCTCCGTTTAGGTCTAGTTCATATGTGTCAACATCTTCACATTTTACAATCAGCAAACAAGATTGTGTTATGGCGAGTGATATTTGGGAGGTCATTAATATATATGAGGAATAAGAAAGGTCCCACTACACTCCCCTGTGGCACTCCAAAATTATTTTGTCGATAGTCACTTCTATATAACATCTTTTCCTTATTATGTATTTTAGCGATTTCGACACATTGCTTTCTGTCATTTAGGTAGTCTTTCAACCAGTCGTTCGCTTTGCCTCTTATTCCATATCTTTCAAGTTTGTGTAAGAGCAATTTATGGTCCACAAAATCGAACGCCTTACTCATGTCTAGGAAAATCGCAGCAATTCGTACGCCATCATTTATCGCCTGGGTGACAATTTTGATCATATTAAAACATGCCAATGAAGTGGTACTATTCCGCCTAAACCCGAATCGCTGATCTTTGAGTATCCGATGACTTTTTGTAAAGTCTTGAAGCCTTCTCAGCATAATCTTCTCAAAGATTTTTGACATTATTGGTATTAGCGTCACTGGCCTATAATTATTCATGTCAGACTTTTCTCCTTTTTTAAAAAGTGGCTTAACTACTGATTTTTTCAATAAGCGTAGGTAGGTAGGTAGCCCGCGAAGTTCAAATTTTCTTACGTTTTTTGCAATTTGCAAGTCAGTATTAAGTTGTATGTTAAATAAAGTATGATTAGCGGCCGTAACAAATATGTGTTTACAGAATTATAATCATTAGAATCAGTAATACAACTCCTTAAGTTAGTATAATCCTGAACTGTCAAGATTTCATGAAATAGTCATTCATTAAGATTACCTGGTCTTAAAGAGTTGTATTGATCACTTTAATGATACTAATTATGTAAATAGATACTTGTTACGGCCGCAAATTATATTTTGATCAACGTACAATCTAATACCCATTTGTAAATTGCAACAACGTAAGAAAATTTGAATTTCGCGGGCTACCTTGACGCTTTTGCCTTAATACATTTAAGTAAAGAAGCTTAATTATGATTATCTTTATACCACATGCTTATAATTTATCTCGAAATATTACGTTAACTAAATAATTTCAGCGGTTAATTAAATCGTTACAGACTTTATCTGGGAAGGGTATGTTTCATTTTAACTTCCCTTCTGCGGATTTAGCAAACGATACCAACCCTCTGCGTATCTTTCAAAATTATCTTGCGACTTCCTTTTGTAATTTGGCTTTTAAAATAGTACTGCGGTTAAGATAAAATCATGAATGTAAATTTAATTCTTGATAAGTGAGTATTATTTTCCTAGTCTTGTGCCAGCTATGTTGGAATCGGCTCCCAGTCTAACCGGATGCAGCTGAATACCAGTATTTTACATGGTGCGACCGCCTATCTGACCTCCACAACCCAGTAACTGGGTAATACGATATGACAGTCGGGACCAACGGCTTAATATGCTTAATAACCATCCCGAATTTAATAACGTACTAGCTTTTGCCTGCGTTTTTATCCTGAAATTTCTAGTTTTGATACAAAATATTATATCCTACGATACTCGACAATACTATAGCTCCCCATTAATGAAAAAATTTTCTGAATTGGATCAAGTCGTTCCGAAGATTACCCCCTACATACAAACTCTCTCTTTTCGCTCTTATACAGAGTGACTTTGAAAACATGCGACAAAATTTAAGGGGATGTTCTACCCATCAATATAAATAACTTTTACTATGGGACCAACTACGAATTCACAAAAAAAGGACGACCTTCATATGTAAAAGTATCAACACACCCGATTGGACCATTTTGTTTGAGAAGGTCGAAATATTTTACGAATTCCAATTTGGTCTCATAGTAAATAAATGTTATTCCTATTGTAATATTATAATAAATGTTATTACCACCTTAAATTTTGTCGCATGGTTTCAAAATTGTATTGTTATAATGAAAGACTCAGGGTAGCCATTGAAATTCCAATTTTATTACGTTTTTTGCAATTTACAAGTTAGTATTAGGTTGTACGTTGATCAAAATGTAATTCCCGGCCGTATAAAGTGATCAATACTACTCTTTAAGACAAGGTAATCCTAATGAATGACTATTTCATGAAATCTTGACATTTGAGGATTATACTAACTTAAGTTGTGTTACTGATTCTAATTATTATAGTTATGTAAATACATATATGTTACGGCCGCAAATCATAATTTATTTTTAACATACAACTTAATACTGACTTGCAAATTGCAAAAAACTTAAGACAATTTTAATTGTAACCCTGCTACCCTGACGCTTCCCCCTTGAGTAAAGAAAATCACATTTCACGCCAAGGGTATTTGATTTATAATTTCCCAACCATCGCATTTGCAACAGTTGGTAAATTTATGCATTAATAAAGAAAATCATAAGACATTATCAAAGCGTTCACGTCAAAAATTATTCCTGCTTTTGACTTCAATCTTCTATATAAAAGTCTAAAATACACTAACAGACAAAACGTAACCTAATACGCTGGATCTAGAAGCATGAAATTTTCTACAAGAAATCTTTATATACCGAAGGTGGGCACTAAGGAAAGGACCTGTGACTGAGTAAGAACAGCCGCACGTCGGTCGATCAAGTTTAGTACGTTGCCGCGGTTAGTTCGTGGATGGGTGACCATCTTTACATACCCCTTCGTGCCTCGCAAAGCACGTCTTGCCGTTGGTGCCGAAGCCCAAAAGTCTCACAACCAGGCTTACCAAGGGTTATCGTATTACCAAGTAACTGGGTTGTGAAGGTCAGATAGGCAGTCGCTTCATGTAAAATACTGGTATGCAGCTGCATCCGGTTAGACTGGTAGCCGACCCCAACATAGGTGGGATAAGGCTAGGCAAATGATGATGAGCACTAAGGAAGGATTTTTGAACAGTTATACTCTAAATGGGTTAAACGGGGTATGCAAGTTTATAATATGGAAGTGTAGTTATTGCTGACGGGAAATTTCATCGTACACGCGGAGTGTCATAACTATTACCTTACTTGTCCCCGACCACCAAGTTTATGTTACTCCAGCATAATAATAGGTCTTTACCTATGAAATTACCAATTTTAGATACCGGCTAGTGTGAAGATCAATATTGTTCATTCTATTTAGAATTCGAAATTAAAATTAACTTTATAATATAGCATGACAAGAGAAAAAAAAAACAGTTGTTCATTTGTTTTCCCGCCGGTCGGATTTTCTTAGATATCGAAGTCTCTGTAACCATGGAAAAATCGAAATTGCGCGCTATTTTCGAATACAAGTTCCGTCGTGGCACCAACGCAACACAGACAGCACGCAATATTAGCGACGTCTATGGACAAGGTACCGCAAGTGAATGCACGGTGCGGTTTTGGTTTGATCGCTTCCGTTCTGGAAATTTTGATCTCAACAGTGAGCCCCGGGGAAAAATTTCAAATCCAACGAGGCGGTGAAAAACGACTTTAAAGAATTTATCGATTCCCATTCCCAGGGTATTTATAGCACAGGCATCAACGAACTTTCATTAAAATGGCAAAAGTGCACGAACAATATTTCTTTTTAAAAAATTGTTTGAATTTTTTCCATGTACTCGTAAATCTACAATTTTTATAGGTAAAGACCTAATGTTATCAAATGACTACTCCACCCACTATTTTTACTAGTCCCTATTACACCGAAATACGCCGAGTTAACGATCTGCCGGTAATTGGTGAGATTACTCCGTGGCTTTACGTAAAGCCAGCTGTGAGTAAGATGAAATCTCGAATATTCGTATTAAGGAGGATTTTTGGTTTATGTTTTTATCCGTCGAAAATTAGGAGTAAAGTTTTGTTTTGTTGAAAGCATGTAAAATGAAGTTAAAATTAGTTCTTTTAATTTGGTCCTTAGAAGCGATTTTTTTTATTGGTGACTTGGTAAAAAACCAGAACAGAAATCTGATTGTCATGAAATTGCTTTCATCAGCTTAGATTTTTTTGCATTTCTTGCAAATATTAATGAAAATTAATAGTTGTTCAAAATAAATAGAAATCTGACATAGATTCATTAAAAAATCCTAATCTATAGTAATTCTAAAACAAAGAACAACTCTTGAAACCTAGTTAGTATTTTTATTTCTTCGCAAGTAAGCCGCCATGCTAATGATCTGCCGGTAATTGGGGAGATTACTTCGCGGCTTCCACTAATTCTAGCAGCGCTTTGGTCCTTTGTAACTGGTTGGTTTTAGATTTCATTTACCTACTAAAGTTAATACTTTTTTTTAACGACTTCAAAAAAGGAGTTATCAATTCGACATGTATGTACATATATAATATTACTGGAACTGCGAGATATTCACATATGATCCCAAACAAATATACAAAATTTCGTATGTATGTTTATATGTATGTTTGTCCACGCATTTCGCCGAAACTATTAATCGGATCGTGACCATTTTTTTTTGTTGGTTTACATAATTTACTTCAACTTAGGGCATAGTGAAAGTTTCATCGAAATCGGTTTGGTACTTTTCAACATAATGGACTAATACGTGTAAGTGTGACGGCCTTTTTTTTTGTGGATGGGAAATCATCAAATAACTTCTCCCGCTCTGGGTGGAGCGGGAGGGCGTGTCATACTTCTACTGACTAAAACCCACCCATGTTCCTTCAGTTGCCTGTGCCAGGGCCACGGTAACTCTTTCGAACAACCCGCACCCTGGCGGGCATCGGCCCTAGCGGACCCCTTCAGCTAGTGCTGACATCTCTTTGAGGCGCGCGTGGAACGCAACGCGCTGTCGTCCTGGACCTGGTCTTTACCGGACGGCGAGCTACCCATTGCTCGCCATCCGCAAGCCCGCGCCTACGCTGGCCGGGAATCGGCTATCGATTCCCGACGCCCAGGGCGTCTCCTGCGGTGGCTAGGGGCGTGAGGGCACAAAGATTGCCTCTCCCTCACGCGTTCAGCCTCCTCCTTCGCGAGCATTACAGCTTCGCATAAGGAGGCGACGGCTTCCCATGCACTCTCGCTCCGTACCATGGCCTGTACCAGGGCCGGACGCGAGAGATCGCCGCCGCCGATCGCCTCCGCGAGGACGCGGCGGTGTTCTGCCCAAGCCGGGCAGACCTCCACCGTATGCTCCACCAAATTCTAGTGCAATAATTATAACAAAACTATTAACTACTTATTACAAACAAATATTCCAGTTTTTACTAAAAACTAAAAATTACGAATTAAAAATAATTAAATAAAATTAATAAAAGAAAATAAGTCAAAATTATGAAATAACTTTAATTTCGAAAGTCGGAGGCAAAAAGTAAAATACAGATCCCAAAACACCGACTTCCTAAATTTCATAATTTGGTTGAACTTGATTAATTTTTTTACATAATTTTTTGTTTGGTAGCCACTATTGGTTTGGCGAAAATTGTGAACTGCAACAAACCATTATTTTTACAAATTAACGCATTATTTTTCGATAGTTTATAATCTTACTGGTATCAAACTTGCTAATGACGTAACGCACCTTGCGCTAATACTAAATAGCCTGCCTAGCTGCGAGCAACTTAGAAGTAGCGCTCGCTCTACTCGCGCACGGTTGGTCACAGTTCTAACCTAACCTAACCCATTTTACCCAGATCACAATTTTTCAACAGATTATAAACCAACGGTTCTCAGAATCTTGCATTAGATAACAAGTCTTACCTACCTTTATATATCACCATATACCATAAAAGTAGGTAAGATTTGTTATCTAATGCATTTTAGCACACTAATTCATAAAACCAAATTAATACTTTTATTTATTTGTAACTCAGCTGCCACGCTAATGATCTGTTTAGATATTATTGAAGTGAAAGCTTCTTTAAGCGATTTTTGGTAGCGGAAAATCTTATGAACTCGCATCACCTCACGCGTCACGTTAATGTGACGTGTTGCGCTGTTAAGTTTAGTTTCTGTCAGCAATCCCCATGACTGACTATATTTTTTAATAAGATTTCTATTCTATTTCCAAGCTAATTTATAAAAGTTACTTTCTCCGTAACACAAGCTTCACAGCTTGGCTCATTGCCGCAAGGTTGCCTGCTTGTCGGTCTTCTACAGATTCTACTTCGGTGAGTGTGCCCAAGAACTCCACGACCTGATTCCACCGGCCCCCTTCTACCATCGGACATCTAGACGCACTGCCAGTTACCACCCCTACCTGGTTGCTATTCCACCAATTCGCACTAAGCGTTTCCAAATGTATTTTATAATGCGCAGAGCAAAAGATTGGAACTCACCACCTGCGTCTGTGTTTCCGAACGCATACAACCCTAATCTCAGAGTGAACAGGCTTCTTCTCGGTAAGCTCACTCCATCGTCGACTTTGTCTCTGTCACCTCTGACCTAGAATAGAGTCAAGAGCAAACCCATCTCAAATAATAAAAAAAAATACAGCCCTTGCTAACGACCTGTCGGTAATTGCTGAGATTACTCCGTAGCTTCGACTAATTCTAGCAGCCTGGTTCTTTGAGACGAAATGTACTGCTCTCGAATATTTGGCGGGTAAAGGATTTTGTGCCGATAACGATCAATGTAAATAAACTTTAATGTGTTAGAGGTATTTTGTTTGGTACTTCATTTGAGGTTTATTAATCTAATAAGGGCTCTTTAAATAAAACAATTGAATTTTTATGTTTAAAGCGGTTTCTAGTAAAGTTTTGGAGTGTTTGCCATGAAACGCGACTAAGGCACTTGATTATGCTGATTTTGAGTAAATAGGGACCTATAATTTAATAAAAGGATTTTAAGGAAATGGACAGGAACGGTCTTCTGCCTGCTACGATTTGGTGATTGAAAATGCCATACGATCACCAATTGGTTTGTTATGCGTGTCGTCTGAGTTTGGTTATACACATATACTGACCGTTCAAAGATGTGCGTTGTGGAGATGCTTGAAATTCTGATTAACGACTACGCTATGTTGGTTTTTGGAGATAGATTTAAGATGATTATAACATAACCCTTGTTTGGGAAATAGGTGATCATACTTTTTTCTTTTTAGGGTTCCGTACCTTAAAAGGAAAAAACGGAACCCCTATAGGATCACTCATGTGACTGTCTGTCTGTCTGTCCGTCAGTCACAGCCAATTTGCTCCGAATGTAATTGACCGATGGGGGAAACAGGTTATAATATCAAGTAATTTTCTTAATTCTAACAAAAAAGAACACACTCTCTAACAAACAATCTAACACTAAAATAAAGTTACAAAAATATTATCCTAACCAACTAAAATTATTAAAAAAAACTAAAATATGGCGTCGAAGAATTCATCCGCATCGCTGTCGTCTGGTAATGTACCCAAGAGACTGGCGGCATTACCACGTTGTATGGCAATGCTTAGCCTCTGGCCAAGGTAAAAGCCTGCCCTTGGGTCACGGGAAGTGTCAACCAGCCGTTTGGAGATTTCCTTGAACAAACCATGAGCACACGGACCCCACGGCCCGAGGGTTTCAACCCCAAACGGCTCGAAAATATAGTTACCGATAAGGTTATTATACTTCCGCCGCTTGAGGTTTTCCGCAGCCGCAGCAGCAGCGCCAGCACAGCACGCTGTGCCAGGAAGATGGGAAGGCGCAAAAGTATCGACACACGTTGCGTCCCACACTAAAGGCCTACCCACCTTCCATGGAAATAAAGACATGCCGGCCGGTTTTTTGCCATCGTCGCGTGCCAAGCTATTGGGTTCTAATACAACTGGAACGCCGAGGGTGACAAGGGCACGTCGGATGATGTCATTAATGTTTGCGTGCCGCGCTAAGCGACTCGCACTCCGGCTGCAAGACAGGCCGTGGTGTTCGAGGCTGTTGACAACTTCACCACATTGACAGCGATGAGGAGAACAACAGGGACCGATTAAGTTGAAATTTGGTACACATATGTATTTCTGTGACCCAAACACTTACGTGTAATGTAAATTAATGAATTTTGAATATGAGTGTCAATTTTGGGAGGCAAATAAGAAAAACAAAATATTTGCGAACTATACCGTGCGATATATCAAATGAAAGGGCTTACTGTGAGGGTCTCAAATATATTTTTTATTATAATTTTAAAATAAACTGTCTTAAAGTTATTTAAGAAAATGGACGAAAATTATTAAAAATTAAAATAAAAAAAAAATACAGAAAATAACTCTACCGCTATAGATAACAGGAAAACTTATAAGAAGTCTATGGTCTTAAAATAACATGGTAAATCTCTCAATATTGTGCGTACAAACTTACATTTGTCCATAGTTAAACGAAAAGGATCCAACCCACAATTGGTGTAATGTGGGTTGGATTTTTTTCGCTTAGCTATGGACATTTGTAGTTGCAATGAATGGGAGAATATGTTTTTCAAATAGAATGTTAAATACTTCTTTATTAGTCGTCATCTCGGTAGTCACTGCCTTTCTAGTCATGTCTTCTTTCACTATTGACAAAATATACAAAAGTAACTTTAATCTTTTTGTGATACGTATATTTACAAAATGTAGCTAGGTCTAAGGGTCTAAGCAATGTAAGGATAGAAATAAGAAATTAAATTGCTATATTTTTCTAGAATTTATAAGAAAAAAATTCTAACATAGTTTTCCTTAAAAGATTACGTATAATCCTAATTAATTAAGAAAAACCGTTACCCAAAGTAACTTTTATTATGCAAAAAATTTAAACTCTTACGACATCTTTGATGGCCGGTCTAACGAGACAAGCTTCATTAATCAAATGTTCATAATTACCAAGAAAAAAAAACCGGTCAAGTGCGTGTCGGACTAGGCACAATGGAGGGCTCCGTAGTTGGGATGAATTTATCCCAAGAACAAACTTAACATTGTAGTTGAAAAACATGTTCTCCCATACAATCCAACTGCAAATGTAATTTTGTAAGCACAATATTGAGAGATTTACCATGTTTTTTAAGACTTCTTATAGGTTTTCCTGTAATTTATAGGTATAGAACTATTTCCTGTATTTTTTTTTTCAAAATATATTTCAGACCCTAACAGTAAGCCCTTTCATTTGATATGTCACACGGTTGTACCGTGTCATAATATCAAATGAAAGGGCTTACTGCATGCAAAACTTTTTTTTAGATTTTCTTATTTGCCCCTCAAAATTGACCCCCATATTCAAAATTCATTTATTTACGTTACACGTCCGAATTGGGTCACAGAAATACATACGTGTACCAAATTAAGCATAATCGGTTCATTAGATTCGGAGCCAATGGGCTGTGACAGACGGACAGACAGTCAGACAGCCAGACACACGAGTGATCCTATAAGGTTTCCGTTTTCTCCTTTTGAGGTACGGAACCCTAAAAACTGACTAACTTACAAAGAAACGATTAATCTTTCAAACTATCTTAAAGTAGAGCGGGCCTAGACAATGTAAAATTCGATTAGCGATGACGCTAATCGAATTTTACATGACATAAGCTGTCGAAATGTCACGTGACCATAGGTCAACGAATTGACAGAGTCCAACGATGACTTCCATAGAGATGCGTCGATAGTGATTGTAGAAATAGAATCGCTCCGAAGCGAATGCCATTTGTCTAGGCCTACAGGATAGCCTTTACCAAAAGTGGTCATCGTTACATTACATTAGTCGCTAAAAGCATTTGCATCTTAAGGCGTTCGTCATGCGTGTACTGAACTGTTATCTGCCTGTCATCATGGATAAAGACTTTGGCCGCTGGACGTGGTGTTCCGTCGCTTCCGCGGATAAGTTCCACAGGACCGCAAATAGTAAAGCTAGTGCAAAGTTAAGTAGTTCAACATAGTCTTAAGCCTTATTTATTAACACAAGATTTTGATTATAAAAAATATTTTTTTTACGTCACCCAATAAAGGCAAGAATGAGGTGGGAACTCTGTTCCTCGTTAGTTTTCACTCCAGTCTGTCAATAAAGGCAAGCCAGAGATGAGGAACAAGACTTCTCCCGGGAGAAAGGGTCCGTGGGGTCCCTACTGCCCAGTAGCTCACCACATGCTGCCCTGCGGGTTTCTGTATCTCTGTTGGTCTGGCACCTCATCCTAGACCCGTTCCGGCAAAGTAGACTCTACCGGCACAGACCTAAAGTTTGGAGCGCGCAAGCCCCACCACGACGTTAACGTAGAGATACAGCGGTGGGGTTATTATTATTTGTACATCAATACGACCATCTAAACTCATAGATATAATTATTTTCATCTCAGTGGCAAAATTAAAATATGCTTACTTCACGAGAAGATGCATGTTATCAATAAATTGTTATTTTTCATTACTGTAGTTTCGGTGTGAAGAGATTAAAAATTTACTCCTTTAAAAAAAAATGGAATCTATCATTATGGAATCAAGATTATGTAGTAATTGAGAAGGCATTTTCTATTAGTTGATATTTCTTTTAAATAACAAGTAGATGATAGCTCCAAAAACTGCACAAAAAACGTCTATCGTGGCGTTTTGCTCGGGGACCGCCTTAATAAGTTGGCATAGATAACATCTAAGAACTTAAGAGGATTGTGAAGTGCCGATACGCGGCGCGATTTTTGGAGGCAATTACCTACATTTTATACAATTATTTACATAAATATTGTTTCGGGCGATAACGTTTTTACTCCCCTAAACCTTTACGAAATGAGACAACTTTGATCTCATTACATTCAGTATACTTTAATCTAGGTCTGTACGTTTTTCGTTTTTAGTAATTGAATTTAATTTAATTTAAAAAAATAAAAATGCAAGAGGATGCTTTTATGTCAAAAATATAGATATTTAGATGCTAATAACTTATATTGTATACAATATTTCTTTATAATAAAAACGTACGGACCTAGTTTTTCATTATACCTACAACATTTCCAAAAATTATGATAATTAGATTATGTTTACGGGGAGAAATATTTTTTTATCTCCTAATATTCGGAAAGCTGTAATATCACGATGATTTAAAACTAAAGTGACTTGAATATACGAGATACATCAGTGATAGTGTTATCTAGCCAAAAAAAGGACACAAAACAAATAAACAATGTAATAAAACTAGAACCGTAAAAGTGACAGTGTTTTTCATATTAACATTTATAAACTGTTTATACCCAGTCATTTCAGTGTAGAAGTGAGAAAAGACCATTTTAAGTGAGAATATAAGCTGTGAACGTGATAAGCCGTATAAAAATTTAAACTTCTCATCACGAACAAATCGTTAAGAAAAATATTTTTTGAATAATGGCACAGTTATAATGTTCAATACTTAAGACAACGCCATCTATATCTTAACAACCACATTAACTGAAAGTTAAAGAATCGTCGATAAAACAGAACATCTACGAAATCACTGGAACGACAAACCTATCAACTTATTTGGCGTAACGACGTAAGCGCTCGATAGCCGTGAGGCGAAACTGTGAGCCTCCGTTGGAGTGAACGCAAGTTTGTGAGTTCGAATCACAGTCAAGCAAGTTACTTTTTGGAAGCTTAGCGACACTTACAATGAACTCTGATACTATAAATAATATAACGATGCGTCATAAACACAAAAAAACATCTATGTCATTTGAACGACTATGTTTAACCAGTCCGTCGTCATCTGAGAAGTCAATAGCAGACAGTCTACCCGATAAAATTACAAACTACGACGATGACCACATAAAACAGTTAAAAGACCAAATAAAATCCCTGAATGACCAACTTAATAGCGCACACGAACAAATCGACGAACTGTTACTTGAAAATGGATCACTCAACAAAGTAACACAGGAACAACAAAAACAAATTGCGTACTTAAAAACGATATGTACAAGCACCCTCCAAAGTACTAACCCGACACGTAAGAGAAGAAGCAAAAAGCAGTGTAGGAAAACACTTGATTTCGAAAGAGAAGATAGTGATACTGCACTCAAAAACCATGAGACAAGTGAAATGAGGTTAAAGACACCACAAGAACAAAATCAAGAACTTTTACAGAATCGAACAAATAGACAGACATCGGATAAACCTAGAATAATAATTCTAGGAGATGAACAAGCTCGAGGACTCTCTCAAGTATTAATAAATAGAAGAATGGCTAAATGGAATGATGGCTACACGGTCTCGGCCATGGTCAAACCAGGTGCAACATGCTCCGATATTCTGCGTAATAACTTAGTATTATATAACTCGGTAACCGAACAAGATATTGTTATACTGTCGGTAGGGACAAATGATAATAATCCATGTCATCTCCAGAAAGAAGTATGTATAGCACTAAATAACCTAAGAACTTGTCAACACATTTATTTATTAGGCGTGCAGTATAATAAGTATTTAAATAAGAATATGCAAAACCAAAATTTACAACTTTTAACGCAAAATTTCACAAACTGTACATTTATAAATCTTAATGAATTCTCCTACTATAAGCGCTACTTTTATAAAAAGCAAAATAATCGCACTTATCTGAATGAACTTAGCTCTAAATTAAATATTGAAATTGATTATCTTAAATACACAAAGGAATTTCTTATGAAAAAGCCTTTGTTATTCACTGCACATAATCTGGAAAAACGTAGTGAATTAACTAACAAATCATGCTCCAGTCAGAAGACAATTATGGATTATTTTAAGCCAATGACAGGTGACAGGAAGATAGCAATTAATACGAAAGCACAAGTTGACTCTAGACAGGTTTCTGATTCAGCCTGTGATAATCTTTTTCGTGTATGAAAATATTTTTGTACTGCACCAAAATATTAATGGACTTGTAAATAAATCGGACTTACTAGGTGTGCACATTAATAATTTTAAAGATAAGGGTAAATCGGTGGACATAATATGTATAACAGAAACTAACATGAAAAAGGACGATCATATACATCTTTACGTACCTAATTATACACTCCACACATATTATTCACGAGAAAATAGGAACGGGGGCTCATGTATACTAATGCGGAATATTTTATTGGGACAAAAACTAGATGTAGGGAAATGGTGTAAACCAAACCTTATTGAGGGTTGCGCGGTTGAGTTGCAAAATCACCCCGTAATAGTTGTGTGTGTGTACAGACCTCCTAATATGGATAAGGCCTCAGTCAATACATTCCTCGTTGGTTTAGATATGATTCTCAATGAAATCTGTTTTAAACGTAGGAAAAAGATAATTGTATGTGGTGATTTTAATATAGATATTTTGAAGGATAACTACGCCTCTCGCAGTTTTAAAAACCTATTGCAAAGTTTTAATTTGAAAGTAGGTGTACTCACTCCAACACGTCTTTGTAGCGGAACATGCATTGACAACATTGTCGACAATATAAGGGGAAGTAAATGCGTAACGGTCGAATTGGCGTTGTCAGATCATACAGCGCAACTACTACAATGTCCTGTTAAAAAAACTTGCGTACTTCCATACTGGTACATATTTAGACGAAGTTTCTGTAAAGAAAATATGAAAAAGTTTAAGAGTTGTTTACAAAATTTGACATTTAACGACATTTATTCCTCCACAGAACCTAATGACGCATTTAATAAGTTCCACGACACATTTAAACTATTTTATGATATGTGCTTTCCGCTTAAGAAATTAAAACGATATGCAGTAAAATCACCCAAGTGGATTAGTAAAGGTATAAAATTATGCTTTAAACGCAAGCGCGAAATGTTGTGGCAATTTCGGAAAGACCCCAACCACAATACTAAAACAATTTTCAAAACATATACGAAACGCTTAAAAACAATAATTCGTCTTACTAAGAAATCTCAAAATAATAACCACATTAATAATGCGACTAATAAGTGTAAGGCTACATGGCAAGTAATAAATAAGTACAAACATAATAAGCCAGTCGAAGGAATACCAAGACTTAGAATAAATGACGTAGATATAACTGACCCGAAACGTATCTCCCAAACTTTTAATGACTATTTTATTGACGAAACTGAATTAGTATCTGACATTAATATTACGAATCAAAATTTTAAATTTGACATGTATCCTGACTCATTATTTTTAATGCCCACAGTTCCTTTTGACATTGTAAAAATAATAAATACATTAAATAATACTAATAGCTCTGGTTATGATAACATTACAACAAATGTTATTAAATCTGTTTCAACCATTATAGCACCAGTACTTAGTTATATAATAAATATGTGTTTAGAATCGGGTGTGTTTCCGGATAGGTTAAAATTTGCTGTTATAAAACCACTACATAAGAAAGGTAGCAAACACGATCCAGCCAACTACCGGCCTATTGCCTTACTATCCGTGTTCTCTAAAATTTTAGAAAAAGTAATATACAATACATTATACACATTTTTTGAACGTAACAATCTTTTTGCCGATGAACAGTATGGTTTTAGAAGAAAAAAGAATATAAATATGGCAATTTTCAATCTCTTTGAAAAAATGATAACTGGCATTGATAACAGAAGTCCGGTAGCTGCTTTATTCATGGACATGAGCAAGGCATTTGATTTTGTGGATAGATCACTACTATTAAAGAAGTTGGAGAGGTATGGAGTCAGGGGTAATGCTTTGAACCTTTTGAAATCGTACTTTTCCGATAGAAAACAAGCTACTAAAATGGATAGGATATGCATGACGTCAAAACCGAGCGTTCGTATGTATCGAGTCAAAGAGTTAATTACTACGGTGTACCCCAAGGAAGTATTGTAGGATCTTTATTATTTATCATTTACATTAATGACATGCCCAGGGAAACACATCATCCGATGGTTTTGTTTGCTGATGACAGCACGGTCGTTTTTAGTGCTAAGAATGATGCGACGACACTTGAGGGAGAGATAAACCAATGTCTCCAAGTATTAATAGAATGGATGGGCGCGAATAATTTAAAAATTAATATTGACAAGACTAAAATAATGACTTTTGAGCAAAGGACAAATCATAAGAAACCTGAAATAAAATATGGAGATAAGACAATTTCAGAATCGACTACTACAAAATTTTTAGGGCTTGATCTGGATAGAGACATGTCATGGAAAACTCATACTGACAGTGTATGTAAACGCCTGAGTCAACATTCATATGCTTTACGTAATCTCGCAAAGGAGGTAAATCAAAAAGTTTTGGTTACGGCGTATCATGCATATGTTACGTCTGCATTACGATACGGGATCATATATTGGGGTAACTCCACCAACATGGAGACAGTATTTAGAGCGCAAAAGAGGTGTGTTAGGGCGATATGCGGTATTCAAAGCACGGAAAGCTGCAAACCGTTCTTTGTGAATTTACGTATATTAACGGTACCCTGCCTATACATATGTGAGGTGGCAGTATTTGTTAAAACAAACTTCCACCTATTTGAAAAACTACACAGTTCACGACATAGAAATAAAATAAGCGGTAGGCAACACAAAAAAGCAGTATTTTATAAAAAAATTCTAGGAATGGCACCACATATTTATAATAAATTACCTAATGATTTGTTAAGTACTGAAGATATAAATGTATTTAAGAAGCAACTCAACAATCTACTGATAAGTAAGACATACTACACAATTAATGAATACCTGTCAGATAGAAATTTGTGTATATAAGAATAATACATATAATATTATGGTGAATACTTGAGTCCGATTTATTTTATTTTATTAAAAATATTTTATTTGTATTAATAACTTAATTATTGTGACATTATATGCTCTGACATGATTTACAAATTATTATTTTTTTTTTTTTTATGACATTATAGATTTATTATAGTAATTTTGCATGCCTCAATTGGTGCAACACAGTGGATTGCGCATTCACTTGAGATCTAGAAATGTATGATTATGTACTGTGTTGAGCAATAAACGTTTGAATTTGAATTTGAGAAAAACGTTATCTCTTTTTGTATGAAAATTTACAGCTTCACAATCCTCTTAATGATATCATAATTAATTTCCCTATTTAAACAATTGAATTCATTATTTTTAAACATTAGGTTTTTTGAATTTGGACCTATAAGTCGACGTTCACGCCAAAATATTTCGCTTAATACAGAGATGAATATTTAATACACTGAATATGTTCATGTTGACATCCTACCCCTAAAAGCTGCGATAATAAAATCCCGAAACAAAATGCTTCCTTATAAAGCTCACATGACGTTGTACTCTCAAGATGATTATACAGGAGGGATGGATAATAGCGCACCTGTGTTATATTAATAACATAGAATAAGAAATCCGTAGAGAAAGGAAACTACGGTCAGGAGAATTAACATATATCTATACTATACAATATGTAACAAAAACCCTGTTGTTCCTTTTAACACATGATACCTACTAATGATAACAGACAACTTTTACTATGAGACCAAACCTGAAATCGCGAAAAAAATCAGCTGTCGCATACATTTATGTTCGCATAACTCGTCAAAATGTAGGGAGCAGCTGTTTTTTTTTCGCGATTTCAGGTTTAGTCCCATAGTAAAAGTTGTTTGTTATTGTGAGTACAATCATAAGTTAAAAGGAACAAAAGGGTTTTTGTTACATATTGCTGCCAATTCTGTTGTACACAAACTAAACTTAATTTAGGCTATTGCTAAGGTTTTCTCTCTAATAAAACAAGATAGAGACGGGCGTAAATTAGAGCTGTCAAAATTAGCTGGAACTAATATTTCCATACAAATTCGGACGACACGTATAAACATGTCGTCTAACAACATGATGAAGCGCAAGGCGTAAACTAGTTTGACATCTCTAACTTAGTTCATAGCTATAGTCGTCCTTTTCTCGCGCTGCTAGTTAGTAAAAGATAGCGATTCTCTAATTTTACTATAGTTATTGAACAAGAGAATCGGCACCAATGTATACTAAACTTAAAATAACAAAGCTGAAGAGTTTGTTTTTTTGGTTGTATGTTCGAATGCGCTAATCTCTAGAACTACCAGTTGGATTAAAAAAATATTTTTGCATTTGATAGCCAATTTTTTAGGAAGGCTATATGCTATTTCACATCACGCTGGCATTCTTAGGAGCCGAGCAAAAAAAAAAAAAAGAAATCACAAAGAACGCCAAGCAAAACCGAAGTAATAGCACGGGCAGGCAATGCGATGCGACGTGGTAGGTCGGGGGAACAGAAATTTCACGCGGACAAAGTCGTTGGCAGAAGCTAGTTGTTTATAGAATTGACACACTACGCCAATACATATTTTCCGAGTTATAACCAATTCATAGAACTCCAAAAGAATTACAGTAATGTGATGATAGGTGTGGTCAATTAAAGTTGAGAGTCAATTTATTAAATGAAAGTCACGACCAGTGCTACCAAGGGGTATCATGTTACCCAGAAGGGTTGAGAAGGTCAGTTAGGCAGTCGCTCCATGTAAAAGTCGACACACCTCCGTGCCCCGGAAAGCAAGTTAAGCCGTTGGTCTCGGCTGTTACTCGTAGATCTTTGACGGTCCTTACGGGTCGTTACAAGCCCGAAAGTCTGACAACCAGGCTTACCAAGGGGTATCGTCTTAGACAAGAGGGTGTGGAGGTCAGTTATGTAGTCGCTCCATGTAAAAAAGTTGAGACCCCTCCGTGCCTCGGAAAGCATGTTAAGCCGTTGCTCCCGGCTGTCACTCGTAGATCTGTGACGGTCCTTACGGGTCGTTACAAGCCCGAAAGTCTGACAACCAGGCTTACCAAGGGGTATCGTGTTAGACAAGAGGGTTGTGGAGGTCAGTAATGCAGTCGCGGTATGTAAAAAAGTTGAGACCCCTCCTTACCTCGGAAAGCATGTTAAGCCGTTGGTCCCGGCTGTCACTCGTAGATCTGTGACGGTCCTTACGGGTCGTTACAAGCCCGAAAGTCTGACAACCAGGCTTACCAAGGGGTATCGTGTTAGACAAGAGGGTGTGGAGGTCAGTTATGTAGTCGCTCCATGTAAAAAAGTTGAGACCCCTCCGTGCCTCGGAAAGCATGTTAAGCCGTTGGTCCCGGCTGTCACTCGTAGATCTTTGACAGTCGTTACGGTTCGTTAGAAGCTCGAAGGTTTGACAACCAGTCTTACCAAGGGGTATTGTGTTAGCCAAGAGGGTTGTGGAGGTCAGTTAGGCAGCTACTCCATGTAAAATACTGGTATTCATCTGCGGTTAGACAGGACGCCGACCCCAATATAATTGGAAAAAAGGTAAGCAGATTATTAGATAATTGGATAAACCTTTAATTTCCCTAATTGTACCTATAGGTAATCTAATTTCCTTTGAACTTGTTCCGATGCTGTCGAAGTAATCAACGATATTGTTACAACCCACGCTTGCCAAAACTAAAACAGGTTGTTTATTTTGTCGATGATTGAGCTCGAAGCGCGAATCGTATTAACGTTGCCGCGTTGTGTCGAAAGTTTTAAACGCCTCTGAAACTATACGGCTTCATAGCTGAGTTCCCGAGAAGTGCAAACCCGTTATTTTCTACTATGGTTGTTTGAGAGTTGTCTACGGATTCTACTGATTCCCCATCACGTAATGCAATTCAATTGTTTTCTCCGCTCCTCTCCCAACCAATGAAGACATGTGACTTTACAGTAGACTTTGTCAAAGGGAACCTGGTTTTAGAACGTGTTCGGGGCAGAGTTTCGCTTCTATAAATTCTAACTCTATGCTAATAACTTAATACGAGACATCTAACAAGGACGGTGAATATGTCAACCGGTGATTACGGTCTTTTGAACCGTATGCGGTTTACATGTTCAATAATGCAAGTTTTTCCGGCAGGTGCGGACGGAGCCACGCTGTATCCCGGTCGGTTGGTTGTTAGATACAAAGATAGTATACATAGGTAAATGCTTGTTTGTTGTTTGCATGCTAAGCTTGGCTTTTCCACGTTACTTTCAAGCTGGCTTGCACTAAACGTTGCATTTTTAATCGTCATCTGCCTAGACTTTTCCCAACTATGTTAGGGTCGGGTTCTAGTCAAACCGGACGCAGCTGAATACCAGTATTTTACATGGAGCGACTACCTATCTGTCCTCCACAACCCCTACTGGGTAATACAATACCCCTTGGTAAGAATGGTTGTCAGACTTTCGGGCTTCTGACGACCCGTAACGACTGTCAAAGATCCACTAATGACATCCGGGACACGGTGGGGTCTTAGAATGTAAAGGTGGTTACCCATCTATGGAACAAACGTGGCAAGCGTAGCTTAACTTGATCGATCGACCCGCATGGCTGTTATTACTTAGACACAAGCCCTCATAAACATATTATTATTAACTGTCAGAAATGCATTATTTTATCCTTTGCTCTATTTGTATTGTCTTCGTGCTAAGTTTTCGCGTATTAATAGGTTAAATAGTTCCAACCATATAATCTGCGTGGATTTCGTACTTCCCCTACGAACTTCAACACTCTCACCTCCCCTCTGCTCACTTTAAAGAGTAGGTTTGGAAAAATAATCATTACGATCTCTATCATTTACCTACATAAGTATTTGTGTCTAGTTTCTACACAAAAGAAAGAATGAGATTAGTGACATCAAAACATCGCAGTTTTTTAGAAGCTTCTTAGAGATAAATTGTAATTCAAACAATTCTATAATTCCTCCTTCAGATAATAAACATTATGTCACCTTACCTTTTTTGACATTCTTGTATTTATTTGAAGTTTTCCTAATTGACATTATACTCGTATTATAAGTTTTTACTGTTGACATTCTGAAATATTTTATTGATTTAGTACTTGCTTTGACATCCTTGTTTTTATTTGAAATTTAGTGTAAAGTAACATTATTCTAAAAGTTTAAAACGACATTCAATCTGCCTAGCCTTTTCCCAACTATGTTGGGGTCGGCTTCCAGTCTAACCGGATGCAGCTGTATACCAGTATTTTACATGCAGCGACTGCCTATCTGACCTCCACAACCCAGTTATTAGGTAATACGATACCCCTTGGTAAGACTGATTGTCAGACTTTCGGGCTTCTGACGACTCGTAACGACTGTCAAAGATCCACGAATGACAGCCGGGACTAACGGCTTAACGTGCTTTCCGAGGCACGGAGTAGTCTCGGTATGTAAAGATGGTCACCCATCTACGGACCAACCCCGGCAAGCGTAGCTTAACCTGATGGATTGACCCGTGCGGCTGTTATTACAAGCTCCTCCTTTAAAACGACATTTTACTATATATTTTTACTTATAATGTGCGGAAACATCTAAATACCTAGTCTAATTATAGTCCAGTCCTTTTTATAATTTAAAATATTCATTTATTGTTATATGTATATTCATTAATTTGATTTGTAATTGATACCTAATAATATTTGTACGCCCAATGGCAAAACATAGAGAACTTATGTAATCGTTGAATCATCTCACACACTGTGTAACTACCTATGTTTACAAATAAAGACTGATTCTGATTCTGCTGACTATAGCATTACGTAATAGAGTACACGTTCTTATTAATCTAGACACTAAAATTAGGTCTAATTTTTCTCCAAGTCACGCACCGAAACCGATCAATCTAGTCAGCTCGAATGTGATTGGTTGGAACAAATAGCACTATAGCATGAACAAGACTTAGGTATAGATTGTAAAAGTAACTAAGTATCAGCTCATTATTATTCAATCAATAAATCGTCTCATTCAATCTCAGTCCACAGGACACAGGCCTCTCCCAGGATGCGCCACAACACCCTGTCCTCCACCTTCCGCATCCAGTCAGTCCCAGCCACTTTTTTAAGGTCGTCAGCCCCACACTACGCTTGCCGATACGCGGTCTTCATTCCAGGACTCGTCTGCTCCACCAGCCATCGGTCCTTCGACAAACATAATATGGTCAGCCCACTGCTACTTGAGTTTGCTTACTCTGCAAACTGTTACTCCGGTTCTTTTCCGGATTATGTCCCCAATCTCTCTAATTTCTCCCTAATCTCTTCAAAGTGAGAGTGAACAGGCTTCTTCTGTGTAGGCTCACTCAATCGTCGACTTCGTCTCTGTCACCTCTGACCTAGACTAAAGACAAGAGCAAACTCATCTTAAGCAAAAAAAAAAAAATAATTTCTGATTTTATTCTTCAAAGTAATTCCGAGCATAGCTCGCTCCATAGTGCGCTGAGCGACCTTCAATTTGAGGACTAGCCAGATTGTCACTGTAACCACGTTTCGGTACCGTGTGTCCTAACGGACATGACGCACTGGTTGAAGACCTTAGTCTTCATCCAGTACGGAATTGGTGACGAGACCACTTGGCGAAGATTTTCAAACACCGATTTCCATTATTATTAGATTCTTTGAAATCTGGTAATGGTAAGTTTCAGACTACACTAACTTCTACTACTACCTACTAGGTAATTCTACTTCTACTTTTGATTTGAAATTTACTATATTTGATTTATTTTTAATTAACCGACGTCAAAAAGGTTTTATATTCGACCCGTTTGTATGTACGCGATTTTCTCAAAAAGATGTGCACCAATTTTGATGATACTTTCACTAACGTGATCTACATACTTTCAGGAAGGTTTATGTTTATAATATATCAGGTAATTATTATTATATAAGAAGTTGTATGCATTAATGTACTGTGCATCTCCGGAATTTCTAAGTGTATTTTGATTTATTTATTTATTTGGTAAAAACATGCACAGAATTTTAATTGAAATTTAACTGTGCAATAACAGATCCAAGTTATTGCACAGTTAAATTTCAATTAAAACAGACATATTTTACATTGATGATTCTTCTTTTCGTTCGTGTTGGGCTTATATAATTTTATAGATATTCAACCAATAATTTAAAAATTTTGCTTTAAAAAAAGTTAAAACCAAATTCAAAAACATAAAACGAATAAAATAACATTCTTAAAAAACTTAACAGCTTCTTAAGTCGATGTCTTCAATTCTTCAATGCACCTTAACTTGGCACCGACTTCAGCAGCTGTTAATTTTTTTTAAGAATCTTTATCCGTTTTAGGTTTTTAAAGTCAGTTTTAACTTTTTTTGATTAATTTCTTAACTTTTACACAATAAAAAAGTGTAGGTAGGTACATATTCAATCAATCAATCAATCTGCCTAGCCTTTTTCCAACTGTGTTGGAGTCAGTCTCAGTTTCCCAAATGAGGCATCCAGTCAAACCAGATGCAGGTGAATACCAGCATTTTACAGGAAGCGACTGCCTATCTAACCTCCATAACACAGTTACTGGGTAACACGATAGCCCTTGGTAAGACTTTCAAGTTTCTGACTACCCGTAACGACTGTCAAAGATCTTCAAGTGACAGTTGGGACCACGAAGGAGGTTGGGATTTCGGAGGCACGGAGGGGTCTCGATTTTATATGTATGGTCATCCATCCACGGACTGACCTCGGCAAACGTAGCTTAACCTTCGATAGACTCGTGCGGCTGTTATCATTGAGCCACGAGTCCTATTAGGTACATATAAAACAATTAATACAGTTATCCACACAATTAGGTAATACTGTTGGCCACCTTATTTCAACAGATGCATTGCAGATGCAGATTAGCCGAACTTAAAACACTGAAAAAAAAATGTTTTAGGTAATTTTTATGGTTCCGTACCTCAAAAGAAAAAACGAAACCCTTATAGGATCACTCTTGTGTGTGTCTGTCCGTTTTTCACAGTCAATTTGCTCCGAATCTAATGGACCGATTAAGTTGGATTTTGGTACACTTATGAATTTCTATGACCCAAATACGGACGTGTAACGTAAATAAAACAATTTTTAATATGGGGGTCAATTTTGGGGGGCAAATAAGAAAATTAAAAACAAGTGTGTCATTTGACATATGTAAGAGCCTCAATTTTTTTTTTTTTTTAATAATTTTGAAATAAATTGTTTTAAAATTATTTAAGAAAATAGCCGAAAATTGACCATAGCCCCTTCTCCGAAACTACTGAGACTAAAATTTTGAAAAACTATACAGAAAATAGTTCTATACCTATAGATTACAAGAAAACCTGTAAGAAGTCTACGGTCTTAAAATAACATTGCAAATTTCTCAATATTGTGCGTTCAAACTTATATTTGCAGTTGGAATGTATGGAAGAACATGTTTTTCAACTACAAAACCAAAAAAAAAATCAAAAAATGTTTATTTCGTTATTACACGTTATACAATGTTAAACAGTTGGTGGCGTCCCCTAGATGCCTGTACCAGGAGGCGCCGCTCTTTTATATCATACGAGTGTAATAAGTAAACAAAAGAAAAGTGTAAATGAATAATTAACAGTCTAATAATTCTAGTTTTTTCATAAGTCTGTTGGTGTGTGTGCGTGTTTTTGAGTGAGTGTGAGTGTGTGCGTGCATGCGTGCTTATGTGCGTTTGTGCGAGTTGTGTGTGTGTGTGTGTGTTTGTGTTTCTGTGTTTGTGAGTGAAAGGGTGTGTGTGTGCGTGCAAGGTTAATTTATACCAACTAACAAACAATTTTTATTCTTGGGAGAAATTTATCCCAACCACGGAACCCTTTACTGTACGTGGTCCGATACGCACTTGGCAAGTTTTGTTAATCACAGTTCTTATTTATAAGACTAAGTATCTCATGTGTAAGTAATTATATACGTTTATTAAACAGCCGGTCTATTCTGTAAAAATATCATTGTGAAAACTGAGGTGAAGTGAGCAGTCAATAAAGGCAATCCCTACCATCAGGTAGAATGACAGCTCACTTCAAGCTTGATATGTAGCCGTGTGTACCTAGTTCAGCCAGTCTACTCTGTAAAAATATCACTGTGAAAACTGAGGTGAAGTGAGCTTGAAGTGAGCTAGTCAATAAAGTCAATCCCTAGTATCAGGTGGAATGACAGCTCACTTCACGTCAGTTTTCACGGTGACATTTTTACAGAATAGACTTGTTGAACTAGGTACACACGGCTACATATCAAGCTATACATTTCCAGTATAAGCTGACCTCTCATTGTATGGAAATCCTATACAATGCGAGATCAGCACCTTTGTTATTAAAATACGTAATTTAGGTATGTATGCGTCTGTCGCAGTCAACTGGTTTAATTAGACGTTTAGTTAACCGCCTAGCCTTTGGAAGTACAGACGCCAGCACATCAAGTTACCACAATCTGTCAAATTTCTTTAATAGATTTTCAACTTTATCGTTAAAGCATTAGGTTCAAGGTTGATTGGGAAAATTTGACAGTTTCGGGTAGCTTGACCTGCTGGCGTCTGTACCTAGTGCTCGCCGGCTGCTACCGCGGCACCGCTCGCTTCGCTCTCTCGGCTCGCACGCAGTTTGTCACAGTTCTAACCTAACCTAACCTAACAAATTTTATCGGGGTGCCCTGGCTTAATTACTGCGACTGTGTAGGAGAAGCACCATACTCCTAGCTCCGTTTGCTATTAGTTATAAGTAGCTTAAGAAAGTACTCAACATGATGTAAATATTAAATATACCACAAGACTGTGCTTGTCCGTCGGACATGAACACGTTATGACTTGCACGCAGGGAATCGATACAAAACTGCAAACGGGTTTATCCCTGGCACAAAAAAGACGACAGGTCGTGACTTGCACGAGAAAATGGGAGCGTGGTTACTGTTAAAACCACGCAGGTTGGTGTCGTAGTCGTAGTTGGGTGAGGTATACCCGCTACGGTAGCTATAGAGACAAAGTAATAAATGATTATTCTGTAAGTATTATCATTGTGTATTATGTGTATTTTGTGTTTCTGATTTGTGTACGTGCCTTTTGCATTTTAATTGTGTGGATCAATTGCACTGTTTTAATTCGCCAAAGACGACGATAACCCCTGCCTATCAGAGTCTAACCCCCAAAGCACAGCATGCAGGTTGTTCAGATTTAAGTTTCGTGTGCTGTGCTCAACAGACTGCGTCGGTCACAGTTCCAACCTAACCATAGATTAGAACGTCATTCAGGCTGCTAGTTGAACGGCCGCCGGCCGAAAAAGCTAAAGAAAAGTAGAAAACGCTAGGCTGTAAACTAAACGGCTAAATAAACCAGTTAGGTGTGACATACCTACAAGGTGTTTAATTGAAAATTCAGTAATTAAAGGTTAATTCCTCCCTCTGTAGCCCCATAATATGCGCGCATGACATTTTCATTTATGGACTAGGTCCATCGCATGCGCGACACATTTCGATCGGCAGCGGGGATCCTTTCCAGGGCCTGTTGGCTTCGAGGTCCCAAGCCCGCTGGTGGCCGTCCTCTTCCACGCCACCGTGGTGGTGTTGGTAACGACACGGTGGGGAGAAAATCTCGTCGCTCGAGCTCGACGCAACTACAGGAATCGGTGACATGGCGCTAACGGTTGAGGCGCGTACCAGCGGCTGCGAGGCGGAGCTGAGCGACAACTCCGGAGATGGTGGGTGTGCCTGTTATCGTGCTCTGGCTCTGGTCTGCATCATTTACTTACATCGAATGATTTCTGCTCGCATTGTATATTATCGCATTGTCTATTTTTTATTTCATTTTAGGGTTCCGTACCTCAAAAGGAAAGCGGAACCCTTATAGGACTCATGTCTGTCTGTCTGTCCGTCTGTGACAGCCAATTTGCTCCTAATCTAATAGACCGATTAATTTGAAATTTGGTACACTTATGTACTTCTGTGACCCAAACACGGACGTGTAATGTAAATGAACGAATTTTGAATATGGGGGTCAATTTTGGAGGCAAATAAGAAAATTAAAAAATATATATTTGGGTGAATATTCGACCTTTTAACCGCCGTCATTACCTTCCGCCAAAAGTTGATGAAGGAGAATATCGTTAATGAAATATTTCATCAATTCCCAGAATCTGCTTAAGGACCAGAATCAGGAATTGCTGAAATATTTCATTAAATATATTCTCTTTCATCAACTTTTGGCGGAAGGTAATGACGGCGGTTAAAAGGTCGAATATTCACCCATTTGCAAATTGTACCGTGCGATATATCAAATGAAAGGGCTTATTGTGAGGGTCTCAAATATATATATTTTTATAATTTTAAAATAAACTGTTTTAAAGTTGTTTAACAAAATAGACGTAAATTAACCATTCTCCTCCTTTATCTCCGAAACTACTGAGCTTAAAATTTTGAAAAAAATACAGAAAATAATTCTATAGCTATAGATTACAGGAAAACCTATAAGAAGTCTATGGTCTTAAAATAACATGGCAAATCTCTCAATATTGTGCGTACAAAATTACATTTGCAGTTGGAATGTCCATACATTCCAACTGCAAATGTAATTTCCCCAGCACAAAACCAAACAAACTTAACATTGTAGTTGAAAAATATGTTCTCCCATGAGAACATGTTTTTCAACTACAATGTTAAGTTTGTTCTTGGGATAAATTCATCCCAACTACGGAGCCCTCCATTGTGCGTAGTCCGACACGCACTTGACCGTTATTTTTTTCTTGGTAATTATGAACATTTGATTAATGAAGCTTGTCTCGTTAGACCGGCCATCAAAGATGTCGTAAGAGTTTAAATTTTTTGCATAATGAAAGTTACTTTGGGTAACGGTTTTTCTTAATTAATTAGGATTATAATAGGTTGGGGAAAAAGTTTCTTTGCATTTTTTAAGAAAATTCAAAACATTTTTTAATATAGTTTATTTACATTTAACTAAAGTATGTAGGTACCATTTTGTTCGATAACTTTTTGCCATCTTGTAGGTAGGGACATGATCTCATTGCTATAGAAATTTTGGGACTTCTGGTCAAAATACCGCGACAAGTGGTTTTGGCAGTCCTCTCGTGATGTTAACCTGACACTGCCTAAAGAATTCTGAAGAGACCGAAACAGGTGGAAATCTGAAGGTGCAAGGTCAGGACTATACGGCGGATGCATTAACACCTCCCAGCCAAACGAAATGTGGGTTGGATCCTTTTCGTTTAACTGTGGACATTTGTAGTTGGAATGTATGGGAGAACATGTTTTCAAGTACAATGTTAAGTTTGTTCTTAGGATAAAATCATCCCAACTACGGAACCCTTTACTGTGCGTGGTCCGACCGGTTGACCGGCTTTTTATAGTCAGTTTTTATTATATTAAATTTTTGCTTTCGTGTGGATATTGTAGGTGATTTTAACTATTAATGTTGAATCATTCTACATTTACAAGGATAATGAGAACGCCAAGCTGCTTTTTTTTCCCTCCTACTCGATACACGTTTAATTGGCTCCTAGTTCACTGAAGTTTTTTATTCGCGATACTTTTTATTATCCGTTTGAAGTGTCGTGTAAGAAATTGTTAATAAATAATATCGATATTTCAGATATCAAAAGCATTTTTTCGAGGAAACAATGGAATATAACAAAGAATTCTTAAATAGAATTCTTTGTTATACAAATTCCAATGGCAGGGATGTCCGCCATTGCTCCCGCGTGGTGGCGCTAGTGAGGTTGGCGGTCATGATAACTCACTTTCTCAAAGGGATTTTTTTTTCGTGTGTTGATTTCATTTGCCGGAATTTAGAAGTTTACTGATGAAACAATTAATAATAGATACTGTGGTTGGAGCGTATGTAAAAAAAGAATGAAAAATGAACTTCGAAATAGAAATTCAAAAATTTTTAAAAAGGAATTAAGACTTGATTCAGAGGTAAGTAACAAGTCTAAATTATGTTTATGGAGCAAAGTAAACTGTGCATTAAAACACCTGCACTGGCACAAAAAATATAGCTGTTCCCTACATTTTATATTCGCAAAACTCGTCAAAATGTAGGTAACAGCTGATTTTTTTCGCGATTTCAGGTTTGGTCCCAAAGTAAGAGTTGTTCATAATGATGAGTACAATGACCCTTAAAATGATACCCATTAATTCAATTTCATCCTGTATATCTAATCCAGCATTTTATCAAATTATTTAAAATCGAATCGAAAATCGAATGAACAAGATGTTCAGAATTTTTTGTCGGTCTGTATTTGTCTCTTTTAATGGCTATAATCCACTTTTTTCTTAACTGTTCATCGTTTGGGAACCTGTGTCCTAACTTTCTTGAGGAGCACAAGGGCATAACACAACACTGAGGCATTTTTATTTCAAGAAAAACAACTAACTTTGGTGAAAACTTCGTCGCTCCAAAGAAATAACCAATGATTGACAGTTCGCATGACCCCCAAAACAGCCAGCGCCATCAGCTTTGAGTTTTTCAGATTACCTGCTATTGGTTGGGTTGTTTAATGTTTTGAATAAAATATACGTTAGATGATTAAATATCGTTGTCATCTATGAACGTGTACTGTAAATTTGAAAAAAAAAACAAAGTTGTATGCAATTAAATACTTTACTTTAAAATGGCAATTCACGCCGCAGGAATCCGCTGGATGCAGGAAGCACAGAACTGGTCGACGTGGCGGTGTTTGGGGGAGGCTTATGTCTAGCAATGAACGTCTTTTGACTGAAATGATGACTAAGATGATGAAAATGGCAATCCTTTGGCCACTGATTTTACTTCTACAAAGTATTGACAAGTCTAGCAGCTTCTGTCAAATGCCCAAAAAAAGAAGGAGGTATATATATATATATATATTATGTATGTACACCGATTACTCCGTCATTTGTAGATCGATTTCGAAAATTCTGTTTTTGTTTGAAAGGGTATGCTCTTGAAGTGGTCTCATTGTCACCAAGTCAGAATCTGATGTGAGGATCCCATGGAAATCGAAGGCAACCCTCAAATTTTAGAGGCACACCTATAGCAATTTGGATATTTTTTATAGTAACTCGTTCATTTACTCTCGGAAAGCACCAATTGGTGAAGTGGAACTGATGATGAAGACCACAGATGGCCATCGGAACTACTCCACAATAAGTGTTTCACGGGTTGCGATTCGATTAAGTACCTACTTTAATAGGAACTAATAGTGACATCACTGTCAGCTCCAGTCCTCCTGGTTCTTACTAGGAGAACTCCTTAACAATTAACGTCTCTACATCAGGAAAAGCAATATCTTGCAAAAGGTGATGAGCAATTGACATTAGGCTATTGTAACTTAGATAAATTACAAACTGACCCACTAAAAAGTAAAAAAAAACTTTTTTACGAAAAACAAACTACCGACTTCCCAAAACAACACTACAAAGTGAAAAATAACTAATAAGTTGGTGGCAAAAACTAAAATGCAGAGCCAAAGACACCGACTTCTGAAATTAAAATTATTTTTCACTTTGTAGTTTTTTTTTTTTGGAAGTCGGTTGTTTTTCTTTGTAAAAAAGTTTTTTTCAATAAATTTAATGTAATGCCTATAATTTGTGTTTACAAGTTATACCTAAATAATGTTATATGTATTACTAACAGCTCCCCGCGGTTTGACCCGCATAAGTCTCGAACCCGTAGGAATATAGGGATAAAACGTGTCCTATGTGTTAATCCAGGTAACAAACCAACTTTCTGACGTTCGAAAAGTGCTGATTATCCGCCTAGTTTGAATAAATGACTTTTGATTTTGATTTTGAAACTGTGTGCCAAATTTCATCAAAATCCGTTCAGTAGTTTTTGCGGGAAAGAGTAACAAACATACAAACACACTCACAAACTTTTGCCTTTATAATATTAGTGTGATGCTCTTGGTGTACTTTTTAAATAAATAACTATAATAAAAACTCTCCCAGCAATTACTCGGAAAAAAAAAAGGAGACGCGAATTCAAAGCCTACAAAAGCCTTAATTCTCCAAAATCTACCTTTCACAATAAGGTGACATTAACATGTCCTTAATAAACTGAACGCAGACAAGAGTTATACTTTAATCTTATTACATTGTCCTTTATTTCTTGAAAAATAAGAGGACTAAGTAAAAATGGACGCAAACAAAGCGACAAGCTAAGTACGTGAAGACAGATGAAAATACTGCGTGATTCTGCTTGTCCTCGGAGAGACAGGTTTCTAAATGTGAGGGATTTATTGTACGGTTTATTGTATTATGTGACGTTGGTTGTGACGTTAACTAAATAAATCAGCCTTTATTGTCTCACTGCAGGGCATGGGCTTCCCTTTCCATTTTCCACTCAACTCGATCCTGCGCCAACGTGGACCATGAACGCTTAAATGTAGTAGCTATTGAAGGGTCCACTGCAATAATGATGAATGTCCTTTGTCTTTTGTTTTTAGATAATTGGGTTTTAAATTTATAAGCGGTGTAAAAAAAAACACAGACCTGAAGATAGTAAAATGTTGTTTATTAAAGTTAAAGTATAGTATACGTAAGATATATTATTTCTTTGGAAAATAATCATTCTTAGGGTATTATAAACTAACTAAAAATAATCTAATCTTAAGTAAGACATTTATCGTTATTGCCGTGGACGCCTGTGACGTTAAGCGTTCTAGCCGTGGAGCCAAAATAATAAAAACATATTTATCTCGGAACTGCAACCGATATTGCTAAGTTTGTAAACAAGATTTCCAACTACGTAGTCAAGTGACCGAATGGCATTACTGGTTAAGAATTAAATGTTTTTGGACATTCATCATTATTGCAGTGGACCCTATGTTTTGCAAAGTTATTTATGAGTGACATTTAATTATTACCTATTATTACTAATTAAATTACAAAAATTATATCCTAACATTCACACGCTTTCTACAGAACTCGTTCTATTGATTACCACAGTGCAAGGGAAGTCGAGGAAAGCCGTGTGGATGAGTAGTACGCAAAGGTTTTATGCCCGGTTTCTTAAAAATTCTTAAACGGATTTTAAACTCTTGATCACTTCGATAAAATCATCTATTTAAGCGAATTCCTTCATGATGCTCGGTTTTTGAGGTCCTCGATAGTAATTCACTCGACTTTTAAGCTAAATTCTTCCTCAAAGAAGTGTTCAGAAACACGATTTCGAAGCAATAATCACTATCGAATGGATAAACTACGTTTAGAAATCTCAGTAATCGGTCATTAGATCGCACCTTTAATCAAAAATCGAAATAACTCAAAATTTCTATTTTGTGGGAAAACGCATTAAAAGTTTGCCATTGTCTACCTTAATGGCTTCAATTTGTCACATAAAAATAAAGAAATCTCTGTCATTTTCGTCGTTATCGAGTCGGCTGTTGGACTGAACGATTCTCCGTGCGAAATTAATTCAGTTTATAGTAAAAACTCGAAATATGTAATTTTTAAGTTATTTCGGTTTTTGATTGAAGGGGTGAAATGTGCAAAATCGTGTTTAATAATATGAAGGTTAATTGTGAACAATTACACTACTTACAGGTAAAACCAAAATGCACAAACAGACAGTTCCGAATTTCCGTTCTCTATGTTTCTGTTTTTGTTTTATCTTTATAATGAATTGGCTTCCGCTTCTTTTTACTTACACGAAAACATCAAAATACTACACAAAGCAAGGTACAACATGATATTAATAAAGGAATTTCCACGTTTGTACCAGGTATTCCTGCGCTTCGAATGCTCTCGAACATTTAATATTGATGAAAATCCGCTTACAACGGCATGGACCGTGCCACCTCGCCTTTTAGTTAACAAATATTCGATATACTTATAGATTTTTATTTTGTTTAGTGTTCTTTATATGTGTATTTTATTATTTATGTACACAAATAAATTAGATACAGTTACGACATATAAATATTGAGTACGAAGTTACTACTTATTTCTTAAGAAATTTCTTCCAGGAAACCTATTTGCCGTTTCTTGTAACAACGAAACAGATATTCGGAATCTAAAAAGAAATATTACTGAAAATTATTAGAATAAGTAATGTCGCCGTGATTGGACCCTATACATGGATGATTGATACACACTATTGTAAATGAATGAAACAGCCAAGATTTCTTACATAATTATTGTGCTCTTGTCGGACTTCGGACTGAACAGGACTTAGGGTCGGTTTTTTGATCCGTAGTTAACTCAACCAATGGTTAAACATGGTAACTAAAAGTTGAATTTTGGCTAAATGTGTTTGTCAAAATGCCATTAGTTACAATTTCTAGTATGAATGAGTTAATATGAATACATTCGTGTTAACTCATTCATTTTTAGCCTTTCCATCTATCCGAAATTCAATCATTAGTTACTATGTTTAACCATTGGTTGAGTTAACTACGGATCAAAGACACGGCCCTTAGTAGTGTTCTAGAACTAGAACACAAAGTTCCTTGGATTGGATGCCGAAGACCGAATTTTACCCTTGCAACTAAAGGAAAAGGAATAGTTATAGTCATAGTACTTTATTTCTCTCAAAAAGGTACAATTTTGGTACATTAGTATCTAAGTTACAGGCAGATTCAAACTTTTGTGAGAGCTGGAGTCATACAGGGCTCGGGGCCTTTATGACAGATCTCCAGGCTCACACCCTTAAAATTACAATATTAAATTGCACTTACATATTACTGCAACACGAAAATAGAAACCGGCCAATTAGGAGACAGTATAAAAATTTGCTAATTGTTAATGGTTCCGATACCGCCCTATTAAAGAAAAGTATTATATGTATGGGTCCGATCATATTTAACAAAATACCCGAAGTAATAAAAAATGAGACATTTCCACTTTTTAAAAAGAAATTAACAGATCTACTAATTAATAAATGTTATTACTCAATTGGCGAATTTTTGACCGATAGGAATTTAAATGGATAATATGACAACTCTGTATCTCTCCTAACTTGTACTAAATATATTTTTACTGTATTGACCTCGAACTTGACGTCTTTATAATCCCATTATAACTTGACATTATGTATTATATTCAAATTATTTACTGAATTTCATCTTGACATGGTAAACTTGTATTGATTTGATTGAATGTGTTAATAATATAAGTTGAAAGAGTTTTTATTATTATAGCATGAAACTGTTTGCATGCCTTAAGGCCTATTCAAACCTAAGCGGTATTCGCTGCCGCTATGGGTAGAGGTACATACCGCGCGGGTTTCGCTTAGGTATTTAGTATTATATTTCGCGGCAAGAGCGTTACATATGAATGAACAGTAATATTACCGCATACCCACTCGGTTTTCTCTACCGCAGACGGTAGCGATTACCGCTTAGGTTTGAATAGGCCTTTAATTAAGGTAGTTAGTTAGATCATTTTAAACTTAACATCTGTAACTTGTACCTACTTTCTGTGCAAATAAAGAACTATTCTATTCTATTCTTTACTGCATTGTAAAAGCTCCGAGTACTGAGCGGAAGAGTATTAATATTCAAAACAAATAGGAGATGTGCTATGTGTGTCTTTGGAGAGTGTAGTGTGTCCGTGAGTGCAATAAGTCCCCACGCCCGGCGCCCACGAAGAGCACTGGACACGAGTACCCACTTGCCCGAGTGTGTGTGTGTGTGTGTGTGTGTGTGGTTAACAAGGTGAAACGCGATATAAGATAGATGAGTAGGCGAATATTTCCGGTAGACGAAATTATTTTAGAATATAAATTTAGTATATAAATTTAGTATATTTTTAGTCTCTGCATAATCCAATTCAAGTAGTCATATTAATAACACTTTTACATTTTTGAATATCATGAAATTATGTGTTTCTATAATTCTCGTCCTGAACTTCAATCTGCCTAGCCTTTTCCCAACTATATTGGGGTCGGCTTCCAGTCTAACTGGATGCAGCTGAATACCAGTATTTCACATGGAGCGACTGCCTATTTGACCTCCACAACCCAGTTACTGGGTAATACGATACCCCTTGGTAAGACTGGTTGTCAGACTTTCGGGCTTCTGACGACCCGTAACGACTGTCAAAGATCTACGACTGACAGCCGGGACCAACGGCTTGACGTGCTTTCCAAGGCACGGAGGAATCTCGGTATGAAAAGATGGTCACCCATCCACAGACCAACCCCAGCAAGCATAGCTTAACTTGATGGATCGACCCGTGCGGCTGTTATTAGTTAGCCACGAGCTAACTAATTCTCGTCCTGAACTTATGAAACTATAACAACAAACAACAACTATTATATAAAAACATCACGGCCATGTTCCCAAAGCGGTACGCAGAAATATACTGAGAGAACACCCACATTCTGCCTGCACTTACGAATCACTTCTACCATAAACCCGGTACACATGATAATATATAAAATTATGTTAATAAAAATAATTTGAACATCTTCATATAATACAAGTCACGTAGAGATTTTATCGTCTTCAGTGAAAGAACAATTTTCCATCGGTAAGTATTTCATTACGGTATTTGGCTTTTCTGTCCCTTTTCAATGTTTTACTCACATATTGTTGACTTAACTTGACATGTGTGTACTTGTCATAGATATTCGAAAACAAGAAATAATGACTTTATTTGATTAGAAGCTTCGCCCGCGTGAATGTCGGAAATGTCCCAAGGGAATGTACTACCGGGATAAAAAGTACCCTATGTTAATCCAGTTTATCTGTGTGTCAAATTTCATCGAAATCCTTTTAGCCGCTTTTGCGCCAATTTGGAATATACATCCAGATAAACTAACAAAGGGACAAACATTTTAAAAACTATTTTTTGGTATCAGGCTCGTTCCCACACCTCATAGCAATTACTATTTTCAAAAATATCAATGTACAGTTTGGATTTCGTTTCTATGTATAGATATAGAAGTACCTTCTAGCTAGCCACCCTACTTCGCCCCGTGCGTAGACTGTTTAGCAGGGGCGGGTCGCTAGAAGGTGCATAGCAGGACAATAGCGATATGTCAAAACATCGAGATACTTTTTTGTGCTACACCAAATTAGAATGTTTGTATTCCTTTATAAAATAAAATAAAAATAAACATGAAAGTACATATTAAACACATAAACCTTCCAGACTAAATGCTCTAAATAGTGGTGAAAACCACATTAAAACTCATTTTATAGTTTAGA
This sequence comes from Dicycla oo, assembly GCA_948252095.1. Taxonomy (NCBI): domain Eukaryota; kingdom Metazoa; phylum Arthropoda; class Insecta; order Lepidoptera; family Noctuidae; genus Dicycla; species Dicycla oo. The sequence continues at coordinate 24,121,913 of OX411716.1, forward strand.
AGATCTAAGCGGTCACACAGACAGACATGAAGTGTCTTTATTTTATAATTTTATATGTATTATATATATATATCAGCTTTATACTAAATGCATAATACGGTAAGTACTTCTAATATAAAATCATTTATTTTTAGGGTTCCGTAACTCAAAAGGAAAAACGGAACCCATATAAGGATCACTCATGTGTCTGTCTGTCTGTCTGTCCGTCTGTCACAGCCAATTTGCTCCTAATCTAGTGGATCGATTAAGTTGAGATTTGGTACACGTATGTATTTCTGTGACTCAAACACGGACGCGTAAGGTAAATAAATGGATTTTGAATATGGGGGTCAATTTTGGGGGCAAATAAGAAAATTTAAAAAAAGTTTTGCAAACCTCCCGTGTGACACCAAATGAAAGGGCTTACTGTGAGGGTCTAAAATATATTTTTATAATTTTTCAATAAATCATTTAAAAGTTATTTAAGAAAATAGACGAAAATTGACAATTCCCCCTCTTTATCTCCGAAAGTACTGAACGTAAAATTTTGAAAAAAATACAAAAAGTAGTTCAATACCTATAGATTAAAGGAAAACTCATAAGACGTCTATGGTCTTAAAACAACATGGTAAATCTCTCAATATTGTATAATAATATATATATATATATATATATATAATATTTACCTACATACAAACTTACATTTGCAGTTGGAATATATGGCAGAACATGTTTTTCAACTACAACGTTAAGTTTGTTCTTGAGATTCATCCCTGCTACGAAACCCTTAATTGTGCGTAGTCCGACACACATTTGGCCGCTTTTTTTTGTGTCAGTCTGTTTGTTCCAACTAATTTCGAAACGGCTGGACCTATTTTGATGGAACTTTTACACGCAGATAGCTGATGTTATAAGGAGTAACTAAGACTACTTTTATTTTAGAAAAACGATTATGGTTCCGCGCAATAAAAATTAAAACCCATGAAGTTGTGAACTAACTCCGATTCAAATAAGGAAGTATTGACATCCACACGGGAGAAGCCGCGGGCTACAGCCAGTTATGAAATAAAGTCGCATAACAGTAAAATATAGCTATATTCTATCAACCACTAACCATTACTTAAATATGCCTATAATGTTTCCATTGCTAGGTCTCACTCAGGCTGACCTCGCAACACAATTTGAGCAAATTAAAACATCATCATCATCATCTACAGTTCAGCTTCACCTACTGCTGGGCATAGGCTTCTATTTTCTTGTGCAATCCCCACGCTCTTATGCCAGCCTCATCCAGGTTTTGCTCGCAATGGCAACAATGTTGTCCGCTCAACTCGCCGCCGGACGACCGACATCTCGTCTTCCAGTCCTTGGACTCCATTCTGTCACAGCCGTACTCCACCTGTAATAACTAAATATGCAAATTAAGTAGTCTCTTTGTAATACACATTGACACTGTTATTCGGTTGCAGTATTTCCTTACTTTAATATTATAAATGCGAAAGTAAGTTTGTTTGTTTGTTACCTTTTCACGTCTAAACCACTGAACCGATCATCCCGAAATTTTGCATATACATTGTCACGTGTACAGGTACGGACATAAGGTTTCTTTCATCCCGAAAAAAAGAAAAAAAGTGCTGTTCCCGAGGAAAACAACAATAACGTTCTTATAGATAATAGATGGCGCCACGTGTCTTTCGAATCATGATTGAACTATATTTTAGTTTTTTCCAACAACCACGCGAGCGAAGATACGCGAGAAAAGATAGTTACTTATGTGAGAAAAGAAAAAAGAATAACATTTATTTGGACAAAGTTCGAGAAACACAAAATAAAAAAATGAGGAGAGCCTAACGCATCTAAGGACCTGAATCAAACAGTTTTTTTCATCGAAATTTTGGTCAAGTCCGTCTACAAATGTGTCTTTTTTGACAAAGCCTAAAACCTGACCATTACGTTAATTCAAAACTTCACAATGCCATTTGAAACCCATCCACTGCCTATCAGCGTTTATATCATCAAAATCTACCCTTCCCTCTTTGATGTTAACATAAACATGATAAAGTAACAACTAAGTAAGTTGGAACACCCTGTAGACACAGTTCTGATTACTCTCGGAGTTCGGAACAAAGATTGGCTGGTGGCCACTGAGTCTATGTTTAGTTATCATGTTGTTGCTAGACTGGTCTGTGTTTATGTTGATTATGTTGGTAGATGGTAGATGTTGGTGTGGTTGTCATGGTATGGGCATGTGATACGGAGGAAAGTTTTGAGTATGAATGTGGATGGCTATACGAGTAGGGGAAGACCAAAGAAACGATTGATGAAAGAGGATACGGCTAAAAAGGGAGTGACTACCGAGATGACGACTAATAGAGAAGTATGGAAGAAAAAGACATGTTGCGCCGACCCCAAATAAATTGGGACAAGGGTAGGAGAATGATGATGTTGGTAGATGCTGAAGTATAAGACGTTTGAAGGTATATGTAAAGATGTTTATTTATAAAAGAGTTTTTTGCCAACCATTCTCCATAGTATTTTTCAAACAAGCAACTTTTTTTTTTTTTTTGGATTGGAAATCATCAAATAACTTCTCCCGCTCTGGGTGGAGCAGAAGAACGTGTCAGTCTTCTCAGACTTCTACTGACTAAAACCCACCCGTGTTCCTTCAGTTGCCTGTGCCAGGGCCACGGTAACTCTTTCGAACAACCCGCAACCCTGGCAGGAAAAAAGCAACCATGGAGTTTAGAAAACGACCTAGCTTCTGACGGTTCATGAGTGCCCATGTAGGTCTTACGTGATTGTTTTTTTTTTAATTCTGACATGTTGAATAGGCGAATACTATTATTAGCCTGTTAGGGCCGGTTTTTTGATCCGCAGTTAACTCAACCAATGGTCAAACATAGTAACTAATGGTTGAATTTTGGCTATATATGCATTAGCTAACATGAATGAGTTATACCCTTAGTTACTAATTTTTAATATGAATGTTTAGCCTTTCACATTTATCCAAAGTTCAACCATTAGTTGCTATGTTTAATCATTGGTTGAGTTAACTACGGATCAAAAAACCAGCCGTTACTGTCCCATTGCTGAGCAAAGGCTTCATACCGAAAAGGAATGAGCACTAAAGTGCGCGCGTTAGTTGTAGTCACCGCCTGAGGTATGTGAGCGGTGAGACGGGGGAGGGAGCGATTGTCAAGATTGGCAGACTGAGTTAGCTAGACCTATGTCTACCTCCCCCGTCTCACCGCTCACATACCTCAGGCGGTGGCTAGCACTTGCGCTCATTGCATGGCGATTACAAGCCAATAAGCTGATGCTTATAGAAAATGTTAAGTCACAACATACCTAAACACATACATTTTAAGTCATATCAAGACAAAATTTCCCACAGCAATAAGCCGACATTTATAAATGACAATACACTATTTCATGTCGTTAAAAAAGTGCCAAGTAATTTCCAAGAATCGCGCATTTTCTGCATGTCACATTAATTAAAAACGCTTTTGAAAAATTGTCCTCATTAGTATTGTTTGTTCAAATCTTTTAATATAAAACTAACTTTCTAATTGGTACTTTACAAATCAGACTTTAAGTAGGTAAGCAGCATTTAGGTAAAAACACCAGCCATGTGCGTGTCGGACCACGCACAATAAAGGGTTCCGTAGTTGGCATGAATTTATCCCAAGAACAACCTTAACATTGTAGTTGAAAAACATGTTCTCCCATACATTCCAACTGCAAATGTAAGTTTGTGCGCACAATATTGAGAGATGTATCATGTTATTTTTAGACCATAGGCTTCTTATAGGTTTTTCTTTAATCTTTTTCTTTCTGGTATAGAACTATTTTCTGTATTTTTTTTTTCAAAATTTTAGGTTCAGTATTTTCATAGGTAAAAGGGGAATGGTCAATTTTTGTCTATTTTCTTGAATAGCTTTAAAACATTTTTTTTTTTAATTATAAAAAAGTATATTTGAGACCTTCACAGTACATGCATATTTGAGACCCTTCCATTTGATGTCACACGATACAGCTTGCAAAACTTTTTTTTAATTTTCTTAGTTGCGCCCCAATATTAACCTGATTATATGACCTGATTATATTTAAAATTTATTTATTTACGTTACACGTCCATGTTTGCATCACAGAAATTCATACGTGTACCAAATTTACACTTAATCGGACCATTAGATTCGAAGCGAACTGGCTGTGACTGACGGACAGACAGACAGACACATGAGTGATCCTATAAGGGTTCCGTTTTTATTTTGAGGTACGGAACCCTAAAGACTACATGTGTAACACCTATAAATATCACAAAACAATCCTACTGAATAAACATTACCCTATTAACTAATTGATGACATAAAACGCTACAAAGCTGTAAATTTCTTACAAGAATTTCAATATTCAATATTTTTATTGCTTTACTATAATGTGTACTTAGGTGGTAACTATAAATTGAGATCATTATGGACCCTGTCGGGCACAGCAAAAGGGTAGGGTAGAGAGGAAGCCCTGTTTTAGGAGATCATAAATAAATATTATTGCCATATTATTTCGTAGTCGACATGAGTTTAGTCTTTTGTTCCTAAAGTAACCACATAATATAACATAACGCCTGTAATCCCCGAAGGGTTTGGCATAGGTACCTATTGTACTGTAGAAGATCAAAGCTCAACGATGTGAGAGTTCTGAGTTTCTGCGGGGAAGGTAACTACTCGAAATGATAGAGGTGGAAGGCACAATTACTGTTTTACTATAATCAAGAGGGACTTAATAAAATCTATTATAAAAAACCGGCCAAGTGCGTGTTGGACTACGCACAATAAAGGGTTCCGTAGTTGGGATGAATCCCAAGAACAAACTTAACATTATAGTTAAAAACATGTTCCCCAATACATTCCAATTGCTAATGTAAGTTTGTACGCACAATATTGAGAAATTTACCATGATTTTTTAAGACCATAGACTTCTCATAACTTTTCCTGTAATCTACAGGTACAGAACTATTATCTGTGCTTTTTAAAAAAATTTAGGCTTATTAGTTTCGGAGAAAGGGGAATGGTCAATTTTTGTCAAATTTTTTTAAATAACTTTAAAAATATTTTGTTTTTAATTGTAAAAAAAATATATTTGACACCCTCAGAGTAAGTCAATTTCATTTAATATGTCGCACGGTACAGTTTGTAAAACGTTTTTTCTTGAATTTTCTTATTTGCCCCCAAAATTGACCCCTTATACAAAATGTATTTATTTACGTTACCGTCCGTGTTTGGTTCACAGAAATTCATAAGTGCACCAAATTTTAATTTAATGGGTCCATTCGATTCGGAGAAAATTGGCTGTGACAGATCGACAGACAGACACACGGGTGATCCTATAAGGGTTCCATTTTTAACGACTTCAAAAAAAGGAGTTATCAATTCGATACGTACAGTAAACGCTCAAAAGTCCATAAGCGTGCTAAGGATTACATTGCTATGAACTGTGCGAACACAAACCAGTACGTGTGCGTGTATGCGCGATGTCTCACTCAACATTCCGCAGATAACACACACTAATGAATTGTCGCATGTCGTCGTACTACGCGAAATAACATTCTATTTCTGTTGCATTTAGAATACTCGTCATAGTGGCGACCTGTTCTTACCATTGCATTGCTAAAATTCGCATAAACATAACATGTGCTGGTAGCTGTTTGGGCTAAGCAATGGTTTCACGATCAATGAAGTCTGAGTTCGAATCTTAATCACAATGTGGGACTGTTTTTTGTTTCTTTGGAACCATAATAATATATTTGTACTATTTTAAGCAAAAACTAGTTAGATGTTTATGTTCATTTGTTATTTATTTTTATAAGAAGTTAAATATTGGTTATTGTATTATTATTTAACTATTTTTGTGATTTTGAATTTATCTTTTCAGTGTTGGAAGGTTGAAATAAAAAAGTCGTGCTGAAAGGTAACAAAAATGTTTATTCGTTTTATTTACTTATTTATAAAATTAACAAACTTAAAAAAAATTGTGACGTTACATTCCTACTAGATAAAAGAAGTTTTTTGTAACCGTTCATAGGATTTTTTGTTGCCTACCTCACAGAAATCGAAATTATTTATTTAGTTTTCTATGATCTACCTTTCTAACTTTATGAAATGAGTGACCAAGCGAACAAGATAAAGAATATTATATTTCTGTCCCATTACTTCCAATCGCGTAAAAACTTACAAAAAGTCAAGTACTGCGTGAGATTTGAACTCACGGCTCACTGATTCCCGCATCTATCTGCACTCGCTTTTAAACCGCTAGGTCATCTTTACACATGTTATAACTTTGAAATTATGAACTACAATCAGTTGTTGACGACAATAATTATGCATGTTTATGTTCTTGGAAATAAAATCAAAATCAAAAGTCATTTATTCAAACTAGGCTGAGAATCAGCACTTTTTGAACGTCAAAATTACATAAGACAGTCCCCCAAAACGCCCGCCCTTCACCACTTCCTAGTGCTTCAGCTGGAGAGAAGAAGTGGCGCAACAAACTCCCCAGCAGCACAGCTGTCTGTTCAGTTAAAAAAAAAAAAAAGAATGTATACAACACTGCGCTTAATAATTTAAGTACATTACGCAACACAAAACATTAAATTAAATTATTTGCTATACGTAAGCTAGCACACACCAATATACCAAAAAAAAACAAAAATATTAAAAGAAAACTATACTCAAGCAGAAATAAAAATACAAAACTAAAAACTTAAGCAGAACTTCATACCTAAATAAAGGCCTCCAGTAATAAAGGATGTGCCCACTTACATATATGAAGATTGTATATGAAGCTGAAATTCGAAGTCACAAATGATAAACTAGGACCATCGAAGTAATTAATATAAACAAAGTTAATTACTAATAACAAAACAAAACCAAGGACAGCAAGACGACCAGTCACCACAAGCAGCACCCATTCACGAGCATAACGCAGAGTTCAGCCATCACCCCCCTCGCCATATTTGAGGGAAGGAGGCAACCCGACCCCCGACATCTAAGGGAGCATGACGAACTTGCTGCCGGTTGCTCAGGCAAGAATAATATGATCAAATGTCGAGGTCACTAGCTAACCACATATTGCAATACCACTCAAAAAAACATTGTAATGAGTAGATTATGTCAATGATAAATAAAGATAAAATTAAAATAAATTGACTTTTACAGTGAAAGAAAATAAATAATTATATGAACTCATATAACCTGTCAGAAGATAAGCTAATTCTGGAGAAAGAACATAAACATTGTCTTGAGTTAATCACAGCGACCAACTATTCTTATCGTTTAAGTAGTCGTTGATAGAATAGTATGCCTTCGAACAAAGGTGAGATTTTACTTTAGCTTTAAACGCATTGAAGGGCAAATCTAGCAAAGTAGCGGGTAACTTATTATAAAAGGATATACCAAGCCCAACAAATGAGTTATGAACCCTATGAAGCCGGTGAAACGGAGCACGTAATTTGTCCTTATTTCTGGTGTTAACATTGTGGATATCACTGTTTTTAGTGTATAAATGTATATTTTGTCTAATATATAAGATGTTGGCGAAGATGAATTGTGATGCCACCGTGAGAATACCAATATGTTTAAAAAAATCTCTCAAAGTAACTCTAGCACCTAGCTGGTAAATTGCTCGAACAGCTCGTTTTTGAAGTACAAATATATTTTGAATGTCAGCGGCTTTGCCCCAGAGCAGAATACCGTAGGACATAACGCTATGAAAATAACTAAAATAGACTAACCAAGCTGTATCAACGTCAGTGTATTGTCTTACTGTCCTGACGGCGTAAGCGGCTGAACCGAGCCTTCCCGCTAGGCTTGATATATGAGGGCCTCACTGAAGTTTGGCATCTACTGTTATGCCCTGAAAACTTCCGAGTCTACAGTTTTAAGCACCTCTTTATCTAAGACGATGTTGGGTCCTAGATTTCTAACATTCGGTAAGGCAAACTTTACACATTTCGTTTTCTTGGCATTGAGAACTAAGTTATTTGTCGTAAACCAATCCGTAACCATTGATAGTGCACTGTTTATGTCGTCAAAATCTTGTCTGTTCCTGTCTACTTTAAAAATAAGAGAGGTGTCATCTGCAAACAGTACAATATCACAGATACCCTTTAAATAGAATGGTAAGTCATTGATATACACTAAGAATAAGAATGGGCCCAGTATTGAGCCTTGAGGTACACCTAACTGAACTGGTAACCCGGAAGATTTCACACCATTAACATCTACACATTGAAACCTATTATGTAAATATGAATTTATTACTTTAAGAGCTTCGTTTTGGACACCGTAATGATGTAGTTTATGCAAAAGCGTGTCATGGTGCACGCAATCAAAGGCTTTGGAGAGATCATAGAAAACTCCAATAGCATTTTGCGAGTTCTCCCATGCGTTAAACATGTGTTTCAGCAGAGCAACACCCGCATCTGTAGTCGAACGACCTTTTGCAAAGCCATATTGTTCATCATGAAGGAGGCCATTTAAATTAAAATGTCTTAGCAACTGCTTGAGTATTAACTTTTGAAATTTTACTAAATGCAGGTAAGATAGAAATAGGAAATAGAAGGTCTTAAGTCAAACTAAACGCCAAGCTTTGTGAGTTTGCTTATCGACTTTTGGTCGCGACTGTATGTATGTAATATTATCGGAACTGCGAGATATTCACATATGATGATCTATTAGGGCTTCCAAACAAATCGACCGTCCCTATTAACAATGTCGGTTCTGCAGGGAGACTACTGTTTAGTTCCTACTGAACAGTGGTCTTTTTCGCAGAACTGACATTGTTAATATCATAAAGATTCTTTTTATCGTTAGGGCAAACTTCGAACTGCCCTCAGGTCAAAGTTTGTTTTGACAGTGAAGAATTTTATTTACCTACTATAAAATTCCGGAATGATAAATATGACGAATAAATCTAGGAATTTAAGAAATTATGAATTATTTATTTCACTTTGAATACATTCGTAACATATTAAATATTTATAGTAAATAATAAATAATATCGAAATTTCTTCAATGCTGAGATTTAACCGTAATAAATAATTAAATAATAATTTAATTCAGAACATAATTCCATATGAAATTGTTAGTAAAGCTTAAGTCTATGTTAGTGCATTATACCTACTTAATCCTTAAAAGCCTACCTTACATTAAAAAGGACACCACCTGAAGTGTGTACCTTATTCCAGTGTCGCACAATAGGACACTCAACCCTTTCCATTATGGTGTTTAGAAGGCCGTTGGTGCTGCCCCGCACACGACGCATCAGAAAGGCCTCTCTCTTGCGCACTATTGCTCTAAAGCAGTCGGTATTGGCCTCCGCAAACATCCCCGATGCACTACAGTAATGCGGCAACCCCAACAGCATCCTAAACCCATTATTATATAGGACCCGTAGGGCACTGAAAGCCTTCTGCGTATAGCTGACCCATAGGCTGCAGGTGTACAATGACTAGCTGTTCGCCTTAAAGAGAGTAATTTTAACATTTTTTGTGCACCTTACAAACCTGCGTTTGCCTTGTAATGCTTATCATTCCGGGATTTTATAGTAGGATCCACTCTTGTTACTTCTTTCCTCGAAGTTTAGGTGTTTATGCTGTACATATTTCTTACATATTCCGATCAATGATTATAACTGATGAGAGTATTTTATTATAGAAATATTGTATACTGGTTAATTAAATTGAGAAATTATTAAAACATGTTTCCATCCCCTTGGTTTTCGTATAACAAACTAAGCTTAATTGTTAAGATTCACGATAAAACTGGCAACATACTTAAAACGAATATGCAGTTGATAATGATTTTTATTAAAAAAAAAAAAAAAACATTCGAAACAGTCATATTATGTGGACAGTGGAGACACCATAGTTAATTTAATTTAAAACTTAAAATATTTTGGCTATGTTGGGATTAGCTTCCAGTCTAACCAGATGCATCTGTATACTAGTATTTTACATGGAGCAACTGCCTATATGACCTCCATAACCCAGTAACTGGGTAACACGATACGCCTTGTTTAGGCTGGTTAGCAGACTTTCGAGCATGATATAAATCTGACACTACATCCTTCTGGCACATTTACAAAAAAAAAAAAAATACATCAAACCCGCTTCTTAAGAAGCTTTTTACCAGATCCTACCCATCCATATCCACCGAACTATCAAATTAAACCCACGTTGATTTCCCAACCCATGATCCCTGCAATAAAGCTGTCCTCAAATAATGCCTATAATCTCGCTTCTCTAATATAAAAAGGTCGTTTTGTCTATTTGTGCGCCAAGTCACGGACTTACCATATGGGAGCCATTCTAACGTTTTAGGATAGTGTTAAAAATTATGGTGCCAATAATAACAATAGATAAGCATAGATATTTTTTTATGATTATTAGTGTAGCTATGATCGTATCTACGATGTTATTGCAAAATATGTGGCTTTATTAAAGCTGTAAAGCTACAAGCAATAAGATTGCCAATTGTACATTCTTATGCCTTTATTAATATTTTACATTAGGCGACGACAACCGACTTTTAACTTCTTTTGAATTTTTATTTGAGACGGGTTTGCTCTTGACTCTAGTCTAGGTCAGAGGTGACACAGACAAAGTCGACGATGGAGTGAGCTTACCCAGAAGAAGCCTGCTGTGCGCATTATAAAAGACATTTGAAAACACTTAGTGTGAATTGGTGGAATACTCGTATCAACCAGGTAGGGATGGTAACCGGCCAGTGCGTTTAGATATCGGATGGTAGAAGAGAGCCGGTGGAATCAGGTCGTAGGATTTAAACTGAACATCACGTCTAAAAGCGTAATGTAAATGTTTTGGAAAAAATATATATTGTAAATTAGAGCATTTTATTAATAACTTAATATGTGAATATTTCAGACTATGTTTATATTACTAACGCAGATAAAAAACTGAGAATCACGCTAATACTATCAAGCGTATTTTTATGAAACGTTCACCATTTTAAAGGTAATTTGATTATTTATCTCTTAGTATACGTGATTTAATATAATACTTTTTGTTTTATGTGTAATAAATTAATAACACGTCCATTTGCGACAGCGCTCCTTGATGGGCGAGTCCTATTACTGGCTGGACGTACAACACGTTGCGTGAGCTCAGCACAGAACACGCAAGCTAACCTCTCAAGGTCATTGGCAAATATCTGCGTCTTAATGTTGTTTAATATTGTTCTTTTTTTGTGGAAAATGCGCCTTGGGGAAATCACCTTAGCGAATTAGGGTTGCTACCGTTTTCTATTAAGTTTTCACTTTGTTTGTTGGCCAACCTAAAACAGAGAGAACAGAGACATTTTATTTATTTACAAGCATCGCCCGCGTGAAATTTATGTTTTAAAATAAAATATATCCTATTAGCTTTTGCCGGCGGGAATTATTCCGCGGAAACGTACTACGAGGATAAAAAGTAATTTTAAATCATCAAAAAATGTAAATATTATGATGGATTTAATGCCATAGGTATTTTCCACCAGAACGGATATTGCTGATCAAAAACAGGTTTTTGAAAATTCATGTTTAAGGAGGAAGCGTCAGGGTAGCCCGCGAAATTCAAATTTTCTTACGTATTCTGCAATTTACAAGGCAGTATTAAGTTGTATGTTAAATAAAGTATGATTTGCGGCCGTAACAAATATGTATTTACAGAATTGTAATCATTAGAATCAGTAATACAACTCCTTATGTTAGTATAATTCTGAATTGTCTTGATTTCATGAAATAGGCATTCATTAGGATTACCTGGTCTTAAAGAGTTGTATTTAACTTTAATGATTCCAATTATGTAAAAAGATACTTGTTACGGCGGCAAATTATATTTTAATCAACGTACAATCTAATACCCGACTTGCAAATTGCAAAAAAAAAAAGTAAGAAAATTTGAATATCGCGGGCTACCCTGACGCTTCCTCCTTAAGCGGTAGTATTTATTATTTGTTTTGTTCTTAATACATTGTTATAATTTTTAAGGCATGCCTTGATATTCGAGTAAACATCGGTCCAACACTCAAAATCTGCCTAGCCTTTTCCCAACTATGTTGGGGTCGGCTTCCAGTCCAACCGGATGCAGCTGAATACCAGTATTTTACATGGAGCGACTGCCTATCTGACCACCACAACCCAGTTATTGGGTAATACAATACCCATTTGGTAAGACTGGTTGTCAGACTTTCGGGCTTCTGACGACCCGTAACGACTGCCAAAGATTTACGAATGACAGCCGGGACCAACGGCTTAACTTGCTTTCCGAGGCACGGAGAGTCTCGGTATGTAAAGGTATTTTTAATTGTTATATTTTGTATTTATTTTGTTTTATTTTTTTAATGTTAATTTTGTTAGTTTACTATGCTCTTTTTTACTGTTTGTATTTCCTGTGCGTGTCCCAAATAAAATATTTTTCTTTCTTTCTTTCTAAAGATGGTCACCCATCTACGGACCAACCCCGGCAAGCGTAGCTTAACCTGATGGATCGACCCGTGCGGCAGTTATTACTTAGCCACGAGCTCCTCACATCGGTCCAACACTAATAGTACATAAAAACGTTACCCATAATTTTATAAAACACATAGATAACATCTCTGGAAGTCCCTGAAAACTTTATTACATTTGACCTCACTGAAATTAATTCACATACCACATTTATATGCAACGCATGTTTGTAAGGAATTTATATCAGCCAAGGTTTCTTTTATTGCAGATCTTGAATTACGTCTTCTGACTCAATGTGGAAATAGCTTAATTTTTTGCGTGTTAAATTGAAATTTTCGAGATTTAATACAATCATACACAATACAATTATTTTTTAAATATTTTCCTTGGTCATGCTATAACTTAAAACGGCTGGACCGTTTTGGCTAATTTTGTTTTTAAAATATTTGTAATAGTTCTAATTAGGTTTTTTCTGGAAAGAAAAATTGTAAAAGTTTCCCGAAAAGTTAAAAATCGGGAAAATTTGAACGTCTTTTTTGTATGAATTATTGAAATTTGGACAGGACAACGTCTGTCAGGTCAGCTAGTATATGATATACCTTACTACATAGTAATAATATTATGTACAAAAATAAAAAAGGAGGGGAATGACTGAATGTGCGAGTGAAATATGAGTAAATGAGAGAATACTTTGGCTTTTCACAATAACACATTATGTTTTTCTATGGCTAATGTTTTGATGGTTTCATTAGTGTTAAGAAACACAATGACAATAACTTCCCTATTTTTTATACAGTTCTATCTGACTTGACAGACGTTGTTCTATCAAAATTTGAATAATTAATGGAAAAATACTATAGAAAAAATAACGTTCAGTAATTTCCGAATTTGAAAATTTTTCGGGAACTTTTCAAATTTTTGTTTTCATTAAAATCTAACTCGTACAATTATGAACCAGCTGGTCTCAAGTGATACGCTTACCAACGAACAGGGTCCTTACTATGAACTATTAACGCCATCATGATTCCGTTGTGAAAATGGGATGGTGCTATAGGTCATGTATAGCTCCGTCTCTCTCTGGCACTGGAAAAAATGATGGCATTATTTGTTCATAGTACGGCCCCAGCATCTCATTTTTAGGGTTCCGTACCTCAAAAGGAAATAACGGAACCCTTATAGAATCACTCGTGTGTCTGTCTGTCCGTTTGTCACAGCCGATTTGCTCCGAATTTAATGGACTGATTAAGTTGAAATTTGGTACACTTATGAATTTTTGTAACCCAAACATGGACGTGTAACATAAATATATGAATTTTGAATATGGGAATAAATTTTGGGGACAAATAAGAAAATTAAAAAATAAAGTTTTGTAAACTGTAGGTACCGTGTGACACATTAAATGAAAGAGCTTGCTGTGACGGTCTCAAATATATTTTTGTTATAATTTTAAAATAAACTTCTTTACATTTATTTAAGAAAATAGACGAAAATTGACAATCCCCCCCTTTATTTCCGAAACTACTGAGCCTAAAATTTTCGAAAAATGCAGCAAATAGTTCTATACCTATAGATTACAGGAAAACTTATAAGAAGTCGATGGTCTTAAAATAACATGATAAATCTATCAATATTGTGCGTACAAACTTACATTTGCAGTTGGAATGTATAGGAACACACGTTTTTCAACTACAAGTTTGTTCTTGGGATAAATTCCTCCCAACTACGGAACCATTCATTGTGCGTGGTCCGATACACTCTTGGCCGGTTTTCTATTTAAACAGATCTTACAGGAAATACGATAACTATACTTTTGAGATAGGATTGATAGTACAAGACACAATGTCTTGTAAAAAGTGCTGCTATAAAAATAATGTAAATATCATTATATTCGAAGTGCAAAAGACCGAATAGCTTCAACATGGCATGTCTCTTAAATTTTTACAATATTAAAAGACTGAAAGCCCCAATTACTTTCCTTAATACATAAATTGTACCACCTTATCGAAGGACCAGCATATAAATCGATACTTCTCGAAAGAGAAAGTTTCATAAATCAACCATGGAAACTTTTCGGAATAAAAAAAAAATACACAACTCTCTTGGCTCATGATTTAGCTTACTAAGTAGTTGTGTTTGTTTGTTAAAAATATTCATGAAGGCTTCTCCTTTCAGAATTTTCCACGAAATGTGTTTCATGTCTATGTTTTATTTATTAGGATTTGTGTAGCTTTTATTAAGGGTGAATTTGAAATGATACCTATAGCTGTTTCAGGGGTCGTTGGACACATCGACCTACGCTTGAACGCGCTCTCGTAGTATGAAGTGGCTGGGTACGAATTCTTACGAAAACTCATATTCAATGAAAGCGTGAGCGGATCACTAAACTACATCACGTCTTGTTCAGTTCGGATTTAACCTTACTTTAGCAATTATTCTACCCTAGGATGTGTCATAGTTTCGAGTTATTACAATATGTATTCTGAAACAAATAAAATTTCAAACTAATTCATCATCTCGGAATTTTTGATTCTTTTCCTAAGCACGCGCGGGTCGAAAGACCTTTTGCTTCCATTTCTACAACCGAGAATGTTAAAATATGATAGTCGTAAATTACAATTAAACGCTAGAAACAGCGATTACAAATCGTATAACATTAATATTAATATTTACGGAACCACGTTGACCCATGTTGTCGCTTCCAGGTTGTTTTATGTTGATTTATGACAGAAAAACTAAGTTTGCGACCTGATTGCTAAGTGGCTCTGACATTTAAATTCTTGTATTATTTTCCTTCGTTCTCAGTTGATATTAGGTTAATTAATTGATATTAGGTTGGGGGGGGGGGGGGGGGGTTAAGCAGTTGGTGCCGGCTGCCATTCGTAGTTATTTGACAGTCGTTATGGGCGGTCAGAAGCCCAAAAGTCTGACATCCAGTTTAACCAGGGGGTATCGTGATACCCAGTAACTAGAATGTGGAGATCAGATAGGCAGTCGCTCCATGGAAAATACTGGTATTCAACTGCATCCAGTAAGACTGGAAGCCAAACCCAACTCTTAGTTAGGAAGAGGCTAGGCATTTTTAGGGTTCCGTAGTCAACTAGGAACCCTTATAGTTTCGCCATGTCTGTCTGTCCGTCCGTGTGTCCGTCCTCGCTTAATCTCTGTGACCGTTAGCACTAGAAACCTGAAATTCGGTATTAATATGTATATCAATCACGCCGACAAAGTGGTAAAATAAAAATTTGGAAAAAAATATTTTATTAGGGTAGCCCCCCTATATGTAAAGTGGGAAGTGATTTTTTTTTTAAATTTCAACCCTAACGTGTGATATATTGTTGGAAAGGTATTTAAAAATGAATAGGGGTTTACTAACATCATTTTTTGATAATGTCAATAATTTTGGAAATAATCGCTCCAAAAGTAAAAAACAATGTGTCTCCCCCCCTCTAACTTTTGAACCATAAGTTTAGAAAATATGAAAAAAATCTGAAAAGTAGAACTTTATAAGGACTTTCTAGGAAAATCATTTTGAACTTGATGGAAACAACAGTTTTTGTACAAAAAAGACAAAAAGTTGTACAAAATAATTTCTGGACTATGTTTGTAGTATAATCGTATATGCAAGCATTTTTTTTTAACTTCGTTTACATATTTTATTATATTTTTACGGACGGGAAACTACGGAACCCTACACTGAGCGTGGCCCGACACGCTCTTGGCCGGTTTTTTTTTTTATATTGTACCGTGTTTTTTTTCTGAAATGAATATTAAAAAAAATATATATTGATAAGGTTGAGTGAGATCTAATGTAATTTTAATCTGATGATGTAAATGGTGACGATACTACAGCTGATAGTATAGTTTTCCACAGAGGGCTTAACTTCCCATAAAATAACTCAGATATGAGTGTTAATGAGAATAAAATAAAATTGTGTCTTGAAATAAAATTATGTCGATATTGAATAATTATACTCAGACTACACCAAGGTTTTGTTATAAGACGGTTGGTATTATCTGTTTAAAAACAACATATTTCAGGGTTTTTGTTTTTATGAGCTGCTTTAAAACGACTTTTTTATATGTTTTATTAAATGTTACATATTTTATAACGCTAAATCTCAGTACAATATACCTTCAAAGTATCAAAAGCCACAATTTTTCATAAGGTTTGGTACAAACAAAGCCATTTCAGACACATCTGTCGTGACAATAAATGGTGCACGTGCTCGCCAAACGTGTTTCAGTTTATGGTCTTTTGAAGTACAATGTAAGGAGCTCTTGGAAGAATAAATAAATCGGGGGAAGATACAAAATTGTGTGCACAAGATATATACTTCTGGGAATGTTTTTTGACAGTCTCTTGAAATATCTGCTCTTTTGGGGATTATAAATGGTCCCAAGCTGGTCCCTAGCTACATACATCGATAAATTTTGAAATTCCTTTTAAAATTCCTATAAAACCAAATGTATACGTATATGGTTAAATCATTTGGATTTTCCGACTATATTGTCTACTATTGTACTAAAACCGAAACATGATTAAAAGAAATTTTTTTCGACAGAAAAAATTCTAAAGTCTATTTTCTGTTTTATACGATTATACGTAAACAGTCCAGTAAAATTCAGTAGCAGAAAAATAAAAAAAGCAGTAAAATTAAATAATTAAGCAGTATTTGCTTTAAATCAAAGGTATTTAAATATTTAAACAACGTACTAAGCTAAAAATTGATTTAAGCATCATTACATTTACAGGCCCATTGGCGTGGTTGGTTAAGATACCACCTATCATGCCGCAGGTCGTGGGTTCGATCCCATCCAGGACAAACATTTGTGTGCATGAACATGTCTGTTTGTCCTGAGTCTGGGTGTAATCATCTATATAAGTATGTATTTACAAAAAAACGTAGTATATGTAGTATATCAGTTATCTGGCTTCCATAGTACAAGCTCTGCTTAGTTTGGGATCAGATGACCGTGTGTGAAAATGTCCCAGGATATTATTATTATTATATTATTATTATACGAAGCGCGTTTAGTTCCGGTGGGCGTAAGAGTCTTTAATCTCGCGCGTCAAACTAGACAGCCATAACGCCATCTCACTCACACACCGAGCTAAACCATGCTTGGAGGTATCCTCATAATGACCTATAACATTAAAATCAAGTACATGTTTATTACTAAACTAGCTTCAGCTCGCAACTTCGTCCGCGTCTTTCTTGTTTCCCCGACCCTCCCCGTCGCATCGCATCGCATCGCTCGCCTGCGCTATTACTTCGTTTTCGCTTAGCGTTTTTCTGACTTTATCTTTTTGCTCGGTTCCTAAGGATCGGAGCGTGATGGTATATAGTCTCCTTCCTCTACCTTCCTCAAGAATTGGGTTATCAAATTAAAAAAGAATTTGTCAAATCCAACTGGAAATTCCAGAAATTAGCGCGTTCAAACCAACAAACTCTTCAGCTTTAATATGTATATAATTTTACGTATACATTATTATATTAGTACAGATTAAGAGCTTTTGCTCGCGGCTAAGTAATAACAGCCGCACGGGTCGATCCATCAGGTTAAGCTACGCTTGCCGGGGTTGGTCTATGGATGGGTGACCATCTTTACATACCGAGACTCCTCCGTACCTCGGAAAGCACGTTAAGCCGTTGGTCCCGGCTGTCATTCGTGGATCTTTGACAGTCGTTACGGATCGTCAGAAGCCCGAAAGTCTGACAAACAGTCTTACCAAGGGGTATCGTATTACCCAGTAACTGGGTTGTGGAGGTCAGATAGGCAGTCGCTCCATGTAAAATACTGGTATTCAACTGCATCCGTTTAGACTGGAAGCCGACCCCATTCCAACATAGTTGGGAAAAGGCTAGGCAGATTGAAGAGCTTTTGCTCGAGACTTGGTTCGTGTAGAACTCGTAGTAAGATACCACAATATATTTACTAAGATAATACGAGTAGCCACATTTTTATAAAACTTTCCTGTATACTGCGTGTAGTTTTGGTCTCAGCTGCCAAAATATACAGATAGTCATGACTTGTGACGCGGGAACAAGCGACGTACTGTTGTCCGTGTGGGAAGCAGCGTCCTGAGGTCGACACCTTCAGCAGCTTGCGAAGATTTTTCGAAGAAAATTCAATCGATTTGCAAAACCCAGTCTAATTACTCTAAGCAAATTCCGTAGGACTTTATTCAGAAGTCAGTCATAGGCTATAGTTATACATAGTTAAGTTACTGTCATTCTTTGACAGTCGTATGAGATGGGTATAACACGGCAAATTGACGTAGGGTGTCAATTTGCTTAGTCATTATTTTTCCTGGTTGTACAGTCACGAACCGGGATGTTTGTGCCACTAGCTTATCATTTTAACTTGGTTGTGTTACACGAATGTCGTTCGTGAAATTTGACATGTGACATTTCAATAACAAAAAACGAGCGGCATTCGTGTAATACAACCAAGTTAAAATGATAAGCTAGTGGCTCAACAATCCCGGTTCGTGACTGTACGTAAGATAATAAATAGCACATTTTCTTGTTCTAAAAAGATTTAAAACAAAGACAAATCTAGATTTTGTGCCAGATTCATCAGTATTCAAAACACAAGATAATCAAAAATAAGAAAATTCTAATATAGCCGAAAGCTTTTCCCAAAACCAATATTTGACCGACCTGGGCTCTTAAAATTCAGGGTTGGCCCAAGTTTGCGGTGAAACTCCATTTGCTAATGACGAGGTTGGCTCGCCCCGCGGCCTGGTAGCATCCCTATTATTCCCAACCATTGGCAGAGTGCCACTCCAGTTTCTAATAATCTCACTTTGTATACGTTAATTAATATTTTTGGTATTGATGGCCGACCCATATCTACATGTTTTCGCATTGGGTTGATTAAAATTCCTTGTGAAAATGTTTTGTTTTCTGGTATATTTCAACGGAAAATGTTTCCGTTTAGACTTTTTAATACCTTATTGCGTGAATGTTTTTTTTTTTAACTTTTCATGAAAACTATTTCACACTAAAACAGTTTGAGATAAAGTGAAGCGAAGAAGATCAGCAAATATGATATACGCACCTTTTTTTTTTTTTTTGTGGATGGGAAATCATCAAATAACTTCTCCCGCTCTGGGTGGAGCGGAAGGGCGTGTCAGACTTTTACTGACTAAAACCCACCCGTGTTCCTTCAGTTGCCTATGCCAGGGCCACGGTATCTTTTTCAAACAACCCGCGACCCCAGCGGCATTGGCCCTATTGGACCCCATCTTTTGCTGACATCTCTTTGAGGCGCGCGTGGAACACAACGCGCCGTCGACCCGGGCCTGGTCCTCACCGGACGGCGAGCTACCCACTACTCACCGTCCGCAAGCCCGCGCCTACGGTGGCCGGGAATCGGCTATCAATTCCCGCCGCCCAGGGCGTCTCCTGCGGCGACTGAGGGCGTGAGGCTGCCTCTCCCTCACGCGTTCCGCCTCCTCCTTCGCGAGCATTACCGCTTCGCAGAAGGAGGTGACGGCCTCCCATGCACTCTCGCTCCGCACCATGGCCTGGACCAGGCTCGGACGCGAGAGATCGCCGCCGCCGATCGCCTCCGTGAGAACACGGCGGTGCTCTGCCCAAGCCGGGCAGACCTCCACTGTATGCTCCACCGTGTCCTCTGGGCGATCCACACAATGGTGACACCCGGGCGTTTCCTCCCGCCTTATGCGAAACAGGAACCTCCCGAAACAACCGTGTCCGGTGAGGACCTGCGTCAGGCGGAAGGTGAGGACGCCGTGGCGCCTCTCTAACCACTCCTCAAAGAGGGGACTTATCGCCGCAATTGTGGCGTGCCCAGCGCTGGGCTGCGACAGTCGCACTCTCCATGTCGCCATGAGATCCCGCCGGAGTTCTGTCCGCTGTACCGTGATTTCTCGCGGCAGCGGAGTTACGCCCCGGCGTTTTGCCTCCTCGCGCCACTCCCACACGTGCGCGAGGACTTTCGCCTCCAGATCCCACGGCGGCAATCCGGCAAGGAGGCTCGCCGCCTCACCGGAGACCGTGCGGTAACCCCGGACTAGCCGAATGGCCATGACCCTCTGGGACGCGTTCAACCGGCGGACTGGCCGCAGCCTCAGGGAACGCGCCCACACCGGTGCCCCGTAAAGGGCCATGGACCGCACGACCCCCGCGTAAAGCCTCCGGCAGGAGGCGTTTGGACCACCTAGATTGGGCAGGAGCCGCTTCAAGGCAGCCCCAGCCCGCTCCAGTCTGGAAGCCAAACGTCGGAAATGCTCCACGAAGTTCCACCGGCTGTCGAGGACGAGTCCCAGGTACTTCATCGTCGACTCGACTCCGATGCGAACCCCTCCTACCGTTATTTGGGAACCCGACGGTGGCGCATTCCGAGGACCATGAAAACACATGGCCTCGGACTTGTGCAGGGCCACCTCGAGTCCCAACTGCCGGATCCTCTCAACGACTATCGCAACCCCGCGTGTCGCTAATTCAGCCGCCGCCTGGTGCGACCTTCCCTGCGCCAGGACCAGCGTGTCGTCAGCGTAACATACTACGCTGACGCCGCTAGGGAGGTCGGCGCGCAGCACCCAGTCGTACCCGATGTCCCACAAATGCGGCCCCAGGACCGATCCCTGTGGGACACCGCACGACATCTCTCGCCGGTTCCACTCTCCCTGATGACCGGGGTAGATGACGGCCCTATCCGTCAAATAGGCCTCAACCACTCGACAGAGGTAGGTCGGCATCCGGTGATACCGGAGTGCCTCCCTGATGCAACTCCAGGGCAGGGTATTGAAGGCGTTGGCGATGTCTAGAGACACCGCCAAGACGACCCCACCCCGGGCCACAGCATCCCCCGTCGTGAGGGCTCGCACGCGCATGATGGCGTCCACCGTAGAGCGCCCCCTGCGGAAACCAAACTGGCTCTCCGCCAAATCCGGCCCCTCCTGCACCAGCCACCCGACGAGGCGGTCTGCAATAACTCTTTCAAAGAGCTTGCCCACCTCGTCGAGCAGCACGATGGGTCGGTAAGCGGACGGAGAGTCCGCAGGGCGCCCCGGCTTCTTAATGAGGACCAGTTTCCCCGTCTTCCAACGAAGTGGGAACTGGCCCCTCTCCAAGCATGCGCTTAGGAGCCCCCCTAGTCGAGGCCCGAGAGCCCCAAAGGCCAGAACCCAGGCTCTTCCAGGTAAGCCGTCGGGTCCTGGGGCGGCATTTTTGGCACTCAGCCTACGTACCGCCGCTCTCAACTCTACCTCGGTCACTTCCGGAGCATCGTCGTCGTCGTCGGTGATGTGGTCCGCAATGGGCACCGCAGGAAGCGGAGCCATGGGCGGGGGAGTATGTTCCCCTCGCGAAGGGAACAGAGCGCTCACCACGTCCTCCACGAGCTGGGGCCGGAGACTCTGCGTCAGCGGGGGCGCCCATGGGCGGAGTTTATTCCGCACCATTTTATAAGGGCGTCCCCATGGGTCCCTGTTTAGAGTCTCCAGCGACTCCTCGCGAGCCAGATCCCTGGCCCGCAAGATCTCCGCTCGCAGGGCGGTCTTCGCCGCTCTGTACCCCTCGTACAGCTCCGCCTGAATGGCTTCCGTATCCGGAGGGCGGATACGGAGCCTGCGGTGCCTGGTGTACCGGTGCCGCGCAGCAACGCACGCCTCGCGCAGAGCCGCCAGCTCTGGCGACCACCAATACACCTGGCGCCAGGCGCGACCGGGCTGGACCCGGGGCATTGCCACGTCACATATTTCGGACATGGCCTCCCGGAACCACTCCGCCTCGTCGTTGATGTCGGCAGGCCTGTCCGGTGGTGACACCCAGGCCTGCACGATCGAGGCTTCCAGGAGGAGCTCCCGGTCCAGCTTCTTCAGCGCCCACCGCGGACCACTCGGGGCCTGTCGGACCGGCGCGCTCGAGGTCTGGGCGGAGACATCAAACCGGATGTACCGGTGGTCGGAGTAGGTCTCCACCCCCTCTATGACGCGCCAGTCAACAACATGTGGCAAGAGAGCGGGGCTGGCGAACGAAATGTCCACCACTGATTCGTCCCGCATCCGCACACACGTGGGGACAGAACCCCGGTTTAGGATGACCAGGCCTGTCTCCAGAGCCCAGTCCTCCACCATCCTGCCCCGTGTGTCCGTATACCGGGAACCCCAAGCCACATTCTTGGCGTTGAAGTCCCCGAGGACGAGCACGGGAAGGGAACGAAACCCGACGACGACGTTTTTCAACTCCGCAAGGGAGTTGTGGAACTCGGCGAGAGTTCGGTTCGGGGAGAAGTATACCCCTACCACGACAATCCCCCCGAACCGTGCTGCAACGCAACCCTGTCCCCTCTTGACGGCTTCGAGGGACAGGGTACCGGCGGCGGCCGACGAAATGAGGGTCACTGAGCCGCTCAGGTCCTCCACCCAGTAATCACTGGGCGGGACAAAGTACGGCTCAGCGACCACGGCGATGTTAATCGACCACTGCGCCATGCTCTGGAGCAACAGATCCTGAGCGGCGACGCAGTGGTTGATGTTCGCCTGGAGGAGGCGTAATGGGGCCATTACTGGCACTCCATATTAGCCCCCCCCTGAGCCTCCTGTGAGGGCTCTGCCGCAGTGAGTACGGCGGCGACGGCAGTGGAGGCGGCAGCGACGGCGGCCGTGGCGGCGGCTGCGGCCGTGACGGCGGTAGCGGAGGCGGAGGGCTTGCCCCTGCCCCGGGCTTTGGTGGGTGGACCACAGCCCTTGCTTCCAGCCCGGTGATCGGCCGGCTTGCCAGCTGCCGCACATAGATAGCAGTGCGGCGTGGCATTGCACGAGCCAGCCTTGTGACCGGGCTGACCACAACGGAAGCAATGACTGCTGCGATCCACCTCCGAGGTGCATTTTGCCCCCACGTGGTTGCCCACTTGGCAACGGAAGCACCTCAGAGGTCTGGGTTCCAGCAGTTTCACCCGCGTGGAATCCCAGCCCACCTGGAACCTTCGGCCCTCCCCAACTATTTTGTGGGCCGCCGATACGGGGCAGCTCACCGTAACGGCTCGCATCCCCGTGAGGTCAGGACGGATGGTGCCTACCTTCACCTGTTCGAAGGCACACCCCCCAGTCTTGACCACGGCGGCCACCACCTCTCGCTCCGTCACGGAGTCGTCCAGACCCAGGATGCGCAAGTCAACGCACTTGGCGGGTCTGGACACTCGGGCCTCGTCCGCATTTAAGGACGCCCTGAGCCTTTCGGCCAGAGCGTCAGCGGTCGGGCCACTGGCCGCACCGGGGATCTCGAGCATCCGAGCCCCAGTCGCAGTGACCCTTACCCGCAAGCCCTCGGTGACACCGATCTCCTCCAGGTTCACCGCCGCCCTCGCCTTGGCGAGCACGTCGCGGTAGGACACGCCCTTCTTCTCCGCCTCCGGCTGTAGTGTGATCACTACAGCTGCGGACTTTGGGGCACGTAACCTCGCCGCGACGCTTCGCTCTTTGCGCCGCCGCCGCCTCTCCCTCCGCTTGGCCGACCTTGCCGCCTTGCCCTCCTTCCTCTTCTCCCCAGCTACCTGCCATTCGGCGTCAGCCGGAGGAGATTTGGGAGGCGGGGGCAGCCGCGTCGTCACCGCCACAGCTGGGGCCCTCTCAGGCGCCTTCGCAGCCGCCTTCGTGGGCGCCTTCGCAGGCGCCGCCGCAGGCGCCTTCGCAGCCTCGGCCCCGCCCTTAGCCTGCCCTGCCGACCCTGGTTTGGCCGTGGCAGCCATGGCGGCATACGAAGCCGCCTTTGGCTGGCCCGAGGCCGCCGGTCGGCCTAGCGGGGGCCGCAGGACGATTCCCTCAAGGACCGAGAACCGGTTGCTAAGGGAAGCCAACTCCTTCCGCACCAAGGCCAGAACTCGGTCCTCTGCAGGCCCGAGGCCGCCTTGCCCCTGCTGCACCCCCTCTTGAGCGCCGGCTCCGCGGAGCCTGGCCAGGTCTGCTCGGAGCTCCTCATTCTCCTTTCGGAGAAGCTCCATGGCGGCTGTCAAGCGGGCGACCTCCGCCCGCATTTCGGACATTCCGTCCGACGGAGGCCCTTGAAGTAGAGCCTCCGCTGCCGCCATAATGGAGGCCTTGGCTGCGGGTATGGCCTTGTCTTTAGATGACTGCTTCTTCTTCAAGGCCACACCCTTGACTGCAGCGGCCACGACCTCCTCAAACCTGGCCCGGTCCGAATTGGAGCCACCAGCGGCGTCCGACTCATCGCCAGACGCCTCCACGGCGCTCCCCTCGGCCGACCCGGCTGAGCCGTCCTCTTGTGCGGCGTTTACCCGGCTCCTGCTCTTCCGGCCTAGGCCCCGGCGAGCATATTTTGGAGCCGATTTAACTCCGCCGTCCGAGGAAGACTCCTGGGCATCTCCCGGATTTAGGGTCCGCTTCAGGAAAGCATTTTTCCTTCCAGCGGCCCCCACCACTACGCACTCCGGGCTCTTAAAAGTGCCCTTCGCGCCCTTCACTCCCTATGCGGCGTCGGACTCCGACCCCGCATCACTCCTCTCCCTCTCCTCTTCTCGTCTTTCGTTTTTCTTTGGTCCCATATTAGTTCCCACGAGTAAAAACTTTATCACTGGCTCAAAACTGTGGTTCGCACTAGCGATTAATTTAGCTACCCATTAATCAAGCTACCAACCTCCCTCACGGTGCGCCGCCGCTTGAAGGTTTGGGGTAATTTTTTATAGAGGTTTTCTTCCTCGCGGTCCGGGCGGTTAAGCCAAGACCCTCGACCCCCGTCAAAAGTCAGAGACATGACCTTGAACAATCTTCGGGGCTACGAGACTAACGGTGGCAGAAGGAAATGACTTCCTCCTGCCTGCCCGGCGACAGGGTTAGTGCACACCGAGCCCGCTCTTACTCCGCCGCTGTGCGTCTCTGCTTAGAGCAGAGGGACACACGTTGGAGCGTACCTCCGACAGGATATTGGCATACGGGCAACAAAACCCCTTAGGCACACGTGCCTAAGGGGAACCATTGCCCGCACCCCAGGGTGCACCGTCCCGGAGACTGGCCTTCCCCCCGGACGTATCCGTAAGCGAACTCCAGCCCACGGGCGCTCGGGGAGGTTTCCTGTCCATGCACCCCATGATATACGCACCTAGGTTCTACAATATCTATGCTTATTATAAATTAAAGTTGCTTTTCGTGTCTGGATGTGTGACCGCGTTGTTCTTCTAAACTGCGCAACGGATTTTGATGCGGTTTTCACTACCATTTAGAGAATTTATTTCCGGAAGGTTTATGTGTAATGCATTCATATTAGGTGTTTACCTATGGAATTGCCGATTTTTGATACCGGCTAGTGTGAAGATCTATTATTTATTAAACTAACATAAGCATAAGAAATAAGCAGTACCTTTGTACTCCTAATTATGTATGTGTATTTTATTATGTATTTTTGTCTGTGTACATAAATGATAAAATAATAAATAAATACAAGAAAGCAATCTCGATGTATGGTTAAAAACCGTACGTAGCAGGGGCGGGTCGCTAATTACTTATTTTCATAAATACTTATTTTAAAACAGACTTGAAAATCATAACACGAAAATTGTGAAAGAAATGAAACGTGAACTATTTGAGCGTAATGGCTAGTTTACACAGTGCAAGCTGCTGTACTAGACAGTAGACAGCTGTTCGCACTGTATACTCGCATGTCAGTAGCTCGGCTTGCCTTGGCTTTTTACACAGTGCGAGCTGCTGACTAGACAGCTGCTCGCACTATCTAGTCGCATGTCAGTAGCTCGGCTTGCCTTGGCTTTTTACACAGTGCAAGCTGCTGTACTAGACAGTAGACAGCTGTTCGCACTGTATACTCGCATGTCAGTAGCTCGGCTTGCCTAGGCTTTTTACACAGTGCGAGCTGCTGACTAGACAGCTGCTCGCACTATCTAGTCGCATGTCAGTAGCTCGGCTTGCCTTGGCTTTTTACACAGTGCAAGCTGCTGTACTAGACAGTAGACAGCTGTTCGCACTGTATACTTGCATGTCAGTAGCTCGGCTTGCCTAGGCTTTTTACACAGTGCGAGCTGCTGACTAGACAGCTGCTCGCACTATCTAGTGGCATGTCAGTAGCTCGGCTTGCCTTGGCTTTTTACACAGTGCAAGCTGCTGACTAGACAGCTGCTCGGTAGGCCAACACACATGCTACCTCACATGAAAACAAAACAAAAACGTTGAAGTTAGTCTGCGAGCTACTGTCCAACTCGCAAGTGCGAGTAACTCGTATGATACGTCCACAGAGTGCGAATTTCTGCACTACAGCTACTCGGTAGGCCAACGAACTTGCTCTGTGTAAACATTTTACTTACAAAACATTACCATGAAAAAAACATTTATTTACACCAGCATAAATTCTTTATAAACATTAAATTACTCTTGTTTTTAAAAAGTGAGGCTACATTAAAATATAAAAAGTCCCTTTAAACATTTCGGGACATCACGTAAACACACCGGGAGGTATTTATGAATTATTCACATGCTTGTGCCAGCCCTGAGTAAAGAATATTTAAACTGTGCAGAAGCGAAACTCATGACCGGTATTCGAGAGTTAAGCCATGAGACGAGAGTAATATTAAGCTTTAGAAAGGGACAACATACAGGAATGGGTGACAGAGACAGACAATGACTTTGAAAAGCGTCTCTTGAAAGCCAACTTATGTTTTCGAAATTTGTAGGTCCCATGCCATACAGCAAGGTGCATGGTGGAGGACCTGAGTTGATTGCCATGTTGGGCAAGTGTCATTGAGTTTTTCGTCAGGAATTTCTCAGTAGCAACTCTGAGTCTGGATTTGTTTCTGAAGGGTAACACAAAAACTCATAAATATTAAGAGATTTTTTACTGCTTAGCTCGTCTCGCTACCTAACGCGAGAAGTAAAGTACGTTGTCGTACAGTCGCGAGCATAAATACAGAATTACCTCACAGTAGGTACTCTTAAATATACAAAATAGTGGATTGCTCGGTTGGGTCTAGTGGTCGCAAGCGCTACTGCTGAGCACGAAGTCTCGGGTTCGATTCCTAGGTCAGGCAAAGTGTTATTGGGTTTTTCTATCTGGAATTTCTCAGTAGCAGCCTGGAGTCTGGATTTGTGCCTGGTTGATGGCAATAGGTTCATTCGCTACTCAATCTGCCTAGCATTTCCCGATCGTGTTGGGATCGGCTTCCAGTCTAAACAGATGCAGCTGTATACCAGTATTTTACAAGGAGCGACTGCCTATCTGACCTCCACAACCCAGTTACTGGGTAATACGATACCCCTTGATAAGACTGGTTGTCAGACTTTCGGGCTTCTGATGACCCGTAACGACTGTCAAAGATCGACCTATGACAGTCGGGACCAAAGGCTTAACGTGTTTTCAGAGGCAAGGAGGAGCCTTGGTATGTAAAGATGGTCACCTATCCACGGACCAACCTTGGCAAGTGTAGTTTAACCTGATGGATCGTCTCGTGCGGCTCTTACTACTTAGTCACAAGCTTCTCCTTAGCAACGAGCTCCTTTTTCATTCGCTACTACATTGGGCTTAAAGACAACAGGCGAAATGTTGATGTACTATCTATAGGTATGTTAACTTTTTTTGTTTTCGGGGGGAAAACATCAAAACGCGCCCTGGGCTTTGGGGAACAGACCGGGGAGTGTGGGATTTTTACCTCACTAAAACCACCCCGGTGGTCACCATCTACACATGGAAGGGGCACCGTTACCTCACAAAATACCGATCCGGAACCCTGTGCAATGTCTATTAGGGCACATCTCTGGGGAGACTGTAAAGGGGTCTCCCTGAAACCTACCTAGGCAAATGTGCAAGGTAGCACGTGTCCACTGTGCGCTGTCGTCCCTGAGGTCACTCACTGGGCGGACAGAGTCCCTATTCTGAGCGCCCGTGACCCCAAATTTCCGCCTGCCTTAAAGGATGCAGGTGGGGTATCCGTGTTAGACATGGAGGCGGTTGCCTCCCCGACGTCTTCCTCTCCGAGCGGGATCAGCCCTCTCACGATCCCGCTCGGCAGCCGACTTCTGAACCATCACGGTCTCACAGAAGGAGGCCATTTCCCTCCAGTTCTCCGACTCCGCCAACATAGATCCAACTACTGCTAGCAAAGATAAATCTCGCCCAATCCTGGCGACCAGGATCCGTCTTCCAGAAGCCCACGCAGGGCGTTCCTCGAGCGTGTGCTGTGCGAAATCCAAGCAGCCTCTGCAATAGTGGCAATTTTCCGTGGCCTCTCGCCCAATCTTGTTCAGGTACTCACCGAAGCAACCGTGCCCGGTCAAGATCTGAGTGAGCTTATGCGAGATGCGCTCTCTTCTTTTCAGCAAGGCTTCGAAGTGCGGCAGGATGGCTTCGACAACGCGCTTACGCTAATATTGCGGCTGCTGCAGCCGCTCACGCCACCGCTCGAGCGAATTAAGTAAACGACCACGAAGGAGTTTAAAAGAATAACTTCATTAGTACCCGGTTACAGCATAACAGTAATTATTTAATTCCACAAACTATTGATATTATATACTAATCTTATTGCTAACCAATCATCTATATCGTATCATCTATATCGTATGTCCTAGATAACATCTGCTGATTTGTACATACTATGCTAAAATAATATAATTACTCGTATTAGCTGATGAAGCTAAAACTGGGGGATTGGGGTTCCTTAACTAGCACGTGTCGCCGTTCCTGCCGCCTCAGCCATAGGTATGTTACCTACCGCGCGTAGTGTGTAAAGTGCGCGACCGATAACAAAGACTATAGGCATTTGAAAAACCGATGGAGCAGGATTTTCTGTATGTTATTTGATGTGTAACATCTTTCCTTTCTTGCAACCTGTGAGAGTGATTTCGTGAAAAGGGACGGAAAAGTTCGTAACGGAGTTAGGGACGGAAGTCAGTAACAGGAAGCCGGGGAGGCGCGCGCTATATGTTTTGAGCAATGAGCGCGCGCGGTGCAAGAGTTGGCCGCCAGATGGTACCAACCCAAACAGATGTCAGATGTCACATCATATGCGACTACTGTAAGGCTCGCTCGTTTTTTTTAATCTATGGCTATCTGAGGTTTATTGCGAAAAAAGTACGCAAGTAATTTTGAGAACCCCTCCATTCCTAATTAAAATGTTTGTGGGGACTATTAAACAATGTTTTGGGTATATTGTAGGGTTTATGAGTATAGCTTCTGATGCGTTTTGTGAATTTTAAATAAGCTTACTCATTATTGCGGTGTAGATGAAACTTAAGTGAGACCTACTCAGTCACAATGCTGGTCACGCTCGCTACATTAGCCGCTAAAAGGTAGGTGTTAGGGGAAGTGGTTTGGAGGTTGCCATTTTATCTCTATACTCTAAATATTAAGATATTCAATCAATTTGCCTAGCCTTTTCCCAACACGTTGGGGTTGGTTACCAGTCTAACTGGATGTAGCTTTATACACGCATTTTACAGGGAGTGACTGCCTATCTGACCTCCACAACCCATTTGCAGGGTAACACGATACCCCTTGTTAAGACCAAAGGTACCAAAATAAAAAAATCCGCAGTTATATAAAATACAAATAAAAAAATTCAAATAATTTGTAGAACTGCCATCTGTAACGATATATCAGTTAAGGCAGTGGTTTTGAAGATATTTGGATTTATTACTTTGGCGCCATGCATATTTTATTTTTTTATGATTTTGTTTACCTATGAATGATATTCCTTATATATATTCACGACTGCTGAAGGTATTAGAAGCTTAAACAAGCGAAAAAAAGCGAATATAAGCTCGATTTATAGCCCATAGTGCGACGCGTCTGAGCCGCGCGGGTGGATATACCTTATACATGGAAGGATCTCAACTTTTTTATTTAAATAAATTATTGCCTGTGTTACTTCCTGATAATTTAGCTTTCTATTAGTGAAAAATTGGTTAAAATCGGTCCAGTAGTTTCGGAGTTTATTCAGTACAAACAAACAAAAAAATCTTTCCTCTTTATAATATTTATTTATTTATTTGATATAGGCACACTAACAACTTATTTACAAATCAGACATGTACAGACATTTACGATGGGATTCTGTATAAATAAGTTACTTATTGGCATGTACAAAAAAAAAGGACCAATCTGAATTACAATTGAAATAATTAATACTAGTATAGACTACGTAGATATACATAAAATAAAATACATCCGTAAAAGGGTTTCCTTGTAAATTTTGCTTTAAAGGAGGTTTTTTTTTAACCGTTGAAAATGCACAAGAACAACTCTTTTGAATAAAATGAAAAAGAAGTGAAAAAGCCTCTTAAAGTAATCAACGCAAAATTATACCGTTTTAAACAATGAATTTTCATTTAATTAACATGTCTTCACATTTGTTTTGGTTTTTTATTCTCGGGTTCCCTGTAAGGCTTATGAAAATGTAAGTCAAAATTAATTTCGTTGTTTGCCTCGTTGCGTTATAAACATTTAATATGAAATTACTGAGAAACAGGAAAATTATATTTATGTTGTGTTTTGTTTTTGCGGTGCTTTACGCTTTTTTTTGTATGATGCTATATACAGAGTGTGGCGTAATTAATGGATAACCCTGTATCTGCGGATGGGGGACTGCAAGCCCTATAATATAAATATCGTCAAATCCCGGAATCGATGGGCATGCGCAATTTTTTTATTTTTTTTTAATAAAAAATTGCCACTTTTGGTCACTTCTTCGGCCACCGTGTTCACAAAAGAATGAATTTTTGCTATCTGATTTCTGCATAATATTTAAATATAAATCAAAATATTAAAAATATACGTAATTTTTAAAAAATGCGCATACACATCGACTCCAGGGTTTGACAATTTTTTTTATTATAGAGCTTGAGGTCGCCCACCCGCACATACAGGTTTATCCATTAATTACGCTACAGCCTGTATATGGTATGGAACCCACATACAGGCTGTAGCGTAATTAATTGATAACCCTGTTTGTGCGGGTGGGGGACCCAAGCCCTATAATATAAAAAAATGTCAAATCCTAGAGTCGATGTGTATGCGCAATTTTTTATTTTAAATTATGTTTTGAAAAATTGCCACCTTTGGTCACTTACTCGGCCACCGTGTTCACAAATAAAGGAATTTTCACTATCTGATTATATTCTTATTCTGATTGAAAGGGCGACTGGTAATTAGTGAGCGATACATAAACACTTGATTGTACTCATGATAACAAACAACTTTTATTTTGGGGCCAAACCTCAAATAGCGAAAAAAAAATCAGCTACTCCCTACATTTTGACAAGTTATGCGACCATAAATATATGGGACAGCTGATTTTTTTTTCGCGATTTCGGTTTTGGTCCCATAGTAAAAGTTGTTTGTTATCATGAGTACAATCATGTGTTTAAGTATCGGTCACTAATACCCCCCACTACTTAAGATACACACACCAACACCACCAAAACTACACCCAACCTATTCGTACTAAGATAAAAAGACACTAACTACCGCTAGCTACTCGTACCCACCCAGTTCCGGTACCTGTAGCTTTAGATACTAAGTCAGCCTATATGCAGAGTGTTAGGTTAAACGAGGGATTTACTTTAAGGTGTCATTGTACTCATCATTATAAAAAACTTTTACTATGGGACCAAACCTGAAATCGCGAAAACAAGTCAGCTGCTCAGTACAATTGTGTTCGCATAATTCATCAAAATGTACTTAACAGCTGATTCTTTTTCGCGATTTCGGGTTTGGTCCCATAGTAAAAGTTGATCATAATGATGAGTACAATGACCCCTTAAGAGGTTGCTGGTGTTTTACCAATAACCGTGTATAATATCATTCGTTCCGATTCGAACCGATTTGACTAATTTTTAGGGTTCCGTACCTCAAAAGAAAAAAAAGGAACCCTTGTAGGATCTGGGCAGTATTGTATTTTGAAGTTTATTTTATTGACAACTTTTTTTTGCGTGGAGAAACTACCACGAGGAGATAGTGCAGTTATGTATCCACGGTGTCCTCCTCTGCCTCTTGTGGCAGGAACACGGGCACGCGTTAGCACTCACCGCGAACCCGGCGCCGCTTTACGGTGTCCCCCATCACCGGCGCACCAGAACACACGGCGTGACCACCCCAGGGATCCAACCAACACATGGGCGCTAGATGACCTCGTGTCTAGGCACCCGTCTCAGGTCAGTGGCCCGGCCGCCTACCACTTTTCGGCCGCAGAGGATAGGGAGAGCGGCCTACGAAATACCGGCACTCCATCTCCCCTGCCGCGATGCCTCCCATACGACATTGCGGCCCGCCACAGTTGCGATGCGATGTCACCCAAGCGGCACCGCAACCTACTTGTTGGCCGCTACGTCGTCGGCGTCCTGGGAAAAGCCCTGACGAGCGGTCCCTTCTCGGGTTCCTCTTTGCTTCACCGTGGGTGACCAACCCACGGTTACTGAGCCCCCTTGCCTCGACAATGCGGGAACCCACCGTGAAGGTCTTATTGACAACGTAGACTCAGGTTTATCGTCAGTTTTTTAAATTAAAAGTTTTTAAAATTGTCAGAATAAAATTGAAAGTGCAGCACTTGCTTAGTAACGAGACGGTTTAGGTTTAGCAGAAAATCGAAAGCAATGAAAGACACTCTGATGTGCCGTGGCCAGTTCAGTTTTTATACTTTTTTTTTTTGACGTACTATACGTTAACTTGTTCTCGGATAATTTCTAAAGAACGTTACATAACATCACGCCTTGTTTCCTGAAGGATTGAACAGAGGTGTACCTTCAGTACACGCACATTCCGCCAGTTATGTTTAAGCCCCATATATAATAATAATAATATAATAATAATAATATCCTGGGACATTTTCACACACGGTCATCTGATCCCAAACTAAGCAGAGCTTGTACTATGGAAACCAGATAACTGATATACTGCATATACTACTTTTTTTTGTAAATACATACTTATATAGATAATTACACCCAGACTCAGGATAAACAGACATGTTCATGCACACAAATGTTTGTCCTGGATGGGAATCGAACCCACGACCTGTGTCATGATAGGTGGTGTCTTAACCAACCACGCCAACTGGCCTGTCAATATAATAGGGCATGAGCCTATAGCTATGAATGGGCCACAAATGCAGACTCCGGGGTTACTTCTGAGAAATTACAGATAGAAAAAACCCAATAACACCTTGGCGAACCTATTTTCTTTTTTTTTTGTTGGGAAATCATCAAATAACTTCTCCCGCTCTGGGTGGAGTGGGAGGGCATGTCAGACTTTTGCTGATTAAAACCCACCCGTGTTCCTTCAGTTGCCTATGCCAGGGCCATAATAACTCTTTCAAACAACCCGCGACCCTGGCAAGCATCGGCCCTAGCGGGCCTCATCAGTTAGTGCGGACATCTCTTTGAGGCGCGCATGGTACACAACGTGCCGTCGACCCAGGCCTGGTCCTTACCGGACTTACCGGGAATCGGCTATCAATTCCCAACGCCCAGGGTGTCTCCTGCAGCGCCTAGGGGCGAGGGCGCAAAGCTGAGAGATAAGGCTCACGCGTTCCGCTTCCTTCTTCGCAAGCATTACTGCTTCGCGCCATGCGACCTGGGAATCGAACCCAGGACCAGCAGTTACGCTTACGATCACTAGGCCAACGAGGTAATCTCTAAAGAATACAGTTGGCCTCTCAAGATTACATGAAGACGTATAAATTGTATAGGTACTCTATGACGATTGACAACCAACAAACGGATCCAATAAAACTAACAAGAAAAAGGTGTTCACAAAATGTGATATCGTCCGTGAAACACGATTGTCTTAAGGTACAGGGTGATTCATAAACATGTCTAGCCATCGTGATTTATAATGTTTGCCGAATAAATGCGTATGCGTGTAGCTTACAGCTTTTATCTCTTCAATTTATTAAAAAACTAGCAGTTGCCTGCGACTTCGTCTGCGATCCAGGATGAATAGTAGCCTATGTCCTACTCCAGGTCATGGTCTACCCATGTGCCATATTTCATCCAAATCCGTTCAGCCGTTTCCGCAAAAAGTTTCTATAATATAATAAAATTCAATCATGATTCGAAAGACACGTGGCGCCATCTATTATCATAAGAACGTTATTGTTGTTTTCTTCGGGAACAGTACTTTTTTTCGGGATGAAAGGTACCCTACGTCCGTTTCTGTACACCTGACAACGTATATCCAAAATTTCAGGATGATCGGTTCAGTGGTTTAGGCGTGAAAAGGTAATAAACAAACAAACAAACAAACTTACTTTCGCATTTATAATATTAGTTAGGATAGGATTATATGCTTAGGAGAAGAGATAATGTTCGTATACCTGATTTATTAGAAATAGAACTTACTTTCACTAATCATCTATAAATAATATTAGTTACTAGCTTCTGCTCGCGTCTTTTCTTGTTCCCCCGACCCACCACGTCGCATTGCATCGCCGGCCCGTGCTATTGCTTCGTTTTCCACTTTAATAGTCATAACGTGATGTTTAATAGCCTTCTCCAAGAATAACCTTCTTCAAGAATTTGTCTATCAAATGCAAAAATATTTTTTCAAATCCGACTGGTACTTCCAGAGTTTACCTCCTACATACAAACAAATTTTACCTCTTTATAATTTTAGCAGCAATCAAACTTCGGCAATACCAGTCTATGTATATTGTAAAATGAGTAAAACAGAAAATGTGAACAATAGTGTTACTTATTTGAAGATGATAATAAAAACTAAATGACTGTGACGACCAGGTCGGAGCGCGCGTACGTGTATTTATCAGTGGTTCGCGTAGTACTGAGCATAGGTGACACGCTAGGATTGCGCGGCACCAACTCGGGCGCTGATACGGGCAGAGCGCCTACTCGGCTGGGGGTCTGCGGAGTGCGGGCTTGCGGCCGAACGACTTACTACGTAGACGCGCTACAGTATAGGTACGGTAACACATGCTCATTTCGAACATGAAAGCATGCTTCTATTGAGCAGTTGCTACTTAGTAGCATGTGTGTCGGAATGTTGCTCAAAATCAGCATGCTCATTTCGAGTTTGCTTAAAAATCGACAGGCGTGCGATTTTGGAGCATGCTACCTGCGGCGCGGGTGGAAGGGGGCGTGCGTTAAGCGCGTCTAAACAGGTTTGCTTATTGAGCATGCTAGTATCGATCAGTCGTTCGCAGGTATTCAGGTTTCTTTTTTTGCTGAGCTGATATAAGCTTCTGGATGCATTGCATCGCCAGCAAAATGATGATCTTATTCAGCTCCATACGGATAGCTGTTCGATTTTTCATGACATAGATTATTTGCCATATCCATCTTGCCGCAAACCCGAAGCCGTAGGTACAGCGTACAGGTGAGGGTTTGCGTTTGGTTAATACACTTTAATAGTCGTATACCTATACGACTTTTAAAGTGCATTATAAAAATTGCTGAAATGAATGTCCAGTGCACTAAGAGCGGTCAGACCCTTGCCACCTTGCTGATTGACTAATATTTTTAGCACAGCATAAACTGTCTATCATCATAATAGTTAAAAAGAAAGTGACACACATTACGTACACGCGGTAAAATTTTTCTACTACTTGACTATTCCACATGACGCTAAGTAAACAATGCGGTCTACAGTTATATACGTACTGTAGGTAATAAATCAATCTGCCTAGCCTTTTCCCAACTACGTTGATGTCGGCTTCCATTCTAACCAGATACAGCTGAATACCAGTATTTTACAAGGACCGACTGCCTATCTGACCTCCACAACCCAGTTACTGGGTAATAGGATACCCCTTGGTAAGACTGGTTGTCAGACTTTCCGGCTTCTGACGACCCGTAACGACTGTCAAAAATCTGCGGATTACAGCCGGAACCAACGACTTAACGTGCTTTCCGAGGCACAGAGAAGTCTTGGTATGTAAAGATGGTCACCCATCCACGGACCAACCTCGGCAAGCATAGCTTAACTTTATGGATCGTGTCGTGCGGCTGTTATTACTTAGTCACAAGTCCCATGTTTCATCACCAATATAGATAAAAAAAAGTCGGTAGGGGTCGTGGGCCACCGGGTGGAACGAACTTCCTTTAGCTACTTAGGCCATAAGAGATTATCTAATCTCCGTTTCGCCGACGATATTGCCCTCTTTTCGTCTTCAGCCTCCGAGTTGATTCAAATGCTAGACGATCTTAGCACGGTAAGCCTAGAGGCCGGATTTCAGATGAATATGTCAAAGAACAAGTTGAAGACGAACAGCGTTCATCACAGGACCACTGTGGCGAGTGAGCAGGTTGAATACTTTGATGAGTATCTCTATCTTGGTCAAATAGTCTCTTTCCAGACAAGACAAAACAAAGAAGTTGCAAGACGCACCGAAAATGCCTGGAAGAGCTATTGGGCCATGAAAGGTCTAATGAAGGGTGATCTTCCTTTGTCCCTTAAGAGAAGGCTCATTGACGAGAGCATTCTTCCCATCCTCACATATGGTTCTCAAACATGGTATTTGACAAATCAGCAGAGGTCCACGCTCGAGGTTTGCCAGAGGAATAAGAACGGAGTATTTTGGGTATCAAAATAACAGACCAGGTTAGGAATACGACCATCCGTTCCATCACAAAAATAACTGATGTCCTTGGAAAGCTGCTACGCTAAAGTGGAATTGGGCTGGACACATCTGCCACATGTCAGACGACCAATGGGCCAAACTTACGACCCAATGGGTCCCTCTCTATGGCAAGCGACATCGCGGCAGGCCCAGATGGAGATGGCGGGACAAGCTAGAGTCCTTCAACAAGAACTAGTCCTTAGCAGTTCTAGACAGAGAGAAGTGGAAAGAGAGTAGAGAGGCATTTGCCCTACAGTGAGACATCACAGGCTTTTAATAATAATAATAATATAGAGCTGACTCTGACTCTGAGAGAGACGGCTCTGTATTAAAAAAAAAAAACTTTTGACACTTGAAACTGACTTTTTCCACTGACCTATAAAATCGTATTATGGACTTGAAACGTTTGACTATAGAAAAATCATTAAAATACTGCCATAACTTACTTAATATTGCGTAAATAAAAAAGGGTCATAGTGTTTTTAACAGTTACTTACCCGTAACCCTTTGAATTCCTAGCGTCATTGAAATACCTATTTACGGCCGGGTCGTTATTTTATCTGCTCGCTGTTTGGTACTAAAGTTGGGTACGTCAACTGTCAAATGCTCTTGAGCTGTGGAAATAATTTGTGAATTTTGGAGTTTGCTGTGTTATTTCGTATGAACTCGGTTCTATAGTGGAAATTGTCAATAGCAAAACATTATCACAATCTTTTTTCGATGTTATTATATAGAAATATCGATATGAGCTGCCCTATTAACCGCCATTTTATCGGCTCAGTAAAATGTAGGTATACACGTTTTTCTTGTAGGTATGCCAAGTCCATATTATGATTTAGACGTCAGTGTTTTTTCGGGTATAACGATTTTTTGTTACATGACATTTTCTACCAGTTTACTCCTACCGCAAGCCGCGTTAAAGAACTTCGTTCCTAAAATGAAAAAACATATTTGCAATTACATTTGGACGTAGTTATGCTATAACGTTCCAATCCACACGCAGGTCGAACTGAGTAAATCGCGTTTTTTTTAATTTTGTGGTACGCTTTTTTTTTGGTAGCGAGTACAACTAAGTAGTATGTATCACTTCAACTAAATAAATAAACATTATTTTATTATATACTTGTCAAAATACCTAGCTTGGGCTCAAAAACTCAATTTTGACCACCTTGTGGATTGGAACGCTATAGCATAACTACGTCCATTTATCAAATTCGTGGCTAAATACTAAGAAACAGTAGCCTGTAAACTGCATTTAAAATTCGTTGGAATCGACTAGTTGTAATTAATAACCGAGTTTTTACGATATTTTTTCCAAAAAATAACTTTAAAATGCTCTAGTGTAAATTTGCCAATATGTCGTTTGGTAAATATTGCCTTTCAAGCGTCGATATTCATTAGGAAAACCTCTGCCTTTACCAACAAATCAACAAGATTATAAGTCCCTATTTACAATTTTTTTTTTTTTTTAAATTACTTTTCGCTTCAGTCATAATTTACACGCTAAATCAATTTAGGTCCAGTAAAACCAGCATACCGAGCAATTTAGAAGCCTTTACAACACAATGATCGCCAAACCACCTGTCACGTTTAACAGGCAGATTATAACGACTAGGATAAACTTCGATTAAGCGCAGATCATGTTGCATTAACTGACACACGTGTAGCCTATTAAATGTTATAGACATGAACAATTTAATATCATGTTACAATATTGGCGAATATAACCTCTTATGTTTTAGATTATATTCATAGCTTTCTTAGTATTCCCTAATATTTAGAGATCTTACAAAGGCTTAAAGCTAAGATACAATTACGGATCCTGTTTTGTAACCTAACGATTAAGGGCGGATTACACCAATGAAACTGAACGTGATCAGCACAAATCTAAACCGCGTTCAAGAGCTGTCAGTGTTGTTATTGTTGCTTTATATTGACACTGACAGCTCTTGAACATAGTTTAGATATAATCATAATTTTTTATTTATCTCAAGATCATAGATGCCTGTCATAATTTATCACCTCTCTCGCTCACACACTACCAAATGTTTAAGAATGTTTTAAATTAAAATAAGGTTTTTTAAAAAATATAACTTAATATTATTATGTAAATTAATATTAATTGAATAGGTAGTTAGGAGTTACAGATCACCCGACGATCTGAACTGATTTGTAAATTAACATATCCTGTCTAAGAAAATAGGATTATAATTTACAAAAAGTTAAGAGTCTAGATATTATAGGTATAATAAAGGTCTGAAATTACAATAAAATATAAGCAGAACTTATTTATATTTAATTTGTTAGATATATAATTATTATCAGTTTAAAAGCAGTACTCACAGTTACTTCAGAACTTTAAAAAATTAAAAACAAATATCCCGGTCGCGGTCCGTTACATTAGTAAAATTGGCAATAAGTAACCTGACAATTTCTACATCCTATTTTGCCTTTTGGTAATTACGGAAAACACTTTTTACACATTTTATGTCTAGTTCATATTTAAAGTTTTCCATAGACACAAACGGAAATTCAATAAAGCTGACATGACTTAGTCACTATTATAACTAACAGACAATTTTTCGTGCTAATCTAAAAAAACGCTTAGGGCTAATTTGAACAAAGTCGGATATCTTTTATCCGTGGAACAAAATTGGCAGTTTTTGTATGGATAAATGTCAAAAATTCAAAATTTATTCGAACGCGAAACTGGGTATGAAAGTTTGGTCGAGTTCACCTTAAGTCACAGTAATTTATGATACTGTGGTTTAGTGATAAATGAATAACGACTTAGCCCAGCATACGCATAATCAGCCTATAATGTTCCCGCTGCCCACCCCCCAAATAGAGAAGAGACCTGTCCCAACACAAGTCTCTTCTATAGTGGGGGGTGGGCCATAATCCACCACGCGGGCCCAGTGCGGGTTGGTGGATGTCACATGTTCCCACTGCTGAGACACAGGTCTCCTTCTCTGTGAGAGGGAGTGGGCCATAATCCACCACGGGAGCCTAGTGCGGGTTGGTGGATGACACATGTTCCTACTGTTCAGACATAGGCTTACTCTCTGTGAGAGGGAATGGGCCGTAATCCAAAACGCGGGTACAGTGCAGGTTGGTGGATGTCACATGTTCCCACTGCTAGTACACAGGCCTCCTCTATATGAGAGCGCGTGGGCCATAATTCACCACTCGGGCCCAGTGCGGGTTGGTGGATGTCACATGTTCCCACTGCTAGTACACAGGCCTGCTCTATATGAGAGCGCGTGGGCCATAATTCACCACTCGGGCCCAGCGCGGGTTGGTGGATGTCACATGTTCCCACTGCTAGTACACAGGCCTCCTCTATATGAGAGCGCGTGGGCTATAATTCACCACTCGGGCCCAGTGCGGGTTGGTGGATGTCACATGTTCCCACTGCTAGTACACAGGCCTCCTCTATATGAGAGCGCGTAGGCCATAATTCACCACTCGGGCCCAGTGCGGGTTGGTGGATGTCACATGTTCCCACTGCTAGTACACAGGCCTCCTCTATATGAGAGCGCGTGGGCCATAATTCACCACTCGGGCCCAGTGCGGGTTGGTGGATGTCACATGTTCCCACTGCTAGTACACAGGCCTCCTCTATATGAGAGCGCGTGGGCCATAATTCACCACTCGGGCCCAGTGCGGGTTGGTGGATGTCACATGTTCCCACTGCTAGTACACAGGCCTCCTCTATATGAGAGCGCGTGGGCCATAATTCACCACTCGGGCCCAGTGCAGGTTGGTGGATGTCACATGTTCCCACTGCTAGTACACAGGCCT
The DNA here is from genome assembly GCA_948252095.1 of Dicycla oo. NCBI lineage: Eukaryota > Metazoa > Arthropoda > Insecta > Lepidoptera > Noctuidae > Dicycla > Dicycla oo. The sequence continues at coordinate 24,162,761 of OX411716.1, forward strand.
CCTCTATATGAGAGCGCGTGGGCCATAATTCACCACTCGGGCCCAGTGCGGGTTGGTGGATGTCACATGTTCCCACTGCTAGTACACAGGCCTCCTCTATATGAGAGCGCGTGGGCCATAATTCACCACTCGGGCCCAGTGCTGGTTGGTGGATGTCACATGTTCCCACTGCTAGTACACAGGCCTCCTCTATATGAGAGCGCATGGGCCATAATTCACCACTCGGGCCCAGTGCGGGTTGGTGGATGTCACATGTTCCCACTGCTAGTACACAGGCCTCCTCTATATGAGAGCGCGTGGGCCATAATTCACCACTCGGGCCCAGTGCGGGTTGGTGGATGTCACATGTTCCCACTGCTAGTTCACAGGCCTCCTCTATATGAGAGCGCGTGGGCCATAATTCACCACTCGGGCCCAGTGCGGGTTGGTGGATGTCACATGTTCCCACTGCTAGTACACAGGCCTCCTCTATATGAGAGCGCGTGGGCCATAATTCACCACTCGGGCCCAGTGCGGGTTGGTGGATGTCACATGTTCCCACTGCTAGTACACAGGCCTCCTCTATATGAGAGCGCGTGGGCCATAATTCACCACTCGGGCCTTGTGCGGGTTGGTGGATGTCACATGTTCCCACTGCTAGTACACAGGCCTCCTCTATATGAGAGCGCGTGGGCCATAATTCACCACTCGGGCCCAGTGCGGGTTGGTGGATGTCACATGTTCCCACTGCTAGTACACAGGCCTCCTCTATATGAGAGCGCGTGGGCCATAATTCACCACTCGGGCCCAGTGCGGGTTGGTGGATGTCACATGTTCCCACTGCTAGTACACAGGCCTCCTCTATATGAGAGCGCGTGGGCCATAATTCACCACTCGGGCCCAGTGCGGGTTGGTGGATGTCACATGTTCCCACTGCTAGTACACAGGCCTCCTCTATATGAGAGGGTGTGGGCCATAATTCACCACTCGGGCCCAGAGCGGGTTGGTGGATGTCACATGTTCCCACTGCTAGTACACAGGCCTCCTCTATATGAGAGGGCGTGGGCCATAATTCACCACTCGGGCCCAGAGCGGGTTGGTGGATGTCACATGTTCCCACTGCTAGTACACAGGCCTCCTCTATATGAGAGGGCGTGGGCTATTCCACAAGGGCTCAGTGTGGGGTAGTGGATGTCACACAAGTGTTCGACGACTTAGCCAACCTTCCCTCTTTTTACGATTCTCTACATTATCAAGAAAGCAGGTCGAACTATTAAATCGTACAATGAACACAAATATTGCTATAAGGCTGTCGCCATTTCATTCTGTTTAGTCTCTAAAAGGTGTTTCCCTTTAGATTATTTTTCCTTGTTTATGTTTGGGACAGCATTTTGTCTGGCGCGATTATTTTTCCAGAATCTTGTTACGTTTAGGGGTGTTTCTGTTAAAACATTTTTGGTACTGTCCTCGTTTCAAAGAACTAGGAAAGTGCTTCGTTATTTTGTTCTGTGTTATTCTTAGTGCAGCACCTTCAGACCATTAAGAATCGCCAGATCAGGTGCGCAGTACTCGCAACCGGTGTGCGTGTATAACCAGATGTATGAACGTAAACGAAGCTAAAGGAGTATTTTTAAGGATCGTAAAAGGTGGTGTTCTGTATTTTCTGCCTGCCCCCATGGGAATTATGGCGTGAGTTTGTGTATGTATTGTAGTATTGGGAAAAAAAATCACTCGTTCACCACTTTAAAAATACGTATACTTTTGCAAAATAAATAATACAGAAACGTGGGTTGATATAAAAAAGTACAAAAAATTATTAATGAAAATATATATAATATATTGCACCAGATCTCCGTTTAAAATAAATGAAGAAGAAAAACCGCTGAATTTGGATATAGTGGGCGGAAAAAAATATGTTTGAATGATATAGGAAATAACACGGAATCTATGGCTAATCTAAACGGCCTATCCTACTGAAATTAGAATTCCTTAAACAACAAACAATTTACGCAACGTTATCCAGCAAATGACCCAGGTTAAATATCATGAAACATTATCTAGGCAAAATCACTAAGGCTAGGAACTCACGGAGCGATTTTCACCCGCGCCCGCCGCGGTTGTGGGCCCGCAGTTCCTGTAGAATTCAAATATATGACGGCGGGAGCGTGGGCGTAGCGATAATAGGGTCGTCGTCATCGTTTCTTGGTGCGGGTTCCATGAGGTAAGTGGGTACTCAGGCAAACCAGTAAAACTTAGATTGTAGCACTAAATCACAGTCACGTTTATTCGGTAAGTTACAGTAGTGGCAAGGAACAAAGGCTTGTACGGTGAACGTGACAGTTTCGATCGTATGGTCTGTACTCTGGCGTCAGCCCCCGCAAAGTGAATCTCTCGGTTTTTGATCGACTCTGTCCACGTGTAGGTATGGCGGGAAATTGAAGCGCCACCTCACGGCGTTCACTGTACTAACCGATTAACCAATCAGAATTAAGTTACAGTTTGACCAATATTAGGAAATCAACGGGTACAGGTAATATTTTGATAATGTTGTCGTCTTGAAATCGCTTGCGACGACATATATATGTAAAAAATTAAAGCTCATTTCACGACGCGTTTTACGCCCACGGTGTGCGCGGTTGTATGCGGCTCCCGCTGTACCGGCGGGCAACTATTAGAATCGCGCGGGCCGCGGACACCCTCAGCCTCGGCGGTCGGTTGGCAGACCGCAATGGCCACCGGGGTGGGCGGGAGCGCCATTTTGCACCAGTGTGACTTGTTATTACACGGGGCATCTTGACGTGTCTGTGCACGTTTGTCAACAAACATTACAAAATGGATATTTAAATCGATCTACTAATTACTTTGATGCAAGAAAGGCCAGTTCTATGGGATAAGAGCTTAGAAGAATATAAGTACAAGAAGTTGACGCTCAAAGAATGGGAAGAAATCTGTGAGAAATCGTAAACCACCCGGCTTGCGATCATCGCCCGCCAAGTTTGCGGGCGAAGATCGCAACCGTGACGGCTGCGTAACCGCACAAACAAGCAGACCGCTTGTTTGTGCGATTTCGCAGCCGTCGTGGTTGAGTTTAGAAATAAAACAGCTGTTCCACCACCGCGGCGGGTGTGGGTGAAAATCGCTCCGTGAGTTTTTAGCCTTAGACTTACAGCTACAGCATCCCCGTGGCAGAGCCCGAGTAGGTGGTAGGGTGCTACTGTCTGTAGCCGGGCGATAGGTCTCCAAGCTGGAAAGCCAGAATTCTGGCTTGATATATTCCTACAAGATTAAAACTGTTATACGTAGGAAGTAATCGCCAGGATTCGAAGGTTAATACGTACCGGTCGGACGAAATATTATATAATTGTAGGAGATGTCTGAACAGTACATATCCGGATCTATAGAGAGAGAAAAAAACCATCTTGATTATAGCATCAAAAATGCGTCCATCAAAGAATTTATGCAAAACAAAGTAGAATAGAAATTGGAAAACAAAGCATTCGCTTCATGTAAAATACTGGTATTCAGCTGCATCCGGTTAGACTGGAAGCCGACCCCAACATAGCTGGGAAAAGGCTAGGCAGACTGATACATATATATATGAGATTTTGTTATGAGACAGCGTTCTTTACCGGCTTTTCTAAAAGTAATATAGGATCGATGGCATCTTCCAAAACAATTATAAGAGCGCTTTTAGCCTACCACTCTTATAAAGTGCCGGTTCTGACTAGGGACTCAAGATAAAAAACGCCTCATAGGAAAATCCGATAATGACAGTACAAATTATGCATCGGAAAGCACGAACAGATTTACAATTCGAATTTTAAAATTCATAAAGAAAGGTTGAGAAAAAATTTATAGTATTTAATGTAAAAAAAAATCTTTGAAAAGATTTTGTAGAATGCATAATTCTATAGTATGTATGAATCAGTTTGTTGACATTCTAGTTAGACAATCAGTTTGTTGTTTTCTAGTTCAATTTCAAAATAATAATTACCAGCACTCAATTAATGTTCCGGAACTGGTCGCAAATATTTACCAAAAAGCCCAAGGCCTAACGCAAAACGTAAACTAATTTGTTTTTGTACTAGTTACCGTTTGTTGGTTACGTGACATTTTAGAATATCGAGAAGATATAAACGGCCATTTGAACTGTTTTATCTCGATTTGATTGATATTTTCGATCAAAATGCTGTTTGAATAAAACCAATTTGTTGTCGCCTTACGCTTCCAAATGTTACTCGTTTTAGCTGTAGGTTTATATCAAAATGCCTAGGTAGCTAAAATACTAAAATATAGATTAGTGAATTCACGATAACTTAATTTGTGCTAAAGAAGTGCTTGTATGCCTGTGTTCAGGCCAAACTAGTAAGTCCTAGACCAAACCGGTTTATTAAGCCGGGGCACTCCGACCAATTGGTTTAGGTTTCTTTAGAACTGAGAGCAACTGCGCATAAGCCGAGCGAGCGAAGCGAACGGTTGCCGCAGCTGTGGCCGGTGAGTGCTACTTCCAAAGACTAGGCTGTTAGCTAAACGGCTAATTAAGCTAGTTGGCTGCAAAGTTATCACGCATGGGATAAACCGGTTTAGCCTAGGACAAACTAGTTTGGCCTGAAATTGGGTTTGGCCAGTAACATAATAATATTATAGAGTGAGTATCGTCTTTCACTCCAAGCAAAATGAAATTTAAAAAAAAAATCTCATTATGCTAAGAAATGTTTGTCGTTTGACGAACATAATAAATCGTCTACTTCCTATAATGATCGGATACACGCTTATCAAAAACCTCTAGAATGTTGAAATGACTAGTCTCCTTATGACGACATTAAAATGACGTTAAACAACATAGAATCTCCTCAATAAAACCACTACCCAACTATCTCTTAACAATTCACAATCACAACCTAAAAAGGTACACCCGACAAGCATTAAAATTCCCGTTTCCCGGAAGCCATTTTCGCCCTAAAATCTGAGATTTAAAATTTCAACACGAATTGTGCGGCAGCCCTACTATGGCAAGCTCACAGGGTTGTCAACTAAATTACTTTTATAGGACTATTTCTTCTTCGTTTTAAAACTGCAACCCTTTTGTGTCTATACCTGCTTACTCGGACGTGCAAAATAAATAAGCGTCGAAATATTTCGGGCACAAACGCAGCAAATTGGAATTTGTTTTTTGTTGAATTTATTTCACTGTAATTTCTCGTTATGACTTAATTTTGTTCTGGGAATGCTCGGTCTTTGTGGTATTCCTGTTTATAAAGCTTTTTTGTTGAAAGTTTTTGTTTTTACCTAATACGTAGCTTATTTTTGGGGTATACCTGATATATCATTTCAGAAAGCACGTTAAGCCGTTGGTCCTGTCCGTCATTCTTGAATCTTTGACTGTCGTTACGGGTTGTCAGCAGCCCGAAAGTCTGAAAACCAGTCTTATCAAGGGCTATCGTAATACCTAATTACTGGGTGGTGTAGATCAGATAGGCAGTCACTCCATGTAAAATACTGGTATTCACCTGCATCCGTTTAGACTGGAAGCCGACCCCAAAAAAAAAAAAAAAAAAGAAAAGCTGGACAGATGATGATGATAAATGATTTTATTTTTGTATTTAGGTTTGTAATTATTGTAACACCATGTATACCATGTTTTTTGCAAATAAATACTTTACTTTGCACAAACACTTATACACGTCAATCATATTTTTAAAAACTATTATGAGGTCGGTGTCTCCAATCTGACTACTCTTAGAAGAAAGGTAACAATAACATGGAAGTTCTCCATACTAAATTAGAGTCTTGTTTAACGTGTACCGTCCCAGCTTCTCACAGTTTATAAGACTTGACAAAACATCGAGTTTTTTTTTTTTTAATTAATTGTTACTTAAATATTAATGTACGTATTATACACCTTTCAGAATAAATTGTCTAAATGAGTGTGAAAACCGCATCAAAATTCGTTGCGCAGTTTAGAAGAACAATGCGGTCACACGGACAGACACGAAAGGCGACTTTAATTTACTTTAAAGAAAGATCGCATATCACCACGTTAAAATACACGTATGATTTTTAGTAAAATAAAAAACAACACGGGTATATAAAAAAAGTTTTGAATATATAAAAAAAAAACATAAAAATCCGAATTCCTCTTTTATACGAGTATAATGATGAGTGAAATACAGATAATTTTGATATTACTGCGGCCAGATAAGATTATGCTTAAATGTGGAAGAAAACACAAGATCTGTAAACGACCTATACATATCGAATTCGAATTCTCGATAATCTACTAGATATTAAATCAATAATTTATCTGTTCTCGACGGTCGTTGAACCACACGTGGCGTAGTTGGCAGAGAAGGGGCGCTTAAGCTGGTTGAATATGGCTCGCCGCTAGGACACCCGTAGCAGAGCCCGAGCAAATGGTAGGACGCTGATCTCCCGTACCGGCAAGACAGAATTCTGGCTTCGATAACTTTCTACACGAAAATTACTGTTACTCGTATAGGTAGGAAGTAATCGCCAGGATTCATTTATATAAAATAGTTGAAAGATCTACGTATACCACTCGTCGGAAGTGAATTGAACTCCTAGCAGGAGCTGTCTGGACAGTACAGTTCTAGGTCTATGGAGAGAGAAAATGACCATAACGATTATAGCAATGAAAATGTGTAGATCAAGGAATTCATACAGAATTCGCATACCAAAAATAACAGGACACAACCGCACACACCATTTGTTATTACTTCAACATTCAACGATGCATTGCGTAAATAACTTTTGAATTTTGGGGTTTATTTTCATTAAAGGATATACTAAATGATGGAAAAATATAGGTATATGATTCAAGAGGATAAATCTGGAACTAAATGACAGAAAATTATCCGTCAGAAAAAAGGGTTTAGCCGTCCTTCCATAGGCAAACTGCCCCCGATAGGAACCTATATCGTAACCTATGCTATATTGTAGAGGGTACTAATAGTAGTTCATCGAGTAGATATTAGCTCTATATCTTGGTTAATTGAGGAGCTATTTGAAAAAAAGTGTCCGGAGACGACTTTTTTTCAAAGTGATATATCTCTGTTGATTTTAAAGCTAGAAAAATAAAACCAATTCCAGTGTTTATGGTACACTCTACAGTTTATTTTATATAAATTTCTATGAGCCAAGCCTAAATAAAAATATTTAAAAAATGCAAATAAATTATTTTTTTATTGATTTCTATCAGATCGAATTGAATTACCACTTTGAAAAAAATATATAATAATTGTCTATACCTTGCCTAACAGCATGCCAAGTTTCATTAAAATCCATAAGGTGCAACATGTTGAAAAAAAATAATGAATGTAAGTGGACCACCTTATGACCACTTTGATGACGCTTTTAACTTTCAATTTTTCAATAATATAGTACTTAATTAAATTGTATTACATATTTGATTTTTCAATATTGGGCATGAAAGGTTCAAAAGAAAATGGAATGATCTTTTCTCAGTAATAGTTGAATACATATTAATAAAAAATAGCTTTTATTAGTCATCGTCACTATTTTCATTAATTACAACGTGATCGTTATTTATAGAAAAAACACTGGACGAACTATATGAGATTTATATCTTGCATTTGATAAATAATATATAATTGCCGCTACGTGGGAGCAACACCCAACTGTTCGATTTCCATTTGCACAGTTACAGCAATAACGCCGAATATCTTCGTGGCTTTTTCCATTGGGACGACCATGCACGACTATGCACTGTGATCATGTAGGAACATGCACGCGCGGGTACTTTGATAATCTACTCACTATAAAAGTAGACAAAATATTGTAATAGACTAGTGATACTACCAACCGTTAATGTACTTTATATAAACTGTCAAAACGCTATTTTGTTAAAGATTATTAGAATCTAATACAATTTGAAAGCGTCCACTGTAAATCAAAGTGTTTTTGTGATTAAAGCGTTTGAGCGTTTCAATGTTAAACTCCATAAGCACATGGGCGTAGCGAGGGGGAGGCAGGGGGGGGCAGCTGCCCCCCCCTAGCAGGCGGGCGGGCTGGCGAACTGAGCGAATTTTATTTCACCTCTTTATAGAAATTTACTGAGCTAAGCTATGTCATACTCATAATTATGGTAATATTGTTATCTTTCGCCTCGCTAGCACAGTTTAGTGTTATTCTATAGTTTAGTTGAGTTTAGTAGCTCGGTAGACAGACGTTCGTTCCTGCCGCGCCGCGCCATCGGCAGCCGCACGCGCCGCGCCGTCGAGCCGGAGCGGGATGCGGGTACGGGGTGAGAGGGGAGGCAGCTGATGCACAGCGCGCGTGCGCGTAACAACAAACAATATTTTGTACACAGATTTTGTATTCAATCTTGTCTCGGTGGTCCTCTTATAACGTCTGTTCGTAATTATCGTGCAATTCGAAGTCGTGAATCGAGAGTTTTGTTGTAATTTAATTTGTTTTTTCGCTGTCGCTTCGCTGGTGTTTGGGTGGGTGTGTTGGACGACTGGTGTTTGTTTTAAAAAATGGATATAAGAAAGTTTTTCAAAGGTAAGGTATTTTTTATTATCACAGTTAATTTTAGATTAATAACGATATGATATTTATATTTATTTAAAAACGCGTGAATTTTTGTTTAAGGGACTTTAAAAAGAAAAAAAGCAGAAACTAGTAGTGAAAGTAGTGATGACGAGAAAAAGGAAGAAAGTTCGCTGGCGCTGGCTCAAGCTGGATCTTTTAGAGTTCAAAATACACCTGAAGTGGCTGCAGATGAATTCGTTTGTGATAACGATTTAGGCAAATGGGTAGGGGCAGGGTGAACTTCTTTGATGACCAGAAGTCAAAAATTGGATATGCTTAAACGTTGTTGGGTGCCCCCTGAAAATTATGACTTTTCTAAGGATGCCAAAGCTGCTGATCTGCAGCGAAAATTCAATCATAGTTGGTTGCAAACTTATTCGCCCTGGCTTGTTTATTCGAAACATCTTAAAGGTGCGCTGTGTTTATATTGCGTACTATTCCCTCCAAAGACAGTTGTTGGAGTTTTGGGCTCATTCGTAATTCGACCTTTTTGCCGTTTCAAATATATTCATGAATACTGCGTTAAGCATGTCTCATCACAATATCATAAATCAGCAGTTACCGATGCAAAACATTTGTCGGAGAAAATGCCTGTGGATATAATGATGAATACTGCTCACCAGAAAGAAATTGAGACAAATAAAAAGATACTGGCATCTATAATTTCTTCAGTAATTTTTTGTGGCACTCACGATTTACCTTTGAGGGGTAAACAGAATCATGAAGGCATTCTTGAAGACCTTCTAAATCTAAAAATTGAATCTGGTGATCAAGATTTAAAGCAGCATTTAGAACATGGCAAAAAAAATGCTATGTATACTTCCCCACAGATACAAAACGAAATTATTGAATTGTGCGGTTTGGTCGTAAAGAATGAAATTATACAGGAAGCTAAGAAAGCTTATGCGTATAGTGTCATGGCAGATGAGTCATGTGATATAGCGGGTAAAGAACAACTATCTATCGGAATCCGTTTTTTTGACGAAGATCAAAATATAATACGTGAAGAATTTCTAGGATTTGTAGAATTAGAGGCCATGGATGCTAATACAATTGCGACAGAAATTGATAAATTCTTAGAAAGCGCCGGACTAGAATCCAATAAGTGCGTAGGCCAAGGCTACGATGGCTGTTCGACTATGGCGGGGAGTATTAGCGGCGTACAAAAAAAAATTTGAGATAAATATAAAAAAGCCTTATACTTTCATTGCGCTAGCCATAGGCTTAATTTGGTAATAAATGACTTGAACCAAGTTCCAGAAATTCGTAACACCATCGGAACAATCAAAGACATAATAAATTTTTTTCGAGAATCTGCTTTACGTAGAAAATACGTACCTAATATTCCGGCGTTATGCGAGACCCGCTGGTCTCACAAATATAAAAGTGTGGCCATGTTTTACAAGCATTTTGAGGAGATCATTCATGGACTCGAGAACATATCTAAAGACGGAAATGCTGCAGCCAGAAAAAATGCTTATCAATTACATTGTGCTGCAACGAAATCAGTATTCATCATATGTGTGACACTGATAGCCAAATATTCTGCAATACTGGAACCTGTTGCTAACGCACTTCAGTCGAAATCTATTGATATGCATACATGTACGAACCATATTAAGAGAATTATTTCTCTAGTAAAAGATCACCGTCAAAACGTAGACACAGAAAGTGAAAATATAATTGAAACTTCTCAAGGATCTGCCCTTGGTACCGACTTACAAGTCCCACGCATTGCGTCTCGGCAACAACATCGGTCCAATCACCCGGCACAGAGCTCTTCAGACTATTGGAAAAGATCCATTATAATACCCTATTTAGATTCCTTAATTTCCGCACTCGATCAACGCTTTTCGAATGAGCATCTGCCAGCCTTCAGCCTAATGTCATTGCACCCAAACACAATGTTATCAATGACCCTCAGTGATTTCCAAGAGAATTGCAAAGCATTCACCAATTTTTACGAGCTCGCTATCGAGCCTGAAGCAGAATTGTGGTATAAATTGTGGAAAGACAAGGGGATTCCAAATGAAGAGTTAGAGAAAATGGATTTTACCGACACGCTTAAAGAGGCAAATACTTTCTTCCCCGCCACAAAGAGGGCCATACTTATTTTACTGGCGCAACCATGCACCACGGCCAATATAGAACGGTCTTTTTCCACCTTACGGCGAGTAAAAACGTGGTTGCGGTCTACAATGTCAGAAAATCGTCTGAACGGCCTATGTATGTTAAGCGTACATAGGAAAATGGTAGAAGGAAAGAAAGGCGAAGTTATTGAAAAAGTTTTAAATAGATTTTGTGAACAACCACGCAAGTTACTGTTTAAGTAATTAAAACTATTCTGTTTCTGGTTAAAATTCGTTTTTTTATTGTTACACTTGCTGACCCGGCGGACGTCGTCCTGCCCAGTAATCAATCTTACACCTACCCTAACTAAACTAAACCTACCCTACACCTACCCTACCCCTATCTATGTATGTGTTATTCTGAGTCTTCAGCTACCTACATAACAAATTTCATCGTAATGTGTTCAGTAGCTTTTGCTTGAAAGAGGTAACAAACATGCATCCGTCCACACACACTCACAAACTTTCACCTTTATACCTAATGTATGAAAACATAAATTCAGTTTCTCTATGATTTTCTCAACCTGCCCCCCCCCTGTACAAAATCCTGGCTACGCCCTTGCATAAGCATAGAACTTTAAAACGGGCACAAGTGATTAAAAATTGAGCATCAAAAATGCTATAGTTTGCTTATGGAGTTCAACATTGCAAACACTAAAGCGCTTTATTATTAAGCGTTTTTAGCATTTCGTTATTAATTACTTGAATTTACAGTGTCAACAAGGTGGTCCACTTACTTTCATTATTTTTTTTCAACATGTTGCACCTTATGGATTTTAATGAAACTTGGCATGCTGTTAGGCAAGGTATAGACAATTATTATATATTTTTTTCAAAGTGGTAATTCAATTCGATCTGATAGAAATCAATAAAAAAATAATTTATTTGCATTTTTTTAATATTTTTATTTAGGCTTGGCTCATGGAAATTTATATAAAATAAACTGTAGAGTGTACCATAAACACTGGAATTGGTTTTATTTTTCTAGCTTTAAAATCAACAGAGATATATCACTTTGAAAAAAAGTCGTCTCCGGACACTTTTTTTCAAATAGCTCCTCAATTAACTAAGATATAGAGCTAATATCTACTCGATGAACTACTATTAGTACCCTCTACAATATAGCATAGGTTACGATATAGGTTCCTATCGGGGGCAGTTTGCCTATGGAAGGACGGCTAAACCCTTTACAATGCCCCTTTCAAAATTCATAAAAAAGGTTGAGGAAAAATCTAAGCAGTTCTTACATCTGATCCAGTTAAAGAGTATTTAATGTACAAAAATCTTTGAACCGATTTTGTAGAATGCATAATTCTAAACTGTGTATAAATTGTATAGATGTTTTGATTCTGTATGATTGTGAAAACTTAAAGCCGATAGACCGCCTATGTATTTTTGAAGTAAACATCAGAGCTTAATTGGAAGTTTACCCCCGGTTTTGACTTTTTTTCTTTTTTTTACCGGCTTTGCTTATTGTTTAGCTTTACCGTTAATTTGTTTTTAGAATTACATACCTCAAGGAAAAAATGGAACCTTTATAGGATCAGTGGTGTGTATGTGTGTCTATCTATCCGTGTCACAGCCAAATTGCTTCGAATCTAATAAACCGATTAAGTTCAAATTTGACACACGTATGAATTTCTATGACCCAAATACGGACGTGTAATGTAAATAATTGAATTTTGAATATGGAGTCAATTTTGGGCGGCAAATAAGAAGATTTTATAGAAGTTTGGCAAACTGTACCGTGTGACATATCAAATGAAAGGGTCTCAAATATTCTTATATACAATTAATTTTTAGGGTTCCGTACCTCAAAAGGAAAAAACGGATCCCCTATAGGATCACTCGTATGTCTGTCTGTCCGTCTGTCACAGCCGATTTGCTCCGAATTTAATGGACCGATTAAGCTGAAATTTGATACACTTATGAATTTTTGTAACTCAAACATGGACGTCTAACATAAATAGGTATATGAATTTTGAATATGGGAATAAATTTTGGGGGCAAATAAGAAAATTAAAAAATAAAGTTTTGCAAATGTACCGTGTGACATATTAAATTAAAGAGCTTGCTGTGACAGTCTCAAATATATTTTTCTTATAATTTTAAAATAAACTACTTTACAGTTATTTAAGACGAAAATTGACAATCCCCCCCTTGATTCCGAAACTACTGTGCCTAAAATTTTGAAAAAAAAATACAGAAAATAGTTCTATAACTACAGATTACAGGAAAACCTATAAGGAGTCTATGGTCTTATACCATACATTATATTATATGGGTGGTTGGTGATTCGTTGGTTTATGGTCTTATGATTTGACATTAATTTGGATTGCCACGAGTTAAATTCATTGTAATAGCGACACACAATTTTCTAAAGGACGCCACAATAATAAACACAAATAAAGTCTCGCAAATTAAAAAGCATCATGTTCCCAGAGAGTGCCATTTTCGAATTCCGTAATTGCTATTTTTTATTCTTTTTATTGTAGTTGTAGTAAGTAGTTCCAGAAACTTTAAGTATGCCCCACGTAATACGATACCCCTTGTTAAGACTGGTTGTCAGACATTCGAGCTTCTGATGACCCGTAACGACTGTCAAAGACTCACGAATAACAGCAGGGACCAACGGCTTAACTTGTTTTCCGAGGCACGGAGGGCTCTTGGTATGTAAAGAAGATGGTCATTCATCCACGGACCCACCACGGCAAGCGTAGCTTAACCTGGGGGCCGAACCTACTAACAAAATTGTTAAAAAATTGCAACTGAATGGCAACTGAACCACGGCTTTTGAGCGTTTTCGCATTCCACTAATGTAACAACGATCCAACTGCGGTTACGTTTCAGTTCAGTTACCGATCGATCGAAACAATCTCAAAAGCTATTCTGCTAACAAAACCGAACATGAGCGTGACGTTTAGTCGCATATTATCTTTTTGACATAATTGAAACGTTTCGTTTCACAGATTTCGCAAGCTGGGGTCGAAAATGAAACGTTCTTCTGAGTTTTTATTATTTATAAAGTTAAAATGTTACAAAAAAATATACAGGCTAAAAGTATAAGTATGGTCTAGATTTGTTTTTGTATTAAAATTACTTTTAGTAGCACTTATTCGTATTAATGATAATGATAAATGATAAATGATTTTTATTTCTGTAAGTAGGTTTGTACAAACACTTTTACAAGTCAATCATGTTTTTTTTTTTTTTTTAACTAGATGAGGTCGACGTTTCCTATCTGACTACTCTGAGAAGTAAGGCCGAAACAAACTCAGAGGTCACAGTCTCTTATAAAGTCCAGACATAATCTTGGTCACTTCATGTACAGACCATGTAGATTGGTGTCTGAAATGGTCTTTTGAGGAAAGAACCACACAGATTGAGAGGACCTGTCCAGTCAGTGCACGCATTTGTCAGTAATCGCGCAGCTCAACTCAGAACTTAAGGAGCTCAACGATTCGACGAACAATACCAAAGAAAGGACATTGGGGTAGGCCGCATAAATTACTCAAACTGCCAGACGATGATTAAAAATAACTGAGAGAAAAAATAAAACAAACAAAAAAAGCAATGACCTACATAGTCTTCACATTCACAATAAATTAAAATAATATAATACTGTACAAAGTAAATAGTCATGCCAACATTCAGTATGCAAAAATAAAAGAATAAAATAAAATTTGGAGCAGTTCAATCCCAAGCCTTTTTGTCCTCAATATAATCTTTAACGGTATAATAAGCTTTCTCACACAACTTGCGTTTAATGAATGATTTGAATTTATTTAGGCTCAGATCTTGAACGTGGCTTGGAAGTTTATTATAAAAGCGTAGATATACATTGACACCTGAATGAGCGACCTATTTTCGTGAGCCTTGTTGGAGGTACAACAAATTTGTGTTTGTTCCTAGTATTTATATTGTGGATATCACTGTATTTTTTAAACAATTTAATGTTTTTATGGGCATATAAAAGATTTTCAAAAATGTACTGAGAAGGCAAAGTCATTATATTAATCTCCTTAAATTTCTCTCTGAGAGATTGTCTTGGACTTAATTTATAAATGCATCGAACAGCTCTTTTCTGCAAAACAAAGATAGTCTGAATATCGGCTGCATTTCCCCACAACAGAATACCGTACGACATTACACTATGAAAATAGCTAAAGTACACTAAACGGGCTGTCTCTATGTTAGTTAAATTACGAATTTTCCTAACAGCGTATGCTGCGGAGCTTAGCTTTTTTGACAATTTATCTATATGTGGGCCCCACTGAAGATTAGCATCCAAAGTTAAGCCCAAGAATACTGTGCTATCTTCAGGATTCAATTCTTCGCCCTTTATCAACACGTTAGTTTTCACTTGCCTAACGTGAGGTAGTGTAAATTTAATGCATTTGGTTTTTTTTTCATTAAAGAGTAAATTATTAACATTGAACCAGTGAACTACTTTTGAGATCGCTCTGTTTACATCGTCAGTAACTAGCTGCTGACGTTTAGGTTTAAACAAAAGTGAAGTATCATCCGAAAACAAAACTATATCATGATTATCCTTTATCAGGTAGGGCAAATCGTTAATATAAATAAGAAACAATAAAGGACCAAGAATCGAGCCCTGTGGGATCCCCATTGTTACTATAGATCCGAGCGATCTTTTTCCATTAACGTCAACGCTCTGAATCCTATTACTCAAGTATGAAGTAAGAAGATCCTTAGCGGTGTTCCGGATCCCGTAATGGCGGAGTTTCCTGATTAACGTTTCATGAAGAACGCAATCGAATGCCTTGGACAAATCACAAAAGATGCCCAAGGCATCGCATTTGTCTTCCCATGCATTATAAATATGTCCTAAAAGTTCAACACCGGCATCAGTAGTTGAACGACCCTTTGTAAAACCGAACTGCTTGTTATGTAATAATTTATGTTTATTAAAAAATCTTTGCAATTGGTCTAAAATTAATTTCTCAAAAATTTTGCTAAACGTAGGTAGTACTGAAATAGGTCTATAATTTGTGGGGTCTGATGTACTACCTGATTTAAACAAAGGTATTATTTTACTATATTTCATAAGGTCAGGAAACTCCCCACAGTCGATACAGTTATTAAAGATAAGAGCTAAAGTAGGTGCTACAATCTCAATAATAGACTTAGCAACTTCTACAGAATTACCCCACAGATCTGCTGTCTTTTTTACATTTAAAGTGTGAAAGGTTTTAATTATATTTCTACAGGTAATATGTTCAAAATTAAATTCCGAATCGCAAGCATTAACATTTTCCTTAAGCAAAGACTCAGCACCAGAAGTTGATGAGTTTAGGGATTTAGTAGTTGAAACGGGAATATCTGAAAAGAAATTCTCAAAGGCCGCGGCGACTTGTGCGTCTGATTTTATTATGTTGTCATTAATAGACAGGCTGTAGTCAGCACTTCGGTTATTAGACCTTCCCGTTTCACTATTAATAACATTCCAAGTCGTTTTAATTACATTACTACTGTTTTTAATCTTCGAACTCAAATAACGCTACTTGGCCATACAACAAACTTTTTTAAATAATTTTGAATAATTTCTAACATATAAATTAAATTCAGTAGTGTTTACAAAAGACCTTTCATTGTATAGTTCATAAATATTTAGTAATATTATTAGATTCAACATTTTTTTTTTCTGTAGTATTATTAAAACATACTATTTGGAATGTTGGTCACACAGGTTACCCGCTGTTACGTTCCCGTTACGATTCGGTTTAAGTTTAGTTTCGATTTGGCTTATGGGATAGTAGAATGACTTTTTTGGTAACTATCGAACGGCGATCGAAACTGAACTGTTGTTGAAACACAATTGAACGTGTAACGTTGCAAATTAGTAGAATCGGCCTCTTGATCGTTAGACCCGTGCCGCTGTTATTCCGTAGCCACAAGCCCCTTTCAACTTAAATCTTAAGCTTAAAATTAATTTCAGAAGTAATTAAAAAGATGACAAGGTGTCATAATCCAGAGCAACAAGAGATGCGTTGTTTTATTAAAGTAAAATTTAATTAGCTGTCATCGTCTTGAGTGCTCTTTGTGTGAGTTGCAGGCAAAACTAATCTGAATGTGCCTTCAACGCTTTTACTGAAAAGGTGGTAACTACGTGTATATAACTGTGAAAATGTCTAGCTAATATATTGTTACAAGCTGGGGTTCGGGATAAATAAATCTATTTCGCTACCAATTTACACCAAAACCACACTTTATTTAAATAGTCACAAATATAGTAATCAAAAACTTTAAACAGAACCACTTGATTGTTCCTCCATGGATATCGAGTAGCTCACTGTTTCGCATTCCAACTGAACTGCCCCGCAGCTTTTTTTTTTATAAATGACATCTTGTAGTTGGCCTAGAGAGGCCGTGACTACTTAACCAGTCAATCCTGTGGCTGCCTTAAGCGAACTCAAAGCCTCCAGCCAGGGGCAAGCCCCGCAGCGCTGGTAACCTTCTATTTATATGACAAGTGTAAGCTTCTAGAAAGTTCGAAGACGTAATTCGAGAACATTCTAGTATTTACGGAAATGATCTAGAATGTTGCAACACTACCCTTAACCATCTCGAAAATTCTGAAAGTGTCCAGAATGATCTAAAAAATCTGTCTCTAATCGACGAATTGAGTAGTTCTCCTACTCGGTAACTGATGGTGGTAGCGTCTACGTAACAATATTTATTATATATATTCTCATTTATTGCGGATCACACATAAAAATACAAAAAATCCAGTATAGTAACAACGTCTTAAAAACTATGTTACTATAACTGGCCCTAATGTTTACGTGGCTCAACACATGTTGGCACTTGCTTCCGCACCCAGTGCCTAATAAAGGGGCTATACACATTGCCATAAGCAGACCTCGTTATCGTCGCGGCAAAACAAAGAATACGTGACACATACAGCTATTTTCAAGTTTAGTGCCTATCAAATTATACACTCCCAGAGACGTGCTTATATATTATAAGAAATAAAAACTTTATTCACATTTTTGACATAGTCAGAAACATATGACAGTCGCCTGTTTTGAATTGGAACACTACGAAATGTCATATGTACACTATATATAGTCAGAAGACCACAAAAGGATTCCTACGGTGGCGACAGCTCATTGGAAGACATGTCCGACTAGTTATTATAAGCAGGTACACTTATGTACTTATTAATAAAACAACATGGGAATTAGTTCATTAGGTAGGTAGGCAATGATCATGTAATGTAAGTAAAAACTAGTACATATCGGAAAGTCTGTTTTTGTTTGATTGACACTTCGGTTTAATTAGTCTATGAGTTCTTTATGCCCCGAAGATAACGAGGTCTGGTCTGGTAATGTATTTAGGATGCTGTTGGAGCTTCCGCGCAACCTACCTCTGACACTGCCCGCTTTCTCATTATGACATGAAAATCGTCAACATGGGCTAATGCAAGGCTTTTATTCTTGAAGCTTTGACGATTTAGAAGCAGTATCCCGAGTAGCCGAAAAAAGAGTAGAGTAGTAGAAAAAAAAAACAATGACTTGTTTTTTTTTCCAAGTTGGATAGAATACTCGCAACGGGCGTATGATAAGATGTAAACGAAGCATAAGGAGTGTGTTAGGATTTTAGCAGGTGGCATTCTGTAGTTTCAGCTAGTGCAGTTTAAGGGGGCAGCCCTTAAGAAAAATACGTGAGTTTCAAGTCATCATCTGCCTAGCCTTTTCCCAACTATGTTCGGGTCGGCTTCCAGTCTAACCGGATGCAGCTGATTACCAGTATTTTACATGGAGCGACTGCCTATCTGACCTCCACAACCCAGTTATTGGGTAATACGATACCCCTTGGTAAGACTGGTTGTCAGACTTTCGGGCTTCTGACGACACGTAACGACTGTCAAAGATCCACCAATGACAGCCGGGACCAACGGCTTAACGTGCTTTCCGAGGCACGGAGGAGTCTCGGTATGTAAAGATGGTCACCCATCTACGGACCAACCCCGGCAAGCGTAGCTTAACCTGATGGGTCGACCCGTGCGGCTGTTATTACTTAACCACGACCTCCTCCGTGAGTTTCAAGTATGTATGTGAAATATTTTTATATTAGGATTTTAATGAAGTCGTAATGTAACATAGGTACAAGAAGTAAAAACTCATTTAAAAATGTTTTAACAAACAAATATTAGTTGGTGTCAAACCTAGGCTTTTCACAAGAAAACCCATAAAATCAAATAGACGAAATCTCAAAATCTGATTTAAAATGCTCCAGCTCCCGTCAACTACTAACCATAGACTTTTAGTATTTTTATCTAGACAAAGCTTCTGCCCGTGACTTGGTCCACGTGAAATTTCTAGTTCCACCGTCCCAGCCTGGCACATTGCATCGCCCGCCCCTGCAATTACTTCATTTTCGCTTATTTCTGACTTTTTTTTCTTTTTGCTCGGCTCCTTTGAGTCATAGCGTAATGATAATAGCTATGGCCTTCCTCGAGAATTGGGCTATCGAATGCAACAATAATTTTTCAAATCCGACTAGGAGTTCCAGAGATTAACGCGTTCATACAAAAAAAAAAACAAACTCTTCAGATTTATTATAAGTATATATAGAACACGAAAAAGAGGGTAGCTATTAAATAAACCACCTTTTCAACTAGAAACATGACTTATAAAATTGAGTAAAGCCGTCTCTCTAATGCATGGCGGCCATTAACATGACAGCTTAGCTCTAACCACTAAATACTTAATGGTGTTACGTCATAACTTGAGAGCGCATAGCTAACGACCCTTGCTGCACTGAGTTGCAGATCTAGAGAAAATAAAATTGGATTTTTTTGTGAATACAAGTTTAATTTTTCTTTGAATTTTAAAATTGTCGTGTATTTTTTTTGTGTTTATTTTTCAGTGTTATAACAGAGTAGGTATTCTAAAGCTAGGCCCACATTACAGTCGCGTTAGGCCGTAGCGCATTGCATTTCAATATACGATGCAGCCCGTGTGCGATAGTTCATACCAAATGATGTGCAATGTGGTGCGGTCCACCAGCCTATAAACAACTGCAGCTCAAATTCTAATTTCGCCCCCCCTTCCCCGCACCACACCACTCTTTATCAGTGTGTTCATATTAGTGTGTTTTGAGCGCAAGCGACACAGCTCTCCCGTTCATAAGCCGAAGAGAAACTGAGTGCGGGTGTCGGGCACAAACTTCAATACGCCGATAGTTTAGGTATTTTTTTAACGGTAAAAATAATGATAGTTTAAAAAAAAATCAAAACATAAGACCTGCTTTATAGTTAGTTCAGTTAGTATGCAAAGTTTCATGATCTAATTAGAAGTATTTTTTTAATACCAGCGGTTTGGAGGTAACTTTGGAACTTTTTCAACTGAAAAAAAATTATGGAATCGTGTTTTCGTCAAACATATTACTTAACATTATTCCTCAACTTTACTATATATTTTTAACTTTGGATGATCGGAAGTCTGCTACGTCTGCGTAGCAACCGTAGCACTTACCTTTAATATCAGCTACGCCGTAGACTCTGCGTAGACCGTGCTCTATGGCGTAGCTAAAATTAGTTGCAAGATCATTATCTTATTTTTGTACATTTGTCAAGTTCAGTTGTATTGGCACTCAAGTGTGTTTACAGATACTTGCTTCATATAAACAATAAATAATAAAAATACCGGTCAAGTGCGTGTCGGACCACGCACAATGAAGGGTTCCATAGTTGGGACGAGTTTATCCCAAGAACAAACTTCACATTGTAGTTGAAAAACAGGTTCCTCCATAAATTCCTACGTCAAATGTTAGTTTGTACGCACAATATTGAGAGAAATACCATGTTATTTTAAGCCCATAGACTTCTTTTCCTGAAATCAGGTATAGAACTATTTTCTTTGTTCCTTTTTTCAAATTTTAGGTTTAGTAGTTTTAGAGATAAGAGGGGAATGGTCAATTTTCGTCTGTTATCTCAAATAACTTTAAAATAATTTATTTTAAAATTATAAAAAAAAATGACACACGGTACAGTATGTAAAAGTTGTTTTTTTTAATTTTCTTAATTGCCTCCCAAAAGTAACCCCCATATTCAAAAATTCATTTATTTACGTAACACGTCCGTCTTTGGGTCACTAAAATTCGCATGTGTAGCAAGTTTCAACTTAATTGGTCCAGTAGATTTGGAGGAAATCGTCTGGGACAGATGGACAGATGGACAGACAGACAGACACACGAGTGATCCTATAAGGGTTTCGTTTTCCGTTTGAGGTACGGATCCCTAAATAAAAATACTCATATTTCAATATTGCGGCGAGTACTAACGTACATTTTTGGCATTTATTGCTGTTGTAAAAATTTACAACAGCAATAAATGCCAAAAATGTACGTATCGCATATAAATATATAATATAGTTTAGTATCGCATATATTTATATGCGATACTATTGCAATGTATGTAATTTATTAGTAGTGTATTAGTAGTGCATGTATTCCAGATACATATATGTAGAGTGCTTTCAGCACTGTTATTTATTCTAGTCTATGATCAATTCTACTTCGACAAGAAACTACCTTTTTTGGAATAAATAAGCAATAATGAAACGACTTAATATTTTTCGTCTTTGTGAAACTCGTCTTGAATGGGTGTGTAACGGTTGATATAATAACAAAAAATCTAACGTTCACTTGACCTTATTTCAGTTAATATACTTTTGTTTAATATAACGATCAGTTGAGATAATGAATTGTTGTTATAATTTCATTTTATCTAATTTCTTATGATATAATAAACATTTCCTATAATGCACATTTGACATAATATTCATGTAGTATATTATTCATTTACTATAATATTCATAATCTCTAATAACTTTAAATATAATTTAGAAAATCTGATACGGTAAAACCGTTCCGTCCGGCTAACTATTCTGCCGTCGTAAGAAAAAAGGGCACATCTAACATAAAAAAAAAAAATCTACAAAAAATTGAGCGATTAGCCTTTTTTTTCTGATTCTAAATATGTATGTAACTCATTTTTTTTTTAAATGTTAGTTGTGCCCTTTTTTATTACGACGGCAGTATTGTAACCAGTAGAAATTGGATGCAATCTGGACTTTAGGGCACCCCGACTCGGACAGGTTAGGTTAGAAGGGGATGGCGGGGTCGTGTGAGCGAGCGAAGCGAGCGAATAGACCCCGCCATTCCCTTCGTGGTTATTTTTTTATAAACCATCCAGAAGTAGGAGCCCCGCGGTCGCTTTTTGTTTTACATAAATCTAGCTTGCTCTGCTGGGGAGTTTGTTGCGCCACTTCTTCTTTCCAGCTAAAGCACTAGGAAATGGTGAAGGACGGGCGTTTTGGGGACTATCTTACGTAATGTGACGTCCGAAAAGTGCTTATTCTTAGCCTAGTTTGAATAAATGACTTTTGGCTTGATTTGATTTGAATCATACGTGAGAAGGAACTTCGTTTCTGACGATGGTCCCCCAACCTCACTTTTTTTTCAAACTTAGAACCTTTTCCGGCACATTTTTATTAAACCTTCCAGCTTACCTATATCTCTGTATCAAGCATCAATTTGACAGCCTTCTAGATTCACATAATAACGCAATGCAGACTATTTAAGTTAGTTGAAAAGCCAGTCTGGAGTTTCACTTAGCATTCGGGAATTTAGAGTTAATAACTTAAGTGTATAACTTTTATTTCACATAGCTTATAGGAGTTAGCTGATAAAACTTTCGTGATCTTGCTTTAAAAGGGGTTATTTAATATTTCATAGTTTCAGTTTGAGTTTAGCTTTGACACTTCTAAGTTAGACACTTCTTGCCAACATTATTTAACCACTTAGAAAATAGCATTATTTAAGTATACAGGTTGTAAACAGACCCATCATACAGTCATTAACTACGGATTCTGTCTCATCAAAAAAAAAAAAACATTGAGCAAAAATTATTGGCAGCCTGCAAAATAACGCGCGCAAATCATTATGCTTATGTATACAATGGTACAAAAGTTTTGGGGATATTTTATGTTAAGTATTTCAATAATGTTATTAACATTTAGATATTGTTTTCGTAAAAATAAAATTGAACTTTGACCAAACTTGGGCAAGGTTTGGTCCAGTACAAAAAAAAAAATTACAATGACGAGGAGTACAAGTGACTCTCGGCTTCGTTAAGCGTCTTTTGACACCCGTTATAGTGAGTACAGTAATAAATAAATAAATAAATAAATAATAATTCATAAATAAGTTAATATATTAAAATAAAACAGAGAGATAATCTTTATTTATAGCATAGCTTAATCAGTCCACTGCTGGGATATATGTCTCCTCTCTATGAGAGGGAGACCGATTCAGTGGGCTGTAATCCACCACGCGGGCCCAGTGTCGGTTGGTAGATGTCACATGTCTTCGAATTTTTGGTTCTAGGACATGCTGGTTTCCTCGCGATGTTTTCCTTCACCGTTTTTGACAGCACTGGTGATGAAATAAATTACACAAAGTAAAGGGCCTACCTGGGTTCGAACCTACGACCGACTCGTAAGTTGGGTCCGGACCACTGGGCCACCACTGATCTCATTCTCAATCACATTTACAATTTTTATTTAATTTCGTTATAATCCACAAGTTACTAAAGTTGATTTTGGAATGTAGTTGAGACATTTTCAGTTTCATAAAAATAAAAAACAATTTATAACACATCTACGTTTCTTTAGAGTTTTGGCTCATTTGCATTTATTGACCGAGCGAGTGAAGCGTCTCTGCTTCAAGTCTGGCAAAATTTGCTTTCGTCTGTCAGTTTGTTGCTACTCCTTTACAGGTCGTATTTTACAACTGATCTGGATGAACTTAGGTACGTATTCAAGAAGACTTCAACCACGTATCTGCCTGTTGATTATGGCTGGGAAGAAATAGATGGATGTATGTATGTACCACTTTGGTTTAAGGGAGATCGTTTACCAAAAAAAAAAACCGTTCCTGACCTTACAGTTAAGTTGGTCTCATAAAAATTTGGTGAAGATCTGATGAAAAAGAAATCATGGCAAATACGCCATTTTAAATAACTTTACTTGTATATTAGTTGTTGCAAAAAGTTTGTACTCGCGAGGTCTACTGTTCGTAGAACCTAGTAATCAATACTTGTTTATCTTTGTCAGGACACCGATACATGTACGCCATGTATTTTTTACGCCATATCATTCTACTCAATTACCATAATTTAATCATGTTTACTTTCGTCGAATTTCAATTAAATGAATCCATTTGTATCATCACATTTTAATAGATCAGGAAATTAACTAAATTAAACGCAAATATCAATTATTTTCAATTAAATTCATATTTTCTTTAAAGGGGTGATTCGTAGTTAACAATTTAGAAGCGCAAAATTAAGTTTTCTTTTTTTTTTCGAAATCATTATGGACGTACTGAAAAGTCTGTAAGGTTGTATAAAGACGTTGTTACAGCAAAATGTGAGCGCTGTTGTGTTCATTTCTTGCTTTTAAGTTTTTCATGTAATAGAACCTAAAATTTAAAGTTATCAACACATATACTAGTCATCATATCACTCTCATCTAAGGTATACAAAATAATTGTAATATCAACAAAAAAAAAAAAATAAATGTTCATTCACAAATCAGCTGATGCTTTAATCTACTTTTGTTTGTCTATGTAATTGCCACATTGTTTTTAACAGTATTCCGGAAAACAGTATGTCATTCAACACTGTGGTATACGCAGCCATATTTATAAGCCGGATATTAATCATGAACGTCAGTCAACAGTAATTTATGATCGTAATTAACATATCTACCTCCATAGAGGGTGATTCATTTGCTGACTTGACAACTTAGTTTGATTACAACTGTGGTAATTATATTCAATTGTTATTTTATTTCGGTTAATAGGCCGTTATTGGTATGTGATTTCAATTATATAACGTTGAATCTTAAGGGGGTACATCCAGAGCGGGCTGGTAACGTTGCATTTGTAGCGTTTTTTTTTTGTGATTATTTTATTAAATTTAAATCAAAGTACATTTTTTTTTTTCAGTCGAGTAACTAGATCGTTGGTATTTATAAATATGTATGTTATTTTTGACAGTTACTTTGGTATTTACTCATAAAAATGGACATTATTTTAAATTATTTTCTATTTGCAGTATTACGATTAAATATTATTATTGAATATATAGTAAATGTTAAAAATAATTATAAAAACAACGATCTAGTATTTCACTGAAAAAAAAATTGTACTTCAATTTAATATAATAATCACAAAAAACCCTAGAAATGTGGCGTTGCCAGCCCGCGCGGCGTGAACGCTCTTAAGAGCCTATAGAAGCTCAGCTCACATTTTAATTTCGCCCCCACTTCCCCGCGCCACTTCACTCTTTATCCTACCTATTTTACCTGTTGCATAATGTGTGTTCTGAGCGCAAGCGACACAGCTCCCCCGTTCGAAAGCCGAAGCGTGACTGGGCGTGGATGTTTCTTCTTGGTAATTTCTATTTACGGTGAAACTAATGCAATAAAAAAAACATGAAATACCTGCTTTATAGTTAGTTCAGTTAGTATGCAAAGTTTCATGATCTAATTTGAAGTATTTTTTTTTTAATACCAGCGGTTAATTGTTCGGTTTGGAGGTAACTTTGGATTTTTTTTCTATCGAGAAAATTTTATGGAATCGTCTTTTCGTCACACATTAATCCTCAACTTTACCATATATTTATTTCAAAATTAATGCTGCAGTACACAAGGGAGGATCATGCTAAGCCATTTGATGTAGGCTCTTAAGAGGCTTGTCACATTTTATCACCTCTCTTGCTTACACGAGACCAAATTTTTAAGAATGTTAAATGAAAAGATGCTTATTTGATAAATGTAATGTACTATTGTTATTAAATAATACTATTTTAATTGGTCGAGCCATTTTCGAGTTTTTGCTAGGCAATTGTTCCGTCTATGAAATTGCCGATTTTTGATACCGGCTAGCTTATCGGCTATTTATCTTTCATTCTATTTAGAATTCCAAATTCAAATTACTTTTATAAAATAGCATGACATAAAAAAAAAACAGTTGTTCATTTATTTTCCCGCCGTCTGATTTTTCTTTGATATCAATGTTTCAGTAAACATGTAAAAATCGAAATTGAATTGAATGAATTTGAATATGAGTTCCGTCGTGACACCAACGCAGCACAGAGAGCATCCAATATTAACTACGTGTATAGACAAGTAATCGCAAGAGAACGCACGGTGCGTTTCTGGTTTCATCGCTTCCGTTCTCGAAATTTTGATCTCAACTATGAGATGAAATTTCAAATCCAACGAGGCGGTGAAAATCGCCTTTAAAGAATTCATTGATTCCCGTCCCCAGGATTTTTATAGAAGAGGCATGAACGAACTTTCATTTTAATAAAAAAAAAGTGCGTCGATAATTTTTCTGTTAAAAATATGTTTGATTTTTTCTATGTAAAACGTCAGTTTCAAAGTTATGGACCTAATATATAGATAAATAAATCGGATTTTTTTTATATAAGGAAAAACCTCAGTACCATCCTGTAGTCTGGATTTGTACCCGGTATATCAACCTACTACAATCTGTCAAATTTCTTTAATAGATTTTCAACTTTATCGCTAAAGCATTAGGTTCAAGGTTGATTGGGAAAATTTTACAGTTTCGGGTAGCTTGACCTGCTGGCGTCTGTACACTTCTGTCTAACTCATCTGGGAATGCATACGTTATGTTACACACATTAAGTTAGTTATTATTAACACGTATTCATATGCAAATCTTCGCTAATATTAATCAGGTGTTTATGTATGTAAATGTATTGAATGTTATTATGTACCTACACAATGAATGTGTCTAGATGAAAATGTTCGCGTTTATGTTAATATGATATTCTAGATTATCTTGTTTAAAGGCTTTAAATTCATTCAAATTAGATTCTGAGGATTAAATTGTTTACAAATTACATCTTGTTAGAATGAAATGTTCAATGGAATTATAATAAATAATAATATACGTGAATTTATTTTGTTGCTTTCATGACGTAATTATAAAGTAGGTAGATATACGTATATCTCGCAGTAGCTTTATCATTCTAAATGTCACTGCCACGTCATAAATCGTAAAGCTCCGTTTGTACGGGGTAAGTTTCTGGAACATTCTTGTGAAATAATCGCATGCCATAAAGCACATTCAATTTTTTTTTTTTGACATGGTTTTTCTCTTGACTCTAGTCTAGGTCAAAGGCGACAGTGACAAAGTCGACGGTGGAGAGAGGAGCTTACCCAGAAGAAACCTGTTGACTCTCACTTTGAAGAACTGCTTTGCTTTGTTTTGGTTGTATGCGTTCGGAAACACAATAATCGCAAATAAGTGTTTACACGCGTGCGATTACACACAAAAATTTAAGGCAAGTTTTGCCATTCAATAAAATCTTGCGATTATTGCATGCATATTTTGCCTCGTCTTAACAGAGTTTCACGTCCGTGTACAATTTATTCTTACAATTCATTCTATCTATAACTGTCACATTGTCCTTACAGCATAAAATAGACGTTTACTTTGAGTTGATATTATCATCTTTTCAAACACCGCATGTTAGTTAGCTATAGTCTGAAACAGAACAGTCAAGCTACTGTTTCACGACACTTTTGAACACAGTGGTAAATACTAAACTTATACCTATTAACATTGTTTGAACAAAAGTTAAAAAGGCGACAAAAATCTATAAGCACATAAATATAAACCCTGTCTCTCAAACTAGGAGGCCTGTATCTTAAGAGACAGTGTTTATTAATTTAAGGATTACCAACGAGATACATTACAATTATCTTTTACAATATTATAACTTGTATAATAAATACGATATCCTGTAATGCACACTCAATTACAGGTAACCACAGCTTACACATTATCGAGTAATTACACATGCTCTGAATACATAATTAAATTAAGAATACATAAAACAATACAAAACAAAAAAAAGACAATCTACATTCTATTATAAAGATTTAAATGTTAATAAAAAAAAAAAAAAATTGCATCCAAATATTACAATAAATCCAATATTATGTCCGAATGAATTAAAGAAATACAAAATAATAGTAAGAAATTGA
Organism: Dicycla oo; assembly: GCA_948252095.1. NCBI lineage: Eukaryota > Metazoa > Arthropoda > Insecta > Lepidoptera > Noctuidae > Dicycla > Dicycla oo. Next base: position 24,190,560 of record OX411716.1, read on the forward strand.
ATTATAGATTACATTAAATTAAAAAGAAAAAGTTATAAATGATTAAATTACTGGAATGATAAGTCAAATGTCCTCTAACCGAAAATACTTATATAATTTATTTTTAAAAGTGTTAAGACTGTCATGATTGATAAAAATTTCAGCCTTGCGGCATATAGCATTATAAAATTTGGTAGCCCTCGTAAGGGGAGAGTTGTCACCAAAGTTGGTTTTGTGCAAAGGTTGTCTGAACAGATTGTAGGTATGTGACCGTGGTAACCTGCTAGCAATATTAATACACATTTTGGATAGTAGGTCCGTATTTAGTTTAGATGTCACCAATTTGTGAAGGAAACAAAGATCTAGCACTTTTCTACGATTGGTAAGGCTTTGGAGTCTAAAGTAATGAACACGGTCTTTATAAGATTTTAATTGTTTCGCGGTATTGTTTTTTAAGGATAGATGATACAAGAACCTCCTTTGGACTCGCTCAATACGTAGCTTATGAACGTTATAACGGGGTGACCATAACTGGGAACAGTATTCCAGATTACTGCGAACCAACGTCTCATATAGAATTATTTTGGTCTTAGAGTTGTTGAACGGCTTTGAGGTCCTTAGGACAAAACCCAACATTTTGTTTGCGTTTGATATTATCTTATGTATATGATCATTGTAGGTCAATTTGCTATCCATCAAGATTCCCAGATCCCGGATAGTATCAACTTCGTTGAGTTTCTTACCCAAAATACCATTGCAATAGTGGACCGTAGATTCCGCAGCTCTCGAGTCTCTGTATTAAAAGTTGGTGGTCTACTTTGTCGAACGCTTTACTAAAATCGGTGTATACTGCGTCAACCTGAATCCTTTGTGTTCGGCCAGATAGTTGCATAAATGAAGTTGTACGTTTTTATGAGTGAAATTGGAGTGAAATTGTGTCAATCTATGTATCAGTACATGGTGAACAACATTATAATCTGCAAATCAATCATTTCATGGGAACAGTTCCTGGAGTTATGTGTGTGTGTGTGTGTCTGTGTGTGTGTGTGTGTGTGTGTGTGTGTGAGTGGGTGTGTGACGGGTTTATGGTGTATTGTTGTAACATTGTGTGTATGTATGTTAGATATAAAGGTTAGGAGGGTTGGCTAATAAGTAATGAGCGACATACAACTATTTTATTTGTATTTATTTATTAAATGAATAATTGTTAATCATTAATAATATATTCACCGTCGTTTTCTACTACCATTCGCCATCGATCTGGCAAAGAGTGAATGGCGTCTGCATAGAACTTCGTTGGTTTTGAATTGAAGAAGTTATCTATGTATTGTTTCAAGTGTGGTTCATCGTCAAAGCTTTATTCCCGTAAATTACTCGTATTACTAAGTGATCGGAACAAGCTGAAATCAGTTGGTGCTAAGTCCGGCGAATATCCAATAGTTTTAGCCTGGTACTCTTAGCAATATGCGGCCGGGCATTGTCGAGCAAGAAAAATATTTTGTCGTGTTGAGGACGTTTGCGATGGATGTCAAGCTTCAGTTTTTCGAGTTGATCACAATATACTGTTGCTGTAATCGTAGTATTAGTAGGAAGGAATTCCCAGCTTATTACTCCATGTATATCCCACCAGACAGAAAGCATTACCTTGCGAGGATGAAGGACACCTTTTGACGTTGGTTTTCCCTGTTCTTTACATCCCAGCCACTGGCGCTTGCGTGTGTGATTAACATAGAGAACCCACTTTTCATCTCCAGTGACAAGATGATATAACCAATTAAATGTGTGGCGGAAAGATAAAAGTTGTACACAAATCTCAGCTCGGTAGGTCAGCTGATCTTTACTTAATTGATGGGGTACCCAAACACTATATTTGTAAGTCTTTCCCAAACCATGTAAATGATTTTCTATGGTGCCATGAGAGCACTCGAACTGAACAACCAAATCGCGTGTAGTAGTAGTAGATCGGTTAAGGAAAAATCGTTATTGCGGAACCGTTGGAACCAGCGCTTTGCTGTTGCTTCGGAGACTGCACCGTGAGCTATCCTTTGACATATATTACGTGTAGCTTCTGCAGCAGAATGCCCAGATTGAAACTCATATAATAAACAATGTCGTACGTGGGTTTTAATATCACTCATTTCTTTGTGAACTTTGATGCACTAACAGCCAAACTATGAATAACGCGCATGAGCGCGACTCGCTCTTTATATACCCTCTGCTACAGAACGTTCTCGAACCTTTCCGAAAGTTCTAGAAATTATAAACTAAAACGCTCATTAGATATTTATTAGCCAACCCGTTAGTATGTTGTGTTGTTGTTACTTTTCCTAGTGATATGTCATATGTCAAGCGATGTAAGCTAGTAGAGATTCTGTCTTATCATAGTCCTGCTGAATAAGCCATTCTGTAATTTTTGATTTAGCTTTAAATTTATTTAAGTTTATTATGTCTAGTTTTTTCTGTATTTCTTTATATACGTGTCACACTAGTTTCATAATTTACATTATCCCGCTTTAGTGAAGTTTTAATTTACTAGGAGTTAGTGCCTTTTCATACGTCCTGGTTGCCGGTTCCAACAGTCCGGTACCACATTTAACTTTCACGCGACCCAATTTCGGAGGGTGTGAGTGAGACGACAGGACGTGCACGTGCTATCTCGGTGATACTTGGGCGACTGACCGCCGTTCGTATGAAAGTTTGTTATGTGTTCCATACACCACGATGAGTCCGGCGTAATTTTCCCGGCAACGTCTTGCCGAGCAAATTACGCCGGTAGAGTAGAGCGGGGTCTTATGATCCGCGGGGTCTCCTGCGCCACTCTCACTAGTACACAGACGGGGTAGGTTAGATATAAATGAGGGACGCCACAACAAGCGGAAGGGATATGCGTCTCGGCCGTTGTTGCGTCATAGCTGGTCGGGGCGTTCTCTCTTTTTGTGCCAAAAGTGAAAAAAGCAGTTTGTCGTAACTTTTGTTATCCAGCCCATGTGTTGCGTTACGGCAATCAAGTTTATTTTATTTTCTTAATAGTAACACAATATTAAGAAATTAAAATAAACTTACTTGATATACCATGACAGAATCAAAACTAATGTAATATTAATAGTCTTAAAGTGGCTTGGTACAATTGGTAATAAAATGGAGGGGTCCATTTGAGCCAAAACAAATGGGGTCTCTTGAACATGGCATCTGAGACCGAAGAAGAAGAATATTTCTGCCTTGTTTGCGTCGAAGCCTATTCTGATAGCCTTCCAGGCGAAAAGTGGCTGCAGTGCACCGATCGCTGCAAACGGGTACATGTTACCTACACCTCTGCTGCTGATGCAGTTTATGTTTTCGTCAACTGTGATAGTGTTTAGGCTAAGCTAGTTTTTACTTTTCTATTGTTTCCTAATATTATGATCCCATAGTTTATTAAAGATTTTTTAAGTTGTTTATATTAATTCTCATAAGCAAAAACCTTTTAAGTCCAATGGCTCAACTAGCCCCATTGGGCGGCTTAATTGACCCCATCTAGTAGGGTCAACTGAGCCATCTTTAATCATGGTCCGTTATTTTTAATCATGGCCTGGCAGTTTGAGTAATTTATGCGGCCTATCCAAAGGTCCCTTCTTTGGTATTGTTCGTCGAATCGTTGAGCTCCTTAAGTTCTGAGTTGAGCTGCGCGATTACTGACAAATGCGTGCACTGACTAGACAGGTCCTCTCAATCTGTGTGGTTCTTTCCTCAAAAGACCATTTCAGACACCAATCTACGTGGTCTTCACATAAACTGACCAAGATTGTGTCTGGACTTTATAAGAGATTGTGACCTCTGAGTTAGTTTCGGCCTTTCTTCTCAGAGTACTCAGATAGGAAACGCTGACCTCACCTAGTTTAAAAAAAAAAACCATAATTGAATTGTAAAAGTGTTTGTACAAACCTACTTACAGAAATAAAATCATTTATCATTATCGTAGTAACCAACGTATTTACTACAAGTTTTAATGATGTTACATGGCCAAATAAACAACCTATTTATTTTAAAAGGTATCAGTATTTATCACTTTATTAATTCGAAGCTATACTGCTTTGAACAAAATCATGATCAAGTGACCCCGCGCTGCTGTACGTGTGAAAGATAACGTACATCCCATACACTTAGCCGCCGAGTACCCGGCACCGGCTACCCGGTAACCGGAACGTGTGAAAAGGCACTTAAATTAGTAAAAACTACGAGGTCGAATACACTTCGATTACACTTCTCTTCAAAATATCAAGTAGGAACTACATTATCCACTGCAACGAAGATTTTCCCAGTCAGTTCATAAGGTTTGAACAGCTGCTGGCGTGCATCTGTTGTTCGTGATGCAATCACCGACGTGACTGGCCTATGTTTGGCCGTAAAACAAAAGAGAGAGCGGCCATAAGTCAAGGAAGTGAAATTTAGGATCATAGAATCGTTTCATAGGTGCTCTCCGATATCCGCGAATTCCGATATCCATAAAAGTTCCAAGATTTCCTTACTTATATGCTGTGGCTCGATAACGAGTACATTATGTCAGCTACAGAAACATTCCTCTCCACATGAAAGATGGAAACTTTTATCACGTCTAGTTATCTTTCCCAAGACAAATAATATTGTGTTAATAAATAATATGTCTGAGTTCTTAGTTTCCACCTTGAGGCTGCGTACTGTCAAAAGCTGGATGGGCCTTTACTTCTTGGGACCGCTAACTACTCAAATGATAAACAAAGTCGCGTAGTACTCTGTTATATTTTATAAGATTTTCCTATCTTCCTATTTAAAAGTAACTGTCTAGCACGGTCGCCGGGGGGGTCGAGCTATGACATTTCCTAGAACAAAACCTACCCCTTTTATAAAAGAGAACGTTCGAATGTCAAAGATACTGCCAGTCTGATATAAACAGACAGGGGTTTCAATGAAACCTCTACAGTACACACCTTCAGAAGTCCCAGCTTTTATTTGCTTCTGATATGCGCGTACTCTAATATTTTATTGAAACAGATTAAATTGTTCTCACATTAAATTGTACACATTAAATTGTTTTTGTTCTCCTTAAATTGAAAGCCAGATAATTTTAGACAAATATGTAACCACTTAAAAAAAAAAAAGAAAAAAAAAAACAATGTACTACGTATTGCTGTTGTATGCTCACATATAAATTTCAGTCTATTTATATACGTGAAGACTTGTAATTGGCTTCCTGTTGACTATTGTTTCCTTTTTATTTAGTTTGTTTTAGCTGTAAGTTTTCCATGTTTAAATAAATAAATAAATAGAAGTGTTTGTGCACTCTTTCGTAATCTATTGACTTTTCAATGTGTACCTACCACTGAATTCCTCGCACTTGCACCACACATACATTTTTCTGCTATGACTATTCTACAAATCCTCAATTTTCTTGTCTTAAAATTGAGACATTTTCTCTCCGCTCACCATTTCCTACATAAATATATATGTAATCTTGTTTTCATTCCCATTTTACTCTGTAAGTTCCATGTCATCACGAACCTGCATTGTTTATGCACGAGTATTACAAATCTTCTAGAAAATACTTTCAGTTTTATTTAAGTACAGCATTTTTTACACTGTATTTTAAAATTGACGCTATGGATCCATCATGTAAAGAAACCAATCAAAAATCTCTAGATCTTAAATATTTTCCAAGTGGTGCTATGTCTCTTTTGTTGTTTATCTTAAGTTTAATTTTAGAGAGTTTTTAATACTCTTTATTGTGTACAAAAATTACAGATATAAATGTAGACAATTTAAATTAATATGATTTTATTTAATAATCCTGAGTATATGAATATGTTCTTAATTTGAAGTAACTTCCCTAAAATTCAACTGAAGATACCAATAAAAAGTCTATGAACTACTTAATCATATATCAAACAATAAAAATAAAAATATTTATTACAAATAATTAAGCCTTCAATCAACAATTCTGATACAATAAAATCAAAAGGTGAGCTAAAACACGCTTTAAGGCTTAGAACTCACGGAGCAATTTTCACCCTCGCCCGCCGCGGTGGCGGGACCGCGACATTGTAATGAAACGGACATGGAAATGTAGGTAATAAATTTAACGACGCGATTTACGCACTCGGCGTGCGCGATTATTTGTGGGTCCCACTGCACACGCAACTGATAGAAACGCGTGAGTCGCGGGCTTGGCCCGCGCGCTCTGCGATTGGTCGGCGGGCGACCGCGGCGTGCTGCGCGGGCGCGCTTACGGATATCCGACGCCATTTTGTCATTGGTTTTCGGGGTGACATGACGTGTCTGTGCATTTTTGTCAACAAACATTACGGAATGAACATTGAAGTCGATCAACTAATTACTTTGGTGCAGGAAAGGCCAGTTCTATCTAAATAACCGACCGTGTTACAACCGCGATGGCTGCGTAACCGCAAGTTTTATTTCTAAACTCACGAGGCCGGTTACTTATGCGGTTTCGCAGCCGTCGCGGTTGCGACCGTCGCCCGTGAAGTTTGCAAGACGGGCTGTTATTTACGATCATAAGATTGTTCTGTTAAGCCCGCTATGGACACACGCCCGAAATGAGCTGTTGCGTTATACTTACTTCAGAGAAGAATTAAAAAAAGAAGGCCTAAAAGGTTCTCAATGCGCCGCGTGCGCATCGAACGCAGAGCGCGCGGGTGAGGCCCACCAAAGTCGCCGCTGACTACGACTCGCGCGATTTTTCTAGTTGCCCACCGGTGCAGCGGGACCCGCAAAAAAATCGAGCACGCCGCGGACATAAATCGCATCGTGACTATACATGGAAATGTAGATACATTTCCATGTACTACGTGTTTGTAGAACTGTTGCGGTGCCGCCACCGCGGCGGGCGTGGGTGAAAATCGCTCCGTGAGTTCTTAGACTAAAAGTGTAAGTAACTGAGCAAACTACAAAGAACATAAAAACTCCAATAACATTTCCGTGTAAAGTCAATGAAACAAAATGGCTTCAGTTTTTACAGTTAGCATTAGAACGATGATATCAGTTTGTCACGCGATAAAAGCATCAGGTTGTGTTTGATCAAAACAAGCCCGTTTGCACGTGCGGAGTAAAGATTGTGATGTATTACAGATATAAACTAAGCTATATCAAGACGCCAAGTAATTGTTGAATACCTGTTAAGGATATGTCGTAACCGAAAACAGCTGTCGCCGAGTATGCAATCGACGCGCTCTTTTATGAGTCGTATATGTTTTTTTAAAGTGTTTATTAATTAAGGAACAAAACAAAATATAAACGAAACATCACAAAAACCTCAGTAGTTTGTCTGAATGATAGATACCATGAATTTAGTAGTGAGAATGTGGCTGTTTGATGAGTAAAAAAGGGATCGAAAAAGCAAAGGAGCTGCATAATTAAATTTAGTACAACATTATAAAACTCGTTTGGATGATATTATGGTTACTATGACACTCGTTGTTTTATTGTTGGCAATAAGCTAACTGTTCCACAAACTTTTATATAGAATTTATAGCATGGGTGTAGATAAAAAGTTAAAAACGTGCATTGCTTTGAACGCTGCTGAGCGTTTTGTACAGGCAGCTTTCTTCAAAACTTCACTTCCTGTTCATTACTAGACTCCACGCAGACTGCAGACTTCATATCGGCCGATAGTTTGATCAGTTTCTTAAGAGCCTATACTACTTCAAAGGGCTTAGCATGATCCTTCGTTATGTCGAAAATACTGCAGCATTAATTTTGAAATAAATATATGGTAAAATTGAGGATTAATGATAAGTATTATGTTTGACGAAAACACGATTCCATAAAATTTTCTCGGCAGAAAAAAAATCCAAATTTAACTCCAAACCGAACAATAAACCGCTGGTATTCAAAAAATACTTCAAACTAGATCATGAAACTTTGCATACTAACTGAAATAACTATAAAGCAGGTCTTATGTTTTTTTATATTTTTTTAATTACCATTATTATACATAAATAGAAATTACCTAAACTATCGGCGTCTTGATGTTCCCTGCCGCCCGACACCCCTGCTCAGTCTTGCTTTGGCTTTCGAACGGGAGAGCTGTGTCGCTTGCGCTCAGAACACACTAATATGAACACACTGATAAAGAGTGAGGTGGCGCAGGGAAGTAGGGGCGTAATTCGACCGTCCCTATTAACAATGTGGGATATACATTTTTACCAATATTCACTTTTTTACATAAATCGAATTACAATTTAAAAAAAATTCTTCATTGTCAAAACGATAAAAAAAGAATCTTTATGATATTAACAATGTCAGTTCTGCGAAAAAGACCACTGTTCAGTAGGGACTAAACAGTAGTCTCCCTGCAGAACCGACATTGTTAATAGGGACGGTCGAATTAGAATTTGAGTTGAGCTTGTATAGGCTCTTAATCACTATGAAAATGTACGTAAGTTCGACCGTCGTTATAATGTGTGCATTATATCTTCATACTGATTAAGAAACTGTACCAAACTCGACCGATAGAAAGTCTGTAGTCTGCGGGGGCTCACCTACAGCCTTCTCAGACTTATTAAATTAAATTCTCTTCCTGTTTCCACAATTTTGAACATAAACAACGAAATAACGAGGTTTCCATTGTAATCCGTATTAAGCTTCACGTGGTATGAGAACTTTTATATTCAAACGAGAGTCGTTTCGTTCGTGTTTTTGATTTAGCCTCGAGTTCTGGATAAAAGTTAGGATCGGCTTCACAAATGAATTATAACTTTTATTACGCGACTTTTCGACTTGACGGTGCTGTAATTTATAATTAAATCGTGTTTCTGATACTTTTACGTTTAGCAAGTTTACACATTTTTTTTTTGTTTTTGTCCTGTTTTTGAGATAAACTGTTTTCAAAACTAACGTGAAGGCTTTGATTGGATATTGTAATTCTATCTGCCAATAATAATATCCTGGGACATTTCACACACGGTCATCTGATCCCAAACTAAGCAGAGCTTGTACTATGGAAACCAGATAACTGATATACTATACATACACTACATTTCTTTTTGTTTGTAAATACATACGTAAATAGATAATTACACATAGACATGTTCATGCACACAAATTATTGCCCTGGACGGGAATCGAACCCACGACCTATAACATGATAGGCGGTATCTTAACCAACCGTGCAAGCTGGCTTGTCATGTAAACAGCTTTGAAATAATTTACATCAGTATAGCTGATTCGGATATTAGAAGATTTTTTCTAGAGCGTTTTGAAAACCCTAGTATCTAGGGTTTTCAAAACGCTCTCGAAAAAATCTTCTTTTTAGGGTTCCGTACCTCAAAAGAAAAAAAAACGAACCCTTATAGGCTCACTCGTGTGACCAATTAAGCTAAAATTTGGTACACATATGAATTTATGTGACCCAGGACGTGTAACAAAAATAAATGAATTTTGTATAATGTGGGTTACTTTTTGGGCAAATAAGAAAATTTAAAAAAAGTTTTGCATACCTTACCGAGTGGCATATCAATAGATATTTAAGAAAACAGTCATAAATTGACCATTCCCCGTTATCTCCGAAACTGCTGAGCCTAAAATTTTGGAAAAAATACAGAAGGCTTCTGACAACCTGTAACGGCTGTCAAAGATCCACGAATAACAGCCGGAACCGAACGGCTTAACTTTCTCGGTATGTAAAGATGGTCACCCATCCAAGGACCAAGTGCTTCGTCTTCACATACAATTATATTATATAATTAAAGTACTTAAATATACAAAATATTGTTATAGCCCATTGTTCTCCATACGAAACTATCTTTTGGAAGCGGCGTTGCCATCATCGACAAAAGCTAGGCCTTTCCAATTTTGAATATAATAATTTGGAATAAAATAAATGAAATATCGGGTTGGCTAATAAGTAATGAGCGTTTTAGTTTATAATTTCTAGAATTTTCGGAAAGGTTCGAGAACGTTCTGTAGCAGAGGGTATATAAAGAGCGAGTCACGCTCATGTGCGTTGTTGATAGTTTGGCTGTTAGTGCGTTAAAGTTCACAAAGAAATGAGTGATATAAAAACCCACGTACGACATTGTTTATTATATGAGTTTCAATCTGGGCATTCTGTTGCAGAAGCTACACGTAATATATGTCAAAGGATAGCTCACGATGTAGTCTCCGAAGCAACAGCAAAGCGCTGGTTCCAACGGTTCCGCAACCGAGTTCTATGTTATTGGGTTTGGTTTCCGCACTTAATCCTTCAAGTGGACCATTGTCCGCAACCGAGTAATGAGTAATGAGTTTTCCGTAACCGATCAACCAAGGTCTGGGCGCCCCGTAGAAATAGATATCGATAAATTAAAACTATTAATCGAAGAAGATCCTCGAAGAACTACACGCGATTTGGCTGCTTTGGCAGCTCGAGTGCTCTCATGGCACCATAGAAAATCATGTACATGCTTTGGGAAAGACTAACAAATATAGTGTTTGGGTACCCCATTAATTAAGTAAAGATCGGCTGACCTATCGAGCTGAGATTTGTATACAACTTTTATCTTTCCGCCGCACATTTAATTGGTTAGATCATCTTGTCACTGGAGATGAAAAGTGGGTTCTCTATGCTAATCACACACGCAAGCGCCAGTGGCTGGGATGTAAAGAACAGGGAAAACCAACGTCAAAAAGTGATCTTCATCCTCGCAAGGTAATGCTTTCTGTTTGGTGGGATATACATGGAGTAATAAGCTGGGAATTCCTTCCTACTAATACTACGATTACAGCAACAGTATATTGTGATCAAGTCCGCAAACGTCTACAACACGACTAAATATTTTTCCTGCACGACAATGCCCGGCTGCATATTGCTAAGAGTACCAGGCTAAAACTATTGGAGCTTAATTGGGAAATAATACCCCACCCTCCATATTCGCCGGGCTTAGCACCAACTGATTTCAGCTTGTTCCGATCACTTAGTAATAATTTACGGGAAAAAAGCTTTGACGATGAACCACACTTGTAACAATACATAGATTACTTCTTCAATTCAAAACCAACGAAGTTTTATGCGGACGCCATTCACTCTTTGCCAGATCAATGGCGAATGGTAGTAGAAAACGACGGTGAATATATTATTAATGATTAACAATTATTCATTTAATAAATAAATACAAATAAAATAGTTGTATGTCGCTCATTACTTATTAGCCAACCCAATAGTAATATTATGTCCGGAGTACTTACCCAGTACGACAGTAAGCCGAGAGTTCAACAGCACCGATCTCTTTCTTCCCAATTTTCTAGAACGTAACCCAAATACAGGAACGCAATATATCTAAACTGCGCGCTTCATTCTTAGATATTTTATCCAGTCTGATATTACTTACGTGCGCTGTATTTTGAACCCTTTCCCCTTTTCCATTACCGGGTTCTGTGGCCAAATATGCTCGCCAATACCATTAATATTGTTACTATTTGATTTCCCTAGAGATTGTGGATGACGTGCCATCTTAATTTGGAAATCCACTATTTCGTGTACGTAAATCAATACTTAGTTATCCAAGCATGACCTTGTAAGTGGCTTAAAAGGTCTCTAAGGAAACTAAAATGTAATAGATACAAATAAATATGCAAAGTCCATTCAGTAATTAGATTAACGTACTATGTAAACGGAATCCACTGAAATAATTGCAAATAAAAAAACGGGTCAAGTGCGTGTCGGACTACACACAATGAAGGGTTCTGTAGTTGGGATGAATTTATCCCAAGAACAAACTTAACATTGTAGTTGAAAAATATGTTCTCCCATACATTCCAACTGCAAATGTCCATAGTTAAACGAAAAGGATCCAACCCACATTAGGTGTAATATGGGTTGGATTCTTTTCGTTTAACTAAGGACAAATGTAAGTTTGTACGCACAATATTGAGAGATTTACCATGTTGTTTTAGGACCATATACTTCTTATATGTTTTCCTGGAATCTATAGCTATAGAATTATTTTCTGTATTTTTTTTTCAAAATTGTAAGATCAGTAGTTTCGGAGATAAAGGGGGGGGGGGGGGGGGCGAATGGTAAATATTCGTTTATTTTTTTTTAAATAACTTTAAAACAGTTTATTTTAAAATTATCAAAAAATATATTTGAGACCCTCACAGTAAGTCCTTTCATTTGATATATCGTACGGTACAGTTTGCAAATATATTTTTTTAAATTTTCTTAATTGCTTCCCAAAATTGACCCCATATTCAAAATTCATTAATTTACATTACACGTCCGTGTTTGCGTCACAAAAATACATAAGTGTACCAAATTTCAACTTAATCGGTCCATTAGATTTGGAGCAAATTGGCTGTGACAGACGGACAGACAGACAGACACGAGTGATCCTATAAGGGTTCCGTTTTTTCCTTTTGAGGTACGGAACCCTAAAAACGAAGTATTCAAATCAAAACTACGGTTAAAATAAACAAACTCTTACTAATCGAATCCTATTTCAGTTAAATATAGTCTCGATTTACTGAAAGTTTCCGATTAAGGAATCTAAACCAAATACCATTAGCGGACTTTCAAAAAAGATCTATTTACACAGCTAGTTCCACTAAGCTTGTTACTTCGATGTTGCAATGTACCTAGATTTTTCTTCGGTTGCCCGTTCTGTCCTTTAACTATTTTAATCTTAAAAATATGCATGATATTTCGTCGCGAAAATCAAATTGGGTTTGAAATAGAATATTTTTTTTTTAATTTTTATTTGAGATGGTTTTGCCCTTGACTCTAGTCTGCGTCAGAGGTGACAGAGACAAAGTCGACGATGGAGTGAGCTTACCAAGAAGAAGCCTATTCACTATTACTTTGAAGAGATTAGGGTTGTATGCGCTCGGAAACACAGTCGCAGGTAGTGAGTTCCACTCTTTTGCTGTGCGCATTATAAAAAAACATTTGGAAGCGCTTAGTGCGAATTGGTGGAATAGCTTCTAGGTAGGTATGGTAACTGGCAGTACTACAACAACAGATGGTGACGCAGAAAAGTATTACAATTATAAGTTGAAACGATAGAATATTCGGGGAAAATCGCGCATTTCTCTATCTACACAGCCTAACCCCTAGCTCAAGCCGAACTGCGGCCTAAAAAAATAAACACGAACTTCCTTTTTTATTCATTAAAAAACGCAGTTCTATACCTCCGTGAGGGATAGAATGTCAGCCAGTATAATATAAGGTTGCCCATTGCATGGAACCTTTATAGTACCTACCTGTTCTGATTTTGAAGACAAAATACAGACGGCCCCCCTGGATGGATACCTCGCAGTTAGGTAATACATACACTTAAAACATACGTACCATGCTAGGCTGTTAGTTTTGAATTAATTGAACCTAAACTACCCAGGGGAAATACAAGGTTACGTCTATGCCAGAAGTGGTAATTATTAGCTTTAAGCCCTCAAGATTTTTGGGAGAACTGGTGATAAAAAAGTAAAATTCGCAAAGAATACAATTTGAGAGATTTTGTTGAATATCACCTTAATATTTGACAGTCTCACGGAATTATCTAAAAATATTCCTCTCACGAATACCTACTTACCAATCACATCTCTTTGTTTCTGTGATCGGAGTTCCTATCTGCAACAATTTGAAAATGGAACAAGAAATACGACGTGTTCCCCACGTCCCGTGGATGTCTTATTTTTTTTTATTTGATTTTTAACATAATGGATTTTCGCTTGCGATGCCAAGTAATAGCTTTTTTCTCTTGATTTATTACTGATGAATATGTTTTTCTTTTTCCCGAGATTTTTCTTACAGATTAGGTACGTCTGTGCAAATGTATGGTTACGAAATCAGCTTACGTTAGGAGTAAAAGGAAAAATTGTGGTTTCATAAATTAGCCTTGAAAAAACATTGTTTCTTAAAATTAATCAAATTGGATTTATTCAGGCGGTTTTTAGAACTCGCTTCTGATAAATGAAATTTTACCTTTACGCGTCAACATTAATAGCATAACGGTATATGATTTTTATTTAAAATATGAAACACCATCAAGATAAATAAGAATTTACAAGAACCAATAAAGCTTTTTTTATCTCAATCTACCTTTAATATGCACAAGTAAAAATAACCGTAAAACGGCGGACTTAATGCCTTTAGAATATTATCACTTTCCAAGCCTAAATGCACTTAGTTACTTAGCAAGTGCAAAACGCTGCATCATATTTCAAACCATAATTTTATTGGACCATATTTCTTTTCTTAATAATATTCACATTAAACAAATAGCTTCAAATTGCAAATTAAAAGCAATATTTCTTGGTAAATACAACCTGTTTCCACCGCATTTTCCAGGCTTCTTGGTAATTTCTCTCGACATTTTCTGTTTTCAAATCCAAATTAAAAACGAGAAAATTGCATTCATAATCAAACGTTCCAATTTTAATTTATTGCTGGTAATTAATCGTTATGCAAACGTTCGATTTATAAATTCTAGAACTTAGACACTCGTATATCGACGGTTTTAATGAAAAAGGTCCATGATTAATTGGTTTGATTTAAAGGAACCTAATTCAACTTTCCTAATAAAGTTTTTCAGGTCGACGAGTTCCTATGCGGACCTAATTCTGTCACCTATGTTTTACAAGTTAGACTTGATTGGCTCATTGGGTTCGTCTAATCTACACATATTATAAATTAAAGTCGCTTCTCGTATTCTAAACTACGCAACGAATTTTGATGCGGTTTTTTCCACCATTTAAGAATTTTATTCCGTTTATGTTTGTAATAAAATTTCATAATGATAAAATCCAAACTAATATTATAAATACGAAAGTAAGATATTGTTTGTTTGTTTGTTACTTTTTCACGCCTAAACCACTGAACAGATCATCCTGAAATTTTGCATATACGTTGTCTAGTGTACAGAAACGGACATATAGGGTACCTTATATCCCAAAAAAATTACTACCGAAAAACCTCTACTAAAAAAAGTAACAAAAAAGTACTATAAAGTACTATTGAATGGGTAGACATGGGTAGAGCATGACCTGGAGAAGGACATAGGCTACTTTTCATCGTAGATTGCAGATGATGTCGCGAGCAACAGCTAGTAAAAATATAATTTAAAAAATTAAATCGACTTCAAAAAGAAATTAACTCAAAATAATGAAATAACTTTAATTTCGGAAGTCGTTGGATCTGTATTTTAGTTTTTTGCCACCGACTTCCGAAATTAAAGTTATTTCATAATTTTGAGTTAATTTCTTTTTGAAGTCGATTTAATTTTTATTTCGTAATTTTTAGTTTTTAGTAAAAACTGGAATATTTGTTTGTAATAAGTAGCTAATAGTTTTGTTATAAATATTGCACTATAATTTGACCAAGGTTTTGAGATGTTTTCTCTTTGACACCACACCCGTAGCTCGAATCAATAAGGCAGGCCGTTACACTTACACGTATTAGTCCTTTATCTTGAAAACTAATGTACCGATTTTGATGAAACTCGCACTGTTTGCCAAGTTGAAGGAAATGTAAGCCAATAAAAATGTAATGTTCACGATTTGATTAATAGTTTCGGAGAAATGCGTGGACAAACATTCACACATACAAATATATAAACATACAAATCATACAAACAAACATTCTTCTATAAAATTTTCTATATTTGTTTGGAAGCCCTAATAGATTATCATAGGTGAATATTTGGCTGTTCCAATAAACATACATAAGTATCGAATTGAAACCTCCGCTTTTTTTAAGTCGGTTAAAAATGTCGATGCTTTGTCAAGTCCTAAAAACCGTGCGAATTAGGGGAGGGTCGCTAGTTAAGGTATAAACTAGTATGTTTTATTGAAGTCGTTTTTGTTTTATTATTAAATAACCTTGTTTGTCGTAGCACGAATGTGTCTGGTAATAAAATCGTGCCGAAAGGGGTTTTAATATCTGTGTTTATTGTTTGTTTACCTTTGTCTGATAACATTTAGAATGTGTGTTTTATGAAAGTCACTGGCAACTAGGACCACGATTTAATCTTTTGTGTACTTAAATGCTTTTATTAGTCGACTTCTCAAAATAGGGAATAATATGCATGTACTTTTTAAATTTTACGAATATTTTAATATATTCAACGCCAAAAAAGCAATTGAAAACACTTAAAAAAAGGTTAAAATAGCCAACCGCCACGGGCACATCAAACGTCCTCCATTTTGGCGTGCTTGGTGTGACGTCATAGTCTATGATAATAAACCTACATAACACGTTGACATTTATTGTATTTACGTGACATTCGCTCTGAACAATGACGTCACATTTCAAATGTGTATTCAAACTTCCTACAGTATTTTGCACTTTATAAAAACTAATTTCTTCCTCAAAATGAAATTATAATCAAGAATATTGATGGAGGTATAATTTTAGAGTAATACAGTTTATTAAAAACAAATTACCCTTATTTGAATCACATGTATATTCGAATTGTGGTTAGTTTTCAGAATGTCAGTGTGACATTCCATGTCAGAAGTTAGATTGTTGTTTTAGAGGCGGAATAAACAGTAAACATAAATTATAATTATTTGGGTGTCACCAATCAAAACACAGGTAGTATTGTTAGACTACTTCAAGGCTGTCTGGAGTAGAAAATAACAACAGTACTTATAATTGATTGAGTGCCTTCATGATTAGATGGCTTTAAGAAAAATATTAACAAAGCAAACTTATTTGAAAAAATCCTTTGAACAGTAAAAAGTTATACGCCGGTAATTACCCAAATAAACATATTTTAACCGAAAAGGGTTTGGGTTACCATTTAGAAACTTTCCGTGTCATGTTCGAATCGGGTCTCGAGTTTGTTACAGACTTTTTAATTCAATATTAATGTTAGTATGGAGTTTGTAAAATGTAAATTCTGCTTCTAAGAGGGTATTATAATAATCACTTGTATTGCTACTTTGAACTTAAAATAATTACCTAATTGGTTCCGCTTTTCTAAATTGCGGTTTAAAATATTTTTATCAGCTTTACAAGTTCAGTAAGTATAAAAAAACTGGCCAAGTGCGTGTCGGACTACGCACAATGGAGGGTTCCGTAGTGGAAAAGAATTTATCCCAAAAACAAACTTAACATTTGAAAAACCTGTTCTCCCATACACTGTTATACGTCACAGTCAATTCTCCAACTGCAAAAAGTTTGTAAACCCATTTTTTTGTGATAAAATTACAAATTAACAATTTTCGGACTTTTCCCCTTACTTGTGCTGTGAGACCTTGCTTCTTGCCAAATTTCACGATTCTAGGTCAACGGGAAGTACCCTATAGGTTTTGATTCCCTTGTGCAATCGCAAAATATGTGAAAATATGCGATACAAACGGTTATATCTTCTGATGGCAATGATATTTTACAGCTGAAAGAAACCATAAACCCAAGTATTTGATATGAATTTCAACTTGATACTTTTACGCGTTCCTGAGAAAAAGGGTCTTGACAGACAGGCAGACGAACAAAAAGTGATCCTATAAGGGTTCCTTTTTCCTTTTGAGGTACGGAACCCTAAAAACTGATCACAGATTTTTATTGTAATTACCTACGCTACATGCGCCATTTGATAAATAATGAATGCTTATGCCTCAAAGCATATTAATTTGTGTCATTCTCACAAGGGCTGAATGCATGTAGGCCAGCAGTTTAAACCAAAAGAGGTACCATTCATTATAAACGGCTTTATTTCGTCTCTCTTACAAACACACCATATTTCCAACAATCAGTCACAATAAAAGCCATACACGGGTTAGTTTGCCATTTATTTGTTAACCCACATCATTACCAGACTAAATGCGTTTTAGTACTTTACATGAACTCACGAAGCAGGTACCTAACAACTTAGAGTACAGAGTGGTTCCCTACATGTTTGTTAAACTTTCAAGCTTTATTTCGTGAAGGGGTGGATTTATTTTAATGGGACGTTCAGTCGATATTTCGTAACTGACTATCCCTAAGAAGAAATGGTGAAACAAACTCAAAGGAACAACTTATTCAAACAACTCAATACAGTGTGTTGCCTAAACATTTTGTGCTTTGTGTGGAATATCCACCTTATAGGGGAAGCGGTACTCATATCGTAGGCGCGTTTACTGGCAGAAACCTCAAATGCACAATCATATGTTCCAGAAAAACAGCTATATTTAGGCCAAACATATATAAGTTTACTGTAACTTACATAAATCAGCTAATCAATCAATCTGCCTACCCTTTTCCAACTATGTTTGTGTCGGCTTCCAGTTTAGCCGGATTCAGCTGAATACCAGTATTTTACATGGAGCAAATGCCTGTCTGACCTCCACAACTAAGTTACTGGGTAACACGACACCCCTTAGTAAGACTGGTTGTCAGACTTTTGGGCTTCTAATTATCCGTAACGACTGTCAAATAATATCGTTCTAATTTTAATTATATAATTAAAATTAGAACGATATTATTCGACGTCAAATAATATCGTTCTAATTTTAATTATATAATTAAAATTAGAACGATATTATTTGACAGTTATGCCTTGTGGAATAAAATACATTTTTGGCGTTTGTTTCCAAAAAGTATGTATATTTGATTCCGGTTCTAACCAATTTTTTTAGATTGCTTTGATATTTTATTTATTTTGATGTAATTTTTAAACAAACTTATGTCTTTGCCATAGCTATTAATATGGTTTAATATTTGGTAAGTTACTGTCATCGATAAATATTGTTTCAAAAATTTTCGGTGCTCATGCGACATTTGCATTCATCTATAACAGAATTAGATTTTTACTAGTTATTCCGGATATAACTCCTTAACACTCCCGGCGATCTCGAACGCAGATCATCACTGCACTGAAAATTTTACTGAATGTAATCGACTCCCCAGAATTGCACAACATACTATGCGCAACCGCCGGCACAGACTATTCGCGACTGCACAGTGCCGCACGGTGTCCCGTGCGCATTCCCCGCTGTGTCGCATGCACAGCGCAATCAATGCCCTTATTTTTGACGTTCTCGATTGTGACGTGTTTACTGACAGATTCAACCAAATCATGTTATTGTACTTGAGATTTTGTGAATAATATTGTATGTGATAATTGCATGTCTCATAATTTGTAACCTGACGAAATGTATTTTTTTTTTTCATTAACGCTGTACCTACCTATCCAGATAAAATTGTAATTTATATAATACATAAGAAATTAATTAATTACTGTTACTCGTGTATTACCGTTGTAATTATTAATAAATAAATAAATAACACAAAACATGAAAACGCGAATACAAACAACTTGCACGAAAAAAATAACTTAGCGATGTGAGCTACTCAAGTATTCATAAAAGACGTTTCGCTTAAGATGCAGTGAACGTTTTACGATCGAAAATTGGGTGACAAGAAAAATTGCGGGAAATAAAGAACGAAGGGGATGACTGGCACAAGGTAGCACGGAGAAATAATGAAAAATAATGGTACGGAATAAGAAAAATTACTGCTACTTTTGTTATAGGAACGAAGTTCTTTAAGCGGCTTACAGTAGACGTTGACTGGTAGAAATTGTAACACGCCTTCATAATTTTAGTGACTTTTAAATTTGTTATTACGCCTTCAAATAATGCAGTAAGTTATGCAAAAATGTATGTTAAACTAGAACGCGTACAAATCAATTCTAGATGTGAATATTTAAGTATTGTAGAAAAATAAATTCAGGAACCCAAAATATACAAACGATATAACTTTCAAAATACTTAAGAGGGTTGTCGCATTTTGTCACCTTTCTCGCTCACACGGGACCAAATTTTTAAGAATGATAAATGAAAATAAAAAAGAAAAATGTAATCAATTGGCGAATTCATTAATGATGTTAATTTAATAGGTAATTATCAAAAAAAACATTTATATTGTGATAACTAATAAACTCAGCTCGATCTGTTTTTGGAATGAGCTAAGTAAAAAATGCCACAACAAAAATGTGTTTTTAAAATTTACCTATTAAATTAACATTACTTATTAGTTCGCCAATTGATGAAGTTTTTCAAAAAATCATCTTTTCTTTTAACATTCTTAAAAATTTGGTCCCGTGTGAGCGAGAGAGGTGGCAAATGCGACAGCTCTCTTAAGGCAATTCATGTTTTTTTTTTTTTTTTGTATGAACAGACTATTTTATTACCTATAATACAATTATATCCGTAATTCTTTCAAACATTCATATTTTCGTTACGTAAGGAGTGTTATGTGTTTGACTATGTTCCCTCGTAACTACTAAGCAGCTGAACCGATTTTGATTTTATGTCGTTAGATTTGTCTTTACTACGCGAGTGTCACTAGTTATATTAACATTATAAAAATCAAAATGGCGGATTTTGGCGCCAAAATGTATGTTTAAAAAAAAAATCTCCCAATCATTGAGTGGGTATCAAAATGTAGGGTTAAACAGGCTCAGCCCATTGTCTCTGAGTCGGTGAACCGCCAGCACTGCGCTTGGATTGTTGTGTTTATATGGCACTGCGCTTGAATTGTTTACGATTCAAACAAAGTTCTAATAATAATATAATATTCAGCCTGTTTTGTCCCATTGCAGGGCAAAGGTCTCCTATCCTTTTTCCACTCAACTCGACCCTGAGCCAAAATGGACCAATCCCTCCTGGTAGCGTAAAGTTCGTTCCGCCATCTACGCCTGGGTCTTCCGCGATGCCGTTGGACGTTTTCAGGAACCCATGTTGTGGTGGTCTTAGCCCATAATGCATCCGACATGCGACAAACGTGTCCAACCCAGACCATTGAATTGATTTTTTTATTGTCATTGGGCCATTTGAGCTTGGCTGGTGACGTCCTGCAATTTGTGTCTTAGAGCGCAGTATTGTGTTCCGTATCCGGTCGGTAAGACGAACTCCTTGGATGCAAATCTCGAGCTTCGTCCTATGCTGAACTGTCAAAAACCAGGTTTTAGCGCCGTATGTAAGATTACGGAGAATGAACATGTCCATTAATTTGCGTATATGGTAAATTAGAAGCTCTCCTTTCATAAGGGTTTTCATCGACCTAGCTCTTCCAGGAGTTTTCAGTGCGGCGAGCAACTTCTTTTCAAAGTTTAACACTTCTTTTCAAACAAACTTTACCTACAAAAAAGTTAACGGTTTTTAAATCGTGCCACGTGTTCCCATCATTCTCCTGGCCTTGTCCCAATTTATTTGGGGTCGGCGCAACATGTCTTTTTCTTCCATGTTTCTCTATTAGTCGTCATCTCGGTAGTCACTCCTTTTCTGGCCATATCATCTTTCACACAGTCCATCCATCGTTTCTTTGGTCTTCCCTTACTTGTATAGCCTCCACGTTCATACTCAACACTTTCCTGACGACATTTTCCTCATTCCTCCGCATCACATGCCCATTCCATGACAACCGATTCCCACACAACTTTTCAGTCACCGGTGTCACTTTCAGACTTCCTCTTACATACTCATTTCTTATTCTATCCATTCGCGTAATACCACACATCCCTCTTAGCATTCTCATCTCGGCTGCATGCAATTGCCTTTCATTCATTCTTTTTATGGCCCAACACAAATCGTGCCACGTGTTCTATAAGTGATTAAATAAAAACAAAAACACAGTTCATTTGGGACGTCCGACTCACAATCTGGCTTTCATCGAAGTTGGTAAAAGGTGATCACAAAAATATACAAATTATATGTTCAAATGTAATTTGGAATGAGAATTGTTAAAAAAAAAAAAAATTCCGAACTTTTGGATGAGTAAGTAACACCCAATTATAAATAAGTATTGTACGCACGAGAGTTGTGCTTATGTCGAAACAATAGCAAAGACGTAGAAAATACCACTAATACCTGACGACAAGCCGAACCGCATTATTTGAAATAACCTTGACGTTATCTAGACGTATCTTCCAAACATTATTTTAAGTGATGTAGTCACTAGCCCGCGCATAGACGCGTCTTTTAACACCTTGCACGTGCGCCTAGCGAATATACAGGGAGTAAAAAAAAATTATTGCTGGGAAACGACTTCAATGTTGTTAGTTTTATTGTAATCCTTAAATCGGAAAATAGTGACTACTTTTTTCCGTTTGATTACAACAATAAAACTTAACAATATAAAACTACTGTTTGTAATAATAATAACGTATAGTCTTGTGGAGCACAATTTAACGTCCTTTTTTGCTGCATTTTCATTCTAAAATAAAAGAAATAACCAAACAAACGATGAGGGCGCCACTGTGCGCTCGGTAGCATCTTAAGCCCCGCCCCTTCGCTCTACGCGTTAAGTTACGTGCCCACTGGGTCGGAATCGGAGCGTCTGTATATACAAAATGCCGATAGGGTGCGTTCACTGCATTCGAATTCTGCATCGGCAATATCAACCAGTGCTTTCACTTTTAGGGATTTCTCCCGTTTTTTTTGGATTAAATGACCAATATTATGCATGGCTTAGGGCTATTTTATTTTGACAGAGATTTATGTAGTACGAGTACCTAGACTTGTCTGCATTGCGACAGGTCGTGGAACAATAGCGGTAACATATTTTTAACCCTAGAAGCCTAATCTACGCCTGCAAGGCGTACACGCAATCGAATATCGTTTGTCTCTTTCTAACGGTTGAAGCTAGCATGTCGTGCTCTTTTGCCATCTCAGTGGTCGACGGGAGCTAGCGGACGTGCCCGTTTTGTTAAGGTAAGTCCCACCATTTTTGATTTATCGAAGTATAGCACGCCTGCAAGACGTATGTTTAGGCTTTGTGTAACTTTCAACTAGGTTTGTGTGATTTTACTTTCGTTTGTTTTTCGTATATTGTATATATATTTTCGGCATTGTTTCAGGTATACATATGTCACGGTCTAAAAGACTATACGAAGACGATATTTTATCAATCTTAAACGAGGAAGATAATCCTTCTTTGGAAGATTCAGATTCCGAAGTTGAGAATGACCAGATTATCGACGACGTTCAAAGCGAAGATGAAAATAATTATGTGACTGAATACGTTTCGTCTTTACAAGAGTCTGGTCCCTCTGAAGTAACCGACCCAGCCCTTGTTGCAGAAGCTGATCCATGAATCCATGTTGAAAATGGAGAAAATTCGTGTGATATAAATGTAAAAAATCTGTGTGTGGCGAGCACATGGTTGATATGTGTGTAGACTGCTCCTAAAGCTTAGCAAGTCTTTTAAAGTCTGATTAGTTTTAATTTTTGCTCTAAGATGAACTAATTAGCGTAAAAAAAAAGATTTTCTAAAAAAAATATTTTATGTTTTAGTTGATTTTGAAGAAGTTAATTTTTTTTGTTCCAATTTATGCATATTGCTTTTTCGTTGTAATAAATAACTGTGATTACAGTTATAATTTATAACAGTGTTGTTTTATTTTTAGTTTACATTCCAAATTTAAATTTCTGCTAAATAATATTTCTAAAATAGGGCTATTTTTGCATACAGATTGTAATTTATATGTGTACGCCTCTGAGACGTATATTAAGGCTTTGTGTACGTCCGAAATAGATAAGGCTTCTAGGGTTAAGTGTTCTATTAGGGCCGGTTTCTTTATTCGTAGTTAACCAATAGTTAAAGTAATAACTAATAGTTAAATTTTGGCAAAATGTGAACCAAATTTAACTATTGGTTGAGTTAACTAGGGATCAAGAAACCGGCCCTTACTTATTTGTTTGAAAGTAATTTTAATTAAAAAGATTTGTTTGACTGTTACGTTTTAAAGATTAGTAGTTATTAGAAAGTACATAATGGCTTTAGATTTCTTGAATTGATGTAGTATTCATTTAACTTTAAAATTGGAGTCTGCTGCATACATTTTGCCGACCATACATACATACATTTTGACGAGTTATGCGAACATAAATTAATGTAGGTAAGAGCAGATTTTTTTCGCGATTTCCGGTTTTGTCCCATAACAAAAGTTGTTCATAATGATGAGTATAATGAACCCTTAAAAGGATGCCCATGAATTCAATTTTAGCCTGTAGTTACATGTTCAGATTGTAATTATACTTTTCATTATGAACAGATTGATGTCGAAGAGAAAACAAAGAAAGTACGTAAAATGAAATATACAAATTGATACCAACATAAACATAACATCACGCCTGTAATGCTCTATGGGTAAGGCAGAGGTGTATACACTGGCATTTGTCAGATTCCAAACCTCTAAAACCTGTGCAGGTTCTCCTATATGTGTATATAGGTAGATAAGAGGTTCTGCGTTGATTCCGGGACGTTGTATAGCTACAGTCATGTTGAGAGGATGAATGAAAGGCGACTAACGAAAGGAAACAAGGCAGATGTGAATGGAAACACCGGGTGGAGACGCCCTAGGAAGACATAGTAACCTTACTGGTGATGTTCTTCAGAAAGGTCTGGTGCGTAGTACTCCCAACCGTCGTGCGTGTATGACCAGATGTATGAACGTAAACGGGGCAAAACGAGTATGTAAGAATCGTAGCAGGTGGCGTTCTGTAGTTTCTGCCTACCCCCATGGGAAGAAGGCGTGAGTTTATGTATATATGTGTATTATTTTTCAAAATGGTTTTGTGCTATGTTTCTCCATATGACTTTGTTTAAATAAATATTTTGCATAAAGTACCTCGATTACTTTCAGATTATTTATTCCTTTCTTGTTTTTCAGTGTATGTATATTAAAATAATTTTGATTTTTTTTCCTACTGTAGTTTTTTATTTTATTTTTTTAAGTTACTCTCAAAAGTTGTTAATTTATTTCATTGTGCCTGCTATTCAATACATAATATACAGCGATATAAACTTCGTTCCAACCACGTGTTCCGACATATCCCAACATTTTTTTTTCCAGTAATATCATACTGTAAAGGTTTAATACAAAGGGCAACCTTATGGGATGCAGGCTGGCATTCGATCAAAGAAGTAGTGAATTACATTTGAATCTGAAGTGTTAGTTTTTTGTTCTGAAGAAAAGGGACTCGAGATAGGCTTAGGAAGTGCAAGTTTACTTAACTTGCACTTACTAAATTGTTATTCGTTCAAATATTTTATAATTGAACTTAACTGCCTTAGCTAATAAAGTGTTTGAACTCAAAAATTTCTAAACTTTAAAAAGTACGTAAAATAATTAAGATTTATTCTAAGTTAATAAAAGAGCATATACAATAATAATAATAATAATAATAATAATTGTGCCGATAGTCGTTACGGTCAATGGCTTTATCGCTAAGAGCCTCGACCAACAACACAAACGGCTCTCGTTGGGTGGCTGGGTGAAGGGCCTGATCCAGAAGGCAATCTTCCTTGACACGGCGCGTATTGTGAGGAGGTTCCTGTCTCTGGAGCCCTAACCACCGGTAGCTTGGACCCTGCTCCCGCTACCGGCGAATCACTATTTCTATATTTATATTTTTTTATTTCAATGTTTTTTTTTAATAAAAATATTTAAAAATGTAATACAATAAGTTCAGAAAATAGATAAAGGACATAATAATAATAAATCACGTATTTATTATGGATGGACTGTGTGAAAGATGACATGGCTAGAACCCTTTCTAGCCATGGCATCTTGACTACATGACTACCGAAATTATGACTAATAGAGAAGTATGGAAAAAGGGGCATGTTGCGCTGACCCCAAATAGATTGGGTTATGGACGGGAAAATGATAATACAATTTAAAGCGTCACAAGCATAAAGTTCACCTCTAAAGCTTGCGACGCAATATTTTGCTTCTGCCCTGGTTTGTAATCTTGTTAGTGGAAGCAACCGCCAGAGTCGTTGTGTTTAATTATTTACAGAGTAATTAGCGAGTATCTTCACTAGGACATAGCATAGGCTATATGATTACTAATTTAATAATTGTCTTGTATAATATTCGAAACATCATCATCTAATCGTTGGATTAGATTAGTAATCATTTTTCAAACTGAGAAAGTTAATTTGATAACTGAAGTAGAGACAATCTGTTTTATTTTATAGCAGATCCATTTGTGATTTTTTTTTTTAATAAAAGGTAACTTTACAGAATACCTATGGCGCCATAATTTTGATTAATAATGAGACTGCCTTTAACTTATTGAGTAATTGCTAAATACATCACAGATTTTGGAAAAATGGTACAGCCCTAGTCAGTTAGAAAAACGTCAGTTCACACGTTTTATTTTTATGAAAAGGACTATTCTGGAGCAACAGATGTAAGAATGTTAGAAAAATCGAAAATTCTTAAAACATTTCTAGCTGATCGTACTGATTTCGAAAATCTGTGAAAGCAGTTAGCAATTACCCAAAAAATTAAGGACAGTCTCATAAGAACGTTTCCTGCCCTGTCTCAAAAGGTCACAGATATTCATACACGGACGCGTATCGTAAATAAATGAATTTTAATGTGGGGGTCACTTTTGGGGGACAAATTAGAAAATTAAAAAAAAAAAGTATTGCTAACTATACCGTGTGACATATCAAATAATCTTTTATTTAGGTACTTTGAGAGTCTCAAATGATTTTTTTAAATAATTTTAAAATAAATTGTTTGCAAGTTATTTAAGAAAATAGTCGAAAATTGACCATTCAACCCCCCTTATCTCTGAAACTACTGAGCCTACAATTTTGAAAAAAAAAATACAGAAATTAGTTCTATACCTATAGATTACTGGAACACCTATAAGAAGTCTATGGTCTTAAAATAACATGGTAAATCTCTCAATATTGTGCGTAAGTACAAACCCACATTTGCAGTTGGAATGTATGGGAGAACATGTTTTTCAATTACAATGTTAAGTTTATTCTTGGCATAAATTCATCCCCACTATGGAACCCATTGAGTTATAATGTACTACGTAGTACATTATAACTCAATGATGGAACCCTTCATTGTACGTGGTCCGACATGCGCGATGTACTTGTATCTAAAACAAACGATAACGATACAGGATTGGACTCGCCATAATCCTGCATGGTTGTGCCCGAAACAGTAGCCTACGATAAGGTTTGCATTGCCTGCATTATACAAATGCCCATGTTGTTTGTTAGATTTTCAACTCTTGGCTCAGTGCCGAAAGTTGAAAATCCAACCGTGCAATATTTGTCTTTAGCATTTAGTCTTTCTAGTGCCTCGGCATGATACTAAAGCTGTGTATTCAAGTACCACTATACTCCATAAAATATGTTTTAGTGATATTATTTGCGTTTTATTCAAGTTAACTGCGTTATAAATACTCGGTTCAAGCAGAGCATTAAATACTTTCTTCATTTAAAGAGTTGTTACTATAAATCAGAGTTATAGACCATTAACGTCAAGATGGCGGCGATAGGGACCCCCAAATTGATATAAAAGCGATTCTGATTATAATTTTCTGTTAGACAATGAGTTTTAATATGTTTGTAATGAGTACGTTGAAATTCTTGGGCGATTTATTTGAGACTATCTTTCTTCTCAGCCTATCTGAAAAGTTGTTTATTTATGATGTAATTAAAAGCCTCATTCTGTAATGGTAGCCTTACACGTTACGATATACTTGCGTAATTTAGACTTTCGCAAATGTACAGTAACGTGTTGGAAGATTTTTGCGCAAATTTTAGATTTGTATTATTTTCAATACAGGTGCTTGTCTAAACTTGCGCAAGTATATTGTAATGTGTATGGTTACTATAAGTCTTGTATAAAATTACTAACTACATAATTCGATCAAAACGAATACCTACGAAGTAAGTAGCAAATTCACAGCAAATACGGAAGCCTAAAATCTCTCTTCCCGAATTCCACAAAAAGAAAAACAATTGAAGCAGGCCCCAAAAACACTAAAACCATTGCTTTAAAAGCCTTTTATTGGATGCTTTAATATCGTGGAGTATAGTCGGCCATTGAAATGTTGCCATAAACTGATTATTGCCAGGCGATTTGGGTACACGAACATTACCAGTTGCCACATCCCACAGTGGTCCCGATTCCTAAGAAGGGTGGACATAGGGGTTGCAGGTCGGATTAAAAATGAAAGAATCACTACATAATATACCCATGAAATGGTTCTAAAGGGTTCTAAGGGTAATAACAAGTATTTTTTTTTAAGCAAGGTATGTAGGTATTCTAAAAAAAAGCATTCTTTCATACCTAAAAGTAAAGTAGGTGACAATAAAATTGGTTTTACACATTTATTAGTTCTGAGCATAGCTCAATTGGCATATAAATAATATAATTTACTAGATAATAGATAGCGGTACATAGTATTTATATAAAACAAGGGCTATTTACATAGTAGGAAAACATGACGGGCCAGTTGACGTGGTTGGTTAAGATACCACCTATCACGCCGCGTCGTGGGTTCGATTCCCATCCAGGACAAACATTTGTGTGCATGAACATGTCTGTTTGTCCTGAGTCTGGGTGTAATTATCTATTATAAGTATGTATTTACAAAAAAAAAGTAGTGTATTTAGTATATCAGTTATCTGGTTTCCATAGTACAAGTTCTGCTTAGTTTGGGATCAGATGACCGTATGTGAATAATGTCCCAGTATATTATTATTATTTCCTTTATTTTTTATTATATACATATGATTTACATTTTTAAATATTTTTATAAAAACTTAAAATAAATAAAAACATTTAAAAATATAAAAAATAGTAGCCCACCGGTATCGGGAACAGGGTCCAAGCTACCGGTGGTCAGGGCTCCTGAGAGAGGAACCTCCTGACAATACGTGCCGTGTCCAGAAGTACCGCTTTCTGGATCAAGCCCTTGATCCAGCTGCCTAACGAGAGCCTCCTCAGGTGTTGGTCGAGACTCTTCGATATTATGCCATTGGCTGTCACAACTATCGGCACAATGATTGCTGTATCCACATCCCACATGTAGACAACCTCGCGAGCCAAATCAAGATACTTAATCTGTTTATCTTTTTCAGCTTTCACGAGGTTCTCGTCATGCGGAACCGCTATATCAACAATCATTGTGCGACGCTCTTTTCGATCTATCACCACTATATCTGGCTTATTGGCAACAATAGTCCTGTCAGTGATGATAGATCGATCCCAATACAACGTGATATTGCCATTTTCGAGAACTGGGTCGGGCACATACCTATAGTACGGTACTTCCGATTCCACAAGATTGTATTGCAGAGCAAGTTGCTGATGGATAATCCTGGCTACAAGGTTGTGTCTATGCAAGTAGTCTCCGTTAGCCAGACGAGAACAGCCATAAATAATGTGACGGATAGATTCCCCCGGACGGTGGCATGCCCGACAGATGTCAACCGTGCCGTCCTTCACAATATATTTCCGGTAGTTGTTCGTCATTATAACTTCGTCCATAATCGCAAAGATAAAACCTTCGGTTTCACCAAAGAGATCACCGAATCGCAACCAGGATACGGACGCCAAGAGGTCTACATCAGGCCCATGTAGGACCCGGTAAAAGCGCCCATGAAGCTTTTTGCTCTGCCATACCTCCCTGCGGTCATTAGTATCTAATATTATAGGTTTGCGCCAGTTCTCGTTAGCCAAGGAGAGCGGGGTGAGGCCCTTATCCACTGAGACCACATCTCGGTGCATCCCCACGTCGGCTTCTAGGAAGTATTCCCTGAGACTGCATACCTCACGGTTGTGCAGGGTCTTAGCATTTAAGAAGCCTCGACCACCACACTTCCGCGAAATATACAGTCTCATCACCGATGACCGTGGGTGATGCATCCGATTTGCAGTCAGCAGTGTGCGGACCCTTCTATCCAAGGCGTCAAGTTCTGTTTGAGTCCATTTGAGTATACCGAAAGAGTACATCAAAACCGGCATGACCCAACCGTTGATGGCGCGCACCTTGTTTCCGCCTGATAGAAGACTTTTAAATACTTTGTTCAGGCGGTTAAAGAAGCGCTCCTTCAGCGATTGCTTCATGTCAGCAGCGTTAATGCCTAACGCTTCCGACATACCCAAATACTTGTATGTTTCGAGTGAGGAGAGTGGTCTTAGGTGTATGGAATCCGAGAGTTGGGTTTCTACGGATTCCAAAATCCTCCCCCGCTTTACATGCATGACCGCACATTTGTCCACACCAAATTCCATCCTGATGGCACTACTGAAAGTTTTGGTTACCTTCAATAGCTCCATCAGTTGAAAATTGCTGGGGGCAAAAAGCTTCAAGTCATCCATGTAAAGAAGGTGAGATATAACTTGACCACCTCTTCTCAATCGATAGCCTAGACCTGAATCCTCCAACAGTGTGCTTAGAGGATTCAAGGCTAAGCAGAACCAAAGTGGACTCAAACTATCGCCTTGAAATATACCTCGCTCTATCCTTATCGGCTCGCTATTCCTCTGGATATGTAGACATCCTGGATAGCGAAGGACTGTCCTCCACTGCCCCATACACGACATCAGGAAGGTCCGCAGAGTTGCATCTACTTTATACAACTCCAGCACCTTCATGAGCCATGTATGTGGCACCGAGTCATAGGCCTTCTTGTAATCTATCCAGCATGTCGACAGATCCTTTCGGGAACGACGAACCTGTTGGTTATTGGCCATATCTATGAGGAGCAGCTCCTTAGTACCGCGGGATCCATTCCTACATCCATTTTGAGAGGCAGACATGATGGAGTTATTGTCTATATGTTTGTTAATTTTAGCTCTCAAAATGGATGTAAGAACTTTATAGACCGTCGGTAGACAAGTGATCGGTCTATAATTTTTGGGTTCCGCAGTACTACCTGATTTATGGAGCAGGTGGGTTATTCCTGTCGTTAGGAACTGGGGCAGCGACCCCGACTCTAAGGCTGACTGGAACTGGGATGCCAAGCGGGCGTGCGACTTATGGAAGCATTTTATCCAAAAGTTGTGCAGCCCGTCCGGCCCTGGGGATTTCCAGTTAGGTAACGGACGGACTGCACAAGTTACATCTTCGGGGCTGATGGTAAGTGCCTCCATTTCTGGTATTTGATCGCACGTTCGCTCGATCTCCCTAGTCCAATCACCTTCGGTGTGACTGACAGGCACCGACCAGATGCTTCGCCAGAACGAATACATGGCGTCATCATCCGGGAGGCGCGTATCGGTCACACCATGGTCTGGTCGCTCCCAAGCCCTATAGACCCACTTTTCATCGCTCCGGAATGTGCGATTCTGAGTGTACCGGTCCACTCTCCGCCTGTACCGACGAATACGGTTTGCCCATGCACAGATCTTCTGCTTCAGGAAGTCGATACGCTCTGTGACGCGGGTCAAGTAATCTCGAGAACTAATATCCATCCCCGAGAACGCCCGCCTCACAAAGCACATCACTCTAGGGCGAGTATTGCCCTGCCTGAAGCAGATTAACTTGCCGATGAGTGCTCTAGCCTCACCAATACGACGCTCAATCCTGCACTGCCAAGCTGGTACAGCTGGTTTTGGTCGTGGAGCTCTGTCACTGTTAGGAAATTTAACATGAGCTACACGACATGCCGCTACAGCAGCACAGTACAAGATCGAGTGGGTATCGGTGAGGTCTTTGCTGCCGTCAAAATAATTTGACAGCTGCGAATCTAGAGCACACACCAGCGCCTTATTTTTCTTGTGCATGGGCAAACGAGGTAAACGTGGTCTAAGCCCAGGCGGAGTGGAACGGTACTCCCGGAAAGCATCCTCCAGAGCGCTCCTCAATCGTACATTGCATTGGGAACTCACGGACATAGCCCCGTCATCATCCTCATCACTAACGCGGTCGGGTCGCTGTGAGGCACTGGGTTGTTGCACCGCGACCAGTGGCGAAGCAGGCGTAACATGGCTATTCCGTGATTCGAGACGTAGTCGATCAAGTACGACGTCATCCAGCATATGGTTACGCTGGATGACCCGCACCTGATCCGACAGTCGTTGCGCCGACACGTTGACAGCTGGTTCAAGCACCTGAAACAGAGAGAGCATCCGACCACGATACGCAGTCAAGTTACTTCCCCCCTCTGTAGCCCCAAAGTATGCGCGCATGACATTTTCGTTGATGGTTTGTGTCCACCTCATGCGCTGCACACTTCCACCGGCAGCGGGGACCCCATCAGAGGCCGTTGGGCCTCGGAGTCCTAAGCTGGCCAGTGGTCGGCCTCTTCCGCGCCGACGTAATGGTGGTGGTGTTGTCGGCGGCGAGAAGTATTCGTCACTCAAGCTCGACGCAACTGCAGCAGCCGGTATCACTGGACTCACGTCTGGAGCAGGTTCCGGCAACTGCGAGGCGGAGCTGAGCGACGAACCCGAAGATGTTGGGCGTGTGTTTCGTCGTGCCCGACTTCTCGTCAGCATTGTGTTAGGTCTGCTATTCTCCGTGTTCAGTAGTTAGTAGGTGGTAGTTTTCGTCTTGGGTAGTTTTCGTATTATTATTATCTTTATTCAATTTTTTTACATATAAGTTATATTTTTAAATATTAGAATTAAAAAAAAAACATTTAAAAATATAAAAAATAGAAAAATTAGAAATCCACCGGCATGGGGAACAGGGTCCAAGCTACCGGTGGTTAGGGCCCCAGAGACAGGAACCTCCTCACAATACGCGCCGTATCAAGGAGGACTGCCTTCTGAATCAAGCCCTTCACCCAGCCACTCAACGAGAGCCTCTTGAGATGTTGGTCGAGGCTCTTAGCTATAAGGCCATTGACTGTAACGACTATCGGCACAATGATTGCCGAGTCCACATTCCACATAGCGACAACCTCGTGGGCTAAGTCGAGATACTTCAATTGTTTCTCCTTCTCAGCCTTCACGAGGTTCTCGTCATGCGGGATAGTGACATCGATTATCATTGTGCGGCGCACTGATCGATCTATTACCACTATATCAGGCTTATTGGCTACAATAGTCCTGTCAGTGATAATAGATCGATCCCAGTATAACGTGACATGGTCATTCTCGAGAACTGGGTCGGGCACATACCTGTAATACGGTACCTCAGAGTCCACAAGGCCGTATTTCAGAGCAAGTTGCTGATGGATAATCCTGGCCACTTGGTTATGCCTGTGCAAATACTCGCCGTTAGCTAAACGAGAACACCCAGAAGTAATATGTCTGATAGACTCACCGGGACAATGGCATGCCCGACATATGTCGATCGTCCCGTCTTTCATTATATACTTCCGGTAGTTATTCGTTAGCATAACTTCATCCATAATCGCACAGACTGAACCTTCGGTTTCCCCAAAGAGGTCACCGAAGCGTAGCCAGGCCACGGACGCTAAGAAATCTACGTCAGGCCCATGAAGGGCCCGGAAAAAGCGTCCGTGAAGCTCCTTGCTTTGCCATACTTCCTTGCGGTCGTTGGTACTAAGCACCACAGGTTTGCGCCAGTTCTCTTTAGCCAAGGATAACGGGGTGAGTCCCTTGTCCACTGCAACCACATCTCGGTGCATACCCACGTTAGCCTTGAGAAAATATTCTCTGAGACTGCACACCTCGCGGTTGTGGAGGGTCTTAGCATTTAAAAAACCTCGGCCCCCACACTTCCGCGGGATGTACAGCCTCATGACAGACGAACGTGGGTGATGCATCCGGTTTGCAGTCAGCAGTGACCGGACTCTCCTATCCAGGGCATCTAGTTCCGTCTGGGTCCACTTTAGTATGCCAAAGGAGTACATCAGGACCGGCATGACCCAACCGTTAAAGGCGCGCACCTTGTTGCCGCCTGACAAAGAACTATTAAGTACCTTTTTCAGGCGACCGAAGAAGCGCTCCTGCAACGATTGTTTCATGTCAGCCCCGTTAATGCCTAACCCCTCTGACATACCCAGGTATTTGTAGGTATCAGTTGCGGAGAGTGATCTCAGGTTTATAGAATCTGAGAGTTGTAGTCCCTCAGATTCCACAATCCCGCCCCGCCTTACATGCATGACTGCACATTTATCAACACCAAATTCCATCCTGATGGAATCACTAAAAGTTTTAGTTACTTTTAGTGACTCCAGCAGTTGCAATTTGTTGGTGGCAAACAGTTTCAAATCATCCATATAAAGCAGGTGGGATATTACCTGACCCCCTCTCCGCAAAGAACAGCCCAGCCCTGTACCCTCCAGCAGAGTGCTAAGAGGGTTCAAGGCTAAACAAAACCACAGTGGACTCAGACTGTCGCCCTGGAATATTCCCCGCTTAATCCTAATAGGTTCGTCGCTCCCCCGAATTTGTCGACATCCTGGATAGCGAAGGACCGTCCTCCACTGCCCCATACATGTCGTTAGGAAGGTGCTCAGAGTTGTATCAATTTTGTACAACTCTAACACCCTCAAGAGCCATGTATGGGGCACCGAATCAAAGGCCTTCTTATAGTCTATCCAACATGTCGACAAATGCTTTCGGGATCGACGGACCTGTTGGCTTATGGCCATGTCAATGAGGAGTAGCTCCTTGGTGCCGCGGGACCCATTCCTACATCCATTTTGAGAGGCAGACATGATAGAATTCTTTTCTAAATGAGAATTAATTTTCACTCTCAAAATGGATGTAAGAAGTTTATAGACCGTCGGCAAACAAGTGATCGGCCTATAATTTTTGGGTTCCGTGGCATCACCTGACTTATGGAGCAAGTGGGTAACTCCCGTTGTAAAGAGCTGTGGCAGCGACCCAGACTCTAAGGCCGACTGGAATTGCGATGCTAAGCACGCGTGTGAACTTTGCAGCCATTTAAGCCAAAAATTGTGCAGTCCGTCCGGTCCCGGCGATTTCCAGTTCGGTATCGGACGGGCTGCACTGGCTACATCGGAGGAAGTAATTATTACTCCCTCCATCTGCGGTATGGCGTCACACACGCGCTCAACATCGCGCATCCATTCAGCCTCATTATGGCAGACGGGCACCGACCAGATGTTGCGCCAGAATGTGCTAGTGGCATCATCATCTGGGCGGCATACGTCTGCCACATTTTGCTCAGGTCGCTCCCATGCTCTATACACCCACCTTTGATCACGCTGGAATATGCGATTCTGGGTATATCGTTCAACCCGACGCTTATACCTACGGATACGGCTTGCCCATGCATAGACCTTCTGCTTCAGGAAGTCAATGCGCTCTGTGACATGGGACATATATTCTTGAGGGCTGATTCCAGTCCCCGAGAACGCCCGCCTCACAAAGCGCATCACTCTAGGGCGAGTATTGCCCTCCCTGAAGCAGTATAGTTTGCCGATGAGCACCCTGGTCCCCTCGATACGCCGCTCGATCCTGCACTGCCAGGCTGGAACGGCGGGTTTTGGTCGTGTAGCTATGTCACAATTTGAAAATGTGACATTGGCTACACGACACGCCGCAATAGCCGCGCAATACAAGATCGAGTGCGTATCTACGAGATCTTCGCTGCTTTCAAAATAAGAAACAAGCAGCGAATCCAAGGCACACACCAACGCCCTATTCGTTCTGTGCATAGGCAAGCGAGGTAAACGAGGTCTAAGTTGGACGGGGGCAGTTCTAAACTCCCGAATCGCATCCTCCAGCGCGCTCCTCAATTGGTCGTTACACTGGCTACTTACCGTAACAACCTCATCGCCCCCCTCCTCATCATTAACATAAGACCGTGGTTGGATTATGTTTAGAGGTTGCACCGCGGTCTGTGATGGGACAGGGACGATACGGTTGCTCAGAACCTCTGAGCGCAGCCTATCAAGCGCGGCGTCGTCCAATCTTTGATTCCGTTGGATAACCCGCACCTGATCCGACAGTCGTTGGGCCGAGACGTTGATGGCTGGTTGAAGCGCCCGAAACAGAGACAGCATCCTATCGCGGTACGCAGTGAGGTTAGTTCCCCCCTCTGTTGCCCCGTAATATGCGCGCATGACGTTCTCATTTATTTGCTGAGTCCATTTCATGCGCTGCACACAACCACCGGCAGCGGGGACCCGGCTCGGGGCCGGTTGGCCCCTAGATCCCATGCCGTTCGGTGGCCGGCCTCTTCCTGGCCGACGTACAGGTGGTGGCGACGTCGGTGGAGAGAAGTACTCGTCGCTCGAGCTCGACGCGGCTGCAGCCGCCCGTGTGACTGGTGATCCGAGTTCCGGCGGCGGCGAGGCGGAGCTGAGCGACGAGTCCGGGGGTGGTAGACGTGCGCGACGTGCAGCTGCTCTGGTCAGCATCTATTCGCATCATTGATTTTCCTCGCATTGTATGTTTATGACATATGTCTATATTTTTGTGTTTTTTTCTTATCGGGTTTTTATTATTTTTCATTTTCACTTTTATCTGGATTTTTTTTAATCTATTTTTCTGGATAGTTGTACGTGTTTTTAACTGTTTATATGTTGAATTTAAAATAAAATAAAATGCGAAATACGAGACGAAAAAAATTTACGTTATTGACGTATCAGTGTTGCCAGGCCTTTCGTATTATTATTATTATTATTTTCTATATTTCTCGGGACTCTGGGGTCCCGGACATTTGGAAGGCGTACGAGGAGCTGAAGCCAACTCGCAGAGGCCCTTTACAAAATTTTAAATGATGAGGAGGCACCAACCGACGATTATCCCTATATGCGCTATGCAAATGCACCCAAGGACAACCCCCGGTTGGTGCAGGACTATTGCTGTACGTGAAAACAAAACATATTGGGCTATGGGTTTGGGTTGCTAAAGTGCATTGGGTTACTTAAACTATGGAATAACTATGTCCCCTGCTTGACCAATGTTATACAATTATACACGGATAAAATGGTAGGGGGTGACTTGCACACTCAATAATGGGCCCCCGGAAACGGCCGCTAGCACATAGTGACGTAGCGACAAGGGGCAACACTTCCTGAGGTGCGTAAGGAGTGAAGAGGTATTCCACGGTTATCAGGACAATCCCGGAAGTACGGTCAAGATCCCTACCAGCACCTTACTGGAATACTTCCTTCCTCCGAGCACGTTTGCTCTTGCGAATCTCCACTCAAGCCGGCCAATAAAGGCAAGAAAGAGGTGGGAGCTCTGTTTCTCGTCAGCGTTCACTCCAGCCGGCCAATAAAGGCAAGCCAGAGATGAGGACAAGATTTCTACCGGGAGATAAGGTCCGTGGGGTCGCTACTGCCCAACAGCTCGCCACATGCTGCCCTGCGGGTTTCTGTATCTCTCTTGGTCTGTCTCCTCATCCTAGACCCGTTCAGGCAAAGTAAACTCTACCGGCAAAGACCTAAAGTTCGGAGCGCGCAAGCCCCACCACGACGTACAACTTAGAGATACAGCGGTGGCGTTATTATTATTATTATATTATTACATTATAATTAACAATATTTACATTTTTGAAAAATTGCAATAAGGTCCATGTACAGTCAACGTCTAGAAGTCCACTTACACCGCAATGACCATTATCGCCTGCGCTATACGGACTGCGGCGTGAGTGATGTTACAACGCTAACACATTAACATGTCGTATAGCATCGCTACGAGTAGTTTTTAACATTCAATACTATAATAATAACATAAGTAAGTGTAAAGGATTTCTTTTATATTAGGTTGGGGAAAAAGTCTTTTCGCATTATAGTATGTATGAACTTGTAATAAAATCTCTTTGGCTATACTATTTGTATCTGGCTGGTTTTGGTATCATTAAATGTTTAAATTTTAAAGAACATAATTCCAAATTCAAATTTGGAAAATGTGTGATTTTCATTTGTTTTTCGTACCGTCAAGATGAGTGAATCTAATGAAGAAGTTCGATACATTTTAAAATTTTACTACAAAAAAGGTAAAAATGCAACGCAAGCCGCGAAAAAAATCTGCGATGTTTATGGACCTAGTGTAGTGTCTGTGAGAGTAGCACAAATTTGGTTTAAGCGTTTTCAATCCGGAAATTTTGATGTCAAAGATGCACGTCGCTCTGGTCGCCCTATTACGGATAAAATTGATGCCATTTTTGAAAAAGTGGAGCAAGATCGGCATATCAGTAGTTACGACGTAGCTGAAGAACTGGAAATTGACCACAAAACAGTTTTGGCGCATTTGAAAAAAACTGGGTACACAAAAAAGCTCGACATTTGGGTCCCTCACGAGCTCACTGAAAGAAACCTAATGAACCGTGTACTCATTTGTGATTCTTTATTACGACGATTACGTCGTAATAAAGAATTACAAATGTATGGTTTCATTAGAAACCGAACCATTTTTGAAGAAGCTGATAACTGGTGATGAAAAGTGGATCACGTATGACAAGAACGTGCGAAAAAGGTCGTGGTCAAAGGCCGGTCAGGTTTCACAGACTGTGGCGAAACCCGGGTTAACTCGCAACAAGGTGATGCTGTGTGTGTGGTGGGATTGGAAGGGCATTATTCATTATGAGCTGTTACCACCAGGCAGGACCATCGATTCTGAACTCTACTGCGAACAACTGATGAGATTAAAGCAAGAAGTTGAGAGAAAGCGGCCGGAATTAATCAACAGAAGGGGTGTGGTTTTTCATCATGATAACGCTAGACCTCACACATCTTTAGCCACTCAGCAAAAATTAAGAGAGTTTGACTGGGAAGTGTTAATGCATCCGCCGTAAGGTCCAAACCTTACACCTTCAGATTTCCACCTGTTTCGGTCTCTTCAGAATTATTTAGGCAGTGTCAGGTTAACATCACGAGAGGACTGCCAAAACCACTTGTCGCGGTATTTTGACCAGAAGTCCCAAAATTTTTACCTACAAGATGGCAAAAAGTTATCGAACAAAATGGTACCTACATACTTTAGTTAAATGTAAATAAGATATATTTAAAAATGTTTTGAATTTTCTTAAAAAATGCGAAGAAACTTTTTCCCCAACCTATTATAAAAAATATTACAATGTTACCATATCAAAATTTGTTTCATTTATTATCATATTATAATAATAAATTAACTTTGTAATATATTTATTGTAATATCTATTTGTTCAAAGTAATTTACAAAAATAGATTATTAAAACATACAAATAATAATAATTATATAAAACATAAAAAAACTGGCACATATACATGTGGTCAATGCTAGACAAGGATGACAATATCAGTTACTTGTTTTTTTATCGCCGTCAGATTATTTTTTTTTATAGTAATGCAAAATTTCGACAAGTGAATATAAGTTAACATTAGCTAGATCGGTAACGAGGCTGCACTCGTTAATGTGATCGGGATAGACGTGAGTTCGAATCCGAGTTGGGCCAGTTTTTTATGTTTTATATAATTATTATTATTTATATGTTTTAATAATCTATTTTTGTAAATTACTTTGAACAAATAGATATTACAATAAATATATTATAAAGTTAATTTATTATTATAAATAAATGAAACAAATTTTGATATGGTAACATTGTAATATTTTTTATATAAAAGAAATCCTTTACACTTACTTATGTTATTATTATAGTATTGAATGTTAAAAAACACATTGTAGGTTACATATAGATATGAAAATTCTGATATCATTTAAGAGGTTATAGCTTAATTATTCATTTTCTCTCTCTCTCTAATATTACAATAATATAAATACTAATTTGTTAAAGTTACGGCCACTATGTCCCCTGACTCAAAATTACCCTACCTGTTTAGGATTTTTAATATTTCGTGTGACCTCCGTTAGCCTCGATACAGCTAATGAGACGTCGACGCATAGACGCTACAATATTTGCACAGATATTTGTGCCGCGCAAACTATCCCATAACTGCATGCAATGGGATTTGAGTAGCTCAGGGCATCTCTCGTCCCGAGCTTCCTATCTCTGCACCATTAAACCCCATATATTTTCTATGGGGTTTAAGTCAGGCGACCGAGCTGGCCAAGGAATAACTTTAATTTCCGGATGATTGCTAAACCATTCGCGAACAATGCTGGCACGGTGGATAGGACAATTGTCTTGCACAAAACTTATCTCGTTTAAGTCTTCTGCGGTGTAGATATTACGCACCGTAGGCAACATTACATCGTTCAACACTTCCACATAGTTGACACTGTTGGCTCGCGTCGATATAAAACTTAATTCACCGGGCCCTTGAGCACTTATCCACCATCCTCCACTTATCCCCACATATTGACTCCGTATTTGGTCTGACATTTCCATCAGACCAACGCGTGTTATTTTTACGCCACAAATGCAGCCTTCCTTTTGGGCTTGATTTAAAAGATTTTTCGTCGGTGAATATTGTCGTCTCCCAATCAAAGTCCAAATATTCCCGGGCAAAACTTAACGTCTCCTCTTTATGCCGTTGCGTTAAAAACGGTTTTTTAGCTGGCGTTCGGTGATGAAGACCTTCGGCATGGAGTATGCGGCGAACGGTGCGTACTGATGTGCCGAACTCATCGGCAAAACGCCTTGTTGGGATGAAACCATTCGTCACAAAATTAGCTACCATATAACGTCGCTGAGGCTAGCTTATAAGAGGTGGTCTTCCGCTCCTCTCACGACTCTTCAGGCTACCTTCTTCCTCAAATCTCTTCACCCAATGCCTAACAGTCTCTCTCTAAAATATATATATATATATATATATATATATATATTAGGCAAATATTGTGGCCCTATATTCGAATGGCCTTAATATATCTCAAATATCGAATGAAACCGGCTTATGCGTAAGTTTTTTTTTTAAATTTTATGTGATGATACCTACAAAATATAATGGTAGATTAATCGCTTTCTACCATTATATTTTGTAGGTATCATCACATAAAATTTAAAAAAAATAAACTTACGCATAAGCCGGTTTCATTCGATATTTGAGATATATTAAGGCCATTTGAATATAGGGCCACAATATTTGCCTTGGCTTCAATACTAATATTAGCCTGCATATTGAATTCAGAAGAATACTGAAATAGAAACAACAAGATAACACAAACGCTCGTAACTATGTTCACTAACCAACAACAGCGAACAGTGGAATAATTTATGTGAACTAGTAAAGTAGTTAAAATATGAAGGTAGATTTGGAACAAAGTGAACTTTGTTTCAAATCTACCCTCATATTTTAATAACGACGCTAAGATTGAAAATAATTGTAAAACGAAAGAATCTTCGTTTAGTTGTGGACTATTTAACATATTTGTTAGTAACTCGGCATTCTTATTTCACATGTAATACTTAAAAAATATTTTTCATGTTTGATGTGAGACTCGTGCCCGAACGTTCGCCATGCGAGGCACAGTGGTAACCACTTTGGCCACCGTAACGCTTACGAAACTTATTCAAATTTGTAATAGCAATCATAAGCGGGCAACAAGTTACCAATGTGTAGTATTGTCAAACGTTCTTATAGAAGAAGGTCATAAGTACAACTAATATTGCTATGCCATAGTTTTGTGAGATTGCTAGTCGACTTCTGACTGTTATAGTACATAATAAATCCAACACTCCTTTTGCTAACACAGACTTCATCTTACACGGTAACTTTCTTATACTAATACGTGTAAAATATAATACGTGAGTCTGAATTAAGAAGAAGTCTGTTCGCTTCTCTCGTCGTCGCTTTCAAGTAGTCCTCCGTCAGAGCTCCCAAGTATGCAGACTTCGAATTAATTTAACCAGTCACCGTATTTGGCAATTAACTTAGCTTTTGACCTCCCCAGTTTCTTCCAATACGCAGCAAACCGTTTACAGAGATTATAAATTAAATTCTCAAGTAATCGATCTGGATATTTTCAGTGTCCGGTAAAGAGTGTGCTAGCATTCCAAACACTTCACGAGATCTATCTGCCTCATTTTATTTATTCGTCGCAGATTACTAGGTGTTTGGAACAGCTATTCGAGGAAAATACAACTTGATGGTGGCCCCTGCAGAATAAATGAAAAACAAAATGACAAAAATACCTACATAAGATATCAAATTTACCTACATACGATAGCAATCCTCGGCGCATATTGGCGCATCTAGACCTTACAGTTTTTGAAATATGATAAACAAGAGATTATTTTGATATATATTATGTTTCATCTTTAGCGATTCGTTCCTTCTTAAGTAAAAGTCTAATTGAATATGAGAAAGCGGCAAAAACAAAGAAATCGAAAGTATCTCTTTAACGGTGCTGGTTACCGATAATGACAGGGTGACACAATAGGATTAAAAATGTCGTACATACC
This sequence comes from Dicycla oo, assembly GCA_948252095.1. NCBI lineage: Eukaryota > Metazoa > Arthropoda > Insecta > Lepidoptera > Noctuidae > Dicycla > Dicycla oo. The sequence continues at coordinate 24,232,479 of OX411716.1, forward strand.
TTCTTTTTGAATATCCATGTGTTAGCTTTTGACTGCAACATCATTTATCGCCCTAAACACAATATAAAGAAAGTTGCGATACAAAATGAAGTAGATTCGTTAAGAGTTTTAAATATTACACAAGACGATTGGTTACTCAGTATTCAATTAACAGATCCTAAAATATGTTTTATTAAAGATGTATTAAATGATCCAAAGTACGAAGAGATTATTGATATAAAACAATATTTTGTTGTTCAACGTAACTGGTTGTTTAGAAAAGTTAATGGTGAATTAAAATGGGTAGTTCCAAAAGGGACCAGGTGGCAAATATGTAAGCAAAATCATGACGACATCGGTCATTTCTCAGTTGATAAAACTTTATTTAAAATTCAGAAGGATTTTTGGTTCCACAAGATGAAAAAGTTTATCACAAAATATGTCAAGTCTTGTTTACATTGTGCATACGGGAAATTGCCTGCAGGAAAAAAGAAGGATTTTTACATCCAATAACAGAAACGATATTCCCTTCGAAACAGATCATATTGACCACTTGTGCCCCTATGTAAAATGTTCAAGGGGTAAAGCTTATTTACTTGTAACTGTTACTAAGTTCTACAAGTGTTACTAAGTTTTAAAACTATTGCGCAATTTAAGGTCAAGTCTAACTATTAGAGCACTAGACGATGTTTTTTACAACATTTGGCTTTCCAAAACGTAACTCCAATCAATGCACCTCATTTACCTCTGATGAGTTCTGAAAGTTTTGCTAGAAAAACCATGTTAAGCACGTTTTGAATGCTGTGGCCTCACCTCGAGCCAACGGCCAGGTGGAGCGCTATAATCGGACCATTTTAGGCGCGTTATCTTCATATGCCGATAAATTAGGAGAGACCAAATGGGATGCTGAGCTGGGTAATATTCAGTGGGGGTTAAATAATACTCTAAATAAAGGTATAGGGAAAACCCCATCGGAAGCTCTGTTTGGTCGTAATTTAATCCATAGTAGTGAGAATATTATGAAAGAATTATTTGTAGACACAAGGCAGTTTGATGTGGTCATTATTGAAATAAGAACCGAAGTTGGCGAACACATATCGAAAGACCAATGTAAACAGAAAGGTAGATTTGATAGGATACGTAAAGAAAATCAAAATCAAATAGGTCATTATGATGGTCAAAGTAAAAAGCTAGCTTTTTACTTTGACCATACCCGGGTCCCTACAGAATCTCAAAAGTTTTAGATAATGATGTTATGAAGTCTCAAGCATACCAGGATCTAGCATTGGTAAAAAGCAGTATTGTAACATTTGGGCTGTGGATCAGATACAGCCATGGATTTGCACAAGCATTAATAAGTTCAGAATCTGATTCTGAAAAAGATGGATCAAGTTGATTTGGTAGGTGATAAATGAAAGACACATTTTTTATTATACACCTATTAGTTGATAGACAAATAGAAAATTGCGTTGTATCATTAAGAAAACCGACAGAAAATGATTTACATTTCTTCATATGATACGGTTGACCTGAAAGAATAAAAATTAATGATGAAAATAAATGATAACATAAATAATTGGTACAATATTAATCTATGAATTTTATGATTAAGTTATTGCTTGAAAGTGCTGAGGAAAATGTGAATTAAATTATGATGTTGTTTTACCAGGAGTTAGTCTGCGTTAGAATTAATAGAGATAAAAGTAATGATTTATACGAAGCATAAATTATTAATGTAACAAATTGGTACTTCTTTAGTTAAGCAAAAATTAAAATATGAGTACTTACCGTATACTTACTTTATATTGATGAAGCTCACGTTGAGTGGTCAACCGCCAGTGAAGTCCCACGATGCATATACCGCCTAAACCACCATAGGCCACTCATTGGAAGTCGTACAGTGGGCTGGCAAGTGAGAGTGCTTGACCAGGAAGCTTGCGGTGCAATTTTTGGCATATGTAGAATGAGGAGTCACTCATTGGAAGTCGTACAGTGGGCTGGCAACTGAGAGCGCTTGACCAGGAAGCTTGCGGTGCAATGTTTGGCATATGTAGAATGTGGTGTCACTCATTGGAAGTCGTACAATGGGCTGGCAAGTGAGAGTGCATGACCAGGAAGCTTGCGGTGCTTCACGAACTTATTATTTCATAGTTTCTGAGAATACCGTTAGATGGTGCTTTCATTAGATAAGTACCGTAATAATTATAACGCTAAAAATTCAGGTCTTCTATAATATTAATTGATTAAGCAAGCACCATAGTGTTCATTGTTATATTTTATAGTTTGAGGACAAACTTGATGTCAGGAAGGCCGAATGTTAGCTTTTGGTTTTATTGTAACTAAATCTTGTTGATTGGGTACATAATTCATTTGTTAAAGTTTATTTAATCATTTGTGATTTTCTGCAACTGACTTCCGGTACTGTAAATACTGTCTCCAGTTAGAGAACGGAAGTCGATTGCAAACTCGATTAAAATAGTATTTAATATTTTATTTCCGGAAGTTGCTTGGCACGCCACCTACTTACAGTTTTGAGACGTAGAAACGTTTATAAGCACATGCCAGAGCATTTTTAAAGTTAGTTCAATCTAGAATAAATAGCTAAAACGTTACGCTACTCGTTTTCTTGTCACAACCGTTCTGATTTCTCATACATGGCACAAAAATATCACAAACAATCAATTTCCGAGAAACAACTCTTTGAAAACAATAGTTTCGGCGAAAAGATAACGCTAAGAGCACTAATGAAGTGTTACCACTTCGGGTGCACAAAATTAAATGTTCCATGTATTTTTTTTTTTTTTAATAATGGCATCTCGTAGTTGACCTAGAGAGGTCGAGACTACTTAACCGGACTATCCTGTGGCTGCCTTAAGATTACTCAAAGCCTCCAGCCAGGGGCATAAAACTTACAGACTAAGCGACTACACGCTAAGGGCTCCCCCTGTGGGGAACGGGCCTCGGCTTAGGGCGTCGCTGGGGGGAGGACAGCAAGATGGGACAGGCTGGATCAGATTAGAATTATTATTGTCAGGGGAGTTTAAAGTTACAGGCTCAGCTACGCCACCAGCTGGCACATCATACCCGAGCAAGGGACGGGGGGGAGGACGATTATTACGGGGTCGTCGCGAGGGACCTCGGCGGCGAGGTCGGAATGTCGATTTGTTTTTGTTCCTACGGTCCCTACTGCTCTCCTGGAGAAGAGTTATGGGGTCGTCGGGATCTAAGAGGACAAGCCTAGAGCGGCGGACCTTACTAATACGAGAGGGGACATAGCTAGTCGCCTCGACAACCAGAGGGTTGCGATGGTTGGTGGCTGAGTCGAAGAAACGCTTGGAATTGCGTTTCAAGAACTGGGAGATGGTGGGAATATCGAGATCCACGTGGAGGATTTCGTTCCGAACGAACCAAGGGGCTCCCGTTGCCTTTCGGATGAAACGGTTTTGGAGGGCCTGCATCCTATGAATGAGGTGAGGTTTTGCGTGCGCAAACACTGAACCCGCATAGGTCATGATGGGGCGAATGCACGCTGTATAAATGCGCAATTTGCACCTAAGTGACAATTTGCTACGTGCATTCAGAACGGAGTGGAGTCTACCGAGAGCGAAAGCGGCGCGCGAACGCGCCTGCTTTATGTGCTCAGCGAAGGAGAGGTGGTGGTCGAGGGTCACACCGAGGTATTTGGCTCGCGTCTCCCAAGGGATCGGCTTGCCGAACATGGTGATCGGTCGGGGGGGTGTTCCATGTATGTTATTGCAATTTCTTTTATACTTGGGGGTAGAAGGGATTTTTGTGTATCCTGTAAAGATAAATGACATCATAATTTGACCATCGACATTTCAGCTCTTATGACTGTGCATCCTGCCGTCTCTGGGGATTCGACTGCAATGCCAGTTATATTGGCTTGAATACACATTGCTTTGTTAAAGATGAATGTTTAATTAAAACGTTTTAGGATGTTTGACAAGGTAATTTATTTAATGTCTTTACCCATAAAATTGGCCTTTTACGTATGAAAATGCCGATTTTTGATACCGGGTACTGTGAAGAATCTTTCATTCTATTTAGAATTCTAAATTCAAATTAATTTTATAATAAAGCATGACATTAAAAAAAATATCAGTTGTTCATTTGTTTTCTCGCCGTTCGATTTTTCTTTGATATCGATGTTTCTGTAACCATAGAAAAACCTAAATTGCGCGCTACTTTCGAATACGAGCCGTCGTGGCACCAACGCAACACCGACAGCACGCAATATTAACGACGTGTATGAACAAGATACTGCAAGTGAACGCACGGTGCGTAGGTTTGATCGCTTTCGCTCTGGAAATTTTGATCTCAAGAATGAGCCCCGAGGAAAAATTTCAAATCCAACGAGGCGGTGAAAAACGCCTTTAAAATAATTTATCGATTCCCGTTCCCAGGATATCTATAGCAGAGGCATCATTAACATGGCAAAAGAGCATCGATAATATTTCTTTTAAAAATAATTGTTTGTTTTTTTCTATGTAAATCGGCAATTTCATTGGTAAAGACCTATTATTTTTTAAAGATGTGAATTGAATAAAGTTCATCATTCAATAATCTCAAACTGCGCTGCGCTGGTTTGATTAATTGCTGCGTACGTGTTAAAACTTCTGATAATTATTATCAGCATCTGAAAAATCTTACAACAGAACCTAGAGTAGGTAAAAGAACACTATGTAAGAATCGCTACTCTATTCTTATCTATAATCTTCTGAAAACTGTTTCTGAAACTGTAATACTCTAAGACCACATTCTTTTAGGGCTAAACTTGGTCAAATGTTGGTGCGGGCGGATCGTAAAGTTAAGTTTTGTGTTCCTTAATGTATTTGCATACGAAATTAATTGTTTCTACGTAAATGATTTGTTATAAAGAAAAACAATAAATAAAACAAAAAACAAACAACAAAAAATATTCTCAAGTAAGTAAAATCTTTGTAATTTCTTATTGAAAAATAAATTTCTCGAACCAATATATTTTGGCAGAGGCCGGACGACAAAATGGTATTTTGGCGCAGGCGGCTGTGCCCGTCCTTGTCATGCTGAATGGTTCTGAGTCATTCCGCCTGAGTACAATCCTGTTTACACTCCTTTTGATCTAACTTTATGATTCGATTAGGTATGCTAGAAACCAAACAAAATTCTGCAGCTGTAACCTCAATCTATATACAGACTTGATACGACATACAGGCTTTCCTTTAAGTTGCCTGTACTAGGTACCATTTTCAAGCTATGTACCAAAAATCAATTGAATAGGAGCAGTAGTTTAGTCGCAAATAATTTTTAAAGTTTTTGTCCCCTTTGAACACGATGTATCTTTCCTAACAGCTGATTATGTCTTTAAGCATAGGTCATGCACCTTAAAACGGTAAATTGATGCGTTGTTGCCGCTCTGACGCAAATCACAAGTACCACCAATTTTCGCTAAAAAGCGAAACGCACTTTCATGACGAGAGTGACAATCATAGCAAAACATCCCGCGCGTAAAAGAAATGGAAATAGGTCAGTGTGTTGCTATTGCATCCTAGATCCCTGCGATCGGTGGGCCTCTAAAAAACATTTTGTTCAGTGCGCCGATGCTATCCTTTCGGAATGTATGTTCTGCGCCGCTCATGTTTTGTTGAACTCGCGCGCTGACAATTGTGATTTTGTTTTGTTATTGTGTGTGATAGGATACTACATAAATTTAAGACAGTATTTCTTTTTTTTATTGTGACAGGACACGTAACTGGGGATTATTATTATTTAGTGTTAGTGATTTTTTTTTAAACTTTGGTTGTGTGTGTATGTAATTAAAGTGTTCAACAATGCCTCGTGTAACTTACACGGCATCAGAATACACTAAATACATTCTCCGTCGGTATAATTTGTGCATTAATGTGATTGGAGGACACATCGAGAATGTAAAATTTTGTGTTTTTGTTGTGATTGATGTTGTGCGCGTGAAGTACGCGCACCCTTACCTACTTACCTAACATAAAAGCCAGTGCGAGTGGAGGCCTAAAGGCCGCCATACACGGACTGCTCGAGCAGTTAGCCATTGATCAACATACACGGACCGCTCTTGCAGTCATAGGCAACAGCTTGAAGCTGACATTGATAACTGCTGGCGCAGTGATTCAAATGAGTAGCAACATGGATAATTCCAAATAAGTTCTTGCGATTTATTTGCACTGATTAGCGCGTCACAATCTACGTCGTTCATTTTGCTCAAGAAACAAGCGTGCGGGCGAAGCTCGCGCCATGCGGAATGAAGAGTGCGGGCGGAGGTAACTGCGCGAGAGCAGTCGACAGCTCAAGCAGTCATTGTATGCCTGGCGACGTTGCCGCTTTGTTACCTAGGTATCTAAGGTCAGTTAAATTTATTTATAAAGGGTGGTTGCGTTTTACTCTGATTTGTAAGCTATTCAGTTTGTTTGAAGAAAAAAAAAAATCTCATTTTTGGTACTTTTTATTTTTGTACCATCTCGAATTAATACTAAACACGTATAGTATGCGTAGAGTAATTTAATGCCTTTCTGTTATAAACAACTCTGTATATAAAAGGAAAGCGTGACTGTCTGACTGATCTATCGACACACAGCTCAAACCACCGAACGGATTGCGCTGAAATTTAGCACACAGATAGTTATTATGAAGTAATCATGCGCTAAGAAGGGGTTTTTGGAAATTCGACGGTGAAAAGGGGGATATTGTTTCTATGAAAAATCTTATTCCTTGAGTTATAAACTTGAAACTTGACACGAATTCTTACCTAAGTAGATTATAAAGTTTGACACTTTTAGTTTTCCTAAATTACCCCCTAAGGGGTAAGGGGTATTGGGGGGTGTCAAAGTTTGTATGGAAGAATTTTAACGCGTGGTCCGATTAACTCGAATCTCAGAATTTATACCTGAGACCAAAAATAAAAAATTAAGTGTAACAGGGATTTTCGAAAATCAATCCCTAACTGGGTGAAAAGGGGTAGTCTTATTCTTTTGATTAATAAACTTGAAACAATAAAGTAAGCAATAAAGTTTCTCATTATTCTTTTTCAAAACTATCCCTCAAAGGGAGGGGTAAGGGACACTGTTAAAGTTGGTATTGAAGAATTTTAATGCATGGTCTGATTAACTAGAAACTCAGTAGGTATTATACTATAGACAGAAAAGAATAATAAGTTTTGGGTTTTTCGAAAATCGACCCCTGACGGGGCGGAAAGAGGTAATTAAATTTTTTAAGCTTTGGGGAGCAGTGACCGAAACACAATATATCGTATGCTTAATAATAGACTGACCTTACTAAAAAAATCGCAATCATGGCTTGTCTTACAAAATGGCTTATAACTCAGTCAAAAAGCAAATTAATAATGAAATAATGTATTGTAGGAAAAATTGATGAACTGGTTATTGATACAAAAAAGAAATTTTGTTAAAACGAATTTCTTTGCACTAACTCATTTTGGACCTGAACCGTAGTCGAAAAGTTTATTATTAAGCGTGCGATATGTTTTATTATAACGACGTTTATGGGCGTTTTGTGTCCCACAAAGTGTTAAAGAGACGATTTTATTGTGGGGCTTGATTAATTAAAAAAATTGTATATCTTTGAGTCAAGTTATGAAAACTTACGGATCAGAATTCTAAATAGGGTGAAGCAATACTTTACGCCTGGACAGCTTTTAACCCTTTACAAAACACAAGTTCGACCCTGCATGGAGTATTGCAGCCACCTTTGGGATGGCTCAGCTAAGAACCAACTTGCCGCGCTTGACTTGACAGAACGCAGAGTTTAGAGGCTCATTGGCGACGTAGAATTGGTGGATGCCAAGCTTCACAGCTTGGCTCATCGCCGCAAGGTTGCCTGCTTATCGGTCTGCTACAGATTGTATTTCGGTGAGTGTGCCCAAGAACTCCACGACCTCATTCCACCGGCCTCCTTCTACTTTCGGACATCTAGACGCACTGCTAGTTACCATCCCTACCTAGTTGCAAGAGCAAACCCATCTCAAATAAAAATAAATAAATAAATATTTCTTTTTCTTTCTAATTGTCCATAGTTAAACGAAAAGGATCCAACCCTAATGAGGGTTGGATCCTCTTTGTTTTGGACGAGAAATTACTCATTATTGTATTCATTATTGTAGGAATTAATGGGACTGAGCGGGGCGCGTGAGATGCAGTTTTGCGTTTGTGACGCAGTGAATAGAATCATACGTTTTGCACAGGTTATTGAACTTACAATGTTTACCTAAAAAAATAAAATTTTGGAAAATATTTTTTTTGTAGCTTGTCTACATGTGAAGTGGGGATGAATATTTTTTTCGTCGTAGACGACGTACCCCATCGTGTGGCGTATCGTTGAATAGGTCTTATAAAATGACTTAGGGGTGCTAAAATTATTGTTCGATTTAATGATCTATTTACAAAATATTAGACTTTAAAGTGAAATTTTTTATTCCAGTATGCCCCTCCCCCCCCCCCCCCCCTCTAAAAGCTAAACTGCTGACTTGACAAATCTAGAAAAATTCACGATGATAGTGCATTTCATGAACTTTAAAAGAAAATTATAGCGGTTATGATAACTTTTTTAGTTTAGCAGTAATAGTCTTTATAATAATAAAAATCTTTATAATAACTTGGGTGTTGGATAATTTTGTACCAAAAATTTTCGAATTACAATTTTGTGAATTGAAATAATAACTTCGCAGCAATCGTACTCTTATATTTTAGCTCTAGGGCTCGTGAAGACGGCATCGCCACCGCGCCGCCGCCGCACCTCTGAGCTGTGTACACGAGTTGCGTCCGCGCCGACACCCCTTGATTTCACCGAACCAATATACGGTTGTTAGTAATAGATTGCTACCCACGAAGATCACACGTGTCGCATTGACATGCCCAGTTTAAGGAAAAAAAAAGGAGTTAGTGTTGTCTTTACAATATATATTTACAATTTTTTTTCCCATAGCACTTCTCTGTCCTCTACTAAACTTATGAACGTTTTGTAATCAACATTTTCCATGATAGTTTACTAAAAAGTTTAGTAAGCACACAGCGGCCGGTAATGGAATAACAACTGATGATCAACGGGGTGGCGAGGGCCGCGGTGTCGGAGCGGTGGCGGCTCGGTGTCAGCGCGGTGTCGGCGCGGTGGCGGCGCGGTGGCGGCGCGGTGGCGGCGTGGCGGTATTTTTTAGTATCGCTATTCAATAACAGATGGCGTTGTGCCGTGACGTCACTATTGTAGATCGCGGTGTTAAGATTTTCTTGCAAGGTATGACCTCCGTGGCTACGTTATGTATTAAAGTTTTGTTTTACTCTGTACACTCTTGTTGTTAGCGACGCAACAGGCTAAATACCTAAGCAAAAAATAACAATTGTAAAACGGAGTGCGCGGGGTCCGAGCGGGTGCAAGGGCAAGTCCCGAACCACCATTTTGATTTGCGATGACGTAGTGCTATTTCTAACGCCACGGACAGTGCGCGCTTCCTTTGCTAAAAGGTTTGTGTTCCAACCTTACAGTTTTTTTTTAATATAAATCCTTTTGCTCAACACGCGTTGTTTATCTCAAACCACTCCATTGACACTTGTCATATATTTGTGTTGTTATTATAACAATTAACTCCTAATAACTTTACCATTACTTATTTCTCTGAAAGATTTTTAGAATATACTCGTACATTTATACACTAAAAACAGTGATATTCACAATGTTAACACCAGAAATAAGGACAAATTACGTGCTCCGTTTCACCGGCTTCATAAGGTTCATAACTCATTTGTTGGGCTTGGTATATCCTTTTATAACAAGTTACCCTCTGCTAGATTTGCCCTTCAATGCGTTTAAAGCTAAAGTAAAACCTAACCTTTGTTCGAAGGCATACTATTCTATCAACGACTACTTAAACGATAAGAATAGTTGGTCGCTGTGATTAACTCAAGACAATGTTTATGTTCTTTCTCCAGAATTAGCTTATCTTCTGACAGGTTATAATGAGTTCATATAATTATTTATTTTCTTTGACTGAAAAAGTCAATTTTATTAATTTTATTTTTATTTATCATTGACATAATCTACTCATTACAATGTTTTTTTATGAGTGGTATTGCAATATGTGGTTAGCTAGTGACCTCGACAATTGATCATATTATTCTTGCCTGAGCAACCGGCAGCAAGTTCGTAATGCTCCCTTAGATGTCACTGCTTGCGGTAGCGTCGTGGGTCGGGTTGCCTCCTTCCCTCAAATATGGCGAGGAGGGTGATGGCTGAACTCTATGTTATGCTCGTGAACGAGTGCTGCTTGTGGTGACTGGTCGTCTTGCTGTCCTTGGTTTTGTTTCCTTATTAGTAAGTAATTAACTTTGTTTATTTTACCACGATGGTCCTAGTTTATCATTTGTAAATTCGAGTTTCGGCTTCATATACAATCTTCTTATACGTAAGTGCGCACATCCTTTATTACTCGAGGCCTTTATTTAGGTATAAAGTTCTGCTTACGATTTTAGTTTTGTATTTTTACTTCTGCTTGAGTATAGTTTTCGATTTTCTTTTTTGGTATGTTGGCGTGTGCTAGCTTACTTATAGCAAATAATTTAATTTAATGTTTTGTGTGGCGTAATGTACCTAAATTATTATGCGCAGTGTTGTATAGATGCATTTTTTTTTTTAACTGAACAGACAGCTGTGCTGCTGGGGAGTTTGTTGCGCTACTTCTTCTCCCCAGATAAAGCACTAGGAAGTGGTGAAGGGCGGGCGTTTTGGGGGACTATCTTATGTAATTTTGGCGTTCAAAAATTGCTGATTCTCAGCCTAGTTTGAATAAATGACTTTTGATTTTGATTTATATTCAGAATAAAGAACAACAGAATCGTAGTATATTGTGATAATGGGCTACTACAGAACCCTACACTGTGCGTGGCCCGACACGCACTTGGCTGTTTTTTTTTTATTTGTATACTGGTAAAGAACATGATACTCTTTACGGGGATTACAGGATTGTTAGTCAGGATTTCCCAACTTGTATTTATATGAATTTTTTAAATTATTTCGGTTAATAAATTTTAAACTTGGCAATATTTGTCTCAGTAAATAATAAAGATTGTCACTTTTAGTTTTTTAAAACAACCCCTCGCAGAGGATTAAAAGGGAGTCATAAGTAAAGATTTTAAGATGCTGTCGGATTTACTCCATACTCGGTAGGTAAGGTACTGATACTTAAAACAAATAGAACCGGTCAAGAGCGAGAGGGACACGCGCACCGAGGGTTCCGTACCATCATTTATAAAAAAGTGTGCTATTTAGAGACATCGTTTTATTTTTCCTGTAATCTTTACATAAACTTCTATCACACAGAATCATTTCAGATTTTTCTCTACGCGAACTTCGGAGATAAGGGGGTGGGGAACGATATTTTTATTTACATTTTTCATCATAAGTCGATAACTATGCGGCCTAAAAAATAGAAAACATGTTTGAGAATGCAAAAACAGCGCTCATTCATATGATACCCCACATGCCCTAGTAGCCCACTTCGAATTTTTAAGACCCCTTTCAGTCCCTGTTGCAAAAAAAACTGTACATTTTTATTTCTTTCTTATTTGCAAAATAGTTGGGCAAACGTCATCTAAAACTATTCCAAAATTCAAGTTGATAGCATTAGTACTTCTGGAGATATCTAGCTGTGACAGACAGACAGACAGACTGAGTCGCACCATAAGGGTTCCTTTTTAAAATTTTGGTACGGAACCCTAAAAATAAGATGGTATTTGTTTCAGGGTTCTTCAAAAATTAAGTCCTAACAGGGTGGAAATGAATAATAAAGTTTAACGGGTGGATTTTACTGTTTGCTTCAATTAACTCGAAAATTGGTATTAAAGTCATAAATGGAATGGTACCAAACGCTTTTTTAAGAACGAGCTGCGTCGTGATGAAAGGGAGGATACAGTTTATTTGAAAAATCTTACTCCTTTGATCTATAAATTTAAAAATAAGGCCCAAATATTTATTTATCTAAATATACAGATCGTAAACATTAATTTTCGAAAACAAACTTTCAAAGGGGGTGGACGGGGTGTTAACATTTTTAGAGGAAAGTACTAAAACCACGCGAAGTCATTTGGCGACGCGGGTGACATTTTTTTATGAACGGTTATTTTATTATATTCAACCTGCATAAAAGCTAAGCGGTTGCTTAGCTGTTTTGCAAATCTGTGGTTGTAAGTTCGATTCCCAATTTCTTATAACGTTATGTTATGACAGTTCGTTGAACGTAGACAGAAAACTATCAAGTTTAGGCCTCTTCTGTCATCCATGGTTTTAACAAAAATAAATATCTATGGATAGGTGATGGTTAGTAAGAAATCCCGTGTGCTTACATAATCTACTGTTATATTATTTTAATGATTAGCGTCAGGAATAATCTGTAAGAATGCATCAGTCAGTATATCAGTGTTGTGCTATTAGGTTGTTGATATGCAGGAACGCATAGAAAAGAGCCTTTAATTCTGTCGCCAAGTTCTGCAAGCGGGTTTTACGTAGGGCACGTTTTCACCATATCGGACGTATCGCGGCCAGGCTGGCTTCACACCCTCTGGGTAGTAAACAGTTCTGGTCCCTGTCTAAAGCGGTTGAAACGAATTTCTGTCGTCCCACTTTACCTCCTATGTTGAAACCTGATGGGTCGCTGGCTCACTCTGCAACTGAGAAAGCAAATTTATTTGCATCTCTCTTTGCAAGCAATTCACGTCTGGACGCTGGCTCCAAGCTACCACCTATTCTACCTCATTGTGACTCCTTGATGCCGGAGATCGCAGTTCACATTAAAGAGGTCCGAAGAGTATTGTGCGGTCTAGACGTGAACACGGCCAGCGGGCCTGACGGCATTCCAGCGAGAGTGTTGAGGCAGTGTGCGCCTGAACTGTCTCCTGTATTGACACGTTTGTTCCGCCTCTCTCTTGATAAAAAAACGGTGCCGAAACCCTGGAAGCTTGCAAATGTACAACCAGTGCCCAAAAAAGGCGACCGTGCAGACCCTGCCCATTACGGTCCGATCGCCATTACCTCCATTCTGTGCAAAGTTTTGGAAAGGGTACTGAACAATAAGTTGCTGATCTACCTTGAAGCTGATCTACAATGATCTACAATGATCTCCTCAGTGACCGTCAATATGGCTTTCGCCGGGGACGGTCAACTGGCGATCTTCTTGTGTATGTCACGCACTGCTGTGGCGAAGCCATCGAGAAACACGGCGAAGCACTGGCTGTATCGCTTGACATCTCGAAGGCCTTTGACAGGGTCTGGCACGCTGCTGTACTCAGCAAGCTTCCTGGTTATGGCATCCCAGCTGATTTTTGTAGCTGGATATCAGATTTCCTTAGTGAACGGTCGATCAGAGTAGTTGTTGACGGCTGCTCTTCTGACCTTATGGCTATTGATGCCGGAATTCCTCAGGGGTCTGTTCTCTCTGCAACTCTTTTCCTGCTGCACATCAATGACCTGCTTCGGCCTGGTATTGTTGAGTACGCAGATGACAGTACAGTTTCAGAGAGATACTTGTCCAGCGCAAAAACCAGCGGGGCCGAAGTTCGTTCCTTGAGAGAGGCCATGGCAGAGCGGACAGATATGACCTTAAGCTTTGTCTCCCAGTGGGGTGATGATAATCTGCTCTCTTTTAACGCCACCAAAACACAGTCGTGTCTTTTTACCGCTAGTAGGAGTTTGGGCGAAACGACTCGTTTCGTCCAAACTCCTACTTTTCGGGGTACATCTGTTCCTGTAACTGATCGACTTGAGCTCCTAGGCATGGAGTTTACATCTGGTCTCAACTTCGGCGCCACCATCGAGAACAAGAGCCAAATTACGGCCAAGAAACTGGGCATCCTAAATAGGGTGAAGCGATACTTTACGCCTGGACAGCTTTTAACCCTTTACAAAGCGCAAGTCCGATCCTGCATGGAGTATTGCAGTCACCTTTGGTATGGATCAGCTAAGTACCAACTAGCTGCGCTTGACTCGGTGGAACGCAGAGCTAAGAGGCTCATTGGCGACGTAAAACTGGTGGATGCCAAGCTTCACAGCTTGGCTCATTGCCGCAAGGTTGCCTGCTTGTCGGTCTTCTACAGATTGTACTTCGGAGAGTGTGCCCGAGAACACCACGACCTAATTCCACCGGCATCCTTCTACCATCGGACATCTAGACGCACTGCCAGTTACCATCCCTACCTGGTTGCTATTCCACCAATTCGCGTTAAGCGCTTCCAAATGTCTTTTATAATGCGCACAGCAAAAGAGTAGAACTCTTTTGCTGTGCGCATGCAAGCGTCTGTGTTTCCGAGCGCATACAACCGTAATCTCTTCAAAGTGAGAGTGAACAGGCTTCTTCTGGGTAAGCTCACTCCATCGTCGACTTTGTCTCTGTCACCTCTGACCTAGACTAGAGTCAAGAGCAAACCCATCACAAATAAAAAAAAATACAAAAATAAATAAATAAATTAAAATAAAAATAAAAAACGCAGGAGTTCATTAATTCGCCAAAAACGAAAAATATCGCAAGCAATGGGAAATTGCTACTGAAGGCTGCGGGCAGGTCTCAACCTCAGGACGAGCTGCTTCTCATACGAACTGTACGTCACTTGCTCCGCGTCCCCATTCCTGACTATCGGTATATTTTGGCTGCCGAGACCAAAACTACAAGCAAAGTTTAATAAAAATGTGGCTGTTCTAAAATAACAGCCATATATTATGCCTTACCACTTACACGTGAACGAAGTCGTAAGACTGTGTACAGTTAGCTTCAAAAAGAAATACACATTGATAGTAATTTATTTGATTGTCTACTTTGTGTTTTATGATACTGTATACTGGATGATTTTTTTTACCGTTTAAAAAAAATTTGGGTACAATAAGAGAATGGAGTAGAAACCTATGGCATATCTAGTTTTTTTTTTTTTGGTTTTTCAATAGCTTAGACCCAAATTGCTCTATCAATAAACACTACATTTGAAGTAAACTAGAAGAATAAAATCTTTTGAAATTTTGAAAAAAACTTTATAGATCGTTATAATATGCACCAAAGACTGCGGTGTTTGAAAAAAATTGCTCAGCTATGTGTGTGAAAATTTATAATAGGTTACAATCAGACATTCAAGATCTGCCTCTACCAAAATTTAAGAAAAAGCTTAAAGAGCTACTGCTTAAAAAAATATTTACTCAATAAATGGGTGGTTACAGGAATAATGCATCATTATGTAACGGAAAAAAACTGACTTTTTACTGGTAGTGGTACTGGACACTGTAGTTAGTTAGGGACTATATAATTAACATAAGACATGTAGTGATTATGACTAAATACCCATCACTTTTATTGTTTGTTTTTGTGACATTACATTATTATTAAGCTTCACATGCCATACTAAGGCTAAATAGATTATAAGACCAAATATTATAACATGTGGAACCACCAATTGTACTTACTCTATTTAAATGTGAATAAATGAACATGAATATGAATTATAAAATATCTAAATTCAAATCATACGCACTACGCAGGGTGCGTGGTGAAATAAAAAAAAGATTATTTTTTTCAAAAATCAAACTAAGGCTTCTACTCCGTTCACCTATTATGCCCTTTATTTTTCAAGACGGTAAAAAAAATAAAAAAGACCGGGCTGTTTACGCTTGCACTGAATTTAGGTAGATTTACAACGATTCACACTCAGTACACGACGTTCATTTGCATTTTGGATATTATGATTCTGTCAAAGAAAAATTTAATTTTATCATTTGTTGTTACAACCTTTTTATAAAACAGTTAAACAAGTGTTATTAAGTGCGTTTGTGTATACTCATCGCGCAACACAACACAGTACACTAAACACAACACAGTACAATACACACACAATACAATACAAAACAACACGCACACACAGTACAGTACAATATTTATCTAACGTACATATGTAATATGACTGATTCATAACCACTAAGAAGTTTTATACAATACATTACACTCATAATTTATGTTCACGTTTTACATAGGCACCAAAGATAAGATCTGAATATAATTTATATGTTTTCTTTTTGTTAACATAAAGAAAGAAAGAAAGAAAAACAGTTTATTCACGTGAAAGTGACGCACACAAAATATACATGAAAAGCGAAACACAAGATAATAAAATATACCAAACCACACAAAACAAAAAACATAAGTACAAACAATAAAGTTGTTGGAAATGTGCGTCACTATCCCGCAAAACGGCTAAACGCTCAGCATAATGCCGCGGCCCGTGCACGTAGGCACGAATCCACGGCACTGGTTTTCAGCGTAAGCCGATAGTAAAGATGTTTCAAAATCAATAATCAATCAATATGTAATAATATTATGTTTTGTAGCTATACTACACATTGATACAATATTATGGAACAAAGATTGTGGACAATTCTTGACGATGTTACACCTTTTTGAGGCTGACTGTACGTTAAAAGACACCAGTACCCTAATCGCGTAACGCACTATCAATCGAAATGTTGTTGAACTGTTAAAATGAAACCGATTCCGATCGATAGTGTGTTACGCAATTAGGGTGCACCTCCTCGAAACGAAAGTAAACACAATTTCCACATTTATGTTTCTTTCAAAACTTCGTCTAGTTGCTTCAATAAAATCCAAAATGCATTAGCACATTTGGAAACCTGAATAAGTCTGTCTGGCGCCCCGCCTGAATATCTTACGCTGAATGAGATCTGGGTGAAAGATATACGAAAAGGTATTTAACTCAACAGTGTCGGTAGGTACGTAACTACTTGGTTCAGAACTTGAATGAATTAAATAAAAAATTACTGAACAAGACGTAGTTAGATGGTTCTGACCTAGATTGGTTACGTATTGGGAAGTTAATGTGAGACGTGCTGTCTCCAGATATAAGCAAGGACACGATCAGCCCACGTAAAAATATCGCGATGGGATTTTATCGGGCACTGGATTTTCAACTCTCGGTGTTGAGCCGAGCATTGAGAATCCAACAGAGTGCATCCCAGTGCGTCGAAAAAACATACTGTTGGATTTTCAACTCTCGGCGCTAAGCAGTGTGTTGAAAATCCAGTGCACGACAAAATATTGCCGCGGGAAAAAATCGCCCTTAAGAACCTGGGCTCACATCTTGTGTTCACACTAAGTAGCCATACTCAAAGTGTGCTCTATGGAACCCTAGTGCTTCGCGAAGCCTCTGTGGGAGCTCCACGAAAATATTAGCCACCAGAATCATCCTAATCCAGTACGAATAATTGCTATTTTTATTTTTACCGACTTCAAAAAAGGAGGTTCTCTATTCGACCCGTATGTATGTTTGTATGTAAGTTTGTATGTCCACGATTTTCTCAAAAACTAATGAAACAATTTTAATGATTCTGTCTCTAGCGTGATCTACTTTCAGGAAGGTTTTAGTATATAATATATTAGGTTGTTGCGCTTGAAAACTTAACCGGGCTCGCTGGCGGGAGATGCTTGAGCAGCGTTGTGGTAGACTCGAATAAAACACTTACAGTACTTCTTCTTATTTATTTTCAGACTTTCTTCTAGCGCTTCTGGATTCGGAATGCCCGACCACCGAAAATGGCCCCCTTTTTATAGTTTGCTGTGACCAATCACAATCTTTGAAATTTGCACACGGCACTAATCTTTTTGGCCTCGACCAATCACAGCTCACGAAGTTTGCACACGGCACTAATCTCTTTGGCCTCGACCAATCACAGCTCACGAAGTTTGCATACGGTGCCAATATGCACTTTGTATGGGAAACTTTGTTTGGCGATTTTCAGTGGTTGGACATCTCTTTTAATATAAATTTTGGTCTTAAAACATAGGTGTTGACTTATTTTAATATTATGCAAAAAATCTAAGCCATATTCATTAGTTTAAACCTTAAAATAATTAAAAAACTAAAATGGCTCTCCTTAAGGTAAAGTTCTCCTTATACTTAAGCTTATGACCCTTTGGTACAAGTGGCGCCACCAAGCGGGGATAATAAAAACCTGCGAAACGCCCACTTGTTTTCTATAACAATCTAGATCATAATTACTTATCTATCAGTATGAGCATAATCAATTTATAATAGGTTCTCTTATCTTAAACTTAACTACTTATTTCGTGTAACTTATACTCTAGAGTTCTTCGTCGCTAACACAGGTAATTAAACTTATGTACGAAGTTATATACATAAATGTACTGTATCCCCAGCATTTCTAAGCAGATTTTGATGATTCTTGTTTTCATTCGTCTTGGGCTTATGTAATTGTATAATCAACTAAAAATGGAACAATAAATTTACTAAAAAAAGTAAAAACCTACTTCAAAAACCTAAAACGAATAAAACAACACCCACCGACACCGACTTCAGAAGCTATTAAGTTTTTATGAAACTTATTTTATTCGTTTTCGGTTTTTGAAGTCGGTTATTACATTTTTAAAGTACTTTTTTTACGATTAAAACTGTTTTTTGCCATAATATTTTATTAAATCCAACAGTTACAGCCCTAATGGGAAAAGAGAACTCAGAGTGTATGCGAGTGTTATTTGCCCCACCAAAATCAATTAGTGGGACACATTTCAGATTATGTCTGGACTTTATATGAGACTGTGACCTCTGAGTTTGTTTTGGCCTTTCTTCTCAGAGTAGTCAGATAGGAAACGCCGACCTCATCTAGTTAAAAAAAAAGCATGATTGACTTGTAAAAGTGTTTGTACAAACCTACTTACAGAAATAAAAATCATTTATCATTGGACGACAAAACTGTGAACTTTGTCTTACTGGTAGGACAGATTGGTGGGACAAAGTAGAATAATCCTTAGAACGCAGTGTTTGATTATATTAGGGATCTGTCAAATATTTCGTTTCCCAAAAGGGCTCCGTCGCCGAAAAAGTTTGAGAACCACTGTACTAAGGTATAAAACATTTGTTGTACATGTTTTATCTACTATTTTCTTTTATCGTTTATACCTAATACAAGTTGTAAATAAAACTCGTAGAAAACTTGTCAAAAATGTCAAATTGAACAAACAAAATAGTGACAAATCATGTCTAAAACAACGTCAATACGTATGTATATGTTACCTACAAGTTTTTTCTTGTTTTTGACGCGTCTTTAACAAGACTTGTTGAAAACAAGCATCACAACTTATAATAGGTGTATACGCGGGGTAACTTTACTTCCTTTTACAAAGGAATTGTTGACACGAAAAATAAACTTATTCCATAAGAGAAAAGCAGAAAATATGAAAATGTTTTCCCGTGAAAGTAGGTTTTTAACAAACATCAACATCCGGGGAACTCAGAAACAGATTAATGTAAAAGCCTGAACAGGAAAACTAGTAGACGGACAGAACACCGATTCTAAATTCAAAATCAAAACACAGATAAAAAAACGAAGGTGCTTCCAAATTCAATTCTGAAAAATAATACCTCACAAGCTCTTGCACGATGCCGGACATACGACCAACTCGAACGTGGAACGCTGTTAGACTCAAAAACAAGATTATATTTATACAGTCTCGCCATTCCGAAATTCTGGTCACACATTTCACTCCTAAAACAGCACACTTTCTTACTCTACTCTACTAAACCTTAGTATTTATACTTATCGTAGAACGCTAAGTTTGTGCCTAGTTAGGGTTAAGAGAGGTAAACAGAGTATGAACACGCGAACACTACATGTGGCGGGTTACGGGTTGAGCCAGAAATTAATGGGAAGCATGCTAGTGTTGAAATTATGTATTTACTTTTTGGAAGAGTAAATCTAAGTTTGTGATGCAAAATTAGTAAGTAGGTTGCAAATATTTTTTACAAGCTTAATTACTCGGTAGCCTGGGGTCCTAGACCTTGGGCCCCTTAGACAATTTTAAATGATGAGGATGCCCCAACCGACGATTACCCTACGTATACAAGCGATCCCAAGGACAACCCCCGGAACTTAAATAATTGGCTTGTTTTGTTCGTATGTTTCCACTTAGTTTTCATCTATTTTTCAAGCACTTCCTGCCATCCGATTGAGCTGAAACTTGGCTTATTTATAAAACTTCGGTGACAACGCAAAAATATGATACTATGGAGCTGGCTGATGATGGAGCCCGAAGATGGCCATAGGAACTCCTCAACTAAATAAAATAGCGTCGTTGAGTATGAACTCGTTGGTTCTTGACTGGACCTGAAAGTGGTCATAGGAACTCCTTAATCAAACAAGATCGTATTTGGACTCATTGGTCATGTACTGACAAGTGCTATTTCACTAGATGGTGTCCAGGGTCAAAATAAAACATACTCGTACGTAAACATAGAACTTTAATATTTTCTTAAAAGCTTGAGGCTTATCTTTAAGTGTAACAAGGCCATTTACGCTCCAAGCTTGTAAGAAAATATTAAACTTAGGTACGTACGTTTTAGTTAGTAGTTACTTTTTAATTCATTATAAGCTTATTGAGAAGCTCGTGGCTATGTAATAACAGACGCACGGGTCGATCCATCAGGTTAAGCTACGCTTGCCGGGGTTGGTCCGTGGATGGGTGTCCATCTTTTCATACTGAGACTCCTTCGTGCCTCGGAAAGCACGTTAAGCCGTTGATCCCGGCTGTCATTCGTGGATCTTTGACAGTCGTTACGGGTCGTCGGAAGCTCGAAAGTCTGACAACCAGTCCCACCAAGGGGTATCGTATTACCCAGTAACTGGGTTGTGGAGGTCAGATAGGCAGTCGCTCTATGTAAAATACTGGTATTCAGTTGCATCCGGTTAGACTGGAAGCCGACCCCAACATAATTGGGAAAAGGCTAGGCAGGCAGATAAGCTTGTTTTCAAAAAGATTTATACTTATTATTTTAGTTTACTTACCTAACTGTACCTACCTAGAGGGTATTAAGCAGGTAATCTATCTGTACTACTACTCCAATCATTCAAAAACAATAGCAATCGTCACACGGAGACAAAACTCAGACCGTGTTATTTTTAGACAAAAAGTTTCTTGTTGTTATGGGCAACTAGCAGGATAGATATTATAAAACATTAGCAACGCCCCAAGATTCCACCCCCGTAAGAATATCGGGATATAAAGTATCCTGTGTGTTAATCTAGGTTATAAACTACTACCTGCTCGCGACTTCGTCTGCGATCCAGTATGAATAGTAGCCTATGTCCTTCTCATGATCTATCCATGTGCCAAATTTCATCCAAATCCATTCAGCCGTTTTAGCGTGAAAGCGTAATAAACAAACAAACACACTTTCGCATTTATAATATTAGTTAGGATAGTTGGGAGGATGAAAAACCTGTCTATCGACACTCTAGAAGTCACGTGGCACGACACGTGGTGACACAAAGACACGTGGCGCCATCTATTATCATTAAGACCGTTATTGTTGTTTTCCTCGGGAACAGTACTTTTTTTCGGGATGAAAGGTACCCTATGTCCGTTTCTGTACACCAGATAACGTATATGCAAAATTTCAGGATGTTCAGTTCAGTGGTTTAGGCGTGAAAAGGTAACAAACAAACAAACTTACTTTCGAATTTATAATATTATATAGTAGGGATGTGTGTGCCGAATTTCATCAAATCCGTTCAGTAGTTTTTGCGTGAAGAAGTAACAAACATACAAACACACTCACAAACTTTCGCCTGTATAATATTAGTGTGATTCTCAACCAATTTTGACAAATCTGAACATGTTGTTATTCATAATAACTGCCTTTTGATAAACACTTCAAATGTTCACCCTCCCAGTTAATCAGTTTTAATAATGACACCACTGTAAACCGATTACCAACTTAAAGAACACTGATTGAAATATAAAAGCTTAAAACGAAATATTCAACAGTAATAAGAGCAGTTTAAAACTCATCTCGCCAGTGAAATGGCATTTACCTCGGACGTAAGCGTTGTCATCCAATGTGGCAGCCTGGCGGAGGTTGCCAGACTTCGTGGCGGATTGCCAAGTAACAAGCGGTATGTTGTAGACAGGAAGGTTTTACATTGTTGGATGGATTACATTAGTTTGTCATGTTATGTGTAGTTTTAGGTTAACATAAACAAATTGGAATGTCTTCCATTACAAAAAATCTTTATTGTCTATTTATTTAACAAGATATGAATATGATAATAAGCTAACAGTCCTAAATAAATAGTAATAAGTAAATGTATAAGAAAGGAGAGAAGAAATCATGGGGCATCAAAAAAGGAACTTATTATTGATTTTTATGACATATAAAACCTCTTTAGTGTTTTTAAAGCAGACACCTGATTTTGCTACACCTAAATTTCAAAGGCGTAGATGGCGTGACGAACTTGGCGCTTATAGCAGGGTTTGGTCCATATTGGCTCAGGATCGAATTGCGTGGAAAGAGGAAAAGCACGTCTTTGCCTTGCATTGGCACAGGACTGGCTGAATAATATTATTAAATTTCAATGTCGCCATATCCCAACTCTAGAAGTTGGGATATGGCGACATTGAAGGTTTCAACTAATGACTATAGGCTGGCCTCAATAGGCGGAACGACGCGGTATGGCACGGTAAAGCATTATATTTGTATGGTCCATGCCGAAGCCTCTGAATTTCCGCTGGCGATAGATATCAATGAAATGTGAGTGCTAAGAATATGAAAATAAGATTCAAAATCATTTCCGCTTACGAAATTCTTTTGCTTTTTCCTTGCCATGCTATTATCAGCCACCTGGTGAAGAAAGGTCGCGACACGTTCGATGCTTTATTGACATTAACGCACTCCTAACCCAAGCATTTAGCCTGCTAGGAAGAGTAGTGTAAGCAATGCTCGTTAAATGCATGGTTTTAAGAAGGAAGCAGTAAAATTACAGTCATAAGGCGCAATATAAGGTTGCATAAGGCGTACTACACACGGGTACGCATGATTCGACAGTCGGCAAAATTGAATATGTTCAGGAAAAAGCCGCTCTGCGCATCGAATCGAATGTGCCGAGCCAAAGCGCAATACAGCAGCTAAAGCTGCTCGTACACGGGCAATTAATTGCCCAATTTTTGGTCAATTACTTCGTGTCGGTGACCAAGCAATTTACAGCAATTCCAAGATTTATAGAAATTGCCATGAATTGCGCAATTCAAGTTGCTCGTGTGAGCGCAGTTTAACACATTCTCTGCTTAATTCTTTATGCAAACGCTTCTTTATGCTACACCCTTACCGACCCTTTTTTTACGATGTTTTCGAAACAATAGAGATGCACAACGAACGCACATGTGCGGCGCGCCGCACTCGAAGAAAGTTATGAAAACGCGCATGTGCGTCTGCCGCGCCTAATGTATTAAGGCACTAAACTATCATTTGGTGGCTGGTAAAAATAGCTTTTAATATATTTGGATCAGAGTATATAACCATATAGAGCCCGTTCGATCACTTACACAAACAAAAAATCTTCGACCCAAAACTCGTGGAACACACATCCAAACATTTCTACACATTCCCAATACATTAAAGTCAACAATATTGAACGATTTCCATAGATTCACTTCGTATCATCAGCTACAGAAGAAGGTACACAGTATCCAAAGTTTTATAGGAGATTTATGAATAAAAACTTCCTACTATAACGAATATTGAAATATTAAAAAAATATTTTCATGTAAAATGTTGCCAAGACGAGACCATATGGCTCGCACTGTCAAAAAGTTATCAGATCTCATGTAGAGCCAAGCTTCTAACTCTACACGCCCCTACTATACAAGCCCAAACTTCACAAACTCTACACCCTAGTCAAAGTATGAGGCTTGGCCGTTAGAAGAACTATTGTATAGCAAAAAAGTAATGAATAGTGAATAAAATTTTCACTTTACGCCCATGTGATGCTAACGAAACGGCCAAGCCACATATTTTGACTAACGTCAGTATAATCAGTGACATCGTTTTTTTAGATATCTATATAATCTAAAGTATAAGAGCTATGCAATTCAAAGTTTATATGTTTAATAAGCTCACTATTGACATGATATCCCGATAATTTATTTATCTGATATAATGCAAACCCAAGTTATGAGGGTTCAAAAAAACTACGAAACGCTTCGAGAAAAAGTAGGTGCCTTGCGCTTCGCTTGGCTCGTCTTGGCGGAGGGCACTACAGTGCCCCCAGATATACAGAGTATAAGGAACATCGATGCCCAAACTGTTGACATAAATACAGTACATGATTTTAGACCCTCCAGCGCACCGTTGAAATTTTTCGTCAGTTATAAAAAAAGACTGTCCCATATATTTTGACCGTGTAGGTATGAAATAGATTTTTTTTTTTTAATAATTGACCATACATTTAAACGCGGGGTTCTAGAAGAGTCATGTGCTGAATTTAAAGTAAGGCCCAGTTCACATTAATTCGGATCGACAGTTTTACTGTTGGCCGGCTGTCAGGTCTTGCTGTTCACAGTATAAGCTGCCGGCCCGACCTAATGTCGTTACCGACACCACCGTCGTTACCGTCGATTTACCGCGGCCCGGGCTCGTCACAAAGCAATTGTGAATTGGCTTCTTTGTTCAATGGACGACACGACGTTTTGATTGTCATGTGGAATTTAAAAGAAGTCAAGAAGAAAATATTGGGTGCATCCAAATTCCCGAGTGAAATCAAGTTGGTACATTTCAATCGTTAATATGGCAAGTGTGAATGGCGCAATACAAATCATTGTGCTAATATTATATCCGACCCGACCGAAATCGTGGCTGAACGTCCGGTGAATGTGTCGTCGCCGACAGTTTTATCGTGTCGCCCTAATGTGAACAGCGCTATTGAAATACATATCGCACGCTTCATAATAAACTGACCGATTACGGTTCAGGTCAAAAATGAGTTAAGCGTAAGTATAAAGAAATTCGTTTTAACCAAATTTCTTCAAAATATCATTTTGATACAATAATCAGTACATCAATTATTCCTACAATACATTATTTCATTATTATTATGCTTTTTGACTTAGTTATTACTGTTATTGACTTGCTTTATTGCTGTTGCTGACTCTGCCTCTAGGACTCTCATCTGGAGGAGAGCAGGTCGATATGGATTTCACCTGAATGACTGTCCGGATCAGATGCCAGCAGAAGGTCCAAGAAATTGGGTGTATGGCCGTCGACATCCAGTATCCACGTTGCATTGATTAGGTCACTCTAATGTATTATTAAGCGTGCGATATGCCAATATGCATCCGACACTTTTGTCGTTCGTGTAAAACTGTCGGTCCGAACTAATGTGAACTGGGTCTAAGAGCTTGTGCGTCGATGTCCCTTACTTACATCGTGTATAAACTTCCGAAAAATCATCTACTGTTGTTGCTGACTGTACAACACAACAACGACCTACCTATCTCCAGGGATGGCATCGTAAGTTTCAAATAACATAGTTATTTCTAACGTTATTGGTGATTTTTCCTTGTTTTGGTTTACTTTCTATTTTTGCAATCTTTATTATTTGGGAAATTGTTTATTTTACCATTACGTACATAGTTATACAGGTTGTTTGTAAGCTGGGTGCAAAGCTTTAAGGGAGTGATAGTTGACACCATTTTAAACATTTTGAGCTATATATAATTATGTCTTAGACGAAGTAGGTTTTATATTTTTAACTGCTATAGGGACACTGTTGGCAATTAACTTTTTTTTTTTAATTTTTATGCTTTGACTGATATAATAAACCAACTTCTGAGCATTTGTGTTATAAAAAAAAAGTTTGCAGTTAAAACTAAAAATTAAAAAAAAACATATTTCATCTAAAACATGCTCTAAATAGTGTCAACCATTACCCCATTAAGGCTTTGAAAGCCTTCACTATGACTATGTATTAAAATTAAAATGATAATGTGGGTTCATTATCATTTTAATTTTAATACATAGTCGATCATACATAAACGATGGATGGACTGTGTGAAAGATGATATGACCAGAAAGGGAGTGACTACTGAGATGACGACTAATAGAGAAGTATGGAAGAAAAAGACATGTTGCGCCGACCCCGAATAAATTGAGACAAGGGCAGGGAATGATGAAGAAATTATATTGATAGTAATTATAGAGATAGTTAGATAGTTCAACTGGATGCAAAAGGATAGACGTGGACTGCGATAACAGTCGTTTTTGGACTGGGCAATAAATGTCGGGTTTAGTAATGTCTACAGGTGTAATTTTAATCACCGTTATTGTACTCATCATTATGACCAACTTTTAACTATGGAACCAAACATGAAATCGCAAAAAAATAATCTGCTGTTCCCTACATTCTGACGAATTATGCGAACATAAATGTACTGAACAGCTGATGTTTTTTCGCGATTTCAGGTTTGGTCCCATAGTAAAAGTTGTTCATAATGATGAGTAGGATAACCCCCTTTAGAGGATAACGGTGATGAAAATTACATTCTGTATAATAAAACACAAAAAACGGACTTTTTCAATCCATACTTCAAGCCTTGAAGTATGGATTGAAAAAGTCCGTTATTTTAACCTTAAAGTTCAAGGTCTACCAGCGGTCATTGACCGCAAAAAACAACACCAAACCTTTTTTTTTCGTGTTAAGATATCGATACCCATCACGTCTGGAAATCTTCAAGTACCTTCGTTTTTTTTTTTGGATGGGAATTCATCAAATGACTTGGAGGGCGTGTCAGACTTCTACTGGCTAAAAACCACCCGTGTTCCTTCAGTTGCCTGTGCCAGGGCCCCGATAACTCTTTCAAACAACCCGTGACCCTGGCTCCCGCCAGTTGTACAGTCGCGACCAAAAGTCGATAAGCAAACTCACAAAGCAATAGCTTGGCGTTTAGTTTGACTTAAGACCTTCTATTTCCAAGAACATAAACATGCGTCGTCAACAACTGATTGTAGTTCATAATTTCAAAGTTATAACATGTGTAAATATGACCTAGCGGTTAAGCGCGTGCATATAGATGCGTGAATCAGTGAGCCGTGACTTCAAATCTCACGCAGTACTTTGACTTTTTGTAAGTTTTTACTTGATTGGAAGTAATGGAACAGAAATATAATATTCTTTATCTTGTTCGCTTGGACACTCATTTCGTAAAGTTAGAAAGGTAGATCATAGAAAACTAAATAGGTATTGACAATTATATATGTGTTATTAGAATATCATTTCTTTGTTATGTTATTATGAATTGACTAAGTGGGTATACAACAAAAAATCCTATGAACGGTTAAAAAAAAGTTCTTTTATATAGTAGGAATGTAACTTCACAATTCTCTTAAGTTTGTTAATTTTATAAATAACTAAATAAAACGAATAAACATTTTTGTTACCATTCAGCACGACTTTTTTATTTAAACCTTCCAACAACGAAAAGATAAATTAAAAATCACAAAAATAGTTAAATAATAATCTAATAACTAATATTTAACTTCTTATAAAAATAAATAATAAATGAACATAGGTAAACATCTAACAAGTTTTTGCTTAAAATAGGAATATATTATTACGGTTCCAAAGAAACAAAAAACAGTCCAACATTGTTATTAAGATTCGAACTCAGACTTCATTGATCGTGAAACTATTGCTTAGCCCAAACAGCTACCAGCACATGTTATGTTTATGCGAATTTTAGCAATGCAATGGTAAGAACAGGTCGCCACTATGACGAGTATTCTAAATGCAACAGAAATATAATGTTATTTCGCGTAGTACGACGACATGCGACAATTCATTAGTGTGTGTTATCTGCGGAATGTTGGCTCATACACGCACACGTACTGGTTCGTGCTCGCACAGTTCATAGCAATTGTAATCCTTAGCATGCTTATGGACTTTTGAGCGTTTACTGTACCTAGCAGTAGTAAGTACCTAGCTTTATATCCAATTCAAGTTTGTCGAATTTCTGTAGCTGTCACTATCCACGCGATTTCCTGTCAAACAAGAAGTAAGTAAGTACTTTGTAATATCTTTCACAAAACAATTACAAAATATATATTCTTCCACGTTTCCGCATTTAAACGGATAATTACTATCTCTATTTCCTCCACCTAATTCTGCGAGATCTATTATGTCGTAAGTGTAGCCTGGGGCTCTGAAAAAATATTTAGATCTACCTACTTTTATTTATTACTGTCACCATCTCTGGAATATTATGGTTATTCATTACTTTTCCAAATAAAACAGCAAGATTTTGTTTAAGTAGAAATGTTACATAATTAAACTAACTCATTTTAAACTGTGTTCAACATCTGTTTTGGTTTTTTTACTTCTTTTTTTTGTAATTGTTGTGATGAATATAACGTTTCATTACTACATTAAAATAATAATAATATCCTCCCGAAATCTGAAAACCAATCTTATCAAGGGGTATCGTGTTACCCAGTAACTAGGTTTTGGAGGTCAGATACATGCCGAGACTCCACCGTTCCTCGGTCCCAGCAGTTATTCGTGGATATTTGACAGTCATTACGGATCGTCAGAAGCCCGAAAGTTTGACAGTCAGTCTTACCAAGGCTCCATGTAAAATACTGATATTCAGCTGCATCCGGTTAGACTGGAAGCTGACCTCAACATAGTTGGGAAAAGGCCTAGGCACATGATGGTGATGATCATCCCGAACGATTTCTGTCACGGTGCACGGTGGCCAGTCTCTAAAAAACTTAATCAGTCCATTACATTCAAAATCCATCAAGGCGTTTAGGCTACAGGAGGTCGCAATGGAACGCACATACTACGTGACCAAAACAATTAGGCGTTTGACAACTATGAAGTTATTGTAACTAGGGAGAGAACACCGGAACGGTGATTTTGTTATTATTTATTTATTAGAATTCAAAGTTTAGAAAAATCTTAACTTAATAACTATGCCCCACAAAACCGTTTTCACGATTTGTCTGTGGGGACGGAACATACGGTATCCTATCTAATATTATAAATGCGAAAGTAAGTTTGTTTGTTTGTTACCTTTTCACGCCTAAACCACTGAAACGATCACCCTAAAACTTTGCATATACGTCGTCAGGTGTACAGAAATGGACATAGGGTACCTTTCATCCCGAAAAAAGGTACTTTTCCCGAAGAAAACAACAATAACTTTCTTGTGATAATATATTGCGCCACGTGTCTTTCGAATCATGATTGAATTATATTATTATTGAAAGTTTAGTAAATGATAAATGATTTTTATTTCTGTAAGTAGGTTTGTACAAGCACTTTTACAAGTCAATCATGTTTTTTTTTTCTTTAACTAGATGAGGTCGGCGTTTCCTATCTGACTACTCTGAGAAGAAAGGCCGAAACAAACTCAGAGGTCACAGTCTCTTATAAAGTCCAGACACAATCTTGGGCACTTCATGTGAAGACCATGTAGATTGGTGTCTGAAATGGTCTTTTGAGGAAAGAACCACACAGATAGAGAGGACCTGTCCAGTCAGTGCACGCATTTGTCAGTAATCGCGCAGCTCAACTCAGAACTTAAGGAGCTCAACGATTCGACGAACAATACCAAAGAAAAGACTTAGTTTGGGTAGGCCGCATAAATTACTCAAACTGCCAGACGATGATTAAAAATAACTGAGAGAAAAAATAAAACAAACAAAAAAAGCAATGACCTACATAGTCTTCACATTCACAATAAATTAAAATAATATAATACTGTACAAAGTAAACAGTCATGTCAACATTCAGTATGCAAAAATAAAAGAATAAAATAAAATTTGGAGCAGTTCAATCCCAAGCCTTTTTGTCCTCAATATAATCTTGAACGGTATGAAAAGCTTTCTGACACAACTTGCGTTTAATGAATGATTTGAATTTATTAAGGCTCAGATCTTGAACGTGGCTTGGAAGTTTATTATAAAAGCGTATACATTGACACCTGAATGAGCGACCTATTTTCGTGAGCCTTGTTGGAGGTACAACAAATTTGTGTTTGTTCCTAGTATTTATATTGTGGATATCACTGTATTTTTTAAACAATTTAATATTTTTATGGGCATATGAAAGATTTTCAAAAATGTACTGAGAAGGCAAAGTCATTATATTAATCTCCTTAAATTTCTCTCTGAGAGATTGTCTCGGACTTAATTTATAAATGCATCGAACAGCTCTTTTCTGCAAAACAAAGATAGTCTGAATGTCGGCTGCATTTCCCCACAACAGAATACCGTACGACATTACACTATGAAAATAGCTAAAGTACACTAAACGGGCTGTCTCTATGTTAGTTAAATTACGAATTTTCCTAACAGCGTATGCTACGGAGCTTAGCTTTTTTAACAATTTATCTAATATATGTGGGCCCCACTGAAGCTTAGCAGCAGCAGTAGCAGTAGTGTGTTAAGATATATATATTCTTTTTAATTTACCTAATACATTTTGTGAGTCTTGAGTGTCGATAGACCGGTTTTTCATCCTCCTTACTATCCTAACTAATATTATAAATGCGAAAGTGAGTTCGTGTGTTTGTTACGCTTTCACGCTAAAACGAATGAACGAATTCGGATGAAATTGGAAATTGGCACACGGGTAGGCTTTTTAGGCTGGAAAAAGACAAATGCCACTTTTTATCGATATACCACACGGGCGAAGCCGCGAGCGGAAGCTAGTTGCAAATAAGTATAATGTGCGGACACTTAGTTTTCACTTATCGTGGCTATAACGTAACTAATAATAATAGGTATCTTGTCTTATGGAAAGTGAATAAATAAAATATCTTACATATCAAAATATCTTATTAAAACTAATTAATTACTTAATTGTTCTTCCTCAACAATCTGCAGACCACTTTCCTAAGGACATAGTCTACAAACTCTCGAAAAAGAACTGCTTAAGTAATTTGGCAAATTTACCTTTTATTTTCTGACTTCTTATACCAGCAGTACTCTTTTATGAAGCGTTTGGTCGCCTAAATAATTACTTATTCTGGGTACCACAAACTTACCTGCTGATACCATCCTAGTTCCGTAGTTATGAATAACTAGCGAGTGACGCTTCCAGCTGCCATGACTGTTAACCAGAAAAAGTAGTTATGTTTTAATCTGATAGGAAGAATTTTACAAATTTTAAATGTGATAACTTATTATAATCCTCTTTACATTTGTTTTTAGTATTCTTACTTACTACTATTTTTACTGACAGGCCAGCTGGCGTGGTTATTTAAGATACCACCTATCATGCCGCTGGTCGTGGGTTCGATTCCTATCCAGGACAAACATTTTGTGTGCATGAACATGTCTGTTTGTCCTGAGTCTGGGTGCAATTATCTATATAAGTATGTATTTAAAAAAAAAAGTAGTGTATGTAGTATATCAGTTATCTGGTTTCCATAGTACAAGCTCTGCTTAGTTTGGGATCAGATGACCGTGTGTGAAATGTCCCAGGATATTATTATATTATTATTAGAAACTAATTTGTTGTGCTTCTAATTTTTCCAAGTAACTTTTGAATGTGAGTCCATAGCAGTCGAGGGCCTAACTTAATATTGGGTCAACTAATCGTATTAGATAAAGGCACTTAAGGGTAAATTGGCTCTTTAAAGCTTAGATAATAGAATTTACCTAATAATATTCTCAGTTTATTACACAAGTACTCAGTGTGGTTTGACCACGAAAAGTTCTCGTCAACCTATCTTGGAGTAAACTCCAAGATATGTAACACATTTGTCGCGTACAATGGGTTTACAATTACAGTTACAATAGTTTTTATGAATGCACGTAAACTCATGCGTGTACACATCGGAGGTGGGATTGATATTGTACGTATTATCATCACTACCGAAAGCGAGTATACGACTGCGCGTCACTAAGCGAAGCGCGGCGGTAGGTGCGTGGTGTGGGCGGCGTAACCGAATTCCTGTCATGCGCCTAATTGTTTTGGTCAAGTACATACATACATGCGCGCGAAAACGGCACAATGACGTTGATTCCGTTGTTCACGAACTAAACTAAATTTAAATTCAGTGCAACTTTTTCTGTCTATTTCATTAAGAGAAAGACAGACGATAAATATTAGTTAAGTCCTGTCAAATTAAGATACTCCATAGATAAGTTTAGACGTGATTAAACAAAAAGGCTACTAAAAATACGTCAATTTACGTCAGGCACTGGCTAATTTCACAAGACTAAACTAATATTTATCTTCTGTCTTTTTCTGAACTTAAATTTAGTTTAGTTTGTGAACAAGGGAATCGGCGCCATCCATAAACCCCGTAAGTATACTGAACATCAAAAAAGTCAGTTTTTCTAATCACCACATAAAACAAAAATCCCAGCAATGTTATACAATAATATAAATTACGTTATCGCATGGTATTGCAGATTTCTTTAAGTACACTCTTCCTGTCTTTGTGGTGTATTTATCGTTCGTGAATAATCTGAAGGTAACCACGTTTCTTCGCTGCGATTCTTCTGAACAAATTTGATGATTCTCTTGTTTCATGACACGGCCGAGGAAACCTTTAAATCCAAATAATAATAAAAAATATTACTACAACAATACTATCGTGATTAAATATTAATATTTTATTGCTCATAATTATTAAAATTATACGCCGATATTGTCAAGTCTGCGCATACAAATGTTTCACTCTTTGACATTCACGTAAACATGGCCGCCGCCACGGTGACGCGTTGCAATTGAAAAATTATAATTAAATTACGCGTGTTTTAAAGATAATGGTTGAACTTACTGGTGAAAAGTCACTCCTTGACTTTTACTTATGTTTCTGGAGTTGTTTGAACAGTATCTCAATGCACACGAAGGCATAATTTTAATAATCAAAACTTCGATCAAACGCACAGACCGGGGGGGCACACTTAACACTGTCATGAATTTCCATAGACGACAGCGACATCTGCAGTCTAGTGGCAAAAAAAACTTGGCAGCCATATTGTCTTGGTCAAATAAATGTCATTGTCGCCATTGTCAACTCCGACTTTCCCGACATTGATGCGCAATTCTGTTGAAAATTGTTTCTCGTTACCGTTATTTGTTTTGTTTTGTTTCTATTTCATAATATTGTTATCACTTTGATTTTCATTTGTTATTTTTGTTGTTTTGTTAACATGAGTTAACTCCGAAGAAAATATTGTATTTTTGGCTGTGATGTTTTATGTAAGTGTTTATTACCATACCGTACCGTATTATCTTTATTATAACCAAGAAAAAGCGTTATGTTATTCCTTAATTTAATTTAATTAAGTATAAAACGAATAAATATTAATAAAATTTGTTTGATAATACTAAAAGGACATTTTTCTTAACTCCATACGTGTCTTTTTCCCCTGGCTGTTACCATAACACAAACTCGCTCAAAGAGTATAATAAATAGGTGAGAGGACTCGTTCGCTACATATTATTATAGTAAGTATGCATACCTATAGGTAGGTATATATTATTATAGCCTTAATTCACCCACCAAACTAGAGGTAGCAGCACTTTCCATACATGCAAATTTTACCACAGAGTTGCTACTCTTTCTTTCCTATTATTACATTACTCTTTGGCGCAGACTAAGTGAGGTGGAGTGCGCACGCTCTAACTCGTGTTACAAACAATCGAGTTGAGGCGTCTCCTCTAGTACGTAGTACATTATAACTCAATGTTTTTTATCTGACACAGTGTTGCCAAACCTACTGTTTAAATATCCTTATTCTCTGTTTTAGGCGCCATCTGTAGCAAAAAATCCAAAAAGCTTGATTCTTGCTTTTCATGTAGTATAAACAAAGTCTACTGATTCAGATGTTAAATCCAAAATTAAAAAAAAAAAAAAACAAAATAAAATTTAAATTAATTTTCAATAAAGATTCTGTACAATAAAGTTTAATTTTATTTTTCATTTATTCAACGTGTATATATACATTTTTTTAATACATTCTCAAACTATTTACTGTTTTCAACTGTTTTTAATGGTTGATTTGCGGTTAGTAACACTGATGCCTGGACCAGGCCATGGTATTGAGCGAGAGTGCATGGGAAGCCGACAGTCACCTCCTTCTGCGAAGCAGTAATGCTCGCGAAGGAAGAGCCGAAACGCGTGAGGGAGAGACAATCTTTGCGCCCTCACGCTCCTAATCACCGCAGGAGACGCCCTGGGCGTCGGGAATTGAGAGCCGATTTCCGGCCACCGTAGACGCGGCCTTCGGATGGTGAGCAATAGGTACCTCGCCATCTGGTAAGGACCAGGCCTGGGTCGACGACGCGTTGTGTTCCACGCGTGCCTCAAAGAGATGTCAGCACTAACTGATGGGGTCTGCTAGGGCCGATGCCTGCCAGGGTTGCGGGTTTTTTGAAAGAGTTACCGTGGTCCTGGCACAGGCAACTGAAGGAACACGGGTGGGTTTTAGTCACTAGAAGTCTGACACGCCCTCGGGACGGCAACCCGACACGACCAACGGCTTTATGAACCACCAACTCTCAAACTCCGAAGTGCTACTGAGAAATTCCTTATGGAAAAACCCACACTTTGCTCTAAGTATGTACTGTCTTTTTATATTGATTTTCACTTGAAAAATACAACAGCTTAAAAAATAATTACAAAGACCATTAGGAACATCGTATTTGTGTTAAATATACGTTCGTAAATATTAACTGACCATTAAATACCGATCGTTCAAAACTTATTCCACTTAGTACAACCACCTTGGGCAGTAAAACATATTTAGGTACATTTCAGTTTCATTATACAAAATGTTACAATCACTGGCCGTAATAAAGGCAATCTTTATTACTGGTGGAATTATCGCTCCTTCAATTTAGTGTATTAATTATTCGAGTCGATATCCTACTAATATTATAAATGTGAAAGTTTGTGAAGATGTTTGTTACTCTAACACGCCAGAACTGCTCAATGGATCTGGATGAAAACGCGTTATAGTTTGACCAAGACTGCTATACCGCGCCGTAGGTATGTGCGCGGCGAGACGGGGGGCAGTGCTGGCCGCTCATTCGTCAACGCTGCACCCCGCCTCGCCGCGCATTCCTAAGGCGCGGTACAGCGGTCTTGGTCAAACTATAGCACAGAGATAGATTATAGTCTGGAATAGAGCATAGGATACATTTTATTCCGGAAAAATGTACGGTTCCCGTGGGATAATTTCCAACATCCACGCGGGTGAAGACGCTGGCAAAAGCTAGTTACCTATAATTATTTATTTTTTCCTTTTAAATAAATTTTACAAGGTCACATGAATCTTTAACAAGCTGTTACACAAAACAAACGCACTCTTTGAGTAAACCCCTGACACGTGTTACATACACAAGGGTGTATGTAAAATCTCTCTATATAATACGACTATATACAATATAAACGTAAAAAAAACCATCATCCAATGGCGACCGCGGGCTTACAGTAGTTGTAAACCTATGGGGTTAAAGTGTCCGTGGACTTTCTTGCCCGTTCTTCTCCTTATGAACCTACTACGCATTGGAATGGACAAGTCATCTCTGTAACTGACCGACCCACATAGGGGTATTAAACATCAAAAGTTGATCAAAACTCTTTTTCATATTAATAGGTCAGTAAAACCGTTACCTAAGCTTTTTTTAGTGTTAGAAACTTAAATAAAACTAAAAATTAATTGAAAACTGGATGTTTATTAAATAATAATATTATGCGACAGTAAAAAATTATTCTGATTCGTCACACGAGCTCTCTTCATTTGATTCATCGTCTTCATTTCCACTTTCTGAACTTTCTTGCCTTGAAGTTGTTGCAGATTTGGATGGCAGAAGAAGATCGATCGTTTCTTTCGAAAACGGCCTCGTTGATTTTCTTGGCAATGGACGTATACTTGTTAAAAGAGGGTCTGAGCTCAACAGTAATCTGTGTATAACGTCTTTATTGCATGCCTCTCGGGAAAATTTTCTTGCGAACCCAAGCCTGTATGTGCGAAAGTGCTTATTCCGGGCTTCGGCAGCCTCCTCTGATAGTTGCCCGATTGGTAACAAGGCATGTGAAATAATTTGACCACCATGCATTAAAATTTTGTGCATGGTTGGTGTCATTGGATGCCAGCTATATAAACTTATATATAATTGAGCTGTTTCGGATGTAAATTTTTCAAATTTAGCAACATTAATCTCATGGCCACTTGATATTGCCTCCAATATAATCTTAAATCTGTAAATTAAGGTTTCGTCAACTCCAGTAATTTCACTTGTCAATTTAGGGTTTTGGAAAAATCTTCGGGCAGAATTCCCATCGTTCGTGCTTCCGAACCCAGCTTTTGGAATATCTACTAAAAGACCCATTTCCTGTCTGAATTTATCCTGAATTAGTTTTTTTGTCTTGGCTATAGTCTTTTTATCTTCTTCAGATCTAGTTTGCCATTTTCCAGTTGGAATCTTGTATGACAAGTGAAGGATTGACTCGAACAACCGTATTTTCGCATGGAGAACCGATATCCCCAATGATAGCGATTCTGGGTTCACATCTTTTTTCTTTGATAGGTCATTAAAACTTTTAGAAGTCAGCCCACACAAGTAACACCGCATTGTAGATGCTGTGTTAGTAGCCGCGTTGCATATTTTCCCATCAACCATGGTAAATAAAGGTTTGTGTTCCACTTCAAGATCACTTCCAGGTTTAAACGGTACTCTACTCTTTTGTAGATCTTTTATTTGACTGTCTACATAGTTGATTTCATCCTTGGTCACATCCTTTGTTTCATGAATATACCTGATTCTTATGGGCCTACAATATCGGGGGGAGGATGGCACTGGATTTTGCCACAATATTTTGCCCTCTTTAGTTTGTAATCTAAGTGGAACGAAGGAGCTCTGGAAGATATTAGCATCTGAGTCTGTTGTGTTTTCAAACTTCTGTTTGAACTGACTTTGCTGGGATCCATCGCAGCCCCATTTGTGAATAAGTTCTAAGTTAGATCGTTCTTCTTCACTGCATTCTTCGAAAACTTCGCCCAGGTATTGGCATAAACGGGAACAAGTGTGGTCCAGAACATCTTGCAATTTCACTTCTGCACATGTGGATGTTACACGAAATCCATCAGGTTTCGGATAGCATTGCTGCTTTGCCTTTTGGAGTAATGAGTAACAAGGAAAGCGCTGTTTGTCAACATTTCTTACGATATTATATTGTCTCCTCGTTAAATCTCCCTCCACAAACATAGATAATGCTTCTGTTGGTGATAATTGCGGAATATGATATGGTTTAGTAATACGTTTGCGGAATTTTGATGCCCTCGTTGGCGATTTCATAATGTCCTTTATAATATTTGAAGCATCTACATTGCCAGTGGCTCTCAAGCTCATTTGTGCTGCAAATGTTAGCTGCTGTGGATCTGCACGTTCTCGTAAATCTTTTGTTTTTTTCCTTTTCGTGCAGTCGCTAGATTCTACGAATGATTTACTAGGCCGACCGCCTGCACGTGGTAAAGATAACGTCATCATTGGCAAAGCGATAACACCTTGTAACCATCTACCATTCTTCTTTTCAAATACGTCTCTTTTCTTGTGGGCAGCCGTCCATTTACTTATAAAATCTGATTTAAAATAAGACAGTTTATGCTTCAGGATATGACGTTCACATCTGGTGATTTCAAACAAATGGTCTTCCAAATATTCAAGTTTCTTGTCAATTTGTTTAATAGGACATTGAAGCACAATGTCATATAAATATTGTTTGGTAAACGTCTTTATTTCCCTCGAGTCACCTATAACAAGAAAAACACTCAATAATTATACAATCCACACTTTGTGATACCTCATATAAAAAAATCATAGTAAATAAAACGCCAAACTTCCGCTGCTTTTTACTTTTCAAATAACTTCCTAAGATAGTCTATATTCATATTCTATTTAAATTTTTACTCGGACAGACTCGGAAACATAACGAATTTACTAATTTGTAACAAAAATATAGCAAAAAAAAAAAAAAATATCATTAATTTTCATAGATCACAAAAGCATTTAACATTGTGTTTTAAATTTATGTATATGGCTAAAAATAGACTACATACCTTTATTTTCAATATCCATATTAAAATCTTCCTCTCAATCAAAGTAGCACTGACATATAGTTTGAGTAAAATTACGTGTTTTTCAAAGCGCCGAAAACTGCAACGTGCAACGTAAACAATGACCAGATTCCGACTAACGCTGTCAATTTACCGCCTAAAATAACGTCTCAAAATGGCTGCCGTTTGATGCGTCATTAGTTACACTACTCCTAAAACGCATTACAACGTTCTGATTTTGAAATTATTAAATTTGAGTTTCGAGCAGCTTTCTTCATACTAATACCCCAATGTGCGACCGCTTGACAATTTAAAAGTACCTGGAATTGGTTTATATTAAGTTTGACTCATATTACCAACTATACTGGCCGTTAAACCTTTTTAACCATTGCATCACATCGTCTTACAATGCCCGTGCCGAAGCACGGTAATGTTATCTAACAGTATTCCTTCTTCATACAAACGGTTGAAATGCGAGTCATACCTACGCGCCTCGACTTCGGTATACACTCGGTACCTAAACAGTCGCGAATGCGCCGCAGTGACGAACGGACGCGGACGGTGTGATGGTTTTGTAAGTAGTAAGCGTTGGATTTGTAACAAATATTCATTGAATTATGTACAAGTACTTACCTAATATGGCAAAGAGCAATTATCTATATATATATATATATATAATGGCAAACTGACTGAATGAATGACTCACCGACTGACTGATTGGGTGATATATACGCGCACAGCCCATACAGCTGGACCTAGAGACTTGAAATTTTGTACATAGGTACCTTATACAGTGTGGGATCCACTAAGGAAGGATTTTTGGAAATTCCACCCCTGACGGGGTGTAGGGATGTAAGTTTGTATGAAAAACCGTCAGTTTTGAAGTTAGGATCTTTAAATTTTGTGTTTAGGCTGACGATTGAAAATTAAATGATACGTGTCTCAGCGCTTTTAATAATTCCACCCCCAAAGGAGTGAAATGGGGTATGAATTTGTGCATGGAAAGTCCTTCATTTACAACGTAAAAATCACAAAATGTATTATTTAGGCTTGAAATTTATTGTTTAGGCTTGAAATTTATTTAAGCTTGATATTTAGGTTTGAAACTAACGCAATGTTTCTATCGGTGTTGTTGGAATTTCAACCCTTTAGGGGGTGAAAATAATACTCTATCTAAGCCTCTACTGCCGACCGTCACACACACACACACACACCGCACGCACACACCCACACACACACACATACACACACGCACGCACGCATGCGCACGCACACACACACACACACACAGCCACAGTCTAAACTGATCTTAGAGGCATGAAATTTGGAGGCTGTGTTCTTTATGAGGAGTAGGTATCCAGAAAAATTGGAGGTATGATTTTAATGTTATTTCGGCTTGCGGATGCGCTCCTCTCATGTTAGGTACCTACTATTACATAATAAGTAACCGTCTAACTTACCTTGGATAAAACTATAATTGCGTATGCCTTTCTTCCATCAGATTTGGAAGAAAGGCATATGAATAGGCCAGGACCTAGGTTAGGATATAGGTTACTTTTTTATCCCGGTAGCACGCTCCTGAAGGGTAATTTCCGACCACCACGCGGGCGAAGCCGCGGGCAAAAGCTAGTAGACTATACAATTATATTGTGCTATTTTGGTTGCTTGAATTCGTCAATAACGAACCCAAGGATAACATTTTTTTTTAAATTTACCTGGAAGCTCCGAGTGGTAAGACTATATTTTTTTATATACCTACGTATACTTTGCCAGTGGTAATGTTCAGGTTGATGTACGGTTAGGTCTTGTGGTGGTCACTTAAATTAAAAAAGCTGTAGCAGCCCTATCGCGTGTTTTAGTACCACGCAGCTGTAGGTAATTATTTCAAGGACAAGGCCGATTCACAATACTGTCAGATAACACTACCATGGCATGAAAAGTACTAAAAAGAGATTCTGCTAATAATTGGATACTAAAATCTCTTACTTAGACAGACCACAATTCAAAAGTAATTAATATTCCATTAACCCACGTCCACAATAACAGCCACTTTCAGTACAATACTGAATATGAATGAACGCGTACTCCTAATTACACTGAGACACTGTAATTACACTATTACATCAATTCGCGGTAAGCGTTTCCAAATGTCTTTTATCATGCACACAGCAAAAGAGTGGAACTCACTACTTGCGTCTATGTTTCCGAACGCATACAACCCTAATCTCTTCAAAGTGAGAGTGAACAGGCTTCTTCTGGGTAAGCTCACTCCATCGTCGACTTTGTCACCTCTGACCTAGACTAGAGTCAAGAGCAAACCCCTCTCAAATAAAAAATAAAAAAAGTGCTATCATAACTGTGAATACCTTAATTCGTCCTTCTATTGTTTTCGAGTACTAGTCGACCGGCCACTACTACCTTCATGCATTGAGAGGTTTCTCGTATAGCTGCGCGGTTCATTTGTTCGTCAGTCACGCATCCGGGCGGAGTATGCCATGGGTGTATACAAGGTTACTGGTAACTCGACGTATTCCTTGCGTCATAGTAGTGTTAAAATGCTACAAATTAAGCCACCAATTTGGTAATTTTTGAGTTGGTTAGATTATTAGTTTTTTTTTTTTTTTATACAAAATTTAAAGCCAATTTAAAAATAATTTACGTCGTGACTGTATTGAAATTTAAGTATTATAGTTGATGTTGTAGCAGATCTTCGTTAATAATTAAAAGTTAAAAAAATACTAAAACTTTGGCAAAGATCACTAATCAAACATTTTATTTTTCGTAACTTCATAAAAAAATGTTGTCTAGGGCAAAAAAAAAAAAAAAAACATTTGTTGCATTTTACCCTTACTATGATGTCCTGTAGGGTATTAAGTAGAGATACCAGTAATCCTGTATAGCCATGGGTCAGTAGACGATCCCGCCTACATTTTATACACTGTGAAACTAAGTACCAAATCAAATTTTTGATTTTGATATGACGATCCCGCCTTTACTTTTATAAAATCGAAGCCACACGTGCTGTGGAGCCGTGCGGCGTCTTTAAGAAAGATTCTCGAGGTCACTTCACGTTTCATTTGTATGAACTACGCATGCTCCGGGGGCGTCTTAATGACAGACACGTCTGGTTCGGGAGAACTTGAAAATGAGCCAATTTTTTTGCACTGAATTGCTTTAACGTGAGTGGGTGTTTTTGGGTGGTTATGCAGGTTTTCACAACATACTGAAAGCATTCGATTTTAGGCATTTTAGTTTCAAAACTTCTTAGCATCATCAGCTATGAAATCACTAGCTA
Source organism: Dicycla oo (assembly GCA_948252095.1). Lineage (NCBI taxonomy): Eukaryota > Metazoa > Arthropoda > Insecta > Lepidoptera > Noctuidae > Dicycla > Dicycla oo. The sequence goes on from OX411716.1 coordinate 24,273,699, forward strand.
CCGCATACATTGTACGGAATACAGTTTGTATTAAATTAGGTATCCGCTAAATAAATCAACCGATAGTTTTTCCGAGATTCTGAAACAGACATTTGGTCGCGTTGTGTTTTCTACTATGGATTTCCATCAGCGAATGAATTTTTTACATTTCTAAAATTCCGGTTTGACACATTATAGTGAAAATGTGATTTATTTATTAAAAACCTTAGGGTGATGCAGAGCCTGCCAGGGTTGGGGGTTGTTCGAAAGAGTTACCGTGGTCCTGGCACAGGCAACTGATGGAACACGGATGGGTTTTAGTCAGTAGAAGTCTGACACGCCCTCCCAGAGTGCGAGAACTTATTTGATGATATCCAATCCAAAAAAAAAAGAAGGGTGATGTAGAGACAAAACATGGCAGATGCAACATAAGGGATACATAACACTAAAATAAGTAGACAACTACTACTGAATCAAAAGTCATAGAAAATAAATTTTTAGAATACTTCTTCCTTTTTTCAAAATACGTATTCCTAAGTTTCATAGCACACACTTGCAAAGTCTCCAGTAGCAGGAGCGGTGGTATTATATGGTAAAATTTCTACTGAATAAAGTTTTTTTTTTTAAGTAATATTGGAATCAATATATTTAATATGTAACAAAAACCCTGTTGTTCCTTTTAGGGACTTTAAGGGAAATTATATTTAAAAAAAAATTAAGCATTGGCTAGTCGAGAGGTCAAAGTCAAATAACTATTAAAATCGAAAAAAATGTTAAGAGTATCTGATTTTACAAGTACATCGGGGCGAACTGATATTTCTACTGTGGCACGGGCCCCGGGTTGGTACCTAACCCCCCCAAACCCCCGCCAACCGCCACCCTGCGAATCATTTTCATTGCATTTCATTTTCATTTCACGGGAAAACATGGAAACAGGTACACTGTGTAGCAGAAGACGGATTGTCACTAATCGCGAACAACCTGGACGGAAACCTCCTCACATTAAATGGCAGTAAAACAAAATATATTGTTTTCTCCAAGACCGGCGCTTTAAAACCTCCGGCACACCTAAAACTCAAACTTCATCACTACTCTTCTCGTATCTCTACTTCCTCTTGTGACGGTCCGTTTCTTGAACGTACCACTTCCATTAAATACCTCGGTATTCTTATCGACGACCATCTAACATTTAAGCAACATATATCCAACGTTTGTGGCAGAATAAGAAAACTCATCCACACCATGCGTAGACTACGAGACTGTCTACCCACAGACACACTACAACAAGTCTACCTAGCGCTATTCCAATCTATAATTCAGTATTGCATCAGCGTGTGGGGTAGTGCTGGAAAGACCTACTTGATTAAAGCAGAACGAGCACAGAGAGCGCTTCTTAAAGTAACTTTTAAGAAGCCCTACCGGTTCTCTACTGACTTACTATATCGTGAAACTAGAGTTCTCAGAGTCCACCAGCTTTTCATTCTTTCTGCTTGCACCAAAACTCACAAGGCTATTAAAAGCAGACCCGACTACACATCAATCATAATCAAAAGAAACTACAGAAACCCAACACCTGACAACACCTCATTGCTAGCTAGACGCTCCCCAGCTTACTCTCTCATTAATACGTACGGTAAAGTCTGCTAACTCTGTGAAATTAAAAATACTACCTCATTCAGTTGTAAAAAAAAATATAAAGAAAATGTTGCAAAACTTTGGTTATGATAACACGGAACAATTAATATAAATACCCTGACCTGACACTGAATCAAACGACGCGCAATGGGAACAAATACGCACATATACACACACACACACACACTCACAAAACACACATACACAAATAACACCATACAACAGCCTTTATATTTTTGAAACCTGTAAATTTGTATGCAAATACCCAGAATTTTATACAAAACGAGGAGACATACAAACTAAAATTATACTAAGACACAAAAACAGACTAAATATCCCAACATCACGACTAAAAATGTATTCCTCGAGTGCATATGTAATGTCAATATCATTATATAATAAGCTACCGGAAGATATTAGGAACACAAACAGATATAATAGTTTTATTAATTAACTAAAACTATTTCTATTAATCAAAAACTACTATAATATAAATGAATATTTCAACGATAAACTATGATTATAAAATAATAATATCCTTAAAAAATAATTAACAACTACCTATATACATGATCTCAATAAACTAAAATAAAATAAATTGTATTCTTCTTTTTTTCTTTTCTTCTTTGGAATGTGTGTCAATTCATTATTATGTTGTATATTTTTTATTGCAATATGTGATATACATGTTTAATTTATTTGATTGTAACATTATTCTGACTTTTATCATTTTAATTCTAACTTTATCTTTTTTATTTAAGTACTCACTTCTATTTTTAGTTATTTTAAACGTAACAATATTATTAGTACTTAACACAAACATTGATATTATCTCTACAATTATAACTACTAATACGTAATTTATAAGGTTACATAATTATAAAAGAATTGTTATTTTAATTTTATTTAAATTTAATTTTTTGATATTTGAATATTAATGTTTAATTGTAAGTAATACTACCTATATTGCTGTGCCCTAACAGGGTCCATAATGTACTTTAGCTTGAAGCCTTAAGTAACATCTTATAAACACTATGGTATGCAAATAAATCAATATGAATATGAACACCTGAAATCACCTTCTCACTCTGGAATCTGTACCCCGAGCCTCAAGATACAGACTAACTTCTAACTAGACAGTTAGTCTGTATCTTAGGGCTCACTAGTAAATAATAATTTGCAACCTAGATATAGGTAATATTTTAAGATACATTATCGTCTCAACTTATTGTTAAACTATAAATCTGCTTACTGTATTACCTGGACAATAAACTATTTCTATTTCTATTTACTTAGTCTCCCGTGCAGCTTTTAATTTCGAACGGATCTTCATGCAGGATTGCATAGGTAATAAATCAGTTAAACATTGCAAATATTAATAATCAAATATTTATTTTAATTACTTTTGTTCCACAGTTTTTTTTTTTCTATATGACTTGCTTTATTACGTATGTATACCGATTCTTAAAACGTAGGTAGAAGGAACCACGGGGTTTTTGTTACATATTGTATATAACAAAAGTAAGTGTGGTGGTTCCGTTTATCCAGATAAAACTCAGAAACAAAACTCTGCAGCTTTATAAAGGTATAATGGTTTAGTAGCCCTCTATCCTGGGGGATGCGATCCATGAAGAAGGTTTCGGTTTGGAACCGCAGGCCTCGGGTTTCGAGACATAGGTACCAAAACAAATTTTCCCTTTTGATAATTCTCCTGTGTGTTTAGATAATTTTCTAGCTAGGACGTTCATTAATACTTTCAAAGATATACAAGGTGTTTCACAGACAATTTTTCCAGGGGACCAACATCGTAATCGTAAAAAAAAAAATTGTTGTCCCATACAAAACTTCAATACCTACTTGACCAAATGTATGGGACGACTGATTTTTTTTTTACGATTACGATGTTAGTCCACGGGAAAAAGTTGTTCAGTTTGTCTGTACTACACCCTTAAGTTTGATCGCTCATCTGTGAAACACCTTGTATAATTTTTTTGAGGGTTTATGAATATTCTAAAATGTTCCAGTATGTTATACGAATAACGAGTAAGCGCATCACTTCAGAACGGTTGCATCTATTTGGCTAATTCTTTTTTGTTGTGTTTGTAATTGTCAAGACAATGTTTGTATGACAGATTATTTTTGGATAATTCACCGGAAAAGTCGGAAACTTGGATCGTATTTTTGTATGAAAACAATCAACACAAAGCCACTGGAGATAGAGACATGAATTTCACCTGGGCGACGCCGGGTACGAACAGCTGACGATTACTCGATGAAAATGGATGATGCCTGGGTAAAAAAAAAGAAATTCTATTTAGTCCGTCAGTCAGATAATAAAAAAATATTAGATACGTATTTTTTTGCTTTATCATATTAATAAAAAATGACTTAGATAATCTACATGACGGACAAAAAACATTTTTTAGTCATCATCCCTATTGGATAGTTTTCCCAATTTTGGCAAACTACTAATACTACTATCTTTTTATCGGATTGGACTAAATTATTTATCATTTATAGTTTGATGTCAAAACGACTGAAGTGAACGACGAACGAAGTGAGTGATGTCAAAATGACTTTTTCAAGGGTCAGTAATGCATTTTTTAACACTAAATGGAGACTTTATAAAGGGACGTATGAATCACTATCACTACATATTATAAAGCAAAGTCCCCCGCAGGGTCTGTCTGCCTGCTCGCGAGGAGTCGCTGGAGACTAAACAGGGACCCATGGGGACGCCCTTATAAAATGGTGCGGGATAAACTCCGTCCATGGGCGCCCCCGCTGACGCAGAGTCTCCGGCCCCAGCTCGTGGAGGACGTGGTGAGCGCTCTTTTCCCTTCGCGAGGGGAACATACTCCCCCGCCCATGGCTCCGCTTCCTGCGGTGCCCGTTGCGGACCACATCACCGACGACGACGACGATGCTCCGGAAGTGACCGAGGTAGAGTTGAGAGCGGCGGTACGTAGGCTGAGTGCCAAAAATGCCGCCCCAGGACCCGACGGCTTACCTGGAAGAGCCTGGGTTCTGGCCTTTGGGGCTCTCGGGCCTCGACTAGGGGGGCTCCTAAGCGCATGCTTGGAGAGGGGCCAGTTCCCACTTCGTTGGAAGACGGGGAAACTGGTCCTCATTAAGAAGCCGGGGCGCCCTGCGGACTCTCCGTCCGCTTACCGACCCATCGTGCTGCTCGACGAGGTGGGCAAGCTCTTTGAAAGAGTTATTGCAGACCGCCTCGTCGGGTGGCTGGTGCAGGAGGGGCCGGATTTGGCGGAGAGCCAGTTTGGTTTCCGCAGGGGGCGCTCTACGGTGGATGCCATCATGCGCGTGCGAGCCCTCACGACGGGGGATGCTGTGGCCCGGGGTGGGGTCGTCTTGGCGGTGTCTCTAGACATCGCCAACGCCTTCAATACCCTGCCCTGGAGTTGCATCAGGGAGGCACTCCGGTATCACCGGATGCCGAACTACCTCTGTCGAGTGGTTGAGGCCTATTTGACGGATAGGGCCGTCATCTACCCCGATCATCAGGGAGAGTGGAACCGGCGAGAGATGTCGTGCGGTGTCCCACAGGGATCGGTCCTAGGGCCGCATTTGTGGGACATCGGGTACGACTGGGTGCTGCGCGCCGACCTCCCTAGCGGCGTCAGCGTGGTATGTTACGCTGACGACACGCTGGTCCTGGCGCAGGGGAGGTCGCACCAGGCGGCGGCTGAATTAGCGACACGCGGGGTTGCGATAGTCGTTGCGAGGATCCGGCAGTTGGGACTCGAGGTGGCCCTGCACAAGTCCGAGGCCATGTGTTTTCATGGTCCTCGGAATGCGCCACCGTCGGGTTCCCAAATAACGGTAGGAGGGGTTCGCATTGGAGTTGAGTCGACGATGAAGTACCTGGGACTCGTCCTCGACAGCCGGTGGAACTTCGTGGAGCATTTCCGACGTTTGGCTCCCAGACTGGAGCGGGCTGGGGCTGCCTTGAAGCGGCTCCTGCCCAATCTAGGTGGTCCAAACGCCTCCTGCCGGAGGCTTTACGCGGGGATCGTGCGGTCCATGGCCCTTTACGGGGCACCGGTGTGGGCGCGTTCCCTGAGGCTGCGGCCAGTCCGCCGGTTGAACGCGTTCCAGAGGGTCATGGCCATTCGGCTAGTCCGGGGTTACCGCACGGTCTCCGGTGAGGCGGCGAGCCCCCTTGCCGGATTGCCGCCGTGGGATCTGGAGGCGAAAGTCCTCGCGCACGTGTGGGAGTGGTGCGAGGAGGCGAAACGCCGGGGCGTAACTCCGCTGCCGCGAGAAATCACGGTACAGCGGACAGAGCTCCGGCGGGATCTCATGGCAACATGGAGAGTGCGACTGTCGCAGCCCAGCGCTGGGCACGCCACAATTGCGGCGATAAGTCCCCTCTTTGAGGAGTGGTTAGAGAGGCGCCACGGCGTCCTCACCTTCCGCTTGACGCAGGTCCTCACCGGACACGGTTGTTTCGGGAGGTTCCTGTTTCGCATAAGGCGGGAGGAAACGCCCGGGTGTCACCATTGTGTGGATCGCCCAGAGGACACGGTGGAGCATACAGTGGAGGTCTGCCCGGCTTGGGCAGAGCACCGCCGTTTTCTCACGGAGGCGATCGGCGTCGGCGATCTCTCGCGTCCGAGCCTGGTCCAGGCCATGGTGCGGAGCGAGAGTGCATGGGAGGCCGTCACCTCCTTCTGCGAAGCGGTAATGCTCGCGAAGGAGGAGGCGGAACGCGTGAGGGAGAGGCAGCCTCACGCCCTCAGTCGCCGCAGGAGACGCCCTGGGCGGCGAGAATCGATAGCCGATTCCCAGCCACCGTAGGCGCGGGCTTGCGGACGGTGAGTAGTGGGTAGCTCGCCGTCCGGTGAGGACCAGGCCCGGATCGACGGCGCGTTGTGTTCCACGCGCGCCTCAAAGAGATGTCAGCAAAAGATGGGGTCCAATAGGGCCGATGCCGCTGGGGTCACGGGTTGTTTGAAAAAGATACCGTGGCCCTGGCATAGGCAACTGAAGGAACACGGGTGGGTTTTAGTCAGTAAAAGTCTGACACGCCCTTCCGCTCCACCCAGAGCGGGAGAAGTTATTTGATGATTTCCCATCCACAAAAAAAAAAAAGGGTCTGTCTGCCTGTCTGTATTTTAATGCGGTTTTCATCAATAGATAAAGTGATTCAAGAGGAAGCTTATACGTATAGTTTTCCAATATCCACTTGGGCGAAGCCGTGGGCAAAAGCTGTTATCAAGAAAATTACGGGAAGAAAGCAATACATCAATCTTCTAACAATTTTGATTGACCAACTTTTTACCTCGATTATTTGGTAATGTTTGGTGTGGAAAGAAAAGAACGTGATTTCATACTAGCTTTTGCCAGCGGCTTCGCCCGTGTGGATGTCGCAAATTATTCCACGGGAACCGTACACGTTTCCGGAAGTAATGAGAAAGAAGAAAGGAAGCGGAAAGTATTGTGCTATTCCAGACAATAATCTATCTCTGTGTCAAATTTCATCGAGATACGTTCAGCGGTTCTGGCGTGATTGAATTACAAACATCCATACAAACTTTCACATTTATAATACTATAGTTAGATAGTTTTCCATTCACAGCTATAGATAGACTTTGTAAGAGTTAAAACAATGTACCTTTAATGTCGGTTTTTATTATAGCGTTACTTGCATTACTTTTTGCTCTGACTTTGTAAAAATCGCATAGGTGCATTTTCCATTCTATGTGTACAATAACACTGTTTTCTGTATGTGTATTTAACCATCTACCACAAGCACTCAGAGATTTATCTGTTCCTTATTTAAGAAAAAAATAAAAGAGTATTTAGCAGCCAATTGTTTTTATAGTATTGCTGAGTTTCTAACAGAGAAAATATAATAATTTTAATGTAAATTCGAATGTAGTGGTTTTGTTAATTATTGTAAGTATTTTATTTTATTTTGACATTTTAATTAATTTAAGACGATAACATTTTGTTCTTCTAAATATTTATATAATTTAATCAATGTTTCGGCTGTACCTACATTATATTCAAATTTTATTTATTGTGATCTTTAACAAATTAATTTCAGTTAATTGTATTTTTAGGGTTTCGTATCTCAAAAGGAAAAAACGAAACACTCGTGTGTCTGTCTGTCCGTCTGTCCCAGCCAATTTGCTCCGAATCTAATGGACAGATTAAGTGGAAATTTGGTACACATATGTATCGTATTTCTGTGACCCAAACACGGACGTGTAACGTAAATAAATGAATTTTGAATATGGGGGTGAAATGAAATGAAAGAGCTTACTCTAAGGGTCTCAAGTATATATTTTTTACAATTTTAAAAGAAATCATTTTAAAATTATTTAAGAAAATAGAAGAAATTTGACAATTACCCCTTTACCTCCGAAAGTACTGAGCCTAAAATTTTGAAAAAAATACAGAAAATAGTTCAATATCTATTGATTACAGGAAAACTTATAAGAAGTTTAAGGTCATAAAACAACATGGTAAATCTCTCAATATTGTGCATACAAACTTAATTTGCATTTGGAATGTATGGGTAAACATGTTTTTCAACTACAATGTTACGTTTGTTCTTGGGATCCATCCCAACTACGGAACCCTACATTGAGCGCAGTCCGACATGCACTTGGCCGGTTAATTTTTTTAATATGCATACTTATGTTTCGGATAAATAAATGAACTTTCTCTCTCTGTCTCTCTCTCACATACAAGTGAATATAGAAATAGAAAACCCATTTCATAAAGTCTTGCATTATAACATACGTCCGATTTTGTTGTTATCGCAACAAAAGTTAAATGTGTTCTCGTTACGTCGAGTTTGCAACAATAGTTTGAAACCGGAATCGAACTCGTGGCCTTTCGATCGGAAGTTCACACAAGTTGTTTTGAAACTGTTATTGCGTTTCATTAGAATCTGTTCACTGAGCTGTTGTTTTTGCAAGTTCGCTTAGCAAATGGCAGTAATTTTAATTCAGTAAATGTGGGCTTATATAATCAATCTATCAACTATGTTGGGGTCGGCTTCCAGTCTAACCGGATGCAACTGAATACCAGTATTTTACATGCAGCGACTGCCTATCTGACCTCCACAACCCAGTTACTGGGTAATACGATACCCCTTGGTAAGACTGGTTGTCAGACTTTCGGGCTTCTGACAACCCGTAACGACTGTCAAAGATCCACGAATGACAGCCGGGACCAACGGCTTAACGGGCTTTCTGAGGCACGGAGGAGTCTCGGTATGAAAAGATGGTAACCCATCCACAGACCAACCTCGGCAAGCGTAGCTTAACCTGATGGATCGATCCGTGCAGCTGTTATTACTTAGCCACGAGCTTATATAATTGGAAACATTTTTGCAAACAAGAACCAACCCACAGTTTGAGTGAAATTGAGTTTAGTACATAGATGGCGCTCAAATCATGCATTCTATCTTCCAAAAAAAAATGGTTCCTTTTACTGTCTAACAACAGAGATGAGACAGTCATTTGCGGAACTAACCCACAATAACAACTAGTAGATCTGTTTAGTAATATGTGGTGTAGTGTATTTGTTACCTCTATTCTTAAGTTCTAACCTATGTTTACTTAGTATTACACTGCTGTTTGTTATCCCTAAATAAATAAATAAATAATATACAACACTCTGTTTACAAAAGTCTCTTTTTCTCGAAACCAACCTGCTGTGGGTTGGTTCTTGTTTGTAAAATGGGTCCAATTTGTAACGTTATTATCGTGGACGTCTTAGTCTACGTCACGGCATCACTGTAACACATAGAAGTAAAATGTATGGAAATATATGAAAACGCTTTTAAATTTCCGTCCACGATAACGTTTATAACGTACACGATTGAATTATTTGTTAGTAACCGACTTCAAAAAAGGAGGTTCTTTATTCGATCCGTATACAGAGTTATTGGTAAAACACCAACAACCTCTTAAGGGGTCATTATACTCATCATTATAAACAACTTTTACTATGGGACCAAACCTGAAATCGTGAAAAAAAAAATCAGCTGTTCAGTACATTTATGTTCGCATAATTCGTCAAAACGTACTGAACAGCTGATGTCCCATAGTAAAAGTTGTTCATAATGATGAATACAATGACTCCTAAAGAGGTTGTTGGTATTTTACCAATAACCCTGTATATGTATGCAAGTTTGAATGTCCGCGATTTTTTCAAAAATTAATGAACCAATTATGACGATTATTTCTCTAGCGAAATCTACATATTTTCAGGAAGGTTTTAGTATATAAAACATTAGGTAATTAAACTTATGTACGAAGTTATATATACATAAATGAACTGTATCTTCGACATTTCTAAGCGGATTTTGATTATTCTTCTTTTCGTTCGTCTTGGGCTTATGTAATTGTATATTCAACCAAAAATGAAAAAAAAAAGTCTTAAAAAAAAGTAAAAACCGACTTCAAAAATCTAAAAGGAATAAAATAACTTTCATAAAAAACTTAATAGCTTCTGAAGTCGGAGTCTTCATTCAAATCTTCAATGTCAATGCTCCTTAGCTTGGCACCGACTTCAGAACCTGTTAAGTTTTATATGAAAGTTATTTTATTCGTTTTAGGTTTTCGAAGTCAGTTTTAATTTTTTAATGTTTAATTTTAACTAGCTGTGTCGCTCTCATGGTCTTAACAGGTGAATATACATTAACAGTGACTAGAGATCATACCATAATAAGTACGACAGTAATATAACAGACAAAAACCGGCCAAGTGCGTGTCAGACCACGCTTAGCAACTGGCAGTAATTTTAATTCAGTAAATGTGGGCTTTTATAATTGGAACCATTTTTGCAAACAAGAACCAACCCACAGTTTGACTTTCGCACAATCAAGGGTTTCTGTAGTTGCGATGAATTTATGCGAAAGACTAATTTAACATTGGAACTGAAAAATATGTTCTTCCCATATATCAATTCTCCAACTACAACTAGTTTGTAACTGCAAAAAACTATTTTTTATGTGATAAAACTACAGATTACGATTTTTGGGCTTTTTCCTTTACATGTGCTGTGAGACGTAGCTTCTTGCCAAAAATGATTCTAAGTCAACGGGAAGTACCTTATAGATTTTGATTTATTTGTGAGTATTGCGATGACTTAGAAGCTTGATATTTTTCCGTTTGTCCTTTTTAGTTACAGAACCCTAAAAATAACTCTAATTTCAGTCATTCATTTAGTCTATTATAATAAAATGTGAGGATTACACAAAATAACAAAACATCGCATATGCGCTTCCTGAAGGATCAGGCAGAGGTAGTTACTATCTATAAATACCCCCACATTCCATTATGTTTATATTCCATGTAATGTAATAGGGGGTTAGCCTATTGACAACAACCGGGCACATATCCAGCCTGGCTGCTACTGAGAAATGTCTGATGCAAAAACACTTTGCCCGACTTGAGAATCGCACCCTTTTTTTTGGATGGGAAATCATCAAATAACTTCTTCCGTTCTGGGTGGAGCGGGAGGGCGTGTCAGACTTCTACTGACTAAAACGCACCCGTGTTCCTTCAGTTGCCTGTGCCAGCGCCACGGTAACTCTTTCGAACAACCCGGAACCCTGGCGGGCATCAGCCCTAGCGGACCCCTTCAGTAGTGCTGACATCTCTTTGAGGCGCGCGTGGAACACAACGCGCCATCGACCCGGACCTGGTCCTTACCGGACGGTGAGCTACGGGAATCGCACCCTGGAGCTAGACCACTACCTCTTATGCCCGGTTTCTGAAGAATTCTTAAACGGAGTTTAAACTCTTAATAGCTATTGTATCGACAAAATCATCTATTTAAGCGAATTTCTTCCTTATGCTCAGTTTTTGAAGTCCTCAGATAAACCCTCGAAAGTAATTCACTCGACTTTTAAGCTAAATTCTTCCTTAATGAAGTGTTCAAAAACACGATTTCGAACCAATAATCACTATCGAATGGATGAACTCTCGTTCTTTAAAAACCTCAGAAGCATTAAAGCTGTATTATTTTAACCTCATTTGAGTTTGGGAAAGCTAGACGATCGCTTTCTCACACTAAAGTAACATTAAAATAAACTGCTTTAAGAGGCGGTGATTGGCCTCCAGGACTACATGCTCAACATATGCGCCTGCGACCGCTAGGTATACGAGGTAAGTAATAATTTAATACAGAAATTCGGATTCTCATACAAAAATTGCAGTCTGCAAGTCAAATTATTTAATTTCGCACGTACGTTGATTTCAGACGAAACTAATTAAATTAAATACTTTTCCCGACAAATGAAAACGACAATTTGTACTTCAACCCGATTAATTACTAGAATGAATTTAAGTGCATGAGGTTCTAAGGTGAAGTATTGGCCCGTTTTGTGGACATTAACGTTTTTGAATTGTCTTTACACGACTAGGATTGTAATGTTTTCAGGGTTCATGTATGTATGTGAGTTTCTTAATTCAACCATAACTTTTAAATGTCTGAACAGATTTGGATGTATGACGTATCGTTGGAATCCTTACATCATACCGAGTGACACTGGCAATATTTTTTTTTCTTTTTAAAAAATCACTGTCGGCGGCAGTATGGTTCCATTTACAAAATTAAAAAAAAAATTAATTAGTACAATATGAGTCATGAGTGTATAAAATAAATACAAATAATAAAACAAATAAAAAACACGACTGCCCTGCCTGATCTGTTTAGTCAGATAGTAAATGTGTGACCTTTCGCTTTGTATATACAGAGTAATTAATACAACTTGTTTTTTATTTACTTTGTAGTTCGTTTTTTTTGGCAGGGCAGTCGTGTTTTTAATTATTTTTTCCTTTTATTTGCTAACTCTGTCGTCAACATCAGTAATACCAGAAAAAATGGAGTCAACTCATAAAGCGTGTATCGTCAAATTTTTGTCAAGTAACCTTAACATAGTCCATAGTTAAACGAAAAGGATCCAACCCCCATTAGATGTAATGTGGATTGGATCCTTTTCGTTTAACTATGGACATATGACTAGTGTAATAATTTTAAACTTTTTCCATATATCTTGCACTTTTAAATTATTACACAAAATAGTCACGAGAAATCAAAATCTCATCGATATACAGGGTTATTGGTAAAACACCAACAACCTCTTAAGGGGTCATTGTACTCATCATTATGATCAACTTTTACTATGGGACCAAATCTGAAATCGCAAAAAAAATCAGCTGTTCAGTACATTTTGTCGAATTATGCCAACATAAATGTACTGAAAAGCGGCTTTTTTTGGCGATTTCAGGTTTGGTCCCATAGTAAAAGTTGCTCATAATGATGAGTACAATGACCCCTTAAGAGGTTGCTGGTGTTTTACCAATAACCCTGTAAATTCCGTATCAAGAACTCGTAGCTGAGGAACCTAGGTGAGGGAGCTAGAATTTCCAATTCGTCAAACCGAGTTGATATATATTAACAGTGAGTGAGTACCGATATTAAATTCCCGATAGAGATGAGAGCAGGATGTGTTCATTAAAGGTTATGCTCAAATGAGTCGGGAACGATATCGGATTTCGATTCGAGAGGAATCTTGTATCCCTTCGTTGAGTCTAGATTCTTGAGTTTGGAAACTATAATGATTGTGTTAAAATATCATTAAAATATTTGTGGTTGATATTGTATATCAACGTTGAAGTTTTGATTTTTTTTGTCTTTAATTTGGCAATGACAAAACGCAAAAAAATAAAAATATACTTTTGCAGCTAATATATAAATAAAAGTATTATTTACATAAAGAAAGGATAATTAAGGTACTTAAGCATAAGCAATTCTAAAAACACAAACTTCAGATTTCCTTCTCTTCTTCCTTCCGAAATATTGTAGCAGTAGCATGACTTTTGTATCACCTATGCTCATAATTATAGTTGCAAAACTTCTGAAAAATTCTGAATCTTTCCGGAATACTTCTGGAAAAGTTTCTTTAAATCAGAATTATTCAAAATGAATTTAATTAAGATTATTTTTTTTTTTTTTGATGAAACATCGTATTTTGCAACGATCGTCGATGCCCCTATGCGCCGGCCGTTGCCGCCGCGCCGCGCACGCGCACGCCCACAGAACATACAATACTCTAGGGAGTGCGCACGCCCGACTGCCACGAGTCGAGTCGTGCGTGCAGGCGATGGCGGTGCGCGGTGCGGTAAGAGGGGAGATGCTCCCCGGAGAAGTTTTCCCCCCCGCGAGAAAGATTCGTACCCCGCAATCGAATGTTTCCGCCGAATATTTCGCCCGAATAATTCAATGGGAATAAACGTTGAAATATTCCCAAAGTTTCGGAATATTTCGGAATACTTCCGAAGTATTCGACGGGAATGATTCGGAATTTTTCCCGCCAGCATCTATACTCATAATATTACTTTGAACAAAAGTATAAAGGCTATATATTATATATCTAAAATATTATACTATTGCCTTGGGTGCTTCCGTTGACGTTCAGGGACTGGTCTTAACAAGAAGTAATATCATCAAAGGACTTATAAATAACATATGCGTTTGAAAAATTCCAAAAATAGAAACTTTGTTAAAAATTATTTTCAACAAAGTTCTTTCAATTTTCAGAGCGATTGATATTTACAAAGGGTTCGCGTGAAATAAGCTTGCGTGGGTATTCAAAGTTCTTTAGCCTGAACGGAGTGCGAAGATTTGTTGACAGGAAAATGTTTTTACTTTGTTAAAAGGGTACTTTCTATATGTGTATTTTCGCGGCTGTTTTTTGCGCAAAGTACTGTTTGATGTTGAGGCTTACCTAAGTAGAAACATTAGGTAGATTTATTTATTTATTTAGCCCGTTAAACTGGGTGAGATTGATTTTTATGACTGTATTTTTGATTTGTTTCGCTATAGAATGTCTCTCAACTCAGTGTGCCTTTTGGCAAAGGCCTCTTCCAGTAGTTTCCATTGCTTCCTGTCTTGAGCAACTCTTCTCCATTTGGGTCCCGCAGTAAGTTTCAGCTCATCTTCCCAGCGCATTTGTTGTCGTCCTCGACATCTCTTGCCATCTCTTGGATACCAATTCGTTGTAATTTGGCTCCATTTTTCTTGTATAGATCTCAACATATGGCCGGTCCATCTCCATTTTTCGAGGTTTATTTTTTCCAGGATATCGGTTAATTTGGTTTATGCTCTTAATTGCACATTGCTAATTCTATCTTGCCTTCTTGTTCCTATCATGCTTCGTTTCATACCTCTCTGGCACTTTCCTAGTTTATCTCTATATATATATATTTTGTAAGGGACCATGTTTCGCAGCCGTAGGTGATGCATGGAATAATACAAGCATTGAATAGTTTTCTTTTCGTTGCCATATTGTTGTCTTTAGATTTTACAATTTCCTTGAGTGACCAGTATCTTTTCCACCCATTAGCAATCCTCTTATTTATTTCCTTGGTTGTTTGGTCTTTAGGGGAGATGATCTGGCCCAAGTAGCAATACTCATCGACATATTCTATTTGTTGTCCTTCAATTTCAATGGGTTCCATTTCTGAGTTGGTCATTAATTTCATTTTTGTTATGTTTATGTTTAAACCCACTTTAGAGCTCTCAGTAGTTAGACATTGCATCATCTTCTCGAGTGCCTTTGGATTTTCTTCTAGTATAACCAGATCGTCTTCTGTTGTTTAGTTTTCTTCCGTCTATGTTGAGGCCTAGATGTTCCCAGTCAAGGTTGCGAAAGACGCTCTCTAAAGCTTTCAGCAGTTTTAGAGAAACATTAGATTACTGTTTATTTAAAGATCGTGAAGTCAGAACTGATATTTAAGCTCTGGTTAAGATAAACACGCAGCACTACACGTAACCTTATGTATGTTTTGCTCTTCTATCGTTAATGTATTTTTCTCTAATAAATAAGGGGCTAATGACTAAGTAATAACAGCCGCAAGGGTCGATCGACCGAGGTTAAGCTACACTTTCCGCGGTTGGTCCATGGATAGGTGACCAAGACTCCTCCGTGTCTTGAAAAGTACATTAAGCCGTTGGTTGACTGTCATTCGTGGATTTTGACAGTCGTTACATGTCATCAGAAGTCCGAAATTCTGACATCCAGTATTACCCAGTATCTGGGTCGTGGAGGTCAGATAGGCAGTAGCTCTATGTCAAAATACTGGTATTCAGCTGCAACCGGTAATACTGGAAGGCGACCCCAAAATAGTTGGGAAAAGGCAGATGATGAAGTGTTTTGTGTTTGCATGAATTAATAGGTATATTCACCAATGTCCCCCATTTTTCTTGTCTCAAAACAATTTGGTTTATTAAAGTCGAAAATAGAAATATTCTTGTCATTATGACAAAGATGAGGCCTAGGTAATAAAAAGAAATTCTGTTTATGCCCGGTTTCTGAAGAATTCTTAAAAGGAGTTTAAACGCTTAATAGCTATTGATTCGACAAAATTATCTATTTAAGCGAATTACTTCCTTATGCTCGATTTTTGAGGTCCTCAGATAAATCCTCGATAGTAATTTACTCGACTGTTAAGGGCCGGTTTTTGATCCGTAGTTAACTCAACCAATGGTTAAACATAGTAACCAATGGTTGAATTTTGGCTAAATGTGAAAAGCTAAACTATTTTTTTTTAACATAAATGTATTCATATTAACTCAGTTTTGTTAAAAATGAGTAATTTGGCAAACAACATTTTGGCAAACATATGTAGCCAGAATTCAACCATTAGTTAGTACTATGCTTAATCATTGGTTGAGTTAACTATGGATCAAAAAACCGGCCCTAAGCTAAGTTCTTCCTTAACAAAGTGTTTATAAACACGATATCGAAACAATATAACTGTCAAATGGATAAACTCCGTTCAAAATCCTCAGAAACAGGACATTAGTCCGTCAGTTAAATAATAAAAAAATAATAGCCACGTATTTTTTGCTTTATCATATTAATAAAAAATACGTAGATAAAACGCATTGAAGTTGTGGAGTATGGGCTCAGTACGTTATAATTCAGTACAAAATCTAGGAAGGCGTGACGTCATGCCATATTTTAATTAAGTGTATCGCCGTAATCTTTTGCGTAAAAAAAGAAAAAAATACTTGTCCAATGTTTTTAAAAATCTATCTGTCGGACGAAAAAAAATTGGCGTCATCTCTATTGTAACCACACCCTGAATTTTCCTCATACAGAACCCAAAAATGAAAGTCTGATGAGACTTGCCTTGACTTGCCTTCTGGCAAAAAATTCCTCCCATTTTTAATTTCCATATCCAAAATTACGGCATTCTTTTTGATTTACGAGTTCCACTCGGGCGCCAATTGTTCCGAACAATTCACAAAATTATGGTTGCCTTGTCCAATGTCCATCATTATTTAAATCCCAAAGTACATCTATTAGCATATTTATATTATCAGAAATCTAAGCTATTATCCGTTTACAAGGACCTTTGACATCGGGGACTCGGGCCTCGAGGGAAATCAAAGCATGTCATGTCGTGAATACAGCGGACAATTTAAACATCGCAAATAAGTAGAATTTTTTGATCTTGGTAAGAATGTATTTCGATTTGATTAGGTTGTTGACTGTTGTGTAGTGCTTTCGGGTACTCGCATTTGCTGATAACTCTCTTTTTTTTCGCTTCTACATAACTATGCTCTTAACAATACCTCTGAATTGTAAAAATATTTCTTACAACTAGGATTTGCTCATTAATGATCCTGTTAACTACTCGAACTGAGAAAAATGTTTGTGTTAGGTGCGGGTTTACATCAATCCTGCCACCGATTAGATTAGGAGTAATGTCCTCCTCCAAAGAGACCTTAGGCTTTATGGACCGTCACGAATGTACAGTAAACGTCTAGAAGTCCACTTACACCGCAATGAATATTATCGCCTGCGCTATACGGGCTGCCAAAGTTGCCAATGTGTTGTATTGTCAAACGTTCTTATAGAAGAAGGTCATAAGTATAACTAATATTGCTATGCCATAGTTTTGTGAGATTGCTAGTTGACTTCTGACTGTTATAGTACGAGGTACATAGCTGCGAATTGTTTTGTTTCTAATAGGTGGGTACATTTTATTTTCTATCTATTTTATTTGAGATGGGTTTGCTCTTGACTCTAGTCTAGGTCGGAGGTAACAGAGACAAAGTCGATGGTGGAGTGAGCTTACCCAGAAGACGCCTGTTCACTCTCACTTTGAAGAGATTAGGGTTGTATGCGTTTGGAAACACAGACGGATCTTCTGATGTGCGCATTATAAATGTCATTTGGAAAAGTTTAGTGCAAATTGGTAGAATAGCAATAAGGTAGGGATGGTAACTTGCAGTGCGTCTAGTACATGTCCGATGGTAGAAGGGGGCCGCTGAAATAAGGTCCTGGAGTTCTTGAGCACACTCAACAAATTAGAATCTGTAGAACACCGACAAACACGCAACCTTGCGGCAATGAGCCAAAAGTTTCTTCATGTATACCTATAGATATTGGAGTTAAACCTTGTGGAACATGTAATCTACACTAATATTATAAAGCTGAAAAGTTTGTTTGTTTGGTTGATCGCGCTAATCTCAGGAACTACTGGTTCGAAAACAATTTTTTTTTTTTAGTGATGGATAGCCTATTTATCAATAACATAACGCTACAACCAATAGGAGCAGAGCAACAATGAAAAATGTTGCAAAAACGATGAAAACGTATTCCTGTTGAGAGCTTATGTTGTGTGCACTGCGTAAACGGTTAAAGTTACGCAACAACTATGTATGGCGGAATTGTTTCTCTAAAAAAGTTCAAAAACGAAGTCCGTTATAGCATTTGTCTATCTTTTAAGGTTGGCTCACTATAACCATTTTAATGGTATTCAAATTATATACTAAGTTTGTTTTAACGCGCTAAGCTCTGGCCCTGCCAGTCGGATTTGAAAAATCCTTTTTGCATTTGACAGCCCAATTTGTGAGGAAGTCTATAGGTTATTTAATATCATGATATGATCCTTAAAAATCGCGAAAAAAGAAAAAGAAAAACAGAAAAAACGCTAAGCGAAAACGAAGTAATTGCGCGGACGGGCTACGCTATACGACGCGACGGGGTGTATCGGAGGAACAAGAAATTTCACGCGGACGAAGTTAGTAATTGATATGCTTAACGTAACATCACGCCTGTAATCCACGAAGGGTGGAGGTGTACCTATAGTACACACACATTTCGTCAGTTATGTTCCAGACTCCGGGCTGCTAAACTACTTATATAGGTATATATACCCCCATAGAAACTATGTATATAGGAAGTATTAATTATCGATTGAAATACAATAATTACATCCCTAAATACATAATCTCACGCCTTCTTCCCATGGCGGTAGCAGAAACTACAAAACGCCACCTGCTACGATCCTTACATACTCCTTTTGCCTCGTTTACGATCATATATCTGGTCATACACGCACGACGGTTGCGAGTACTACGCACCTAACCTTTTTGAAAAATATCACCAATAAGGTCACTATAAGTTTTCCTAGGGCGACCCCTTCCGGCGTTTCCACTCACATCTGCCTTGTAAAATGCCTTTTGTTAGTCGCCTTTCATTCATCCTCTCAATATGACGAAGCCATCAAAGCATACTCTTTTCAATTTTGGACACTACATTTTCTTTTAAACCGTTGCCTCATCACATCATTCCTCAGCCACACCACACATATTTCGCAAGGAACGCATTTCCACAGCAGTTATTCTACTTTCATGCTTCTTTTGCCACACACTACATTCACTTCCATTCATAAACGTAGGTACTAGCATACTATTGTGAACAGCATGTCGAGCCTTTTTGGACACCAACTGCTTGGTCACAATCGATTGTATAGCACCATTCACTTTATTTCCCGCATTTACTATCCTTTCCACATCTCCAACAATCTTTCCTGCCCTTGTAAATACAACTCCCCAAATATACAAACTCACTTACTAGCTCCACACTCTTATCATTTATTTTCTTCGACTAAAATACACTATTTAAATATCCAATACTCATACTCGTACCATACAAAAAACAGCTGAAATTCCAATATAGGCGATCGCATGTTTTAGGAAACTTTTTTTTACGCGGAAAGATGCTCACGCATACTGCAATGCCACGGGGAGATAGTGCAGTTATGTGGGACTCCAATCCACTAAAACTCCACGGTGTCCTTCTCTGCTGCTTATGAGGGGAACACAGGCACGCGTTAACATTCACCCGCGAATTCGCTGCGGCTGTCCGTCACCGGACCTTCTTCCGGGGAGTACCCCCATCATCGGCGCACCAGAGCACATTGCACGCCGTGACCACCCCAGGGACCATTCCAGCCAACCAAACATGGGCGCTAGACGACAGGTTTATGAAACCTACGTCGCTCATAGCGCTTACTGAACTCCACTACAATGATTACAACATACTACGTTCTACACAGGTATATTATTATAATGTACAGCCAGCAATGTATAAGTCTGTTATGTTAGCAACAGTTTCGTATTTGCATACACAAATGTTGACAAACAGTTGTTTGTTGTAACAACAGATCAGTTATGTAGACTCGTTGTTGTGTGTGTTCGTTCATTTTTGGATCTATACATAACATTTTACAATCTTCGAAGGGGCGAGTAGGTCGGACAAAATACGAGTCACCAACACGAGAAGAAGAAGCAGGTTTTTATAAAACTCACAGATATCAGCAGTTGTGTATCAGACCTCTGTAATAGCGGGCGAGTCTATTGCCAATTTTTATTCTGTATACCACAAATCTAAAACATACCTACGAGTCTTTATTATAAGTAATTTATTTAATTAAAAAATTATAGAAGTCTTTGAAATTATTCCTATTATACCGTCTTACAAGCGTTAGTGCAGATGAAGCCAACCGGAATCAAACCACAAAAAAATGTCCACAGCAAAAAAAATCCAACATATGAGTCAAAGAGTATAAAACACCGTACGTGTTCGTCATAAATCATAAAACGCCGGTATTATAAACAGTAGATAACATGATAAGATATAAGCCGAAAACCTTGATACAAATCGGATGCAGTACCAACCCTTTCGCTGATCGTTCCCCAAATATCTTTATATCGATTTTCTTCAGAGACACCGACGCCTGTCTTCTAAAAAATTGTAACGAAATGAGACGTTTATTCACGAGAACATATTTTTATCTAAATTGAATATGCTCGTGGTGTTCGTGAATTCATATGTTATTATTTCAGACCAAGTGAATTTATAAACGGGATTACTTTTTGCCACTGTAATATTATTTCATCAATCAATCTGCCTAGCCTTTTCCCAACTATGTTGGGGTTGGCTTCCAGTCTAACCGGATGCTGCTGAATACCAGTATTTTACACGGAGCGACTGCCTATCTGACGTCCACAACCCAGTACCTAGGTAATACCCCTTGGTAAGACTGGACTTTCGGGCTTCTGATAACGCGTAACGACTGTCAAAGATCCACGAATGACAGCCGGGACCAACGGGTTAACGTGCTTTCCGAGGCACGGAGGAGTCTTGGTATGTAAAGATGGTTACCCATCTTTGGACCGAACCTGGCAAGCGTAGCTAAACCTGACAGATCGAATCGTGCGGCTGGTATTACTTAGCCACGAGCTCTTCCTTTCACTGTTGCATTTTTTTTAGAGGAAGCGCAGGCCTGCATGAGCCGATGCTTGAAAGGGATCCATCTCCAACAGTAATTCGACTGAAATTATATGATGAACTGTTTATACTGGTCACAAACCATTTTATTCCACTGGAGAGTGGAGGACCCAGACATACAGTGATAATCGTCTTCAAAGCGTTTCGTATATCTGCAACGACTTTGGACCTATTCACATAATGTAGATTCTTATCGCATGAAACTCGAGGATTGTTTTGATTTATACACTTAACATAACTATAATATAAACATCGCAGAACCGTTATTGTACAATTTTGAAAGTAACAGTCTGCTGCCTACAAACTAAAACTTGGGTCAGATAACTGATTGTTATTGTTATTTCGCGGACATTTTTGTGGGTTACATGTTTACCTAGTTTTGAAAATTCTCTGGCATACCTTATATGTAATGTGTAACTGTTTTATGTCCCAATAAAGTAAAATAAAAATAAAAATAAAAATAAGACTGTATGACGTAATACACCAAGATTCATAACTCTGCTATCTAAAGCCAATAAGGTGTAACCCTGAACAAGTCTATTTCTAGACAAGCCTAAAAACTTGATTGTACGACTGTACAATTGGACGTAGTTAAACGAAAATGATCCAACCCACAATATGGCTGAAAACGAATTGTGTGTACCAAAACACTCTTTGTAGTTAAAACTTTAATATCACGAAAACATTTGCCGCGTTTGATTTTTTTTTCGTGATATTAAAGCTTTAACAAGGTACAAGGTTGCTTTGGTATATACACACCTCATTTTCGGCCATATTGTGGGTTGGATTCTTTTTGTTTAACTTCGTCCAATTATTTATATAAGAATAAAAATATTTTTAACCGACTTCAAAAAGGAAGAGGATCTCAATTCGACTGCATGTTTCTTTTTTTGTATATTTGTTACGCAATTACTCAAAGGCGGATGGACCGATTTGGAAAAATATTTTTTGTTTGAAGGGCTTCCTAGGTGGACCCATATACCTACATTTTAATAACTTTGCTTGGGTAGTTTTTGAGTTAGCTTCAATAATGCGTATTTTTCCCACTTAGTTTATGTGGATGATGTTTTAATCTATGCGGATGTTTTAATATGTAACTTCCTAACACTGTTTTTTAAATAGCAAGTAGTGGTATTCGAATTTGTGAGGGGTAGGTATATACCATAACTAAAAGTGAAAAATAAAAATGTTTAAAAAGTGGCAAAAAACAAAAATACAAAACCACAGACACCGACTACCGAAATTAAAGTTATTTTTCACTTTGTAGTGTTTTGTTTTGGAAGTCGGTTTTATTTTTTGCTAAAAAGTTTTTTTATTAAAACATGTTAGGTAGCTAATAAGATTATGATCTCTTTGTTTCGCCATAAACTGGCCACAAATAACCTACATCTAAACCGCCAAAAAGTAACAGTCTGCTGCCTACAAACTAAAACTTGGGTCAGACTGTATGACGTAATACACCAAGATTCATAACTCTGCTATCTAAAGCCAATAAGGTGTAACCCTGAACAAGTCTATTTCTAGACAAGCCTAAAAACTTGATTGTACGACTGTACAATTGGACGTAGTTAAACGAAAATGATCCAACCCACAATATGGCTGAAAACGAATTGTGTGTACCAAAACACTCTTTGTAGTTAAAACTTTAATATCACGAAAACAATTGTCGCGTTTGATTTTTTTTTTCGTGATATTAAAGCTTTAACAAGGTACAAGGTTGCTTTGGTATATACACACCTCATTTTCGGCCATATTGTGGGTTGGATTCTTTTTGTTTAACTTCGTCCAATTATTTATATAAGAATAAAAATATTTTTAACCGACTTCAAAAAGGAAGAGGATCTCAATTCGACTGCATGTTTCTTTTTTTGTATATTTGTTACGCAATTACTCAAAGGCGGATGGACCGATTTGGAAAAATATTTTTTGTTTGAAGGGCTTCCTAGGTGGACCCATATACCTACATTTTAATAACTTTGCTTGGGTAGTTTTTGAGTTAGCTTCAATAATGCGTATTTTTCCCACTTAGTTTATGTGGATGATGTTTTAATCTATGCGGATGTTTTAATATGTAACTTCCTAACACTGTTTTTTAAATAGCAAGTAGTGGTATTCGAATTTGTGAGGGGTAGGTATATACCATAACTAAAAGTGAAAAATAAAAATGTTTAAAAAGTGGCAAAAAACAAAAATACAAAACCTCAGACACCGACTACCGAAATTAAAGTTATTTTTCACTTTGTAGTGTTTTGTTTTGGAAGTCGGTTTTATTTTTTGCTAAAAAGTTTTTTTATTAAAACATGTTAGGTAGCTAATAAGATTATGATCTCTTTGTTTCGCCATAAACTGGCCACAAATAACCTACATCTAAACCGCCAAAAAGCCAAAAGAGAGACCATAAAAATACATATCATCATCAACATCATCCATAGTTCAGCTTCACCCATTGCTAGGCATAGGCCTCTCTTTTCTTGTGCCAATCCCCACGCTCTTGTGTCAGCCTCATCCAGGATTTGCCCGCGACGGCAACAATGTCATCCAACCATCGACTGTCATCTCCTCTTCCCGTCCGCCAAAAATCTAAAAGAGAGACCATAAAAATACATATCATCATCAACATCATCCATAGTTCGGCTTCACCCATTGCTAGGCATAGGCCTCTCTTTTCTTGTACCAATTCCCGCGCTCCTGTGCCAGCCTCATCCAGAATTTGCCCGCGACGGCAACAATGTCATCCAACCATCGACCGTCATCTCCTCTTCCCGTCCGCCAAAAATCTAAAAGAGAGACCATAAAAATACATATCATCATCAACATCATCCATAGTTCGGCTTCACCCATTGCTAGGCATAGGCCTCTCTTTTCTTGTACCAATTCCCGCGCTCCTGTGCCAGCCTCATCCAGAATTTGCCCGCGACGGCAACAATGTCATCCAACCATCGACCGTCATCTCCTCTTCCCGTCCGCCAAAAAGCCAAAAGGGACACCATAAAAATACATATCGTCATCAACATCATCCACAGTTCGGCTTCACCCACTGCTGGGCACAGGCCACTCTTTTCTTGTACCAATCCCCACGCTCCTGTGTCAGCCTCATCCAGGATTTGCCCGCGACGGCAACAATGTCATCCAACCATCGACTGTCATCTCCTCTTCCCGTCCGCCAAAAATCTAAAAGAGAGACCATAAAAATACATATCATCATCAACATCATCCATAGTTCGGCTTCACCCATTGCTAGGCATAGGCCTCTGTTCTCTTGTACCAATTCCCACGCTCCTATGCCAGCCTCATCCAGAATTTGCCCGCGACGGCAACAATGTCATCCAACCATCGACTGTCATCTCCTCTTCCCGTCCGCCAAAAATCTAAAAGAGAGAGCATAAAAATACATATCATCATCAACATCATCCATAGTTCGGCTTCACCCATTGCTAGGCATAGGGCCTCTCTTTTCTTGTGCCAATCCCCACACTCCTGTGTCAGCCTCATCCAGAATTTGCCCGCGACGGCAACAATGTCATCCAACCATCGACCGTCATCTCGTCTTCCCGTCCTTGGACGCCGCTCTGTCACAGCCTTACTTCACCTATCATCACTGCGCCTTACCAGGTGTCCTGCCGAACTCCATTTGAGTCCATAATACGCTTTCTGATATCGATGACCTTCTTACATCTTCGGATCTCGACGTTTGGAGCTGGGTCTATTAGCGTGATGCCAAGTATGGTACGCTCCATGGCTCTCTGTGCAACCCTCAGCCTGTACAGATCCTCCTGCGTGAGCGTCCACGGCTCAGCACCGTACGTCATGGTGGGCAGAACACACTGGTTATGGAAGCGGGACTACAGACATAGTGTAATTAATTAATACATATACTTTAATGTATTTTATATATACTTAGCTAATAAAAGGTGTTTATTGTTTTTTTGTATAGAAAAACAATAATACAGGATATACTTTTATTAGTTCATTAATTCAATTTAGCTAGTCGACATTAAAACTTTTGACAAGTATTGTTAAATTAGCTGATTTGACATTATAATAGGTTCGGGAAAAAGTTTCTTCGTATTTTTTTAGAAAATTCAAAAAATTTTTAATATAGTTTATTTACATTTTACTAAAGTATGTAGGTACCATTTTGTTCGATAACTTTTTGCCATCTTGTAGGTAGGAACATGATCCCATTGCTATAGAAATTTTGGGACTTCTGGTCAAAATACCGCGACAAGTGGTTTTGGCAGTCCTCTCGTGATGTTAATCTGACACTGCCTAAAGAATTCTGAAGAGACCGAAACAGGTGGAAATCTGAAGGTGCAAGGTCAGGACTATACGGCGGATGCATTAATACCTCCCAGCCAAACTCTCTTAATTTTTGCTGAGTGGCTAAAGATGTGTGAGGTCTAGCGTTATCATGATGAAAAACCACACCCCTTCTGTTGATTAATTCCGGCCGATTTCTCTCAACTTCTTGCTTTAATCTCATCAGTTGTTCGCAGTAGAGTTCAGAATCGATGGTCCTGACTGGTGGTAACAGCTCATAATGAATCCACCACACACACAGCTTCACCTTGTTGCGAGTTAACCCGGGTTTTGCCACAGTCTGTGTGTCTGTGTCATACGTGATCCACTTTTCATCACCAGTTATCAGCTTCTTCAAAAATGGTTCGGTTTCATTACGTCGTAATAAAGAATCAGAAATGAGTACACGGTTCATCAGGTTTCTTTCAGTGAGCTCGTGAGGTACCCAAATGTCGAGCTTTTTTGTGGACCCATTTTTTTTTCAAATGCGCCAAAACTGTTTTGTGATCAATTTCCAGTTCTTCAGCTACGTCGTAACTACTGATATGCTCCACTTTTTCAAAAATGGCATCCATTTTATCCGTAATAGGGCGACCAGAGCAACGTGCATCTTTGACATCAAAATTTCCGGATTGAAAACGCTTAAACCAAATTTGTGCTACTCTCACAGACACTACACTAGGTCCATAAACATCGCAAATTTTTTTCGCGGCTTGCGTTGCATTTTTACCTTTTTTTTAGTAAAATTTTAAAATGTATCGAATTTCTTCATTAGATTCACTCATCTTGACGGTACGAAAAACAAATGAAAATCACACATTTTCGTAATTTGAATTTGGAATTATGTTCTTTAAAATTTAAACTTTCAATGATACCAAAACTAGCCAGATACAAATAGTATAGCCAAAGAGATTTTATTACAAGTTCATACATACTATAATGCGAAAAGACTTTTTCCCCAACCTAATAATTAATTATAATACAATTTAAAACTTATTTTTACCGGGTTGTTATCGGATATTAAGATGCTGCTTAACACTATTAAAACTGTACAAGCCGAAAATATTAACTTACGCGGAAATAACTGGAAAGGACTGAGATAATTGTAAATATATATATATATATTTTTAATTTAATAAAACTGATAAAAATATTCAAAAAAACAACCGCCCTCAAAAAAAAAATTTTTTTTTTCACTTTTTAGTTGTGGTACCTCATTATCATCCACTGCCTGACTTCACCCACTGCTGGGCATAAGGCCCCTCTTTTCTTGTGCCAATCCCCACAAAAATTCAAATACCACTGCTACAAAATACCACCTGCAAAACTTACACCATTAAAACACCTAAACCCACACCTGCAAGTGAAAAAAAAAGTATGATTGAATCTAACTCAAAGACTACCCAAGCAAAGTAAATAAATTTTACATGGAACCAACTTCGAAGTATACCCTCCCGAATAAAATAAAAATCTTTCAAATCAGACTACTCTGTAAAAAGTTATGCGTAGTCATACAAAAAAAAAAAAAAAACACCTCAACTTGGGAAGCTCCTTCTTTTATTTTCCGTCGTTTAACTCATCCTTCTGTAATTTGGTTATAAAGTCTTCTACGAAATTTTCCTTCTTCAGCCATAATTTAAACCCAACTTTCAGATTTAGGAAGTAGTAACTTGTTAACTTGTCTAATCTGTTTTGAAAAACTGAAGAAAGTTGAGAAGAAAATTGAAAAGGTCCGATAGGCAGTCGCTCCATGTAAAATACTGGTATTCAGTTGCACCCAGTTAGACTGGAAGTTGGGAAAAGGCTAGGCAGATTGATTGATAAATACGTTCTCTACAAGTCTACCGCATTTTCCATTTCCTTTATAAGCCAAAATCATGTTTCATTTTCACACAATTTTAAAATAGCCGTGACTATTTTAAAATAATTATTGACCTTTCCTCCCAAATTAGCTTTAATTAACCGAACGTGCAGAATGATTCTAATAATGTAGTCGAAAGTTTGTGCAATACTGGCAATATTATCGCAACAGTTTGATTCCCTCGGTGTTGATGCATGTGTTGAGGAAAAACACAAGTCCTTGTAACCCACGTGATTATGTAAATATACACTACAGTGTATTTTTTCTTGCCTCTCTATTTGGTTAAAAACACAGTATGAAAATGGCTAACTTTTGCACGAGTAGTTAGGTATGGTAGAAATACATTTTATTAATATTTTCTGCAAACGGTATGCGTGCACTGAAAACTGCTTGTAATTAACCACATTCAAAGATTGATTTTTTTAAAATAAAAATGTGGGAATGCCGTTTGTTTACCAAATACGTGGCAGGTGATATAAATACACTTTACGTTTCAAAAGAATTCATTGTTGTTTTTTTTTCTCAGTTTTAATCATGGTCTGGAAGTTAGAGTAATTTATGTGGTCTACCAAAATATCCTTTCATTGGTATTGTGCGTTGAATCGGTTCTGAGTTGAGCTGCACGATTACTGACAAACGCGTGCACTAACTGGACAGGTCCACTCAATCTGTGTGGTTCTTTCCTCAGAAGACCATTTCAGACACCAATCTACATAGTCTTAATATGATCTGACCAAGACTCTGAAGAGTACAGACTTTAAAATAGACCTCTGAGTTTGTCGGATAGGAAACACCGACCTCATCTAGTTTTTTTTTTTTTTTTTTTAAATGTGTAACGTGTAAAAGTGTTTGTACAAACCTACTTACAGAAATAAAATCATTTACCATTGTTTATCTTTATTCAATTTCAATTGTTTTTTCTCCGGAAAATTATTTTTCCACGAAAAGGCGTACAGTCGCAAAAAGATGACATCGACAAGAATTCATTTAATTGTCAACAATCTTTACCCAACTATGTTGCGGTCGGCTTCCAGTCTAACCAGATGCAGCTGAATGTATTTTACATGGAGCGATCTGACCTCCACAATCCTGTTACTGGGTAATACGATATCCCTTGGTAAGATTATATGTATGTTGTATCAATATTATGTAATATTGTATCAATTTGTAATCACAAAACATTATTACACATTGGGCCTTACTTTAATATGGTAACTGCACATTGATACAGTAATATGGAACACAAATTGTAGACAATCAAATGAGTTCTTGTTGCTTACATCTTTGAGACACTGATTGTACCTATAGGCGGAATCGTGGGTGGTGAATTTGGCTTTAGATTTCAATGTTGAGTTCCCTGAATACGACAGACAAAGTTAGTTACTTAAAGACCAAGTTCTAATTATTTGTACGTCAGATGAGCAAACCTGTCTTTTGAATAATTCATAAACTGATAAGCTTTCTCTCTTTAAACATTTTGGAGGAATACCTTTGAGAGCTTATTTTCTGTACTAGGTAAAGCTGAAGTTCATCCACATGAATGCACATGCTATATTTCTGCATGCCTCTGGCGTGTCTAGTATTTTCGTGTAAAATTAATAAATTATCACCTAACATTAAGTGTCTAAGGCCGAGTCTTAACCAAAACGGTCATACTGCAAACACGCGAGCGTCACGTTAATTTTGTTCGGCAGACCCCTACGCGTGGTCAGGCTAACATACCCCGCGTCCTATTTAAAAACGAACGTCGCGCAAATACACGTTGTTTGAACTACCTGTATGGTGAACCTGAACGCGTGGTCGCGCAAACAGAGTGCGTTTTCCGGCTTTCCGAACAAAAAGTGACATAGGCACGCGACCTTTCGCATATTCGCGCGACGATCGCTTTTAAATAGGACGCCTTCCGTTATTCAAAACACGAATGTGACGATCGCGTATTCGCGTGAACTTTTTTTTGAATCTTTTTGGTTAGGACGTGTAGTATAATACCTATAATACCGTAGCCACTTTTCGATCTCAAAATAATCCTATTAAATATCGGCCTGGTATAGATACCGGGCTATTATTTAAAAGGATTATTAAAAAAAAAGAAACCTCATTTTAAATAAAGTTTATATTTATACTTCAGTTTCCAAAAAAAAAGTTAAGTGTTGTTTCCTGCAAACAATGCCTGTGTTTGGAGACTATACTTGGGAGTACAGTCAGGTTTTTTTTTTCAAATTAACATAATACGTCAATTTGCCGTATTATAGCTATTCCATTGACGCAAATGTTTAATCAGGGAAACAAACTAACCAACGAAACATGGCGAATTAAGTAAACTGACAAGTGAGGGAAACTGACCAGTGATACGCGACTCCAACTAACAGCCTGTGCTTTGTACAGCTGTAGTGATTGTCTGGGACAAAGAAGCGAGCCAGCACAGCATGCAGATCAGATGCGTCAACAGTGTCCAGGAGTCATCTTACAGGCTATGGTGAGCAGGCCAGTCTCATGCTCTCTCGAGCATGCATGAATCCCTAAGTACGTATCTAAATAATTTGCATAGTATGTTTTACTAAGAAATCTTAATTACAATATACAAGCTTGTTTGCGCCGCAAACCAGTTCCGGGCGCGGGGGCGCCTCCACACCGAGGGGGGATCGCCGTCGCCACAGTACACCGGCGCGCGCGCGCCGGCAATCGGCCACCAACGGCGAGTGTGAGCAACCACGTACCAGTGTCTCAATATAAACCTACCCGTAAACCTACGAAATATAAACCTACATCAAAAATATGTGTTTGGACTTCGCCCGAACATAAGTGGCGACCGTGACAGGACTTCGAGAGCTTGCAGAGCATCAGAGGTCATCAGCGAAAGGGAGTAAGCCCGTTCCTTTAAACACTTACATTCCTTCCAACTCTTCAGTATACCTACTTACTATTTTCCATCTTCTATTTGCTGTGCTAAGTGAATGCTAACCGATCAAAGTGTAAGAAGGTATCTAGCTCAACGCGTATCTTCCTATTGTATTTACGGTAATTCACGCTTAATTGACAGCTATCGTATAATTTTAAATTAAAATTACTGGCCGGCTGATTCACGTTCACACTTAATTTGTCCATTAATATTGCAGCCTACTTATTTTGCAAAAAACATTTGTTACTAAAAATACCTGATTATTTGCCGAGAACTTTCCATCGCCTAATTTGCTGCCCCTTGCTTACCCAGTTTGCTACTAGTTTCTTTCTATTGTTTTCTGCCTAATACCTACTGTCGTTAAATGCTTATTAACTAATAATTAAACCAACTCGTAAACTATTTTATTACTAGAGTCAGGCTAGTTCTTTGTTCGATTTTAATAAAATCACCTACCCCATTCAATATTTAAAAAATTGTGTGTTATATTTAGAAAGTTCTACAAACTTCGATCGTACATCCGTGCTCGAGCGGGTGCCCGGTGCCCGCGCTGTGTCCTGCGCTCCGCACTTTCGCGCGCGGGTTCCCTAGCGCGGCCGGTGTGCTGACTTGCTGACGCGCTCGGCGCCTCTGCCTGCACGCGCCAGTTCTCTCGTGCGCTGCTCCCGGTTGACGGGCTCGGCAGCGGCTGTGAGGTTTGGACTGCTGTCTACTGGATTATTTTTTTAAAGTATTTGTGATTCCTTTTATTTTGCTCCACTCATTTAAGTATAAAAATGGCTGAAAAGGAAAGGACCACTAAAGTTAGAAGTCCGCTTCCACTATTAAAAATAGATTCAACCGGTAAGCCCGATGTTAAGGATTATTTGAAGTCGTTAATTAAAAAACGTGCGGGATTTCGAGGTCGGCTAACAGTTTTGAAAAACTTTTTGGAAAAATATAACTTTTCTGACATTACCAGCGTATCGAACATGGAAATAAAAGAAATTTCTTTAAGATTAAATCAACTAAAAGAATTAATGTGTAACTTTGATCACGTACAAACAGAGATTGAGGAATATTCTGATAATTTGGATGAACAGATTTCAGAACGAGATATCACCGAAACTGAGTTTTTTACACAAATAGCTTTTGCTCAAGAGTTGGTCGATTTGTTTTCAACTAAGATTAAAAAAGATCACGCCTCTAATGGAGCTACCTCGGGTTGTTGTCATGGTCATAATAATAATTCAGTTCAGCTTCCAATTATTAACCTACCCACCTTCGATGGTAGTTATGCAAAATGGCTTGAATTCAGGGACACTTTTAAAACCCTTATCCATGACAACGACTCGATTGCGCCCATCAATAAATTTCACTATTTAAGAAATTCTTTACAGTCGGGTGCCAGTGTCGTAATTAGATCGTTGGAATTTGTCGCTAGGAATTATGAGCTTGCTTGGGATACATTGTGCAATCGATACAACAATAAGAATATTCTGATCAATAATCACTTGAACGCATTAGTAAACCATAATACCATACAAAGGGAATCTTTCAGGGCTTTGCGGTATTTAATTGATCAGGTGTCTAAAAACTTAAATGCTTTAAATACGTTGGACGTTTCCACTGAAAATTGGGACCCGCTGGTGATATTCTTAGCGTCAGCAAAGCTAGATTCTAGTACTAGCAATAAGTGGGAAGAATACAAAGGCAGATTGTCTAACCTACCCACTTTAGATGATTTTAAAAAATTCATAGAAAATAGGGCGAATGTTTTAGAAACTGCTAACTATCGCAATTCAGAAAACAGGTCTACCCAAGGTAATAATAATAACAAAGAAAGCAGAACTACTAAATCTTTTGCCACTTTCTCAAACGCTAAGGGCACGCCGCAAAACAAAACCTGTCCCGTTTGTGACCAGCCTCATCTTGTGCACCAATGTAACAAGTTTAGAGAGTTGAGTGTAGAGGATAGGTTATGCGAGGTTTCAAAACACAAGTTGTGTACCAATTGTTTGCGAGGTGGACATTCCAATGCCCAGTGTAGTTTAAAGGGGTCTTGCCGTTCCTGTAAGAAAAAACATAACACATTACTACACAAAGTTGACACAAACAAAGTACGTACCGAGGGTTGCGAGTCTTCTAGTCTTCCTGTTAGCTTGGCTGCGGTCTCCTACGAACAAGTCCTCTATGTACTGCACAAATAGAAGTTATTAATAAACAAAATAAAACTACTTGCCTTGCTCGCGCGTTGCTAGATACTGGCAGCCAGTCATCATTCATCACGAAGAACCTAAAAGAGAAATTAGGCCTATCAACTGAAAATATAAATATACTAAACGTTTCAGGCATTAACGGAGGGACTTGTCCTATAACAGAGCGGTGTCAGGTGAATATAAAGTCACGCACTAGCTCATTCGCAAGAAATATCAATAGTTTTGTTATTCCGAAGGTGACTGGCAACTTACCTAATATTCCAGTTGATGTTAAGAGGTTAGGCTTACCCGATAATGTAACTTTAGCCGATTCAACGTTTTACAAACCTTCGGAACTAGATATGTTGCTAGGCGCTGATCATTTCTTCGACATTGTCTCGTCTAACAGAATTGCACTAGGTCCAAATAAACCTATCTTACTAGAAAGCGTCTTTGGATGGCTGGTAGCTGGTCCAACAGGTCATTTCAAAAAGAACAATATACAATGCAATTTTCTGCAAACCCAATCGTCACTTCAAGACATCCATAAGTCTATACAAAAATTTTGGGAGGTAGAAGAGCTACCCTCAGAAAATGATACTTCTTCGATAGATGAACAGTTTTGTGAATCGCATTTCGTAACCAATACCCATCGCTTATCAGATGGGCGATTTTCAGTCATGATGCCACTTAAAGAGTCTGCTGAGGAGGCTCTAGGTAGTTCATTTCCAATGACTGTGAAACGTTTTTTATCGCTAGAAAAGAAATTGGATAAAAAGCCGACTATTACCTTTGAATCCGTTTGTTGACGGTCACGGTCTAATTAGGGTAGGAGGTAAGTTAGAACAATCTGCTTTCGACTATAACAAAAAACACCCTATCATACTTGATGCAAAGCATCATCTTACTAAATTAATGCTGCAATATGAACACAACAAACTATTTCATGCAAGTCCACAGCTCCTCCTTTCCTCTTTTCGTGAGAATTTCTGGCCTTTAGGAGGCCGAAACTTGGCTCGCGCTATCAATAAACAGTGTACTATCTGTACCCGTATGAGCGCCAAAACAATACAGCCTATAATGGGTAACTTACCGGATGTTAGAGTAAATGAGAATCTTCCTTTTAGTTCCTGCGGGATCGATTTTGCGAGTCCCTTTATGATCTCTTCCAAAAAAGGTAAAGGAAACCGTGTCACAAAAGCTTATTTATGCATTTTTGTTTGTCTAGCCGTCAAAGCCTTGCATCTTGAGGTAGTCAGCGACCTTTCAACCGCGGCATTTATTATGTGTCTACGCAGGTTCACGTCACGTCGAGGCAAGCCTAACATTATCTATTGCGACAATGGCAAAAACTTTGTGGGCGCAAACAATGAGTTGGGCAAAATGTTACGATCCAGTTGTCAGCCAGTGTCGGACTTCGCAGCGAATGAAGGCATAAAATTTGTTTTTAGTCCGGCCTATTCTCCCCACTTCGGAGGTATTTGGGAGAGCGGAGTTCGTTCCTCAAAGAACCTGTTAAAACGCGCAACTGGTAATGCCTATCTTACTTTCGAGGAGTTGACTACACTTTTTTCACAAATAGAAGCTATACTTAATTCCCGTCCGCTCACCCCACTTTCATCCCATCCCATGGACTTAAACCCTCTCACTCCAGGGCACTTTCTAATCGGTCGACCATTGAAATCGCTTCCGTCACCGCTTATCAACACCAAGAGCCCGACTAGATACCAACGCGTCGAACAAATAAGGCAGCAATTCTGGGAGCGCTGGCGCCGGGAGTACATGGCTGAGCTCCAACAGCGAGGCAAATGGAAGAAGAACTGCCCGCCCCTGCAAGTAGGAGACCTGGTCGTCGTGAAGGAGGACAACCTGATGCCGCTGCAATGGAGAATGGGGAGAGTTACCAAACTATATCCAGGACAAGACGGCATACCCAGAGTGGCGGATGTCTATGTAGCCAAGGGAACCATTAGACGAGCTGTAAACAAACTTTGTCTTCTGCCGATGTCTGCCAATCAACCCATGATAACTACCGCCGAATAAACTAAGCTACTGAAGAAGAAGAGGAAGAGAGATTTAGAAGATTCCTTCAACGCCGTGGAGGATGTTTGCGCCGCAAACCAGTTCCGGGCGCGGGGGCGCCTCCACACCGAGGGGGGATCGCCGTCGCCACAGTACACCGGCGCGCGCGCGCCTGCAATCGGCCACCAACGGCGAGTGTGAGCAACCACGTACCAGTGTCTCAATATAAACCTACCTGTAAACCTACGAAATATAAACCTACATCAAAAATATGTGTTTGGACTTCGCCCGAACAAAGCTAACAGTAAAATGTACCTATACACATAATGTACAAGTATACATATAATAGATAATAAAAATAAAAAGGGGAATCCCTCATTGGGCATCCAAAAATTCGCCCACATCGCTTTCAATAGGAAAAGTGCCCAAAAATGCTGATTCTTTGGCCTAAAAATAGGCCAGCCCTCTGGTCCCGTGAAGAGTCAACCAACCGCTTGGCGATGTCCCTAAATACTCGATGAGCGCTCGGACCCGAAGGTCCTAAGTGTTTCAACCCCAAACGGCTCAAACATATAGCTCCCAATAAGGTTATTATATTTGCGCCGTTTGAGGTTTTCCACAGCCGCCCCAGCATAGCCCGCCGTGCTAGAAAGATGGGATGGCGCAAGGGTGTCGACACACGTTGCATTCCACACCAAAGGCCTACTTACCTACCAAGGCATTATGGCCATTCCGTCTGGTCTCTTCCCATCGTCGCGTGCCAAAGCCATTGGGTTTTAAAACACCTGCCACCCCTGGCGGTAACAAGAGCACGACGGATGATGTCAGTGATACTGGCGTGCTGTAAGAGCGCAGACCGGATAGCACGCTATCCGGTCTGCGCTCTTACTGCAGGATAGGCCATGGTGCCCGAGTCCGTTGACACCTTCACCACATTGGCAGTTATGCGGAGCTACGCAAAGGAGTGCCCAGACGAAGACATGTAGCGAGCCGGAAGGTGGTGTCACCCAATATATACGTAGTGCCTATGTTGGATGACGGTAGTGCCTGACGCCAGAGGCCCGACTCCCACTCACACACAGCTAGCAAGCGGGAACCAAGAAATTGTATAATTACGAGTTAAATACGTGCCTCCATTGCGCCGTCTAAAAAATATTTATTAAACCAAAGCAACACTTGCGAATGGGCAAAAATCACATTTCATTCCATCATTCGATAAAAAATAACTATCACTCACGGCTTTAACACACAGATACACGCGGATTAAATTTTAATGAAAATCTGATATCAGCAGCTTTAGTTCCGTTCGTGTTTGCTTATCGATCGGTACAGATTCCAATTATTTAGAGACTGTATGTTTATATATATATATATATTATAAGTTACTAGCTGTTGCCTGCGGCTTCGTCTACGTGTATTTTGGTATCTGGTAAGATACATCCTGGCTATTTGTACAAAAATTATGATTATTTTTTGTCACCTATCATGTCGCAGGTCGTGGGTTCGATTCCCATCCAGGACCAACATTTGTGTGCATGAACATGTCTGTTTGTCCATAGTCCAGGTGTAATTATCAATATAAGTATGTATTTACAAAAAAAAAATCTGGTTCCATAGTACAAGCTCTGCTTAGTTTGGGATCAGATGACCGTGATCCCAAGATATTATTATTTGACATTTCTCGGGACCCTGGGGTTCCGGACCTTTGAAAGGCGTACGAAGGGCCGAAAACCAACTCGCAGAGGCCCCTTAGATAACTTCAAATGAGAAGGAGCCACCATCCGACGAATATCCCTATATGCAAGTGCAACCAAGGACAACCCCCGATTGGTGCAGGACTATTTCTGTACGTGGAAACAAAACATATTGGGCTATGGGTTTGGGTGACTAAACTGGACTGGCTAACTTGAACTATGGAAGAACTATGTCCCCTGCCTGACCAATGTTATACACGGATAAAATGGCAGGGGGTGACTTGCACACTCAATAATGGGCCCCCGGAAACGGCCGCTAGCACATAGTGACGTGACGAAGCGACAATGGGGCAACACTTCCTGCGGTGCTTGAGGAGTGTAGAGGTATTCCACGGCTATCAGAACAATCCCGGAAGTACGGTCAAGATCCCTACCAGCATCTTACTGGAATACTTCCTTCCTCGGAGCATATTTGCTCTTGCGAATCTCCACTCAAGCCGGCCAATAAAGGCAAGCCAGGGGTGAAGAACAAGACTTCTCCCGAAAGATAGGGTCCGTGGAGTCGCTACTGCTCAACAGCTCGCCACATGCTGCCCTGCGGGTTTATGCATCTCTCTTGGTCTGGCTCCTCACCCTAGACCTATTTCGGCAAAGTAAACTCTACAGGCACAGACGTAGAGTTCAGGAGCGCGAAAGCCTCAACACGACGCCGACATCAACGTAGCGATACGGCGGTAAAGCCTTTATTCTTCTCCAGCTTCCAGGCTACCTATTTGTCAAATTTCATGATGATTGGTTCAGCTGTTTAGGCGTAAAAAGGTAACAGACAGACAGATATGCTTTCTCATTTAATATCTACTATACTAATTTATACTGATTAAAGCGCTTGTTTGTTTGTTTTCACGTGCTAATCTCTAGAACTACTCTACTACTAGTCGGATATAAAAAAAATATTCTTGCATTTGATAGTTTAATTCTTGAGGAAGACTATAGGATATACAAAATTACGCTAGGACTCTTAAGAGCCGAGCAAAATAAAAAAAATCAGAAAGAAAGCTAATCGAAAACGATGTACTCGTATAGTGTGGGCAAGCGACACGGTGCGACGGGTTTGGTCAAACGAACCAAAAATTTCGCGCGGACAAAGTCGCGAGCAGAAGCTAGTATACATGAAATGTCTGTATTGCTGGGCATAGGCCATTTCCATTGCCATCACAGTTCCCTGTTTTGCACTCCGTATTTACCTTACCATCGCCAAATCTTCCGGTCGTTGGTTCATTTAACAGTATGCAATTTTGACAACATAACTTTCTTCAGATTAAATCTCATTACTGCCCTTATACATTAGAACTTACAAGTCCTGACAAGATTTTGGAAACTAAAGCTATGGTTTCCTAAAAGAGCGGTGGCCGCCACTAATCAGCCGCAGAGACGGCTGTCATGAAAATGATGGCATCGGGGTTTGACTTTACGTGAATGAAATGCACCGACCCCAGTGTGGTTTCACCAGACTCGATTACTCAAATGAACCCATAGATTCACACTAGCCCCTATTGCCTCATGTTACATGGTGCAACAGAGACCATTGCATATCCAGGAGTAGACCGGGAGACGCGATAATGGTAGGGAAGACGTGCCCTAAGGATATGGAAGAGATAAAGTGCCTATCGAGTATGCACCCTTGGCAGCGGGGTTTGACTTTACGATGTCTTAAAACGCACTCTAGGAAAACCCACCAACTTTCACTAGTAACGTTACATTCGCTGGTAAATTGAAGACGCCATGTGGCGGCTACTACTTTTCTAGGAAACCGTGGCTTAACACTTTCTCAGGGAAGGTTTAATGCCATCATGATTCCGGCCCGTAAAAGGGATGGTGCTATCGGTCATGTAAAGCTTCTCGCACTGGATACATGATGGAAATAAAACGTTATAATACGGCACCAGTAAGTTACAGTGATAGTTCAACTATAAAGGGTGTAAGGGACAGCCTGCAGACTGATAAGCAGAATTCAGTTTAACATACTAAGATGACCGGTACATTAAATTGTTTCAGGAACGTTGTAGGAATCCAATAAACCTGACTTGCGTACAAATCAGAGCGTCTGTTACTGGTTGGGTGGGGTATTTAATAGGTATGCGGTGAGTTCGTTGAACTCTGTAGGTAGGCAGAAGGTGAACAGCTGATTTCCCGCGTCGTTCGTTGGAGTATTTCACAACATCCATTGCTGATTTTTATTTATTTTAGCTGTTTTATTTACATAAATGAAGTGTTATGTACAAAGAATGTAATTTTACATTGAAATAAAGGAATAATAACTTAAAAAACAATGAAAATTTTCCGATGAAATATGATTAAAAATAAGGAGCTGAATGGACCCTGTTAGTTTTCGGAGGATACTCTGAAGCGTGATAGGATAGTTAAAATTAAAATTAATCTGTCAGTCAGTCTAGTCATCTACTGAACTGACTTTTACATGATAATTTTAACTGACCAGTTCAAATTATCATGTAAAAGTAAGTAGCAATATTTAGTAAACATACACAAAGCATCTACTTAGAGGTTGACAAGGCTTTTAACTTGTAATACAAAACATGAACCTACATAGGGTTTTGATACCTTATTTATTCACGTACAAAACACCTCTCATAATTTCTAAGAAAGGTACAAAGGGATAGCTTCAAACAGCCTGAAGTTATACAAAAGCTTACATTCGCTCATACATTAAATACAAGTAGAGAAAGTAAAAATTACTGTTCAAGATAACATTGTGAGGAAACCTGGGCTTATCGGTCTGAAATTAGCAAGCAAGTGCAGCGATCTCGTTCCTTCTTTGTATAAGAAGTGGCCTTTGCTATACTGTGAGTTTAGATTGTTTATACATAATTGGTATATTTTAGTATTACTAGCCAGTAAGAATATGTTTTAATCAGTTACTTTATTTTTGATTGCCTCGCTATCGCTGGTCTAGTGTTTGCAAGCTAAGCGTGGGGTTCTAGGTTCCACGGGGCCTGCAAAAATTTATTGGAATTAACATTAACTAGAGAATTTTCTGTGATAGTCCAGGGTCGGAATGTGAGCCCGCTTAATACCAATAGGATTGCTAACTATTAAAAATAAACGGCAAAATGTGCTCTTCTGCCTTCTGCCGAAAACAGACGTGCCGTTCTGTCTAAGTTTGATATAAATACAAAATCAATCTGCCTACCTAGTCTTTTCTCAACTAGGTTGGGTTCGGCTTCCAGTCTAACCGGATGCAGCTGGATACCAGTATTTTACATGGAGTGACTGCCACTCTGACCTCCACAACACAGTTATTGGGTAAAACGATGCCCCTTGGCAAGACTACTAGAACTAGAATATTGACAAAACTAAGTACGCAATATAAAACAACTCTTTATGGGAAAAGTACATTTGTCATGGCGCCTAAAATATATAATAAAATTTCCAAGGACATTACAGACTGCAATAATATCCTTAAATTCAAAAAGAAAATTATTTAAATTTCTTAACGAACACTCATTTTACTCAGTAAAGGAATTTTTAGACTTACAAGGATTTTACTATGTTTTTATTATTTCTTTCCTCTTTACTGCTTTAAATAAAGTGTTAATGTCTGATTGAGCGCATTGTGAACTGTATTAATAATTGTTTATTGTTTAATTATTAATATAAATTTGTATGCCTATCAGGCTGATCACAGCATGAACTCACTGTATATTGTAAGACCTATATTGTAACCTAAGTATCACAAATAAACTGTTTGATTTGATTTGATGACTGGTTGTCAGATTTTTGGGATTCTGACTACCCGTAACCGCTGTTAAAGATCTACGAATAAAAGCCAGGATCAAATGGGGCCTTAACGTGATCACTGAAACACGGAAGGGTCCGACTTTGGCAAGCGTTGCTTAACCTCGAAAAGCGACCCGTTCCTCGTGGCTAAATAATAGCTTTTAAGTATTCACCACCAACTATAATCTATTTATAACAATCTTAACTGATCATACGTTATCTATTTAGTTATCACTGTCACCGATATCCTCACGCTCTATTTTACTAACGAGCCGATTAGAATTCCAAGCTGTCACGCCCCAATAGGTAATCGTCTATTGTGACAATAAAAAATGTTTTTTCATACCCTAAACGTAGTTTTAATTAGTAGTTTTCGTGACTAAATACGTGATACAATGTTATCGCGACTAAATCTATTATGGGTGATCAATTGATGATTGCGTTCACTATTGTTAAACGATTTGGCTTGCTGTTTTGGGAGTGTACTGTCATAATGGGCAGTCGAGAAAAGGAATGCCTCGCTGTTATTCCAGTCATTGTAAGACATTGTCATATCTACGTCATATAGCGCACGTTGGTCTTTCCGAATTTTTTTTTACAACTTTTTTATTCTGATTTATTTTCTTCTTTTTTTTTTTAACGTTCCTTATCTCAAAACGAAAAAAACGGAACCCTTATAGGAGGACTCGTGTCTGTCTGTCCGCCTGTCCACAGCCAATTTGCTCCGAATCTAATAAACCGATTAAGTTGAAATTTGGTACATGTATGAATTTCTGTGACTCAAACACGGGCGTGTTACGTAAATAAATGAATTTTGAATATGGGGGTCACTTTGGCTAAGAAGAAAATTAAAATAAAAAGTTTTATAAACTGTACCGTGTGACATATCAAATGAAAGGGTGTGAGGTTCCCAAATAGATTTTTTTTTAATATTTTTAAATAATTTGGTTTAAAGTTATGTAAGAAAATAGACGAAAATTGACCATTTCCCCCTTATCTCCGAAACTACTGAGCCTAAAATTAAAAAAAATATATACTGAAAATATAAATAGGTTTCCTGTAACCTATAGCTATAGATTACATTAAAAACCTATAAGAAGTCTTTGGTCTTATAACAACATGATAACTCTCTCAATATTGTGCGTACAAACTCACATTTGCATTTGGAATCTATGGGAGAACATGTTTTTCAACTTCAATGTTAAGTTTGTTCTTTTGTTAAATTCATCCCAACTACGGAACCCTTCATTGTGCCTGGTCCGACACGCACTTGGTGGGTTTTATTTGTAATAATTGTGTCTGTTGCATGAAATGCATGTATCACCTACCTTGCCTACCGACTACAATGATCCTTAGCTGGTTCCTTGGCTATAAACTCCATGGCATACTTTACAGTGTTTACGTGATAAGGCGAGTAGCTCTTATTTCAGAAAAAACCGGTCAAGTGTGTGTCGGACCACGCACAATGAAGGGTTCCGTAGTAGTAGAAGTCCCAAGAACAAACTTAACATTGTAGTTGAAAAACATGTTCTCCCATACATTCCAACTACAAATGGCATGGAGTTAAACGAAAAAGTTTTCGTTTAACTATGGACTGATACTTTTTGTTTAACTATGGACAAATGTACATATGTCTGTACACACGATATTGAGAGATTTACCATGTTATTTTAAGACCATAGACTTCTTATAGGTTTTACTGTAATCTATAGCTTTAGAATTATTTTCTGTATTTTTTAAATTTTTAATCTCAGTAGTTTCGGAGATAAGGAGAAGGGAGGGGAATGGTCAACATTCGTCTATTTTCTCAAATAACTTTAAAACAATTAATTTTAAAATTATAAAATATATATATTTGAGACCCTCACAATAAGCCCTTTCATTTGATACATCGCACTTTGCCAATATTTTCTTATTTGCCTCCCAAAATTGACCCCCATATTCAAAATTCATTAATTTACATTACACGTCCGTGTATGGGTCATAGAAATACATACGTGTACCAAATTTCAAATTAATCGGTCCATTAGATTCGGAACAAATTGGCTGTAACAGACGGACAGACAGACAGACACACGAGTGATCTTATAAGGGTTCCATTTTTTTCCTTTTAAGGTACGGAATCCTAAAAAATACTACTAAATAGATCAGGTACTAAAATTAGTGACCGTTTCGGTCATTAAATTCCTCATTTTTGACTCGAGGATAAGTTCTAGATTGTTCCTACTGTAGGTACTTATGTTTTTTTTTGTGTTCGACACCTTAGTCCAAAGTCACAAAACTTCAACTTAACTGTACCCACATAATCCTATTTACATCAATCACCTTTCATCTCACAAATAAATTCACAGAAGAACTACAACCAAATGTAATTTTACTAAAAGCCAACCCAAACACGATTATGACCGACCACTCTTAACTCAAACTGGATCTACATACACATAATTGTCTTTACAAAGAAACTTGAAATACTCGTAACTAACACGACACTTGACAGTACAAAGACAAGCTATTCTTATGAAGAGTGAACTAGAACTTTAAATATGGTAATTAAATTCATATACCTTGTGAGCCGCGGGCAATGAAGCTAGGCTAAGCTAGGGGCTAGAAGCTCTTCTGAAACTTTAATAAAATAAGGTACGTGAAATGATAGTGTAATAAAATATGAGAGAAAATAGTATACGTAGAAAAGTTAAGAGGATTGTGAAGCGCCGATACGCGGCGCGATTTTTAGAGGCAATTGCCTACATTTCATACAATAAAATTATTTACATAAATATTGTTTCGGGCGATAACGTTTTTACTCCCGTAAACCTTTACGAAATGAGACAATTTTAATCTCATTACATTCAGTACACTTTAATATAGGTCTGTAAGTTTTTCGTTTTTTGTATTTCAATTTAATTTAATTTAAAAAAATAAAAATGCTCGAGGATGTTTTTATGTCAAAAATATAGATATTTAGATGCTAATAACTTATATTCTATATAATATTTCTTTATAATAAAAACGTGCCGACCTAGTTTGTTTTTCATTATACCAACAACATTTCCAAAAATTATGAAAATTAGACTATGTTTACGGGGAGAAAAACGTTATCTCTTTTTGTATGAAAATTTACAGCTTCACAATCCTCTTAATAGAATTACGATTTATTGCTGTTGTTTTGCTGGGGATTGGGCTTGGCTGCCGTATGTTAGATGAGCTGTGGGCTAAAAGAACTACTGATTGGGTCCCTTTAAATGCTAGACGCCTTCGCAGTTGCAGACAGACGACCATGGAGGGACGACCTTGGCTCCTACCGAAAGGACTGGCCCGCAGTGGATGTGGACAGACGCATATGGAAAAGGGAAAGGGAAGCTTTTGTCCAGTGGTGGGACTTTACGGGCTAAACATATATACAAGGTATAATTTAAATGACGCACAACCTCTTAAGGGGTCATTAAACTCATCGTTATGATCAACTATAAATCGCGAAAAAAAAATCAGCTGTTCCCTACATTTCGACGGAACTTTTTCGCGATTTCAGGTTTGGTTCCATAGTAAAATTTGTTCATAATGATGAGTACAATGACCCCTTAAGAGGTTGTGCGTTATTTAAAATATACTTTGTATACAAAGATAGTAGACAAGTTTTAATTGCAAAGTGGGGCATACTCGTACTTATGCCGCGGTCCCACGGCCCGCTTTCTCGCAGGCCAGGCTGAAACGCCGTGACAGTTGGTCTGCGATCCCGTCCGATCGAATATATGGGATGATCCGTGGAATGCTCGGCACAGGCCGCGATAGACCTCGACAGGCCGTGGGAACGCGGCATTATATGCGACTTTTAAAATAAATTCGTTACCAAAAAGGCAATAATTTTTGACGGAAAGTGTTAAAAATAATATATCGTTCACAAGTTACGGTAAACTTATTTTTGCAAAACGTTTTGCAGGTATAACATTTACTGCAACAATATTTGGAAAATACATACACTATAGAAAATTGATTTTAAATATACAGTGTAACTTTTTCGGTCCCTGAAATATGAAGTGAAAGAATTTTTATTTTCAGCGAACACCATTGCAGTAAAATTAAATTGAAAACGAATAATAATAAAAAAGAACATTTATTTTGTGAAAATCATTTTGTTAACACTGCCATAAAAATGTCCATTTAATTTTCTTGAGTGCAATTATTTTATAAATGCTTGTGCTTATTTTTTATAGGTAAAAATGTTTATATTTACAATGTGCATTTATTTCGCCGTAAATATGTATACATTCTGTGTAAAACACCTGAACTAGAAAGAAATAAAAATGGTTTATTATGTACAAACAAGACACACATTACAAAAAATAAAAAGAAAATACTCACACTACAAAATAGCCAAAATCATCGTATTCAAAACCTCAAAAGTTAAAAGTTTGACAATGTTGTCCATTGCTAGATGTCAGAGCAGGTCACATTGTAACGGTCTAAAAAGTCTGTGGCCCACCAAGACCAGGGGCG
Organism: Dicycla oo; assembly: GCA_948252095.1. Lineage (NCBI taxonomy): Eukaryota > Metazoa > Arthropoda > Insecta > Lepidoptera > Noctuidae > Dicycla > Dicycla oo. The sequence continues at coordinate 24,318,196 of OX411716.1, forward strand.
GCAGTCTCGACATTCGTAACGATAGCTTTACGAAGGAAATCGCTCGCTAAGTCCTAATGGAGTACTAAGACGGTCAAAATTGCTTGACAAGCACGAAAAAACCATTTACAGTTTCAAACCACTTGCGGCGAGAACCGTTTTATTATTTAATCATGTTCTCCAATTTTCCTCGTTATTCAAGGTTAATTTGAAGTGGCCAATAATTTTCTTTGAAAAAACCTAACTATTACCATTTTGCCCGTCTAGGTACCCCATTAGGACTTAGCGAGCGATTTCAGTCGTAAAGCTATCGTTACGAGTGTCGAGACTGCCGCCCCTGACAATACACGTTGCGCAAATTCGTAATACTATGCGTTGCGACACTGGCAAATGACAACAAATAAACAAAACTTTCACAGTTCTTTTCATTTATAATTTAGAAAGTAAACATTTTCTTAAATTGGGACATAATTTATTTAATAGTTTTGCAGTTTGAACAAAAACAAAGTATTTACCTAAGTAGGGGAGATCAGCTCAAAGCGGCCATAGGAGGCAAAGCGGCCACTCTTCTTTCTTTTTCGGTTATTTGAATAGCGTGGCGTGGCCGTTCTGTTGGCATAACAAATCTCCCGCCCCGCGCCATTCCATCATTCGGTAGCAGTGGTACCAAGCGTGTGGCTGCAGTGACGAAATATATTTATTTGCGTGTTTTGTTAAAAAAATGCAAGGTAAGTTCAATCTGCTTTGGTCAAACCTTTTTATATTTCAATGGTTTTATTGAACATGTATTGTTACTTATCTATTTGGTTTTGTTTGTGTTCTATTCTCTCTGAAATATAATAAATAAAGTGAGAGCAGTTAATTATTAAAACAAAATGGCCGAAAAAGGCATAGCGGCTCGGGCAAAGCGGCCAACTGACAGCTTTGCCCTTTGTAAAATAATTATGATTCGATAAATAATGCTTAATTATTTTGTTAAGATGCTTAACAACTATACAAGGAAGACTACCCAGGTGTCATGGGATGAAAATGTGATGGCCCGGGCAATTAAAGAAGTGAATGTAAAACACGGCTCAATTAAATTTACCGCAGTCTAATACGGGTTTTCTTTTTAACGATTTAAAAAAAAGCAGTTATCAATTCGACATGTATGTTTTTAATATTATTGGAACTGCGAGATATTCACATAATATATGATAATCTATTAGGGCTTCCATACAAATATACAAAGTTTCATAGATGTATGTTTGTATGTTTTGTACAGACGTCAGCACATCAAGCTACTACAATCTGTCAGATTTCTTTAATAGATTTTCGACTTTATTGCTAAGGTATTAGGTTCAAGGTTGATTGGGAAAATCTGACAGTTTCGGGTAGGTTGACCTGCTGGCGTCTGTACACGCATTTCTCCAAAACTATTAATCGGATCGGGACCATTCTTTGTTTGTTGGCTAACATTTACTTCAAATTAGAGCACAGTGAAAGTTTCATCGAAATCGGTTCAGTACTTTTCAAGATAATGGACTAATACTTGTAAGTGTGAAGGTCTGGCTTATTGATACGAACTATGAGTGTGGTTTCAAAGGGAAAACATCTCAAAACCTTGGTCAAATTCTAGTGCAATAATTATTATAAGAAAACTACTTAGTACTTATTACAAACAAATATTCCAGTTTTTACTAAAAATTACGGAATAAAAAAATCTAATCGACTTGAAAAAGAAATTAACTCAAAATTATGAAATAACTTTAATTTGGGATGTCGGTGGCACAAAACTAAAATACAGATCCCAAGACTAAATGAAAGTTATTTCATAATTTTGAGTTAATTTCTTTTTGAAGTCGATTCAATTTTTTTAAATTATTTTGTAACTCAAAGTTAAGGAGACCGCTTTGAGCTGACCTCCCCTACCTATTTGTTTCTTTTTCTATAAAATAATAATCAAATTATGCTAGAGTTCACTAAGCCTTTAATGGTGAAACATTTTAGAAACGTAATTGCCTCTATCAGTAATACTTCCCTACTTATTCAGTAAGTTGTGCCAAAAATCATTCCCAACAAACTAGTACACGGCAAATTAGAACCAAATAGACCGACTAATGGCTCCTTTAATTACATTTTGTTACTAAATTAAGCTAGTTGTCTCTGGTGATATTTGGCACCCTTGTTTGCTTTCAGGTACAATAATTACTGTGGTTTTAAAGGCAATTTCGGTAAAATATAGATGAAAATGTTTATTAGATCTTTATGTCTATTAATCTGAGACTTGATTTCGTATCGAAAGATAAACGAGTCGGAATCATTAGGAATGGTTAGACATACAATCGTGTAAATCTTCGCTTTCAAACCACCTACATAAAAGTTAAATTCAGTAAAATCTACTATTTGCTACCTATGCAATAATTGTAACGAAGTTCTTTAAGGTTGCATTAGTCGGCAGCTCGAAATCGTTGGTGGCGTGGCTAATATGCATGATATTTTGTTTATATATTTACTTAATTATTTTTTTTTAGTAAAATAGACAATTATTTATAACGAAAACGAGCCCGTCAAATTTCTTGAATAGCCGCGTAAAATTTCCGCCTTTGGGCGTATACCTAGATATTATGAAAAAACTACTACATGTACTAGTTTATTAAAAATAAAGTTGTTTGAATTCTTGATTAAATTATCTGTCCTTGTATGGTAACAATTTTGCCATTTTCATACTCCGGGAGCTATTTATTTATGCCCAAAGATACGTTAAAATTAGTCTTGAAATGTGGAAGTTCCTTAACTTCTAAACCAATATTTTTTTTACAATTCTGCTTCCATACAAAGCTAGATAATGATAAGACAAATTGATATACATTATAATTTTGAACATACACCGTCAAACAGACGAGTAATCACCATACTACGTTTGTATGGAACAATAACCGACTAGCGTAACCTTAACGCGGCTTGTGGTAGTAGTAAATTGGCAGAAATTGTGACATAACGAAAAAGCCTTACGGTGTCATTTACAAGTGTCAAAAGTTTTTAGCAAGCTAAAAACAAACCAACCCAACCAAAGTCCTTCAACTTCAACATCTAGTATCTCATAACATCATCGTCTAGTATATTAGTAAGAAACTGTGTAAACAAAAATAAAATCTTTGACACTTGAAATTTGAGACCATACTAGTTGCCACTGTATTAAAACATAATATATAGCGAAAGGAACTTCGTTCCAACCGAGCAACCGGGGGTCAAACGCCACCTCCCGACTTTTTATTTTATTGCGCGTTCATGCGTTTAGTGTGTGATTGTGCGCTTTTATAATTACTAACGTGACGATGTAATCATGGACGTCCACGGCATCAGGATAACACAGGGAAGTAACATGAATGGGTAATATCGTCACGCTAGAAATTTAAAAAGCGCACTTGAGATAGGTATGTGTTCAGGTCTTAATTTATCAACGTGAGCTCATTTCTGCCTCCAAAACTGTCAATAGGGTTAGGACAGGGCTTCTCGCTGGCTCCTTTATTTGATGGATTCCCATATCATGAAAGTACTCAATTGTCACTTGAGTTGTGTGGGGCCGGGCATTATCGTGCATAAACAATGCATGAATGGATATTCATAGCTTATGTTGAAATAAAGCAGAATCTAGCGTCCATTCGTCATCTTCAGAACACACAAAAGATATCAAGTAAGCGCACGATTTCAATTTTCTAGTCGCACACAGTTTACTTAAGACAAAGAGCAGATCGCAAGATACGATTGTTGCAGCCACTGAAATGGAGAAGCATGTACACACTGCTGACAACTTAGTAGTTGCGTTTATAGTCTACATGCAATTTCAAGAAATTCTACAGATGCCGATGATGCAGATGATGTTGGAGCTTCGATAATTTCTGAAGAGAATTCATCATCATCTTCATTTCAGCCGAAAGACGTCTACTGCTGGGCATAGGCGTCCCCCAAGCTCCGCCACGTCGACCGGTTCTGAGCTTCCCGTATCCAGCGGATTCCTGCGGCATTCATTAAGGCGGGCATTTTGGGGGACTGTCTTATCTAATTTTGACATAAGAAGACTTTTGATTTTGATTCACAAGGTCATCGGTCTACCTTGTGGGAGGCTTTCCAACGTTACGTCTTCCGATACGCGGTAGCCACTCCAGAACCATGAAGAGGCATTAAGTCCGCCTTTGTACGGTATATGTTTTTTTACTTGTGCATAAAGTTTTAATAAATAAATACATAATTGCCTGTAGATAAACCCAACCACAATGAAATACGTGGTATTTGGCATAATACAGCAACTAGCTAAACTACCCGCAACGTTTCACCTGGAGAGAAACAATTGACAGAGTCTATGAAGTACGGAATCTTGGTCTCATTAAGGACCTTCGTTTCGATAAACATGTAGCTGACTCGGTAAGAAACTGCTTTTACCGCCTAAAAGGTCTGTAGGTGTGCCTTACTTGTCCGAAACACTACGGACGCAGCTTTTTATTTTAATTTTATAGCAGCTTGTAGAAACCCTGGTATTTTCTAAGCTAAATTACATTCGATTTTACACATATTAATTTTTGTGACACAAACACGGACGTGTAAAGTAAACAAATGAATTTTGAAAATGGGGGTCAATGGCGGGCAAATAAGAAAAAAAAGTTTTGCAAATTTTACCGTGTGACATATCAAATGAAAGGGCTTAGTGTGAGGGTCTCAAATATGTATATTTTTTTGTATATTTTAGCTCGTGGCTAAATAATAACAGCCGCACGGGTCGATCCATCAGGTTAAGCTACGCTTGCCGGGGTTAGTCTGTGGATGGGTGACCATCTTTTCATAACGAGACTCCTCCGTGCCTCAGAAAGCACGTTAAGCCGTTGGTCCCGGCTGTCATTCGTGGATGTTTGACAGTCGTTACGGGTCGTCAGAAGCCTGAAATTAATTATCTACCTACTGAATCTATAAACTGTCTCTAATTGAGATACTCTTAAAACTGATCTCTACGTATATTAATAATTTGTAATAGTAGAATGATATGATCTCTTAAATGTTTGTAATTTATATGACCTAAATAAATATAGCTATCTAAATGTAACCACCTACTTGCCATTATTATAATTATTTATGTTATTGTTATTACTTAACGTTTTATGTAAATGTTATTCAGTTTTATGTAATAATTCTAATTTTAGTTTCTACGATTTAGATTTTTAACTTTAAATAATAATAGTTATGTATCAACAAATAATGTTTGCTGTGCCCTGACAGGGTCTACAACGGCTCTTAGCTCTAAGCCTTCTGTTAACATCTTGTTTTACCTTGTGGAACGCAAATAATAGTTATGTATCAACAAATAATGTTTGCTGTGCCCTGACAGGGTCTACAACGGCTCTTAGCTCTAAGCCTTCTGTTAACATCTTGTTTTACCTTGTGGAACGCAAATAATAGTTATGTATCAACAAATAATGTTTGCTGTGCCCGGACAGGGTCTACAACGGCTCTTAGCTCTAAGCCTTCTGTTAACATCTTGTTTTACCTTGTGGAACGCAAATAATAGTTATGTATCAACAAATAATGTTTGCTGTGCCCTGACAGGGTCTACAACGGCTCTTAGCTCTAAGCCTTCTGTTAACATCTTGTTTTACCTTGTGGAACGCAAATAATAGTTATGTATCAACAAATAATGTTTGCTGTGCCCGGACAGGGTCTACAACGGCTCTTAGCTCTAAGCCTTCTGTTAACATCTTGTTTTACCTTGTGGAACGCAAATAATAGTTATGTATCAACAAATAATGTTTGCTGTGCCCGGACAGGGTCTACAACGGCTCTTAGCTCTAAGCCTTCTGTTAACATCTTGTTTTACCTTGTGGAACGCAAATAATAGTTATGTATCAACAAATAATGTTTGCTGTGCCCGGACAGGGTCTACAACGGCTCTTAGCTCTAAGCCTTCTGTTAACATCTTGTTTTACCTTGTGGAACGCAAATAATAGTTATGTATCAACAAATAATGTTTGCTGTGCCCGGACAGGGTCTACAACGGCTCTTAGCTCTAAGCCTTCTGTTAACATCTTGTTTTACCTTGTGGAACGCAAATAAATGAATATGAATATGAATATGAAAGTCTGACAACCAGTCTTACCAAGGGGTATCGTATTACCCAGTTACACGATACCCCTTGGTAAGAGGTTGTGGAGGTCAGATAGGCAGTCGCTCCATGTAAAATACTGGTATTCAGCTGCATCTGGTTAGACTGGAAGCCGACCCCAACATAGTTGGGAAAAGGCTAGGCAGATTGATTGATTTGTATAATTTAAAATAAATTGTTTAAAGTTATTTAAGAAAATAGACGATAATTTACCATTTCTCCCTTATCTCCAAAGCATAAAATTTTGAAAAAAAAAAATATACAGAAAACAGTTATATATCTACATATTACAGGAAAACTTATAAGAACTCTATGGTCTTAAAATAACAAGTAAATCTCAATATTGTGTTGTGTAAACTTAAATTTGCAGTTGGAATGTACAGAAGAACATGTTTTTCCACTACAATATTAATTTGGTTCTTGAGATAAATTCATCCCAGCTACGGAACCCAACACGCTCTTGGCCGGTTTTTATTTAAGTATTTACACACACTATAAAACTGATTCGCTTCTGTAAGATGTCCTCGTAACCTATATTCCAGTTGAAAACCAGACACTTGTTGTCTAGAATTTATGCTAAACTATTGGCGCCGCTGTGAGGCATACAATACTGTTTCAAAGTTTTTTCTGTGTTTGGTTTTTTTTTGTGTGAATATTGTACCTTAACATGGCCTCAAAGAGTTTTATTATCTTTCTTTATTTCGTTATTTCTTCTTCATGCTGAAAGTTCTTGCATGTACAGTCGAACCGGGATTGTTGAGCCACTAGCTTATCATCTTAACTTGGTTGTGTTACATCAATGCCGCCCGTTTTTCGTTATTGAAATGTCACATGTCAAATTTGACGGGTGGCATTCGTGTAACACAACCAAATTAAGATGATAAGCTAGTGGCTCAACAATTCCGGTTCGTGACTGTACCTATATTTTTAGTTGAACAGAATTAGGGTGTGAATATTGTTAGTCACATGGCGCGATGCCAGAATTTTAGATTTAACTTCACTAAGTAGGAGATGAGTTGAAAATGCAACACTACAAAATGGTGTGATGCAAGATAATTTCTACTCTGCAATCTGCATTTTGTTTTGTTTTCTTTGTTTGCTGTCATTTGCCAGTGTTGCAACACAGAGTTATTACGCAAATTGTGACCTGCCCTTAAAAACAAAATTGTCAAAGGTGATGTTCCAAAATGTATGGACCGTGGGCCAGGTACACTTACATAAAAATAGGGAAATATATTTAAAACAGTTCTCAACTGTCCAATTACTTTAAAATGACTTTGTTTTCTGGTAAACCACAGTTAACTACACTTGAAATTGCAGCACACAACAAAAACCCATCATGGGGGTAAGCTGTCATGTTGATTGATTAATGACGTTTGACATGTTTAATTGTTTATCAAGAAAAGGACTGAAGTGACACTGTTGTGACAGCTGACAGTCCTCTTTCTATGACCAATGGTCGATCTATAGTTTACTGTTATTGTTTTTGTGCACAGAGTAACTAAATCGGTGAGACGCCATGTTGAAAGTCGATAAAAATCCTAACTAATATTTTAAATGTAAAAGTAAGTATGTCTGTTTGTTTGTTACCTTTTTACGCCTAAACCACTCTGAACCAATCATTCTGAAATTTTACATATACGTTGTCAGGTGTACAGAAACTGACATAGGGTACTTTTCATCTCGCAAAAAAGTTCTCGAGGAAAACAACAATAACGTTCTTATGATAATAGATGCCGCCACGTGTCTTTCGAATCATGATTGAATCATATTACTATAGAAACTATAGTGTGTTAAGAGTTTTTTTTTTTACTTAAGTATCTAGTACATTTTGTGAGTCGCAGAGTGTCGGCCTATCTGACTATTTTGAGAAGAAAGCCCTAAACAAACTCAGAGGTCACAGTCTAGTCCAGACATAATCTTGGTCTGTTCATGTGAAGACCATGTAGATTGGTGTCTGAAATGGTCTTTTGAGGAAAGAACCACACGTTATTTTGAATACTTATGTCATGCAGTTCATCGTTTACTTAAGTATTGTGATAAGATATAACTTCGCCACAGCTTTCAATAAAACTTGAAAAGTTCAATTCAGAATTTTCACTAATTAGATAAGAGACAGTTTCACTATAATCTGTTATTAAACGGACGGTTCTATGACACATTCATACAGGGTGTAAGTGTAAACAGTGTCAACCTTTTAGGGTGTCATTGTACTCATCATTATTAACAACTGTTTCCATGGGACCAAACTAGAAATCGCGAAAAAATCATTTATTCCCTACATTTTGACGAATTATGCGAACATAAATGTACTGAACAGCTGATATTTTTTTTTGCGATTTCAGGCTTGGTCCGATAGTAAAAGTTGTTCCTATTGATGAGTACATTGACCCCTTAAAATGTTGTCCCTGTTTACACTTACACCCTGTATGAATGTCTCATAGAACAGTCCGTTTAATAACAGATTATAGTGAAACTGACTCTTAGCTATTTAGTGGAAATGCAGAATTGAACTGTTCAGGTTTTCAGGTTTCAGTAAAAGATTCTGGGAAGCCGTGAATTCATTAAAAATGTTATGTTTTACAATTTCGTAATACAGACAAAGGACGTTATCCAAAACAAGTGACTATCCGAACTAAGATAAACGATAAAAACCCTATTTGGATCTAAAGACTTTTGACCCGATGACCAAAGTGCCACTTTATAGACAGTTGATAAAGGTAAAATATTTAGGTTCGATTCCGAGGTGTCAGCGTGACCAGGCGGTGAAATTTTTGGGTTATAAATTGAGTTTATATTTCGAAGGTGGGCTAAACCCTTTTGCATAGTTTGGGACAGAAGTGGAATAGAATGAGATAATAAATAATATTATGTTATGCGGTGTTTGGTAAAGATAGGAAAGGTATAATAAAGGGTACTGGGTATTGTTCGTGACCAATTTACAGCTGCATGGTTAGTGGCTTCTGGGCTAATATGTTTGGTATATTTATGTGGTTTATTTCCTTATTTTATTTGCGAAACTTACAGCTAACATAGACAGTGTTCTAACCCCTCGAGTGTTATATGTATGATATGTTTATAAACATATTATAAACACTTGAGGGGTTAAACAACATTGCATGAACAATAACTATATTGAATATATTTTTTTATACATATATTCAATAATTTATTTTAGGAGCTAGTGGCTAAGTAATAACAGCCACAGGGGTCGATTCATCAGGTTAAGCTATGCTTTGGGCGTTGGTCCGTGGTTGGGTAACCATCTTTACATACCGAGACTTCTCCGTGCCTCGGAAAGTACGTTAACACGTTGGCCCCGGTTGTCATTCGTGGATCTTTGACAGTCGTTACGGGTCGTCAGAAGCCCAAAAGTCTGACAACCAGTCTTACCAAGGGGTACCGTATCACCCAGATATTGGCTTGTGGAGGTCAGATAGGCAGTCGCTCCATGTAAAATACTGGTATTCAGCTGCATCCGGTTTGACTGGAAGCCGACCCCACATAGTTGGGAAAAGGCTAGGCAGATTGATTTTATTTTGAATGTCATTATACGCTATTAATTAGTTAAAATATGGAGGGGCAGGGTAGATAGCAATCCGTGGGCTAGAAATAATAGTAATCCGTTTACTAAATGTCGTGGATGTAAAATAGTAATCTTCGTCAGGACATCGAATAAGTACCTGTTTTATTTATAACCTACTAAGGCCTGTGTTCACCAACATTCAAACCACTGGTTAGGTATTTAAACAGTTGGTTTATGTCAAATTTCCTAAGGAAAGAACTGATTAAATATCTAAACAGTTGTTTTAATTTTAAAGTCGGCGAACTCTGCCCTGAATAGCGTGTACGTAACGTGTTCTAAAAATACGCCAATATTTTCAACAGAACTACGAGTAGTAGATACTGAACCCTTTTCTAATAACTATGACTTAACCTCTCGAATGCCGGAAACGCAGATCTACGCGAGTCACAATTATTTCTACAATTAAATCAACCGGTTAAATTTCACAACTCAGCGTACCCGAAGTAACTTAACAGTCAATAAACAAAACAAAACACCTCGGCAATATTTTTCCATTTCAAAAAATTCTAATCCGTTTTAATACCATTATATGTATCCACTCCATATCAAATTGTTTACCTTTTATACAAAGACTGATTTATAAATTCAAGCGCGATACCTATCATACGTGAGTAATGTATGCATGAACCCGATACCATTTAATTTTTTTTCCATTTATAGGCTCATTTACACGTGGAGAGCTTGTCGACTGTTGTCATGAGCTCCGTTTACACAGTGCAAGTTTCTGGAACGTTCAAGAGTAACGTTCCGATGCCATAAAGCACGTTAAATTTATTTTGCCATTCATGAATTGCATGCAAGTGTTTGCACGCGTGCGATTCCAAAAAATGGCATCCAAAATACCTAATTGAATGCAGGTTTTGTCATTCAATAAAATTGCATGCGACTTAATTGTACGTGTTGTTTAGACGATGCCAGTTAATTGCCCTACAGTTTTATGGTAGGTATGCCACAGGCAATAAACTTGTACCATGTAAATGGAGCTTTAAGGGCCCGTACATACGTAGCACAACTATAATTACACCACAACGACACCACGTGGACGAGCGCTAATTTATATGAAAATGAATAGTCTATTCTCACGGACAACCTTTAACCGTGTGGGCGATACCGACCACAACAAGACACAACGCAAACACAGCGTTGCGTCGACGCGACAACACTATCACAGCCGGAGTCGAACTGTCTGCAAACACTAGCTAAAACGTAGCCATATCGCAACTATTAGCGACAACGCAACCACAACGCAACTGCAAGAAGTCTCAGCGAAACTATTTACACGTAATCACTGCTTGCCCTCATTTTGTCGCTGCAATGTGGTATGTATAACCGCTAATTACACATGGGATGAAATTCTTCCCATTTTTTTATTTAAGTAGTGGTTCGTGGGAGTAAAGTCATCCCACGCAAATCTGCTTTTGGTTTGAACCTTGTTCCACCACTATTAAGGAGTCCTTTCTAATTCTACATTACTATAAAGCCCTACTCACTAGCATTCTAAGAAACATACAACGGTCACAAAATTCCAAGAAGCTACGATGCAAATCGGTTTTGTTTACAAGATTACCGCGGGTGGGGCGCTCAACGGTTTTCCCCGCGCGCGCGTGAGTACAGCGGTTCAGCACTGCGGATAATAAATACTAATATTAAATTGTTTAAAAAATACTGTGATATCCACAAAATAAATACTAGGAACAAACACAAATTTGTTGTACAGACGCCAGCACGTCAAGCTAAACACTATACATATCTATAACTACGACGCACCATGGAGCGTTAGAAAGAAAGTATCCTTGGCGTGATTGGTGGAATTTCCAACGTTTCTAAAATTAACCAATGGCTGCACATACTAATAATTAGGAGCCAATCCGCGCCCCTGCGCATTCGCCACCGCTCCCGAGTTCTTCCGACTCATAACGAAATTAAACGAACGTCATTAGTCGTCACCAGTCACTGTCACTGTCAGTCAGTTCTGTGTTCATTGGAAGTGTGTTGTGTCATTATTACGTGCGTGGGATGACTTTACTCCCACGAACCACTACTTAAATAAAAAAATGGGAAGAATTTCATCCCATGTGTAATTAGCGGTTATACATACCACATTGCAGCGACAAAATGAGGGCAAGCAGTGATTACGTGTAAATAGTTTCGCTGAGACTTCTTGCAGTTGCGTTGTGGTTGCGTTGTCGCTAATAGTTGCGATATGGCTACGTTTTAGCTAGTGTTTGCAGACAGTTCGACTCCGGCTGTGATAGTGTTGTCGCGTCGACGCAACGCTGTGTTTGCATTGTGTCTTGTTGTGGTCGGTATCGCCCACACGGTTAAAGGTTGTCCGTGAGAATAGACTATTCATTTTCATATAAATTAGCGCTCGTCCACGTGGTGTCGTTGTGGTGTAATTATAGTTGTGCTACGTATGTACGGGCCCTTAAAGCTCCATTTACATGGTACAAGTTTATTGCCTGTGGCATACCTACCATAAAACTGTAGGGCAATTAACTGGCATCGTCTAAACAACACGTACAATTAAGTCGCATGCAATTTTATTGAATGACAAAACCTGCATTCAATTAGGTATTTTGGATTTCGTTTCGATAAACATGTAGCTGACTCGGTAAGAAACTGCTTTTACCGCCTAAAAGGTCTGTAGGTGTGCCTTACTTGTCCGAAACACTACGGACGCAGCTTTTTATTTTAATTTTATAGCAGCTTGTAGAAACCCTGGTATTTTCTAAGCTAAATTACATTCGATTTTACACATATTAATTTTTGTGACACAAACACGGACGTGTAAAGTAAACAAATGAATTTTGAAAATGGGGGTCAATGGCGGGCAAATAAGAAAAAAAAGTTTTGCAAATTTTACCGTGTGACATATCAAATGAAAGGGCTTAGTGTGAGGGTCTCAAATATGTATATTTTTTTGTATATTTTAGCTCGTGGCTAAATAATAACAGCCGCACGGGTCGATCCATCAGGTTAAGCTACGCTTGCCGGGGTTAGTCTGTGGATGGGTGACCATCTTTTCATAACGAGACTCCTCCGTGCCTCAGAAAGCACGTTAAGCCGTTGGTCCCGGCTGTCATTCGTGGATGTTTGACAGTCGTTACGGGTCGTCAGAAGCCTGAAATTAATTATCTACCTACTGAATCTATAAACTGTCTCTAATTGAGATACTCTTAAAACTGATCTCTACGTATATTAATAATTTGTAATAGTAGAATGATATGATCTCTTAAATGTTTGTAATTTATATGACCTAAATAAATATAGCTATCTAAATGTAACCACCTACTTGCCATTATTATAATTATTTATGTTATTGTTATTACTTAACGTTTTATGTAAATGTTATTCAGTTTTATGTAATAATTCTAATTTTAGTTTCTACGATTTAGATTTTTAACTTTAAATAATAATAGTTATGTATCAACAAATAATGTTTGCTGTGCCCTGACAGGGTCTACAACGGCTCTTAGCTCTAAGCCTTCTGTTAACATCTTGTTTTACCTTGTGGAACGCAAATAATAGTTATGTATCAACAAATAATGTTTGCTGTGCCCTGACAGGGTCTACAACGGCTCTTAGCTCTAAGCCTTCTGTTAACATCTTGTTTTACCTTGTGGAACGCAAATAATAGTTATGTATCAACAAATAATGTTTGCTGTGCCCGGACAGGGTCTACAACGGCTCTTAGCTCTAAGCCTTCTGTTAACATCTTGTTTTACCTTGTGGAACGCAAATAATAGTTATGTATCAACAAATAATGTTTGCTGTGCCCTGACAGGGTCTACAACGGCTCTTAGCTCTAAGCCTTCTGTTAACATCTTGTTTTACCTTGTGGAACGCAAATAATAGTTATGTATCAACAAATAATGTTTGCTGTGCCCGGACAGGGTCTACAACGGCTCTTAGCTCTAAGCCTTCTGTTAACATCTTGTTTTACCTTGTGGAACGCAAATAATAGTTATGTATCAACAAATAATGTTTGCTGTGCCCGGACAGGGTCTACAACGGCTCTTAGCTCTAAGCCTTCTGTTAACATCTTGTTTTACCTTGTGGAACGCAAATAATAGTTATGTATCAACAAATAATGTTTGCTGTGCCCGGACAGGGTCTACAACGGCTCTTAGCTCTAAGCCTTCTGTTAACATCTTGTTTTACCTTGTGGAACGCAAATAATAGTTATGTATCAACAAATAATGTTTGCTGTGCCCGGACAGGGTCTACAACGGCTCTTAGCTCTAAGCCTTCTGTTAACATCTTGTTTTACCTTGTGGAACGCAAATAAATGAATATGAATATGAATATGAAAGTCTGACAACCAGTCTTACCAAGGGGTATCGTATTACCCAGTTACACGATACCCCTTGGTAAGAGGTTGTGGAGGTCAGATAGGCAGTCGCTCCATGTAAAATACTGGTATTCAGCTGCATCTGGTTAGACTGGAAGCCGACCCCAACATAGTTGGGAAAAGGCTAGGCAGATTGATTGATTTGTATAATTTAAAATAAATTGTTTAAAGTTATTTAAGAAAATAGACGATAATTTACCATTTCTCCCTTATCTCCAAAGCATAAAATTTTGAAAAAAAAAAATATACAGAAAACAGTTATATATCTACATATTACAGGAAAACTTATAAGAACTCTATGGTCTTAAAATAACAAGTAAATCTCAATATTGTGTTGTGTAAACTTAAATTTGCAGTTGGAATGTACAGAAGAACATGTTTTTCCACTACAATATTAATTTGGTTCTTGAGATAAATTCATCCCAGCTACGGAACCCAACACGCTCTTGGCCGGTTTTTATTTAAGTATTTACACACACTATAAAACTGATTCGCTTCTGTAAGATGTCCTCGTAACCTATATTCCAGTTGAAAACCAGACACTTGTTGTCTAGAATTTATGCTAAACTATTGGCGCCGCTGTGAGGCATACAATACTGTTTCAAAGTTTTTTCTGTGTTTGGTTTTTTTTTGTGTGAATATTGTACCTTAACATGGCCTCAAAGAGTTTTATTATCTTTCTTTATTTCGTTATTTCTTCTTCATGCTGAAAGTTCTTGCATGTACAGTCGAACCGGGATTGTTGAGCCACTAGCTTATCATCTTAACTTGGTTGTGTTACATCAATGCCGCCCGTTTTTCGTTATTGAAATGTCACATGTCAAATTTGACGGGTGGCATTCGTGTAACACAACCAAATTAAGATGATAAGCTAGTGGCTCAACAATTCCGGTTCGTGACTGTACCTATATTTTTAGTTGAACAGAATTAGGGTGTGAATATTGTTAGTCACATGGCGCGATGCCAGAATTTTAGATTTAACTTCACTAAGTAGGAGATGAGTTGAAAATGCAACACTACAAAATGGTGTGATGCAAGATAATTTCTACTCTGCAATCTGCATTTTGTTTTGTTTTCTTTGTTTGCTGTCATTTGCCAGTGTTGCAACACAGAGTTATTACGCAAATTGTGACCTGCCCTTAAAAACAAAATTGTCAAAGGTGATGTTCCAAAATGTATGGACCGTGGGCCAGGTACACTTACATAAAAATAGGGAAATATATTTAAAACAGTTCTCAACTGTCCAATTACTTTAAAATGACTTTGTTTTCTGGTAAACCACAGTTAACTACACTTGAAATTGCAGCACACAACAAAAACCCATCATGGGGGTAAGCTGTCATGTTGATTGATTAATGACGTTTGACATGTTTAATTGTTTATCAAGAAAAGGACTGAAGTGACACTGTTGTGACAGCTGACAGTCCTCTTTCTATGACCAATGGTCGATCTATAGTTTACTGTTATTGTTTTTGTGCACAGAGTAACTAAATCGGTGAGACGCCATGTTGAAAGTCGATAAAAATCCTAACTAATATTTTAAATGTAAAAGTAAGTATGTCTGTTTGTTTGTTACCTTTTTACGCCTAAACCACTCTGAACCAATCATTCTGAAATTTTACATATACGTTGTCAGGTGTACAGAAACTGACATAGGGTACTTTTCATCTCGCAAAAAAGTTCTCGAGGAAAACAACAATAACGTTCTTATGATAATAGATGCCGCCACGTGTCTTTCGAATCATGATTGAATCATATTACTATAGAAACTATAGTGTGTTAAGAGTTTTTTTTTTTACTTAAGTATCTAGTACATTTTGTGAGTCGCAGAGTGTCGGCCTATCTGACTATTTTGAGAAGAAAGCCCTAAACAAACTCAGAGGTCACAGTCTAGTCCAGACATAATCTTGGTCTGTTCATGTGAAGACCATGTAGATTGGTGTCTGAAATGGTCTTTTGAGGAAAGAACCACACGTTATTTTGAATACTTATGTCATGCAGTTCATCGTTTACTTAAGTATTGTGATAAGATATAACTTCGCCACAGCTTTCAATAAAACTTGAAAAGTTCAATTCAGAATTTTCACTAATTAGATAAGAGACAGTTTCACTATAATCTGTTATTAAACGGACGGTTCTATGACACATTCATACAGGGTGTAAGTGTAAACAGTGTCAACCTTTTAGGGTGTCATTGTACTCATCATTATTAACAACTGTTTCCATGGGACCAAACTAGAAATCGCGAAAAAATCATTTATTCCCTACATTTTGACGAATTATGCGAACATAAATGTACTGAACAGCTGATATTTTTTTTTGCGATTTCAGGCTTGGTCCGATAGTAAAAGTTGTTCCTATTGATGAGTACATTGACCCCTTAAAATGTTGTCCCTGTTTACACTTACACCCTGTATGAATGTCTCATAGAACAGTCCGTTTAATAACAGATTATAGTGAAACTGACTCTTAGCTATTTAGTGGAAATGCAGAATTGAACTGTTCAGGTTTTCAGGTTTCAGTAAAAGATTCTGGGAAGCCGTGAATTCATTAAAAATGTTATGTTTTACAATTTCGTAATACAGACAAAGGACGTTATCCAAAACAAGTGACTATCCGAACTAAGATAAACGATAAAAACCCTATTTGGATCTAAAGACTTTTGACCCGATGACCAAAGTGCCACTTTATAGACAGTTGATAAAGGTAAAATATTTAGGTTCGATTCCGAGGTGTCAGCGTGACCAGGCGGTGAAATTTTTGGGTTATAAATTGAGTTTATATTTCGAAGGTGGGCTAAACCCTTTTGCATAGTTTGGGACAGAAGTGGAATAGAATGAGATAATAAATAATATTATGTTATGCGGTGTTTGGTAAAGATAGGAAAGGTATAATAAAGGGTACTGGGTATTGTTCGTGACCAATTTACAGCTGCATGGTTAGTGGCTTCTGGGCTAATATGTTTGGTATATTTATGTGGTTTATTTCCTTATTTTATTTGCGAAACTTACAGCTAACATAGACAGTGTTCTAACCCCTCGAGTGTTATATGTATGATATGTTTATAAACATATTATAAACACTTGAGGGGTTAAACAACATTGCATGAACAATAACTATATTGAATATATTTTTTTATACATATATTCAATAATTTATTTTAGGAGCTAGTGGCTAAGTAATAACAGCCACAGGGGTCGATTCATCAGGTTAAGCTATGCTTTGGGCGTTGGTCCGTGGTTGGGTAACCATCTTTACATACCGAGACTTCTCCGTGCCTCGGAAAGTACGTTAACACGTTGGCCCCGGTTGTCATTCGTGGATCTTTGACAGTCGTTACGGGTCGTCAGAAGCCCAAAAGTCTGACAACCAGTCTTACCAAGGGGTACCGTATCACCCAGATATTGGCTTGTGGAGGTCAGATAGGCAGTCGCTCCATGTAAAATACTGGTATTCAGCTGCATCCGGTTTGACTGGAAGCCGACCCCACATAGTTGGGAAAAGGCTAGGCAGATTGATTTTATTTTGAATGTCATTATACGCTATTAATTAGTTAAAATATGGAGGGGCAGGGTAGATAGCAATCCGTGGGCTAGAAATAATAGTAATCCGTTTACTAAATGTCGTGGATGTAAAATAGTAATCTTCGTCAGGACATCGAATAAGTACCTGTTTTATTTATAACCTACTAAGGCCTGTGTTCACCAACATTCAAACCACTGGTTAGGTATTTAAACAGTTGGTTTATGTCAAATTTCCTAAGGAAAGAACTGATTAAATATCTAAACAGTTGTTTTAATTTTAAAGTCGGCGAACTCTGCCCTGAATAGCGTGTACGTAACGTGTTCTAAAAATACGCCAATATTTTCAACAGAACTACGAGTAGTAGATACTGAACCCTTTTCTAATAACTATGACTTAACCTCTCGAATGCCGGAAACGCAGATCTACGCGAGTCACAATTATTTCTACAATTAAATCAACCGGTTAAATTTCACAACTCAGCGTACCCGAAGTAACTTAACAGTCAATAAACAAAACAAAACACCTCGGCAATATTTTTCCATTTCAAAAAATTCTAATCCGTTTTAATACCATTATATGTATCCACTCCATATCAAATTGTTTACCTTTTATACAAAGACTGATTTATAAATTCAAGCGCGATACCTATCATACGTGAGTAATGTATGCATGAACCCGATACCATTTAATTTTTTTTCCATTTATAGGCTCATTTACACGTGGAGAGCTTGTCGACTGTTGTCATGAGCTCCGTTTACACAGTGCAAGTTTCTGGAACGTTCAAGAGTAACGTTCCGATGCCATAAAGCACGTTAAATTTATTTTGCCATTCATGAATTGCATGCAAGTGTTTGCACGCGTGCGATTCCAAAAAATGGCATCCAAAATACCTAATTGAATGCAGGTTTTGTCATTCAATAAAATTGCATGCGACTTAATTGTACGTGTTGTTTAGACGATGCCAGTTAATTGCCCTACAGTTTTATGGTAGGTATGCCACAGGCAATAAACTTGTACCATGTAAATGGAGCTTTAAGGGCCCGTACATACGTAGCACAACTATAATTACACCACAACGACACCACGTGGACGAGCGCTAATTTATATGAAAATGAATAGTCTATTCTCACGGACAACCTTTAACCGTGTGGGCGATACCGACCACAACAAGACACAACGCAAACACAGCGTTGCGTCGACGCGACAACACTATCACAGCCGGAGTCGAACTGTCTGCAAACACTAGCTAAAACGTAGCCATATCGCAACTATTAGCGACAACGCAACCACAACGCAACTGCAAGAAGTCTCAGCGAAACTATTTACACGTAATCACTGCTTGCCCTCATTTTGTCGCTGCAATGTGGTATGTATAACCGCTAATTACACATGGGATGAAATTCTTCCCATTTTTTTATTTAAGTAGTGGTTCGTGGGAGTAAAGTCATCCCACGCAAATCTGCTTTTGGTTTGAACCTTGTTCCACCACTATTAAGGAGTCCTTTCTAATTCTACATTACTATAAAGCCCTACTCACTAGCATTCTAAGAAACATACAACGGTCACAAAATTCCAAGAAGCTACGATGCAAATCGGTTTTGTTTACAAGATTACCGCGGGTGGGGCGCTCAACGGTTTTCCCCGCGCGCGCGTGAGTACAGCGGTTCAGCACTGCGGATAATAAATACTAATATTAAATTGTTTAAAAAATACTGTGATATCCACAAAATAAATACTAGGAACAAACACAAATTTGTTGTACAGACGCCAGCACGTCAAGCTAAACACTATACATATCTATAACTACGACGCACCATGGAGCGTTAGAAAGAAAGTATCCTTGGCGTGATTGGTGGAATTTCCAACGTTTCTAAAATTAACCAATGGCTGCACATACTAATAATTAGGAGCCAATCCGCGCCCCTGCGCATTCGCCACCGCTCCCGAGTTCTTCCGACTCATAACGAAATTAAACGAACGTCATTAGTCGTCACCAGTCACTGTCACTGTCAGTCAGTTCTGTGTTCATTGGAAGTGTGTTGTGTCATTATTACACAACACACTTCCAATGAACACAGAACTGACTGACAGTGACAGTGACTGGTGACGACTAATGACGTTCGTTTAATTTCGTTATGAGTCGGAAGAACTCGGGAGCGGTGGCGAATGCGCAGGGGCGCGGATTGGCTCCTAATTATTAGTATGTGCAGCCATTGGTTAATTTTAGAAACGTTGGAAATTCCACCAATCACGCCAAGGATACTTTCTTTCTAACGCTCCATGGTGCGTCGTAGTTATAGATATGTATAGTGTTTAGCTTGACGTGCTGGCGTCTGTACAACAAATTTGTGTTTGTTCCTAGTATTTATTTTGTGGATATCACAGTATTTTTTAAACAATTTAATATTAGTATTTATTATCCGCAGTGCTGAACCGCTGTACTCACGCGCGCGCGGGGAAAACCGTTGAGCGCCCCACCCGCGGTAATCTTGTAAACAAAACCGATTTGCATCGTAGCTTCTTGGAATTTTGTGACCGTTGTATGTTTCTTAGAATGCTAGTGAGTAGGGCTTTATAGTAATGTAGAATTAGAAAGGACTCCTTAATAGTGGTGGAACAAGGTTCAAACCAAAAGCAGATTTGCGTGGGATGACTTTACTCCCACGAACCACTACTTAAATAAAAAAATGGGAAGAATTTCATCCCATGTGTAATTAGCGGTTATACATACCACATTGCAGCGACAAAATGAGGGCAAGCAGTGATTACGTGTAAATAGTTTCGCTGAGACTTCTTGCAGTTGCGTTGTGGTTGCGTTGTCGCTAATAGTTGCGATATGGCTACGTTTTAGCTAGTGTTTGCAGACAGTTCGACTCCGGCTGTGATAGTGTTGTCGCGTCGACGCAACGCTGTGTTTGCGTTGTGTCTTGTTGTGGTCGGTATCGCCCACACGGTTAAAGGTTGTCCGTGAGAATAGACTATTCATTTTCATATAAATTAGCGCTCGTCCACGTGGTGTCGTTGTGGTGTAATTATAGTTGTGCTACGTATGTACGGGCCCTTAAAGCTCCATTTACATGGTACAAGTTTATTGCCTGTGGCATACCTACCATAAAACTGTAGGGCAATTAACTGGCATCGTCTAAACAACACGTACAATTAAGTCGCATGCAATTTTATTGAATGACAAAACCTGCATTCAATTAGGTATTTTGGATGCCATTTTTTGGAATCGCACGCGTGCAAACACTTGCATGCAATTCATGAATGGCAAAATAAATTTAACGTGCTTTATGGCATCGGAACGTTACTCTTGAACGTTCCAGAAACTTGCACTGTGTAAACGGAGCTCATGACAACAGTCGACAAGCTCTCCACGTGTAAATGAGCCTATAAATGGAAAAAAAATTAAATGGTATCGGGTTCATGCATACATTACTCACGTATGATAGGTATCGCGCTTGAATTTATAAATCAGTCTTTGTATAAAAGGTAAACAATTTGATATGGAGTGGATACATATAATGGTATTAAAACGGATTAGAATTTTTTGAAATGGAAAAATATTGCCGAGGTGTTTTGTTTTGTTTATTGACTGTTAAGTTACTTCGGGTACGCTGAGTTGTGAAATTTAACCGGTTGATTTAATTGTAGAAATAATTGTGACTCGCGTAGATCTGCGTTTCCGGCATTCGAGAGGTTAAGTCATAGTTATTAGAAAAGGGTTCAGTATCTACTACTCGTAGTTCTGTTGAAAATATTGGCGTATTTTTAGAACACGTTACGTACACGCTATTCAGGGCAGAGTTCGCCGACTTTAAAATTAAAACAACTGTTTAGATATTTAATCAGTTCTTTCCTTAGGAAATTTGACATAAACCAACTGTTTAAATACCTAACCAGTGGTTTGAATGTTGGTGAACACAGGCCTTAGTAGGTTATAAATAAAACAGGTACTTATTCGATGTCCTGACGAAGATTACTATTTTACATCCACGACATTTAGTAAACGGATTACTATTATTTCTAGCCCACGGATTGCTATCTACCCTGCCCCTCCATATTTTAACTAATTAATAGCGTATAATGACATTCAAAATAAAATCAATCTGCCTAGCCTTTTCCCAACTATGTGGGGTCGGCTTCCAGTCAAACCGGATGCAGCTGAATACCAGTATTTTACATGGAGCGACTGCCTATCTGACCTCCACAAGCCAATATCTGGGTGATACGGTACCCCTTGGTAAGACTGGTTGTCAGACTTTTGGGCTTCTGACGACCCGTAACGACTGTCAAAGATCCACGAATGACAACCGGGGCCAACGTGTTAACGTACTTTCCGAGGCACGGAGAAGTCTCGGTATGTAAAGATGGTTACCCAACCACGGACCAACGCCCAAAGCATAGCTTAACCTGATGAATCGACCCCTGTGGCTGTTATTACTTAGCCACTAGCTCCTAAAATAAATTATTGAATATATGTATAAAAAAATATATTCAATATAGTTATTGTTCATGCAATGTTGTTTAACCCCTCAAGTGTTTATAATATGTTTATAAACATATCATACATATAACACTCGAGGGGTTAGAACACTGTCTATGTTAGCTGTAAGTTTCGCAAATAAAATAAGGAAATAAACCACATAAATATACCAAACATATTAGCCCAGAAGCCACTAACCATGCAGCTGTAAATTGGTCACGAACAATACCCAGTACCCTTTATTATACCTTTCCTATCTTTACCAAACACCGCATAACATAATATTATTTATTATCTCATTCTATTCCACTTCTGTCCCAAACTATGCAAAAGGGTTTAGCCCACCTTCGAAATATAAACTCAATTTATAACCCAAAAATTTCACCGCCTGGTCACGCTGACACCTCGGAATCGAACCTAAATATTTTACCTTTATCAACTGTCTATAAAGTGGCACTTTGGTCATCGGGTCAAAAGTCTTTAGATCCAAATAGGGTTTTTATCGTTTATCTTAGTTCGGATAGTCACTTGTTTTGGATAACGTCCTTTGTCTGTATTACGAAATTGTAAAACATAACATTTTAATGAATTCACGGCTTCCCAGAATCTTTTACTGAAACCTGAAAACCTGAACAGTTCAATTCTGCATTTCCACTAAATAGCTAAGAGTCAGTTTCACTATAATCTGTTATTAAACGGACTGTTCTATGAGACATTCATACAGGGTGTAAGTGTAAACAGGGACAACATTTTAAGGGGTCAATGTACTCATCAATAGGAACAACTTTTACTATCGGACCAAGCCTGAAATCGCAAAAAAAAATATCAGCTGTTCAGTACATTTATGTTCGCATAATTCGTCAAAATGTAGGGAATAAATGATTTTTTCGCGATTTCTAGTTTGGTCCCATGGAAACAGTTGTTAATAATGATGAGTACAATGACACCCTAAAAGGTTGACACTGTTTACACTTACACCCTGTATGAATGTGTCATAGAACCGTCCGTTTAATAACAGATTATAGTGAAACTGTCTCTTATCTAATTAGTGAAAATTCTGAATTGAACTTTTCAAGTTTTATTGAAAGCTGTGGCGAAGTTATATCTTATCACAATACTTAAGTAAACGATGAACTGCATGACATAAGTATTCAAAATAACGTGTGGTTCTTTCCTCAAAAGACCATTTCAGACACCAATCTACATGGTCTTCACATGAACAGACCAAGATTATGTCTGGACTAGACTGTGACCTCTGAGTTTGTTTAGGGCTTTCTTCTCAAAATAGTCAGATAGGCCGACACTCTGCGACTCACAAATGTACTAGATACTTAAGTAAAAAAAAAAACTCTTAACACACTATAGTTTCTATAGTAATATGATTCAATCATGATTCGAAAGACACGTGGCGGCATCTATTATCATAAGAACGTTATTGTTGTTTTCCTCGAGAACTTTTTGCGAGATGAAAAGTACCCTATGTCAGTTTCTGTACACCTGACAACGTATATGTAAAATTTCAGAATGATTGGTTCAGAGTGGTTTAGGCGTAAAAAGGTAACAAACAAACAGACATACTTACTTTTACATTTAAAATATTAGTTAGGATTTTTATCGACTTTCAACATGGCGTCTCACCGATTTAGTTACTCTGTGCACAAAACAATAACAGTAAACTATAGATCGACCATTGGTCATAGAAAGAGGACTGTCAGCTGTCACAACAGTGTCACTTCAGTCCTTTTCTTGATAAACAATTAAACATGTCAAACGTCATTAATCAATCAACATGACAGCTTACCCCCATGATGGGTTTTTGTTGTGTGCTGCAATTTCAAGTGTAGTTAACTGTGGTTTACCAGAAAACAAAGTCATTTTAAAGTAATTGGACAGTTGAGAACTGTTTTAAATATATTTCCCTATTTTTATGTAAGTGTACCTGGCCCACGGTCCATACATTTTGGAACATCACCTTTGACAATTTTGTTTTTAAGGGCAGGTCACAATTTGCGTAATAACTCTGTGTTGCAACACTGGCAAATGACAGCAAACAAAGAAAACAAAACAAAATGCAGATTGCAGAGTAGAAATTATCTTGCATCACACCATTTTGTAGTGTTGCATTTTCAACTCATCTCCTACTTAGTGAAGTTAAATCTAAAATTCTGGCATCGCGCCATGTGACTAACAATATTCACACCCTAATTCTGTTCAACTAAAAATATAGGTACAGTCACGAACCGGAATTGTTGAGCCACTAGCTTATCATCTTAATTTGGTTGTGTTACACGAATGCCACCCGTCAAATTTGACATGTGACATTTCAATAACGAAAAACGGGCGGCATTGATGTAACACAACCAAGTTAAGATGATAAGCTAGTGGCTCAACAATCCCCCCGGTTCGACTGTACATGCAAGAACTTTCAGCATGAAGAAGAAATAACGAAATAAAGAAAGATAATAAAACTCTTTGAGGCCATGTTAAGGTACAATATTCACACAAAAAAAAACCAAACACAGAAAAAACTTTGAAACAGTATTGTATGCCTCACAGCGGCGCCAATAGTTTAGCATAAATTCTAGACAACAAGTGTCTGGTTTTCAACTGGAATATAGGTTACGAGGACATCTTACAGAAGCGAATCAGTTTTATAGTGTGTGTAAATACTTAAATAAAAACCGGCCAAGAGCGTGTTGGGTTCCGTAGCTGGGATGAATTTATCTCAAGAACCAAATTAATATTGTAGTGGAAAAACATGTTCTTCTGTACATTCCAACTGCAAATTTAAGTTTACACAACACAATATTGAGATTTACTTGTTATTTTAAGACCATAGAGTTCTTATAAGTTTTCCTGTAATATGTAGATATATAACTGTTTTCTGTATATTTTTTTTTTTCAAAATTTTATGCTTTGGAGATAAGGGAGAAATGGTAAATTATCGTCTATTTTCTTAAATAACTTTAAACAATTTATTTTAAATTATACAAATCAATCAATCTGCCTAGCCTTTTCCCAACTATGTTGGGGTCGGCTTCCAGTCTAACCAGATGCAGCTGAATACCAGTATTTTACATGGAGCGACTGCCTATCTGACCTCCACAACCTCTTACCAAGGGGTATCGTGTAACTGGGTAATACGATACCCCTTGGTAAGACTGGTTGTCAGACTTTCATATTCATATTCATATTCATTTATTTGCGTTCCACAAGGTAAAACAAGATGTTAACAGAAGGCTTAGAGCTAAGAGCCGTTGTAGACCCTGTCCGGGCACAGCAAACATTATTTGTTGATACATAACTATTATTTGCGTTCCACAAGGTAAAACAAGATGTTAACAGAAGGCTTAGAGCTAAGAGCCGTTGTAGACCCTGTCCGGGCACAGCAAACATTATTTGTTGATACATAACTATTATTTGCGTTCCACAAGGTAAAACAAGATGTTAACAGAAGGCTTAGAGCTAAGAGCCGTTGTAGACCCTGTCCGGGCACAGCAAACATTATTTGTTGATACATAACTATTATTTGCGTTCCACAAGGTAAAACAAGATGTTAACAGAAGGCTTAGAGCTAAGAGCCGTTGTAGACCCTGTCCGGGCACAGCAAACATTATTTGTTGATACATAACTATTATTTGCGTTCCACAAGGTAAAACAAGATGTTAACAGAAGGCTTAGAGCTAAGAGCCGTTGTAGACCCTGTCAGGGCACAGCAAACATTATTTGTTGATACATAACTATTATTTGCGTTCCACAAGGTAAAACAAGATGTTAACAGAAGGCTTAGAGCTAAGAGCCGTTGTAGACCCTGTCCGGGCACAGCAAACATTATTTGTTGATACATAACTATTATTTGCGTTCCACAAGGTAAAACAAGATGTTAACAGAAGGCTTAGAGCTAAGAGCCGTTGTAGACCCTGTCAGGGCACAGCAAACATTATTTGTTGATACATAACTATTATTTGCGTTCCACAAGGTAAAACAAGATGTTAACAGAAGGCTTAGAGCTAAGAGCCGTTGTAGACCCTGTCAGGGCACAGCAAACATTATTTGTTGATACATAACTATTATTATTTAAAGTTAAAAATCTAAATCGTAGAAACTAAAATTAGAATTATTACATAAAACTGAATAACATTTACATAAAACGTTAAGTAATAACAATAACATAAATAATTATAATAATGGCAAGTAGGTGGTTACATTTAGATAGCTATATTTATTTAGGTCATATAAATTACAAACATTTAAGAGATCATATCATTCTACTATTACAAATTATTAATATACGTAGAGATCAGTTTTAAGAGTATCTCAATTAGAGACAGTTTATAGATTCAGTAGGTAGATAATTAATTTCAGGCTTCTGACGACCCGTAACGACTGTCAAACATCCACGAATGACAGCCGGGACCAACGGCTTAACGTGCTTTCTGAGGCACGGAGGAGTCTCGTTATGAAAAGATGGTCACCCATCCACAGACTAACCCCGGCAAGCGTAGCTTAACCTGATGGATCGACCCGTGCGGCTGTTATTATTTAGCCACGAGCTAAAATATACAAAAAAATATACATATTTGAGACCCTCACACTAAGCCCTTTCATTTGATATGTCACACGGTAAAATTTGCAAAACTTTTTTTTCTTATTTGCCCGCCATTGACCCCCATTTTCAAAATTCATTTGTTTACTTTACACGTCCGTGTTTGTGTCACAAAAATTAATATGTGTAAAATCGAATGTAATTTAGCTTAGAAAATACCAGGGTTTCTACAAGCTGCTATAAAATTAAAATAAAAAGCTGCGTCCGTAGTGTTTCGGACAAGTAAGGCACACCTACAGACCTTTTAGGCGGTAAAAGCAGTTTCTTACCGAGTCAGCTACATGTTTATCGAAACGAAGGTCCTTAATGAGACCAAGATTCCGTACTTCATAGACTCTGTCAATTGTTTCTCTCCAGGTGAAACGTTGCGGGTAGTTTAGCTAGTTGCTGTATTATGCCAAATACCACGTATTTCATTGTGGTTGGGTTTATCTACAGGCAATTATGTATTTATTTATTAAAACTTTATGCACAAGTAAAAAAACATATACCGTACAAAGGCGGACTTAATGCCTCTTCATGGTTCTGGAGTGGCTACCGCGTATCGGAAGACGTAACGTTGGAAAGCCTCCCACAAGGTAGACCGATGACCTTGTGAATCAAAATCAAAAGTCTTCTTATGTCAAAATTAGATAAGACAGTCCCCCAAAATGCCCGCCTTAATGAATGCCGCAGGAATCCGCTGGATACGGGAAGCTCAGAACCGGTCGACGTGGCGGAGCTTGGGGGACGCCTATGCCCAGCAGTAGACGTCTTTCGGCTGAAATGAAGATGATGATGAATTCTCTTCAGAAATTATCGAAGCTCCAACATCATCTGCATCATCGGCATCTGTAGAATTTCTTGAAATTGCATGTAGACTATAAACGCAACTACTAAGTTGTCAGCAGTGTGTACATGCTTCTCCATTTCAGTGGCTGCAACAATCGTATCTTGCGATCTGCTCTTTGTCTTAAGTAAACTGTGTGCGACTAGAAAATTGAAATCGTGCGCTTACTTGATATCTTTTGTGTGTTCTGAAGATGACGAATGGACGCTAGATTCTGCTTTATTTCAACATAAGCTATGAATATCCATTCATGCATTGTTTATGCACGATAATGCCCGGCCCCACACAACTCAAGTGACAATTGAGTACTTTCATGATATGGGAATCCATCAAATAAAGGAGCCAGCGAGAAGCCCTGTCCTAACCCTATTGACAGTTTTGGAGGCAGAAATGAGCTCACGTTGATAAATTAAGACCTGAACACATACCTATCTCAAGTGCGCTTTTTAAATTTCTAGCGTGACGATATTACCCATTCATGTTACTTCCCTGTGTTATCCTGATGCCGTGGACGTCCATGATTACATCGTCACGTTAGTAATTATAAAAGCGCACAATCACACACTAAACGCATGAACGCGCAATAAAATAAAAAGTCGGGAGGTGGCGTTTGACCCCCGGTTGCTCGGTTGGAACGAAGTTCCTTTCGCTATATATTATGTTTTAATACAGTGGCAACTAGTATGGTCTCAAATTTCAAGTGTCAAAGATTTTATTTTTGTTTACACAGTTTCTTACTAATATACTAGACGATGATGTTATGAGATACTAGATGTTGAAGTTGAAGGACTTTGGTTGGGTTGGTTTGTTTTTAGCTTGCTAAAAACTTTTGACACTTGTAAATGACACCGTAAGGCTTTTTCGTTATGTCACAATTTCTGCCAATTTACTACTACCACAAGCCGCGTTAAGGTTACGCTAGTCGGTTATTGTTCCATACAAACGTAGTATGGTGATTACTCGTCTGTTTGACGGTGTATGTTCAAAATTATAATGTATATCAATTTGTCTTATCATTATCTAGCTTTGTATGGAAGCAGAATTGTAAAAAAAATATTGGTTTAGAAGTTAAGGAACTTCCACATTTCAAGACTAATTTTAACGTATCTTTGGGCATAAATAAATAGCTCCCGGAGTATGAAAATGGCAAAATTGTTACCATACAAGGACAGATAATTTAATCAAGAATTCAAACAACTTTATTTTTAATAAACTAGTACATGTAGTAGTTTTTTCATAATATCTAGGTATACGCCCAAAGGCGGAAATTTTACGCGGCTATTCAAGAAATTTGACGGGCTCGTTTTCGTTATAAATAATTGTCTATTTTACTAAAAAAAAATAATTAAGTAAATATATAAACAAAATATCATGCATATTAGCCACGCCACCAACGATTTCGAGCTGCCGACTAATGCAACCTTAAAGAACTTCGTTACAATTATTGCATAGGTAGCAAATAGTAGATTTTACTGAATTTAACTTTTATGTAGGTGGTTTGAAAGCGAAGATTTACACGATTGTATGTCTAACCATTCCTAATGATTCCGACTCGTTTATCTTTCGATACGAAATCAAGTCTCAGATTAATAGACATAAAGATCTAATAAACATTTTCATCTATATTTTACCGAAATTGCCTTTAAAACCACAGTAATTATTGTACCTGAAAGCAAACAAGGGTGCCAAATATCACCAGAGACAACTAGCTTAATTTAGTAACAAAATGTAATTAAAGGAGCCATTAGTCGGTCTATTTGGTTCTAATTTGCCGTGTACTAGTTTGTTGGGAATGATTTTTGGCACAACTTACTGAATAAGTAGGGAAGTATTACTGATAGAGGCAATTACGTTTCTAAAATGTTTCACCATTAAAGGCTTAGTGAACTCTAGCATAATTTGATTATTATTTTATAGAAAAAGAAACAAATAGGTAGGGGAGGTCAGCTCAAAGCGGTCTCCTTAACTTTGAGTTACAAAATAATTTAAAAAAATTGAATCGACTTCAAAAAGAAATTAACTCAAAATTATGAAATAACTTTCATTTAGTCTTGGGATCTGTATTTTAGTTTTGTGCCACCGACATCCCAAATTAAAGTTATTTCATAATTTTGAGTTAATTTCTTTTTCAAGTCGATTAGATTTTTTTATTCCGTAATTTTTAGTAAAAACTGGAATATTTGTTTGTAATAAGTACTAAGTAGTTTTCTTATAATAATTATTGCACTAGAATTTGACCAAGGTTTTGAGATGTTTTCCCTTTGAAACCACACTCATAGTTCGTATCAATAAGCCAGACCGTCACACTTACAAGTATTAGTCCATTATCTTGAAAAGTACTGAACCGATTTCGATGAAACTTTCACTGTGCTCTAATTTGAAGTAAATGTTAGCCAACAAACAAAGAATGGTCCCGATCCGATTAATAGTTTTGGAGAAATGCGTGTACAGACGCCAGCAGGTCAACCTACCCGAAACTGTCAGATTTTCCCAATCAACCTTGAACCTAATACCTTAGCAATAAAGTCGAAAATCTATTAAAGAAATCTGACAGATTGTAGTAGCTTGATGTGCTGACGTCTGTACAAAACATACAAACATACATCTATGAAACTTTGTATATTTGTATGGAAGCCCTAATAGATTATCATATATTATGTGAATATCTCGCAGTTCCAATAATATTAAAAACATACATGTCGAATTGATAACTGCTTTTTTTTAAATCGTTAAAAAGAAAACCCGTATTAGACTGCGGTAAATTTAATTGAGCCGTGTTTTACATTCACTTCTTTAATTGCCCGGGCCATCACATTTTCATCCCATGACACCTGGGTAGTCTTCCTTGTATAGTTGTTAAGCATCTTAACAAAATAATTAAGCATTATTTATCGAATCATAATTATTTTACAAAGGGCAAAGCTGTCAGTTGGCCGCTTTGCCCGAGCCGCTATGCCTTTTTCGGCCATTTTGTTTTAATAATTAACTGCTCTCACTTTATTTATTATATTTCAGAGAGAATAGAACACAAACAAAACCAAATAGATAAGTAACAATACATGTTCAATAAAACCATTGAAATATAAAAAGGTTTGACCAAAGCAGATTGAACTTACCTTGCATTTTTTTAACAAAACACGCAAATAAATATATTTCGTCACTGCAGCCACACGCTTGGTACCACTGCTACCGAATGATGGAATGGCGCGGGGCGGGAGATTTGTTATGCCAACAGAACGGCCACGCCACGCTATTCAAATAACCGAAAAAGAAAGAAGAGTGGCCGCTTTGCCTCCTATGGCCGCTTTGAGCTGATCTCCCCTACTTAGGTAAATACTTTGTTTTTGTTCAAACTGCAAAACTATTAAATAAATTATGTCCCAATTTAAGAAAATGTTTACTTTCTAAATTATAAATGAAAAGAACTGTGAAAGTTTTGTTTATTTGTTGTCATTTGCCAGTGTCGCAACGCATAGTATTACGAATTTGCGCAACGTGTATTGTCAGGGGCGGCAGTCTCGACACTCGTAACGATAGCTTTACGACTGAAATCGCTCGCTAAGTCCTAATGGGGTACCTAGACGGGCAAAATGGTAATAGTTAGGTTTTTTCAAAGAAAATTATTGGCCACTTCAAATTAACCTTGAATAACGAGGAAAATTGGAGAACATGATTAAATAATAAAACGGTTCTCGCCGCAAGTGGTTTGAAACTGTAAATGGTTTTTTCGTGCTTGTCAAGCAATTTTGACCGTCTTAGTACTCCATTAGGACTTAGCGAGCGATTTCCTTCGTAAAGCTATCGTTACGAATGTCGAGACTGCCGCCCCTGGTCTTGGTGGGCCACAGACTTTTTAGACCGTTACAATGTGACCTGCTCTGACATCTAGCAATGGACAACATTGTCAAACTTTTAACTTTTGAGGTTTTGAATACGATGATTTTGGCTATTTTGTAGTGTGAGTATTTTCTTTTTATTTTTTGTAATGTGTGTCTTGTTTGTACATAATAAACCATTTTTATTTCTTTCTAGTTCAGGTGTTTTACACAGAATGTATACATATTTACGGCGAAATAAATGCACATTGTAAATATAAACATTTTTACCTATAAAAAATAAGCACAAGCATTTATAAAATAATTGCACTCAAGAAAATTAAATGGACATTTTTATGGCAGTGTTAACAAAATGATTTTCACAAAATAAATGTTCTTTTTTATTATTATTCGTTTTCAATTTAATTTTACTGCAATGGTGTTCGCTGAAAATAAAAATTCTTTCACTTCATATTTCAGGGACCGAAATGATACATGTCATGAGTTTTAAAATGGCGCCAAGTGGCGCGTCATAGTACTAGAACGGGCTATCCGTTCAGGATAATATAATAGTTCTGTGGTAATAGCGCTTTGATTGAGTGAATCTGTCATAATGGTGAGTAATATTTTTTGTAATTCTAATTTGATAACGAAATTAGCGCTCGTCCACGTGGTGTCGTTGTGGTGTAATTATAGTTGTGCTACGTATGTACGGGCCCTTAAAGCTCCATTTACATGGTACAAGTTTATTGCCTGTGGCATACCTACCATAAAACTGTAGGGCAATTAACTGGCATCGTCTAAACAACACGTACAATTAAGTCGCATGCAATTTTATTGAATGACAAAACCTGCATTCAATTAGGTATTTTGGATGCCATTTTTTGGAATCGCACGCGTGCAAACACTTGCATGCAATTCATGAATGGCAAAATAAATTTAACGTGCTTTATGGCATCGGAACGTTACTCTTGAACGTTCCAGAAACTTGCACTGTGTAAACGGAGCTCATGACAACAGTCGACAAGCTCTCCACGTGTAAATGAGCCTATAAATGGAAAAAAAATTAAATGGTATCGGGTTCATGCATACATTACTCACGTATGATAGGTATCGCGCTTGAATTTATAAATCAGTCTTTGTATAAAAGGTAAACAATTTGATATGGAGTGGATACATATAATGGTATTAAAACGGATTAGAATTTTTTGAAATGGAAAAATATTGCCGAGGTGTTTTGTTTTGTTTATTGACTGTTAAGTTACTTCGGGTACGCTGAGTTGTGAAATTTAACCGGTTGATTTAATTGTAGAAATAATTGTGACTCGCGTAGATCTGCGTTTCCGGCATTCGAGAGGTTAAGTCATAGTTATTAGAAAAGGGTTCAGTATCTACTACTCGTAGTTCTGTTGAAAATATTGGCGTATTTTTAGAACACGTTACGTACACGCTATTCAGGGCAGAGTTCGCCGACTTTAAAATTAAAACAACTGTTTAGATATTTAATCAGTTCTTTCCTTAGGAAATTTGACATAAACCAACTGTTTAAATACCTAACCAGTGGTTTGAATGTTGGTGAACACAGGCCTTAGTAGGTTATAAATAAAACAGGTACTTATTCGATGTCCTGACGAAGATTACTATTTTACATCCACGACATTTAGTAAACGGATTACTATTATTTCTAGCCCACGGATTGCTATCTACCCTGCCCCTCCATATTTTAACTAATTAATAGCGTATAATGACATTCAAAATAAAATCAATCTGCCTAGCCTTTTCCCAACTATGTGGGGTCGGCTTCCAGTCAAACCGGATGCAGCTGAATACCAGTATTTTACATGGAGCGACTGCCTATCTGACCTCCACAAGCCAATATCTGGGTGATACGGTACCCCTTGGTAAGACTGGTTGTCAGACTTTTGGGCTTCTGACGACCCGTAACGACTGTCAAAGATCCACGAATGACAACCGGGGCCAACGTGTTAACGTACTTTCCGAGGCACGGAGAAGTCTCGGTATGTAAAGATGGTTACCCAACCACGGACCAACGCCCAAAGCATAGCTTAACCTGATGAATCGACCCCTGTGGCTGTTATTACTTAGCCACTAGCTCCTAAAATAAATTATTGAATATATGTATAAAAAAATATATTCAATATAGTTATTGTTCATGCAATGTTGTTTAACCCCTCAAGTGTTTATAATATGTTTATAAACATATCATACATATAACACTCGAGGGGTTAGAACACTGTCTATGTTAGCTGTAAGTTTCGCAAATAAAATAAGGAAATAAACCACATAAATATACCAAACATATTAGCCCAGAAGCCACTAACCATGCAGCTGTAAATTGGTCACGAACAATACCCAGTACCCTTTATTATACCTTTCCTATCTTTACCAAACACCGCATAACATAATATTATTTATTATCTCATTCTATTCCACTTCTGTCCCAAACTATGCAAAAGGGTTTAGCCCACCTTCGAAATATAAACTCAATTTATAACCCAAAAATTTCACCGCCTGGTCACGCTGACACCTCGGAATCGAACCTAAATATTTTACCTTTATCAACTGTCTATAAAGTGGCACTTTGGTCATCGGGTCAAAAGTCTTTAGATCCAAATAGGGTTTTTATCGTTTATCTTAGTTCGGATAGTCACTTGTTTTGGATAACGTCCTTTGTCTGTATTACGAAATTGTAAAACATAACATTTTTAATGAATTCACGGCTTCCCAGAATCTTTTACTGAAACCTGAAAACCTGAACAGTTCAATTCTGCATTTCCACTAAATAGCTAAGAGTCAGTTTCACTATAATCTGTTATTAAACGGACTGTTCTATGAGACATTCATACAGGGTGTAAGTGTAAACAGGGATCTCCTACTTAGTGAAGTTAAATCTAAAATTCTGGCATCGCGCCATGTGACTAACAATATTCACACCCTAATTCTGTTCAACTAAAAATATAGGTACAGTCACGAACCGGAA
This sequence comes from Dicycla oo, assembly GCA_948252095.1. Taxonomy (NCBI): domain Eukaryota; kingdom Metazoa; phylum Arthropoda; class Insecta; order Lepidoptera; family Noctuidae; genus Dicycla; species Dicycla oo. Next base: position 24,352,507 of record OX411716.1, read on the forward strand.
TTGTTGAGCCACTAGCTTATCATCTTAATTTGGTTGTGTTACACGAATGCCACCCGTCAAATTTGACATGTGACATTTCAATAACGAAAAACGGGCGGCATTGATGTAACACAACCAAGTTAAGATGATAAGCTAGTGGCTCAACAATCCCGGTTCGACTGTACATGCAAGAACTTTCAGCATGAAGAAGAAATAACGAAATAAAGAAAGATAATAAAACTCTTTGAGGCCATGTTAAGGTACAATATTCACACAAAAAAAAACCAAACACAGAAAAAACTTTGAAACAGTATTGTATGCCTCACAGCGGCGCCAATAGTTTAGCATAAATTCTAGACAACAAGTGTCTGGTTTTCAACTGGAATATAGGTTACGAGGACATCTTACAGAAGCGAATCAGTTTTATAGTGTGTGTAAATACTTAAATAAAAACCGGCCAAGAGCGTGTTGGGTTCCGTAGCTGGGATGAATTTATCTCAAGAACCAAATTAATATTGTAGTGGAAAAACATGTTCTTCTGTACATTCCAACTGCAAATTTAAGTTTACACAACACAATATTGAGATTTACTTGTTATTTTAAGACCATAGAGTTCTTATAAGTTTTCCTGTAATATGTAGATATATAACTGTTTTCTGTATATTTTTTTTTTTCAAAATTTTATGCTTTGGAGATAAGGGAGAAATGGTAAATTATCGTCTATTTTCTTAAATAACTTTAAACAATTTATTTTAAATTATACAAATCAATCAATCTGCCTAGCCTTTTCCCAACTATGTTGGGGTCGGCTTCCAGTCTAACCAGATGCAGCTGAATACCAGTATTTTACATGGAGCGACTGCCTATCTGACCTCCACAACCTCTTACCAAGGGGTATCGTGTAACTGGGTAATACGATACCCCTTGGTAAGACTGGTTGTCAGACTTTCATATTCATATTCATATTCATTTATTTGCGTTCCACAAGGTAAAACAAGATGTTAACAGAAGGCTTAGAGCTAAGAGCCGTTGTAGACCCTGTCCGGGCACAGCAAACATTATTTGTTGATACATAACTATTATTTGCGTTCCACAAGGTAAAACAAGATGTTAACAGAAGGCTTAGAGCTAAGAGCCGTTGTAGACCCTGTCCGGGCACAGCAAACATTATTTGTTGATACATAACTATTATTTGCGTTCCACAAGGTAAAACAAGATGTTAACAGAAGGCTTAGAGCTAAGAGCCGTTGTAGACCCTGTCCGGGCACAGCAAACATTATTTGTTGATACATAACTATTATTTGCGTTCCACAAGGTAAAACAAGATGTTAACAGAAGGCTTAGAGCTAAGAGCCGTTGTAGACCCTGTCCGGGCACAGCAAACATTATTTGTTGATACATAACTATTATTTGCGTTCCACAAGGTAAAACAAGATGTTAACAGAAGGCTTAGAGCTAAGAGCCGTTGTAGACCCTGTCAGGGCACAGCAAACATTATTTGTTGATACATAACTATTATTTGCGTTCCACAAGGTAAAACAAGATGTTAACAGAAGGCTTAGAGCTAAGAGCCGTTGTAGACCCTGTCCGGGCACAGCAAACATTATTTGTTGATACATAACTATTATTTGCGTTCCACAAGGTAAAACAAGATGTTAACAGAAGGCTTAGAGCTAAGAGCCGTTGTAGACCCTGTCAGGGCACAGCAAACATTATTTGTTGATACATAACTATTATTTGCGTTCCACAAGGTAAAACAAGATGTTAACAGAAGGCTTAGAGCTAAGAGCCGTTGTAGACCCTGTCAGGGCACAGCAAACATTATTTGTTGATACATAACTATTATTATTTAAAGTTAAAAATCTAAATCGTAGAAACTAAAATTAGAATTATTACATAAAACTGAATAACATTTACATAAAACGTTAAGTAATAACAATAACATAAATAATTATAATAATGGCAAGTAGGTGGTTACATTTAGATAGCTATATTTATTTAGGTCATATAAATTACAAACATTTAAGAGATCATATCATTCTACTATTACAAATTATTAATATACGTAGAGATCAGTTTTAAGAGTATCTCAATTAGAGACAGTTTATAGATTCAGTAGGTAGATAATTAATTTCAGGCTTCTGACGACCCGTAACGACTGTCAAACATCCACGAATGACAGCCGGGACCAACGGCTTAACGTGCTTTCTGAGGCACGGAGGAGTCTCGTTATGAAAAGATGGTCACCCATCCACAGACTAACCCCGGCAAGCGTAGCTTAACCTGATGGATCGACCCGTGCGGCTGTTATTATTTAGCCACGAGCTAAAATATACAAAAAAATATACATATTTGAGACCCTCACACTAAGCCCTTTCATTTGATATGTCACACGGTAAAATTTGCAAAACTTTTTTTTCTTATTTGCCCGCCATTGACCCCCATTTTCAAAATTCATTTGTTTACTTTACACGTCCGTGTTTGTGTCACAAAAATTAATATGTGTAAAATCGAATGTAATTTAGCTTAGAAAATACCAGGGTTTCTACAAGCTGCTATAAAATTAAAATAAAAAGCTGCGTCCGTAGTGTTTCGGACAAGTAAGGCACACCTACAGACCTTTTAGGCGGTAAAAGCAGTTTCTTACCGAGTCAGCTACATGTTTATCGAAACGAAGGTCCTTAATGAGACCAAGATTCCGTACTTCATAGACTCTGTCAATTGTTTCTCTCCAGGTGAAACGTTGCGGGTAGTTTAGCTAGTTGCTGTATTATGCCAAATACCACGTATTTCATTGTGGTTGGGTTTATCTACAGGCAATTATGTATTTATTTATTAAAACTTTATGCACAAGTAAAAAAACATATACCGTACAAAGGCGGACTTAATGCCTCTTCATGGTTCTGGAGTGGCTACCGCGTATCGGAAGACGTAACGTTGGAAAGCCTCCCACAAGGTAGACCGATGACCTTGTGAATCAAAATCAAAAGTCTTCTTATGTCAAAATTAGATAAGACAGTCCCCCAAAATGCCCGCCTTAATGAATGCCGCAGGAATCCGCTGGATACGGGAAGCTCAGAACCGGTCGACGTGGCGGAGCTTGGGGGACGCCTATGCCCAGCAGTAGACGTCTTTCGGCTGAAATGAAGATGATGATGAATTCTCTTCAGAAATTATCGAAGCTCCAACATCATCTGCATCATCGGCATCTGTAGAATTTCTTGAAATTGCATGTAGACTATAAACGCAACTACTAAGTTGTCAGCAGTGTGTACATGCTTCTCCATTTCAGTGGCTGCAACAATCGTATCTTGCGATCTGCTCTTTGTCTTAAGTAAACTGTGTGCGACTAGAAAATTGAAATCGTGCGCTTACTTGATATCTTTTGTGTGTTCTGAAGATGACGAATGGACGCTAGATTCTGCTTTATTTCAACATAAGCTATGAATATCCATTCATGCATTGTTTATGCACGATAATGCCCGGCCCCACACAACTCAAGTGACAATTGAGTACTTTCATGATATGGGAATCCATCAAATAAAGGAGCCAGCGAGAAGCCCTGTCCTAACCCTATTGACAGTTTTGGAGGCAGAAATGAGCTCACGTTGATAAATTAAGACCTGAACACATACCTATCTCAAGTGCGCTTTTTAAATTTCTAGCGTGACGATATTACCCATTCATGTTACTTCCCTGTGTTATCCTGATGCCGTGGACGTCCATGATTACATCGTCACGTTAGTAATTATAAAAGCGCACAATCACACACTAAACGCATGAACGCGCAATAAAATAAAAAGTCGGGAGGTGGCGTTTGACCCCCGGTTGCTCGGTTGGAACGAAGTTCCTTTCGCTATATATTATGTTTTAATACAGTGGCAACTAGTATGGTCTCAAATTTCAAGTGTCAAAGATTTTATTTTTGTTTACACAGTTTCTTACTAATATACTAGACGATGATGTTATGAGATACTAGATGTTGAAGTTGAAGGACTTTGGTTGGGTTGGTTTGTTTTTAGCTTGCTAAAAACTTTTGACACTTGTAAATGACACCGTAAGGCTTTTTCGTTATGTCACAATTTCTGCCAATTTACTACTACCACAAGCCGCGTTAAGGTTACGCTAGTCGGTTATTGTTCCATACAAACGTAGTATGGTGATTACTCGTCTGTTTGACGGTGTATGTTCAAAATTATAATGTATATCAATTTGTCTTATCATTATCTAGCTTTGTATGGAAGCAGAATTGTAAAAAAAATATTGGTTTAGAAGTTAAGGAACTTCCACATTTCAAGACTAATTTTAACGTATCTTTGGGCATAAATAAATAGCTCCCGGAGTATGAAAATGGCAAAATTGTTACCATACAAGGACAGATAATTTAATCAAGAATTCAAACAACTTTATTTTTAATAAACTAGTACATGTAGTAGTTTTTTCATAATATCTAGGTATACGCCCAAAGGCGGAAATTTTACGCGGCTATTCAAGAAATTTGACGGGCTCGTTTTCGTTATAAATAATTGTCTATTTTACTAAAAAAAAATAATTAAGTAAATATATAAACAAAATATCATGCATATTAGCCACGCCACCAACGATTTCGAGCTGCCGACTAATGCAACCTTAAAGAACTTCGTTACAATTATTGCATAGGTAGCAAATAGTAGATTTTACTGAATTTAACTTTTATGTAGGTGGTTTGAAAGCGAAGATTTACACGATTGTATGTCTAACCATTCCTAATGATTCCGACTCGTTTATCTTTCGATACGAAATCAAGTCTCAGATTAATAGACATAAAGATCTAATAAACATTTTCATCTATATTTTACCGAAATTGCCTTTAAAACCACAGTAATTATTGTACCTGAAAGCAAACAAGGGTGCCAAATATCACCAGAGACAACTAGCTTAATTTAGTAACAAAATGTAATTAAAGGAGCCATTAGTCGGTCTATTTGGTTCTAATTTGCCGTGTACTAGTTTGTTGGGAATGATTTTTGGCACAACTTACTGAATAAGTAGGGAAGTATTACTGATAGAGGCAATTACGTTTCTAAAATGTTTCACCATTAAAGGCTTAGTGAACTCTAGCATAATTTGATTATTATTTTATAGAAAAAGAAACAAATAGGTAGGGGAGGTCAGCTCAAAGCGGTCTCCTTAACTTTGAGTTACAAAATAATTTAAAAAAATTGAATCGACTTCAAAAAGAAATTAACTCAAAATTATGAAATAACTTTCATTTAGTCTTGGGATCTGTATTTTAGTTTTGTGCCACCGACATCCCAAATTAAAGTTATTTCATAATTTTGAGTTAATTTCTTTTTCAAGTCGATTAGATTTTTTTATTCCGTAATTTTTAGTAAAAACTGGAATATTTGTTTGTAATAAGTACTAAGTAGTTTTCTTATAATAATTATTGCACTAGAATTTGACCAAGGTTTTGAGATGTTTTCCCTTTGAAACCACACTCATAGTTCGTATCAATAAGCCAGACCTTCACACTTACAAGTATTAGTCCATTATCTTGAAAAGTACTGAACCGATTTCGATGAAACTTTCACTGTGCTCTAATTTGAAGTAAATGTTAGCCAACAAACAAAGAATGGTCCCGATCCGATTAATAGTTTTGGAGAAATGCGTGTACAGACGCCAGCAGGTCAACCTACCCGAAACTGTCAGATTTTCCCAATCAACCTTGAACCTAATACCTTAGCAATAAAGTCGAAAATCTATTAAAGAAATCTGACAGATTGTAGTAGCTTGATGTGCTGACGTCTGTACAAAACATACAAACATACATCTATGAAACTTTGTATATTTGTATGGAAGCCCTAATAGATTATCATATATTATGTGAATATCTCGCAGTTCCAATAATATTAAAAACATACATGTCGAATTGATAACTGCTTTTTTTTAAATCGTTAAAAAGAAAACCCGTATTAGACTGCGGTAAATTTAATTGAGCCGTGTTTTACATTCACTTCTTTAATTGCCCGGGCCATCACATTTTCATCCCATGACACCTGGGTAGTCTTCCTTGTATAGTTGTTAAGCATCTTAACAAAATAATTAAGCATTATTTATCGAATCATAATTATTTTACAAAGGGCAAAGCTGTCAGTTGGCCGCTTTGCCCGAGCCGCTATGCCTTTTTCGGCCATTTTGTTTTAATAATTAACTGCTCTCACTTTATTTATTATATTTCAGAGAGAATAGAACACAAACAAAACCAAATAGATAAGTAACAATACATGTTCAATAAAACCATTGAAATATAAAAAGGTTTGACCAAAGCAGATTGAACTTACCTTGCATTTTTTTAACAAAACACGCAAATAAATATATTTCGTCACTGCAGCCACACGCTTGGTACCACTGCTACCGAATGATGGAATGGCGCGGGGCGGGAGATTTGTTATGCCAACAGAACGGCCACGCCACGCTATTCAAATAACCGAAAAAGAAAGAAGAGTGGCCGCTTTGCCTCCTATGGCCGCTTTGAGCTGATCTCCCCTACTTAGGTAAATACTTTGTTTTTGTTCAAACTGCAAAACTATTAAATAAATTATGTCCCAATTTAAGAAAATGTTTACTTTCTAAATTATAAATGAAAAGAACTGTGAAAGTTTTGTTTATTTGTTGTCATTTGCCAGTGTCGCAACGCATAGTATTACGAATTTGCGCAACGTGTATTGTCAGGGGCGGCAGTCTCGACACTCGTAACGATAGCTTTACGACTGAAATCGCTCGCTAAGTCCTAATGGGGTACCTAGACGGGCAAAATGGTAATAGTTAGGTTTTTTCAAAGAAAATTATTGGCCACTTCAAATTAACCTTGAATAACGAGGAAAATTGGAGAACATGATTAAATAATAAAACGGTTCTCGCCGCAAGTGGTTTGAAACTGTAAATGGTTTTTTCGTGCTTGTCAAGCAATTTTGACCGTCTTAGTACTCCATTAGGACTTAGCGAGCGATTTCCTTCGTAAAGCTATCGTTACGAATGTCGAGACTGCCGCCCCTGGTCTTGGTGGGCCACAGACTTTTTAGACCGTTACAATGTGACCTGCTCTGACATCTAGCAATGGACAACATTGTCAAACTTTTAACTTTTGAGGTTTTGAATACGATGATTTTGGCTATTTTGTAGTGTGAGTATTTTCTTTTTATTTTTTGTAATGTGTGTCTTGTTTGTACATAATAAACCATTTTTATTTCTTTCTAGTTCAGGTGTTTTACACAGAATGTATACATATTTACGGCGAAATAAATGCACATTGTAAATATAAACATTTTTACCTATAAAAAATAAGCACAAGCATTTATAAAATAATTGCACTCAAGAAAATTAAATGGACATTTTTATGGCAGTGTTAACAAAATGATTTTCACAAAATAAATGTTCTTTTTTATTATTATTCGTTTTCAATTTAATTTTACTGCAATGGTGTTCGCTGAAAATAAAAATTCTTTCACTTCATATTTCAGGGACCGAAATGATACATGTCATGAGTTTTAAAATGGCGCCAAGTGGCGCGTCATAGTACTAGAACGGGCTATCCGTTCAGGATAATATAATAGTTCTGTGGTAATAGCGCTTTGATTGAGTGAATCTGTCATAATGGTGAGTAATATTTTTTGTAATTCTAATTTTTAAATTAAAGTAAACAAAGGATAATATTGAAAAAATGAGTCGATCAGTGTTATTTTTTATAGAATTTTCGAAATAAGTAAGCAGAAGGGATAAGTAGGTATCATCCTTGTGTTATTTCATAATGAGTTCCCGATATCGTAAGTTATTAACGCTGCGCGAGTGTGCACTGTTCAAGTCTCATTGAACAGAATTCGATGAACAATTAATTTAGTCATAAAACATTCTAAACAGAAGTTAATCCAGTAGGTAGTGATTGGATTATAAAGTAAGTAAATACCTACGCAATTACGCAATGACGCATTTTCTTTTTGTCTGTTGAAACAGCGAAAGGGCAGTAATTCAACACGGGGATCCAGTTTAATCTAGTTATATACCACGATATCGCATTGGGTGTATGTTTGTGTGTAAATAAATAAATAATTTAATAATAATAAGTTAGCAATTATTGTAGGGAATAGTATAAGTATTAATACGTCTTTTCCTATGTATGTATTAACTATGTGCGTCGGAATGGCTGGTTGTCTGTATCGGTTCGCGTCAGACTTGTGACCAAAAACTGTTACCTACTTTTTAGTCAATAAAATTGCTATCTATCTTTGAAACAAAATAAAGGGACTACAAAAATGTGTCATTACTTTTCTTGAGTAATTACTATCTGATTGCAACCTCACGCCTTTCAATGTCCACCTTGTAGCTTTAATACGTAAAAAGTTATGGATTCCGACCTCTCACCCTGCTTTATCCCCTTGGAGGGACAGATCAAACTTTTTTCCGACTGTCCCCCTAAGGGGACAAAGCAGAGTGAGAGGTCGGAATAATCCAAAGTTATGATCATTTGAAAATTTCACAGGGAATAGATTACTGTTATTGAAATAAAGCAATTTAACACGATTACAATAATGCATCTTTTTATTGGAATACATCTACCTATTATGTTATTTGAACATACAAATCTATAAATACTTAGGCTTTAGTTGGAAAAAGAAACAAAGTTTTAAAAGATAATTTTTTTTTTTTTTAAGTTCTGTATCTTTTTTATGTTTATTTGTATAATTAATGTAATGGGTAGATGTATATACAAATAAACAATTTTATAATCGTTTTAAATAGCTTTATTTCAATAACCGTAATCCATTCCCGGTAAAAAAATCAAACGATCATAACTTTTTACTTGTTAAAGCTACAAGGTGGACATTTAAAGACGTGAGGGTAGCAATCAAGTAGTAATTACTCAAGTAAAAATAATAATACGAATTTGAATAGTTTACACAAACGGAGGGTTAACCAGCTATCATTCTGTAGTCCCTTTAATTTGTTTCAAAGTTAGGTAGCTATTAATTGACTATAGGTAGTAAAGAAACGGTCAAGAGCGAGTCGGACTCGCGCACCGAGAGTTCCGTACAACCATATACGTATATAAATAAGTGTGCTATTTAGATATCGTTTATTTTTCCTGTAATCTTTACATAAACTTCTGTCACACAGAATAATTTCAGATTTTTGTCTATGCAAACTTCGGAGATGGGGGGGGGGGGGGCATTTGTTTACATTTTTCAGCAAAAGTCGAAAAATATGCGGCTTACAAAATAATGTTTGAGAATGTGCAAACAGCGTTCTTTCATAATGATACCTCACTTCGAATTTTTAAGATCCCTTTCAGTACCTGTTGAAAAAAAAAAATTCTTTCATATTTGCATAATAGTTGAGAAAACGTCATCTAAAACTATTCCAAAATTCAAATTGATAGCACTAGCAGTTCTTGAGACTGAATCGCACCATAAGGGTTCCTTTTTACCGTTTTGGTACAGATCCCTAAAAAGTAGCAAAGGTCACCAGCCTGACGCGAACCGATACATTCGCACACTAAAATAACAAAAATTGAGTAACAGAAAATTGAACTGAGTAATAATGGGCAAATAAAATAAAGCTATTTGTTTCGTTCCAGAAAACAAACTGTTTACTTCAGCGGTGTCGACTATGTGGCAGCCTTATGGTCGCTGGCTGCACCCTGCCGATCCGTTTTTGAGCACAAGACTAACCTCAACTTCATACAACGTGAGTCCATGTGTAGCTTCTTATCACACTTATTAACCTAACTTATTTATTCATCATTTACATAAAACATGATTTTCTTAAAAAGTGAATAACAACATTTATTCAATTATACATACTACCTAATTAATAAACACGATTTTGTTTTAACATTAGTTAAAGTAGGTAGGTATAATAAGATAAATTGAATTAAGTATGAAATCAATGAAAACCATGTGTCACACTATACCTGAATAACTAGGTACAGTCCGCGTCAAATAACTTTGCCGCTCTGAAACCAAGAGGATCGCTATCTTTTACTAACAGCGCGAGGAAAGGACGGCTATAGCTATGAACTAAATTAGAGGTGTCAAACTAGTTTACGCCTTGCGCTTCACCGTGATTTTTAGTCGACATGTTTTTACGTATAGTCTAAATGTGTATGGAAATATTAGTTCAACTAAAGACTAATTTACGTCCGTCTCTTTCTTGTTTTATTAGAGAGAAAAAGTTAGCAATAGCCTAAATTAAGTTTACTTTGTCCACAACAGAATGGGCACCATTGACTAGTGCGCAGTCATTTGCGCGAATTTCAGAGCGGCAAACTTACATGACGCGGGCTATAAAAGGTAAGCTTTAAAGCGAAATAGTACAGACAATTTAGAACCATTTAAGCCATGGTTGTCTCAGACTAAGCCTTACCCCCGCCAGGGTTGCGGGTTGTTCGAAAGAGTTACCGTGGCCCTGGCACAGGCAACTGAAGGAACATGGGTTTTGGTCAGTAGAAGTCTGACACACCCTCCCGCTCCACCCAGAGCGGGAGAAGTAATTTGATGATTTCTCATCCACAAAAAAAATAGACTAAGTCTTACCAATTTTTTTTACCTAATTTTTTTCCGAAAATTCCATAATTTAAAGTAAACTGCATATCTAAGGCCAAATTGAATGATAAATGAATTCATTTTTATTTAATTTAATTAAAGTTATCAGTAAGCAATCTAGCAAAACTTTAGGTTTTAAGCCTATGTGTCATTAGACATTTAAAGTTCATCAAAATTATATTATTATAATATTATTGGAACTGCGAGATATTCACATATGATGATCTATTAGGGCTTCCAAACAAATATACAAAATTTTAAAGATGTATAGATGTATGTTTGTATGTTTATATGTATGTATGTTTGTCCACGCATTCCTCCGAAACTATTAATCGTGATCATTCTTTTTTTGTTGGCTTACATTTACTTCAACTTAGGGCACAGTGAAAGTTTCATCGAAATCGGTTCAGTACCTACTTTTCAAGATAATAGACTAATACGTGACGTAATGTGACGTAAGTGTGACGGTCTGGCTTATTGATACGAGCTGGCGTTAAAGGGAAAACATCTCAAAACAAGGTTCTCAGTAACGTAACATTTGCAGTTGCAATGAATGGGAGAACATGTTTTTCAACTCTAATGTTAAGTTTGTTCTTGGGATAAATTCTTCCCAACTACGGAACCCTTCCTTGTGCGTAGTTCGACACGCACTTAACCGGTTTTTTCTTGTTAAAATCCATACCTAATGCGTAGGTATGCGTATTGTCGCGTAGAAGTGAGTGATCGTCAGTCTGACTGACTGTTTAAGACGGAGGTTACACGTTCAGTTTGGCATCAGTTCAATCCGTGACCTTGATCACGAATAGACTGATGGCTGACTGATGGATTGATGGGCTCTATTAGACGCTATAATATTGTATTGTTTCTATTTGTAATATTAGCCCTGTCTATGAGGAATCGTAAAAAAAGAAAGCACTGGAGTAAAAAGTGGCTAATTTAAAAAGAATTCTACATACACTTAAATTTACTGAATGAGATAAGAGACACAGGAGAAGAATGTGACTGTGCCAATTATTGAAAAAGCCCGTTTTGATCATTTGTTGAAAATAGTAAAACCATACCTAACTAAACAAGACACCTGCATGAGGAAGTCAATCAGCCCAGAAAATAAAGAAGAAAATACTCGGCGTGCGACTCCATCGCTGTCTAAGCGGTGACTGACAGCATACTGTTTGCAAGTAAACACACGTTCAGCTTTTCGCCAATCTGACCAGTTTGACGAAATACTGAATAAAATAATTAATTAATTATCAATCCGGACCATCAATCTACGCGTACACAATCAGATTCTCGTCATTCTGACACCAATCCCGGGTCGAACTGATGCCAAACTGAATGTGTAACCTCCGTCTAATACCGCCCATCAATCCATCAGTCTTTTAATTATTAGAAATAAACACGAGAGAAGAATTGATAGGGAGAATAAATTCAGCGGTTGAAACCATGAAACTCGAGATGATGTTGAAAATAACAACAACAGAAGTGAAAAGACGGAGCCGTGCTTGTATTAGAGGAATAACGGCAGTTATTTTGAACATGAAAAATAAATAATTTCAATTCAAATGTTGTTTTCATTAGTTTGTCTAAAATTTAAAATTTCTCCCTCAAATTGGTTTGTAGGTGCTAATTTCAATAATTTGTAAGATATCCGCATAAGTGATAACTCAAAAGAAAGAGCGATTATCAAGCATATTTTCAAAAAGGTTTGAATAAGAAAGCACCCTCCGTTTTTTTAAGATAAGGTTTAAAAAAGTATTATAAAATTTTTATGAACTTTAAATGTCTGTAAAAAAAATTCTAATGACACACAGGCCAAAATACGCAAATAAACGATTTATTATTATTATTATAAAGCATGTTTTGCTAGATTGTTTATAAATCCTCTAAGACTGATTCTAAATGGTCTGTACTGTCTTCGCCTTAAAGCTTTGCACCTATCTCCAAATCTGTATAGGGGCGTGGTTATAATGAGACCAACGAGACGAAAGTTTTCTTGTTTTCGTCTAGTTGGTCTCATATGACGTTTACCTACATCGGAGTAGGCCCTATTCATATGCAATACAGTCTTTATGGCGACCGCATGATAGAAATGAGGCAGTGACTCCGAGGAATTTGAACGTTGTTGCCTAGTAAATAGAATCCACTTTCGCCATTAACTTAAGGTGAAGTACTCGTAATTATTTTTAACCGTCCCATACGGATTAACACATTATCTGCTTAATTCTTTATGCAAACGCTTCTTTATGCTACACCCTTACCGACCCTTATTTTACGATGTTTTCGAAACAATAGAGATGCACAACGAACGCACAGGTGCGGCGCGCCGCACTCGAATAAAGTTATGTAAATTGTATGGACGCGCATACGCGCCGTCAAGCACCTGGTGAACGTCCGAAAACGCGCATGTGCGTCTGCCGCGCCTAATGTATTAAGTTGGCCAATACAATTTGTCATAACAAAAAATCTTATGTATTGAACTTAACAAAATTTTCTTTGTTATAGATTTCAATGGACATCGTCAGAAGGCGCCTCAAAGATATGCTGACGCCCTGCCACGAAGAGAATTATGAATCAGGCGCATAAGGAGAGAGTTAAGTTTTTGCCTAGAGTACCTATTATAATTTTGACTGGGCAAACAATATCGTAATTTTTGTTGATGAAAAGAGTTTCCGGTCGGATATGGACGGAAGAAAAATATTATGCCGCAATAGCAATGAGCGTTATGTGAAGGCTAATAACGTGTTATAGATAATATAATATTAATACTGTAAATTGAAATTTAATACTTCTTTTCGCACCATTGTTATATTCTTGCGAGTTTTTCCTTTACTATTGGTTGGTTGTAATAATTTAAGTTATGGCCGTTGACCACTGACGTAACGACACGACAAGGGATTTTACTAGGTAGGTACCGAAGGATGTCAAAGCAGGCTGTGACGTATCAATGAAATGGAGTGTTAACAGTGTTAAATAAGATTCGAAATCAACTGTATTACAAAAATCCTTTACCGTGCCGTGCCGCCAATGGACGCTGGGCCTTATACAGCCCAGTCAAATTATACTAATCTAGGTAAAAGCTTGACTTTTGTTTGACGGCAGCATTTAATTTTGTTGGTAGCCATTGGTAGATATATTTAACTGTAGGTATAATTAATCTGCTACAAATATCAATAAAAATAAAAGCTTGTAAAATAATTAATATTATCTAAGTCGGGGAGCCTTACATCTAACCAGTTTGAAAACAAAATCCCGTGCACACGATGATCACATCTGTTTTCCGCCACTTTTTGCGTTGACCAATAAAACGATAATTTCTCAGGCTGTTACAATGACCAAGGCGGTCATTGTAACAGCCGACCAAATAGACAACAATAAAACAAAATAATCTTAAAAGTTTTTGTTAAATTCCCGTTGTGTTGAAACGCATTGACCAGCTGTATGGTATGGTCGAGTCGAATGCCAATAATAGTTATCTTTGTTTTTAGTCATTATTGAAAAAAGGAGATACGTAAATATTGTTTATAATATACTAACTTCCGCCCGCGCGGCTTATGTCCTTTTCCAGGTCATGGTCTACCCGTGTGCCAAATTTCATCTAAATCCATTCAGCCGTTTTAGCGTGAAAGCGTAACAAACAAACTCACTTTCGCATTGATAATATTAGTTAGGATTGGGCAATTGCGACTGTCGGTGACTATTTCAGCGTAGACTCGGAGAATGCCTGTTTAGAGGGCTATTTTTAAATCACTAAGCAAAATTTTCACAGGGTGTTCTACCCATGAATATGAACAACTTTCACTATGCGACCAACTATTATCACGAAAAAAAAATCGGCTGTTTCATACATTTTGGTAGAACAGGTATTGAACTTTATGAAACAACTTTTTTTTTCGTAATTTCAAAATTGGTCCCATACTGAAAGTTCTTCATCGGCATCGGCTTGGCTCAGTTTAGCGGAAAAAGCCTCGAGGTTATTTATTATGTTGATTTTTATTTGGCATTGACAACCGCGCTGCGCTGCGCCTCGCCAGCCTCTTAGAAATTGGTATTTTAACTTTTATGATAGGAAAACACAAACCAAGCCAGGCCGTCACACTTACACGTATTAGTCCATTATCTTGAAAACTACTGAACACAAATCGTAATAAAGTTTAAACAGATCGTGAAAGAATGAATCTCAAGGTCATTATTTGTGTAGCATTCTATAACGGGGTATCTGACAGTGAAAATGTAAACTGTAGATTTTGTAAAATAGGACTTGCTTTGTTTTTTGCTGCCTTTTTTCAATAACATAAAATAAGGGGATGCTTAGCAACACATAGGATTAGGTAGAGGCGTTAAATAAAAAAATAGTTGAAAAAATTAAATGAACTTCGAAAAGAAATTAACTCAAAATTATGAAATAACTTTAATTTCGGAGGTCTTGGACTCTGTATTTTAGTTTTTTTTTGCCACCGACTTCCGAAATTAAAGTTATTTCATAATTTTGAGTTAATTTCCATATGAAGTCGATTTAGTTTTTTTTTTTATTTCGTAATTTTTAGTTTTTAGTAAAAACTGGAATATTTCGACCGTCCCTATTAACAATGTCGGTTCTGCAGGGAGACTACTGTTTAGTCCCTACTGAACCACTGTTCAGTATTATTACGAGTATATTACGAGTAACAATCTCAGTTCTGCGAAAAAGACCACTGTCTTTTTCGCAGAACTGAGATTGTTACTCGTAATATCATAAAGATTATTTTTTATCGTCAGGGCAAACTGAACTGCCCTCAGTTCAATGTTTGTTTTGACAGTGATGATTTAAAAAAAAATTATAATTCGATGTATGTAGAAAAGTGAATATTGGTAAAAATGTAGGTATATCCGACATTGTTAATAGGGACGGTCGATTTGTTTGTAATAAGTAGTTAATAGGTTTTGTTATAAATATTGCACTAGAATTTGACCAAGGACTTGAGATGTTTTCCCGTTGACACCATGCCTGTTAGTAGCTCGTATCAATAAGCCAGGCCTTCACTTACACGTATTAGTCCATTATCTTGAAAACTACAGAACCGATTCTGATGAAACTCACTGTTCCTTATGTTGAAGTAAATGTAATGAAGTAGTGTAATAAAATGGTCACGATCCAATTAATACTTTCGGAGAAATACGTGGACAAACATACATACAAACATGCATACATGTATAAAGTTTTGTATATTTGTTTGGAAGCCCTAATATGTAGATTATATTATGTGAATATATAGCAGTTCCAATAATATTGCATACATACGTGTCGAATTGATAAACCTTTTTTGAAGTCGGTTCAAAACCACGGAATAGAAAAACAAAAGTGAAAGTGCCCATGCATCCGGCGTGTCACGATTATGCGGAAAAAATGTAAAATAATAACAACCTTCGTCAGTTGTAATTATTATCATTATGAACAACTTTACTATGGGGCTAAACCTGAAATCGCGAAAATAAAATCAGCAGTTCCCTACATTTCGACGAGTTTTGCGAACATAAAATAATATGGTATGGGACATCTGATTTTTTTGCGATTTCAGGTTTGGTCCTATAGTAAAAGTTGTTCAAAATAGTGGTCTCATTAATACCCTAGAGTTATGGTATATAAAAAAAATAAATACGTTGTATATAGTATCAAAATCTCTTTCTGACTGTTGTATGAATACTTTACGTGACTCGGCTATAATAATAATCCCTTTGTTTCGGGTGGCATAGACCATTATACGTCTTTTACACGAATGGAAATGTATCGTGTGAACATCCGTTATTTCTACCACAAAAAAACGTGCAGGACAATG
Organism: Dicycla oo; assembly: GCA_948252095.1. NCBI lineage: Eukaryota > Metazoa > Arthropoda > Insecta > Lepidoptera > Noctuidae > Dicycla > Dicycla oo. The sequence goes on from OX411716.1 coordinate 24,368,879, forward strand.
CCGTCTGAACCTAGCCTAAGGTTGATAGGTATTTATTTCGATTGAAAATAATCTGAAGCTGTGTGCGACGCTATTGGTTGATGAGCGTAGGTAAGCGTTAATAGCACTGCTAAAAAGTTTCACTATAATTCTTAACACCTGTACCTACTTCTGTACCTATGATCCACAATAAACATGATTGATTAACGTTCACTTTTTCAGCATTCAATTTTGTTTTTTTTTTTTTTTTTAATTTACATTGTAATATTTAGTTTATAAAATCTGTTGTAGGTATTAATCTAGAGTATATTTGTAAGTTTTTAATTATATTAATATTAATGTCAAAAAATATAAAGATTAAGGTTGTTATTGCGCCTTTTATTTTGATACCTATTAGCATTAAATTTCGTTAAAATACTTAAGCTGCCTTGTCACTATGGGATATAATACATATTATATCCCGAGATATAAACTATATCCCGCGACTGATCTTCACACTGTGAGATATATCTTTTAAACTGTTTACATTCGTAGCGCCGCGGAATGGTGTGCGGGGAGAGAGGAGGCGAAATATAATATGAAAATATCTCTCGGTCGATCGAAAAAATATTTATAGTTTGAGGTGTAATAATATTACATCTCAGTGTAAATGGTTTCATTTAAAATTACGGTGAGCGATATTAATTTATATCTTGAGATATAATATAAATTACATTATATCCCATAGTGGAAAGGCGGCTTTAGAAGAGCATGAAACGCACGAACACAGCTGACCGCCCCAGCCCGCCAGTAAATAGGTATATAGCAAAACCCGGAAAAGGTAATTGAAATATGCATGAAATTAAAAAAAAATGTTTTTCTCACATCACATTATCAGATTATACCTTTCTGTCTACCTATCAATATTCATCACGAGCGTGAAGTTTCGCTTATTAAAGGTGTAACGGAGTATACCGTACCTACCTACATGTTTAAATGTAATATAAATAGATAATACCTACTTAATACTTATAGGGAATTTTCCAACAAATACTAAAAATGAAGGGCCGGTTTTTTATCCGTAGTTAACTCAACCAAATGGTTAAACATGTAACTATTGGTTGAATCTTGGCTATGTTTGCCAAAATGCCATTAGTTACAATTTTTTATTTAACATTAGTGATTTAACATGAATACCTACCTACATTCATGTTACCTAATTCATTCATGTTCAGCATTTCGCATTTAGCCAAAATTCAACCATTATTTACTATGTTTAACCATTGGTTGAGTTAAATACGGACCAAAAAACCGGCCCTAAGTAAAAGATAATTTAAACAAATGCTTATAAGCATTCATAGGTATTTTATTTTTTGCGTGAGCGGGCCGCCGCCTGCCATGCCATTATTTCGATTCGTAGGCAGTTATCACAGTCTAAAAATCATACAGTTATGTTACCTACTAGCGCGCTTTGTGAAGACTCGAAAACGTCAGCAAGCAAGCAAGGCGTAATAATAATACAACACGACCCTCTGTTTTGGTTCCAAGTAAGTAGATCCTATTCAATCAGCTAGGTACCTGTTACTAGGTAAGTAGGTACCCAGTACCCTTTTGTTATCGCATAGTATCTTATTCTACACCACGACGAACATACGCACACAAGCTCACGTCCGCACTGCAGCACGAAGCATTACAAGTAAGAACCGACAAAAAGCTATTTATCTCTTTCGCACGATTCTCGCTGTCGTTGCTCATAACGCGCTCAAGGTCAAAGTGTAGTAGCTTGATGTGCTGGCCACTGTACCTCCAACAAGGCTCAAGAAAATAGGTGGCTCATCCAGGTGTCAATGTATACGCTTTTATAATAAACTTCCAAGACACGTTCAAGATCTAAGCCTTATTAATTCAAATCATTCATTAAACGCAAGTTGTGTCAGAAAGCTTTTTATACCGTTAAAGATTCTATTGAGGACAAAAAGGCTTGGGATTGAGCTGCTCCAAATTTTCTTTTTTCTCTTTTTTTTTGCATACTGAATGTTGAACATGAATATTTACTTTGTAAAGTATTATATTATTTTTATTATTGTGAATGTGGAGACTGTAGGTCATTGCTTTTTTGTTTGTTTTATTTTGTCTTTCAGTTATTTTTAATCATGGTCTGGCAGTTTGAGTAATTTATGCGGCTTACTCAAACGTTCTTTCTTTAGTATTGTTCGTCGAATGGAAGTTCTGAGTTGAGCTGCGCGATTACTGACAAATGCGTGCACTGACTGGACAGGTCCTCGCAATCTGTGCGGTCCTTTCCTCAAAAGACCATTTCAGACACCAATCTATATGGTCTTCACATGAACTGACCAAGATTATGTCTGGACTTTATAAGAAACTGTGACCTCTGAGTTTGTTTCGGTCTTCTCAGAGTAGTCAGACAGGAAACGTCGACCTCATCTAGTTCTAAAAATAAACATGATTGACTTGTAAAAGTATTTGTACAAACCTACTTACAGAAATAAAATCATTTATCATTTACACCTATGTTTAACAAATAAAACCTTTGACTTTGACTTAGCAAGAATGCTCATGGTTAGTCTAATAACCAAGGCTCATCAGGCGATTATCGCACTTATTTTTTTTATTAGCCTTTATTGTCTCACCGCTGGGCAAAGGCCTCCCTACTCTCTTTCCACTTCTCTGTCCAGAGCTGCCAAGGACCTATTTTTATTGAAGGAATTCACAGCTCATCCCACCATCTCCGTCTGGGCCTGCCGCGATGTCGTTCGCATTCAGCGGGACCCACTAGGTCGTAATTTTGGCCTATTGATCCTCTGACATCAGTTATTTTAGTGATGGAGCGGATTGTTGTATCGCACTCATTATGTCCCTCAGAAGAGAATCGAGATACTCGCCTACGAATTATGTTTTCTCTAACAGTAATTAGAACACTCGAAATTAAAAACCACTTTTAGTTACGCGAACGGCTGCTATATTTAATGGCGACGCAATCTTCGTCTTTGCAAGTATCGTGCCACCAAAGTCACCTTTCGATAATCGCCTATTCAATGCGAGAAAGTCTCCTCATATAAATGATCCTTGATTGTTTTGTTTAGCTCCGGCGTAAATAAAATATTATCAGAATATTGTTTATTTATTTAATAAATACTGCGTTAAAAGACGTAATTGATTTTGAAGTGAGTTTTCTGGTAAGTATTTTCGGCTTAACAAAAATTTTGTGGTAAAATATTTTGTAGCCTGCGGCTTTATTCAGGGATGCTGGGTTTCATTTGTTTTCGCTTTGCTTTTTTCATACGCTTCCTTTTGAAGGTCGTAAGTGTTTTTTTTATTACCATTTTCTACATTGCAGATTGGAAAATAGGCCTACGGGCATGATCATTATTTATTACATTATAAGAACAGTGAGTGAGTTGTTTCCGAGATCTAAGTCGTAGCAGATTTAATATGATATGATACTACTGTTGCCCGCGACTTTTTCTACAATCCAGGATAAAAAGTACCATATGTCCTTCTCCAGGTCATGGTCTACCCATGTGCCGAATTTCATTCAAATGCATTCAGCCGTTTAAGCGTGAAAGCGTAATCAATAAACAAACAAACACACTTTAGCATTTATAATATTATTTAAGATGGTTAAGAGGATGAAAAACCAGTCTATCGACAGGTATATATTTTGTGAGTCTAGACTCACAAAATATATTAGTTACTTAAATTATAAAAAAAAAACTCATAACACACTACTAAAGTTTCTATAATAATATAATTCAATCATGATACGAAAGACAAGTGTCGCCATCTATTATCATAAGAACATTAATGTTGTTTAGTTTTTGTACACGTGACGACGTGTATCGTCGTTGTCAAACCAAAATCTGCTATGTGCAGATTTTTGAGAATTCTAGTTTTTGAGCTTTGCGTTCACTGCCCTAGCTACCGTATAAAAAACAAATAAGTTTAATATCTATGGCTTTCATTTCACATAGTTCTTAAAATACACCTTCATATAAAATTTTACAGAACTTTTTTTTTTCTTTTTCAATATTTCAAAAGTATAATTTTTGCACATAGCAGATTTTGGTTTGACAACGACGATATGCAAAATTTCAGAATTATTGGTTCAGTGGTTTAGGCATGAAAAGATAACAAACAAACTTACTTTTGCGTTTATAGTAGTATAATATAGTTATAGTTCAGATGAAGTTTCAAGGTTTCTTGACATTTCGAAAAAATCCTTGTTTCCGAGGACCCTTAAGGCCCTTTTAGACCTTCGTCCCTCCACACTTACCATCAAAATTTCGTGGTTCTTCATACCTTGTCAGTTAGCAATTTGAGAATAAAGTTGAATTTTTCATCTTTATTACTCAATCTGAGTCCCTCAGGTATTTTTGTAGGTGAAATATTTATTACGGAATTTCATAAAGGTCTGAAAAATTGGATAATCTGGGAGTTTATTTTGGAGAAGTTAACTGTTCGTGATAGGCAGCGATATTAATTTGAACAGTGAGATAAATTGAATCACGGCACATGTTGGTAAGGGAGGTACTGCTTGGTAGGTACTATCGACAAACGCCAGGCCTTTCCAATTTCGAAACCATTTTGTTTACAAGCTGCAATTGTAGGACAAACATAGGATCATAGGCGCAGGGTGAATCAGCACAAAAAGCAAATTGAAATGCTATAAAGACGTCCGTTTTGTCAAAAGTACACTTCTGCCTAACGCTTTGGGGAAAACGGGCGTAATGTCATGTACTCGGTGTCAAGAGTTTGATTATCCTAAATGCGAAAGTGTGTTTCTATGTTTGTTTGTTATGTACGCTTTCATTCTCAAACGGCTGAACGGATTTGCATGAAATTTGGCACACAGATAATTTTTAACCAGGATTAAGACAGGATACTTTTAACCCCGGTAGTACGTTCCCGTGGCACAATTTCCGAATTCCACGCGAGCAAAGCCGCGGGCAAAAGCTGGTGTAATATATTTGAGAAATTTTAAGTTTCCTGTTCCATAAAAAACATTGATTCGCTTTAAATGACAGTCCTTACTGGTCATCTTCTTCTTCTATTTTTCGAATCGAAGGTAAATGTTCATAATATTCTGTAAAATGAGTTGGACCCAGTACGTGGCCACGCCTTGCTGCTAGTCAGACACCTAAAGGTGTAGACTGCTTCTTAGGATAACGATAAATACAGGCAACAATCGCTTCTTGTAAAATATAACATAACTAGCTGTACCCCGCGACTTCGTTCGCGTGGAAGTCGTATGATACACAATTATACTAAAATAACAGCCAAATTTTAATAAAACTTCCTCATCCCCCGACCCGCAGCGTTGCATCGCGCGTCCGCGCTGTTTGTTTACAATTTCATGGGTTTTATTTTTTTTTGTGCGGAACCCAATTTTTTTTCTAAAGTAAAAGTATCCTAAATCACTCCTATCTGCTATCTGCATCAGCTATCTGCATTGGCAGATAGCTGATGTTATAAGTAGACCGGACCTTTACTGGAAAGTCCCGTCATAATCGGTTCAGCCATTTCGGAGATTAGCCGGAACAAACAGACAAAGACGGACAAAAAACTTAATAAAAATTGTTTTTTTTTTTTTTAACAGACACTTATATTTTAATTACTTGTATAGATCACGTCACTATTTGGAGGTAATACTTGCCGGCCGCAAACGCGGCACCACTCACTCCTAACCCTTTTCGATAGGATGCCCTAGTTCAGTTACTGCGATCAATTCTGCTCATTCGTGGTTAGTCACAGTTCTAACCTAACCCGATTGGTTGGGGTATCCCAGCTTAGTTACTGCGACTAACTGTGAAAAAAAGGCAGAAATTTAAAAAGAGAATCATTCATTTAAAAAAAAAGTGTACATCATTAGAAGACCAAAAAGTTTTTAGAAAAACATGCATTTAAAAAAGTGTACGTCATTAGAAGGTCAATAAGTATTAGGGGATCAGTTGAATACCTATTTCCTTTATTATATTAGTCGTATCAATTGAGGATGGTATCCCACCATATTTGCAAACTAGCGAAGGTTAAACATAATATATTAGTTTGTGGGTGTGTAAAAATCATTTTTTCCAAAAAAATCAACCGACTTCCAAAAAAACACCAGAAAGTGAAAAATAACTTTACTTTCGGAAGTCGGTGTCTTTGGATCTGTATTTTACTTTTTTGCCAGCGACTTCCGAAATTATTTTTCACTTCCTGGTGTTTTTTTTTGGAAAAAGTTTTTATTTTTTACTTTTTAATGGGTCAGTTTGTAATTTATGTAAGTTGTAGTAACTGCTCATCATTTTTTTCAAAATATTTCTTTTCCCGATACTGACGTTAACTGTTGCGGAGTTCTCCTGGTAATTCCACATCACCATAAGCATTTTGACGAGCATAAATTACTTAGCAAACATTATTAAAGTTGGTACTTAATCGAATAGCAACCCTTGAAATACTTATTATTGAGTAAGTAGTTCCGGTGGCCATCTGTGATCTTAATCATCAGTTCCACTTCAGTAAACGGTGCTTTCCAAGAACAAATGCACGAGTTACAAAAAAAAAAAAATACCCATATCGCTATAGGTTTGCCTATAACATTTGAAGAGTTCCGTCGATTTCTCCAGGATCCCATCATCAGATCCTGACCTGATGACAATGGGACCAACTATACCCTTTCAAACATAAAAAGAATTTTCCAAATCGGTCTAGCCGTCTTCGAGTAATCGGGGAACATACATAAAAAAAAAAGATTCCGACGAACTCAGAACCTTAAAAATGTCAGTCACATAAATACCATTTATTTTATTCCATCGCTACATTTTTAGTTTAGTACCGTATCAAATAAAAATATTTACATTAAAACCACTGTATGACGGTAACCATATGTTGGTATTGGCATAATACGCCAGCGGATATAGCGCTTTATATTATTATTTTATGGTATGTGGCGCTGTAAATCATAGCTCGCGGTATTTTTAGTCTGTGGTAGGAATTATTTATTTGATTTGAGGAAAATCTGGACATTTTAATGTAATATTATATTGCTGTGTTGATTTGGAAATTAAATAAACATATCAATCAATCTGCCTAGCCTTTTCCCAACTGTGTTGGGGTCGGCTTCCAGTTTAACTGGATGCAGCTGAATACCAGTATTTTACATAGAACGACCGCCTATCTGACCACCACAACTAAGTAGGTACCTGGGTATTACGATACCCCTTTGGTAAGACTGGTTGTCAGACTGGTTGTCGGGCTTATGATGACCCGTAGTGACTGTCAAAGAGCCACGAATGACAGGCGGGACCAACGGCCTAACGTACTTTCCGAGGCACGGAGGAATCTCGGTATGTAAAGATGGTCTCCCACCCACGGATCAACCCCGGCAAGCGTAGCTTAACCTGATGGATCAACCCATGCGTCTGTTATTACTTAGGCACGAGCTCCTCTATATATAGCACGCTTAATAATAAACTGACCGATTACGGTTCAGGTCCAAAATGAGTTAAGCGTATAAAGAAATTCGTTTTAACTATATTTCTTCAAAATATCGTTTGTATATTAATTATTCCTACAATATATTATTTCATTATTATTATGCTTTTCGACTGAGTTATAAACCATTTGGTAAGACATGTTATGATTGCGATTTTTTTAATTAGGTCAGTCTATTATTAGGCGTGCGAATAATAGCTCTTCTATATACAGGATGCTCGGAAATTTTACCTATTCCTTGAAAGGGGTTAATTACCAGAGGTAATTTTCAACAAATTAAGTCTTATCAACTAGGGGTCGCAATTTTTTTTAATGTAAAACACGTCTAAATTTAAAAAAAAAAATAAAATAAAAAACCGTAGTATTAAAAAAAAAAGTGTGCTATTTAGAGACATTGTTTTATTTTTCCTGTAATATTTACATAAACTTCTATCACACAGAATAATTTCATATTTTTTTCTATGCAAACTTCGGAGATACTAGGGTAGGGGTATTTTTTTTTTTTACATTTTTCATCAAAAGTCGAAAACTATCGGGCCTAAAGCAAAAGAAAAAAAAAAATGTTTGAATATGTGCAAACAGCGCTCTTTCATATTCCACATGTACTAGTAGCCTCTCTTCGAATTTTTCAGTCCCTGTTGCAAAAACGAAAAAAAAAATTTTTCTTTCTTATTTGCAAAATAGTTGGGCAAATGTCATCTAAAACTTTCCAAAATCCAAGTTGATAGCATTAGTAGTTCTCGAGATATCCAGCTGTGACAGACAGAGAGACTGAGTCGCACCATAAGGGTTCCTTTTTACAATTTTGGTAAGGAACCCTAACAAGGGTTTTTTTTCACTTACGACCTTTTATTCCTGAAATTATGGAAACTTAGAGCATGTGTTTTTTTTATATAAATGATCACTCATTTATCATCAGTCAGAAAAATCACAAAGAAGCGGCGAGAGAGAAGTAGTTATTTTTCAATTATTTGTTTTTGGTGAACAGGCTGAAAATTTTAACAATAATCTAAAAACCTCCGTAACTCGGAAACCATTTTCTACCCCTAGTTGGCGGGCTTAATTTATTGGAAATGATCTCTAGTATAACCCTTTTCAAGGAATAGGTCGAATTTCCAAGCATCTGTATATATAAATTAAATAAACATATATTAGATTAAATAAACTGAAGTTGTATCAGTTTGTTTATTGCATAGTGTTTAAATATTATCCAAACAACTAGTTTTCTATTTAACTAGGAGCTGTTTCCTACTTAGTTACTTTTAAATTAATACATAGAGTACCGAAATAATCACAATATGTATCTGCTTGATAAAAGATGATAAGGGGAGGAGCGAGGAGCTCGTGGCTAACTACCATAAAAGCCACACGGCTCGATCCATCAGGTTAAGCTACGTTTGCCGTGGTTAGTCCCCTGGATGGGTGACCATATTTACATACTGAGACTCCTCCGTGCTTCGGAAAGCACGTCAAGCTGTTGGTCCCGGCTGTCATTCGTGGATCTTTGACAACTAGTCTCACCAAGGGGTATCGTATTACCCAGTACCTGGGTTGTGGAGGTCAAATAGGCAGTCGCTACATGTAAAATACTGGTATTCAGCTGCATCTGGTTAGACTGGAAGCCGACCCCAAGGAAAAAGGCTATGCAGATTGATTGATGTTGATAAAAGTTGATAATGTTTTTTTTAACACATAGATAAGAAACAGCTTTTTTCTGATAGCTATTTCACACTTCTTTTGTAGAAACTGGTGCATAAGATTTAAGAAAGGATTATAATCACCTACTTAATGTTAGGTACTACCTCCAGATCTCGATTTACGTCCCTATTTCATTTTCAGATTATTGGTCAGTTGTATTTTCCTTTACAGTGGCAATGTAAATTATCTTCGTTCCCTGGGGCGGCAGTCTCGACATTCGTAATGATAGCTTTACGAATGAAATCGCTCGCTAAGTCCTAATGGAGTACTAAGACGGTCAAAATTGCTAGACAAGCACGAAAAAACCATTTAGTTTCAAACCAGTTGCGGCGAGAACCGTTTTTTTTATTTAATCATGTTCTCCAATTTTCCTCGTTATTCAAGGTTAATTTGAAGTGGCCAATAATTGTCTTTGAAAAAACCTAACTATTACCATTTTGCCCGTCTAGGGACCCCATCAGGACTTAGCGAGCGATTTCGGTCGTAAAGCTATCGTTACGAGTGTCGAGACTGCCGTCCCTGGCCCTGACATCAAGTAATGGAAAAAAATATTAACCTATAGACTGCTTGAATACGAGGCTTTTGTCTGCTTTGCATGTGTGTACTTGTGTCTGTCTTGTTTTTTCCGTACCTCACAAAGAAAAAAAAAACAGAACCCTTATAGGATCACTCATGTGTCTGTCTGTCTGTCTGTCCGTCTGTCACAGCCAATTTCCTCCGAATCTATTGGACCCATTAAGGAAATTTGGTACACGTATGTATTTCAGTGACCCAAACACGGCCAGTAATGTAAATTATAGAATTTTTAATATGGGGGTCAATTTTTGTCAATTAAAATTAAAAAATATATATTTGCAAATTGTACCATGCGATATATCAAATGAAAGGGCTTACTGTGAGGGTCTCAAATATACATATTTTATAATTTTAAAATAAACCATTTTAAATTTGTTTAAGAAAATATACTAAAATTGACCATTCCCCTCCTTTATCCCCGAAACTAGTGACCTTAAAATTTTGAAAAAAAAAAAAAAAATGCACAAAATAATTCTATAGCTATAGATTACAGGAAAACCTATAAGAAGTCTATAGTCTTAAAATAACATGGTAAATCTCTCAATATTGTGCATACAAACTTACATTTGTCCATAGTTAAACGAAAAGGATCCAACCCACATTAAGTGTAATGTGGGTTGGATCCTTTTCTTTTAACTATGGACATTTGTAGTTGGAATGTATGGGAGAACATGTTTTTCAACTACAATGTTAAGCTTGTTCTTGGGATGAATTCATCTCAACTATGGAACCATTCATTGTGCGTGGTCCGACACGCACTTGATCGTTTTTTTTTGTAATGTACATTTTGTTTGTGCAGAATAAACATTTTTTCTTTAATTATTTTTTTTTTTTAATTTGATAAGTACCTATTCTGCTTGGAGTTTAATGCCTTGGCACAACCGTGAGATACACATTATTGTCACTTTTTTTCTGTCTAGTTTTAAGCTTTTTATTGTATATAGTTATTTTTTTCGTGTTTTTTTTTTAAATTTTGTTATTGTTATTATTTTTTTCTATTTGGTTGTTGTGTATGGCATGTGCCGAATAAACATGTTTTATTTCTTTCTCTCTTTCTTCTTTCTTCGTCCTATTTTCTAGTTTAATACACACTTTAACTAACACAGTCACTAAAATAACAGAACACAAACGCACGTCATAACAGGTCAGACCAAATTATAAACTCTCTTAACATCGCCCCAACATTCCCATAAAGTGCTCCATTTATTTCACAAGTTCCTAGCAGGATTAAAAGTAACTTCTCTGCAATACCCTGGAGACTCATAAACCAGTCTTGTTCTATAGACTCTGAAGCCACAAGAATTATTTCGTAGACTTTAGAGAATTTAAACAGAACTGAATTTTGTGTGAATTGTAAAATTTCTGAATATATTTTTTGAATTAGTTCTTCTGCGATGTGGTGTCGTTAAAAGAGCCCATCCATATATTATAACACCCGTCTCTCCACTATTCCATTGCTTGCTTTACGGTGAATACTGGGTAGGCTCAAATCCTTATCCATATCCTAAGGGCCTGTCTACCCTACCATTATCGCGCCCCCCAGTCTACTCTTTGATATGCAATGGTTTCTGATGCACCATGTAGTTAACATGAGGCAACAGGGGCTAGTGTGAATCTTTGGGTTCATTCGAGCAATCGAATCTGGTCAAACCACGCTGGGGTCGGTGCATTTCATTCATTCATAGTTCTTCTGCGATGTGGTGCGAACATGGGTTAATCCCAGAGATTGCAGAGATAAAAAAATAATAATACTTTGTATAGACGAAACTTCAGCTTTCAGAAGCGTATGTTTACTTTTGAGCTACTCATGTTCCCAGTATCCGGTGTAGCTACCTACAATCTTGATTGGAACGTTTGGTTCGCTTCAAACACGTTCGATATCGCGATTTTAGCCACAGCTTAAGGCCCGCAAAAACGTACCACAATCACACCACAAAGACAGCACGTGGACAGGCGCTTTTTGTATGAAAAAAAATAGTTTGTTCACACGGACCACATTTGGCAATCAAAATCAATCTTGTGAGCGATACCGACCAAATCAAGCCATGTCGCAAACACAACGTTGCGTCGACCATTTGATTTGAATTTGTAGTTACCACAACGCTACTGCAAGAAGGCGCAGCGATACTATTCACACATAACCACTGCTTGCCCACATTTTGTTGCTGCGATGTGGTGTCGTTCTGGTACGTGTGATCGGGGCCTTAGCGTAGCGGCATCCCCTAATGGCTTAAGGGGCATTAATTAATTGCATCAGAGTAGCCCGCGAACCCGCCTGGGTTGCAGGTTGTTCGAAAGAGTTACCGCGGCCCTGGCACAGGCAACTGAAGGAACACGGGTGGGTTTTAGTTAGTAGAAGTCTGACACGCCCTCCCGCTCCGCCCCGAGCGGGAGAAGTTATTTGATGATTTCCCATCCACAAAAAAAAGGGTAACCCGCGATACTCAAATATTCTTACGTTTTTTTGCAATTTTCAGGTCAGTGTTAGATTTTATGTTAATTCAAACTTAATTCGCGACCGTAACAAATTTATATTTACAGAAGAAGAGACTTCAAACGTCAAGATTTCATGAAATAGTCATTCAATAGAGTAATATGAACTTGGAGAATTGTATTGATGATTTTAATTAATATAATTCTATAAATACAGATTTACTGCGAGTCATATTTAAGACAACATACAACCTTAACTGACCTGCAAATTGCAAAAACTTAAGAAAATTTTAGTTTCACAGGCTACCGTGGAGCTTCTTCCTTAATATTCCTGAATGATATTGAAGCATATTGCTAATCCATTGCTTCATATGTTCGAAATATTTGTCTGTTCAACAACGTAAATAACGCAATGAATGTTGTTGAACTGTCAAAATGAAACCCATTTCTACTGTAAGTATGTTACGCAATTACCCCGCTGCCTGGTTTTTGGCTACTTTGTATTAGTGTGTGTACTTCGTTTTTTTTTTTTTTTTGTAATGTGCGTCTAGTTTGTGCAGAATAAATATTAACATTTTTTTTCTTTCTTTTCTTGGCGAAATTGAAGATTGTAGGGATAGTCTGTATTCATGAAGAACGCTGGTAACCGGCGCCGATTTACCAGCGCTTCTCGGCGCCGACAAGCGCTGGTTGTCAGCGCTGGGAGGCGCTGACAGTTTTCATACTTTTTGCCAAATCAGTGCCACCGGCGCCGACTAAATCATATAGGAACTTGTCGACACTTATCGGCGACTGTTCGCGCTGATTAGACTTAGCACACCGAATTTCTGACACTTTCTGCAGATGTGTTGCTACGCTTAACGTCGTTTGAAACGTCCAATTTTGCTTCAATACGGACTATTATTTCTTTTTCTATTCCATAAGCAGCTCGAGGAGAAGGAGCTCATTTCTAAGTAATAACAGCCGCATGGGTCGATCCATCAGGTTAAGCTACGCTTGCCGGGGTTTATCCGTGGATGGGTGACCATCTTTACATACCGAGATTCCTCCGTGCCTCAGAAAGCATGTTGAGCCGTCGGTCCCCTCTATTCGTGGATCTTTGACAGTCGTTACGTGTCGTCCGAAGGCCGAAAGTCTGATAACCAGTCTTACCAAGGGGTATCGTATTGCCCAGTTACTGGGTTGTGGAGGTCAGAAAGGTAGTCACTTCATGTAAAATACTGGTATTCAGCTGCATCCTATTAGACTGGAAGCCGACCCCAACATAGTTGGGATAAGGCTAGGCAGATTGAAGGAGATGTGTTCAATCTGTAGGTAAGAAGGTACTTATTCGATGCTCGATAAAAAATCTAAACAACTAAAAACTCTTCTCAAGATACACTCGTAAGGGATAGCTCCATATTTTTTTTCCAAAAATACAACCGTCTTCCAAAAAAACAACACTACAAAGTGAAAAATAACTGTTACGAGTTCCATCAATTTCTCCAGGATCCCGTCATCAGATGACACCTGATGACAATGGGACTAACTATTAAGTATACTCTTTCAAATTAAAGAAGAATTTTCCAAATCGATCCAGTCTTCGAGTAATCGTGGAAAATACAGAAAAAATAAAAACATTCCGACAAACTAAGAATCTCCACATTTTTTGAAGTCGTTTAAAAAGATTGAATCAATGCCAATAATATACTTGACTCTCAAGAGAGGGCATCACGTTCGTAGTTCATATCGCATGAAAGTAATTAAGTTACAGCCAATCAACTAGATTTAATCACATCAGATGGAAGAAACGAAGTGATTTAGACATAGGTATGATCCTCTGATTCATATTCATAGTTGTAAGTTATGGGTATACCAATATATCTGCTTGATTAAGCTTCAAGGGTCAGTCTGTAGATGCCTGACAGCGGCTTCTCTTTAAAAGTTCGGAATTTGAGAACAACAAGTCAACAGTCGGGTTGGCGATCACTTGGCGAACAGATAAGGCTTATGAAAACATGCAGTTCGGCCGTCGAGAGAATGCGTTCCTGACACCTGTCAGTTTCATACTAACGAATATGTGTTTTGAGAATTTGATCCTTATTACAACTAGAAATTGCTTGACGGAAGAAGATAGGTAAATCCCGTGAACATAACTAGCGAAAAATGTGGGTGTGCTAAATCTCTAATCTCAGTCAACTCCTGGGGCTATTACAGGCGTGATGTTATGTAATATGTTTGTTATAGAACGTGTCAAACTTTATGGCGGCTCTGAAGTGCGCTACTCGCTGCGCAGTACTCCACCCCTCACCCCCGCTGACATATACATTTGTTACTGCGCAGCGACTCGCCTCATGATTCGAGCCGCCTTAAAGTTTCAATCGGGCTGTACAAGGAAAGATCTATTCCTTACTAGGTAAACACCACACGTCCGTCAGGGGCTGAAGTCTCGACATAGATAGCGATTGCTTTACGAAGGAATTGGGTCGCAAAGTCCTAACGGGGTCACCAGACGGTCAAAATTACTTGACAGTCACGTGATTTTTTCGTACTTGTCAAGCAATTTTGACCATCTAGGGACTCTATTAGGATCATGCGACCGAATTTGGTCATAAATCTATCGCTATCTATGTCGAAACTGCAGCCCCAGGATCGTTTCAAACTAGCTACGCCCCGCAATTTTTACCAGCAGGGAGATTCCCACAGGAACCATGCTTTTAGATAATGAGATATTTTTAACATTGCATAGTGCTACATATTTCACCAAATTAACGGTATGCAAAATTACAAATAAAATCAGACCAATGAAGTACAGACGCCAGCATATCAAGCTACTATAATCTGTCAAATTTCTTTAATAGATTTTCAACTTTATCGTAAAGCATTAGGTTCAAGGTTGATTGGGAAAATTTGACAGTTTCGGGTAGCTTGACCTGCTGGCTTCTGTACATTCTTTTTCAACTTATATTACATTAATTGTCAAATTTAAATATTATTTCAATGATTATATTATACATTCCACTTTACCGTATTATTAAATAAAACAATAAATTTAACATTATTATCACTTAACCCCTTAAGTGATAATAATGTTAAATTTATTGTTACGCGTCAGGGTAGCCCGCGAAAATCAAATTTTCTTACGTTTTTTTGCAATTTGCAAGTCAGTATTAGGTTGTATGTTGAATAAAGTAAGATCTGCGACCGTAACAAATATGTATTTAAATAATTATAATCATTAAAGTCATCACACTTTTGCCTGCATTTTTTCAGCCGGCTTTGGCCTTAAACAATTAAATATGCCTGTACGTTCATGCCAGATCAAGAGAAAAAAAAAAATTACAGAGAGAAAAAACTCGTGAATTGAGTAAAAATATTCCTGCAACAACCATTTCCGCAGTGCCGAACAAAAAAATGTTTGTAGGGTAGTTGTGTAACTGACTTCCTCAAAGCATTATAAATTAGGGGAGCCATGTAGATACAACTCTTTCGGAAGAGTTGCAACTTAGGAACAGGTATCTCGAAACCTAAATGTGCTGCTTTCCTCTTATTTGTATAACCTATCCCTTCGTTCAAACAATGCAAGATTGGATCTCAGAAACTTGGCAACTTCAAAGATACATGTGCAAGGTAAAGCCAAAAGGTTATGTGACGTTCATATTGCTCGCATAAAAAGTGTCTTATTTCACTTGGAAATAGTGTAGCTTTAGACCAGTGAAATAATTATTGTAATCGGATCAGTATATTCGGACCTTTTATATACATCAATTCTATCTGCCTAGCCTTTTTCCAACATGTTGGGGTCGGCCTCCAGTCTAACCAGATGCGACTGCCTATCTGACCTCCACAATCCAGTTACTGGGTAATACGATACCCCTTGGTAAGACTAGTTGTCAGACTTTCGGGACTTATACATACAAACAAATATCATCCAAAGGAGAATGTGGATCTGTAGCAGGTACCATAGTTTCTGCCTTCCCCCAGGCGAAGAAGGCGTGAGTTTATTGACTGAGCGAGCGAAGCGCCTCTGCTTTATGTCTGGCAAAATTTACTTTCGTCTGTCTCAACTCAAACAACAAAAGGACACAACTACAGATGGCCAGAGCGTTTAAACCCAATGGGTGGAAACGGGTTTAAACTGGGGTTTTTGAGTTTAAACGGGTTTAAACCCGATTAAAAACCTAGAATAAATGGATTTCATTGGGTTTAAACACCGTAAACGGTTTAAACCCGGTTGATTGCCCATCTCTAGACACAACATATTTTACAACCGATCTTGACGAAACTTAGTATACAGGTCTTACGATTTTATAGAAATTTTTGTCGTCGAGGATTTTTGATCGGTGGAGTAATTTTTCCAAAAAAGGGGCAATAATGGGGCTACTGGATATCTCCGCTTTATGAGAATAGGATTCCGATAGTTTCTTTTTTAATTTTATTTAAAAGGTAGTAACTTTAAGTTGGTCTCATAAAAAATTGGTGAAGATCTGATAAGGATATTCGGCGTGATGATCAGAATAGCTTCTTAAAATGCAGTAAATTGCTCACTTTTCGATTTCTACCAGTGGCATAGGCCCTTTAACTGCTAGGTAGGGATTGATGAAGCACCTGGGATCACTGAAACGAGAATTTACTAAAACGAGGCTTAAAATCAATATTAATGTTAGTTTTACAATAAGGTCACTAGATGGCGCTACTGTACACAGCTCTACGCGAGGTCTACTATTCGCAGAACTACTAGTGTATCAAACATAAACAGGATTTTAAGGTCCAAAGGCGAGAACACCCAATGAAACGCACATTTGCACAAACTGTTTCAATTAGGACAATTTAATTCACAAGGACCGCGGTTACAAAAAAAAAATCAAAAGTATAAGTGTAGTACAGTTTGCTAGGTAACGAAACCATAGCGCGATCTATTTCGATCCCAACGCCATGTTAACAAATATTAATGTTAATACAGAAGTATGGCTTACTGAAACACAGTTCTAATACAACTTTTACAGACTGTTTATGATATTTGTTTTGACTTTACGACTACCCATTCCGCCATAAGCCGTCACACACATGCATTACCCACAGGAAATAATTTTAAAAGCCGCCTTTATATTCAATTACAGTACAGTTTGAAACCAATATCGTGTGCGCATTAACCAGAATGCCTCATAAACGTCTAGAGAGTACCATAAATTTAAGTGCTATACGCATAGAATTTACGATATTATACCTCGTTTTAGAGTTATTAGAAGTTTCTGTCGGGACGATGTGTTTGTGTTTGGATGGTTGGATGTAGACATTTAGTGCGTTCGTTCCGGAACAATGTTAGTGGGTTATTTAAATATAGATACTTCGTAGAAAAAAATCCTTTATTTCCCATCTTTTTTCCTTTTACACTTAAAATCCTTTATAAGTAACTAGCTTATGCCTGCGGCTTTACCCACGTGGCTGTCAGAAATTATTCCACGGGAACGCATTATCGGGATCAAAATTAAACCAAATTTGACCGACTTGAATTTGAATTTGACCTCCGGATTGAGAGCCTGGATGAGTTTGTGCGGCGCCTCGCGAAGGGAATTTTCGCGCGTGCCGACGCACCCGCTTGGTTCCATGTCAAGCATCTGGCATTCGCGCCCCCCCGACGCGAGGAGACCCTTGCCCCGCGATCTAGTTGCGGACGACTGAACCCATCACCGGACAGGACTTCCAAGTGAGTCGCTCTCAGTTCTACACGCGGCTCACTTGTGACAATTAACACCCACATACTACATGCGTCTGTTGCGTGGTGCGTGCTAGATTAATATTGGCGTACTACGTAGCAAACGACAGACCCTCACCTCTTTACAGGCGCCTTAATACACACGCGAATGCGCGGCGCGGGCATTCGATTTGCGTACACACCGGGCGGTGTTTCACAGCACAATACCACCCACACACTCAGAACACGGTCCCTTCTTCCCTGTCCCGGGCTTGGCTCGATCTTGGGGGCACACACCCTTTCTGTCGGAACGTCGAGTCCGTATCTCTGTCGCTGGTCGCCACTTGCTGGGCTTCCCTCATGTAGATGAGGGTCTCACCCGGTAAGGGCCGACCGCCAAGATATGGTGAAGCAATCGGCGTTGTGTATTAACGCCGTGGCGTGCCTACAGACACAAGACAGCAGTCAATCACAGGGACGTGCATACACTCGCTCTAATCACCATCAGCCGACAATAGGCAAATAAGATGACGGGTCCGTATTAACAGGCCACGGTACAGGTTCCACGAGAGGAGGCAGCTGCCCCGTGACCGCAAGCCACATCCCCTGAACTGCCTCACGAACAAGGCAGTCTTGGCTCTGGCGTGGTACGGTGCACAAGTTGTACTTAGCTGATCCTTGACTCTAGATAATTAATTTGGGGATTCGAATTAATTATCACTTCAGTTACCAAATTGTCATCGTATGTTTTATGATCAATTAATGATTATTATTTGTAATAACAAAATAAGATTGGTTAAAATGCAATTGGTTATTGCCACAATTAGAGACTTGGCTATAAAATACGTTAATTAATATAGTAAAAAAGGGATAGTTCAATCTATCTTCCTAGCCTATTATTAAATAATATCTAACCTACTTCCTACATATATGCAACATTTCAGGGTAATCGGTTCAGTGGTTTAGGCGTGAAAAGGTAACAAACAAACAAACTTACTTTCGCATTTATAATATTATAGTTAGGATACTGATTCATATGCCTCGTTGGCCTAGTAGTCGCTACTACTAAGTATGAGGTTCGGGTCAGGAAAATTGTTATTAGTTTTTCTATCAGGAATTACTCAGTAGCGGCCCGGAGTCTGGGTTTGTGCCCGGTTAGTGGCAAAAGGCTCCCCCACTATTACTTAGGACTAAAACATGACCGGCGAAATGTGGGTGTACAGTTATAGGTATACCTCTGCCCAACCCAAAGGGAAACAAGGCGTGTTCTTATGTTGTAAGGTGTAATAGGGGGTGAGCCTATTGCCATCAACCGGGCACAAATCCTGACTCCAGGATGCAACTGAGAAATTTTAAATAGTTAAAACCCAAAAACACTTTTCCCGACCTAGGAATCGAACCCGAGACTTCATGCTCAGCAGTAGCGCTTGCGACCGGTTGTACGTTGTTTTATAGCTACTAGTTTTATAGGATTTCATATCTCATATTTTCGTTTCATAGAATAACAATACGCAGAATACTTACTTTGAAGATTTTTATATCATTTATTTTTGTTTCATATAAAATTTTATGTTAGAATAATCATATCATCAACAAATCAAATATTCTTTATAATAATAATATCCTAGGACATTGTTCACACACGGTCATCTGATCCCAAACTAAGCAGAGCTTGTACTATGGAAACCAGATAACTGATATACTACATACACTACTTTTTTTTTTTTGTAAATACATACTTATATAGATAATTACACCCAGACTCAGGACAAACAGACATGTTCATGCACACAAATGTTTGTCCTGGATGGGAATCGAACCCACGACCAGCGGCATGGCAGGTGGTATCTTAACCAACCACGCCATCTGGACTGTCAATTCTTTATCCTTATATTGTTTATTTAATATAAAACTTATTACCAAGAATAACATTTTATCAAGTGACAGTTTCTAAACGTTTCAATTCATAGCGTTGATAAAATACGTACTTACCCTCATGCAACCTACTGCATGCATGCTGCAAGCGAGCATGCAGCGTGCAAGCAAGCATGCAGCATTCAAGCAAGTATGCCACATGCAGCGTGCAAGCAAGCATGCAGCATGCAACATGCAGCAGGCATGGTTTCTGTCACGGCTCCGGCGCTGCGGGTCTCCGGCGGTCCCACGCGAGCTTATCGTCGCAGATGGTATTCACGCTCACCAACGCAGCTTCGGCTTGCTGGCCTGGCCCCTCCGCGCCTACGCGGATTTAAATTACACTCTAGGGGAACGGCAGTCAAGACTACGTGAAGTCGGTTTTGCAGCGATTCGTTTCTGTCACTAACTTTTGTAGTACAACATATTGACTTTTTAAGACAATATTTTAATTTTAATTTAAGGCCATATGACTAATATTTGATTTAATACCATGGAAAAATACACCAAACAAACAATATTTTTAAAAAAATAATTCTACTGTTTGATAAGTTTGTTAAACAAAAAAAGTGATTAAAAATTCATTGAATTGTGTTTCTGTGAAATATGTTTTATTCAAGTAAATAGTCTTTGAAACAATAATATTCGAAATAAAAATACAAGGAACAAATATTATAAGAAACATTTTCTGTGAAACGAAATTCTATGAAAGGACATTGCTCGTCGTCCATACATATCTCGCCTAAGATCCAACAGGGAGGTGTATTTACTTTTTGGGTTTTAGATAATGTATATAGTCGATTGAACCTAAATTAAAACAACGGACACTTTTGAGAATTCGGATAAAATCAAATCAATTTCGGATTTTGAGGTTATAATTACGTCAATAAAAACATTCGGTATGTAGCAATAACTTAGCATTTATTACTGAATGTAAGTAATGAAATGAAAATGAAAAAGCGTTTAATCGTGGTGCATTGAATATTACAAACAAATTTACTTCTGCCAAAGTGCAAAGCAGTTTGTTGGCAGATGAAGCTCCCATATATTATAATTTTATATTTTATGTTGTAGGTACTTTTCCATAATAGCAAAAAACAAACACATCTTAACACTTTAAACACATCTTACAGCAGCACACATGCTGACTATTACGTAATGCTAAAAACATTTTAAGTTGTGTAACAGCACTGTAATTCACGCCGGCGAAGCCACCAACATTAGCTAGTATGACATTTTATGCATCTCCATTTATAAGGTTTTGACAGAAGGTGTTAAAAAGAAACTTCCCCATTTTATTTTTAAAAGACTTTTTTGTGGTACAGCCACTTTCTAACTCGAGTGGTATGTCATTAAAAATTGTTGGGACTAAGCATTTTCTACATCTTTGTCCATAAAAGTTAATAGAAGTGGGCACTACAAATCTCCCAATGCGTTTATTCCTTTGAGGTCTTATGTGTACCGTCTTGAATTTAAACTCATCCTTGCAATAATGTTCTAAAGCCAATAACAACACCACCTTTTGATGGATCGGCAACATCTTACACTCTAGGAATAATTCTCCATAATCACTACTTTTACAATGCTTTTTGTGTGTTGTAGTACTTACTTACATTGACATTACCAAATGTCAAATGTTGTCATCTGTCAATTCATCAACTGTCATGTCGATATTATTGCTCGTTTCAAACAGCGCTTTCAATCGAGTTTTTTGATAAGCCGTATTATGGTTCCGCGATATCATAGCGGACTGTTTGTAACTAAAAATCATTATCGTATATCAAGTGTTGAGAATACTGACGCTTGTCTGTGTCAAACTCTTATTAAGAGTGCTGTTACAAAGACTTGGCTATATGATCTATAATACCTTTGCCTATTAAAAACCTCAAATTGAACCAAAAAATAATAACACCGAGGATTATGACGGAAGTGAATACTTTTTAAAATGTTTTCGAAATTAAAAAGTGTACGTTCTATTGAAATATTTTTAATTCATTGGGCGCGGCTGACGCGCATGCGCGTTTTCGGACGTTCACCATGTGCTTGACGGCGCGTATGCGCGTCCGTACAATTTATATAACTTTCTTCGAGTGCGGCGCGCCGCACCTGTGCGTTCGTTGTGCATCTCTATTGTTTCGAAAACATCGTAAAATAAGGGACGGTAAGGGTGTAGCATAAAGAAGCGTTTGCATACATTTCACTAATAATTAAGCAGTTAATGTGTTAATGTATATTATTAAAAGAACTAGTAATTATAGTAAATTTTTCATGCGTGTTGGGTCATAGGCCATTTTTTTCAATGTCCTATCCATCTGCGAAACAGGGGGACACCCTTGCGACCACTAGACCAACCGAGCAGTCCACTACTATAATACAATTTTGTACTTTACCGAGTACCTACTGTGAGGTAATTCTGTATTTATGCTCGCGACTCGACAACGTACTTTACTTCTCGTGTCAGGTCGCGGGACGAGCTAAGCAGTAATAAATCTCTTAATATTTATGAGATTTAGTGTTACTCTTCAACTGTGTTGTGAGAATTTTATTAGGTACCTAAATGTGTAATTTAGTCATACATTCAGCACGTCCATGATATACAACTTTTAGGTCAGTAGGCACAGTCTCAAACAAAGCCATCGTCCATTATCTTTTTTTCTTTAAGGAATATAAATTTACTCAAAAAAAAAAAAAAGTAAAAACCAACTTCAAAAACCTAAAACTAACTTCCATAAAAAACTTAACGACTCGCGAAATCGCATCGACTTCAGAAACTGTTAAGTTTTTTTATGCAAGTTATTTTATTCGTTTTGGTTTTTGAAGTCGGTTTTTACTTTTTTTAAAGTATTTTTATTTTTCTATTTTTAGTTTAATGCCTGTACAATTACATAAGCCCAAGACGAACGAAACGGATAGTCATCAGAATCCGCTTAGAAATGCCAGTAATACAGTACATTTATGCATCAAAGGTATCTTCTTACATAAGAATAATTACCTAATGCATTATATACTTAAACCTTCCTGAGAGTATGTAGATCACGTTGGTGGAAGAATTATCAAAATTGGTCAATTAGTTTTTGAGAAAATCGCGGATATACAAACTTACATACATACGCGTTGAATACAGAACCTTTTTTTTGAAGTCGGTTAAAAAAGAAACATGGGTCGTTTTCTCTGTCTCAATTGAAATTGTTAGTACAGTCACTGGTGCACATGAAAGGAGCAGTGGTAGCCCACTGGTACCGGCCGCCACTTACCAGTAGGTCGTGGGTTCGCAACCCAAGCAGGCACTTTATTTAAACCTTTACTGTCCCACTGCTGGACAAAGGTCCAGGCTCCCCAATACCTTTCCATTCGTCTTAGTCTGCTGCCTTAACAGGCAAAGGCAGGCACTTTATTTTATACTAGCTTGGCCGCGTGTTTTGTCGATAAAAAGTAGCATATGTCCTTTTCCAGGTCATGGCCTATCCCGTGTGCCAATTTCATTAGAATCCGTTCAACCGTTTTAGCATGAAAGCCTAACAAACAAACCAAACTCACTTTCGCTTTTATAATATTATAGTTAGGATAGTTTTGAGGATGAAAAATCGGTCTATTGACACTCTAGACTCACAAAATGTATTAGGTAAATTAAAAAAAAGAATACTCTTAACACACTACTAAAGTTTCAATAATAATATAATTCAATCATAATTCGAAAAACACGTGGCGCCATCTATTATCACTAGAAACTTATTGTGGTTTTCCTCGGAAACAGTACGTTTTTTTGGAATGAAAGGTACCCTATGTCCGTTTCTGTACACCTGAAAACATATATGTAAAATTTCAGGATGATCGTTTCAGTGGTTTAGGCGTGAAAAGGTAACAAACAAACAAACAAACTTACTTTCACATTTATAATATTAGTTAGGATAAATTATTTCATCACCATTGTTCTCAAAACGGTGATGGAACGGAAAAGAAAAGGAAAAGGATCGTGAGGAAACCGGCTTGTCCTAGAACCAAAAATTTGAAGACGAGATATCTGATAACCCGCACTGGGCCCGCGTGGTGGCCCAGTTCGACTCACAGAGAGAAGGCCTGTATCCCACTGCAGTCGGAACATTATAGGCTGATTATTGACTGAGCGAGCGAAGCGTGTGAAGCGTCTCTGCTCAAGTCTGGCAAAATTTGCTTTCGTCTTTCAGTTTATTGCTACTCTTCTATCGGTACTTGGTATACAGGTTTTACGACATTATATAATTCTTTTTTTGCCATCTGGTCTTTTGGAATGCGTACTTCCCCAAAAACAGCCAAAAAGGGGGCTTGATATATTCGCCTTATGAGATCCGATTTCAATGGTGCTGTTTTATTTGAAAGGTAGTAACTTTAAGTTGGGCTCATAAAAATTTGGTGAAGATCTGATGAAAATAAAAAAAAAGCAAAATAATATCCCGTTTTAAATAACTTTACTTGTAGGTACCATATTAATTGCAAAACTTTTGCACTCGCGAGGTCTACTGCTCGCAGAACTACTAATTCTATATTATGCTAGACATGAAAATGCTTTCTTGAAAATCACAATCAAGTCATTAATCGTTACAATAAGATTACAATGTCTTAAAAATGGTAGCCTATTACCAGTTCTCCTTAGAGGCGTTGAATGCCCAAGAGTCCAATATTTTACAAAAATATAGTCAAATCCAACCAACTTTTGAATTTAAATTCTCAAGTTTGGAACTACTAGAGCGGTACATACTCCACTTTCCCTAAAAGTTTTATAATAAGACTATTAAAATTCATTGCATGGTTTGTTCATTTTGTCCTTGGAATCATCTTTGCAATTGGGTAATTACGGTTTCCTAATTTTCCAGTTCTTTAACACGTTTTTTTCTGGATTCAGAAATTAACCGTATTTTAGGGACCAATTCGACAACCATTCAGTTATAGGCTTGAAGTAGGTAGTTATTTGTCTTGTAAACTAATTTCATCTTCCACCCCTAGTTCAATGTTTGTATTTCACAGTTAGCCTAAGTAGTTAGGTATTTGTGTTTAGCAAAGTGATCAGTAGAGATCTGAATATAAATATCTAAACTTCGAGAACATAAGCAACAAGAGTGGATAGTACCACATATAAAACGAATGATAAATTACTATTATATAATATTTAATTTGTTACGAATTTATTGAAAATGAAATAAATAATTCGCAGTTTCTTATTTCCCGGGAAATTCCCGGGATTTAGAAATTTCGAATTATTTATTATTTTACTATAAATATTGAATTTGTTACGAATGTATTCAAAGTACAATAAATAAATAATTCACATTTTTTTTTTAAATCCCGAGTTTTTATCGTCATGTTTATCATTCCGGAATTTTATAGGAGGTATTATCCACTCTTGTTACTTCTTTCCGCGAATTTTAGGTATTTATGCTCTAATTATTCCGATCTCGGGTGATCAGTGAGAGTAGTGGTGGCCCAGTGGTAACGGCCGCGACTTACGAGTTTATAGGTCGTAAGTTCGAATCCAGACAGGCGCTATATTTTCTGTAAATTATTTCATCACCACTGCTCCCTAAACGGCGATGGAAAACATCGTGAGGAAACCAGCACATCCTAGACCTAAAAATTCAAAGACATGTGACGTCTACCAACCGGCACTGGGCCCGCGTGGTAGTTTACGGCCCACTGTCTCTCACCCGGAGTAGACCTGTGTCCAGTGTACCAACAGTGGGAACATTATAGACTAATCATGCTAAACAGGGTATAATAATATGTTATAGTCACGTTTAGCTATGCGGGAACTAGAATTAGCCCAAGGATAACAATTAGGAATTGGCATTCCGATATAGGCACCGACACAAAGGAGGCTAAAGCTGTATTGCTGATCTTTAAATTAAAGTTACTCTGTGTCCCTGTCATTTTACTAACACTCTTACACTTTAAAACGAAAACCTGAGAAAATGAGTCCCTGAATGAGGCCTGTGGCTAAGTAACTACAGCCGCACGAGTTGATCGCTCAGGTTAAGCTACGTTTGCCGCATTTGGTCCATGGATGGGTGACAATCTTTACATACCGAGACCCCTCGGTGCCTCGGAAAACACGTTAAGCCGTGGTCACGGCTGTCATTCGTCAATCTTTTACTGAATGAAAGCCTGCGAGTCTGACAACCAAGGAGTATCGTAATACTCAGTAAATTGCAATTGTAATTGGTTGTGGAGTTCAAATTGGAAGTTGCTCTATGTAAAATACTGATAATCAGCTGCATGTGGTTCGAATGGAAGCCGACCCCAACATAGTTGGGAAAAGGCTAGGCAAATGATGAACTAGGAAAATAAGTAGTTTAAAAGGTAATAAACAAGTGCATCCCCGAACAAATGTATCCTAAAGAAATAATTTAGGAAAGATCCTAATCATCCACAAAAGCAAAACTGTCAAAAACAAAAGTTAGAACACTGAGAATAACGTCCTTCTCACACGCCATTACATTAACTAAGGGACCGAAACATTAGCCGAAAATAGGAACGTACCATTCCTAATGTGTTGATGCACTTATAATAATTAAATAAGATCAAAGGCACGAGTTGGGTAGTACAAAGTTTTGTGATCATGACATAACAATGTTAAGCATGGTTTTCCTAAATGACGCTATTGCTGTAATGAACCTAAGTAAAAAAAAAAAAAACAAATAAAAAAAACACGACTGACCTGCCAAAAAACAAACTAAAAAGTAAAAAAAAAGTTATTATATTATACTATGTAGTTAATCTGTAAACTGATCGATATGTGCATCTTACCCGTTCCAACATACGGTGCACAAAGTTGGTCCTTTACTGAACAAAGGCCAAACTCAAGATTTGCATAATAGGTCTCAAGCGTACAGATCGCGTTAGAAACACCACCCTGCGCTCCTTAACTCAAGTAGCGGATGTTGGAGAAAAAACAGCCGGGCTGAAGTGGGAGTGGGCTGGCCACGTCGCACGAATGCAGACGGAGAGATGGGCAAAGATCGTCACCCACTGGACGCCTCAGGGAAGACATCGCCGTCGAGGTAGACAGCGGCGAAGGTGGTGTGATGATCTGATCATGTTTGCAGGGCCAACATGGCCAGAGATCGCCCAAGACAGAAAGGTATGGAAGGGAAAAGGGGAGGGCTTTGCCCAGCAATGGGACACAAACTAGACTAGCAAAAAAAAAAATCTGTAATGCAAAGCGAAAGGTCACTCATTCACTCCTTCACTTGACAGATATAAATAAAATTGTCATTGCAGTCGGGGGACCTTTTTGATAATAAAAAAATTAGTAACACTTTTGTTTTTTCACTTTTGAATATGGAGCCGTACGATATTGATTTTTTTAAATATAGCAGTATCACTCGGGATTCTAACGATACCAAAACATCCAAATCTGTTCAGCCGTATAAAAGTTATGGTTGAATAAAGAAACTCACATACATACAAGAACCCTGAAAACTTCTTTGCCCTGCATTTAGACCATACTGTCTAGTAAAGATAGGTAAAAATAATAATATCATATCTTCTAGACTGTATAGTAAATAAAAGTAACGAAGTTTAAAATTTTATATTTTTGAAAAAAAGTATTTTCTACGTGATGTGGGAACGAGTCCCACCCCATGGACCAAACCAGCACATGAGCGCCAGACAACCCCGTGTCTAGGCACCCTTGGTCCCCCTGCGACCGGTCAGGTCAGTGGCCCGGCCGCCTACCACTTTTCGGCTGCAGAGGATAGGGAGAGCGGCCAACGAAATACCGACACTCCTCCTCCCCTGCGGCCCCACCGCGTCCGCCATCAGACGGTGGCGACCCCGTCAAGGCCGCGGAAGGTAGGGAGAGCGGCGCACCGCAATACCGGCACTCCTCTCCCGCCGCGGCGTCCATCCCTCAACCGCGATGCCTCCCATACGACATCGCGGCCCGCCACAGTTACGATGTCGCCCAAGCGGCACTGCAACCTACCTGTTGGCCGCTACGTCGTCGACTTCCTGGAAAAAGCTCTGACGAGCGGCCCCTCATCGGGTACCTCTTCGCTTCACCGTGGGTGATCAAGCCACGGTTACTGAGCTGATACCGAAAATATAGTTTTTAGATTTTTTGTCCGTTTTTTGTTTGACTGGATGTTTCATATGTTCCTGATTGCCGCAAAAACGGCTGAATGGATTTGGATGAAATTTGAAACACAGATAATTTGTAACCTGGAGTAACATATATGGTACTTATTATCCCTGTAGTACGGTTCCCATGGGACACATGGATATTTTCCGCCATTTATGCTAGTATGAAGTGCTCCGATCGGTAATACTGGCACGATCTTCAATACTTACTTTACCCGAGAATTTCTCTGCGCTGCGCCGTTGTAGTCATCACCAGAATCCGTATTCGACAAGATGTGAACGAAACAAAAGATTTGTAGCACTGGGCGTTCTGTAGATTCCGGCCAAAGGCATGTGTATTCTTTATCATCATAGACTCGGACGACATCTTAAGGACCAGACTAGGTTTTCTGAAGTTTAGGAAAGCAAGAGTAGACGTTCTTTATTTATTTTTGGGGTTCAGTACCTCAAAGGGAAATAAACGGAATCCTTATAGGATCATTTGGTTGTCCGTCTGTCTGTCTGTCAGTCTGTGGACCCTTTTTCTCAAAAAGGCGTGGAGGTATCAAGTTTTAATTAATAACAAATATGCGCGCTGTTACGCTCCCTTCGAGCTCTAAAAAATTCTAGCTTCTAAATAAACGCAATAAAAAATATAGCCATTTATGCGATATATTTTAATACTAGCGAATAAATCTAAACCTACAGGGTACTTCCACTTGATCTAGAATTATGAAGTTTGGCAAGAAACAAGGTAAAAAAAAATATATTAATTTGTAGATTTGATTTTTTTTTTACATTTTCAGTTGGAGTTACCGTGACGTATATCGATGTCTGGGAGAACATGTTTTTCAACTACAATGTTTTGTACATTGTTTTTGGGATAAATTCATCCCAACGACGGAACCCTTCATTTTGCGTGGTCCGACACGCACTTGGCCGGTATTTTTTAATTACTGTGATGATCTTGCAATAAGTTGGGAGGGTCTTGTGGTTAAACAACAACAGTCGCATGGGTCTATCGAAGGTTAAGCTGCCCTTGCCGAGGCCAGCCCGTGATGAGTGACCATCCATTACATTTCGAGACCCCTACATGACGTTGCCGTTGGTCCCGACTGTCATTTGTACACCTTTGACAGTCGTTACGGGTATTCTGAAGGCTGAAAGTCTGACAACCAGTCCTAATAAGATGTATCGTATTTACCAGCTGGGTGGTCGAGGCCTCAGTCGCTCCATGCAAAATACTGGTATTCAGCTGCATCCGGTTAGACTGGGGGCTGACTTCAACATATTTGGGAAAAGGCTCGGTAGATGATGATGATCTTGCAGTAAGATAGAGTACTCGTACGATCGATTAAGAACGAGCGGTGAGTAGGTATGAGTGAGTAAGCCTAATTATTTAGTCCAGACAGTCGCAATTGAACCTTTTGACTTAACATAATCTTTTATCACCAAAGACTAAAACTTGGTAAAACCTGGTTTTAATGAACACTTTCACACATTTATTGTAACTTTGTCTTACCCTTTAGGATCATTATCTCGATCTAACGTAAACACGAAGATTCTGAGACACTTGAAAATTCGGCTTGTTTACGAACTTGTGTAATTGTTTCGACAATATTAGGTTTCGGTTCTCATTAAAAGGTTCTGGGGTTTTGTTTTAATTAAGAGAAATTGTTACAAGGTTTTTAATTATGCAATGGTTACCACTGTCATTATTTATCGCCAGAGATCAGTGATATTCTGTAAAATTGTCGAAATTTTGTGGAAGTAAGCGTGGAACTACATTTAACCACGATAAGAACACACTTCGACATTGTAGTTGAAAAACATATTCTCTCATACATTCTGATTGCAAATGTAAGTTTGTACGCATAATATTGAGATATTTACTATGTTATTTTAAGACCATAGACTTCTTATAGGTTTTCCTGTAATCTATAAGTACAGAAATGTATTCTGTATTTTTTCAAAATTAAAACAAAAAAATAATAATAATAGTTTTATAGCTTTCATTGATGTTCAAGAAAATTGATGACAATAGACCATAAGGTTTATTTTAAAATTATAAAAAATATATATTTGAAACCCACACAGTAGCAAGCTTTTTCATTTGATTTGTCCCACGGTACGATTTGCAAAACTTTTCTTATTTGCCACCCAAAAGTGACCCCCATATTCAAAATCCATTTTTTTCGTTACACGTCCGTTTCAACTTAATTGATCCATTAGATTTGGAGCAAAATGTCTGTGACATACGAACATACGACAGACGGATAGACAGACACACGACTGTTCCTATAAGGGTTCCGTTTTTTCATTCGGACGTACGGAACCCTAATTATGACTGAAAAGCCATCTTACTGTGATAAGCTCCATTTATAATGAGAATACTCATCAAACATTTTTGCTAAATCATCTAACTAACTATCAACGAAAAAGCCTTCAAAAACAGATTCTCGCTTCAAAATACAAAAATATTTTCGGCTTGGTATATAAAAAATAAAGCAACGAAATGCTGCCAATAAAGTGCCTGTCCAGTGATGATAGGAAGCTGCTGAATAAAATACAGTATGGTCTGTTCAACAGTATCTGATAAAAATGTAAACAAATGGATCAGAAAAGATACCTGGGGATGCCCATTTGTAGTGCCACTTAAAATGAGTGCTTTGATTTAACTAATTAAAATAATACGTGCATGATAAAATAGCATATAATGTTCCCATGGACACAGGTCTCATCTCTTCGAGAGGGAGTGGGCTGTAATCTACCACGCGGGCCCAATGCGAGTTGGTCGATGTCACATGTCTTCAATTTTTTTGTTCTAGGACATCCCGGTTTCCTTCACCGTTTTGAGGGCAGTGGTGGTGAAATCATTTCCACAAAGAAATGCGACCTAACTCATAAGTCGGGACCATTACCACTGGGCCACCACTGTTCCCAAAAAATACTTAACCCCGAACTTCTAATTTAATATAATTACGAGTATCTACAGTGAATGGTTGCGTTAGAATAACCAGAACTGGTTTTGTTTACACTTTCGTGAGATATCTTGAAACAGATATTATAAGTAGTTAATGTTCCTCGTAGATAAAAGCAGGTTCAGTCCAAGACAAACTAATTATTATGTGAAAATAAGGAGTTGCTATCGAATGTGTGTATTTCTTTGATGTTATTGTTTTATAAGAGTCCTTTCACATGAGTTATTAACCTCTGACTTTACATGACTGTCAAAACCAAATTGATATTTATTCTCATTGGGATAAGGTTGCTAGTGGGTTGCTAATTGTGCGGCTGTCAGAGGAACAATAACTATGAAAGGACTGTAATTTTACCAACAATGTGGTGTTTGTTTGTGTGTGGTAAGTACACCGATGGTACCCCTAAAGGCCACGTACCTAAGGTACAAAAAAATGGGCGTTAGTCCATCATCATCCTCAGCTAAAAGACGTCCACAGCTGCCTCAGGTCTTCTTGAAGCATTGTCACAATGTCAATCACAATCCCGTGCATTCCGCATTCTGCGACCTTAATCACGTTTACCTTGTGTGGGTTTCGCATTCCGCACGCGTAAAACGAGCTTTTAATTATTTTTTTTAACTAGCTTCTGCCCGTGACTTCGTCCACATGTTATTTCTCCCACCCCATCGCATCGCATCGCCTGCCCGCGGTAATATTATATTTTCGTTTTCGCTTAGGGTTCTTTCTGATTTGTTTTAATTTTTGCTCAGCTCCTAAGAATCCTAGCGTGCTCGTGTATCCTCCTCAAGAATTGGGCTATCAAAATTATTGAAATCCGACAAGTATTTCCAGAGATTAGCGCGTTTAAACATACAAACAAATAGACTCCTCAGCTTTTTTCTTAGTTTAGATAACTGAATTGGAACAATAAATTATAGATGAAGGCCTATAGGTACATCTTCAGAAAAACAACGACCACTGATCACCACGTTTCTCACAGAGTACTTAACGACAACTTTTTGCTGATAACTGTATTTGAGCTACAGATAAAGATAAAATAAATTTTAAAAGCACTTAAAATATTCAAGAATTCGACAGTTTTATGAACGTTGTGATTTACCATTTTAAATATGAAAGGCGAGGTGCTGAGTTTTCATTTATTGGGTTTTTTGGTTAGCATAGTCTCGGTAGCAGTCCTTTGAAATTGGTTTTACAGTATTATGGGTCACCCTCACACGTCAAATAATGGGGTCTGGGACAGCTCGACCCGAGTCAACTCAACCAGAATAATAATACCAGATATTTCACTCCCCATTCCGGTGATTTACACGGTCAGGCAGAAGCGGCAATTGTTTTTGATTTTTTTTTTTAAAGGACTCAAGTAATTTTTTTGTTAATAGTTGGATGTCGTCATAACTATATTATTAATATCCAAATAACGTACTTTTTGTAACTCTTAAGGTGAATGTGACGGATCTTGTTGAAAAACGCAAAACTTATGTTTATTTTTTATTTTTGAGTACAAATTGTTAAATTATTAATAATTGATGGCATTTTGCAACAGCCATTTAATGTAAATTAGGCTTTTCTAGCAAAATTGTGTTATTTTATGCATTATTTTGTAAACGATGGTACGCAATAACTTTATAGCATGTTCATAGTTGTTGTACTGACGCCAGCACATCAATCTACTACAATCTGTCTTTCTTTAATAGATTTTCAACTTTGTCGCTAAAGCGTTAGGTTCAAGGATGACTGGGAAAACTTGACAGTTTCGGGTAGCTTGATGTGCTGGCGTCATTTACACCATTAATGCGTATAGCATATAGTATCAGAATTGAAACGTCGTAAGTTCACTGTAATAAGTTCTCCTACAAGGCCCCCTGAGCTTGTAGGAGGACTTATTATAGTGAACTTATTGGTGGTTCTTTAGAAAGGTCAGGTGCGTAGTACTTGCAACTAGCGTACGTGTATGATCATGGTCCTTACTAATAATGCCATCATGATTCCGTTGCAAAAAAGGGATGGTGGTATAGGTCATGTATAGCTCCGTCTCTATCTTGCACTGGAAATATGATGGCATTAATAGTTCATAATACGGCCCCTGATGTATGAACGTAAACGAAGCAAAAGGAGTTTGTCAGGATGGCGTCCTCTAGATTCTACCTACCCCCATAGGAAGAAGTAGTGAGTTTATGTATGTATAGAATCAGATACCCTTATCATAATATAGAACTTTTGTTGGGACGTGATTTAGGTTCTATGAAATTAAATGTTCATTCAGTGGTACACATGAGTTTAATAAAATGATATTAAAATTAACACGGTACAATAACTGATTGTATGACAATTATGAAATGACGCGAATGACGCGGTAGGTAACGACAGTGTTGCGTGTTGTCGTGACGTCGACTGACGACTGTTGACTATTGACTGTCTGTTGAACTTCGCAGACATGTGAAGTTATAGGCACTTAAGCTCATGTGTGTGCATGTGTGGTTCCATACCACTACAATAATATTGCGACCCTTATGGAAATCTGTTAGTATTTTCAAACAGGAAAATATTAAATTGCTAATAGTAGGTGAGATAGGTAGTTACAGTACACGAGACACCTGTGGGCTTAGCATGACCACTTGTCTGTATCTACGAAGAGTAGACAACCTTTTCTAAACAAAGTGAAGTAGAAATCCTTCTACAATTTGTCATTTTGTCTTTCGTTTCTAGCGATCTTTGTTTAGGTCCTTTTTTATGTAGACTATTTCGGAGGAAAGTTGTCTAGGGTAGTGAAGACAATTTTATTTTATAATCGCCATGCTAATAACAGTAGAAAACTTTCTACTCGACGGCCGCAAAGTATATACGGTTATCTACAAAATCATTTTCATTTTCCTTCTTCTTTTGCTTATATATCCAAAACGGTGTGTCCTATCGCAAAGGTGATGAGAATTTCGACCCCCTTTACAAAGCCCATAAACCCCTAAAACTCTACATTTAGGTAATAATAATATTTTCCATACAAAAAGTGAAAAAATCCATATATTCCATATAAAACAGGTTGAGAATCGCATCTTCTCCGGAGCTACGGGCTCGCCTCCACAGTTGTATTTATATGCGTGACTTAATATTTGTAAAAGTTGAGAATTAAACAGAAAAAAGAAATACTATGAAAAACAAAGAATTCTGAGTTGAATTATGTAAAAAAGTGAATATCGTAAAGTGCAGTTGACTCTTTCTACTCTGTTGCCGTTGAACTGTCTACACGGTAACGTCATTTTTGTCTACTCTTTCGTCGACAAGACTCTTCTCTACGGTGCTCGTGCTAAGCCGACAGGTAGGCACCTTACACTTTAGTTCTGAAGGAGGCTGCCGAGCGAGTTTGCGAGAGGACTGATCCCGCTCAGAGAAGAAGGCATCGGGGACTTCGGGGAGGCAACCACCTCGATGGCACAGATTAATACAGATGGGACACCGCAAAATCATTTAAATAAAAAGCGACTCTTGCTACGACACAATAAAGTGCAATTCAGGTCGCACAACGCTTGTTACCTACAGTTATTAGGTTGGGGAAAAAGTCTTTTCGCATTATAGTATGTATGAACTTGTAATAAAATCTCTTTGGCTATACTATTTGTATCTGGCTGGTTTTGGTATCATTGAAAGTTTAAAGAACATAATTCCAAATTCAAATTAGGAAAATGTGTGATTTTCATTTGTTTTTCGTACCGTCAAGATGAGTGAATCTAATGAAGAAATTCGATACATTTTAAAATTTTACTACAAAAAAGGTAAAAATGCAACGCGAGCCGCGAAAAAAATTTGCGATGTTTATGGACCTAGTGTAGTGTCTGTGAGAGTAGCACAAATTTGGTTTAAGCGTTTTCAATCCGGAAATTTCGATGTCAAAGATGCACGTCGCTCTGGTCGCCCTATTACGGATAAAATGGATGCCATTTTTGAAAAAGTGGAGCAAGATCGGCATATCAGTAGTTACAACGTAGCTGAGGAACTGGAAATTGACCACAAAACAGTTTTGGATTTGAAAAAAACTGAGTACACAAAAAAGCTCGACATTTGGGTACCTCACGAGCTCACTGAAAGAAACCTAATGAACCGTGTACTCATTTGTGATTCTTTATTACGACGTAATGAAACCGAACCATTTTTGAAGAAGCTGATGACTGGTGATGAAAAGTGGATCAAGTATGACAAGAACGTGCGAAAAAGGTCGTGGTCAAAGGCCGGTCAGGCTTCACAGACTGTGGCGAAACCCGGGTTAACTCGCAACAAGGTGATGCTGTGTGTGTGGTGGGATTGGAAGGGCATTATTCATTATGAGCTGTTACCACCAGGCAGGACCATCGATTCTGAACGCTACTGCGAACAACTGATGAGATTAAAGCAAGAAGTTGAGAGAAAGCGGCCGGAATTAATCAACAGAAGGGGTGTGGTTTTCATCATGATAACGCTAGACCTCACACATGTTTAGCCACTCAGCAAAAATTAAGAGAGTTTGGCTGGGAGGTGTTAATGCATCCGCCGTATAGTCCTGACCTTGCACCTTCAGATTTCCACCTGTTTCGGTCTCTTCAGAATTCTTTAGGCAATGTCAGGTTAACATCACGAGAGGACTGCCAAAACCACTTGTCGCGGTATTTTGACCAGAAGTCCCAAAATATCTATAGCAATGGGATCATGTCCCTACGTACAAGATGGCAAAAAGTTATCGAACAAAATGGTACCTACATACTTTAGTAAAAATGTAAATAAACTATATTAAAAAATGTTTTGAATTTTCTTAAAAAATGCGAAGAAACTTTTTCCCCAACCTATTATATTCACCTACAAGTTGCCTCTCTTTTTAACGCGTAACTCTTATACCTTCTGATCGCGGCAGTCCTACTGAATTGGCCCAGTATTAACTGGTCCGCCGCGTATCTACTTGTAGCTTCATACCTAAACTGTGTCGATGGCTAACACGCCGAAACCACACTTGAATCTTTTAAGGCAGGCGGAAATTCGGGGTCATGGGCGCTCAGAATGGGGACTGTCCGCCCACTCCTCAGGAACCCCACCTCAGACCTCAGGGAAGACGGCGCATTGTGGTCACGTGCTGCCTTACACTTGCATAGGTAGGTTTCGGGGAGACCCCTTTGTCATCTGTTGCCGCAGTCCATGGCCATGTTTAAGTCAAAGGAAGAAGTTGAGTGATGTTTCAAAACTCTGGTAACCCACAAAATGTGCCTTTTACATGAGCTAGCCGTCGTTCATCTATGAGTAGTTTGACTGAGATTAATAGAATGTCATGATTTAATCAACTTAGTCTATCGCAGTCCACTGCTGGACATAGGCATCTCCCAGGCTGCGCCACAACACCCTGTCTTCCGCATGCGCATCCAGTCAGTCCCAGCCACTTTCTAAAGGTCGTCGGTCCAACGAGCTGGGATCCCACGCTCCGATTGTCGATACGCAGTCTCCACTCCAGGACTGGCCATCGAGATCGGTCCTTCGACGAACATGGCCAGCCCACTGCCAATTCAGTTTGCTT
The DNA here is from genome assembly GCA_948252095.1 of Dicycla oo. Classification (NCBI taxonomy): domain Eukaryota; kingdom Metazoa; phylum Arthropoda; class Insecta; order Lepidoptera; family Noctuidae; genus Dicycla; species Dicycla oo. The sequence continues at coordinate 24,405,228 of OX411716.1, forward strand.
ACTCTGCAAGCTATGTTGGTAACTCATGATTGTGTTGTGATAACAAAAGTGCTCCCAAATGAGTAAATTCCGTAGTAAAGTGTTAGAGATAAGGTAAGCAATGTGTTTCTGAAGTGGCCTTATAATTAAAATAAAACATTTATATTATGAAAGAAACATTTTATTTTTTTTATAGTTTTTCACTAACAGTGCATTCACAGTTAAAGTTTCTTACGGCAAGAAACTATTTTTAATTAAAAATTAATAGTAAAACAAACAGATACACATTTTCGAAACAGCGTGAAATACAAATAGCTTACATTGATAGTGAAATATATTTTTTTCTCTAATTTAATTAGACTTAAAGATTCGTGACTATTATTATTAGTTTCTACAGAAGGCCGTGTTCTTAGGCGTTAATAATAATAATTAATAATATATAAAACAATACAGATTACGCGTTACTTAACGATGCACAGAAATATCCTACAAGATTTACATTTTTTTTTTAAGGACAGTAAAATGTTAAGTTCACGTTAATATAAGTACATACATTTAAGCCTATATAAAATGTATATGAAGTGAGATATACATATTTATGAAGGTACATCTACGTACTTATATACAAGTAATGAAATATTCTCTACCAATATTAGTTATGTATTTTTTTCGATAAATCCTAGTTTCTATAATATGTATACGTCACCGTATGATTAAAAATTTCTTTAGTTTATAACCTATCTCGCGAGATTATAAACTATTGAAAAATTGTGAACTGCAACAAACCAATTACAATTTAACTCATTATTTTTCGATAGTTTGTAATCTATCCATGGCAAACCGACAAATTGTGAACTAGAATCAAACTTGCATGCAACGAACGCAGCTTGCGCTAATACTAAATAGGCAACTGCGACCAACTTGGAAGAAGCGCTCGCCTTGCTCGATCGGCTCGCGCGCGGTTGTTTACTTTTCTAACCTAACCTAACCATTTGGTCAGGCTGTCTTGACTTAGATAGCAATTACGGTTCCCCGGCTTGATCAACGCCATGCTGGGGGATGAGGGGTCCTGGGCGGCAGTCGCCTCCTTCTGCGAACACGTCATGTCCCAGAAGGAGGCGGCGGAGCGCGCGCGAGAGGAAGACCCTCTCGCGGCGCCGCTTAGAAGGCGGAGGAGGGGTCGAAGAAGACGTCAGTATGACAGTCATCTCCGACTCCTCCCAGGTAGAGGCCAGCAGGCAACGGGTGCGGGGGCACCCTTGCCTGTATTGCACAGGCCTCCACCAGTGTCGGACGGGAATGGCCAGGTGTTCCCGGCCATTCCCGTAGCCCCCCAGCCTGGGGGGCATGCGGGGCCCGCCAGCTAGGCGGGCATGCGCCGGGAGGGTTGTGGAAGTAAAGGCTGAGCCGGTTTCCCATGGCCCTCCCATCACAGCGATGTGGGATCACCGCTGAGTTTTAGTGGGTATACTGCCACTCCGGCAGGGAGTCCCACATACTCCGTGTCGTCCCCCGACGAGCGGAGATGCGTAATGTCATTTCTCAGCGACAAAAAAAAAAAGATAGCAATTACGGTCACAATATTACGAGTGTTAAAATCGGACAGATTGTGAACCCTGTCGGTAAATGCAGGTTCCTTCATAATTTGAAGGTTTGACATAGATAGATTATAACCTAACAGTGCTCACAATCGAGGTTACAAAATATACATAAATAATATAGATACATATAATTGAGATAAACTGAAAGGATGAAGATATTGTGTTGAAATACAAAGGAATTATATTTCTAAGTAAGAACTGCCACTATATTTTATTAATGAAATGTCATTTTATTATTAATGTTACCTACATATTTAGTTTTAAAAATGTATAGGTTCTACACGAGTATTATTTTTCTCTCAAGGTGAAATATTTAATTAATAGCTTTTGGTAAGTAAATAGTTCGTATTTTCTTCATTTTCGTATTTTCTTTAGGTCTATTAAAGTAGATACATATATTTTTATTATTATTCTCTAAGTTACTTATGATGAGGACTAGTTAAAGTATCTGTTATTTTAAACAACTCTGCAATATACGTTGCGATTTTTTTTTATTAAATAAGTAAATAGTCTTTAAATTAACTACCTATGAAGGCATATTATTTTTTTTTTATATTATGAGATTTCATATTATTACATTTTTTCTACTAGATAGTCTTAAAACAAACGCTTATTAATAGAACTGCAGAGTTATTATAACGTAACAGATCACTAAATTACTTAAAATTAGTGACTAGATGACAACGTTAAAAGTAACCTATGCGATATGTGACGCAAACGCTTTAAAATATAGCATAATGAGCCTTATCCTAATATGCATACGCTTTATAATTAAATCTAGTACGTTAAATCACAACACTGCAAAATTTGAAAATGTTTACGAGTGGAATGTATGAAAGGTTATGAAAGTACTTATCGCCGAATAAATAAATAACTGATATCCGTAAGTACACATAGAACATTTCCTAGAATATATTGAATTGGGGGAAGCCATTTTGGTCTTTATAGGGCCGTTTTAAAAGAAAATCGAGGCAGAAATGGTCGTGTAAGATAGAACTTTACCGTTCTCAATATATCAACGTAAGCCAATATTTATTTGGGTAGATACTTTGGCAGAGCCGTTGAAATAAAGTTGACTAAAATATCTTTGGATCGAGGTTACAGGTTGAAAAGAATGAATCGGCCTTGGAAAAAGTACCATAAATATTGATGTTACGTTATTCAAACCCTGTATAAAGGTATACGTGAACCAGTATCGTTGGTTCTTGGTTCCTATATGAGATAAGTGTACCCGTATGCGAACTCAGTGCCTTAAAAAGCAGCTCTTTATAAGAAAAAATTTAACATTTTTAAATTACAATATCTAATAGTATTCAAGGTATCGCAGTAAGCACATTAACTATTTTAGAACATACGCTTTTTTGTAAGTATGTATATTGTTCAGAAGTCTTATTATATACAATGCTTAAGACTATTAAAAAATATCATAAATAAAAAATACATAGTACAAAAGTTTTTCGCTTTGAAAACCTTAGCGTCGAGTTAGGTATACATTTTTTGGTTCCATTGAGAAAGACAGAATGACTATTTAGGTATGTAGTAATTCTCAACATCTAAATATGTATATTTTAGCATTGATAAAGCCTACAGTAATAAAATCAGTAATCGATCGGGTAGAAAATACTTGATTTTTTGCTATACATTTTTTTTTTATTTTGTTTCATTCAATATTATACATTTCTATAAAAGCCGAATTATTTTACAACGCTGAAATTATGAAATATTTAAAACAGCAAAACAAATATTTTATTTTTAAATAGTCTATCATTCTGAAAAAATCTACTTTAATGTTCGTTTCTACTATTTTAATGACTCCAAATATTAATATCCTAATATAATCTGAATGAATTATCTCTAGAAGCAAAACACATTTGCCTTAAATTAGTTTATCTACAGCGTCGCTTTAAATCTATGTAAGTCGTAATTATCCCAGGTTCAACTTTATGTACATATTCCTTACGATTATATTGTAAAGCTTCACACAGATCACTATTAGTTACATCTATATGAAAATGTGTTGGTACAAACACGATAGGAGAATTACATGAACTACGTTATTATATGAGTTTTAAAAGCTATCTTTAGCGTAATTTATTTTATTTGCGATATTATTTATTAACTTACACAAAGGAAACTTCACTGAGCTATCGATAGGCAAGGACAATGAGTATCGGTGAAATTACTATAGTTCGTTCGCGTTAAGAATGCAGTGAGTCATCAGTGCAACTGCAAGATCCGACGAACCGTTGCGTTCGAAGCAAAGCCTTCAACTGTCATTGTGAACTTGACTTCGTAATTTGAAAAGATTTGATTGGTTAGGGGGCGGGGCTAGGCCGACGGACAATGATGACTCACTGCATTCTTAACGCGAATAAATATAGTACTATATTGTTATATTTGTTTTTACAGAGAGCAGAACTGAGCTCAAAATTTTGACGTTCACAGATAAAAAATTAGCATACATATTACATCGCATCATCAGTGAGAATATACGTTTAACTATAAATATGCAAATACGTCAGCATTACAATTTGCACTATAATTACATCTAATAGAAAAACAACAAGTCACAACATACACAAAATCCTTAGCACTAAAAACGACAAAAAAACAGCTTAAATATAAAGAGTATTAAAACTTCCAAGTGACATTTATACACAAAACCGTTGATGAACAAAGTTTTTAATCAACGCTTTACAAAGCAATTACAAGATAAGTATTTACAATGTCAACAGTTTGTCCCAATTTGAAACTTGAAACGATCTGGTCTGATTTTAATTCTGTGACTCAGTTGCTCCACTGGATTCGTCGTTTTCAATATCATCCGGTTTTTGACCAATGTTGAAATCTTTCAACGCATCCTGTATATGTTTGACCTGTCAAAGAAAATTGTATTACGAAAACTTTTCCCCGTAGAGACGTAACTCAAAAGAACGTGTTGAAACATTTTTGCTAACGTGAAGTTGGTAAAAGAAGAAAAAAATCCATATTGGTAGTTTCCTACACTATCAAACATTCATAGAAAAATCATAAAGTTTATCCAATATCTACAGAAAGTAAGAAAGTTGACGAAATAGGAATGGTCGTATCTACGATTTTGATAGAATTGAAAAGTTTTGTTTGATGTCAAAAGTAACAAAGCCTTCGTATTTATTTAACTTTATTTCCGAAGCAAAAATAAGTTAGTTATGCGATTACAAATGGCAATGTATTTTTTTGCAGATTTGTCCTCTGTTGTACGGGGCGGTACCTTGTATTTCTATATAAAAGAAGAAAATAATGAAAAATCTCGTCTGAACTAATGATGTGTCATTAGCCAACGCAAAGCTCATAATTATAAAACCTCAGAGTCACTTTTATTTCATTTTTCGTGTTTTCCCTTCAATTTCAGCCTTCACCTCATATTTCAATTTCTTTTTAGGTTGCGAAACCCTTTGTATTCCGCTGACCTTTATTCACGCCAAGGTCTTCATAACTTTAGAGATATCTACAAGAACATGAACTAAGGCTAGAACAGTAATTAGTTTTAAGTACTTAATGAATATTCAGGACCTTACTTAGGCCTATATTATAAAATGAGTGTGGCCGAAACTCATTTTATATGAATTATGTAATTATATCCAACCTCGTTTGGTATACAACGGGAGAATTATGTCAAGTAATTATGATACCAAAATTCAAGCTTTTTTATCTTAAAATATTTTTTGTGAAAATGTTTAGAGGACATTTTTTTGCTGACGGTAAGTATTATTTTTTATCAGACATTGTCCTGTCGAAATATCAATTTCGATTTTTTTTTCCTAAACTACCTCAGTGAAGAGGCAAAAAAAACAAAAAAAAAAAAATCAAATCGGTCGACCCATTTTCGAGTTTTTGCGTGACTATTGCATAGCAATTGATTTTTGTACATATATATTATTATTATCAGACTAGGTAAACTAATTTGACAAAGCTACTACAAAGTCGTTTAATACAACTGTAATCTTAGATGTAAAATAAATATTATTTTTTTTACGATAAATAAAAGAGTCACCGACGAAAGTATCGCCTAAACCCAAGGGAAGAAGGCGTGGGTTTATGTATGAAACTAATTATATTTTCCAAAATTGTATTAAGATGTCAGTAACAAATTTCAATCTATAATCAAATCTATTAAACAAAACGTCTGTCCATTTAAAAAACAAAAACTCACCTGAGAGGCCGCAGTGTCGGTACCAGGGTGCATGTACTTGTGAAGGAAATAACACGTTCCCGGGATGTCCTTGGGGAACGAATTTGGGAGACAGGAACGGTCCCGAGCCTCCATCTCAAATCCCGGGAATTTTATTAACCACCTGTCAAGAAAAGTTGAGTTAAGAAACTGTCTGTCCCTTCCGAGGTAAAGTGATTCTGTGTTTCTTGTACAGTTCTCAAAAGAGTTTCGTTTGAGTAACAATAAACATCTTCGCAGAGGGCAGACAAAGTAATACGAGTGAAGCCGCAAATACACATTTAAAAAAGTATGCACTCGCATACTTTTATGCAAGTTGTTCTGGCAGAGTAGTATGCAAAATACTTAGCTAGCATGCCATTGCGCCAGAATAACTTCTGATTGGTGAATGTCACAAGGGCATACAAACTAGTTGCACTACTTGCATACTATGAGAAAATTAGAGGCGTGTCAACTTAAAAAAAAAACCTGTCGGACCACGTACAATGAAGGGTTCCGTAGTTGAAAAGAATTTATTCCAAAAATAAACACGTTTCATGAAATGAATGTTGTTTGATGATGATGATGTGTTCATGGTTTTCATTGTAGTTAAAAAACATGTTCTCACATACGTCACGGTCAATTCTCCAACTGCAAATTTAAGTTTGTTCTCCCAAATTGTTTTTTTTTTGGATGTGATATAATTACAAATTAACGATTTTTGAACTTTTTTATTGACGTGTGCTGTGAGGCCTTCTTGCAAAATTTCATGATTCTAGGTTAACGGTAAGTACTCTATAGGTTTTCATTTACTTGCGAATGTCAAAATTTGTTGCATAAATGGGCGTATTTTTTTACTGTGTTGACTTAGAAGTTTGATTTTTTTAGCTCCAAGGGGCCATAGACAGTTACGTATTGGATATTAATTTCAACTTGATGAACATTTACAGACAGACAGACAGACATATGGACAACGAAGTGATCCTATAAGGGTTCCGTTTTTTCCTTTTCATGTACAGAACCCTAAAAATAACACACTATAAAGTCATTATCAGCATCATCGTTCTCATGCTCTTATCCTATTTTTTTTGGGATCGACGCAACATGCCTTTTCTTCCATATTTCTCTATTAGTCGTCATCTCGGTAGTCACACTAATAACTGCATTTCTAGCCATATCATTTTTCAGAAAGTCCATGTCCATCCAACGTTTCTTTGGTCTTCCCCTACTGTTATAGCCCTGTGTTAAACGCTCTATGAATTATTATGTTGAAGAACAGAATAATTCATTGTGCATGGTTTGCTGTCCTCATAAGCCATCCATTTTACGGAAAAAGTCTTTCACAGGCGCAGCCGGACAGATAATGCGTAAAACTTGGAATAATAGTAGTTGCAGTATTTGTATCCATTTTGTTGACTGTTCTCATTATTCACTGAAGAGTTACTCTATAGAGTAATTGCAGTATTACAGGGTTGTGCCTTTGTAGTGAAAGTAGAAGCGTAGGATGACGGGGACGTTTTCTTTGATGAAGCATCGGTAAGGAAGTTTCGAAATTAATTAGAGTCGTCCTTGATCATAAAATTTGATGGATGGAAAAGTTGACTTCAATACAGGCCAGCTGGCGTGGTTGATTAAGATACCGCCTATCATGTCGCTGGTCGTGGGTTCGATTCCCATCCAGGACAAACATTTATGTGCATGAACATGTCTGTTTGTCCTGAGTCTGGGGAGTCTGGGTGTAATTATCTATATAAGTATGTATATACAAAAAAAAAGTAGTGTATGTAGTATATCAGTTATCTGGTTTCCAAAGTACAAGCTCTGCTTAGTTTGGGATCAGATGACCATGTGTGAAATGTCCCAGGATATTATTAATATTATTATTAATACATAAAACTGTGTTTCCAAAAAACATGTTAGTAGTATGAATGAAATCAAATTTTAATCAGAATCAATGACAAATTATATAATAATCCGAGTCGGTTTTGATGTCATTGAAAACCTTGAAGATGTCAAGGTAGGTGCGCCGATTAGCCCTCTACGCATGATTCATCTTGAAGGACAGCAGTGAATCCGACAGTCATCCACGGCTCGGTAAAGGTATCCATCAGTTTTGACGTTCGCAATGCGGAGATTTGAAGGATTGAAACAGGTGTATTGGTTGCACGTTGACTGACGAGAAGGGTGTGTTTCTAAATTCTTTTTACCTAATCTCTTTTGTCACGTTGGTGTCGTTTCAATTTCACGCTATTTAATTCCAGACAAAAACTTAAAAACATTTAGGTGCGTCCAGACAGTGCGAGACATATGCTTCGCGAACGGTAAGTCTCGCATGTGACATATACCTAAAGCTGAAGCATGATGATGCATTTGCGGCGCATGTCTCGCACTGTATGGATGCACCTTTAAAACAGTACCAAAAGATTTTGGATGAATAAACCAAATATAGTCCTAAAAGTTTAGGTACTGTCCTTCTTGTACCCCACAAATGATCACTACGTTGGGTCGTGCATCGTGTAAAGACAGCACGGGGGCATATTGCTTAGGGGGTTTAATTCTCAGCTAGCGACCAGCGACCATTGTCAATTTAAAAAATTCGTGCGAAGGACGGTGGCACGATTTTTTCAACTTGACAAAATATCGAGATTTCTTTATTAGGTACCTGTATGCAAGTATTACATGTACATTTATATGTACATTATACATATAAACCTTCAGGAATACATTTTCTAAATGATGGTGAAAACCGCATGAAAAACCGTTACAAAGTTTAAAAAAAAAACCGGTCAAGTGCGTGTCGGACCACGCACAATGATGGGTTCCGTAGTTGGGATGAATTTATCCCAAGAACAAACTTAATATTGTATTTGAAAAACACGTTTTCCCATACATTCCAACTACAAATGTCCATAGTTAAACGAAAAGAATCCAACCCACATTACACCTAATGTGGGTTGGATTCTTTTTGTTTAACTATGGACAAATGTAAATTTGTACGCATTGTGCGTACAAATTTAGATTTGATTAGATTGAGAGATTTACCATGTTATTTTAAGACCAAAGACATCTTATAGGTTTTCCTGTAATCTGTAGCTGTAGAAATATTTACTGTATTTTTTTCAAAATTTTAAGGTCAGTTTCGGAGATAAAGGGGGGAATGGTCAATTTTCGTCTATTTTCTTAAATAACTTTAAAACAGTTTATTGTAAAATTATAAATAAAATATTGTTGAGACCTTCACAGTAAGCCCTTTTATTTGATATATCGCACGGTACAATTTGTTTTTTTTTTAATTTTCTTATTTTCCCCACAAAATTGATCCCCTTATTTAAAATTCATTAATTTACATTACCGTTTGGGTCACAGAAATACATAAGTGAAACAAATTTTAACTTAATCGGTCCATTAGATTCGGAGCAAATTGGCTGTGACAGACGGACAGAAAGACAGACAGATACATGAGTGACCTATAAGGGTTCCGTTTTTCCTTTTGAAGTACGGAACCCTAAAAACAACGCCGCCACAGACAGACACGAAAAACGACAGTATGTACGCATATACATACAGGTGAATCTTTCAAGTAGGCGTGGGTGGCTAAATCCGAAACTATGAGGAATAGCGAAAAGTACTCAAAGGAGTCTCGGGCTTGATTTTGATGAAAAGTAAAACAGCATCATTGGATTTTTGAAAAATCAAGATTTCTAGCTAGCAATCGAACCCCTTGATTTTGGAGAAAAAAAACACACACTGTATAGACACACACATACATACACCGTTCGATAGTGTCGCTAATAAGGATCGAATTCTGGGAAGTAATGATATACGGCATACTAAAGGAAAGAGCACATTTTTAACAATATATATATGTAATATGTAAGATGATACGGGAGTAAAAACGCACAATTTGATTTATCTAAAAATAGAAAAGTTTAAATTTATTATGAAATTAAAACACTTAAATTAATTGTGATCAAATCAAATACATCGTGAATTCTGGCCTACTAACCTAAAAATAGAAAAATCGACAATTAAAGGTTTTTACTTCCAATATTTTAGTAGGTCGACACTGAATTACTTTACTTAGTTAAACTAGCTATTTATGAACTTTACTTCTTTTCCTTATTACTTTTATACAATAAGAAATAAATTACTTCACGAGCAGGCTTAAATTCTCTATCTCGAGTTTCCTGTCACTGTCATTATTCGTGTGCAACGTCATGCTAATTAGGCTGTGCACACATACTCGTACATCAGGCCACGTCCACAACATACAGTGTACAAAGGTTACATCTCCCCCCCTCAAAAGTGCAAATTAGCTGGGGTTAATTTGAGTGATCAAACTGGGGAATGAGCTTTGTCACATGGTACAATCCCAAGGACTTTTTATTCTTTCCAGTGTTGATTCTACATAGTGAATCTGATATCATTTCTTCAATCTCAAAAGGACCAATTCTAACTTCATCCATTTTAGATCTGTTTAACTTATTACAGTCCATTATGTAAACCATATCACCTTTTTGAAACTTGTAATCTATTCTATTTTTGTCAAAAATGGCCTTGTTTAATTCATGTGATTTTTTGGATCTGAGAAATGCTGTATGTCGGTCTTTTTCCAGTTCTCCGGGTTCTATTTGTTTTTTCTTTAGGTCCATTGGTAGTACATCGGTTTGTTCTCCACTTAACAGATATAGAGGCGAATAACCTGTCACTGTGTGGTTTGTTGAGTTATAGGCTTTCACACAATCCATTGCCACGGTTGTCCAAGCTGTGTTTTTTCCTTTGCTATTCAGGGCACATCTAATCCTATTTACCAGCGTCTGGTTCAACCTCTCATTATGACCATTTGAAAAAGGAGCATCCACTGCTGTAAAAATTAAATTAACAGAGTGGTCCTTTAAATATTTTTTAAACTCTTTTGAATTCAGTGCTGGATATTGATCGGAGAGCAATATCTCCACTTCATTATCCTTGATTACTTGATCTACCAATTTTATAAAGTCCTTAGTCAGTTGTGTCTTGGAGCATGAAATGTATGCATAACGTGTGAAATGATCCATCAACAAGTGTAGATACTTTTTTTTTGAAGACCTGTTACCACCAAATCCTCCTACTGTGTCTATGGACATGATTTGGAAAGGTTTTTGTGCCGGGCCTAATTGTGACATGAGTCCATAATTTCTATTTAATCTTGATTTGTTTTTTATACAAACTTCACATTGACGGCATATCAATTTTATATTATCCAGTAGGTTTGGTGCCGTGTAGAAAGGTCTTATTTTTGACTCAATTTGATTTATTCCTACATGACAGAAATGCTCATGCACCTTTTTAATTAATCTCTTACTATAGTCCTCGGACAAAATGATTTTTTTTTTCTTGTTGTTCCATTTGTAATATATACCATTTTCTCTAATAACACTATGTTTGTTCTTTATGTTTGGATTTTTGTTCTGGTCGTCCAATATCTCCTCAATCCTTACAATATTTACGGTTTTCAAGTTATCTTCTTCGTTTTCGTGGCTTTCATACACAGGATTTCTGCTTAAGCAGTCTGCTTCTGTGTTGTTTCTACCTGGGTTGTATTTTATTACAAAGTTGTATTGTGATAGGTAATGAGTCATATCTCCCAGTTCATCATCTGTTCTATTTTTTATGTTTAGATTTTCTAGCGGCTTGTGGTCTGTATAAATTGTGAATGATTTTCCTATTAGCCAGTGTTGCCAAAACTTTAAACTTTCTTTTATGGCTAAGCATTCTAAAAATATGGCTTTCTTCTTCTTTTGTGATTCATTCAACTTCTTTGAAAAGTATGCCACTGGTTTGATTTCTCCACATTTCTGTGTTTGTTTTAGTATTGCACCAATTCCTTTTATACTTGCATCAGTGTATATAAAAGTTGTCGCTTCTCGGTCGAAAATAGCCAGAATTGGGGCAGAGCATAAATTATTTTTTATTGTTTGGAAAGCTTTTTCACAATCAACTGACCAATCGAAATTTATGTTTTTTCTAAGTAAATTGTGTATTGGGTCAAGAGTTATTGCAGCGTTAGGAATATATTTATTATAAAAATTTACTTTACCTAGAAATTGTCTTATTTGTTTCTTGTTTTGTGGTGCTGGAAATTCTGCTATAGATCTGAGGTTGTCTTTTAAAGGTGTTATTGTATTACCCTTTACTATATGTCCTAAGAATTTTACAGACTGTGCTGCAAATTTACATTTTGTTAATTTCAGACGGAATCCTTCTTCAGCAATTGCATTCAGCAGTTTCGATAAATGGTCTATATGTTCATTAAAAGTTTTTGAGAACAACATAATATCATCGATGTAGTTTATCACAAAATTTGACAGGTTATGTTTTCTTATAACATTATTCAGGATTCTTTGGAAAATTGCTGGAGATGTTTTCAGCCCAAAAGGAAGGCAAGTCCATTGATAATGACCTTCTTGTGTAACAAAACCTGTCTTTTCTCTGTCGCTTATCCTCAATGGTATAGACCAAAAAGCAGAATTAATATCAAGAGTAGTAAAATACTTACAGTTTATCGTTTTTACCATTAGATCTTCTATTAAAGGAAACGGCTGTGGCTGTGGGGTAATAATCTTATTAAGATCTCTAAAGTCGATACATAATCTTGACTTTTTCCCTTCATCCCGTTTGAATGCCAATGTTACTGGTGCTGCGAATGGACTATAAGATTCTTCAATCAATTTATTCTTTAGCAATTGTCCAATTTGCTTCTCGATTTCTTCCTTATCATCTAAGGAGCATCTGTATGGTCTTTTTGAGCAATATCTCTCTATTTGTAGGTCTATAAATGCTTCATAGTTTTTTACTTGGCCTACATCGTATTTATCTTTGGCAAATATGTGTTTGTAATCATTTAATAATGTACTAATTTTCATTCTTTGGTCATGTTCCAAGTCAGTAGTATCTATATCAAATTTATTTACATCTATGCCCTCATTGAAATTTATTTCAATATTAAATATTTCTGAGTTAAACTCTCTGGTTTCAATTTCTTGATTACCATATTTTTTGTCTTCAGTTGGGATGATGCATTTATTTGCACTTGGGTTGGCATTTTCCTGCAGTTGGATGTTTAAATTCCCGTCATGGGTCAATCCAAACCGTTTTATTGTATCCAGTCCCAAAAGCAAATCATGAGTGAAGTTTTTATCCTTGCAAATAAACGCATTTATTTCCTTTTCAATATTCAGTATTTTTCCATTTAATGTTATTAAACCTGTTGTTTTTCCCCCCCCACCAATTGTGTTGAATTTATTTTCAAAGTAGTTTTTCTTTGATTTTGTTACTTTTATTAATTTGGAATTTATTAAGGTTATATTTGAGCCAGGGTCATAAATACCTGTGCATTTCAGTGTGTCATTCAGTATAACCTCAACTTCTATTAGTGGGGGAATATTTAGTTTTTTGTATCCTGAAATTCATCAATCTCCAACATGTAGTTTTTAGAGTTTTTTACACTGTCATTACTCTTCTTGTCTTCTTTGAACCAACACATATCTTCAGAGTGAAATCTGTTTTTCTTTCCCATCTTGTAACATATTTGACAAGGTGTTTTTTTTTTACATTCTGCTTCTGTTTTAGTAGAGTTTTTTTTCTCAGTGAAATGTTTTTGTACATTTTTATTCTGATTTTCATGCATCCGTAGGGCACTAAATAAATGAGTTGGGTCTGTCATCTCTTGTCTATCTAGTTTACTTATAATATAGGTTGGCAATCCTGCGACAATTAAGTCAGTGAGAGTTCTGGTATCTATATCACAATTATATTCTAGTAACAGTCTCTGTTTTTTTAATGCATATTCCAGCAGAGAGCCATTTAAATGTTTGAAACTCAGTGCATACATTACAGAGGACCAACTTTTATCTGCAAACGTGTCTAGAAAACTCACTTGCCATATTTTCCACAGCGAGTTTAAACTGTATTTAATTAACATAGACTCATACCAGTCACTTTCTGAGTCATTCAAAAATAATCTCAAAGCACTAATTTTCTCTGTATCATCATTTATATCAAATCTTGTACATTCACTTTCAAAACTTTGCAACCATTGTTTGGCATTAGTGATCTTGCTATCAAACTTCTTTAAAACAAATTTTTCATTTAATTTACTTAAATTATGTTTTTCTTTGTTGACATTGGATTTATCACTTAATTTCTCTAAAATTTGCAATAATTTTCCATCTGTAACAGATTGGCTCGTGACTTTAGGCATTTCTTGTAATAAATAATCATTAAATATCATATTTCCAGCATCATCTATGTATAGTTCTAAAACATCACTTGGCATGGAGATCCACACCTTTCTATTATGACCTCTTCTCTGTAATGTTTTTTTTATTTTCAAAAATTCTGGTAACTTTATCAATTGAAGGTGGTGTTTTGCTGCTTGGAAACATGGTGGTATGAGATATGTTACTCCATCCTCTTTTGTTATTGATTTTATAGTTATAATGTTATTCTTCGGATCTTCATCTGCGGCCAGCTCAACTTCAAATTGTAATTTTGCCATTATCTACTATTATCCAATCAAACTCTGACAATTGTCGATTTGTAATATGTAAGATGATACGGGAGTAAAAACGCACAATTTGATTTATCTAAAAATAGAAAAGTTTAAATTTATTATGAAATTAAAACACTTAAATTAATTGTGATCAAATCAAATACATCGTGAATTCTGGCCTACTAACCTAAAAATAGAAAAATCGACAATTAAAGGTTTTTACTTCCAATATTTTAGTAGGTCGACACTGAATTACTTTACTTAGTTAAACTAGCTATTTATGAACTTTACTTCTTTTCCTTATTACTTTTATACAATAAGAAATAAATTACTTCACGAGCAGGCTTAAATTCTCTATCTCGAGTTTCCTGTCACTGTCATTATTCGTGTGCAACGTCATGCTAATTAGGCTGTGCACACATACTCGTACATCAGGCCACGTCCACAACATACAGTGTACAAAGGTTACATATATATATATATTATATCAAAAATCCATTGATGCAGTTTAAGTTTTCATCAAAATGGAGCCCGAGACTCGCTATTCCTCATAGTTTCGAAATTGGTCATCCAAGCCCTCTTGAAAAATTCACGCTGTATATAGAAATATGTCTATCCGGAAAATCCACACCAAAATAAATGCCAGTAGGTTATGTATGCACGTCATATCATAAATTTTTCATACGCCCATATAACACCCTTAAAAAATGTATGCCAGTGAGGCCATAAAATACACACCCTTTTCACGCCAAGAACATAACAGAAAGTCTACAACGATTTTTTTACGAAAAAGTGTTCTTTTCGACAGCACCTATTATTAAGCTTTTGTGTGACTCAAAATTGTCCTTTTTAGTTCGAGAAATTCCCTATTCTAATGAAAATAATTAAAAGTTAGTTTTTTATTACATCGAAACTGAATTCGGTGAAGTTATTTAACTGTCTTCACTTAATTAACTTCACCATATTTGAGCTTAACTAATCATACATTTTAGGGAATTTCCGTTGATTTTTAAGGTTCCGTATCTCAGAAGAAAAAAACGGAACCCGGAATAGCATCACTCGTGTGTCTGTTTGTCTGTCTGTCCGTCTGTCACAGCCGTTTTGCTGCGAATCTAATGGGCCGATTAAGTTGACATTTGGTACACGTATGAATTTTTGTAACCTAACACGGACGTGTAAAGTACTTAAATAAATGAATTTTGAATATGGAGGTGAATTTTGGGGGCAAACTAGAAAAAAAAATGTTTTGCAAACTCTACCTTGTTACATATATAATATGGAAGGTCTTAAATGTGAGGGTCTCAAATATATTTTTTTTATAACTTTAAAATAAATTGTTATAAAATTGACCATTCCATTGACCCTTATTTCAAAAACTACAAATCCTAAAATTTTGAAAAAGGAAAAAATGCAGAAAATAGGTACATTACAGGAAAACTTATAAGAAGTCTATGGTCTTAAAATAACATGGTAAATCTCTCAATATTGTGCGTACAAACTTACATTTGCAGTTGGAATGTATGGGACAACATGTTTTTCAACTACAATGTTAAGTTTGTTCTGTGGATAAATTCATCCCAACTACGGAACCCTTCATTGTGCGTAGTCCGATACGCACTTGGCCGGTTTTTTTTTTAATGTTAGCCTACATTGTCACACTGTTGAGCAAAGACTCCCCTGAAGCCTTCCAAGCATCCATTACCAGGGTCACCTCGATCCAACCCTTGCAGTACGCATCTAGGTCGACTCACTACCTCTAGGCCAGCCCTAGCGGCGGCGGCGCCTTAATAAAAATCATAGATTCATTAACTCACTAACAGACCACACACAGCTTAAACCGATGGGTCCAAAAGCATGAAATTTTGCATCAGACTCTTTATATAACAAACATTAGGTCTATGGAGGGGATTTTTGAAAATCCATTCCCGAAGGGGGGATAAATAGGGCATGAAAGTTTGTACGGAAGTTCATCATTTTTGCTGATGGGAAATCTCATCGATCACGCAGCTTGTAAAAATAATATCAAAATGTATTTTCTAAAACAGACTAACAAGAACACACACACATACACATTAATACACATATATAAATCAGTATTCATTCCATAAACTCTATTTAGAAACGCATGGTACACATCGATCAAAGGCATGGCCATTAGTCCAGCTCAGTAACTGATAAAGAGAATTATTCTAGTGCGTCGAAGGATCTACCAAGCACTCTCCTGGATTAGCATCTATACTTAGAGTACGTTCATGGAAGCATTACTTAAGAAGTGGTTATACGGGCAACCTAAATTGCTCAATTCTGGACTCCTAGATATTGGTCAAATAAGAACCAATAACGTCACCACATGAAGCGCTTCACTGTAATACCGAAATGGACTCAGTTATTTATTGATATATTAGTGCTACGGAATACCTCCACCCAATTCGATCTAAACAGATCACTTTATAAACTGGGTAATTCATTAGTAATATATCATTAGCTGATGCTCGCAACTTCGTCCACGTGAATTTTCTTGTCTTAGCACAATATAAATCCTCGGTCAAGTATTCTTTCACTGATGTAAAAGATTTTTTTGTAATCGGATCAGTACTTCCAGATATTACTTCTTACAAACATATTAATAATAATTTTACCTCTTTTTAATTTTAATTTTGCTATTATTTCAGACAAAAAATACAAAGGAAAGGAACTTAACTATACTAGAATGACCCAGCAAGCAATATAATCTCCACTACCGCCGTCCGGCAACTGTTGCCGAAACCTACTTAAAACGCTGAAAAATCGCCTGTGTAAGCGTACCTTTAGGCAGTACTAGACCAATTTCCATGATGGAATATTTGCACAACATTAAGATGCCAATCTGTCTTCCTAAGATGCTGTGATTCGAGCCGTGAATAGAATTCCACCTGATCTGGGTGTGGGCGCGCATTTCGAATTCAAGGCGGGTTTGTGGCCATCGTCGTTACAAATTGGCCAATCGATTTTATGGAGAGTACAGAAGGTATTAAATCCAGCCGTAAATTTACGGCACACCGAGTTTCATTAAATTTATGTTCCCGTTATGACATACGGTGCTGTCGTGATATTCTGTACAAATCTCACCGTGAAAACTTAGGTGAAGTGAGCGTGGAGTGAGCTATCAATAGTGTCAACCCCATAGCACCAGATGGAATGACAGCTCACTTCACCTACGTATTCACGGTGAGATTTTTACAGAATAGACCGGCTGAAACGTGGACATTGACAGTCACGCTGGTTCAAATATTCAAGGTCGCTCAGCAAGGAGTTTCTTTGAAGGATACAATCAGAAACGAAGTTATCTGGAAATAAAATAAAACCGACCAAGTGCGTGTCGAACTACGCAAAATGAAGGGTTCAATAGTTGGGATGAATTTATCACAAGAACAAACTTAACATTATAGTTGAAAAACATATTCTCCCATAAATGACAACTGCAAATGTAAATTTGTACGCACAATATTGAGATCTTTACCATGTTATTTTAAGACCATATACTTCTTATAAGTTTTCCTGTAATCTATAAGTATAGGACTACGAGTATTTTCAGTATTTTTTTCTCAGTAGTTTCGAAGATAAGGGGCAATGGTCGATTTTCGTATATTTTCTTAAATAACTTTAAAACAAATCAATTTAAAATTATAAAAAAAATATATATTTGAGACCCTCACAGTAAGCTCTTTCATTTTATATGTCACACGATACAGTTTGCAAAACTTTTCTTTTAAATTTTCTTATTTGACCCCCTTATTCAAAATTCGTTTACTTTACACGTCCGTGTTTGGGTTACAGATATTCATACGTGTACTTACCAAATTTCAACTTAATCGGTCCATTCGATTTGGAGCAAATTGGCTGTGACAGACGGACAGACAGACAGACACACGAGTGATCCTATAAGGGTTCCGTTTTTTCCTTTTGAGCTACGAAACCCTAAAACGGACATAGCTTGCAGAGTAAGTAAGATGAAGTGGCTGTGGGCTGGCCATGTTTGTCGAAGGACCGACAGCCGGTGGTGCAGACGAGTCCTGGAGTAGAGACATCGTATCATGCATTGTGTGGGACGCCCCCAGCTATATGGACCGACGACCTTAGAAAGGTGGCTGTGATAGACTGGATGCGAAAGGCAGAGGTCAGGGTGTTGTGGATCAGCCTGGGAGTGGCCTATGTCCAGCTGCAAACAGCTGCGACAGGCTGAGTTGATTAATTGTTGATTGATTTTTATAAAAAAAAGTTCGGCTTTGAGCGTTGTCTATGTCACTTTGTTGTTATTCTGGCGTTACACACAAAACAGACAAAGAGGCAGTCAACACAGACACTGTGTTGACTGCCTCTTTGTTCTAGTGGTTGCAAGCGCAACTGCTGATAATGACGTTCTGGGTTTGATTTCCAGATCGGACGTGTTATTGGGTTTTTTATCTGGAATTTTTCAGCAGCCCGGAGTTTGGATTTGTGACTGGTTGGTGGCAATAGGCTCGGTCGCTATTAAATGGGACTTAAACATGACGAAATGTGGATGTATTGGTACTCCTCTGAACGAACCTTCGTGGCAACAAGGTGTGATGCTGTGTCATGTCTCTGTCACTCATACTTTTGTGACAGTCTCTTTCTAAAACTCAATGTGTCTTATATCAACATCTAAGTACTGTAGTGCTATTATGTAGAAATCCTAACTTTAAAAGGAATAAATCGTAGCGTTCATTTAATTAAATTCAGCACCATTTAAATTAAATTCATAAGTTCGTCCTTAATGTGAAAACAATGCTGCAACTGAACAGCATTTTATTAAATTAATTTCATACAGATTTAATAAAAATGTTTGGTGAATGTGTTCGAAATAAAATATAAAGTTGTAGAAATGCAGAAACCAGCATGAATGTGGCATTTTGACGAGATTTAATTAGACATTTAATGATCGCGATTATCATAATGATGTAACGAGATGTATCGAACAAAACAATGGTTGAATGATGTTAGATGTGCAGTCACGGGCAGAAATATATTCCTATGCTTGGCAATAATATCTGATTTCATGATTCATCCATTAATATCTGTCGTCAAGATGAAGCCAAATACATTTTATTTTTGTGGATGGCATATACAAGTGACAGCACAAATATGTGAAATCGAAGAAACTATTTGACGAGACAAGCTAAGCCAAAATATAGGATGCTGCATCGGTTTCAATATTCACCTCTTAGAATGCAAAAATATCGGACATGTCGTGCGTTAGAAATATCTGCCAACTCAGTTAAATTCAGAAGAATTTGATACCTCGTTTTGATAAAAATATCTGACATCACTTTGGCAGCATAAAAACCTGGCAGTCTATGTTCTATGTTAGCAGGTTTAGTTTCCGCACTTAGTCCTTCAGGTTGACCATAATTATAAGCCTGACAGTCTAATGTTTTGAGTTTTCTCCAATAAAACTATGAGTGCAGCATTGCACAAATATATGACTGGTAACAAAAATATCTATGAATAATGTGTATGAATAATGGGTTCTATACCTATAGAGGTATAGGGTGACTGCTATAGTAATTTACCACTCATAAAAAAGAGGTAGAAACAAGGAGAAGAAGCAAGCTCATGAATGAAAAGGATAATTTTTTTTGTCCGTTTCATTCATGAGCTTGCTTGCGTTACCTTACCTCTTTTTTATGAGTGGCCAGTTACTAATGCGCGGTCAATTACTATAGCAGTAACACTAATACGAATTCAGGCTGGCTAAGTAGTGTAATAAATAACTTACTCATAAGTGGTGGGACTGACGTTGATCTTCAGAGGTTCAGAGCCGGATTCAAACTTATTGGCAAGCGTGACGTTGTGTCCGAACAGACAGTACTTCAACATCGTCTTGCCGACCACTCCGGCGAGAACGGTCCCGGTGTGCAGGCCTATGCGCATCTAAGAAGCGTAACAGAAATATTAACAGGTTTTATTTTTTTATTTACATTGTCCATATGGAAAAGTTATTAGGAGCAAAAATGGTCACCATAAAAAAAAATTGGATTTAAATTAGGAAAATTAGAGCTGATGAGCGTTAATGCCGATTTGTTGATTATGTGAATATAATAGATGTTTTTAGAGGGAAGACATTGAAATTGAAATAAAACACAGAAAAATGTTTTTAATATCCATGAAATTTTGGCTATATTTGATAGATAATTTTATGGCATTATTGTTTGAATATGATTTCGGGCATGTGGCCACCGCGACTGACGCGTATACGGCATAATCTGGATGTCAAATTTTCACACACACTTCGCAGTAAATCTGGCTGTATTTCGGCAATAACGCATCGAATGTTGGCATCCAAGTGCTCAATTGTTACTGGTTTATCGGAGTAGACATGCGATTTTACATATCCCCAGAGAAAATAAAGTAATGCCTTCAAATCGCACGAACTAGATGGCCAGATTTCGTGAAATTAGTTGTTTGTCAAATCATTCCTTTGGTAAATTAAGCCAATAAAAAAGTTAAGTTTTCAGTAAACTAGGCGTTGGTGTCAGCCGCGGCGGCCACATGCCTGGAATCATGTTCAAACTTTAATACCATAAAATTATCTATCAAATAAAGCCAATTTCATGGATACTAAAAACATTTATCTGTATTTTATTTCAATTTAAAGTTCGCTGCCTCTAAAAAAACAAAAATATGGCAACAATAAAAATATGAAATAATCCATAAAGCTAATGCTAAACCATTTTAATACTGTTTTCAAGTTTTGAGATAACTTTTATTGATTTTTCCTGAAATGTATCTATTGTGTGTTATTTTAAAAACTCTTTATGATTTCAGAAACAATTATTTTGCTCATAAGACAGTGCCCGTTTGATGGCAATAGACATGCTGCCTATTACATGGGCTAAATATGGCTGTACTCTAGATAGTACCTATAGTGCCTACTCCCACATTTCGCAGGTGTACCAATTACAGTCCGGCCGTCGAGAGAATGCGTTCCTGACACCTATCAGTTGGACAATTTCTAGTAGTATCATCTGCCTAGCCTTTTCCCAACTATGTTGGGGTCGGCTTCCAGTCTAACCGGATGCAGCTGAATACCAGTATTTTACATGGAGCGACTGCCTATCTGACCTCCACAACCCAGTTACTGGGTAATACGATACCCCTTGGTAAGACTGGTTGTCAGACTTTCGGGCTTCTGACGACCCGTAACGACTGTCAAAGATCCACGAATGACAGCCGGGACCAACGGCTTAATGTGCTTTCCGAGGCACGGCGGGGTCTTGGTATGACATGTAAAGATGGTCACCCATCCACGGACCAACCGCGGTAAGCATAGCTTAACCTAATCGATCGACCCGTGCGGCTAATATTAGTTAGATACAAGCAATTTCTAGTAGTAATAAGGATCAAATTCGCAAAACACATATTAATAAGTATGAAATTGAATGGTGTCACGAACCCATTTTCTCGACGGCTGGACGAGGAATACATTATGTTTATGTTAGACAGTGTCTACATTAGCCCTTTTGTGGAAGATAACATAGATAATTAATTTGGTACTGTCTGAAAACGTGTTTTCAAATTGACCCTCCATTGCCTA
The DNA here is from genome assembly GCA_948252095.1 of Dicycla oo. NCBI lineage: Eukaryota > Metazoa > Arthropoda > Insecta > Lepidoptera > Noctuidae > Dicycla > Dicycla oo. The sequence continues at coordinate 24,427,124 of OX411716.1, forward strand.
AAATAAATAGTCCTTGAACGTCTATTTGCAGCCTGGAATAAAAATTTCACAGATCTCGTGCTCTACACGACCTTCGGGTACATTGAAAATGCGCTTAGGGAGGCTTTTAATTTTGTACGATGCCTAATCTAATAGATTTAGACTTAATAGATTTTGTATCGTCTTTGAAGTAATAGAGTTCAAATGCACGAAGTAAAAAATCCGTAAGTTAAAAATTACGCCATACAATTTTTTGAAAGAAAACCATTATTTGTTTACAACAACAATGAAGCGATACAAAATAGTTATGAACATAGAAATAATAATTTTAGTCTCAAATATTAGTGATAATGCAGTATTTTCAAAGTATTGCAAAACAAAATTATTTTTTTAAAAATTTAAAAAATTAACGTCATTATAAAATTAAATGAAAATACGTATTTACAAATAAATACACATTTCACGATCAAACTCTTAAACACCCCCCTAACACAACTCAGCGACGCCGACGCGACGCGCATCTAAAGAGCGCGCTCCCCGAAATTACGTCACATAAATGGCACCCTCCTGCCTAGACTATTAGTGATACAGAGGTTCAATTTTTTTTAATGTAGCCCAACTCAATACAGCCAGGGCTTTTTTTAAATTTTTTCGTATCATATTTAGTTGATTTTATGGCAAAAGGCCCTAAAAAATGGATAGATTTTTCACATTTTTGAGATTTTAATTTTTTTTTCACTATATTGTAGCCCTTGTTGATACGCGTCTTTTGAGACAAACTATTCATGTAGCCCTAAAACTCACGACACCAAGGCGATGTCACACTCTGAGCGAAAATGGGGGCTATACTGAAGCGAAAGAAAAAACATTTTCAATGACCTCATCAAATTCTAAAATAATCTCGATACACTATAACCAATGTATGGTTAAAAATATAATATCCTAACCCTAACTAAAACAATTAAAAAACAAAAATATGGCGTCGATAAAATAAAATATATCTCGAAACATAAATCTTGTAAGATTCATTACTCTCATGGAAAGTGTATAAAACTTTGATTAAGCTTTCCGTCAACGTTGATGTGTTAGGTGAGGGTAAACGTAGATGTTTACGTTCTGACGTAAACGTAGATGTTTACGTTCTGACGTAAACTGTTGATTCTTTGAGGGAAACAAGTTGCGTAGGTACACAACCGCTATCTTTGTTGTTTCACACCGAGATTTCATTACTGTTCAAATGAAATGTTGACAGTTAAAAAAACACTATAGATATCTTTGCGTCAAAGAGACAACAGTAATTAATTCATTTTTTTCTGCTGATATTTATCTTCATCATTTAACCCTACCTACTGTTTTATGGAGCTTAGAGAGTAATTACTACGTATGTATTCATTTTAAATGTAAGCACTCATGGTTATAATTAAGCGATTGCTATCAGAGCGTAAGAGAATTATGCTGGGGTAGTAAAACCACTTCCAAGGGCTTGGCACAAGAATTACCAATGAGTTTTCGGATAACCCAAAACATAAGTAACTCTTTTTACTCAACTGACCCAAACGGAACGGAGGGTAATGTTTGGGTAATGCATGCGAAATACATTAAAAAAACCATCTTCTTAAATTTAACAACAAAGGCTCCGATCTTTATAAAGATCACTTTTACGCAGTCGGGTTTTTGAATTTTTGAATTTCCTTTTTTTTTTTTTTTGTTCTTTTGCCCATGATTTAAAAACTTTTCAGAGTAGGTAGTAGTACCGAAGCCAATAACGTCAAAGTTAACATAATACCTCATAAGTCCAAAGTGTTGTCAAAATTGGAATACATACCTTTATAGGGTTCCCCTCGTGCGTAAGATGCTGCGCACATGTTTCCACCATGCGCAGTGCCATCCAAGCTATCTGAGGCGCGTGCGTGTCGATCTTACGATGTAGCCCGCTCGCCACACAGTATGCATCGCCTATTGTTTCAACCTACACAGAATATTTAAAAATGTAAGATTTACAATGAAAAAGTAGATTGATGTCTTTTAAGTTAAAATTTTGAGAATTGTTTGATCTTTCAACCATTACGAGATTTAAAGAGACGAATACGAATTTTAGGGTGCGATTCCTTTGACGCGGTGCTGGGCGGAGTGGAGAGGAGCAGACCGTGAATTGACCAATCACAGTGCTCAAAATCTCCACTCCGCGCAATGGAAACAGAGTAAGTGGAGCGGAGCGGAGCTGTGCGGACTTTCCAATAAAATATATGAACACGTGGCTCCGAGCTAGACAAAATGGAGGCGAGCAGGGCGGTCCGACCAATCACACTGCTCGAAATCTCCACTCCGCTCCGCTTCAGTGGAAACTCTTGCCACTTTTCACTGCTTTTCTATGCTCCGTCCCTCCCAGCTCCGCATCAGCGGATACGCACCCTTAGGCCCTTGAGCCAAGGCCCATAACCAAATAATGCGAACACATTAATTAGGTTCAAAGTGAACTTGGCCAAGTTAGCATCTGGGAAGAGGTTTGGTAGTATCCGGTCATGTTTTGTTTTTGGTTGACTTGGACTCGAATCTGTCTCAGCACAGTGTCTAGCAATACTTTTAACAAACTTTAAAATCACCACGATCAGTATTTTAGGTAAAATTCGGAGCCTTCCAATTTCTTACCCAGAATCTTCAAAGATTTATTTATATTATCCGATATCCTTCAAACAGATTTAACAAGAGTATATTATCCTCAGCAGTAGACGACTATTGATTACATGGAACAGTAATTATGTCTTAATTATTATTAGATTAGATCACGAATCACTGACAACCATTTTGTTTGTGATATATTTTGATCTACAAAATTTTCCTTCGGTGTCACTTGATTAAAATTTAAAAAGATAAAGCAACATAGATACTTGAGGGTTTATCTTTTTAGAACGGAATAAAAGATTAGTTTCTATACAATAAAAAAAATATTGTTTAGAAACAAATCTTTTATTCCATTCTAAAAAGATAAACCTTAGAGAGATTAGGTACACAGAATTTAAGAAAGAAATTAACCTGTGATAGAACGTTTTTGCAAAATGGAATACATTTTTTTTCAAGATCACCTCTCGGTTTGTTTTAGCGGTTTTCTTTACAGCATTACACGACGTAAATGCGCGTTATACGTCACAAAAACGAAATCAAAACCAGTTCTGATTTTCAAGTTTAGGCAAATAATGCAACGATGCGACGCGTAAAAAAAATCCTCGTTTGCCTTCAATGTTTAAGTAAAGACAATAGTAGTTTATGAATCTGTTGCATAATGAGGGTATTATAACACGAGTTTTAATAGTGTCACACTATTTTATCTACCGTCATACATTGGGATTGAATCTACTAAATAAAAGATCAAAGTTAAAAGAGTACCTAAGAAATAGTTTATTTGGAATTAGAACTTTATTGTTATGCTATAAAAGTACCGCGCCCCGCTGATGCGTTCCATTAGAAAAAATAATTGATGGAACTCCTTGGTGACATTAACTTCTTGTATTTGCCCTGTATAATTATTGGTAAAAATATTTTGTTACAGAAAAAGTGTTATTTGTTATTTGAATTCTAAAATTCAAAACGAGTTATATTGACATACTTTATAAACACAATGTCGAAATCTAAAAATAGAATCATATTATAACACTTTTTCGCTAACAAAATAATTTTATAAAACGATGTTTGCGATACAGGTAACCTAGGAGTTTCTATCATTTTTTTTTTTCTGATGGAAAGCTTATGTAGGGCGCGCCATTTTTAAAGCATTACTTACAAAAAAAAAAAATGATTCCAATTTTTTACTTATCTGTGGCAGTGCCCGCTTTAGCGCATGCGCGTTTATGTGCGAGTTTTGGGACGAATTTTGTGGGAAAAATTTTATTTAGGTTCAATCTCTATGTATGAGAGTAGACAAAATAGTGTATGAAACTGCACATAACTACACTCGTGTGGTACTATTAAACCATAATGAGGGGTATTGAAACCAGAGTGTTTTTAATACCCCTCATTATGCACAAGTTTCATAAACTATTACTATAATAATTACAATTATTACACAACTAACTATTTACACTCGGTACTAAATATATTGATACTACATATTATATATATTAAAATTGATAAAGGAAACGAGAAAAATAATATCAACTTCATAATTACTTTATAATTATAATACACCGTCACCTCGTCAGTAAAATTAACATTACAGATCAGGGGTTGAACGATATTAAAGCACGTAAAGATAAATTAATATACCTAACAGAAACAATTACAATTTACGTTTGATGTATTTTGAAACAATTAATTGACTTAAAACTTTATTAAACAAATTGTTCCTAACGATTTTATTATGTTAAAAAATGGTTTTGATATTTCTGACAAACAGAAACTAATATCCGAATAATCCGAAAAATAAGTTTATTTATAATAATAATAATAATAATTTATTCGCAAAAACATACACACACATGGCATGCAAATCTTTAGAAAAAAATAATTTTAAATTAATTAACTATCAAATAATTATAATTAACAGAATAAAATCTTTATATAAATTTAAATTGTATGTAAGTAGAATAAATATGTCACAGTCATAATAGTAATAAAAGATCATAATAACATGTCACAATTATAAAAAAGAAGTACAAATAACAGTCAAAAAATCATAATAGCAAGTACAATTATAATTAATAAATTGAGAATGAATTCAATTTTGTAACTCATCTGCTATAAAATCGGTTAATGAATAATTACATTTATCCACAAGTAATGTTGTAAGGTACTTATTAAAATGTAACGGTTGCTCTCTTGGTTGAAGAAATATCATCATCATCATCATCATTTCAGCCTGGAATCACCAACTGCTGGGTATAGGTCTCCCCTTTTTCCGCCATACTTCCCGTTTCTGTGCGTCCCTCATCTAGGTGTAACCCGCCCTTTGATGATAATCATATCTGCAAATCATCATCTGCGTAGCCTTTTCCCAACTATCTTGGGGTCGGCTTCCAGTCTAACTGGATGCAGCGGAATACCAGTATTTTACATGGAGCGACTGCCTATCTGAACTCCACAACCCAGTTACTGGAAAATTTGATACCCCTTGGTAGGACTGGTTGTCAGACTTTCGAGCTTCTGACGACCATTAACGACTGTCAAACATCCACGAATGACAGCCGGGACCAACGGCTTAACGTGCTTTCCGAGGCATGGTGGTATGTAAAGATGGTCCAACCGCGGCAAACGTAACTTATCCTGATCGATCGGACCGAGCGGCTGTTATTACTTAGCCAGATTTTATTTCTGTAAGTAGGTTTGTACAAACACTTTTACACATCAATCATGTTTTTAAAAACTAGATGAGGTCGGTTCGATCATCAAACCAACGCGCTTTTGGACGGCCCTGGTTTCTTTGGCTTAACCTTGGCTACCATTCTGTCACAGCTTTACTCTATCAAAGAAATATCACCATTACCATAGTAAGAAATCTTACGTTATACGTAAGTTGGAATTTTTTGGAACTTAGTTATTTTTGGTCTTGATTGCTTTAGGAATAATTTTTGTCAGATAAATTTTATTTACGGAATAAATATAGCGGTTTGACAGCCTTTGTATAGAAAATATGTCAAACTGTCATATTTATTCTTCAGATAAAAGTTATCTGACTATTGAAAGATCAGCCCTTTGTCGAATAATGTGTGTCAAACGAGAAATTACTTTAATTATGAAAATAGAAAATCTAAGAATCAGAGCATCCTGAGCAAACAAAAAACAAACGTAAATCAATCAACCTGCCTAGCCTTTTCCCAACTATGTTGTCGTCGGCTTCCAGTCTAACCTGATACATTCAGCTGCATTTTACTGCAGCTGCTATCTACCAGTATTTTACATGCAGAGACTGCCTATCTCCCCTCCATAAACCTGTTACTGGGTAACACGATACTCCTTGGTTAAGACTGGTTGACAGACTTTTGGGCTTCTGACTACTCGTAACGACTGTCATAGATCTACGAATAATAGCCGGGACCAATGGCTTAACTTGATTTCCGAGGCACGGAAAGTAAGTTAGAAGTCTCGATATGGAATGGATGGTCACCCATCTACGAACCGACCGCGGCAAGCGTAGCTTAAACTTCAATCAACCCGTGCAATTGTTATAATTTAATGAACGCTTGACTTCCACGAAACTCCTCCAAAACAAACGGACTACCAACCGGCGGCCATTGAAGTATTTTGTTTCCAAAGGTAGAATTTCATTCTAATTACTTACGGTAATTGTATTCTCCTTGTTTCAAATTACGGAGCTGTTTAGGTTAATTTGAATTTCTAATGAGAGCAATTTTCCAACGGTCTTCAGCATGTAACATGAGAATATAGGGTTTCTAACAACTGTGAGGTAGTAAGTAATAGAGGTACATGGTCTAGGTATAACTTAGTAAGGTTTTCTGAAATTCAAAATCTGTCGATATATTGTTTTCAGCTTTCAATCAATCTGCCTAGCCTTTTCCCAACTATGTTGGGGTCGGCTTCCAGTCTAACCGGATGCAGCTGAATAATAGTATTTTACATGGAGCGACTACCTATCTGACCTCCACAACCCAGTTATTGGGTAATACGATACCCCTTGGTAAGACTGGTTGTCAGACTTTCGGGCTTCTGACGACCCGTAACGACTGCCAAAGATCTACGAATGACAGCCGGGACCAACGGTTTAACGTGCTTTCCGAGGCACGGAGGAGTCTCGGTATGTAAAAATGGTCACCCATCTACGGACCAACCCCGGCAAGCGTAGCTTAACCTGATGGATCGACCCGTGCGGCTGTTTTCAGCTTTATAAACTTTAATAGACCTGGGTTGGAATGCAATTATTTGAAGCGGTATTTAACGCTCAGATATTTGTACATTTTGATGAATTTTCATCACATATATAAACCGACGGAAAGCCAAACGGTGTCAACGTGACATTATTGCTGAGGCTCCGCTGTCCGTACGTCCGTTCGTCCGTCCGTCTGTCACGGGTTGTTGCTTCTGAACCGTAATAGTTAGACACTTGAAATTTTCACAGAGTATGAACTAGTATGGCCGCTATAACAACAAGTATTAAAAATAGAATAAAGTTAAAAATGAAAGGTGTGCCTATACAAGAAACGTGTATTTTTTTGTTCGATCTTAATAACGGCAATAATAATAACATACAAACGACTAAATACTAAAAGCGGCCAAGTAAGAGTGGGATACGCATACGAAGGTTCGGACCCTTCGTTGGCGAGTCCGACTCGCACTTGGCCGCTTTTTTATTTTACATCATCTATATTTCTTTCTATCTTATATACTTATATACTTTTCTGCCTTATTTAATTGACTGTCACATTTCTCACTAAAACCTGCAAAATTGTCTTGAATTCATATCTAACACAAATATGAATTTCTACTTGTAATCCTTGCAGAGTTATTTGAACTCTGATAGCAGAAACCCAACAGCAACCTTATTGTAACGAACATAAAGATCATTTTTATTTTGACAGACTTGTCCATGGCAGAAAACCAATAGCAACCTTATTATAATGAGAAAAAAGATCACTGTGATTTTGACAGTGATGCAACATTAGAGGTAAAATAACCTGTGATATGACTAGATCACTTACTTTATAAACATCCAGCTCCTCACAGAAGATATCAAACACGCTGTAAAGGTCTTCAAGCATCGCGATGACCATCATTGGCGTGGCTGTCGCACATATTGATGTGAAGCCTACTATATCGCTGAACAGCATTGTGACGTTGTCGTGGCTTTTAGCTTCGATCTTCTCACCTTTGAAAGGAATGGTTTTATTGAGAAATTAGTCGTTAGGAGTTAAATCAGTTATGTGTGAGTTTTAAACTTTTAAGTTTATGTTTGTTCGAAAATTCAAAGAAGATGTTCCAAAATGTATGGGCCTTGGGCCAGGTACGTGTAGACTATTCATAAAAATAGGGGAATTCATTTAAAACAATTCTCAACTGTCCAATTACTTTAAAATGGCTTTGGCTCGTAAACCACTATTAATTACACTTGAAATTGCAATACACAACAAAAACCCGTCATGGCGGTAAGCTGTCATTTTGATTGATTAATGACGTCTTACATGTTTAATACTAAAGAAGAGGACTGATGTGACACTATTGTGATAGCTGATAGTCCTTTTTCGATGATTAGTGGTCGATCTATGGTTTACTGTCATTGCTTTTATGAAACTAAATCGGTGACACGCCATGTTGAAAGTCAATAAAAATAATTGATAAATATCAATTCCCTACCACAACAGTATACATTTAAATGATTTATCTGTATTTTTCCCGAATTCTACGGATTTTTCTCTTTTTCTTGAGGTAGTGTCCACAGACCTGGCCCATTTTGAAACATCTACTTTTTTACGATTTTGCAAATTACAAGTCAGTAATAGGTTGATCAAAATATGATTCGCGACTGTAACAAGTATGTATTTCTGAATTATAGTCATTAAAGTCAATCAACACAACTATTTAAGACCTAATCCTAATGAATGACTGTTTCATGAAATCTTGACATTTGAGAATTATACTAACATAAGGAGTTGTCTAATAGTACTGATACTAATAATTATAATTCTGTATAAATACATATATTTTCGGTCGCCAATCATACTTTCATCAACATACAACCTAATACTGACTTGCAATTAGCAAAAGAGAATTTCGCCCGGCTACCCTGGCGCTCTCCCCTTACAATCGTGCAACAACTTTGTACAATCTGTCAGACGCCTTGATTTCAAAATCGCAATAGCGCAAAAGATGTTGTTAAGTAGTCCTTCATCTACTTGTATATCCACATCTAGGATAAGACCATGATGGTGGCCAACAAGAAAATATACTAAACACAGAGATGATACATGTCGAAATAATTCTAACGGACGAATATTTGGAATACCCAAAGAAGACTTCAAAACCTGCGGGGTAATTGCGCAACACACATGATGACAACTGATCGCATTGGGTTTCATTTAGACAGTTCACCCACGTTCTTTGCGTTAGTGACACCGATGACAAGTGACACCGGTGATTGAAAAGTTTTATGGAAATCGGTTGTCATTGTATTCATGTCATCGGGAAAGTGTTGAGTATGAATGTGGAGGGCTATACGAGTAAGGGAAGACCAAAGAAACGATGGATGGACTGTGTGAAAGATGATATGGCCAGAAAGGGAGTGTCTACCGAGATGACGACTAATAGAAAAGTATGGAAGAAAAAGACATGTTGTGCCGACCCCAAATAAATTGGGACAAGGGCAGTAGAATGATGATGATCCACGTTCTTTACGTTTTAGAGCAGACGAATTTTTTAAACATATAAAGCAATATTTTAGCAACATCCTTCTAAGCTCTCTGATTGTGATTGATAGCGTGTGACGCATTTCGAGTGCAGCATTCTGTTTTAAACAAGATACAATAATTTATCCAACAGATTGGTTATAACATATTTCTGACACTTGAGCCTCATATGCCTTAAGATACACACAATCTATAACTCAAAGTGATTCATCACAATATTAATCCTCTTTAATTATTTATCCACGCCGTTATAACTTAAAGGAATTATAAAAGTTGGACGCACCTGTCTTGTGAAGTGCACACTCAAAGCTCTATTAAAGTTAGTAATTAATGTGTGTGCCAACTAACAATGGTTTACAACCCTGTTGTGGTGATGAAGGGCGTGTGACATGGTATAAACGAGGATAATATAATAGAAGAACATATAATAAACTATAGTGGGTTATGACTCGCTTTGTTGTGTCGTCGTGACGTCGCTCGTCATCCGCAGTTGCCAAATCAGTGTAGAAATAATATACGTAGCTTGGCTTTAGGATCATCATCAACTGTCTAGCCTTTTCCCAACTATGTTGGTGTCGCCTTCCAGTCTAAACGGATACAGCTGAATACCAGTATTTTACATGGAGCGACTGCCTATCTGAGCTCCACAATCCAGTAACTTGGTAATACGATATCCTTGGTAAGACTGGTTGTCTTTCGGGCTTCTGACGACCCGTAACGACTGTCAAAGATCCATGAATGTCAGCCGGGCCCAACGGTTTAACGTACTTTCCGAGGCATGCAGGGGCGTGCCTCGGAAAGTACTTATCAGTACGTATCTTAGATGGTCACACATCCACAGACCAACCGCGGCAAGCGTAGCTTAGGATACACGCAAAGAATGATAGCGTTGGTGACGGTATTTACTTAAATACACAGTCGTTTTTTTTTTTTTTTTTTAAATCCGATTGTTAATATAATGGTACATACAGAGGCTTAAATCAGCATCAAAATAAGGACGCCTGAGTATTTTATTACATCAAGTCACTACTAAGCAATAAAATTCATAACACCAGCAAAACTTTTACTTATTCAGCATCATAATAATTCGCTTTTATATGACACTTAAACTCAGGCCCACGCAGATAAGTTAGACAAATATATTATTCCACGTAAAATTCTCAACAGAGAATATTACTCGAAATAAGGTAAGCATTTTGACATAAACATCAGTCAGTTTACATGACAAAATTCCGTGATATTGCGTGATAACTGGGTGCGTCACGCAATTCGTCGTGTCAAAACAAATGTCGCTGAGTGAATGGGACGCCTCAGTTTTGGTTTATGACTGTAATAAGGATTCGTGGAAGTAAGGGCTCCAATCTTAAGTGCTTACGTGTGGAACGAGATTGGGATCTGTATTTAGGCATCTGAACAATGTAGGTCAACTTTTATTGTCGCATGTTTTAGAGCTCAGAATGAAAAAGCCAATCTATATACAAGGTGTAACTTAACTAACGCACAACCACTTAACAATGACCCCAAGAGGCTTGCAAAAACTCGAAAGTGCCTCGAGCGATTGTGATGAAACTTAAGTAAATTTTTGTGTGCCGGCGAAGGTTCCTGACAAAAAAAGGGCATTGCAACGCATGTCCTATCATTAGCTAGTATGAAATAAGTATTGATTAGAATGAATATGCTAATAGACCTAGAAAACAATGACATAAAAGACTAGGAGCTTATAAATGTGATAATAAATAAAAAGTCTCAAACAATGACAATAAAGAAACTTCAGTACTAGAACTTACTAAATAACCTTTAAGACACAAGTAAACTACGCTACAGGACATCACTTCGAAACAAGATTGACTCGCTAAATTCCCGCTAACGCCTAACTCACTTCAATTCCCAGGAAGGAAACTTTAATCAAACATAGTGCGTACTTAAATTAAACCATACATAAATCAATTTCAAAGTGTACGAACAGATAATTGACTTACAAACTTACCTAACCACAGTCTCTTGGCTATGTGGGGAGGAAATATTAAGTGTAGAAGGCTGACATTCTTTTGTCTTTCCTTGTCAACTGCTTTGCTCGCTTCTTCTATTGAGTTCTTTAGCTTATCCATGCGTCTTCGAAGTCCATCCTGATTAAAAGCAAATGAATAATTAGCTTCAAGAAAATTATTTATACGAGTACTAACACAATACTAACAGTCTCTGTTAGTATTCGAATCCTCAGGCGCATATTTGGTGTAATGCTGAAAAACGCGCAATGGCGACCGCGGTACAAACATGAGCTTTACGATATGTACGACGAGCCAAATGTAATTAAAACCACCAAAATAGGACACCTTCGATGGGCCACATGTCCTGGCAAGAATGGATGAGACCAGAGCACCCACACGTTTACTGGATAGTAAACCGGATGGCCGGAGAAGTCAAGGACGGCCGGAGCTCAGATTATTGGATGGTGTAGACCAAGATTTAGGAACTGTTGAAGTGAGAAATTGGAGAGAAGAAGCGGGAAATATGTCACGTTACGTTGAAATATACAAGGTGTCCAAAAAGGGTATCGGGGGTTTGGTAGCTGAATAAAATAAAAAATGTAAACAATCAAATAGTTTTTTTTTATGTTTTATTTATAGATATTGAACTGCAAAATTATTTAGAAAAAATAATGTTGTCGAGATGCCGACCATCACGCTGCTGACATTCCTCTAACGTCGAATGAAGTTTGGAGACAACGCGATGTTACATTGCTCGCGAGATTGCCGCCATTTCTGATTTGATAATGTGCTGCAATTGCGTCAAATTCGTCGGTGTTTTCTCGTATACCTTACTTTTCAGGTATCCCCACAGAAAATTGTCAAGAAAACTGAGACCAAGACTCCTGGGGAGGCCTGTTAAAGGTGCCTCTACGAGATCACTTTGTTCTGGAATAATTTGTTTATCGCAGCAATTGATAAGTCAGTAGCATGGCAAGTGGCTCCGTCTTGCTGGAACCATGTTCTTAAGTAGTATCCATGAAACTCTTACAACTCTTGGGCCAAAAAGTCTCTTAGCATTTTGCAGTAACTTTCACTATACACAGTGAGTGCTCAACCACGTTGATCTTCATGGACGTGCGGACCGACCGATGATGCCTTTACTAGGCATTGCAGCCCAGACTTATGTATGACCTTTGGGCTATGAAGTGCTAGCTGATGTTTCTGTTTTGGATTCTCCTCTGTCCAGTAACGCTTGTAACGCAATTCTGCTTGTTGACGTGCCCGTTCAAATGAAAGTTGGCTTCGTCGCTAAACCTATCGGTGATAACCACGATGCATCCCCGAGTACGACTGCATTGCTACTGAATCTCCAAGAAATAGTGCGCGACGTCATCCACAGCCCGCGCCCGCGCACCGCCCCGTTACAACGTCAACACAAAAACAACACCCCGCTACTGTTTTTGGACAACCTGTACTTGACCAGGCTAAGGCCCACCCGCATCTGTAGATGATGATGATGATAAGAAATTGATTTATATTCTCATGCGGACACATCTTTCCGATAATAGTCAAGCTTTGACTGCTTTGACTTTGACATCGACGGCCTGGTTGGTCTACTGGTCGCAAGCTCGACCGCTTTGTATGTTGATATGCTTTATATTATTCATAGTACCACTCATAACATTAGTTAATCTTTATTTCTCCAGCCGTTAACTGACCACCCCAGTGCACTTTTTGTTGTAACTTTTGTACTGTAATACTCACTGTGTAGCAACAAACAGCCGTATATTTATTTAATTATTTTTTGCCGGAGCGTCGTCGGCCTGCGTCACATTACTTGTCACAGTTCTGTTGTCCAGTGTCCACCATAGAATCGTAGATAGAGAATGAACTATAGATTGGTCACTAAAATAACAATAATAAGTCAGAGCGGGACACATTTATTAAACCAGTAGTAAGAGTAAGCAAGCCAGATATAGGGTTTTTCCATCCCTTTTTGCGACTCACCTTTTTTGTTTGGAGCCAGTTTAGTTTGACTCCCAATAAACAACAGCTGTCAACTGTCAGTGCCATCGTGATAAAAATTCTTTGGAAAACTGTGTTTTCGACGCTTTCTTTTTATTTGTGTGAATGTGTAATTGCAGAACATAATTTAAATTACTTTTAATATGGGGCGCTGTAGTGTATTATGTTGTACAAATCGACCAGAACAAAAAAATGCAGACATAACCTTTCATCGGTAAGTGAGTTAGTTTTTCTAATAAAATAGTAGTATTTACGATTTAAAACGTTTATAGAATTTGTCATTCATTATATTAACACGTAATTATCAGAAGTAATGAAAAATTAAACGTGTTTTAAACTGTTTTATTTCATTGGTTTTGTAGTAATATTCTTGTACTGTTTGAGGGATACCAGTTTAAGGGATACCAGTGCTCGGCAAGTTTACCCATAAATCCAAATCCCTATCATATTTTTATTATAATAACGCTGTTTCTTTTTTACCAGTTTCCCAAAAAAAACCAAGAATATGAAATCTGTGGATTCTTCTTACTGGACGAAAAAATTGGCAGCCAAACCAAAGTGCTCGGATATGTTCCAAACATTTTGAATCTTCTTGCTTTCGCAAGACAAAAAACAATTTGATTTACTTGAACCCGTATTCAATTCCAACACTTTTTATTCCTGTAAGTAACATATACATAATTATAATAATATGTACATGGTGCTTGCCCGCCTTCATCTCATCACAAAAAGGGCCTAAACTGGGATTGGCTTTTTTAAATTTTAAATGGTTCGATTGATATCATATGGAAATCCCGTAGGATATCAATCTACTGAACCATTTAAAATTGGCGCATTTAAAAATGGGTTTAACACGTTTCATTGTCTGCTATGGGATTTACAAGAAATTAATTAAATCGTTTTTACCGTCTTTTCCTTTTTAGCCTCCAGAGAGAGATGACAACTCTATCATACTTGAGCAACCTAGTACTAATAAAATGAGTCATTTTAAATTATCGGTAAGTTTATTGGTATAAATTCAAAGTGTGGCAAAAAACACCAGTTCGCTAAAAGAAAATATTAATACACTTGCGTGCAAAAAAATTGACCCACACTATGCGGAGTGCATAGGGTGGGTCAATTTGAAAGACGATAGCTCAAAGATGTTAATGTATATTTTAAATGTTTTACATTGTGTGAATGTAGGTAAGATAAAGTTTATTAACACATATCTTATAATTTGATAAAAGCAATATTTTGACAAGATCGACTCAATTCTTCAGATGTTCTTATAAGTTCTGATTTTTTTCACGCTTCCAAATTTTGTCTAGACTTTGTTTTAGGATAAACTAAAAATACTTTGCAATCAATCAAGTACAAAATATATAAGTGTACTGATGGAAGTGGCTATGGGAACTTCTTTGGCAATTTTGTTTTTTCACTTGTTTTACAGGGTCTGCGTGAAGATATTTTAAACACAGATCAACCATACACATATTCTTGTAGAATTTGAAAGTTCTATTGTATGTTAAAAATAAAATAATCAGTCTATTGTTACTTGTTACCATGCATGCAATCACATTAAAATATTTCTTTTGTTTCTCGTATGTATTTCAATGTATACATATTTGACTGGCCTGTTGGTCTAGTGGTTAGTGGCCCTGACTGCTATGCCGGAGGTCGTGGGTTCGATTCCCACCCAGGACAAATGTTTGTGTGATGAGCATGATCATTTGTTCTGTGTCTGGGTGTAATTTATCTATATATGTATGTATTTAGAAATATATAAGTATGTTTATCAGTTGTCTAGTACTCATAACACAAGCTCTGCTTAGTTTGAGGCTAGACGGCGTTGTGTGATAGTTCTGGAATATTATTATTATTATTTGATTTCAGGTTGAAGGGGATGTATCAATTACTGTTCCTACACCTATGCCATTGTTAGAAACACCTCGGAAACGTAAATTAAGAAAACAATTGAGCCGACGAACTCTTCTAGCCGAAAGCAGGAAAAAGCAATAGGTTGCTTTAAAATCAAAAAAACAGGAGGTTGAAAAAGAAGACTGCTGGGTTATCACACATAATAGCACAATTAAAAGCTCGTTCATTGATAAATGAAGAATCTGCTGCTATGTTAATTTATATAGAACCGGCAAATGAGGACTTTTTAAAAAGGTTTCTTTGTAAAGATATCTGTGAACGAAAATATTCTCCGGAGATACGAAAGTTCGCCTTAACTTTAAATTTTATAAGTCCTAGGGCCTATAATTATGTTCGGGAACAATTTAATACTTGTCTTCCTCATCCACGGACACTAACGCGCTGGTATCTGTGTGTAGAGTGTAATCCGGGGTTTAGCAGAGAGTCTATAGAAGCTGTCAAACTTCTCAATAAAGGCCATAGTGAGAAAAAAGCAACTAAATTGCTTTGTGCGTTGAGCTTTGACGAAATAGCTATCAGAAAGTTTATAGATTTTGATGGAAAAGATTGAGTTGGATTTGTCATTTATGGCAACAATTTAGACAATGACCAATTAGCGAAAGAAGCCTTAGTTTTTATGATGACGTGTGTAAATGGATCATGGAAGATACCACTTGGCTATTTTTTAATTGATGGCATTTCCGCTGAACAAAAAGCTGCCGTAGTAAATATTGCTATTGAAATGGTTTCTCGTGAATGTGGAGTGGATATCATATCCATAACATTTGACGGGTGTCCTGCTAATTTTGCAATGGCCAAATTGCTAGGGTGCAATTTAAATATAAACGAAATAAATCCTTATTTTAGCCTTGGGGATAAAAAAATTGTTATATTTCCGGACCCATCCCACATGTTAAAGTTAGTAAGAAATACGTTGGCACAAAAAAGGGAAATTACTGACGGGCAAGGTAGAATAATATCTTGGGAGTACATTGAACGTTTACAAGAATTACAGGAAAATGAAGGATTGCACCTGGGCAACAAATTAAAAAGAGCTCATGTCAATTTTAATAAACAAATAATGAAAGTAAAATTGGCAGCCCAAGTTTTTAGTGGGCCGGTAGCTGATGCTATAGAATTTTGTAAAAATGAATTAGATCTTGTTAGCGTTCGAAATTCTGATGCAACTATTGATTTCATTCGGAAAATAAATAATTTATTTGATATTTTGAATACACGTAATATGAATATACCTACAAAAAACCCTTATTTAATGGAAATTTTTCCAGACATAATTGTTTTTTACTAAACGTGTTTAAATATTTAACGGAACTGAAAATAAATGAAAGAAAAATATCCTAGATACTAATAGGAAAACTGGATTTTTGGGTTTTCTAATATGTATAAAAAGTGTTTTGTATTTGTATGAGAACTATGTTAGAAATAACTCTCTTACCTTTCTCTGTACTTACAAATTCAGTCAGGATCATCTGTAATATTTTTTCAGTGCTATACGAGCTAAGGGCGGTTTTAATAACAACCTCACGGCGAGGCAGTTTAGATCTGCCTTCAAAAGAATGCTAGTACATGGGGAGCTTAAACATATTACGACAGGGAATTGTATTCCTTTACAGGAAATAAATATTTTAACCTATACTAAACCTGAAGTGGCAATCAATAAAACAGTCGATCGGAATAATATTAATTCAAGATTCTGATGATAACTTTGGGGAATACCACAGCGGAGAAATAGATTTAATAAAAATTATGAAGGATGGCAGATCCAAGTAGGCTTACTGAGTTTTCTAAACAAGTCGTGATCTATGTTGGCGGTTTTGTGGTCCAAAAACTTGAAAAAGATTTAAAATGCCAAGAATGTTTGTCTGCCTTAATTTCAGAAGAAAAGTACACGAGCTTACAATTAAAAAAAGATAAGGGGGGCTTGCACTATCCCAGCAAAGATGTTGTAACAATTTGCGAAATATGTGAAAAAATATTCCGTCAAAACAAAAGCTTTAGCGAGAATAACATTTTTCACAATATTTTGCAAAAATGTCTGAAGAATTGCTTGTCCGTCAGATTATTTTGTCAAATTGCCCAACATTTCCAAAATCAATATTTCCCGGATTGCCATTTTCCACTTCTAATTAAAGCAATCTGCATGAAATACTTGAAAGTTAGAATGCATTTCGCAACAAACAAAATGTGTGAAGAGGATGTCAAGGTCCGAAATTTTTGTACCAAATTATTTTTATTTAAGGATCAGTAACTATGTATTTTGAACAAACGTTTTTTCTTTCAACTGTCTTATTTTATTTTTACCCAATTGCGTCAAAGCATAAAAGGCATTTTTTTTACATACAGATCTTGTTTTATATGATCATGGGTAAAAGGTCGACTACCCATAAATATGGGTAAAATTATTCATTTGGCAACCTCCATTTAATGTCATAAGACTATAGCCATCTCATGTCGGTGCACGCTGATAGCGAATCTATAGTTCATTCTCTATCTACGCATAGAATAGACAGTGTCCACTTGTCACTTGTCACAGGGATGCCACCACAGACACTTAAGACATAGACAAGTAACTGATGTTACGACGCGACGTGTGCTGGCTGACAGGCGGTTTCATACCAATTTAATAAATATTATATTTTTATATGTTATTTCGCGCATCTATTTTTTTTTATTTATTACTTTATACGTAATTGTCCGTGACATCACAGCGGGCCCTATCAGAATACTAGCGCTGCGACACTTTTAAATGTTGCAGCATCATGCTGAGGATAGGAGCCTTTTGACCTCGTACGGGACTGTTTTATAAATTGTATTTTAATTTTGTTTTTTATTTTTTATTTTTCATTGTGTTTAGCTTAATTTGTGATCTTCCTGTGCGAGTCCCAATAAATACTTTTATTTCTTTCTTCATTATGCAGGGTTCAGTCCCCAATCTAGGCAAATTGCTATTATGATTATACCATCAGGAAGTTTTCGGTAGCAAACCACAGTCTGGATTTGTTCCCGATTGATGGCAATAGACTCACCCCTAGTACTTGGAATTTAAACATTACTGGTAAAATATGGACGTACAACTATAAGTAGGCTTATAGTTTATTAGGTAGGTTTACCTACAGGACCTACATATCTGCCTAATCGTTCGTGAAAAACAGGTGTGATATAATGCAAGTTTGATTGTAGTTACGTAAATATAGTTACATTGTATATATTTAACTATTCAGTTACAGAAATAAATTGTAGTTGGAAAGCGGCCAAATGCACTGATAGTAAAGAGTAATTTCAGTTGCACTGTCGCCAACGTCCATACCATGTTGAGAACACCGGTTCTCGTTCCGATCACCGAAGTTAAGCAACATCGGGCGTGGTTAGTACTTGGATGGGTGACCGCCTGGGAATACCACGTGACGTTGGCTTTTTGATAAAAAGTTTCTTTTGTTACATTTGTAAGGAGACGTGAAAACTGTTTAGGTATTGTCCTGTTTGTTATTGCTTTTCATTTGTTGTATTAAATAATATCACGTCTGCTTTCCCTGAAGGATTAGGCAGGGATGTACTTATAGTACACCTACATTTCACGAGTTATGTTAAGTTCAGAATCATTACCACAATAATCTTCGGCATTTCCTAATTATTCGACTATCCCAAGTTTAGGTGATCTACTCGTATGTTTAATTATTCCAATTAATTCTAATCAACTGCACTACTAAGTATAAAAATTAAAAAAAAAATCATCGTCATCTTGAACTCGAGCCACTACAAGATTCAAGTACTCTGCTGTAGACATTGGACTTGAAGACGATCAACAAGTGCGAAACTTCAAACGGGTGTTTTAAAACTACTTCTCAACTGATGCTACTGAAGCTTTTGATACTTCTTTAGTAATACTTGAACAACTATGACGTGAAAGCAGATTGTTTTGTTCGTACGTTGAATCATCTTTGAGTATTTAGTTCATATTTTGGTAGGTACAACTTTTTCTGTAGTCACACTTTTGTACAAAATTATGTTGTATATCATTGACAGTATGTGCCTTCATAATTATGAAATATACCATTCATACGTATACATTCTGTTCACTATTATGTAAAACAATCTTGATTTATGACTATACAATTGTCACATAAAAAAATGATTTGCGTCGAAAGCTCACATATATATCGCATATTTCCACCATCAATCAAGTTTTGTAACATAGGAAAATGGGTTTATACTTAAAATAATAGCTTTTGAATCCCCTCAAAACGTTTTCAGAATCAACAATCAAAGTAAAATAACAATTACTATTCTTACCTGAGCTCTTGCCTGTTCCCCAACCAAGATGACATCTCTCGTGGCGTCATGTAGAGGTATATCAGAAATGAAGAGACCTCTGCCAGTGAGACCCTCAAGTCCATCGAGGAAAGGAGAACCCACGAAGAGAAGAGAGTCCGATTCAGAACAGAACACCATCTGACCTTTGATCTCCAGACCCTGTGGCAAGAAAAGAATTGGTTTGATTAAATACTAAGGTAATTTGAAAACCTAGCCACAGAACATAATAACTTAAAGTAGAGTTAAAAGGAGAAAATTGTAGGATATTTGGACTATACAGGGTAAGGGACAGCCCTCAGCCAACTTCAACTTCGAATTCAGTTTATCTAAGATGACCGGTACATGAAATTATTTCAGGAACGCTATGGGAATCCAATAAACCAGATTTGTTTGTGTTTTTGTGCACAAATCGGAGCATCAGTTACTGGTTGGGAGGGGTAGGTAATAGGTATGCGGTGAATTTGATGAACTCTGTAGCTAGGCAGAAAGTGAACAGCTGATTTCACGCGTCGTTCGTTAGAGTATTTTTACATCCATTGCTGATTTTTTTATTTTATTTTAGCTGTTTTATTTACATAGGTAAATGGTACTAATGGTAATGGTACATATCAAATTATTCTTTGTACTACGTAGAGAGAATAATTTGATATGTAATGTATAATTTTACATAGAAATAAAGGAATAGTAACTGAAATGATAAAAAAAAAACCGGCAAATTGCGTGTCGAACCATGCACAATGAAGGGTACCTTAGTAGAGACAAATTTATCCAAAGAACAAACTTAACATTGTAGTTGAAAAACATGTTCCCCCATTATTTCTAACTGCGAATTAAAGTTTGTACGCTCAATATTGATAGATTTACCAAGACTTATTATAAGTTTTCCTGTAATTTATAGATATAGAACTGTTTTCTGTATTTTTTTCGAAATTTTAGGCTCAGCAGTTTCAGAGATAATGGGGAAATGGTCAACTTTCGTCTATTTTCTTAAATTACTTTAAAACTGTTTATAAAAAATATGTGTTTGAGACCCTCACAGTAAGCCGTTTCATTTAATACCTATTCACAGTAAGATTTTTTTAATTTTCTTATTTGCCCTCAAAATGGACTCCCATATTCAAAAATTCATTTATTTACGTTACACGTCCGTGTTTGGGTCACAAAAATTCATAAGTGTACCAAATTTCAACTTAATCGGTCCATTAGATTCGGAGAACATTAGCTGTGACAGACGGACAGACAGATACACGAGTGATGCTATAAGGGTTCGGTTTTTTCCTTTTAATGTACGGAACCCTAAAAAGGAAAATTTTCCTGAGAAATTTTCCAGTTGAATATGATTCAAAATAAGGAGCTGACTGCACCCTGTTAGCTTGCGGAGGGCTGTCCGTTATACCCGTCATTTAGTAATTTTTCAACAGAATAATAATATAATATCCCGGGACATTTTCACACACGGTTATCTGGTCCCACACTAAGCAGAGCTTGTACTATGGAAACCAGATAACTGATATAGGGTCAGGTGGGGTAAATGCGAGTACCATAACTAGAATGACATATTCAACCTTAGACAACATTTTACTTTTTAGCAGTATTAAATTTATAATTATCACGTGTATTAAGTATTTAGTAGGCTAAAGTTTTAAGTTATTTGTTTAATTATAATCACTCTGATAATTTAGGTAATCAAATTTAAAAAAAAGTTATCTCACTTATTACATTTACCCCGTGTTAGGACAACAAAGTGTGTAACACGCGGCATCGACGTCACTCAACTAATGACGTTTCATTCACTCATCGATTCGTCAAACTCTCCCGAGAATTGATAGGCGCGAAGTTCAAAAAGTACTTTACACATATCAGAGATGGCAGCACCAGTTTTCTTTAGTAGTTAGACCGTAAACAAGCCTTATTGCTTATACCCCGTTATTGCAATTACCCCACCTGACTATACTACATATACTATTTTTTTTTTGTAAATAAATACTTATATAGATAATTACACCCAGACTCAAGACAAACAGTCATGTTCATGCACACAAATGTTTGTCCTGGATGGGAATCGAACCCACGACCTGCGGCGTGATATGTGGTATCTTAACCAACCACGCCAACTAGCCTGTCAAAGAATGGATAGCTATTTATGAAATCCTTAATCCAAAGAACATAAGCGGGGCTTAGTTACTAGGTAGAGATAAAATATATATAGACTAGCTCTTTAGTCTCATCTAGGACTGGTTTTGTTTCACACTAAAAGCTGGAACTTAACACGTCGGCGAATAAAATTAGAGCTTGGTTGTGGTGTTGATATGGAGCCGTGCCAGAAATATTTCGTAACAGATCGTTATAACAGAGCTTAACAGAGATAGTTCAAGCAAAACTTTTAGTACAAAAACATAAGACCTCATTTTAGAGCCACTTTCTACCTATGAACACGTTCTAGCGAAAGTTCGGGTAGTCCATTCAAAAGTTCCAACGATGCGGTAGTAGCAGGCAATTTAGAGCGCGTTGTGTAAAACACAGTTAGTGCAACACTTTAGCTTTTGGTTTTGTAAGCAAAAGATAAAAGTTTGTCCGTAATACCGTGAAGAAGAAAATGGAGTATGGAATTGGGCTGCGGATAACATCAGTTCTCTGTGCAGTGTAGAATTCTTTTTTGATATTATCTTAGTTGTGAAAGCAGGCGAGTGATTTAAATTTAAAATAAAGTGAAGTACTAGAAATAAAAAAAAAGTTTGGTCATAACATTAGATGATAAAATCCCAAATAGCAAATAAGCATATCTAGACGACATATTTATCAAATTCAAAAATAAAAAAGAGTGACTAAATCCTCATGCTAACATTCCAATTAAGTACCTACATACTATTTTTCCTTTCATTCTAAACATAAATACAACAGTATTTCAGTTGGGATGGCAAGGTGTGAGAAGTTTCCGGGTCAGTCCACTTATTTACAATGTAAACAAAGGTTGGGTCCCTATCCCTTCTATTTGGTCAAGAACTTTATTCCACAGACAAAATAATATATTATGTGCTTAAAAGTAAATACACGGTTATAAAAGACCGTGAAAATTGATTTGTATAGAAAACGTTAATTTTAATTAAACTTAAAACACTAACTTAATTTGAGTATCAGTTCTTAAGTCATAGACCGAATACAACAAAGAAGATTCTTACATTATTGTAGATCAATCTCTTTACATATCAATTTCATTTTCGTTACTCCTATTCGCAACCCATTTATAAAAGTCACTTACCGAACAAAAGCGTTTCAGGTATTTCTGTTCCGAATTAAATGTTTTGTGGTTTTATATGAATGTGTGCTTTTAAAAGCTTTTAGGAAGCTATACAAACTAAGGACAAAAATAAATTTATTTATGATAACCAGTCTTCCATCTTTATTCACCAAATTCGATATATCAACTCGTTCATTGTGTTTTTTTAAATCCACGGGGATGAATCGAAATGTTTGCCCTTTTCAAGCGGCTTTATTTAAGAGAAAAATCGGAATCTAAATAATTTAAAGATGATGCATTTGATTTTTATTGTGGTTAATTGATTTCGATTTACTTTCTTAGAAAAAAGAGGTGGCTTGTTTTGTAGCAGCTACGAGTATATGGTTTTTCTTGACAGATTTTTTTTTTTGCTTTATGTTCAACAATATAAGTAATATTATGAAAACACTTCGCTTTAAAAAACGAAACTGAAATACTCAGCGGTTTCTAACATTTTAGGGGCGTTTAGCAATTAAGAAAAGGGATTAAGCGTCGCGTGGGTCTGTTTAAATAGTAGGACAAACAGACTGTCTAGGATTTGTGGCAGATAAGTTGAATTCAGTACAAAATTAGGATTAAGCCATCTCCATTAGTTGTGGCTTTACGGTTAGGAATAAGGAAAAAGGATTGTGGAAGTTTAAACTAATCTGTTTATTCAGGAAACAAACGAATTTGTTGCTGCCTCCTGATAATTAGAACCTTTAGTTTTCCCTGACGATACCTCAGCAGTGACTAATAATTATTCGGGTCTTAGGCTCATTTTTACCACACATCACTAAACGCGTTTAACGCTAAACGAGTTTAAAACATAGCTCCGTTACTTTCAATCGTTTGAAGATGACAGAGACAGAATGATGTTATAAACTCGTTTAGCGTTAAACGCGTTCAGTGATGTGTGGTAAAAATGAGTCTTAGGGCCGGTATTTTGATACTTAGTTAACCAATGGTTAAACATAAACCAATGGTAAAACTAATGGTTGAATTTTGGCTAAATGTGAAAGGCTAAACATGAATGAGTTAACATTAATGTATTCGTGTTAACTCATTCATGTTAAAAATAGTTCCTAATGACATTTTGGCAAACACATTTAGCCAAAATTCAAACATTAGTTACTATGTTTAACCGTGTATGAAAATGTCCCCGGATATTATTATTATTATTGGTTGAGTTAACTACGTATCAAAAAACTCGCCCTTAGTCGTTTTTATTACCTTACTAAATTTAGTACTTACTGAACAAACAAAAAATTGTAGAAAAGAAACTATGAATTTAGGCGACTTTTGTTAAGATTTAACGCTTTTCGCTTAACACTAGTTTTATAGAACATGGTTTTTCGTATCGCTTGTATAATATACAATATGCAACAAAACCCTGTTGTTCCTTTTACCTACGTTTTAAGAATCGGTAGGCATACGTAACAAAGCAAGTCATTTATAAAAACCTGTTCATTAAAAATAAATATTTAATTATTCATATTTGTAATGATTGACTGATTTCTTACCTGTGCAATTCTGCATGAAGCGATGACACGAAACCAGAAAGATATAGAACGTTCCCGCCACTCTCTTTGATCGGTGCCACTGCGCCGCTGTGTATTTTTCTATACAAGTTCGTGACCTTGTCAGCTATTATTTATCACTTTAACGAAAATGTTGATTTACATGGTATTTTTTGAATGTGTCGATTTTAATACTTATTTGATTTTGACCTCTCGACTAACAAATGTTTAATTTAAAAAAAATATAATTTCATCAGTGTTGTGCTTGTTGGTAAATGTATACGTCCCTAAAAGGAATAACAGGGTTTTTGTTACATATTGTATATTTCTGCCATTAATATAATAATATAATATCCTGGGACATTATCACACACGATCATCTGATCCCAAACTAAGCATTAATGGTTTAGTAAAAATTCTGTTTAACTACGTCATATTATATTCGAGGCTAGATATTTTCTAGTGATAGTTTTGTTAGTGAGGTAATAGGTATCTTGTTGTTATCTTCTATTTTAAGCGTTGGGAATTTGTTTATTGGATGTTTGTCACATACGGAGCAAATATATCATAATAAAATTGTTACTAACTATTTTCGGAAAAGGTCAGGTTCAGGCTGAATGGTTAATCAAAGTAATGTACTAGAAGCTGATAAGAGGACGCTGCCCCAAATATTTTGCTTATTTCGGGTGATTTAAAATCACCATTATTCTAAATCCATTACCATTACAGTTACACCTAAATGAATTCAACCTATTAGCATTCATAACACATTTACGAGCTTCCAACCGTTTGATTCCAGAACAATGGCTCATTTAGTAAATAACCAAACAAACTTCCGTCTACCCACAGTTTTGAAACAAACTAGTACGAGCAACTTTCGGGAATAAACGCAAATGGATGCGCCCAAAGTTATGCGGTATAAAATAAAGGAGTTCGAGAATGGTGTGCAGATTAACGCTGGGATCTATGTCTACTTCTAATTATAAAGAGGAATGAAACAGGAAACTGTTTCACTGGTAGATTGAAAGCTCCCGCAGACAGGTGTGATGCGACAGCGCGACGCGACTCTAGTAGAACCATTTCTAAGAAAATTTCATGGAAACTGTTCCAGCAGAATCGCGTTGCGTTATTGCATCGCGCCTGTCTATGGGAGTCTTTAAGCTCATCGTCCACGACGCTACTCAAAAGTAACGTGTTACAAGCCTAAATCACCAATGAGCAACCAGTAGCTCACAGCACTAGTATTTCAATGGCCGTACGACTTACTAACGCGTTATAAACTAGTTTGTGATTGGTTGCGTCGTGTCATTCTGATTACATATTGGTGATGTGAGTTTGTAACTGATTACTTTCTTTTGAGTAGCAGTGGACGACGAGCCGAACCTATGTACCATTAGAAGTGTCACATGAGAAGTTTCTCTAAATTAGAGAGTGAAACAAAGGTGCAAAAATGCAAATTGAAGTATAGCACAAAAAGAAAAACAATAAGAAGACAATAGAGAATAACAAGAAGAAGAGAAGATAAAAGACAATAAGAAAACGGAAATGGGTGACAATGCCATATATTTTTTTTAACCCCACCACAGGTTCTACAACCACAGCTACTAGTATATATTCAACGGCATCAGCCAGCAAATATCATGAGACCATCGCATAGTAACTATTCAGTAAGCAAACTTAGACCCAACCGAGGCCACCGATCAACCGCAGCAACTATGGACACATTGACAGGTCACCCCTTTAATCAAAAACCGAAATAACTTGACATTGTCTACCTTGGCTTCAATTTATCACAAAAACAAAAAAAAAAAAAGAACTCCCTGTCCTTTTCATCGTTATCGAGTCGGCTGTTGGACTGAACGATTCTCCGTGCGAAATTAATTCAGCTTACAGTAAAAACTCGAAATAAGTAATTTTTGAGTTATTTCGTTTCTCGATTAAAGGGGCGAGGTAATGTTCTCATTAGACACTTTTTCGGCGATTTTTACTTTTGAAACGATCGATAATTCCCTCAGGTTAATGAATGTTGGTGTAATCCATCCTATCCTACTTGTTCACATTTACTTATGCCAATCAAGAAATAAAGACTTAGGTCAAAGTATCTTTCCTAACATATGAAGTATTGAATTTTTTCGTCTATGCTTGCCTGTCAATAAACAAAAGAACTTCATAGCATCGATGAAGTATTGCATTTTTTCATCTATGCTTTCTGTCAATTAATAAGGAACTTCATAGCGTCGATTAAGTATTGCATTTTTTCATCTATGATTGCCTGTCAATAAATAAGGAACTTCATAGCGTCGATGTAGTATTGCATTTTTTCATCTATGCTTGCCTGTCAATAAATAAGGAACTTCATAGCGTCGATGTAGTATTGCATTTTTTCGTCTATGCTTGTCTGTCAATAAATAAGGAACTTCATAGCGTCGATTAAGTAGGTATTGCATTTTTTCGTCTATGCTTGCCTGTCAATAAATAAGGAACTTCATAGCGTCGATTAAGTATTGCTATTTTTCGTCTATGCTTGCCTGTCAATAAATAAGGAACTTCATAGCGTCGATAAAGTATTGCATTTTTTCGTCTATGCTTTCCTGTCAATAAATAAAGAACTTCATAGCGTCGATTAAGTATTGCATTTTTTCATCTATGATTGCCTGTCAATAAATAAGGAACTTCATAGCGTCGATGTAGTATTGCATTTTTTCGTCTTTGCTTGCCTGTCAATAAATAAGGAACTTCATAGCGTCGATGTAGTATTGCATTTTTTCGTCTATGCTTGTCTGTCAATAAATAAGGAACTTCATAGCGTCGATTAAGTATTGCATTTTTTCGTCTATGCTTGCCTGTCAATAAATAAGGAACTTCATAGCGTCGATTAAGTATTGCTATTTTTCGTCTATGCTTGCCTGTCAATAAATAAGGAACTTCATAGCGTCGATAAAGTATTGAATTTTTTCGTCTATGCTTGCCTGTCAATAAATAAAGAACTTCATAGCGTCGATGAAGTATTGCATTTTTCATCTATGCTTGTCTGTCAATAAATAAGGAACTTCATAGCGTCGATTAAGTATTGCTATTTTTCGTCTATGCTTGCCTGTCAATAAATAAGGAACTTTATAGCGTCGATAAAGTATTGAATTTTTTTGTCTATGCCTGCCTGTCAATAAATAAAGAACTTCATAGCGTCGATGAAG
Organism: Dicycla oo; assembly: GCA_948252095.1. NCBI lineage: Eukaryota > Metazoa > Arthropoda > Insecta > Lepidoptera > Noctuidae > Dicycla > Dicycla oo. The sequence goes on from OX411716.1 coordinate 24,454,646, forward strand.
TATTGCATTTTTTCATCTATGCTCGTCTGTCAATAAATAAGGAACTTCATAGCGTCGATTAAGTATTGCATTTTTTCATCTATGATTGCCTGTCAATAAATAAGGAACTTCATAGCGTCGATGTAGTATTGCATTTTTTCGTCTATGCTTGCCTGTCAATAAATAAGGAACTTCATAGCGTCGATGAAGTATTGCATTTTTTCATATATGCTCGTCTGTCAATAAATAAGGAACTTCATAGCGTCGATTAAGTATTGCTATTTTTCGTCTATGCTTGCCTGTCAATAAATAAGGAACTTCATAGCGTCGATATAGTATTGAATTTTTTCGTCTATGCTTGCCTGTCAATAAATAAAGAACTTCATAGTGTCGATGAAGTATTGCATTTTTTCATCTATGCTTGTCTGTCAATAAATAAGGAACTTCATAGCGTCGATTAAGTATTGCATTTTTCATCTATGATTGCCTGTCAATAAATAAGGAACTTCATACCGTCGATGTAGTATTGCATTTTTTCGTCTATGCTTGCCTGTCAATAAATAAGGAACTTCATAGCGTCGACGAAGTATTGCATTTTTTCGTCTATGCTTGTCTGTCAATAAATAAGGAACTTCACAGCGTCGATTAAGTATTGCTATTTTTCGTGTATGCTTGCCTGTCAATAAATAGGGAACTTCATAGCGTCGATGAAGTATTGCATTTTTTCGTCTATGCTTGCCTGTCAATAAATAAGGAACTTTATAACGTCGATGAAGTTTTGCATTTTTTCGTCTATGTTGTCTGTCAATAAATAAGGAACTCCATAGCGTCAATGAAGTATTGCATTTTTACATCTATGCTTGCCTATCAATAAATAAGGAACTTCATAGGCCCGCATATATGTTAAAAGTAAAATAAATGGTTGCAAAGAGTAAAATCCATTAAAATGACTAAGGACCGGTTTTTTGATCCGTAGTTAACACAACCAATGGTTAAACTTAGTAAATAATTGTTGAATTTTGGCTAAATGTGAAAGGCTAAACATGAATGAGTTACCATGGATGTATAGTTAGCTCATTCATGTTAAAAAATAGCAAGTAATGGCATTTCGGCAAACACACTTAGCCAAAATTCAACCATTAGTTACTATGTTTAGCCATTGGTTGAGTAAACTATCAAAAAATCAAAAAAACCAGCCCATAGACATAAAAATAAGTCACTATCAACTACAAAATTAGTCACTATAACTTTCATGTAAGTAAGTATATTATTAGACTTTACCTGACGGATATGATGAAGGAAATTGATTAAAGTTACCTCTACCTACTTATGATTAATTTTACGTATTCACCAAGAATATGGGTTGCTAGATGTGAAAAGTATAATTAAATACCAAAGAATAGCAGAGATAAAAGTTAACTTACTTAGATATAACGCCAAAGAAACAAACTTTAAAACGGTGACGTGATAAAATCTATACAACTAGCCAGAGATTCTGACTAGACTAAATTCTTGGTTAAGAAATTCCAGTATCTGATGTAAAACGATATAATATTTACAAAGAATTTAACAAACACCACGATTATCAAATTAAAATTAATGTTTTGCTTAAACACCGTGAAATAATTTATTAAATTTTGTGTCAAAATTTAAGATTCCCCAAACTTCCTCAGTGGTTACGGTTAATTGACAATTAAGTTCTTATAAAATATATTATTATTTATCATTATTTACTTTTTATCGAGTCAAAATAAAACAAGGGCAAAATAAATATAAATACAATATGCACTATTCGAAGAAGACAAATTAAACACCTTTATAAAATTCAAAACAGTCACTGTTGTTATACTGTAAATAATCAGAAATCTTCAATGATGTTAAATTAAAAACAAATGAATGCCTTGCTTTATCTGTGCTTGCCATACCATGAGAGGTATCCATGATATAGAGCACTTGTCATCGTGACGTTGATAAAGTGCTGGTAACGTGACGATATGAAACCATTCACTGTTACTGCTCTTTAAGCACTGTCACATGATATTAAATGAATGAATAAATTCCATTATGTAAGATAAACGACATAAAGCGATAAAAATTAAACAGTATTTTGAAAATCATTATGATAGGACTTTGCGGAGATGGTAATAATATTGATTCCTTGAACGACAAAGAGAAAAATATTTTAATTTCGAACCAAAATACAATATATAATTTAATAGAATTATTAGCATTAAGAATTTTGAAACAAATATACCTAATGAGACAAAGGAAAGCTTCAAAACATTTAAGCGTAAATTGCTTAAAAACCTAACTAGAAACGTAAAACCGTCCCTTTTCTTTTACAATAGATCCAATACCACTTTCAGACGAACGTAATCTTTGTACAAACCTTTTGGGCGAACAGCTCAATTCCGTAACCAAACATTGTTAAGGAACGGACAAACAAACGGATCTACTATTTACATTACCTAACAAATCTAAAGTAACGAGCACATTTCGATGCGGGTATTATTTTGAAGTTCGATTGCATGTAATCGATTAAAGACCGAACCCAATAACCTATATATCACATGTTTTGGCTTACTAGATATATAAAAACCTATCTAGCTATGGTTTTAACGTCCCAATAATCTACGACAGATAAAAAGAACACGAACGAATGAAAGCAACGTAAGGACAGATAGAATTATATTGTCTATCATTAATAGCGATCTGTCTTTTACTGGAAATAGGTTACTGGGTTGGAGTTCCGATAAACTAGGTGCATTTATTTTATGGAATTCTTATCGATAGACATCGATACATCTTTTTTCTTTTTAATAGAAAAGCAGAACTTTTAGAGATTGATTTGGTATAATATATAGAATATTGGTCATGCCATGAAATAACTCATAATAATAATCCAATTAATGACACTGAATCATTCTGTTGGGAAACTTGAATAGTTAAACTATTATTTTAAACTAAAAATGCATACTGGATATAAAAACTTGTGCTTCATTTATATTTCTCTTGTCCAGACATTAACGACGTTAGTAACATTGACAGTAGTGACAGATAAATCAAATTCAAATTCAAATTTATTTATTTGTGACACATAAGGTTGTGGCACATGATGTTATAAAATAAAAATAAAAAATTGTATCACTATGCGCTGCCTTGCAAGGCGTACAAATGTGTTTACACAGTAATAGACTATACAATTATAAAAGATACTGCTAAGTAGTTGTGTTAAATATTTAGCAATAAAATAAACATAAACAGAACCATACAAATTAAGGTAACAATTAATAGCTAGCTAAACTTATTAAATTAACTAAAGTATACAGGTAACAAATACATCTGAGAATGAGACAACGGTTTTTATTTTTCTTCTAAATATTCATTTATCTTGTAGTATGCTTTATGTATTAGGAACTTATGGAGTGATTTTTTGAAGGTATTTAAATCTTTCGAGGCTTTTATAGCTTTAGGTAGTTTGTTGAATATTTTTGGAGCCATTCCTAGAAAACGTTTTGAGAACAGGGCGGTTTGGTGGGTTTTTGACTTAATTGCACCTTGATGACGTTTAGTGGATAGGGTTTCAAATCGGCTCAGGTTATTTTTAATAAACGTGACAACTGCATAAATGTATAGGGACGGGAGTGTTAATAATTTTAAGTTAATAAAAAATGGTTTGCAACTATCTGTGTTTTTGATCATGCATACCACACGAAGACACTTTTTTTGGGCTTTAATGGCCATTCTCTATCCGTAGAATTACCCTAGAATGGCTTGCTTAAATTGTGTAAAGCATAGCAATATTGGTTTAGTTTTTTTCTTATGTGATCAATGTGTGTTTTCCATGACATAATATGTTGATCTAACCAAAGCCCAAGAAATTTTGTGTTGTCTGTTTTAGCAATCGTATTATCTTCATATTTAATGTTTGTATTAATAGAGTTTGTTCGCTGGTTAAAATTCATGATATGGGTATTTCCTAAATTAATTTTTAAGTTGTTATCTATTAGCCATTGAATAATTAAGCCTAAATTATTATTTATTTCAATTTCATATCTTTCTAAATTTTTGCCTATAAATATTGTAGGACAGTCATCAGCAAATAGAGTCATGGGGTGTTCTATGGTTTTAGGAATATCATTTATAGGAATAACAATAACAAACATAGGAATAACAACGGTCCAAGTACACTCCCCTGGGGTCAAATCATAAACTAAATGTTGTGTTGCCAACAACCTCATAATGTAACCAACACGGCTTTGGTGTAAATTATAGCGATGCTGTTACAAGAGTCAAAATAATTGTAAACAACAAATAAAATGAGATTACAACAGCTTCATTCAAAGAAAAACTGAAAACGAAAAGAACGGTAGCAAAACAAAAAAAAAGACAATGTTTCGAATCACAAAGGGGAACATAATCAATTCCTTACATCAACATACATAACACTGTAGCTATAAAATTACCCATCATACACAATTTTCACAGACTTTTGTCCACCCAAAGACATTAATAGTCCATTGTTATGTTACTGCGCGTTTAGTCGGACACAGGTTCTAGTGTGACACACTTCCAAGGTGGGTCACTGGAAAAACTGTTGTCACAAGCTTTTGTCTAGCCAGCGCTTCCCTTTGTTGATACGTAATCATTGCGAGCGCGAGGGGGCGAACGCCAAGTCTTGAGAGGGTCTGTTATAATGCATGTTGGGGAAACAACAGAAAATATGCTTGGGGTAGCATTGTTTTGTGTGAAATTAGTAAATTGTGTTGTGTGTAAGTAAATTCTCTTGAAACATATCCATGTTTCATATTTTTTATGGGTTTAATGACAAAATTATCATCATCAAAATTTTGTGTGTGCTTCGAGAATTCAAGTAATGGAAGAATTCCAATAAGAGATTCGAAGTTGTCAGACAAACTTTTTATTGTCAGATTTGAATTAGTAAGTCAGAACGGTGAAGGAAATACGCACAATGGTCCACTTGAAGGATTAAGTGCGGAAATCAAACCCAATAACATAGAACATAGAACGGTGAAGGAAAACATCGTGAGGAAACCGGCATGTCCTTGAACCAAAAAATCGAAGACTTGTGACATCCATCAACCCGCACTGGGCCCGCGTGGTGGATTACGGCCCACTCCCTCTCACAGAGAGGAGGCCAGTGTCCCAGCAGTAGGAACATGATAGGCTGATTATGATGACGTCATAATCTACGAAACGAGAGCTTTAAAAATGTGATTACAAAATTGGGATTTAAAATTTTCATCTTTATCTGTATCTATCTTGTGCTACACTGTTTTCGTTGCCACTAAAACAAAAGCAAAGCTTCCAAGGCTCCATCATAAAACAATTTCAAAAACAAACAAGCCTCAATTATTTCCATAATCCCACTTCTATCATGGCCTTTGTAATCGTCTTAATACGGGATGAACCATCAATATTGAAACAGGGTTTAATCACGGTTTCTGTAAGCGTATTTATATTGATCTTATCTACGAAACACCTAAACAAATTTGGTCAGAGAGCAAGTAATACGACTGTGTCCATTCGAAACGTTATATTGTATGCAGACTTGGTAAAGTGCCTCCCTACAAAGGGCTGCTCTTGAATTGGAAGTGTTTTGAAGGATGGCGGACAAAGGAAAGCGGATAAACATAGTTACTGTGGATTTGGTTACATGTGTTCTTGGATCTATTGTGTTATGGAAAGGGTGTGTGAAGATCCAAACTCCGATCCTGGTGTGATGCTAGTTTACACGGTTGTATTGTTCATGTTTATATGAGTGTTAAATTACATAACAAGGCGAATTTCTGATCCTTTAAAAATAAATCTACATTTCATGAGTTTTATAAAGATTACTAGCTTTTGCCAGCGGCATCGCCCGCGTGGTGCCGTACATTTTTCCGGATAAAAAGCAGCATATATGCTATTCCAGACTATAATCTATCTCTGTGCCAAATTTCATCCAGATCCTTTCAGCCGTTCTGACGTGATTGAGTAACAAACATCCATCCATCCATCCAAACTTTCGCATTTACGTATAATATTAGTAGGACTAGTAGGATGAAAGTACGGAACAACCACTTTTAGAGCTTGGTAAATTAAAAAAAATTAACCATAATTTTTCCGCTTAATTAAACCGCTAAATTATATCAGGATTTCAAAATAGCTTTTTTAATAAAAATCAACAGTTGCATTTTAAAACGCCGCGATTGTTTACCCCAGTAGCATTCTTTCAATGTTTTCTTCCTGTCATTATTTTTATCTTTACTATAAACCTACATGGTCAGGTCAGTAGTAAAGATTAGATACCGTAAGGGCGGGTTAGGGTATAACTTTGGCTGAAATCGAGACCGATGTTTGGTGTCATTAAATCCAATCAAAGTTCCGCAAGTACGCAGCTAATCGCCATCTATTAGTTACCGAACGACATAGGACGTTCTGTTGTATGCACAGAGTCTATTTTTGGTTGTGTAGTCACGACACGTCAGACAGTTTAGTTTTGGGCCAAAGTTATGCCCTAGGTCAAAGTAACCACAACAGAATATTTTGAAACTGTAAAAAGGTAAATATGAAAATTTTAGAAGGTCTATATTACACTAGTAATATAGACCTTGTACAATTTTCATATTTACCTTTTTCAAATCACAAACAGGCAAAAAAGGACTTCAAAGTGAAATAATTTTGTTACAAGTTTGTAGAACGTTGGAAAATCGAGAATAATAAATTAAAAGTTGAAGACACTTCCGTTTCCTCGCCGACAAAATTTGTTAAAAACGATGAAGATGAGATTATTCTTGATAATATTTTGTCGCTTCATAGATTACTTGTTTATTATTTAAATAGGTTCTGACTTAAAGAGACCGAAGAAAATAAAATAAAATATAAACGCTTTATGAAAATTTGAACATGACCCAGATGAAAATAATATAATTAGTTAATAACGCGTTAGTAAGTTGCGTCTTATACGTCATAAATACGAGCTCTGTGACATTCTGGCTACTCGATGGTGATTTGAATTTTAGCAACGTAGCCTTACTTATAACTAGGATTTAAAAGTTTAGTTCATTAGTTTGAATAGTTACCTAAGTAGAAAAAGATTTTCCCATCACAAACTTACCTATTTAGCTAAGACTGCCGAAAAAAGAAATGTACAAAGAAGCTATCAAGGTATCTAAATCCTATCCAGCCCGTCTCTTGCTGCCCTCCCGCAGCGACGCTCTAAGCCGAGGTAGACGTACACCACAGGGAGTGTCCTTAGCGTGCAGTCGCTTAATTTTATGCCCTGGCTGGAGGCCTTAATTTATTGAGCCATAAAAAGAATGAATGAAAGGCAATTGCATGCAGCTGGGATGAGAAAGCTATGAGGGATATGTGGTGTTACGCGAAAGGATAGAATAAGAAATGAGTATATAAGAGAAAGTGTGAAAGTGACACCGGTGACTGAAAAGTTGCGTGGAAATCTGTTGTCATGGTATGGGCATGTGATGCGGAGGAATGAGGAAAATATCGTCAGGAAAGTTTTCAGTATGAATGTGGATGGCTATACGAGTAGGGAAATACCAAAGAAACGATGGACTGTGTGAAAGATGATATGACTAGAAAAGGAGTGACTACCGAGACGACGACTAATAGAGATGGAAAAAAAAAAACATGTTGCACCGATCCCAAATACATTCGGACAAGGGCAGGAGAATGATGATGACCCACAGGACAGAACGATTAAGCAGCCGACAACCTCTTAAGTTGACTTGTGAGATGCCATATATAAAAAAACCCACCTAGGTTACGATAACAAAATGAAACTCATTATTCATAATCTGTATTTCTTCTGTACAAGCAACTAATTAAGCTCTATTTCTCCAAGATTAGCGTAGCAAATGTTCATTTACTTCCTAATATTTTTACCTATCACGGAGCAAGCGGATTCTAATTAAAAATTTCTCAAATTAAAATAAATGGAAAGTTTCTTCGTTTATTTCTTTCAAAGTGTGTTCAGCTTTTTCTTCATGATAAGGCTAGCTTGATTTAGTGCTGGTTATAACTAGCTGGATTTTCATCTCGTCTTAGGAGTTGCTAACTCAATCTAAGCTTAATCTGAACGGGTATTAGATTTTGATTGGTTAATCTAAATTAAGTAATCTACAGCCCCTGTGCTCCTTACCATTTTCAGCTTCGATTCGGTTTTCGAAGTAAAATATTTGTTTTAAAAGAACAAGTGTCCTCTCGTCAGTAAGTTCAGTGTGTAAAATATGTTTAACCGCAATAAGGTCAATCGCACGTCTATAACACTGGAACTACAAATACCACCCTAAATGCTATAAAATTAAATTCTGTTAAAGTAATATCTTACAGTACTGTTACCTGTTCTTCTGTCATCAGACAAATCATTTATCTGTTTCTCTAACAATGTCCATTTGAATTTTCTATTGAATTGACTTCAAGACTTAGGGTGTATGCCCACGATACATTGTCGTTACAATGGTGTCGCTGCAGCGTACTACATACAAGTATCCATGGTATGCCTCACGGTGCGTTTCGGCATTGCACCGCATGGACTAACAAGCCGCGAGACTAGGCGGGGAGGGCTATACACATTACGACGCCGGAGCAGCACCACTCAGTTGTTTGTGCGGCAGAAGAAAGGGAAAGAAATATTTGCGGTGCAGCGCCGCTGCGATGTAACAATGTTACGGGGCCGCAATGTGACCGCCAATGCGGCGAAATCGTTGCAGCGCCGCAACGCATCGTGTGCATAGGCCCTAAAGCCCAGACCTATAAACATTACTTATTCTGTCACTGTCACATATCTGTCAAACTACAATTGGGTGCTCCATTTCATCATTTTGACAGGCCAGCTGGCGTGGTTGGTTAAGATACCACCTATCATGTTGAAGGTCGTTGGTTCGATTCAAAAAATCAAAAGTCATTTATTCAAACTAGGCTGAGAATCAGCACGTCAAAATTACATAAGACAGTCCCCCAAAACGCCCGCCCTTCACCACTTCCTAGTGCTTTAGCTGGGGAGAAGAAGTGGCGCAACAAACTCCCCAGCAGCACAGCTGTCTGTTCAGTTAAAAAAAAAAAATATCTATAAATATAAATTCCCATCCAGGACAAAAATTTGTGTGCATGAACATGTCTGTTTGTCCTGAGTCTGGGTGCAATTGTCTATATATGTACAAAAAAAAGTAGTGTATGTAGTATATCAGTTATATGGTTTCCATAGTACAAGCTCTGCTTAGTTTGGGATCAGATGATCCCAAGTCTCTCAGGAGGTCCCAGGATATTATTATTATTTCGAAAAATCCCTAAGTCCACTTTTTCACTTTGAAGAGTAAAGCACTAAATTTATTTTTTGAAAAGTACGCACATTGCGTATAAGAATTAAAATACCTTCAAGTTATAGTAAAAAGTATACTCTTTATTTAAGTATAAAAAGCTAACCCCGTAAAGTTATTGTAACAACTATATTTGAAAAATTAAGTTTCGGTCTTATCATAAGTAAATAGGACATGGGGATTTTTCGAATTGGGGCACGCAATTGCAAGATAGAGACGGAAACTTGTGTAAGCTAATGCACGTGCTAAGTTTATACATGTTGGCCTAAGCTAATGGCTGTAAAAAAAATTACATAAAATAAGCAGTATCACATACCTCAGCCGGAGAAGAAGACCCAGGCACCTTCAAGCAAAACATGAAAGGAGTATTAACTCTTTTCAGAATCTCGCGAAAGTCGAGAGGAACTCCTCTAGGACGCAGCAACCTGAAGTAAGTGCCGAGTGAGGAACCGTGGGTTGCGAGGTAGGTTCCGAAGAGACGCATGAAGCCAGCACCTGATAAACAAAAAGACAGAGTAAAATTATGGGGAAAGAAAAGTAAAGTAATAGTTATGTAAGTATAGAGGGTTCGTGGCTATATAAAAACACCCGCATGGATCGATTGAAGTTAAGCTACGCTTGCCGAGATCGGCCCGTGGATGGGTGACCATCTATTTCGTAACGAGACCCTTCTGTGCCTCTGAAAGGACGTTAAACCGTTGATCCCGCTTGTCATTTGTAGTCGTTAATGGTCAGAAGGCCGAAAGGCTGACAACCATTCTTACTAAGAGGTTTCGTATTACCCAGTAACTGGCTTCTGGAGGTTAGAAGAAATGCACCAAAATACAGAATGATATTCAGCTGTTTCCTGTTAGAGTGGAAGCCGACCCTAACATAGTCGGGAAAAGGCTAGGCACATAGTGAGTATTTTATTTTTTATTTATTTATTTGGGAAAAACAAACAATTGTAAAGACGCCACCACAGCAAGCTACTCCAATCTGTCAAATTTCTTTAATAGATTTTCAACTCTATCGCTAAAGCATTAGGTTCAAGGATGATTGGGAAAAAATTGACAGTAGCTTGATGTGCTGGCGTCTGTACAATGTGTGTAACAATAAAATATGGTTTGACCTAAGAGTAAATGTACAATCCACAACGTTTCCACAGATTACTTGTGCACATGATTAATATGTACATACTAATAAAACACATATAATAAAATACGTACATACTAATAACATTTTATTTTATTTTAACCGTTGCACGAACTATTAAAATTTCTTTGGTACAGAAAGAAGATATGCAAATGATAACAGTAGTTATTACGGAGTGGAGCTCGCTCACAAGCGTTTTTTCGGCTAGTAGTCGTTGCAAAAAGCGGGTAAGCACGCACCTCCCGTCTTATTAAAGTTCTAGGCACAACATAAGAAATGTTCGATACAGTTAAACATATTTATTTTATGTAAGTAAAGATACAGAAGCATTGTTAACACACGAAAACGGGCGCAATTGCCGTCGATTTAATAAACAAATCAAGCTGACACACCAAAAGGGGCACATATTACATAACGTAAATAAAATTGCTGTAAGTCAAACATTTTAAATGTGTAACTAAAACAAAAAGGGATTAAGGACCCCTAGGTAACAAAAGAACGTCGTTTAATGCTTTCACTATTGTAACATCACCCTTTTCATTATTCGAACATAGCAATAACTAAGTTAATGACAACGTGACTATGTCAAACAATAAATTTTGAACAGCCTTCAAATAGCTGACCTCGTATAAATTAGTTTTTGCTACTACCAAAGGGAACATCAAGTCTAATATTGTTTGCCAAGCTAACATTAATAACGAATACCCACCTAGAAACTAAACTGAAGCGTAAAAGTCAAGGGAAAATGAACATTAATTTTTTGTTTGTTGAATTTGTTTAAACAAAAATTGCTTCTAAGAATGGCTTTACTAAAATGCAAGCCTTGCACACGCTGTGCAAATGACTATATTGTAAGCAATTGGTCTAAGAAAAGGAAAAATAAAATAACATGTGACTTGTAGTTCTAACCACATATCACACTTAATAAAAGTTTTATTCCTCTCCTATAATTTTCTGTGCCGACAGGGCTACAATGATAATTTATTTGTAAACCTATCTAAGTTCACAATGTGGAATGCAATAATAGTTATACAGGACAAGTTTTTAAGCAGTGCGCACATTTTCACAGGATGTTCTACCCATAAATTTGAACAACATTCACTATGGGACCAACTCTGAAATCACGAAAAAAGAATCAGCTGTTTCACACATTTTGGTCGAGTAGGTATTGAACTTTTGTATGAAACAGCAGATTTGTTTTCGTGATTTCAGAGTTGGTCCCATAGTGAAATTTGTTCATATTCATTGGTAGAACACCCTGTGAAAATATGCGCACAGCTTAAAATATTTTCCTGTATATGCTACAAGTGCGGAAATCATCTTACGCACGTATATCATATAACGTTTTACTTTTTATAACGCTTATTTTCAATGCATGAGCACATGCATTGAAAATAAGCGTAACTATATTTTGCTCGTGCCTTTTTGCGGTTCGACGTGGTAGCTATTTGCACATGCATTAGTAGATATGCTGAGCGCGCATGTATTTATAATAAGCCCGTAATTTTACTAATTTCTTGCCTAGTTCAGAGTCGATCTGTGTAAATCTGCCAAAAATATCAAGTTCAAGTAACGAATCAATTAATTTAACCCCGGAAATGTTATTCAAGAAGCACAAAATGCCAACGACAACCTCTTACCGGCTAAATCAAAATAAAAATACTTTTTCAATATATTTTTTTTTATTATTTCCTCGCACAATGCATAGTAAAACGTTGTATGATACACGTGCACGCACATGATTTCCGCCTCGTGTCGACTTATACACTCGCTCCCTTCGCTCACTTGTGAATAAAAATGCAACTCGTCGGTAATCACCAACTTTCCGCATTTGTAAATAACTGTTTTGAGTACAATCTACGCAAACATGAAAAAAATCTAAACAAAATGCAAACCTTTTCGAGGTACCGACATTATTTGGTTTATTTAATTGTGATATGCATGTAGCACTACGCATATTACGCTGCTAAAAAAAATGTAAATATTTTTGTTTATGTACAATATGTTATTGCAAAATAAAAGATCGTTCGCATCTCAACCTTGTTTCACTCCAGACACTGCTAGGGTCTCCTACTTCAACAGATGAATCGAAGCGTAAAATATTAAGCTCTTTCTGTTTCGTATACGTTGTTTTGGTAAATGTGTGTTACACATTCGTTACGTTATACGAGTATCCTCATTTATTATTTGTTCAGTGTCCTCATCTGAAGCAATTCGTCAAATTGCGTTCCTGAATAAGCCTCCCTTGTTTTGACATTGCTGTGAATCATTCATATTTTGTGATTAATCACGTACGTCGTGTTGATACTGAGGTGAGGGGTCTCCTGTTCGAGCACGAGGGGCAGGTTTGAAACCTGGCTAGTACTAATGTGACTTTTTCAAAAGTATGTATAATGTACGTTTAAGTTTATCTGGAATATGACTGACATACGATGGAAAGAAAATATATACCTGTACTCTACAAGCTGTAGGGGACATTCGCTCAAATTGTTTCCCATGATTTCAACGCCGAGGGGTTAGTTTGCGCCAGGGCTCAGAAACCGGTTGAAATTCTTAACCGGTAACGGTCATTGACCCCAAACCGAAAGCGATTTAGGATAAAGGTAGCACTTTATCGGTTTTTATCGTATTATGCAGAAAACCGGTTTATCATGAATTTTGGTTTTGATAGTGAAACATAACCGGTTAAAACCAAGTTTGATAGGGTCCTCGGCTCCCGCCACTCTCGCTCGCACGGTCTGGACGATGTGATGTGATTTAGTTACAATTTTAGTCGCACTAAGTCGCATTCAAGTTCGCAACGTCGCCGCCACGAGATACTTGGACTGTAAATACTAATAGGCAACGTACGTAAACATGGAATAGATTCTTTTACTTTTTTTCGCCCCATAATAAATACTGATCTGTCACATTCACCACAAGAATAAAAATAATTATATCTCCGCTGTGAGTTTACGAATTGTCCAAAATCCAAACGCAATGAACGAGGAGTGGGTGACGACTGGCGTAGGTTTGCTCGACGTTTGCGGGCGCGCAACTAAGCAAGTCGAAACATGAATCTTCCCGCACCATTTAAGTTCTCCGGTTGTATTTGTCGTCCTCAACCATTTTTTTTTGTTCATAATACTTTCTGGGGTAATGTCACTATAACTTGTTGGAAGTGTTAAAAAAATAGACGAAAACAATTTAGGTACGAATTAAGGAATTAACCGGTTAATTTGGGTGTCAAAACCTTTTGTGCTTATGTAACCGGTAACCTTTATCATTTGGGTTACATAAAAACAGTTCACTTTTTTAACCGGTAAATACAGGAACGATATATTTACCGGTATTTAATCGAAATTAACCGCTCTTTTTAAACCGTTTCCGAGCCCTGGTTTGCGCGACCATGTCCCTTAAACCCTGTAGAAGTACAGGTTTATATTTTATCTAGGTCAAATAATTTTTTTTTTTTTTAGGTTCCGCTCCTCAAAAGGAAAAAATACGGAACCCTTATAAGATCACTCGTGTGTCTCTCTGTCCACCTGTCACAGCCAATTTGCTCAAAAACGAATGCACCGATTAAGTTGAAATTTGGTACACATGAATTTCTGTGACCCAAACACGGACATGTAACGTAAATAAATGAATATTGTCAATTTTGGGGGGCAAATAAGAACATTAATAAAAGTACTGTACCGTGTTACATATCAAATGAAAGGCCTTACTATGAGGATCTCAAATAGATTTCTTTTTTTTATAATTTTAAAATAAATTGTTTTAAGTTATTTAAGAAAATAGACGAAAATTGACGATTCCCCCATTATCTCCGAAACTACTGAGCCTAAAATTTTGACCTACAAAAATTTTACTAAGCCTAAAATTTTGCCCTAAAATTTTAACCTACAGATTAGGAAAACTTATAAGAGGTCTATGGTCTTAAAATAACATGGTAAATCTCTCAATATTGTGCGTACAAACCTACATTTGCAGTTGGAATGTATAGACGAACATGTTTTTCAACTACAATGTTAAATTTGTTTGTGTGTTGTGTGTGTAGTTGTGGTATGTTGTGTGTGTGTTTGGGATAAATTCATCCCAACTACGGAACCATCCATTGTGCGAGGTCTGACACGCACTTGGCCGGTTTTTTAGGTTCCATTCCTCAAAAGGAAAAAACGGAACACTTATAAGATCGCTGCCCGTTTGTCTGTAAAGACCCTTTTACTCAGGAAAGCGTGGAGTTGAAATTAATATAAAAAAAAAAAAAAACTTAGATATACGGTCCCTTGGAGCTCTAAAAAATCGAGCTTTTACGTCAACACAATAAAAAAATATGGCCATCTAAGCGACATACTTTGATACTCATAAATTAATCAAAACCTATAGGGTACTTCCCGTTGACCTAGAATCATGAAATTTGGCAAGAAGCAAGGTCTTACAGCAAAAGTAAAGGAAAAATTCCGGAAATTGTTTCTTTGTAGTTTATCGCTTAAACATTATTTTTTTGCGATTACAAACTTATAGTTGCAGTTGGAGAATTGACCATGACGTGTATCGATGTATGGGAGAACATGTTTTCCACCAACAATGTTAAGTTGGTTTTTCGGATAAATTCATTTCAACTACGGAACCCTTCATTGTCCGTAGTTCGACAAGCACTTAGCCAGTTTTTTCTTTATCCTGTTACCAAATCGCCAAAACATAAAGAGCAAGCATGTGATCAATGCAGCTACCGGTAATCTGCAGTTACCGGCTGGTAGTCATAACATTATACCTTGTTAGGGTTCCGTACCAAAATGGATAATTGAGAAGTATAAAATTTCTAATTAGTGGTATAAAATAGTACAAATTAAGAGGATTTCATTACCATCTAAAATTATAATGAATGGGTTCATGGTCGTGCTACAAAGTACAACACGACCGAACGAACGAATGAAGCTCCTAATTGGCTCCCGGTTACTAAATTTTTAAATATAATATAAAAATAAAATAATTTGATATGGTCCTGATAGAACGCGTTCAGCTGCTTTTTTGGGCGATAGTCTGGTTTATACAGGATGGGTATTAAGAGTCTATACTACTTCAAATGGCTTAGCATGATCCTCCGTTATGTCGAAAATACTGCAGCATTAATTTTGAAATAAATATATGGTAAAGTTGAGGATTAATTTTAAGTACTATGTTTGACGATAACAGGATTCCATAAAATTTTGTCGATAGAGAAAAAATCCAAAGTTACCTCTAAACCGAAGAATAAACCGCTGGTATTCAAAAAATACTTCAAATTAGAGTCCGTTTTTTAATCTCGTACACTAATTTGACAGGTGTAAATGTCAAACTATGAAATGAAAAATTGATACATGGAACATGTGAAATGTCAATTTAGTCTACAAGATTAAAAAACAGACTAGGTCATGAAACTTTGCGTACTAATTGAACTAAATATAAAGCAGGTCTTATGTGTTTTTTTTTTAATTATTATTATTTTCACCGTAAAAAAATTGCCTAAACTATCGGCGTCTTGAAGTTTGTTCCCTGCCACCCGAACACCCCCACCACTGCTCAGTCTTGCTTCGGCTTTCAAACGGGAGGGTTGTGTCACTTGCGCTAAGAACACACATTACGCAACAGGTAAAATATGTAGGATAAAGAGTGAGGAAGGCGCGGGGAAGTGGGGGCGAAATTAGAATTTGAGCTGAGGTTTTATAGGCTCTTAATGAATCCTCAAGAATTCAGCCAAGGGTTGAGTAGTTTTTGGAAAAATAATAATAAGTAAAGCATCCACCCACACATTCATTACCTCTGCTGGTTGACAGTAATGTATGAGAGAATGTTTTTTTTGTATTTTTTTTTCCAAAAATCTTCACAGTGGTGTTTACTTAGACATCCCCTAGCTTCTTGACGGTTCATTAATAATATAAACAGTTTGCAATGTGGAAGGGCTGAAACCTTGTTCAGTCACCATAAGCAGGTGTGGCTCATCATCTTCCTGCCCTTATCCCATGTTACTTGGGGTCGGCGCAACACGTTTTCTTCTTCCATTCTCCCCTGTCAACCGTCACACTATCATTCACTCCCTTCTCTTTCATATCATTCTTCACACAATCCATCCATCTTTTCTTCGGCCTTCCTCTCCCTCTCCATCCATCAACATGTATATTCATCACTCTTTGAGTCACATGCGTTTCGTCCCTTCTCATCACATGCCCATACCAAGCCAAACGATTTCCTTTCAACTTTTCTGTCACTGGCGCCACTTTCAAACTTCCTCTTATATACTCATTTCTTACTTTAATGAGTTGTGGCTCGTAAATTAACAATAAAGATATAATAGTAAAGTACTGTCCGGTGGAAGGGCGAACAGCCCTTCCACCTGTCTGCCTGTCCGTCTATCCTACTTTTGAAGGACTGTACGTAAAGTAACACATCCAAACTATTTATAAATGGAACCCTCGGAGCGCGAGTATCACTTGCTCTTGACCGGTTTAAAAATTTATCATAGCAAGTTGTTCAAAAAGGAGCTTACTAAAAGCGAGTAGTTAGTTCTGCAGATAATATCTTGCGGGTAACATAACAAAATGCTCGTAAAATTTTTAGCTGCAGCTACCAAGTACGCTAAAAATTTTAGAGGTGAATAAAAACTTTGTTTTACAACAACTTAACCCATATATCTATCTACTGTACTCTACAACGTAGTTCCTTGGAAAAATAATCTAGTTGTGTACAATTTAATATTTTTCCGTCCTTTTTCCTTGAAATGGCTAATTCGCTTCGAAATAAATATGTCGCTATTTCTTAAATCGCGAGATTTAATCGTCATGTTTATCATTCCGGAATTTTTAGAGCAGGTATTATCCACTCTTGTTACTTCTTTCCGCGAGGTTTAGGTATTTATGCTCTACCTATTCCGATCTCTGCCTATTATAAATTACTAGCTATCCGCTCCTACTTCGTGCGGTTTTTATGACTTGACAAAACATCGAGATTCATTTAAATGTATTAATTGTAATGTATTACGAGTAGATATACACATATACCTTTCGAAATAAATTCTCTAAATGTTGGTGTGGCAAACCAAACTACGTTATTATTATCTATGGCTCCCACTGTTAGCAAACTGACAACACTAGGTTTCCATTGTCAGTTCGGAAATCGAACGTCACTACGTATCAGGCCCCCTTAAGAGTCTATACTACCTCAAATGGCTTAGCATGATCCTCCGTTGTGTCGAAAATACTGCAGCATTTATTTTGAAATAAATATGTGGTAAAGTTGAGGATTAATGTTAAGTACTATGTTTGACAAAAACATATTCCAAAAATTTTCTTGGTAAAAAAAAAATCCAATGTTATCTCCAAACCAAACAAACCGCTGGTATTAAAAAAAATACTTCAAATTAGATCATGAAACTTTGCATATTAAATGAACTAAATATAAAGCAGGTCTTGTTTTTTTTTTTTTTTTAAATTACCTAAACTACATACATAGTGCGTCTTAAAGTTTGTTCCCAAACCCCTCCCCCTCTCCTCCGTTCAGTTCGGCTTTCGAACGGGAGAGTTGTGTCGCTTACGCTCAGAACACACTGATAAAGAGTGAGGTGGCGCGGAGAAGTGGGGCGAAATTAGAATTTGAGCTGAGGTTGTATAGGCTCTGAATTGACGCAGTCGTTGCAACTAACCGCAAAGGCGCAAAACTATTTCCATGAACGCCCGAGCTCGTACAATGTTTTGATGACTGCAATGTTACCACTCTATCACACCTAAAGATTGAGGCCCCTTTAGGTCTTTTTACCGATGCGTCCAGCATGCACAAAGGTGCATGTTTACAGCAGAAAGTCGATGATAACTGGTTACCCTTGGTATATTTTAGAAAACGCTATGAAGAATTGCATGTCATCCACTAAATCCGAGATAATGTGAAATTGTCTGAAGGCGGACGTGGTCCTATGATATCAACCACAAACCGCATCAAAATCCATTGCAATTTAGGAGAAAAACACCGTCTTTCAAGCGACTTTAATTTATTGTATGTAGGTATAGTTATAAATATATGGTGAAATAGCTGAGGCAGAAGTGTACACCCAGACTGACCCTTCGGGAAAAACAGGCATTGTGTTATGTAATGTTCATTATCATATGTATCTATATACATATAGCTTTACATCTACGTATATGCAAAGCTGGTCGATGTTCAGTCTCTACTGTGACGTGTCTCAAGGCTTCTTCCCATTAAAGACGTCACACGAATACTCGTTAATAATTTAATTTGTATCCATGATTCTAATTTTGTCTCTAACCAATTCTAAATTGTTAGCTGGTTTAGATGTTCTTATAAATAATTTAGATAGATTAGGCTTTTTCTCTGTAATAATAATCTGTTGTTTTGTTCAGTTGAGTGTCTTCTTATAATTTATTAATACTAATAACATTATGAAATTTATTTTCCAATTTGTTATTTATTATGACTTTTGTAAATTGTGCATGCGTGTCGGATGCAGTGTTGATGGGGTTAGCATTAACAACATCAGCTATGCTGACGACATGGTGCTGCTGGGTCCGTCTGCGGGTGCGATCGGAGAGTTGCTTAAGACTTGTGAAGCTTATGCTGCCGCACATGGTTTAATTTATAATGTGAACAAATATGAATATATGGTGTTTGGGGTCGGCGGCAAATGCCGTGAAGTGGGACCCGACCTACTTATAAACGGGTCACTAATTAAAAGGGTATCCACGTTTAAATACCTAGGTCACTTTCTTTCCGACGACCTTAAGGACCATGTAGATATAGAGAGGGAGCGCAGGGCACTCGCCGTTCGGTGCAACATGTTGGCCCGTAGATTTGCTCGGTGTACAGACCTAGTTAAAATCACTATTTTCAAGGCTTACTGCCAGAGTCTGTACACTAGTAATCTATGGGTCAATTACACCAAAAAATCACTGGATGTCCTGCGCGTCCAGTATAATAATGGTTTCAGGATGCTGTTGGGACTTCCTCGCTACTGCAACGCGTCGGAAATGTTCGCGCAAGCACGTACCGACGGGTTTCACGCGATTATTCGCAAAAAAGAGCTTCACTACTGACGAGAGTGAGAGACAGTCGCAACAGCATTCTGAGAACTGTAGTGGAGAGCTTCAGCTCTCCGATTGTTAAGCAGTTTGTGCAGAGGGTGATTGGTACTAACACTAGATAATAAGTTGTTTTTACATTATGTTACTAACACTCTATGGATTTTATTCCGAAATAAAATTATTATTATTATTATTATTAAATTCGTTCTTATCATCAACATGCCACAACAATTCACTGTATTAAAAGTAACATGCGACTTTACATAATTTATGAAAAAAGAGATAGATTTTTTTACATAATTGTGTGGAAAAGGGAGGGGAGGCCTTTGCCCAACAGTGGGATAACACAGGTTAGTTATAAATAATAAATAATAATAATAACAATAAAGTATTATTATTATTATTTATTATTATTAGTTACCTGTATATTTTATATGTATCTACAGCTGAATTAATATTATTTCCAATTTCAGACTTAAATTTACTTTTGTCAAATCATTGCAATCATCAACAGACAGCATTTCAGTGTGCAAATGTTACGGTAAGTGTGGTTAATTGAAAATTAATTATAATATTCTAACATTATTAATAATTACTGTAAATCGAGGTAAAAGTAAGAAATTAACCACATTTGTCGATGAATATTAATAATGTAAGTACCGATAAATGTAATAAATTTTCAAAAATAACGTAAGCTAAGATTTAACGAGACGTAACGTTTCTTTTCGATCGAGCAACAATGTTATTAGGATTTTATTCTTGATTTTATGATGAGTCTATAATTGTTTCATTCTAATTTTCTTTTAGTTTATTTATTTAGAAAGAAAGAAAAATATGTTTATTTGTCACAGAAACACGTGCATACAAAAATAAAATTAACTCGAGTTTTACAATAAGAAAAATAAAAAAACACAAATCACGAGCACAAAACAAAAGTCGGCAGCTGCTGGCACGCCATGACTGTGACAAGAAGGCTTCCACTCAGCATGATGCTGTGCTATGGGGGGCCCACAGCACAGCGCTGTTTTTCAGTGATCATCCGAAAAAGACGTAGGTATGGAAACCAAGTCAGGTTAAATGATCTGTACATGAATTAGTAAATAAATAAATAAAATAAAACAAATAGTACCTAGAATATTATAACGCAATTATTCTTACAAAGCTTAAACCAAACATATATAAATAAAAACAAATTATAGATAAACATAAAAAATGAATCTGCAGGCATCACCGTGCGTACCTAAAGTTTTTTAGTATTTTAGTTCAGTACCTATAAGTATTGTGGTAGGTATTATCAATAAATACCTACTGAACAAAGAACTATAAGAAAGATTTTAAATTTGAATGATTTTACGGAGTCTATGATTGTATAATTTTAATTTTAGTCAAAACCAAAGAATAAACGATCTTGCATATAAGTTTCTTTTAGTTATGTATTTGTAAGTACTGTGGTATTATAAATAAATACCTACTGGACTAATAACTTCGAGTCTTATTTTATTTTATTACTTTTACCGACGAGAGTAGTGAATTATTAATAACAACTGCTAAAAGTGATGATTTTCAATTTTATTTTAACATTTACCAAATCATGAGGTAAATATTAATAATGATGGATAATTATGAATAATTTTCAATTAATCACACTCACCGTAACACAAATATTTGCTTCTTATTTAATTTACATTTTTTGACTACTCAAAATTCCAAGCGCTATAACCAAAAACTAATAACAATATAATCTTAAAAAGGAGTTACTTGTACCCTCGTTAACTATTATGGACACCAACAAACGCAAGGAAATTAAGGTACCGTAGTAAAAGACCTTCTGCCGATAATCACCTCGAGTTGCCGTATATTTAACGACTCCATTTTGAGAACCCTATCAAGTGTTGGGTAGAAACAAGTCAGTTATTTAGAGTAACTTGACAACAATTCCATTTATTTCCTTTGAGTCTTTATTGGTGAAAGAACTATAAAGATAATCACAACAAGGTTTGGTATTGGATTTACTTTTACGAAAATAGGCGATAAAGAAAAATCCTGTTATAGACACTCTGATTAATATCCATTTAATTCGAAATTATTCATAAACCTTTACTTTACAAACCGCAATTTATTAAAAACCTTTTGAACAAAGATTTGTGTGAATCTAAAGCCAAATTCATGACATTAAAATATTCAAAAAGATTAAGCAGATAAACGATTTTAAACGAACATTTTTCCACCGACCCTTTTTAAATTAATTACTGATTCTTGGTGGAATACTTTAACTTAGACCATTTATAGGCATCTGGGCAGTGGACATTATTCATTTCAATTCCCAGCTGGATTTTTACAAAATAAATCTTATTCATGAAAATGTAAGCAGAAATACTGTGGGAAAATAAATAATTAATGTCTTTCCCGAGGTAAATCTTGATTCAACGGAGACTAGTTAGCACGACAATGACAACAGAGTGTTATAAAAAGAGATGAATACTATTAATTAACGTTTCATTAGTTCAGCTGATACTATTAATAAATCTCTTCGAGCACTTTTAAATTTTATTTTGTCATGACTAGAGCTAGTTGCAAGACTAAAAGATTTTAATGGTGGCAATACATCATTAGGTGGTGCTGTTGTCAATATGATTGATGATACTTTAAATGAACTAACAAAGAACAATGTTCCTGAACCGTATCTTGAACACATTCAAAATAGACAATCCACTCTGTGACATTTGACATTTTCAGCAAATGCAAGTCCTATTTGAATAGTAACTCCGAATCCAAAATTGATGATTTATGTACTTTACTATCTTCTCCGCGACATGATGATGAAAAAAGCCAGAAAGAACGCTAAGGGAAAACGAAGTCGTTTTAGCTTAGCGTTCTTTCTGACTTTTTTCTTTTTGCTCGTCACCTAATAGTCCTAGCGTGATTTTAAATAGCTTATATAACCTTCCTTGAGAATTGGGCTATCAAATGCAAAAAGGTTTCAAAGAGTATCGCGTTCAAAGAAATTTTTATTTTTATTACCATTAAAAAGTTATAGTGAGCCAACCTTAAAAGATAGACATATATTATCGCGGATTTTTTTGAAATTTTAAAAGAGGAACAATTCCGTCTTACATGATTGTTGCGTAACATTAACCGTTTACGCGGCGCACGCAACGGAAGTTCTCAAAAGGAATACATTTTCCCCATTTTTGCAACGTTTTTAATTAATTCTCCGCTCCTATTAGTCATAGCGTGATTTGTAGCCTTCCTCGATAAATTAGCTATCCAGCACTAAAAGAATTTTTCTATTCGAACCAAAGTGCCTGGGATTAGCGCGATCAACCAAACAAACTTTTCAGTTTTGTAATATTAGTGTAGATATGAATGAGGCATTTATGCTTTATCATTTGGAATTTTGAGTATACTGACCAAGCACAATCCTAATTCTAACTTAATATTATAAATGCGAAAGTGAGTTTGTTTGTTACGCTTTCCCGCTAAAACAGCTGAACTGATTTTGATGAAGTTTCGCAAATTGGTAGACCATGACCTGCATTTGGATATAGGATACTTTTTATCCCGGGAGTGATCTCTGACAACCACGCGGGCGAAGCCGCGGTATAAACTAGGAACATCATAAAGGTATAACCAATCTAATTTTGAATTTCATCGTGTAATATTATTCCAGATACAAACATTTCACTTGTAGGCGAATGTAATCTAGCTGCGTAATAAATGCAGCGTCCGAAGATCATAAATCAGTAAAATGTAAATAATATTTCCGGCTCTAGGTCAAACGTAGATATTTTCAGATGTACCGTTATAGAATTCTATTCACGGGCAAACGGTTGATATGAAAAATTGTACCGAGTTATTCATGAGTTGGTCCATATTGCATTTTACACTACTTCCTCGTGCATGGAAATATCGTCTTGTGTAGCTTTGAGTTTATATTAAATTTTTGGAATAGTTTATTTTTCCATTATAAGATCAGATAAGGGGTTTTTTGAAAATACAGTAGGTAATAGAATTACCGAAAAAGTGTGTAAAGATAGATGCCTTATATTTTCCCAACATTTTTCATAATTATTAAAGAACGATATTTACGGAAGCGTAAAATAACACTTGTTTTAAATGGAAAACCTTTACTTATCAATGGAATATGAATGAATCCCGTACCTTGTATATAAATAACTTTTATACTGATTACCAGTACACCTACACAGTGTGGAGAGAATTCCATTTCTGCTAGCTAATTTTATACTTGAAAGGCTACTTTCTTTAAAGTATTATCGGGTAATGTATTTTAAATATTGTTTTTAAATAAATAATTTTAGTGTAATAAATAAAGTACCATTCAAGTAATTGGTTAACAACAAATACCATTTTCTTTAAAGAGTAATTTCATAGAGATGGAAATGTTTCTTCTAGTGCCACTATTCAAAAGAGGTTTTTTAAATTCATATTAATTATTCATAGATTCAGAAAGTTACGATAACATCTCATAGGAAAAACATTATGAATTTTTTTTATAATCTTTTGCACTTTCTTGAGTCCATTAACCCGTATGCGCTCAACTTTTTTTTTCGTAAAAACTGTTATTTTTTTTGTTTTATTCTAAGTCCAATAAGCATAAAAATGAGGTTTTCAGAAAATTTAATAATAAAAAAAAATACCATTTTGGAAATTTTGACCGCTCCAATTTTGGGGCGCTGAGCACGGCAGATCACGCCCATTACACTTTCATATTTTTTAAAATTTCGATTGATTTAGAGGGTTAATATTAATAAAATAACTGTTATAGAAGTTGTAAAGAAATTTTAATTATATCTAAAGAACATTTATTATATATTAGTGTTTATTCTGTTAGTATTTATCATTTATTTAGGAGTGGAAAATTTCAAAACAATTAGTATGACAGCCGACATCACATTTTCGGCATTTCTTCGTAGTATTTTTGTGGCATTGGGCACAACGTATCTGAGTTGCACTGGAAATAATTATATGATCAGCCCCATCTAGACGTACATCATCTGGCACCCTCCTTTTCCTAGACGGCTTCATAGGACGGCCTAAAGAGCGAACTGACGCATATCTTCCTAGATAAGTTGTAACCACAGATCTGATAAAGGCTAGGAAATCAAGATACCCCTTCTCTTGTCCAGCTGATGACAACCTGTACAACTGATAGGCATTATTCATGGAAGCGTTCAAGGGCCACATGAGAAGTTGCCAATACCATTTTTTCTTATTTATGCTAATACGGTAGCAGCCTATGTTTTGATCTAGACGATCTACTCCGCCCATATATTTATTATACATTTGAACACAAAAGGGCTGTTGAATCGAGATTTTCTTTTTTTCAGCACTGGACCATCTCTGTGCGGATCCAACTGGAGAAGCACCTTCACAGGTCGAAGCTACGGTAACGACGTTATTGTCGTTGTATCGTACTAGAGATACGCCTGATGTTTCATCAACGATTTGATCGTAGCTCTCATGCTGTTTTTTCTTCATGTTGGCGATTGATTCCAGCGGAGCATTTTCGATCCTATTGGCCCGTATTGAAACCTGTAGGCAATTTGTCGACTAAGTTCGTAACGACAGATCCTCCAACACCTAGATCGGGATTAGTGTTGCCTGTACTGGCCCCTTGATAAGGTATGGCTTGTATAAGATATCCTAGGCGTGTAGCCATGCACCAGCATTTGAATCCGAAACGTATGGGTTTTCCATGAATGTGCTGTTTTGTACTATGATGACCATAGTACGGAATCATTGATTCGTCGATGCTAACTTCGTTATACTGTGGCCAATACTTCATCCATTTTTCGTTTAGTTTATCCCATAAAGGTCTCACTTTTGTGAACTTGTCCTGGACATCTAAAGCTGCGTTATCAGAAACATGCATAAATCGAAGGATTTGTTCAAATCGAGATCTAGACATTGCATTAGCTACGCCAGGGTGATAAGTATCGATTCCGGTGTCCCAATACATGCGGTTCCTAGCTTGAACATTATATCCACTAAGTAAAAATATTGCTAAGACGAGGCGAATTTCTTCTTTGGTAACATCAAATGGTTTTCCTTCGAAAACAGCATACCTTCTTGAATTTTCTACTAACAAATTCACAACTTCATCATCGTAAAATAATTCAAAAAAATCAGTAGGTGACCTATTAGTATCTATAAAGTCAGGACGATGCCATTCTCTTCTTTGATATTCGGGTAAATCATTTTTTTTCCACTTTCTTTTTTCTACAATCATCTTTTTTCTTTTTGGCGCAGAAGTGGATGCGATCTCCGAAAGGGGTGTGTTGTCATCATCACTTGAGTCTAGCCCTAAAACTTCTGTTTGTAATAGTGGACCCGATTTGCGTACACATTCAAGCTGCGCCTGGGCTCGTAGTTGATTACCTGTCAGGTGATTGAGGTCACCTACAAGCGCATCTTCCTCATCACTATCACAGTCACTCAACATATGGTTGCTGGGCGGGCATGTGTAGATAGTGCCCTCAACAATGTCATCTTCCGTCTCAAATATGTCGATAATTTCTGCCAAACTCAACCTAAAACAACATAATCAATATAAAAATGTAACATGTAAAGTACTAATATAACTGGCAGATGCTATAAACAATGTAAATAAGTTATAACACATATAACTATGAAGTTTGAAATCAACATGCAAGTACGCGCTCAATGCCCCAATAATGGGGCGCTATAAATGATGCCTCTAAAAAACTAAATCTCAACAGAAAGAATCGAATTTTATCACAAAACTAACTAAATATAAACTAATACATATAAAAAACTGCTTTACACGGTTTTATTTATAAAAAAAATAATAATAAACTTACTTTTTACTCCCCGCCATCGTGTACACCACAATTGCACATTTTACTTTTCAAAAAGTCGGGTAGAATGGCGCCAAAACTTTGACGTTTATTTTTTTTTATGAAGATGCAATGTAAAAAAAGCGAACAGTACCGTTCAAAAATCAAATCTCAGTTTATGGTCGACACAGGTAATAAATAACTTGCCGTTTTAAAAATGGGGCGGTGAGCACATATGGGTTAAGTAACTTTAATTTCGAATATTTTTGTAACCCAATTCGTTGTTGCTAAGTCCTAAGTATTCTGTTTCCTTTCTTTGAAGCTTTCTACTTAGCCTTGAATGGCCTCAAATGATTTACAGAGCAATAAAATATTCTTCTAAAGGCCACTTTATTAGGTGCTTAGTATCGCCCATGAAACCACTATGATGGTATTATAAAGAAGTATGGTGCTATTACTTCAACCATTTCTCACATATTTTTTGAAGCTTTATTTATAAAAAAGATAATCAGATTTAATACGTTTCTCAGTTATTTTCTCATTAGTTTTATTACTTTTATTGCTTTTACTAAACATATCTTTCTTTAGTATAATTTTATTTACCTACTTGAATGAATACCAGACGAACACTTAAGCTCTTGGAAGAATTTTCAATATTAAACAATGGTGGCACATCCAACTTCAAGTATTGTACCGAGCTACAGCAGGCTTGTCTTAAATTGTCGTTAGCGAAAAATATTTGACAGAAATATATATATATATATATATATTTCAATATGAATGCTATCGGAATAATATAGTCACTAATGTCAACCTAATGTAGATCACGTTCAAGAAAAGTATACAACGATCTTCTTATTATTATATCTAAATCTAATTTCCGTTCAAATGATACACCTGAACACAAAAAACTATAAAAAAAGCCCATACCCAATTGCACCAGCTCCAATCTCTTATCAGTAACAAAATGCCACGGGAACGCCTTGCAGAAGCTGGCCACTCCAATCCTCAAATCTGTCACTTTTGTTGAAGTGGCAATGCAAGATGCTTCTGATTGCTCGCAGTCACTGTCTTTCGACTTCTGATGTAATGGCACTGCATTTATTTCGTACCTAAAACATAATAAAATTGAAGAAAGTGAAAGACTTAGAGAGAAATACTGTTGAGATGATTTGGCAGAAAAGAGAAATACACAAATACATTTTGATTGCTATGTTTAAGGAACAGTGCCTTATTGTTTCTGATCACACTTGAAAACACGAATCGATCAAAATAAAATCCACAAGTAACATAACAGGTCAGACTAGGTAAAACACTCACTGTTAATAGAAACACTAAAGACTTGTTATAAAATCTAGGCTGTAGGTTGATGAGGTACCTATATTCGACATTATTCTTTGAGATGGTCTGTTACACCTTCTTTTCATAGAAAACTTTCCAAGTAATTAAAAAGAGATTGCCTTCCTAATGGAACTTGATCTGAAGGGGTAAACTCGAACAATAACTAATTTCCAAGTCCAAAAAAGGGATGACTCAACCGACCGACGTTCGACCGTTTTTGCTATTTCCGAATCATGTTTTGTTTTTATTCATTACTTTATTCGTTACTTTTTGTGTTCAGCCAAATAACACAATATTGATGATACTAGAAGAAAAAGTACTTCAGGTGGCCAAGAATGATTACAATATTGTATAATCATAAATTATGTAAACGATACCAGCTGTGTCAAAATAGCGTAACCTTAAAGTTCCCACAGAAATGAACCAGACAACCAAATATAAACCATTATGAAAAATTCTGTTAAAAGATACCGCTATTTTAATCATCTTTGAATATAACCGCGTTAACGAGAATAAAATAATATTTTTAATGCAGATGCCGATGTCATTATATGTTCGGATTTTAATGTCGTTACTGTTAAAATGAATACCCGTAAATGAATTATAATTTTAATAAAAATTAAAATGACAATCGGGCTTGTGCAATCGACATCGTGTTTATTTCATGTCACAATGGTTTTAAAGCTCAAAGTTGAAACGGTTTTAATTTTAATTAAAACTTTTTTTAATTATTGTTAAAGTCGTTTGAGAATTTATAATCTGGCTTGAGTGAATGATTAATTTGGAAGTCACTTTTCTGTGAAATGTGCTACTGACTCTTTTGTTCAACGCTTTTAAATTAATTCATATCGTAGACTATAATACTTGGTACCTATTCAAAAAGTATTACTTTTCATAAAAGAATTACCGTGAAAATTGGTGGAACTAATACTACAACAGAGAGATACAAAGTACTAAAACGCAAGAGGTTGGGAACAAACGATTAAATGTCTATAGATAAATAGAGTAGCGCCACGTTTGCGGGGCTTTCTCGTGGAAAAGACTTTATCTATAACGTTTTTACAGATATTATAGGAAAGTTTATAATTCTATACTTACTTAAATCTCCTAGGGTCGTTAGTATAACTCGTCAGTCTTATATCCGTCTGTGTATCATATAACAACCTTGCTATTGATTTCAAGCTGCCAACTAGAATATATGCGACAGGCTCGCTCTCTGTCGTCAAATGAAGCTGGATTTTTCCATCTTGTGATGTCGTACAAACAAAATTTGCTTCATATTCCATCGTTTCATCTTTCTGAACATCATCCTGTGGAAATACAATGGGGTTATTAATCATGTTGATATCTTTATTAACGTTTTAGTGGATGTTTTACTATTTAATTTGTTTGAAGTTTTGCTTTAATCTTCAATTTAAATAAAAACATTAATGAGAAGAGAGAAGAGGAATTCAAAACATAACAGTATTCACTCTGCGTATTTATAAGTGTAAACGCTTTGTAATGAAGATTTATTGAGGATTTGAATTGACACTACTGTGATAAACTTAAGGTTTTCTCTGTTTCGTGAGAGGATGAATACAGTACTTGCAAGGAAATGGCAAAATATTAAGCATACATAAGAATGCACTTACCTGATCATGTAACACATCGTGAACGCTGTCTAAAGTAGTGAGAAATTCAGTCAAATTGGTGCCTAAACATTTAAAAGCTCTCTCAAGTCGGCAGTTATGTGAGAACGCCGTTAAAATTAAATATTCCCCTAATTTTGCCATAAAATCCTTAGTGCTAACACCTGCAACAAGCAATGGAAACTTTAGTACGTTAATAATATAGTAAAACTCATGTTATGGTTGACTTATGCGTTTAATACATTTTTATTATTACCTAGACGAAATGGAATTTAGAATTTTATAGCACTGTTCTAAATGCTTAAAGGCGGCAATGTAGCCATTAAAGCTGTCTGAATGAAAAATGAAAATAGTTGTCTAGGTTATAGAATTCTCAAGGAGTCTGAGGTTGAAACAGAAAAGAATATATAAAACAAATAAAGTTCAGGCAAAAAAGATAAAACGATTTCTAAAAAAACAAAACATAATCGAGAACATTATTATTACATAACGAACGAAAAATTGTTAAAATCGATCAAACTATATATTGACAGTTATATTCATTTTTAATTATATTACTCAAGTACAATCTTCAGAAAATACATTAGCATTTGCACAACCTTGTTTGAAAAGAGGTTGGTTCGAGCAACTGAATTGTAAATATGTAATCTAAATGATCCCAATGATGTAAATGATAATGATATGATGAATCTAATGAACGTCTTCTGGTACTTAACAAAATATACACAGCGTTTCAACAGTACGGCGGAAATTACTATTGTTCAACCAACGATGAATTAACAATATTGGTTTCCTTATCTACGGGTTTCGGGGACAAAGTGTTTGTGGCTTGATGAATCGGTGACGTATTTCATCATGTGTTTTAGATATACATTCATTGTCTAGTATTATTTTCTGCAATCTTGATAATGGCTTTCTAATTTCTGGTATTATGCAATGCCTGCCTATTTTTTTTTTATTATTGTTCGTTTCGTGAGATTATTGTCTAAAGATTATTCTATAAACTTCTATAACCTATAACGTTAAATGACGACGTTCATTACACTTAATGCAATGGAGACACAGCTGATGAATTATCATAAATTGCTATCAGTATTCAGTTTATCACTGAAGGGCTAAAACAATGAAATTTTTTAACCATAAATAAATCCACACTCTCTACAAAATATATTAATCAACGCACAGACAATAACCACAGCCGTAATACGAAACTGCATTTGATCAATTTACGTGAATTAAGTAGTTTCTATGTTAGATAACATTCATGCTAATTAGCTTGGATTGTTACATATCCTGTATGAGTCTATGTATATTATTTTGAGATTTAAACTCTCTTAGGACGGATTAGCTGCAGTTTCAATAAAAACTTTATAATATGTTATCAAGAATATTCTGCAACTCTCTAGCAAAACTAACAATACCAAGTTCATTCAGATTTTCAATCTAACATTCAAAGCTAGATGTGGAATGTAGCAGGCTATATAAGAGTAGGGGAAGACCAAAGAAAGGATGGACGGACTGTGTGAAGAATGATATTGCCAGAAAGAGGGTGACTATTATTTTGACGTCTAATAGTAGGTACTTTATGGAAGAAGAAGACATGCTCCGCCGAGATCAAATAAATTGAAATAAGGGCAAGAGAATGTTGATGACGATGATCAGAGCTAGATTAGCAGTTCCATTGTTATCTACACGTATTAAAAAATTCAACCATTACAGAAAAATACTATTTGAATCCCCTTGTTTGCCACTCGACAGATGTCAGTAATTTACGTCTGACTGTGAATCACGGTTTCATGTTGACACAATGTTACTTCAAAGCGACGGAGCAATGACACCTATGTTGGCTTTGTTACAAAACAAACTTTTGTATATGCTAAAACTGAATGACGACCTGTGACGTCAGAGTATTTGAGAATCGAAGCGAGGTTTTATTTCCATGTAGGCGGATGTTTGTTCTGGTTTGAAAGGGGTGATGGATGAAACTTTTTATGTGAAGTCGGTTGAAAAGTGTCTTCAAGAATGAAAGAAGACGACATGAAGATACTAGATTACCATTTTTAGAAAAGAAAGCCAAAATGAATCTGGTTATATAAAGCCTTTATCTTCTACACACAAACAATAAAAACAGCCATCAGGGTAGTAAAAATACTGTCATTTATGAATCTCTCTATAAACGTATTAAAGGGGTAATAACTAATGATTGTTTTGATCTTTTTTGATTTTTTGGATCTTTGACAGTATTTACGGGTCTCAGAAGCCTGAAAGTCTGACAACCAGTCTTACCAAGGGGTATCTTATTACCCAGTAACTGAGTTGTGAAGGTCAGATAGGTAGTCACTCCAGGCTGGAAGCCAACCTCAGCATAGTTGGGAAAAGGCTAGGCATATGATGAATTAATGATTTTTTTTTAAAGTTTTACCAAATAACACTGATAAATATACAAGTCCTTGTGACATCGTATATCCCTCGTGTTAATATAACTTTCATACAAAATTGAATTATGACAAGCTGCCAAAAGTTAGCCAACTTTGTGACAGATGGTAAAGTTACGAACGAAAGGGAACGAAATTAATGTCAACGATTACGGAAGGTCACATTGTCAGGATGATTGCGTAAAAGGTTTTTTACACTAACAATACAATAAACCTAGATCAAAATAAGACATTTTTTTTTTGGTTATAACACTATGTAATACAATGTTTTTATAAATATTGCTAGTGGTGATAAAAGTAACACATGGAAAAGAGTATAAGACTACGGGATAGACTTCAAAAGAACTAGCGAATCACCAACAGTCTTACACTTTACTTTACTCGTAAAGTTATGGATTTTGTTTTTGGTATATTGGCGTGTGCTAGCTTACTTATAGCAAATAATTTAATTTAATGTTTTGTGTTGCGTAATGTACCTAAATTATTATGCGCAGTGTTATATATACTTATTCATTTTTTTTGAACAGACAGCGGTGCTGCTGGAGAGTTTGTTGCGCCACTTCTTCTCCCCAGCTAAAGCACTATGAAGTGGTGAAGGGCGGGCGTTTTGGGGGACTGTCTTATGTAATTTTGACGTTCAAAAAGTGCTGATTCTCAGCCTAGTTTAAATAAATGACTTTTGATTTTGATTTTACAGGATAGCTTGAAAAATGGACAGGTTTGGCAGACCATCGTTGGCCAGCTAAAGACGATAAGTTTATCTGTGACTTTTCATAATGTGCAGAATATGGATAAACTGGTGTTGGACGACAGTTCAAGTACTTTATGTCAGACACCAAAATTAAGACATATTTAACTAACAGCCATAACCAATGTTATATATTTTTGCAATGGTATAATACATTTTTGTTCAGTGCTTACACAGCCTGTCTCAAATATCTAGTACAAACGTTCTCTGTATACAGAATTAATGTCTCCATTATTTAGGATAGTGATGGATAGATACTTACTGTCTGTAGCTCGTACCGCATCGTAAATTTCTTGTAAATACGCGTAATTCCTACATGTTTTAACATCGTCCGGTAGTCTTCGTCTGCGAACAAAATGGTTGCTTTTATATTTTTGGGTTCATTAAAAATGGAATGGGTAGGCAATAACAATAAAAAGAGAATGATTCTATTCTGTTTTTATGTTTTGTTTGTTACAAATTACACTTTGAATTATTAGCCTTCATATATATATAAATATATATACAAAGTGTTTTTTGCAAAAAAAAAAAATGCAGTTCCCTACATTTTGACGAGATTTGCAAACATAAATGTATGGCACAGCTGGTTTTTTTTTTCGCGATTTCAGGTAAGGTCCTATAGTAAAAGTTGTACCCTAGAGTATGGTATATACAAAAAAAACACGTTGTGTATATATATAGGTATATTTAATTGATGTTTAAAAATGATATGACGATGTTTTGTATTTGACAGAACAAGGGCACACAAAACGACTCTCAATAAATTACATTTCTTATTGCTACATTATATAGCTACAAATACAGCCTAATTTCAATATAAGGTCCCTTATTAAGTCTAACCTAAGTCTATCCTAGTTCTACTTTCTTAAGATTATCTTCTAGTAAAACCTTATTTCGTCCTTAGGGTTTCCTTAAGTACAGTCTCAGACTCTCGTAAGATAAATGGTGATATGCTCGGTTGTTACAGATCTTAATGACTGTCATAAGTGCCAAAATAAGTTCAAAATAAACATTCCTCTTTAATCCTCCACCATTTCATTTAAAGCCACTATGAGCCACTCAAAACAAACATGAAACAACAAACACACATATAATTTCGCTTACATCTCTTAAGCGTGTTACCCGACCAATTTAAGTAGTCCCCATAATTAAATTTAATCTTACAAGTGGAAGTTAATTAGCAAAGATTCTTATTTACGACTGGGGTGACTTTTAATTTAAACGGTTTGTATTTACATAGCACAGTTATTGTGGAATAAAGCTTATTATCTTAGAGTTAGGACGAAATGCTTAGCAGTGCGTTGCGTTTTCACAATTTGGTGCGTTTGATGCCACCGGTATCAATTTTTTTGTCGCAATGGCAAAAATATCGTATAGGGACAATGACCACAAATGCAGTGCGTTCCACAACACATCCCTATGGTTTGCGGTATGTTCTCATTGTATTGAAAGAGCTGTTTTCGTTGCGGAGCTGAATAATAGGACCGCGTTGTGACACTAGACTGCATCAATTTTGCCGCGGTGTGTTGTAAACTTGTAAAGAGACAGTGACCATGTATACAGTGTGTTGTGATTGTGCAACACAACTACGCAAATTACTGCGTTTTATACGTTGCAATGCACCAACGGTGGTGTATTTCGAAAACTAGTGTGCGGGTCGTCTGATTGTTTTTGAGAATACGCCCCTCCCAACATTTGCTAAGTTAGCGATGTGTTGCCAATCTTTATGGCTGTAGTTTTTTGAGCCAAAGCAGTGTTTGTGACAAATATGGTGATTCGAAAGCTGACATCAATTAGGCACATAAAATTACAATTATATGGAATCACAATATTACTCACTCACGATTTACTGTTGTTTTACTGGTGTAGATCCTCATAAAATACTTGGATATATTTATCCATATTTGCTTAGGCTGGTAGTCGACCCTGATGTAGGACCAGAAGGATTAGGGTTTTAGTCAGTTTGCTTTTGCGAAGATCAGTTTATTTTTCATGTGAAGTTTAGAGAAGAAACTCTGATAGTTATTCAAGTGTTAATTAAGGTGATGTTGTGGTATTCTACTGAGCTGTTTCACCACCTCTGGATAAGTTTCAGATAACTTATTTATTAGATGATTTCTTACATTTTATTCTGATAGATAATTTTATACTTATCTTCTGTTTCTTTTTTATTTATCTGGTAGTTAGTGCCTACCCGGAGAAGGTGAAACAGACCCTAAATTTAGTGCTACTAAAGAAGGGTTGGGGGGGGGGGGTACTTACAAACAGTTGTACTTGTCGTAGTGTTCCGCTTGGTTCTTTGTTAGTGCGGCCACCGCTGCGTGGAGGTACTCGTTCTGGAAATAAAAGGCTTAGTTTAAAAAAAAAAATATATATATATATAATATATATTAGGACCAAATAAGTCAGTGATAGACAACTTCATCTTTTTAAATGTAGATACAACCGCGGACAAAGGTGATTGGCCACGCTTCACTCTCCTGCCCTTAGTCATGAGTTTGAAAAGTAGTCAACCGCCATTTCGGTTATACCTAGAACCTAATACTTAATTTCATACAAAATCTTAAAAAGGTGTACTTATTTTGTATAGGTAAGTTTGCATATGGAAATAAGGTTTGCTGTGACAGGCTCTATTTAGAAAAAAAAAAATTAAATCATTTCCGGTGACTTTTGACTGAATCCTGTCAACATCATCTTCCTGCCCTTGTCCAATGTTACTTGGAGTCGGCGCAACACGTTTTCATTACTCCCTTCTCTTTCATATCATTTCTCACACCATCCGTCCATCTTTTCTTTGACCTTCCTCATCCTCTCTATCCATCAAAATGTAAATTCATCACTCTTTTAGTCACATGCGTTTCCTCCCTCCTCATCACATGCATTTCCTTTCAAATTCTCTTTTTGACTGAATCCAATACGCTCACTAAAATCCGTCCAGTAGTAGTTAGCTGGTGTAAACAATACAACAAAACAGTCTCGTCTTTCTTTGTAGAGCATTACTTTAGATTGTCACAGAAATCTTAAAGACCGAGCTTCCATAATACATAGCCATCCCTTTTGTTCCGCGCTACGAAGCGCGAAGGGACCAATTTCCCTATATTTTCTTTACGAGGCGTCGCGCGTAGCCTGAACGCTTTAAATGCGGTGACTTGATGAATTGGCCGCGGTGAAACAATAGACGACCATTCCTACGACGTTTTGTTTGTGATTTATTTAGGTTAGGACCTTGTTTACTGAAGTTGTTGTCTAGTTTTCATACCGCCGTGATTAGTTTACGAAATCACTGACGATCAATATTTAAGAACAAATAGTAAGTCAAAACAATCTGCCTAGCCTTTTCTCAACTATGTTGGGGTCGATTTCCAGTCTAACCGAATGCATCTGCAGCAGCCAGTAACTGACTAATACGATACCCCTCGGTAAGACTGGTTGTCAGATTTTCGGGCTTCTGACGACCCGTCACGACTGTCAAATATCCACGAATAACAGCCGGGACCAACGGCTTAAAGTGCTTTCCGCGGCACGGAAGAGTCTCGGTGTGTAAAGATGGTCACCCATCCACGGACCAACCCCGGCAAGACTAGCTTAACCTGCTGGATCGACCCGTGCGGATGTTATTACTTTGCCATGAGCTCCACGAGAGCCAAGTACAGATAGTAAGTAAAAAGTACTTAGCTCATCTACCAAAAGAGCTTTGAGATAACGGTGAGGCATGATAAAACGACGGTATATTTTTTTTAAACGAAGTTCCTTAACGGGGTTTGCGGTATGAGTTAACTGGTAGAAATCGTCACGTAAGGAAAAAGCGTTATGCCCCCTCCATGCGACTTTCTCTCCCTGTCTGACTCATTCCGATACACGAGTGTGTGTGTGCGTGCAAGTATTGCGTAAAGAACTTCGTTCTTGACGGGGATCCCTCGACCGCAAACGTTTTTTTTTTTTAATATTTCTTGTTTATTTTGGGACAAAAGAATCATTTCAACAATATAAATATGAACAATAAAGTTCGAGCCATTTTCGAGTTTTTGCGAGACTAATTTACGGCAATTGATTTTAATACAGGCTGACTTTGAAAACATGGACAAAATTTAAGGGAGTGTTGTTCCCATCAATATGAATAACTTTTACAATGAGACCAACTAAGAATTCTTTTAAATTATGACATAAAACAAATAACCTCACGACCGTTTTCACTGTAAGAACTATAGAACGTTGGTCCACAAGCTACCCTTACATAATTCTTTTTGCTTTGTCCACGTACATGCATCCGTTCATACACGCGCGTCGGTTGCGAGTATTCATTGCTACGTTGAAATGCTCGCTGTATTGGAGCCACAACCTCAAATTTTACAAAACGCAATCTGACTTCCAATCTAACATTAAACTTAAACCCTATAAAAACCGGGCAAGAGCGAGTCGGACTCGCGCACCGAGGGTTCCGTACCATCATATATATAAAAAAAACTGTGCTATTTAGAGACTTCGTTTTATTTTTCCTGTAATCTTTACATAAATTTCTATCACACAGAATAATTTAGATTTTTTTGTATGCAAACTTCGGAGATAAGGGGGGGGGGGTGCACAGTATTTTTTTTATCAAAAGTCGAAAACTGTGCGGTCTAAAAAAAACTACAAATATCCTTTTGGTTTAACTATGGACATATGTAAGTTTGTACGCACGATATTGAGAAATTTACCATGTTGTTTTAAGACCATCGAGTTCTTATAGGTTTTCCTGTAATCTAGAGGTATTAAACTATTTTCTATATATTTTTTTTAATTTTAGGCTCAGTACTTTCGGAGATAAGGGGGGTATGGTCCATTTTCGTCTATTTTCTTAAATAACTTTTAAATAGTTTATATTAAATCTATAAAAAAATACGTTTGAGACTTTTACAGCAAGCCCTTTCATTTTATGTCACACGGTACAGTTTGCAAAACTTTTTTTTTTAAATTTTCTTATTGGCCCCCAAAGTTGACCCCCATATTCAAATCTTATTTATTTTCGTTACGCGTCCGTGTTTGGGTCACAGAAATACATATGTGTACCAAATTTCAACTTAATCGGTCCATTCGATTCGGAGCAAATTGGCTGTGACAGACGGACAGACAGACAGACAGACGAGTGATCCTATAAGGGTTCCATTTTTTCCTGTTGAGGCACGGAACCCTAAAAATGTTTGAGAATGTGCAAACAGCGCTCATTCATATGATACCCTACATGCCCTAGTAGCCCCCACTTCGAATTTATAAGACCCCATTTTAGTCCCTGTTGCAAAAAAAAAATCTTTCTAATTTGCAAAATAGTTGGGCAAGTATCATCTAAAACTATTCCAAATTTCAAATTGAATGCAGTAGTGGTTCTTGAGATATCCAGCTGTGGCAGACAGACAGACAGACAGACTGAGTGGCACCATAAGGGTTCCTTTTTACCATTTTGGTACGGAACCCTAACTAGCATAATAATGGAATACTTTCTTCCTCCGAGTATATTTGAATTCCGAATCTCCACTCAAACCGGCCAGTAAAGGCAAGCAAGAGATGGAAAAAATGAAGTAGGTTTTAACTGAGATGGCTTCGTTATCCAACCTCCACGAATATTTTTAAGAAGTTAATGAGATCATGTGGAGAAAATACTATTTCATATTTAGAACAACCCCCACAAGGTGGGCCTATGACCCTGGTGGGGGCCATAGGAATCCGCTTGATGTAAGAAGCACAGAACCGATCGAAGTGGCTGTACTTGGGAGAGGCCTATGTCTAGTATTAGACGTTTTTCGGCTGAAATTATGATTTAAAAGAATAGAAAAAGATTAGACTATCACCTCGAAGAGCTGACAGCGCTCATGTTGACGAAATATACGTAGCTTTATTTATAGGAATAATTACGATATAATTATTACTCAACACGTGTTTTATTAATACGATCCCAAAGATACTCCGTTAGTCTCTTAGAGTACCAAAGATGTAGCAAGTAAAAAATATTCTAAGCCCTAACAAAAATAGATTCTCCACGTACTACACACACGCTATTGACATGGCCGACGACTTGCAGCCCTGCACTATGGCTTCTTGTCCTTACTAGTCGGCTTACTGTACCCGGTGATCCGGCTAACACCTGATCTAATTCTAGGTTGGAACGGATATTTTGACGTGTACGATGTCGTTGGTGGACGATTCTTACAGGAAATTTTTGTAGGTAAGCTTTAGGAGGAAGTCTTTGAAGGGCAGTGTGTTTGGCTGAAAATTCATTGAGACTGGCTGGAGATATTTTGCTACACAGCCATGAAAAAGAAGTTTTCTGCTGCCAGTCCTTAGGCCTCCTTAAGGATTGGTATCTAACAAGAAAGACCTGATGAGATGGTTGCGTTCTGTTCTAATATCTTCGCGAGCTCTACGCCGTTGAACACAATATAAGTAATAAACCATTGTTGCTTACAATTACAGTTGCTGCATTAGTCAACTTATCTTTAATCTCTCTGCTCTGACAGATATTATTGATACACTATCATAATTATGTCCCATCCAATTGGTTTAATTAGCCGT
This sequence comes from Dicycla oo, assembly GCA_948252095.1. Taxonomy (NCBI): domain Eukaryota; kingdom Metazoa; phylum Arthropoda; class Insecta; order Lepidoptera; family Noctuidae; genus Dicycla; species Dicycla oo. Next base: position 24,493,669 of record OX411716.1, read on the forward strand.
TTAGTTAACCACCTATAAAGGTAGCCGTTTGGGCGATGATGACCACTTCTTCAGAGCTCGAACCACCCATGTTTTGTCAAGGTCTTTGTACTTACGACAGCAAAACAACTTGCAATGGAATGTTCCATTTTGTCCATTAGTCCGCACAGTGTAACAATGTTTATCAAAATGAATCCTTTTATGGTAACACGCGCGTACTCACAAGCACTCCTGTTACATGCAGCGTCGCCATGAAAGGTAGCTACTTGGGAGACAAGTGAAAGGAGTCGTTGCTGTTATAAGACTACTCATTTATTGGATTAAAGAATCTTATGTAGCACTTACAACTACTACATCACACACCTAGCCTTTTAACTAAACGGCGACGGCCGTTCAACTAATAGCCTGAATGATATTCAATAATAGTTTAGATTGGAAATGTGACCAACCATGCGCGAGCCGAATTGGTCGAAGTAACTAAGCCAGGGCACCCCGACCAAATGGGTTAGGTGAGGTTAGAACTATGACCTACCGCGGGCGAGCCGAGCGAGCGAAGCGTTCGGTGCCACGGCAGCGGCCGGCGAGCACTACTTCCAAAGGCTGGGCTGTTAAACCAGTTGGCTGCGACAAGTATGAACAAATTATATCTGTCAGAGCCGTAGGTCAGAGCGGAGAGATGAAAAAGAAGGTGTCTCGTAAACAACTAACAAATACTTTATTACTTTCGCCCGCGCGTTCGCCCGCGTGGATGTCAAAAAACTATACGTATACATCTTCCTTTAAAATCACTCTATCTATTGATGAAAAGCGCATTAAAATCCGTTCAGTAGTTTTTGAGATCATGGCGAACATACAGATAGACAGACAGGCGCGACTTTGTGTTTAACAGAGTAGTGCAAGCGAATATATTTGAACAGAACGTAACCATAATGGTCTCATTCACGTCAACCATGTATTAGTGTTTGCGGTTATTAGTAAGCCCGTCGATTTTCTGGAGGATACGGAAAGATAGTTTGTTGCTGAGTTAGATCCTGTTAAAAGGTTACAAATTGGTGGTGACTACCACAGCAATAATTCTAGTCAAACAAACTCGAAAAAAACAATGTAATTTTATCTGTTTTTTTTTTTCTGTCCTAATGGAATATTACCCGACACTTTAATGTCATACTTGATTACTCAGTTTGTCTGGGTAAGTATCTGTTTACAAAGAGCCTTAAAAGCATTTGCTATACCTAAGATATAAATATTATTGTAAACATTATTGTGAGTCCGAAATTGTTCCTTAAAATATTTTGATACTTATTTATTTAGGATCTATTCTATTCTATTTTTCTCTATGGCAATGATGCCGATGTCGACAATTCTGCTAATATCAGATGTGTTAAGGGAAAACGTTCGAAATAATAATTAAAAAAAACAATAAATAAAAAATAGATCAAGTACTAGATGATATTAAATTTATAGTTAATCGATTATCGAACTTAATGTGAAACTTGTTGACGAAACAAACAGATAACGTTAGTTATATGAATAAATATAGGAAGTAGAAGTTGGAACATATATACGGCCACAAGCCATACAAAACTCAATATAATTTGATGATTGAATCATTATGATTTGATTTCATTAACGCGGATAAAAATCATCAAAGAGCTTTGGGGAAGAATGTGTTAGTAGGGATGGAAATTTAGTTGAGACCGGGATCTTTAGTTTAGGGAGATGACTATACAAGTCATGGGTTGGGTTATTATTCAAACTGTTAAAAAAGTTGTGCTCCAAAGTACCTTCATCGAACCCATATTATCTCCAACAAAAGATATACACAAGACATGACACGTAAATAACGGGCAATAGTAAAGGGTCAATTCCCGTATTATTAACAACGTTCGCAATCTCAATCTGTCAAAAACTGTATAGCGTTTACTTATATTTTTGACACATGATTGTCGCTGGCATGAAACTTTATAGCGTTTACTTATATTTTTGACATTTGATTGTCACTGGCATGAAATCGTATAGCGTTTACTTATATTTTGGACATATGATTGTCGCTGGCATGAAACTTTATAGCGTTTACTTATATTTTTGACATTTGATTGTCGCTGGCATGAAACTTTATAGCGTTTACTTATATTTTTGACATTTAATTGTCGCTGGCATGAAACTTTATAGCATTTACTTATATTTTTGACATTTGATTGTCGCTGGCATGAAACTTTATAGCGTTTACTTATATTTTTGACATATGATTGTCGCTGGCATGAAACTTTATAGCATTTACTTATATTTTTGACATTTGATTGTCGCTGGCATGAAACTTTATAGCGTTTACTTATATTTTTGACATTTGATTGTCGCTGGCATGAAACTTAATGTGTTAGTAGGGATGGAAATTCAGTTGGGACAGGGATCTTTAGTTTAGGGAGATGACTATACAAGTCATGGGTTGGGTTATTATTCAAACTGTTAAAAAAGTTGTGCTCCAAAGTACCTTCATCCAACCCATATTATCTCCAACAAAAGATATACACAAGACATGATACGTAAATAACGGGCAACAGTAAAGGGTCAATTCCCGTATTATTAACAACGTTCGCAATCTCAATCTGTCAAAAACTGTATAGCGTTTACTTATATTTTTGACATATGATTGTCGCTGGCATGAAACTTTATAGCGTTTACTTATATTTTTGACATTTGATTGTCCCTGGCATGAAACTTTATAGCGTTTACTTATATTTTTGACATTTGATTGTCGCTGGCATGAAACTTTATAGCGTTTACTTATATTTTTGACATTTGATTGTCGCTGGCATGAAACTTTATAGCGTTTACTTATATTTTTGACATATGATTGTCGCTGGCATGAAACTTTATAGCGTTTACTTATATTTTTGACATTTGATTGTCGCTGGCATGAAACTTTATAGCGTTTACTTATATTTTTGACATATGATTGTCGCTGGCATGAAACTTTATAGCGTTTACTTATATTTTTGACATTTGATTGTCGCTGGCATGAAACTTTATAGCGTTTACTTATATTTTTGACATTTGATTGTCGCTGGCATGAAACTTTATAGCGTTTACTTATATTTTTGACATTTGATTGTCGCTGGCATGAAACTGTATAGCGTTTACTTATATTTTTGACATTTGATTGTCGCTGGCATGAAAATTTATAGCGTTTACTTATATTTTTGACATTTGTTTGTCGCTGGCATAAAATTGCGATCTGAATTTGAACATTTTTAGGAACGAGAACTGGCCTTTAGGTATTAAGTAGGTGTATTCCTTCACTTATAGGAGACCACAACATGCACTATATATATATATTGCACTATAAATTAACTACGGGTAGTCGCTTAGTTTATAAGTTGTATGCCCTGGCTTTATATATTAAGACATCCACAGGATAGCCCGGTGAAGCAGCCGACAACCTCCTAGACAGACCTGCGAGAAGTCATTCATAAACAAATTAAGTAGGCGCAGTTCGAGTCCACGCTATTTATTTTCGTGAAAACTTTTGGTTACAGCTCTAACCTAACCTAACTTAGTGAGATGTATTTGCTCGGCACTGGACTTTTAGGGCTCATTGCAAGCTTTCATCGCCTGGGCTTTTCAAAATTTCTGACCAGATTTGCGGTTTTGGTCGTAGTAGTGCATTGTGAACTCTTGACAACGACGCCAGAATCTACATTATAACTAAACACTAACACTATTACTATCTTTGCGCTATACTAATTGGAATTTCGACACATAGTTAAAAATAGAGAGTCGCGCGCATGCGCCTGATCTCGCGATGTGACATCATAGGCAAATGAATTCCTGCTTCAAAATTGTTCCAAATATGATTTTTTCAATGCTCTTGCATTAAAACTCTCGGTAACTACGAGAGTTGAAATCTTACATGTTTTTGACAGTCAAAAATATTGAACTTACCACCAGTACACCGAGCAAAATGACGTCTCAAGTTAAAAAAAAACCGGCCAAGAGCGAGTCGGACTCGCGCACCGAGGGTTCCGTACTATAAAAAAAAAAAACAGTGTGCTATTTAGAGATATTATTTTATTTTTTCTATAATCGTTACAAAAACTTCTACCACACAGAATAATTTCAGATTTTTCTCTATATAAACTTCGGATATAATGGGGGAACGTTATGTTTTTTACATTTTTCATCAAAAGTCGAAATCTATTCCTACAAAACTAGGCCTAAAAAAAAGAAAAAGTGTTTGAAAATGTGTAAACAGCGCTCTTTCATGTGATACCTACCCCACATGCCCTAATAGACCCACTTCGAATTTTAAAGGGTCCCTTTCAGTCCCTGTTGCAAAAAAAAAAAATTCTTTCTTATTTGCAAAATAGTTCGGCAAACGTCATCTAAAACTGTTCCAAAATTCAAGTGGATAGCATTAGTAGTTCTCGAGATATCCAGCTGTGACAGACAGACAGATTGAGTCGCACCATAAGTGTTCCTTTTTGCCATTTTGGTACGGAACCCTAAAAAGGTATGGTCGTCAAGGGAAAATATAGGCTGGCCTAGCTTTTCTCCCAAATCAACTCGATAACGTTAACGCTTCGAGTCAAAAATCTTCGTACTTCGGGGACTGTTTTAAAAAATACTACTAAAATAAAATCATCAAAAGAAAAATAAACGTAACAAATAAACGAACGCAACGATCAATTGAATCCCGGGTTCGCCTGAATCAATTAAATGAAAACTTGTGACAGTTTTATCATCCTACGAAAATGAATCAATCAAAATAAGTTGTTCATCTAAATTAATTGGCGAATTGCCGGTGTCGGGTTGAATCTATTCATAAACAGTTAAAGGGTTCCTCTAATTAAAATGAAGGGTACGAAACAATGACAGTATTTATATTGGAAAGCTTTATTATGTAAAATGGTCCATCAAAGGATTTTGATATTATCTTATTTTTTATTTTTTTTTTGCTAACATGTAAAACACTGGTTAGTAGACTTGCGTTATAACTTCATGACACAGTATTAGGGCGATATGTAAAAAGCTAACTGAGCGGTAATAAGAAAGTTACAGAGTCAATTACATCCACATGCGAAAAAAAAGCGCAACAATGCGCTGGAACCAAAATAAAAGCGCAAAATTAAGCTTTCTATCAAAAATATGTTCAGCCAGAGTTTTCAATTACCTAATACGCACATTTATGCAATTTTGCAATGAAATTACTTAGAATTTTAGAATTACAGAAAAAAGTATAAAAAATAGAGGTATTTTCGGAATTAAATTCTATCGAGGAATTTTAACCTAATAGTGTTTTCCATCAGTCAGAGTATTAACCAAATAGTCAATAAACATACATCCAAAAATTAAATCCATACATTATGTAATAGTGAAATAAATGGTTACGAAAAAGCCCCCAACTTATTTTGGTATCACCTTAAGGCATGCACCCTGTAAGGGTTTGAAAATGTTTCATATCAAATTAATTTTATAATATTCATTCTAATTATTACAATTCATTACATTACACTAAACACTAATCAATAATATCCAATAGTACATTTTATTATTTTGAAAATTATCCCAAGATTTTTAGAAGGGCTGGAGCGCAATAAATTTATTATTCAGTGAAAGCTGACGCGGTCAGTCCATATTAGGGTATCCATTAGCAACGAGGCACGTCCGTATTTCAGAGTTTCCCACTGCTGCCATTACCAACATGCAGGAAATTGTAAATAAGGAGGACTCCATTATGGTTGAAGCTAAAATAGAATTCGAAGCGAAGTTGCAATAAAATAAAGTAACATAATATGCCATGATCAAGAATATTCCAAAAGGGCAATTGCTAACCTGCGTCTGAAAAGCTAGGTTTTCAAGGCAAAAATCGAAGTCAAATCGTAATTGTACTATTTCAGTTAGACCAATAAAAGGTACTCTTAAACGTAACTAATTTAAAAAAAGAAGAACAGATTCTAGTTGCCCTTCCCAAAAGGCATTTTCGTATAGAGAAGAAAGGATAAGAAGGTATCTTTAATAAAACCGGTCAAGTGCGTGTAGGAACACGCACACTGAAGGGTTCCGTAGTTGGGATGAATTTATCCCAAGAATAAACTTAACATTGTAGTTGAAAACATGTTCTCCCATACATTCCAACTACAAATGTCCATAGTTAAACAAAAAGAATCCAACCCACACCAAAAAAAGGATCCTTTTTGTTTAACTATGGTGACTTTTGTTTAAATATTGAGAGATTTACCATGTTGTTTTAAGACCATTGACTTCTTATAGGTTTTCCTGTAATCTATAGGTGTTGAACTATTTTCTATATTTTTTTTTTATTTTAGGTTTAGTACCTGGGTGAATATTCGAGCGTTTTAACCGCCGTCATTACCTTCCGCCAAAAGTTGATGAAGGAGAATATCGTTAATGAAATATTTCATCAATTCCCAGAATCTGCTTAAGGACCAGAATCAGGAATTGCTGAAATATTTCATTAAATATATTCTCTTTCATCTACTTTTGGCGGAAGGTAATGACGGCGGTTAAAACGCTCGAATATTCACCCACCTTCGGCGTTAAGGGGGGAATGGTCCATTTTCGTCTATTTTCTTAAATAACTTTAAAACAGTTTATATTAAAAGTATAAAAAAATATATTTGATATTCTCACAGTAAGCCCTTTTATTTGATATATCGCACGGTACAGGTACCAAATTTCAACTTAATCGGTCCATTAGATTCGGAGCAAATTGGCTGTGAGAGACGGACAGACAGACACATGAGTGATCCTATAAGGGTTCCGTTTTTCCTTTTGAGGTACGGAACCCTAAAAAGAATGGTTTTACAATATTTCGTTTACATTCATTAATAATCCTACGTGAATCGAAAAGGCAAAACATTATAGCGATCTTTGAGAGATCCATTTACACAGGTTGATAACGCACGAATCTTCCAAAAACACTTACCACGCAAAAGACTATAATTATCAAGGACCAAACATAACTTCACTTAGACCTTAGCATGTAATACTACACCTTAAGTGAAGTGACGTCACGGATAGATGAATGGTGGAAAATGGAGGAAAAATGGCCGCTTTCGACGTATCGCATTTCTAATGGATAGGGTGCTAAGTTTGTTTTGATTTCTCTTGGGTAACCCATTTAGGTTGGCAATTTATGGATTCATTACTTGGGTGTATGAGTCATTATGCTATGACGCCTTTAACTATTAATTGAAAGTGTTGGCGGAGGTAAATTAGGGCTGTAAGGGCTAACCAAAATATTTTATTGATTTTATCCAATACACATACCTGCCATTCTATTCTGTGAGTTTGACGTGAGCTGTCATTCCACCTCTTGCTAGAGATTGAGCTCACTTCAAGCTCACTTCACCTAAGTTTCACGGTTATATATTTTGCAAAATACGTCGACTGGTTTTTTATATGTGGGATGAAAACTCAGTGGTCATTGTAAGACATTAAAGACAACACAGATGTAGAAAGGGCACGTAGGGCGCTGGCGGTCCGGTGTAATATGTTAGCTCGCAGGTTCGCACGTAGCAGTCATGAAGTTAAAGTTACACTTTTTAAGTCTTATTGCGAACACTTTACACGTGCAGTCTGTGGGTTAACTACACACTGGGTGAATACAACGCCTTGCGTGTTCAATACAATAACGCGTTTAGGGTGTTGCTGGGGCTACCACGATGGTGTAGTGCGTCGACGATGTTCGCGGAGGCGCACACTGATGGCTTTCATGCCCTAATAAGGAAGCAATGTGCGTTGCTGCTGAGTCGTGTTAGGTCCAGCAGCAACAGCTTACTGAGCGCGTTCGCGGACAGGTGGGACTCTCCACTGCTGCGCCACTGGATGCGCTTGCACACTGCCTTGTGAACAGTGGACATTTCCTCTTCGTCAGATTTATTGTGTTGCTTCTTCTTTGTTGTCACTGGTATCTTATTGTTTGTATGTTCTTATGCGTTGGCTCAAGAAAATAGGTCGCTCATTCAGGTGTCAATGTATACGCTTTTATAATAAACTTCCAAGCCACGTTCAAGATCTGAGCCTTAATAAATTCAAATCATTCATTAACCGCAAGTTGTGTCAGAAAGCTTATTATACCGTTAAAGATTATATTGAGGACAAAACGGCTTGGGATTGAACTGCTCCAAATTGTATTTTATTCTTTTATTTTTGCATACTGAATGTTGACATGACTATTTACTTTGTACAGTATTATATTATTTTAATTTATTGTGAATGTGAAGACTATGTAGATCATTGCTTTTTTTGTTTGTTTTATTTTTTCTCTCAGTTATTTTTCATCGTCTGGCAGTTTGAGTAATTTATGCGGCCTACCCCAATGTCCTTTCTTTGGTATTGTTCGTCGAATCGTTGAGCTCCTTAAGTTCTGGGTTGAGCTGCGCGATTACTGACAAATGCGTGCACTGACTGGACAGGTCCTCTCAATCTGTGTGGTTCTTTCCTCAAAAGACCATTTCAGACACCAATCTACATGGTCTTCACATGAAGTGACCAAGATTATGTCTGGACTTTATAAGAGACTGTGACCTCTGAGTTTGTTTCGGCCTTTCTTCTCAGAGTAGTCAGATAGGAAACGCCGACCTCATCTAGTTTAAAAAAAAAAAAAAGTGTTTGTACAAACCTACTTACAGAAATAAAAATCATTTGTCATTTATCATAGTTGCATTTTTGTGTTGTGTATTTTTGAGATTTTGTTATTATGTGTTTTTTTTAATTTTTTTTATTGTATGTTTCGTTTCTATGTTTTGTTAGTATACCTATTGACAGAAAGGCTGAAATAAACGTTTATTATTATTATTATTATTGTGACGATGACTAATGGATTCGAACGATCATTAAACATCCAAGAGGCTCAAAATGGTTGCCAAGACTGATTGATATGAAACATATAATAAAGATTGAGTCTCATAAGGATGCAAAAATTATAATAAAATACGTATTATTAGCATCTAATTAATAAAATTATACGATAGCTATTTGAGGAACACCTATAATTATTGAGAGCTTAAAATTACAAGTGTCCCAGATGAGACCAATTAGAAGTTTAATAAAGCGCTCAGATATTATTTTTATTGAGAACCGGGCATTTGATAGCATCTATCACAGGAGTAATTTTGAATTTTGACTAAGTACGTAGTTAGATCATAAGTTCTATCACATAGGTAAAATTTCGAATTTAGAATGCAAGCCGAGGAAAATATTATGGGCATTCTAAATTTGAATATTTAAAGAAAATAAAAACAAAGGGTTTTTTGTTCATTTTCCAAAAATGGAGTCGACGCGCAAAGAAGACACCCGTCGGACGTGGCGTACCTCAACTACCCGGGGTACTCTCTTGAACACAAGTTCAAGAAGCAAGCTGGGGTCTGTGTGTACGTCCGCGATGACATTTGTTGTCGTCGTCTCCGTTGCTTTGAGAAATCGGGTTTCTCTGCCATATGGCTACTTGTGGATACTGGCGTGGAGAAATCTCTCTACATCGGCATCTACCGATCGCATAGCGGTGACCAGGAGACAACAGCGCTCTTTAATTTCCTCGTGGAGTCGACTGACGTAGCCCAGCAACGGTACCCAACGGCGAAGCTCATTTTTCTGGGGGACTTCAACGCCCATCATAAAGAATGGTTGTTCCCATACCAGAAAACTGACCATGCTGGGTTGGAGGCGCGCAATTTTGCTTTAACGCTAGATCTAACCCAGATGGTGAATGTGGCAACGCGGGTACCGGATGTTGACGGCCATACACCCAATTGCTTGGACCTTCTGCTGGCATCTGATCCGGACAGTCATTCAGTATCGGTCTCAGCCCCGCTGGGAACGTCTGACCACTGTCTGGTGAAATCCATATCAACCTGCTCTCCTCCAGATGAGAGCCCTAGAGGCACGAGGCGAGTATGGCGATACGGGTCAGCAGACTGGGATGAGATGCGGCACTTTTTTGCGTCTTATCCATGGCGGCAAGTGTGCTTTTCCTCGGGTGACCCCTCGCGCTGTGCTGACGCGGTTGCGGACGTGATTTGGCAGGGGATGGAATATTTTATTCCATTCTCCGACATCCCGCTCGGTCACAAATCCCGGCCTTGGTATAATGCAGAATGTGCCCACGCTGAGGCCCGAAAAGAGACTGCCTACCAAGCCTGGGTCAAGGCCCGCGACCGCAAAGTTAGAGCGCGCAGGGTTCGCGCGAAGAAGAGAGCCTTTAATTCTGCCGCCAAGTTCTGCAAGCGGATTTTGCGTAGGGCGCGTTTTGACCATGTCGGACATATCGGGGCCAGGCTGGCTTCGCACCCTCCGGGTAGTAAACAGTTCTGGTCCCTGTCTAAAGCGGTTGAAACGAATTTCTGTCGTCCCACTTTACCTCCTATGATGAAACCTGATGGGTCGCTGGCTCACTCTGCAACTGAGAAGGCAAATTTATTTGCATCTCTCTTCGCAAGCAATTCACGTCTGGACGCTGGCTCAAAGCAACCACCTACTGTACCTCATTGTTTATTTATTTTGTATTTATTTATTTATTTTATTAATTAACACATACATTTGTTGTAACAGGTAATACCCAAGCTAACAAAAGTAGTCATGATTGCTCAGATTAGAAGCACAAGTTACACAGCGGTCAACATACTAAGTGTCACCCTCTGGAATTCCGCCAAAGAGCAAGAAAATATGTCCAAACGCCGAGAGACACCATTAAGGATTTTTATTGCACGAATCACCGGTGCAAACTTTAATACGTTTGTACGGGTTGCCGGAACCCTAAAAAGTGCCTCCCTCGGTCCCAACCGTAACCTCCTGTCTGGAACGAGCAATCCCAACGATTCCAAAATTTGTGGATTATTCAGTATCCAACGAAAAACCATGAACACATATTTTGCTAGAGCGAGGTTGCGCCTTACTTCCAACTTATAGTACCCAACCATGCCTATAACAAAGAGAGTTGGGTACATAAGTGGGTAGAAAGGGTAGACACCAAACTGTTTTAAGTAAAGGTATCGGGTAAATTTATTCTGCATCTTTTCCAGCATCTGAGAATACTTCACTTCATAAGGATTCCAGATGATAGCACTAGTTTCCAAGTTGCTTCGCACCAATCCATTATAAAGTGCTTTCACTGCTGCCATATTAGTGAAGTCACGTGTTTCACGCATGACAAAACCAAGATTTTTAAATGCTTTCTTGCACACCTGCACCACATGAGCACGAAACGAAAGATCCGTAGAGAAGGTAACCCCAAGATCTCGCACTACCCCCACCCGCGGTATGACGTGACCACCCATGCAATAATCATGGCGTCGGGGTACCACTGCCCGCGTGAAGGACATTACGCTACACTTCGTCACATTGAAGAATAGTTTATTCTCTTCACTCCACGCTACCACTCGATCGATGTCTCGCTGGAGCTTTCCACAGTGTGACTCGTCTGTGATCCGCAAGAATAGCTTGAGATCGTCAGCGAATAAGAGACAACTAGCGTCTATAATGACTTCTGGAAGATCATTAATCATAGGGTGAAATACTGGTCCGAGATGTAACCTGCATATTCTACCATTTGTTTGCGTTTGCTCAAGTAGCTAGCAAAGAACTTTAGGAGGGCTGGGGTAAAACCAACCCTCGCAAATTTATTTAAAAGTAAATCATTATCCACACTGTCAAATGCCTTCCTGAAGTCAAAGTACGCGACGTCTAGTTGGGCACCAGTCTCCGAGTCCAGCACTGTGGTGGCATGATTCAAAAAACACATTAAATTAGAATTCGTGCTACGGCCTACACGGAAACCATGTTGTGCGTCGTTGAGCTGTGAGGCTACTTGCGAGTGGATAGTTGAACACAACGCGGACTCGAAGACTTTAGCAAATGTTGACAGAACAGCTACTGGTCTATATCCGCTAACATCCGAGCTTGGAGCCCCTTTCGGTACCGGAGTAACCCGAGTTAATTTCCAGCCGTCCGGATACGAGCCTTCTCTTAAAAAACTATTAAATAAATGCATGAGCGGCCGGGCCAGTACTGCCCTACAATCCCTAACGATGAAGGGTGGCACCCCGTCTGGCCCAACCGAACGCTTGGGCTTAAGACGCGCGAGCGCGGCACCCACCTCATCGAGGACAGCTGCCCCACGTGAACGCGGGCACCCCGCTCGGGCGCCACCCGCCCAGCGGCAGCCGCATCCAACCTCGGTGCCACCGCCCCATAAACCGAATGAAAATAGTCAGCGAACGCCTGAGCACACTCATGCTCTGGCAACAGCTCACCATTCCTAGTTATCTTCGGTCTACTCCGTTTCGAGCGCTTGCCCCCAATGAAACCCCAAAAAGACTTCGGATCCATCACAAATTGCTGCTCCGTACGCCTTTGATAATCGCGGTATGCGGTACTGATTTTGTCTTTGACGATAGAACGGCAATGAGAAAATTTAACATAGTCGCTGACTGAACCAGTCTTCTTAAAAGATGTGTGCCAGAAAGCCTTCTTCTTAATATGACCTATTATGTCAGCAGTGAACCATTCAGGGTAGTGATAACGAAAGCCAACATCCTTGGAGCTCTTTCTTGGAGTGCTATCATCCAAAATCCTGTAAAATATTTCATAAAATATCCTATATGCTTCATCGGCACTACTCGTTTCATACAGGGCGCTCCAGTCTACCCCTGCAAGTCCCAAGTACAAAGAATGAAAGTCCGCCTTGCTATAATTCCATCGTGGTAGGGAGGTGGAAGTCTGCGGCACAGGGTAACCAGGCCTAGAAGTCGCCCGCTCACGACTTATACTTACTCGCAGCGGCGGATGCTGTGGGTCTATGCATGACAAACACTCCTCACGTTCCTCATTTACGACAATATCACCTATGGGCAAAGTAGTTAAGACTACATCAAGCGTGCGATTGTGACTCCTCGATGCCGGAGATCGCAGTACACATTAAAGAGGTCCGAAGAGTATTGTGCAGTCTAGACGTGAACAAGGCCAGCGGGCCTGACGGCATTCCAGCGAGAGTGTTGAGGCAGTGTGCGCCTGAACTGTCTCCTGTATTGACACGTTTGTTCCGCCTCTCTCTTGAAAAAAGAACGGTGCCGAAATCCTGGAAGCTTGCAAATGTACAACCAGTGCCCAAAAAAGGCGACCGTGCAGACCCTGCCCATTACCGTCCGATCGCCATTACCTCCATTCTGTGCAAAGTTTTGGAAAGGGTACTGAACAATAAGTTGCTGAACTACCTTGAAGACAATGATCTCCTCAGTGACCGTCAATATGGCTTTCGCCGGGGACGGTCAACTGGCGATCTTCTTGTGTATGTCACGCACTGCTTTGGCGAAGCCATCGAGAAACATGGCGAAGCACTGGCTGTATCGCTTGACATCTCGAAGGCCTTTGACAGGGTCTGGCACGCTGCTCTGCTCAGCAAGCTTCCTGCTTATGGCATCCCAGCTGATTTTTGTAGCTGGATATCAGATTTCCTTAGTGAACGGTCGATTAGAGTAGTTGTTGATGGCTGCTCTTCTGACCTTATGGCTATTGATGCCGGAGTTCCTCAGGGGTCTGTTCTCTCTGCAACTCTTTTCCTGCTGCACATCAATGACCTGCTTCGGCCTGGTATTGTTGGGTACGCAGATGACAGTACAGTTTCAGAGAGATACTTGTCCAGCGCAAAAACCAGCGGGGCTGAAGTTCGTTCCTTGAGAGAGGCCATGGTAGAGCGGACAGATTTGACCTTAAGCTTTGTCTCCCAGTGGGGTGATGATAATCTGGTCTCTTTTAACGCCACCAAAACGCAGGCGTGTCTTTTTACCGCTAAAAAGAGTCGTTTCGCCCAAACTCCTACTTTTCGGGGTACATCTGTTCCTGTAACTGATCGACTTGAGCTCCTAGGCATGGAGTTGACATCTGGTCTCAACTTCGGCGCCACCATCGAGTACAAGGCCCAAACTGCGGCCAAGAAACTGGGCATCCTAAATAGGGTGAAGCGATACTTTACGCCTGGACAGCTTTTAACCCTTTACAAAGCGCAAGTCCGATCCTGCATGGAGTATTGCAGTCACCTTTGGGATGGATCAGCTAAGTACCAACTAGCCGCGCTTGACTCGGTGGAACGCAGAGCTAAGAGGCTCATTGGCGACGTAAAACTGGTGGATGCCAAGCTTCATTGCTTGGCTCATCGCCGCAAGGTTGCCTGCTTGTCGGTCTTCTACAGATTGTACTTCGGAGAGTGTGCCCGAGAACTCCACGACCTCATTCCACCGGCCCCCTTCTACCACCGGACATCTAGACGCACTGCCAGTTACCATCCCTACCTGGTTGCTATTCCACCAATTCGCACTAAGCGCTTCCAAATGTCTTTTATAATGCGCACAGCGAAAGAGTGGAACTCACTACCTGCGTCTGAGTTTCCGAACGTATACAACCCTAATCTCTTCAAAGTGAGAGTGAACAGGCTTCTTCTGGGTAAGCTCACTCCATCGTCGACTTTGTCTCTGTCACCTCTGACCTAGACTAGAGTCAAGAGCAAACCCATCACAAATAAAAAAAAAAAAAAAAAAAGACAGAGTCGCAGTAATTGCATTGCATCGTTGCGGTCACGCGCCAACTGAGATTTTCAAACTGTTGAAAAATTTGAAAACTCCACTGAGATTTATTTATCGTACTATCAAACGATTCAAGAAAGATTCAAGATTAGAAGATAAACAACGGAGCGGTCGACCTCGTACTGTTCGGACTCCAGCGTTCATCAAAGCAGTGAAAGCGCGAATCCAACGAAATCCTGTCCGCAAACAAAAAATGTTGCCTCTGCAGATGGGACTAAGCAGAACTACTGTTAAAAGGGTGTTAAATGAAGATCTAGGACTGCGTCCTTATAGAAAAAAAAAAACAGCACATCTTCTTAACGCACGGCTGAAGAAAATCAGACTCAAAAGAAGCCGGGTTTTGTTAAGGCGGTACGCGGGAAAAAAATACCGCGAAATACTTTTTTCAGACGAAAAAATTTTAATGTTGAGGAGAGTTTCAACAAACAAAATGATAAAGTGTATGCACACTCTAGTGAATAAGCGAGCAGACGTGTGCCACGTGTTCAGCGTGGTCATCTGCCTTCGGCATTCATGGTTTGGCTTGAGGTGTCCTATTTGGGTCCAACGGAGGTGTATTTTTGTGAAAAAGGAGTGAAAACCAGTGCCCTTGTATATAAAAACACAGTCCTAACAAACATTGTGGAACCTCTTTCACAAACAATGTTCGAAAACAAGCACTGGGTATTCCAGCAGGATTCTGCGCAGGCTCATAAGGTGAAAACGACCCGTGGAATTGACTTTCAGGCATGAATATTGGCCCTCATCCAGTCCAGACTTGAATCCCTTGGATTACAAAATATGGCAGCACTTAGAGGAGAAGGTCTGCGCTAAGCCCTATCCCAACTAGCATCCCTGATTAAAGCAGTCGCCAATATTGACATGAACGTCGTGCGTGCTTTGATTGATGACTGGCCTTGCAGATTGAAGGCTTGTATCGAAGCAAGAGGAGGATATTTCGAATAATTTTAATGTGGTGTCAAAATCTGTATTTTATACCCTTTCATTCGATGTAAAAATGGTTGTAGTGCGTAAATCATTGTGTTAGTTAAGTTTCCATATGTGACAAAACTTATGACCAGACTACGTATAATCATAGTATCTTTATTAATTCTTCAATGATCAGTCTCAAAATTGGCTTAGCGATAGTTGTAATTTGTGTAAAATCTAAAATATATTAAAGATTAAAATATACGTATAATTTGTTTGTAATAATTGTACAGTAAAAATTGGGGCTTGTCTCACAAACCCCAATTTTTACTGTACATTTTTTTGAAGGGGTTAAATTTTTTGCCGTAGATAATAATAATTATTAATTGCGGCCATAACATATTTTAACAGAATAAGACAAGAAAAAGATATCAACAATAACACAAGAAAATTGAGAGGCCGTGACAAAATAATGAACAATATTGGATAAACTGACATAATCCCTAATTCGTAATAAAATCACAACCGCGAGGAGGATGAAATTAGAATAATGATACACCTCTAAGATAAAGAAGAACAATTTGTTTACGCACCTCTTACGTACTCGTATATAAAAGCGTGTGTACGTTGAGTAGCAATTACTTTGTGGAATTTAAAGGACATGAACAGACGAGAGTTGGTATAAGTTGTAAACTGACAGAGGACGCATTATTCGTAAATGGCTGATAATGCTAGACTGGGGCACAAAGTAACTAGTTCTGAGGCCATATTATGAACCATTAACGTTATCATTTTTCCAGTTCTAGAGAGAGACGGAGCTATACATGACCTATAGCACCATCCAATTTCCGCAAGGGAATCATGATGGCGTTAATAGTTCATAATACGGCCCCAGAGGGTTTAGACAAGCGGCAGTCGTTTGAAAATCGTTTTATATTTTTAACCGACTTCAAAATAGGAGAAGGTTCTCATTACAGTAGTATTAGGGTTTCGTACCAAAATGGTAAAAAGGAACCCTTATGATGCGACTCAGTCTGTCTGTCTGTCACAGCTGGATATCTCAAGAACCACTAATGCTATCAACTTGAAATTTGTAATAGGTTACAGAAGAAGTAACAGGGATTGAAAGGGGTCTTAAAAATTCGAAGTGGGGCTACTAAGGCATGTGGGGTATCATATAAAATTATATAATGTGCTGCGCCATGTTATATAATTATCCGACAAAACAAACAACAGCAGCTAAAATATTTCTGACAGCTGCGCCGCGCGCACGGCACAGATAATGCATCCGTCCACAGCGCCGGCGTCGGAGTCGGTGGGTGCTAGCGCTGACGGAACGCAATGTATGTACTCATCTTCTATACCTAGTATATTTACATAAACTTTGAAAATATTCAATAATCTTATTTATCTAGTTTTAATTGGCATTTTTACTTCCACTGCATGATGCACCGGTCGACGTCATTACGTCAACGCCGGCTGTCGCTGAAAACCAGCGCTGAGGCTCTGTCTCGTATGGGGTCGCGGCATTATGCTGAGCGACGGCCGTTTTGCGTGAATGTGGCGCATATTTTCCCCAAACTTGTTTTTAATTGTTTTATTTTGTTATTTTATTTCTTTTCGCCATGTTTATCGCAAATAAACGTATTTTCTTTCTTTCTTTTCTTTCTTTTCTTTCAAAAGAGTGCTCTTTGCACATACACAAACATTTTTTTCTTTTTTTAGGTGGCATAGTTTTTGACTTTTGATGAAAAACATAATAAAAAAATACAGTTCTCCCCCCCACCCCCCATCTCCGAAGTTTGCATAGAGTAAAATCTGAAGTTATTCTGTGTGATAGAAAATTATGTAAAGATTACAGGGAAAATAAAACGATGTCTCTAAATAGCACACTTTTTTTTAATATGTTGGTACGGAACCCTCGGTGCGCGAGGCCGACTCGCTCTTGACCGGTTTTTTTTAATGTTTGTTACCTCAGAACTCTGTCATTTATAAACCGATTTGAATTTTTTTTTTATATGAAAGGATATACTTCCTTATTGGTCCCATATAAATTTGGTCAAGTTCTGACGAGTGGTTTTTGCTTTAATAATACGTATTTTTTCCATTCAGTGTATGTTGATGATGTTCTAATAACTTCCTGACACTGTTATTTACATTGCAAGTAGTGGTACTTGTACGACTTTGTGAGGGGTAAGTTAACTAAAAAATAAAAAAAATAAAACAACCGACTTCCAAGAAAAATACCACAAAGTGAAAAATAAATTTAATTTCGGAAGTCGGTGGCAAATAGCGAAAATACAAAATACAAAGACACTGACTTCCGAAATTAAAGTTATTTTTCACTTTGTCATGTTTTTCTTGGAAGTCGGTTGTTCTTTTTTTTTGTAAAAAAGTGTTTTCTACAACGACCGTCAACAGCTTTTCGGTACCTTATGTCAATTCAATATATTTTTGACTGCTCCATCATCGTAACAGCTGATAGAACTTTGCTTAATGCCTAGGTCCTCTAGAAACTGTTCAATGATGCGATGTCGTGGTCTGGCGTATTATGCGAATGAAATGCCGGATTTAAAAGAATAACAAGCGCTGACCACAGATATTCATATTTATTAATTTTATTATAGTTGCCCTACTGTTTTTTTTTTTTTAGAACTACAAGGCAAGATCAAAATAGTATCTTATGTGTTGTCAGCCATGACTTAAACGCTAAGTTTTAAAATAATGACGACGCTTTTTCCATTCAAGTCAATAAATGGTACCGTCTCAATCTTGTCTCTTGATCCAAGCTCTTTATTTACAAGGAACATAGAGACATAGCTCTGTATTGCTCGGAATTGCCAGACATCTGTTTAATTACAAGCAACCGTTGAACCTAAGTCTCGAGAAGTGTTCAAGTATTTACAGACTTAATTATATTTTTAGATTGGTTCAATGCAGGATCTTTTTTCTCAAATTGGTATATAACGTAATCAGACTGAAATCTCCCAACTGCTGCTGGGCCTCAGGTCTTCTCTTTGTGGAATGTCCTGTTATGCACCACGCGGGCCCAGTGCGGGTTTTTCGTTCTTGGACATGACATGAACTCTTTCCTTCACCATTTATGATCGTTTCCAAGAAATAATAATAGAAATAATAACCTGGGACATTATTCACACCTGATCCCAAACTAAGCAGAGCTTATACTATGGAAACCAGATAACTGATATACTACATAATTATACTACTTTTTTTTTACTAAAAAAATAAATACAAAACAAAATTAAAGACTTACTTATATAGATAATTATCTGCCTAGCCTTTTCCCTACTATGTTGGGGTCGGCTTCAAGTCTAACCGGATGCAGCTGAATACCGGTATTTCACATGGTGCGACTGCCTTTCTGGGGGCCGATTCTACTAATTTGCAACGTTACACGTTCAATTGTGTTTCAACAACAGTTCTGTTTCGATCGCCGTTGGATAGTTAACAAAAAATTCATTCTACTATTCTATAAGCAAAATTGAAACTAAACTTAAACCGAATCGGAACGGGAACGCAACAGCGAGTAACCTGTGGGACCAACATTCCAAATAGTATGTTTTAATAATACCACAGAAAAAAAAAGTTGAACCTAATAATATTACTAAACACGAATAAGTGCTACTAAAAGTATTTTGAATGCAAAAACATATCTAGACCATACTTATACTTTTAGCCTGTATATTTTTTTGTAACATTTCAACTTTATAAATAATAAAAACTCAGAAGAACGTTTCGTTTTCCGCCCCAGCTTGCGAAATCTATGAAACGAAACGTTTCAATTGTCAAAAAGATAAACGTCACGCGAAGTTCGGTTTTGTTAGCAGAATAGCTTTTGCGATTGTTTCGATCGATCGGTGACTGAACTGAAACGCAGTTGGATCGTTGTTACATTAGTGGAATACAAAAACGCTCAATGGCCGTGGTTCAGATACCATTCAATTGTGATTTTTTAACAATTTTGTTAGTAGAATCAGCCCCCAGATCTCCACAACCCAGTTGCTTGGTAATACGATACTCCTTCAAAAGACTGGTTGTCAGACTTTCGGGCTTCTGACACAGCCGGGACCAACGGCTTAACATGCTTTCGGAGGCACGGAGGAGTCTTGGTATGTAAAGATGGTGACCCATCCACAGGCCAGCCCCAGCAAGCTTAGAGACCTGATGGATCGACCCGTGCAGCTTTTATTACTTAGCATAGTTTACATAAACTTTTGCAATTGGAAATTATTTATATTTTTTTTTGTAGAATATGCAAAAGTTTCAGACAATAAATAATTCTGTGGCGTTCAACCATAAATTTGAATGTACAGACGCCAGCAGGTCAACCTACCCGAAACTGTCAGATTTTCCCAATCAACATTGAACCTAATGCTTTAGCAATAAAGTCTAAAATCTATTAAAGAAATCTGACAGATTGTAGTAGCTTGATGTGCTGGCGTCTGTACTTACTCCCCCGTATACCGCTCAAGGAATGGAGTGCAGATGTAAATATTTGCTGACTTCTGTTAATGTGAACATCAAGTACGTGCTTTTGATATTAGGGCGGCACCTAATTTCCGACTTGCGGTGCTATCTATGTAAAACGTACAGCCATGGAATATTTAACGAGCATCATTTTAAATACATTAATATCTTTTATGAATAAAGATTTGTTTGTTTACTTTTAGTATTTTGTTCTTGGGAATTTCCGTTCTTGAAGTCTGCGGAGAATTCTTGGTACCTATCTATAGGTACTATGCCGGTCTGGGTCAAAATAAATACATCATAATACAAAGGCGGACGTAATGTCGCAATATGTCATAATTTCTGTAGAGACACAGGATACATTGCTTCATAGTCTATGCGTCCAAATATCATCAAGATATCAGATAAATTGTCTGACTCATGTCTGATCATGACTCATCTGACTCAAAGTAGCTGGCTGTGCCACAAAAATATATTTTAAAAATAAAATGGGTGGGGAAGTTGCTTTTTAACACCTTTTGTCAAAACCTCATAAATGGAGATGCATAGATTAAATATATGTCATACAGCTTATGTCTGCGGCTTCGCCGGCGTGAATTGAAATGCTATTACGCAATTTAAAATGTTATTATCATTACGTAATAGTCAGCCTGTGTGCTGCTGTAAAATATGTGTGATTATCAGTGATCGGATAATCGGGCGATTACATACCTAAACTTCTTCCCACGAAAGAATAATATGGACTTTCCTTTCTGAATAAATAAGTAGGTAATCCCGATCTCCGGAGATTGAACAATTTTGTAAAAACAATTCAAAAACAAACTTAATGAAATTATAGTAGTGGTTATTTTGATTTAGTCTCTTTATTTTATTCAAAACAAATGGAATATCAATAAAAAATGATAATGTGCACAATGTGGTCAAGTAGTGGAAAGTGATATATCTATGTAACAGATTAGTGATCGAATAGACTAATTTATTTTTGACTGGCCAGCTGGCGTGGTTGGTATACCGCCTATCATGTCGCAGGTCGTGGGTTCGATTCCCATCCAGGACAAACATTTGTGTGCATGAACATGTCTGTTTGTCCTGAGTCTGGGTTTAATTATCTATATAAGTACGTATTTACAAAAAAAAGTATTGTATGTAGTATATCAGTTGGTCTGGTTTCCATAATACAAGCTCTGCTTAGTTTGGGATCAAATGACCGTGTGTGAAATGTCCCAGGATATTTTTTTTTAAATATTTTTTTATTGTATTTTATACGAACAGAAGGGATTCTGAAAGGCATGTCCGTATTATTTTTTCGTGGGAGTAAAAGTGAAGTGTAGGTATATTAGCGCCCGATTATCCGATCACTATGGTGATCAGTTATAGTTAATGTTTTGCGGTAAATGTATTCTTGTTATTGATGGAAAAGTACGTACAAAATAAAATATAAAATTGTATATCGGACCTACATGAATGGCAGGAGTATTTTTTTTATAATACTAAGGATGTCACCACGAATAAACGCTTTTCATTTTCTTTTTTTTTTTTTATTGAGAGGAGCTCGTGGCTAAGTAATAACAGCCGCACGGGTCGATCCATCAGGTTAAGCTACGCTTGTCGGGATTGGTCTTTGGATGGGTGACCATCTTTTCATACCGAGATTCCTTCGTGCCTCGGAAAGCACGTTAAGCCGTTGGTTCCGGCTGTCATTCGTGGATCTTTGACAGTCATTACGGGTCGTCAGAAGCCCGAAAGTCTAACAACCAGTCTTACCAAGGGGTATCGTATCACCCAGTAATTGGGTTGTGGAGGTCAGATAGGCAGTCGCTCCATGTGAAATACTGGTATCCAGCTGCATCCGGTTAGACTGGAAGCCGACCCCAACATAGTTGGGAAAAGGCTAGGCAGATTGATTGATTTTTTTTAACGACAGTAAAAAACTATCACCGACGTAACGTAAAAAAACTATCACCGACGTTCGATGAAAACAAAACCTTTTTATGCCAATCATCAAATCAAATAACTCTCAAATAACTCCAAACTTTTCTACGAACATCTAACTACAAACATACGAAACTAGTAGCGAAATAAATCACTACACGTCATATATTCTCCAGAAGTTTCCGGCCACAGGTATAACATGTTCAGCGACATCCATTGCGTTCACAATCTGAAACTTGAACTATTTCAATCGAGATTCCTTCAGAAATGGAGAAAGTTTTACTCGAACCATATAGGAAAGGAATTGGTGTCATTAATCACAGTTATAATTAAAGTGCACCTGTGGTATATAAACGAGGGCATTTATATAATCGTTCAGACCCTGGGGTTAGAGTAGATGAAAATTCGGTTATGAAAACTGTTGGTCATAGTTTCTTTTACTAGCTCGCGACTTCGTTTGCGATACAATATGTTCTCATCTTGTATCTTACGAGTACATATGGGTCGAGCAGGATACTAGGTTTTGGTCCCATGGAGAAAGTTGTTCAGTTTTATGGTCTGTACCACACCTTTTTGATACACCCTGTATAAATAAGAACCTTTTAATTATGTCTCTTTTAAGTGAACTTCAACATGAATGACTATATAATAAAATCCAAAACATAAAACAACTCTCAAAGTTGTAATGACATCAAACGATTGCCAAACAAACATTGACTGATGTCCAGACGCTAACACATCAAGCTACTACAATCCGTCAAATTTCTTTAATAGATTTTCAACTTTATCGCTAAAGAATTAGGTTCAAGGTTGATTTGGAAAATTTGACAGTTTCGGGTAGCTTGACCCGCTGACGTCTGTACATGTCATTGCTTTGTTTTCCTCAAAAACTGCGAAATAAACAGAGATGTGTTTATTCTTTTATGTCTGTATTTTTTTAATTGCCCAGGTGTGGAGCAGAACAGGCTAGTAAAAAAATAAATAAAAAAGTGTTAGCCTTTGATAGAGAACAATGTACTGTATAAACCTTTTTATGGGCGAAACTACTCGTAACGCGAGCAAACGTGAGGCGACATGACTTTCAGTGATGTCTGGTAATATACGCTATAACAGTAGGTAAGGATACCGTAACTGTTTACGGTTTCCTTGAAGGAAAGTTTCACTTTTATCTATTCACTACCACTGTGTCATCGACTTCGTCCGTCATATATATTCCCTATCCCATGACAGTTTAATAAACCCACCTTATATCCTTCTGGGTCAAGGTTTTGGACTGGGCGTTGTAGAGTTAATCAATAAGTGAGTGAAATCGAACCCCAAATAATTCCCATGTTGATTTCCTAATAACCAAACCTATCCTATTTCGTTGGGATGTACTAGCTTAGTTACTGCGACCCACCTTGAGCAAAAGTTAAAAAAAAAACGATCATCATTATAAAAATATAAAGCTATTAGAGCCTTCTTTATTTAAAAAAGTGGTTATCATTAGAAGACCAATAAGGTTTTAGAGGATTAATTCAATACTTCCAGATTCTCTTTTAGGGTTCCGTACCTCAAAAGGAAAACAGAACCCTTATAGGACCACTTCGTTGTCCGTCTGTCTGTCAGTCTGTCAAGACCCTTTTTCTCAGGAACGCGTGGAAGTATTAAGTTGAAAATAATATCAAATATATATAGATCCACGGTCCCTTGCAGCTCTAAAAAAATCAAGCTTCTAAATCAACACAATCAAAAATATGGACATTTATGCAACATTATTTTGATACTCGCCAATAAATCTAATCTTATATGGTACCTACCTCCCGTTGACCTAGAATCGTGAAATTTGTCAAGAAGCAAATTTTTACAACACAAGTAAAGGAAAAGTCCAAAATAATTATTTTTTGACTTTCATCACATTAAAAAAAAAAATGCGATTACAAACGTACTTTTGCAGTTGAAGAATTGGCCGTCGTATTTCGATGTATGGGGAGAACATGATTTTCAACTACAATGTTAAGTTTGCTTTTGAGATAAATTCATTCTTTCTACGGAACCCTTCATTAAACGTGGTGCGACCCGCACTTGGCCGGTTTTTTATTTATTACTCTTATATCATCACTTCATCATCTCAGCGAACACAAAGCCCTTTCATACTCTCAGACTATTATTTACATCCCCATATACCAATTTCTATCAATGGCTCGCACCATTGATAGGTAGCACAAAAAGGAGGTAAGAATGATACGGAACCTTGAATGAAATCAAAGAGGTTCATTAATCACAAGTACATTTGAGCTATCTCGTTATAGAATTGGTGTATTAATTAGTAATGAATAAGAAAAATTATGGTGTATATTAATAAGATTCTATTGATAACCTGTTATAATCTTCCCAACCATATATTTTACTTTTGGCATCTCGAATACTAATTAGTTAGTGATGTCCTAATGCGATACCGATTCGATTTCTTATAATAATGAACTTTATTTATGAAGAAGTTTTAATCGATTTAACACATTATAATAATTATTATAATAAACTCCTAGGACATTGTTCACACACGGTCATCTAATCCCAAACTAAGCAGAGCTTGTACTATGGAAAGCAGATAACTGATATACTACATATACTACTTTTTTTTTGTAAATACATACTTATATACTTAGATATTTATATCCAGACTCAGGACAAACAGACATGTTCATGCACACAAATGTTAATATTGATATTGATATTTTATTTTAAGGAAAAATGTAAGTATAGCAAAAACAGCCGGCATGAAGTATCGCATTTTTGCTAGTAATGCTATGGTTGCCTGTAATAGGAGGAGGTTCTCAATTCGACAGATTTGGAAAATTCTTAAGTTGTTTGAAAGGGTGCTGTGGTGGGCTTCCTAGATGATCCCATATAAATTTTATTAACTTTGCTTGGGTATTTTGATTAATAATAATGAGAATTTTTCCCACTTAGTATAAGTGGATGATGTTTTAGTTTATGCGGATGAAGTTTTAATAGCTTTCTATCACTGTTATTTACATAGAAGGTATTGTATTCGAATTTGTGTGGGGTAGTTACCACAACTAAAAAGTGAAAAATAAAAACTTATTAGTAAAAAATAAAACCGACTTCCAAAACAAAACACTACAAAGTGAAAAATAACATTAATTTCGGAAGTCGGTGGCAAAAAACGAAAATACAAAACCAAAGACACCGATCACCGAAATTAAAGATATTTTTCACTTTGTAGTGTTTTGTTTTGGAAATCGGTGTTATTTTTTGCTAAAAAGTGTTTTATCAATTTTATAAACGTCTCACAGGTTAGACGAGCAGGTAGACAGTTAGGACATAATTACTGTATGGTACCTTTTTTTTTAATCACGAGCGACAAATACTATTTATGTACTTTAGCAAAGATTAATAACACTTTCATCACATCAAATCAGTAGTAAAAAAGTTCCTTGTTGTGATTAGGGTGGTAAATACCTCCATAGCTATTCATGCAGCTTTATCGGTTTGGCGGCAAAATAAAGCAATCTAGGGCAACTTCATCGGCAAATCCCTTGGGTTTTGTTGGTGGCGGTAACCACTTTCCTGCAAGCGGAATGTTCCACAGCCTACAGTCTAATGCGCAATGCACTCCCAAGGACAATAATTGTTTACATTTTGACAGTTCGATAACATCCATTGCGTTGATTTAGTGTTCTTATACACGAGCGCCACGCGTCGACGCTTGCAGTTGTAGCGTGTCGCGTCCGCCATTTTGTCAGTGGACTGCGCAAATAGTTCAGAAGTGACAAAATGGCGGACGCGACACGTTGTCGACGCGTCGACGATCATCGTCGACGCGTGCAGTTGTCTTTGCCGTTGACGCGTGTCGCTCGTGTGTCAGTACTTACTTTTCGGGAACATGGATGGAAAAAGCGTAAAGTACAATGTACATTTACCTAACGAAAACATTTATCTATTTTGGATTTGTCTCATATTAATTTAAACTCGTTAACTATAGCTGTCCAAGTATCTTTTGGCGCGTAGCCATCGTGGAAGTAACGGCGATTTTTTTTTCATTACAAATTCACAAAAAACAAAAACACAAAACCTACCAACCCTACGAACAACGGCCCCCTGTCAATGTCAGTCAAGCGCCAAAAGATGCTTGATACGTGGACTTGCCCTAACTACAAAATTAGCGTGCATACCTACAAAAATCGGTCACTCCACATGGCCGCCTTTCGTAGGTTTGTAACTGCGAGTGCAAGAGAGAGAGCAAGCAACCCTTTGACAGCAAATGTACCACAAAACTCAGCACTCAACATGGCGACCGTTCACGCGCGATTTTGACGTCACACAAGAGTGTTTTCAAAATTAGTCCTTGACAAACATTTAGATGTCTCTCTTTTCATACGCAGCTTTTGATTAGTTAAAAAAGAAACAAAACGCTTTTTGACATGTCTGTGTCAATAATTATGAAAGGTATACCTTATACTCCATATTATTCTATCTCAATACTTGATGCACTGTACTTTTCAACTGACGTTAAACGTTACAATCTTGACGTCACCATTTTCATCGTAAAATATGAATTAAGGAAATGTTCCAAAATGTATCGACCTTGGGCCAGGTACATGTACACTGTACATAAAAATAGGGAAATACTTTTAAAACAGTTCCCAACTGTCCAGTTAGGTACTTTAAAATGGCTTTGTTTTCTGGTAAACGACAATTAATTACACTTGAAATTGCAACACACAACAAAAACGCGACATGGGGATAAGCTGTCATTTTGATTGTTTGATGACGTTTGACATGTTTAAGACTCAAGGAGAGGACTGAAGTGACCGTGAAGTGACGCTGTTGTGATAGCTGACAGTCCTATTTCTATGAACAATGGTCGATCTATGGCTTACTGTCATTGTTTTTATGCACAGAGTAACTAAATCGGTGAAACGCCATGTTAAAAGTCGATAAAAATAATTGATAAATACCAATTCCCTACCACAACAGTATACATTTAAATGAATTATCTGTATTTATCCCGAATTCTACGGATTTTTCTCTTTTTTTTTAGGTAGTGTACACTGACCTGGCCCATTTTGAAACATCTCCTTTACTTTAAAAAAGTAAAAGCTGACTTCAAAAGCCTAAAACGAATAAAATAACTTTCATAAAAAACTTAACAGCTTCTGAAGTCGGTATCTTCAGTTCTTCAATGCACTAATAGCTTGGCACCGACTTCAGAAGCTGTTAAGTTTAAAAGAAAGTTATTTTATTCGTTTTAGGTTTTTGAAGTCGGTTTTTACTTTTTGTTTATTAAATTTATTTTTCCATTTTAGTTGAATATACAAAATACCATATTCTCAAGACGAACGAAAAGAAAAATCATCAAAATCCGCTTAGAAATGCCGGAAATACAGTACATTTATGCTTATAACTTCGTACAGAAAAAATAATTACCTAATGTATTATTTATTAAAACCTTCCTGAAAGTATGTAGATCACGTTAGTGAAAGAATCATCAAAACTGGATTATAAGTTTTCGAGAAAATCGTGGACATACAAACATACAAACAAACGAACATACATACATACGGGTCGATTAGAGAACCTCCTTTTTTGAAGTCGATTAAAAAGTTCTACTAACTATCACCCAAAACAATACCACCAATCACTAATGCTTAAATATTACTTAACAGCCTATTAAATTGTTCACTTAACAACTACTATTAAAGGTCAATCGAAACTATGGCTTAGTAACAAACCTGTTGCTTTATAAACACCATAAAGTTTCCCCTTGAGGAGATCAATTTAAGTTCTGTAACTCCTCCGACTGGTCAATTTGTGAGCCTAAGTATTTTTTATGATTAGTAAATCTTGATAATTTCTTTAGCAGTAGTTTAAATAATCTGCTATTTAATTATTTTTTAACTAAGTAGTACGTAGTCGTGAAAGTGTTCAATGTCAAAGCATCTAATTTTTTTTGAGTTGGGTTTGTTCTTGACTCTAGTCTAGGTCGGAGGCGACAGAGACAAAGTAGACGATGGAGTGAGCTTACCCAGCAGAAGCCTGTTCACTCTCAATTTGAAGAGATTAGGCAGGAGGAGCACACTTAGCACTGAAAAAAAGTTGGCAGCCATATTGTCTTGGTCAAATAAATGTCATGTCGCCATTGTCAACTCCAGCTTTCCCGACGTTGATGCGCAATTCTGTTGAAAATTGTTTCTCGTTATTGTTATGTTTTCTTTTGTTTCTATTTCATAATATTGTTACCACTTTGGTTTTCGTTTGTCATTTTTGTTGTTTTGTTAACATGAGTGAACTCCGAAGAAGATATGATGCCTTATGTAAGTGTTTATTACCATACCGTACCTTATTACCTGTATTATAACCAAGAAAGTGTTATGTTATTCCATTATTTTATTTTATTTTATTAATAAGTATAAAACGAATAAATAATAATCATAAAATGTATGTTTGATTTTTCTGAACTCCATACTTGTTTTTTCAAACTCGCTCAAAAGAGTGTAAATTAATAAATTGGTAGGGAGGACTCGTTCGCTACTCATAGTAAGTATGCATACCTAAAGGTAGGTGTATATATTTTAAAGCCTTATTTCACCCACCAAACTAGAGGTGGCAGCACTTTCCATACATGCAAATTTTACCACAGAGTTGCTACTCTTTTTCTTTATTATTACTTTACTCTTTGAGATTAGGGTTGTATGCGTTCGGCAACACAGACGCAGGTAGAGAGTTCCACTCTTTTTATGTTATATAAATTGTTACGAGCATCTTGCGGCTTAGTATTTAATAATGTTTAGCAGTTTAGTATTTAATAATGTCGACGCTTAAAAAGCAAAATTTACCAAACGACATGTTGGCAACTTTACACTAGAGCATTTTATTTTATTTTAATCTTAAAAATTCGCCTGTTTGTCATAACTACTTGATTCCAACGAATTGTAAATGCAGTTTAAAGGCTTCATAAACTGGCATTTAAAGATTATGAACTTTCTTATATCGTAAGCGTCGATATGTATTTAATAGGCCTTTATGTTGCATAAAGTTTTGATAAATAAATACGCAGCAGTAGTAGTCTAGTACAATCTATAAGAATTATCTTATCAGGTTGCGCACCTCAGTTGCTGTGATGAAGGATCTTTTTTCTCAGAAAACAATAAAACAAGGATGTTTAAGAACAAACTATCCCGGCTGCTGTAAATTAAAAAAAAAACTACAAAGAAAACTGAGTTAAATGAAGAAATAAAAGTTCGCCCTTAATATTCAAACGTTTCTAAGAACTTAAGCTTTGGTGCGGAGCCATGAAATAAGCGTTCATCATGAAAAAAAAAACATTTAAAACCTACTCTTTTATATCACAAGCCATTTCGAAAATCATTCTTTTATTTCACGCTTAAGATTCAATAATAATTCGATTGATATAAATCTACATAATTTCAAACTTACTTGTAGCATCACAATAACCAAAACATTTTGGCCTTGTAATTATTTACAAAACATTTGGTATTATATAGGGTCCATTGTCCGTTTAAAAATCTAAATTAATCTCCGTCATTTTGGTTTGTAATCTCTATTGGTGAGATATCAGCTTAAGTGATAACTTAAACGAAAGGCCAAACCGAGCTTGTTTTTAAATATATTTGAACGAATAATCGTTCAAATATATAATGAGCATTAAAAAAAAAAAAAATAATAAAAATACTGTTTATTTTTTTTAAATGCCATAGACCACGCAGTTTTTTTAATTGAAATGTTTTCTACGGCTTCAAAAGTGTGTAGTATTTTTTTTTTTCATGAATATATATGCTTGGAACTTATTTTATTAGATAAGATATACCTACATCAGACAAGCCATGAAAAATATCAAACCAACTATAACTGGGCCACTGTTGGCCATTAATTGTAAACAATTTGATTATTAAAAAAAAAAACTAGAAATAGCAGTTATAAATAACGAAAACAGACTTCAACTACAACATGTTTAGCTCAAAATGCTCTAAATGGTGTCAACTAACACCCCCTTAAAGCGTTGTACCCAGCTTCCAAACACCCTGTATAACTTAATCCTGTCTGGATTTCATGCATTATATCCTTTAAAAAAATCCGTAAAAACGTAGCATAAAAAGTTTAAATACGCAGAAATAAAGCAGATACGAAGTCATGCTAAAGTTATACTATCTTATGGAACTACAATTAAAGTAATTAGGGTTTTTAGTAAGTTTCAGTTATCTTAATCGCTAACGCTTATGATACTCGCTGGCTTAGCAACCCAAGCATCGTTCTGTACAGTCTTTTCCCCGCATTTTGAACATCGTCTTTTGAGAACTGAGATTTCATTAAAAACTATTATAACTTACATAACAAGGACTTTTTTATTATCTGCCAACTTATCTCCTTCTGTGTCCCTTTCATGCAGTTATGGGTTTTCTTTATAAATCAGGACAGGATAATCTTTAAGAGGGGATAGGCGGTACATAGCGTCCTATCGAGCCTAAAATAATAAAATTCTGGGTAGTATGTAGTTGCTTGCCATGACAATTTATGGCAATATTTTCACAGAGATACAACTTGCAGTAATATATTATCATTACAACTTTACTGTAATAGAAGTGTGAAGCCTGTTTAGGCCTCTATTATCACTGTCAGAAATACTTTTAGCCGAATAAACATTTTTCTTTCTTTTTAGGGTTCCGCACCTCAAAAGGAAAAAAACCGGTCAAGAGCGTGTCGGACCACGCACAATGAAGGGTAGGTCCGTAGTTGGGATGAATTTATCCCAAGAAAAACTTAACATTGTGGTTCGAATACATGCTCTCCCATACATTCCAACTACAAATGTCCATAGTTAAATGAAAAGGAGCCAACCCACATTACACCTAATGTGGGTTGGATCCTTTTTGTTTAACTATGGACAAATGTAAGTTTGTACGCACAATATTGAGAAATTTACCATGTTGTTTTAAGACCATCAACTTCTTATAGGTTTTCCTGTAATCTATAGGTATTGAACTATTTTCTATACTTTTTTCAAAATTTTAGGTTCGGTTTTTTCCTTTTGAGTACGGAACCCTAAAAACGGAACCCTTATTCCTATAAGGGTCACTTCGTTATCCGGCCGTCCGTCCGTCTGTGTACCAGTCTGTCAAGACCCTTTTTCTAAGGAACGCGTAGAGGTATCAAGTTGAAATTAATATCAAATACATAGATCTAAGGTCCCTTGGAGCTATAAAAAAAAATAAGCTTCTAAGACAA
Source organism: Dicycla oo (assembly GCA_948252095.1). Taxonomy (NCBI): domain Eukaryota; kingdom Metazoa; phylum Arthropoda; class Insecta; order Lepidoptera; family Noctuidae; genus Dicycla; species Dicycla oo. The sequence goes on from OX411716.1 coordinate 24,524,823, forward strand.
CGCAATAAAAAATACGGCCATTTATTTGAAGTTATTGCGCGCATTTGTTTCGCGCAGAAATAACATAAGTGACAGGCATATAATAGCATGTACACTACGGCCGAAATATCTTGGTGATTGGCAAGACCGAACTTCGCGCAGAAGGCTGCGCAGTGACATTTTTTAGAAACCAAGTGGTGACATGAGGCGAGTGTGAGTGAGAGAACATGCGCGAAAGTCCGTAGTGCCTATGTTCAGACTCGTCAAGAACGTAGTGCAAGATAAAGATAAATTTATTTATACAAACAACATATTTTGCCTCACTCGGCGTACAAAATGTTTTAAGTTTTTAGTTAAATTGGCAATTATAAAATAGTTATTAAAGACAGTTTCATATTTAAAATGAGAGTCAATGCAAAATGTAATCTTACTAATATAACCTCAAAATCTTTGTTTTCTTTTAAAATGCTTTCTGAATGGTGTCCGTCATTAAAGTTTGCCTTCATGGGCATATACTTGTAATTTAGAGCACGCCAAGTAATTTTCCTTCGCTGTTGTTTCTGGGGCGAAAAATGTGGATGCAGAACAATCTCCTTTCACTGAATAAGTAGCTGTATTAATATTGACATTAGTTACAAAATTCGACGCAGACATCACGCTTGCTAAACGATTCATGTCCGTATCTGGTGCTGCTCTAACTTGACCAAATGTAGGGAACACCAGATTTTTTCGCGATTTCAGGCTGGATCCCATGTTAAAAGTTTTTCAAAATTTTTTTTTTATTTTTTTTAAAAAACAACCGACTTTCAAAATATTAAGGTACTACGAAGTGAAAAATAACTTTGATTTCGGAAGTCGGTATCTTTGGATCTGTATTTTAGGTTTTGCCACCGACTTCTGACATTAAAATTATTTTTCACTTTGTATTGTTTTTTTTTTGGAAGTCGGTTGTTTGTTTTTTTGGAAAAAGTTTTTTATTTTTCACTTTTTAGTGGGTCAGTTTGTAATTTATCTAAGTTACAATATCCTATTTTAAACTGCTCATCTCCTTTTACAAAATATTGCTTTACCCGATGCAGGGACGTTAATTGTTGAGGAGTTCTCCTGGTAAGTACCAGGAGAACTCCACATCACCATTGTGACGAGCATAAATTACTTGGCAACCATTAATAAAGTACCTAATCGAATCGCAACCCGTGAAATACTTGTTATTGAGTACTTCCGGTGGCCATCTGTGATCTTCATCATCAGTTCCAAACACACAAACACAAACTTAACATTGTAGTTGAGAAACATGTTCGTCTATACATTTCAACTGCAAATGTATGATTGTATGCACAATACCTTTCCTGTAATCTATTACAGGAAAGGTATTGAATTATTTTCTGTATTTTTTTTTTTAATTTTAGGCTCAGTACTTTCGGAGATAACGGGGGAAAGGTCAATTTTCGTCTATTTTCTTAAATAACTTCTAAACGGTTTATTTTAAAAATATAAAAAAATAATATTTGAGACCCTCACAGTAAGCCCTTTCATTAGATACGTCACAAGATACAGTTTGCAAAACTTTTTTTAAATTTTCTTATTTGCCCCTCAAAATTGACCCACATATTCAAAATTTATTTATTTACTTTATACGTTCGTGTTTGCGTCATAGAAATACATACGTGTACCAAATTTCAACTTAATCAGTCCATTAGATTCGGAGCAAATTGGCTGTGACAGACGGACAGACAGACACACGAGTGATCCTATAAGGGTTCCGTTTTTATCTTTCGAGGTACGGAACCCTAAAAATAATTTTCTAAATCGGTCCAGCCGTCTTCGAGTAATCAGGGAATATATAAAAAAAAAGAATCCGATGAACTGAAAACCTCCTCCTTTTTTTGAAGTCGGTTAAAAACAACTGCAATCGTAACTTCTCAGTTTGACAGCCACCCCTGCTGTCACTGTCAAGCTGACAAATAGCTCTATCCTTGTTATAGATTGGTATTATATTTTACTCTCTTCCGGTAATATTGATTTGATGAATCGGACCTGACAACAACACCGGCGTTGGCCGGAAAATGATCCGGTAAAAGGTTTTTTGTTCACATCGCTTTTCACGAAAATATTTTAAATATAGTAGGAATTTTTATCGAAGTGAAAACTTCTTTAGGCGTATCGATCGATTTTTGGTAGGGGGAAATCTTATGAGTTCACGTTACCCTTGACACCGCAACATGCTATGCATAGTTTTACGTTTATGTTTTCATTTCTGTCTGCAGTGCCCAAGACTAGTAATTATTTTTATTTTATAGGATTATTACAATATTTAAAACAGTGTTTGTCTTACCTTTGTTTGATAAACACAACGTTCATTAGACACTTATATTTACGGACGACAACCTTTCTCCCGGTTTGTTAGGAAAATTAAGAGCGGTCAACCCGTCATACTTTTCGTACAAACGCTCGTACGTGAGTATAGCGTTATATCTTTCTAAGAAATTTTTGAACTAATAGGTATTTTGTGCACTGTATCTAGGTTTCTATAAAAGCGGAAAATAAAAATTTGGAGAAAAAAATTCAGTATAAGCCTCCAAAAATCTGCTTTATTGCAAAATTTTTACCTGAACTTTGGCCGTTGATAATGTACTCATAAATGGTAAAAGTAAATAAAACATATTGATAGAAACCTCGCACAAGTAATGTTCTAAATGACAAACATTTATTTCACAAACTTGTAAGGCTTGCTAAAAAACACGTATTTCCTGGAACAAGTTTCATAAAATTTCTGCACACTATAATTCGTTCAATGTTATCGCGTTATCACTAGCTTGTTAGTCAATGGGTGTTGCGCTGGATGAAACAACAAGCTTTTCGACCATGCTCGCGTTAACGATACAAGGAATAGCCCTCTTAAGAAAGAAAGTGTTAATCGTATCTTCGTATTTAACTGTTTGTACATGAATAATAAAATAACACTGTACGTTGGATGCAGGATTTCAATTTCATAGCAGTTCTAGATAGTGAAGATAAAGTTAATTATCTACCTAGCTCATCCTAAATAAAATATTACAAATGCGAAAGTAAGTTTGTTTGTTTGTTACCTTTTCATGCCTAAACTACTGAACAGATCATCCTGAAATTTTGCATATACGTTGTCACGTATACAGACACAGACATAGAGTACCTTTCATCCCGAAAAAATGTCATTGGGTGCGTGGACAGGAAACCTCCCCGAGTGCCCGTGGGCTGGAGTTCCCTTACGGATACGTCCGTGGGGAAGGCCAGTCTCCGGGACGGTGCACCCTGAGGTGCGGGCAATGGTTCCCCTTAGGCACGTGTGCCTAAGGGGTTTTGTTGCCCGTATGCCAATATCCTGTCGGAGGTACGCTCCAACGTGTGTCCCTCTGCTGTAAGCAGAGACGCACAGCGGTGGAGTAAGAGCGGGCTCGGTGTGCACTAACCCTGTCGCCGGGCAGGCAGGAGGAAGTCATTTCCTTCTGCCACCGTTAGTCTCGTAGCCCCGAAGATTGTTCAAGGTCATGTCTCTGACTTTTGACGGGGGTCGAGGGTCTTGGCTTAACCGCCCGGACCGCGAGGAAGAAAACCTCTATAAAAAATTACCCCAAACCTTCAAGCGGCGGCGCACCGTGAGGGAGGTTGGTAGCTTGATTAATGGGTAGCTAAATTAATCGCTAGTGCGAACCACAGTTTTGAGCCAGTGATAAAGTTTTTACTCGTGGGAACTAATATGGGACCAATTAAAAACGATAGACGAGAAGAGGAGAGGGAGAGGAGTGATGCGGAGTCGGAGTCCGACGCCGCATCGGGAGTAAAGGGCGCGAAGGGCACTTTTAAGAGCCCGGAGTGCGTAGTGGTGGGGGCCGCTGGAAGGAAAAATGCTTTCCTGAAGCGGAACCTAAATCCGGGAGATGCCCAGGAGTCTTCCTCGGACGGCGGACTTAAATCGGCTCCCAAATATGCTCGCCGGGGCCTAGGCCGGAAGAGCAAGAGCCGGGTAAACGCCGCACAGGAGGACGGCTCAGACGGGTCGGCCGAGGGGAGCGCCGTAGAGGCGTCTGGCGATGAGTCGGACGCCGCTGGTGGCTCCAATTCGGAGCGGGCCAGGTTTGAGGAGGTCGTGGCCGCTGCAGTCAAGGGTGTGGCCTTGAAGAAGACGCAGTCTTCTAAAGACAAGGCCATACCCGCAGCCAAGGCCTCCATTATGGCGGCAGCGGAGGCTCTACTTCAAGGGCCTCCGTCGGACGGAATGTCCGAAATGCGGGCGGAGGTCGCCCGCTTGACAGCCGCCATGGAGCTTCTCCGAAAGGAGAATGAGGAGCTCCGAGCAGACCTGGCCAGGCTCCGCGGAGCCGGCGCTGAGGAGGAGGTGCTACAGGAGGGGTTGCAGCAGGGACAAGGCGGCCTCGGGCCTGCAGAGGACCGAGTTCTGGCCTTGGTGCGGAAGGAGCTGGCTGCCCTTAACAACCGGTTCTTGGTCCTTGAGGGAATCGTCCTGCGGCCCCCGCTAGGCCGACCCGCGGCCTCGGGCCAGCCAAAGGCGGCTTCGTATGCCGCCATGGCTGCCACGGCCAAACCAGGGTCGGCAGGGCAGGCGAAGGGCGGGGCCGTGGCTGCGAAGGCGCCTGCGACGGCGACTGCGAAGGCGCCCACGAAGGCGGCCGCGAAGGCGCCTGAGAGGGCCCCAGCTGTGGCGGTGACGACGCGGCTGCCCCCGCCTCCCAAATCTCCTCCGGCTGACGCCGAATGGCAGGTAGCTGGGGAGAAGAGGAAGGAGGGCAAGGCGGCAAGGTCGGCCAAGCGGAGGGAGAGGCGGTGGCGGCGCAAAGAGCGAATTGTCGCGGCGAGGTTACGTGCCCCAAAGTCCGCAGCTGTAGTGATCACACTACAGCCGGAAGCGGAGAAGAAGGGCGTGTCCTACCGCGACGTGCTCGCCAAGGCGAGGGCGGCGGTGAACCTGGAGGAGATCGGTGTTACCGAGGGCATGCGGGTAAGGGTCACTGCGACTGGGGCTCGGATGCTCGAGATCCCCGGTGCGGCCAGTGGCCCGACCGCTGACGCACTGGCCGAAAGGCTCAGGGCGTCCTTAAATGCGGACGAGGCCCGAGTGTCCAGACCTGCCAAGTGCGTTGACTTGCGCATCCTGGGTCTGGACGACTCCGTGACGGAGCGAGAGGTGGTGGCCGCCGTGGTCAAGACTGGGGGGTGTGCCTTCGAACAGGTGAAGGTAGGCACCATCCGTCCTGACCTCACGGGGATGCGAGCCGTTACGGTGAGCTGCCCCGTATCGGCGGCCCAAAAAATAGTTGGGGAGGGCCGAAGGTTCCAGGTGGGCTGGGATCCCACGCGGGTGAAACTGCTGGAACCCAGACCTCTGAGGTGCTTCCGTTGCCAAGTGGGCAACCACGTGGGGGCAAAATGTACCTCGGAGGTGGATCGCAGCAGTCATTGCTTCCGTTGTGGTCAACCCGGTCACAAGGCTGGCTCGTGCAATGCCACGCCGCACTGCTATCTATGTGCGGCAGCTGGCAAGCCGGCTGATCACCGGGCTGGAAGCAAGGGCTGTGGTCCACCCACCAAAGCCCGGGGCAGGGGCAAGCCCTCCGCCTCCGCTACCGCCGGCACGGCCGCAGCCGCCGCCACGGCCGCCGTCGCTGCCGCCTCCACTGCCGTCGCCGCTGTACTCACTGCGGCAGGGCCCTCACAAGAGGCTCAGGGGGGGGCTAATATGGAGTGCCAGTAATGGCCCCATTACGCCTCCTCCAGGCGAACATCAACCACTGCGCCGCCGCTCAGGATCTGTTGCTCCAGAGCATGGCGCAGTGGTCGATTAACATCGCCGTGGTCGCTGAGCCGTACTTTGTCCCGCCCAGTGATTACTGGGTGGAGGACCTGAGCGGCTCAGTGACCCTCATTTCGTCGGCCGCCGCCGGTACCCTGTCCCTCGAAGCCGTCAAGAGGGGACAGGATTGCGTTGCAGCACGGTTCGGGGGGATTGTCGTGGTAGGGGTATACTTCTCCCCGAACCGAACTCTCGCCGAGTTCCACAACTCCCTTGCGGAGTTGAAAAACGTCGTCGTCGGGTTTCGTTCCCTTCCCGTGCTCGTCCTCGGGGACTTCAACGCCAAGAATGTGGCTTGGGGTTCCCGGTATACGGACACACGGGGCAGGATGGTGGAGGACTGGGCTCTGGAGACAGGCCTGGTCATCCTAAACCGGGGTTCTGTCCCCACGTGTGTGCGGATGCGGGGCGAATCAGTGGTGGACATTTCGTTCGCCAGCCCCGCTCTGTTGGCACATGTTGTTGACTGGCGCGTCATAGAGGGGGTGGAGACCTACTCCGACCACCGGTACATCCGGTTTGATGTCTCCGCCCAGACCTCGAGCGCGCCGGTCCGACAGGCCCCGAGTGGTCCGCGGTGGGCGCTGAAGAAGCTGGACCGGGAGTTCCTCCTGGAAGCCTCGATCGTGCAGGCCTGGGTGTCACCACCGGACAGGCCTGCCGACATCAACGACGAGGCGGAGTGGTTCCGGGAGGCCATGTCCGAAATATGTGACGTGGCAATGCCCCGGGTCCAGCCCGGTCGCGCCTGGCGCCAGGTGTATTGGTGGTCGCCGGAGCTGACGGCTCTGCGCGAGGCGTGCGTTGCTGCGCGGCACCGGTACACCAGGCACCGCAGGCTCCGTATCCGCCCTCCGGATACGGAAGCCATTCAGGCGGAGCTGTACGAGGGGTACAGAGCGGCGAAGACCGCCCTCCGAGCGGAGATCTTGCGGGCCAGGGATCTGGCTCGCGAGGAGTCGCTGGAGACTCTAAACAGGGACCCATGGGGACGCCCTTATAAAATGGTGCGGAATAAACTCCGTCCATGGGCACCCCCGCTGACGCAGAGTCTCCGGCCCCAGCTCGTGGAGGACGTGGTGAGCGCTCTGTTCCCTTCGCGAGGGGAACATACTCCCCCGCCCATGGCTCCGCTTCCTGCGGTGCCCGTTGCGGACCACATCACCGACGACGACGACGATGCTCCGGAAGTGACCGAGGTAGAGTTGAGAGCGGTGGTACGTAGGCTGAGTGCCAAAAATGCCGCCCCAGGACCCGACGGCTTACCTGGAAGAGCCTGGGTTTTGGCCTTTGGGGCTCTCGGGCCTCGACTAGGGGGGCTCCTAAGCGCATGCTTGGAGAGGGGCCAGTTCCAAGTGGGAACTGGCCCCTCTCTGGAATCGATAGCCGATTCCCAGTCACCGTAGGCGCGGGCTTGCGGACGGTGAGTAGTGGGTAGCTCGCCGTCCGGTGAGGACCAGGCCCGGGTCGACGGCGCGTTGTGTTCCACGCGCGCCTCAAAGAGATGTCAGCAAAAGATGGGGTCCAATAGGGCCGATGCCGCTGGGGTCGCGGGTTGTTTGAAAAAGATACCGTGGCCCTGGCATAGGCAACTGAAGGAACACGGGTGGGTTTTAGTCAGTAAAAGTCTGACACGCCCTTCCGCTCCACCCAGAGCGGGAGAAGTTATTTGATGATTTCCCATCCACAAAAAAAAAAAGCCCGAAAAAATGTCATGTTTCCGTGGAAAACAACAATAACGTTATTATGATAATAGATAGCGCCACGTGTCTTTCGAATCTTGATTGAAGTATATTATCTAAAAAAAATGTCAGTTACAATTTATTCATGCTGATTTAACAACCGGTCATTTTGTGATAAATTAAGATAAAATTTTAAGTTACTAGCACACTACTAAAGTTTCGTGTGGTTAGTAGTGTGAATTGATTGTCAAATTCTAAATTAACGCGAGCGAAGCCGCGGCCAAAATCTAGTTTTTTTTATAACTTAACGATATTAGGTGGACCCGTGGACTATATATACGCAATCAGTTCTGTAGGAAAATAATATGAAAATCAATTTTTCCAGATCGATTTTTGCAATGAAGATCTTTATTTAGGTATATTGATTACCATTAAATGGCGTATGTCTCAGATTTATGTAATTAAATATGTATTAGATCACCTTCGCCTGTATGTCAAACTAAATTGCCGTCCGTCCGTCTGTCTGTCAACGGGCTGTATCTCATAAACCGTAATAGGTAGATAGTTGAAATATTCACAGATTATGTACTTCTATTGCCGCTTTAACAACAAATAATAAAAATGAAATAATGTTAAAAACCGTAGGGGGCTCCCCATACAAGAAACTGTTTTTTTCTAAAACTGAAATATTTTTAAGGTTCCGTACCTAAAAAGAAAAAAACGGAACCATTATAGGATCTTTCGTGTGTCTGTCTGTCTGTCCGTCTGTCACAGCCAATTTGCTCCGAATGTAATGGACCGATTAAGTTGAAATTTGGTACACGTATGAATTTCTGTGACCCAAATATGGACGTGTAACGTAAATAAATGAATTTTGAATAAGGAGCTCAATTTTCAAACTGTACCATGTGACATATCAAATGAAAGGGCTTATTGTGAGGATCTCAAATTTACTTTTTTATAATTTTAAAATAAATTGTTTTAAAGTTATTTAAGAAAATAGACTAAAATTGACATTTTCCTCCCTTTATTTCCGAAACTACTGAGCCTAAAATTTTGAAAAAAAAAAACAGAAAATAGTTCTATACCTATAGTTTAACCTACGGTTTTACCCATAGTTTACAAGAAAACTTATAAGAAGTCTATGGTCTTAAAATAACATGGTAAATCTCTCAATAATGTGCGTACAAACTCACATTTGCAATTGGAATGTATGGGAGATGTATTTCAACTACAATGTTAAGTTTGTTCTTGGGATAAATTCATTCCAACTACGGAACCCTTCATTGAGCGTAGTCCGACACGCATTTGGCCGGTTTTTTTTAAAATATATTGTGTTAAATATTGTACAATGGTACGGAACCCATTGTACTCGAGTCCGACTCACATTTGGCTGGTTTTTCTCGGAATTAAACACAATGCTATTAATCTTATTACGATGTTGTTAGTATTATGCAACCGTATTGTATTTTTCCATTTATAATAGAAGAAGTATAACTGCTACAGATGGCATGTTGAAAAACAAGTTCTCATTGAGATAATTTATTATTTTTCATTTACACTTTTTGTAGTAAGCAATCTGCCTAGCCTTTTCCCAACTATGTTGAGGTCGGCTTCTAGTCTAACCAAATGCAGCTGAATACCAGTGTTTTACATGGAGCGTCTACTTATCTGACCTCCACAACCCAGTTCCTGGGTAATACGATACCCCTTGGTAAGACTGGTTTTTCAGACTTTCGGCCTCCTGACGACCCGTAACGACTGTGACAAATCCACGAATGACAGCCGGGACCAGCGGCTTAACGTGCTTTCCGAGGCACGGAGGAGTTTCGGCATCTAAAGATACCATACCCATCCACGGACCAACCACGGCAAGCGTAGCTTAACCTGATATTTCGACCCGTGCGGCTGTTATTACTAAGCCACGAGCTCCTAGACCGAGACTTTTTGTATTAATAGTGTTTATATTAGGGAAAGTTAGTTTACAACTATTCGTCAATACAATACCGTATGCCTTCAAAGCAAAAGTGAACAGGCATCTTCTGGGCATGCTCGTTCCATCATAGACCTCATCCATCAGGCGTGAATAAGGTCAAGAGCAAGCCCAGTCAATAATAATTTAAAAAATCAGAGGGGTTAAAAAATTCCCGTAATTTAGGGGCTCGTGTCTAAATAATAACAGCCGCACGGGTCAATCTTCAAGGTTAAGCAATGCTTGACGAGGTCGGTCCGTAGATGGGTGACCATCCATTACATACCAAGACCCCCCCATGACTCGGAAAGCACGTTAAACCGTCGGTCCCGTCAGTCATTTGGACATCTTTGACTGTCGTAACGTGTAGTCAGAAGCCCGGAAGACTTACAACCAGTCTTACCAAGGGGTATCGTATTATCCAGTAACTGGGTTGTGGAAGTCAGACAAGCAGTCGCTCCATGTAAAATAATGTTATTCAGTTCTATCTGGTTAGACTGGAAGCCGACCCCAACATAATTGGGAAAGGCAGTCCCGTATTTTTAAAAACGTTCGCATCTTAGTGTACGGCCTGAGTGTAATAACGTCCACCAGCGGGGCGTTCAGCGTTGCGTGCAAGCAGCGAAGAGCATTCACCGAGCGCCGCTCGGCCGTCACTCAGGACACGAATGTCGCACACCCCGCCCCGCCGGACGCTCGATTCGAGCGTGCACTCAGGCCGTACACTAAGTCTCATTCTATCAAAAATAACTCGTATTCCTGCAAAGTTTCATGGTAGGTTATAACAGTGCAGGTTGATATATGTCACAAGTTATTTCTTATATTATACGGAATCTATTGGTATGAAGCTTGTTCGTATCGATTACTTGGTTTTCGGTCCATACTTAAGAGAAATTCTCCTTTACTTACATTTTTGACAATCCGTCCGTCCGTTCAGAGTATAATTGATGATTAAACGAACTTACTTGTACGTGAAGTTCGATCATAATTATACGAAGTGCTTCGTTCGAAGAGATTAGTAACCTGAAATAATAAACCTATTACTTATTTACACATGTAGTATCACCGAGGATTCACCACATAGCACTGTATTTTGAGAGATAAGAGGGTAACTTTTTTTTTTTTTTTTGCGAGGTAGACGTGCCCTAAAACTCCGCTTGTCATTTAGTTTGGAGTATCTGTAACTAACGTCTATCGTTGATATTTTTGGAATGGTTTGGGTTGGGCGGGAGGGAGTTACTAATCTCTTCGAACGAAGCACTTCGTATAATTATGATCGAACTTCACGTACAAGTAAGTTCGTTTAATCATCAATTATACTCGTGCTTCGTTCTCGAGATTAGTAACCTGAAATAATAAACCTATTACTTATTTACACATGTAGACTTTGAGAGGTATAATTCTGAAAATATCAACGCCAATATCAGAATCAATATTATGTTTGATCACATCATCAAAATCATATTGTGTCTATTATAATATATATTATAAATAAGTTAGTATTTTATGTTCATATTATAGGTATACTTAGACGGAAATGTAATTAACTTTTATATAATAGTAGTTATGTTCTAAATCAATTACATAGTTAGATTAATGTGTAATCTTCTGTAAGTATTATTAATAAAAGCTCTTGCTAAGACTCATAGGTCATATTTAGTTATATTTGTCTGATAAAATTTAAAAATCGTATCTGAATTGTTACACCAGCCAGCGGTTTTTCTGATCAGGTCAATATTTAGGCCTTAGATGTGGAGGCGTGTCTCGTGCTATGCGCCGAGAATATGGATACGTCGATCCCGCTTGCATGGAGCGTACTCTTTATCCAGCGACAGAGCGTCTGTGTGGTCGCCGCTTTATGGGGCTTTTTGCATCCGATAAATAAAGTATCGTCTTTATGTTATTAATGTAATCAAATAATGTCTGTGCAGGACATATTCTTTATTTTGTAAAATGTAAGGCAATACCAAGAGAGGTTGATTGGTTCGTCTTTTTTTATGTTTTTATTAAGTCAGGTATTTTTATTATGATTTCGTTAGGTTTGATTTCAATGTTCTTTATATTGATTTTCGAAAAAGTCTGGACCCTATGTGGGCCGTAACAAGAGCTAATAAGGTAATGGATTTTTTTGTCAGTTGATCTAGCACTAATGTTTCATTAGGATAACAAGTAGCTACGTGAGATAGAATGCATGAGGTATCCCATGTTACATTGTATCTAGGCATGGGTGGACGTAAACGGAACACACCTTAAAAAACCTTATTATTCTTTCATCTTTGGAGACACTAGGTCCTAATATCAAGGATAGGGCAGCTCTAAAACTATTCAAACAACTGTATTTAGTACCGGCATCAAAAAACATTGTTAAAAATCTCAGTACATCGGTGATCGATGTGGCTTAAAAATCAAGGGAATTCTGAACACAGAAAATTGAACTATTTTTATAACAAACATTATATTGTCTCATAGAACTGTCGGCTAAAGAGGCGAGCATTATTTATGTTCCGACGACTCCGGAACGCTACTTCGCGATAAGGCTCCCCTGATAAAGAAACCCTGCAGCCAGGGTAAGATGGTTTTGAATGTTGCCGTTGCTGGAATGATCAAAAACTATACTGTAACTGTCAGATTTAAAAGTAATTAATTCAGATATTAATAAGTTTTGAACAAGGGGAACCAAGGCTGCGTAGGCCATAAAGGTAATATTACGATGTCTTTTGCTTGATTATTCCAGTTTTATTTTTATTATTATTATTATTTTAAGTTTTTAGAATAACTTGAAAAGGCGGAAATGCATAGAAATACATCTTAGACCAGCTAATTGTGAAGGCGTTTATTGCGAAAGCGTCTGGATTTCTATGCCAAGCAATGTATTTTATAAATTTTCTTTTAAAACGACTCGCGAATAAATCAATGCAAGGTGTGCTAAACCTTTCAAGTATATATGAAAACATATTTTCCGTTAAGGACCATTCTATATCTGGATGGTTGCGTCCTGCTTGATTCTTTACCTGCTATGGTATTGTCTGCAGATTTAATGACGCATACACAAACATTTTTCGGAACTCGCACCATTGCCAAATCTTTTGCTACCTTGGTTAGTTGTGGATATTGAATTCCACCCATCCGATTGATATAACTAATAGAAGTTTTGTTATCAACGCGTAGAAGTATTTGGCAATCGTGATAGTCTCTTTCAAAAACTTTAAGTGCAAAAAAGGCGGTCAAAAGTTCCAGGTAATTTATACGTTGTTTTTGCTCTGACAACGAGCACACGCCGTCTCTGAGCCACACGCTGCACCCCACCCAGTAGTTGAGGCGTCAGAGAATATTGCTACCGAGTAGGTATCATCTTTGATACAGTTCTCGGGCTTTAGTACGGCTTGTAGCCACCATCTCAGGTCATCGTGCAGGTGATCGGGGTTACTCGCGTAGGTAACGATTGTAATCGTCGTGACCTTGTAAACTAAGGTATTTACAACGTTCTAATCCCTTGGTATAAAGCCAGCCGTATTCTACGGCTGGACAAACAGAAATTAACAAACCGACAAATTTTGCAAAATCTTTGATTTTGATACGCTTTAATCTCATAAACATGTAAATCTCGTTAATTAGGCTGTTTCTTATGATCGGGCAACATACCTAATTTAAAAAATTGGGAATCAAGAATAAAACCCCAAAATTTTGCATCTCACGGAAGGTTGTAAGCCTTTCATAGTTGATGATAAATCTGTTACTAATTTAATAGAAATATTAATATTGTTTAAGCAATCGTTGTATGAATATCCAATTAAACATAGGTTGTCTAGATATATAGTAGATATAAAGCCAGCCAATCTGAGCAATCCAACGACGGGCTTCATCAATTTAGTGTAAATGTATGGAGCTGTGTTTAAACGGAATGGCAAGACAGTAAATTCAAAAAAACTTATAATCAAATTGAAAAAACGGAGATATTTTTTGGAGTCTGGATGTATTTTTAATAAAAAAAATATGCATCTCTGAGATCACAGGTTGCCATATATAACAATTTTTTGTCATTAATTTTACTGCTGTGCGTAAATCTTCCAACTTAAAATGGTCAATTCGTATATGTTTATTTAGATTTTTTAGATTCAGCGTAAACCCTTTTCTTGCCATTTGGTTCAGGTACAAGAAAGATACTCGATATAAATTGATTGGCGCACAGAGCGCATTCGGATATAGCGCCAATTGTCATGAGACTATCAATAATTTTGTAAAGATCATTTATCTCAGTTGGTGTCCAAACAGGAAGAGAAGGTACATTAAGGTACTATAGGTATTTTAAGGTATTTTTGTACAGTAAGGTACAGTTTCTTGGGACACTTGTTTAGAAAATTGTATCCTATTAGCCTTCAATCCAGGAAAGAACAGTTTTGTCTTGTGTAAGGTGAGACCATTGTCTTACACTCGACGCTAAACGACCTGCATATTGTACCTTATTTACTGGCGACGGGTCGACCGTGGCTGATAGCGCGATATCCTCGACCAGCTGGCGTGCGGCGGCGGCGCGGCGATGGCCGGCGCGCCGGGGGCGGGGGCGGCAGTGGCGCCCTCGCTCCAGCAGGCGGGAAAGGCTGGCGGCCCCTCTGCGGCCACGACTGCCTGCGAGTTGAAGGCAGAGCCTTCCAGTTTAAACCACGCAAACTTGATGGCTGAGGTTGAGTGGTCTTTCTCCGGCACCAGATTTCGTCACAGCTTTGTCAGTCTTCAAGTTTTCAGCCAGGGCCTCTCCGAAAAGATACTTGTCTATCTTAGTCTGCATCAAATGGTCATTAATGTCTTTTTTTTTTTTTTTAAGACGACAACGCAAAGTAGCGCGTTTTGATTGAGTCTGAGTGTAACGTGTCGCACATTAACTTTGCCGCATCCATAAGTTGTTTGTTGTGTCTTTGTCCTTTTCTTGCATTTTAGTTGTTATGACGTCACTCAAACAGGCCAAGGCAGTGCCAAGCTGTTTTTGCCTATTTTCTATTCCTTTTTCATGTTTCACGCTTGCTTCGGGCAAGGCAGCCTTTATTTCCGGATTGAGCATCGGTGGAATTATTCTAGGGCAGTTGGCTGGTATCAAGGGCTTTACATCGCTGGCGGTAGCAGCGATTGCGCAAGGCTCAGCAACCGGGCAAGGCTCAGCAGCTTGCGGGAGCGGGGGGGGATTGCATGCGACAGCGTGTTAGGCTGTGGCACCGGCGCGGCGCAGCGGCGATGGCGCGCGTGGTTGCAGCGCGGGGGCAGCCTGAGGGACGGAGCATGGGGCAGCGCGGGGACGCCGCAGGACGTGGCGCCCGCGACTCCGTTGTCTCATCTAACGAGACATCCCGTACATCTGATGCCAGCCTAGGTCTTGCCATATTGCAGTCATCGTCCGAGAAGATGTCAATTGAGTTTGCAAATCAAAGAGAAAGGTTCCAGTTCCAGTGAATTGAACGTCTTTCCTTAACTGAATGGTAGATGTTGCAATTCCAATGAATTGAACGCACCATAGTATATAACGATATAAACAGCCCTTTGTACTGTTCGAGTTCGAATAAAAAGTAGGTAGGTATTTGTCAAATTCCAGTGAATTCAACGAACCTTTGTTTATGTATTGCACGGCTAAGAGATTTGTTTATGTTACGCCTGTAATTTGTAGCAATAAGAAATAACATACCTTAATAGCTATGCTCAGATAGCATGGAGTCCTTTCGAGATGAAGGCGATATCAAAGAACGTTGCCGCTTGGCACGTTTTAATTTCCTCTCCAGTTTACGAAACTTCTTGCTTAATTTTAATAATTTTTATCACGCTTCCTCTTCGGCATTTTTGTTTTGTTAAAAAAAAACACTGGAAATAACACTTTTAGTCCGTACCGACGAGAAGGAGGTGTGCAGTGGTGAAGCACTGTAACGTGAATGACAAGCGGAGTTTTAGGGCACGTCTACCTCGCAAAAAAAAAAAAAAAAGTTACCCTCTTATCTCTCAAAATACAGTGCTATGTGGTGAATCCTCGGTGATACTACATGTGTAAATAAGTAATAGGTTTATTATTTCAGGTTACTAATCTCGAGAACGAAGCACGAGTATAATACCTCTGATAGCAGCAATCCAACATCAACCTTATTGTAACGAAACTGAAGATCAGTTTGATTTTGACAGACCTGTCAGTGGCAGCAATCCACTTATTGTAATGAAAATAAATATCACTGTCATTTTGACAGTGACACAAGATCAGAGGTAATATAACTATGACATAGGTCTGTAGATTATGAATGTGTTTGTATTATGCTGCCATAAAATCAAATCTTCGCTTCGAAAGATATTCTCCAGATAGACAATACCCTCCTTCTACGCCAGACTGATACTATTAAACTAAATAATGATAGCCTATAACGTTCGGCCTCCTCTATTTGAGTGGGAGTGGGCTGTAATCTACCACGCGGGCCCAGTGCTTGTTGGTAGAAGTCACCTATCTTCAATTTTTTGGTTTCAGTGGTGATGAGATTATTTACACAAAGTAAAGCGACTGCTTGGGTTCGAACTTACGACCTACATACAACTCGTAAGTCAGGGCCGTTATCACTGGCCCACCTCTGCTCCTCAATAATGATAAAGACTAAACCATTGCTAAAGACTTTTGCTTCTCGATTCTTTTATTACTAAAATGGTATTTTATAAGGTCTATGAGTTCATCCACCCTTGGGACAACTATATGAACAGATTAGTGGACTGGTACCTACACCATGCTGACCTATTTTCTGATGCAGTCAACCGTTTAGAACTGGTAACAATTTGAAATTGACAGTGCCTTATGTCCTAGCAATAAAGGCGATTTTCGTAATGCTCGTTTTACCACTGATGTTCCGCCTGCTGCCTGTACTCGCGCTACAAAACAGATGACTTACCCCATATGGTCATAGTACACACAGCACACTTTGTATCTCTATTACGTACAGTGTGCTCTATTTGGGATTTGTCATGACATCTTGGCGGGAAGCCATATTGTTATATCAGAGTCATGTAACCCAAATCGGTGAAGCCTTGTTCATAGTCATGTCAGTAGACATTTCTGCTGTGCCATGAAATATTTTTTTCTAACCAATTGAAAACAAAAATGGCGAAAAACGATTTTTGTGTGTCTTTTAGTCTGTGCTAAATAAATATATTTTCTTTCTTTCATTTCCTGATTATTGTGAAAGTTAGGACCAGGTTAAAAAATAACCTGGTCCTTAGGTCCGCAACATTAAAGAACTCGATAAACCAAGAAAATGTTCAGAAAGTGGTGCATCGTACGGTAAAATAAACTATCAGTGGTGCCAACCGAAAATAAAATACTTTTGGATGCGTTCACACTCCGAATAAAATTAAGTTTTTCATAAGTCGAAAGTCGTTATCGAAGTAAACCCGTAGTATCAAAGTAACCCCATTTTACGGTAACGCCCAATTTTGATAAAACCATTTTCGTTCCCACAAAAATCGAAATTCAAATAAATTATTTTCGAAAAAGACTACAAGAAGTCATGTTTTAACCCCGGAAGGAAACAGAAGGGTATTATAAGTTTATCGTGTGTGTCAGACACACAGTCTGCGTATCTGTGTATCTGTCAGTGGCATCGTAGCTCCCAAACGACTGAACCGATTTAGATTTTTATTTGTTTTGCTTTATTTGAAAGATGACTTGATCGAGAGTGTTCTTAGTTCAGTTCTTGTTCTTAATCTTCAAACGGCTGAATAAATTTTCTTGAATCATATTCAAGAAAATCAATTCAGCCGTTTGAATATTATCAGCTCTTTTCTAGTTGATGAATGGATGTGAGCATCTTCCACAGGTCTGATCGAGTATAAATTTGGTATTCTGTTACTTCAATGATATTAAAATAACATGGTAACCTTGAACTGATGCCGCAGCATAACCTGGAATTTACAGGATACCCAACTTCCTCACCAACTTACAGCCGAGGTATCGTGTTTGGGCTCATTAAAATGGTCTCAATGAATAGGTTATAGATAGATGGCAGTCAGGGACTGATGATGGAGTAGCACAAAAAAAGAGGATGAATTTGTGTCGGGGATTTGTTAAATTTAACTCGGGGGTTTGTTAAAAATGTTGTATTTTCCATACAAAGTAAAATCAAACAATTCAGAGCCAGACAGGTGACAATCAATCTGCCTAGCCTTTCCCCAACTATGTTAGGGTCGGCTTCCAGTCTAACTGGATGCAGCTGAATACCAGTATTTTACATGGAGCGACTGCCTATCTGAACTCCACAACCCAGTTACAGGGTAATACGATACCCCTTAGTAAGACTGGTTGTCAGACTTTCGGGCTTCTGACGACCCGTAACGACTGTCAAAGATCCACGAATGACAGCCGTGACCAACGGCTTAATGTGTTTTCCGAGGCACGGAGGAGTCTCGGCATGAAAAGATGGTCACAGACTAACCTCGGCAAGCGTAGCTTAACCTGATGGATCGACCCGTGCGGCTGTTATTATTTAGCCACGAGCTCCTCAGTGACATGAAATAATATGTTTTATCACAAATGTCAAGTAGGTACCTTTCCGAACAAATTGACTGGCACCTAAATTATGCATATCTAATTAATTATCTATACCTACAGAATGAAGTTTGCTATATGAACTTCCCAATATTTCTTGATATTGTATTTTCTATTCCAACGAACTATGTATCTTTGTATCCCGTTTTATTCAACTATAGTTACCAAAACCTTAACACTTAATTTAGACCTGGATAATAAGTTTCGTATAAATCTGGAGCGGAAATCTCGAAAATAAGACCTGGGAATTACCCTGGGAATTAAACTAGACAAATGAGGCAGTAAAGTCAGATTGTATCCATAATGGAATTGTGCCATAAAGGCACAATTCTACGACGCACTAATCGCCAATAATCGCCAATCGCTTCAACTCAGTGACCTAATCCAAAGGCGAGTCAATCAAGCCAATGATACAACGCTACCGTTTGCTTTCGTGAAACTAGTGTGTTCGCAAAGAAAAATAGCTTTGTACCTACTGAGCAAAATCGCTTATGTATTTACGAAATATGTATTTACAAACATAAACTCACGCCTTCTTCCCATGGAGGTAGGCAGAAACTACAGAACGCCATCTACGATCCTTACATACTTCTTTTACTGCGTTTACGGCTGTTGCGAATGCTACGCACCTGACCTTTCTGAAGAAGATCATCAATAAGATAGTGGTCCTCCTATGGCGTCCCCTCCCGATGATTCCACACACATCTGCCTTGTAAAAAATACCTTTTATCAGTCGCCTTTCATTCATCCTCTCAACACGACCAAATCATCTAAGCGTATTCTCTCTATCTAAGATATTCCGTTTGCGGATTGCAATCTACGTTTGTCCATTTTGGTTTTATTGCACCTGGTGCCAAATTTTATGAGGTAATAAATATTTTCTGAATATTATTTCGATTCATTTCAGTCAATGTAGGTACTGTAGAAGGTCAGAGTCCAATTTCCAACTGGATAGTAAATAATACTCGGTCAAGCAACTACGAGAGGTACAATTGATATATTAGAACATTGAAAATTGGCACACTTCTTAAAATTATACCGCCTAGCGTCCTAGCCAAAACTGACGTGCCGTCAGGCAAAAACATCCGGACTATCTCTTTTTAATTATTTAAAAAGAGATAGCTTTATACTGGCGCAAGTAGTCGAATGTCAGCCAGTACAACATAAGGTCTTAATCTTCCATTACATGGAACCTTTACAGTACTAATGCGCTTACAAAATTACGAGTAAACATGAACACACAAATGATCCCTTACACTATCCTAACACAGCTACATCACTGCACTAAAACACAAAACCAAACCTGCACACAAAATCAAACCTGCACACAAAATCCGGCCATACCGGAGTGCAATCGCCCGTCCCAATTAAGCGAGTCCCAATCAAGGCATTAGCACATTTCCAGTTCGCTTTCAATCGATGCTATCGCTACATTAAACATCCGATACGATTCCGTGGCTGTGTAGCGATTTCGAACTCGTCTATTAAGGCACTAATAGTTCATTGTTTTATTTTTATCGCGCTAAAATGCAACGTTGTATGTAGCTGACGTATGTATTTTTTGTTGTCATCAATGAATGAATTTTGTTATAATTTTCCTTGTATTATCTTGTAGGTATTACGGGCTGGTGTCCGCAACTCCACGTCAATGCGCGTATTTTGCGTACGGGTGGGAAAATCGATTATTCGATCCACCCTGTCTGTAAGTGTTATCAATTATATAGAATAATTATAATTATTATTTTGTGTTTTATTTTAAGTACATGGCTTTAAGATTATATGGAATAAATTGGGTTGAAATTTCTTTATTCATTCAAAATAATTTAATATCAAATCTTGCTCAAATTAATCCATTCTGTATAATTTGTCAAAGGAATATTATATCTGTGGCTTACCCAAGGGAAACTTACGAATTAGAATACGGATAAAAATGCGTTATATGAAAGTCAATAGATAAATTTAGATGACAATCATTTCAAGTACCAAAGATAAAATAGAGCAAACTACTGATGCAAATTTGCAAATTCAATCCAAGAGTAACATAACAAACCTTAAGACGAAGAACAATGTTCATAGCATACATCACTACCCAAGTACGCTGGTATCCAGGACGTTTCATTAGTATAGAACTGACAGACAAAGACAGATAACTCAGCCCAACTCTAACCCGCCGGCTGCCGGGGTGACACAGATTTAACGAAATTAAACCACGGATCTTAAGACCAGTTTTAATTAATACCCGAAAATAGACTTCAATTCAAACAGAGCTTCTCTAATCTCGCGAAGCGAAGCAATGAAGTGTGTAAGCCCACACAAAGACTCGATTTCGAAGGTATTCAATCGGTTTCGTTTTCTCGATTCGTGATTTATTTTTCGAGATTTATAAACAAGTTTCAGAGGAACTATAGGAGTGTTAAATAGATTTATTACGTTGGTCTTTCGACGCTGAAGTTGCTTAATTAACAATCCTTCTGAAATTTTCGAATTAATTTTGTAAATTAATTTACTTCATAATGTGATAATGCTGGATGCTAGAAGATGGATGGATCAGTATATTATGCGTAACAGAGTGGAAATTGTCTGAAATTAATAAGTGTACCGTATCCCATTAGATCCATATTAAATTCAATATTTGATTCGTAGCATTAGTGTTCATTTTGATCGCTTCTTTCAAATAGGCCTTTCCTATAAAAAATCTTCCACTCTACAAGTAAAATTTCATTTTCGAGGTTAATATTCAAATAACTTTCCCGTTTTAACTGTAATGATCAAACAGAAGGCCACTGAGACCATTCACTAAGATTTCATTTCATGGCATTTGATTTAAAACCAAATTCTCCCCCAAATTACATCAAAGTCAACTCCTGGGAGGGAATATAATCAAAATGTCGCAAAAATGTCCTTTGATAAATCAAAAGGATCTTGACGAAAGAACTTATAGAAATTCGTTGCTCACGTCGGCGTCGTGTGAATGCAACTCAATCGGTGTCACAAAGGAACGTTTGGAAAATCCATAAGGGTGTATATACCAGCCCGTGAACGGGTTGGATCACGCGACACACAAAGAATATGGTCTTTAGAATTGAAATGTGAATTTATGGCCACAAAAGAATAAATGCTTTTAGAATGAGTTTTCTAAGAAAATATTGTGGTCTTGACTGAAATGTTATTCTTCATTCTTGAAATGAATGCTAGCGTTCTACTTTCAAAACGAAAGATTACTGCAGGATAAAAGGACCACGTTGAAATCTGAAAACGAGGGCAAAAGATCAAAAATCAATTCACATTCACAGAACAAATAGTCCGTGAAACCCGCTCCATTTACCCTACATAAGACCAAAGGGGAAAGTTTAAAACCATTACGTATTTGTAAAACAATTTTCATCGCTGATCTTCAGTGAAAAACCCATGCAAAAGTTTGTGAAACTCCTTACATGTGAGCATGAGTCGTTGTATAATCAAAAGTTGGGTGGTCCACAACTTTAGAATATTTGCTGCGGTAACTTTGCCTGGAACTGCCGCAAACTATCACATTCTGAGGCGAGAGGAAGTGGGTAGTCAAACATACGGGTAGACTGACAATCGAATTATTTGGTTTAATAATGTGCGCTTGAGAAAATTAAGAACATTTAGCTGAATGATTGGTTGTGAAACATGTCAGATGGAAATGAGGTTACCTACTTAAATGTTTCGGTTTATCTAAATGAGTTTACTTCAGACTAAGATTAAAGTATTTCTAGAAATTATTTCTAGTAATTCTTAGAAATACACTACAAAAATACCCCTAAAAAAATAACACCTCTAAAAAAATCCCACCGAATTTGGAAACCCCTTAGTTGGTAACACTGACTTTAGAGTTCATTAGTTGACACCCACAATCTTACATTATGTAACGTATATTGCGTAATGTTTTATGAATTCATTAACCAATAAAGGCACCTACAATTTAAGGCTTTCAAGGACACTGAACGAGACACAACAAAAGTTTTATCGTTATGACGTCTATAGCCGTTTAGTGATCTTGAAAGCATTAAGGCTAAATCAGAATTGGACCAATGACCAGGTGAAGACTGAAGGAATCCGCTGGATGCGAGAAGCACAGAACCGGTCGAAGTAGCGGTGCTTGTGGGAGGGCTATGTCCAGCTGCGGACGTCTTTCGGCTGACATGATGATGGTGATGATAAAATCTGAATTACGGACAGACAGACGGGGAGAGTTTGTGATTTGTACTAAGAGCCTATACTACCTCAAATGGCTTAGCATGATCCTTCGTTGTGTCGAAAATACTGCAGCATTAATTTTGAAATTAATATATGGTAAAGTTGAGGAATAATGTTAAGTACTATGTGTGACGAAAACACGATTACATAAAATTTTCTCGATACAGAAAAAATCCAAGGTTACCTCTAAACCGAACAATAAACCGCTGGTATTAAAAAAAAAATACTTCAAATTAGATCATAAAACTTTGCGTATTAAATGAACTACTTATAAAGCAGGTCTTATGTGTTTTTTTTTTCAATTAGCATTATTTTCACCGTAAAAAGAAATTACTTATAATATCGACGTCTTGAAGCTTGTTTGCATAAAAAAAAATCGTTCCTACCCAACTTGCCCAAACGCCGAACAGCCGGATTTGTCAGCCAACTAGTGAAGAACGCGCGACAAAGTGCACGCTCCCCACCGTACAATGCTAGTACCTGGACTGATCGCACGATTAGTTGACCTCTAAGTGCGGTGACAAGTCCATGTTTACAGTTAAGTCGCTGCACGCAGACAAGTAAAGTATTGCAATAAGTATTTCCTCTCACACATTGAAATAATCACGTTTTGTGGAGGGGCGTTCATTTTTTTTATTTTAGAATGGTGTATCTATAACTCTGTACGTGAAATCTTCAATCATCACCTAATTTAAAACAAGCAACATAATTTCTTGTAAATTGCCAATAAAAGATTACTATACCCTAGAGATACAGTATCGTATACAAGGTACAACTCTTTGATGTATGTCCTGACCCAGACAAATGAATCTCAATTATTAATGGTATGGCCCAAGTAGATCGTCGTTATGTCGCTAAATTGGACCGAAAATTGGTGTCTTAAACTTAATATTATGTGTGGTTGGTAAGTTACGTGGTATTTAACGTTTGAATGACTGGTTCTAATCATCATCAATCATAATTTTGGTTTAAAAAAATATTTTTTTAAATATTTTATTTATCTTTAAAAATAGATTCTCTTCTACATACTTTGTGCTTGTGAGAACGTTATAGGCTTTGTACACTCATAGATAATAATAATATCTATTTGTTCAAGACTTAACCTATTTGCTGTTATTGTACCTTAAATTAAACTAAATTAGTGGCAAGATACAACTCTCCACTCAAGCTAGCTATTATTATCATAATCATTATCGTCGCAGAACGGTAAAGGAAACATCGTGAGGAAACCGGCATGTCCTAGAACTAAAAATTTGAAGACATGTGACATTTAACAATCCGCACCGGGCCCGCGTGGTGGATCGCCACGCTCTCCCTCTCACAGAGAGGAGGCCTGTGTCCCAGCAGTCGGGACATTATAGGCTGATTATGCTTATACATCTGCACAGAATAAGATTCCTTCCCAGAATACAAAAGGTGCAACTCATCTTGCTGCTTTTCTTGCTTTCTTGGTGTAGTGTAACTCATCTTTTTGTATAGTTGCGAAGAATTTTCAAGTTGATTCACTCGATACGGATGAATAAGACTTCATGTTTTTAATGAATTTTATCATGGCATGATTGTAATAAAAATACCTTGGTAACAGCTAGCGCCATCTATTGGCTTGACACATCCAATATAAACCATAATCGGTGACTTCATCGTCGGCGTGAAATTTCGGCCCCCAGCCTACCGCGTCGCATCCTATCGGCCGCCCGCTCTATTACTTCATTTTAGCTCGGCTCCTTAAGGTCGTAGCGTGATGTTAAATAGTCCATAACTTTTCTAAAGAATTGGGCTATCAAATGCAAAAACAATTTTTCAAATCCGGCTGGCAGTTCTAGAGATTAGTGCGCGCAAATAAACAAACTATTCAGCTTTATTATTATGAAGAAACACATAACTACATTAATAATTATTTTACAATTCATGTGCTCGAAAAGAGCGTTTTCCAAGCATGCGGAAACTGCCACTTTTTCGCACTAGTTCTTTTTACTGTTATTTTTTTATTTTTAACTTCGCCGTCAGCGCGACGCAGAGTTTTTATTATTTCAGAAAAGTTTAAAAAGTAAGTCAAGTACAGATTATTATTCATATAATAGGTACAATAAACGTAATACTTCATTAAACGCGTTATTAAGTAATTACTCTAGATTTAAATTTTGATCAATAAATTAATTTTATATATTCACTAGCTTTTGCCCGCGGCTTCGCTCGTGTTGATTTAGAATAGTGGTTTGTAGTTTAGGTTGTGAAATGGTATCAAGCAACCAAACTTACTTTTGCATCTTTAATATTATAGTTAGGAGGATGAACAACCGGTCTATAGATACCACGACTCACAAAATGTATTAGGTACCTAAAAAAAACTCTTAACACACTACTAAAGTTTCAATAATAGTGTAATTAAATCATGATTCGAAAGACACGTGGCGCCATCTATTATCATTTGAACGTTATTGTTGTTTTCCTCGGTAACAGGACGTTTTTATGTCCGTTTCTGTACACTTGCTAACGTATATGCAAAATTTCAGGATGATTGGTTCATTGGTTTAGGCGTGAAAAGGTAATAAACAAACAAACTTACTTTCGCATTTATAATATTAATACTTAGGACTAAATATGTTTGGCTGAACGTATATTTTGCTCGTGCCTTTTTACGATAAAACGTGGCAGCTATTTGCATATGCGCAGTAGTAGATATGCTGAGCATGTATTTCAAATAAGCCAGCCATTTTATAATTTTCTTGCTTAGTTCGGAGTCGATCCGTGTAAATCTTTTAAAAATGTCGAGTTAAAGTGACGAATCAATTAATTTAGCCCTGGAAAATACCTATTATTCAAGAAGCACAAAATACCAATAACAGCCTTTTACCGGCTAAATCAAAAGAAAAATACTTTTTCAGTATATATTTTTTATTTCCTCGAATGCATATTAAAGCGTTGAAAGATACACGTGCGTAAGTTGAAAGTACGTGATTTGCGACGAGTGTATATGTCGACACGAGTCGGAAATCACTTACTTTCCGCACTTGTAGCATAAATAACTATACAATAAATTTTCAAATAGAATGCATTAGGCCTAAAATTGCATCACATGGACTGCACCCAAATTAATCCTCATCATTCGTCCGTTAGAACACCACATGTAGCTAGGTACTTATAGTATTATCTACTGGAAAAAATGTTCGTCTCATGGGAAAACTGACAATACAATGGTAATAAAAAATCGTGTTACATTCACAGGAAAATTGCAGTCGTAACATTTTTACGCGCACTATTACGCGCGAAAGTAATAGTTGTTATAGTCCTATTGTACTACAGAGGTGACCACACAATGCTATGCTAATTTTATTTGAATGGGACTGTATGTACGAGTATGAGTCTAAAGTGGTTTCTTATTAACAAATTGTTGCCATTAATTATGTGCATTTAAACGTTTTTTGTTAGTGTTCATATTATAACTGTTTGAGTTGGGTTGTTGTAATAATGTTGTCCTAGGCGACCGAGCTCTGGTCTGATTAAAATAGAGAAAACGAATTTTCCCAAATATGAGACCTATCTACATCGACTTTTGCCCCCGTTAACCCCTATACTGCAATTTTTATCGAAATCGTCAGAGCGGTTTACAAGACCGTGATTACTACAAATATACACACAAATATGGCTCATTTAATAATATAGGATTTAATAAAAAATCAATGATGTAATACTAATGATTGTTCGATATATCGGGTGGTGGGGATAAAACGATATTAATTGAAACCACATACGCGTTAGTAGTACGTATACCAAAAATTATCAAATTATAATCAAGGGTATAGTCGCAGGATTTTTTTACCTTTGACAATTTTAACACATGATGTGAATACCACGCAAGTTTCATTTAGGTCATTCACATCAAAACAATTTCATTTACCTACTTGCTAAAACAAAACCAAATGCAATGGTGAGGCTCGCTACTCGGAAATAATACAATATTGTATTGTATTGCTGATTAAATTTAGACCTAATAACCATGACGATACAATTCCTATTATCATAAGCAAGCAAAGATTGCCGAGACGCAATTCGTTTCGAAAACTCAGGAGACAGCAACGTTGCCAGTTCGACGTTTTTGTCTTAACAAAGTAATTTTAAACAACAATAGTTCGTAATCACTTCCGCATTCAAAAGATTTATTGTGCAAGAAAAGGAAAGAAATACATGTAGGGTTTTCCCTGGAATTTGCGCCAGTTCCACTGTCTAGTGCGTGACGTGCTACCCTTGTGAGAGCGTGTTTTTTTTTTGTTTAATTTCGATTCGTAAGAGTGGTTTTTTATTAACAATCATTGCTTTTGTATAAAATTGAAAATTGTTTTGTCGCAATTTCATACAGTGCAGAGTTTTAATAGTTTTACTGTTGTGTTATTGACAGATAATTCGATTGTGTATAAGTTTTAAGTGTAGTAGAGTTTGGTAGGTTACGGTACCTACCTAATGTGTAAACAATAGTGTGATAGTTACTTCCTGTTATTTCTTTGTAAGTTTGGGATTTATTAAAAATGAGGTTTATGCTTGTGATGTGAATACCGTAGAGGAACTGCGAGATGTAGTGACTTGTTAAGGAAAGTAAGAAACAATATCACAAGACGTTATCACATGTGTGTTAGCGTAAATGGTGGATAATTTCAGCAATTAAAAATTTAATTTAGTGTACCATGATTGAAGTAAGTTTTGATTCAGTTTTTAAAACGTGAACCTACTGATAGAAAAGTCGCGCCTGCTTGCGGGCGGCAAGCGGTGAGCGGAGCGGGGATAAATGTCGCGCGCCATTTTTTTTGTATATTTGTACTTACATGAATGAAACTGCGCCTAAAACGGACGAAACGGGTGCGACGTTACCGTTCTCACGTGCAGTGCCTACAAGGTCAGATGAGGTTAGTAGACAATATTATAATGGATGTTGTTTTAAATTCTGATTAGTTTCGCATTTAATTAGATTTTTGAATTTTGATGTAATACCTAATTTGGTAATGGTAAAGAGTTTAGGTTGACTAGTGGGGATCGTATTTTCATTTAATGTCGTTATGTCGTCACCACCCTGTAGATGTATCTTATTAGATTGCCTTATTAGGTTTATAAATAATATTAAATATAATAAATGTGTCTTATTAGGTTGAAGTGGTAAATACATTTGTTTCTTCTGGAACTGATTTTTATCCTAAAAGTGGGTATCTATAGTTCTTTCAATGGCCTGAAATCGTCATAATTCTGGGAAAAAATACAACCAACGTCGTATGAGAAAGTCAACTCGATAGATATGTATGTATGTGTGCATCACCATTTGCAAACGCAGATTGAATTCAAATTACGTTGTAAAATTGAGTGATGTCATCAAAGCCATTCAATGTATGTATTTCCGAATTATGTAATAGCTTTAACACGCGGTTTCGGCTGCGTGCGATGTCGAAAAACTTTAAATATAAACCTTCCTCTTGAACCACTCTATCTATTGATGAAAACCGCATTAAAATCCAATCAGTAGTTTTTGAGATCGTTGCGAACATACAGACAAACAGACTGTTATTTTACAATATGTAGTGATAGTGATAGTGAAGGTATCGTTTGAATCTAGTCACATAGAGAAGCGAAAGCGAACCGATACGTGCCGATACCGCAGCGAACCGAAAGGCGTGTGACGTCATGACAAACCAAAGGCGAGCGCGCGAAGCGAGGCGTGAGCGAAATAGTTGTATTAGCTAGCTTTGTATGTGTCGTAGGATGATTTGATAATTCGAATTTTTTCGAAAACCCTAGGGATATTGCGAAAACACGGATAATTATACAATGTTGAAAACATTTCTCAATCTTACTGGAAAAAGATAGGATTTTTGCAAAAACACGAGTCGCTCTAATAATATTGCGAAATTAAACGTTAGCTAGAACGCAGATTGGCCGGTCGGAGCGCCCAAAACGAGACCTCCTCTGATTGGTTGACGTTTTAAATGTCAATCATTCAAGCATATTTTTCTTTTTCTCATAGAAAAATAACGACTCTACAAAACACGATAAATAGCGTGCGAAACTTAAATTAGTTACTCAGTTCATGAAAACGAACAACTTTGTCCAAGGAACTATAATGTCGGAAACGAAAAAGCTCTATACAAATAACCTGATCAGCTGATAACAACTTTGAATGAAAAGGTCAAAATTTTTCTCACTTCCGACACAATAATTATGGTTCCTTGAGAAAAGTTATTGTTGTATGTCGTGTTATTTTTCACAGGGTAAAACCAGGAATCAATCCGAATAAGATTAGGTCAGTAAGCAAAAATCTAGCCAATCAGAGTTAAGAATATTCAATTTTACTATAGCAACTCGTTTTTCAAAAACGAAAATAAAGATTCCAGTAAGATTGAAAAATGTTTTCACCATTGTCTTATTATCCGTGTTTTCGCAATATCCGTAGGGATTTCGCGAAAATTCGAATTATCAAATCATACTACGACACGGTTCGCAGTTATATTTGACACTGGCTTCAGGCCGGATGCGTGACGCGACTGCGCTCGTCGATTGTTTTAATGAATAAAAAGTCACGCGTCTATTCGCGCCAGATTGAACTTCTTTATACCAGTTACTTGACACAATCAGTGCGAGTGAATTTTTTCTCGCGTCTTGCGCGGGATTCTGCCCAGTATGACCAGAGCCTTAGGCGAGTATCATACCTCCGCCGGGAAACCGCATGATATTCCGGCAATAGGGATGATGACAACTTTTTTTATTTGTCCGTCATGTAGAATAGTAAAAAATATTGCACACATATTTTTTCTTTTTTTACACAATCAAAAGATTACGGCGATACATTGAGTTAAAAAGTGGCATGCCGTCACGTCTTGGTAGATTTTATACGTAGAAGTGACGTAGCGAGCCCCCACTCCCGAATTTTAATGCGTATTATCTCATTAAGTCATTCAAAATTAATATGATAAAGCAAAAAATACGTGTCGAATATTTTTTTATTACCTGACTGACGGACTTAATAGAATTTCTTTATTTTTACCCAGGCATCATCCCTATTCAACTGACTCGCATGATGTCCGCATGATGTTAGCGGAACATCATGCGAGTCAGTTGAATTAAACTACTGCGGTTTCATTGCTATAGTTTCGCGGCGGAGGTGTGATAGCAGCCTTAATGAGTCACAATTTGATTCCCAGTTTTGGTAATGTATTGCGCTGACGAAGGTTCCGTTATGTAACGGAACATGTATTCAAATACAAAAGACGTCCGGTTTGCAATCTAGTACTTGGCTATGAGTTTTAAATCCCACACAAAGCATTTATATTTACTCAGAAAAAACCAGACAAGTGCGTGTCGGACCACGCACAATGAAGGGTTCCGTAGTTGGGATGAATTTATCCCATACATTCCAACTACAAATGAAGTTTGTACGCACAATATTGAGAGATTTACCATGTTATTTAAAGACCATAGACTTTTTATAGGTTTTCCTGTCATCTATAGATATAGAAGTATTTTCTGTATTTTTTTTTTTCAAAAATTTAAGCTTAGTAGTTTCGGAGATAAAGGGAGGAATGGTCAATTTTCGTCTATTTTCTGAAATAACTTTAAAGTTGTTTATTTTAAAATTATAAAAAAAATACATTTGAGACTCTCACAGTAAGCCCTTACATTTGATATGTCACACGGTACAGTTTGCAAAACTTTTTTTTAAATGTTCTTATTTGCCCCCCCAAAATTGACCCCATATTCAAAATTTATTCATTTACATTACAGGTTCGTGTTTGGGGCACAGAAATACATAAGTGTACTAAATTTCAACTAAATCGGTCTATTAGATTCTGAGCAAATTGACTGTGACAAACGGACAGACAGACAGACAGACACATGAGTGATCCTATAAGGGTTCTGTTTTTTCCTTTTGAGGTACTGAACTCTAAAAACTAGTATTTATTTATATATTTCATAGATAAGCATAATATACATACATAACCTAACGATTTGTTCCCAAGGGGGTAGGCAGAAACTACGGAACGTCATATGCTGCTTTATATATTTTTCAGTAACATTAAGAGGGCATTTTGTTACCTCTCTCGCTCACACAGGACCAAATTATTAAGAATGTTAAATGAAAAGATGTTTTTTTGAAAAATGTACTCAATTGGCGAACAAATAAATAATATTATTTTATCAGGTATTTATTAAAAACAAATTTTTATTGTGGCATTATTTAACTCATCTCAAGAAACAGGTCACAATACTTTTGTTGACACAATAGAAATGTGTTTTTACTTTTTTAATTACCTTTTAATATTATTTAGTAGTTCGCCAAATGTTTACATTTTTTTTTATAAAGCATCTTTTCATTTAACATTCTCAAAAATTTGGCCCCATGTGAGCGAGAGAGGTGACAAAATGCGAAAGATCTCTTAATGATTTTAGAAACAACTTTTTATTTGTCGTCAGCAATCGAACTAGATTCACACAAACACTCACAACCTTGTAAATCTGGCAATGATTATAAATTGAAACGCGATTGACGGACGTTTGTATATTCTTAGATCAATTCATTGGCACTTAGAAAACTCAATTCGTTCATAAATACAATGATCTCTTTTTCAATCACTCTTGTCTGGCCACTTAATAAGATCCCTTGATCTTCTTTGTGGTGTAATCAATCACGGTATATACGTATTTATTATGTTCGAACTATAAAAACAAACCCTTTTAAAAATGTTTATAAGGTGTTTCTCTGAGGTAGAATTAGAAGCAGTTATTTAGAGACGAAGAGCTTGTTGCTAAGCAATAACAGCCACACGGGTCGGTCCATCAGGTTAAGCTACGCTTGCCGGGGTTGGTCCGTAGATGGGTGACCATCTTTACATACCGAGACTCCTCCGTGCCTCGGAAAACACGTGAAGCCGTTGGTCCCGACTGTGATTCGTGATTCTTTGACTGTCGTTACGGGTCGTCAGAAGCCCGAAGATCTGACAACCAGTCTTACCAAGGGGTATCGTATTACCCAGTTACTGGGTTGTGGAGCTCAGATAGGCAGTCGCTTCATTTAAAATACTGCATCCCTTTAGAATAGAAGCCGACCCCAACATAGTTGGGAAAAGGCGAGGCAAATTGATTTATTTATTTAGAGACGAGGTGGTTCGTAAAATAGTTTCGACCGAACAAAGTAAAAACTCAATAAATTAGTTGGGAAGTGGTCTTGATTCAAAATGAAGAGCGTAACCAAACGAAACTGGACACGAAGCAATATAACTATATAATTAATATAACAGATTGTAGAGATCCTAGAAGGAGACTGTTATACCCTAAAAATCTAATTCCCGTTTTTACCAACACTAAGTGACACTTAAATGAATCCCTAAATATTATTGCACTATTGGATTTTTAACTCTCGGGGTGAAGCCTAGCGTTGAAAATCCAACAGTGCGTTTTTATTTAGGGATTAATTTAAGTGTTACTTCGGGTTGATGAAAGCGGGCATCAGCATAACTTACAATTTAAGACTTTTTCTCTTGCGTCGTGTTTTGTCACTTTGATACCTCATACACCTAGGTATTTACTATCGTCATAGAGACAGTACTGTTGTAAATGCTTATCAGCTATTCCTGAGTGGAAATCAGGTAAAGCTAAATAATAATAGGTAATATGCTATCTAACTAAGTATAAAAATTTAAAAAAAAAAAATTATTTTGAGGTGTTAATGAAACCGTCAAAATTTTTTTAAAAATATTTACACACAATTTTAAAAATATTTAATAATTGTGTGATATTCGAATTAATTAAATTATATATTTTATTTCATTACATGGTTATAAATAATCTGACTATTGAAACATCGGCCTCTAGTTGACTAAGAGCCAGTTTTTTGATCCGTAGTTAAGTCAACCAATGGTTAAACATAGTACCTAACTGTAGTGGCTAAATGTGAACAGCTAAACATGAATGAATTAACATGAATGTTAACTCATCCATTTATTTAAAACAAAAAAAAATGTAATTAATGGCATTGTAGCAAACACATTTCGCCTAAATTCAACCGTTAGTTGATTGATTGGTTGAGTTAACTACGGATCAAAAAACCGGCCTTATGGGCTAATTTTTCAATCGTGAGATAACTTTTATTTATGGAATCAATATGGCGGTTTGACAGCTTATGTATAAAAAAATGGTCAAACTGTCATATTTATTCTTCGGATAAAAGTTATCTGACTATTGAAAAATCAGCCCTAAGGCTAAGAACTCACGGAGCGAATTTTTCCCTCGCCCGCTAGTAAATTTCACGACGCGATTTATGTCCGCGACGTGCGCGAAGGCGGGGAACTAGTAGAACCGCGCGGGTCGCGTTCACTCGCGTCTGTGGCGGACTTCGCCCGCGTGCTCTCGATCGGTCGGTGGGCAACCGCGGCGCGTTGCGCGGATCCACGTACGGAAATGGTAAATAACCGCTCGTCTTGCGATCATCGCCCGATCATCGCCCGCCAAGATTGCGAGCGATGATCGCAACCGCGACGGCTGCGTAACCATATAAACAACCTGTCTCGTGAGTTTAGAAATAAAACAGCTGCTTCGCCACCGCGGCGGGCGAGGGTGAAAATCGCTCCGTGAGTTCTTAGCCTTAGGTACCAACGTTGACGACGTAGGTACTTAATGTCGCGAACGCCAAACTTTTCAGTTGATTAAACAACTGCTAACTGGCGATAAAATATTAAAGCAGTCTACGCCTCTATGGAGCTCACGTCCAACGTACGTTTCAATATTAATGGTATAAGTTCGCTTAATCGTCTTAGGCACTGTCGCTTCATTAAAAGAAGTCTTATACCGTTGCGATAAAACTTAAATTCGAGCGGTAAGATTCGAATAAGCCGCAGTCAGCAGCTGCAATGCTTCGCTTAAGCGCTTAAGCGTCAATATGTTTCAGCGTTCCTCAACGATAACTTTCATACTAAGTTGCGACTGCGTACCTTAAGATGGAGTGATAAAGTTCAAACTGGAACGGAACGATGAACTAGATCCACAGCTAGCAGACACAACTTGCCTTCCTCTAAAGATAATTATGCACCAATGATTTGCGAATAGAGCATCTAAATAAAATTTTATACCATTACTTTAAAGTTCAGATTCGTACAGCAGCTCATAGGCAGTTATACGCCTCAGCGGTCCTAAGAGGCGTTAAGCTTACTTTTCACGTTTCATCCTATGCAAGACAAAATAGATAAATCCAACAATTTCGCCATCCAATCTCCAGTTGAAAACCAATCTTATTACCCCCACATACAGCTGAAAATAAATTGGAGAAACGTACCGAAGGTGCCGTCAGAAGTTGGAGTGCTTCGCTCAAGTTCTTGAGTGTTAATGTGTTTCGTTCCCCATCTTCCTCTTCAGGGCCAGGGAGGACTGAGGACTGTCGAGAGCGAAATTCTGGCTTCTTAGCACTGGAACCACTCCCATTGGCGAACTGGTGTTCGGAGGACGTTCGGTGGAATGGACACGCCATGTTGGTTGTGAAATTATTCTGATTTCAAGTCATTTGTTTAGAAGGGCAGGTTCGAACACGAAGTTACCACTGGCACGTTTAAGATGTTATCTGAAAAGAGGACAAATATTTTGTTAGTGAAATTCTCAATTGACCGCTACAATAATAAAAACTTGTGGTTATTTCTTTATAACCGTACTTGGCTACCTAACGAATCATGATGACCGAACAAAGTTAAAAATTTTAAATGGTGTTACTAGGGCATGGGGGGTACCATATTATGCAAAAGCGCTGTTTGCACATTTTAAAACATTTTTTCTTTTTTTTAAGCCGAATAGTTTTCGACTTTTGATGAAAAATGTAAAAAAAAAATACCGTTCCCCCCTTATCTCCGAAGATTGCATAGAGAAAAACCTGAAATTATTCTATGTGATAGAAGATTATGTAAATATTACTGAAAAAATAAAACGATGTCTCGAAATAGCATGCTTTTTTTTTTTGACGGTAAAGAACTCTCGGTACACGAGTCCGACTCGCTCTTGGCCGGTTTTTTTTTAATTGTCTCTCTAACTACAAATCCTGAAATGTTTAGTCAAAATAAACAGACCGTTGTAAATAGTTAAGAGCCCAAAGCAAACAGACGAATCAAATAACATAATGGTTCAGGACTTACTCCAAATATTTGAGGCAGTTCAGGGTCCTTATTATGAACTATTAACGCCATCATGATTCTGTGAAAAGGGATGGTGCTATAGGTCTTATATAGCTCCGTCTCTCTCTGGCACTGGATCGAAAAATGACGCAATTAGTTGTTCATAATACGGCCCCAGTAAACAACTAATGTTTGGTGTTAATTACTTTACAGCTATTTCAGACAATTACTTCTTAGTCTACTTTGGCTCGTGGCTAGGCTACAGCCGATCGATCAGGTTAAGCTACGCTTGCCGCGGTCGATCTGTGGATGGGTGATCATTACATACCGAGACTCCTGGTGTGTGAAGTACGTTAAGCCGTAGGTCCATTAGTAGATTAGATCATTAGATCATTAGTAGATCTTTGACCGTCGTTACAAGGGGTATCGTGTTACTCAGTAACACTTTGAAATTATTTGTAGTCTCGAGATGTGATGGATGGTAAACCATCCACGAACTGACCGCGGCATGTGTAGCTTAACCTTCGATCGACCCGTCTATCAGTTAGGCACGAGCACCTCAACGATTTCGTCAATAAATTGCCTATGAATTAAACAAAGCGGATGATATTAATCTCAATCTCGAGTTTACTCACAAAATGGATCATGTCGTCTGAAATTAAATAATTTATTATTATTATTAAATCAGAACTAAATCAATTTATGTCTAAAACTATCAAATGAAAAATTTAATGTGTTATCCGTTCCTGGTGTAAAAAAAAACAATATTTGTCAATAGATATGTGACGTTATATTTTACAAATAGTTTTATTAATCCCTATTATGTGCGAGGCCATCATTTATCGGCAATTTTCTTCGAGGAAACCGTCCTTTTCATGAATCAAACGTCTTCAACGTTATAAATCCTATTCTAACTAATCCTAACCTTTTCACGCCTAAATCACTAAACTGATCATCCAAATTAAGTCCGAGACAATCTCTCCGAGAGAAATTTAAGGAGATTAATATAATGACTTTGCCTTCTCAGTACATTTTTGAAAATCTTTTATATGCCCATAAAAACATTAAATTGTTTAAAAAATACAGTGATATCCACAATATAAATACTAGGAACAAAACAAATTTGTTGTACCTCCAACAAGGCTCAAGAAAATAGGTCGCTCATTCAGGTGTCAATGTATACACTTTTATAATAAACTTCCAAGCCACGTTCAAGATCTGAGCCTTAATAAATTCAAATCATTCATTAAACGCAAGTTGTGTCAGAAAGCTTATTATACCGTTAAAGATTATATTGAGGACAAAAAGGCTTGGGAATGAACTGCTCCAAATTTTATTTTATTCTTTTATTTTGCATACTGAATGTTGACATGACTATTTACTTTGTACAGTATTATATTATTTTAATTTATTGTGAATGTGAAGACTATGTAGGTCATTGCTTTTTTTGTTTGTTTTATTTTTTTCTCTCAGTTATTTTTAATCATTGTCTGGCAGTTTGAGTAATTTATGCGGCCTACCCCAATGTCCTTTCTTTGGTATTGTTCGTCGAATCGTTGAGCTCCTTAAGTTCTGAGTTGAGCTGCGCGATTACTGACAAATGCGTGCACTGACTGGACAGGTCCTCTCAATCTGTGTGGTTCTTTCCTCAAAAGACCATTTCAGACACCAATCTACATGGTCTTCACATGAAGTGACCAAGATTATGTCTGGACTTTATAAGAGACTGTGACCTCTGAGTTTGCTTCGGCCTTTCTTCTCAGAGTAGTCAGATAGGAAACGCCGACCTCATCTAGTTTAAAAAAAAAAAAAAACATGATTGACTTGTAAAAGTGTTTATTTATCCTAAAATTTTGCATATACGTTGTCAGGTGTACAGACACGTACATAGAGTTCATTTTGTCCTGAAAAAGGTATTATTCTTGAGGAAAACCACAATAACATTCTTATGATAATAGATGGCGCCACGTGTCTTTCGAATCATGATTGAATTATAATATTATAGAAACTATAATAGGTAGTGTGTTAAGAGCTTTTTTATTTATTTATTTATGTACATATTAACACATTTTGTGAGTCTAGAGTGTCGATAGGTCGGTTTTTCATCTTCCTAACTATCCTAAGTAAAAAAAATAAATGCGAAAATTTTTGTTTGTTTGTTGATTACGCTTACACGCTAAAACGGCTGAACGGATTTGGATGACTTGGGTAGACCATGATCTGGAGAAGCACATAGGCTTCTATTCATCTTGAATCGCAGACGAAGTCGCGGCCAACAGCTAGTAAGCCATAAGGTACAGACGCCAACACATCAAGCTACCCGTAACTGTCAAATTTTCTCAATCAACCTTGAACCTAATGTTTTAGCGATAAAGTTCAAAATCTATTAAAGAAACTTGACAGATTGTAGTAGCTTGATGTGCTGGCGTCTGTAATATGATTCTCATACAGCAAAAGGGCATGTCCTAGAACCAAATATTCGAAGACAAGTGACTTCTACCAGCCCGCACTGGGTCCGCGTGGTGGATTACGGTCCACTCCCTCTCACCGAAAGGAGCCTTGTGTTCCAACAGTGGGAACATTATAGGCTATGCTTATGCTATGGTACCCTAATTCCGTTATTGGAGTATTCACTAAAGCATAGCCTTAATCATCCTATAGGTAATGTGCCTTCTATTGGAGCACCAGGTCTTCTCTATGCGTAAGGAAGTGAGCGCGGTAATCCATCACGCGGGCCCGATTCTTTTTTGGTGGATGTCACTTGATAAGATGGAATTAGTATTACAATTTTCAAAGTGTGAAGCTGAACCTAAACAAATCACCCAGGTAATGTAACTAAGCAGATCTTCCTCACATTTTTTGAAAGGCTAATTCAGTCCCCGATAAGTAATTCAACCGTCACGTCTCATTTTCGTTTTTGTGATTTGTTTATCGGAATAACAACAGCCAAAGAAATCACTTGATTTAAACTTCACAGGCACAACCAGTTAAATTGAATAAGCTTTCACAAACCGGCACCCTAATTGCGTAACGCTCTAGCAATCGGAATCTAAATAATTTTGAAGCAAATTGCTAATCAATTGCTTCATATGTTCGAAAAATTTGTCTGCTCAACAACGTAAATAACGCAATGAATGTTGTTGAACTGTCAAAATAAAACCGATTCCGATCGATAGTGTGTTACGCACTTAGGGTGCGGGCTAAAGAAACCTTTAAATCAAAAACAATCTTAGTTAGCTAGGAGAAAAGTTTCTGCGCCCATAAAAAAGAGTCAAACCATTTTAAAGATAAACCAAAATAAAATCTCTATCTGAACTCTAAATCTTCTTGAAGTTGAAGCGACGCCAGAAACAAACGTAGGTAGGTACAGTCAGTCTCAAAAAGGTATAAATCGAGAAGAATTCTTTTGATTGTCTACAATTTGTACTCCATAAAGTATTATTTAAGGAACTTGTGGCTAAGTAATAACAGTTGCAAGGGTCAATCGATTAAGTTAAGCTACGCTTGCCGCGGCTGGTTCGTGGATTAAGACCCCTTCGTGCCTCGGAAAGTACATTAAGCCGTCGGTCCCGGCTGTCATTTGTAGATCTTTGATAGTTGTTACGGGTCGTCAGAAGCCTGAAAGTGTGACAACCAGTCTCAACAAGGGTTATCGTGTTACCCAGTAACTGGGTTGTGAAGGTCAGATAAGCAGTCACACCATGTAAAATACTGGTATTCAGTTGCATCCGGTAAGACTGGAAGCCGACCAGAATATAGGGGAAAAGGCTAGGCAGATGAAGAAAGTATTATGGAACACAAATTGTAGACAATAAAATTAATTCTGAACGTCTTGTCGATGTACTCGTATAAATCATTTTGGGGCTGACTGTACCTACTATAAATTACTTGGGTACCCAAATAGACAACCTTGTTATAACTTTACCCATAATAATAATTGGCTTAGTTTGATTATAACTAAACAGAAATCTTACAATGGCCTTAGTAAAGTTATATTCATACAATTTCTCAGTTCCAAGGGAATTTAAATGCTGTGATATTTTGAAGCTGGTAGTCTCCAGTTTTGGGAATTCTCAAATGGTTTCAGAATTTCATAAAAAAAAAAACTCTTGATTTTGATAATACTGTTTGTAAAAATTACGTTCGTGAAAACAGCTCAAATGAAAATAGGTCCAAGGATTCCTAAGTTGTCATGAGACTGCTTGATGCTTTTTGCAACTGAGTTTTTTTGGAATTACTTTACTTACCATATAAAAAAGTTGAAGATGTTTAGAGATTGCTCGAACTCTTTAGGTGTGCGGTCCCCGTCTCCAAAATATTAATTATGATACTAAACTTGTAAAAAAAACTTTTTAGCAAAAAATAAAACCGACTTCTAAAACAAAACACTACAAAGTGAAAAATAACTTTAATTTCGGAAGTCGGTGTCTTTGATTTTGTATTTTCGTTTTTTGCCACCGACTTCCGAAATTAAAGTTATTTTTCACTTTGTAGTGTTTTGTTTTAGAAGTCGGTTTTATTTTTTGCTAAAAAGTTTTTATTTATCACTTTTTAGTTGTGGAACCGACCCCACACAAATTCGAATACATAATTGAGCACAATAATTGTAGATATAGCCATGTAAATAACAGTGATAGGAAGTTATTAAAACACCATCACAACATCCATATAAAATAAGTGGGAAATATACGCATTATTGAAGCTAACTCAAAAACTCCTCGAGCAAAGTTAATAAAATTTATACGGGACCACCTCGGAAGTATACCCTTTCAAACAAAAAAAGAATTTTCCAAATCGGTCCACCCGTCTTTGAGTAATCGCGTAACAAACATACAAAAAAAAAAAAAAAAACATACAGACGAATTGATAACCTCCTCCTTTTGGAAGTCGGTTAAAAAAGTATCTTTCTGTATCAGGTCATTTTGTACAGTTTAGTTGCTATTATAAAAAAAAGAATCATTTCATTCTGCCTAGCCTTTTCCCAACTATGTTGGGGTCGGCTTCCAGTCAAACCGGATGCAGCTGAATACCAGTATTTTACATGGAGCGACTGCCTGTCTGACCTCCACAACCCAGTTACAGGGTAATACGATACCCCTGTCAGACTTTCGGGCTTCTGACGACCCGCAACGACTGTCAAAGATCCTCGAATGACAGCCGGGACCAACGGTTTAACGTGCTTTCCGAGGCACGGAGAAGTCTTAGTATGAAAAGATGGTCACCCATCCACGGACCAACCCCGGCAAGCGTAGCTGAACCTGATGGAGCGACCCGTGCGGCTGTTATTACTTAGCCACGAGCTCGAATCTTTAAAGCGAAATGGTATCGTAACGGGGTTTGGAGCATTGGTATGGCCCAACGGAACGAATTTTAAAAATAATTATTTTTAAAATTCTATTAAATGCTCCGTTACATCAAAATAACCCATAATCCGATGCCTTGAAGGTGCAGATGAAATTTTATTGAAATTGCTTTAGTTACAATCGAATAAAACAGTTTTTAAACCGACTTCCAAAAGGAGGAGGAGTTTCTCAATTCGGATGTTTATATTTTTTTATGTATGTTCGGACATAACTCCGTCATATATAAATGGATTTGAAGTTTTTTTTTTTGTTTTAAAGGGTATACTTTTGAGGTGGTCCCTTTGCTACCAAGTCAGAATCTGATGAGGGGATTCCATGAAAATCGAGGGAAACCGTAAAATTTTATACATACATAGGCACACCTATAGCGGTTTGGGTATTTTGTATAGTAACTCGTGCATTTGCTCTCGAAAAGCACCAATTGGTGAAGTGGAACTTGATGATGAAGACCACAGATGGCCATCGGAACTACTCAAATATAACTACTCAAATTTCACGGGTTACGATTCGATTAGTTTATTATGGTTGCTAAGCAATTTCTGCTCGTCGATGCATCTGGTGATGGTGATTTCACCATCATACTCCAGTTCTCCTGGTTCTTACTAGGAGAACTCCTCAATAATTAACGCCCCTGCATCGAGAAAAGCAATATTTTGTAAAAGGTGATGAGCAGTTGACATTAGGCTATTATTGTAGCTTACATAAATTACAAACTGACCGACTAAAAAGTGAAAAATAAAATACTTTTTGCAAAAAAAAATAAACAACTGACTTCCAAAAAAAAAAACACTAGAAAGTGAAAAATTACTTTAATTTTGGAAGTCGGTGGCAAACAATTTAAATACAGATCCATAGACACCGACTTCAGAAATTAAAGTTATTTTTCACTTTGTATCGTTTTTTTTTGTTTTTTGTAAAAAAATATATATTTCTAATAAAAATGCAAATTTTGAGGAAGCTTGCGTTTTTTTTTTTGTATCGAGCCAAATTGTGTACATCGTGTTTTGGCCCTCATAATTTACTAAACAAAATCTTATTTTTTTATAATCATGAAAAAGAAAAATAAATCAATTTTGTAGTTGAGGACAAAAATTGATTTGCGTGCGGCCGAAATGTGGCAAAATATCTTCTTTGGGACCCATTTCGCCTTAATGGCCTAACACTCGTATACACGAATTGTATTGTTCGAGAAAGATGCGTATAGAATCTTTTCTGTAAATCGCGAGGCTTTTCTCAGATAGATAGCTATCTACTCGAAATAAAACACGCGATTTAATAAGGTAACCTTCTCAACAATTGTAGCGATTTCCCGGAGTTACAGGAAAAGCCTAGAAGTCCTTTCTACGTAATAAAAGTATCACCAAGACAGTACTTAATTATCTCATCATCATCTAACTAGCATATTTCTTACTATATTGGGGTTGGCTTCCAGTCTAACCGGACGCAGCTGAATACCAGTATTTTACATGAAGCAATATCTGTTCTCCATAACCAAGTATTGGGTAATATGATGTCCCTTGGTAAGACTGGTTGTCAGACTTTTGGGCTTCTGATGACCCGAATATCAAATATCTACGAATGCCAGCCGAGACCAACGGCTTAACCTCGGTATATAAAGATTGTCACCCATCCACGGACCGACAGTACGTGGCAAGCGTACCCTGATCCCTGACCCTGGTAACCTGATCGATCGACCAGTGTGGCTGTTATTACTTTGCAATGGACCCGTCTACTTTATTACCGTATTAGTGTGACAATTCTTGATACCAACGTCATGTACTAGTTGTCTGGTATTTATGCTGAACTGGACCTATTTGGCGCAGCCACACAAAACGGTTTTAAAGTTTTTTTTCTGTTTATTGGTTTTGTTTGAAAATTGGGTGCCTTAACCTGGCTAAAACTTTTTTATTTTCTTTTTTCTTATACTATTTAAAAATAAACCGGTTTAGTGCGTGTCGGACTATGCACAATGAAGGGTTCCGTAGTTGGGATGAATTTATTTATTTACAAAATCTACAGAGCTGTAACAATTTTACTTAAAATAAAAACTAATGTTACAGCCAATTACGGATTTACTCGAAAAACATTGTAGTTGAAAAACATGTTCTCCCATACATCGATATATATTACGTCACGATCAATTCTCCAACTGCCAAAGTTTGTAATCGCAAAAAATATGTTTTTTATGCGATATAACTACAAATTGACGTTTTTAGGACTTTATCCTTTACTTGGGCTGTGCGACATTGCTTCTTGCCAAATTTTATGATTCTAAGTCAACGGGAAGTAGGTTTTGATTTATTTGCGAGTAATAAAATATGTCGCATAAATGACCGTATTTTTGAAGTGAAAACTTCTTTAGGCACGTTGAGCGATTTTAAGTGAAAACTTTTATCTGTGCGTTTAGCGATTTTTTTTTGTGCGTCAACATGTATCACGTGTACCTACATAATATAATACAGCACGACCAGATTTTGAACGTTGGTTACTATGTACGTAACATATTGTCTGTGGGTAAAATCTTGAGTTCGCGTCACTAACATGCTGTAGTAGCAATAAGTAAACTTAAATATACAATATCCTGGGATATTAATAATAATATCCTGGGACATTCCACACACGGTCATCTGATCCCAAACTAAGCAGAGCTTATACTATGGAAACCAGATAACTGATGTAGGTACTACATATACTACTTTTTTTTTGACCACGTGGAAAGAATAATTTATGTACAGTCGCGACCAAAAGTCGATAAGCAAACTCACAAAGCAATAGCTT
This sequence comes from Dicycla oo, assembly GCA_948252095.1. NCBI lineage: Eukaryota > Metazoa > Arthropoda > Insecta > Lepidoptera > Noctuidae > Dicycla > Dicycla oo. The sequence continues at coordinate 24,567,345 of OX411716.1, forward strand.
GGCGTTTAGTTTGACTTAAGACCTTCTATTTCTAAGAACATAAACATGCGTCGTCAACAACTGAATGTAGTTCATAATTTCAAAGTTATAACATGTGTAAAGATGACCTAGCGGTTAAGCGCGTGCAGATAGATGCGTGAATCAGTGAGCCGTGAGTTCAAATCTCAAGCAGTACTTGACTTTTTGTAAGTTTTTACTTGATTGGAAGTAATGGGACAGAAATATAATATTCTTTATCTTGTTCGCTTGGTCACTCATTTCGTAAAGTTAGAAAGGTAGATCATAGAAAACTAAATAGGTATTGACAATTATATATGTGTCATTAGAATATCATTTCTTTGTTATGTTATTATGAATTGACTAAGTGGGTATACAACAAAAAATCCTATGAACGGTTAAAAAAAAAGTTCTTTTTTCTAGTAGGAATGTAACGTCACAATTCTCTTAAGTTTGTTAATTTTATAAATAACTAAATAAAACGAATAAACATTTTTGTTACCATTCAGCACGACTTTTTTTATTTCAACCTTCCAACACCGAAAAGATAAATTAAAAATCACAAAAATAGTTAAATAATAATACAATAACTAATATTTAACTTCTTATAAAAATAAATAATAAATGAACATAGGTAAACATCTAACAAGTTTTTGCTTAAAATAGGAATATATTATTATCATATGGTTCCAAAGAAACAAAAAACAGTTCAACATTGTGATTAAGATTCGAACTCAGACTTCATTGATCGTGAAACCATTGCTTAGCCCAATCAGCTACCACCACATGTTATGTTTATGCGAATTTTAGCAATACAATGGTAAGAACAGGTCGCCACTATGATGATTATTCTAAATTCAACAGAAATATGTTATTTCGCGTAGTACGACGACATGCGACAATTCATTAGTGTGTGTTATCTGCGGAATGTTGGCTCATACACGCACACGTACTAGTTCGTGCTCACACAGTTCATAGCAATGTAATCCTTAGCATGCTTATGGACTTTCGAGCGTTTACTGTACACTTGCAGAGCCCATCATATGTTTTGATAAATAAATCATCATCATCTTCCTGTCCTTGTCCCATGTTACTTGGGGTCGGCGCAACACGTTTTCTTCTTCCATTCTCCCCTGTCAACCGTCACGCTATCATTAACTCCCTTCTCTTTCATATCATTCCTCACATAATCCAACCATCTTTAACTTGGCCTTCTCCGTGATCTCCTTATCCATCTATCAACATGTATATTCACCACTCTTTTAGTCACATGCGTTTCCTCCCTCCTCATCACATGCCCATACCAAGCCAGACGATTTCCTTTCAACTTTTCTGTCACTGGCGACACTTTCAAACTTCCCCTTATTTACTCACTAGCTTTTGCCTGCGGCTTCGCCCGCGTGGTTGTCGGAAATTATTCCACGGGAACGCACTACCGGGATCAAAAGTATTCTATGTCCTAATCCACAAAGTGTACCCATGTGCCAAATTTCATCCAAATCCGTTCAGCGGTTTTAGCGTGAAAGCGTAACAAACACTCACTTTCGCATTTATAGTATCAAAATATGAAAAACTGGTCTATTGACACTCTACGACTCACAAAATGTATTAGGTACTTAAATAAAAATAAAAAAAAAATCTTAACACACTACTAAAATTTCTATAATAATATAATTCAATCATGATTCGACAGACACGTGGCTCCATCAAAATCAAAATCAAAAGTCATTTATTCAAACTAGGCTGAGAATCCGCACTTTTTGAACGTCAAAATTACATAAGATAGTCCCCCAAAACGCCCGCCCTTCACCACTTCCTAGTGCTTTAGCTGGGGAGAAGAAGTGGCGCAACAAACTCCCCAACAGTACAGCTGTCTGGTCAGTTAAAAAAAAATGCATCTATTCAACACTGCGCATAATAATTTAGGTACATTACGCAACACAAAAAATTAAATTAAATTATTTGCTATACGTAAGCTAGAACACGCCAATATACAAAAAAATCGAAAACTATACTCAAGCAGAAATAAAAATACTAAACTAAAAACGTAAGCAGAAGTTTATACCTAAATAAAGGATGTGCCCACTTACATATATGAAGATTGTATATGAAGCCGAAACTCGAAGTCACAAATGATAAACTAGGACCATCGAAGTAAAATATCTATTCTATTCATCTATTATCATAAGAACTTTATTATTGTTTTCCTCGGGAACAGTACTCTTTTTCGGGATGAAAGGTACCCTATGTCCGTTTTTGTACACGTGACTACGTATATACAAACAGGATGATCGGTTCAGTGGTTTAGGCGTGAAAAGGTAACAAACAAATAAACTTACTTTCGCATTTTATAATATTATAGTTAGAATTTCTTACTTCATCCATTTTCGTCACTCCACACACATCCATCTTGATTAATAAATAAACTGAATATATGAAAATGTAATATAATTGTTGCTCGGTGTGCCAATAGATGTCGAAACCAGACTAATAATAATTTCAAAAATTCAATTTACAAGTTATGAAATATTGCATATTCATTTCACTACATATTATAAAACAAACTCCCCCGCCGCGTCTGTTTGTCTGAATGTATGTTCGGGATAATCTCAAAAACTACTGAACGGATTATAATGCGGATTTCATCAATAGATAGAGTGATTCAAGAGGAAGGTTTATACAAATAGTTTTCCGACATCCACGCGGGCGAAGCCACGGGCAAAAGCTATTTATAATTAAATAAAAACTCAAAGGTTTTTTAGGATTTCGCTACTGTCGGCAGTCACCATGACTGGCATTTTTTTTTGTTGCGTTGACTTATAATCTTGATTTATTAGAGACGGACACAGAAGTGATTCCATTTAAAAGTTAATTAACTACATATTTACCGACCACTCGTTAAAACATTATGGCTGATGAACTGCAGCCCAAGGCGACGAGGCCCAATAACATTTTATTCTGCTGAAATTAACTGTACTCACAACGATGACCCAGATATAAAATGCTGTTTTTATTTGTAACACTTCATGAAGGCTTTATTGTGCAGAAATCGCTTTAACAATAAAATACGAGTGGAGTTTTTATTTTGGATTTTCTCGTTGTTCTAATGTTTGCAAGCGCTTCTGCTGAGGTTCTATAGTTCCACTTTTATTTTTACGAACTGGAGATGTATTCATTTTTTAAAATTTAAATCAGTTGACACAAATGACAGGACACAACCGTTGCGTTCAAAGCAATGCCTTCAACTGTCATTGTGAACTTGACTTTGTAATTTAAAAATATTTGAGACAATGATGACTCACTGCATTCTTAACGCGAATGTACTTTAGGTTAGGGTTTTTCCATCAGGATTTTGTTTTTTAATTTGAGTTGGGTTAGCTCTCTACTATATTCTAGGTCAGAGGTGACAGAGACAAAGTCTGCGATGGAGTGAGCTTATCCAGAAGAAGCCTGTCCACTATAACTTTTGAAGAGATTCGGGTTGTGTGCGTTTGGGAATACAGACGCATGTAGTGAGTTCCACTCTTTTGCCTTGCGCGTTATATGTTTGGAAGCGCTTAGAATTTCTCAGTAGTAGCCCGGAGTCTGGATTTGTGCCTGGTGATGGCAATAGGCTCGACCCCTATAACATGGGACTAAACATAACTGGCGGTATGTGGACCTCTGAATAACCCTTCGGGGATTACAGCCGTGATGTTTTGTTGTTTTGTGTATTTTTAGTTTTTTATTTAAAAGTTTTATTATTATGTAAACTGCTTTGTGATTTAATGTTATATCGGATGACGTTCTAAGAATAAACTACTAAAACATATATTTTGCAATTATTATGTACCTACTCGTACTAGTAAACTTTTTGGCCCTTTCCGAATAAAATTACCAAATATTTTAAGGATATTTTGTTTTCAAAATCAAAATCAAAAGTCATTTATTCAAACTAGGCTGAGAATCAGCACTTTTCGAACGTCAAAATTACATAACACATTCCCCCAATACGCCCGCCCTTCACCAGTTCCTAGTTCATTAGCTGGGAAGAAGAAGTGGCGCAACTAACTCCCCAGCAGCACAGCTGTCCGTTCAGTTAAAAAATTTGATTATATACAATAGTTGACTGGCCTGTTGGTCTAGTGGTTAGTGGCCCTGACTGCTATGCCGGAGGTCGTGGGTTCGATTCCCACCCAGGACAAATGTTTGTGTGATGAGCATGATCATTTGTTCTGTGTCTGGGTGTAATTTATCTATATATGTATGTATTTAGAAATATATAAGTATGTTTATCAGTTGTCTAGTACTCATAACACAAGCTCTGCTTAGCTTGAGGCTAGACGGCGTTGTGTGATAGTTGTGGAATATTATTATAATAGAACGCAAAATAATTTACAATACGCAACACAAAATATTTACTTACATTAAATTATTTGCCATAAGTCAGCTAGCACACGCCAATATACCAACAAAAAAAATCGTAAACTATACTCGAGCAGAAATAAAAATACAAAACTAAAAACGTAAATAGAACTTTATACCTAAATAAAAGCCTCCAGGCATAAATGGCTTGCTCGCTTACATACAGTTTATTTTGATATTATCGGAGCATCCTCGAGCATCCTATCTTACAAATATTGCCATTTTAACCGAAATTAAGGAATATCGCCTGCGTTCCCTCTAAATATTTTAATTAAAATCGCTTCCTTAAGAATTTTCTTTACCACGAAAGCTGCCCGTACCCTGAAAGTAGCTGCTGTTTTCCTAACTTGTCATAGTACGACAACAGATACTCCCAAATGGACGTTGCAAATAGAAATAAAAATATACATTAACCCATATATGCCCAGAACTTTTTTTAACACCGATTTTTTTAATTTTTACATATGTTAAGTATAAATGATCACATATAAGGCCTATAATAGTGGAATTTCATTTTCAGCACGAGAAGTACATTTTTTTCAGCGGGTCGTAAACGACCCGATGGGCACATAAGGTCATACAATAGAATGGAATGGGAACCAGCAAAATAAAAATACGCCACAGTTATGTTAGTCAGTCTTTATTAGGAACCATTGAGTAAGAACATCAGATAATTAGAGAAATTATAAAAACAAGTCATAACAATGAAAATAGTACATTACGAATGAAATTCTGCAAAACATTTATCATGCAAATTGACGTTACATTTACGACACATTTTGATCGTTTTATTTTTACATAATGCACATCGTTTTCTGACCTGACCGGTGAGAATAATATGTTGAGCTGAATGTTTTCTAACAGAAACGGGTACATTTGTTCTGACTTGCTGACGCGGCCCAGGTTGAGATCTTATATTCCCATATTTCAGGAGTAAAGTTCTTGCAATGGATCGACGAAATTCCAAAGTGTCTACGTTTGCCCCGTATGATCTAGCGAGTAAAGTAGCATTGTTCACAACGACGTCAATCAACCACATCAATATGGGCATATACCATTTTTTTCCTCTAATGGCAATCCGGTAAACGCCGACATTAGCGTCAAGTCTATCTACTCCACCCATAAATCGGTTGTACTGGTGTACAACATTTGGCTGATCAATATCTATTTTCTGTTTAGCAGCAACTGAATATCGACGTGCTTTTTGAACAGGGAGGACTCCAAATTCATTTGACAACATTGTTACGACGTTGTTGTCATTCCATCGTACAGCACATATTTTATCATTTGTGTCCAATCTATAATCATAAAATCCTCTAGGCTGCTTCTTGCAAGACTTAGCATCCATTAGTGGACACTTGTCTACTCTATTTTGACGAGCAGTTCCTGTTATTTTTACATTTTTTTCTTGCAAAGAACTTAGTAAACTCGGAGATGTAAAAAAGTTGTCACAATACACAGAAAAAAGTGTTTCGGGGTACTCAGTCTTGACTGTATTCATCAATTTGGTAACAACATGTTCCCCTAGGCCTGTATCTCGCGCTTCAGTTCTTCCCTCATATAACTCCGCTTGTAAGCAGTATCCTAAACGAGTCGCTGCCACCCATGCTTTGAAGCCGAAACGGATCGGTTTGCCATGAATATGCTGCTTACAGCCATGACGCCCATAGTATGGTATCATTGATTCATCGATACTCAAGTTTTTTTCGATGGGAGCATACATTAGAAATTTTTTGTTCATGATGTTGAATAAAGGCCGAATTTTTGCCATTTTATCTCCTACACGTAGGTTGCTGTTGTCAGCAACATGGAAATACCTAAATATCTCTTCAAACCGATTTCGCCTCATCGATTTCGCAATTAAAACATTGTGGGTATCCTCGTTGGATTCCCAATACATACGCCGTCTCGGTAAAGGCGCGTAACCACTAAGGAGTATTATACCTATGAAACAGCTCAATTCATCCCCAGATAGACTGAAATTATAGTTGTGCTTTTCAACAGCGTACATTACGGTGTGCCTGACCATATACCTGATAACATCTTCACAAAAAAATAATTCAAAGAAGTCTATCGGTTCACTTTCCTTGGTGAGTGTAAGAACTGCTCGTGGCAGTGGAGGTGACCACTCACTTTGCTGGGTACGAAGATCTCGCTTTATCCATTTGCGTGGCCTGACGTTGGGCTGTCTACTACGTTCTGAAGAAGGGCCATCACCCCTAGGTGTCCTGGTAATGAGCACATTCGAAAAAGAGCGTTCTGAATCAGTGATAATCGTCGGAGTCTCAACCGGACGAGAACGTCGTGACCTGTGTGGGCTGGGTCCCGATGGCGTGGAAAAGGATTCTAGGTGCTCAGAACTAGGACTAGGACTGAATATTACCTCATCGATAGTTCTGTTCTCTTCACAATGTTCTTCACGTTGTCGTAACACCATCTCAGCCGGCGCAAGTAATTGATGACGGTTCAATCGATTTATACTATCACAATCTTCTTCACCTGAATCACCATCTGACATGGTACCATCGCAAGGCGGATCCATGTAAATATCGATTCCCTGAATATCTTCATCGTCATCCAACACCTCCAGGGCATCGGCTATTTCATTTGTCGAGAGTACGTGTCGAGACCTAAAATAAAAAAAATACAATATAAAACACGATATGTGCCCACAGGGTCGTTACCGACCCAAGAAATTATATCAACCGATTGTGAATAGAAAAAAATTACTTTAAAAAAAAAACAATATCTCTAACTCTGAAACACTCATTAGATTTCCTATCAAAACTATTAATACGGTAAAATAACATAATACACACAAAATACTTACATTTGCATCCGATCGGTCGCACACTTTTTCAAGAAATAAACAAGTATAACCTTGCACTCATAATTGTCACTCGAAATTGTCGTGAACTGTCAACAAAACTGTCTCATGGTTCAAAATTGTTCCTGTACCTATTAATAGATGGCGTTTTATTTAAAAATCAATGGACAGTTCGCGGTCAATATGCATTAACAGTTTCGGCGTAATTTTGGTCGTTATCGACCCTATGGGCATATATGGGTTAACACGATATATAAACACTTTTATCCGCCCGCCCTCAGCATTCCGTGTCACACATGCTATTACATCCAACATCCAGAACTCGGAAAAAATATCTTTGCCCCACAAAAATATGTTAGGAATGTTATGTGTTACGCACAGACGCTTTTTTATCGCGGCGATTTTTTTCCGCGCACTGAATATACAAAGCTCTGCTTAGCGCCGAAAGTTGAAAATCCAACAGGATTTCGCCCTGTTGGATTCTCAATGCTCGGCTCAATACCAAGAGTTGTAAATCATGTGCGCGGTAAAAAAACGTCGTGTTAAATAAAACGACCGTGCGTATGTGGGCTTATTTTATACTAGCAACTCCCCGCGGTTTCACCCGCGTAAGTCTCGAACCCGTAGGAATATGGGGATAAAATGGATCCTGTGTGCTAATCCAGGTTATAAACTATCTATGTGCCAAATTTTATCAAAATCCGTTCAGTAGTTTATGCGTGATAGAGTAACAAACTTCCATCCATCATTACCAACTTTCGCATTTATAATATTATAATTTGTGTACACTAAGTGCCTTTACACATATTCCTGACCGGCTGCCGGATATCTAGTTAGCCCGGTGGCAAATCTATGAATGGATAAGCAGTGTAAAAAGCTTTTTAAACATACTCATTTATTTTGCCATCGGGTATTCGACGCCGGCTCTGCTAAAGGGGCACTAATGTTTTTCGCTCACATACTACTATAGGTACACCTCCGTCTAACCCTTCGGGGATTACAGGCGTGATATTTGTTTTGTGTGTTTTAAATTGATGTTGTTAATTTGATTGCTATCTTTTTTTTCGTCGTAACTGGTATTTTAAATTATACTTTATCCATTTGAGCGAGTTTACTTTTTCCACGTATGTAGATTAGTATTTTAATTAACCTATGTTAATCAATGAAAGAACAACACTTCTATTTTTTTTCTAAATCGAAGAAACTTAGATAAAATTATTATGCCTCAAAGGAAATCGCTGATTCCAATCTCAATAAAAAAGGCAGAAAAATATTATATCAATTTCACAACAGCAAAACAGTTTGATTTAGCTTATTTCCTCGCTTCAATATCTGGATCAGATAGCCAATTTCCTGTCATTTAGGACCATTTTCGCCTGACATTACTGTCAGCCTTTAGGAACACGTTTAGTCTAAGTGTCTCGATTTTGCCCAATTTTATCCACATGTGGCCTTGGGATCCCCGTTCAATCTTGACCTTTCCTTGCGTATTACAGGTAGGGCAGCCATTTTGAGCCAGGTTGAATTTATTAAGTAAGAAAAGGGATATTGGAATTATTTATCAGATGGTAGGCTGTTTGTTTTAGTTTTTTTTAAATATATATTTGTCTTAAAGCTTGTATATTTTTTAAAGTAAAAAAGTAGTCCAGTTTGTTTTAGGAGAAAGTAAGATTGAAGAGAGGTTCGGTTTAAGAGAGCTATTTCGTTTTGTCACCTCTCTCGCTCACACGGGACCAATTTTTTAAGATTATTAAATGGAAAATTAAATGAAAATGTAATCAATTAGCGAACTAGTAAATAATATTAATTTAGGTAATTATAAAAACACATTTTTATTGTATTATCTAATGAAATCAGCTCAAAAAGTATTATGATCTATTTTTGATGTTTTTGAAATAAATGAGACAATAAAAATGTGTTTTCAATATTTGAAGCTTTTAGACCTCGTCCCGGTTCGCCATTTTGATTATTTTTCAACATGGCGTCGCACGATAATACCTCTACATATGGATAGGGTCATACAGACAAACAAAAAATGTCTGTAATATAATGTCCTAAACTGTCACATTACCTACATAATTAAAGTTAAAAATGACCATGACGACCGCAAATATTTTAGTTTCATTCATATCTCGGTAATGTGACAGTTAAGGACATTATATCACAAATATTTTTTGTTTGTATATAATTAAGACAAGGGGTGTCTTCACGAATAAAAACATCTTCATGACTCATTGTTTTTATTTATAAATTACTTTTATATAATTTATTTCAATAATTATAACACATTTATTTAATCAAATCAATTTAAAAATAATTTTAAATAATATAATAATATTATTCACTATAAAAACGTCCGACCAACTTGGATGCCAACGAACGAATGATCACTCCTTTTTTTTTTGTGAATGGCATCTCGTAGTTGGCCTAGAGAGGCCGTGATTACTTAACCGGACTATCCTGTGGCTGTCTTAAGTGAACTCAAGAGCTTAATATATAATAAGCCGCTGTGCCAGACTTTGTCGAACACTTTCGCTATATCAAAGAAGACAGCACCCGTCATCAAACCACGTTGGAAGCCAACGCTTATGTGTTCGATGATGTGGTGGATCTGATGAACGCAGGAATGCTGCGTTCGGAAACCAAACTGCTCGTTAGGGATGAGACCCTTTGTCTCGGCATAGTCTCTGAGTCGCTTATAAATAAGCCTCTCATAGATTTTGCCGAGCACATTGAGCAGACTGATGGGGCGGTAACTAGTAGGCTCAGCCTTGGGCTTACCGGGCTTGGGGATGCCAATTACAGTGGCCTCTTTCCATGCTTGAGGAAAGATGTTGTCGCTCATGGCACCATTGAAGATGGTGACCATGAGCATTATAAGGTGGGCAGGGAAGAGTTGGATCACCCTATTGGTAATTCCATCTAAGCCGGGGGCTTTACGGGGTTTAAGACCCTTGATTATGTCCTGCACCTCGTCTGGAGTGACGGGGGCAGAGGACAATCAGGGTCTTCAACGGGAGGGAGGGAGGCTCTACGTTCGACTTCCGCGTCGACCTCAGAGAGGTGAGCTTGGTCTACAGGTTGAGAGCTGGGTGAGCACTGAGTCTCAAGACTGTCGGCTAGGCATTCATCCTTGTCGACATCACCGAAAGCGATGGTCTTGTCAGGGCGGATAAGGGGGGGCATAGAGGCAGTCTCTTGGGATCTGAGCTTCCTCTGGAGTTGCCAGAAGGCTAGGTGGGTAGGCTCTAGGTCGCTCAGCATCTTGTCCCAGCCAGCGGTACGCAGCTCCTCTAAGCGTGTCTTTACAGATCTCTGTAAAGAGCGCATATGGGCTTTGTTCGCGTGGCAGGGAAAGCTGCTGTAGGCACGGACAGCCGCGTTCTTCTCATTCAGCAGCTCACGTACATCGTCCGGCAACTTCCAGCGATGGTCTTCCATCGCTGGAATTTCCCTTGCACAATCGTCCAGGACTGATTGTACGTGTTCTGTGAATGAGTCGATCGCGGCCGTCGTGTCAGCGATAGAGTCAAAGTGGTCGGGGATGGAGTCTAAGTGAGGGGACGTGGTGGATTTCAGACATTCGCTTACTTTCCTCCAGTCGGTCACTTCTTGGGTGGGTGGGGGTTGACTGGGGTCACGGAGACCTATGCGGGGTGCCAGGTTTACGACGCCTGGTCGGTGGTCAGAGGTCAGTTCATGTATCGCCTCTATAGAGTCCAACCGTAGAACATTCTTTAGAAGCGCTACATCAAGTACGTCAGGAGTGTGGTCAGGGTTTCCTCACAGGAAATGATCACTCCCGCGCTGCGCACGCCTTTTATAAGCACTTTGCTACTGGTGGGGCGCGCCGCATGAGTAGCTCGTGACGTTTCGTTGCACGTGCGCTTTGCTCGTTGTTGATGTGCCGTTTTTTTACGTGTTTAATACTTGCGCCGATATAATATATATGCCCCCTATCCATATATATATGTGTTGGTATTATCGTACGACGCCAGTTAGAAAAATAAACATAATGACAAACCCGGGACGAGGCCTAAAAGGTTCAAACCCCTTTATATTATTTACTAGTTCACTAATTGATTACATTTTTCAAAAAAAGCATCTTTTCATTTAACATTCTTCAAAAATTGGTCTATATGTAATGTATTTACCTAATTGCTTTACCTGCTATAATTTATTACATTTGCTTCCCCTCTGTGAAATTCGAGTCTTCACAGTACTTACTATAGATACACGTCTGTCCAACCCTTCGAGAAAACAATACGTGATATTATGTGATGTTAAAATAAAGAAAAGCTTAGTTTCGTAAATCGCTGAATAAAATTGTTTATATTGCACTGCAATGCTACAGAGTGCAGACGTTGTCTTTTCCTTTACTTCTTCAAGTGTTTTAAGGCTTCGTAGAAAATTGGACGCGCCGCCGTTATTAAAAGTTATGGCTGTTTTCTCGTCTACGAAGCCTTTTGTTTTGGTTCACGAAATTGCTTTTCTTCTATTATGTATGTAAGGGCGGTACTGCTCGATTTTTGCCTTCATTTCAGTCGAAATACGATTACGGTTTGTCAGAAGCGTTTTCAAAAAACAAAAAATGCAGTCGTATTTTCCTTCAAAATTGAGATAATGGTTCCTTTGACGACTTTGTCAAACTTTGTCATAGATTCGGATTTAGCCCTGATGTGCCATCGCAACAATCATGTTCATTTACAGCTGACTGATCATTTTTTTTTGGGTTGAAGATGATCTCAAAAATTGTCCCATAATTTTTTGGCGCGGTATGGAATTTACTTTTTATTATAAGTTTTTTTCAATTACAACAGTAGTCAGATAGGAAACGCCGACCTCATCTAGTTTTTAAAAACATAATTGACGTGTAAAAATGTTTGTATAAACTTACTTACATAAAAAAAATCATTTATCAGGCCAGTTGGCGTGGTTGGTTAAGATACCACCTATCATGCCGCTGGTCGTGGGTCCGATTCCCATCCAGGGCAAACATTTGTGTGCATGGACATATCTGTTTGTCCTGAGTCTGGGTGTAATTATCTATATAAGCATGTATTTAAAAAAAAAAGTAGTGTATGTAGTATATCAGTTATCTGGTTTCCATAGTACAAGCTCTGCTTAGTTTGGGATCAGATGACCGTGCGTGAATAATGTCCCAGGACATTATATTATTAATATTATAATATCATTTAACTGTGAAATGTCCTAACTTTGGACTCTCTCACTACTGGAGCAGCTGACGCTCCGATCTCTTATGCACTAAGGAAAAACTGTTTTTGGTATGATTTTCAGTCAGTGTAAAATTACTTTTTCAAACTACTGTCACCACCCGCCCGTAGGTACTACTAGGTTCTTCTGTAAAAGTATTCTTGTTTGTCCGCGTGGATGTCGGAAAATATCCCACAAGAACGTACTATCTGGATTCAAAATACCTGATGTGCTAATCGTGGTTATACTATAACTATCTATGTGCCAAATTTTATCCAAATCCGTGCAAACCTTGTTTGCGTCTATCCTGAATATCCATACAGAGAAAGAGACAAACGGACAAAAATTCTTCGTTACTATTTAACCGACGAAAAGTTTTAAGGCAGGGGGGTCCAGAATTGTGTACTGAATCCATGATAAGATATTGCGCGTCAATGCCACCCTGTTTATTAAAAACGTCAATCAATCTGCCTAGCCTTTTCCCAGCTATGTTGGGGTCGGTTTCCAGTCTAACCGGAAGCAGCTGAATACCAGTATTTTACATGGAGCGACTGTCTATCTGACCTCCACAACACACTTGCTGGGTATTACAATACCCCTTGGTAAGACTGGTTGTCAGACTTTCGGACTTCTGACGACCCGTAACGATTGTCAAAGATCCACGAATGACAGCCGGGACCAACGGCTTAATGTGCTTTCCAAGGCACGGAGGAGTCTCGGTATGTAAAGATGATTACATATCCACGGACCAACCCCGGGAAGCGTAGCTTAAGCTGATGGATTGACCCGTGCGGTTTATTAATACAGTAACAGATTTTAGTTTTGTCATGTTATTTTCGTTTTGGTCCCATTGTAAAAGTTGTTCATTAATGTTCACACTTTATTTTATATACCTAAGTATTTTCCAGACGCTAGACGCTTAAAAATATGTATGCAAAGTCAATATATATATTGTTACAGTAAAAATAAAAATCATTTCAAATTCTTCTCAAATCCATGTTGGATAAAACGACTATCTAGTCAAATGACAACACATTTTTCTCAGAACTGAGTTCAAACGCTCGAACCCCGTATCTACATCGAGTGCCACTCAACACGACGCCACTGAAAATTAATTATATCACAGAAAAATTTCTTAGAAATAGTAAGTTTCTGGATATCTTACATCTCTGGGAGCTTCGTCGAAAATATATTTATTTCAGTTAAATGATCTAATAGGTGTTCAGGTGAATGAAATTACGAGGCATGCGCTATTTTCATAAGTCATATATGTGATTATATATAAACAAATGTTTGTTTAACTTAGGCACAATAATAATAGTAGGTATATAAAAGATAATAAAGAGTGGGCTATGTTATGCCAGAGAGCGTACAAATATTTGTAATTAAGTAATCAAGCCAGCCAACTCTCAATGATTAAATAAAATAATCATAGACAATAAAAAAGAAATACAAATTTCAAAATAAAAAGTAATACAAGGGTGAATATTCGAGCGTTTTAACCGCCGTCATTACCTTCCGCCAAAAGTTGATGAAAGAGAATATATTTAATGAAATATTTCAGCAATTCCTGATTCTGGTCCTTAAGCAGATTCTGGGAATTGATGAAATATTTCATTAACGATATTCTCCTTCATCAACTTTTGGCGGAAGGTAATGACGGCGGTTAAAACGTCGAATATTCACCCACAAATAATAAAAAGCAATATAAAACAATGTGTATTTACCAATATTACCAGTGCTAATCCTAACTAATATTAAAAATGCGAAAGTAAGTTTGTTTGAAATTTTGCTTATACGTTGTCACGTGTAAAGAAATGGACATAGGGTACCTTTCATCCCGAAAAAAAGTACTGTTCCCGAGGAAAACAACAATAATGTTCTTATGATAATAGATGGCGCCACGTGTCTTTCAAATCAAGATTGAATTTATTATATTTTTGTAGAAACTTTAGTAGTGTTAAGTTTTTATTTTTATTTAAGTAAGTACCTAATACATTCTGTGAGTCTAGAACTAGAGTGTCGATAGACCGGTTTGTCATAATACTATGAAATGTGAAAGTGAGTTTGTTTATTTAATAAATACGCTTTCACACTAAAACCGCTGAACGGATTTGGATGAAATTTGGCATACTTTTACTTTGGATACCAGTAGTACGTTCCCGTGGAAAATTTTATATTATATGTAATATAACGTATACATAATAGGTTGGGGAAAAAGTTTCTTCGCATTTTTAAAAAAAAATTCAAAACATTTTTTAATATAGTTTATTTACATTTAACTAAAGTATGCAGGTACCATTTTGTTCGATAACTTTTTGCCATCTTTTAGGTAGGGACATGATCCCATTGCTATAGAAATTTTGGGACTTCTGGTCAAAATACCGCGACAAGTGGTTTTGGCAGTCCTCTCGTGATGTTAACCTGACACTGCCTAAAGAATTCTGAAGAGACCGAAACAGGTGGAAATCTGAAGGTGCAAGGTCAGGACTATACGGCGGATGCATTAACACCTCCCAGCCAAACTCTCTTAATTTTTGCTGAGTGGCTAAAGATGTGTGAGGTCTAGCGTTATCATGATGAAAAACCACACCCCTTCTGTTGATTAATTCCGGCCGCTTTCTCTCAACTTCTTGTTTTAATCTCATCAGTTGTTCGCAGTAGAGTTCAGAATCGATGGTCCTGCCTGGTGGTAACAGCTCATAATGAATAATGCCCTTCCAATCCCACCACACACACAGCATCACCTTGTTGCGAGTTAACCCGGGTTTCGCCACAGTCTGTGAAGCCTGACCGGCCTTTGACCACGACCTTTTTCGCACGTTCTTGTCATACATGATCCACTTTTCATCACCAGTTATCAGCTTCTTCAAAAATGGTTCGGTTTCATTACGTCGTAATAAAGAATGACAAATGAGTACACGGTTCATTAGGTTTCTTTCAGTGAGCTCGTGAGGTACCCAAATGTCGAGCTTTTTTGTGTACCCAGTTTTTTTCAAATGCGCCAAAACTGTTTTGTGGTCAATTTCCAGTTCTTCAGCTACGTCGTAACTACTGATATGCCGATCTTGCTCCACTTTTTCAAAAATGGCATCCATTTTATCCGTAATAGGGCGACCAGAGCGACGTGCATCTTTGACATCAAAATTTCCGGATTGAAAACGCTTAAACCAAATTTGTGCTACTCTCACAGACACTACACTAGGTCCATAAACATCGCAAATTTTTTTCGCGGCTTGCGTTGCATTTTTACCTTTTTTGTAGTAAAATTTTAAAATGTATCGAATATCTTCATTAGATTCACTCATCTTGACGGTACGAAAAACAAATGAAAATCACACATTTTCCTAATTTGAATTTGGAATTATGTTCTTTAAAATTTAAACTTTCAATGATACCAAAACCAGCCAGATACAAATAGTATAGCCAAAGAGATTTTATTACAAGTTCATACATACTATAATGCGAAAAGACTTTTTCCCAACCTAATATATATTTATATGACCGCGGGCTCAGTAGTTGTGAACCTATGGGCTTCGGTTGACATTCCAGCACACATTGACCTATGCAGTTTTTTTTATGTTTATATTTCTATCCTTTTTCGGCACTGCAGTAAGACTGCTGCTAATAAATTGTATGCGCATATAAACATAAAACTTTATATGCCTAAAACTTTTGAGTTACATAATCTTGGACGGAACCCTCGAAGCAAGGCTGTTGTAAAGTTTATGATGCAAATGGAGTTTAAATACTAAACATGTAGTAGAAATACTTTGTATTCACAGCCGGAATCTTATACGTTGAATTTTATATAACGGCACATGGCCATCATCAGTCAATTCTGGGTTCATTGCGGCTGCCGAGCTGTCGTGGGTAGGCGGGCGAGGAGAATTAAAGCCACGTGTTGAAGAGGATCAACGGTGCACAATTATTATTTTTAACAAAATAGTAACAGAAATGTAATCAGCACTTTCTAATTAGTTGAAACACAGCGACGCTCCACCGAACACGTCTTGCTTGAGCGCGATGCAAACGGATTCTGTCCCGTCTCACGGCCGCGTGCAAAAGAGCTCGGAGTTGCGTCAGAGTGAAGAAACGTCAACCCGCGCTTGTCAAAATGTCCGCTGTCATTCTTGACGTTTCTTGACACTCTCGAGACGTCGAAGCGCCGTCATATATATAATAATAATAATATAATAATATCCTGGGACATTTCACACACAGTCATCTGATCCCAAACTAAGCAGAGCTTGTACTATGGAAACCAGATAACTGATATACTACATATACTATTTTTTTTTGTAAATACATACTTATATAGATAATTACACCCAGACTCAGGATATACAGACATGTTCATGCACACAAATGTTTGTCCTGGATGGGAATCGAACCCACGACCTGCGACATGATAGGCGGTATCTTAACCAACCACGCCAGCTGGCCTGTCGGTATATGGTATCTTACAATAAATTATGCTCCCAATTAAACGGTATTCAGTTTCTGAACTGAACTTGTAGTTGATTGCACGTTGTTGTTCACACTGTGGCCATTATTTTTAAATAAGTTTTGGCTTTTAATATTTTTCTAGTAAAACTTGGTCTGAAAATCATATTTATTTATATGTTTTAATCTAAGCTACAATATTATCTTCCTCTTTTCATAACACAAAAATTATAAGCCAAAATCTTTGTTATTCGACCGTCGCATCATTTGGCCAGGTCTCGTAGGAACTCATTTAGAGTTCCTACGAGGCCTGGCCAAATGATGCGTTCAAGCCTTGTCCTCAAATTCTTTATCCGCATTTTGTGCCAAGACAAACGAGTGAAAATTTTATCCTGTTTCATCAAAATTCTAAGGCTCCGTGTAGAATTTACTACTATACTATTTATGGAATGGAGGTAAAGAGATAGGTACTTTTATGACAAAATTCTATAACCACTTTTCAATCAATCAATCAAGTCATTTTTTTTTAGATAAATATCCATAGCAAATCATACATCGATATAAGTTACTGTCAATTCTCCAATTGCAAATGTAAATTTGTAATCGTAAAACATTTTTTTATGTGAAAAAACAAAAAAAATAACGATTTTCGGACTTTTTCCTTTACTTGTGCTGTAAGACTTCTTGTCTCTCATGATTCTAGGTCAACCTGAAGTACCCTGTTTTATAGGTTTTGATTTACTTGCGAGTATCAAAATATGTCGCATAAATGTTCGCATTTTCAAATTGCATTGAATTAGAAGCTTAATTTTTTAAAGCTTCACGGGACCGTAGACTTCTTATTTGATATTAATTTAAACTTGATACCTCCCCGGATTCCTGAAAAAAAGGGTCTTAATAGACTGACAGACAGACGGACGACGAAGTGTTCCTATAAGGGTTGCGCTTTTTCCTTTTTAGTTATGGAACCCTAAAATATAAAAGAAGGTATACTATGATATTTTATTTTGTGAGTTAGGCAGGTCACAGGAACAACTTGCGACCCACGGATGCCCCTCAAGTTAAAGGGGAAAATTTATAAGTCCGTGATTTGATTGTAAGCCTGTCGTACTTTATGGGTCTGAATGCTGGGCCGTGAAGAAGACGGATGAAAAAAGATTGCATGCAGCGGAGATGAGAAGGTTGAGATGGATGTGTGGAGTGACGAGCATGGATAAAGAAAGGAATGAGTATATAAGAGGAAGTTTGAAAGTGGCGCCAGTGACAGAAAAGTTGAAAGGAAACCGTTTGGCTTGGTATGGGCATGTGATGAGAAGGGACGAAACGCATGTGAATAAAAAAGTGATGAATATATATGTTGATAGATGGATAGGGAGAGGAAGGCCGAAGAAAAGATGGATGGATTGAGATGATGTGAGGAAGAAATATGAAAGAGAAGGGAGTGAATGATAGCGTAACGGTTGACAGGGGAGAATGGAAGAAGAAAACGTGTTGCGCCGACCCCAAGTAACATGGGATAAGGGCAGAAAGATGATGATGAGTGAGTCCAACTCACACTTGTCCGGTTTTTTAGATACACAAGTTTTAATCTTATGTTTTCTCATATGTAATTCAAATAGGATGCATAAACCTTGTGTAGCTCTAAAAAAGCAATAAAATGCAACACTGCATGAGGGAGAATATACTTGGTTATCGTGCCATGAGCGCAGTTATATTATAGCCCTCAGTTGGCATTTACAACTTGGTAGACCGTTCTCCAATAAAATTTTGATACATATTCCCGCAGAGTCGTTAAATGCATGCAACCGACAACTACATTATAAGTTACACAAACCTACCGAGGACATTATTGATGTTATGGTATGATGTAGTATATTCGTCGCCGTGCAGTGAAATCCACGTAAAGAAATTTTCAATGTTTGTTCTTTTTATCCGACTGTGGTGCCGAAAAACGAGGTTATGTTTTGACCTGTATGCATGTATGTCCGTTGCATTGTGACCTCCTGTAGCCTAAACGGCCTGACCGAGTTTGATGAATGATATGTCGTTATAAAATTTCAGTTCTCTAATTTCATATAACTCTATTGAATGACTCTTTCATGAAATCTTGACATTTAAGATTATACTAACTTAAGGAATTCTATTACGGATTCTAAATAATTTTTTAAATACATATATGTTACGGTAGCGAATCATACTTTAGATAAAACTAAATACTGACTTGCAAATTGCAAAAAACGTAAGAAAATTTGAATTTCACGGGCTACCTGGAGCTTCACCCTTAAAGTCCACTTTTTACGAAGTCGGTATTTTTTTTAAGTTACTTGTTTTATTTATTTGTTGGGTAGAAAACCATACACAGCTCTAAGATCCTTCTAATGCCTTCTATTGGTGATAATGAGAACCTAGGGAAGCGTTAATGACAGCCATTTTCAGACATTTTTTATAGTCCCCATGTAAAATGCTGTTTATTGCAGTCACGAGGTTTTAAGTGTAATGGTGACTAACGCTACTTCATGTTAAAAAAGAGATTTTCTCAATCTCAAAAAACGGCTATCCATATTTTAGTTAAGAAGACCTTTGGTAGATTCCAACAAGATGACAAGTTATGTGGGACTCCAAACCACTAAAACTCCATGGTATCCTCCTCTGCCGCTTGTGGCGGGAACACGGGCACGCGTTAGCACTCACTGCGAACCCGCCGCGGCTGTCCGTCACAGTTCCCTTCTCTGGGGAGTACCCCCATCACCGGTGCACCAGAACACATTGCACGCCGTGACCACCCCAAGGACCAAACCAGCACATGGGCGCTAGACGACTCCATGTCTAGGCACCGTTGGTCCCCTGCGACAGCAGAATACCGGTATTTTATATGGAGCGACTGCCTATCTGACCTCCACAACCCAGTTACTGGGTAATACGATACCCCTTAGTAAGACTGGTTGTCAGACTTTCGGGCAGCTGTCGACCTGTAACGACTGTCAAAGATCCACGAATGACAGCCGGGACCAACGGCTTGACGTGCTTTCCGAGGCATGAAGGGGTCTTGGTAATTAAAGATGGCCACCCATCTACGGACCAACCGCGACAAACGTAGTTTAACCTGATCGATCGACCCGTGCGGCTGTTACTACTAGATTCTCTTCAAACCACTACCAAATATAAACTAACTACATAAAGAAAATGAGGGGCCATCGCATAGATAGTCTACAAAGCGACATGTTCAGGTCATTAACAGAACTTATCCTGAATTTGGAACTACCCGTTGACTTTTATGTTTCCTAGGGTATCGACGCGCCAAGAATACTAATGAAAATTCTTGGCAGCTAGAAGAACCTTCTCGACTTTATCATTTTTAGGGTTCCGTAGTCAACTAGGAACCCTAATAGTTTCGCCATGTCTGTCTGTCCGTCCGTCTGTCCGTCCTCGCTTAATCTCTGTGACCGTTAGCACTAGAAAGCTGAAATTTGGTACCAATATGTATATCAATCACGCCGACAAAGTGGTAAAATAAAAATTGGAAAAAAGGTTTTATTAGGGTAGCCCCCTATATGTAAAGTGGTAAGTGATTTTTTTTTTTAATTTCAACCCTAACGTGTGATATGTTGTTGGAAAGGTATTTAAAAATGAATAGGGGTTTACTAAAATATTTTTTGATAATTTCAATAATTTCGGAAATAATTGCTCCAAAAGTAAAAAAACAATGTGCCCTCCCCCCCCCCCCCTAACTTTTGAACCATAAGTTTAGAAAATATGAAAAAAATCTGAAAAGTAGAACTTTATAAGGACTTTCTAGGAAAATCATTTTGAACTTGATGGAAACAACAGTTTTTGTACAAAAAGACAAAAAGTTGTACAAAATAATTTCTGGACTATGTTTGTAGTATAATCGTATATGCAAGCATTTTTTTTAACTTCGTTTACATATTTTATTATATTTTTACGGACGGGAAACTACGGAACCCTACACTGAGCGTGGCCCGACACGCTCTTGGCCGGTTTTTTATGTATTTTTATGTACTGTATACGAATGCGTTTCCTGAAATGCCAAAGTAGGTTTCTTCAAAAGAGGTCCTTGAAATGCGTGATATTTATGACCAACTAGCCCACGGCTTCGCCCGCGTATAGAGGTGCGAAATTGTCCCAAGGGAACGTACTGCCAGTATACAAATAATCCAGTATCCATGTGTCAAATTTCAACCAAATCCGTACGGCCGTTTTAGCGTGAAAGCGTAACAAACAAACAAACTCACTTTCGCAATTATAATATTAGTTAGGATTATACGAGTACTTAGGGCCAAGTTCACCAAACTCTGTTAGTTATTCAATATCAATTATAACATTTTGACGGTCGTCGTATGGACTGTTTTGCATAGAGACAGTATCAAAACGCTTAATGGGGCATATTAAAGCACAGCGATTGGTGCCAGGTGTATTTCCCTTATAATAATGCCGATGAAATAAAATTGTATTGACAAAAGTATTACATAATATTTAGTTTATTTTTCATTTACCAAAATAATACCAAATATATTCGAATCATTTACCACAACAAAACCACGTAAGTATCAGCTTATACTCGATGAGAGCCTGATCCACCACGCGGGCCCTATGTGGGTCGGTAGATGTCACATGTCTTCGAATTTTTGGTTCTAGGACATGCCGGTTTCCTGACGATGTTTTCTTTCACCGTTTTGAGAGCAGTGATGATGAAATAATTTACACAAAATAAAGTGCCTTTACCACTGGGTCACCACTGGGTCACCACTGCACTCATAGTAGGTAACTGCTATATTATACTGTCAAGTATGCATAACCAACACTAAATGCGTTTTGTATGGCCAAAGTTGGCGGATTTGGTTTACGGCTTTCACGAACATAGCTCGTTATTTATTACGGCATAATTGCGATAAACATTCTCATGTTCCTAAATGACCCTTACTCCAAAGAGATAAAGCTGAAATTCTTATACACAGACACTAATATAGCACATAATGTATCATCAATAAATTGTTTGCCGATACTCGCAATGAGTTTTTCCGGGTTTATGGTATATTTATCATTCGAATAAGGCAACTTCCTCGTGGTATTATGGGTATAAAAACTGTCCAATAAATTCGTAAAAAGCCGGCCATTTTGTATAAGTAAATGATCGTATTGAAAGAACGCTTGTGTACTTGCATACTTGGACGATTTTTGCTATTCATTGGCTATTTAATCTTTATTTTTCTGGATCGAGGATTCAATGGCGGCGACGGAGATGATTAAGTGTCCGATTTCCGGTTTTCTTTTGATCTTTAGAATGTTTTTTCTGTTTTTGAAAGTAGTGATACTTAATGATATTTTGCTTTCTATTTTGACATGTTTTGTAAAGAAACCAACTCATAGAGACCCCTTAGACAATTTTAAATGTTGAGGCACCAACCAACGATTATCCCTGTTTTCTTAATGCAAGTGCACCCAATGACAACACCCGGTTGGTGCAGGACTATTGCAGAACATGGAAATAAAACATATTGGGCTATGGGTTTGGGTGGCTATAGTGGATAGGTTACCTACAACTATGGAAGGACTATGTTCCCTGCCTGATCAATGATATGTAATACATGAATAAAATGGCAAGGGGTGACTTGCGTACTCAGTAGTGGGCCATTTAAATGTCTTTGAACGTCCATTTAATTTTCTTGTGTAAAATAATACCTAAGGCAAAATTTATACCAAAATTATCTGAAATTTTAAGCATTATTAAATATCACTCTAAACCACCATTAAGTAGCTATATAAATATCAAAGAAATATATTATTATATCGTTTATTTTTCTTCATTATTAAATACACTTTTATATATTGTATTAAAAAAAAAAAACTTATAAAATAAAAATATAAAAAATCGTGGTCCACCGGTGTCGGGAGCAGGGTCCAGGGACCAGTGGTTAGGCCTGCAGAGACAGAAACCTCCTCACAATGCAAGCCGTTTCAAGGAGTACTGCCTTCTGAATCTGGCCGTTGATCCAACCGCCTAACGAGAACCTCGAGAGATGTTGGTCGAGGTTTTCCCCCATCATCAGGCCATTGACCGTTACGAGAATCGGCACAATGACAGCCGAGCTCACATTCCACATGACATGTCAACAACCTCGTGTGCTAAGTCGAGATGTTTTATTTGTTTCTCATTCTCAGCTTTCACGAGGTTCTTGTCATGTGGAATGGTAACATCGACTATCATTGCGCGGCGCGCTAATCGATCTATCCCCACTATGTCGGGCTTATTGGCGACTACAGTCCTGTCATAAATGATAAACCGCCACATGGTCATTTTCGAGAACTAGGTCGGGCACATATATCATACTTCTGCCGTTGTAAGAAAAAAAGACGTATCTGACATTTTTTTCGAAATAGAGTTATTTACATATTCGGAAACAGCAAAAAAATACGCATCTATCAGTATTTTTAAATTTGTGTAAACTTGACGAAAACGTAATAATTCTTACTATTAAAAGACGTCTTTGTATAGCTTATAGTTTAAACAGGACAAAATATTTTTTTCTCCATTTCAATATTTCAGTATATATAGTGTGTTTGGTAGATGGGTGCAAAGCTTGAAGGGGGTGATATCTTAGACCATTTAGAACTTATCAAGCGAAACTTGTCTTAGACGAAGTCTGTTCCTTGTATTTTTTTTAAACTCTGAGGTTTTTAACAATAATACCCATTTTTTTCGATTAATTGTTAATAGTGTCCAGTAAAAGCTGTTATGTTATTATTTTTTATTTATGTAATGTATGATTACTCAAACAAAATAATCCCCAAGCATCTGTGTTATCAGAGAAACATTCTACGCCATATTCAAGTTTAAGAAACTTTTAAAACTCAAGAACATGTTTTGTTTACGGCACAATAAAAAAAAATAAAAAAATATAGCCCAGTCGTTCAAACCATTTTAAAAACATACTTGGTTATTTATATTTCAAAACAAGTTGCTGGTGAGTAATCCTGGCCACTTGGTTATGCCTGTTCAAGTACTCGCCGTTAGCTAGACGAAAACAACCAGAGATAACCAATCTGATGGACTCACCCGGACGGTGGCATGCCCGACACACATCAACCGTCCCGTCCTTCATAATATGTCCCCGGTAGTTATTCGTCAAGATAACTTCGTCCTTAATTGCGCAAACAAAACATTTAGTTTCCCCGAAAAGGTCACCAAAACGTAGCCAGGATACGGACGCAAGGAAATCTGAACCGGGCTCATATAGAGCCCGATAGAAGCGCCCGTGAAGCTCCTTGCTTTGCCATTCCTTCTTGCGTATTATAATAATAATTATTATTATGCACACAATTTCTCAAATAATATCACATTCAACACCAAAGCCAAATCATTACCCACACCTAGCTCTAATAAATACTCCTTAATTCGAGATGAATACAAAAGCATCAGAATATAGAATTGCCATTTTTCCTCCTTTTCGCGTCCCTAGAGAAAGTGCCAATTGCCAAGATAAAATACGACGGCTTACTGAATTCATACCTGGATTCTTTATATGGAATATAATTCGCAAAGAAGATGACTTGTCCTATAAATATAATAAGGATAACTGACTTCTGTCTGCAACTTCCATCTTCGTGGACTTCAGAATTGAGTCCAGAGAGAAATTAAAAATGCGAAATCTAGTTTTAACATAAATTGATAACAGTTTAAACTATTTCATTTACCGGGATAAAAAGTATCCTACGTGTTAATCCAGGTTATAAAGTATTTGTGTGCCAAATTTCATTCAAACTTGTTCATTAAGAGGATTGTGAAGCTGTAAATTTTCACACAAAAAGAGATAACGTTTTTCTCCCCGTAAACATAGTCATAATTTTTGGAAATGTTGTTGGTATAATGAAAAACTAGGTCCGTACGTTTTTATTATAAAGAAATATTGCATACGATATAAGTTATTAGCATCTAAATATCTATATTTTTGACATAAAAACATCCTCGAACATTTTTATTTTTTTTTAATTAAATTAAATTGACCTTGATTAAAGTGTACTGAATGTAATGAAATTAAAATTGTCTCATTTCGTAAAGGTTTAGGGGAGTAAAAACGTTATCGCCCGAAACAATATTTATGTAAATAATTGTATGAAATGTAGGCAATTGCCTCTAAAAATGGCGCCACGTATCGGCACTTCACAATCCTCTTAATTTTTGCTTAATTGAGTAACAAACTTACAAACTTTCACATTTATAATATTAAGTATGATTAGAGAATAATCCCATGAATAAGTTCCATTATTATTGGATACTAATCGGTAATTGTGACAGAAATGAAATGGCGTGTTTGAAAAGTGTTAAGTGCCACATTTTTGGATAACAGCCATAATCTTAGGTGGATGAGGGCGATTTTCTCCGTTTTTTTGGAATTTTGCATCAGGGATTTTCACTCGTTGGATACATTATCAAATTGGCATGCTTGATTTAATAATACTTATGTACCTTTTGATGAAAGGTTATTGAACTGACAACGAGGAGCTCGTGGATAAGTAATAACAGCCGCACGGGTCGACCCATCAGGTTAAGCTACGCTTGCCAGGGTTGGTTCGTGGATGGGTGACCATCTTTTCATACCGAGACTCCTCCGTGCCTCGGAAAGCACGTTAAGCAGTTGGTCCCGGCTGTCATTCGTGGATCTTTGATAGTCGTTATGGGTCGTCAGAAGCCCGAAAGTCTGTCAACCATTCTTACCAAGGGGTATCGTATTACCCAGTAACTGGGTTGTGGAGGTCAGATAGGCAGTCACTCCATGTAAAATACTGGTATTCAGCTGCATCCGATTAGACTGGAAGTCAACTAAAACGTAGTTGGGAAAAGGCTAGGCAGATTGATTTTTTTATTGAACTGACAATCCGGTAATGCTTAGTGTTTATTTTACTTAGGTGTTATCCTAAAGTTTTTTTAAATTATTATTTGACTGGTGGACTATTCAAAAAAGAGATGGAAGAAAATTTTATTAAGAATATACAACATCCATATTTTGATAAGAATCCAGTTGCTCTCATTTGTAATATCGTTTTAAAAGCGTTCATCCCGCTCGGGCTGGCAACGTCGCATTTCTACAAATTTTTCGTGATTATTTTTATACATCTATATCAAATTACTATTTTTTTTAATAGACTATCTAGATTGTTGGTATTTATAAGTATGTATCTATGCTATTTTTTTACAGTTATTTTGGTATTTACGTATAAAAATTGTCATTGTAGACAATATTGTATACATTCTAGATAGTCTATTAAAAAATAGTAATTTGATTTAAATGTACATTTCGCGTCAAATAACTTTGCCGCTCTGAAGTTCGCGCAAATGATTGCGCAGTAGTCAATATCAATACTAAAACAGCAGCGCGCCATTGCATGCTATGCGCATCGGAAAGCCTGCTTTCAGAGCGGCAAAGTTATTAGACGCGAACTATATTCAAATAATCATGAAAAACTTATAGAAATGCGACGTTGCCAGTTCACGCGGGATAAACGCTGCTTTATTTTAAATTCCATTTTCAAATCATGTAAAGTTTACATTGTAAACGCTTCATAAAATAATTATATTTCCAGTGTCACCGATGTCAATATTCATTAAAACAAACAATACATATGTAGGTCAAGTAAATATGCTGATTTCTAATTACTTGCGGTCACGAAAAACACAGTACCTAATTATAATCCCTATAGTTAATTAACAGGCGTCCTTGCACGTGACGTCACTCGTTAGTAAGAACTCCTTCATGTGGATGTTTGATGACGTAACCACTGGCCTTGATACCATTATGCAATTGTTTTCACACGTCAATCGATCAGCCTGGTCTTTTTCCAGCTATGTTGGGCTCGGCTTCCAGTCTAACCGGATACAGCTGAATACCAGTTTTTACATGAAGCGGCTGCCTATTTGACCTCCACAACCCAGTTACTGGGTAACACGATAACCCTGGGTAAGACTGGTTGTCAGACTTTGGCTTCTACCCGTAACGACTCGACTGCCAAATATCCACGAATGACAGTCGGGATCAACGGCTTAACATGCTTTCCGAGGCCCGGAGGGGGGTAATGGATCGCCCATCCATGAACCGACCGCGGCAAGCGTAGGTGAACCATCGATCAGCCCGTGCGGCTGTAATACTTTAGCAGCTTTTTAAACCTCTACTATTCTCAAAGATAAAATTGAATGTTCGTGTGGCCTTCGCTGTGACTGAGCCAATCCGATTTTGAGCCATTAAAGTGTCATTAAGTAGTACTCCGGTTCAGATTAGATTATTCTAAGCAACAGCTTCCTCATGTGTGTCTAATAGACAAGCCAGTGTGCAGGGTGTAAGAAGACCCATCACGAAGTAATGAGCATACGCATTCTGAACATCAAACTGCTAAGTAACTTTGTAGCAAACAAACATAATTGCTAGGAAACGACTTTTAATTTTGGTGTTAAAATTCGCGGTTTACGGTCGTGCGCAATATAAGTTTTCTTACACGCGTCAACAGCAGAGACAACTGCACGCGTCGACGACAGTCATCGACGCGACGAGCGCCGCCGACATATCGGCGACAGCCGTCTACCTAAAGCGACGCTTGCAATTGTAGCGTGTCGCGTCCATCATTTAGTCACTCCTGGCCTGCTGTTCTGTACAAATTTCAGCGTGAAAACTTACGTGAGGTGAGCGTGGAGTGAGCTGTCCATAGTTTCAATCCCTAGCATCAGGTGGAATGACAGCTCACTACAAGCTCGCTTCACCTAAGTTTTCACGGTGAGATTCTTATAGATTCGACCGGCTGAACTATTTTGCAGTACACTGACAAAATGGCGGACGCAACACGCTATAACTACAAGCATCGCTTTAGGTCGGCGGCGGTCGTCGGGGCGCCAACGACCGCCGTCGACGCGTGCAGTTGCCTGTGCTGTTGACGCGTGTCGCTCATGTGTAAGAACACTTACGCACGAAAAACATCGTGCATATGGGTGCATGCAACGGTACCGGAATCGCAGCAGTACCTATTTAAGATTTAGTTATAACATTTAAAATATGTTTTCGTAAAAAAAAACGCCAAAAAACCAAAAAAAAAAAAATCGTAATAACGGGAAGAACAAGTGTCGCTCTACTTCGTTAAGGGTATTTTTACAAACTTTATTACTTTATATCGTAGTCCAAAAATTACTATAATTACAAATTTTACTCGCAAATGCCTTGACGATCAATAAAATCTGAATTCTAAACATCAGTGACTTTGTATCCCCCTCCCCCTTATACCGATATGCACCATTACCCCGTATATGGAACACCACAAGAGTCAACGACTATTGTTCCACCATTATGGGCTATATTTTCGCCTATTTGTCAGTCATCTCATAAAAAATCTGCCAAGCGTATGTTGGATTTGTCATAGGTTCTGTAGTAATCTTTATTTTAATATTATAAATATTAAAGTTTGTATGTTAATCAATCACGCTAAAACGGCTGAACGGATTTATTGGCACACAGATAGTTTATAACCAGGATTAACACATAGGAATTTTTATCCTGGTAGTACGTTCCCATGGGATAATTTCCGAACCCCAAGCCGATGAAGCCGCGGTCAAAAGCTAGTTATTATATAAAAAATTCTAACCCAAATATTTATCGGGAATCGAGAACAATCCACGTCAAAATCGATTATAACTTTACTTCCTGAAACATTTTGCGGTTTCCCGAGTCATGTTGGTCTGAGCAAACAATTTAACTATCCTTTTAAGCTACACAATGAAATCGTTCAAAACAGTTTTAGTATCTTAATTATCGTCTACTATAATAGTAGACGATAATTAAGATTTTTCTTTTAATCTGGGGATCATGGGGTCCCGGACTTTTGGAAGGCGTATGAGGGGCCAAAACAACTCGCAGAGGCCTCTTAGACAATTTTAAGTGATGAGGAGGCACCAACCGACGATTATCCATATATGCACTATGCAAGTGCACCCAAGGACAACCCCCGGTTGGTGTTTGTTTTGTTTCCACGTTCTCCAATAGTCCTGTATTGAAGAACGTGGAAACAAAACAAATTCGGCTATGGGTCTGGGTGGCTAAAGTGGATTGGGTAACTTGAACTATGGAAGAACTATGTACCCTGCCTGACCAATGTTATATAATTATACACGGATAAAATGTCAGGGGGTGACTTGCACACTCAATAATGGGCCCCCGGAAACGGTCGCTAGCACATTGTACTATTACTATTATTATTACCTTTAGTCATTTTCACTTAGGCTTGACACACATTCTTGTGACAGACAAACAGACGTTCTGATACCATTTTGTTTCGCTCACGGAACCCCAAAACCAGTCCATTGATTCTCCATTAATAGGACCATAACGCTATCATTTTAAGAGGCTATTCATGTGACGGCCTATTCAATCGTGCTAATATATTTTTATTGCCGATGAGGTAATATTTACTGTCAGCGATTGGTACTATACGATTGGTATTTAATCAGTGGGTGAGTTAAATGTTCCCCAGTTCCTCCACTGATTAAATGCTGTGACCGATTGGTTCCATTGGGGTGTTTTTGTAGGCAATAAAAAGGGTAGTTTGCAACGTGTTACGTTCGTCGTGATTGATGTTAGATTCGTTCTTGTTTTTGTGAAGTTTTTTATTGGTTAAGTTAGGAAGTTTTTTAAACTAATTAGATAAGAAACAGTTTGGAGTGTCTGAGTGTTTTTGGAACGAAGTCCTTTAACGCGGCCTGCGGTAGGAGTGAACTGGTAGAAATCGTCATGTAAGGAAAAAGCGTTATGCCCCCCTCCATGCGACTTTCTCTCTAGAGAGAGAAAGTATGAATTTGGTCGAAATGGAAATCCAAGATGGTGGCTGCGACAATTTTCTTATGGGTATCGTAGCTGTTCATGACGGGGTTTTTCCAACCGCACACGATTTTATTTTGATAGGTAGGCAACAGTCTATTTGAGGGAATGTATGTATTGCCATTTAAAGGCATGTGATACACAGGGAGGTTCCCTGCCATTGAAGAACAGTCTTACGTGCGTTATTTCACTGGAGTCCAAATCCAAAAAAGCGGAGCCCTGGATTGATCGATATTGGACGAACATTTTCACAACGAGCTCTAATATTAAAGTAGTCTAGTTTAAATGAAACTGTAGTATTAAACTACGGCTACTAGACGGGAATTTGAAATTCATAAACTTAGTAAACTTTACTTTAATTATTAAGGGCTAATTTTTCAATCGTCAGATAACTTTATTTATGGAATAAATATGGCGGTTTGACAGCTTTTGTATAGAAAATATGTCAAACTGTCATATTATTCTTCGGATAAAAGTTATCTGACTGTTAATAAATCAGCGCTAAAACAAGCATTAACCCGACGGAACTAAACGGATCATCATTGTATGTATGAGACGTCAACTCATACATACAATCACATCACATCACATAACATCACAAATGATGAACTAAACTTCATAAATTAAAAGCAATGTTGGTGTAGACCAAAAGGCTGAACTTAAAAGTGCATTATGTTGCATCGAAATTAGTCGAACCAGATCTATTTCATTAGAGCAGCATCACAAACATGCCCAGATAGAAATTCATGTGTATTCTTGGTAATAAATGATAATATTTCTATTCTTTGAACTATAATCCTATCATTGTTATCAAAACCAATCTAATTAATAGTAAAAATTAATGTTATTACCCTTACATGGTGAAATATGAAAAAAAAGACGACGATTTTTCCAAGAAATTATGACAGTGGATTATGAAAGTGGACAAGATATTCGTGATGGAATTAGCTTCTAAACAAATTTCGTGGTTCATTGATAATTTTTCTCATTTTCCATCACACAACTTTTCATCTTATCTCCTTAAGATAAAGATGGTTTCGGTTTGGGTGTACAATATTTTGGAGTAAACAGATTTGAGGGTAGGTGCGTGTAAGGTAAATTGGTGTTGACAATGTAATTTGGGTCTCATTTGCTTCATACAACGCTAATTCGTGTTTACAAGTATGATTTAATGGGGAGGTGGAATAACTTTCAATAATTTAACAAGATAACTACTGTTTAAATAGGGATGATGCCTGGGTAAAAAAAAAGAAATTCTATTTAGTCCGGCAGTCAGATAATAAAAATATATTAGACACGTATTTTTTGCTTTATCATATTAATAAAAAATGACTTAGATAACTTGCATTAAAGTTCGGGAGTGGGGGCTTGCTACGTCACTTCTACGTATAAAATCTACGAAGACGTGACGTCATGCCACATTTTAACTCAATGTATCGCCGTAATCTTTTGATTACGTAGAAAAAGAAAAAATACGTGTCCAATATATTTTAATAATCTACATGACGGACAAAAAAACATTTTTTAGTCATCATCCCTATTAGGCAATGCTTCACGAAATTAGAGTGATTTCTTTTGATTATACTTGCAACGAACAAAGTCAAGAAAAAAAAAGTTTATGCAAGTAACGGGTGTAAAAAGAAGCTTCTTCGCGTCATTGTAATATTTTTTTTTACTGAACCTTACTAGGGAGCCTTCTGGTTATGAAAATGTTGAAGTCCAACGTTTTTCGAGCCCTGAATCGTTGCTTGCACCCGTAAACAGCGATTTTTCACACCAAAAATAAATTTTCCCAGCAATTATTTTTATGTAGTATTTCTAATGTACAGGATGCGTAGTTGACGGCTATGTGATGGGTCTTGTTACATCCTGTAGGATTGTGAGTCTGATTTCATTGATTGGTAATTTTTTTTCAACCCATAGACAGACAGATACACTCTCTGACAAAGATATAGTGACCTGATGATGGACACCAGCCTTCATTCTTCGCCACCAATCCTCACTCCCTGTCTTTAACAGCCTTCCTTATAAGACCTTCCTTTACAAAGTCAGCCTATATAAAACCTAATTGCTCTTAACGCCCTCAACTTTAACAAAAACTAATATTGCACATCTTTTCAGTACCTCGTTACTCAGTTCCCATTTACTGAGAGATAAAGCATGAGCGACGCGTCCGCGATGGAAGTATAACTCACTGACTTCACATTGTCTGGTCGGACGACCTATTTCCAAAAATAGCTGCCTTGTTCCACAGATAGTGCCTAGGTGCCTTCACACGGGCCCAAAACTTAGAGTGCAATGTAGGTCGCATCGTAGACGTTTGCAATAATCGATATTGTTATTTTAGTGCTTACGTTTTGGTGTCTAGTTTTAGGTTATGAGTCTATTGGAAAATTTTAAGAGATACTGGCCTTAAAAAAATATGTTATACTTTATTTTTTGATGATGTAGAAGACCTCGGTCCAGAATAAATAAGAGGATTACCTCATGGAACAGTTAGGCCCGGTTCCCCCTGAAATAAATTGAATTAACGTCTGTTAGTGAGCGCTCTATGTGAATGGTTAATAAAAGGATAAAATGGGTGACGATAAAAAGAGCAAATAGTTTTAAGAAAAACCGTCAAGTGCGCGTTGAACCACGTACAATCAATGGTTCCGTAGATGGGATGAATTTATCACAAGAACAAGCAAAACATTGTAGTTGAAAAACATGTTCTCCCATACATTCCACCTGCAAATGTAAGTTTGTACGCACAATATTGAGAAATTTACCATATTTTCTTGAGACCATAGACTTCTTATAGGGTTTTCTGTAATCTGTAGGTAAGTATAGAACTATTTTCTGTTTTTTTTTTTTTCATAATTTTAGGCTCAGTAGTTTAGGAGATAAGGGTGGGGGGGTGAATATTTGACCTTTTAACCGCCGTCATTACCTTCCGCCAAAAGTTGATGAAGGAGAATATCGTTAATGAAATATTTCATCAATTCCCAGAATCTGCTTAAGGACCAGAATCAGGAATTGCTGAAATATTTCATTAAATATATTCTCTTTCATCAACTTTTGGCGGAAGGTAATGACGGGCGGTTAAAAGGTCAAATATTCACCCGGGGACTGGTTAGTTTCGTCTGTTTTCTTAAATAACTTAAAAAAATATTCAAAATTATAAAAAAAAAGTCTATTTAAGACCCTTACAGTAAGTAATTTCATTTGATATGTCACACGGCACAGTTTGCAAAACTTTTTTTCTTATTTGCCCCCCAAAAGTGACCCCCATACTCAAAATTTATTTATTTACGTTACACGTCCGTGTTTGAGTCACAAAAATTCATATGTGTACCAAATTTCTACTTACCTAATCGGTCCAGTAGATTCGGATCAAATTGGCTGTGACAGACAGCCAGACAGACAGACACGCAAAATATTTATAGGGGTTCCGTTTTTTCTTTTGAGGTACGGAACCCTAAAAAGTGACTTTAACAAAACATTACAGCAACGCATTCAAGGACATGGTAGGAGCTCCTTCACAAGATACACGTGTAACAAACAACTATAAGAAAACTAAGTTAGAGACAGATAGAAAAGACATTTAGTGCAGAAAAACAATTGTAAAGTCAAGATCTTGAACAGGGCAATACGAGTAGAAATGCAGACAAACTAAATTAAATTCCCATTATCTTCTACTAACAATCGCTTCAATGTGTTTCTGCAATACTATTCTAGTTTCTACATTCTAAAGCTCTTATGCGACGATGCAGTGTTCCTAAATACAGGGTCAAATTAAATTAGCTAGCGAAACTCCGCAGACGTGATGGGTAGCGATACCTAAACACTACAAAATATTTTTTTTTTTTGGGATCAACTACTGCTAGTAGTGTTGTTACTAGAAGTATGAGTTGAGAAATCAATTTTTTTATCGTGTTTAATTAAATATCGATACCCATCACGTCTAGAAAGTTTACACAAAAAAAAAACTAATTTTTAAACTGATATTGATAAATGATTTTTATTTCTGTAAGTAGGTTTTTACAAACACTTTTACAAGTCAATCATGTTTTTTTTTTTTTTTTAAACTAGATGAGGTCGGCGTTTCCTATCTGACTGCTCTGAGAAGAAAGGCCGAAACAAACTCAGAGGTCACAGTCTCTTATAAAGTCCAGACATAATCTTGGTCACTTCATGTGAAGACCATGTAGATTGGTGTCTGAAATGGTCTTTTGAGGAAAGAACCACACAGATTGAGAGGACCTGTGACCTGTGTATTTCAAGAGTACACTACGGTTAATGACCCCAAAAGAAAATCATCAAACTAATTTATTTTTTGCTTTATCATGTTTATAGTATGTCGACATCCATCACGTCTGCGGAGTTTCGCTAGCTATTAATAGGTATAAAGTTGTGCACAAAATAGATATAGATAAAGAAGGTCGGTTCAATACAACGAGCGTAAACGCACGCACACATGTACACCCGTCTATGTACTGCAAGTGCAATCGCACGCGCGACTACAGTATTTTTATCTCACGAAGAGATGCGTGCTTTACTTGTGGCAAACAAGTGTACAAACACGCTGTGAATGTGTGTGTAAGCGCATGAGCTCTCGGTACCGTCCGAGACACGGGTGAAAGTGGAAGTGTGTGTGTGTTTGCGTGTATTATGTGCTGACGCTACTCGTCTTCACGCACACATTCACAGTGTGTTTTTACACTTGGTTACCACAAATAAAGAACGCGTCTCTTCGTGAGATAAAAATGTTGTTAAAATGTTGTTTGAGATAGTTGGAGATTGCCGCACGTACGCGTCTATGTGTGCATGCCTGTTTTAGCTCGTTGTATGGAGAAGGCCTTCTGTACCAGTATTATTTTTCGGTTGAGCCGTACTAAATTCCAATATCGTTGGAAGATGGAGCACCGAAACGTGAAGTGCAATTTTATCTCAATGTGTTTTGTGGGTAGATGTAAGTCAGATTGCAGTTCAAGTTTGGTAAACGATTTGAGTATGTAATATATATACGTTGGAAATTCCATTAGATTTTTTAGTATTTTTTTTTTTATTTTTCCTTTTACATTCACGATAAACTATAAGCACGAATGTGATTTTTCTGCATGATAAGATTCTTTAATTCTTTAATTTTGTGGTTTCCACAAAAAAAAAAAATTCCTGAATTTTTTTTTGCTCACGCAAGATCAAATCTAAAGTCATTTACTCAAATTAGGCTGAAAATCAGCACTATTTGAACGTCAAAATTCACTAAGCCAATTCACACTAAGCGTTTCCAAATGTCTTTTATAATGCGCACAGCAAAAGAGTGGAACACACAACATGCGTCTGTGTTTCCGAGCGCATACAACCCTAATCTCTTCAAAGTGAGAGTGAACAGGCTTCTTCTGGGTAAGCTCACTCCATCGTCGACTTTGTCTCTGTCACCTCTGACCTAGACAAGAGTCAAGAGCAAACCCATCTCAAATAAATAAAAAAAAACAAACTTACATAAGATAGTCCCTCAAAACGACTGCCCTAGACCACATCCTAATGCATTATCTGGCACCACTGTCTGAATCAAATATACAATTTTTTTTATAACTGACATCAGTTCTATAAAGTGTTATATTATACTATCGAGTGAACTATCGTCAGTTTAACGCTTTGAAGGACAAAAACGAGACCAAAAAGAAGCGTTATTATACTGCTATGGCCGTAAATAGTGTCCTACAAAACGCTAATGATTTTAATCAGAACCAAGCTAAAGATAA
Source organism: Dicycla oo (assembly GCA_948252095.1). Taxonomy (NCBI): domain Eukaryota; kingdom Metazoa; phylum Arthropoda; class Insecta; order Lepidoptera; family Noctuidae; genus Dicycla; species Dicycla oo. The sequence goes on from OX411716.1 coordinate 24,602,852, forward strand.
TGAATCCCTTGAACGTTACATAAAGCCTTGCAGCAGCTTAACAAAGCAAATAAGAGCTCAAATGAGCTGTGAGCAATGAAATAAAGCTACCCTTTTAGACTGCCCGTTGCCGTTCTTTGAGCAACATGGCTCTGCAAATAAAAATACATTTGATTGCTTTGTAAAGAGATATGTATGGAGACGCTGTTGTCGAGAAGTATTTTTTATGTGTTGTGGTTTCCTTTGTAAGTTTTTTTTCTATAAAAACGGTTATTATAGAAAATATTTCTAAACATAGTATTCATACTCGAAACAACACTAATAAAGTACATTCCTTCAGCAATTTTATGAAAATTTCAGTTTCGGGTTTTGAAGAATTATTTCGCAGGATACAAAGACGATTACAACCTATTCTTTGACAAAAACCAGCCAAGAGAGAGTCCGATTCGCGCCCCCAGGGTTTCGTACCATCAACAAAAAAGTGTGCTATTTAGAGACATCGTTTTATTTTTCCATTTATCTTTACATACTTCACATAGAATAATTTCAGATTTTTCTATATGCAAACTTCGGAGTTATTTTTTTACATTTTTCATCAAAAGTCGAAAACTATGCGGCCTAAAAAAAAATAAACCCACTAGCCTAGTAGCCCCACTTCGAATTATTAAGGCCCCCTTTCAGCCCCTGTTGCAAAAAAATCTTTATTTGCAAAATAGTTGGGCAAACGTCATCTAAAACTATTCCAAATTTCAAGTTGATTGCATTAGTGGTTCTTGAGATATCCAGCTGTGACAGACAGACAGACTGAGTAGCTCCATAAGGGTTCCTTTTTACCATTTTGGTACGGAACCCTAATAAATGTATTTTACTACTACATCGTGACTTCATCCAAAATGACTTCTATTTGTTCAAAGCACCCAATGCAACTGCTCATCATCATCATGGTCAGTGTTAAGAAACAAAAACGCATCGCTTCAAAGTTGCATTGCTTACAAATAAAATAACTCATTCTTTGAAAGTACTAAAGTCATAAACCGAGCATTTTTCCGAGAAACAGCTAAAAATACACGATGATTTACGCTGAGTAAATTTTCCAACTGACTTTTTGTATGATTAAGTGATGCTTCAAGTTTGAAGTGGATAATGAAAAGTTCTGGAATGATTGCAATTTCAATAAACACTTTAAAAAGGTTTTTTTATTTCATAAAATAACCTTTACGAGTGGTTCGTGGCTAAGTAATAACAGCCACACGGGTCGATCCATAAGGTTAAGCTACGCTTGCCGGGGTTGGTCCGTAGATGGGTGACCATCGTCACATACCGAGACTACTCCGTGCTTCGGAAAGCACTTTAAGCCGTTGGTCCCAGCTGTCATTCGTGGATCTTTGACAGTCGTTACGGGTTGTCAGAAGCCCGAAACTCTGACAACCAGTCTTACCAAGGGGTGTCGTATTGCCCAGTAACTGGGTTGTGGAGGTCAGATAGGCTGTTGCTCTATGTAAAATACTGGTATTCAGCTGGCTCCGGTTAAACTGGAGGCCGACCCCAACATAATTGGGAAAAGGCTAAGCAGATTGAGCCTTTACGATTGGGTAGCAAGCTTCATTACCATTGTTGACTGGGTCCCTCTCAGTAAGCAAAGTATTACCGGGATTAGTACTTTTTTTTACCACGTCATAACGCTATTCGTGACGATATGAGTGATAAAGAAAAAAAAAAACTTTTTATACTTACCTACTCATCCTTTAATTTTTTTATTGTCATAAAAATGTGTACTAACAAAGTGAAGCCCTGACTCCTGCGCTAGGTATAAACACCTGTATTAGAGGAGCCAGTATCTTCATGTCCAACCTATAAAGCAATCCGCCTAATCTTTGCCCGGGTCGGCTTCCAGTCTAATCAGATGCAGCTCAATACCAATATTTTAGATGGAGCGACTGCCTATGTGACCTCCACTATCCAGTTACTGGGTCATACCCCTACCTCTCGGTATGTAAAGATGGCCGCCGATCCACGGAGCAACACCCGGCAAGCGTCTTGTCAGTGTTTTTATGTCCATGCGGCTAAAATAATTGCATCAGTTGCCTTTTGTTTCAAAGCACCCGTTAACTAGAGTGAAAATGGATTTCACTACCTGCGTCTGTGTTTCCGAGCGCATACAACCCTAATCTCTTCAAAGTGCGAGTGAACAGGCTTCTTCTGGGTAGGCTTACTCCGTCGTCGACTCTGTCTCTGTCGCCTCAGACCTAGACTAGAGTCAAGAGCAAACCCATCTCAAATAAATAAAAAAAATAATAATGAAATAGGTTTATTATTTTCACGGGTAAATTCCCTACTAACTAGTTATTGGAGCCTCCTTTTTAGCAAATAAGGAGACGCCTCTATTCCAATATCAATACTTGTTTTTATTTTTGGTTCTATACCAATGAAGATACTAAATGAAATAATAAAGAAAAGAGAATTAAAACTAAAACTAAAAATCGGCGAAGTGCGTGTTGGACTACGCACAATGAAGGGTTCCGTAGTTGGGATGAATTTATTCCAAGAAGAAACTTAATTGTATTATTATTGTAGTTGAAAAAACATGTTCTCCCATACATTCCAACTGCAAATGTCGCACGCATTGTACGCACAATATTGAGCGATTTACCATGTTATTTTAAGACCATAGACTTCTTATAGGTTTTTCAGTAATTTATAGGTATATAACTATTTACCGTAATTTTTTATCAAAATTTTAGGCTCAGTAGTTTCGGAGATAAGGGGGGAATGGTAAATTTTCGTCTATTTTCTTAAATAACTTTGAAACAATTTATTTTAAAATTATAAAAAAAATATATATTTAATACCCTCACAGTATGTTCATTTATTTGATATGTCACACGGTACAGTTTGCAAAACTTTTTATTTTTTATTTTATTTTCTTATTTGCCCCCCAAAATTGACCCCCATATTCTAAACTCATTTATTTAGGTTACACATCCATGTTTGGGTCACAGAAATACTCGTACATAAGTGTACCAAATTTCAACTGGCTGTGACAGACGGACAGACGGACTGACAGACACACGAATGATCCTATAAGGGTTCCGCTTTTTCCTTTTGAGGTACGGAACCCTAAAAATCTAAAAACGCAGCCCGTGTGCAGGCATGCGAGTGTATGAGTGAGTGGGAGAGGGTGTGAATGTGAATGCGAGGGTGTGTGATGTGAATTTTGATTACCTACACAATTAAAATGTAACCTATCAGAGAGATAGAGCAGTGGTTACCCAGTGAACGGCCCCGAAATACGTGTTGTAGCTCGTGGGTTCGAACCCAGACAGGTGCTTTACTTTGGGTCAATAATTTCGTCACCACTGCTCTCAAAACTGTGAAGGAAAACATCGTGAGGAAACCGGCATGTCCTAGACCCAAAAATTCGAAGACATGTGCCATCTATCATATCGAACCATCATAGAGCCTCCCATCCGGGCACAAGTTACCGTGACCTACTTGGAAAACCTTAAATAGACTTCGTACCCAAGTAGGCCGCAGCAATGACAACTTCCACATGTGGGGGTTCATGGACGGCTCAGATCTCCAGCGTCTCTCCACAGACAATATGGCTCACCTTTCATCTTGCAACACATGCCTTGTCACTTGCATACGTGAGGATGTAATGTTTGCGTCAGCGAACGATATTCGCGTTGCTAAATAAAAAAATAAAAAAACTGTATATTAATATACAGGGTGTCCGGTAAAGAATGGATAAAATAGACCCTATGGCCGTTCTAAAAAAAAAAATACAAAAAATATAATATAGGTAGTAAGTACATTTGATGCGACTTTTTTTTTTTCGAAAAAATAATGTGCAGTTTCTAGTCACACTATTTTTTGCCTCCTGTCATAGTCAACGTACAATATTATAACAACAAATAACCGATAGAATTCATTCATTTGCGGTCGTGATGAAGAAGAATGTAATAAAAAGTTACAATTTTTTTTTCTAAAAAGTCTTATGTACTTCCTGAGACATATATTTTTTGTATTTCTTTTTTTTAGAACGGCCCTAAGGTCTATTATATGCTATTTCAAGGTTATCCATTCTTTACCGGATATTCAGCATTTTTTTTCCGAGTTATTTTTGCCATTGACACACTAAGAACAAGAAGACCCGCTCTGGGCCCGCGTGGTAGATTTCAGCCCACTCCTCGTCACAGAGACGAGCCCTATGTCCCAACAGTGGGAACATTATATAGGCTGATTATGCGTATGCTTATTTTATTTTATTTTTTTATGCGTTTGCTATCAGATCATCAGCTACGAATTGAAATTTGTGAATCTCAAAACTCGTGAGAGTATTAAAGTTCTGTGCCTCGGAACAATGAGTAACTGATCTTTTATGTATTGTTCTGAGGCAGCGACACGAAACTGTCTAAACAGTTTGGACGGTTTCCTCATCTGGAGCCAATCCTGGGTGCAGCAGCCAGGTTATGATAGACTTAAAAACGGACTATCATTAAATGACAGGCCAGATGGCGTGGTTGGTTAAGATACCACCTGCCATGCCGCAGGTCGTGGGTTCGATTCCCATCCAGGACAAACATTTGTGTGCATGAACATGTCTGTTTGTCCTGAGTCTGGGAGTAATTATCTATATAAGTATGTATTTACAAAAAAAAAAAAGTAGTGTATGTAGTTTATCAGTTATCTGGTTTCCATAGTACAAGCTCTGCTTAGTTTGGGATCAGATGACCGTGAGTGAACAATGTTCTAAGATATTATATTATATTATTATTAAATGCGTACATATATAAAATTGTTTGTTAGCTCTATTGACCGTTGAGAAGCTTCCTCGACTGGAGCCAATCCTGGGTGCAGCAGCCAGGGCATCGTGAACTTTAAAACTATCATAATTAAATGTGTAATGCAACTTGCGCTGAAAACCAGCGCCGTGGATTCGTGCCGTCGTGCACGGGCCACGGTATTATGCTGAGCGTTAGCCGTTTCGCGCGGTAGTGTCGCATATTTCCGCCTTGGATATTACTAACCGACTTTAAAAAAGGAGGTTATCAATTCGACACGCATGTATGTAATGTTATTGGAACTGCAATATATTCACATAATTTTGATAATCTATTAGGGCTTCCAAACAAATATACAATTTTTTTTAGATGTATTTATGTTTGTATGTATGTATGTATGTTTGTCCATGCATTTCTCCGAAACTATTAATCAGATCGTGACCATGTAATTTTTATTGGCTTACATTTACTTCAACTTAGGGAACAGTACAAGTTTCATCAAAATCGGTTCAGTGGTTTTCAAGATAATGGACTAATACGTGTAAGTGTGACGGCCTGGCTTATTAATACGAGCTTACGGGTGTGGTGTCAAAGGAAAAACATCTGAAAACCTTGGTCAAATTATAGTGCAATATTTATAATAAAACGATTAGCTACTTATTGCAAACATACTATTACTAAAAACTAAAAATTACGAAATAAAAACAAATAAAAAAAATAAATCGACTTCAAAAAGAAATTAACTCAAAATTATGAAATAACTTTAATTTTGGAAGTCGATGGCAAACAACTAATCCCGAGACACCGACTTCCAAAATTAAAGTTATTTCACAATTTTGAGTTAATTTCTTTTTTAAGTCGATTTAATTTTTTTAAATTATTTTTTATTTTGATACCCACTTGTTTTTGTTTTTAGGCTTCTGATAAACAACAATTTTATATATGTGCGTCAATTTCACGTGAATAAACAGTTTTCTTTCTTTCTTTCTTTCAAATTATGGACAAAATGGCGGTTTGAACTGTCTCAAAATCATCATCGAACAAAAACAACCAGTCTACGGGTAAACGATTACATGTAATCAATGCAGTGTACTTTGCTTGATTTTCTTGATTGGACAAATTAACCCACAATCAAGAGAAGGACATACAAATTGCTGTGCATCACAATTTTGTACTGACCTATTTTAAAAGATCCCGTTTGATTAACATGCATTCCACGTCACTATACCTAGAGAATGCATCCTCGTAGCAGATCAAAGGTAAACGCACACTGGTCTACGCCGAAAGAATCTAATACGCGGAACGAAACGAAGTTCCTAGTAATTCTTCCGGCGGCGATTCTTCCAATTCGGCGTGGATAAGTGTGCGAGGTTACAAGTAATTCTAAAATTTGATTCTTTCAGCTCCTTTGCTTCTTGCGGCTCTGATAAGTGCGCGTTTACCTTAAATGTCGTGCCAATGAAGTAAAGAACATAGTTCACAATTTGATTATTAAATAATTATTTAGGTATCACAGAATTCCTACACATATTACTTTAAGGACATTGAAGCCTAAATGCAGCTGATGTTCTTAAGATGAATGAACAGTAGCACACGAAATTCAAATTTTCTTACGTTTTTTGCAATTTGCAGGTCAGTGTCAAGTTGTATGTTGTTCAAAATAGTAGGTCTTCACCTATGAAATTGCCGATTTACATAGACAAAAATCGAACAATTTTCTAAAAAGAAATATTGTCAATGCTTTTTTGCCATTTTAATGAAAGTTCGTGGATGCCTCTGCTATAGATATCCTAGGAACAGGAATCGATACATTTTTTAAAGGCGTTTTTCACCGCCTCGTTGAATTTGAAAATTTTCCCCGGGGCTCATTGTTGAGATCAAAATTTCCAGAACGGAAGCGATAAAACCAAAAACGCACCGTGCGATCACTTGCGGTACCTTGTCCATACACGTCATTAATGTTGTGTGCTGTCTGTGTTGCGTTGGTACCACGACGGAACTCGTATTCGAAAATAGCGCGCAATTTTGATTTTTCCATGGTAACAGCGACATCAACGAAAAATCAAACGGCGGTAAAACAAATGAACAAGAGTTTTTTTTTTTTTTTAATATCATGCTTTAGTACAAAATTAATTTGAATTTGGAATTCTAAATAGAATGAAAGATCTTCACACTAGCCGGTATCAAAAATCGGTAATTTCATAGGTAAATATATACATATTATGATTCGCGACTAGACCAAATATGTATTTACATAATTATAACCATAAGAATCATCAATACATCCCTCTAAGTTATATAGGTATCTATTTGTTTCAAAAGTCATGATTTCCGAAATCAAACTTAGAGAGAAGAAATCTAATTTAGATAATATTGATGAATCTTTAAATTGAAGTCGCTTTCTATGTCTGTCTGTGTGATTGGTTTGTCCTTATAAACTACGCAATGGATTTTGATGCAGTTTTCACCATCGTTTAGGGAATTTATTCCGGAAGATTTATTTTTTAATATTAAACAAGTCCAGCCCGTGCTTTGCATGGTTTTACCCATGCGAAGCACGGGCTGGTCGCTAGTAAACTACAAAAATGTCTAAGGTTCATATTTTCTTAATTTAAACTATACTTTTTTTTAAATACGTAACAGGTTAAGAAACTGTAAAAGAAACTAGAATAATGTATTAAGATCACAAACAAAAAAATGCACGTGCGCTTTGCGCACTTGATAGACCTAGAAACTTCAGAGACAGATATACAGGGTGATTTTTAAAACATGCGACAAAATTTAAGGGGGTGTTCTACCCATCAATATGAATAGCTTTTACTATGGGACCAACTTAGAATTCGTAAAAAAAAAATACCGACCTTCCCATGTAAAAGTACATACCCGATTGGATCATTGCATAAGAAAGGCGATTTTTTTTTTGCGAATTCCAAGTTGGTCCCATAGTAAAAGTTATTCATAATGATGGGTAGAACACCCCCTTAAATTTTGTCGCATGTTTTAAAAGTCATCCTGTATAGTTATATCTTTCTTCTCTCTCATGTAGCGAAATGTGGCCAAAACGTGACGCGTCCTTAAAATTTCACTCTCAATTCTCGTCCAATTACCGAATCGCCGCCTAAGTGTTTCACTTCAAAATGTATGACGTACCGAACACGCAACGAATAAACATTAAAAAATTTCTTTGCATACAGAATAAGATCACGCTCTCTTAGAATTCGTGTCACGTCACCGCTAAACTACGGAGTTGCAGTTTCCTCGAGGCCACCGTTGCGCCGCCAACAAACCGAGTCCAAGGCCTCAACGAAAGACTCAATAAAGACGGAATTTGTTCAATGACACAACCAGATAAAATATGTGGACTGTGAAGGATACAATAGGGGAAATTGAACGGAGAACTAAACGTTCTGGGTTTTATTGTTTTTTTTTTTTATGTCAAGGCCTGATGAAAGTTTGGCCTGTTAACACCCTATATTGTTTTTGGCTGTCACCTATGCCAAAAATTTTTGAATATGCGGCGATTATTGAATGCCTGCTACTTACTATAAAATGATAGATAGCCAAAAACGCCGTCCTTGAAAGTAGGAGAATAACTTCATAAATAGGAATATCATAATTTGTCGATAAAACACCTTATTTCATCTTCTGCCTTTTCCCGACTTTATTGGAGTCGGTTTCCAGTCGGTTACACTATTATTTGAAACTTCAAACGACACTCATCATCGTCATGGTTTTTTCCCAACTATGTTGGGGTCGGCTTCCAGTCTAACCGGATGCAGCTTAATACCAGTATTTTATGTAGAGCCACTGCCTATCTAACCTCCATAACCAAGCGACTGGGTAATACGATACCCCTTGGTAAGACTGATTGTCAGAGGTACGAGCTTCTCTATCTAGATAGATCTATAAATGACAGTCGGGACAAACGGTTTAATGTGCTTTCCGAGTCCCATACCTAGTCTTTAAAAACAATTGACAATCACTAAATAAGCAGCATCAATAATTCTGCGTTGCGGATTCTTCGTAAGACTGATTAAAAGACTTCATTTACTGCGTAAATACAATTGTCTCGCATCGAGTTATCGTAACATTCATTACACCTACACATAATTAATTTTATCAGGAAACTACTCACCAACACGTTCTGAATAATAAAGTAAGCATCACATACTAATGTTATTCGTGTCACGCTAATATCGAACCAGAAGGAATGCAATCCCGCGAGGCCATTTCACTGTCGCGCCAGGCCGCACATGTTCTAGTCCAAGGCCTAGAGCAAGAAGTCAATAATGCCGTGAAATTGGGTTGACTAGTACGGAACAGATCAATATTATGGAGCACAATTTTGATGTTTTTTAGGGTTCCGTACCTCAACAGGAAAAAACGGAACCCTTATAGGATCACTCGTGTGTCTGTCTGTCCGTCTGTCACAGCCAATTTGCTCCGAATCTAATGGACCGATTTAATTGAAATTTCATGTACGTATTTCTGTGACCCAAACACGGACGTCTAACGTAAATCAATAAATTTTGAATATGGGAGTCAACTCTGGGGGGCAAATAAGAAAATTAAAAAAAAAATGCAAACTGTACCGTGTGATATATCAAATGAAAGGACTTACTGTTAGAGTTTTTCTTTGGATAAATTCATCCCAACTACGGAACCCTTCATTGTGCGTGGTCCGACACGCTCTTGACCGGTTTTTTGTTTTAAGAGAAAACTACTAGATTACCTACTTAGACAATTCATACTGATTTATTCATCTGCTTGAATATGATTTAAAAATAATTTGAGCACTCATTTAAGTTATAACGTTTCGTATGTTGGTTACTTGCAAACGATTGTTTTAACATAGCTAAAGCTTTTGTTTGCTAGGAAAGTGGTTCCATCGTATTATTACGGCTGTCATAAAAACTCAAATCATAAAAACAGAGGTCCTATGTTATCTGTGTATCTGTCTGTGGCAACGTAGCTCTCAAACGACTGAAACGATTACTTTTTTTTGTTTTGTTTGAAAGGTAACTTGATCGAGAAAGTTCTTAGGTATGATTCAAGAAAATCAATTCAGCCGTTTGAAGATTATCAGCTCATTTCTAGTTGATGAATGGATGTGAGCATCTTCCGCAGGTCTGATTAAGTCGAAATTTGGTATTCTGTTACTGCAATGATATTAGAATAACCTACGTAATAACCTTGAACTGATGCTGCAACATTACCTGGAACTCACAGGAAACCCAATTCCCTCACCAACTTACAACAGAGGTATCGTGTTTGGGCTAATTGACAACTTTCTTCCGTAATAGTCTAGATATAAAAGAACCTAGTCAAAGATCGCTAGAATCAAATGACAAAATGACAAATTGTTGAAGGATTTCTACGGTGCTATGTCAGAAACGGAAAAAAGAAATGTTATTTTGTATAGAAGAATGAAGAGTAGACAACCTTGTCTACTCTTCGTAGAGATAGACAAGTGGTCATGCTAAGCCCACTGGATTTATAGTGCATATAAGTCTGAAATCGCCAACCTGTCTTGAGCAGGCGTGGTGATCAATGCCCGTGCCTTCTCTGTATGAGAAGAGACCTTTGCCCTGTAGTGGGATAGGCTACTATCAATACAATTATTATGTCCTTTATTTCTTTTATTAACACATATCTTTACATTTTTAAATATTTTTATAAAAAAAACATAAAAAAATATAAAACATAGTAGCCCACCGATATCGGGAACAGGGTCCAAGCTATCGGTGGTCAGGGCTCTAGAGAGAGGAACCTCCACCCAATACGTGCCGTGTCCAGGAGTACTGCTTTATTATTATTTTGACATATCCCGGGACCCTGGGGTCCCAGACCTTTGGAAGGCGTACAAGGGCCCAAAGACAACTCGCAGAGACCCGTTAGATGCTTTTAATTAAAAGAAGCACTAACCGACGATTATCCCTGTACGCGCTATGCACCCAAAAACATCCCCCAGTTATATAGGTATGGAAGCAAAGATATTGGAATATGTATTTAGATGGTTAAAGTGGATTGGTTACCTAGAACTATGAAAGGACTATGGCTCCTGCCTTATCATTGTTTTATTATACACGGAAAAAATGGTAGAGAGTGACTTGCAAACTGTTCGCGTAGTGCAAAATAATTACAAGCTACACATTAACAGTTTCTTTACTTTTAATAAAAGTATAAATAACGGTTACTTGCTACACGCGATTTAGTCACGCTATATATTTTTCTAATTTAACACGTTATAATGAAACGAAAATGAAATATGTTTAATTAAAATTAAAAATACGGCCTTGAAACTTCATTTATTAATTGCCAAATTTACATATCACTTGAGTGTTCAAGTGAAAAAGGTAAAAAAAACTTGGCCTCGAATTTGGGGGAAATATGGCATTTGTATAGAATCATTTTTTTTTTAATGATAAGGCAGCTGTGCTGCTGGGGAGTTGCGCCACTTCTTCTCCTCAGCTAAAGCACTAGGAAGTGGTGAAAGGCGGGCGGTTTGGGGGACTGTCTTATGTAATTTTGATGTTCGAAATGTGCTGATTGTCAGCCTAGCTTGAATAAATGACTTTTGATTTTCAGTTTGTATTTAGCAAATATCAATCTGCCTAGCCTTTTCCCAACTATGTTGGGGTCGGCTTCCAGTCTAACCGGATGCAGCTGAATACCAGTATTTAACATGGAGCGACTGCCTATCTGACCTCCACAACACTGCCGTCGTAAGAAAAAAGGGCACAACTAACATTTAAAAAAAAATCTACAAAAAATTGAGCAGATTAGCCTTTTTTTTCTGATTCTAAATATGTATGTGACTCAATTTTTTTTTTTTAATGTTAGTTGTGCCCTTTTTTCTTACGACGGCAGAACAGTTACTGGGCAATACGATACCCCTTGGTAAGACTGATTGTCAGACTTTCGGGCTTCTGACGACCCGTAACGACTGTCAAAGATCCACGTATGATAGCCGGGACCAACGGCTCAACGTGCTTTCCGAGGCACGGAGGAGTCTCGGTATGTAAAGATGGTCACCCATCTACGGACCAACCCCGGCAAGCGTAGCTTAACCTGATGGATCGACCCGTGCGGCTGTTATTACTTAGCCACAAGCTCCTCAAGTTTGTATTTAGCAAGTAGGTACCAATAAAACGTATTAATTTGGATTTACTAGTGGTCATTTTATAGTTTCAATTGTTTTATTAATGTGACAGAGACAAACAGGATGACATGACATAATTTAAAAAGAAATAAACGTAAGTCGAAGCAAAGAGTTTATATTACATGTGTGTGCGTGTAACACCATGCATTTGTGTAATGTTTTTTTTTATTAATTTAATGTATTTTATATAAAAATATTAGCTTTTTGCACTCCCTCTCCGTAGAAACTTTAACTATGCCAAATTTCATACTCCTCCGTCCGCGTAATTTTCTTAAATAGGGGTACAAATTTTTGCTTCACGTAAAAATGTATGTACAAATATGTGTATGTACTTTCTTAGCCAATTCATGGCAAAAACTAAATGCTTAGTTTAAAATATGGTGTACAAGATATAAATGCAGAAATTTTACATAAGGCGATCTTATCGCGAAAAGTGAGCGTGCGAGTAAGCGTGTATACAGGAAAAGTTTTTAAGCAGTGCTCAGACTTTCACAGGGTGGTCTACCCATTAATATGAACAACTTTTACTATGGGACTTACTCTGAAATCACGAAAAAAATCAGCTGTTTCATACATTTTGGTCGAGTAGGTATTGAACTTTTATATGAAACAGCTGAACTTATAGTTAATATAAGTTTGAAATCGCCAACCTGTCTTGAGCAGGCGTGGTGATCAATGCTCGTGCCTTCTCTGTATGAGAAGAGGCCTTAGCCCTGTAGTGGGATAGGCTGCTATTATCTTACTAATATTATAAACACGAAAGTTTGTGATGATGGATGAATGTTTGTTACTCTTTCGGATTTTGATGAAATTTGGCACAAAGATAGTTCATAACCTGGATTAACACATAGATTACTTTTAATCCCGATGTCCTTACGGATTCGAGACTTACGCGGGTGAAACCGCGGGGTGCTGCTAGTTATTATTATAAGACGTCATTGTTCGTGCCTCGATTGCAACGAAATAGACGAAAAAGAAGCACGCGTAGTTACATTCCTTTTTTGAAGCGCGAAGTATCGTTGTAAGGCAAATCCGAAGTATTGTCGATATATCGGCATCGGTATCGGTATCAGATACATCCCTAGTTTCCTCTTCCCTCACTTTCAAAGTCCGACTGGACGGGAATTCGACACGAACGGAAAGAGACTTAAAGCATAAACTATTATTTTAATATTACTTCAGTGAGAGAAAGAGATGCAGCTAGACGTCCTGTATAGCTCCATCTCTTTTTCACACTGAAGTAATATTAAAATAATACGGCTTCAAGAGGTAAGGTTGGCCCCCAGCCGAGGAGAGTATTAGGTAAGTAGATAAGTACCAATGTAGCTTAGCACAATACACTACATACTTGTACTAACCTACCACAAAAATAAAAGAACCGTTGGCTTTCTTTTTAGTAACAAAAGCGTTAAAGTGGTAGCACGCACGCCACTTGTTATCTACTTTAGCAGTTATGTACTGTTCAAGGTAAAACTTAAGTTGAATAAAATACAATATGGTCGCTTATACTTAAAGTTTTCCACCTTTGTCGTGGCTGTCCCAATTATTACAAGCTTTCATTTAGTTTTACTGGTCCCTTTGCCTGTCTGTGATCGAATCTTGCAAGTTAAATTTGCCCCAGTTCCCGGTTTCCGATTGAGCTGAAATTGTACATGCATATGTGAATCGGATGACAATGCAATATTATTCTGACATGAAACTGATCTGATGATGGAGCCGGAAGGTGGACATGGGAACTCAGTAATACAACGAGGCAACCCTATCGAGTTTGGGTTCGTTTGATTTGTCTTGACCAGGACACTATCCCAGATGAAATCCTGATTAATAAAAGGTTGTTTAAAAAATAATGATAATACACTTATTAATAATAAACGTCTTTTAAAACTTATTTACAGTCTTGCTCAGTAATGTAAGTACTTTCAATGATGTTAATCATTTTAAAGAAAAATGGCTACCTGTAGTAATCATGATTTGCTCTACTTTATAGGATGGGGCTCGTAAGGAAATAATACCAGTCACACAGGTCAATCGAAGGTTAAGCTACGCTTGCTGCGGTTGGTACCTGGGTGGGTGACCATCCATTACACCTATCGAGGACACCTCCGCACCTCAGCAAGCACGTTAAGGGCCGGTTTTTTGATCCGTAGTTAACTGAACCAATGGTTGAACATAGTAACTAATGGTTGAATTTTGGCTAAATGTGAAAGGCGGATTTAGGCCAGCACTTTTTATAGAATTTGGTAACCTATTTAGGCCAGATATTTTCGATCCAGATTAAAATATCCACGCTAACAGACGAAATGTCTGTTACAAAGCCTTGATCAGACTATCAGTAATACATAGGATACCTTTCTTATCTACTCTAGTCACTGAAACGAAATATGGACTATGGGTCCAGTAATGGACCAATATAAACAGTTCATATTGATTGATTGATGGAACACTTATCCTACTTAACACAATGTTTGGTTTACTAAATATTTCATCACTCAAATATCCACTTATAATACAGATTACCCAAAATTAGAAGCAACCATAATCCTAACTAATATTATAAATGCGAAAGTAAGTTTGTTTGTTTGTTACCTTTTCACGCCTAAACCACTGATTCGATCATCCTGAAATTTTACATATACGTTGTCAGGTGTACAGAAACGGACATAGATAACTTTCATCTCGAAAAAGTACTGTTCCCGAGGAAAACAACAATAACGTTCTTATGATAAGAGATGGCGCCACGTGTCGTTTGAATCATGATTGAATTATATTATTACAGAAACTGTAGTAGTGTGTTAAGTTTAAAAAAAAATAAAGTACCACATACATCGTACCGTAGTAGGTACATTTTGTGAGTCTAGTGTGTCGAAAGACCGGTTTTTCATCCTCCTAACTAATAATATTAAAAATTGCGAAAGTGTGTTTGTTACGCTTTTACGCTAAAATGGCAAAACGGATTTGGATGAAATTTGGCACATGGATAGACCATGACCTGGAGAACAACATAGGCTACTATTCATCCTGGATTGCAGACGAAGTCGCGGGCAACAGCTGGTACACAATATTGTCTTAACGTCTTCTTGAAGAATAATGGTTAGGGAATTACGTGAACTTACGCGTTTACGTAAGAGCTTTCATAATATTACGCTCAATATTACGGGAAAGATCTTTATAGGATTTGCTTTCTGAATATTTCAGCTGATTTTTGGTACCTTTTATATGTAAACCAATTGCATAAAAGATAGTTAACGATATCTTTTGGTATTTTGTTAGAAAAATGGTTGTTTTTATAGAAGTTCCATGATAAACACGGCATAATATAAAAACTTTTTTCCAAAAAAATCAATCGAATTCCAAAAAAAAACCCACAACGTGAAAAATAACTTTAATTTCAAAGTCGGTGTCTTTGGATCTGTATTTTATTTTTTTGCCACCGGCTTCCGAAATTAAAGTTATTTTGCACGTTTTGGGGTTTTTTTTTGTAAAAAAGTCGGTTGATTTTTTGGTAAAAGTTTTTATTTTTTACTTTTTAGTGGGTCAGTTTGTAATTTATCTAAGTTACAATAGCCTAATGTCAACTGCTCATCATCTTTTACAAAATATTTCGTTTCCTGATGCAGGGACGTTAATTGTTGAGGAGTTCTACCTAATCGAATCGCAACCCTTGAAATACTTATTATTGAGTAGTTCCAGTGGCCATCTGCGATCTTCATCATCAGTTCCACTTGACGAAATGGTGCTTTCCAAGATCAAATGCACGAGTTACTATAAAAAATACCCAAATCGCTATAGGTGTGCCTATAAAATTTGAAGAGTTCCGTCGATTTCTCCAGGATCCCATCATCAGATCCTGACCTGATGATAATGGGACCAACTAGAAAGTACCCTTTCAAACAAAAGAAGAATTTTCCAAATCGGTCCAACTGTCTCCGAGTAATCGGGGAAAATACATAAAAAAAAAAGATTCCGATGAACTGAGAACCTCCTCCTTTTTTTGAAGTCGGTTAAAAACCGCTACAAATAGAGAGGAACTTAAACATAGATTTTTTTAATATTTTCAACCCTGAGTCAGGCGTGATTTGAATTTTGTATACCAGTTATAATTACTGTATGACCAGATGTATGAACGAGAAGGAAAAGGACTATGTATGTGTCGTAGCAAGTAGTATCTGCCTACCCCTATGGGAAGAGACATTAACAATAGATACACTACTTCCGACGCATCTTGGTAAGTCTGAACATAGTCACTACGAACTTTCGCGCATGTTCTCTCACTCACACTCGCCTCATGTCACCATTTGGTTCCTAAAAATGTTACTGCGCAGCCTTCTGCGCGATGTTTTGAAAACATTATGAGTATTTTTTATTCAAACCAGACCAGAATTTTATTTAGGTCTTAATACCCAAACTGATCCCTCAGGCAGATTGGTGCTTGTTTTTTATTTCGGTCCGATCCCTTCATAAAAGTATCGAATGAAAATAATGTTTTTGGAAAATCATGTCTATTTTTACAAGAAATAACAGCATAATCAGTCTATAATGTTACTACTGATGGCCTCCTCTCTGTGAGAGAGAGTGGGCTGTAATCTACCACGCGGGCCTGTTGCAAGTTAGTAAATGTCACATGTCATCGAATTTTTGCTTGGAATTTTTGGGTTGTGCAGGACAAATAGGCAGTCGCTCCATGTAAAATACTATTATTCAGCTGCATCTGGTTAGGCTGGAAGCCCACCCCAACGTAGTTGGGAAACGGCTAGTCAGATTGATTGATTGAAATAATTAAAATCGCTTTTCGTCTGTGTGTCTATCTATGTGACCGCATTGTTTATCTAAACTGCGCAACGGATTTTGATGCGGATTTAACCATCGTTTAAAAAAAAATCATTCTGGTATGTTTACATATTAAACTCGCACATAACAAATAAATCTCGATGTTATGTCGAGTTGAGAAAACCGTGCGAAGCAGGGCCTAATCGCTAGTAAAACAACCTGAAAGCATGAAAAAATATTGAAAGACCTTATCGACAGAACCATTCTAGTTACCTACTTACGTCCGTAAAGCTATAGCAATAAAGCTAACAGTCGCGTACGCAATCGGCAATCAACCTGTCAATACCGAGGTATTGCAATAACAATCGGATGCGTTACTGCTTGACCCGTTTCGATATCGACACTCCCTGATTTGAGTGGCTAGAAGTTCTAATAACGGACGTAGGAGGAATTACAGGGGGTGTACTTGTACGATAAGTTATAAGGTAACCTTTTCCCGTGTCGGTCTCTTGAGAGGTAATGGTAATGAGGGTAAATGAGAAATATCTACATATCGACTGTATTACTCAAAGAGACCTTAATGTTTATGTCACTGGCAAATTGTTACATTTAATCTTAAGTTATAGCGAAATGAGAGATCTCTAAAAAAAACAAATTACATCAATTTTAAATATTAACTACCTTTCTAATATAGATTTACACACGAGTTAACATACCGGAGTTATAACACTTTTGGATATTTTGAAAAGCGTTACAACTCCGGTATAACTCGTGTGTAAATCTTTATTAGTAAGGCTGTAAGACTACAATCCAAGCCACTTTTTATTGTTTATTAATTGAGGAACAAAACAAAATCAATCAATCTGCCTAGCCTTTTCCCAACTATGTTGGGGTCGGCTTCCAGTCTAACCGGATGCAGCTGAATACCAGTATTTTACATAGAGCGACTGCATATCTGACCTCCACAACCCAGTAATTGGGTAATACGATATCCCTTGGTAAGACTGGTTGTCAGACTTTCGGGATTCGGACGACCCGTAACGACTGCCAAAGATCCATGAATGACAGCCGGGACCAACGGCTTAACGTGCTTTCCGAGGCACGGAGGAGTCTCGGTATGTAAAGATGGTCACCCATCTAGGAACAAAACAAAATATAAACAGAAATATCACGAAAACCTCAACAGTTTTGTCCGGATATTGAATCACTTTTAAGCAATCTTAATATTTTGTAGTATGTACATACTACAAAATATTAAATTTAAAGATAAAACATAGTTTAATAAATTTACTATAAAAAAGTAAAAACCGACTTCAAAAACCTAAAACGAATAAAATAACATTCATAAAAAAACTTAACAGCTTCTGAAGTCGGTGCCCAGATAAGGTGCATTGACATTGAAGAATTGAATACACCGACTTTAGAAGCTGTTAAGTTTTCTATGAAAGTTATTTTATTCGTTTTAGGTTTTTGAAGCCGGTTTTTAATTTTTTAAAGTAAATTTATTTTTCCATTTTTAGTTGAATATATAATTACTTAAGCCCAAGACGAATGAAAAGAATAATCATCAAAATCCGCTTAGAAATGCCGGAGATACAGTACATTTATGTATACTGGATAATCGCGAGAATCAGCTGTTCAGTACATTTACATGTATCGAACAGCTGATTTTTTCGCGATTTCAGGTTTGGTCCCATAGTAAAAGTTGTTCATAATGATGAGTACAATGATCCCTTAAGAGATTGTTACGTGAGATGTTTACGTAAGAGCTTTCATAATATTAGGCTCAATATTACAGGAACGATCTTTATAGGATTCGCTTTCTGCTGATTTATAGTACCTACGAGTATTATTGTATAAATCAATTGTATAAAAGGTAGTTAACGATATCTGTTGGTATTTTGTTTGAAAAATGGTTGTTTTTATAGAAGTTCCGTGATAAACAAGGCATAATATAAAAACTTTTTTCCAAAAAAATCAACTGACTTCCAAAAAAAAACCCTAAAGTGAAAAATAACTTTAATTTTAAAGTCGGTCTTTGGATCTGTATTTTACTTTTTTGCCACCGATTTCGGAAATTACAGTTATTTTTCACTTTGTAGGTATTTTTGCAAGTCGATTGATTTTTTTGAAAAAAGATTTTATTTTTTACTTTTTAGTGGGTCAGTTTGTAATTTATCTAAGTTACAATACTCGTATCTTAATGTCAACTGCTCATCACTTCTTACAAAATGTTTCGTTTCAGCAGAGTTTCGCTGGGACGTTAATTGCTGAGGAGTACTCCTGGTAAGTACCAGGAAAACTCCACATTGTGAGCATTGTGACGAGCATAAATTAATTAGCAACCATTATTAAAGTAGGTATCTAATCGAATCGCAACATCACTCATCATCAGTTCCACTTCATCAAATGGTGCTTTCCAAGAACAAATGCACGAGTTACTATAAAAAATACCCAAATCGCTATAGGTGTGCCCTATAAATTTTGAAGAGTTCCGTCGATTTCTCCAGGATCCCATCATCAGATCCTGACCTGATGACAATGGGACCAACTAGAAAGTACCTTTTCAAACAAAAGAAGAATTTTCCAAATCGGTCCAACTGTCTTCGAGTAATCGGGGAACATACATAAAAAAAAAAGTTTCCGATGAACAAATAGAGAGGAACTTAAACATAGATTTTTTAAATATTTTCAACCCTGAGTCAGGCGTGATTTGAATTTTGTATACCAGTTATAATTACTGTATGACCAGATGTATGAACGAGAAGGAAAAGGACTATGTAAGTGTCGTAGCAAGTAGTATCTGCCTACCCCTATGGGAAGAGACATTAACAATAGATACACTACTTCCGACGCATCTTGGCAAGTCTGTACATAGTCACTACGAACTTTCGCGCATGTTCTCTCACTCACACTCGCCTCATGTCACCATTTGGTTCGTAAAAATGTTACTGCGCAGCCTTCTGCGCGATGTTTTGAAAACATTATGAGTATATTTTATTCAAACCAGACCAGAATTTTATTTAGGTCTTAATACCCAAACTGATCCCTCAGGCAGATTGGTGCTTGTTTTTTATTTCGGTCCGATCCCTTCATAAAGGTATCGAATGAAAATAATGTTTTTGGAAAATCATGTCTATTTTTACAAGAAATAACAGCATAAACAGTCTATAATGTTACTACTGATGGCCTCCTCTCTGTGAGAGAGAGTGGGTTGTAATCTACCACGCGAGTTAAAGTTAGTAAATGTCACATGTCTTCGAATTTTTGCTTGGAATTTTTGGGTTGTGCAGGACAAATAGGCAGTCGCTCCATGTAAAATACTATTATTCAGCTGCATCCGGTTAAGCTGGAAGCCGGCCCCAACGTAGTTGGGAAACGGCTAGTCAGATTGATTGATTCAAATAATTAAAATCGCTTTTCGTCTGTGTGCCTATCTATGTGACCGCATTGTTTATCTAAACTGCGCAACGGATTTTGATGCGGATTTAACCATCGTTTAAAAAAATCATTCCGGTATGTTTACATATTAAACTCGCACATAACAAATAAATCTCGATGTTATGTCGAGTTGTGAAAACCGTGCGAAGCAGGGCCTAATCGCTAGTAAAACAACCTGAAAGCATGAAAAAATATTGAAAGACCTTATCGACAGAACCATTCTAGTTACCTACTTACGTCCGTAAAGCTATAGCAATAAAGCTAACAGTCGCGTACGCAATCGGCAATCAACCTGTCAATACCGAGGTATTGCAATAACCCTCGGATGCGTTACTGCTTGACCCGTTTCGATATCGACACTCCCTGATTTGAGTGGCTAGAAGTTCTAATAACGGACGTAGGAGGAATTACAGGGGGTGTACTTGTACGATAAGTTATAAGGTAACCTTTTCCCGTGTCGGTCTCTTGAGAGGTAATGGTAATGAGGGTAAATGAGAAATATCTACATATCGACTGTATCACTCAAAGAGTCCTTAATGTTTATGTCACTGGCAAATTGTTACATTTAATCTTAAGTTATAGCGAATTGAGAGATCTCTAAAAAAGACAAATTACATCAATTTTAAATATTAACTACCTTTCTAATATAGATTTACACACGAGTTAACATACCGGAGTTATAACACTTTTGGCTATTTTGAAAAGCGTTACAACTCCGGTATAACTCGTGTGTAAATCTTTATTAGTAAGGTTGTAAGACTACAATCCAAGCCACTTTTTATTGTTTATTAATTGAGGAACAAAACAAAATCAATCAATCTGCCTAGCCTTTTCCCAACTATGTTGGGGTCGGCTTCCAGTCTAACCGGATGCAGCTGAATACCAGTATTTTACATAGAGCGACTGCATATCTGACCTCCACAACCCAGTAATTGGGTAATACGATACCCCTTGGTAAGACTGGTTGTCAGACTTTCGGGATTCTGACGACCCGTAACGACTGCCAAAGATCCATGAATGACAGCCGGGACCAACGGCTTAACGTGCTTTCCGAGGCACGGAGGAGTCTCGGTATGTAAAGATGGTCACCCATCTAGGAACAAAACAAAATATAAACAGAAATATCACAAAAACCTCAACAGTTTTTTCCGGATATTGAATCACTTTTAAGCAATCTTAATATTTTGTAGTATGTACATACTACAAAATATTAAATTTAAAGATAAAACATAGTTTAATAAATTTACTATAAAAAAGTAAAAACCGACATCAAAAACCTAAAACGAATAAAATAACTTTCATAAAAAAACTTAACAGCTTCTGAATTCGGTGCCCAGATAAGGTGCATTGACATTGAAGAATTGCAGACACCGACTTTAGAAGCTGTGAAGTTTTTTAAGAAAGTTATTTTATTCGTTTTAGGTTTTTGAAGCCGGTTTTTAATTTTTTAAAGTAAATTTATTTTTCCATTTTTAGTTGAATATATAATTACTTAAGCCCAAGACGAATGAAAAGAAGAATCATCAAAATCCGCTTAGAAATGCCGGAGATACAGTACATTTATGTATACAGGATAATCGCGAGAATCAGCTGTTCAGTACATTTACATGTATCGAACAGCTGATTTTTTCGCGATTTCAGGTTTGTTCCCATAGCAAAAGTTGTTCATAATGATGAGTACAATGATCCCTTAAGAGATTGTTGGTATTTTACCAATAACCCTGTATAAGTTCGTACATAAGTTTAATTACCATTAAGTATTATATACTAAAACCTTCCTGAAAGTATGTAGATCACGCTGGAGAAAGAATCATCAAAATTGTTAGACGAGTTTTTGAGAAAATCGCGGACATACAAACTTACATACATACATACGGGTCGAATAGAGAACCTCCTTTTTTGAAATCGGTTAAAAATGTCGTGAGAGCCTCGCCTCTCATACACGAGGTTGTGGGTTCAAATCCGGGCAAGTACCAATGTGACATTTTCAATTCATATGTACTTTCTGAGTTTATTTTAGACATTACTGACGTCGGTGATGGAAAACATCGTGAGGCCACCTGGACTTAGAGTTACTATAAGTCTGAAATCGCCAACCCGTCTTGAGCAGGCGTGCTGATCAATGCTCGTGCCTTCTCTGTATGAGAAGAGACCTTTGCCCTGCGGTGCGATAGTAATAGGCTGGTATTATTATAGTTAAAAAAATATTGTGAGGTAGTTCGTAAATAATAACTAAAAAAGTACAAAAACGGCGATGACACGGGACTGAAGGCCTGTTGACTTACGAATTGAATGAAAGGAGATATTCCTAAATGTATGGACCTTGAGCCAGGTACGTGTACGGTCACGAGCAAAAATATATAATATATACTTACACATAACAAAATTCAAAATCGTTTTTCTCGTGTAATAACGATTGCAACTTTGAGACATGACCTATTTCATAATAGCATGGGTTCCAAAATGTTATGTTTGTATCAAAATGAAATTATAATCAATACAATAGGAAAAAAACTATTTAAAAAATTGCTCAGTATATACATATTAATGCTCATACACACACTACACATAAAGACACTATACATAAAAATAGGGAAAAACATTTAAAACAGTTCTCAACTGTCCAATTACTGTAAAATGGCTTTGTTTTCTAGTAAATTAATTACACCTGAAATTGCAAAACACAACAAAAACCCGTCATGGCGGTAAGCTGTCATTTTGATTGATTAATGACGTTTGACATGCTTAATACTCAAGAAGAGGGCTCAAGTGACACTGTTGTGACAGCTGACAGTCCTCTTTCTATGATCAGTGGTCGATCTACGGCTTACTTTTATTGTTTTTATGCACACAGTAACTAGATTTAGTTACTGTGTGCATAAAAACAATAAAAGTAAGTAAACAATAAAAGTAAGTATTGACTTTCAACATGGCGTCTCACCGATTGGTGAGACGCCATGTTGAAAGTCAATAAAAATAATAGATAAATATCAATTCCCTACCACAACGGCATACATTTAAATGAATTACTCGTATCAGTATTTTGCCCGAATTCTACGGATTTTTCTCATTTTTTTTGAGGTAGTGTACATAGATCTGGCCCATTTTGAAACATCTCCTTTAAACAGAATGATGCATTTCCAAAGAAAATCAAAGAATTTTTTGTATTTATTTTTATAATTATTTTTTGTTATTTCCGGTTGATTTTTCATTGGAACTTCATTGCTTAGAGTAGGCATTAAATAAGCGTTCGTTCATTTCCCGTACAGTACCTATTCATCGTATCTCGGTACTACCAGTTTTGATTGGGCTGCCATTCTTTTTACCAACTTCACCCACCACTGCACCCAAAATCAGTTACACGATCGTTATGTCAGATAGGTAGCCTGGTCCTGGAAAAGAAAATAGGCTACTTTTCATCATAGCTAAAGTTGTATTAAAAAAAAATATGAAATAAAAAATACACGCAAATGAAGTGTGACGGGTGACTAGAGTTCGTTTTCTACGACAAAAAGAAAAAATAGAAAAAAAAAAAACATCTAAATTTTCTAAAGGATAAAACTATCTTCTAGTAGGTACTTTTCTGAACACAAGTTTAATAACTTCAGAGCTCTTTGATTTCAATTTTAAAAAATTACCTACCGTAACTTATTACTGACTCTCACAAGAAAATGACAAATTTGCTCTTAAAATTCCAGGTATTTTGATGAGAGCCTGAATCACTTTTTTCGGTCCAAAAATATAATTTCCATGAAAACTAACGTTTTGTTTGTTAAAAGAAATAGATCACAAGAAAAGGTATCGCACAGAAAATTATAAACACAACGTTAATAATTAAAATAGAAAGCAAATGAGACAAATTGATAAGTGTTTGTTGGTCTGTTATTGTTCGCATGTCAAATGGTAGAAGGTAAGAATATTAAAGCACATATTTTGTGTGAAACCATCCAATACAGCACTAATGAGTAAAAGTTTTTTTTTTTTTTTTTGTATGGCACCACGTATATTTAACCATCTACCACAAGCACTCAGAGATTTATCTGTTACCTTAAGAGGATTGTGAAGCTGTAAATTTTCATACAAAAAGAGATAACGTTTTTCTCCCCGTAAACATAGTCTAATTTTCATAATTTTTAGAAATGTTGTAGGTACATATAATGAAAAACTAAGTCCGTACGTTTTTATAATAAAGGCATATGATATAAGTTATTAGCATCTAAATATCTATATGTTTGACATAAAAACATCCTCGAGTATTTTTATTTTTTTAAATTAAATTAAATTGAATTACTAAAAACGAAAAACGTACAGACCTAGATTAAAGTAATATATACTGAATGTAATGAGACTAAAATTGTCTCATTTTGTAAAGGTTTACGGTGGTGAAAACGTTATCACCCGAAACAATATTTATGTAAATAATTGTATGAAATGTACGCAATTGCCTCCAAAAATCGCGCCGCGTATCGGCACTTCAGGAAAAAACTAAAAGTATATTTAGCAGCCAAATGTTTATATAGTATTGCTGAGTTTCTAACGGAGAAAACATAATTCTAATGTAAATTCGAATGTAGGGGCGAAGTTTGTTTCTGTTAACTATTGTAATTTTATTTTATTTAGACATTTGAATTAACTTGAGCCGATAGTAGTTGTTCTTCTAAATACTTATCTAATTTTATTTTATTTAGACATTTGAATTAACTTGAGCCGATAGTAGTTGTTCTTCTAAATACTTATCTAATTTTATTTTATTTAGACATTTGAATTAAATTGAGCCGATAGTAGTTGTTCTTCTAAATACTTATCTAATTTTATTTTATTTAGACATTTGAATTAAATTGAGCCGATAGTAGTTGTTCTTCTAAATACTTATCTAATTTTATTTTATTTAGACATTTGAATTAACTTGAGCCGATAGTAGTTGTTCTTCTAAATACTTATCTAATTTTATTTTATTTAGACATTTGAATTAAATTGAGCCGATAGTAGTTGTTCTTCTAAATACTTATCTAATTTTATTTTATTTAGACATTTGAATTAACTCGAGCCGATAGTAGTTGTTCTTCTAAATACTTAACATCTAATTTAATCAATGTTTGAATTGCTTATGCTGTACCTACATTATATTCAAATTTATTTTATGGTAATCGTTAACAAATCAATTTCAGTTAATAGTATAATAATGAATAGTTACAATTGATTAAATAAGTGATCAAATGTTATTATAATACATTATTTGTACGCCGTTAAGGTAAAACATGACTGTGATCCTTTCTGCAATGTAGTCAACTGTTCTTCTAATAACTTTAAAGGAAGGCGATAAAAAGAGCGAGTGGTTATTAATAAAATAATATGAAATTTATTTTGCACTGCTAATAGTCTTTATTATATTCAATTCACTATAATTAGCTATTTTTTCTATAATTAATTTTCTTCCTTTAAAGTTATTAGAAGTACAGTTGACTCAGTATACTTGGAGCCATCGAAATGATCTCTATTTCTTAACAAAACTGATATTTTCAGCAGTATAGGTCTACATTATTTGCACAAATGAAATATTTTATTCTGTATTATTCTTCTAATATTATATTTTCTACCGTACCGATGTATTAAATAGCTTTGTGTGTATTTGGCCTAAATAGGTTTTTATTTTTATTATTTTATTTAGCTCTTATGTAGATTTTTTCTATTTTGTGAATGTGAGAACGTTATAGGCCTTGTAGACTGTAGATTTGTAGACCATTTTCTATTTCGTTATGTACCTGGTAATTGTTGACAGGCCTACACTCTCCTCTCATACTTATAAACAATATGTAATTTGGAAATATTGTAAAATCCAACTATTTTTAAAAGAATGACCGTGGAGTTTCTTTTACGCTCTTCTCCATAGGAAAGGACCAATTAATTTGAACCGTGCACCTAGCTTCTGACGTTTCAAAAGTGTGAAATAAAATATTTTGATTTCTAGTTTTCTACCTGAAAATCAACATAGTAGGTATTGGAGCAAACCGGCACAGTTAATTTAAAATAATTTCAATTTCAACGATTCCTAGAATTTACAGGGATGTGTAGAAGAATTAGTCATTAGCAATTTCGCCTAAAACTAATAACAATTATTCTGTTCCTCTTGGTCTTTGACAAGTCAACAGAGGTCAACGCTCGAGATTTGCCAGAGGGCTATGGACCGGAGTATTCTGAGTTTCAAATTAACAACCCGCCAGGCGTTACGTAAAAATAGCAATCAGCAATTATCGCGCAGTAATTGCGCGATCAATCGCTTAACGTTATAAAAATCGGTATTAACTAAAAAAAAACATTCGCTAATTGCTCGCTGTTTGCTAATTTATGCACTTATCGTTACGACACTAGTGCCAAAAAAAGTAGAGGAGCAAGCTCCAGAACTAAACTAGTCGAGGTGTGCCCACAGAACACAAATATATGGTGTGCTGTACTCATTAAGGCCGTACGATCACTTTAATAAATGCACATTTTAGTTAACTGATTATTCCATAGAGGCAACACTATCGTTAGCTTGCTAAGGTGTGGCTATCGCTGATACATAATACCGATTTGTGATTGAAAAGCAATTATTACGCAAGTTTTGCCATCGCTAGGCTTCTGCAAGATACGTAGGTAATAAGCATGCAGGTTAGGAATACGACCATCCGTTCTATCACGAAGATAACTGATGTCACTTGGACAGCTGCCACGCTAAAATGGAATTGGGCTGGACACGTCTGCCGCATGTCAGGTGAGGCCAAACTTACGACCCAATGGGTCCCTCGTAATGGCAAGCGCCATCGCGGCAGGCCCAGAAGGAGATGTTGGGACGAACTAGACTCCTTCAACAAGAACTGGTCCTTAGCAGCTCTAGACAGAGAGAAGTGGAGAGACAGTAGGGAGGACTTTGCCTTACAGTGGAACATCACAGGCTTTTAATAATAATATATCTACCTCTAAAACCACAATTATATTGGAGTTGCTGTTTTAGGACCGCTAATTTAATTTAGGTATGCACTCATTACCGAACTGGAAAGCTACTTCAACTGTGAATAATATTTTAGTAGCAAACGCATGAAGTGCAAAACTAATATATTTCTTGATGGTTTGTTATCTAAAGTAACACTAACCTAATGTACTTTCTAAAAGCATTGGTGTAAAGTGCAATTCTCATTGCACTTTCTTAAAATAGATAGGCCATGAAGTGGTGTATCTACCGCAGCCAACTGTCTTGATTAGCCGTTTAGTAGCCTAGCCTTTGGAAGTTTCGCTCGCTCGGCTCGCGCGCGGTTGGTGACAGTTTTAACCTAACCCATTTGGTCGGGGTGCCCCAGCTTAGTTAATAGTTGTTACAGGATAGGTTGGTAATTGAATATCATCCAGGAAGCTATTGGAACAGCACCGTTTAGTTAAAATGCTAGGCTATTAAATGTTGGCTGCGACATCTTCACATTGATCGCGCACTACGTGAAGGCCAATGCCCGTATTTAATCGGTTCGCGGACGGTAAACGAGACACAACAGAAGTTTTATTGTCATGACATCTATAGACGTTAAGCACCCGCGAAAACATTAAAGACGTTCAAAATGTAGTCGCAATCTCATCTCAGCGAAAATCAATTTTAAAACTTGTTCAAAATGTGAGTATTTTTTTTTTTAAAGAAAGAAATGTAAGAAAGCAAGAAAATTTCTTTATTTGCGGTACACATGACGCAAAGAAAAAACACACACAAAAAAAGAAAAAGTTGTGGGAAATTATGCGTCACATCCACGCAAAACGGGCATCGCTCAGTATAATGCTGCGACTGACAGAGACTTTGATTAGAATATACAGGAATTAGCCCTTTGTTCTCCGCGCACCTGCTTTGTGTTTCAATAAATCAGCCACCACGAGAAAGCAGATGATCGAAGGACATTTGGTGCACCAGTACAGTCTATACTCAGCTTAAGGTCCAATTCTTCGCCTTGTACGTGACTAACACAGTAATTTTCTCAGTATAAAGTGTATTAACTATTTGATGTATATTTTAGTACTATATTCATTTATACCTGTTTCACCCGATCAAAGGTTATCACTCGTAAATAATATCCAGTACCTATTTAATAATATTAGATCCGCTACTAGGAATATCCAGATAGAAAACCCAACAACGCTTTTATTAATAAAATCCTATCATCAGTCTCCTACCCTTGTCCTAATTTATTTAGGGTCGGCGCAACATGTCTTTTCTTCCATACTTCTCTATTAGTCATCTCGGTAGTCACTCCCTTTCTAGCCATATCATCTTTCACACAGTCCATCCATCGTTTCTTTGGTCTTCTCCTACTCGTATAGCATATACTCGTTTGATTCGCACGGTGTACTGAACAAGTGAAGGTCACACTGTTTAGAGCTTTCTGCCAGACCTTTTACACATGCAGTTTGTGGACCAAATATACGCAGAGGACATACAACGCTCTGCGTGTGCAATACGCAGAGCGTTGCGTTCAGGGTGCTGACGGGGCTGCCGCGGTACTGTAGCGCCAGTGGTATGTTCGCAGAGGCGCGCGTGGACGGCTTTCACGCCGTGATACGCAAGCGAAGTGCGTCTTTAATGGTGCGGGTGCGCGGCAGCCCCAACGCCATCCTGGCCGCGTGCGCAGGCCGATGGGACTCCGTACTAATAGCGCACTGTATAGGCCTACACGCAATAGCAAGTGCCTGAAATATTTTCATTGTTTTGTTTATTGTTATTGTACTATTACTAACATAGGCTAAGAACATTGTTACTAACAAATTATGGAAGCAATTCTGAAATAAATTTTATTATTATTTCCTTTATTTTTTATTATATACATATGATTTACATTTTTAAATATTTTTATAAAAACTTAAAATAAATAAAAACATTTAAAAATATAAAAAATAGTAGCCCACCGGTATCGGGAACAGGGTCCAAGCTACCGGTGGTCAGGGCTCCTGAGAGAGGAACCTCCCGACAATACGTGCCGTGTCCAGAAGTACCGCTTTCTGGATCAAGCCCTTGATCCAGCTGCCTAACGAGAGCCTCCTCAGGTGTTGGTCGAGACTCTTCGATATTATGCCATTGGCTGTCACAACTATCGGCACAATGATTGCTGTATCCACATCCCACATGTCGACAACCTCGCGAGCCAAATCAAGATACTTAATCTGTTTATCTTTTTCAGCTTTCACGAGGTTCTCGTCATGCGGAACCGCTATATCAACAATCATTGTGCGACGCTCTTTTCGATCTATCACCACTATATCTGGCTTATTGGCAACAATAGTCCTGTCAGTGATGATAGATCGATCCCAATACAACGTGATATTGCCATTTTCGAGAACTGGGTCGGGCACATACCTATAGTTCGGTACTTCCGATTCCACAAGATTGTATTGCAGAGCAAGTTGCTGATGGATAATCCTGGCTACAAGGTTGTGTCTATGCAAGTAGTCTCCGTTAGCCAGACGAGAACAGCCAGAAATAATGTGACGGATAGATTCCCCCGGACGGTGGCATGCCCGACAGATGTCAACCGTGCCGTCCTTCACAATATATTTCCGGTAGTTGTTCGTCATTATAACTTCGTCCATAATCGCAAAGATAAAACCTTCGGTTTCACCAAAGAGATCACCGAATCGCAACCAGGATACGGACGCCAAGAGGTCTACATCAGGTCCATGTAGGACCCGGTAAAAGCGCCCATGAAGCTCTTTGCTCTGCCATACCTCCCTGCGGTCATTAGTATCTAATATTATAGGTTTGCGCCAGTTCTCGTTAGCCAAGGAGAGCGGGGTGAGGCCCTTGTCCACTGAGACCACATCTCGGTGCATCCCCACGTCGGCTTCTAGGAAGTATTCCCTGAGACTGCATACCTCACGGTTGTGCAGGGTCTTAGCATTTAAGAAGCCTCGACCACCACACTTCCGCGAAATATACAGTCTCATCACCGATGACCGTGGGTGATGCATCCGATTTGCAGTCAGCAGTGTGCGGACCCTTCTATCCAAGGCGTCTAGTTCTGTTTGAGTCCATTTGAGTATACCGAAAGAGTACATCAAAACCGGCATGACCCAACCGTTGAAGGCGCGCACCTTGTTTCCGCCTGATAGAAGACTATTAAATACTTTGTTCAGGCGGTTAAAGAAGCGCTCCTTCAGCGATTGCTTCATGTCAGCAGCGTTGATGCCTAACGCTTCCGACATACCCAAATACTTGTAAGTTTCGAGTGAGGAGAGGGGTCTTAGGTGTATGGAATCCGAGAGTTGGGTTTCTACGGATTCCAAAATCCTCCCCCGCTTTACATGCATGACCGCACATTTGTCCACACCAAATTCCATCCTGATGGCACTACTGAAAGTTTTGGTTACCTTCAATAGCTCCATCAGTTGAAAATTGCTGGGGGCAAAAAGCTTCAAGTCATCCATGTAAAGAAGGTGAGATATAACCTGACCACCTCTTCTCAATCGATAGCCTAAACCTGAATCCTCCAACAGTGTGCTTAGAGGATTCAAGGCTAAGCAGAACCAAAGTGGACTCAAACTATCGCCTTGAAATATACCTCGCTCGATCCTTATCGGCTCACTATTCCTCTGGATATGTAGACATCCTGGATAGCGAAGGACTGTCCTCCACTGCCCCATACACGACATCAGGAAGGTCCGCAGAGTTGCATCTACTTTATACAACTCCAGCACCTTCATGAGCCATGTATGTGGCACCGAGTCATAGGCCTTCTTGTAATCTATCCAGCATGTCGACAGATCCTTTCGGGAACGACGAACCTGTTGGTTAATGGCCATATCTATGAGGAGCAGCTCCTTAGTACCGCGGGATCCATTCCTACATCCATTTTGAGAGGCAGACATGATGGAGTTATTGTCTATATGTTTGTTAATTTTAGCTCTCAAAATGGATGTAAGAACTTTATAGACCGTCGGTAGACAAGTGATCGGTCTATAATTTTTGGGTTCCGCAGTACTACCCGATTTATGGAGCAGGTGGGTTATTCCTGTCGTTAGGAACTGGGGCAGCGACCCCGACTCTAAGGCTGACTGGAACTGGGATGCCAAGCGGGCGTGCGACTTATGGAAGCATTTTATCCAAAAGTTGTGCAGCCCGTCCGGCCCTGGGGATTTCCAGTTAGGTAACGGACGGACTGCACAAGTTACATCTTCGGGGCTGATGGTAAGTGCCTCCATTTCTGGTATTTGATCGCACGTTCGCTCGATCTCCCTAGTCCAATCACCTTCGGTGTGACTGACAGGCACCGACCAGATGCTTCGCCAGAACGAATACATGGCGTCATCATCCGGGAGGCGCGTGTCGGTCACACCATGGTCTGGTCGCTCCCAAGCCCTATAGACCCACTTTTCATCGCTCCGGAATGTGCGATTCTGAGTGTACCGGTCCACTCTCCGCCTGTACCGACGAATACGGTTTGCCCATGCACAGATCTTCTGCTTCAGGAAGTCGATACGCTCTGTGACGCGGGTCAAGTAATCTCGAGAACTAATATCCATCCCAGAGAACGCCCGCCTCACAAAGCGCATCACTCTAGGGCGAGTATTGCCCTGCCTGAAGCAGATTAACTTGCCGATGAGTGCTCTAGCCTCACCAATACGACGCTCAATCCTGCACTGCCAAGCTGGTACAGCTGGTTTTGGTCGTGGAGCTCTGTCACTGTTAGGAAATTTAACATGAGCTACACGACATGCCGCTACAGCAGCACAGTACAAGATCGAGTGGGTATCGGTGAGGTCTTTGCTGCCGTCAAAATAATTTGACAGCTGCGAATCTAGAGCACACACCAGCGCCTTATTTTTCTTGTGCATGGGCAAACGAGGTAAACGTGGTCTAAGCCCAGGCGGAGTGGAACGGTACTCCCGGAAAGCATCCTCCAGAGCGCTCCTCAATCGTACATTGCATTGGGAACTCACGGACATAGCCCCGTCATCATCCTCATCACTAACGCGGTCGGGTCGCGGTGAGGCACTGGGTTGTTGCACCGCGACCAGTGGCGAAGCAGGCGTAACATGGCTATTCCGTGATTCGAGATGTAGTCGATCAAGTACGACGTCATCCAGCATATGGTTACGCTGGATGACCCGCACCTGATCCGACAGTCGTTGCGCCGACACGTTGACAGCTGGTTCAAGCACCTGAAACAGAGAGAGCATCCGACCACGATACGCAGTCAAGTTACTTCCCCCCTCTGTAGCCCCAAAGTATGCGCGCATGACATTTTCGTTGATGGTTTGTGTCCACCTCATGCGCTGCACACTTCCACCGGCAGCGGGGACCCCATCAGAGACCGATGGGCCTCGGAGTCCTAAGCTGGCCGGTGGTCGGCCTCTTCCGCGCCGACGTAATGGTGGTGGTGTTGTCGGCGGCGAGAAGTATTCGTCACTCGAGCTCGACGCAACTGCAGCAGCCGGTATCACTGGACTCACGTCTGGAGCAGGTTCCGGCAACTGCGAGGCGGAGCTGAGCGACGAACCCGAAGATGTTGGGCGTGTGTTTCGTCGTGCCCGACTTCTCGTCAGCATTGTGTTTGGTCTTCTATTCTCCGTGTTCAGTAGTTAGTAGGTGGTAGTTTTCGTCTTGCATCCTGATATAGTATGTTTTGGCATAAAAACCAATTTTGGGTTGAGTGAATTGGTGTTGGAACACATAACACCACATTATTGCATTAAAAGTTTAAAATCCAATAGAAAATACACGGAGAAAAAATTTTTTCGACCGTCAGCTTGACAGTCGGGCCACAGATTATTATTATTATTATTATTATTATTTCCTTTATTTTTTATTATATACATATGATTTACATTTTTAAATATTTTTATAAAAACTTAAAATAAATAAAAACATTTAAAAATATAAAAAATAGTAGCCCACCGGTATCGGGAACAGGGTCCAAGCTACCGGTGGTCAGGGCTCCTGAGAGAGGAACCTCCTAACAATACGTGCCGTGTCCAGAAGTACCGCTTTCTGGATCAAGCCCTTGATCCAGCTGCCTAACGAGAGCCTCCTCAGGTGTTGGTCGAGACTCTTCGATATTATGCCATTGGCTGTCACAACTATCGGCACAATGATTGCTGTATCCACATCCCACATGTCGACAACCTCGCGAGCCAAATCAAGATACTTAATCTGTTTATCTTTTTCA
Source organism: Dicycla oo (assembly GCA_948252095.1). NCBI lineage: Eukaryota > Metazoa > Arthropoda > Insecta > Lepidoptera > Noctuidae > Dicycla > Dicycla oo. Next base: position 24,636,157 of record OX411716.1, read on the forward strand.
GCTTTCACGAGGTTCTCGTCATGCGGAACCGCTATATCAACAATCATTGTTCGACGCTCTTTTCGATCTATCACCACTATATCTGGCTTATTGGCAACAATAGTCCTGTCAGTGATGATAGATCGATCCCAATACAACGTGATATTGCCATTTTCGAGAACTGGGTCGGGCACATACCTATAGTACGGTACTTCCGATTCCACAAGATTGTATTGCAGAGCAAGTTGCTGATGGATAATCCTGGCTACAAGGTTGTGTCTATGCAAGTAGTCTCCGTTAGCCAGACGAGAACAGCCAGAAATAATGTGACGGATAGATTCCCCCGGACGGTGGCATGCCCGACAGATGTCAACCGTGCCGTCCTTCACAATATATTTCCGGTAGTTGGTCGTCATTATAACTTCGTCCATAATCGCAAAGATAAAACCTTCGGTTTCACCAAAGAGATCACCGAATCGCAACCAGGATACGGACGCCAAGAGGTCTACATCAGGCCCATTTAGGACCCGGTAAAAGCGCCCATGAAGCTCTTTGCTCTGCCATACCTCCCTACGGTCATTAGTATCTAATATTATAGGTTTGCGCCAGTTCTCGTTAGCCAAGGAGAGCGGGGTGAGGCCCTTGTCCACTGAGACCACATCTCGGTGCATCCCCACGTCGGCTTCTAGGAAGTATTCCCTGAGACTGCATACCTCACGGTTGTGCAAGGTCTTAGCATTTAAGAAGCCTCGACCACCACACTTCCGCGAAATATACAGTCTCATCACCGATGACCGTGGGTGATGCATCCGATTTGCAGTCAGCAGTGTGCGGACCCTTCTATCCAAGGCGTCAAGTTCTGTTTGAGTCCATTTGAGTATACCGAAAGAGTACATCAAAACCGGCATGACCCAACCGTTGAAGGCGCGCACCTTGTTTCCGCCTGATAGAAGACTATTAAATACTTTGTTCAGGCGGTTAAAGAAGCGCTCCTTCAGCGATTGTTTCATGTCAGCAGCGTTGATGCCTAACGCTTCCGACATACCCAAATACTTGTAAGTTTCGAGTGAGGAGAGGGGTCTTAGGTGTATGGAATCCGAGAGTTGGGTTTCTACGGATTCCAAAATCCTCCCCCGCTTTACATGCATGACCGCACATTTGTCCACACCAAATTCCATCCTGATGGCACTACTGAAAGTTTTGGTTACCTTCAATAGCTCCATCAGTTGAAAATTGCTGGGGGCAAAAAGCTTCAAGTCATCCATGTAAAGAAGGTGAGATATAACCTGACCACCTCTTCTCAATCGATAGCCTAAACCTGAATCCTCCAACAGTGTGCTTAGAGGATTCAAGGCTAAGCAGAACCAAAGTGGACTCAAACTATCGCCTTGAAATATACCTCGCTCGATCCTTATCGGCTCACTATTCCTCTGGATATGTAGACATCCTGGATAGCGAAGGACTGTCCTCCACTGCCCCATACACGACATCAGGAAGGTCCGCAGAGTTGCATCTACTTTATACAACTCCACCACCTTCATGAGCCATGTATGTGGCACCGAGTCATAGGCCTTCTTGTAATCTATCCAGCATGTCGACAGATCCTTTCGGGAACGACGAACCTGTTGGTTAATGGCCATATCTATGAGGAGCAGCTCCTTAGTACCGCGGGATCCATTCCTACATCCATTTTGAGAGGCAGACATGATGGAGTTATTGTCTATATGTTTGTTAATTTTAGCTCTCAAAATGGATGTAAGAACTTTATAGACCGTCGGTAGACAAGTGATCGGTCTATAATTTTTGGGTTCCGCAGTACTACCTGATTTATGGAGCAGGTGGGTTATTCCTGTCGTTAGGAACTGGGGCAGCGACCCCGACTCTAAGGCTGACTGGAACTGGGATGCCAAGCGGGCGTGCGACTTATGGAAGCATTTTATCCAAAAGTTGTGCAGCCCGTCCGGCCCTGGGGATTTCCAGTTAGGTAACGGACGGACTGCACAAGTTACATCTTGGGGGCTGATGGTAAGTGCCTCCATTTCTGGTATTTGATCGCACGTTCGCTCGATCTCCCTAGTCCAATCACCTTCGGTGTGACTGACAGGCACCGACCAGATGCTTCGCCAGAACGAATACATGGCGTCATCATCCGGGAGGTGCGTGTCGGTCACACCATGGTCTGGTCGCTCCCAAGCCCTATAGACCCACTTTTCATCGCTCCGGAATGTGCGATTCTGAGTGTACCGATCCACTCTCCGCCTGTACCGACGAATACGGTTTGCCCATGCACAGACCTTCTGCTTCAGGAAGTCGATACGCTCTGTGACGCGGGTCAAGTAATCTCGAGAACTAATATCCATCCCCGAGAACGCCCGCCTCACAAAGCGCATCACTCTAGGGCGAGTATTGCCCTGCCTGAAGCAGATTAACTTGCCGATGAGTGCTCTAGCCTCACCAATACGACGCTCAATCCTGCACTGCCAAGCTGGTACAGCTGGTTTTGGTCGTGGAGCTCTGTCACTGTTAGGAAATTTAACATGAGCTACACGACATGCCGCTACAGCAGCACAGTACAAGATCGAGTGGGTATCGGTGAGGTCTTTGCTGCCGTCAAAATAATTTGACAGCTGCGAATCTAGAGCACACACCAGCGCCTTATTTTTCTTGTGCATGGGCAAACGAGGTAAACGTGGTCTAAGCCCAGGCGGAGTGGAACGGTACTCCCGGAAAGCATCCTCCAGAGCGCTCCTCAATCGTACATTGCATTGGGAACTCACGGACATAGCCCCGTCATCATCCTCATCACTAACGCGGTCGGGTCGCGGTGAGGCACTGGGTTGTTGCACCGCGACCAGTGGCGAAGCAGGCGTAACATGGCTATTCCGTGATTCGAGACGTAGTCGATCAAGTACGACGTCATCCAGCATATGGTTACGCTGGATGACCCGCACCTGATCCGATAGTCGTTGCGCCGACACGTTGACAGCTGGTTCAAGCACCTGAAACAGAGAGAGCATCCGACCACGATACGCAGTCAAGTTACTTCCCCCCTCTGTAGCCCCAAAGTATGCGCGCATGACATTTTCGTTGATGGTTTGTGTCCACCTCATGCGCTGCACACTTCCACCGGCAGCGGGGACCCTATCAGAGGCCGATGGGCCTCGGAGTCCTAAGCTGGTCGGTGGTCGGCCTCTTCCGCGCCGACGTAATGGTGGTGGTGTTGTCGGCGGCGAGAAGTATTCGTCACTCGAGCTCGACGCAACTGCAGCAGCCGGTATCACTGGACTCACGTCTGGAGCAGGTTCCGGCAACTGCGAGGCGGAGCTGAGCGACGAACCCGAAGATGTTGGGCGTGTGTTTCGTCGTGCCCGACTTCTCGTCAGCATTGTGTTTGGTCTTCTATTCTCCGTGTTCAGTAGTTAGTAGGTGGTAGTTTTCGTCTTGCATCCTGATATAGTATGTTTTGGCATAAAAACCAATTTTGGGTTGAGTGAATTGGTGTTGGAACACATAACACCACATAATTGCATTAAAAGTTTAAAATCAAATAGAAAATACATTAATATTATTATTATTATTATTATAGCCATCCACATTCATACTTAAAACTTTCCGGATGACATTTTCCTCCGCAGTACATGCCCCTACCATGACAACCGATTCCTACACAACTTTTCAGTCACCGGTGTCACTTTCAGACTTCCTCTCATATACTCATTTCTTATTCTATCTATTCGCGTAACACCACCCATCCCTCTTAGCATTCTCATCTCAGTTGCATGCAATTGCCTTTCATTCATTCTTTTTGTGGCCCAACATTCTGATCCATACAGGAAAGCAGGTCTAACCATTGTTTTATAAATCTTCCCCTTAAGTTTAAGGGGAATGCGGGAGTCGCAGATTGTTCCCGTAACCTACCGCAATTTCATCCATCTTGTGTTAATACTGTTTTTAACAGTCTGATCTACTTCGCCATCGCTTTGTATAAGTGCTATGACCCCAGAATTGAAGGGGCCGCCGATATTAATAAAATACTATAATAGTTATTTATGCAACTGTTGTATAATAAGGGGTTTTAAAACACGAATGTGGGCTTATCATAAGAGGCAAAGCAGAGTGTGATAATAGTATCACATGAGTTTTTTAATACCTAATTATATACAGTTGCATACAAGACTTTATCTACATCCATGATATGAATCCTCTATTAAAAGGTTCTGAAACCATATGGTATTATACAGTGTTGTAAAAACTCTATGTAAATTCATGGAAAGTTTAATTGCCGAGTATCCAAAACGAACAATGTATATATATATATTTTTTAATTCTGGTGCTGTGGTAGTGAAACGCGCGTGCATGACTGATGACATTATTGGTAATTAGTGACCGATACTTAAACACGTGATAGTACTCATGATAACAAGTAACTTTTACTATGGGACCAAACCTGAAATCGCAAAAAAATCAGTTGTTCCCACGAGTTATGCAAACATAAATGTAGGACACCTGATTTTTTTTCGCGATTTCAGGTTTGGTCTCATAGTAAAAGTTGTTTGTTATCATGAGTTCAATCATGTGTTTAAGTATCGGTCACTAGTCACCAGTCACCCTATACAAGGTGTAACTTAAATAACGCACAAACTCTTAAGGGGTCATTGTACTCATCATTATGAACAAGTTTTACTATCACCAAACCTGAAATCGCGAAAAAAAACAGCTTTTCACACATTTTGACGATGCCATTTTGAACATAAATGTACTGAACAACTGATTTTTTTTCGCGATTTCAGGTATGCTCCCATAGTAAAAGTTGTTCATAATGATGAGTACAATGTCCCCATAACAGGTTGTGCGTTATTTAAATTACACCTTGTATGTAAAAGAGTACCCTGTGGGAGTTGCATAATGAAATTTAATACAACATTATAACACTCGTTTGGATTCTAATATGGTTACTATGACACTTGTTGTTTTAATGTTGGCAGTAAGCAAACTGTTCCAGAAACTTTTATAGAGGATTTGTAGTATGGGTGTAGATAAATACATTAATGACATAAGAAGGTTAATCAGCGAGTGCTGAAATCATACATTTATTATAACTTTTATTGCAAACCATAAACAAAACCGGAAACTTCAGGGAATTTCAATTACCATAAACAACTTTGGCGTTCGAAATACGAAAATTGGGTAGGCCACATATTACGTATTGGCTATATTATTTATTTTTTCGAATTCTCAATTATTTTGTCGAATGTATTATTATTAATTAATTAATTAATTAATTATTATTAATCTACTGGGTAAGTACCAATGTGAAGTTTTAAATTCATATGTACTTTCGCAGTTTATCTTGGGTATTACTGTCGTCGGTGAAGGAAAAACAGCATGAGGAAACATGGAATTACTGTCTGAAATCGTCAAACCGTCTTGAAAAAGCGTGGTGATCAATGCTCGTGCCTTCTCTGTAGAGGCCTTGGCTCTGTAGTGGAACACTAATAGGCCAGTATTATTATGTAGGTAAATGGTTTGTTACTTTTTTTTTTTTTTCATTTTAGCTTCGATGAGATTGATGGGAACGTGGTTAATCGATCGCACATCGAAATTGTAAATTTAAATCTCTTTTCAGCGTGATCCGGATCAAAAAAGCTAGTTTGTCTTATCGTGTGTCTATTGTTTCGTTATTTTTTTTTTTATATTTCAAAGTCAGTTGTAGTTCATCGTTCTCCCGCCTATAAAGGCGTTGTTGCGCCGACCGCAAATAGATTGATATAAATCAATCTATTTGCGGTCGGCGCAACATGTCTTTTTCCCCCATATATCTTTATTAGTCTTCATCTTGAAATTTACCCTTTTTCTAGCCTCAACATCTTTCACGCAGTCCATCAATCGTTGTTCTTCGCCTAGTCTTACAGCCATCCATATTCATACTCAAAACTTTCCTCATGAAATTTTCCTCAATAAGTTCAGTATATCAGTATTATCAGTTATATGTAGTTTCCAAATAATATATAGGAACACACTAGTAACCGAAAGTCATTTGAAGTGTAGCCAAGACTGCGAGATATCGCTTCAAGATTTGCTTTGACATAACATAGAATGTCGGTATTTGTCATAGTTCATGAAATTGTAATAGATTGGTAATAGCCTTATATTGTATCCTTTCTAACGGGTTGTATTTTTGTATGCTTTTGAGTACCTATTACAAGTAGTAGTTTTTTTAGAAATTCGCGGTCATATCGAGAAGAGGAAGACCAAAGGAACGATAGATGTACGACTGTGTGAAAGATGATATGGCTAGAAAAGGACTGTGACTACCGAGATGACGATAAATAGAGAAGTATGGAAGAAAAGGACATGTTGCGTCGACCTTAAATAAATTGGGACAAAGGCATGAGAATGATGATGATCGGCGATAAATAGACTGAATACAGAACCTTTTTTGAAGGATAATAAAAAAAATTGTATTCCTTCCGGGCATAGATAGGTAAAGTTACAGGCCCTAAATATTGCACATGGATTGAAAAGCAAATGGAACAAGTACACTAGTATGACACATCGAACATTACAGAAGTCTGTCACACACCACACAATTACCAGTGAAGAAGACGACTCTCTACAAAGCCCAACATTTTCTAAAAATCTCATGTGCAATATTTACGGCATGTTACTCTACTACTTTTGAGGAGCTTGTGGCTAAGTAATAACAGCCGCACGGGTCGATCCAATAGGTTAAGCTGCGCTGGCCGGGGTTGGTCCGTGAAGAGGAGGTCTCGGAAATCACGTTAAGCCGTTGGTGGATCTTTGACAGTCGTTACGGGTCGTCAGAAGCCCGAAAGTCTGACAACCAGTCTTACGAAGGGGTATCGCCATATTACCCAGTAACTGGGTTGTGGAGGTCAGATAGACAGTCGCTTCATGTAAAATACTGGTATTCAGCTGCATCCGTTAGACTGGAAGCCGACCCCAACATAGTTGGGAAAAGGCTAGGCAGATTTATTGATTTTTTTACTCTACCATGATACTTTTGTTCTTTTACCTATCACGTGTACATGTAGGTACTATGTATTATTAAGATCCAAATTAGTTGGTATTACAAAATACGGTATAAATAAAGATACAATAAGAATGGATTAAAGAAGAGCCTTTGACGTTCCTATTATGACAAGGCAAGCCCTTATTTTTATCTAGAAATAGATACATGGATGATGGAACCATTTTTATTAAGAGAGATAATCTGCTTCAAAGTAAATTATTTACCCAGCAATACTCAAAAACCATTATCATAATATAAGGCTAATTTCTTTGATAAAATGGCAACGCTTCATCTGTCACACAAGAATTCATCCAAGAAAAGGAACAAATTGAATTGATCACATGAACAATGCAGGAAAATTCTCGAGAATTCTCGACAGCGGTAAATCGGAGGACGTTACAAAGATTCTTTGTGAGATTTGTTAGGGAAAAACTGAAAATAGAAACTATTACGAGCTAGAAATGTTCGGAAATCTAGGACAGAAAAGATGGATAAAATTGTCGGCATCTTTGACTAACGGTTTTGGTCAGTAAACTAGACCAAAAAGAAAGTTCTGGATTCGCACTGGAAATAAACAATAAACAAAATTAGGTATTATAAAAATCAAGTAGAAAATTATTGCCTTTAGGATATCATGTAATTGTTCATGTTTTTTATGTATTAGTACTTATTTGATGAATTAATTTTCAATTTTGTCATCCTTGATGGGATTCGATAAAATTAATTTATATCAACTTACTAATCACAGCCTAGCCGTTAAAAGACCTAAATCTGCATATTCAAAAGTACATACAGTGCATAATTATTACTATATCAAACTACTGACCCACCCCGACTTCGCACCGGTGCAATGGCGAGATATCAAACTTTCGACGCCCGCATCAAAATCCATAGTGCAGTGGAGAAGAACAGCGTGGTCACACGGACAAATACTAAAAGCGGCTTTTTTATAATATGGATAAAAACTTTATAACCGATTTCCAAAAATGAGGAGGACTTTATGTATTTTTGTTATGTATGTCCACCAATTTCTCTCTTTTCTCCGTCAATTGTGGTCCACTTTTTTTTTTTAAAGTCGACGTGGTCCCTCGGCATGAAGTCTGAATCTGATGATGGGATCCATGGAAATCAAGGGAAACCCTCAAATTTTATTGGCACACCTATAGAAATTTGGGTATTTTTTATAATAACTCGTGTATTGGCTCTAGGAAGCACCATTGGGTAAAGTGGAACTGATGATGAAGATCACAGATGGCCAACGGAAATACTCAATAATAAGTATTTTAAAGATTTTCGAATACTTTAATATAAGGATGCTAAGCAGTCTATGCTCGTCACAATTCTTATGGATAAAAACCTCCTCGTTCTCCTCGTTCTTACTACAAGAACTCCTCAATAATTAACGTCCCTACATAGGAAAAGCATTTGTAAAAGGTGATGAACAGTTGACATTAAACTATTATAACTTGGATAAATTACAAACTGACCCACTAAAAAGTGAAAAATAAAAAAAAAAACATTTTTACAAAAAAAAAACACACAACCGACTTCCAAAAACACTACAAAATATAAAATAACTTTCATTTTGGAAGGGGGTGGAAAAAAACTAAAATACCTACAGATCCAAAGACGACTTCCGAAATAAAAGTTATTTTTTACTTTGTAGTGTTTTTTTGGAAGTCATGTGGAAGATTTTTTTGGAAGTCATGTTTTATTGTAAAAAAAGTTTTTAAAATTAGTGTTAAATGGATTTGATACTTTCACCAGCCTTCTTCCTAATTATCGGAAGTTGCTATCTTACACCGATAAAGCCTAATAAATTAAATCTCATCATCTGAATAACCTTTTCCTAACTATGTTGGGGTCGACTCCCGGCTAGGCTTACCAGATGCAGCTGAAAACCAGTATTTTAAATGGAGTGACTGTCTATCTGAATTCCACAACCCAGTTACTGGGTAACACGATACTCCTTGATAAGACTGGTTAGCAAACTTTCGGGTTTCAATTAAATCTATTTACCTTTAATAAATTGTCGTATCGTTATTTGGTTTTATTAAACTATCTCTTTTTGTAGATATTCGAAAAGGCCTGACGGATTATGCCAATTAAAAGCCAATTTTTCAATCGTTGTATTCGCCTTATAACTTTTGTCATAAGGATAAATATGATGGTATGACATATTTAAACTTATACAAAACATGTCAAACCGCCATATATAAAGGAACCATAGAAAAAACTTATCTGATGATTGAAAAATCAGCTCCAGAAGTTTAAGTAGAAGGCCTTGTTTAGTAGATTATTATCACCAGACCGTAAACTTAGCCGTAATTAAGTATAACAATCAGTATTCGGCGAAGCGAGAACTAAAAAAAAGGGCGAGTCCCACTCCCGCACCGAGGGTTCCGTATTATCATATACACATATATAAAAAAGTGTGCTATTTAGAGACATCGTTTTATTTTTCCTGTAATCCTTACATAAACTTCTATCACACAGAATAATTTTAGATTTTTCCTCAGAAAGCACGTTAAGCTGTTGGTCTCGGCTGTCATTCGTGGATCTTTGACAGTCGTTACAGGTCGTCGGAAGCCCGAAAATATGACAACCAGTCTTGCCAAGGGGTATCGTATCATATTACCCAGTCACTAAAATACTGGTGTTCAGCTGCATCCGATTACATTGGAAGCCGACCCCAACACAGTTGGGTAAAGGCTGGGTAGATTGATTGATTGAGAAGATGCAAGAAAATATTTATAAAATATCTAGTAGAGAAGATCCTTTGCTTTTCATCGTTATAAATAATATTATTATTAAAATATGTTTCTTTAAAAATAATAACGCAGCATAATACGTACATAATCTAGAGACCAGGAAGAAAAATTTCAATGTTCTAAAAAGAAAAAAAAAGTATTCTGAATAAATTATAATGTTTTAAAAAAAAATTGTGTTCTAAAATATTTAGTGTTCAAAAAGAATTATCACACGACTGAAAGTATAATTTTCTAAAAACACAGAAATAATCAATCAAAAACATAACTGCCAACTTTGGCAACATTTTGTTTTCATTTTGTAATCATAATTTTCTCTTTTTAAATTAATAAATTATTCAAATTAAAATGTTGTGAGGTTGTTAATTTTTTTTTAAAATAGGAACGCAGTTACAGTCAGTATCTTATCAACCAAGATTTTAATTATTGTTTATATAACAAATAAAAAAGAATAACTCCGATCTCGCAAAATAATTATTAATTCAATACTTAATCAAGTATTCAACACCCCAACCCTAAAATTTAATAAACTAGCAATACGAAGTCACTTTTAGAAAACCTTGAAAGGAAAGTAAATAATTAATCCAATTTTAAACTAGGTACGAACCTGATCAGCAACTTTGCGAAGCCACACAAGTTGAAAAAAAAAAAAAAGAAAACAATAGTCACCTAAAACACAACATTAATTTGTCTAAAATAAATAAAAATAATTATATTTTATTATACACACTACACGTAGATATTTACACAGATAATAAATATTTGAAATTGGTTCGCGAACGGGCGATTCGTAGCCGATAAGACGTAGCGTCCGTAGCAAGGGTCTACGCGGCACTGCTGCTACGGCGGACTATCTATACTCACCTACATGCGAAGTGCGCACGCTTAGGCTCGCTACAGATGGTGCGACTGGACTTAAGCCGCGCGGTTTCTCGTATGTCGGGAGTTTTGGTGAAAATAGGTAATCTTTTTCGCGTTTCAATTTGTTGATATAAGTTGGGTTGTGAAAAAGGGTTTTTGTACATTCAGCAACAAAAGTCGATTAACACTTTAGTTTTTTAAATACTAATTTTGAGCAAAATGCTTTAGTGAATCGGAACAGGAGGTAAAAATTAAAAAATAGCTTTTAGCCCTTACATGAAATACTAAAAACCAGATTATGGAATAATTTTGTGTTAATGTATCGGTATTTATGATGTGTAAAAGTGAGTTTATCGACTTTTGTTGCTGACTGTACTTTATAAAAGCTGTTCTTGACACCTTCGAGAATTTCAAATAAATACTTTCGTGATGTAGAATTTTAAACGAATGTCAGTTTTAAGAATTTCAGACATGTAAACAAAAATGTAGTCCTTATTTTAAGGGCCACAGTCAATAGACTTTTAAAGCGATATCTACATTGACCTAATCATAATGGTAAATACAATAAGAGGAATTAGTTGTTTATCATTTTGACACTACGCCAATTCCCCGTGTTATAACCATTTCATACGACCGTCAAGGATAGTGGCAATTTTAATTTACGGACAATATATTTTCATCCCCCTTTTTTATTTTTTATTATACACTAGTACATCCACTATCCAACTATAATATAATAATTAATATTATAAATGCAAAAGTAAGTTTGTTTGTTTGTTACCTTTTCACGCCTAAACCACTGAACCGATCATCCTCAAATTTTGCATATACGTTGTGAGGTGTACAGAAACGGACAGAGTTACCTTTTATCCCGAAAAAAGTACTGTTTCCGAGGAAAACAACATTAACATTCTTATGATAATAGATGGCGCCACGAGTCTTTTGAATCATGATTGAATTATATATTATTATAGAAACTTTAGTAGTGTGTTTAGAGATTTTTTATTTTTTTTTTTATTTAAGTACCTACATAATACATTTTGTTAGTCTAGAGGATTTTCATCGTCCTAACTATCTATAATAATAGAATTTACCTATGAGATGCCGTTTTACAATACTGGCCATTTGAAGGGTAGTTTATGTATGGCTGGCAATAAATTCTAAATTCAAATGAATTTTATTTAAAAATATACACATAGAATTCTATTTTCAAATTCAGTCATTTGTTTATTGATTAGTGTTTTGTTTTCACTACATTTGTATCTTTTTCATCAATATGGACACGATAAAAATACGAGTAATTATAGAATACGAGTTCCGTCGAGGTAGCAATACCGCACAAACAGCTCGCAACATTAATTACGTGTACGGAGTGAACACTACAAACGAACGCACGACTCGTTATTGGTTTGAACGCTTCCGACATGGAAATTTTAATTTAAAAATGAAACCCGTGGTCACCCGAAAACTAAAGTCAGTAACGAGGAATTAAAGGCGATAGTGGAAGCTTGCGATACTCAATCTACGGTTGAGTTAGCAGCAGGTTTCAACGTTAGTATCAAAACAATATTGGTCCATTTGCGTCAAATTGGCAAGGTAAAAAAAAATGATGAGTGGATGCCGCACGAATTGAACGACCGCCAACGCGATAAACGTGTTGAGGTATGCCTTGCGTTGCTTAACAGACACAGAAACGAAGGGATTTTGGACCGCATTGTCACTTGCGCACTTGCTTTGGGGCTTTGCCTAGGTCAATGCCCCAAACGAAAACTTACCCCTAAAAAAGTCATGGTCTCAGTTTGGTGGTCTAGTGCTGGTATAATTCATCACAGCTTCTTACCTAATGGCACCAGAATTACTGCGAGGAACTGGACACAACAATGGAGAAGCTCACAAATCTCTGGCCAGCCTTGGTTAATCGCTCGTCCCCGCTGCTCCTATACGACAACGCTAGACCTCATATGGCACAACAGACGGTCTCTAAGCTACAAGAGCTGGGGTTGGATGTTTAGCGTGTATATGGTAATTAGGATTTATAACTGAGTAAATAAATCTCATAAATCAATCATAAATGATAAATGCTTTTACCCAAATGTCCTTTCTTTGGTATTATTTGTCGAATCGTTGAGCTACTTCAGTTCTTAGTTGAGCTGCTCGACTACTGAGAAATGCGTGCACTGCCTCGACAGGTCCTCTCAACATGTGTGGTTCTTTCCTCAAAAGACCATTTCAGACACCAATCTACATGGCTTTCACATGAACTGACCAAGAGACTGGACTTTATAAGAGCCTGTGACCTCTGCATTTGTTGCGGCCTTTCTTCTCAGAGTAGTCAGATAGGAAACGCCGACCTCATCTAGTTAAAAAAAAAAAAAACATGATTGACGTGTAAAAGTTTGTACAAACCTACATACAGAAATAAAATCATTTATTTCTGTTAAGTAGGTTTGTACAAACATTTTATACGTCAATCATATTTTTAAAAACTAGATGAGGTCGGCGTTTCCTATTTGACTATTCTGAGAAGAAAGACCGAAACAAACTCAGAGGTTACTGTCTCTTTTAAACTCCAGACATAATCTAGGTCAGGTCATGTGAAGACCATTTAGATTGGTGTCTGAGATGGTCTTTTGAGAAAAGAACAACACAGATTGATTGGACCAGCCCAGTCAGTGCACGCATTTGTCAGTTATCGTGCGGCTCAACTCAGAATTTAAGGAGCTCAACGAGTCGTCGAACAATACCAAAGAAAGGGCATTTGGGTAGGCCGCATAAATTACTCAAACTGCCATAGGACATTAAAACAACAATTTAAATTGGTAGTTAATTTGCTAAACATTATTCATTTTTTTTTTGACTTTACATGTATAAGTTATAGCTAAATAATCGCTAGTGAGTATTTAATATATGCTAGTGATTTTTAGTCGCAAATTTGTCCAACGAAGCCTATTTCCTCGCGTGACTATAAAATAACCTCCTCTTCATTACGTCCTTTACAAATGACCAGTGGTTAGTGACTATCAAGATTTCTTCAAAATTGACTACGCGTAACTCCTAAGTTACGCGTAGTCAAAAAACCACTGGTCACCGTGTCAAGCGTCGCTTAACCTGATCGCAGCCAGGTTCAGCTGCGCTTGCCGCAGTTGGTCTGTGGATGGGTGACCATCTTTAAATAACAAAACCCCTCCATACCTAGGAATGCACGTTACGCCGTTGGTCCTGGTTGTCAATCGTTGATCTTTGACAGTCGTTACGGGTCCACAGAAGCCTGAAAGTCTGACAACCAGTCTTACCAAGGGGTATCGTATTACCCAGTAACTGGGCTGTAGAGGTCAGATAGCCAGTCGTTCCATGTAAAATACTGGCATTCAGCAGCATCCGGTTAGACTGGAAGCTGACCCCAACATAGTTGGAAAACGGCTAGGCAGATAATGATGATGGCTACGAGTAACTACATGAGATAACATCTGGGTTACATGCTCGCTTTACACGTAGTAAATTACTATTATTATAATTTATTAAATTATTTTTTTATATAATACCTAGAAAAAACCGGCCAAGTGCGTGTCGGATCACGCACAATGAAGGGTTCCGTAGTTGGTATGAATTTATCCCAAAAACAAACCTAACTTTGTACTTGAAAAACATGATCTCCCATACATTCCAACTGCAAATATAAGTTTGTACGCACAATATTGAGAGATTTACCATGTTATTTTAAGAGGATTGTGAAGCTGTAAATTTTCATACAAAACGCGATAACGTTTTTCTCCCCGTAAACATAGTCTAATTTTCATAATTTTTGGAAATGTTGTAGGTATAATGAAAAACTAGGTCCGTACGTTTTTATTATAAATAAATATTGCATACGATAGAAGCTATTAGCATCTAAATATCTCTATTTTTGACATAAAAACTTCCTCGAGTGTTTTTTTTTATTTTTTTATAATTAAATTTAATTTAATTACTTACTAAAAAAGAAAAAAGTACAGACCAAGATTAAGGTGTACAAAATGTTTTGAAACCAAAATTGTGCCATTTCGTAACGGTTTAGGGGGGTGAACATGTTATCGCCCGAAACAATATTTATATAAATAATTGTATGAAATGTAGGTGATTGCCCCCAAGACTCGCGCTGCGTATCGGCACTTCATAATCCTCTTAAGACCATAGAATTCTTATAAGTTTTCCTGTAAGCTATAGGTATAGAACTATTTTCTGTATTTTTTCTCAGTAGTTTTGGAGATAAGAGGAGGAATGGTCAATGTTCGTCTATTTTCTTAAATAACTTTAAAACAATTTATTTTAAAATTATTAAAAAAATATATTTTTGAGATCCTCTCAGTAATCATTTAATATGTCACACGGTACAGTTTGCAACGTTTTTTTTTTGTTATTTACCCCCCAAAATGCACAACATTCACTTAGTTACGTTACACGTCCGCGTTTGTGTCAAAGAAATTCATACGTGTATCAAATTTCAACTTAATCGGTCCATTAGATTCGGAGCAAACTAGCTGTGACAGACGGACAGACAAAGACAAACAGACAGACACACGAGTGATCCTATAAGGGTTCCATTTTTTTCCTATTGAGGTACGGAACCCTAAAAAGCAATCAATTAGAATTTCTATTTTGCATTATGTAATTAATTATTATTAATGTGTTGTAATTATCTATTACCTATCTAGTGGCACTCATTATCATATTTTCTTTTGTTAATATGTGGATAATGTAGTGGGCTGCAATATTGTTCATATTTTGTATTATCTTTTCCCTGTTCTAACACATATTGTAGCTGTATAATATATTTTCCCTAAATAAATAAAATAAAATAAAACATTGCTTTAAAAAAAATGTAACTGCTTTGAGTGACAGCACCACAGATTGTAAGGCTCATTTTCACCAGACATCACTAAACGCGTTTAACGCCAAACGTGTTTAAAACATCGCTCTGTTTCTTTTAATCGTTTGAAGACGACAGAGACAGAATGATGTTTTACTTTGTATTGTTTAACAAATACATAATTAATAACGTTCCCACTGCTGGGACACAGGCCTCCTCTGTCCCAGCAGTGGGAGAGGGCATGGGCTGTAATCTACCACGCGGGCCCAGTGCGGGTTGGTAGATGTCACATGTCTTCGAATTTTGGTTCTAGGTCATGCCGGTTTCCTCACGATGGTTTTCTTCACCGTTTTGAGAGCAGAGGTGATGAACTTATTTATACAAAGTAAAGCACCTGCCCAGGTTTGAACCCACGACCCTACCTGGGTTCGGTGGATTCGTAAGCCGGGGCCGTTACCATAGGGTCACCACTGCAGGCTTTAATCTTACTGTTTAACAAATGCTAAGACAGAATTACCTAATATAATTTTAGCTTTTTTTTTGTTCATTACAGACCATCAAGTTTAGAATAGGATCAAAAAATAAAAGTAATAAAAGGATGTAGTCCAATGACAGTATCTTTTTACTAGTTTTTTTTCAAAACAAAAAAAGATACGCCATAGTAAAAAAAAATAACTTGAATTAACTAAAAAAAAAATTGTGAAGATATAAGCGTTTTAAAGTTTATGCTAGACAGATACTTCACTATGAGCATCTAAGGTACCAAAAAAGAAACGGTACTGGTAACGTGGTAACTCATTCAGTACAATGATCGTTATGCGTGACAAGGATAAAAAAAGAACTTCAAAAGCGTGTAATTGCTCGTCTTATTTAGTAATATCTATAAAATAAGTATTGATTCAGGTATAGTTTAGCAGTGAAGTACTTTATTCAAACATTTCAATAAAACCATCAAATATTATCTTTATTTTAATACTCACTCGCATTTTTCAGTTTATGTTTTTTGCAATTTATTGTAAACTTTCATCATTCTCTTGTCCTTATCCCAATTTATTTGGGGTCGGCGCGGGTCTTCCATACTTCTCTAATAGTCGTCGTCTCGGTAGTCACTCCCTTTCTAGCCATATCATCTTTCACACAGATCATCCATCGTTTCTTTGGTCTTTCCCTACTCATTCACGCTCATCAAAACATCCTACAACAATAACATTCATACTCAAAACTTTCCTGACGATATTTTCCTCATTCCTCCGCATCACATGACAACTGATTGCCACACAACTTTTCAGTCACCGGTGTCACTTTCAGGCTTCCTCTTACATACTCGTTTCTTATTCTATCCATTCGCGTAACACCACACATCCCTCCTCTTAGCATTCTCACCTCAGCTGCATGCAATTGCCTTTTATTTATACTTTTTGTGGCCCAACATTCTGATCCACACAAGACAACAGCTCTAACCATTGCTTTATAAATCGTCACCTAAATTTTAAGGGGAATGCGGGAGTCGCAATTTGTTCCCGTGACCTGCCGCCATTTCATCCATCCAGTGTTAAAAACTTTCATAGAAGCAATTTACCTTCGTCTGCTATTTAATAGTGGGTGATTAACGAGACTTTATAATAAAGGTTTATCACACTTTTATTGTTATACAGATAATAGCATTTGCCAGCGGCTTCGCCCACGTGGATGTCAGAAATTCTCGTATGTGTTAATCCAGGTTATGTTATAAGCCTCGTTTTTGCAGTCTCTCAGAAATGTCCGTGGTAACCCACACCGATAGATTTCATGCCATCATCCGCAAGAAAATGGGCTCACTCCTGAGCAGAATAAGAGGCAGCCGCAATAGCATCTTCAGGATGCTATTGCGGCTGTGGCGGCAGATACTTCCTGCGCGATAATAAGGCAATTCGTGCGGAGACTTACACACTAGTTTCCATTTCCCGTTATGTATGGTGATGGGTGGTCTTCTCATTAATTTGTTTTTAGTTTAAGTTACTAAAAATAGTGTTTAAGTGCAAACCTGTTACCACATATAAAAATTTATGGATCTATTAGTTTTCCGAGATAATATTTATTTTACTTAAAAACTATCTGAGTGCAAAATTTCATCCATATCCGTTCAGACGATAATGCATGACTGAGTAACAAACAAACTCTCACATTTATAATACCACTAGCTTTTGCCCACGGCTTCGCCCGCGTGGACGTCGAAAGTTATCCCACGGAACGTACTACCGTGATAAAAAGCCTACCCATCGACCCCTGTGCCAAATTTTATGCAAAACCGTTCAGCCGTTTTCGCGTGAAAGCGTAACAAATAAAACAAACAAGCTACTTTCGCATTTATTAGGATTAAAGATAAGTAGGCAAAAAGATGTATAAAGTAGACATATAAACGTATAGCGTATTCTTGCTGACTTATCCTTAATTGGCAAGCCACGTGGCAAAGACTTATGATTCTGGTATACTGAAGCGTGGGTATAAAGTATATGGGGATTACACTCATTCGAAAAACTCAGCTGAAGAGCGTGAATGATAAATACGAGTACGTTGGTGCTAATACTTTATTTTTAACTAGAAGGTCATCTTTTTTTACTGAACTGAAATGATGTATGGTAAAAGAGTATTAATACGCCTTCTGTACAGAAATACAATACTTATTTATATGTAGATATTACCTAAGTACGTATCGCTAGTGTGTTCGGCTCACGACATTAAGGGCGTGTTTTGTTTATGATTCGAACAAAAATAAAGTACTTAGTTCTGAATTCAAATTATTATACACGATAAATCTAATAATTTATGGAAATGGAAATTAAATTAGCATTCGTTTATATTCTGAAATGCGATGATTGCCGAGGGACATCAAGAAAATAGTTCTACTGTACGTACTTGTCTATTTTGTATTACCTACCATTTTTAGAATTAGAGATGGACACACCTCAACACGAAAGTAATGGTAATATGAGTACTATATATAGCTCTATAGTTATTTTACTTAGACTGCCTCGTTCGTTTAGTGATCGCAAACGCCACTACTGAGCGTGATGTCCTGGGTTCGAATTCAAGGTCGGGAAAAGTGTCATTGGGTTTTCCATCAGAAATTTCTCAGAAGCTGCCCGCAGTCTGGATTTGTGCCCAGTTGATAGCAATAAGCTCGCCCCCTACTACATGGGACTTAAGCATACCTGGCGAAATATGTATGTATAGACAAACAATTCTAACAATGAACGCCCCTCCACAGCGGTTACGCTCACATGCAAAGAAGGTGTATAGACGCAATACACATAATTGGTCTTTGTCATTGATTGCTCAGTCACCGGCGAGACATGAAAGTGGGACCACGCGTCGATTTCACCGCAAAAGTACAGTCAAAAACGTCAACGGAAAAGCATCTTCGCAGTCAAGTAAATATTTTTGTTCCAAATTACAAAAAAATCACTGATTTTTTTTATGCAAACGGTACCTATCCGACTTGCCCAAACGCCGTATAAATGATACGTTCGCACGAAAGAGCGAACGTGTCGTTCCATACAAAGCGCACGCTTGAATTGCTGGACTGATCGCAAGATTAGTTGAGCTCTACTCGTAAGTACGGCGACGAGCCTAGTTTACAGTAAAGTCGCCGCACGCACTCGAGTAAAGTGTTGCAATAAGTATTTCCTCTCACACATTGAACTAATCACGTTTGGTGGAGGGGCGTTCATTTTTAGAATGGTTTATCTATACTAAGGTACACCGCTGCCTAACCCTTTGGGAATTATAAGAGTGATGATGTAATGTCAGTTATTTTACTTCTTTGTACACATGCTTCTTATAGAAGAACGTTTGACAGTTTGGCAACAAAAGAGATTAATTATTAAGACATTAATATAAATCCAAACAAAGAACTAGACATTTAAAGGTAAACGCACACTTATCCGTGCCAAAAGAATCGACCGCGCCAAACGAAACGAAGTTCTTACTCGCTTCTTTGCGTTCTCCTCGTTGCAGTTTGAGTAATTTATGCGGCCTACCCAAATGCCTTTCTTTGGTATTGTTCGTCGAATCGTTGAGCTCCTTAAGTTCTGAGTTGAGCTGCGCGAGGTTCTCTCAATCTGTGTGTTTCTTCCCTCAAAAGACCATTTCAGGTACACCAATCTACATAGTCTTCACAGGAAATGACCAAGATTATGTCTGGACTTTATAAGAGACTTTAGAAGAGTAGTCAGATAGGAAACGCCGACCTCATGTAGTTAAAAAAAAAACATGATTGACTTGTAAAAGTTTGTACAAACCTACTTACAGAAACTAAATCATTTATTTCTGTTAAGTAGGTTTGTACAAACATTTTATACGTCAATCTTATTTTTAAAAACTAGATGAGGTCGGCGTTTTCTATTTGACTACTCTGAGAAGAAATACCGAAACAAACTCAGAGATTACTGTCTCTTTTAAACTACAGACATAATCTCGGTCAGTTCATGTGAAGACCATGTAGATTGGTGTCTGAAGTGGTCTTTTGAGGAAATAACAACACAGATTGATTGGACTAGCCCAGTCAGTGCACGATGGTTGACGTGTAAAAGTATTTGTACAAACCTGCTTACAGAAATAAAATCAATTATCATTTATCATTATCATTTATCTTAGTAGTTCTTCCCCGGAGATTCTAAACTTCGATTCTTTCGGCTCTGATAAGTGTGCGCGTTTACCTTTATAAATATAAGAATAATTAAGTACTCTACAACAATTTTACGCGAAAACAGTTAATCACTCAATTCAGCCTATCGCAGTCCGCTGCTGGACACAGGCTGTGCCACAACACCCTGTTCTTCGCCTTCCGCATCCAGTCTGTCCCAGCCACCTTCTTAAGCTCGTCGGTCCATCCAGCTAGGGGGCGTCCCACAGTACACTTGCCGATACGCAGTCTCCACTACAGGACTCGTCTGCTCCACCAGCCATCGGTCCTACGACAAACATGGCCAGCTCACTGCCACTTCAGTTTACTTACTCTGCGAACCGTATCTTAGCATAAGGTAACGCCGGTTCTTTTCCGGATAATTTCATTTCTGATTTTATCCATCAAAGAAACACCAAGCATAGCCCGCTCCATTGCGCGCAAACAGTATAATACATAAACCTGGGTACAGTCACGAACATAAATAACACATTTACACGTATAAAGTATTATCGTAGCCATACTAATAAAAAATAGGTTTTTCTCAATGTTGCAAAATTAGGAAATCAGACTAACTTACCTTAAGTGACGTCTGATGGTAATTTTATGAACGGCTCATCCTGAAAACAATTTTAAACAGTAGTATTCGTCTCCAACGAACTCATCCGCGTAGATATTTAGAATTCTAATAAACAAAATAAATTTGAACGCGACTAATAGTATTAGCCGGCAGCAGTGACGTCGTCTGTCAAATCACTTTCTTTAGAGTCACAATACTTGTCAGTGCATCTTTGTTCACTAGTTGCCATTATGTGTTATTTAACGGGTGGGTGATACTTGGTATCAGCTAGGGAGGGAACCAATTGTTTTCAGGATGAGCCGTTCATAAAATTACCATCAGACGTCACTTAAGGTAAGTTAGTCTGATTTCCTAATTTTATTACACGGCTCATCCTGAAAACAATTTTAAACAGTAGATGTTCAGAGACAGCTAATGGCAATATCTAAAATTGTGTATGAATGAGGAAATCCTGAAAATTCAAATTCAAATTATACTTTACAGTTTCTTATATTTTTGCCACAAGTAAAACTATAAACAAAAAGTACAATAACATAAACCATTTAGGTGCACTTATGTTCTTACAATCACACAGATTAATATGTGTTAGGTGTTACTGACTATTAGTTAATCTTAAAACATAGAAATGAATAGTATGTAGGTACCCTTTTGGCTTCAGGTACCATGTAGAAACTAGTATTAAACAATGTGTGCCATTCAGGTGTTACCTAAGTACTAGATAGGAACTAGTATAAACATCTTCAATCCAAAATAATTATTTGTAATAATTTGTATTACTTAATTAAAATCACAATTGTAACTATCACAAACTGGTTGTTTGTAAAATACTACAACAATATAATAAAGGAATGGCTCTTATTACATTCTTTGCAGTATTTTTTAAGCGCTTAATCTAGGATAGTATTAGCAAAAACAAGGTCAGCTCTGTCATTTACAATGGGTAGATTATAATATTTGGCAAAGATAGCTGATCTATCAGACCAGCCAGCAGTCTTCTTAATAATTTCAATAGACACACCTGCAGTTTTGGCCTTTGAAGTAGACGCATGTCTGGTACTGTGTGAACTAAAAATACTGGTATCAATGCCACTCTCAGTGAGGACTTCCTTGATCCAACGGCTTATTGTAGTGGATGTAGCTTTTTTAAAAGGTTTTTTAGTGGTAATTACTAGGTAAGGTATATCTCCCCGAGCTTCCTTAGTACTTTGCATGTATGATTTTAAAGTTTTTGCTGGGCACACTGTTTGATTTTCAAAGTATGGTAAACGCAAAGTGGTGTTTGTTTTAGTTTTGATAGATGTTTTTAGAACATCAGATATATTAATGACAACACAGTCAGATGTAAAGTGTATATCTTTCATTTTAATTGATGCCAGTGTCTGAACTCTGTGGGCAGTACACAGAGCTAACAACGTAACTAGCTTTTTTGAAAGTTCTTTAAGATTTAATACAACTGGCATCTTACCTAGGAAATCTAGTACTACTGCAGGGTCCCACGTTTCTGTATACCTAGGGAGAGAGGGTCTTTGTCTAAATGCTCCCTTTAACAACCGCTTTATATTCTCATCCTTTCCAATTTCAGAGCTTATTAGTAGGGACAACGCTGAGCGATGTGTATTTAATGTAGAGTAGTTACTTCCCATGTTAAATGCTTCTGACAAGAAGCCTATAATTTCCGGTATAGAAGCTTTGTAAATATTAATATTATTACTATGGCAGTGTGCCCACCACTTTTTATAAGAGCAATCATATTGTTTTTGAGTACCTTGAGCTAAGGATCCAATCATTATTTCCAAGGAAGCTTGAGGTATATGTCTTAGCTGAAACGCCGTCCGGAGAAGTGTCCTGCAGCCAGGGTAAGGTGGGAGCTCAGACGGTGTTGTTTGCTAAAAGGAGATGAGAGCAAATCATTGTTTGCATTAAATATAATTGGTTTTGATACAGTCAACATTTTAACTAAGGGAAACCATGGTTGTGCTGGCCACCAAGGATAAACAAGGATTCCCTCAGCTTGGTCATGTCTTATTTTTTCCAAACATTTAGTAATTAATGAAAAAGGGGGAAAAGCATAAAAGAAAAATTTGCTCCAGTCTAATGTGAATGCATCTATATCAAAGGCCATTGGGTCTCTTTTCCAAGAGATATATTTTAAACATTTTGCATTTATTCTGGTGGCAAATAAATCTATTTCAGGTATTCTGAAATGATGGGTAATTCTTGTAAATGCATAGTCTGCTAAGGACCATTCTGCATCAGGATTTAAGTTCCTAGATTCCCTATCAGCCTCTGTGTTTTCTTTGGACTTGATATAGGAAGCTGTAACCCATATGTGTCTATCTTCACACCATTGCCATAATTCCTGAGTAATAGTATTTAGATGTATAAATTGTATGCTACCCATTTTATTAATACAAGAAATGGCTGTGGTGTTGTCTATCCTTAACAAAATGTGACAGTTTTCCATATTCTTAGCAAAGGATCGTAGGCCAAGGTAAGCTGCTTTTAGTTCTAGGTAATTAATATGTTCCACTTTCTCAGTTGTATTCCAAGGTCCCCCAATCGATTCGCCTAGACAATAAGCCCCCCAACCGGTAAGTGATGCATCTGTGAAGATTTCTAACTTAGTTTTTTGTAAAGCAAATGACTTTTTGGATATAGGAATGTTAGACATCCACCATTTTAATTCAGAAATAATATTATCAGAAATATTCATAAAGCTTTCAAAATTTTCATTTGATGACTGTAAGGCTAAGTACTTTTCTCTTTCCATAAGCTTGGTATGTCGCCAACCATATGGTATAGCTGGACAGGCAGCTGTCAATGTTCCAAGTAGTTGAGCAAGACATCTAATTTTGCATTTTCTTTGTAACATGAACTGTTTTATCATATGTATAATTTTTTCTTCTTTTTCAAATGGTAATTTTAGTGTCAATTGTTGAGAATTAATAATAAAACCTAGGAATTTACACTGTCTACTTGGATTTAAATTACTCTTTTCAAAGTTAAGTATAAAACCTAAACACTCAAGTATTTGTATAATATGGCGTGTTTGAGTTTGACATTCTTCATATGTGCTAGCTATGCATTGAATGTCATCTAAGTAAATTACCGTTACATATCCCAAGTTCCTTATATATGACATCACAGGTTTCAATATTTTTGTAAATACACTGGGTGCTGTACACAAACCATAGGGAAGTGCTGTAAATTCATACAACTTTTTACATTTAAATCTAAGGTATTTCCTGTCTTGTGCAGCTACTGGAATTAAGAGATAAGATTCTTTTAAATCAATGGTTGTCATGAAGCAATTTTTATGTACCAACCTAGTAGAGGTACGCAAGTCTTCCATCTTAAAATGAGATGTGGAGACAAAATTATTCAAGGATTTTAGATTTAAAATAAACCTAAATTTACCATTAGACTTTGGTACTAAAAATATGTTTGAAAGGTATTGACCCTCTTCAGGTTGACAAACAGTTATTGCACCTAATTTTAATAAATCATTAATTGACCTTTGTATATTTAATTCCTCAGTTTGAGAAAAAACATTTGAAGGTTTTCTGGTTTGAACAGGCACAGATATTAATGGTATGCGGTAGCCTTGGACCCAATCAAGTACAGTCACATCATTTGTAATAATCTGCCAACAACTTAAGTATCTAGCTAGATTACCAGCATGTGTTACCTGTTGTGAAGTTAGCGCCGCTGGCGAGCACGCTGGTAGTCCCTCTCGGGGCGGTTCACAGGTGCACGTTTCCATGTCTTTTTGGGTGGCTGATGCTGGTTCGTCTTTTTTGTTTGAGACTGCACTTGAAGACGCTTCTGCCCCCCACGCATTGTGTTCTTCTGTTGCGAGTTCTGGCGTGAGGGGCCTGTCCAGTTTCCCGAACGATTGAAAATTTGAGGTTTGGGTTTTCTTAATTGCAAACCAGATCTTTCAATTTCTTTAGTATTTTTAATCTTTTCGGCCAAGTTTTCACCAAATAGGTATTGGTTCCTTGGTATTGTCTCAGCCATTTTAGTAAATGACTTATCCAAGAGAGGTGCCAGTAATTGTTTTCTAGTATTAGTCTCTTTATAATGAATTGATGCTAAAAGTTTTGTACCATCACTTATCATTTTCAAGGCATCAGGTACATCCTGACCTGCTAATATCTTGGTCATTCCCTGACCCAAACAGGTAAGGGCTATGCCCAGTTGCTGTTGCTTGGCTCTTAGCATATCGTCCCGGTTGCGGGCTGATTCAGTTAAGGCCACCCTGACTTCAGCATTGAGCTCTGGTGCGTCCAGGAGTGGGCAGTTCTGCGGTACTTTATATCCATTTAAAATATCTTTAATTTCCTCACTATCATTGAGTAAGATAGTTTCCCATCGTGAAGCTATTAAATAATTTAAATTCGGGCCATACCTTTCTTCTTTGGGCTTTTCATTGCCTAATGCAACTAGCATGGCTTGTGGAATTTCATCCGGGTTTGGGATTTGTTCCAGGTTTGGGGCATTGTCTGGATTTGGGGTATTGTCCGGGTTTGAGGTATTGTCCAGGTTTGGAGTGTCATCCGGGGTTGGAGTTTCTACATTGAAGTCTGTAACCAGATCTGAAACCGGTACTTACCATTAACTTCTTGTACTTGACTCTAGCTCAGTATACTTAAAGTATATCAAAGATTTGGTCTTGGTGTGATGTGATCCACCATCATGTGTCTCGCACAATTTAGTAGAACATTTATCAGAATTGATATCTCGTATCAAAAGCTGATCTTCGTGCGGAAGTATCTCGTACTAGCACGGATGGCGGTCAGGCTCGCCATAGTCAGACACGGATTCGTAAGTACGAAGTAACCATCTAGAATCTCGTTCCGTGGTTTTGTCTGAACAGTAAATGCACGAGTTATGCAGTTTTCCATTACCTAAAAAGAAGATGTGAGTACTTACCCACGTTTTCTTTTCTTTGCCGTTTTGATTCAAAATCATCATGGCGGCTACGACGCCGGCGTCGGCGTGACAATTTTTTCAATTTCTTCTTCATTCTTGCAATCTCTTTGTATAAATCATCGTCCGAGTCTGAACTCGACATATTTACGTTTTAGTTATTTTATTTACTTATAAAATGACTAGAAATATGAAAAATTATTTCGATACACAATTCTACGCGTTGTCGCGAGCGCGCGAAGTCGAAAAGTGATTTGACAGACGACGTCACTGCTGCCGGCTAATACTATTAGTCGCGTTCAAATTTATTTTGTTTATTAGAATTCTAAATATCTACGCGGATGAGTTCGTTGGAGACGAATACTACTGTTTAAAATTGTTTTCAGGATGAGCCGTGTAATAAAATTGATATTTCACGACAAAACCGCTTTTGAATTTTGCGTAAGAGAAGGTATTCTCGTGACAGTATACTATAGTCTGTCACAAGCCTAAAACTGAAATGCCGACCACTAAAACGCGCGTTGCCTATGTGTTTACAGCCTTAATATTTGTGGCGCATAAAATGTTTATCGTAATTATTTGCCGATAATTATGCGCCATTTTAATAACCACAGTAGCGTTGAGAATTTATATTGAAATAATTCATATTGAAGGCGGCTTAAATCCTTCCGTGAGGAGTCTTCTAATAATAGCTCTCTCAATGTTGTGGGGAGAAGATTTTCTTTGTAATTATTTGGTGACAAATTGTTAAATTTTTGGCAAAAAAGTACGAAGTTTTTCCAGATTTTTTTTTTAATTATGTGTTGGTGTCTTTCTAATATATACATGTTGACTTTGAAAACATGTGACACAATTTAAGGGGGTGTTCTACCCATCAATATGAATAACTTTTATTAAGGGACCAACTAAGTATTCGCAAAAAAAAATCGATTTTCCCATATAAAAGTACATGACATACCCAATTCGACCATTTTGTATAAAATCGTTTTTTTTTTTTTGCGAATTCCGAGTTGGTCACACAGTAATAGTAATTCATATTGATGGGTAAAACACCCCCTTAAATTATGTGGCTTGTTTTCAAAGTCACCCTGTATATAATTGCTCTTTGTAGGCTACTTCAGTAGGTAATAAATACTTTTTTGGGCTTGCATTACGGATGATGAAATGGTTTACCCCGGATCTTAGGTTATAGAGGTCAGTTAAAAGTGGCAAATGTCACGTATTTAGGTACTAGCTTTTGCAAGCGGCTTCGCCCGCGTGTATGTTGGAAATTATCCCACGGGAACCGTATATTTTTCCGAGATAAAAAGTATACCATGTGATATTCCAGACTACAATCTACCTCTGTGCTAAATTTCATCCAGATCCGTTTAGCAGTTTTGGCGTGATTGAGTAACAAACATCCAAACATCTTCACAAACTTTTATGTTTATAATATTAAGTAGGATTGTGCTGGATAATCAAGGTTACAAAGTAAGCTATATTCCAACTATTGTTCTATTTACGAATCCGAAATGTGTGCAACATTTAAATATTTACTTGATTTTGGTGGTATTTTATCTTGGAGCCTAAAGGTCAATCGTCTAACGAAACTGGTTACAAGCATTAAATACTCATTTGCTTTTTTTACTTTATTTCTACGCGGTCAATCTATTTAAAGATACCCACAAAGATGTTGTCATAGTCATTTTGATTGCCTTTCGTTTTGAACTCTTATTCAGAAATGCTCGCCATAATCCTCGCATATTATTATCCTCCTATTGATTAATTATTTGCAGATCTCGAGCTAGCAAAAATCACAAAATCAGTAGTAATATTCAAACTAACAACTACCTACGTAGGGTGTTCTGAAAGTTTTGAGATTTAACTTTATTTTTCACAGTTTTTCAAAATAATTGCCACCACAATTGATACACTTCTGCATCCTTACTATAGGGAAATCAGGTTACGGGCGTGAATTAAAAACAGAGACTTTGAATTTAAATAACGTTTTTATATTTTATTTAACGTTACACAGCGAAGGTTTTATATCTGTCTCCTAGCACAGCGAATAGAGAAAAAAGGAACGAACTGACAGCAGTTGTTGATTTTATTAAATCATTTAGTGACAGTGTTGCTATTATTCAAAAGTAAGAATCGATTAATTTTTGCATATTTAAAATTGACTAAATACCAACACTTACAAACCAATCACTAAAAAATGTCTCTATTTCTGTTCATAAATTTCCGCACATATATTGTCCCAGGCCGAAAGTAAAGCTTCTTCGTCCCGAAATCTTTGCCCTTTCAATTTACTTTTCACGAAAGGAAACAGTCCAAAGTCACATGGCGCTAAGTCTGGGCTGTAAGGCGGATGTTCAAGAAGTTTCAAGCCGGCATCTCGCAAGAATTGGCATGTAACGTCAGCACGATATGTCGGAGCATTATCATGATGAAGATACCAGGTGCAGAGTTGTGACTTTGGACGAAGCTTCTTGAATTCCTGAATAAGTTGAGGAAGGCAGACAGTGGTGTACCAAGCAGCGTTTACAGTCTTCTGCTCACGGAGAACTACTTGTTCAATAATTCCCCGAATACCGAAACAACCACGATAATTTTCTTTTTTATCGACTTAGATTTTTTTACTTTAGTCGAGTTTCTTCGCCTTCTATCACCCATATTTTATTTTGCTGCTTTGTGGGCACGTCGTAATAATAAAGCCACGTTTGATCGCCCGTGACGATTGAAATGATGTAAAGATTTTCCGTTTTCAAACTTTGCAATCATTTTTAGAGTTCCGTACCTCAAAAGGAAAAAACGGAACCCTTGTAGGATCACTTATGTGTCTGTCTGTCTGTCCGTCTGTCACAGCCAATTTGCTCCAAATCTAATGGACCGATTAAGTTATCTTTAAGGTCTTCAGTGACCTAGATACCTAAACTTGTCCATTCTTCGCAGGGATTCTCCACACATGGAATCGAATAAAGCCAGTAAATATTAAACATGAATATTGGAAACAAAAAAATATTATGGAATGAATAATTTAGACATTAGGAAAATGGGTATATTACATTACAATCTTGTCATAAAAATCCGAATTGATAGTATAAATTACTTGAATTTCACATAAATTATTATTAGCCTTATTATTTATTATCAACTATGTTGGGGTCGGCTTCCAGTCTAACCGGACGCAGCTGAATACTAGTATTTTACAAGCGACTGCCTATCTGACTTCCACAACCCAGTTACCTAGTAACACGATACCTCTTGCTAGGACTAGTTGTCAGACATTATAATGTTTGACTTATTTTTAATTTATAAAATTTGTAAATTATAAACTTTGTAAGAGCATATTCTAGGTAATTTTTCGATTTTTTTATTGTGAATTCTTTTCAATGTTAAAGAAATATTTATACGCCGATACTTTCGGCTAAACATGATTGGACTCAAACAAAGAGAATGAGGCTGTATAGTCATTGCACTCAAACGATGCTATATCTTGCAAGCTCTTGTATGTATACAATGTTAAAACAAATACAGAAATCTTAACTTATCTTATATTATCAGACTGACAAAGACACTACTACTACTTACTTGAATTTTAAATAACCCTCCAACGAAGCTAAACTAAGAGGAGCCAACACATTGTCAAGTTCATTAATGTCAAGAACGGTATTTGAACCTTGGCACAATTAACTACTAATGCCCATTAACAGTAAAACTAGGTAATTTATACTAATATTATAAATACGAAAGTGAGTAGTTTTGTACGCGTTCACGCTAACATAGCTGAACAGTTTTGAATGAAATTTGGTAAACCGGTAGACCATGACCTGGATTAGGATATTGGATACTTTTTATCCCAGTAGTACGTTCCCGTGGGATAATTCCCGACATGCGCGTGGGCGAAGCCGCTGGCGAAAGCTAGTGCTTAAAAAGCACACTGTTGGATTTTCGACTCTCGGCTCGGCATCGAGAGTTGAAAATCTAACAGTGCAATCATAATTAGGCGTTTACTTAAGTGTTTCCTAGTGTAATTGAAAACGAGCATGAGCGTTATTACATAAATTAAAATGTTGTAAAGCGAAAAGTATACAAAGCTGGAAATTAAAAACTCCAAGCAAGAGAAAAAAGTAGTGTCCATAAAACAATATGGCTGTTGACTTAAAAGGGAACGTGATTAAACGGCACCAGCGCAGATTAGTAGATAATAATATTAGTATTGACACTTGTCTTCTAGACCCACTCGTTCTTCGGAGAGCACGTATACCGTTTTGACATAAACTATAGAAAGTATTTCCTCGCTATCAATCTGCTGACTAAATGTTGCTGGAAAACGGAAACCGGCATGTCCTAGATCCAAAACATCGAAGACATGGACCAACCACCAACATACGCCAACTAACCCTCTCTGGGCCCGCGTGGTTGAATATAATCCAATCCCTCTCATAGAGAGAAGACCTGTGTCCCAGCAGTGGGCCCGGTAAAGGCTTGTGGCAGCATCTACATCGCCACATGCGAACTACGCATCACACTGACGTCACGAAAATCCTGCATCGTGCAATCAGAGTTTACCGCGCGACTTGCATATATACAACGTCCTGACATCAATCGTTGGGCAGTAGCCTACCAGACACAACACCCGTCTGGTCGGAGAATCCTCCTTTGAAATTCTTTTGATCACTGCAAGCAACTACAGAGGTGAAAAAATTATTTTCGGCCTTTAAGTGGCCCTGAAAACGTACCCCAGCAGTTTTACAGTGGAAACTAGGCAGAGGGTGACAAAATTAATTAAAAGCCTACTTAGCAAATTATTTCTACAACTAAGCACCCTAGTTACAGATGAATTCAACAATAAACTATTACCGCAGTATATTATATTAACAATGTCAAATGACGTCACAAATGGCTCGCAGTGCGACATAAGAATAATATTTGTTAAAGTCTCCGGTTAATTTTGTAATGGCCACGTATAGTCGGGTACAGAACTGTTTACTTTTATTTAGTTTGACTCATTAGGGGATAGGACAAATTATTGATGTATACGTTATTGTTAGTTATACGTACGATTTCAAGGTTATCCCCATCGAAGGGGTATTAGATACTAAACCCACGTCATCAGTATGTCTGTTCATCTGTCGATGAAATGTTGGCAAGGCTGATGGTATCTTTATAACCATAAGAGGTAGGCAGTTGCAATTTTCACACAACGTGAAATTATGGGATCTCTCAATATGCCAAATAAAAAAGCTGTGTTTTTGTTAATAATTAGCTTGCTATTAAGAGTGCATGGTAACCCCCAGATGTGCTGACAAACATTATCAACCGAAACCCAAACTCTCTATTGCCAAATTGCTGTAACTTGGATTTAATATCAAACTCAAACCAAACTATCAATATGGCATTTTTAGTTTTTTGTATAGAGTTATGCTAAATGTTGATAAGACCAACCCTGTTTGCACAATATTATGTGACATGACCTAAACGTTCGATTACGTTAGGCATGATATTCTCTTAGATAAAATGGAAGCATACGGCGTTAGAGGTAACATTCTTAAACTATTTAAATCATACATAGACAAGAGAAAGCAACTCACAGAAGTTTCCTCATTAAATACAAAAACTAAACGTGAATAAATATTCCAATCAAATGAAATTGTAATTAACTATGGAGTTCCTCAAGGCAGTGTGTTGGGACATCCACTATTCATATTGTATATAAATGACCTATCTAAATCTGTTGATCAACTTGTATAGGAGTTTACCGCCTTTGCTGGCTTTGTACTCCTATACAATGTCATACTAAAGACAAATATAAAAGTGACATTCATAATTCTCTTACAAAAATAATAAAGTTTTAGGATAATAATAATTTAAGGATAAATCTCGATAAAAATAATATTATGCATTTGAGTCAACGCTTACCAGCTTTATCTGATCTAAAGGTCCAATATAATGACAAAATAATTGAAGAAGTCAACACTGCTAAATTACTTTATGTAACTATTGGCATAAAGTTAAATTGGAAAGAACACGTTCAAATTTTAAGCAAAAAAATTTTAACTTTTCTCATGCCCTACACAAATTAGTTCCTGTGATTAACACTGACGCATTGCTAACAGCTTACCACGGCCTAGTTTCATCGCTCCTAAGGTATGGAATTATCCTTTGAGGCATTCGACTGACAAGGATATACCCTTCAAAGTCCAAAAACGGTGTATTAGGACGATGCTTAAATAAGATTCGACTGACAGGTTGTAAGCCGTATTTCATTAATTATAATATACTGACGTTACCATCTCTTTACATATTTGAAGTTGTCATGTTTGTAAAATTTATTCGGCAATTATTTCTACGCATGACAGACAAAGTCAGTTGCGTCAGACGCGATAACACTATGCTTTGCTCATATGTTCCCAAAACAGTATTAATGCGGAAAAGTGTATTTTGCAGATACAGGGCGCCTTTAATATTTAATAAACTTCCTATGGAATGGAGGTAACTAAGCGCACACATACTAAAAAAAGCGGCAAAAATTATATCTAGTTGGGAAAGCATAATAATAAGACAAAGTGTAATATTACGAATTTAACAAATATTTACTGGCATTTTATAATTTTGACTATTTATATTTTAATTCAAATCTACAATTTATTGTTTAACTTTAGTTTTTAGTTTGTGTGAAAATTTAATTATGTTTTTAGCTTTGTTTAAATACCTATGAATGACTTTTCTTACCTATGTATTTGTATACCACAAAGGCCGATGTTTCTACAAATAAATGTCTTATCTTATCTTAATAAACAGTGCAGTGAATTTTGTTGCGCCACTTCTTCTTTCCAGCTAAAGCACTAGGAAGTGGTGAAGGGCGGGCGTTTTGGGCGACTGTTTTATGTAATTTTGACGTTGAAATAGTGCTGATACTCAGTCTCGTTTGAATAAATTCCTTTTGATTTTGATTGCCTATATGTGTGTTTTTGTTTAGATATAAAATGGCCCAGGTATCAGGCATTGTAGAATTATTGTAAATATCTCGAGATATTTACAATAATTCTACAATAAATACATTTATTATTTTATAGATATTATTAGGTTCCTATATTATATAGTATTAAAAGATTTTTTTGTTATTTTAACATCTTCTTTCAACATAATACCTTTTTATTAAGAGCGCTTATCCCGAGCGGTCTGGCAACGTCGCATTTCTTCAGGTATTTCGTGATTATTTTAGTACATTTAAATCATATTACTATTTTATTTAATAGACTATCTAGATCGTTGGTATTTATATATAGTTATTTTGCTATTTACTCATAAAAATTGACATTATAAACAATATTGTCTAACCATCTAAAGACTGCCTATCTTAAAATAAACTGTTACCAAGCCACATAACCAAGCCTCGCAAAATATATTTCAAAACAATTTTGTCCGCGACGATCCTCATGTCACGCACTTATTAATCAAATTATGCCTCCGCGGCTCGTGTTATCATCCATAACATTTCCCTTCGCTATGTAGGTACCTAATATGTACTTATGTGACCACATAATTATGACAACATGTACTTTCAGTAATAAACATAATTAAGGACTTTGGGCCGTTTGACAACGACCTAAATTTTGTCTTATTTAAATTGTAGTGAGTACGTTACATTAGCAAATGAGTACTGACCTCTCAATTTGAGGTATTGTTGAACTTTTATTTTGCAAATGTAAACATGAAAAATGAAAATGTGGGCTCACTATAAGATAGGTAGCTACATCTCTTTCTAACTATTCGGGGAAAACAGGCGGGGTGATAAAGTTCATTTATGTATTTTACGAAAAAAAAAATTAGGATAACCAAGTTTTGAATCTTTAGACAATCCTACAAGAAAAATCATAAGAATCAAAATCAACATAGTCGTTATTCGAAGTACTAATTGACAATGACCATTTTCTTTTTCATATAATGTAATTTTGAACTAAAACACATAACTTCACGCCTATTTTCCATGAAGAGTTAAGCAGGGGTGTACCTATAGTACACTCACATTTCGCATTCATACATATTAAACGTTATTTTCAACCGACTTCAAAAAGGAGGAGGTTCCCAATTCGTCTGTATGTTCTTTTTTTTGCATGTTTGTTACGCGATTACTCAAAGACGGATGGACCGATTTGGAAAATTCTTTATTTTTGTTTGAAAGGGTATACTTCTGAGGTGGTCCCATATAAATTTTATTAACTTTGCTTAGGGAGTTTTTGAGTTAGCTTCAATAATGCGTTTATTTCCCACTTATTTATGTGGATGATCTGATGATGTTTTAATAACTTCCTATCACTGTTATTTACATGTCTATATATATAATTATTGTGGTCAATTATGTATTCGAATTTGTGTGGGGTAGGTTCCACAACTAAAAAGTGAAAAATAAAAACTTTTAGCAAAAAATAAAACCGACTTCCAAAACAAAACACTACAAAGTGAAAAATAACTTTAATTTCGGAAGTCGGTGGCAAAAAACGAAAATACAAAACCAAAGACACCGACTACCGAAATTAAAGTTATCTTTCACTTTGTATTGTTTTGTTTTGGAAGTCGGTTTTATTTTTTGCTAAAAAGTTTTTTAACTAAAAAAAGACCAACTAAATATTTAACGTTCTATAACCGCTATTATACCCAAATACCTGCTCTTATTATCTTACCGCCAAGCATTCATACCTCTAAAACTGTCAAATTTAGCGTGCTAATCTAAATAAATTATATTCTCTAGAGGCTAGGGAGGTGAAATGCGGCCCAATAGGGTTGAAAAAATGTAGCCTGAAATAATATTTGGATATATTACTCTAGGGATCGTCCTAGCCGGATCTGAAGATAATATATTATTGAAAAGATATCATTATAATTTGTTTTCATGAATAATATGATTTAATATATTTTTGAAGTAAAATTTCTTAGGCTGCGATTTGATAATTGTACGAGGATTGAGAGTGAAATTTTAAGGAAGCGTCACGTTTAGGCACATTTCGTTACATCAGAGAGAAGAAAGAAAGATATAACTCTTTCTGTCTCTCACACTAATTCTCCCTTCCATGTATTTTTTTAAGAAGATTCACTTCTATTACGTGTACGATGCTGCAAGCGCACTAAAAAGAATACGATTAATTAAATGGTCTGAAATGAAAGGAATCAAAGTTTGGTAATCAATGTATCTAATAACACCAAGATTATATGTGAGAAGAGCATTTGCTGTTCAGCGGAACAATTAAAATAGCCTAATATTTTTAGCTAAGGTAAATTGTGTTGCCGGAAGACAGTAGAAGGAGCGTTGGCAGACCAATGACCAAGTGGGTGGGTGGTTGGCCTACAGAAGATCGCGGATAAGACCTGGATGAGACTCGCAGAGACCAGGGAAGCATGGTACAAAAGGAGGAGGCTTAGTGGGTGGAATAAAGCCGCTAACGATGATGAGGATGATCATGAATTGTATTGTTTAGCTGGAACATTTAATAAAATTACGTGTAGTAAAAAAAGTTAAATAAAAAATTGTAATTGTAGTGTAACTTCTTCATTTATAGATCGTTTTTAGTGATAAGACCGCCCATTATGTCGAACCTCGTAAAAACCTAATACAGAGTATTCTATTCTATAGCGATCAGAGTTGACATGTAATACAAAATTTGTTTAATTTTGAACCAGAAATTCGACAAAACTCACCGACATTTTTAGCAAGAATTTGACTTGCTTCACAAGAGATTACATAAGGTAGACGTTTGGATATGCAAAGCGTGTTCGGGCAATGATTCTGGAAAAGTGTTCGATAGAAGAGAATATAACAGGGTAGTAAATCGATAGTCAATGCAGAGATACACATACTAGGTATTCCTGGAATTCTGTTAAAGTTAAGTTCTGTTAGTTAAAGTAAATGAGTTAAAGTGAGTGGTGAATGTGGTGTAGGAAAAATAATGTGTTCCATCAAGGCCCTTAGATTCAACATCGGCCTAGCCTTTACTATGTTGGGGTCGGCTTCCAGTCTAACCGGATGCAGCTGAATACCAGTATTTTACACGAGTGCCTATCTGACCTCCAAACCCAGTTACTGGGTAATACGATACCTCTTGATAAGACTGGTTGTCAGACTTTCGAGCTTCTGACGACCCGTAACAACTGTCAAAGATCCACAAATGACACCCAAGACCATCGGCTTAACGTGCTTTCTGAGGTACGGAAGGGACTTGGTATGTAAAGATGGTCACCCAACCATGGACTAACCGTGGCAAGCGCAGCTTAACCTGATCGATTGACCCGTGCGGCTGGTATTAATAAACCACAAGCGATTATTAGCCAATAATTAGCAAGTTTGTTGTTTGTTTGTTAGCAACATTGGGTCGTACCCTTATTCAAACCGTCACTGTGATAGTATGAACATAATTGCTAAATTGTTTGCTCGATTATATTAGATGTTCACAAAACGCCTAATATTCTGTCTAACAAATTAAGGTTATTTATATACAACTATAGGAAGATATAGCTCGTGGCTAAGTAATAACAGCTGCGCGGGTCGATGCATCAGGATAAGCTACGCTTGCGGGGGTTGGTCTGTGGATGGGTGACCATATACCGAGACTCCTCCGTGCCTCGGAAAGCACGTTAAGCCATTGGTCCCGGCCGTCATTCGTGGATCTTTGACAGTCGTTACGGGTCGTCAGAAGCCCGAGATACTGACAACCAGTCTTACCAAGGGTTATCGTATTACCCAGTAACTGGGCTGTGGAGGTCAGATAGGCAGTGGCTCCATGTGAAATACTGGTATTCAGCTGCATCCGGTTAGACTGGAAGCCGACCCCAACATAGTTGGGAAAGGGCTAGGCAGATTGATTTTTATAGGAATAGTAAGATGAATGTCATGTCTTTGGAATGGCAATAGCCATATCATAGCACACCACATCGCAACAACAAAATGTGGGCAAGCAGTAGTTACGTGTGAATAGAATCACTGCGCCTTCTTTCGGTTGCGTTGTGGTTGGGTCGTTGCTAGTACATAGTTGCGATGTGTTTATGTGGTGGCTAGTGTTTGCAGACACATCGTTGTGTTTGTGATGTCGTCGGCCGCTAGTGCGCGGTTTCGCTGATGGTTCTGTTGTGGCTGCGACGTGGTCTTGATGTGGTCAGTATCGCCCACACGTTTGATTTTGACAGTTAAATATGGTCCGTGTGAATAAACTATTCATTTTCATACAAATTAGCACCCGTCCACGAGCTGTCGTTGTGGTGTGATTGAGGTATGTGTGATCGGGCCCTTACACTCATCAACTTACATAACGGGACCATGGACCAAAAGAAATTTGATAAGATGTTTATTTCGTGATAAAACATCTAACACTACCATGAAGACGATAAGTTGCTGACGATAAGTTTTATTTTGACTTCGAGTCCATATTTCATCTTTCATCGTATTGAGTTATCGCTAGTGAGATATTGTGATACCTATATAAATGCTTCAATATCATGTTGGATATTGAGTATTATGTAAAAGGCTTGGCTTCATTTAATGTTTTTTTCTTTTCTATTTCGTATAGTAGGTAGGTACCGTAGAAGATCAGAATCCAACGACGTGAACTTTCTGAGTTTCTACTATTAAGACTTAACTTTTCATTTAGGTTCTATTTTTCAACTTGTTTTCTTGTCTGTAATGCTTCTTATCGTACAAAAAAGCATTTTTCCTAAAATGTAAAAATTACAAGGTTAAGGTTAGGTAATATAAGGCATTAACTTCGCCTTTGTACCTGTTAAGGTTGCATAAAGTTTAGTAAATAAATATTCTTGACAGGCCAGTTGGCGTGGTTGGTTAAGATACCACCTATCATGCCGCAGGTCATGGGTTCGATTCCCATCCAGGATAAACATTTGTGTGCTTGAACATGTCTGTTTGTTTTGAGTCTGGGTGTAATTATCTATATAAGTATGTATTTACAAAAAAAAAAGTAGTATATCAGTTATCTGGTTTCCATAGTACAAGCTCTGCTTAGTTTGGGATCAGACGACCGTGTGTGAAAAATGTCCCAGGATATTATTATTAAAAGGTCGGGGAAAAAGTTTCTTCGCATTTTTTAAGAAAATTCAAAACATTTTTTAATATAGTTTATTTACATTTAACTAAAGTATGTATGTACCATTTTGTTCGATAACTTTTTGCCATCTTGTAGGTAGGGACATGATCCCATTGCTATAGAAATTTTGGGACTTCTGGTCAAAATACCGCGACAAGTGGTTTTGGCAGTCCTCTCGTGATGTTAACCTGACACTGCCTAAAGAATTCTGAAGAGACCGAAACAGGTGGAAATCTGAAGGTGCAAGGTCAGGACTATACGGCGGATGCATTAACACCTCCCAGCCAAACTCTCTTAATTTTTGCTGAGTGGCTAAAGATGTGTGAGGTCTAGCGTTATCATGATGAAAAAACCCCCCCGCCTACTGTTGATTAATTCCAGCCGCTTTCTCTCAACTTCTTGTTTTAATCTCATCAGTTGTTCGCAGTAGAGTTCAAAATCGATGGTCCTGCCTGGTGGTAACAGCTCATAATGAATAATGCCCTTCCAATCCCACCACACACACAGCATCACCTTGTTGCGAGTTAACCCGGGTTTCACCACAGTCTGTGAAGCCTGACCGGCCTTTGACCACGACCTTTTTCGCACGTTCTTGTCATACGTGATCCACTTTTTATCACCAGTTATCATTTTCTTCAAAAATGGTTCGGTTTCATTACGTCGTAATAAAGAATCACAAATGAGTACACGGTTCATTAGGTTTCTTTCAGTGAGCTCGTGAGGTACCCAAATTTCGAGCTTTTTTGTGTACCCAGTTTTTTTCAAATGCGCCAAAACTGTTTTGTGGTCAATTTTCAGTTCTTCAGCTACGCCGTAACTACTGATATGCCGATCTTGCTCCACTTTGTCAAAAATGGCATCCATTTTATCCGTAATAGGTCGACCAGAGCGACGTGCATCTTTGACATCAAAATATCCGGATTGAAAACGCTTAAACCAAATTTGTGCTACTCTCACAGACACTACACTAGGTCCATAAACATCGCAAATTTTTTTCGCGGCTTGCGTTGCATTTTTACCTTTTTTGTAGTAAAATTTTAAAATGTATCGAATTTCTTCATTAGATTCACTCATCTTGACGGTACGAAAAACAAATGAAAATCACACATTTTCCTAATTTGAATTTGGAATTATGTTCTTTAAAATTTAAACTTTCAATGATACCAAAATCAGCCAGATACAAATAGTATAGCCAAAGAGATTTTATTACAAGTTCATACATACTATAATGCGAAAAGACTTTTTCCCCAACCTAATATTATTCTTTTGCTACGATACCTATTTACCTCACATATTTTCCTAGCTTTTGCTAT
This sequence comes from Dicycla oo, assembly GCA_948252095.1. Lineage (NCBI taxonomy): Eukaryota > Metazoa > Arthropoda > Insecta > Lepidoptera > Noctuidae > Dicycla > Dicycla oo. The sequence goes on from OX411716.1 coordinate 24,675,209, forward strand.
CTATGCTAAGGAGCTCGTCGCTAAGTAGTAACAGCCGCACGGGTTGATTCATCAGGTTAGCGAAGCTACGCGTAGCTTACTACGCTTGCCGCGGTTGGTCCGTGGATGTGTGACCATCTTGACATACCGAGACCCCTCCGTGCCTCGGAAAGCACGTTAAGCCGTTGGTCCTGGCTGTCATTCGTGGAGCTTTAGCAGTCATTACGGGTCGTCAGAAGCCCGAAAATCTGATAACCAGTCTTACCAACGGGTATCGTATAACCTACTAACTGGGTTGTGGAGATCAGCTAGGCAGGCACTCTACGAAAAATACTGGTATTCCACTGTATCTGGTTAGACTGAAAGCCGGCCCCAAGAAAGTTAGAAAAAGGCTAGGCAGATGATAGTTATAGGGTCATAAACTCCATGTAATAAACAGTAAATCAGCCTTAATTCAGTTCCATAATATATTATAGTAACATAGATTGCTGTCTTATTGTTATAGCACTAATATAACATTTATCACATAATGACAGGTCACAAAATAAACTACAGATTTATCAACGAAAACAAAGATAAAATTTTATCACTAGGTTATAAAAAACTTTTGGATATAAAACTTTCTTACCGTCAAAACAAAACCAATCACAAATTTTATATTTTTGGAACGAAGTTCTTTATCACGGCTTGTGGTAGGAGTCAACTGTCATAAATTGTGACGTAACGATAAAGCGTTATGTTGCCAGTTTCAAGTGTCAAGTTTTGCTTTTTGATTTTTACAACAAAGCCAAATAACTTTCGAAACTTGAAACTTGAGACCAAACTAGATGGCCCTGTATTTAATCTATATAAATAAAAAGTCCCGAGTGACTAACTCATCAACGCCCAGCACAAACCCTTGGATCTAGAAAGCTGAAATTTTGCATAGAGGTTTCCTTTTTATTAAAGACAAGGAATAAGGAAGGATTTTTCGAAATTCAACCCCTAAGGGAGAAAAGTTTGTATGGAAAACAGTCATGTTTGTAGTTTTAATTTTAACTATGAGAATTGGTATTTAGCATTCTGATTGAAAATGAAAAACGAAGTGATTCAGCGTTTTTGGAAAATCATCCCCTAAGGGGGGAAATAGGGGATAATAATTTGTAAGGAAAAAATTGGTTTAATATTTTTTCCATTACCTTTTAATTTTTGCCTTTTGTTTAGACCTTACGAATTACGTGTTTTGGCGTTTTTGGAAAATCACCTCCTAGGGGGTTAAAAATCCATACTAACCATCCAACATACTAATAATCCAACTTCGGGCAGAGCGATTATGACGATCTGCCCGAAGTTTGCAATCGCCTAAGACCAGAAATTCAGAGAGCAATAACTTTACTAAGTTCCGTACCTGCAATTATTTAGGCAACATTATTTTTTTTCGAAAACCCACGGTATAGGGAATAAATAGGATTTATATTTTCACTTTGAAATTGCCTTATTTGGCATGCAAGGTAGGTCCTTGTAATTTTCGTTATACAGGGCGTATCAGAAAGGTGTGGTCTTTAAGGGTGTATTACAGACCATCACACTGAACCACTTACTCCATGAGACGAACATCGTAATCGAGAAAAAAGCTGCCACGAAATCAGCTGTCACGTACAAAGCTTCAATACCTTAGCTACTCGACTCAAATGTATGACGGTTGATAATTATTTATCGATTACGATGTTGGACCCATGGAGAAAGTTGTTCAGTTTGATGGCTTGTACCACATCCTTCAATTTGACCACACCTTTCTGATACATCCCGTATATCCCGTTACTTTAGGATTTTTTATCCTCCAGCAATCTTAGATCAATCCGCGCATTACTCCTCGGATACTATATTACGCACATAATATCCGAGGAGCTGTGCACGGAAGAAGACATTGTTCACCTAGATGTTAATCCACATAACTGAATACCAGAATTAAAAGTAAGTATTAGGGTACACTTTTAATCCTGGTATTACGTTCCCGTGGGATATTTCCGAAATCCACGCTGGCGAAGCTGCGGGCAAAAGCTAGTACACAATATACAGCGAAAGGAAATTTGTTCCAACCGGGTGTCCCACGACACTTCCCAACTTTTTTCTTATTCATCAAACCTCTGATCAGATAATGTAACCGAACAATCGAATCCATGTATGTATGTATCTTGTAATTAGTTGCACAGAGCGATGTAAATGTGTTTGGTTTATTTGAGGTATTTAAGGTCAACTCACAGAGCTCACAGACTATGCTTCAGCGCCACTAGAGGCGGCACTGTCAAAACTTTTCATATAACCCAAGCGTATCACCGTTTACTTCCCACTACGACACAAATGACGTATATAAACTATCTAACCAAATATAATATTGCCTCACAAAACCAATACGGATTTATTAAAAGTAAGTCAACTGAAGACACTGTAATAGATTTGACTACAACTGCGTTTCAATCTTTAGATAATAAGTTAAAAACCATAGTAGTATTTTTGGACCTGTCAAAAGCTTTGGACACCTTTTCAATTCCCATCTTTCTAAATAAGCTGGAAGCAATAGACGTAAGGAGCACGGTCCTAGACATATTTCATAGTTTCCTCGCTAAGCGTAGTCAGTATGTGAGGATTAGAAATTTCATCAGCAATTAATAATTTCTCACATATGGAGTCCCAAAAGGCAGTGTGCTTGGTTCCACCTTATTTTTGGTGTACATCAACAACCTTTGTCAACTGTCAATTAACAACTGCAGAATTATTACTATGCGGATAACATGGCATTGATTGTGCATGCCAAAGACTGGCAGGTAGCCTATCATGAAACTGAAAATGCTCTCTCTACCGTAATATTCTGCCTGAATATTACTGCCGACCTACGCTTAACGCACAAAAAACGAAATTTATTACTTTTTCTGATTTATAAGGATGGATCTACGTTTATAAGGATGGTTTATGAAGCTTTGGTGCAATCCATCATTAGTTACTGCATCACAACATGGGGAGGAGCATGCAAAACTAAAATGATAACCGTTGAAAGAGCCCAAAGAATGATTCTAAAAGTGAGTTTATCCAAACCTCGTCTTTTCTCCGTCTCAAAAGTTTATGAGGAACCTCAAGTGCTAACTGTACGCCAGCTGTACATATTGCTAACGGTACTTCTTCAACACTCCAACTTACCTGGAGAAAGGAGAAAGTGCATAGCTCTCTCCAGAAGAAACTACGCAATATGAGAGACTACTGCTGTCAATACCTCCTTTGCGCAAAGATTTTTCCCATTCCGAGGGGGTGAATTGTTCAATAGGATGAATAAAATTATCAATATAGGTAGTTGTTGTAAGATTGAATGTAAAACAAAATTTACAAATGTTTATTAAATCGAAGCAACGGAAAAAGTCGTTGATATAATTTATTTACTTTGTGAATTTTTTTTTTATGTTCTTTGCGCTTGTTTCGCAGTATCTGAGTGGATTCATACCTATATTTATGAAATATTGTATGTACAATAAAGGTAGATATGCATGCACACACACACACACACACACACACACACTCACACAACACACACACAATCACTCGCGATTGTAACACGTTGACAACATTTACTATGGGATATAATGGGGGCCTGGAGTTCTGAAATACAGGCCTAGGCTTAGTTTAGACTCCAGATCTCCCACAAATTGCAAAATTTGGACCAAATATCTGTCAACTATTAAGTACATATTAATGTACAGTATTGTACTTTCATCATCTGCCTAGCCTTTTCCCAACTATGTTGGGGTCGGCTTCCAGTCTAACTGGATGCAGCTGAATACCAGTATTTTACATGGAGCGACTGCCTATCTGACCTCCACAACCCAGTTACTGGGTAATACGATACCCCTTGGTAAGACTGGTTGTCAGACTTTCGGGCTTCTGACGACCCGTAACGACTGTCAAAGATCCTCGAATGACAGCCGGGACCAACGGCTTAACGTGCTTTCCGAGGCACGGAGGAATCTCGATATGAAAAGATGGTCACCCATCCACAGACCAACCCCGGCAAGCGTAGCTTAACCTGATGGATCGACCCTTAATCTAATTTGTGGAGATAAATAAACATAACTTTATTTATTTATTATCTGATTCTTCCGGGTCCCAACCATCGAACTTCTTGAACATCATTGCACACACTTGTCGTCACTCTAGTCCGAATGGTGACTGTCTACCTCTTATACGCTCAACTAACAAGAGGTGTTTAGGAGCGCCAATTGACTTCCGTTTTAGCTGGGACAAAAATATAGGAAATATAGTTTCCCGCACAAGAAAACTCTTGTACATTTTCAAAAAACAAAAATCTTCTGCTGACCTAGAGTCAATAAAACTTGTATATTTTTTTACTAGTCCAATCAATTCTAATGTACTGCATACCGGCGTGGAGCATGTGGGGTTACATTTGCCTCTAGTATGCTGCGAGTGGAGTGATTACAAAAAGCGGTCCAAAATGTTCTTTTAAAGATGCCATTAGGTTCCCGACTACAATTTGGTACCAACAATGCTCTGTACTCCCAGTAAGAGAGCTCTTTGTGTAAGCATGCTTTGTTTTCTCCTGATAAGCCGAACAACAAGCGCAGGAAGAACATAGTGTGTCAAATACAGTCGCATTAGAACTGCTCTCGCCAGAAGAAATTTTGATATAAATAGCTCTCGTCTCTACGTATTTATAAAAGAGCGTTCATAAATAACCTAACAAAAAACAAATGCAAAAAAGAATTACCAAGCCTATTACTAAAGTTAAATTACCAGAAGACTGAAGATCTCCTCAAACCAATCAAATAGAGGAATTTCGAAAACACAGCTGGGACCAACGCATAACGTGCTTTCCGAGGTACGGCGGGGTCTTGGTATGTAAAGATGGTCACCCATCTACGGACCAACCGCGGCAAGCTTAGCTTAACCTGCAGGCTTATTACGTATCTTGCAGAAGCCTAGCGATAGCAAAATTTGCGCAATAATTGCTTTTCAATCGCTTGTCAATCACAAATCAGTATGACGTAATACATAATACCGATTAGCGATTGAAAAGCAATTATTGTCCAAATTTTGCTATCGGTAGGCTTCTGAAAGATACGTAATACGGGTACTTAGCCACAAGGCCATATTACTTAGTCACAAGCGACTTTCGTGCTATCACTGACTAAAATCGAAACAAAGAAATAGTTCTCCAACTGTAACACATCCTTCAACTAGGTACTACAGTGACCATACATTTCCATTTTGTTTTTCCCAGTAAACTAAAACACAACACGCTAGTTTGGTTGCACTACATACGAGTAACACGGCGCAAAGGGGCTCAATATACATCAATTGGATCATGTTATGCAGAAGGCAGCCATCTCGGGAAAAGTACAAACAGAGTTTTAAGCACTTTTCTGTCGATGGTTGCATCATGGATGCATGGACATGGCTGCATTTGACGGCTCATATCTCCGTGATAGAGATATCGATATGGCTGTTTTTTCAAAAAATCTTATATGTCGAAATTAGCATGGCTGGGTTTATAACTCATTTTTGGAAAAAGTGCCACATGGCTGCTTACTGCATAACTAGGTCCAATTTAGCTCGTTCTGAAGGATAAAAATCAGTTGAAACTAGGTAGTTTAGATTTACAGTGTTTGTTGGAGAAAGGAAAATGCTTTTTATTTTGTGCCAGTCCATTTTCTGAGTATTAGGTTGAATTTTGGTTGGAGGAGCTCGTGGCTAAATAATAACAGCCGCACGGGTCGATCGAAGGTTAAGCTACTCTTGCCGCGGTCGGTACGTGGATGAGTGACCACCATGTCTGATGACTGATCCATAACATATCAACTCTTCCATACCCCGGAAAGCACGAAAAGCCGTTGGTTCCGGCTGTCATTCGTATATCTTTGACTGTCGCTACGGGTAGTCAGAAGCCCTAAAGTCTGTCAACCAGTCTGTAGTCAGTAGTAACTAGGTTTAAAAAAAATCTTTTGATTGGGGTTGGATTTTGTTTACTGATTTGGGTAAACCAAGGAAATTCTTGACGGTTCTTTTTCATAAGAACAGACTAACTGGAAGCGTATGTCTTCTGGTAAAAATTAACTGAAATCACTAATGCCAAAAGTGGCCGTTTTGAAAAAGACACAACATTAGATATCTGTGATCGTAGATTTAAAATAAAATCATTTTATTCCGGATAACTAAATGATCCATAAATTGTAAGTTACAAGTTTGCACTTAAACTTGTTTGTTTTATTAGTAACTTAAACTAAAGATGAATTAATGAGAAGACCAACCATCAACTAGACACAAAGAGAAATGGAAACTAAGGTATAAGACTTCTCACAAATTTCCTTATTATGGTGGAGGAGGTATCTGCTACCACAACCTTCAGGATGCTATTGTTACTGCTTCTTATTCTGCTCAGGAGTGAGGCTGTTTTGTTGCTATGCTCGGCAGTAGCCGATTAATCGCAATAAGGTCACACCCTATTACACAGGACTTAAAGCATAATATAATATATACATAAACAATACGCCTGGCTACCCCTTAAGGGAATAGAGGCATAATGTCACCTATGGATTTTAAAGAAAAAAGAACAACATACAATGTCCTGATGACCCAATGGTGAAGGACTCGCCTCTCATACATCAGGTTGTGAGTTCAAATCCGGCAAGTACCAATGTGACTTTTTCAATTCATACATATGTACTTTCTTAAGGAAGACCAAAGAAACGATGGTTGGGCTCTGTGAAAGATGATATGACCAGAAAGGGTGTGACTACCGAGATGACGACTAATATAGGAGTTTGGAAGAAAAAGACATGTTGCGCCGACCCCAAATAAATTGGGACAAGTGCAGGAGAATGGTGAAGTACATTCTGAGTTTATCTTTCACATTACTGATGTCAGTAAAGGAAATATCGTGAGGCAATACTTATAGTTAATATAAGTCTGAAATCGCCAACCTGTCTTGAGCAAGAGTGGTGATCAATGCTCGTGCCTTCTCTACATGAGAAGAAGCCTTTGCCGTGCAGTGAGACAGTAATAAGCTCACAGTAATATTATTATAAAGTCTCTAACTCATTGTCCTATTATCAATCGCACCCCTCCTTAGTCCCTCCCTAGTCTAAGTTTATCAGTTTTCAGGACGGGTCCCAATCAATCATTGTGGACCAATTCGCTGAGTCAGCCAAACCGGAGCGTGTCGACACCCTATGGTTCAGTTGAAGAGTTGTTTTTATGTGATAAAGTTATATAGGATATAGTTTGTCATCGTTGGTGATAGGTGAAAGTTGAGTTGTGTTTGCGTGTGCATGGTAGAATACGGGGTCAAATTAAATATAAAAAAAATATTGGATTTTTATTTTTGGGGTCATTTACTGCCGCCGGTAGTAGTGTATAGTCACTAAAAAAAATCATTTTTTTTTTTTTTAAGTATACGTCACAGGCTTGATGGGTATCGATATCTCAACACGATAAAACATATTTTATCAACTCAAACTTTAAGTAGCAACACTACCAGCGGTCATTGACCCAAAAAATCATCAAATCTTTTTATTTTTATTTTGGCGTGTTTTCCCATAACGTCTGCGGAGTTTCGCTAGCTAATTTATATTGTCCGGGTTGGTATAAGAGTAACTATGAAAATGAAGGGAAAAAAGTAAGTAATTATCCAGTTTTTATGAACGAACTAGCTATGTACTTACACAATTATAAGGTACAGAACTAAATTAATGATTTAAATTACCTGATGACTAAAACCTTCCTGAAAGTATGTAGATCACGCTAGTTTTTGCAAAAATCGCGGACGAAAAGACGAAAAACTTACGTATGGGTCGAAAAGAGAACCTCCTTTTTTGAAGTCGGTTAAAAAAGGACGAAAATTAATTTCAGTCATTTTCAGCCTGAAAAATAACGAGTTTCGTAATTCTTGAATTAGGCTTTAGTACCCATAGATGATGAGGAGATGAAGTAGTACTTTTTAGCTAATTACTAGATATAGGACCAATTAATTAACACAACGTTCTACTCCACTTCTTGTACTTACAACTCCACTTCTGGCACTTACAACTCCACTTCTTGCACTTACAACTCCACTTCTTGCACTTACAGTTAATCTACCAAATAACAAATAAATTGGGACAAGGGCAGGAGAATGATGATATCTATTAAAATAAACATTTTCATTCTTACTTCATGAAACAGATTATTTCTAGCAGAAGTTGTGTGTGATGTAGTTGTGCTTTTTCAAATAAATAAACACTATATTTAGATACAGTCAATTTTAAATAAGCCAACTAATAACAGCGTCAAGCCCTCCACTGAACAAACTAGTGCATTCAAGTACATTTTCTCATATTTCTACAACAAGTGCTATTATTCACTGCATCAGGAGAAAAATTTAAATATTTTACTATACACACAAAAATAAAACTCGTCACACAGCGTTACAGTTCAAATTACTGTAACGTCGTCGTTCAGTTACGCCCTTTTTGCATAACTAGCGTTCCGCTATTACAATTTGTATTGTCACATCAAACAGAAATCTTTTACGGTTGACTAGCGAGTTTGGACTTTGTTGTTCATGCAATTAAGTTGATTGTTAAGTGGCAGAGCGGTTCGCCAAACAGCTCTCACGGGCTTGATGGAGAAATTGCATAGATACCTCATATAAAATCAAGTTTCCAAGTACTTTTGGTTAGCCTTTGTAATTTTATGTTCGTATTGTTTCTGGTTTACAGCACGTATTGCATGCAGACCTTGCTCTAAAAAAAAGAGAAATATTAGGTTCCTTCAGAAAATTATTTTGATTCAGGAACAGGCTCACCTTGATGCTAAGCAAAGTGGTCTGCCTTATTAACTTTCTTTTTCCAATAGTAATGTTTTTACTTAGTTTTTTCAATTACCATTACCATAAAGTATAATTTATTTAGATAGACAGACTGATTCTTGACAAAGAAAAACTATAGACAGTTAAACCTCGGCATCAACTTTTCCGGGGCCAAACGGTTCTCCCTATAGTAACGTGCGCCCAATGCCACAAAAAAAGAATTAATTAATTTAGCCAAACAAAAGGTGCTATCACATACAAAACACATAATGTATTGAATACAGCGGCAAATGGTCCGCACTCCCCGCTATTAACACTATAGCACTCATCTAATTTCACGCCTCGATTGTATCTGCTGTTAGGGCTGTCAATCGATAGAAGTTATTGGTTTGATTTTTATTTATTAAATACTAGCTTTAGCCAGCGACTTCGCCCGCCTGGAGGTCGGCAATTAACCCACGGAAACGTATAACCGGGAATAAAGGATCCTGGTTATAAACTATAATCCTATTAGAAACATAATACTCATTGAAATACTATCGTGAATTCATGCAAGCCTAGTACTTTTAGTTAGTTTTACTTCTCAGAAATTGTACACTAATGATTGTAATATTTATGTACCTACTATCTTGAATTCATGCAAGCCTAGTACTTTTAGTTAGGGTTACTTCTCAGAAATTGTACACTAATGATTGTAATATTTATGTACCTACTATCTTGAATTCATGCAAGCCTAGTACTTTTAGTTAGGGTTACTTCTCAGAAATTGTACACTAATGATTGTAATATTTATGTACCTACTATCTTGAATTCATGCAAGCCTAGTACTTTTAGTTAGGGTTACTTCTCAGAAATTGTACACTAATGATTGTAATATTTATGTATCTACTATCGTAAATTCATGCAAGCCTTGTACTTTTAGTTAGGGTTACTTCTCAGAAATTGTACACTAATGATTGTAATATTTATGTACCTACTATCGTGAATTCATGCAAGCCTAGTACTTTTAGTTAGGGTTACTTCTCAGAAATTGTACACTAATGATTGTAATATTTATGTATCTACTATCGTGAATTCATGCAAGCCTAGTACTTTTAGTTAGGGTTACTTCTCAGAAATTGTACACTAATGATTGTAATATTTATGTATCTACTATCGTAAATTCATGCAAGCCTTGTACTTTTAGTTAGGGTTACTTCTCAGAAATTGTACACTAATGATTGTAATATTTATGTATCTACTATCGTGAATTCATGCAAACCTAGTATTTTTAATTAGGGTTACTTCTCAGAAATTGTACACTAATGATTGTAATATTTATGTATCTACTATCATGAATTCATGCAAGCCTGGCACTTTTTTGCGATTACTGCTCAGAAATTGTGAACTACGTTCTTGAACAGAATACCGTCTTATATGCATGCAACGTACCACCGAAACTAAATGTCTTAATCCAGGTTATAAACGGTATGTCAAATTTCATCAAAGTCCGTTCCATAGTTTTTGCGTGAAAGAGTAACAAACATACAAATACACTCACAAACTTTCGCCTTTATAATAATACTAGCTGTTGCCCACGACTTCGTCCGCGATTCAGGATGAATATCCTATATCCTTCTCCAGGTCATGGTCTACCCAGGTGCCAAATTTCATCCAAATCTGTTCAGCCGTTTTAGCGTGAAAGCATAACCAACAAACAAACATACACAATTTCGCATTTATAATATAAGTTTGAATAGTTAGGAGGATGAAAACCTGTACGAGGGGTACAGAGAGGCGAAGACCGCCCTCCGAGCGGCGATCTTGCGGGCCAGGGATCTGGCTCGCGAGGAGTCACTGGAGACTCTAAACAGGGACTCATGGGGCCGCCTTTATAAAATGGTGCGGAATAAACTCCGCCCATGGGCGCCCCTGCTGACGCAGAGTCTCCGGCCCCAGCTCGTGGAGGACGTGGTGAGCGCTCTGTTCCCTTCGCGAGGGGAACATACTCCCCCGCCCATGGCTCCGCTTCCTGCGGTGCCCATTGCGTACCACATCACCGACGACGACGACGATGCTCCGGAAGTGACCGAGGTAGAGTTGAGAGCGGCGGTACGTAGGCTGAGTGCCAAAAATGCCGCCCCAGGACCCGACGGCTTACCTGGAAGAGCCTGGGTTCTGGTCTTTGGGGCTCTCGGGCCTCGACTAGGGGGGCTCCTAAGCGCATGCTTGGAGAGGGGCCAGTTCCCACTTCGTTGGAAGACGGGGAAACTGGTCCTCATTAAGAAGCCGGGGCGCCCTGCGGACTCTCCGTCCGCTTACCGACCCATCGTGCTGCTCGACGAGGTGGGCAAGCTCTTTGAAAGAGTTATTGCAGACCGCCTCGTCGGGTGGCTGGTGCAGGAGGGGCCGGATTTGGCGGAGAGCCAGTTTGGTTTCCGCAGGGGGCGCTCTACGGTGGACGCCATCATGCGCGTGCGAGCCCTCACGACGGGGGATGCTGTGGCCCGGGGTAGGGTCGTCTTGGCGGTGTCTCTAGACATCGCCAACGCCTTCAATACCCTGCCCTGGAGTTGCATCAGGGCCTCCCTGATGCAACTCCAGGGCAGGGTATCACCGGATACCTCCGGTATCACCGGATGCCGACCTACCTCTGTCGAGTGGTTGAGGCCTATTTGACGGATAGGGCCGTCATCTACCCCGGTCATCAGGGAGAGTGGAACCGGCGAGAGATGTCGTGCGGTGTCCCACAGGGATCGGTCCTGGGGCCGCATTTGTGGGACATCGGGTACGACTGGGTGCTGCGCGCCGACCTCCCTAGCGGCGTCAGCGTGGTATGTTACGCTGACGAGACGCTGGTCCTGGCGTAGGGGAGGTCGCACCAGGCGGCGGCTGAATTAGCGACACGCGGGTAGGTCGTTGAGAGGATCCGGCAGTTGGGACTCGAGGTGGCCCTACACAAGTCCGAGGCCATGTGTTTTCATGGTCCTCGGAATGCGCCACCGTCGGGTTCCCAAATAACGGTAGGAGGGGTTCGCATCGGAGTCGAGTCGACGACGAAGTACCTGGGACTCGTCCTCGACAGCCGGTGGAACTTCGTGGAGCATTTCCGACGTTTGGCTCCCAGACTGGAGCGGGCTGGGGCTGCCTTGAAGCGGCTCCTGCCCAATCTAGGTGGTCCAAACGCCTCCTGTCGGAGGCTTTACGCGGGGGCCGTGCGGTCCATGGCCCTTTACGGGGCACCGGTGTGGGCGCGTTCCCTGAGGCTGCGGCCAGTCCGCTGGTTGAACGCGTCCCAGAGGGTCATGGCCATTCGGCTAGTCAGGGGTTACCGCACGGTCTCCGGTGAGGCGGCGAGCCTCCTTGCCGGATTGCCGCCGTGAGATCTGGAGGCGAAAGTCCTCGCGCACGTGTGGGAGTGGCGCGAGGAGGCGAAACGCCGGGGCGTAACTCCGCTGCCGCGAGAAATCACGGTACAGCGGACAGAGCTCCGGCGGGATCTCATGGCGACATGGAGAGTGCGACCGTCGCAGCCCAGCGCTGGGCATGCCACAATTGCGGCGATAAGTCCCCTCTTTGAGGAGTAGTTAGAGAGGCGCCACGGCGTCCTCACCTTCCGCCTGACGCAGGTCCTCACCGGACACGGTTGTTTCGGGAGGTTCCTGTTTCGCATAAGGCGGGAGGAAACGCCCGGGTGTCACCTTTGTGTGGATCGCCCGGAGGACACGGTGGAGCATACAGTGGAGGTCTGCCCGGCTTGGGCAGAGCACCGCCGTGTTCTCACGGAGGCGATCGGCGGCGGCGATCTCTCGCGTCCGAGCCTGGTCCAGGCCATGGTGCGGAGCGAGAGTGCATGGGAGGCCGTCACCTCCTTTTGCGAAGCGGTAATGCTCGCGAAGGAGGAGGCGGAACGCGTGAGGGAGAGGCAGCCTCACGCCCTCAGTCGCCGCAGGAGACGCCCTGGGCGGCGGGAATCGATAGCCGATTCCCAGCCACCGTAGGCGCGGGCTTGCGGACGGTGAGAAGTGGGTAGCTCGCCGTCCGGTGAGGACCAGGCCCGGGTCGACGGCGCGTTGTGTTCCACGCGCGCCTCAAAGAGATGTCAGCAAAAGATAGGGTCCAATAGGGCCGATGCCGCTGGGGTCGCGGGTTGTTTGAAAAAGATACCGTGGCCCTGGCATAGGCAATTGAGGGAACACGGGTGGGTTTTAGTCAGTAAAAGTCTGACACGCCCTTCCGCTCCACCCAGAGCGGGAGAAGTTATTTGATGATTTCCCATCCACAAAAAAAAAGGAGGATGAAAACCTTTCTATCTAGACTCACAAAAGTATTGGTACTTAAAATAATAAAAAAAAAAACTCTTAACACACTACTAAAGTTTCTATAATAATATAATTCAATCATGATTCGAAAGACACGTGGCACCATCTATATTATCATAAGAACGTTATTTTTGCTTTCTTCGGGAACAGTAGTTTTTTCTGGATCAAAGGTACCCTATGTCCGTGTCTGTATACCTAACAACGTATATGCAACATTTCAGGATGATCGGTTCAGTAGTTTAGGCGTGAAACGGTAACAAACAAACAAACAAACTTACTTTCGCATTTATAATATTAGTTAGGAAGTTAGGATTAGTGTGATTTTTGAGTAGCTTTATCTGTGTTCGTCAGAACAGAATAGATTTTATGGTTGGTGTCGTAAAAAGGACAATGTCGGGAGGAACACTAACATCCTTTGCGATTTCCAATTATAGTGAATAGTGGACGTTTTCAAAATGTTATTGTATTTTTTTTTTTTATATCTCAAACAAATAACTTAGGTAGTTGAAAACTAAATCGCAAATGTAGTGTAACGCGTTTGCAATTTAAGTTTCAAACAGATAAACAAATAAGATGTCGTTTGTGGAAAATTACTATGAATAACAAACAATTGGAAACAAGGACTTGAATAGACTTTAGAATATCCCTTGCACCTCTTGACTTTGACGTACATAAATAGGCTATACATATACCAAGCAACAGAATATTTTCGTTTGCCGTATTGTATTTAAAATACAATATGCAACGCAAGATTACATTCGTATTCTCAGCTGAAGAGTGCTTGCTTCAAGGCAACTAATAGAATAGCTGAGAAGTAGAAATGTGTGTTACTCGTAATTCATATTTGTTTCTGAAAATGGAGTCGAATAAATTTATTCGATTAGAATAAGACTGTATTCGATTCGTCTATATTTTTATGTCTGAGTATTTTAACCGACTTCAAAAATAGGAGGTTCTCTATTCGACCCGTATGTATGTATGTATGTAAGTTTGTATGTCCGCGATTTTCTCAAAAACTAATGAACCAATTTTGATGATTATTTATCTAGCGTGATCTACATACTTTCAGGAAGGTTTTAATATATAACATATTAGGTAATTTAACTTATGTTCGAAGTTATATACATAAATGTACTGTATCTCCGGCATTTCTGAGCGGATTTTGAAGATTCTTCAATGGCAATGCACCTTAGCTTGGCACCGACTTCAGAAACTGTTAAGTTTTTTATGAAAGTTATTGTATTCGTTTTAGGTTTTTAAAGTCGGTTTTTACTTTTAAATTTATTTAGTTCTATGACTGTTGGAGTAGATGTCTTCTTAAGTGGAGTCTGCGAATTGGCATACGTAAGGTAGGACGCCCTCGGGCTAGGTGGAGCGACGATCATCGCAGCGTGGCTGGTAGCATCTGGATGAGAGTTAGCGAGAATTGAGCTGAATGGCGTGCAATTGGAGAGGCCTATTTCCGGCAATGGACTACTGTAGGCTGATGGTGATGATAATGATTGTTCAATCAATCTGCCTAGCCTTTTCCCAACTATGTTGGGGTCGGCCTCCAGTCTAACCGGATGCAGCTGAATACCAGTATTTTACATTTTACATGGAGCGACTGCCTATCTGACCCTCACAACCCAGTTACTGGGTAATACGATACCCCTTGGGAAGACTAGTGGTCAGACTTTCGGGCTTCTGACGACCCGTAACGACTAAAGATCCACGAATGACAGCCGGGACGAACGGCTTAACGTGCTTTCCGAGGCACGGAGGAGTATCGGTATGGAAAATGGTCACCCATCCACGGAACTACCCCGGCAAGCGTACCTTAATCTGATGGATTGACCCATGCGGCTGTTATTACTTAGCGACGAGCTTCTCAATGATGATTTTTAGTGTGGTTTTAAAAACATTAGGTACTCGTATGTCGTGTCAAAAAAATGTGGCATCCCTAAAGGTATCAATAATGAGATCGTCCAGATTAAAACAAATATATTTCGAATGTAATGAGGTACAGCGGACGGTATTCAACGCTAATACCAATTGAATGGTTTCAACTAACACCATTGATATTTAATTTATACTAATAGGGTGAAAATGAGCTTCGGTGTTTGTTGTTTTATTTACGATTTGACTAATCAGCTCAAATTCAGGAATATGTTACATTGAATATAACACTTATTATTATATTAAGCTGAACCATTTCAATATTTTATTCAAATGTTTATGCTTTTCTTTCCCTGTAAATGTGTGTGTGGATATAGCAGCGGATTTCTTCTGTTTGTAATTATAATTTTATATACGGAACAGCGCGCTTTTATATTTTTTCATTGATATATTTGAGACTTTACACGACACTGATCATCTGCCTAGTTTTTTCCCCAACTATGTTGAGGTCGGCTTCCAGTCTAAGTATTTTATATAAAGCAACTGCCTATCTGACCTCCACAACCCAGTTACTGGGTAATAGGATACCCCTTGGTAAGATTGGCTGTCAGAGTTTCGGGCCTCTGACTACCCGCAACGACAGGTCCCGGCTTAATTTTTAGAGTATAACGGGCTTTTTGAGGCACGGAGGGGTCTTGTTACGTAGGTAATGGATGGTCACCCATCCACGGACCGACCTCGGCAAGCGTAGCTTAACCTACGATCGAACCGTGCGGTTGCTATTGTTTAGCCATGAGACTACAGATGCCACTGCTGTTAAGGTGAAGTAAAACTACGTTTATCAGAAGCTCTAGGTCACTACAAAATTCAAAACCAAAAACCAGTACTTACTTACAGTCTCAGCGCCCATGAAACAGAATCACAAGACAAAGCAATATATATTGCACTGCAATCTCTATCACACACAATGAAAGACAAACTCGATAACTTGTCGAAGTTAGTTGAACGAGATTGCTAGTTCGATAGTTACGGATATACTCCTACAGACAGTTAGACTGCTAAACTTTGTAATATGTTTTTGTCTTACCTGCATGAGGTGAGATTATATCTACGGATATTTCATTTCATTTATTCGATAGCAATTTACTTTGTGTCTGAATGTGTTACATGAAAAATGGTTAATTTAAAAAAAAACAATTCGATTAATAAAAAATACCATCATTATCTCAAATTAAATTAATAAAGCCACTAACTAATATACTAATGTTAATTAATTATAATTATAGACCAACAATGACATAAAACAATGATCAATGATAATTCATTTGAAAAAGAAAATCATAACTTCAATTTCAATTCATCCGTTGTCAAAAAATCAAATCATATGTGATAATATGTGATAATATACCTGATACCTCTAAATTTCCTGTAGGGGTTATTGAGTCTTTTATTTGATGTATTTTATTTTATTAGGATCTCCAACAAAGAATACACCTTACATGCTATATTATAAAGGACAAGAACAGAAATCTATGTGCTGCCTCAATTATAGGAGACCACATCATGCAATAGAAACAAACAAAAAATTATATATTATTATTAAAGTTATACTAATAGATTAATAATGTCGACCATTTGAATGTAAATAGAATAAAAATAAACATTAAAAAGCAAAGAAGCAAAGAAAACATAAATAAATAAAAATAGCAAACAATACATTACTAAACAGGCAATTCAATACTTACATATCATCTAATTGTGCACGGATTAGTGACTTATATTTACCCAGATTATTAGAAAAGATGACTATGTCTTCTGATGTAAATGCTAAGGCATTGTACTGGTGGGTCATCCTGGAAACCGGTGAATGTTTACCCAGATTTGTTCGGCATCGTGGGGCTTTGAGTAATGGGCGGGGATAACGCGGGATTCTTACAGGAACATTTACATTTATTCTGCTAAGAAGATCTGGACAGTCAATACTATTATTAAGTAATTTGAACAGGAATGTTAAATCAGAGACTGTACGGCGAGGCTTGAGAGGGATGTTTTTGAAATGATTCAGCTTGTCTGCGTAGGATCTCAAATTCCTAACTGTAAACCTAAAAGCTAGGTAACGAACAAGTTTTTTCTGGACTCTTTCTATTCGACTTGAGTGAACCTGGTATGTTGGATTCCAGACTTAAATACTTTAAAACTAAATTTGTGTTTATTTCGCTGCGTCAATCGATATCTTACCTAATCGTCTGTTTGCAAAACAATAAGGATGCTAGACCTTTATAATTATGCGTTGATACCAGTATCAACGCATAATTATAAAGGTCTAGCATCCGGTTTCTATGTTATGCGTTTTATATATTGCTAATGTAATCCCAGGATTACATTAGCAATATTCAAAACGCAAAACATAGAAACCGGTTCTAAGTCAACGCGCAAATCACCGACGTCACTCAAAAAGCAGCCATGCTTTTAAGTGGGACTGGGCCGGACACGTTTGCCGTATGTCGAACGAGTCATGGTACCAAATCTACTAAACCAGTAAACATCTGTGGACATCGAGGCAAACCCAGGAGTAGACGGCGAGACGAGCTTGACGCCTTTAGGCAGGATTGGTCTACACTAGCTTAAGACAGACAGGAGTGGAAAGGAGAAAGAGAGGCCTTTCCCTGCAGTGGGACAACGCAGGCTAAAAGTAAAATAAAGTTAACTGAACTAGTTACTTAAGAGGCTGCCCGGTAAGGACCAGGCCCGGGTCGACGGCGCGTTGTGTTCCACGCGCGCCGCAAAGAGATGTCAGCACTAGCTGAAGGGGTCCGCAAGGCCATGCCCGCCAGGATTGCGGGTTGTTCGAAAGAGTTACCGTGGCCCTGGCACAGACAACTGAAGGAACACGGGTGGGTTTTAGTCAGTAGAAGTCTGACACGCACTCCCGCTCCACCCAGAGCGGGAGAAGTAATTTGATGATTTTCCATCCAAAAAAAAAAGAGGCTACCGAGCGCGCAGTGGCGCCCTCATCGTTTGTTTTGTTATTTCTTTTCTTTTAGAATGTAAAAGCAGAAAATAGGCACTATATGTTGTGCTCCACAAGACTATATGTATTTATTATTATTACAGACAGTAGTTTTATATGTGGGTTTTTGTAAGTGGGCAAGCCCTTTATTACTGGAGGCTTTTAATTAGGTATAAAGTTCTGCTTACGTTTTTAGTTTTGTATTTTGTTTCGATTTTTTTTTCTTTTGTCTTTTTTTTTTGGTATATTGGCATGTGCTAGCTGACTTATAGCAAATAATTAAATTTTAATGAATGTCTGTGTTGCGTAATGTACTTACATGTAATTTGCGCAGTGTTGTATAGAATATTTTTTATTTTTTATTTAACTGAACAGACAGCTGTGCTGCTGGGGAGTTTGTTGCGCCACTTCTTCTCCCCAGCTAAAGCACTAGGAAGTGGTGAAGGGCGGGCGTTTTGGGGGACTGTCTTATGTAATTTTGACGTTCAAAAAGTGCTGATTCTCAGCCTAGTTTGAATAAATGACTTTTGATTTGATTTGATTTGATTTATATTGTTATGTTTTACTGTAATCCTTAAAACGGAATATGGTGGCCACTTTATTTATTTATTTTATCATTTATGTACACACAGAAAAAAACATAATTATAATTAGGAGTACAAAGGTACTGCTTATTTCTTAAGAAATTTCTTCTTTTTATTTAAAACTACTGTTTGTAATAATAATAACGTATAGTCTTGTGGAGCACAACTTAACGTGCTTATTTTCTGCATTTTCATTCTAAAAGAAAATAAATAACCAAACAAACGACGAGGGCGCCACTGCGCGCTCGGTATCCTCTTAAATAAAAGATATTCAATTAAGTTAACAAAAAAAAAAACATGTTGTTTTTTACAAAGTTTCTGCCTACGACAAAGGCAGCTTGATTTCCGCACATCTAAAACCCTTGTCACATCAACTGCTCTACCGATAACTCAACGTGTTATCGGATACCTTGATTAAATATTCACGTGTCGATACATTATGTAAAGCTATATTACACGGTTCCACCAAATTGATAAACACATTGGTTGAAAGACTAAATAATGAAAGGCGTGCCCGAATATAATGATTCACTTTTATGTTTACTCTTTAACAATATTATAATCAATTAATAATTAAGTTAAAAAAAATAATATCCTTACCTAACTAAAACTATTAAAGAACTAAAATATGGCGTTGAAAAATTCCTCCACATCGCTGTACTCAAGAGACTAAGCTAAAAGCCAGCCCTTGGGTTACGGGAAGTGTCATAGCCGTTTGAAGATTTTGTTGAACTAACTACGAGCACTCGGACCTCACGGCCCGAGGGTTTCAACTCCAATCGGCTTGAAAATATAGTCACTGATAAGGTTATTATACTTCCGCCGCTTGAGGTTTTCCGCAGCTGCAGTAGCAGCGCCAGCACAGCACGCTGTGCCGGGAAGTTTGGAAGGCGCAAGAGTATCGACACACGTTGCGTCCCACACTAAAGGTCTACCCACCTTCCATGAAAATAAAGACATGCTGTGCGGTCTCTTACCATCGTCGCGTACCAAGCCATTGGGTTCTAATACAGCTGGAACGCCGACGATGACAAGGGCTCAGCGGATAATGTCATTAATGTTCGCGTGCCGCTCTAAGCGACCCGCACTTGGCTGTGGTGTCCGAGGCTGTTGACAACTTCGCCACAGTGCAGTGACAGCGATGAGGAGAACAACAAGTTAACTGCGTTACGTCTTCACCCGCGTAAGCTATGGTTCCGTCAGAAAGCGGGAATAGTCACAGAATATCATCATCATCATCCACTGGCCGACTTTACCCACCTGGGCATATGCCTTTCTTTTCTTGTGCCCAACGCTGTTGTGCCAGCCTCATCCAGGTCACCCAATAATGGCTGTCCAATTACAGAGCGTTTTTTGACACCTTAATATCAAATACTGGTAATAATGACTGATTTTCATGATGATCGTTATAATATGACAGACCCGCTTTGCTAAGATTACGAAAGCTTTAGTGACCCATAGAAATAGCGCATTTTTCTGACATAAAAAGTTCCTCTTCCTATGTTATAATTAGAAGGTATAACTTAAATAGCGCACAACCTATTAAAATTGCGATTTCTTTTCGCGATTTCAGCTTTCGTCCCATAGTAAAAGTCGTTCATAATTATGAGTACAATAATTACTTCTTAAGAGGTTGTGCGCTATTACGTCACCTTTAACATCTTTAGAATAGTGTGAGAAATAAATCTTCATTAATACTATTTATTGTATTGTAAATGGAATATAATGTTATTGGATTATTATTTCCAGAGTTTGCCTTTTACAAACATACAAATAACTTTACCTCTTTTTAACCGACTTCCAAAAAGAGGAGGTTCTCAATTCGTCTGTTTTTTTTTTTTTTTGTATGTTTGTTACGCGTTACTCAAAGACGGATGGACTGATTTGGAAAATTATTTTTTGTTTGAAAGGGTATACTTCCGAGGTGGTCCCATATAAATTTTATTAACTTTGCTTGGGGAGTTTTTGAGTTAGCTTCAATAATGCGTATATTTCCCACTTATTTTATATGGATGATGTGATGATGTTTTAATAACTTCCTATCACTGTTATTTACATGGCTATATCTACAATTATTGTGCTCAATTATGTATTCGAATTTGTGTGGGGTAGGTTCCACAACTAAAAAGTGAAAAATAAAAACTTTTTAGCAAAAAATAAAACCGACTTCTAAAACAAAACACTACAAAGTGAAAAATAACTTTAATTTCGGAAGTCGGTGGCAAAAAACGAAAATACAAAACCAAAGACACCGACTTCCGAAATTAAAGTTATTTTTCACTTTGTAGTGTTTTGTTTTAGAAGTCGGTTTTATTTTTTGCTAAAAAGTTTTTTAATAATATTAGTTTAAATGTCGGTGCCAGCAATGGCAGTGGACAGACGTGTGTGAAAAAAGAAAAGGGAGGCCTAAATACAGGTGATATAATTTAGTGTCTTTATAATAGATAAATATTTTAATAGAACCGTGTAATGCCAGCTTTATTATCGGTATAATCCCTTACAGTAATATGCTTAGGTGTCAAGTGTCAATCATCCCTATTGTTTTGGACCCAATACACACTGATTGACCGGTCCCTAATCAATGATACCCGTAGGCTGACCTGATTGATATCGCTTGTATTATGCAAATTAATTTCGGGTGCGTTAGGTGTGTGGAAACCCAGGGGTTAGATTGCTTTGAACACTTTCTGAAGTTTCGGGAAATTGAAGTAGTGATGAATGTAGTTAGTGTGTTTAAATAGGGATTTACTTTGAACATTGTTTGACATAAAAACTTTTTGCAAAAAAAAAAAAAAACAACCGACTTCGCAAGAAAACTACAAAGTGAAAAATAACTTTAATTTTGGAAATCGGTGTCTTTGGGATCTGTATTTCAGTTTTTTGCCACCGACTTCCGAAATTAAAGTTATTTTTCACTTTTTAGTGGGTCAGTTTGTAATTTATCTTAGTAACAATAGCCTAATGTCCAACTGCTCATCACCTTTTACAAAATATTGCCTTTCCCGATGTAGGGACATTAATTGTTGAGGAGTTCTCCTAGTATGAACCAGGAAAACTGTGACATTTATGTAACTCACCATATGCATTGTGATGCGCATAAATTGCTTAGCAACCATATTAAAGTAATCGAATTACAACCCGTAAAATACATAGGTATAATTGAGTAGTTCCGATGGCCTTCATCATCAGTTTCACTTCACCAAATGGACTTTCCGAGAGCAAATACACGAGTAAATATTGCAAATCCGTTTTTATATGACGGAGTTATGCCCAAACATACATAAAAAAATATAAACATCCGAATTGAGAACCTCCTACTTTTTGAAGTCGGTTAAAAAGTATGAAAAGACTACATACGAAAGGCTTAAGAGGATTGTGAAGCTGTAAATTTTCATACAAACAGAGATAACGTTTTTCTCCCCGTAAACATAGTCTAATTTTCATAATTTTTGGAAATCTTTTAGGTATAATGAAAAACTAGGTCCGTGCGTTTTTTTTTATAAAGAAATATTTCATACGATATAAGTTATTAGCATCTAAATATCTATATATTTGACATAAAAACATCCTCGAGCACTTTTTTTAATAAGTTTTTTTAAATTAAATTAAATTGAATTACTTAAAACGAAAAACGTACAGACCTAGATTAAAGTGTACTGAATGTAATGAAACCAAAATTGTCTCATTTTGTAAAGGTTTAGGGGAGTAAAAACGTTATCGCCCGAAACAATATTTATGTAAATAATTGTATGAAATGTAGGTAATTGCCTCCAAAAATCGCGCCGCGTATCGGCACTTCACAATCCTCTTAAGTCATCTAGGAGAAATGTGTCGAGGAAAGCTGGATAAAAATCACATAGGCTTGAAGATTAGTATGGTAGGTAATTAACAAATAATGATGAATAATTAACTGAGTTAAAGCTTCATTTACTCAGTAGGTGCCTACTTTTATTTAGTTTTCAGTAATGTTGTAAAACATGTACATATGGCGACATCTATGAAGTCTAACTAATACTAATTTAAAGTTAAATATGTATTTATATAATTATAACCACAAAAATCATCAATACATCTCTAAATTTGTTCCATAATGTCTTTATTTCCGAAATAAAATTTAGAAAGATATATTGATGATTCTTATGGTTATAATTATGTAAATACACACATATTTGTTGTTGTCGTGAATCATAAATTTTCTTACGTTTTTTTTGTTTTTTTCAAGAAACGTAAGAAAATTTGAATTCGTGGGCTACCATTGCGGATCCACCTTAATTGAAATAAATGCTTTAATATAGCCCTAATACAAACCAATTAGGTACTCTCACGCCTTGTACTAGAACTGAAATCATAAGAATAATTGATAATTTGGACCCAAGTTGTGGCTCAGGAATTGATAGCATCACCACTAAAACTATTAAATGCATAAAAAACCTAATAGCGACCAACCTAACAAATTGTATCAATGACTGTTTTAAGAGGGGCACTTTCCCAAATACCCTCAAAATTTGCGAAAGTCAATCCTATATACAAATCCGGCATAAAGACAGATCCCGGGAATTATCGTCCCATATCGGTATTACTGGTACTACCAAAAATTTTATACTAGACTTGAAAAATACGTAAACGACACTAATTATATTTATGATCGGCAGTTCGGTTTCCGACCCAAATCAAACACCTTGTGCACCACAAGCGATTTCATCACCACCATCAAAACAAATATTGACAAAAAAAAAACTCGGTATTTTTATTGACCTAAAAAAGGCTTTTGACACGGTATCCCACAAAATTTTATTATTAAAGCTAAACAGCATAGGGATCACCGGAGAAATGTATAATATCCTCTCCTCATACCTTGACAATAGGAAACAGATAGTTAAAATAGGAAACACGATGCGTGGAGCATCTCCCATAGAATTTGGTGTTCCCCAGGGATCTTTGCTATCCCCCCTCTTATTTGCTATTTACATAAATAATATTAAAGAACTAGGCTTAACTGGACAACTAACTCTGTACGCCGATGATACCTGCCTTTTTTACATCGGTAACAACATAAACACCATTGTAGCTGACGTTCAAAAAGGCTTAGATACAGTATATAACTGGTTTAGCTCTAATATACTTACCATAATCGCATCAAAAATATCGTACATGATATTCTCAGCTAAAAATAAAAAAGTTCATGACCACCCAGCCTTACATATAAACAACACTAAAATCATCCAAAGTAATTGTGAAAAATACTTCGGACTTAGGTTAGACAACAAACTCACTTGGCAAACTCATATTGATTACATAAAAACAAAAATAACATCGCTGATGGGATCAATGCGCGGGTACATTAATAATATTACAAAAAAATAATAATAAAAAATCCGCTACAACATTTACAACTCACTAGTTCGCTCACACATAAATTACCTAATCGAAATCTGGGGATGCGCCACCAAATCTACAATTAAAGATCTTCAAATTGCACAAAATAAAATAATTAAACTATTATTTAACTAGGATTATAACACACCTACATCTAAACTATACAAACACACAAAACTAATGAGCATTCATCAACTTTACGCATTCAATACCTGCATTCTCATTAGGAAAATTCTTAACAAAACCATACACTTTTAACATAAAAACATCCAAATACAGCCAAAGAAACCCCAACCAAATACAGACACGCCCCCCGCGGACGCAATATGGCAGGAAAAATATAAAATACGAAGGTGTACAGCTTTATAATAATCTACCGGCAGATATCAGGAAAAACAAAAGCATGAAAAGACTACAAACAAAAGGCTTAAGTCATCTAGAAGAGCTAACGAGATTGAAATAAGCTGGATAAAAATCACATAGGCTTGAAGATTAGTATGGTAGGTAATTAACAAATAATGATGAATAATTAACTGAGTTAAGGCTTCATTTACTCAGTAGGTGCCTACTTTTATTTAATTTTCAGTAATGTTGTAAAAAATGTACATGTGGCGACATCTATGAAGTCTAACTAATACTAATTTAAAGTTAAATATGTATTTATATAATTATAACCACAAAAATCATCAATACATCTCTAAATTTGTTCCATAATGTCTTTATTTCCGAAATCAAATTTAGAAAGATATATTGATGATTCTTATGGTTATAATTATGTAAATACACACATATTTGTTATTGTCGTGAATCATAATCAAAATATGCTCAAGATACAAGCTGACACTGAACTGCAAACTGCACAAAAAAAAACGTAAGAAAATTTGAATTCGTGGGCTACCATTGCGGATCCACCTTAATTGAAATAAATGCTTTATATAAATAAATAAATGAAAAAAAATCAGATATCATGATCCATACAAATTCACATCAAGATTAAAATGTTACAAAAACGGTAATTAAAATTGAAATTAAAATTAAAATGGAAATTAAAATTAACATGGAAATTAAAATTATGTAAAAATTTATATTACATGACTGATTTAATAAAGGACCTTGAAAGCGGGGATGAGATCCTATCAGCCACAGTCTTCAAGATTTCGTTGCTTTGAGTTTGAGTTTGTTTTAGTTAAAAAAAAAAAAAAGTTTGCTGTACTTTTACGGTAGTATTAAGCCTGGACCTAACAATTACAAGAATGAACATTACATAAGTAACTAGTATTTCATCATTCTCCTGCTCTTGCCCCAATTTATCTGGGGTCGGCGCAACATATCCTTTTTCTTTCATACTTCTCTATTAGTCGTCATCTCGGTAGTCACTCCCTTTCTTCCCATATCATCTTTCACACAGTCCATCCATCGTTTCATAGGTCTTCCCCTACTCGTATAGCCATCCACATTCATACTCAAAACTTTCCTGCCGACATTTCCCTCATTCTTATGCATCACATGCCCATACCATGACAACCGATTTCCACTCAACTTTTCAGTCACCGGTGTCACTTTCAGACTTTCTTTTACATACTCATAAGTAACTAGTATTTCAAAACAAAATGTTTCCTGTGTTGACTTTTAAAATAAGCAAGGTTTTGCAGCCTTGCCAAAATTTATATAAACGGCATTTTCCAATGTATTCATAAAAGTAATAGTTTTTGACACTCCAGCGGTATGATCCCGATTTTTGGCATGTGTTTGGGTTGGCAAGAGATTACAGCCCAGTTGCAACCGTTGCCAGTAGCTAAGCTATTCATTGCAGGTCTTCAAGTGTGTATTGGTTTTCGTAATGTTACAGCAAAAGTAGAATATTCTTAAAAGGTAAAATATGGCGGGTTATTTTGATGGTGGTTATTTTTAGTATGCGAGATAAAATAGATAAAACCGGCCAGTACGTGTCGGACTACACAATGAAGGGTTCCGTAGTTGGAATGAATCCCAAGAACATACTTAACGTTGTACATAGTTGAAAAACATGTTCTCCCATGCTCAGTACTTTCGGAGATAAGGGGAGGGGCTAGTCAATGTTCGTCTATTTTCTTAAATAACCCTAAACCCACATTGATATGTCATAGGGTAGAGTTTGCAATTTTTTTTTCCTTATTTACCCCCCAAAATCGACCCCCATATTCAAAATTCATTTATTTACGTTAAACGTCTGTGTTTGGGTCACAGAAATACATAAGTGTAGCAAATTTCAACTCAATCGGTCAATTAGATTCGGAGCAAATTGGCTGTGACAGACGGACAGACAGACAGACACACGAGTGATCCTAATAGGGTTATGTTTTGTCCTTTTGAGGAACTTACGAAGCACTACAACTACTATTTGCTAAAATTTTGCTTAGCCGTAAAGACGGCAGTGACAAAGATTGTATTTACTTGATTATAATAGGTTGGGGAAAAAGTTTCTTCGCATTTTTTAAGAAAATTCAAAACATTTTTTAATATAGTTTATTTACATTTAACTAAAGTATGTAGGTACCATTTTGTTCGATAACTTTTTGCCATCTTGTAGGTAGGGACATGATCCCATTGCTATAGAAATTTTGGGACTTCTGATCAAAATACCGCGACAAGTGGTTTTGGCAGTCCTCTCGTGATGTTAACCTGACGCTGCCTAAAGAATTCTGAAGAGACCGAAACAGGTGGAAATCTGAAGGTGCAAGGTCAGGACTATACGGCGGATGCATTAACACCTCCCAGCCAAACTCTCTTAATTTTTGCTGAGTGGCTAAAGATGTGTGAGGTCTAGCGTTATCATGATGAAAAACCACACCCCTTCTGTTGATTAATTCCGGCCGCTTTCTCTCAACTTCTTGCTTCAATCTCATCAGTTGTTCGCAGTAGAGTTCAGAATCGATGGTCCTGCCTGGTGGTAACAGCTCATAATGAATAATGCCCTTCCAATCCCACCACACACACAGCATCACCTTGTTGCGAGTTAACCCGGGTTTCGCCACAGTCTGTGAATCCTGACCGGCCTTTGACCACGACCTTTTTCGCACGTTCTTGTCATACGTGATCCACTTTTCATCACCAGTTCAGCTTCTTCAAAAATGGTTCGGTTTCATTACGTCGTAATAAAGAATCACAAATGAGTACACGGTTCATTAGGTTTCTTTCAGTGAGCTCGTGAGGTACCCACATATCGAGCTTTTTTGTGTACCCAGTTTTTTTTCAAATGCGCCAAAACTGTTTTGTGGTCAATTTCCAGTTCTTCAGCTACGTCGTAACTACTGATATGCCGATCTTGCTCCATTTTTTCAAAAATGGCATCCATTTTATCCGTAATAGGGCGACCAGAGCGACGTGCATCTTTGACATCAAAATTTCCGGATTGAAAACGCTTAAACCAAAGGACCATGCAAAAGATTGTATGGGCGCTGTCCCAACCCACCAACAGACATGGGACTTGTTTGAATATTATTATGAAGTCTCATAAAAACACAAATAACAATTTTTAGTCCGTAAATATATGGGGTCATTAAAAAAAAAGTTTTTACTTAAAAAAAAAGTTTTTTTTTTTTTAATAACTTTGGTTTAGACATTTTACAATAAACAATTGTTCAACTAAACATTTTAGCTTTGAATAACATGTATAAGTATATATATATATCTTTATAAAATAATAACATTTTGGGTTAGTATTAATCACATTTTTTTGTTATTGTTCATGTACAGACAGCTAGCACATCAAGCTACTACAATCTGTCAGATTTCTTTAATAGATTTTCGACTTTATTGCTAAAGCATTAGGTTCAAGGTTGACTGGGAAAATCTGACTATTTCGGGTAGGTTCACCTGCTGGCGTCTGTACATACATACTTATGCCAACAGAACTGTTATCCAGTTTTGATAAGTTAATAATTATAGTACTATCATTATAGTAGATAGCATTTCTGCCGGCAGATTAAATTCAGTGTGACGACCTTTCCCCATATACCAAATAATTGAGACTATATGCGCACAACTTCCAATTGTACGCACCCCTGTTAAACATGTGCAGTACCACCGTTCAATGGCATATCTGCCATTTTCATTACGGTTTATTAATATGTAACTATAGTAAGCGCGTGACCTAAAGTGTCTAGATTGTATGCGTTCTCTGATCATCGAGACATTACCTTGTCGAATGTTATCCCTTGACAAGTCATGTAATTGGTTATCTCGGCATAATTCTGTGCTATATATTCCATTCCGAAAATGTTCCGCACAATACGATTTGGCTAGTTTTATGTGGTAGGTCCCCAAAGCAAATAATATAATATCGTCATCAATCAATTGAGGAAACTCCTCAAACTGTGGCATATTGGCATCCATGGTCACAAAGTTAACTCTTTTCCTATTTAGAGTTTTGCCTTCGATAAAATTGTGCGAGAGGTTAGGTTCATTCATATGAGTTCGGATTATTTCCAGGAACTCAGTCGCGAGCCTGTGGTCTGTAGCGACACGATAATGTGCGTTTATGAACGATGCTGCTATGCGAAAATCAGCAAACATGTTTAGTTATGCTCGGTTAAAATACGTCTGTTTTAATAGTTTGAATCTGTTTTTGAATTTCCCATTCACTATCTCCACAACCCATCTACACACAGTCACTAGACGAGAGTCATTTGCGTGTGCTGTTGATAACTGGGTCGCGTTCCTATCCTTCAATTTCATTTCATATCATTCATCATTCATCATAGGATTCAATATCATTAATACTGTCCCTGAATCCTCTGTCTAAAATAAAGACGTCACCTCTGTGCAGTAACCAATGCAGCAGATTCTCTTCGTCCTTCATTATTTTCTGCATTATAGTCGCATCTGATGTCGCTGCTGGGAATGGGCCCAATACATCTATGATATATCCATCGCTGCTAACTAGCTCAAATGGTTTTAATAAGTTACGGAACTTGTGGAGACTATAACTTTTCCTCTGGAATAAAAAGTTTGTGCTTTTTTCAATGTACACATAGGCATCTGCGAGTGTAATTAATTTTGTATTGTCCTCATTTCCAAAAATATGTTTTGGTAAAAACAGATTTCTGTCCAGAAGTTCTTCTCTAGAAATATGACCTAGGCCAAGATGTCTTGGAACGTATTCATTTGTAAGACATTGTCGCGCTATTTTTAACCGATATTCTTATACTTGACGTGTTACACCGAAAAGGGTAGCAAGTCTCTCGTTTAATTCTCCGGTTCTTAGTTTTGTTAAATAAGCGCCGAGAACTGATCGTTGATTGACACGGGTACTCGTCTTAGATTTTCATGTCTACATTGCCTATGCATACAGGCGTTTGAACTACCTATTTGGTACTCTCACGTAATCAGGAACATAGAATTCACGTGTATCCTCTGGACTGTCCTGTCGATCTTGAGCTTCTGCAACATTGGGGGGTTCTTGATTGTCAGCATCTATTTGGGGCTCTGGTCCTGGATCTTCGACGACAAAGGGAGCGTCCTCACGGCGTTGTGGATGAACGGCATTATTGGCTCTCTGCCAGCATCTATGACATACTGCCATGACGTTATTGAATAATACCTGAAATGGAAATGTTATTTAGTTATCAATATTTTATATATTATTATGTTAAAGTACTTCAAAAATGTAACAAAAAGCATCGTAAAACTGCCCTGCTTATATATTCTAAGTCTGCTTACTTAATATATGTATTTAATGGTTATCGATATACTAATGATTGTTTTATAATGACTTACTTGTGTCAATCCATTTTGCGATATGTAGGCCACTAACTCAGGACTACTTTGAAGCAAAGTATCTTATAATATGTGTCGCCTTTGTCTTAAAAGTGATCTTGGGCACATTGCACATCGGCTTCCAGTCTCCATAGTTGTAAAAGTCACTGCCCAATAAACGTGCCAGGGTAATCGAAAAGCAATCCATGGGTCAAATAAACGTGCCAGGGTAATCAAAAAGCAGTCAAAGAGTCCAATAAACGTGCCAGGGTAATCGAAAGGTAATCAAAGGGTCCCAATAAACAAGCAGGGGTCAGTAATAGTCGCAAACAAGCCGATATCGCACAGATAAACAACGTAAACACAGCAGAACGTACTAGCCACGTCTGAGGCGCGTGCGCGCAGGGAGTTAGCAGAGCAAGCGGGGAGGGTGTGGGAAGATAAGACCGTTTTTCTTCTGTGCATCTCACGGCTGTTCACTATCAATAGTGTTTTTATAGTTAAATAGTGTTCATGTACATTTTTTTACAATTAACTGTACCAAAAAGTGTGTACAAGAATTATTTTTTGCGCGATATCCCCATGACTTACGGTGATGTCGTCATAATAAAAAATTATCATGCTGCCAAGATGAATTAATTAAGATACGTTTGAAAACTGTTGATGGTATGGGACGATTTTTTGCATGGTCCTTTGTGCTACTCTCACAGACACTACACTAGGTCCATAAACATCGCAAATTTTTTTCGCGGCTTGCGTTGCATTTTTACCTTTTTTGTAGTAAAATTTTAAAATGTATCGAATTTCTTCATTAGATTCACTCATCTTGACGGTACGAAAAACAAATGAAAATCACACATTTTCCTAATTTGAATTTGGAATTATGTTCTTTAAAATTTAAACTTTCTATGATAACAAAACCAGCCAGATACAAATAGTATAGCTAAAGAGATTTTATTACAAGTTCATACATACTATAATGCGAAAAGACTTCCCCAACCTAATAGTATATAGTTTGTATTTAAATTAATATCAAAGTTTTATATTTTTTTGTATTCCTTATATATATTTTTATATTTCTTTAGATTGACTTCGTCCGCGTGAACGTCTTGTTCCCCCAACCCACCTTGTCGCATCACGTCGCCTGCCCACGCTATCACTTCGTTTTCGCTTAGCGTTCTTTCAGAAATCAGAAATATTTATTTGTAAGTTATAGGTACAATAGATGTAAAATGGTAGGTACAGTTCGCTACAACCAGCCATTAATGGCATACAAAAAAAGTTTATAAATCAGTAAGTGACTTTAACTTAGGTACATAAATATATTTAAATTTATCTTCTCTAATTGTGTTCGGAAAAATTACATGTATTAAAAAATATTAAGTAACAAAAAAAAAAATTAAAGTATAATAATAAAATACCTAATAATTATAAAAAATTCAAGTAGATATCAAACATATGTATGGATAAATTAAAATTGTAATTAGTCAACAATATAGACGAATAATACCTAAGTCAAATGAACAAAAATTCATGTCAGTTTTTGTCTTCTATAAAGTCAGTTGTCGAGTAATAACATTTACTAATTAAAAATTGTTTGAGTTTCTTTTTAAACAAAGACATTAAGAATCTTTATATCTCGTCGAAATTTATTATATATAACTGGAGCAATTTGATAGATGCTTTTGCGTAGAAGGGCTTTTTTGCTGTGATCAACACAGAGTAGATTTGATTTCCTTTTCCTCAACCGTGAGTCAGCTGGAGCTCGTTTTTCAAATAACTGTGGATTTGTTCAAGCAATGCTACCTCGTAAATATAAAGAGATGGAAATGTTAGAAGCTTTAATGTTCCAAAATATGGCTTGCAGCTGTCTTTTGGTTGTAATTTACAGATTGCGCGTATACACTTTTTTGTGCGATGAAAGCATAATTTTTGTCTGTCGAGTTTCCCCAAAAAATTACTCTGTATCTTAGAGCTGACTCTACGTAGCTATGATAAGCAATTACTACAGTTTCACTATTTACAAATTTGGATAATTTATGGAGATCAAAAGCAAAACTATTTAGTTTTTTACAGATCTCTTCAACATGTAGCTTCCATTTCTAGGACTCACATGACATAGATAGTAAACTCACGTTTACTATCTATGTCATGTGAGTCCTAGAAATTTTGTACTATCAGTTTTTGTCACTGGCTTTCCATTGTGGCTAATATCCGGAAGGTTCTGTTGTTGTCGTTGATTAAAGTGATATTAGTTGATATTAGTTTTATCTAGATTATTTTTTAAGCTTTCTGACTGGTTTTCATTCTACTCGGCTCCTAAGGTTGGTACCCTTAGGATGGCGTGATGTAAAATAGCCTCAAGAATCGGTCTAAGAAATGCAAATAGAATTTTTAAAATCTGGCAGGTAGTTTCAGAGATTATCGAGTTCAAACAAAAAACAAATTTTTCGTTTATACGAAAAGTAGGAAAAAGATAGTTTGATAAATTTGCTAATTACAAGCTCCCATATTTTAACCAAAATCTATTGAGCAGATCTGTCTATATTTAAGAAAAAAAAAACTTAACTAAGTGTCCTTTCTTTAGTATTGTCGAATCGTTGAGCTCCTTAAGTTCTGAATTGAGCTGCGCGATTACTGACAAATGCGTGCACGGACTGGACAGGTCCTCTCAATCTGTGTGGTTCTTTCCTCAAAGGACGATTTCGGACACCAATCTACATAGTCTTCACATGAACTGACCAAGATTATCTCTGGACTTTATAAGAGACTCTGACCTCTGACTTTGTTTCAGCCTTTCTTTTCAGAGTAGTCAGATAGGAAACGCCGACCTCATCTAGTTTATAAAAAAAAAAAAAAACATGATTGACTTGTAAAAGTGTTTGTACAAACCTACTTACAGAAATAAAATCATTTATCATTCATCGTTTACCACAGAACAGATTTCTGTTCCTGGAACTGACATGTCGATTGACAGCAGTAAAATATGACGCTGCCTCTAAAACATACCACAGTATAAATATCTACTACCTACCAGTATTGTAACTCGGCCCCTGGCCTTGAAATAGGTACCTGCAGCGACGACGCGATAGGGCTGCCCGCCTACAGTATTTTAATTTTATCAACCTACTTGAGTTTCTTTCTAATTGTGTGATTGTAAATATTACATTTTTTATTAAAAAAAAATGAAATTCGTTGCGAATGAAATAGGAAGTGTTCAATAAAATACATGTTGTGTTTTTTGATTAATAGATTTAATAAAATAAAAAACACCCTTAAAAATTTGAGATTGAAAAATATTTGCGCCTCGACTAAGACGTAAGAAACGCTTTATTATTAAATTGAATTGTATAAAAAATCAAAATGGGGGGTCAATTTTAGGGCGCAAATAAGATACATATAATATATAGATAGATAGATAGAAAAAAAGTTTTGCAAACTGTAGCGTGTGACATATCAAATAAAAGGGCTTACTGTAAGGGTCTCACATATATTTTTTTGTAACTTTACAATAAATTGTTTTAATGTTATTTAAGAATATAAACTAAAATTAACCATTCCCGCTTATCTCTGAAACTACCGAGCCAAAAATTTAGAAAAACAAAGAAACTATTTCTATATCTAGAGATAACAGAAAAACTTATAAGAAGTCTATGGTCTTAACATGGTAAATCTCTCAATATTGTGCGTACAAACTTACATTTTCAGTTGGAATGTATGGGAGAACATGTTTTTCAACTACAATGTTAAGTTTGTTCTTGGGATAAATTCATCCCGTTGGGAAGTTGGGATGAATGATTGGTGCCGATTCTCTTGTCACAAATGCGTCTAAACTAGACTAAAGTCACTAAAATTTAGTTTATTCCTGTCAAACGACGATTTCCCATTCTAAAATTGACTAAAGTGACACAACTATATTATAGTTTGACAGCACTAAATTGCATTATGATATTTATTTTAGTAAAAATGGCAATTTTGCTATTCTGAATTTGCACTTTTTCACCTAAAATTTTGAAAAATTACATTGTCAAAATAAATTGAGACTATTTTTAATCGCCACTAAAGAGGTGTGCAATAAAATTAGTCGACATGAATTAAAATTTCGTAAAACAGTACTGTATAGGTACTTCTTTTCTTTTCTTTTGCTTATATCTCGAAAACGGTGTGTAAAAAATAATGAAAATTTCGACCCCTTTATAAAGCCTATAAAATCCTAAATCTCTTCACGTAGGTAATAATTTTTCATATTTTCCATACAAAAATGAAAAATTCCATACAAAAAACGTTGAGAATCGCATCGTCTCCTCCGTCGCTACGCTAATAATTCGCAATACTAGTTTTTTAACGCGAGCGTAGGTAGGTCACTCATGTATCAGTTTTTTCACCCTATCCACTTCGTTTCTTAATCCAGGTATACAGGATTGCCGCTGGGGTCGCGGGTTGTTTGAAAAAGATACCGTGGGTGGCCCTGGCACAGGCAACTGAAGGAACACGAGTGGGTTTTAGTCCGTAAAAGTCTGACACGCCCTTCCGCTCCACCCAGAGCGGGAGAAGTTATTTGATGATTTCCCATCCACAAAAAAAAAAAAAAAAGCGAAATACCTACCTATTAAAAAAGAAACAAATTACGTACGTACTACCTTTCGGAGTTTCCAGTTAATTTAAAAAATGATAGGCTTGGGTGCGTTATTGTTGAAGTCATGCAACCAAAACCAGCACAATATCTTCGATAATTGCTCTTTGCTATATTAAGTAAGTACTTGTCCTTATTTCAATGAATATTTGTCAGAAATCGCACGCGTACTGCTTACAAAACCATCACACTATCCGTTCGTCACTGCGGCGCATTCATGACTGTTTGCTGCCTTATTGCTGCCATAGTCGAGGCGCGTAGGTATGACTCACTTTCCGACCGTTTCTATGAAGATAAAATACGATACGAAATAAGATATGTTTTTACTGTGCCACTACTGTGAGCAATATAACAGAATTTTACACTTTGAATTATTGACACATCAAAAATATGGAAAGTTCCAAATTCCAAAACATCTGGCAACACCATCTGTTGTTGTTATGTTGCTCTTTCTGTCTAATGGCCTGTTGGCAGGCCACAACTGATGGCGTCTAGTCAATTTTGAGGGCTTTTTATACAATAGTGTCACAATTTGTGGACAAGCGTGGAAAAATTGACTTGCATTTTGTACGCCCTTTGTTTCTGTACGAATTCTACGTGTGCTCGAAAAATGTTTGCTGTATAAAATGTTGGGTGAAATTTGATTATAAAGTTCGATTGTATGTTAGTTAGATAGGTGGAAAGTTAAATTTAAAACGGCCAAGTGCGTGTCGGACCACGCACAATGAATGGTTCCGTAGTTGGGATGAATTTACAAGAACAAACTTAACACTGTAGTTGAAAAACATGTACATAAAAACATATTTCCAACTGAAAATCTAAGTTTGTACGCACATTATCTAGAGATTTACCATGTTTTTTTAAGACCACAGACTTATAATTATATTATAATTGAATTGAATAAAATAATTGAATTGAATGTGACCTAAACACGGACGTGTATTGTAAATAAATGAATTTTGAATATGGGGGTCAAGTTTCGGGGGCAAATATGAAAATTAAAAAAAAAAAATGCAAACTGTACCGTGCGATATATCAAAATATGAAAGATCTTACTAAGATAAAAAAAATATATTTGAGACCCTCACTCTCAAATATATCTTTTTTATAATTTTGAAAAAAATACAAAAAATAGTTCAAAACTTATAACAAGTCGACGGTCTTAAAACAACATAACATAGTTTATCTGTCAATATTGTGCGTACAAACTTACATTTGTCCATAGTTAAACAAAAAGAATCCAACCCACATTAGGTGTAACGTGGGTTGGATCCTTTTCGTTTAACTATAGACATTTGTAGTTGGACCATGTTTGTTTGGGAGAACATGTTTTTCAACTCCAATGTTAAGTTTGTTCTTGGGATAAATTCATCTCAACTACGGATCCCTTCATTGTGCGTGGTCTCCGACACGCTTTTGACCGGTTTATTTTTAGTAGTATGTATTTTTCAGACCTTTTTGTGACATGAAAGTAACGTTCAAAACGATCATGTCACAAAAAAATCACTCGCTCAGGGGTGAGTCAGGTTTCAGTAGTCGGCCCTCTCCTTTTCATTTTGATGATTAATGACTTCCCGGAGGTAGTTGCGAATACCAGATCCCTCTTATATGCCGATAATCCGACTTCCTACTTCATACTAATATTATAAATGCGAAAGTTTGTGAGGATGGATGGATGTATGCTACTCTTTCACGCAAAACCTACTGAATGGATTTTGATGAAATTTGGCACACAGATAGTTTATAACCTGAATTTACACATATAATACTTTATATCCCCAAATTCTTATGGGTTCGAGATTTATGCGAGTGAAACCGCGAGACGCTGCTAGTTTAAAACTATTTTAAGAATAAAATCTGACCATGACTGCCACGCAATCAGACATTGATGAAGTCTATAAGTGGAGTTTAGAAAATAAAATGGAATTTAAAAAATCAAATTGCTACGTGATGTCTTTTGGTCGAATGCGGCGCCCATTTAACTTTCCATACAAACTGAATGGTGATACAATTACAAGAACTGATTCCATGAAAGACCTGGGAGTCATATTCGACCGTAAGCTCACATTCCACGAGCATACCACATCCACTGCTAAGGAGTCCTTCAGGCGCCTTGACTTTGTTCTAAGGAACTGTCGTGACTCCCACAACCCCCACGTTAATAAGCTTGTTTTTGGGGCATTGGTCCGTAGCAAACTTGAGTCTAGTGCATACGTATGGAATCCTTTTAGAAAGAGTTCAAAAAGTATTCCTTAGATACCTTTACAAGCACTTGTATGAGTTTCATCCTCTCTTGTATGCCATTGACTTTCTGTTGGGTTGCTTAAGTTTAAATTCTGTAGAAGTAAGACGTTCGCGCGATCAGATGACTGTAATATTTAAAATTCTTAAGGGGATTATTGATGTTCCTGATCTGCATAATGAAATATGCACTCATAGTACATCTATTTGTTATAAATATTAATACTCTACCTCTCAGCATTTGGAGCTTATACATTGTTGTAGTACGTAAATGCAATTTAATATTGTAATTTTAAGGGTGTGAGCCTAGATATCTGTAATACAGGCCCCGAGCCCAGTATAGACTCCAGCTCTCACTAAGGTTTGATTCTGCCTGTAACTTCGACACTATGTGCCAAAAATTGTACCTTTTTGAGAGAAAATAAATTACTATTATTATTATTATTATTTGTCCCAGACAATTACTATTGTAGCAGAAAACACCGCTTACTAGCTGTTTTAAGTTGCCGTACTGTTGCACACTCCAAGTCACCTTTTCTTCGGACATTAGCCGCTATTAACGCTCTCCTGGACTCAAACACAGATCTTGATATATTTGCGAATGAATGGAAGATGATACTGTCAGAATGTTTGAATTTATGTGAGAAGAATGTATGTCTGTGTTAAATAAATTATTTGTTAAAATAAGGTAATTGGCTTCGGCCGTTCTATTTAAAATAAATAAATAAATTAAGTATTAAAATCTGTGCGAAGCTAGGGCAGGTCGCTATGTTACTATTTTGACAGTGCTTGGAAACACGCTGTCGTTAACTTTTAGGGTTATGTAGCCGAAGGGTGCCAAACTCTATTACTAAGCCTGTGCTGTCCGTCCGTCCGTGTATCTGTCTGTCAGCGGGCTGTATCTCATGAACTGTAATAGGAAGACAGTTGAAATTTTTACAGATTGTGTTTTTCTGTTGCCGCTGTAACAACTAATAATAACAATAAAATAAATTTAAAAATTAAAGGGGCTTATAAAACACGGGTTTTTTTTTAACTGAAGTATTTTTTTTTTTTAATATTGTATGTAGTAATTTAAGATAAAAATATTGTACGGTGTCCGACTCGCACTTGGCCAGTTTTTTAAGTCACAAATCACCCTACAAATTAGTTACCTTGTAGAACGAAGTAAGCACACATGGTCTTAAAGACACGTCACCTTAATTAAAAGTACACAGAATAAGGCAAGTTCGTGCAAAGAAAAGGATAGAATTTAAGCAATTAGGTAATGTTTATTACACCTTAGGTTTATGTGAAAGCTTTTTACGTATATTGACGAGTTTCTTTTTTTTTTTCAAGATTCACTTTGAGACATATTTTCTGAATATATTCAACTATCTGTTGCCTGCGATCTCGTCTGCGATCCAGGATGCATAGTAACCTATGTCCTTCTCCAGGTTATGGTCTACTCATGTGCCAAAACATTGAAATCCGTTCAGCCGTTTTAGCGTGAAAGCGTAATCAACAAACACACTTTCGGATTTATAATATTCGTTAGGATAGTTAGGAGGATGAAAAACCGGTCTATCGACACTCTAGAAGTCTAGACTCACAAAATATATTAGGTACCTACTTAAATAAATAAAATAAAAATACTTTTAACGCACTACTAAAGTATCTATGATAAATATAATACAATCATGATTTGCAAGACACGTGGCGCCATCTATTATCATAAAAATGTTATTGTTGGTTTCTTCGGGAACAGTACTTTTTTTCGGGATGAAAGGTACCCTATGTCCGTTTCTGTACACCAGACAACGTATATGCAAAATTTCATGATAATCGGTTCAGTGATTTAGGCGTGAAAAGGTAACAAACAAACAAACTTACTTTCACATTTTATAATATTAAAGTTAGTATAATTTTCTTATTATTTTGACATTTTTTTTAGGAATTTTCTTTCAATATCGAAAAGTTAAGAGACATCAAATATAATAGTACAATCTATTCTATCCTATATTATAGTGTCCAAAAACTGTAGCGGGGTTTTGTTTTGTGTTGACGATGTAACGGGGCGGTGCGCAGGCGCTGGCTGTGGATAGCGTCGCGCACTATTTCAAGGAGATTCAGTAGCAATAATGTCGTACCCAGGGACGCATTGCACGTTTTGCGTGCGGGCTTATTACCTAAACGTTTAGTGACGAAGGCAACTTTCATTTAAACGGGCACGTCTACAAGCAGAATTGTCGCGAAACAAGCAAAATTGGTTTATATAGAATAGAGAACCTCCTTTTTTGAAGTCGGTTTAAACAAGAGTTATGATATCGGAATTGTGCCAAACTACTTCCTCAATTCCTCATGCCCTCGCCCTTAGGTAGTTATCATTATACGACTGTTTGCGAGCCTTTGACTCGGCAAAGTTCTTTGTTCCTTTGTAAGAAAAACAATGTGATAGGCCCGTTATAGTATGGAAGTGATATAGAGCGCTAATGAATATGTATGAACAGAATATTAAAATAATAAACTGAGTCTTATTCATCGAAACAGTATAAGAAGTGCTACTTATTCCGGTGATTCAGCACGATTACGGCGGTAAAATACAACAGGTCCCGGAGTTAACGCAAACCACCTTAGTTCCCAATTAGAATATTAAGTTATAATCATTATACATACAGCTTGTGGCTAAATATTAACAGCCGCACGGGTCGATCGAAGGTTAAGCTACGCTTGCCGCGGTCGGTTCGTGGATGGGTGACCATCCATAACATATCAAAACTATTCCGTGCCTCGGAAAGCACGTTAAGCCGTTCGTCACGGTTGTCATTTGTAGATCTTTGAAATTCGTTACGGGTAGTCAGAAACACGAAAGTCTGACAACCAGTCTTACCAAGGGGTATCATATTACCCAGTAACTGGGTTGTGGAGGTCAGATAGGCAGTCGCTCCATGTAAAATACTGGTATTCAGCTGTATCCGGTTAGACTGGAAGGTGACCCCAACATAGTTGGGAGCAGGCTAGGCCGATTGATTGAATCATAATACATACACTGAATTGTTATTATTATGTGTAAACATGGTTTATCTATTAAATTATTTTTACTGATTGTGGGGGAAAATTGTGGTCACATTACAAATCTACGCACGTACACATTCGCTCACATATAAGGATCTAGCGTAGGTACTTCGTCCAAATGTATTCGAAAAATCGTCGTAGGCTTTCATGTACAAAGGTAAAGACGCCAGCACATCAAGCTACTACAATCTGTCAAATTTCTTTAATAAATTTTCAACTTTATCGCTAAAGCATTAGGTTCAAGGTTGATTGGAAAAATTTGACAGTTTCGGGTAGCTTGAAGTGCTGGCGTCTGTACATGAAAGCCTACGACGATTTATACAAATAGAAAACATTAAAGGGCGTCAAGTCTGTACCTGAATCAGTGTTTTAGTCTACTTCCAGCTTTTCTGCTGGGGAGTTTGTTGCGCCACTTCTTCTCTCCAGCTAAAGCACTAGGAAGTGGTGAAGGGCGGGCGTTTTGGGCGACTGTCTTATGTAATTTTGACGTTCAAATAGTGCTGATTCTCAGCCTAGTTTGAAAATGGCAAAGAAGCCAAGTAACCCATGGTGCATCTATTCGACGCTCAGGTCAACAATGAGCATCATACATAAATTAAATTTAATAATAATATCCTGGGACATTATTCACACACAACTGATATCTAACAAAGGAGATGTTTCAAAATGGGCCAGGTCTGTGTACACTACTTCAAAAAAAAAAAATGAGAATAATCCGTAGAATTCGGAAAAAATACTGATAATTCATTTAAATGTATACTGTTAGTAGTGGTAGGGAATTTATATTTGTCAATTATTTTTATCTACTTTCAACATGGCGTCTCACCGATTTAGTTATTCTGTGCATAAAAACAATGACAGTAAACCATAGATCGACCACTGATCATAGAACTTTTAGCTATCGCAACAGTGTCACTTCAGTCCTCTTTTTGAGTATTAAAGATGTCAAACGTCATTAATCAATCAAAATGACAGCTTACCCCCATGACGGGTTTTTGTTGTGTTGCAATTTCAAGTGTAATTAATTGTGGCTTACCTGCAAACAAAGACATTTTTAAGTAATTGGACAGTTGAGAACTGTTTTAAATATATTTCCCTATTTTTATGAATAGTGTACACGTACCTGGCCCAAGGTCCATACATTTTGGAACATCTCCTTTAACTTTTAATTGCTCTAAATAGGTCTATTAACTGTATCTGTAATTTTAGTAAATACTTTGATTCTAGTTCTATTCTTTTTATTGTCTCGTAGATGCTGTGAAAAACTGAGTATTATACTCGAGGATGAAGATGCTTCACTCAGGATTCTTATCTTAACTTCCTCGTTTCACTCGGCATTCAATACGGCATGCACCCGCGACATAAGACACTACTTTATACCCTTGGTGCATCATCTACTATTATAAGGAATTGCTGGTTTCCTGTGTGTTATTCGATTTGTCTTTGAATACCTCAGTACGAGATATTTAATGAGTCATCAGATGGCAATAGGTTAGGTCCCTATTACATGGAAATTAAACATAACAGGTTAAATATATATTAAATACCTCTGAATTACATTATTGTCTAGACTTTGTTTGTCTAGACTTATCCTAACTAAGCTGGGGTCGGCTTCCAGTCTAATCAGATGCAACAACAACCAGAAATTTACATGGAGCGACTGCCTGCCTGACCTTCACAATCCAAGTATCGGATAAGACGTTACCCCTTGGCTATACATATTTACCTAAACTTATAATGATGATAATGTATTTGGTTAGTTAAAAACTTTTTAGCAAAAAATAAAACTGACTTCCAAAACAAAACACTACAAAGTGAAAAATAACTTTAATTTCGGTAGTCGGGGTCTTTGGTTTTGTATTTTCGTTTTTTGCCACCGACTTCCGAAATTAGTTATTTTTCACTTTGTAGTGTTTTGTTTTGGAAGTCGGTTTTATTTTTTGCTAAAAAGTTTTTATTTTTCATTTTTTAGTTGTGGAACCTACCCCACACAAATTCGAATACATAATTGAGCACAATCATTGTAGACATAGCCATGTAATAACAGTGATAGGAAGATATTAAAACATCATCACATCATCCACATAAAATAAGTGGGAAATATACGCATTATTGAAGCTAACTCAAAAACTCCCCAAGCAAAGTTAATAAAATTTACACCACCTCGGATGTATACCCTTTCAAACAAAAAAAGAATTTTCCAAATCGGTCAATCCGTCTTTGAGTAATCGCGTAACACACATACAAAAAAAAAACAGACGAATTGAGAACCTCCTCCTTTTGGAAGTCGGTTAAAAAGAAAGACATTTTTTTTTTGTTGTTTGATAAATATTAGGGAAGCAACTGGGTCAGATGTTGGTTGATGACTTACTGCATAGTAATGACTTTATTATCTTTATTTTCCTCAAGAAATACTAAAAGTGTGGTTTCAGTTTTGAAGGAAATATTACATCGTTTATTTTTGTTGAGAAAAAAAATCTGACGACGAATGTTTCTAAAAATAAAAATCAATTGTCTAATGTATGTACGTTCATCACTTCAGAACGGTTGCACCTATATGACTAATTATTTTTTTGTTGTGTTTGTAATTGTCAGGACAAAGTTTTTATGAAAGAAAATGTTTGAAAAGTTGCCGCGAAAATTGGAAAATTCAGGAAAACTGAAAGTGCATTTTATATGGGGATTTTGTATGATAATTATTAAAATTTTGACAGCACAACGTTTGTCGGATCAGTTAGTTTAGAAATAAGATATTTAAATACACAAGCCAGTTACTGAAATTAACAAAATTATTCCGGTACACCTACATAACGTAGAGGAGCTCGTGGCTAAGTAATAACAGCCGCACGGGTCGATCGATCAGGTTAAGCTACGCTTGCCGAGGTTGGTCTGTGGATGGGTGACCATCTTTTCATACCGAGACTCCTTCGTGCTTCGGAAAGCACGTTAAGTCCGGCTGTCATTCGTGGATCTTTGACAGTCGTTACGGGTTGTCAGAAGCCTGAAAGTCTGATAACCAGTCTTACCAAGGGGTATCGTATTACCCAATAACGGGGTTGTGGAGGTCAGATAGGCAGTCGCTCCATGTAAAATACTGGTATTCAGCTGCATCCGGTTAGACTGGAAGCCGACCTCAACATAGTTGGGAAAAGGCTAGACAGATTGATTGACCTACATAACAAAGCAGAGATGTATGGGTATGGCCAACATTGGTTTATTGTTTTTACGCCCATTCCCTACTCTGCAATAATCTCATCTAATAACAACAGACAGTACATCTAAAAAAACAATTATATTGCACGAGATGTGCCAAAAATCTGCATGTTACGTAATGTATTCTCTAGCAATCACTAGCAACTATGTATCTCAATACATAGTTGCTAGTGAACGGGGGTTGGAACCGCGCCAGTAGACCTAGGGTAGTCACGTGGAGTGAGGTCTTTATCGAGATATGAATTATTAGGGACTGAACTTACTGTGGCGAATATGGCGAATAAACAAATGAAAAGCAGGGATTTGAAAAAAGAATTGCTAGCGACAATATTGCATGTTTCATTTATAATCATTTGTGACATTGTATTTAGAGCGAAGCTAGATTTTAAGTAGGCGAAAAAAAGAGCCTTTGAATTGCCGTAATTTGTTCCTCTTCTACTAACTATATACTATGCTATGTAATAATATTTAATAGTAACGAAGTCAAAACTGTACATTGAATATTTAAAAAAAAAAAGTAACTGCTGCGAGGTGTGGGAACGCGTCTGGTGACGAAAATGTAGTTTTTTGAATTTTTGTTCGTTTGACTGGATGCATGTTCCAGATTGGCGTAAAAACGGCTGAACGGATTTGTATACAACTTGGCACCTGTTTGTTTTGTTTATAACCTGGATTATTACACATGGTACTTTTAATCCCGGTAGCGTTCCCGTGGGATAATTACCGACATCCACGCGGGCGAAGCCCTGGGCAAAAGCTAGAATAGTAAGTAATATACCAATGTGTGATGCAGTTTTCAGGTTATTTCGTACAGCTTTTTACATTCTCTTCCATAATTATAAACGTATTCAGTGAAATACCATTTCAAGGGGTTTTTCAATGCACATTACGGTTATAAAAAGTTGTACCACGCTGTCGTGAGACTGTCACGGTGGTTCCGCAGCCGAGGAAATGGATCCCATACCGTTTCAGTAAATCATCCCGGCTGTCTCTCTGCCCGTCCGTCGTCTGTGATATGTCACAGCTAAAGAGTGTAGTTACATGAAATGTACAGACGCCAGCAGGTCAAGCTACCCGAAACTGTCACATTTTCCCAATCAACCTTGAACCTAATG
Source organism: Dicycla oo (assembly GCA_948252095.1). NCBI lineage: Eukaryota > Metazoa > Arthropoda > Insecta > Lepidoptera > Noctuidae > Dicycla > Dicycla oo. Next base: position 24,719,156 of record OX411716.1, read on the forward strand.
CTTTAGTGATAAAGTTGAAAATCGATTAAAGAAATTTAATAGATTGTAGTAGCTTGATGTGCTGGCGTCTGTACAACACGGGAAATAAATAATAAATGTTGTTGCCCATTTATTGACATTATAACTTCAAAACCCTGAATAAAATTGAATAGCTTTTTTCTTCTATTGTTGCTAAAATAGCTATCGACATACGACAGTCATTTTAGTAAATGTCAAAATCAAAGCCTTCAATTGTGACGTCACATCAAAGGACCTTTAACCTTTTTATAATAAATAAACTGTGTAACTACGCCCTTACAATACACTCCAGCCATTGTCAGTGACTCACTAAAAGTATAGTTATTCCAGTCATCATCTACCCAGCCATTTCCCAACTATGTTGGGGTCCACTTCTAGTCTAACCAAATGCAGCTGGATAGCTGTATTTTACAACCAGCAGTGTAACGAGAGCGACTGCCTATCTGACCTCCACAACCCAGTTATTGGGTAATACGATACCCCTTGGTAAGACTGGTTGTCAGACTTTCGGGCTTCTGGCGACCCGTAACGACTGCCGAAGATCCACGAATGACAACCGGGACCAACGGCGTAATGTGCTTTCCGAGGCACGGGGTCTCGGTATGTAAAGATGGTCAGCCATCCACGGACCGCCCGTGGCAAGCGTAGACCTGACGGACCCAAACCTGACCTGGTTGATCGACCCGTGCGGCTGTTATTATTTAGCCACGATCCCATGTCGAGTCATGATACGGAAATTCTTTCTTTTCCTATGAATATAATTCTTGCTAAAAGCCGCCTCGTCATTTTTGTAGGAAAATCCGCAGACCTTAATACATAGTTATATTATTCTATAAATAATAGAATATCTGTTTCATAGAACGTAATGTTTCCAGATGGACGAAGGAAATAATTGAAGACAAGCTCTTGCCCCTGAGTTCAGGGAAAGCTCTCAATCGATTCCGTAAGTAGGCCGCTGGAGACACAATTTGTCGAAGTGGGGAATTACTGACAAACCCAACACCCAGTGCTAGTGCGGTGCTTCTGATCAGATCTGCTTTTGTTGAAGGGCGGGCGATTTGGAGGACTGTCATACAGTGTTGACGTTCGAAAAGTGCTGATTCTTAGCTTAGTTTTAATAAATGACTTGTGATTTGATGTTTTTTTTTATTTTGATCATGCCCCACTTGCTGGAGTGTCCTATGTGCCCATTCACCTGCACCTCAGATGACCTAAAGAATGCCACTGATACCGCGATCAATGTTGGCCACCAGGCTCAATCAATATAAAACATCGAAGAAGAGTACCATCGACACGAAAAGAAGAAGAAGAAGTTCCTAACTGACTTCAAACCCCCGAAAAGAAGAAGTTCCTAACTGACTTCAAACCCCGAAGAAGAAGAAGAAGTTCCTAACTGACTTCAAACCCCGAAGAAGAAGAAGTTCCTAACTGACTTCAAACCTATAAGAAGAAGGGTATAGAATTATTTCCTGTATTATTTTTTTTTTTTCAAAATTTTAGGCTCTGTAGTTTCGGAGATAAGGAATGGTCAATTTTCGTCTATTTTCTTAAATAACTAGGAAACAATTTATTTTAAAATTATAAAAAAAAATATATTTGAGACCCTCACAGTAAGCACTTTATTTTAATATGTCACACGGTTCAGTTTGCAAAACTTTTCTTTTAATTTCCTTATATGCCCCCAAAATTGAACCCCATATTCAAAATTCATTTATTTACATTACACATCCGTGTTTGGGTCACAGAAATACATACGTGTACCAAATCGGCCCATTATATTCGGAGCAAATTGGCTGTGACAGACGAACAGACAGACAGACAGACACACGAGTGATCCTATAAGGGTTCCGTTTTCAAAATCAAAATACAAAACTAAATACTTAAGCGAAACTTTATACCTAAATAAAAGCATCTAGGCATAAACGGCGTACCCACTTACCTATGTGTAATTGTAACTCGAAGTCACAAATAATAAACTAGGACCATCGAAGTAAAATAACTATAGAGTATATTTTGAGAAATAATTTGCATTAAATCTAGTTGGAGATACAGACTGTTAATGATAAATTATAGAGTTAGAAACAAAGAAATAAAAAGTAAACTTTTCAATACAATAACAAAACTAGACAGCCCTACAAAAAGGTACCCGCGACCAATTTGTAAATCATTATAAAGATTGTCTGTACCGATGCATCCGCTGTGAAATTACTATGGTTATCGCCTGTAGTTCCGTTCGTATGGCACAACCTTTATTGAACACTATTCGAGTGTACCCCGGGACCATTGTGCGCAATATCATCGTAGAAATTGATACTTTGTCCTCTATCGTGGTCAGGACATCCAACTAGATTGTGATCGTATTGTGAAACTGTACTTTATATCAAACTAGCTTCCGCCCGCGGCTTCGCCCGCGTGGTTTTTGGATAAAAAGTAACCTTTGTCCTTCCCCGGGCTTCAAACTATCTATATCAAATTTAATCACACGTGTTTCTTGTGAATGTTTGACGTCGCTGTTGCTGCTCTTTCAGCAACAGCGTGTCTGTGAGATTCAGGCACTTCAAAGGTTTTATATAAGTCGCCTGGTGCTGGCGTCGAGCTTTTCTGTTCTGGCGTCTCTGCAGCCCGTTGCTTGACTGACATGGCACATCAGAAAAAAGGAAATTGTAAACTAGTGTATTATTTATTTTATTTTTTATAAACAAGCTTTATTAGACTGAATATCAATTAATAGCATTATTTTGTTAGGAAATCGGTATCATAATAAAACTTTTTTAATTTTGTTTGAGTTGTACATGCATAAAGTCTATCATTATGATACTATTTTTTAATTCATAATAAGAACTTTACGATATGAGTGTAGATAAAAATATTTTATCTACTCTCATAACGTAAAATTCAAATTATAAACTTCAAAATGAGTTTATATCGACATACTTTATAAATAGAATACCAAAACTCAAAACTAGAATAATATTATGGTCCCTTTTCTCTAACAAAATAATGTTATAAAACATTTTTTTTTACCTTCTTGGATTTGCCCTGTATCGTACAGGGCAAATCCAAAAAATTAATATTACCAAGGAGTTTCCTTCAATTATTGTTTTCTAATGGAACTCATATACAGAGCGCGCCATTTTTATAGCATTACAAAGAAGTGTTGACTCCAATTTTTAGTGGCAGCGTCCGCTTAAGTGCATCTGCGGTGGTGTGCTGGGTTTTGGCGCAATTCATACGTTTTGTTATACTGAATTTCATGGGAACTATTTTATTTAGGTTCAATGTATTTAATCCCAATGAAACTGCACATAACTAGGTATTAAAACACTCGTACTAATAAAAACGGTTCGGTTTTTAAACACACAGTGGTGTTTTAATACCACTCATTATGCAACAGTTTCATAAACTACTATTAAACTTCAGAATAATTATGAATTGATTAACGTCCCGATACTATAAATTAATGTAATACCTATAGTACTAAACAATATTCTATCCATTTATAATCTGAAGGTTAAGAGATTCGCTTCTCAAGCACGAGGATGTCCATCGTATTCTTTACCACCCTAAGTGAAGAATCTGACTTGTGTGTCATAACATAAGACGTCAAGCCGCAAAGAAACCGCGAAACAGCGAAACCACATGATGTTTCACTGATGTTCCGCTACTCAAGTTGTGGAACATCATGCGAGTCAGTTGAATTCAACCACTCGGTTTCGCTGCTATGGTTACACGGCGGAGGTGTGCTAACGGCCTGAAGGATCGTACTCACCGTAACCATTCGCCTTGCGAATTTCTTTTGCAAACATTCGTTGTGTGAGCCTTTGGTACAGAGTGCAGTGGCGTAACTTCTAAGGTGCAAAATGGTGCGGAACACCTAGGGCTCGCGGTGTTTTACGGCCCCACTCTGTGTCCGGGAGGTCTGCTAAATCAATAAGGGTCTCAGAGGGTTTTAGAATAATATATTGTCGGTCTCAAACCAAAATCAGCTATGTGCACTTTTTGAGACATCAAAAAAACTGCTAAGTGTCTATGAGTGCTGTACGACGATCTACAACATTTTAAACCTTTTATAAAATGTGCTGTGTGCAACAGCTAGATTTTTTGAAAACTTTTTTTTTTAATATTTCAAAAGCATTTTTTTCTGGGACATTTCACACACGATCATCTGATCCCAAACTAAGCAGAGCGTGTACTATACTACTCTAGATTTTGGTATGACAACGACGATATTAAGATACTTTAAGAAGAAAGTGCACCAAGATAATGCTAAAAGTAAGCTCGTAAGCAAAACATTTAATAGATCAATCAGTAACTAACAATGAGCAATCGTGTAGGCCAATTTTCGTCCCTTCTCTATATGAGGAGAGGCAAACCCCACCGAACGATTAAAAGCAAAGAGAATGATGTGACACGAATACAAATATACAAAGCATATGACCAACATACAAGTAGCAATGCCAAAATAAATTACCAATGCAGATCTGTGTGGTCGCGAGCGGTTTGTTTAAGCCCGGCTTTTGTTCACATATGTGCATACAATATGCCCAATTTACATAGACCGTGACTCGTGGGCTGACGGTGGAAGAGTCCTTTGTTGGGGTATTCTTTTTTTTTATGATGTGAAAACGTCTTTTCGTGCGATGTACTGGTGGTAAGTTCAATATTTCTGACCGACAAAAACATGTAAGATTTCAATCGTTAATAACTACGAGACTTTTAATGGTTGAGCATTCAAAAGATACGTTACTTTCATATAATTTGCCTATGACATCACAATGCAAGTGCATACGCATGCGCGTGATCCTCCACTTAAGTGTCGAAATATCAATTGAATATCTAGATAAGTCTGTTATTCTGGTGTTTTTGTCAAGAATTGGTGAAGCACTACCAGGACCTAAAGACAAACAACAGAAATATTGGCCAAAATAGGGTTAAAAATTCATATGAAGATGGCAGTAGCAAAATAATGTCAGATGTCGTCTTATATTGGCCGTAAATCTGCTCAGAACTAAAAAATATAATAATCGGCGAAAGCTTATTTTTTATGGAATGCAATGAGCCTACTAAGTCTAGCAAATACAATGACTACGGCACTCTAAAACCGTAGTAAAATTTTAATCTGTTTTCACGAAAACAAACGCCGCGGACTCGAACTTCGCCTACTATTTTGCTATTCTATGTACATATTTTGGATGGAAGATTATTTTAAGAATTAGATTGTGTATTATTTGGTATATTTTAATGTTAAGATGGAAATTGCACTATTCGTCAGTAGTATATTAAAGAGTGTATAGAACTTGGCTAGAATAAAAACATTCGCACATCTCGTCAAACAAATTTTTCGGGGCGGGCAAACTGTTATTGAGTTTGTCCGTATGGAAATTTTCTCAGTAGCCCAGAGTAGAGCAGTGGTGGCCCAGTGGAAACGGCCGCGACTTACGAATTTGTAAATGATAAATGATTTTTATTTCTGTAAGTAGGTTTGTACAAACACTTTTACAAGTCAATCATGTTTTTTTTTTTAAACTAGATGAGGGCGGCGTTTCCTATCTGACTACTCTGAGAAGAAAGGCCGAAACAAACTCAGAGGTCACAGTTTCTTATAAAGTCCAGACATAATCTTGGTCACTTCATGTGAAGACCATGTAGATTGGTGTCTGAAATGGTCTTTTGAGGAAAGAACCACACATATTGAGAGGACCTGTCTAGTCAGTGCACGCATTTGTCAGTAATCGCGCAGCTCAACCCAGAACTTAGGGAGCTCAACGATTCGACGAACAATACCAAAGAAAGGACATTGGGGTAGGCCGCATAAATTACTCAAACTACCAGACGATGATTAAAAATAAATGAGAGAAAAAATAAAACAAACAAAAAAAGCAATGACCTACATAGTCTTCACATTCACAATAAATTAAAATAATATAATAATAATATAAATGTAATAATATATAGTATGTAGGTCGCAGGTTCGAACCCAGACAGGCGCTTTACAATGTGTAAATTGTTTCATCATCACTGCTCTCAAAACGGTGAAGCAAAACATCGTAAGGAAACCGGCATGTCCTAGAACCAACAATTCGAAGACATGTGACATCTACCAACCCGCACTCGGCCGCGTGGTAGATAATGGCCCGCTCCCTCTCACCGAGAGGAGGCCCGTCTCCCAGCAGTGGGCATATTATAGGCTGATTACGCTATATGCTATGCCCAGAGTCTGATTTGTGCCCAATTAATGGTAATACTTCAACGTCACATTAAAAGCAAGAATAAAAAAATATAAACATTACACAAATTAAAGATACGTATATACCTAACATATTGCATAAGAAAACTTAAATGGAGGTGAACAGGTCATAATGATGAGGAGTAGCAAAGATAAATGGGCTAAGGACGTAACCGAATAGTTTCTAAGACAAAATAGAAGAAAGAAAGGGAAGCAATGTCTTAAATGGGAAGAGCTGGTGTTGGTTGGAGGACGCTGACCCATAATCGGAAAGGGTGGCAAGCTTTTTAGGGGAGGCCTTTGCGGATACGCAAGATAATCGCAATACCGGTGTTACATAATTATTAGTTTTATGATAAGTCTTATTAGTTACTTTATACTGTAGAATTTGAGAGAGGAGCTCGTGGCTATTATAAGTCAGGAGTACCCAAACTTTTTCAGTTCGCCGCGCATTTACAGGTTTAGTATTTTGTCTCGGTGTCCTACTAGTCGAAATAGGGTGCAATGATACTAGATAGATACACATATTTTGTAGTTTCCGTAGAATGGTAAACAAGAGCACCTCACGGTACCCCTCTGTACTCTTTACGGTGCACCAGGGCGCCGCGGCACACACTTTGGGAATCCCTGGGTTAAGTAATAACAGTCGCACGGATCGTTCAATCAGCTTAAGCTACGCTTGCCGCGGTTGGTCCGTGGATAGGTGACCATCTTTACATACCAAGACTCCTCCGTGCCCCGGAAAGCACGATAAGCCGTTGGTCCCGGCGACCATTCGTAAATCTTTGACAGTCGTTATATGTCGCCAGAAGCCCGAAAGTCTGACAACCAATCTTAACAAGAGGTTCGTATTACCCAGTAATTGGGTTGGTTGGTTGGGCAGTTGCTCCATGTAAAATACTGGTATTCAGCTGCATCCGGTTAGACTGGAAGCTGACCCAAACACAGTTGGGAAAAGGCTAGGCAGATGATACTGTAATTTAGTTTACTTTCATTGATCTATATATACACATATATAATATTATACATTATAGAAATAAATAAAATTTAAGTGTCTGTTTGTAATGTCAAAATAACAGCTTTTTACTAAATGCACATGTTACTTACATGTGCATTTAGTAAAAAGCTATACGGTATAAAAAAAAAAATAAAAAAACTATTTTTTTTGTCTTTCTGTCGGCCTGTCTGTCTGTTTGTTCCGGCTAATCTCCGATCCGAAACGGCTGAACCGATTTTGACTGGACTTTCACTGGCAAATAACTGATGTTATAGGGAGTAACTTAGACTACTTTTATTTTAGAAAAATAGTTAATGCTCCGCGCAAGAAAAATAAAACCTATGAAATTGTGAACAAATAGCGCGGACGGGCGATGCAATAGAATAGTGAATAGTGTTTTATAAGATAAAAAGAAAAGAGAAAGGCTATTATTTTATAATGGCAATAGGCACGCTCCCTATTACATGTGACTAAAACAGATCTGGCGAAAAGGTACATCTCTGCCTAAGCCTTCACGAAATACAAGCGGGATATTATGTTATATGTTACACATTTTTCTCTTAATGAATCTTGAGTTATTAGAGAATTAGCATTGCCATTTAACGTGGCAATGCTGCTAGTTTTCTGGGCACGTTTCCGGATGCCAGCGATGCGGACGAATACTTCGACGTTTAACGCTGTATTTCCCGTTCTTGGTGCGGTGGCAAACAGTGTTTGTGATTTTGGATTTATTTATATAGTTAGTTTAATAGCTACTCTAAGGACCGGCTTTTTTATCCGTAGTTAACTCAACCAATGGTTAAACATTGTAACTAATTGTTGAATTTTGGCTAAATGTGATTGACATGAATGTATTCATGTCAAAAAATAGTAACTAATGGCATTTTGGCAAAGACGTTAATAATAACAATAAAAAAAAAAATCATTTTATTATCAGGCTACTGATGCCCATAGAAAACATACGCAAAATAATATTAACAACAAAAATAAACTAATACATAATTATTAAAAACCTTATTAAACTATAACTATACACGTAACGTTGTCGGGGTCGTGTGTCGCTGCGCGGTGTCGCGTAACCGTCCTCGGAAACTTCAATATACGACACCTTTCGGCCAAAAGTCCTCCTTCAAGCAGGTGGGTTGGAACTCGCACCACGAATAACTTAAAGTTAATGTCGTGGCGCGATTCCAACCTTTCGATTAAGGGCCGGTATTTTGATCCGTAGTTAACTCAACCAATTATTAAACGTAGTAACTAATGGTTGAATTTTGGCGAAATGTGTTTGCTACAATGCCATTAATTACTATTTTTAACATAAATGAGTTAATATGAATACGGTCATGTTATTTCATTCATATTTAACCTTTTACATTTAGCCAAAATTCAACTATTAGTTACTATATTTAACCATTGCCCTCTCCAGAGTTGAGACTGTGACCTCTGAGTTTGTTTCAGCCTTTCTTCTCGGAGCAGTCAGATAAGAAACGCCGACCTCGATCAACAAAAAACACACAATAGAATTGTTTATTTCGATATTACAATGCAATCACCCTCCTATTTCATTTCACAAAAACAATACGCTAGCCAATGTAAATTAAATTTAATGGGTCAATAAAATTTCACGCCCTAAATAGCTTATTTCACCCAACAAAGAATTACATGAATTGTTTCCCTTACCAAAGTTGAATTGGGTTTCGTCTGTTGGCTTCTGTTTCTTGAAAATCTATATCATTGTGTTTTTTTAGACCATTCCAATGGGACCCTACTACTAAGCCTGCGTCATCAGCCTATCTTTCACTGAGCTTTAGAAAAAATAAAATAAAGTAAGCTTAAAATATACCTATACATATGTTTTTAATCATAACATTACATTATTTTTCTTCCAATAAGTACTCTCTGTGGTAATCTGAATGGATCGGCCTAGAATACGGCTGAGTATGGCGTCATCAGTTCCAGTAACGTGCAGAAGACAGGTTATGCAGGAAACTAGTTTAAGACACTGAGCAGAGTATGGACTATTTGTCCGCGACGATAGAACGTATTGGTAATCTATACAATAAAGCAAACGACAAATAGACTCCCAGGATTTCGATAAGATTGCAAATTGTCCACGGAGAAATTGTCCGTCGTCTGCTCAGCGCTTAGGTATGCATGAAAGGAGCCTCCCCGTGCGACGTATATACAGAGCGAAGAGATACGTTATAAACTATATGCAATCAGTGAGTTTTTCACGCTGATTATCTATTCCTTTCACCACGGCAATCCAAAGTCTATCGTAATAATTATATAGCGTCGGTCCCGCATGACGAGATTCTAGTGAAGATAAATTAAAAATTGTTTATCTCTCTCGGCTTTCACGTTATCAAGTATCTTGAGGCTCGCGAGGTTGTCGACATGTGGGATGAGAACTCAGCGATAATTTTGTGTCGATAGTCATATCAGCCAATGCAAGCCTCAACCAACAATACCTAAGGTGGTTCTCTTTTAGGCATCTGGATCAAGACCTTGATTCAGAAAGCGGTACTTCTGGACACGGCTCGCATTGTTAGAAGGTTCCTCTCTCTGGAGCCCTGTAGCTTGAACCCTGTTCCCGATACCGGTTGATTTTTTTAATATTTTTAAATGTTAAGAATATATTCTTATATTTAAAAATATTATTTCTATGTAATATACATTTAATGAAATAATAATATAGAACCGGCAATTCATATACCAACTCGCGTTTTAGACACAGTAATGGGTGACAAAATTTAATTACGTCAAATATTTAATATTATTTACTCACATCTTTTTAGACTGGAAGGCGACTTTAAAATAGCTTAAATTCCCTCTGGATAATGACATAATGTAAACAAATACCGACAAAGCTTTCCTCATTCTCAAAATTTCCATGCTGCAGTGTAAAAACCATCAAAACGGAGATGACGCAAAAGGTACACGGTGCAATGTCGTTGAATAATCACCGACATAACTCAAAGAAGGCTTTTTGAATTCATCCCCCTGACATTAGCATAGGAATCTAAATACCGCGGTTACAGGGAGGGAGAACGAGTTTTTGTTGACATTTTGGGAGAGTATTTTCGATCATTATACTATGCAGCTCGTGGCTATGTAATAACAGCTGCACGTGTCGAACGATCATGTTAAGCTACAATTACCGCGGTTGGTCCGTGGATGGGTCCATGTTTATATACTGAGACCATCTTTATATGCACGTCAAACCGTTGATCCCGGCTGTCATTCGTGGATCTTTCGGGTCGTCAAAAGCCTAAAAGTCTGACAACCAGTCTTACCAAGGGGTATCGTATTACCCAGTAACTGGGTTGTGGAGGTTAGATAGGCAGTCGCTCCATGAAAAATACTGGTATTCAGCTGCATGCGGTTAGACCGGAAGCTGGCCCCAACATAGTTGGGAAAAGGCTGGCAGATTGATTGATTGTTTTTTCAGATTTGTTCAGCCCAATATTGCACTCAAATTATGGTAAAGAAACCGACCCACCCCAAACAAAATATCTCAAACTCGGATAGAAACAAAGGAAAAAACCTTGCAACATCCTACGTCCTCAAATTTGACTGCCCCGCAAGTGACGTCATCGCCATTGCCTTAGAAGACGTCATTAGGCTTCTACAAAATTACAATCTCCATCTTCACAACCTTTATGTCTCAACACCTAAGGTTGAAATCACCGTGGACGGTGGACAATTTAAGTTGGTGTGCAAGGTGTCATTGACGAATCTGCCCCATTTCTCATCAAGTGTCATTTCAAAATGTCACCATCGGTTGTCACGAGCTGTCATTTGCGTTGTAATACTCAAAATGACTACCTTTATTGTACGCAGGTAAGGCAATTTCGGGGTTTGCGTGATCGTAATGGAAAAGGACTCTCTTTATTGCACCCCTAAATGATACTAAGCGGGATTGATGTTCGCATGAGACCAAAACTAAATAAAGAACAAAATGGTGCTGCGTGGTGCTGTCGATATGCTATTGTTCTTTTTAATCGACTTCAAAAAAGGAGATCATCAATTCGACACGTTTGTATTTAATATTATATTATTGGAACTGCAATATATTCACAATATCGCACCCTTAAAACATAAGTGGCACTATACAAAATTGACATTTTTTAGTTAAGTATAATGTCAAAATGCTTAAGACGAAACGCGCCCACTGGATACTGAAACAGCGTTCGTTAAACTGTTATTTTAAGCCAATCACAAAGCTTTATGTATATTTTTTTAGTTCCATATCACCGATACAATGCGATATGATAATCTTTTAGGGCTTCCAAACAAATATACAAAATTTTATAGATGTATGTCTGTTTGTATGTATGTATGTCCACGCATTTCTCCGAAAAGATTAATCGTATCGTGACTATTTTATTTTTATTAGCTTACATTGACTTTAACTTAGGGAACAGTGCAAGTTTCAACAAAATCGGCTAAGTAGTTTTCAAGATAATGGACTAATACGTGTAAGTGTGACAGCCTGGCTTATTGATACGAGCTACGGATAAAGGGAAAACATCTCAAAACCTTGGCCTAATTCTAGTGCAATATTTATAACAAAACTATTAACTACTTATTACAAACAAATATTCCAGTTTTTACTAAAAACTAAAAATTATTAAAAAAAATAATTTTACAAAATTAAATCGACTTCAAAAAGAAATTAACTCAAAATAATGAAGTAACTTTAATTTTAAAACTCGGTAGCAAAAAACTTAAATAATAATTAAAGTTATTTCATAATTTTGAATTAATTTCTTTTTGAAGTCGATTTATTTTTTATTATTTTTTTATTCTTAGTCATGTGTGCTGCGCATTTAATACCCAAAAAGCATACAAAATCAATCTAAGGTTAACAAAAACTTGCCACAACTTCTTTATTGAATCTACCAAAAAAGAAGCAATATGAGCCTGTTTCACCACCTCTAATTAAGTTCCTTGGCAGATAATTTCATACAAAATCTGTTTCATTTTTGAATTTATTCGGTAAGTAGTGGCTATTCGGATATTGTGAAATAGGCCCTTAGTTTTAATGAGCTTAATCCGCAAATAATATAGCCACACCCTCTATCTCATTCATACCTTTGAAGAGTTTTTATGCTAACAACTTATCAATATTTGACGAAAACTTGGCACGAAGTTCCTTTCGCTTTGTATTATGTATTAATACAGAGTCATCTAGTATGGTCTCAAGTTTCAAGACGCAATAGAAAAAGGCACCAAACATTCCTTTTAGATTTTATTGCTGTGATGAGTTCGGGGAATTCCAAGTAAGACGTCATTATATTTTACTAACTTCGACTTACGGAGCCTGCTTTTGAAACTCGAGGTATAGTTTTGTGCGAGTTACAAAGTCTAAAGAATTCGAGATACCGTGTTTTAAGCTATTTTTTCGTCTTACTTAAGAGGTTCGATTTATCTAGATTCCACTGAAGTAAGAACGCTTTTAAAGTATGAACGGGCGTGACGATTTCTATCAGTCAATTCTTACCGCAAACCGCGTTAAAGATCTTCGTTCCAGAAAATCACGTTTTGCAAGAACTTGCTTCGGTGTGCAAACACCATAAGAACAAGTTTTGTGAAAAATGTTACATTTAGTCTAAGTTGAACCCTATGCAACCGAATATATAATTAATTTAAACAAACCCGATCAATCATGTTAACCATTTAAAAAAAAAAAACTTGGTTTGTTACCGCTACCCTCACTTTACATATATGAAACATGTATGTTCGCATCAAACAACAAAGATTTATTTAGAACTGCGAATGATGTGAATCCAAGAAATCGTAGAGATCCATTCAGACTTGTACTAAGTGACATTCCTAGATCTACAAAATATAATAAGAACTGTTTAGCAATGTGTGTACGTATTTATAATATACAAAGCAATTTAAAAACATTGACTTTTAAGCGCAAATTATATAAATGGCTAAATACACAAAAAAAAAACTATTCTATTAGAGAATTTATAGAGACTAAATATGCTCCAACAAAGATTTAATATAATGTGATGTAACGCTAGTATAAGTATAAGTTTGCATGCTATGTATCTTCAGCAAAACATGTACGAATTAATTTTAATGTAACACCGGTATACCACGTTTTAACGCAAATAAATGAATTGAATTAAATCAAGTACACAATAGTATTTAACTTCAATTTACCGGTAAATAGGCATTAAACACATCCGTTACGGTAATGATTTCCATATTGTAATTAACTTGCGCCAATGAAATTAGTTTCTGTCCAACTGATAATTAAGAGGCTACCGAGCGCACAGTGGCGCCCTCATCGTTTGTTTTGTTATTTCTTTTAATTTAAAAAGAAAATGCAGAAAATAAGCACGTTAAGTTGTACTCCACAAGACTATACGTTATTATTATTATTAACAGTAGTTTTATATTGTTAAGTTTTAATGTAATCATTAAAACGGAAAAAAGTGGCCACCATTTCCCGTTTTAATGATTACAATAAAACTTAACAATATAAAACTACTGTTTATAATAATAATAATGTATAGTCTTGTGGAGCACAACTTAACGTGCTCATTTTCTGCATTTTCATTCTAAAATAAAAGAAATAACCAAATAAACAATGAGGGCGCCACTGCGCGCTCGGTAGCGTCTTAAGGCGTGGCTCCACAGCAGCATACGGCTAAGCTACGCAATGAAAACGGGATCATGACGTGAGCCAAGGCAACGCAATGTGCACAGATGCTTGGCTGGTAATCAAATGAACCGCGCAGCTCAAGGCACCTATCCACCGCTGAGGAGGTAGCGACTAGCTATCAACTATTTTCTCGCTCAAGAAACGTACAAAATATGGTCCCGTGTAAGTAAAAGAGATACATATTTAAATATTAAAAGTTGATAGCCGACTGTTCACACCGCCAGCGAGTACTCGTTTGTCGTAGCGACAAGAGCTGTCAAAGAGAGTACTCGCACAGGGATGTTCGCTTGGCGGGCAGAATACTCGCTTAGAGATTCACGCTTGGTACATAACAATAATAATAATAATTCCCCACCGCTGTTTCTCTACGTTGACGTCGTGGTGGGCTTGTGCGCTCCGAACATTAGGTCTGTGCCGGTAGAGTTTACTTTGCTGAAACGGGTCTAGGATGAGGAGCCAGAACAATAGAGATACAGAAACCCGCAGGGCAGCATTTGGCGAGCTGTTGTGTAATAGCGACCCCACGAACCCTATCTCCCGGGAGAAATCTTGTCCTCATCTCTGGCTTGCCTTTATTGGCCGGCTGGAGTGAACACTGACGAGGAACAGAGCTCCCACCACTTTCTTGCCTTTATTGGCCGGCTTGAGTGGAGATTCGCAAGAGCAAACGTGCTCGGAGGAAGGAAGTATTCCAGTAAGGTGCTGGTAATCTTGACCGTACTTCCGGGATTGTCCTGATAACCGTGGGATACCTCTCCACTCCTCAAGCACCTCAGGAAGTGTTGCCCCCTTGTCGCTACGTCACTGTGTGCTAGCGGCAGTTTCCGGGGGTCCATTATTGAGTGTGCAAGTCACCCCCTGCCATTTTATCCGTGTATAATATATAACATTGGTCAGGCAGGGGACATAGTTCTTCCATAGTTCAAGTCTTATCCAACCACTTTCTCAAACACATTCCCACACTTACATGCACACACATATTCACACACTATCAACCTACTTAACACACACTCATCCAATCATACCACCACACAACTTACCCTGAAACTGTCTATTATTATGATATTATTTTATATTAACTTTTATTTTTTTCTTTTAAATAGTTTAGTTACCGCATTGTCTTTTTTGTACCACTCCACGTGTCACTTACCTTTATTCCTGTATAGCGTGCCTATTATGTGGCGACACTCCTGTCTAAAAAATGCTGTCTTGTTTTTAATGAGTCCCATGACTGAACACTGATCCCCAAAATACAGGCCTAGGCCTAGATTGGGAGTTAGGAACAATATTCTGTGTAATACATTTCTTGTAAGATTGTGCCTCTGAGTGTTTATCCTAATGTTTTTTTAATGTATATTTCTTTTAGTGACAAATAAACGTTTTTTTATTATTTTTTTTATTTATAAGGTACCCAATCCACTTTAGCCACCCAGACCCATAGCCCAATATGTTTTGTTTCCACTTACAACAATAGTCCTGCACCAACCGGGGTTTTCTTGGGTGCACTTGCATAGTGCATACAGGGATAATAGTCGGTTGGTGCCTCCTTATCATTTAAAATTATTTAAGAGGCCTCTGCGAGTTGACTTCGGCTCCTCATACGCCTTCCAAAGGTCCGGGACCCCAGGGTCCCGAGAAATGTAAATAATAAATGATAATTTATTCGCAAAAACATGTGTCCACACACACACACATATAGGTGTATATATATGTAGGATGACCAAATATAAACAAAGTAGATGTTGCCAAACTTCATGGCATGCAAATCTTTAGAAAAATTGAATTTTTAATACAGTATGGGTAATTCTGTAGAACTTAACAGTGTGTTTCGAGCCAAAAAACATGCATTCGCTCAATATGTGGAGCGCAGCCAATGGACAGCTGTGTTCCATTATTCAAAAATTTAAAAATATTACCACTCCCAGCTCTGTATATTTTTGAAATTTGTGTTATTGTGTACCAAAATAAGTATGAATTTCAGCTGCATGATGTTGTATCCAGACCTAGCCGCGAATTCCGCATGCTTCGTGTACCTAGACGAAATAATAAACTATTTTCAAATAATGTATTTTGTATGGCGATCAAAGTTTATATTAAACTACCAGATTGTTTTAAAACACTTAACTTTAGGACATTTTAATGCAAATGATTCAAGTATCTCTTAGATAAATGCTACTTACTACTCGACGAATGATTTTATGAATGAAAAGTTGACGTGAATATTAGAAAATAATTTTATTCTCTTTAATCTCTTTGACTTAATTTAATCTTTTTGACATCTCCACAATTTATATTTAATTTTGACTAATTTTCAATTTGAATGATATACTAATTTATTTAATTCAATGTTATATCTGCTTATTAAACTAACCGTAACCCTGATAATGTATTTGTACGCCGGTAACGGTAGAATATTATGAACTTTTTTATAAATGGAGTATTACTATTCCCAAAACTGTCAAATTACCCCAAGCAACCTTGAACTTAATGCGTTAGCGATAAAGTTTAAAATCTATTTAAAAAAAATTACAGATTGTAGCCGGCACTAGCATTTATTTTACAATATGGTTATAAATAATTAAGTTAAAAATATAGTAACCTAAACTAACTAAAACTATAAAAAAACTAAAATATAGAGTGTCGAGAAATTCCTCAGCATCACTATCGACTGGTAAAGTACCCAGGAGGCTGGCACATTGCCACGTTATATGGCAATGCTTAGCTTCTGGCCAAGGTAAAAGCCAGCTCTCTTGGGTCACGGGAAGTGTTAACCAGCCGCGCGTTTGGAGATTTCGTCAAACCATGAGCACTCGGACCCCAAGGCCCGAGGGTTTCAATCCCAAGGAGACGCAGAGAGGTTTTTTCAATAATTTTGATTTTTGGGGCTATTGCGCTAAATTTGGGAAGTGTCATATGAAGTAGCATGATGTGCTGGCGTCTATACATACGTTTACGCATATAGTATTTTATTCACAGTGTTTCAACACTTGGTTACCACAAGTAAAGCGCGCGTCGCTTCGTGAGAGAAAAACTATGTAGTCAGGCATGAAATTTGAATGCTGACCTTGAATTACTTTAAGCGATTTTGGACCTTACTACTGAGACGATACGTATGCGCAAACAAGCCCCACCACTCCACTGAGCGCTCAAGATTCGTGTCGGCAGGTACGAGTATACCAGCGAGTAAACTCTCATAGCTGTCACGCACTCACTGCTCGTTGCTCGCCAACTCGTTTTTAGTTGCTAGCTCTACTCGCTTCTCGTTAATCGCCAGGATGGGACAGATGCCTAACGCGGAAATTCTCCATGCACATCCTACGAAGAAGTGGACGTCTATTTTACTACGTTCTCATTAAAGTTTAATTATTGTAATTACCCGTTAAAATTATTCTATTTCATTTGTATATTAATGGTTATTATTTTCAGAAACGGTTTGTGAGGTGAGAACATATTTGGCGTTAATTTCTGGAATTTGATTCTTTAAATTAGACTGCCTCATTGGTCTAGTGGTCACAAACGCTACTGCAGAACAGGAGGTTCTGGGTTCAATTCCCGGCTCGGGCAAAGAGTTATTGGGTTTTTCCATCTGGAATTTTTCAGTAGCAGCCCGGAGGCGTAAATACAAAGCTGGATGCAACACAGACAACAGCTGTTCTGTAACGCAGCCGCATCCGTATGAATAAAGTATCACAAACACGATTACACCACAGAAATTAACCTAATCTAACCTACCTTTAAGGTTACACCTAAGTTTAACCAACTGCTACGACACCTAGTTGTAGCCGGCTAAAGCTAGGTGCACTTCGGGTTTTAGCCGTAACATATTTGGTTATTCCGCAATTTGGACTTTATGCGAATTGGACATTCTACGCCTAAACGGATTATACTACTATAAAGATTACTTACTGTATTGAAGCAAGATTCGGACATGCTAATACAAGCAGTATTCAAGTGATTCTCTACATACTGCAATGGTGGCTGCGTTGAATCCGCTTGTTCATTTCCTTAAACAAAAATGCGGCAGCACTACAAACCGCTTTGTTGCAGCTGGGATCAGACGGACTATTACTGCTTTAATCCATTCGCAATATAATACAGTACAGACTATAGATGCTTGAGTTGCAACAGCCTTTATAATTACACAGCCCGGAGACTGGATTTCTGCCCGATTGATGGTAATAGGCTCGCCCCCTGTAACAAGGGACTTAAGCAAAACTAGCGAATTAAAAGTGAGCACCTCTGCGGTGAATAAAGGCGTGATGTTATGTTTTAAATTACATGTAAATTAGGAGAATGTTTGGTTTATGAAATAATACAAAGTTGAACATTTTACACAGTTTTTTACTCAGTGATGATTTGCTTCTAAAAAAATCAAAACTAAGGTAAAGACAAAACAATCATTAATTGGAATTCCTAGTTATAAATATTCGATAAAAAAGCTTCAAATTAAGCTAAGCTAAATAATTAAGGTAAACTATTACAACCTGTAGGTGGCACCAGCTTCACAAAGCTACTACCATCAAGATACAGATTCTGGATCAGTAAAGTGAGATGTGGGGGTCGCCCATTTCTATGAGAACATCAAACATTGTCTGCCATTGTACGTAGTCAAACGCCTTAGCGTAATCTATGAAGCACGAGACCAGTAGCTTGGTAAATTCACGACATTTCTCGATGAGAACGCGGACAATCAAAATTTGCTCTCGAGTTCCTTGTTGGTACCAAAACCGGCTTCTTCTCTCAGTATCTGGTGGTCTGCATACACTGATAACCTCGTGTTAATTAAGCAAAAGCATTTTACTGACGTGCGACATAAGCGATAAGGTTCTGGAGTTTTCAGAGTTCTTGGTGGAAACTTTCTAGTGAAGAGGAATAAAAGCAGATTGTGACCAGCCTACTGACCACTGCTGCACTGGCCTGTCTTCCAAGATCTTTGTGCATATCAGGTGCATAATCTTTATCTCATTAAAACCAAGATGTTGTAACATTGCAACAATAACGCCATCAGCACCCACTGCATTCTGCTTTAGTTTTTGTATAGCATTTCTTAAAGACTGTAGTGTTTAAGCAATGCCGTAATGCCTTCAGTTGTTCAAATGAAATGCCCGAAGTTTCTTCCTGGAACAGAAAATAAAAGAACAAACCTTAATCAGCAATGCAAACCAAATAAATATTCTATATCCTCCATATCCTAAAAGCACGTATTCCCTACCATTATCATGCCCCCAGTCTACTCCTTGATATGCAGTGGTCTCTGTTGCACCATGTAACATGAGGCAACAGGGGCTAGTGTGAATCTTTGGGTTCATTCGAGTAATCTGGGCAAACCAGGCTGGGGTCGGTGCATTTCATTAATTCATTCCGACCCTCTATTGAACTGAACTACAAATAGTAGAAACAGTAACTAAATCTAATCACCATAAATAACTAGATTGCCAATATTTTCAATATTAGGTCCAATATTTACTCTTAACAATGCCAGCCATAAAGTTTATGACTACTCTCATAAAATTCAGCAATGTCAATAACTTTACAATGTGTGGTTATAACATGGCCAGTTTGTCTTGGCAGCAGGAATTATATTAACACCAGCACCCTTATTGTGTAACGCACTTAGAATCATCACAATACGAAAGATATTAAGGGGGAAGCGTCAGGGTAGCCCGCGAAATTCAAATTTTCTTAGGTTTTTTTTTTTTGTAATTTACAAGTCGGTATTAGATTGTACGTTGATCAATATACCTATATAATCTGCGGCCATAACAGGTATCTATTTACATAATTAGAATCATTAAAGTGATCAATACAACTCTTTATGACCAGGTAATCCTAATGAATGACTATATCATGAAAGTTTGAAATTTTGAGGATTATACTAAGTTAAGGAGTTGTATTACTGATTGTAATGATTATAATTCTGTAAATACATATTTGTTACGGCCGCAAATCATACTTTATTTAACATACAACTTAATACTGACTTGCAAATTGCAAAAAACGTAAGAAAATTTGAATTTCGCGAGCTACCCTGACGCTTCCTCCTTAAAGGAAATTACTAATCTAGTCCTTCAATATTAGAAAAAATCATCTGCTCAACAACGTAAGTAAGCCGACATGGAAGGAGGAGGAGGAAGGGCGCTTTTTTATCGCGATGTTTTTGACCGTGCTCTGGATTTTCATCTCTTGGCGTTGAACGGAGTGTTAAGAATCCAATAGAGTGTATACCTAGTTGAAAATGTGCACAGTTGAATTTTCAACTCACGCCGCTAAGCCGAGCGTTGAAAATCTAGTGCGCTGCAAGCATCGTCGCTTTAAGAAAAGCGCCTGTGCGAACGTAGTCTAACGTAATGAATGTAGTTATACTGTCAAAGTGAAAGGCATGTCGATGGCAATCTAAATGGACTCTGCCCAGAATTCGGCTTTGTGTTTGGGTAACATCCATCAGTTTCAGTTTATAGCGTGCAGACCACATGACACGCGGGACACGATATTAAGTGGCTCATTGTTTGTGGAACAGCATCAAATTTACACTCCAAAGCGGAGTGAAATGAAAATCTCCCACCTGGTCACCTGGCCACCTGGTCCCACCTGGCCATAGTAAGAGAGAGAGAGAGAGAGTATAAGGCAATTACCCCGCAGGCTGGAATGGTCTCACTGCATTGTAGATGCTCTTCTCATAAAGATAATTAACAATCAATAGGTTTAGAAAAAGGAGCTCGTGGCTAAATAATAACAGACGTAAGGATCGATCCATCAGGTTAAGCTACGCTTGCCGGGGTTCGTCCGTAGATGGGTGAATGATAATATATAATTATATATAATAATCTGTACATACCGAGACTCCTCCGTGCCTCAGATAGCACGTTAAGCCGTTGGTCCCGGCTGTCATTCGTGGATCTTTGACAGTCGTTACGGGTCGTCAGAATCCCGAAAGTCTTACCAAGGGGTATCGTATTACCCAATAACTGGGTTATGGAGGTTAGATAGGCAGTCGCTCCATGTAAAATACTGGTATTCAGCTGCATCCGGTTAGACTGGAAGCCGACCCCAACATAGTTGGGAAAAGGCTAGGCAGATTGATTGAGGTTTAGAAAAAGCAGTGCAAGTTTGCTGTTTCTTTTACTATTACTTGTCGATGTCTAGATTATCTAAAGACAGATTATGAAATTTAAATGTCACATTGGTAGGTACTTTCCAGGCACAGTTTCTAGGTATTAAAACACCCTTAACATCCGGCCATAAAGACTGGAACTCACTACCTGCGTCTGTGTTTCCGAACGTATACAACCCTAATCTCTTCAGAGTGAGAGTGAACAGGCTTGTTCTGGGTAAGCTCACTCCATCGTCGACTTTGTCTCTGTCACCTCTGACCTAGACTAGAGACAAGAGCAAACCCATCACAAATAAATAAAAAAAATAAAGACTATTTAAAGGCGAAATAAAGTCCTTTATTTATACTATAAACTAATAATCTTTAAAATAATAATAACCCAAAAAGGAGAACGTCCAGTGTAAATTTCTTCGCGCCATGTGCTATAAAAGATGTTTGTCATATAATCAATTACTAAGCAAATATAATATGTTAACATTAGAATCTAGACGTAAGTTTCTAGAAGCCAACATACTACATGGTCACAACATAATCACTTCGATTCTATTGATCTCACGAGTATGTTATGTTATGTGGTCCCCCGCACTGTATATAAGCGTAGTGTTCGTGCAGGTACATTGTTCGCTGTAAATACCTGACGGAATAATTCAGGATTGCGATGCCCTGTTCGTCGTATGGTGGAATCTTATAATTGCAACTTCATTGACATTGATATTTTTGTATGTTCCAAATAGAAATTTAAGTCCAATGTTTTTAAAATCTTATCTAAAGATAATATGAAATAGTGCGAGTCCTTTATTCTAAATTTAATATATTTCAACCGTTTTAGTTAATATATATATATATATATATATATATATATAATGATGAGTATAATGACCCCTTAAGAGGTTGTTGGTGTTTTACCAATAACCCTGTATAAAACAAAAAATTACTTATTATTAAAAAAAAAATACAATTAAATGATTATTAAAAAGATACATTAATTGTGGATAAAAAAAATGGGGATTGTCCCTTGTTATCACAAATAAGAATTTAGATTATATATATATATATATATATATATATATATATATATATATATATATATATATATATATATATAATCTAAATTCTAATAATAAGAATTTAGATTATATATATATATATATATATATATATATATATATATATATATAATCTAAATTCTTATTCTTAAAAAAATGGGGATTGTCCCTTGTTATCACAAATAAGAATTTAGATTATATATATATATATATATATATATATATATATATATATATATATATATATATATATATATATATATATATATATATATATATATATATATATATATAATCTAAATTCTTATTTGTGATAACAAGGGACAATCCCCATTTTTTTTATCCACAATTAATGTATATTTTTAATAATCATTTAATTGTATTTTTTTTTTAATAATAAGTAATTTTTTGTTTTATACAGGGTTATTGGTAAAACACCAACAACCTCTTAAGGGGTCATTATACTCATCATTATAAACAACTTTTACTATGGGACCTATCCTGAAATCGCGAAAAGAAATCAGCTGTTCAGTATATTTATGTTCGCATAATTCGTCAAACAGCTGATTTTTTTCGCGAAGAGATTGTTGGTGTTTTACCAATAACCCTGTATAAATGATAAATGATTTTTATTTCTGTAAGTAGGTTTGCACAAACACTTTTACAAGTCAATCATGTTTTTTTTTTTTTTAAACTAGATGAGGTCGGCGTTTCCTATCTGACTACTCTGAGAAGAAAGGCCGAAACAAACTCAGAGGTCACAGTCTCTTATAAAGTCCAGACATAATCTTGGTCACTTCATGTGAAGACCATGTAGATTGGTGTCTGAAATGGTCTTTTGAGGAAAGAACCACACAGATTGAGAGGACCTGTCCAGTCAGTGCACGCATTTGTCAGTAATCGCGCAGCTCAACTCAGAACTTAAGGAGCTCAACGATTTGACGAACAATACCAAAGAAAGGGCATTGGGGTAGGCCGCATAAATTACTCAAACTGCCAGACGATGATTAAAAATAACTAGAGAAAAAAATAAAACAAACAAAAAAGCAATGACCTACATAGTCTTCACATTCACAATAAATTAAAATAATATAATACTGTACAAAGTAAATAGTCATGTCAACATTCAGTATGCAAAAATAAAAGAATAAAATAAAATTTGGAGCAGTTCATTCCCAAGCCTTTTTGTCCTCAATAAAATCTTTAACGGTATAATCTTTAACGATATATCTGAGTAATGCTAATCTAGTGGCACGTTTTACTTTATCTTAATTTTGTTAACATGCGGGTAATGTAGTGGGCTGCAATATTGTTAATACTACTTATGAGCCTGTATTATTGTTACTTGTAAACATTTTATATTGTAGCTGTTTGTTGTCCCATAATAATTAAAACGTTGACGACATGGTGGGGTTTGCAAACTCCTGAACTCTGGGTCTATGGTGGTAATATTTACTTTGCTGAAACAGGTCTAAGGTAAGGAGCCAGACCAGGAGAGGTACAGAAACCCGCAGGGCAGTATGTGGCGAGCTGTTGGGCAATAGCAACCCCACGGACCCTATCTCGCGGGAGAAGTCTTGTTCCACACTTCTGGCTTGTTTTTATTGGCCGGCTGGAGTGAACAATGACGAAGGACAGAGCTCCCACCTCTTTCTTGCCTTTATTGGCCGGCTTAAGTGGAAATTCGCAACAGCAAACGTGCTTGGAGGAAGGAAGTATTCTAGTAAGATGCTGGTAGGGATCTTAACCGTACTTCCGGGATTATCCTAACAGCCGTAGAGTACTTCTCCACTCCTCAAGCACCTCAGGAAGTGTTGCCTTCTGACCGTTTTTGGGGGCCCATTATTGAGTGTCCAAGTCACCCCCTGCTATTTTATCCGTGTATTACATAACATTAATCAGGTAGGGGACGTAGCCTTTCCATAGTTCAAAAACTCACTATAGTCACCCAAACCCATACTGCCGTCGTAAGAAAAAAGGGCACAACTAACATTTAAAAAAAAATTACAAAAAGTTGAGCAGATTAGCCTTTTTTTTTCTGATTCTAAATATGTATCTAACTCAATTTTTTTTTTAATGTTAGTTATGTCCTTTTTGCTTACGACGGCAGCATAGCCCAATATGTTTTGTTTCCATTTTCTTCAATAGTCCTGCACTAACCGGGGATTGTCCTTGGATTCATTTGCATAGATCATACAAGGATAATCGTCGGTTGGTGCCTCAACACTTAAAAATATCTAAGCGAGCGAGATGGCTTCGATGCCTCGTAAACTTTCCAAAGGTCCGGTACCCCAGGGCCCCTAGATATATCAAAGACATTTAAAAAATAAGAATATGTACGTGTATAAAAGGGAAACAAAAGGGAAGGAATCATAAAAATAAAAGTACAAATTTCAAAATACACTGGTCACTCAATAAAAATACTTTCTAAGTAAGGTTAGGTAAACATTTTTTGGTCTCACCTCCTTGAAAGTAATGGGGTAACTTTGGCAGTAAAATGATTTAATAGCCATTTCCTTTGCCTCGTCTTTATGGGCCACTTTACTTTTTAATTTATGGTCGTAATGCACCTCCGTTGGCAGGTCTGGTAAGTTATCGCTGAAAAATAATTAAAAATACCAAGTAAGTACAGTGTGAAACTGGCATGTTCGATTTATGGGGGTTTCCAGTATTTCTAAAGTGGTGCAACGAGAAAATAGTCTAAAAGCTACTTATATTAGGTAGTAAAACCATTAAAAATGTTTTATAATTAGCTCGTGGTATCAAACTGCAGAGTATAGGCCTCCTTCCCATGGGCACGCCAAAATTGCGGCGATAAGTCCCCTCTTTGAGGAGTGGTTAGAGAGGCGCCACGGCGTCCTCACCTTCCGCCTGACGCAGGTCCTCACCGGACACGGTTGTTTCGGGAGGTTCCTGTTTCGCATAAGGCGGGAGGAAACGCCCGGGTGTCACCATTGTGTGGATCGCCCAGAGGACACGGCGGAGCATACAGTGGAGGTCTGCCCGGCTTGGGCAGAGCACCGCCGTGTTCTCACGGAGGCGATCGGCGGCGGCGATCTCTCGCGTCCGAGCCTGGTCCAGGCCATGGTGCGGAGCGAGAGTGCATGGGAGGCCGTCACCTCCTTCTGCGAAGCGGTAATGCTCGCGAAGGAGGAGGCGGAACGCGTGAGGGAGAGGCAGCCTCACGCCCTCAGTCGCCGCAGGAGACGCCCTGGGCGGCGGGAATCGATAGCCGATTCCCGGCCACCGTAGGCGCGGGCTTGCGGACGGTGAGTAGTGGGTAGCTCGCCGTCCGGTGAGGACCAGGCCCGGGTCGACGGCGCGTTGTGTTCCACGTGCGCCTCAAAGAGATGTCAGCAAAAGATGGGGTCCAATAGGGCCGATGCCGCGGGTTGTTTGAAAAAGATACCGTGGCCCTGGCATAGGCGACTGAAGGAACACAGGTGGGTTTTAGTCAGTAAAAGTCTGACACGCCCTTCCGCTCCACCCAGAGCGGGAGAAGTTATTTGATGATTTCCCATCCACAAAAAAAAAAAGGCCTCCTTCCCATCTTTCCTTATTTAAAAAAAAAAAACGCATAATAAAATTGTAATCACTAAAATGAAATGAAATCTATATATACATGATAAATTATCACCCTATATTAATTCTATATATATTCATATATCTATATTTAAATCCATCTAAGCAAAGACCCTCGTCTTCCGAACAAAAAAGAACACAATAAACTACGAAACAAAAACTAACCCTCCAACCCGAAGCTAATAATTACTCACAGTATATTCTCAATAGTACCAAGGAAAAACTACAAACATAAAACACTAACATTACGCAAATGGATACAAATTAACGAGCAACGGAACAAAGAAACATATCAAAACAAACACACTGGAGATACCGCAACTTGTTTCCTTAGAAAAGAAACATAAAATCAGATAAACACGTATAAACAAAACAAGAAAAAGCATTATACGTGTAGTTGTTTGCTCGGGAATGTAAGTGGCACTAACCGCTGTACATCTTGATCAACACTGTTCCGTAGACTGAATTTATTAGGAAGTGATGAAGTTCAATGCAGAAGGTTGACTTTAACTGTAAAATAAATATTTTAAGGAGGAAGCGTCAGGGTAGCCCGCGAAATTCAAACTTTCTTATGTTTTTTGCAATTTGCAAGTCAGTATGAAGTTGTATGTTAAATAAAGTATGATTTGCGGCCGTAACAAATATGATTTTACAGAATTATATACAATAGAATCAGTAATACAACTCCTTAAGTTAGTATAATCCTAAAATATCAAGATTTCATGAAATAGTCATTTTTTGGGATTACCCGGTCTTAAAGAGTTGTATTGATCACTTTAATGGTTCTAATTATGTAAATAGATACGTGTTACGACCGCAAATTATAATTTGATCAACGTACAATATAATACCGACTTGTAAATTGCAAAAAACGTAAGAAAAGTTGAATTTCGTGGGCTACCCTGACGCTTCCCCCCCTGTTTTTAATAAATTGTGGAGCTGAATTTTCCAAAATTCTTTTTTATTGCTCACTTTTGTTATACAGGATGTCAATGAAAGGCTTTCCCGTTAACCTGCAACAGTAAAACCGTCGATAAAAAAAAAACCAAAAAACCAACAACATAAAACCCAACCGTCCATACATGCTAAAAAAATATTACCAATCAAAAATTAGCGAAAAAAAAACAATTTGACGGGTTATGCGAACACAATGTGCATTACGAGTAGTACATTTATGTTCCCATAATTCGTCAAAATGTAGTTAACAGCTGATTTTTTTTCGCGATTTCATGAATGGTCCCATAGTAAAAGTTGATGTAGAACTTATGACTGTTCTGGTGTCTCAGCACCAAGTTGAGAGATCAGATATTTAGCGTGCTGTTGCCGTCAATTTTGGGACTGTTCTGGTGTCTCCACAGCACGTTGAGACACCAGATACTCAACGTGCTGTTGACGCTGATTTTGGGACTGTTCTGGTATCTCAGCAGACCGTTGAGATACCAGATACTATTTACGCCAGGGACTATTTTGGTGTCTGTTGAAACGCTATATACTCAGCATGCTATTGTCGCCAATCTTAGTACTATTTTGGAGTCTCAGCAGCTCATTGGGACGCCAGATACTCAGCGTCGAGTTTGGGACTGTTCTGGTGTCTCTGCAGACCGTTGAAACGCTACTCAGCGTGCTATTGACGCAAATCTTGTTACTGTTCTGGAGTCTTAGCAGCTCGTTGAGGTGCTAGATACTCAGCGTGTTTTTGACGCCAATCTTGGGCATGTTCTGGTGTCTCTGCAGTCCGTTGACATGCTACATATTCAGCATACTATTGACGCCGATCTTGGTACTGTTCTGGATTCTCAGCAGCTCGTTCAGATGCCAGATACTCAGCGTGTTGTTGACGCCGATCTTGGGACTGTTCTGATGTCTCAGTAGATCTGTGTGCTGCCTCACGCACCGCCTACTCAAACCTTCGCAGCTCGGCTTGTTGAGACGTCTAGTTATTTCTAGCTATTTGCAGATCTCGAGTTGTTGCCTTCTACAATGAACGCACATTAACGTTGTCTGAAATACCAAGCATAATCAGCCTATCATGTTCCTACTGCTGGGACACAGGCCTCCTCTCTGTGAAAGGGAGTGGGCCGTAATCCACCACGCGGGCAAAGTGCGGGTTGATGGATTTCACGTTCACATGTCTATGAATTTTTGGTTCTAGGACATGCCGGTTTCCTCGCGATATTTTCATTCACCGTTTTGTGAGCAGTGACGATGAAATTAAATTGCCACCCCTGTTATACGCACTCCCTTGGACAACTTTTTGGTTGGTTGTAATGTGATCCTTGAACAGACAGGCTTGCACACATTTGTATTGTTGATGATTTTAACTTAGGTAACATCAAATGAAACTTGGTAAATGACTTAGTGATTTTACTCACATGCACAAATTGGCACAACTTAATGACATTACGAATGTGTCTGGACGAATATTGGATTTTGTATTAAGGAGGAAGCGTCAAGGTAGCCCGCGAAATTCAAATTTTCTTACGTTTTTAGCAATTTGCAAGTCAGTATTAAGTTGTATGTTAAATAAAGTATGATTTGTGGCCGTAACAAATATGTTTTTACAGAATTATATAGAATAGAATCAGTAATACAACTCCTTAAGTTAGTATGCCAAAATGTCAAGATTTCATGAAATAGTAATTTTCTTGGGATTACCTGGTCTTAAAGAGTTGTATTGATCACTTTAATGATTCTAATTATGTAAATAGATACCTGTTATGATCGCAGATTATATACTGTATTTTGATCAACGTACAATCTAATACCGACTTGTAAATTACAAAAAAAAAAAAAAAAAAAACGTAAGAAAATTTGAATTTTGCGGGCTACCCTGACGCTTCCCCCTTAATATCTTTCGTATTGTGATGATTGTAAGTGCGTTATACAATAAGGCTGCTGGTGTTAATATAATTCCGTCATTTAGTATAGTCCGTATAGTCATTTTTTTGGGATTACCTGGTCTTAAAGAGTTGTATTGATCACTTTAATGATTCTAATTATGTAAATAGATACTTGTTACGACCGCAAATTATAATTTGATCAAGGTACAATATAATACCGACTTGTAAATTGCAAAAAACGTAAGAAAATTTTAATTTCGCGGGCTACCCTGACACTTCCCCCTTAACCAACTTACCTTCTGGTAGCGTAACTGTAGCTCTAAGCCCACTTAGCACCATTGATGTCCTAGACCCCCTATCGAAATCCTGCCCGGCTTCTCTTTAACCCACAGAATATAAGACCTATTTTTTTTAATATATGATTACCTAAAAATTATAAATGGTCTTAATAATGTAAACTGGGATAAAATGTTCGATGAAATTACTCATCTCAATGAAATGCTTCGTATTTTTAATTATGATACAATTCAAAATATTATAAAATTTCACGTACGTTCTAAGACTACCTTTAAATGTAAAACATATCTTCCTTGGTTTTATAAAGGTTTAAATAAGTGCCTTAAAGGAGAAGGAGAAAATTAGATCAATCAATCTGCCTAGCCTTTTCGCAACTATGTTGGGGTCGGCTTCCAGTCTAACCGGATGCAGCTGAATACCAGTATTTTACATGGAGCGACTGCCTATCTGACCTCCACAACGCAGTTATTGGGTAATACGATACCCCTTGGTAAGACTGGTTGTCAGACTTTCAGGCTTCTGACGACCCGTAACGACTGCCAAAGATCCACGAATGACAGCCTGGATCAACGGCTTAACGTGCTTTCCGAGGCACAGGAGTCTCGGTATGTAAAGATGGTCACCCATCTACGGACCAACCCTAGCAAGCGTAGCTTAACCTGATGGATCGACCCGTGCGGCTGTTATTACTTAGCCACGAAGGAGAAAATTATATCCCGTTACAAATGTAGAATACACCCGGATAAAGAAATTAACGGCAAGTGTATACCATGTCGGTCCTACTGCTGTCCAAGAGTTGGATCAAATTAGGGATTTAGGAATTGTTTTCGATAACGCTCTGACATTCGTTCCTAGAATGCTATCGTTATTAGGAATGTTGCTGGTTTCAGGCGCAGTAGTACCAAAATCTTGTTGTACTACGGACAATACTGTGGTATTGTCCGTAGTATCATGGAATACTGCAGTTCAATCTGGAGACCGCATTACGCCACGCACAACCTTAGACTGGAGCAAATACAAAAGAGATTTCTTTGGTATCTAGCTTATGCCTGCGGAATTCCCAAAAGGAAACGGTCATACGAAGCCAGACTATCTCATTTTGAAATGGTGTCGTCTTATACAAAATATTCCGATGCAAATTTGATTGTCACCAGTTACTAAGCAAGTTCTAGTTTAGGGCTCCTGCTAGACTCCTTCGTGCTCCTATTACTCCCTTGCACCCCGCGCTCCGAAGAACAGTACTTGGAGCGAGCGCTTTCGTTCCTCGGCTTTGTATACTGTTAAGCAGCGACAGCGATCTTGTTGATGTGCACTTATTTGGCAAGTTCAACATAATAACTATAACAACATTTAAATTTTTATTTTTACATATTTTTATTTTTATATCCTTTCCTTTTATTTGTGTTTTGTATGTTTCATACTCAAGACTAGTTTGCTTTAGATGAATATTTTTTAAATCTTTATTATTTTACGTAATTTTTTGAATTGTTTCGATTTGTCTTTTCTGCTCAGTTTCGTTTATGGGCCATGCGCTGCTAACCTATAAGACATTGTTACAATAACCTTAGTTTTTAATAAAACTTTAGTTTATCATTAGAACAGTGTTAAAAATTGTTAGTTGGCTATTAAAGAAAAATAAATAAATATAATAAAAAAGATAAAGTGCCTCCCTGTATTCGAACTCACGACTGATAACTCGTAAGTCGGTGCCGATACCACTGGGCCACCACTGCCATAAAAAATCTGTTTCTCCTTCTTGCGGACAAATCTTTTTCTAATCATCAAACATTTTCCTCTGAAATACCCAAAGAACAAATAAATTAAAACACTTGAAACTAAAATATTAAATCTAACTATATTGACAGTTCCAATATTTTAAGCCTTGACCACTTTCCATTCCTATACATTTCGGGTAACTTCGTCAGATGGCCCAATTCCGAATTGGCAGCATTGCCAAATTGGATAACAATGGTAATCACCGACTAACCTATTAAATTGCATTTTGATGGAGTGACGAATCGATACTTGAGTACATTGGTTACTAATATGAATGCAAGCCTTCACTGGGTTCCTGGAAAGGAATAAAATTTATACTCTTTTATAGTATTGGCTGTCATAAAAAGAGGAGGAATTGATTAGCAAATTGACTACTAATTTCAAGTGTCCGTAAATTCCAATCGCAACGGTTTTTCTTTGTCAGTCGTATGAAATGGTTAAAACACGGCAAACTGACGTTGTGTGCCAATTGGCTTAGCAATCAAATTCCCTGACTATACATACAGCCATACTTGTAAAGTTTATATGAACAATGGTTAATTTATTACTAGCTTTTGCCCGCAACTCCATCCATGAGGATTTTTTTATGTAGATTTTCTTGAATTATAGCTAAGAACTCTCTCTCTTAGGGTCGGCTTCCAGTCTAACCGGATGCAGCTGAATACCAGTGTTTCACATGGAGCGACTGCCTCTCTGACCTCCACAACCCAGTTACTGGGTAATACCTTTGGTAAGACTGGTCGTCAGAATTTCAGGCTTATGACGATCCGTAACGACTGTCAAAGATCCACAAATGACAGCCGGGACCAACGGCTTAACGTGCTTTCCGAGGCACGGAGGAATTTCGGTATGAAAAGATGGTCACCCATCCATAGACCAACCCCGGCAAGCGTAGCTTAACCTGATGGACTGACCCGTACGGCTGTTATTACTTAGCCACGAGCTCCTCGTATTTTGTTTCTTTTTTTTTAATTGCCTATTCAGCAGTGGATCTAGTCATGAATAGTGCTAGAATGCATTTTCGAAAGCCGGAGTTACAGGGTTATAGCAGGATATATAAAATAAAACAGATCAAGAGCGAGTCGGACTCGCGCACCGAGGGTTCCGTACCATCCTACTTCCTACTTATCCTACTTCCTATCCTACTATCCTACTAATTTTATAAATGCGAAAGTTTGTGAGGATAGATGGATGTTTGTTACTCTTTCACGCAAAACCTACTGAACAGATATTCATGAAATTCGGCGCACAGATAGTATAGTTTATAACCAGGATTAACAGATACGATACTTTTTATCCCGATATTCCTACGGGTTCGAGACTTACGCGGGTGAAATCGCGGGGCACTGCTAGTCATATATAAAAAAGTGTGCTATTTACATACATTGTTTTATTTTTTCAACAATCTTTACATAAAATTCTAACACAGAATAATTTCAGATTTTTCTCTATGCAAACTCCGGAGATGGGAGGGGGAACGGTAATTTTTATTTACATTTTTCATCAAAAGTCGAAAAAATTGCGCCCTAAAAAAAAGAAAAATGTTTGAGAATGTACAAACAGCGCTCTTTTATATGATACCCCACATGCCCTAGTAGCCCCACTTCGAATTTTTAAGACTCCTTTTCAGTCCCTGTTGCAAAAAAAAAAACATTTTATTTCTTTCTTATTTGCAAAATAGTTAAGCAAACGTCATCTAAAACTACTCCAAAATTCAAGTTGATAGCTTGAGATATCTAGCTGTGACAGACAGACAGACTGAGTCGCACCATAAGGAATTCTTTTTACCATTTTGGTATGGAACCCTAATGAAGTACTTATACAATTAACCAAGGCTCTTTTCAGTAGCTTACACAAAATTTATGGGTTTACTTACTTATTTTAGCTTGAAAGCCAGTCCACAACACAATAAATGGTTATTTTATTGTCATAGTTACCTAAATAAATACAATCTCATCCTTTACATCAGCAGTATACAGGGTGGCCGGAAAAGTGACGTCCAAAGACAAAACTTAGATAGCTTATGTTGAATGGTATCCGAATCACCCCTATGTTATAGGTTGGGGAAAAAGTTTCTTCGCATTTTTTAAGAAAATTCAAAACATTTTTTAATATAGTGTATTTACATTTAACTAAAGTATGTAGGTACCATTTTGTTCGATAACTTTTTGCCATCTTGTAGGTAGGGACATGATCCCATTGCTATAGAAATTTTGGGACTTCTGGTCAAAATACCGCGACAAGTGGTTTTGGCAGTCCTCTTGTGATGTTAACCTGACACTGCCTAAAGAATTCTGAAGAGACCGAAACAGGTGGAAATCTGAAGGTGCAAGGTCAGGACTATACGGCGGATGCATTAACACCTCCCAGCCAAACTCTCTTAATTTTTGCTGAGTGGCTAAAGATGTGTGAGGTCTAGCGTTATCATGATGAAAAACCACACCCCTTCTGTTGATTAATTCCGGCCGCTTTCTCTCAACTTCTTGCTTTAATCTCATCAGTTGTTCGCAGTAGAGTTCAGAATCGATGGTCCTGCCTGGTGGTAACAGCTCATAATGAATAATGCCCTTCCAATCCCACCACACACACAGCATCACCTTGTTGCGAGTTAACCCGGGTTTCGCCACAGTCTGCGAAGCCTGACCGGCCTTTGACCACGACCTTTTTCGCACGTTCTTGTCATACGTGGTCCACTTTTAATCACCAGTTATCAGCCAC
This sequence comes from Dicycla oo, assembly GCA_948252095.1. NCBI lineage: Eukaryota > Metazoa > Arthropoda > Insecta > Lepidoptera > Noctuidae > Dicycla > Dicycla oo. Next base: position 24,752,452 of record OX411716.1, read on the forward strand.
TTCAAAAACGGTTCGGTTTCATTACGTCGTAATAAAGAATCACAAATGAGTACACGGTTCATTAGGTTTCCTTCAGTGAGCTCGTGAGGTACCCAAATGTCGAGCTTTTTTGTGTACCCAGTTTTTTTCAAATGCGCCAAAACTGTTTTGTGGTCAATTTCCAGTTCTTCAGCTACGTCGTAACTACTGATATGCCGATCTTGCTCCACTTTTTCAAAAATGGCATCCATTTTATCCGTAATAGGGCGACCAGGGCGACGTGCATCTTTGACATCAAAATTTCCGGATTGAAAACGCTTAAACCAAATTTGTGCTACTCTCACAGACACTACACTAGGTCCATAAACATCGCAAATTTTTTTCGCAGCTTGCGTTGCATTTTTACCTTTTTTGTAGTAAAATTTTAAAATGTATCGAATTTCTTCATTAGATTCACTCATATTGACGGTACGAAAAACAAATGAAAATCACACATTTTCCTAATTTGAATTTGGAATTATGTTCTTTAAAATTTAAACTTTCAATGATACCAAAACCAGCCAGATACATATAGTATAGCCAAAGAGATTTTATTACAAGTTCATACATACTATAATGCGAAAAGACTTTTTCCCCAACCTAATATGTCCCGCGATTTTTTGTAGTTTTCAAGTTACGAATTTTTTAATGATTTTCTGGAAAATGTCGCCGAATCAGTTTAATATTTTCTTTTTATGTTTGTAGTAGGCTTTTAATTACTTTTTCTTTTGTGATTACTACCTTAAGAGTTGTACTTTTGGGAGAAAAAAAATCAGCTTCCTAACAAAAACGAAAGTTACAAAAAATTTAGTTGAGAAAAATTTACATTTGATCCAGGTAGTCTTGAATTTTCAAATTTAAATTAAAAATCTAAAATGGGGGTCCCATAGTTTCTAAATAACTTTAAAAACTCCGCGATACTCTAAGCTTTCATAACAATCCAAAAAAAGTGGTACTTAATTATTCCCTCAAATCAAAAGTACTAAGGTGGAAATTTCCCAAGATATTAAGTTGATTTAAAAAAAAATTGCCTATTTTGTTTTTTCTATGATTTATTAAGGTAGGAAATCTCTTTTTTTTCTTTGGACGTCACTTTTCCGGCCACCCTGTATAATATGAACACCATAAAAGAGAAATTCGCAGGAACATAGACCTAATACAAAAAACCGGCCAAGTGCATGTTGGACCGCACAATGAAGGGTTCCATAGTTGAAAAGTATTAATCCCAGAAACAAACTTAACACTGTAGTTGAAAATAAAAATATCCCGTACATTGATAAACGTCACGGTCAATTCTACAACTGCAAATTTAAGTTTGTAATCGAAAAACATTTTTTTATATCACAAACTACAAACAACATATTAAAAAAATACTTCAGTTTAAAAATAAAACCTGACAACCAGTCTTACCAGTATTACCCAGTAACTGGGTTGTGGAAGTCAGATAGGCAGCCGCTCCATGTAAAATACTGGTATTAAGCTGCATTCGGTTAGACTGGAAGCCGACCCCAACATAGTTGGGCAAAGGCAGTTGAGGTGACTTCAGTTTAAAAAAGTTTTTTTTTATCTATATTTTATTTTTATTTTTTGATATCATAGTGGCAATAGAAATACACAATCTGTAAAAGTTTCAACTGTCTACCTATTACGGTTCATGAGACACAGCCCGCTGACAGACAGACAGACGGACGAACAGCGGAGGCTTAGTAATAGGGTTCCGTTTGGCACCCTTCGTGTACGGTAGGTACCCTAAGAATACAACGTACATACGTATACTGAATTCCTCTTGTCAGACGAACCATTAGGTCTCGTTCACACGTATCGCAACCACACCACATCGCAGCGACAAAATGTGGGCATGCAGTGGTTATGTGAATAGTGTCGCTGCAACTTCTTACAGTCGCGTTGTGGTTGCGTTGTCGCTAGTAGTTGCGACGTTCATAGAAACTAACGTTTAAAATCCGATCCTGCTCAATGTCCCAAAAAAAAGAGGGTCGTGTTTTTTTATTATTACGCCTTGCTTGACGGGCGCTAAAGACAATAGCCCAATGTGCCCCCATTGGAACACTTTCGAGTCTTCAGAAAACGCGCGGTAGTAACATATCTACCTCATTTTTAACCGACTTCAAAAAGGAGGAGGTTCTCAATTCGTCGAAACCTCTTTTTTATGTGTGTTCCCCGATTACTCGAAGATGGCTGGACCGATTTGATTTTTTTTTTTTGTTTTGTTTGAAAGGGTATACCTACCAGGTGGTCCCATGATCATCAAGTCAGGACCTGATGATTCTAAATTTGAAGAGTTCTCTCTATTTCTCCAGGATTCCCCTGGAGAAATAGAGAGAACTCTTCAAATTTTATAGCACACTTGAAGCGATTTGGGTAGTTTTTGGAAGAGTACTTTCTCGAAGTGGTCCCATTTCAATTTGGTGAAGATCTGATGAAGAACTTCGGAGATAGGTAACGGAACGCCTCAATAAATGATAGCAAATGGCCCGGGATTGCTGAATTCTCATGTCTGTCTATTGTTTCCACCAGTTCGTAACATAACATCACGTCGGTACGCTATGAAGGGGTAAGCACAAGTGAACCACTAAAAAGTGAAAAATAAAAACTTTTTAACAAAAAATAAAACTGACTTCCAAATCAAAACACTACAAAGTGAAAAATAACTTTAATTTCTGAAGTCGGTGGCAAAAAACGAAAATACAAAACCAAAGACGCCGACTACCGAAATTAAAGTTATTTTGCACTTTGTAGTGTTTTGATTTGGAAGTCGGTTTTATTTTTTGTTAAAAAGTTTTTATTTTTCACTTTCTTAATATTATAACATCATTGTTTTCATACAAATTAGCGCCCGTCCACGTGTTGTTGTTGTGGTATGTGAACGAGCCCTTAAAGCCATACATCTTACCACACGACGCACTAAGCACCCGCCATCTTGACGTAGATCGCAACAGAAAACAAAAGTAACAAAAGATAAGATTTATTACCAGAAAAAGTGGTCTTTTGAAATTATCAGCTCAGTTCGTAGTACGTACGAATATGTAGGTTAAATGAGGGACATACTGGAGTGTAGTAGCTACTATTAGCTAAATCAGATTGTTTTTCTGTTTATATTACTATGTATATGTTTGAAGGAACAAAGTAAATAAAACGTATTGTAGTTTAACATTCAAATCACACATTTAATATCATATCACTATTTTTCATAACCTTCTCATTTACTTTACACATAATACTTGGTATCTTCGGAATATAAAACATTGTACATACTTGGTATATAAACACCACAACTAGCAAAAGTTACACGATATGATCCAATATTTAAAATAAAATAATGGCCGCAGTTAATAATTTAGTATGATATTTAAAGAATAGTTATTAAATAAGACTGACTTACAATCGGTTCACCTCACTTCACTGTATGACTTGTGCTCTCGGTGGTCCATGCTTGAATGCCCGAGAACCCCAATGTTCTTAACCTCTTTAGTGAGCGTTGAATTCACAGACAAAATACAAATGATCGTTGTCACGTGACAGGCAAAGGAAATGTAGCCATCAGCCAATATGATTTTAACAAAATAAAAATGTAAATAGTTAACTAAATGTATCTTAATTCTCTAACACTACTCATGAAAATAAACAACCTTTAGGTGCTATTGAATCAAACCTGGAATCATGAAAAAAACCGCCCAAGTGCGTGTTGGACCACGCACAATGAAGGGTATGAATTTATCCCAAGAACAAACTTAATATGATTTACCCTATTCTTTTAAACCTAACACCCTGTTCACGACGATGCATCACCAAACAGTTTAAAGTGTTTTTATTATTATTAAGTTAAATCATAAAGGAAGTGCTACTTTTTTTTTTTTTTTAACATATGAATTTTGTGCTATATGGAGAATATGTACAAGCTAAAAATAAATATATATATTATGTACAAGTGTATAAAAAATCATAAAAATAAAAAGGGGAAGAGCTCATAGGGCATCAAAAAATTCGTCCCCATCGCTGTCAATGGAAAAAGTGCCCAAAAGGCTGGCAGCATTGCCACGTTGGATGGCAATGCTGATTCTTTGGGCTAAAAATAGGCCAGCCCTTTGGTCCCGTGAAGAGTCGACCAACCGCTTGGCGATGTCCCGAAATACTCGATGAGCACTCGGACCCCAAGGCCCTAGAGTTTCAACCCCAAACGGCTCAAACATATAGCTCCCAATAAGGTTACTATATTTGCGCCGTTTGAGGTTTTCTGCTCCTGCAGCAGCCGCCCCAGCACAGCCCGCCGTGCTAAGAAGATGGGATGGCGCGAGGGTGTCGACACAGGTTGCATCCCACACCAAAGGCCTACCCAACTTCCAAGGCATTATGGTCATTCCGTCTGGCCTCTTCCCATCGTCGCGCGCCAAGCCATTGGGTTCTAAAACAGCTGGCACCCCGGCGGTGACAAGAGCCCGACGGATGATGTCGTTAATGCTGGCGTGCCGTGCCATCCGACCAGCGCTCTTGCTGCAGGATAGTCCATGGTGTCCGAGGCAGTCGACTCCTTCACCGCATTGACAGCGATGTGGAGCCCCACAAGGAGCACCCACACGCAAACATGTAGCGAGCTGGAATGTGGTGTCACTCAGTATAGTGCCTATGTTGGGTGACGGTAGAGCCTGAAGCCAGAGACCCGACTCCCATTCACCCACAGCCAACAGGCGGGCACGCTCAGCAGTATTGGTGGACGTATTAATAAGTTTATTCCGTACCAACCTGCAGAGCGGCTCATCCCACTGTCTCTGGGAAGACGGGTTCTCGGGCTGAACCGTATCCGGGCAAGCCACTTTCCAGGCATTCACCGCGTCGGTCAAACACGGCACTTCAGAGTCAACCTGAGAAGGGGCTAAGATTCTTGTGGTTAACTTTTCGGTGCTGTGGACCGAGGACAGGAACGCCGGTAGGCTTACACTAGAAATTTTGCGGACGCCGAGCCCACCAAAACGAATGGGTAGTGTGGCTTGCAGCCACGCGCGGTCGTCCAATGCCACATTTAAAATTGATGTTAGGGTGCTTCGAATAATACGATCGATTTTGTCTAAAAGTTGTGGCTGCTTCCATAAAGAGGAAGAGCGGAGAAAATACATAAAATTTGGACCAAAACAGCAATATCTGATAAGGGTGAATGCCGAATGTAAATTAATTTTTGAAAGTCTATCTGAAATATCGTTAAAATGTTTAATTTTATCGTCGACGAATGGTGAAAAACTGTCTTCGAAAATTGGGGAACCTAGAAGGTGCAGTGAGCTTTTTTCCAAAACTTTGATATCTGGGGTTATTGAATTGAATTTTTGTATAGTCGATTGTCTGTCGGTATTGTCACAAAGATAAATTTCGCATTTGGAGTTGTTGAGGTCAAGGCCGATGGATTGGAACTGCTGCTTAAGGAATTCAAGATCTTTTAGTACAGTGTCTACGTCACCTCCTAGTGTTCCATCATCCAAATACCACACGTTAAATTTTGAATTTAGTTTTTGTATTATGGGATGGATAGCCAAACTGAAAATGACTGGCCCGAGAGGATCACCTTGTTGGCATCCGACTGCAGATTGCAGAACGTTATCTTTATATAATAATTTAGACGGGTGCCTGTAGCACTGCCACATAAAACCATAAATTTCTGGTAACTCTTTTTTTACTTCAGCCAACAAAGTGTCCCTGTTAACGGAGTTGAAAGCGTTCTTAACGTCAACCTTGAGGATGACCTCACCTTTACTGGCATTTAAAAAACTGGATAGGGCATGTACGGCAGCCTCGCAGCCCCCTTTGGATCCAAAGCCAAGCTGTAGGGGCTGGAACTTGTTGGTTAGAATTTCGCCGTACAATTTGCAGCATATTTTTGCTGCCGTACGCCTGTAGGTGCACCCAACGGCAATAGGACGAATGCCGTCGTCCCTCTTGCGCAGGGCACATAAGTTGGCCCCGTACAAGACATCGACGACGGCATCATTCACACTGCCGTTGAGCATCAGGTTAATTAGAGCCGCAAGCTCCTTCAAAAGCGACTCACCAGCGTCCCCGGCACCTGAACTCAAGAGATCTTTTAAATGCTGAGGAGTCAGGCCGTCGAGGCCACCGGCGGAACCACTTCGGAAGGAGCTCACGGCTGCAGTCAGCTGTGGGGCAGTAACATTGAAAGGAGTTGAATCCGGATCGGGAGTGAGAGGGGGGTCGGGGAAGGTGAGACCATCCGCAGGCGCCGGATGTTTACTCTCCAGGGCTGAAAGAGTTTCCGGAGAGTATGGCGCCACCACATCACTACTAAACAGTAATCTGGCTGCTCCCCTAATATCACCATCACTTAATTTGGATTCCACATGTGAACATAAGCCTCTTTGTGAAGTGTTAGTGAAATTAGGTAATTTTGGATCTAAAATAAGGGTCGAATAATTGTTACAATTGTCTTTAATTTGTTTAAGTGCTACTTAAGTAAAAGTAGTGATAAATAGATAAAAGGTGGTGATAAAATAGTGTTTCTAAGAAAAATCGTAAATACAACCCTTTAAACCGATAATAATTAACTGGGCTATACAGCCGTAATTTATAGTTGTTTTGATGTGTCTAGGTACCCTTGATCTAGTCTAGATCTAGTAGCTTTGGACGTAAAATTTACAAGTGTAGTCCTTTTGAAAAGCCTACTTAATTGGGTTTATAAGGGTTAAAACTTTAGTTTGATGTTTTTTGTGAATTTAGCTTTTTATTCACGCCAAGAAAAACATAGTTGTATTATATTGGATTGTTTTCGGTCATCAGACCAGCCTGAGGAATCTATATCATATTGAACATCGAATCGGTGCAAAAGTACTCGCACAAATCAACATGAAAAAAACAGTTTTTAAATCAAATATTAAACATTTATTTGTGTTTCCACTGAAAAATGTTGCAGTGGAAATATATGTGTATATAGTCAATGTAGATACCTCAGTAACATGTCTTAATTAAGGTATTTATAAGCAAAAATTTGATGTTAAGAAAATAAAAATAGGGTAAAATTAAAGTTTAAAACAGAAAGCAATTGGCGGCTCTCGCTAAGGCACAGATTAATACAGATGGGACACTCCGCAGTTTAGGTATGAAACTACAAGTACGCGGCGGGCTAGACTTGTCGGGCCAATTTAGTGCGGGCTGCCGCGCACCGGCCGGCTCGCACGTTCCTTTCGATACTCACTCACACGCCGCGTCGTAAAAGAAGACAACACTAACGAGTCAGAAGGTATAAGAGTTACGCGATAGAAAGAGAGGCAACTTGTAGGTAATAAGCGTTGTGCGACCTGAATTGCACTTTATTGTGTCGTAGCAAGAGTTGCTTTTTATTTAAATGATTTTGCGGAGTGTCCCATCTGTATTAATCTGTGATTTAAGGTCAATGATATTATAAGAAAAAAAGACGTAGATAGTTTATACACGCTCCGCAAGTGGCACGTCAAAATGTGGCTAATTAGCCACATTTTCGTCGTCTTGTCTCTTCTTCGCTCCCGATAATTACGACATGCCGTCCTACTTCCACGTGTCATCTAATAGTTCGCCATTGTGTCGTTTTTGAACATCGAATGTTGGGTAGGTAACCTATCTACGTCTTTTTACTTATAACATCATTGTTTAAGGTAAAGTTTTCGAGTAGCTAAGCGCGCATGCTAATTTGATGTATGTCATTGACAAATCTTCAACAAGTGCTCCTGAAAAGTTCCGCAAATCACTTCCTGAAATCTCATGAATCAAGGATGATCGTACTGGTGTTATTATTTCATCGTCAAAAACTATTCCTCATCAGGACTTCAACACGTAGCCGCCGGCCGCTCTGTCTTGAAGATGTCATAAGCCTATAGGTGCAGAGCGTCAGCTCCGGTTGGACTGGGAGGCCTACCCTCACACGAGGATAAACCTAGATAGGCACACACCCTCCTCACTTACACCCTGTGCGTCCAGCGATCACGCTGGTCGGAACACACCCTGTATATGTTATGGACTAGAAGTATGGGTAATGAGTCGGAAAATGTCCGCAAAAGTTGGCGAGGCACTTGAAGGCATGTATAGTTTAGTTAGTCAGCTAAAGTGCTAAACAATAGATGGATAGATTTTATTCACAAATTTTTGTCAAGCGACGGCGGCGCCATTTTTCATTATTTGTGTGTGCAGGGTGTAGGAAGACCGTAAACGTAAAACGATACGTTAAACTCGCCACAAAATCCGTCCGTTTTGACATGAGGGTGTCCCTCTTTGTCCCGCTATGTTTGTCTCCCTTTAGCATATTAAACGATTTGGGCTGTCAAAACGGACGGATTTTGTGGCGAGTTTAGTGTCACATATTAAGGCGCTACCTCGAACAAAACCTTGCTAGATTGCGTTATTTAACTCATTAATTAAGAGTAATAAACTACATCTAAAAGCAGATTATTAATGTTTGACATCCTATCATCGCATTGCACAAATTTTTGTGAGTTCTATGATAAAAGGGGCGTGCGCAGGGAGTAGGCCAGAGCGAGTCTGAGAGCCGGGACAGAAAAGGACCGAACTATCAGGGTCTTTGGTCGGGAAAGCGCCTTAACACGTGATTCTATTTTGTAGAACCACCGAGCGTTGAAAATCCAGTTCGTGGTAAAAAAAACGTCAACAAAAAATGCTCGTATTTGGCTTACTTACGCACAGGCGAACGCGTATTTAACGCGATGTTTCTTGAGATTGTCAACGCTCGGCTTAGCAATTATATAGAATACATGAATAGAATAGCTTTATATGGTATAAAATATCGTACTTAAAGATAGTTCCACATAATTTTGCTTACTTTAATTAGCATGCAAAAACACCTTAAAATAAAAAAATAATAAACAAAAAACACTTATACTACTGCGATCATGTGATCAAAAAATATTTAAAAAATTAAGTTATGTATTATATACTTATTGGTGGTAATTTTTAATATCTTAGGTATGATAACTTCATTATTTTAAACTTAGTTTAATTTAGGAATTCACTTATAGTGTAGAACTCATAATTATTATAGAGGCAAGTTTTGTTTTGAAATATTATTTTTCAGTGTTTTTTTTAACGTGCTAGGGATGCGCTGCGCTTGAAAATCCAGTGCGCGGTAAAAAAAAGTCACGTAAAAAAGCGCTCGTGCGTATTTGGACTAATAGGGTAGAGTCGTAACCACTTTTGGGACATAAATCTTACGCAAAATGTCCTAAGACATTTTTTGAATACGTACATATTTAGTAGATAGCCTGTGTTTTAGAATATTATATAAGAAGTGTTCTGTATAATTTAGGGCTAACAAAAACGATAGTATTAAACGTTCAAGATATTCTAGTCCTAGGTTTATGCTATAACTTGGTAACAGCGCGGGAATCGTATCTTGTTTGTAAGGAGCTGTCTGTTTGTTGTTTGTGTTTGTTATTATTACATATACTTGCATAATCTTCAGACCAGCAGCATTGCTGTGTTCCAGTTTGAAAGTTCCTGATGCTAGTGAAATTCCAGACATACTAAATTCTATCGAAGCAGGCTGGAGTTACGATTTGTGATTGATGCCAATAAACTGAAATCATAATCGTTTATTTTCTTGCAAAGTGGGTACAGACGCCAGCACATCAAGTTACTCGAAACTGTCAAATTTTTCAATCAACCTTGAACCTAATGCTTTAGCGATAAAGTTAAGAATCTATTAAATAAATTTGACACATTGTAGTAGCTGGATGTGCTGGCGGCTGTACATAAAATTAGGTGTTTACAAAGTTTTGTGATCCATGTGAACCTTAAGGCATGCGAACATTGAACAGATAATTTTATTTAAAAAAAAAGTCAATCAAATTAAAAATGTCAAACAAAAATAAAAAAAATAATGATAGAATTTAAAGCGAGCATAATGATATTAAGGAAATACACAATGTCAAATATCATATTAAATCTAAAGTGTAGTGTCATTTATAATATCATTAATTGAATAACAATACTTACCAAGTAAGGCTGTCAGTTTCTTTTTAAAAATTTGGATAGGAACACTTTTTAGTATATCTGGTATTTTGTTATATGGTGGGACCCATGCCGAATACATTTTTCTCTCAAACTTATTGGCCTTGTAATGATGCATACTTTTATGAATAATGGAGTTTTTTAACTCTCTGGCCTTTTCTGGTAGCAGTAACCAAGCTAGGTTACTCCGACCAAACGGGTTAGGTTAGGTTGGAACTGTGGCCAACAATGCGCGAGCTGAATTTGTCGCAGTAACTTAGCTTGGGCACTCTGACCAAATAGCAAAAACAAACGCGCGCGAGCCGAGCAACCGAAGCGAGCAATGCCGCAGCATCTACCGGCACTACATTCAAGTTGGTCGCAGTTACTTGGCTATTTAGTATTTTTAGGACGCCAAACTATGATCTATTGGAGGTTCACAAAAAAAGGCGCAATCATTTTATTAGAGTGTTCAATACATGCCATTTTAATATGAATGGCAGTATGTTGATGAAGGTACTACCATATCTCTTAGAGACCAACCCTTCGCATTATATAAGCGTAATATTATGTTTTATCTACTGTGTAAAATTAAAAATTGAAATGCAGAAGTTGAGTAAAACCATCTATATCAAAAGAACTAAAAGTAAAAACCTAATATTTTCTAAATCGAATCAGATGAATTCCAGTAAAGAATTCCTCAAAAATATTACAGCAATATCTGCCCAAATGTATTTTAAATTTAACTGTGACCGAGCGGCGGTATCTATGATTTATTTCAACCGTATTTCATAACTCATAAACTTGGACTGCGAAGTTTTCTTTTTGTTATTTAAAGGGCGCTTGGCTTAATCTAATATTGGAATGCTATGGGTATTTTGAATCTTCACGCATTTTTTTTTTGTTTATATTGTACAATGTAATTTCTTCTTTATTTTTAGGTTGGCTGATTTTCCACTGAAAGTCAGCATCATGCTGAGAGGAAGCCAAGAAGCCACAGCTGCCGACTATTTCTGTTTTGTGCTCGTGATTATAATTATGTGGATCTACATGTTTTGTTGTATTGTTCTGTTTTGTGTAATTATCCATACTATCCATATTAATATTATAAATTCAAAAATAACTCTGTATGTCTGTCTGTATGTTAACTTTTCAGGACTAAACCACGGAACGGATTTCGATAAAATTTGGCAAGGAGATATATGGTATCCTGGGGAATAACATAGGTTACTTTTTTTTTTCAAAAATAATCCTAAAGGGGGTGATATAGGGGAGGAAAGTTTGTATGAGAAATCCAGCATTTTACCCTCAAATGTCCGCTACATACTAAGGAACCCCGTAGGTTCACAACTCCTGTAAACCAGCGGTCGCCATTGGATGACGGTATTTTACGTTTATATGAGTTAAAGAAAATAATGCACAAGATTATACGACACCACTTATGAGAGGAGCTCGTGGCTAAGTAATAACAGCCGCACGTGTCAATTCATTAGGTTAAGCTACGCTTGCCGGGGTTGGTCTGTGGATGGGTGACCATCTTTACATACCGAGACTCCTCCGTGCCTCGGAAAGCACGTTAAGCCGTTGGTCCCGGCTGTCATTCGTGGATCTTTGACAGTCGTTACGGGTCGTCAGAAGCCCGAAAGTCTGACAACTAGTCTTACCAAGGGGTATCGTATTACCCAGTAACTGGGTTGTGGAGGTCAGATAGGCAGTCGCTCCATGTAAAATACTGGTATTCAGCTGCATCCGGTTAGACTGGAAGCCGACCCCAACATAGTTGGGAAAAGGCTAGGCAGATGATGATGACTTATTTGAATAGTTATTTAATTTATTCAAATAGCAACATCGCGCAAACATCATAGACGGCTTCAGACTTGTCAATGCTAAAGCTGTCAGTGTCAACGTTGTATCTATCAGTAGTGCGTTCGTTCATGTTCAAGTCTTCTTGCTCCCGAGACGGCGCCTGTGAGGGTCGCACACACTGATTGATAAAATAACAACATGGCGGATCCCAACATTGAGCACGTGAATGCTAATCTGTTGGAATCTGCGATCTGGATATATTTATATATATATACGAATATACTAGCTGATCCGACAAACGTTTACTTCCACTTCACGTTCAAGAAAGAAAGAAAGAAAGAAAGAATAACATTTATTTGACACAGTTCGTGAAACACAAAATACAAATAAGAAATTAAAAAAAAAATGTTTAATCACCAGTGTGTGCCTCACGGCTGCATCAAAAAGGTTCATTTCAGCATTAATGCCAGACAGATGCTGTCTGACGCTGGTTTTCTAATGAACCTTTAGGGACAAGTGACGGGGAGTACACACAGTTTCAGCATACTTAAGACATAATATTTTTAGTACGCTAGGTTCGCATTGACGTGTTTGCGGATACCAGCCCGTATTACCTATTACCTACATAATATTTATATTTATACTTAAATCAATAAATAAATAAACTAAGTGGGTTCTTTGTGAATAAAAAAAAAATCTAATAGTTATATATACTTAATAATAATTTGATAATAAAAACTAAGATACAAAACAATAATAAATACTTTAGTTTTGGAGTCCTGTAATACAAGCCTAGAGCTTAGTTTAGGCACCAGTCTGCCACGATATTATATGTTCATATAAGTGATACATTAAGAGCGACCATATCAAGTTTCTGTTGTGAATCTATCAGATACTGCCGTAAACATATTCTGAAAGTGTGGATAGTGCCCAGTGCCCTTAATGGTGGTGGGATATTATTCCACACCTTAGATGCAGCGTATCGGAAAGTGCCTCTGAAAGCCGCTGTCCTATGAGACTGTGTTGCCAGTTGTTGTGCACATTGCCTGGGCGCGCAATCTCGTCTACTAGCCATCCAACTAAGCTTATCGTACAAATACTTCGGTTTTTTGGACTTAACGACACCAAAAAGCAGGCACGCTAGGTGTAACTTTCGTCTCGACTTCATCTTGAGAATAAAGTGTTTGTTAAGAAATGGGGTGACATGACTTCTCGGAGGAACTGAGTAACAGAAGCGCGCACATGCATTTTGTACTCTTTGTATTAGTCGATCGGTACGAGCCAGCAAGCGCGGGCCGTAAACCGTATCAGCATAGTTTAATTTAGACAGAACAAGGGTTTCGACTAGCTGTTCGCGAAGCTTTTCGGACAAGAACGGCCTCATTTTGTAGAGCAGTTTCAGGCGATAGAAGCAGTTTCTTACGGAGTTAGCAACGTGTTTCTCAAATCTAAGGCTGTTGTCCATATATAAGCCAAGGTTCCGCGCCTCATTCACACGGTCAATAGGCTCACCCATTAGAGTTATATTAAGGCTTAAAGGTATCTTCCTCAACTGCTGCCTCGTACCAAACAACATGTACTTGGTTTTCAGTGGGTTTAATGCCAAGCAATTCTCATCTGACCAGGTGGCAATTCTTTCTAAGTCGTCATTTAGGTTCACTTTCAGTTTTCCCGAATTTTCCAATTTGGTGCAGTCGTTCGGAAGTTATCCGCGTACATACATTTCGGCGATTCATTTTTATATAGATATGATACATGTTTATGTACTAATTATATAAAAGTTTTTTTTAAAGATCCAATGGTGTATCATCGACTCTTGAGAGGAGTGATAAGATAATTCAATTGTATGCTTTTGGTAAGAAATAAAGAAATTACGTTTTTAGGGTTCCGTACCAAAATGGTAAAAAGGAACCCTTATGGTGCGACTCAGTCTATCTGTCCGTCTGTCACAGCTGAATTACTCAAGAACTACTAATGCTATCAACTTGAATTTTGGAATAGTTTTAGATGACGTTTGCCCAACTACTTTGCAAATAAGAACGAAATAAAAATATGTATTTTTTTATGCAACATAACTGAAAGGGGGTCTCAGAAATTTGAATTGGGGCTACTAGGGCATAAATGAGCGCTGTTTGCATATTTTCGGACATTTTTTTTTTGTTTTAGGGTTCCGTACTTCAAAAGGAAAAAACAGAACCCTTATAGGATCACTCGTGTGTCTGTCTGTCCGTCTGTCACAGCCAATTTGCTCCGCATCTAATGGACCGAGGTACACATATATATTTTTGTGACCCAAACACGGACGCGTAACGTAAATAAATAATTTTTGAATATGGGGGTCAACTTTAGGGGACAAATAAGAAAAAAAAAAAGTTTTGCAAACTGTACCATGTGACATATCAAATGAAAGGGCTGTGAGGGTCTTAAATGTATTTTTTTTTTTATAATTTTAAAATATAAACTGTTTTAAAGTTATTTAAGAAACTGACACTGGGGCCTTGAAAGAAACCTCTACAGTACCTACGACTACGCAAAAACAACAACCATAGCTGGAGTGGATCTTTAATTCGAAGAAAATAGGTAAGTTTTAACCAACTACACGATTTTTCCTTAAAAATTAAGTAAGGACATATCTTAAATACAAAAAGCTAACATGGTAAGTCTCCCACAGCTAACGATCCTCTGAAAGCCAACGCAATGTTTCTTTCATCCACTGTAGCTAAGAATACCGGTGAAACACGGAGTTCCCTTTATAAGGCACTTTATTCAGTTAGAATACTTTTAAGATGTTTGCAATATTTTCTCTAAAGAAGCTTTGCAATGCACCTTTGAAAAGATTGTTCCCATGTTAAAGAGAGGTAGGTGTCGGTAGGTCGACAGTACCTCAAACTTCGCTAGAGGTATAAATTAATAACGATACTCTTGCGCCATCCCATCTTCCTGGCACAGCGTGCTGTGCTGGCGCTGCTGCTGCGGCTGCGGAAAACCTCAAGCCGCGGATGTATTATATAATAAACTTATCGGTAACTGTATTTTTGAGCCGTTCGGGGTTGAAACCCTCAGGCCATGGGGTCCGAGTGCTCATGGTTTGTTTAACGAAATCTCTAAACGGCTGATTGACACTTCCCGTGACCCAAGGGCTGGCTTATACCTTGGCCAGAGGCTAAGCATTGCCATACAACGTGATAATGCCGCTGTTCTCCTGGGTACATTACCAGTCGACAGCGATGTGGAGGAATTTTTCGACGCCATATTTTAGTTTTATCATAGTTTTAGTTAAGTTAGGTTATTATATTTTTAACTTAATTATGTATAACCATGTAATGAAATAAATTATATTTATCCCGAAAGTAGAAATAGGTACTTGTCTTCTACTCTTGTATCGGTACAAACAATGTCCCAGCGCCTTGACACATGGAGAGAAAGTACTCTAAATATTACAATCAGATAAGTACTAAAAAATACGTATAAGTCTGTCGTAATCGTTAACTATATTCCAGGAATATGTTTTTCGGTACGACAACTAAAAATTTTACTCCCAGAATTAAAAAAACTCCGACGTCAAAAATATCAAACCTTATTAAAAATTAAACTTCTTGACTTTTGTCTGCAGCGAATCTGGAACAGCACGCAGCCCTGCAAATGTTCTAATAACGTAATGCAGAAAATAACATGAAACTCCACATAATATTGGAGTACAATATTTGCATTCCAAGTAAACCATCTCCTTGCAAACTCACAGGAACAGAAAATCACGAAAGAGGGAAAGTATTAAGTAATACATTTTTCTTTGTCAACACAAACTACACAAACACTTAGCAGGAAAGTGACACCCTACGTCTTATTTACACACCGTATAGCACTTGATAGACGTTTCCTGAAAAAGATATAAATAACAGAACATACAAGATCTACCAAAGAATGTTTTAGTCACGAAAACGTAGAATAGAAAAGTGTATTCTAAGGATTTCCACGTCAAACAGTAAGCTCACCGGAATGACAAAAAAAAATAGGGTGAAACTATACCAATTAAGAACATTTTACAGGGTTATTGGTAAAACACCAGCCACCTTTTAAGGGTCATTGTACTCATCTCAATCGCGAAAAAAAATCAGCTGTTCAGTACATTTATGTTCGAATAATTCGTCAAAATGAACAGCTGATTTTTTTTTTGCGATTTCAGATTTGGTCCCATTAGTAAAAGTTGTTCATAATGATGAGTACAATGACCCCTTAAGAGGTTGCTGGTGTTTTACGAATAACCCTGTATATGTATCCTCATTATATAATACATTGACTAATTGTCTGTTTATATTAAAGTTGAGAAATAAGCTGTGTAGCAGTCACTTATAAGATAGTCGAGTATCTTATCTTAAGGCGCATCTTTGACCAAAACGCCACGCTAGCCGTTTATTGGGCAGTTTTTTGGAGCTATCTACTTGCAGCATGCACTTTACAGCTTATACCTGAGAGGCAAACCGTGAAAACGACCACGAGTTACGGAGTCTCCATCTTCTATCTCAGTCATCGCCCGCACGAGATGCCTCCGTATAGGTGCAGGCACTTCCTCAGCCCCATTTTTCAGGATGCTGTTGTTACTCCCCATCACCCTCCTCACCAGAAACACAGCTTTTTTTACAAATGACGGCCTTTAAAGGAGTACATTATTAATTAAACTCCTCACAACGTACCCACTGAGATGAAAAATAAAGATTGAAAACATGCATCTCCTCCTGAAGTAAAAATTAAACAATTTTGCTATTGACACAAAATCACATGCCTGCTACGGCGTAGCTGATGGCGTAGAGCTTACGTAAGCTATGTCGTAGCAATCACGTAATTCTTTATCTTAGTTGAACGTAGTACATAATAAGTAAATACCCATAACTAAAGTTGTTTATTCGTGCTATTCGATACTTTCAATAATAATATTTACAAGTTTCCTTTAATTAACGCGAACATGCTCATAAGCGGATTGAATGCCGTGTTTCGAAACACTTTTGTAAGGAAAATACTTTACATCTTGAATAGCAGAAAGTTGTTTATTTTTTTTAATTATCTGGTCGTTTTTGACGATCAATTTACAATTACACTTTCATTTTTTTCACTGTAATTTCTTCGTTGTTTCTCGTGTAACAATAGTTTCCAATTAGTTCTAGCGAACCACCCTTGCTTTACACAATTTCTACGACTTGACAAACTTCAAGATTTCTTTAGAAGGATAATGTATGTTAATTTTAATTTTATACATGTAACCATTGGAATAAATGATGGTGAAAAAGGCATCAATTTCCATTGCAAAGTTTAGAAGAAAAACGCGGGTATACAGACAAACACAAAAAGCGACTTTAATTATATAAAATGTATAAATCAATCACTTCAATATAATCCTAAATAAACTACCCAAAATACCCGTCTTATAAAAAAAAAACCCGTAACCCATAAGTCAAAACTACTCTTATTAGAGGTCCCCAACAAGAGCAATATTGACACAAATTGCTCAAGTGAGAGATGTCCTGGGCAATTTCATTAGGGAGCTGTTTTATAGCGGGGTTTACTGAGATACACCGGGTCTTTCCAATCACGGCAACTCGGTTAACGAGACATGTTGCGAGGATAGGAATGGTGATCGAGAAGTCGAATTACGTTGAATTAGATCGTGCTTTTTGGTAGTATTTTGATGTTTTTACGTAAAGAAATATTTTCTTTATTTATTTATACATATATTTTACATTTTTAAATATGTAACAAAAAATCATTTAAAATCTAAAAAATAGGGATTTGCCGTTGGCGGGAGCAGGTTTCAAGCTACTGGTGGTTAGGGCTCCAGAGGCAGGAACCCCCTCACAATGCGAGCCGAATCAAGGAATCAGGCCCTATCTAAATAATCTTTATATTATTATTATTACGTGAAGCCATAACTTTATTTATACCCCTTTTTACGAAAATTACGCGGACAGAGGAGTATGAAAGGAGAAGGGAATGACTCAATAGATTCCTGGGCCTGGTAAGAGGATATAATAACAAGACCTCACTGAAAATTTGGTGAAATTTGGCTATCCAGGAACCAAGTTATATGAATTATAGTAAAAGTGAGGTTATATTATAACATTGTAGTTTTTTTTTATGTTATTTACGAAATACTTTGAATGGCTTCGGTTGTGTAATGGTTTTATGTATGGAACTTGTGACGTGTCGAAGATCTGACACGTTTGGCTCTACCGCGCGCCCTGGACAGTCGCTACAGTCGAAACCAAGTTTCTACATCCAATATCCTGTAACCTAGAAGCAGTAGGCACCAACCTTTTAAAAACTAAAAAAGGGAGAAGAGGAAGTAAAATAAAACACCACAACCAATAAAAAGACATGACTTGATAGGCTAAAAGCACGATTTGAATAGGTAAAAAAATGGGTAAAAACTTACAGGCTGAGATGCACGCCAATGACGTATAACTGATAAAATCGCCTCATCTTCCAAGACTCTTCTACCAATAGAGTTACTGCGACCAGTCGCAATCTTACAATTTACACAGCGATCCATGTCGTCAATATCCAATCGATAGGCGTAAACAGTTGTCCAAAATAGAGAGCCAGGTAATTTAGAATAGCAACATCCGTCAAATAGTCCGTTATAATGTGCAAAGCCGAGGTCGTGGGGTTAAACAATCAGTCCAGTGCAATGCACAGTCAAGTACGGACGTGTTTGCGCTGCTCGACAAGAATATTATATTCACGTGTTGCGCGGCTTTAGCCGCCGCTCGGTTTACGTCGCTATGAGTTCACAACCGCTCATAGCCAACGAGGTCTTGGCATTTATCAACCATGCCATCGACTACATGGACGAAGTCAGCATCTTGCAGATCTGCAAGTCCAGTTTCAAGGAGGAGGAGATCAGCAGTGCCAAGCTGCTGCTGTTCCAATCGCTCGGCAAAGTCGAGCAGATGCAATCCCGCCGGAGGGATGGTGGCCAGAAGTGTGTGCAGGACATCATCACATTGATGAAGAGCACCGACCCGGACGACGTGCCCGCTTTTGTGGCGAAGGAGCTACATAAGTTGCCCCCAGTCACGTTTGACCACGTCGACGTCACCAGGTTGCTGAAGGACATTACAAGTCTCAAGGCGAGCCTGGCCGATGTACAGTCCAAGTTGGAGGTGTCTAATAACACCATTAGTGAACTACGTGCCGAAGTACAGTTGTTGCGCAACGCTGTTAAGGTAAATAGGTCGCCTGATGCCTCCAATGTGAACACACGTCGCGGAGCGGGAAAAAACGCTAGCATCGGCAGTTTTGAGTCGGCGAGCTCCACTGCGTCACCCGCTGCTGATATTGCACGCGTTGCAACTTGCGCCGCCGCCGTCGCTGACTCGTTGCCGGTCGAGGTAGTGACTCGTGTAGGTTCGTTGACCCCTAAACCTGCCTACGCTACTATCGTCGCCACACACAAACCTGTGTCTCAGGCCAAGAAGGGGGATAAGGAGAGCTGCTGTGAACATGCCGACAGGTGTTCGAAACAGCAAGGCCCGGCTGAGGGCACGTGTGACAAGGATGGCTTCGTGAAGGTGGAGAGGAAGAAAGGGAAGAAGCCTCCTAGTCGGAACCAGTGCGGGACCGCGCTGGCAGGACCCAATATGCTGCGTCCGGCAATACCTACGACGCAGCTCTATGTTTCTCGGCTACATCACACCACGAAGGTTGAGGAGATCGTGGAGTATGTTCGAGCGAAGACCAACTGGGTCTTAAGGGTCGAGAAGTTGGCGTCGCGCCACAACACGAATTTCAAGTCGTTCGTGGTGCGAGTTCCGACTCAATATATCGAGACCGTACTTAAGGAAGAGTTTTGGCCGAAGGGTGTCGTGTATCGGCGATTCCGCGGAAGGCTACGCGACACCACGCAGCGTAATACGACGCCGTCTCTTCGTATACAATAATATTATTGTGGTTTTTATATAATATGTATGATAGTCTGTAAGGTATATATGTTATGGGTCTTTGTTACCCGAAATAAATGATTTATTATTATTATTATATTATTAAACAATAAAACAAGGAAAATACGTGCGCACTCAGAAGGAAAGAAAACGAACCAGTGCATCTGTCAGTCAGGGACTGACGGATGTCAGGCACAAGTGTTGCCAGACGAAAAAAAATCACTATGAATCTATTCAATCGATTCCACGAAAGCTTGATATGCACTTGTCACTCGATTTTCATACATATTTATTTATTAAAACTTTATGCACAAGTAAAAACAAATACCGTACAAAGGCGGACTTAATGCCTGAGGCATTTTCTACCAGTCAACCTTAGGGTGATGCAGAGAAAACATGGCAGGTGCAATATAAAGGATAGATAACACGAAAATAACTATAAAATAAAAGAATAAATACAACAATATATACATATATACATATATATAATCAGAATAAACGTTGTCAGGAGAAATAACGATCGGTAGAGGAGAAATAACAATCAGTAGAGGAGAAAAAGAATCCAACAAATCAGCGCAGAGATGTTTCTGCCAACTTCTTACGTATATGCTCACGTATCTTCACTTTAAAAGACAACCGATTGGTTGCCGTCCTGATGTTCAGAGGGAGCGCATTCCAAAGAAAGACCGCCTGGACAAAGAAAGAATAGTGAATGAAACCAGCGCGGTGAGAAGGACATCGTAGAAGACGATTGTTGGTAGAACGAAGATTTTTACTATGGGCAGAGCATAAGTATTGAACATGGGAAGTCAGGTAAGAAGGAGAAGTGGGTTGGTCGAGAATAGAAAACAACATAGACAGAGCTCTCACCTCCCTGCGCTGCCGAATGGGTAACCATTTTAAAAGCAATCGGTGCCCAGATACATGGTCATACTTACGAAGATTGAAAACGAATCGAATGCAGTTATTGAGAAGGCGGTCAAGTTTATTGAGGAGATCTGCATTCAGGTCATAGTAACACACATCACCATAGTCAATTATGGGAAAGATTAGGGACTGTACAAGCATTGCCTTTATGTGTGTTGGGAGAAGGTTTTTCAACCGATAGAGCGACCGCAACGTTCCGGTGACTTTATTACTAACAGTCGTGACCTGCTTTCGCCAGTCAAGACAAGTGTCGATATGCAGACCAAGATCCTTAACATCGGAGCTAAACGGAATGACGGAGCTGTCAAAGATTACAGGTGGTACGGTTAAGCCATTCAGTTTTCTTATGCTGTAAGGGCTCCCAATTATGATAGCCTGACACTTGACATATTCTCATATTTTACTGATTTATTCATAATAAACGCAAACGACGCGTGCGATAGCAGAGAATTCGAGCAACAGGACTAGGAGGCCCACGTGGTTTCGAGCACGGACACAACTGGGAGTGTAACAACGCAGAGGTCATCGACACCGACAAGACAAGATTGTAGACTTATGTCAGATGTTTTGCGGGAAGGTTTGCAACACGGTGACTGGAAAAATAAATCACCTAACGAAGGATGGGTTAAAGTACAGCGGAAAAGGTTGCAAAACCGTTTTATTGGGATGAAGGGGAAGGCGGAGGTAGGACCTCAGTCATCGTTTAGAGCAGCGGAGGTAAAGGTGCCTTTTTATATCTATAATGTGAACAGGGATACAAGCATGGACGATATAGTGTCATACATAAAATCGAGAACTGATGTAGATGTGTCCCTGAACAAGATAGATATGAAGAGGAACAAGGGATACGCTGCATACAAGTTTTTAATACCAAAACAAAAATTGAATGTTTTTATGAGTGAGGACCTGTGGCCGGCGGGAGTGTCTTTCCGTAGGTTTGTGTATTATAACAGTACGACCGAACCGCGGCGTAGTGAAGTGAGATTGAGTGACAGAACAGATAATAATAAACCAAATTAATGGATAAGAAAGTTAATTTAAGTTACTAAGATGATAAGTTTTAACTGTAAATCTTTAAAGAGGTCGGTCGAGTGTATAAAAAACCTGTGTAAATCTGTGGATATTATTGCGCTGCAAGAGACCTGGTTGCTGCCACATGAAATATCAATTCTAGGTAACGTAGACTTAGATTTCAGTTATGTTGGTAAATCAGCTGTGGATACGTCACTAGGGATATTAAGGGGAAGACCGTACGGAGGTGTGGCTCTTTTGTGGAGGAAATCGTTGTTTACGTGCGTAACTAGTTTACCGTGCGCTAGCGATCGTATTGTGGCTATTAAAGCGACGACGTGCGACAGCCGTGAGTTGTTATTGTTTAGTGTTTACATGCCGACTAACTCTGTAGATAATTTAAGCGAGTTTTGTGAATGTCTTAGTGAAATAGCTGCTATCGTTGAGAGTGAGAATGTTGAGTATGTTTATATATTAGGGGATTTTAATGCCCACCCTGGGGAGTTGTTTAGCCAGGAAATGTTATCTTTTTGTGAAGAGCAGAGTTGGTGTTGTGTTGACTATAATAACCTAGGTATAGACTCGGACACTTTTACATTTGTGAGTGATGCCTGTGGCAGTAGACGTTGGCTTGACCATTGCCTGGTTTCTGATGCAGCGTGGAAATCAGTGGAGAAGGTGGAGGTGTACCATAACGCCTACTGGTCAGACCACTTCCCACTTTGCATCCAGGTTAACCTGGGGATGGTGAGGCAAACGGATGCCTCAGCAAATCTTGAAGGCAAAGTAGTAGATAAAGTGAGGTGGGGGGAAAGATGTACTGACCAAATAAATTTCTTTTACCAACTATGTATGCAAAAGCTTAGACTGGTCGATTTCCCAGTAGAGTTAAGCAACTGCTGCGATAACTTCTGCTTGAATGAAGAGCACGCTGCAGTAATTGATAATCTGTACAAGAATATTGTTACGTCACTGCGAGAGGCGGCTGAGGGCAGTGCTGGTTATGTGAGAAAAGGTAATAAACGTACTGTGATAGGGTGGAATAGACACGTTAGGGACGCTCATAGGTGCGCTAGGGTGGCTTTTAAAAACTGGGTTTGGCACGGGAAATCACAATTTGGTCAGTTGTTTATAGATATGCTAGAAACGAGAAAAGTTTTTAAACAGAAACTTAAATATTGCCAGGACAACGAAGAACAAATTAAGTTGGACATTATAGCTTCAGAACATAAGAAAAAGCAGTTCAATAAATTTTGGAAGTCAACTCAGAAGTTAAACACTAGACCGGCTGTACCTTTGAGCGTTAATGGCGTGTCTGAACCAGAGGGGATAGCGGACATGTTTAGAGTGCATTTCTCTGTGACACCACGGTTGCAAGTCAATAAGCAGGAGGGGTGCGGTGAAGAGAGACTTGGGTTGTCTAGCCCGTTTTACATCTCGTCAAAGGAGATAGGGAAGGTTATAAAAACCATGACTAGGGGTAAGTCTCCTGGTCATGATAACCTTAGTATAGAACATTTCCAACATGCCGGTCCCCATCTTCCTAGGGTCCTATCTATGTTGTATAACTTTTGTATTAGGCACTCATACCTGCCTGCTGAGTTGATGAGGACGATTGTTGTACCTATAGTTAAAAATAAGACAGGCGGCGTCTCCGATAAGGAGAACTATCGACCAATCTCATTGGCTACTATAACTGCAAAGGTGCTTGACAGTGTGCTCGAGCGTAGGATGTCTGGACAGCTCAATTTACATGACGCACAGTTCGGTTTTAGAGCTGGGCTGTCTACAGAAACAGCTATTCTGGCGCTCAAGCACACGGTCAGGTACTACACCAGCAGGAATACACCTGTATATGCTGTATTTTTATACCTTTCGAAGGCATTTGACCTGGTTAATTATAATGTCCTATGGACTAAGTTGCGTGACCGGGAACAACCTGAGGAGATAGTTGAACTTCTCAGATTTTGGTATAATCATCAGATTAACCAGGTCAGATGGTCGGGTGCTTTGTCGGAGACGTATGGTCTGGAATGTGGTGTGAGGCAGGGTGGTCCCCAGCGCTGTTCAGCCTATATGTCGATCAGTTGATCGGGGAGCTCAGCAGCACAGGGGTTGGATGTTCGGTAGATGGTAAAATTATAAATAGCATATCTTACGCGGACGACATGGTGCTGCTGAGTCCCTCGATTGAGGCACTCAGACGATTACTTGAGGTTTGTGAGAGGTACGCCTTGACTCACGGCCTCCTGTACAACGTGAAGAAGAGTGTGTTCATGGTGTTTGGGGTTACTGCCAAGGGTCACAGGGCAGTGCCGCCTGTGTACCTATATGGTGTGGCTTTAAACAGAGTGCCTAGTTTTAGATACCTTGGACACATACAAGTCGAGGATCTAACTGATGACCAGGACATAGAACGGGAACGGAGGGCGTTGTCGGTCCGATGCAATATGTTGGCCCGTAGGTTTGCAAGATGTACGAGACCGGTCAAAATCACCCTTTTCAAGGCTTATTGTCAGTCATTTTACACATGCAGCCTGTGGGTCAAGCATACGCAGAGGGCCTACAATGCTCTTCGTGTCCAGTACAACAACGCCATCCGGGTGCTGTTGGGGCTGCCGCGATTCTGTAGCGCGTCAACCATGTTTGCTGAATCTACCACTGATAGTTTTCCAGCAATCATGAGGAAAAGAACGGCATCATTGTTGCGCAGGATTCGTGGGAGTGCCAATGGCATCCTGAAGGTGATTGGGGATAGGCTGGATGGCGTTTTCCTGGAGTATTGGACCCGTATGCATAGCTATGGGTCTGATACTGCAGGAAGATACATGAATTGAAAAATTGTAGGTTGTATTTTGTTATTTGGTTTTTATTTTAAATGTAAGGTACTAACATAGTTACGTAAGTTGTATCACTAACAAACTATGGAGCAAGTTTCCGAAATAAACGTTTTATTATTATTATTATTATAATCGATTAGTAGTAATTCAGGAATTATTTAATCGATTATTTAGTTTCATTAACTTAATTTAAGTTTTCTCGCTTTCTAGGTAGAAATATGGTACAGACGCCAGCAGATCAACCTACCCGAAACTGTCAGATTTTTCCAATCAACCTTGAACCTAATGCTTTAGCAATAAAGTCGAAAATCTATTAAAGAAATCTGACAGATTGTAGTAGCTTGATGTGCTGGCGTCTGTACCATACTTTGTGATTTCCTTTAGAAAAATATAACGGTTTTTTGAATATATATTTCAACTAGTTAACTGCTTGGCCCAGAAGTCCTCTTCTCCTTTGGCACATTTAAAGTTTATATGGAGAAGGAGTGCAGAAAGCTAATATTGTGCATTAGAAATAGATTAAATTAATAAAACATAAAAAACATTATACACACTATCATGCGTTTGACACACACGAGAATGTGGCCTCTCTGCTTACATTTATTTCATGTCGTTCTGTTTGTCCCTGTCACATGAATAAAACTATTGCTACTACAAAATGAATATGGTCTAATTTTGACAACTGGGCGACCATTAGGTAGTTTTATTATTAGACTTCAATCCGAAGCTGCTGAACATGGCCCAACCATGTACAGAAGCTTCGGATTGGAATAAAGACCTGGGAGTCATATTCGACCGTAAGCTTAAATTCCACGACCACATCACATCCACTGCTAAGGAGTCCTTCAGGCGCCTTGGCTTTGTTCTAAGGAACTGTCATGATTCTCAACCCCCACGTTATCAAGCTTGTTTTTGGGACATTGGTCCGTAGCAAACTTGAGTCTAGTGCATACGTATGGAATCCTTTTAGAAAGAGTTCAAAAAGCATTCCTTAGATACCTTTACAAGCACTTGTACGAGTTTCATCCTCTCTTGTATGCCATTGACTTCCTGTTGGGTTGCTTAAGTTTAAATTCTGTAGAAGTAAGACGGTCGAGCGATCAGATGACTATAAAATTTAAAATTCTTAGGGGGATTATTGATGCTCCTGATCTGCATAATGAAATATGCAATCTATTTGTCTCAGACAATTACTATTGTAGCAGACAACACCGCTTACTAGCTGTTTCAACGTGCCGTACTGTTGCACACTCCAAGTCACCTATTCCTCGGACATTAGCCGCTATTAACGCTCTCCTGGACTCAAACACAGATCTTGATATATTAGAATATAGTTTAAAGAATTAAACATTCTGTTAGAATGTTTAATTCTTTTTTGAGAAAATTAAAAATAAGTAGTACCAACCATATAATAGGACTACATCAAGTAACAGATAAAAATAAAGAAAAATAATAAATTCTGAGATTTAGACGAATACTCAGCCGAGGCCTTATCACAGTAGCCGATAAACAAGCCTCTTATCTCTTAAGACATCAATATG
Source organism: Dicycla oo (assembly GCA_948252095.1). NCBI lineage: Eukaryota > Metazoa > Arthropoda > Insecta > Lepidoptera > Noctuidae > Dicycla > Dicycla oo. The sequence goes on from OX411716.1 coordinate 24,778,516, forward strand.
AAAGTAACTTGCTTATGAACCGCTATGTTAAGTCAAGATCTTTTTTGATATTTCGTTCTTGGTTTCCATAGACATGTCCCACACTTTTGTTTATTTCCTTGTATGACTATACGAGGAGCTCGTGGCTAAGTAATAATAGCCGCCCAGGTCGATCCATCAGGTTAAGCTACGCTTGCCGCGGTTGACCCGTGGATGCGTGACTTTCTTTAAATACCGAGACTTCTCCGTGCCTCGGAAAGTATGTTAAGCCGTTGGTCCCGGCTGTCATTCGTCATCCTGAAAGTCTGACAACCAGTCTTACCAAGGGGTATCGTATTACCCAATAACTGGGTTGTGGAGGTCAGATAGGCAGTCGCTCCATGTAAAATACTAGTATTCAGCTGCATCCGGTTAGACTGGAAGCCGACCCGATTCCCGAATATAGTTGGGAAAAGGCTAGGCATATTAAGGTACGACTGTTCGAGTACGTGCGCTTACAAAGACTAACGTTAATATATATTGTATACACACAGATATAGATAGATATGTGTATAAACATAATAATATATTACAGTTCATTATCTTGTTTATTTTTGTTTAGAGAACATTCCAACATTTTGTTATACAGTCAGCCTGTATTTCTCACTGCGCCTCTTAATTAGACACACAACAAAACAAAAAGATTAATCCTTATTATCTTCATCAGTATTCTACAAAGACGTTATAACCCAGCCAAATGAAACGCTATTTTGCACAACGAGGCACTCTTAGTTTAATTAACTTCTTAACTTGGTCGGGTTATCAACAAATTGCCGGTGGAACTGTACTCTGTGGTGGAACGGTGCAGTTATAGATGGGGAGCTAGAGATGTTGGCAGAAACTACATCATATTTTTTCTTCTTACGGAATTGACGAAAATATTTTGATGGGGCATAAAATAACTTGATTATGCAGGAATGAGTCGCATCTGTATTTTGATCGACTTTAAGAGCGTTTATTCGGAGCGGGCTGGCAGCGTCGCATTTCTACAGGTTTTTCGTGATTATTTTAATACATTTAAATAAATTATCGCGAAAAAAAATCAGCTGTTCAGTACATTTATTTTCGCAAAATTCGTCAAAATGTACTGAACAGCTGATTTTTTTTACGCGATTTCATATTTGGTCCCATAGTAAAAGTTGTTCACAATGATGAGTACAATGGCGCCTTAAGAGGTTGTTGGTGTTTTACTAATAACCCTATATGATTTTATGACATAAAAAAATTGGCATATATGTGTATGCTACCCGTACGAAGCCGCGGCTGGTTGCCGTTAAGGGGACTACAGGACCTAAACGCAAGTTTCTTAATGCTTAAAAATCTATAATCCATGCAGTAAACACAATTAGAAAAATATATGATATTCTTCAGGATATATTCTAGTTTAGATAATGTGTTGAACATATTTGATGCGATAGACAAAATCACGAATATACCTCTAAAAATTTCTTTTAACGGTTAAAAACCATATTAATGTGTCATCATCATCATTCTGATTTTTTGTCAGATTATTTTTCAAGCAACTTATTAACGTAATAGTGTTTTAATTTTTAATTCAATATTTTTTTGAAATAGATAATTGCTTCATATTTTGCAATAAATTACCAGCGTTATGTCATCGCGCTTCGCTTTCTTTTCTATGCAGTCTGACAGTGACCGCGCTTTAGGTCCTGTAGTCAGCTTAAATGATAATACATTAGTGTGTAGGTAGGTATAGAATCACAAACCATGCTCTGATATTTTATTTTACTTTTTTTAAATATTTCGATACATACAGATATATACAGATGAAAATGGTTTTCCGCACACTAGCTCCGTGACTACAAGGATTATCTTGTGTTGTGATAGCAGTTTGTTGGATGTAGCCTGCAATGGATTATGATGGAAATGATCCACGGAGTTAAGAGATACGGGCGTTATGTTTTACTTTGTGATTATGAAACTACGTTGCAGTGAAGCAGTAAAGTAACGTAAAGTTAACATGCTTACCGATGGATAAGCACGTTAAGTATTTGGTCCCAGCTGTCGTTCATGGATCTTTGACAGTCGTTACGGGTCGTCAGAAGCCCGAAAGTCTGACAACCAGTCTTACCAAGGTATCGAGTTACCCAGTAACTGGGTTGTGGAGGTTAAATAGGTAGTAAAATACTGGTATTCAGCTGCATCTAGTTAGAGTGGAAGTCGACACCAACATAGTTGGGAAAAGGCTAGGCAGATTAATTGACCTCATAATTAGGGCACAACCACTCTCTGTGCGAGGGAGTACACTCCCTCGCACAGAGTGTGGTTGTGGCTGGGCCTGCGTGGTGGATTAAGGCCTACAGGCCTTAATCCACCACGCAGGCCCAGTGTGGGTTGGGAGATGTCACAAGTCTTCGATTTTTTAGTTCTAGGATATGCCGGTTTCCTCACGATGTTTTCCTTCACCTTTTTGAGAGCAGCAGCGATGAAATAATTTACAAAAATAAAGTGAAACCCAGGCAGTGTTTAAACCTACGACCTTTGACTCGTAAGTCGCGGTCTTTTCTGCTTGGCTAATACGAGTCTCTAGCTAGTGATAAACATAATCATATTCTCCATTCCTAGGTGCATGTTTGTATGGTAAAGATTCCCCTTGCAAATTAGCCTCACAGTTCATTAAAAAAATGAAAATGGCCGACAGAAATAATAAATCAAGAATTGCACGAATTTTAATCATTTAGTAACTTTGTTATCAATGTCGATTGCTGCATTGCTTGAAGTGGGTTACGTGACGTCACGTTCGTCTACGGCAGCCACACGGCGGACGGTCAAGAGTTTTTAAAAAGGTATTTCACGAGTGGATCGCCCCCAGTCGGCGTACTGCCGGTCTATTCTGTAATCTCACCGTGAAAACGTAGGTGAAGTGAGCTTGAAGTGAACTGTGATTCCACCTGATGCTAGGGATCGACACTATTGCCAGCTCACTCCACGCTCACCTCACCTTAGTTTTCACGGTGAGATTTGTACAGAATAGCACTGCTGTTCTCTCTCAGCGAGTCCACAACTGTCTACAAGACGTCATAAGAAAAAAGGACGTATACAGAAATATTGAAATGGAGAAAAAAATATTAAGTCCTTTTTAAAGTACAAAAGCAGATGCGTCATAATTTAATAGTAAGATTTACTGGATTTTCGTTAAGTTTACGCTAATATAAAAATACTGTTCTATGCGTTTATTTTTGCTGATTCCGAATAAATAAGCAAAAGTAAATAACTCTATTTCGAAATAAATTTTAGATACGTCTGTTTAATACAGAGCTGCTAATGTTGGACTATTGAACTTATGTGAACAAAATAAAACCAGTGTGTCTTGATCTAAGCTGGTATATTAATTTGCTAACATTCACAAGACCCCAACCAAATCGCGGTAACTAAACGCTTGCGACTTCTAATTCGACGCCAACGCCATCTAGTTTCGTCGTATACAACTTTACAAAACATGCAATTGATTTTGTTTATCTGATGAGTGGCCTTTGATCATGCCCTTTTTTCCTTATGACGGCAGTATTAGAGTGGTTCATAAGACTTAACAATTTTGTAAATTAAAGGAAAATTATTTAATGTGCTTCTTGATATATTTTGATAACATGTACCTATATTAAATGAATATTACACGAATGTGTTATTCTCACATAAGAGCGTATGGTAATAAAATGGTCGAGAGAATTTTGTATAAGTACTGACTACTGAACCACTAGTTAGAACAATAAACCTACTCGTATCACAGACCTAGGTATATAATATAATAATAAAAGAAAACAATAAAAAATTTAAACTTGTCACAGAATTTTTGTAAACTAGTTTGAATTTATTGTTTAACAAACAAAATGGGTGACGGCAAACTTCTATATTCAATAGTTATTTATAAATTTTTATCTAAAATTTTAAAATAATTTTAAATTAAATTCTAAAATTTTAAATTGGCGTATTGTTATGTGCCTGACTTTTACTGTAGGAATGAAAGTTTTCCTATTACGGCATTTTCCTCAACAAGCAGCGCGAGTTTTAAGTTTATAATACTAATGCCCGTTTTCACCATCCCTAAGTGACACTTAAATGAATACCTACCTAAATAAACTAACCTAACCTAACCTAACTCCGTACGCTCCGTCAAATTAATTGCTGCCCAAAACATAACGGAGCCTCCTCCATAAGGAGTGATTTCTTCGAAACACACTCCGCATAACAATCCCGTGGTCTTCGTAGTACTCGCCGGCGTCGGTCCTCTCCACACAAAGAGATTCGCTTCATCAGAAAACAATATTTTATTCCAGTCCTTCAGAGTCCATGAAGCACAGTTTCGAGCAAACTGAAGTCGAGCAACACGGTGCCCACGGAGTAATTTAGGGCCTCGAGCCGGGCGGTAACTCCTGATATTGGCAGCCAAAAGCCTCGTCCTGACCGTCCACAAGCTAACTTCTACTCCTCTTACTTCTTCAAGGCTCTTCTTCAGGTCCACACTTGACGCCTTACGACTCCGCTATGCTTGGCTCACCAAAAAGCGGTCATCTTTTGGCTCTGTGCATCGTTTTCTTCCCGAACCGGGTTTTCTTTTGACCGAATTGGTCTCTTGATACCATTGCCAAGTCCTTTGGACAGTTGAACGACTCACATTTAGCCGCTGAGATACATAAATTTGCGAACAACCTTCTTCAAGTAGGGCTATAATTTTACCGGTCCTTATCGCTTTATCACTCATATCGAAAAGTGGTATTAAATGTAAAAACTAATGCATAGAAAGATTAAATGGTTTAATTTGCAGAAAATATCCAAAAAGTTTTAAAATTATAGTAATCAGTAAAAAAATCGTTTCAGCAATTCGCGCTATTAGTAAAGCAATTTTACAATAATCCACAATAATCATTATTCTTATTTTGTTAATTTCAAAATTTAAATTTGGAACGTAAATAATCATGCCAGGATGCTTCAAATAACATGCCAATACATCGTCAAATTAATAAAACCTCTTTCTTGTTCTTCTTCATTGAAGTATAGAAAAAAATCAAGTGCCCGTTTTTTTTTTTTACAAAAGAGTTTAGTATTTTATTCATGGAAGTACCTCTGCCACAGTACAGAAGGCCACACTCAAGCTGGCCACTTATTCTATTCAAACTCCGTGCTACCACAGAGTAGGTAATAAAGTAATACGTACGTCTTCATAGAAAACGGCCCTCAGTGAATACCAGTAGGCAATAGTTCGTATGCACGGCATTTACGCATGGACGGACGCAGATTTATCTATCGAGCGGCCGTAGTTAATTAATTCAAGGTCTGCCACTGCCATTGCCCAGACGTACTACTGTAACTTTATTATGCTGTGGTACTTTTTTGGCCAACACAAGGTGAAAAAGTTACCACCGACGCGCGACGTGCGGTCGTCTGTACACTATATGTAGTAAATCAATGTAATAAATTTTAAATTAACTTAAGGACTGAAAATGAAATACTTGCTTTGCATACGGACAATAATTATTTCAGCTTTAATTGTTTTTAATGTATTGACTTCCAAACAGGTTTTTGATTCACTTTTAATTATAATATTCTTCTTCATTTTTTTATTAGGTAGGTAGGTTTGATAATTGGGGCTTGTGGCTAATTAAGAACAGCCGCACGGGTCGATCGATCAGGTTAAGCTACGCTTACCGCGGTTGGTCTGTGGATGGATGACTATCTTTACATACCAAGAGCCGTCTGTGCCTCGGAAAGCACGTTAAGCCGTCCCGACTGTCATTCGTGGATCTTTGACAGACGTTACGGGTCATCAGAAGCCCAAATGTCTGACACCCAGTCTTACCAAGGTGTAACATATTACCCAGTAATTGGGTTGTGGAGGTCATATAGGCAGTCGCTCCATGCAAAATACTGGTATTCATCTGCATCCGGTTAGACTTGAAGCCGACCCCAACATCGTTGGGAAAAG